>CM057339.1:304985753-310325753 GCA_030015575.1 Agapanthus africanus
CATCCGTATACCCACATATCATCAGGTCATCTTATCAATCTAAAGTCGTATATTATCAACTTCATGTTATACTACTATAATCTCCTATTGGTTCTCTTTACAACTACTTATCTATATCTATCATATCATGTCACCTAAACCCTAAGCTATAGTTTTAAGTCATGGGATATCTTATCTCCTACTAATTCCTTAACTCTATTCCTAACTTTCTAATATGGTTTCTCTAGCCATATCATATAGTTTTCTAGTCTAGGTTTCCTTAACCGTATCCTATAAATCGGTTTCCATCAAAACTTGCGGGGGTGCTATGCGCCATCCACCTGACTTCCCCCGTAGATATAGATCTACTCACCTAGTCCTCGCTCGCCGAAGTCGATGATGCCACGCTCCGTCGCCTCGGAATCCATGCGAAGGTACCTACAATAATACACAATCGAAATCACTATTAACATGAAGTTCCGAAATCCAAAACGGCACGCGCATTGCTTATAGGTTAGAAGCTATAGCTTACGCGTACAAAAATCAATTAAACAACCCTTGTTGTTGACGTACAAACGCCAACAGCCCAAAACAATATCAAAGACCAAAACTCAAGTTTAAGAATCGCGAAACACGAAAACAGCAACCTAGGAAAATCACTCCCAGATTTCACCCTAGGCCAAACTAGAACATTTTGCACATTGGGTTGCCCTAGATATCTGATAAGGAAGCTATAGAGCCAAATTCACCAAGTTTCACTCAGGCGTGGCCGCAATTTGCGGCCACAGGGGATTAATTTGTGGCCATAAAGTGGGGGGGGCTCAGGTTTCAGGGGATGGACCATGGGTGCATGGTCATAGGAACTTATTTAATGGTTGTCTTGGGTCACTCCAGGTCTCCAAATACACTCACAAAATCTACTAAAACCCGATATCGACAAATCTAAGGTTCGTATTTGGGGTTTGGTCACTGGTCCAGGTCAAGAATCGATCTCTAGGGTCTTGTAAACAGCCACTAGGCATCATCCAATTCACACAACACTCAAACCCTTCTCTAGAAATTTTCTAACATCACTAATCAATACCAATTTAACTCTAAACTACTATAGGATGCTATTAGACTTTAAATTAAACTAGGTGGAAGAATTCATACCTCATTTGGACAACCCAAGAAAAACCCTAGCTTCTCCAAGTCCTCAAAATCAAACTTTTCTTGGTCCAAATTGTAGAGGGTGAAGAGGGGATCAACTTTAAAGAAAGGGGTTAGGGTTTTGATGAAGCTTTCTAGATGATTTCATGGGTTGAAGTGGAGGGGGATGAAGATGAAGAAGGAGAAGAAGAAAAGAAATGGGGAGGAAAATGGGGCAGCCCCCCTCTCTTCCCTTATTCTCACCCTCTCTCTAACATTTTACACTTATACCCTTTCTCATTTTCTTTTCTTTTTTATTTTTAACACCAAAACATATAATACCCCAAAAAACATAAGAAATAACATGTAATTCGAAACGTAACATGACAGGTGCACTGTCCATGAAAAACTGTATAAATACGGATTTGGCTTAATCGCAATTAGCAGTGCACTAATCGGATTTTATCCAAACTGCATATAATAAACTTTTAAAATGCCAAATCCGATAAATATATTTTTAAATGAATAAATCATTTTAAATCTTCAATTATTTCACAATTATTGGTATATATTTATACCATTTTACGAAAACCCCAATTTCGCAAATCGGGTATTTTTCGCGAAATATATTATTTTAATATTAAATTCCAAAAATAATATTTTATATTTTCTGAAATGTTACATGCATTGAGGTAGAACACCCTTAATACAGTTAGATTGCGGACCGTGCCACGTCTCCGTTTCTGTCGTTTGGGAAACTGGGCATGACAATTGCGGAAGACAGAGACAAGGTGATGTTGACGAAGATGTCGACGATGTGGAAGGGATGCGGGCCGTTAGCGTTCTTGGGGGGAAAGAGCTCGGTTTGAAGGTGATAATGAGCTCGGTGGTGACAGTGGGGTGCCGGCGGAGTGATGATGTGTTAGAGGAGAATAAGGGAGTTCGTCGGTGGTGATGGAGGTCGTGGGAGGTGGTCGGCAATGGTGATGGGTGACACAGCGGTGGGTGACAGTGAGGGGCTCAAGTGTTAGGTTTTTGGGAGGAGGGAGAGAGGAGAAAGAATGATAAGAGAAAGAGAGATATAGTGAATATTAGGAAGGGGAGGTTGTTGAGAGGGAGTTAGAGAGATTGTGGAAGAGATCATGGTGGTAGCCGCACAAATCAGGGGGTAGTTGAGGGTGCGAGTCGTGGGGAGAGGGAGAAGAAGGAGGAGCGTGGGGAGAGGCTACTCGGGCTGGCCTATGGAGAAAGAAGAAGGAAATAAAAGAAAGAAAGGGAAGAGAGAGAGATGGGTCGTCCTTGAGCCAAGAATTAAAAAGAAAAGAAAAATAAAATGGTGAAGAGAGGGATGGGGAGCGGGTATTGGGTTTGGGCAAAATTAAAAAGGAAGAAGAAAATAAAATAGAAAAGAAAGGGTAGGGAAAAAAAGGGAAAAGTTTGGGAAAAATAGGAATGAAGTTTTATTAAAAATACGGAAAATCATAAATAGACGATACTGGTTATTACAAGCCCAGTTTCAGCAGTTTAAGGGTTAGAGATCGAAATTGGGCGATTTTTGAAGTGATTTGGACTGTGGTTTTTGCTGGCATATTCTTGATTTGTGGATCGATCTCATAAGATAAATTAATTACTTTAATTAGTATAGGGTTTGTTATTTTTTAGAGAATTTTTGTTAGGGTTTTCAAATGTAAATTAGGGCTTTTTTCCTGTGATTTGAATTGCGATTATTGCTGGGTATTCTCATATTTCTTAGATCGATTTTATAACATAAATCATTGACTTTATTAGTTTAGTATTTAGTCTTATTTATGTAGGGTTTTTTGTTAATATATTTAGATTTTTTTATGTTTATTATGTAGTTATAATGGCTGGTAAACGCAAATATACACCCAAGAGGGCTACACCGAAAAGGAATACACAAAAGAGGGCTAAACCTCCTCCTCCGCCGCCAAAAAAATATTCGTAAAGAAGAACTTCAAGAACATAGCAAAAGAAGGAAAATACAATCAAAGACGAATGTAAACAATCCTACCCATCCATCAGCGTCTTAGACATTATCTATTCAAAACAATCCTGGCCCCATGAAGAATGTCATATTGTATAATCAAGAAAATCACATTTCCAAAGTTATTTGGAGTGGTAAATATAGGGGAAATGTTTTTGCGCTCGAATTTACGAGCATGTCTGCGCAATGGCCTCTGACAGATCTACAGATTGAATTATTAGACGAATGAGATTTTGGTGAATATCGTAAAGTTGGCCACCAACAACATAACCTACCATTGATATCTACATTAGTTCAGAGATAGAGACCCGAGACGAACACTTTTCATTTACCCATTGGAGAGACGTCGTATAGATTCTCGGTCTTCCGGTCACAGGTTCTCCGATTGTTTATGAAGGATGTATGAGTTCCTTCATACATTTTTATGACGTATTAGGAGTTGATCCCCCAAAGGAGAACAGAAAAGACGGCGATGTACTTGCGACATGGGTGTGTGAGACTTTTAGTAGTCTCGAGACTAATGCCGATCGGGAGAAAATGGTTCAATATACAAAAGCTTATGTTTTGTACACCATTTGCATGGCATTATTCCCTACACGCTCCAAGAACCCAGTTCATCCAAAATGGCTTCAATTATTGAGCGGCAAGGAACTCGTCTCCATATATGCTTGGGGGTGGGGGTTTTGTCGTATTTGATAAATGGATTGAACGAAGCGGTACTGTCAAATACGAGAACGATAAAGGGTTGTTTTACAGTTTTGCAGGTATCATATTAGTTGTATAAATACTTTAGTTTATTATAAAGATAATTGTAGTGAATCTAACAATTAATTTTTATTCAGTGTTGGGCATATACTAGGATATCATTCGGCCTATCTCCGATACTAAAATCAAGAAGAGTAGACCACTTGCTAGACAATGGGGTATACGTACACATCGATTTCCCCATCATCATAAAACTTTCTACCGGGGTATGCTTGATAATTTGAATGAATTATAGGTAATTAATATTTCATTACTTAATTTAATGACATTTGTTTAATTCTTCATGATTAATGATAAATATTTTGAACCGTTTCTTTAATGACAGTTCACATGGGATCCATACACCGAGTATGTTGGTGCATTCGAAGATTTTTTCCTTCTTAGTATATACTCTGGACTGTTACGAGTTTCTCTCTTTTATTTCGTTATTTTCCAGTGGTAATATCCCGAAAGGATAATCCGACAGTTTGGTGGTATTCAGAATGTACTCATTAACGTTCAACCTAGAGAAACTGAGAAGAAGAAGGCAACCAAGAAGAAACTAGTATACGATGTAATTTTGGAGTATATCAATTTGTGGGACGAAGCCCAAATTGATATGGAACAAAATGGAGTTGAATTTGATGCAAGTACAGGAGAAGATCGGTATGTGGCTAGCGATTACTTCGCTTGGTACACTTCTATTATCAGGAAGGTATACCCCCCCCCCCCAGTCAACTAACTACGATATACGAGCCTGACATCGAGATTAGCCATCGGTTACTTCTTGATTATGTAAATATTATTTATGTTTTGTTTTGTTTTATATCACTTTTAACATATTAGATCCAATTATTGATATTTATTACTTATTGTTTATAGATGAACTCGGTTGAACTTAATAAATCTTTGTTGGATGACGACAATCTTAAGAGATTATACGAAGAGATTAAACTAGTTCTAAAGGTTGAGATTGATGAAAAGGGGGGATGAAGCCTCAAAAAGGATGAAAATGTCGGGACTAAAATTCCCGAGGTTAAAAATGTTAAGAAGGCCGTTGAAACAAATGTGGGGGAGGAAATCGTCGAAAAAAGGTAGGGGATAAAAATCTCGGGGCTGAAATTCCCAAGGATGAAAATGTTGATGTGACGGTTGGAAAAAAGGCGAAGGAGACCGTTGATGATTTTGAGGTTGATTTAAGTGCCGCCAATGCAAACTTGAACATAAGTTTGGAAGATATAACCTTGAAGTTGAAGTAGAAAAACCTATTGAAAAAATTGAAGCAGCAGAGGGTATTCCTAAGGAATAACCGCTTAAACAACTTATTGTGATGGATTTGCTGTCTCTGGACAGTCGTACAGATGTCGTGGAAGAAATAGAAAATGGTTATTTAATTAAAGGACTCATTGAAGCGGGTCTAGATCCGACTAATCCCTTAGGGCAAGAAATTTTAAGAGAAGCAATGGAAGATGCGAGGAGACTAAACAAGCCAAGTTCTTTCTTACTCTTGCCGTACACAAATCCAGAGAAGAAGAAAAGGAAAGAAAAGAAGCCCGTACAAGAAATTAAATATCACATCTCAGAATCGAAAAAAGTACGTGCGGGCGAAACTATGAATCGAACACTTTGATGAGAAAAGGAAAATAAGGTTTGTTTACTTCTAATGAATTAATTATAATTTAATATTTAAAAGTTAAATACTAAATATTCATGTTTTGATAAGCTCCAGAGAAGTTGAATTCCTTCATACAAGAGAAGGAGCAGCAGTATATTTTTCCGACTTTCTCTCGCTATGAATTAGGAAGCGCGTTAGAGGAGAAATGATAACAGCTTATATCGATTTGTTATACAGACGCGAATCTTCCGCCAATAGCTTCTTTTATCCTGAATTTATTGTAAATCATTGTTATTCAATACGTTTTGTACATCAACTAAATAATATTCAATATCGTCTTGTTCGTTCTACTTTTTATTTTCTAGACGATACTCCGTGATTGTTATCAAGGATACAAAGCGGAGAAAGTAAAGAGCAACCACAAGTGCAGATCTAGTTTACTGGAATGGATTAAATGGAAAAATCCTTTTCCAGAATTCTATATTAGAGTGTGAAACGGTAAGATTGTATTTTATTTTTCTCGTTTTCGTTTTATTTGCAACAAATATGATTTATAATAATGAATTAAATTTTTAATTACAGATTTATATTCCTATGCATCATGAAGATCATTGGATTTTGTGTGTCTGGTACATTACAAAGAATTTTTTTGTGATATATGATCCAATGTTCAAAGATATCATGAAACTATATAAGCTTGAATGTGAAGCACTGGTTAGTCCAATTTTAAAACGATTACTATTTTCATTTGCTTATAAGTTGTAATAATTTGTGTAACTCGATAATTTTTTTTGCAGCAAAATCATTTTATTAGGTATATGCTGAAGGAGGTATCCAATCCTAGCAAAATTGGTTTACCAAAGGCTTGCAAATTGGTGAAAATCATGGTCATCCGAGACGACACTGGATCACTCGATTGCGATATATTTGTAATGAAATACATGAATTTCTTGTCGGGGGGAGTTCCTCTGAACTCACAAAAAAAGGGAAATAAATACTATAGTTAATTTTAGATATAGGATTTGTTATGAGATAGCTAATTAGAAACTACCCAAATGATGTAGTAAATTTTATATTTTGCATGTGTATATTATGTGTGGCTATGTGTTGAACAATGAATTTTAGATTTCACAAGTATATATGATGTGTGTTGATATTTGTATCTGAACTCTGATATTTGATTTCTGTAAATGATGTACATTTATGTGTAAATGATGTACATTTCGATATATAAACTCTGATATATGATTTTTCAAGTATATTTTATCGGTTCTACTTAAAATAAAATCTCTACTATAAATAGCCGTTATATTTTGAGCTCACTAAAGCAGCAAAGAGCATACCAGTTAACCCCTAATTTAAGTAGCGATTATAGTTTGAGCTAGACTATTTAACCGCTACTTAAAGTAGCGGTTATTTTTTGAGCTCATGCAGCAACAGAGAGCAGACCATTTAACCGCTACTTAAAATAGTGATTATTTTTTGAGCTTACTGCGGCAATAGAGAGCAGACTGTTTAACCGCTACATAAAGTAGTCGTTATATTTATTTAACCGCTACTTAAAGTAGCGGTTATATTTTGCCCCAACAGAGATTTCTCTCACTGGGGTGCACCACTGTTTAACCGCTGCTTACTATTGCGGTTATATTTTGAGCTAGACTGTTTAACCGCTAATTTAAGTAGCTGTTATATTTTGAGGTCACTGCAGCAACAGAAATCATACTACTTAACCGCTACTTAAATTAAAGGTTATATTTTGAGTTTTCTGTCACCATTTAACCCCTACTTAATGTAGCGGTTATATTTTGAGCACAATAGAGAACAAATTTGTCACGCCCCCGCTTCCCACTAGACGGAAGCGGGTAAGTGACGAGGCCAGCGACGTATTTATTTCGAGAAAGTCATTTCCCGGAATAAATACGCAAAGCGTAAAACAAGCAATATAAAATGACAAGAAAATTAACATGAGATTAAAACTTCAACAACTTTATTTATATTCAACTTGATTCATTTATAATACATGATATCAACTGAAGGAAAATATAAGAATGGAAATGCCTAAACAAGTAGCATATATAAACTAAGAAGAAGATAACTGGTCTAGGCCTGGGTCGCGATCTGATCGTGCTCCTCCTTTGAGATGTCTACCTCCTCAGTCTTCACAGTATCTGGCGAACATCCCAAGAAAACGAAGGTGGGTGGAATGCCCGTCAGCGAACTTTCACTCGGTAAGTCCCCGAGAAATGAAATGAAGTATAAAGTGTAATGATAAAGTAAAAGTATAATATGAATAAATGAGTATGAAGTATGTTGTGTCAGCATGTCGTTTAATATAAACATGGCAAGTTTATTTAGCATGTAGTGTTATCGTAATATATATGAACAAGTATGATAAGTAGGTAAACATGACAGTATAGCATAAGCATGGCAAACAATTATAACATAGCCGTATAGTGCGAACATGCAGTAAATGTAAGTGTCTTAACGAATCTCTACCTGGAAACACTAATTTAACGTAAGTTCAAGAGTGAATGTCAACCAATCTCAAGAGTGTTCTCGAACCCAACAGGCTGTAATCCAGGGGTAAGGAACCACGGTCCCGAATCAAGTGTTAGTAATGGGACTTTAATCTAGTATTGAAATATTCCAAACTCAATAGGCTGTAATTCAGGAGTAAGGAAACACGGGCCCTCATGATAGCTTGCTTGTGTTAGTGGATATGGATTCATGATCTAGTGGGACTTCTGAGATTTCGTTGGATCCATGCATGAACTACCCAGCACCTCGTGTATTCTACGTTACAATTAAAATTACCAGCCTTGCTCGAATCCATGAATATATCGAGTTGCAAAATTGAGTTTATGTATATATCAAGTATTCATGTCAAGTATTCATATATTCATGTTAAGTTGTATTCATGGTTCGAGTCAAGTCATAGTGTTCAAATATTCATGTTTCACTTTAGTCAAGTTCAAGTGTTCCGATTCATGATCAATGGTCAAGTATACCTGTTTGAGTTCGATATTGATTTCGTGTGTTCAAGTTCATGACCAAGTATTCGTGTTTGGTTTTTGGTTCAGGTTTTGAGTTTGGATTCAAACTTGAGTTAGACTCAGACTTGAGTCAGACACTTGTAACTGATTTAGATCCTGAATTATGTTCGGGAGTTATTGGTAACTACTGCACATGGACGGCAGTATTTATGTCTTTTTCCAAGACAATTATCATTGATAACACCGTTAAGTTTTCTATCTTAAATAGCCAAGCACTCACTTTCTCCAGCTCCCTGAGGCTCAAGAGAATTGATCCCGATTAAAGCTATATTTACTAAAGTCCTTAACAATGTTTTATATAGCTCAAGAGGGTTTTATAAAAAATATTTTTAATATATAGTTTCAAAATAACCTCGAGAAATTATTTATATTATTTAGGGTTTTCATGGATGTAAATTTTAAGGATTTGAGGTATTTTAGTGATAATAGTTTAGCTTGAAAAGTTCATGGTATTTTATTGTAAAGCTTGACTTTTGGTTGGTATCTTGATGGTATTTTGATGAAACTTGTAATTTTTTAATTTGAAGAAATATAAGGTTATTATATTTTGAAATTATAAAAATTAATTTTATTAAAGTAGAAAATGCGTTTTTCTTAAAAACCGTATTTAAAACTTTTCGAGACCGAATGCTCCGTGAGAAGGTCTGCATCTCGCTCTACTAGCCCAAGGATGTACGATAATCCGCATCATCCAATAGCGAGACCCCTAAAAAGGGTTGTAGGGGCATAATTTCCAAGGGTTTTGAAATACCATTAAAAAAAACCCGTTTTTTTTATAGTAAAAGGTATTTTAATGTAATATATTGTATTCGCCACAAAAAATACGTTCAAAGAGTATCGTGCTATGGAACCATGTGTGTTTATGAGGGGTAG
The DNA here is from genome assembly GCA_030015575.1 of Agapanthus africanus. Taxonomy (NCBI): domain Eukaryota; kingdom Viridiplantae; phylum Streptophyta; class Magnoliopsida; order Asparagales; family Amaryllidaceae; genus Agapanthus; species Agapanthus africanus. Next base: position 304,995,151 of record CM057339.1, read on the forward strand.
ATCATTACCCCGTGAAGTTTTCTAAAGGTATAACTAACAAAAATACTAAAAGAGAGATATGTGAAGTTCATGGTATTTTAGTGTAAAAGTTAAGTTAAATTTATTTTGCATGATATTCTTGATTAAAAATTGGTTCTAAGCATTGGTTATATGATTACAAACATGGTGTAAGAATATGGATGAAAATATGTAAGAAAAAGTGGAATTTTAGAGGTTTAAAAGAAGATGTCGATGTTAACTCTACTTCCGACATATGTTTTGAAAAGAGACTTTCATAGAAAAAGGAGAGGGATTGGAAGGGAATTACTAGCTAGATAGATGAAGAGAAGGTAGAAGGAGGGAGGGTTGTCGTCGTGGGGTCGCCGGAACTTGCTTCGATTCTTCGCCGGAAGTTGACCGCTTGCTAACTCCACTTCTACTCCACTTGTACTTAGAAAATTTTGAGAATTTTGGCTCGGGATTTCAGAATGATGAAGGGCTAGGGCATAGGGTAGTATTTATAGTGTGGAATTAGGGTTTTGGAATTAAAAAGATGAATTAAAATGCATTAAAATGAGGATAAATGAGGAATTGAAGGATCTCTGTCTGATTACAGAGAGTGCAGGGGAGTTAAGGGTAGGGGAAGGGTTTTGTGTGCAAAGCACGGGGACAAATAGCCATAGGCCACCCGTCGGTGTCAGCCCAAGATGGGTTTCCGCCGGTCGATTGTGGGAATGGGGTCGGTGGATTAATGCAACGTGTTCATCTCTCTGTTAATACTCTTTTGCACATGTTTATTTCTTCAGACTTTTTATTTTTATGTGCATTTTACGTGTAAACTTTTGGGCTTCCAAAAAGTTTAAAACAAAAGATAAAAAATAATGTGTTTGATGGGATTTGAACAAAGGGGCTGCGTCACAGCAGTGCAGAGACTTTACCGGTGAGCTATAGGTTGTTTCTTACTATTCTTAGATAAAATTAACTTATATCTTGTACTCAGGCTGTGAAACTCTATTCTGTATTTTAACAGAAGAATTTTCGTACTAAGATTTCAGAGTCGTTACAAAATTATATTTTCAACTCACTGCAGAAACAAAGAGCAGACTATTTAACCGCCCTAGAAAATAGTGGTTATGTTTTGAGCCCACTACAGGAACAAAAAGTACACTATGTAACCGCTGCTTTAACTAGCGGTTATATTTTCTGCATCAACAGTCACATTCCAGAGATTTAACAACATTATTAATTGACACTTTTACATAAACCAACAAATTTAACAACTGTATGGATTGACACAATCAATATCAACACATTTAACAATATCATTAATTGACACAACCAATATCAACAACTAATATTGCATCAAGTATCATTCATTTATATCAAATATCATTCGTTTACAACAAATGTCATTCATTTACCAAAAAATCAAAAAAATATGCAAACATCATTCATTTACATCAAATATCATTTATTTATAACAAACCATTCTGACCAACCGGACGGTTGGTTCAAATCCCATGACGGCTCAAAACACATAAGATTCGGTTGACCAGGATATATGTCTTCTACATGTTGTGTTTGTATCATCGGATAAGTTTTTTTGTTATGTAATGTTAATTTGTTGCATCCTTTGCATAACCATTTCTTTTTTTTCTCATCACTATTTTTATTATCGATCCAAAATTTTATCCGGTTCTTTCTACGACCCGTAGGGTTAGATTGTAAAGAATTTTGTATTTTTGAAATATTATCTTTCACGGATTTCAAATCATTTTTTGCTTCCTTTACTAAGTCTTCTTTCACATTCGATATTTCAACTGGAAGTTCAAATATTCGTATCGCAAGTTTGGACAATTTCCCAAGCATAATTTTTTATCCATTCTCTGATGCAGCATCTTTCACGACAATTAGATTGAACTTGTTGAATAAATTACTATACCATGATATTTCAGTCATCTGTACCGAAAGTGATACGATACTCGTCATGACAATATTTTGATTAACATTTCTTGTTCATCTTAGTAAAATATATTGAGATGGTATACTGTTTACACTTTTAGATACAAAACTCTGAATATATGCCTACATAATAGTCCAGTTGATCCAAAATGATTGCAAATGCACTTGGAAAATTGCACTTTTGTCGTAAATTGGACATAATATACTCTTCGCTTGTTTTTCTTCGGACCGAATACGTCGTGAACTTTATATCTGGTTGTCCCATTGAGTTTTGAAACTTTCTGGATATTAAATGATTGAGATTTCTGGAGCTCTATTTGAATCTTTTCACAAATGCTTTTGGTATAAATTTTGGAAGCATCTAATTCCAGTGGCATATTTGTTGCACACATACAATTTTTGCATAGTGTATCAAAATCCATTATTTTCTCGCGCTCGTAATCCATTAGTAGTGCACTTCTCGTTTTCATAACAAACTCTTTAATTGTGGTGTTCCAATTAAGATAAGCATAAAAAAGCATTCATGCTCGCACTACGCTGTATTGTTCGCATACCTGCAGAAAAGTTTCTTATTGTATAAACCGGTATCCATTGCTCTCTTATACCGTACATTATTGAAAGTCATTTATACCTACTAATTTTGTACTTTTCATTTAGTGCAGACCATTTATTTTCAAATTGCTCAAATGTCAAACTTTTATCTACGCAACATTTGAAGTCGATTTGAAAACCGGTATGCTGATAATATAAACTCTGCGATTTCTCAGGATATTTTTGACTAATGTGTCATATGTAATAATGATATCTTGTATTTGGAAATAGTTTGGCAATAGCATTTGTCATAGTTTGATCTTGATCAATGATTATAGATAGCGGTGTCTTATTATTCATCGTAATTAACCACTGCCGAAACAAGTAGGTGAAAAACTCTTCAGACTCATTTCGCAGTAACGTCAAACCAAATATTTATGATTTATTCTGATGATCAACACCGGTGAATGAGGCAAAAGGCATTTGATATTTGTCAGTTCGACACATGATATCAAAAATAATTGCATCACCGAAAATTTTATAGGAAGTTTTAGAGCGCGCATCCACGAATAAGAGGGATCGATATAATTTTTTTCATCATATTTAACTACGTAAGTAAAAATAGGCTTCTTAACTTGAATGGATTGCAAATAAGCTAAAATAGATTGGACGTTTGGTACGTCCATAGATTGATGACGTATTTTTCGTAATACACTTTTACATCGTTTAGCCCGTAACCAAGATTCTCTACCCCGCCATGATCTTATCCTAGTATCATATATGTTTTGCTTGGACCAATCTTACTATCCTTCAAATTTTGAATTTTATTTCTGTCGAATTTGGAAATTCTTTTGTGACAAGATAGATATTGCATCATTGACTGCTGTGCAAATGGATGGTTGTGCTCTTTCTTGTAAGAAGTTATTATCCGTCGATCTTTCTTTTAACAACAAACATACGAGCTTCGCAGTTGGATCCAATATAATTACATCTCCAGAACGCCGAAAAAGATATTTTACATTTTATATCGAGCGTGAACTGATTAGGTTTTATAGCCTTGTTATATTCATATAGTCTAGAGATTACAGAATTATTGCGAACTGCACGACGAGCAGAACGAATTCTGATAGCAAATCCAATGTTTCGAGTATAAGCTAAATAATATCTATAAGCATTATCTAGTGAATTAAATATCATGCCAATTTCATGTTCTACCAAATCACATGTAATATTCTGAAAATTTTCATATTTTGAATCGCTTATTACACCTCATTCGTTATTCTTATCAGGACTGATTTCAGAAGACGAAACATTTTTACATTTTCTTCCACCGGTTGACGATATAAACTCAACAATTTTTTTCAAGAGCTATTAAATCGATAGGAATAATAGATTTTTCAAGCATTGATTTTCGTCTGTTTCCACTACTATTCATTCTTCTTCTTCTAATTAAGACATAGCATATGTAAATGTAGAAGTAAAAAATTTACCACAACCATTTTTAAAAACTTCGTTGAGGAAGACGTAGACGTGCTATGGCAGAAACTAGGGTTTCAAAATCGAGAGATCACTTCGAAAACTTCGTTGAATAAGACACGGAGTGCTCTGGCGGAAATTAGGGTTCCAAAATCAATAGGTGATATATTTCTTAACCGCTAGAAAAAAATTACTTAAGTAACGGTTTGATATTTATTTTTAACCGCTACTTTATTTGGCAGTTAAATAAGACCCGTTAAATTTTAACCGTTTCTTAAAACAGCGGTTTAGTTTGCAGGGTACAGATTTGTTGGATAAATTAACTTTTGATTTTAACCGCTACTTTAAGTATAGGTTAAATAAAAATCGTTAGATTTAACCGCTAATTGAAGTAGTGGTTAACCATAAATGGTTCTGATTGTATAATTTTTTATCTAACGTTGATTTTAACCGCTATTTTAAGTAGCGGTTAAATAACAACCGTTAGATTTTAACCTTTTTTTTTAAGAAGCGGTTAATTTTGAACGGTTTTGATTTGTTGGATAAATTTTTTTATCCAGCTGCTTGCACGCAGACCCGGACGCCTCAAATTATACCATAAATGTAGCTGGACCATCTGCTGCTCCCTAAGAACACTGCATCTTTTGTTTTTTCTTTTGTGGGGGCAATTAAACTTTTTTTTTGGTTGCCCTGCAACATAAACTTTAATCATTGAAAGCCAATTTTCTCACAAGAGTGATTTCAGGAAGAGGATAAGGCCGAAAGACCAATGGAGAACAGGAAAAAGGCTGGTTTATTCTCTGAGAGAAAGCAGAATCAAAAAAGAAAAATGCCGAGTGATGAGATCTGTGAAGAGAAATGAATAATGATGCAAGAAAAGAGCAGTTGTGTATCTTTAGAGCAAAGAACAGCAAAAAATCCAAAAGCTTAATGTTGAATGAAAACAAGTAAATTGCATAATACTTATCTTAATGTTTCATCACTTTTGCATTTTAATACCTTATAGTTTTCTTCTCAACAATTTGATACCCTGATGTATTTCGCCGCTACCACTTTACTATTTCTGTTTTTACCGTCGTATCTATTTTGAGCATGTTTATTCATTTCGAAAACAGTGAAAGTTTAAACGAGAGAGGACAATGATTAAGTCAACAGAAAAGAGGAAATGCTTTAAAGCAAAAAAAAAAAAAACTCATTCTCAATGTGCTGTGCATGAAATTTTCTTCTTTTTTGATTGAAGGACATATCTCTTCCTTTTCAGACAAAAAAATAAAACTTATATACCATCCTGCTTAATTTTTTATCAAACTGAATTATTCTCAATGTATTACATAACCCATGATTTTTTTGTTATGAGATGATTTATTTTACTTACGTCTCATCAATATAAAGTCCTTCTCAAAATATAATAAGAATTCTCTACTTCTTGGATGAAGTTACTTTTCACTATTAAACTTAATTGCTATCAAAAGTAGTCATTCATTGTTTGTTATATCTATTCGTTTTTGAATTTCTTTTTTGAAAAATTGATATATTCATATTTACTTCGACTTTTATCTAATTAATCATCATTGGCATGGTATAACTCAAAAAATTTCTACCTTCTAAATAATACAATTTATTTACCGTCTTAATTAATTCTTTAAAGTTGTCTTTCTCCCTATGTTATAGCTAATGAAATTTCTAATTTTTCCGATTGAATAACTTTTAGTAATCATTATACTTATCTAATTATTCATCCTCCATGAAAGAAAGAGCTGATGAAAGATAAAAGTAGAAAAGAAAAGACATTTATTATAGGCAAAAATGGGACTATGAATGTCGCAGCTTGCATCGGCTTGGCTGTGAATGCATTCACAGAAGGTGAGTCTGCCGCAACTTAAATCAAGAAACCCACCTCCTCCTGTTTTACCCTAAGATTCACAGCTGCCCCGTTAAGCTCTTTATTATTATATGATCAATCAATGCAAATGCAAATGCTTATTAGTGATGAATGAAAACAGTGAAAGTTCAAATGAGAGATGATGAAGTCAACAAGAAAGAGCAGCTGCATAACTTTAAAGCAAAGAACAAGCGCAGTTACTTGAATACATTATGAATTTATGATGCATAATAATGCAAATGCTTTAAAATGTTTATCAATTATTCATCCAGGCCCCACCAAAATGGGTCAGATTTGAACCAAAACTTGAAAAATTCTTTATAAATTTTTTTAAAAAAAAATTTACTAGGAATGTGCTATCAACCTAACATCATAGTTTTACTACACTCGACGATAGATCTGCATCTTCCCAATGTTCAACACTAATATACCAATAAATACATGAGCGAAGAATAATAACTCATTCACATAAATATGCCTAATCGACGAATTCAAGAAGTAATTCAGAAATACCATTCCAAATGGCTAGGTTTCTACAAGAATTACATCAACAACAACAGTTCAGTGACAAGTCCAAACAAGCAAACTGAACTACATCACAACTTTTTTTAAAAGGAAAGGATAAATGTTACCTTACCAAGCTCAAGGAAGCCAATTTTACAACATCCAGACGAAATCAGGCGCATCATTCCTTGCTCCTGCCAGAGTTCGATAAACATACATCTTCTCGACTATATGACGATCACTAGTATTCTCACCGTTCTCATCCCGATCATCTCTCTCGTTTATTACCTCCACATTCAGCATTGGCATTTTCGCTGCAAGCAATTTACAACCTCCTACAGTAACATCACAAGACGACATCCAAAGGGATCGCATCGTACCATACTTCCCCACATCTTCAAGAATCGCACCATCTCCAAATGGGCTATCCCTAATTTCCAATTTCCGTAAATTTTTGCACCCATTTAAAACATACATCATTCCCTTATCGCTATCTCCGGCAAAAGCAATAGAAAGCATTTCTAACTTTTCCGCATACATTCCAATATATAAAAAGACCTGGTCAGTTAGGAGGCCTGAAAGTGAAAGTCGTCTTAGATTTTTGCAATTTTGGACGATTGCCCCGAACCCTTCATCGAGAGGCTGATGAGTTGTGGGGTCGGGTTTTCTGGGGGTGAGGATGCATAATCTGAAGCGGATGAAATTTGGGCAGTTTTTCGCAACTGTGATGAGGGCCGAATTTGTCATTTGATGGCAAAAGTAGAGTAGAGAATTTAATTTTGGGCAACCCATGGATATCGAAACCAAGCCTTCTTCTGTCATGGATGTCACAGTGCCGGTGATATCGGACGGAAATACCCTCAATTCTTGCAAGTCTTTACAGTAGGTAGCCACGACGCCCAACCCTTTGTCCCCGATGCTATCCAATACCTGAAGAGAGACCCATTTGTGTTGTTAGTTAGTGTTTGATTATTGAAAGTTGTTAAGGGGGTTGAGGAAACTTTTTTATATTCTAAACTACCTTGCACGTTAAACAGCTTGTGTGTGGCATTATACCAAAAACTTTTTCGTAGATATACTTTCTTCACTTTAAATCCACCTTTTAAATATGCGCCCAATGGGAAATGAACCTAAGTGCTCTAATACTAGCTTAATCCCTACAACTGCACTAAAACTCCAACGTAACATGTATATTCTAGCGCTCGCACGCAGGTTCAGCCTTATGTATTACCAGAAACCTAGGCTTTTGGGCAGCAATACTTTTATAGTTAAGTCGTTTTCGTAATGTCCGTCAAGTGGGGTTTGAAACAAGAGTTCTCCCAACGTAATGTCCCAACCACCGCCACAGCAGCAAATTTTCCAAAGTCGCCATGAGGGTTAATGGAAAACTTTTATATGCCAACACTCCACTGGAGGTTGAGCATTCTCCTTGCGAACCGATACTAAGGCTTTTATGCAACAATATTTTGTTCATTATATCCGCTTCTTAAAATGTGTGCCCAATAGGATTTGAACTTATGGGAACCTAGAGTGATCTCATATCAATTTAAAGTCCCTGCTCCTCCACCAAGACTCCCAAGTTCCAAGTTATAGTTAAATTGAGGAGAATACTTTAATATTCTAACACATTGAAAACTAAATGCATTTGGAATAAAAAAGAAGAAGAATGTCATTACCCAAAGCCGTTGAAGCTTGTGACACATACGAACAATCTTGACAATCTCAGACCCCTGAATCGTCGGAGCATAGCTCAAATTTAAATCCGTAAGCCTCGACCATATAGGATAAAATACTGGTAAATGGGCCGGAGATGAATCCCAAAATCCCGACAAGCTCCGAAGGGACTTGCACCTGATCAAACCATTTAAGAGTCTATGATAAGCTTCGGGGTGTTCGTCTACAACGAAAGTGCCCGTGCCTAGGTCGACAAGTTGAGGGGCCCGCAAAAGGATCTTCGACAGCGTGTCTGCAGGGACTGCATGATTAAGCCTCAAGCTCTTGAGGTTGGGGGATCTTGCAACGAGCCTCTCGAGAGCTTGAGAGTTCACTTCCCCTTTAAGGCAAGCGAAGTTGAGGGTGACGAGGGAACTGGATGAATCGGGAAAGGAACTGAGCCATTGAGGCCCGTGATCCTCAATCTCGTTTTCCTGCAAGTCCAGCTCCCTAAGGAACCTACAATATAGCAGGGCGGAAATGTGTAGCATTCACTTATAGTTTGCAAAAAGAATTATAGAATTTATAAATATTAAATGTTGCAAATGCGGGAGAAAAAAGGAAAGGATGAAACAATTGGAAAAATATTTATGCTGTCCTTCATGAAAATGAGGATTCCAGTATGATAAGTTCCAGCTCTGGAGGTAGATCAACACTACAAAGGTCCCAAAACTAAATAAATTTCAAGCGATAGAACAAATGCGGCATAACCCAAATATGAGAAAATCTAGATTTCTTTCAACAGAAAATAAAAGCCAAAAAATAAAGCAATTACTACGAAACCCAGAGGAACAGAATTAAACATGGGAAAGGTTCATTGTTAACTTGCACATTAGATAAAGAAGAGATTTGTTGATAGCGGTCAAATTTACACTCAGCATGAAAAAGAGTTTCTTTTTTTCTTTTTTTCTTGGAACTAGCCCGTAAGCCTAACCAACACACAACACGCCCACACACACCGCATACACAAGCACACAACACACGCGCGCAGCCAGGGGGCCCACGAATTTGCCCCGAAAGCGTTAAATTGTGGTCACTTCCCCTCCTGGGGATCGAACCCTGCACTCTCCCGAGGAGGGGAAGTTCCATACCAACTGAGCTATTGCTCATTGGTATGAAAGATAAGAGTTGATTACAATTGATGGCGACCAGGTAACAATGTTAATCTGTCTTCTCAGTAAACATCAGCACGGAAGTAAAACAGGAAAAGCCACAATATTAAATTTATTTAACCAGCTTTTAACAAATCAAAGCCTATACTAAAATTCATCCAAACATAAACATGTAAAAACCAAACTCACCCAAAACTGCCAAAGAATAGACAGCACAGAAAAAAACAAGGAATTTTATCAACAAGGCTAACCTAAAAAAGGCTAATTATACAAAGAGACTCCTTTTTTACTCCAATATTGCTATCGAAGTAATATTGTATTTAATTCCATGCAAAAACCATATAAACATTCTACTTGCATCCCTTATAATGTTGGACAAAAAATGTAACAATACAAACCATCCTACATAGCTTCATGTAGAGCATTTGGTGTAAGCAATAGATAAATCATTTTTAATGTACCATTTATAACATTAAACTCATAATCAAGAAGTAAAATATCAGCAAGCTCACCTGCAATGAGTGGCAATAGCAGCAAGCCCATTGGTGCTAAACCCCTCACAACTATCAAGAACAATCGCTTTAAAATTCGGGAACGATCGTGCAAGCAGCTCAAGGTCATCGTCACTCACCACCATCCTCTTCAACCTAAGCTCCTCCAACCCCAAACACTCATTAACAGCCGCCTCGATCCATGGGCTCGCAAATCCACCCCAGCCATGTGGGACCATATTGAAATCCGCGAAATGTGGCTTCCCTTTTACAGTTAGCGATTTGATTTCTGGAAATCTCTCCATTACTCTCTCTGGCCTAATTGAATAACAATTACCGACGAATACCGATTTCCGACTCAATCTCTCGATCTCGTACCAAGTTTTGCACACAGTGGATATGGTGTTGCGGTTCCGGTGGGACCCGATGAATGAGAAGATGTGTTCTATTACTTCTTCAGGGAAGTAGGTCATGGCTGAAAATGGTAAAGGTCCAATCTTTTTAGGGTTAGAGGCAGGATCTAAGCTAAATTCCTTCCAAGATTGGAACTTTATGTGGTATTCAGGGTTTAAACACTCCCTTTCTAGGGTTAGGTCTAGGGTTAAATTACAGAGATCTGCAATGTTCTGCAAATAGGAAGAAATTGCTACATACTCACTAAAAGTAGCAAGCAAACCCAAGCTCTATTCAAATCGAAACCTCATCAGACACATAGAATCAAATCCATGGATAATTTTTCTCAGATCTGCTAGCTAAAGGCCCACACCTACTAAAAACAAGCAGACAAATTTGGGGAAACTACAAATCTTTACCATAAACACCAATCAAACCCTAAATTACCCATACCCAATTCAGAAACATCAAGATATTACCCATCATCAACAAAAGGAGGCATCTTACCAATTACATCCGATCTGGGTCAGAATTTAGGCCAAATTTCAAACCAAAAATTACAGAAAAATAAGCGGAAATAGGAGAAATTAGAGAAAAGGGAAAGATCAGACAACAAAATTAGAATTAATTTACCAAAATTGGAGCTCTGGTCAGCTGATGAGAGAGAGAGAGAGAGTTCACTTCATTCTCTTCTCTTTTTTCTCTATCCTCTGTCTTATTTCTCTCTCTCTCTCTCCCTCGATCACTGGAGTTAAGCTTAACTTAACCGCGGTTAAGTGAACCAACGGCTGAGATTGCGTGAATGTTTTGCTAGGAATAACATCACCCGTTGGATCTGGATCTGTTAGCGTGGCATGCATGCGATGTGGATAAGAGCGCGGGTGCGAGAAAAGAAATGGTGGAAAATGGAGGTCGGAGATGAGAAAAGGCCACAAGAGTTGAGTGAAATTACGGTGGATGCCATTGGGATTCGGAAGTGTTTGATTAGTTACGGAATCGTAATAAGTTGCTAATGATTAGAATGTAACGGAAGTGGGTCCTTTTAGCAAATTAACTCCTTTCCAAATTCTTATTTTGGATGGATTGAGATGTCTGCAAAAGCAAAATGTTTGTTTGCAAAGAGTTTTACGCACGTCGTTCATGGGAAGGAAAGATTTTCGGACCGGAAGTTAGTCCCATGTTGTTTCAAAAAATTAATTCTGAAATTTGATGATCGGTGTTAATCGCTTAGTCATTTGAAATTGGTATTTGCTGAACAGCGTTAGTGGGAACTTGCATTTTACAATCCTAGAATGAGATTTTATTTCGTCATTCAAGTATTGTATAAAATGAGAAAATGGAACACTTGTAAAGTCACCACGTAGCATTAGGATTCTTACAATTCTAGAGTATACATAATCAATTAGAACTGGGATCATTCCCACCATCCGCTTGTGTCCGTTTCTATCAACAATTCGAGTCCATTTCTCTAGTGCTTATGTTATCATCCAAATTTTCACATGAAATTGGAAATGAACTAGCAAGTGCGCAATGTACATATTCGAAAGTCCCAAATCGAAAAATCAAATTAATTTAAAAGTTTGTTGTTATATATTTTGTAAGTCGGAATATCTTATATTTATAAACTTCATGTGTAAAATATGTGAAGAATCAACTTGTAAATAGTTCGACATTTTTTTCAGTTGTTCAATAGTATACGAAAATTGTAAATTTTTTAAAAATTCTCAAGAAAAATATTTCTTAGGTTTCTCCCATTTTATTTGCTATAGCACATGAGAATCACGAAATTAACAAAAAATCCTTTTTTTTTCTAATTTTCAACATTTTGCATGCTCTGCAGCACACAAATATTGTGAAATAATAAAAATATCAAAAAATTTGTTTATTTCGATTCTTCAACATTTTGTTTGCTATATAGCTCAAGAAAATCATGAATTTTTCAAAAATATAATATTATTTGTCTTTTCGGTTTTCCAATATTTTCAATGATATGCACATGAAAATCACAGCATTTTATGTTTTCTTCCTTTTCAATATAATGAATGCTATTATAACACACGGAAATCATGAAATTGCGTAATTTTCAAAAATTTCAAACTTTAATTTTTTTCGATTTTTAATATTTTGCTTATTATACATGAAAATCGAGAAGTTTTTACCATCCAAAAGATTTTTAGTTCTCTTCAATTTTTAATATTTTGCATGCAGTAGCAAAAAAATTACGTATTTTTAAAAAGGCTTATTTCATAGAAACCACATGTGGTTTACTCGAATTTTTCAAAACAATCCTATAGTTTAAATTGATCGCGAAAACCCCCCAATGTTTTATTTCGTATGTATATCAATGTCACACACTCTACTGGGTTTGTAGAGATGCGGAATTTTCAAAAAACAATTTCAAAGCATGCAGCACCAACTATAACCCCAAGAACTACCATAGGCCTTAAATAACAAAAACTATATAGGTTGTAATTTACTATGAAAGTGATTATACCAATATGATCAAGTCCTTCGGATCTTCTTAATCCATTTCTTAAACTCCTCATCCGTCGGAATCGAGCTTGGTCATCAGCCTCCTCACGTCGAAGACGATCCACCGGAGAGTTTTGATTCAAACTCTAACCTCAAAAATGAGGTAACTAAAGAACCTAGTTTACTAATCTAGGTCGTTTAGTGGATATATAGTGTGTTATTTGAATTAATTTATCTCATAAACTCTAGGTTTCTTAACTAATGAGTGGGTTAGGATTTGAGGAAGAAGAAGAGCTCAAAGAGGAGAGAGAATGGCAAAGATAAAATGATATGAAGAATGGCTAAGGAAAAAAAATATCAAGCATTTCATTTTCATTAAAAATGCTCGCCATGGTTGAATAGTATTTACAACTGAATAAAAAAAATACAATAGACATCCTTCATGCCATGCTTAAAAACAACCCACCCCTCCACCTCATTATCAATTTACAGTAAATAGAATTACAATGAGGTGTACTCTTCTAGAAGCACTCAATTATAAATACAAAAATACCTATACCGTATATACATACCCGTATTCGTACTACAAAAAATACGAATACCAAGAGATAAAATAATCCAATAATATAATACTAGATCATTATTAATTCAATACTTGATTCAATAATGCGGCTTAATCCTAAGTCCGCTAGTATTATCCATCCGAATATAAATCTGTGTAGCTAGTACACGTATATGATCGGAACCCTGCATGTAAAACCATACGGCCTCTACATCGTTTCGCCTAAACCAGAAAAACCCTATGTGTGGGACTCTAAAAACTCGACAGCACGCTAGCAGTGGGTTTAACCACAAACACGTCAATAGTACTAGTTGTACGTAACGACTATCCAGATACCTGTCGAAAAGAAGGCCGATGAGCAAACTCATCCGAACTCCTACCGAGCCTGTCCGTGACAATCTCCGTACAGTCTGGTCTGTTCGTATGAGAGAATCGCATGCTGGGTCTAGGAGGTGGAAAACGTCAGATCTCTAATAACCTGACAAGTCATGCTGATGTGGCTCATGACCATCTGAGAATATACTGATTTAACTATCAGTAATTCTTAACAGCCCTGGTCAAGGACTTATGGTGTTGACCAGCCGAACACATCATGATATCGATTCCTTATATCGAGAGAGACGAATCCCTAACAATCGCTCATTACCTCCATGTGGCTCGGGACTTTACCCAACTAAAACCTATTTGCACGACTCGGTAGGACTGTGCTAGGATAGCAATCAAAGCACAGTGGGAACTCACACGAGACAAATGACGATCTTAGGTCAACAGACTGTCTGTACCCATGTCACCAGATAACTGCTATCTGACGATAGGTATAATACCATCTAGCCAGTTCTTAGCGAGTCCGTCCAATGTACTCATCCCCAGTGAGCACATGTATACAATCTTAGGTGAAACACATCAATGGTTGCGGAACCAACCATCGCCTCTCGTCAGCGTCAAGAAATGTATACACTAGTCTACTTTGGAGTATCGATACTCAGTCTCGATACTCCTATGACTGGGGACATTTAAGGATGTGTTTATCGACTACCCAGCTCCCACAAGTATGATTGCCATCACAACGCTGGTAGTCAAGCAAGAATCATACGGGCTTTATCAACATGTATAAGCGATATGAAATAATAAGTAAAACATATACACATGTTAAGATTAAGTCAAACCAAACAGCATACTATCATATCGAGCAAGATTGCCCTGTACATACATACCCTAACATACTATACAATAAAAGTCTATACAACATACATATCCAACAATCTCCCACTTGCACTAAGGCCCGTTATTGGCGTATCGAGTACCCAACATCTGCTCTAGGGCCAGTTGTTGGCGTACCACATACCAAACATCTCGAATAATCTCTCGAACTGGACTTGAGGGATGGCCTTGGTGAATGGATCTGCCGTGTTGTCCTTTGTTTCTATTCTCCGCACATCGATCTCACGACAATCCACGATCTTCCTGATCAGGTGATACCGTCTCAAGATATGTATGGATTTCTGATGGGACCGTGGTTCCTTTGCTGAAACCATAGCTCCATTGTTATCACAATACAAAGGTATTGGATTAGCAATGGATAGAACCACCTGAAGTTCAGAAATGAACTTCATCATCCAGACTGCCTCTTTTGCGGCATCATTAGCAATGATGTACTCAGCTTCCATTGCCGAGTCTGCTACGGTGTCCTGTTTGGAGCTCTTCTAACAGACCGTCCCTCCATTGAGGGTAAACACATAATCCGAGATGGATTTAGAGTCAGTTTATTTTTATCTAGTATAAACTTAAGTCTCATCATAGTCGCTGCAATTAGAAGAGAGAGAAAAGAAACACTCAGCATATACTCTTACAAGTTTAGATCGGTTATTGGTTTATCTAAATAGAATGACTCCTATTGTTTTCTCGAATTCTCCTTCAAACCCTAAAAGAAGAATTGGTCGGGATTAATTGCACCCTCCAAGTTCGCTTATCATTCGGCCAGGCCAGTGTTGGTACTTCGGAGGGAGGTCCCTCATGCTTTCGCACGGACCTAATGAAATAACCTCGTTTTTCCAGAGGCATAGTCCCGTTAACACCTTTCTAGATACCTACTTGATTAGCTAATTGCAAAGTGAAAAACTCTCCCGAATAGTAGCTGATACTCATAGTAGGATCGGGACCCAACTATCATCGTGTGATAATTTTGAAGGAAGCCTATCAAAACTACCACACTTTAGAAGGTATGCAACACTAGCAAGTTTCCTGTATGTTTGAAACTCCCGATTTGGTTTTTGCCCTAAGCACTTATAACCTTGACGAAGATCAAAACATCATAAGTCGCAAGTCAAGTTCAACCCGTCATTGTCCAGATTAATCTAGACCCATTCGGACAAGCCCTTGACGATGGTCAAAACAGTTGTACGCATGTCCTAAATTAATGCATTATCTATGCTACAGATAAGTACCCACTTGCTACCAAACACTATAGTTTGGCGAAGGTCAAAACACATAGCATGAATACTAGTTGATACCTATCTAAAATGACGGAGGGCTATAGGCGGTTTTAGCGAAAACCGTGAATGTAATGAACTTGATATAGTCAAAGGAACTAAATAGCTTTGGAAAAAGAGTGGTTTAGGCTCCGCTTTTAAAAGTTGTTTTTGAAGAAAACTGAGTGGTTTTATAATTGTTCCAATGACGTCAAATTTTAGATTTGTTTTTTTGTATTAATTGAAATTAATACGGTCCCATCAATTAACTTTATCACACCAGAAAAGAACGAAAATAGAATGTATGTATATGCTACCCGCATTCGTCATGGGGCCCTATCATGCACTGTTAAGTTACTTAACTAACGGCAGAGTGGGGGCTGGACTAGCGCGGATGCAAAACATATACAACATTTATTTATATATAGATATATATAACCAATTCGTCATAGGCATGATAAACAACACAGGCAGATATAAGCATCACAGAGAATGAAAAAATAGATCAATCAGGAATATATGCATTTCATTGAGCCACCTATGAAATACAATCCTCCACGGTCGTGTGAATTATCCTAGACCCGTACGACTGCGGTAATCTACCCTCCAATCCTAAAATTGGGTGACCCGGGTCTTGACTCCTCGAGATGGCCACCCACTGAATCCTAGAACCCGGTAGCTTGTGCACTCCTCCGTGGGTCAATCCTAGATGCGGAAATGGAAAATATAATATACAGCTGGTGACTACATCGTCAACCCGGATGTCCCCCAATAAAAGAATATAATCAATTATTAGATGAATTACAAAATCCACTCACATCTCACATCTAAATTCACACCGGGCCATTCACACGAGGATCCATCAATCCATTACCAACAGAACATTATAAGATATGTGCAACCCCTTCTAATCAACATATAGAGATTAGAAGATATTTAAGAACACATATATGCATCACAAAAGCAAGTAAAGAAAACCACAACATTAGAATTCCGCGCACAATTAGTAAACACTTCCAATTTTCCAACATTACCAAAAAAATATTGTTTTAAGCCAATCCGGGAGTCGAAATGAACTCGAAACCCGCCCACATCTTCACAAAGGAGAAGAACACAAAACTAACTAACTCTTTAGGGGCTTGGGGGGTACCCACCCCCGGGGGCCACCACGAGGTGGCCCCAAGAGCTGGGCAGACCCGAGAGCACCCTTGTGGGGTGCTCTTGGGTCCCCACCCCCAAGGCCACCTTGTGGTGGTCTTGGGGGTGGGCCTGACCTTGGGTCCCCCCCTCGAGGTTTCCCCGGGGTGTCTAATTTTCACCCCGCGGCTTCTCGGATCAAACCGTGATCCCACGGGTGTGCAAACAAGTTAAAACTTAAATTTTGGGGACTGTTTTTGTTGGCAATTCATGCGCGACAAAAACGACGGATTTCTAACATCGCTATGAACTATCTAAGGCTTATGGAGTGGCTCTGATACCATGTAAGTCAATGTCACACACTCTACTAGGTTTTTGGAGAGGCATAATTTTCAAAAAACAATTTTGAAGCATGCAACACCAACTATAACCCCAAGAACTACCAAAGGCCCTAGATAACAAAAACTACATAGGTTCTAATCTATTGTGCAAGTGATTATACCTATATGATCAAGTCCTTCGGGTATTCTTAATCCTCTTTTTAAGCTCCTCGTCCATCGAGATTGAGTTTGGTCGTCGGCCTCCTCACATTGAAGACGATCCACCCGAGAGTTTTGATTCAAGCTTCAACCTCAAAAATGAGGTAACTAAAGGACCTAGTTTGTTAATCTAGGTTGTTTAGTGGATATAGAGTGTGTTAATTGAATTAGTTTATCTCATAAAACCTAGGTTTCTCAACTCATGAGAGGTTTAGGGTTCAAGGAAGAAGAAGAGCTCAAGGAGGAAAGAGAATGGCGAAGGTAGAATAATATGAAGAATGGCTAAGGAAAAAAGATATCAAGCATTTAATTTTCATTAAAAATACTAGTCATACTTGAATAGTATTTACAAATGAATAAAAAAATATAATAGCCAAGCTTCATGCCATGCTTAAAAACACCTCACCCCTCCACCTCATTATCTATTTACAATAAATAGAATTACACAAAATGATGTGTCCTCTTTTAGAAGCCCTCAAGTATAAATACAAGAATACCTACACCGTATATACATACCCGTATCCATACTACAAAAAATACGAATACTAAGAGATAAAATAATCTAATAATATTATACTAGATCATTATTAAATTAATACTTGATTCAATAATGCGGCTTAATCCTAAGCCCGCTAGTATTATCCGTCCGGACATAAATCCGTGTAGTTAGTACACGTATATGATCAGAACCCTGCATGTAAAACTATACAACCTCTATATCGTTTCTCCTGAACCAGAAAAACCTTCCGTGTGGGACTCTAAAGACTCAACAGTACGCTGGCAGTGGGTTTAATCACAAGCACGTCAGTGGCACTAGCTGTACGTAACGTCTACCTAGGTACTTGTCGAAAAGAAGGCCGATGAGCAAACTCATCCGAACCCCTACTGAGCCTGTCCGTGACAATCTCCGTACTGTCTAGTCTGTTCGTTTGAGAGTATCACATACCAGGTCTAGATGGTGAAAAACGTCAGACCCCTAATAACCTGACAAGTCATGCCGATGTGACTCAAGACCATCCGATAATCTACTGATCTAACTATCAGTAATTCTCAACAGCCCTGGCCAGAAACTTATGATGTCGACCAACCGAACACAACGCGACATCGACTCCCTATACCGGGGTAAACGAATCCCCAACAATCGCTCACCGCCTCTACATAGCTCGGGACTGTACCCAACTAAAACCTGTTTATACAACTTAGTAGAGCTATGGTAGGGTAGTAATCAAAGCACAGTAGGAACTCACACGAGACAAATGACGATCTCAGATCGACAGACTATCTGTACTCATGTCACCAGAGAACTGCTATCTGACGATAGGTATAATACCATCTAGCCAGTTCTCGACGAGTCCGTCCAGTGTACTCACCCTTAGTGAGCACCTTTATACAATATTAGATGAAACATACCAATGGCTGCGGGACCAACCATTGCCCCTCGTCAGGATCTAGAAATGTATACACTAGTCTACTCTGGAGTATCGATGCCCGGTCTCGATACTCCTATGATTAGGGACATTTAAGGATGTGCTTATCGACTACCCGGCTCCCACAAGTATGATTGCCATCACAACGCTGGTATTCAAGCAAGAATCCTACAGGCTTTATCAACATGTATAAGCGATATGAAATAACAAGTAAAACAATACACATGTTAAGATAAAGTCAAACTAAATAGCATACTATCATATCGAGCAAAATTGGCATGTACATACATACCCCTACTATCCTATACAATAAAGGCCTCTAGGACATAAATATACAACAATGTAAGTCCCTAGTGCCCTCGCCGAGGAGGCCGCGGCCTGTGCGGAAGCGGAAAACAAAAATTATCGAGAGGGCAACTAGAGACCAAAACCTAGTGATCAATCCAAACACAAAAACTAGCAAACTAGCATGCAATGGTTAGAGAATACATCCTTTGACGTGTGTCCACCCAATCGTGGAAGACCCCTCCAAGCTCATTGTATGTCATCCGGAACGAGCTCGAATGATGACCGCCCTTACCGAAGATGATCCACCAGAGGGAACCGATCCAAGCTTTGGTTTCACCTAGTGAAGCAACCGACGCTCCAAGCTCACTATAAATGGAGAGTGGGGATGTAGGAATTTTCCACTATCTTTTTCTCTTTTTTTTGAAGCTCAAGAGAGCATTTAAGATGAAGGAGAAGGAGGTGAAGAAGTTGTAGCCATCACAAGAAAAATTGCTAAGTGTAAGTGTATAGAGAATGGAATCCAAGTAGAAAATAATGGCTATCTATTTTTGCAACCATGAAAGAATAGTAAACACAAATGATTTTATGAATATAAAAACCAAAGCCATACCTCTCTACCATACTCTTTTACACCTCATTTTTGATTTTCTTTATAAAGAAAAATCAACAAATAAAGTGTCCATCTTCTATAACAAATTCTGTATAAATACGGAATACAACCTGGTATACATATTGAAATACATATACACGTATTTGTATAAAAATACGAATAGCCAAGAGAGAGAAATTGAATAGTGAACAATAATACTAGAATACATATATTAAAAAAAATATATATATATATTATTAAATTAAAACCTGATTTAATAATCCGGCTTAATCCTAAGTCGCTAGTATTATCAACCGTCCGATTAAAGTCCGTGTAGCCTGTACACGTATTTAATCGGACCTTTGTATATACCAATATACATCATCTACATCATATTGCCTAAACCTGGAAAACCACTGTGTGGGACTCTAAAGACTCGACAATATGCTGCCAGTGATTTACTGGATGAATCCAAAAACCATAAGCACGTCAGTGGCACTAGCTGTACGTAATGGCTACCCAGGTATATGCCGAAAGGGAGGTTGACAATCAAGTCCTTCTGTACCCTACTGAGCCTGAATGTGACAATCTCCGTACAGTCCAGTCTCTTCGTCTAAGAGTATTGCATACCGGGTCTAGAGGGCGGATAACGTCAGACCCCTACTAACCCGATAAGTCATGTCGGAGTCAAGCTCATCACCAACCGAAAAACTATTGAACTCATATCAGTAAATCTCATCCACCATAGCCACGGATTTAAGGTGATAGCCAACCGTACATAGTGCGACATCGACTCCTAATATCAGGAGGGAAGAATCCCCGACAATCTCTCACTGCCTCCGTATGGCTCAGGACTGTACCTAACTAAAACCTGTTTGCATAATTCCTTTAAGCCATGGTAGGGTAGTAAGTAAATTACAGTGGGAACTCACACGAGACAAATGACGATCTCAGGTCAAAAGACTAACCCGTACTAATGCCACAAGAGAACTTCCATCTGACGATAGATATTATACCATCTAGAATTTCTCGGTGAGTCCGTCCAGTGTACTCACTTCCAGTAGGCGCTTGTATACTATCTTAGGTGACACAACACCAATGGTTTGTGAGACCGGCCACCACGCCTTGTCGAGGTCTCGAAAGGTATACACTAGTCTACTCCGGAATATCGATACCCAGTCTCGATACTCTCACGACTAAGGACATTTAAGGATGTGCTTATGGACTACCCAGCTCTCACGTATATGATCACCATCATAATGCTGGTGGTCAAGCAAGAATCCTATGAGCTTCATTATTATGTATCAGTAACACACAATAACAAGTAAAACGTGTATACATCAATGATAAAGACAAATCAGATAGCATACTATCATCTCGAGTAAGATTATTCTACCTGTATAAGTCCTCCTTCAATTATCATTATCGCGTGCCTGCAATTACAATAATTAGCTTGAGGGAACTATATCCAACAATCTCCCACTTGCACTTAAGGCTAATTATTGCGGTATGACATACCCACATCCCGTGTGCTATACCCAATTTCTCAACTAATCTGTTTCACAAAGTGTGTTTGTGAAACAGCCATTTTCGAGCAATAGGTTCAGTGAGTGGATCCATTACAATGTTCCAAATTCCTCTCTCTGTATCTCAACTTCACGGAGATGAACAATCTCTCAAACTGAGCGACAACCCGCCATAAGAATTTTTCTGGGTACTTGATAGGACCAAGTTCATAAATGAACAATTTTATCCAACAAACTTCTTGGGCTGTATTCTTTGTTGAGTCATAACCAGTATCCTGTACCATGCTTATCTCAGTATCCCTATTGGAACCCTATCCAATATACTGATCCTCAAAAGAGACTAAACTCAAAATTCTGACAGCATCTCTGTCATCCAGGTCACCTTGGAAGCTTGAAACGATAACCGCCTTCTAGAGGAGGCTGTCGTTACCATATACCAAAAACATCCTCTTATGTTCATAATTGCTTCCCTTTGTTTCTCTAGGATTGGATTAATATCTGCTTACAACAGGTAGTATATAAGAAACATCTGGTTTTGTACAAAACATTGCATGATTGACTCAATTGCCTAAGCTAATAATATGTTATTCATTCCAGTCCCTTTCCTTATCAGTCTAGAAGACATTTCTTTAGAGAAGGTGACTTCATCACCTGCGGTTACACCACCACGCTAGGAGTTGTCCATTATAATATATTTTTAGAATGATGTCTAAGTACCCGGATTGGGACACTTCCCAAATCTAGATCTAAAACCATAGATCTAGTCATCAGAATCCCTGATATATTATCCATATCTAACGTGGAGAAAACACTATATAACAACCAAAGTTTGACCGATTGTAGTATAGGAACATCACTTCTTATTAGGAGTATTTCATCCAAATCCTAGGACAGTACTTCCGACACCATTCTTACTAGGTTCATCTATTGTTTTGATGAAGTTAATCACCTTGACTGTCACATCAAAACAAATGATCCATCTCCTCTATACATGCTTTAGTCTATTAGTAGATATAAGCAACTCGCACAACTTCCCCTGCTTCTACTGACTACAATAACCCTCTGGCAGAGTCATATACATGTGCACTTCCGAATTCACATTTGGAAAGACGTTATAGTAATCCACTTGCCAGATATCACAGTCATGAATAGTAACAGTGGCAAGTTATATCCGTATGGACTTTAGCGTAGACACTGAAGTAAAAGTCTCACCACAATCCACGACAGGTATTTGATAAGAATATTTACAACAAGTCTAGCCTTATTAGGTTAATATCTTTCCACCTACATAGATTTTGAAAGATCTACTTGCTCCAAATGGGTTTTACCCCTTTAGAAGCACCCAGCAAAGTCCAAGATCCAATATTTGCTGATGTGCGAGGAGTCCAACTTAGATATAAAACATCTGGTCATCTGAAAGTTACCACTTCCTATGACCTGGAGATAACTAGTAGGGCCATCATAACCATGATGCCGATCTTTCTGTCACCGTCTACGAGAAAACCGAAGTATCTCTCGGGTGGCTGAGGGCACCTGCTAAATCTATGGAGTGGCTAATGGTTTGTCAAGTCCAAATGAATTCTTAGGTTCTACTAAATTTTCGGTAATCGTTTGTGGTTCTGGAATCACTTCCAGTTCTACCATACTCCCACTAGTTTTTTTTTGCAAAAATATTCCTTTTATAAAATGGTGGCGAGTCAAGAACAATTTAACTATTGATCTTGAAAATGGTAGAAACAAAACCCTAGCGAATACATAGGATAATCCATAAATAGCCAATACCGAAGCATGCCTTGAGTTTGTCCGGATTCTTCTTTTAAACAGGAACTGGATAACTCCATATCTTAATAACCGCGACATATACAACCAATCTATATCCATATAGAATCAAAAATACTAATTTAGATTGAACCAGATTCAAATGTCATACAGCTGTTTCCAGTACGTATCACCTAAATGGAAAAAGGTTAATACAACATTACTCATCAAGGAACGAACCCGCGGATGAGTAACTTGAGAGAGAATCAAGTTCTTAATATTACTATAACGGAATACCTAACATAAGTATCTACATTTTCGATCACTTCGAAAAATTCTAATACTTCCAATATATGTTCTCTACTTTATTCTTATACCTATAAACTTTTTAAAATCTTTAGATCTTGCATTATAATGAATGCATGTCTAAAACCAGAGAACTTATAGGTGAACCTGAATGAAATAAGAGTACCAACCACTTGTCCTAAAGGACACTGGACAACATACATTTTCATGTATAACCCTCAAGAGTTCAATAACTCGAACTCCGTGAGTTGCAGGTTGAAAGCTGTATTTTGGTTAAGAATGTTGATTAGTCTGAAATATTGCACGTTTGAATGATTTCCCCACTATTGTTAAGTTCTAAAAGATGTTTATTGTAATTATAGAACATATGAGGGTTTATGTGCGAAAGGTTTATTATCATATGTTTCTACATTATAATTAACATAATGAGAGAAAATATATGCATATAATATTGTAATTAAAATATGCATATCATTTCAAATATTTCTAATAAATATTTTTAAGATTTAAATCATATAAAATGGTTAGGATAATATCTCAAAATAATAACAAATATTACTAACACTATGACTTGAGATATTGTGTAGATATTAGCTCAAATCTGGAAATCAAAAGATCCGAGATGTCAGAATCAAATCGGCCGAAATATTGAGGGAAAATATAAGATCTAGTAACGGCAGAGACTCAGAGTAAGATTTCCAAAATCCAGATATCGAAGAGATCTATAAATGTCAACACCAGAGACAACAAAAAATCCCAATACCTGATCTCACTATGCCGCCGCGGTTGGACGGCCAAATGCATATATTCGCGACGGATCCGCGGCAAGGTCGTGGACATAGAATTTGGGATTTTTTGGGTGTGATCGTATCAGCATATCCTAACGTCAGGCAACTAGGGTTCCTAGTTTCTGTGACTATTTAAAGGACCGAGAGCTTCACATGAAAAATTATCAACCGAAGAGATCAAGAGGTCCAAGACGATCCACGCATCCGAGTTGATCATCAGCTGTTCTACCTCTAACAATAGAGAGAGAACGAGAGCAAAAACTAGGGTTCTTGTACTCTACTTTAAAAGGATTTGTACATGATATAGTTGATTAATAAAGGTAGAAATTTTATTAGTCTTTTTGCGATTATTTTCTGCACTTATTTTCTGTACTTAATTTTTGCATCTTACATCATGATCTCATTCTTCATCCTTTCTTCTCCAACCATGCGTGAGTAATTCCTAGCTTGCTAGGGTTCGTAGGCTAGAGTAGATCAATAGATGATAAAATATTTTAACTTCTTTTATACATTTTAAAGTTTATAAACTTTAGCAAAATAAATGTTAACATCCTTATTGGACGCGCTACCAATTTATCGATAGTCTCGACCATGATTTGAGATCAGATTAACACTTGTTTTGTTAGGGGTTAGACATGAATAGAGATCAATGCAAGGACAAGGGTTAAGAGTGGGGAAACCCTAGTTTCTTCCAAAAGAACCCTAATCTACATTCATCACTATCGATCTAGTTTTAAACTATTAAAAAATAAAATGAGTCATTTTTAATTAGTCATCCATTACTGCTAAGTCATATGAACCTTACAAGCCACTTCTTTATAAAATCTACATCCGTATTAAAATAGATCTACAACCAATCAACCCATCTTTCAATCAACTCGTCTAAAACAAGAAAAAGATTCACGTTTCCCTGCGGACGACCCGTACTCATCGCGGCTAGTTACTAGCGATACCGTCCTGATTGCGGTTACTTTACGAAAACACTTCTCTTTAAAAAGATCAATCAAATGGCGTTGTTGCCGGGGAGACGACTGTAATTTTTTTCTTGTTATTCGGGTAGAATTCTTATAAAATCCAGCAAACATATTATTAACGAGAACCAAAACCGCATATTGTGTATTTAACGATTAGAGTGCGAATTTTGCAAGAGATTCAGAGACTTTTAAAGAGGACCAGAGGAGAATTGGAGTGCACTGAAAAAAAAACAAGCAAAAGAACTCTCCAGAGTGCGGCGGAACCGCGGCAATAGGGTGCTTTTTGCTGCGGAACCGTGGCAAAGTGGAAGAGTTGCTTCCCCAAAATCCTCTGGTATCTTTCTCTGATCTTTCTCTTTCCTCTAAGATCTAATAATCTGATTTTTCAGCAGGAATCTTTGCAAAAAGCGCCGCTCAAAAATCTTTTTGCGTGTTTTGATATTGGTTTGTTTGTGCATATCATAACCGGACATTAAGGGGCAATAATCCAAATCCAGATTAGGTGGGGATTTCATCATCCTTCCTAGGCCCTACAAATCACAAAACATGCATATTTTCACCCTACATTAATTAAAAAATATCTATACCAAGCCTCTAAGGACCGTCGCGCTCAATTATGACAGAGGAAGGTCGTGGGTAATCTATCGCTTATCTGCATATCTCTTGTGGTGTCTAGGCAAGTGTGACTAAGGAAAGTGGTTATTTAATTAGGCCCGCTATTTTCGGTGATTCGTATAGCGGATACCTCCTACTTATCTGGCACTTATCTGGCCACAAGAGCAATAAAGAGGTGGTAGAGGATTGATCCCGCGACTTGTCTTTTGGAAGTCCAGGAGCGGTCTAGTGACTTGACCTAGGTGACCCTAATTCTATAGGTTGTTTGTGCATTTTGTGATTTGTTAAGTCAAGCCACACGTCCGACACTTTTTCAAAACAAACCTTTTAAAAAAGAGTTCTCACATATCACACGCTGCCACGTGCTCTAAACCCGCTTAGTGCATGATCGGCTGGATACGGGATTCTAGTGCCCGTCTTGTCCGCGTCTTTGCTATCGACTCCGAAATCGGTACTTCTTCATCTTCTATTTCCCCTCCACCCACCACATCGACCGAGATGGACGGTTCTCCATCAAATTTTCACAACACCACCCTGCCACCATCCATAGGTGCGCAGAATCCACTGCGCATCTCTCTTCAAGAAAGATGCTACCCTGTGTGTGGACCCCTTCCTACTTGTCTGTCAATTCTATCGGCTAATGGGGATAATTTCGAAATTAAACCCCATTTTATCAACTTGTTGCCCAAATTTCACGGGCTTGAATCCTAAGACGTATACATTTTCATATACAAATTCGAGAACGTATGTGCAATGATGGGCACAACCCAACTTTCAGGAGATGCTATGCGATTACGTCTTCTCCTTTTTACCTTGTGCGACCTACCAGAAAAATGGCTTTATAGCACTGCCGCACATTCTATCGCCAAATAGGATGAATTCGGTATAACATTCTTTAAGAAATTTTATCCCAATCACAAAACCGCCCGTGTTTGAAGCGAGATTAACTAGTTTACCCAACTTCCCAACGAACCATTCTGGAAATGCTTTGAGCGGTTTAAGGATCTTCTTCTACAATGCCCCCATCACGGAATTGATAGATGGCAACTTTGCCGAATTATATATGAGGGTGTTAATCCTGCCACGAAACAGATGCTTGAAACCATTTTTCAATGCCATTTCATGTCAAAAGACGATAGCGAAGTTTGGCAATTCCTGGAAGATCTCGCCGAACAAACCATACAGTGAGAAAGTGTTAGACCAACTTCATCTAGGGCAGGTATTCATCTGCTCGATATTTCCATCGTAGTGAAAGTTGAAATGGCCACGATGCAAAAGAAACTCGAAGCTATGGAAAACAAATTCTCATCAGCCTCCCTAAACCAAGTTACGCTCCTAAAAACCGTGTGTGGTTGCTGTTCTGACCCATCATACTTAACGGAAGAATGTTCTTTGAATCCTCCATTTCAAGGTCAAGAACAAACTAATGCTGCTTTTCAGCAACGATCTAGAAACGATCCTTATTCTTCCATATACAATCAGGGATGGAGGAATCATCCTAATTTTTCTTGGAACCAAAACCAAACTCAAACTCAAAACGAGTTCCTAAGAAACTATCAAAGGCCTCCCCTTACAGCAATAGCAGCCACCATAACAAAATCAGAACCCCTTTCAACCGCAATCTTTTCAAAACCCGGCCAACAACTTTGATCCTTATAATAATATTTCAACGGCCGATACCGATAAAACCTCTGCGCTCGAACGTAAATTAGAAACGTTCATTACATAATCCACGCAAACGACGGCTAATTTAACGTTTTCTATACAAACATTAGTGCAATACACTGCTTCCCACAGTGAAAGCATAAAATTGATAGAAGCACAACTTGCACAGTTAAATGTCGCGATGAGCGAAAGAGAGAAAGGGAGACTTCCATCTCAACCTCTACCAAATCCCGACCACTCACAAAGCGTGAATACCATCCTTCAAAATCATAATGTGAGTGCCGTAACTACGTTGAGATCGGGAAGAGTGCTGAAAAACAATATTTTGAGGATGAATCAGATGAAACCCCAGCTACTACATCTAATCCTACTTCGTCTAGTCCACCATCTTCTTCTGAGCCTATTCTCCGTTTCCCACTAGGCTCGAACCCTCATCCTACTTCCTTAAAGGAATTACCATCTACAACCATCCCAAATCCAATTTTTTGATCCATTCCATCCTCACAAACTTCTCCTCAAAAGTTGGACCTAACCCTTATTGATAAAGCTCCTTTTCTACATAGGTTGAGGGCCAACAAACTAAGTCCCCAAATGGAGAAGATTGTGGACATTTTAAAGCAAGTTAACATAAATATCCCTCTCCTAGATGCTATCAAACAAGTTTCTTCCTATGCGAAAATTTTAAAGGACTTATGCACTAGAAAGAGGAAAACTCAATTACCTAAAAAGGTTTTCTTAGCGAGTAATATGAGCAATTCTCTTACCCAATTGGTGCCCACGAAACGTAAGGACCCCGGTTGTCCTACAATATCTATAACTATTGAGATTAAAAATATCAATCGTGCTCTACTCGATTTAGGTGCTAGTGTTGACTTTCTTCTATATTCTGTTTATGAGCAATTAGGGATGGGAGAGTTGAAACCTACGCATTGCACTCTCCAGATGGCCGATCGATCTACCACCCAACCTCAGGGTGAGCTAGAGAACGTGTTAATCAAAGTCGGGGAATTTATATTCCCTGTGGACTTTATAGTTATAGATACACAGCCTGTAGTGAACCCATGGAACCAAATTCCGATGATTGTAGGTCGACCTTTCCTAGAAACTTCAAACGCGATAATCAATTGTCGTAACGGTTCAATAAACCTATCCTTTGGGAAGATGACAATTGAGCTTAATATCTACAAGCTAGGAAGTCAACCATCAGAACCCTATGCTCATGTTTGTTCTGTCGAAAAGATAGCATCCGACAGTTGCGAATTTGAGGAGCTTCACGATTCTGATCTCGACGCCATTAGTGCATTATGGTTTGATCCTACTGTTCATTATACAAATGAAGACCCTTCTGTCGACAAGTCCACACATAAGTCCGAACCCTTTGACTTGTCAAATAATTTAGTCGAGCTATCCGAGTTTCATAACTCTCTTTCCGATGAGATTATCATTCAGAATCTTGATGAAAGTTTTGAAGATATATTTGTTGAAGAACTCGCATTCCTAGAAAATATGGGAGTTGTGATGAATCAACCCCGGCCCAAAGAAGTCGAACCGCTACCCCTTCTTCTTATCAAGAACAAGAATGCGAGTAGTGAACCATCACCGTTTTGTCTCTACCAACCAAGACGTAAACCCGATCGATTCTGCCTCATATCTCCCCACTTCTGCAAATCTATGATCTTCCACCAACCATGGTGTTACATTGATAAAATATTCGAATGGTTGGTGTTGATTTTTGGTCTTTGTAGAGCTTTACATAGACCAATAACTTTAACCCCCCTCATAATTGCTTAATACTATTTTACTCAAGTTTAGGGGGAAGAAAATATTTTGGCTCTTGAAAGAAAACAAATTTTTACAAAATTGTAAGCCAAAAATAGTTTGGGGGAGGATTTCACTGTCATTAATTCTTGTCTCCGTTATTAACTTTTCCTCTCAAGTCTACAGGTTTTAAGCTTAACAGATGGTATCAGTGAGGACACTGATGCAAATAGGTTTGGGGGAGATTTGTGCTTATTCACGCATCATTTTTTTGCAATATACTAAATAAAAGCGCACAAAAAAAATTTGATAATGAAAGTTAGAAAGTGAAAAATACATATGATA
The DNA here is from genome assembly GCA_030015575.1 of Agapanthus africanus. NCBI lineage: Eukaryota > Viridiplantae > Streptophyta > Magnoliopsida > Asparagales > Amaryllidaceae > Agapanthus > Agapanthus africanus. The sequence continues at coordinate 305,024,411 of CM057339.1, forward strand.
GGAAGGAAAAGTTTAAGAAAAACAAGAAAATTAGATGTTTTATAACGAAGCTAATAATAGGTAGTCATGATCTGTTGTCCCAGGGGTTAGTAAAATGAAGGAAATCACTAATCTGAGAATATAATTAATTCTGAAAAATAGTCCCTAATCTTGAGTCCAAACTTTTGAACATTGATACCCTACTATATGCACTTGCACACATCTTGAAACTTGGGTTAGTAGAGGATACCTTGAAATGCTCTTATCTAAAAGCCTTAGTATAAAGATCAATGAAAAAAGTGAAACATAAAAAAATAAAATGGTGAAGAAAACTGAACACTGGTTTTGTAATTACTTAAGGCAGTATAAAAAAATATAGCGAGGGTGCTTTATCACCTAGTGTCTTAGACCATCTGGTTTGGGAGTCACTGTTAAGCCTTAGGTGTTGCAAGACGAGAATATTGCTAATTACTCCTAAATGAGTGAGCACATTTGGTAATCGGTCAGTTAATACCTCAAGAAGTATTAACGGTCGCATGAAAAATGTGTGGGCAATTCCATCTAAAATATTCACCGACTAAAAAATACTAAGGAATATGGACAAGAGTATGATAGCTTGAATTGAATTCTCTAAGTGTAGGGATGTCTTTTACACACACGTAGGGGTATATGATCGATATTTGAAAGAAAGGTAGGGAAAAAGACTAAAGACGATGTTTTATTGAGGGATGATATGATTGCTGACATCTTTTCACGACCATTAAGATAGGGCTCATGGCAACTGAAAACTAGTATAGTTTGGAACGCTTCTTTTTAAGTTCTTTATTTTATATGTTCTTATCTTTGTATTTAACTTTCATCATCTTTCTTTTATTATGGGATTTTGTGAGTGTAATTTGCTGAAAACCCTCAGGAAAAAACACTCCTCCTACTAGGGACACCTAGAGGTTTAAAGGCTTGTTGCACGTGCTCAGTGCAATCGTGTTGCCTATGAAAGTGTGCTAGGTTTTTTCTTTTTCTTTTTCTTTTTCTTCTCTTTAATAGCTAGTTTGCTCGGGACGATCAAAGTTAAGTTTGAGGGTATTTGATTAGTCTGAAATATTGCACATTTGAATAATTATTTCCCCCACTATTGTTAAGTTCTAAAATGTGTTTATTGTAATTATAGAACATATGAGGGTTTATGTGTGAAAAGTTTATTATCATACATTTCTACATTATAATTAACATAATGAGGGAAAATACATGCATATAATATTGTAATTAAAATATGCATATCATTTCAAATATTTCTAATCAATATTCTTAAGATTTAAATCACATAAAATGGTTAGGATAATATCTCAAAATAATAACAAATGTAACACCCGAGCCCAATGCTACTAATTTCAGTTACCGTTTGAACGTAGTGTGGCACTCAGTTCATTTATCTTGCTTGATTGTTACTTATTGTAAATTTTACCCCGTCTATTCAATTCTGCATATAACAATTTTGGCATCTAAAATAAAATTAAAAATATTCATCTTGGCCTGCTTGACACCCCTAACCCCGTTGTAGCGTCCGTGCATCGTGTTCTTGTCCCGTTCGGCGAAACATGCGAGTTTGGACGGCTACATGCACGTACGTGTGTCCATTTTGGGGGAATGCTTTTTGATCATAAAACACTTCATTTTAAATTTTGGATCCCGCTTAAAATCCTATTATTTCAATTTCAAATTTTTGGACCCGACCCGGGCGCGATTTAGAAATGTTTTACTTTGCGCCAAAATCCCAAATTTTAATATTTCTTAAACAATCATATATTTTCTTAAAAATATGAATTCTACTGTTCCCTTAAATCTTTATACAAATCTTTTCTAACAAAACGTTTTCCCTCAACCAATCATATCCTCCTTTTTTTTTCCGTGGGCCCCACTCCATTACTCTCTCTCTCCCCGTTTCCCTCTCTCTCTATCTCTCTCTCCCTCCCCCGTCTCTCTCTCTCTCTCCCCGTCTCTCTCTCATCTCTCTTTCTCTTTCTTATATATTCAAACTCCTATTTCTCCCTCCTCCTTTTCTTTTTCTTCAGCCGCGCAAACCCAACCCATCGCAGCCCTAGCCACCGCCGTCTCCCTCCTCGCCGCCGCAACCCCAACGCCGACGACTTTTCACGGCCCTCCTCACCTCACCTCCTCTTTTCTCTTATCCCCGGAAACCCACAACTCCCCGACCACAACCTTGCAATCCCCGACCTCACACCTCCAAGCCTCGACCTCGCCGCCGACCTCTTCGTCCCCTCACCCTCATCATCTCCTTAACCTCACCCTCACCTATCTCCAACCCCCGACAAAACCCTGCACCCAGCTTCAACGACCGTGCTCCCTGCACCAGCGCCGCGGCCACCTGAGCATTCCCTGCACGCGTCTGCGCCGCCCCGGGTCGCCGCCGACGATCACCAGACCCCTTGAACGCCCTGTAAGCACTTTCTCCATCTCATTCTTCCTTTTTCTTCTGTACTTGCTTCATGGATCTTTACTGTTATGGGCTCATGAAGGTTCTACTGTTCACCGCCGGAACACCGTCGTCGCAACCGACGATCTCGACCCCTGTACTGATCATCGTGAGCACCCTTCTCAGATCTCCTTCCCTCCTTCCTTGTATTTCTTTATATTTCGTTTCCTTCTTATGCATGTCTTGATGTTTTTACAACTGTTCATTCCTCGGACGGAAACCGACGATGCCGACGACGCGTCCCGACGTTCCAGCGTGGTACCCCAACCCGTGTGGTTCCATTGTTCGTTGTTTGGGTTCATTCCGTGAACCGTGCGCCCGTCGCGAGTTTCCCTGCCGACGGTTAACGTTCCGTTTTCCCGATTCGCGACCCGTCGAGGCAAGTACCCCTTGCTACATGCTATACAATATTTACATATTCATTAATGACACCCTAAACCTACAATTTAACTTTAGTATTATAATTTCCCATTTTATGTCAATATTGTTATATAACATTTTATCTTTCAAACTTGGAACTTATAGAAATATATATCATTGCATCCATGAAGTCTTAAACTTGTTAACATGATTAAATGGCTATAAATCGTCTTATTGCATTCTTTTAATGTTGAAATCATATCTGTGACACAACTGATAACTATACTGCAAATTGTGTAAATCTGCCTATTGCTTACTTCATTGCTTATATCATGTTGTTGATACCCATGCTTGCTTGTATATCTGATTGTGAGCACACCCATGATATCGTTTACATATTGACCTGACTTGCTACATGCATATTTCTTGACCCGACATGGTACCGTATACTGCTTGACTTGACCTGATGTACCATGACCTGATCCGTTACCTGATCTTGTGTCTAATGCCAACAAACCTGACATGTAGTCCTCAGGGACCGTTCCTGTTGTCCATCCAGACAAACCTGTTTACCTGATCCTGTGTTGGCATTGGTTTCTTGATTTCGGGATACCTGACCTGACTTGCACATATAACTTGGGGGTATGGGGAAATCAAAGGTGAAACCTGACTTGTAACTCGACAGTTCACTACCTGTCCTGAGTGTACACATTCCTGTTTTGTTCCTAGCGTCATGTCTCGGTTTCGGCCGAGAATATTGTGGCCGTGGTCCCGGGTATGTACGGGATACTATCGAGTGTACATATTCCTGTTTTGTGCCTAGCGGCATGTCTCGGCTGCAGCCGAGAATATTGTGGTCGTGGTCCCGGGTATGTACGGGATACTATTGAGTTACATCGATGATTCATCAATGTGATTTCAAAGACTTTAGAACAGAGAACCTGATAGCACAGTTCAGTTTACCCACTGCACACTACCCTGCACTGCTCTGATTCATATTGTTGTTACCCTTGCTTTATTCATGTTTATATTCGCATTGCCTGTTTATTATGTTATTACTTGATGACTTGACGCGCCGACGTCTGGGTTTTGCATGGCCCAGATTCTTCTACCCTGTTGCAGACTGATTAGGAGTTTTGCCGCTGTTAGATGAGCGGCGAGGTTCCTGTCGGTATGTAGTTTCACTCCAGGTGTTTCATTTTTTGTATCTTTTGGCTTCCGCATTTGATTATCTCTTGACTCTTTTACTCTGGCTTATGGACATGTACTAGGTAGTTAGTTTACTTTCCTGTTCTCGATATCTCCACAGCCGTAATGTGACTGTGGAAGGATTTTTCCTATCCACAGGTAGCATGGTTGGCTATGTCACGTGCCTGTTCCCCCAATCAGAGCAAGGCTCTGTTTAAATTTTGAAAATTCAAATTTTTGAAGCAACGCTTCAGATCCCGTGCGCTGCGCGCAACGCGCCACGTGTCAGAAGTTGACACGGCAGCACAACGCCCAAGGCAGTGCGTCAAATTAGAGCAAGGCTCTTTAAAAAACAAAAGGCAACGCTCAGTTGCGCAAGCGCAACGCTGCGCGGCACGTGTCTGCGCAGTTGCGCGAACACTGTTGCGCAAACGCACCGCTGCGCGACACGTGTCTGCGCAGTTGCGCAAGCACGACTGCGCAAGCGCACCGCTGCGAGACACGTGTCTGCGCAGTTGCGCGAACACTGCTGCGCAAGCGCACCGCTGCGCGACACGTGTCTGCGCAGTTGCGCACGCACGACTGCGCAAGCGCACCGCTGCGAGACACGTGTCTGCGCAGTTGCGCAAACACTGTTGCGCAAGCGCACCGCTGCGCGACACGTATCTGCGCAGTTGCGCAAGCGCTTCATTGTGCGACACGTGTCACTCACTGGGGGAGTTGCGCAAAACAGAATAAATCTTGTTGAAACAAGAAGATTTTCTTGTATAAGGCAGGGGCCTTTGGATCAAAGATCCAACGGTAGGGAAAATTCCCCAAATCACTCAGAAAAAGATTTATGTAACAAATCTAACTAATTTATGAGCACTATAAAAAGGACCCCAAACCTCATTTCAAAAGGCATCAACATCTTGCTAAAAGAAAAAGGAGAGAAAGAGAACTCTTGAGAATTCTGGAAGAACACAAAAAAAAAGGTAAAACCTTTAAAAGAGAAAATTCTCTTGGGAACAGATCATTGATCTAAGAACAAGATCATGGATCTTCAATAAATAAATAAATAAGCAAATAAAATAAATAAGAAGTAGTGCCTTGCACTTGTTATGAACCCTTGGTTCTTGAAATAAGGAAAAAAAAGAAAAGAAGAAAAAACTTGTTTTTCTTTAGATCAAAGGATTAAAAAGTGCTCTGCACTTCTGTTTCTTGAAGATTCTCAATGCAATGCATTGCTTGAAGGGCCAGGCCCAAATTAAATTGCAGAGCAATAAAAGGGAGGGCCCAAATGAAATTGATGCTCTGCATCATTTTATAGAGGGCAGAGCCCAAACAAAATTGATGCTCTGCATAATTTATAAATGGGCAGAGCCCAAACAAAATAATAAATAATGCAATGCATTATCTTAAAAGGGGCAGAGCTAAATAAAGGTCCAATAGAGACCAAGATTTAATGCTATGCATTATTAAAAATAGGCCAAGCCCTAGCACAGGCCTAATAGGCCGAAAAAACAAATAAAAGTGTTGAATAGTCTGAACTGGACTTAGCCCAATCGTGGCCGTAAGTCCTCAAATTAAATTGACTGAGCACAATTGCTCTCTCTCTCTCTCAAATCAATTTATATCCGGTTCGAGGGTACATCTCCGAGCTCCTCTGACACATGTCGTTGTAATCATTCATCGACGTCAGAGAGGTGACGGGTCCCGACGACCACATACGTCAATATGGACTGCGGGGTCCTTAAACTCGTGGACCGAAACGTCCTTAAACTAATGTTGGACCGAAACGTCCTTAAACTAATGTCGGACCGAAACGTCCCTAAACTAATGACGGACCGAAACGTCCCTAAACTAATGTCGGACCGAAACGTTCCTAAACTAATGACGGACCGAAACGTCCCTAAACTAATATCGGACCACCACGTCCCTAAACTGGAATATGGACCACCACGTCCTTAAACTGGCGATGGACCACCACGTCCCTAAACTGGCGATGGACCACCACGTCCCTAAACTGGAAAATGGACCACTACGTCCCTAAACTGGAACAATAGAGCCTCCAAATGCTCTTTTGCCGGATCTAAACGGTCCCGTTTAAGTTGATCTTAGCCCCAAATACGGCTAACGTATCCTTAGACATTTAAATGAATGATAAAACTCCAAATCAACTTTGGTTCAAGGGTACATCTCTGAACTCCTCTGACACCTGTCGTTGTAATCCTTCAACGACGTTAGAGAGGTGACGAGTCCCGACGGCCAGATATTAAATCGATCATCACGTCAAGTTGATCTTAGTCCAAAACAGGACGAACGTATCCTTGACGAACGTTTAAGTTGATCTTAGCCGCAACGTGACTAATGCATCCTTAAACTAAAAACACCAAACCCAAATCTAAGTAAATACGGATTTGGACTAATCCACGTCCTACGGGCGACGGCATTACTCAGTCTCCGTATACAATCCACGGGCAACCACAAACAAAACAAATACACACGACACGAAGTGAAATTCTGGAGAAGGAGAAAGTTGTTACCGTGATGCGGTAGCGTAATTAACTGCAGGGGCTTGCGCCTGCAGGGAAGAGCATCCCCACAATAAAAAACCCCTCACCCTGAGGGGGAATCTGACGAAGTCTGCTACATCGGCCGCATCCGTCTAAACCTCCGATACACGGTGCCATAAATCAACTTGGCATCTTCGGAGAGGTAGACGGATAAAACCACATAGCATCTGCCCCGAATCTCAGCGTCAGGACATCGCGGTCCTGTGCGCCGTCTTTCGGAGGGGAACAGATTCTGGCACGCCCGGTGGGACCTTTTTCTCTTTCCACTCCACACTTCGTGTGTCGTTTTCTTGAACCAATCGCGGTTTGTTAAATGGTTGCCTTCGGATTTCAAGTTGCTAAGATTTGGTCTTTTGTCTGGCGCAGAACTCAAGCATCCATGGATTCTAACTGCACCAACTGCGCGAAGTACCACTGCAACGGACGCTCCACCTCACCTAGAGGTATAACATATGGGCCCCAAGCGGCCTCTTTCCTCACTCTGCCAGTAGACCAGGTGACCCAAGCCACCACTGGCTTATTATTCGGGACCATGATCCCACCGACAAGCTGCTCTATGCCAATACTTGCACCGGAGGTGAACAAGAAGTCGGTCTTCGACCGGCTCACTGCCACGACGGCCCCTGTCAATGGGTCGTCCGCTACCAAACCGACAGCCTCTGTTTTCACCAGGCTAAATCAGAACTCTAAATTGGCTGTCCCAAAGAGGGCAACGGCCGCTGTTCCGGAAGTCGTTAAGGCGGCTTCTCCCGCCAAAGAGTCAGTTTTTTCAAGACTGATGATTCCTGCTCCTGCCCCTGCACGAAGATCTGTCTTTGACAGATTGGATATTACCCCGCAAAGAACAACCTCAGTCTTTAAGAGGTTAACACCGGCGGCGCCTCATTCAGACAGGGGGCAAAAAGAAGTTATCTCTATCGCTGAGCCAATCCCAACGGCTCGTCGTGCTCGGCATCGCCATTGGCGACGAGTAAGAAAGGCAGGGGGCAACTCCCCCTCAGGGCTAACTCCACCGGCTCCAGCAGTGGAAGTCGACGCTGCTGTTCCAACTGGGAACAACTTTGAACTTCTGAGGAGGGTACGGAAGAACTCTCCAATCGCTACATTGAAGAGATCTCCTCCACCTGCGGAGAGAGTTCCAGAAACGAAGCAAGAACAGCCTCCCCAACGGCTGTCTTCAAGAATTTATAAAGTTTGGCGAAGGGTTCAAGACTCTGTGATTGACCCAGGTCACTCTCGTCGCCAGAAAAAGGCGAAGGTGGATAAAGACAAGGATTGTCCTATTAAACGGCAGGGGACAGTAGCTGCTAGGGTGCCCCTTCAATGGTTCCTTCAACCTCAATGGCCCATAAAAGAAGGAGGCCAGAGAAAACCCCCGCGTCAGCGGCAAAAGTTGAAAATGATGAACCTAAACGCCCCAAGTCAGGGGGCATAACAGTTCATACGGTTTACATGGCATTGGGAAAAGAAAACAGCCGTACATCCACGGGTCATAGACCGCTTACACGGTCAATGACCAAGGCTCAGGAGTAGCAACAGAAGCTCCAGGAAATGATGAACGCTATGGCCGCACTTACAAGGCCGAAAGAAACTCCGGAAACATCCTCAGAAGAACGTCATGAACAAGAAACGGACGCCGAATTCCTTCGGCGTGTGCTAGAGAAGAAAGATAAAGAAGCTGCGGAGCAGGCATCCAACATAAAGAAAATGGCCCTCCTGTTCCAGGATATGGTGGGTATGATGATTCAACAAGATCCACCTGCTGAAGATCCCCCGATCATTCTTGAAGACGATAGGGGAGAGACATCCAATCCTCCACCGGCTCTATCCACAGCTAAAGAGGATACCATATCAAAAGCTGATTTGGATGAATACATCGCCCAGAAAATACGGGTGCATCAGGCGACTGAACCAGCCGGTCAGGTCGTAAAGACGGGGCGGCCATATCCGGGTTGGTACGATCAGATTAAGTACCCGCCAGGTTATACAATTCCTAAGTTCCATGTCTACAAGGGGACGGGCAATCCTCATCAGCATGTTGCCCAGTTCAGGGCGCTCTGCGGCAACACCGGCGGTGACGACAAGCTGTTGCTTCGCCAGTTTGTTGGAAGTTTATCAGATACGGCGTTCGAATGGTATTCTGAACTCCCAAATGACTCTATTAAAACCTTCACGGAGATGGAGCTGCTGTTCACTCAGCGTTTTGCAAGTACCAGTGAGCGTACCCCGATGACGGCACTGATTAACGCCAGGGTAAAACCCGGCGAGACATGGGTTCAGTACGCTATACGATGGCGGAATTTATGGTCAAAATGTGAGCAGCGCATTGAAGAAGCTCCCGCAGTGGGTATGTTTGTGGGAACCCTCGATCCACAAGCAACCATCTCACAATTTATGATGTTTTTCAAGCCAACTACCTTCCAGGCGTTGATTGACAAACTAGCGCAAATGGATCAAATGGGCCATAAGCCTCCTCTTTCAAGGCCGGACTCCCAAAATGACAAAGGGAAGGGAAAAGCGATCGTCGTCGCTAATGCTCAACAACAACCAAGCGACCCGAAGCCAGTGGCTCGTCAAAATAATATGCGCCCGTACGTACCCCTTGAGGATAGGATGGGACGTCCTTATTCCTTTCCCCGCGATAAAACGAAGAGGTTATTCGAGCTGGCGTTGCGCAACAGACTCATAAATCTGCCGGATCCAAAACGTCCGTTGCAACCAAGTGACGTCAACGAGCCCAACTACTGTCCTTATCATCGAGTACTAGGCCATCCGATCGAAGATTGCTACGTTTTCAAGAATTGGCTTGAGAACCAGTACCGACAGGGCAAGTTCGCGTTATCTGACAAATGGAAGGTGAATCCTGTTAGTGTATGTTGCATGCTCCCACAACTTTTGTGGCGCGGCGGAAGCGGTGAACAAAAATTTTCTTGGCATACAACACGCACTTAACCGAAGATCTTTTCTAAACCAAAACTAGAAAAACCTAACTAGAGATCTTATCTACTATGTTAGGGATTATACCTCAATGATACGGTCCTTCGGATCTTCTATTTGATGAACTCCTTAGCTCCTTTTGACGTTGCCGATGTCTTCGATCTCCGGCCACCCAAGACCTAGATGATCCACCCGAGAGTTGTCATGCGAGCTAGAAACTCTTCACAAGAGTTTAACCTAGAGACCAATTTTGCTAGAATAGGTCACTAGGATTATGTAGAGATGAATGTATTGGATTAACTTGAAATCTATAGCATTTCTTCTTCTTAACCTTCTCTTGATTCACTTAACATTCACATTTCATGTGAAGCTATTTATAACAAGAAGGAGAAGGAGGAGATGAGAAGGAGTAAGTGTTTATCATAATGAAAGTGTTCAAGCATGATGAATAAAGATATAGCACTAAGAGAATTAATTGAAGCATGCATTATATAAATTAGTATCATGCTTCAATAGTAACTCCATAACAACAACCTCATCATGCTTGTACCTTTTAATTTCCACCTCATTTTATTTTCATAAAAATGATGTCATTATTATGTCATTATGAGGTGGCACCTTCTAGAAGGTATTCTTGTAACAATTACAAAAATACCCCTCCTCCGTATACCGTATACCGTATACTGTATACCCGCATCCGAATTCCGAAAAATACGAATACCATTAATCCAATAATATAATACCGGTATCCGGCTTAAACCAAAGCCCACCAGTATTATCCTTCCGATTATTATTCCTGTAATAATTACATGAATAAAATCGAAACCCTGCCGTAACAGCTTACGGCTGCCGTAACAGCTTACGGCTGCCATAACAACTTACAGCCTCTACATATTTCGCCTGAACGAGGGAACTCTCTGTGTGGGACTCTAAAGACTCGACAGTACGCTGGCAGTGGGTTTAACCACAAGCACGTCAGCGGCACTAGCTGTGCGTAACGGCTACCCAGGTACTTGATGAAAAGGTGGCCGACGAGCGAACCCATCACAACCCTTACGAGCCTGCAAGCAACACTTACCGTACAGTCCGGTCTCTTCGTCTGATACGTCGCATATGAAATCTAGGGGTGGTAAATGTCAGACCCCAGTAACTTTATGAGTCATGCTGATTTATGGCTCATAACAGTTCGAGAAACTACTGATAACACTTATCAGTAAACCTCGAGAACCCTGGCCAGGGATTTAGGTGTTATAGCCGATCAAACATAGCGTGACATCAACTCCCTATACCGGGAGAGACGAAACCCCTCCTATCGCTCACTGTCTCCATATGATTCGGGACTGTACCCAAAATCCACCTGTTTGCACGACTCAGTAGAGCCGTGGTAGGGAGGAAATTAAAGTACAGTGGGAATCACACAAGACTCTATGACGATCTCGGGTCTACAGACTAACCTGTACAAGTATCACTAGAGAACTGCTATCTGACATTAGGTATATATACCTCTAGGAGTTCTCAGCGAGTCCTGTTCGGTGTACCCATTCTCCAATGAGCACCTGTGTACAATCTTTGATGTCAAACATCAATGGTTGTGGAATCAACCATTGCCCCCAGGGCCAAGAAACGTACACACTAGTCTAATCTGGTAATACCGATGCCCTGTCTCGATATACCCGTGACTAGGAACTATTGAAGGATATGCTTGTAGACTGCCCAGGTCCCACCAGTATGATCTCATCATAATCCTGGTAGTCAAGCATAGTCCTAAGGGCTTCATCAACACATCACATGTTATGATAAAGATAAACCAGATAGCATACTATCATTTCGAGCAAAGATTGTTTCTGTACATATACATGTCTAGTATCCTATACAATACAGGCCTCTAGGGCATACATATCCAACAATCTCCCACTTGCACTAAGGCCTATAATTAATGCAATAAGTACCAGCTAGAACCAGTTTCCGGCGTACCGCATGTCCAACAGCTCAAACAGTTTCTCAAACTGTACTTGAGGGATAGCCTTAGTGAATGGATCTGCTGTGTTATCTTTCGTGTCTACTTCCCGTACCTCGATTTCCTGGCGATCCACTATCTCCCTGATGAGGTGATACCGCCTCAAGATATGTCTGGATTTCTGATGGGACCTCGGTTCCTTTGCCAAAGCTATGGCTCCATTGTTATCGCAATACATAGGTATTGGATTAGCAATGGATGGAACCACTTGAAGTTCTGAAATGAACTTCCTCATCCAGACCGCTTCTTTTGCGGCATCATTAGCAGCAATATACTCAGCTTCCATCGTGGAGTCAGCGACGGTATCTTGTTTGGAACTCTTCCAACATACCGCCCCTCCATTTAGAGTAAATACAAACTCTGAGATGGACTTACTATCATCCTTGTCGCTCTGGAAGCTGGAGTCGGTAAAACCCTCCATTTGGAGATTTCCGTTACCATACACCAAGAACATTTCTTTAGTTCTTCTCAAGCACTTTAGAATGTTCTTCACAGCAGTCCAGTGTTTCTCCCCTGGGTTGGATTGATACCTGCTTACTGCACTTAGTGCATAAGCTACATCTGGGCGAGTACATAACATCGCATACATTATAGATCCTACTGCCGAAGCATAGGGTATAATGCTCATGCGAGCCCTCTCCTCATCAGTCTTTGGAGACATCTCTTTGGAGAGGGTGATCCCATGACAAGCGGGTAAATTACCCCTCTTGGAATCTTCCATACTAAACCTCTTTAGTATGGTGTCAATGTATCTCGATTGGGACAATCCCAATAATTTCTTAGATCTATCTCTATAGATCTTTATCCCCAGGATGTACGAGGCATCGCCCAGGTCTTTCATGGAGAACCTCTGCGATAAGAATAGTTTGACCGATTGTAGCATAGGAATATCATTTCCTATCAAGAGAATGTCGTCCACGTACAATACGAGGAATGTAACAGTACTCTCTACAATCTTTTTATAAATACATGGTTCATCCACATTTTTGATAAAACCAAACTCTTTGATTGTATCATCAAAGAAGATGTTCCAACTCCGTGATGCCTGCTTTAATCCATAGATGGATTTAAGCAGCCTGCATTCTTTTCCGCTGCTCCCACTATCAATGAAGCCCTCTGGCTGATCCATAAAAACGCATTCTTCTAAATCACCATTTAGAAATGCCGTTTTAACATCCATCTGCCAGATCTCATAATCATAGTAAGCAGCTATAGCAAGCAAGATCCGAATGGATTTGAGCATCGCGACTGGTGAAAAAGTTTCATCATAGTCCAAGCCCGGTCTTTGACGAAATCCTTTTGCTACCAGCCTAGCTTTATAGGTCTCCACCTGACCATCCACACCAATCTTTCTTTTAAAGATCCATTTGCACCCTATGGGTTTTACTCCAGAAGGTGCAGCCTCCAAAGTCCATACTTTGTTGGTGTGCATGGATTCCATTTCGGATCTCATGGCATCCAACCATTTCACCGAGTCACCACTCGTGATAGCTTGCTGAAAACTAGTAGGGTCATCATCATTCATGATGCAATCTTCTTTATCGCCGTCAATTAGAAAACCGTAGTATCTATTAGGTGGGCGAGAAGTCCTACTAGATTTACGGAGTGGCTGAGGTATGTCAGGTTCTATTGAAACCTCAGGTTCAATCAAATCATCGGTAATGGTTTGTGCATCTGGAACTTCTTCCAATTCTACCGCATTGCCAACAGTATCATTTGTAAAAAATTCATTTTTTAAAAATGTGGCATACTGAGAAACAAACACCCTTTGTTCCTCCTTATGGTAGAATAGATATCCATACGAGTGTTTTGGATATCCCACAAATTTACACAAAGCCGATCGTGTCTCAAGTTTGTCTGGATTCTGCTTTTTCACATAAGCCGGACAACCCCATACCTTAACTCTGTTAGGAGATGGTCTCTTCCCGTACCATATCTCATATGGAGTGGTAGACACGGTTTTGGTTGGAACCCTATTCAATAGATAAATCGCAGTCTCCAATGCGTGCCCCCAAAATGATATTGGTAACTCAGCATCACTCATCATGGATCGTACCATATCTAATAATGTGCGATTCCTCCTTTCCGATACACCGTTGTGCTGTGGTGTATACGGAGGAGTGAGCTGAGAGAGAATCCCATTCTCTTTTAGGAAATCTAGAAACTCTGAGCTTAGATACTCACCTCCACGATCCGATCGAAGTTTCTTGATACTTAAGCCTGTTTGTTTTTCTACTTCAGATTTATACTCCTTGAACTTTTCAAAGGCTTCGGACTTATGTTTCAACAAGAACACGTGCCCGAATCTCGATAAATCATCAGTGAAGGTTATGAAGTATGAAAAACCACCTGCAGCATGTGTAGACATTGGTCCACATACATCACTATGTATGAGGCCTAAGAGTTCAGTAGCTCTCTCTCCGTGTCCAGTAAACGGAGTTTTGGTCATTTTACCTTTGATGCAAGACTGGCAAGTCGCATAAGATTTATATTCAAACGAGTTTAAATATCCATCTTTATATAGCTTGGTCAGTCTTGTTTCATTAATATGACCTAGTCTACAATGCCAAATGAAAGCTTCATTTATGTCTGAAACCTTTCTTTTGTTTCCGTGTTGTATATGAAAAACTGTATGCTGATTTAGGATGTATATCCCGTTATTTAATGTTCCATACCCAATCAACTCTTGATTAAGATTAATGTTCATAACATTAGATTGCAATACGAAATTATATCCAGCATTGTCCAACAACGATACAGATATAATATTACATAACATCGAAGGTACAAAATAACATGGGTTCAAAACCAATATAGAACCCGACAGCAAACCAAGATGATACTCTCCCACTGCAGTAGCATGTACTGAGGAACCATTCCCAACCCGGAGAGTGTGATCACCTTTCTTCAACAACCTGCTATTTCTCAACCCCTGCATACAATTGCAGATATGAGATCCTGATCCAGTATCGAATACCCAGGAAGCAGAGTTAATTGAAAAACAGTTTTCTGTTACAAACACACCTGAAGTAGAAGCATCACCATGCTTCTTCTTCTGGAGGTCGGCCAAGTATTTAGCACAGTTTCTCTTCCAGTGCCCAGTATGGTGGCAGTGGAAACATTCCCCACGACCTGTCGCAGCAGCCCCTTTCTTGTCCCTTCCCGATGCCTTTTTCACTCCGCCTCTCTGCTTGATGGGATTCTTCTTCTTCTTCTTCTTTCCCTTGGCCTTGGCTTTCGGGATGGAGGAAGAAGATGGCCCAGCAATAAGAGCGGGAGTTTTCGCTACCTTTAGCGTGCTCTCTGCACTCCTCAACATATTGAGGAGTTCTGGTAAAGACTTCTCCATTTTGTGCATGTTGAAGTTTACAATGAATTGAGCAAAGACAGGGGAAAGGGACTGCAGAACAATATCAACATATTGCTCGTTCTCCATGGTCCAACCCAGGTCTTCAAGTTCTTCGATAAGTCCAATCATCTTCAATACATGGTCACCTACAGACGTGCCGGCAGCCATCCGCATCTGAAACAACTTTCGAGATGCCTCGTATCGGAGAGTACGAGATTGCTCTCCATACAACTCCTCTGTATGGAGAAAGATGGATTGGACATCCATCTTCTCGTGCTGCTTCTGATGTTCATTGTTCATAGAAGCTAGCGCGAGGCACTTGGCTGTTGCGCAGTCTGTATCCCATTTCTTGCGGATTTCTTTATCCGCAACTGAAGAATCAGGGCCTGGGCTAGGAGGGGCTGGAGTAGTCAGGACGTATCCGACCTTATCATATGTCAGGGCAATATTCACGTTCCTTTGCCAATCTTTGTAATTCGGTCCAGTGAGTTTGTTTTTGTCTAATAAAAGTTTAAGTCCCGACATTGGTATCTGCTATTAGGAGATAGAAAAGAAGTCATTCAGCGATTGCTCTTGCATAATTAGATTGGTTATTAATCTTATCTAATTGTTGTCTCCCACTGCTTTTTATCAAATTTTCCTTCAAACCAAAAAAGAAAACTAGCCAGGATAAATTGCAATCTACAAGTTCGTTAACCGAAAAGTGCAAAATTCTCCTGGGAGTAACTTTTACTCACAGTGGGATCGGGATCCAACTATCATATAGAAGGTATGCAATCTCATTGCAAATCTCAACTCTTGAAATTCCCGATATGATTTTTACCCCTAGTGACTTATGACCTTAACTATGGTCAACAAATCATAAGTACTAGTCAAGTTCAACCCGCCATTTCGTGATTGATTTAGACCCACCCACATGACCCTTAACTATGGTCAACAAAGTCATGAGAATGCCCTAATCGATCGCATCAAATGCTTTGTAGGAATTCACCACTTAGCTACCGTACACCACGCCTTAACTATGGTCAACAAACGTGGCACGAATACTAAGTACTCTGCTTCCTAAAATGGCGGAGGGCAACGGATGGTTTTTATGAAAACCTTTAACGTTTTGAACTTGATATCGTTGTAGAATCGAGTGGGAAGGAGTGGTTTAAGCTCCAGTTTTTAAAAATCGAATGGTTTTGTAGTATCTTTCTAATTTTGCTAAAGAGGTCACTCCCGGTGAAGGGATCTCGGCTCTTTCCTTATCGAATAAGGTGCTGGATATGAAAATACCACGATGCATAGCAAAGTTAGATCAACTATAAAATCAAATCGAGTTCTTTGTAACATTTTCTAGTTTTGCTAAAGGGGTCACTCCCGGTGAAGGGATCTCGGCCCTTTCCTCATCGAATGAGGTGCAGGATATTCAAGAATACCGCTATACAAAACAAAAGCTAGAGTTACCCTTTTTCTTAAAAAATTTGATTCTACAACATCTTTAGGTTTCTTTCTCTTATCATTAATCACATTAATGTAGTCCCATCAATTACGTTTCCTAAACATCACAGAAAAGAAACGAAAAATAGAACGTACGCTTATGCCATCCGCATTCGTCACTGGGTCCCGTCATGCACCGTTAGGTTACTTAACTAACGGCAGAGCGGGGACTGGACTAGTGCGGGTGCAAAACATAAGCAACATTTATTATATATCTCATATATATAAATATAACCATTTCAGATCACAGATGAATGCATTGGATATACTAGAAATTCCGTATTTCATTCAAGCCCTTAATGAAAGACGGATTCCACGGTCGTGATGAATAGCCAAACCCCCCCAGACCCCTACGGGTGCGGCAAACTACCCGCCAAATTCCCGAAGTGTAGTAACCTCCCTCAACAATTGAATAGGCCACTCGACACTTTGAAAACCCGATAGTTTGTGCACCCCACCTTGGGTCTATCCTAGGAGCAAAAACAGTAAAAAGAAATTATTCAAACGGTGGCTACAACCTCATCCCGGATGTATCCGTAAAACAATATCACATGGCTTTTTACAAATTTCATGGAATGAAAGAAAAGAAAAAACGCTCTTCTCACACCCCCCGGCCATTCATCACGACGATCCAACACATTCATATACACATACCATCTCATGATATCCATATGTGCAACCCCCACTAATCGTCATATAGCAATTAGCGGACGTTTCAAACACATCACAAAAACGAAAAACCCGATTAGCCAAACACTATTAGAATTTCGATCGATAATTTTAAAACATGCCAATACTTGACATGTTCCTGTATAAACACCTTTTTAAAATTCTTTATATCCCAGAAACCCTAATTCTGCAATATATGAACACTGTAGAAAAATGAGTCAACAAGGCCCCAATATGGCGGCGGATCCGCGGCCAAACCATGGGTTTGGCCGCGGATCCGCGCCTCTTTTGTGGAGTCATGAGTGCAAATTTCTACAGTATTCTTATAAAAGCCTGCTTGTATTTTTAAGATATGTCAAATCAATTTTGGAGCACTTTCAAAAACTGACAGCAGCAAGGGCAGAAAACGAGTTTTCGGGAGAAAAAACTGTCGATCGAGCTTCTAAATTTTGGCTAACATCTAATTGTGGTTTAGTTAGGCTCTGATACCATGTTAGTGTATGTTGCATGCTCCCACAACTCTTGTGGCGCGGCGGAAGCGGTGAACAAAAATTTTCTTGGCATACAACACGCACTTAACCGAAGATCTTGTCTAAACCACAACTAGAAAAACCTAACTAGAGATCTTATCTACTATGTTAGGGATTATACCTCAATGATATGGTCCTTCGGGTCTTCTATTTGATGAACTCCTTATCTCCTTTTGACGTTGCCGATGTCTTCGATCTCCGGCCACCCAAGACCTAGATGATCCACTCGAGAGTTGTCGTGCGAGCTAGAAACTCTTCACAAGAGTTTAACCTAGAGACCAATTTTGCTAGAATAGGTCACTAGGATTATGTAGAGATGAATGTATTGGATTAACTTGAAATCTATAGCATTTCTTCTTCTTAACCTTCTCTTGATTCACTTAACATTCACATTTCATGTGAAGCTATTTATAACAAGAAGGAGAAGGAGGAGATGAGAAGGAGTAAGTGTTTATCATAATGAAAGTGTTCAAGCATGATGAATAAAGATATAGCACTAAGAGAATTAATTGAAGCATGCATTATATAAATTAGTATCATGCTTCAATAGTAACTCCATAACAACAACCTCATCATGCTTGTACCTTTTAATTTCCACCTCATTTTATTTTCATAAAAATGATGTCATTATTATGTCATTATGAGGTGGCACCTTCTAGAAGGTATTCTTGTAAAAATTACAAAAATACTCCTCCTCCGTATACCGTATACCGTATACTGTATACCCGCATCCGAATTCCGAAAAATACGAATACCATTAATCCAATAATATAATACCGGTATCCGGCTTAAACCAAAGCCCACCAATATTATCCTTCCGATTATTATTCCTGTAATAATTACATGAATAAAATCGAAACCCTGCCGTAACAGCTTACGGCTGCCATAACAACTTACAGCCTCTACATATTTCGCCTGAACGAGGGAACTCTCTGTGTGGGACTCTAAAGACTCGACAGTACGCTGACAGTGGGTTTAACCACAAGCACGTCAGCGGCACTAGCTGTGCGTAACGGCTACCCAGGTACTTGACGAAAAGGTGGCCGACGAGCGAACCCATCACAACCCTTACGAGCCTGCAAGCAACACTTACCGTACAGTCCGGTCTCTTCGTCTGATACGTCGCATATGAAGTCTAGGGGTGGTAAATGTCAGACCCCAGTAACTTTATAAGTCATGCTGATTTATGGCTCATAACAGTTCGAGAAACTACTGATAACACTTATCAGTAAACCTCGAGAACCCTGGCCAGGGATTTAGGTGCTATAGCCGATCAAACATAGCGCGACATCAACTCCCTATACCGGGAGAGACGAAACCCCTCCTATCGCTCACTGTCTCCATATGATTCGGGATTGTACCCAAAATCCACCTGTTTGCACGACTCAGTAGAGCCGTGGTAGGGAGGAAATTAAAGTACAGTGGGAATCACACAAGACTCTATGACGATCTCGGGTCTACAGACTAACCTGTACAAGTATCACTAGAGAACTGCTATCTGACATTAGGTATATATACCATCTAGGAGTTCTCAGCGAGTCCTGTTCGGTGTACCCATTCTCCAATGAGCACCTGTGTACAATCTTTGATGTCAAACATCAATGGTTGTGGAATCAACCATTGCCCCCAGGGCCAAGAAACGTACACACTAGTCTAATCTGGTAATACCGATGCCCTGTCTCGATATACCCTCGACTAGGAACTATTGAAGGATATGCTTGTAGACTGCCCAGGTCCCACCAGTATGATCTCATCATAATCCTGATAGTCAAGCATAGTTCTAAGGGCTTCATCAACACATCACATGTTATGATAAAGATAAACCAGATAGCATACTATCATTTCGAGCAAAGATTGTTTCTGTACATATACATGTCTAGTATCCTATACAATACAGGCTTCTAGGGCATACATATCCAACAAATCCCCCGCAACCCCACACCTCTAAGGGGACGAATACGCCAGGGGCAACATGCTCCGTCATTGAAGAAGCTCCTTGGGAGGTTGTATTATCAGCCAAGACAAAAAGGATGCTAAACGATCTTCAGGCATGTCCAGCGATCAAGTGGAAGAACCCGTTGGAACCGCAGGTCATTGAGGAGATGTTGAAGCCGCGTACAACTCCAAAGAC
This sequence comes from Agapanthus africanus, assembly GCA_030015575.1. NCBI lineage: Eukaryota > Viridiplantae > Streptophyta > Magnoliopsida > Asparagales > Amaryllidaceae > Agapanthus > Agapanthus africanus. Next base: position 305,044,099 of record CM057339.1, read on the forward strand.
CGATGGTGGTGGCTCAAGCACTTGCAGCCAGCCGTCAAAATCTTCGAAAAAGAAGAAGAAGAAATCTAAAAAGCCCGTGAAGCCTGGCGACAAGCGCACAGACTTGCAAAAACAAATTGACGCGCTAGATGAATACAACCAAAAGGCGCGGACTCCCATTACGCTCCAAGAGTTCCTCAATCACGTCTTTCAAGAAGAAGATGAGGGAAAAAGTTCATCAGATGAATCCGAGGAAAATGTAGCGAGCTGTCATATGATCTCCCATTCGATCACGAATGATGAAGAGACTTCTGGCACTAAAACGCTGGGGGCAGATACCGAATCAAAAATTCCGGAGCTATCAGTCGAAATGATTGACGCGTTCCTTAACAAAGCTCGACTGAAAAGTAAAGCTGATCGAGAACTCGAAATGGCTATATTTGAAAGGGCCAAGCGCTGGCGACTTGATGAAAGAGCTGAGATAATCGCGCTGGAGCGAAATGCCTCCGCCGTTGACAAAAGCCAATTCAAGATGAGGAAAAGGTTCGCTAAGGCCATATCAATGGGCATGAAGCTACCATCCTCTGAAGGAAAAATTACTGGTGAAATAGAAATGCACCCCTCCTTTTGCTTATAACATCAGAAGGTTTCGCACCCCACTCAAGAATGCAAAGCTTTCGATAAATGGTGGCAAGGATATGTTGCTCGTCAACAACGCTTCAAGCGGGAAAAGCGTAAAACCCGTCGAGAGCAAAGAGATACGACCGAAGAGCTTAAAAGAACTACCGGCGATTGTCGCGTGGTTAACACTGGCGGGTCACAAGTGCCTACATTCGGGAGTGATTCTGATGAAGAACTAGAACTTGCCCCTCTCTTTAAAGAGTCCGCTTCAAGAGAGGAAGAAGAGCTGGGGGTCTGTGAAAATATCCGGCTGCGGAATCGGACGCTGCCTGAAAAGAACCTCGGACCCTTGAACAGAAAAGATAAAGGGAAAGAAAAGGCCTCTGAAGATATCGTCTTAGATGACCAAGTGGTGGAAGAGCTAAATGCCAAGGATCCGCCGAAAAGAAATAAAGTGGATTACAATGTCTTGGCACATCTGAGGAAGCTGCCCTCACAACTCAGCATTCTTGATGCCCTGTTACTGTCAAAAGAGGCGAGGGATTCTTTGATTAAAGCGCTACAAGATCCAGCCCAGTTCCAAGCCTTCCTGGCCGAAGAAAAGATGAAGGATGAGTTGGAAGAGGTGCACACGGCCGACGTTGCTTTTGGCGATGAAGACCTTCTCCTTGGGACGCGCGAACACAATCGCCCTCTCTATGTCTCAGGATACTGCCATGATATAAAGATAGGCAAAATCCTAATCGATAATGGGTCGTCTGTTTATCTCCTCAACGTGCGGATGTTGAAGGAAATCTGCATGAGCGTCCAGCACCTTGCGCGGGACAAGATCACCATCTCCGGGTTCGACTCCCAATCGTCAAAGACTCTTGGATCTGTGATATTGACGTTACGCTTCGGGTTGCTCGTCACAGATATTAAATTCCATGTCATAGACGCCAAGACATGTTATAATGCTCTGCTCGGCCGACCATGGTTACACGAGTACAACATCATCCCTTCTACACAACATCAGTGTATGAAGTATTTTAAGGATGGTTTCGAGTATACCGTGACGGGAGAACTGAACCCGTTCTCTGTGAACGAGGTCCGCAAATACGAAGACGCCAAATACTTCTTACCGGATTTCGAAGAAACGGAGAAGTGTCATAAGCCGGAGAACAAAACTAATGCAACCATCCCTGTCTTCGGCAGCGATACCGAGGAGGAGGAGGATATAGTTTATTCGGGTCCGCCCCAATACACCGAGCCGGGACCATCCGCCCCTTCACTGATCTTTGGTAGTGATTCAGAAGACGAAGTCCATGCTGTATTCCCTGCTCGGTTTTCAATACGAGCTTCTGCTGATGAAGAGCGAAGTCTGCAGATAGCCATGGTGCCGCTTGAACATTGTAAAGAACTGGATGCACTCGACACCGACAGCGTGGAAGAATTGCAGACATTTTATATCCCTCCCGGACGAAAAGGCGAGAGGGCAATCTTATTCTACCGTTCCAAAGAAACCAAGGTAGAAAAAGAAATCTGGCATGGCGCGGATTCTACGCTCGACAGGCTTCAGCCTATCCGTCTCCCCAGATATTATACGGAAGGTTTGAAAAAGCTGCTGAAACGCCAGGGGATATCCTTCAAGCAGACCGTTCGAAAGGCCAAATTCTATGACAGGGTCTGGAATGTTCCCGGGACTCAACGTAAGCTGCCTAACGGGAGAATGGAAACAAAAGGGCTTGGATTTATCCGGTCGAAGAAGCGAGAGTTACTACCTGGCTGTTACGTCGTATATGACTTTGACGAAGAAGCGGATGCTCAATGGGAGGACGTTAATCCTAAACCAGTGAAAGTTCCAGATGCAAAGGAGCCCAGTCCGTCGTTCGAGGAACAAATGGGCAAACTCATAAGGGAAGCGGGTCAAAAAGTCCGAGATGATCACAATTGTAAAATGGCAATCTATGAGAAAGCCAAAACGCAGCGTCTCCTTCAACAGGCAGTAAAAGACGAAGATGCTGCCCCATGTCAACCTAATACAAAAAGGGCTCGACGCGGAGGCAGAAACAAGTCGAAAGGCTAAAGAAGCGCTCAACAGCAACAAAGCAGTGCTAAGAAGTCACACAAACGGGAATCGAGCGCTATTGATCTATCCCTCATGAAGAAAATGGGTCGAGCATACTCGTTTCCTCGGGAAAAGACGAAGAAGATACTGGATCTTGCCCTAAAGCATCAAATGCTTACATTGCCGGAGTCTAAACACCCCGAACAAGCGGGCGAAGCCTCATACCCGGACTATTGCTCTTACCATCGAGTGATAGGTCATTCTCTTGAAGATTGCTTCACCTTCAAGAATTGGGTCGAAGATCAGTACCAGCTTGGTAAATTCCCTCTGTCCGACAACTGGAGGGTAGCACCACCACAAAAGCACGAACCCAAGGCCACGAAAGAAAAACCAGTTCCACATTGGGACTGGAAGAGAATTCGTACCTGTCACATGCCAACAATACTAAAAGGAGAACCCGAGAACATGGACAGCCTTCCTTGGTGCCTCGAAAACAGCAATGATGAGGTAATCTCAGAATTTCCCCCAGCTCCGAAAGAACTGGAGGATGGAATACATACCACTGCAGATAACCTCAAGAAAATCGAGTTGGGGACGGTAAACGATCCGCGACCGACATTCGAGCTGCTGTCTGAAGAGAGGGCGGCTGCGTTAAAAGACGTCCTTGTGCAGCATAAAGATTGCTTCGCATGGAACTATTCCGAGATGCCGGGACTAGATCCAGAAGTTGCTGTACATAGACTAGCAATATCCCCGAACATCAAGCCAGTCAAACAGGCGCCGAGAAGAATGCGACTCGAGCTTGAGATGAGCATCAATACCGAGGCCAAAAAGTTAATCGACTCTGGCTTCATCCAGGAAGTTCAATACCCTGAATGGATCGCCAACATCGTCCCAGTGATGAAGAAAAATGGGACAGTGCGCATATGCGTAGACTTCCGGGATCTTAATAAAGCTTGCCCGAAGGATGATTTCCCAGTGCCAGTCACCGAACTGATGATAGACAATACATCCACTCATGAGGTTTTCTCCTTCATGGATGGCTCATCAGGGTATAATCAGATAAAGATGCATCCCGAAGACCAGAAACACACCGCCTTCAGGACCCCTCTAGGTATATTCTGTTATAAAGTGATGCCCTTCGGTTTAAAGAATGCCGGTGCCACTTATCAAAGGGCCATGACAAAGATCTTCAACGACCTTATACACGAAATCGTCGAATGCTATATCGACGATCTCGTGATTAAAAGCAAATCATACGAAGAACATCTCGAGCATTTGAAGACCGTATTTCAACGCCTTCGGCAATACAATTTGAAGATGAATCCTCTTAAATGTGCGTTCGGGGTTTCCTCGGGCAAATTCCTGGGATTCACCGTCCGACACCGAGGTATTGAGAAAGATCCGTCTAAAATCAAGGCGATCATGGAAATGCCTCCGCCGAGAACTCTTAAACAGCTGCGATCTCTCCAAGGAAAGCTCGCATACATTCGGCGGTTTATCGCTAATCTTTCAGGAAAGTGCCGTCCTTACAGTCACCTGATGAAGAAGGGAACCCCATTCGTTTGGGATCACAAATGCCAAGGCGCACTGGACGAGATCAAGCAGTATCTGCAAAACCCTCCAGTGTTGGCTGCTCCAGTTAAGGGAAAGCCTCTCATTCTTTACACGGCCGCCCTTGAAGGTTCTTTAGGCGCATTATGGGCACAAGAGAATGACCAGGGGAAAGAAAGAGCACTCTACTACTTAAGTCGGGTTCTGCTGGGGGCAGAAAGCAATTACTCCCCCATTGAAAAACACTGCCTGGCGTTGATCTTCGCAATAACAAAGCTTAGACATTACGCATTAGCGCATGAAGTCCATCTCATTTCAAAGGTGGACCCTCTCAGATATCTAATGTCAAAGGCCATATTGACGGGACGACTCGCTAAATGGGCCCTGCTCTTAATGGAGTTCTCGATAACGTATCGACCCCTCAAGGCAGTGAAGGGTCAGGCCATAGCCGACTTCCTTGCTGAGCACCCGATACCTGCCGATTCTCCCCTGAATTGTGATTTGCCAGACAAGCATGCGTTTGACGCAATCGACGGTGGTGATATCTGTTGGGAGCTTTATTTCGATGGAGCATCTTCCATGAAAAAGCACAAACAAAGTACGTCAATGATCAAATCGGGAGTAGGCCTTATCTTCGTGACCCCACAAGGAGGAATAATGCGCTTCGCCTTCTCCTTAACAAAGCAGAGAACGAATAATGAAGCTGAATATGAAGCTTTGATCGCAGGCCTCGTGATCGCCATTGACATGGGAATTGAAAGCCTCCTCATATATGGGGACTCCCAGCTAGTCGTCAGTCAAGTGAACGGCGATTACCAAACATGCAAACCGGAATTGGTAAAGTACGGTGAAAAAGTGCAACAATTGCTAACCAAAATTCCCTCCTATACTTTGGAGAGCATACCGCGCGCGGAAAACAGCAAAGCGGACGCACTGGCCAAACTTGCTAAAGAATTGGCTGACGAGAACCTCGATGACGTTAGAATCGTGGTACAAAGCCGTCGAGTGCTTGCCCCAGCAGAAATATCTCTGGAATCATCCGAAGAAAAAGGAGCGAACGAGCAGACAACCCTGCAAGTAAAAGATTGGGAAAATACCAAGGATTGGAGAGAAATCTTCATAGATTACTTCAAGTCCCACCGAATGCCTGAAGAAGCGTCTACAAGACATCAGCTCGTGAAACGAGCCCTGTCTTTCGCCTTCGTCAACAATACTCTCTACAAGAGGTCATTTGATTCTTTGTGGCTGAGATGCTTAGGACCTGACGAAGCGAAAAGAGTCGTCCAGGAAGTTCACGACGGACTCTGCGGTTCTCATCAAGCAGGCCCTAAGATGAAGTTGAAGATAAAACGGATGGGCTACTACTGGCCCACGATGATTCAGGACTGCATCGAATATGCGAAGCAATGCCACTCATGCCAAATTCATGGGGACTTCATCCACCAGCACCCAAATCCACTACATCCAACGGTGGCTAGCTGGCCATTCGAAATGTGGGGGACTGACATAGTTGGCCCTATCGAACCAGCATCTTCTAGAGGACATCGTTTCATCTTGGCGACGACTAACTACTTCTCTAAATGGGCAGAAGCAGTACCATTAAGAGAGGTGAAGACGAAAAATATCCTCCACTTCTTCAAGACGCATGTCATATATCGATTTGGAACTCCGCGACGGATCATCTCCGATAACGGGCCAGCTTACAGAAGCCACAAGATCAGTCGCTTTGCGCAACAGCATAATATAGACTGGAGATATTCCTCGGTTTATAACCCGCGAGCCAATGGACTAGCTGAAGCCTTCAACAAGACATTGACGAAAATCATAAAGAAAACGGTGTCCCGAAATAAGAAAGATTGGCACGAAAGACTGCAAGAAGCTCTTTGGGCATATCGAACTACATTCAAGACGGCCACGAACACAACGCCGTACGCGTTGGTGTTCGGTACAGAAGCAGTACTCCCCCTCGAGATAGAGTTACCCTCTCTACGAGTGGCAGTCCACTACGAGCTGACGGACGAAGAAAATGCTCACTTTCGGCTTGAGGAGCTTGACGCCCTTGATGAAACCCGGCTCATAGCGCAGCAAAATCTAGAAGCTTATAAAGCAAAGATGACGCGCTCATACGAAAGATTGACCCGACCGAAGACATTCCGCCAAGGCGAACTCGTGCTAGTGGTCAAAAGGCCTATGATCCCCAATCACGCCATGCGGGGAAAATTCGAGCCAAACTATGAAGGCCCGTACATCATAGACAAAGTCTACCAAGGTGGAGCCTATCTACTCATGGGCATGCACGGTGAAAGGCCTTTCAGGCCGATAAACGGTCGCTTCCTGAAGAAATACTACGCCTAATGAGTTACGACCTAGGTCAATGATAGATGACGACGACTATGTCCGCTCTCTGTCTTCCTAAGCTTAAGCTTTCTAAGCAGTAGCCAGCCTTCTCAACGACGGACCGAGACGTCCTTAAACTAGTGACGGACCGAAATGTCCTTAAACTAATAGCAGACCGAAACGTCTTTAAATTGCTACCGCAGCATCTTTAGGCTGACAAGATATAAAAAAAATATATAAAAATAAAAAGAATAAAAAAAAAACGGTATGTCCATAAGCAAAAAGGGCATGGATGAAAACCCGAAAGGGCTCCGTGAGTAAAAACAGCAGGGCTACCGGCGAATGTTCGTGAAAACCCGAAAGGGCGCGGCCTCGTTAAAAAATATATAAAAATAAAAAGAATAATAAAAAAAAAGGTATGTCCATAAGCAAAATGGGCACGGATGAAAACCTGAAAGGGCTCCGTGAGTAAAAACAGCAGGACTACCGGCGAGTGTTTATGAAAACCCGAAAGGGCGCAACCTCGTTAAAAGACACTTATAGGGTCCTCTCGACCTTGTAAGGAGAAACCACCTGCATGAGATCCTTATGACTCACAAGGGAACAACACACTTAGGTATCCCCACGATTCCTAAGGAGAAAATACACTTGCGAGATCCTCACGACTCGTGAGGAGAACTCTCTTATGGGACCCTCACGACTCATAAGATTTGAAAGTCTTAAGTCACAGAGACCTAAACCTGTGCTTAAGCAACCCCCACAACTTTCGATACGGCCCTACAAGTGGCTCAATACTGACCCTTGTATACAATCCACGGGCGCGAATAAACATTTCCCTAACTAAGTCCCATCCGAGACTAGGGATATGCTTGCATGGCAAACAACCCTTGTAAATCCTCTCGACTTACAAGGAGAAAACCCTCCTGTAGGATCCTTACGACTTACAGCGGAACAATACACTTAGGAACCCTCATGATTCCTAGGGAGAAAATACACCTATAAGATCCTCACGACTTGTAGGGAGAAATAGCTTTGTGAGACCCTTATGGCTCATAAGGTCAAAAGCCTTAGCCGACAGGACCCTAACCCTGGTCGCTAAGCCTCCTTTGTTCGACAATGACAGAGGCAAATGATGATTCGCTCCTGGCGATATCTCAGTTGTAGCGGTGCTGATGCCGAAATCAGTGTCTAATTTCAGGTTTACGGCGAAAAGCCGATAGGCCGCACATGCATACGAAATGGCCGAAATGATAGGGCAACTTACAATAAAAAGCAGCAAGTAAAAATGTATGCATGCAAAATAGCCGAAATGATAGGGCAGCTCGCAATAAAAAGCAGCGAGTAAAAATAAAATAAATAGCCGAAATGATTGGGCACCGCGAAAAATAGCCGAAATGATTGGGCAGTCGCGACCTTCGCGATATAAAAGCTGAAATGATAGAGTATCGCGGAAATAAAATAAAATAAAAAGAAGAAATAATAAAACTTTGGCCCTACAGTTAAGATCACATCGATCCCTGTATACAATCCAAAGGCGTAAACAAAGAAGGAACCATACTTTCCCAGCGGACTCCGTCAGACGACGAAGCCAAACCTCAACGGTTCATTTCAACCGAAGAAGCCAGTGACTTCAGCAAAACTCCTCGACTCACGGATACAAACACTCCTTGACGAGAGCCTTCTGATTCACGTCGACTCGCAGAGCCACCAGAGCCTCTATGGGAACCCTCGACTCGTTTCAAACCCCAAGGAAACAAATAATCCTTGGCGCTTGGGAAACAAATAATCCCTAGCAAATTCCTCGACTCACGGATACAAACACTCCTTGACGAGAGCCTTCTGATTCGCGTCGACTCGCAGAACCACCAGAGCCTCTGTGGGAACCCTCGACTCGTTTCAAACCCCAAGGAAACAAATAATCCTTGGCGCTTGGGAAACAAATAATCCCTAGCAAACTCCTCAACTCACGGATACAAACACTCCTTGACGAGAGCCTTCTGATTCGCGTCGACTCGCAGAGCCACCAGTGCCTCCGTGGGAACCCTCGACTCTTTTCAAACCCCAAGGAAACAAATAATCCTTGGCTCTTGGGAAAAAAATAATCCTTAGCAAACTCCTCAACTCACGGATACAAACACTCCTTGACGAGAGCCTTCTGATTCGCGTCGACTCGCAGAGCCACCAGTGCCTCCGTGGGAACCCTCGACTCGTTTCAAACCCCAAGGAAACAAATAATCCTTGGCGCTTGGGAAACAAATAATCCCTAGCAAACTCCTCAACTCACGGATACAAACACTCCTTGACGAGAGCCTTCTGACTCGCGTCGACTCGCAGAGCCACCAGTGCCTCCGTGGGAACCCTCGACTCGTTTCAAACCCCAAGGAAACAAATAATCCTTGGCGCTTGGGAAACAAATAATCCCTAGCAAACTCCTCGACTCACGGATACAAACATTCCTTGACGAGAGCCTTCTGATTCGCGCCGACTCGCAGAGCCACCAGTGCCTCCGTGGGAACCCTCGACTCGTTTCAAACCCCAAGGAAACAAATAATCCTTGGCACTTGGGAAACAAATAATCCCTAGAAAATTCCTCGACTCACGGATACAAACACTTCGTGACGAGAGCCTCCCGACCTACGTCAACTCGCAGAGCCACCACTGTCTCCGCGGGAGAATTCTCGGTTCGTCCCACCTTGCAAGATGAAGTATCGGGCAGCAAAGATTGAAAAACTTGCTTCCTGAACAATGGGGCCCTGCAAGTCAATCCAAAATGGTCTCTTGCATACTATTCACGGGTCTCACTCTCCGAAGTCGATTTTCGACAAGGAGGGAAACAACCGCTTACGGGTCCTCTCGACTTGTAAGAGGGAAAAATTCTCTTGTAGGATCCTTACGACCTACAAGAGAAAACCACACTTAGGAATCCTCACGATTCCTAAGGAGAAAAATCCACCTATGAGATCCTCTCGATCCGTAGGGAGAAAAGTCTCTGTGAGACCCTCACGGCTCATAGAGTTGAAAAGTCTTAGGCGGCAGATCTGAACCTGCGGCCTAAGCCATCACTATCTCTCGGAGAAGTTAAGTTATCGGCCAATAAGGTTCATCAAAGATATCATGCAAAAAAGGGGGGGGGGAGAAATGACACAAGACATTACAAAAATGTGCATCTTTTATTCATAAATATTGATCGAGTACAGTATACATTGTACTAAAGAATAAAAAATGCATATACATCTATTTTATAAGTACAAATGATACAAGGAGAATTACTGAGAAGGAAGCGTCTTGCATAGATTTAGCAATTGCCCGCATACTTCCTTCCACGCCTTCTCTTGATCAGCTGCCACCGCCAGTTCGGCCTCTACTTGAGCCCGCTGCTGCCTGAAGGATGCAAGCTGTTCCCCAACAACCTGCTGAGCTGCTTCACGGCCTCGGGCATCACACTCGGCGGCATCAAGCTTCCGCCTCAGTGCTAGCCCATTAGAGATACGGTCCACAAGGCCTTCAAAGACGGCTTTCACTTCAGCAGCATTCGTCCTAACTTCAGCGCGCAGGAGAGCGGTTACGCTTGAAGATTCCCGACGCTCCTTCAACCGTAAAGCTGCTTCCCGCTCCAAATGGAGGAGATAAGAAGCGCTTTGCTCGAGCCAGGCTGTCCGTTCGGTGCTCATGACCAAAACTCTGGGAGAAGGGCGCGTCGTCTCCAACCGATGTAGGCAGGCCTCGACCTCCCTGCAGTGGTTAACCCAAGATTCGACGACGTCTTCATTGTGAAAGTTTACGAGCGCCGCCAACATTAGGTTAACTTCCACAGCGAAATCTGCGGCAGAAGGGAGAGCGTCCGCGTTAAGCTCTTCGATATACCCGCTCAGCATGCCCAAACTCATCACGGCACCCTTTGAAGATGGACGTTTCAAGAAAGGGCCTGCCGGTGAAAGGACACGAGACTCAAGAGGGATCGGAGCCGGAACGATAGCTGCAAAACAAAACATGGTTAGACGATGGTTCAAGAGATGTTAAAGAATCGTCAAAAAGGAAATTTACTATACCAGCTGCAACATATGGTAAAGCTGGAAGGGCCGGTGGCGTGGCAGGTCTTGCTTCCCCTCCTTCAATTCGTGGCACTACAATAAGGAAGAGGAAAAGTCAGAAATCATCCCATTGCTAAAAAAGGGGGGGAATAAAGACATCGAAATGAAAGTATACTCACCGGCACCACTAGAAGGAGAAGCGTGTTCGGACGGGAAGGAGAAGTGTGGGAGCAACACTTGGTATAGATGATCAAAGAGCACTCCTGAAAGGACACAGTGGTATGACGTTAGTCCATAAGCTACACGTTTAAAAGATTAACTTGTGAGTCCCAAATCCATACCTTCCAACATCCGCGATGGCACAAAGGAAGGCGGGGAAGTGACCACCGCCAAAGCAGTAGTTGACGGTGCTCCTTCAAGCAGTGGAGCATCGACACTGGCCGCACCTGCATTAAAAACAGAAGCAAACTTGTTAGAAAAGATTGCAAGATAAAAAAAAGGGAGAGAGAAAATGATAAGTAACTCGAAATTTACCTGACGAACTGCCAGCCGAGACTGAGGCAATTCCTTCCTCCATTGACATCAGGCCACCGCCCGTGGCCTTGTCACCCGACTTAATGGGAACCGTTGTTGCACTCGCAAGCCCTGGAGAAGGCGGTGGAATATAGGCGGGGAGGGCTATGATTGGAGCATTGCCAGATTCCTGAGAAAGAGCAGCTGGCTCATCCTCAGGAATCGTGGCCACTTCACCCGCTACTCCTTCGGGTCCTGCGGTCACGATTGTCTCGTCCGCCGTCGCCGTGAGGTCTCCAGCCTCAAGCGCCTCACCTACCATTACCCTCGGCTCGCTTATGACGATCATTTCATCTGCCGCCACTTCAGGGTCGGCATCCATGACCCTCTCGGCTGCAGATCCCCCAACCTCTGCTTCGGGTCCCGTGGCCCCAACGACGCGCCTCAACGTCGGCTCGGGTTCGACAGGCACCGCTTCCGCCGTTTCCCTGGGTTCAACGGTCTCCGCCTCCCCCACAATCGGACTAGGCCCTGCAAGATGGAATGCATATGAGCCAAGGGCTTTATAATTCTTACAACAAGGCTCTGAAAGAAATGCTACCTGAAGAGGATTTATCGTTTGCACTTCGGGTCGCGCGCGCCACTTGCCTATAAGCAGTAGATAGGGCGACAGGGGCCTCTTCAGAAGGAGTGTCAGCGCGAGGAATAGTGCTAGGGCGCGCTCCCGTGGCCAAAGTAGCTCGGCGCGCCTTCGCTTCGCGTCTCAGCCGCTTCCGCTTCTCCCGAGCCGTTGAGACGGATGCCACTAGGGCTTCTTTAATTGAGGCATCCTCGTCCGTGAATAGGGATGCCTCCAGATTTTTCAGGGCATCCCTCATCGTCTTGTCAAGTCGAGGCCCCTCCAGCAGCCTCGACGAAACTGGGACTTCAGTAACAGACTCAGGAAGGATCCCCGCATCAATTGATATAACCCCTGCAAAGGAACGAAAGAAGGTTAGGTTGACCATCAGAAAAGATGACAAACTTTCCTTATAAAAGAGAAAGGGGTGGGACATACCAACGCCTGCTAGAGCGCGCTTCTCCTCCTCCTCTTGGAAGGTTTTCAAAGAGGCAGCAATAGCCTCTTCGGAAGAGACACCTGTTGAAAATCGGGCGAATATTAGTTAAAGATAATAATAAAAAGTGTAATAAAATGACGAAGAAAGTGGCTGATGATTACCTGACTCAGCGAGTTTACTCAACATCGCTTCGAGCCTCGCCGATCGCTCCGAAGCCGCAATGACGGCAGCCAAATTAGTGTCTGCGGGGTCTACCAAGAAGCCCTCGTTACTACCATATTCACTTATGCCTTCGTTGGGAAGAGCCGCAGGCTCTAGGCTAAGGATCGCATAAAGGGAAAGGGCGGACTTTTTCTTCTTCTGTCCGTCAGCTTTAGATCTACCCGGAATAGATTTGCGCTTGGCAGTTATTTTAGGGCGGCGGGTCCCAATATCTGCTCCTACGCCAGACTCTGGCGATACTACATTAGCCGCCTTCGTGGGAGCATGGGGCGCCGGTGGTACATCCACCATAGCAGGCAGTGGCAATCCATGCGGGGGACTCAACACGCGTGGTCGATCAACTCCGGCATCTTTTATCGGGAGAGTAACCTGGAGCCTTGGCTGCAAGGGAGCCTTGCGATCACCACCGGGAGGCGCACCCCTACGGTCAACCAGCATACGTTTCTCCGTTAAGATGATTGGGCCCAAAGCATGCGCATACCAGGCTACATATGAATGGAGTATCTTAGGGGCACAACTGGGTTCACTAATGAAGAAATAGGAACCTGTGTTAAGCCGTGTAAAATGATGCATCGCATTCTTTATCCCCTCTGGGCCGACCATGGGCGTTTCCAAGAAAGCTTCCAGCGGGATCCCTTGGTTGTAGCTTGACTGCCGGGCAAATCGGTGTGGGTTATATCTCATAAACAAGGCTGTTTCATTCTACCTGAACACTAGATAGCCCGGCCGGATGGAGTAGAGATGGAGGATTTCCCGAGCTTTCAACACAGAAGCCCCATCTTTGAAGTCATCACGCCGGGGCACCACTGACTTGGTGGTCTCTGAGCCTATGGTTATGACCTTATCCACAAAGGAAACCTTCGCTCTGACCAGATGTGGACGAAGGAGCAGCCCTCTAGACTCCCGTGGGGCTGGAACCACAATTGAAGCCCCGACCAACCGCATGACTCTCGGGAATCTGTATTTCTCGAAGAACGGAGGAGTCTTGTGGGCACCAAACACCCCTCGCACATGCATCTCCATCCAAGAAGTGAAGTAATGCGTCGGGAAGTTAGCAGGCTGTACCCCAGGCTCACTGGCGTCCGCCGCTACGCTAAGTCCATGATAAAGGTAAGCCAGCCCGGCGATTCCTACTGATAACTGCAAACCAACCACCATCCGATGAGCTGGGTAAAAGACAGAGGGCCGCATGAGGCGGGGGTGCATGGGGAGTGCAAAGTTGCATAGCCACAAGCCCAAGAATCCAATAAAAAAGGTTTCCTCATCCATGCCTGGGACGGAAATTTCCGAGAAAGCAGCAATGGCAGCGTTGGGGAGATAGAAATCCTTCTGATCATTTTCCGATACGGGTCGGCGGTCCAAGCCGAAACCAAAAGGGTCACCAAGCTGAGCGAACTTCTCGCTCTCCTCTGATAGGAACTATGGGCGAATAAAGCGAGCAATAAAATCTGCGAAACTGACGCCCCGCTCGCCCGATCCCAAATGGAGTTCCTCATAGATCTCCAACACCTTCACCAAGCCCGGATTCTGATGCTGAATGGCATTTTCCGGAGTTAAGTCAAACACCAGCTGCTTGGTGGCAAAGATGTACTCGTCAGGAGGAAGCAGCTCCTCGTAGTGCTCTCCCCTCATTGGTAGACCCGAAATCTCAGCGAATTTCTCCAAGGAGATAGAGACTTCCCTGTCCGTCATCAGGAAAGTGTGAGTGGGGATATTCCATTGTTCAATAAAGGCCTTGACCCACCACGTTGGAGGAGAGGGATATTCGAAAAGCGAAACGTAGATGGCTGAATATAAACCAATCCTCGTTAGATGAGTCCTTTTCGCCGATAAGATATACCGGGCCCATTGTAAATATCCGGCCGGGGGTCGCGGGATCAGTCCAATATTGTAAGCCTGTCCCCAAGGGCGTACTTCACCCTGACAGATTCTCCTCCCCAAAATATCTATTGCCGGCGGCGGCTGCACGGGGATGGAACCGATCGCAGGCTGGAGGAGGTCATCAGAATTCCAGTTTTCAACCTCGACGGCATACTTCACCGGGGGTTCGTCTGCATAGGGGATCGGGACTGTAGGCTCAGACGGCGAGGCGGAACTGAAGCTGCGACGGCCTTGGATGATCTGGCTGTACCACCTTCCCCACAGGTGGAGCTTTTTGCACTCAGGGTCATGATCTTTAATGAGAGCGAACGCCACCCGGTCCACCAACGAATGGGGGAACCCTCCTTCCGAGCGAACAAAGGGGAAAGACAAGTCGCCGGACATGTTTCCTGTAGAAAGACAAAAAATAACCGTTAGCGTTCTGACACTTGGCATTTTGAAATCCTACTCCACACTGTGATGTAATGGGTAGGGGATAAAAAGGGGGACCCACAAAATCTGGATGATGGTACATCATTTAATAAGACAACCACATCATTAGATGAGACTGTCAATTAATGAAAAGGTCCCCAAAAGAATATCCTCACTGATGGGAAATCCCTAGAGACAAGGAGAAATATTCTCTTTCAGAGCAAAGCTCTGTCACAGAGTGACATTTGTCAAACTCTGGTCTCAGGAGAACAAGATTCCTTAAAAAAAAAAAAGAGCATAGCTCTATGGTAATGGTGGAAAGATCCATCAATTTTATCTAGAAGAATTAGAGTTTTGGAATCTTGAAAAATCCATGAAAACTTATAAAACAAAAATTTTCTCCGTTTCTCAGATCTAAAAAGATCTACATTTGATCTAAGAGCAATGCTCTGTTCATGGGTTAAAACCTATGGATCAGATCTCTGTAAATCTGTAAATGTTTGAGAGCAAGGCTCTGTTGAAGAAACCCCAAAGGGTTTTTTCTTTAGATCAGAGATCTATAAGAGCAAGGCTCTGTTAATTAAATTAAATTAAATTAAATTAATTTTACCTAGAGTGATTCTAAAACTGGAACTTTGAAGTTCTCACAAGAGCAAGGCTCTGGAAGTTCTTAAGCAAGAGCAAGGCTCTGAAATTCAAATTCTTGAAAGTGGTAAAGAATTACCAAGGACCAAGGGTCCTATTTATAGGCGCCTACGCCTTTTCACTTGACCCCTTGGATCCGACGGTCAGGATCTCGCCACCGCTGCACTCACGTGCGCACCACGTGAGCGCAACGGTGGGGGGCATTTGTTCCCCCAATCAGAGCAAGGCTCTGTTTAAATTTTGAAAATTCAAATTTTTGAAGCAACGCTTCAGATCCCGTGCGCTGCGCGCAACGCGCCACGTGTCAGAAGTTGACACGGCAGCACAACGCCCAAGGCAGTGCGTCCAATCAGAGCAAGGCTCTTGAAAAAACAAAAGGCAACGCTCAGTTGCGCAAGCGCACCGCTGCGCGACACGTGTCTGCGCAGTTGCGCGAACACGACTGCGCAAGCGCACCGCTGCGAGACACGTGTCTGCGCAGTTGCGCGAACACTGTTGCGCAAGCGCACCGCTGCGCGACACGTGTCTGCGCAGCGCACCGCTGCGCGACACGTGTCTGCGCAGTTGCGAAAGCACGATTGCGCAAGCGCACCGCTGCGCGACACGTGTCTCCGCAGTTGCGCAAGAGCAGTTGCGCAAGCGCTTCATTGTGCGACACGTGTCACTCACTGGGGGAGTTGCGCAAAACAGAATAAATCTTGTTGAAACAAGAAGATTTTCTTGTATAAGGCAGGGGCCTTTGGATCAAAGGTCCAACGGTGGGGAAAATTCCCCAAATCACTCAGAAAAAGATTTATGTAACAAATCTAACTAATTTATGAGCACTATAAAAAGGACCCCAAACCTCATTTCAAAAGGCATCAACATCTTGCTAAAAGAAAAAGGAGAGAAAGAGAACTCTTGAGAATTCTGGAAGAACACAAAAAAAAAGGTAAAACCTTTAAAAGAGAAAATTCTCTTGGGAACAGATCATTAATCTAAGAACAAGATCATGGATCTTCAATAAATAAATAAATAAGCAAATAAAATAAAAAAGAAGTAGTGCCTTGCACTTGTTATGAACCCTTGGTTCTCTGAAATAAGGAAAAACAAGAAAAGAAGAAAAAACTTGTTTTTCTTTAGATCAAAGGATTAAAAAGTGCTCTGCACTTCTGTTTCTTGAAGATTCTCAATGCAATGCATTGCTTGAAGGGCCAGGCCCAAATTAAATTGCAGAGTAATAAAAGGGAGGGCCCAAATGAAATTGATGCTCTGCATCATTTTATAGAGGGCAGAGCCCAAACAAAATTGATGCTCTGCATCATTTATAAATGGGCAGAGCCCAAAAAAATAATAAATAATGCAATGCATTATCTTAAAAGGGGCAGAGCCTAAATAAAGGTCCAACAGAGACCAAGATTTAATGCTATGCATTATTAAAAATGGGCAAAGCCCTAGCACAGGTCTAATAAGCCGAAAAAACAAATAAAAGTGTTGAATATTCTGAACTGGACTTAGCCCAATCTTGGCCGTAAGTCCTCAAATTAAATTGACTGAGCACAATTGCTCTCTCTCTCTCTCTCTCAAATCAATTTATATCCGGTTCGAGGGTACATCTCCGAGCTCCTCTGACACATGTCGTTGTAATCATTCATCGACGTCAGAGAGGTGACGGGTCCCGACGACCACATACGTCAATATGGACTGCGGGGTCCTTAAACTCGTGGACCGAAACGTCCTTAAACTAATGTCGGACCGAAACGTCCTTAAACTAATGTCGGACCGAAACGTCCCTAAACTAATGTCAGACCGAAACGTCCCTAAACTAATGACGGACCGAAACGTCCCTAAACTAATGACGGACCGAAACATCCCTAAACTAATTTCGGGCCACCACGTCCCTAAACTGGAATATGGACCACCACGTTCCTAAACTGGCGATGGACCACCACGTCCCTAAACTGGAAAATGGACCACTACGTCCCTAAACTGCAACAATAGAGCCTCCAAATGCTCTTTTGCCGGATCTAAACGGTCCCGTTTAAGTTGATCTTAGCCCTAAATACGGCTAACGTATCCTTAGACATTTAAATGAATGATAAAACTCCAAATCAACTTTGGTTCAAGGGTACATCTCTGAACTCCTCTGACACCTGTCGTTGTAATCCTTCAACGACGTTAAAGAGGTGATGAGTCCCGACAGCCAGATATTAAATCGATCATCACGTCAAGTTGATCTTAGTCCAAAACAGGACTAACGTATCCTTGACGAACGTTTAAGTTGATCTTAGCCGCAACGTGACTAATGCATCCTTAAACTAAAAACACCAAACCCAAATCTAAGTAAATACGGATTTGGACTAATCCACGTCCTACGGGCGACGGCATTACTCAGTCTCCGTATACAATCCACGGGCAACCACAAACAAAACAAATACACACGACACGAAGTGAAATTCTGGAGAAGGAGAAAGTTGTTACCGTGATGCGGTAGCGTAATTAACTGCAGGGGCTTGCGCCTGCAGAGAAGAGCGTCCCCACAATAAAAAAAACCCTCACCCTGAGGGGGAATCTGACGAAGTCTGCTACATCGGCCGCATCCGTCTAAACCTCCGATACACGGTGCCATAAATCAACTTGGCATCTTCGGAGAGGTAGACAGATAAAACCACATAGCATCTGCCCCGAATCTCAGCTTCAGAACATCGCGGTCCTGTGCGCCGTCTTTCGGAGGGGAACCGTGCCCACTTTAGCGTACTTTGGGAAGCGGGGCGTGACATGGTTCTTTTGGTATCTGAGCCATAGGTTAGTTGGGTTGATTCTTTGTAGTTGGGTATTGTACCCAATACACGAATCAGAATACCCGTGTTTAGGAAACATGTCCTGCCACCTTGCCGTTTTACCATTCTTGAATCATATTCTTCCTGATCGCATCTTTTACGATGTGCAAACTTCCTTTGCATATCGACTCGAAAACATGATTCCTTGTTATCTCTAGGACTTAGGCGACTTGGATGGAGTTATGTAATTGTGGCTATGATACCACGACATAGTTACAATGCGGCACTCTATTTAAGTATCTTGGACTTCTATCCTTGATCTATATTCAGAATCTATCATCATGCTAATGTTGGGTGTTTTGAGTTCAGGATTATGGCCGGTAAGAATTTGAAGACATACCAGAGGCGTGTGGACGAAGCCGCTACGCTTGGAGTGATAAGAGGAATATTGGAGAATCAAAAGAAACAGACCGAGCTGATCCAGCAGCAAGCGGACTCGTTTCAGGAAGGTTTGCAGATCGTTCAGCAGTCTGTGAACAATGTTGGAGCTAAACCAGTCGACCGAGTAGGGACCGTAGCAGATTTCAGACGTTTGGGTCCGTCCACATTTACTGGTTTGGAGGAGCCGTTGCCAGCAGAGCAGTGGCTAGTTGACACAGAGAATTTTCTTGTTGCGGCACAGATTCCAGATAAGAAAAGAGTTAATGTGGTACGCATTCAGTAAGTGGACTACGCCCGAGAATGGTGGCTTGTAGAAAGGAACCGCTTGCCCAAGCCGATCAAGTGGGCGGATTTTTTTCCAAAGAGTTTCCTGGAGAAGTTCTTTCCGCGGACTGCACGGGAGAAAATGAAAGAGAAATTCATCGGGCTAAAACAGAAGGAGGCACCCGTAGATGTGCATGCAGCAGAATGGACAAGACTCAGCAGATTCGCTGGACCTCTGGTTGCCAACGATGCAGACAGGGAACGAGGGTTCATGCGCAGCTTGGACGTGGACATCCAGAGGCAGATTGTCTCCCTGGGTGTGAACACTTTCTCACAAGTACTTGCGGCAGCTCGAGAACAACAGAGCCTATCGGGAAAAACTGGGAGTTCACAGCAGACAACAATTGCGGTAAGGAAGCAGTTCTGTCGGGCCAGTCAAGTTTAGGGCTAGGCCGACAAACAACACTCTTGCATCTATGGAAGTTGATAAAAGTGAAGAGCCGGCTGTTGTTCGTGATTTTATGGACGTGTTGGAAGATATATCGAGTTTACCGCCGAAACGGGACGTGGAGTTCGCAATTTATCTTATTCCTGGTGCAGCGCCAGTATCCAAGGCGTATTATCTAATGGCACCAGTAGAGTTGGAAGAAGTCAAGAAACAGGTTGCTGAATTACTTGAAAAGGGTTGGATCCGAAGCAGTAACTCGCCTTGGGGAGCTCCAGTTCTTCTAGTAAAGAAGAAGGATGGCACAAGAAGGATGTGCATCGACTATCGAGAATTAAGCCGGGTGACTATTAAGAACAAGTACCCTATCCCTCGCATTGAAGAACTTTTGAGCAGCTGAGTGGCGCGAGGGTATTCTCGAAGTTGGATTTGCGATCCGGATATCATCAGGTCCGAGTGAAAACAGAAGATATTTGCAAGACGGCGTTTCGAACTCGATATGGACATTACGAATACTTAGTGATGCCCTTCGGAGTAACGAATGCGCCGGAAGTATTCATGGACTTAATGAACCGAATCTTTTCACCGTTCTTGGACCAATTTATCGTGGTTTTCATTGACGATATTCTGGTTTATTCGAAGAGTTTTGAAGAGCATGCTGAGCATTTGAAGATCACACTGCAGACGTTGAGACAGGAGAAGTTGTATGCAAAGATGAGTAAGTGCGAATTTTGGCTGGAGGAAGTAAAGTTTTTGGGGC
The DNA here is from genome assembly GCA_030015575.1 of Agapanthus africanus. Lineage (NCBI taxonomy): Eukaryota > Viridiplantae > Streptophyta > Magnoliopsida > Asparagales > Amaryllidaceae > Agapanthus > Agapanthus africanus. Next base: position 305,064,067 of record CM057339.1, read on the forward strand.
ATGTTGTGTCTGGCAATGGAATAGCCGTCGATCCAGAAAAGATTGCAGCAGTACGTGATTGGCCGATTCCAAAGAATGTTGCGGAGATAAGAAGTTTTCTTGGACTCGCCGGGTATTACAGAAGATTTGTAGAGAACTTTGCTCGTCTGGCAGAGCCGTTGACCAAGTTTACGCGCAAGGAGGTACCTTTTGTATGGACGGACAAATGTGCGTTAACTTTTGAGACGTTGAAGCAGAAGTTGATAACCGCCCCTATTATGAACGTGCCAGACAATTCCGGAGGATTGGTGATTCACAACGACGCATCGGGGAAAGGTTTGGGGTGTGTTTTGATGCAGCATGGGAAGGTTGTAGCATACGCATCAAGACAGTTGAAGACCCATGAGAAGAATTATCCAACTCATGACTTGGAACTTGCGGCTGTGATTTTCGCTTTGAAGATTTGGAGACACTACCTTTTGGGCGAAAGGGTAGAAGTTTTTACTGATCATAAGAGCTTGAAGTATGTGTTCACGCAGAAGGAGCTTAATATGAGGCAGCGTAGATGGTTGGAGCTGATAGCTGACTACGACCTTGATCTTAAGTACCATCCGGGGAAGGTTAATGTTGTGCCTGATGCGCTTAGTCGGTTACCAGCAATTCAGGTGTTAACTACGCAGAAGGAGATCGTTGCAGATTTTCGAAGATTTGACTTGGAGGTTGTGCTACTGCATTCTACGGGAATGTTGATGCAGCTGCAAGTACATTCATCATTGATCAAGAATATTAAAGCAGCACAATCGCAGGACCCTAGACTGCAAAAGTTTCGAGGACAGGTTGAAGCCGGACTACGAACAGATTTATTGATCCACGAAGATGGTTCGTTGAGGTATGGTAGCCGTTTGTGTGTGCCAAGGGAGATATTCGTGAAAAGCTTATGAAGGAGGCACACAGTTCAGCTTATTCTGTACATCCAGGAGGCACAAAGATGTAGCGAGATATTCGACAGCATTTCTGGTGGGAAGGCATGAAACGGGAGATTGCTCGCTTTGTGGCGAAGTGCTTGGTATGTCAGCAAGTTAAGGCTGAACATCAAAGTGTTGGAGATAGTGCCTTCAGAGTCAATTATTGGATCACAGACACGTGATTGCAATGATTGATGGAGGACCTATCCCGGTAGGACAGTCTTACTCAAGATGATAGTATGCTATCTGGTTTATCTTTATCATCGTGTACTGGTTTAGGTGACCTGACAGGTCACTATTGCACGTTGATAGAGCCTCTGGGATTCTTGCTTGACTACCAGCAGTATGAGGGCGATCATATACGTGGGAGCTGGTAATCTATAAGCACATCCTTAAATGGTCCCTAGTCGTGGGAGTTTCGAGATAGGGCATCGATACTCCAGAGTAGACTAGTGTATACAGTCGAGACCCCGACGAGGGGCGGTGGCCGGTCTCACAAGCCACTGGTGTCAGTTGGTTCACCTAAGATGTATACAGGTGCTCATTGGGTTATGAGTACACCGGACAGGACTCGCCGGGAACATGCTAGTTGGTCTTATACCAGACGTCAGATAGCAGTTCCCTGGTGACATGTGTACAGGTTAGTTCATCGACCTGGGGATCGTCATTTGTCTCGTGTGAGTTCCCACTGTAATTTGATTACTACCCTACCACGGCTCAAAGGAGTCGTGCAAACAGGTTTTAGTTGGGTATAGTCCCGAGACACATGGAGGCAGTGAGCGGATCTTCAGGGGTTCGTCTCTCCCGGTATTGGGGGTGAGGTCGTGCTGTGTCTAGGAGAGCCATTACACGAAGTCCTTGGCCAAGACAGGAGATTTACTGGTAGGTATTCCAGTAGTATCCAGGGTGTTCTGGGCTACACTCCGACACGACTTGTACCGCTTTTGGGGGTCTGACTTTACCAACCCCCTAGGCCCGCCATGCGATGCTCATAGACGAACGGACCAGACTGTACGGATATTGTCACTGACAGGCTCAGTAGGGTGTCAGGATGAGTTCGCTCATCGACGTCCCTTTTGGTCAATAGCTGGTGGCCCGTCACGTATGGCTAATACCTCTGACGTGCTAGTGGTTAAATCCACAACCAAGGTGTTGACGAGTCTTTAGAGTCCCCCACATTCAGTTACTCAAGCTTTCGGGCGAAAAGCTGTAGAGGCCGTATGGAGATATGGCAGGGTCCGATCAGATACGTGCGGTATTGCACGGATCAGGATCGGACAGTTTGTACTACTGGCCGTATGGATATATGGCAGGGTTCGATCAGATACGTGCGGTATTGCACGGATCAGGATCGAACGGTTTTTACTAGCCGGCTTTGGTATAAGCCGGATCCTAGTATAGTACAGTGTAGATTTTGTCTCATTGCATTTGTATTTCGGTCGGAATACAAATGCGGGTGTGTATACACAGTATCGGGGTTTTTCCTGTAATTTATTACAGAACCAGTTTTCTGGAGTTGCCAGTTTGCTTTCCGTTTCGGCCATTTTCATTTGTATCTTTCAATGGCCGAAGATTGGTGGAGGAGGGCTCATTTGCATTTATGCAAATAAGCAATTTGGAAGGGGGTCTTTGCATATTGGTTGGATCATGATGGCTCACCATCACTTGACTTTCTTTGTGTCATGATGGTTTGACCATTTGATGTCATCATGCTTGAGATGATGGTTGTGGTGGAGTGTTGGCCTTTGATTGTCATCATGCTTGTTGATGATGAAGTGTGATGATTGTTGTTTGAGTGTTGGACTTTACTAGTGATCATTCCTTTGCATGATAGCCTTCTCTCTCTCTCCTTTTGGATAATGGTGTGGCCTCTCTCATATTTTTGATACACTCTCTCATTCTCACTCCCACCAAGAGCCATGGCCGGCCAAGCCTTGAGGGGGCTGTCCCAAATTCTTGAGGTGGGAATTTTGTTCTTCTAGCTTTGCAAAATTCCCACAAGTTCCATCTCCAAACTCCATAGTTCATCCCTCCACCAAAAGGCAATTCCATAACCCCAAATGAGACTTAAGCACTACACATTCTACAGCAAACCTTGGGCACGTCGACTAGCCAGCTTCGTGCCCGAGTTGCCTCGGTATTGAGGTGGGAGACCGTAAAAGATGTAGGCGATGTGGTGCACTTCCGGCGATGAGGTGGAGACAGGACATTCCGCGAGAGATCGGGACGATGACGAGAAGACCGGAGGACTCGGATCAGTCGGTATATCTCTATTCCCTATCTTGTAGTTAGCTAGGACTAGTTAATGGTTCGATCCGGGTTTTAGTGCGCGGTGGTGCCGGTTTGCTAAGTTCGCAAAATTAAAGTTTATCACCGCTTCCGCATTCCGGCGTCGGATTGACGGCCGGGGCGCCGCCGTGCACTTACACAAAGGGTTGCTGGTTTATTGCAACCACTTCCGATTCCTCAGTGGAAGTGCGAACATATAACCATGGATTTCGTGACGGCTTTACCGCGGAGTCCAAAAGGCAACAATGCAGTATGGGTAATTGTTGATCGTTTGACCAAGGCTGCTCACTTTATTCCTTTCCGGGTTAGTCAATCAACAGAAACTTTGGCAGAACGGTACATGCAAGAGATTGTAAGATTGCATGGAGTACCGGTGAGCATCGTGTTCGATCGTGACACTCGGTTCTTATCACACTTTTGGAGGAGCTTACAGGAAAGTTTGGGGACTCGATTGAAGTTTAGCACAGCTTATCATCCTCAAACTGATGGTCAGTCCGAGAGAACTATCCAAACTCTTGAGGATATGTTGAGAGCATGGATGTTGGACTTCAAGGGTTCTTGGGAGGATCATCTATATTTGGTGGAGTTTTCTTACAACAACATCTTTCAGGCAACTATCCAGATGGCTCCATTTGAAGCTTTGTATGGTCATAAATGCCGTTCACCTGTTTGTTGGGATGATGTCGGTGAACGAAGATTGTTGGGACCAGATTTGGTTGTGCAGACAGTTGAGAAGGTTAACACTATCAGAAATCATATGAAGGAAGCACAAGACCGACAGAAGAGTTGGGCAGACACATCAAGAAGAATTCTAGAGTTCGCCGTGGGTGATTTGGTATTCTTGATGATATCACCGACTAGAGGGGTGATTCGTTTTGGAAGTCGAGGAAAGCTTAGTTCTCGATTCGTTGGACCCTTTGAGATCTTGGAGCGTGTTGGTGAGGTAGCGTATCGTTTGGCGTTACCGCAGTCCTTGGCAAATGTGCACAATGTGTCTCACGTATCTCAACTATGAAGGTATGCTCGAGATGAAACGCACGTATTGGATCATTCGGAGTTGACAGTACGAGAAGACTTGACTTTTGAGGAGCGGCCGATTGAAATCGTGGATCGAGAGGAAAAGGTTCTTAAGAACAAGGTGATCCCTCTTGTACTTGTTTCTTGGGGTAATCGCTCGCATGGAGAGTCCACTTGGGAACGAGAAGATGAGATCCGGCAGAAATTTCCTCACCTTTTCTTATGGTTATCTATCTTGTATTCTTGGAATTTCGAGGACGAAATTCTTTTGTAGTTGGGTATAATGTAACACCCGAGCCTAATGCTACTAATTTCAGTTACCGTTTGAACGTAGTGTGGCACTCAGTTCATTTATCTTGCTTGATTGTTACTTATTGTAAATTTTACCCCGTCTATTCAATTCTGCATATAACAATTTTGGCATCTAAAATAAAATTAAAAATATTCATCTTGGCCTGCTTGACACCCCTAATCCCGTTGTAGCGTCCGTGCATCGTGTTCTCTTCCCGTTCGACGAAACGGGCGAGTTTGGACGGCTACATGCACGCACGTGTGTCCGTTTTGGGGGTATGCTTTTTGATCATAAAACACTTCATTTTAAATTTTGGATCCCGCTTAAAATCTTATTATTTCAATTTCAAATTTTTGGACCTGACCCGGACGCGATTTGGAAATGTTTTACTTTGCGCCAAAATCCCAAATTTTAATATTTCTTAAACCATCATATATTTTCTTAACAATATGAATTCTACTGTTCCCTTAAATCTTTATACAAATCTTTTCTAACAAAACGTTTTCCCTCAACCAATCATATCCTCCTATTTTTTTTTTCCGTGGGCCCCACTCCATTACACTCTCTCTCCCCGTTTCCCTATCTCTCTATCCCTCTCTCTCCCCCCCTCTCTCTCTCCCCGTCTCTCTCTCATCTCTCTTTCTCTCTCTTATATATTTAAACTCCTATTTCTCCCTCCTCTTTTTCTTTTTCTTCATCCGCGCAAACCCAACCCATCGCAGCCCTAGCCACCGCCGTCTCCCTCCTCGCCGCCGCAACCCTAACGCCGACGACTTCTCACCACCCTCCTCACCTCGCCTCCTCTCTTCTCTTATCCCCGGAAACCCACAACTCCCCGACCACAACCTTGCAATCTCCGACCTCACACCTCCAAGCCTCGACCTCGCCGCCGACCTCTTCGTCCCCTCACCCTCATCATCTCCTTAACCTCACCCTCACCTATCTCCAACCCCCGACAAAACCCTGCACCCAGCTTCAACGACCGTGCTCCCTGCACCAGCGCCGTGGCCACCTGAGCATTCTCTGCACGCGTCTGCGCCGCTCCGGGTCGCCGCCGCCGATCACCAGACCCCTTGAATGCCCTGTAAGAACTTTCTCCATCTCATTCTTCCTTTTTCTTCTGTACTTGCTTCATGGATCTTTACTGTTATGGGCTCATGAAGGTGCTACTGTTCACCGCCGGAACACCGTCGTCGCAACTGACGATCTCGACCCCTGTACTGATCATCGTGAGCACCCTTCTCAGATCTCCTTCCCTCCTTCCTTGTATTTCTTTATATTTCGTTTCCTTCTTATGCATGTCTTGATGTTTTTACAACTGTTCATTCCTCGGCCGGAAACCGACGATGCCGACGACGCGTCCCGACGTTCCAGCGTGGTACCCCGACCCGTGTAGTTCCATTGTTCGTTGTTTGGGTTCATTCCATGAACCGTGCGTCCGTCGCGAGTTTTCCCCGCCGACGGTTAACGTTCCGTTATCCCGATTCGCGACCCGTCGAGGCAAGTACCCCTTGCTACATGCTATACAATATTTACATATTCATTAATGACACCCTAAACCTGCTATTTAACTTTTGTATTATAATTTCCCATTTTATGTCAATATTGTTATATAACATTTTATCTTTCAAACTTGGAACTTATAGAAATATATATCATTGCATCCATGAAGTCTTAAACTTGTTAACATGATTAAATGGCTATAAATCTTCTTACTGCATTCTTTTAATGTTGAAATCATATCTGTGACACAACTGATAACTATACTGCAAATTGTGTAAATCTGCCTATTGCTTACTTCATTGCTTATATCATGTTGTTGATACTCATGCTTGCTTGTATATCTGATTGTGAGCACATCCATGATATCGTTTACATCTTGACCTGACTTTCTACATGCATATTGCTTGACCCGACATGGTACCGTATACTGCTTGACTTGACCTGATGTACCATGACCTGATCCGTTACCTGATCTTGTGTCTAATGCCAACAAACCTGACATGTAGTCCTCAGGGACCGTTCCTGTTGTCCATCCAGACAAACCTGTTTACCTGATCCTGTGTTGGCATTAGTTTCTTGATTTCGGGATACCTGACTTGACTTGCACATATAACTTGGGGGTATGGGGAAATCAAAGGTGAAACCTGACTTGTAACTCGACAGTTCACTACCTGTCCTGAGTGTACACATTCCTGTTTTGTGCCTAGCGGCATGTCTTGGTTTCGGCCGAGAATATTGTGGCCGTGGTCCAGGGTATGTACGGGATACTATCGAGTGTACACATTCCTGTTTTGTGCCTAGCGGCATGTCTCGGCTGCAGCCGAGAATATTGTGGCCGTGGTCCCGGGTATGTACGGGATACTATTGAATTACATCGATGATGCATCAATTTGATTTCAAAGACTTTAGAACAGAGAACCTGATAGTACAGTTTAGTTTACCCACTGCACACTACCCTGCACTGCTCTGATTCATATTGTTGTTACCCTTGCTTTATTCATGTTTATATTCGCATTGCCTGTTTATTATGTTATTACTTGATGACTTGACGCGCTGACGTCTGGGTTTTGCATGGCCCAGATTCTTCTACCCTGTTGCAGACTGATTAGGAGTTTTGCCGCTGTTAGACGAGCGGTGGGGTTCCTGTCGGTATGTAGTTTCACTCTAGGTGTTTCATTTATTGTATCTTTTGGCTTCCGCATATGATTATCTCTTGACTCTTTTACTCTGGCTTATGGACATGTACTAGGTAGTTAGTTTACTTTCCTGTTCTCGATATCTCCACAGCCGTAATGTGACTGTGGAAGAATTTTTCCTATCCACAGGTAGAATGGTTGGCTATGTCACGTGCCCACTTTAGCGTACTTTGGGAAGCGGGGTGTGACAACAAATATTATTAATACCATGACTTGAGATATTGTGCAGATATTAGCTCAGATCTGGAGATCAAAAGATCCAAGATGTCGGAATCAAATCTGCCAAAATATTAAGGAAAAATATAAGATCTAACAACGGCAGAGACTCAGAGTAAGATTTCCAAAATCCAGACATCGAAGAGATCTACAAATGTCAACACCAGAGACCACAAAAAATCCCAATACCTGATCTCATTATGCCGCCGCGGTTGGGCTGCTAAATGCACATATTCGCGGTGGATCCACGACAAGGTTGTGGACTTAGAATTTGGGATTTTTTTGGGTGTGATCGTATCAGCATATTCTAACGTCTCACAACCAGGGTTCCTAGTTTCTGTGGCTATTTAAAGGACCGAGACCTTCACATGAAAAATTATCAACCGAAGAGATCAAGAGGTCCAAAATGATCCACGCATCCGAGTTGATCATCAGCATGTTCATCTACCTCCAAAAAGAGAGAGAGCGAGAGCAAAATCTAGGGTTATTATACTCTATTTTAAAAGGATTTGTATATGATATAGTTGATTAATAAAGGTAGAGTTTTTATTAGTCTTTTTGCGATTATTTTCTGCACTTACTTTCTGCACTAAATTTCTGCATCTTACATTATGATCTCATTCTTCATCCTTTCTTCTCCAACCATGCGTGAGTAATTCCTAGCTTACTAGGGTTTGTAGGCTAGAGTGGATCAATGGATGATAAAATATTTCAACTTCTTTTATACATTTTAAAGTTTATACACTTTAGAAAAAGAAATGTTAACATTCTTATCGGGCGCGCTACCAATTTATTAATAGTCTCGACCACGATTTGAGATTAGATTAACACTTGTTTTGTTAGGGGCTAGACATGAATAGAGATCAATGCAAGGACAAGGGTTAAGAGTGGGGAACCCTAGTTTCTTCCAAAAGAACCCTAATCTATATTCATCACTATCGATCTAGTTTTAAATTATTAAAAAATAAAAGATATCATTTTTAATTAGTCATCCATTACTACTAAGTCATATGAACCCTACAAACCTCTTCTTTATAAAATCTACATCCGTATTAAAATAGATCTACAACCAATCAACCCATCTTTCAATCAAGTCGTTTAAAACAAGAAAAAGGTTCATATTTCCCTGCAGACGACCCATACTCATCGCGGCTAGCTAGTAGCAACACCGTCCTGATTGCGTTTACTTTACGGAAACACTTCTCTTTGAAAAGATCAACCAAATGTCGTACACTGTTATTCAATGCGCCTTACCTTATTCTCAACTGATAAAGGTAAATGTTTGGAACATAATTTTCAAAATTTATATCTCACTTTAGAAAATAAAAATACAGATATATCATTTTAAAAATTGGTGCATAACAATGGTTATAGAAAACCAAATATTTGTCGTTTAGGCAAAACCAGGTGATTTAATCCAATATCACCAATTGCAACGAATTCCGATATTGAGGATCAAATCACCCATTTTCTAATATTCTATTCCTACTCAGCATCTGTAATGTTGTACCGATGTAAGATCCAAATCCGGTAAATACATACCATAGAGTAAGAATTAATTGGGAAAACAGTTCTAATTTACAAGCACATAGAAAATATGAAACAAGAATATTTCAAGGGGGTGGCCGGGCATTCCGAGTAATACATCTTCCATTATCCAAATTCATAACGGTGCTCGCAATTTCCTTTTCCCTTATTTTAATCCCTTTATATGTCTCTGCATCTTACCTTCTGTACACCGCACTTGGACTATTTGGTTTTCTTCCTTCCCTACCTTTCGGCACCAGCAGGCTGATAATAGTCATCACAGGCAGATAATAATCATCACAGACATGCGAACAAAAATATGGAATAGCTGATGAACTAGGGGCCCCGCGTTTCATTTGAACCCGAAATGAGACGCGACGTTCTCTGGTCGTGTGGATAGCCCGTAAAAATTCGATCCTAGACCCCTACGAGTGCTGCAAGCTACCTGCCAATTCTAGAAACTGGGTAACACGCCTTCAATAAAATGAGTTGATCACCCGTCACTTTCTAGAATCCAGTAACTTGTGCACCCTCCGCGGGTCGAATCCTATAATCCCTACAAGTGCGGTGAGCAACCCGCCAATTCTAGAGCGAGGCGGCCCGGTCTAAACTCCATGAGATGGCCACCTGTTGCACTCTATAACCTGGCTACTTGAGCACTTCTCCTGGGTTAATCCTAGTACAGAAATGAAATATATACAATGGTGACATCGACCACATCCTAGTCGAGCCCCTATAAAGAAATATACACAATACGGAAACGGCGGCCACAAATTGGAGCTCGTTCCGAACAAATGATACGACAATATAAATCAAAACTGTACAAGCAAACGCACGAGAGGCTATTTGACACGACAATCTGACTAAACCATAAAACTAGATATATATCCATAGAAACAAGCAACAAAAACAAGTATGCAACTCCTTCTAATTGAACATATAGAAATTAGACGACGTTTAACAACATATATAAACAAATACGGAAATTGTGACCATAGAATCCATCACAAGCGAAGCTCGCTCTTGAAATTCCAAACGACGAAAATCAAGTGCACTCCGACATCCGAAAATCCATAATTTTGTCCACCCTAAGCCCACCGGGAACTACCCTAGGGACCCCCAATCCTTACCCTTGGTTCAAACCAAGACCACACGGGGATTGGATACATTGCAAAACAATGGATTTTCGACAGATTTGGACAGCAGCATCAAAGCTGAATTCAGCCAACCAAAATAGCGACAAAAATTCGAAAAACGGATTTGAAAAAGAGTTCCCGAGACCTCACCCTCAATATCCTATAGATCCCCCGTTCCAAAACAAGAGCTCCGGGCATCGAGTACACGGAAGAAAATACATTTTTGTCGCTGAAATCTATTACTGTCCAAACAGTTTTCAACTTCGAAAATCGGCCACAAGCTTCGAAATTGTTTTGAAAAATAGCTTCTCGAGACTTCACGGGTCGCCTTCGGTCCCTTACGAAGTCTATGTTCCAAAACAAGAGCTCCGGGGATCGAGTAGAAGTGAAAAAACATTAAAAAATATGGCTGAATTTTTCAAGACAGAAAACTGCAATTTTCGAAAAAGTTTTGCGATGAATTCTAACGTCACGAAAGCTAGTTTAAGTGTATGGTTAGTTCTGATACCTGTGTAAGTCCCTAGTGCCCTCGCCAAGGAGGTCGCGGCTGGTGCAGAAGTGGAAAACAAAAATTATCGAGAGGGAAACTAGTGACCAAAACCTAGTGATCGATCCAAACACGAAAACTAGCAAACTAGCATGCAATGGTTAGGAAATATAACTTTTAACGTGTGTCAATGCAATTATGGATGACCCCTCAAAGCTCCTTGTATGTCGTCCCGAACGAGCTTGAATGGCGACCGTCCTTACCGAAGATGATCCACTCGAGAGAATCGATCCAAGCTCCGGCTTCACGTAGTGAAGCAACCAACACTCCAAGATCGTTACGAATGGAGAGTGGGGATGTAGGAATTTTCCACTATCTTTTTTTCTCTTTTTTAAAGCTCAAGAGAGCATCTAAGATGAAAGAGGAGGAGGTGAAGAAGTTGTAGCCATCACAAGAAAAATGGCTAAGTGTAAGTGTGTAGAGAATGGAATCCAAGTAGAAAAGAATGGCTATCTATTTTTGCAACCATGAAAGAATAGTAAACACTAATGATTTTATGAATATAAAAACCAAAGACATAACTCTCTACCATACTCCTTTATACCTCATCCTCCACCTCATTTTTTATTTTCTTTATAAAGAAAAATCAACAAATGAAGTGTCCATCTTCTAGAATAAATTACGTATAAATACGGAATATAACACGGTATTCGTATCGAAATACATATACGCGTATTCGTATAAAAATACGAATAGCCAAGAGAGAGAAAATGAATAGTGAACAATAATACGAGAATACATATATTAAATATATATATTAAATCAAAACCTGATTTAATAATCCAGCTTAATCCTAAACCGCCGGTATTATCAATTGTCCGATTAAAGTCGGTGTAGCATGTACACATACTTAATCGGACCCCCTGTATGTACCAACATACGTCATCTACATCATACTGCCTGAACTGGGAAAACCCTCTATATGGGACTCTAAAGACTCGACAATACGCTGGCAGTGATTCACTAGATAAATCCAAAAACTACAAGCACGTCAGTGGCACTAGCTGTACGTAACGTCTACCTAGGTATATGCCGAAAGGGAGGTCGACAATTAAGTATGTCCGTACCCTACTATGCTTGAATGTGACAATCTCTATACAGTTCAGTCTCTTACTAACCGAGAAACTACTGAACTTATATCAGTAAATCTCATCCATCGTGTCCACAGATTTAGGGTGATAGCCAACCGAACACAGCTTGATATCGACTCCTAATACCAGGAGAGACGAATCCCCGACAATCGCTCACTGCCTCTATGTGGTTCGGGACTGTACCCAACTAAAACCTATTTGCAGAACTCTTTTGAGCCGTGGTAGTGTAGTAATCAAAGTACAGTGGGAACTCACACGAGACAAATAACGATCTCAGGTCAAAAGACTAACATGTACTAATGCCACTAGAGAATTTCCATCTGACGATAGATATAATACCAATTAGAAGTTCTCGGCGAGTCAGTCCAGTGTACTCATATCCAGTGAGCATCTGTATACCATCTAAGGTGACACAATACCAATGGCTTGTGAGACAGACCGCCGCCCCTCATCGGGGTCTCGAAAGGTATACACTAGTCTAGTTCGGAATATCGATGATCAGTCTTGATACTCTCTCGACTAGGAACATTTAAAGATGTACTTATGGACTACCCAGCTCTCACGTATATGATCGCCATCATAATGTTGATAGTCAAGCAAGAATTCTACAGGCTTCATCATTATGTATTAGCGTCATGCAATAACAAGTAAAAAGTGTACATATCAATGATAAAGACAAATCAAATAGTATACTATCATCTCGAATAAGATTGTTCTACCTGTATAGGTTCTCCTTCAATTATCATAATCGTGTGCCTGCAATTACAATAATTGTCTTAAGGGCACTATATCCAACAATTTCGTTGTGCAAGAACCTCCCGTGGTTTGGTTTGTAAAGTTTTTTGGCGATAAACAGTTCATATGACCCCACATTAAATAGATTTTTGTAGTTTTATTCTAAATTATCCATCCTAATCTCATCATATCAGTTTTTTTCTTCTAAATTTCGATTTAACTCAAATTGAGTCTTCTTCTTAGGCCAAACTGTCCACTAAACGGCACTATGAGCATGATTTACCTTCAGTGCATCTAGAAGATCCGTATTTACATTAAAATAAGAGTTTAATTTAGTCAATTTTTGAAATAAATAACTGCAGGAGGTTTATGTATAACAAAATAAAAGTTCGTAGAGGGAGGGGGGTTTCATGATGGGTTTAAACTATATGGTGGTTTTGGAAAACTCGAGTACAGTGTTTTTGTGAAATAGGCCTTTTAACAAATCTCAAAATTATCTGTTTTTTTTTTGTTTTTAATATTTTGCTTGCTACATGAAAATCATAAAATTTTGAAAAATTTTAAAAATTTCAATACTTTTCAGTTTCTCAATATTTTGCTCAGTATATAGCATACGAAAATCAAGATATTTTTAATAATCCCAAAAAAAATCCCTTTAAATTTTCAATATTTCAACACATGTAAATTGCGATATATTTTTTTAAATTAAAAAAATAAATTTTTTAAATTTTCAATATTTTGCATGCTTATGACACACGAAAATAAAAAAAAATTCAATTTCTTTTCTATTTTATTCAGTTTTTCAATATTTTACTTATAAAAGAGATTGCGAACTTTTAAAAGTATCAAAATTATCGTTTTCTTCCGTTTTCTATACTTTACTTCTATTGCACACGAAAATCACTAATTTTTAAAAAAATTGTTTCCTTCGATTTGAAATTTTTTTGTATGCTATTACACGAAAATCATGAAATTTTCAAAAATCTTAAATTATATTTTGTTTTATTCAGTTTTTTTATTTTGCTTTCTATATAGATAATTAAAGTTGTAGTGATTTCAAAACTCCCAAAATTTTCTTTTTTTTTCGATTTTTCAATCTTTCCTAGATATAACATATGAAAATTGTAAAATTTCCAGATTTCTCCAAAAATATTGTTTTCTTCACCCATTCAACATTTTGCATGATATAACATATAAAAATCGCAAAGTTTTAAAAAACCCTCAAAAACTTATTTTTCTGTCTTTTTTATTATTTTGAATGCTAGCACAAGAAAATCGTGAAATTTCAAAAATTCATTTTTTTCTGTTTTATTCGGTTTTCCAATATTTTACTTGTACATAATTTTAGAGATATTTTGAATATCATGGAGATATGAAAGCTATGTGAAACATATGAAAAAAAGTGTGTCGGTTGCTACTTATTTTTTCTTTATGAAAAGAACAGGGCTCCAACCCGTCTCATCAAACTTTTATTGACAAACAACAAACTGTTACTGGTCCTAAAAAAGTTGCAGACATTTTCCAGGCCTCCATCAGCAATTACACAGATAGTAACAAGAGTAGAAGAAGGTATAAGATCCACACTTTCTGAGTGCATTAAACTTGCAAACCCAGAACAGAGAAAAAAGATAACAGAAAGAGCAAGGGAATGAAATAAGAGAGGACTAAGAAACCACTCACAACACACCGAAAATTTTAAAAATCCTAAAATAATAATTATTTTTTTAAAATTTTCAATATTTTAGACGCTATTGCACACGAAAATCGTGAATATTTAAAAAAAATCTGTTTTCTTCGGTTATTATAATTTCTTACGCTTTATAGAGTACGAAAATCGTAATTAAAATTTTCAAAAATCATAAGAACTTTCTATTTTTAAAATTTTTTTTGCGACAACAAATGAAAATTGCAAAATTTTTAAAAGTCTTTCTAGTTTCTTCCGTTTTTTATATTTTATATGCTATAAGACAAGAAAATTACAAAAATTTTCAAAAATCTTAAAATTTTCTATTTTCTTCCTTTTATTAACATCATGCATGCTAAATTTTTACAAAACTCAAATTTCGTGTTAATTTCAAATTTTCAATATTTTACGTGCTATATAACACATGAAAATAATTAAGTTTACAAAAAATGTCAAAATTTTCTATTTTATTTGGTTTTTCTATATTTTTTTGCAATATTAAAAAAAAATCGTAAAATATCAATTCGATTTTAAAATATTTTTCATGCTCTAGAAAAGAAAATCATGAAATTTTAAATATTTTTTAGTAAATCCTAAATATTGAGAGAGAAAATAGAATGAAATTTTAAACAAGGAGGCCGATCATAATTTTTCTGCCATATAAGTAGTCTACATGTATGTTATAAAAGAGTGATAAATATTGAGTAAAGACAATAAAAATATTTAATGACCCAAATGTTGTAAGAGAATTAAATGGAGATTAGATAACAAATTTTTTACTAAATCATTCTATAAATATTATACAGACGACTAGTGTTTTGAAGCCAAAGGCAATTTATCAAAATAATGGTGTTATGTCATTTCTAAATTTCTTGACCCTTAAGTTCTAGATTAATTGTGCAGCAAATGCTTTATCATAATATAATAATAGTTTGGTCCTTATTCCTTTAAGAAAATTTATAGACAACCAAATATTTATCTAGAATTATATCTGGCATCTTAAGCATACATAGTGTTGGGAATTTCCCCCCTTCTCCGATGTCTGGTGGAGAGGAAAAAATCTCGTCTTTTACGGCCAAACACATGAGACAGTGATCCATAAGAAATAGTAATTACAGAGAGAGTTTTTAACGTGGTTCGACAGACCGACCTACTCCACGGGGCAAACATGAAAATTCCATTGATATAAGAAAGAGTACACCCGGCAGCTTATCTTCTTCTTGATTTGATCATCAAATATAATAGCATCTCTCAAATTTAGATTAGAACCATAATCTCTCAATAAAGAAATAGTTTATAAGATCTTACACATCTCAACTCTTTCTCACATCATCTCATCTTCCCTCTCTTGATCTCACCTCAAGAGAGAGGAGTTACAACCCTCATAAATTTAGACATTGCATCTCTCTTCCCTTTGCCCGCCTGGGCTTTTCCTCATTCACCGTTTTGTCAATCCTCCTTGATGAAAACATCTCCTTATTTATAACATAAAATAATCCTTCTCCTACTTAGATTAGAATAAACATAAATCTATTTTATCCTTATCTAATAGAATATTTCCTCTTATTCAAATTAGATTTAAATCTATATTTAAATAAAATACATATCTTAATTCTCTATATAATCTCTAACTATTTAAATTTAAGCTAATCTCAACAATCTTCATCTTAATTTAAATCTAAATAAAATTTTTAAGTATGTTCTCATCTCCTGATCCATTAGTAGTCTACACTAACGGATTATTTTGGCCCAACTGTCCGAGTCCAATCCGGACTTTCTGTAATCCACGAACCGCATATAGGTGATCAACTGGATATGAGACATAACTCTAACAATTTCCATCTTGACTCAAATCTGTTGAGCCGGATAACTTGAGATTCATTGTCGTTCTCACCATTCTCCTTCGCAGGCCTTGCGCATCCACCTTGCTCCCTTTTTTTTGGAACCCTTATACTATTTACGTTGTTTTCATCTCAAGCATATGATAAAATCGCTGCTCTCGAGTAGTCACGATCACTACACCATACTCTATCCCCGAGCACTCATGACCACTACACCGTACTCTACCTTGGCCCAAAACATTGGAACCCCTTATTCGGAAACACGCGAAAAAATACTTGTAATGCGTCATGTCTGGAAGAAACCCTCCACATATCAACATGAGATTACACACCTCACCGTGCAAACCTCAAGCTTTCCTTGATGCTTTAACCGCTACCATATACTCAACCTTTATTGTCGACAACGTCATAATACCCCGTAACGTTTCTCCAACTAATGACCCTAACCATCTAACGAATATATGTCATGTAGTTGATCTCTTGACCATCACGAGCACGTGCATAATCTTATCTATTTGCTCAATTACCACTGTAGTGCACTTAATGCACTTCCCTTGAATTCGACATCTATCAATCCATCTGACTTGGTTCATACCATATTATATACGTGTGATCCCACCGCTCTTACATATGGTATCCGGGACATCCCTCTCTTCATTTCTTGATGGACACATTGTGGAAAAGAGTCGAAGTGATTGACGATAGAGGTACTCACTAACTAACTCCTCCATTCTGAATCGCTTCAGTATCATATTGATGCACATCCTTTAAAATAGCTTAAGCTGCCAATTTCTATATCCCACTCTATCATGAGGATTTTCCGTAACATCAAGATCTTTCATGTTGAACTCTAATCCGAACTGATGACAAAGCTCTCTGATCTGCAGCATACTCTTTGCCAGTACCACCATGATGAAAGTATGCTTGGTTACAAGAGAAAAATTCCTATCGTAGCCATCCCCTCCTTTTAGACATAATTTTTGGCCACTAGCTTGACCTATATTGCCCACATCTTTTCTTTCGAAATACCCATACGTAATTTATAGCCCTCATCCGCTATGGTACATCCATTGATCTTCACGTCCGTACAACGTGGTACATGTGATCATCGACGCACTATATTCTTTGCTTGGGTTTCATGGGTTTGGTGATGATCATTTGCCTTAGGGATCCCGGCCACCGAAACATCCTCTGGCTATGTCGATGTTTAGTGTCCCCATCCTGTTCCGAGAATCATGTAACTCCACCTTAATTGAAGACTCCTTGCGCACTTTGACTCCATCATAATTGAAAGCCCTTGAACTGCCGTAACTTTGACTCCAATTTGATCCGCAAAATCATGTGAATAAGCAGGACACCTAAACACTTTGCGCGAACCATAACGTACATGAATCTTAAATCCATACTTTCGTTTGGATCTGAAAATATATGGCTGTAGATGGCGAAATCACCAAGTGACATGCATGATTAACTGCTTCTGCCCAAAATCTAACAATTCGAATTGCACTTTCATAATATGAGCTTTTTGTAGTGTGTCCCTATCATGCGCTTCTGCCCCTCCCACCTTACATTAGCTTCATCGGCACTATATTATCTTGATTCTAGCAGAACTTTTTGAAGCTTCAGAAGAATGCTTCTGTTGTTCTGTGTCACCGCTTGCTGCCGCAAGCCTTCATACTCAAATCCGATAGGATCGAACACCCTTGATTGTCTAATATAAGATCTGGTCTCCAAACGTCTCCACCAGTATCTCCTTAACCGATCTAATTTTGACAACCGCCAATCTGACGCTCCGTAGGATCAAATCTTCTTTTTGATGCCTCCACCGTTTCGACTTGACATCACATCGATCGTCTCATATTACATCCGGTCTCCAAACGCTTCCGCTGGTAACTCCTTGACTGATCTAATTTTTACAACTGTCAATTTGACGTTCCGTTGGATCAAATATTTTTCTTTTTGATGCCTGCACCGTTTCGACTTGACATCACATCCACCGCCATCATGCGAACTCGAAACTCTGATCGAACACCATAAGCTCTAGTAACATTTGTTGGGAATCTTTCCCCTCCTCTGATGCCTATCATCAAGGGAAAAAACTCCGTTTTTGATGTTCGAGCTCACAAGACAGTGATCCATAAAAAGTAGTAATTACACAGATGTTTTTTAACGTGGTTCGACCAACCGGCCTACTTCTCGGGACAAACATGAGAATTCCATTGATATAAGAAAGAGTACACCCGGCACTTTATCTTTTCCTTGATTTGATCATATAATATAATAGTATCTCTCAAATTTAGATTAGAACCCTAATCTCAAAATAAAGATAAAGTTTATGTGATCTCACCTCATCTTATCTCATCTCTCTTGATCTCACCTCAAGAGAGAGGAGTTACAACCTTCATAAATGTAGAGACTACATCTCTCTTAATTTTGCCCGCCTGGGATTTTCCTCGTACGCTGTTTTGCTAATCCTCCTTGATGAAAGTATTTCTCTATTTATAACATAAAATAATCCTTCACATACTTAGACTAGGATTAAAATAAATCTCCTTTATTCTTATCTAATAGAACTTTTCCTCTTATTTAAATTAGATCTAAATTTAAATTTAAAAAAAAATACATGTCTTAAATCTATCTATAATCTCTGACTATTTAAATTTAAGCTACTCTTAATACACAGGTGTTGCATTATTTGAAGCCTCTTCATGAATGATGGTTAATGTTTCTGATTGTATCCTTCACTCTAATGTTGTTGCATCATATTAATAAGACCCAAGTTTAGTTTCTTTTTTCTGATATTTATACTTGGACTTGGTATTTTTGGTTTTCTTATTAGTTCTCCTGAGACACGATTTCAGTTTCATATAAAATGCGTCGTAATATTATCATCTATCTGTTGGGATTGTGTTTCGTATCTGTATGCGTTTATGAACCATTTAGACCGGGTAATCTATCGGTATGGGCTACCTGCTAGGGTTTTTAGTGTGTGTATTGATTGGTCGTAAAAAAGAGTGTTTTGTAAATAACCGCAATCAAGACGGTGTCGCAAATAGCCAGCCGTGATGAGTAGGGTCGTCCGCAGGGAAACATGAACTCTTTTCTTGTTTTAGACGAGTTGATAAAAGATAAAATGGTTTGTTATCGTTTTATTTTAATACGGATGTAAAATTGATAATAAAAATGCTTGTAGGGTTCATAGGAGTTAGTAGTTAATGGACGAATATTAAAAATGACTCTTTTTATTTTTTAATAGTTTAAAATTAGAGCGATAGCGATGAATGTGAATTAAGGTTCTTAGAGAGAATTAGGGTTTCCCACTACCGACCCTTGTCGGTCCATTAATCTTTATTCATGTCAAGCCCTTAACAAAACAAGTGTTTAACCAATCTCAAATCATGGTCGTGACTATCAATAAATTGATAGCGTGCCCGATAAGAAGGTTAACATTTATTTTGCTAAAATTTATAAATTTTAAAATGTTAAAAAGAAGTTAAAAGTTTTTTCATCCATTATTCTACCATATCCTACAAACCCTAGCAAGTAAGGAATTACTCACTCATGATTAATTTAGAAGAGAGGTTGAAGATGAATGAAACCATATTTAAGATACAGAAAAGTAATGCGTAAAAGTAAATGCAAAAATAATTAAAACAAAAACTACCTTCATTAATCAACTATTGCATACAACTTTTCTTCTTAGAAAGTAGATTACAAGAAGCTTAGTTTGCTCCCTTGGATAATTTTGATTGCACAGCTCTCGGTCCTTTATATAGTCCCTGAAACAAGAAACCCTAGATTCCATATGTGAGTAGATGTTTTTAAGATCACGATCCTAAAATCTTACATCCAACGACCCTGATTGGACCGCGGAACCGTCGCATTATGTCACGTTTGGCCGCCCTTCCACCGCATCCTAGTGGAACCTGGTTTTGAGATTTCTTCTGGCTTTTTGTGTTGATATTTGGAGATCTTTTTGATATATATATTCTGAAAATATTGCTCTGAGTTTCTGCCGTTGCTAGATTTCTCTATTTGCTTCTAAAATTTTGCAGATTCGGTTCCGATATCCCAATTTGACTTAGATCTCTTACTTGAATTCCAGACCCGAGCTAATACCTGCACAATATCTCAAATCAAAGTATTAGTAGTATTTGGTATTTTTGAGATATTATTTTAATCATTTACATGATATAATATTTTTAAGAATATTGATTAGGAATATTTGATATGATATGCATATTTTAATTACTAATATTTTATTTAAATATTATATGCATATATTTTCCCTAATTATATTAATTGAAAAGGAGAAACATATGATAATAATCATTTTATAGATAAACCTATATATGTTCTTTATTTATAATTAACACATTTTTCTACTTAACAATAGCAGGGAAAATGTCCATTCAAATGTGCAATATTTTAGACTAATCAAATACCCCCAAATTTATTTTTGATCGTCCCGAGAAAACTAGTTATTAAAGAGAAAAAGAAAAATCTAACTACCACACTTTTGTAGGCAACACGATTGCACTTAGCACGTGCAACAAGCCTTTAAACCTCTAGGTGTCCCTAATAGGATGAGTGTTGTCTCTTGAGGATTTTCAGCGGATTACACCCACAAAATCACATAATAACAAAAAGAAGATGAAAGTTACATACAAAGATAAAAAACTTATAAAAGAAAGAATCTTAAAAATAAGAGTTTCAAACTATACTAGCTTTTTAGTTGTCATGAGCCCTATTTTAATAGTCATGAAAAGATATCAGAAATCACACCATCCATCAATAAAACATCGTTTTTAGTCTTCCTCCCTACCTTTCTTTCAAACATCGATCATAAACTCCTACGTGTGTGTAATAAACATTCCTACACTTAGAGAATTCAATCCAACCAACCGATTACCAAATGTGCTCACTCATTAAGACGTAATTAGCAATATCCTAGTTTTGCAGCACCTAAATCTTAGCAGTAGCTCCCAAACCAGTTGGTCTAAGACACTAGGTGATAAGGCATCCTCGCTATATTTTTTATACCGCCTTAAATAATTACAAAACCAGTGTTCATTTTTCTTCACCATTTATTTTTTTATGTGTCATTTATATATTTTTTTCCTTTATACTAAGACTTTAAGGCGAGCATTTCGAGGTATCATCTACAATCCCAAGTTTCAAGACGTGTGCAAGTGTGTATAATAGGATATCAACGTTCAGAATTTTAGACTAAAAAATAAGGACTATTTTTCAGACTTATTTTTATTCTCAAATTAGTAATTTCCTTCATCTTACTAACTCTTGGGTCAACAGCTCATGACTATCTATTACTAGTTTTGTTTTAAAACATATAATTTTCTTGCTTTTCTTAAATCTCTTCCCCTCTTTCTTATGTATTTTTCACTTTCTAACTTTTATTTTCAAAAAAAAAATTTCAGTCCTTTTAGTATACTGCAAAATGATACGTGAATAAGCACAAACCTCCCCCCAGCCTTATTTGCAGCAGTGTCCTCACCGATGTCATCTTTTAAGCTCAAAACATGTAGACTTGGGAGGAAAGGTTCTCTCAATGATTAGTAAAGGGGACAAAAGTCAATGACGGTGAAATTCTCCCCCAAACTTATTTTTGGCTCACAATCGTGCAAAATTTTTTTTTTCTCCCTCCCAAACTTGAGTAAAACAGTTTTTTCTTAATTATTAAGCATTTAAAATCATAAGAGGGGTAAATATTATCGGTTTGCATAAAAATTTATAAAGACCAAAAGTCAACACAACCATTCGAATATTTTATCAATATGACACCATGGTTGGTAGAATATCATGTTACAGATAGACATGAAGAAGTGGGGTAGAGATAAGAGGTTTGTAGGGTGTTTTCGTCATCCTATTGAGATGGGAATACACGTCGCTTGTCAGGCGCATTACAGATTGCCCCTACCTAGGGTAGGCCGGGGTTTATTGATTGTGAGGATCCGAATCTCCGATAGTCGCGGACTAAGCTGCCGTTAATTACCCCTTGCTTTTGGAGTGAAGGAACCTCCGATTTACGCGTCAAACTGGTCATGCAAACTCAATGTGCAGTGCGCGCGTGTTGTGTTTTGAGGGGTCTTGGGTATATCGAGGGCCCCACAGAGTTTACGAGTGTCCTGTTACCCGGATAGCGGGCTTAGGGTCAAGGGGGCTAGCAGCCCCTTTATGAGGTGCGGGGCAGCGCCCGGTTAGAAATTTTTTTCTAACAGGGGAAGTATTTTTAGTGTGGAGTGCATGGCAAAAGAGAGATGAATAGCGTCCAAAGGATGCGTGGGCGCCAGCGCCTCATGTGCTTGGCACGCGGACTCTGGGCACTGAATGCTGGCGCTAGGCGCTAGCGCCTCACCTGCCCGGCACATGAGCGCTGGGCGCTCGACGTGGGCGCAGGGTGCCAGCGCCTCATGCGCCCGGCGCGTGGGCGCTGGGTGCCCAGGGAAAGAAGGGGCTTTTAGCCTCGAAATTAGAAGTTAAACTCCGTAAGAGAATTTTTTATTTATTGAGTTAAACTCCGAAAGATATTAAATGGAGTTAAACTCCTAGAAAAGGTTTGATTTATAGAGTTAAACTCCAACATATCTTGAATGGAGTTAAACTCCTAGAAATTTTTAGAGATGATCGAAGGGGACCCCCTCCTTCTCCCCTTTAGCTTTAGATCTTCTTTTGAACCTCAGATCCTTCCGGAATGAGATTTTTGGAGATGGGTCTCCTTCTTCTTCCTCTCTATTCGCTGGATCTTGGGAAAAAATGGGTGAGACTTAAAAATCTCCCCTTATAGGGATTTGGTGGCAGATTCGAGCTCCCCTTCAAGGGTTTTATGGTGAAAAACTATTTCTTTTTGGAAAAGGAAGAGTGAAACTCTTGATTTAATTCAAAAAAAAATGGGAGAAGGTTTAGAACCTTGAGGAAGGAGAAGGAGGCACAAAAACCCTAATTTTTGTGGGGGAATCAATTCTTTTTTTTCATTATCTTGTTTCCTTATATAGGCTTACGAATTTACATATAGCTTCTTGGGCTTTACAAAATGGCATTTTTTCTCATCCCATGCCTCATGTGCTCATTTGTTTTGCACATGAGCCATGGGCTTTACAAAATTTTTGCTTTATACACATTTTTCTTACATTTATTCATAAAAATTACATCAAAATTATTTTTTACACGATTTTCATTTTGGCATGGGGGAGGCTGGCCGCTTGATTTTGTCTCAAAAAATATTTATTACCGCAATCAAGAACGTCGTCGCATGAAGCTAGCCGGTGAGTTCGGGTCAGTCCACAGGGATGTTGTGAATCTCCTAATCGCTCAAACGAGTTAATTCCGATGGGTGTTCGGACGGATTATTAAATCTAAAAACCTAATTAATCTATATCTAAGATTATCTAGATCTAGTCTTGCTAGGATTAGGTTTAGGGATGGTTTGGAAATGCAGGTAAATCTCAACGCTTTCTATACCCGAATGAAGATCTATGAGGAGTTATGGTAATTATCAATAAAGGGAATTAGATCCATTCGGGAAGGTGTTCCTTCCTCTAGGTTCTTGTCCTTCCTTTAAAGATCCTTACCCTAACCACCATGGAAAACGCGCGCAACCGGGCCTTTATACTACGGTATCACCGCTACCTCGATGGATAGGGTGCCGTAGGGAGCGGTATGTGCATGTATGCATAGAGTTCTATGAAAATATATGACGGGCAAGAAAGGGGATGAGAGATATTCGTCTCTCAAACCTTCCTCAGATCTAATCCTAACAAGCGAGGAGACTACTCACTCATTAGGGAATTAAAATACATTTATCTAGGGCAGAGAATAAAAATTACCTAGGGCAAGAATTGAAATCTAAACCAGGGCAATTAAATAAATCTACTTACTTTACAGATGGCTCTCTCCAAACATTTATGCAGGGTTGTCAGATCTGAATAGATGATATGAAAAGAGGCATCGATGCTCTCCAAAAGAATTCTAAATTTTATTCATAGAAAGAGGCATAGGGAGGCATGAAAAGAATACAATGATTTGGGCTTCTATTTATAGGAGATAGAAACCCTAGGTTACAATTGATTCGCATGTCTACATTTACCAAAATATCCTTAGGAAGACCTAGTCAAAGTAGACTTCCAAGCTTTTGGTAAAATTTTATGTCGGGAAATTTTGGAACTGATTCTGGGCTTCTTGGCTTTTTATTTCTCTGGATCTTTATTCAATTTGGCTTCTCTATTTCTTCCAGATCTCCAGTAAACAATTGCAGTGGACTTTTAACCGTTTGCTTTGTAATCTTGGACCTTACGTTGCCTTGTACTGATCTTTTGTGTAGGCTTGATTAAGATCCTTCTATTTGTTGGTCAAAGTCCCTTTTTTATATCGTTTTTTTGTCTTTTTCACTGTTTTCGCTCCAAGAACCTGTAATCTGTAATATGTAGCAGACATGCGTCAAAAGCACCTGTTTATCTATAAAAAGAATAAGAATGGGGAATATAATAATACAATATTATGTTATGAACAAATACCCCCAAATTTATCTGTTGCTCGTTCTCGAGGAAACTTATTTTTTATTCAGTACAAAAACCTAACCGCACTTTCGCAGGGAAACGCGATTGCACTGAGCTCGTGCAACAAGCCGTTAAACCTCTAGGTGTCCCTAGTAGGAGGAGTGTTGTCTCCTGAGGGTTTTCAGCGGATACTACCCACAAAATCCTATCAATTTGGCCTTTTCGACTTTTGTTTTCCAATTAGGTTTTCTAACAAGGAATCCTATTATCGTCGACTCATAAATTATCCACCCATATTCTTCATACTTCCTCATCATTTAACTTAAGATTATATATATCCTGCAGACCTACTTAGCTTTCGGCATTTCTTAAGTTTTCCTTCTAGGGTTCCATCTCCACTTAGGAATTTCTATCAACTCTACTAAAGATACAAGTTCTATTCTTCATTCCTTTCTCTCATCTAAACTCCAATCACACATCCCTACGTGTGTGTATAAGTCACCCCTACACTTGGAAATTCAAATCAAGCAATCATACCCTTGTCCGTTGTCCAAAGTACTTATTAATTGGTGAATTTTTAATTGAAATTTGCTTACACATCCTTCATGCGACCGTTAATACTTCTTGAGGTACCAACGAACGATTACAAAATGCGTTTGCACTTTAAAGCGTACTTCCTAGTCTTGTAACACCCAAGGCTTTAGCAGTGACTCCCAAACCAGTTGGTCTAAGGCACTAGGTGATGAAGCACCCTCGCTAAATATTTTTCTATTTTTGCAGCCTTAAGTAATCACAAAAACCAGCATTCATTTTTTTTTCTTTATTCACTTTTTTTTTCTTTTCTTCATACTAAGGACTTTAGATAAGAGCATTTCAAGGTCTCCTCTATTATTCCAAGTTTCAAGGTGCGTGATTGTGCAAATTTGTAGGGTATACATTTTCAGAATCTAGATTTAAGCTAGGAATTATTTTTTAAACTTATACTCTAATAAAAATATCAATACTTTTCCTTCGTTTCGACTTAGCCCAAGAAGTGAACCCAAAATTTGCCTATTTCTAAATAAACTACAAAGACATATACTTTCTACCGTTAAATTCTAAAGAAGGTTATTTTTAGGGTTTTTAATTTACTACGTCTAAGATCTAGTTGTTCCTAGCTAGTTAACCTATCTGTCAAACTCTAGTCAAATAAGCCAAAATTGAATACAATAATTTTTATAATTTTTGAAATTTTTTACTTTTTATGGGTTTTCAAATAAATATGCAAATGCAAAAATATACATATGAATGCGAAAGAAGAAGACGTACCGAGTATACCCCCAAAACTTAAACTTGACAGTGTCCTCACTGTCATGCTACACCAAGAGGGTCAAAATACCGGCACTCCCCTGTTTATTTATTTATAAATTTATTTATATTTTTTAATGTTTTGAATTTTTTTATTTTTTTATTTTTTATAGAAAAAGAAAACAAAAAATATATGTACATATATACAATAAGATCCTCCCCAAACTTAAACTTGGCCTTACACAAGCCAAAAGTTAGCACCAACCATTCAAAAATCTTATCATGGTAATGGTCGAGTTGGTGAAAGAATGGAGTGGAAAGAAAAGAGATGAGAAATACACAAGGCCGTGTGGGAAGAAGAGTGGAATATGGTCTCGGTGGGGGAGAAGAATGGCGGAAAGGAGAAAGAAGTGGAGTACGATCTTGAGGGTGTAAATCGAGTGAATAAATTAGCGCAATTTGTGATGACCGATGTGTTAAAAGTGATTGTGCTAATCTATCAACTCGTCGTGAAATGGGGTCAAAACTCTCACGATTCGCAAGAAAGCATGGGTACGCCGAACTTGGTATTTGAGATGAAAGCGTAACAGTCTCTTGTACGGTCGGAACGATAGGAAGGACGAAAACGAGTGAATTAGGGATAATGTTATTCTCACCTAAGTAATCTGTCGCGAACTTGAAGGATTCCATCAATGGTTCGAAACAACTGTAAGCAACTGAGTCTGATGGTTCGACTAACTCATCTGAAAATGTAAAGGACTCAAACTCGGGCGGTGAGTCATCAACATTGTCCGAAAAAGTGAAACACTCGTACGTGTTATCATCTGTGAGAACTGTATTAGATTCAAAAAGAAATTTTTCAAACTCACAGTCTTCAAGCGTGATATTAGGCGTGGTCGGAACGATGGAAATGAGGGATGGTGATTTAGGTAAAGGTTCAAGAGGATGAATTGGAAAATCCGACACATCAAACAAAAATGGTTCAACCTCAATATTATCCTCACTACTCTCCTCAATATTATCCTCATAATTCTCTTTAATACTTGTCTCATCCATGCCATTATCATCAAAATCAAGATGCATATGAAGTTCGGGAGAAACAATTAATGACTCGGGATGATGAATTGGACATAAAATTTCAATCAAATCGACATGTTCATCATCCGAAATATTCCCGGCGTCTATATCCTCAATCAAGTGAAAATCAATATTTTCTGACACCTCATCAACAGCATGGATATTTATCGATTTAGCTTCTAGAGTGGAGGTGTAAAGGTCAAAAGGATTACGTGTGGTTTCACTTGAAAGGGGTTCTTCACAATCTGGCAAATCAAGCACTACAAAGTCGCACAACTCATTTTGGACACATGTTTGAAAATTGGAGTTGTTGGATTCAATTGGGTATGGGTAAGTTTGATTTGGAAAGCCTCTCACATTCTCACTCTGTCCAACCGCCTCCTTATACATTGAAAAATTTGGAGCTAGTGGAAAACTAGCTACCTGTTCACTAGGTTGCATAAGGGCGGCTACGGACGCTTCCACATTCCTCACCATTTTGTTTGTTGCTGCAATATAAGCCTCCAACGACTCTTCCAAACTAGACTTGGGTGGTGAGGGGGTTTCGGTAAAAGATTCGAAATTGTTTGGATATGTGAAACTCCCAAAAGGTTGTGTAGAAACAGGGTCTAGTGAAGGTGGGAAAGTCGGGTAGGACTGGTAGGAATTGGATGGTTGGACAGGAGTAAGGTCAACATGTGGATAAAAAGGTGAATGGACTTGTTGATCCCTAGAACTAGATGTGTGGAGAGGGGTGAAAGATCGGCTACGAGATTGAGCAATATGCTCAGCAATGGACATCGGTTTAGGAGTTACAGCTGGACTCGAAAAAGTGGTATCAACATATGAAGGTGGTAAAGGTTAACTTGGTTGACACAAAGTGGGTTGTAAAGTAAAACTGTTTCTCCTAGACGCTTCTATTTGATCTTTCAACGAAATTTTTGGCACGGAGGGATCGTCTTTAAATTGACCGAACACATTAACGTACAACGCAACATTAGGTTCGGGATACCAAAGTTCGGAAAGAGATTTATGATGTGGGGTACCCATGATAGAAGAAAGAGAAGATGAAGAAGGTAGGTGGTGCAAGGATTTCTCAGCGACAAAAGTTGCAAGTCTTTTTATAAAAAAAATTTCCTCTTATTATTCTTTTTTATTTGTTTTGCAAAAATTTTCGATAAAGGGCTAAGACACAAATGCAAATAACCAGAAATGCACAATCAGTCCTAGATCTAGGGTCACCTAGGTCAGCTAGACAGCTCCTAACTGTTCCAAAGGGCTAGAAATAGGACCTCAAACCGCCTCTTCACCGCCAATTGCGGCCAGGTAAGTGCCATGTAAGTGGGAGGCTCCCCGCTACAAGTAGCGGTCCTAATTAAGTAACCACTTGCCTTAGGCACACTTGCCTAGACACCGCAAAGTAAGGTTAGGATAAACGGTCGATGCCTATAACTAGTCCTCTGTCCTATTGAGTTTGAAGTCCTTAGGGCTGAGTCTAGTATTTTTTAATTAAAGATTGGTCAATGCAAATGCTTTATGTGATTTCTGGGGTCCTGGAAAGGGTGATGAAATCCCCACCCAATCTGAATTGGTCAAAAGCCCCTTAAAATCCGATTATAGATATGCAAAACAGTAAATCACTTGCAATCAAATCTTTTTTGTGAATTTCAAGATTTGTAAGCTTTCTAATTAAAATTTTCCTTTTACTGCTTGCTCTTTATTTGGAAATTTTGCAAAAAGATTTTCGATAAAAGATATGCAAAACAAAAAATATTACTTGCAATCAATTTCTATTTTAAGCGAGCGCAAAGAATCCTGCACAAGATTTGTTATTTGGAACGGGAAAGATTTTTTTAAGCGCAAAGAATCCTGCAGGAGATTTTTCAGAAGATATATCGGAGATTTGCAGAGGAGGAGATCCGAAGACTTACAGGTTTTTTTTCCGCCCTGAATCGACCAGGCCGCGGCGGTTCCGCGGCCAGAAAGGTTGTCCCGCGGCGGTTCCGCGGCCTGCTGGACGTCTCAGCGGTTTTTTTTGCACCAGATCACCTCGGTTGACTTGTAAACTCGGTCCTCCAAATTTCTTTTGTTCCTCGGTTGTTGTGATCTTCTGTTGTTCCGATATGTTTATTTTCTATTCAGCTTTCTGTAGATTTCCAGATCCGAAATTGTGGATCCTGCAAAATTCAAACAACAAAGTACCCTTTCCAAAAATAACAGATGATATATTTTTATATTTTTTGGATTTTTCAGATTTTTTTGATTTTTTTATTAAGATTAACCCGAAATTGCAAAAAGAAAATAACACGCCATCCCCGGCAACGGCGCCATTTCATTGTAGTATAGTGGTGAGTATTCCCGCCTGTCACGCGGGTGACCCGGGTTCGATCCCGGCAACGGCGCCATTTGATTTTGTCTCAAAAACTATCTATTACCGCAATCAAGAACGGCGTCGCATGAAGCTAGCCGGTGAGTATGGGTCGGTCCACATGGATGTTGTGAATCTCCTAATCGCTCAAACGGGTTAATTCCGATGGGTGTTCGGACGGATTATTAAATCTAAAAACCAAATTAATCTATATCTAAGATTATCTAGATCAAGTCTTGCTAGGGTTAGGTTTAGGGATGGTTTGGAAATGCAGGTAAATCTCAATGCTTTCTATACCCGAATGAAGATCTATGAGGAGTTATGGTAATTATCAATAAAGGGGATTAGATCCATTCTGGAAGGTGTTCCTTCCTCTAGGTTCTTGTCCTTCCTTTAAAGATCCTTACCCTAATCTCCATGGAAAACGCGCGCAACCGGGCCTTTATACTACGGTATCACCGCTACCTCGATGGATAGGGTGCCGTAGGGAGCGGTATGTGCATGTATGCATAGAGTTCTATGAAAATATATGACGGGCAAGAAAGGGGATGAGAGATCTTCGTCTCTCAAACCTTTTCCAGATCTAACCCTAACAAGCGAGAAGACTACTCACTCATTAGGGAATTAAAATACATTTATCTAGGGCAGAGAATAAAAATTACCTAGGACAAGAATTGAAATCTAAACCAGGGCAATTAAATAAATCTACTTACTTTACAGATGGCTCTCTCCAAACATTTACGCAGGGTTGTCAGATCTGAATAGATGATATGAAAAGAGGCATCGATGCTCTCCAAAAGAATTCTAAATTTTATTCATAGAAAGAGGCATAGGGAGGCATAGGGAGGCATGAAAAGAATACAATGATTTGAGCTTCTATTTATAGGAGATAGAAACCCTAGGTTACAATTGATTCGCATGTCTACATTTACCAAAATATCCTTAGGAAGACCTAGTCAAAGTAGACTTCCAAGCTTTTGGTAAAATTTTATGTCTGGAAATTTTGGAACTGATTCTGGGCTTCTTGGGTTTTTTATTTCTTTGGATCTTTATTCAATTTGGCTTCTCTATTTCTTCCAGATCTCCAGTGAACAGTTGCAGTGGACTTTTAACCGTTTGCTTTGTAATCTTGGACCTTGCGTTGCCTTGTACTGATCTTTTGTGTAGGCTTGATTAAGATCCTTCTATTTGTTGGTCAAAATCCCTTTTTTGTGTCGTTTTTTTTTCTTTTTCACTGTTTTCGCTCCAAGAACCTGTAACCTGTAATATGTAGCAGACATGCGTTAAAAGCACCTGTTTATTTATAAAAAGAAAAAGAATGGGGAATATAATAATACAATATTATGGTATGAACACCGCTTCTTGTTCGGGCTTGACTTGGGCCTAATTGGTTTGGGGTTGACTTCGATTTTGACTTGGTCAACCGGGGTGTAATTTTTGACCCTAACAAAGTGCCCCCCATCAATGAATGCACACCGCATGCATGAGTTGTGTGCATGAAATTGATGGACCTTGTTCTGCAGAAGTTTGACTTTGAGGTGGAGCATCATTCCGGGGGCGGAGCATCTTTCCAGGAGCATGATTCCAGAGGTCGGAGCATCATTCTGATTTGCGGAGCATAATTCCAGGGATCGAAGCATAATTCCGAAGAGTGGAGTATGATTCCGAGGATCGGAGCATAATTCCGGGATCTGAGCATCATTCCGAAAAGCGGAGCATAATTCCGGGGATCGGAGCATAATTCCGAAGAGCGGAGCATGGTTCCGGGGATCGGAGCATAATTCCAGAGGTCGGAACATCATTCCGATTTGCAGAGCATAATTCCAGTATATCCTAAGACGAAGTATAATTCCGGCGCAGGGGTACACATTCCGAACGAAACATAGTTCTATGCAGAGGTTGTTGGTTGATTCTGAGGCGGAGCATAATTTTGACAGGGAAGGCAGATACTCCGAGGCGAAGCATGATTTCGACACGGGGTAAATTCTGAGACAAAACGTAATTCCGACGCAGAGATTGTTGGTTGACTTGATTCCGAGACGGAGCATAATTTTGACAGGGAAAGAAGATACTCTGAGGCGAAGAATGATTTCAACACGGGGTACACTCTGAGACGAAGGATGATTCCGACGTAAAGGTCAATTCCCAGGCGAAGCATAATCCCGACGGGGAAAGCAGGTACTCCGAGGTGAAGCGTGATTTCGACATGGGGTACACTCTAAGACGAAGCATGATTCCGCTGTAGATGTTGTTGGTTGACTTGATTCCAAGTCGGAGCATAATTCCGACGGGGAGGTCATTGGTTGACTTGATTCCGAGACGGAGAATAATTCCAACGGGGATGTCATTGGTTGACTTGATTCCGAAACGAAGCATAATTCCGATAGGGAGATCATTGGTTGAATTTATTCCGAGTCGAAGCATAGTTCCGACGGGGAGGTCATTGCTGCCCTTTTTGCGACTGGACGGTCGGTGCTTGATTTGACTTGCTCCGCTTCTTGCGGTGTCAGGGATTGGATTTGACTTACTCCGCTTTCTGTGGTTTCATTGGTTGAAGTTGACTTGCTCCGTTTTCTGCGGTGTCAAGATTCGACTTGTTTCCGAGGGAGTGCTTGATTCCGCCAGCGAAGTCGTTGGTTGTCTTGCTGACTTGATGTGATTTGGGTTGACATCAGCATCGCTACACTGAAATATATCACCAGTAGCGAATCATCATTTTCCATGAGAGGATTTAGGGATTTTGGTTTTGGTTTGGCATCAGCACCACTACACTGGAATATGGTACCAGGAGCGAATCATCATCTGCCGTGAGGGGATTTCCCTCATTCCTAATTTAACGACTTAGGGGTCATCTGTTCCCAGTTTAACGACTTAGAGGTCATCTGTTCCCAGTTTAATGACTTAGGAGTCTATTGGATCGGAAGTTTGGAATTTTGGGGTAGGGGTCAGCATCAGCAATGCTAACACTGAAGCACAGGTGCCAAGAGCAATTCATCATTTGCCTTTGCCTGTTGGGGAGCGATGGCTTAGGAGACAGGTTTAGGTCCCTATCACTTAAGACTTTTCAATTTTATGAGCCGTAAAGGTCCTATAAAAGTATTTTCTCCCTACGAGTCGAATGGATCTTGTAGGTGTACCTCTCCTTAGGAGTCGTGGGGACTCCCAAGTGTATTTTTCCTTTGTGAGTCGTAAGGATCCCACGAAGGTGTTTTCTTACGAGTCGAGAGGATCTCGTAAGTTTGTTCTCCTCATATATCGTTAGGACACATGAGTGGGTCTTCCCAAATGGAGCATAATTCTAAGGGTGGAGGTCGGCCGCGTGACTGGTGATTGTGTGGGGCATAGGTGTGATGAGAATTATTTGAGCCCGTGGATTGTATACGGTAGTCAATTTGGGGACCACCCGTAGGACAGGGAGAATTTTGGGAATTTGAATTTTGGTTGGTGTCTGCATCGCTTCACTAGAATATGGTACCAGGAGTGACTCATCATTCACCGTTAGGAATTTCAGAGATTTGAAATTTTGGTTAGCGTCTACATCACTGCACAGGAATATGGTACCAGAAGCGACTCATCATTTGCCGTTGGGACATTCAAAGATTTGAATTTTTGGTTGGCGTCTGCATCGCTGCACTGGAATATGGTACCAGAAGCGACTCATCATTCGCCTTTGGAGTTTTTTTTACCGCGATTGCTCTATCATTTCAGCTTTTCTTATCGCGAAGGTCGCAATTGCCTTATCATGTAACAACTCCAAATTCTTTGTACATAAATTTTTTAAAAGCTAATGTACAATTGGGGTATTTTTAAATCCTGTGAATACTATAAGAAATTGTTTTACTTTTGAACAGCAAGAAAGTGCTTGTAGCTCACTGGTAAAGCATTGCACTGCTGTTACAAAGCACCAGAGTTCAAAGCCCATCAGCCACACCTTTTGTTTTAATTTCTTTTAATCTTTTTAGAAGCCCAAAAGACAACACGTGCACTACACGTAAACTGAAGAGACACAAGATAATCAAACACGTGCACTGCAGAATACCAAATGACCCCGGCCCAATACCCTAACACCGACCCAGACCGTCGGCATTGGGCCGGCGACACTTGCTTTGGGGCCGGCGACGTCGGTCTCCCCCATCCTAAATGCTTCCAAACTTCACCCCCTGCACCTCTTCAGCTACCCCACTACTCTCTTATTGCTTGTTTACGCTGAATTAATCTAGAGAGTAATAAAATGCCTATTTAACCTCATTTTAATGCATTCTTTAAAAACCCTAAACCCTAATTTTTTCTATAAATACCACCCTCATTTCACACCTTCTCATTCACAATCCCCTGTCAAAATTCTCAAGAAATTTCCAAATTCCCATAGTGTATAAGTGGAGTTAACAAAGGGCGAAACTCCGACGTAGTTCCGGCGACGATACAAGGAGTTTCCGACAACGAAATGAAGCACCGACGCATTCTAGACCTCCTCCTACCTCTCCCCTCTCATCAAAGCCAGTAAGTCTCCCTTCTCTCTCTCTTTTGGTATTCCCAAACCCTTCATTCTTAAAACGTGTCGGAAGCAGAGTTATCTGGCTTCCGATTCTCTTTTCTTTTAAAACATACAACTTTTTCTTAATAACAAACCTATAAATTTTGATATATTGTTTAGTAATCATTAACAAAGACAATAGAATAAGTTTGACATCAAAATGATAACCATAGCAAGTTTTATTTCACTTTTACATTAAAATACCTTCATGTTTCATTTCGACATGTTTATACCTTTTAACCGTATTACCTTAGAAAAACTCACGATGTAATGACCTACCTCATCACAATACACATATCTATCATAGCACGATAAATCTTGGGATAGTAGAATACGGGAAATACGACTTTGCAATTAAATACCTTTAACTTATTAAAACCGTTTTTTTAAAAGATGTATTAAAACATTTCCATGCAATTGCGCCTCTACAACCCATTTTGGGGACCCCGTTCGACATGGTGCGGATTATCGCACATCCTCGGGTTTAGTAGAGCGAGATCCAGGCCTTCGCAAGGAGCATTCGATCTCGATGGAATTTTTATACATTTTTCTTTAGAAAATGAGATTTTTACAAGAAAATAAATAAAATTATTTTCACTAATTATGTATATATAATTATTACCAAAATACATATTTTAAATATATATATATATATATATATTATTTCATGTTTCCAAAACTCAAGAAAAGGATTCAAATATTACATGAAACTCCATGATAATTCAAAACAATATTCATATTACAAATAAATACCATATATTATGAAATTAGGTTTTATTCACTAGAAATATTACATTTATAAAATATACATCAATGAAAACCCTTAAGACGATAATTAAATGCTTGAGGTGTATTTTGAAATTATACCAAAACTATTTTTACATAAAACCCTCTCAAGTTATGCTAAATTATAATAAGGACCCTAGTAAACATAGGTTTAAGCGGGACTAGTCTCTTGAGCCTCAGGGAGCCGGAGATATGGGTGCTTGCCTATTTAAGGTAGACAACTTAACAAACGGTGTTATCAATACGGTAATTGTCTTGGAAAAGACACAAATCCTGCCGTCCATGTGCAGCTGTTACCGATAACACCAAAACAATCAGGATTTCAAGTTCTTTTAAAAGTTTCTGACTCAGACTGAGTCTCAACCTAATCAATCTGACTTGAATGTGAATCAAGTACAAACTACAATACAAATGAATCTATCTATATCAATCTGTATTGACTGAACCGAACCATGGATATATTCTATTTACATATTCTTCCATTATATCCGTTCCATTACTGATATCATGGTTTCGGCAAGTCATCCATCTATACAATTTACAATACAATACAATACAAACAATACAATCAAGAGATCATGGGGTTTATAAGGGGTAGATTGGTACGGAAGGTGTTAAAAGTGGCATGAGACTGGAACCATAAGACACCTAACCTGAATCTCCATTGCCGTTGTACCGTGGCTGAACGGTTCTTTGTACTCCGTATACCTTAGTCTCCGGGATAGTGAGACTCCTATCGTATACATTGGCCTCTTCTGTACCAAGGTACAAATAATAGCGTTAACACTAAATAACAAAATTAAACAACTATACTCTATTCTGTCTATTCTATTCTTATCTATACGGGACTTACCGAGAGACTTGTTCGTTGACGACATTCTCTTTCTTCTTCTTTAGAATGTCGTCAGATGTTTCGGACTCACTGGAGATCGAACTTAGCAGCGAAAACTTGGATCAGTTTACTGAAGACCCGGAGTTTTAGATTCACTTGTACATTACATTTCATTTTCATTTCTGTTATGCCATTATTTAGGCATTGCTTTTATTCCATGTATTTTCATTTCAGTTGTATTGTAAAAAGAATGTTTAATAAATAAAGTTGTTGTTATTTACATATTGTCTCTTGTGTACATTTCATTTTATATTGCTTAGATACGCTTAGCGTGTTTACTTCTGAGTAAATACGTAGCGGCCTCGTCGCATCCTCTGCCCATATACTGGGAAGCGTAGCGTGACGGGTTTTGTTGGTGGCCCATGTAGGTCCGCTCTATGTGGACATACATGCCATCTCTGTATGGACATACAAGTCCGTTCTGCGTGGACAACCTTAGCAATATAACACAAGAACCAACAACTAAAAACATTCATTACAATTCATATTCCTTGAATCTTACAATTTCATATACTTTGAATCTGTTCTAACCCAAATTTTTCCCAAACAGCACCAGCACGAATGTCAACAACACTCCCCCACCACTACCACTCACACTTGCCGTCGTTGCTTCGATCAATGAGCAGAAGGTTCTGCTTGAGGCAATCCGCAGCCTCCTGGAAGGATAGCGGCAGCAGATTGCTATATTGATGAACCATTCCGAAGTAGAAGCACCTGGGGTGAAGAAATTCAGGGCATTGCACCCTAAGAAGTTCTCAGGAAAGGAGAGCCCCTTAGAAGCTGAGGAATAGGCTCAGAGCATTGAAGATGACCTGGCAGCAGCACAAGTGCCAGAGGTCGCTTGGGATTGAGTTGCAAAGTTGCAGCTCACTGATAATGCACGGGTTTGGTGGAAGGCGGAAAAAATCCGTCTCACCCAACCGATTGAATGGAGGACTTTCCGTGATATGTTCGATGCAAAGTACTTCCCCGAGACTTTCAGATTCGACATGGAACAACAGTTCATCCACTTACAACAGGGTTCGATGTGGACCAAATCTGTAGATGAGTATGATGCTGAGTTCACCATGCTCAGTCAGTATGATA
The DNA here is from genome assembly GCA_030015575.1 of Agapanthus africanus. Classification (NCBI taxonomy): domain Eukaryota; kingdom Viridiplantae; phylum Streptophyta; class Magnoliopsida; order Asparagales; family Amaryllidaceae; genus Agapanthus; species Agapanthus africanus. Next base: position 305,100,607 of record CM057339.1, read on the forward strand.
TGTCTTAATAATTCGATTTTTCAAATATCACATAATTCACAGCTAACACAACACTTTAACAGATTTATGGCACACCTGATACCGACGGATGAGATCAGAGCCCGTCGATTTCAACAAGGGTTAGATCCGGAAATCCAGGCTGCATTAGCCACAGGAGATTTTCCGACCCATGAATCGGCTCTGAAAGCTGCCCGCCGTTATGAGGCAGTGGTAAAGATGAGGGGTAGACCTCAGTCTGCTGGGATGAAGCGCCCTGCCAACCAGATAGCAGGATGAGTCTCTTCAAGGCCACCATTTGTGCCAAGGAGACCGGGAGTACCAAACAACCGTCTTAGCCCAGCCTTTTGTACCTACTGCAGGAGAGATGGACATTTGGCGAAAGACTGCCGGCGATCCAACAACCTTTTCTTAGTCTGCGGCTCAGCTACTCACGATATTGGGTCTTATCCTCGTAGACACAACCCATATACCGCACCCAGGCCAGCAATCACATACCCGCAGTGCCCAGCCATTCAGGCACCTGCTCCGAGACTTGCACTACATGCTCCACCTCCTCGAGGACCAACTGCACCTCCTCCCCGTCAGTTCTATTAAGCTTAAAGGAACCCACCTCAAGGATCAAGGAACGAACAGAGGAATGCTCCTCCAGCAAGGAGGAATGTGCCGAGGCGACAGGCTTTCACTATGACCGTGGAAGAAGCTGAAGCCACCGGCCAAGTCATCACTGATAACACTTCCCTTTCAAATTATCTTTCGGTTCATAGAAATACCTATATATCTTTTCCCTTATACCTAAAACATATCCCATATAACCTAGGTACAATCTTAATAGCCTCACTCCCTGCACTCGCACTCTTTGATACTGGAGCATTTCATTGCTTTATGTCGCAACGGTTCGTCCGAACTCATGCGATACCAGTCACACCGCTTGTATCCATCTGGAATGTCAGTTCAGAAAACGGCGTTCTAAAGGCAACAATGGGATACAACTTGTGTCCAGTGGTCATCTGCAGCAGAGAATTCTACGCTGACTTCAAAGTGCTGGACATACCGAACTTCGATGTGGTTCTAGATATGGATTGGCTCGGAACATTCTATGCCACCATTGACTGTCATCAAAGGAGGGTAGTATTCGAGATTCCAAAGCATCTGGTTTCTGTTTCAAAAGTGGAGACCGTATCTTGGAGCCAAGTACATACAAGGCGAAACCAAAGAAGGAAGTGATTGCGGCAATTCAAGCGGAGGAAGGATCAAAGGCAGAAGTAATTCGAGAGTTCAACGATGTATTTCCTGACGATATATCAGGTTTGCCTCCCAGTCGAGCTCTTGAATTCAGTATTTCCTTAATACCAGGAGCACAACCGGTAATCAAAGCACCCTATCGACTAAGTCCGGATGGTTTAAAGGAGGTCCGAACTCAGTTGGACTAATTATTGAAGAAAGGATGGATTTGTCCCAGCACTTCAAGTTGGGGATCTCCAGTTCTACTTGTGAAGAAGAAGGAAGGTTCATACAGAATTTGCATTGATTATAGAGCCTTGAACAAAGTAACGATAAAGAACAAGTATCCACTCTCGTGCATCGACGATCTGTTCGATCAGCTAAGTGGACCTTGCATTTTCTCCAAGTTAGATCTTCCTTCGGGTTATCATCAGGTGAAGGTCAAGGAATCTGATATCCATAAAACGGCATTCAGAACTCGCTATGTTCATTACGAATTTCTTGTGATGCCATTTGGAGTGACCAACGCACCGACAATATTCATGAACCTAATGAATCAAGTTTTCCGGGAATACTTAGACAGGTTTGTTGTCATCTTCATCGACGGCATCCTGGTGTATTATAAGAATCGGAAAGAGCATGCCGAGCACCTACGAATTGTCTTGGAAACTTTACGACAACATCAATTATATGTCAAGTACAACAAGTGCTAGTTTTGGCTAGATCAAGTTGGTTTTCTTGGACATATCGTATCAGGCGATGGAATATCTGTGGATCCAGCGAAAGTTTCCGCAGTAAGGAAATGACCGACACTGAAGTCAGTGAAGGACATTCGAAGTTTCTTGGGCCGAGCTGGATATTACCAAAAGTTTATCGATGGATTTTTGAAGATAGCAACACCCCTGACCAAGCTCACACGTAAAGATGAAGAATTTGTGTGGTCAGAAGCATGCGAGCAAGCTTTCGTAGAACTCAAGTCAAGATTGACACCAGTGCCTATTCTCGTTATACCGGACCAATCTGAAGGTTTCGAAGTGCATTGTGATGCATCCGGTAAGGGATTAGGATGTGTTCTACATCAGCATGGTAATGTTGTGTCTTATGCTTCAAGACAGTTGAAAATTCATGAGCGCAATTACCCGATGCATGATTTGGAGTTGACGGCCGTAATCTTTGCTCTTAAGATTTGGCTCCACTATCTTCTTGGTGAACGGGTGAATATATACACAGATCACAAGAGTCTGAAATATGTGTTTACTCAGAAGGAGCTTAATATGTGGCAGAGACGATGGTTAGAACTCATGGCGGACTTCGACATCAGCCTGCAATATCACCCAGGGAAGGTGAATGTGGTACCTGATGCCCTTAGTCGCCAACCATTAGCTATAAATCTCACCGCTCAGTGGAAGCTTCAACAAGACTTGCACCAGATGGAGATTGAAGTGGTCATGCCAGGTAACGCTTCAAGTTTGATGAAGTTACAAGTTCAATTCACCATTATCAATCAGATCAAAGAAGCTCAAGCAAGTGATGCCAAGTTGCAAAAGATCAAAGAACAAGTAGGGAATGGACTCAGAACATACTTCATCATTCATGAAGACGGATCTTTAAGATATGGCAGCAGACTGTGTGTAACAAAAGGTTCTGTTCGGGAAGAGTTAATGAAAGAAGCTCACGGCTCTCCCTGCTCAGTACACCCTAGAGGTATAAAGATGTACAAGGATCTGCGTCAAAATTACTGGTGGCATGGAATGAAGCATGAAGTATCCAGAAGCGTCGCTAAATTCTTGGTGTGTCGGCAAGTAAAAGCTGAACATCATAGGACTGCTCGATTATTTCAACCATTACCTATCCCAGAATGGAAGTGGGAACACATTGTTCCCCGCCGAAAGACGCGACCGGGATGTTGGGACGTCGAGGCTTGAATTCCGAGGGCAGATGCTAATTGGTGCTATCTGTCCACCTCTCCGAAGATACCAAGTTGATTTATGGCACCGTGTATCGAAGGTTTAAACGGATGCAGACGATGTAGCAGACTTCGTCAGATTCCCCCTTATTTGAGGGGTTTTTTGATTGTGGGGACGCTCTTCCCTGCAGGCGCAAGCCCCTGCAGTTAATTACGCTACCGCATCGCGGTAACAACTTTCTCCTTCTCTAGATGGTCACTTCGTGTCGTGGGTGTTTGTTTTGTTTGTGGTTGCCCGTGGATTTTATACAGAGACTAATTTGTGTTGTCGCCCGTAGGGCGTGGATTAGTCCAAATCCGTATCTTCTTAGATTTGGGTTTTGGGGTTTGGGTTTAAGGATACGTTAGTCTCATTTGAGACTAAGATCAATTTAAACGTTTGTTAAGGACACATTAGTCTAATTTTAGACTAAGATCGACTCAACGTTTGTTAAGGATACGTCATTCTAATTTTAGACTGAGATCAACTTAACAGGATCGTTTAGATCCAACAAAATAGCATTTGGACTCTATTGTTTAGTTTAGGGACATTGCGGTCGATTACTAGTTTAGGGTTTTCACGAGCGTTGGCGAGTCCTGGAAGGTTCGAATCCCTCTCCATCCGCGAGGTCATAAATGGTGGTCCAAGGTTAAGGATATCATAGTCCATGGGTTTAAAAGGACCCCACAGTCCAGGTTAAGGACATCGTAGTCCATGGGTTTAAGGACCCCACATTCCAGGTTAAGGACATCGTAGTCCGTGAGCTTAAGGACCCCACAGTCCAGTTTAAAGACATCATAGTCTGTGGAATATATGGCTGTCGGGACCCGTCACCTATCTGAAGACGTTGAAGGATTACAACGACATATATCAGAGGAGTTCAGAGATGTACCCTTGAACCAATTTTGGTTGGGAGATCTATAGTCCAATTTGAGACTAAAGTCTGTTAAAAGGTATATGAGCATATGGGCTCAATTGATATAAGTTGAGGACTTATGGCCAAACTTGGGCTAAGTCCAATAAATGTTTAACATTTATTGTTCTGGCTATTGAGCCTTTATTTGGTCTTGGCCCTTTTAATAATTCTGGGCATTAGATCCTGACATTTTCTTTGTCTTGTATTGAATGCATAGCATTCATCAGAAAAAAGTGTGTTCTGACAGTGCGCCACGTGGCGCGTCAGGCGCTTTGCGCCAATTAAAGAGCGCATTGCGCTTCTGTCAGGTAGCGCACACGAAGGTGACACGTGTCGTGCTTGGCACTAAGTGCTAGTTTATTAGCGCATTGCGCTTTCCATTTATGAGAACTTTGCGCTAGTTTAGGGGCGCGCCAGTGAGTGACATGTGGCGCGCTTGGCACCAAGCGCCAGCCCATGAGCGCAGTGCGCTATTTCAGAAGCGCAAAGCGCAAGTTGTTTCCGTGATTGACACGTGGCACGTTTTGGCGCTGAGCGCCGGTCCAAGGAGCGCAAAAGCATAGTTCATGAGTGCAAGGCACTGTTCAGTAGCGCAAAGCGCATCTGATCAAATTTGTGATCAGAGAACAAGTTTATGTTCTCCCTTTAAAGGAGGCCTTGCCTCAAGGTTCAAGAACAAAAAGTTCATATTTATAAAAAAAGGGCACTGCCTTTGTAGATCAAGGATCTATGAATGAAGTGAATACTTCTTTTTAGTTTTGATAATAAGATCTCTGATCGCTTCTTTTATCAAAGACCTTGGTCTTTTGTAGATCTATGATCTTCTTTAGAAAATAGTTCTTCTTTTATCAGATGATTTCATCTCTGTGTTCAAGAATAATGTTTTTTACCTTGAAAAAAAATGATTTTCTTTCACCAAAAACTTGCTTTTTTTTCTTTGAGTTTTTCTCAAAATTTGCAGGGGGGTTTCTCTATTTTTTTCCTCCTTTTGTATTTCTTCTTCTTTTTTTATTTTGGAAAGGAGGATCATCGGTCGTTGGGACCCACCACCTCTCCGACGACACCGAGAGATTACAGTGCCATATATCGAAAGTGTGGAAGGATGTACCCTTTGAACCATGTCCCTCTCATTAGGGGGGAGAACATGTTGGTGCTTAAGATTCTCGCTGCTGAAAAATACTTCTTTGCGTTCGCGCACGTGCGTCGTACGTGTTAGGCGCACATATTTTCACGTAGCGTACATGGAGTTTGCGCATATGCGCATTATGGGGAGGAGCAGGCTCCTATGGAGAACGAATCTCCTTTTAATATTATTGAATATTCTCATGTGGTGCGTATGTGGGTTGCACATAGTGCGCACATGGCGGGCACATGTGCGTTGCACGTAGTGCACATGGCGCTTGGGCATATGCGCATTATGGGGAGGAGCAGGCTTCTATGGAGAACGAATCTCATTTAATATTATTGAATATTCTCATGTGGTGCGCACATGCGTTGCACGTGGTGTGCGCATGGTGGGCACACGTGCGTTGCACGTAGCGCACATGGCGCTTACGCATATGCGCATTATGGGGAGGAGCAGGCTCCTATCTTAGAGAACTAAGCTCCTTTGAGAATTGAACTCTACCCTTTCTAAGAGGTATCCCCTCTTATTTATATGCGAGTGGTAGAGAAGCGATCTCTTTTTTTCCCGATGTGGGACTAAAAATGCATTCCCCATGTAGTAGAGCATTACTTTAAATTACACGTGCATATCACATTTGCTCATAACTTTTGATCCCGGATGAATTATGAGACCCATAATATATCAAATCGAAGGATTTTTCGAGATACTTTCGATACCATCAGAATTTAGCTGTTTCTTGTTCCGGAGTTTGTCAAAATACAGTTCGGAAAATACTGGTTCGCATCTTTTTTCTAGATCACATGTGCATAGCACATTTGCTCAACTTTTGATCCCGGATAAATTATGAGGCCCATAATATATCAAATCGAAGGTTTTGAGCTGCTTTCAGTACCATCAGAATTTAGCTGTTTCTCATTCGATAGTTTGTCAAAATATAGCCCAGAAATTACTGGTTCACATTTTCTTAAGCGTATCGCTGCCATTTGATGCCTTGGGCTCTTTTGCGCAGAAATTTTTGGCGAAAACAAATGCCCCCCACTATTTCACCCACGTAAGTATATACGTGGGTGAAGTAGTGCAGAGTAATTCATAATGTATGACCAGTTTCGGGTTGGTTTATAATTTTCAGAATCTTGATCTGAGAAGATAACGAGCGGACACAAGCGTCGTCATTTATTATTGACTCAAATCTCGACTCTTAAGGGATATAGTCCCAAACCCTCAGCTCCATGAGCCGCACCCTTCTATTTCTTTATGTTTTACTCTGGCGTGAAGGAGTTTATATGCTCATGAGTAATTTCTCTATTTCAGTGGCATATAGTTTTGGCAAGTGTGGCCCATAGATGGTAGATAACAATTCATCTTGAACTCTTTATAAGGTAGTGATGGCTTAGAAGACAGGGGTAGGATCTGCCACCTAAGACTTTTCAATTTTATGAGCCATGAGGGTCTCATAAAGACTTTTCTCCCTACGAGTCGAGAGCATCTCGTAGGTGTATTTTCTCTTTAGGAATCATGAGAATTCCTAAGTGTGTTTTCCCTTATAAATCGTAAGGATCTTATACGAGAGTTTTCTTCCTTACGAATCGAGAGGACCCGTAAGTGTTTAGTGGGATAGACGTGTAGATCACGTATTTCCGAAACGGGGTCATATGGATGACGTATTTCCGAAACGGGGTCATATGGATGACATATTTCCGTGACGGGGTCATATGGATGACGTATTTCCGAACGGGGTCATGAGGATGACGTATTTCCGAACGGGGTCATGTGGATGACGTATTTCCGAGCGGGGTCATGTGGATGACGTATTTCCGAACGGGGTCATGGGGATGATGTATTTCCGAGCGGGGTCATGTGGATGACCTATTTCCAAAACGGGGTCATGTAGATGACGGGGTCATGTGGATGACGTATTTCGGCGACGGGGTCATGTAGATGACGTATTTCCGAGACGGGGTCATGTGGATGACGTATTTCCGCGACGGGGTCATGTGGATGACGTATTTCCGCGACGGGGTCATTTGGATGACGTATTTCCGCGACGGGGTCATTTGGATGACGTATTTCCGCAACGGGGACATGTGGATGACGTATTTCCGCGACGGGGTCATGTGGATGACGTATTTCCCTGACGGGGTCATGTGGATGACGTATTTCCGAGACGGGGTCATGTGGATGACGTATTTCCGTGACGGGGTCATGTAGATGATGTTGTGTCTGTCGTAATGAGATGAATATCGAAGTGGTTCCCAGGTTGTCCGGGAACCACCGAGATTTGGCTTCGTTTTCTGATGGAGCCTGGGGAGGGAAGGTATGATTCCTTCGTTCTTTGCGCCCCTGGATTGTATACAGGGATTGATGTGATATCACCTGTAAGGAAAAAGGTTTCATTTTATATTTTTCTTTCCACGATGCTCTATCATGTCAGCTTTTATATCGCGAAGGTCGCGATTGCCCAATCATTTCGACTATTTTCCACGGCGCCCAATCATTTTGGCTATTTATTTTATTTTTACTCGCTGCTTTTTATTGCGAGTTGCCCAATCATTTCGGCTATTTTGCATGCATACATTTTTACTTGCTGATTTTGTTGCAAGTTGCCCAATCATTTCGGCTATTTCGTATGCATGTGTGGCTCACCAGCTTCTTTGCTACAAGCTTGGAATTAGACACCGATTTTGTAAGTCTACGGTAGCGCCCCGGCTGTCTGTCGAAGGCCAAAATGCGGAAACAAAACTTTTTCATAAACATGAAACCGGCGCTAACGTATACTATAAACCCGGACCGAACCATTAACCTACAACTAGCTAACTAGAGAAGGGTTAGAAAAGTTATACCGATCGATCCGTGTCCTTCGGTCTTTGGCCACCAACCCAAGCTCCTCGCGGCATCTCCGATCTTCTGTCTTCTCGTCGGAAAGGGCACCACATCTTCGACTCTTTTTACGGGCTCCCGCTTCGTCCGAAGCAACTCGGACACGAAGTTTGCTAGCCGACGTGTCCAAGGTGAAGTAGAGAATGTGTGTCATCACTTTGTCTCTCGAGATTTAGTGGATGCCATTAGTGAGGAGATAATGAGCTCAAGAAAGAAGAGGAATAAGAAGAAGTTTTCCTTTCTTTTTCTTTTTGTTGTGATGATAATGAGAGTGAGAGCAAGAAGGAATAATACAAGAGCTAACCATCCCATATGGCTGCCCTTTCTCTCTGTCCCTTTCATTTCATCCACTAATCAATCAAAAAATGTGACATATGCACAAGTAAAGAGACCATGACTCATCACTTATGCATGTGTCATAATTAATGCTCCTAATCATGATTTTGAGCTCATTATTTCCATATGCAAACATTAATCCAAATGTTTGCAACAATAAAAAGAGAATGGCATCTACTAAAGTAAACTCGTGACGGATCACAAGAGTACCCCTCACCTGTATATACATACCTGCATCCGCATTCCAACTGAATGCGAATGCTATGAGACTAAAGTAATCCAATAAATCTAATACTAGGATCCGGGTTAAACCAAAGCCCACTAGTATGATCCGTCCGATTATGATCCGTCCACTACTGCACGTATATGATCGAACCATGCCATATATCATACGGCCTCTACAACGTTTCACCCGAAACTTGAGAAACTTTCTGTGGGGGACTCTAAAGACTCGTCAATACTCTGGCTGTGGATTTAACCACTAGCATGTCAGTGGTACTAGCTGTACGTAACGGGCTATCAGGTATTGACCAAAAGGGAGGTCGATGAGCAAACTCATCCTGACACCCTACTGAGCCTATCAGTGACAATATCCGTACAGTCCGGTCCGTTCGTCTATGAGCATTGCATGGCGGGCCTAGGGGGTTGGTAAAAGTCAGACCCCCAAAAGCGGTACAAGTCGTGTCGGAGTGTAGCCCAGAACACCCTGAGATACTACTGGAATACCTACCGGTAAATCTCTTGCCTTGGCCAAGGACTTCGTATAATGGCTCTCCTAGACACAACGCGATCTCACCCCTAATACCGGGAGAGACAAAACCCCTGCCGATCCGCTCTCTGCCTCCATGTGGCTCGGGACTGTACCCAACTAAAACCTATTTGCACGACTCCTTTGAGCCGTGGTAGGGTAGTAATCAAAGCACGGTGGAAACTCACATGAGACAAATAACGATCTCAGGTCGATGAACTAACCTGTACACATGTCACCAGGAAACTGCTATCTGACGTCAGGTATAATACCAACTAGTATGTTCCCGGCGAGTCCTATCCGGTGTACTCATAACCCAATGAGCACCTGTATACATCTTAGGTGATCCAACTGACACCAATGGCTTGTGAGACCGGCCACCGTCCTTCGTCGGGGTCTCGATTGTATACACTAGTCTACTAATGGAGTATCGATGCCCGGTTTAGAAACTCCCACGACTAGGGACCTTTTAAGGATGTGCTTATAGACCCCAGCTCCTACGTATATGATCGCCATCATACTGCTGGTAGTCAAGCAAGAATCCTAAGGGCTCTATCAATGTGTAATAGCGAGCTATAAGGTCACCTAAAGCAGTACACGATGATAAAGATAAACCAGATAGCATACTATTATCTTGAGTAAGACTGTCCTACCGGTATAGGTCCTCCCTCAATCATTGCAATCACGTGCCTGTGATCCAATAATTGACTCTGAGGGCACTATATCCAACAATCTCCCACTCGCACTCAAGGCTAATTATTGCGATGTCGCATACTCACAGCCCGTGTGATACCGAACACCCAACTTCTCTACTAATCAGTCTCACAAAGCCCATTGTGAAACTATTGCGTTCAAGGAATAGCCTTAGTGGGTCGATCCGCCCTAATGTTTCTTTCTATGTCTCTCTTTATCTCAAGTTCGCGGAGAAAGCCATCTCCCGAAATGAGCGATGCCTGTCTTAGAATATGTCTGGATATCTAATGGGACCTAGTTCATAAATGAACTCAAAATCCAAACTTCTTGGATTGTATCGTCAACTGAACTTAATCAGCATCCAGCGCCATGCCTCCCTCAGTATCCGCTTGGACCACCTGTCCAAAATACCGCCCCTCGTCAGAGGAAAAACTATAACTCTGACAGTCACTCTGTCATCCAGGTCACCTTGGAAGCCTGGAATGATAACTATCTCCCGAAGGAGGCTGCCGTTATCATTTCCCTAGAACATCCACTTATGTTCTAAAACTGCTTCCGAATGTCTCTCCAGGATAGGATTAATATCAACTTACTGTATCTGGTGCAAAAACAATATCTGGTGTGGTACTTGACATCTCATGATTGACTCAATTACCTAAGCAAGTGATCTGCCAATCATGCACATCCCTCTCCCTTTTAGTCTGTAAGACATCTTTAGAGAGGGTGACTCCATCACCTGCAGGTACACTACCATGCCAGGAGTCGTCCATTCTAAAATACCTGTAGAATGATGTCTAAGTACCCAGATTGGGAAACTACCCAAATCTCGATCTAAAACCATAGATCTAGTAACCAGAATATCTGATATAATATCTATGTCCTATGTGGAGAAACCACTGTATGACAACCAAAGTATAACTGATCGTAGTATAGGAATTTAACTTCATACTCTGTGTATGTCATCGAAATACCAGGACATCACACCATACTACCTTCTTAACAGATCCATCCCCTATTCTGATGAAGTCAAACCTATGACTGTCACATCAGAAATAGATGATATATCTCCGCTATATCTGCTTTAGTCTATAAATAGACATAAGCTACTTGTCCACTATGCTTCCGCTGCTCCCACTGACTACGACAACCCTCTGGCAGAGTCATATACACGTGCACTTCTAAAGCTAGTTTAGAACGACACTATACTCATCCTCCTGCCGGGTCTCACAGTCTGGAACAACAACAATGGCAAGTCTGGGTAAACAAGAACCTCCCTGTCACCGTCCTTGAGCATACCGAAGTACCTCTCGAGTGCCTGAGGTTACCCACCATATCTGCGAAGTGGCTAATGGAATGTCAAACCAGATTGAATCTTTAGATCCTATTAAATTTTCAGTAATCGTTTTCGGTTCTGGAATCACTTCCAGTTCTACCATACTCCTACTATTGTTATCTGAAAAAATCCATTTTTATTAAAACCGTGGCGAGTCAAGAACAATATCACTATTGATCTTCCAGATGGTAAAAAGTCAACCCTCGTCATAGCCCGGGTCAACCCACAAACTGCCATTACAGAAACGTGCCTTGAGTTATCCAGAATAAGATTTTAAGCATAAGCCGGAAAACTCCATGTACCTTAACAATGTTAAGATATGAACTATTCTATATCCAATATAGAAAAAGCGGCACTGATTTAATTGGAACCAGATTCAAATCATGCAGCTGTCTCCAGTGCATGTCAACTAAATGGAGAGAGGCTGATCAGCATAACTCAACTTAGGAGTGCTTCCAATTATGAGTAACCTGAAAGAGAAGCAAGTTCTCTTAATCATTACTATTATCTGAATACCATACACAAGTATCTACATCTTCGATCATCTTGAAGAATCCTGATACTTGCAACACCTGGTTCTCTACTTTATTCTTATACCTATAACTTCTCAAAACTTAGACCTTGCATTTCTATGAAACACATGTCTAAGAACTAGAGAAGTCACAAGTAAACAGAATATAGTACGAGTACCAACCCCTCTGTCCTCACGGACACCGGACAACATACAATACTCTGTATAAGTCCCTTGAGTCTAATAACTCATTCCTTGTGTGTCGTAGTTTGAAAACTGTACTTATAGTTAAGAAGAATTACACTGCTGTTTAATGCTCCTTACCTAACCATCCACTGATATAGGTAAATGTCATAGACATAATTTCAAAAAGTTACATCTCACTTTATAAAAATAAACGTACAGATATATCAATTTGAAATTGGTGCATAACAACGGATATTCAAAACCAAATATTGCCGTCCGGAAAACAACCTAGGTGATTTCCTCAAATATCACCAATTACAATGAATCCCGATATAATGAGGATGATCACCCAATTCCCAATAACTTACTCCCACTCATCATCTGTAAAATCATACAGATATGAGAATCAAAACCTGGTAAATACATATCCTGGAGCAAGGACTAATTGGGAAATCAGTTTTCTTTTAACAATACACAGTGAAACTGAAACATGTAAATGTTTCGAAGGGGTATCCGGGTATTCTTAGTAATGCCTCTTCCATTATCAGATTCACAACTATAACCGTATATTTCTTTGCCATCTCTCCAAATCCCTTTATATGTCTTTAGTCGCTACCTTCTGCACACCATCGTTAGGATAAATGGTTTTCTTCCTTCCCTACCGTTCGGCACCAGCCTATGGTTTGGAAGAAGACTATCCAATAAGCGTAATAGGTGTACTGTCCTAATGCTAGGAGCACTCGCAACCCGAGAGAAGGTAAAGATAAAAGACAACTGAATAAAACCTTATTCCTATTTCTCCTGAACCGGAATCCATCTCCGAACTGGAACAAGTTCCTTCGAGTTCGTATATAACCATACGATGGAGTATCCAATAAACTGTGGATCTTCGTAGTGATACGGAGTGTTCTGGAGAAATACAAAGGTGATGTAGGATTGGCGAAGAAATACTTGGTTTGGTCGTGAATAGCAGCCGCAATTTACTTTGCCCTCTTACTAATCCCTTTATTTGTCTTAACTTAATACCTTCTGTTCACCTTTTAGGTTAAATGGTTTTCTTCATTACCTACCGTTCGGCACCTGCCTATGGTTTGGAAGAAAACTATCCAATTAGCGTAATAGGTGTACTGTCCTAATCCAAGGAGCACTCGCAATCTGAGAGAAGGTAAAAGGAAAAGACAACCGAATAGTCCTATTCATTTTCTACAGAACCAGAAACCATCCTCGAATCTGGAACAAGTTCCTTCGAGTTCATATATAACCATACGATGGTTTTATCCAATGGAAGTGGATGTTCGTAGTAATACGGGGTGTTCTGGAGAAAAGGGTAAAAGTAGGAGTTGCAATGAGGTATGCAACTCAGACAATCCAAAAGTCAGTGTTTTAAGAAAGTTCGGTTAACTTGGTCACTGAGTCATAGTCAAGGGTCGGGTCATGGTCGCTGCCAAAGAGAGAGAGAAAAGAAACACTCTGCGTGCACTCTAACCTAGATCAGAATGGTTATCAATTTATCTAATCAGGAAACCTCCCACTGTATCGTCAAATTCTCCTCCAAACCTGAAAGAAGAATTAGTTGGGATCACCCGAGGAGTAAACCAACTCATCAGTGGGAATCGGGATCCAACTATCATCGCATGATAATGTGATGGAATCCACTCATGTTATCACACTCCAGAAGGTATGCGCATATCTGGCAAGTTTCAGTTTCTTTAGAAACTCCTTATGTGATTTTTACCCCATGCTCTTATGACCTTGACTTTGGCCAACAAATCATAAGTCACATGTCAAGTTCTACCCGTCATTATCCAGGTTAATTTGAACCCACCCATACCTACCCTTGACTTTAGCCAACAAAGCAGTACGACCGTCCTAAACCAACGCATCTATCTATGCAACAAAAAAGTAACAAATAGCTACCATACACCATGCCTTGACTTTAGCCAACAAATATAGCATGAATACTAAGTACTACCCGTCTGAAATAACGGAGGGCTACGAATGGTTTTTGGCGAAAAACCTTTAACGTAATGAACTTGATATCGTTGAAGAAACCGGATAGCTTTTTATAAAAAATATAGTGGCGAAAACTATTGCTAAAAAGGTCACTCCCGGTGAAGGGATCTTGGCTCTTTCCCCGTAGAATGAGGTGCAGGATATTCCAACTGAATACCACGATGCAAAGCAAAAAGTAATCGGCTATAGTGAAGTTATTACCCTGACGCAAACTTCTGTCCAAGGGGTCACTCCCGGTGAAGGGATCTCGGCCCTTGCCTCGTCGACCGAGGTGCTGGATATTCATAACCGAATACCACTGTCCAAAACAAAAGAGAACGTCCTTGCAATAACAGATTTTTGAAAAATGTTCTAACAACATCTGAATAGGTTTGTTTAGCTTGCATTGCTCCGAATCAATGCAGTCCCATCAATTAATCACACCACAAAAGAAAGAAAATATGATGTACGTATATGCCATCCGCATTCGCCACTGGATACCGTCATCACCCGTTAGGTTACTTAACTAACGACAGAGCGGGGACTGGACTAGCGCGGGTGTAAAACATATACAACATCTACTAGTATATATATCAATATATAATAATCGCTCAAGGCATGATAAAATGCAACATTACAGAAATGTAATAAGCATCACAGAAAAATACAGAAAATCTGGGATCCTCGGGTTTTATAGAGCTGCTACTGAAACCCGATGTTCCCCTGGTCGTGTGGATAGCCTGTGTGAAATCCTAGACCCCTACGGGCGCGGCAAGTTACCCGCCAAAACCTGAAGCGAGGCAGCCCCCTTCAACAACGTGAATGGACCACCCAGCACATCAAGGAATCCGGTAACTTGAGCACCCCTCCTTGGGTCAACCTGTACCCCCTACGAGTGCGACGAATAGCCTGCCAATTCTAGAGTGAAGCCCCCTCTGTCTCAAAGTCATGAGATGCGGGCCCGTTGCCCTCTAGAACCCGGCTATCCATGCACCCCACCGCGGGGTAATCCTAGTACAGAAAGTAAAATATATATACAACGGGTACATCGACCTCAACCCGGTCGTGCCCCAAAAGAATAATATACAAACAGGCAGTGACGGCAGTCTACATGTCAGACGCTCTCCCCGCAATATCAAATGTACAAATAAAACCAAACTGTACTACCATTGCATCCAGGCTATCCACCACGACAAATATGCGACATCACAGCACAACACAGAACATCAACGTGAATGTCACGTTCGTAAATCCGTCTAAAAGGGCTATAGCAATTAGACAAGATTTACCGATCAAATGACATTCACGGTCGCAGGTATAATGTAAATACTGTGAACTAACATGTTTAAAATTTTCGATCGACAAAATTTTCCGAAGTAGGCCCTAAGTACAATTCCCAGTACTCAAAATAATATGGGCCAAAACAAAAATTACCAGAAACCCCAATTCCAACTCAGAGACCACTGCAGAAAGTTTGGTGCATTGATGCTACAGGAGTGCGGCAGAACCACGACCAAAGCAAGGGTAATGCCGCGGTTCCGCGGCGCTACAGTCTGATCACTTCACCAAATTTCAGCTATGGTCTTAAAAAAGCCTGCCTGATTTTCTGACACACTCAAAATAATTTTTTGACGATAAAAAAAATTGGACAGAAACTTCAGAATTAGAAATGCGGTTTTTGAAAATTTCGTTCGATCGATATTTTAAACATGTTAGAGCAAGCTAGTAAAGGTTAATGGCGTGGCTCTGATAACATGTAAGTCTACGGTAGTGCCCCGGCCATCTGTCCGAGACCAAAATGCGGAAACAAAACTTTTTCATAAACATGAAACCGGCGCTAACGTATACTATAAACCCGGATCGAACCATTAACCTGCATCTAGCTAACTAGAGAAGGGTTAGAAAAGCTATATCGATCGATCCGTGTCCTTCGGTCTTTGGCCACCAACCCAAGCTCCTCGCGGCATCTCCGATCTTCGGTTTTCTCGTCGGAAAGGGCACTACATCTCCGAGTCTTTTTACGGGCTCCCGCTTCATCCGAACCAACTCGGACACGAAGTTTTCTAGCCGACGTGTCCAAGGTGAAGTAGAGAATGTGTGTCATCACTTTGTCTCTCGAGGATTTAGTGGATGCCATTAGTGAGGAGATAATGAGCTCAAGAAAGAAGAGGAAGAAGAAGAAGAAGTTTTACTTTCTTTTTCTTTTTGTTGTGATGATAATGAGAGTGAGAGCAAGAAGGAATAATACAAGAGCTAACCATCCCTTATGGCTGCCCTTTCTCTCTCTCCCTCTTATTTCATCCACTAATCAATCAAAAAATGTGACATATGCATAAGTAAAGAGATCATGACTCATCACTTGTGCATGTGTCACAATCAATGCTCCTAATCATGATTTTGAGCTCATTATTTCCATATGCAAATATTAATCTAAATGTTTGCAACAATAAAAAGAGAATGACATCTACTAAAGTAAACCCGTGACGGATCACAAGAGTACCCCTCATTTGTATATACATACCTGCATCCGCATTCCAACTGAATGCGAATGCTATGAGACTAAATTAATCCAACAAATCTAATACTAGGATCTGGCTTAAACCAAAGCCCACTAGTATGATCCGTCCAATCATGATCCGTGCACTACTGCACGTATATGATCGAACCCTGCCATATATCATACGGCCTCTACAACGTTTCGCCCGAAACTTGAGAAACTGTCTGTGGGGGACTCTAAAGACTCGTCAATACTCTGGCTGTGGATTTAACCACTAGCACGTCAGTGGTACTAGCCGTACGTAACGGGCTACCAGGTATTGACCAAAAGGGAGGTCGATGAGCGAACTCATCCTGACACCCTACTGAGCCTGTCAGTGACAATATCCGTACAGTCCGTTCCGTTCGTTTATGAGCATTGCATGGCTGGCCTAGGGGGTTGGTAAAAGTCAGACCCCCAAAAGCGGTACAAGTCGTGTCGGAGTGTAGCCCAGAACACCCTGAGATACTACTGGAATACCTACCAGTAAATCTCCTGCCTTGGCCAAGAACTTCGTGTAATGGCTCTCCTAGACACAGCGCGATCTCACCCCCAATACCGGGAGAGACGAAACCCCTGCCGATCCGCTCACTGCCTCCATGTTGCTCGGGACTGTACCCAACTAAAATCTGTTTGCACGACTCCTTTGAGCCGTGGTAGGGTAGTAATCAAAGCACAGTGGGAACCCACACGAGACAAATGACGATCTCAGGTCGATGAACTAACCTGTACACATGTCACCAGGGAAATGCTATCTGACGTCAGGTATAATACCAACTAGCATGTTCTCGGCGAGTTCTGTCCGGTGTACTCATAACCCAATGAGCACATGTATACATCTTAGGTGATCCAACTGACACCAATGGCTTGTGAGACCGGCCACCGCCCCTCGTCGGTGTCTCGACTGTATACACTAGTCTACTAATGGAGTATCGATGCCCAGTCTCGAAACTCCCACGACTAGGGACCTTTTAAGGATGTTCTTATAGACCCCGGCTCCCACGTATATGATCGCCATCATACTGCTGGTAGTCAAGAAAGAATCCTAAGGGCTCTATCAATGTGTAATAGCGACCTATAAGGTCACCTAAAGCAGTACACGATGATAAAGATAAACCAGATAGCATACTATTATCTTGAGTAAGACTGTCCTACCGGTATAGGTCTTCCCTCAATCATTGCAATCATGTGCCTGTGATCCAATAATTGACTCTGAGGGCACTATATCCAACAGATTTCGGCATCAGCACTGCTACAACTGGGATATTTCCAGGAGCGAATCATCATTTGCCTCTGTCGATATCGAACAAAGGTGGCTTAGCAAACAGGGTTAATGTCGCGACCCGGTTCATGCCATACGGAACAAAGTGCCACGCCAAGTGTCATGTTTAAGCGGGCGGGGGCCACCTCTTGAATTCGTGGGGGCCACCTCTTGAGTCCGTGGGACCCACTGTAGAACAATGGGGACTCTTCGGAATACATTCCGAAAGAGAGCAGCTCTGTACTATAAATGGAATGATACCACTTCTCAATACAGAGGTGCCTTTTAAGTGAACCGGCACTGCAGGAGCTTGAGAACTCCGTAGTTAAGCATGCTCGAGCCAGGGAATTCCTGGGATGGGTGACCTCCTGGGAAGTGGCCCCTGGTCAGGTTCGGTTCGCCTCGAAGGACAAAACCGTGCGGTTTCGGCCAGAGCGGACAATACTCTCTGTATTAGGGGTGGGGCGTGACAGAATGGTATCAAAGATAGTCCTTCAATAGTAGGTTTGTGGTTCGAGGACGAACCATTGTTCAAAGGTGGGGAGAATGTCGGGACCCGGTTCGTGCCATACGGAACAAAGTGCCACGCCAAATGTCATGTTTAAGCGAGCGGGGCCACCTCTCGAATCCGTGGGGGCCACCTCTTGAGTCCGTGGGACCCACTGTAGAACAATGGGGACTCTTCGGAATACATTCCGAAAGAGGGCAGATATGTACTATAAATGGAATGATACCACTTCTCAATACAGAGGCGCCTTTTAAGTGAACCTGCACTGCAGGAGCTTGAGAACTCCGTAGTTAAGCGTGCTCGAGCCAGGGAAGTCCTGGGATGGGTGACCTCCTGGGAAGTGGCCCCTGGTCGGGTCCGGTTCGCCTCGAAGGACAAAACCGTGCGGTTTCGGCCAGAGCAGACAATACTCTCTGTATTGGGGGTGGGGCGTGACAGTTAGGATCCTGTCGACTAAGGCTTTTGACTTCATGAGCTGCAAAGGTCTCATAAAGGTATTTCTCCCTGCGAGTCGTGAGGATCTCGTAGGTGCGTTTTCTCCTCAGGAATCGTGAGGATTCCTAAGTGTATGATCTCTTATAAGTCGTAAGGATCTTACAAGAGTGTTTTCTCCTTATAAGTCGAGAGGGCTTACCAGGGGGTTCACCGTGCGAACATATCCCTAGTCACGGATGGGACTTTGTTAGGAAAATGTTTATCCGCGCCCGTGGATTGTATACAAGGGTCGGCATTGAGCCACTTGTAGGGTAAAATTGGAGGTTGTGGTGGCCGCTTAAGAACATGTTCAGATCCCTGTAGCTTAAGACTTTTGAATCTTGTGAGCCGTGAGGGTCTCATAAGAGGGTTCTCCTTACGAGTCGTGAGGATCTCGTAAGTGTAATTTCTCCTTAGGAATTGTAGGGATCCCTAAGTGTGTTGCTCCCTTGTGAGTCGTAAGGATATAATGCAGGTGGTTTCTCCTCACAAGGTCGAGAGGACCTTACAAGTGTCTTTTAATGAGGTTGCGCCCTTTCGGGTTTTCACAAAACTCGCCGGTAGCCCTGCTGTTTTTACTCACGGAGCCCTTTCGGGTTTTCATCCGTGCCCTTTTCGCTTATGGACATACCGTTTTTTCTTTTTTCTCTTTTTTTATATTCTTCTGTTTTTTGTATCAGCCTTGGGATGCTGCAGTCCACAATAGTTTATCGACGTCTCAGTCAACAGCTAGTTTTAGGATATAGTGGTCCATCGTTAGTTTTAAGGACGTTTCGGTCCGTCGTTAGTTTAAGGACGTTTCGGTCCGCTGTTGGTTTAAGGACGTTTCGGTCTGCTGTTGGTTTAAGGACGTTTCGGTCCGCTGTTGGTTTAAGGACGTTTCGGTCTGCTGCCGGCTACTACTTATAGAGTTTGGGCTTAGAAAGATAGCGAGCGGGCATAGTCCTCGTCATCTATCATTGACCTAGGCCGTGACTCGTCCGGCATAGTACTTTTTTTGGAAGAGACCATTTATTGGCCTAAAGGGTCTTTCACCATGCATGTCCATGAGTAGATAGGCCCCACCCAGGTAGACCTTGTCTAAGATGTACGGGCCTTCATAGTTCGGTTCGAATTTTCCCCGCTTGGCGCGATTAGGGTTCATAAGTCTTTTGACCACTAGTATGAGTTCTTCTAGGTGGAATGTTCTCGGCCTAGTCAATCTTTCGTATGAGCGCGTCATCTTTGTTTTATAAACCTCCAGATTTTGTTGTGCTATGAGCCGAGTTTCATCAAGGGCATCGAGCTTCTCAAGCCGAAGGTGAGCATTCTCTTCGTTCGTTAGCTCGTAATGAACCGTTATTCGTAAAGAGGGTAACTCTATCTCTAGGGGGAGTACTGCCTCTGTACTGAATACCAATGCGTACGACGTTGTGTTAGTGGCCGTTTTGAACGTAGTTCGATATGCCCAGAGAGCTTCATGCAGTCGTTCATGCCAGTCCTTCTTATTTCGAGACACCGTCTTTTTCACAATCTTCGTCAAGGTCTTGTTAAAAGCCTCAGCTAGACCGTTAGCTCGGGAATATAGACTGAGGAGTATCTCCAGTCTATGTTATGCTGTTGTGCGAAGCGGCTGATCTTGTGGCTTCTATAGGCTGGTCCGTTATCGAAAATAATCCGTCGTGGAGTTCCAAACCGATAAATGACATGCGTCTTGAAGAAATGAAGGATATTCTCCGTCTTCACTTCCCTAAGAGGTACTGCTTCTGCCCATTTGGAGAAGTAATCAGTTGTCTCCAAAATGAATCGATGTCCTCTGGACGATGCTGGTTCGATGGGGCCGATTATGTCAGTCCCCCACATTTCGAATGGCCAGCTAGCCACTGTTGGATGTAGTGGATTTGGATGCTGATGGATAAAATCCCCGTGAATCTGGCACGAATGGCACTGCTTCGCGTATTCGAGGCAGTCTTGGATCATCGTGGGCCAATAATAACCCATCCGTTTGATCTTCAGCTTCATCTTCGGCCCTGGTTGATGAGAACCGCAGAGTCCGTCATAAGTTTCTTGGACGACTCTCTTTGCCTCTTCAGGTCCCAGGCATCTTAACCATAGAGAATCAAACGATCTCTTATACAGAGTATCATTGACGAAAGCAAAAGACAGAGCTCATTTCATAAGCTGATGTCTTGAGGACACATCTTCAGGTGTTCGACGGGATTTGAAATAATCTATAAAGACATCTCTCCAATCCGTAACCTTTTCCTGGTCTTTTATTTGCAGAGTCATTTGCTTGGTCGCTCCCTTTTCTTCGGACGACTCTGGAGATATTTCTGCCGGTGCAAGAACCCGACGGCTTTACACAACGATCCTTACGTCATCGAGGTTTTCGTCAGCCAGTTCTTTAGTAAGCTTGGCTAATGCATCTTCTTTGCTATTTTCCACGCGCGGTATGCTTTCCAGGGTGTAAGAAGGAATTTGGGTCAGCAGTTGCTGCACCCTCTCGCCGTACTTCACCAACTCTAGTTTACACGTTTGGTAGTTGCCGTTTATTTGACTAACGACCAGCTGGGAGTCTCCGTATATGAGGAGGTTTTCAATTCCCATGTCAATGGAGATCTCGAGACCTGCTATCAAAGCCTCATACTCGGCTTCATTATTTGTCCTCGGCTCTGTTAAGGAGAAAGCAAAGCGCATTATCCATCTTTGTGGAGTTACGAAGATGAGGCCTACCCTCGATTTGATTATGGGCGTGAATTGTTTGCGCTTCTTCATGGAAGATGCTCCATCGAAGTAAAGTTCCCACCGGGTATCATCCCCTTCGATCGTGTCAAACACATGTTCGTATGGCAGTTCACAATTCAAAGGAGAATCGGCAGGTATTGGATGCTCAGCGAGGAAGTCGTCAATGGCCTGGCCTTTCACTGCCTTGAGAGAACGATAAGTTATCGAGAACTCCATCAATAGCAGGGCCCATTTAGCGAGTCGTCCTGTCAGTATGGCCTTCGACATCAAATACTTGAGAGGATCCACTTTTGATATGAGATGGATTTCATGCGCCAACGCGTAATGTCTGAGCTTCGTTACCGTGAAGATCAACGCCAGGCAGTGTTTTTCAATGGGGGAGTAGTTACTTTCCGCCCCCAAGAGAACTCGACTCAAGTAGTAGAGGGCTCTCTCCTTCCTTTGGTCGTTCTCTTGTGCCCATAATGCGCCTAAGGAACCTTCAAGGGCGGTTGTATACAGAATGAGAGGTTTTTCTTTAACGGGAGCGACCAGTACTGGTGGATTCTGCAGGTATTGCTTGATTTCGTCCAGTGCGTTTTGGCATTTGCAATCCCAGGCGAAAGGGGTTCCCTTCTTCATCAGGTGACTGTAAGGACGACACTTGCCTGAGAGATTGGCTATAAATCACCGGATATACGCGAGCTTCCCTTGGAGAGACCGCAGTTGCTTAAGAGTTCTTGGCGGAGGCATTTCCATGATCGCCTTGATCTTCGACGGATCTATCTCGATACCTCGGTGTCGAACGATGAATCCCAGGAATTTGCCCGAGGAAACTCCGAACACGCATTTAAGAGGGTTCATCTTCAAGTTGTATTGCCGAAGGCGTTGAAATACGATCTTCAGATACTCTAAATGTTCCTCGTATGATTTGCTTTTCACCACAAGGTCGTCGATATAGCATTCGACGATTTCATGTATGAGGTCATCGAAGATCTTCGTCATGGCCCTATGATAGGTGGCACCAGCATTCTTTAGATAGAAGGGCATCACCTTGTAGCAGAATATGCCCAAAGGGGTCTGGAAAGCGGTGTGCTTCTGGTCTTCGGGATGTATCTTTATCTGATTGTATCCTGACGAGCCGTCCATGAAGGAGAAAACTTCGTGAGTGGACGTATTGTCTATCATCAGCTCGGTAACCGGTACTGGGAAGTCGTCCTTCGGGCAGGATTTATTGAGATCCTGAAAGTCCACACATATGTGCACCGTCCCATTCTTCTTCATCACTGGGACGATGTTGGCGATCCAGTCAGGATATTGAACCTCTTGGATGAAGCCGGAGTTGATTAGCTTCTTGACCTCGGCGTTGATGCTCATCTCAAGCTCGAGCCGCATTCTTCTTGGCACTTGTTTGATTGGTTTGACGTCCGGAGATATCGCCAGTTTGTGCACAGCAATCTCTGGATCTAATCCTGGCATCTCAGAATAGTTCCATGTGAAGCAATCTTTATAGCACGTCTTTTAGCGCAGCCACCCTTTCTTCGGACAACAGCTCACGGACGAACGTCGACCGCGGTGTTAGTGTATATGCCCTAGAGGCCATTACTGTATCATACTAGTTTGTATATTACTTAATGGAAGCTTGGGATATTCACAGTTGTATATACAATCTTGCTCGAAATGGTAGTATGCTACTTGGTTTGTCTCTGCTT
Organism: Agapanthus africanus; assembly: GCA_030015575.1. NCBI lineage: Eukaryota > Viridiplantae > Streptophyta > Magnoliopsida > Asparagales > Amaryllidaceae > Agapanthus > Agapanthus africanus. The sequence continues at coordinate 305,123,686 of CM057339.1, forward strand.
TAATATGTGCATGTGTTTCTTTTAGCATATTGCTGGTATACATATTAGTAGAGCCCTTAGGATCTTTGCTTGATTACCAGCGTTGTGATGGTGCTCGCACTCGTGGGAGCTGGGTAATCTATAAGCACATCCTTATACAGGTCCCTGGTCGTTGGACTATCGAGACAGGGCATCGATTCTCCGGAGTAGACTAGCGTATGCGCTTCTCATCCCAGTGTGGGAGACGGTCTGTCCCACAGCCGTTAGTACGTCGTACTTGGGATAGTATGCGGGTGCTCGTTAGGTTACGAGTACACTGGACAGGACTCGTCGGGAACTGTTGGTTGGTAATATACCTATCGTCAGTTATCAGTTCCCAGGTGACATGAGTACAGCTTAGTCCGCTGACTTGACACTGTCACTTCGCCTCGAGTGTGTTCCCACTGCACTTTGATTACTACCCTACCACGGCTCAAAGGAGTCGTGCAAACAGGTAGTTTTTGGGTTCAGTCCCGAAGCACTTGGAGGCAGTGACGGTTAGACAGGATTCGTCTCTCCCGGTAATGGGGGTTGACATCGCGCTGTGTCCAGGAGAGCCATTACACGAGTAGTCCCTGGCCAGGGCAAGCGAGATATACTGGTAGGCTTCCAGTGTTATCTCAGGATGTTCTGGGCTACACTCCGACACGACTTGTACCGCTATTAGGGGACTGACGTTCACCGCCCCCCTAGGCCCGCCATACGATGTATCAGACGAACAGACCGGACTGTACGGAGACTGTCACATACAGGCTCAGTAGGAGTGCCGATGGGGTTCACCTCGTCATTCTTCTTATCGACATCTACCTGGGGACCGTTACGTACAGCTAGTGCCGCTTGCGGTCTGTGGTTAAACCCACTGCCAGCGTAGTGTCGAGTCTTTAGAGTCCCACATAGAGAGCTATTCGCCTTCAGGCAAAATGAGTAGAGGTCGCATGGTTTTGCGACAGGGTTCGTTCGCATCCGCGCACTTGTGCACGTTTGCTGTCCGGACAGTTTATACTAGCGGGCTTTGGTTTAAGCCGGATCCTAGTATATGATTCGAGATTGGTTTTTCTCAGTGTATTCGTGTTCCTCGGATCACGAATGCGGGTGCGTATGCACAGTTGCTTGAGATTGAGGGAGAGGACCTTGTTTAGGGTTAATGACTATTGTCATTTTATTAACCCCATTGCTTTTGTGTGTATTATAGTTAATTGATAATTAGCTTAATAATTGTGCATGGTTGTTGTTGTTGACCATTTGACTTCATTGACTTGTTGACCTAGTTGACAACTTGACCATAATCATTTCATTTGGAAGATGCTCTTTGATCCTTGCAATTTGCATTAATATTGAAATGATAATGGTCATATCTTGATTAAACCATGACAATTTTGTAGCTAATTATTGAATTAAAATATTACACACATATTAGTGAGAATGGCTCACTAATAATTCATTCTCTCATATCATTTCTCTCTCTTGCTCATCCTCTCCCTCAAGCTCTCTCCCTCTCATGTGTTGAGAAACAAAAAGCTTGAGAAAAACCTTCACTTGATCTTCTCTACTCTCTTCTAGGGTTCAAGTCTTAGCATTTCTTGCACTCTAGTTACTCCTAGCTTGGAGTTGAAGCTAAAGGTCGAGGCTTTCGGGTGGATCCTTCTTTGATGGGAGAAGACAAGCAAGGTGACCTCTTTCTACCATTCCAAGGAGCAAGGAGAGAAGGACTTTGAGCTCAAGGTATAACCTTTCCATCACTTAGCTAGTTACTAGTTAGGGTTAGCTTGTTTTTGTTTAGCAAAGATCCTTAAAGCTTGGTCCATGTTGCCTATAGTTGATAAAAATCCAATTTTTATTATGTTTTCCGCCTCCCCGTAAGCACCGGGGTGGGCAACGTGGACTTACAGTGGTATCAGAGCTTAACTAAACATAAACTAGCTAAGTAGTAAAGTGTAACGAAGTTTCGAAACCGGAAAATCGGAAAACCAAACTCGCAAAACCCTAAGTTTCTGTTAATTTTTTTTCTGGTCAAAATAAAATTTGTTATACACCAAAAATTGTCTCAGGGTTTTGTGTAGAAAACCACCAAAGACGAACTAGAGAGGCGATCAAAGGGCCGCGGATCCGCGGCAATAGGAAGCTCTTGCCGCGGAACCGCCGCCGTCTGGTCCCCTCTCTGCTTCGATTTTGGTGCAGTGTGTTTCTGTGTTGGTTTTGGGATTTTTAGGATATGTTATATGTGCCCAGATTTTCCAGAACTAAAATTTACTTTTGGGGGCCTATAATTCCGTATTTTTTTTTCGGAACTTCACTACACTTTAACTATATCGGTTATATCTGTGATGCTTGCATGTATTGAACGTCGGCTAATCGCTATAAGTCGATTAGTCGGGGTTATACATCTCTGTGATCTGTGATTGTTATTGGTTTGTGGATATGAATGGATTGGATTGTCGCGAGTGAATGGCCGGGGTGGATGTGAGATGAGCGTTATTTTTTCTTCATTCATTTGTAACATGTAAATTGATGTAATAATATTATTTGTATGGCCGCACAACTGGGTCGGGGTTGTAGCCGTCATTGTATAATTCTTTTTACTGTTTTTGCTCCTAGGATAGACCCATGGAGGGGGTGCACAAACTACCGGGTATCTCGAAGTGCCGAGTGGCCTACTCACGGTGGTGAGGGAGGTTGCTTCGCTTCGGGTGCTTGGCGGGTAGTTTGCCGCACCCGTAGGGGTCTTGGGTGGGGTATTGGCTATTCACCGCGACCGTGTAATCCGCTTTACGTTGCAGGCTCGAACGCATTGCGGATTCCTAGTATATCCAATGCATTCATCTATGATCTGTAATGTCTATCATTGCTATATATTTATATATAATAACTATTTAGGCGTTGCTTATGTTTTACAGCCGCGCTAGCCCAGCCCCCGCTCTGTCGTTAGTTAAGTAACCTAACGGGTGATGACGGGGCCCCGTGGCGAATGCGAATGGCATAAGCGTACGTCATATTTTGGTTGTTTTCTGCAATGGTAGGATTAATTGATGGGACGCATTAAAAGAACTAATGCAAGAAATAAACCAAGTAAAAGTCGATTGGAACACTTTGAAAACCACTCGGTTCTTTTCAAAACTAAACTTTTAAACGCGGAGCTTGAACCACTCCTTTTAAAAGCTATCTTGTTCCATCGATTATATCAAGTTCACTACGTTCACGGTTTCGCCAAAACCATCCGTAGCCCTCCATCATTTCGGTTAAATATTCGGTAGTATTCAAGCTATGTATTTTGACCTCACGCCAAGGCATAGTGATTGGTAGCTGCCGGATATTTATCCGTTGCATAGATAGAATGCGTTGATTTGAGACAGTCGTACTGCCGTTTTGGCCTACGTCAAGGGTAGGTATGGGTGGGTTCAAATTAACCAGGATAATGATGGGAAGAACTTGACATGTGACTTATGACATTTTGACCTCACGCCAAGGTCATAAGAGCATGGGGCAAAAATCCACATCGGGAGTTTCATAAATACTGAAACTTGCTAGCATTGCATACCATTTGGAGTGTGATAATTCTGGTAGGATTCCTTCGGTTTTATCACGCGATGATATTTGGATCCCGATCCTACTGTGAGTATATGCTACTCCTCGGGAAAACTCTCACTTAACGATCAATGCTATAAACCTAGTAGGTGCCTAGAAAGGTGTTAGCGGGGCTACGCCCACAGGGAAAAGAGGTTACTTAATTAAGGAACTTCACGAAAGCGTTGGAAAACCTCCCTCAAAGTACCGACACTGGCCTGGCTGAACGGTTAAGCAAGTATTGTACGGTGAGAATGATCCCGGCTAATCCTTTTCTTTATGGTTTAAGAAGGGATTCGAGAAACAGTGGGAGCCATCCAGTTTAGACAAACTAAAAACCACTCTAAACTTTCAAGAGCATCATGCTAAAGTGTTTCTTTTCTCTCTCCTAATTGCAGCGACCATTCAACATGACCGGACTTAAGTTACTGTTAGATAAAAATATATTGACAGGGCCAAACTACAAAGATTGGCTCAGGAATGTCAAGATGGCTATCACTTATGACAAGCTGGGGTATATACTTACCACCAAAGCTCCCCCTGTCCCAGGTCCCACCTCCAGCGTCGCGGATGTAGAAATCCGTAAGACATGGGAGATAGATTGCGCGAGGGCCAGATGCCTCGTACTAGCCTCGATGGACAACGAACATCAGAGGAGGCACGAGAATATGGACCTAGAGTCCATATTTCTCCATACAAAAGAACTGTATGGAGAGCAGTCTCGTATCGCTAGATACGAAGTGTCGAAGAAGCTTTTTTCGGCAAGGTTGGCCGTCGGATCATCGGTAGTGGACCACATGCTTAAGATGATCGGCTACATAGAGGAGCTCGCGGACCTTGGGACCACGTTGGAAAATGAACTCTATACCGATTTGATTCTCCAGTCCCTTCCTTCCACTTACGCCCAGTTCATTCTTAACTTCAACTTGCAAGGAAAGGAGGTTGAACTTGCCGAACTTCTGAACATGTTGAGGACTGCTGAGGGCACCCTACAGAAGGGTAGGGAGACATCCACTTTGTTTGTAGGAGGATCTTCCTCTTCTAGGTCCAGGGCGAAAGCCAAGGGCAAGAAGAAGAAAGCCCCCGCCAAACCAAGAGGCGGTGTTGGTAAAGTGGATACGAAGGGAAAGGGTAAAGCAACAAAAGTAGCGGGGAAGCTGGTGGGGAAGGAAGAATGCTTCTATTGTCACAAAAGTGGTCACTGGAAACAGGATTGCAAGGCTTAGAAAGCCAGAACACAGGATTTGAAGCGAGTTGCAGCTTCAGCTTCAGGTGTGTATGTTATTGAAAACTGTCTATCAATAAACTCTACATCCTGGGTATTGGATACCGGATCAGGATCTCATATCTGTAATTCTTTGCAGGCGTTGAGAAAGCGTAGAGTTTTGAAGGCAGGTGACATGACCCTCAGAGTTGCGAACGGTGCTAGCATGGATGCTGAGGCCGTGGGGGACTATCACCTGGGATTATCAGATGGACACTTTTTGGTTTTGCGTAGTTGTTATTATGTACCAAATGCAACCTGTAATATCATTTCTGTATCTTTATTATCTAAAGAAGGTTATGAATTTGCATTTGTAAGTAATGTAGTGAACATTCACCTTAATCAAGTTTTGATTGGGTCAGGTACATTGAACAACGGTATATACGTTTTAAACCAACCACAGGTTTTCAATATCCAGAATACACACTAAAGAAAGTCTCCAGAAATTAATAAAACTTTCTTATGGCATTGTAGACTGGGTCACATCAATGAGAGAAGATTGACTAAGTTACATATTGAAGGATATTTAGATCCGTTCGAATATCAATCATATGCAACTTGTCAATCCTGTCTCAAAGGAAAGATGACAAAGGCTCCGTTTTCTGGACACGGAGAAAGAGCGAGCGAGCTCTTGGGACTCGTACACAGCGACGTGTGCGGTCCAATGTCTACACATGCTCGAAGCGGTTTTTCTTTCTTCATTACTTTTACGGATGATTTCTCAAGATTCGGACATGTCTTCTTAATGAAGCATAAATCCGAAGCTTTTGATAAGTTCCAGGAATATAAGAATGAAGTAGAAAAACAAACAGGCAAAAGTATCAAGATCCTAAGATCGGATCGAGGAGGAGAATACTTAAGTGCCGAATTCCTGAATTACTTAAAAGAGAATGGAATTCTCTCTCAGCTTACTCCTCCATACACTCCGCAACATAACGGTGTATCGGAGAGACGGAACCGAACCCTATTGGATATGGTACGGTCCATGATGAGTAACGCTGAGTTACCGCGATCGTTCTGGGGATATGCGCTAGAAACAGCTGCATATCTTTTGAACCGTGTTCCCACTAAGACTGTGCCTACCACACCATATGAGTTATGGAGTGGGAAGAAACCCTATCTTCAATACTTAAAGATTTGGGGATGTCCAGCTTATGTCAAAAAGCAGCATATGGACAAGCTCGAGGCACGCTCAGTACTGTGCAAGTTTGTGGGATACCCAAAGAACTCCAGGGGGTATCTTTTCTATTACGCAGAGGAACAAAAAGTCCTTGTTTCTCGTAATGCCCATTTTCTGGAACATCAGTTTTTAGAAAAAGAAATAAGTGGGAGCGCAATAGAACTGGAAGAAATTCCAGAACCACAAACTATTACTGAAAGCTTAGTGGAACCAGAAGGTTCAAAAGAACAGGACATTCCTACGCCACTCCGCAGGAGTAGTAGGCAGTCTCATCCGCCCAAGAGGTACTACGGTTTTCTCATTGACGGGGATAGAGAGGACTGCATCATAGATTGTGATGAGCCTACTAGCTTCCAGCAAGCCATTCAGAGCGTCGACTCGGTAAAATGGCTGGATGCAATGCGGACCGAGATGGAGTCCATGTACACCAACAAAGTATGGAGGTTGGACATTGCTCCAGACGGGGTAAAACCCGTAGGATGCAAGTGGATCTTCAAAAGGAAGATTGGTGTAGATGGACAGGTTGAGACCTATAAAGCTAGACTGGTAGCAAAGGGTTTTCGTCAGCGACCTGGTTTGGACTATGACGAAACCTTTTCTCCAGTAGCTATGCTGAAATCCATTCGGATCCTTCTTGCCATCGCTGCTTTCCACGATTATGAGATTTGGCAGATGGACGTAAAGACAGCTTTTCTAAATGGTCATTTAGAGGAGTGTGTCTATATGGACCAGCCAGAGGGGTTCATTCAGGGTGGGAGCAGCGGAAAGGTGTGCAAGTTGCTCAAGTCCATTTATGGACTCAAGCAGGCATCGTGGAGTTGGAACATCTGCTTTGATGAGATGGTCAAAGAATTTGGCTTTATCAAAAATCCAGATGAACCATGCGTCTATTGTAGATTTGTAGCGAGAACTGTAGTATTCCTCGTTTTATACGTGGATGACATTCTCTTAATAGGAAATGACATTCCTATGCTACAATCTGTCAAGGGGTCCTTGTCACACAGGTTCTCCATGAAAGACCTGGGTGATGCCTCATACATTCTGGGTATCCGGATCTACCGTGACAGATCCAAGAGGATATTAGGACTCTCACAGTCCAGGTACATCGACACCATACTGAAGAGATTCAGTATGGAAGATTCCAAGCGCGGTAATCTACCGGCTTGTCACGGGATCACCCTCTCCAAAGAGATGTCTCCCAAGACTGATTTGGAGAGGGATCGCATGTCTATTATACCCTACGCTTCTGCGGTAGGCTCTATAATGTATGCGATGTTGTGTACCAGACCGGATGTGGCTTATGCACTGAGTGTGGTAAGCAGGTATCAGTCAAACCCTGTGGAGAAACATTGGATAGCAGTAAAGAACATTCTCAAGTACCTGAGAAGGACTAAGGAGATGTTCTTGGTGTATGGCGGAAAAGACCTGCAGATTGAGGCCTTTGCCGACTCCAGCTTCCAGAGTGACAAGGATGATTCCAAGTCCATGTCGGGTTTTGTCTTTACCCTCAATGGAGGGGCGGTGTGTTGGAAGAGCTCCAAACAGGAAACCGTTGCTGACTCGACTATGGAAGCGGAATACATCGCTGCATCTGATGCCGCAAAAGAAGCTGTCTGGATGAGGAAGTTCTTGAAAGAACTTCAGGTGGTTCCGTCCATTATTGACCCAATACCCTTGTATTGCGACAACAACGGGGCTATAGCTTTAGCGAAGGAACCCAGGTCCCATCAGAAATCCAGACACATCTTAAGGCGGTATCACCTGATCAGGGAGATTGTGGATCGCCAGGAGATCGAGGTCCGGAGAGTTGCATCAGAGGATAACACAGCAGATCCATTCACCAAGGCCTTGCCCCAGACTCAGTTCGAGCGGCTGATCGAGATGATAGGTCTTCGATACGTCAGTACATGACCTTAGTGCAAGTGGGAGATTGTTAGTGTATATGCCCTAGAGGCCATTACTGTATCATACTAGTTTGTATATTACTTAATGGAAGCTTGGGATATTCACAGTTGTATATACAATCTTGCTCGAAATGGTAGTATGCTACTTGGTTTGTCTCTGCTTTAATATGTGCATGTGTTTCTTTGAGCATATTGCTGGTATACATATTAGTAGAGCCCTTAGGATCTTTGCTTGATTACCAGCGTTGTGATGGCGCTCGCACTCGTGGGAGCTGGGTAATCTATAAGCACATCCTTATACAGGTCCCTGGTCGTTGGACTATCGAGACAGGGCATCGATACTCCGGAGTAGACTAGCGTATGCGCTTCTCATCCCAGTGTGGGAGACGGTCTGTCCCACAGCCGTTAGTACGTCGTACTTGGGATAGTATGCGGGTGCTCGTTAGGTTACGAGTACACTGGACATGACTCGTCGGGAACTGTTGGTTGGTAATATACCTATCGTCAGTTATCAGTTCCCAGGTGACATGAGTACAGCTTAGTCCGCTGACTTGACACTGTCACTTCGCCTCGAGTGTGTTCCCACTGCACTTTGATTACTACCCTACCACGGCTCAAAGGAGTCGTGCAAACAGGTAGTTTTTGGGTGCAGTCCCGAAGCACTTGGAGGCAGTGACGGTTAGACAGGATTCGTCTCTCCCGGTAATGGGGGTTGACATCGCGCTGTGTCCAGGAGAGCCATTACACGAGTAGTCCCTGGCCAGGGCAAGCGAGATATACTGGTAGGCTTCCAGTGTTATCTCAGGGTGTTCTGGGCTACACTCCGACACGACTTGTACCGCTATTAGGGGACTGACGTTCACCGCCCCCCTAGGCCCTCCATGCGATGTATCAGACGAACAGACCGGACTGTACGGAGACTGTCATATACAGGCTCAGTAGGAGTGCAGATGGGGTTCACCTCGTCAGTCTTCTTATCGACATCTACCTGGGGACCGTTACGTACAGCTAGTGCCGCTTGCGGTCTGTGGTTAAACCCACTGCCAGTGTAGTGTCGAGTCGTTAGAGTCCCACATAGAGAGCTATTCGCCTTCAGGCAAAATGAGTAGAGGTCGCATGGTTTTGCGACAGGGTTCGTTCGCATCCGCGCACTTGTGCACGTTTGCTGTCCGGACAGTTTATACTAGCGGGCTTTGGTTTAAGCCGGATCCTAGTATATGATTTGAGATTGGTTTTTCTCAGTGTATTCGTGTTCCTCGGATCACGAATGCGGGTGCGTATGCACAGTTGCTTGAGATTGAGGGAGAGGACCTTGTTTAGGGTTAACGACTATTGTCATTTTATTAACCCCATTGCTTTTGTGTGTATTATAGTTAATTGATAATTAGCTTAATAATTGTGCATGGTTGTTGTTGTTGACCATTTGACTTCATTGACTTGTTGACCTAGTTGACAACTTGACCATAATCATTTCATTTGGAAGATGCTCTTTGATCCTTGCAATTTGCATTAATATTGAAATGATAATGGTCATATCTTGATTAAACCATGACAATTTTGTAGCTAATTATTGAATTAAAATATTACACACATATTAGTGAGAATGGCTCACTAATAATTCATTCTCTCATATCATTTCTCTCTCTTGCTCATCCTCTCCCTCAAGCTCTCTCCCTCTCATGTGTTGAGAAACAAAAAGCTTGAGAAAAACCTTCACTTGATCTTCTCTACTCTCTTCTAGGGTTCAAGTCTTAGCATTTCTTGCACTCTAGTTACTCCTAGCTTGGAGTTGAAGCTAAAGGTCGAGGCTTTCGGGTGGATCCTTCTTTGACGGGAGAAGACAAGCAAGGTGACCTCTTTCTACCATTCCAAGGAGCAAGGAGAGAAGGACTTTGAGCTCAAGGTATAACCTTTCCATCACTTAGCTAGTTACTAGTTAGGGTTAGCTTGTTTTTGTTTAGCAAAGATCCTTAAAGCTTGGTCCATGTTGCCTATAGTTGATAAAAATCCAATTTTTATTATGTTTTCCGCCTCCCCGTAAGCACCGGGGTGGGCAACGTGGACTTACACGCGGGTCACTTACCGTCCCCAAATCAATTTTCTTGAGGTTATCTGCAGTAGTATGTATACCTTCTTCCAGCTCTTTTGGTGCCGGTGGGAATTCTGAGATTACCTCATCATCATCGTTTTCGAAGCACCGGGGGAGGTTATCCATATTCTCGGGTTCTTCTTCTGACAACATTATCATATGACAGGTACGAGCTCGCCTCCAAGACCAATGTTGACCTGGTTTTACTCTCACGGTTTTGTGTTCATGCTTTTCCGGCGGGGTTACCCTCCAGTTGCTGGATAGAGCGAACCTGCCATGTTGATATTGATCTTCGACCCAGTCCTTGAAGGTGAAGCAGTCTTCGAGAGGATGTCCTATTGCCCTGTGATAGGAGCAATAGTCCGGGTAAGAGACTTCGCCTGCTTCTTCGGGATGCTTGGACTTCGGAAGTGTCATCATCTGGTGTTTCATGACAAGATCGAATATCTTCTTTGTCTTGTCTTGAGGAAAAGAATATTCTCGACCCATCTTCTTTATAAGAGACGATCTTGGTTGCTCGATTTTCGATCGTGGGGCTTCTTTGTCCTGCTTTGTCACTGTCGAACGCCTTTCCCGTTCTTTAATTTATTTTTGCCTCTGCGTCGGGCTTTTTGTACAACGGGTTGACAAGGAGGAGCACTTTTATTTTTCACAGCCTGCTGAAGGAGGCGTTGCGTCCTGGCTTTCTCGTAGATGGCTATTTCACGATAATGGTCGTCTCGAAACTTTTGACTTGCTTCCCTTATGAGTTTGTCCATTTGTTCTTCGAACGACGGACTGGGCATTTTCTCGGCGGGAGCTCGTTCTAGTTCAAGGTTAGCATCTTCCCATAGAGTATCTCCTTCTTCATCGAAGTCATGTATGACGTAGCAATCGCGGAGTAGCTCCCGTTTCTTGGATTGAACATACCCAAGCCCAGTCATTTCCATTCTCCCGTTGGGCAACTTTCATTGAGTTCCGGGAACGTTCCAGATCCTGTTATAGAACCGTACTTGTCGCGCAGTTTGCTTAAGGGGTACACCTTGGTGTCTCAAGAGTCTTTTTAGTCCGTTCGTATAATATCTGGGAAAACGGATGGGCTGGAGCCTGTCAAGTGTAGAATCCATGCCATGCCATATTTCTTTCTCTACTTTAGTTTCCCCGGATCGGTAGAATAGGATTGCCTTTTCACCTTTTCGCGTGGGAGGGACTTAGAATGTCTGTAGTTCTTCCACACTGTAGGTATCAAGCACGTTTAGTTCTTTATGATGCTTGGGCGGAACTATGGCAACTTGCAAATTTTGATCTTCATCAGCAAATGTTTGTATTGATGGCCGAGTAGAGAATACGACATTGACCTCATCCTCCGAGTCGCTGCCGAAGATCAACATAGGAGTGGACGGTCCCGGTTTGCTGCACTGGGGCGGACCTGAGTAAACTATCTCTTCTTCCTCCTCGGTATCACTCGCGAAGACTGGAATAGTGGTGATAGCTTTGTTCTTGTCCTCCGATTTGCGACATCTTTCTGTGTGTTCGAAATCTGGTAAGAAGTATTTTGCATCTTCATACTTTCGGACTTCGTTCACGGAGAATGGGTTCAGCTCTCCTGTTACGGTATACTCGAGACCATCTTGAAATACTTCATACACTGATGTTGTGTAGAGGGGATGATGTTGTACTCGTGTAACCAAGGCCGATCGAGCAAAGCATTGTAGCATGTCTTGGCGTCAATGACGTGAAACTTAATGTCCGTGATAAGCAGCAAAAAGCGCAGTGTCAATATTACGGACCCAAGCGTCCGTGATGACTGAGAGTCGAACCCAGAGATGGTGATTTTGTCGTGAGTGAGGTGCTGAACACTCATGCGGATTTCCTTTAGCACCCTTATGTTAAAGAGGTTGACGGAGGACCCATTGTCGACCAGGATTTTACCTATCTTGATGTCATGACAGTATCCGGAGACATATAGGGGACGGTTGTGCTCACAGGTCTCAAGGAGGAGATCTTCGTCACCGAAGGTGATATCGGTTGTGTGTACTTCTTCCAACTCGTCCTTCATCTTTTCTTCGGTGAGGAAAGCTTGGAATTGCTTGGGCTCTTGTAATGACTTGATCAAAGAATCTCTTGCTTCTTTGGATAACAGAAGGGCGTCGAGAATACTGAGCTGCGAGGGTATATTCCTCAAGTGTGCCAGAACGTTGTAGTCCACCTTACTTTTCTTTGGCGGGTACTTGGCTGTCAGCTGTTAGACGGCTTGGTCATCAAGGATGATATCCTCAGAGACTTTTTCTTTTCCCTTATCTTTTCTATTTGACCCATCGTTCGAGAGCCCAAGATTCTTTTCGGGCAGCGTACGATTGCGCAGCTGAATATTTTCACAGGCCTTCGGTTCTTCCTCTCTTCCCAAGGTGGAATCTTTAAAGAGAGGGCCAAGAGTCATTTCTTCGTCAGAGTCGCTCTCGAAGGTAAGAACTTGCGATCCCCCGGCGTTGACCATACGACAGTTTCCGGTAGTTCTTTTACGCTCCTCGGTCGTACTTCTTTGCCCCCGACGAGTTTTGCATTTCATCCGCTTGAAATGTTGCTGGTGAGCAACATATGCCTGCCACTATCTTTTAAAAGCGTTGCACTCTTTGGTGGGGTGCGCAATCTTTCGATGATATAAGCAGTAGCTAGGATGTGTTTCTGCTTCACCAAGAATATTTCCTTCGGAGGGTGGCAGCTTCATTCCCATCGATATGGCTTTAGCGAACCTTTTCCTCGTCTTGAACCTGTTTTTATTTGCGACGGATGTATTTTGATCTGGCGGGAGTGTTTCAACTCTTTCGTCCAGTCACCGGCGTTTGGCTTTTTCAAATATGGCCATTTTACGCTCTCGAGCAGCTTTGCTTTTAAGAAGAGCTTCGTTCAGGAATGCATCAATCGTTTCGTCTGATGGCCCTAGAAGTTCCGATTCAGGATTTGCCCCCAGTTTCTTTATGTAAGGAGCTTCTTCATCGTCTATCGATGAGTGAGAGATCACATGGAAACTTGCCACATAATCCTCAGATTCATCCAACGAGTCTTCTCCATTATCGTCATCTCCGTCCTCAAGGACGTGGCTGAGAAACTCTTGAAGTGTGACTGGAGTCTGTGCCTTCTGGTTATACTCTTCTAGCGCGTCAATCCGCTTTTGCAGGTCCGTGCGCCTGTCACCAGGCTTCATGAGCTTCTTGGATTTCTTCTTCTTCTTCGAAGATTTTGACGGCTGGGTGTGTGTGCTTTGGCTATCACCACCGATCTTTGGAGTTGGACGCGGTTTTAACATTCCTTCGATGATCTCGGGTTCGAGTGGATTTTTCCACCTGATCGCCGGGCATGTTTGGAGATCCTTCAGCATTCTTTTCGTCTTGGCTGAAAGAGCGACCTCCCATGGAGCTTCTTTTACGAAAGAGCATGATGCCCCCGATGTATCCGTCTTCTTGGAAGTGTGTGGCCGAGGCGAGTTCACCTTCCAATTCTCGGATAATACGAATTTGCCCTGCTGGTACCGATCTTCTATCTAACTTTTGAAGATGTAACAATCCTCGATCGGATGGCCCAACATTCGGTGATAAGGGCAATAGTTAGGATTGCTAATGTCGCCTGGTTGCGCTGGGCGTCTTGGCTCCGGCGGATTGATGAGCCTGTTGCTCAGTGCAAGCTCGAATAACCTCTTCGTCTTGTCTCGAGGGAACGAGTAAGGGCGTCTCATTTTATATTCGAGAGATCGAGTTCTATTATTTTGGCGATCAACTGGTCTCAGACTACTGGGCTGCTGTTGAGCATTGGCGATGACGATCGCTTTCCCCTTTCCCTTCTCGTTCCGAGGCTCCGGCTTTGGAGGAGATGGTCTATGACCCATCTGGTCCATTTGGACCAGCTTGTCAATCAAGGCCTGGAAAATAGTTGGCTTGAAAAACATCATGAACTGGGAGATGGTCGCCTGCGGATCAAGAGTGCCCACGAACATGCCCACCGCCGGCACTTCTTCGATGCGTCGTTCGCATTTCGACCACAGATTCCGCCATCGTATTGCGTATTGAACCCATGTCTCACCTGGCTTCACCTTGGTATTTATCAATGCCGTTATTGGGGTGCGTTCACTAGCACTCGTGAATTGCTGGGTGAATAATAGCTCCATTTCTGCGAAATTCTTGATGGAGTCATTTGGAAGTTCATAGTACCATTCGAACGCCGTCTCCGACAACCTGCCGACGAATTAACGGAGCAAAAGTTTATCATCGCCCCCGGTGTTGCCGTAAAGAGCCCTGAAATGAGCGACATGTTGATGGGGGTTGCCTGTCCCCTTGTACACATGGAATTTGGGGATCGTGTATCCCGGCGGGTACTTTATTTGGTCATACCAACCTGGATACGGTCGCCCGGTTTTAACAACTTGACTGGCCGCTTCCTTCGCCTGGTGAGCTCGTATTTGCTGAGCAATATAGTCATCCAGAGCGCCCTTGGAAATGGTTTCCTCCTTGGCTACTGAAAGAGCCGGAGGAAGGTTCGATGTTTCCCCTCTGTCGTCTTCAATAATGATCGGAGGGTCTTCAGCTGGAGAATCTGGCTGTAACATCATCCCATCCATGTCTTGGAAGAGAAGCGCCATTCGTTTTATGTTGGCAGTTTGTTCTGCAGCTTCTCTGTTCTTCTTTTCGAGAACTCTGCGTTGGAAGTCAGCATCAGTTTCTAGTTCGTGGCGCTGCTCTGATGACGCCTCCGGGCTTTTTTTTGGCCCGGTGAGTGCGGCCATTTGCGTTAGCATTTCCTGGAACTTGTGTTGCTGCTCCTGAGCTTTTGTCACGGATCGGGTAAGCGGTCGGTGACCCGTCGAAGCACGGCTTTCCTCTTTTCCGGAAGCCATATAAACGGTATGCACCGTTATGCCCTCAAACTTGGGGCATTTGGGCTCAACGTCTTTGTGGCCTGCCACATTCACAGGGGCTTTCTCTGGCCTCCTTTTCTTTTGAGTGGTTAACGTTGTGGGGGCCGTTGCTGTGGGCACCCAGGTAGTTGTTGTCCTTTGCGGCTTGACAGGACGGTTCTCTTCCTGTTGAACCTTCAGCTTCTTTTGTCGGCGGGGATAGTCTTGATCAATCACCGACTCCTAGACCCGTCACCAGACTTTGTAAACCTTAGAGGGCAGCCGCTGAGGGGGCTGCTCCGGTTTTGTTTCTATAATTTTCTCTACCAGTGGAGGAGATCTCTTCAGTACGGCGGTAGGAGAGTTCCTGCGCAATTTGTTTAGCAATTCAAAGCCGTTCCTGGTTTGAACAACAGCATTGACTTCCACCGTTGGGGCTGGTGGAGTTAGCCTAGAGGGGGAGTTGCCCCCAGCCTTCCTTACTCGGCACCAGTAGCGACGTCGAGCGTGTCGAGCCGTTGGGATTGTTTCAGCTTGAGGGGTGACTTCGTCTTGCCCTCTATTCAGGTGAGGTGCTGCCGGTACCAGCGTCTTGAAGACCGACGTCCGTTGAGTAGCGGTATCCAATTTGTCAAAGACAGGCTTTCGAGGAGCCGGAACAGTCAGTCTTGTGAAGACCGACCCTTTGGCAGGAGAAGATGCCTTTACGACTTCGGGAACATGGATGACTATCTTCTTCGGAATAACCTTTTCTGGAATTGCAGGCTTCATCATAGGCCCACATGAACTTTGGCCCAATCTGGTGAAGATTGACACGCTGGAGCTGGATGGCCCATTGAGAGGGGCCGCTGTAGTTGCAAGCCGATCAAAGACCAACTTCTTAGGAGCTTCTTGTGTTGGTATAGGAGCGCTGAAGCTCGTTGGCGGGAGCATGGTCCCGAAAAACAATCCAGTGGTGGCCTGAGTGACCTGTTCCACCGGCATCATCAACAAGGAGGCCGCTTGAGGTCCGTAAGCTATGCCTCCAAATGAGGCAGAGCGTGAGTTGCGATTGCAGTTGGAACACTTCGCGCAAGTAGATGCCATTGATGTTTCGTTTTCTGCGCCAAGCAAGAAACCAAATCTTAGTACCTCGAACCTAAGGGCAACCATATCAAACCGTGATTTGTTCGTTAATACGACACACGAAGTGTGGAGTGGAAAAAGGAAAAGGTCCCACCGGGCGTGCCAGAATCTGTTCCTCGCCGAAAGACGCGACCGGGACGTTGGGACGTTGGGGCCTGAATTCCGAGGGCGGATGCTAATTGGTGCTATTCGTCCACCTCTCCGAAGATGCCAAGTTGATTTATGCCACCATGCATCGAAAGTTTAAACGGATGCGGACGATGTAGCAGACTTCGTCAGATTCCCCCTTATTTTAGGGGTTTTTGATTGTGGGGACGCTCTTCCCTGCAGGCGCAATCCCCAGCAGTTAATTACGCTACCGCATCGCGGTAACAACTTTCTCCTTCTCTAGATGGTCACTTCGTGTCGTGGGTGTTTGTTTTTTTTGTGGTTGCCCGTGGATTGTATACGGAGACTAATTTGTGTTGTCACCCGTAGGGCGTGGATTAGTCCAAATCCATATCTTCTTAGATTTGGGTTTTGGGGTTTGGGTTTAAGGATACGTTAGTCTCATTTGAGACTAAGATTAACTTAAACGTTTGTTAAGGACACATTAGTCTAATTTTAGACTAAGACCGACTCAACGTTTGTTAAGGATACGTCATTCTAATTTTAGACTGAGATCAACTTAACGGGATCGTTTAGATCCAACAAAATAGCATTTGGACTCTATTGTTTAGTTTAGGGACATTGCGGTCGATTACCAGTTTAAGGACATGGTGGTCCAAGGTTAAGGACATCATAGTCCATGGGTTTAAAAGGACCCCACATTCCAGGTTAAGGACATCGTAGTCCATGGGTTTAAGGACCCCACAGTCCAGGTTAAGGACATCGTAGTCCGTAAGCTTAAGGACCCCACAGTCCAGTTTAAAGACATCATAGTCTGTGAAATATATGGCTGTCGGGACCCGTCACCTCTCTAAAGACGTTGAAGGATTACAACGACATATATCAGAGAAGTTCAGAGATGTACCCTTGAACCAATTTTGGTTGGGAGATCTATATTCCAATTTGGGACTAAAGTCTGTTAAAAGGTATATGAGCATATGGGCTCAATTGATATGAGTTGAGGACTTATGACCAAACTTGGGCTAAGTCCAATAAATGTTTAACACTTATTGTTCTGGCTATTGAGCCTTTATTTGAGCTTGGCCTTTTTAATAATGTTGAGCATTAGATCCTGACATTTTTTTGTCTTGTATTGAATGCATAGCATTCATCAGAGCAAAGTGTGTTCTGACAGTGCGCTACATGGCGCGTCAGGCGCTTTGCGCCAATTAAAGAGCACATTGCGTTTCTGTCAGGTAGAGTACACGATGGTGACACGTGTCATGCTTAGTGCTAAGTGCTAGTTTATTATGGCTTTGCGCTGGTTTAGGGGCGCGCCAGTGAGTGACACGTGGCGCTTTTGGCGCCAAGCGCCAGCCCACGAGCGCAGTGCGCTATTTCAGAAGCGCAAAGTGCAAGTTGTTTCCGTGATTGACACGCGACACGTTTTGGCGTTGAGCGCCGGTCCAAGGAGCGCAAAAGCGCAGTTCATGAGTGCAAGGCACTGTTCAGTAGCGCAAAGCTCATCTGATCAAATTTTTGATCAGAGAACAATTTTATGTTCTCCCTTTAAAGGAGGCCTTGCCTTAAGGTTCAAGAACAAAAAGTTCTTATTTATAAAAAAGGGCACTGCCTTTGTAGATCAAGGATCTATGAATGAATTGAATACTTCTTTTAGTTTTTATAATAAGATCTCTGATCTCTTTTTTTAGCAAAGACCTTGGTCTTTTGTAGATCTATGATCTTCTTTAGAAGATAGTTCTTCTTTTATGAGATGATTTCATCTCTGTGTTCAAGAATCATGTTCTTTACCTTGAAGAAAAATGATCTTCTTTCACCAAAATCTTGCTTTTCTTTTTCTTTGAGTTTTTCTCAAAATATGCAGGGGGTTTCTCTATTTTATTCTCTTTTCGTATTTCTTCTTTTTTTTATTTTGGAAAGGAGGATCATTGGTCGTTGGGACCTACCACCTCTTCGACGACACTGAGAGATTATAGTGCCATATATCGAAAGTGTGGAGGGATGTACCCTTTGAACCATGTCCCACTCATCAGGGGGGAGAACATGCTGGTGCTTAAGCTTCTCGCTGCTGAAAAATGCTTCTTTACGTTCGCGCACGTGCATCGCACTCCATGGGCGCACGTGTTGGGCGCACATATTTTCACGTAGTGCACATGGCGCTTGCGCATATGCGCATTATGGGGAGGAGCAGGCTCCTATGGAGAACGAATCTCCTTTTAATATTATTGAATATTCTCATGTGGTACGCACGTGCGTTGCACGTGGCCCGCGTATGGTGAGCATACGTGCGTTGCACGTAGCGCACATGGCGCTTGCGCATATGCGCATTATGGGGAGGAGCAGGCTCCTATCTTGGAGAACTAAGCTCCTTTGAGAATTGAATCCTTTGAGGATTGAACTCTACCCTTTCTAAGAGGTATCCCCTCTTATTTATATGCGAGTGGTAGAGAAACGATCTCTTCTTTTTCCGATGTGGGACTAAAAATGCATTCCCCATGTAATAGAGTATTACTTTAGATTACGCGTGCATATCACATTTGCTCATAACTTTTGATCCCGGATGAATTATGAAGCCCATAATATATCAAATCGAAGGATTTTTCGAGACACTTTCGATACCATCAGAATATAGCTGTTTCTCATTCCGGAGTTTGTCAAAATACAGCTCGGAAAATATTGGTTCGCATCTTCTTTTTTTAGATCACGTGTGCATAGCACATTTGCTCATAACCTTTGATCCCGGATGAATTATGAGGCCCATAATATATCAAATCGAAGGTTTTTTCGAGATTCTTTCAATACCATCAGAATTTAGCTGTTTCTCATTCGGGAGTTTGTCAAAATACAGCCCGGAAAATACTGGTTCACTTTTTCTTAAGCGTATCGCTGCCATTTGATGCCTTGGGCTCTTTTGCGTAGAAATTTTTGGCGAGAACACACATCATAATGGATTTTATGACTGCACTCTCTCGCAGCACAAAGGGTAACGATGCGGTATGGGTTATTGTGGATCGACCCACGAAATCGGCTCAGTCATCCCGTTTCGAGTTGGCCAATCAACTGAGATATTAGCAAAGAAGTACATGAAGGTAAGAATCTAAGTAAGATTTTAAAATCTTCAAATATGTACTATTTCTGATACCCATGAACTCATACAGGAGATTATGAGACTTTACGGAGTACCGGTCTGCATTGTCTCCGATCGTGACACTAGATTTCGATCGCAGTTTTGGCAAAGTCTGCAAGCGAGCTTGGGAACAAGTCTGAACTTCAGCACAACTTATCATCCACAAACAGATGGTCAGTCTGAGTGAACAATTCAGATCTTGGAAGATATGCTCAGAGCGTGTATGCTAGACTTCGGAGGATCGTGGGAAGATCATCTACATCTTGTGGAGTTTTCATACAACAACAGCTACCAAGCAAGCATAGGAATGTCACCTTTTGCAGCGCTATATGGAAGGAAGTGTCGATCACCATTAAGTTGGGATGATATCGGAGATAGAGAACTCCTTGGACTTGAGATGATAGTAGCAACTGTTGACGTAGTTCGTACTATCAGGGAAAGAATGCGCATAGTCCAAGATCGACAGAAGCACTGGGCTGATGCAAAGCGCCGCCATTTGGAGTTTCAGCAGGGAGATCACGTATTTCTAAAGATATCTCTGAACCGAGGAGTGATTTGTTTTGGAAGACGGGGTAAGCTAAGTCTAAGGTACATTGGTCCGTTCGACATACTCGAACAAGTCGGTGAAGTGGCTTATCGCTTGGCACTTCCGCCTTCATTGGAAGAAGTGCACAACGTATTCCACATATCCCAACTCAGAAGGTATGTGAGTGACCCCAGCCATATTTTCGATCATTCCGAGCTCACTGTACAACCCGATTTATCTTGTGAGCAGTAACCTCTTGAGATCTTGGATAGAAAAGTGAAGTCACATTGGAACAAGGAAGTCAATTTAGTTCGAGTGATATGGAGGAAAGACGCTCTAGGAGAATCGACATGGGAAAGGAAAGATGAGATGCGTGCAAGATATCCTCATTTATTTGTAAACTAGTCCTTAAAATAAATTGTAAATTTTGAGGACGAATTTTTTGTAAGGGGGGTAGACTGTAACAACTCCAAATTCTGTGTACATAAATTTTTTAAAAGCTAATGTACAATTAGGGTATTTGTAAATCCTATGAGTACTATAAGAAATTGTTTTACTTTTGAACAGCATGAAAGAGCTTGTAGCTCACTGGTAAAGCCTTGCACTGCTGTTATAAAGAACCAGAGTTCAAAACCCATCAGCCACATTACCTTTTGTTTTAATTTCTTTTAATCTTTTTAGAAGCCCAAAATACAACACGTGCACTACACCTAAAATGAAGAGACACAAGATAATCAAACACGTGCACTGCAGAATACCAAACGACCCCGACCCAATACCCTAACACCGACCTAGATCGTCGGCATTGGGCCGGCGACACTTGCTTTGGGGCTGGCGACGTCGGTATCCCCCATCCCAAATGCTTCCAAACTTCACCCCCTGCACCTCTTCAGCTACCCCACTACTCCTTTATTGCTTGTTTACTTTGAATTAATACAGAAAGTAATAAAATGCCCATTTAACCTCATTTTAATGCATATTTCAATGCATTCTTAAAAAACCCTAAACCCAAATTTTTCCTATAAATACCACCCTCATTTCACACCTCCTCACTCATAATTCCCTGCCAAAATTCTCAAGAAATTCCAAGTTCCCATAGTGTACAAGTGGAGTTAACAAAGGGCGAAACTCCGACGTAGTTCCGGCGACGATATAAGGAGTTTCCGGCAACGAAACGAAGCACCGAAGAATTCTAGACCTCCTCCTACCTCTCCCCTCTCATCAAAGCTAGTAAGTCCCCCTTCTATCTCTCTTTTGCTATTCCCAAACTCTTCATTCTTAAAAACGTGTCGGAAGCGGAGTTATCCAGCTTCCGATTATCTTTTCTTTTAAAAATACAACTTTTTCTTAATAACAAACCTACAACTTTTGACATATTGTTTAGTAATCATTAACAAAGACAATACATTAAGTTTGACATCAAAATGATAACCATAGCAAGTTTTATTTCACTTTTACATTAAAATACCTTCATGTTACATTTCGACGTGTTTATACCTTTTAACCATATTACCTTAGAAAAACTCACGAGATAATGACCTACCTCATTACAACACACATATCTATCATTGCACGATGAATCTTGGGATAGTAGAATACGGGAAATACGAATTTGCAATTAAATACCTTTAACTTATCAAAATCGGTTTTTTAAAGATGTATTAAAACATTTCCATGCAATTGCGCCTCTACAACCCATTTTAGGGACCCCGTTCGGGATAGTACAGATTATCGCACATCCTCAGGCTTAGTAGAGCAAGATGCAGACCTCCGCAAGGAGCATTCGATCTCGATGGAATTTTTATACATTTTTCTTTACAAAATGAGAGTTTTACAAGAAAATAAATAAAATTATTTTCATTAATTATGTATATATAATTATTACCAAAATACTTATTTTAAATATATATATTATTCCATGTTTCCAAAACTCAAGAAAAGGATTCAAATATTACATGAAACTCCATGATAATTCAAAACAATATTCATATTACAAATAAATACCATATATTATGAAATTAGGTTTTGTTCACTAGAAATGTCACATTTATAAAATATACATCAATAAAAACCTTAAAGACGATAATTAAATACTTGAGGTGTATTTTAAAATTATACCAAAACTATTTTTACATAAAACCCCTCAAGTTATACTAAATTACAATAAGGACCCTAGTAAACATAGGTTTAAGCGGGATGTTCTCCGCCGAAAGACGCGACCGGGACGTTGGGACGCCAGGCCTGAATTTCGAGGGCAGATGCTATTTGGTGCTATCCGTCCACCTCTCCGAAGATGCCAAGTTGATTTATGACACCATGTATCCAAGGTTTAAACGGATACGGCCGATATAGCAGACTTCGTCAGATTCCCCCTTATTGAGGGGTTTTTGATTGTGGGGACACTCTTCCTTGCAGGCGCAAGTCCCTGTAGTTAATTACGCTACCGCATCGCGGTAACCACTTTCTCCTTCTCCAGATGGTCACTTCTTGTCGTGTGTGTTTGTTTTGTTTTTGGTTGCCCGTGGATTGTATACGGAGACTAATATATGTTTGTCGCCCATAGGGCGTGGATTACTCCAAATCCGTATCTTCTTAGATTTGGGTTTGGGGTTGGGTTTAAGGATGCGTTAGTCTCATTTGAGACTAAGATCAACTTAAACGTTTGTTAAGGATACGTTAGTCTAATTTTAGACTAAGATCAACTTAACGTGATCGTTTAGATCCAACAAAAGAGCATTTGGGTTCTATTGTTTAATTTAGGGACATTGCGGTCCATTGTTAATTTAAGGACATTACGGTCCAATATTAGTTTAAGGACATCTCGGTCCATGAGTTTAAGGACCCCACAGTCCGAGGTTAAAGATATCATAGTCCATGGATTTAAGGACCCTACAGTCCGAGGTTAAGGACATCATAGTCCATGAGTTTAAGGACCCCACAGTTCGAGGTTAAGGATAGCATAGTCCATGGGTTTAAGGACCCCACAGTCCATAGAATGTCTGGTTGTCGGGACCCGTCACCTCTCTGAAGACGTTGAAGTATTACAACGACATGCATCAGAGGTGTGAAGAGATGTACCCTCGAACCAAAGTTGATTGAAAGGCTTTGGGTTTTTCTTTGAATGTCATATGAGATGACCAATTTTGGAAAAAGTGTATTTGAGGTTCGGTCAAAAGGGAGGGTCCTTCTTCTAGAAGACTTAGCTAATTTGGGCTAAGATTGGCTCGAATATAGTGTTAAACACTAGAGTACACTCGGCTATCACATGCTCCCATGTGATGTGCTTAGAATAGTGTTAAACACTAGGGATGAAGCGCACAAAATAGTGTTAAACACTAAAAAAAAGAAGCGCTCACGTGGGGTCACGTGTGGCGCTTGAGTATTGGGCCAGACTTCCCTTATTTTATTCTCAGAATATTCAAATAAGTGTTAAACACTTAATCTTTATGGCTATCACATGTGGGCACGTAATGGGTACCCATACACTGGATATTAAAAGGATTTGCTAGGGGTCACGTGGGGACACGTGAGGGCGCCCATGCGTTGGATATTAATCCTTCAGCTTTTTCCATCTTCTTTTTTTTAAAGAGGTGTTTGTCAGGGGTCACGTAGGGACACGTGAGTCACACAAAATCGATTCTGCCCTTTTTTATTTTGAGAACTCTATTCAAAGGTCATGTGGGAGCACGCGACCAAATCTTATTTGTTCTCTTTTGGTCATTGGAGGGGAGGGTCACGTGTTGCCACGTGATCATGTTGGGTACTTGATCTTTTTACGTGCATGGAGAGATAAATTCCTTATTCAAGAATTAAATTCTCTTATAGGGTTAAACCCTAATTTTGTTTAGAGGAATTAAATTCCCATATGTTTAAACTCAATTCTCCCTCTAAGTTTTGAATCTGCATAGCAGAATCTCCCCAATGAGAATTAAATTCTCTACTTATAGGGAGATCTGCTTCTGCAGATCTATTATCATGAAGAAGAACTAAGTTCTTATATTAAGGGTTAAACCCTATTTTTGTTGGAGGAATTAAATTCCTATGTGTTTTGTGGAAGATTAAAATTCTCTGAACTTAGGTCCTCCTTTAGGTTTTAGATCTGCATGGCAGAATCCCCCGATAAGAATTAAAATCTCAATTTATGGGAAGATCTGCTTCTGCAGATCTTCAACTAAAGGAAGAACTAAGTTCGTATTCAGAAGAGTTAAACTCTTAGTTTGAGAATTAAATTCTCTTTTGTTTTGTGGGAGCTTATAGAATGATCTCTTTCCCTCTCTTATCTAGGGTTTCTTTCTTTTCTAAAGAGATGCTCTTCTTTTTAGAGTATTAAATTCTCTTCTTTTCTCTCTCTGTTGTTGTCTCTATTTTTTTCTTCCTTTTTTCCTTTTTTCTTCTTCTATCTTTGGCTCCTATTTATAGGAGAAAGAAAAGAATCAGTTTGTTTAGTCAATCTCTGATTGAGAGATTTTAAATTGATTTTGTAACCAACATGATCTTTTAGATCATTCGATGAATTTTATTCACCACCGGATTTCTAATCCATAAGATATTTTATTTGTTGTTCCTGGCAAATTTTAGAAAATATTTCCTTGTATAGAATATTTCTATAAATCGGTGATTTTTTAATCACCATTAGATTTTTAATCCAACGGTGTTTCCTTTACAGAGTGCAATCTTTTTGTTTGGAAAGATCTAGGGAAATATTAGGGTTTTTGATTTCCCTTAATTAGAATTTAATTCTTAGTTCGGAAGGTTTAAGAGCCTGTCACGTGACCCCACTGATTGACCATTTAATTAGAATTTAATTCTATTATTTTAAAGAACTCGGGAACTTATCACATGTCGGCACGCGACACATGTTCATGTGTGGGCATGTGATGTCCCATTAGGGTTTTTTTCTTGCTGTTTTATTATACCTTTTAATTCCTTTCAGTGGGTTTAAAGGCCCATCACGTGTGGGCATATGACCCTTTTTTATCAGAATTCAATTCTTATTATTTCAGAGTCCTCAGGAAACCATCACGTGTCGGCACGTGACCCCCGATCACGTGTGGGCATGTGATGCCCCATTTTTTCCTTGTATTTTATGAGGGAACAAATGCCCCCATACCGTTGTTCTCACGTGTTTGCACGTGAGTGCAACGCTGTCAGCTTTGTAGCCGTTGAATTTGCCTAGGGCAGGAGGCAGATGAACCGTTTCCCATCACATTCTATAAATGCAAGGGTCTCTTCAGAAGCGCCTCCACTCTTTCATCTTCTTCCTTGTTCATTTTCCTTTGAAAATTTAATTCTCTTTTTCAAAGCTCAGTTATCTGTTCCAAAAATTTCAGAGTTTAACTCTGTCCCAGAAAGAATCTTTTTTTCAGGTAATGGTTTTGAATGACCGAAGAACTTTTATATAAAATAAAGAAAAAAAACTTTTTGGATTTTAAATCGACACCAAGGGTTTTTCCCTTCAAAGAACTCATCTTTTCGATCTTTAGGTAGTAAACCTCAAATGTTGGGCATTTTCTGATTTCAGGGGTTTAATGATGGTATCTGTTTCCTTTTGGAATTTAATTCCATTTCAAAGAGCTTAGCTCTGAAAATTTTTCTGGGAATTTAATTCCTCTGTTCAAAAGGAATGTAATCCTCCAGAGAACTTAGTTCTTAAAAGAAGACTTCTTGGGATTTTTTTATCCTGAGTTGTTCTTGCAAAAATAGTTTAGGAAAGATCTTTCTCGATTTGCACAAAGTTTCTGCAATGGGTTTTCTCCTTGGGGGAATGTGTAGAGTTGTTTGAATTTATTGAGATTCTTCCTTTTGTTCTTGTGATGATTGCTCAGCCTCATTATTAGTGAGCCGCCATATTGATTTTGTGGGGCCCATGTGTTTTGTAACCCATGGTCCCATGAAATAAGTTGTTTGTCATTTTCTTCCATTGTCTTCTTATATATATACTTATATATATATATATATATATATATATATATATATATATATATATATATATATACATGTGTGGGCTTCACTAACAGTTTCCCCCTTCCTTTATTTCAGGAACAATGGCTTCTCTTCCATACTTTCCCTTTACTTGCTCGGAGGCGGCTTTCCCTCAATCATCGCCGGACGAAGAAGCGATGGCAATGATCAGGGCTCATGACCCGGATTGCACTAACTTACTTTTATGGGGAACCTGGTACGGGCATATTATTCGGTGCCACTGCAGCTTTCTTTGCGAGGTACCAACAGAGCCTATCCATCCATTCTTGCCGATGGAGCGTCCGCAAACCGCCTTTGCTGTGGAGATGTTGAATTGGACCCCTTCGGGCCGGCTTGAGTCGTCGACAACTGGGATACCAAAACACCTTGTGCCAACCATAGACATCTTAGGGCCTCGTATCTGCCAAGGTGAAGCCCGGCCTTGGGCACAGGTCTACAAGATCGGGCTTACCCCTCGCCATCCCACGGGCTATCTTCTTTGGGCTCGTTACATCTTATACGCTCATCGTGTGCAGAAGGTCGGGGTTTACCAGACGGTATATGCGTCCCTCTTCCATTAGCAATCTCCTCATGTATGGTGGGTTAATGCTTTCCTAAATCAATGGATCTTCCCACCAACACTTTCTTGTTAGGGGACCGTGAAGTTTTGATCACTTTGGAAGAGTTTTGCGAGATCTCGGGTTTACCGATCAGGGGAGTGCCTTATGAAGAATTGTTGCCCTCTGACGAGTATGCCTTCGAGACTGTGCCCGCTATGCTTGACGGCTTGTCGACTGAAAATGTCGTCCGCCACAAGTACCCGAGTCTAATCAAGACTCTGGAGATTTTTGAGAAGTTGTTCATCGAGTCAGAGGAACATGGCGTCACTTTTAAAAGCTTTATCGCCTGCTTCCTTCGTGGAGACGTTTTATCAAAGGCGGCTCCGAAGTTCGCGAATATCAACGACCCCTTCGGGTTTGGTTTAAATAAGCTACCGGCTAGAGAAGAGGATTTTCCACAGTTCTACATTCCAATCTTGTCGGCTGTACCTTTTGAGTCGATCGCAGCTCCTGGCATGGATGAAGAAACTTTCTTCGTCGGTTTTATCAGCGTTTGGCTCAGTTGGTTTGTCGTTCCAACGCACCGTCGATTCATGAGAGCCTCAGTCATTTACCTTGCTCATCGCATTGCCGAAGGGACACGACTAGCCATGGGGCATTGCAGGGCTATCACATCTGTACCATAGGCTAAGCACTGCAGCCAATACCTCAACCCCAGGCATGAAGTGGTTTCTCTCTTTATTATTTTACGTCATGGATTGGGATGCACGTGCTAGGGGCATTTGCTGCACACCAGAGACCCAGCTTTTATGATGCTTATACCTTTCCACGGCTCATGAGGTTGGTGGACGCTTCTGCTCCTGACCCGACTCAATTAGGGGATCTTCGTGTGATGCTTAATCCTTATGCCAATGAAGGCGGGATGGTATTTAATGATCGAGTCCTCTCTGCTCCTTCAGGACCTATTCAGTAGCTTTTTGACTTTTCGAAAGAGGGAGTACCCTCGTTGAAATCCAAGGAAGCCATGCACTTCTATTCGATCAGACCCGATTATCTGGAGTTCCGTTGAAACGATGCGGTTCTTTTCATGCGGTACAATCTACACCGCTTTGCCCGGCAATTAGGATATAACCAGGGTGTCCCCTTCGAGGCATTCATAGTGGAGCCCAGCCCTTCTTTGAAAGCTGTGCGTGACGCAACCCACCATTTCATAAGGCTGAACGCCGGTTCTCATTTCATGATCCCTGAGGCCGACTACATTCCGAGATGCGTGGGGGCTTTTACGGGTTGGTACCGCCACCGGGTTAGTCCAATCATTGCTGAGGAGAGGAGGATACTTTTTGGGCTTAGAGCTCCCGCCCCGCTCCAGGCTACGGGAGTCCCGCTGCGACCGCGGATAATGGTTCGCCCTCCCTTGAGGGATACTGCTACCGTACTTATTCCTGAGGCAGCGGATGTGGACTTGACTCTGACAGTTAGTATGTCGATGCGCACTAGAGCTCAGGCAAGGGCTTCTGATAAGGCGACGGTAGCAGCTCCATCAGTTGCGGCGTCAGCAATGGCAGTGTCGTCATCGGTAGCACCGCCAAGAGAGGATATTGGAGGCGAGGTTGGGCAATGTCGTGCCAAAGCGCCTAGGGGAAGGAAGCGATCTTCTACCGGCATTAGCTCCGGGTCGAAGCGGAGGAAGAAGACAGTCACTTGTCTACTTGACTATTTTACGGAATCCGAGCTTATCATTCAATATGAGCAAATCTCTATGCAAGAGTTGGATGATGGTCTTCTTTTTCCCGGTTCATCTGCCGAGGAAGCCGCACAATTAGCTGAGGCAATAAGGCGTTCTCAGGATGAGATCGAGAACGTGCGTGCCCCAAAGAGTCCTTATCCTGCCGTAATATTTTATGAAGACCCTCTATCAATACGGTGAATATTCATAGGTCCCCTGGAAGAGGGAGGTGAGATAGCCCTCAAACAGCCTATTTCAGCCGCTTCCGAGGATGAGCTGTCATTGTGGACTTGCAGCTATGAGTTTACATTTGAACTTCGGCGAGCATACCTCCTTAGGAAAGTGCGTCGGCTTGAAAAAGCCATCTTAGAGGAATCTTGGCGTATCGGTAAGCATGTTTTCTGTATTTTTTCTTTGGCAAGTAACTTGTTTTGCTTTCTATGTATTCTTATCCTCGTAAAACTTTGCAGGGACCTCGGCGATGGCAGAGAATCTGAGTTCGAGCAGCTCTTTGACCACGGACCCTGTAAATATCCCCGATGAGACACCAGTATGTATGGAGGGGGTCGCTACGGTCGCTATTCCTGCTGCAGAGCTTCCATCGGCGGCTTCTGTTTCTCTTGTGCCTGTTCACCCTGAAGAGGTGTCCCTTCCGGCTGTGGATTTAATGGATCTTTCTGGCGATGGTTTGGAGAGGGCGGAACAGATAATTGAAATTGCAGCCCTCGATTGATAGCCGTCACACCAGCAAGTGTCTCCGATGATGTTCCTGAAGGTACGGAGGAAGCTGCCGAAGTAGTTATCCCTCCTGTTCAAAATGAGAGGAGTATCGAAGGTATTCTTCTATCTTTTGTTTTAATGATCTCTTCATTACCTGAATCCTTCCGCCCTTTTTTAGAGTTACGAGGATTGGCGGCGTCCATCGCGGACCTGTCTCCCAGAAAGTCTTTCCAGCATTTGCTAGAGATGGCCGCTCCGCAGGCAATATCCCCGCAACGCATCGTCCTTTCTTCTGGGCAAGGTTTGTGTTATTTTCCCTTCTCACGGTATTATTATTATTTCATATAACGATACTGATGTTTCTGTAGTTCTGGAAGCTGATGACGAAGTTGAGATTCTTGACGGGCCTGGGGATCTTTTAGACCCTTCTTGCATGACTGTGGGTAAGTAGAATTTCGATGATATTCCATCTGCTCTTTGCTTGCAAGTCTCGCTAATTGTTTATAAATCTTAACAACTTTTCCAGTTATTACCACGCTGGAATCTCACATCGTCAAGCCACCCGACCCCTATGCTCTACGTGCCTCTGAACGGATGGCAAAGCTAAGCCTTCACTCTTTGTCAGCTCTTATAGAAGACCTTCGTGCTGGTAGCTTGATCACGGCCAAAGAATTTGCCGCCAAAGCCAATAGTTCTCTCCCCTTTCTTGCTGCTTACCATAGTGAAATATTGGTGCAAGTCTGGGTTGAGTTTTGTCGTCGGGTGGAGGCTTGCTTGCATAGTCTTGAATGTACGCACCTTCCTTCGGTGGTTGTAGCTGCAAAGGAAAGCTTGCGGGGGCTGATTGAACAGTGCGCCGCAAATATGCTGTCATGCGAGAAGAGGATCAGCCGAAAATTTTCAAAGAGGAAGCTGGCTTCAAATGCTCTGGGGGAACTTCAAGCTGAACTTACGGCCAAGAACACTCGTGCGTATAAACTCTGGCGGGTGCTTCAAGAAACTATCAGGGAGGTGGTAGCTATTGATACAGCCGTCATTTTTACCCGCGAGATGGTTGAAGCCCACAAAGTCACTGAACAGGAGCTTGAAAGTCAGCTTGCCTCGTATCAGGCCCAACAGTCTCAAGCGGAGGCCCGTCTCGTAGCGATAACAAATTATGAAGCCGAGGCCCAGCGGAAAAAGGATGAACTGACAAATCTGTTACATCGTCCGCCGACTTGAAAAATTGTATATTTTTCCTTTTATTCTTCTTTTGTACATACTCCTGAATGAGAGTATTTTTTTTATTCTTTCATAGATTGTAATTTGTATTCATTTTGATTCATGAATAAAAAGACATATTTTTCTTGTCTCCCATTGTCGTTTTTCCTCTTTGTTGTATTGTCGTTATGTTACTCTGGCAAGCGTAGAGAATATTTCATCCTAGTCTTCTTATAGGGTATCGATGGCTTAGGAAGCAGGTTCAGGTCTGCTGCCTAAGAATTTCCAACTTTATGAGTCATGAGGATCTCAAAAAGATTTTTCTCCCTACGAGTCGAGAGGATCTCGTAGGTGTATTTTCTCCTTAGAAATCGTGAGGATTCCTAATTGCGTTTTCTCTTGAGAGTTGTAAGGATCTCACAAGAGAATTTTCCCACTTACAAGTCGAGAGGACTCGTAAGTGGTTGTTTCCCTCTTTGTCGATGTTCGACTTCGGAGAGTGTGATCCGTGAATAGTATGCAAGAGTCCATCTTGGACCAACTTGCAGGGCCCCAGTGCTTAGGAAACAGGTTTTTTAATCCCCATTGCCTAAGGCTTTGCCTTACGAGTCGAGACGAATCAAGAAGTTCTCGCAAGGATGTCCTAACGTCATAGTTAACTTCTGCTCTATACGACAGAGGTCCGTTAGGGTCTGTGGTACTAGGGTTGTGTCTGTTGGATATAGTACCCTCAAAGTCAATTATTGGATCGCAGGCACGTGATTGCAATGATTGAGGAGAACCTATGCCGGTATGACAGTCTTACTGGAGATGATAGTATGCTATCTGGTTTGCCTTTATCAGTCGTGTACATGTTCAGGTAACTGATTACATGTTACACGTTGATAGAGCCCTTAGGATCTTGCTTGACTACCAACAGTATGAGGGCGATCATATACGTGAGAGTTGGGTAGTCCATAAGCACATCCTTAATAGTGGTCCCTAGTCGTGAGAGTTTCGAGACAGGGCATCTATACTCCGGAGTAGACTAGTGTATACAGTCGAGACCCCGACGAGGGGTGATGGCCGGTCTCACAAGCCACTGGTGTCAGTTGGATCACCTAAGATGTATACAGGTGCTCATTGGGTTATGAGTACACCGGACAGGACTCGCCGGGAACCTGCTAGTTGGTATTATACGTATCGTCAGATAGCAGTTCCCTGGTGACATGTGTACATGTTAGTTCATCGACCTGAGGTCGTTATTTGTCTCGTGTAAGTTCCCACTGTGCTTTGATTTCTACCCTACCACGGCTCAAAGGAGTCATGCAAACAGGTAGTTTTTGGGTACAGTCCCGAGCCACATGGAGGCACGTGAGCGGATCGGCAGGGGATTTGTCTCTCTCGGTATTGCGGGTGGAGATCGCGCTGTGTCTAGGAAAGCCATTACACCAAGTCCTTGGCCAAGGCAGGTGAAATTTACTGGTAGGTACTCCAGTAGTATCTCAAGGTGCTCAGGGCTTGTCTCCGACACGACTTATACCGCTATTGGGAGTCTGACGTTACTAGCCCCCTAGGCCAGATATGCGATACTCATGGACGAACGAACCGGACTGTATATACATTGTCACTGTTAGGCTCAGTAGGGTTTCCGAATGAGTTCGCTCATCGGCCTCCCTTGAGGTCAGTACATGGGCAGCCGTTACGCACAGCTAGTGCCGCTGACGGCTTGTGGTTAACCCACTGCTAGGGTACTGACGAGTCATTAGAGTCCCCTAAAGATAGTTTCCCAAGTTCGGGAAAAACGTTGTAGAGGCCGTATGGTTTTATGGCAGGGTTCGGAAAATGCACGTGTGTTTACGCACGTGTCATATTTCGGGCAGATAATACTGGTGGGCTTTGGTTTATGCCGGATCCATGTATTATACTTAGTAGATATAATATCTTTGTCTCAGTTGCATTTGTATTCGGTCGTAATACAAATGCGGGTATATTTATACAGTTACGGGGTTATCCTAAAATTCGTTTCGGGATCACTTTTGGAAGTTGCCAGTTTCCAGTTTTCTATCAGTTGTATTTAACATTAGGTTAAATATGGATTTATCTTTTCTTGAGATGAGTGTGGAAGTTTATAGAGGCTTCTAGAAGGTGGTGACTAGGTTCATGCATCTTTATGACTCATTAGTGCATTTAATGTTTTTTGATGACAAGGTTAAGTGATTCATTAGTTCTTTAAATGAGTTCATACTAGGTGTATCTTTGACTCATGCTTTTCTTTATGTGCTAATGGTCACCCCCCTCCTACACTCACCTCCCCACCTCCATATAGTGGTCGTCCATGCTTGGTGTGGGATTATAGTTGTTGATTTGGAAAACAGTATATGGTTTTGGGTTCATGGAAATTTGATAGTTCATTTCTCATTTCATTCAATCCAAAAAGGCAACTTCATTAACCGTTCGTCCATGGCTTTGAACGTAACGAGACAAGGTGTTCTACTCATTCTCTACATCAATCTTGGTCATTTCTTTTAGCAAACTTGATGACCGAGTTGCCTCGAGTCAGAGGCGGGAGCCCGTTTAAAGATCCGATGACGTGGTGCCACCTGGACGAGGAGATCAGAGAAGCCGCAACGGAGCGTGGGATGATGGTTAAAGAACGAAGGACTCGGATCGTTCGGTTTAACCTTTCTACCCTCTTTACAGTTTGTTAGTTTAGCATTAATGGCAGATCCGGGTTATAGTATGCGATAGCGCCAGTTATAAAAGTTTTGTTCCGCATTTGACGTCTGAAAGACGGCCGGGGCGCTACCGTAGACTTACATGGTATCAGAGCCACTCCATTAAGCTTTACTAACTTGTGCTAACGCGTTTAAAACATCGATCGATCGGATTTTCGAAAATCACAATTTCTAGTGTTAAAGTTTCTGTTAATTTTAAATCTGGTCTAAAATTTATTTTGACCATACCAGAAAATCATGCAGGCTTTTTAAAGAACACAGAAGAAATTCGACCCACTGATCCGACCGTACGGCCGCGGAACCGCCACCAAAGCCATGCTTTGGCCGCTGAACCACGGCCGTCTAGGTGAATCAGTGGACCATCTTTCTTCTGTAGATTCTACTTTGAAAATTGTAGTTTCTGGAACTATTCATTTAGGCCCAGTTTTTGTTATTGTACAGCAGATAAATGTGGGGCCCACTTCGGGAAATTTTGTCGATCTAAATTTAAACGTGTTAGTTTACAGTACTTACATTATATCTCCGACCGTGAATGTCATTCAAGCGGTAAACCGCGTCTAATTGCTATAGTTCTTTTAGACGAGTTTGCGAACGTGACATTCGCGTTGATGTTCTGTATTGTGCTGTGATATTGCGGATATGTCGTGGTGGATAGCAGTGTGCAATGGTAGTGCAGTTTGAGTTTATTTGTACATTTGATATTGCGGAGCGAGCGTCCAACATGTGGATTGTCGTCGCTGCCTGTTTGTATAATATTCTTTTGGGGCACGACCGGGTTGAGGTCGATGTACCCGTTGTACATATTTTTCATTTCTGTACTAGGTTTTACCCCGCGACGAAGTGCACGGATAGCCGGGTTCTGGAGGGCAACGGGTCCGCATCTCATGGCTTTGAGAGGCAGAGGGGCCTCACTATAGAATTGGCAGACTATTCGCCGCATTCGTAGGGGGTACAGGTTGACCCAAGGAGGGGTGCTCAAGTCACCGGATTCCGTGAAGTGCAGGGTGGTCCATTCACTATGCTGTAGGGGCTGCCTCGCTTCAGGTTTTGGCGGGTAACTTGCTGCACCGGTAGGGGTCTAGGTTTCATTGCACAGGCTATCCACACGACCGGGGGAACGTCGGGTTTCAGCAGTGGCTCTGTGAAACCCGGGGATCCCAGATTATCTGTATTGTTCTGTGATACTTATTACTTTTCTGTAATGTTGCATATTATCACGCCTGGAGCGATTATTGTATATTGGTATATATACTAATAGATGTTGTATATATTTTACACCCGCGCTAGTCCAGTCCCCGCTCTGTCGTTAGTTAAGTAACCTAACGGGTGATGATGGGACCCAGTGACGAATGCGGATGGCATATACGTACATTTTATTTTCGTTCTTTTCTGGTGTGATTAATTGATGGGACTGCATTGATTTTGATCAATGCAAAGGAAAACAAACCTGTTTGGATGTTGTTGGAACAGTTTTAAAAAGTGTTATTACAAAGACGTTTCCTTTTGTTTTGCACAGTGGTATTTGGTTGGAATATCCTGCACCTCATTCGACGAGGCAAGGGCCGAGATCCCTTCACCGGGAGCGACCCCTTGGGCAGAATTTTGCGTCAGGGTGATAACTTCACTATAGTCGATTACAAGTTGCTTTGCATCGCGGTATTCAGTTGGAGTATCCTGCACCTCATTCCACGAGGAAAGAGCCGAGATCCCTTCACCGGGAGTGACCTCTTTAGCAAAGGTTTTCACCACTATATTTTTATAAAAAGATATCAGGTTCCTTCAACGAAATCAAGTTCATTACGTTAAAGGTTTTTCGCCAAAAACCAGCAGTAGCCCTCCATCATTTCTTATGGATGGTCAGTAGTATTCAAGCTATGTTTGTTGGCTTTCGTCAAGGCATTGTGTTTGGTAGCTACTGGGGTATTCATTTGTTGCATAGATAGATGAGTTGGTTTGGGACAGTCGTATTACCTTGTTGGCTTTCGTCAAGGGTATGTATGGGTGGGTTCGAATTAATAAGATAATGACGGGCAGAACTTGACATGTGACTTATGATTTGTTGGCTTTCGTCAAGGTCATAAGACCATGGGGTAAAAATCATATCGGGAGTTTCTAAAGAAACTGAAACTTTCCAGGTATGCGCATACCTTCTGGAGTGTGATAACGTGAGTGGATTCCGTCATGTTATCATGTGATGAGAGTTGAATCCCGATTCCCACTGATGAGTTGGTTTACTCTTCGGGTGATCCCGATTGATTCTTCTTTCAGGTTTGGAGGAGAATTTGACAGTACAGTGGGAGATTTCCGGATTAGATAAAGTGATAACCATTCTGATCTAGGTTAGAGTGCACGCAGAATATTTCTTTTCTCTCTCTCTTTGGCGGCGACCTTTGACCGATCCTAGACTATGACTCAGTGACCAAGTTGACCGAACCTTCTTAAAATACTGGCTTTTGGATTGTCTAAGTTGCATAAGTCATTGTCACTCCTTCTTTTACCCTTTGCATTTCCTAGAACACCCCATATTACTACGGACATCCACTTCCATTGGATAGATCCATCATATGGTTATATACGAACTCGAAGGGACTTCTTCGAGGATGGATCAAGGTTCAGGAGAAATAGAATTGGTTTATTCAGTTGTCTTTTATTATCACCTTCTCTCAGGTTGCGAGGGCTCCTTGGTTTAGGAGAGTACACCTATTACGCTTATTGGATAGTCATCTTCCAAACCATAGGCAGGTGCCGAAAGGTAGGAAATGAAGAAAACCAATTGGCCTAAGTAGGGTGTGCAGAAGGTAATATGTAAAGACAAAATAAAGGGATTAGAAAGAGGGCAAAGTAAATTGCTACTGTTATCATTCACGACCAAACCGCGTACTTCATCGCCACTCCTATTTCACCTTTAAAAGAATAAGGTATTATTCAGTTGTCTTTTATCATCACCTTCTCTCAAGATGTGAGTACTCCTAGGTTGAGGAGGGTACACCTATTATGCTTACTGGATAGTCTTCTTCATAACCAAAGGCTGGTGCCGAATGGTAAGGAAGGAAGAAAACCATTTAGCCTAACGATGGTGTACAGAAGGTAACGACTAAAGACAAATAAAGGGATTTGGAGAGATGGCAAAGAAATATATGGTTACAGTCATGAATTGAATTATGGAAGAGGCATTACTAAGAATACCAGGATACCCCTACGAAACATTTTCATGTTTTAGTGCATTGTTAAAGAAAAACTGTTTTCCCGATTAGATACTTACTCCAAGGTATGTATTTACCAGGTTTCATTCTCATATCTGTATGGTTTTACAGATGATGAGTGGGAGCAAGTTATTTGGAATTAGGTGATCATCCTCATTATATCGGAATTCGTTGTAATTGGTGATATTTGAGGAAATCGCCTGGGTGCGGTTTTCAACCTACGACGCACGGGTTTTGAGTTATTCAACTCAACGTACTTATACAGAGTATTGTATATTGTCCAGTGTCCATCAGGACAAAGGGGTAGGTCCTCGTACTATGTTCTGTTTACTTATGACTTCTCTAGTTTTTAGACAAGTGTTTCGTAGAAATACAAGGTCTAAGTTTTGAGAAGTTGTGGGTATAAGAATAAAGTAGAGGACCAGATATCACAAGTATCGGGATTCTTCAAAGAGATCGAAGATGTAGATTCTTGTGATTGGTATTCAGATGATAGTAAAAGTTTTGAGAAACTTGTTTCTCTTTCAGGTTACTCATAATTGGATGTATTCCTAAGTTGAGTAATGCTGATTAGCCTCTCTCCATTAAGTTGATATGCACTGGAGACAGCTGCATGATTAGAATCCGGTTCCAATTAAATAAGTGCCAAAGTTTCTATATTGGATATAGAATGGTTCATATCTTAACGATGTTAAGGTACGGGGAGTTGTCCGGCTTATGCTTAAAACCAGACTCTGGATAACTCAGGGCATGTTTCTGTAATGGCTGTTTGTGGGTTGGCCCAGGCTATGACGAGGGTGACTTTCTACCATCTGGAAGATCACTAGTGATATTGTTCTTAACTCGCCACAGTTTTAGTAAAATGGATTTTTTTCAGAAAACAGTAGTGGGAGTATGGTAGAACTGGAAGTAATTCCAGAACCGCAAATGATTACGGAAAATTTAATAGGACCTAAAGATTCAATCAGGTTTAACATTTCAATAGCCACTCCGCAGATATAGTGGGTAACCTCAGACACCCGAGAGGTACTCCAGTAGCCTCAAGGACGGTGACATGGAGGTTCTTGCTTACCCAGACTTGACACTACTGTTGTTCCAGACTATGAGACCCGGCAGGAGGTTATGTATAGCCTCGTTCTAAACTAGGTTTAGAAGTGCACGTGTTTATTATTCTGTCAGAGGGTTGTTGTGGTCAGTGGGAGCAGCGGAAGCAAAGTGGGCAAGTAGCTTATGTCTATTTATAGACTTTAGCAGTTATAGCGGAAATAGATCATCTAATTTTGATGTAACAGTCATGGCTTTGACTTCATCAGAATAGGGGATGGATCTATTAAGAAGGTCGTAGGGTGTGATGTCCTGGTATTTGGATGACATACACAGAGTAGGAAGTAAAATTCCTGTACTACGATCGGTTGTACTATGGTCGTCACACAGTTTTTTCTCCAGACAGGATATGGATATAATATCAGACATTCTGGTTTCTAGATCTATGGTTTTAGATCTGGATTTGGGTAGTTTCCCAATGTGGGTACTTTGACAGTATTCTAATAGTTTTTAGAATAGATGACTCCTGGAATGGTGGTGTACCTGCAGGTGATGGAGTCACCCACTCTAAAAGTGTCTTATAAACTAAAGGGGAGAGGGATGTGCATGATTGGCAGATCAATTGCTTAGGCAATTGAGTCAATCGTGAGATGTCAAGTACCACACCAGATGTTGTTTTTGCACTAGATGCAATAAGTTTATATTAATCCAATCCTGGAGAAACATAAGGAAGCAGTTTTAGAACATAAGTTAATGTTCTACGGATTTGATGACGGCAGCCTCCTTCGGGAGACGGTTGTCATTCCAGGCTTCAAAGGTGACATTGATGACAGAGTGATTGTCAGAGTTATAGTTTTCCCTCTGACGAGGGACGGTATTATGGACAGGTGGTCCAAGAGGATACTGTGAGAGGCATGGTGCAGGATACTGATTAGGTTCAGTTATTGATACAGTCTAAGAAGTTTGGATTTGGAGTTCATTTATGAACTAGGTCCCATCAGATATCCAGACATATTCTAAGACAGGCATTACTCGATTCGGGAGATGGCTTTCTCCGCGAACTTGAGATTAAGAGAGACATAGAAAGAAACATTAGGGCGGATCCACTCACTGAGGCTATTTCTCGAACACAATAGTTTTACGAACGGGCTTTGTGAAACTGATTAGTAGAGGAGTTGGGTATTCGGTATCACACGGGCTGTGAGTATGCGACATCGCAATAATTAGCCTTAAGTGCAAGTGGGAGATTGTTGGAAATAGTTCCCTCAAAGTCAATTATTAGATCGCAGGCACGTGATTGCAATGATTGAGGAGGACCTATGCCGG
Source organism: Agapanthus africanus (assembly GCA_030015575.1). NCBI lineage: Eukaryota > Viridiplantae > Streptophyta > Magnoliopsida > Asparagales > Amaryllidaceae > Agapanthus > Agapanthus africanus. Next base: position 305,161,912 of record CM057339.1, read on the forward strand.
TAGGACAGTCTTACTCGAGATGATAGTATGCTATCTGGTTTGGGTTTATCAGTCGTGTACATGTTCAGGTGACTGATTACATGTTACACGTTGATAGAGCCCTTAGGATCTTGCTTGACTACCAACAGTATGAGGGCGATCATATACGTGAGAGTTGGGTAGTCCATAAGCACATCCTTAATAGTGGTCCCTAGTCGTGGGAGTTTCGAGACAGGGCATCTATACTCCGGAGTAGACTAGTGTATACAGTCGAGACCCCGAGGAGGGGCGGTGGCCAGTCTCACAAGCCACTGGTGTCAGTTGGATCACCTAAGATGTATACAGGTGCTCATTAGGTTATGAGTACACCGGACAGGACTCGCCGGGAACCTGCTAGTTGGTATTATACATATCGTCAGATAGCAGTTCCCTGGTGACATGTGTACATGTTAGTTCATCGACCTGAGGTCGTCATTTGTCTCGTGTGAGTTCCCACTGTGCTTTGATTTCTACCCTACCACGGCTCAAAGGAGTCGTGCAAACAGGTAGTTTTTGGGTACAGTCCCGAACCACATGGAGGCACGTGAGCGGATCGGCAGGGGATTCGTCTCTCCCGGTATTGGGGGTGGAGATCGCGCTGTTTCTAGGAAAGCCATTACACCAAGTCCTTGGCCAAGGCAGGTGAGATTTACTGGTAAGTACTCCAGTAGTATCTCAGGGTGTTCAGGGCTTGTCTTCGACACGATTTATACCGCTATTGGAGGTCTGACGTTACTAGCCCCCTAGGCCGGATATGCGATACTCATAGACGAACAGACCGGACTGTATATACATTGTCACTGTTAGGCTCAGTAGGGTTTCCGGATGAGTTCGCTCATCGGCCTCCCTTGAGGTCAGTACATGGGCAGCCGTTATGCACAGCTAGTGCCGCCGATGGCTTGTGGTTAAACCCACTGCCAGGGTACTGACGAGTCATTAGAGTCCTGTTCATACCATAATATTGCATTATTATATTCCCCATTCTTATATATTTTACAAACAAAAGGGTGCTTTTGACGCATGTCTGTTACATGTTACAGGTTACAGGTTCTTAGACAAAAAACAGTGAAAACGATATAAAGACGATGAAAAAGTGGACTTTAACCAATGAACAGAAGATCTTGATCAAGCCTACATAAAGATCAGTTCACAAAGGAAGGTTCAAGACGTCGACACAAAGCGAACGGTTAAAAGTCCACTGAGCTACAATTATTCACTGGGAAATCTGTAAGAGAACCAGAAGCTGTTATGAAAAATAAAGTAAAGAAAACAGTAGCCCAAAACTACCAGAAGAAGCCCACAAAGTTTCAGCAGCCAACTCCTCATTTGAGCCGCGGAACCGCGGCCAAACCAGGCCTTGGGCCGCGGTTCCGCGGCCATAAGAAGACAAAAGAAAATTTTGTTTTTACCAAAACGTCAATGCTGCGCTGAAAAGATTTTCTAGAGCTATATTTGTAATTTTAGACATGCGAGTCATTGTAACCCTAGGGTTTCCTATCTTCTATAAATAGGAACTCTAAAGAATGTATTTTCTTATGCCTCATTTTAATAATAAAATACAAATTCTTTTGGAGAGCATCGGTGTTTCTTTTCCATTCAGAAATTCGGATCTGACAAACCTGCATGGATGATTGGAGGGATGCATCTGTAAGTAGATTTAATTTCTTGCCCTAGTGTAGATTTCAATTCTTTGCCCTAGGTAGATTTAATTTCATGCCCTAGGAACTTGTTTAGGGTTTAGCTTTGGGGAAGGATTTTGAGAGATGGGATCTCTCATCCCTTTCTTACCCACCAAATATTTACAATAGGACTCCATGCATACACGCACATACCGCGCCCTACAGCATCCTACCCCTCGAGGTAACGATGACACCGTAGTGTAAAGACCCGGTTGCGCGCGTTTTCCATGGAGGTTAGGGTAAGGATCTCTAAAGGAAGGACAAGAACCTAGAGGAAGGAACACCTTCCCGAATGGATCTAATCCCCTTTATTGATAATTACTATAACTCCTCATAGATCTTCATTCGGGTATAGAAAGCGTTGAGATTTAATTGCATTTCCAAACCATCCCTAAACCTAGCCCTAGCAAGAATAGATCTAGATAATTGCCCTAGGTTAATTAGGTTTTTAGATTTAATAATTAATCCGAACACCTTTCGGAATTAACTCGTAAGCGCGACTAGGAGATTCACAAAATCCCTGTGGACCGACCCGTACTCACCGGCTAGCTTCATGCGACGCCGTTCTTGATTGCGGTTTAGAAATAGTTTTTGACATACAAATCAAATGGCGCCGTTGCCGGGGATGGCGTAGAAATTTCCTTTTCGCAATTTCGGGTTAATCAAAATCATAAAAATCTAAAAAAATCCAAAAAATATAAAAAAATATATAATCTGTTATTTTTGGAAGGGATACTTTGTTGTTTGAAATCTTGCAGGATCTACACAAAGACGGATCTGGAAATTTCTAGAAGGCAAATCAGAAAAGGGTACATCAGAACAGAGGGAGAGTACCACCAGAGAGCCGTACAATTTTTTTCAGGAGCTGATCCCGTCACCAGACCGCGAAACCGCGGCAAAAGTGGGCCCTAGACTGCTGAACCGCGGCAGTTTAGCCTCCTCTCTGCGCGAAATTTGCTCGGTTTGATTTCTAATTCTCCCCTCTGCAAATCCCCATATATCTTTTCTGGAAATTCCTGCAAGATTATGTGCACTTTAAAAATATATTCCCTTCTAAATAACAATCTTGTGCAGGATTTTTGGGCCCTGCTCAAAATAGAAATTGATTGCAAGTAATCTTTTTTGTTGCATATCTTTTCTCGAATTTCTTTTTGCAACAATTTTTCCAAATAAAGATTCTTGTGATATGCTTAAAATAATAACTGATTGCAAGTAATATTTTTTCGGTTTCATATCTTTAACTAAAAATCTTTTTTGCAATAATTATTAAGTAAAGAAAAAGAAAAAGGAAAATTATTATTAGGAAACTTGCAAATTTTTTGCCCCAAATAAATCCTTGCACCCCCACAAACATTCTTTCTTTTCACCCTTCCTTCTAACATGGGTACCCCACATAATAAATCACATGCCGAACTTTGGTATCCCGAACCTAATTTTGCGTCGTACGTCAATTTGTTCGGTCAATTTAAAGACGATCCTTCCTTGCCTAAAAAATCTTTGAAAGATCAAATAGAGGCGTCTAGGAGAAACAGTTTGACTTTTCAATCCACTTTGTGTCAACCAAGTCAACCTTTACCACCTCCATATGTTGATACCACTTTTTCAAGTCCTTCTGTCACTCCTACGCCGATGTTCATTGCTGAGCATATTGCTCAATCTCGCAGCCAATCTTTCACCCCTCTCCACTCATCTAGTTCTGTGGGTCCACACGACTATTCACCTTTTTATCCATATGTTGACCCTACCCCTGCCCAACCACCCACTTCCTACAAGTCATACCCGACCTTCCCACCTTCACCAGACACAGTTTCTACACAGCCTGTTGGGAGTTTTGCATATCCACACCATTTTGAATCTTTTACCGAAACCCCCTTACCATCCAAGTCTAGTTTGGAAGAGTCGTTGAAGGCGTATATCGCAGCAACAAATAAAATGACTAGGAATGTGGAAGCGTCTGTGGCCGCCCTTATGCAACCTAGTGAACCGGTAGCTAGTTTCCCACTAGCTTCAAATTTTTCAATGTATAAGGAGGCTGTTGGACAGAGTGAGAATATGAGAGGATGTCCAAATCAAACCTACCCATACCCAATTGAATCCAACAACTCCAGTTTTCAAACATGTGTCCAAAATGATGAGTTGTGCGACTTTGTAGTGCTTGATTTGCCAAATTGTGAAGAACCCCTTTCGAGTGAAACCACACTTAATCCTTTCGACCTTTACACCTCTACTCTAGAACCTAAATTGATAAACATCCATGCTTTTGATGAGGCGTCTAAAGAAATTAATTTTCACTTGATTGAGGATAGAGACGCCGGGAATATTTCGGATGATGAACCTGTCGATTTGATTGAAATTTTATGTTCAACTCATCATCCCGAGTCATTAGATGTTTCTCCCGAATTTCATATGCGTCTTGATATTGATGATAATGGCATGGATGAGTTAAATTTTGAGGAGAGTTATAAGGATAGTATTGAGGAGAGTTTTGAGGATCATATTGAGGTTGAACCATTTTTCTTTGATGTATCGGATTTTCCAATTTAGCCTCCTGAACCTTTAACCGTTATATCACCCTCCCTCCTTTCCATCGTTCCGACCACGCTTGAAGACTATGAACTTGAAAAATTTTCTTTTGAATCTGACACAGTTCTCATAACCGATAATACTTACGAGTGTTTCACTTTTTCGGACGATGTTGAGGACTCACTGCCCGAGTTTGAGTCCTTTACATTTTCAGATGAGTTAGTTGAACCATCAGACTCGGTTGATTACAGTAGTTTCGAACTATTAATGGAATCTTTTAAGTTCGAGACAGTTTACTACGGTGAGAATGATACTATCCCTAATTCACTTCCTTTCGTCCTTCCTATTGTTCCGACCGTACAAGTGACCGTTACGCTTTCATCTCCAATACCAAGTTCGGCGTACCCATGTTTTCTTGCGAATCTTGAGGGATTTGACCCCATTTCTCGACGGGTTGATAGGTTAGCGCAATCGCTTTTAACACATCGGTCATCACAAACTGCGCTAAGTTATTCACTCAATTTACACCCTCAAGATCGTACTCCACTTCCTTCTTCTTTACGCCATTCTTATCCCCCGCCGAGACCATATTCTACCATTCTTCTTTCCACACGGTCTCGTGTGCTTCTCATTTTCTTGCACCAACTATACCTTTACCACGATAAGATTTTTGAATGGTTGGTGCTAACCTTTGGCTTGTGTAAGGCCAAGCTTAAGTTTGGGGGGAATCTTGTGTATATATGTAAATATTTTTGTTTTCTTTTTCTATAAAAAAAATAACAAAAAAAAGTTTCAAAACAATAAAATAAAAAAACTTATAAATAAATAAACAAGGGAGTACCGACAATTTTGACCCTCTTGGTGCAGCATGACAGTGAGGACACTGTCCAGTTTAAGTTTGGGGGTATGCTCGGTACGTCTTCTTCCTTCGCATTCATTTGTACATATTTTTGCATTTGCATACTTATTTGAAAACCCATAAAAATTTGAAAATTTCAAAAATTATAAAAATCAATGTATTCAATTTTGGCTATATTTGACTTGAGTTTGACAAATAGGTTAATGGCTAGGAACAACTAGATCTTAGACTTAGTAAATTAAAAACCCTAAAAATAACCTTCCTTAAAGTTTAACGGTAGAAAGTATATGCCTTTGTAGTTTATTTAGAAATAGGCAAATTTTGGGTTCACTTCTTGGGCTAAGTCAAAATAAGGGAAGAGTATTGATGTTCTTATTAGAGTATAAGTTTGAAAAATAGTTCCCAACTTAAGTCTAGATTCTGAAAACGTATACCCGACAATTTGCACAATCACGCACCTTGAAACTTAGAATAGTAGAAGAGACCTTGAAATGCTCTTGTCTAAAGTCCTTTGCACAATAAAAAAATAAAAAAAAGTGAATAAAAAAAAAATGAACGTTGGTTTTTGTGATTACTTAAGGCTGCAAAAATAGAAAAATATTTAGCGAGGGTGCTTCATCACCTAGTGCCTTAGACCAACTGGTTTGGGAGTCACTGCTAAAGCCTTGGGTGTTGCAAGACTAGGAGGTACGCTTTAATGTCCAAACACATCTTGTAATCGGTCGTTGGTACCTCAAGAAGTATTAACGGTCGCATGAAGGATGTGTAAGCCAAATTCAATTAAAAATTCACCTACTAATAAGTACTTTGGACAACGGACAAGGGTATGATTGCTTGATTTGAATTTCCAAGTGTAGGGGTGATATTTACACAGACGTGGGGATATGTGATTGGAGTTTAGATGAAAGAAAGGAGTGAAGAATAAAACTTGTATCTTTAATAGAGTTGATAAAAATTCCTAAGTGGAGATGGAACCCTAGAAGGAAAACTTAAGAGATGCCGAAAGCTAAGTAGGTCTGCAGAACATATATAATCTTAAGTTAAATGATGAGGAAGTGTGAAGAATATGGGTGGATAATTTGCAAGTCGAAGATAATAGAATTCCTTGTTAGAAAACCTAATTGGAGAACAAAAGTTAATGGGCCGAATTGATAGGATTTTGTGGGTAGTATCCGCTGAAAACCCTCAGGAGACAACACTCCTCCTACTAGGGACACCTAGAGGTTTAACGGCTTGTTGCACGAGCTCAGTGCAATCGCGTTTCCCTGCGAAAGTGCGGTTAGGATTTTAGTGAATAAAAATAAGTTTGCTCGAGGACGAGCAAAAGATAAGTTTGGGGGTATTTGTTCACACCATAATATTGCATTATTATATTCCCCATTCTTATATATTTTACAAATAAATGGGTGCTTTTGACGCATGTCTGTTACATGTTACAGATTACAGGTTCTTAGACAGAAAACAATGAAAACGATATAAAGACGATGAAAAAGTGGACTTTAACCAATGAACAGAAGATCTTGATCAAGCCTACATAAAAATCAGTTCACAAAGCAAGGTTCAAGACGTCGACACAAAGCGAACGGTTAAAAGTCCACTGAGCTACAATTATTCACTGGGAAATCTGTAAGAGAACCAGAAGCTGTTATGAAGAATAAAGTAAAGAAAACAGTAGCCCAAAACTACCAGAAGAAGCCCACAAAGTTTCAGCAGCCAACTCCTCATTTGGGCCGCGGAACCGCGGCCAAACCAGGCCTTGGGCCGCGGTTCCGCGGCCATAAGAAGACAAAAGAAAATTTTGTTTTTACCAAAACGTCAATGCTGCGCTGAAAAGATTTTCTAGGGCTATATTTGTAATTTTAGACATGCGAGTCATTGTAACCCTAGGATTTCCTATCTTCTATAAATAGGAACTCTAAAGAATGTATTTTCTTATGCCTCCTTTTAATAATAAAATACAAATTCTTTTGGAGAGCATCGGTGTCTCTTTTCACTTCATGAATTCAGATCTGACAACCCTGCGTTGATGTTTGGAGAGAGCCATTTGTAAGTAATTTAATTTCTTGCCTTAGTGTAGATTTCAATTCCTTGCCCTAGGTAGATTTAATTTCATGCCCTAGGAACTTGTTTAGGGTTTAGCTTTGAGGAAGGATTTTGAGAGATGAGATCTCTCATCCCTTTCTTACCCACCAAATATTTACAATAGGACTCCATGCATACACGCACATACCGCGCCCTACGTCATCCTACCCTTCGAGGTAACGATGACACCGTAGTGTAAAGGACCGGTTGCGCGTGTTTTCCATGGAGGTTAGGGTAAGGATCTCTAAAGGAAGGACAAGAACCTAGAGGAAGGAACACCTTCCCGAACGGATCTAATCTCCTTTATTGATAATTACCATAACTCCTCACAGATCTTCATTCGGGTATTGAAAGCGGTGAGATTTAATTACATTTCCAAACCATCCCTAAACCTAGCCCTAGCAAGAGTAGATCTAGATAATTTCCCTAGGATAATTCAGTTTTTAGATTTAATAATTAATCCGAACACCCTTCGGAATTAACTCGTTAGAGCGAATCGGAAATTCACAACATCCCCGTGGACCGACCCGTACTCACCGGCTAGCTTCATGCGACGCCGTTCTTGATTACGGTTAACAGATATCTTTGAGACAAATCAAGTCCCCCACAGATAGTTTCCCAAGTTCGGGCGAAAAGTTGTAGAGGCCGTATGGTTTTATGGCAGGGTTCGGAAAATGCACGTGCGTTTACGCATGTGTCATATTTCGGACAGATAATACTGGTGGGCTTTGGTTTAAGCCAGATCCATGTATTATACTTAGTAGATATAATATCTTTGTCTCAGTTGCATTTGTATTCGGTCGTAATACAAATGCGGGTATATTTATACAGTTACGGGGTTATCCTGAAATTCGTTTCGGGATCACTTTTGGAAGTTGTCAGTTTCCAGTTTTCTATCAGCCGTATTTAACATTCGGTTAAATACGGATTTATCTTTTTTTGAGATGAGTGTGGAAGTTTCTAGAGGTTTCTAGAAGGTAGTGACTAGGTTCATGAATCTTTGTGACTCATTAGTGCATTTAATGTTTTTTGATGACAAGGTTAAGTGATTCATTAGTTCTTTAAATGAGTTCATACTAGGTGTATCTTTGACTCATGCTTTTCTTTATGTGCTAATGGTCACCCCCCTCCTACACTCACCCCCCACCTCCATATAGTGGCCGGCCATGCTTGGTGTGGGATTATGGTTGTTGATTTGGAAAAAAGTATATGGTTTTGGGTTCATGGAAATTTGATAGTTCATTTCTCATTTCATTCAATCCAAAAAGGCAACTTCATTAACCGTTCGTCCATGGCTTTGGACGTAACGAGACAAGGTGTTCTACTCATTCTCTACATCAATCTTGGTCATTTCTTCTAGCAAACTTGATGACCGAGTTGCCTCGAGTCAGAGGCGGGAGCCCGTTTAAAGATCCGATGATGTGGTGCCACCTGGACGAGGAGATCGATGAGATCGGAGAAGCCGCAACGGAGCGTGGGATGATGGTTAAAGAACGAAGGACTCGGATCGTTCGGTATAACCTTTCTACCCTCTTTACAGTTTGTTAGTTTAGCAGATCCGGGTTATAGTATGCGATAGTACCAGTTATAAAAGTTTTGTTCTGCATTTGGCGTTTGAAAGACGGCCGGGGCGCTACCGTAGACTTACAGTGTCCGTCGTACCGTCGCGTTGGCTGATGTATTCCTCGATTGGCAATTTTGCTATTCGAGTAGCCTTGCGACTGTCATATCTCTGATCCCTTCAGGGGCTGGACAAGATGTCTTCAAGCAATCTTCCAGTTAGTATTTACATCGAAAGAACAAGCGTTAGGGATATTCCATGTCGCTTTTTACTTAAGGTTAGGCTCAGTTTGGGAGCCCCGATGTGCCATGACCACTCCACGCTGGTGTGGGATGATCTCCGATAGTCTTTCATGTTTTATATGAGTTGCCGTCAAGACCCTGAAGCTTGGAATATTGCCTTCGCTTCTTTTGCTGGCATTGCGTCTGCTGTATCGAGATGAATGTCGCGGTTGTCTTTAACTTGTTGGTGAACCATCGAGGTTTGGAACTAGGGACTTTGCCGTGGCTCCGTTGTTTGATTGTCGCGTCTGAATCCTGCTGGAGGAAGAACGCTACGGTGACATCTCGTCTGCTGTATCGAGACGAACGTCGAGGTGGTAACCACTCCACGCTGGTGTGGGACGATCTCCGATAGTCTTTCAGGTTTTATATGAGTTGCCGTCAAGACCCTGAAGCTAGGAATATTGCCTTTGCTTCATTTACTGGCATTGCGTCTGCTGTATCGAGACGAATGTCGCGGTGGTGATCACTCCATGTTGGTATGGGATGATCTCCGATAGTCTTTCAGGTTTTATATGAGTTTCCGTCAAGACCCTGAAGCTAGGAATATTGCATTCTCTTCGTTTGCTGGCATTGTGTCTGCTGTATCGAGACGAATGTCACGGTGGTGATCACTCCGCACTGGTGTGGGATGATCTCCGATAGTCTTTCAGCTTTTATATGAGTCGCCATCAAGACCCTGAAGCTAGGAATATTGCCTTCTCTTCGTTTGGTGGAATTACGTCTGCTGTATCGAGACGAATGCCGCGGTTGTCTTTAGGTTGTTGGTGAACCATCGAGGTTTGGAATTAGGGACTTTTCCGTGGCTCCGTTGTTTGATTGTCGCATCTGAATCCTACTGGAGGAAGAACGCCGCGGTGACATCTCGTCTGCTTTATCGAGACGAACGTCGAGGTGGTGACCACTCCGCGCTGGTGTGGGATGATCTCCGATAGTCTTTCAGGTTTTATATGAGTTGCCGTCAAGACCCTGAAGCTAGGAATATTTCCTTTGCTTCGTTTGCTGGCATTGCATCTGCTGTATCGAGATGAATGCCACGATGGTGATCACTCCGTGCTGGTGTGGGATGATCTCCGATAGTCTTTCAGGTTTTATATAAGTTGTCATCAAGACCCTGAAGCTAGGAATATTGCCTTCGCTTCGTTGTTTTGGCGCGTCTGAATCCTGTTGGAGTGAGGAGGAACGCCGTTGTGAGTCTCCAGGCTGTAGATGTTGCCATCGAGACTTGGCTCTCTTTCCGATGGAGCATGGTGGGATAATATGGTTCCCTCTTTGTTTGTGCCCCTGGATTGTATACATGGATCGATGTGATCTCATCTGTAGGGCAAGAGTTTCATTTTGTTATTATTTCTTTTATATTTCCGCGATGCTCTATCATTTCAGCTTTTTTATATCGCGAAAGTCGCGATTGCCCAATCATTTATACTATTTTTCGCGGTGCCGAATCATTTCGTCTTTTATATGCATATATTTTACTTGCTGATTTTGTTGCAACTTGCCCTATCATTTCGGCTGTTATATGCATATATGGCTCACTGACTTTTGCCGCGAGTATGAAACTGGGATCTGATACCGATTTAGGCATCAACATCGCTACAACTGGGATATTTCCAGGAGCGAATCATCATTTGCCTTTGTCGGTTTTGAACAAAGGTGGCTTAGCAAACTGGGTTAGGATCCTGTCGACTAAGGCTTTTATCTTCATGAGCCGTAAGGGTCTCATAAAGGTATTTCTCCCTACGAGTCGTGGGGATATCGTAAGTGCGTTTTTTCCTTAAAAATCGTGAGAATTCTTAAGTGTATGTTCTCTTATATGTCGTAAGGATCTTATAAGAGTGTTTTCTCCTTATAAGTAGAGAGAACTTACAAGGGTCGTTCACCATGTGAGCATATCCCTAGTTGCTGGTCGGACTTGGTTAGGGAAATGTTTATTCGTGCCTGTGGATTGTATACAAGGGTTAATATTGAAGCGCTTGTAGGGCGGCATTGGAGATTGTGATGGCTTAAGAACAGATTCAGATCCCTGTAGATTAAGGCTTTTGAATCCTATGAGCCATAAGGGTCTCAAAGGGGAATTCTCCTTACGAGTCATGAGGATCTCGTAAGTGTTCTTTCTCTTTAGGAATCATAGGGATTCCTAATTATGTTGCTCCCTTATGAGTCGTAAGGATCTCATGCAGGTATTTTCTCCTTACAGGGTCGAGAGGACCTTGCAAGTGTCCTTTAACGAGATTGCGCCCTTTCGGGTTTTCACAAACTCGCCGGTAGTCCTGCTATTTTTACTCACGGAGCCCTTTCGGGTTTTCATCCGTGCCCATCATGCTTATGGACGTACCATTTTTTTTGCGTTAACCTTGGGATGCTGCAATCCATAGTAGTTTATCGACGTCTCGGTCAATTGTTAGTTTAGGGACGTTTCGGTCCATCAATAAAAGAGGATTGATAAAAGAGAATCGCCTTTTCATCTCTTCTCTTGGGAGGGACGTAGAATATTTGCAGCTCTTGTACACTATAAGTTTCAAGTGCATCGAGCTCTTTGTAATGATCTTGCGGAACCATGGCAACTTGGAATCTTTGATCTTCTCCAGTGGAAGCTTGTATTGATGGCCGAGCAGAGAATACTTCATTGATTTCGTCTTCAGAGTCATTGTCGAAGACCAACAGAAGGGTGGACGGTCCAGGCTTGGTGTATTGGGGCAGCCCAGAATAGACTATCTCTTCGTCCTCCTCGGTATCGCTCCCGAAGACCGGAATGGTAGTAATGGATTTTTGCTCATTCTCTGGATTATGGCATCTTTCCGTGTCTTCAAAGTCTGGTAGGAAATACTTTGCATCCTCATATTTGCGAACTTCGTTCATGAAAAATGGGTTCAGTTCCCCTGTCACGGTGTACTCGATACCATTCTTGAAATACTTCATACACTGATGTTGTGTAGAAGGGATGATGTTGTACTCGTGTAACCAAGACCTCCGAGCAAAGCATTGTAACATATCTTGGCATCAATGACGTGAAACTTGATATCAGTGACGAGCAGTCCAAAGCGTAACATCAGAATTACAGACCCGAGCGTCCGTGATGACTGGGAGTCGAATCCGAAGATAATGATTTTATCCCGAGCGAGGTGTTGAACACTCATGCATATCTCCTTCAACACCCTTACATTGAGAAGGTTGACGGAGGACCCATTGTCGACCAGGATTTTGCCTATCTTAATATCATGACAGTATCCGGTGACATACAAGGGACGGTTATGCTCGCATGTCCTGAGGAGGAGATCTTCGTCGCTGAAGGTGATGTCCGCTGTGTGAACTTCTTCCAACTAGTCCTTCATCTTTTCTTCGGCGAGGAAAGCTTGAAACTGTCCGGGGTCTTGTAACGCTTTGATTAGGGAATCTCGCGCCTCTTTTATCAGAAGGGAATCGAGAATGCTCAACTGTAAAGGAATCTTTCTCAGTTGTGCTAGAACGTTATAATCCACCTTACTTTTCTTGGGCGGGTCCTTGGCTGCCAGCTCTTCGACGACTCGATCGTCGAAGGCAATATCCTCAGGGACTTTTTCCTTCCCTTTATCGTTTTTGTTCGATCACTTGTTTGCAGGTTCGAGATTCTTTTCAGGTAATATGCGATTACGCAGCTGGATGTTCTCGCGGGTCTTCATTTCTTCTGCTTCGGAGGTAGATTCCTTAAAGAGAGGGCCAAGGGGTATTTCTTCATCAGAATCGCTCCCGAAGGTAGGAACTTGCGATCCCTTGCCATCAACCATGTGACAGTTGCTGGCAGTTCTTCTGCGCTCATCTGTCGTGCTCCTTTGTTCTCGACGAGTTTTGCGCTTCATCCGCTTGAACTGCTGTTGATGAGCAACGTATTCCTGCCACTAATTTTTAAAGGCGTTGCATTCCTCAGTAGGGTGCATGGTCCTTCGATGGTACAAGAAGTAGTTTAGATGTGCATCCCCTTCGTCAAGGTGTATCCCATCAGGAGTGTTTCCTTCGGAGGGTGGTAGCTTCATTCCCATCGATATGGCTTTGGCGAACCGTTTCTTCATCTTGAACCTGCTTTTGCTGGCGACAAAATTTCTTTGATCTGGTTGGGGTATTTCATGACCCATGAATTCTTTAAATTGACGCCGACTCCTGGCCTTTTCGAATATATCCATTTCGCGTTCTCGATGATCCTTGCTCTTCTGACAGGCTTCGTTCAGCAGTAGGTCGATGATCTTGTCAGACAATTCCAACGGTTTTGATTCCGGTTCTGGATCTTCCCCCAGTTTCTTTGCATCAGGTGCTTCTTCACCATCCATCGACGAGTGAGAGATCATATGGCAGCTTGCCACATAGCCTTCAGTTTCATCTGCCGAGTCCTCTCCCCCATCATTGTCATCGTCTCTGTCCTCAAGGATGTGGTCGAGAAAATCTTGGAGCGTGACCGGGGTTCGCACCTTCTGGTTATATTCTTCCAGTGCGTCGATATGTTTTTGTAGGTCCGTGCGCTTGTCAGCAGGATTCACGGGCTTTTTGTCTTTCTTCTTTTTCTTCGAAGACTTTGACGGCTGGGCCTGAGCGTTTTGATTATCGCTACCAATTTTTGGCGTCGGGCGCGGCTTCAGCATTCCTTCGATGATCTCGGGTTCTAGCTGATTTTTCCACCTGATCGCCGGTCGTGTTTAAAGATCTTTCAGCATCCTTTTTGTCTTAGCTGAAAGAGCGACCTCCCATGGAGCTTCTTCAACGAAAGAGCATGATGCCCCCGGCATGTCCCCCCTTTTAAGAGCGTGCGGTTGAGGCAGGTTTACTTTCCAGTTCTCGGACGATGCAAATTTTCCCTGTTGGTATAGGTCTTCAATCCAGCCTTTAAAGACGAAGCAATCTTCAATTGGATGGCTTATTGCTCGGTGGTAAGGGCGGTAATTGGGATTGTTAGCATCGCCGGGCTGTAGCGGACGTCTTGGATATGGCAGATTGATGAGCCTGTTGTGCACTGCCAGCTCGAACAGTCTCTTTGTTTTCTCCCGCGGAAACGAGTAAAGACGTCCCAGTCTCTCCTCGAAGGATTGGCATGGACGCACGTTGCTTTGGCGAACAACCGGTTTTAAGTTGCTCGGCTGTTGTTGAGCATTGGCGACAAATGTCGCTTTCCCTTTGCCCTTTTCATTTCGCGGCTCGTCTTTGAAAAGGAAGGCTTATGACCCATCTGGTCCATTTGGTCCAGCTTATCAATCAAGGTTTGGAAGGTGGTCGGCTTGAAGAACATCATGAATTAGGATATGGTCGCCTGCGGATCGAGGGTTCCTACAAACATGCCCACTGCAGGAGCCTCTTCGATGCGCTGTTCGCACTTCGACCATAGATTACACCACCGTATCGCGTACTGGACCCAAGTTTCTCCTGGCTTCACCCTGGCATTGATCAGCGCCGTGATTGGGGTATGTTCGCTAGCGCTCGCAAAACGTTGGGTGAATAGCATCTCCATCTCTGCAAATATCTTGATAGAGTCATTCGGGAGTTCGAATACCACTCGAATTCTGTCTCCGACAAGCTGCCAACAAACTAGCGGAGCAGTAGTTTATCATCACCTCCAGTATTACCGCACAAGGCTCTAAATTGAGCAACATGTTGGTGCGGGTTCCCTGTCCCCTTATATACATGGAATTTAAGGATCGTATACCCCGGCGGGTACTTTATTTGGTCGTACCAACCCGGATAGGGTCGTCCAGTCTTAACAACCTGACTGGCCGCTTCATTCACCTGGTGAGCTCGTATCTGTTGAGAGATGAAATCATCTAGGACGGCTTTGGAGATGGTCTCCTCTTTAGCTGTTGAACAAGCCGAAAGAGGGTTCGATGTGTCCCCTCTGTCATCTTCAAGGACAATCGGAGGGTCTTCAGTCGGAAGATCCAGCTGTATCATCATTCCGACTATGTCTTGGAAGAGAAGCACCATTCATTTTATATTGGCCGCTTGTTCCGCTGCTTCTCTGTCCTTCTTTTTAAGGATTCTGCGGAGGAAGTCAGCATCGGTTTCCTGTTCATGACACTGCTCTGATGACGCCTCCGGGCTTTCTTTTGGCCCAGTGAGTGCGGCCATTTGCGTTAGCATTTCCTGAAGCTTCTGTTGCTGCTCCTGGGCTTTTGTCACGGATCGCGTAAGCGGTCGATGACCCATAGAGATACGGCTATCCTCTTTCCCGGATATCATATAAACAGTGTGCACCACCATGCCCCCAGACTTGGGGCGTTTAGGTTCGGCGCCTTTGAGATTGGTCGCAGGGATCTTCTCCGGCCTTCTCCTTTTGTGGGCGGTTGTCACGCCCCGCTTCCCAGAGTACGCAAAATTGGGCACGTGACATAGCCAACCATGCTACCTGTGGGTAGAACGCATCCGTCCACAGTCACATTACGGTTATAGAGATATCAAGAACAGTAAATAAACTAAACTAATACATGTCCAAATCCAGATTAACAAGAATCAATAAACAATAAGTGCGGAAGCTAATGATCCAATACAATGAATAAACAGTACGTCCCATAATGCAGGCTCACATCTGGAAATGAAAGAAATAAATAAACTAAACCCTAAGGACTCACTGTTCAGCCTGCTGGCTGAAGTACTCCTGCTCGGTCGTCGATAATGGTACGGAATCTGGGCCATGCAAAACCCAGACGTCAGCGCGTCAAGATATCAAGTATATAGTATAAACATGGTAATAAGCAATGCAAGTATGAACATGAATAAAGCAACAATAAGAGATGACAAGCAGGGTAATGTGTAATGGTGACTAAACTGTCCTATCAGGTTTTCTACTCTATAGTCTTTGAAACCAATTGATGAATCGTCGATGTAACTCAATAGTATCCCGTGCGTGCCCGGGACCACGGTCATGACCCTCGGGGCTGAATCCGAGACGTGCCGCTAAGCAGTAAAAGGTAGTAGGATGGACGAGTGATGTCAGCATCAACACTCCGGAGCTGGCCAAGCCCGTAAGACTGATCAGAACAATGTATCGAACAGTTGAGTTACAAGTCGGTTTCACCTTTGATTTCCCCATACCCCCAAACTATGTATATCAGGTCAGGTATTCAGTAGTCAAGGACTAATGGCAACACAAAGTCAAGTGAGAGTAGGTCTGTCTGGATCGACAGCAGGAATGGTTAGGTTTGTCGGCATTAGGCATGAAATCATGAAACAGGTAATGTCATGGTACGACAGGATGAGTCGGTATGTATGTATATGTCAGGTGTGGCAGGGTCAGGCCAATATATCGTGCAATCGGGTAAGTGCTCACAACAGGTATACAATCAATAATGAAAGTAGCAGGAAACAGTAATTAACCACAATATTCCATATAACCACAGTGATGTTTGTATTCTCTTATTAACAGGTTCAATCATCTTTAGGGTGCAATAGCCACAGGGTAATCAATATTAATAACACGAAGCAATGAAGCCATTAAACTACAGCATAATAATAGTTACAAGGATGATCTAACAATTTAAGCAATGACGTGCTAATTGGTTAATTGGTTAAAGGGTGAAATGATAGCATACCGAGTAACCACTATAATGATTTAACGTTACGGATAATTGTAAATGTCATCAAGCCGTGTGGTTATAACAGATAACATGATTAAGTTTGTAGCATGTTAAAGCAAGTATTCGGATACTTGCCTCGACGGTTTCGCGAACCGGAACGCACGGATGCAAAGTCGGCAGAAAACGCGATATGAAAGCACGGGCCACGGATCGAGTCCCAACAGAGATCAATGGGATCACACGGACCAGGGGACTTCGCTGTAGCGTCGGGTTCGTCAAGACGGCACGGTCGGATTCCGGCAACGACAAAGTAGCGAAGTTAGCAACACAAGAAAACTTAAAATGATCAGCGAGGGTTCACTGCACACAGGAAAGGAAGAGGAAGTTTACAGAGGGATATACCAGGTGTCCCCGGCACGCTCGACGGCGCTGGAACGCCGGCGAGGCAACGGCGGCGGCGGCAGCAAGGACTGAAAGTTTCCCGGGTCGCTGGAAAGGTGGTGGTGCAGTGCTGCGGGGATGTACGAGCCGGGCTCTGGTCTCAGGGGAGAGGAAGTGGTCGGCGGTGGCACAAGCGACGACGACGAGGGTCGACCGGGGCTTCTCCGGCGAACGGGAGATGGTGCAGGGTCGGCTCGGGTTTGCTGGTGGTCCAGCGAGGAGAGGAGGGGAGGTGGTGACGAGGTCGTGACGAGGAGGATGAGAGGGTGTCGCGGGGGTCGTCGGCGACGGGAGGTCGCGTCGACGGTGAGGTCTGCAGGGTTGGAGGCGACGTCGGGTTGGGTGCAGGCGCGGAAGATGAACGGAGGAAGGAGGAATAGGGTGCGGCTAGGTTGTAGAGGCGATGACGGCGACGGCGAGATCGCTGGGAGGTCGGCGGCGAAGACCGGAGGTGGCTAGGGTTAGGGTTCGTGGGATGTTTCACGTGGTGGAGGAAATAGGAGGCGGCTGCGTAGGGATGAATATATAACAGAGAGAGAAAGAGAAGATTATGATAGATGGAGAGAGAGAGTTTGATGAGGAGAGAGAGAGACTGAGGGAAAGAGAGGCGGAGAGAGAAAAGATTGAGGTGGGGCCCATGCGCAGATTTGAGCCTCGCGATTGGCTGGGGAGGTAAGGAGGTTATTAAAAGAAATTTAAAAAAGATTCAAACGTTATCATTTTGGTAACAGAAATATATTATTATGGTTTAAAATATATTTAACCAAACGGGCACTTTTGGCGCTAAATGAAACATTTCCACATCGCGCCCGGGTTGCGCCCAAATGCTCCAAATTCAAACTATAGGATTTTAAGCGGTTCCAAATTTTGAAAATAGGTGTTTAGTGATTAAAATGCATGCCCCCAAGTCGGACACTTGCACGCGCGCGTAGTCGCCCAAACTGGCCCGTTTAGCCAAACGGAACGGAATCTCGACATGCGGACGCTACCACTCAACTAGTGGCGACGAGTAGGCCAACATGGACATCTTAAATTTCATTTTAGGATTTAAAATTTGTTATGTGCCAAAATGACTTAACCGGTTAAAATTTAGCAATAAACCCCAGAAAACTGAATAATTGGAAAGGAGCAGTATATAACCCTCAACTAGTAATATAAATAGTATTATTGGGCTCGGGTGTTACATCACACCCAACTACAAAAAGAATTTCATCCTCGAAATTCCAAGAGTACAAGATAGCTAACTACTGGAAAAGGTGAGGGAATTTCTGTCTGATCTAGTCTTCTCGCTCCCAAGTGGATTCTCCATGCGATCGATTACCCCAAGAAACTAGCACAAGAGGGATAACCTTGTTCTTAAGAACCTTTTCTCTTCGATCCTTGATTTCGACTGGTCGCTCCTCAAGAGTTAGGTCTTCCCGAACGGTCAACTCCGAATGATCCAAGACATGAGTCTCATCACGAACATACTTCCGTAGTTGAGACACATGAAACACATCGTGAACTCCTGCTAAAGACTGTGGTAACGCCAACCGGTATGATACTTCTCCAACACGCTCCAATATCTCGAAAGGTCCAACGAAACGAGGACTAAGCTTTTCCCGACTTCCAAAGCGAATCACCCCTCTAGTCGGTGATATCTTCAGGAATACCAAATCACCCACGGCGAACTCTAGAGGTCTTCTCGACGTGTCGGCCCAACTTTTCTGTCTGTCTTGAGCTGCCTTCATATGCTTCCTGATTGTATTCACCTTCTCTACTGTCTGTACCACCAAATCTGGTCCTAATAACCTTCGTTCACCAACATCATCCCAACAAACAGGTGAACGGCACTTACGACCATACAGTGCTTCAAACGGGGCCATCTGAATAGTTGCTTGGAAGCTATTGTTGTACGAAAACTCCACCAGGTGTAGATGATCTTCCCAAGAACCTTTGAAGTCCAACATGCAAGCCCTCAACATATCTTCAAGGGTCTGGATCGTTCTCTCTGATTTTCCATCGGTCTGAGGATGATAAGCTGTGCTAAACTTCAATCGAGTCCCCAAACTTTCTTGTAAACTCCTCCAAAAGTGCGACAAGAACCGAGTGTCCCGATCGGACATGATGCTTACCGGTACTCCATGCAATCTGACAATCTCCTGCATGTACCGCTCTGCCAAAGTCTCTGTCGATTGACCAACCCGAAAAGGAATAAAGTGAGCTGCTTTGGTCAACCGATCGACAATCACCCATACTGCATTGTTGCCCTTTGGACTCCGCGGTAAAGCCGTCACGAAATCCATGGTTATATGTTCCCACTTCCACTAAGGAATCGGAAGTGGTTGCAACAAACCAGCAACCCTTTGGTGTTCAGCCTTAACTTGCTGACACACCAAGCACTTAGCCACAAAGCGAGCAATCTCCCGTTTCATACCTTCCCACCAAAAGTGCCGTCGAATATCTCGGTACATCTTTGTCCCTTCTGGATGTACAGAGTAAGCTGAACTGTGTGCCTCCTTCATAAGCTCTTCACGCACATCTCCTTTTGGCACACACACACGGCTACCATATCTCAACGAACCATCTTCATGGATCAGTAAATCGGTTCGTAGTCCGGCTCCAACCTGCTCTCGAAACTTTTGCAGTCTAGGATCCTGCGATTGTGCCGCTTTAATCTTCTCAACTAAGGACGATTGTACTTGCAACTGCATCAACTGTCCTGTAGCATGTGGTAGCACAACCTCCAAGTCAAATCTCCGAAAATCCTCAATGATCTCTCTCTGTGCAGTCAATATCTGAATGGCTGGTAACCGGCTCAGCGCATCCGGCACGACGTTAACTTTTCCCGGATGGTACTTAAGATCAAGGTCGTAGTCGGCCATCAGCTCCAACCATCTGCGTTGCCTTATGTTCAACTCCTTCTGAGTGAACACATATTTCAAACTCTTGTGATCTGTAAAGACCTCAACTCTCGCGCCCAGAAGGTAGTGTCTCCAAATCTTCAGGGCGAAGATCACGGCTGCAAGCTCTAAGTCGTGAGTCGGATAGTTCTTCTCATGAGTCTTCAGCTGTCTCGATGCGTAAGCGACGACTTTCCCGTTCTGCATTAAAACACATCCCAATCCTTTTCCAGATGCGTCGCTGTGAATCACCAGTCCTCCTGAATTATCCGGTACGGTCAGGATCGAGGCGGTTATCAACTTCTGCTTCAACGTCTCGAAGGCCAATACACATCCGTCCGTCCAAACAAACGGTACCTCCTTACGCGTAAGCTTGGTTAACGGCTCAGCTAAACGAGCGAAGTTCTCCACAAATCTTCTGTAGTAACCGGCGAGTCCAAGAAAACTTCTTATCTCCGCAACATTCTTTGGAACAGGCCAATCCCGAACTGCTGTAATCTTCTCGGGATCAACGGCGATTCCATCGCCCGACACGACATGCCCCAGAAACTTCACTTCTTCCAGCCAAAATTCACACTTACTCATCTTCGCAAATAACTTCTCTTGTCTCAGCGTCTGCAGTGCGATCCTTAAGTGCTCAGCATGCTCCTTCGGACTCTTCGAGTACACCAGAATATCGTCAATGAATACCACGATAAACTGGTCCAAGAAAGGTGAAAAGATCCTGTTCATCAAATCCATAAATATTGCCGGCGCATTAGTCACTCCGAAGGGCATCACTAAATACTCGAAATGCCCGTATCGAGTTCGAAATGCCGTCTTGCAAATGTCTTCTGCCTTCACTCGGACCTGATGATATCCTGATCGCAAGTCCAGTTTCGAGAATACCCTCGCGCCACTAAGCTGCTCAAAAAGTTCTCCAATGCGAGGGATCGGGTACTTGTTCTTAATAGTCACCCGGTTCAATTCTCGATAATCAATGCACATCCTTCTCGTGCCATCCTTCTTCTTTACTAAAAGGACTAGAGCTCCCCAAGGCGAGTTGCTGCTTCGAATCCATCCCTTCTCGAGTAGTTCACCAACTTGTTTCTTAACTTCCTCCAATTCCACCGGTGCCATCGGATAATAAGATTTTGACACTGGCGCTGCACCGGGAATAAGGTCAATCGCAAACTCCACATCTCGCTTCGGCGGTAAGCCCGAAATATCTTCAAACACATCCATAAAGTCGCGGAAAACTGCCGGCTCTTCATTACTATTCGCTACCATAGCCGCAAGAACATTGTTCGTCGGCCTAGCCCTAAACTCGACTGGCCCGACAGAACTGCTTCCTCCAATGAAAGTAAACTCAGGGTGTCCGGGAATCTGGAAAATTACTTTCCTTGCCCTACAATCAATGTGTGCGTGGAAAGTGCCAAGAAAATCCATTCCCAAGACTACTTCATAACTGCCCGTATCAATCACCAAGAAATCTGCAAAAAGCTCCCGTCCACAAACAACAACTGTACAATCTCTACATTCCTTACTAGCTATGATTTTCCCATTCCCAGTGTGTATGTCCCAGAAACTAGACAGGGTCGTGCAGGTGATCGAGTGTGTAGTTATAAATTTGGATGACATAAAACAGTGGGATGCTCCGGAATCAAATAATGCCAATGCGGGAAAACCACGAACGAGTACAGTACCTGAAACCACTTCTCCTGATGCCTTGGCTTCCTCAACTGTCAATGTGAAAGCTCGACCCTGATTGGGTCCTTGTGTCAGCTGCTTCTGCCCTTGGAACGGTCTCTGCGGAGGCTTCCGTATATCATCCCTCGTGCGAAGCTTCGACGGACAAGCACCAACTGCGTGATCGGCTGCTCCACAAACCAGACAAAGTCCCAGTCTCCTTCGACACTCCTTCTGCACGTGCCCGGGTATATGGCTGTAATCACAAGTCACGCTCTTCCTTCGATCAACGATCACAGGCTTCTTCATTGGCGCTACACCTCGACGGTCCACTGGAATACCTCTGCGCCCCTGATCTCGGTTAGGTACGAATGCAGGCTTCCTGGCCGCAACTGCTGTCTGGTGAAGGTTCCCTTTCGATCCTGACAAACTCTGCTGTTCTCTGGCTGCCGTAAGAACCTGCGAGAAAGTGGTCAAACCCAGGGAGACAATCTGCCTCTGGATGTCCACATCCAAACTGCGCAAGAACCTTCGCGCCCTGTCTGCCTCCTTGGCGTCCAAGGGTCCAGCGAAACGGCTGAGTCTTGTCCACTCCGCTGCATGTACATCCACAGCTGCTCCATTTTGTTTCAGCCCAATGAATCTCTCCTCCATTTCCTCCCGGGCAGTCCGCGGGAAGAACTTTTCCAAGAAACTTTTGGAGAAATCTGCCCAACTGATTGGCTTGGACAAGCGGGTCTCCTCCACAAGCCACCACTCTCGGGCGTAATCTACCAGCTGAATGCGCACCACATCAACTCTCTTGTCTTCTGGGATCTGTGCCGCAATCAGTAAATTCTCCGTGTCCACAAGCCACTGCTCGGCTGGCAACGGCTCCTCTAAGCCAGTGAAAGTAGTAGGACCCAACCGTCTGAAATCTGCCACGGTCCCTACTCGGTCGACTGGCTTCGCTACAGCGGTGTTTACAGACTGCTGCATAGCCTGCAAACCCTCCTGAAATGAATCTGCTTGCTGCTGGATCAGCTCAGTTTGCCTCTTCTGATTTTCGAACATCCCGCGTATCACTCCTAACATGGCGGCTTCATCCACACGCCTCTGATACGTCTTGAAGTTCTTATCTGCCATGGTCCTGAAATCAAAACAAACAACATTAGCATGATGATAGATTCAATATAGAAATCAAGGCTAGAACTCCAAGATACTTAAATAGAGTGTTGCATTGTAGCTATGCCGCGGTATCATAGCCGCAATTACTTAACTCCACCCAAGTCGCCTAAGTCCTAGAGATAACAAGAAATTTGGTTTTCGAGTTGACAATGCAAAGTAAGTTTGCATGTCTGCATGATCTGGAAGGATGATTCAAGGACGGTAAAACGGTCAAGGTGGCAGGACATGTTTCCTAATCACGGGTATTATGATTCGGGTATCGGGTGCAATACCCAACTACAAAGAATCAACCCAATTAACCTATGGCTCTGATACCAAAAAAACCATGTCACGCCCCGCTTCCCAGAGTACGCAAAATTGGGCACGTGACATAGCCAACCATGCTACCTGTGGGTAGAACGCATCCGTCCACAGTCACATTACGGTTATAGAGATATCAAGAACAGTAAATAAACTAAACTAATACATGTCCAAATCCAGATTAACAAGAATCAATAAACAATAAGTGCGGAAGCTAATGATCCAATACAATGAATAAACAATACGTCCCATAATGCGGGCTCACATCTGGAAATGAAAGAAATAAATAAACTAAACCCTAAGGACTCACTGTTCAGCCTGCTGGCTGAAGTACTCCTGCTCGGTCGTCGATAATGGTACGGAATCTGGGCCATGCAAAACCCAGACGTCAGCGCGTCAAGATATCAAGTATATAGTATAAACATGGTAATAAGCAATGCAAGTATGAACATGAATAAAGCAACAATAAGAGATGACAAGCAGGGTAATGTGTAATGGTGACTAAACTGTCCTATCAGGTTTTCTACTCTATAGTCTTTGAAACCAATTGATGAATCGTCGATGTAACTCAATAGTATCCCGTGCGTGCCCGGGACCACGGTCATGACCCTCGGGGCTGAATCCGAGACGTGCCGCTAAGCAGTAAAAGGTAGTAGGATGGACGAGTGATGTCAGCATCAACACTCCGGAGCTGGCCAAGCCCGTAAGACTGATCAGAACAATGTATCGAACTGTTGAGTTACAAGTCGGTTTCACCTTTGATTTCCCCATACCCCCAAACTATGTATGTCAGGTCAGGTATTCAGTAGTCAAGGACTAATGGCAACACAAAGTCAAGTGAGAGTAGGTCTGTCTGGATCGACAGCAGGAATGGTTAGGTTTGTCGGCATTAGGCATGAAATCATGAAACAGGTAATGTCATGGTACGACAGGATGAGTCGGTATGTATGTATATGTCAGGTGTGGCAGGGTCAGGCCAATATGTCGTGCAATCGGGTAAGTGCTCACAACAGGTATACAATCAATAATGAACAGTAGCAGGAAACAGTAATTAACCACAATATTCCATATAACCACAGTGATGTTTGTATTCTCTTATTAACAGGTTCAATCATCTTTAGGGTGCAATAGCCACAGGGTAAACAATATTAATAACACGAAGCAATGAAGCCATTAAACTACAGCATAATAATAGTTACAAGGATGATCTAACAATTTAAGCAATGACGTGCTAATTGGTTAATTGGTTAAAGGGTGAAATGATAGCATACCGAGTAACCACTATAATGATTTAACGTTACGGATAATTGTAAATGTCATCAAGCCGTGTGGTTATAACAGATAACATGATTAAGTTTGTAGCATGTTAAAGCAAGTATTCGGATACTTGCCTCGACGGTTTCGCGAACCGGAACGCACGGATGCAAAGTCGGCAGAAAACGCGATATGAAAGCACGGGCCACGGATCGAGTCCCAACAGAGATCAACGGGATCACACGGACCAGGGGACTTCGCTGTAGCGTCGGGTTCGTCAAGACGGCACGGTCGGATTCCGGCAACGACAAAGTAGCGAAGTTAGCAACACAAGAAAACTTAAAACGATCAGCGAGGGTTCACTGCACACAGGAAAGGAAGAGGAAGTTTACAGAGGGATATACCAGGTGTCCCCGGCACGCTCGACGGCGCTGGAACGCCGGCGAGGCAACGGCGGCGGCGGCAGCAAGGACTGAAAGTTTCCCGGGTCGCTGGAAAGGTGGTGGTGCAGTGCTGCGGGGATGTACGGGCCGGGCTCTGGTCTCAGGGGAGAGGAAGTGGTCGGCGGTGGCACAAGCGACGACGACGAGGGTCGACCGGGGCTTCTCCGGCGAACGGGAGATAGTGCAGGGTCGGCTCGGGTTTGCTGGTGGTCCAGCGAGGAGAGGAGGGGAGGTGGTGACGAGGTCGTGACGAGGAGGATGAGAGGGTGTCGCGGGGGTCGTCGGCGACGGGAGGTCGCGTCGACGGCGAGGTCTGCAGGGTTGGAGGCGACGTCGGGTTGGGTGCAGGCGCGGAAGATGAACGGAGGAAGGAGGAATAGGGTGCGGCTAGGTTGTAGAGGCGATGATGGCGACGGCGAGATCGCTGGGAGGTCGGTGGCGAAGACCGGAGGTGGCTAGGGTTAGGGTTCGTGGGATGTTTCACGTGGTGGAGGAAATAGGAGGAGGCTGCGTAGGGATGAATATATAACAGAGAGAGAAAGAGAAGATTATGATAGATGGAGAGAGAGAGTTTGATGAGGAGAGAGAGAGACTGAGGGAAAGAGAGGCGGAGAGAGAAAAGATTGAGGTGGGGCCCATGCGCAGATTTGAGCCTCGCGATTGGCTAGGGAGGTAAGGAGGTTATTAAAAGAAATTTAAAAAAGATTCAAACGTTATCATTTTGGTAACAGAAATATATTATTATGGTTTAAAATATATTTAACCAAACGGGCACTTTTGGCGCTAAATGAAACATTTCCACATCGCGCCCGGGTTGCGCCCAAATGCTCCAAATTCAAACTATAGGATTTTAAGCGGTTCCAAATTTTGAAAATAGGTGTTTAGTGATTAAAATGCATGCCCCCAAGTCGGACACTTGCACGCACGCGTAGTCGCCCAAACTGGCCCGTTTAGCCAAACGGAACGGAATCTCGACACGCGGACGCTACCACGCGACTAGTGGCGACGAGTAGGCCAACATGGACATCTTAAATTTCATTTTAGGAGTTAAAATTTTTTATGTGCCAAAATGACTTAACCGGTTAAAATTTAGCAATAAACCCCAGAAAACTGAATAATTGGAAAGGAGCAGTAGATAACCCTCAACTAGTAATATAAATAGTATTATTGGGCTCGGGTGTTACAGCGGTCAAAGTTGAGGGGGCCGTTGCAGCGGGCACCCGAGTAGATGACATCTCCTGCGGTATGACAGGGTGGTCTTTTTCTTGCCGAACCTTTATCTTTTTCTGTCGGCGGGTGTAGTCTCGGTTGACCACAGAGTCTTGGACCAGTCGCCAAACCTTATGAATTTTCGAGGACAGCCGCTGGGGAGGCTGCTCCAGCTTCTCCTTTGTAGCGCTCTCCATAGGCGGAGGAGACCTTTTTAGCACGGCAGTTGGAGAATTCCTGCGCACCTTGTTAAGTAGTTCAAACCTGTTCCCAGTTGGAACAGCAGCGTCGACTTCCACCATCGGAGCTGGCGGAGTTAGTCCAGAACGAGAGCTGCCTACAGCTTTCCTCACTCGACGCCAGTGACGATGTCGAGCATGCCTCATAGACGGTATTGGTTCAGTCATGGGGGTGGCCTCATCATGCCCCCCGTTTTGGTGAAGTTTTGTTATTGGTGCTAGCCTTTCGAAGACTGACGTTCGCTGAGAGGAAACGTCCAATCTATCAAAAACAGACATCTGAGCAGGGGAAGCAGTTTTGATGACTTCTCCTGGAGCGGGAGCTGAAACGGCCAGTCTTCTGAAGACTGACCCCTTGGCAGAAGCCTCTCTGATGATTTCGTCTGCTTGAGTCGGCATGGTTATCCGCTTTGGGATGGCCGCTTCAGGTATCGCGGGCTTCCTCACGGGCCCATTGGAGTTCAGGCTCAGCCTGTTGAAGACTGATGCTGTAGGTTTGGAATTGGACGACCCATTGAAAGGGGCCGTGGTAGTGGTGAGCCGATTAAAGACCGACCTCTTCAGAGCTTGCGATGGTAGCGAGGCGTCGAAGCTCATGGGTGGGAGCAAGGTCTCAAAGAATAGTCTTGTGGTGTCTTGGGTCACTTATTCCACAGGCATTGTGAAAAGGGAGGATGCTTGGGACTCATAAGTCACTCCTCGTGCGAGGACAGAGTGGGAGTTGTTGCAATTGTTGCAGTTAGTGCAGCTGGAAGCCATTGATCTGCACGGGAGCAAGACACCAAATCTTAGTATCTCGAATCCAGGGGCAACCATAGCAAACCGCAATTCGTTCATAAAACACGACACACGAAGTGTGGAGTGGAAAGAGGAAAAGGACCCACCGGGCGTGCCAGAATCTGTTCTCCGCCGAAAGACGTGACCGGGACGTTGGGACGTCAGGCTTGAATTTTGAGGGCAGATGCTATTTGGTGCTATCCGTCCACCTCTCCGAAGATGCCAAGTTGATTTATGACACCATGTATTGAAGGTTTAAACGGATGCGGCCGATGTAGCAGACTTCGTCAGATTTCCCCTCGTTGAGGGGTTTTTGATTGTGGGGACGCTCTTCCGTGCAGGCGCAAGCCCCTGCAGTTAATTACACTACCGCATCACGGTAATCACTTTCTCCTTCTCCAGATGGTCACTTCGTGTGTGTGTTTGTTTTGTTTTTGGTTGCCCGTTGATTCTATATGGAGACTAATTTATGTTGCCGCCCGTAGGGCGTGGATTAGTCCAAATTCGTATCTTCTTAGATTTGGGTTTGGGGTTGGGTTTAAGGATGCGTTAGTCTCATTTGAGACTAAGATCAATTTAAACGTTTGTTAAGAATACGCTAGTCTAATTTTAGACCAAGATCAACTTAACGGGATCGTTTAGATCCAACAAAAGAGCATTTAGGCTCTATTGTTTAGTTTAGGGACATTGCGGTCCATTGTTAGTTTAAGGACATTACGGTTCAATATTAGTTTAAGGACATCTCGGTCCATGAGTTTAAGGACTCCACAGTCCGAGGTTAAGGACATCATAGTCCATGGGTTTAAGGACCCTACAATCCGAGGTTAAGGACATCATAGTCCATGGGTTTAAGGACCCCACAGTCCATAGAATGTCTGGTTGTCGGGACCCACCACCTTTCTGAATACGTTGAAGGATTACAACGACATGCATCAGAGGTGTGAAGAGATGTACCCTGGAACTAAAGTTGATTGAAAGGCTCTGGGTTTTGCTTTGAATGTCATATGAGATGACCAATTTTAGAAAAAGTGCATTTGAGGTTCAGTCAAAAGGGAGGGTCCTGCCTCTGGAATACTTAGCTAGGGCTAAGATTGGCTCGAATATAGTGTTAAACACAAGAGTACACTCGGCTATCACGTGCTCCCACGTGATGTGCTTAGAATAGTGTTAAACACTAGGGATGAAGCGCACAAAATAGTGTTAAACACTAAAAAAAGAAGCGCTCACGTGGGTCGCTGAGGCGCTTGAGTATTGGGCCAGACTTCCCTTTATTTTATTCTTAAAATATTCAAATAAGTGTTAAACACTTAATCTTTTTGGCTATCACGTGTGGGCACGTGATGGGTACCCATGCACTGGATATTAAAAGGATTTGCTAGGGGTCACGTGGGGACACGTGAGGGCGCCCATGCGTTGGATATTAATCCTTCAGCTTTTTCTATCTTCTCTTTTTTAAAGAGGTGTTTGTCAGGAGTCACGTGGGGACACGTGAGTCACCCAAATCGATTCTGCCCTTTTTATTTTAAGAAGTCTATTCAAGGGTCACGTGAGAGTACATGACCTAATCTTATTTGTTCTCTTTTGGTCATTGGAGGGGAGGGTCACGTGTTGCCACGTGATCATGTTGGGTACTTGATCTTTTTACGTGCATGGAGAGATAAATTCCTTATTCAAGAATTAAATTCTCTCATAGGGTTAAACCTTAATTTTGTTTTGAGGAATTAAATTCCCATATGTTCGAAAGAATTAAATTCTTTAAACTCAATTCTCCCTTTAAGTTTTGAATCTGCATGGCAGAATCTCCCCGATGAGAATTAAATTCTCAACTTATAGGGTGATCTGCTTCTGCAGATCTATTATCATGAAGAAGAACTAAGTTCTTATATTAATGGTTAAACCCTATCTTTGTTGGAGGAATTAAATTCCTATGTGCTTTGTAGGAGAATAAAATTCTCTGAACTTAGGTCATCCCTTAGGTTTTAGATCTGCATGGCAGAATACCCCCGATGAGAATTAAATTCTCAACTTATGGGGAGATCTGCTTCTGCAGATCTTCAACCAAATGAAGAATTAAGTTCTTATTCAGAAGAGTTAAACTCTTAGTTTGAGAATTAAATTCTCTTTTGTTTTGTGGGAGCTTATAGAATGATCTCTTTCCCTCTCTTACCTAGGGTTTCTTTCTTTTCTGAAGAGATCTTCTTCTTTTTGGAGTATTAAATTCTCTTCTTTTTTCTCTCTGTTGTTTTCCTTTTTTTCTTTTTTCTTTTTTCTTCTTCTATCTTTGGCTCCTATTTATAGGAGAAAGAAAAGAATCAGTTTGTTTAGTCAATCTCTGATTGAGAGATTTTTAATTGATTTTGTAACCAACATGATCTTTTAGATCATTCGATGAATTTTATTCACCACCGGATTTTCTAATCCATAGGATATTTTATTTATTGTTCCTGGCAAATTTTAGGAAAATATTTCCTTATATAGAATTTTTCTATAAATTGGTGATTTTTTAATCGCCATTAGATTTTTAATCCAACGGTGTTTCCTTTACAGAGTGCAATCTATTTGTTTGGAAAGAACTTGGGAAATATTAGGGTTTTTGATTTCTCTTAATTAGAATTTAATTCAATTAGTTCAGAAGGTTTAAGTGCCTATCACGTGTTGGCACATGACCCCACTGATTGACCATTTAATTAGAATTTAATTCTATTATTTTAATGAACTCGGGAACTTATCACGTGTCGGCACGCGACCCCTGGTCACGTGTGGGCACGTGATGCCCCATTGGGGTTTTTTCTTACTGTTTTATTATACCTTTTAATTCCTTTCACTGGGTTTAAAGGCCCATCACGTGTGGGCACTGTAGGGTTCCTAGGCACTCTTGTGAAGGTTCATAAGGCATCAAACATGCACGGATAAAAATTTAGACGTGCCGAACAACCCAAAGCCGGGATCTTTGCTAGATTATTAGGGTTAAGCATGCAAGATAACAACTTTTATCTAAGTGTGAGGGATTACAACCTTTGTAGTCCGCTCCTTCGCTTCACAAGCTCCGAGTAGAAGTCCCTTCGCCGCGATCCTCGATCTCCCGGACTCAAGGGAGGCTCCACGACTCGAACGATCCATGCTAGCTTGAAGTGTTCCAAATCTCCGATGATCTACGTCGAAGTTTCAATAACTCTAGCTTTCTCACTCTAAAGAGATGAACACACTAATCTCATGGGCCAGATGAGATGAGAATGAAGGAGTAGTAATTATGCTTTCTTTTTAATTCACTTTCTCACAATTTATCATCACAAAATGGAATTTCTAGTGAGCTCAAAATCAAGAGAGAAGAAGAAGATAATGGAAATGATAATGATCAATCCTTTTGTGATGAATAGAAAATAAATCTATATGATTGATATATCAACCATCGTCAAGGATGAGTGGCTAATAGTTTGTAGAGAATAAACTAGAGTTAGAGTTTGGTTGGGTTAGATAATGTGTCATCAACAAATATCTTAACCATGACAAAAGAAAATGCTTCTAGAAGGTGCATGATGCAACTAACCCTAATCAAACCCTAACCTCATTTAATCATCCTTAAACATGTTTAATAATAAATCATATCATGTCACAATAATATTTATCACATATATATTATATATTTGCAACAAAAGAAAATAATACAATTAACATATATCGCATATATATCAATGTATCATCCAGTGAGAAAATGAAATAATAAAGCAAGCCAATATTAGATAATGTAATAATATATCATATATATTATTATACATTAAATCATCGAATCAACACTTGATCCGACGATCCGGCTATATCGAATATTACCGACTAATATATCATGTACCGATTCATCGAATCAACACTTGATCCGATGACCCGGTTCATATCTAAATATCGCGAGAATATAATACGGTATCTCATATCGCATTATTCTCGGTCCTGCACATATCACATATGTGCCTCTACTCCGTTTCGCCTGAGCCAAGAAACCTCTGTGTAGGACTCTAAAGAATCGTCAATACGCCGGTAGCAGGTGATGATCATATCAAACACCCACAAGCTGCAAGCGTTCAGCTAAACGTAACAGCCACCCAGGTATTGAGCGATCAGAAGATCAACAAGCTAGCCTGTGCGTTCTCCTGTGAATCCAATCAGTAACACTCCCGTACAGTCCGGTCTGTTCGTCTGATATGTTGCATATCAAGTCTAGGGGTGGTATACGTCAGACCCCAGTAACCGATAAGTCGTGTCGATGTGTGGCTCATAACGGGTCGAGAAACTACTAGTAACACTTACCAGTAAATCTCTATATCAGCCCTGGCCAGGGACTTCCAGTTATAGCCAATCGAACACAGCACAACATCAACTCCCTATACCGGGAGAGACGAATCCCCTCCTATCGCTCATTGCCTCCATGTGATTCGGGACTGTACCCAAAAGCCACCGTTTTGCACGCCCTCTTGGACGTGGTAAGGTGGAAATCAAAGCACAGTTGGAATCACACAAGACTTTATGACGATCTCGGGTCTACAGACTACCCTGTACCAGTGTCACCGGAGAACTGCCATCTGACGTGTGGTATATCACCATCTGGGAGTTCTCGGTGAGTCCGTCCAGTGTACCCAGTCTCTACTGAGCACCCGTACACCATCTCTGATGTCAAACACCGATGGATATGGGATCATCCATCGCCCATCATATGGGTCAAGATGCATATACGCTAGTCTACTCTGGTGTATCGATACCCTGTCTCGATATACCCTCGACTAGGAACAGTTATAGGATGTACTCATCGACTACCAAGGCCCCACTAGTATGATCTTATCATAGTCCCAGTAGTCGAGTACAGATCCTAAGGGCTTTATCAACATGTGAGAGAAAAACAGTAAACCAATACAACTCAACATGTTAAGATAAAGTGAAACCAAATAGCATACTATCATGACGAGCAAGAAAGTCATCTCTATATATATCCAAGCATCCATTATAATATACATCATATGTACAACAATGGCCTCTAGGGCATATACATAACTAACAATCTCCCACTTGCACTAAGGCCAGCTGCTGTAGTATCTCAGACCTAGCATCCCGAATAATCTCTCAAACTGTATCTGGGGAATAGCCTTCATGAATTAATCCGCAATGTTGTCCTTTGTATCTACTTTCCTGACCTCGATCTCCCGGCGATCAACTATCTCCCTGATCAGGTGATACCGCCTCAGAATATATCTGGACTTTTGATGGGACCTGGGTTCCTTGGCTAACGCCACAGCTCCATTGTTATCGCAATACAGAGGTATTGGATGCTCAATGGATGGAACCACACCAAGTTCACTAATGAACTTCTTTATCCAGAAAGCCTCCTTGGCAGCATCGTTGGCAGCGATGTATTCAGCCTCCATCGTCGAGTCTGCAACGGTATCCTGTTTGGAACTCTTCCAACATACCGCCCCACCATTGTGGGTAAAGACAAAACCCGAATGCGACTTAGAGTCGTCCTTATCACTTTGGAAGCTGGAATCGGTAAAGGACTCCACCTGGAGTTCTCCGTTACCATACACCAAGAACATCTCCTTAGTCCTTCGTAAGTACTTGAGAATGTTCTTCACAGCTGTCCAATGACTCTCTCCAGGATCTGCTTGATACCGACTCACTACACTTAGTGAGTATGCTACATCGGGTCTGGTACATAGCATCGCATACATGATAGAGCCTACTGCCGAAGCATAGGGTATCCCTTGCATGCGAGCTCTCTCCAAATCAGTCTTGGGAGACATTTCTTTGGAGAGAGTGAGTCCAGAGATCGTGGGTTGGTTCCCACGCTTGGATTCTTCCATACTAAATCTCTTTAGTATGGTGTCAATGTACCTGGATTGGGACAATCCCAGTATCCTTTTCGATCTATCTATATAGATCATGATTCCCAATATGCAGGAGGCATCACCTAGATCTTTCATTGAGAATCTCTGTGATAAGAAGAGCTTGACTGATTGCAGCATAGGAATATCATTTCCTATCAAGAGTATATCATCCACGTACAATACGAGGAAGACTACCTTACCCTCTGCTACCTTCTTATAGATACAAGGTTCATCTATATTTTTGATGAAGTCAAACTCTTTGACTACTACATCAAAACAGATGTTCCAACACCGCGATACTTGCTTTAACCCATAAATGGATTTAAGCAATTTGCATACCTTTCCGCTGCTCCCACTATCTACGAAGCCCTCTGGCTGAGTCATGTACACGCTCTCTTCTGAATCACCATTTAGAAAGGCGGTCTTAACATCCATTTTCCAGATTTCGTAGTCATGGTATGCAGCAATGGCAAGTAAGATTCGGATGGACTTAAGCATAGCTACTGGAGAAAAGGTTTCGTCATAATCCACACCTGGTCGTTGACGAAAACCCTTTGCTACAAGTCTAGCTTTGAAAGTCTCAACTTTTCCATCTACACCAAATTTCTTTTTAAAGATCCACTTGCTCCCTATGGGTTTTACCCCTTCAGGAGCATTTTCCAAAGTCCATACTTTGTTGGTGTACATGGATTCCATCTCAGATCGCATTGCATCTAGCCATTTCACAGAGTCACCACTCGTGATGGCCTGCTCGAAACTAGTCGGTTCATCATCATCCATGATGCAGTCCTCGCTTCCACCATCAATGAGAAAATCGTAGTATCTCTCAGGTGGACGAGAAACCCTACTAGATCGGCGGAGAGGCTGGGGTTCGTCGGGTACTACTGAATCCTCTGGTTCCAATAAATCATCAGTTGTAGTCTGTGGTACTGGAACCTCTTCCAGCTCTACCTCTTTGCCACTAATTTCTTTTGTAAGAAATTCCTTTTCTAAAAAGGTGGCATATTGAGAAACAAACACTTTTTGTTCCGCAGCATGATAGAAAATATATCCTTGAGAATTCTTAGGATATCCCACAAATTTGCAAAGAACTGATCGTGCCTCAAGTTTGTCTGGATTTTGTCTTTTGACATAGGCCGGACAACCCCATATCTTAACTCGTTTAAAATATGGTCTCTTCCCACTCCATATCTCATATGGTGTGGTAGGTACAGATTTAGACGGAACTATATTCAATATGTATATGGCTGTCTCAAGCGCATACCCCCAAAAGGAAATAGGTAACTCAGCATCGCTCATCATAGATCGCACCATATCTAATAGGGTCCGATTCCTTCGTTCCGATACACCGTTGTGTTGTGGTGTATAAGGAGGAGTAAGTTGAGAGAGAATCTCATTCTCTTTTAGATAATCTAGGAACTCACTGCTTAAGTGTTCACCTCCTCGATCAGATCGAAGAATCTTAATACTTTTGCCCGTTTGGTTCTCTACTTCGTGCTTATATTCTCTGAATTTCTCAAAAGCTTCAGACTTGTGTTTCATCAGAAACACATGTCCGTATCTAGAGAGATCGTCAGTGAATGTAATGAAGTAGGAAGAACCGTTCCTGGCATGCGTAGACATGGGACCACATACATCACTATGTATTAGTCCTAAGAGTTCAGTAACTCTTTCTCCGTGTCCACTAAACGGAGCTTTGGTCATTTTTCCTTTGAGACATGAATGGCAAGTATCATAAGATGATAATTCAAACGGATTCAAATAACCATCCTTATGTAACTTAGCCAGTCGTGTCGCATTGATATGACCAAGTCTACAATGCCACAAGTAGGATTCATTCATATCTGAACTTTTCCTCTTGTGTGTGTTTTGTATATTCAGGACTGTATTCTGATTTAGAATGAATATGCCATTATGTAACGAGCCTGATGCAATCAACTTTTGATCTAGGAATATGTTCATAACATTATCCTTTACTACAAAATTATATCCTTCTTTACTTAATAAAGAAACTGATATAATGTTGCACATCATGTTCGGTATATAATAGTACTCATTTAGAATCAGTGTATTACGACTTGGCAATACAAGATGATATTCGCCAACTGCTTTGGCTACAATACTTGCACCGTTCCCTACTTGAACGGAATGATCACCTTTTCCCAGTTCTCTACCTTTACGTAGCCCATGTAACAATTTACATATATGGGATCCTGATCCGGTATCTAATACCCAGGACGTAGGGTGAACTGAGAAACAGTTCTCAATAACTAACACACCCGAAGAAGATGCATCAACATGCATGTTCTTTTGGGCGGCTTGAGAATCCAGATATTCTCCTGTTTCCTGATCAGTCTTATAACTCTTATAAGAAAAAACGGGTCTAACATTCCCTTGCTCAGTACAATAATTGGGTTCAGTCAATACATCCATATTATTATCTTGATTATGGCCTGACATGGTCGCTACCTGGAGAGAGAGAGAAGAAAAAACACTTTAGCGTATGCTCTTGCAAGATTAGATTGGTTATTATCTTATCTGATCAGGATGTCTCCCACTGTTTTTATCAAATCTACCTTCAAACCCTAAAAGGTAAGATTAGCCGGGATTAATTACACCCTACAATTTCGTCAATCTTTCAGCCAGATCAGTGTCGGTACTTTGAGGGAGGTTCCCCGTGCTTTCGCACGGACCTAATTAAAGTAAACCTCGTTTTTCCAGAGGCGTAACCCCATTAACACTTTTCTAGACACCTACTTGATCGGCTAATTGTCCTGTGTAAAACTCTCTCAGGAGTAACTCTTACTCACAGTGGGTATCGGGATCCAACTATCTCATAGAAGGTATGCAATCTCATTGCAAATTTCAATACTTGAAATTCCCGATAATATTTTGCCCCTAGCGATCTATGACCTTAACTAAGTTAACAAACCATAAATCGCAAGTCAAGTTCAACCCGTACATTTCCAGATTGAATTAGACCCACCCGTACGACCTTTAACTGAGTTAACAAGGCCGTACGAATACCCTAATCCAATCACATCTCATGTTTTAGCAGATAAACATTATTTAGCTACCGTACACTATGCCTTAACTAAGTCAACAAACATAGCACGAATACTAAATAATATCTATCTGAAATGACGGAGGGCTACGCAGGTTTTTCAGAAAACCCTGAACGTAATGAACTTGATATCGTCGTAGAATCAAGTGTTTTTGAAAAGGAGTGTTTTTGAGGCTTTTCTTAGTTTGCTAAAGGGGTCACTCCCGGTGAAGGGATCGTCGGCCCTTTCCTCATCGAATAAGGTGCAGGATATATCATATATACCGCTGTGCAAAGCAAAACTTTAAAAGCAATCAAAAGACAAACCGAGTTTTGTAGCATCTGCCAGTTTCGCTAAAGAGGTCACTCCCGGTGAAGGGATCGCCGGCTCTTTCCCTATCGAATAAGGTGCAGGATATATCATATATATCACTGTGCAAAGCAAAACTGTAGCTACCCTTTTTATAAAGTTTTGATTCTACAACATCTTTAGGTTTCTTTTCTTTTTATTAATCTCATTAATAAAAATCCCATCAGCTTATGCTTCCTAAGCATCACAGAAGAAACGAAAGCAGTAATATTTATATATCAGCATATATATAGTATAAGCATTCGTCTCAGGCAGTAATATGATCTCATCACAAAACATTGCAGCAGAAGAACATATATGAAATATTAGATATACTAGGACGTCCGTGTTTTCAATACGAGCCTGTATAAAACACGGATTCCACGGTCGCGACGAATAGCCAAACCTACATCCCAAGACCCCTACGAGAGCGGCAAGTAACACTGCCAATTCTAGGGTTAGGAGACCCGGTCTCGACTCCTCGAGATGGCTTCCCACTGGACCCTAGAACCCGGTTACTTGTGCTCCCCTCCTTGGGTCTACATAATGCGGAAAAGTAAATAATATACACTGGTGACATCAACCTCAACCTGGAAGTGCCCCAAATAAAAGAATATTACATTACAAATGAATTTTACATGAATGAAAATAAAAACCCTCATCTCACATAAAACCCCCGGCTATTCAGAATGCGACGATCCAATATAACATATCACAGCAACACATAATATCACATATCATCAACGTAAGTGAATATGCGCATCCCAATTGTCGTTGACATATAGCAACGAAACCGGCGATATCACATATTACACTTACGGTCACAGAAAAGAAAGTGTAAAACTACAACATTTGGAATCCACAATCACTTTAGACATCGTAAATCCGAAATATCACATACTTCGCATTTCATGCCTAACTCTATGAATTCCACATATTGTATCACATTCCAGATAAATAGACAGTATTAAACTTTTCGAACAGATAATCAAATACCCAAAATTTCCTAAAGTGCTCAACACTTGAGAAAAGTTCATATAATCCCAGAAGATGTCAAAGTACCAGTGATCCAGCCGTAGAAGGGTCAAGCCAACGCCTCACATGTGGCACGCCGTACTGCCCCAAACCCGAAGGTTCAAAAGGCAGTTCAAGACGGTCACATAATCGAGTTAAGGTTTGTTGTCTTCTAGAGGGTCCACCGCTTAACTTGTACAATTTTTCCGAAAGATTTAAACCCGATAAAAATTCAACACTTGAAAGTTTGCCGTACCGGGAAACAGTGAGTTAATGATATCCGTTCAAATAGTTTAACAGTTTCTAAATATCCGGAAATAAAAACGAATTTAAATATTCCGATCGAATCTACGATTACAAAAGAAACTCCAGAATACTCAACACTTGAGTCGGAATAAAAATACCCATAAAATATATCTCACAGAAATATTAATTTCTGTGCAAAAATGATTCCTTGATCTCTTCATACTGCCGCGGTTCCGCGGCCCAAGCAAGGTACGGCCGCGGTTCCGCGGCGGTTCGTACGGATCAGGGGATAATTTTTTCACCGAAATTCTTATTTTTCCTTGCTGTATTTTTCAGGTATTTTTAATTGAGAAAAATCCCAGATTTTGAAAAATTTCCAGAGAGGGGGTAAATTTTGTCGGTACGGGTTCGATCGGAGTTTTAACTTCGTAAACACGTCGCCTAATGCTCTAGCTAGTCTCTGATACCACTGTAGGGTTCCTAGACACTCTTGTGAAGGTTCATAAGGCGTCAAACATGCCCGGATAAAAATTTAGACGTGCCGAACAACCCAAAACCGGGATCTTTGCTAGATTATTAGGGTTAAGCATGCAAGATAACAACTTTTAACTAAGTGTGAGGGATTACAACCTTTGTAGTCCGCTCCTTCGCTTCACAAGCTCCGAGTAGAAGTCACTTCGCCGCGATCCTCGATCTCCCGGACTCAAGAGAGGCTCCACGACTCGAACGATCCATGCTAGCTTGAAGTGTTCCAAATCTCCGATGATCTACGTCGAAGTTTCAATAACTCTAGCTTTCTCACTCTAAAGAGATGAACACACTAATCTCATGGGCTAGATGAGATGAGAATGAAGGAGTAGTAATTATGCTTTCTTTTTTAATTCACTTTCTCATAATTTATCATCACAAAATGGAATTTCTAGTGAGCTCAAAATCAAGAGAGAAGAAGAAGATAATGGAAATGATAATGATCAATCCTTTTGTGATGAATAGAAAATAAATCTATATGATTGATATATCAACCATCGTCAAGGATGAGTGGCTAATAGTTTGTAGAGAATAAACTAGAGTTAGAGTTTGGTTGGGTTAGATAATGTGTCATCAACAAATATCTTAACCATGACAAAAGAAAATGCTTCTAGAAGGTGCATGAAGCAACTAACCCTAATCAAACCCTAACCTCATTTAATCATCCTTAAACATGTTTAATAATAAATCATATCATGTCACAATAATATATATCACATATATATTATATATTTGCAACAAAAGAAAATAATACAATTAACATATATCGCATATATATCAATGTATCATCCAGTGAGAAAATGAAATAATAAAGAAAGCCAATATTAGATAATGTAATAATATATCATATATATTATTATACATTAAATCATCGAATCAACACTTGATCCGACGATCCGGCTATATCGAATATTACCGACTAATATATCATGTACCGATTCATCGAATCAACACTTGATCCGATGACCCGGTTCATATCTAAATATCGCGAGAATATAATACGGTATCTCATATCGCATTATTCTCGGTCCTGCACATATCACATATGTGCCTCTGCTCCGTTTCGCCTGAGCCAAGAAACCTCTGTGTAGGATTCTAAAGAATTGTCAATACGCCGGTAGCAGGTGATGATCATATCAAACACCCACAAGCTGCAAGCGGTCAGCTAAACGTAACAGCCACCCAGGTATTGAGCAATCAGAAGATCAACAAGCTAGCCTGTGCGTTCTCCTGTGAATCCAATCAGTAACACTCCCGTAAAGTCCGGTCTGTTCGTCTGATATGTTGCATATCAAGTCTAGGGGTGGTATACGTCAGACCCCAGTAACTGATAAGTCGTGTCGATGTGTGGCTCATAACGGGTCGAGAAACTACTAGTAACATTACCAGTAAATCTCTATATCAGCTCTGGCTAGGGACTTCCAGTTATAGCCAATCGAACACAGCACAACATCAACTCCCTATACCGGGAGAGACGAATCCCCTCCTATCGCTCATTGCCTCCATGTGATTCGGGACTGTACCCAAAAGCCACCGTTTTGCACGCCCTCTTGGACGTGGTAAGGTGGAAATCAAAGCACAGTGGGAATCACACAAGACTCTATGACGATCTCGGGTCTACAGACTACCCTGTACCAGTGTCACCGGAGAACTGCCATCTGACGTGTGGTATATCACCATCTGGGAGTTCTCGGCGAGTCCGTCCAGTGTACCCAGTCTCTACTGAGCACCCGTACACCATCTCTGATGTCAAACACCGATGGATATGGGATCATCCATCGCCCATCATATGGGTCAAGATGCGTATACGCTAGTCTACTCTGGTGTATCGATGCCCTGTCTCGATATACCCTCGACTAGGAACAGTTATAGGATGTACTCATCGACTACCAAGGCCCCACTAGTATGATCTCATCATAGTCCCAGTAGTCGAGTACAGATCCTAAGGGCTTTATCAACATGTGAGAGAAAAACAGTAAACCAATACAACTCAACATGTTAAGATAAAGTGAAACCAAATAGCATACTATCATGACGAGCAAGAAAGTCATCTCTATATATATCCAAGCATCCATTATAATATACATCATATGTACAACAATGGCCTCTAGGGCATATACATAACTAACAGGCACGTGACCCCTTTTGATCAGAATTCAATTCTTATTATTTCAGAGTCCTCAGGAAACCATCATGTGTCGGCATGCGACCCCCGATCACGTGTGGGCACGTGATGCCCCATTTTTTCCTTATATTTTATGAGGGAACAAATGCCCCCACAGCGTTGTTCTCACGTATTTGCAAGTGAGTGCAACGCTGTCAGCTTTGTAGCCGTTGGATTTGCTTAGGGCAAGGGGCAGATGAACCGTTTCCCATCACATCCTATAAATGCAAGGGTTTCTTCAGAAGCGCCTCCACTCTTTCATCTTCTTCCTTGTTCATTTTCCTTTGAGAATTTAATTCTCTTCCTCAGAGCTCAGTTCTCTGTTCCAAAAATTTCTGAGTTTAACTCTGTCCCAGAAAGAATCTTTTCTTCAGGTAATGGTTTTGAACGACCGAAGAACTTTTATATAAAATAAATAAATAAAACTCTTTGGATTTTAAATCCACACCAAGGGTTTTTCCCTTCAAAGAACTCATCTTTTCGATCTTTAGGTAGTAAACCCCAAATGTTGGGAATTTTCTGATTTCAGGGGTTTAATGATGGTATCTGTTTCCTTCTGGAATTTAATTCCATTTCAAAGAGCCTAGCTCTGAAAATTTTTCTGGGAATTTAATTTCTCTGTTCAAAAGGAATTTAATTCCTCTAGAGAACTTAGTTCTTAAAAGAAGACTTCTTGGGATTTTTTTTATCCTGAGTTGTTCTTGCAAAAATAGTTTAGGAGAGATCCTTCTCGATTTGCACAAAGTTTCTGCAATGGGTTTTCTCCTTGGGGGAATGTGTAGAGTTGTTTGAATTTATTGAGAATCTTCCTTTTGTTCTCATGATGATTGTTCAGCCTCATTATTAGTGAGCCACCATATTGATTTTGTAGGGCCCATATGTTTTGTAACCCATGGTCCCATGAAATATGTTGTTTGTCGTTTTCTTCCATTTTCTTCTTATATATATACTTATATATACACATTTATACACATGTGGGATTCACTAACAGTTTCCCCTTCCTTTATTTCAGGAACAGTGGCTTCTCTTTCATACTTTCCCTTTACTCGCTCGGAGGTGGCTTTCCCTCAATCACCGTCGGACGAAGAAGCGATGGTAATAATCAGGGCTCATGACCCGGATTGCACCAACTTACTTTTATGGGGAACCTGGTATGGGCATATCATTCAGGGCCGCCACAGCTTTCTTTGCGAGGTACCAACATAGCCTATCCTCCCATTCTTGCCGATGGAGCGCCCGCAGACCGCCTTTGATGTGTAGATGTTGAATTGGACCCCTTCGGGCCGGCTTGAGTCGTCGACAACTGGGATACCAAACCACCCTGTGCCAGCCATAGACATCTTAGGGCGTCGTATCTGCCAAGGTGAAGCCCAGCCTTAGGGACAGGTCTACAAGATAGGGATTACCCCTCG
The DNA here is from genome assembly GCA_030015575.1 of Agapanthus africanus. Taxonomy (NCBI): domain Eukaryota; kingdom Viridiplantae; phylum Streptophyta; class Magnoliopsida; order Asparagales; family Amaryllidaceae; genus Agapanthus; species Agapanthus africanus. The sequence continues at coordinate 305,203,447 of CM057339.1, forward strand.
CCATCCCACGGGCTATCTTCTTTGGCCTCGTTACATCTTGTCCGCTCATCGTGCGCGACTGCAGAGGGTCGGGCTTTACCAGGCGGTGTATGCGTCCCTCTTCCATTATCAATCTCCCCATGTATGATGGGTTAAAGCTTTCCTAAATCAATGGAATCTCCCAAATGAATCTATATATATATCAATCTGTATTGACTAAACCGAACCATGGATATATTCCATTTACATGTTCTTCCATTATATCCGTTCCATTACTGATATCATGGTTTCGGCAAGTCATCCATATATACAATTTACAATACAATACAATACAAACAATACAATCAAAATATCGCGGGGTTTATAAGGGGTAGATTGGTAAGGAAGGTGTTAAAAGTGGCACGAGACTGCAACCATAAGACACCTAACCTGAATCTCCATTGTCGTTGTACCGTGGCTAAACGGTTCCTTGTACTCCGTATACCTTAGTCTCCGGGATAGTGAGACTTCTCTCGTATACACTGGCCTCTTCTGCACCAAGCTACAAACAATAGTGCTAACACTAAATAACAATATTAAACAACTATACTCTATTCTGTCTATTCTATTCTTATCTATTTACGGGACTTACCGAGCGACTTTTTCGCTGACGACATTCTCTTTCTTCTTCTTTGGAATGTCGTCAGGTGTTTTAGACTCACTGGAGATCGAACCTAGCAGCGAAGACTTGGATCAGTTTACTGAAGACCCGGAGTTTTAGATTCACTTGTACATTACATTTCATTTTCATTTCTGTTCTGCCATTTTTTAGGTATTGCTTTCATTCTATGTATTTTCATTTCAGTTGTATTGTAAAAAGAATGTTTAATAAATAAATTTTATGTTATTTACATATTGTCTCTTGTGTACATTTCATTTTATATTGCTTAGATACTCTTAGCGTGTTTACTTCTGAGTAAATACGTAGCGGCCTCGTCGCGTCCTCTGCCCGTATACTGGGAAGCGGGGCGTGGCATATCATTTTGGCAATTCATTCGCGGTCGCCCCATCATTTTGGCTGTTTATTTTTATTTTTATTTTACTCGCTGATTTTTATTGCGAGTTGCCCCATCATTTCGGCCTTTTTTTACACAATTTTTTACATCCCCAGTTTAACGACTTAGAGGTCGATTGTTTCCAGTTTAACGACGTGGTGGTCAACTATTGGAGCCTGGGCTCGATTCTGCAGGAACCATGGGTTCTTTTGGCTTAATTGCATAAGCGGGCTTTCCGTCATCTAGACTAAGCCGGTGTTGGATGGCAACAACCACGTCATCATCATGACTATAAGGCGTAAGAGGATTTGTTCTTCTGGGCTCCTTCATGTAGACCGTATGGGTTGTGTACCTATCCACCGCTTCTTCATTGGCAATATTGCTCGTTTGGCTTTTAGCTTGTTGCCTTAGTCCGCTCCTTTCATGGAAAGGCAGATGTCTGAGAGAATCGGGTTCCCGAAGGACTTCGGTCTCCGTTTGTATGAAATTGGCGGTCGCAGCTTGACTATTTGCTAACACGCCTTTAGACAGTTCTTTTTCTCCTGCCTTATATTGTTTTTCGACCCAATCTTTGGAGATGAAGCAGTCCTCAATAGCATGACTTATCACTCTGTGATAGGAGCAATATTTGGGGTCGTCAGTCATATTCGCTTCTTGCGGTCTTTTTGATTCTAGCTATTGTAGACCGTTTCTTAGGGCGTCTTTGAATATTTTATGGACTTTGTCCCTTCTGAAGGAATAGACCTTATCCAACTTCTCTTTCAGTGGAGATTCTCCCCCCTCTCTAAACACTGGCTTCCGAGGCTGGTTGGCATTAGGCCCGCTCATCCCTCACTTATTTCGGTTAGCCGAAGCGTTAAAAGATTCAATATCGTCGGAATTTTCGCCGTTGCGATTATCGTCCTTTCGGTTTCTCCAGGACCTATTGTCATTTTGGGAATCAGAGGAGGACTCCTGGTTTGAGCGCTCAAACATCTAAACTTTCCTGGTCAGCTCTTGGAATGTTTTGAGACCCGCGGTGCATAGAAACGAGGCCATCAAATTGTTGAGATTTCCGACGAGAAGACTGATAGATTGGTCCTGCTCTATCGGCGGTTCACATTTGACGGAGAGATTATGCCAGCGGGTTATAAAATCCGTGCTGCTTTCGTTGTTCTTTGGCTTGGTTCTTACGAGGTCGGCAATGGTGATCTTATCGCTGACACTCATGAACCTTTGTCGGAACAAAGATTCTATTTGGACGAAAGTAGTAACGGAGCCATCCGGTATGCTCGCGTACCAGTCGAAAATGACGTCGGTTAAGCTATTAATGAACTAGTGGAGGAGAAGCGCATCATTGCCCCCAGTATTCCCGTATGAGGCTTTAAAATGGGCAATGTGCTGATTCGCATTTCCCGTCCCATCAAATATTCCGAACTTGGGGATGACATAGCCACCAGGAAACTCTACCAGATCATACCGAGCGGGATATGGTCTCCCACTACTGCTGATATCTTTTTGCGCTTCGGCTTCAGCTACTAATGTTTTGACTTTGTTGGAGAACAAATCCATGATTTGATCCTGCGTTAGCGGGTTGCTGTCATCGGTAGTCAAGACATTTCCCGAGATAGGATGCAGCCAAGTTTCATGCAGCTCGCCCACCTTTGAATTTGAAGGAATAAGCGTTGGCTGTCTCGGGACACCGTTTCCCGGTTCATGAGCACAGCCCTGCGCTTGATTGGGCGGTTGAGAGGCAAGTTGGGCCGTAAGCTGTAAGACGACGTTTGTCAAGTCGTCAATCTTCAAGTTTAGCTTGGCCATCTCCCTGTCTTTATTTCTGAGTTGCTTTTGGAGCTCTTGGAGAAGTTGCTGCTCTACGGTCTTAGGATGGAAGATTAGCTTCCCTTCGCTTTCCAAGCCCGACTCCTCATGAACTGAGGGATCTCTCTGCTTATCAGCCTCACTGGAAGGGTTTTCATTACTTTCCAGAGGAGGCTGGTCTTGGAAAGTGGCAGCCGCATTCAATCCAGATTGGATTTGAGATGTGGTGGCCCCATCCTTGCTCTTACTGCGTGTGTCCACCATGTTGACAGTATATACCACATATCCAGCCATCTTTTTATCTTTGGCGGCTGATTTTTCGGACCATCATCGTGGCCCTTCCTCTTCTGGAAAGGACATGCGATTGAAGACAGTAGGTTTGACCGGGTCCTTGGGTGACACTGTCCGGATCGCAGCTTTCTTGAATCTCGAGGTCATGGCATTCTTCTGGACCAATTTCAGTGGTTCAAAAAAGTTAGCGAGGTTCACAGCCGCTTCTGCTATTGTTGCGGGGTAACCCTGTTCTTGGAACCTCATGGAGTTCAGCCTAGCAGGAGCCCTAGCCCTTTTGTTGGCTCTGTATCTGAGCCTTTTCTGTCTTATCTTCTCAATTTTGAGGGCTTGGAGGGCATCCGTTTTCTGGGAAGCCACCGTGAATCGATTGATGAGGAGCTTAGAGAAGATACCCGATCGAGCAGTTGTCAAGGGCACCGCTGGAGCTTGCTCGAGACGCCTTATTTCTCTATTGGTGTTGATGGCCTTTCCCCCGGCTGGGGCCAAGGAAAGTCGTTCAAACACCAACTTGCGTTTGGGTTGGGGCGCCTTCGAGACCACCACATTTGGCCTCTTGCCTTTCGAGGCCGGTTTGTCTGTCACCGGAGCTTGAGGAGCTGGGATGGTGTTAGCTGGCATGAACGGAATAGAGCCGAACTGTAGCAACGACTCCTCCCACTGTTGCCCGAGACTAGCCGGGAGGACCGTCCTGGCATCCATCTTCATCGTGCAGGAGATAGGAGTTGTGTTAAGATCTGAGCTTGTCCTTAGAGACATTGTTGAGGCTTGATCGATTGAAATCCTGCTTGAACGAGCATTATTTTGGTACAAACGTCGGTATATATGTTAAATGAGTTCGAATGAACACTTTACCCGAGATATGGGAAGAGAGAAAGGTCCCACGGGGCGTTCCAGAATCTGTATGGTGTTTTTCGTCACCCCATTGAGATGGGAATACGCGTCGCTTTTCAAGCGCATTACAGATTCTCTCTGCCTAGGGTAGGCCAGGGTTTATTGATTGTGGGGATCTGAATCTCCGACATCTGCGGACTAAGCTGTCGTTAATTAACCCTCGCCTTTGGAGCGAAAGAACCTCCGATTGACAGGTCAAACAGGACATGCGAACTCAATATGCAGTGTGCGCGTTTTGAGTTTTGAGGGGCCTTGGTGTCACGACCCAAAAAAGGCACGTGACTGGCACTTGAATTATGTGAAGTCTATAGGACCCCACCTAATCCAAGTAAGCGAAAAGCCCAGAAATATAAAACTTTTTCGGGAAAATAGTGGAGGTGCAGTTTTGAAATAAGGTTACTGAAATCAAGTTCTTTCTACAATCATAGATAATAATGTACGAAAACACAATATTCATATTTAGCTTGAAAATATTTTCGTCATTGAAAATTTAGGCAACACCTCCCTGAATAACTTAACCCGAAAACGATACAAACAATATGATATAAGGCATCCCAAAGTGGGAGCTAGCTCTTCGCCAAATGGCGGAAGCAACCACGCAAGATAATATATAAGTATACAACGCCGAAGGCGAGGATCAAAACTCAGAAAGAAAGCAAGAAAACTAAACATCATCAAGAAATCCAGAAAGCCATAATAATACATGAGCGCGACTTTAAGGTCGAAAGAATAAACATTTATGGTTTTCTAAGTCTACTAAATATACAAGTCTGGTTTATCGAGCTTACCAGATACAACTGAAATAAATAAAAGTACAACGGTGGTCACGATGCAAGTGAACCCACCTACCAAAGAAATCATCCGGAAGGAAGTAGTGTGCCAGCGAAGCCGCCATGAAACCTGTACGGGTAAACCTGTAAGAAACCCTAGCACAACGGGGGTGAGTTGCCAACTCGTGAGTAGAAGATATCACCGAGTAGAAATCGTATGTATGAAGATCTCCTAGGTCATATAATATAATAGCAACAATATACTAGCACCGAGAGATAACAAGGGTAAGAGTAACATAAAAGTGATACCAATGTACTCGTGTTCGCGTCATAAGGTAGTAACAAGACATATGTAAATATATGCATGAATGTGAGTGCTACAAACCATATGTGTCCAGCAACGACACACAAAAATCATAGTAAAATCTGAGTGTCCAAAACCGATACTCGAAACATCAAGATAAACCCATGTCCAGCATCGACACGTAAATCCTCGTGTCTCAGGCGCCGCATCTTCTGATCGGCTCTCATATCCATCTCATAACTCCGGTCGGTATCCTCCGGATAACCACCGAGCCAAAATATCACCGGTAAGTAGTCTGCCCCTGCCAGACTCATCATCTACAACTCGAGCTTCTTGCCCCGGGGTACCTTACCGGGTCCACCATGTACCCGAAACGGTTCATCCTACTCCTCGAATCGGGTCTCAAAAACCAAGCTCAGAATCGAGAAAATATCATGGTGGACACGGAATATCATATCAAGGAAACCGCATCAATCTCTTTTAAAATATTCATAAGTTTATAAAAGTTTCACATGCGGTTTCCCAAATCTAGAAATATCATGAAAGATCTGAAATCTCAAAATCACGAGTCAGTGAACAGTGAATATTGGCGTAAAGCCACACAATAGTGCATAACAGAATGAATATAAGAATGCATCGGGTATTTAAGTAAGGAATGCAATATCTAGGCTAGCATATGAGACCAAACATACTAATAACATGTATTAAACTATCATCTAGCAGGTTATACCAATGAAGTAACGTTTTCTAAAGTGTACGTGACATGGAAATTACCTATGATGATGAGTGTGAGCCGGCGAGCAAGTGTACGTGCAACATACGCATCATCGGTAATGGTGCTGGTGTCATAGCAATCGAGCTCATAGTAATTAAAGATAACACATGTATAAATGCAACGCAAAGAGAACATGAATATAACAGAAAATGAATAGTAAACGCAACTTTATAGAATATACTTATTTGCATACGAGTCATACAGTCTAGTGTTTTGAAATAGCACGAATCGTGATTTTTAGAAAAGTAGGGACTACGGGGTTTTTTGAGAAAAGATACGTCCTTTGAAAAATCCGTAGTATCCATCGGGCTGTCTTTAAAATATACTCACGATTCGTTAGTTTTGAAAATGGGTATGACTCGAGCCTAGTCTAGCATCTACCTAAACAACTAAGAGACTAACTAAGAAACTGGTCGGAAGGATAAGAAAATCTACTTAAATTCCGAGTCGGTATACCTAGTAGTCGGCGATCCAGCCTTATAGCGTCATGTACTATATAATACGTAGTATGACATTCTCGAGTCAGGAGTGCGGATCAATAATCATATTTATACCTCGTACGGCAAAACCCATCGTACGGCATCCCCACAAATATCATATATACATCATCCTTTGTACGGTATCATCATCGTATAATATCATGATCATGGGTATGCTTCTAAAGTCTCGCAGATTAAAATATTATTAACTCACATATTATTGTATGTATGAATACATATCGCCCAACGATCCATCATGATATCATATCATATACGGTATCACGACTCAATCACATATCAAAATCTCGCGGCATCATGCCCACTCATATCGACTCATCTCCATGTATCATATACTATTCTCATCACCTGTGTGTGTGTATATATACATACATACATACATACATACACACACACACATACATATATATATATATATATATATATATATATATATATATATATATATACTCATATACACACCAAATCAAGTGTGTGTGTGCGTGTGTGTGACTACATATAACCCGTGGTTCACCACCAAGATAAATCATTCCATGGATAAGTCTTCCCAGATCAACCTAATCTAACCTAAGGTCTTCTAAATATCCTACTTGCTAAGTATCCTATATCGCATCAAAACTCATGATAATATAGAAACAACCCTATTGTATGTTTGCGGGGGTGCTATACGCCATCCACCCGACTTCCCCCGTAGATATACATCTACCCACCTCAATCCTTGCTTGCCGAAATCGATGACGCCACGCTCTTCCTTGTTATCCGAAGTCTGCGTGAAGGTGCTTACATATATAAACACAAAGTATCGTAAACAGGAATCATGTACGAAAACCAAAACGGCACACGAAACACACAGAGGTTAAAATCTATGGTCTACGCATGCGAGAATAACCAAACAACTCCTGGTATCGATGTACAAACGTCAAGTGACCGAGACAAAACACAAATATCCAAAGTTCAAGTCATTAAAAGTCATAAAACCAAAACAGCAACTCAAGAAAACACTTCCATATTTTGTTCTAAGTTGAATTAGCCAATTCTGCATATATAGGAGGTCTAATTAGAGGGTATAGGAGCTATGGACCAAGCATGAGGCCAAAGCCTGATACCAAGGCCACAATTTGCGGCCAAAATCAAGAAATTGGCAGCCATAATATGGATTGGGGGTCTCGGGTCTTGGGGATAGCTCTCAGGTTGCCTGCACACCTCTTAGTAATTGCTAATTGATTTATAGGACCCCCGGGTGATAGCAGATCCCGAAACAATATCACAATTCCTATACAAATCCGATATTGGGTAGTTCTAAGTTTGGGATGTGGGGTTTTAGTCTCATATTTGGTCCAGGTTTTATCACTAAAGGAGTTGTAGTCACTAAAAACACATCAATTGCACTTTTCCAATACACACAAAACCCTAACCTCATCTTGAAATTTTCAAAGCTCACTAATTCTCACTTAACCAATTCTAAACTAAAATAGAAGCTAAATAAACTCAATTACTAAGTTAATAGTGTAGAGATTACCTAATTTGGAAACTCAAGAATTTTTTTGAGTTGCCCAAAGTCTTCAAAACCTTAACTTGATGGCTCCATAGGGTTTGTAGTGATGAGGAGAACATTTTTTGTGAAGTGATTATAAGGTTTTGTTTGAGTTTAGGGGGTGGCTTGAGGTGGTAGAAAAGGTGGAGAGAGCTGAAGAATGGAGTTGAGAGAAATGAAGAAGAGGAGCCATGGTCAAAAAGTCTTGGAGAACTCTAAAGTCTTCTCTCTCTCTCTCCAACAAAATATCTTTTCCATTTTCTTTTCTTTTATTTTCTCATTTAAAACAAAACAAAGCCATAAGTAAAATAAATGTAACAAATGGTTTTTGCAACATGATTTGTTGCTTGCCACATGCACATGATAAAGATTAGATGCAAAATTAGTGAAATATTAATCGAGTTTAGTAAATAACCCATTTAGAAATAATTTTTTAATAATTCATAAAATTTAGTATTTTATTTATTTAAACTTCAAAATAATACTTTATTTTTCTGAAATGTTACAATCTTCTCCCGTTAAATAAACTCGGTCCCCGAATTTAAATTTAAACCCCCAAATACTTAAAACATTTCGGTCAATTACTCAAATCGACGGGGCTCCGAATATCTTGAATACACAAAACATATCGTGGTGCAATGTAGGCGCATGAAAAACGAGTGTAAAACTCAAAATCAAAACTCCGTCAAGTATCACGCGATCATCGGGGTATGGAGAAAGTACAATGTCAAAACCCAATACGAAAACCAACATGATGTAATCAAAACCATAACATATGTATAGTACACACCGTTTTAAAATCGTCTAAACATCCAAATAGAAATGCATGCAAAACCTCTTTCAAATCGTCGTACGATGCGCATATCACGGCATAAGTGGCCGACGTTCATTATAAGGAAAATAGCTATATATATATCCTATATTTAACATATACGTTCCGCCTTTTGAAAAAATGAATTAGAAGGGTTTTCCTTTGTAAAGTTTCGCGTCATCTTGGACACGTAGGGAAAATATTGAGACTATAGCTCCTTTTTGGAAATCTCTTCGACAAATATCGATGCATGCAAAAATACTCAGGTACTGTCCTCAGACCAGTCATGTTCGGTTACTAAACCGTATAGTATATATCATAAAACATGCCGCTCTAAAGAAATCGATCCCATAAATGCATAGAAAGAACGCCACGTGTGTCTGGTGCACACGGAAATCAAAATCAAATACAGGCGCTACGAATGTGCACAGAAACAAAACTGAGTGCAACGGGTGTGCACAAAAACAACTGTCAAGTGCAATGGGTGTACCTGACAATAATATCACGTGCATCTGATATGCACGAAGAATCCCTATTTAGTGCATCTGGTGTGCACAAAATCGCATCAAGTGAGCCAAGTGTGCGGAAGAATCTCAATCAAGTGCACATGGTGCACGAAAACGAATATCGAGTATAAAAATCGAAATCAGTGGTATACGACATACACTAATTCAGATCAAGTATACCATGGCATAAACACTCATAAACATGTGCATCTATGCGCACCCAAAGCCAAGTCAAAGTGCTAAAAGCTCGCGTAAATTGCCCGAATGCATAAGTCAAATCATGTGCATACCATATGCATGAAATCAAATCAATTAAATCAAGGTGTATGAAATCAAAATCAAATACCTCATAATATGTAAGAATCAAATCAGGTGCAATGGGTACGCACAAAAACGATCATCAGTACGAATGATACATAAAAATACGAGTCAAGTGCAACTGAGGTGCACATAAGAAATATCAATCATAAAACGAACTGTCGAAATACCAAAATCCAAAACAATGGAGACGTGATATTCGAATCACCAAATCGCGAATCATAATTACTATCGTCAATATGCCCCTCCTTCAAGGTCGAAAGGTGCCGGTGCATCCAAAGCTAGCAGAGCAAGTTATCTACTTGCCTCCTATTCACGGTCTGGCGCCTTGTGCCCTTAGGTTCTCATCTCTCTCTGTGGATTACCAGTTGTATTCCCTCCTGGATTGATTATCCGATTTGGGGTACTGACGAAAATAGTCCCATTCTGGCGCTTCTCTGAAGATCTCCTGACCAATTTACATGGTCACTTATATCGTATCTCGCCAAATATGGCAAACTCTGGCCCACTGAGTGTGCGCGATACGACCGATCCTGCGTCCATATCTTCTCGTATAGTATTCAAGAAAGATCCTGTCATGGTCTCTTTCCATAACCATCTCTGCCGGACTGCCCAGAAGTTATCATCCTTTACTTAATCCATTTCTTGTTCCGGAACAGCTGCAATCTTTTCATGATATTTCTCTGGAATTATTGCTGCATTCAACGCCTCTGCATAGGCATCCAGTCTCTGATTTCAACGGAGTGGAACATCATCTAGTCATGATCTCTTACGAACCTATTACTCCGCTTCTCTTCAATGTGGACCAATTCGGAATCGTCCCTTCATAGCTGTGTAGACTACGCTTCAAACGGCTGCACTCATATCTAGAGTCTCCTTCTGAAGCTTCGAACTTGGCATCTCAAATATTCTGTACTAGGCATCTTGCCAATTTCATTCTTAGGAACTCTCCCAATCATCGGGGAATACACTTCATTCGTCTGATTTCGATCGACTCACAAGGCATCTGTGTGAGGTCCTCTTCTAACTAAAGCTAGCCATCTAGTGATCACGCATCGGGATACCAAAAAGAACCGCATATCCTAGTCATTCATCCATGGTGACTAGAGATCTTCTATCATATCCTTAAGTATAAACTCGTGCTGCAATACCTTCAAACATTTGGGATGATATCTTGTCAGTTGCAGTAACAGCTGGCTCATCCGTCCGCACGATAGAAAATGCTTCAATTCTCAAGAATAGATGGTACTTGAACAGTCATCACATTCTGGCTGGTCTCTAGCGGTGGCCTAATCATCTGGTGTGGATCTGCTCTTGCATCAATAAGAATCTTAGCAAAACAACGCATCGAAATGCTTACGTCAATGGAAAATCTTAATAAAACAATAAATCAGTGCGTTCGTAAGTAATCAAAATATGCCCTGGTCAGTCCTCGTCTACGACGAACCCGTGTTGACCACAACTCTAGCCACAGCTCTCTCTGCTCGTGTAGCTGTGGTAACAGAAACCGCAATCCGACATCGATGAGGATAGATCATAGGAATGAATAGAATACGGTGCAAAGAAATGTGCATCCTAAGGCATCTTAAGCAGAGTAGCGTATCGTAAGTATGCCGCGGAACATACACACGGTATGTCACTCTACTTAAGTCACCTACTCCATTAACCAAGGTCAACCTACGCGATGAAAATTCGGGTCTAATACCCCCTCGTCCAAGTCTAAGTTACGTAAGGTCAAGCCTAGGTTCTGGATATATATATATATATATATATATATATATATATATATATATATATATGCCCGAGACTCCGCATAGTCAAACCTAGACTCGAACCAATATTAAACCTAGAGCTCTGATACTAACTTTGTCACGACCCGAAAATGGCACGTGACTGGCACTTAAATTATGTGAAGTCTATAGGACCCCACCTAATCCAAGTAAGCCAAAAGCCCAGAAATCTAAACCTTTTTAAGGAAAATAGTGGAGGTGCAGTTTTGAAATAAGGTTACTGAAATCAATTTCTTTCTACAATCATAGATAATAATGTACGAAAACACAATGTTCATATTTAGCTTGAAAACATTTTCGTCATTGAAAATTTGGGCAGCACCTCCTGAATAACTTAATCCGAAAACGATACAAACAATATGATATAAGGCATCCCCAAGCAGGAGCTAGCTCTTCGCCAAATGGCGGAAACAACCACGCAAGATAATATATAAGTATACAACGCCGAAGGCGAGGATCAAAACTCAGAAAGAAAGCAAGAAAACTAAACATCATCAAGAAAGCTAGAAAACCATAATAATACTTGAGCGCGACTCTAAGATCGAAAGAATAAACAACTGTGGTTTTCTAAGTCTACTAAATATACAAGTCTGGTTGATGGAGCTTACAAGATACAGCTGAAATAAATAAAAATACAACGGTGGTCACGATGCAAGTGAACCCACCCACCAAAGCAATCATCCGGAAGGAAGTAGTATTCCAGCGAAGCCGCCATGAAACTTGTACGGCTAAACCTCCAAGAAACTATGGCACAACGGGGATGTGTTGCCAACTCTTGAGTAGAAGATATCACCGAGTGGAAATCGTGTGTATGATGATCTCCTAGGTTATACAATATAATAGAAATAATATACTAGCACCGAGAGATAACAAGGGTAAGAGTAGCATAAAATTGATACCAATGTACTCGTGTCCGCGTCATAAGGTAGTAACAACACATATGTAAATATATGCATGAATGTGAGTGCTACAAACCATATGTGTCTAGTAACGACATACGAAAATCATAGTAAAATCTGAGTGTCCAACACCGACACTCGAAATATCAAGATAAACCCGTGTCCTACATCGACATGTAAATCCTCGTGTCTCAGGCACCGCATCCTCTGATCGGCCCTCATATCCATCTCATAACTCCGCTCGGTATCCTCCGGATAACCACCGAGCCAAAATATCACAGGTAGGTAGTCTTCCCCTGCCAGGCTCATCGTCTACAACTCAAGATTCTTGCTCCATGGTACCTTACCGGGTCCACCATGTACCCGAAACGGTTCATCCAACTCCTCATATCGGGTCTCGAAAACCAAGCTCAGAACCGAGAAAACATCATGGTGGACACGAAATATCATATCAAGGAAACCGCATCAATCACTTTTAAAATATTCATAAGTTTATAAAAGTTTCACATGCGGTTTCCCAAATCCAGAAAGCTCATGAAAGATCTGAAATCTCAATATCACGAGTCAGTTGTTTCCCTCAATCAGAGCAAAGATCTGTTTAAAATTCAAATTTTGAAATGAAGCAACGCTTCAGAGGCAGCGCCAAGTGCGCCGCGCCCTAAGCAGTGCACCACATACAAAGCACGTGTGCGCTAGCGCTAAGTGGGCCGCGCTCTTAGCTGTGCACCACATGCAAAGCACGGGTGCGCTAGCGCTAGATGCGTTGCACTCTAAGCAGCGCACCACGTGCAAAGCACGGATAGGCTAGCGCTGGAACTAAAAGCTCCCCACCGTCAGATCAAAGATCCAATAATAATGATAAACCATTAATTAATCAGAATTAAATTCTGTTAAGTAAAGATTCCTCAAAATCTTTCCAAACAATAAGATTGTGCTCTTTAAATCAGAGCAGTGTTGGATCAATAATCCAATGGTGATTAAAAACCACCAAAAATACAGAATAAATTCTGTATGGAATAGATTTCCCAGTCTTGTTAAAAACAAGAAAATCGCCTTCTGTAAATCAGAAGCTCTAGGATCAAATATCCAACGGTGGGTAAATCCCCAAATCAATTGGAGAAAAGATCTCCTTAATTGATTGAACAAATCAGCTTGCCCTATATAAAGGCCCCAAGACTTCACGTCTCAGATATACAAAAGCAAATAGAGGAACCCCCCATAAGCTTTGAGAAAATTGAGAGAGAAGTGCCAAGCTCTCGAGAGAAGAACAACTTTTCTTCAAGGTAAAAAAGAACAGAGAGATGAAATCATCTCATATTAAAAAGAAGAGTTCACTTCTTTAAGATCATAAATCTACAAAACCAAAAGTCATTTCACAAAGAGATCAAAAGATCTCATCATAAAACAAGAAGAAGAACACAATTCTTCTCACAGATCGTAGATCTACAAGACTTAGGTCTTTTACACAAAGGGATCATAGTATCTCATTATAAAAGGAGGGGGAGAATTATTCAATTCTCTTAGAATCACAGATCCATGAAGGCAAAGCCTTTCACCAAAATATAAGAGATTGAAACATCTCCTGTAAAACTAAGAACTTTATTCTTAGATCTATGAAACAAAGTCTCTTAAAAGAGAATTTAATTCTCAGTGCATAGCGTTGCATAAAAGAGCCTTAGCGCTCCATATTAAAAAGAAGCGCTTCAGCGCACCAGAACAAGCGCACAGCACAGCATAAAGAGCCTTAGTGCTCCATATTAAAAAGAAGTATCTCAGCGCTCTTGATCTGGCGCCAAGCGCACCACGTACTCCTCACGTGTGCGCCATTGAACAGATAGCGCTTGCGCTCCAAATATAGCGCACTGTGCTCATTATCCGGCGCTCAGCGCCAAGCGCACCACGTGCTCCTTATGTGTGTGCTACTTAAGAAGCACCTCAGCGCTCCACATCTAGCGCAAAGCGCTGCAGCGCCTCAGCTCTCCAAATATAGCTCGCTGCGCTCTTTGGCTGGCGCAAAGCGCCAAGGGTACCACGTGCCCCTCACGTGTGCGCTGATAGAACATAAATTGTTCTTTAATAAGCCACAGGGCTATGATAAATGCTCAGCATTCAACAAAAGACAGAAATAATGTCAGAATCCAAATCAATGCTCAGCATTGTTAAAAGGGCCAAGCCCAAATAAATGCTCAACAGCCCAAAATAAATGTTAAACATTTTAACTTGATTGGACTTTGCCCAAGATTGGCCATAAGTCCTTAATTCAGATTAACTGAGCCCATATGCTCACAAATCTTTTGATCTTAGTCCTAAATTGGACTACAGATCCCAACCAAAATTAGTTTAAGGGTACATCTCTTTAATTCTCTGATATTTGTCGTTGTAATCCTTCAACGTCTCCAGAGAGGTGACGGGTCCCGACAACCATACATTTCATAGACTATAACGTCTTTAAACTGGACTGTGGGGTCCTTAAACCCATGGACTATGATGTCCTTAACCTTGGACTGTGGGGTCCTTAAACCCATGGACTATGATGTCCTTAACCTTGGACCGTAATGTCCTTAAACTAACAATGGACCGTAATGTCCTTAAACTTATTATGGACCACAAAGTCCCTAAACTACACAATAGAACCCAAATGCTCTTTTGTTGGATCTAAATGATCCCATTAAGTTGATCTTAGTCTAAAATTAGACTAACGTATCCTTAACAAACCGTTAAGGTGATCTTAGTCTAAAATTAGACTAACGTATCCTTAACAAGCGTTTAAGTCGATCTTAATTTCAAATGAGACTAACGCATCCTTAAACCCAACCCCAAACCCAAATCCAAGAAAATACGAATTTGGACTAATCCACGCCCTACGGGCGACAACATAAATTAGTCTCCATATACAATCCACGGGCAACCAAAAAAAAACACCCACGACACGAAGTGACCATCTGGAGAAGGAGAAAGTTGTTACCGCAATACGGTAGCGTAATTAATGTAGGGGCTTGCGCCTGCAGGGAAGAGCGTCCCCACAATCAAAACCCCCTCAAATGAGGGGGAATCTGACGAAGTCTGCTATATCGACCGCATCCATTTAAACTTTCGATACATGGTGTCGTAAATCAACTTGGTATCTTCGGAGAGGTGGACGGATAGCGCCAAATAGCATCTGCCCTCGAAATTTAGGCAAGACGGACCTACGCGGTCCCGTTCCCGTTTCGGCGGAGAACAGATTCTGGCACGCCCGGTGGGGCCTCTTCCTCTTTCCACACCACACTTCGTGTGTCGTGTTCATGAACGAATCACGGTTTAATATGGTTACCTTTGGCTTTGAGGTACTAAGATTTGGTTTTGCTCCCGTGCGGAAAAAGAACATCAATGGCCTCTAACTGCTCCAGCTGCAACTGCAACTCCCGTTCCACCTCATCTGGAGGTGTAACCTACGGGCCCCAAGCGGCCTTCCTGTTCAAGATGACAGTGGAGCAAGTAACTCAGGCCACCACTGGGCTGTTCTTTGGGACCATGATCCTACCGATGAGCTTCAATTCCCCGCTGCTGTCGCAAGAAGCCCCAAAGAAGTCAGTCTTTGATCGACTTATCACTACCGCGGCCCCTCTCAACGGGTCGCCCAAATCCAACGCCTCAGTCTTTGACAGATTGGGCCAAAGCTCATGTGGGCCCGTAAAGAAGCATGCGATACCAGAAAGGGTTACCCCAAAAAGGATAGCCATTCCTGCTCTCGAAGTCGTCAAAGCGACATCTCCTGCCAAAGGGTCGATCTTCACAAGACTGGCTGTTTCAGCTCCCGTTTCAGGCAAAATCATCAAGGCTGCTTCACATGCTCGGAAGTCTGCTTTCGATAGGTTGGACATCCCCACTCAGCGGACGTCAGTCTTCAACAGGTTGACAACGTCAACTTCTGATCAAGACAGGGGGTATGAGAAAACCACCCCCGTAGCTTAGATAATTCCAGCTGCAAGACACGCTCGACGTCGCCACTGGCGTCGAAAAAGGAAGGCTGGGGGAAATTCCCCTTCCGGACTGACTCCGCTGGCTCCAACGGTGGAAATCGTTGCTGCTGTTCCAACTAGGAACAACTTTGAACCGCTAAGGAGGGTGCGCAAAAACTCTCCGACTGCCATGCTGAAGAGATCTCCTCCACCTGTGGAGAATGCCCCAAAGGAGAAGCTAGAGCAGCCCCCTCAGCGGTTGTCCTCTAAAATTTACAAGGTCTAGCGTCAAGTCCAAGACTCGGTAATTGATCAAGATTACTCTCGCCAACAGAAAAAGATGAAGGTTCGGCAAAAAGAGAATCACCCTGTCAAGACACAGAAGGGGACAGCTACTTGGGTGCCCACTGCAGTGGCCCCCTCAACTTCGACCGCTCATAAGAGGAGAAAGCTGGAGAAAATTCCGTTGTCTGCGACGAATCGCAAGACCACTGAACCTAAACGCCCTAAGTCTGGGGGCATGGTGGTGCATATCGTCTATATGGCATCCGGAAAAGAGGATAGCCATATCTCCACAGGTCATCGACCGCTTACGCGATCAGTGACTAACGCTCAGGAGCAACAACAACAAAAGCTCCAAGAAATGCTAACAGCTATGGACGCGCTTACGGGACCAAAAGCAAGTCCGGAGACATCCTCGGAGCAATGCCGTGAGCAGGAAACTGATGCTGAATTCCTTCGGAGAATACGTGAGAAGAAGGACAAAGAGGCTGCGGAACAAGCAGCCAATATAAAACAAATGGCCCTTCTGTTCCAAGATATGGTAGGCATGATGATCCAGCCGGACCCTCCAGCCGAAGATCCTCCAATAATAATTGAAGATGATAGAGGAGAAACATCAAATCCTCTGTCGGCTCTGTCAGCAGCCAAGGAGGAGACCATCTCAAAAGCCACCCTGGATGATTACATCGCTCAGCAGATAAGAGTTCACTAGGCGAATGAAGCGGCTGGGCATATTGTTAAAACTGGACGACCCTATCCGAGTTGGTATGACCAAATAAAATACCCGCCGGGATAAACAATCCCCAAATTCTACGTATATAAGGGGACAGGAAATCCGCATCAGCACGTCGCTCAATTCAAAGCCTTGTGTGGTAACACTGGAGGCGACGACAAACTGTTACTTCGCCAATTCGTTGGCAGCTTGTCGGAGACAGCATTCGAGTGGTATTCCGAACTCCCAAATGACTCTGTCAAGACATTCACAGAGATGGAGTTGCTATTCACCCAGCTTTCGCGAGTGCTAGCGAACGCACCCCAACCATGGCATTGATCAATGCCAAGGTGAAGCCAAGAGAAACTTAGGTCCAGTACGCAATATGATGGCGGAATTTATGGTCGAATTGCGAGCAGCGCATCGAAGAAGCGCCTGCGGTAGGCATGTTCGTGGGTACTCTCGACCCTCAGGCGAATTTTCACAATTTATGATGTTTTTCAAGCCGACCACTTTCCAGGCCTTGATTGACAAACTGGCCCAAATGGACCAAATGGGCTATAGACCGTCCTCCTCAAAGACGGACCCTCGGAATGAAAAGGAGAAAGGAAAAGCAACTTTCACCGCCAATACTCAACAACAGCCAAGCAACTTAAAACCGGTTGTTCGCCAAAACAACATGCGTCCATGCCCATCCCTCGAGGAGAGACTGGGACGTCCTTACTCGTTTCCCCAGGATAAAACGAGAAGACTGTTCGAATTGGCAGTGCGCAACAGACTCATCAATCTGCCGGATCCAAAACGTCCATTGCAGCCAGGCGATGTCAACAATCCTAATTATTACCCTTACCACCAAGCAGTAATCCATCCAATCGATGATTGCTTCATCTTCAAAGGCTGGATTGAGGATCAATACCAACTGGGCAAATTCGCGCTGTCTGAAAACTGGAAGATGAACCCACCACAACCACATGATCCGAAAAACATGGACATGCCGGGGGCATCGTGCTCATTCATAGAGAAAGCCCTATGGACCGAAAAGTCTGTAACTAGAAATTCGCCTCAAATATAGCAATGACGGAATGAAATATCCTAAAACTAACAACTGACCGAAACGTCTTTAAACTAACGATGGACCAATATGTCCTAAAACTGGCTGTTGACTGAGATGTTGATAAACTACTATGGACCACAGCATCCTAAGGCTGACGACGTAAAAAAAACGGTATGTCCATAAGCGAGATGGGCACGGATGAAAACCCGAAAGGGCTCCATGAGTAAAAACAGCAGGGCTACAGACGAGTTTTATGAAAACCCGAAAGGGCACAATCTCGTTAATAGACACTCGCAAGGTCCTCTCGACCTTGTGAGGAGAAAATACCTGCGTGAGATCCTTATGACTCACAAAGGAGAAACACACTTGGGAATCCCCACGATTCCTAAGGAGAAATTACACTTATGAGATCCTCACGACTCGTAAGGAGAACCCTCTTATGAGACCCTCACGGCTCATAAAATTCAAAAGCCTTAAGCTTCAGGGATCTGAACTTGTTCTTAAGCCATCACAATCTCCAATTTTGCCTTACAAGCAGGTCAATATCAACCCTTGTATACAATCCATGGGCGCGAATAAACATCTCCTTAACAAAGTCCCACCCACGACTAGGGATATGTTTACACAGTGGACGACCTTTGTAAGTCCTCTCGACTTATAAGGAGAAAACACTCTTGTAAGATCCTTACGACTTATAAGAGAACACACACTTGGGAATCCTCACGATTCTTAAGGAGAAAACGCACTTACAAGATCCTCACGACTCGTAGGGAGAAATACCTTCATGAGACCCTTACAGCTCATGAAGTTAAAAGCCTTAGTCGAGAGGATCCTAACCATGTTCGCTAAGCCAACTTTGTTCGACATCGACAAAGGCAAATGATGATTCGCTCCTGGCAATATCCCAGTTGTAGCGTTGCTGATGCCTAAATCGGTATCAAATCCCAAACTCGCAGCGAAAAGTCAGCGAGCCACAAATGCATATGAAATAGCTGAAATGATGGGGCATCTTGCAACAAAATCAGCAAGTAAAAATGTATGCATACAAAATAGCCGAAATGGTTGGGCAACTCGCAATAAAAAAGCAGCGAGTAAATAAAAAAAATAGCCGAAATGATTGGGCACCGCGAAAATAGCCGAAATGATTGGGCAATCGCGACTTTCGCGATATAAAAGCTGAAATGATAGAGCATCGCGGAAAGAAAAGTATATAAAATGAAACTTTTTGCCCTACATGTGAGATCACAACAGCCCCTGTATACAATCCAGGGGTACAAACAAAAAGGAACCATACCTTCCCACCAAGCTCCATCAGAAAAAGAAGCCAAATCTCGATGGTTCACAGACAGCCTAGAGACCACCTCAGCATTCGTCTTGTTACACCAGACGCAATGTCAACAACGGCGTTCCTTCGCAATCTAGCAGGATGCAGATGAAACGTCAACGAAAGACCTCACGGTTGAAACAAAGCGGAGTGATGGAAAAATCCCAACTCCACCTCAGCATTCGTCTCGTTACACCAGACGCAATGTTAACAACGGCATTCCTTCGCAGTCAAGCAGGATGCAGATGCAACGTCAACAAAAGACCTCATGGTTGAAACAAAGCGGAGTGATGGTAAAATCCTAACTCCACCTCAGCATTCGTCTCGTTACACCAGACGCAATGTCAACAATGGCGTTCCTTCGCAATCCAGCATATGCAACGTCAACGAAAGACCTCATGGTTGAAACAAAGCGGAGTGATGGCAAAATCCTCGCTCCAGCTCAGCATTCGTCTCGTTACAGTAGACGCAATATCACCCAGGGTCAAAACAACGGAGCCATGGAAAAGTCCCTAGTTCCAAATCTCGATGGTTCACCAACAACCTAGAGACAACTGCGACATTCGTCTCGATACAGCAGACACAATACCAGCAAACGAAGCAAAGGCCAAATTCCTAACTTCAGGGTCTTGACGGCGACTCAAATAAAACCTGAAAGACTATCGGAGATCATCCTACACCAGCGCGGAGTGATCACCACCTCGACGTTCGTCTCGATACAGCAGACGAGATGTCACCACAGCGTTCTTCCTCCAACGGGATTTAGACACGCCAAAGCAAACGAAGCGAAGGCCAAATTCCTAGCTTCAGGGTCTTGATGGCAACTCATATAAAACCTGAAAGACTATCGGAGATCATCCCACACCAGCGCGGAGTGGTCACCACCTCAACGTTCGTCTCGATACAGCAGATGAGATGTCACTACAGCGTCCTTCCTCCAACAGGATTCGAACATGCCAAAGCAAACGAAGAGAAGGCCAAATTCCTAGCTTCAGGGTCTTGACGACAACACAAATAAAACCTGAAAGACTATCGGAGATCATCCCACACCAGCGCGGAGTGGTCACCACCTCGACGTTCATCTCGATATAGTACACGAGATGTCACCCCTGCGTTCTTCCTCCAGCAGGATTCAGACGCGACAATCAAACAACGGAGCCACGACAAAGTCCCTAATTCCAAGCCTCGACGGTCCACATGCAACCTAGAGACAACCGTGACATTCGTCTTGTTACAGCAAACGCAATGCCAGCAAACGAAGCAAAGGCCAAATTCCTAGCTTCAGGGTCTTAGCGGTGACTCAAATAAAACCTGAAAGACTATCGGAGATCATCCCACACCAGCGCGGAGTGATTACCACCTCGGCGTTCTTCTCGATACAGCAAATGAGATGTCACCCCAGCGTTCTTCTTCCAGCAGGATTCAAACGCGACAATCAAACAACGGAGCCATGGCAGAGTCCCTAGTTCCAAGCCTCGACGGTTAACCCGCAACCTAGAGATAACCGCGATATTTGTCTTGATACAGCAGACGCAATGCCAGCAAATGAAGCAAAGACTAAATTCCTACTTTCAGGGTCTTGACGACAACTCATATAAAACCTGAAAGACTATCGAAGATCATCCCACACCAGCGCGGAGTGGTTATGACTCATCGGGCTCCCCAAACTGAGCCTAATCTCAAGTAAAAAGCGGCATGGCAAAATTCCTAAACGCTTTCTCTTCCGACAGTCAAACTGCCTAGGAAGATTGCTTGAAGACGTCTTGTCCATCCCCCGAAGGGGTCAAAGACACGACAGTTGTAAGGCTACTCGAACAGCAAGATTGCCTATCGAGTGATACATCAGCCAACGCGACGGTACGACAGGCAAAACCCTAGTACCACAGACCCTAACGGACCTCTGTCGTAAAGAGCAGAGGTTAACTGTGATGTTAGGACATCCTTGCGAGAACTTCTCGATTCGTCTCGACTCGTAAGGAAAAGCCTTAGGCAGTGGGGATTAAAAAACCTGTTTCCTAAGCACTGGGGCCCTGCAAGTCGATCCAAAATGGACTCTTGCATACTATTCACGGACCACACTCTTCAAAATCGAATCTCGACAGGGAGGGAAACAACCACTTACGAGTCCTCTCGACTTGTAAAAGGGAAAATTCTCATGTAAGATCCTTACGACTCTCAAGAGAAAGCACACTTAGGAATCCTCACGATTCCTAAGGAGAAAATACACCTACGAGATCCTCTCGACTCGTAGGGAGAAAAGTCTTTACGAGACCCTCATGGCTCATAAAGTTGAAAAGTCTTTTGCAGGAGATTTGAACCTGCTTCTTAAGCCGTCGCTACCTCTCAAAGAGTTCAAGATGGAATGCTCTCTCTATCATCTACAGGTTACACTTGCTAAACGTAACATGCCAGCTACAAAGAAAAAGAGAAGAAAGCGACAGTTAGGAGAATATTTGATTCGCATTCAATTAAGCATTCAAAACGCACCCATTCATGCATGAGCGAAAAGGTTTAATGCGTAAGATAAACACATGGAAATGGAAAAGCTTGCCATTCATACTTTAGAAAATTCTTACATTAATGAAAGCGGTAACCGAAAACGCCATTAAAATGTTTACAAAGGAAAGACATCAAATCCAGGACATGGATTGAGAAATTTAAAAGTGAGGTCATCCAAAAATTTTTGGCCCTCTCAGACCATCTTTGTGTGCATCCTTTCACGATCACAAGTGTCAGGATCCCCACTGATGTCCTCCACCCTTCGATAGGCAGCGAGTATCGCCGCCTGCTGAAAAGCTTGATGCAGGATATCAACAAGGTTGTCTCGCCATTGCTTTGAGATTAATCCCATCAGATACACTGAGTGCACCTTATCTTCGGCGTCGTCCAATGCCTTAAGCAGCATGCCGGCATAGAATAGAGGAAGTGCTCCCCATATCGCTCATACAATAAGCTTCAAGAGAGAGAAATGACGAGGAAGCAGTCGACCATTATATGCATCAAAGCGACCCATAATTTCAGCACACTGGGTGTTTGTAAATTCTTGGTTTTGAGAACGGCTGTGTGCGCGAATGTCTCCGTAAGAAATAATCTCATCAAGATCATACATATGAGCGTTCATAAAGTCTGAAAAGGAAAATCAGTGGGAGCTAGTGGACAGACTGATTAAGAAAAAACTTATTGAAAGAGACACGAGATTTAAACAACTCTTGAAATCCGCAAGGAGGAAATAAGTACTAATTAAATCACCCAACGAATTTAATTCTATGCAATTAAGAAAGGAATCCTAAAAAGGATTTCGCATTTAATAAAAGGTTCTTCGGGCCAAGGAGTTAAACTCCTCGGGAGCAATGCTCTGCAAACAAGAATGACACCTGTCGAAGTCAATTATGAGAGGAATTAAAAATTCTCCAGGAATTTTAAGAGCCTTGCTCTGTAAAAATGATGGAATAACCCATCAGAAAAATTGAAATAATTTTTTTAATGAATTAAAATTCTGAGATCTTCAAGATCCATGAACAAACTCTTAAGAGTTATTCATAAGAGATTAATAAATCTACATGATTTGAAAAGAGCAAAACACTGTTAATGGGTTAAGAGACCCCAAGAAAGATCTCTTTAGATCTATGAGAGCAAAGCACTGTTAATGAAACCCTATAAGGGTTTTCTTTAGATCTAAGATCTATGAAGAGCAAAGCTCTGTTAATGGGTAAAACCCTAAAAACATTTTGAGATCTGTGATCTGAGGAAGAACAAAGCTCTAGAAAAAGTTCAAATCTTACCAAAAAAAATTGGCAGAATTTTGACTCTTGAAGGTTCTTAAAATGAAGAGCTATGGTTTGAAAGAGATAAAAATTCTCAGAAGACAAAAATGAAGATGAATAGAAATCATCTCAAAGGCCAAGCGTCCTATTTATAGGCATTAAGATGTCGTTTCAACTTCTGAGTTGATCCAAGGGCAAAGATGTTGCCACCGCTGCACTCACATGTGGGTCACGTGAGCGCAACGGTGGGGGGGACATTTGTTTCCCCCAATCAGAGCAAAGCTCTGTTTAAATTTCAAATTTTGAAATGAAGCAACGCTTCGGAGACAGTGCCAAGTGCGCTGCGCTTTAAGCAACGCACCACGTGCAAAGCCCGTGTGCGCTAGCGCTAAGTGCGATGCGCTCTAAGCAGCGCACCATGTGCAAAGCACGGGTGCGCTAGCGCTGGAACTAAAAGCTCCCCACCGTCAGATCAAAGATCCAATAATAATGATAAATCATTAATTAATCAAAATTAAATTCTGTTAAGGAAAGATTCCTCAAAATCTTTCCAAACAACAAGATTGTGCTCTGTAAATCAGAGCACAGTTGGATCAATGATCTAATGGTGATTAAAAATCACCAAAAATATAGAATAAATTCTATATGGAAAAGATTTCCCAGTCTTGTTAAAAACAAGAAAATTGCCTTCTGTAAATCAGAAGCCCTTGGATTAAAGATCCAACGGTGGGGAAATCCCCAAATCAATTGAAGAAAAGATCTTCTTAACTGATTGAAAAAATCAATTTGCCCTATATAAAGGCCCCAAAACTTCAAGTCTCAGATATACAGAAGCAAATAGAGGAACCCCCCATAAGCTTTGAGAAAATTGAGAGAGAAGAGTCAAGCTCTCGATAGAAGAACAATTTTTCTTTAAGGTAAAAAAGAACAGAGAGATGAAATTATCTCATATTAAAAAGAAGAGTTCGCTTCTTTAAGATCATAGATCTACAAGACCAAAAGTCTTTTCACAAAGAGAACAAAAGATCTCATCATAAAACAAGAAGAAGAACACAATTCTCACAGATCATTGATCTACAAGACTTAGGTCTTTTACACAAAGAGATCATAGTATCTCATTATAAAAGGAGGGGGGAGAATTATTCAATTCTCTTAGGATCACAGATCCATGAAGGCAAAACCTTTCACCAAAATATAAGAGATTGAAACATCTCTTGTAAAACTAAGAACTTTATTCTTAGATCTATGAGACAAAGTCTCTTAAAAGAGAATTTAATTCTCAGTGCATAGCGCTGCATAAAAAAGCCTTAGCACTCCATATTAAAAAGACGCGCTTCAGCGCACCAGAACTAGCGCACAGCGCTGCATAAAGAGCCTTAGTGCTCCATATTAAAAAGAAGCATCTCAGCGCTCCTGATCTGGCGCAAAGCTCCAAGCGCACTACGTGCTTCTCACGTGTGCGCCACTGAACAGATAGCGCTTGCGCTCCAAATATAGCGCACTGCACTCATTATCCGGCACTCAGCGCCAAGCACACCACGTGCTCATCATGTGTGCGCTACTTAACAGAAGTGCCTCAGCGCTCCACATCTAGTGCTGCAGCGCCTCAGCGCTCTAAATATAGCGCACTGCGCTTTTTGACTGGTGCCAAGCGCACCACATGCCCCTCACGTGTGTGCTGATAGAACATAAATTGTTCTTTAATAAGCCACAGAGCTATGATAAATGCTCAGCATTCAACAAACGACATAAATAATATCAGAATCCAAATCAATGCTCGGTATTGTTAAAAGGGCCAAGCCCAAATAAATGCTCAACAGCCTAAAATAAATGTTAAACATTTTAACTTGATTGGACTTATCCCAATATTGGCCATAAGTCCTTAATTCAGATTAACTGATCCCATATGCTCATAAATCTTTTGATCTTAGTCCCAAATTGAACTACAGATCCCAACCAAAATTGGTTCAAGTGTACATCTCTTTACTCCTCTGATATTTGTCATTGTAATTCTTCAACGTCTTCGGAGAGGTGACGGGTCCCGACAACCATACATTTCATAGACTATGACGTCTTTAAACTGGATTGTGGGGTCCTTAAACCTATGGAGTATGATGTCCTTAACTTCAGACTGTGGGGTTCTTAAACACATGGACTATGATGTCCTTAACCTCGGACCGTAATGTCCTTAAACTAATAATGGACCGTAATGTCCTTAAGCTAATTATGGACCGCAAAGTCCCTAAACCACACAATAGAGCCCAAATGCTCTTTTGTTGGATCTAAATGATCCCGTTAAGTTGATCTTAGTCTAAAATTAGACTAACGTATTCTTAACAAGCGTTTAAGTCGATCTTAGTTTCAAATGAGACTAACGCATCTTTAAACCCAATCCCAAACCCAAATCTAAGAAAATACGGATATGGACTAATCCATGCCCTACGGGAGACAACATAAATTAGTCTCCGTATACAATCAACGGGAAACCAAAAACAAAACAAACACTCACGACACGAAGTGACCATCTGGAGAAAGAGAAAGTTGTTATCGCGATGCGGTAGCGTAATTAACTGCAGGGGCTTGCGCCTGCAGGGAAGAGCATCCCCACAATCAAAAACCCCTCAAATGAGGGGGAATCTGACGAAGTATGCTATATCGGCCGCATCCGTTTAAACCTTTGATACATGGTATCGTAAATCAACTTTGCATCTTCGGAGAGTTGGATGGATAGTACCAAATAGCATCTGCCCTCGAAATTCAGGCAAGACGGACCTACGCGGTCCCGTCCCTATGTTCGGAGGAGAACATCAGTGAACAGTGAATATAGGCGTAAAGCCACACAATAGTACATAACAGAATGAATATAAGAATGCATCGGGTATTTAAGTAAGGAATGCAATATCTAGGCTAGCATATGAGACCAAACATACTAATAACATGTATTAAACTACCATCTAGCAGGTTATACAAATGAAGTAACGTTTTCTAAGGTGTACGTAACATGGCAATTACCGATGATGATGTGTGTGAGCCGGCGAGCAAGTGTACGTGCAACATACGCATCATCGATAATGGTGTTGGTGTCCTAGCAGTCGAGCTCATAGTAGTTAAAGATAACACATGTATAAATGCAACGCAAAGAGAATAACATGAGTATAACAGAAAATGAATAGTAAACGCGACATTATAGAATATACTTATTTGCATACGAGTCATACAGTTTAGTGTTTTGAAATACCATGAATCGTGATTTTTAGAAAAGTACGAGCTACGGGTTTTTTTATAGAAAAGATGCGTCCTTTGAAAAATCCGTAGTATCCTCCGGGCTGTCTTTAAAATATACTCACGATTCGTTAGTTTTGAAAATGGGTAAGACTCGAGCCTAGTCTAGCATCTACCTAAACAACTAAGAGACTAACTAAGAAACTGTTCAGAAGGGTAAGAAAATCTACCAAAATTCCGAGTCGATATACCTAGTAGTCAGCGATCCAGCCTCATAGCTTCACGTACTGTATAATACGTAGTACGGCATCCTCGAGTCAAGAGTGCGGATCAATCATCATATTTATACCTCCTATAGAAAATCCATCGTACGGCATCCCCAAAATCGAGGGTACGGGTCAAATATAATATATGCATCATCCTTTATAGGGTATCATCATCGTACAATATCATGATCAGGGGTATGTTTCTAAAGTCTCGTACATTAAAATATTATCAACTCACATATTATCGTATGTATGAATACATATCGCCCAACGATCCATCATAATATCATATCATATACGGTATCATGACTCAATCTCATATCAAAATCTCACGGCATCATGCCCGATCATATCGACCCATCTCCATGTATCATATACTATCCTCATCACCCGTGTACACACACACACACACACACACATATATCCATATACACACCAAATCAAGTGTGTGTGTGCATGTGTGTATGACTACATATAACCCGCGATTCGCCACCAAGATAAGTCATCCCATGGATAAGTCTTCCCAGATCAACCTAATCTAGCATAAGGTCTTCTAAATATCCTACTTGCTAAGTATCCTATATTGCATCCAAACTCATGATAATATACAAACAACCCTATTTTATGTTTGCGGGGGTGCTATACGCCATCCACCCGACTTCCCCCGTAGATATACATCTACTCACCTCGATCCTCGCTTGCCGAAGTCGATGACACCATGCTCTTCCTTGTTATCCGAAGTCCGTGTGAAGGTGCCTACATAAATTTCACTTAAAGTTAATGTACAATTGGGGTATTTACAATTCCTGTGAAGACTATAAGTATTTGTTTTGCTTTTGAACAGCAAGATGGAGCTAGTAGCTCACTGATAAGACCTTGCACTGCTGGGACAAACCACCAAAGTTCAAATCCCATCAACCACATTATCTTTTTGTTTTAATTTCTTTTAATCTTTTTAGAAGCTTAAGAGTTTGCACGTGCACTACACGTAATAGAGTAAGTTACAGAATAATTAAACAAAAGCACGTAGAAAATTGAAGCGACAAGGACACGTGGCCAAAAGCCTATCCCCAACCGTCGGTGTTGACCCGACGAGAAGAATGAAAAAGCCGGCGCCTCCGGTCTAGACCGTGGGTAAAGTCCCAAATTTTTTTCCCTGCAACGTTTGGCCTACCCCACTCCCTTACACTGTTTGTATTCTCTGCACATTTACAGAGCACAATAAAATTCACATTTAATCCTATTTTATTACAAATTTTAATACATCCATTCACTACACTAAACCCTAGCTTTTCCTATAAATACCACCCCTCATATCACCCCTACCCACTCACAAATCCCTGCCAAAACTCTCAAGAAATTTCCATGTTCGTATAGTGTGCAAGTGGAGTTAACGAAGGGCAAAACTCCGACGAAGTTCCGGCAACGATCCAAGGAGTTTCCGGCGACGAAACGACGCACCGGCGCTTCCCCCACTCTTCCTCTTTCTCCCCTCTACCTTATAATCCAGTAAGTCCCATTTTCCCTTCTCATCTTCATCTTTAAAAAGTTCTATTTCTAAAACCCGACGAAAGCGGAATTAGTCCGACTATCGATTCGGTTTTCTTTAAAAACTACACTTTTCTTTAATAAGATACAACCATATTCTCATATGTTGATTATTAAACATTAACAAACTCTACAAAACAACTTTCACATCAAAATAATCATTATTGTAACTTTTATCATATAATTTCAGAAAAATAACATATACTTTAGTTTCGTCATAAACCATCATAATTCCTTGTTATACCTTTAGATAGTCCATGAGGTAATGACCTACCTCCTCACAACACACATTTTTATCATAGCACGATAAATTTTTGGGACAAAAGAATACGGGAAATACGGCTTTGCAAATAAATCCCTATAACTTATAAAACTGTTTTCTTTAAAACATGTATTACAACATTTCTATGCAATTGCGCCTCTACAACCCATTTTGGGGACCCCGTTTGGGATGGTGTGGATTATCGCACATCCTCGGGCTTAGTAGAGCGAGATGCAGACCTCCGTAAGGAGCATTCGATCTCGATGGAATTTTTATACATTTTTCTTTAGAAAATAAGATTTTTACAAGAAAACAAATAAATTTATTTTCATTAAATATGTATACATAAATATTACCAAAATACTTATTTTAAATATATATATTATTCCATGTTTCCAAAACTCAAGAAAAGAATTCAAATATTACATGAAACTACCATGATAATTAAAACAATATTGATATTACAAATAAATACCATATAGTATGAAATTAGGTTTTATTCACTAGAAATGTCACATTTATAAAATATACATCAATAAAAACCCTAAAGATGATAATTAAATGCTTGAGATGTATTTTGAAATTATACCAAAACTATTTTTACATAAAACCCCCTCAAGTTATATTAAATTACAATAAGGACCCTAGTAAACATAGATTTAAACGGGACCAGTCTCTTGAGCTCCAGGGAGCCGGAGATATGGGTGCTTGCTTATTTAAGGTAGACAACTTAACAAACGGTGTTATCAACACGGTAATTGTCTTGGAAAAAGACAAATCCTGCCGTCCATGTGAAGTAGTTACCGATAACACCAATACAATCAGGATTTCAAGTTCTTTTAAAAGTGTCTGACTCAGACTGGGTCTCAATCTAATCAATCTGACTTGAATGTGATTCAAGTACAAACTACAATACAACATGATTCAATATGAATCCATATATTCAATCTATATGAATCTGTATTGATCGAACCGAACCATGAATACATTCCATTTACATGTTCTTCCATTATATTCGTTCCATTACTGATATCATGGTTTTGGCAAGTCATCCATCTATACAATTTATAAAACAATACAATACAATCAATACAATCAAGACATCGCGGGATTTATAAGGGGTAGATTGGTACGGAAGGTGTTAGAAGTGGCACGAGACTGCAACCATAAGACACCTAACCTGAATCTCCATTGCCGTTGTACCGTGGCTGAAAGGTTCCTTGTACTCCTTATACCTTAGTCTCCGGGATAGTGAGACCCCTCTCATATACACTGGCTTCTTCTGTACCAAGCTACAAACAACAGCGTTAACAAAAAATAACAACATTAAACAGCTATACTCTATTCTGTCTATTCTATTCTTATCTATCTATAGGACTTACCGAGCGATTTGTTCACTGACGACATTCTCTTTATTCTTATTTGGAATACCGTCGGGTGATTCGGACTCGCTGGAGATCGAGCCCAGCAGCGCGGACTTGGATTAGTTTACTGAAGACCCAGAGTTTTAGATTCACTTGTACTTTACATTTCATTTTCATTCCTGTTATGCCATTGTTTAGACATTGCTTTCATTCCATGTATTTTCATTTCAGTTGTATTGTAAAAAGAATGTTAATAAATAAAGTTGTTGTTTATTTACATCTTGTCACTTGTGTACATTTTATTTTATATTGCTTACATACGCTTAGCGTGTTTACTTCTGAGTAAATACGTAGCGGCCTAGTCACGTCCTCTGCCCGTATACTGGGAAGCGGGGCGTGACAGGTTTTGTTGGCGGCCCATGCAGGTCCTCTCTGTGTGGACATACAGGTCAGCTCTATATGGACATACAGGTCAGCTCTGTATGGACAACCTAAGCAATATAACACAAGAACCAGCAACTAAAAACATTCTTTACAATTCATATTCCTTGATTCTTCCAATTTCATATATTTTGAATCTGTCCTAACCCAAATTTTTCTTTCAAGGTTATGGATTCCTCAAACAACACCAGCACTAACTTCAACAACACTCCACCACCCTTACCGATTACACCTGCAGTAGCTGCTCCGATCAATGAGCAGACAGTTTTGCTTGAGGCGATCCGCAGCCTACTGGAAGGACAGCAGCAACAGATTGCTATTTTGATGAACCGTTTCGAGGCAGAAGCACCTGGGGTGAAGCAATTCAGGGCCTTGCTCCCTAAGAAGTTCTCAATAACGGAGAGCCCCTTAGAAGCCGAGGAATGGGCTCAGAGCATTGAAGATGACCTGGCAGCAGCATAAGTGCTAGAGGTCGCTTGGGTTCGAGTTGCAAAGTTGCAGCTCACTGATAATGCACGAGTTTGGTGGAAGGCGGAAGAAAGCCGTCTCACCCAACCAATCGAATGGAGGACTTTTCGCGATATGTTCAACGCAAAGTACTTCCCCGAGACTGCCAGATTCGACATGGAACAACAGTTCATCCACCTACAACAGGGTTCGATGTGGACCAAATCTATAGATGAGTATGATGATGAGTTCACCATACTCAGTCGGTAAGATATGTCTTAATAATTCAATTTTTCAAATATCACATAATTCACAGCTAACACAATACTTTAACAGATTTGCGACACACCTGATACCGACGGATGAGATCAGAGCCCGTCGATTTCAACATGGGTTAGATCCGGAGATCCGGGCTGCATTAGCCACAGGAGATTTTCCGACCTACGAATCGGCTCTGAAAGCTGCACGTCGTTATGAGGCAGTGGTAAAGATTAGGGGCAGACCTCAATCCGCCGGAATGAAGCACCCTACCAATCAGATGGAAAAGGGAGCCTCTTCAAGGCCACCATTTGTGCCAAGAAGACCGGCAGTACCGAACAACCGGACCAGCCCAGCATTTTGCACATACTGCAAGAGAGATGGACATCCGATGAAAGACTACCAGTGTGCAAATCTCCTTTGCTTAGTCTGCGGCTCGGCTACTCACGATATTGGATTTTTTCCTCGAAGACAAAACCCAAATGTTGCACCCAGGCCAGCAATCACTTACCCGCAGTGCCCAGCCATCCAGACACCTGTTCCGAGACTTGCACTACCCGCTCCACCTCCTCGAGGACCAACTGCACCTCCTCCCCATCAGTTCCATCAAGCTCAAAGGAACCCACCTCGAGGACCAAGGAACGGACTGAGGAATGCTCCTCCAGCAAGGAGGAATGTGCCGAGACGACAGGCTTTCACTATGACCGTGGAAGAAGCTGAAGCTACCGGCCAAGTCATCACTGGTAACAACTCCCTTTCAAATTCTCTTTCAGTTCGTATACATACCTACATTTCCCTTATACCTAAAACATATCCCACATAACCTAGGTACAATCTTAGTAGCCTCACTCCCAGCACTCGCACTCTTTGATACTGAAGCATCTCATTGCTTTATGTCGCAACGGTTCGTCCGAACTCATGCGATTCCAGTCAAACCGTTTGTATCTAGCTGGAATGTAAGTTCAGGAAATGGCGTTTTAAAGGCAACAATGGGATACAACTTGTGTCCAGTGGTCTTCTGCAGCAGAGAATTCTATGCTGACTTCAATGTGCTGGACATACCGAACTTCGATGTGGTTATAGGTATGGATTGGCTCGGAACATTCTATGCTATTATTGACTGTCGTCAAAGGAGGGCAGTGTTCAAGATTCCAGAGCATCCGGTTTTCTATTTCAAAAGTGGAGACCGTACCTTAGAGCCAAGTACTTATAAGGCAATACCAAAGAAGGCAGTGATTGCGGCAATTCAAGCGGAGGAAGGATCAAAGCCAGAAGTAGTTCGAGAGTTCGACGATGTGTCTCCTGACGATATATCAGGTTTGCCTCCTGATCGAGCTCTTGAATTCAACATTGATTTAGTACCAGGAGCACAACCGGTGATCAAAGCACCATATCGATTAAGTCTGGAAGGTTTAAAAGAGGTTCGAACTCAATTGGACGAATTATTGGCGAAAGGATGGATTCGTCCCAGCACTTCAAGTTGGGGATCTCCAGTTCTACTCGTAAAGAAGAAGGAAGGTTCATATAGAATGTGCATTGATTATAGAGCCTTGAAAGAAGTAACGATAAAGAACAAGTATCCACTCCCGTGCATCGACGATCTGTTCGATCAGCTATGTGGATTTTGCGTTTTCTCTAAGTTAGATCTCCGTTCGGGTTATCATCAGGTGAAGGTCAAGGAATCTGATATCCATAAAATGGCATTCAGAACTCACTATGGTCATTACGATTTTCTTATGATGACATTTGGAGTGACCAACGCACCAGTAATATTCATGAACCTGATGAATCAAGTTTTCTGGGAGTACCTAGACAAGTTTGTTATCATCTTCATCGACGACATCCCGGTGTATTCTAAGAGTCGGAAGGAGCACACCGAATACTTGAGAATTGTCCTGGAAACCCTATGACAACATCAACTCTATGACAAGTATAGCAAATGCGAGTTTTGGATAAATCAAGTTGGTTTTCTCGGACATATTGTATCGGGCGAAAGAATCTCTGTGGATCCAGCGAAAGTTTCCGCGGTAAGCGAATGGCCGACACCGAAGTCAATGAAGGCCATTCGATGTTTCCTGAGCCTAGCTGGATATTACCGAAGGTTCATTGAAGGATTTTCGAAAATAGCAACACCCCTGACCAAGCTCATACGTAAAGATGAAGAATTCGTGTGGTCAGAAGCATGCGAGCAAGCTTTCATAGAACTCAAGTCAAGATTGACATCAGCGCTTATTCTCATTATACCAGACCAATCTGGAGGTTTTGAAGTGCATTGCGATGCATCCGGTAAAGGATTAGGATGTGTTTTACATCAGCACGGTAAGGTTGTGGCTTATGCTTCAAGACAGCTGAAAATTCATGAGCGCAATTATCCGACGCATGATTTAGAGTTGGCGACCATAATTTTTGTTTGTAAGATTTGGCGCCATTATCATCTTGGTAAACGAGTGAACATATACATAAATCACAAGAGTCTGAAATATGTGTTTACTCATAAGGAGCTTAATATGTGGCAGAGACGATGGTTAGAATTCATGGCGGACTTCGACATCAACCTGCAATATCATCCAGGAAAGGTAAATGTGGTACCTGAAGCCCTTAGTCGCCAATCATTAGCAATGAATCTCACCGCTCAGTGGAAGCTTCAACAAGACTTGCACCAAATGGAGATTGATGGGGTCATGCCAGGTAACACTTCAAGTTTGATCAACTTAAAAGTTCAATCTACCATTGTCAATCAGATCAAAGCAGCTCAAGCAAGTGATGCCAAGTTGCAAAAGATCAGGGAAAAAGTAGAGAATGGACTCAGAACAGAGTTCATCATTCATGAAGACGGATCTTTAAGATGCGGCAGTAGACTGTGTGTACTAAAAGGTTCTGTTCAGGAAGAGTTAATGAAAGAAGCTCATAGCTCTCTCTACTCAGTACACCCTGGAGGTACAAAGATGTACAAGGATCCGCATCAAAATTACTGGTAGCATGGAATGAAGCATGAAGTAGCCATAAGCGTCGCTAAATGCTTGGTGTGTCAGCAAGTAAAAGCTGAATATCACAAGACTGCTGGATTACTTCAACCGTTACCTATCCCAGAATGAAAGTGGCAATACATCACAATGGATTTTCCGAATGCACTCCCTCGCAGCACAAAAGGTAACGACGCAGTATGGGTTATTGTGAATCGACTCACGAAGTCAGCTCACTTCATCCTGTTTCGAGTTGGCCAATCAACTGAGACATTAGCAAATAAGTACATGGTGGTAAGAATCTAAGTAAGATTTTTAAATCTTCAAATATGTACTATCTCTGATACCCATGAACTCATACAGAAGATTGTGAGACTTCATAGAGTACCGATCTGCATTGTCTCCGATCGTGACACTACATTTCGATCGCAATTTTGGCAAAGTCTGCAAGCGAGCTTGGGAACAAGTCTGAACTTCAGCACAGCTTATCATTTACAAATAGATGGTCAGTCTGAGCGAACTATTCAGATCTTGGAAGATATGCTCAGAGCATGTATGCTAGACTTCGGAGGATCGTGTGAAGATCACCTACATCTTGTGGTGTTTTCATACAACAACAGCTACCAAGCAAGTATAGGAATGACACCTTTTGCAGCGCTTTATGGAATGAAGTGTCGATCGTCATTAAGTTCGGACGACATCGGAGATAGGGAACTCCTTGGACCTGAGATGATAGTAGCAACTGTTGACGTAGTTCATACTATCAGGGAAAGAATGCGCTTAACCCAAGACCGACAAAAGCACTGGGCTGATACAAAGCGTCGTCATTTGGAGTTCTAGCCAGGAGATCACGTATTTCTGAAGATATCTCCGAACCACGGAGTGATTCGTTTTGGAAGACGGGGAAAGCTAAGTCCAAGGTACATTGGATCGTTCGATATACTCGAACAAGTCGGTGAAGTGGCTTATCGCTTGGCACTTCCACCTTCATTGGAAGGAGTGCACAATATGTTCCACATATCCTAACATAGAATGTATGTGAGTGACCCCAGCCATATTCTTGATCATTCCGAGCTCACTGTATAGCCCGACTTATCTTATAAGCAGCAACCTATTAAGATCCTGGATAGAAAAATGAAGTCACTTTGGAACAAGAAAGTCAACTTGGTTTGAGTGATGTAGAGGAAAAACACACCAGGAGAATCAACATGGGAAAGGAAAGATGAGATGCGTGCAAGATATCTTCACTTATTTTTAAACTAGTCCTTAAAAATAAATTATAAATTTCGAGGACGAAATTTTTGTAAGGAGGGTAGACTGGAACAACTCCAATTTCAGTGTACATAAACTTCATTTAAAGTTAATGTATAATTGAGGTATTTACAATTCCTGTAAAGGCTATAAGTATTTGTTTTGCTTTTGAATAGCAAGAAGGAGCTTGTACTGGTAAGACCTTGCACTGCTGAGACAAAGCACCAGAGTTCAAATCCCATCAACCATGTTATCTTTTTGTTTTAATTTCTTTTAATCTTTTTAGAAGCCCAAGAGTTTGCACATGCACTATACGTAATATGGTAAGTTATAGAATAAATAAACAAAAGCATGAGGGAAATTGAAGCGACGAGGACACGTGGCCAAAACCCTAGCCCCAACCGTCGGTGTTGACCCGGCGAGAAGAATTAAAAAGCCGGCACCGCCGGTCTAGACCGTGGGTAAAGCCCTAAATTTTTTCCCCTGCAACGTTTGGCCTACCCCACTCCCCCTACACTGTTTGTATTCTCTGCACATTTACAGAGCACAATAAAATTCACATTTAGTCCTATTTTATTACAAATTTTAATATACCCATTCACTACACTAAACCCTAGCTTTTCCTATAAATACCACCCCTCATATCACCCCTACCCACTCACAAATGCCTGCCAAAACTCTCAAGAAATTTCCAAGTTCCTATAGTGTGAAAGTGGAGTTAACGAAGGGCGAAACTCCGACGAAGTTCCAGCAACGACCCAAGGAGTTTCCGGCGATGAAACGACGTACCGGCGCTTCCCCACTCTTCTTCTTTCTCCCCTCTACCTTATAAGCCAGTAAGTCCCATTTCCCCTTTTCATCTTCATCTTTAAAAAGTTCTATTTCTAAAACTCGACGGAAGTAGAGTTAGTCCGATTTCCGATTCGGTTTTCTTTAAAAACTACACTTTTCTTTAATAAGATTCAACCATATTCTCATATGTTGATTATTAAACATTAACAAACTTATCAAAATAACTTTCACATCAAAATAATCATTTCTGTAACTTTTATCATACTTTTTCAGAAAAATAACATATAATTTAGTTTCGTCATAAACCATCATAATTCATTGTTATACCTTTAGATAGTCCACGAGGTAATGACCTACCTCCACACAACACACATATCTATCATAGCACGATGAATTTTTGGGACAAAAGAATACAGGAAATACGACTTTGCAAATAAATCCCTTTAACTTATAAAACTGTTTTCTTTAAAAGATGTATTAAAACATTTCCATGCAATTGCGCCTCTACAACCCATTTTGGGGATCCCGTTTGGGATGGTGCGGATTATCACACATCCTCGGACTTAGTAGTGCGAGATGCAGACCTCCGCAAGGAGTATTCGATCTCGATGGAATTTTTATATATTTTTCTTTAGAAAATGAGATTTTTACAAGAAAACAAATAAATTTATTTTCGTTAAATATGTTTATATAAATATTACCAAAATACTTATTTTAAATATATATATTATTACATGTTTACAAAACTCAAGAAAAGAATTCAAATATTACATGAAACTATCATGATAAATCAAAACAATATTCATATTACAAATATATATCATATATTATGAAATTAGGTTTTATTCACTAGAAATATCACATTTATAAAATATACATCAATGAAAACCCTAAAGCCGACAATTAAACGCTTGAGGTGTATTTTGAAATTATACCAAAACTATTTTTACATAAAAACCCCTTAAGTTATACTAAATTACAATAAGGACCATAGTAAACATAGGTTTAAGCGGGACCAGTCTCTTGAGCCTCAGGGAACCGAAAATATGGGTGCTTTACTATTTAAGGTGGACAACTTAACAAACGGTATTATCAACACGGAAATTATCTTGAAAAAAGACACAAATCTTATCGTCTATGTGCAGTAGTTACCGATAACACCAAAACAATCAGGATTTCAAGTTCTTTTAAAAGTGTCTGACTCAGACTGAGTCTCAATCTAATCAATCTGACTTGAATGTGATTCAAGTACAAACTACAATGCAACATGATTCAATATGAATCCATCTATTCAATCTATATCAATCTGTATTGACCGAACCGAACCATGGAGACATTCCATTTATTTGTTCTTCCATTATATCCGTTCCATTACTGATATCATAGTTTCGGTAAGTCATCCATCTATACAATTTACAATACAATCAATACAATCAAGACATCGCGGGGTTTATAAGGGGTAGATTGGTATGGAAGGTGTTAGAAGTGGCACAAGATTGCAACCATAAGACACCTAATCTGAATCTCCATTGCCGTTGTACCGTGGCTGAATTGTTCCTTGTACTCTGTATACCTTAGTCTCTGGGATAGTGAGACTCCTCTCGTATATACTGGCTTCTTCTGTACCAAGCTACAAACAACAGCCTTAACACTAAATAAAAACATTAAACAGTTATACTCTATTCTGTCTATTCTATTCTTATCTATCTACGGGACTTACCGAGCGATTTGTTCACTGACGACATTCTTTTTCTTCTTCTTTGTAATGTCGTCAGCTGATTCGGACTCACTGAAGATCGAGCCCAGCAACACAGACATGGATTAGTTTACTGAAGACCCGGATTTTTAGATTCACTTGTACATTACATTTCATTTTCATTCCTGTTATGCCATTGTTTAGGCATTGCTTTCATTCCATGTATTTTCATTTCAGTTGTATTGTAAAAGGAATGTTAATAAATAAAGTTTTTGTTTGTTTACATCTTGTCGCTTGTGTACATTTTATTTTATATTGCTTAGATACGCTTAGTGTGTTTACTTCTGAGTAAATACGTAGCGGCCTCGTCGCGTCCTCTGCCTGTATACTGGGAAGTGGGGCATGACAATCGTAAACAGGAATCATGTACGAAAACAAACACGGTACACAAAACACACATAGGTTAAAACCTATGGTCTACGCATGAGAGAATAACCAAACAACTCCTGGTATCAACGTACAAACGTCAAGTGACCGAAACAAAACACAAATATCCAAAGTTCAAGTCATTAAAAGTCACAAAACCAAAACAGCAACTCAAGAAAACGCTTCCAGATTTTGTCTTAAGTTGAATTAGCCAATTCTGCATATATAGGAGGTCTAATTAGAGGGTATAGGAGCTATGGACTAAGCACGAGACCAAATCCTGATACCAAGGTCGCAATTTGCGGCCAAAATCAAGAAATTGGCGGCCATAA
Source organism: Agapanthus africanus (assembly GCA_030015575.1). Classification (NCBI taxonomy): domain Eukaryota; kingdom Viridiplantae; phylum Streptophyta; class Magnoliopsida; order Asparagales; family Amaryllidaceae; genus Agapanthus; species Agapanthus africanus. The sequence goes on from CM057339.1 coordinate 305,241,994, forward strand.
TATGGATTGGGGGTCTCGGGTCTTGGGGATAGCTCTTAGGTTGCATGCACACCTCTTAGTAATTGCTAATTGATTTATAGGGCCCCCGGGTGATAGCAGGTCCCGAAACAACATCACAATTCCTACACAAATCCGATATCGGGGAGTTCTAAGTTTAGGATGTAGGGTTTTAGTCTCATGTTTGGTCCAGGTTTTATCACTAAAGGAGGTGTAGTCACTAAAAACACCTAAATTGCACATTTCCAATACACACAAAACCCTAAGCTCGTCTTGAAATTTTCAAAGCTCACTAATCCTCACTTAACCAATTCTAAACTAAAATAAAAGCTAAAGAAACTCAATTACTAAGTTAATGGTGTAGAGATTACCTCATTTGGCAACTCAAGAATTTTCTCGAGTTGCCCAAAGTCTTTAAAACCTTAACTTGATGGCTCCATAGGGTTTGTAGTGACGAGGAGAACATTTTTTATGAAGGGATCATAAGGTTTTGTTTGAGTTTAGGGGGTGACTTAAGGTGGTAAAAGAGGTGGAGGGAGGTGAAGAATGGAGTTAAGAACAATGAAGAAGTGAAGAAGAGGAGCCATGGTCAAAAAGTCTTGGAGAACTCTAGAGTCTTCTCTCTCTCTCCCCCCAACAAAATATCTTCTCTGTTTTCTTTTCTTTTATTTTCTAATTTAAAACAAAACAAATCCATGAGTAAAATAAATGTAACAAATGGTTTTTGCAACATGATTTGTTGCATGCCGCATGCACATGATAAAGATTAGATGCAAAATTAGTGAAATACTAATCGAGTTTAGTAAATAACCCATTTACAAATAATTTGTATAATAATTCATAAAATTTAGTATTTTATTTATTTAAACTTCAAAATAATACTTTATTTTTCTGAAATGTTACACTTGGGTATATCGGGGGTTTCGCAGAGTTTATAGTGGTCCCACTACTCGAATAGCGGGCTGGAGGTCAAGGGGGCTAGCAGCCCCCTTGCGGGGTGCGAGACAGCGCCCCATTAGAATTTTTTTCTAACGGGAGAGGTATTTTTAGTGTGGAGTGCATGGGAAAGGAGGGGTGAATAGTGTCCAAAAGACGCGTAGGCGCCAGCACCTCACGTGGGCGCTGGGTGCTAGATGCTGGCGCTGGACGCCAGCGGCTCACAAGCCCGACACGTGGGGGCTGAGCGCCAGAGCCTCACCCGCCCGGCACGTGGGCGCTGGGCGCTGGCGGAAAGAAGGGTCTTTTAGCCCCGGAATAAGGAGTTAAACTCCGAAAGAGGATTTTTTATTTATGGAGTTAAAATTCGAAAGATGTTGAATGGAGTTAAACTCCTAAAAAAAGGTTTGATTTATGGAGTTAAACTCCAACATAACTTGAAAGGAGTTAAACTCCTAGAAATCTTTGGAGATGATCGAAGGGGACCCCATTCTTCTCCCCTTTAGCCTTGGATCTTCTTTTGAGCCTCGGATCCTCCCGGAATGGAATTTTTGGAGACAAGTCTCCTTCTTCTTCCTCTCTGTTGGCTGGATCTTGGGGAAAAAAAGGGTGAGACATAGAAATCTCCCCATTTAGGGATTTTGTGGCAGATCCAAGCTTTCCTTCAAGGGTTTTATGGTGAAAAACTATTTCTTATTGAAAAAGGAAGAGTGAGACTCTTGATTTAACTCAAAAAAAGGGAGAAGGTTTAGAATCCTGAGGAAGGAAAAGGAGGCACAGAAACCCTAATTTTTTAGGGGGAATCAATTCTTTTTTTCCCATTATCATGTTGTCTTATATAGGCTTACAAATTTATATATAGCTCCTTGGGCTTTACAAAATGTCATTGTTGCCCATCCTATGCCTCATGTGCTCATTTCTTTTGCACATGAGCCATGGGTTTTACAAAAATTTGGTTTTATGCTCATTTTTCTTACATTTATTCATAAAAATTACATCAAAATTATTTATTACACGATTTTCATTTTGGCATGGGGGAGGCCGGCCGCTTCATGTTCGGGCTTGATTTGGGCTTGGGCCCACTTGGCCTGGGCTTGGGCCAATTGGTTTGAGGTTGACTTTGATTTTGACTTGGTCAACCAGGGTGTCATTTTTTACCCCAACAAGGTGTAATTGAAAGGATTTAAGTCTCGGTTGGTAGAGACGAAACAGTGACGGCGAATGAAAACGCGAATGTGAAAGATAAGGAATAGGTGTAATATTCGCATTCTCGTACGAGATAAGAAGAATAGGTTGAGGTTCAGCTTCTTTAGGTGGAAGTTGATTCATCACAACATCCATTTCTTTTAGGAATGCGAGTTCCTCGGCAAAAATATCTTCAAAACTTTCATCGATATTCCGAATGATAATCTCATAGGAAAGAAAGGTATGATACTCGAATAGCTCGACTAAATCATTCGACAAGTCAAAGGATTCAGACTTGGGTATGGATTTGTCGACAGAAGGGTCCTCACGTGTATAATAAATAGCAGAATCAAATAATAACGTACTAGTGGCATCGAGATCAGTATCGTGAAGCTCCTCAAATTCGCAACTGTTGGAAGCTATCTTGTCGACAGAACATACATCAATTATATGAGCATAAGGTTCAGAGGGTTGACTTCCTAACTTGTAGGTGTTAAGCTCATTGTCATCTTCCCAAAGGACAGGTTCATTGAACCGTTACGACAATTGATTATTGCGTTGGAAGTTGCTAAAAAAAGTCGACCTAGAATCACTGGAATTTGGTTCCGTAGGTTTGCCACAGGCTGTGTATCTATAACTATAAAGTCCACAGGGAATATAAATTCCCCGACTTTGATTAGCAAGTCCTCTAGCTCACCTCTAGGATGGGTGATAGATCGATCAGCCATCTGGAGAGTGCAGTGTGTATGTTTCAACTCTCCTATGCCTAATTACTCATAAACAGAATACGGAAGCAAGTTAACACTAGCACCTAAATCGAGTAGAGCACGATTAATATTTCCCCCCCCCCCAATAGCAATAGATATTGTAGAACAACCAGGGTCCTTACATTTCTTAGGCACCAATTAGGTAAGAGAATTGCTCATATTACTCGCTAAGAAAACTTTTTAGGCACTTAAATTTTCCTTTTCCTAATGCACAAGTCCTTTAGAATTTTCGCATAGGATGAAACTTGTAGGATAGCATCTAAGAGAGGAATATTTATGTTAACTTGTTTAAAAATTTCCACAATCTTCTCCATGTGTGACTTGGTCTGTTAGCCCTCAACCTGTTTGGAAACAGAGCTTTATCAATAAGGGTTGGGTCCAACATTTGAGGAGAAATTTGTGGGGATGGAATGGATCCCAAAATTGGATTTGGGATGGTTGTAGATGGTACTTCCTTCAAGGAAGTGGGCTGAAGGTTCGAGCCTAGTAGAAAAAGGAGAATAGGCTCGGAAGAAAATATTGGATCAGACGAAATAGGAGTAGAAGTAGTAACCGGGGTATCATCAATATCATCAACTTCAACTTGTTTACCGACTTGGTTATTCAGCACTCTTCCCGATCTCAACGTGGTTACGACACTCACATTATGATTTTGTTGGTGAAGGATGAGATTTGCGCCGTGTGAGTGGCCGGGATTTGGTAGAGATTGAGATGGAAGTTTCCCTTTCTCTCTCTCTCTCATTGCGGCATTTAACTGTGCAATCTGTGCTTCTATCGATTTAATGCTTTCACTGTGGGAAGCAGTGTGTTGCTGTAACACCCGAGCCTAATAATACTATTTCTTTTGCTAGTTGAGTGTTTTGTATTGCTCATTCCAATTATCCTGATGGTTTGGTGCTTTTTGCAAAATTTTAACCGGTTAAGTCATTTTGGCACATAACAAATTTTAACACCTAAAATGAAATTAAAAGTATCCATGTTGGCCTACTCGTCGCCACTAGTCGCGTGGTAGCGTCCGCGTGTCGAGATTTCTTTCCGTTCGGTTAAACGGGCAAGTTTGGACGCCTACGCACGCGTACAAGTGTCCGACTTGGGGGCATGCATTTTAATCATTAAACACCTCTTTTCAAAATTTGGAACCCGCTTAAAATCCTATAATTTGAATTTGGAGCATTTGGGCGCAACCCGGGCGCGATTTGGAAATGTTTCATTTAGCGCCAAAAATGCCCATTTAATTAAATACTATTTTAACTATATAAATATTTTCGTTACCAAATCTTACATTAAATCCCTGCTAATCTTTTACAATTTCACTCACGATTTCCTCCTGGCCAATCACGAGGGAGTAAATCCCTCGTGGGCCCCCCTTTCCCTCTCTATCTCTCTCCGTCCCTCTCTGTCTCTCTCTATTCTCTTTCTCTCTCTCTCTCTAAAATCTTTCACCCTCTCTCTCCAATCTCTCTCTCTCTCTTCCTTTATATTATCATGCAGCCGCCTCCCTTCCTCCTCTCGATCACGAGAGAACCCACCACGAGAACCCCTAACCTTAACCCTAACCTCGCCGCCGACCTCCACGTGACCTCCCCGTCACCATCCTCACCTCCACGGCATCGACCGCAGCCTTCCTCTGTTCTCTTCCGCGCCTGCACCCAACCCCGACGCCACCAACCACCGCAGGTCTCACCGCCGCAGCCCCAACACCGACGCCACCACCACCATTACCCTCGCCTCCGCCTCCTCTTCCGGCCTCGACTTTCCCTCCTTCTCCCCGTGCACACGTTGCTGCCGCGACAACCCCGGCCTGCCCCGTGCCTCCCTGTTCGGCCAGAGAAGTCGCCGGAGACCGTCGTCGTCGTCACCTGCGACACCTTCGGCATCTCTTCAGCCCCTGCGCACCAGTCCACAACCACCTCCTCTGCATCCCTACTCTCTTTTCTGTTCCATACCGCAACCCTAGCCCGTCGACTGCAGCTCCCTCGCCGGCGCCCCATCGCCGTCGACCCATCGCCGTCGCAACCTTTGCAATCCCGGTAAGCATCTTTATCTTTCCATTCGTGCTAAATCCCCCCTCGCTGGTCGTTTGGTTACGTATATCGCGTTCGCTAACTTCATTGCTTTTGACTTTTGCCGGATTCCGACCGTGCCGTCGTTTGGACCCGACGCTCCAGCGAAGTACCCTAGTCTGTGTGTTCCCGCTGTTCGCTGTTGGGATTCGATCCGTGGCCCGTGCACCCGTCTCGTGTTTTCTGCCGACATCGCATCCGTGCTTTCCGGTTTGCGAAACCGTCGAGGCAAGATTTCTTGCTACATGCTACGTTAAACTAATTAAATGTTTGACTCACAAACTTGCTATATTAACTAGTATTGCTACTTATCTCATTGGATGAAATATGATGTATATTATAATACTGCCACCTAAATCATATTTTGCCACCTAACCTTAATAACAACTACCTGCTAATCATTTTACTATTTAGAGGATAATAGTCGCACACTTATATCCTTATTGCCTGCTGTTATTAATATTGCGCTACACTGTGATTATTGCACCCCAAGGGTGCTTGAACCTGTTAATAAGAGAATACAAAGCATCACTGTGTTTACATGGTACATTATTGTCATCTGCTGTTCCTGCTGTTGTTCCTTATTCGTTACTATACCTGTTATCAGCATACATTTGATTGCATTACATATTGACCGATCTTGATACACCTGACACATGTACTGATACACCGGACATGACACCCTGTACATATCGACTCCACCTGTTGAAACGTGACCTGACCTGTTACCTGATTTCATGCCTAATGCCGACAAACCTGACCATTCCTGCTGTCTATCCAGACAGACCTACTTTTACCTGATTTTGTGTTGGCATTAGTCCTTGACTACTGAATACCTGACCTGACATACATAGCTTGGGGGTATGGGGAAATCAAAGGTGAAACCGACTTGTAACTCAACAGTTCGATACTTGTTCTGATCAGTCTTACGGGCTTGGCCAGCCCCGGAGTGTTGATGCTGACATCACTCATCCATCCAGCTACCTATTACTGCTTAGCGGCACGTCTCGGATTCAGCCCCGAGGACCTTGACCGGGTCCCGGGCACGCACGGGATACTATTGAGTTACATCGACGATTCATCAATTGATTTCAAAGACTTTAGAGTAGAAACCTGATAGAACAGTTTAGTTACCCATTGCACATTACCCTGCACTGTTGTTTCATAATATTGCTTATTTCGTGTTCATACCTGCATTGCTTATTACCGTGTTTATATTATATACTTGATGACATGACGCGCTGACGTCTGGGTTTTGCATGGCCCAGATTCCTTACCACTATCGACGACCGAGCAGAAGCACTTCAGCCAGCAGGCTGAACTGTGAGTTCCTTAGGGCTTAGTTTATTTATTTCATTTCATTTCCAGATGTGAGCCCGCATTATAGGACGTACTGTTTATTTATTGTATTGGATCATTTGCTTCCGCACTTATTGTTTATTGATTCTTGTTATTATGGATTTGGACATGTATTAGATTAGTTATTATTTTGTTCTTGATATCTCTACAACCGTAATGTGACTGTGGATGGATACTTCCTACCCACAGGTAGCATGGTTGGCTATGTCACGTGCCCAATCTTGCGTACTCTGGGAAGCGGGGCGTGACATGGTTCTTTTGGTATCAGAGCCATAGGTTAATTGGGTTGATTCTTTGTAGTTGGGTATTGCACCCGATACACGGATCATAATACCCATGATTAGGAAACATGTCCTGCCACCTTGACCGTTTTACCATCCTTGAATCATTCTTCCGGATCATGTCGACATGCAAACTTACTTTGCATTTGTCAACTCAAAAACCTAACCTCTTGTTATCTCTAGGACTTAGGCGACTTGGGTGGAGTTAAGTAATTGCGGCTACGATACCGCGGCATAGCTACAATGCAGTACTCTATTTAAGTATCTTGGAGTTCTAGCCTTGATCTATACCCAGAATCTATCAGCATGCTAATGTTGGGTACTTTGATTTCCAGGAATATAGCCGGTACGAATTTGAAGATGGACCAAAGATGTGCGGTCATAGCCGCCAGGCTTAGAGTGATAAGGGGATTGCTGGAGAATCTAAAGGAACAGACCGAGCTGGAACCAGCATCTGCACTGAACCAAACGTCTGTACGTAGAAGTATTCCGGTGAACAGGCGCAGCGTAGCACCAATGAAGAAAACAATTGTGGGTGATCGGAAAAGGAGCGTGATTTGTAACTACTGCCATATACCCGGACATGTGCGAAAGGAGTGTCGTAAGAGGCTGGGACTCTGTTTTAGATGTGGAGCGGCAGATCACGCCGTTAGAGCTTGTCCGTCGAAGCTTCGTACATGGGATGATATTCAGAAGCCTCCGCAGGGACCGTTCCAAGGGCAGAGACAGTTGACTCAAGGATCTATTCAGGCTCGAGCTTTCACGTTGACAGTTGAAGAAGCTAAGGCATCAGGAGAAGGGGTTTCAGGTATTTTTACTCGTTCATGGTTTTCCCGCTTTGGCATTATTTAATTTCGGAGCATCCCACCGTCTTATGTCATCCAAATTTATAACTACACACTCGATTACCTGCACGACCCTGTCTAGTTTTGGGACATACATACTGGGAATGGGAAAAATCATAGCTAGTAAGGAATGTAGAGATTGTACAGTTGTTGTTTGCGGACGAGAGCTTTTTGCAGATTTCTTGGTGATAGATACGGGCAGTTATGAAGTTGTCATGGGAATGGATTTTCTTGGCACTTTCCACGCCCACATTGACTGTAGGGCAAGGAAGGTAATTCTCCAGATTCCCGGACACCCTGAGTTTACCTTCACTGGAGGAAGCAGCTCTATCGGGCCAGTCGAGTTTAGGGCTAGGCCGACAAACAGTGTTCTTGCGACAATGGAAGCGGATAGTAATGAAGAGCCGTCAGTTGTTCGCGACTTTATGGATGTGTTTGAAGATATATCAGGCTTACCGCCGAAGCGAGATGTGGAGTTTGCGATTGACCTTATTCCTGGTGCAGCGCCAGTATCAAAGTCTTATTATCCGATGGCACCGGTGGAATTGGAAGAAGTTAAGAAGCAAGTTGGTGAAGTACTCGAAAAGGGATGGATTCGAAGCAGCAACTCACCTTGGGGAGCTCCAGTTCTTTTAGTAAAGAAGAAGGATGGCACGAGAAGAATGTGGATAGTTTATCGAGAATTGAATCGGGTGACTATTAAGGACGAGTACCCGATCCCTCGCATTGGAGAACTTTTTGAGCAGCTTAGTGGCGCGAGGGTATTCTCGAAACTGGATTTGCGATCAGGATATCATCAGGTCCGAGTGAAAGCAGAAGACATTTGCAAGACGGCGTTTCGAACTAGATATGGACATTTCGAGTATTTGGTGATGCCCTTCGGAGTGACTAATGCGCCGGCAATATTCATGGACTTGATGAACAGGGTCTTTTCACCATACCTGGACCAGTTTATTGTGGTATTCATTGACGATATTCTGGTGTACTCGAAGAGTCCGGAGGAGCATGCTGAGCATTTAAAGATCGCACTGCAGACGCTGAGACAGGAAAAATTGTTCGCGAAGATGAGTAAGTGCGAATTCTGGCTGGAAGAAGTGAAGTTTCTGGAGCATGTCGTGTCGGGCATTGGAATCGCCGTCGATCCCGAAAAGATTGCAGCAGTTCGAGATTGGCCTATCCCAAAGAATGTTGCGGAGATAAGAAGTTTTCTTGGACTTGCCGGATACTACAGGAGATTTGTGGAGAACTTCGCTCGTTTGGCAGAGCCGTTGACCAAGCTTACGCGCAAGGAGGTACCGTTTGTTTGGACGGATGGTTGTGCATTGGCCTTCGAGGCGTTGAAGCAGAAGTTGATAACCGCCCCTATCCTAACTGTACCGGATAATTCAAGAGGACTGGTGATTCACAGCGACGCATCTGGAAAAGGATTGGGATGTGTTTTAATGCAGAATGGGAAAGTCGTCGCTTACGCATCGAGACAACTGAAGACTCATGAGAAGAATTATCCGACTCATGACTTGGAGCTTGCAGCCGTGATCTTCGCCCTGAAGATTTGGAGACACTACCTTTTGGGCGAGAGAGTCGAAGTCTTTACAGATCACAAGAGTTTGAAGTACGTGTTCACTCAGAAAGAGTTGAACATGAGGCAACGCAGATGGTTGGGGCTGATGGCCGACTACGACCTTGACCTTAAGTACCATCCGGGAAAAGTTAACGTCGTGCCAGATGCGCTAAGTCGATTACCAGCAATTCAGATATTGACTGCACAGAGGGAGATCATTGCGGATTTTCGGAGATTTGACTTGGAGGTTGTGCTACCACATGCTATGGGACAGTTGATGCAGTTGCAAGTACAGTCGTCCTTAGTTGAGAAGATTAAAGTGGCGCAATCGCAGGATCCTAGACTGCAAAAGTTTCGAGGGCAGGTTGAAGCCGGACTACGAACCGATTTACTGATCCATGAAGACGGTTCGTTGAGATATGGTAGCCGTGTGTGTGTGCCAAAAGGAGATGTGCGTGAAGAGCTTATGAAGGAGGCACACAGTTCAGCTTACTCTGTACATCCAGGAGGGACAAAGATGTACCGAGATTTTCGACAGCACTTCTGGTGGGAAGGTATGAAATGGGAAATTGCTCGCTTCGTGGCTAAGTGCTTGGTGTGTCAGCAAGTCAAGGCGGAACACCAAAGGGTTGCCGGTTTGTTGCAACCACTTCCGATTCCTCAGTGGAAGTGGGAACATATAACCATGGATTTCGTGACGGCTTTACCGCGGAGTCCAAAAGGCAACAATGCAGTATGGGTGATTGTCGATCGGTTGACCAAGTCAACTCACTTTATTCCTTTTCGGGTTGGTCAATCGACAGAGACTTTGGCAGAGCGGTACATGCAGGAGATTGTGAGATTGCATGGAGTACCGGTAAGCATCGTGTCCGATCGGGACACTCGGTTCTTGTCGCACTTTTGGAGGAGTTTACAAGAAAGTTTGGGGACTCGATTGAAGTTTAGCACAGCCTATCCTCCTCAGACTGATGGACAATCGGAGAGAACGATCCAGACCCTTGAAGATATGTTGAGGGCTTGCATGTTGGACTTCAAAGGTTCTTAGGAGGATCATCTACACCTGATGGAATTTTCGTACAACAATAGTTTCCAAGCGACTATTCAGATGGCTCCGTTTGAAGCGTTGTATGGTCGTAAGTGCCGTTCACCGGTTTGTTGGGATGATGTTGGTGAACGAAGGTTACTAGGACCAGATTTGGTGGTACAGACAGTCGAGAAGGTGAATACAATCAGGAAGCATATGAAGGCAGCTCAAGACAGACAGAAAAGTTGGGCCGACACGTCAAGAAGACCTCTAGAGTTCACCGTGGGTGATTTGGTATTCCTGAAGATATCACCGACTAGAGGGGTGATTCGCTTTGGAAGTCGGGGAAAGCTTAGTCCTCGATTCGTTGGATCCTTCGAGATATTGGAGCGTGTTGGAGAGGTAGCTTACCATTTGGCGTTACCACAGTCATTAGCTGGAGTGCACGATGTGTTTCATGTGTCTCAACTACGGAGGTATGTTCGTGATGAGACTCATGTCTTGGATCATTCGGAGTTGACCGTACGGGAGGACCTAACTTTTGAGGAGCGACCAGTTGAAATCAAGGATCGAAGAGAAAAGGTTCTTAAGAACAAGGTTATCCCTCTTGTGCTAGTTTCTTGGGGTAATCGATCGCATGGAGAGTCCACTTGGGAGCGAGAAGACGAGATCCGGCAAAAATTTCCTCATCTTTTCCAGTAGTTAGATATCTTGTATTCTCGGAATTTCGAGGATGAAATTCTTTTGTAGTTGGGTATGATGTAACACCCGAGCCCAATAATACTATTTCTTTTGCTAGTTGAGTGTTTTGTATTGCTCATTCCAATTATCCTGATGGTTTGGTGCTTTTTGCAAAATTTTAACCGGTTAAGTCATTTTGGCACATAACAAATTTTAACACCTAAAATGAAATTAAAAGTATCCATGTTGGCCTACTCATCGCCACTAGTCGCGTGGTAGCGTCCGCGTGTCGAGATTTCTTTCCGTTCGGTTAAACGGGCAAGTTTGGACGCCTACGCACGCGTACAAGTGTCCGACTTGGGGGCATGCATTTTAATCATTAAACACCTCTTTTCAAAATTTGGAACCCGCTTAAAATCCTATAATTTGAATTTGGAGCATTTGGGCGCAACCCGGGCGCGATTTGGAAATGTTTCATTTAGCGCCAAAAATGCCCATTTAATTAAATACTATTTTAACTATATAAATATTTTCGTTACCAAATCTTACGTTAAATCCCTGCTAATCTTTTACAATTTCACTCACGATTTCCTCCTGGCCAATCACGAGGGAGTAAATCCCTCGTGGGCCCCCCCTTTCCCTCTCTATCTCTCTCCGTCCCTCTCTGTCTCTCTCTATTCTCTTTCTCTCTCTCTCTCTAAAATCTTTCACCCTCTCTCTCCAATCTCTCTCTCTCTCTTCCTTTATATTATCATGCAGCCGCCTCCCTTCCTCCTCTCGATCACGAGAGAACCCACCACGAGAACCCCTAACCCTAACCCTAACCTCGCCGCCGACCTCCACGTGACCTCCCCGTCACCATCCTCACCTCCACGGCATCGACCGCAGCCTTCCTCCGTTCTCTTCCGCGCCTGCACCCAACCCCGACGCCACCAACCACCGCAGGTCTCGCCGCCGCAGCCCCAACACCGACGCCACCACCACCATTACCCTCGCCTCCGCCTCCTCTTCCGGCCTCGACTTTCCCTCCTTCTCCCCGTGCACACGTTGCTGCCGCGACAACCCCGGCCTGCCCCGTGCCTCCCTGTTCGGCCGGAGAAGTCGCCGGAGACCATCGTCGTCGTCACCTGCGACACCTTCGGCATCTCTTCAGCCCCTGCGCACCAGTCCCCGACCACCTCCTCTGCATCCCCACTCTCTTTTTTGTTCCATACCGCAACCCTAGCCCGTCGACTGCAGCTCCCTCGTCGGCGCCCCATCGCCGTCGACCCGTCGCCGTCGCAACCTTTGCAATCCCGGTAAGCATCTTTATCTTTCCATTCGTGCTAAATCCCCCCTCGCTGGTCGTTTGGTTACGTATATCGCGTTCGCTAACTTCATTGCTTTTGACTTTTGCCGGATTCCGACCGTGTCGTCGTTTGGACCCGACGCTCCAGCGAAGTACCCTAGTCCGTGTGTTCCCGCTGTTCGCTGTTGGGATTCGATCCGTGGCCCGTGCACCCGTCTCGTGTTTTCTGCCGACATCGCATCCGTGCTTTCCGGTTTGCGAAACCGTCGAGGCAAGATTTCTTGCTACATGCTACGTTAAACTAATTAAATGTTTGACTCACAAACTTGCTATAATAACTAGTATTGCTACTTATCTCATTGGATGAAATATGATGTATATTATAATACTGCCACCTAAATCGTATTTTGCCACCTAACCTTAATAACAACTACCTGCTAATCATTTTACTATTTAGAGGATAATAGTCGCACACTTATATCCTTATTGCCTGCTGTTATTAATATTGCGCTACACTGTGATTATTGCACCCCAAGGGTGCTTGAACCTGTTAATAAGAGAATACAAAGCATCACTGTGTTTACATGGTACATTATTGTCATCTGCTGTTCCTGCTGTTGTTCCTTATTCGTTACTATACCTGTTATCAGCATACATTTGATTGCATTACATATTGACCGATCTTGATACACCTGACACATGTACTGATACACCGGACATGACACCCTGTACATATCGACTCCACCTGTTGAAACGTGACCTGACCTGTTACCTGATTTCATGCCTAATGCCGACAAACCTGACCATTCCTGCTGTCTATCCAGACAGACCTACTTTTACCTGATTTTGTGTTGGCATTAGTCCTTGACTACTGAATACCTGACCTGACACACATAGCTTGAGGGTATGGGGAAATCAAAGGTGAAACCGACTTGTAACTCAACAGTTCGATACTTTTTCTGATCAGTCTTACGGGCTTGGCCAGCCCCGGAGTGTTGATGCTGACATCACTCATTCATCCAGCTACCTATTACTGCTTAGCGGCACGTCTCGGATTCAGCCCCGAGGACCTTGACCGTGGTCCCGGGCACGCACGGGATACTATTGAGTTACATCGACGATTCATCAATTGATTTCAAAGACTTTAGAGTAGAAACCTGATAGAACAGTTTAGTTACCCATTGCACATTACCCTGCACTGTTGTTTCATAATATTGCTTATTTCATGTTCATACCTGCATTGCTTATTACCGTGTTTATATTATATACTTGATGACATGACGCGCTGACGTCTGGGTTTTGCATGGCCCAGATTCCTTACCACTATCGACGACCGAGCAGGAGCACTTCAGCCTGCAGGCTGAACTGTGAGTTCCTTAGGGCTTAGTTTATTTATTTCATTTCATTTCCAGATGTGAGCCCGCATTATGGGACGTACTGTTTATTTATTGTATTGGATTATTTGCTTCCGCACTTATTGTTTATTGATTCTTGTTATTATGGATTTGGACATGTATTAGATTAGTTATTATTTTGTTCTTGATATCTCTACAACCGTAATGTGACTGTGGATGGATACTTCCTACCCACAGGTAGCATGGTTGGCTATGTCACGTGCCCAATCTTGCGTACTCTGGGAAGCGGGGCGTGACAGTTGCACTAACGTTTGGATAGAAGACGTTAAATTAGCCGTTGTTTGGATGGATTGTTTAATAAATGTTTCTAAGTTTCGTTCGAGTATAGAGATTCTATCGATACCGGCTGTTGGAAGATTAGTCTGTGATTGGAAAGAATTATTATAAGGAGCAATGTTGTTGGCCAGATTTTGAAAAGGTTGCAATTGAAAGAGTTGCTGAATTTATTGTTGTGGCGGTTGTTGCTGTGGAGGAAGCCTTTGATAGTTATTTTGGCTTGGGAATTGATTTTGATTTTGAGATTGGTTTTGGTTCCAAGCAAAATTAGGATGATTCCTCCATCCCTGATTATATGTGGAGGAATAAGAATCGTTTCGAGGTCGTTGCTGAAAAGTAGCATTACTTTGTTCTTAACCTTGAGACGGAGGATTCAAAGGATATTCTTTCGTTAAATGTGATGGGTCAAAACAGCACCACACACGATTTTAGGGAGAGTAACTTGGTTTAGGGAGGCCGAAGAGAATTTGCTTTCCATAACTTCGAGTTTCTTTTGCACCGCGGCTGTTTTGTCTTTCACTGCGATGGAAACGTCGAGCTGATGTATATCTGCCCTAGATGAAGACGATGTTGGTCTAGTGCTCTCCCACTGTAATGTCTGTTCGGCGAGATCTTCCAGAAATTGCCATGCTTCGCCATAGTCTTTTGACATGAAATGACATTGACAAATGGTTTCAAGCATTTGTTTTGTAGCTGGATTAACACCCTCGTATACAATGCGGCAAAGTTGCCATCTATCGATTCCGTGATGTGGGCATTGGACAAGAAGATCTTTAAACTGTTCAAAGCATTTCCAAAAAGGTTCGTTGGGAAGTTGGCCAAACTGGTTAATCTCGCTCCGAATACGGGCAGTCTTGTGATGAGGATAGAATTTCTTAAGGAATGCTATAATGAATTCATCCCATTTAGAGATAGAATGTGCGGCGGTGCTATAAAGCCACTTTTCTGCGAGATCGCACAAGGTAAAAGGGAGAAGAAGTAATCGCAGAGTATCCCCTGAGAGTTGGGTGGTACTCATCATAGCACATACGTTTTCGAACTTAGTTTTGAAAACGTATGCGTCTTCAGATTCAAGCCCGTAAAATTTGGGCAACAAGTTGATGAAGTAGGGTTTAATTTCGAAATTATCCCTATTGGCTGGTGGAAGAGACAGACACGTAGGAAGGGGTCTGCGTACGGGATAACATCTGTCTTGTAGAGTGATGCATGGTGGATTTTGCGCACCTGCAGGTGGTGGCAAGGTGGTGTCGTTAAAACCCGATGGAGATCCGTCCATTTCAGGAGATGTGGTGGGTGGTGGAGAAATAGAAGAAGAAGAAGCACCGGCTTCGGAGTCGATAGCAAAAACGCGGACTAGACGGGCACTAGAATCCCGTGCCAGCCGATCATGCACTAAGCGGGTTTAGTGCACGTGGCAGCGTATGATATGTTAGAACGCTTTTACGAAGGTTTGTTTTGAAAAAATAGTCGGACTTGAGGCTTAACTCAAAAAATCACAAAATGCACAATCAATCCCTAGAGCTAGGGTCTCCTAAGTCAAGTCAATAGACTGCTCCTAAACTTCCAAAGGAGAAGTCGCAGGATTAGTCCTCTACTACTTTCTTATCAATCTTGTGGCCAGGTAAGTGGGAGGTATCCATTATACGAATCACCGAAATAGAGAACCTAATTAAGTAACCACTTTCTTTAGTCACACTTGTCTAGACACTACAAGAGAAATGCAGATAAGCAATAGATTACCCATGACCCTCCTCTATCCTAATTGAGCGCGAATGTCCTTAGGGGCTAGGTCTAAATATTTTTTTTATTAATGTAGGGTGATAGTATGCTCGTTTGTGATTTGTGGGGTCTAGGAAGGGTGATGAAATCCCCATCTAATCTGGATTTGGGTTTAATGCCCCTTAAAGTCCGGTTTAGATATGCAAAACCAAACTGAAATCAAAACACGCAAAAAGATTTTTGAGCGACACTGTTTGCAAAGAGTCCTGCAGGTTAAATCAGATTATTGGAGGTTTAGAGAAGAGAGAAAAATAATAGGAAAATACCACAGAAGTTTGGAGGCCCAACTCTACAAGAAGGTCACAGTTCCGCCGCCAAATGCACAAATAGTTGCGGTTCCGCCGCCATTTCCCAAGAGCTTTTGCTGAATTTTCTTCAGGGCACACCTATGCTCCTTTGGTCCAAGTTTAAGGTTTCTGGCTCTCTGTTGGCTTGCTCCGGTTACTCCAAGTTCCCTTACAAAACTCGCACAATAATCGTTAGACACACAAGATGCAGTTTTGGTTCTCGTTTATTTTATGTTCGCTGGTTTTAATAAGAAATCAATCCGAATAACAAGAAAAAATTATGATCGTTAATACTCCAACGGCGCCATTTGATTTGTCGTGAAATTTTTTTTTGTAAATAATCGCAATCAAGACGGTTTCGCTAGTAGCTAGCTGAGATGAGTGCGGATCGTCCGTAGGGAAACGTGAATTCTTTTCTTGCTTTAGACGAATTGATAAAAGATATGGGTGATTATTGTTATTCTATTTTAATACGGATATAAAATTTATAATAAAAAGACTTGTAGGGTTCACAGGACCTAGTAGTTAATGGATGAATATTAAAAATGATTCTTTTATCTTTTAATAGTGTAAAACTAGAGCGATAGCGATGAATGTGGATTAGGGTTCTTGGAGAGAATTAGGGTTTCCCACTACCGACTCTTGTCCGTCCATTGATCTCTATTCATGTCAAGCCTTTAACAAAAAAAATGTTTAACCAATCTCAAATCATGGTCATGACTATCAATAAATTGATAGCGCGCTAGATAAGGAGGTTAACATTTATTTTGCTAAAGTTTATAAACTTTAAAATGTTAAAAAGAAGTTAAAACATTTTTCATCCATTATTCTACCCTATCCTACAAATCCTAGCAAGTAAGGAATTACTCGCTCTTGGTTAATTTAGAAGAGGGGTTGAAGATGAATGAAACCATATTTAAGATGCAGAAAAGTAATGGGTAAAATTAAATGCGTAAAAGTAAATGCAAAAATAATTAAAACAAAAATTACCTTTATTAATCAACTATTGCATACAACTTTTCTCTTTAGAAAGTAGATTATAAGAACCCTAGTTTGCTCTAGATCTCTCTCTTTGTGGAGGTAGATGAATAGATGATTGTGTGATCTCTTGGATAATTTTGAATGCACAGCTCTCGGTCCTTTATATAGTCTCTGAAACCAGAAACCCTAAATTCCATATGTGAGTAGATGTTGTTAAGATTATGATCCTAAAATCTCACATCCAACGGCCCTGATTGGACCGCGGAACTGCCGCATTATGCCATGTTTAGCCGCCCTTCTGCCGCATCCTAGTGGAATCTAGTTTTGAGATTTCTTTTGGCTTCTTGTGTTGATATTTGGAGATCCTCTTGATATATAGATTTTGAAAATATTGCTCTGAGTCTCTGCCGTTGCTAGATTTCTCAATTTGCTTCTAAAATTTGGAAGATTCGGTTCCGATATCCCGATTTGACTTGGATCTCTTACTTGCATTCCAGACCTGAGCTAATACCTGCACAATATCTCAAATCAAAGTATTAGTAGCATTTGTTATTTTTTGAGATATTATTCTAACCATTTACATGATATAATATCTTAAGAATATTGATTAGGAATATTTGATATGATATGCATATTTTAATTACTAATATTTCATTTCCCCTCTCCTGTAGTGTAAAAGTAAGAGAGAGAGAGAGGAGAGAGAGAGAGAGAGAAAGAGATTGTTGAATGGTGTAAGTGCTTTATAATCTCTTTCGTATGTTTAATGAAATCCTCGTAATTAGCCCTATGGAATGAGGCCGAGGTGGTCGAACCATGTTAAATCCGGTGTTCTTCATTTTTAGTGTGTTTGTGCTATTTGTGATCATGATGTGCTTTATATGGTGAGGGGATCAATTTCCCCAATAAGTGGTATCAGAGCAACATGGCCCACATGATATTTATGGAATTTCTTCAAAGAGCCTTTGATATTTTTGCTTTACATTGCCTGCAAGGTGTTTGTGTAATTGATTCAAAACTCTTTTGGTCTCTATGGTTGTATTTAGGTGATCCGTTTGGATTCTGAGTTTTCAAGTTAGCCATGTTGATAAAGAAGAGCTAGGTCCGATATGTTTTGTCATTACCCGGAGTTAATTGGTCGAGGCGAAGCTTGTGGAGTGGTGACCAGATCTTGTTTATGGAGAACAGGTATTGACAGATCTAGAGTTGGGAGGCCGGTAGTAGTAAGATTTGGTTAAATTTGGGCAAATTATGGCTCCACAAATTTTTATGGGATTTTTTTTATTTGAATCAATGGTTTAAATTGATTTGATTGTGGATCGAACATTTGGAATCCGATTTTTGCGATCCATGTATGCAGTCCTATGTTTTGAGGCGCTCCAGATGCAATGGTGGTGTCGGATTTGAAAAATTACGCTGTTTTAGGGCTGATATGGAACAATTTAGTGCTTGTTCATCCATGATCATATGTTTATGATGATTGGGTAGATTGGAGGTTGATTGGAGTGGATGGATGTTCTATGGTGCGTTGTGTAGGATGGCCCTTATGGTCGAAATATGCATGATGTGTTCAGACATGGTGGCACATGATGAATAGGTCATCCGTGGTGTCTCGTTATTGGGTCCCGGGGGTTAGACCGAGGTAGAATAGTGAGATGTTCATGAAAACCTGGTGCACGGTATGTTTTCCGGTCCTGTTACTTTTGAGGAGAGTACAGTGCAGAGTACGGTGTAGTGATCATGAGTGGTCGAAGGGAGAGTACGGTGTAGTAATCATAAGTGCTTGTGAGAGATCGAAGATTGTTCGTGCATAGTAGGTTGAGTTGATCATGATGCTTGTGTTAGAGACAATGATGAAAGTGAGATATTCCCTACATATGGAGCATGGTGCATGTGTCAGTGGATGTTTGTTAAGTGGATTACGAGAACAATAGTGTATCTTCGGGAGGTGAGATACAAATTCGAGCAAAGATGGAGATTGTTGGGATTGTGTTTTGTATCCATGTGCGTTTATAGACCATTTGGGCCGGGTCATCTTTGGTGTGGGCTACCAATAGATGCTAGGGTTTTTAGTTGTGTGTGTGTATCTTTAGGAAAGAGATAGATTGGCTTGAGAGATGTAGTTATGTGAGGATATTTTGTGCCTTTCCTCTCTTGTAGTGTTAAAGCAAGAGAGAGGGATAAGAGAGAGAGATTATTGAGTGGTGTGAGTACTTTGTAATCTCTTTCGTATGTTTAATAAAATCCACGTATTTAGCCCTGTGGATGTAGACCGAAATGGTCGAACTACATTAAATCCGGTGTTCTTCTTCTTTAGCATGATTGTGTTATTTGTGATCTTAATGTGCTTTATACGGTGAGGTGATCAATTTCCCCAACACTATCATATATATTTCTTTTCTCGCAAAAATTACATTATGTCAGGAAATATAGATTTAGATATTCTCTTACTTAATTATGATAGCAATATTATCATAAGACATATGTATAGATTATAGTTATCAATTTTATATTAGATCATCATGTGCATGGCCGTGCAAAAACAATAGTGTAAAAAAAGTAGAGTGCTAACATCTAAAAGCATCACATGCATGACCTGTGACAAGTCACATGCTTACATGTTTCTTGCATATATATTATATTAGCTCATGCATCTCATGATGAGCAATTTTTTAGTACAAAATACACACAAGTGTTATTGCGGCAAATATGAGCAAGAAGCAATAAACTGTTACGTCCCGTTTCTCAGTATACGGGCAGAGGACGTGACGAGACCGCTATGTATTTACTCTGAAATAAATACGCTATGCGTATCTAAACAATATAAATATAAATGCACAAGAGACAAGATATAATAAAACAACAACTTTATTTATTCACATTCTTTTGTACAATGCATGGAAAAGTAAATACATCTGATGAAAACAATGCCTAAACAGTGGCATAACAGAAAAGAAAAGTACTGAAATAAAAATGTGTACAATGAAGCTAGAGCTCGGGGTCTTCAGCAAACTGGTCCAAATCTTCAGCGCTGGGCTCGATCTCTGGAAGGTTCGAATCACCTGACGACATTCAAAGAAGAAAGAAAGAGAATGTCGTCAGCGAACAAATCGTTCGGTAAGTCCCAAAGATAAGAGAGAAATAGAATAGACAGAAAGATAAGGTAGCTTTTAAAGTTGTATTATATGGTTAACGTTGTTGTTTGTAATTTGGTACAGAAACATACCAGTGTATACGAGAGAAGTCTCTATATGCTAGAGATTAGGGCAAATGGAAGTACAAGGCTCTGTTATACAACCCGGAACAATGGCAATTGGATTCAGGTTAGATGTTTTAATCTTGCAATCTCGTGCTACTTCTAACACCTTCCGTACCAATCTACTCCTTAAACCCCGCGAAATATTGTATTGTATTGTTTGTATTGTATTGTCTTGTATAGATGGATGACTTGCCGAAACCATGATATCAGTAAATGGATATAACTGGAGAATCATGTAAATGGAAATATATTCATGGTTTGGTTCAGTCAATATAGATTGAATATATTAAATAAATGGATTCAAGAATTCATGTTGAATTGTAGATTGTACTTGAATTATATTCAAGTCAGATTATTAATGAGACTCGGTCTGAGTCAAAACAATTAGAAAAGAAATTGAAGTCATGATTGTTTTGATATTATCGGTAACCGCTGCACATGAACGACAGGATTTGTGTCTTTTTCAAAAACGATTACCGTATTGATAACACATTTGTTAAGTTGTCTACCTTAGATAGGCAAGCACCCATATCTCCGGCTCCCTGAGGCTCAAGAGGCTGGTCCCTCTTAAACCTATATTTACTAGGGTCCTTAGGGTAAATTATAGAACTTGAAAGGGTTTTATGTAAAAATAATTTGTATACTTTTCAAAATACCCCCCAATTATTTATTTATCATCTTTAGAGTTTTCATATTTGTACATTTTATATTTGTGATATTTCTAGTGAATAAACCTATTTTTCATAATAAATGGTATTTAATTGTAAGTATTGGACTTGTATGGAATTCATGGTATTTTAATGTAAAGTGATTCTTGTGATTTTAGAAAAGTTTGGAATATTTATATTATCACAAAATAGGTATTTTAATGATACATATATATATTTATATAAATATAATTTTAATATATATTATATTTCTAGAAATATCATTTTTTTAAGATATTCGTATTTTAAATCTCTTGAGACCGAATGCTCCTTGCGGAGGTCTGCATCTCGCACTACTAAGCCCGAGGATGTGTAATAATCTGCACCATCCTGAATGGATTCCCCAAATGGGTTGTAGCGGCGCTTTGCAAAGATTTGTATTAAATACGTATCTTGTAGAAAACGGTTTTAATAGTTAAGGGTATTAATATGTAAGATTCGTTTTCCCGTATTCTATGTTCCAGAAAGGTATTGTGCTATGTTGCATATGAGTGTGTGAGGAGATAGGTCATTACCACGTGATCTACTTAAAGATATAGCAAGGTTTTGATGTTTTTAATGTCAAAATGAAACTACATGGTATTTTACTGAAAAAAGAGCGATAAAAGTTACAAAATGATATAGATTGTCATGAAACTTTTTCAACATATTTGTTAATGATTAATAGTCAACATGTAATGGTTTGATATGTTTGTATTTAAGAAAAGATTGAATTTTTAGAAAGAACCGAATCGGAAATCGGATTAACTCCGATTCCGTCGGGTTTTGGAATTACGTATTTTTAGAAAAAGAAAGGAGAAGAGGGAGGTGGGAATTATGGGTTTTTAGGTTAGAGGAGAGGAAGAGGGAATGGCAGGAGGTGCCGGTGCGTCGTTTCATCGCCAGGAGCTCCTAGGGTCGTCGTCGGAAAATCGCTGAAGTTTTCGCCTTTTGCTAACTCCAAAAGTACACTAAACTTCTATGCATTTTCTTGAGAGTTTTGATTAGAATTTTGGAGTGAGGGAGGTGTGTTTAGGACTTGTATTTATAAGGTAAGGCTAGGGTTTAGGGTAGGTGAAAGGTTGAATTGAAATTTGTAATAAAAATTGTATTAAATTAGGGTTTAATGTGATTTAAAGGGGCTCTAGAACCGATCTACAGAATTAAAGTGTGCAGGAGTACTGGGAAGATGAAGAGGCAAACATTTCATATTGACGACCCGGCGGTCCGGCCGAGTCCGGCCGGCGGTGCCGGCCGAGTCGGCCGAGTCGCCGGCCGACTCGGGCCGAGTCAAGGCCGGATTCGTCGCCGTAGGTCCGTCGTCTCTTGGTCTACTCCCTGGGACATTTACTTTTACATGTGTAGTGGGGTTTTTACGAGTTATGCACGTGTAAACTCTTGGTATTCTAAAAATTCAAAATAAAACAATATTAAAAATAATGTGGGGTATGGGATTTGAACTTTGATGGGTAGGTTCAGCAGTGCAAGATATTACCAATGAGGTACAAACTTCTTCTTGCTATTAAAAAGCAAAACAAACTTATAACTTGTACTCAGGCAAAAGTACCCTTTTCTGTATTTTTGAAAAAATTGTACAGAAAGTTTAGGGTTATTACATAAACAAACGATAAAGATAAGAAATAAATAATTTAGAAATAAAACACAAACATAAAAACACAAGATTTACGTGAGAAACTCTTACGGGAAAAACCATGGGTAAAAGAAAGCATTACTAGTTGAACAAATATGGAGGATTACAACGGTGGATCAACTCTCACAAAATCCCTAACAAATACCCTAAGCTCTCCTCTCTTAATTCTGATTACAATCGGGTTGACCCAATTAGGGTTACAAACTACAATATATAGTATACGGCAGATCAGAGTAGAAGTAGAATTTCCAAATATCCAGTCCAAGCCATCGACAAACGTCTGAAGAAGACTTAGCAAACATCTGCCAGAAGTCTGCCCAAAACACATAACGAAACTAGACGTCTGAAGAAGAAGCTCCAGACATCTTGGCTTGCGGCTTCAGCAAATCCAAAGAGCGCGTAGACGTCTGACGAATATGAGTCAGACGTCTGTCCAAATAACAGAACATCGATAAACGTCTGAAGCTTAAGCTACAGACATCTGGACCTTGGCTGAAGCAGAACCTGAAACTCTGTAAATGCCGAATTGAATTGGGAAACTTCTAGGGATCAAGAATACAGGGCAAACTCAACAAATCTCCACCTTATCTCGCATTCGCCAAAAAAAATCCTCCATAATATTAGTTATTTTCACATTTTCCACAAAGCCACTATAAGTTCAAGCAATGCTCAAATTTCCCAAATGAAAGAGACATAGTCAACATGTCGGCCGGATTATCCGCTGTGCCAAACTTCTTTACAATTATCTCTTCATCTTCAACGACATCCTGAACAAACTAATACCGAATGTTGATGTGTTTCGTTGTTTCATGATGTATCTAATCCTTTCTCAAATGAATCGCATTTTAGCTATCACAATAGAGTATTATGATATCCTTTTAGATACCAAATTCCGAAAATAGTCCCATCAACCAGATTGCTTCCTTATTGGCCTCAACAACAGCCATATACTCTTCCTCCGTTATAGAAAACGTTACCGTAGGCTGTAACAAAACACGCCAACTAATGACACATCCTCCTAAAGAGAATAAATAGCATGTGATCAACTTTCTCCTGTCGAGATCACCTACATAGTCAGAATCGCTGAAACTAACCAAACTGTCACTGTTCCTTCCAAATTCCAACCCCACATCAGACGTATCTCGACATAATTTCTTCCTCAGTTTGCAGTGATAAACGAGTTGAAAATTTGAAATGAGCTGCCAAAGAGGTTCTTACTGATTTAGCGTCTGCTATACCAAAACACTCCAAAACTTTCTCAACGTATCGTTTTGAGACAAGTAAAGTTTACCTCCCTTGCGATCGTTTCTAATTTCTATACAGAGAATTTTCTTGCCCGCTCCCAAATTTTTGGTCTCGAACTTGCCTTTCAACTATTCCCTAAACTTTCGAATATCAACTATATACCTTATGAATATCAACATATCGTCAATATAAAGCAACAAGTATACAAAAGAACCATCGACGAGATTCTTGCAATTAACGCAATTGTCACCCTTGCTTCTCGTAAACCCAATATCCCTCATGAAAGAATCAAATTTCTTGTACCAATATCTAGACGAATGCTTCAAACTATATATAGACTTCTCTAACAAACAAACATAGTCTTCCTTACCTTCAATTTCGAAACCATCGGGTTGTTACATGTAGATCTCCTTTACCAAATCACCGTGCAAGAAAGTGGTCTTAATATCGAGCTACTCGAGCTCCAAATCTTATATAGCTACCAAATCGAGCAAGACATGAATATAGGTGTATTTTACAACCGGAGAAAATACTTCATCGAAGTCCACTCCTCGAACCTGTGAAGAGCCTTTAGTTACCAACCGTGCCTTGTATCGAGTATCTGCAACCCCTTGATCTCCATCCTTCTTTTTGCAAACCCACTTGCAATCAACTACTTTCTTTCCTCTTTCGGGCTTGACGAGCTTCCATGTTTAGTTCTTTTGAAAAGACTCAATCTTTTCATTCATAATGACTAGCTAATGAGCTGACTCATCGTAAGAGATAGGCTCTTAATAAATTGTAAGCTTCATACTACCAACTGTCTCTCCAACGGACATCGTATACGCCATTAGATCATCGTAGCCATATCTCTGTGGCGGTCTAATATCCTTCGTTGTCGGTCTTGAGTAAGTAGATATTGCTCATCTTAGGACTGAGCTTCATTAGACGATGGTGAAGGAGAGATCTCCTGCAAACCCGAGTTTTCACTGACTTCAAATTCAACGTCCGGCTCGTCCTTCCTTGCACCGTCTTGATTTGGAGATTCCGTGTTTTTCGGTTTCAACATAGCAGACGCGTCAAAAGTGACATCTCTGCTAATCATAAACTGTCTATTTAGGATCTGAACACCACAAGCTATAATCTTTGACTCCGGTAGCATAACCAAGAAAAATGCATTTCTTCACTCGAGGATCTAGCATGCCTTCACGACAATGTGCATATACAGGACAACCAAACATTTTAAGTGTAGAATAATCGACGTGTTTCCCAGAGCATACCTTCTCCGGTGTTTTACTGTCAAGCGATGTATAAGATGATCGATTTACCATGTAGCATGCCATATTCACCACCTCCACCCAAAACTCGTTACCGAGCCCTGCATTAGATAACATGCACCGAGATTTCTCCATAAGAGTCCGATTCATGCGTCCCGCGACTCTATTTTGCTGTGGTGTGTGGAAAACGGTATGATGCCAAATGATACCTTCCTTTTTTCAGAATTCATTGAAATCTCTACCATAGAATTCTAATCCATTGTCCGTCTTTAGTCTCTTAATATTCTTGTTTGTCTGCTTCTCAATCAGTATCTTCTATTGCTTGATCGTAAGAAGCACATCACTTTTGTATTTCAAGAAGTAGACCCAAATCTTCCTTGAAAAACCTTCGATGAAAGTAAACAGATATTAAGAAACTTGAGAGGGTCCCCAAAGATCCGAATGGATATAGTCAAAATTACCTTTGGGTTGTGCACTGCTGAACTGAAGTTAACTCATTTCTGTTGGGGTCGAAAATTGCACCCCGGTTGACCAAGTCAAAATCAAGGTCAACCCAAGCCAAGTGGGCCCAAGTCCAGATCAAGTGGGCCCATGTCCAAGTCGAGTCCGAACATGAAGCGGCCGGCCCTCTTCCATGCCAAAATAAAAATCATGTAATAAATAATTTTGATATAATTTTTTATGCATGAATGTAAGAAAAATGGGCATCAAGCCAAATTTTTGTAAAGCCCGTGGCTTATGTGCAAAAAAAATAGCACATGAGCCATGGGATGGGCAAAATGCCATTTTGTAAAGTCTAAGGGGCTATATGTAAATATGTAAGCCTATGAAAGACAACATGATGATGAATAAAGCATACAACAATTCATTCTCCCCAAAAACTAGGGTTTGTGCCTCTTTCCCCTTTCTCAATAGTCTAAAACCCTCTTCCTCTTTTTGGAATTAAATTAAGAGTTTAACTCTTCCTTTCTAATAAATAAATAGTTTTTCACCATAAAGCCCACAAAGGGGATCTCGGATCCTCAGTCAGATCTCGAAAAGGGAAGACTTTTAAGTCCCACCCCCTTTCCTCCAAGATCCCGCCGATCAAAAGAAGAAGTAGGAGACCCATCTCCAAAAATCCCACTTTGGAGAAGGTTCAAGGCTCAAGGGAGAAGCCCCTTTCATCAGCTCCAAAAATATCTTAGGAGTTCAACTCCATAAGCCAAATCATGAGCACAATTACCAGTGCAGGGACCAAGTCTCTTTTGCTGCTGACGCCTAGTGCGCGCGTGCCAGGAACGTGGGGCACTGGCGCTCTAGCGCACAGCGCCCGCGTGCCAGGCACGTGGTGCGCTGGTGCTCAGCGCCCGCGTGCCAGGCACGTGGTGTGCTGGCGCTCGGGCGCACAGCGCCCGCGTGCCAGGCACGTGGGGCGCTGGCGCTCTGGCGCACAGCGCCCGCAGGCCATGCACGTGGTGCACTGGCGCTCAGCGCCCGCGTGCCAGGCACGTGGTGCGCTGGCGCTCAGCGCCCGCGTGCCAGGCACGTGGTGCGCTGGCGCTCGGGCGCACAGCGCCCGCGTGCTAGGCACGTGGGGCGCTGGCGCTCGGGCGCACAGTGCCCGCATGCCTGGCACATGGGGCGCTGGCGCTCTGGCGCATAGCGCCCGCGTGCCTGGCACGTGGGGCGCTGGCCCACGCATCTTTTGGGTGCCCCCTTTCCTTTTTTTTTTATATATACACGTATATATATATATATACACGCACGCACACACATACTCCACGATACTATCCCTGTTAGAAAAAAATTTCTAACGGGGCGCTGCCCCGCACCCCGCAAGGGGGCTGCTAGACCCCTTGACCCCCAGCCCGATATCCGGGTAGCGGGACCCCCGTAAAAACTCTGCGGGACCCCCAATATATCCAAAACCCCTTCAAAACACAATACTACATATTGAGTTCGCATGACCAGTTTAACCCATTAATCGGAGGTTCCCTCGCTCCAAAGGTGAAGAGTAATTAACGGTAGCTTATTCTGCGGTTGCCGGAGATTCGGATCCCCACAATCAATAAACCCCAGCCTACCCTAGGCAGGGGGAATCTGTAATGCGTCTGACAAGTGCGCGCATATTTCCATCTCAATGGGGTGACGAGAAACACCCTACAGATTCGGGCACGCCCGGTGGGACCGATCTCTCCTCTCATATTTCGTGCTAAATGTTCATGCGAACTCAATCAATATACATATCAATTGCCTGTACTTAAATCATGCTTCTTTGTGCAGGTTAACAAATTTCAAATTTCAATCTCCAGACGCAGCAAAAATGTCTCCAAGGACAAGCTCAGCTCTCGACATAGCTCCTATCTGCTACACGATGAAGATGGATGCCAGGACGGTCCTTCCGGCTAGTCTCAGACGATAATGGGAAGAGCCGTACCATTTGGCTCTATTCTGTTTGTGTCAGCTAACGCCATCCCAGCTCCTCAAGCCCTGTTGACAGACAAACCGGTCTCGAAAGGCAAGAGGCCAAATGTGCTGGTCTCGAAGGCGCCCCAATTCAAACGCAAGTTGGTGTTTGAACGAATTTCCTTGGCCTCAGCTGTGGGCAAGGCCATCAACACTAACAAAACAACAAGGCGTCTCGAGCAGGCTCTAATGGTGCCCCTGACAACTGCTCGATCGAGTGTCTTCTCTAAGCTCCCCGCTAATCGATTCACGGTGGCTTCCCAGAAAATGGATGCCCGCCAAGCCCTCAAAATCGAGAAGATAAGGCAGAAAAGGCTCAAATACAGAGCCAACAAAAGGGCTAGGGCTCATGCTGGGATGAGCTTCATGAGGCTCCAAGAACGGGGTTACCCCACCAAAGATGAAGAGAAGGCTGAATATATAGTCCACACTGTCTACATGGTCGGACATGAAGAAACGAACCCTCCTATGCTTCACAGCTTTGGTGATGATATAGTGGACGCTACCCAACATCGACTCGGTCTAAATGATGAAGAGCTCTGTCACGCCCCACTTCCCGGTATACGGGCGGAGGACGCGACAAGGCTGCTACGTATTTACTGTGAAGTAAATACGCTAAGCGTATCTAAGCAATATAAAAGTAAAGTACAAAAGACAAGATATAATAAAACAACAACTTTATTTATTCACATTCTTTCTGTACAATGCATGGAAAGTAAATACAACTGAAATAAAAAGCGATGCCTAAACAATGGCAGAAATGAAAAGTACTGAAATGGAAAGTGTACAATGAACCAGAGCTCGGGGTCTTCACTGAATTGGTCCAAGTCTTCACTCGTGGGCTCGATCTCTGACGTGTCCAGATCACCTGACGACATTCAAAGAAAAAAGAAAGAGAATGTCGTCAGCGAACAGGTCGCTCGGTAAGTCCCAAAGATAAGGGAGAAATAGAATAGACAAAGAGAGAGAGGGAGAGAGTGTGTAACTTTTAAAGTTATATTTGATT
This sequence comes from Agapanthus africanus, assembly GCA_030015575.1. NCBI lineage: Eukaryota > Viridiplantae > Streptophyta > Magnoliopsida > Asparagales > Amaryllidaceae > Agapanthus > Agapanthus africanus. The sequence goes on from CM057339.1 coordinate 305,270,267, forward strand.
GTTATAATGTTGTATTTAGTGTTAACGCTGTTGTTTGTAGCTTGATACAGAAGGATGCCAGTGTATACGAGAAGAGACTCTATATGTCAGAGACTAAAGGCAAATAGAAGTATAAGGCTCCGTTATACAACCCGGAACAACGGAAATTGAATTCATGTTAGGTGTCTTAATCTTGCAGTCTCGTGCCACTTTTAACACCTTCCGTACATGTCTACCCCTTAATCCCCGTATTATCTTGATTGTATTGTTGCATTGTAAATTGTATTGATTGTATAATTGGATAACTGACCGGAACCATTATATCAATAAATGGATGTAACTGTAGAATCATGTATGTAACTGGAGAACATGTAAACTGGATGATCATGTAAATGAAATGTATATCCATAGTTCGGTTCAGTCAAGTTGTATGGATTGATAAATTGAATATTGGGAATAATGGATTCATGGATTCGTGTTGAATTGTAATATGGTAGATTGTAGATTGTAGATTGTACTCGAATCATATTCAAGTCAGATTATAAAGAGACTCAATCTGAGTCAGAAAATTAGAAAAGTAAATTGAAGTCCTGATTGTTTTGATGTTATCGGTAACCGCTGCACATGAACGGCAGGATTTGTGTCTTTTTCAAAAACGATTACCGTGTTGATAACACCGTTTGTTAATTGTCTACCTTAGATAGGCAAGCACCCACTTCTCCGGCTCCCTGAGGCTCAAGAGATTGGTCCCGCTTAAACCTATGTTTACTAGGGTCCTTAGGGTAATTTATAGAAATTGAGGGGGGTTTATGTAAAAATACTCTTGTATAGTTTTCAAAATACACCCCAAGTATTTATTAATCATCTTTAGAGTTGTAATGAATGTAGATTTTATATTATAATATTTCTAGTGAAAATATCCTATTTTCATAATAAGTGGTATTTATTTGTAATATTGGTTTTGTATGGAATTCATGGTATTTTAGTGTAAAATTGATTCTTGTGAGTTTTAGAAAAAGGTGGAATATTTACATCATAACAAAATAGGTATTTTATTGATTAATATGCATATATTTATACAAAAGTAATTTTAATATATATTTTATATTCTAAAAATCTCATTTTCGTTAGATTTTCGTATTTTAAATCTTTCGAGACCGAATGCTCCTTGCAGAGGTCTGAATCTCGCACTACAATGCCCAAAGGTGTGCGATAATCCGCACCATCCCAGTCGGGTTCCCCAAATTGGGTTGTAGCGGCGTTTTGCAAAGATTTGTATAAATTCTAAATCCTTTAGAAAACGATTTTATTAAGTAAATGGTATTTAAATGAAAATGTGTCGTTTTCCCGTATTCTATGTTCCCAAGAGTATTGTGCTATGTTGCATATGAGTGTGTGAGGAGGTAGGTCATTACCTTGTGATCTACTTAAAGGTATAGCAAGTTTAATGGTTTAAATGCCGAAATGAAACTACATGGTATTTTAATGAAAAAGTACGGTAAAATGGAAATAGCAATTTCTTTTGATATGGAACTTGTTCAATATGATTAGTTAGTGTTTAATAGTCAACATGTAATGGTTTAACAAGATTTTATTAAAGAAAAGTGAGGGTTTTAGAAAGAAACCGAATCACAAATCAGATTTGCTCCGATTCCGTCGGGTTTTGTAATTCCGTATTTTTAGAAAGAAAAAGGAAGATAGAAATGGGACTTATAGATTAACAAGAAAGTGGGAGGATAGAGGTACAGAGGGGAATCGACAGTGCGTCGTTTCGTCGCCGGAAACTCCTCGTATCGTCGTCGGAAGTTCGCCGGAATTTCGCCCCTTTGCTCACTTGAAATGCACACTAGGGTTTGTAGGAATTTTAGGGTGAGGAGGTAGTGTTTAGGGGTGGTATTTATAGGGTTAGGCTAAGGTTTAGGGTAGGTGAAAAGTTAAAATGAAAAATATGATAAATTGTATTAAAATGTAATAAAAGTGGAGTAATTGGGGTTTTAAAAGAGCTCTGGAAATGGTCTGAAGATAAAATTTTGCAGGTGTACAGGAGAGACCAAAAGACACATTTTTTGTGTTGGGGTCATCGCCGGAATCGGCCGACTCAGCCGTGACTCGGTCGGAGGCCTGAGTCGGCCGAGTCGAGGCCGAGTTGGCCGATTTCCGGCCGAGTCAGGCGGCCAGAATCCCCCCCCCCCCCACGGTCCATCTATCCTCTGGCAATGTTGCATTTTTGGGTGTAGTGGGTTTTTTGTGAGATATGCATGTGTAAACCCTTGGTATTCTAAAAGTTTAAAATAAAACAATATTAAAAATAATGTGGTGTATGGGATTTGAACTCCGGTGGCTTGGTTCAGCAGTGCAAGGTATTACCAATGAGCTACAAGCTCTTTCTTGTAATTATGGAGCAAATTAATTACTTAAAATAATAACAGTAAATATAAATACCCCAAGTATACATTAATTTATAAGCAAATTTTGTACACTAAAAATGGGGTTGTTACATTCTTTTAACTTGTAATTAAAAAACAAAATAATTACTTATATCTTGTGCTCAGGCTAAAATACCCCTTTATAGATTTTTGGAAAAAAATGTGTACAAAAGTTATATAGGAAATTTGGGGTTGTTACAAGCTCGCTCAGGCCGATGAGCCAAAGGAGCCCGGAATTCCTGCGGAATTGAGCTCAGGCAATAAGGATGACCCGGTTGTCATAACCGGAACTGCAGAATAAGCATTATTCCGATGATTTCAAAGGTAGCTCCAGGACAGGGATGAGAAGTTAGCCAAGGTACAGTCTAAGGTCGATGGATTGGCAAACGTCGCGGCACATCTCGCGACCCGTCGCCCGATTGCAATTACAGCAGAATTAAATTTTGGTTCATGAGACAGGGATTGATACCCGGAGGCAGCCAACTGATACCCCCTTCAGCCTAAGAGCGGAGCGCCTTCGCGAAAAACGGCAGCGATCAGTCTCCAGTCCCTCCGATACGTACACCGAAGGGGAGTCGCCTCTGAAAGAGAAATTGGATAAGATTTATTCCTTCAAAAGGGACAAAGTCTACAAGATATTCAAGGACCAATACAAGCTTCGAAAAACCTCACAGTCCTCGGATGTATCGGCAAGCCACAGAGCTACGGTCATCAACACAGCTCCGCCAAGCTCAAAGTTCAAGGAGCTGGGATGAGCAAAGAGGACCACCACGTCATTAAACTGGGAACAATTGATCTCTAAATCGTTAAACTGGGGATGTAAAAAAATGTGTGTAAATAAAAGAAAAAGGAATGTGTAAATAAATAAATAAAAAGTCGAAATGATGGGGCAACTCGCAATAAAAATCAGCGAGTAAAATAAAGATGAAAAATAAAGCCGAAATGATAGGGCAACTGCGAATAAAAGCCGAAATGATAGGGCAATCGTAACCTTCGCGCTAAGAAAAGCTGAAATTATAGAGCAATCGCGGTAAAACAAAAAAAACAACAAAAACAAAAACAAAAAAAACAAAACAACGGCGAATGATGAGTCCTTCCTGGTACCATATTCCAGTGCAGCGATGGAGAAGCCAACCAAAATCCAGTTTCCCAAAATTCTTCCAGCCCTACGGTTGGTCCCCAAACTGACTACCGTATACAATCCACGGGCTCAAATAATTCTCATCATACCCATGCCTCACCGCAACCACCAGTTACGCGGCTGGTCTCCGCCCTCGAAATTATGCTCCATTAGGAAAGACCCACTCATGTGTCCTCACAATACATGAGGAGAACAAACCTTCGTGGGATCCTTACGACTTACAAAGGAAAAACACACTTGGGAGTCCTCACGACTCCTAAGGAGAAAATACACCTATGAGATCTTTTCGACTCGTAGGGAGAAAATGCTTTTATGGGATCCTTACGACCCATAAAATTGAAAAGCCTTAGGTGATAGGGATCTAAACCTGTCTCCTAAGCCATCGCTCCCCGACAAGTAAAGGCAAATGATGAATTGCTCCTGGAATATGTGCTTCAGTGTTAGCAACGCTGATGCCTACTCTACCCCAAAATTCTAAACTTCCGATTCAATAGACCTCTAAGTCTTTAAACTGGAAACAAATGACCTCTAAGTTGTTAAACTGGAAACAGTAGACCTCAAAGTCTTTAAACTGGAAACAGCTGACCTCTAAGTCATTAAACTGGAAACAGATGACCTCTAAGTCGTTAAACTGGAAACATTAGACCTCTAGGACTTTAAACTGGAAACAAATGACCACTAAGTCGTTAAACTGGAAACCAATGACCTCTAAGTCGTTAAACTGGAGCCGATGACCTCTAAGTCGTTAAACTGGAAACAATAGACCTCTAAGTCTTTAAACTGGAAACAGATGACCTCTAAGTCATTAAACTGGAAACTGTAGACCTCTAAGTCTTTAAACTGGAAACAGATAACCTCTAAGTCGTTAAACTGGAAACAAATGACCTCTAAGTTATTAAACTGGAAACAGTAGACCTCTAAGTCTTTAAACTGGAAACAGATGACCACCACGTCGTTAAACTGGAAACAGATGGCCCCTAAGTCATTAAACTGGAAACGAGGGAAATCCACTCATGTGTCCTCACGATGCATGAGGAGAACAAACCTTACGGGATCCTCACGACTCGTAAGAAAACACCTTCGTGGGATCCTTACGACTCACGAAGGAAAAACACACTTAGGAGTCCTCACGACTTCTAAGGAGAAAATACACCTGCGGGATCCTTACGACCCATAGGGAGAAAATGCTTTTATGGGACCCTTACGGCCCATAAAATTGAAAAGCCTTAGGTGATAGAGATCTAAACCTGTCTCCTAAGCCATCGCTCCCTAATAGGCAATTGCGAATGATGAGTCGTTCCTGGTACCATACTCCAGTGCGGCGATACAGACGCCAACCAAATTCCAAATCCCATATCCCAATGGCGAATGATGAGTCGCTCTTGGTACCATATTCCAGTGCAGCGATATAGACGCCAACCAAATTCCAAATCCTATACCCCAACGGTGAATGATGAGTCGCTCCTGGTACCATATTCCAGTGCAACGATGCAGACGCCAACAAAGTCCCGAAATTTTTCTGGTCCTACGGTCTGGATCATACATCCTGCAAAACCATATATAATCCACGGGCATAAAACGATCCCAATCTCTACCAAGGCTTACCGGCAAGACCACATTCAAAGTCCCACCGGCGATGAAGATTCAAAAAAAGGGGGTATGTCCACAAGCAAAATGGGCACGGATGAAAACCCGAAACAGCTCCGTGAGTAAAAAAAGCAGGACTCCCGGGGAGTTTGTGAAAACCCGAAAGGGCGCAAACTCATAAAAAGAGATGAAATGCACTCGCAAAGTCCTCTCGACTTTGTGAGGAGAAAATTCCCGCGTGAGATCCTTACGGCTCACAATGGAGCAACACACTTAGGAGTCCCCACAACTCCTAAGGAGAAAATACACCTATGAGATTCTTTCGACTCGTAGGGAGAAAATGCTTTTATGGGACCCTTACGGCCCATAAAACTGAAGGGCCTCAGGTGATAGGGATCTAAACCTGTCTCCTAAGCCACCAATTCCCAAATCCTTCAGGGGCAAATGATGAGTTGCTCCTGGCATTATCCCAGTGCAGCAATGTTTCTACAAAACAAAAACAAATCCCCAAATCCTCTCAAAGGTAAAGGATGATTCGCTCCTGGTACCATATTCCGGTGTAGCGATGCAGATGTCAACACAAATCAAGCCGACCAATTCCAACATCAACCTCTGCGTCAAACAGCAGACACTCCATGCCGGGGGCACGTCGACTACAGACACTCCACCTCGAGAAAGCGTCGACCGTCCATGTCGTAAAAAGGGCAGTGCAGGCTTCCCACAAATCGGGAACCAAATCGCTCTGGGCCAGGGAAACGTCTACCACGGACACTCCGTCTCGGAGATGCGTCAAGCGTCGACCGTCCATGTCGTAAAAAGGGCAGTGCATGCTTCCCACAAATTGGGAACCAAATCACTCCGAGCCAGGGAAACGTCTACCATGGACATTCCATCTCGGAGACGCGTCAAGCATCGACTGTCCATGTCGTAAAAAGGGCAGTGCAGGCTTCCCACAAATCGGGAACCAAATCGCTCCGGGCCAGGAAATGTCTACCACGGACACTCCGTCTCGGAGACACGTCAAGCGTCGACCATCCATGTCGTAAAAAGGGCCGTGTAGGCTTCCCACAAATCGGGAACCAAATCGCTCCGGGCGCAGGGAAACGTCTACCACGGACACTCCATCTCGGGGACGCGTCAAGCGTCGACCGTCCATGTCGTAAAAAGGGCAGTGCAGGCTTCCCACAAATCGGGAACCAAATCGCTCCGGGCCAGGGAAACGTCTACCACGGACACTCAGTCTCAGAGATGCGTCAAGCGTCGACCATCCATGTCGTAAAAAGGGTAGTGCAGTCTTCCCACAAATCGGGAACCAAATCGCTCCGGGCCAGGGAAACGTCTACCACGGACACTCCGTCTCGGAGATGCGTCAAGCGTCGACTGTCCATGTCGTAAAAAGGGCAGTGCAGGCTTCCTACAAATCGGGAACCAAATCGTTCCGGATCAGAGCGTCGACCGTCCATGTCGTAAAAAGGGCAGTACAGGTTTCCTACAAATCGGGAACCAAATCGCTCCGGGCCAGGGAAACGTCTACCACGGACACTCCGTCTCGGAGACGCGTCAAGCGTCGATCGTCCATGTCGTAAAAAGAGCAATGTAGGCTTCCCAGAAGTCTTCAAAAATGCCTGAAGATTTCCTCGGGAACCAAATCGCTCCGTGTCAGGGTATCGACCGTCCATGTCGTAAAAAGGCCAGTGCAGGCTTCCCACAAATCGGGAACCGGATCACTCTGGGCCAGGGAAAAGTCTACCGCGGACACTCCTTCTCGAAGACGCGTCAAGCGTCGACCGTCCATGTCGTAAAAAAGGGCAGTGCAGGCTTACCACAAATCGGGAACCAAATCGCTCCGGGTCAGAGCGTCGACCGTCCATGTCGTAAAAAGCGTAGTGCAGGCTTCCCACAAATCGGGAACCAAATCGCTCTGGGCCAGGAAAAAGTCTACCACGGACACTCCGTCTCGGAGACGCGTCAAGCGTCGACCGTCCATGTCGTAAAAAGGGAAGTGTAGGCTTCCCACAAATTAGGAATCAAATCGCTCCGGGCCAGGGAAACGTCTACCACGGACACTCCGTCTCAGAGACGCGTCAAGCGTCGACTATCCATGTCGTAAAAAGGGCAGTGCAGGTTTCCCACAAATCGGGAACCAAATCGCTTCGGGTCAGGGCATCGATCGTCCATGGCGTAAAAAAGGCAGTGCAGGCTTCCCACAAATCAGGAACCAGATCACTCCATCCCATGGAAAAATCTACCGCGAACACTCCTTCTCGGAGACGCGTCAAGCGTCGACCGTCCATGTCGTAAAAAGGGCAGTGCAGGCTTCCTACAAATCGGGAACTAAATCGCTCCGGGCCAGAGAAACTTCTACCACGGACACTCCGTCTCGGAGACGCGTCAAGTATCGACCGTCCAGGTCGTAAAATGGGCAGTGCAGACTTCCTACAAATCGGGAACCAAATCGCTCTGGGTCAGGGCATCGACCGTCCATGTCGTAAAAAGGGCAGTGCAGGCTTCCCACAAATCGGGAACCAGATCACTACGGGCCAGGGAAAAGTCTACCTTGGACACTCCTTCTCGGAGACGCGTCAAGCATCGACCGTCCATGTCGTAAAAAGGGCAGTGCAGGCTTCCCATAAATCGGTAACCAAATCACTCCGGGCCAGGGCGTCGACCGTCCATGTCGTAAAAAGGGCAGTGCAGGCTTCCTACAAAAAGAGAACCAAATCACTCCGTGCCGAAGGAATGTCTACTACGGACACTCCGTCTCGGAGACGCATCAAGCATCGACCGTCCATGTCGTTAAAAAGGCAGTGCATCCCAAAAGTAGGAACCAAAGCAAGTCGCCTCCACGCGAAAGAAGATCCATCAATTTCATGCACACGATCCACATATGTGGTGTGCATTTATTGATAGGGGCACTTTGTTGGGTCGAAAATTGCACCCCGGTTGACCAAGTCAAAATCAAGGTCAACCCAAGCCAAGTGGGCCCAAGCCCAGATCAAGTGGGTCCATGCCCAGGTCGAATCCGAACATTAAGCGGCCGGCCGTCCTCCATACCAAAATAAAAATCATGTAATAAATAATTTTGATGTAATTTTTTATGCATGAATGTAAGAAAAATGGGCATCAAGCCAAATTTTTGTAAAGCCCATGGCTTATGTGCAAAAAGAAATGGCACATGAGCCATGGGATGAGCAAAATGCCATTTTGTAAAGCCCAATGGGCTATATGTAAATATGTAAGCCTATATAAGACAACATGATGATGAATAAAGCATACAACAATTCATTCTCCCCAAAAACTAGGGTTTGTACCTCTTTCCCCTTTCTCAAGGGTCTAAAACCCTCTTTCTCTTTTTGGAATTAAATCAAGAATTTAACTCTTCCTTTCTAAAAATTAAATAGTTTTTCACCACAAAACCTACAAAGGGTAGCTCGGATCTCCAGTCAGATCTCGAAAAGGGGAGACTTTTAAGTCACACCCCCTTTTTCTCCAAGATCCCGCCGATCAAAAGAAGGAAGAAGGAGACCCATCTCCAAAAATCCCACTTTGGGGAAAATCCAGGGTTCAAAGGAGAAGCCCCTTTCATCAGCTCCAAAAATATCTTAGGAGTTCAACTCTATATACCAAATCGGGAGCACAGCTCCCAGTGCAGGGACCAAGTCCCTTTTGCTGCTGACGCACAGCGCCCGCGTGCCAGGCACGTGGTGCGCTGGCGCTCAGCGCCCTCGTGCCAGGTACGTGGGGCGCTGGCGCACAGCGCCCGCGTACCTGGCACGTGGGGCGCTAGCCCACACATCCTTTGGATGCCCCCTTTCCTTTTATATATATATACATGTATATATATATATATACACACACACACACACGCACATACTCCACGATACTGTCCCTGTTAGAAAAAAATTTTTAACTGGGCGTTGTCCCGCACCCCGCAAGGGAGCTGCTAGCCCCCTTGACCCCCAGCCCGCTATCCGGGTAGCGGGCCCCCCGTAAAAACTCTGCGGGGCCCCCGATATATCCAAAACCCCTTCAAAACACAACACTGTACATTGAGTTCGCATGACCAATTTAACCCGTTAATCGGAGGTTCCCTCGCTCCAAAGACGAGGGGTAATTAACGGCAGCTTAGTCCGTGGCTGCCGGAGATTCGGATCCCCACAATCAATAAACCCTAACCTACCCTAGGCAGGGGGAATCTGTAATGCGTCTGACAAGCGCGTGTGTATTCCCATCTCAGTCGGGTGACGAAAAACACCCTACAATTTCTGCTTCCTAAAAATGCAATGCTCACAAAACTTTATCTTCGATGTACTTTGACCATAAAGTAGACCATGTTTCGATAACTCGGTCAAACCTCTCTCACTTATATGCTCATGCCTCATGTGCCATAATCTGGTAACATCTGAATCTGACATAGATTTAGATAATGAAACTGCCGCTGACTCGGTAGTTGTTGAACCTTGCAATACATATAAGGACCTAATTTTCAAGCCCTTCATAACGACGAGAGTATCTTTGGTTACTTTCAAAACTCCACCTGCAGCGGAGAATTTATAATCCTTAATGTCGAGTGTACCCAATGAGATGAGATTATTTTTCAAGTCAGGTATATGCTCAACTTCCGCCAATATTCTCACAATACCGTCAAACAACTTGATTTGGATCGTCCCCTTGTCAATAGCTCGACACGAATTATTGTTGCCTATTAAAACCAGTCCACCATTAACAGACTCATAGGTGTTGAATAAATCCCTATTGGGATATATATGGTAGGAACAACCCGAATCCATAATCCATTCGTCCTTAGATTGATGCATGTTGTCAAGAACCACAGGTAGATCTCATTCTCCTTCCGCAGTACTAGTTTTAGCTGAAAACTCCTTCTTCTGATTGTCTTCATGCTTCTCCTCGTTCTGCAATTTGAAACAATCGACTTTAAAGTGCCCTTTATTCTTACAATAATTGTAAGTCAAGCTCTTATTCTTGGATTTCGATCTTGACTTCTTCTTACTACCTTCTGGATCTCTCTTCTCCGCTCGTCCTCGAACAAATAAGCCTAAAAATTAACCATCGCTTTCGCTAGAAATTAACTCCTTATCTATCTTGTCCTTGTTCATTAAATTTTCTTTAACATTCTTGATCGAGACAGTATCTCATCCATAAACCATGGTGTCATGAAAGTGCTTATAAGAGAGTGGTAAAGAACATAACAATAAAAGTGCTTGATCTTCATCATCAATCTTAATATCGATCTTACCCAGATCTGTAATGATCGAACTAAACTCACTGATGTGAGATTTGATAAGAGAGCTTTCCGACATACGAAATGTGTAGAGACGCTACTTCAAAAGGAGTTGATTTATGAGAGACTTCTTCAAATATAATTCCTCTAATTTCAACCACAAACAAGCCGCCGTCTTCTCCATCAAAACTTCTTGCAAGACTTTGTTTGTTAAACACAATTGAACAGCCATGAGAGTCTTTTCATCCAATTCCTCCCATGCTTCCTCCGTCATAATGGAAGGCCTTGAATCCTTTCCAAGAATCGCCTTATCCAAATTATTTTGTATCAATACGGCAATCATACGAGCATGCCATAGACAAAAGCTCATATTCCTATCATCTTCTCTATATCGAACTTCATAATCGTTGGAGACATATTGCTGGATCAAAAGAACCCAAAAAATTTTAAAATCGCAATCTAAGAAGATGGGGAAGAGGACACAAGCGTAGTTACCCACCGTAAATTTAGATCGTGAGATTAAAGACCTAACGGTTCAAACAAAATATCAAATCTCATAAACACAACGTAGCTCTGATACCAGTTTGTTATGGCAAATACGGTCACGAAGAAATAACTAAACGATAAAAAGAAGAAACAAATAATCAAAAGTGAAAGAAATAGAACACAAACCAAAAGACACAAGATTTACGTGGAAAACCCTTACGGGAAAAACCACGGGTGAAGAAGAAGTTTTACTAACTGAACAAATATGGAGTATTACAACGGTGAATCAAGTCTCACAAAATCACTCTTTGCTTGCTTCTAAAATGGAAAAGAGAAAAGAAATTTGATAAATAGAGAAACCATGAGATTCACCTCTACTACATCGCTAACACCCTATTCCTAGAAAACTTAGAGTGTTAGTTGCTTCACTTGATGTATGAAGCTAAAGCTTGATTACGGCTTCTCTCGGGTGTATCATCTTCGGTAAGGTCGATCGGCTTGAAAGCTCGTTCCCGATAATTTCGGAGCCTATCTAGAGTCCATGGAGGTTTGTAGGGGTCTTCCGCAATTAGGCGGACACGCTACAAAGGTAACTATCCCCCTAAACTCTAGTGGTTTTTTTTTGTGTGTTTCTAGTTTAATATTTGGAATCGATACTAGGGTTTTGCTCGCCAGTGCTTTTATAAAAGTTTTTGTTTTCGCTTCCGTCTTGATTGCGAATCTTGCAGCTCGAGCACTAAGGAACTAACAGTGGTATCCTTAGCCTCCTCTCTCTTAATTCTAATTACAAAAGGGTTAACTCAATTAGGGTCACAAACTACAACATATATAGTATAAGGCAAATCAGAGTAGAAGTAGAATTTTCAAATATCCGGTTCAAGACATCAACAAATGTCTGAAGAAGACTTAGCAGACGTCTGCCCAAAACACAAAGCGAAACCTTACGTCTAAAGAAGAAGCTCCAGACGTCTGGGCATGAGGCTTCACCAAATCCAGAAAGCACGCAGACGTCTGACGAACATGAGTCAGAAGTTTGTCCAAATAACAGAGCGTTGACAAACGTCTGAAGCTTAAGCTACAGACGTCTGTACCTTATTGGCTGAAGCAGAACCTGAAACTCCGTTAACGCCGAATTGAATTGGTAAACTTCTGGGTATCAGGAATACGGGGCAAACGCGTACTTCCTAAAATCAAAGGTCGTTTAATAATTAATCAGCAAGATATTTATGCACTTGAAGCATATAATGCAATTTAAATATATACCCTCGGCTCTCTAGTTGATAACCTAGATCAATTAACAATATCGTGGCTCATCATTACTTGTTTTATTTAATTTTCTTTTTGCAACCTATGTACCCCTAAATATTATGCTATATAAGAAGCCAACTCTTCCATCTCTTGATCCACTCTATTTTCTCTTTTTCTCAGGGTACCCACTCATGCTCTCTTTCACTAATTAAAGATGCAGTATTTTAGTCTATATATATCAAGGTAAGAAATCTAAAGCCGTGTCTTTTTATTTACTTTTGTTAATTTGACAACTTAGTCATATTTTAGTAACGATATGATAGGGTGCAATATATTTCTTTGTTGACAACTAGGATGTATGATGGTCGGGAATTTCTTGCCGTTCCTTAAGTTTTTGGAATTGGATGGCATCGGGATATTGAATAAATAATGAGAAAGAAAATACTTGTCACTTTAAACGAGGTGAACTCCGTTAACGTTGCAGCAAAACATGATTCCTATGATCTTATCATTTATTTAAAGATTGATCATTTTCTGCTCGTTTAGGTGCATGCATATTTCTTCATCAACAAGCTTAGCATTTACATATAATTAATGTGCCCTACCGAGTTTTGCAATTCAAATCAACAGTGTAATTTATTAATTGATATGATTACGCATAATATTTAAAACCGACAAATGCAAAATACAAACATAATCAAAATTGTGACAGAACCCCTATGCTAGCAACTCTAGCTAGCATTTATATAAGTCTCTATATAACGTGTACAATCAGACAAAGGTTGACCTTGGAAAACAATATTGGAAGTCTTCTGATCATATTTTGCTCATTACTTTCTCCTTGTAATGGTAAGTGGTAAAGCTACAGATTCGAAAACTTTACATGAATCCAAAACTATCTAGCTCTCATGACAATATATAAATTAACTGTAGAAGATCTCGATATAGTGAAACCTTGGACTCAAACTGATAACTGCATGCTCATGTCGATATAAATTATAGTTAATTTGTAAATAGGTTCATTTGAATTTATATATATGTGTGTGTGTGAAATGAACTTTCTTTAATTTAAATCGAACATCCAAACAAATTATGGGATTAGTTCTTTGAGAAAACATGCATGCTTGAATTCACAGAATTCAATGGTTTATTTATCCTCCTCATCTTGCAAATATAGCCTAATAATTGCACCGAAATATGAAATTTGGATTTTATTGTCCTTAAAAAAAATATGCAACTGATCTTAAGGCTACGTAATAGCTTTTACAATTTGGTCAACCATTAATCATAAGGTATTTTTTTAAGGAGTTGAGATCCCCTCTTCCATTTGGCAAGCAAACTTTTCATTAAGTATCAGATTCCTTGCATAATTCTTTTCTCATTCTTGATCTAGAAAAAGCGAAGTCAAAAGGGTTTACTATTTTAAGATGCTTAAATGATATAATGTTCGGATTTTTAATGTACAACCTTAAAGATCAGCTATTTTGAAAATCATCCCCGAAGATCAATAGATTCAAAAACCACCTCCAAAAATTTTAAGTTAACTAAATAGGATCACGTAGTTAACATCAGTTGGTAACGGTTCTAGACATAACCGTTGAAGGGGGTAAAATAACAATTTTACCACTCCAACAAACTATTTTGTTTATTTTTGTAATTCTTCAAATTAACCCAAAACTTTATTTCATTAAAAAAAAATGGCAACAGTAGCCCCTAATCTCCCCTGCAATACATTCTTTTATTCATTTGTTTTCTTTCCACGTTATTCTCCTTAGCATTCTTGCATCCTCAAAAAAAAGTATTTTTTATTTTAGTTTATGCTTTCGTCAACTCAAAATAGAAGTAGTTCTGAGTGGTAGCCAGACCAGATTTTAAAAACAAGATTATCGAATGGAATTTTGAGATATCGAAAAATCTTGACACACAAGATTGAGAAAGTTCTGAGCAATAGCTATAGCAAGCTTTAGTTATTGAAGAAAGATTAAGTGAGAGGAGTTTGAGCTAAGGATTTTGTATGGAAATAGGCATATTTTTAACGATTAGTGGGTGACAATTTAGACAATCAATTCAGCAGCTACTGAGACTTTTATCCCAAACACATGGGTTAGGCTATATGAACCAACACGAGAATCACGACGGGTCGACCACATGAATCCTCCGTCTCCATTCACTCCTATTGAATAATATACTTTCATTAAGACCTTTGGCATCCATATCTTTTCGTATCGCCTCCATCCACATTTTCTTCGGTCTCCCCTTCGCTCTTTTGAGTTTTCCTAAATCGAGAATATCTATTTATCGAACTAGTACGTCCATAAGACTGCATCGCACATGACCAAACATTCTTAGAAGGTTTTCCCGCATTTTCTGCTCTACGAATGCTATATCAACTTTTGCACAAATATCCTCATTCCACATCTTATAATTTCTAGTGTTACCATACATCCAACAAAACATGCGCATCTCCGCTACATGCATTTTTTGTGCATGTTGTTTCTTAGGAGTCCAACATTCTGTACCATATAATAAGACAGTCTGAATAACGCTTTGGTAAAACTTCCCTTTCAATTTTGACGGAAAGTTACGATCGCACAAAATTCCTTCATTTCAACCGACCGACCTGAATTTTTTAGTTGACATCACTATCGATCTCCCTATACTTTTGGATAATGGAACTTAGGTATTTAAACTGATCGTTTGGTGATATCTCTTATCCATCCTGTATTATACCATTGTGATCTCGACTTTTCTGTTTACTAAATTTGCATTATATATTTGCTGTCTTAAACCTACACAATCTAAACGCTCGAGAACCCAACATTTGCCTCCATAACTTCAATTTGGCATTAACTCCTGCTTTCATCTCAATTACCAGAATAATATCATCAGTACATAATTTACACTAAGGTAACTCATTCTAGATAGTTTTAGTAAGTCCATCCATCACTATAGAAAACAAGAATGGATTTAATATGGATCCTTAATACAACCAAATTGTGATCGGAAAATCTCTAGTTAGACCGTCACACATCCTTATATTTACCACTACTCCATCATATATATTCTTGATTATGTCAATGTATACTTGAATGGGACTCTCTTCTTCATCATTATCCGGCATAATACTTCTCTATGTATATTGCCGTAAGGTTTCTCTGGGTCAATAAACACCATATGCAAATCTTTTCTTCTCTCTAAAAAACGTTCGATAAGTTGACGAAGCAAATGAATTGTTTCTGTCGTCGATCGTTCAGACATGAACTCAAACTGGTTCTGTTATCTTAATATTCTGTCTTAGTCTGTGTTCAATCAGCCTCTCCCAAAATTTCATGGAATGACACATAACTTTTATTTCACGGTAATTTGAGAAATTTTGAATGTCACACTTGTTCTTGTAGAGAGGTACAAGGGTGCTTTTTCTTCACTCATTTGGCATCTTTTTTGTTTGCTAAATCTTATTAAACAAGTCCGTCAACTATCTAACGCCTATTTCTCCTAGGTATCTCCATACCTCAATAAAAATCCCGTCTTAACCAATAGCTTTCTTGATTTCCTCCTTTTCAAAGACTCTGTAATCTTAGATATTCTTATCATACGCATGAAATCACGGTTTATATCTTGAGATTGAATGACAAGTCCATCCAACTCCTGAGTAAAACTTTCATTGAACAATTTGTCAAAATAATCTCTCTATCTTCTTTTGATATACTAATCTCGAACTAAAACCTTCTGATTTTCATTTTTGACACACTTCATGACATACAAGCGTCTGGTTTTCCTTTCCCACATCCAAATAATCCTATGTATATTATTTTCAGCCTCCTTGGTGTTCAATTTTTCTTACAGCTCTTTATAGACCATAGATTTGGCTTCCCGAACGGTTTTCTTAATCATATATGTCCTTGATTATGTCAATGTATGTTAGTTGTATGTATGCCCTAGAGGCCATTACTGTACATACGATATATATTGTAGTGGATGCTTGGACATATATAGGGAGGACTTTCTTGCTCGACATGATAGTATGTTATCTGGTTGCCCTTTATCTTAACATGTACAATGATTGTCTCTATGTTACATGTTGATAAAGCCCTTAGGATGAGTATTTGACTACCAGGACTATGATGCAGATCATACTAGTGGGACAGAGTAGTCGTTAAGTACATCCTTCAAATGTCCCTAGTCGAGGGTGTATCGAGACAGGGCATCGATATACCATAGTAGACTAGCATATAGCTTCTCAATCTATGTAGATGGGCGATGGATGATCCCATATCCATTGGTGTTTGAAATCAGAGACAGTATATGGGTGCTCAGTGGAGACTGGGTACACTGGACGGACTCGCCGAGAACTCCCAGATGGTATTATACCTAACGTCAGATGACAGTTCTCTGGTGACACTGGTACAGGTTAGTCTGTAGACCCGGGATCGTTATAGAGTCTTGTGTGATTCCCACCGTGCTTTGATTTCCACCTTACCACGTTCAAGAGAACGTGCAAAACGGTGGCTTTTAGGTACAATCCCGTATCACATGGAGGCAATTAGCGATAGGAGGGGTTTCGTCTCTCCCGGTATTGGGAGTTGATGTTGCGATGTGCTCGATTGGCTCTAACAAGAAGTCCCTGGCCAGGGCTGCTTTAGAGATATACTGGTAAGTGTTATCAGTAGTTTACCGACCCGTTATGAGCCCACATCGGCACGAATTATCGAGTTACTGGGGTCTGACGTTTACCACCCCTAGACGAGATATGCGACATATCAGACGAATAAACCGGACTGTACAGTAGTGTTACTGATTGGATTCGCAGGAGTACGAACAGGCTTGCTTGTTGATCTTCTGATCCATCAATACCCGGGTGGCCATTATGTTTAACAGACTGCTTGCGGCTTGTGGCTGTTTGATATGATCATCACCTACTGCCGGCGTATTGACGAGTCTTTAGAGTCCTACACAGGGGTTTCCTGGATCAAGCGAAACGGAGTAGGAGCACATATGTGATATGTGCGGGACCGAGATTAATACGATATGTGATACCGTATTCTATTATCGCGATTTGTGATATTGGTCGGTTATATGCGATATAACCGGGTTATCGGATCAAGTGTTGATTCGATAAGTTGTTACATATGATATTAATCGGTTTTATGTGATATAGCCGGATTATTAAATCAAGAGTTGATTTAATAATTTAATGTATAATTATATATTTGATATATTACATTATATTAACTAATATTAAGCTCACTTATGATTTCTTTTCTCACTTGTTGTGCACATTGTATATATGTGATATATGCAATTGTACATGTTTGTTTCATGCTAGGTTACACATGCAACATGTATGTATGAGACTTATACCATGTTAGGGTTAAATTAGGGTTTTATTTATTTTAAGCTAATTCAAAAGAGTGGGAATTTGTCATGGTTGAGCTTGGACAAAGCTTATAGGTAACCTTTGACAAAGTCAACTCTTTGGTCTAGTTTAGAATATTTATTTAACCCAACCCTTAATTTTAGTACATGGTTTATTCTCTACAACAGTTAGGCATAATATTATTTGACCATGGTTGCATTTCTAACCTCATGATTAATTCATTCTCATTTGATGAGTTCATTCTTCTTCTTCTTCATCAGAACTCCAAAGCTTTCTAGGTTTTGGATTAATGGAGAAATATTGTGAGAAAATCAAATCTAAATTGAGCCCACTTCCTACTTCAACATCCTATACTACTTGCCATTTAGTATAGGATGTTTGCTCCACTGATTTCACAATTAGTGAAGAGATAGCTTGGGTTAGTGTCTCCTCAACGTAGATCATCTTCGGCCTCGAAGATTTCAAAGCAGCATATTTGTTTCTTCATGGGAGCCTCTCTAGAGTCCGGAGTTCACGATTGCAGTGAAGGGACTACTACACGGAGCTATTAAAGTGAAGGCCCGGTCTACAAAGGTATTATTCCTTGCTCACTTTTTATACGAAGTTGTTTGCATTACATTCCGTCGATTTCTAGTTAACGATTCTTAGTTAGGATTAAATAGAACGACAAATTTTTGAATTTCGTATGGACGATGTCTCCCGAAAGCTTGCTGCCGTGCTAGGTAACCCTGCAATGGTATCAGAGCCATGCTAGAAATTATGACGGATTTTGTTAAGATTACGAAACCGTAATACTCCGAAACTTGAAACGCCAAAATGAAGTTTCTGTCGATTTTAAATAATTGTCAAAATTTTTTTAAAATAAGTACAGAGTGATATATGAGATATATTATGAACACGGTCAAAATTTCAAGGGGTTCTGCTCGGATTTGGCCGAGATCATACATGTTATGGCCGACCACTTTGTTCTGGAAATGCATGAAATTTTCACTGTTTTCCAGTGACTTGGTTTTGATGTTTCAGGTGTTGTTTGTTTTTACTAATTTTGCATATGATGTAATCTTACACTATAAACAATTCAGAGTGTTTTGTATTCGTAGTTTTAACATTGTTTCGGGTTATTCGCATGTTGTCTAGGCGAAGTTAAAAAGTTCGACCGAATGTCAAAAACCCATTTTTCCAAGTTTAACGTATTCGGAAAAACATGCAAGTGATTCTATGAACCCTCTAGAAGAATGAAATCCTAACTCGACTTTTTGGATCACGGAACCGCGGTCATACCCTAAGGTTTGCCGTAGTTCCATGGCGACAGGAGTGAGACTTGGGTTTGCCCTTCTACGGCTGGTGCATAGGTACTGTGGTATATTCTGGATATTATTGAACTGTGCTCAAGTGTTGAGCTGTCGGGAAATTATGGGACTTTGATGAATCGATCGAAAAGTTTAACGTTCGTCCGGATATTATGTGATGGGATACAATATTTGGAATCCACAAAAATAGTTATGAGATAACTAATTTGAATGCTATAAATCTAGCAATTTAGTCTCATTTGATCGGTTTCCACGGGATTTTGATGTGATCAAAAGTCCGTCACAATCACGTAGTGTACGCGGATACTCACCGGGTAATTATTAGATAGCCACGCCCCATAGCCCCGACCAAGTGACTGTAGGAGAACCCCATCGCCAAAAGCATCTGTTCGGGTACTCGCGGCAGCGGTTTTCCGCCTTAGTGCACATCGTCGACGGCATCGGGGGTGCGGCCGTCTACTAAAGTTTCCGACGAGCATTCGATCAGGATGTCGGGAAACTTGTTGAATTGCTCGACTTGATATTGAAAATTGTTTTCGAGATCGAGACTAAAATGCGGGGTTTATAATTGTTAGGCATGCGATGTCTAAGGAATTCATTTGGTTAGGCATGTGATGTCTAAGGTGGTTGCGGATTCCAACTGTTGTAGTTTTTCACTTTCTTTTCTGCGACCGTAAGTGTAATATATGGTGTATCGCCGGTTTCGTTACTATATGTCATCGACAATTGGGATACGCATATTTACTTACGTTGATGACATGTGATGTTATGTGTTGCTGTGATATGTTATATTGGATCATCGTGTTTTGAATAGCCAGGGGTTTTATGTAAGATGAGAGTTTTTTATTTTCATTCATGTAAAATTCATTGTATGTAATATTCTTTTATTGGGGCACTTCCGGGTTGAGGATGATGTCACCATTGTATATTATTTACTTTTTCGCATTAGGATAGACCTAAGGCGGGGAGCACAAGTAACCGGGTTCTAGGGTCCAGTGGGAGACCATCTCGAGGAGTCGAGACCGGGTATCCTAACTCTAGAATTGGTAGGGTTGCTTACCGCTCTCGTAGGGGTCTAGGGATGTGGGTTTGGCTATTCATCACGACCGTGGAATCCGCGTTTTATACAGGCTAAATTTAAAACACGAAAATCCTGGTATATCCAATATTTCATATGTGTTTTCTGCTGCGATATCTGTGATGTGATTATTTGATATATTGATGAAATGAATACAGGATATAGTATATGTGATATATTATATAGACGTTGCTTATGTTTTACACCCGCGCTAGCCCTGCCCCGCTCTGTCATTAGTTACCTAAGTTAACGGTGCATGAGGGGACATCGAGGCGAATGTGGATGGCATAAGCGTACGTTGTATTTATCTGTGATGTTTAGGTAACTTAAAATGATGAGACTTCATTAATGAGATTAATGGAACAAAATAAACCTAAAAATGTTATAGAAACTTGTTTTAAAAACTGGTAGCTCTAGTTCTTGCTTTGCATAGCGGTATTCCTTATAAAATGTCCAGCACCTTATTCGATAAGGAAAGAGCTGAGATCCCTTCACCGGGAGTGACCTCTTTAACGAAACTAGCAGATGCTACAAACTCGGTTTGTCTTTTGATTGCTTTTATAGTTTTTGGTTTGCATAGTGGTATTTTTGAAATATCATGCACCTTATTCGATAAGGAAAGAGCCGAGATCCCTTCACCGGGAGTGATCTCTTTAGCAAAACTATTAAAAGCCTCAAAAGCACTCATTTTCAAAATCACTCGATTCTACGACGATATAAAGTTCATTACGCAAAGGGTTTTCTTAATAACCTGTCGTAGCCCTCCATCATTTCAGATAAGTAATATTTAGTATTCGTGTTGCGTTTGTTGACCTCTGTCAAGGCGTAGTGTGCGGTAACTGATTAATGCTTATCTGCAAAGCATATAATGCGATTGGATTAGGGTAGTCGTGCGACCTTGTTGACCTCTGTCAAGGATCATGCGGGTGGGTTTATTTCAATCAAGAAATGACGGATTGAACTTGACTAGCAGCCTATAGTTTGTTGACCTCTGTCGAGGTCATAGGACGCTTGGGGAAAAATATTATTGGGAATTTCAAGTGTTGAAATTTGCAATAAGATTGGATACCATCTATGAGATAGTTTGATCCCGATACCCACTGTGAGTAAAAGTTATTCCTGCGAGAGTTTTACACATTACAATTAGCCGATCATGTAGGTGTGTAGAAAGGTGTCAACGGGGTTATGCCTCTGGGAAAACGAGGTTTATTTTAATTAGGTCCATGCGAAAGCACAGGGAACCTCCCTCAAAGTACCGATACTGGCATGGCCGAAAGATTGGCGAACTTGTAGGGTGTAATTAATCCCGGCTACTCTTACCTTTTAGGGTTTGAAGGAAGATTTGACTAAACAGTGGTTGCCATCCTGATTAGATAAATTAATAACCAATCTAATTTTGCAAGAGCATACGCTGAGTGTTTTCTTCTATCTCTCTCTCTCCAGGTAGCGACCATGTCACGCCTTAATCAAGATAATAATATGGATGTATTGACCGAACCCGCTTGTTATACTAAGCTGGGGAACGTTGGTCCCGCTCCAACTTATAATTGTTATAAGACCGAGCAGGAAATAGGGGATTACCAGGATTCCCGTGCCGCCCAAACGAATAAAGTACATGATTACGCATCTTCTTCGGGTGTGTTCATTACAGAGAACTGTTTCTCAGTTTCCTTTACGTCCTGGGTATGAGATATCGGATCAGGATCTCACATAAGTAATCTGTTACATGGGCTACAGATAAGTTGAGAACTGAGAATTGGTGATAAGTTTCAAGAGTTGGAAACGGTGCAAGTGTTGCAGCCAAAGCTGTTGGCAGTTATCACCCTGTATTACAAAATACATTGATTCTGAATGAATGTTATTAGATACCGAACCTGATATACAATATCATATCAGTCTCTTTATTTAAAGAAGGATATAATTTCGTATTGTTGGATAATATTTTGAACATTTCCTATATCAAGAGTTGATCGGTTCAGGCACGTTATCTAAAAGCATATACGTTCTAAATTAAACCACAGTTCTTAATGTACAGAACACACACAAGAGGAAGAGTTCAGAAATGAACGAATCCTTCTTGAGGCATTGTAGACTAGGTCATATCAATGCGACCCAACTAGCTGATGTTACATAAAGATGCATATTTAAATCAGTTTGAATTTGCATCTTGTAAAACTTGCCAGTCATGTCACAAAGATAAGATGACCATAGCTCCATTTATTGGAAACAGAGAAAGAGTTAATGAACTCTTGGGATTGATACATGATGATGTATGTAGGTCCCCTGTCTACACATGCCAGGACTGGTTCTTTGTACTCATTACATTCACTGATGATCTCTCAAGATTCGGACATAAGTTCCTGTTGAAGCAGAAGTCTGAAGCTATTGAGAAATTCAAAGAATATAAGTTAGAAGTAGAGAACCACAATAGGTATAAGTATTATGTCCTTTGATGTGATCAGGGAGGAGAATACTTGAGTATGAAATTCCTGGACTATTCTAAAGGAGAATGAGATTCTCTCTCAGCATTACTCCTCCGTAAACACCACAGCACGTTGCTATATCGAGGCGGAGCAATCGCACCCTATGTGATAAGGTGTGCTCTATGATGAGTACTACTGAGTTGCCTATTTCCTTTTGGGGGTTATGTACTTGTGAAGCTGCATACTTATTGAATAGGGTTCCAACCAAATCAGGTGCCTACCACTCCATATGTGATATGGTATGGGAAGAGCTCATCTCTTAAGAAAGTTAAGATTTGGGGTTGTCTGGCCTATGTCAAAAGCAAAATCCGGACAAGCTCGAGGCAAGGTCAGTTCTGTGGAAGTTTGTTGGATATCCCAAGCATCAGCAAGGGAATATCTTCTACCGGACTGAGGAGCAAAAGGTGTTTTGTTTCTCAGCATGCCACCTTTTGGAAAGGGAATTTCTTGTGAAGAAATTAGTGGGCATGAGGTAGAACTGGAAAGAGTTCCAGCTGATGATTTGTTAGAAGAAGGATTCAATAGTTCCCAACGAACCTCAGCCTCTCCGCCGGTCTGGTAGGGTTCCTCACCCACCTGAGAGATACTTCGGTTTTCTCTATGACAGTGGGAGCGAGGATTGCATCATGAGATGATGACCCAACTAGTTTCGAGCAGGCCATCAGGAGTGGGGACTCTGTAAGAATGGCTGAATGCTATGGGATCTGAGATGGAATCTATGTACACTAACAAAGTATGGACTTTGGTTGCTTTATCTGAAGGGTTAAATCCTCATCAGGAGCAAATATACCTTGAGAATATTACTTAGGTGTACATGGAAAAGTTGAGAATTTCAAAGCTAAGACTTGTTACAAAAGGTTCTCGTCATCCACCAGGTGTGGATAATGATGAAACCTTTTCTAAATGACTATGCTTAAGTCCATCCATATCCTACTTGCCATTTCTACATACCATGACTACAATATCTGGCGGTTAGGTGTCATGACTGCTTTTCTAAATAGTGATTTAGAAGAGAGCGTCTATAAGTACCCAGCCAGAAGGCTTCGTAGACAGTGGGAGCAGCGGAAATGTGTGCAAGTTGCTTTATGGGATAAAACAGGCATCACGGAGTTGGAACATCTGTTTTGGTGTGGTAGTCAAAGAGTTTGACTTCATCAAAATGGTAGATGAACCTTGTATATACAAAAAGATAGTAGGGAGTATGGTAGTGATCCACGTATTGTACGTGGATGACATACTCTTGATAGGAAAGGAGTTTCCTATGCTACACTCGGTCAATCTCCTCATATCACATTGATTCTCCATATAGGATCTAGGTGATACCTCCTAAATTCTGGGTTTTGGATAAATGAGATAGATCTAAGTGGATGTTAGGATTCTCACTAGGTGTAGTGAGATGGTATCAATCGATCCTGGGGACAATCACTGGATTGCTTCCAGGGTGATAAGGTCGACTGAATGTCAGTCACAGGCATTGTCTTTACCCTCAATGGAGGGACGGTATGTTGGAAGAGTTCCAAGTTAGATACCGTGACAAACTAGACGATAAAGGCATGATTCATTGCTACCAAGGATACTACTAAAGAGGTAGTCTGGATATATAAAATTTCATGAGATGAACTCCGTTCCTACCATTGTGTGACAATGGAGTTGTGCTTTAGGCTTAGGAACCCCCGTCCCATCAGTAATCCAGACATATTCTTAGGCAGTATCACCTAATCATGGAGATGGATGATCTCCAGGGAGATTGAGGTCAGGAGAGTAGACACAGAGGAGAACAGGGCGGATCCACTCACGAAGGCCTATCACAGGAGAGACTATTATGGGATGGTTGAGTATTAGATACTTCAACCACTGTTGAATGTTGGGTATGGGATACTACAACTGATGGCCCTAGTGAAAGTGGGAGATTGTTAGTAGTATGTATGCCCTAGAGGCCATTACTGTACATACGATGTAAATTGTAGTGGATACTTGGACATATATAGGGAGGACTTTCTTGCTCGACATGATAGTATGCTATCTGGTTGCCCTTTATCTTACCATGTACAATGATTGTCTCTATGTTGCATGTTGATAAAGCCCTTAGGATGAGTACTTGACTACCAGGACTATGATGCAGATCATACTAGTGGGGACAGAGTAGTCGTTAAGTACATCCTTCAAATATTCCTAGTCGAGGTTATATCGAGACAGGGCATCGATATACCAGAGTAGACTAGCGTATAACTTCTCGACCCATGTAGATGGGCGATGGATGATCCCATATCCATTGGTGTTTGACATCAGAGACAGTATATGGGTGATCAGTGGTGACTGGGTACACTGGAAGGACTCGCCGAGAACTCACAGATGGTATTATACCTAACGTCAGATGACAGTTCTCTGGTGACACTGGTACAGGTTAGTCTGTAGACCCGAGATCGTCATAGAGTCTTGTATGATTCCCACTGTGCTTTGATTTCCACCTTACCACGTTCAAGAGAACGTGCAAAACGGTGGCTTTTGGGTACAGTCCCATATCACATGGAGGCAATGAGCGATAGGAGGGGTTTCGTCTCTCCCGCTATTGGGAGTTGATGTTGCGCTATACTCGATTGGCTACAACAGGAAGTCCCTGGCCAGGGCTGCTTCAGAGATATACTGGTAAGTGTTATCAGTAGTTTCTCGACCGGTTATGAGCCTCATATCGGCACGACTTATCGAGTTACTGGGGTCTGATGTTTACCACCCCTAGACGAGATATGCGACATATCAGACCAAGAGACCGGACTGTACGGTAGTGTTACTGATTGGATTCATAGGAGTATGAGCAGGCTTGCTTGTTGATCTTCTGATCGCTCAATACCCGGGTGACCGTTACGATTAGTAGACCGCTTGTGACTTGTGGGTGTTTGATATGATCATCACCTACTGCCGGTGTATTGAAGAGTCTTTAGAGTCCTACACAGGGGTTTCCTGGCTCAAGCGAAACGAAGTAGGAGCACATATATGATATGTGCGGAACCGAGATTAATACGATATGTGATACCGTATTCTATTATCGCGATTTGTGATATTGGTCGGTTATATGCGGTATAGCCGGGTTATCGGATCAAGTGTTGATTCAATAAGTTGTTACATATGATATTAATCGGTTAGATGTGATATAGCCGGATTATTAAATCAAGAGTTTGTCACGCCCCGCTTCCTAAAGCATGCTAAAGTGGGCACGTGACATAGCCAACCATGCTACCTGTGGATAGAAAAAATCCTTTCACAGTCACATTACGGCTGTGGAGGTATCAAGAATAGGAAAGTAAACTAACTATCTAGTACATGTCCATAAGCCAGAGTAAAAGAGTCAAGAGATAATAATATGCGGAAGCCAAACGATACAATAAATGAAACACCTGGAGTGAAACTACATACCGACAGGAACCTCACCGCTCGTCTAACAGCGGCAAAACTCCTAATCAGTCTGCAACAGGGTAGAAGAATCTGGGCCATGCAAAACC
The DNA here is from genome assembly GCA_030015575.1 of Agapanthus africanus. Lineage (NCBI taxonomy): Eukaryota > Viridiplantae > Streptophyta > Magnoliopsida > Asparagales > Amaryllidaceae > Agapanthus > Agapanthus africanus. The sequence goes on from CM057339.1 coordinate 305,296,121, forward strand.
CAGACGTCAGCGCGTCAAGTCATCAAATAATAACATAATAAACAGGCAATGCGAATATAAACATGAATAAAGCAGGGGTAACAATAATATGAATCAGAGCAATGCAGGGTAATGTGCAGTGGGTAAACTAAACTGTGCTATCAGGTCCTCTGTTCTAAAGTCTTTGAAATCAAATTGATGAATCATCGATGTAACTCAATAGTATCCCGTACATACCCGGGACCACGGCCACAATATTCTCGGCTGCAGCCGAGACATGCCGCTAGGCACAAACAGGAATGTGTACACTCGATAGTATCCCGTACATACCCGGGACCACGGCCACAATATTCTCGGCCGAAACCGAGACATGCCGCTAGGCACAAAACAGGAATGTGTACACTCAGGACAGGTAGTGAACTGTCGAGTTACAAGTCAGGTTTCACCTTTGATTTCCCCATACGCCCAAGTTATATGTGTATGTCAAGTCAGGTATCCTGAAATCAAGAAACTAATGCCAACACAGGATCGGGTAAACAGGTTTGTCTGGATAGACAACAGGAACGGTCCATGAGGACTACATGTCAGGTTTGTTGGCATTAGACACAAAATCAGGTCATGGTACATCATGTCAAGTAAGGCAGTATACGGTACCATGTCGGGTCAATCAAGTGTAGGTAGAAAGACAGGTCAAGAAGCAAGCGATATCACAGGTGTACTCACAATCAGTTATATAATCAAGCATGGATATCAACAATATGAGATAAACAATGAAGTAAGCGATAGGCAGTTTCATTCAATTAGCAATACCGTTATCAATTGTGTCACAGATATGATTTCAACCATACAAGCATGCAGTAAGACAATTATGGCCTTTTAATCAAGTTTAAGGACTTTACAGGTGCCATGATTTATATAAAGGTTCAATACAGCTATTACGGGTTAACATGCACACGAGTGTCCAAATAGAACCAAACTATAGAGATAAATTCCATAAGCCATGTCAATATTAAAAAATGTGATTAAACAGGTAAATGTAGTTATTAGGTTCAATTGCAAACTGTAGGTTCCAAGTTTAAAGATAAAATGATATATAACAATATTGTACATGAAAAGTGGGAAATTATATTACCAAAGTTAAATTGCGGGTTTTGGGGTGTCATTAAATATAAGTAAATATTATTTAGCATGTAGCAAGGGTTACTTGCCTCGACGGGTCACGAATCGGGAAAACGGAACGTTAACCGTCGGCGGGAAAACTCGCGACGGCGTACGGTTCACGGAATGAACCCAAACAACGAACAATGGAACCACATGACTCGGGATACCACGCTGGAACGTCAGGACGCGTCGTCGGTATCGTCGGTTTCCGGCCGAGGATTGAACAGTAGTAAAAACATCAAGACATGCATAAGAAGGAAACGAAATATAAAGAAATACAAAGAAGGAGGGAAGGAGATCTGAGAAGGGTGCTCACGATGATCAGTACAGGGGTCGAGATCGTCGGTTGCGACGACGGTGTTCCGGCGGTGAACAGTAGCACCTTCATGAACCCATAACAGTAAAGATCCATGAAGCAAGTACAGAAGAAAAAGGAAGAATGAGATGGAGAAAGCGCTTACAGGGCGTTCAAGGGTGGTCTGGTGATCGGCGGCGCAGACGCGTGCAGGGAGTTACTGGTGGCCGCGGCATGAGTGCAGGGTGCACGGAAAGGAGCTGGGTGCAGGGTTTTGGGTCTGTTGTTGAGACGAGAGATGGTGGTCGAAGGGGGAACGAGGTCGAGAAGGAGGCGACAGCGACGGTGACGATGGAAAGAGGTGGTGGTGCCGGGTTTAGAGGGTGCAGTGGTGCTCGGGAAAAGGGAGGAGATGGTGGAGGAGGAAGAGGGCTTGGTGAGGTGAGGGTGAGGAGGCAATGAGGTTGACGAGGGTGTCGTCGGCGTTGGGCTGCGGCAGCTAGGGCAAGGCGGAGGCAAGGTTACGTGGGGTTGGGTTTTCGTGGAAAAGAAAGGAGGAAGGAGTTGAGGAGAGAGGTAGGTTAGCGAGAGGAGAGAGAGAGATATAGGGGGGAGAGAGAGAGAGGGCGACGGGAGAGAGAGGAGAGAGAAGAGGTGGGTCCCACGGGAAACGGAAGTTGATTGGCTGAGGGAGAAACGTTAGATAAGAAGAGATTTATTCAAAAGATTTAGCAGATCATAAAATATTATATGGTTAGTAAAATATATACGTCGGTTTAAATATATTAAAATTTTAGGATTTTGGCGCAAAGTAAAACATTTCCAAATCATACCCGGGTCGGGTCCAAAAATTTGAAATTGAAATAATAGAATTTTAAGCGGGATCCAAAAGTGAAAATGAAGTGTTTTATGATCAAAAAGCATACCCCCAAAACGGACACGCGTACGTGCACGTAGCCGTCCAAACTCGCCCGTTTCACTGAACGGGACGAGAACACGATGCACGGACGCTATAACAGGGTTAGGGGTGTCAAGCATGCCAAGATGAATATTTTAAATTTTATTTTAGATGCCAAAAATTGTTATATGCAGAAATGAATTTGCCGGGTAAAATTTACAGTAAAATAACAATCAAGCAAGATAAATGAAATAAGTGTCGTACTACGTTCAAACGGTAACAGAAATTAGTAGCACTGGGCTCGGGTGTTACAGAGTTGATTTAATAATTTAATGTATTATTATATATTTGATATATTACATTACATTAACTAATATTAAGCTCACTTATGATTTCTTTGTCACTTGTTGTGCACATTGTATATATGTGATATATGCAAGTGTACATGTTTGTTTCTTGCTTGGTTACACATGCAACATGTATGTATGAGACTTATACCATGCTAGGGTTAAGTTAGGGTTTTATTTATTTTAAGCTAATTCAAAAGAGTGGGAATTTGTCATGGTTGAGCTTGGACAAAGCTTATGGATAATCTTTGACAAAGTCAACTCTTTTTTCTAGTTTAGGATATTTATTTAACCCAACCCTTAACCTTAGTGCATAGTTTATTCTCTACAATGGTTAGGCATGATATTATTTGACCATGGTTGCATTTCTAACCTCATGATTAATTCATTCTCATTTGATGAGTTCATTCTTCTTTTTCTTTATCACAACTCCAAAGCTTTCTAGGTTTTGGATTAATGGAGAAATATTGTGAGAAAATCAAATCTAAAGTGGGCCCACATCCTACTTCATCATCCTCTACTACTTTCCATTTAGTATGGGGTGTTTACTTCACTAATTTCACAATTAGTGAAGAGATAGCTTGGATTAGTGTCTCCTCGACGTAGATTATCTTCGGCCTCGAAGACTTCGAAGCAAGCATGTTCGTTTCTTCATGGGAGCCTCTCTAGAGTCTGGAGTTCACGATCGCAATGAAGGGAATACTACACAGAGGTATTGAAGTGAAGGACCGGTCTACAAAGGTTGTATTCCTTGCTCACTATTTATATGCGAAGTTGTTTGCATTACATTCCGTCGATTTCTAGTTAACGATTCTTAGTTAGGGTTAGCTAGAATGGCAAATTTTTGAATTTGGCATAGACGATGCCTCCCGAACCTTGCTGTCGTGCTAGGTAACCCTGCAATGTATACCTGATTGGGACTCTCTTCTTCATCATTATCCGGCATAATACTTCTCTAGGTATATTGTCGTAAGGTTTCTTTCAGTCAATAAACACCATATGCAAATCTTTTCTTCTCTCTCGAAAACGTTCGATAAGTTGACGAAGCAAATAAATAGCTTCTGTCGTCGATCGTTCAGACTTGAACTCAAACTGGTTTTGTTATCTTAATATCCTTTCTTAGTCTGTGTTCAATCACCCTCTCCTAAAATTTCATGAAATGACACATGAGTTTTATTTCACGGTAATTTGAGCAATTTTGAATGTTACACTTGTTCTTGTAGAGAGGTACAAGGTGTAGGATTGCTTGGCATGACAGCAAGATTTCGGGAGGCATCGTCCATGCCATTTTCAAAAATTTGCCGTACAAAACAATCCTAACCCTAGAATCTTAACTAGTGATTTAGACGAAACAAAGTGTAAACTACTTTATAACTAAGTGAACTAAAAATACAACATTTGTAGACCGGTCCTTCACTTCAATAGCTCCATGTAGTAGTCCCTTAGATCCAAGTAATGATCTTTCGGACTTTAGGGTGGCTCCATAAGAAGAAAGCAACGAGCTTGCACGAAGTCTTCGAGGCCGAAAATGATCTACGTCAGAAGACACTAACCCAAGCTACCTCTTCACTAATGTGGGATTAGTGAAGCTAACACCCTAAACTAAATTGATAAATTAGTAGTGGATGATGAAGTAGGATTTTTGCTCACTTTAGAATTACTTTTCTCACTAATTTTATGCTCCTCTCAAAAACCTAGAGAGCTCTCTCTTGAGCTTGAGAAAGATGAAGCAAATAATGGATGAGAGAGTGAATGGAAACCATGGGTGAGAAATATCTCATATAACTCATGTAGAGACTTAACCATGGGTTTAGATAAAGGTTGGGTTAATAAATATCTAATGTAAAATGAAACTAGTGGACTAAGTCAATGGATCTCCAAGATTCTATAAATTTCATGCCATGTGACCAATTTCCAACTAATAATTGATTTACTATAAATAAATAAACCCTTCATTATCATTAGCATGGTGTAAGTCTCATACACCCATGCTGTTGTAGGGTGTTTTTCGTCACCTCATTGAGATGGGAATACGCACACGCTTGTCAGGCGTACTACAGATTCCCCTGCCTAGGGTAGGCCGGGATTTAATGATTGTGGGGATCCGAATCTCCGGCAGCCGCGGACTAAGCTGCCGTTAATTACCCCTCGCCTTTGGAGCGAGGGAACCTCCGATTGACGGGTTAAACTGGTCATGCGAACTCAATGTGCAGTGTGCGTGTGTTGTATTTTGAAAGGGGGGTTTTGGATATATTGGGAGCCACGCAGAGTTTTTATGGGGGTCCTGCTACCCGGATAGCGGGCTAGGGGTCAAGAGGGCTAGTAGCCCCTTGCGGGGTGCGGGGCAGTGCCCCGTTAGAAATTTTTTTCTAACCGGGACAGTGTCGTGGAGCACGTGTGTGTGCAAATATGTATACATATATATATGTATATGTATGTACATAAAAAGAGGGGGAAAAGGCATCCAAGGGATGCATGGGGCCAACGCCTTGAGCGCTGTGCGCTTAGGTGCTGTACACTCAGGCGCAAGCGCGCCACGTGTCGACACGTGGGTGCTTTGCGCATGAGCGCTGGGCGCTGGAGCGCAAGCGCGCCACGTGTCGGCACGTGGGCGCTTTGCGCTCGGGCGCAAGGCACTGGAGCGCAAGCGCGCCACGTGTCGGCACGTGGGCGCTTTGCGCTCGGGCGCAAGGCGCTGGAGCGCAAGCGCGCCACGTGTCGGCACTTTGCGCTCGGGCGCAGAGTGCTGGAGCACAAGCACGCCACGTGTCGGCACGCGAGCACCTTGCGCTCGGGCGCAATCCGCTGAAGCGCAAGCGCGCCACGTGTCGGCACGCGGGCATTTTGCGCTCGAGCGCAAGGGTGCTGGAGTGCAAACGCGCCACGTGTCGGCACGTGGGCGCTTTGCGCTCGAGCGCTAGCGCGCCGCGTGTCGGCATGTGGGCGCTCGGCGCTTGAGCGCTTGGGCGCTTGAACGCTTGGGCGCCGGTGAGGAAAAGAGGGCTTTTAGCCCCAGAAACAGAAGCTATGCTTTAGAAAGGAAATATTTGTTGTTATATATATATATATATATATGGAGTTAAACTCCTAAAAAAAGTTTTGTTTGAGGAAATGGGTTCTTCTTCTTCCTCCTCTGTTGGCTGGATCAAGAGATGTGAGATGTAAAAATCTCTTCTTTTTGAGATCTAATGGCAGATCCAAGTTCCCCTTTGTGGATTTTGAGGTGAAAAACTATTTAGTTTTGGAAAAGGTAGAGTAAATCTTTTAATTTAATTCAAAAAGAAAGAAGAAGGTTTGAAACCTTCAGAAAGGTGAAAGAGGCACAAACCCTAGGTTTTTGAGAGAATGAAAAAGTGTTGCTTTATTCATCATCATGTTGCCTTTTATAGGCTTACATATTTACATATAGCCCCTTGGGCTTCACAAAATGGCATTTTAGCCATCCCATGGCTCATGTGTCATTTCTTTTTGCACATAAGCCATGGGCTTACAAAATTTTGGCTTTATGCCCATTTTGCATGCATTCATGCATAAGAAATTACATAAAAATTATTTATTACATGATCTATATTTTGGCATGGAGAAGGCTGGCCGCGGGCTCGACTTGGGCATGGGCCCGCTTGACCTGGGCTTGGGCCCACCTATCATGGGGGTTGACCTTGACTTTGACTCGGTCAACCGGGGTGTAAATTTTTACCCCAACAAATTGTCCCCCATCAATGAATGCACACCGCACATGTGGGTCGTGTGCATGAAATTGATGGATCTTCTTTTGCGTGGAGGCGACTTGCTTTGGTTCCCACTTTTTGGGACGCACTACCCTTTTTACGACATGGACGGCCGATGCTTGACGCGTCTCCGAGACAAAGTGTTCGTGGTAGACGTTTCCCTAGCCCGGAGTGATTTCATTGACGTGCCCCCGGCGTGGAGTGTCGCTGGTCGACGTTTCCCCGAGGCGGAGTATCGGCTGGTTGATGTGTCCTCGAGACAGAGTGCCTGCTTGACGTTTCCCCGAGACGGAGCGTCGCCGGTCGACGTGTCCCCGGCGTGGAGTGTCTGCTGGTTGATGTATCCCCAAGACGGAGTGTCATTGTTGGATGTTTCCCTGATGCGGAGTTTCGCTGGTTGACGTGTCCCCGGCACGGAGTGTCTGCTTGACGTTTCCCCGGCACAGAGTTCGCTGATCGACTTTTCCCCGGCATGGAGTGTCGCTGGTTGACTTTCCCCGGCACGGAGTGTCGCTGATCGACTTTTTCCCGGCACGGAGTGTCGCGGGTTGACTTTTCCCCGGCACGGAGTGTCGCTGATCGACTTTTCCCCGGCGCGGAGTGTCGGGTTGACTTTTCCCCGGCACGGAGTGTCGCTGATCGACTTTTCCCCGGCGCGGAGTGTCGGGTTGACTTTTCCCCGGCACGGGGTGTCGCTGATCGACTTTTCCCCGGCGCGGAGTGTCGGGTTGACTTTTCCCCGGCGCGGAGTGTCGCTGGTTGACTTTTCCCCGGCACAGAGTGTCGCTGATCGACTTTTCCCCGGCGCGGAGTGTCGCTGGTTGATTTTTCCCCGGCACGGAGTGTCGCTGATCGAATTTCCCCGGCGCGGAGTGTCGGGTTGACTTTTCCCCGGCATGGAGTGTCGCTGGTCGACTTTTCCCCGGCGCGGAGTGTCGGGTTGACTTTTCCCCGGCACGGAGTATCGCTGATCGACTTTTCCCCGGCGCGGAGTGTCGGTGGTGGACTTTTCCCCGGCACGGAGTGTCGATGATCGACTTTTCCCTGGCGCGGAGTGTCAGGTTGACTTTTCCCCAGCACGGAGTGTCGCTGATCGACTTTTCCCCGGCGCAGAGTGTCGCTGGTTGACTTTTTCCCGGCACGGAGTGTCGCTGATCAACTTTTCTCCGGCGCGGAGTGTCGCTGATCGACTTTTCCCCGGCGCGGCGTGTCAGATTGACTTTTTCCCAGCACGGAGTGTCGCTGATCGACTTTTCCCCGGCACAGAGTGTCGCTGATCGACTTTTCCCCGGCACGGAGTGTCGCTGGTCGAATTTTCCCCGGCGTGGAGTGTCGGGTTGACTTTTCCCCGGCGCGGAGTGTCGCTGGTGGACTTTTCCCCGGCACGGAGTGTCGCTGATCGACTTTTCCCCAGTGCGGAGTGTCGCGGGTTGACTTTTCCCCGGCACGGAGTGTCGCTGATCGACTTTTCCCCGGCGCGGAGTGTCAGGTTGACTTTCCCCCATCACGGAGTGTCGCTGATCGACTTTTCCCCGGCGCGGAGTGTCGGGTTGACTTTTCCCCGGCACGGAGTGTCGCTGATCGACTTTTCCCCGGAGCGGAGTGTCGCTGGTTGACTTTTCCCCGGCACGGAGGGTCGCTGATCGACTTTTCCCCGGCGCGGAGTATCGCTTGTTGACGCGGAGGTCGATGTTGGAATTGGTTGGTTTGATTTGAGTCGACATCAGCATCGCTACACTGGAATATGGTACCAGGAGCGAATCATCATCCGTCTTTGAGAGGATTTGGGAATTGGTTTTTCTTTTTGTTTGGCATCAACATCGCTACAATGGAATATGGTACCAGGAGCGAATCATCATTTGCATTTGCTTATTAGGGAATGATGGCTTAGGAAACAGGTTTTAGGTCTCTATCACCTAAGACTTTTCAATTTTATGGGCCGTAAGGGTCCCATAAAAGCATTTTCTCCCTACGAGTCGAAAGGATCTCATAGGTGTACTTTCTCCTTAGGAGTCGTGGGGAATCCTAAGGGTGTTGCTCCTTTGTGAGTCGTAAGGATCTCACGCGGGAATTTTCTCCTCACAAAGTTGAGAGGACTTTGCGAGTGCATTTCATCTCTTTTTTACGAGTGTGCGCCCTTTCGGGTTTTCACAAACTCGCCGGCAGTCCTGCTGTTTTTACTCACGGAGCCCTTTCGGGTTTTCATCCGTGCCCATTTTGCTCGTGGACATGCCTTTTTTATTTCTATTCTTTTCTGTTTTTTATTTTTGGTGGGACTTTGAATGTGGTCTTACTGGTAGGACTTGGGAGGGACTGGGATTGTTTTACGCCCATGGATTGTATATGGTTTTGCAGGATGTATGATCCAGACCGTAGGGCCAAAAGCATTTTGGGTCTTTGTTGGCGTCTGCATCGCTGCACTGGAATATGGTACCAGAAGCGACTCATCATTCGCCATTGGGATTTGAAATTTGGCTGGCGTCTGCATCGCTACACTGGAATATGGTACCAGGAGCGACTCATCATTCGCCACTTGGGGATTGGGGAGCGATGGCTTAGGAGACAGGTTCAGATCCCTATCGCCTAAGGCTTTTCAATTTTATGGGCCGTGAGGGTCCCATAAAAGCATTTTCTCCCTGCGAGTCGTAAGGATCCCGCAGGTGTATTTTCTCCTTAGGAGTCGTGAGGACTCCTGAGTGTGTTTTTCCTTTGTGAGTCGTAAGGATCCCAAAAAGGTTTGTTGTCCTCATGTATCGTGAGGACACATGAGTGGATTTCCTTCGTTCCCAGTTTAATGACTTAGAGGTCGACTATTTCCAGTTTAACGACTTAGCGGTCATCTGTTTCCAGTTTAAAGACTTAGGGGTCTATGGTGCCCAGTTTAATGACTTAGCGGTCATCTGTTTCCAGTTTAACGACGTGGTGGTCATCTGTTTCCAGTTTAACGACTTAGAGGTCATCTGTTTCCAGTTTAACGACTTAGAGGTCATCTGTTTCCAGTTTAACGACTTGGTGGTCATCTGTTTCCAGTTTAATGACTTGGTGGTCATCTGTTTCCAGTTTAGAGACTTGGTGGTCTACTGTTTCCAGTTTAACGGCATAGAGGTCATCTGTTTCCAGTTTAACGACATAGAGGTCATCTGTTTCTAGTTTAACGACTTGGTGGTCATCTGTTTCCAGTTTAACGACTTATAGGTCATCTGTTTCCAGTTTAACGACTTGGTGGTCATCTGTTTCCGGTTTAACGACTTGGTGGTCTACTGTTTCCAGTTTAACGACTTAGAGGTCATCTGTTTCCAGTTTAACGACATAGAGGTCATCTGTTTCCAGTTTAACGACATAGAGGTCATATGTTTCCAGTTTAACAACTTGGTGGTCATCTGTTTAACGACTTGGTGGTCATCTGTTTCCAGTTTAACGACTTGGAGGTCATCTGTTTCCAGTTTAACGACATAGAGGTCATCTGTTTCCAGTTTAACGACATAGAGGTCATCTGTTTCCAGTTTAACGACTTGGTGGTCATCTGTTTCCAGTTTAACGACTTGGTGGTCATCTGTTTCCAGTTTAACGACTTAGAGGTCATTTGTTTCCAGTTTAAAGACTTAGAGATCATCTGTTTCCAGTTTAACGACTTGGTGGTCATCTGATTCCATTTTAACGACTTGTTGGTCATCTGTTTCCAGTTTAGAGACTTAGAGGTCTACTGTTTCCAGTTTAGAGACTTAGAGGTCTACTGTTTTCAGTTTAAAGACTTAGAGGTCATCTGTTTCCAGTTTAAAGACTTAGGGCTCTATTGTGCTCAGTTTAACGACTTAGCGGTCATCTGTTTCCAGTTTAAAGACTTAGAGGTCTTCTATTTCCAGTTTAAAGACTTAGAGGTCTAATTTTTCCAGTTTAACGACTTAGAGGTCATCTGTTTCTAGTTTAACGACTTGGTGGTCATCTGTTTCCAGTTTATAGACTTAGGGGTCTATTGATGGCGAGCTTGGAATTTTGGGGTAGGGGCTGGCATCAGCGTTGCTAACACTGAAGCAGAGGTGCCAGGAGCAATTCATCATTTGCCTACTCTTATTGGCGGAGCGATGGCTTAGGAGACGGGTTTAGGTCCCTATCGCCTAAGGCTTTTCAATTTTATGGGCCGTGAGGGTCCCATAAAAGCATTTTCTCCCTGCGAGTCGTGAGGATCCCGCAGGTGTATTTTCTCCTTAGGAGTCATGAGGACTCCTAAGTGTGTTTTTCCTTTGTGAGTCGTAAGGATCCCACAAAGGTTTGTTCTCCTCATGTATCGTGAGGACACATGAGTGGGTCTTCTCAATGGAGCATAACTCCAAAGGCGGAGACCAGTCGCGTAACTGGTGATTACGGTGGGGCATGGGTATGATGAGAATTATTTGAGCCCGTGGATTATATACGGTAGTCAATTTGGGGACTGGCTGTAGGGCCGGAAGAATTTTGAAAAAATGGATTTTTGTTGGCGTCTGCATCGCTGCACTGGAATATAGTACCAGGAGCAACTCATCATTCGCCAGTTTTTTGTTATGTTTCTTTTTGTTTTACCGCGATTGCTCTATCATTTCAGCTTTTCTTATCGCGAAGATCGCGATTGCCCTATCATTTCGGATTTTATTTGCGGCCGCCCCATCATTTCGGCTTTTCTTTATTTTTCTTTTATTTACACATTTTTTGTTTATTTACATTTTTTTTACATTCCCAGTTTAACGACTTAGAGGTCGACGGTTCCCAGTTTAACGACGTGGTGGTCATCAGGTGTTCCCAGTTTAACGACGTGGTGGTCCTTTTTGCTTATCCCAGCTCCTTGAACTTTGATCTTGGCGGAGCTGTGTTGATAACCTAGCTCTGTGGCTTGCCGATACATCTGAGGATTGTGAGGTTTTTCCAAGCTTATATTGGTCCTCTGCCCAATCTTTGAAAATATAGCAGTCTTCGATGGTATGACCCACCACTCTATGATATGGGCAGTATATGGGATTGCCGGTCATGTTCATTTCCTATGGCCTCTTTGGAACAGGCAGTTGCAGACCGTTGTTCAAAGCGTCCATGAATATTTTGCGGATTTCATCCCTCCTGAAGGAGTATACCTTCTTCTTTCTCTCCATTGGAGTAGGTGCCTTTACTGATGCTGGTCCTCGAGGCCGATCGGTCTTTGGTTCTCCCTTTTCAGATAATGGCACATGTTTGGGAGGATTAGGTTCTCGAAAGTCTTCGGTCTCTATTTGCATGAAATCGGCGGTCGTAGCTTGACTGTTTGCTAACGCGCCTTTAGACAGTTCTATCTCTCCCGTCCTGTATTGCCTTTCGACCCAATCTTTGAAGACGAAGCAGTCCTCAATGGCATGACCTATCACCCTGTGATAGGGGCAATATTCTGGGTCGTCGGTCATATTCGCTTCTTGCGGTCTCTTTGATTCCGGCAGTTGTAGACCGTTTCTTAGGGCGTCCCTGAATATCTTGTGGACTTTTTCCCTTTTGAAGGAATATACTTTCTCCAGTTTCTCTTTCAGAGGCGATCCCCCCCCGGCGTATGTGTCGGAGGGACTGGAGGCTGATTGCGGCCGTTTTCCACAAAGGCGTTCCGCCCTTAGGTTGAAGGGGGTATCAGTTGGATGCCTCCGGGTATCAATCCCTGGCTCATGAACCAAAATTTGATTCTGCTGTAATTGCAATCGGGCGACTTGGGTCGCGAGATCTGCCACGACGTTTGCCAGCTCATCGACTTTGGAATAGACCTCGGCCATCTTTTCATCCCTGTCCTGAAATTGCGTTTGAAGCCATTGGAATAATGCTTGTTCTGTAGTTCTGGCTATAACAACCAGGTAATCTTTATTTCCTGAGCTCAATTCTGCAGGAACCACGGGCTCCTCTGGCTTATCGGCCTGAGCGGGCTCTTCATCATTTAGATCGAGCCGATGCTGGGTAGCGTCAACCATATCATCACCATGGTTGTGAAGAAGAGGAGGGTTCGTTTCTTCATATCCGGCCATGTAGACAGTGTGGATAACACATTCAGCCATTCTTTCATCACTGGCAGCTGGTTTCGCGGAGCGGTCCGGGCTTTGGAAATTCATAAATTTTAACATAGCCAGAGCCCTAGCCCTTTTGTTGGCTCTATATCTGAGCCGCTTCTGCCTCAGCTTCTCTGCCTTAAGCTCTTGGCAGGCTTCTGCTCTTCGGGGAGCCGCCATAGGCTGAGTGATGGGGAGGCTTGAGAAGACACCCAATCGAACAGTTGTCGGAGGCGCCGCTGGAGATTGCTCAAGACGCGTTGTAGCTTTGTTAGTGTTGATGGCCTTGCCCCTAGTTGGGGCCAAGGAAAGTCATTCAGACACCGACTTGCGTTTGGTTTGGGACGCCCTCGAGATCACCACATTTGGTCTCTTTCCTTTCGAGACCGGTCTGTCTGTTGCTGGAGCTTGAGGAGCGGGAATGGCGTTAGTGGGCACGAACAGAATAGAACCGAACGGTAGCAGCGGCTCTTCCCACTGTCGCCCAAGACTGGCTGGGAAGACCGTCCTGGAGTCCATCTTCATCGTGTAAGATATGGGAACTGATTTCATCATTGGAGACATTGTTGAAAGGCGATTGCTTGAAAACCTGCATGAAAGAGCATTATTTTAGTATAAATATAGACATGTAAATTGATTGAGTTCGCATGAACGTTTAACCCAAAATATGGGAGAGATTGGTCCCACCGGGCGTGCCAGAATCTGTAGGGTGTTTTTCGTCACCCCATTGAGATGGAAATACGCGCACTCTTGTCAGGCGTACTACAGATTACCTCTGCCTAGGGTAGGCCAGGGTTTAATAATTGTGGGGATCCGAATCTCCGGCAGCCGCGGACTAAGCTGCCGTTAATTACCCCTCGCCTTTGGAGCGAGGGAACCTCCGATTGACGGGTTAAACTGGTCATACGAACTCAATGTGTAGTGTACGTGTGTTGTTTATTGAAAGGGGGGTTTTGGATATATTGGGAGCCACGCAGGGTTTTTACGGAGGTCCCGCTATCCGGATAGCGGGCTGGGGGTCAAGAGGGCTAGCAGCCCCCTTACGGGGTGCGGGGCAGCGCCCCATTAGAAATTTTTTTCTAACCGGGACAGTGTCGTGGAGCACGTGTGTGTGCAAATATGTATACATATGTATATGTATATGTATGTACATAAAAAGAGGGGGAAAAGGCATCCAAGGGATGCGTGGGGCCAGCGCCTTAAGAGCTGTGCGCTTAGGTGCTGTACGCTCAGGCGCAAGCGCGCCACGTGCCGGCACGTAGGCGCTTTGCGCATGAGCGCCGGGCGCTGGAGAGCAAGCGCGCCACGTGCCGGCACGTGGGCGCAAGGCGCGGCACGTGGGCGCTTTGCGCTCGGGCGCAGAGCGCCGGAGCGCAAGGCGCGGCACGTGGGCGCTTTGCGCTCGGGCGCAGAGCGCCGGAGCGCAAGCGCGCCACGTGTCGGCACGTGGGCGCTTTGCGCTCGGGCGCAGAGCGCCGAAGCACAAGCGCACCACGTGTCGGCACGCGGGCGCCTTGCGCTCGGGAGCAATCCGCCGGAGCGCAAGCGCGCCACGTGTCGGCACGTGGGCATTTTGCGCTCGAGCACAGTGCGCTTGAGCGCAAGCGCGCCACGTGTCGGCACGTGGGCGCTTTGCGCTAGAGCGCAAGGGTGCTGGAGAGCAAACGCGCCACGTGTCAGCACGTGAGCGCTTTGCGTTCAAGCGCTAGCGCGACGCGTGTCGGCACGTGGACGCTCGGTGCTTGGGCGCTGGCGAGAAAAAGAGGGATTTTAGCCCCAGAAACAGAAGCTATGCTTCAGAAAGGAAATATTTGTTGTTATATATATATATATGGAGTTAAACTCCTAAAAAAAGTTTTGTTTGAGGAAATGGGTTCTTCTTCTTCCTCCTCTGTTGGCTGAATCAAGAGATGTGAGATCTAAAAATCTCTTCTTTTTGAGATCTAATGGCAGATCCAAGTTCCCCTTTGTGGATTTTGAGGTGAGAAACTATTTAGTTTTGGAAAAGGGAGAGTAAAACTCTTAATTTAATTCAAAAAGAAAGAAGAAGGTTTGAAACCATCAGAAAGGTGAAAGAGGCACAAACCCTAGGTTTTTGAGAGAATGAAAAAGTGTTGCTTTATTCATCATGATGTTGCCTTTTATAGGCTTACATATTTACATATAGCTCCTTAGGCTTCACAAAATGGCATTTTAGCCATCCCATGGCTCATGTGTCATTTCTTTTTGTACATAAGTCATGGGCTTACAAAATATTGGCTTTATGCCCATTTTGCATGCATTCATGTATAAAAAATTACATAAAAATTATTTATTACATGATCTATATTTTGGCATGGAGGAGGCTGGCCGCGGGCTCGACTTGGGCATGGGCGCGCTTGACCTGGGCTTGGGCCCACCTAGCTTAGGGGTTGACCTTGACTTTGACTCGGTCAACCGAGATGTAAATTTTTATCCCAACAGCTGTATGTGGCTTCAAGCATGACACAAAAAGAAAACGCAATTAATATATATCACATATATATTAAGTGTGCACATGTGAGTAAAATAAATGCTTAAGTGAGCTAATATTAGTTAATGTAAATTGATATATCATATATATAATTATACATTAAATCATTAAATCAACACTTGATTTAATAATCCGATTATATCTCATATGACCGACTAATATTATCTGTATCTACTTATCGAAACAACACTTGATTCGATAAACCGGCTATATCTCATATAACCGACCGATACAGTATCGACTTATCGAATCAACATTTGATTCGATAAGCCAACTATATCTCATATAACCAATCGATACCTTATATCGCGAGAATAGAATATGGTATCACATACTCGTATTAATCTCGGTCCCGCACATATCACATATGTGCTCCTACTTCGTTTTGCCAGAGCCACTGAAACCTCTGTGTAGGATTCTAAAGACTCGTCAATACGCCGACAGTAGGTGATGATCACATCAAGCACCCACAAGCCGTCAGCGGTACTAGCTGGACGTAACGGCTACCCGGGTATTGAGCGATAAGAAGATCAACAAGCAAGCCAGCTCCTACTCCTGAAAAGTCTATCAGTAACACTACCGTACAGTCCGATCTTTCCGTCTGATATGTCGCATATCTATTCTAGGGGTGGTAAACGTCAGACCCCAGTAACCGATAAGTCGTGCCGATGTAAAGCTCATAACGGGTCGAGAAACTACTGATAACACTTATCAGTAAATCTCCATATCAGCCCTGGCCAGGGACTTATCGTTATGGCCAATCGAGTACAGCGCAACATCAACCCCCAATACCGGGAGAGACGAATCCCCTCCTATCGCTCATTGCCTCCATGTGATTCGGGACTGTACCCAAAAGCCACCGTTTTGCACGTTCTCTTGAACGTGGTTAGGTGGAAATCAAAGCACAGTAGGAATCACACAAGACTCTATGACGATCTCGGGTGTACAGACTAACCTGTACCAGTGTCACCAGAGAACTGCTATCTGACGATAGTTATAATACCAGCTAGAAGTTCTCAGCGAGTCCGTTCGGTGTACCCAGTCTCCACTGAGTACCCGTATACCATCTTTGATGTCAAACACCAATGGATGTTGGATCATCCATCGCCCATCATATGGATCAAGATGCATATACGCTAGTCTACTCTTGAATATCGATGTCCTGTCTCATTACACCCTCGACTAGGAACAATTATAGGGTGTACTTGTGGACTACCATTGGCCCCACTAGTATGATCTCCATCATAGTCCTGGTAGTAAAGTGCACATTCTTAGAGCTTTATCAACATGTGAGAGCAAGACAGCATCACATATATAAGTCAACATGTTAAAACAAAGAGCAACCGATAGCATACTATCATGTCGAGCAAGAAAGTCCTCTCTATATATATCCAAGCATCCACTGTAATATACATCACATGTACAATAATGGCCTCTAGGGCATACATATAACTAACAATCTCCCACTTGTACTAAGGCCAGTTGTTGTAGTATCTCATACCCAACATCCTGAATAGTCTCTCAAATTGTATCTGGGGTATGGCCTTTGTGAGTGGATCCGTCGTGTTGTCCTTCATGTCAACTCTCCTGACCTCGATCTCCCGGCGATCAACTATCTCCCGGATCAGGTGATGCCGCCTCAGAATATGCCTGGATCGCTGATGGGACATGGGTTCCTTGGCCAAACCCACTGCTCCATTATTATCGCAATACAAAGGTATTAGATGCTCAATGGACGGAACCACTCCAAGTTCAGTTATGAACTTCTTCATCCAGACAGCCTGTTTAGTAGTATCGTTGGCAGTGATGTATTCAGCCTCCATCGTCGAGTCTGCCACGGTTTCCTGTTTGGAACTCTTCCAACAAACCGCCCCTCTATTGAGGGTAAAGACAAATCCCGAGACCGACTTAGAGTCGTCCTTATCACTTTGGAAGCTCGAATTGTTAAAGGATTCCACTTGGAGTTCTCCATTACCATACACCAAGAACATCTCTTTAGTCCTTCTCAAGTACTTGAGAATGTTCTTCCCAGCTGTCCAGTGATTCTCTCCTGGATCTGCTTGATACCTACTCACTACACTTAGTGAGTATGCTACATCAGGTCTGGTATATAACATCGCATACATGATAGAGCCTACTGCCGAAGCATAGGGTATCTCTTGCATGCGAGTTCTCTCCAAATCATTCTTGGGAGACATCTCTTTGGAGAGAGTGAGTCCTGTGATCGTGGGTAAATTCCTAAGCTTGGATTCTTCCATACTAAACCTCTTTAGTATGGTGTCAGTATACCTGGATTGGGACAATCCCAGTATCTGTTTAGATCTATCTCTATAGATCTTAATCTCCAAGATGTAGGAGGCATCACCTAAATCTTTCATTGAGAATCTATATGATAAGAAGAGCTTGACCGAGTGCAGCATAGGAACATCATTTCCTATCAAGAGTATGTCATCCACGTACAATACAAGGAAGACAACCTTACTCTCTTCCACCTTCTTGTATATACAAGATTCATCTACATTTTTGATGAAGTCAAATTCTTTGACTACTACATCAAAACAGATGTTCCAACTCCGCGATACCTGTTTTAACCCGTAGATGGATTTAAGCAGCTTGCACACCTTCCCGCTGCTCCCACTGTCCACGAAGCCCTTTGGCCGAGTCATGTACATGCACTCTTCTAAATCACCATTTAGAAAGACAGTCTTAACATCCATTTGCCAGATTTCGTAGTCATGGTATGCAGCAATGGCAAGTAGGATTCGGATGGACTTAAGCATAGCCACTAGAGAAAATGTTTCATCATAGTCCACACCTGGTCGTTGACGAAAACCTTTTACAACAAGTCTAGTTTTGAAAGTCGCAACTTTTCCATCTACAACAAGTTTCTTCTTAAAGATCCATTTGCTCCCGATGGGTTTTACCCCTTCAGGAGTAACTTCCAAAGTCTATACTTTATTGGTGTTCATGGATTCCATCTCAGATCGCATTGCATCCAGCCATTTCACCGAGTCCCCACTCGTGATGGCCTGCTCGAAGCTAGTTGGGTCATCATCTTCCATGATGCAATTCTCGCTTCCACCATCAATGAGAAACCCGCAGTATCTCTCAGGTGGATGAGGAACCCTACTAGATCGGCGGAGGGGCTGAGCTTTGTTGGGAACTATCAAATCCTATGGTTCTACTAAATCTTCAGTTGTAGTTTGTGCTGCTGGAACTTCTTCCAGCTCTACCTCTTCGCCACTAATTTCTTTTACAAGAAATTCCTTTTCTAAAAAGGTGGCGTATTGAAAAACAAACACCTTTTTTCCTCAGCGTGGTAGAAAATATATCCTTATGAATTCTTTAGATATCCCACAAACTTGCAAAGAACTGAACGTGCCTCGAGTTTGTCCGGATTTTGCCTTTTGACATAAGCCGGACAACCCCATATCTTAACTCGTTTAAAATATGATCTATTCCCACTCAATATCTCATATGGTGTGGTAGGTACAGATTTAGATGGGACTTGATTCAATAGATATGCCGCTGTCTCAAGCGCATAACCCCTAAAGGAAATAGGCAACTCAGCGGTGCTCATCATAGAGCGCACCATATCCAATAGGGTGCGATTCCTCCGTTCTGATACACCGTTGTGCTGTGGTGTATACGGAGGAGTAAGCTGAGAGAGAATCACATTCTCTTTTAGATAGTCACGGAATTCCATGCTCAAATATTTTCCTCCCCGATCAGATCGTAGGATTTTAATACTTTTACCCGTTTGGTTCTCAACTTCATGCTTATATTCTTTGAATTTCTCAAAAACTTCAGACTTGTGTTTCAACAAGAACACACGTCCGTATCTTGAGAGATCGTTAGTGAATGTAATGAAGTATGAGAAACCATTCCTGACATGTGTAGACATGGGACCGCATACTTCACTATGTATCAGTCCTGAGAGTTTCGTAACTCTTTTTCTATATCCAGTAAATGGAGTTTTGGTCATTTTACCTTTGAGACATGACTAGCAAGTGTCATAAGATGAAAATTCAAACGGTTTCAAATATCCATCTTTATGTAACTTAGCTAATCGTATCGCATTGATATGACATAGTCTACAATGCCACAAGAAGGATTTGTTCATTTCTGAACTCTTCCTCTTGTGTGTGTTTTGTACATTAAGAACTATGGTTTGATTTAGAATGTATATGCCATTATTTAACGAGCCTGATCCAATCAAATTTTGATTCAGGAAGATGTTCATAACATTATCATGTGCTACACAATTATATCTTTCTTTACTTAATAAAGAAACTGATATAAGATTGTATATCAGGGTCGATATGTAATAGCATTCGTTCAGAATCAATGTATTACCATTTGGTAATACAAGGTGATATTCGCCAACTGCTTTGGCTGCAACATTTGCACCATTCCCTACTTTTACGGAATGATCACCTGTTCCCAGTTCTCTACCTTTCTTTAGCCCGTAACATATTTCATATGTGGGATCCCGATCCAGTATCTAATACCCAGGACGTAGAGTGTACTGAGAAACAGTTCTGGGTGACTAACACACCCGAAGAAGATGCATCAACATGCTCATTCTTCATTTGGGTGGCGTGAAAATCCGGACATTTTCCTATTTCCTGCTCGGACTTATAACAATTACAAGTTGGAGCGGAACCAACGTTCCCTTACTTAGCATAACAAGCAGGTTCAGTCAATACATCCATATTATTATCTTGATTAAGGCCTGACATGGTTGCTACCTGGAGAGAGAGGGAAAGAGAAGAAAACACTTAGCGTATGCTCTTGCAAGATTAGATTGGTTATTATCTTATCTAATCAGGATGGTTCCCACTGCTTTTTATCAGATCTTCCTTCAAACCCTTAAAGGTAAAATTGATCGGGATTAATTACACTTTACAAGTTGTAACAACCTAGTTCATTTATACCAGTTCTTTCTCTGAGTATTTCTTTATTATGGTTGTTTCTTGTTTTGCGGTGTTTTAGGTGCAAATAGTATTCTTGACATCTGCATTATATCCGTGACCCAACCCGCTTGCGGGAAACCGTCTTGATTCTTGTCTTTGAGATATCCTTGCTAGTTTGTGGATCCGTGCATTTTCTTGTTGCATATCTTTCATGCTTGCATTTATATCTAGCTTTAACATTTTCTTAATAAAACAAATAAAGTCAAAGAAAATATTTTTAAAATAGTTAACATAGCCTGCTTGATACCCCTAACCCCATGATAGTATCCGCACACCTTATTCTCGTCCCGTTCAGTGAAACGGACGTGTTTGGATAGCTACGCGCACGTATGTGCATCCATTCTTGGGGGTATGCATTTTCTTTAACTGGGATTACATTTTGAAATTTGGAAGTCGCATATATTTTTAATATTTTAAATCTGAATTTTTAGACCCGACCCGGACGTGTTTTGGAGTAAATTTGTATTTGCCAAAATCTCAAAACGTACTGATATTATATTAATATTTATTCTAACTGTGAATCTAAGTTTGGTTTTAAAACTAAAAAAATATTTTATATATACAAATCTTTTAACAGATTCCACACATCTCTCTCTACCTGACTCTCTCTCTCTGCATTATTAATATCTTTCCTTTAAAATCCTACGTAATCAAAATCTGTCTCTCTCTCTCCTTCGCATACTTATTTTATATATTTTATTTTTATAAACCCCATGTAATTCTCTCTCTCTCCTCTCTCATCTCCTTCTTCCATTTTTTTTCTGTTTCCCGCCCTCGCAGCGAAAACCTGTTCAGTTGATAAAACTGCACATTTGTATTACATTTTTCCTACCATTTTCATAATTAAAAAGGACTTTATTATAATATATCATACATATGAGGGTTTATGTGTAAAAATACTATTTTCCATGTGTTGATATATTTTAATTAACATTTGGTAGGAAAATCTATGCAAATAATTTCATTGACCAAATCCTAGTAGAACAAAGTCTACTAAATATTATTTGAGTTGTTGTGCAGAATTTTTCCAAGTTGTGCAGAATTTTTCAAGACTAGAATCAAGGAAATCAAGTTGTTGAAGAAGACCTGCCTAATTAAGAAGCAAAACTTGGAGACCAAGTCTGGCAGCAATCACGACAAGATTTCCAAATTCTGAAGGTTCTTAGTACCTCCAAATGTCACAAAGACAGAAGCCCTGAAGATTGATCAAGGGAGGAGATTAAACGGCCGCGGATCCGCGGTCTTACCCCTCCTTGGACCGCGGATCCGCGGCATGATTGAGGGATTAGATGCTGAAATTTTAGGAAATGAATCTCTGATAAATTTTACCTAATTTTTAAGTAAAGGTTTCTGGTTTTGGACTATAAAAAGGGACCGAGAGCCTCTTGGAAAATTCATCAAGCCAACGAGATCACGAAGTCCAAGACGGCTCACACATCCAGGCCGATCATCAACTATTCGTCTACCTCCTTGGAAGAAATCGAGAAGCAACTAGATTTGTAATCATTTTCTAAGGATTCAAGTGTAATGAATTTTGTTGATTAATAAAGGTAGCTTTCTTTTTCTTATTCTATTTCTTCGTAGTTTAATTATGCAATTTCTTTCCATCTCTTTTTCTCCCAACATGCGCGAGTAATTCTCCGCTTGTTAGGGTTCATAGGATTAGGGTAGGCTAATGGATGATGAACATCCCGAAACCCTTTTTAAGTCCTATAAAGTTTATGAACTTTATCAAAAGAATCATTAACATCCTAATCGGGCGCGCTAACAATTCTTTGTTATTTCCGACCGCGATTAGAGATTAGATTAATGATTGTTTTGGTAAAGGCTAGATATGAACGGAGTTCCGTGTCGAGATAAGTGTTAAGAGTGGGATTCCTTTTCTCTCCAGAAACCCTAATCTACACGCATCACCGTCGTTCTAGTTTTACATCTATTAAAGGATAAAAAGGGTAACTTTTAATTAATCGTCCATGACTACTAAATCCTAACGAACCCTACAAGCCCTCTTATTATATTAACTACATACCTAAAATAATCTAGATCTATATTTTTGCATTCTTTCTTAACGTAGATATAGAAACCATTCTTCAAAATTCTTTATCCCTCCTCTCTTTTTCAACACATCTAAAGTAAGATTAAAAGGTTCAACGTTTCCCTGAGGACGACCCGTACTCACCTCGGTCTAGCTACGAGCGACACCGTTCTAATTGCGGTTAACTACAAAACACTCTTTCGTATCAATCAATCAAAACCTTGACCCTAACCCGTGCTCGTCGCCTCCACCACCGCCGACCATCCTCGTCGGTCCCGACCTCACCCTCGCCTCGCCTCCACTTCCTCTCCCTCTCCTGCCTTCACTGAAACCACACCTACACACCCGAACCCACGCCTGCAGCCCCTGCCCTCGCCTGCGTCGCCGTTGCCGGCACCCTCACCGCCGATCATTCTCGCCGGCCTCCCCTCTCGACCACCTCCTCAACCTCCTTCTCAACCCCTGAGCCCACTCCCTCACTTTCCCCGAGCCCGCACACCCACTTCCACCGCCACCTCCTCATCGCCGCCATGCCTTGTCATCGCCGGCGACCGTCCCTGCATCACCACCACCTCGCCCTCGTCTCCTCACCTCTTCCCTTCTCTCTCCCGAGCCCCTGCAAACACCTCGATAGCCCCCTCAAGAACATGCACACCCGAAGCCTAAAACCTAGCCTTCGCCAGAACCTCGCCGTCGACGGCTCGTCGTCATCGACGACTCCCTTGCCACCTCCTCTGTCCCCAAACACCAACCCCAGAGCACCAGCCCCTTCATCTCTTCTTCTTCTTCTTCTTCTCCTACAACTTCTTCTTCTCTTTCTACATTCTCGGTTTCCGACCGTCGCCAGAGCCGTGCTCGCCGCCGCTGATCCGAGCGACTCTGTGGACGTCCTCTATTTGCGTGGTTAACTTTGTGTTGTGCCCGGACCTTCCCGTGTGCACGTGTGCATGTTGCAGCATTTGCCGACATTGGACGCTGCGTGCGCATCCCGTATCGTGATCCAATCAAGGCAAGTAAAACTTGCTACATGCTATTATATTACTTTATGCATATTTAATTTCATGATTAAACCTGTAAACTAAACCTAAGGCTATTAGTTCCATTTTACATTTCGATATCCGGTTATATCATTTTAGATTTACAACTTGAACGCTATCATGTTGCATTCTGTCTTACTATACGTAGTTCTCATATCTGTGTTTGAATCACATAATAATTATTTACATGGCCCATAATACCCTTTTAAATAGTTCATAGCCGTTCAAACACCTGTTTGCATCCATATCGTTTAATATACATAATATTGCATCCATAGATCACTTGAATCTATATTAACATTCCACACTTGATATATTGTAGTTTAATTAGTATTGGAACTTTAATTTTAACCCTAACCATAACTGTGCATCCATATGCCTTAATCTGTACCTGATTGCATATTACATTACATTGTTTCTTTTTAATGTTCCAGTTTATTGTTCTATTAGTACCCATGCTTGTTTTGTATACCCATACTTATACCAGTTTGATTATGAGCGCCCACATGACATCTTGCGCACCCTGACATGACTTGTTACACCTATTACTTGACACGACATGGTACCGTGCAACTCTTGACATGACATGACACCTATATACATTACTTGACTTGACCTGATGTACCATGGCTTTACCTGTTACCTGATCTTGTGACTAATGCCGACAAACCTGACCTGTTGTCCTTATGGACGTTTCCTGTTGTCTATCCAGACAAACATGTACCTGCCTGATCCTGTGTTGACATTAGCTCTAGATTACTTAATACCTGACTTGAACACATATGACTTGGGGGTATGGGGAAATCAATGATGAAACCTGACTTGTAACTCGACAGTTCTATACCTTTTCTGATCAGTCTTACGGGCTAGGCCAGCCCCGGAGTGATGTTACTGACATCACTCGTCATTACCTACCATCCTTTACTGCCTTGCGGCACGTCTCGGGTTCAGCCCGAGAGTCATAGACCGTGATCCCGGGCACACACGGGATACTATTGAGTTACATAGATGATTCATCAAATTAATTTCAAAGACTTGAGAATAGTTAACCCATTAGACCGGTTTAGATTACTCACTGCACACTACCTTTCACTGCCCTGATTTATATTGATGTTACACATGCTTTACCTTTATGATCATACTTTCATGTCTTGCTACCATGTTTATATATTATTGCTTGATGTTATGACGTGCTGACGTCTGGGTTTTGCATGGCCCAGATCCTCTACCTTTGTTGCTGACTGATCAGGATCATTGCCGCTGTTAGACCGAGCGGTGAGGATCCTGTTGGTATCCAGTTTTACTTTCCAGGTGTTTATCTATTGGATCTTTTGCTTCCGCATATTATTATTTCTTGACCCGTTTATTCTGGCTTATAGACATTTACTAGATAGTTTAGTTTACTTTCCTGTTCTTGATATCTCTACAGCCATAATGTGACTGTGGAAGGTTTTTCCCTATCCACAGGTAGCATGGTTGGCTATGTCACGTGCCCATCTTAGCGTACTTTGGGAAGCGAGGCGTAACATGGTTCTTTTGATATCAGAGCCATAGGATATAGGTTAATCGAGCTTGATTCTTTTTGTAGTTGGGTATTGGACCCAATACACGAATCAAAATACTCGTGATTAGGAACATGTCCTGCCACCTTATTATCATGATTCTTGAATCATATATTTCTTTTGATCCTTTTCTTGACGATATGCAAACAACTTTGCATCTCCGCTTGAAATTTTTTGGTTCACCATTCTTTCTTCCCGTTCCTTGATTCTGCTACTAAGATTTGGGCGACTTGAGTGGAGTTATGTAATTGTACCCATGAACTGCAGCATGGTTACAATGCGGTACTCTATTTAAGTAACTTGGAGTCCTGGTCTTGATTCACTTCCTTATTCCATGATCGTTATATTACCTTGCTTCTCTCGGTTTCATTGCTTACCAGTTATTGTTTTATCGCAAGCTTGAATTCTGTTTACCGTGCTTATCTTCTTCAGTGTTTGGCTTCAGGTGAAATCGTTTCATGTATCCTACTTGATCATGTCCTTCCCGCATTAAAATTATTCAATTCTGGTGCATTCCTTGTTTGTTGTTGTCTTGGGAATAGATTTTCTCAGCACTTTCCACGCTCACATTGATTGTAGAGCAAAGAAAGCGAATTTCCAGATTCCCGGACATCCGGAGTTTGTTTTTGCTGGAGGAAGCAATTCTGTCGAGCCAGTCGAGTTTAGGGCTAGGCCGAAAAATAATGTTCTTTCGTCGATGGAAGTTGATAAGAAAGAAGCGCCAGCTGTAGTTCGAGAATTCATGGACGTGTTCGAAGACATCTCGGGTTTATCGCCAAAATGAGATGTGGAGTTTGCGATTAATCTTGTTCCTGGTGCAGCGCCAATCTCAAAGGAGTATTATCCAATGGCACCAGTGGAGTTGGAAGAATTTAAGAAGCAGATTACTGAATTACTTGAGAAGGGTTGGATTCGCAGCAGTAACTCCCCTTGGGGAGCTCCAGTTCTTCTAGTCAAGAAGAAAGATGGCACAAGGAGGATGTGCATCGATTATCGAGAATCAAACCGGGTGACTATTAAGAACAAGTACCCGATCCCTCACGATGGAGAATTATTTGAGCAGCTTAGTGGTGCGAGGGTATTCTCGATGCTGGATTTGAGATCCGGATATCATCAGGTCCGAGTTAAATCAGAAGATAATTGCAAGACTGCGTTCCGAACTCGGTATGGACATTACGAGTACTTAGTGATGCCTTTCGGAGTAACGAATGCACCGGCGATATTTATGGACTTGATGAACCGAATCTTTTCACCATTCTTGGACCAGTTTATAGTGGTGTTCATTGATGATATTCTAGTCTACTCGAAGAGTATTGAAGAGCAGGCAGAACATTTGAAGATCGCATTGCAGACATTGAGGCAAGAAAATTGTATGCAAAGATGAGCAAGTGTGAGTTTTGGCTTGAAAGAGTGAAGTTTGGGGCACGTTGTGGCTGGAGATGGAATCGCCGTTGATCCCGAAAGGTTTCAGCAGTTCGAGATTGGCCGATTCCGAAGGACGTTGCAGAGATCGGAAGCTTTCTTGGACTTGCCGGGTATTACTGAAGGTTCGTAGAGAACTTTGCTCGTCTGGCGGAGCTTTGACCAATTTTACGCGCAGAGAGGTACTATTTGTGTGGACGGATAAGTGTGCGTCGGTTTTTGAGGTGTTGAAGCAGAGATTAATAACCGCTCTTGTTTTAACCGTGCCAGACAGTTCCGGAGGATTGGTGATTCACAGCAACGCATCTGGGAAAGGATTGGGATGTGTTCTGATGCAGCATGGGAAGGTTATAGCGTACGCATCAAGACAGTTGAAAACCCATAAGAAGAATTACCCAACTCATGACTTGGAGCTGGCAGCTGTGATGTTCGCTTTTAAGATTTGGAGACACTACCTATTGGGTGAAAGGATCGAAGTATTCACCGATCACCAAAGCCTAAAGTACGTATTCACTCAGAAGGAGCTAATTATGAGACAACGTAGATGGTTGGAGCTGATGGCTGACTACGATCTTGATCTTAAGTACCATCCGGGGAAGGTTAATGTCGTGCCGGATGCGCTCCGTCAGTTACCAGCAATTCAAATGTTGACTGCACAGAAGGAACTCATTGAAGACTTTCGAAGCTTTGATTTGGAGGTTGTGCTACCGCATTCTTCGGGACAGTTGATGCGGCTGCAGGTACACTCGTCGTTGTAGGGTGTTTTTCGTCACCCCGTTGAGATGGGAATACGCGCGCGCTTGTCAGGCGTACTATAGATTCCCTCTGTCTAGGGTAGGCCGGGGTTTATTGATTGTGGGGATCCGAATCTCCGACAGCCGCGAACTAAGCTGCCGTTAATTACCCCTCGCATTTAGAGCGAAGGAACCTCCGATTGACGGGTTAAACTGGTCATGCGAACTCAATGTGCAGTGTACGTGTGTTGTGTTTTGGAGGGGGTTATGGATATATCGGGGGCTCCGCAGAGTTTTTACGGGGGTCCCGCTACCCGGATAGCGGGCTGGGGGTCAAGGGGGCTAGCAGCCCCCTTGCAGGGTGCGGGGCAGCGCCCCGTTAGAAATTTTTTCTAACGGGGGAGGCATATTTAGTGTGGAGTGCATAAAAAAAGGGGGGGAAAGCGTCTTAAAGACGCGTGCGCAGCATGTGGGCGCCTTGGCACCCCGGGGTCACGTGGGCACACGTGACCGATGGGCGCCTTGGCGCCCCGGGGTCACGTGGGCACACGTGACCGATGGGCGCCTTGGCGCCCCAGGGTCACGTGGGCACACGTGACCGATGGGCGCCTTGGCGCCCCAGGGGTCACGTGCGTACACGTGACCGATGGGCGTCTTGGCGCCCCAGGGGTCACGTGCGCACACGTGACCGATGGACGCTTTGGCGCCCCGGGGTCACGTGCGCACACGTGACCGATGGGCGCCTTAGCGCCCTGGGGTCACGTGGGCACACGTGACCGCGGGAAAAACCCGCGGAAAGGGAAGCCTAGCCCCTAGGCTGGGGAGTTGAACTCCCAAGGGAATTTTCGGAGTTGAACTCCTAACAGAAACAAATTTATGGAGTTAAACTCCAACATAAATTAATTTATGGAGTTAAACTCCAGCAAATTTAGAAAGGAGTTAAACTCCTATGGACTTATTGCTCTTCTTTTGAGCCTTGGGTCTGTCCAAAGTTAGATTTTTGGAGATGGGTCTCCTTCTTCTTGCTCTTGACCGGCGGGATCTTGGAGAAAAGGGGGTGAGACTTAAAAGTCTCCCCTTTTCGAGATCTGACTGGAGATCCGAGCTCCCCTTTGTGGGTTTTGTGGTGAAAAACTATTTATTTTGGGAAAAGGAAGAGTTAAACTCTTGATTTAATTCAAAAGAAAGAAGAAGGTTTTTGGAACCTTGGAGAAGGAGCAGTAGGTACAAAGAACCCTAGTTTTTGGGGGAATGAAAAGTCTATACTTTATTCATCATCATGTTGCCTTTTATAAGCTTACACATTTACATATAGCCCCTTGGGCTTTTCAAAATGGCTTTTTGCCTATCTCATGGCTCATGTGTCATTTGTTTTTGCACATAAGCCATGAGCTTACAAAAATTTGGCTTTATGCCCATTTTGCATACATTCATGCACAAAAATTACATAAAAATTATTTGTTACATGATTTTTGTTGTTGGCATGGAGGAGGCTGGCCGCGGGCTCGACTTGGGCATGGGCCCGCTTGACCTGGGCTTGCGCCCACCTGGCTTGGGGTTGACCTTGACTTTGACTCGGTCAACGGGGGTGTAAATTTTTACCCCAACTGTCGTTGATCGAGAATATTAAAGCAGCGAAGTCACAGGACCCTAGATTGCAAAAGTTTCGAGAACAGGTTGAAGCTGGACTTCGAACAGACTTATTGATCCATGAAGTTGGTTCGTTGAGATATGGTAGCCGTTTGTGTGTGCCAAAGGGAGATATTCACGAAGATCTTATGAAGGAAGCGCACAATTCAGCATATTCCGTACATCCAGGGGGCACGAAGATGTACCGAGATATACGACAGTAATTCTGGTGGGAAGGCATGAAACGGGAAACTGCCCGCTTTGTGGCAAAGTGCTTGGTGTGTCCGCAAGTCAAGGCTGAATATCAAAGGGTTGCCGGTTTGTTGCAACCACTTCCGATTCCTCAGTGGAAATGGGAACATATAACCATGGATTTCGTGACGGCTCTACCGCGGAGTCCAAAAGGCAACAATGCAGTTTGGGTGATTGTTGATCGATTGACCAAGGTAGCTCATTTCATACTATTTCGAGTTGGTCAATCAACAGAAGCTTTGGCAGAACAGTTCATGCAGGAGATAGTAAGATTGCATGGAGTACCGCTGAGTATCGTGTCCAACCGAGACACTCGTTTCTTATCACTTCTGGAGGAGCTTACAGGAATGTTTGGGGATTCGATTGAAGTTTAGCACAGCTTATTATCCTCAAACAAATGGCCAGTCGGAGAGAACGATCCAAACTCTTGAAGACATATTGAGAGCTTGCATGTTAGAATTCAAGGGTTCTTGGGAGGATCAGCTACACTTGGTGGAGTTTCGTACGACAACAGCTTCCAGGAGATATTCAGATGTCTCCATTCGAATCTTTATATGGTCGCAAGTGTCGTTCACCTGTTTGTTGGGACGATGTCGGTAAACGATGATTGTTGGGACCAGATTTGGTTGTGCAGACAGTTGAGAAGGTTAACACTATCCGGAATCATATGAAAGCAGCACAAGACCGACAAAAGAGTTAGGCAGATACATCGAGAAGACCTCTAGAGTTCGCCGTTGGTGATTTGGTATTCTTGAAGATATCACCGACTAGAGGGATGATTCGTTCCGGAAGTCGAGAAAAACTTAGTCCTCGATTCGCTGAACCTTTTAAGATTTTAGAGCGTGTTGGAGATGCACCGTATCGATTGGCGTTACCGCAATCTTTGGTGAATGTTCATGACATGTTTCATATCTCAACTCAGTAAGTGTTCAAGATAAAGCACACGTGCTGAATCATTCTGAGTTGACTGTACGTGAAGATTTGACTTTTGAGGAGCGGCCGATGTCGATTGTGGATCGAAGGGAAAAGGTTCTTAAGAACAGGGTTATCCCTCTTGTACTTATTTCTTGAGGTAATCGCTCACATGGAGAGTCAACTTGGGAACGAGAAGATGAGATCCGACGGAAGTCTCCACATCTATTCTTGTAGTTTCTTGATTGTTTATCCTTTCTTGTTCTTGGAATTTCGAGGACGAAATTTTTTTTGTAGTTGGTTATAATGTAACAACCTAGTTCATTTATACCAGTTCTTTTTCTGAGTATTTCTTTATTATGGTTGTTTCTTTTTTTGTTGTGTTTTGGGTGCAAATAGTATTCTTGACATCTGCATTGTATCCGTGACCCAACCCGCTTGCGGGAAATCGTCTTGATTCTTGTCTTTGAAATATCCCTGCTAGTTTGTGGATCCGTGCATTTTCTTGTTGCATATCTTGCATGCTTGCATTTATATCTGGCTTTTACATTTTCTTAATAAAACAAATAAAGTCAAAGAAAATATTTTAAAAATAGTTAGCATAGCCTACTTGATACCCCTTAACCCCGTGGTAGCATCCACACACATTGTTCTCGTCCCATTCAGTGAAACAGACGTGTTTGGATGGCTAGGCGCACGTACGTGCATCCATTCTTGGGGGTATGCATTTTCTTTAACTGGGATTACATTTTGAAATTTGGAAGTCGCGTATATTTTTAATATTTTAAATCTGAATTTTTAGACCCGACCCGGACGTGTTTTGGAGTAAATTTGTATTTGCCAAAATCTCAAAACGTACTGATATTATATTAATATTTATTCTAACTGTGAATCAAAGTTTGGTTTTAAAACTAAAAAAATATTTTATATAAACAAATCTTTTAACAGATTCCACACATCTCTCTCTCTACCTGACTCTCTCTCTCTGCATTATTCATATCTTTCCTTTAAAATCCTACGTAATCAAAATCTGTCTCTCTCTCTCTCTCCTTCGCATACTTATTTTATATATTTTATTTTTATAAACACCATGTAATTCTCTATCTCTCTCCTCTCATCTCCTTCTTCCATTTTTTTTTCTGTTTCCCGCCCTCGCAGCGAAAACCTTAACCCTAACCCGCGCTTGTCACCTCCACCGCTGCCGACCATCCTTGTCGGTCCCGACCTTACCCTCGCCTTGCCTCCACTTCCTCTCCCTCTCCTCCCTTCACCGAAACCACACCTACACACCCGAACCCACGCCTGCAGCCCCTGCCCTCGCCTGCGTCGCCGTTGCCGGCACCCTCACCGCCGATCATTCTCATCGGCCTCCCCTCTCGACCACCTCCTCAACCTCCTTCTCAACCCCTGAGCCCACTCCCTCTCTTTCCCCGAGCCCGCACACCCACTTCCACCGCCAACTCCTCGTCGCCGCCACGCCTCGGCGACCGTCCCTGCATCACCACCACCTCGCCCTCGTCTCCTTACCTCTTCCCTTCTCTCTCCCGAGCCCCTGCAAACACCCCGATAGCCTCCTCAAGAACCTGCACACCCGAAGCCTAAACCCTAGCCTTCGCCGGAACCTCACCGTCGACGGCTCTTCGTCATCGACGACTCCCTTGCCGCCACCTCTGTCCCCAAACAACAACCCCAGAGCACCAGCCCCTTCATCTCTTCTTCTTCTTCTTCTTCTCCTCCTATAACTTCTTCTTCTCTTTCTACATTCTCGGTTTCCGACCGTCACCGGAGCCGTGCTCGCCGCCGCTGATCCGGGCGACTCTGTGGACGTCCTCTATTTGCGTGGTTAACTTTGTGTTGTGCCTGGACCTTCCCGTGTGCGCGTGTGGATGTTGCAACATTTGCCGGCATTGGACGCTGCGTGCGCATCCCGTATCGTGATCCGATCAAGGCAAGTAAAACTTGCTACATGCTATTATATTACTTTATGCATATTTAATTTCATGATTAAACCTGTAAACTAAACCTAAGGCTATTAGTTCCATTTTACATTCCGATATCTGGTTATATCATTTTAGATTTACAACTTGAACCCTATCATGTTTCATTCTGTCTTACTATATGTAGTTATCATATCTGTGTTTGAATCGCATAATAATTATTTACATAGCCCATAATACCCTTTTAAATAGTTTATAACCGTTCAAACACATGTTTGCATCCATATCGTTTAATATACATAATATTGCATTCATAGATCATTTGAATCTATATTAACATTCCACACTTGATATATTGTAGTTTAATTAGTATTGGAACTTTAATTTTAACCCTAACCATAACTGTGCATCCATATGCCTTAATCTGTACCTGATTGCATATTTCTTTTTAATATACATAATATTGCATTCATAGATCATTTGAATCTATATTAACATTCCACACTTGATACATTGTTTCTTTTTAATGTTCCAGTTTATTGTTCTATTAGTATCCATGCTTGTTTTGTATACCCATGCTTATACTAGTTTGATTATGAGCGCCCACATGACATCTTGCGCACCCTAACATGACTTGTAACACCTATTACTTGACACGACATGGTACCGTGCAACTCTTGACATGACATGACACCTATATACATTACTTGACTTGACCTGGTGTACCATGGCTTTACCTGTTACCTGATCTTGTGACTAATGCCGACAAACCTGACCTATTGTCCTTACAGACGTTTCCTGTTGTCTATCCAGACAAACCTGTACCTGCCTGATCCTTTGTTGGCATTAGCTCTAGATTACTTAATACCTGACTTGAACACATATGACTTGGGGGTATGGGGAAACAATGATAAAACCTGACTTGTAACTCGACAGTTCTATACCTTTTCTGATCAGTCTTAGAGGCTAGGCCAGCCCCGGAGTGATGCTACTGACATCACTCGTCATTACCTACCATCCTTTACTGCCTTGCGGCACGTCTCGGGTTCAGCCCGAGAGTCATAGACCGTGATCCCGGGCACGCACGGGATACTATTGAGTTACATCGATAATTCATCAAATTGATTTCAAATACTTGAGAGTAGTTAACCCATTAGACCAGTTTAGATTACTCACTGCACACTACCTTTCACTGTCCTGATTTATATTGCTGTTACACATGCTTTACCTTTATGATCATACTTGCATGTCTTGCTACTATGTTTATATATTATTGCTTGATGTTATGACGCGCTGACGTCTGGGTTTTGCATGGCCCAGATCCTCTACCTTTGTTACTGACTGATCAGGAGCATTGCCGCTGTTAGACCGAGCGGTAAGGATCCTGTTGGTATCCAGTTTTACTTTCCAGGTGTTTATCTATTGAATCTTTTGCTTCCGCATATTATTATTTCTTGACTCGTTTATTCTGGCTTATGGACATGTACTAGATAGTTTAGTTTACTTTCCTGTTCTTGATATCTCTACAGCCGTAATGTGACTGTGGAAGGTTTTTCCCTATCCACAGGTAGCATGGTTGGCTATGTTACGTGCCCATCTTAGCGTACTCTGGGAAGAGGGGCATGACACAAGTTTGCCAATCATTCGGTCAGGCCAGTGTTGGTATTTTGAGGGAGGTTCCCCGTGCTTTCGCACGGACCTAATTAAAATAAACCTCGTTTTCTCAGGGGCGTAACCCCGTTAACACCTTTCTAGATACCTACTTGATTGGCTAATTTGTGATGTGTAAAACTCTCTCAGGAGCAACTCTTACTTACAGTGGGTATCGGGATCCAATTATCTCATAGAAGGTATGCAATCTCATAGCAAATTTCAACTCTTAAAATTCCCGATAATACTTTTGCCCCTAGCAACTTATGACCTTAACTTATTCAACAAATCATAAGCGCTAGCCAAGTTCAACCCGTCATTTCCTGATTGAATTAAACCCACCCGCACGACCCTTAACATAGTCAACAAAGTCGTACAACTACCCTAATCCAATCGCATCTCATGCTTTAGCAGATAAACACTAATTAACCACCGCACACTACGCCTTAACATAATCAACAAACGTAGCACGAATACTAAGTAGTATTTATCTGAAATGACGGAGGGCTACGTCAGGTTTTTAAGAAAACCATTTGCGTAATGAACTTGATATAGTTGTAGAAACAAGTGATTTTTGAAAAGGAGTGTTTTTGAAGCTTTTAACTTTTTTTGCTAAAGAGGTCACTCCCGGTGAAGGAATCTCGGCTCTTTCCTTATCGAATAAGGTGCAGGATATTTCATAAATACCGCTATGCAAAGCAAGAACTAAAAGAAACAATCAAAATAAAAAACCGAGTGGGTAGTAGCATCTGCTAGTTTCACTAAAGAGGTCACTCCCGGTGAAAGGATCTCGGCCCTTTCCTTATCGAATAAGGTGATGGATATTCTATAAGGAATACCGCTACGCAAAGCAAAAACTAGAGCTATCCTTTTTGAAAATATGATTCTACAACATCTTTTAGGTTTTTTTCTTTCATTAATCTCATTAATGAATTCCCGTCATTTATGCTTCCTAAGCATCATAGAAGAAACAAAAATACAACGTACGCTTATGCTATCCGTATTAGCCACAGTGTCCCGTTATGGACCGTTAGGTTACTTAACTAACGGCATAGCGGGGCGGGACTAGCGCGGGTGCAAAACATAAGCAATATTTATTATATATCATATATACAATAATAAAGTATTCGTCTCAGACATATAAAGTGATCACATCACAGAATATCAGCAGCAGAAGATAACATATGAAATATTGGATATACTAAGAACTCCGTGTTTTAAATTAAGCCGGTATAAAATAAGGATTCCACGGTCGCGATGAATAGCCAAACCCACATCCTTAGACCCCTACGAGAGCGACAAGCAACCCTACCAATTCTAGAGTTAGGAGACCCGGTTTCGACTCCTCGAGATGGTCTCCAACTGGACCCTAGAACCCGGTTACTTGTGCTCCCCTACTTGGGTCTATCCTAATGCGGAAAAGTAAATAATATACAACAATGGTGACATAATCCTCAACCCGGAAGTGCCCTAAAAAAAGAATATTACATACATTGAATTTTATATAAATGAAAATAAAAACTCTTATCTCACATAAAACCCCTGGCTATTCGAAACACGACGATCCAATACAACATATCACAGCAACGCATAACATCATATGTCATCAACGTAAGTAAATATGCGTATTACAATTGTCGTTGACATATAGCAACAAAAACGGTAATACCCCATATATTACACTTACGATCGCAGAAAAGAAAATGTCAAACTACAACATTTGGAATCCACAATCACCTTAGATATCATAAACCCAAAATATCACATACTTTGGATTTCATGCCTAAGTATATGAATTTCATATATTGTATCACATTCCACAAATAGCTAGACGACGTTAAACATTCCGATCGAATCAACAAACACCCAAAATTTCCCAAAAAGCTCAACACTTAAGCGCGGTTTAAAAATACTCATCGCATGACACAGTACCTATGGACCAACCGTAGAAGGGTCAACCCTTGCCTCACCTATAACGCCGCGGAACTACCGCAAACCCTAGAGTTTGGCGGCGGTTCTTACGGTCATAGAATCGAGTTAGGTTTTGTTCTTCTAGAGGGTCCACCGCATTAGTTGCATGATTTTTGAATGTTCTTTAACTCGGAAAAAATCCAACTCTTGGAAAATTTTCCGTCGAAGGTTAAAATGGGTATTTGATATCCGATCGAACTTTTTAACACCGTCTAAATAACCCGAAATATAGTTAGAATTACGATTACGAAACACTCCGAATTGCCTTTGCAGAAAGTTAATATCACATGCAAATTTACCAAAAACAAGCAATACCTGAAACATTACAACCAAGAGACTGGAACACACTAGAAATTTCAATCCTGAACTCCATACAAAAATCGATCTGTCCGGAATTATCATTCATGTGGCCGGCCAAATTCCGGCGGGGGGGGGGGGTGAATTTTCTACTGTGTCCATGTTATATCACATACAACATTCTGCAGTCGCTAAAAAAAATTTTAGAGGCCATTTAAAATTCGACAGAAATTGGATTTCGTTGTTTTAAGTTTCGAAGTAGTTTCGGTTTCGTAATCTAACAAATATCGTTTAAATCTCAAGCTTGTCTCTGATACCACTGTAGGATTGCTTGGCACGACAGCAAGATTTCGGGAGGTATCGTCCATACCATTTTCAAAAATTTGCCATACAAAACAATCCTAATCCTAGAATCTTAACTAGTGATTTAGACAAAACATAGTGTAAAATAATTTACAACTAAGTGAACTAAGAATACAACCTTTGTAGACGGGTCCTTCACTTCAATAGCTCCGTGTAGTAGTCCCTTCACTCCAAGTAGTGATCTTGCGGACTCTAGAGTGGCTCCACAAGAAAAAAGCAACGAGCTTGCATGAAGTCTTCGAGGCCGAAAATGATCTACGTTGAGCAAACACTAACCTAAGTTATCTCTTCGCTAATGTGGGATTAGTGAATCTAACACCCTAAACTAAATTGCTAATCTAGTAGAGGATGATAAAGTAGGATTTTTGCTCACTTTAGAATTACTTTTCTCACTAATTTTATACTCCTCTCAAAAACCTAGAGAGCTCTCTATCGAGCTTGAGGAAGATGAAGCAAATAATGGATGGGAGAGTGAATAGCAACCATGGGTGAGAAATATCTCATATGACTCATGTAGAGACTTAACCATGGGTTTAGATAATGGTTGGATTAATAAATATCTAGTGTAAGACAAAACTAGTGGACTAAGTCAATGGATCTCCAAACTTCTACAAGTTTCATGCCATGTGACCAATTTCCAACTAATAATTGATTTACTCTAAATAAATAAACCCTTCATTATTATTAGCATGGAGTAATTCTCATACACCCATGTTGCATATGGCATCAAGCATGACATAAAAATAAAACACAATTAATATATATCACATATATATTAAGTATGCACATGTGAGAAAAAGAAATTCTTAAGTGAGCTAATATTAGTTAATGTAAATTGATATATCATATATATAATTATACATTAAATTATTAAATCAACACTTGATTTAATAATCCGGTTATATCTCATATAACCGACTAATATTATTTGTATCAACTTATCGAAATAACACTTGATTCGATAAACCGGCTATATCTCATATAACCGACCGATACAGTATCGATAAGCCGGCTATATCTCATATAACCGATCGATACCTTATATCGCGAGAATATAATATGGTATCACATACTCGTATTAATCTCGGTCCCGCACATATCACATATGTGCTCCTACTTCGTTTTGTCTGAGCTAGTGAAACCACTATGTAGGACTCTAAAGACTCGTCAATACGCCGGCAGTAAGTGATGATCACATCAAACACCCACAAGCCGTCAACGGTACTAGCTGGATGTAATGGCTACCCGGATATTGAGCAATCAGAAGATCAACAAGCAAGCCTGCTCCTACTCATGAAAAGTCTGTCAGTAACACTACCGTACAGTCCGGTCTTTCCGTCTGATATGTCGCATATCTAGTCTAGGGGTGGTAAACGTCAGACCCCATTAACCGATAAGTCGTGCCGATGTAAGGCTTATAACGGGTCGAGAAACTACTGATAACACTTATCAGTAAATCTTCGTATCAGCCCTGGCCAGGGACTTATCGTTATTGCCAATCAAGCACAGCGCAATATCAACCCCCAATACCAGGAGAGTCGAATCCTCTCCTATCGCTCATTGCCTCAATGTGATTCGGGACTGTACCCAAAAGCCACCGTTTTTCACGTTCTCTTGAATGCGGTAAGGTGAAAATCAAAGCACAGTGGGAATCACACAAAACTCTATGACGATCTCGGGTCTACAGACTAACATTTACCGGTGTCACCAGAGAACTGCTATCTGACGATAGCTATAATACCAGCTAGGAGTTTTCGGCGAGTCCGTTCAGCGTACCCAGTCTCCACTGAGCACCCGTATACCATCTTTGATGTCAAACACCAATGGATGTGGGATCATCCATCGCCCATCATATGGGTCAAGATGCGTATACGCTAGTCTACTCTGGAATATCGATGCCCTATCTCGATACACCCTCGATTAGGAACAATTATAGGGTGTACTTGTGGACTACCATTGGCCCCACTAATATGATCTCCATCATAGTCCAGGTAGTCAAGTACACATCCTTAGGGCTTTATCAACATGTGAGAGCAAGACAATATCATATATACAATTCAATATGTTAAGGTAAAGAGCAACCGGATAGCATACTATCATGTCGAGTAAGAAATTCCTCTATATATATATCCAAGCGTCTACTATAATATACATCACATGTACAATAATGGCCTCTAGGGCATACATATAACTAACACAAGGGTGCTCTTTCTTCACTCATTTGACATCTTTTTTGTTTGCCAAATCTTATTAAACAGGCCCGTCAGCTATCTAACGCCTATCTCTCCTAAGTATCTCTATACCTCAATAGAAATCCCATCTGAACCAATAGCTTTCTTGATTTCCTCCTTTTCAAAGACTCTGTAATCTTAGATATTCTTATCATACGCATGAAATCATGGTTTATATCTTGAGATTGAATGACAAGTCCATCCAACTCCTAATTAAAACTTTCATTGAACAATTTGTCAAAATAATCTCTCTACCTTGTCTTGATATATACATCTCGAACTAAAAGTTTCTGATTTTCATTTTTGACACACTTCATTGCATACAAGCGTCTGGTTTTCATTTCCCACATCTGAATAATCCTATGTATATTATTTTCAGCCTCTTTGGTGTCCAACTTCTCGTACAGCTCTTTATAGACCTTAGATTTGGCTTCTCGAAAAGTTAAGATCACACAAAATCTTTATTGCACTCCTCCATTTCAACCAACCGATCTGAATTCTCTGCTTGACATCACTATCGATCTCTCTATACTTTTGGAAGACAGAACCTAGATATCTAAACTGATCGTTCGGTGATATTTTTTGTCCATCCAGTGTTATATCACTTAATTGATATATATACATATGTCAGGTTTTCAAATGGAAAGAATTTGATAGAATTTAATTATTAATGATTATAGAACATAAAAGTAAACTATATACCACTTTTGGAAAACAAAAACAAATGAATAAATTAAATATAATAGCCTTGACAGCATTTCTGAAATTGTCAAAGCATAATTTCATCCTTGATTGCTAGAGTTTTAACTTTTAAAGCATGTAAATATTTGTTGCTGATCAACCTAATATGGCAGTATCAGAAGATTTTTTTTTAATAAGTTAACTATCTTAAATAATTTTTCACGATTTTGCTAGAGTTTGAGCTAAGGATTTTGTATGGAAATAGGCATATTTTAAACGATCGGTGGGTGACAATTTAGACAATCAATACAACAACTACTGAGACTTTTATCCCAAGCATATGGGTTAGGCTACATGAACCAACACGAGAATCATGCGGGGTCGACCACATGAGTCCTCCGTCTCCATTCACTCCTATTGAACAATATACTTTCATTAAGACCTTTGGCATCCACATCTTTCTGTATCGCCTCCATCCACATTTTCTTCGGTCCCCCCTTCGCTCTTTTGAGTTGGCCTAAATCGAGAATATCTATTTATCGAATCAGTACGTCCATAAGACTGCGTCGCACATGACCAAACAATCTTAAACGGTTTTCCCACATTTTCTCCTCCACGGATGTTACACCAACTTTTGCACGAATATCCTCATTTCACATCTTATAATTTCTTGTGTTGCCACACATCCAACAAAACATGCGCATCTCCACTACATGCATCTTTTGTGCATATTGTTTCTTAGGAGCCCAGTATTTTGTACCATATAATAAGACAGTCTGAATAACGCTTCGTTAAAACTTCCCTTTCAATTTTGACGAAAAGTTACAATCGCACAAAATCCCTTTATTTCAACCAACCGACCTGAATTCTTTGGTTGACATCGCTATCGATCTTCCTATACTTTTGGATAATGGAATTTAGGTATCTAAACTGATCGTTTGGTGATATCTCTTATCCATCCAGTATTATACCGCTGTGATCTCTACTTCTCTGTTTACTAAATTCGCATTATATATATGTTGTGTGAAACCCACTCAATCTAAACGTCCGAGAATCCAACGTTTGCCTCAATAACTTCACTTTGGCATTAACCCCTGCTTTCATCTCATTTATCAGAATAGTATTATCAGCGCATAACTTACACTAAGGTAACTCATTCTGGATAGTTCTAGTAAGCTCATCCATCACTATAGTAAATAAGAATGGATTTAATACGGATTCTTAATGCAGCCCAATTGTGATCGGAAAATCTCTAGTTAGACCATCACACATCCTTATATTTACCATTACTTCATCATATATGTTCTTGATTATATCAATGTATACCTGATTGGGACTCTCTCCTTCATCATTATTTGGTATAATTCTCTAGGTATATTGCCGTAAGGTTTCTCTGAGTCAATAAACACCATATACAAATCTTTTCTTCTCTCTCGAAAACGTTTGATAAGTTGACGAAGAAAATGAATAGCTTCTGTCCTCGATCGTTCAGACAAGAACTCAAACCGGTTCTCTATTATCTTAATATCCTGTCTTAGTCTGTGTTCAATCACCCTCTTCTAAAGTTTCATGGAATAACACATAAGTTTTATTTCACGGTAATTTGAGTAATTTTGAATGTTACACTTATTCTTGTAGAGAGGTACAAGGGTGCTCTTTCTTCACTCTTTTTGCATCTTTTTTGTTTGTCAAATCTTATTAAACAGGTCTGTTAGTTATCTAACGCCTATATCTCCTAGGTATCTCCATACCTCAATAGAAATTCCGTCTGAACCAATAGCTTTCTTGATTTCCTCCTTTTTAAAGTCTCTATAATCTAAGACATTCTTATCAAAGGCATGAAATTATGGTTTATATTTTGAGATTGAATGACAAGTCCATCCAACTTCTGAGTAAAACTTTCATTGAACAATTTGTCAAAATAATATCTCCACCTTCTCTTGATATACTTATCTCGAATTAAAACCTTCTGATCTTCATTTTTGACATACTTCATTGCATACTAGCGTTTGGTTTTTCTTTCCCACATCCG
The DNA here is from genome assembly GCA_030015575.1 of Agapanthus africanus. Lineage (NCBI taxonomy): Eukaryota > Viridiplantae > Streptophyta > Magnoliopsida > Asparagales > Amaryllidaceae > Agapanthus > Agapanthus africanus. The sequence continues at coordinate 305,336,785 of CM057339.1, forward strand.
AATAATCCTGTGTATATTATTTTCAGCCTCCTTGGTGTTCAACTTCTCGTACAGCTCTTTATAGACCTTAGATTTGGCTTCCTGAACGGTTTTCTTAATCCTCTTTTTAGCTATATTATATTTCTCAAATTTCTCTACATCTCTGCTCTTCTTCAAATCTCTATAAGAATTGTTTTTGATTTTAATAGCAGTATTTACTTCTCATTTCATCATGATTTATATTTAAACGGTGGATCGCCACCTTTTGACTCACCAAGAAGATCTCTTGCTACCAACTTAACGCAACTAGCCATCTTATTCCATGTGCGTCTAAATCGTTTTCAGACTTCCAATCAAGCCCTCGAACTACACGATCTACAAAATCTTCTTTTGTTTCCAAATTAGACATTTAAAATATCCAAAAATTCTCCAACTAACTATGGTAATTAGTAACCCGCTATCAAATATTGGTTGTGGTAACAAATGATAGTTTTTAGATAACAATTAATCTTTGAATGTTGTTAAAATTATTGGTCTTTAAGGGCTGTTTTCGAAAATGCTGATTTTGAGGGTGGTATATAATTAAAAACCTATAGTAATTTACACTTGCCATGCACATGGATGCAAATGGATTTCAAATTTCAATCATTTTATTTGTGTTTTTTTATTTTTCATTAAAAACTATAATATAGGCTATCTAGTTTTTGAGTGATGGATTAATTTTTTTTACTTTTACAATAAGTGATGAACTTCGTTGCGGTTATGAATATTAATTGGATCTTTTAATATTTTTTTTATTGATTTTTCTTAAAGAATGGAAAAACAACGTCAGCAATTAATTTCAAAATTGAAGCGTCTCATCCTTTGGCATTATAATAGTAGAGACAGTGACAATGCTATGTTCAACAATATGAAGATTAGTTGTGATCCTTTAATTAACCTTAAACCATAAGTCTTTGTTTATCTGAAATATTTTTCTTTTTAAGTTTACAAAAAAAATTTAAAACAACATAAAATTTAAAATATGAGTTCTTCAAGTCAAATGAGTCTTCAACAGTGGCGAAGCTAGGAATTGATTGTTGGTGGGGCGGGGAATCAAAAATCTATATTTAAATACAGAAAGCTTGTGTGCATGTGCGTTTTGCGTGTATGTGCGCTTGCTTATTTAATTACAAGTGTTCTACATGTTTCGTGGTGCTGCTAAATTAGTGATGGAAGCGCTAAAAAAATGCAGAAAGTTTATTGCATGCAACTAAATAGAAATAGAAAAGTAAGCATGCTATCTTTTTCCTCTTAGAAAACTAGTATTTAGCAGGAAGGTGTATTTTAAAAATTTGAGAATTTATTAAAATAATTAGTTAAAATAATATAGGTTTTAAAGGATTTTCATTGAATTTTTATTTTTTAAAATTTAATAAGTTAACTATCTTAAATAGTTTTTAAAAATCGTTATTATCTTAATTAAAAGTATTTAAGATATTTCTCAAACAAAAAATAAAATGATTTAGACTAAAAAACTAACATATTTCTTGTTTAGGTGGCGGCAAATTAGAGAGGTTTTTTTTGCAAGTGCTCTCTGCACCTCTCTCTTTTGGCATTAGAGATAGAAGAAAAATTAAGTTTTATTCTTTTATAGTGTCTTTTTTTCCCTTTTATTTAAGAAGAAAACAGACGAGTTCCTAAAAGCCCGTCTCTAAAAGAAATATATTGCAAAATTGTAGCTTTTACCAGGTAGGAAATCATGATCATTAATACTCATCTTATTGAGCAAATAGGTGCTCTTAAAATTCTTTTCCAAGTCCACCATATTTTTTCTCTATCCTGATTTAAAACAATAGATGCATCCTCAAAAAGAAAAGTATTTTTTAATTTTAATTTATGCTTTCCATCGTCAACTCAAAATAGCAGTAGTTCTGAGTGGTAGCAGGAGCAAATTTTAAAAATAAGGTTATTGAATGAAATTTTGAGATATCGAAAAAACTTGACACAAGATTGAAAAAGTTCTGAGTAAATAGCTATAGAAAGCTTCAGACATCGAAGAAGATTGAAAGATTAAGCTAAAGACCAGTTTGAGCTAAGGGTTTTGTATGGAAATAGGCATATTTTTCAGGATAAGTGGATGACAATTTAGACATTTAATACAACCACCACCGAGCCATTTATCCCTAGCATATGAGGTAGGCTACATGTACCAACAGGAGAATCACGCCGGGTCGACCACATGAATCTCTCCATTCATTCCTATTGAACAATATACTTTCATTAAGACCTTTGGCATCCATATCTTTTCGTATCGCCTCCATCCACGTTTTCTTCGGTCTCCTTTTCGCTCTTTTGATTTGGCATAAATCGAGAATATCTATTTATCGAACCCGCGCTTCCGTAGGTCTGCGTTGCACATGACCAAACCATCCTAGACAGCTTTCCCGCATCTTCTCTTCCACAGGTGTTGCACCAACCTTTACACCAGTATACTCATTTCGCATCTTCTCATTTTTAGTGTTACCATACATCCAACGAAGTATGCGCATCCACGCTATATGCATCTTTTGTGTATGATATTTCTTAGGAGCCCGGTAATCCAACGAAGTATGCGCATCCACGCTATATGCATATTTTGTGTATGATATTTCTTAGGAGCCCGGTATTTTATACCATATAATAAGACAGGTCGAATAGCGCTTCCATAAAACTTACCTTTCAATCTTAACGAAATGTAAAGATCGCACAAAATTTCTGTTGCGCTCCTCCATTTCAATCAACCGGTCTGAATTCTCTGGTTCACATCACTATCGATCTCCCTATACTTTTGGAAGATGGAACCTAGATAACTAAATTGATCGCTCGATGATATTTTTTGTCCATCCAGTGTTATATCACTTAATTGATATATATACATATATAGCGTTATTCAAATGGAAAGAATTTGATAGAATTTAATTATTAATGATTATAGAACATAAAAGTAAACTATATACCACTTTGGAAAATAAAAACAAATGAATAAATTAAATATTATGGCCTAGATAGCATTTCTAAAATTGTCAAAGCATAATTTCATCCTTGATTGCTAGAGTTTTAACTTTTAAAGCATGTAAATATTAAATGGCTGATCAACCTAATATGGCAGTACCAGAAGAAAAAAAATTGGGACGGCCCTTGAGAAAAAAAAAAGAAGTAGCTTCTTTCATTCTCAAATCCAACTTGCTCAATAAGGGATTGTCCTTACGGTTTTATCTGTAGGGGCAAAGCAATGCCCCTACGGATATATTCGTAGGGAGGAAAATTCTCTGTAGGTGCAATGGCCGCAGGTGCAAGTCTTCGTCCTGAACATACCCCTACGGAGTAAAAATTGCCCCTATGGTTTAATGCGTAGGGGGCTATGTACCTACGGTGTATTTTGTGGGACAAAATATTTATTTAATTTAGTGGTTTATAAAATAAAATACTTGTCCTTTCGGTGCTATCCGTAGGGGCAACTTCCAACCCCTACGGAGTTAGCCATAAGTCCAGATATAAGCCCCTAAGGATATAGCCGTAGGGGAAAGTGTAACGCCTGTTACTGAGTCCATAGGGATAAAATGTCAGTTATCCTGATATTTTGTCCCTACGGAATAATCCGTAAGGACATAATATCAGGGGGGGTTTTATAAAAAAAAGGCTTTCTGTTTTTAACCCGTCCTATACACAATAATATATATATATATATATATATATATATATATATCATATAACCAAATACAGAAATATTCATAATCAACATCTCACGCATAATATATAAAAGAAATAGACAAACAGAATACGATATCAGGATAAATTATCATGAACAAGCAAACAACCACTAACCATTATCGTCCAAAATTTATACAATATGTATCAGATAAGTATATACATTCTCAAAAATATAAATAAAGCTACCCTAGCTCGGTCCAGCTCCTCCATCACTGATAATAGACGTAATCTGGCGCATCTACTCCTCGGTGCAGCCCTGAGTCGTCAAAAACTCGACCAATGAAGGAGCGGACTGTGCAGGAGTCTGAGCGGGCTGTGGAGCTACAGGAGTGGTCTGCGCAACCGTAGACAAGATAGTGGCTTGCGGAGCCGCAGCCGAAGGAGATGCATGTAGAGCCGCAGCCGAAGTACCCTGTCGTATCTGTTCAATTTTGTGTGTAATAAACGAGTATGAACTGTGTATTAGTCGAATTAGTTTCATTATCAGGTTATTGCGAAACCCCAATATAAGATTAATCAAAGTTAAGTCTATAACCAAATAAGCTCAGGCTACTAATATTGGATATGTTACTATCTATAATATGATATAATATTTTACTATTAAGTAGTATACATACCATCATCTCCTTCAACTCCTGGACAGTGGTCTTCAAGGTGGCAACATCTTACTCTAGACGTCGCTCATGGGGGGTAAGGGAAGTAACCGCCGGAGTAGAGTCCAACCTCATATAGGCCCTGCTAGGACCCAGTCCCCGACCTCTCTCCCAACCTCCGTGGTGCCCTCCGTGTGCGGCGTCTAGAACTGGGGTCGGCAGCATTGGATCGCTCTGTCTAGTAAAATCGATCCTCGATGCCTCCGCCTGCTCCACTACACGCTCCTACACTCACATTAACCATTAAAATATAAGTATATCATTTAAATTTGAACTTTTCAAAACAAAAATTTCAAACCTGTTAGAATAAATATTAACACTTACGCAATACTCCTGGGTAGCGGTGTCGGGGAATCGAAACTCCCCCGTGGAAGGATTTGTCGAGGTGCCGTGGACGGCAAGATACGCGGACAGGACGCTTGGTGTACCACCCTGCGCCACGGTCTGAGCTCTCTGCAATTCGCAAAAAATTTACATATATTATAAAATAACTCTTAATATTACATTATATAATATGTGGTCTATTGTAATTTACCGATAACTCCATGGCACGAGTAATATTTTTCAAGCCACTTGTATAAGTGGGGCGGCCCCTCTTCGCCGACTTCCTATTTTCTTTATTTTGATCGGTCTGTTTCTGCACAACACATTCAGATTTAGTTTTCTAATTAAGCAACACAAAAAAATAAATTATATACTACACAATTAATTACATTTAAAATACAAATCTGTTTGCGCTGAGAGTCGAAATATTGCCACAAGAGAGGCCATGTATTTACGTCGACTCTCGCAAAGGCCGGAGTATGTAGGAGAGCCGCTCTCTCTGCCTCGGGGGTCGCCATCTACAGGGAATAGCAGTCAATCTTCAGCTCTTCCTATTGTATCAGACCTTTGATTGCATGTTCTTCATCAGGCCATGGTACAGAGCATGAAGATCGAGCACTCTCTCAGGGTGATCAGGATCGGGTACAGGCTGAAAGTCGTAATCCAACCGCAAATACAAAAAAAAACAATGTTATTAAATTGCAAGTGTTAAGTAATAATAAATATATTGGGTAAGTCAAATGAAACTATATATTAATACCGAGTCTGATCCCAAAAGAGGGCAAATGAGCGCCGGTGCTAGTTGCCCCACTCAACGTGAAGTGGATACTTCTTCACGAGGCGGCTCTCATCCCCCATATACAGGGCTAACTTCTCGACATAATCGCCGGTATAGCGATAATCAGGGGTAAAGAAGAGGGGGAATGCCGCCTCCCCCCTAGCTCTGTCGGGCCTCAGCCTGTGGGACTGGGGCCTCGAGTCCCCTTCCCGGGATAGGGATGCCCTGCATCTACAAGAAATATCAAGACAATCAATATTAAGACAATGTGATATTATGAAATCAAGGTTTTACGAAAATTGAAGTGTGATATATACCTCCGGCGACAGAAGCACAAGCCTGAACCCGGACAGCAACACGAGCGGGACGATAGTTCCTCCGGTGAGGAACAGTCGGTGACCCGGATGTGGACGTATCTCCAACTTGAAAATAAACATCGATAAAATTACATGAAGTTCATGTTTATTCTTAAAGGATATGTAAAATGAATAAATATTTTATATTTATTCATACAAACCTGCAGACTGAGTGGAGGGTATGGAAGTGACGGGAGTGGCCCCTGCACCAGACGTGAACGCACCGCCTATAATTAGAAAATCAAACATTGATTATATAAGTAATTGCAAAAACAATGTGTATATCAATAAAATAACATTCTAAATCAACATATATACACTATAGGATATATAAACATACCCGTAGGTGTGGTGGTGGCCTCTACCCGAGATGTAAGTACGTAAGAGAAAAAAGAATGTATGTATATTTATAATATAGCATTCTAAATCAATTTACATACACTATATGATATATAAACATACCTGGAGGTGCGAGAGTGGCCCCTGTCTCTGATCTGGACGCACCACCAACAGCTAGACAATCAAACATTGACTAAATAAGTAATTTTGACATGAATATGCATGTATATATATAATATTACATTAAAAATGAATATGCGTGCAATATACCTAGAGGTGTGGCAAAGTCCATACGGAAGAGGCATCTGAAGGGGTCTCCGATCGGGGTGCAAGATCGGCCCTCTGAAGCTCCCTACGCAGCTCTCCGGGCGGCAGAACCGCTCTACCCCTGCCTCTGCCGGTGCCGGTGCCACGGCTGGAGCTCCTGCCGCCCCTCGCTGCTCCCGTCATCGTCATCAAATCTAGATAAAATGGTTCATGGATGCATTAGACAATCATTACATATGCATGCTATATATGTATAGATCGTAAAATGTGAAGTAATGATGTAACATTATTGATAACCTTTTTCGTTTCGTGGACGCATTAGACATATCTACTTGGATTTCATCATCGATATCATTTCTAACCCACGTAACTTCATGATCAACCGAAGACAACCTGTCTTTTGAAACAGATGGTCGGAGTACTCTAAGTCTTCTCTCTTCTTTATCCTCATCGCTGTTCTCGAATTCCGGGACATCGTAAACATCCCTGGGTTTCCAATGACATACGACACTCCATCCCGGATGCTTCAAACACTGTGAGTAGTATACTTGGAACGCTTGGTTCGGAAAGATAAACGGATCATCCTGACCGTAAAATCAAAGTGTGTTCACACTGGTCAATTCATATTCATCTTTCCAAGTCCCGAGATTGTTTCTCCACTTATCCGTATCGGTTCATGTATCGTACCAAGTACACTGAAATATATAAAACGGTTCTGATCGTCCGGGATATTTGATGCCAAGTATACAATTTAAGTATCCATAATAAATCACACCATCCGATCCTATCGTCGCAATCCCACTATTCTGAGCGGTTCTAGATATTTCTATGTCCTTAACTTTGAATTTGTATCCAAGGACACCGAATCCTTTATAATATGCAACCTCCATACTAGGAAACTGAGCTAAACATCTTGAATCACTCTTAATGATGCAGACAAGTTCGGATCGTGGATCTAACAAAAAAATTTTTACGATAAATACATAACGATATAAGTTTAGATTAAAATTGGTAGCAATAACATGTTATTCGAATAACTTATATGATCTGCAACCCAATCACAAAAATTATCCTGATGATATTTTTCCAACCGTTCATTGTTCCAATCAGGTTGCCCCTCACGTACTTCGTTAAAATGAATTCTGTTCTCAACAATAAATTATGACATTAATATTATATTATTTCATACACACACAAACACAAATATAACAATTAATCCAAAAAAACTTACTCTCTAATTTTTTTCAAGACATGCGCTATTGAGGAGGATAAACTGGTATATCTTGTTGATAAATATAGTGTTTACCCTCTTATAATCAGCTTTACCATATGGCCCGTCCTGAATTCTTCGAGGCCACAAAACAATGGAGTGAGCGCTAGCGCGAAAGCCGTTTTGTCTCGTCTCAATATTCTCGTCCAGATAGCGGGAACAAAATGTGCTTGTTTCATCTAGAAGATAACCTTGTATGATATAATCCTCTGGTCGATTTCTATTGCGTATATACTTTTTTAGAGTGTAGAGCTATCTAAAGAAAAATATGTTAAATAAATAAATACGGGCATACAGAACAATAATAATTTTACAAATTGCACGAAACGAAAAATTCCACGTACCACTCGACGGGATACATCCGTCGGTATTGTACCGGTCCGGCTAACTTAGTCTCAGTTGTAAGATGAACCGTCAGGTATATTATGATATCGAAAAATGACGGTGGGAAAATACGCTCAAACTTGCAAAATATCAACGAAATAGAATTTTCTAGTTTCTCCAGCGTCATAACATTCAGTGTTTTAGCGCATAATTCTCTGAAAAAATAACATAGGTCATTGATTACTAAACCAACCGATTCGGGAAGGGAAGCCCTGAGGGCTAATGGGAAAAGGTGCTCCATAATAACATGGTGATCATGACTTTTCACCCCATCGACCTTGCCTTTCACAATTTTTATCTTCTTGCTAAATGATCCTGAGAAACCTGTGGGAACTTTCAAACCATACAACACCTGCAGGAATTTTTTCTTCTCCGGTTGTGACATATGATACACGACATTGGGAAATACAAACTTGCCTGGTTTACCCGCTATCGGTTTAGGATGCAATTCACTTTTGATTTCCCTGACCTGTAGATCCATCCGAGTATTGAGGCTGTCTTTCGATTTCCCGTATATGTTGGATATAGTGCCCTCAGAGTCAATTATTGGATCACAGGCACGTGATTGCAATGATTGAGGGAGGATCTATACCGGTAGGACAGTCTTACTCAAGATGATAGTATGCTATCTGGTTTATCTTTATCATCGTGTACCACTTCAGGTTACCTTACAGGTCACTATTGCACGTTGATAGAGCCCTTAGGATTCTTGCTTGACGGCCAGCAGTATGATGGCGATCATATACGTGGGAGCTGGGGTCTGTAAGCACATCCTTAAAAGGTCCCTAGTCGTAGGAGTTTTGAGACTGGGTATCGATACTCCATTAGTAGACTAGTGTATACAGTCGAGACTCCGACGAGGGGCCGTGGCCGGTCTCACAAGCCACCGGTGTCAGTTGGTTCACCTAAGATGTATACATGTGCTCATTGGGTTATGAGTACACCGGACAGGACTCGCTGGGAACCTGCTAGTTGGGATTATACCAGACGTCAGATAGCAGTTCCCTAGTGACATGTGTATAAGTTAGTTCATCGACCTGAGATCTTCATTTGTCTCGTGTGAGTTCCCACTGTGCTTTGATTACTACCCTACCATGGCTCAAAGGAGTCGTGCAAACAGGTTTTAGTTGGGTACAGTCCCGAGCCACATGGAGGCAGTGAGCGGATCTGCAGGAGTTCGTCTCTCCCGGTATTGGGGGTGAGGTCGCGCTGTGTCTAGAAGAGCCATTACACAAAGCCCTCGGCCGAGGCAGGAAATTTACTGGTAGGTATTCCAGTAGTATCTCATGGTGTTCTGGGCTACACTCCGACACGACTTGTACCGCTTTTGGGGGTCTGACTTTTACCAACCTCCTAGGCCCGCCATGCGATACTCATAGACAAACGGACCGGACTGTACGGATATTGTCACTGACAGGCTCAGTAGGGTGTCAGGATGAGTTCGCTCATCGACGTCCCTTTTGGTCAATAGCTGGTAGCCGTTACGTATGGCTAATACCTCTGACGGGCTAGTGGTTAAATCCATAGCCAAAGTATTGACGAGTCTTTAGAGTCCCCCACAGACAGTTACTCAAGTTTCGGGCGAAACGCTGTAGAGGCCGTATGGAGATATGGCAGGGTTCGATCTTATACGTGCGGTATTGCACGGATCAAGATCGGACGGATAATACTAGCGGGCTTTGGTTTAAGCCGGATCCTAGTATTGTACTGTGTAGATTTTGTCTCATTGCATTTGTATTCAGTGGGAATACAAATACAGGTATGTATATACAGTCACGGGGTTTTCCTGTAATTTATTACGGGATCAGTTTTCTGAAGTTGCCAATTTGCATTCCGTTCCTGCCAGTTTTCCTTTGTTCCTTCATGGCCGGATTTTTGTGGTGGAGGGGCTAATTTGCAAGTTTGCAAATTAGCAATTGTGGAAGGGATTTCTTTTAATTAGATGATTATGATGGTTTAAGCATCTTTGCTTTTTCTAGTGATCATGGCTAGCATTAATGGTGATGGATTATGAAGGGATTGATTTGGAAAATGGTGTGACCATTTCTTCTCATTATCATACATTTTCTTCTCTTGCAATTATTGATTCTTTTTCCCTCCACCATAGCAAGGGGCCGGCACACATTTGAGGGGAGAGGGGGTGGTTCATTTTTAGGGGTGGCAAAATGTTCATCTCATATCATTTTTAGCTTACACCAAAAATCCTAAGCTCATTTCCATTCTTCACCTCCATCCATTAAGGCAACTTCATACCCCCATTGAGACAATGGATTCTACACTTCATCTACAGTATTTTTGGACACGTCGATTCGCAAACTTCGTGCCCGAGTTGCCTCGGTCCAGAGATGGGATCCCGTAAAAGAACCCGGTGATGTGGTGCCCGTTCCGACGAGGAGATGAAGACCGGAGATTCCGCGAGGAGATCGGAGTGGAGGCCGAAGACCGAAGGACACGGATCGCTCGGTATAGCATTCTACCCTTTCTCTTGATAGCTAGTTGTAGGTTAATGATTACGATCCGGGTTATTAGGATGCGGTAGTGCCAGTTTAAAGTTAAGAAAATTTTTCGTTTCCGTATTTTGGCCTCGGATAGACGGCCGGGGCGCTACCGTAGTCCTACATGGTATTAGAGACGCGCCATTAACCTAGTCTAGCTTGCTCTAACGTGTTTACAAGTTCGATCGAATGGATTTTCCAAAAACCGCGTTTCCATTTAACAGTTTCTGTCGAATTTTTCCAGTGCTTAAAAAATTATTTGGTACATTGTAAAAATACGAGCAGCGTTTTTAAAGAATACTGCATAAAATTGGTGGCTTGAAGGCACTGTAGCGTCGCGGAACTGCGCCCATAACCCCCTTTTGGCCGCGGTTCCGCCGTCGAACAGTAGCCGCGCTGCACCAAATTTCTGCAGTGTGTCTTGGACATGGTAATAGGGTTTTTGGAATATTCTTTTTGGGCCCAGATTTTCTTTGAGTGCTACAGTAGTGCTTGGGGCCCACTTCGGTAAATTTGATCGATCGAAAATTTTAAACATGTTAGTTCACAGTATTTACATTATATATGCGACCGTGAATGTCATTTGATCGGTAAATCCTGTCTAACTGCTATAGCCCTTTTAGACGGATTTGCGAACGTGACATTCACGTTGATGTTCTGTGTTATTGCGGATTGGTCGTGGGGGATAGCCTGGATGTAATGGTAGTACAGTTTTGTTTTATATGTACATTTGATATTGCGGGGCGAGCATCCGACATGTGGACTGCCGTCACTGCCTGTTTGTATATTATTCTTTTGGGGCACGACCGGGCTGAGGTCGATATACCCGTTGTATGTATATTTTACTTTCTGTACTAAGATTACCCTGCGGTGGGGTGCACGGATAGCCGGGTTCTAGAGGGCAACGGGCCCGCATCTCATGTCTTTGAGACGGAGGGGGCTTCACTCTAGAATTGGCGGGTTATTTGCCGCACTCGTAGGGGGTACAGGTTGACCCAAGGAGGGGTGCTCAATTTACCGGATTCCGTGAAGTGCTGGGTGGTCCATTCACGTTGTTGAAGGGGGCTGCCTCGCTTCAGGTTTTGGCGGGTAACTTGCTGCGTCTGTAGGGGTCTAAGATTTCATTGCACAGGTTATCCACACGACCAGGGGAACGTCGGGTTTCAGTAGCGGCTCTATGAAACCCGGGGATCCCAGATATCTGTATTGTTCTGTGATGCTTATTACATTTCTGTGATGTTACATTTTATCACGCCTTGAGCGAATATTATATATTGATATATATACTAGTAGATGTTGTATGTGTTTTGCATCCGTGCTAGTCCAGTCCCTGCTCTGTCGTTAGTTAAGTAACCTAACGGGTGATGACGGGACCCAGTGGCGAATGCGGATGGCATATACGTACATCGTATTTTCGTTCTTTATTGGTGTGATCAATTGATGAGACTGCGTTTATTCGGATCAATGCAAGCTAAACAAACCTATTCTGATGTTGTTGGAATAATTTTTCAAAAATCTGTTATTGCAAGGACGTTCTCTTTTGTTTTGCACAGTGGTATTCGGTTATGAATATCCAGCACCTCAGTCGACGAAGCAAGGGCCGAGATCCCTTCACCGGGAGTGACCCCTTGGACAGAAGTTTGCGTCAGGGTAATAACTTCACTATAGCCGATTGCCTTTTTGCTTTGCATCGTGGTATTCAGTTGGAATATCCTGCACCTCATTCTACGGGGAAAGAGCCGAGATCCCTTCACCGAGAGTGACCTCTTTAGCAAAAAGTTTTTCGTCACTATATTTTATAAAAAGCTATGCAGTTCTTTCAATGATATCAAGTTCATTACGTTAAAGGTTTTTCGCCTAAAACCAGCCGTGGCCCTCCGTCATTTCAGATTAGTATTGCTTAGTATTCGTGCTGCGTATGTCATGCTTAGCCGAGACGTAGTGTTCGGTAGCTATGTAGTGCTTTTCTGTTGCATGGATATGAGATTGGTTAGGACAGTCGTGCGGTCATTTTGGCTCAGTCAAGGACTCGTGCGGGTGGGTCTAATGCAATCAAGATAATGACGGGTTGAACTTGACTAGGACCCTTTGATATGTTGGCTCAGTCAAGGTCACTTGGGTTCTAGGGGTAAAAACCACATTGGGAGTTTCTAAAGAAACTGAAACTTGCCAAGCATGCGCATACCTTCTGGAGTGTGGTGACATGAGTGGATTCCGTCACGTTATCATGCGATGATAGTTGGATCCGGATTCCCACTGATGAGTTGGTTTTCTCCTCAGGTGATCCCGACTAATTCTTCTTTCAGGTTTGGAGGAGAATTTGACGTTACAGTGGGAGGTTTCTTGATTAGATAAATTGATAACCATTCTGATCTAGATTAGAGTGCACGCTGAGTATTTCTTTTCTCTCTCTCTTTGGCAGCGACCATAGCTTGACCCTTGACTATGACTCAGTGACCAAAATTAACCGAACCTTCTTAAACACTGGCTTTTGGATTGTCTGAGTTGCATAGCTCATTGCCACTCCTACTTTTACCCTTTTCTCCAGGACACCCCGTATTACTACGAACGTCCACTTCCATTGGATAAAACCATCATATGGTTATATACGAACTCAAAGGAATTTATTCGAGGATGGTTTCTGGTTCTGGAGAAAACGAATAGGACTATTCAGTTGTCTTTTCCTTTTACTTTCTCTCAGGTTGCGAGTGTTCCTTGGATTAGGACAGCACACCTATTACGCTTATTGGATAGTCTTCTTCCAAACCATAGGCTGGTGCCGAATGGTGGGGAATGAAGAAAACCAATTAGCATAACGATGGTGTACAGAAGGTATTAAGTAAAGACATATCAAGGGATTAGTAAGATGGCAAAGTAAATTGCGACTGCTATTCACGACCAAACCAAGTATTTCTTCGCCAATCCTAAATCACCTTTGTATTTCTCCAGGACACTCCATATCACTACGAAAATCCACAATTTATTGGATACTCCATCATATGGTTATATACGAACTCGAAAGGAACTTCTTCCAGTTCGGGGATAGATTCTGGTTCAGGAGAAATATGAATAAGGTTTATTCGGTTGTCTTTTATCTTCACCTTCTCTCGCATTGCGAGTGCTCCTAGGATTAGGACAGTACACCCATTATGCTTATTAGATAGTCTTCTTCCAAACCATAGGCTGGTGCCGAACGGTAGGGAAGGAAGAAAACCATTTAGCCTAAGAGGGTGTATAGAAGGTAATGACTAAAGACATATAAAGGGATTTGGAGAGATGGCAAAGAATTATACGGTTACAGTTATGAATCTGGATAATAGAAGAGGCATTACTAGGAATACCGGGATACCTCATCGAAACATTTCAATGTTTCAGTTTCACTGTGTACTGTTAAAAGAAAACCGATTTCCTAATTGGCCCTTGCTCCAGGGTATGTATTTACCAGGTATGATTCTCACATCTGTATGGTTTTACAGATGATGAGTGGGAGTAAGTTATTGGGAATTAGGTGATTGTCCTCATTATATCGGGATCCGTTGTAATTGGTGATATTTGAGGAAATCGCCTGGGTACTTTGCCGGACGGCAAATATTTGGTTTTGAATATCCGCTGTTATGCACCAATTTCAAATTGATATATCTGTACGTCTATTTTTATATAGAGTGAGATATACCTTTTTGAAATTATGTCTATGACATTTACCTATATCGGTGGATGGTTAGGTAAGGAGTATTAAACAGCGATGCAATTCTTCTTAACCATAAGTACAGTTTTCAACCTACGACACACAGGAAATGAGTCATTAGACTCAAGGGACTTATACAGAGTATTGTATGATGTCCAGTGTCCATTTGGACAAAGGGGTTGGTGCTTGTACTATATTCAGTTTACTTGTGACTTCTCTAGTTCTTAGACATGTGTTTCGTAGAAATGCAAGGTCCAAGTTTTGAGAAGTTATAGGTATAAGAATAAAGTAGAGAACCAGGTGTTGCAAGTATCAGGATTCTTCAAGGTAATTGAAGATGTAGATACTTGTGTATGGTATTCAGTTGATAGTAATGATTAGGAGAACTTGCTTCTCTTTCAGGTTACTCATAATTGGAAGCATTCCTAAATTGAGTAATGCTGATCGGCCTCTCTCCATTTAGTTGACATGCACTAGAGACAGTTGCATGATTTGAATCTGGTTCCAATTAAATCAGTGCCTCTGTTTCTGTATTGGATATAGAACAGTTCATATCTTGACATTGTTAAGGTACGGGGAGTTTTCCGGCTTATGCTTAAAACCAGACTCTGGATAACTCAAGGCACGTTTCTGTAATGGCTGTTTGTGGGTTGACCCAGGCTATGCACAGGGTTAACTTTCTACCATCAGGAAGATCAATAGTGATATTGTTCTTGACTCGCCATAGTTTTAATAAAAATGGATTTTTTTTTTCAGAAAACAGAAGTGGGGGTATGGTAGAACTGGAAGTGATTCCAGAACCGCAAACGATTACTGAAAATTTGATAAGAACCTAAAGATTCAATCTGGTTTGACATTCCATTGGTCACTCCGCAGATATGGTGGGTAACCTCAGGCACTCAAGAGGTACTTCAGTATGCTCAAAAACGGTGACAGGGAGGTTCTTGTTTACCCAGACTTGACACTACTGTTGTTCCAGACTATGGGACCCGGCAGGAGGATGAGTATAGCGTCGTTCTAAACTGGCTTCAGAAGTGTACGTGTATATGACTCAGCCAGAGGGTTGTCGTAGTCAGTGGGAGCAGCGGAAGCATAGTGGACAAGTGGCTTATGTCTATTTATAGACTAAAGCAGATATAGCGGAGATACATCATCTATTTCTAATGTGACAGTCATAGGTTTGACTTCATCAGAATAGGGGATGGATCTGTTAAGAAGGTAGTAGGGTGTGATGTCCTGGTATTTGGATGACATACACAGAGTAGGAAGTGATATTCCTATATTACGATCGGTTATACTTTGGTTGTCACACAGTGGTTTCTCCACATGGGACTTGGATATAATATCAAAACATTCTGGTTACTAGATCTATAGATCTAGATTTGGGTGGTTTCCCAATCAGGGTACTTAAACAGCATTCTAAGAGTTTTTAGAATGGACGACTCCTGGCACGGTAGTATACCTGCAGGTGATGGAGTCACCCTCTCTAAAGGAGTCTTACAGACTAAAGGGGAGAGGGATGTGCATGATTGGCAGATCACTTGCTTAGGCAATTGAGTCAATCATGAGATGTCAAGTACCACACCAGATGTTGTTTTTGCAGTAGGTGCAATAAGTTGATATTGATCAAATCCTGGAGAAACATTCGGAAGAAGTTTTAGAACATAAGTGAATGTTCTAGGGAAATGATAACGGCAGCCTCCTTCAGGAGACGGTTATCATTCCAGGCTTCCAAGGTGACCTGGATGACAGAGTGACTGTCAGAGTTATAGTTTTCCCTCTGACGAGGGGCAGTATTTTGGACAGGTGGTCCAAGCGGATACTGAGGGAGGCATGGCGTAGGATACTGATTAAGTTCAGTTGTCGATACAGTCTAAGAAGTTTGGATTTGGAGTTCATTTATGAGCTGGGTCCCATCAGATATCCAGACACATTCTAAGACAGGTATTGCTCATTTCGGGAGATGGTTTTCTCCGCGAAATTGAGATAAAGAGAGACATAGAAAGAAACATCAGAGCGGATCCACTCACTGAGGCTATTTCTCGAACGCAATAGTTTCGCAAACGGGCTTTGTGAGACTGATTAGTAGTGGAGTTGGGTGTTCGGTATCACACGGGCTGTGAGTATGCGACATCGCAATAATTAACCTTGAGTGCAAGTGGGAGATTGTTGGATATAGTGCCCTCAGAGTCAATTATTAGATCACTGGCACGTGATTGCAATGATTGAGGGAGGACCTATACCGGTAGGACAGTCTTACTCAAGATGATAGTATGCTATCTGGTTTATCTTTATCATCGTGTACCGCTTCAGGTTACCTTACAGGTCACTATTGCACGTTGATAGAGCCCTTAGGATTCTTGCTTGACGGCTAGCAGTATGATGGCGATCATATACGTGGGAGCTGGGGTCTATAAGCATATCCTTAAAAGGTCCCTAGTCGGGGGAGTTTCGAGACTGGGCATCGATACTCCATTAGTAGACTTGTGTATACAGTCGAGACCCCGACGAGGGGCGGTGGCCGGTCTCACAAGCCACTGGTGTCAGTTGGTTCACCTAAGATGTATACAGGTGCTCATCGGGTTATGAGTACACCGGACAAGACTCGCCGGAAACCTGCTAGTTGGGATTATACCAGACGTCAGATAGCAGTTCCCTGGTGACATGTGTACAGGTTAGTTCATCGACCTGAGATCGTCATTTGTCTCGTGTGAGTTCCCACTGTGCTTTGATTACTACCCTACCACGGCTCAAAGGAGTCGTGCAAACAGGTTTTAGTTGGGTACAGTCCCGAGCCACATGGAGGCAGTGAGCGGATCTGCAGGGGTTTGTCTCTCCGGGTATTGGGGGTGAGGTCACGCTGTGTCTAGGAGAGCCATTACATAAAGCCCTCGGCCGAAGCAGGAGATTTACTGGTAGGTATTCCAGTAGTATCTCAGGGTGTTCTGGGCTACACTCCGACACGACTTGTACCGCTTTTGGGGGTCTGACTTTTACCAACCCCCTAGGCCCGCCATGCGATCTTCATAGACGAACGGACCGGACTGTACGGATATTGTCACTGACAGGCTCAGTAGGGTGTCAGGATGAGTTCGCTCATCGACATCTCTTTTGGTCAATAGCTGGTAGCCTGTTACGTATGGCTAATACTTTTGACGAGCTAGTGGTTAAATCCACAGCCAAAGTATTGACGAGTCTTTAGAGTCCCCCACAGACAGTTACTCAAGTTTCGGGCGAAACGCTGTAGAGGCTGTATGGAGATATGGCAGGGTTCGATCTTATACGTGCGGTATTGCACGGATTAAGATCGGACGGATAATACTAGCGAGCTTTGGTTTAATCCGGATCCTAGTATTGTACTGTGTATATTTTGTCTCATTGCATTTGTATTCAGTGGAAATACAAATGCGGGTATGTATATACAGTCGCGGGGTTCTTTTTGTAATTTATTACGGGATCAGTTTTTTGAAGTTGCCAATTTGCATTCCGTTCCGGCCAGTTTTCCTTTGTTCCTTCACGGCCGGATTTTTGTGGTGGAGGGGCTAATTTGCAAGTTTGCAAATTAGCAATTGTGGAGGGGGTTTCTTGTAATTGGATGATTATGATGGTTTAAGTATCTTTGTTTTTTCTAGTGATCATGGCTAGCATTAATGGTGATGGATTATGAGGGGATTGATTTGGAAAATGGTGTGACCATTTCTTCTCATTATCATACATTTTCTTCTCTTGCAAATATTGATTCTTTTTCCCTCCACCATAGCAAGGGGTCGGCCACACATTTGAGGGGAGAGGGGGTGGTTCATTTTTGGGGGTGGCAAAATGTTCATCTCATATCATTTTTAGCTTACACCAAAAATCCTAAGCTCATTTCCATTCTTCACCTCCATCCATTAAGGCAACTTCATACCCCTATTAAGACAATGGATTCTACACTTCATCTACAGTATTCTTGGACACGTCAATTAGTCAACTTCGTGCCCGAGTTGCATCGGTCCACAAGTGGGAGCCCGTAAAAGAACCCGGCGATGTGGTGCCCGTTCCAACGAGGAGATGAAGACCGGAGATTCCGCGAGGAGATCGGAGTGGAGGTCGAAGACCGAAGGACACGGATCACTCGGTATAGCATTCTACCCTTTCTCTTGATTGCTAGTTGTAGGTTAATGGTTACGATCCGGGTTTTTAGGATGCGGTAGTGCCGGTTTAAAGTTAAGAAAATTTTTCATTTCCGCATTTTGGCCTCGGATAGACGGCCGGGGCGCTACCGTAGTCCTACAGTATATATAAAGAAGCAAGTTGAGTACGTGCTCGGATAGTCCCTTCTCTATGTGCATGAAGTCCAGAAAATTACGCACTAAATTTGTTGACCAGTACGGAAGTTCGAAGAAAATTCTTAACTTATTCCAGAATGGTGGTTTGACATGTTTTGTCGGATCATCCCGAAGGTCACATGATTGTAACCATCCCACTGAGCAGTCATGTCTTCTTCGGAAAATGATGCTGGAGGTCCAAGAATCTCCTGATGAACATCAAAGTGAATAGCGTCTAACCTGTAGGGGTGGTCTAGAGGCAGGAAACGTCGATGGCCGCAATAACAAACCTTCCTGCTAAAATTCAAGAATTTGGATGTTGTATTTTGATGGCAATAAGGACATGCTTTGTGACCATGTACAGACCAACTTGATAGCATTTCATACGCAGGAAAGTCATTAATTGTCCACATTAAAGCCGCACGCAGTATGAAGGTTGTATTTATATTTGCATCGTAAGTCTCTACACCATCAATGAATAAAGATTTTAACTCATCGATCAGAGGTCAGAGATAGACGTCGATATTGTTTCCCGGTGAGTTTGGTCCGTCGAAAAGAAGATGCATCATAAAGTATGTGTAAGTCCACGTTGCGACCCCCGGTTCTTACGGGGAGGCGGAAACGGTATAAAAATCAAATTTTTAGCGCAAGGGGCAACATGGACTAAACAAAGTCGGGATCTTTTCCTAAACTAAAACTAGCAAACTTGCTAAAGAGGTTTAGCTACTCGGATGAAGATGGTTATACCTAAACTTGAACTCCTTCTTCTTCAAACTTTTGTAGAGGTTGATGGTACTCTCCTTGTCGCCTTCTTCTGTCGAAGATGGATCCACCTCGAGGGTTCAACCTTCGGGCTCTTTCTCGAACTTGGAGTGAACTAGAATCTCCGGCTTGCTAAACCCTTGATCCTAAAGTGAGTAGAGAGTGTCTAAGGGGTGCTTTTCTTTTTAAAGAGAGGGATTCTCAACACATGAGAAGGGTTCTCTTTTGCTAGAGGAAGAAGAAGATGAAGTGAGGAGAGAGAAGCTAAATGAGATAATGAGCTCTCTTTTTCTTTCTTGCAACCATAATGCAAAAGAAAAAGAATTATCAAATAATAATAATAATGAAAATGAAAAGGTTGATGGAAAGTTTTAGAATGACCATTATCATTTCAAACATTAAATGGTTTTGCAAGAATCAAAAAGCATCTTGCTTTTGTAATGATGATGGTCAAAACTTCAACCATGGTCAACAAGTCAACCATGGTCAACAAGTCAACATAAAAACCAACCATGACACAATTTCATTTTATTATATATTATTAATTGATATAAAACAAATCCATTAGGGTTTGGAAAAAGACGACTGTCAACTGTGCATACGCACCCGTTCCGAAACCCTAATGAAAGTCATCTTCCTCCTCCTCAAATAACTGTGCATACACACCTGCATTCTTGTTCCGAGGAACATGAATACTGAGAGATAAAAGCAACCCCAAAACATATACCGGTATCTGACTCAAACCAGAGCCAGCCAGTAATATCCGTCCGGACTCCAAACGTGCACAAGTGCGCGGATGAGAACGAACCCTGTCGCAAAACCATGCGACCTCTACTCTGTTTTGCCCAGAGGCGAATACCCTCTGTGTGGGACTCTAAAGACTCGACACTACGCTGGCAGTGGGTTTAACCACAGACCGCAAGCGGCACCAGCTGTGCGTAACGGTCCCCAGGTAGATGTCGACAAGAAGGCTGACGAGGTGAAACCCCATCGGAACTCCTACTGAGTCTGAATGTGACAGTCTCCGTACAGTCCGGTCTGTTCGTCTAATACATCGCATGTCGGGCCTAGGGGACGGTAAAACGTCAGTCCCCTAATAGCGGTACAAGTCGTGCCGGAGTGAAGCCCAAAACACCCTGAGATAACACTGGAACCTACCAGTATATCTCGCTTGTCCTGGCCAGGGACTACTCGTGTAATGGCTCTCCTAGACACAGCGCGATGTCAACCCCCAATACCGGGAGAGACGAATCCTGTCTAACCGTCACTACCTCCAAGTGCTTCGGGACTGCACCCAACCACCACCTGTTTGCACGACTCCTTTGAGCCGTGGTAGGGTAGTGATCAAAGTGCAGTGGGAACACACTTGAGGCGAAGTGCCAGTGTCAAGTCAGCGGACTAAGCTGTACTCATGTCACCTGGGAACTGATAACTGACGATAGGTACAATACCAACCTGTCAGTTCCCGACGAGTCCTGTCCAGTGTACTCGTAACCCAACGAGCACCCGTATACTATCTCCAGTACGACGTACTGATGGCTGTGGGACAGACCATCTCCCATACTGGGATGAGAAGCGCATACGCTAGTCTACTCCGGAGTATCGATGCCCTGTCTCGATAGTCCTGCGACTAGGGACCTGTATAAGGATGTGCTTATAGATTACCCAGCCCCCACTAGTGTGACTGCCATCACAACGCTGGTAATCAAGCAAAGATCCTAAGGGCTCCACTAATGCGTATAAGTGATATACTAAAATAAACACAAGTACACATTGAAGTAGAAACAAACCAAGTAGCATACTACTATATTGAGCAAGATTGTTTATACAAGGTGAATATCCCAAGCTTCCATTAAGTAATATACAAGCCAGTATGATACAGTAATGGCCTCTAGGGCATATACACTAACAATCTCCCACTTGCACTAAGGCTATGTACTGGCGTATCGAAGACCTATCATCTCGATCAGCCGCTCGAACTGAGTCTGGGGTAGGGCCTTGGTGAATGGATCTGCAGTGTTCTCTTCTGAAGCAACCCTCCGAACCTCGATCTCCTTGCGATCCACGATCTCCCTGATCAGGTGATACCGCCTTAAGATGTGCCTGGATCTCTGATGGGACCTGGGTTCCTTCGCTAAAGCTATAGCCCCGTTGTTGTCGCAATACAGAGGTATTGGGTCAACAATGGACGGAACCACCTGAAGTTCTTTCAAGAACTTCCTCATCCAGACAGCTTCTTTTGCGGCATCAGATGCAGCGATATATTCCGCTTCCATAGTCGAGTCTGCAACGGTTTCCTGTTTGGAGCTTTTCCAACACACCGCCCCTCCATTGAGGGTAAAGACGAAACCCGACATGGACTTGGAATCATCCTTGTCACTCTGGAAGCTGGAGTCAGCAAAGGCCTCGATCTGGAGGTCTTTTCCGCCATACACCAAGAACATCTCCTTAGTCCTTCTCAGGTACTTGAGAATGTTCTTTACCGCTATCCAGTGTTTCTCCCCAGGGTTTGACTGATACCGGCTTACCACACTCAGTGCATAAGCTACATCCGGTCTGGTACACAACATCGCATACATTATAGAGCCTACCGCAGAAGCGTAGGGTATAATAGACATGCGATCCCTCTCCAAATCAGTCTTGGGAGACATCTCTTTAGAGAGGGTGATCCCGTGACAAGCCGGTAGGTTACCGCGCTTGGAATCTTCCATACTGAATCTCTTCACTATGGTGTCGATGTACCTGGACTGAGAAAGTCCTAATATCCTCTTGGATCTATCACGATGGATCCGGATCCCCAGGATGTATGAGGCATCACCCAGGTTTTTCATGGAGAACCTGTGCGACAAGAACCCCTTGACAGATTGTAGCATAGGAATGTCATTTCCTATTAAGAGAATGTCATCCACGTATAAAACGAGGAATACTACAGTTCTCGCTACAAATCTACTATAGATGCATGGTTCATCTGGATTTTTGATAAAGCCAAATTCTTTGACCGTCTCATCAAAACAGATGTTCCAACTCCGCGATGCTTGCTTTAGTCCATAGATGGACTTAAGCAACTTGCACACCTTTCCGCTGCTCCCACTCTGAATGAAACCCTCTGGCTGATCCATATAGACACACTCCTCTAAATTTCCATTTAGAAAAGCGGTCTTTACGTCCATCTGCCAAATCTCATAATCGTAGAAGGCAGCAATGGCAAGAAGGATCCGAATGGATTTCAGCATAGCCACTGGAGAAAAGGTTTCGTCATAGTCCAAGCCAGGTCTTTGACGGAAACCCTTTGCTACAAGTCTAGCTTTATAGGTCTCAACCTGTCCATCTACACCAATCTTCCTTTTGAAGATCCACTTGCATCCTACGGGTTTTACCCCGTCTGGAGCAATGTCCAACGTCCATACTTTGTTGGTGTACATGGACTCCATTTCGGTCCGCATTGCATCCAGCCATTTTACCGAGTCAACGCTCTGAACGGCCTGCTGGAAGCTAGTAGGCTCATCATAATCTATGATGCAATCCTCTCTATCCCCGTCTATGAGAAAACCGTAGTATCTCTCGGGCGGATGAGACTGCCTACTACTCCTGCGGAGCGGCATAGGAATGTCCTGTTCTTTTGAACTTTCTGGCTCTTCCAAGCTTTCAGTAATAGCTTGTGGTTCTGGAATTTCTTCCAGTTCTATTGCGTTCCCACTTATCTGAGTTTCCAAAAACTCAGTTTCCAAGAAGCGGGCATGTTGAGAAACAAAAACCTTTTGTTCCTCAGCGGAATAGAACAGATACCCCCTGGAGTTCTTTGGGTATCCCACAAACTTGCACTGTACTGAGCGTGCCTCGAGCTTGTCCGCATGCTGCTTTTTTACAAAAGTTGGACATCCCCATATCTTATGGTACTTAAGACAGGGTTTCTTCCCACTCCACATCTGATATGGAGTGGTAGGCACAGTCTTGGTGGGAGCCTTGTTCAAGAGATATGCAGCTGCTTCTAGTGCATAGCCCCAGAAAGATCGCGGTAACTCAGCCTTACTCATCATGGAACGAACCATATCCAATAGGGTTCGATTCCTCCTTTCCGATACACCGTTATGTTGCGGAGTGTATGGAGGAGTACGCTGAGAGAGAATTCCATTCTCTTTTAAATAGTCCAAGAACTCGGCACTCAAGTATTCACCACCTCGATCCGATCTTAGAATCTTAATACTTTTGCCTGTTTGTTTTTCAACTTCATTCTTGTAATCCCGAAATTTCCCAAAGGCCTCGGATTTGTGCTTCATTAAGAAGACATGTCCATACCTAGAGAAATCGTCTGTGAAAGTAATGAAGTATGAATAACCGCTTCGCGCATGTGTAGACATTGGACCACACACGTCACTGTGTATAAGTCCCAAGAGCTCGCTCGCTCTTACTCCGTGTCCAGTGAACGGAGTCTTTGTCATCTTTCCCATGAGACAAGATTCACAAGTGGCATAAGACTGATACTCGAACGGATCCAAGTATCCTTCTTTATGTAACTTAGTCAACCGTGTCTCATTGATGTGACCCAGTCTACAATGCTATAAGAAAGCCTGATTGATATCTGGAGACTTTCCTTTGTGTGTATTCTGGACATTGAAAATCTGTGGTTGGTTTAACACGTATATACCATTGCTCAGTGTACCTGACCCAATCAGAACTTGATTAAGGTGAATGTTTACAACATTACTTACAAACGCAAATTCATAACCTTCTTTAGAAACCAAAGATACAGAAATGATATTACAAGTTGCGTTGGGTACAAAAAAGCAATTACGCAAAACCAAAACATGCCCATCTGTCATTCCCAGGTGATAGTCCCCCACGGCTTTAGCATCCATGCTAGCTCCGTTCGCAACTCTGAGGGTCATGTCACCTGCCTTCAAAAACCTACGGTTTCTCAACGCCTGAAGCTGAAGACGCAACCTGCTTCAGTTCCTGTGTCCTGGCCTTCCAAGCCCTGCAATCTTTCTTCCAGTGTCCACTCTTATGACAATAGAAGCATTCCTCTTTCCCTATAAGCTTCCCCGCAATCTTTGTTGCCTTTTCCTTTCCCTTCGTACCCACTTTACTAACACCGCCTCTTGGTTTGGCGGGGGCTTTCTTCCTCTTTCCCTTGGCTTTCGCCTTGGACCTAGAGGAAGAAGATCCTCCTACAAACAAAGCGGGTGTTTCCCTACCTTTCTGTAGGGTGCCCTCTGCGCTTTTCAGCAAGTTGAGGAGTTCTGAAAGTTCAACTTCCTTTTCTTGTAAGTTGAAGTTCAGTATAAACTGGGCGTAAGTGGATGGAAGGGACTGGAGGATTAAATCCGTATAGAGTTCACTTTCCAACATGGTCCCAAGTTCCGCGAGCTCCTCAATGTAGCCAATCATCTTAAGCACGTGGTCCGCTACCGATGATCCGACAGCCAACCTTGCCGAAAATAACTTCTTCGACAATTCGTATCTTGCGATACGAGACTGCTCTCCATACAGTTCTTTTGTATGAAGAAATATGGATTCCAAATCCATATTCTCGTGCCTCCTCTGGTGTTCGTTGTCCATAGAGGCAAGCACGAGGCATTTGGCCTTCGCGCAATCAATCTCCCAAGTCTTACGGATTTCCTTATCCGCGACGCTGGAGGTGGGACCTGGGACGGGAGGAGCTTTGGTGGTAAGAAGATACCCCAGCTTGTCGTAAGTGATTGCCATTTTGACATTCCTGAGCCAATCTTTGTAGTTTGGCCCTGTCAGTATATTTTTATCTAGAAGTAACTTAAGTCCAGTCATTTCGATTTGGTCGCTGCAGGGGGAGAGAGAAGAAACACTTTAGCACGATACTCTTGCAAGTTTAGAATGGTTTTTAGTTTTTCTAAACAGGATGGCTCCCACTGTCTCTCGAATCCCTCCTCAAACCATAAAGGAAGAATTAGTCGGGATCAATCACACCGCACAATACTTGCTTAACCGTTCAGCCAGGCCAGTGTCGGTACTTCGAGGGAGGTTTTCCAACGCTTTCGCGAAGTTCCTTAATTAAATAACCTCTTTTCCCTGGGGGCGTAGCCCCGCTAACACCTTTCTAGGCACCTACTAGGTTTATAGCATTGATCGTTTAGTGAGAAATTTCCCGAGGAGTAGCATATACTCACAGTAGGATCGGGATCCAAATATCATCGCGTGACGAAAATGAAGGAATCCTACCATAATCATCACACTCCAAATGGTATGCAAATCTAGCAAGTTTCAGTACTTATGAAACTCCCGATGTGGATTTTTGCCCCATGCTCTTATGACCTTGACGAAGGTCAACAAATCATAAGTCACATGTCAAGTTCTGCCCGTCATTATCCAGGTTAATTTGAACCCACCCGTATATACCCTTGACGAAGGTCAACAAGGCAATACGACTGTCCCAAACCAACGCATCTATCTATGCTACATATGAACACCCAACAGCTACCAATCTCTATGTCTTGACGAAGGTCAACAAACATAGCTTGAATACTATTGAATATTCATACGAAACGACGGAGGGCTACGAATGGTTTTGGCGAAACCGTGAACGTAGTGAACTTGATTTAATCGATGGAACGAGATAGCTTTTAGAAGGAGTGGCTCAATCTCCGCATTTAAAAGTTAGTTTTGAAAAGAACCGAGTGGTTTTTCGAAAGTGTTCCAATGACTTCAACTTGGTTTATTATCTTGCATTAGTTCTTTTAATGCGTGATATTCTTGCATTAGTTCTTTTAATGCGTCCCATCAATTAATCCTACCATTGCAGAAAACAACCAAAATATGACGTACGCTTATGCCATATGCATTCGCCACGGGGCCCCTTCATCACCCGTTAGGTTACTTAACTAACGACAGAGCGGGGGCTGGGCTAGCGCGGCTGTAAAACATAAGCAACGCCTAAATAGTTATAGATATAGCAATAGTAGACATTACAGATCACAGATGAATGCATTGGATATACTAGGAATCCGCAATCCGTTCGAGCCTGTAACGAAAAGCGGATTACACGGTCGCGGTGAATAGCCAAATACCCCACCCAAGACCTCTACGGGTGCGGCAAACTACCCGCCAAGTGCTCGGCAGTTTGTGCACCCCTCCATGGGTCTATCCTAGGAGCAAAAACAGTAAAAAGAATTATACAATGACGGCTACAACCCCGACCCGGTTGTGCGGCCAAACAAATAATAATATTACATCAATTTACATTTACAAATGAATGAAAGAAAAACAAAAGCTCATCTCACATCCACCCCGGCTATTCACCCGCGACAGTCCAACACATTCATATACACATTCCAATATCAAACACAGATCATGTATAACCCCGACTAATCGACTTATAGCGATTATCCGACGTTCAATACATGCAAACATCACAGATATAACCATCATAGTCAAAGTGTAGTGAAGTTCGGAAAAAATACGAAATTATAGGACCCCAAAAGTAAATTTCTGTTCTGGAGAATCTGGGCACATATAACATATTTTAAAAATCCCAAAACCAATACAGAGACACACTGCACGAAAGACGATCACCAGAAGACTCTAAACGGCGGCGGATCCGCGGCTCAATGAATAGGTGAGGCCGCGGATCCGCGGCGGTTTGAACGAATTAGGGGATCGTTTTTCTTGGGTGTTCACACAAAACCCTGAGCCGAATTTAGGTGTATAACAAATCTTGTTTTGACCAGAAAAAATTTTAACAGAAACTAGGATTTTGAAAAAGTTTGGTTTTTGGATTTTTTTTCGGTTCCGAACTTCGTTACACTTCACTACCAAGCTAGTTTAAGTTTAGTTAGGCTCTGATACCACTGTAAGTCCACGTTGCGACCCCCGGTTCTTACGGGGAGGCGGAAACGGTATAAAAATCAAATTTTTAGCGCAAGGGACAACATGGACTAAACAAAGTCGGGATCTTTTCCTAAACTAAAACTAGCAAACTTGCTAAAGAGGTTTAGCTACTCGGATGAAGATGGTTATACCTAAACTTGAACTCCTTCTTCTTCAAACTTTTGTAGAGGTTGATGGTACTCTCCTTGTCGCCTTCTTCTGTCGAAGATGGATCCATCTCGAGGGTTCAACCTTCGGGCTCTTTCTCGAACTTGGAGTGAACTAGAATCTCCGGCTTGCTAAACCCTTGATCCTAGAGTGAGTAGAGAGTGTCTAAGGGGTGTTTTTCTTTTTAAAGAGAGGGATTCTCAACACATGAGAAGGGTTCTCTTTTGCTAGAGGAAGAAGAAGATGAAGTGAGGAGAGAGAAGCTAAATGAGATAATGAGCTCTCTTTTTCTTTCTTGCAACCATAATGCAAAAGAAAAAGAATTATCAAATAATAATAATAATGAAAATGAAAAGGTTGATGGAAAGTTTTAGAATGACCATTATCATTTCAAACATTAAATGGTTTTGCAAGAATCAAAAAGCATCTTGCTTTTGTAATGATGATGGTCAAAACTTCAACCATGGTCAACAAGTCAACCATGGTCAACAAGTCAACATAAAAACCAACCATGACACAATTTCATTTTATTATATATTATTAATTGATATAAAACAAATCCATTAGGGTTTGGAAAAAGACGACTGTCAACTGTGCATACGCACCCGTTCCGAAACCCTAATGAAAGTCATCTTCCTCCTCCTCAAATAACTGTGCATACACACCTGCATTCTTGTTCCGAGGAACATGAATACTGAGAGATAAAAGCAACCCCAAAACATATACCGGTATCTGACTCAAACCAGAGCCAGCCAGTAATATCCGTCCGGACTCCAAACGTGCACAAGTGCGCGGATGAGAACGAACCCTGTCGCAAAACCATGCGACCTCTACTCTGTTTTGCCCAGAGGCGAATACCCTCTGTGTGGGACTCTAAAGACTCGACACTACGCTGGCAGTGGGTTTAACCACAGACCGCAAGCGGCACCAGCTGTGCGTAACGGTCCCCAGGTAGATGTCGACAAGAAGGCTGACGAGGTGAAACCCCATCGGAACTCCTACTGAGTCTGAATGTGACAGTCTCCGTACAGTCCGGTCTGTTCGTCTAATACATCGCATGTCGGGCCTAGGGGGCGGTAAAACGTCAGTCCCCTAATAGCGGTACAAGTCGTGCCGGAGTGAAGCCCAAAACACCCTGAGATAACACTGGAACCTACCAGTATATCTCGCTTGCCCTGGCCAGGGACTACTCGTGTAATGGCTCTCCTAGACACAGCGCGATGTCAATCCCCAATACCGGGAGAGACGAATCCTGTCTAACCGTCACTGCCTCCAAGTGCTTCGGGACTGCACCCAACCACCACCTGTTTGCACGACTCCTTTGAGCCGTGGTAGGGTAGTGATCAAAGTGCAGTGGGAACACACTTGAGGCGAAGTGCCAGTGTCAAGTCAGCGGACTAAGCTGTACTCATGTCACCTGGGAACTGATAACTGACGATAGGTACAATACCAACCTGTCAGTTCCCGACGAGTCCTGTCCAGTGTACTCGTAACCCAACGAGCACCCGTATACTATCTCCAGTACGACGTACTGATGGCTGTGGGACAGACCATCTCCCACACTGGGATGAGAAGCGCATACGCTAGTCTACTCCGGAGTATCGATGCCCTGTCTCGATAGTCCTGCGACTAGGGACCTGTATAAGGATGTGCTTATAGATTACCCAGCCCCCACTAGTGTGACTGCCATCACAACGCTGGTAATCAAGCAAAGATCCTAAGGGCTCCACTAATGCGTATAAGTGATATACTAAAATAAACACAAGTACACATTGAAGTAGAAACAAACCAAGTAGCATACTACTATATTGAGCAAGATTGTTTATACAAGGTGAATATCCCAAGCTTCCATTAAGTAATATACAAGCCAGTATGATACAGTAATGGCCTCTAGGGCATATACACTAACAGTATGATTGGTTCATAGCCAACCAAGACGACAGATTATAAACTATCATTACAATGGGCCATGTGTTGTGGCTTCCAGCCATATAGTTGAATGGGAAGAAACCATCACTAGCGAGTCCAAGCCTGACATTGCGAGGATCGCTACTGAATATTTCGTGCCTCCTATCGAAATCCTTCCATACCGGTGAATCTCTTGGATGTCTCATTTTTTAATCTTCACTTGGAGGAGCACGGTAATGTCAAATCATTGTCTCGGATGTTTTCTTGCACCTGAATAGCCTCTGCAGCCTCTGTGTTATGGGAAAGCATCATGCTATCTTGATAGGTATATCGGGCTTTTTATCAGAATCTTTCGGCTTATACCTGGCCTCTCCGCATGTTGGACACTATTTCAAATCTGAATTCTCTTTCCGGTATAATACGCAATTTTTAGGACATGCTTGAATCTTCTCACACTTCAGACCCAGATCGGACATCATCTTCTGGGCTCCGTACCAACTGTCGGGTACATTATTTCCCTGGGGAATAGAATCTTTCAAGAACGAAAGAAGTATTGTGAATGACTTATTGCTCCATCCATTTAGGCACTTAATCTGGAAAAACTGGACGAACCATGAGAGGGTGGAATACTTTGCATTCTCATAAATTGGTTTTCTAGCATCATTCATGAAATTTTCATACTTATCCGCACTCGGTCCTTGACCGGAAAGAATGTCATTTTCGGTACGAATAGATTCACCTAGGGACATCCTCCATTTCTTCTCCTGGAAAGAAATTACTATCTTCTTCTTGTGCCGCATTACCGTCTTCTCCTTCTTCTACCGCATTTCTGTCTTCTTCTCCTTCCCCGTGATATAGTCAAGTTGTATAAAATCTAGCAAAACCATGTTTAACGATATGAAGCTCTGCAAATTCTACCTTCTGCCAGTACTTATTCTCATATCTATCACACGGGTAGAGAATCTTCTCTAACACGATCTTATTATGCGTGCATGTAAATTCAATAAAAACAGTAACTCCTGCGACAAACTTAGGTTGCATACGCTGTTGCCAATTTACATACATCCAGTCCTTAACTCTGATATACTCATGGGCTATATTAGACTGTATAACATATAAATTGTAGGTTATGATGACTATATTGAGAAATTTAAGAACGAGATGGTTACCGACAAAGGAGAAAATCCATGTATATGCTTTGTGTTTGCATTTGTCGTTGAAAAGAATAAATTATCGATAATCAAAGTGAGATTTGAGGATACCCATGTATGAGTTGTATTCTATATATGCATATTTCAATTTATGATTTTGCTTAAGTGTAGGGTGGTTAGTGTGTATGTGTTGTGTGTGCGTTTTTTGTGTATTCATGTTGTATGTGTGTGTTTCAGCTATCGGGTGTAAGGCTTCTATCCCATTAAGAATATATAGAGCAGACACCCATTCGCTTGTGCTATCAACCATTTCAAGTAAATTTCGGCAGCACCTCCCCGCTGTTCTCTGAGTACACTGTAATAGAATAGATAATTATTTTAAAACTGTGAAACAACGTTGAAATGAACATATAATCTATCTTTGTGCACGGAGAACCAGCGGAAAAGTACCGACGAAATAACTCGAAGCGGATGAAAACACAAGTGAATGCAGGTGTTTGCTTTATACATTCCTAACTTGTCCACACTGGACAAATCTATCGGTTATCATACGATTGAATATTCTCGTCACATAGACTATACGACGGTTGTTAGTACCGAACTATACCGTCCAATATTTAACAACCTTCTTATAGTTCTATGTCACGACAAATATCGAACGTATATTAACCGATAGACGAGGACTAAGTCGCGCTTTGATTTTTATATATCAGTATCGATGAGAATATGAAAGTTTCATATTATCATCGAGTATCATATATTGGTTTTAATTTGAACATTTAAGTTGAATAGGTTTTACATTTACGTTTGGTTATTAAGGATTCAAAGTTTTTAGTTTAGAGTAAATTTTTCTTACGTTTACGGTAAAATTGTACGTTTACGTTATCATCGAGTATCCTACTGAATGAACTAGTGCTCCCTAAACCCTAACCCTAAATAACCCAAATTAACCTAATTAACCACAATTAACCATAATCGTTATCTTAACACAAATTATCCCTAATTAACCCAAACTTAACCCAATTTACCCAAATTAACCTAATTAACCCTAATCAACCCAAACTTAACCCAATTTACCCAAATTAACCTAATTAACCCTAATCAACACCTTAACCCTTTCAAATTATCACTAATTAACCCAAATTAACCCAAATTAACCCCGGTCTCTAATTTACCCTAGCTTCTGACCCTAAACCTGAACCAAACCCTAACCCTAAACCCTAACCCTAACCATACACTGAACCCTAACTCTAACCCTAGCTCAATTCTTACCCTAACCCTAACCCCAACTAATTAACCCTAACCCTAACCCTAACTGAACCGAGCCCTAACCCTAACCCTACCCTCAACTGAACCCTAATCCTAACCCTAACCGAACCCTGAACCCTAACCCTAGCCCAATTAGCAATCCAATAATCAACAAAAACAGAAATAAAGCATAATTAGAAGTAAAAATATGAAATTTACTAACCTGTAGCTAGGCCGGCGATGGAGGAGACCGGAGATGGTCGACGACGTAATCGGCGACGAGTCGCGGACGGTGGCGACGAGGAAGTCGACGAGGAAGTGGACAGTGATATCGGGGACGATGAGGCGTGCGCGGGAGGGCGGTGGTGACGAGACGCGGACGGTGGCGACGAGAGGCGCGTGCGGAAGAGTGAGAGAGAGAGGAATTTTTTGGAACAATCGAGAAATTTTCTGTGCTTTATTTTTTATTAATAACCCATATATATGCCCCTACGGATTTAACTGTAGGTCTTTCTTTTACGGCTTCGTAGGGCTAAATAACATATTACGTTTTAATATTTTTAAATTAATTCGTATGGCACCGTAGATGCAACCATGTGGACCTACGGAGTAATCCGTAGGGACATCATTTTATTGCTCCTACGAAAACCTTCATCCGTAGAGGCAAGCTCTTATTGTAGCAGTGCCAACCCCCTATCTCCACCCCGGGTCTTCAATCTGCCTTAAATTTTCTACTTCTAAAATGCCAAGGAAAACATGGTTGATAATATATAATAATGGTTAACCAATTTGCCAGCACTCAAGTGCTAAATTGGTAAAAACCATACTCTTGTATGTATTTTTAAAGGTTAATTAGGGGAAGACCCCCTGTGAAACCCGGAATGGGTGTTAAACAGAGGGTCCTAGGTCACCTTGGTTGGTGTTTGTTTGAGCGTTGAGCTTCTATAAATTATTCAATATCTTCGGGTCATTTGGGGTTCAACCCTAGTGACAAATTAATATGATCAAGGACCAAACCCTCTATATTTTTTACACACACCCCTCATAGGAAATGCTTGTAAGATTCTTATTGAGCAACCGACACATGTTATAACACTCCAACAAGTAACATGAAATGCACGATCTTTATAACTCAAAAGTAACATATTGCATTGATCTATATTGTTTTACTAGCTTATTTTGTGCTAGGACTTCCTCCCCCGCTTCATCTACTCTCGTATCTAGTTGTATCTTCTCTTTTTAACTTTTCCTTTTTATTATTCTGGTTGTTGGAATGTGCATGTATGCACAAAGTTGATGTTATGAATGTGTAATCTCATGCTGGTACATTTTTGTAACATTTTTAATTTTTTTTTTTGAGTTTTAAATAAATTTTCTTGGAACGGTCTCGACTCATAGAAGTTTTGCTCTTATAGTTCAAAAAAAAAAAAATCATTTTGTGCTATGAGGATCAAATAGCTTGATAGCATGCAAGTAAACAGTTTTATATATTTGCAGATAATTCAAAGAAAAAAAACTAAAAGAAATTTTCAAAACTATTGTTTACTGTAATTGGTTCAAGGAGAGACCTTTTAACAAGGTACGTAAAAGGTAAATACATCACATGCCCTCTGATAAATCACATGCATGCATGCTTTTTTCTCTCTCTCTCTCTCTTGTATATATATTAAACGAGCTCATGGATCTCATGGGCAATTTTTATTTCATATATGTTTCGTTGAATATATTTCCTATAACTAATCTTTTACATCTATATATATTTCTAGAATCCTTCATACTTTTATCATTACTCATGCTCCACCACTCCCTTATGTCTTATGCTTCTTGATGGGGAATGAACAAATTAATAAGAATCGGGAGGTGTCTCTGCTACTATTATTTTCCATATTGTTTTGAAGATGTATGGTCTTTGATCAAAACATCTCACAACCTGGAGAGGCTCCTAATTTTCCACTAATTAATTTCACCTTAGTGATTATCTCCTAATAGCAGAAAATAACGGAATCCGACAATAGAGCAATAATTTCATCCGATACATTTCTCTTTTTAATTGGCATATATGTTTTTCTATTATATATTCACGGTTTTTATTCCAAAAGAATTGGTTGTAAACTTATTATCATCTTAGAATTGGGTGGCTTCGGGATATTCAACCAGCTAAAATACACATCGCTAGTCACATATGATGCAGACGGTTGATCAAGAGAGAGAGAAGTTACTGGTTGTATGCTCAACCATTCATTATTTGGACTATTAGTGATTTTGTGACCTCTCATTACACACGCTGGATGTTTATTGTAAGTGTTACAAACTAAGTTGGATTTTATTTCATTTTGACTATATGGACTTCACTAAATTGCATCAAGCACCGCTACTGATAACTCTTTAGGTCACGGGGACATGGTCAAACCGTGACCAAATTTACGTCACGGTCATAAACGATTTGGTCACGGTCGGAACCGTAATCAACTACAAAATGTGGCGGGCCCCACACCCACTCATGATAATTAAACCCTAAATTTTCCCTACATTTTTTCCCCGATCGATCATTCTCCCTCCCAAAAAAAAACTCCCGCCCTTCGCCACCGATCTGCTCGTCGATTGCCGCCCCTTGTCTCCTCGCCTGCTCACCGCCTCGAGCCACCGTCGATCGCTCGCTCACCGCCTCTGCCTGGAGCTCACTGGCTCACCGATCTGCTCGTCGATCGCTCGCTCACCATCTGGAGCTTGCTCACCGCATGCGTCGTTCATCGCTACCGTGTCTGGAGCTCGCTCACCGTCTCTACCCCCATTAGCCGCATTAGGTAAGTTTTTTTCCATTTTAATTTTAATTTTTCCTCAAATTTTGTCTTTGATTAATTTAATTTTATGTTAGGGCAAAAGGCTTCGTGTATTGTTGCCCCAATTCCTAAATTTTAGTTTCAATTTTGCCATTGTTCCTAATTTTCTTTGTTTAGGGGTAAATTAGGGGTTAGGTTTAGGGGGTAAGGGTTAATTAAGCCAGGGTTAGTGTTAATTAGGATTAGCATTGGGGGTTAGGGTTATGAATAGGATTAGTGTTAGGGTTGATTAGTGTTAGTGTTAATTATTGTTAGGGTTAGGGTTAGGGGTTAATTAGGATTAGGCATATGATTAGTGTTAGGGTTAAGGTTAATTAGGGTTTGGGGTTAGGGTTATGAATAGGATTAGGGTTAGAGTTAATTATTATTAGTGTTAATTAGTGTTAAGGTTAGGGGATAATTATGGTTAGGGATATGATTAGTGTTGGGGTTAAGGTTAATTGGCTTTTATAGTAAAAATTTTACTCTGTGTGTGGTTGGGGTTGGGGTTAGGGTTAGACATAGGGTTAAGTTTAGTATTAAGCATAAGGATTTGGTAAATTGTGTTTTATAGTAAAAAATTTACTGTATATGCGGGAGCGCGCACGCGCACACACTTGGTCATACACACACACACTCATACATAGACACATACACGCAAACATACACACACAAACAAACAATGGCAAGTCATAATCCATCATCATTCTCCTTTATATTGAACTCTTGTCAAATCCCAAACCCTAACCCCAACCCTAAATCCAAAATCTTAATTAAACTCAATTAAGAAAACCATTAACTTCAAAAAACTTTACCCTAAACTAAAAACACATCGAAATCAAAACGTAAACGTAAAACTAGTTCAAATTAAATATTAAACCTGCATGTATGATACTCGATGAAAATATAAAATTTTCATATTATCATCGCTAATCATATGTGAAAATCAAAATGAGATTTAGTTCCTGTCTATCGGTTAACATATGTGCGATGTTCGTCGTGATATAAAACTACACGAAGTTTGATAAATATCGGACGGTATCGTTCGGTTTCTGACAATCGCCGCGTTGTCTATATGAAGAGAATTAATATTCAATAGTATGATAACCGCTAGATTTGTCCCGTGTGAACAAGTTAGGAATGTATAAAACAGATACCTGCATTCACATGTGTTTTTCTTTCGTTTCGAGATATTTCGTCGGTACCTTTCTGCTGGTTCTCTGTGTACAACGATAGATTAGATACTCGTTTCAATACTATTTGACAACATTGAAACGATCATCTTTCTATTATAGTGTACATGGAAAACAGCGGGGAGGTGCTGCCAAAATTTTCTCGAAATGAATGAAAGTACAAATGAATGGGTGTATGCTCTATACATTCTTAATGGGATATGCGCCTTACCCCTACAGCCGTTACTCTCGACATCCAATAAAGAACATTTAATATTATCATCTTTCTTAGAAGAAGAATCCATCTCTCTAGATTTGAGATTAGAAGGAGAAAGTTCTCAATAAGAATTGGAGGAGATTAGAAGAAGAAAGTTCTCAATAGGAGTTGGAGGAGAGCCCAATCCATTAACAATTGAAACTAAATTTAATCAAGTCGTCAATTAAAGCTAATACTACCGCTTCTTATTGTTCGTCTATCGCGTATCTGGCACGAAATCTTAATTCCATAACTCTTTTCTATAGGAACATTACTTCGTCAAAACTATTCTGTAATGGCATTCCCGTACCTCCACGACAAGAGTTGGATGTATGCTGACGTTTTCTCGAGAGCCACTGATTTTTTTCCTTAACAGTGTTTACTTTTTCACCGATTTTGCCTACGCACGTCTTGGGATAGCGAAAGAGCACGAAATTTATTGTCCTTACTGTAAGTATATGAACATGCGATTGCACAAGAAGTCGGAAGTTGAATTACACATCATGAAAATGGTTTCCTTAGAAATTACACTAAGTGGGATATGCACGGAGAAAAAGACGAGGGATGGCCGGTACAAGAGATGGAAAACAAATTTATTGAAGCGGAAATTGAAGAGTGGTATGAGATAGTAGAAAAAGAGGAGGAATGGCAGTTTGAAAAAGATGAAGCCGTTGAAAACGATGATACTGTGTTCGCGCCGGTCGATGACATGGATGGGCTTATAATTGCCGCTGGACTTTCTTATGATATGGAAAGTACTGGACCCACGTTATTGGAGAATTACATGAAAATTCATAGTGCCCTCCCCGCGGCAACTGCGGTCGATGCGGAACCGAAAGACGAAAACTTTCAAGAGAGCACTAGAAACTAATCCCTAGCGATCGATCCAAACACTAAACTAGAATACAAGAATGCAAAGGTTTAAGGATTACAAGATTTGATGCGTGTCCACCTAATAGTGGAAGATCCCTCCAAGCTCCTCGTAGGCCGTCGGGAACAAGCTTGAGTTACGGCCATCCTTTCCGAAGATGATCCACCTAAGAAAACCGATCCAAACTCTAGTTTTACCTAGTGAAACAACCGATGCTCCAAGTTCTCTAGGATTAGAGAATGGGGATGTAGGAATTTTCCACTATAATTTTCTCTCAAATCGATACCTCAAAAGAGCAAGTGAAGAAGAAGGATGAGGTGAAGAGGCTAACCATGCCAAAATGGGCTAAGTGTTGTGAATGAGAAAATGAGAGAAATAAAATGGCTACAAATTTTTACAACCATGTAAAAATATTACAATATTTTCCAATAAACAAATGAAGCTCATTCCTCTCTACATGTCCTCAACCATACTCAATGCCATCTCACCCTCCAACTCATTTCCAAATGATTTTCTAAAAAGAAAATCATATAATGAGGTGTCCTCCTTCTAGAACATATTTCGTATAAATACGAAATACAACCCAGTATACGTATCGAAATACATATACACGTATTCTAATAAAAAATACAAATAGCCAAGAGAGAGAAAATGAATAGTGAACAGTAATACTAGAATATATATATATATGTGTGTGTGTGTGTGTGTGTGTATGTGTGTATAAATTATTAAATTTTATTTAATAATTCGGCTTAATCCTAAACCGCTAGTATTATTAACCATCCGATTAAAATCCGTATAGCCTGTACACGTATTTAATCGGACCCCTGTATATACCAACATACGTCATCTATATCATATCGCATGAACCGGGAAAACCGTCTGTGTGGGAATCTAAAGACTCGACAATACGCCGACAGTGATTTCTGGATAAATCCATAACCACAAGCACATCAGCGGCACTAACTGTACGTAACAGCTACTCAGGTATATGCCGAAAGGGAGGTTGACAATCAAGTCCGTCAGTACCCTACTAAAGCTGAATGTGACAATCTCCGTACAGTTCGGTCTCTTCATCTAAGAGTATCGCATACCAGGTCTAGGAATGGATAACATTAGACCCCTAATAACCCGATAAGTCATGCAGGGGTCAAACTCATCACCAACCTAGAAACTACTGAATTCCTATCAGTAAATCTCATTCACCGTGGCCACGAATTTAGGGTGATGGACAACCGAACACTTCACGATATCGACTCCTAATACCAGGAGAGAAGAATCCTCTACAATCGCCCGCTGCCTCCATATGTCTCGGGACTGTACCCAACTAAAATCTGTTTGCACGACTCCTCTTGAGCCGTGGTAGAGAAGTAATCTAAATACAGTGGAACTCACATGAGACAAATGATGATCTCCGGTCAAAAGAATAACTTATACTCATGCCACAAGAGAACTTCTGTCTGGCGATAGATATAATACCATCTAGAAGTTCTCGGCAAGTCCGTCTGGCATACTCACCTCCAGTTAGCACCTGTATACTATTAGGTGACACAACACCAATGGCTTTTGAGACCGGCCTCTGCCTCTCGTCGGGGTCTCGAAACGTATACACTAGTCTACTCCGGAATATCGATGCCCAGTTTCGATACTCCCACGACTAGGGACATTTAAGGATGTGCTTATGGACTACCCATCTCTCACGTATATGATCGCCATCATAATACCGGTAGTCAAGTAAGAATCTTATGGGCTTTATCATTATGTATCAGTGTTCAGACCATAATAATGCATTTTTCATTCCCCTATTCTTATCCGTTTTATAGATAAATAGGTACTCTTGATGCACGTTTGTTGCATATTACAGGATACAGGCTCTTGGAGCAAATACAGTGAAAAAGACGAAAGTTGATACAGAAAAGGGACTTTTGACCAACAAGCAGACGGATCTTACTCAAGCCGAGACGAAGAACAGTGCAAGGTCCAAAAAGACGAAAGTGAAACGGTCAAAAGATCCTTACAAGTTTTCACTGAAGATCTGGAGAAGACTAAGAAGCCCAACAGAGAAAAGAAGTATAAAAATAGGAAGCCCAAGAAGTCCTGAACCAAGCCCAGAAGTTGGGTGAGCTAAGCTCACCAAAGGGCCGCGGAACCGCGGCCCAAGCGCCCTATTGCCGCGGTTCTGCGGCCGTCTAATGCCCGTGTCGGCACAGATTTCTTCTGTCGGTGCGTCGGTGCGGGTGTTGGGATTTTCCGTGGGCAAATCTGTAATTGCACATGTGCGAGAGTCTGTAACCCTAAATTCTCCTGTTTACTTATAAATTGTAATCGAAAATTGTAAAACCCGATGCCTCTTTTCAATCAATAAAATTCAGAATTGTTGGGAGTTTATTCAGATCTGTTCTGCTTTCTTGCTTGGAGGGAGCCATCAAATTAGTAAGTAATTTTATTTCTTTGCTTTTTATTCTCTTTTAATTAGTATGTTTTTTCATCCCCTAATGAGCGAGTAATCTCCTCGCTTGTTAGGGTTAGCCTTAGGGAAAGGTTTGAGAGATGAGATCTCTCAC
The DNA here is from genome assembly GCA_030015575.1 of Agapanthus africanus. Classification (NCBI taxonomy): domain Eukaryota; kingdom Viridiplantae; phylum Streptophyta; class Magnoliopsida; order Asparagales; family Amaryllidaceae; genus Agapanthus; species Agapanthus africanus. Next base: position 305,376,112 of record CM057339.1, read on the forward strand.
CCCTTTCGTGCCCCTTCACAAGAATTAGAACTCCATGCATACACGCACAACCGCTCCCTACGGCACCCTACCCCTCGAGGTAACGGTGACACCGTAGTATAAAGACCCGGTTGCGCGTGTTTTCCATGGGGGTTAGGGTAATTATCGATAAAGGAAGGACAAGAATCTAGAGGAAGAAACATCTTCCCAAAAGATTCTTATCCACTTTATTGATAATTACTATAATATCTAATAGATCTAAAATAAGGCATTGAAAGCGGTGAGGAAACCTTTAATCTCCAAACTTCCCCTAAACCTAACCCTAGCAAGACTTTAATTTAGATTAATCTAGTTTAGTGATAGATCAAGGTTTTAGATTAAACCAACCAAAACAACATTTGGAATCAACTCGTAAAAACACATTAAGGAAATTACCCATCTCTGTGGATCGACCCGTACTCACCGGCTAGCTGCAAATCGACGCCGTTTCTGATTGCGGTAAACAAGTATTTTTGGACTAATCAAATGGCGCCGTTGCGGGGGATGGCGTAATCTTTCTTTTGTGTAATTTCGGGTTGATTTAAATTTTAAAAAAAATCATAAAAATCAGAAAATAGAAAAATACAAAAACATTTTATCGATTTTTATCTGTTTGAAGGGTTTTATGGTTTGAATCTTGCAGGAACAGCGAAGGATTGCGAATCTGAAAATTTACAGAAGGTTAAAACAGAAAAGTGAACATCAGAGCAGAGGAGAATTGGTGAACAGGAGCTACACAAATTTTTCCAGAGGCTGAACCCACTTCCCGACCGCTCTTCCGCGGCAAAAGACCCCCCAAGACCGCGGTTCCGCGGCCATTTGGCCACGTCAGCACCTAAAATTTTGTGGGTTTGTTCCTCCTTCTCCCCTCTGTCAACCTCCATATATCTCTCTGTAAAAACTTTCTGCAGGAATTCTTTGCGCTAAAAATTCTTTCTCCCCCTTCTAAATAACAGATTTTCTGCAGGTTTCTTTGCGCCGCGCTAAAAATTGATTGCAAGTGAATTTTATTGTTTTGCATAATTTAATCGGACTTTAAGGGGCTAATTGATCAAACTCAGATTGGGTGGGGATTTCATCACCCTTTCCAGGACCCCAGAAAACACCTAAAGCATGTGCATCGACCACAATTAATTAAAAAAATACTAGACTCAGACCTAAGGACATCGAGCTCAATAGGAAAAGGACTAGTATGGGCATCGACCGTTTATCCTAACTGACTTTGCGGTGTCTAGGCTAGTGGTTATTAATTAGGCCCACTATTGTGGTTCCTTCCCACTTACCTGGCCCTACTTGTCGGTGAAGAGGCGGTTTGAGGTCCTATTTCTAGCCCTAGTTAGGAGCTATCTAGCAGACCTAGGTGACCCTAGATCTAGGCCTGATTGTGCATGTGTGGTTAATACATTTGTGTCACGAGTCTCTTTTCAAAACTTCTTTGCAAAACTCTCACATAAAAAAAAAAAGAAAAAATCTTTTCAAAACTTGCAACTTGTCGCTAAGAAAACTTGCAACTCACTTCCACCACTTCCCTCCATTGACGTTATCTTACCCCCACATTCTGTTTTTCTATTTTTCTGACTATACTACTCCTTTAGTGTATGTCACTTTGGACTAGGGATACTAACGCCCGATTAGTCCGTGTTTCGTTGGTACCGACCGATGAACCTTTCGACACCGAAGTCGAAATTCCCTCCATTTCCTTACCTCCACCTTCAAATTCTTCTTTCGAAGGTATGTCGGGACACGACCCCAATGATACCTTACGACGGAATGATTCCACCTCCGTTAGGTGCGAATAACCCGAATCTTCCGCCTGTTGTAGCGCCCGCACGAGTTGCGCTCCAGGATCTCTTCTACCCCGTCCGCACTTCTTTACCTACATGTCTTTCACCCCCCACCGGCAAATGGGGACAACTTTGAAATAAAACCATATTTCATCAATATGCTGCCAAAATTTCATGGTCTGGAATCCGAAGATGCATATATCTTTATCAATAAATTCCAAAACGTTTGCTCTATGATGAAAACGACCCAATTAAGTGATGACGCTATAAGGCTAAGGGTCATTCCTTTCACCTTATGTGACCTAGCCGAGAAGTGGCTATATAGCACCGCATCACATTCCATTAGAAATTGGGATGAGTTTGTGAGAGCTTTTCTGAAAAAGTTCTATCCTCATCACAAAACTGCTAGAATCCGTAACGAGATTATACAATTTTCACAGCTTCCTTCCGAACCATTTTGGAAGTGCTTCGAGAGATTTAAAGACCTACTTGTTCAATGCCCTCATCATGGGATCGAAAGTTGGCAACTTTGCCAAACATTATACGAGGGATTGAACTCGGCAACGAAGCAGTTGCTAGAAACTATATGTCATGGTCATTTTCTTTCCAAGTCTAGCGACGAAGCGTGGCAGTTTCTTGAGGATCTTAGTGAGCAAACAATTCAGTGGGAGAGTACCAAGACCACATCATCTTCTTCTGTTGGTCAATCTAGGGCAGGCATACATCAAGTAGATATGTCGATTGCTATGAAGGCCGAGATGGCCGCACTTATGAAAAAGCTAGAAGCCATTGAGACCAAAATCTCATCGTCTTCTCCTGCCCCTGCTTTACCCACACGAACTGTTTGTGCTTGTTGTTCGAATCCATCGCATCTAACTGAAGAGTGTCCTTATAATGCACCTATTCAAGGACAAGATCAAATCAATGCTGCATTTCAGCAATGACAAAGAAACAATCCGTACTCTTCGACATACAATTCGGGATGGAGGAGTCACCCAAATTTCGCTTGGAACCAAAATCAACAAGTCCAAGGAAATAACAATTTTCAAAGACCTCCTCCTCCACAACAACAACAAGCACCTTCACAAACTCAAAACCAGCAACCTTTCCAACAACAACCTTATACAAATCAAACGAACAATTTGGTTCAACCAAATGATGATAAGGTTATCTCGCTCGAAAAAAGTCTAGATGCATTTCTCAAACAATCTACAGAATCCGCAGCAAGATTTGAAAATTATGTTCAATCTTTGATGACTAACAATGCTTCACACGATCAAAGTATCAAATCTATTGAGGCACAAATTGCACAATTAACTGTTGCGTTGAGCGAGAGAGAAAAGGAAAGCTTCCATCTCAACCATTGCCAAATCCCGGTCACACACAAAACGCATATCCCAATCACAATGTAAATGCGGTGATCACGTTGAGATCCGGAAGAGTGTTGCAAAATAATGTGGGAACTAGTGATGACATCCCCGCCGGTGGTTCTTCTTCTTCTTCTTCTTCTTTTTCTCCATCGTCATCTTCCCCTTCTTCATTTTCTTCACTTTCTTCTTCACCTTTTTCTTTAGAGCCTATTCTCCACCCTTCACACGGCTCTACTTCTTCTAACTCGAACGAACCCATTTCTCACAACACGAACACATCCACACTGGGATCCGTTCCTACTCCACATTCTACTCCACAGACATTTGACTCAACAAATTTTCAAAATGCTCCATTTCCAAACAGGTTGAGTCCCAATAAACCAACTGCATAAGTGGAGAAGATTGTGGAATTATTTAAGCAGGTTAGCATAAATATACCTCTCTTGGATGCTATCCAACAAGTCCCTTCATACGCGAAAATCTTAAAGGGCTTATGCACCTCGAAGAGAAAGGCATCTCAAGTACCCAAGAAAGTGCTAGTGGCTAGTGCAGTGAGCAATGCTATTAACCACCCTCAAACCTTACCCCAAAAACGAAAGGACCCCGGATGTCCTACGATTTCAATCACAATTGGGGATAAGAAAATTAATCGAGCACTTTTAGATCTTGGGTCTAGTGTTAACCTGATTCCCCACTCCGTGTATGAACAATTAGGGGTTGGAGAGTTGAAACCCACTCGTTGTACTCTCCAAATGGTTGATCGATCAATCACCCATCCAAGGGGTCAGCTAGAGGATGTGTTGATCAAAGTAGGGGAGTTCATATTCCCCGTTGATTTTATTGTTATGGGTACACAACCTGTTGCTAACCCAAGAAACCAAATTCCGGTAATTCTTGGTCGACCATTTTTGGCCACTTCCAATGCCGTAATAAATTGTCGCAATGACTTCATGACTCTATCCTTTGGAAAGATGTCTAGTGAGTTCAATATTTATAAGATGGGAAGTCTGCCCCCCGTGCCTAAAACTAGTACACGAGAAGTTTGCTCTATTCACGAAATCATGCAGGAGGATTGCGAGCTTGAAAGATTCTTGTTTGATGAAAACAGTTTTGACACCACTAGTGCGTCCCTCCTTGAGCCTACCACCGTTGACACAACCGATATGGATTATGAATGTTTCACTTTTTCGGATGATGACGACTCACAGCCCGAATATGAGTCTTTTGAATTTGTGGATGAGTTAGTTGAACCATCCGAATCGGTTATTTGCAGTGATTTCGAACCTGTGTTGGAGTTCTTTGAGTTCGAGGTAGATTCTGCAATGATTATTTCGCCTCCGAAACTCGAACTCATGTCCTTACCGCCTCACCTTAAATATGCTTACATAGGTGAGAATAAGACTTTTCCCATTATAATGTCAGCCTCTCTATCCTTCGAGCAAGAGAACGCTATTTTAAAAGTCTTACAAGATAGGCGGCAAGTTTTCGGTTGGACTATGGCGGACATCGAGGAGATCAGTTCCCTTATAATTGAATATCATATAAAATTGATGGATGATGCCAAGTCAATAGAGGACCCACATGAACATTTTGGGGGTATTGTGGTTAGTCAACCTCCTCCTTCAGAAGTTGAACCACCCCCATTTCTTTTAAGAAGATACGAGAATGCCAACATTCCACTGATTGCTGATCATTCACATTCTCGTTTTGATGCATCACCACCTCATGTATATTCGCTTCTACACCTTCCATACCACCACTTCTATCTTCCCCAATTCTTTTTGGACTGCCACAACTTATTCTTCCACCAACCAATACTCTTTACTGATAAATTTTTCAACTGGTTGGTGTTAACGTTTGGTCTATGCAAGGTTTGGCAGTAATGTCTAACATAGTTTAAATGAAGTTTGGGGGAGGGCCTTTCTGTATATATTTTTTGTTTTTCTTAACAATAAAAAAAATTATAAATAAATAAACAGGTAAGTTCCGGTATTTTGACCCTCTTGGTTTAGCATGACAGTGAGGACACTGTCAAGTTCAAGTTTGGGGGTATGCTCGTTACGTTTTCTTTCTTCGCATTCATTTGTACATATTTTTGCATTTGCATATTTATTTGAAAACCCATAATAATTTGAAAATTTTTAAAAATTATAAAAATTAATGTATTCAATTTTGGCTAATTGACTAGAGTTTGACAGATAGGTTAACTGGCTAGGAACAACTAGATCTTTGACGTAGTCAATTAAAAACCCTAAAGATAACCTTCCTTAAAGTTTAACGGTAGAAAGTATATGCCTTTGTAGTTTATTTAGAAATAGGCAAATTTTGGGTTCACTTCTTGGGCTAAGTCAAAATAAGGGAAGAGTATTGATGTTTTTATTAGAGTATAAGTTTGAAAAATAGTTCCTAGCTTAAGTCTAGATTCTGAAAACGTATACCCTACAATTTGCACAATCACGCACCTTGAAACTTGGAATAGTAGAAGAGACCTTGAAATGCTCTTGTCTAAAGTCCTAGTACAATGAAAATGAAATATATAAGTGTGAATAAAGAAAAAAATGGACACTGGTTTTTGTGATTACTTAAGGCTGCAAAAATAAAAAAATATTAAGCGAGGGCGCTTCATCACCTAGTGCCTTAGACCAACTGGTTTGGGAGTCACTGCTAAAGCCTTGGGTGTTGCAAGACTAGGAAGTACGTTTTAAAGTGAAAACGCATCTTGTAATCGGTTGTTGGTACCTCAAGAAGTATTAACAGTCGCATGAAGGATGTGTGAGCAAAATTCACCAACTAATTAGTACTTTGGACAACGGACAAGGGTATGATTGCTTGATTTGAATTTCCAAGTATAGGGGTGATTTATACACACACGTAGGGGTATGTGATTGGAATTTAGATAAGAGAGAGGAATGAAAGATAGAACTTGTATCTTTAATAGAGTTGATAGAAATTCCTAAGTAGAGATGAAACCCTAGAAGGAAGACTTAAGAGATGCCGAAAGCTGAGTAGGTAAACACAACATATATAATCTTAAGTTAGATGATAAGGACAATTTACGAGCCAACGATAATAGAATTCCTTGTTAGAAACCCTAATTGGAGAATTAAAGTCGAAAAGCCGAATTGATAAGATTTTGTGGGTAGTATCCGCTGAAAACCCTCAGGAGACAACACTCCTCCTACTAGGGGACACCTAGAGGTTTAACGGCTTGTTGCACGTGCTCAGTGCAATCGCGTTTCCCTGCGAAAGTGCGGATAGGATTTTTAGTGAATAAAAAAAATAAGTTTGCTCGAGGACAAGCAAAAGATAAGTTTGGGGGTATTTGTTCAGACCATAATAATGCATTTTTCATTTCCCTATTCTTATCCATTTTATAGATAAACAGGTACTCTTGACGCACGTTTGTTGCATATTACAGGATACAGGCTCTTGGAGTAGATACAGTGAAAAAGACGAAAGTTGATACAGAAAAGGGACTTTTGACCAACAAGCAGACGGATCTTACTCAAGCCGAGACGAAGAACAGTGCAAGGTCCAAAAAGACGAAAGTGAAACGGTCAAAAGATCCTTACAAGTTTTCACTGAAAATCTGGAGAAGACTAAGAAGCCCAACAGAGAAAAAAAGTATAAAAATAGGAAGCCCAAGAAGTCCTGAACCAAGCCCAGAAGTTGGGTGAGCTAAGCTCACCAAAGGGCCGCGGAACAGCGGCCCAAGCGCCCTATTGCCGCGGTTCCGCGGCCGTCTAATGCCCGTGTCGGCGCAGATTTCTTCTGTCGGTGCGTCGGTGTGGGTGTTGGGATTTTCCGTGGGCAAATCTGTAATTGCACATGTGCGAGAGTCTGTAACCCTAAATTCTCCTGTTTACTTATAAATTGTAATCGAAAATTGTAAAACTCGATGCCTCTTTTCAATCAATAAAATTCAGAATTGTTGGGAGTTTATTCAGATCTGTTCTGCTTTCTTGCTTAGAGGGAGCCATCAAATTAGTAAGTAATTTTATTTCTTTGCTTTTTATTCTCTTTTAATTAGTATGTTTTTTCATCCCCTAATGAGCGAGTAATCTCCTCGCTTGTTAGGGTTAGCCTTAGGGAAAGGTTTGAGAGATGAGATCTCTCACCCTTTTCATGCCCCTTCACAAGAATTAGAACTCCATGCATACACGCACAACTGCTCCCTACGGCACCCTACCCCTTGAGGTAACGGTGACACCGTAGTATAAAGGCCCGGTTGCACGTGTTTTCCATGGGGGTTAGGGTAATTATCGATAAAGGAAGGACAAGAATCTAGAGGAAGAAACATCTTCCCAAAAGATTCTTATCCACTTTATTGATAATTACTATAACATCTAATAGATTTAAAATAATGCATTGAAAGCGGTGAGGAAACCTTTAATCTCCGAACTTCCCCTAAATCTAACCCTAGCAAGACTTTAATTTAGATTAATCTAGTTTAGTGATAGATCAAGGTTTTAGATTAAACCAACCAAAAAAACATTTGGAATCAACTCGTAAAAACACATTAAGGAAATTACCCATCTCTGTGGATCGACCCGTACTCACCGGCTAGCTGCAAAGCGACGCCGTTTCTGATTGCGGTAAACAAGTATTTTTGGACTAATCAATCAGCGATACGTAATAACAAGTAAAACGTATACACATCAATGATAAAGATAAACCAGATAGTATACTATCATTTCGAATAAGACCGTTCTATCTGTATAGGTTCTCCTTCAACTATCATAATCGCCTACCTGTAATTACAATAATTGCCTTGAGGGCATTATATCGAACAATCTCCCACTTGCACTTAAGGCTAATTATTGTGATATCGCATACCCACATCCCGTGTGCTACCGAATATCCAACTTCTCTACTAATCAGTTTCGCAAAGCTCGTTTGAGAAACATCCGTGTTCGAGAAATAGCCTCAGTGAGTGGATCCGCTACAATGTTCCAACTTCATCTCTCTATATCTTAACTTTATGGAGATCAACAATCTCCCGAACTGAGCCATACCCCGCCTCAAGAATTTGTCTGAATACATGATGGGACCAAGTTAAAAAATGAATAATTTTATCCAACAAACTTCTTGGGATGTATCCTCCGTTGATTCATAACCAGCATCCTGCACCATGCCTACCTCAGTATCCCTATTGGAACTCTATCCAATATACTGTTCCTTAGAAGAGGGTAAACACAAAAACTGTGACAGCATCTCTGTCATCCATGCCACCTTGGAAGCCAGAACCGATAACCGCCTCCTAAAAGAGACTGCCGTTACTATATAGTAAGAACATGCTTTATATTCTTAACTACTTCCCTTTATTTCTCCAGGATAGGATCTGCTTACTATAGAAAGTGTAGAAGCATCATTTGGTTTTGTACAAGATATTTCATGATTGACTCAATTGCCAAAGCAAATGATATGTCAATCATGTCATTCCCTCTCCTAATCAATCTAGAAGACATCTCTTTTGAGATGGAGACTCCATCACCTGCGGGTGCATTACGATGCCAGGAGGCTTCCATTCTAAAACACTTTAGAATGCTGTCTACATACCTGGATTGGAACACTTCCCAAATCCAGATCTAAAACCATAGATCTAGTCACCAGAATCCCTGATATATTATTCATATCCAAGAGAAACCACCTTGTGACAACCAAAGTTTGATCGATTGTGGTATAAGAACATCACTTCCTATCAGGAGTATGTCATCCAAATCTCAGGACAGTACTCGCTACACCCTTCTTAGTAGGTTCATTTGTTGTTTTGAAGAAGTCAATTACCTTAACTATCACATCAAAACAGAAGATCCATCTCCGCTATCCATGATTTAGTCTATGAATAGACATAAGCAGCTTGCACACCTTTCGCTGCTCCCATTAATTACGATAACCTTCTGGCAGAGTCATATACACGTGCACTTCCAAATTCTTATTTGGAAAGACGTTATAATCATCCACCTGCCAGATATCATAGTCATGAATAGCAGCGGTGGCAAGTTATATCTGTATAGACTTTAGCGTAGTCACTGAAGTAAAAATCTCATCACAATCCTGATTGGATGCGAAAAGTGAGTATGTATGTATGCTTGTAAATAACCGCAATCAATAACGGTGTCGCAAATAGCTAGCCGCGATGAGTACGGGTCATCCGCAGGGAAATGTGAATTTCTTTTCTTGTTTTAGATGAGTTGATAAAAGAAAGGATGGATTGTTGTCGTTTTAAATTAAAATGGATAGAAAATTTTATAATAGAAAGGCTTGTAGGGTTTATAGGACTTAGTAGTTAATGAATGAAGATTTTTAAATGATTCATTTTATCTTTTAATTGTTTAAAACTCGAGAGATAATGATGAATGTGGATTAGGGTTCTTGGAGGGAACTAGGGTTTCCCACTACCGCCCCTTATCCTTCCATCGATCTCTATTTATTTTAAGCCCTTAACAAAACAAGTATTAACTAATCTCAAATCGTGGCCGTGACTATCATTAATTGATAGTGTGCCCAATAAGAGAGTTAACATTTATTTTTCTATAATTTATAAACATTAAAATATCAAAAGAAGTTAAGCGATTTTTCATCCATTATTCTACTATATCCTACAAACTCTAGCAAGTAAGAAATTACTCGCTCATGGTTATTAACGAATTAAAAGAGAGGTGGAAAATGAATGAATTCATAATTAAAATTTAAAAGTGCAGAAAGTAATGCGGAAAAGTAATGCAGAAAAGTAATGCGAAAAAGTAATGCAGAAAAGTAAAGCGGGAAGTAAACCTTTTATTGATCCACTATTGCATTACAAAATTTCTCTTTAAAAAAAGTAGATTACAAGAACCCTAGTTTTGCTCGCAGATCTCTCTCTTGAATTGAACTTTTGAATTGGAAATATTGAATGGTTTTGATAGACAGTTCTCAGTCCTTTATATAGTCTCTGAAATTAGAAACGCTAGATGCCATTGTAGGGTGTTTTTCGTCACCCCATTGAGATGAGAATACGCGCGCGCTTGTCAGGCGCATTACAGATTCCCCCTGCCTAAGGTAGGCTAGGATTTAATGATTGTGGGGATTCGAATCTCCGGCAGCCGTGGACTAAGCTGCCGTTAATTACCCATCGCCTTTGGAGCGAGGGAACCTCCGATTGACGGGTTAAACTGATCATGCGAACTCAATGTGCAGTGTTGTGTTTTGAAGGGGTTTTGGATATATCGGGGGCCCCGCAGAGTTTTTACGGGGGTGCTGTGTGCTCAGGCGCTAGCATGCCACGTGTCGGCACGTGGGCGCTCTGCGCTTGAGCGCAGGGCGCTGTAGTGCAAGCGCTGTAGCGTAAGCGCGCCACGTGTCGGCACATGGGCGCTTTGCGCTTCAGCGCCTGACACTCGAGCGCAAGTGCGCCACGTGTCGACATGGGGGCGACTTGCGCTTGAGCGCAAGTGCGCCACGTGTCGGCACGGGGGCGACTTGCACCAGAGCGCTGTGCGCTCGAGCGCAAGCGCGCCACGTGTCGGCTCTGGGGTGACTTGCGCTTGAGCGCTTGCGCTTGAACGCAAGCGCGCCACGTGTCGGCACGTGGACGCTTTGCGCTCGAGTGCAGGGCGCTGTTGTGCAAGCGCGCCACGTGTCGGCACGTGGGCGCTGATCGCTTGAGCGCAAGCGCGCCACGTGTCGGCACGTGGGCGCTCTGCGCTTGAGCGCCGGCGAGGAAAAGAGGCTTTTAGCCTAAAAAGATTCTTGTAAGAGAAATCAGAGTGGAGTTAGACTCCTAAGTGTGTTTTTGGGGTTAATGGAAGGGGTTCTTCTTCTTCCTCCTCTGTTAGCTGGATCTTGAAGATCAAGAGATGTGAGATCTCAAAATCTCTCCTTTTTGGGATCTAAAGACAGATCCAAGTTCCCCTTTTTGGGTTTGGTGGTGAAAAACTATCTTGTTTTAGAAAAGGAAGAGTAAAACTCTTGATTTAATTCAAAAGAAAGAAGAAGGTTTGAGACCTTCAGAAAAGGGAAAGAAATACAAACCCTAGGGTTTTTTTGAGAGAATGAAAGTGTTGTTCTTTTTTTTATTCATCATGTTGCCTTTTATAGCCTTACATATTTACATATAGCCCATTGGGCTTCACAAAATGGCATTTTGCCTATCCCATGGCTCATGTGCCATTTCATTTTTGCACATAAGCCATGGGCTTACAAAAATTTGGCTTTCTGCCCGTTTCGTATACATTCATGTATAAAAAAAATTACATAAAAATTATTTATTACATGGTCTATATTTTGGCATGGAGGAGGCTGGCCGCGGGCTCGACTTGGGCATGGGCCCGCTTGACCTGGACTTGGGCCCACCTAGCTTGGGGGTTGACCTTGACTTTGACTCGGACAACCGGGGTGTAAAATTTTTCCCCAATAAAGTGCCTCCCATCAATAAATGCACACCGCACATTTGAGTTGTGTGCATGAAATTGATGGATCTTGAAGTTGGACTTCGAGGTAGAACATCATTCCAGGGGCGGAGCATCATCCCGGGGAGCATGATTCCTGGGGATCGGAGTATCATTCTGATTCGCGGAGCATAATTCCAGAGATCAGAGCATCGTTCCGAAGGAGGGCGCATAATTCCAGGGTTCGGAGCATCGTTCCGAAGGGCGGAGCATAATTCCAGAGATCGGAGCGTCGTTCCGAACGGCGGTGCATGATTCCAGAGTTCGGAGCATCTTTCCGAAGAGCGGAGCATAATTCCAGGATTCGGAGCATCATTCCGAAGGGCGGAGCATGATTCCAGAGTTCGGAGCATCTTTTCGAAGAGCGGAGCATAATTCCAGGGTTCGGAGCATCATTCCGATGGGCGGAGCATAATTCCAAAGATCGGAGCATCATTCCAATGATCGGAGCATGATTCCAGGATTCGGAGCATCATTCCGAAGGGCGGAGCATGATTCCAGAGTTCGGAGCATCTTTTCGAAGAGCGGAGCATAATTCCAGAGATCGGAGCATCGTTCCGATGGGCGGAGCATAATTCCAGAGATCGGAGCATCATTCCGATGATCGGAGCATGATTCCAGGATTCGGAGCATCATTCCGAAGGGCGGAGCATAATTCCAGAGATCAGAGCATCGTTCCGAAGGGTGGAGCATAATTCCAAGGTTCGGAGCATCGTTCTGAAGGGCGGAGCATGATTCCAGAGTTCGGAGCATCTTTCCGAAGGGCGGAGCATGATTCCAAGATTCGGAGCATCATTCCGAAGGGCGGAGCATAATTCCAAGGTTCGGAGCATCGTTCCGAAGGGCGGAGCATGATTCCAGGATTCGGCAGACATTCTGACCGAAGCATGATTTCGATGCAGAGGTAGATTCCTAGGCGAAGTATAATTCCGACAAGGGAGGCAAATATTCCGAGGCGAAGCATTGATTTCGACATGGGGTATATTCTGAGACGGAGCATGATTCCGGCACAGAGCTTGTTGGCTGACTTGATTCCGAGACGAAGCATAATTTCGACAGGGAAGGCAGGTACACCGAGGCGAAGCATGATTTCGACACGGGGTACACTCTGAGACGAAGTATGATTCCGACGCAGAGCACGTTGATTGACTTGATTCCGAGGTGGAGCTTAATTCCGACGAGGAGGACGCTGGTTGATTCCGAGCCGAAGCATAATTCCGACAGGGAAGGCAGGTACACCGAGGCGAAGCATCATTTCGACACGGGGTGTATTCTGAGACGAAACATAATTCCGACGAGGAGGTCGTTATCCCGAGGCGAAGCATGATTTCAACACGGGATAAATTCTGGGACGATGCATGATTCCGCCGAAGAGGTTGTTGGTTTGATTTGATTTGGGTTGACATCAGCATCGCTACACTGGGATATGGTACCGGGAGCGAATCATCATTTTTCATGAGAGGATTTGGGGATTGTTTTTTTTGTTTGGCATAAGCATCGCTACACTGGAATATGGTACCAGGAGCGAATCATTATTTGCGTTTGCTTATTAGGAAACGATGGCTTAGGAGACAGGTTTTAGGTCCCTATCGCCTAAGACTTTTCAACTTTGTGAGCCGTAAGGGTCTCACAAAGCATTTTCTCCCTACAGGTCGTAAGGATCCCGTAAGTGTATTTTCTCCTTGGGAGTCGTGGGGACTCCCAAGTGTGTCGCTCCTTTGTGAGTCGTAAGGATCTCACGCGGGAATTTTCTCCTCACAAAGTCGAGAGGACGTTGTGAGTGCATTTCATCTCTTTCTCACGAGTTTGCGCCCTTTCGGGTTTTCACAAACTCGCTGGCAGTCCTGCTGTTTTTACTCACGGATCCCTTTCGGGTTTTCATCCGTACCCATTTTTCTTGTGGACATACCTTTTTTATTTTTATTTTATTATTTTTGGAGAGATTGGGATTGTTTTACGCCCGTGGATTGTATACGGTTTTGCAGGATGTATGATCCAGACCGTAGGGCCATAAAATTTTGGGACTTTTTGGCGTCTGCATCGCTGCACTAGAATATGGTACCAGGAGCGACTCATCATTCTCCGCTTGGCGTATGGGGCGTAGAATTTGGTTGGCATCTGCATCGCTGCACTGGAATATGGTACCAGGAGCGACTCATCATTCGCCGCTTGGGGTATGGGGCATGGAATTTGGTTGGCGTCTGCATCGCTGCACTGGAATATGGTACCAGGAGTGACTCATCATTCGCCACTTGGGGTATAGGGCGTGGAATTTGGTTGGCGTCTGCATCGCTGCACTGGAATATGGTACCAGGAGCGACTCATCATTCGCCACTTCGAGTATGGGATTTGGAATTTGGTTGGCGTCTGCATCGCTGCACTGGAATATGGTACCAGGAGCGACTCATTATTCGCCGTTGGGGTATGGAATTTGGAATTTGGTTGGCGTCTGCATCGCTGCACTGGAATATGGTACCAGAAGCGACTCATCATTCTCCGTTGGGGTATGGGATTTGGAATTTGGTTGGCGTGTGCATCGCTGCACTGGAATATGGTATCAGGAGCGACTCATCATTCGCCGTTGGGGTATGGGATTTTGAATTTGGTTGGCGTATGCATCGCTGCACTGTAATATGGTACCAGGAGCGACTCATCATTCGTCGTTGGGGTATGGGATTTGGAATTTGGTTGGTGTCTGCATCGCTGCACTGGAATATGGTACCAGAAGCGACTCATCATTCGCCGTTGGGGTATGGGATTTGGAATTTGGTTGGCGTCTGCATCGCTGCACTGGAATATGGTACAAGGAGCGACTCGTCATTCACTACTTGGGGATTGGGGAGAGATGGCTTAGGAGACAGGTTTAGATCCCTATTATCTAAGGCTTTCAATTTTATGGGCCGTAAGGGTCCCATAAAAGCATTTTCTCCCTACGAGTCGTAAGGATCCCGCAGGTGTATTTTCTCCTTAGGAGTCGTGAGGACCCCCAAGTGTGTTCTTCCTTTGTGAGTCGTAAGGATCCCACAAAGGTTTGTTCTCCTCATGTATCGCGAGGACACATGAGTGGGTCTTCTCAATGGAGCATAATTCCGAAGGCGGAGACCAGCCGCGTAACTGGTGATTGTGGTGGGGCATGGGCATGCTGAGAATTATTTGAGCCTGTGGATTGTATACGGTAATCAATTTGGGGACTAACCGTAGGGCTGAAAGAATTTTGGGAAACTGGATTTTTTTTGTTTTTGTTTTACCGCGATTGCTCTATCATTTCAGCTTTTCTTATCGCGAAGATCGCGATTGCCCTATCATTTCGGCTATTTATTCGCGGTTGCCCCATCATTTCGGGTTTATTCTCATTTTTATTTTCACTTGCTGATTTTTATTGCGAGTTGCCCAATCATTTCAGCTTTATTTTTCTTCTTTTATTTACACATTTTTTTTGTTTATTCACATATTTCATTTTACATTCCCAGTTTAACGACTTAGAGGTCGACTGTTCCCAGTTTAATGACGTGGTGGTTGATTGTTTCCAGTTTAATGACGTAGTGGTCGATTGTTCCCAGAGGAAGGCAGATGTCTGAGAGAATCAGTTTCACGAAGAACTTCGGTCTCCGTTTGTATGAAATTGGCGGTTGCATCTTGACTGTTTACTAATACGCCTTTGGACAGTTCTATCTCTCCTGCCTTATATTGCTTTTCGACCCAATCTTTGAAGACGAAGCAGTCCTCAATGGCATGACCTATCACTTTGTGATAGGGGCAGTATTTGGGGTCGTCGGTCCTATTCGCTTCCTGCGGTCTTTTTGACTCTGGCAGTTGTAGACCGTTCTTCACGGCGTCTTTGAATATTTTACGGATTTTGTCCCTTCTGAAGGAATAGACCTTATCCAGCTTCTCTTTTAGTGGAGATTCTCCTCCCTCTCCGAACACTGGCTTCCGAGGCTGGTTGGCGCTAGGCCCGTTCATCCCTTGCTTATTTCGGTTAGCCGAAATGTTGAAAGATCCAGAATCATCGGAGTTTCCGCCTTTGCGATTATCGTCCTTTCGGTTTCTCCAGGACCTATTGTTATTTTGAGAATCCGAGGAGGACTCCTGTTTTGAGCGCTCCAGCATCTGGACTTTCCTGGTCAGCTCTTGGAATGTTTTGAGACCCGCAGTGCATAAAAATGGGGCCATCCAATTGTTGAGGTTTCCGACGAGGAGACTGGCAGATTGGTCCTGCTATATCGGCGCATTTGACGGAGAGATTGCGCCATCGGGTTATAAAATCCGTGCTGCTTTCGTCGCTCTTGGGCTTGGTCCTTACGAGCTCGGCAATGGTAATCTTATCGCTGACGCTCATGAACCTCTGCCGAAACAGAGACTCCATTTGGACAAAAGTTATGACGGAGCCATCCGGTATGCTCGCGTACCAGTCGAAAGCAACATCGGTCAAGCTATTAACGAACTGGTGGAGGAGAAGCGCATCGTTGCCCCCAGTGTTCCCGCATGAGGCTTTGAAGTGGGCGATATGCTGATTCGCATTTCCCATCCCATCGAATCTTTCGAATTTGGGGATGACATAGCCGCTGGGAAATTCCACCAGATCATACTGAGCAGGATATGGTCTCCCACTACTACTGATATCTTTTTGCGCTTCGGCTTCAGCTACCAATGTTTTGACTTTGCTGGCAACTAAATCCATGATTTGATCTTGAGTTAGCGGGCTACTGTCATCGGTAGCCAAAACATTTCCCGAGATAGGATGCGACTGATTTTCATATAGTTCGCCCACTTTTGGATTTGAGGGAATAGGTGTCGGCTGCTTTGGGACACCATTTCCCGGTTCACGAGCAGAGCCCTCCGCTTGATTGGGCGGCTGAGAGGCAAGTCAGGCCGTGAGCTGCATCATGACATTCGTAAAGTCATTGATTTTGGAGTAGAGTTTGGCCATCTCCTTGTCTTTGTCTCTGAGCTGCTTTCGGAGCTCTTGAAGCAGCTCTTGCTCCGCGGTCCTGGGGTGGAAAGTCGGCTCTTCTTCGCTTTCCAAGCCCGACTCCTCACGGACCGAAGGGTCTTTCTGCTTATCAGCCTCACTGGGAAGGTCTTCATTACCTTCCAGAGGAGGCTGGCCTTGGGATGTGGCAGCCATATTCACGCCAGATTGGATTTGGGATGTGGTGGCCCCGTCCTTGCTCTTGCTGCGCGTGCCCACCATGTAGACAGTGTGGACCTCATATCCAGTCGTCTCTTTCTCATTGGCGGGGAGCTTAAAGAAGACACCCGATCGAGCAGTAGTCAAGAGCACCGCTGGAGCTTGCTCGGGACGCGTTGTAGCTTTGTTGGTGTTGATGGCCTTGCCCCCAGCTGGGGCCAAGGAAAGTCGTTCAGGCACCCTTTAGATCACCACATTTGGTCTCCTGCCTTTCGAGACCGGTTTGTCTGCCACCGGGGCTTGAGGAGCTGGGATGGCGCCAACTGGAATGAACATAATAGAGCCGAATGGTAGCAGCGGCTCCTCCCATTGTCGCCCGAGACTGGCCGGAAGGACCTTCCTAGAGTCTATCCTCATCGTGTAGGAGACGGGAGCTGAGTTCATCATCGAAGACATCGTCAGAAGGCGATTGCTTGAAAATCTGCATGAAAAAGCATTATTTTTAGTATAAATACAGGTATGTATATTGATTGAGTTCATATGAACGCTTAACCGAAAATATGGGAGGAGAGATTGGTCCCACCGGGCGTGCCAGAATCTGTAGGGTGTTTTTCGTCACCCCATTGAGATGGGAATACGCGCGTGCTTGTCAGGCGCATTACAGATTCCCCCTGCCTAAGGTAGGCTGGGGTTTAATAATTGTGGGGATCCGAATCTCCGGCAGCCGCGGACTAAGCTGCCGTTAATTACCCCTCGCCTTTGGAGCAAGGGAACCTCCGATTGACGGGTTAAACTGGTCATGCGAACTCAATGTGCAGTGTTGTGTTTTGAAGGGGTTTTGGATATATCGGGGGCCCCGCAGAGTTTTTACGGGGGGCCCGCTACCCGGATAGCGGGCTGGGGGTCAAGGGGGCTAGCAGCCCCCTTGTGGGGTGCGGGGCAGCGCCCCGTTAGAATTTTTTTTCTAACAGGGATAGTGTCGTGGTGTATGTGTGTGTGCACATATGTATGCATATGTGTGTGTATATATATATATGTATATATATGTATATATATAAAAGAAAGAGGGGGAAAAGGCATCCAAAGGATGCGTGGGGCCAGCGCCTTGGACGCTGTGCGCCCAGGTGCTGTGCGCTCAGGCGCTAGCGTGCCACGTGTCGGCACGTGGACGCTCTGTACTTATGCGCAGGGCGCTGTAGCGCAAGCGCGCTGTAGCGCAAGCGCGCCATGTGTCGGCACGTGGGCTCTTTGCGCTTCAGCGCCTCACGCTCGAGCGCAAGTGCGCCACGTGTCGGCACGGGGGCGACTTGCGCTTGAGCGCTGGGCGCTTGAGCGCAAGTGCGCCACGTGTCGGCATGGGGGCGACTTGCGCCAGAGCGCTGAGCGCTTGAGCGCAAGCGCTTGAGCGCAAGCGCGCCACGTGTCGGCACGGGGGCGACTTGTGTCAGAGCGCTGTGCGCTTGAGCACAAGCGCGCCACGTGGGCGCTTTGCGCTCGAGCGCAGGGCGCTGTTGTGCAAGCGCGCCACGTGTCGGCACGTGGGCGCTTTCCGCTTGAGCGCTGAGCGCTTGAGCGCAAGCGCGCCACGTGGGCGCTCTGCACTTGAGCGCCGGCGAAGAAAAGAGGCTTTTAGCCTAAAAAAATTCTCGAAAGAGAAATCAGAGTGGAGTTGGACTCCTAAGTGTGTTTTTGGGGTTAATGGAAGGGGTTCTTCTTCTTCCTCCTCTGTTAGCTGGATCTTGAAGATCAAGAGATGTGGGATCTCAAAATCTCTCCTTTTGGGGATCTAAAGACAGATCCAAGTTCCCCTTTGTGGGTTTGGTGGTGAAAAACTATCTTGTTTTTGAAAAGGAAGAGTAAAACTCTTGATTTAATTCAAAAGAAAGAAGAAGGTTTGAGACCTTCAGAAAAGGGAAAGAAATACAAACCCTAGGTTTTTTTTGAGAGAATGAAAGTGTTCTTTTTTTTATTCATCATGTTGCCTTTTATAGGCTTACATATTTACATATAGCCCCTTGGGCTTCACAAAATGGCATTTTGCCTATCCCATGGCTCATGTGCCATTTTATTTTTGCACATAAGCCATGGGCTTACAAAAATTTGGCTTTCTGCCCGTTTCGTATACATATATGTATAAAAAAAATTACATAAAAATTATTTATTACATGGTCTATATTTTGGCATGGAGGAGGCTGGCCGCGGGCTCGACTTGGGCATGGGTCCGCTTGACCTGGGCTTGGGCCCACCTAGCTTGGGGGTTGACCTTGACTTTGACTCGGTCAACCGGGGTGTAAATTTTTACCCCAACAGCCATATTGGAGTAGATGAAGTTACGATCATGCCCCTAAATTTCCAGATCCAATAACCCATATTCGACTGCGGAACCGCCGTCCAAACCCCCTGTTGACCGCGGATCCGCCGCCTTCTGGTGGAATTGTGACTTCAGATTTTTTTTGGTTTTTTCTGTCGGTATTTGGAGATCCTCATTATGAAAATATTGCCCTTAATCTCTACCGTTGCTAGATACTCCGATTTGCTTCAAATATTTGGCAGTTTCGGTTTGATATTTTGATTTGATGTGGATCTCCTACTTAGATTTCAGGCCTGAGCTAATACCTGCTCAATATCTCAAATCAAATTGTTAGTTGCATTTGTTATTTTTGAGATATTATTCCAACCATTTATATGATATGATATGTTAAGAATATTGATTAGGAATATTTGATATGATATGCATATTTTAATATGAATAATCTTATTGATATTTTATTTAAATATGATATGCATATATTTTCCCTAATTATATTAATTATAAATGAAGAAATATATGATAATAATCTTTTCACAAATAAATCCATATATGTTCGTAATTTACAACTAACACCTTTTAGTAGTTAATAATAGTAGGGAAAATGTTCATATAAATGTGCAATAAATTTGACTGATCAAATATCTCAAACTTATTTTTGATCGTCCCGAGCAAACTATTTATTAAAAAGAAAAAGAAAAACCTATCACATTTTTGTAGGTAACACAATTGCATTCAGCTCGTGCAACAAGCTTTTAAACCTCTAAGTGTCCCTACTAGAAGGAGTGTTGTCTCCTGAGAGTTTTCAGCGGATTACACCCACAAATTCCTAAAATAAAAGAAAGAATATAAAAATTACATGCAAAGATAAGAACATACAAAAGGAAAAACTTAAAAATAAGTGTTTCAAACTATACTAGCATTTAAGTTGTCATGAGCCCTATCTTAATAGTCATGAAAAGATATCAGAAATCACATCAACTCTCAATAAAATATCGTCTTTAGTTTTCCACCGTACCTTTCCTCCAAATATCGATCATATACCCCTACGTGTGTGTAAAAAGCATCCTTACACTTAGAGAATTCAATTCAAGCTATTATACCATTTATCTATATACGATAGTACTTTTTAGTCGGTTATATTTTAGATGGATTTGCTCACACATTTTTCATGCGACCGTTAATACTTCTTGAGATACTAACCAACCGATTACCGAATATGCTCACTTATTAATGCGTAATTAGCAATATCCTAGTCTTGTAACACGTAAGGCTTAGCAGTGACTTCCAAACCAGTTGGTTTAAGGCAATAGATGATAAGGCACCCTTGCTATATTTTTTTTATGATGTTTTAAGTAATTACAAAACCAGTGTTCATTTTTTTCACTATTTATATTTTATGTGTCATTTATATTTTGTTGATTTATATTTTTTCCTTCATACTAAGGCTTCTAGATAAGAGCATTTCAAGGTATTCTCTACTATCCCAAGTTTCAAGACGTGTGCAAGTGCGTATGGTAGGGTATCAACGTTCAAAAGTTTGGACTCAAGAATAGGAATTATTTTTCAAACTTATTTCTATCCTCAGATTAGTAACTTCCTTCATCTTACTAACCCTTGGAACAACAACTTATGACTATGTATTACTAGTTTCGTTTTAAAACATCTAATTTTCTTGCATTTCTTAAATTTTTTCCTATCTTTCATATGTATTTTTCACTTTCTAACTTTTATTTTCTAAAAAAAATTTATGCAATGTAATATTTACAAATGATGTGTAGATATATACAAACCATCCTCCAAATTTATTTGCAGCAGTGTCCTCACTGATGCTGTCATATAAGTTCAAAACCTGAAGATTAGGAGGAACGTTCAATAAGATGGTATAAAAAAGGGGTCAAGAGTGAATGACAGTGAAATCCCCCCCAATTTGTTCTTGGCTCATAATCGTACAAAACTTTCTTTTCTTTAAAGAGCCATTATATTTTTCTTCTCCCTCCAAACTTGAGTAAAACAATGTTTTCATTATTAAGCATTGAAATTCAACATAAGTGGAGGGGGGAATATATATTATTGGTTTATACAAAGCTTTACAAAGACCAAAAGTCAACACCAACCATTCAAATATTTTATCTAGGTAACACAATGGTTGGTAGAAGAATGCGTAATGGATATACGTGTATAAGACTTGAGACTGTATAAGGATGGAGGTTGCATCATGTCTCAAGTATAAGAAACATACATAAGAGTATCGAGAAGAAATTAAGTAGGGGGAAGATGAGAAATGTAATCGAAAGATATTACGTCTCGGTTGGCAGAAACGAAAAAGTGAATGTGAATAAAAACGAGAATGTGTAAGATAAGGAATGGGTGGAATAGTCGTATTCTCGTATGTGATACGAAGAAGGGGTGGCGGTTCAACTTCTTCGGCCTCAAATAGAGGCACACGAATTTCCGGTGGAGCTTGATTCATCACAACATCCAAGTCTTTAAGGAACGCGAGTTCTTCGGTGAAAATATTTTTGAAACTTTCATTGATGGTCCAAGTGATGATCTCATCAGAAAGAAAGGAATCAATATCCATGTTAGTGGAATAAGAAGATTCACTAGGAAGATTGAAAGCTTCAAGGTCAATATATTGCGCACCAAGGTTCAAAACACTCGATTAGTTAGAAATTATAGAGGTAGGAGACTCGAAAAGCTCATTTACCTTATTCGTATAATAAATAGCTAGATCAAACAACAACGCACTAGTGGCGTCGAGATTATTATCGTGGAGCAAAAACTCCTCCAATTCACAACTGTCGGAAGCTATCTTATTGACAGAACATATACTAATTATATGAGTAGAAGTTTCGGAGGGTTGACTTCCTACCCTGAAAATGTTAAGCTCAATTGTCATCTTTCCGAAGGATAGGTTTATAGACCCTTTATGACAATTGATTACTGCATTGGAAGTTGCTAGAAAAGGGCGACCAAGAATCATCGGGATTTGGTTCCGTGGGTTTGACACAGGTTGTGTATCTAAAACTATAAAGTCCACAGGGAATATAAATTCCCCGACTTTGATCAACATGTCCTCTAAATCACCCTTAGGGTGAGTAATAGATCGATTGACCATCTGGAGAGTGCAGTGTGCAGGTTTCAACTCTCCTATGCCTAACTGCTCATAAACAGAATACGGGAGCAAGTTAACACTAGCACCTAGATCGAGTAGAGCGCGATTGATGTTTTTACTCTCAATAGTTATAGATATTGTAGGATAACCGGGGTCCTTATGTTTCTTGGGCAAATATTGGGTAAGAGCATCGCTCATATTGCTCGCTGAGAAAACCTTTTTAGGCACTTGATTTTTCCTTTTCCTAGTGCACAAGTCCTTAAGAATTTTCGCATAGGATGGAACTTTTTGGATAGTATATAAGAGAGGAATTTTTATGTTAACCTACTTAAACATTGCCACAATTTTCTCCATTTGTGGACTTGACTTTTTGGGTCTCAACCGGTTTGAAAAAGGAGCTTTATTAACAGGGGTTGGGTCCAACTCTTGTGGAGAAGTTTATGGGGGTGGAATGGATCCAAAAATTGGATTTGGGGTGGTCTGAGATGGTAGTTCATTCAAGGAAGTGGACTGAGGGTTCGAGCCCAGTGAAGAACGGAGAATGTGCTCGGAAGGAGATGTTGGATTAGACGAAATAGGAGTAGAAGTAGTAGCCCGGGTATCATCGACGTCATCAATTTGTTCACCAACATAGTTGTTCAACACTTTTCCCGATCTTAACGTACTTACGACACCCACGTTATGATTTTGTTTGTTAAGGACGACATTTGCGCTTTGTAAGTGGCCGGGATTTGGTAGAGGCTGAGATGGAAGTTTTCTTTTCTCTCTCTCACTCATCGCGGCATTTAAGTGTGCAATTTATACTTCGATCGATTTTATGCTTTCACCGTGGGAAGTAGTGTGTTGCACTACCGTTTGGATAGAACACGTTAAATTAGCCGTCGTTTGTGTGGATTGTTTAATAAACATTTCTAAGATTCTTTCGAGTGCAGAGATTTTATCGGTGCCGGCCGTTGGAATATTAGTCTGTGATTGGAAAGAATTATTATAAGTGACAAAGTTGTTGGCCGGATTTTGGAAAGATTGCGGTTGAAAGGGCTGCTGAGTTTGTTATGGTGGCTGTTGTTGCTGTGGGGGAAACCTTTGATAGTTATTTTGGCTTCGGAACTGATTTTGATTTTGAGATTGGTTTTGGTTCTAAGCAAAATTAGGATGATTCCTCTATCTCTGATTATATGTGGATGAATAAGGATCGTTTCTAGGTTGTTGCTGAAAAGCAGAATTGGTATATTCTTGACCATGAGAAGGAGAATTCAAAAGACATTCTTTCGTTAAATGTGATGAGTCAAAACAGCAACTACACACGGTTTTTGGTAGCGTAACTTGGTTTAGGGAGGTTAAAGAGAACTTGCTCTCCATACCTTCGAGTTTCTTTTGCATCCTAGCCATTTCGGCTTTCATTGCGATGGAAGCGTCGAGCTGATGGATACCCGCCATAGACGATGTTGTTGGTCTAGTGCACTCCCATTATAATGTTTGTTCGGCGAGATCTTCAAGAAATTGCAATGCTTTGCCATCGTCTTTTGACATGAAATGACATTGACAAAAGGTTTCTAGCATTTGTTTTGTAGTTGGATTGATACCCTCATACATAATTTGGCAAAGTTGCCATCTGTCGATTCCGTGATGAGGGAATTGGACAAGGAGATCTTTAAACCGTTCAAAGCATTTCCAAAAGGGTTCGTTGGCAAGTTGGGCAAAATGGTTAATCTCGCTCCGAATATGGGCAATCTTGTGATGAGGATAAAATTTCTTAAGGAATTCTTTAACGAATTCATCCCATTTAGCGATAGAATGAGAGGCGGTGCTATAAAACCACTTCTCTGTAAGATCGCATAAGGTAAAAGGGAGAAGGCATAATCACAGAGCATCCCCAGAAATTTGGGTGATGCTCATCATTGCACATACGTTTTCGAATTTGGTTATAAAAACATATGCATCTTCATATTCATGCTCGTGAAATTTGGGCAACAAGTTGATGAAGTGGGATTTAATTTCGAAATTATCCCTATTGGCTGGAGAAAAAGATGGACACGTAGGAAGGGGTTCGTGTACAGGATAGTATCGGTCTTGAAGAGTGATGCATGGTGGATTCTGAATTTGCGCACCTACGGATGGTGGCAAGCTGTTGTTGTTAAAACCCGATAGAGATCTGTCCATCTCGAGAGATATGGTAGGTGGAGGAGAAATAAAAGATGAAGAAGTATCGACTTCGAAGTCGACAGCAAAAACACGGACTAGACGGGCACTAGAATCCCGTGTCCAGCTGATCATGCACTAAGTGGGTTTAGTGCACATGGCAGCGTGTGATACGTGTGAGAACGATTTTTAAGAAGGTTTGTTTTGAAAAGAGTGACGGACACAAGGCTTGAGTCAACCAATCACAAAATGCACAATCAATCTCTAGAGCTTGGGTCACCTAGGTCAAGCCACTAGACCGCTCCTAGAGTTCCAAAGGACAAGACGTAGGATCAACCCTCTACCACCTCCTTATCAATCTTGCGTCCAGGTAAGTGCCAGGTAAGTGGGAGGTATCCGCTATACGAATCACCGAAATAGTGAGCCTAATTAAGTAACCACTTTCCGTAGTCACACTTGCCTAGACACCATAAGAGAAATGCGGAAAAACAATAGATTACCCACGACCCTCCTTTGTCCTAATTGAGCGCGAATGTCCTTAAAGGCTTGATCTAGATATTTTTTATTAATGTAGGGTGATAGTATGCTCGTTTGTGATTTCTGGGGCCTAGAAAAGGTGATGAAATCCCCACCTAATGTGAATTTGGGTTTATTTCCCCTTAAAGTCCGGTTTAGATATGCCAAACAAACCAAAATCAAAACAAGCAAAAAGATTTTTTTTAAGCGGCGTTGTTTGTAGAGAATCCTGCAGGTAAAAACAGTTTATTGGAGTTTTAGAGGGGAGAGAGAGATGATAAGAGAATACCAGAGAAGTTTGGAGGCCCAACTCCTCAATACAGTCGCGCTTCCGCCGTCGAATGCAACCCTAGGCTGCGCTTCCGCCGCCTGTTGGCGGGTTCTTTTTGTCAAATTTCTTCAGAGCACCCCTATGCTCCGCTGGTCCAAGTTGAAAGTCTCTGAATCTCTGTTGGCCTGCTCCAATTACTCTAGATCCCCTTGCAAAACTCACACAATAATCATTAAAAACACAAGATGCGGTTTTGGTTCTATTCTATTTTATGTTTCTGGTTTTTATAATAAATCAACCCGAATAACAAGAAAAATAATTATGACCGTTTCACCGGCAATGACGCCATTTGATTGGATGCGAAAAGTGATTGTGTATGTATGCTTTTAAATAACCGCAATCAATAACGGTGCAGCAAATAGCTAGCCGTGATGAGTACGGGTCGTCCGTAGGGAAACGCGAATTTCTTTTTTTGTTTTAGATGAGTTGATAAAAGAAATGAGGGATTGTTGTCGTTTTAAATTAAAATGGGTAGAAAATTTTATAATAGAAAGGTTTGTAGGGTTTATAGGACTTAGTAGTTAATGGATGAAAATTTATAAATGATTCTTTTTATCTTTTAATTGTTTAAAACTCGAGAGATAGCGATGAATGTGGATCAGGGTTCTTGGAGGGAACTAGGGTTTCCCACTACCGCCCTTTATCCTTCCATCGATCTCTATTTATCTCAAGCCCTTAATAAAATAAGTAAATTAATCTCAAATTGTGGTCGTGACTATTATTAATTGATAGCGCGCCCGATAAGAGAGTTAACATTTATTTTGCTAAAGTTTATAAACATTAAAATGTCAAAAGAAGTTAAGCGATTTTTCATCCATTATTCTACCCTATCCTACAGACCCTAACAAGCAAGAAATTACTCTCTCATGGTTATTAGCGCATTAAAAGAGAGGTGGAAAATGAATGAATTCATAATTAAAATTTAAAAGTGTAGAAAGTAATGCGGAAAAGTGATGCAGAAAAGTAATGCGAAAAAATAATGCAGAAAAATAAAGCGGAAAGTAAAACACAAAAAGAATTAAAACAAAAGACTACCTTTTATTGATCCACTATTGCATTACAAAATTTCTTTTTAAAAAAAATTAGATTATAAGAACTCTAGTTTTGCTCGTAGATCTATCTCTTGAATTGAAATTTTGAATTGAGAATATTGAATGGTTTTGATAGACAACTATCGGTCCTTTATATGGTCTCTGAAATTAGAACTCTAAATGCCATATTGGAGTAGGTGAAGTTAGATCATGCCCTTAAATTTCCAGCTCCAACGGCCTATATTCGACCGCGAAACCTCCGCCCAATCCCCCTATTGACCGCGGATCCGCCGCCTTCTGGTGCAATGGCGACTTGGGATTTTTTCTGGCCTTTTCTCTCGATGTTTGGAGATCCTTTTGATATACAGATTCTGAAAATATTGTCCTTAGTCTCTGTCGTTGCTAGATACTCCAATTTTCTTCTAATATTTGGTAGATTCGGTTTGATATGATTTGATGTGGATCTCCTACTTAGATTTCAGGCCTGAGCTAATACCTGCTCAATATCTCAAATCAAATTGTTAGTTGCATTTGTTATTTTTGAGATATTATTCCAACCATTTATATGATATGATATGTTAAGAATATTGATTAGGAATATTTGATATAATATGCATATTTTAATATGAATAATCTTATTGATATTTTATTTAAATATGATATGCATATATTTTCCCTAATTATATTAATTATAAATGAAGAAATATATGATAATAATCTTTTCACAAATAAATCCATATATGTTCGTAATTTACAACTAACACCTTTTAGTAGTTAATAATAGTAGGGAAAATGTCCATACAAATATGCAATAAATTTTACTGATCAAATTCACAATGAGAATTTGATGAAAATCTTTACAACAAGTCTAGCCTTATTAGGTTAATACTTTTCCACCTGCATAGATCTCGAAAGATATACTTCCTCCTAATGGATTTTACCCCTTCAGGAGCACCCAGCAAAGTCCAAAATCCATAATTTGGTGGAGCGCATGGAGTCCATTTTGAATATAAAGCATCCGGTCATCTGGAAGTTACCATTTCCTATGACCTGCAGATAACTTGTAGGGTCATCATAACCATGATGCTGACCTTCCTGTCACCGTCTACGAGAAAACCGAAGTATCTCTCAGGTGGCTGAGTTCACCTACTAAAATCTGCGGAGTGACCAATGGTTTGTCAAGTCCAATTAAATGCTTAAGTTCTACTAAATTTTCGGTAAACGTTTGTAGTTCTGAAATCACTTCCAGTTCTACCATACTCCCACTAGTTTCTTTTGCAAAACAATTCCTTTTATAAAAAGGTGGTGAGCCAAGAACAATGTAAGATCTTGAAAATGGTAGAATCAAAACCATAGCAATTGCTTGGGATAATCCAAAAACTGCCATTACCGAAGCGTGTCTTGAGTTTGTCCGGATTTTTCTTTTAAATATAAAACGAATAACTCCATATTTTAACAACCTCAAGATATGCAACCAAGCTATGTCTATAATGAATCATAGGCACTAATTTAGATGGAACCAGATTCAAATTTCATGCAGCTGTTTCCAGTGCATATCACAAATGGAAAAAGGCTAATACAATATTACTCATTAAGGAGCGCACCCACAGATGAGTAACTTGTGAAAGAATCAAGTTCTCAATATTATTATGATTGAATACCTAGCATAAGTATCTACATTTTCGATCAACTCGAAGAATCCTGATACTTCTAACGTATGGTTATCTACTTTATACATATATCTATAAACTTCTCAAAATCTTTGGACCTTGCATTAAAATGAATGCATGTCTAAAACCATAGAACTCATAGGTAAACCTGAATGAAATAAGAGTACCAACCCCTTGTCCCGAAAAACATTGGACAACATACATTTTCATGTATAAGCCTCAAGAGTTCAATAACTCGAACTCCGTGTGTTGTAGGTAGAAAACTGTATTTTGGTTAAGAATATCTTACATCGTTATTCAATGCATCTTACCTTATCCTCAACTGATAATGATAAGTGTTTGGAACACAATCTTTAAAATTTATATCTCACTTTATAAAATAAAGATAAAGATATTCAATTTTAAAAATTGGTGCATAAAAATGGTTATTCGAAACCAAATATTTGCCGTTGGGCAAAGCCAGGTGATTTAATCCAATATCACCAATTGCTACGAATTCCGATATTGAGGATTAAATCGTCCATTTTTCAATATTCTACTCATATTCAGCATTTGTAACGTCATACATATGTTAGATCCAAATCCATTAAATACATACTCTGGAGTCAGAATTAATTAGGAAAACAGTTTCCAGTAACAACTATACAGAAAAAACTGAAACATGAAATTGTTTCTACGGGGTGGCCGGGTATTCCTAGTAATGTCTTTTCCATTACCCAGATTCATAACAATAGTCACAATTTCCTTTGTCGCCACTTCAATCTCTTTATATGTCTCTACATCTTACCTTCTGTACACCGCACTTAGGCTAGTTGGTTTTCTTCCTTCCCTACTTTTCGGCACCAGCCTAAGCTTTAGAAGAAGGCTATCCAATAAGCGTAATAAATGTACTCTCCTAATATAAGGAGCTCCCGCAGCCTGAGAGAAAGTAAATAGAAGAGACAACTGAATAATCCTATTCAATTTATCCAGAACCAGTGGCCATCCTTAACTGAAATAATTTCTTAGAGTTCATATGTAACTATATGATAGCCCTTCCAAGTAATATAGATCATCGTAATGATATAGAGTGTTTTGGAGAAAAGCAAAGAGAAAATAGAAGTAGTAGGGGGATATGTGACTTTGTCGTAAATCATGACAATCCAAAACCAAAGTGTGTAAAAATATTCGATTAACTTGGTTCATAAGGTTTAGTTTAAGTTAAGTCATAGGTCGCTATAACTAGAGAGAGAAAAGAAACACTCAGCGTGCACTCTATCAAAATTAGATTGGTTTTCACTTTATCTAATCAGGATGGCTTCCACTGTATCCTCGAATTCTCCTTCAAATCGTAAAAGGAGAACTAGTAGGGATCATTTACATCTTGCAAGTTCGCTAACCGTTCAGCCAGGTCAGTGTTGGTACTCCGAGGGAGGTCTCCCGTGCTTTTGCACAGACCCAATTCAATAACCATGTTTCTGCAGAGGTATAATCTCGTTAACACTTTTTAGACATCTAATAGGTTAGCTAATTGTGAAGTGAAAATCTCCCGAGATGTAATACCTACTCATCAGTGGGAATTTGGACCCAACTATCGTTTTATGATAATTTTTGACAGAAGCTGACCATAAGTCGCTCGTCAAGTTCAACCCATCATTATCCTGGATTAATCTAAACCTACCCGCATGAGCCCTTGACGAGGTCAACAAGGCCGTACGACTGTCCTATCTAATCGCATTACTATGCAACAGAAAATCATTACATGGCTACCGAACACTATGCCTTGACGAGGTCAACAAATGCAGCACGGACACTAAGAAATACTAATCTGAAATGATGGAGGGCTATGGCTGGCTTTTGGCGAAAAACCTTTAACGTAATGAACTCGATATCGTTGAAGGAACTCGAGTGACTTTGAAAAGGAGTGGTTTAGGCTCCGCTTTTAAAACTAGTAACATAAACTTTTCTTAAGAGCGAACTCTTCGTGAAAGGATCAAGACTCTTTCTTCATAGAATGAGGTGCAGTATATTCTTAACCGAATAGCTCTATGCAAAGTAAAAGAACATGACTATAGTTTTGAAGAAAACCGAATAGTTTTAAAATTTTGTTCCGACAATATCAAACATGTTTGTTTTCCTTGCATTAAAGATATAATGCAGTCTCATCAATACAAGTTTCTAAGCCACACCAGAAACAATCAAAATAGCATGCTTTTATATGCCATCCGCATTCGCCACGGGGTCCCTGGTCTTCACCGTAAGGTTACTTAACTTACGGTAGGATGAGAACAGAGTTAGCGCGGATGCAAAATATATAGAAGTATCAACTAAATATAATATATATATATATCAATATCGCAGGCAGATAATAGTCATCATGGGAAGATAATAACAATCACGGGCATGCGAACAACAATATGGAATAGCGAACAAACTAGGAGCCCCGCGTTTCATCTGATTCACAGATGAGACGTGATGTTCCCCGGTCGTTTGGATAGCCCGTACAAAGTCAATTCTAGACCCCTACGAGTGTGGCAAGCCACCTGCCAATTCTAGATATTGGGTTACTCGCCCTCAATGACATGAGTCAGTCATCCATCGCTTTCTACAATCTGGTAACTTGTGCACCCCTCCGCAGGTCGATCCTATAACCCCTACAAGTGCGGCGAGTAACCTGCCAATTCAAGAGCGAGGCGGCCCGGTCTCAACTTGTCGGGACCCGGTTCTTGCTCACGGAACAAAGTGCCACACGGAACAAAGTGCCACATCAATTGTCATACTAAGGGGGCGGGGCCACCTCTTGAATCCATAGGGGAGTCCGTGGGACCCACTGTAGAACAATGGGGAATTTTCGGAACACATTCCGAAAGAGGACCGAACTGCATTATAAATGTAATGATGCCACCCTCAATTACAGAGACGCTTTTTAAGTGAATCGGCACCACAGAAGATTGAGAACTTCGTAGTTAAGCGTGCTCGGGCCAGGGAAGTCTTGGGATGGTTGACCTCCTGGGAAATGGCCCCTGGTCGGGTCCAGTTCGCTATAAAGGACAAAACCGTGCGGTTTTGGCCAGAGCGGACAATACCATCTGTACTGGGGCGTGGGGAGTTACATATATGGTAGCCCATGCAGGTCCCTTAGTAGTGGGTCTGTGGTTCGAGGACGAACCATTGTTCAAGAGTAGGGAGAATGTCGGTACCCGGTTCTTGCTCAAGGAACAAAGTGCCATGCCAATTGTCATGCTAAAGGGACGAGGGACACCTCTTGAATCCGTGGGAAAGGCTTCCTTTTGAGTCCGTAGGACCCACTGTATAACAATGGGGAATTTTCGGAACACATTCTGAAAGAGGACCGAATTGCATTATAAATATAATAATGCCACCCTTATACAGAGGCGCTTTTTAAGTGAATCGGCACTACAAGAGCTTGAGAACTCCGTAGTTAAGCATTCTCTGGCCAGGAAAGTCTTGGGATGGGTGACCTCCTGGGAAGTGTCCCCTGGTTGGGCCCGGTTCGCTATAAAGGACAAAACCGTGCGGTTTCGGCCAGAGCGGACTATACCATCTGTACTGGAGTGTTACATTTATGGTGGCCCATGCAGGTCCCTCAGTAGTAGGACTGTGGTTGAGCAAAGTGCCACACGGAACAAAGTGCCATGCCAATTGTCATGCTAAGGGGGCGGGGGCCTCCTCTTGAATCCGTAGGGGCCACCTCTTGAGTTCGTGGGACCCACTGTAGAACAATTGGGAATCTTCGGAACATATTCTGAAAGAGAACCGAACTGCATTATAAATGTAATGATGATTCCACCCTCAATTACAGAGGCACCTTTTAAGTGAATCGGCACTACAGGAGCTTGAGAACTCTGTAGTTAAACGTGCTCGGGCCAGGGAAGTCTTGGGATGGGTGACTTCCTGGGAAGTGGCCCCTGGTCGGGTCCGGTTTCCTATAAAGGAAAAAACCGTACGGTTTTGGCCAGAGCGGACAATACCATCCCTACTGGGATGTAGGGCACACAACTCCATGAGATGGCCACCTGCTGCACTCTAGAACCCGGCTACTCGAGCACTTCTCTTGGATTAATTCTAGTACAGAAAATAAATATATACAATGGTGACATCGACCGTATCCTGGCCGAGCCCCAATAAAAGAATATACATAAAGCGGAAACGGCGGCCACATGTTGGATCCCATCCCGAACAAATGAATACAACATATATAAATCAAAATTGTATAAGCAAACGCACGAGAGGCTATCCATCACGAAAATCCATCTAAACCATAACATATATATATATATATATATATATATATATATATATATATATATATATATATATCACAGAATCAAGAAGCAACACAAGCAAGTGTGCAACCCAGTCTAATTGAACATATAGCAATTAGACGACGTTCAACAACACTTATACCTAGATACAAAACATAAACTATGTTAAAATTTTGACCGGAAACAGTCCCGTAATGCCCCTAAGTAAAAACAACACAAACTGAAATCTGGGGCAAAACAAACAATACCACATATCAAGTATCTAACATTCCAAGCTACTGAAAAAATCCATGGGATTTTAGAAAATTTTGCGCTGTCATAACAGCACAATCGGCTGCCAAAACATGGCTAAATTTCCTTGAATTTTTTGCAAAGTTTTATTTTCAAAAGACAAGTCTTCTGCAATTGTTTAAAATTTTTTTTGAGCAAAGTTTTAAAAAGGACAGTGGTTTGGAATCGGAAATTAGTTACGGGAAAAAATTCGGTCTCGAAACTAAAACATCGTCTAAACTGGTTCTAGTATTTGGGTTGGCTCTGATACCATTGAAAGTTCCTAGTGCCCTCGCCGCGGCAGCCGCGGCCGATGCGGGACCAAAAACGAAAATTTTCAAGAGAACACTAGAAACTAATCCCTAGCGATCGATTCAAACACTAAACTAGAATACAAGTATGCAATGGTTTAGGAATTACAACCTTTGATGCATGTCCACCAAATCGTGGAAGACCCTTTCAAGCTCCTCGTAGGCCGTCGGGAACAAGTTTGAGGGGCGACCGCTCTTACTGAAGATGATCTACCCGAGAGAATCGATATAAGCTCCAGCTTCACCTAGTGAAGCAACCAACGCTTCAAGATCACTACGAATGGAGAGTCGAGATGTAGGAATTTTCCACTATCATTTTCTCTCAAATCCAAAGCTCAAGAAAGCAAGTGAAGAAGAAGGAGTAGGTGAAGAGGCTAACCATCGAAGGCATCGCCTGAGCTTGCTCGTTCCATCTGGCGACTTCTTTTGTTCCGATGGCTTTGCCCCCAGCTAGGGCCAAGGAGAGTCGTTCGAACACCGACTTGCGTTTGAGTTGGGGCGCCCTCGAGACCACCACATTTGGCATCTTTCCTTTCGATGATGGTTTGTCTGTTACCGGAGCTTAAGGAGCTGGGATGGTGTTAGCTGGTATGAACAGAATAGAGCCAAACTGTAGTAGCGGCTCTTCCCACTGTCGCCCGAGACTGGCCGGGAGGACCGTCCTGGTGTCCATCTTCATCATGTAAGAGATGGGAGTTGTGTCGAGAGCTGAGCTTTTCCTTAGAGACATCTGAGTTGCGTCCGAAGATTGAGATTGAAGGTTGTTAATATGTCCAAAGGAACATGATTTCAGTATAAACAATCAACATATATTAATTGATCTCGCATGAACACTTGAATCGAAATATGAGGGAAGAGAAAAGGTCCCACCGGACGTGCTAGAATCTGTAGGGTATTTTTCTTCACCCCATTGAGATAGGAATGCGCAATGCTTTTCATGTGTATATAGATTCTCCCTTCCTAGGGTAGGCCGGGGTTTATTGATTGTGGGGATTCGAATCTCTGGCAGCCGCAGACTAAGCTGCCGTTAATTACCCCTCGCCTTTGAAGCGAAAGAACCTCCAATTGACGAGTCAACTAGTCATGCAAACTCAATGTTCATTGTGCGTATGTGTGTCTTAAGGGATTTTGGGCATATCAGAGGCCTCGCAAAGTTTACGGACATGTTTTGAGTGTGGAGTGTATAGGAAACGAGGGGTGAGTAGCGTCTTAAAGACGCGTGGACGCCAGTGCCTTATGCGTCCGGCACGTGGGCACTGGACGCCAGCGCCTCACGTGCCGAGAACATGGACGCTGGGCGCCTGCAGAAAAAAGGGGCTTAGCCCCGGAATTTAGGAGTTAAACTTCCGAGGGACTTTGGAAACTCCCCAAAAAGGGAATTTTTTTTTTATCTTTATGGAGTTAAACTCCAAAAGATTTTGAATGGAGTTAAACTCCTAAAAGGATTTTATTTATGGAGTTAAACTCCAAAAGATTTTGACAAATAGAGTTGAACTCCCAGAAATCTTTGGAGATGATCAAAGGGGACCCCTTTCTTCTCCCATTTAGCCCTGGATATTCTTTTGAGACTTGGATCTTCCTGAAGTGGAGTTTTTGGAGACGGGTCTCCTTCCTCCTCCTCTCTGTTGGCTGGATCTTGGAGAAAAGGGGTAAGGCTTAAAAATCTCCCCTTTTGAGGGTTTGATGGAAGATCCGAGCTCCCCTTCTTGGGGTTTATGGTGAAAAACTGTTCCTTTTTGGAAAAAGAAAAGTTAAACTCTTGATTTAATTCCAAAAAAAGAAGGTTTAGAACCCTGAGGAAGTAGAAGGAGGCACATAACCCTAATTTTATAGAGAATGAAAAAGTTGTTCTTTATTTCATTATCATGTTGCCTTATATAAGATTACAACTTTACACATAGCCCGTTGGACTTTACAAAATGGCATTTTTCCCATCTCCTGCCTCATGTGCTTATTTCTTTTATACATAAGCCATGCGCTTTACAAAAATTTGGATTTATGCCCATTTTCCTTACATTTATTCATAAAAATTATATTAAAAAAATTTATTACATAATTTTCATTTTGGCATGGGGTAGGCCGGCCGCTTCATGTTCGGGCTCGATTTGGGTATGGGCCCACTTGACCTGGGCTTGGGCCCACTTGGTTTGCGGTTGACTTTGACTTGGTTAACCGGGATATAATTTTTGACCCCAACAAAGTACCCCCATCAATAAATGCACACCACGTGTATGTCGTGTGCATGAAATTGATGGATCTTCTTTCGCATAGTGTGACTTGATTTGGTTCCCGCTTTTGGGAGGCTAGCACTGCTCTTTTTATGACATGGACGGTCGATGATTGACGTGTCTCCGAGACGGAGTGTCACTGGTGATGTGTCCCCGAGGCGGACTGTCTATTTGATGTTTCCCCGAGACGGAGTGTCGGTATATGACGTATCCCCGGCACGGAGTGTCTGCTGTTTGACGTTTCCCTGGCATGGAATGTTGCTGGTTGACGTGTTCGCGAGACGGAATGTGTGTTTGACGTTTCCCCGGCACAGAATTTCGCTGGTTGACGTGTCCCCGGGACGAAGTGATTGTTTGACATTTCTCCGACATAGAGTTTCGCTGGTTGACGTGTCCCTGAGACGGAGTGTTTGTTTGACGTTTCCCCGGCACGGAGTGTCGCTGGTTGACATGTCCACAGGACGGAGTGTCTGTTTGACGTTTCCACGGCATGGAGTGTCGCTGGTTGACGTATCCCCGAGACGGAGTGTTTGTTTAACGTTTCCCCGGCACGGAGTGTCGCTTTGACGTTTCCCCGGTACTGAGTGTTTGTTGGTCGAAGTATCTCTAAGGCGGAGTGTCTGTTTGATGTTTTCCAGATAAGGAGTGTCGCTGGTTGACGTGTCCTCGAGGTGGAGTATCTGTTTGACGTTTCCCCGATATGGAGTGTCGCTTTGACTTTTCCCTGGCACAGAGTGTTTGTTTGACGTTTCCCTGGCACGGAGTGTCACTTTGACGTTTCCCTGGCACGGAGTGTCGCTTTGACGTTTCCTTGGTACAGAGTGTCTGTTTGACGTATCCCCAGCACGGAGTGTTGTTGGTCGACGTGCCCCTGAAACGGAGTGTCAGTTTAACGCTTCCCCGATATAGAGTGTCTCTTGTTGACGTGTCCCCGGCACAGAGTATCACCGTTTTTGACATAGAGGTCGTTGTTGGAATTGGTTGGTTTGATTTGTTTTGGGGAGGTTCCAATCTGTCCAACGGGACTTTTGAGCTTGGAAGCTCTTCCAGGTAGGACTTTAGTTTGATTTGTCCGGTTCCTGCCTTGTTTGACTGGACTTTTGAATTTGAAGCATTGCAGCGTAGGATTTGGAATTTAGGATTTGGATTTTTGTTTAGCATCAGTATCGCAGCACTGGAAAATGGTACCAGGAGAAAATCATCATTTTCCGTGAAAGGATTTGAGAATTTTGGTTTTGTTTTGGCATCAACATCGCTACACTGGAATGTGGTACCAGGAGCGAATCATCATTTGCCATAAGAGGATTTGGGGATTTTGGCATCAGCATCACTGCACGGGAATGTGGTACCAGGAGCGAATCATTATTTAACATGCCTGTTAGGGAACGATGGCTTAGGAGACAGGTTTAGGCCCCTGTCACCTAAGGTTTTTCAATTTTATGAGCCGTAAGGGTCTCATAAAAGCATTTTCTCCCTATGAGTCGAAAGGATCTCATAGGTGCATTTTCTTCTTAGGAGTCGTGAGGACCCCAAGTATGTTTTTCTCTTGTGAGTCATAAGGATCCCACAAAGGTATTTTCTTACGAGTCGAGAGGATCTCGTAAGCTCTGTTCTCGGAACATAATTCCGATGGCGGAGACCGGCCGCGGGGCTGGTGATTGCTATAGGACATGGGATTATTGTTTATGCCCGTCAATTGTATAAGGTAGTCTATTTGGGGATTGGCTGTAGGGCTTGAGGAATTTAGGGGGTTTGGATTTTGGGTCGGCATCAGTACCGCTAACACTAAGGCGTAATGCCAGGAGCGACTCATCATTTGCCATGGCCCTTTGGGGAGCGATGGCTTAGGAGACTGGTTTAGATCTCTATCACCTAAGACTTTTCAATTTTATGAGCCGTAAGGGTCTCATAAAAACATTTTCTCCCTACAAGTCGAAAGGATCTCGTAGGTGTATTTTCTCGTTTGGAGTCATGAGGATTTCTAAGTGTGTTGCTCCTTTGTGAGTTGTAAGGATCTCACGCGGGAATATTCTCCACACAAGGCCGAGAGGACATTGCAAGTGTATTTTCGTCTCTTTTTCACGAGTTTGCGCCCTTTCGGTTTTTCACAAACCCGCCAGCTGTTTTGCTGTTTTTACTCATGGAGCCTTTTCGGGTTTTCATCCGTCCCCGTTTTGCTTGTGGACATACCATTTTTTTTGTTTTTTTACTTTTACTTTTTTTTATTTCCCGGCTTAACGACCTAGAGGTCATAGCTGTGCGCTTATTCAAAAAAATCCTTGGACTTTGATCTCACGGTGCTTCAATGCTCTCTTTGTCCTTTTGGAGAGACGTTTACGTGTCTCGTAGAAACTATGGTGGATTGGGTCATTTTCTTAAGCGTACGATTGAGTCGTCTTCCCCTAGAGGGTTTTGGTCTTCGTTCGAATGGAGCGGACGATCGTAGCTGTTAGTTATATGTATGCCCTAGAGGCCATTACTATACATGAGATGTATATTGTAGTGGATGCTTGGACATATATAGGGAGGACTTTCTTGCTCGACATGATCGTATGCTATCTAGTTACTCTTTACCTTAACGTTATACTGATTGTCTCTCTGTTACATGTTGGTAAAGCCCTTAGGATGTGTACTTGACTACCTGGACTATGATGCGGATTATACCAGTAGGGACATGGTAGTCCATAAGTACATCCTTCAAGGTCCCTAGTCGTGGGTGTATCGAGACGGGGCATCGATATACCAGAGTAGACTAGCGTATAGCTTCTCGACCCATATAGATGGGCGATGGATGATCCCATATCCATTGGTGTTTGACATCAGAGATGATATACGGGTGCTCAGTGGAGACTGGGTACACTGGACGGACTCGCGGAGAACTCCCAGATGGTATTATACCTTACGTCAGATGGAAGTTCTCTGGTGATATTGGTACAGGTTAGTCTGTAGACCCGAGATCGTCATAGAGTCTTGTGTGATTCCCACTGTGCTTTGATTTCCACCTTACCACGTCCAAGAGGGCGTGCAAAACGGTGGTTTTTGGGTACAGTCCCGAGTCACATGGAGGCAATGAGCGATAGGAGGGGTTTCGTCTCTCCCGGTATTGGGGGTTGATGTTGCGCTATGCTCGATTGGCCATAACAGGGAATTCCCTGGCCAGGGCTGGTTTGGAGATTTACTGGTAAGTGTTACCAGTAGTTTCTCGACCCGTTATGAGCCTCGTATCGGCATGACTT
Organism: Agapanthus africanus; assembly: GCA_030015575.1. Lineage (NCBI taxonomy): Eukaryota > Viridiplantae > Streptophyta > Magnoliopsida > Asparagales > Amaryllidaceae > Agapanthus > Agapanthus africanus. The sequence continues at coordinate 305,414,267 of CM057339.1, forward strand.
ATCGGTTATTGGGGTCTGACGTTTACCACCCCTAAACTTGATATGCGACATATCAGACGAGGAGACCGGACTGTACGGTAGTGTCACTGTCAGGCTTTTTGCAGGAGTTGGAGCGGGCTTTCTTGCTGATCTTCTAATCGCTCAATACCCAGGTAGCCATTACGTCCAGCTAGTACCGCTGACGGCTTGTGGGTGCTTGATATGATCATCACCTACTGCCGGCGTATTGACGACTTTAGAGTCCTAAATAGAGGTTTTACAGACTCAGGCAAAACGAAATAGGAGCGCATATGTGATATGTGCGGGACCGAGAATAATGCGTGTATGTGATACTGTATTTTATTCTCGCGACTTTTTGTATCGGTCCTTTACATGTGATATAGCCGAGTTATCGAATCAAGTGTTGATTCGATAAGTCGATACATTGGATGTTAGTCGGTTATATGAGATATAACCGGATTATTAAGTCAAGTGTTGATTTAATAATTTAGTGTATAATTGTATATATGATATACTAATTTACATTAACTAACATTTGTTCACTTAAGAATTTTTCTCACATGTGCACAAATTTAATATATATGTGATATATATTAAAATGTGTTTTCTTTTTGTATCATGGTTGATGATACATCTTTCATGGGTGTATGAGACTTACACCATGCTATTTGTTATGTTGGGTTTAATATTTAAAAGTAATTACAAAATTAGTGGAAAATTAGAAAATTGCATGAAGCTTGTGGAAGCTTGTGGATGCATTGACTAAAGTCCACTAAGTTTGTTTTTACTTTGGATTTTTGTTAACCTAACCATCACACTTAGCCATGATTAAGTCTCTACATGAGTTGGTATATGATACTCACTCATCCATGGTTAGCTCACTCACTTGATCATTATCCTCATCCTTTTCTTTTGTTCATCTTCTTCTTCTTTGAGCAAAAGAAAAAGCTTGCTAGGGTTTTAAAAAGAGAGTGAAAGATTGTGAGAAATAAAATTCTAAAGAGAACCCACTTCCTATTTCTCCATCCTCTACTAGACTAGCACTTTAGTTTAGGGTGTTTGCTTCACTAATTCTCTAGTTAGTGAAGTAGAAGCTTGAGTTCGTATTCCCTCGACATAGATCATCTTCGGCCTCGAAGACTTCAAGCAAAACCGTTGCCCTCTTCTCATGGAGCCGTCCGAGAGTCCGGGAGTTCGTTGATCGCAGCGAAGGGACTACAACAAGGAGCTTTAGAAGTGAAGGACCGATCTACAAAGGTTGTATTTCGTATTCACTTAGTCATAAATAATATTTACTTGCATGTGAAACCCTAATAATTTAGCAAAGATCTTGTTTAGGGTTATTCGGCACGGCTAAAATTTTAATCGGGCATGGATGGTGCCTTGTAGAACCTTGTTAGAGTGCCTAGTAACCCTACAGTGGAATCAGAGCCTAGCTAAAGCATTAGGCGACGTGTATACGAAGTTAAAACCCCGATCGAACCCGGAAACGTCAATTTAACCCCCTCTCTGGACATTTTTTTAAAACTGTGTTTTTTCTGAATTAAAAATACCTAAAAAATTCAGCAGGTGATTATAGGAATTATTGTGCAAAACGACAATGTAACTCGTACGGATCGCCGCAGAACCGCAGCAGTACCCTGCTTGTGCCGCGGATCCATGGCCGTACAGTGAGATTTGGTTATGATTTTTGTACAGTAATACCCTTATCTGTTAGTGCTATTTTCTGGGTATTTTTAAAATGACTCAAGTGTTTAGTGTTCTAGGGATTATTTTGTATTCGTTGATTCGATCGGAATATTTAATTTCATTATGTTTTTCCGGATAATTTAGAAAGTATTAAAAAGTTCGAACGGATATCAATAACTCACTTTTTCCCGACCCGGAAAATTTCCAAGTGTTGGATTTTTCCGTTGTTTAAGAACGTCTAAATCGTGCAAGTTACGCAATGGACCCTCTAGAAGACAACAAACTTTAACTCGATTATGTGACCGTCTTGAACTGCCTTTTGAACCTTCGGGTTTGGGGCAGTACGGCGTTGCCACATGTGAGGCGTTGGCTTGACCCTTCTACGGCCGGACCATTGGTACTGTGGCATATGATGGATATTTTTAAACTCCCCTCAAGTGTTGAGAACTATTTGGGAAAACTTGGGTGTTTGATTATTCGATCGGAAAATTTAACATTGTCTATTTATCTAGAATGTGATACAATATTTGGAATCCACAAGTAGTTATGAGATAACTAATTTGAATGTTATAAACATAGCAGTTTAGTCTCAAATGATCGGTTGCCACGGAATTTTGATGCGATCAAAAGTCCGTCGCAATCACGTAGCGTACGCGGATACTCGCCGGGTAAACTTAATAGACAGCCACGCACCAAAGCCCCGGCCAAGTGACTGTAGGAGAACCCCGTCGTCAAAAGCATCCGTTTGGGTGCTCGCGGCAGCGGTGTTCCGCCTTAGTGCACTTCGTCGACGGCATCCGGGGGTGCGGTTGTCTACTAAAGTTTGCGAAGAGCATTCGATCAGGATGTCGGGAATCTTGTTGAATTGCCCGACTAGATATTAAAAAGTGTTTTCGATATAGAGACTGAAATGCGGGGTTTATAATTGTTAGGCATGCGATGTCTAAGGAGGTTGCGGATTCCAACTGTTGTAGTTTTACACTTTCTTTTCTGCGACCGTAAGTGTAATATGTGATATCGCCGGTTTCGTTGCTATATGTCAACGACAATTAGGATGCGCATATTTACTTACGTTGATGACATGTGATGTTATGTGTTGCTTGATATGTTATATTGGATCGTCGCGTTTTTGAATAGCCGGGGGTTTTATGTGAGATGAGGTTTTTATTTTCATTCATGTAAAATTAAATGTATGTAATATTCTTTTATTGGGGCACTTCCGGGATGAGGTTGATGTCACCATTTGTATATTATTTACTTTTCCGCACTAGGATAGACCCAAGGAGGAGAGCACAAGTAACCGGGTTCTAGAGTCCAGTGGGAGACCAACTCGAGGAGTCGAGTCTGGATCCCCTAACTCTAGAATTGGTAGGGTTGCTTGTCGCTCTCGTAGGGGTCTAGGGGTGTGGGTTTGGCTATTCATCGCTACCGTGGAATCCGTGTTTTATAGAGGCTCAAAATAAAACACGGACGTCCTGATATATCCAATATTTCATATGTTTCTTCTGCTGAGATATCTGTGATGTGATCATTTGATATGTTGTGATAGATACTGTATATAGTATATATGATATATTATATAGACGTTACTTATGTTTTACACCCGCGCTAGCCCTGCACCGCTCTGCCGTTAGTTACCTAACCTAACGGTGCATGAGGGGACATTGAGGAGAATGTGGATGGCATAAGTGTGCGTCGTATTTATCTGTGATGTTTAGGTGACTTAAATGATGGGACTTCATTAATATGATTAATGAAAGAAAAAGAAACCTAAAAGATGTTGTGGAATCGAATTTTCAAAAACAGGCAGCTACAGTTCTTGCTTTGCATAGCGGTGTTCCTTGTAGAACATCCTGCACCTTATTCGATAAGGAAAGGGCCGAGATCCCTTCACCGGGAGTGACCCCTTTAGCAATAACTGGCAGATGCTACAACCCTCGGTTTGTCTTTTGATTGCTTTTATAGTTTTTTCTTTGCATAGTGATATATATGATATATCCTGCATCTTATTCCATAAGGAAAGAGCCGAGATCCCTTCACCGGGAGTGACGTCTTTAGCAAAACTAATGAAAGCCTCAAAATCACTCCATTTTAAAAGTTATTTGATTCTACAACGATATCAAGTTCATTACGCAATAGGTTTTCAGAAAAACCTGTCGTAGCCCTCCGTCATTTCAGATAAGTCCTACTTAGTATTCGTGCTACGTTTGTTGGCCTGCGTCAAGGCGTAGTGTGCGGTAACTAACTAGTATTTATCTGCTTATGCATATGATGCAGATTGGATTAGGGTAGTCGTGCGACTTTGTTGTCCTGCATCAAGGGTTGTGCGGGTGGGTTTAATTCAATTAAGAAATGACGGGTTGAACTTGACTAGCGCACTATGTTTTGTTGCCCTGCGTCAAGATCATGGGACGCTAGGGGAAAAATATTATCGGGAATTTCAAGTGTTGAAATTTGCAATGAGATTGCATACCTTCTATGAGATAGTTGGATCCCGATACCCACTGCGAGTAATTGTTACTCCTGGGAGAGTTTTACACATTACAATTAGCCGATCAAGTAGGTGTCTAGAAAGGTGTCAATGGGGTTACGCCTCTGGGAAAACGAGGTTTACTTTAATTAGGTCGGTGCGAAAGCACGGGGAGCCTCACTCAAAGTACCGACACTGGCCTGGCTGAAAGATTGGCGAAATTGTAGGGTGTAATTAATCCCGGCTAGTCTTTCCTTTTAGGGTTTGAAAGAAGATTTGATAAAAACAGTGGGAGCCATCCTGATTAGATAAAATAATAACCAATCTGATCTTGCAAGAGCGCACGCAGAGTGTTTTCTTCTCTCTCTCTCCAGGTAGCGACCATGTCACGCCTTAATCAAGATAATAATACGGATGTATTGACCGAACCCGCTTGTTATACTGCGCTGAGGAACATTGGTCCCGCTCCAACTTATAACTGTTATAAGACCGAGCAGGAAATAGGGGATTGCCAGAATTCCCGTGCCGCCCAAACGAAGAAAGTGCATGCTGATGCATCTTCTTCGGGTGTGTTCATTACAGAGAACTGTTTCTCAGTACTCTGTACGTCCTGGGTATGTGATACCGGATCAGGATCCCACATATGTAATTTGTTACATGGGCTACAGATAAGTAGAGAACTGAGAACGAGTGATAAGTTTCATGAGATAGAAATGGTGCAAGTGTTGCAGCCAAGTCTGTTGGTCACTATCACCCTGTATTACCAGAATACATTGATTCTGAACGAATGTTATTAGATACCGAACCTGATATACAACATCATATCAATCTCTTTATTAGTAAAGAAGGATATAATTTTGTATTGTTGGATAATGTTTTGAACATTTCCTATATCAAGAGTTGATCGGTTCAGGCACGTTATCTAAAAGCATTGACGTTCTAAATCAAACTACAGTTCTTAGTATACAGAACACACATAAGAGGAAGAGTTCAAAAATGAACGAATCCTTCTTAAGGTATTGTAGACTAGGTCATATCAATGCGTCCCGACTAGCTGAAGTTACATATAGATGCATATTTAAATTAGTTTGAATTTACATCTTGTAAAACTTGCCGGTCATGTCACAGAGATAAGATGACCATATCTCTGTTTATTGGAAGCAGAGAAAGAGTTAGTGAACTCTTGGGATGAGACATGTTGATGTATGAAGGTCCCCTGTCTACACATGCCAAGACCGGTTCTTTGTACTTCATTACATTCTCTGATGATCTCTCAAGATTCAGACATATGTTCCTGTTGAAACACAAGTCCGAAGCTTTTTGAGATATTCACAGAATATAAGTTAGAAGTAGAGAACCAAAACGGGTATAAGTATTATGTCCTTTGTTGTGATCAGGGAGGAGAATACTTGAGCATGGGATTCCTGGACTATTCTAAAGGAGAATGAGATACTCTCTCAGCATTACTCCTCCGTATACACCACAGCACGTCGGTGTATCGGAGCGGAGCAATCACACCCTATGTGATAAGGTGTGCTCTATGATGAGTACTACCGAGTTACCTATTTCCTTTTGGGGGTTATGCACTTGTGAAGCTGCATACCTATTGAATGACGTTCCAACCAAATCAGGTGCCTACCACTCCATATGTGATATGGTAAGGGAAGAGCCCATCTCATAAGTCAGTTAAGATTTGGGGTTGTCCGGCCTATGTCTAAAAGCAAAATCCGGACAAACTCGAGGCAAGGTCAGTTCTGTGGAAGTTTGTTGGATATCCCAAGCATTTGCAAAGGAATATCTTCTACCGCACCAAGGAACAAAAGATGTTTTGTTTCTCGGCATGCCACCTTTTTAGGAAAAAGGAATTTATTTTGGAAACAAATTTATGGTCATGAGGTAGAACTGGAAGGAGTTCCAGCTATACAAACTACAGCTGACGATTTGGTAGAACCGGAGGATTCAATAGCTCCCAACGAACCTCAGCCTCTCCGCCGATCTGGTAGGGTTCCTCACCCACCTGAGAGATACTTTGGTTTCTCTATGACAGTGGGAGCGAGGATTGCATCATGAGATGATGACCCATCTAGTTTCGAGCAGGCCATCAGGAGTGGGGACTCTGTAAGAATGGCTGGATGCTAAGCGATCTGAGATGGAATCCATATACACCAACAAAGTATGGACTTTGGTTGCTTTATCTGAAGGGTTAAATCCCCATTAGGAGCAAGTATATCTTGAGAAGATTACTTGGTGTACATGGAAAAGTTGAGACTTTCAAATCTAGACTTGTTAAAGGTTTGCATCATAGACCAGTTGTGGCTAATGATGAAACCTTTTCTGGGGCCTATGCTTAAGTCCATCCAGATCCTACTTGCCATGGCTACATACCATGACTATGATATCTGGCGGTTGGGTGTCATGACTGCTTTTCTAAATGATGTTTTAGAAGAAAAAGTCTATAAGTACACAGTCAGAGGGCTTCGTAGACAGTGGGAGCAGCGGAAACGTGTGCAAGATGTTTTATGTGTTAAAGCAGGTATCGCGGAGATGGAACATCTGTTTCGATGTGGTAGTCAAAGAGTTTGACTTCATCAAAATGGTAGATGAACCTTGTATATACAAAAAGGTAGTAGAGAGTATGGTGGTGATCCTCGTAGAGTACGTGGATGACATACTCTTGATAGGGAAGTAGTTTCCTATTCTACGCTCGGTCAATCTCCGCTTATCACAAGGATTCTCCATATAGGATCAAAGTGATACCTCCTAAATCCTGAGTTTGGATCTATGAGATAGATCTAATTGGATGTTAGGATACTCACTAGTTGTAGTGAAATGGTATTAATCGATCCTGAGGAGAATCACCGGAAAAGTTCTACGGTGATAAAGACGACTGAATGTCAGTCACAGGCATTGTCTTTACCCTCAGTAAAGGGACGGTATGTTGGAAGAGTTCCAAGCTAGATACCGTGGCATACTAGACGATAAAGGTTAGATACATCGCTACCAAAGATATTACCAAAGAGGCAGTCTGGGTGTATATTAGTTTATAAGATGAACTTCGTTCCTACCATTGTGAGACAATGGAGTTGTGGCTTATGCCTAGGAATGCCCGTCCCATCAGTGATCCAGACATATTCTAAGGCAGTATCACCTGATCATGGAGATGTGATTGAAAAACGATTTCGGATGTGTAGTTAGAAAATTGGAAGATAGTATTTAGAAATCACAACCAAAAATATTTTGACCGCAATCAATAACGGTGTCGGATGTAGCGCGTTAGTAAGTGCGGATCGTCCACAGGGAAAGTGAGATCCGTTCAATTTCTGAATTAGATGAGTTGAAAATTTAAGGAAAAGAAAAGAAAACAATTCATGATTTGCATTTGAAGATCAAGAAATAAGAAAAATCTAGATCTAAAAGAAACATTAAAAACAAGAATTGAGATGTGTGATAATTTCCAACCAACAATCAAGATTAGAAATATGGCTCGTAGGAGTAGATCGGATCTATAGATGTGATGAGATCTAATGATTACTCATTCTTATCCATTAACGAATTGATACTAGATCGATGCAAATTCATCGAGGTTTAAGGATCGTGCGAGGAAATTAGCGATTTCACAACTCATCCTTTGTCCTTTCGATGATCGCATTCAAATTCTAGCTTCTAGTTAATCAAATGGTTAATAGTTGTTCCCTAGTTTCGAGTGAACATGATCAAGAAAGCATCATCTCGAAACTAGGTTATTAATCATTTGATTCACTAGAATTTCCAAACATTATAGGATTTAAGAATTGTAAAAATATCTAAATCATCATCATCTAAAGATCGTCACAACTCCTACACGAGCGGAGATTACTCAAACATCATGATCACAAACACAATCACAAATTGAGATCTAATCATTATGCTTGAATTAAAAGATAAGCAAGAATATAGAAAATTCACCTTTATTTATCGACAAATTTCGTTACAACTCTCTTGAATTTACAAAAGGATGGAACTAGATCGTCGATTTCGGCTTCACTCGGCTCCTTGAGTCGAGGATCGGCGTGGATCTCTTGCTCCGTTGGAATCCGGCGTCGCTTCTAAAGGTTGAAGGCTCTCTTGCTTGAATTGCTCTCGGGATCTTGATCTTGATTTTGAATTGGGGTTTGAATTTGAGGCACAAGTTGTGTTACTCAACTTGTGGGTAGAAGATGATGGTGATTCTTGAACAACTTTCACCCTAGATCTAGGCTCTCTTTTATAGACCTCAAAATTCTAGATCTAGGATTTGAAATTTCCCTCCACAAGTTTGTTAGCCAAAGATTCAAATTTCCCTCCAAAAGTTTGTTAAGAGAGCCTTCTAGAAATAGTTTGTTAAGCCGAGCCTTCTAGATGCACCACGTGGAGCTTCTGGGGTCTTCTGGAAGCTTTGGCCGTTAGAGGAGACACGTGTACAAAATCTGAAGGCATGATCTTATTATCAAGCCGCGGATCCGCGGCGCCAAGGGGGTTTGGGCCGCGGATCCGCGGTCCTCTAGTGGCCTTAGGGCTTGAGTTTTCTTCTGTGGACTTGGGCTGACATATGGGCCTTATTCTGATATGTTGAATTTTATTTGGCCTTCTTTATTGCTACCAGATCTTTAGCCTTTGAGTTAGCGTATCTTTTATCAGCTCTTTTCCCAATTTGGGTTCTGCTTCTGGAATTTTCCTGCATTGGACCCCAAGACAAGAGTTGCGCAATACAAGGGTGATGCGATGCCATGAAACACAGTCAATTTCCCTTAAAGTGTCGGTTTAAAAGTCTAAAACATGCAATCTGGTATTTCAGAGATGATTTGGTAATATGTGCATTTATGAATACCGAACACTTCTAGATGAGTGCAAATGATAGGGAACTTGCCGTGTTAAAAATGCAGTATTTTCTACTGATCAAGATGGTTGATCTCCAGGGGATCGAGGTCAGGAGAGTAGACTCAGAGAACAACACGGCGGATCCACTCACAAAGGCCTTTTCCCAGAGAGAGACTTTTATGGGATGGTTGAGTATGGGATACTTCAACCACTGTTATCAGATGGCCCTAGTGCAAGTGGGAGATTGTTAGTTTTATGTATGCCGTAGAGGCCATTACTATACATGAGATGTATATTGTAGTGGATGCTTGGACATATATAGGGATGACTTTCTTGCTCGACATGATAGTATGCTATCTGGTTACTCTTTACCTTAACGTGTATACTGATTGTCTCTCTGTTACATGTTGGTAAAGCCCTTAGGATGTGTACTTGACTACCTGGACTATGATGCAGATCATACTAGTGGGGACATGGTAGTCCATAAGTACATCCTTCAAGGTCCCTAGTCGTGGGTGTATCAAGACGGGGCATCGATATACCAGAGTAGACTAGCGTATAGCTTCTCGACCCATATAGATGGGCGATGGATGATCCCATATCCATTGGTGTTTGACATCAGAGATGATATACGGGTGCTCAGTGGAGACTGGGTACACTGGACGGACTCGCTGAGAACTCCCAGATGGTATTATACCTTACGTCAGATGGAAGTTCTCTGGTGATATTGGTACAGGTTAGTCTGTAGACCCGAGATCGTCATAGAGTCTTGTGTGATTCCCACTGTGGTTTGATTTCCACCTTACCACGTCCAAGAGGGCGTGCAAAATGATGGTTTTTGGGTACAGTCCCGAGTCACATAGAGGCAATGAGCGATAGGAGGGGTTTCGTCTCTCCCGGTATTGGGGGTTGATGTTGCGCTATGCTCGATTGGCCATAACAGGGAAGTCCCTGGCCAGGGCTGGTTTGGAGATTTACCGGTAAGTGTTACCAGTAGTTTCTCGACCTATTATGAGCCTCGCATCGGCATGACTTATCGGTTATTGGGGTTTGACATTTACCACCCCTAGACTTGATATGCGACATATCAGACGAGGAGACCGGACTGTACGGTAGTGTCACTGTCAGGCTTTTTGTAGGAGTTGGAGCAGGCTTGCTTGCTGATCTTCTGATCGCTCAATACCTGGGTAGCCATTACGTCCAGCTATTACCGCTGACGGCTTGTGGGTGCTTGATATGATCATCACCTACTGCCGGCGTATTGACGAGTCTTTAGAGTCCTACATAGAGGTTTTACTGGCTCAGGCAAAACGAAATAGGAGGGCATATGTGATATGTGCGGGACCGAGAATAATGCGTGTATGTGATACCGTATTCTATTCTCACGACTTTTTGTATCGGTCGGTTATATGTGATATAGCCGAGTTATCGAATCAAGTATTGATTCGATAAGTCGATACATTGGATGTTATTCGGTTATATGAGATATAACCGGATTATTAAGTCAAGTGTTGATTTAATAATTTAGTGTATAATTGTATATATGATATACTAATTTACATTAACTAACATTTGTTCACTTAAGGATTTTTCTCACATGTGCACAAATTTAATATATATGTGATATATATTAAAATGTGTTTTCTTTTTGTATCATGGTTGATGATACATCTTTCATGGGTGTATGAGACTTACACCATGCTATTTGTTATGTTGGGTTTAATATTTAAAAGTAATTACAAAATTAGTGGAAAATTAGAAAATTGTATGAAGCTTGTGGATGCTTGTGGATGCATTGACTAAAGTCCACTAAGTTTGTTTTTACTTTGGATTTTTGTTAACCTAACCATCACACTTAGCCATGATTAAGTCTCTACATGAGTTGGTATATGATACTCACTCATCCATGGTTAGCTCACTCACTTGATCATTATCCTCATCCTTTTCTTTTGTTCATCTTCTTCTTCTTTGAGCAAAAGAAAAAGCTTGCTAGGGTTTTAAAAAGAGAGTGAAAGATTGTGAGAAATAAAATTCTAAAGAGAACCCACTTCCTATTTCTCCATCCTCTACTAGACTAGCACTTTAGTTTAGGGTGTTTGCTTCACTAATTCTCTAGTTAGTGAAGTAGAAGCTTGAGTTCGTATTCCCTCGACGTAGATCATCTTCGGCCTCAAAGACTTCAAGCAAAACCGTTGCCCTCTTCTCATGGAGCCGTCCGAGAGTCTGGGAGTTCGATGATCACAGCGAAGGGACTATAACATGGAGCTTTAGAAGTGAAGGACCGATCTACAAAGGTTGTATTTCATATTCACTTAGTCGTAAATAATATTTACTTGCATGTGAAATCCTAATAATCTAGCAAAGATCTTGTTTAGGGTTATTCGGCACGGCTAAAATTTTAATCGGGCATGGATGATGCCTTGTAGAACCTTGTTAGAGTGCCTAGTAACCCTACAGTAACTTGGTTTTCTTCTAACGCATCTCTGCCCAATGAGACCACTCCCTCGTTGTATTATTTTTCAACCAAATTCTTGAAAACAAAGCAGTCTTCAATAGTATGACTCACTATTCTGTGATACAGGCAGTATAAGGGATCATCAATCATGTTTTCTTCATGTGGTCTTTTTGATTTAGGCAATTGCAGACTATTTCTCAGGGCGTCCTTGAATATTTTACGGACTCTGTCCCTTCTGAAAGAATAGACCTTATACAATTTCTCTTCCAGGGTCGATTCCCCTCCCCCACCCAATACTGGTTTTCGAGGCTGGTCGGTATTAGGCATGCATGTTCCTCTCCTACTTTGGTTGGCAGTTGCATTAGACGATTCAGCGTTCTTGGGAGGCCCACCTTTGCGGTTGTTGTTATCCGGATATCTGGACTTGTTGTTATATTGGTAGTTTGGAAGATATTCGAGACCCGCATGTTCGAACATCTGGACTCTTTTAAATAAGTCTTGGAGAGTTTCGGGATCCGCTGATGACTTTCCCTTAATTTTGTCTCGTGTCAACTGGTCGCAGTCATGCATCAGGACTTTTCTAGAGCCTAGCCGTCGTTGACTTTCATGAAGATATTCAGCTCTTAGACCGAAAGGAATAGCTGTTGGCTATTTTGGTACATCCATCCCTGGTTCATGGACCTAATTTTGAATTTGTTGTGATTACACTTGAAGGACTCGGGTTGTGAGATTTTCCACAACATTCACCAGATCATCTACTTTGGAACGAATCTTGGCTAACTCCCTATCACGATCCTGAAACTGCTCTTGAAGCCATTGGAATAACGCTTGTCCTGTAGCTTTGGGGACGATGAATGGGCTATCCTCATCGCCTGAGCTCGATTCTTCAGGAACCATGAGCTCTGATTAGTTTAAAATATTGCACATTTGAATGAATATTTTCCCTTCTATTATTAAGCACTAAAAGGTGTTTATTGTAAATATAGAACATATGCGGGTTTATTTGTAAAAAGTTTATTATCATATTTTTCTACATTATAATTAATATAAAGAGGGAAAATATATGCATATAATATTTAAATGAAATATTTGTAAATTAAAATATGCATATCATATCAAATATTTCTAATCAATATTCTTAAGATATTATATCATTTAAATGGTTAGAATAATATCTCCAAAATACCAAATGCTACTAATACTTTGATTTGAGATATTGTGAAGATATTAGCTCAGGTTTGAGGTCCAAGTAAGAGATCCAAGTCAAATCGGGAGATATCGGAACCGAATATGCCAAAATTTAGAAGAAAATCGAGAGATCTAGCAACGGCAGAGATTCAGAGTATTATTTTCAGAATCTAGACATAAAAAGGATCTCCACATGTCAACCCAAGAAGCCAGAAAAAATCCCAAGTCATGATCCTACCAAAGCGCGGCGGAAGGGCGGCCAAACATGGCATTTTGCGGCAGTTCAGAGCTCAAATCTGGGCCGTTGGATGTAAGATTTTGGGATCATAATCTTAACTGCATATATTCCTATATGAAATCTAGGGTTTCTGGTTTCAAGGACTATATAAGGGACCGAGAGCTGTACATTGAAAATCATCACCGAAGAGATCAAGAGGTCCAAAGAGATTTACGCATCCGAGTGATCATCAACTAGTCACTACTTCCAATAAGATAGAGATCTTGAGCAACTACGGTTCGTGTACTTTACTTTCAAAAGTTGTATGCAATAGTTGATTATTAAAGGTAGTGTTTTTATCGTTTTTTTTGCAATTAATTTCCACACTTACTTTCTGCACTTATTTTCTGCGGCTTAAACATATTTTCACTCTTCTTCATCCTTTCTTCTAAATCTCAAACCATGAGTGAGTAATTCTTAACTTGTTTGGGTTCGTAGGATAGGGTAGAACAAGGAAAGATAAAATCATTTAATCTCTTTTATACATTTTAAAGTCTATAAACTTTAGCAAAATAAATGTTAACCTCCTTATGGGACGCGCTACCAATTTATTGCTAGTCACGACCACGATTTGAGATTGGTTTAACACTTGTTTTGTTAGGGGCTAGACATGAATAGAGATCAATGCAAGGACAAGGGTTAGTAGTGGGGAAACCCTAGTTTCTGTTGGCTATAGTACCCTCAAGGCAATTATTGTAATTGCAGACAGGTGATTATGATGATTGAGGGAGGACCTATACGGATATAACAGTTTTACTCGAGATGATAATATGCTATCTGGTTTGCCTTTATCATTATGTATATGCATTATGTGGTATTACAGATCACTATTACATGTTGATAGAGCCCGTAGGATCTTTCTTGACTACCAGCATTATGATGGTGATCATATATGTGGAAACTGGGTGGTCTATAAGCACATCCTTAAATTTCTCTAGTCGAGAGAGTATCGAGACTGGGCATTAATACTCCGGAGTAGACTAGTGTATACTTTTTGAGACCCCGATGAAGGGCGGTGGCCGGTCTCACAAGCCATTGTGTAAGTTAGTCTCCTAAGATAGTATACATGTACTCATTAGGTTATGAGTATACTGGATGGACTCGCCGGGAACATGCTAGTTGGTATTATACTTATTATCAGATAACAGTTCCCAGATGACATGTGTACAGGTTAGTCTGTCGACCTGGGATCGTTATTTGTCTCGTGTGAGTTTCCACTATGCTTTGATTAGTACCCTACCACGGCTCAAAGGAGTCGTGCAAACATGTTTTAGTTGGGTACAGTCCCGAGCCACATGGAGGCAGTGAGCGGATCTTCGAGGATTCGTCTCTCCCGGTATTAAGGATTGATGTCGTGAGGTGCATGGGTGGCCATCACCAGAAATCCTTGGTCAAGGTAGACGAGAATTACTGATTTGGATCAGTAGTTTCTCAGTTGGTGATGGGCTTCATTCCGACACGAAATATCACGTTATTAGGGGTCTGACTTTATCCACCCTCCTAAACCCGATATACGATACACTTAGACGAACAGACCAGACTGTACGGAGATTGTCACAGACAGGCTCAGTAGGGGTTCGGATGAGTTTGCTCGTCAGCCTTCCTTTAGCTCAATACCTGGCTAGCCATTACGTACAGCCAGTTCCGCTGACGTGCTTGTGGTTAAACCCACTGTCAGTGCATTAACGAGTCTTTAGAGTCCCACACAGAAGGTTTCCCTGCTTCGGGCAAAACGATGTATAGGCCATATCGTTTTACGGTAGGGTTCAATCATATATGTATACTAGCTACACGTATCATGATTCAGACAGATAATACTAATGTGTTTTAGTTTAAGCCGGATCCTAGTATTATATTATTAGATTATTTTCGTCTCTTTGTATTTGTATTTTTCAGAATACGGATACGGGTATGTATATACGGTGAGGGGTATTCTTGTAATTTCTACAAAATTGCTTCTAAAAGAAGACACCACATTTGTTTATAACCATTTTGGATTAAATGGTTAATAAGGTGGAGGATGAGGTGTTATTAGCATTTATTGAAGCATGGCTCACTTGGTGACTTATGGGGTGGAGGCTTCATTCTTTAGTTCACAAGACTTAGTCATTTTCATGGTAGCTTCACATAACACTCTCATCACCTCATGCTTGCTTCTTCTACTTCCATCCTAAAAGTCTCATGTGTTGAGAAACCTAGGGTGTTATAAGACATATTATTCCATCATTAAACTCTACATCCTCTAGGCTATCTAGTTTAGCGAACTAGGTACCCTAGTTACCTCGGCTTTGAGGTTGGAGCTCGAACTACAAATCCTCAGGTACATCATCTTCGATGGAGGGAGACTAACGATCAAGCTTGATCATGGAGACCACTAGAAGCTTATGAAGATGGTAAAAGACCGAAGGACACGAATCATTCGGTATAACCATTTTTGTTGGGTTATACTAATGCCCTGGCCATCATCTATGGCCGTTTGTGGAACAAATTTTTTTCTACGATTGTAAAACCGGCGCTAGAATAACCCGTTACCGGATCTACCATAAACCTAACTAGCTAAATAAGGGGATCTATCTACTATGATGAAAAGTCTCACCAAAAGATCCAAGTTCTTCAGTCTTCGTTCCACTTCATAAGCTTCTAGTGTAGGGTTACCTAGCACGACAGCCAGGTTTCGGGAGATATCGTCCATGCCAATTTCAAAAATTTGCCGTACTAAAGAACCCTAACCAAGAATCTTAACTAGAGATTTAGACGAAACAACAATGTAAACAACTTTACATCCAAAGGGAACAAGGAATACAACCTTTGTAGACTGGTCCTTCACTTCAATAGCTCCGTGTAGTAGTCTCTTCGCTCCAAGTAGTGAACTCTCGGACTCTAGAATGGCTCTACAAGATGAAGGGAACAAGCTTGCTGGAAGTCTTTGAGGCCGAAGATGATCTACGTCGAGGATATACCAACTCAAGCTACCTTTTCACTAATTTGGGTTTAGTGAAGCAAACATCCTAAACTAAATGGCTAGTATAATAGAGGATGATGAAGTAGAAATTTTGCTCACTTTAGATTTATTTTTCTCACAATATTTCTTCATCTCTCTAAAACCCTAAAAAGCTTTTTGGAGATGAGGATGAAGATGAAGTGGAGATGAGAATGAAACTCATGAGGTGAGAATAGCAACCATGGGCGAGTTAGTGTCATATACTAACTCATGTAGATAATAAATCATGGCTAACAATAATGGTTAGGTTAATAAATATCTATAAGTAAAACAAAATTAGTGGACTTGATCAATGGTTCCACAAGCTTCTACAAGCTTGAACCATGTGACTAATTTCCAACAAATTTGATTAACTTTAAATAAATAAAACCTAACATTAACATAAGCATGGTGTGAGTCTCATACACCCATGTAGCATGTGGCATCAAGCATGACACAAAATAATGTACATTAATATATATCACATATATACTAAGTGTACACAAGTGAGAAAAAGAAATGTTTAAGTGAGCAAATATTAGTTAATGTAAATTAATATATCACATATATAATTATAAATTAAATTATTAAATCAACACTTGATTTTATAATCCGGCTATATCACATATAACCGACTAATATCATATGTATCAACTTATCGAATCAACACTTGATCCGATAACCCGGCTATATCACATATAATCGTCCGATATCACATATCGTGAGAATAGAATACGGTATCACATACACGTGTTAATCTCGGTCCCGCACATATCACATATGTACTCCCACTTCGTTTCGCTTGAGCCAGGAAATCTCTGTGTAGGACTCTAAAGACTCGTCAATACGCCGGCAGTAGGTGGTGATCATATCAGTCACCCATAAGACGTAAGCGGTCCGCTAAACATAACGGCCTCCCGGGTATTGAGCGATCAGAAGATCAACAAGTAAGCCTGCTCATACTCCTGCGAATTCAATAAGTAACACTACCGTACAGTCCGGTCTCTTCGTCTGATATGTTGTATATCACAACCTGGGGGTGTTATAACGTCAGACCCCCATAGCTTGATAAGTCATGCCGATGTGAGATCCATAACGGTTCGAGAAACTACTGATAACACTTACCAGTAGATCTTAGCAACTCTGGCCAGGGAGTTCCTGTTATGGCCAATCAAGCATAGCACAACATCAACCCCCAATACAGGAGAGACGAAATTCTCTCCTATCGCTCATTGCCTCCATGTGACTCGGGACTGTACCCAAAAACCACCGTTTTTCACGATCTCTTGAACATGGTAAGGTGGAAATCAAAGCACAGTGGGAATCACACAAGACTCTATGACGATCTCGGGTCGACAGACTAACCTGTACCAGTGTTACCAGAGAACTGCTATCTGACGATATGTATAATACCATCTAGGAGTTCTCGGCGAGTCCGTTCAGTGTACCCAGTCTCCACTGAGCACCGGTATACCTTCTCTGATATCAAACACCAATGGATGTGGGATCATCCATCGCTAATCATATGGGTCAATAAGCGCATACGCTAGTCTACTCTGGAATATCGACACCTTGTCTCGATATTCCTACGACTAGGAACATTTGAAGGATGTACTTACCGACTACCATGTCCCCACTAGTATGATCTGCATCATAACCCTGGTAGTCAAGTACTCATCCTAAGGGCTTTATCAATATGTAATAGAGAGACAATAAGTGTACATGTTAAGATAAAGTGCAACCAGATAGCATACTATCATGTCGAGCAAGAAAGTCCTCCCTATATATGTCCAAGCATCCACTACAATATACATCACATGTACAGTAATGGCCTCTAGGGCATACATATAACTAACAATCTCCCACTTGCACTAAGGCCGTTTGTTGTAGTATCTCATACTCAACGTTCTATAGAAATATCTCTAGGGAAAGGCCTTTGTGAGTGGATCTTCCGTGTTATACTTCGTGTGAACTCTCCTCACCTCGATCCCTTGGAGATCAACCATCTCCTTGATCAGGTGATACTATCCTCAGAATATGTCTGGATCGCTGATGGGACCGGTGTTCCTAGGCCAAATCCACAACTCCATTGTTGTCACAATAACAGTTATTGGACTCTCAATAGTAGGAACCATGTTCATCTCATGAACAAGAATTATCCAAACATCTACTTTGGTAGTATCGTTGGTAGAGATGTATCTAGCCTTTATCATCTAGTATGTCACGGTATCTAGCTTGGAACTCTTCTAACATACCGTCCCTCCACTAAGAATAAGGACAATGCCTGTGACTGACTTTCAGTCAACCTTATCACTCTGGAAGATCGTACCAAGAACATTCATTTAGTACTTCTCAAGTACTTATGAATGTCCTCCACAGCTGTCCAGTGATTCTCTCAAGATCCGATTGATTTCTGATCATTACAGCTAGTGAGTCATCTACATCTGGTCTGGTACATAACATCGCATACATGATAGAGCCTACTGCCGAAGCATAGGGTATCCCTTGCACGCGAGCTCTCTCCAAATCAGTCTTGGAAGTCATCTTTTTAGAGAGAGTGATTCCTGAGTAAGTGGTCGTACCACCACGCTTAGAATCTTCCATACTAAACCCCTTTAGTATGGTGTTATTGTACTTGAATTTGGGGCATTCCCAACATCCACTTAGATCTATCAACATAGATCAAGATCCACAAGATGTAGTAGGTATCATCCAGATTTTCTATTGAGAATCCTCGTGATAAGAGGAGCTTGACCGAGTGTAGCATAAGAAACCATTTCCTATCAAGAGTATGTCATCTACATACAATATGTGTAAGACAACCTCACTCTCTACAATCTTCTTGTATATACAAGGTTCATCTACCTTTTTGATGAAGTCAAACTCTTTGACTGCCATATCAAAACAGATGTTCCATCTCCACGATACTTGCTTTAATCCTTATGGACTTAAGTATAGCATCCAGCCTTTTCACAGAGTCGCCACTCGTGATGACCTGCCTGAACCTGATTGGGTTATCATCTACCATGATGCAATCCTCGCCTCCACCGTCACCGAGGAAACCATAGTATCTCTCAGGTGGATGAGGAACCCTACTAGATTCGCGGAGAGGCTGAGGTTCGTCAGAGACTATTGAATCCTTTGGTTTTACCAAATCATCAGCTGTAAGTTTGTCTAGCTGGAATTCCTTCCAGTTCTACCTCACGACCACTAATTTCTTCAAAAGAAATTCCTTTTCTAAAAAAGGTGGCATGCTGAGAAACAAAACACCTTTTTCTTCTCAGTGTGGTAGAAGATATTCCCTTGCGAATGTTCGGGATTTCCAACAAACTTATACAGAACTGACCTTGTCTTGAGCTTGTCCGGATTTTGCTTTACAACATAGGCCGGACAGCCCTATATCTTAACTCGTTTAAGACATGGTCTCTTTTCATTCCATATCTCATATGGAGTGGTAGGCACTGATTTGGATGGAACCCCATTCAATAGGTATGCAGCTTCTCAAGTGCATAACTCCAAAAGGAAACAGGTAATTCATCAATACTGATCATAGAGCGAATCATATCTCATAGGGTGCGATACCTCCACCCGATACACCATTTTGCTGTGGTGTATTCGAAAGAGTGATTGAAATGATTTTTCACGTATGCTCTTTTAAAAGATGAATCAAAAATATTTGTTAACCGCAATCAAGAACGGTGTCGCTTGGTAGCTATCCGGTGAGTACGGGTCGGTCCACAGGGATGTTGTGTATTTCCTAATTTGGTCTAACGAGTTAATTCCAAACGGTGTGAATGGATTATCGCTAAAAAATAAACTGAATATACTAAGAATAGAATCTTGCTAGGGTTAGGTTTAAGTTAAGTTTGGAAATTGAAGATTTCCTCACCGCTTTCAATGCCCTAATTTAGATCTCTTTAGGTGTTATGGTAACAATAAATAAAGGGGATTAGTACCATCGGGAAGAAACAAAGTTTCTTCCTTTAGGTTCTAGTCCTTCCTTTCTTAATTCTTACCCTAACCTCCATGGTTATACTACGGTATCACCGTTACCTCGTGGGGTAAGGAGCCATAGGGAACGGTGTATGTATGTATGCATGGAGTCCTATTATATGTGATGGGCAAGAAAGGGGTGAGAGATTTTCATCTCTCAAGCCTTCCCCAAATCTAACCCCAACAAGTGAGGAGACTACTCACTCATTAGGGAATTGAAAAACATTTATAACTATCTAACTAGGACAGATAATAAAATTATATTAAGGCAGAATAAAAATTAACTAGGGCAATGAAATAAAATTACATACTTTATTGATGACTCTCTCCAAACATTTACACATGAATTAAATTCTGAATAAATGAAATAAAAAGAGGCATAACCTAAAACAGGTTTTAGGGTTTCTATTTATAGAACATAGAAATCCTAGGGTTACAATCGCGTCATATCTGCAATTACAATTTTACCCCCTAAGAAACCTATTCAACGCACCGCCACGCCGACTCCAGAATTTTCCACCGACACGTGTCTCACACAGCCGCGGATCCACGGCCAAAACCCCTGTTTGGCCGTGGATCCGCGGCCATCTAGTGGTCTTGTTGGCTCAATCTTTCAGGTCTTAGTCTGGTTGCATTTGGGTACTTGTTTCTTCAGTTGGTTCTTCATAATTCTTCTAGTTCTCTTCCAGATTTCCACAGTGAATAATGTCGTGGACTTTACCGCTTGCTTCAGGTTGAAGTCTTGAACCTTGCACTGCCTTTGTTCTTTGTGAAATCGTCTATTGATCTTCGTTTAGTCTTCAAACTGTAGGCTTGATCAAGATTCTTCCATTTGTTGGTCGTAGTCTCACTTTTGTATTGTCTTTTATCTTTTTTACTATTTTTGTTCCGAGAACCTGTAACCTGCAACTATGCAGCAGACATGGGTCAAAAGCACCTGTTTATTTGTAAAATGAATAAGAATGAGGAATATAATAATGCAATATTATGATATTAACAAAGAGTAAGCTGAGAGAGAATCACATTCTCCTTTTAGAAAATCTAGGAACTCCATGCCTAAGTATTCGCCTCCTCGATCACATCGTAGGACATTAATACTTCTACCCGTCTGGTTCTCAATCTTCAAGCTTATATTCTTTGAATTTCTCAAAAGTTTCAGACTCGTGTTTCAACAGGAACATATGTCCGAATCCTGAGAGATGATCAGTGAATATAATGAAGTACGAAGAACCAACCTTGGCATTTGTAGACATAGGATTGTATACATCATCATGTATTCGTCCCATGAGTTCATTAACTCTTTCTCTGTTTCGAGTAAACGGAGTATTGGTCACTTTACCTTTGTAACAAGGCTGGCAAGTATCATAAGATGAAAATTCGAACAGATTCTCATATTCATCCTTATGTAACTTAGCTGGTCGTGTCAAGTTGATATGACCTAGTCTACAATGCCAGAAGAAGGATTGTTCATTTCTGAACTACTCCTCTTGTGTGTGTTATATATACTTTGAACTGTGGTTTGATTTAGAACGTATATACCATTACATAACGTGCCTGATCCAATCAACTCTTGATTCAGGAAAATGTTCACAACATTATTCTCCAATACAAAATTATATCCTTTTTTAACTTAATAAAGAATCTGATGTAATGTTGTATATCAGGTTCGTTATCTAATAACATTTGTTCAGAATCAATGTATTTACCATTTGGTAGTACAAGGTGATATTTGCCAACTGGTTTGGCTGCAACAATTGCACCATTCTCTAACATTTAGAGACATATCACCCAATCCCAGTTCTCTACCTATCTGTAGCCCATGTAACTCTTACATATGTGGGATCCTGATCCGGTATCTCATACCTAGGACGTAGAGGACACTGAGAAATAGTTCTTGGTAATGAACACACCTGAAGAATATGCATCAACATACTTATTCCTCGAATGGGTCGTGTGGAAATCCGGATATTTCCCTATTTCCTGCTCGGACTTATAACAATTATAAGATAGAGCGGAAACCAACGTTCCTCAGCTTAGTATAATAAGCAAGTTCGGTCAATGCATCCATATTATTATCTTGATTAAGGCGTGACATGGACGCTACTAGGAGAGAGAGAGAAGAAAACACTCTGCGTGCGCTCTTACAAGATCGGATTGGTTATTATTTTATCTAATCAGGATGGCTCCCACTGTTTTTATCAAATCTTTCTTCAAACCCTAAAAGGTAAGACTATCCTGGATTAATTACACCCTACAAGTTCGCCAATCTTTCGGCCAGGCCAGTGTCGGTACTTTGATAGAGGTTCCCCGTGCTTTCGCACGGACCTAATAAAATAAACCTCATTTTCCCAGGGGCGTTACCCCGTTAATATCTTTCTAGACATCTACTTGATCGGCTAATTGTAATGTGTAAAACTCTCCTAGGAGTAACTCTTACTCACAGTGGATATCGGGATCCAACTATCTCATAGAAGCTATGCAATCTCATTGCAAATTTCAACACTTTAAATTCCCGATAATATTCTGTCCCTAGCAACTTATGACCTTGGCTAAGGTCAACAAATCATAAGCGCTAGCCAAGTTTAACACGTTATTTCTTGATTGAATTAAACCCACCCGTACGACCCTTGGGTCAACAAAGTCGTACGACTGCCCTAACTCAATCGCATCATATGCTTGCAGATAAGCACTAATTAGCTACCGCACACTACGCCTTGGCTAAAGTCAATAAACGCAGCACGAATACTAAAAATTACTTATCTGAAATGACGGAGGGATACGACAGGTTTTTAAAAAAACCTTTTGCGTAATGAACTTGATATCGATAAAGAATCGAGTGATTTTGAAGAGGAGTGTTTTTTAGGCTTTTACTAGTCTTGCTAAAGAGGTCACCCCCGGTGAAGGGATCTCGGCTTTTTCCTCATCGAATGAGGTGCAAGATATTTCACAAATACCACTATGCAAAGCATGAACTAAAAAAGCAATCAAAAGACAAACCGAGTGGGTTGTAGCATCTGCCAGTTTCGCTAAAGAGGTCACTCCCGGTGAAGGGCTCTCGGCTCTTTCCTTATCGAATAAGGTATTGGATATTCTACAAGGAATACCGCTATGCATAGCAAGAACTAGAGCTACCAGTTTTTAAAACAAGTTTGTACAACATCTTTAGGTTTCTTTTATTTCATTAATCTCATTAATGAAGTCCTATCAAATTATGCTTCCTAAGCATCACAGAAGAAACAAAAGCAGCAATATTTATTATATATCATATATATAATATAAGCATTCGTTTCATTTTATCAAGTGATCACATCACAGAATATCAGCAGCAGAAGAACACATATGAAATATTGGATATACTAAGAATTCCGTGTTTTATTTAAGCCATTAAAAAACGCGGATTCCACGGTCGCGATGAATAGCCAAACCCACATCCCTAGACCCCTACAAGAGCGGCAAGCAACCCTACCAATTCTAAAGTTAGGAGACCCGGTCTCGACTTGTAATACCCGGTTCATTTATATACGCCTATATTCGTATTTTCTTTTAACCTATAAATTTTATTTATAATTATTTATTGTTTTAAAAAACCCCAATCTATTATAGTACCTCCCCCTTCCTTTCTTATTTATCTCTGATTTTTATTCCTCAAGCCCGGCCTTTCCTTTTCAATTTATTTTTGGTTTATTCCTTCAGCCCATTTCCCATTTATTAACCAAATTTCCTTTTCCCTTTATAACCCAGCCCGGCCCACATACTTCACCATTTTCCTTTATTATCCTCCGGCCCGCTCCCTTCAGCCCTAGCCCGCTTCTTTCTTTCCCCCAAGTAATTTCTTTCCTTCTATTTTTTTGGCCCAACCCAGCAGCCCCATCCCCTCACCGACCCGCTTCAACCTCCGACCCAACCCGCCTTCTCTTTCCATCCTCAACGGCTCTCCGGATTTCCAGTGCGAAATCCTCCCGTTGCGCCCTCGTCGCCGCTCCCCACGCCCACGCTCTCGCGACGTTACCTCGCACACTCCCATCCCTAATCACGTCGCCCGATCTCCCTCACACCCTCTCCCCACTCTCTCTAATTTTCTCTCTCTCTCGTGCCCTCTCTCACTCTCCCTCGAACCCACCATCAGCGCCCACCTGCAGCTCCGATCACCGGCCACCTCCTCCCCGAGCACCCTCATCTGCACCCCCTCACCACTCCACTTCGTCGACCGAGCACCCTACCCAACTCCCCTGCACACCCAACCCACTCGCACACGAGCTCGGCCACCGGCGCCCTCTCGTCGGCGAGCCCCACTGCTTATCGTCGACTCCCCGTACCCTCCTCGTCGTCAGCGGCATCACCATCACTCCATCGACAACCCACACCCGAGCCTCTACACCCTTCTCCCAAGCTCCCTCTACCTCCCCCTGCAACCTCTCTCTCCCTCTAATCCTTTCACTCTCTTCCCCTGCTTCTTTCTCCCCCTGCTTCTCTCTCTCTGTTCTCTCTCATCTCTCTCTCATTGATCTCATCCCACACTCTCACTCTCTGTCTCTATCTCCTCCACCCTCTCGTTCCCTCTGTGCCCTCTCTTTCCCTCTGTGCCTTCTCTCTCTCCCTGCACTCTCTCCCTTTCCTCTGTTTCTCTCTCTCTAACTCTTTCTCTCTCTCAATATCTCCCTCCCTTTGCAATCCCTCACCATCGGCCTTGACACACCAACGATCACCACCCTCGCCGTCAAGACCCCAGCAACCAAGCCACTGTCGAGACTCGAGTTCGAGCCAAGTCAAGTTGTCGAGCCGCGCGTGTGTCGCGATCGTGCCGTTGCCGTACCGTCGTCGATACGTCACCAAGCAAGTGTTTTACTTGCTTACATGCTATATACTCAAGTTACAATCTTAGATTTCTTAGATCACAAAGTTACAAATTTTAGATCAATTCGGTGTCATATCTGTTCGATGTGTGTTCCCAATGAAAATACTTGTCTATTTTGACGGAACTGGATGGTTTATATTGGATCTTGTAGTGATGGATATCTTGTGCAGGTTTCGCTGGAAAATATGACCGTTAACGACTAAAACGACTACCCTCAAGTTTACCTATAAAACTAGAAATTTCCCGCATCTGAAAACGGTTAAAATCACCATAAATTATATACATACTGGAATGACACGTTCAAGGGCTCAAATCGAAGCCGACTCGACGAACTTTAACCCTATGCAAGTTTCTATTAGTTTCTGTACTTAAACTATGACAATAATTGGATCGGAGTGCGACTCTGGACTGCAGTCCAGAGCGACTCCAGTTGTTGTTTACTGTCCCGTAATGAACACCACCCGTTTCCTTAACTCGTAGGTTGTGGAACTCCACAGTTTATTATAGGTGAATCTGTTAGCTAGACAACACAAGTGGTTCCATCCTGTTTCGTTATCGTTTGTTATTTAATCGGCAATTTAAAAGATGGGGACGTATAACAGTCTCAGCAGAATCAGAATTGACATATTAGTGTTAAACAGTGTATTTCTCCTGACGTACGGACGCGATTGAGGATACGTCTATTGCTTTGAAAACCTTACTGAAAACTCTAGATTTCATCCGACTGTAGCGTCGCTAAATTCTTATCCCAACAGGGATTAAATTGCATTGCGAAACGGACTTCTGATTCTGAAATCGGATTTCCAGCCGTGAACGCTTAAAATGAAATGGCTATAATTAAGGATCCTGGAGCTCGATTGGCATGAAACTAAATTCGATGGATAGATAACTAAACATACTAATTATTACTTGTTTATCATTTCGCTAAACTGTACACGTACGATTCATGATAAATCGTGCAAGTGATAGAATACTGTTTTATGACACCTTAATCATGCTTTACATACTGTTTACGCATCATATCATACACATGTCACTGCATTGATAACCTAGTGATAACGTGCATTACCCAGTGTTAGGTATTAGTGATGATTGTGGCAAGTACGTTAGTGTTCGTGTATCAGTGAATAAGTGGAAGTGACACGTACTTGTACACAATCAGTGAACTTTATTACTCTATTGCATTGTCGATGTCTGTAGGACGCGTGTACGTGTGACTATAAGTGGTATGAGACACTTATGGAAGCTCTTGCATGGGTGTCACAGATAAGGCACCAGACACTGCCATTTATCTTAGGTATTAGTCGGGACGTGCTTGATGGAGGTCCTCCTCCAGTTCTCGCGCAGACTTGTCACAGACCGACTGGTATTTAGGGTTATGGTTAGCGTGTGGTGTAGACTACGGGGTGTGGGGTAGTTTGAGTGTGAGTTCAACAGATCTCGGGAGTCCCTTGCCGGCTTATATATTTAGGGAGATATATGGAGATTTACAGGGTACATGATTATTACCGTGATTTACATGTTGGGCCCGTGGTCCCTTGCCCTTGGGTTCTACCCTTGGGTGGAGGACACTCGCGAGTGGTTGACTCTCACACTTGAACTGACGATAGATTTGGTGACTTGTACAGTGAGACTTAGAGACTGATAGGAGTGATAGCATCGACATACTTACTCACTGTGTTGACATACGTGGCATATCATTCTACTGCTTTTACTGTTCCGCTGCATTGATTACTGTATGTTCTTACCTATACCGTCATTGATTTACTGTTATATATATATCTATTATCACTGTTAGAATTGTCACATAATTATATATATTATATTGCTATTGTGTCACTCTGACGACCTGAGTATGCATGCTCAGTGTGAGGAGAGGATTTAGCCTGGACCAGGACCAGACGCATACCGTGGACACCTTGATCAGCTATCCAGAGTTATACTCTTTTGTTTCCATCAGGTCAGTTCCTTATATTGTTTCATTTCAGTTACTGCATTTCTCATTGCCTGCGCATTATTTACTGTTTACCATGCAAAACTAGAAGCCGAAGTGTGACTACGGCGGGACATTTCCTTGACCGTAGGAGCATGGCTGGCCTTGTCAACCCCTTGTATTCCGTATTTTGGGAAGCGGGGCGTGACATGGTTTAGTTGGTATCAAAGCCAGGTTTTGCTTCGATTGGGATTGCAGTTTTCCGTGTAGAGCTTGACAATCTAAGACACCCTCAGTCTAGATTGTAAACTTGATATCCTTTATCCATATTCACATCGAGTATTCTGCTATCCATACGCTAGGGTTTCAGGTGATTTAGCAAAGTTTCGTGGTTGTAATTGTGAACTACATCACGATTACACTACCATACTCTGTTTAAGTGATTTAAAGTCACACAGTTGATTTTCCACTTGTAAAGAATTTCATCACATCTGATACTCTTGAATCTTTGTCCAATCCATATTATATTCTTGTAGCTTGTGCCTTATATCGTTCTCAAAATTTCTGTTTCAGGATCATGTCTTCCAACGTCTCTTCCTCTATATCCACTCCCCAGAATCAAACTGTTGAGATCCTGAGTGTACTGCAAGGTTTAAAGGAAGCCCAGGAGCGAACAAACGACTTGTTAGCTGAAGGAATGAGAAGGCAGGTGAATCAGGCACCAGCGGAAGTCTCCAATCATAAAGAGATCCATGTTAGACGAGGAAAAGAGAAGAAGATGAAGCGCCAATTTGTTTCCCCGCGACAGAAGCAGCAGAAGACCCCATGTTGTGGGTACTGTAAGAGGCCAGGACACCTTCAGAGAGATTGTCGCCGCGCCCAAGGGAAATGTCTGATTTGCGGATCCAGCGGACATCTTATCAACGGTTGCCCAAAAAGGAAGGAGCTACAAGGAGGAGACTCATCCACACTCTCCACTTCTGCCAAATGATGATTATTGCATAGTTCGAACTTTGAGAATAAAGTGGACCCAACACAGGATTCAACTCGCATGACGAGAATGCAGCGGTCTAGTAACCAAAGAAGAATTTTCATGTTTTCTAATTTCAGTAATAATGTTGTCATCCTCTTATAAATATTTCTTTCCCTTTGAAATCTTGTATTCGTCGAACTTTTAGTTGAATGCAATAAAACTTGAATCGTATTATATGTATCATTCTCTTACTTTCTCCTTATTTATACTATTCATTATCACAACATTTTAATCATGATCTTTCAGTTCCTGCCACCGCATATTTTCCTATACTTCGTACCCTGAGCTATTTTTTTTGATGTATTCCACTGCCTAATCATGACTCTTACTTTTCAAGCCATGACCCACCCTGGAGCAGCGCCGCATCTAGATGAGGATGCACAGTCATGCGTTTCCTTAGACCGCATGTTGATGAGTTCTCACGATGAGATCAACGGCCCCCAGGTCAATTTCGGAAACAACGATTCAGAGGACGAAGGAGCAGCCGCCCTAGAGTTTGACATGATAGGAGATTCCGACGAAGAGGAAGGAGACCCTGAAGAGAACCCGATAGAAGAAGATCCCGAGGAAGACCCGATAGAAGAAAATCCAGTGGAGGAAAACCCCATGGAAGAGAATCCAGAAGAAGAGAATCACATGGAATCGGACCTCGATGAAGAAGCTCCAGCCGAGGAAGAAGGACCAGAGGAACAAGACCCTGCTGTGGAAGAACTCCCAATGATGTTTCCCGCGAGACGCTGTGGAAATGGACGTCCCTACCTGAACGCACGAGCCTACCGCAACCTGCTGAATCTCCACAACCGCGACTGACGGAATTCCTTTTAAATGTTGTCTTATCTGGCCAAATAAATTTGTGTATAGTTTAGGGCCACTTTTCATTTTTGAGAATGCTTTGTTTAAAATCTTCTGGAATGAAATAAATTGCTGAGTTCGCCAATCTTTCGATCTTCTTAGTTCCCTTGCTACTTGATCATTTCTTCTATACAATTATTTTCCTACTGAGGTCTGTCCACCCTTACTCCTTACCTTGCCTTAACCCTCACAGAGATTAACAAGTACCACAACCGATCTTTTAGAGGTCCACCCTTCATCCTTCGTCCGTGCCTCATTTGAGATCCTTCCGGGAGAAGAACATTTTTGTGAAATCTCCGAGTTCGCTAACTCTTCAAATTTTGATTCATGTGATCTACCGACCGTTATCCTCCCCATACTTTTCACCTTGCAGTCTTTTTTTCCTGTGCGAACCCGATCCCAATCTCCTTAACATTCAGCCTAAAGCCGCCATACTCCGACCTTTGAATGATCCACACTTCCTTGTAATTCTTACCCTAGCTAGCCCTTTACATTTTGTTTGTTTTCCTATTGCCCTATATATATTTAGAGACTTTATTATTCGAAATTTGGTTTCATTATCTTGTATTTGTCGAAGAGAGCGTGTTATTGACTACTTAGTTTTCTGTATTTCAAAGCACACTATTATTATCCTTATTTTTCAGTAGCACAACCTTACACCGCGCATATTTTTGTTCCATATTTCTTATTTTCACTATATGAGTTTTCTGAGTTATTTCAAAACTATTTGATCGATACAATATCCTAAAATGTTTTAACCTACCGACAAATCTTTCACTACTTTATTGCCGTTCTTTTATTTTCGGGTATGGTGCCTATGTTACTATTATTTATGGTTGTGCTTTACACTTATTATTTCTGTTGTGCAACTTTTGATATACTGATATGTGCATATGTTTGAGTTCCGATTTTATCGAGTACGCCTCGAATATCATTGTTCGTTATTGTTGTTATTGCTATTCTCGGATACATATAGGTTGCCTTTGTAATTGTTCCTGTCTTATACTTATTTATACCTATATCTTTGTATGTTGTTCTTCAAATCTCTTCATCCGCCTAGTTTAAGTAAATCATTATGCGTTAGTTTACAATATAATAGCTTTCGCCTATGTTTGTATTACTTATCGTTTATTTTAAATTTCGAGAACGAAATTTTTGTAAGGGTGGTATGATGTAATACCCGGTTCATTTATATACACCTATATTCGTATTTTCTTTTAACATATAAATTTTATTTATAATTATTTATTGTTTTAAAAAACCCCAATCTATTATAGTACCTCCCCCTTCCTTTCTTATTTATCTCTGATTTTTATTCCTCAAGCCCGGCCTTTCCTTTTCTATTTATTTTTGGTTTATTCCTCCAGCCCATTTCCCATTTATTAACCAAATTTCCTTTTCCCTTTATAACCCAGCCCGGCCTACATACTTCACCATTTTCCTTTATTATCCTTCGGCCCGCTCCCTTCAGCCCCAGCCCGCTTCTTTCTTTCCCCCAAGTAATTTCTTTCCTTCTATTTTTTTGGCCCAACCCAGCAGCCCCATCCCCTCACCGACCCGCTTCAACCTCCGACCCGACCCGCCTTCTCTTTCCTTCCTCAACGGCTCTCTGTATTTCCCACGCGAAATCCTCCCGTTGCGCCCTCGTCGCCGCTCCCCACGCCCACGCTCTCGCGACGTTACCTCGCGCACTCCCATCCCTAATCATGTCGCCCGATCTCCCTCACACCCTCTCCCCACTCTCCCTAATTTTCTCTCTCTCGTGCTCTCTCTCACTCTCCTTTGAACCCACCATCAGCGCCCACCTGCAGCTCCGATCACCAGCCACCTCCTCCCCGAGCACCCTCATCTGCACTCCCTCACCACTCCACTTCGTCGACCGAGCACTCTACCCAACTCCCCTGCACACCCAACCCACTCGCACACGAGCTCGGCCACCGGCGTCCTCTCGTCGGCGAGCCCCACTACTTTCGTCGACTCCCCGTACCCTCCTCGTCGTCAGCGGCATCACCATCACTCCATCGACAACCCACACCCGAGCCTCTACACCCTTCTCCTAAGCTCCCTTTACCTCCCCTGCAACCTCTCTCTCCCTCTAATCCTTTCACTCTCTTCCCCTGCTTCTTTCTCCCCCTGCTTCTCTCTCTCTGTTCTCTCTCATCTCTCTCTCTTTGATCTCATCCCACTCTCTCACTCTCTCACTATATCTCTATCTCCTCCACCCTCTCGTTCCCTCTGTGCTCTCTCTTTCCCTCTGTGCCTTCTCTCTCTCCCTGCACTCTCTCCCTTTCCTCTGTTTCTCTCTCTCTAACTCTTTCTCTCTCTCTAACTCTTTCTCTCTCTCAATATCTCCCTCCTTCTGCAATCCCTAACCATCGGCCTCGACACACCAACGATCACTACCCTCGCCGTCAAGACCCCAGCAACCAAGCCACTGCCGAGACTCGAGTTCGAGCCAAGTCAAGTTGCCGTGCTGCGCGTGTGTCGCGATCGTGCTGCTGCCGTACCGTCGTCGACACGTCACCAGGCAAGTGTTTTACTTGCTTACATGCTATATACTCAAGTTATAATCTTAGATTTCTTAGATCACAAAGTTACAAATTTTAGATCAATTCGGTGTCATATCTGTTCGATGTGTGTTCCCAATGAAAATACTTGTCTATTTTGACGGAACTGGATGGTTTATATTGGCTCTTGTAGTGATGGATATCTTGTGCAGGTTTCGCTGGAAAATATGACCGTTAACGACTAAAACGACTACCCCCAAGTTTACCTATAAAACTAGAAATTTCTCGCATCTGAAAACGGTTAAAATCACCATAAATTATATACATACTGGAATGACACGTTCGAGGGATCAAATCGAAGCCGACTCGACGAACTTTAACCCTATGCAAGTTTCTATTACTTTCGGTACTTAAACTATGACAATAATTGGATCGGAGTGCGACTCTGGACTGCAGTCCAGAGCGACTCCAGTTGTTGTTTACTGTCCCGTAATGAACACCACCTGTTTCCTTAACTCATAGGTTTCGGAACTCCACTGTTTATTATAGGTGAATCTGTTAGCTAGACAACACAAGTGGTTCCATCCTGTTTCGTTATCGTTTGTTATTTAATCGGCAATTTAAAAGATGGGGACGTATAACAGTCTCAGCAGAATCAGAATTGACATATTAGTGTTAAACAGTGTATATCTCCTGACGTACGGACGCGATTGAGGATACGTCTATTGGGTTGAAAACCCTAGATTTCATCCAACTGTAGCGTCGCTAAATTCTGATCCCAACAGGGATTAAATTGCGTTGCGAAACGGACTTCTGATTCTGAAATCGGATTTCCAGCCGTGAACACTTGAAATGAAATGGATATAATTAATGATCCTGGAACTCGATTGGCATGAAACTAAATTCGATGGATAGATAACTGAACATACTAATTATTACCTTTTTATCATTTCACTAAACTGTACATGTACGATTCATGATAAATCGTGCAAGTGATAGAATACTGTTTTATGACACCTTAATCATGCTTTACATTCTGTTTACGCATCATATCATACACATGTCACTGCATTGATAACCTAGTGATAACGTTCATTACCCAATGTTAGGTATTAGTGATGATTGTGGCAAGTACGTTAGTGTTCGTGTATCAGTGAATAAGTGGAAGTGACACGTACTTGTACACAATCAGTGAACTTTATTACTCTATTGCATTGTCGACGTCTGTGGGACGCGTGTACGTGTGACTATAAGTGGTATGGGACACTTATGGAAGCTCTTGCACGGGTGTCACAGATAAGGCACCAGACACTGCCATTTATCTTAGGTATTACTCGGGACGTGCTTGATGGAGGTCCTGCCTCCAGTTCTCGCGCAGACTTGTCACAGACCGACTGTTATTTAGGGTTATAGTTAGCGTGTGGTGTAGACCACGGGGTGTGGGGTAGTTTGAGTGTGAGTTCAACAGATCTCGGGAGTCCCTTGCCGGCTTATATATTTAGGGAGATATATGGAGATTTACAGGGTACATGATTATTACCGTGATTTACATGTTGGGCCCGTGGTCCCTTGCCCTTGGGTTCTACCCTTTGGGTGGAGGACACTCGCGAGTGGTTGACTCTCACACTTGAACTGACGATAGGTTTGGTGACCTGTACAGTGAGACTTAGAAACTGATAGGAGTGATAGCATCGACATACTTACTCACTGTGTTGACATACGTGGCATATCATTCTACTGCTTTTACTGTTCCGCTGCATTGATTACTGCATGTTTTTACCTATACCGTCATTGATTTACTGTTATATATATCTATTATCACTGTTAGAATTGTCACATAATTATATATATTATATTGCTATTATGTCGCTCTGACGACATGAGTATGCATGCTCAGTGTGAGGAGAGGATTTAGCCTGGACCAGGACCAGACGCATACCGTGGACACCTTGATCAGCTATCGAGAGTTATACTCTTTTGTTTCTATCAGGTCAGTTCCTTATATTGTTTCGTTTTAGTTACTGCATTTCTTATTGCCTGCGCATTATTTACTGTTTACCATGCAAAACTAGAAGCCGAAGTGTGACTACGGCGGGACATTTCCTTGACCGTAGGAGCATGGCTGGCCTTGTCAACCCCTTGTATTCCGTATTTTGGGAAGCGGGGCGTGACACGACTCCTCGAGATGGTCTCCCACAGGACCATAGAACCCGGTTACTTGTGCTCCCCTCCTTGGGTCTATCATAATGCGGAAAAGTAAATAATATACAACAATGGTGACATCATCCTCAACCCGGAAGTGCCTCAATAAAAGAATATTACATACATTGAATTTTACATGAATGAAAATAAAAACTCGCATCTCACATAAAACCCCCGGCTATTCGAAACACGGCGATCTAATATAACATATCACAGCAACACATAACATCACATATCATCAACGTAAGTAAATATACGTATCCCAATTGTCGTTGACATATAGCAACGAAACCGGCGATACACCACATATTACACTTACGGTCGCAGAAAATAAAGTGAAAACTACAACAATTGGAATCCGCAACAACCTTAGACATCATAAACCCAATATATCATATACTTTGGATTTCATGTCCAATCAAATGAATTCCTTAAACATCACATGCCTAACAATTATAAACCCCGCATTTTAGTCTCGATATTGAAAACACTTTCCAATAACCAGTCGGGTAATTCAACAAGATTCCCGATAACCTGATCGAATGCTTGTCGGAAACTTTAGTAGACGGCCGCACCTCCGATGCCGTTGACGAAGTGCACTAAGACGGAACACGGCGGCCACGAGCACCCGAACGGAAGCTTTTGACGACGGGGTTCTCCTATAGTCACTTGGTCGGGGCTATATGGTGTGGCTATCTAGTAATGTTACCCGGCGAGTATCCGCGTACGCTACGTAATTGTGACGGACTTTTGATCCACATCAAAATTCCGTGGCAACTGATCAATGAGACTAAACTGCTAGATTTATAAAATTCAAACTAGTTATCACATAACTAATTATTGTGGATTCCAAATATTGTATCACAATCACAGATAGCTAAACGATGTTAAACTTTTCGATCGAATAAACAAACACCCAAAATTTCCTAAAGAGCTCAACACTTGAGCGGAGTTTAAAAATACCCTGAACATGCCGCAACACCTATGGACCAGCCGTAGAAGGGTCAACCCTTGCCTCACCTATAGTGCCACGGAACTACCACAAACCCTAGGGTTTAGTGGCGGTTCTGACGATCACAGAATCGAGTTAGGGTTTCGTTCTTCTAGAAGGTCCACAGAATCACCTGCATGAATTTCTGAAGATTTTAAACTTAGAAAAATCTAACTCTTGGAAAATTTCCAGCGAGGGAAAAATTAGGTTATTGATATCCTTCGAACTTTTTAACGTAGTCTAAATAACCCAAAATAATGTTAAAATTATGAATACGAAACACACCGAATTTCCTTTACAGAAAGTTAACATCTCATGCAATTTCAGCAAAAACAAGCAACACCTGAAACACCAAAACCCAGAGACTGGAACACCCTAAAAAATTCAACCCAGAACCTCGTAATAAAACTGAGCATGCTAGTTTTTTACTCAATGTGGCCGGCCATTTTCCGGCGAGAAGGGCTAAATTTCTTGTAGTGTTCATGTTACATCTCATGCAACATTCTGCAGTTGCTTAAAAAAATTTTAGAGGCCTTTTTAAAAATGACAGAAACTAGATTTTAGTGTTGCATGTTTCGGAGTAGTTTCGGTTTCGTAATCTAACAAACATTGTCTAATTCTCTAGCTTGGCTCCGATACCACTTTAGGGTTCCGTAGGGCGGAAACAAGGTTTTGGGAGGTATCGTCCATGCCAATTTCAAAAATTTGTCGTACTAAAAAACCCTAACCTAGAATCTTAACTAGAGATTTAAACGAAACAACAATATAAATAACTTTACATCCAAAGAGAACAAGGAATGCAACCTTTGTGGACCGGTCCTTTACTTCAATAACTCCGTGTAGTAGTCCCTTCGCTCCAAGTAGTGAACTCCCGGACTCTAGAATAGCTCTACAAGATGAACGGAACAAGCTTGCTTGAAGTCTTCGAGGCCGAAAATGATCTACGTTGAGGAGACACCAACTCAAGCTACCTCTTCACTAATTAGGGTTTAGTGAAGCAAACACCTAAACTAAATGGATAGTATAGTAGAGGATGATGAAGTAGAAATTTTGCTCACTTTTGATTTATTTTTCTCACAATATTTCTTCATCTCTCCAAAACCTTAGAATGCTTTGTGGAGATGAGGAAGAAGATGAAGTGGAGATGAGAATGAAACTCATGAGGTGAGAATAGCAACCATTGGTGAGTTAGTGTCATATACTAACTCATGTAGAGAATAAACCATGGCTAACAATAATGGTTAGGTTAATAAATATCTACAAGTAAAACAAATTAGTGGACTTGGTCAATGGTTCCACAAGTTTCTACAAGCTTGAACCATGTGACTAATTTCCAACAAATTTGATTAACTTTAAATAAATAAAACCTAACATTAACATAAGCATGGTGTGAGTCTCATACACCCATGTAGCATGTGGCATCAAGCATGACACAAAATAATGTACATTAATATATATCACATATATACCAAGTGTACACAAGTGAGAAAAAGAAATGTTTAAGTGAGAAAATATTAGTTAATGTAAATTAATATATCACATATATAATTATACATTAAATTATTAAATCAACACTTGATTTAATAATCCGGCTATATCACATATAACCGACTAATATCATATGTATCAACTTATCGAATCAACACTTGAGCCGATAACTCGGGTATATCACATACAACTGTCCGATATCACATATCGCGAGAATAGAATATGGTATCACATACATGTGTTAATCTCGGTTCCGCACATATCACATATGTGTTCCTATTTCATTTCGCTTGAGCCAGGAAACCTCTTTGTAGGACTCTAAAGACTCGTCAATACGCCGGCAGTAGGTGGTGATCATATCAGTCACCCACAAGCCGCAAGCGGTCTGCTAACCGTAACGGCCATCCGGGTATTGAGCGATCAGAAGATCAACAAGTAAGCCTGCTCATACTCTTGCGAACCCAATAAGTAACACTACCTTACAGTCTGGTCTCTTCGTCTTATATGTCGCATATCATAGCCTGGGGGTGGTATAACGTCAGACCCCAATAGCTTGATAAGTCATACCGATGTGAGGTCCATAATAGTTCAAGAAACTACTGATAACACTTACCAGTAGATCTCAGCAACCCTGGTCAGGGATTTCCTGTTATGGCCAATCAAGTATAGCGCAACATCAACCCCCAATACCGGGAGAGACGAAATCCCCTCCTATCGCTCATAGCCTCCATGTGACTCGGGACTGTACCCAAAAACCACTGTTTTTCACGATCTCTTGAACATGGTAAGGTGGAAAGCAAAGCACAGTAGGAATCACATAAGGCTCTGTGACAATCTCGGGTCAACAGACTAACCTGTATTAGTGTCACCAAAGAACTGCTATCTGACGATAGGTATAATACCATCTAGGAGTTCTTGGAGAGACCGTTCAGTGTATCCAGTCTCCACTGAGCACCCGTATACCTTCTCTGATGTCAAACACCAATGGATGTAGGATCATCCATCGCCCATCATAGGGGTCAAAGCGCATACGCTAGTCTACTCTGGAATATCGATGCCCTGTCTCGATATTCCTACGACTAGGAACATTTGAAGGATGTACTTACCGACTACCCTATCCCCACTAGTATGATCTGCATCATAATCCAGGTAGTCAAGTACTCATCCTAAGGGCTTTATCAACATGTAATAGAGAGACAATAAGTATACATGTTAAGATAAAGTGCAACTAGATATCATACTATCATGTCGGGTAAGAAAGTCCTCCCTATATATGTCCAAGTATCCACTACAATATACATCACATGTGCAGTAATGGTCTCTAAGGCATACATATAATTAACGCCTAGTGGCCTTCATGATCGAGCTTGATCGTCCGTCTTCCTCCATCGAAGACGAACCACCCGAGGGTTGTGATCCATGGATCTAGCTCCACTCAACTTTGATTGCTAATCTAAGTGATCTAGGATGTAGTCTAAGGTTCTATGTATTTCTATCTCACCTCCTCTCTTGATTCTCAACTCATGAGAAGGTAGAGAGGAGGTTTAAATTGAAGGTGGAGGAGCTCAAGAGAAGAGAAGAGAAGAGAATGAAGCAAATGGTGAGCTCAAAATAAAATGAAGCATCCAAGTGAGAGAATATCCTCACAATGGTTTTGTAAAATCATTGTTACAATATAATAAAAGCAACCATGCTTCAATAGCGAGCACAAATGAATTAAAATTCATTTGTCAACACTATTTAGGCATGACTCTCACCAAACTTTCCTCACCACACTTTACACCTCATTTTCCATTTATGAATAAATGGAAAAATCAAGAATAAGGTGTCCACCTTCTAGAATGTTTTCCGTATAAAATACGGATTACAGTCTACTGTATATACATACCTGCATTCACATAAAAACAAGAATACCCAAAGAGATAGAATAACACAAAGAACATAATACTAGAATATACATATCGAAATATATATATATATATGTAAATTATTAAATCAATACCTGATTTAATAATCCGGCTCAAAACCCTAGCCGGCTAGTGTTATCAACTGTCCGATCGAAAATCCAGGTACAAAGTACCATCAATCAATCGAAACCTTGCACGTATCCAATACTGCTACTACATCATTTCGTATGAACCAGGGAAACCCTCTGTGTGGGACTCTAAAGACTCGACAGTACGCCGGCAGTGAGTTACTGGATAAATCCATAACCACAAGCACGTCGGCGGCACTAGCTGTACATAACGGCTACTCGGGTACCTGTAGAAAAGGAAGACCGACGTGCAAACTCATTTGGATCCCTACTGAGCCTATCCGTGACAATCTCCGTACAGCCCGGTCTCTTCGTCTGAGAGTATCGCATACGGGTCTAGGGGGTGGTAAACGTCAGACCCTAATAACCCGATAATTCGTGCTGATGTGGCTCATAACCAATCCGGGAAAGTACTGATCAACCTATCATTAAATCCCAACTGTCTTGGCCAAGGTCTTATTGTCCTGACCAATAAAACACAGTACGATATCGACTCCCTATACCGGGAGAGACGAATCCCCAACAATCATTCACTGCCTCCATGTGGCGCGGGACTGTACCAACCAAAACCTGTCTGCATGACTCAGTAGAGCCGTGGTAGGGTAGTGATCAAAGCACAATGGGAACTTACACGAGACAAATGACGATCTCAGGTCTGAAGACTAACCTGCACTCATGTCACCTGAGAACTTCCTTCCGACGATAGGTATAGTACCATCTAGAAGTTCTCAGCGAGTCCGTCCAGTGTGCTCACCCTCAGTGAGCACCTGTATACAATCTTAGGTGCTCATACCCACGGTTGTGGGACCAACCATCGTCCCTCGTCGGGGTCTAGAAACGTATACACAAATCTACTTTAGGGTATCAATGCCCGATCT
Source organism: Agapanthus africanus (assembly GCA_030015575.1). Taxonomy (NCBI): domain Eukaryota; kingdom Viridiplantae; phylum Streptophyta; class Magnoliopsida; order Asparagales; family Amaryllidaceae; genus Agapanthus; species Agapanthus africanus. The sequence continues at coordinate 305,452,929 of CM057339.1, forward strand.
CGATACTCCTACGACTTGGGACTTTTAAGGATGTTCTTATGGACTACCCAGCTCCCACAAGTATGATCGCCATAATAACACTGGTAGTCAAGTAAGATCCTATGGGCTTTATCAACATGTATAAATGATACGTAAGTAAAATATATGCACGTGTTAAGATAAAAAAAACTCGATAGAATACTATCATATCGAGCAAGATTGTCATGTACATATATATGTCCAAGAATCCACATGTATACATATACAATAATTCCCTCTCGGGCATACATATCCAATAATCTCCCACTTGCACTAAGGCCATATATTGGCGTACCGAGTACTCAACGTCTGCTCTAGGGCCAGCTGTTGCCATATCGCATACCCAACATCTTAAAAAGTTGCTCGAACTGCGCTTGAGGGAGGGTCTTCGTGAATGGATCCGCCATGTTGTCTTTTGTGTCCTCTTTCCGCACCTCAATTTCCTGGCGATCAACGATCTCCCTGATCAGGTGATACCTCCTCAAGATGTGTCTGGATTTCTGATGGGACCGTGGTTCCTTCGCTAAAACTATAGCCCCATTGTTATCGCAATACAAAGGTATCGGGTTAACAATGGATGTAACCACCTCAAGTTCAGTAATGAACTTCTTAATCCAGACGGCTTCTTTTGCGGCATCGCTGGCAGCAATGTATTCAGCCTCTATCGTCGAGTCTGCGACGGTGTCCTATTTGAAACTCTTTCAACACACTGCCCCTCCATTGAGGGTAAACACAAAACCTGAGACAGACTTGCAGTCATTCTTTTCACTTTGGAAGCTTGAATCGGTAAAGGAGTCGACCTGTAGGTCTCTATTACCGTAAACCAAGAACAACTCCTTAGTCCTTCTCAGGTACTTGAGAATGTTCTTCACTATTGTCCAGTAGTTCTCACCTGGGTCTGACTGATATCGGCTCTCCACGCTAAGCGCGTAAGCTACATCTTGTCTTGTACATAGCATCGCATACATTATAGATTCTACCGCCAAAGCGTAGGGTATAGTGTTCATGCGAACCCTCTCCTCATCAGTCTTGGGAGACATCTCCTTAGAGAGGGTGATTCCGTGCAGTGCGGGTATATTACCGTGTTTGGAATCTTCCATACTAAATCTCTTTAGTACGCTCTCTATGTACCTGGACTGCGAAAGTCCTAATAATCTTTTGGATCTATCTCTGTAGATCTTGATCCCAGAATGTACGAGGTATCACCCAGGTCCTTCATGAAGAACCTTTTTGACAAGAATAGCTTGACCGATTGTAGCATAGGAATATCATTTCCTATCAAAAGAATGTCGTCCACGTATAAGACTAGGAACACGACATTTCGTCCTACAATCTTCTTATATATCCAAGGCTCATCTTCATTCTTGATGAAGTCAAATTCCTTGACCGTTTCATCAAAACAGATGTTCCAGCTCCCCGATGTCTGCTTTAATCCATAAATGGATTTAAGCAAATTGCACACCTTCCCGCTGCTCCCACTGTCTACAAAACCCTCTTGCTGCTCTATATAAACTCACTCTTCCAAACTTCCATTTAGAAAAACCGTTTTTACATCTATCTGCCAGATTTATAGTCATGGAAGGCAGTAATGACAAGTAGGATCCGAATGGATTTGAGCATAACCACTGGAGAAAAGGTTTCGTCATAGTCCACTCCTGGTCTTTGACAAAAACCATTTACAACAAGTCTAGCCTTATAGGTTTCCACCTGCCCATCTGCACCAATCTTCCTTTTGTAGATCCATTTGCATCCAACGGGTTTTACCCCAGGTGGAGCAATATCCAAGGTCTACACTTTATTGGCGTACATGGACTCCATTTCGGATCGCATAGCATCCAGCCACTTATCAGAGTCCCTACTGATAATGGCTTGCTTGAAACTAGCAGGATCATCTTCTTCCAAGATGCAATCCTCTCGATTCCTGTCTATGAGAAAACTGTAGTATCTCTCGGGCGGATGAGAAATCCTATTAGATCTGCGGAGTGGCTGAGGTTCGTCGGGTACTACTGAATTTAGGGGTTCTACTAATCTTCTGCTACAGTTTGTGGTTCAGAAATTTCTTCCAGTTCTACCGTACTCCCACTAATTTCTTTTGCAAGAAATTCCCTTTCTAAAAAGGTAGCGTGACGAGATACTAACACCTTCTGTTTCTCAGTTTGGTAGAACATATATCCCTTTGAATGGTTAGGGTATCTCACAAACTTGCACAATGCAGACCTTGCCTCGAGTTTACCAAGGTTCTGCTTTTTAACAAAGGCAGGACATCCCCATATCTTAATGTAATTAAGACATGGTATCTTACCACTCCATATTTCATATAGGGTGGTCGACACTGATTTGTTCGGTGCTCTATTCAATATGAATGCATCTGATTCAAGAGCAAACCCCTAGAATGAAAGAGGCAACTCAACATTACTCATCATGGAGCGAACCATGTCCAATAGGGTACGGTTCCTTCACTCCAATACACCGTTGTGTTGTGGTGTATACAGAGGAGTAAGATGAGAGAGAATACCATTCTCTTTTAGAAAATCCCGGAATTCCGTACTTAAGTACTCCCCTCCTCTATCAGATCAGAGGATCTTGATACTTTTTCCAGTCCAGTTCTCTACTTCGTTTCTGAATTCTTTGAATTTCTTAAAAGCTTCATATTTGTGTTTCGTGAGATACATATCCGAATCTAGAGAGATCGTCAGTGAATGTGATGAAGTACGAGAACCCACCCCTTGCATATGTAGACATCGGACCACATACATCACTGTGTATAAGTCCCAAGAGCTCTGTTGCTCTTTCTCTGTATCCGGTGAACGGAGATTTAGTCATATTTCCCTTGAAACAAGACTGACAGATTTCATAAGATGAAAATTCGAATGTATTCAAATATCCATCTTTATGAAATTTACTTAGTCTTTTCTCTCCGATATGACCAAGTCTACAATGCCACAAGTAGGATTCATTCACTTCTGAACTCTTCCTCTTGCGTGTATTTTGTATATTGAAAACCGTGTTTTGATTTAGAACATAGATATCATTACAGAGTGTACCTTCTGCAACCAATACCTGATTAAGGTAAATGTTCATTATATTTCTATAAAGAACAAACTTATATCTATCTTTATCAAGTAAAGAAACTGATATGATGTTGCAAACCATGGAAGGTACATAGTATCAATTGTTCAAAATCATAGTATTGCTATTTGGCAATGGTAGGTGATATTTACCGACGGCAGAAGTATCAACTTGTGCTCTGTTCCCTACTCTGATGGACATATCACCAGGTCCAACCGTCCTACTTTTTCTCAGTCCCCACATTAAATTACAGATATGAGATCCTGATCCGGTATCTAGTACCCAGGAGGCAGGACTAACCGAAAAATAGTTCTCAATAACAAGAACACCTGAAGGAGATGCAACAATATACTTCTTCTTCGTTCGGGTCATCAAGGAATTCATGCAATCCTCTTTCCTCTGCTCATACTCATGATTGTTGTCGTAAGTTAGAGCCGAACTGACGTTCCACAGCCCCGAATAAGAATTCAGATTGGTCAAGCGATACATTTTATTATCTTGATTAGGGCGTGAAATGGTTGCTACCTGGATAGAGTGAAAAGAAACACTCAGCGTGCGCTCTTGCAAGATTAGTTTGGTTATCAGTTTATCTAATCAGGATGGCTCCCACATCCTCGAATTTTCATTCAAACCTTTAAAAGGAAAACTAGTCAGGATTAATCGCATGTCACAATACTTGCTTAATCTTTCGGCCAGGCTAGTGTTGGTACTTCGAGGGGGTTTTCCAACGCTTTCGCGATGTTCCTTAATTATATAATCTCTTTTCCCTAGAGGCGTAGCCCCTCTAACACCATTCTAGACACCTACTTGGTTTATAGCATTGATTGTTAAGTGAAATAATATCCTAAGAGTAATCCTACTCATCAGTGGGATCGGGATACAACTATCACCGCGTGATAACCTAGATAGAATCCACTCTAGTTACCACACTCTAGAAGATATGCAACACTAGAAAGTTTCTTATATGTTTGAAACTCCCGATGTGGTTTTTTCCCCAAGCGCTTATGACCTTGACTTTGGCCAACAAATCATAACACGCAAGTCAAATTCTACCCGTCATTGTCCTGATTGATATAGACCCACCCGTACACACCCTTGACTTTGGCCAACAAGGTGGTACGAATGTCCTAAATCAATACATCTAACTATGCCACGGATAAATAACATATAGCTACCATTCACGATGCCTTGACTTTGGCCAACAAACACCGCATGAATACTATGTGCTATTTTTCCGAAATGACGGAGGGCTATCGCTGGGTATTTGGTGAAAAACCTTTAACGTAATGAACTTGATATCGTTGAAGGATCCGGATAGGTTTGAAAAGGAGTGGTTTAGGCTCCGCTTTTGAAAAGTAGTGGTTTTGAAGAAAACCGAGTAATTTACAGTATAAACTTTTGCTCAAGAGGTCACTCCCCGCGAAGGGATCTCAGCTCTTGCCTCATCGAATGGGGTGCTGGATATTCATGATCGAATACCCCTATGCAAAACGAAAGAGTATAACTATAGTTTTTCGAAATTTGTTTTAACATCTTCTAGGTTTTTTTTCTTGCATTAACCAAAATTAATACGGTCACAACAATTAACCTATCACACCAGAAAAGAACAAAAATACAATGTACGTATATGCTATCTGCATTCTCCACGGGCCCGTCATGCACCGTTAGGTTACTTAACTAACGGCAGAGCGGGGGTTGGACTAGCGTGGGTGCAAAACATATACAACATATACTAGTATATATAAATATATATAACATTCGTCCTAGGCATGATATAATCAACATCACAGATCTCAGTAAGCAACACATAATAGCGGATAATCTTAGATCCTCGGGTTTCATTTGAGCTACAAATAAAACCCGATGTTCCCGGTCGTGTGGGTAGCCCATGCAATGAAAACCTGGACCCCTACAAGCGCGTCAAGTTACCCGCCAATCCCAGAAGTGAGGCAACCCCAATCAAAAAAGTGAATGGGTCACCCAGCACTTCACGGGATCTGGTAACTCGAGCGCCCCTCCATGGGTCATCCTATACCCCCTACGAGTGTGGTGAATAGCCTACCAATTCTAGAGTGAAGCCCTCTACGTCTCAACGCCATGAGATGCGGGCTTGTTTCCCTTCAGAACCCGGCTATTCAAGCACTCCACCATGGGGTAATCCTAGTACAGAAAAGGAAAAATATGTACAAAGGTAACATCGAAATCAACCCGGTCGTGCCCCAATCAAATAATAAACAAAACGGAAGAAACAGCTGTCCACATGTCGGACGCTCGCCCCGCAATAACAAATGTATAAATGAATATAAATCGTACTACTACCATTGCACCACCGGCTATCCACCATGACAATCCAACCAAAACATCAGCACAAACACAGAACATCAACATGAATGTCATGTTTGCAAACCCGTCTAATAGAACATATAGCAATTAGACGGGTTATACCGATCCAATGACATTTATGGACGCTGATAGTAATGTATGTACTGAAACTAGTAAATAGTGTTAAAAATAGCGACTTCGAAATACTCCGTATTGCCCCAAAACTCAAGATAACTGAAAAATCAATCCGGGCAAAATCAAACATATCCTGAAACCCTAAATCCAAGTGATATAGAAAACCAAACAAAAACGAGCACCATCTGCTATAGGAAAACCAGCGAAGCCGGTCAAAAGAGGATTTTCGTCGGCCAATTTTTCAAATCATGGGCTCATTTTTCTCTGGTGTTCTAGTTGTAGCAAAAATAACACTCTGTAGCTGTTTAAAAAAATTTCAGAGGCCAGTTAAAAATTAACAGAAATTTGGATTTTGATTCCATATTTCGGAGTTGTTTCGGTTTCGTTATTTTGAACGTTGTTTAAACTACTAGTTTAGGGTTTATGGGTTGTCTCTGATACCATGTTGGGTTATACTAATGCCCTGACCATCATTCGTGGCCATTTGCGGAACAATTTTTTTTCTACGATTGTATAACTGGCACTAGAATAACCCGTTATTGGATCTACCATAAACTTAACTAGCTAACTAAGGTAGTCTATATACTATGATGAAGAGTCTCACCAAAAGATCTAAGTCCTTCAGTCTTCGTTCCACTTCATAAGCTCCTAGTGGCCTCCAGGATCGAGCTTGATCATTCGTCTCCCTCAGCCGAAGATGATCCACCCGCGGGTTGTGATCCATGGCTCTAGCTCCACTCAAAGTATCAAATGAAGCAACTAGAAAACTTTGATTGCTAATCTAAGTGATCTAGGATATAGTCTAAGGTTCTATGTGTTTCTATCTCACCTCCTCTCTTGATTCTCAACTCGTGAGAAAGTAGAAAGGAGGTTTAACTTGATGGTGGAGGAGCTCAAGAGAAGAGAAAAGAGTGAAGCAAATGGTGAGCTCAAAATAAAACGAAGCATCCAAGTGAGAGAATATCCTCACAATGGTTTTATAAAATCATTTTTACAATATAATAAAAGCAACCATGCTTCAATACTGAGCACAAATGAATGAAAAATTCATTTGTCAACACTATTTAGGCATGTCTCTCACCATACTATCCTCACCTCACTTTACACCTCATTTTCCATTTATGAATAAATGGAAAAATCAAGAATAAGGTGTCTACCTTCTAGAATATTTTCCGTATAAAATATGGATTACAATCTATTGTATATATATGCCCGCATTCGCATAAAAACAAGAATACCCAAAGAGATAGAATAGCACAAAGAACATAATACTAGAATATACATATCAAAATATGTATGTGTAAATTATTAAATGAATACCTGATTTAATAATCTGGCTCAAAACCCTAGCCGGCTAGTATTATCAACTGTCCGATCGAAAATCCGGGTACATAGTACCATCAATCAATCGAAACCCTGCACGTATCCAATACGGCTACTACATCATTTCGCCTGAACCAGGAAAACCCTCTGTGCGGGACTCTAAAGACTCAAAGCACACCGGCAGTGAGTTACTGGATAAATCCATATCCACAAGCACGTCAGCGGCACTAGATGTACGTAACGGCTATCCGGGTACCTATCGAAAAGGAAGGCCGACGAGCAAACTCATCCGAATCCCTACTAAGTCTAATCTTGACAATCTCCGTACAGTCTAGTCTCCTCGTCTGAGAGTATCGCATACCGGGTCTAGGGAGTGGTTAATGTCAGACTCTAATAACCCGATAATTCGTGCTGATGTGGCTCAGGACCAATCCGGGAAACTACTGATCAACCTATCAGTAAATCCCAACTGCCTTGGCTAAGGTCTTATGGTCCTGACCAATCAAATACAGTGCGATATCGAATCCCTATACCGGGAGAGAAGAATCCCCAACAATCACTCACTGCCTCCATGTGGCTCGGGACTGTACCCAACCAAAATCTATTTGCATGACTCAGTAGAGCCATGGTAGGGTAGTGATCAAAGCACAGCGGGAACTCACACGAGACAAATAACGATCTCAGATCTGAAGACTAATCTGTACTTATGTCACCTGAAAACTTCCATTTGACGATAGGTATAATACCATCTAGAAGTTCTCGGCGAGTCCGTCCAGTGTACTCACCCCCAGTGAGCAAGTATATACAATCTTAGGTGATCATACCAACGGTTGTGAGACCAACCATCGCCCATCGTCGGGGTCTAGAAACGTATACACAAGTCTACTTTGGAGTATCAATGCCCGATCTCGATACTCCTACAACTTGGGACCTTTAAGGATGTGCTTATGGATTACCCAGCTCCCACAAGTATGATCTCCATTATAACGCTGGTAGTTAAGCAAGATCCTATGGGCTTTATCAACATGTATAAATGATACGTAAGTAAAACATATGCACATGTTAAGATAAATATAAACCAGATAGCATACTATCATATCGAGCAAGATTGTCCTGTACATATATATGTCCAAGAATTCACATGTATACATATACAATAATGGCTTCTTGGGCATACATATCCAACAATTTAACTCCTCTTTAGTTTGCCAACTTATAGGTTTTTGCTAGATCCGGGTTATCGGGTTGTTCTAGCGCCAATTTATAAAAAATTTATTCTGCAAACGGTCACGGTAGATGGCCAGGGCGCTGGCATAACCCAATATGGTATCAGAGCCAACCCATAAACCCCTAACCAGTAGTTTAAATGATGTATAAAATAACGAAACTGAAACAACTCCAAAACAACCGAAAAAATATTCAAGTTTATGTCGATTTTTTAAAGTCTTCTAAATTTTTTTTAAACAATTGCAGAAGGCTATTCATGTTGTAACTAGAACACCTTTAAAACATGAGCCCCAAACTCCTAAACTTGGCCGACGAGAATGCCAAAATACCCGGCCTGGCCGGTCCTGCCTAGGTGTTGGGACTTGAAATTTTTGTCGTGTTCTAGGCTCTTGAATACTGGTTTTCAGGTGTTTGTTTTTGCCCAGATTACATATTCTGTCATCTCATGGTTTGGGGCAATACAGAGTATTTTGAAGTCGTTATTTTAACACCGTTTATAAGTTTTCAGTACATACATTACTATCTGCGACCGTGAATGTCATTTGAGCGGTATTACTCGTCTAACTGCTCTATGTTCTATTAAACAGGTTTGCGAGCATGACATTCACGTTGATGTTCTATGTTGTGCTGAGGTTGTGGTTGAATTTTCGTGATGGATAGTTTGCGGTGCAATGGTAGTAGTACAGTTGAGATTCATTTTTACATTTGATATTACGGGACGAGCGTCCAACATGTGGACTGCCGTCTTTGCCAGTTTGTATATTATTTATTTGGGGCACGACCGGGTTAAGGTCGATGTTAACCTTGTACATATATTTTCATTTTCTGTACTAGGATTACCCCGCGGAGGAGTGCTCGAATAGCCGGGTTCTAGAGGGCAACGGGCTCGCATCTCATGGCGTTGAGACGGAGAGGGCCTTACTCTAGAATTGGCGGGCTATTCACCGCACTCGTAGGGGGTATAGGATGACCCACAGAGGGGTGCTCAAGTTACCGGATTCCGTGAAGTTCTAGGTGGCTCATTCACTTTGTTGATTGGGGTTGTCTCACTTCTAGGATTGGCGGGTAACTTGCTGCGCTCGCAGGTGTCCAGGTTTTCATTACACGGGCTATCCACACGACAGGGAACGCCGGGTCTCATTTGCGACTCGAATGAAACCCGAGGCTCCAAGATTATCCACCATTTAGTTTTGCTTGCTGTGATTCTGTGATGTTGCTTATATCATGCCTGGGAAGAATGTTATATATATTTATATATATACTAATAGATATTCTATATGTTTTTCACATGCGCTAGTCTAGCCCTCGCTCTGCCCTTAGTTAAGCAACCTAACGGTGCATGAAGGGGCCCCGTGGCGAATGCGGATGGCATATACATACATTGTATCTTCGTTCTTTTCTAGTGTGATGTGGATTAATTGATGGGACTGCGTTAACTTTGATTAATGCAAGGAAAAACAAACCTAAATGATGTTGTTGGAACCAATTTTTTAAAATTGTTATTACAGACGTTTTGTTTTGCTTTGCACAGCGGTATTCGGTTATGAATATCCAGCACCCCATTCGACAAGGCAAGAGCCGAGATCCCTTCATAGGGAGTGACCTCTTGGGTAAAAGTTTGCGTCAGTGTAATAACTTCACTATAGTCGATTCTTTTGCTTTGTATCATGGTATTCAGTTAGGAATATCCCGCACCTCATTTGATGAGGAAAGAGCTGAGATCCCCTCACAGGGAGTGAGCTCTTTAGCAAAAGTTTGCGCCACTACATATTTGTAAAACTGCTCGAGTTCCTTCAACGATATCAAGTTCATAACGTTAAAGGTTTTTCACCAAAAACCAGATGTAGCCCTCCGTCATTTTAGATAAGTAGTATTTAGTATTCGTGCTGTATTTGTTGGCATCCGTCAAGGCATAGTGTACGGTAGCTGAATAATACTCATTTGCAGCATAGAGATGCATTGATTTAGGACAGTCGTACAGCCTTGTTGGCATCCGTCAAGGGCGAGTACGGGTGGGTCTAAATTAATCAGGACAATGACGGGTAGAACTTGACTTGCGCTTTATGATTTGTTGGCATCCGTCAAGGTCATAAGACGCCTAGGGCAAAAATCACATCGGGAGTTTCAAATATACATGAAACTTGTCAGGCATGCGCATACCTTCTGGAGTGTGGTGACTTGAGTGGCTTCCATCAAGTTATCATGCGATGATAGTTGGATCTCGATTCCCACTGATGAGTAGGTATTACTCCTCGGGTGATTTTCAGATGATCCCGACTAATTCTCTTTTTAGGGTTTGAAGGAGAATTCGAGAAAATAGTGGAAGCCATCCTGATTAGATAAAGTGATTAACCAATTTAATCTAGATTAGAGTGCACGCTGAGTGTTTCTTTTCTCTCTCTCTTTAGCAGCGACCATGGCCCGACCTTAAAAACTCATGAACCAAGTTAACCGAACCTTCTTAGAACACTTAGCTTTTGATTGTCATTTAGTCGCATATTTCATTGCCACTCCTACATCCCCTTTGCATTTCTAAAGAACACTCCGTATCACTACGAAGATCCACATTTCTTGGACATTCCAACTTATAGTTACATACAAACTCAAAGGAACTTGTTCTAGTTCGAGGATGGATTATGGTTTTGGAGAGATTGAATAGGATTATTCGGTTGTCTTTTACCTATACATTCTCTCAGGTTGCGAGGGCTCCTAGTATTAGGAGAGTACACCTATTGCGCTTATTGGATAGTCTTTTCCAAACCATAGGCAGGTGCCATAAGGCAGGGACGGAAGAAAACCAATTAGCCTGAGTGTGGTGTACAGAAGGTAAAAAGTAAAGACATAGAAAGGGATTAAGGTAAGGGCAAGGAAATTGCGACTGCTATCATTCACGACGACACATCGTATACCCCTTCCACTCCTATATCACCTTTGCATTTTCTCTGGAACACTCTGTATCACTACAAAGATTCATATTTCTTAGATATCCTATCGTATAGTTACATACGGACTTGAAGGAACTTGTTCCAATTCAAGGATGGATTATGGTTCTGAAGAAATTGGATAGGATTATTCAGTTGTCTTTTATCTTTACCTTCTCTCAAGTTGCGAGGGCTCCTAGTATTAGGAGAGTGCACCTATTGTGCTTATTGGATAGTCTTCTTCCAAACCTTAGGTTGGTGTTGAAAGGTAGGGAAGGAAGAAAATAAATTAGCCTAAATGTGGTGTATAGAAGATAATAAGTAAAGACATATAAAGGGATTTGAGCGAGGGCATGGAAATATATGGTTACAGTCATGAATCAGGATAGTGGAAGAGGCACTACTAGGAACACCCGCTTACCCCTTCGAAACATTTTCATGTTTCATTTTTACTATGTGATATTAATTGAAAACTATTTTCCCAATTAGTTTCTAACTCCAGTGTATGTATTTACCAGACTTGTTTCTCACATCTGTATGGCATTACAGATTATGAGTGGGAGTAAGATATTGGGAATTGGATGGTTAGATCCTCTATATATATCAGAATTCTTTGTAATTGGTGATATTTGAGGAAATCACCTGGGTTTTGCCTAACGGCAAATATTTGGTTTTGAATATCCGTCGTCATGCACCAATTTCAAACTGATATATCTGTACGTTTATTTTATAAGTGAGATATAACTTTTTGAAATTATGTTTATGGTGTTTACCTATATCAGTTGATGGTTAGGTAAGGTGCATTCAACAACGGTGTAATTCTTCTTAACCATAGCACAATTTTCAACCTACGACGCATATGGTTTGAGTTGTTAAACTCAGTGGACTTAGACAAAGTATTGTATGTTGTCCGATGTCCGTCAGGACAAAGGGGTTGGTACTCGTACTATATTCTGTTTACTCATGAATTTTCTAGTTTTAGACAAGTATTTCGTTGAAATACAAGGTCCAGATTTTGAAAAATTATAAGTATAAGAATAAGGTAGAGACCCTTTTGTTGCAAGTATCAGGATTCTTCAAGGTGATCGAAGATGTAGATACTTGTGTTTGGTATTCTATTGTAAGTAATAGTTTTGAGAACTTATTTCTCTTTCAGGTTACTCATACATGGGTGTATTCCTTGATGAGTAATGCTGCTTGGCCTTCTTCCATTTAGTTGATATGCACTGGAAACGTCTGCATGATTTTTGAATCTGGTTCCAATTCAATTAGTGCCTTTGTTTCTATATTGGATATATAGAATGGATTCATATCTTAACGATGTTAAGGTATATGGAGCCGTCCGCTTGATGCTTAAAACCAGAATCTGGACAAACTCAATGCACGTTTCAGTAATGGCAGTTTGTGGGTTATCCCGGGCTTTGACGAGGGATAACATTCTACCATTTGGAAGATCAATAGTTATATTGTTCTTGACTCGCCACAGTTTTAGTAAAATGAATTCTTTTCAGAAAACTTTAGTGGGAATATGGTAGAACTGGAATTGATTCCAGAACCACAAACAATTACTGAAAATTTAGTAGAACCTAAGGATTAAATTGGTTTCGATGAACCATTAGCCAATCCGCAGATTTGGTGGGTAACCTCAGGTACCCAAGAGGTATTTCGGTCTCCTCAAAAACGGTGACAGGGAGGTTTTTGATTACCCAAACTTGCCACTACTGATGTTCTAGACTATGAGATCTGGCAGGAGGATGAATATAACATCGTTTTAAATTAGCTTTAGAAGTGCACGTGTATATAAATTTGCCAGAAGGATGTTGTAGTCAGTGGGAGCAACGGAAGCATAGTGGGCAAGTAGTTTATGTCTGTTTATAGACTAAAGCAGGTATAACGGAGATAGATCATCTACTTTTGATGTGACAGTCATAGAGTTTGACTTTATCAGAATAACAGATGGACTGATAAGAAGGTAGTAGGGAGTGATGTCCTAGTATTTGAATGACATGCACTTAATAGGAAGAGATCTTTCTATACTACGATCGGTTATACTGTGGTTGTCACAAGGTGGTTTCTCCATATCGGATATGGATAAAATATCAGGGATTCTGGTGACTAGATCTATGGTTTATGGTTTTAGATCTAGATTTGGAAAGTGTCCCAACTTGGGTACTTTGACACTATTTTAAAGTATTTTAGAATGGACAACTCCTGGTGTAGTGGTGTACCCGCAGGAGAAGGAGTCACCCTCTCTAAAGAGATGTCTTCTAGACTTATGAGGGGAGGGATTTGCAAGATTGGCATATCTCTTGCTTAGGCAATTGAGTCAATCATGAGATGTCAAGTACCACACAAGATATTGATTTTTCACAGGCTGCAATAATTATATATTAATCCAATCCTGGAGAAACATTGGAAAGCAGTTATGAACATAAGTGGATGTTCTTGGTATATGGTAACGGCAGCCTTCTTCAGGAGGAGGTTATCATTTCTGGCTTCCAAGGTGATCTGGATGACAGAGTGATTGTTAGAGTTATAGTTTTCCCTCTTTTGAGGGACAATATGTTGGATTGGTGGTCCAAGCGGATACTGAGAAAGGCATGGCGCAAGATACTGATTAAATTCAGTGGCTAATACACTCTAAGAAGTTTGTAGGATTTGGAGTTCATTTATGATCTGGGTCCCATCAGATATCCAGACAAATTCTAAGACATGTATTGCTCATTTCGAGAGATAAAGATAGAAACATTAAAGTGGATCCACTGACGGCTATTTCTCGAACATAATAGTTTCACAAACGGGCTTTGTGAGACTGATTAGTAGAGAAGTTGGGTGTTCGGTTTCACACGGGCTGTGAGTATGCGACACCGCAATAATTAGCCTTAAGTGCAAGTGGGAGATTGTTGGCTATAGTGCCATCACGGAAATTATTGTATTCACAGGCAGGTGATTATGATGATTGAGGGAGGACCTATACGGATAGAACGGTCTTACTCAAGATGATAGTATGCTATCCGGTTTACCTTTATCATCATGTACATGCATTATGTGGTATTACAGATCACTATTGTATATTGATAGAGCCCATATGATTCTTGCTTGACTACCAGCATTATGATGAAGATCATATATGTGGGAGCTGGGTGGTCTATAAGCATATTCTTAAATGTCCCTAGTCGAGGGAGTATCGAGACTGGGCATCGATACTCCGGAGTAGTCTAGTGTATACTTTTTAAGACCCCGACAAGGGGCGGTGGCCGGTCTCACAAGCCATTGTGTCAGTTAGTCACCTAAGATAGTATACATATGCCCATTGGGTTATGAGTACACTGGACGGACTCGTTGGGAACATGCTAATTGGTATTATACCTATTTTCAGATAACAGTTCCCAGGTGACATGTGTACAGGTTAGTCTGTCGACCTGAGATCGTTATTTGTCTCTTGTGAGTTCGCACTATGCTTTGATTACTACCCTACCATGGCTCAAAGGAGTCGTGCAAACAGGTTTTAGTTGGGTACAATCCCGAGCCACATGGAGGCAGTGAGCAGATCGTCGGGGATTTGTCTCTCCTGGTATTGGGGGTTGATGTCGCGAGGTGCACGGGTGTCCATTACCAGAAATCCTTGGCCAAGGTAGATGAGAATTACTGATTTGGATCAGTAGTTTTTCAGTTGGTGATGGGCTTCATACCGACACGAAATATCGCGTTATTAGGGGTTTAACTTTATCCACCCCTAGACCCGATATGCGATACTCTTAGACGAACAGACCAGGCTGTACAGAGATTGTCACGGACAAGCTCAGTAGGGGTTCAGATGAGTTTGCTCGTCGGCTTTCCTTTCGCTGAATACCTGGGTAGCTGTTACGTACAGCTAGTGCCGCTGACGTGCTTGTGGTTAAATCCACTGCCAGCGTATTGACGAGTCTTTAGAATCCCACACAGAGAGTTTCCCTACTTCGGATGAAACGATGTAGAGGCCTTATGGTTTTACAGCAGGGTTCGATCATATACGTGTACTAGCTACACGTATCATGATTCTGATGATCAAGCTTGATCATGGAGACCACTATGAGCTTAGGAAGATGGTAAAATACCGAAGGACACGGATCGTTCGGTATAACCATTCTAACTCCTATTTAGTTTGTTAGCTTATAGGTTTATGGTAGATCCGGGTTATCGGGTTGTTCTAGCGCCAGTTTATAAAAAAAATTCCGCAAACGGTCACCGTAGATGACCAAGGCGCTGGCATAACCCCACGGTTTCTTCCAAAAGAACCCTAATTTACATTCATCACTATCGATCTAGTTTTAAACTATTAAAAGATAAAAAGAGTCATTTTTAATTATTTATCCATTGCTACTAAGTCTAATGAACCCTAAAAGCCTTTTCTTTATAAATCCTACATCCGTAACGACAAACAATCACCCTTCTTTCTATCAACTCGTCTAAAAGATGAAAAAGGTTCATGTTTTCCTTCGGACAACCCGTACTCATCATGGTTAGCTATTAGCGACGCCGTCTTGATTGTGGTTACTTTATGAACACTCTTTTACAAAGATCAATCAAGCTCATTTTACTTAGCAGCTCGAGTACGGCCTTCATCATTATCTGAACCGACCCAATATTGGGCAACATCAACCATATTGTCACCATGGCTGTGAAGCATATGAGGGTTCGTTTCTCTAGGTCCGACCATGTAGATCGTATGGATCACGCATCTGTCCGTTGCCCCCTCATTATCAACGTTACTCACTGGACCTTTGGATTGTCTCCGTGGTTTTCTCCTTTTAGGGATGGGTGAACAACTGAGAGTGGTCAGTTTTCGAAATACCTCGGTCTTTGTTTATATAAAATTAGCGGTCATGGCTCGATCATTTATCAACACACCAGGGGACAATGAGATTTCTCCTACCTTGTATTGTTTCTCGACCCAATTCTTGAAAATGCAACGGTCTTCGATGGTGTGTCCCAACACTCGGTAGTATGGGAAATAATTGGGATGATCAACCCTGTTCGCTTCACTTAGCCTTTTTGGTTCTGGTATTTGCAGGCCATTCTTCAGAGCATCTTTGAATATTTTGTGAACCTTGTCTCTCCTGAAAGAGTAGAACTTATTTCTCCTTTCCTCCAAAGTTGGCTCTCAGGGTTTGTTAGTCTTCGCTTCGCCCGTTCTCTGCATATTGAGAGAATCAGTGCTGTTGGAACTTTCGCCTTTCCGGCTGTCGTCCCTCTGATGTCTCAGTTTCTTTATGAATTGGAGATCCCGAGAGGACTCGGGCTTTGAGCGTTCCAACATTTGAACCTTCTTGGTCATCTCTTGGAATGTCTTAAGACCTGCAGTGCAAACAAAAGGATTCATCCATATACCAAGATTTCCGATGAGGAGATTGACGGATTGGTCTTGTTCCAACGGTGGCTCACATTTGACGGAGATATTGCGCCATCGGCTTATAAAATCTGTGCTGCTTTTATTGTTCTTTGGCTTGGTCCTTACGAGGTCGGCAATGGTGATCTTATCGCTGACACTCATGAACCTTTGTCGAAACAGAGATTCCATTTGGATGAATGTAGTAACAGAGCCATATGGTATGCTCGCGTACCAGTTGAAAGTGACATCGGTTAAGCTATTAACGAACTGGAGGAGGAGAAACGCATCATTGCCCCCAGTATCCTCACATGAGGCTTTAAAGTGGGCGATGTGTTGATTCTCATTTCCCGACCCATCGAATCTTCCGAATTTGAGGATGACATAGCCACTAGGAAACTCTGCCAAATCATACCGAGCAGGATATGGTCTCCCGCTACTGCTGACATCTTTTTGCGCTCTGGTTTCGGCTACCAATGTTTTGACTTTGTTGGCGACCAAATCCATGATTTGATCTTGCGTTAGCGGGTTGCTATCATCGGTAGTCAAGACATTTCCAGAGATAGGATGCGGCCGACTTTCATCACTGGAAACTGAATTCGCGGACCGTTGTCGCAGCCCTTCCGCTTCGGGAAAGGACAATCGACTAAAAACGGTCTGCCTGGCCGGGTTCTCGGGTGGCCCGGTACAACTTTTCTGGCCTTACCCCACTTCTTTCGCGCGGCATGAAGTGCTTGGTAGACTTCTTAAGAGAGGGTATCATACTTTTTGTGTTGGGGTTGGACACATCCCTTAGTAGCACAGTTCAAATTGCGGTCCTCTTGATTTTGGCAGACATCACATTCTTCTGGACCCACTTTAAGGGTTCAAAAGAATTGAGTATTTTCACGGCTGATACGGCTGTGGACGCAGAGCAGTTCGAGCTTTGGAACTTCATAAATTTTAACATGGATGGAGCCTTAGCTCTTTTGTTAGCTCTGTATCTGAGCCGCTTCTGCCTCAGCTTCTCTATTTTGAGCGCTTGGCAGACTTCTGCTCTTCGGGAAGCCTCCATAGGCTGGCTGGTAGAGAGCCTTGAAAAGACATCCGCTTGCGCACTCGTTGAAGGCATCGCCTGAGCTTGCCCGTGACATCTGGCGAGTTCTTTGTTTCGACAGTTTTTCCCCCAGCTGGGGCCAAAGAGAGCCATTCGAATACCCACTTGCGTTTGGGTTGGGGCGCCCTCAAGACCACCACATTTGGCATCTTGCCTTTCAAGGCCGGTTTGTTTGTTATCGGAGCTTGAGGGGCTGGGATGGTGTTAGCTGGCATGAACATAATAGATTCGAACTATAGCAGCGGCTCCTCCCTCTGTCTCCCGAGACTAGCCGGGAGGATTGTCCTGACGTCCATCTTCATCGTGTAGGAGATGGGAGTTGTGTCGAGAGCTGAGCTTTTCCTTAAAGACATCTGAGTTACATCTGAAGGTTGAGATTGAAGGTTGTTAATCTATGCAAAGAAACAGGATTTCAGTATAAACAATCAACATATATTAATTGAACTCGCATGAACACTTGACCCGAAATATGGGAGGAGAGAAAAGGTCCCACCGGGTATGCCAGAATCTGTAGGGTGTTTTTCTTCACCTCATTGAGATGGGAATGTGTATCTCTTATTAGGCATATACAGATTCCCCTGCCTAGGGTAGACCGGGGTTTATTGATTGTGAGGATTCGAATCTCGAACAGCCGCGGACTAAGTTGCCGTTAATTACCCCTCGCGTTTGAAGCAAAAAAACCTCCGATTAACGGGTCAACTAGTCATGCAAACTCAATATGCAGTGTGTGTATGTGTGTCTTAAGAGGTTTTAGGCATATCGGGGGTCTCGCAGAGTTTATGAGGGTCCCTCTACCCGGATAGTGGGCTGAGGGTGAAGGAGGCTAGCAGCCCCCTTGCGGGGTGTGGGGCAATGCCTTGTTAGAAATTTTTTCTAACGTAGGATGTGTTTTGAGTGTGGAGTGTATAGGAAACGAGGGGTGAGTAGCGTCCTAAGGATGCGTGGACTCCAGCATCTCACGCGTCCGACACATGGGCGCCGGGTGCCAGCGCCTCACTCGTCCGGCACGTGGCCGCTGAGCGCCTGCAGAAACAAGGGGCTTAGCCCCGGAATTTAGGAGTTAAACTCCCGAGGGACTTTGGAAAGTCCCACAAAAGGTAAGAATTTTTATTTTTATGGAGTTAAACTCCCAAAAGGATTTTGAGTGGAGTTAAATTCCCAAAATGATTTTATTTATGGAGTTAAACTCCAAAAGATTTTGAATGGAGTTAAACTCCCAAAAGGATTTTATTTATGGAGTTAAACTCCAAAAGATTTTGATAAATGGAGTTGAACTCCTAGAAATCTTTGGAGATGATTAAAGGGGACCCATTTCTTCTCCCTTTTAGCCTTGGATCTTCTTTTGAGCCTTGGATCTTTCCAAAATGGGGTTTTTGGAGATGGGTCTCCTTCCTCCTCCTCTCTATTGGCTGGATCGTGGAAAAAAACGGCGAGACTTAAAAATCTCCCATTTTGGAGATTTGATGGAAGATCCGACTCCCTTTCAAGGGTTTTATGGTGAAAAACTGTTTCTTCTTGGAAAAAAAGAGTTAATCTCTTGATTTAATTTTTAAAAAAGATGGTTTAGAATCTTGAGGAAGGGGAAGGAGGCACATAACCATAATTTTTGAGAGAATGAAAAATTTGTTTTTTATTTCATCATCATGTTACCTTATATAGGCTTACAACTTTACACATAACCCCTTGGGCTTTACAAAATGGCATTTTGCCCATCGCATGCCTCATGTTCTTATTTCTTTTGCACATGAGCCATGAGCTTTACAAAAATTTGGCTTTATGTTCATTTTCCTTACATTTATTCATAAAAACTATATCAAAACTATTTATTACATAATTTTCATTTTGGCATGGGGTAGGCCGGCTGCTTCATGTTCGGGCTCGACTTGGGTATAGGCCCACTTAGTTTGGGGTTGACTTTGACTTTGACTTGGTCAACCGGGGTGTAATTTTTGACCCCAGCAGTCTCTTGAAGAGGGAAAAATGAGTTGTCTTAGAGATTCAATATCATAGAAAGATTTAAATGAAAAATATTCTTCGTTCAGCGCACACCTTCTTAACGTGAGGCCAGGGATTGAGAGCGACGGTTTTAGTCCATTTGGGATGGTTCGCGGTGGGCGTACTCACGGTACTTGGCCTGTTGTGCTGACTATATACAACCTTCTGCCATAAAGGGCTATGACACAGTCTTATTTTACGTTAGTGCTTTTAATCGACGGTCCCTCATCTCCTGGGAAAAATATCGACGTGTACCTTCAATCCTTGATCAATGAGTTAAAGTTGCTGCGGGAACCTGGCATGAGAACCAATGACGCATATGGTAAACAATTTTTTTAGATGCAGACTGCTTTGTTGTGGATTATTAATGATTTTCCTGCGTACGACATGCTGTCGGGGTAAACAACTCAAGGTAAGCTTACATGCCCCTCCTGTCATATTCATACAAGTGTTGTGCGCTTGAAGTTTAGTAAGAAAGAGTCGTTTATAGGTCACCGACGTTTCTTGCCTATAACTCACAGATTTAGAAGGAATAAAAAAATGTTTAATAGTAAGACGGAGACCGGTATGCCACCTGAATCATTGTCCAGTAATGTCATACTGCAACTGTGTACCGCCGAAAACTAGACCTAGACGCGGAGATGTTTAGCTTGAATTTAGGGGTAGATGCTATATGAACATATCCATCCACCTCTCCGAAAATACCAAGTTGATTTATGGCAGCGTATATCGGAGGTTTGGATAGATACGGCCGATATAACGCGACTTATCAGATTCCCTCTCATTTGTGAGGGGTTTTTAATTGCGGGGACACTCTTCCCTGCAGGCTCAAGTCCCTGCAGTTAATTACTTTATCGCAACACGATAACAACTTTTACCTGCTCCAGTAGGTCACTTCGTGTCATGTTATATATTGTTTTTCATAGGGTTGCCCTTGGATTGTGTACGGAGACTAATATATATCATCGCCGCCCGTAGGGCGCGGATTAGTCCAAATCCATATATTAGATTTGGGGTTATGAACTTATGACGCATATCTCATATAAATGAGGTCCATCAGTTCATGGGATATATTGGTTTGATCTGAGGATCGTTAATCGTATATCGGACTAAAATCGACTTAGGAACAGTGAGCATATAGGCTGAACTGATCATTAGATCATATATAAATGATCCATGTATAGTATACAGTAGTCAATATGGAGACAGTCCGCGGGGCAAAACATATTAATTTAAGGACATCACGGTCCATGGGAGACATGGATGGAAAATGACTTGTTTGTGCCCGTGGATTGTATACGGAGGTTAATATGGAGACCAGCCGTAGGGCCAAACATATAGTAGTTTAAGGACATCGTGGTCCAATATTAGTTTAGCAACATTTCGTTCCAACATTCCCGTGTTCGGGATGAAGTATTAGTGTAAGGATGTTTTGGTCCATCTTTCATCTTTCATACACATGTATATTTTATATAGCGAAGTGAACGATAGTAATATGGGATGCGACCAATATTAGGGTGTGATTCAATTTGAAGGCTTTTATATTTCCCTCAAAGATATACATATACATATATGTATAAAGCCGGAGCTCAATATAAGATTCACATATATATGGGATGCGTGTCAATATGAGGTGTGGACATTAATATGGAAGTGCATCAATGTGGGGTGTATCGATATGAGGGTGTGTATCTATATGGGATGCGTAAGGCCTTCTCCGTCTTGATGAAATTTCATATCTTTCATTAAGTAGGGATGAAGAAGGAGTTGTTGGTTGTTGGGACCCGTCATCTCTCTGAAGATATTAAGAAATTATAACGTCATATATCAGAGGTGTAGAAGGATGAATCCTTAAACCAAATTCCGTATATGAGGCAAGAGAACATAGTGGATTTAAGGATCTTTAGTCTTATATGAAACTAAGATTAACTTAGAAGATATAAGATGAAGATCATTAGTAGTATATGAGACTAAGATCTGCTTGGATATCATCGATGAAAGATCATTAGTCGTATATGGGACTAAGATCAACTTGGATATCATGAGCATATAGGCTCAGTTGAGTTAAAATCAAAAAAGAAGTTTAAGCTTCATAGACTTATCCAATTTGGGACTAATATTGGTTTCTATACCACCCAGCAGTGCTAAGCACTCAGTCATGTGGCGCTTGCATGAATATCACGTGAGGCGCTGACTCTCTGGCGTCTTTCAAGCACTCACATGTATGGCACGTAAGGCACTGAGTCCTTGCTTATGGGCGCTCACGTGTATAGCACGTGAGATGCTGAGTCTCTAAGTTTCTGTGCGCTCACATGGATATCATATGAGACGCTATCATCTTCTTATTTTGAGCGCTCACGTAGATATCACGTGAGGCGGTGTCTTCATTGTTTCTTTTGAGCGCTCACGCGAATATCACGTGAGACGCTGTGTCCTTAGTGATTTAATCTCTGTTCATGTTTTTTAGAGAAGTTAAATTTCTTTTAATGGTATTTTTACTATTAACGATCACTAAGATCACTATTTTGAGGATCTGAGATTAGGTTCTTTAAGAACTAAGTTCTTGATTATGAAGGAACTAAGTTCCTAGAGTATAAACTCCATCTTTTTCATGTCCTTTCTTCCATTATTCTTTTCAACCTTGTTCCCTTGAATCTCTGATTCTCAAGAACAAGATCTTCCCGATGAGAATTAAATTCTCATCTTGTGGGAAACTTGTCTTGTGGATCTCAGATCCATAGAAAGAACTAAGTTCATTTAAAGGGTTAAACCCTCAGATATGATATGATGGGTAAAGTGGAGATATTTTTATATCTGTGTTTTCTTCACCTAGGATTTGAGAGGAGGAAGATCTTCTTTATTAAGAATTAAATTCTCTGTTGTCGAACCTTTCGGAGAGCCTTCTGTATTTTTGTACAGAAGCTTATGGGGGTCTCCTCTCTTTTTTTTAGATTTAATCTCTTTACTCTTATTTATAGGAGAAGTGAAAAATCAATTTGTTTTGAGAAAATCTCTTATTGAGAGATTATAACTGATTCATAATTAATCAAATTGATCTTAAAAATGAACCGGTAAATTTTATTCACCGTTGGATTTTTAATCCAAAGGCTCTCAGTTTAACAGAGAAGATTTCTTGTTTGTTTTAACAAAATTAGGAAAAATATTTTCCAAACATTGAATTGAATTCTATCAGATGATCAATTGGTGATTTTATAATCACCGCTAGATCTTTGATCCAAGAGTCCTCTATTTAATAGAGAAGATCTTTCTAGTTTAAGAAATATCAGGGAAATATTTCTCACAAAGAATTTAATTCTACATAGAATTTAATTCTATCAAAAAGAATACTCATATGCATTGCACATAAGGCATTGGCCTATAGAGCTTACGTGGATATCACATGAGAGCTGCCAAGAAACTGGCAAGCGCGCTCACGTGGATATCACGTAAGGCGCTGCCAAGAGACCGCATGCACACTCACGTGGATATCACATAAGACGCTGCCAAAAGACTTGACTAGCGCTTCACAAGGATATCACGTGAAACGCTCACGTTTTTAACACGTGTGAACCAATATAGGATTTGATCCTATGTGAAGAGATACTCACATGCTTTGCATGTTTGTGTGCACGTGTTTAACACGTGGGGGCTTCCTTTTATTTTTTTAAGAGAATAGCAAGCTCTGGGCCAAAATTTTTTGTAGGAACAAATACCCCTTACTAATTTGCCCACGTAAGTATGTATATGGGTTAATTAGTGCAAAATTATGTATCATCATAGAATTGATGGTTTAGGAATATTGGATATAGTGCCCTCAAGGCAATTATTGTAATCACAGGCAGACGATTATGATGATTGAGTGAGGACCTATACGGATAGAACAGTCTTACTCAACATGATAGTATGCTATCTGGTTCATCTATACCATCATGTACATACATGTTGATAGAGCCTTTAGGATTCCTGCTTGACTACCAGGGTTATTGTGGCGATCACACTTGTGAGAACTGGGTAGTTTATAAGCAAATCCTTAAATGTCTCTAGTCGTGGGAATATCGAGACTAGGCATCGATATTACAGAGTAGACTAGTGTATACGTTTCTTGACCCCGACGAGGGGTAATGGCCGGTCTCATAGCCATTGGAGTTAGTAAGTTACTAAAGATAGTATACATGTGCTCATTGGGTTATGAGTTATACAGGACGGACTCGCCGGGAACATACTAGATGATATTATACATATTGTCATATAGTAGTTCTTTGGTGACATGAGTACAGGTTAGTCTGTCAATCAGAGATCGTCATTTTTCTCGTGTGAGTTCCCACTATGCTTTGATTATTCCCTACCATGGCTCTACTAAGTTGTGCAAACAGGTTTTAATTAGGTACAGTCTCGAGCCACATAGAGGTGGTGAGCGGATCGTCGGGGATTCATCTCTCTTGACATTAGGGGTAGATGCCACGCTGTGCATGGGTAGCCATTACCAGAAATCCTCAGTCGAGTTGTACGGGAATTACTGATTTGAATCAGTAGTTTCTCAATGGGTAATGGGCTTTATACCGACATAATTTATCGTGTTATTAGAGGTCTGACTTTATCCATCTATAGACCCGATATGTGATTCTCTTAGATGAACAGACCAGACTGTATGGTGACTGTCACTTTCAGGCTCAGTAGAGATACAGAAAAGTTTGCTTGTCGGCCTTCCTTTCGTACAATATCTAGGTAGCCATTATGTACAGCTAGTGCCGCTGACGTGCTTGTGGTTAAACCCACTGCCAGCATATTGTCGACTCTTTAGAGTCCCACATAGAGGGTTTCCCAGCTCGGCGAAATGATGTAGTGTACGTATTTTGATACGTACTTAGGTTCGATTAAAACACGTTTTTTTTGTACATGTGCTTTTAATCGGACAGTTTGTTAATACTATAGCCGATTTGAAACATGGCCACGTTATCACATTTTGGATTAAATGTGAGCTAGTATTATATATCTATTCTAATATCTCTCTTTTCGGTATTCGTATTTTGACAAAATACGGTATTTATACGAATACGGGTATTTGTATAAATACGTGTATTTGTTTCTTGATATTAATACGGGTATTTGTATCATTAGTACAAATACAGGTATTCGTATTTTATATGAATTTGGTATTCGTATTTTGATACGAATACGGATGTATGTATTTGTAACATATACTTGCATTAGTTTATTTGTATATATATTTATATATGCACATATACATATGTATATGTGTACAATGAGGTGGCCTCTCTTGTCTTCTCTTCTCTTCTTGATTGTGTAGGAATGTTGTGGGCTTGTGAATCATCATGGTGAGTCACAACCCCACTCATTCCAAACACAAAAGGAAAAGAAAGATGAAAAACTAAAGAATGATGATTCATTCTTTAGTTGTCATGCTTGCTTTTTACACACCCAATCTTCTTCTTCTCCTCTCTTAATTTTATCTAAGCGGAGAAAAGAAAAGGATAAAAAGATAAACATTAGAGATAGCCTCTACTACATCCTACCGATCAATTCCTAACAAGTTTTGATCATTAGTCGCTTCACTAGATTTTTGTTGTGAAGCTAGAGCCTTAGCTTGGTTTCCTTCAAGGTGAATCATCTTCGGCAAGGAAGACCGACTCCCAAACTCATTCCCGACGACCTAAGGAGCTAAAGAAGTGGAAATAAGACGAAGGACATGATTACAAAGGTTATAATCACAAACCTAATAGTTAACTCCTTCTAGTTTAGATTCTAATTTAGTGTTTGGATTCAATTCTAGATTGTAGAGTTCGTGCTCAAGTTTAGAAAATTTTCGTTTTGTATTCCGCATGGCCGCTAGTTTGCGGCACGAGCACGAGTGTCTACCTACATGGTATCAGAGCCACCCAAACACTAGAACTAGATTTAGACAATATTTACGTTTCGAAACTAAATTTTTTTGTTTTTCCGATAACTAAAAATCAAGTTTCTGTCGATTTTGTTTTGATCTCTAAATTTTTTTAAACAAGTGCAGAGATCATCTCATGAGATATAAGAATTAGGATAGAAAAACGAGGACCCGATTCCCAAGAAAAATCGCTAGAATTTCCATTTTTCTCGACGGTGCTGGTTTTCTTGTGGCATCTGGTCCCCATTTTTTCCCAATGGTTTACTTTCATGAAAATTTGATTTTTGGTTATGTTTGATTTTGCCGAGATTTCACTTGGTGTTATTTTTGTATTCAGGCAACACGAAAAGTTTTAAATTGAAACTTTTACATCGTTTATATCTTTGTTTCGTATTTGTGCTCTAGGTCGATTAGACGGGATTGCAAATACTTGTTAGTTCATTGATACTTATTTGGATTGGAATAGTTACAACCATCGTCGTGAATAGCCGGGGGTTTTGTGAGATGAGAGTTTTATATTTGCATTTGTATATTCATATTGCGAGGCGAGCGTCCGTGTCACGCCCGTTTCCCAGTAGATAGAAACGATAACGTGGCAAGCCCGCGACATATTTATTCAGAGAAGGTCATTCCTTAAATAAATATACCAAGCATATTGAAACAATAATATAAAATGCAAGAATAAATGAAGACTATAAAATTTTTCAACAAATATCTTTATTTACATTCAACTTCAAATATTTACAAGTATATGAGTTTCAGCTGGAAAGTAAATACAATAAAAGAAAATGCCTAAACATGTGGCATACATAAACTGAAGAAAACTGAAGCTGAACTAGTCCTGAGTAACGATCCGGTTGTAGTCCTCCTCTGTGGCCTCCACTTACTCCGTCTCAACCGTATCTGACGAACATTCCAAAAGAATAAAAGTGGATAGAATGCCTGTCAGCGAACTAGCGCTCGGTAAGTCCCAAGGATAAGTAAGAGTAAAGAAAATGACAATTGTAGAATATATGTGACGAGTAAGAGTATATGTTCATGGATATGTATATACTATAGTCTCTATATGGTCACTATGTTAACATTAAGTTCCAAGTGTGAATGTCAACGCAGCCGTAGAAGAATTCACGAGCTTAAGAGTGGGGCCCCAGAAATAAGAAAAAACGGGCTCATTTCATGTGTTAGTATTGAGGCTTTAGGCTGTAGATGAGTCAACCCGACTAATATTTAAGTAAAATACAAAAGAGGTTAATACGAGACTCCTGAAACTCCGTTGGATTCACATAGGAAACTATCCCAAACACCTCGAGTATAACTAGTTTATAACTGTATAGTATACTTAATTAAATTGATTGATTGGTTATAACATGTCTTGACCGAAACTATAGATTGCAAAAGGTGTAAAATGAAGTCGGGTGAGTCGAGTAATATGCGAGTCATGCCAATTGCAATGTTGGTGCGAGTCAAGTTTGTTCAAGTAAATTGGGTTCGAGTTCATGTTTGAGTATAGATTCGAGTTTGGAGTTCAAGTTTAGATTCGAGTTTGGGGTTTGAGTCCGAGTTTAGATTCAAGTTTGGATTTGAGTTATAGATATTTTTTGTGAATTGATTTAACTTTTGAAGATCTTAGGTTCGGGAGAAATCGGCAACTGCTGCACATGGACGACAGGATTTGTGTCTTTTTCCAAGAAAATTTCCATTGATAACTCCGTTAAGTTGTCTAACATGAATAGGTAAGCACTCACTTTTTCCGGCTCCCTTGGGCTCAAAAGAAATGATACCGCTTAAACCCATATTAATCTAGAGTCCTTATTTATTATTGTTGTTTACTTTGTATTTATATTATTTGTATTTCTCGAGGGGTTTTGTGAAAAATATTTAATATCGTTTAAAAATAACCTTGAGGGTGATTTATAATATTTAGGGTTTTCATGAACATATATTTTAATTGTTGTGGTGTTTTAGTGATAAAACCTAACTTTTAAAAGTTTATGGTATTTTTATGAAGACTAGCTCTTTTAGAAACTTGATGGTATTTTATTAAAAATTCTAATCTTTCATTTTAAAAATATAGTTTCATAATATGTTTTTATTGAAAATACGAATTCATAGTTTTATATAATTTTCCAAAATTTAGTTTTATTTAGAAAAGTCATATTTCTTAAAAACCGTATTTTTTATTTCCTTTCGAGACCGAATACTCCGTGAGGAGTTCTGCATCTCACTCTACTATTCTAAGGATGTGCGATAATCCGCACCATCCAATAGCAGGTCTCTTAACGAGGCTTGCAGAGGCGTAATTGCCAAGGATTTTAAAATATCGATTAAAAGAAACCCATTTTGAAAATGTGTGGTATTTTAATGAAAACTTATTCATTAAATGAACCATATATCTAGAATACCATGCTATAAAACCATAGTGTGTGTGGGGGGTAGGTCGTTACCTCGTGAAGTTTTCCTAAAAGTATTTTTAACAACTATCGAAGTAAGGGTTATACTAAAGTTCATTGTATTTTAATGAAAAGTTCGTTATATGATTGTTTCACATGAAAATTTTTGTTAAATTAAAAACTAAATGGTTGTAAATAAAGTTACGAGTAGTGTGAGAAATATAGTTTGACCTATTTTGTTTTAAAGAGGGGAATACAAAGGTTAAAATCATACATATTGGAGTTAACTCCACTTTACCGATATATTTTTAGAAAGTGGTCTGAGATGAAAGAAGAAAAGAAAAGAGGGACTTACTCGTTGTGTAGCGTTGGGAAGAGCTTAAAGAAGAGAGAGGGGGTTCTGTGGCGTCGATAAAACTCCGTAAACGACTTCGATCTTTGATGAAAAGGGCTTGGTTGCTAACTCCACTTGCACTTAGAAGCTATTGGGATAATTTTGATAAAGATTTTTAGAATAAAGGGGAGCTAGGGCATAGGGTGGTATTTATAGTGAGAAATTTAAGGTTTAGGAATTAAAAATTTGGATTAAAAGAATTAAAATGGTATTAAATGGTGAATTGAAGGGCCACTGTTTAATTGCAGGGAAATCAAACAGTGCAGGAGAGTTGAGGGGAGCTGAAGGGCTGGGGCGATTGGAGCTATGTGGACCGTCGGTGCCATCCAAATCAAGGAAACGGACGGTTGGATTTGGCCCAATCGCCTCGAGATTCGTGCCACATGTCAAGTTGTGTGTTTACTCCTCTTTGCACCTGTTAGATTTGTATGAAAATTTTCGTTTCTTCGTGAATTGCACGTGCAACTCTTGGGCTTCCGAAAAATTAAAAAATAAAAATCTTAAAAATAATTGGGTCTGATAGGATTGGAACATACTGGCTATGTCACAGCAGTGTAGAGGCTTAACCAGTGAGCTACAAGTTGCTTCTTACTTATTAAACAAATTTAACTTATAACTTTACACAGGCTGTAATACTCTTTTTTGTATAATAACAAGAAATTTTTGTACAGGGATTTTAGAGTCGTTACAGTCCGACTTATGGACTGCTGTCACTGTTTGATGTATATTCTTTTGAGGGGCACTTATGGGTTGAGATTGTGTCGCCTACGTATTATATTTGATTCATCTCTTATAGCTTGGATAGACCCAGGAGGAGTGCTCAAGTAGCCGGGTTCTAGTAGGCAATGAATGGCCATCTCATTGAGTTGAGAATGGATCATCCCATTTTAGAATTTGTGGGACTACTTGTCGCACTCGTAGGGGTCTAGGGACTAGTGTTTGGCTATTCACATGACCGTGGAATCCGTGTTTCATCCATGGCTTAAATGAAACACGGAATACCTAGTATACCCTCTATTTCATAGTGTTTGCTTCTGCTGTGATAATGTGTTTGTGATATATTATCATACCTGAGACAAATGGTGTTTTGTGTGTGTGTATAGTAGACGCTATATATGTTTTGCATCCGTGCTAGTCCTGTCCCCGCCCTGTCGTAAGTTAAGTAACCTTACTGTGAAGACCCAGCACCCTGTAGCGAATGCGAATGGCATATATATGCGGGCTTATTTTCATTTCTTTTGGTGTGATATTATTAATTGATGGGACCATATTATAGGTTTAATGCAAGTAAAACAGACCTAATTGATGTTTTCAGAACCATTTTTTAAAACTACTCGGTTTTCTTCAAAATCAAAGTTATATTCTTTTGCTTCGCATAGAGGTATTCAGTTAGGAATATCATACACCTCATTCTATGAGGTAAGAGCCTTAATCCTTTTATGGGGAGTTCACTCTTAAGGAATAGTTTATAGTACTAGTTTTAAAAGCAGAGCCTAAACCACTCCTTTTTCAAATCCACTCAAGTTCCTTCAACGGTAACAAGTTCATTACATTAAAAGTTTTTCACCAAAAACCAGACATAGCCCTCCGTCATCTCAGACGGGTAGCGCCTAGTATTCATGCTATGTAATTTGGCATTCGTTAAGGCATGGTGTATGGTAGGTATGTGCTACTTTTCTGCAGCATAGAGATACATTAATATAGGAAAGTCGTACAACTATTTTGGTCTTCGTCAAGAGTTAGTACGGGTGGGTCTAGATTAATCAGGACAATGACGGGTTGAACTTGACTTGTGACATATGATATTTTGGCATTCGTCAAGGTCATAAGACGCTTGGGGCAAAAACTACATCGGGAGTTTCAAACATAAAGGAAACTTGCCATGCATGTGCTTACCTTCTGGAGTGTGGTGACTTGAGTGGCTTCCATCAAGTTATTACACGGTGATAATTAGGTCCCGATTCTCACTGTGAGTTGGTATTACTCCTCGGGAGATTTTCACTTTACAATTAGCTAACCTATTAAGTGTCTAGAAAGTGTTAATGAGCTTATGCCTCTGCAGAAACGGGGTTATTTAATTTGGTCCATGCGAAATCACTGGGAGCCTCCCTCGAAGTACCAACACTGTCCTGTCTGAACGATTAGCGAACTTGTAAGGTGTAAATGATCCCGATTAGTTCTCCTTTTAAGGTTAGAAGGAGAATTCGAGAAAATAGTGAGAGTCATCCTGATTAGATAAACTAATTAACCAATCTAATCGAGATTAGAGTGCACACTGAGTGTTTCTTTTCTCTCTCTCTCTTTGGCAGCGACCATGACTCGTCTTTAACTAAAAACTCGTAAATCAAGTTGACTGAACCTTTTTACAAACCTGGCTTTATTTTTTCACGATTCATGAAAAAGTCACATATATCCATGTTATTCCTACTTTACCCTTTGCTTTCTACAGAACATTCTGTATCACTATGAAGATCCACAAAGAATGGATAAAACCATCTGGTATAGTTACATACGAACTCGTAGAAATTTATTTCTATTCGAGAATGGATTCCAGTTCTGGGGAAATTGAACAGGATTATTCGGTTGTCTTTTCTATTTACCTTCTCTCAGGTTGCGAGGGCTCCTAGTATTAGGAGAGTACACCTATTACGCTTATTATATAGTCTTCTTCCAAATCTTAGACAGGTGTCGAAAGGTAGGGAAAAAAGAAAACCAATTAGCTTAAAGTAAGGTGTACATAAGGTAAAAAGTAAAGAAATATAAAGGGATTGAAGTAAGAGAAATGGAAATTGTAACTAATACCATGAGTCAGATATTGGAAGAGCCATTGGTAGGAATACCCGGCCACCCTCTCGAAACATTTTCATGTTTCAGTTATACTGTGTGGTGTTAATTGAAAACTGCTTTCCCAATTAGATTCTGACTTCAGGGTATGTATTTATCAGACTTAGTTCTGATATCTGTATAGCGTTACAGATGCTGAGTGGGTGTAGAATATTGGAAATTGGATGATTAGATCCTCAAAAATCAGAATTCTTTGTAATTGGTGATATTTGAGGAAATCACCTCGGTTTTGCTTAACAGCAAATATTTGGTTTTGAATATTCGTTGTTATGCATCAATTTCAAACTGATATATTTGTACCTTTATTTTATAAAGTGAGATATAATTTTTTGAAATTATGTTTATAACATTTGCCTTTATCGGTTGATGATTAGGTAAGGTGTATTTAATAACGGAATAATTATTCTTAACCATAATACAGTTTTCAACCTACAACACACAGGCTTTGAGTTATTAAACTCAAAAGAATTATACTAAGTAATGTATGTTGTCCGATATACATTAAGGCAAAGTGTTAGTACCCGTACTATATTCCGTTTACTTATGACTTCTCTGGTTTTAGATACACGTTTAGTTGAAATACAAGGTCCAAATTTTGAGAAGTTATAAGTATAAGAATAAAGTAGAGAACCACACATTGAAAGTATTAGGATTTTTCGAGATGATCGAAGATATAGATACTTATGCTAGGTATTCCATCATAGTAATTTTGAGAATTTGCTTCTCTCTCAGATTACTTATTCGTAGGTGTGCTGCTTGATGAGTAATATTGTATAGCCTTTTCCCTCTTTAATTGTGCACTGGAAACAGTTGCATACCTTTTGAATCTGGTTCCAATTAAAATTGTGCCTTTTTTCTATATTGGATATAGAATGGATTCATATCTTAATGATGTTAAGGTATATGGAGTTATCTGGCTTATGCTTAAAACTAGAATCTGGATAAACTCAAGACACGTTTTCAGTAATGGCAGTTTGTGGGGTTTTCCGGGCTTAGACGAGGGTTAACATTCTACCATCTGCAAGATCAATAGTTATATTGTTCTTGACTCGCCACATTTTAGTAAATGAATTCCTTTTGGAAAATATCAGTGGGAGTATGGTAGAACTGGAAGTTATTCCAGAATCACAAAAGGTTACTGAATATTTAATAGAACCTAAGGATTCAATTGGATTCGAAAATACATTAGCCACTCCGCAGATTCAGAGGGTAACTTCAGCCATTCGAGAGGTACTCGGTCTCCTCAAAGACAATGATAGGGAGGTTTTGATGACCTAAGCTTATCACTACTACTGTTCTACACTACAAGATCTAGCAGGTGGATGACTATAACGTCATTCTAAATTTTATTTAGAAGTTCACGTGTATATAACTCTGCCATAGGGTTGTTATAGTCAGTGGATGCAGCGGAAGCGTGGTGGGCCAGTATCTTATATCTATTTATAGACTAAGGCAAGTATAGCAGAGATGTGACATCTATTCTTGACGTGACAGTCGTAATGTTTGGCTTCATCAAGAATGACAGATAAACCTGGTAAAAAGTGTTGAGTAGGGAGTACTATCCTGGTTTGTTGGATGACATACTCCTAATAGGAAAAGTTATTTCTATACTATTATCGGTTAAACTGTGGTTGTTATAGATATTTCTTCATATAGAAATTGGATAAAATATCAGATATTCTGGTGACTAGATCTATGGTTTTAGATCTAGATTTGGAAAGTGTCCCAATACGGGTACTTTGACACTATTCTAAAGTGTTTTAGAATAGATGACTCCTAGCTTAGTGGTATACCTGCAGTGATGGAGTCACCCTCTCTAAAGAGATGTCCTCTGGACTGATGAGAAGAGAGATTTGCATGATTGACATATCACTTGCTTAGGCAATTGAGTCAATCATGGGATGTCAAGTACCACATCAGTTATTGCTTTTGCACTAGCTTCAATAAGCAGATATTAATCCAATCCTGGAAAAACATAGGGAAGCAGTTATGAACATGAGAGAATGTTCATAGTATATAGTAACGGCAGACTCCTTAAGAAGGCGGTTACCATTTCAGGCTTCTAAGGTGACGTGGATGACAGAGGGCAGAATTAAAGTTTACCCTCTTCTGAGGGGTGGTATGTTGGACAGTGGTCTAAGCAGATACTGAGGTGGGCATGGCGCAGGTTACAGATTAAATTCAGTGGAAGATACAGTCTAAGAAGTTTGTTGGATTTGGAGTTCATTTATGAACTTGGTTCCATCAGATATCTAGACAAGTTCTAAGATAGGTATCGCTCATTGCGGGAGACTGTCGTTCTCTGTGAATTTCATATATAGAGAATTAAGATAGAAACATTGGAGCGAATCCACTCACTGAGGCTATTTCTCGAATACAAATGTCTCGCGAACACGTTTTGCGAAACTGATTAGCAGGGAAATTGGGTGTTCGGCAGCACACGTGTTGTGAGTATACGACACCATAATAATTAGTCTTAAGTGCAAGTGGGAGATTGTTGGATATAGTGCCCTCAAGGAAATTATTTTAATTACTGGCAAATGATTATGAAGATGAGGGAGGACCTATACGAGTAGAAAAGTCTTACTCGATATGATAAAATGCTGTCTGGTTCATCTTTATCATCATGTACATGTATTATGTGGTATTATGGATCACTGTTATATGTTGATAGAGCCCTCAGGATTCCAACTTGACTACCAGGGTTATTGTGGCGATCACACCTGTGAGAACTAGGTAGTCTATAAGCAAATCCTAAATGTCCCTAGTCGTGAGAATATCGAGATTGAGCATCGATATTCCATAGTAGACTAGTGTATACGTTTCTTGACCCAGATGAGGGGCAATGGTCGGTCTCACAGCCATTGGTATTAGTAATTCACCAAAGATAGTATACAGGTCCTCATTGGGTTATAAGTTATGTTCAGTCGAAAATAGTGCACTTTTAACATGACAATTTCCTTACTTTTCTTAATCATTTAAAGGTATTTGTTATAAATATAACACATATTAGAAGTTCATCTGCAAAATATCATTTACTATGTGTTATACATTATAATCAACATTATGAAGGAAATTGTATGTTTAATATTTTTATGCATAATATTTTGTATCTCACATTCTTTATTGAGATCTTGTGCAAGATTAGCTTAGGTCAGATATCGGGAATCAGGAATCTGCCTATAAAATACAAGAAAGTCGAAGAATCAAATACTGGCAAAAATTCAGAAGAGATAAGAAGATTTCAGATATCACATAAAGACCCAGAGATCAATAGAATAAGACTATAGAAGTTTGAAGCAACGAGCTCACCAATTGGCCGCGGAACCGCGGCCGAGTCAGGCCGAGTCGCCATGGATCCGTGGCCGATTCAGGGACTTGGGGTTCGAGAGTTCTCTGGAAGTTTCTTTGTAACAACCTAGTTTGTTAATGACGCTTCTTTGTAACAACCTAGCTTGTTCTGGAAGTTTTTTTGTAACAACCAAACTTGTTGGGGAAGCTTGATTAAGGGCTATAAAAAGGAGCTAAGGCTACATTGAAAGGATTCCAAACTTTTAATTCCAATTCTTTTCCAATTTTATCCTAGTTCTTGATCAAATCAAATCAAGAAAAGAGCTAACAAATTCAACAAATCTAAAATCCAAGATCAAGAATCATTGAGAAATTTATTGAGCAACATCATTCAAGACTCCTTTATGCGAAGCCGATCATCATCAACGAGCCGCGATCCACGACAGGTCCAAGACTCACGGTGATCAAGTGACGTAAAGATCGACGGAAAAATTACCTCTTCAAGGGAGTGATCGAGAGCAATTCTTCTTGTAATCTCGGATTGATGAAGTTGTAATTTGAAGTTGAATAATAAAGATGATAATTAGTTTCGTTTTCGCTTTCTTTTAATTTCCGCATTATGAGTTCTTTTTCTAATCTTTCTTCGATTTTCATGATGCGCGAGTAAATCTCCGCTTGATAGGATTCGTAGGATTAGGGTAGATCGTTGGATGATAAAATTATATACTTATTTTAAGTCTTATGAAGTTTATAAACCTTCGCAAAAGAATCTTTAACATCCTCATCGGGCGCGATATCAAATTCTTGATTATCTTGACCATGATTTGAGATAAGATTGACGATCTTTTTGTGATGGGCTTGAAAATGAATGGGATCAATGAAAGGACAAGGGACTATAGTAAAGAAACCATAGTTTCTTCCAAAAAAACCCTAATCCGCATTCATCGCTATAAATCTAGTGTTAAACTGTCAATAGATAAGACGAGTCACCTTTATTAGACATCCATGGCTACTAAATTCGATCGAATCCTACAAGTCTTCTTCATATTTTCTTGATAATTAGATCTTGAACATTTTCTTGATTTCCTTTCTTGAAAACAATTTCTTGATTTTCTTGCAACTATTACTTCAACTAAATCTTGAACCATTTTTTGATTTTCTTTACTATTTCTTTCAACCGATCTAAAGAAAAAACGATAAAATTCCACGAATCCCAGAGGACGACTCGTACTCACTAAAGGTCTAGCTACATGTGATACCGTTATTGATTGCGGTTACTTTACTACTAAAACATCTCTTCTTTACTTCCTTTACTTTTCTTTTAATCAAAAGAAGAATCAATTTTTTGAATATCAATCAAATGGCGCCGTTGCCGGGGATACGGGCGTAATTTGTTCTTTCTTACTATTTGGGTTGAAGTATTATTATTCTATTAAAATATAAATCAAGAACGCATCGTGTGCTTAACGATTAGTGTGTGAATTTTTGCAAGAGAATCTGGAATCATTGTAGCAGGAAGATAAATATTCAGATCATTTCATCAAGACCAGCGGAGCAAGTGAAGCAACTGTGGAAAAAACAAGTCCAAGAACTCTCAACATGGCGGTGGAACCGTGGCAATAGGCACGTTCTTGCGGCGGAACCGCGGCATCTTGGAAGATCTAGGGTTTCAGCTCTCTGTGGTGTAATTTCTATCTTTTTCTCTCTCCTCTGAAAAGTCCAATAACAATTTTTCTGCAGAATTCTTTGCAAAAATTCGCCGCGTAAAAAATTCTTGTTGCGTGTTTTGATATTGGTTGTTTGTGCATATTGTAATACGGAAAATTAAAGGGTAAAGACCAAATTCAGATTAGGTGGGGATTTCATTACCCTTCCTAAGCCCCACAAATCACAAAACTAGCATCCGCATCACCCTTCATTAATTAAAAAATATCTAGACCAAGACTCTAAGGACCGTCGTGCTCAATCAGGACAGAGGAAGGTCGTGGGTAATCTACTGCTTATCCGCATTTCTTTTGTGGTGTCTAGGCATGCGTGTCTAAGGCAAGTAGTTACTTAATTAGGCCCGCTATTTACATAGCGGATACCTCCCACTTACCTGGCACTTATCTGGCCACAAGAAAGATAAAGAGGTAGTAGAGGATTGATCCAGCAATTTGTCTTCTGGAAGTCTAGGTGCGGTCTAGTGACTTGACCTAGGTGACCTTAGATCTAGGTTTGATTGTGCATTTTTGTGATTTATCTAAATACGTCTTTTTCAAAAAAAACCATAAAACTGTTGGAGATAGTGCCCTCAGAGTCAATTATTGGATCACAGGCACGTGATTGCAATGATTGAGGGAGGACCTATCCCGGTAGGACAGTCTTACTCAAGATGATAGTATGCTGTCTGGTTTATCTTTATCATCGTGTACTGCTTTAGGTGACCTTACGAGTCGCTATTACACGTTGATAGAGCCCCTAGGATTCTTACTTGACTGCCAGCAGTATGAGGGCGATCATATACGTGGGAGCTGGGGTCTATAAGCACATCCTTAAAAGGTCCCTAGTCGTGGGAGTTTCGAGACTGGGCATCGATACTCCATTAATAGACTAGTGTATACAGTCGAGACCCCGACGAGGGGCGGTGGCCGGTCTCACAAGCCACTAGTGTCAGTTGGTTCACCTAAGATGTATACAGGTGCTCATTGGGTTATGAGTACACGGGACATGACTCGCCGGGAATATGCTAGTTGGAATTATACCAGACGTCAGATAGCAGTTCCCTGGTGACATGTGTATAGGTTAGTTCATCGACCTGAGATCATCATTTGTCTCGTGTGAGTTCCCACTGTGCTTTGATTACTACCCTACCACGGCTCAAAGGAGTCGTGCAAACAGGTTTTAGTTGGGTACAGTCCTGAGCCACATGGAGGCAGTGAGCGGATCTGCAGGGGTTCGTCTCTCCCGGTATTGGGGGTGAGGTCGCGCTGTGTCTAGGAGATCCATTACACAAAGCCCTCGGTCGAGGCAGGAGATTTACTGGTAGGTATTCCAGTAGTATCTCAGGGTGTTCTGGGCTACACTTCGACACGACTTGTACCGCTTTTGGGGGTCTGACTTTTACCAACCCCCTAGGCCCGCCATGCGATACTCATAGACGAACGGACCGGACTGTACGGATATTGTCACTGACAGGCTCAGTAGGGTGTCAGGATGAGTTCGCTCATCGACGTCCCTTTTGGTCAATAGCTGGTAGCCCGTCACGTATGGCTAATACCTCTGACGTGCTAGTGGTTAAATCCACAGCCATAGTATTGACGTGTCTTTAGAGTCCACCACACACAGTTACTCAAGTTTCGGGCGAAACGCTGTAGAGGCCGTATGGAGATATGGCAGGATTCGATCAGATACGTGCGGTATTGCACGGATCGTGATCGGACGGATAATACTAGCGGGCTTTGGTTTAAGCCGGATCCTAGTATTGTACAGTGTAGATTTTGTCTCTTTGCATTTGTGTTCAGTGGGAATACGAATGCGGGCATGTATATGCAGTAGCAGGGTTTTCCTGTAATTTATTACGGGATCAGTTTTCTGAAGTTGCCAGTTTGCATTCTGTTCCGGCCAGTTTTCCTTTGTTCCTTCCCGACCGGACTTTTCCGATGGATGGGGTTATTTGCAGTTGTGCAAATTATCTTTTGTGGAGGGGTTTCTTGCATTTGTGGCATTATGATAGGTTAAGCATCTTTGCTTTTTCATGATGGTTTAGCATTAATGAGATTAGAAATGGATTAGAAGTTGATTTGATAATGTTATCATTGCCTTTTGGATGTGGTCACCCCTTTGCTTTTCCTACACTTACCTCCCTTCTTGGTTTTGATTTATTCCCTCCACCATTTGTTCTTAGATGGGGGCCGGCCACTTCAAATGAGGGAGAGGGTTTTCATATTGGATGAGGGAAATTTGATCATCTCATTTTGCATGTTACACAAATTCATCAACCTCACTCCAAAGTCCATTCTTGATTCCTCCATCATGGCAACTTCTATAACCTCAAGAGACAAAGTTTCTACACTAGTCTACAACATCCCTTGGACGCGTTGGCTAGCCAACATCGCGCCCGAGTTGCCTCGGTCCAGAGGTGGGAGCCCGTAAAACAATTTGGCTACGTAGTGCCCTTTTCGACGAGGAGGCGACGACCGGAGATTCCGCGAGGAGATCGGAGTGGAGACGAAGACCGAAGGACACGGATCGCTCGGTATAGCATTCTACCCCATCTCTTGTTTGCTAGCATTAGGTTAATGGTTACGATCTGGGTTCATTGTCCGCGGTAGCGCCGGTTTAAAGTTAAGAAAATTTTTGATTCCGCATTTTGGCCTCGAGTAGACGGCCGGGGTGCTGCCGTGGCACAACATGGTATCAGAGCCACGCTATTAACCTAACTTAGCTTGGTCTAACATGTTTACAAGTTCGATCGAACGGATTTTCCGAAAACCCGATATTATGCACATCAGTTTTCTGTCGAATTGTTTTTTGCTCCAAAAAATTTTCAGTACATTGAAGAAAGATGTGCAGGAAATTCTAAGCATTCTGTGAAAAATTGATTGCGTGACGTCACCTTATCACCGCGGAACCGCGGCCAAACCCACGCATTGGCCGCGGTTACGCCGCGACTTTGACTGTTCACTACCTCAATTTTTTACAGTGGGCTTATTTGTTGAAAATAGGGTTTTTGGAATATTCTTTTTGGGCCCAGTTTTTCTGTGAGTGCTACAGTAGTACTTGGGGGCCCACTTCGGTAAATTTGATCGATCGAAAATTTTAAATATGTTAGTTCACAGTATTTACATTATATCTGCGACCGTGAATGTCATTTGATCGGTAAATCCTGTCTAACTGCTATAGCCCGGTTAGACGGATTTGCGAACGTGACATTCACGTTGATGTTCTGTGTTGTGCTGTGATCTTGCGGATTGGTCGTGGGGGATAGCCTGGTTGTAGTGGTAGTACAGTTTTGTTTTAAATGTACATTTGATATTGCGGGGCGAGCGTCCGACATGTGGACTGCCGTCACTTCCTGTTTGTATATTATTCTTTTGGGGCACGACCGGGTCGAGGTCGATGTACCCATTGTATGTATATTTTACTTTCTGTACTAGGATTACCCCGCGGAGGGGTGCACGGATAGCCGGGTTCTAGAGGGCAACGAGCCCGCGTCTCATGGCTTTGAGACGGCAGAGGCTTCACTCTAGAATTGGCGGGCTATTTGCCGCACTCGTAGGGGGTACAGGTTGACCCAGGAGGGGTGCCAAAGTTACCGGATTTCGTGAAGTGCTGGGTGGTCCATTCACGTCGTTGAAGGGGGCTGCCTCGCTTCAGGTTTTGGCGGGTAATTTGCCGCGCCCGTAGGGGCCTAGGATCTCTTTGCACAGGCTATCCACATGACCAGGGGAACGTCGGGTTTCAGTAGCGGCTCTATGAAACCCGGGGATCCCAGATATCTGTATTGTTCTGTGATGTTGGTTACATTTCTGTGATGTTGCATTTTATCACGCCTTGAGCGAATATTATATATTGATATATATACTAGTAGATGTTGTATATGTTTTGCATCCGCGCTAGTCCAGTCCCCACTCTGTCGTTAGTTAAGTAACCTAACGGGTGATGACGGGACCCAGTGGCGAATGCGGATGGCATATACGTACATCATTATTTTCGTTCTTTGTGGTGTGATCAATTGATGGGACTGCGTTGATTCGAATCAATGCAAGCTAAACAAACCTATTCTGATGTTGTTGGAACAATTTTTCAAAAAGCTGTTATTGCAAGGACGTTCTCTTTTGTTTTGCATCGTGGTATTCAGTTGGAATATCCTGCACCTCAGTCGACGAGGCAAGGGCCGAGATCCCTTCACCGGGAGTGACCCCTTGGACAGAAGTTTGCGTCAAGGTAATAACTTCACTATAGCCGATTACTTTTGCTTTGCATCGTGGTATTCAATTGGAATATCCTGCACCTCATTCTACGGGGAAAGAGCCGAGATCCCTTCACCGGGAGTGACCTCTTTAGCAAAGGTTTTCGTCACTATATTTTTATAAAAAGGCTATGCAGTTCCTTCAACGATATCAAGTTCATTATGTTAAAAGTTTTTCGCCAAAAACTAGACGTAGCCCTCCGTCATTTCTTACAAGCATTGCTTAGTATTCGTGCTGCGTTTGTTGACTGTGTCAAGGCGTAATGTTCGTTAGCTAAGTAGTGTTCGTTTGTGGCATATTAATGGGATTGGTTAGGACAGTCGTGCGGCCTTGTTGACTGTGTCAAGGGCTTGTACGGGTGGGTTTAATGCAATCCAGGATAATGACGGGTTGAACTTGACTAGGACTCTTTGATTTGTTGACTGTGTCAAGGTCACTTGGATCCTAGGGGTAAAAATCACATCGGGGGTTTCTAAAGAAACTGAAACTTGACAGGCATGCGCATACCTTCTGGAGTGTGATAACGTGAGTGGATTCCGTCACGTTATCATGCAATGATAGTTGGATCCCGATTCCCACTGATGAGTTGGTTTACTCCTCGGGTGATCCAGACTAATTCTTCTTTCAGGTTTGGAGGAGAATTTGACAATACAGTGGGAGGTTTCCTGATTAGATAAAGTGATAACCATTCTGATCTAGGTTAGAGTGCACGCTGAGTGTTTCTTTTCTCTCTCTCTTTAGCAGCGACCATTGACCCGACCCTAGACTATGACTCAGTGACCAAAATTAACCGAACCTTCTTATAAGACTGGCTTTTGGATTGTCAGAGTTGCAAACCTCTTTGCCACTCCTACTTTTACCCTTTTCTCCAGGACACCCCGTATTACTACGAACGTCCACTTCCATTGGACAAAACCATCATATGGTTAGATACGAACTCGAAGGAATTTATTCGAGGATGGTTTCCGGTTCTGGAGAAGACGAATAGGACTATTCAGTTTTCTTTTCCTTTCACCTTCTCTCAGGTTGCGAGTACTCCTTGGTTTAGGAGATAGTACACCTATTACGCAAATTGGATAGTCTTCTTCCAAACCGTAGGCTGGTGCCGAACGGTGGGGAATGAAGAAAACCAATTAGCCTAAACGGTGTACAGAAGATATTAAGTTAAGACAAAGAAAGGGATTAGAAGGAGGGCAAAGTAAATTGCGACTGCTATTCACGACCAAACCGAGTATTTCTTCGCCAATCCTAAATCACCTTTGTATTTCTCCAGGACACTCCGTATCATTACGAAGATCCACAGTTTATTGGATACTCCATCGTATGGTTATATACGAACTCGAAAGGAACTTGTTCCAGCTCGGGGATGGATTCTGGTTCAGGAGAAATAGGAATAAGGTTTATTCGGTTGTCTTTTATCTTCACCTTCTCTCATTGCGAGTGCTCCTAGGATTAGGACAGTACACCCATTAGGCTTATTGGACAGTCTTCTTCCAAACCATAGGCTGGTGCCGAACGGTAGGGAAGGAAGAAAACCATTTGGCCTAAAGGGGTGTACAGAAGGTAATGACTAAAGACATATAAATGGATTTGGAGATATGGCAAAGAAATATACGGTTACAGTTGTGAATCTGGATAATGGAAGAGGCATTACTAGGAATACCCAGATACCCCATCGAAACAATTTAATGTTTCAGTACTACTGTGTACTGTTAATAGAAAACTGAGTTCCCAATTGGACACTTGCTCCAGGGTATGTATTTACCAGGTATGATTCTCACATCTGTATGGTTTTACAGATGATGAGTGGGAGTAAGTTATTGGGAATTAGGTGATCATCCTCATTATATCGGGATTCGTTGTAATTGGTGATATTTGAGGAAGTCACCTGGGTTGTTTGTCGGACGGCAAATATTTGGTTTTGAATATTCGTTGTTATGCACCAATTTCAAATTGATATATCTGTACGTCTATTTTTATAGAGTGAGATATAACTTTTTGAAATTATGTCGGTGACATTTACCTATATCAGTGGATGATTAGGTAAGGAGCATTAAACAGCGGTGTAATTCTTCTTAACCATAAGTACAGTTTTCAACCTACGACACACAGGGAATGAGTTATCTGACTCAAGGGACTTATACAGAATATTGTATGTTGTCCAGTGTCCATTAGGACAGAGGGGTTGGTCCTCGTACTATATTCGGTTTACTTATGACTTCTCTAGTTTTTAGACAGGTGTTTCGTAGAAACACATGGTCTAAGTTTTGAGAAGTTATAGGTGTAAGAATAGAGTAGAGAACCAAGTGTTGCAAGTATCGGGATTCTTCAAGGTGATCGAAGATGTAGATACTTATGTATGGTGTTCAGTTGATAGTAATGATTAAGAGAACTTGCTTCTCTTTCAGGTTACTCATAATTGGAATCATTCCTAAGTTGAGTAACGCTGATAGGCATCCTTCCATTTAGTTGACATGCACTGGAGACAGCTGCTTGATTTGAATCTGGTTCAATTAAATCAGTGCCTCTATTTCTATATTGGATATAGAACAGTTCATATCTTAACGATGTTAAGGTACGGGGAGTTGTCCGGCTTATGCTTTAAACCAGACTCCGGATAACTCAAGGCACGTTTCTGTAATGGCTGTTTGTGAGTTGACCCGGGCTATGACGAGGGTTGACTTTCTACCATCAGGAAGATCAATAGTGATATTGTTCTTGACTCGCCACAGTTTTAACAAAAATGGATTTTTTCAGAAAACAGTAGTGGGAGTATGGTAGAACTGGAAGTGATTCCAGAACCGCAAATGATTACTGAAAATTTGATAGGAACCTAAAAATTCAATCTGGTTTGACATTCAATTGGCCACTCCGCAGATATGGTGGGTAACCTCAGGCACCCGAGAGGTACTCCGGTAGCCTCAAGGACGGTGACAGGGAGGTTCTTATTTACCCAGACTTGCCATTGCTATTGTTCCAGACTGTGAGACCCGGCAGGAGGATGAGTATAGCGTTGTTCTAAACTGGCTTTAGAAGTGTACGTCTATATGACTCTGCCAGAGGGTTGTCGTGGTCAGTGGGAGCAGCGGAAGCATGGTGGACAAGTGGCTTATGTCTATTTATAGACTAAAGCAAATGTAGCAGAGATAGATCATCTATTTTTGATATAACAGTCATAGGTTTGACTTCATCAAAATAGGGGATGGATCTATTAAGAAGGTAGTAGGGTATGATGTCCTGGTATTTGGATGACATACACAGAGTAGGAAGTGATATTCCTATACTACGATCGGTTATACTTTGGTTGTCACACAGTGGTTTCTCCACACAGGACTTGGATATTATATCAGACATTCTGGTTACTAGATCTATGGTTTTAGATCTAGATTTGGGTGGTTTCCCAATCTGGGTACTTAGACAGCATTCTAAGAGTATTTAGAATGGACGATTCCTGGCATGGTGGTGTACCTGCAGGTGATGGAGTCACCCTCTCTAAAGGTGTCTTACAGACTAAAGGGGAGAGGGATACGCATGATTGGCAGATCACATGCTTAGGCAATTAAGTTGATCATGAGATGTCAAGTACCACACCAGATGTTGTTTTTGCAGGAGATGCAATAAGTTGATATTGATCCAATCCTGGAGAAACATTCGGAAGAAATTTTAGTTAATAAGT
The DNA here is from genome assembly GCA_030015575.1 of Agapanthus africanus. Lineage (NCBI taxonomy): Eukaryota > Viridiplantae > Streptophyta > Magnoliopsida > Asparagales > Amaryllidaceae > Agapanthus > Agapanthus africanus. The sequence continues at coordinate 305,496,851 of CM057339.1, forward strand.
GGATGTTCTAAGGATTTGATAACGGCAGCCTCCTTTAGGAGACGGTTATCATTCCAGGCTTCCAAGGTGACCTGGATGACAGAGTGACTGTCAGAGTTATAGTTTTCCCTCTGACGAGGGGCGGTATTTTGGACAGGTGGTCCAAGGGGATACTGAGGGAGGCATGACGCAGGATACTGAATAAGTTCAGTTGACGATACAGTCTAAGAAGTTTGGATTTGTAGTTCATTTATGAGCTAGGTCCCATCAGACATCCAGACACATTCTAAGACAGGTATTGCTCATTTCGGGAGATGGCTTTCTCCGCGAACTTGAGGTATAGAGAGACATAGAAAGAAACATCACAGCGGATCCACTCACTGAGGCTATTTCTCGAACGTAATAGTTTCGCAAACGAGCTTTGTGAGACTGACTACTAGAGGAGTTGGGTGTTCGGTATCACACGGGCTGTGAGTATGCGACATCGCAATAATTAGCCTTGAGTGCAAGAGGGAGATTATTGGAGATAGTGCCCTCAGAGTCAATTATTGGATCACAGGCACGTGATTGTAATGATTGAGGGAGGACCTATCCCGGTAGGACAGTCTTACTCAAGATGATAGATTCATTTTCTTTTCCCAATAGAAAAAAGGGTATGCTATCTGGTTTATCTTTATCATCGTGTACTGCTTTAGGTGACCTTACGAGTCGCTATTACACGTTGATAGAGCCCCTAGGATTCTTGCTTGACTGCCAGCAGTATGAGGGCGGTCATATACGTAGGAGCTGGGGTCTATAAGCACATCCTTAAAAGGTCCCTAGTCGTGGGAGTTTCGAGACTGGGCATCGATACTCCATTAGTAGACTAGTGTATACAGTCGAGACCCCGACGAGGGGCGGTGGCCGGTCTCACAAGCCACTGGTGTCAGTTGGTTCACCTAAGATGTATACAGGTGCTCATTGGGTTATGAGTACACCGGACAGGACTCGCCGGGAACATGCTAGTTGGGATTATACCAGACATTAGATAGCAGTTCCCTAGTGACATGTGTACAGGTTAGTTCATCGACCTGAGATCGTCATTTGTCTCGTGTGATTTCCCACTGTGCTTTGATTACTACCCTACCACGGCTCAAAGGAGTCGTGCAAACAGGTTTTAGTTGGGTATAGTCACGAGCCACATGGAGGCAGTGAGCGGATCTGCAGGGGTTCGTCTCTCCCGGTATTGGGGGTGAGGTCGCGCTGTGTCTAGGAGAGCCATTACACAAAGCCATCGGCCGAGGCAGGAGATTTACTGGTAGGTATTCCAGTAGTATCTCAGGGTGTTCTGGGCTACACTCCGACACGACTTGTACCGCTTTTGGGGGTCTGACTTTTACCAACCCCCTAGGCCCGCCATGCGATACTCATAGACGAACAGATCGGACTGTACGGATATTGTCACTGACAGGCTCAGTAGGGTGTCAGGATGAGTTCGCTCATCGACGTCCCTTTTGGTCAATAGCTGGTAGCCCGTCACGTATGGCTAATACCTCTGACGTGCTAGTGGTTAAATCCGGATCGTGATCGGACGGATAATACTAGCGGGCTTTGGTTTAAGCCGGATCCTAGTATTGTACAGTGTAGATTTTGTCGCTTTGCATTTGTGTTCAGTGGGAATACGAATGCGGGCATGTATATGCAGTAGCAGGGTTTTCCTGTAATTTATTACGTGATCAGTTTTCTGAAGTTGCCAGTTTGCATTCTGTTCCGGCCAGTTTTCCTTTGTTCCTTCCCGGCCGGACTTTTCTGATGGAGGGGGTTATTTGCAGTTGTGCAAATTATCTTTTGTGGAGGGGTTTCTTGCATTTGTGGCATTATGATAGGTTAAGCATCTTTGCTTTTTCATGATGGTTTAGCATTAATGAGATTAGAAATGGATTAGAAGTTGATTTGATAATGTTATCATTGCCTTTTGGATGTGGTCACCCCTTTACTTTTCCTACACTTACCTCCCTTCTTGGTTTTGATTTATTCCCTCCACCATTTGTTCATAGATGGGGGCCGGCCACTTCAAATGAGGGAGAGGGTTTTCATTTTGGATGAGGAAAATTTGATTATCTCATTTTGCATGTTACACAAATTCATCAACCTCACTCCAAAGTCCATTCTTGATTCCTCCATCATGGCAACCTCTATAACCTCAAGAGACAAAGTTTCTACACTAGTCTACAGCATCCCTTGGACGTGTCGGCTAGCTAACTTCGCGCCCGAGTTGCCTCGGTCCAGAGGTGGGAGCCCGTAAAAGAATTTGGCTACGTGGTGCCCTTTTCGACGAGGAGGCGACGACCGGAGATTCCGCGAGGAGATTGGAGTGGAGACGAAGACCGAAGGACACGGATCGCTCGGTATAGAATTCTACCCCATCTCTTGTTTGCTAGCATTAGGTTAATGGTTACGATCCGGGTTCATTGTCCGCGGTAGCGCCGGTTTAAAGTTAAGAAAATTTTTGATTCCGTAATTTACACATACGCTGCCACTTGCACTAAACCCTCTTAGTGCATGCTCGGCTGGACACGGGATTCTAGTGTTGGTGTGCAGTAGCGCCTCTAGTAAGGTTGCAACATCATAAAGTAGTGAACTTTTAAATTTTAGAGGGCTATTACAAACGAACTACGAATCGTAACTAGAGATTAGGGTAATATCAACATAATAAGTAGTCTAAGCTAAAGGAAAAGGAAATACAACCTTTGTAGCCAACTCCTTCGGTCTTTAGGACTCCTACGGCTTTGCTTGAAGCTTGGATCAACTCCGCTCAAGGTCCTTCGTCGTCTACGATGATCCACCCGAAAATTTCTAGATCAAGATCTTTGCTTCACAAAATGAAGCAAACACTCTACACTAAAGGGCTAGGGTAGTGTAGAATGGTTGTGTGGTTTGTAAACTCACTTAAAAACCCTTTCTTTTTAAGTTCCTCACTCAAAACAAAACTCAAGAGAGCTTGAAGAAGGAGGAAGATGACGATGGCAAAGCTTTTTTCAATATAATGAAAAACCTTTTTAATAAAATGAAAAACAAAGAATATATATATGAGACACTCTCAAATATAACCATGGTTATCTAAATATCTATATATTTTGTGGATGAGTTAAAGAACAAAAGAAATCTAACAAGGGTTAAGTCAAAGGTCAACTAAGAATTGTGTAGAAAAAATGAGTCATTTTAGCTAATTTCCTTTTTCTTTAATCCATAAACAAAATAGAAGATATTTATCAACCATGTAAGTCTTGTATTTCCATCTTCTATGTATCATCAACCATGATACATATGTATGTATGTATGTGTGCATTCACATCATCATGTGTATGTATAAACATATATGCATACATCCAAAAGAAAAGGTTTAATTAAAAATGAGCTTAAAGTCAATATTAAATCAACACTTGATTTAATAAATCGGTCACATCAAATGCGACCCGACCTATAATAAACGCCCGATTAAAATACGGTATCACATACACGCATTTAGTCGAGCTCCCGCACATATCTCATATGCACTCCACATCATTTCGCCTGAGCTAGAAAAATCCTGTGTGGGACTCTAAGCCTCGTCAATACGCCGGCAGTAGGTGATGATCATATCAAAACACCTACAAGCCGCAAGCGATCAGCTAAACGTATGGCCACACTGGTATTGAGCGATCAGAAGAAAAAAAAGCGAACCCGTCAAAACTCCTGTCGAGCCATTGGCAACACTTACCGTACAGTCCGGTATCTTCGTCTGATATGTTGCATATCAAGTCTAGGGATGGAATCGTCGAGCCCTAATAACTCAATAAGTCATGTCGATATGGTCTATGACTGGTCGAGAAACTACTGATAACACTTATCAGTAAATCTCATCAGCCCTGGCCAAGGACTTCAAGTCAGAGCCAATCGCACATTGCACAACATCAACTCCCAATACCGGGAGAGATGAAATCTCTCTTATCGCTCACTTTCTCCATGTGTCTCGGGACTATACCCAAAAGCCACCTGTTTTCACGACTCAGTAGAGCCATGGTAGGGTGGAAATCAAAGTACAGTTGGAGAACACACAAGACTCTATGACGATCTCGGGTCTACAGACTAACCTGTACTAGTGTCACCAGAGAACTGCTATCTGACGATAGATATAATACCATATAGGAATTCTCGGTGAGTCCGTTCAGTGTACCCAGTCTCCACTGAGCACCCGTATACAATTTTTGATGTCACAACACCAATGGATATGGGATCATCCATCGCCCATCATATGGGTCAAGAAACGTATACGCTAGTCTACTCTGGAATATCCATGCCCTGTCTCGATATACCTACGACTAGGAACATTTAAGGATATGCTTATAGACCACATATGCCCCACTAGTATGATCTCCATCATAGCCATGGAAGTTAAGCAAATATCCCTAGGGCTTTATCAACATGTATCAAATGAACAGTATCATGTAAACATGTCAGATAAAGTAAAACCAGATAACATACTATCATGTCGAGCAAGAAAGTCATATATCATATATACAAATATACATGTCCAAGCATCCACTATACATATAATGGCCTCTAGGGCATACATATATCCAACAATCTCCCACTTGCACTAAGGCCAAGTATTTGTGTATCTCATACCCAACATCTCAAAAATTGCTCATGTTGCGGCTGTGGAAGGGCCTTGGTGAGTGGATCCGCGGTGTTATCCTTTATATCTACTCTCCGAATCTCGATCTCATGGCGATCAACTATCTCCCGGATCAAATGATATCGTCTGAGGATGTGTCTGGACTTTTGATGGGATCTGGGTTTTTTAGCCAACTCCATAGCTCCATTATTATCACAATACAATGGTATTGGATTAATAATGGTTGGAACTACTCCTAGCTCCGCTACGAACTTCCTCATCCAGACGGCTTCCTTGGCAGCATCATTTGCAGCAATATACTCAGCTTCCATCATGAAGTCTTCAACGGTATCCTGTTTGGAACTCTTCCAACATACCATCCCACCATTGAGGGTAAATACAAACCCTGAGATAGATTTACTGTCATCCTTATCACTTTGGAAGGTGGAATCGATAAAGGCCTCCATTTGGAGATCCACATTACCATACACCAAGAACAATTCTTTAGTCCTTCGTAAGTACTTAAGAATGTTCTCCACGGCTATCCAGTGTTGCTCCCCTGGGTTGGATTGATAACTGCTTACTACAGCTAGTGCATAAGCTACATCAGGGCGAGTGCATATCATCGCATGCATTATACATCCTATGGCTGAAGCATAGGGTATAATGCTCATGTGAGCTGTCTCTTCATCAGTCTACGGACAGAAGTCCTTAGAGAGAGTGATTCCATGGCAAGCGGGCAAGGCACCACGCTTGGAATCTTTCATACTAAACCTTTTTAGGATGGTATCAATGTACTTTGATTGGGACAAGCCCAATAATCTCTTGGATCTATCTCTATAGATCCTTATGCCCAAAATGCACGAGGCATCACCCAGGTCCTTCATGGAGAACCTTTGTGATAAGAATAATTTGACCGATTGTAGCATAGGAGTGTCATTTCCTATCAAGAGAATATGACAGTACTCCCTACAATCTTCTTATAAATGCATGGTTCATCTGTATTTTTGATAAAATCAAACTCTTTGATTGTATGATCAAAACAGATGTTCCAGCTCCGTGAGGCCTGCTTTAATCCATAAATGGATTTAAGCAATCTACATGCTTTCCCGCTGCTCCCACTGTCAATGAAGCCCTCTGGCTGATCCATATAAACACATTCTTCTAAATCACCATTTAGAAATGCAGTTTTAACGTCCATCTGCCAGATTTCATAGTCGTAGTGAGCGGCAATAGCAAATAGGATCCGAATGAATTTAAGAATTGCTACCGAAGAGAAAGTTTCATCATAGTCCAATCCTGGTCTTTGACGAAAACCTTTCGCTACAAGCCTTACTTTATAGGTCTCTACCTGTCCATCTACACCAATTTTTCTCTTAAAGATCCATTTGCACCCCAACGGGTTTTATCCCAGGAAGTGCAACGTCCAAAGTCCATACTTTGTTGGTGAACATGGACTCCATTTCGGATCTCATGGCATCCGGCCACTTCACTGAGTCACCACTCATGATAGCTTGCTGAAAACTAATATGGTCATCATCATCCATGATGCAATCTTCTCTATCACCATCAATGAGGAAACCCATAGTATCTCTCTGGCGGGCGAGAAGTTCTACTAGATCTCCGGAGCGGCTGAGGTTCTTGAAGTTCTACTGCAATACCAGTTTCAACCAATTCGTCCTGAATAATTTGTGTCTCTAGAACCTCTTCTAGTTCTACCGCTTTGCCATCAGTACTATTTATAAAAATTTCATTTTCCAAAAATGTGGCATGTTGAGAAACAAACACATTTTGTTCCTCCTTGTGGTAGAAAAGATATCCATATGAATGTTTTGGATATCCCACAAATGTACACATGATCGATCGTGTCTCTAGTTTATCCGGATTCTGCTTTTTGACATAAACCGGACAACCCCATATCCTAACTCTTTTAAGAGATGGTCTCTTTCCACACCACATCTCATATGGAGTGGTAGACACGGTCTTTGATGGAACCCTGTTCAATGGATAAATTGTTGTCTCTAATGCATGTCCCCAAAAGGAAAGTAGTAATTCAGCATCACTCATCATGGACCGTACCATATCTAATAGGGTACGATTCCTCCGTTCTGACACACCGTTGTGCTGTGGTGTGTACGGAGGAGTGAGCTGAGAAAGAATCCCATTCTCTTTTAAGAAGTCTGAAAAACCAGTGCGTAAATACTCTCCGTCTCGATCTGATCGAAGTTTCTTGATACTCGAGCCAGTTTGTTTTCTACTTAAAATTTATACTCCTTGAATTTCTTGAAAACTTCGGATTTATGTTTCAATAAAAACACATGTCTGAATCTTGAGAAATCATTAGTAAAAGTGGTGAAGTATGAAAAACCGCCTCTGGCATGTGTAGACATTGGTCCGCATACATCACTATGTATGAGGCTTAAGAGTTCTGTAGCTCTCTCCGTGTCCTATAAACGGAGTTTTGGTCATTTTACCTTTGATACAAGACTGACAAGTTGCATAAGATTTATATTCAAAAGGTTTTAAACATCCATCTTTATGTAGCTTGTTTAGTCGTGTTTCATTAATATGACCAAGTCTACAATGCCAAAGAAAAGATTCATTTATATCTGAAATATTTCTTTTATTTCTATGTTGTATATTGAATACTGTGTGTTGGTATAGGACGTAAATTCCGTTACTTAGTGTACCATACCCAATCAACTGTTGATTCAAGTTAATATTCATAACATTATTTTGCAACACAAAATGATATCCTTCATTGTCCAACAAAGATACGGATATTATATTACATAGCATACCAGGTACAAAATAACAAGGGTTCAAAACCAAAATACATCCTGAAAGCAACCCCAGATGATACTCTCCTACGGATACAGCATGTACATTGGAACCATTTCCAACCCGTAGAGTGTGGTCCCCAGTCTTCAAAACTCTACTGTTTCTCAATCCCTGCATACAATTACATATGTGAGAACCAGATCCGGTATCTAATACCCAAGATGCAGAGTTTAATGAAAAACAGTTTTCAGTTACAAACACACCTGAAGCGGAAGCATCAACATGCTTCTTCTTCTTGAGATCTGCAAGGTACAAAGCACAAATGCGTTTCCAGTGTCCCGACTTGTGGCAGTAAAAACATTCTCCTTTTCCACTTCCCGCGGTCCCAGACTTGTCTTTCCCTTTCGCCTTTTCAACTCCACCTCTCGGTTTGGTGGGATTCTTCTTCTTCTTTCCCTTAGCCTTGGCTTTCGGGACTGAAGAGGAAGATGGCCCATAAAGCAGAGCGGGGTTTTTTGCTATCTTAAGCGTGCTCTCTGCATATCTCAACATATTGAGAAGTTCAGGCAATGATTTCTCCAAATCGTTCATATTGAAATTCAATATGAACGGAGTAAAGGCGGGGGAGAGAGACTGCAGAACAATATCTGTATATTGCTCATTATCCATAGTCCATCCCAGTTCCTTAAGTTCTTCTATAAGACCAATCATCTTCAGAACATGGTCTCCTACTGATGCACCCGGGGCCAACCGCATCTGAAACAGCTTTTGAGATGCCTCGAATCGTAAAGTACAAGATTGCTCTTCATACAACTCCTTTATATAAAAAAAGATGGATTGTACATCCATCTTCTCGTGTTGTTTCTGATGGATACTGTCCATAGAAGCAAGCGCGAGGCGCGTGGCCGTGTTGCAATCAATATCCCATGTTTTTCGGATCTCCTTATCCGAAACAAATGATTCAGGTCCTGGGACGGGTGGGGCTTTGGTAGTGAGGACATATGATACTTTATCATATGTGAGTGCAATGTTCAAGTTTCTCAACCATTCTTTATAATTTGGTCCAGTCAGTTTATTTTTCTCTAAAAGAAGCTTAAGTCCCGTCATCAGTATCTGCCATTAGGAGAGAGAGAAAAATACACTCAGCGAAATGCTCTTGGAAAGATCAGATTGGTTATTATCTTATCTAATCGATGTCTCCCACTGCTTTTATCAAATTTTCTTTCAAACCTGAAAAGAAAACTAGCCAGGATTAATTACATTCTACAGTTTCGCTAACCGGTCAGCCAGGCCAGTGTCGGTACTTTGAGGGAGGTTCCCCATGCTTGCGCACGGACCTAATTAAAATAAACCTCGTTTTTCCCAGAGGTCAAACCCCGTTAACACCTTTCTAGACACCTACTGGATTAGCTAATTGTAAAGTGTAAAACTCTCCTAGGAGCTACTCTTACTCACAGTGGGATCAGGATCCAACTATCATATAGATGGTATGCAATCTCATTGCAAATTTCAACACTTGAAATCCCCGATACAGTTTTTACCCCTAGATGCTTATGACCTTGGCTATGGTCAACATATCATAAGCACTAGTCAAGCTCTACCCGTTATTTCGTGATTAACTAGACCCATCCATATGACTCTTGACTATGATCAACATAATCATATGAATGTCCTAACTTATCGCATCATATGCTTTGTAGGAAGATATCACTTTGCTACCGTACACTACGCCTTAACTATAATCAACATACGTAGCATGAATACTAAGTACTCTGCTTTCTAAAATAACGGAGGGTTGCAGATGGTTTTTATGAAAACCTTTAACGCTTTGAACTTGATTTCGTTGTAGAATCTAAATAGTTTTTTAGAAAAGGAGTGGTTTAAGCTCCGCATCTTTTGAAACTTGCTTTTTCATAAAAAGGAGCCGAGTGGGTTTCAAATCTGATTCTACAACATAAATTAGGTTTCTTTTCTTTTACATTAATCTCGTTAATGTATTCCCATCATTTAAGTTCCTAAACCATTACAGAAAAAACGAAAAACGGTATTGCATATCACATATATAACAATATTACATTCGTCTCAGATATTAAGCAATCACATCACAGAATAATTAGCAGCAGAAACACATATATGAAAATATATGATATACTTTGAATTCCGTATTTTATATTTAGCCTATGATAGAAAATACGGATTCCACGGTCATGATGAATAGCCAAGCCCACACCCTTAGACCCCTACGAGAGCGGAAAGTGACTCTTCCAATTTTGGAGTTTAGGAGACCCGGTCTCGACTCTTCGAGATGGCCTCCCACTGAACTCCAGATCCCGGTCACTCGTGCTCCCCTCCTTAGGTCTATCCTAATGCGGAAAAGTAAAATATACATCAATGGAGACATCATCCTCAACCCGGATGTGCCCCAATAAAAGAATAATATATACAATGAACTTTACATGAATGAAAAGATAAACTCTCGTCTCACATAAAAACCACAGCCATTCGATCACGACGATCGCATACATCATATCACATCAACAATTGAAAAGCATAGACGGCATTAAAATATATAAATCAACACATCAACATACCCACTGTTGCAATAGATCTTAACACTTGAACCTGCATAAAAATTCCCAGAAAGCATATATGGTACCAACGGATCAACGCAAGAGCACACGGTCCAAGCCTCACCAACGGCGCCACGGAACCGCCGCAAATACACCTATTTGGCCGCGGTTCCACGGTCATTGTGTCGAGTTAGGCGCTCGTTTTTTTGGGGGATCCACAGAAAACCCTGCTCTATTTTCTGAATATTTTTAATTACAAAAATTCTAACTTTTGAAAAACTTTCCAGTGAGCATGCAAAAACATCATTTTTCATATTCGATTGAGTTTTTAAATGTCGTATGGTTTACCCCAAAGCTCTAGCTAGGCTCTGATACCATGTTGGTGTGCAGTAGCGCCTCTAGTAAGGTTGCAAAATCATAAAATAGTGAACTTTTAAATTTTAGAGGGCTATTACGAACGAATTACGAATCGTAACTAAAGATTAGGGTAATATCAACATAATAAGAAGTCTAAGCTGAAGGAAAAGGAAATACAACCTTTGTAGCCAACTCCTTCGGTCTTTAGGACTCCTACGGCTTTGCTTGAAGCTTGGATCAACTCCGCTCAAGGTCCTTCGTCGTCTACGATGATCCACCCGGAGATTTCTAGATCAAGCTCTTAGTTTCACAAAATGAAGCAAACACTCTACACTAAAGGGTTAGGGTAGTGTAGAATGGTTGTGTGGTTTGTAAACCCACTTAAAAACCCTTTCTTTTTAAGTTCCTCACTCATAACAAAAGTCAAGAGAGCTTGAAGAAGGAGGAAGATGAAGATGGCAAAGCTTTTTTCAATATAATGAAAAACCTTTTTAATAAAATGAAAAACAAAGAATATATATATGAGACACTCTCAAATATAACCATGGTTATCTAAATATCTAGATATTTTGTGGATGAGTTAAAGAACAAAGGAAATCTAACTAGGGTTAAGTCAAAGGTCAACTAAGAATTGTGTAGAAAGAATGCGTCATTTTAGCTAATTTTCTTTTTCTTTAATCCATAAACAAAATAGAAGATATTTATCAACCATGTATGTCTTGTATTGACATCTTCTATGTATCATCAACCATGATACATATGTATGTATGTATGTATATATGTATGTGTGCATGCACATCATCATGTGTATGTATAAACATATATGCATACATCCAAAAGAAAAGGTTTAATTAAAAGTGAGCTAAAAGTCAATATTAAATCAACACTTGATTTAATAAATCGGTCACATCAAATGAGGCCCAACCTATAATAAACGCCCGATTAAAATATGGTATCACATACTCGCATTTAGTCGAGCTCCCGCACATATCTTATATGCACTCCACATCATTTCGCCTGAGCTAGAAAAATCCTGTGTGGGACTCTAAGACTCGTCAATACTCCGGCAGTAGGTGATGATCATATCAAAACACCTACAAGCCGCAAGCGGTCAGCTAAACGTAACGGCCACCCGGGTATTGAGCGATCAGAAGAAAAACAAGCGAACCCGTCAAAACTCCTGTCGAGCCATTGGCCACACTTACAGTACAGTCTGGTCTCTTCGTCTGATATGTTGCATATCAAGTCTAGGGATGGAAACGTCGAGCCCTAATAACTCAATAAGTCATGTAAATATAGTCTATGACCGGTTGAGAAACTACTGATAACACTTATCAGTAAATCTCATCAGCCCTGGCCAAGGACTTCAAGTCAGAGCCAATCGCAAATTGCACAACATCAACTCCCAATACTGGGAGAGATGAAATCCCTCTTATCGCTCACTGTCTCCATGTGTCTCGGGACTATACCCAAAAGCCACATGTTTGCATGACTCAGTAGAGCCGTGGTAGGATGGAAATCAAAGTACAGTTGGAGAACACACAAGACTCTATGAAGATCTCGGGTCTACAGACTAACTTGTACCAGTGTCACCAGAGAACTGCTATCCGATGATAGATATAATACCATATAGGAATTCTCAGTGGTCCGTTCAGTGTACCCAGTCTCCACTGAGCACCTGTATACAATCTTCGATGTCACAACACCAATGGATATGGGATCATCCATCGCCCATCATATGGGTCAATAAACGTATACGCTAGTCTACTTTGGAATATCGATGTCCTGTCTCGATATACCTACGACTAGGAATATTTAAGGATATGCTTATAGACCACACATGCCCCACTAGTATGATATCCATCATAGCCATGGAAGTTAAGCAAATATCCTCAGGGCTTTATCAACATGTATCAAATGAACAGTATCAAGTAAACATGTCAGATAAAGTAAAACCAGATAGCATACTATCATGTCGAGCAAGAAATTCATATATCAAATATACATATATACATGTCCAAGCATCCACTATACATATAATGGCCTCTAGGGCATGCATATATCCAACATCTAGTGCCCGTCTTGTCCGCGTTTCTTCTATCAACTCCGAAAGCGGTATTTCTTCATCTTCTTTTTCCTCACCACCCACAACATCCACCGAGATGGACGGTTCTCCATCAAATTTTAATAACACCACTCTGCCACCACCCGCAGGTGCGCATAATCTACCGCGTATATCTCTTCAAGAGAGATGCTACCCTATACGCGGTCCTCTTTCTACTTGTCTTTCTATTCCACCAGCCAATGGGGATAATTTTGAAATCAAACCATACTTTATCAATCTTTTTCCTAAATTTCACGGTCTAGAGTCTGAAGACGCGTGCGTTTTTATCACCAAATTCGAAAACGTATATGCTATGATGGGCACTTCACAACTTTCTGTGGATGCTATGCGTTTACGTCTTCTCCCGTTTACTTTGTGCGATTTAGCCGAAAAGTGGCTTTATAATACAACCGCACACTCTATTTCTAATTGGCATGAATTTGTTATAGCATTCCTTAAGAAATTTTATCCCAATCATAAGATCGCCCGTGTTCGGAGCAAAATAAACCAGTTTACCCAGCTTCCCAATGAACCATTTTGGAAATGCATTGAACGGTTCAAGGATCTGCTTATCCAATGTCCTCATCACGGAATCCATAGATGGGATCTGTGCCGAATTATATATGAGGGCATTAATCCAATGACAAAGCAGATGCTTGAAACCTGTGTCAAGGCAATTTCATGTCTAAAGACGATGGTGAATCCTTGAAATTCTTGGAAGATTTTGCTGAAAACACTTTGCAATCGGAAAGCGTTAGTCCACTATCATCTAGGGAAGGTATCCATCAGCTTGATGTTTCCATAGCAGTAAAAGCCGAAATGGAAGCAATGCAAAAGAAACTCGAAACTATGGAAAACAAATTTTTATTAGCCTCCCTAAACCAGGTGACGCTCCCTAAAACCGTGTGTGGATGCTGTTCCGATCCATCACATTTGACGGAAGAATGTCCTTTGAATTCTCCGTTTCAAGGTCAAGAACACACTAATGCTGCTTTTCAGCAGCGACCTAGAAACGATCCTTATTCTTCTACATATAATCAGGGTTGGAGGAACCACTCTAATTTTGCTTGGAATCAACACCAAACTCAAAAGACAGTTTCAAACCAAAATAACTATCAAAGGGTTCCTCCACAGCAACAACAATCACCACGGAATCAGTACCCCTTGCAACGACAAACTTTTCAAAATCCTACCAACAATTCTGCATCTTATAATATTTTTTTCCAAACGGCCGGTACCGAAAACTCCTCTTCACTCGAACGAACCTTGGATTTGTTTATGAAACATTCCATGCAAATGTCGGCTGATATAAGGTCTTCTATCAAAATAATAACGAAGGACTCCGCCTCCCACGGTGAGAGTATAAAGGCGATAGAAGCAAAAATTGCACAATTAAATACCACGATGAGAGCTAGAGAGAAAGGGAAACTTATATCTCAACCCCTACCGAATCCTGACTACTCGCAATATCATAATGTGAGTGTCGTTACTACGTTGAGATCCGGAAGGGTACTGAATAACCAAGTCGATGAACATGTTGATAATGATGAATCAATTAATGACACCCCGGCTTCCACTTCCACTTCTAACCCTATTTCATCTAGTCCATCTTCTTCTGAGCCGATTCTCCATTTTCCCCTAGGCTCGAACCCTCCGCCCAACTCGCTGAGTCAACCTGAAACGATCCCCACTCCAATTCCGGGATCCGTTCCACCCCCATGATCTTCTCTAATGTTGGAACCAGCTCTTATTGATAAAGCTCCTTATCCGAATAGGTTAAGTGGAAACAGACCAAGTCCACAAATGGAGAAGATTGTGGAAATTTTTAAGTATGTTAACATAAATATCCCTCTCATAGACGCTATACAACAAGTTCCGGCCTATGCGAAAATTCTAAAGGACTTGTGCACTAGGAAGAGGAAAACTCAAGTACCTAAAAAAGTTTTCATGATGAGTAATGTTAACACAGCTTTTACCCAGCAATTACCAAAGAAACGTAAGACCCTGGGAGTCCTACAATATCTATTTCTATTGGGGTAAAAATATCAATCATGCTCTACTCGATTTAGGTGCTAGTGTTAACCTGCTTCCATATTCTGTGTATGAGCAATTGGGCATCGGAGAGTTAAAACCGTCGCACTGCACTTTACAGATGGCTGATCGATCTATAACCCAACCTCGAGGTAAGTTAGAGGATGTGTTGATAAAAGTCGGGGAATTTATATTCCCTGTGAACTTTATTGTTCTAGATACACAGCCTGTAGCGAACCTACGGAACCAAATTCCGGTGATTCTAGGTCGGCCTTTTCTAGCGACTTCCAATGCTGTAATCAATTTTCAAAACGGCTCTATGAATCTATCCATCGGGAAGAGGTCAATTGAGCTTAACATTTACAAGTGGGAAGTGAACCCTCCAAACCTTATGCTCAAGTATGTTCTATTGAAATGATGGATTCCGATAGCAGCGAATTTGAACAGCTTCACGATACTGATCTAGACTCCCTTAATACGTTGTTGTTTGACCCCGCTATGTATTATACACATACAAACCTTTCTATCAAGCTGTCCGGGTCAACATATAACGCGTATTATTAACCTTTTATGGAGTCTAAGTATCATCCCGTTCTTTTCGATGAGATTATTCTTCGGGATATCGATAAAAGCTTTGAAGAAATTTTCGCCGATGAACTCGCATTCTTAGAAGACATGGGAGTTATGATGAATCAACCACAAAACAAAGAAGTTGAACTACCACCCCTTCTTCTTATCAATAACAAGAATGCGAGTAATCCATCATCATTATTTCGTCTCTACAAATCGAGACGTAAACTCGTTATATTACACCACTTATCTCTTCCCCACTTCTTCTTGTCTATGTATAACATGTTCTTCCACCAACCGGTGCGTTACATTGATAAAATATTCGAATAGTTGGTGTTGACTTTTGGTCTTTGTAAAACTTTGCATAGACCAATAACTTTACCCCCTCTTATGATTTTATAAAAAAAAGTTTAATATTGTTTAAATCAAGGTTGGGGGGTATATTTTTTTGGCTCTTGAAAATAAAATTTGTATACAAAATTATGAGCCAAAAATAAGTTTGGGAGAGGTTTTCACGTTCAATTATTCTTGTCCCCGTTAATAACTTTTCCTTCCAACTCTACAGGTTTTGAGATTTAAAATATAACAACAGTGAGGACACTACTGTAAACAGGTTTGGGGAAGATTTGTGCTTATTTACGCATTACTTCGCATTATACACTTTGCATAAGCACAAAATTTTTTCTTTTATGATGAAAGATAAGAAAGTGAAAAATTACATTTGAAAGATTGGAAGAGTTTGAGAAAAACAAGAAAGTTAGATGTTTTCTGAAACGAAACTAGTAATAAGTAGTTATGAGCCGGTGTCCCAAGGGTTAGTAAGATGAAGGAAGTCACTAATCTGAGAATAAAAATAAGTCTGAAAAATAGTTTCTATTCTGGAAGCCAAATATCTGAACGTTGATACCCTACTATACACACTTACACACGTCTTGAAACTCGAGATAGTAGAGAATACCTTGAAATGCTCTTGTCTAAAAGCCAAAGTACGAAAAAAAATAATAAATGAAGTATAAAAGTATAAAATGGTGAAGAAAAATGAACACTGGTTTTGTAATCACCAAGGCAGCAAAAAAAAATTATAGCGAGGGTGCCTTAGACCAACTGGTTTGGGAGTCACTGCTAAGCCTTAGGTGTTGCAAGACGAGAAAATTGCTAATTACGCCTAATAAGTGAGAACATTTAGTAATCGGTCGGTTAGTACCTCAAGAACTATTAACGGTCGCATGAAGAATGTGTAAGCAATTCCATCTAAAATATTCACCGACTAAAAAGTACTGAGGTAGATGGACAAGAGTATGATAGCTTGAATTGAATTCTCCGAGTGTAGGATGTCTTTTACACACACATAAAGGTATATGATCGGTGTTTGGAGAAAAGGTATGGATGAAGAATAAAGGCGATGTTTTATTGAGAGATGATGTGATTTCTAACATCTTTTCATAACTATTAAGATATGGCTCATGACAACCGAAAATCTAGTGTGGTTGAAAACTCTGATTTTCAAGTTCTTTCTTTTACAATTCTTATCTTTATATGTAACTTTCACAGTCTTTCTTTTATTATAGGATTTTGTGAGTGCAATCCGCTGAAAACTCTCAGGAGACAACACTCCTCCTACTAGGGACACCTAGAGGTTTAAAGGCTTATTGCACGTGCTCAGTGTAATCGTGTTTCCTACGAAAGTGTGCTAGTTAGTTTTTTCTTTTTCTTTCTATTTTTCTCCTTCTCTTGAATAAATAAAGGTTGCTCAGGACGATCAAAGTCAAGTTTGGGGGTATTTGTTCAGTCGAAAATAGTGCACTTTTAACATGACAATTTCTTTACTTTTCTTAATCATCTAAAAATATTTGTTATAAATATAACACATATTAGAAGTTCATCTGCAAAATATCATTTACCATGTGTTATACATTATAATCAACATTATGAAGGAAATTGTATGTTTAATATTTTTACGCATAGTATTTTGTATCTCACATTCTTCATTAAGATCTTGTGCAAGATTAGCTCAGGTCAGATATCGGGAATCAGGAATCTGCCGATAAAATACAAGAAAGTCAAAGAATCAAATACTGGCAGAAATTCAGAAGAGATAAGAAGATTCCAGATATCACATAAAGACCCAGAGATCAAAAGAATAAGACTACAGAAGTTTGAAGCAACGAGCTCACCAATTGGCCGCGGAACCGCGGCCGAGCCAGGCCGAGTCGCTGCGGATCCGCATTCGATTCAGGGACTTGGGGTTCGAGAGTTCTCTGGAAGCTTCTTTGTAACAACCTAACTTATTGAGGACGCTTCTTTGTACCAACCTAGCTTGTTCTGGAAACTTCTTTGTACCAACCTAGCTTATTGGGGAAGCTTGATTAAGGGCTAAAAAAAGGACCTAAGGCTACATTGAAAGGATTCCGAACTTTTAATTCTAATTCTTTTCCAATTTTATCCTAGTTCTTGATCAGATCAAATCAAGAAAAGTGCTAACAAATTCAATAAATCCAAGATCCAAGATCAAGAATTATTGAGAAATTTATCGAGCGACATCATTCAAGACTCCTTTATACGAATCCGATCATCATCAACGAGCACGCGATCCATGACAGGTCCAAGACTCACGGTGATCGAGCGACGTGAAAATCGACGGAAAAATTACCTTTTCAAGGGAGTGATCGAGAGCAATTCTTCTTGTAATCTCGGATTGAAGAAGCTGTAATTTGAAGTTGAATAATAAAGGTGATAATTAATTTCGCTTTCGCTTTCTTTTAATTTCCGCATTATAAGTTCTTTTTCTAATCTTTCTTCGATTTTCATGATGCGCGAGTAAATCTCCGCTTGATAGAATTCGGAGGATTAGGGTAGATCGATGGATGATAAAATTCTATACTTATTTTAAGTCTTATGAAGTTTACAAACCTTCGCAAAAGAATCGTTAACATCCTCATCGGGCGCGATATCCAATTCTTGATTTTCTTGACCATGATTTGAGATAAGATTGACGATCTTTTTGTGAAGGGCTAGAAAATGAATGGGATCAATGAAAGGACAAGGGGCTATAGTGAAGAAACCCTAGTTTCTTCCCAAAAAACCCCTAATCCGCATTCATCGCCATAAATCTAGTGTTAAACTATCAATAGATAAGATGAGTCACCTTTATTAATCATCCATGGCTACTAAATCCGATCGAATTCTACAAGCCTTCTTCATATTTTCTTGATAATTAGATCTTGAACATTTTCTTGATTTCTTTTCTTGAAAACAATTTCTTGATTTTCTTGAAACTATTACTTCAACTAAATCTTGAACCATTTTCTTGATTTTCTTTACTATTTCTTTCAACCGATCTAAAGAAAAAATGATAAAATTCCACGAATCCCAGAGGACGGCCCGTACTCACTAAAGGTTTAGCTACATGCGACACCCTTATTGATTATGGTTACTTTACTACTAAAACATCTCTTCTTTACTTCCTTTACTTTTCTTTTAATCAAAAGAAAAATCAAATTTTTGAACATCAATCAAGTTACACTGGACGGACTCGCCGGGAACATGCTAGATGGTATTGTACCTATTATTAGATAGATAGCAGTTCTTTGATGACTGAGTATAGGTTAGTTTGTCAACCTGAGATCGTCATTTGTCTTGTGTGAGTTCCTACTGTACTTTGATTATTATCCTACCATGGCTCTACTGAGTCGTGCAAACAGGTTTTAATTGGGTACAGTCCCGAGCCACATGGAGGTAGTGAGCAGATCTTCGGGGATTCATCTCTCTCGGTATTGGGGATAGATGTCATGCTGTGCACGGGTAGCTATCACCAGAAATGCTCGACCGAGATGGACGGGAATTACTGATTTGGATTGGTAGTTTCTCAGTGAGTGATGGGCTTTATACCGACACGACTTATTGCGTTATTAGGGTTCTGATTTTATCCACCCCTAGACCCGATATGCGATACTCTTAGACAAATAGACCATACTGTATGGAGACTATCATTTTTAGGCTCAGTGAGGATACAGATAAGTTTGTTTGTCGGCCTTCCTTTCGTTCAATACCTGGGTAGCCGTTATGTACAGCTAGTGCCGCTGACGTGCTTGTAGTTAAACCCACTGCCAGCATATTGTCGGCTCTTTAGAGTCCCGCACATAGGGTTTCCCAGCTCGAGTGAAATGATGTAGTATACGTATTTTGATACGTACTTAGGTTCGATTAAAACACGTGTTTTGTACACGTGTTTTTAATTGGACCGTTTATTAATACTAGCCGATTTGAAATATAGCTAGGTTATCACATTTTGGATTAAATTTGAGTTAGTATTATATATCTCTTTTAGTATCTCTCTTTTCGGTATTCGTATTTTGATAAAATACAGTATTTATACAAATACGGGTATTTGTATAAATATGGATATTTGTATAAATATGCGTATTTGTATAAATATGTGTATTTGTGTCTTGATATTAATATGGGTATTTGTATCATTAGTACAAATATGGGTATTCGTATTTTGATATGAATACATGTGTATATATTTGTAACATATACTTATATTGATGTATTTGTGTATATATTTATATATGTACATATACATATGTATATATGTACAATGAAGTTGCCTCTCTTGTCTTCTCTTCTCTTCTTGATTGTGTAGGAATGTTGTGGGCTTGTGATTCACCATGGTGAGTTACAACCCCACTCATTTCAAACACAAAATGAAAAGAAATAAGAAAAAGAAAAGAATGATGATTCATTCTTTAGTTGTCATGCTTGTTTTTTACACACCCAAGCTTCTTATTCTCCTCTCTTGATTTTATCCAAGTGGGGAAAAGAAAAGGATAAAGAGAGAAACATTAGAGATAGCCTCTACTACATCCTAGTGATCAATTCCTAGCAAGTTTTGATCACTAGTTGCATCACTAGATTTTTGTTGTGAAGCTAGAGCCTTAGCTTGGTTTCCTTCGAGGTGGATCATCTTCGGTAAGGAAGACCGACTCCCAAGCTCGTTCCTGACAACCTAAGGAGCTAAGGATGTGGAAAGAAAATGAAGGACAAGATTACAAAGGTTTTAATCACAAACCTAGTAGTTAACTCTTTCTAGTTTAGATTCTAATTTAGTGTTTGAATTCGATTCTAGGTTGTAGAGTTCGTACTCAAGTTTAGAAAATTTCGTTTTGTATTCCGCATAGGCGCTAGTTTGCGGCACGAGCATGAGCATCTACCTACAAGGAGACGGGTTTAGGATCCCTGCCAGGTAAGGCTTTGTTCATCTTCATGAGCCGTAAGGGTTTCATGAAGGTTTTCTCCCTATGAGTCATGAGAATCTCATAGGTGCACATTCTCCTTAAAAATCGTGGGGATTCCTAAGTGTCCATTGCCTCCATGAGTTGTAATGATCTCACACAGGTATTTTCTCCTTACGAGTCGATAGGACCCGTAAGCGGCTTCCTCTCCTCATTGGATGCAACTTTGTCAAATATGGCCCGTGGATAGTATACAAGAGTCAGTCTTGACCTCTTTATAGGGCAACGGTGGCTTAGAAAACAGGTTAATATCTCTGTCATCTAAGGCTTTTCACCTTTATGAGCCGAGAGGGTCTCATAAAAATGTTTTTCCCTACGAGTCAAGAGGATCTCACAGGTGTATCCTAACGTTAAATATAGATCACCCCTTTCGATACAAGAGTTTGTTAGGTTTGTGGTACCGAGTTAATTCCATCGTACTATCGCGTTGGCTGATATATTCTTGACATGCAGTCTTTTAGGTTTCTACTTGAGTAGCCCTACGTTTGGCGTGTCTCTGATCCCTTCTGAGACTGGACAGGACGTCTTCAAGTATACTTCTCAAGTTGGAATATTCACATTACCATTAGAAGATCCATCATTTGGCATTGTTGTGGCACTTTACTTGAAATTAGGCTCGATTTTGAGCCTCGATGAGTCATAATCGCATCCTTCTGGGATGGGATGACATCCAATGGTCTTTAGGCTTGCCATCAAGACCTGAAGCTAGGCATATGCCGTCACTTCGATTTTTCTTTGGTGTCGCGCCGATCCTTTGCTGAAGTAGGGTAGACATCCGTATGAACTCTATGTTGTACATATCGCTATCAAAATCTGGAGCTAGGAATATGTCATTACTCCACTTTTATTTGACCGTTGCGTTTGCACCTTTCTAGAATGAGGAGGAATGTCGAGATGATCTCTAGGCTATATATATATATATATATATATATATATATATATATTGTCATTGAAATATGGAGCTAGGAATATGTCATTGCTCCACTTTGATCTGACCCTTTGGTCCATGTTGATGTCGCGTCTGCACCCTGTCGAAATGAGAAGGATATAGAGATGATCTCTGGGCTGTAGATATTGCCATCAAGATCTGGAGCTAGGATTTTTCCATCACTTTACATTTATTTGACCTTTACGTCCTTATTGATGTCGCGTCTGCACCAAGAAGGAACGTCAGCTGGAGCTAGGATTTTGCCATTGCTCCATTTTGATTTGGCTCGTTGGAGCTTTATCGACACCACGTTTGTACTTTGATGGAGTAAGAGAGACGCCCAAATAGTCTCTAGGCTGTAGATATACCATCAAGACTCGGTTCTTCCTTTGACGAAGTATGATGGAAAAATATACTTCCCTTTCTTTCATTTGTGCCCATGGATTGTATACAAGAGTCAATATGGACCTACTTACACGGCGGAACATTTTTATTTTATTTATACTTTTTTATTTATCCATATTTGCTCTATCATTTCAGCTTTTTATATCGCGAAAGTCATGATTACCCAATCATTTCGACTATTTATTCGTGGCGCCTGTCACGCCCCGCTTCCCAGAGTACGCAAGATTGGGCACGTGACATAGCCAACCATGCTACCTGTGGGTAGGAAGTATCCATCCACAGTCACATTACGGTTGTAGAGATATCAAGAACAAAATAATAACTAATCTAATACATGTCCAAATCCATAATAACAAGAATCAATAAACAATAAGTGCGGAAGCAAATGATCCAATACAATAAATAAACAGTACGTCCCATAATGCGGGCTCACATCTGGAAATGAAATGAAATAAATAAACTAAGCCCTAAGGAACTCACAGTTCAGCCTGCTGGCTGAAGTGCTCCTGCTCGGTCGTCGATAGTGGTAAGGAATCTGGGCCATGCAAAACCCAGACGTCAGCGCGTTATGTCATCAAGTATATAATATAAACACGGTAATAAGCAATGCAGGTATGAACATGAAATAAGCAATATTATGAAACAACAGTGCAGGGTAATGTGCAATGGGTAACTAAACTGTTCTATCAGGTTTCTACTCTAAAGTCTTTGAAATCAATTGATGAATCGTCGATGTAACTCAATAGTATCCCGTGCGTGCCCGGGACCACGGTCAAGGTCCTCGGGGCTGAATCCGAGACGTGCCGCTAAGCAGTAATAGGTAGCTGGATGGATGAGTGATGTCAGCATCAACACTCCGGGGCTGGCCAAGCCCGTAAGACTGATCAGAACAAGTATCGAACTGTTGAGTTACAAGTCGGTTTCACCTTTGATTTCCCCATACCCCCAAGCTATGTATGTCGGGTCAGGTATTCAGTAGTCAAGGACTAATGCCAACACAAAATCAGGTAAAAGTAGGTCTGTCTGGATAGACAGCAGGAATGGTCAGGTTTGTCGGCATTAGGCATGAAATCAGGTAACAGGTCAGGTCACGTTTCAGCAGGTGGAGTCGATATGTACAGGGTGTCATGTCCGGTGTATCAAGATCGGTCAATATGTAATGCAATCAAATGTATGCTGATAACAGGTATAGTAACGAATAAGGAACAACAGCAGGAACAGCAGATGACAATAATGTACCATGTAAACACAGTGATGCTTTGTATTCTCTTATTAACAGGTTCAAACACCCTTGGGGTGCAATAATCACAGTGTAGCGCAATATTAATAACAGCAGGCAATAAGGATATAAGTGTGCGACTATTATCCTCTAAATAGTAAAATGATTAGCAGGTAGTTGTTATTAAGGTTAGGTGGCAAAATACGATTTAGGTGGCAGTATTATAATATACATCATATTTCATCCAATGAGATAAGTAGCAATACTAGTTAATATAGAAAGTTTGTGAGTCAATCATTTAATTAGTTTAACGTAGCATGTAGCAAGAAATCTTGCCTCGACGGTTTCGCAAACCGGAAAGCACGGATGCGATGTCGGCAGAAAACACGAGACGGGTGCACGGGCCACGGATCGAATCCCAACAGCGAACAGCGGAACACACGGACTAGGGTACTTCGCTGGAGCGTCGGGTCCAAACGACGGCACGGTCGGAATCCGGCAAAAGTCAAAAGCAATGAAGTTAGCGAACGCGATATACGTAACCAAACGACCAGCGAGGGGGAATTTAGCACGAATGGAAAGATAAAGATGCTTACCGGGATTGCAAAGGTTGCGACGGCGACGGGTCGACGGCGATGGGGCGCCGGCGAGGGAGCTGCAGTCGACGGGCTAGGGTTGCGGTATGGAACAGAAAAGAGAGTGGGGATGCAGAGGAGGTGGTCGGGGACTGGTGCGCAGGGGCTGAAGAGATGCCGAAGTTGTCGCAGGTGACGACGACGACGGTCTTCGGCGACTTCTCCGTCCGAACAGGGAGGCACGGGGCAGGCCGGGGTTGTCGCGGCAGCAACGTGTGCACAGAGAGAAGGAGGGAAAGTCGAGGCCGGAAGAGGAGGCGGAGGCGAGGGTAATGGTGGTGGTGGCGTCGGTGTTGGGGCTGCGGCGGCGAGACCTGCGGTGGTTGGTGGCGTCGGGGTTGGGTGCAGGCGCGGAAGAGAACGGAGGAAGGCTGCGGTCGATGCCGTGGAGGTGAGGATGGTGATGGGGAGGTCACGTGGAGGTCGGCGGCGAGGTTAGGGTTAGGGTTAGGGGTTCTCGTGGTGGGTTCTCTCGTGATCGAGAGGAGGAAGGGAGGCGGCTGCATGATAATATAAAGGAAGAGAGAGAGAGAGAGATTGGAGAGAGAGGGTGAAAGATTTTAGAGAGAGAGAGAGAAAGAGAATAGAGAGAGACAGAGAGGGACGGAGAGAGATAGAGAGGGAAAGGGGGGCCCACGAGGGATTTACTCCCTCGTGATTGGCCAGGAGGAAATCGTGAGTGAAATTGTAAAAGATTAGCAGGGATTTAACGTAAGATTTGGTAACGAAAATATTTATATAGTTAAAATAGTATTTAATTAAATGGGCATTTTTGGCGCTAAATGAAACATTTCCAAATCGCGCCCGGGTTGCGCCCAAATGCTCCAAATTCAAATTATAGGATTTTAAGCGGGTTCCAAATTTTGAAAAGAGATGTTTAATGATTAAAATGCATGCCCCCAAGTCGGACACTTGTACGCGTGCGTAGGCGTCCAAACTTGCCCGTTTAACCGAACGGAAAGAAATCTCGACACGCGGACGCTACCACGCGACTAGTGGCGACGAGTAGGCCAACATGGATACTTTTAATTTCATTTTAGGTGTTAAAATTTGTTATGTGCCAAAATGACTTAACCGGTTAAAATTTTGCAAAAAGCACCAAACCATCAGGATAATTGGAATGAGCAATACAAAACACTCAACTAGCAAAAGAAATAGTATTATTGGGCTCGGGTGTTACATCATACCCAACTACAAAAGAATTTCGTCCTCGAAATTCCGAGAATACAAGATATCTAACTACTGGAAAAGGTGAGGAAATTTCTGCCGGATCTCGTCTTCTCGCTCCCAAGTGGACTCTCCATGCGATCGATTACCCCAAGAAACTAGCACAAGAGGGATAACCTTGTTCTTAAGAACCTTTTCTCTTCGATCCTTGATTTCAACTGGTCGCTCCTCAAAAGTTAGGTCCTCCCGCACGGTCAACTCCGAATGATCCAAGACATGAGTCTCATCACGAACATACCTCCGTAGTTGAGACACATGAAACACATCGTGCACTCCAGCTAATGACTGTGGTAACGCCAAACGGTACGCTACCTCTCCAACACGCTCCAATATCTCGAAGGATCCAACGAATCGAGGACTAAGCTTTCCCCGACTTCCAAAGCGAATCACCCCTCTAGTCGGTGATATCTTCAGGAATACCAAATCACCCACGGCGAACTCTAGAGGTCTTCTTGACGTGTCGGCCCAACTTTTCTGTCTGTCTTGAGCTGCCTTCATATGCTTCCTGATTGTATTCACCTTCTCGACTGTCTGTACCACCAAATCTAGTCCTAGTAACCTTCGTTCACCAATATCATCCCAACAAACCGGTGAACGGCACTTACGACCATACAACGCTTCAAACGGAGCCATCTGAATAGTCGCTTGGAAACTATTGTTGTACGAAAATTCCATCAGGTGTAGATGATCCTCCTAAGAACCTTTGAAGTCCAACATGCAAGCCCTCAACATATCTTCAAGGGTCTGGATCATTCTCTCCGATTGTCCATCAGTCTGAGGAGGATTGGCTGTGCTAAACTTCAATCGAGTCCCCAAACTTTCTTGTAAACTCCTCCAAAAGTGCGACAAGAACCGAGTGTCCCGATCGGACACGATGCTTACCGGTACTCCATGCAATCTCACAATCTCCTGCATGTACCGCTCTGCCAAAGTCTCTGTCGATTGACCAACCCGAAAAGGAATAAAGTGAGCTGACTTGGTCAACCGATCGACAATCACCCATACTGCATTGTTGCCATTTGGACTCCGCGGTAAAGCCGTCACGAAATCCATGGTTATATGTTCCCACTTCCACTGAGGAATCGGAAGTGGTTGCAACAAACCGGCAACCCTTTGGTGTTCCGCCTTGACTTGCTGACACACCAAGCACTTAGCCACGAAGCGAGCAATTTCCCGTTTCATACCTTCCCACCAGAAGTGCTGTCGAAAATATCGGTACATCTTTGTCCCTCCTGGATGTACAGAGTAAGCTGAACTGTGTGCCTCCTTCATAAGCTCTTCACGCACATCTCCTTTTGGCACACACACACGGATACCATATCTCAACGAACCGTCTTCATGGATCAGTAAATCGGTTCGTAGTCCGGCTTCAACCTGCCCTCGAAACTTTTGCAGTTTAGGATCCCGCGATTGCGCCACTTTAATCTTCTTAACTAAGGACGACTGTACTTGCAAATGCATCAACTGTCCCGTAGCATGTGGTAGCACAACCTCCAAGTCAAATCTCCGAAAATCCGCAATGATCTCCCTCTGTGCAGTCAATAGCTGAATTGCTGGTAACCGACTTAGCGCATCTGGCACGACGTTAACTTTTCCCGGATGGTACTTAAGGTCAAGGTCTTAGTCGGCCATCAGCCCCAACCATCTGCGTTGCCTCATGTTCAACTCTTTCTGAGTGAACACGTACTTCAAACTCTTGTGATCTGTAAAGACTTCGACTCTCTCTCCCAAAAGGTAGTGTCTCCAAATCTTCAGGGCGAAGATCACGGCTGCAAGCTCCAAGTCATGAGTCGGATAATTCTTCTCATGAGTCTTCAGTTGTCTCGATGCGTAAGCGACGACTTTCCCATTCTGCATTAAAACACATCCCAATCCTTTTCCAGATGCGTCGCTGTGAATCACCAGTCCTCCTGAATTATCCGGTACAGTTAGGATAGGGGCGGTTATCAACTTCTGCTTCAACGCCTCGAAGGCCAATGCACAACCATCCGTCCAAACAAACGGTACCTCCTTGCGCGTAAGCTTGGTTAACGGCTCTGCCAAACGAGCGAAGTTCTCCAAAAATCTCCTGTAGTATCCGGCGAGTCCAAGAAAACTTCTTATCTCCGCAACATTCTTTGGGATAGGCCAATCTCGAACTGCTGCAATCTTTTCGGGATCGACGGCGATTCCAATGCCCGACACGACATGCCCCAGAAACTTCACTTCTTCCAGCCAGAATTCGCACTTACTCATCTTCGCGAACAATTTTTCCTGTCTCAGCGTCTGCAGTGCGATCTTTAAATGCTCAGCATGCTCCTCCGGACTCTTCGAGTACACCAGAATATCGTCAATGAATACCACAATAAACTGGTCCAGGTATGGTGAAAAGACCCTGTTCATCAAGTCCATGAATATTGCCGGCGCATTAGTCACTCCGAAGGGCATCACCAAATACTCGAAATGTTCATATCTAGTTCGAAACGCCGTCTTGCAAATGTCTTCTGCTTTCACTCGGACCTGATGATATCCTGATCGCAAATCCAGTTTCGAGAATACCCTCGCGCCACTAAGCTGCTCAAAAAGTTCTCTAATGCGAGGGATCGGGTACTCGTCCTTAATAGTCACCCGATTCAATTCTCGATAATCAATGCACATTCTTCTCGTGCCATCCTTCTTCTTTACTAAAAGAACTGGAGCTCCCCAAGGTGAGTTGCTGCTTCTAATCCATCCCTTTTCGAGTACTTCACCAACTTGCTTCTTAACTTCTTCCAATTCCACCGGTGTCATCGGATAATAAGACTTTGATACTGGCGCTGCACCAGGAATAAGTTCAATCGCAAACTCCACATCTCGCTTCGGCGGTAAGCCTGATATATCTTCAAACACATCCATAAAGTCGCGAACAACTGACGGCTCTTCATTACTATCCGCTTCCATTGTCGCAAGAACACTGTTTGTCGGCCTAGCCCTAAACTCGACTGGCCCGACAGAGCTGCTTCCTCCAGTGAAGGTAAACTCAGGGTGTCCGGGAATCTGGAGAATTACCTTCCTTGCCCTACAGTCAATGTGGGCGTGGAAAGTGCCAAGAAAATCCATTCCCATGACAACTTCATAACTGCCCGTATCTATCACCAAGAAATCTGCAAAAAGCTCTCGTCCGCAAACAACAACTGTACAATCTCTACATTCCTTACTAGCTATGATTTTTCCCATTCCCAGTATGTATGTCCCAAAACTAGACAGGGTCGTGCAGGTAATCGAGTGTGTAGTTATAAATTTGGATGACATAAGACGGTGGGATGCTCCGAAATTAAATAATGCCAAAGCGGGAAAACCATGAACGAGTAAAAATACCTGAAACCCCTTCTCCTGATGCCTTAGCTTCTTCAACTGTCAACGTGAAAGCTCGAGCCTGAATAGATCCTTGAGTCAACTGTCTCTGCCCTTGGAACGGTCCCTGCGGAGGCTTCTGAATATCATCCCTTGTACGAAGCTTCGACGGACAAGCTCTAACGGCGTGATCTGCCGCTCCACATCTAAAACAGAGTCCCAGCCTCTTACGACACTCCTTTCGCACATGTCCGGGTATATGGCAGTAGTTACAAATCACGCTCCTTTTCCTATCACCCACAATTGTTTTCTTCATTGGTGCTACGCTGCGCCTGTTCACCGGAATACTTCTACGTACAGACGTTTGGTTCAGTGCAGATGTTGGTTCCAGCTCGGTCTGTTCCTTTAGATTCTCCAGCAATCCCCTTATCACTCTAAGCCTGGCGGCTATGACCGCACGTCTTTGGTCCATCTTCAAATTCGTACCGGCCATATTCCTGGAAATCAAAGTACCCAACATTAGCATGATGATAGATTCTGGGTATAGATCAAGGCTAGAACTCCAAGATACTTAAATAGAGTACTGCATTGTAGCTATGCCGCGGTATCATAGCCGCAATTACTTAACTCCACCCAAGTCTCCTAAGTCCTAGAGATAACAAGAGGTTAGGTTTTTGAGTTGACAAATGCAAAGTAAGTTTGCATGTCGACATGATCCGGAAGAATGATTCAAGGATGGTAAAACGGTCAAGGTGGCAGGACATGTTTCCTAATCATGGGTATTATGATCCGTGTATCGGGTGCAATACCCAACTACAAAGAATCAACCCAATTAACCTATGGCTCTGATACCAAAAGAACCATGTCACGCCCCGCTTTCCAGAGTACGCAAGATTGGGCACGTGACATAGCCAACCATGCTACCTGTGGGTAGGAAGTATCCATCCACAGTCACATTACGGTTGTAGAGATATCAAGAACAAAATAATAACTAATCTAATACATGTCCAAATCCATAATAACAAGAATCAATAAACAATAAGTGCGGAAGCAAATGATCCAATACAATAAATAAACAGTACGTCCCATAATGCGGGCTCACATCTGGAAATGAAATGAAATAAATAAACTAAGCCCTAAGGAACTCACAGTTCAGCCTGCTGGCTGAAGTGCTCCTGCTCGGTCGTCGATAGTGGTAAGGAATCTGGGCCATGCAAAACCCAGACGTCAGCGCGTCATGTCATCAAGTATATAATATAAACACGGTAATAAGCAATGCAGGTATGAACATGAAATAAGCAATATTATGAAACAACAGTGCAGGGTAATGTGCAATGGGTAACTAAACTGTTCTATCAGGTTTCTACTCTAAAGTCTTTGAAATCAATTGATGAATCGTCGATGTAACTCAATAGTATCCCGTGGGTGCCCGGGACCACGGTCAAGGTCCTCGGGGCTGAATCCGAGCCGTGCCGCTAAGCAGTAATAGGTAGCTGGATGGATGAGTGATGTCAGCATCAACACTCCGGGGCTGGCCAAGCCCGTAAGACTGATCAGAACAAGTATCGAACTGTTGAGTTACAAGTCGGTTTCACCTTTGATTTCCCCATACCCCCAAGCTATGTATGTCAGGTCAGGTATTCAGTAGTCAAGGACTAATGCCAACACAAAATCAGGTAAAAGTAGGTCTGTCTGGATAGACAGCAGGAATGGTCAGGTTTGTCGGCATTAGGCATGAAATCAGGTAACAGGTCAGGTCACGTTTCAACAGGTGGAGTCGATATGTACAGGGTGTCATGTCCGGTGTATCAAGATCGGTCAATATGTAATGCAATCAAATGTATGCTGATAACAGGTATAGTAACGAATAAGGAACAACAGCAGGAACAGCAGATGACAATAATGTACCATGTAAACACAGTGATGCTTTGTATTCTCTTATTAACAGGTTCAAGCACCCTTGGGGTGCAATAATCACAGTGTAGCGCAATATTAATAACAGCAGGCAATAAGGATATAAGTGTGCGACTATTATCCTCTAAATAGTAAAATGATTAGCAGGTAGTTGTTATTAAGGTTAGGTGGCAAAATACGATTTAGGTGGCAGTATTATAATATACATCATATTTCATCCAATGAGATAAGTAGCAATACTAGTTAATATAGCAAGTTTGTGAGTCAAACATTTAATTAGTTTAACGTAGCATGTAGCAAGAAATCTTGCCTCGACGGTTTCGCAAACCGGAAAGCACGGATGCGATGTCGGCAGAAAACACGAGACGGGTGCACGGGCCACGGATCGAATCCCAACAGCGAACAGCGGGAACACACGGACTAGGGTACTTCGCTGGAGCGTCGGGTCCAAACGACGGCACGGTCGGAATCCGGCAAAAGTCAAAAGCAATGAAGTTAGCGAACGCGATATACGTAACCAAACGACCAGCGAGGGGGAATTTAGCCCGAATGGAAAGATAAAGATGCTTACCGGGATTGCAAAGGTTGCGACGGCGACGGGTCGACGGCGATGGGGCGCCGGCGAGGGAGCTGCAGTCGATGGGCTAGGGTTGCGGTATGGAACAGAAAAGAGAGTGGGGATGCAGAGGAGGTGGTCGGGGACTGGTGCGCAGGGGCTGAAGAGATGCCGAAGGTGTCGCAGGTGACGACGACGACGGTCTCCGGCGACTTCTCCGGCCGAACAGGGAGTCACGGGGCAGGCCGGGGTTGTCGCGGCAGCAACGTGTGCACGGGGAGAAGGAGGGAAAGTCGAGGCCGGAAGAGGAGGCGGAGGCGAGGGTAATGGTGGTGGTGGCGTCGGTGTTGGGGCTGCGGCGGCGAGACCTGCGGTGGTTGGTGGCGTCGGGGTTGGGTGCAGGCGCGGAAGAGAACGGAGGAAGGCTGCGGTCGATGCCGTGGATGTGAGGATGGTGACGGGGAGGTCACGTGGAGGTCGGCGGCGAGGTTAGGGTTAGGGTTAGGGGTTCTCGTGGTGGGTTCTCTCGTGATCGAGAGGAGGAAGGGAGGCGGCTGCATGATAATATAAAGGAAGAGAGAGAGAGAGATTGGAGAGAGAGGGTGAAAGATTTGAGAGAGAGAGAGAGAAAGAGAATAGAGAGAGACAGAGAGGGACGGAGAGAGATAGAGAGGGAAAGGGGGGCCCACGAGGGATTTACTCCCTCGTGATTGGCCAGGAGGAAATCGTGAGTGAAATTGTAAAAGATTAGCAGGGATTTAACGTAAGATTTGGTAACGAAAATATTTATATAGTTAAAATAGTATTTAATTAAATGGGCATTTTTGGCGCTAAATGAAACATTTCTAAATCGCGCCCGGGTTGCACCCAAATGCTCCAAATTCAAATTATAGGATTTTAAGCGGGTTCCAAATTTTGAAAAGAGGTGTTTAATGATTAAAATGCATGCCCCCAAATCGGACACTTGTACGCGTGCGTAGGCGTCCAAACTTGCCCGTTTAACCGAACGGAAAGAAATCTCGACACGCGGACGCTACCACGCGACTAGTGGCGACGAGTAGGCCAACATGGATACTTTTAATTTTATTTTAGGTGTTAAAATTTTTTATGTGCCAAAATGACTTAACCGGTTAAAATTTTGCAAAAAGCACCAAACCATCAGGATAATTGGAATGAGCAATACAAAACACTCAACTAGCAAAAGAAATAGTATTATTGGGCTCGGGTGTTACAGCGCCCAATCATTTCAGCTATTTTTTATTTTTACTCACTACTTTTTATTGCGAGTTGCCCCATTATTTCGGCGATTTTATATGCATATATTTTTTGCTCGCTGCTTTTTATTGCAATTTGCCCCATCATTTCTGCTATTTCATATGCATATATTTTTTTTGTGACTCGCTGATTTTTATTGCAAGTCGTCCCATCATTTTGGCTATTTCATATGCATAAATTTTGTATGTGACTCGCTAATTTTTATTGCAAGTCGGGAACTTGGAATTTAATACCAGCTTCGGTATCAGGATTGCTACAACTGGAATATTGTTAGGAGAAAATCATTATATACCTTTGGAGGATTTGAATAAAGGTGGCTTAGAAGACAGATTTAGGTCCCTGCTAACTAAGGCTTTTTAACTTTATGAGTCGTATGGGTCTTATAAAAGTATTTCTCCCTACGAATCGAGAGGATCTCGTAGGTTTATTTTCTCCTTAGGAATCGTGAGGATTCCTAAGTGTGTTTTCTCTTGTAAGTTATAAGGATCTTACGAGAATATTTTCTCCTTGTAAGTCGAGATGACTTACAAGCGTCGTTCACCATATGGGGATATTTCTCACCATTGGTAGAACTCGGTTGGAACATATTTTGTTCGTGCCCATGGATTGTATACAAGAGTCAATATCGAACTACTTGTAGGGAAACTTGGAGGATATGACGGCTTAAGCACAAGTTTAGATCCCTGTAACCTAAGACTTTTAAATTCTATGAGCCGTGAGGGTCTCATAGGGAGTATGTTCTCCTTACGAGTCATGAGGATCTCGTAAGTGCGTTTTCTCCTTAGGAATATTATGGATTCCGAAGTGTGTTTCTCCTTTATGAGTCATAAAGATCTCACGCAGATAATTTCTCCTTAACAAGGTCGATGGGACCCTGCAAGTGTACACATTTTTTATGAGATTGCACCCTTTCGAGTTTTCACAAACTCGCTGGCAGTCCCGTTGTTTTTACTCACGGCATCCTTTTGGGCTTTCATCCGTGCCCATTTCACTTGTGGACATACCATTTTTTAGTGAATGGTGGAACTCTCGAAAGTAGCTTCACCGTAGGTGGCCCATCTATTTGTCGGTGGGACTTGAGAGTGGCTTCATCGTTGGAGTAGCTGTGTAGCCAGTGGGACTTGAGTTACAATCTTCGCCGGTGGGATTTCAATTGCAATGTTGATCTCAAGGAGCATATTAATTTAAGGACATTGTGGTCCATTATTGCCATATTTAGGGCGACGCACTAGTTTAGGAACATTTCATTCCATTATTAGTTTAGGGACATTTCAGTACAACATCCCCGTGTTCGGGACGACGTGTTAGTTTAGGGGACATTTCGGTCCGACCACTCCGTGTTCGGAGCGAAATGCTAGTTTATGGACGTTTCGGTCCAACATCTCCGTGTTTGGAGCGAAATACTAGTTTAGAGACATTTCGGTTCAACATATATCATTCGATCGGGGAGTTACATAACTCATCCCTTTCAACGCTTACTTATTTAGGCGCTGCTCCCTGGTCATTGTATGAGTGGCCATTTCACACCTTAGACTATCTTCACCCTCTTGGAATGCTTCATTTATTATCGTACCAATCGGGTTATTTTTGCGAGAAATATCGGGCATTTTACACGGCACTTGCCCCCTGCTCATCAATGTCGCTTTCTGATGCTGACGGAGCATCTTCTTCATATATGAAAGAACAAGATATTACGTCACTCTTTCTGCACGTCACTCTTTCTGCTGAGTCTTCTTCCTCATTGGAAGAACGAACTTGACTTGGGAGCTTTTCCCCTCATCATCCATTTTAGGAGTGGAACATAGCTTTTATGTCCCTTACATGATTTCTGGTTCAAGCGGTCTATTCCACTTGATTGCAGGACCCAGTTATAGGTCCCTTAATATCCTTTTTGTTCTTTGAAGAAGGGAACACCTCATATAGAGGTTCCTCTGCCAGCGAGCAAGATGCCCCCTGTGCATATTTCGGGGAGCGAGTATCCGCATCCCTATCTCTTCAAGGCTAGGAACCGCGCTGTCACTATTTTGAGGACATACTTCCTCAGAGCCTTTCATTTTTTGTTGGTGAGCGTTGGCAACAAACGCCGCCATGCCTCCGCTTTTCATATATTTTCATCGGAAGAGAATAAGTCTTGATCCATCTGATCCAATCGAGCCATTTTATCTATGAGCTCTTGGAAGGTCGTCGGCTTGAAGAGTGCCATATATAGCAACACCTTTGACTTTGGGTCAAGGGTGGCTATGAACATTCTTACAGCTGGAGGTTCGTCGATGCATTGCTCGCATTTTGACTAGAGATTTCGCCATCGGGTAATATATTGAGTCCAAGTCTCGTTCGGTCTAACCCTTTCATTGACCAACGTCGTCACGGTAGTGCGTTTATTCACACTGGCGGATCTCTAAAAGAAGAGCATCTCCATCTCGTTGAAGTTCTCACGAAGTCATTTAGGAGTTCCGTATACCATTCGAACGCAGTGCCCGCCAAACTGCCGACGAGCTGTCGGAGGAGCAGTATATCATTTCCTCCAGTTTTGCCGCACATGGATTTAAATCGCGCGATGTACTGGCGAGGATTCCCGGTTCCTTTGTACATGTGAAATGTCGGAAATATGTATTCTGGGGGGTATTGTACTTGATCGCAGCACATCGAATACAGTCGACCAGTCTTGATCGACCTATTTGCTGCTTCATTGGCATAGTGAGCTTGGACTTGTTGAGTGATATATGCATCCAGCTTGCTTTTGGGATCATTTCCTCTTTAGCCGTTGATAGGGCTTGCGGAGGATTTGAAGTGTCCACCTTATCATCGGTTATATCCATCGATGATTCCTCTGCTGATAGTTCAGGTTAAGCTTGTAGTGATTATCTATAGCACCACACTAGGTTTAGGGTTGCGTCACACATGCTATAACAAAAATTTAGAGGGTGCTAAGCAATTCCAAACATGAATCGAACTAGAAAAATAGAGTAACAAGCTATAGCATCACATACTATAAAGTGTATAACACTAAGTGAGGTGGAAATACAACTTTTGTAGACCTCCTCCTAGACTCCTTGGATCGTGTAGGGTTTGATTCGGTTGGTTTGTATCCTTCCGCGTCCACGATGATCCACTACGAAGTCTCTTTGCACCAAGCTCCAAGCTTCACTTAATCAAGGATGAAGATGAAGCAAACACTCCACTCAAGTGGGCTAGACTAAAGTGAAATGGTGATGTGGGTTTGGATCTCACTACAAAACCTTTTCTTTTTAATCCTTTCTCTTTCTTTTATAACCCTAGTGAGCTTTTAGGAGAGAGAGGAAGAAGGAGATGGCTCAAGCTAAACTCAAGAGAGAGAATAATATGAGAATAATGTGATAACCCTCTCTAAACTCAAGAGAGTAAGAGTGGTCATCCATGCTAAACCATGGTTACAAAATATCTAGATATTTTGTAACTTGAGTTTAAGCAAAACCATGGGCCAAAACCATGGGCAAATGAAATCATTGACTTTGTCAACTCAAGAGAGTTGAATAGCCAACCATGATTTTAATCCCATTTTGCTTTTCTCAAATAATCAAAATATCTAAATATGTAACCATTTGAGTCTTGCATTGCCACCACCAATGTATCATCAACCATAACAAATTTATGCTTGCATGTGTGCATCCATATCATCATATACATACACTCATGCATGCATCATAAAAAAATAGGTTTTAATAAATGAGCTAATGGATTTAATATTAAATCAACACTTGATTTAATAACCTGGTCATATCACATACGAACCGTCCAATAGTAAACGCTCGATTAAAATACGGTATCCAATACATGCATTTAATCGAGCTCCCGCGCATATCACATATGCACCCCACATCTTTTCGCCTGAGCTAGGAGACTCCTTTGTGGGACTCTAAGACTCGTCAATACGCTAGCAGTAGGTCGTGCTCATATCATATGCCCACAAACCGTCAGTGGCATAAGCTGTACATAACGGCTCCCAGGTATTGAGCGATCAGAAGAAACACAAGCAAACCTGCTAAAACTCCCGTCGAGCCAACTGGTAACACTTACCGTACAGTCCGGTCTCTTCGTCAAATATACTGCATATGTGAGTTTAGGGATGGTATTGTCGACCCCAATAACCCAATAAGTCATGCCGGTATATGACTCATATCAGATCGAGAAACTACTGATAACACTTATCAGTAAATCTCAGCAGCCCTGGCCAGGGACTTCCTGTTATAGCCAATCGTACATGGTGCAACATCAACCCCCAATACCGGAAGAGACAAAACCCCTCCTATCGCTCATTGCCTCCATGTGCCTCGAGATTGTACCCAAAATCCACCTGTTTGCACGACTCAGTAGAGCCGTAGTAGGGTGGAGATCAAAGTACAGTGGGAGACACACAAGACTCTATGACGATCTCGGGTCTATAGACTAACCTGTACCAGTGTCACCTGAGAACTACTATCTGACGATAGATATAATACCACATAAGAGTTCTCGGCGAGTCCGTTCAGTGTACCCAGTCTCCACTGAGCACCCGTATTCAATCTTTGGTGTCACCACACCAATGGATATGGGATCATCCATCGCCCATCATATGGGACAAGTAACGTATACGCTAGTCTACTCTGGTGATATCGACGCCCCATCTCGATACACCCACGACTAGGAACATTTCAAGGATATGCTCATAGACTACACATGTCCCACTAGTATGATCCGCATCATAATCTCAGTAGTCCTGCATCATCCTAAGGGCTATATCAACATGTACCAAATGAATGAAAGTATGATCAAATGAACATGTCAAGATAAAAGGTGCAACCAGATAGCATACTATCATGTCGAGCAAGAATGCCTCCTGTGTATATATATATATATATATATATATATATATATATATATATATATATATATATGTCACGACCCGAAAAGTACGGAACATGACCGGCACTTAAACTACGAAACGTCTCGAGGCGTACGTAATCTAAGTAAGCCAAAACCCAGAAATCCAAACTAAGTAAAGCAGTAGAGTGAAGGAAAAACCAATTTTAAAGCAAGAAGTTTAACAACATAAGCCGAAGTATGCATTTTTAAAATGTCAAGTCTTTTTCTGAAAATTTCGGCAGAGTTTCCTTTGTAAATTCAAACCCCAAACAGGTACAAAACCTGGTAAAGCATGTATAATGAATAAAGGCATCCCCAAGCGGGAGATAGCTCTTCGTCAATTAACGGTCACAACCACGCAAGCAATATAATATACAACGCCGAAGGGCGAGGATCAAAACTCAAAAGAAAGCCCATATCCACCAGAAAACCATAATAATACAGCGCGCGACTCTAAGATCGAAAGAATATACTCTGGTCATCTATCTCTAACAATATACAAGCCTGGTTGATGGAGTTTTACTAGATACAACTGAAATAACAAATATACAATGGTGGTCCTGATGCAAAAGAACCCACCTACCAAAGCAATCACCCGGAAGAAACAGTGTGCCAGCAAAGCCGCAACGAAACCTGTATGGCAAAACCTGCAAGGAACTGTGGCACAACAGGGGTGAGTTGCCAACTCGTGAGTAGAAAACATCTACGAGTAGAAATCGCATGTATGATTCTATCCTAGGTCATATCAAGTAATATCCTCAAATAAATATCCTGGTCCATCTTTGTATAAGTGTAATACTACATGCTCGTATCAGTACCTCAGATAGCAACATATCAGATATATGATGTATGAATGCATGACGAATGGAAACAGAATACATCATGAAATCAACATGGAAATCAGTGTCAAGTATCGACACAAAACATTAATCTTAGTATCTCAATATCTCAATATCCCAATATCTCAAATCTCAAAATCTCAGTGTCTCGAATCCCAATATCTCAATATCTATGGCTCCGTCAGTCCGGATCGGCCCATATCATCAAATCACACGACCATGGACGGTATCCTCCGGATATCCGCCGCGCCAGGTAAAATCACCGGTAGGTAGTGCTCCCCTGCCAGGCTCATCGTCTACAACTCGAGCTTATTGCCCCGGGGTACCTTACCGGGCCCACCATGTACCCAAAACGGTTCATCCTCTCCTCGCAATGGGTCTCGAAAACCAACAGCAATCATAAAAACTCATGGTGGACGACTCATACATCATGAGAAAACCGCAACTTGCATTTTAAAAAGAGGGAGAGAGAGAAGTTTATATATATTCTTGCGGTTTTTCCCAAATCCAGAAATCTCATGGAAATCCGAAATCCAAGAATCAAGAGTAAGTAAACAGTGAATATCGGCATAAAACCCCAAAATACTGTATTACCAATGAGTATATGAATGCATCTGATATCATGCAATGAGTGCAATAGTTAAACTAGCATATGAAAGCGATAACATATTGCAACTATCAACTAGCAAGCTATGTCAATGAATAGTATTTTCTAAAGTGTACGTGACATGGCAATTACCGATGATGATGTGTGTGAGCCGGCAAGCAGGTGTACGTGGAACATACGCATCATCGGTAATGATGATGGTGTCCTGACAGCAAGGTTTCATGATAATTACAGATAACATATATATAAGCATGCAATGCGATGAAACATCATGAATATACAGAAAGTGATGTAGTAACAGCAACACAGAAAAATATACCTACCCAATATACGAGTCATACAGTTTGGTATTTAAAATACTCACGATTCTCCACTTTTAAAAACGAGTATGACTCGAGCCCAGTTAAAAGGGTAAGGGAATCCACCTAAGTCTGAGTCGATCTATATACATATCTAGTAGTCGGTGATCTCGCCTCGATAGTATCACGTACGATACAATAAATAATATGACATTCTCGAGTCATGAGTGCGGATCTATCCTCATAACTATATCTCGTACGGTAAATCTATCGTACGGATCCTAAATCTGGGTACGGTTCAAATATCACATTTATCTCATTATTCATCTGGTATCCACATCATCACATATCGAGAGCAGGGGGTACTGATATAAATCTAGTACACTACTAATATCATCAACAATATCATGATCTGGCTACTGATCTAAAGTCTCCTACAATCCGATGTCATCCACACATATTATCATATAGAAATATATATCGCCCAAGCAATCCATTATAAATATCATAACCTATCTCATCTCATATCTCGATCATATGTCAACTATCATATATATATATATATATATATATATATATATATATATATATATATCATCATCCACATGGTATCGTCGTCCAACGATCCGCTATAACATCACGACATATCTCGGTCATATATTAAATACCTCACGGCATCATGCCTGATCAGATTGACTCATTCCCAAGTATCATATAACATTCTCATCATCCAAGCATATGAATACCAATATATATATGTCCCCAATACGCACAAGGCAGTAAATGTATGCGAGTATGTGTACGTGCGTGTATGCAAATCTTTACTCTATGGTTTCACGACTAAGAAATCGCCTAAAGTCCTTTCTTCAATTCTCGCTAACATTAATCCCTAATCTCCTAAAGCTTTTCTTGCTAAGGTTCATATCACACACTAACATATAAAAGTATATATATCACATCCCATCATTTCTCACAACTTTGCGAGGGTGCTATATGCCATCCACCCGACTTCCCCCGTAGATATAATCTACTCACCTTAATCCTCGCTTGCTGAAGTCTATGACACCATGCTCATCCTCATCATCTCAAAGTCCACGTGGGGGTACCTACATATCACATATAGCATCGTAAACCGAAATCGTGCATGAAAACCAAAATGGCACGCGTATCACACATAGGTTAAAACCTATAGTCTACACATGCAAGAATGGCCAAACAAACCTCGAGATTGACGTGCAAACGTCACACCATCGAGTCAAAACATAAATACTAAAATCCAAAACATAAAAAGCCCCAAAACCCAAGAAGCAACACAAGAAAATACTCCCAGATTTTGTTCCAGGTGAAATTAAGCATTTCTGCATATGGGGTAGGTCTAATTTGACTAAAATGAAGCCATGGACCAAGCACGAATCAATTTGGGAGTACCAAGGCCGCAAATTGCGGCCCAAATGATTAAAATGGCGGCCTAAACATGAGCATATGGTCTCGGGTTTTGGGGTTAGCTTCTAGGTTGCCTTCATGACTCTCTGGCTTCGCTAAATATTTTTCAAGTCACCCGGGTTATAGCAGATTCCCAAATACCCTCATAATTCTCACAATATTCCGATGTCGGGGTTTCTAAGTTCGTGTTCCGGGGTTTTAATCTTAGGTTTAGTCCAGTAAACAGTCACTACAGGGGTTGCAAGGCCTCTACTAACCTCAATTTCACTATCACAACTCACAACTCCCTCAAACCCGAACTAGGAATTTTCTAACCTCACTAAACATCACAATATCGCTTCTAAACATGCAAGGATAATAAAGTAAATGAAATACAAGACTAATTGTGGAGAAATTACCTCATTTGGGCAACTCAAGAAAAACCCTAGTTTGCCAATGTTGTCCAAATCCCACTTTTCTTGGTCCAATGTGTAGAGGGTGTAGAGGGGATCAATTTTAGTGAAAAGGGTTTAGGGTTTGGATCAATATTTTGAGATGATATCATGGGGTGAAGGTGGAGGGAAGGGAGGAAGAAGAAGAAGAAGAAAATGATGGGGGAGGTAAAATGAGGCAGCCCCTCTCTATCCTCTCTTATTCTCACCCCTCTCTCTTAAATATTACCCTTCTACCCTTCTCATTTTCTTTTCCTTCTTATTTAAAACAAACCAACTCACATAATACCCCAAAACAACATAAGAAATAACATGTAATCAAAACAATTCATGACATGGTACACTGGCCATGAAAAACTGTATAAACACGGATTTGGCTTAATCACGATTAGTAATGCACTAATCGGGTTTTTATCCAAATTGCATATAATAAATTTTTAAAATGCCAAATCCTTTAAATATATTTTTAAATGAATGAATCATTTTAATTCCCAATTATTTCACAATTATTGGTATATATTTATACCCTTTTTCGAAAACCCCAATTTCGCAAATCGGCAGTTTTCGGGAAAAATATTATTTTAATATTAAATTCCAAAAATAATATTTTATATTTTATGGAATGTTACAATATATATATATATAGATATAGATATATACACACACACACACACATACCAGTACATACACTATCATATAATGGCCTCTAGGGCATACATATATCCAACAATCTCCCACCTGCACTAAGGCCAATTATTGGCGTATCTCATACCCAACCTCTCAAAAAGTCTTTCATGTTACGGCAAAGGGAGGGCCTTGGTGAGTGGATCCGCGGTGATATCTTTTGTATCTACTCCCCGAATTTCGATCTCGCAGCGATCAACTATCTCCCGGATCAGATAATATCGCCTGAGGATGTGTCTGAATCGCTGATGGGACCTGGGCTCTTTGGCTAATACCATAGCCCCATTATTATCACAATACAATGGTATTGGATCAATAATGGTCGGAACTACTCCTAGCTCTGAGACGAACTTCCTCATCCAGACGGCTTCCTTGGCAGCAAAATTTGCAGCAATATACTCAGCTTCTATCGTGGAGTCTGCAACGGTATCCTGTTTGGAACTCTTCCAACACACCGCCCCTCCATTGAGGGTAAAGACAAACCCAGAGATAGATTTGTTATCATCCTTATCACTCTGGAAGCTAGAATCGGTAAAGGTCTCCATTTGGAGATCTCCGTTACCATATTCCAAGAATATTTCTTTAATCCTTCGCAAGCACTTAAGAATGTTCTTCACTACTGTCCAGTGATTCTTCCCTGGGTTGGATTGATACTTGCTTATTATACCCAGTACATAAGCCACATCAGGGCGTCTACATAATATCGCATACATTATAGATCCTACAGCAGAAACGCAGAGTATAATGCTCATGCGAGCTCTCTCTTCATCAGCCTTTGGGCAAAAGTCCTTAGAGAGAGTGACTCCATGACTAGCGGGTAAGAAACCCTGCTTTGAGTCTTCCATACTAAACCTCTTTAGGATGGTGTTAATGTACCTGGTTTGGGAAAATCCCGATAACCGTTTAGATCTATCCCTATAGATCTTTATGCCCAATATGTACGAGGCATCACCCAGGTCCTTCATGGAGAACCTTTGTGATAAGAACAGTTTGACCGATTGTAGCATAAGAACGTCGTTTCCTATCAGAAGAATGCCATCCACGTACAATATGAGAAATGTGACAGTACTTCCCACAATCTTCTTATAAACACAAGGTTCATCTGGATTTTTGATGAAATCAAACTCTTTGATAACATCATCAAAACAGATGTTCCAACTCTGTGATGCCTGCTTTAATCCATAAATGGATTTAATCAACCTACATGCTTTCCCGCTGCTCCCACTATCAATGAAGCCCTCTGGCTGATCCATATAAACGCTCTCTTCTAAATCACCATTTAGAAAAGCAGTTTTAACATCCATCTGCCAGATTTCATAGTCGTAGTAAGCAGCAATAGCAAGAAGGATCCGAATGGATTTAAGCATGGCTACAGGAGAAAAGGTTTCGTTATAGTCCAGTCCTGGTCACTGTCGAAATCCTTTCGCCACAAGCCTTTCCTTATAGGTCTTGTAGGGTTCCTAGGCACTCTTGTGAAGGTTCATAAGGCATCAAACATGCCCGAATAAAATTTTAGACGTGCTGAACAACCCAAAACCGGAAACTTTGCTAAATTATTAGGGTTTAACATGCAAGTAAACATCTTTACTACTAAGTGTGAGGGATTACAACCTTTGTAGTCCGCTCCTTCACTTCATAAGCTCCGAGTAGAAGTCCCTTCGCCGCGATCCACGATCTCCCGGACTTAAGAGAGGCTCCACGACTCGAACGATCCATGCTAGCTTGTAGTGTTCCGCTTCTCCGATGATCTACGTCGAAGTTGCAAAAGCTCAAGCTCTCTCACTCTAATGAGGTAAACACCCTAATCTAATAGGCTAGATTAGATGAGGATGATGGAGTAGTATTTATGCTTTCTTTTTATATCATAATCTCACATGAAATCATCACAAAAGGAATTTCTACTAAGCTTTCTCAAAGCTAAAGAGAGAAGAAGATGATGAATGAAAAGATAATCCTTTTGTGATGAATAGTAGTAAAGAATATATGATTGATTATGGAACCATGGTC
This sequence comes from Agapanthus africanus, assembly GCA_030015575.1. Taxonomy (NCBI): domain Eukaryota; kingdom Viridiplantae; phylum Streptophyta; class Magnoliopsida; order Asparagales; family Amaryllidaceae; genus Agapanthus; species Agapanthus africanus. The sequence continues at coordinate 305,539,835 of CM057339.1, forward strand.
AAGGATGAGAAGGTTAACCTTTGTAGAGAATAAACTAGGGCTAGGGTTTGGTTAGGTTAACTAATGAGTCATGGATAAATATCAACCATAATATCTTAACCAAGACAAAAGGAATTCTTTCTAGAATGTGCAAGAAAGAGCTAACCCTAATCAAACCCTAACCTTGCTTTATCTCTACTAAACATGTTCCATTATTAATCATATCATGTTACTATAATATATATCACATATATATTATATATTTGTAACAAAAGAAAATAATACAATTAATATATATCGCATATATATCAATGTATTATTCGGTGAGAAAATGAAATAATAAAGCTAGCCAATATTAGATAATGTAATACAATATATCATATATATTATTATACATTAAATCATCGAATCAACACTTGATCCGACAATCCGGCTATATCGAATATAACCGGCTAATATATCATGTACCGATTCATCGAATCAACACTTGATCCGATGACCCGGTTCATATCTAAATATCGCGAGAATATAATACGGTATCTCATATCGCATTATCCTCGGTCCTGCACATATCACATATGTGCCTCTACTCCATTTTGCCTGAGCCAAGAAACCTCTGTGTAGGACTCTAAAGAATCGTCAATACGCCGGTAGCAGGTGATGATCATATCAAACACCCACAAGCTGCAAGCGGTCAACTAAACGTAACAGCCACCCAGGTATTAAGCGATCAGAAGATCAACAAGCTAGCCTGTACGTTCTCCTGTGAATCCAATCAGTAACACTCCCGTACAGTCTGGTCTGTTCGTCTGATATGTCGCATATCAAGTCTAGGGGTGGTATACGTCAGACCCCAGTAACCGATAAGTCGTGTCGATGTGATGCTCATAACAGATCGAGAAACTACTAGTAACACTTACCAGTAAATCTCTATATCAACCCTGGCCAGGGACTTCCAGTTATAGCCAATCGAACACAGCACAACATCAGCTCCCTATACCGAGAGAGACGAATCCCCTCCTATCGCTCATTGGCTCCATGTGATTCGGGACTGCACCCAAAAGCCACCGTTTTTCACACCCTTTTGGACATGGTAAGGTGGAAATCAAAGCACAGTAGGAATCACACAAGACTCTATGACGATCTCGGGTCTACAGACTACCCTGTACCAGTGTCACCGGAGAACTGCCATCTGACGTGTGGTATATCACCATCTGGGAGTTCTCGGCGAGTCCGTCCAGTGTACCCAGTCTCCACTGAGGACCCGTACACCATCCTTGATGTCAAAATCGATGGATATGGGATCATCCATCGCTCATCATATGGGTCAAGATGCGTATACGCTAGTCTACTCTTGTGTATCGATGCCCTGTCTCGATACACCCTCGACTAGGAACATTTATAGGATGTACTCATCGACTACCGTGGCCCCACTAGTATGATCTCATCATAATCCCAATAGTCGAGTACAGATCCTAAGGGCTTTATCAGCATGTGAGAGAAAGACAGTAAACCAATACAAGTCAACATGTTAAGATAAAGTGAAACCAAATAGCATACTATTATGACGAGCAAGAAAGTCCTCTCTGTATACATCCAAGCATCCATCACAATATACATCATATGTACAACAATGGCCTCTAGGGCATATACATAACTAACAATCTCCCACTTGCACTAAGGCCAGCTGCTGTAGTATCTCATACCCAGCATCCCGAATAATCTCTCAAACTGTATCTGGGGAATGGCCTTCGTGAGTAGACCCGCAGTGTTGTCCTTCGTATCTACTCTCCTGACCTCGATCTCCCGGCGATCAACTATCTCCCTGATCAGGTGATACCGCCTCAGAATATGTCTGGACTTCTGATGGGACCTGGGTTCCTTGGCCAAAGCCACAGCTCCATTGTTATCGCAATACAGAGGTATTGGATGTTCAATGGATGGAACCACACCAAGTTCACTAATGAACTTCTTCATCCAGACAGCCTCTTTGGCAGCATCGTTGGCAGCGATGTATTCAGCCTCCATCGTCAAGTCTGCAACGGTATCCTGTTTGGAACTCTTCCAACATACCGCCCCTCCATTGAGGGTAAAGACAAATCCCGAGTGCGACTTAGAGTCATCCTTATCACTTTGGAAGCTGGAATCGGTAAAGGACTCCACCCGGAGTTCTCTGTTACCATACACCAAGAACATGTCTCTAGTCCTTCGTAAGTACTTGAGAATGTTCTTCACAGCTGTCCAGTGACTCTCTCCAGGATCTGCTTGATACCGACTCACTACACTTAGTGAGTATGCTACATCGGGTCTGGTACATAGCATCACATACATAATAGAGCCTACTGCCGAAGCATAGGGTATCCCTTGCATGCTAGCTCTCTCCAAATCAGTCTTGGGAGACATCTCTTTGGAGAAAGTGAGTCCAGAGATCGTGGGTTGGTTCCCACGCTTGGATTCTTCCATACTAAACCTCTTTAGTATGGTGTCAATGTACCTGAATTGGGACAATCCCAGTATCCGTTTAGATCTATCTCTATAGATCATGATTCCCAATATGCAGGAGGCCTCACCTAGATCTTTCATTGAGAATCTTTGTGATAAGAAGAGCTTGACTGATTGCAGCATAGGAATATCATTTCCTATCAAGAGTATGTCATCCACGTACAATACGAGGAAGACAACCTTACTCTCTGCTACCTTCTTATAGATACAAGGTTCATCTATATTTTTGATGAAGTCAAACTCTTTGACTACAACATCAAAACAGATGTTCCAACTCCGCGATGCTTGTTTCAACCCATAAATGGATTTAAGCAGTTTGCACACCTTTCCACTGTTCCCACTATCTACGAAGCCCTCTGGCTGATTCATGTACACGCACTCTTCTAAATCACCGTTTAGAAAGGCGGTCTTAACATCCATTTTCCAGATTTCGTAGTCATGGTATGCAGCAATGGCAAGTAAGATCCGGATGGACTTAAGCATAGCCACTGGAGAAAAGGTTTCATCATAATCCACACCTGGTCGTTGACGAAAACCCTTTGCTACAAGTCTAGCTTTGAAAGTCTCAACTTTTCCATCTACACCAAATTTCTTTTTAAAGATCCACTTGCTCCCAATGGGTTTTACCCCTTCAGGAGCATTTTCCAAAATCCATACTTTGTTGGTGTACATGGATTCCATCTCAGATCGCATTGCATCCAGCCATTTCACAGAGTCACCACTCATGATGGCCTGCTCGAAACTAGTTGGGTCATCATCTTCCATGATGCAATCCTCGATCCCACCATCAATGAGAAAACCATAGTATCTCTCAGGTGGACGAGAAATCCTACTAGATCGGCAGAGAGGCTGGGGTTCGTCGGGTACTACTGAATCCTCTGGTTCCACTAAATCTTCAGTTGTAGTTTGTGTTGCTGGAACCTCTTCCAGCTCAACCTCATCGCCACTAATTTCTTTTGCAAGAAATTCCTTTTCTAAAAAGGTGGCATGTTGAGCAACAAACACCTTTTGTTGTTCACTGTGGTAGAATAGATATCCATACGAATTGCTTGGATATCCTACAAACTTACAAAGAACTGATCGTGCATCGAGTTTGTCCGGATTTTTCTTTTTAACATAGGCCGGACAACCCCATATCTTAACTCTTTTAAGAGATGGTCTCTTCCCATTCCATATCTCATATGGAGTGGTAGGCACAGATTTAGTTGGAACTCTATTCAATAGGTATATGGCTGTCTCCAGCGCATACCCCCAGAAGGAAATAGGTAACTCAGCTGTACTCATCATAGAGCGCACCATATCTAATAGGGTACGATTCCTCCGCTCCGATACACCGTTGTGCTGTGGTGTATAAGGAGGAGTAAGCTGAGAGAGAATCCCATTCTCTTTTAGATAATCTAGGAACTCATTGCTTAAGTATTCACCTCCTTGATCAGATCGAAGAATCTTAATACTTTTTCCCGTTTGATTCTCTACTTCGTGCTTATATTCTCTGAATTTCTCAAAAGCTTCAGACTTGTGTTTCATCGGGAACACATGTCCGAATCTTGAGAGATCGTCAGTGAATGAAATGAAGTAGGAAGAACCGTTCCTGGCATGCGTAGACATGGGACTGCATACATCACTATGTACCAGTCCTAAGAGTTCCGTAACTCTTTCTCCGTGTCCACTGAACGGAGCTTTGGTCATTTTTCCTTTGAGACATGAAAGGCAAGTATCATAAGATGATAATTCGAACGGATTCAAATATCCATCTTTATGTAACTTAGCCAGTCGTGTCGCATTGATATGACCAAGTCTACAATGCCACAAGAAGGATTCGTTCATTTCTGAACTTTTCCTCTTGTGTGTGTTTTGTATATTGAGGACTGTATTCTGATTTAGAATGAATATGCCATTATGTAACGAGCCTGATGCAATCAACTTTTGATCTAGGAATATGTTCATAACATTATCCTTTACTACAAAATTATATCCTTCTTTACTTAATAAAGAAACTGATATAATGTTGCACATCATGTTCGGTATATAATAGCACTCATTTAGAATCAGTGTATTACGACTTGGCAATACTAGGTGATATTCGCCAACTGCTTTGGCTGCAATACTTGCACCATTCCCTACTTGAACGGAATGATCACATTTTCCCAGTTCTCTACCTTTTCGAAGCCCATGTAACAATTTACATATGTGGGATCCTGATCCGGTATCTAATACCCAGGACGTAGGATGAACTGAGAAACAGTTCTCAATAACTAACACACCTGAAGAAGATGCATCAACATGCATGTTCTTTTGGGCGGCGTGAGAATCCAGATATTCTCATGTTTCCTGTTCAGTCTTATAACTCTTATAAGAAAGAACGGGTCCAACGTTCCCCTGCTCAGTATAATAAGCGGGTTCAGTCAATACATCTATATTATTATCTTGATTATGGCCTGACATGGTCGCTACCTGGAGAGAGAGAGAAGAAAACACTTTAGCGTATGCTCTTGCAAGATTAGATTGGTTATTATCTTATCTAATCAGGATGTCTCCCATTGTTTTTATCAAATCTACCTTCAAACCCTAAAAGATAAGATTAGTCGGGATTAATTACACCCTACAATTTCGTCAATCTTTCAGCCAGATCAGTGTCGGTACTTGAGGGAGGTTCCCCGTGCTTTCGTACGGACCTAATTAAAGTAAACCTTGTTTTCCCAGAGGCGTAACCCCGTTAACACTTTTCTAGACACCTACTTGATCGGCTAATTGTCCTGTGTAAAACTCTTCCAGGAGTAACAATTACTCGCAGTGGGTATCGGGATCCAACTATCTCATAGGAGGTATGCAATCTCATTGCAAATTTCAACACTTGAAATTCCCGATAATGCTTTTACCCCTAGCAACTTATGACCTTGGCTAAGGTCAACAAATCATAAGTGCTAGTCAAGTTCAACCCGTCATTTCCTGATTGAATTAAACCCACCAGTACGACCCTTGGCTAAGGTCAACAAAGTCGTACGACTACCCTAACTCAATCACATATCATGTTTTAGCAGATAAATACTAATTAGCTACCGTACACCACGCCTTGGCTAAGGTCAACAAACGCAGCACGAATACTAACTAGTCTCTATCTGAAATGACGGAGGGCTACGCAGGTTTTTTCAAAAAAAACCATGAGCATAATGAACTTGATATCGTTATAGAATCATGTGGTTTTTGAAAAAGGAGTGTTTTTTAGGCTTTCATTAGTTTTGCTAAAGAGGTCACTCCCGGTGAAGGGATCTCGGCTCTTTCCTCATCGAATAAGGTGCAGGACATATCATATATATCACTGTGCAAAGCAAAACTCTAAAAGCAATCAAAAGACAAACCGAGTTTTGTAGCATCTGCCAGTTTCGCTAAAGAGGTCACTCCCGGTGAAGGAATCTCGGCTCTTTCCTCATCGAATAAGGTGCAGGGTATATCGTATATACCGCTATGCAAACCAAAACTGTAGCTACCATTTTTATAAAGTTTTGATTCTTACAACATCTTTTAGGTTTCTTTTCTTTTTATTAATCTCATTAATAAAATCCCATCAGCTTATGCTTCCTAAGCATCACAGAAGAAACGAAAGCAGTAATATTTATATATCAGCATATATATATATAGTATAAGCATTCGTCTCAGGCAGTAATATGATCTCATCACAGAACATTGCAGAAGAAGAACATATATAAAATATTGGATATACTAGGACGTCCGTGTTTTCAATACGAGCCTGTATAAAACACGGATTCCACGGTCGCGATGAATAGCTAAACCCACATCCCCAGACCCCTACGAGAGCGGCAAGTAACACTGCCAATTCTAGGGTTAGGAGACCCGGTCTCGACTCCTCGAGATGGCCTCCCACTGGACCCTAGAACCCGGTTACTTGTGCTCCCCTCCTTGGGTCTACCTAATGCGGAAAAGTAAATAATATACAATGGTGACATCAACCTCATCCCGGAAGTGCCCCAATAAAAGAATATTACATACAAATGAATTTTACATGAATGAAAATAAAAACCCCCATCTCACATAAAACCCCCGGCTATTCAGAACACGACGATCCAATATAACATATCACAGCAACACATAATATCACATATCATCAACGTAAGTAAGTATGCATACACCGATCGTCGTTGATGTTTAGCAACGAAAACCGGCAATACAACTACATACTACACTTACAGTCACAGAAAAAAAATTGTAAAACTACAGTATTTGGAATCCACATTCTATTTAGACATCGTAAATCCGAAATATCACATACTTCGCATTTCATGCCTAACTCTACGAATTCCACATATTGTATCACATTCCAGATAAATAGACAGTATTAAACTTTCCGAACAGATAATCAAATACCCAAAATTTTCTAATTTGCTCAACACTTGAGCTGAGTTCAAATAATCCCAGAATATGTCACAGTACCGGTGATCCAGCCGTAGAAGGGTCAAGCCAACGACTCACATGTGGCACGCCGTACTGTCCCAAACCCTAAGGTTTAGAGGCAGTTCAAGTCGGTCACATAATCGAGTTAAGGTTTGTTGTCTTCTAGAGGGTCCACCATATTACTTGCACATTTTTCCGAAAGATTTAAACCCGATAAAAATTCAACACTTGAAAGTTTTTCGTTCCGGGAAAAAGTGAGTTAATGATATCCGTTCGAACATTTTAACAGTTTCTAAATATCCGGAAATAATAACGAATTTAAATATTCAGATCGAATCTACGATTACAAAATAAACCCCAGAATACTCAACACTTGAGCCAGATTAAAAATACCCAAAAGACATCACATTCAGAAATAGATATAACAGTGCCAAAACGAATGCATAACCCCTCCGTACGGCCGCGGAACCGCGGTTCAAGCGCGGTACGGCCGCGGTTCCGCGGCGGTTTGTACGGTGTATGCACTCGTTTTTCACTATTACTCTTATATTTCCCTACTGAATTTTTTAGGAATTTTTAATTCTGAAAAATCACAGTTTTAAGAAAAAGTCCAGAGACGGGTTCAAATCGTCGTATCGGAGTTCGTTCGGAGTTTTAACTTCGTAAACACGTCGCCTAATTCTCTAGCTAGGCTGTGATACCACTGTAGGGTTCCTAGGCACTCTTGTGAGGGTTCATAAAGCATCAAACATGCCCGAATAAAATTTTAGACGTGCCGAACAACCCAAAGCCGGGATCTTTGCTAGATTATTAGGGTTTAACATGCAAGTAAACATCTTTACTACTAAGTGTGAGGGATTACAACCTTTGTAGTCCGCTCCTTCGCTTCATAAGCTCCGAGAAGAAGTCCCTTCGACGCGATCCACGATCTCCCGGACTCAAGAGAGGCTCCACGACTCGAACGATCCATGCTAGCTTGTAGTGTTCCGCTTCTCCGATGATCTAATACCACTGTAGGGTTCCTAGGCACTCTTGTGAGGGTTCATAAGGCATCAAACATGCCCGAATAAAATTTTAGACGTGCCGAACAACCCAAAGCCGGGATCTTTGCTAGATTATTAGGGTTTAATATGCAAGTAAACATCTTTACTACTAAGTGTGAGGGATTACAACCGTTGTAGTTCGCTCCTTCGCTTCATAAGCTCCGAGTAGAAGTCCCTTCACCGCGATCCACGATCTCCCGGACTCAAGAGAGGCTCCACGACTCGAACGATCCATGCTAGCTTGTAGTGTTCCGCTTCTCCGATGATCTACGTCGAAGTTGCAAAAGCTCAAGCTCTCTCACTCTAATGAGGTGAACACCCTAATCTAATGGGCTAGATTAGATGAGGATGATGGAGTAGTATTTATGCTTTCTTTTTATATCATAATCTCACATGAAATCATCACAAAAGGAATTTCTAGTAAGCTTTCTCAAAGCTAAAGAGAGAACAAGATGATGAATGAAAAGATAATCCTTTTGTGATGAATAGTAGTAAAGAATAATGATTGATTATGGAACCATGGTCAAGGATGAGAAGGTTAACCTTTGTAGAGAATAAACTAGGGCTAGAGTTTGGTTAGGTTAACTAATGAGTCATGGATAAATATCAACCATAATATCTTAACCAAGACAAAAGGAATTCTTTCTAGAATGTGCAAGAAAGAGCTAACCCTAATCAAACCCTAACCTTGCTTTATCTCTACTAAACATGTTCCATTATCAATCATATCATGTTACTATAATATATATCACATATATAGTATATATTTGTAACAAAAGAAAATAATACAATTAATATATATCGCATATATATCAATGTATTATCCGGTGAGAAAATGAAATAATAAAGCTAGCTAATATTAGATAATGTAATACAATATATCATATATATTATTATATATTAAATCATTGAATCAACACTTGATCCGACAATCCGGCTATATCGAATATAACCGGCTAATATATCATGTACCGATTCATCGAATCAACACTTGATCCGATGACCCGGTTCATATCTAAATATCGCGAGAATATAATACGGTATCTCATATCGAATTATCCTCGGTCCTGCACATATCACATATGTGCCTCTACTCCGTTTTTCCTGAGCCAAGAATCCTCTGTGTAGGACTCTAAAGAATCGTCAATACGCCGGTAGCAGGTGATGATCATATCAAACACCCACAAGCTGCAAGCGGTCAGCTAAACGTAAAAGCCACCCAGGTATTGATCGATCAGAAGATCAACAAGCTAGCCTGTACGTTCTCCTGTGAATCCAATTAGTAACACTCCCTTACAGTCCGGTCTGTTCGTCTGATATGTCGTATATCAAGTCTAGGGGTGGTATACGTCAGACCCCAGTAACCGATAAGTCGTGTCGATGTGAGGCTCATAACAGGTCGAGAAACTACAAGTAACACTTACCAGTAAATCTCTATATCAGCCCTGGCCAGGGACTTCCAGTTATAGCCGAACACAGCACAACATCAACTCGCTATACCGGGAGAGACGAATCCCCTCCTATCGCTCATTGCCTCCATGTGATTCGGGAATGCACCCAAAAGCCACCATTTTGCATGCCCTTTTGGACGTGGTAAGGTAGAAATCAAAGCACAGTGGGAATCACACAAGACTCTATGACGATCTCGGGTCTACAGACTACCCTGTACCAGTGTCACCGGAGAACTGCCATCTGACGTGTGGTATATCACCATCTGGGAGTTCTCGGCGAGTTCGTCCAGTGTACCCAGTCTTCACTGAGCACCCGTACACCATCCTTGATGTCAAACACCGATGGATATGGGATCATCCATCGCCCATCATATGGGTCAAGATGCGTATACGCTAGTCTACTTTGGTGTATCGATGCCCTGTCTCGATACACCCTCGACTAGAAACATTTATAGGATGTACTCATCGACTACCGTGGCCCCACTAGTATGATCTCATCATAATCCCAGTAGTTGAGTACAGATCCTAAGGGCTTTATCAACATGTGAGAGAAAGACAGTAAACCAATACAAGTCAACATGTTAAGATAAAGTGAAACCAAATAGCATACTATCATGACGAGTAAGAAATTCCTCTCTGTATACATCCAAGCATCCATCATAATATACATCATATGTACAACAATGGCCTCTAGGGCATATACATAACTAACAGGTCTTTACCTGCCCATCTACACCGATCTTTCTCTTAAAGATCCATTTACACCGTACGGGTTTTACCCCAGAGGGTACAACATCCAAAGTCCACACTTTGTTGGTGTACATAGACTCCATTTCGGATCTCATGGCATCCAGCCACTTCACAGAGTCACCACTCGTGATAGCTTGCTGAAAACTGGTAGGGTCATCATTATCCATGATGCAGTCTTCTCCATCACCATCAACGAGAAAACCGTAGTATCTCTCCAGTGGGTAAAAAGTCCTACCAGATCTACGGAGCGGCTGAGCTTCATTAGGTTCTGTTGCAACATTAGGTTCAACCAAGTCGTCATTTGTAACTTGTATCTCTAGAATCTCTTCTAGATCTACCACATTCCCATCAGTATCATTTGGAAAAATCTCATTTTCTAAAAATATGGCATTTCGAGAAACAAACACCCTTTGTTCCTCCTTGTGGTAAAAAAGATATATATGAATCTTTTGGATATCCCACAAGTAAACATTTGAACGATTGTATCTCGAGTTTGTCCGGATTATGCTTTTTGACAAAAGCCGGACAACCCCAAATCTTAACTCACTTAAGAGATGGTCTCTTCCCATACCATATCTCATATGAAGTGGTAGACACGGTCTTGGTCGGAACCCTGTTCAACAGAAAAGTTGCAATCTCCAATGCATGCCCCTAAAAGGAGAGGGGCAACTCAGCATCACTTATCATGGATCGTACCATATCTAATAGGGTTCGATTCCGCCACTCTGACACACCGTTGTGTTGTGGTGTGCAAGGGGGAGTGAGCTGAGAGAGAATCCCATTCTCTTTTAGGAAGTTCGAAAACTCTGTACTAAGATAATCTTTACCTCGATCTGATCGAAGTATCTTGATACTCATTCCAGTTTGTTTTTCTACTTCAACTTTGTACTCCTTGAATTTCTCGAAAGCTTCAGACTTATGCTTTATCAAAAATACATGACCGAATCTTGAGAAATCATCAGTAAAAGTTATGAAGTAGGAAAAACCGCCTCTCGTATGTGTAGACATTGGCCCACATACATCACTATGTATGAGGCCCAAGAGCTCAGTAGCTCTTTCTCCATGTCTAGTAAACGGAGTTTTGGTCATTTTCCCTTTGATACAAGACTGGCAAGTCGCATAAGATTTATACTCGAAAGAATTTAAATATCTATCTTTATGAAACTTGTTTAGTCTTGTTTCATTAATATGACCAAGTCTACAATGCCAAAGAAAAGCTTCATTTATATCTGAAAATTTTCTTTTGTTTGTATGTTGAAAATTGTTTGTTGATTAAGCACGTATATCCCGTTATTAAGTGTACCACAACCAATCAACTCTTGATTAAGTTTAATATTCATAACATTGTGCTGCAATATAAAATGATATTATTCATTGTCCAACAAAGAAACGAATATAATATTACAAAGCATGCTTGGTACAAAATAACATGGGTTCAAAACCAATATACAACCCGATGGCAACCCCATATGATACTCTCCCACTGAAACTGCATGTACATTAGAACCATTCCAACCCGGAGAGTATGATCACCTGTCTTCAAAACTCTGCTATTTCTCAGCCCCAGCACAGAATTACAGATAAGAGAACCAGAACTGGTATCCAATACCCAGTAAGCAGAGTTTATAGAAAAACAGTTTTCAGTTACGAACACACCTGAAGCTGAAGCATCACCATGCTTCCCTTTCTTGAGACCAAGGTACTCAGTACAATTCCGCTTTCAGTGTCTCGTCTTCTTGCAGTAGAAACATTTTCCTTTTCCTGACTCCGCAGTTTTGGATTTGTCTTTACCCTTTGCCTTTTTTATTTCACCTCTCGGCTTGTTGGATTTCTTCTTGTTCTTTCCCTTGGCCTTGGCTTTTGGGCCTGAAGAAAAAGATTGTCGAACAAGCAGGGAGGGAGACTTCGCCTTAAGAGTGCTCTCCGCATTTCTCAACATATTGAGAAATTCGAGTAGTGACTTCTCCATGTTATGCATGTTGAAGTTGTAAATCCCCGTTTCCTTTCTAAATGAAGTTTCCTATTTTTTTCTGAGTTCTAGAGATTACCTTATTCTTGTCTTCGCCTTTTTTTTAATTGGTTGTTAGGCTTAATATTTATATTTTTCCAAACTCTAAGAGTTAAAACCAAAGCCAAATTTAAACTAAGAAATTAATTTCTTAAACCAACCCAGCCCACTCAAATTTTAAATAAATTCCCTATAATTTTCCCTGGCCCGTTCCCTTTATTATTCCCTCAGCCCAATTAAAAAAAAATTCCTTAATAAAATCCTTATAAACAATCCCAGCCCGTTCCTTATCTCAGCCCACTTCTTTTTAGGAATTATTGTTTTTTTAAACCGGCCCATTTTTTCCTCGCCTGCAGCCCACTAAATATTTAAAAAGGAATTGTTTTAAAAAAATTAACCAAGCCCAATTTTCCATTTCCCTCACTCACCCTCCACTGTTCATCTTCCTTCAAAAATTTATCCCAACGGTAACCTCCCAAAATTTACGCGCGCGACCCGCCTCCCCCGCCGTCGCTCACGCCTCACGCCCATGCTCCTGCCGTTACTCCCACGTTTTCAACCTCGTCTCCATTATCCCCCTCACATCTCACTCCCCTCTCATTTTTCCAAAATTTCCTCATATCTCTCTCTCGAAAACTCACGAACCCACCGCACTCGACTCCCTCCGACGAAGGCGAACCTTCTCGTCGACCCCACCGTTCTCACTCGCTCACTTCCCTCCACCAACTGAGCTCCCTACACAGCCACCTTCGCCTCCAGCTTGCACACCCAAATCCCCTGCACACAACCCGGTTGCAACCGAGCTCGGCCTCCCTACACCCCTCGACGCCGGCGAACTCCCCACTACATCGCCGACCTCCCAACGACCTCCACCCCCTCAGCATCATCACCATCGCAGTAATCCCCTAGTCCACTGCTTAAACCTCTCTTTCTCTTCAAATCTCAAAATCCCATTTTTCAAGCACTTCACTGTGCACATTGCCGGAGCGACGCCGTCGACCGTCGGTAACCCCAATACACTCGCAGAGGATCATCAAGCACCCCTCAACGTCCAGAGACTGGGCAACGACTCCGGACAACCCCGACGCGAGATCCGCATCTAGATCCAAGCTCTCGCGAATCGGTTCCACGGCGTATAACGCGCGTTCGCGACATCGTTGCTGCCGTGCGACCCCGAGACACTTTCCAGGCAAGTGTTTACTTGCTTCATGCTAAATTATTAGTGGTACAACCTTAAAATCATATAATTATAAACTTATCGAATAACGACATATATTGTGACGTATGTGTTCGATGTATGATCCCAATGGAAATGATTGTTTATTTTGACGGAAATTGATAGTTTCTGTTGGCCCACAGGATGATAAATATAGTGTAGGAATCCCGCTGAAAAATACGTTTGTTCGTGACAAAAAGTGATACCCCCATATATGTTGTTAAAACTAGAATTCTCTCGTACCTGAAAACGAATAAAATCACCATAAATCATACACATATTGGAAAGATGCGTTCGAGGACTTAAATCGAAACCGACTCGACGAACTTTAACCCTATGTAAAATTCTGATGATTTCTATTATGTAACCATGAAGATAATTGGATCGGAACACGACTCTGGACTGCAGTCCAGAGCGTTTCTGATTAGTGTGCTCTGTCCAAAGACCTGCGTCACTGTGTTTCCTGAAATCGTACGTTACGGAACTTTACAGTAGATATAAGATATTTCTGTTAGTGAAAGAAAACAAGTGGTTTCATTCCGATTCATCGCCGTTTGCTATTTTAAACTATATTTAAAAGGGCAGAACGTAAAACTGTTCAGAACAATTTCTGAAATGACATATTGAGGTTAAACTGTGTATAACTTTCAACGTACAGATGCGATTGAGGATCCGTCTATTGCGTTGAATACTTTATCGAAAACCCTAGATTTCATTTAACTGTGACATCGCTAAATTCTGAGCCCAACTGGGTGCAATTCGTGTCGCGAAACAGACGTTCAGTTCTGAAATTGAAATTCCAGCCGCGAGCTCTTAAACTGAAACAGTTATATCTTGAAAACCGAAACTCCGATTGAACTGAAACAAATTTTGATGAATTACTGACTGATGGTTCTATATATCTTACTTACATCATTTTTGCTGAATTCGTAACATATTAATTTGTGCAATTTATTTTAGTTCATGACATGCATGTTAATTCATAACATACAGAGCTTATTGGTAGCATACAATACATATATCATACCCTTGTCATATACACAGTGTTAGTGCGTGTGGACATTGCATTATCGTGCGTGATAGATGTTGGTTTAGGAGTGACGAGTACACCAATGGAAAGTGAATATTCGTGACAGTGATTGATACAGTGGACAGTGATGAAACCGTGCCATTGGTATACTTGTACACAACTGGATCAATATCATAAATAGTGTAACCTGGGGAAAAAGGGGAAATCAAAGTGGAAAGAGCATCGTATTTAGCGGGACCTTGTTTAGAGGATGATCATTCGAACCGTGATACTTATACGTGTAGGACAGGATCTGGCGATCCGGCTGACAGGGTTATGTCCCGGGCATGTGGGCCGTTGTCTCGGGTATGTACGAGACTCCTGTTAAACATGATCCTCCTTCCACTATATGATTTCAAACATGATCTAGAGACCGATAGGGACACATATCATATTCTGCATCATATAGTGACATAGTGATTACTTGCATTATTCTCATACCAGTATTACCTCATTTACCTGTTTTATCCAATTATAATAATATTAATATTGTGTCGCTCTGACGACCTGAGTATGCATGCTCAGATTCCGCGGGAGGACCAGCACAGGAGACGGATCTATCATTTGAGTTCACGGAGATATAGTTTGGTGTACCTTCTACATTTACTGCTTTCCATAAAAGAGATTGTGAGATTGGACTTGGTTAGTTATTGTTCTTATTATCTGTAATCTGTGAACAATAAAATTTTAATGTAATAAATTAGTGGTGTGATTCCTTTAATACCGTGCTTATTTACTGATTACCATGTAGTGCTAGAAGCCGAAGTGTGACTACGGCGGGATGATTCCTTGACCGTAGGAGCATGGCTGGCCTAGTCATCCCTCGTTTCCGTATTTTGGGAAGCGGGGCGTGACATGGTTTAGTTGGTATCAGAGCCTGTGTTTAGTATCAAGGAATAACATTAACTATACTGTATTACGTTATTCTTGTTTCACTACTCTTGATTTCTATACTTGAATCTGATCCTATCCTTTTGAATCTTCCAGTGATATGACGTCCCCGAACGACCCCTCCTCGGACTCCAGCTCTCAGGACTGCACGGAAAGAATACTTAGTGCACTGACCACTCTCGCGGAAGCTCAGGAGAGGAAGACAGATTTGCTTACAGAGGGACTCAGGGCGATTACCGCCGCAGGAGGACCCTCCGCACTCATTACTGCCCCCGAGGGCGCTACTCCACCAGCTTATCAGGCTAGGGATGGTACCGTATCAGACTTCCGACGGTTACACCCAGCCGCATTCACAGGGCTAGCTGAACCCCTTGAGGCTGAACAATGGCTGGTGAACATGGAAAATTTATTGACAGCCGCCAGGATTCCAGAGGAAGACAGAGTGGACGTGATAAAAATACAATTAGAAGACGATGCCCGCACATGGTGGTCGGTGGAAGAAAGCAGACTTGACGGGCCGATCAAATGGAGCAAGTTTAAAGAGTGCTTCCTAGATCATTACTTTCCTTCCACAGCCAAGGCAGAACTGGAGGAGAAGTTTATTCTTTTGAAGCAGAATGGACGCCCAGTGGATGTTTATGCGGCAGAGTTCAACCGCTTGAGTCGTTTCGCTCCGTACATGGTCGCCTCAGAAGATACCAGGGCCAGACGTTTTCTTTAGGGGTTAGATTTTGAGTTGCAGCAGTTGATTGCATTGTTGGATTTACAGACTTTCGCACAGGTGCTCAACGCAGCGAGAGTTCAGGAACAATTGATTAACAAGTTCAGGAGACCCCCAGTCGTTCCAGCACGTACCCACGTGCCTTCTCGAGGAGCCATACCGGTTCACAAAGAAGGAACGACACAAATGAAGCGCCCGTTTATACCACAGCATCGCCCCCAGAGACAGGGCGTAACTTGCGGCTATTGCGGTAGAGGAGGACATACCCAGAAGGACTGTCGCCGTGCCAAGGGACAGTGCCTAATTTTCGGTTCCAGTCAGCACAGGATTAACAGTTGCCCTGAGCGAGCAGAAATACAGGGAGGTTCTGGACCGCCACAGCAGAGGCCACAGGAGCAGAGACAACCATTTACAGGTCGCGGTCAGGGACGGGCTTTCACCTTGACCGCCGAGCAGGCAGAAGCGTCAGGAGATGTGGTTACAGGTACTCTACTCGTACATTCCTTGCCAGCTAGAGTACTATTTGATTCAGGAGCATCACATTGTTTCTTGTCTGAGCATTTCACTAATACACGCTCAATACCACATGAACCACTAACCAAGGGATGGGAAATTCATACGGGTAATGGCATTATTATATCTAGTCGAGAATGTAGATTATGCCCCGTTGTAGTGTGTGGCAGGGAATTCTATGCGAATTTCCTTCTGATCGGGACAGGCAGTTACGACGCAATTCTCGGGATGGATTGGATGAGCACTTTCCATGCAGTTATCGATTGTCGTGCAAGAAAGGTGATCTTCCGCATCCCCAATCACCCGGAGTTTATTTTTGAGGGCGGAAGTGAATCTTTGGAGCCAGCTAAGTATAGAGCCAAGCCCAAGGAACTGACAGCTATGGAGATTGATAAGAGCCCAGTTCCAGAAATTGTTCGGGACTTTCTGGATATATTTCCCGAAGATCTACCAGGTCTACCACCTCCTCGAATTTTGGAGTTCTCAATCGATTTGATTCCAGGTACAGCCCCGGTATCCAGAGCCCCATACAGGATGGCACCAGTGGAGTTGGCGGAATTGAAGAAGCAGGTTGAAGAATTATTGGAGAAGGGATTTATTCGGCCGAGTGCTTCACCGTGAGGTGCACCAGTTCTATTAGTAAAGAAGAAGGATGGATCGCTACAAATGTGTATAGATTATCGGGAGCTGAACAAAGTCACAATAAAGAACAAGTACCCAATACCGCGCATTGACGACCTATTCGATCAGCTAAGTGGAGCCAAGGTATTCTCGAAGTTGGATCTCCGTTCTGGATATCATCAAATCAGAGTAGCAGCCAAGGATGTATGCAAGACGGCTTTCAGGACCCGATACGGACACTACGAGTTTCTTGTGATGCCGTTCGGTGTTACCAATGCCCCAGCAATATTCATGGATTTAATGAATAGGGTGTTCGCAAAATACTTGGACACGTTCGTCGTTGTGTTTATCGACGACATACTTGTCTACTCGAAGACCTGGGAAGAGCATGCTGAGCATTTGCGCACGGTCCTACAAATTCTTCGGGAAGAGAAGCTGTATGCGAAGCTGAGCAAGTGTGAATTCTGGCTCGACAAGGTTCAGTTTTTGTGACATATCATTTCGGGCGAAGGCATCTCGGTGGACCCGGCAAAGATAGAATCTGTCAGAGATTGGCCGACACCGAAATCTGTAGCAGAGATCAGGAGTTTTCTGGGATTGGCAGGTTATTATCGGAGATTCGTCCAAGATTTCTCAAGGATCGCGGAACCATTGACGAGGCTGACTTGGAAGGGCGTGCCGTTTACATGGACAGAGGAATGCACTCAGGCATTCGACACACTAAAGCAGAAGTTAACCACGGCGCCTATTCTTACTGTACCAGATGATTCCGGTGGTTTGGTGATACACAGTGATGCCTCAGGAAAGGATTTAGGCTGTGTTTTGATGCAGCATGGCCGAGTGGTTGCTTACGCCTCTCGACAACTGAGAAACCACGAGAAGAACTACCCCACGCACGACTTGGAGTTAGCTGCGGTAGTCTTTGCGTTGAAGATTTGGAGGCACTATCTATTGGGTGAGAAAGTGGAGGTATACACGGATCATAAAAGTCTGAAGTATGTTTTCACCCAGAAGGAACTGAACATGAGGCAGCGCCGATGGCTAGAGCTAATGGCAGATTATGACTTGGACCTTCAATATCACCCGGGAAAGGTCAATGTTGTACCAGATGCGCTTAGTCGCAAGCCAGCGATTATGATGTTGACCGATCAGAGAAGCATTATTGAGGACTTTCAGAGGCTTGAACTTGAAGTCGTTACGCCGAACGCACTCAGTCAACTTTGGCAGCTACAGGTGCAATCTTCTCTGGTGGATTGCATCAAAATTGCACAAGCGGATGATCCCCGATTGCAAAAGTTCAGAGAGCAAGTGGAAGCTGGATTGAGAACGGATTTGATTATACATGAAGATGGCTCTCTGAGATTCGGTAGCAGACTCTGCGTACCTAAAGGAGATGTTCGAGAAGAAATTTTGGCTGAAACACACAGTTCAGCTTATTCTGTGCATCCAGGAGGTACAAAAATGTATCAGGACCTAAAGCAACACTTTTGGTGGAACGGAATGAAGCGGGAAATTGCGAGGTTCGTATCCATATGCTTGGTATGTCAGCAGGTGAAGGCGAAACATCAGAGGACAGCAGGATTGTTACAACCATTGCCAATACCTGAATGGAAGTGGGAGCACATTACTATGGATTTTGTGACGGCCTTACCACGGAGCCCTAGAGGCAATAACGCCATTTGGGTTATCGTCGATCGCCTTACAAAAGCTGCACACTTTCTACCTTTCCGAGTGGGATAGTCGACAGAATCACTGGCAGAAAGATATATGCAGGAGATTGTGCGACTTCACGGTGTTCCAGTCAGCATTGTGTCAGACCGGGACACGAGATTTTTGTCGCACTTTTGGAAGAGCCTACAGGAGAGTTTGGGAACCCGCCTTAAATTCAGCACAGCTTATCACCCACAGACGGATGGACAATCCGAGTGTACGATTCAGAGGCTCGAGGATATGTTGAGAGCCTGTATGTTGGACTTTCAGGGTTCCTGGGAGGACCATCTGCACCTAGTCGAGTTCTCTTATAACAATAGTTATCAGGCTAGTATTCAGATGGCTCCTTTTGAAGTACTATACGGGCGGAAGTGTCGATCCCCAGTATGTTGGGATGATGTTGGAGAACGAAGACTACTGGGCCCCGAACTCATTGTTCAGACAGTTGAGAAGGTCCAAGTGATCAGGCAGCGCATTAAGACGGCTCAGGATCGACAGAAGAGTTGGGCAGATACCAGCAGAAGGGCACTTGAGTTCGAAGTTGGAGATCATGTATTCTTGAAGATTTCCCCTACTCGTGGAGTTATCAGATTCGGAAGTCGGGGAAAACTTAGTCCCCGTTTTATCGGACCTTTCGAGGTGCTAGAGCGAGTAGGAGAGGTGGCCTATCGACTTGCCTTGCCTCCATCGCTAGCTGGTGTGCACAATACCTTTCACGTATCACAGCTGCGACGTTATGTCCGGGATGAGAATCATGTCCTGGACCATTCAGAGCTAGTCTTGGGTACTGACTTATCGTACGAGGAGCAGCCTACTACCATTCTCGACCGCAGAGAGAAAGTGCTGAAGAATAAGGTCATTCCGTTAGTCCGAGTGTCTTGGGGCGGTCGTTCCCCAGAAGAATCCACCTGGGAGCGGGAGGAAGACATCTGTGATCGTTATCCACATCTCTTTGTTTAGTGCATTCTTCTTGTATCTTTGTTAAATTTCGAGGACGAAATTTTGTTAAGGGGGGTATGATGTAAATCCCCGTTTCCTTTCTAAATGAAGTTTCCTATTTTTTTCTGAGTTCTAGAGATTACCTTATTCTTGTCTTCGCATTTTTTTAATTGGTTGTTAGGCTTAATATTTATATTTTTCCAAATTCTAAGAGTTAAAACCAAAGCCAAATTTAAACTAACAAATTAATTTCTTAAACCAACCCAGCCCACTCAAATTTTAAATAAATTCCCTATAATTTTCCCTGGCCCGTTCCCTTTATTATTCCCTCAGCCCAATTAAAAAAAAATTTCCTTAATAAAATCCTTATAAACAATCCCAGCCCGTTCCTTATCTCAGCCCACATCTTTTTGGGAATTATTGTTTTTTTAAACCGGCCCATTTTTTCCTCGCCTGCAGCCCACTAAATATTTAAAAGGGAATTGTTTTAAAAAAATCAACCAAGCCCAATTTTCCATTTCCCTCACTCACCCTCCACTGTTCATCTTCCTTCAAAAATTTATCCCAACGGTAACCTCCCAAAATTTACGCGCGCGACCCACCTCCCCCGCCGTCGCTCACGCCTCACGCCCACGCTCCTGCCGTTACTCCCACGTTTTCAACCTCGTCTCCATTATCCCCCTCACATCTCACTCCCCTCTCATTTTTCCAAAAGTTCCTCATATCTCTCTCTCGAAAACTCACGAACCCACCGCACTCGACTCCCTCCGACGAAGGCGAACCTTCTCGTCGACCCCACCGTTCTCACTCGCTCACTTCCCTCCACCAACTGAGCTCCCTACACAACCACCTTCACCTCCAGCTTGCACACCCAACTCCCCAGCACACAACCCGGTTGCAACCGAGCTTGGCCTCCCTACACCCCTCGACGTCGGCGAACTCCCCACTACATCGCCGACCTCCCAACGACCTCCACCCCCTCAGCATCATCACCATCACAGTAATCCCCTAGTCCACTGCTTAAACCTCTCTTTCTCTTCAAATCTCAAAATCCCATTTTTCAAGCACTTCACTGTGCACATTGCCGGAGCGACGCCGTCGACCGTCGGCAACCCCAATACACTCGCAGAGGATCATCAAGCATCCCTCAACGTCCAGGAACTGGGCAACGACTCCGGACAACCCCGACGCGAGATCCGCATCTAGATCCAAGCTCGCGCGAATCGGTTCCACGGCGTATAACGCGCGTTCGCGACATCGTTGCTGCCGTGCGACCCCGAGGCGCTTTCCAGGCAAGTGTTTACTTGCTTCATGCTAAATTATTAGTGGTACAACCTTAAAATCATATAATTATAAACTTATCGAATAACGATATATATTGTGACGTATGTGTTCGATGTATGATCCCAATGGAAATGATTGTTTATTTTGACGGAAACTGATAGTTTCTGTTGGCCCGCAGAATGATAAATATAGTGTAGGAATCCCGCTGAAAAATACGTTTGTTCGTGACAAAAAGTGATACCCCCATATATGTTGTTAAAACTAGAATTCTCTCGTACCTGAAAACGAATAAAATCACCATAAATCATACACATATTGGAAAGATGCATTCGAGGGCTTAAATCGAAGCCGACTCGACGAACTTTAACCCTATGTAAAATTCTGATGATTTCTATTATGTAACCATGAAGATAATTGGATCGGAACACGACTCTGGACTTCAGTCCAGAGCGTTTCTGATTAGTGTGCTCTGTCCAAAGACCTGTGTCACTGTGTTTCCTGAAATCGTACGTTACGGAACTTTACAGTAGATATAAGATATTTCTGTTAGTGAAAGAAAACAAGTGGTTTCATTCCGATTCATCGCCGTTTGCTATTTTAAACTATATTTAAAAGGGCAGAACGTAAAACTGTTCAGAACAATTTCTGAAATGACATATTGAGGTTAAACTGTGTATAACTTTCAACGTACAGATGCGATTGAGGATCCGTCTGTTGCGTTGAATACTTTATCGAAAACCCTAGATTTCATTTAACTGTGACATTGCTAAATTCTGAGCCCAACTGGGTGAAATTCGTATCGCGAAACAGACGTTCAGTTCTGAAATTGAAATTCCAGCCGCGAGCTCTTAAACTGAAACAGTTATATCTTGAAAACCGAAACTCCGATTGAACTGAAACAAATTTTGATGAATTACTGACTGATGGTTCTATATATCTTACTTACATCATTTTTGCTGAATTCGTAACATATTAATTTGTGCAATTTATTTTAGTTCATGACATGCATGTTAATTCATAACATACAGAGCTTATTGGTAGCATACAATACATATATCATACCCTTGTCATATACACAGTGTTAGTGCGTGTGGACATTGCATTATCGTGCGTGATAGATGTTGGTTTAGGAGTGACGAGTACACCAATGGAAAGTGAATATTCATGACAGTGATTGATACAGTGGACAGTGATGAAACCGTGCCATTGGTATACTTGTACACAACTGGATCAATATCATAAATAGTGTAACCTGGGGAAAAAGGGGAAATCAAAGTGGAAAGAGCATCGTATTTAGCGAGACCGTGTTTAGAGGATGATCATTCGAACCGTGATACTTATACGTGTAGGACAGGATCTGGCGATCCGGCTGACAGGGTTATGTCCCGGGCATGTGGGCCGTTGTCTCGGGTATGTACGAGACTCCTGTTAAACATGATCCTCCTTCCACTATGTGATTTCAAACATGACCTAGAGACCGATAGGGACACATATCATATTCTGCATTATATAGTGACATAGTGATTACTTGCATTATTCTCATACCAGTATTACCTCATTTACCTGTTTCATCCAATTATAATAATATTAATATTGTGTCGCTCTGACGACCTGAGTATGCATGCTCAGATTCCGCGGGAGGACCAGCACAGGAGACGGATCTATCCTTTGAGTTCACGGAGATATAGTTTGGTGTACCTTCTACATTTACTGCTTTCCATAAAAGAGATTGTGAGATTGGACTTGGTTAGTTATTGTTCTTATTATCTGTAATCTGTGAACAATGAAATTTTAATGTAATAAATTAGTGGTGTGATTCCTTTAATACCGTGCTTATTTACTGATTACCATGTAGTGCTAGAAGCCGAAGTGTGACTACGGCGGGATGATTCCTTGACCGTAGGAGCATGGCTGGCCTAGTCATCCCTCGTTTCCGTATTTTGGGAAGTGGGGCGTGACAGAAGTTCACTATGAAAGGAGTAATGGCAGAGGGAAGGGACTGTAGAACAATATCCGTATATTGCCCGTTGTCCATTTCCATCCGAGGCCTTCAAGCTCTTCAATAAGAGCTATCATCTTCAGAACGTGGTCGCCTACTGAAGTGCCAGGAGCCATCCCCATCTGAAACAGTTTTCGAGATGCTTCGTATCGTAGGATACGAGATTGCTCTCCATACAACTCCTTTGTTTGGAGAAAAATGGATTGAACATCCATCTCCATATGCTGCTTTTGATGTGTATTGTCCATCGATGCAAGCGCGAGGCATTTGGCGGTGGCACGGTCAATATCCCACGTTTTGCGTATCTCCCTATCCGCAACCGAAGATTCAGGGCCTGGTTTGGACGGGGCTGTGGCAGTGAGGACATATGATACTTTATCATATATGAAAGCAATGTTACTGTTCCTCAACCGGTCTTTATAGTTCGGTCCGGTAAGCTTATTTTTCTCAAATAGTAGCTTAAGTCCAGTCATGGTTATCTGCCATTAGGAGAGAGAAAAGAATACACTCAGCGAAAGCTCTTGCAAAGATTAGATTGGTTTATTATCTTATCTAATCGATGTCTCCCACTGCTTTTATCAAATTCTCCTTCAAAGTTTAAAAGGAAAAAAATAGCCAGGATTAATTACATTCTACAACTTCGCTAACCGTTCAGCCAGGCCAGTGCTGGTACTTCTGAGAGAGGTCCTCGTGCTTTCGCACAGACCTAATTAAAATAAACCTCATTTTCCCAGAGGCGTAGCCCCGTTGACACCTTTCTAGACACCTAATTAGTTAGCTAATTGTAAAGTACAAAATTCTTCCGGGAGCAACTATTGCTCACAGTGGGATCGGGATCCTACTATCACATAGAAGGTATGCAATCTCATTGCAAATTTCAACACTTGAAACTCCCGATATGGTTTATACCCCTAGCACTTATGACCTTGACTATAATCAACATATCATAAGTACTAGTCAAGTTCTACCCGTTATTTCATGATTAATTAGACCCACCCATATGACCCTTGACTATAATCAACATAATCACATGAATGTCCTAATTAATCCCATCATATGTTGTATAGGAAGACATCACTTAGCTACCGTACACTACACCTTAACTATAATCAATATATGTAGCACGAATACTAAGTACTCTACTTCCTAAAATGACGGAGGGCTGCGTATAGTTTTTAAAAAAACCTTTAACGCTTCGAACTTGATATCGTTGTAGAATCTAATGGTTTAAAAAGGAGTGTCTTAAGCTCCGCCTTTTGAAATCTTGCTTTTCATAAAAAGCCGAGTAGGTTTCTCAAATCTGATTCTACAACATTTTTTTAGGTTTCTTTTGTTTACATTAATCATATTAATGTAGTCTCATCATTTAAGTCCTTAAGCCATTACAGAAAAGAAACGAAAATAGAACGTACGCTTATGCCATCCGCATTCGCCACAATGTCCCGTTATGAACCGTTAGGTTACTTAACTAACGGCATAGCGGGGCGGGACTAGCGCGGATGAAAAACATAAGCAACGTTTATTATAGATCATATATATAATACATCATTTGTCTCAACATATAAAGTAATCACATTACAGAATATCCACAGAAGAAGCACATATATGAAAATACAGGATATACTAGGAGGTCCGTATTTTGTATTTAACCAACAATAGAAAATACGGATTCCACGGTCACGATGAATAGCCAAGCCCACACCCCTAGACCCCTACGAGAGCAGCAAGTGACCCTACCAATTCTAGAGTTTAGGAGACCCGGCCTAGACTCCTCGAGATGGCCTTCCACTGAACCCTAGAACTCAGTCACTTGTGCTTCCCTCCTTGGGTCTATTCTAATGCGGAAAAGTAAATAATATATAACAATAGTGACATCATCCTCAACCCGGAAATGCCCCAATAAAAGAATATTACATACAATTAATTTTATATGAATGAAAAGAAAAACTCTCATCTCACATAAAACCCCCCGGCTATTCATTCACGACGATCCTGCACATCATATCTCAGCAACACATAATATCACATATCATCAACGTAAGTAAGTATGCGTATCCCAATTGTCGTTGATGTATAGCAACGAAACCGGCGATACACCATATACTACACTTACGGTCGCAGAAAAGAAAATGAAAAACTACAACATTTGGAATCAACACTGCCTTTAGACATCATAAACCTGGAATATCACATATTCAGGATTTCATGCCTAACAATGCAAATCTTATATTTAGATCTCAACCATGAAAAAACATTTTCAAAAGAAGCCGGGTAATTCAACAAGATTGCCGATTCTACCGAGGCCAAAATATTAGATATACACGCAACTAATTACTTTTCACAAAACTAATTAGTGTAGATTCCAATTATTGTATCACATTCATAAATAAACTAGGCGCAATTAAAACATCCGATCGATCGATCAATCATCTAAAGAATTCTCAGATGGCTCAACACTTGAGTCGGATCAAAATATACCATAGACTGCATCAAGCACATATGGGCAAGCACAAGAAGGCATAGTCTAAGCCTCACCAACGGCGCCTGGAACCGCCGCCAAAAGACCCTTTTGGCCGCGGTTCCGCGGTCATTAAGTCGGGTTAGGACATCGTTCTTCTTGAGGGCCCATACAATACCCTGCATGATTTTCTGAGTATTTTTAATATGAAAAATTCTAACTTTTTAAAAAAATTCCAGAAAGGACTACTTTGGATGTCGGTTTTCGTTCGTTCGAAGTTTTTAACGTCGTCTAGGTAACTCTAAGGTTCTAGCTTGGCTCTGATACCACTGTAGGGATTATATAGCACCACACTAGGTTTAGGGTTGCATCACACATGCTATAACAAAAATTTAGAGGGTGCTAAGCAATTCCAAACATGAATCGAATTAGAAAAATAGAGTAACAAGCTATAGCATCACATACTATAAAGTGTCTAACACTAAGTGAGGTGGAAATACAACCTTTGTAGACCTTCTCCAAGACTCCTTGGATCGTGTAGGGTTTGAGTCGGTTGGTTTGTATCCATCCGCGTCCACGATGATCCACCACGAAGTCTCTTTGCACTAAACTCCAAGCTTCACTTAATCAAGGATAAAGATGAAGCAAACACTCCACTCAAGTGGGCTAGACTAAAGTGAAATGGTGATGTGGGTTTGGATCTCACTACAAAACCTTTTCTTTTTAATCATTTCTCTTTCTTTTAAAACCCTAGTGAGCTTTGAGGAGAGAGAGGAAGAAGGAGATGGCTCAAGCTAAACTCAAGAGAGAGAATAATGTGATAACCCTCTCTAAACTCAAGAGAGTGAGAGTAGTCATCCATGCTAAACCATGGTTACAAAATATCTAGATATTTTATAACTTGAGTTTAAGCAAAACCATGGGCCAAAACCATGGGCAAATAAAACCATTGACTTTGTCAACTCAAGAGAGTTGAATAGTCAACCATGATTTTAATCCCATTTTGCTTTTCTCAAATAATCAAAATATCTAAATATGTAACCATGTGAGTCTTGCATTGCCACCACCAATATATCATCAACCATGACACATGTATGCTTGCATGTGTAAATCCATATCATCATATACATACACTCTTGCATGCATCATAAAGAAATAGGTTTTAATAAATGAGCTAATGGATTTCATATTAAATCAACACTTGATTTAATAACCTGGTCATATCACATACGACCCGTCCAATAGTAAACGCTCGATTAAAATACGGTATCCAATACACGCATTTAATCGAGCTCCCGCGCATATCACATATGCACCCCACATCTTTTCGCCTTAGCTAGGAGACTCCTTTGTGGGACTCTAAGACTCGTCAATACGCTAGCAGCCGGCAGTGATCATATCACATGCCCACAAACCGTCAGTAGCACTAGCTGTACGTAACGGCTCCCAGGTATTGAGCGATCAGAAGAAACACAAGCAAAGCTGCTGAAACTCCCGTCGAGCCAACTGGTAACACTTACCATACAGTCCGGTTTCTTCGTCAAATATACTGCATATGTGAGTCTAGGGATGGTATCGTCGACCCCAATAACCCAATAAGTCATGCCGGTATATGGCTCATAACAGATCGAGAAACTACTGATAACACTTATCAGTAAATCTCAGCAGCCCTGACCAGGGACTTCCTGTTATAACCAATCGTACATGGTGCAACATCAACCCCCAATACCGGGAGAGACGAAACCCCTCCTATCGCTCATTACCTCCATGTGCCTCGGGACTGTAACCAAAATCCACCTGTTTGCACGACTCAGTAGAGTCGTGGTAAGGTGGAGATTAAAGTACAGTGGGAGACACACAAGACTCTATGACGATCTCAGGTCTACAGATTAACCTGTACCAGTGTCACCTGAGAACTGCTATCCGACGATAGATATAATACCACATAGGAGTTCTCGACGAGTCCGTTCAGTGTACCCAGTCTCCACTGAGCACCCGTATACGATCTTTGGTGTCACCACACCAATGGATATGGGGTCATCCATCGCCCATCATATGGGACAAGTAACGTATACGCTAGTCTACTCTGGTGATATTGATGCCCCGTCTCGATACACCCACGAATGGGAACATTTCAAGGATATGCTCATAGACTACACATATCCACTAGTATGATCCGCATCATAATCTCAGTAGTCCTGCATCATCCTAAGGGCTATATCAACATGTACCAAATGAATGAAAGCATGATCAAATGAACATGTCAAGATAAAAGGTGCAACCAGATAGCATACTATCATGTCGAGCAAGAATGTCCCACGAACACACACACACACACACACACACACACACACACACACACATACATGTACATACACTATCATATAATTGCCTCTAGGGCATACATATATCCAACAGAGCTACCATCCAGACCATGCTTTGAAATAAGAGGACAACCTTGTTCGTTTTAGCATGTTAGATATAGTGCCATCAAAGCAATTATTGTAATCACAGGTAGGCGATATGATGATTCAGGGAGGACCTATACGGGTAGAACAGTCTTACTCGAGATGATAGTACACTATCTGGTTCATCTCTATCATTATGTACATGTATTATATAGTATTACAAATCACTATTATATGTTGATAAAGCCCATAGGATTCTTGCTTGACTACAAGCATTTTAATGGCAATCATATACATGGGATCTGTGTAGTTTATAAGCACATCCTTAAATGTCCCTAGTCGAGAGAGTATCGAGACTGGGCATCGATACTTCAGAATAGACTAGTGTATACTTTTCGAGGCCCCGACGAGGGGCGATGTCTGGTCTCATAAGCCATTGGTGTCAATTAGTCACCTAAGATAGTATACACTCATTGGGTTATGAGTTACACTGAAAAGACTCACCGGGAACATACTAGATGGTATTATACATATTTTCAGATAGCAGTTTTCAGGTGACATGAGTATAGGTTAGTCTGTCGGCCTGAGTTCGTCATTTGTCTCGTATGAGTTTCCACTATGCTTTGATTACTACCCTACCATGGCTTGAAGGAGTTGTGCAAATAGGTTTTAGTTGGGTACAGTCCCGAGCCACATGGAGACAGTGAGCGGATCGTCGGTGATTCGTTTCTCCCGGTATTGGGGGTAGATGTCGCACTGTGCATGGGTGACCATCACCAAAAATCCTTGGCCAAAGTGGATGAGATTTATTGATTTGGATCAGTAGTTTCTCATGGGGTGATGGGCTTCACACCGACACGAAATATTGCGTTATTATGGGTCTGACTTTATCCATCCCTTTGACCCGATATGTCATACTCTTAGACAAACAGACCGGACTGCATAGAGATTGTCACAGACAGGCTCAGTAGGGGTACGGATGAGTTTGCTCGTCGGTGTTCTTTTCGTTCAATACCTGGATAGCTGTTACGTACAGCTAGTGCCGCTAACGTGCTTGTGGTTAAACCCACTGCCAGCGTATTGACAAGTATTTAGAACCCCATACAGAGAGTTTTTCCGGTTCAGGGGATATGATGTAGATGACGTATGTTGGTACATACAGGTATCCGATTAAATATTTGTACAGGCTACACGGACTTTAGTCGGACGGTTGATAATACTAGCGGTTTAGGATTAAACCGGATTATTAAATCATGTTTTGATTTAATAATTTATATATATATATATATATATATATATATATATATGTATTCTAGTATTATTGTTCACTATTCATTTTCTCTCTTGGCTATTCGTATTTTTATACGGATACGCGTATATGTATTTCGATACGTATACTGGGTTGTATTACGTATTTATACGGAATTTGTTCTAAAAGATGGACACCTCATTTATGAATATTCATGAAATGAGGTGGAGGATGAGGTGGCATTGAGCATGGTTGAAGACATGTAGAAGGAATGAGCTTCATTATTATATTACAAATTGTTATGAAATTTTATTTGTATGGTTGTAAAAATTGTGAAGCTATTCTACTTCAATTCTCATTCATACTCTCTCAATTTCTTCAACACTTGCTCGTGGCCATTTTTCCTCACCTCCTCCTCCTCCTCCTTCTTTTTTTGCTCTCTTGAGCTTAGATTTGAGAGAAAAGAATAGTGGAAAATTCCTACATCCCCGCTCCCCATTCCGAGCGAGTGAGATCGGTTTCCTCGGGTGGATCATCTTCGGCGAAGGAGGAACGGTTTGCAACCGCAACCCGGAGCTCTTGAGAGCATGCTAGAGTCTAACCCAATTGGAGCAAATGAAGACTTTACAAAGGTTGTGATTTCTATCTTGTTATGGTTTTAGTTTAGGTGTTTGGTTAGATTCTTGGTTTAGGGTTTCTAGTGCCATCAAAATTTTGTTTTCGAATTCTGCAATGGCCGCGGGTTAGCGGCGAGGGCACTAAGATCCAACAATGGTATCAGAGCCACCCAAACACACTAAACTAGATAGATACGACCTCCGAATCCTGTCGGTTTTTGCTCCGTAAAAACTGCGCTTAAACCGGTGAGCAATTATATGTTGCATTGTTGTTTCGACTCCCCGCGGGCTGTCGATTTGGACCGAGAAGCCACGAGGAGGTGCTTAGGGACCCCGGGGAAGTCTCGGAGGGACCTAGGGAGATTCTACACCCCCGAGACCACCCAAATGGTGGCCTTAGAAGGGTGGGGACCCGAAACTGCCTCTGAAGGAAGTTTCGGGTCTGCCTACCCCTTGGGCCACCTTAGGGTGGCCTAGGGGGTGGGTACCCCTAGGTGCATTAGGATCAACATTAATTTCGTGTCTGGGTCCTCCGTGAAGTTTCGGATCAATCCGAGCTCATTTCGGACTCCCGGAGTGGGTTTTATCATGGAATTTCTTGTCGGATTCTAGCACACTTGATTTTCGGTGTTTTGGAAAATTGAAGTGTTAGCTATTTTTGTGCGGTATTCGATTGTCGTAGGCTTTATGATTGTTGCGTGTATCATAACATTTAGTGAAACGCCGTCTAATTGCTATGCATATCAATTAGACGGGGTTACGGAATTGATACTCCCAAGTTTGCATGTTCTGTGATGGATATTGCTTATTGATTATGGTTATGTTGGATTTGTCGCGATGGATAGCCCGGTGTATATAGTATTAGATATTATTCTCTGTGATGTAATGTATATTCATATTTCGTGACGAGCGTCCTACATGTAGGCCGCCCTCATCGCGTCTTGTATTATTCTTTGGGGCGCGTCTAGGTTGCGGACGTGGTCACTGTTGTATATTCAGGTTTTTATTACATCCACTAAGCTTACCTTGCGGCAGAGTGCTCGAGTAGCCGGATTCTAGAGGGAAATGAGCCACCATCTCATGGCGTTGAGACTGGGGTGTCTTACTCTAGAATTGGAAGGCTATTCGCCGCACTCGTAAGGGGTATAGGATTGACCTGCGGAGGGGTACCCAAGTCACTGGATTTTGGAAGTGCTGGGTGGCCCATTTATTTCGTTGATTGGGATTGCCTCGTATCTGGGATTGGCAGGTGGCTTGTCGTACTCGTAAGGGTTTAGGATCCGATACTACGGGCTATCCACACGATCGAAAAAATTGCATTTCATTATTGGCTCCATTGTAGCATACTTGTCCTAGTTTATTCGCATTTCCATATTGTGTTTGCTTCGGCTGTGATGCTTCTTTGATGTTACTTGATATCATGCATGAGATGAATGTTCATATACTACATATATATATATAGTAGACGCTATGTATGTTTTGCATCCGCGCCAGTCCTGTCCCCGTCCTGCCGTAAGTTAAGTAACCTTACGGTGAAGACCCGGGACCCTGTGGCGAATGCGGATGGCATATATGTATGTGCCTATTTTCATTTCTTTCTGGCATGATATGTTTAATTGATGGGACTGCATTAATTCTGATTAATGCAAGGAAAATAAACATAAATGATGTTGTCGGAACCAAATTTGAAAACTATAGGCGTTTACTTTTGCTTTGCGTCGCGATATTTAGTTAGGAATATCCTACATCTCATTCGATGAGGAAAGAGCCTAGATCCCTTCACAAGGAGTGACCTCTTTGGCAAAAGTTTACATGAATATAAACTACTCGGTTTTCTACAAAACCACTTGTTTAAAAATGCGGAGCCTAAACCGCTCCTTTTCAAAACTTCTTGAGTTCCTACAACGATATCAAGTTCATTACGTTAAAGGTTTTTTACCAAAAACCAGTCGTAGCCTTTCGTCATTTCGGATAAATAGAACATAGTATTCATACAGTGTATGTTGGCCAAAGTCAAGGCATCGTGAATGGTAGTTGTGTGTTGCTTATCCGTAGCATAGATAGATACATTGGTTTAGAACGGCAGGCCGTATCACCTTATTGGCCAAAATCAAGGGTGTGTATGGGTGGATCTAAATTAATCTAGATAATGACGGGTAGAACTTGACTTGCGTGTTATGATTTGTTAGCCAAAATCAAGGTTATAAGCGCTTGGGGCAAAAACCATATCGGGAGTTTCAAATATAAAAGAAACTTACCAAGTTTGCGCATACTTTCTGGAGTGTGGTAATTTTGGTCGGCTTCCGTCAAAGTTATCACGCAATAATAGTTGGGTCCCGATTCCCACTGATGAGTAGGTGTTACTCCTTGGATGATTTTTAGATGATCACAACTAATTCTCCTTTTATGGTTGAAAGGAGAATTAGAGAAAACAGTAGGATGCATCTTGATTAGATAAAATGATTAACCAATCTAATCTATATTAGAGTGCACGCTGAGTGTTTCTTTTCTCTCTCTCTTAGGTAGCGACCATAACCTGACCTTAAACTAAAACTCATGAACCAAGTTAACTAAACTTTCTTATACACTTTGGTTTTGGGTTATCATGATTCACGACAAAACCGCATATATCCCTGCCACTCCTACTTCCCCTTTGCATTTCTCCAGAACAATCTGTATCACTACGAAGATCCATATTGCTTGGGGATGCCATCGTATAGTTACATACGAACTCGAAGAATTTTGTTTCGGTTCGAGGATGGATTCCGGTTCTGGAAAAATTGAATAGGATTATTCAGTTGTCTTTTCTCTTTATCTTCTCTCAGATTGCGAGGGCTCCTAGTATTAGGAGAGTACACCCATTACGCTTATTGGATAGACTTCTTCCAAACCTTAGGCAGGTATCGAAAGGTAGGGAAAGAAGAAAACCAATTAGCCTAAGTATAGTGTACAGAAGGTAAGAAGTAAAGACATATAAAGGGATTGAAGTGAGGGAAAGGAAAATCGCGACTACCGTCATGAATATGGATAGTGGAAGAGGTGTTATTAAGAATACCCGGCCACCCCTCGAAACATTTTCATGTTTCAGTCTTACTGTGCGGTGCTAATTGAAAACAGTTTTCCTAATCAGTTTCTGACTTCAGGGTTTGTATTTATCAGACTTGATTTTCACATTTATATGGCGTTACAGATACTGAGTAGGAGTAGAATATTAGGAATTGGGTAATTAGATCCTCAATAATTGGTGATATTTGAGGAAATCCCCTGGGTTTTGCCTAACGCCAAACATTTGGTTTTAAATATCCGTTGTTATGCGCCAATTTCAAACTGATATATCTGTACATTTATTTTATAAAGTGAGATATAACTTTTTAAAATTATTTTTATAACATTTACCTATATCAGTTGATGATTAAGTAAGGTGTATTCAACAATGGTGTAATTCTTCTTAACCATAACACAGTTTTCAACCCACGACGCACAGGGTTTGAGTTATTAAACTTAAAAGACTTATACAAAGTATCGTATGTTGTCTGATGTCCATTAGGACAAGGGGGTTAGTACCCATACTATATTATGTTTACTTATCACTTTTTTGGTTTTAGACACGTATTTCGTTGAAATACAAGGTCCAAATTTTGAGAAGTTACAGGTATATGAATAAAGTAGAGAACGATGCGTTGCAAGTATTAGGATTCTTCGAGATGATCGAAGGTGTAGATATTTATGCTAGGTATTCTGTCGTAAGAAATATATTTAAGAACTTGCTTCTGTCTCAGGTTACTCATCTGTGGGTGCGCTCCTTGATGAGTAATGCCGCATAGCGTTCTTCTATTTATTCGATATGCACTAGAAACAGCTGCATGTACTTTGAATCTGGTTCCAATTAAATCGGTGCCTTTGTTTCTATATTGGATATAGAATGGATTCATATCCTAACTATGTTAAGGTGTATGGAGTAGTCCGGGTTATGCTTGAAACCAGAATCTGGATAAACTCAAGGCACGTTTCAGTAATGGCATTTTGTGGGTTATCCCGGACTTTGACGAGGGTTAAAATTCTACCATTTGGAGGATCAATAGTTATATTGTTCTTGACTCGCCACCCGTTTTAGTAAAATGAATTTTTTTCAGAAAACACTAGTGAGAGTATGGTAGAACTGGAAGCGATTCTAGAACCACAAACGATTACTGAAAATTTAGTGGAACCTAAGGTTTCAATTGGATTCGATAATCTATTAGCCACTTCGCAGATATGATGGGTAACCTCAGCCACCCGAGAGGTACTTCGATTTCCTCAAAGACGGTGACAGGGAGGTTTTGATGACCTAAACTTGCCTCTACTGCTGTTCTAAACTATGAGATCTGGCATGTGGATGACTATAACGTCATTCTAAATTAGCTTTAGAAGTGCACGTGTATATGACTCTGCCAGAGAGTTGTTGTAGTCAATGGGAGCAGCGGAAGCGTGGTGGGCCAGTAGCTTATACCAAGCAAGTATAGCGGAGATAGATCATTTATTTTTTATGTACCAGTCATAGAGTTTGACTTCATCGGAACAACAGATAGACCAGATAAGAAAGTAGTAAGGAGTGATGTCCTGGTATTTGGATGACGTACTCCTTATAAGAAGTGATATTCCTAAACTACGATCGGTTATATTGTGGTTTTCATAAGGTGTTTCTCCACAGAAGATCTGAACAAAATATTAGGGATTCTAGTGACTAGATCTATAGTTTTAGATATAGATTTAGGAAGTGTCCCAATTCAGATATTTTGACATTGTTCTAAAGTGTTTTAGAAGGGACGACTCCTGACGTGGTGGTGTACCCGCAGGTGATGGGGTCACCCTCTCTAAAGAGATGTATTCTAGACTGATAAGAAGAGGGATTTGTATGATTGACATATCACTTGCTTAGGCAATTGAGTCAATCATGAGATATCAAGTAACACACCAAGCACTACTTGCAGAAAATGACGGAGGGTTACGGCTGGTTTTTGCGAAAATCTTTAACATAATAAACTTGATATCATTAAAGGAACCGAGTAGTTTCGAAAAAGAGTGGTTTAGGATCCGTCTTTAAAACGAGTGGTTTTAATGAAAACCAAGTGATTATAGTAACATAAGATTTTTCTTAAGAGCGAACTCCCCGTAAAGGGATCAAGGGTCTTTCCTCATCGAATGAGATGCAGGATATTCCGAATCGAATAGCTCTATGCAAAGCAAAAGAATACGGCTATAAATTCTTTTGAAAAAGTTGGTTCCTACAATGGGTTTATTTCTTTGCATTAAACAAATAATGCAGTCTCATCATTTAAGTTCCTAGTCACACCAGAAACAACCAAAATAACATGCTTTTATATACCATCCGCATTCGCCACAGGGCCTTAGGTCTTCACCGTAAGGTTAC
This sequence comes from Agapanthus africanus, assembly GCA_030015575.1. Lineage (NCBI taxonomy): Eukaryota > Viridiplantae > Streptophyta > Magnoliopsida > Asparagales > Amaryllidaceae > Agapanthus > Agapanthus africanus. The sequence continues at coordinate 305,575,083 of CM057339.1, forward strand.
TTAACTTACGGCAAGGTGGAAGCAGAGCTAACGCAGATGCAAAACATATAGAAGCATCTAATATATATATATATATATATATATCATCACAGGCATGCGACAAACAATATGGAATAGCGGATAAACTAGGATCCCCACGTTTCATTTGAGCCGCAAATGAGCAAGACCCCTTTGAGCACGGTAAGCCACCCACCAATACTAAAAATGGGGCAACCCAGCCTCAATGTCATGAGTGGGATACCCGACGCTTTCTAGAATCCGGTAACTTTAGCACTCCTTCTTAGGTCTATTCGAGAACCCTTAAAAGTACGGCGAGCAACCCGTCAATTCTTGAGCGAAGCGGCCCGGTCTTAACTCTATGATATGTCCACCTACTGCACTCTAGTACCCGGCGACTCGAGCATTTCACTGCGGGTTCATCCTAGTACATGTAATGAAAAATATACAATAGCAACAACGCTCGCATCCTGGACGCGTCCCAATAAAAGAATATACACACACCGGCAATGACGACCATAATCCAGTCGCTCGTCCTGAATAAATGAATACACAAATACTATACATACATCATCACATGAGGAGCTATCCATCACGACAATCCGGCTAAACCGTTACAATAATATATAAACCAACATTACAAGCAACATATGTGCAACCCCATCTAATCGACATATAGCAATTAGATGATGTTTAACAACACATAAAGACAAATACGGATAATAAACGATGCTAAAGTTTCGACCGAAAAGTTTTCTGTGTTGCCCGAAAACACCAAGTGCACAAAACCAAATCCGGGGAAAATTGATATATGACAAAAATCAAGTTTCCCTTATTCCAAGACCCTGGCAAAACCACGAGCCAGATCATTATGATCTGGCCAACCCAGGCGGCCAGAAGGCCGGCCTGGTCAAAACACATAGTTCCAGACTCGTGTTTTTGCAGTATCATTCTAGTTTGAAAATTGATCCAATGACACATATGAAAAAAAATTTAGAGTTCATTTTTGAAAACCAACATAAACTTTGAATTTGAAACGTAATACGGAAAAAATTTCGATTTCGAAACTATTGCATCGCCTATCGCTAGTTCTAGTGTTTAGTTATCCCTAATACCACTGCTGGGTTTCTAGTGCTCGCACAGCAGAAACGAAGATCAAAGGCGGAATACAAAACAAAAATTTTCATGCAAGCACAAGGAACCACAACCTAGAAATCGATTCCAAACACTAAACTAGAAACATCAAGAGAGCTAAACTAGTAGGTTAAGAGGGATTACAACCTTTGTAGCATGTCCACCCAATCGTGGAAGACCCCTCCAAGCTTCATAGGCCATCGGGAACGAGCTTGAGAAACGATCGCCCTTGCCGAAGATGATCCGCTCAGAAAAACCGATCCCTGATCCAGCTTCACACCAAGAACCACAAGTGAAGAAACTGACACTCCAAGCTTGATATAAATAGAGTGTGAGTGATATAGGAATTATCACTATTCTTTTTCTCTTATTTACTAAACTCAAGAGAGCATGAGACTCAAGAGGAAGGAGGGGGGGAGGAGTGAGAGCATGCAAGTGTGAATGAAAAAACATCAAGAGAGAATGAGCTATATCATTTTGATTTAATAAAACAGTTTCCAAATAAAATAACCATGCCCATACCTCTCAACCATGCTCTCCATTTACACCATACCCTCCACCTCATTTCTTTGATTTTCTAAAAAGAAAATCATAAATGAGGTGTCCCTCTACTAGAAGTATTTTATATGACTACAAAATGCATCCCTGGTATATGTATCGTATATATATACGCGTATCCGTATAAAAATACGAATAGCCAAAGAGAAAGAAAATGAATGGTGAACAAAATACTAGAATATATATATATATATATATATATATATATATATATTAAATCAATACTTGATTTAATAATCTGGCTTAATTCTAAGCCGGTTAGTATTATCAAACATCCTATTAAATTTCATGTAGCCAGTACACATATTTAACTGGACTCCTGTACATATCAATATACGTCCTCTACATCATAGTGCCTGAACCGGGAAAACCCTCTGTATGGAACTCTAAAGACCTAACAATACACTGGAAATGAGTTACTAGATAAAATTTGTATGATATAGTGCCTTCAAGGCAATTATTGTAATTTCATGTAGACGATTATGATAATTGAAGGAAGACCTATACAGATAGAACGGTCTTGCTCAAGATGATAGTATACTATCTGGTTTGTCTTAATCATTAATGAAGCTCATATGATTTTTGCTTGGCTACCAGCATTATGATGGCGATCATATACGTGAGAGTTGGGTAGTCCATAAGCACGTCCTTAAATGTCCTTAGTTGTGGGAGTATCGAGACTAGGCATCGATATTTCGGAGTAGACTAGTGTATACGTTTTTAAACCCCAACGAGGGGCGGTGGCCGGTCTCACAAGCCATTGGTGTTGTGTCACCTAAGATAGTATACATATGCTCACTGGAAGTGAGTACACTGGACGGATTCATTGAGAACTTTTGGTTGGTATTATACCTATTGTCAGATAGCAGTTCTCAGGTGACACGTGTACAGAGTAGTCCTTTGACCTGAGATCATCATTTTTCTTATGTGAGTTCCCATTGTACTTTGATTACTATCCTACCATGGCTCAAAGGAGTCATGCAAACATGTTTTAGTTGGGTAAATTCCTGAGCCGCATAGAAGCAGTGAGCGATCGTCAGGAATCCATCTCTCCTGATATTAGGAGTTGATGTCGCGTAGTGTTTAGTTAGCTATCACCAAAAATCTCTGGCAAGAATGGATGAGATTTACTAATAGTTGTTCAGTAGTTTCTCGGTAGGTGATGAGCTTGACACCGGCACGACTTATCAGGTTATTAGGGGTCTGACAATACCACCCCATAGGGCTTGTATGCGATACTCTTAAACGAAGAGACCGTACTGTACGGAGACTGTCACATTTAGGTTCAGTAGGGTAAGGGCGTATGTGATTGTTGACCCCCCCTTTCCGGCAAGTATCTGGGTAACCGTTACGTACAGCTAGTGCTGTTGACGTGCTGTTGGTTAATCCACTGCCAGTGTATTGTCGAGTATTTAGAGTCCCACAGAGAGCGTTTTCCCTGTTCAGGCGATAGATGTAGATGTTGTATATTAGTATGTGCAGGGGTCCGATTATATATGTGTACGGGATACACAGACTTTAATTGGATGGTTGATAATACTAGCCGGCTTATGATTAAGCCGGATTATTAAATCAGGTTTTGATTTAGTAATTTATATATATATATATATATATATATATATATATATATTGATATATATATTTTAGTATTATTATTCACTATTCATTTTCTCTCTTTGGTACTCCGTATTTTCATACGGATACGCGTATATGTAGCGATACGTATACCGGGTGAAGTATTCCATATTTAAACGTGAATGCGTCTAGAAGGAAGACACCTCATTATTGATTTTACTTTTTGGAAATTCAAATAATGAGGTAGCATGGTGTGGTGGAAAGTGGAGAATGGTAGGGAGGGATGGCTTGCATTTTTATATTGGAAAATGTTGTACATGGTTTTTCTAAAAGGAAAAAGAAAAGAATATCTCTCTCTCACATACATTATCGACACTCACAAAATGAGAGTGGCCATGGTTGGATAAAACTCTCTCCTTCTTCTTCTTCATGATCTCACTTGAACATAGTAAAAAGAGAAATAAGTTGGTGGAAAAATTCCTACATCATCCACAATCCATTTCTAGCGAGTTTGGAGCGTCGGTCGGAGCTTGGATCGGTTTTCCTTGGGTGGATCATTTTCAGCAAGGGCGGTCGCCTCTCAAGTGCGTTCTCGGTGGCTACGAGCTTGGAGAGGTCTTCCACGATTAGGTTGACACACATAAAAAGTTGTAATCCCTAATCTTGTATGCTTAGCCTATCTAGTTGTAGTGTTTGGAAGGATTCTAGAGATTAGGTTTCTAGTGCCGTGAAAATTTTCATTTTTTGGTTCTGCATCGGTTGCGGGTTAGCGATCAGGGCACTAGGAACCCAATAGTGGTATCAGAGCAACCCAAATGCTTGAACTAGTTTAGACAATGCGATAGTTTCTTAGCCGAAATTTTTCCGTAACTAATTCTAAATATCCAAGTTTCTGTTAGGATTTTCAAAGTTGTTTAAATTTTTTTAAACAAATGCAGAAGTCTCTGTGTAAATTTCCCAGAACAAAAACGAGACCAAACCAACAAAGAAAAACCGCTAGAATTAGGATTTTCCCCGACACTAGTGGTTTTTTGTTTTTTGTTTGGCCCCATTTTTCTTCAGTTGCTTGGATATGTGGAATTAGGAATTTTAGACTTGTTTGATTTTTCCCAGATTTTGTTTTGTGATGTTTTTCAATTTGGGCAATCACGAAAAAGCTTTCGATCGAAATTTTAGCATTGTTTATTGATCCGTAGTTTGTATGTGTGTTGTTAAACGTCGTTTAATTGCTATATGTTCGATTAGACGGGGTTGCACACTTGTGGTTTCTTGCCTCTTGCTGTTATATATATCTGGTTATGGTTTGTGTAGATTGTCATCGTGCATAGCCCCTCGTGCAATGGTTTAGTACTGTTTTGATTTATTAGTTGTTCGAGACGAGCTCCAACTTGTAGCCATCGTTTCTGTATTAAGTATATTCTTTTATTGGGGACACGACCAGGATGCGGTCGATGTCACCATTGTATTTATTTTTTATTTCTGTACTAGGATTAACCCATGGAGGAGTGTCCAAGTTACCGGTTTCTAGAAAGCGATGGGTGACCAACTCATGTTATTAAGGGCGTGTTACCCAGTTTCTAGAATTGGCAGGTGGCTTGCCGCACTCATTGGGGTCTAGGATCTATGTTGCACGAGCTATCCACACAACCGGGGAACGTCACGTTTTATTTGCGGCTCAAATGAAACGCGGGGCTCTTAGTTTATCCGATATTCCATATTGTTGTTCTTTTGCCTGTGATGGTTATTATCTGCCTATGATGCTATTACTTTCATGTGATGAAATATATATTATATATTTTAGTAGATGCTTCTATATGTTTTGCATCCACGCTAGCCCTGTCCTCGCCCTGCCGTAAGTTAAGTAACCTTACGGTGAAGACCCGGGACCCCGTGGCAAATGCGGATGGCATATAAAAGCATGCTATTTTGGTTGTTTCTGGTGTGTCTTGGAAACATGTAATGATGGAAAAGCATTATATGTATAATGCAAGGAAAATAAATCTAAATGATGTTGTCAGAACCAATTTTTAAAACCGCTCGGTTTTTATTCAAAACTATAGTCGTATTCTTTTGTTTTGTATAAAGGTATTCGGTTAGAAATATCCCACACCTCATTCCATAAGGAAAGAGCCTTGATCCCTTCACGGGGAGTTCGCTCTAAAGCAAAAGATTATGTTACCAGTTTTAAAAGCGGAATCTAAACCACTCCTTTTTCAAAGCTACTCGAGTTCCTTCAACGATATCAAGCTCATTACGTTAATGGTTTTTCGCCAAAAAACAGTCATAGCCCTCCGTCATTTCAGACGGGCAGCGCCTAATATTCATGCTATATTTGTTAGCCTTCGTCAAGGCATAGTGTATGGTAGTTATGTGTTACTTTTCTGCTATATAGAAATGCATTAATTTAGGACAGTCGTACGGCCTTGTTGGCCTTCTTCAAGGGCGGGTATGGTGGGTTTAAATTAATCAGGACAATGACGGATAGAACTTGACTTGCGACTTATAATTTGTTGGCCTTCGTTAAGATCATAAGACACTTGGGAAAAAAACCATATCGGGAGTTTCAAATATAAGGGAAACTTGCCAAGTATGCGCATATCTTCTGGAGTGTGGTAATTTTGGTCGGCTACCATCAAAGTTATCATGCAATGATAATTGGGTCCCTATTCCCACTAATTAGTAGGTATACTCCTCGGGAGATTTTCACTTCACTATTAGCTAACATATTAGGTATCTAGAAAGTGTTAACGAGATTACGCCTCTGTGGAAATGGAGTTATTCAATTGGGTCCGTGCGAAAGCGTGGGGGACCTCCATCGGAGTACCAACACTGGCATGGCTAAACGGTTAGCGAATTTATAAGGTGTATATGATCCCGACTAGTTCTCCTTTTAGGGTTTGAAGGAGATTCGAGGATACAGTGGGAGCCATCTTGATTAGATAAAGTGATAACCAATCTAATCCAGGTTAGAGTGCATGCTGAGTGTTTCTTTTCTCTCTCTAATTACAATGACCCATGACTTATTTTAAACTAAAACTCATTAACCAAGTTAACTGAACATTCTTACACACTTTGGCTTTGGATTGTCATGATTCATGACAAAATCGCATATTTCCCTACTACTCCTACTTTCCCTTTGTATTTCTACATAACACTCTGTATCACTACGATGATCCATATTGCTTGGAACGACCATCTCGTATAGTTATATACGAACTCAAAGAAGTTGCTTCAGTCGAGAATGGCTATAGGTTCTGGAGAAATTGATAGGATTATTCGGCTGTCTCTTCCCTTTGCCTTCTCTCAGGTTGAGAAAGCTCCTGGTATTAGGAGAGTACACCTATTACACTTATTGGATAGTCTTCTTCCAAACCTTAGGTTGGTGCCGAAAGGTAGGGTAGGAAGAAAACCAATTAGTCTAAGTGTGGTGTACAGAAGATAAGAGTTGGAGACAAATAAAGGGATTGAAGTGAGAGCAAAGGAAATTGTGACTACTTTCATGAATTTGGATAATGAAAGAGGCATTATTAGGAATACCTGGTCACCCCCTTGAAATATTTATGTTTCAGAATTTTTGTGTACTTGTAAATGAGAAATGTTTTCCTAATTAATTCTGACTCCAGGGTATGTTTACCGGATTTAGATCTCATATCTGTACAACGTTACAGATGCTGAGTAGCGGTAGAATATTGGGAAATGGACGATTTGATCCCCAATATCGGAATTCGTTACAATTGGTGATATTGGATTAAATCGCCTAGCAACGGCAAATATTTGGTTTTGAATAACCATTGTTATGCACCAATTTTTAAAATTGTATATCTGTATCTTTATTTTTATAAAGTAGGATATAATTTTTTTAAAATTTTGTTCTAAATATTTACCTTTATCAGTTGAGGATAAGGTAAGGTGCATTGAATAACGGCATAGACGTTCTTAACAAAAATATAGTTATCAATTTACATCACACGGAATTTGAGTTGGTATACTCTTGGGACATATACAAAGGAATGTAAGCTTCCAGTATCCTTCGAGACAAAGGGGTTGGTACTATTACTCTATTCAGGTTACCTATAAGTTCTTATTTTAGACACACATTTGTTGAAATGTAAGGTCCAAAATTTTGAGAAGTATATAGGTATAAGAATAAAGTAAAGAACCATACGTTGAAAATATCAGGATTTTTCAAGGTGATTGAAAATGTAGATACTTATGCTCGGTATTCCATCATAGTAATATTGAGAACTTGATTCTCTCACGGGTTACTCATCCGTGGGTGCGCTCCTTGATGAGTAATGTTGTATTGGAATTTTTCCATTTGATGATATGCACTGGAAACAGCTGCATGCCAATTGAATATGGTTCCATCTAAATTAGTGTCTTAAGATCTATATAGATATAGAAAGGTTGCATATCTTGAGGATATTAAGATATAGAGTTATCCATTTTCTACTTAAATGCAGAATCCGGATAAACTCAAGGCACGTTTCAGCAATAGCTATTTGTGAGTTATTCCAAGCTTTTAGTAAGGGTTTAACTTTTACCATTTGCAAGATCAATAGTTATATTGTTCTTGACTCGCCACATTTTTATAAAAGGAATTTTTTCCAAAGAAACTAGTAAGGGTATGGTAGGGCCGGAAGTGATTCCAGAACCACAAATAGTTACTGAAAATTTAGTAGAACCTAAGGATTCAATTGAACTCGACAAACCATTAGCCACTCCGCAGATTTTAATAGGTAATCTCAGTCACCCGAGAGATACTTCGGTATGCTTGTAAACGGTGATAGGGAGGTCAGCATCATGGAGATGATAGTTCTACTTGTTATCAGTAGGTCATAAGAAGTGGTGACTTCAAGATGACCAGATGCATTATATCCAAGTTGGACTCCACGCACTCAGCAAATTATAGAATTTGTTGGGTACTTCTGAAGGGTTAAAACCTATTAGGAGTAAGTAGATCTTTTGAGATCTATGTAGGTGAAAAGGTATTAACCTAATAAGGCTGGACTTGTAGTGAAATGTTATCATCAAATACCCGGCGTGGATTGTGATAAAACTTTTACTTCAATGTTTATGTTAAAAGTCCATACGGATATGACTTGCCACTACTGCTATTCATGACTACGAGAACTGGCAGGTGGATGACTATAGCATCTTTCTAAATAGCAATTTAGAAGTACACGTGTATACGATTCTGCCAGAGGGTTATCTTAGTCAGTGAGAGCAGCGGAAGGTGAGCAAGTAGCTTTTGTCTATTTGACTTCGTCAAAACAATAGATGAACCAAGTAAGAAGGGTGTAGGGAGTAGTATCATATGACATATGGATGGAATACTCCATATAGGAAGTGATGTTTCTATACTACAATCGGTCAAACTTTGGTTGTCATAAGATGACCTGGATGACAGAGATGTTGTCAGAATTTTGAGTTTACCCTCTTCTGAGGAGTAGTATATTGGATAGGGTTCTAATAGGGATACTGAGGTTGACATGATGCAGGATGCCAGTTATGACTCAACAGAGAATACATCCCAAGAAGTTTGACAGATAAAGTTGTTCATTTATAAACTTGGTCCCATCAAGTATCCATACAAATTCTTGAGGCAGAGTATCGCTCAGTTCGGGAGATTGTTAATCTCCACGAAGTTGAGATATAGAGAGATGAAATTGGAACATTGTAGCGAATCCACTCACTGAGGCTATTTCTCGAACATAGAAGTTTCATAAACTCGGTTTGCGAAACTGATTGGTAGAGAAGTTGGGTATTCGGTAGCATACGAGCTGTGGGTATGTGATACCACGATAATTAGCCTTAAGTGCAAGTGGAAGATTGTTGGATATAGTACCCTCAAGGTAATTATTGTAATTGCAGGTAGACGATTATGATAATTGAAGGAGGAACTATACAGATAAAACAGTCTTTCTAGAGATGATAGTAGGCTATCTGGTTTGTCTTCATCATTGATGAAGCCTGTAGGATTTTTACTTGGCTACCAGCATTATGATGGCGATAATATACGTGGGAGCTGGGTAGTCCATAAGCGCATCCTTAAATGTCCCTAGTCATGAGAGTATCGAGACTGGGCATCGATATTCCGGAGTAGACTAGTGTATGCGTTTCTAGACCCTGACGAAGGGCGGTGGCCGGTCTCACAAGCCATTGGCGTTGTGTTGTAACGACTCTGAAATCCCTATGTAGAATTATTTTTTTAAATGTATAGAAAAGGGTATTTCATCCTGTTGTGGAGTTATAAGTTATTTTTGTTCAAAAAAAGCAAGAAGCAACTTGTAGCTCGCTAGTAAAACCTCTACACTACTGTGACGTAGCCTGTGTGTTCGAATCCCATCAGTCACAATTATTTTTTATATTTTTCTTTTTGATTTTTCGGAAGCCCAAGAGTTGCACTGCAATTCATGGAGAAACGAAAAGTTTCAGAAAATCAAATAGGCGCAAAGAGGAGAAAACATCAAACTAAACACGTGGCACGAATCTCGAGGCAACCCTCAAGATTCGACTACCCATTCCTCCCTTATAGCCGCCGTCGACGATCCCGATGCCTCTAAAAGCCTCCGTGCTTTGCACACTCGTCTTCTCAGCTCCCCTCAACTCTCCTGCACTATTTGATTTTCCTGCAATCAAATAGAGACTTTTCAAATCCCTAATTAACACCATTAAATCTATTTTAATTCATTTTATTTCACACCATCTCTTATTTTTACCCTATAGATACCACCTCACGTCCTAGCTCTCTCCTATTCTGAAATTTCTATCCAATTTCTCCTAAAATTTTCTAAGTGCAAGTGGAGTCAAGTAGAGTTAGCAACCAAGTTTTCTTTCGTTGAAGATCGGAGTCGACCCCGGAGATACCGCGATGCCATGGAGCCACCTCTCTCTTCCTTACTCTTTTCTTGACATTATAAAGCCGTAAGTCCCTTCCCGCTCTCCTTCTTTTAAACTAAAATCGCATTCTTAAAACATATCGGTAAAGTGGAGTCCGATATTACTTTCTTTTCAAATCTTTTCACCCACTTAATAAGCAAAATAAATCACAACAACACTATAAAACCACTCTTAACCTTATTCACATCATTTAGTTTTTTAGCATAATGAAAATTTCCATATGAAATACTCATATAACGAACTTTTTCATTAAAATACCATGAATTTTAGTATAACCGTTATTTTGATAATTAGCATAAATACCTTAGGAAAATTCACGGGGTAATGACCTATCCCACACGCACACTACGGTTTCATATCATGAGGTTCTAAATATATGGCTTATCTAAAGAATAAGTTTTACATTAAAATACCACATATTTTTAAAAATGGGTTTCTTTTAATCGATATTTTTAACCCTTGGCAATTGCGCCTCTCCAACCCTCGTTAGGAGACCCGTTTATAGATGGTGCAGGTTATCTCATATTCTTGGGAAGTAGAGCGAGATGCAGAACTCCTCACAGAGTATTCGATCTCGAAAGGAAATAAAAAAAAAAATTTTAAGAAATACGAATTTTCTTAACAAAACTAAATTTTGGAAAATTATATATAATTATGAAACCGTATTTTCAGTAAAAAAAATTGAGAAAATCATATTTTCAAATGAAAATTTAAAGTTAAATGAAAAATACCATCAAGTTTCCAAAAGAGCTAGTTTTCATACAAATATCATAAACTTTTAATAAACTAGGTTTCATCACTAAAACACCATCTAAATTTAAATACATGTTCATAAACACACTAAATATCATAAATCACCCTCGAGTTTATTTTTAAACAATATTAAAGTATTTTTCATAAAACCCTCTCGAGAGATGCAAACAATATAAATGCAATGTAAACAACAAAATAACAAATATTTAAGGACTATAGATTAATATAGGTTTAAGCGGTATCATTTCTTTTGAGCCCCAGGAAGCCGGAGAAAGTGAGTGTTTGCATATTCAAGTTAGACAACTTAACGGAGTTATCAATGGCAATTGTCTTGGGGAAAAAACACAAATTCTGTCGTCCATATGCAGCAGTTGCCGACTACTCCCGAACCTAAGAAATTTCAAGAACTAAATCCTTTCATAAGATTCTGATTTCAACCTGAATCCAAACTCAAACCAGAATCCAAAATCAAACACGAACTTGAATACTTGATCATGAACCTCTCGAATTCAAATATCAAACTCAAACTTGAATACTTGACTTGACTTGACCGAACCATGGTTATAACTCAACATGAACTTGACATAAATAACTGAACACATAATTACATCTTGAACATGAACCTGTATATTTTATATCCATGGATTCGGCCAAGACCTGTAATCTTAATCTATACAATAAAATACGCGGGGATAAAGGGATAGATTGGTACGGAACGTATATCATGGCACAAGAGGTCACTTTAAAAGACACCTACATGAATTCGCGTGCCATTATGCCGTGGGTTATGGCGGAGCCTTATACTACATGTTACCATAGTCCACGGGGTAAGATGGACTCCTCTCGTATACATGAATACCTTCTTTATCAAATTACAAATAACCACGTTAGAATAACTATCTTATACCGGTAAATAAACATGCTTAGATACTCTCTTATATAACTGTGTGCATGTTCACTTTTACTTGGTTTTTTCTTCACTTTATATACTATCTTCTTAAACTTCTTTAGGGACTTACCGAGCGCTAGTTCGCTGATAACATTTCTCTATATTCTTTCTTTGGAATGTTCGTCAGGAGGACGAGATTTGGAGAAGATAGAGCCAAGCCCGGAAGACTTGGACCAGTTCGCTTCTCGGCCTGATTTTTAGCTCATGCTTGTATTTACTTCCAGTATGCCATTGTTTATGCATTTGCTTTATCATTGTATCATTTTATTACAAACAGTTGTATGTAAATTGAATGTAAATAAAGTTGATGTTTTATTTTATTACCCTTTTTATTCTTGCACATTGCTATATTTCTTAATTACGCTTAATGTATTTTCATAGTAAATATGTTGCGGGCTTGCCACGTCACTGTTTCCGTCTACTGGGAAGCGGGGCATAACATGTGTCACCTAAGATAGTATACATGTGCTCACTGAAGGTGAGTACACTGGAAGGACTCGCCGAGAACTGCTGGATGGTATTATACGTATTGTCAGATAGCAGTTCTCAGGTGACACGTGTACAGAATAGTCCTTTGACCTGAGATCATCATTTGTCTCATGTGAGTTCTTATTGTACTTTGATTACTATCCTACCATGGCTCAAAAGAGTCATGCAAATAGGTTTTAGTTGGGTAAATTCCCGAGCCACATGGAGGCAGTAAGCGATCGTCAGGAATTCGTCTCTCTTGGTATTACAAGTCAATGTCATGCAGAGTTCAGTTGACTATCACCAGAAATCTCTGGCCATAGTGGATGAGATTTACTGATAGTTGTTCAGTAGTTTCTCGGTAGGTGATGAGCTTGACACTTGCACGACTTATCAGGTTATTAGGGGTCTGACGATACCACCCCCTAAGCCTTATATGCGATACTCTTAGACGAAGAGTCCGTACTGTACGGAGACTGTCACATTCAAGCTCAGTAGGATAAGGATGTACTTGATTGTCGACCCCCTTTCCGGCAAGTACCTGGGTAGCCGTTATGTACAGCTAGTGCCGCTGATGTGCTTATAGTTAAACCCACTGCCAGTGTATTGTCGAGTCTTTAGAGTACCACACAGAGAGTTTTTTCGGTTCAGACGATAAATGTAGAAGTCGTACGTTGGTACGTGGTTGGGTCCGATTAAATATGTGTACGGGATACACGGATTTTAATCGGACGGTTGATAATACTAGCAGGCTTAGGATTAAGCCGGATTATTAAATCAGGTTTTGATTAATAATTTATATATATATATATATATATATATATATATTGATATATATATATATATATATATATATATTAGTATTATTGTTCACTATTCATTTTCTCTCTGTGGTACTATCTGTATTTTTATATGAATATGCGTATATGTAACGATACGTATACCGGGTGAAGTATTCCGTATTTATATGTGAATGCTTCTAGAAAGAGGACACCTCATTATTGATTTTCTTTTTTAGAAATTTAAATAATGAGATGGCATGGTGAGGTGGCAAGGGGAGCATGGTAGAGAGGGATGGCTTGCATTTTTATATTGGAAAATGTTGTACATGGTTTTTTAAAAAGAAAAAGAAAAGATTATCTCTCTCAATCTCTCACATACATTCTCTGCACTCACAAAATGAGAGTAGCCATGATTGGCTAAAACTCTCGCCTCCTTCTTCTTCATGCTTTGACTTGAGTATAGTAAAGTGAGAAATAAGTTAGTGGAAAAATTCCTACATCACCCTCAATTCTTCTTCTTCATGGTTTGGAGCGTCGGTCAAAACTTAGATCGGTTTCTCTTGGGTAGATCGTTTTCGGCAAGGGCGGTCCTCTCTCAAGCACGTTCCCAGCGGTTACGAGCTTGGAGGGGTCTTCCATGATTAGGTAGACACGTATCAAAGGTTGTAATCCCTAACCTTGTATGCTTAGCCTATCTAGTTGTAGTGTTTGGAACAATTCTAGAGATTAGGTTTCTAGTGCCTTGAAAAATTTTATTTTTCGATTCCGCATCTGCCGCGGGTTAGCGGCCAGGACACTAGAAACCCAACAAAATCCATAACCACAAGCACGTTGTTGGGATCCGGTGCCCACGCCGTAGAAGCCGCGGCCGAGGCGAAAGCGGAAAAAAAATTCTAACGAGCGTCGGTCTCCCGTAAAACCCAGGATACGGTCCATATACCTAAACTCGCTAATCTACACGTGCTAGAGGTTGAGAAAATACAACCTTTGTTGCGCGTCCATCCAATTGTTGAAGACCCCTCCAAGCTCGTAGCCGCCAGAATCGCGCTTGAGAATCGACCACCCTTCCCGAAGACGATCCACCCGAGGGAATGCGTAGGAGGCTCTAACCGACGATCCAAACTTGCTATGTTTGGATGGTCGGTGATGTAGGAATACTTCACTAAATTTCTCTCTCTTTTTTTCTAAAGCTCATGAAAGAAAGAGAAGGAAGAAGGAGAAGAGGAGAGCAACCATGGAGCATGAAGCAAGAGAGGAATGAAGCATGAAGCAACAAGATCAAAGAATCTCATCATCAAGTCAAACTCATAAAAATGAGAATGGCTACATATATCCCACCATGCATCAATCGTGCACAATAAATGCTAGAACCATATCTATCACTATGCTTCATTAAACCATATCTCCACCTCATTTCCCATTTAATTTTCTAAAAAGGAAAATCAAATATAAGGTGTCCTTCTTCTAGAAGCATTACCGTATAAATACGGAACTTCACCTGGTATATGTATCGCTACATATACGCGCATCCGTATAAAAATACGGATAGCACCAAAGAGAGAAAATAAATAGTGAACAATAATACTAAAATATATGTATCATACATATATAAATTATTAAATCAAAACCTGATTTAATAATCCGGCTTAATCCTAAGCCGGCTAGTATTATCAAACTCCCGATTAAAGTACATGTATTGTGTACACGTATTTAATCGGACTCCTGCACGTACCAACGTACGACTCCTACATCTGTCGCCTGAACCAGGAAAACTCTCTGTGTAGGACTCTAAAGACTCGACGATACGCTGGAAGTGGGTTTAACCACAAGCACATCAGCGGCATTAGCTGTACGTAACGGCTACCCAGATACTTGTCGAAAGGGGGGTCGACAATCAAGTTGTCCTTACCCTACTGAGCCTGAATGTGACAATTTCTGTACAGTCCGGTCTTTTCATAAAAGAGTATCACATATCGGGTCTAGGGAGTGGATAACGTCAGACCCCTACTAGCCCGATAAGTCATGTCTGAGTCAAACTCATCACCAATAGAGATACTACTGATCAACTATCAGTAAATCTCATCCACCGTGGCCATGGATTTCTGATGATAGCCAACTGAACACAGCGCGACATCGACTCCTAATACCAGGAGTGACGAATCCCTAACAGTTGACTACTGCCTCCATATGGTTCGGGATTGTACCCAACTAAAACCTATATGCACGACTCCTTTGAGTCGTGGTAAGGTACTAATCAAAGTACAGTAGGAACTCACACGAGACAAATGACGACTTTGGGTCAATGGACTAACCTATACTTATGCCACCTGAGAACTTTCATCTAACGATAGATATAATACCATCTAGAAGTTCTCGGTGAGTCCGTCCAGTGTACTCACCTCCAGTGAGCACCTGTATACTATCTTAGGTGACACAACACCAATGGCTTGTGAGACCGGCCACCGCCCCTCGTCGGGGTATAGAAGCATATACACGGGTCTACTCCGGAATATCGATGCCCAGTCTCGATACTCCCACGACTAGGAACATTTAAGGATGTGCTTGTGGACAACCCAGCTCCCACATATATGATCGTTATCATAATGCTGATTGTCAAGCAACAATCCTACGGGTTTCATCAATGATGAAGATAAACCAGATAGTATACTATCTCGAGTAAAACTATTATACATGTATATGTCCTCCCTCAATTATCATAATCACCTAATTGCAATCATAATAATTGCCTTGAGGCACTATATCCAACACACGTTAGCGACACTAGCTGTACATAATGGCTACCCAGGTATATGTCGAAAGGGAGGTCGACAATCAAGTCCGTCCGTACCCTACTAAGCCTGTAAGTGACAATCTCCATACAGTCCGGTCTTTTCGTCTAAGAGTGTCGAATACCAGATCTAGGGGTGGATAACGTCAAATCCTTAATAACCAGATAAGTCGTGTCAGTTTTAAGCCCATTACCAACCGAGAAAATACTGATCTCCTATCAGTAAATCTCATTTGCCCTGACCAGGGAATTATGCTGATGGCACACCGAACACAGCGCGTCATCAACTTCCTATACCGGGAGAGACGAATCTTCCGATCGCTCACTGTCTTCATGTGGCTCGGGACTGTACTCAACTAAAACCTGTTTACTCGACTTCTTTGAGCTATGGTAGGATAGTAATCTAAGTACAGTGGAAATTCATACGAGTCAAATGATGATCTTAGGTCAAAATACTACCGTGTACTTATGTCACTAAAGAACTGCTATCTGATGATAAGTATAATACCAACTAGGAGTTCTCGGCGAGTCTGTCTGGTATACTCACCTCCAGTGAGCATCTGTATATAATCGTAGATGCCACACACCAATGACTGTGAGACTGGCCACCGCCTCTCGTTGAGATCTAGAAACGTATGCACTAGTCTACTCTGGAATATCGATGCCCATTCTCGATACTCTCACGACTAGAGACATTTAAGGATGTGCCTATGGACTACCCATCTCTCACAATATGATCGCCATCATAATGCCGATAGTCAAACAAGGATCTTATAGACTTTATCATTATGTATAAGCGACACGTAATAGCAAGTAAAACGTATGCACATAAATGATAAAGACAAACCCGATAGCATACTATCATCTCGAGTAAGAATGTTCTACCTGTATAGATCCTCCTTCAATTATCATAATCGCCTACCTGCAATAATAATAAATGTCTTGAAGGCACTATATCCAATGGTCCCTAACACCTACATGCTTGCTTGCCACTAAATGACAAACATGTATATGTATCATATGCATATAAAAACATTAGTATCATATACTAATGGGAGCGAGTGTGTGTATCATATACACAATACTAGTAACCATATCACATATATGGATATTAAGTAAACACATGACTTAATGATCTGACTCATAAATAAACCGGCTAGTATTATCAAACGTATGATTAATATTCGTGAATCATATATACGTATTTAATCGAACTGCCGCACGTATCAACTATATGCACAATACTAATCCATATCATCGTTTCATTTGAGCGGGTACTTTCGACGTGGGACTCTAAAGACTTGACAATACGCTGGCAGTAGATTAATAGGATCATATCCGATTGAATCTGAAATAATTTCAGATTAATCCCCTAACGGGTTAACCCATAAGCACGTCAGTGGTACTAGCTGTACGTAACTGCTAACCAGGTATTGATCAGAAGGTAGGTCGACAAGAAAACTCATTCAAACCCAACAAAGTCTATCAGTGACAATTACCGTATAGTCTGGTCTCTTCATCATAAAGTGTCGAATGCCGGGTCTGCGGGATGGAAACTGTCAGACCCCAAATAACCCAATAAATTATATAGATATCGAACTCATAACCATCCGAGATACAACTGATAAAACTTATCAGTTTATCTCAACCATCCAGGCCAGGGATTTCTAGTTATAGTCATATCATACACAGCACGATATCGACTCCCTATACCGGGAGAAACGAATCCCCTCTTGACCGCTCACTGCCTTCATGTGCTTCGGGACTATACCCAACTAAAACCTGTATGCACGGCTCTTTAAAACCGTGGTTGGGTTGTAACACCCTACCCCGATCGTAAGTTTTTTCTTTTCTTTTTCTTTTGAATGTATTGAGTTTTGTTATATTATTATTATTTTAAGTTGGACTTTAATACTTTCTAATTAAGATAAAATATATTATTAGTATTTATGTTTATTTACTATTTGACTAATATCTTAAATTTCTATACATCTAATATTTATTTGTCTAATATTAGTTTCGTAACTAAATAGATAATATTAGTATGGTTATTTTAACAAAAGATATTTAGTATTTAAGATTGTTTGATAATTTATTAATATCTTATTTTAATTTGCATCAAATATATTTTCAATTACTAGATATGTAAACAAATATACTATGGCTATCTAAGTTAGTTAAGTATATGATATTTAACTTTTAAAGTTTTGTTTTACTAAATCTAATAATATCTTATTTAATTCTAGTACAATATTTTGTCTACCGTGATATATTATTAATAATTTTTTAATCTTTAAATTCTATTTTAAATCTTTCAAATTAAACTATTGGGAGTTATGAGAATTATTTTCCTAAACTTATATATATATTCTTATACTCTCTCTCCAAATATATTTTATCTCCCCAAACAAATCTATACATATTTTAATCATGTACATATTTAAACTAATATATATATCTTATACCGAACAATTTTTACAAACTCGCACATAATTTAATCTCTTTAACAGTATTCGGATCTCTCTTCAAATATATTTCTCTTCTCAATATTTTATTCTTCTATCTTATAACAACTTTACATATATTCATTATCATCATCTCTCTCCTTCTCATATAAGTCAACTTTCTCCCTCTTTTCCATCACAATATTTTCTTCTTCTTCTTCAAAATTAGCCGAGTCATCAAAATTTGGAGATTTACTTCATGTCGTCGTGTTTTTCGTCTCCCAGACAAGTACTTTTGTTCTTTATTTTAGTCGATGCAATATCAGTAATTCTCTAAATAAATTATTAACTTACAATATTTAAATAAAATTGTAATATTATACCGCTTTATTAATATATCCTATAATACTTGTACACATGATGAAAACCCTAGGATCTAGAGCACCCATTAATCCATTCATCACATTAACAACTGTAAAGGTGCAAGCGTAATAAAATAATTATTAACATGTAGATGTGGTTTAATATATAAATTTTTTTATAAGTAATTATATATTTCTATTGCAACCAAATTGGTATACACAAGTATGCACAATGTCAACACTTATACCCTAATCTAAAATATAAAAATATATAATTATTATTGTTAATCAATAAATGCTCTGGACTTAATATATATATATATATATATATATATATATATATATATTGAAATTTCTACACTACCACTCCTTAGAACATCACTGTACTCTATGTGCCCTAGTCGTATAAATTTATTGATACTATAATTTGTATTAATACTTTCTGTTATCACATGGTTATAAAACTTATTATTAGCATTTACATGATGACTAGTCAATCCGTCACTTATTTTATCTTACTTACTACCATCTCGTAATTATACTATTACCACTATCCGGTTTATACATATGTAATTTGTCAATCCTATTTAACTATGATTAACCCTTTAAATCATGTTCTAGATTATATCCGATGCAATTAATAAACCCGGATGTTAAACACAGATACTTGCATATTTATGTAGAGTCTTATTTATATTTTTTATTTTATCATATCATATCGTCTATATTTAACATTTTACTTGAGGCTATTATTGTCGACATGCTTGAGCAACCTTAACATACTATTCTTGTTTGTGGACACTATCATATTATAACTACTGTACTTGGTATGCCATGACTATTAATTGTTTCAGTCTACTCATATTAAAACAAGATCTCTAATTAGAATGCTGAATTACATGCCATAACACAATCTATATTGTTACAAGTTCTATTTTCCGTATAATTAACATGATATTACAAGTTTCAGTCCAGTCAGTATTTTATTTAGTGGTCGAGTTCACTGCCATGTTAGTTATAAATACGCGGGGTGTAGGGATGGTTTAAGTGTGCGTTCGTTCAACAAGATCTCAGAAGTCCTATTTCCGGTAGCTCGTGTCGGGCTATATTGGTCATTGGAGCTCGTACCGGGTTATATCCGTCACATGTTCATTAGCTGGTACCGGGTTTTATACGGTCACATGTTACTATTGCCGGTACTGGATTTTATACGGTCACTTGTTCATTCCACATTTGGGCCCTACCCTTGGGGCCCTATCCTTGGATTGGGAATACTCCTGCAGAGCTTGACGTACACACTCGAACTCACAATACGATAGATTACCCTTTTAATGAACAACTAGGATATGACTTGACAGACTTGACATGTTTACATGCTTACTTCATGTTACTGTCATATATATATCTACATGTGCACGCAGGATTTTTACTACACTCACCTCTTCATGCTATCTCACACACACACACATACACACACACACACACACACACACACACACACACACACATACTATTACGATTAAGTACTTGTTGGGATATTCTGATATCCCTAAGACTTACCATCTCATGTTTAAATACCGATTCACAGGCAAAGCAGAATTAGAGTGACCATCAAGAGTTTGCCGAAAAACTGTAGTATTTGTAGTTTTATTTCTATTTTATTTCAGTTGATGTTAGAATGTGCGTCCTTGCAGGATGTTAGGAGTGATGTATCTTTATTTTGGATCATGTATTGCTTTTATTCGGATCTTTTGTCTTCCATGGATATTTTATTGGATCTATCATCATCTTATGATTCCATTTTTTATATTACTCGTTATTCTTGTAGTATGATATTAGTATTATATTTTGGATATTATCGTACATGTTTAGCTAGAGTCTTAGGTGTGACTATGGAAAAGAGATTTCCCCTTGTCTAGGAGCACTGGCGGTTTCGGTCTATATTTCGGTATTCCAGGAAGTGGGGTGTTACATGGGTAGTAATCAAAGTATAGTGGGAATACACACAAGACACTATGGTGATCTCCGGTCAAAAGACTGTCATATATCATTGTCACCAGAGAACCGTTATCTGACAATAGGTATAAAACTACCTAGAAGTTCTTGGCGGGCCCGTTCAGTGTACTCATTCTCCAATGAGCACATGTATAGAATATTCGATATCAAACACCAATAGCTATGGGACCAGCCATCGTCCCGGTCAGGGTCAAGAAATGTATACGCTAGTCTACTCTGGAGTACTGATGCCCTGTCTCGACACTCCCATAACTAGGACCGTTTAAGGATGTACTTATGCACTACCCAGGCCCCACTAATATGTGCAGAGTTGCCTAGCACGGCAGCAAGGTTTCAGAAGGCATCGTTCATGCCAATTTTAAAAATTTTCCGTTCTAGGTAACCCTAACCCTAAAATCGTATACTAGAAAAAGCGACGAAATGAAATGCAAACAACTTTGCAAGTAAAGTGAACAAAGAATACAACCTTTGTAGACCGGTCCTTCACTTCATTAGCTCTGTGTAGTAGTCCCTTCGCTGCGATCATGAAGTCCCGGACTCTAGAGAGGCTCCCATGAAGAAATGAACATGCTTGCATCGAAGTCTTCGAGGCCAAAGATGATCTACGTTGAGGAGAAACTAACCCAAGCTATCTCTTCACTAATTGTAGAATTAGTGAAGCAAACACCCTATACTAAATGGCAAGTAGTAGAGGATGATGAAGTAGGAAGTGGGTTCACTTAAGATTTATTTTTCTCACTATTTTTCATCACTTGCTCAAGTCAAGAGAGCAAAAAAATCAATGAAGAAGAAGAAGCTCAAGTGAAGTGATGAAGAGAATGAATGAAGTTAGAAATGCAACCATGGGTTAATCATGTCATGCTTAACCCTTGTAGAGACTTAACCATGAGCAAGGGTTAAAGGTTAGGTTAACAAATATCTTAGAAATATCCAAAATGGTGGACTTAGTCAACTATGATAAATATCTTAGCATAAATCCAAACATTTTGAATTATCTATAAAAAAATGTAAACCCTAATCTTAACCCTAGCATGGTATAAGTCTCTCACATCCATATTGCATGTGTAACCTAGCATGTTACAATTATACATATCACATATATATAATTTAGTAACAAAAAAAAAGAATACAATAAACATATATCACATATATGTTAAAAGTATCCAAAGTGAGAAATGAAATCTTAAGTGAACTAATATTAGTTAATGTAATGTAATATATCAAATATATAATTATACATTAAATTATTAAATCAACTCTTGATTTAATAATCCGGTTATATTTCATATAACCGACTAATATCAAAAGAATCAACTTATCAAATCAACACTTGATCCGATAACCCGGCTATATCATATATAACCGACAGATATCACATATCTCGAGAATAGAATACGGTATCACATATCGTATTAATCTCGATCCCGCACATATCATATATGTTCTCCTACTCCGTTTCGCTTGAGTCAGGAAACCTCTGTGTAGGACTCTAAAGACTCGTCAATACGCCGGTAGTAGCTGATGATCATATCAAACACACACAAGCCGCAAGCGGTCTGCTAAACGTAACGGCCACCCAGGTATTGAGCGACCAGAAGATCAACAAGCAAGCCTATCCATACTCCTGCGAATCCAATCAGTAATACTACCGTACAGTCCGGTCTCTTCGTCTGATATATCACATATCTTATCTAGGGGTGGTAAACGTCAGACCCCAATAACTCAATAAGTTGTGCCGATGTGAGGCTCATAACGAATCGAGAAACTACCGATAACACTTACCAGTATATCTATGAAGTAGCCCTGGCCAGGGACTTCCTGTTATAGCCAATCGAGTACATCGCAACATCAACTCCCAATACCGGGAGAGAAGAAACCCCTCCTATCGCTCATTTCCTCCATGTGATTCGGGACTGTACCCAAAAGCCACCATTTTGCACGTTCTCTTAAATGTGGTAAGGTGGAAATCAAAGCACAGTGGGAATCATACAAGACTCTATGACGATCTCGGGTCTACAGACTAACCTATACCAGTGTCACCAGAGAACTGCCATCTGACGTGAGGTATAATACCATCTGGGAGTTCTCGGCGAGTCCGTCCAGTGTACCCAGTCTCCACTGAGCACCTGTATACTATCTCTGATGTCAAACACCAATGGATATGGGATCATCCATCGTCCATTTACATGGATCGAGAAGCTATACGCTAGTCTACTCTGGTATATTGATGCCCTGTCTCGATACACCCACGACGAGGAACATTTGAAGGATGTACTTACCGACTACCATGTCCCCACTAGTATGATCTGCATCATAATTCTGGTAGTCAAGCACTAGTCCTAAGGGCTTTATCAACATGTAACATAGAGACAATCAGTATACATGTTAAGATAAAGTGCAACCAGATAGCATACTATCATGTCGAGCAAGAAAGTCCTCCCTATATATGTCCAAGCATCCACTACAATATACATCGTATGTACAGTAATGGCCTCTAAGGCATACATATAACTAACAATCTCCCACTTGCACTGGGGCCATCTGTTGTAGTATCCAATACCCAACAATCAGCAGTGGTTGTAGTATCTCATACACAACTATCCCATAAAAGTCTCTTCTGGGAAAAGGCATTTGTGAGTGGATCCGTCCTGTTGTCCTCTGTGTTTACTCTCCTAATCTCGATCTCCCTGGAGATCATCCATCTCCATGATCAAGTGATACTGCTTTAGAATATGTCTGGATCACTGATGGGACGGGGGTTCCTAGGCCAAAGCCACAACTCCATTGTCACACAACTGGTAGGAACGAAGTTCATCTTATGAACTAATATATACCCAGACTGCCTCTTTGGTAGCAATGTATCCAGCCTTTATCATCTAGTTTGTCACGGTATCTATCTTGGAATTCTTCCAACATACCGTCCCTCCACTGAGGGCAAAAACAATGCATGAGACTGAAATTCAGTCGACCTTATCACCCTGGAATCTATCCAGTGATTCTCCCCAGGATCGATTGATACTATCTCACTACACCTAGTGAGAATCCTAACATCCACTTAGATCTATCTCATAAATCCAAAACCCAGGATTTAGGATGTATCACCTTGATCCTATATGGAGAATCCTTATGATAAGAGGAGATTGACCAAGCGTAGCATAGGAAACTCCTTTCCTATCAAGAGTATGTTATCCACGTACAATACGAGAATCACCACCATACTCCCTACTACTTTTTTGTATATACAAGGTTCATCTACTATTTTGATGAAGTCAAACCCTTTGACTATCACATCAAAACAGATGTTCCAACTCCGCGATGCCTGTTTTATTCCATAAAGCAACTTGCACACGTTTCCGCTGCTCCCACTGTCTACGAAGCCCTCTGGCTGTGTACTTATAGACGCTCTCTTCTAAATCACTATTTAGAAAAGCAGTCATGACACCCAACCGCCAGATATCGTAGTCATGGTATGTAGTAATGGCAAGCAGAATCCGGATGGACTTAAGCATAGGCACTAGAAAAGGTTTCATCATTATCCATACCTGGTCGATGACGAGAACCTTTTGCAACAAGTTTTAGTTTTGAAAGTCTCAACCTTTCCATGTACACCAAGTAATCTTCTCAAGCTATACTTGCTCCTGATGGAGATTTAACCCTTCAGATAAAGCAACCAAAGTCCATACTTTGTTGGTGTATATGGATTCCATCTCAAATCGCTTAGTATCCAGCCATTCTTACAGAGTTCCCACTCTTGATGGCCTGCTCGAAACTAGTTGGGTCATCATCTCATGATGTAATCCTCGCTCCCACTGTTATTGAGAAAACCGAAGTATCTCTCAGGCGGATGAGGAACCCTACTAGATCGGCGGAGAGGCCGAGGTTCGTTGGAAGCTATTGAATCCTCCGGTTCTACCAAATCATCAGCTGCAGTTTGTATAGCTGGAACTCCTTCCAGTTCTACCTCATGACCACTAATTTCTTCACAAGAAATTCCTTTTCTAAAAAGGTGGCATGCTCAGAAACAAAACACCTTTTGCTCCTCAGTGTGGTAGAAGATATTTCCTTGCAAATGCTTGGGATATCCAACAAACTTTCATAGAACTGACCTTGTCTCGAGCTTGTCCAGATTTTTCTTTTGACATAGGCCGGACAGCCCCAAATCTTAACTTACTTAAGATATAGGCTTTTCCCATACCATATCGCATATGGAATGATAGGCACCTAATTTGGTTGGAACCCTATTCAATATGTATGCAGCTTCTCAAGTGCATAACCCCCAAAAGGAAATAGGCAACTCAGTAGTACTCGTCATAAAGCACACCATATCACATAGGGTGCAATTGCACCACCCCGATACACCGATGTGCTGTGGTATATACGGAGGAGTAATGCTGAGAGAGAATCTCATTATCCTTTCAAATAGTCCAGGAATTCCGTGGTCAAGTATTCTCCTCCCTGATCACATCAAAGGACATAATATTTATACCCGTCTTGGTTCTCTACTTCTGACTTATATTCTTTGAATTTCTCAAAAACTTCAGACTTTTGTTTCAACAGGAACACATATGCGAATCTTGAGAGATCATCAGTGAATGTAATGAAGTACAAAGAACCAGCCCTGGCATGTGTAAACAGGGGACCTACATACATCATCATGTATCAATCCCAAGAGTTCACTAACTCTTTCTCTGTTTCCAATAAACGGAGCTATGGTTATCTTATCTTTGTGACAAGACTGACAAGTTTTACAAGATATAAATTCAAACTAATTTAAATATGCATTTGTATGTAACTTGGCTAGTCGGGTCGCATTGATATGACCTAGTCTACAATGCCTCAAGAAAGATTCGTTCATGTCTGAACTCTTTCTCTTGTGTGTGTTCTGTACGTTAAGAACCGTGGTTTGATTTAGAACGTATATGCTTTTAGATAACGTGCCTAAACCGATCAACTCTTGATATAGGAAATTTTCAAAACATTATCCAACAATACAGAATTATATCCTTCTTTACTTAATAAAAAGACTGATATGATGTTGTATATCAGATTCGGTATCTAATAATATTTGTTCAGAATCAATGTATTCCGGTAATACAGGGTGATAACTGCCAATAAACTTGGCTGCAACACTTGCACCATTTCCAACTCTTGAAACTTATCACCCATTCCCAGTTCTCTACCTATCTATAGCTCATGTAACAGATTACATATATGGGATCCTGATCCGGTATCTCATACCCAGGATGTAGAGGATACTGAGAAATAGTTCTCGGTAATGAACATACCCGAAGAAGATGCATCAGCATGCACTTTCTTCGTTTGGGTGGCACGGGAATCCTGGTATTCCCCTATTTCCTGCTCGGTCTTATAACAATTATAAGTTGGAGCGGGACCAACGTTCCCCAGCTCATAGCAAGTGGGTTCGGTCAATACATCCGTATTATTATCTTGATTAAGGCGTGGCATGGTCACTACCTGGAGAGAGAGAGAAGAAAACACTCAGCGTATGTTCTTGCATGATTAGATTAGTTATTATTTTATCTAATCAGGATGGCTCCCATTATTTTAGTCAAATCTTCCTTCAAACCCTAAAAGGAAAGACTAGCCGGGGTTAATTATACCCTACAAGTTCACCAGTCTTTCGGCCAGACCAGTGTCGGTACTTTGAGGGAGGTTCCCTGTACTTTTGCACGGACCTAATTAAAATAAACCTCGTTTTCCCATGGGCGTAACCCCGTTAACACCTTTCTAGACACCTACTTGATCGGCTAATTGTAATGTGTAAAAACTCTCCCAGGATTAACTCTTACTAGCAGTGGGTATCGGGATCCAACTATCTCATAGAAGGTATGCAATCTCATTGCAAATTTCAACACTTGAAATTCCCGATAATGTTTTGCCCCTAGCAACTTATGACCTTAACAAGGTCAATAAATCATAAGCGCAAGCCAAGTTCAACCCATCATTTCCTGATTGAATTAAACCCACCCGTACGACCCTTAACAAGGTCAACAAAATCGCACGACTACCCTAATTCAATCGCATCATATGCTTATGCAGATAAGTACTAATCAGCTACCGCACACTACGCCTTAACATGGTCGACAAACGTAGCACGAATACTAAGTAGTACTTATCTGAAATGACGGAGGGCTACGACAAGTTTTTAAGAAAACCTTTTGCGTAATGAACTTGATATCGTCGTAGAATCGAGTGATTTAAAATGGAGTGTTTTTTAGGCTTTTACTAGTTTAGCTAAAGAGGTTACTCCCGGTGAAGGGGTCTCGGCTCTTTCCTCATCGAATGAGGTGCAGGATATTTCATAAATACCACTATGCAAAGCAAAAACTATAGAAGCAATCAAAAGACAAACCGAGAGTTGTAGCATCTGCCAGTTATTACTAAAGAGGTCACTCCCGGTGAAAGGATCTCGGCTCTTTCCTTATTGAATAAGGTGCTGGATATTCTACAAGGAATACCGCTATGCAAAGCAAAAACTAGAGCTACCCTTTTTATAAATTTGATTCTACAACATCTTTTAGATTTCTTTTATTTCATTAATCTCATCAATGAAGTCACATCAAAATATGCTTCCTAAGCATCACATATGTAACGAAAGCAGTAATATTAATTATATCTCATATATATAATATAGGCATTCGTCTGAACATATCACAGTGATCACATCACAGAGCAGCAGAAGATAACATATGAAATATTGGATATACTAGGATTTCCGTGTTTTAAATTAAGCTTGTATAAAACACGGATTCCACGGTCGTGATGAATAGCCAAACCCACATCCCTAGACCCCTAAGAGAGCGGCAAGCAACCCTACCAATTCTAGAGTTAGGAGACCCGGTCTCGACTTCTCGAGATGGTCTCCCACTGAACCCTAGAACCTGGTTACTTATGCTCCCCGTCTTGGGTCTATCCTAATGTGGAAAAGTAAATAATATACATCAACGGTGACATCTTCCTCAACCCGGAAGTGCCCCAATAAAAGAATATTACATACAATGAATTTTACATGAATGAAAATGAAAAACACTCATCTCACGTAAAACCCCCGGCTATTCAAAACACGACGATCCAATATAACATATCACAGCAACACATAAAATCACATGTTATCAACGTAAGTAAATATGCGTATCCTAATTGTCATTGATATATAGCAACAAAACCAGTGATACACCACATATTACACTTATGGTCGCAGAAAAGAAAGTGAAAAACTACAACAATTGGAATCCGCAACCACCTTAGACATCATAGACCCAATATATCACATATATTGGATTTCATGCTTAACCAAATGAATTCCTTAGACATCGCATGCCTAACAATTATAAACCCTACATTTTAGTCTCGATATTGAAAACACTTTCCAATAACATGTTGGGTAATTCAACAAGATTCCCGATAACCTGATCGAATGCTCGTCGGAAACTTTAGCAGACGGCCGCACCCCCCGATGTTGTCGACGAAGTGCACTAATGCGGAACACCGCTGCCGCGAGCATCCGAACGGATGCTTTTGGCGACAAGGTTCTCCTACAGTCACTTGGTCGGGGCTATGGGGTGCGGCTATCTAATAAGGTTACCCGGCGAGTATCCGCGTACACTACGTTATTACGACGGACTTTTGATCAACATCAAAATCCTGTGGCAACCGATCAAATGAGACTAAACTGCTAGATTTATAAAATTTAAACTAGTTATCTCATAACTATTTGTGGATTCCAAGTATTGTATCCTATCACATGATACCCGGACGACGTTAAACTTTTCGATCGATTCATCAAAGTCCCACAATTCCCCGACAGCTCAATACTTGAGCACAGTTCAATAATACCCAGAACATGCCACAGTACCTATGCACCAACCGTAGAAGGGCAGACCCAAGCCTCACTCATGTCGCCACGGAACTGTGACAAACCCTAGGGTATGACCGCGGTTCCGCGATCCAAAATGCCGAGTTAGGGTTTCATTCTTCTAGAAGGTTCACAGAATTACTTGCATGATTTTTCGAATACGTTAAACTTGGAAAAATAAGTTTTTGACATTCGATCGAACTTTTAACTTCGCCTAGACAACATGGGAATACCCGAAACAATGTTAAAACTACGAAAACGAAACACTCCGAATTACTTATAGTGTAAGATCACATCACATGCAAACTTAGAAAAAACAAACAACACCTGAAACACCAAACCTCAGAGACTAGAAAACCACCGAAAAACCAACCCCTAACTCCCCAAAAAATCCGAGCAAGCCGGATTTTCTGCCCCTGTGGCCGGCCAAAGTCCGAGGGAAGGGGGTGAATTTTGTACAGTGTTCATTATGTATCTCATACATCATTCTGCAACTGTTTAAAAAAAATTGAATACTTTTTAAAATCGACAGAAACCAATTTTTGGCGTTGCAAGTTTCGGAGTATTTCGGTTTTATAATCTTAACAAAATCCGTCTAATTTTCTAGCATGGCTCTGATACCACTACAGGGTTGCCTAGCACGGCAGCAAGGTTTCAGGAGGTATCATCCATGCCAATTTTAAAATTTTGCCGTTCTAGCTAACCCTAATCCCAGAATCGTATACTAGAAAAAGCGACAGAATGAAATGCAAACAACTTTGCAAGTAAAGTGAACAAGGAATACAACCTTTGTAGACCGGTTCTTCACTTCATTAGCTCCGTGTAGTAGTCCCTTCGCTGCGATCATGAAGTCCCGGATTCTAGAGAGGCTCCCATGAAGAAATGTACATGCTTGCATCGAAGTCTTCGAGGTCGAAGATGATCTACGTCGAGGAGACACTAACCCAAACTATCTCTTCACTAATTGTAGAATTAGTGAAGCAAACACCCTATACTAAATGGTAAGTAGTAGAGGATGATGAAGTAGGAAGTGGGTTCACTTTAGATTTATTTTTCTCACTATTTTTCATCACTTGCTCAAGTCAAGAGAGCAAAAAAATTAATGAAGAAGAAGAAGCTCAAGTGAAGTGATGAAGAGAATGAATGAGATTAGAAATGCAACCATGGGTTAATCATGTCATGCTTAACTTTTGTAGAGATTTAACCATGAGCTAGACTTAAAGGTTAGGTTAACAAATATCTTAGAAATATCCAAAAGGGTGGACTTAGTCAACTATGATAAATATCTTAGCATAAATCCAAATATTTTGAATTATCTATAAAAAAAAATGTAAACCCTAATCTTAACCCTAGCATGGTATAAGTCTCTCACATCCATGTTGCATGTGTAACCTAGCATGTTACAATTATACATATCACATATATATAATTTAGTAACAAAAGAAAAGAATACAATAAACATATATCACATATATGTTAAAAGTATCCAAAGTGAGAAATGAAATCTTAAGTGAACTAATATTAGTTAATGTAATGTAATATATCAAATATATAACTATACATTAAATTATTAAATCAACTCTTGATTTAATAATCCAGCTATATTTCATATAACCGACTAATATCAAAATAATCAACTTATCGAATCAACACTTGATCCGATAACCCGGCTATATCATATATAACCGACCGATATCACATATCGCGAGAATAGAATACGGTATCACATATCGTATTAATCTCGGTCCCGCACATATCACATATGTGCTCCTACTCCGTTTCGCTTGAGCCAGGAAAGCTCTGTGTAGGACTCTAAAGACTCGTCAATACGCCGGCAGTAGGTGATGATCATATCAAACACCTACAAGCCGCAAGCGGTCTGCTAAACGTAACGGTCACCCGGGTATTGAGCGATCAGATGATCAACAAGCAAGCCTGTCCATACTCCTGCGAATCCAATCAGTAACACTACCGTACAGTCCGGTCTCTTCGTCTAATATGTCGCATATTTTGTTTAGGGGTGGTAAACGTCAGACCCAGTAACTCGATAAGTCATACCGATGTGAGGCTCATAACGGGTCAAGAAACTACTGATAACACTTACCAATATATCTCTGAAGCAGCCCTGGGCAGGGACTTCCTGTTATAGCCAATCGAGCACAGCGCAACATCAACTCCGAATACCGGGAGAGACGAAACCCCTTCTATCGCTCATTGCCTCCATGTGATTCGGGACTGTACCCAAAAGCCGTCGTTTTGCACGTTCTCTTGAACGTGGTAAGGTGGAAATCAAAGCACAGTAGGAATCACACAAGACTCTATGACGATCTCGGGTCTACAGACTAACTTGTACCAGTGTCATGAGAGAACTTCCATCTGACGTGAGGTATAATACCATCTGGGAGTTCTCGGCAAGTCTGTCCAGTGTACCCAGTCTCCACTGAGCACCTGTATACTATCTCTGATGTCAAACACCAATGAATATGGGATCATCCATCGCCCATCTACATGGGTCGAGAAACTATACGCTAGTCTACTCTGGTATATCGATGCCCTGTCTCGACACACCTACAACAAGGAACATTTGAAGGATGTACTTACCGACTACCCTGTCCCCACTAGTATGATCTGCATCATAATCCTGGTAGTCAAGTACTAATCCTAAGGGCTTTATCAATATGTAATATAGAGACAATCAGTGTACATGTTAAGATAAAGTGCAACCAGATAGCATATTATCATGTCGAGCAAGAAAGCCCTCTCTATATATGTCCAAGCATCCACTACAATATATATCGTATGTACAGTAATGACCTCTAGGGCATACATATAACTAACAATATGATCACATCATAATCCTGGTAGTCAAGTAAGGATCCTAAGGGGTTTATCAATATGTATTAGTGATACGTAATAGCAAGTAAAATATATACACATGGATGATAAAGCAGAGCAGATAGAATACTATCATCTCGAGGAAGAATGTTCTATACATATAGGTTCATATACAATTACAATAATTGCCTTCAGGACAGCTATATCTAACACCAAATACCACGGGTTTGGACCCGTGTTTGGCCTCATGGGCTAAGTGGAGTCAGGCCGGATCTGTCATTGGTTATTCCATACAGTATCATTTCCCACCCCTCATCTGGCAAAATATTATTCAGTGTGCTAGTCATATGTGTCCGGTCATAATAGAGAAAGAAATAAGAACATGGACCCTGCCAAGCTTTCTGAAGGGTGCTCGAAATTCTTCATTTTTTTCTCTTTTTCTGTCCAGATGTACTATATCTAGCACACCAAATAATTTCTCTTGAATCAATCTTGGATCTTCTTCTTCTTTGATAACATATAAAGTCTTTTTTATTTCTTGCTTTACTTCTGCTTTACTTCTTTTTATTTTAAGCTTGATCATTGGCATAGTTGATAATAAGGGTTTGAGATATTATGGATATTTATTTTAGGCATGTTTACCGTAAACCATCCTAGAGAGGTATTATGGGGGACAATGATGAAAAAGGGGGTCCCCGTCAAGTATATTGACATAATCAAGGATATGTACGACGGAGTAGTGGCAAATGTCAGAACTTGCGGTGGCTTAACAAGTGATTTTCCGATTACTATTGGTTTACATCAAGGATCTGCATCAAGTCCTTTCCTGTTTACCATCGTGATGGATGAGCTTACTAGAACTATCCAAGATGAGGTCCCTTGGTGTATGCTATTCGCTGATGATATTGTTCTAGTAAATGAGACGAAAGCAGGGGTTAATGCCAAATTGGAATTATGGAGACAAACATTGGAATCTCGGGGATTCAGATTGAGCAGGTCCAAGACAGCATATATGCACTGCAAATTTAGTAGCCATAGAAGTCAAAACCATATTGGTATAACATTGGAAGGACAAGAGATATCACCGAGCGACCAATTTAGATATCTAGGTTCCATCATCCAAAGGAATGGGGAGATCGATAGTGATGTTAATCAAAGGATCCAAGCTGGTTGGTTGAAATGGAGGAGTGCAACAGGGATTTTGTGTGATCGTAACTTTCCGTTAAAATTGAAAGGGAAGTTTTATCGGAGCGCTATTCGGCATGCCTTATTATATGGTACAGAATGCTGGGCTCCTAAGAAGCATCATACACAGAAGATGCACGTAGCGGAGATGCGCATGCTTCGTTGGATGTGCGGTAACACTAGAAAAGACAAGGTGCGAAATGAGGATATTCGTGCAAAAGTTGGTGTAGCACCCGTGGAGGAGAAGATGCGGGAAAACTGGCTTAGATGGTTTGGTCATGTGCGACGCAGACCTATGGAAGTACCGGTTCTACGAATAGATACTCTCGATATGGGTAATGGCAAAAGGGCAAAAAGGAGACCGAAGAAAATATGGATGGAGGTGATACGAAACGATATGGTTGCCAAAGGACTCAATGAAAGTATATTGTTCGATAGAAGTGAGTGGAGACAGAGGATTCATGTGCTGGACCCGGCGTGATTCTCATGTTGGTTCATGTAGCCTACCCCATATGCTTGGGATAAAAGGCTCAGTTGTTGTTGTTGTTGTTGTTGTTTACCGTAAACCATCCTAAAGTTTTCATCTTTTTTCAGAAAACTATCCTAAAGTTTTAAAATGAAGGATAACTACCATTTTTAATGGTCAATGACGGTCAACGTGTAAAGATATTAATTTTGACCATTTTGCTCTTATACCTAAATATAATTAATTAAGTTAAATTATTATAAATTAAATTATCATTTATGTGTGTGTGTGTGTGTGTGTGTTTGGGTTTTAGTCATCGGGGAAAGTAGGGGCCGCGACTAGACAGAGACGGTGGGGGCAACGAACAGGGGACGGTGGGGGTTGCAACCAGGGAGAGGAGGTGGGCCGGTGGTGGTGGTGGTGGTGGTGATGTGGATCGAGGAAGGAGGTGGACCGATTTGGGGGATGAAGAAGATAATGGTGGTGTTGGTGTTGGTAGCGGCGGCGGCGGCGGCGGAAGGAGTGGGGGCATGAAGAAGGGACGGGACGGTGGGGTAGGTGTGATGGTAATGGTGAGGATGAAGAAGATGATAGTGGTGGTTATGATTTCGATGATGAAGGTGGTGGTGATCCGAGGGTAACGGCCAAGGGGGAAGGGCAGAAGGGTGGAGGTTGGGTGAGATGTGGGCGGGAGAAGAGGAGACGGAGCGATGGGATGATGGTGATAGTGATGGTGGTGTGATCAGCGAAGGGGGATGGGGAGATGAGGAAGGTGGCGGTGGAAGGAGGGGTGACGCGGGACGAGAATAGAAGGGCTGCTATATATACTCGTATGGATGCACAATGACAAATAAACATACACACGATGCAAATGGCAACCTAAACAAACTCTAATTGATGCAATACGCGCATACGAGATCTGACATTTAATAATTGCAAATAATAATTTATATAAAACCGACAAGCTAAATACGTACGTTTGGACTTTCGATTTAAAGATTTGATTTGCGTTGATATCAGGTTATACACCAAAAATAAATCAACTAAATAATCTAGTCCAACCCAAATATTATGTTCTCAAATAAACGAGCTCAAATAAGCGTAGCTCAGAATTATCCAGAATGACAAATTAATATATCCCACAAAACATGCACCAGTCAATATCCTTTGTTTCCATGCTTTTATTTCTGCACATAAAACTTCATGCACGTGGATATGATGCCGGCTAAAGTAGTTTCTGGATCTAAAGGGACGACGTTCCGGGTGCAAGTATAAAATCTTGATCTAAAGTGTTGGAGATCCGCACGGGGAAATCTGAACTGACGAGGCTTCGAAGGCAAGCTTTGGCGATGTCGGATTCCGAGAAGAGACAGCGATACAAGGGATAACAATTGACACGCAGCCGATCAAATTCGACCGCAGCTGAACAATGGGATCGACCGCAGCCGATATCACAACTCTCTGCAGAAACTGCACACAAATCCCAAATGCAAAAATCATAATTTTTATTAATCAGTATCATCAACTAAAATAAAAACCTAAATGTCTCTGGGTTTATATAAACAGGGACAGATCCATTATTTTATTCAAATAAACCTAAAATAAAATCAAAACAACAATTTATTTGTACTTTGCAAATAAGTCCAAAATATTTAACAATTCAAATTAATAAACTATTAAAGCAAATTTTTTAAAAAAACTTTATGACGGTCTGTGTTAAGGGGTGATGGTGATAATAGCGGTGGTAGTCCAGCAAGATGATGGTGGTGAGGTGATAGTGATCGGGAGATGGAGGAGGTCAGGAGGATGTGTTGGTGATGGTGGTGGTGGTGCAGTGAGATGATGAAGAAGAAGACGAAAGAAGTAGAAGAAGATGGTGATGATAATGGAGGTTGTGGCGGCGGAAGAGGAGGTCGGGGAGGAGAGGTGGAGGTCGAGGAGGTTAGGGTTAGGGTTAGGGTTAGTGTTAGTGTTTAGGGAAGATGAAATCAGGGGTCTTTTGGGTCTTTTTTTGTTTTTTATGAAATGGCAAAATGCTAACGTGGTGCCGTTTGCGCTAACATGGCGCCAATAAAATGGTGGTTATCCTTCATTTTGAAATTTTAAGGTAGTTTTTTGAAAAAGATGGAAACTTTAGAAAAGATTTTGGTAAATAAACTTTTATTTTAAGATGTCTTTGTATCAATTTATAACTTCTATAGATGTATGTCTCCGGCTCTAAGTACTCTTATAACTCTACTTTACAAAAGTAATATCAAAATAATGGCTAAATTGCGTATAACTATCTAACATTTTAGCCGTTTGACAGATAAATACCTATATTTTTCGAGTAGCACATAAATACCCAATATTTTGCTTCGCTGGCACTTAATTACCTACCGTTAGGAAACTGTCAGAATATTTCTTTTTTACTCCCACGTACATTGCACGTGATATTTCTTAACCATTTTACCCTCCTTCAAAGATTTCTCAAAGAGAGAGGAGAGAGAGAGGAATGAGGGCGGCAGTGGTCGAGACAGGAGGCAGCGATGGTCGAAGAAGGCCATGGCCATGAGGCCTGAGAAAAGATTTCTCAAAGAGAGAGAGATAGGGTGACGATTGAGGCGGGGAGCGGAGGAGAGAGGAGGCCATGGTCATTGAGCTTGAGAAAAGATTTCTCAGAGAGAGAGAGAGAGGTGGCGGTCAAGACGAGGGTGATGGTGGTCGAGGTGGACATGGCTATGAGTCTTGAGAAAAGATTTTTCAAAGAGAGGGAAAGAGAAAAGTGCGGGGAGCGGCGGTGAGAGGAGTAGCCATTCTCATGGGGCTTGAGAAAATATTTCTTAGAGAGAAAGAGAGCGGCAGTGGTCCAGGTGAGGAGCGGCGGAGAGAGGACTTATCCATGGTCATGGAATTTGAGAAAAGATTTCTCAGAGAGAGAAACAGGAGTGAAGGCGGCAGTGGTCGAGACGGAGAGTTTGTGGAGGGAGGAGGAAGCCATGGCCGTAGAGCTTGAGAAAAGATTTCTCAAAAAGAGAGAAAGAGAGAAAAGAGCGATAGAGAGAGAAAAGAGAAATTTTTGTTTTTTTTAATTTTTGACCAGTCAAAATGTAAAGAGTATAACAGTAATTTTATCATTTTCATTAACTCTGTCAGTCATCAAACTGCTAGTGTTAAACATATGTATTTATGTGCAACTCACATAACACAAGTATGTATCTGTCAAATGGGTGAAACCTTAGGTATTTATTTGCAAATTAGCCAAAAAAAACTTTACAAAAATATTGTAAGACATTTTTATTTTGGGTTTTTACATCCGTCCCTCCTAAAATAAGATATTTTCTTGAGTCTCCCTCTAATTGAAGTATTTACCCCATGTTCTTCCTAATCCCTTAAGTCTTTCTTGCGGTCTTCCTTAATTGTCAGAAACAGCAGATAAGGAGCAGATAAGGGCTTATTTTAAACCCAAATCATCCAACCTCTGTACCGATTCATCCCCAAATAGAATTTTAGGGTTTTAAATCGGGTTTTTTCTTCAAAATTAAAATCTAGGGTTTGAACAATTGAGTTGATTTTGACGAATCATCATGAATTTCTCTTCGAGCTCCCATCTCTATGCATAGAACCAACAAATTTGTGTGTTTGTGGGTATCCTCTTGCATGACATCTCTATCGCAAGCCACCAAATGTCGGTGAGAAGCTCATTGGAGAAAACATGCTAACCCAATGCCGAGAACGCCAAATCAAATTCTTAGAGTGTAAGATTTCTTGAAATTTTCAAAAGAAAGGAAGAAAAAACTTACAAAATAATTAAGATCGGAGGGATCATAGACTTTCTTAATTTCAGACCTTGCTACTGATACTTCTTCTTGAAGATCCGAGTCCTAGATGATGATATTGACTATGGATTTAAAAGAGAAGAGCGAAAATAGTGAGAAAGCGTAGAGAGATTTGAGATATGGAGCGAATTCTCAAGTTGAATCGGAACGAGAACGTTGAAGGGGGAAATAAGAATAATGGTGAAGTTTTAGAGAGATGGAGAACGTTGAAGGAGGAAATAAGAAAAATGGTGTCTGAAAGAGCAACTTAAAGGAATAGCTGGGACGTGGGGATAAATAGTCCCGATTTGGGAGGGACTCAGGAAAATATCTCGATTTGGGAGGGATGCAAGGTAAAAAAATCCATTTTATCTCTACTATTATAACCACAAATATCCCTAACTAAAAAAGTCTCCGTTAGTCTCCGAGCAGGCATCGGCTGGTATTTCTCATTTTCTTAATTTCCCAAGACGGGTTTCTTATGCTTTAGTTGAGCAAGTTCAACAGGAACGGTTTTTCTACCCGCACACCCGAAGGGAAGTGGAGGGTCCTCAAATTGATTTTTCCCCGCATTAGTACTAGAATAATCAAATGTAGAATTTCTTTAATATGTATATAATAAATATAATTACCAACTGAATCAGTTATAACTATACAATTATCTCTACCGAAGTTAAATCCCCACATTAGTACTAGAATAATCAAATGTAGAATTTCTTTAATAAGTATTTAATAAATATAATTATCAACTGAATCAGTTATAACTATACAATTATCTCTACCGAAGTTAAATAACCACTAAAATCATTATGAATCATTTGAAAACAAATTAACCACTCCCACCATGTGAATTTTAATCTTCTTTAATTTTTTTTTGAATTCAAATTAAAAAAATTAAACATAATTTTTATTTGAACACGTGCATGGCAGTGCAAGATCCTAGCTTTAAATAGAGAGAATACAAGCCTCTTCAAGTATTAATATTTTTTCTAATTAGAAAATTTTAAATATCTTTAAAATTTATCTCCTCCCTCCAAGATTAAAATCCTGCTCTATCCCTACTTTGCATTCAATATTTTTAGTTGTTGTTATTTTAGTTGTACTTGCTAATATTTTGCACGTGCAATAGAGTATGATATTCATTTTGATTCATTTTCCCTCTTTCCTATCCTCATAGCCATTTTAGTTAGAAATTGTATTTTTTTTAATCAAACGTTGGCTCTATAAAATAAATATGATATATTAATATTGTAGAAAACTCTATAATAAAGACTTTGGCTCCATTTTTTGTTTAAATTTAAATTTGAAAAGTCGGTGAGAACGAAGGAATGTTGTCATTATCACTATTTTATCTTATTATAATACCATGGCAATCTATAATCTATTATAAATGACAACTTTTTAATGCTTTTTTTCTTGCATTCAAATGAGATGCCAGTGAGCGACGCAAAAAGGTGTAATTGTAATAGTGAGGATATGATTATTATCGTATATCTTATCTATCATGTTAGCATATTGGACCCAATAAAGATAAAGATTCCAAGCAGAACTATGTTGTCCTACTAATTCGACACTATGGAAATAAGGGAACAATACTCAACTTTGGCTGTTGTATTACATTTGAAATTCACACAATAGGCAATAATAAATTAACTTATTAAATTTTCTTTTTTTTATACGAAAAGTTGAGCTACCTCAATAGTATATTAATAATTATAAAAAAGTTCAATTATATTAGAAATGTCTATCTAGGTTAAGATAAACAAAATACAAAAAAGTTCAAAAATTCCATAATTCATTGGAAAGATTGGAGTTAGTTCCATGTGTTCCTTAATTTCTCTTT
This sequence comes from Agapanthus africanus, assembly GCA_030015575.1. Lineage (NCBI taxonomy): Eukaryota > Viridiplantae > Streptophyta > Magnoliopsida > Asparagales > Amaryllidaceae > Agapanthus > Agapanthus africanus. The sequence goes on from CM057339.1 coordinate 305,613,814, forward strand.
GACTTTGCTAGTTGCTTCTGATGTCTGGAATTTGAAGAAGAATTCAATACTTAAGTACAAGGATATTTTTTTCATCATTGAATTTTTTTAGTTCCTATGGTTTCATAAGCGAAAACAACTTATTATTTATTTAAGTCAGTCCAACAAAAGGAAACCTTCAACTTTTGTGGATGCCTAAATTTATTTGTTTCATCTGTTTCATTGTAACTAGTTTACCAGAAGCATGCAGCACCAAGAACTATGCATTATATATTCCACTTTTCATTAAATATAAGAAAAGGGTCGAAGGTTCCCGATCTTCTTTAATCAACCAATGACAAGTCCATAAAATATAACTGTCGAGAAATGGACTAATAAACCGCGGGCATGATCTTTTAGTTTCTCTCTCTAAATCCGCATTCCTTTTGTCACGTTAAAAGCCATAAGCAAACATGATTTCTCTCAACCGGAGAAAGACGAAATCTCAATAAAGATCAATTCTGGAACTCATCAAAAAAATTTATACATGATATACGGGTTTAGCTTACTCCAAATTCTCATTAAGCTACTAAGAAGTTAAAGAAAGCTTATGCAATTAAATTAAACAGATAAACTTATAATAGATATTAGTGTATATAATATTAGCTTGTGGAAACTGAAGCTTGTTATAATTCTTGTCAGTTATATATCCTTACAATAAAAAAAGAAATATTATAAGCATGAATAGGAACTGGTTAAGATATGTGAATGGGAAACGTACATTTTTGAACAGAAATCAGTTAAAGATATCCGAGGAGGAAACAAACATTATGCAAATTCCGTGACATGATTAAATGATTATTACTTATTTTAGTGAAGCTTTAATTGCATGTTATCGAATGGAAAATATATATTAATTACATGCAACAACAATAAGTATATAAGCGGTACTTGATAGGTACTAAACTATATTTATTCAACTCTCATCATAAATTAGTAGTCGTGATATAGTGGAAGCCACATTTGACATGGTATCGAGCAATCTAGGTTGACACATACTAAATGCAGATTATTTTAAATTAAAAATGCTGATATGTGAGACTTCTGTAAATATGTCAGAATATAAAATATATTCCTTCAACTCTCAAACTTTGGAATTATCGTGTAAGGAAAGAGATATTAAGATAACTTTTGAGCAACCTCGGTTCGAATTTTGGGGTTGCAGGAGTTTCAAAGCAACCTGGTCCAAGTGGCTTGGACTATTATAGTATTTAGTTTTAGGCATACACGACCCAACTTATTTATTTATTTTTGGAAAAATGGAAAAATGGAAAAATGTACCCAACTCCCTAGCTTTAAAGAACAATAAGTTTAGGTCCCTGACAAAAAAAAGTTTTGAAAAACGCTCTAAACTTAAAGATTCCTGTGTTTTAATCTTTATAGTACATTTACTATTGTTTTATACCAACACTGTCTTTTTAGGTAAACTACTACATTTACCTTTTAAATTACTATAGTTATCTTTCAAAATACTATATTTATTTTTATAAAGTGCTACATTTGTGTTAAAATACTACATTTGATATGAGAACTACTACATTTGCCTTTTAAAATACTATAGTTATATTTCAAAATACTACATTTATATTATAAAATACTACATTTGTGTTAAAATATTACATTTGACATGAAATTGTTACATTTTTTAGTAAAATTACTATATCTATTACATTTGACCTATTTCAATATAAATTTGTAGAAGATAAATGTAACACTTTAAAAGATACATGTAGCACTTTAAAAGATAAATATGGTAGTTTACTTGGAAGGTCACTATTGGCTGGCATAACGAATAACAAATGTACTATAGAGACCTAAACCTATTGTTTTTCAAAGTTAGGGAGTTAGACCCCTCCTACACACACTGGGGGGCCCATGAATTTGCCTCAAAAGTGTTAACTTTGGCCACTTTCCCTCTTCGGGGTCGAACCCGCACTCCTCCAAAAGGGGGAAGTGCCTATAGCAACCGAGCTACTGCTCATTGGTACATGACCCAATTTTACCCTCACTAGAATCAGTATAAACAAGGCGAGCCAGGATTTAATTGCGGTGGGGCTGTGGGTGAGTGGGTTTAAGTTTAATAACGGAAATAAAGGTTTGAAACCTATACATAAAAAGGATTAAAATAGACCTATGATATCCGGCATACCACAAGCTCACATTGTACAGTAAATCAAAGAGAAACAAGACGGAAGGACCGCCGCAAAACGGAAAACCAGGAGGCCTACCCTAGTTTGTCTTTACACCGCGGAGACTAGACCTCCGGGATACCGCAAGCCCGATATCCACCACATAAACTTAACTAAAACATTAGGGTCCGAACTAATGAATAACAGAGGTTGCAAAGGGATTAAATGCATGCAGCCTTGCAAGTGTTGGAGCATATCCTGCTGCAAAGCAGAATTCAAAAGTAGCGCAAAAAGGTTCTGAACAAAACAGAAGAATTAAAAGGGGCATGAATTAACTAACCATTAACAAATTTACAAGGCTAATGTCATGTTCAAATCTATGAACAGTTTGTGTCCATAAGGGATACATATTTACAATTGAACAAAATAAATGGGATACACAGCTTGGAAACATTTAACTAAACTAAATCAAGTTTGTTCGTCCTTTGAAGTATCGGCGATGGCAGCAGCTTTGCAGATCGGGCAGGTATTTTTCATCTGCAGCCACTTTTTGATGCAGCTGACATGGAAACCATGCCTGCAGCTCAACGTCCCCAGCTTATCTTGGTTGTTATACGCTTCCTGACAAACAAATTACTAATTATTAGAAATCCCGTGATATCTTTATTATAACCTCTCATTCAAGATTATTATTTTGTGAGTCAGGGAAAATAACACAATTCATGAAACTACACCAAAGTTTTGGTAGGTTCCAATGTAGTTGGAGCCACATTCTGTTCTAACTATGTTAGACACCAAATTCGAATTCTTGAAAAGGGAGAGCTTCAAATTAAAATCCCAATTTGACTCTTTGCATGACAGATGGCAATAAATATTCTCATAATTTTAAGTAAAAAAATATTTATAACTTTCATTTCTGATTATTAAAATCTTCTCAGATCATAGGGGGGAAAAAACTATATAAATTTTTTTTTGAAATCTCCACCAAAAATCCTTAGAAGCTCTCTACTGAATAAATTTTAATTAGAATTCTCTAAGAAGTCATTTCAAACTTTTGTCCATGACGTCTACCATATGTATACATGCATCCCACGTGCACAATACTAGTGTAAATGAAAACTCATTGAAACTCTGCCATGCAAGCCCAAATAGATCACATCATTGCATAACCATAATAACCAAGATAACCGAGACATGATCTGTCTTACCAAACATATAACACAGCTCTCTTCCTCGTGATCATCTTTAATTTTATTAGATAAACAATATGTTGTTTCTTGCAAACACCCTGGCATTGTCTCTTCAGTCAACCCAGTGCTCACATTTCCTATCCTTTCTCCCAAAGCAAGCAGTTCCTGAAGACATATAAGCGTTATTGAAGTGTGCAAGTCATGTGGCATTATTGTATATTTAAGGAAATAGAATAATGCATCACCTCATAGCCCATGTTGTCTATGTCTAGCCTCATGTCCCTATGCTGATCAATCCAACTCCTCGATTCATAGAAGCTCGACGAGTTCAGCAATTCTGCACCCTGAAAAGTAATTTACAGTCAACTTATAGGAATTTCTCCACAAAATAATTTCTAAAATATAAAATTATATTCCTTCACCCTCTTCATAACTTGGGAGTAGTGCAACAGCATGGACTTTAAGCTGGAATTAAAACAGCCTTGTCAAAGCTCAATGAGATCGCATTTATAACGCAGGTTTTAAAAAAATTGTGCACAAACCAAAGTTTCACCCTAGAAAAAGGGCACTCAAGCTGTGCTGTGCATTAAAATATAAAGAAATTATTGCACAAAACTCCCTTGTAGTTTACCCCTGACGCTTATACCCCTTGAAGTGATTTATTAGCACAAACACACCCGTCATCTCATTGATGAAAATATTTAACAACACTCAAATTCAACTCTAAACAACCGAAATGATCGTCTAATTAAACTATAGTTTTTTTAGTTGTTTAGAGTAGTGTATGAGTGTATTTTACAGTTTTAGTCAATGAAAAGAGGGAGTGTTTCTACTAATAAACCAATTTAGGGGGTATAAGTTCTGTACAGGGTAAACTATTGGGGAGCTCTGGGAAATTAACTCAAAATAAAATTGCATCGCTCAGCCCTTATCATAATTTGCGGTCATGATGCATATAACATCAGGGTTGACTTTAGGAATGAAACTGACCTCCGATGCCCATCTGCTATGAAAACTATCTCCATCATAACTCGACTGTAATCTGCTGTAGGAACTCCTCGCTCTTCCATTCCTATAGCTACTACGCCCAGTGATACAAAGTGGTCTAGAATATTGCGCCGATGCCACATATTCCATTCCTGAGGACCCACCAACCTCTGATGAAGGAGGTGCAAGGCCCACTGGGTTGTGGCTTGAATTGGACCTATAAGGATTTGGTCTCTGATTGTAGTAGCTATTGCTACCAGTCTCTGCTCGTGGAAAAGGATCATGTAGAATTGGTAAAGAATTTGGAGTCCTGTTTTGAGTATCAGTCGGGTAATATGCTGCATTATTCCTGCCAGTGTTGTTGATGATACTATGTCCTGCAAATGACTGCCTCCCCTCACAACGAAATCTGGGATCTGCAATTTCTATAACCAGAAATAATTAGTAGGTACAGATATTGGGCACAATAAGCAAGATATTTCTCTACCGTTATAATGTAAATTCTTGGGTTTTGCAAAAATATACTGAACACAAGCGTACTTACATAGATTTTCCAAAATTCCTACCCATCAAGAGTATTTACAGTAGGATTGTAAGTTCTATACAGAAAATTTTCTGTGCATCATACATTATTTGAATTTAAAACATAAAAATGACAATATAGAACTTACAATCCCACCCTTCAATGCCATATTTTAATAATAGATTTCATAGATGAATTTTTTGCATGTAATTACAGACGATTAACGAACAAGTCTATTCATTTGCATATTCACCACGAAAAGATTTAAGATATTATGTAAATTCATTCATCCATTAGTCATAGTTGCATTTCTGTCACGTGCAACACATGTATCAAGAATCAAGTTACACTAACCTGAAAAAAGAATCCTTCCCTGGGGAGCTGTAGGAAATGGTGCATGGGTCTGCTGTCCTTCCACACCAAGACCCGATAAATTTCCTGCTGCATGGAAATGATGTGGCAGATGGCTTGATGGGTAAACCTCAGGTGGGTCTTGAAGGGAGTGATTATATCGTCTTCTCACATTCCTACGAGTGTCATCTCCAGCATCCAACAGATTGTCACTTCTGTAACAGTGAGGCCTTGTCATAGGCTTTGGATGTAAATGATTATTGGAAAAGTGAGGGTTAGAATAACTTCCACCACTGTAGTATCCATTAGTATTCCCTCTACCAGAGTCCAAAGGCATGGCTAGGCTTTTCCTCTTATATATTCCACACTCTGCTTGAGGATTAACCATGCTACTTCCATGCTGGTTGTAGATAGCTGGTGGCATGCACGGGAGTTGATCTGGTGGAAACCGAGGAGAGTGCAGGGAAGGATCACGCAACGGTCCTGAATTTGTAGGCGTGTAATTTGAAAAGCTAGATGAAGGATAGTCATTTGGCCGTAACGCCGCAGTGCTTACAGTATGATCCAAAGCACGCATAGAATAACCATTTCCTGTACCTAAAGATAATAAGCTGAAGAAAAAAAATCTACTTTTTTGAATAACTTTACTATCATTATAATTTTCTTTTTGAGTAATAAAATTGGACCAGTCAGTTCCCACCCCTCCCCTAAACAAATAGGCTTAGTGATTTCATTCCTACAACTAATGATCTTATCCAATGTTACCACCTGAAATGCCAAGCATTTCGGAACACGGAATGAAAACGCGAACAGGTAACACCACTGGACATAGAACATTGTACAATAGGGGGGTCTTTTTTTATATGCTTATACATAACATAAAACGTAGCTGTGGAATGTGGACCGTTTTTCGATCGTCTCTGTGTGTATGCATGCACGTGTGTGTGTAATGGGACGGAGATATCATTGAGCACATCACTCATTTCGACACCAGCGAATTTGTGTTAAGCTTGTCTTTTTCGCTGAAAAAAACTGCTGCTCCCTACATTCACGTATGTATGCATCCGCGTGTGTACAATTCATATTTTTAGTATAATCTAAAACAAACCCAAATTTATACCCATTTAACTTAAGTTCTTCATGGGTTAGATTGGAATAGTGATTCTTCCGTACGGGAACAGTAGTGTTCCCCAATTAGAATGATCATTCCAAATCACTGATGGTTTAGCGATTTACAATATCACAAATCTTATCACATTTCTCATGCTTTACCAACTCCACCATCCTTGGGAGTACTTATAAATATTATTGAGACTAAGTAATACGACTCGGATAAAGAAACTATGTTGGTGACAAAATATAATACCAACGTGCCACTGAGGGTCAGGGTGCGGATGATTCCAGATTTGACCATGATCCCCTACGGGCATTTGAGGTGCTTGAAAATAGTCTCTATGTGCCATGCTAGATGTTGCCTCCGGAAAAAAAATAACACAAGATCTGCAAAAAAAGAAAATAAGGATGTAGACTAAGCGTGAGGTGTCCAGTAATAAACAAAAAATTGAATTAATTTTTTGGGTCAGAAAACAATATAAGAGATCATGAAAATGCATTTTTCATTTAACATCATTTTCTTAAGACCGCCATTCAATGTAATTAATTTATTAATCCAATATTACTTCGTACAACGATCATATGATCCAGTTTACATAACATATATCTGCTCTAAATGCTACGAAGTCTATACCCATCTCCTTCTCGGCGCTTCTACACAAACTGACAAGCTAAAAAGGGACCGACTAATCATGATTTAAAGATTGCAACTTAAACATTCAAAATAAAAGCTTTGAGAAGATTAGGATATAGAAGAATGTAAGAGGAATTAGGTAATTGCTATCCACAAATGCTATATCTAGATTAGGACATATGTAAACTTACAGCAATGCCCTTTGTAGTCTTTACTAAAGACACTAATACCCTGCTCATATAACAAGTATCAACTCAAGTAGAAACAGGACACACAAACTTGATTATTGAGGCTATCGATTAGTTTCTTAATGAAAATTTCACATGAACTAGTTACCTAAAGCTATATCTCCGGCAGAGACTGTCATCGTTTTTTTAAAGCAAGGCACCATCAAGTGCCATGATAACTAAGATACAGGGGGATAGTAACCTGCAGCAATGAGTGTCAAGGTTCAATTAAAACTGAAGGGCCTATAGTGCCATTAATCAGCATTACTGATAAACAGGTTCTAAATAGGAGTAGAAAACCAAATGTGATTTCAGATTCATAACTTTTTTTATGCCATTGCTCAGTGCTAGTCGAACGAAGAACTTTTCCCAATTCAAATATGCACAGTGGAGAATAAAAGAAACCTTTTGTAGTCTGGCAATAAATAATATGAAGAATATGCTGATTCAAAAGAGAAAACGGCATGCATGTGCGGTGCACTTTTTGTTTGTTGGGTGGGGGTTGGGGATATCCATTCTTAACCATGAGCAGTTTCAAGATTCAAAGAGAAAACAAACTATAGAAACATGTGGAACTAACCGATTCAACAAAAACACGTTAATTATAAACAGAGGAACATAAAAAGAACGCCAAAAGAATGATTGTTGCATGCAAAACAAAGTAGGCAGAACCAAATATGTACGGCGGTGAGAGACCAAGTAGCAAATGAACATTGTGCTACTTCCCTATAGAAAAAGATTGTAATTTGTAGGCAGAGATCAACTCCTAAGTTGGAGCATACCTTAAGAACTTTGATGTGATGCCTTTGGTCGATATATTTATACGCTTGATTCTAAGCAGAAAATGTCCAACTTTTGATGAAGATAATAAAATGACCTGCTCGAAAGCTAGGCATCAAAGTAAACAGCAAATAAGGGAAAGGTTACTATGCATATATTCATTGACGTGTTAAAATCCATTAGCAGTTCTCTGCACAGAAAGTATAGCCTAAAGAGAATAATTAGAGGTAAAATTTCTTACAGGGAAAATCTATTATATATCATGATTATTTGCCAGCCTTTTAAAATTAATTATACCAACAACAACTTGCATCTGTCTGCATGGTTCGGGAATTTACCTGGTTGAAACCCGTAACCTTACATATTTAAAGGGCGTCTTAAAAGCCTTTTAAACTCCATCTATTCGTCCTGGATGAGCAACGAACGCATTATATAGCATGCGAAAATCTTGCAAATCACCTCCATTAAAAATCGTATGCAGTTTAATGTCCTGTGCATACATACTCAAGAAAGGAGGTCCTGATTAAGATGCCTATGAATGGCATATTGTACTCCAACATATGATTGTTTCCTTCTTTTTATCTACTTCAATTATCTTTTAGGAGAAAAGCAGCATACAATGAAGGTGAATCATAGGACCGCATAGTAAATACCTTGCATAATCAAACACAGGCCTAGAGGCATAAACAACTCACAGTCATCATGGACTTCACCTGTTGTGCATGTGTTTCTTATAAAAAATTAAGTTGAAAGTTTCAGATAGCTATTGATGGGAAGTTTAATAAGTTATCTTTTAAGCACTTGTGGTTTGTGATAACCTACTCATCAAAACTAGAATTGTACTAGAAACTAGAACCATGTTCCGTCAGCAGGCAGCAGCATTCTGAGGCAACAACCTTGACAACCACTGTAATCTTGTCAAATTAGAATGATGTATTATGTCCAGATCTTTCTAAATAAGCAGTTTTCACCAGAGAATAAGCATTAAGACAAATAATAATAATAATAATAATAATAATAATAATAATAATAATAATAATAATAATAATAATAATAATAATAATAATAAACACAACCAATAACTAGTATAACAGTCATACCAATAGAGCAACATGTTTACACAAGGAAACTCTCTGTTACTATCTAATATAAAGAGGATATGCTGGGAAATATACTTTCAGAACTATTACCTATCAAGTATATTAACATCACAAGTATATGTATTGATGACGAATATACTTTTTTTACCATTAAAAGTGCAAATCTGGGAAAATAATAGAAATAATTGTATATTAGCAATCAACTTATCGCAGGATCGGCAAGCAAACTTCCGTAAACTCTTGAGACAGAGCAGCAAAAACTATGAAGCATGAACACTTCCAACGGATGACATTTCCATTTCCGATCCTAACCGGATACCTACACTTGATCAAAATATACCGAACACGCCATATACAAGTTCAACACGTCGTTTAAGTGTTGTATGTGTGTCCTACGTGTGACTTATACATGTCTATATCTCTAGTAAAATAACATGGTAGCATCATATTTTATTATGTTAAAATTTGAAACTTGAATATGTATAAATCGAGTTGATGGTTCTTCCTTTATTTATCTATGAATATGCATCAAGTTGATAGTCTAATTTTTTAAACTAGATTTAAGTAAATTGTTAATAACGATATGTTAAACATTTCAATTACATTTTAAACATTTTATATGGACGTTCGTCTTTCCAGAAGATAAAATTGTCTTTCTTTTATTTAGGTGGTTTTGTTACGTTCACATAAGTATCGATGTATGGTTTAAGTTCAATCCTATATTACAAGAAAGGTTTTTTTTTTTCTGTTAGCCCCCCTCATACTTCAATATTTTTCTCTGTCCCTCTCTATAGTTAGTATTTACCTATAGCCCCCTATACTTATAAATTACTCCTGCAGCCTCTTACTTCACTTTTAAAAATTGTTCATCCTCCTCCACCACCGCCGCCATCTCCTCCACTTCAACACCGTCACCGTCAACACCATCACCATCTTCCTCCTCCCACTCCTCTTCTTCAACCCATCAACACCAACTTCTTCCTCCTTCTCTTCAACGCCACTGCCACCAAATCAACACCATCGCCATCACCTTCTTCTTTCTCTTCTTTTTCAACCCACAACCGCCGTCGCCGCCATTCTTGGAGGAAGAAGGATGGCAATGGCGGCGGTTATGGGTTAAAGAAGAAGAGAAAGAAGAAGAAGATGGTAATGACGGCGGTGGTGTTGAGAAGTAAGAGGAAGAAGAAAGAGGCGATGGGTGGAAGAGGAAGAAGATGATGGTGATGGTGATGGCGGTGGTGTTGAGAAGGAGGGACAATGAGACGATGGGTTGAAGAAGAAGAGGAAGAAGGCGGCGGCGGTGGCGGTGGGGACGGCGGCTGCCGGGAAGGAGGAACAATTTTTAAAAGTGAAATAGGAGGCTGTAGGAATAACTTATAAGTATAGAAGGCTACAGGTAAATACTAATTGGGGGGGAAGAAAAAATATTGAAGAATGAGGGGGGCTAACAGAAAAAAAAACCTACAAGAAACTACCATGGCTAACGGTAAAAACCGGTCAACGCTATTAGATAGTTCTTTCATTTAGGGGAAAAGATTTTGGTAGAATTTTAATTTACTTGTTAATTTTATATATGAATGTGGATTATGTTAATATTTTATATTATTAAAAATATACATATTTATTAAAATTGTTGTATAATATGTCTCTAAGTCCTATTTCTTAGAAATTTTCCATGGCGCTACATTCATGCCATGTCGGATTGGTGCCCCATCTCCATGTCCATGCTTCATAGAGCATAAGCAAAGGAAAGGTGCTTACTACTAATAGCCATAGCAGAAATGCTAATTAGTGCTAAATGTTCCCACGAGTGACTTTCAAAAGGAATAGGATTAGCTAAATCAAACTTTAGAGGAAAATAAAACCATGTTGATATGGGCTGTAAGGTCATATCAGATAAAACGAAAAACAGATTATATAATGTGAATAAACATGTATATAATGTGAATAAACAGTATGAACTAACAAAATATGGATTATATAATGTTAATAAACAGTGTGAACTATGAGTGCATAAGTAGTTTTTCCTACAACCTCAGTATTCCTTAAACCTCAGCAAAGTATATTGTGGTTTATTTAATCTAAGAAGGAATAAAGCAATTAAGAAGACTGTGCTCATAAACTAGTCAATACCAGGACTAACAAACTACCAGCAGTAATAAGTAGCTGATATAATCAGGACTTCTACCCATATAAAATGCTACCTGTTCAAATGATGTTCTTGCAAAATAAAATTGGCTGAGTATATATCGGAACTTATTATGATCTAAGTAGCAAAACCTTTTGTAGGTGTAGCTTTACGGCATGGCATGCAAAACCTTTGTTAGATGCATTTCATTCTTTCATCTATGCACCTGTTCCATATAAAAGAACAAGAAGAAAGAGATCTGCACATCCGAGAAACATACGGACAAGCCTGCTGCCAATAGCATCAACCTGTGCTTATTATGTTAACAGATTCCCTAGACACATACTAGATATATTAAATGGATTTCATCAAGTGATGTAGATCTACTCAATTCCAATCTAAAAAAGCCATATGGACAATACATAATATTATTTGCCATTGTTGTCATAATGCATTATTATTTGCCTACTTCCACAAAGATCCATTTAATAGCTCTATACTCTGGTAAATAAATGATCAGATACACACTAGTATGCTTTTTTACTAAAACTAAATGACCAAATTTTGGATAGCTTAATAACCATCAATATATGTGGAATACATTTCGGTACATATAAATTAACATAAGTGTGAGGTAAATTTGCATAAGGTCCTACCACCATGTCCTGCAAATGTGTCCTTGATAACTAGATCATGATTCTTCCTAAACCAACCATATATTACAATTCATTCCTAGACTTGGCCAACAGTAACTGCGCCTACTACTTTTGATAGCAAGGGGCCGACAGGTTGGCATGTCTTACAAAAGTATTGTATGCGGTTTCCTCAGGTCTTAGGTGTAAAAAACCCACTTCTAGATGTTAAGAACATGATGAATGATGCAAGCAACCAATGTATATGAACCTCAAGTCAATAAGAGAACAGAAAAGAGACGAACTTCAATATAAGATAGCTGATAGCCATAACTTTCTAAATCTAGAATAAGTGGAGGATCAAGGTCTGAACCCAAAATCTCAAATATGCAAACTACAGGATCGAAAAATATTTTATGATTTAGCAAGGCATAAATATTGTGTGACGCGATCATTACATAACTTCATTCTATATAGATGCTAGATGAATATTATAATACTAGTTGAATCCATTCATACGTGCTTAAAAAGACTTGTATGATGCAGTAATTACAGAACTGCATTCTATATAAATGCTTGATGAATATTAAAATACCAGTTGAATCCATTCATGCATGCTTAAAAAGATCTAGCATATAATGCAGACAGACAGAATTGACTAAAAACAACAGAGTCAATAATAATATCGAAGTATTCAAATTTACACACAAAAAAAGTGCAACTAAAGCTATAAGATATTGAAAAGGATGAAAAGGCATTGACCTGTTTTCATATTACTGCTGAATAACGTTTTCAAACACATGATTTACTGCGGTTGATTATCTCCTTCTATAACTATATTTTCTTTACAATTTGCAGAATTACTTCTGTAAGCTTAGTGTGGATGGTATAAGAGAAAGAGACAAGGCTTGTAAATAATGAAACAGACATCCTTAGAGAATGGATGTAAAGAGGATTGGCTGTTGAAATCTGGAGCGACGGCAGCTTCGGAAGAGATGAGACCATGAACAGATGGTCATCGCACATCGCATGTAGTCCACCAAATAGCATAATGAACCCTAGCTCTCTGTAAGTATGTTGTACTTTGACATATAACTTGACAAATAAGAATAGGTCCTCCAATAGGAATGTTGCATCTCTCCTTTCTCTTTCCCATCATCTCGTTATAAAATAAATGATCATATCCTGTCCCCTATTTTTTCATCACTCCTTCTATAACTAAATTTTTTTGTATATAAACAAAATCCCCTCTAAGCTTTAGGATAAGCAATATAAGAAGAGAGCCTTTCCAGCTTTCCTTGTTCGTTTTTTTAAAATCATCTCATCGTGCAGTGACCGGTCTTTTTTTAGTCCTCTCCTTTCTTTGAATTTTTCTCTCCTGCCCCCCCCCCCCCCCCCTCACCATTTTCCTCTATTTTTACATTTTACTCTCTCCTTTTTTCCCAGCACCTTCTATAATTACATTTGTAACAATACTCAGGATCTCTTCTCTAAGCATAGGATGGATCTTAGAAGAAGAGAGTACAAAGGTTTTGTATATTATTACTGATACAATAGAAATCCTTAAACATTGTATAAAAAGAACTGAATATAGAAATTTAGAAGTATGGTGGCGTAGAACGGCTGACAGGAGAGGTGGCGTAGAACGGCTGACAGGAGAGGTGGCATAGAGAGATGCCACAGCGAGTCAATCAGATGTGTGTAATATTCATGTCAGGCAATGAATATTACACATGTACTGTTAGAGTTTATATATATATATAGAGAGAGAGAGAATAATAGAGGAAAGATGCCATAGGAGAGAATTTCCTCCTATGGCGTCGAAAAATACAATCTCCATCGTGTTTTCTGACGATCGGCACCCATCATCTTCATCGTTATCATCTAAGATGTGGGTATGCCAAATTCCATGTGATTCTACAACTTTTTCACCGTTGAATTAGTGAGTTCAAATTTAACGGTTTACCGACAATAGAACTTTTTACATTGCTAAATCAACGGTGAAAAAGTTGTAGAATCACATGAAATTTGGTGTACCCACATCTTAGATGATAACGATGAAGATGATGGATTCCTATCGTCGGAAAACACGATGGAGGACGTGTTTTTTCGACGTCAAAGGAGGAAATTTCCTCCTATGGCCTTTTACCTCCATTATTCTCACACACACACACACACACACACACACACATATATATATATATATATATATATATATATTCAAAAACGAGGGAGGTGATTATATATTTTATCTATGAGTGTACACTGGCTTTTGATATAAGTGGGTTCCAACAATAAGACTTAAGCCTGTTGAGCTTTATCCTATCTTATATTTTATACCCATGTACCTCTCATATTTTTTTTCAATATAGGACTATTTTAGTCTCTCACATCTCAACACCCCCTCTTGTCACGTGAATTGCACAACACTTGTAGAGCTAGATCTCTCAAGGAACTTTTTTTGTGCTTACAGCCTACTTCTCTCAGAGATATTGTCGAAGTTTTGGATTGAGCCATTGGCCCTCTGATACCATGTTATATATATATATATATATATATATATATATATATATATATATATAAGAACGAGAGAGATGATTATATATTTTATCTATAAGTATACACAGGCTTTTGATATAAGTGTGTTCCAACAATAAGACTTAAGCCTTGTTGAGATTTGTCTCATCTTATATCTTATACGCATGTACCTCTCATAGTTTTTTTTCTAATGTGGGACTATTTTAGTCTCTTACATCTCAACATGTACTATTGTGACGGAAGCTAGGTTATGCCTGATATTTTTCATGTAGCCGATCCTTCTTTTAAGAGAAGGGCTATACTAATACTTTCAACAATTTAAATTTGACTATTCTATCATTGCTGAGGCTGAGACAATGATTTTGCACCAAACTGAATTTTTTTCCATCTTAAGGGCTTGCTGCTGCAGTACACTTAGCTCCAATATAAGTACTAAAAGTCATAACGGACTTGGCTGACACCTCCATGATAGACTCCAAATTTTTGCAGTTTGTTAAGTTTTGATGAATAGTCTAAATTTCAAATTAGAAAGCATCTCCTTTATGGCCCAAGGAGGCAATTCCTGTGCCTGCAATACCACTAAAATTTCAGTTGAATCTAAAACGATTAAAACTACCTTCTGCCTACATTTTACCGTTTAAGAAAGGAATTATCAGACTGCATTATGAACTTTATGATCATGATGAAAATATCTTTCCTGAATTGTTCTGAAATACAACAGAAAAAGAACACGAGATGCAGGAACTAACCACTAGCTCTTTTTGATTTGATGGAAGGAGAGAGAAAAAGCCCTAAAAGATTATTTGGTTATTAAAGACTAACCAGACTCATCCAAGCAAGGGGTAATTATCTTATCGTCATAGAAACAAAGCAAGGTGTCATGAAAGTTTGATAAAGTTTTACGTACAGCCTTCAACCTGACAACCGTCCCTTAATTAATGCAAAATTAGGAAACTACGAACAAGACAGGAGGCATGTCATAAGAAATGACCAATTGTCATCCTCCATATTCTCCTAACTTGGAGAAGAAGTCTAGAAGAGGGGAAACACCAAAGGAAAAACATACTACGTACTCCAAGGAAGTGGTGAAAATCTACCGGTCTAAATATATAAGAGCGACAATCTTTTTACTCAAAAGATAAGAATGTGTTCGGTATCTTGACTACCAATGGAGTTCCAGATGTAATACACACCAAACCACCTCACCTGTGAGGACAGATTTGTCCAATCATTAGTTAAAAGGTCCTTAAAGCTCCTTGTTCACCATTTTCCAATGTCCAACATGAGGATATTTATAAGAAGTTTAATTTGACTTGTAATGGAACACCTATAAATCTGTATATTAATAACCCTCTATCATAATGGAAAGCATATTACAGAATTTTGCATGTAAACATCTCAATATAGTAAAGCAACAGCACTGTCATCTGCAGAAGGCTGCATAAGAAATATTCAAGTTTCATACCTTCAAAATAACAAAAAATTCTAAGAAACAATACCATACCTATAAAGTACACAGTAAGAATCTGAGGTACCATATACACACAGACACACATCCACCAGATGATAAAATTTATAATAGTAGTCCTTTTCTAGAAACAGTTTGCTATTGAGTATCATGAACAATTGCAAAAGAATTATAAGCAGAAAGTATCTTTCTGCTGAGAGTGGTGGGTGCATGGAAATTGTGAAACAACACCAATAATCAGCCACAAGTCCATCACTCTTGCAATTTGTCACAGGATCGAAGCATATTGATGTTAAGATAAGACCAACCTTTAATTTATTATCTATGTAGATTGTGGAATATAATATTAATATGAAGAATAGGTTTAAATGCTTATATATAAATGTGTTGAGCTTATAAATAATAGGGTAACATAAAACAACAGTTCTTAGGCTGATCACCATCAGAGGAGAACTTTCAAATACAATTGAATAGTGCTTTGTAGAGTGCAAAGGGACCAAGGTACTAATCCAGGAAGGGGACCAATAGCAAGCCAATTGCTAAAAGGAATGTTGGTCAAGATCTGCCAGGTATTATTATTTCTGTGAACTCTAGTCTGTAATATAGAAAATGGGAAGAAAGATGAAGATAAATCTATAATGAGCATAGCTATAACTCCAAGGTGACAATTAATTCTTGAGAAAATATATTAAAAATCATATACTGGACCAGTTATACAAAAGTAGCTTTGTAATAAGATGGAGTATTGCAAAAATAGAAGAAAAGAGTAGAAATGAAAAAAGAGACGAAAGATTTTGGCATCTAAAATAATGGTAAAAAATGGTTTAACCCTATGTAATATGCCTCTAGAATATTTCTTCATTTGAGATTGCCAAACAATACTAAAAACTATATCAGAGATGGAAAAACTGTATAAAGTTGAGCAAAAGGACAGTCACCATGGTCGTTGTTGTTGTGCAGTCATCATCGTCGTCGTCGTCATCGTCATCATCAAACAAGCTGACTACCATCAATATAAGGTCATGCTATGGATTATGGATCATAACTTCATGCTAAGAATGATCCAAGGGAAAATCAAACTTACTTTATCAACCCAATGTTAACCCTCGCCAAATCAAATTATGCAAATAAACATGGAGCAAGCCCAGAATGTAATAGATAGGGAGATCATCAAAATTTCCGAGCGGTTTTAATTTAAGCAACTGATTATCAACTCCAAAATGAAATATTTAAGTTCAGGAAGGAGACCAAATTATGATAATGTCGTCTATAGAAGGGAATTCATCCTCAGACATAGTTTACACTGAAAGACCCCAAATAAAGCACAGTGCAAGTTATCTTTAACTAATTTACAGAAATCAAATTTGCAACTTAATATCAATATATACTAAAATTTAGTAATATTACCAGTAATAAGGTTATCTTGAAATCATACTATGAAGCAAATAGAGATGTAACTGATCTTTGTAAGTACTTACAATATCACCAACTCTGTTCCGTTTTTTCCTTTATAGACAAGGAGTCAATTGGTTGACAATCTATATGGTGAGACCGACAGATGGTACAAATATTCTCAGATTCAACCAATACTTCTGCTCCTCTTGACAAGCTGGTAATAGAACTGGGAGAAAAAAGTGAGTCAATGACTGATTGCACGTGTAATAAAACCAATGAGCAATGGGAAAACATCATAGAAGTATTCAAGATAAAAAGAATCAAATTTCCAAGAAATATTCCCCTATACATCAAGCATTCAAGTCGAAACTACTTTGTTTATACTACAAGTCAAAGTTGGGGCTTCAAAAGATAATAGCTTATGCCAAAAAGGCTTAATGCAAAACATTAACATCCACCACTAAAAGACTATCATGAAGGGTGGGGAAAGAACATGCTAGTACAGCGCCATACACACAGGGTTGTAATTTCAAGTAGTGCTACATAAAAGGGGTAAATTGACTTCTGTATAAGGCTTGGAATCCTAAGATGCGTGAAAATGGATCGATGTGACTGCTTAATATCACCAGGTTGATATGAATGTTTTGTAATATCTGTCAAGAACTCTAATAGACAAGTTATGGAACAAGAAAGCTCATGTGTATACAGTCACACACAATGAAAAGACCGCCAAATTTTTGAGCATGAAACCATCTTCCAAAGATATAATTATCAAAGGCTTTATCTTGTTTATTAATAAAATACCTCATTATAGTAGAAGTAACTAAACCAAATTCTCCAACTATATCTCATGGTTCCAAATTTCCTGTTCAATATCACAAATCCAAATACAATATACACAGCCACTATATAAAAAATTTGTCAATGAGACTGGCGAATGTTTATCCCTTTTCATTTAGGGGGAAAAAACAACCAATTGTAGCCACTATATAATTATCAAAGGCTTTATCCTTTGAAATTTTCGATGAAGAAGAATAAATACGAGTGGGTTGGGGGGTTTAATAACCCTAGCCCGACTTCCTTTGTTAATTGACTAACAGAATGAAGTGAAAGCACTAGTGGTGGGTAAAATGATGCAACTTGAACGTTTTGGGGGCTGATAAGTAATTATCAAGTTTTGGGGGTTAGTAATTAGCTCAGGTTTGGAGGGCTTTAAGTAAAAAAAAAACAACAAAATTTGAGTAACTGAGTTAAACATATGTGTATGTGGTGATCTACAGACAAGCCAAACAAATAGAGCGTAATCAGGGCCTCCCGAAAAAGAGAACCTTAGAAAACAGAAAAAGTAAATTAGAGGTTCACATGCTATCAAAAGGAAAGGTAGAAAATATAAAGCAGAAACATTCAATAAGTCTGGCTTCGCTTCTTCCTTTACATATCATAAAGGGATGTAGGGTGGTTGTTGTTAGCACTTGCGCTCTTCTCTACATGTAAACAACAACTCTACTATTATAATGCTAAAAGGAGAAGGTTCCAAAATTGAGAATCCAATTTCAATGACAGCCTTCTAAAGGGCTATAAAATTCTCCTTTTTTCTAGCAAAAAAAATGCTAATTGCCCCTCTCTCTCTCTCTCTCCAGTAACTAGTTCCTCTCTCTCTCTCTCTCTCTCATGTAACTACTTCCCCACTCTCTCCAGAAAAATCCATCCAAAATTAATTTCCCAACCAAATAATAACCACCTAGTTGCTCCCCCTCTCTCTCCCCTTCTCCCCCAACCTCCCTCTCCCCCACATGCATTCAAAAAGAAAAAAAAAATGTATTGAAAATTAATCTTTTCCATACAGCAATGCAAGGAGATGCTTACAAAATTGTCAAATTGAAGTTAAATATTAGCAAAGAAGTATGTACACTATGCATCTTATTTTAAGATCTTAAATTCAAAGTTTCTTCTAAACATTTTTTTAACATTGTTCAAAAAATAAAAGAAATTATTTTTTCTTTGCATTAGCTTATTCAGCTTTTACTTGTATACATATGTTTTAATGATGTTAATAGTGACAAGAACACCAAAGGTTTAAATCGATATTGATATGAATTGAGAGAGACGTTCACTTTTAAATGTTGCATAATAAGCCTCTTTAAAAATTTACATGTGATTTGGAGGTATTTCAATTTGCAATATGGAATTTTTTACATCATGTGCATCACACGTGCAAAACACTTGTAGAAATTAGTTATTCGAGTCTATCCTTAAACGAGCTAATAATCTACCCTATTTAAACCCTGCAGCAGCATTATTCATAAGGGTTGCATCTTACTATGCTTAGGGTTTATTCTCTCAACATCTACATCCATCCGTGCAACAAAAGACTCTTTGAACGATGTATGCTGACGTCTTCGATTGGTCCGACCTTCACGGCAATGTTCTGGATGAGATCATCCACCATCTCGATCTTGTATTAGTAGGGCAAAGTAACTTCTATTAGAGAAAAGTGGGGAAATTTGGTTATCAAACGGTCAACAAAAATTTTGCCACCTAGCTTTCCACACATGCAGGAGGGGCCCTCCTAATTTGGTAGGACAAGAGAATTGTGATAAAGAGGTCACGAGTTCAATTATTCAAGCGATAAAAAGATAGCAATTAACGATCATGGGGGTTACTCCCATATGGTTTTATGATCCTATTAAGAGCTTCACTGATAGAGAAGGGAAAGAAGAGGAAAGGGGGGCGGGCAGCGTCCTTAGCCAATGCTTCTCCCACAGAGTTGATAGAGGGAGATAGAGAATTTCAAAACAATAAGGTCCAAGATCAAAATGTTGTCCAAGAAAAGAAACAAATATGCGCGCGCCCGCGCATGTAGGTAAATGCTTAGAAAAAAACGAAAAAGTAACTTTTTCCTTCTAAGAAACATATTCCAAACATGTAGAATAGTTGTTAATTTCCAAATAGGGGTGTTGAGTTTATATTAAAGAGCATGATATCCGAGAAAAAAGTATGGAGATTCAACGAAGATGTGGACGTTCACCATAGGCTATTAACTCGCATTTGTAGGGGACCATAATACATCAACTCCCAAGCTTGGTATAAACGAGCATCGACAGCATATGGAAGTACATAATTTGATTATTGAAAAAAAAAATTTCTAAGCAATTTGCACGCAACAATCAACCGATTAACTCCACAAAAATTTCCAATTCTCGACAAAGGTCTTAACAAGATAATTTATACTAGAATCCACAATTTCACAATACCCTAAGCGAACCCAACATGATAAACCATCATCAAAAGCCCAGGGCACGTGAATATGCTACAAGCAAATGCATTAAACATGTCGAAATAGATAAATTTCATGAACAAAAAAACATGTAGCCTATACATAATCAGAACATTAAAGATATAGGGTCGCATCAATGACCAACTTCTGATCTAAGGATTATCTGTGAAGCAATCAACTAGAATATAAATATGGAAATATAGAAATTCATCAAGGTCGAAGATTGATTAACAATAATCCATAAGAAATAACTAATAGATTGACAAAATTCAGATCAAAACGAGCGGGGGCGAAGATGATACCTTTCAGTTGCGATTGCGATGAAATTGATCAAAAGGAGTTTCCGTTCTAAGTTCGAAATGTTTCCTGGGGGGTTAGTTTAGGCTTAGGGTTTCGTGTTTGGATTAAAATACTTTAGAGATGAGATTGGGGATTTCTGTTGACGATCACGCTACGCTTCTCCTCTCTAATTTCTATTCCTTTCTTTGCGTTCTCTTTTCTTACCGTTATTCTCTTCTCTTCCTTCTCATTCTGTTGGTCTTGTGCTGCAGATGCAATGAAAGATTCCAAATACTCGTATTTTCAGGAGGAGACGTCTAATCGCAACGAACTCTTGTATTTAAGTGCTTGATATACTTTTTGATCATTTCTGATAATATATTTATGTGCAACCGTGATTGGCGGCAAGGGCCGAAGGGGAGCCGGTGGATGGCGCAAGGCCGGCGATAAACGACCGATCGGTGGACGGCCGATGAGCGGCAGGACCGGCCGGCGATGAACTACGGACGATCGGCGGCGACGACCGATCGGAGATGACCGGCGGCCGGGCGGCGGGTGGCGAGGGAGGCCGACGGCGGATGGCCGTGGCTCATTTCATGTTAGACGAGAATATTTCTTGGTTATCTAAAGAAGACACATGGGAATAGAATTATCATGAAATGAGGTCATTTGATTACCTTGGCAATCCTGTATTTCCGAGAATATCTTTTACACCTAAACAAGCATGGTAATATTTAATGGTACTATAAGATTACAACCTATATTATCTCCTCCCAAGCGCACCCTAAAGGTAAATTGCTTAATAATACCACAACATTTCACCATTTTTGCGCTTTAATATCCTAGCGTATTTCGTTGTCAGCATGATACTACCTCTTGTTTTTACCGCCGTGTCTATTTTGTGTCTGTTTATTCCAAAAATCGTGTATATAAAAGATTGTGGAAAACGGTTGCAATGAATATATCGACGCAAAAAAGACTCGACGGTAAAAGAGGAAGGTACTAAGGTGCTAATGGCGAAATACATTAGGTTATTAAAATGCAGGGAATGAAAGTATTGAAGTGCAAAAATTGTGAAATATTAAGGTATTATTAAAAGATTTACCCATTACCTTAAGAGGAATATAGGAGTTTTACAATCCTTGCAAAGGACTTTTTTGAGATATAAACCCCAGAAACAGGATTTTACTTCGGTATGTACTTTTTTATTTTTTGCACTTTAGCCATTTCCAATTCCACCAATGAAATGGTGTCACTTGTTGGTTTCCCCCTTTGTTTTCATATAAGTACTGCTGGACCACTCAATTTTTCTCATTTTTCATAAGTTTGGTCAACAGGTTGGACGGTTATTCTTTTGATCTAATGCTGCATAAACAATCGTACGCATGTATGATTAAAATAATAAAAACAAGGCAACAAGACTAGCCCCAAAAAACATTGAGATTTTGAAAACCGCCCGGCTATAATGCTCTAAAAACAAACCCAAACTAGCGGTGCTGAGGAATCGGAATGAACCAGCTTTTACATATTTTTGGATCCGAACCAGGCCGGTTGTCCATCATACAAAAACATACTCGATCCAACATTGTCTTAAAACCTTCATCCGCATGAGCCGGATCGGTCATGTTTTGGGTGCCTGGCGGATTTTAGCTGAAACAAGATAACCATGACCCAAAAGACGGCATAGATCATTTGTTTTGATTCCGCATAAGAGAAATTATGTGGTATATCGAGTGCAATGCGCCAGGCAAGACAGAGAGAAAGAGACGTGGATTCATGGATAGCTTTATGAGTCCATATGTTATTTCTTTCTCTTGTAGAAGTGAATGCATCATATACATAAATAGTTGGTAAGGATCTATTTATCAAAATATGAAGGCCTTTGGCAACAAGATTTCCAAAACCATGGTTTCGATAGTGCTTGTAAGTGTGCAAATCATGGTTTCGTAAAATCAGGGTCCACAAAGTTAAGGGTCCTTTGGCAATATAGTTTATAAAACCAGGGCTTCGTTTAAATTAACTTATTCTTAAACAAGAGAGATAATAAAAAGAGAATATGTGAAAGTTTCTAAAACTCCATTCTTTTTGTAGAGAAAAATAAGGTATCAAGCACTCCAAACCTTTTGAAATCACCATTTCCGAAACTTTATTTTGGTCAACAAACAAACCATAATTTCAATTTTTAGGGATTAATCATTGAAACCCCATGAAAACCTTTTTGGAATCTGTAAATTTGATGAAGCTCGTTGGAAACCCTAGGAAGGAAATATGTGTCCCAATCGATCTTTACGCATCGTCGTCGTCATCAACCACCCCTATCGTCGTCGTCGTCTCGGAGACGGACTCAGACCCCCCGGCCAGGGTTCTCATGCTTGCCCCCTGTTACTTGTTTGAATTCTTTGGAAAAAATTTACGTGCTTGATTCATTAAAAAAAATTAAATTGCGAAATCCAATGTTTATTTATTCCCGAACTTGGAAGTGCATGTGGAAGTCTTATAATGTGGTTTGCTTGGGATTTGTCCGCATGCAATACTAGTTTATTCTAATGATATCGTTGAGTGTTGGAATGATGTATGGTCAATTATCTATATTTTAATTTCTTGATGGAATTGCATTCAAGTCATACGAAACGGAGGTGTATCTTGAAAAGGAATTCTAGAGAACTTGCCCCATTGTTATTTTGCACTTTCTAACCCATCTCATACAATTTTAGGTAGCTAAGCTTGAGGTTTGCGGTTTTGGGTTTGATTAGATCTTGTTTCTATTGGGTTTGATTAGATTGTGAGCCTGTCATGGATTATACTGATATAAAGAATGATATATTTGATGAGATGAAGATTATTTTGTTTTAGATTAGTTTAGAGAAGATTAAGATTGTTTAATTCGACTAACTTTATTAAAGAATGGATATTAACTCAACTTTCAGTTTTATAGATGTAATAACCGACAAAGAATGTGTACTATAGTAAAAATTCACTTTATTAAAGAATGGATATTAACTCAACTTTCAGTTTTATAGATGTAATAACCGACAAAGAATGTGTACTATAGTAAAAATTCGTTATAACAATCGATAGTTTTTTTTTACTAATGGATGTCACCGTAGGTTGTGTTTTTGCTATTTCCATGTGTGTGAGGGACGCAGAGAGAGTTGGTGAGAAGAATGATGAATGTTTAGATGTGAGAGACTAAAATAGTCTCATATCGGAAAACCATAAGAGGTATATGAATATAAAATATAAGATGGGTAAAATCTCAAAGTCTTATTATTGGAACCCACTTATATCAAAAGCCCGTGTACACTCATCAAAAGCTCGTGTCATTATTTATGAGTGTACATGGGCTTTTGATATAAATGGGTTCCAATAATAATACTTAAACCTCGTTGAGATTTGGCCCATCTTATATTTTATACGCATGTACTTCTCATAGTTTTTCAATATGGAACTGTTTTAGTTTTTCACATCTTAACAATGACATTGATATCTTTTGAAAAACAAGAGAGAATTGCATGGGGATATTAAAGATGGAAAACTTAATACGGACGGTTTGAAAGGAGAAAATTAATTTAGGGATCTTTTTATTTGATTAATTTTTTTCAAAAAGGCAGGGCATTAATAGATGATATACCTTGGTTTCGCATTATAAGAATACACAAGTAAACTCAACCGTGTCGTCCTTCTTTCCTTTTTTTAACAAAGATGCCCCGGCCTCCCGCTCGTTTCCGAGCCTTCCGCCGAGCTCTTCCTCCTCGGTCTCATCCTGATCGACCCACAGCGCTGATCACAGGCACCTACGCCACGGCTCCGCGAATCTCGCCATGCGCGAGATATCTACCGCCCACGATCCCACGTTCCAAGCCATCACGATCCCCATTAACGAGCTTGTCTCGCCATCAATGCGGGATCCCGCCTATCATGCGGGCATGACGTCATGGGCGTAACGACCGGCGTGATTCTCGCGCCTGCCTGCCAATTGCTGCCGCTATATAAACCCCTCTCTCAGACGATCGAGGTACGCAATTCTTTCCACTAAGCCGCTACTCTGCCCGATTTGCACCACTAACTTGATCGTCGGAGGGTCCTCGGTGGTACAACCACTCCGGGACTTCCTTGCAGGTAGGTCGGCTCAACCTCAAATCCAAGCCCATTAAGATCCACACAATAAAGGAATCAACCCCTAGATCAACTCTCAGCCGTCCGTCATTACGCGAAGAGATCAACGGAAGATAACATCTGAAGGAGATCCAGAGCTCCATCAGTTGGTGCCGTCTGTGGGAAACTTCTTTTTCCACTCAACGAAAGTTCATCTTTCGATCCCAACTCCATGGCGAGCGATCACCGCGATGATCCAAGCACTAGCCGCCGCCTCTCCCACAACAGAGGCGCGGACGAATCTCCTCTCCCGAACGCCATCAACGCCCTCGCCACTCTGATAGATCGACTCGCGTCCGTCGTGGACGCGCTCGTCCGTGTCCAAACGGCAGGGCAATCTCCCTAGGTCGCCGCTCCCCCACCTCGGGACCGGGACCCCTACAGAGGGAGAGAAGACTCTGCTCGCGTCGGCACTACCGACCACCGTCTCGCTACCTCCGGCGGCCGCAGATTCCACATGCCAACATATTCTATGACCCGCTGGGCGCCGTACAGTTCAACACCGAGATCCGTCGCCAGAGCGCCTCGCCCCGAGCCCCATCGCGCTCCTGTCCCTCCCGAGGAGGTGTCGGTCAGCTCGCCTGCGCCCAGGCATGACCGACACCCCCTCCCTCGACGGGGTCGCGCGGACGGGACTCGTCACGGCAGCTCAAAGACTACCTCGCCGGGGGACCTAAGAAACCTCATCGAAAGGAACCGGGCCCGTGACCCCACACAGGTCTCCGACAGCAGAGGCTAAAGATCAGAATGTGCCGAATCATCGGGGTACCACGGCCGACTCGACGCCCTAAAAAAGAAAATCGAGAGCATGTATCGGGAAGGTCGTCATTCGCGCGACGGGGCTAAATACGCCGCCGACTCGCTCACGAAGCCCTTCACCGAGGAGCTTCTCGCCGTTCACATCTCTTCCCGAAACAAACCCCCGAGGGTCTCGCTTTTCGACGGTAAGTCCGGCCCAAAGGACTATTTGGATGCGTTCACGGCCGGGATGAGTTTCCAAGACTGTTCTGACGCCGCCCAATGCCGCGCTTTCCCGGCCACTCTCATCCGCTCCGGGCGAGACTGGTTCCGAGGACTCGCGCCATGCTCCATCTCGACCTTCAGTGAGCTGGCCACCCAATTCTTCGGCCACTTCGTCGGGAACAGACGGCAGAAGCGGACCGTCGACCATCTCTTCACAATAAAGAGCGGGGACAAGGAGATCTTCAAAGGGTACGTCGCCCGCTTCTACAACGCCCTTCTCGAAGTCCCGGAACACCGGGAGGAGACGGTCATCATGGCACTAAGGCCGGGTCTTAGGCACAAGGAGTGGTTACACTCCTTTGCATTAGCGCAACCTAAGACCATGGTCGAGGTCAAGTCCTGGACCGAATGTAAGATCCAGCTCGAATCCGAGGTGAACGCCAATTTTCCCCGGACAGAACAGACGGATCATAAGAAAAGGGCCCGAGAAGAGAAAAAGAGGCTTGAGCGGCCAAAGCCCTACTTCCCAAAGTTTCAGGAGTACACCCCGCTTAACGTCTCCCAAACGGTACTGCTGGAAGAGGCCAAGGGCGAGAGGTTCTTCAAGCCCCCCCGGTTTTGCGCATGGCTGCAAAGCGCACCCGGGGCCCCTACTGCGGCTTTCACCGGTCGCAGGGCCATTCCATGGAGAACTGCAAACAGCTCTGAGACTATATCGAGGAGCTCAACCGTTCGGGGCACCTGGCAACATACTTGCGGGACAAGCGGCAGACTGATCGTGAGCAAGAGCAACGTCCCCCTCCCGACGAGTTGACAATCGGCCAAATCATGGTCATATCAGCGGGGGGTACGTCGGGTATCTACGAGGTTCAACACCCCACGCCGATCGTGGAGTCTAGCAGCCGTCCGAGGAAGAAGTCCAGGGATACCGAGTCGGGCGTTTTCAATAACGAGGACCTCCACGGTATATCCCTGCCCCACAACGACCCTTTGGTGATTACGGCTCGTGTCCACCAATACGAAGTGCAGAGGATACTGGTTGACTCTGGAAGCTTGGCGGATATACTCTTTTACGACTGCTTTCTGCGCATGGGACTCACCCCGGCGGACCTGAGGCCGACCTCCCACCTCCTATCAGGGTTCGCCAACCACTCCATCCTGGCGGAAGGAGTAATCACTCTCCAGTTTAACATCGGTGAGGCCTGCCATACGCGAACAGTGCCCGTGGAATTCATCGTAGCGAGAATCCCGTCGGCATACAATATCCTCCTCGGCCGCCCTATGCTGAACTCCCTCAGGGCCCAGATATCGACCTTCCACTTGGCTATGAAATTCTCGCTCGAACGAGACGGGGTAGGTCGGGCCTACGGAGACCAGCAGACTGTGAAGGTTTGCTTCACCGCAGCATCTTCGTCTGAACGGGCGAACAACGATGTTGAGGCCGAGAGTGAAATCAGGGGTTCTCTGGACACTCGGAACGAGCAAAAGGAGGTCCAAGGGACCCCGGTGGAGCCGCTGACGGAGGTCTCCCTCGTAGAAGGGGACGACGAACGAATAGTCCAGATCGGTTCGCTTTTAACCGGGGCTCAGTGAGACGACCTGGTTGGTTTCATGAGAAACAATTATGACGTGTTCGCCTGATCACCTGCTGACATGCCTGGGATCGACCCCAAAATCATATCTCACAAGCTCGGGGTAGATCCTACGGCCCGATCCGTCAGGCAGAAAAAGCGAAGCTTTGCCCCGATCAAGAAAAAGATGATCGAGGACGAGGTAGACAGGCTCCTCGCCGCCAACTTCATTCGGAATGTGCCATACTCCGAATGGTTGGCGATCGTGGTCATGGTGAAAAATCCAAGCGGGAAGTGGCGCATGAGCGTCAACTTCACCAACCTCAACAAGGCCTGCCCGAAAGACAACTATCCCCTCCCTCGGATAGATCATCTCGTCGACAACTCGGCAGGCCACGAGCTACTTAGCTTCATGGACGCCTTCTCCGGCTACAATCAGATCCGTATGAATCCAGCAGACGAAGATCTCACCGTATTCACAACGGACCGGGGGGTATACTGCTACAAGGTAATGCCTTTCGGCCTCAAAAACGCCGGAGCTACGTACCAACGCTTGGGCAATCGCATGTTCAAGCCGCAGATCGGCAGGAACATGGAAGTTTACGTCGACGATATGCTCGTCAAATCTGTCTTGTCAGTCGACCACGACAAGGATCTGGATGAGGCCTTTGAAGTACTCCGCAAGTTCAAGATAAAACTGAACCCTGCCAAGTGCGCATTTGGGGTCACTGGGGGAAAGTTCCTCGGTTTCATGGTCACTCACCGCGGGATTGAGGCTAACCCGGAGAAAATCAACACCATCCTCAACATTGCCTCGCCCAAGACTAACGTTGAGATCATGCGACTGACAGGACGAGTATCCGCTCTGTCACGTTTCATGTCGAGGTCTGGCAAGAAGTGCCTCCCGTTCTTCAAAACTCTAAGGAAAATTCCGAGGTTCGAGTGGTTGGTGGAGTGCCAGATCGCTTTTGACCAATTAAAGAGACACCTTACAACCCCACCTCTGCTCACCCGACCAGTGGAAGGGGACGAACTGTCGTTGTATCTAGCAGTATTCGACCAAGCAGCGGGCGCAGTGCTCCTCTGTAAGATCGACGGAGTCCAGAGGCCGGTATACTATGTGAGCCACGTCTTCAAAGACGCAGAAATGAGATACCCAGCGATAGAGAAAATCGTCTTGGTGCTCATAGTGGCCTCAAGGAAACTGCGGCACTATTTCCAGGCGCACACCATCCTTGTTCTTACCGAGCGCCCCTTGGGGGCTATCCTCGCCACACCCGAATCCTTTGGCCACTTGGAAAAGCGGAGGTGGGAGTTGTTCCAATTCGACATAAAATACCGCCCGAGGCAGGCCATCAAAGCACAAGCCCTGGTCGATTTTGTCGTCGAGCGCACTATCCCCAGCAAAGAGCCGGGGTCAACGCCGACCCCTGCAGATCAGTCCTCTGTCGATGGGTAGCCCGACTCAGTCCCTAATTGGATCCTTTATGTCGACGGGTCCTCGACCGAGGAAGGTTGTGGTGCAAGCCTCATCATTCGAGGCCCGAACGAGGCAGAAATGGAGTATTCTCTGAGGCTCGGATTCAATGCTTCAAATAACGCGGCGGAATATGAGGCCCTACTGGCTGGACTGCGCATAGCCTCCGGGCTA
Source organism: Agapanthus africanus (assembly GCA_030015575.1). Taxonomy (NCBI): domain Eukaryota; kingdom Viridiplantae; phylum Streptophyta; class Magnoliopsida; order Asparagales; family Amaryllidaceae; genus Agapanthus; species Agapanthus africanus. The sequence goes on from CM057339.1 coordinate 305,642,923, forward strand.
GGGCTGAAAACAATTCGGATCCGCAGCGACTCAGCCTTAGTCGTTGGCCAGGTGACCGGTGATTTCGAGGCTCGGGAACCTCTGATGGTGAAGTATTTGGCCGAGGTAAGAAGACTTCGAAAGAACTTCGACAAAGTCCAAGCAGAGCAGATCCCCAGACAGCTCAACGCCCAAGCCGACGCTTTGAGTAAGCTGGCTTCATCCTACTCGGTCAACAACAAGCGGTCCATCCTCTTCGAGATTTTGCCACGGCCTAGCATAGAAGACGGAGCAACAACACTTCATGTGTACACAGCCCAGGAAGAAGACCGGGACTGGAGGAAGCCCCTCATGGAATTCCTAAGGGAGGGTACGCTCCCAGAAGATCGGAGAGAAGCCCGCCGTCTCCTAGCCAAAGCCCGTCACTTCGTCTGGAGCAATGGGAACCTCTACAAGAAGTTCTTCACTCAGCCCCTGCTCCGGTGCATCGACCCCCACGAAGCCGACTATGTCCTCCGTGAGATCCACGAAGGGGTCGGCAGCGCGCACCAAGGGGCCCGCACCTTAATCCAGAAGGAATTGCTCCAGGGGTACTACTGGCCAATTATTCACCAAGACGCCCAGAAGCTCGTTAGGAGATGCAAAAGTTTCCAACTCCACAGAAGTGTACCTCGCCTTCCAGCTACCGAGCTGACCGCCCTAACCTCACTGTGGCCATTCGCCCAGTTGGGAATGGACATGACAGGCCAGTTCCCTACCGGCACGGGCGGGCACAAGTACATCGTCGTCGCGGTGGATTACTTCACAAAGCGGATCGAAGCCATCCCCATCAGGAAACTAGATGCCACCACAACAATCAAGTTTCTGCAGAACAACGTGATACTCTGGTTTGGCATCCCGAGGTGCATCATTACCAACCACGGGACGAACTTCGAAAATGAAAAAGTGAAGGAATTCTGCAATGAATATCATATCCTCATGAAGTTTGCCGCGGTCGCACATCCCTAATGCAACGGGAAAGTCGAAGTCGCTAATCGGGACGTCCTCAGAGGTCTCCGGACACGCCTAGAAGGACGCCAAGGCAGTTGGGTCGAGGAATTGCCCCGGGTCCTATAGGCCCTGCGTACATCAAAGAAGACCCCCAACTGGGAAACCCCTTTCAGTCTATGCTATGGGACCGAGGCAATGGTCCCAGCGGAGATCGGGCTACCCAGTCACCGGGTTGAACACTTCGACGATGAAGCAAACATCTCGGCAATACGAACCAACCTAGACATCTTGTTAGAGAAACGAGACTGGGCTCAAATCAAAGCTGTCACCTATCAACAACAGACTGCCCGCTACTACAATGCGCGAGTCAAGCGTCGCCTCTTCAAGGCCGGGGACTTAGTCCTAAGGCGGAATGAGTTCGTCGACCAAGACAGGCTGCATAAGTTTTCCCCAAGATGGGACGGTCCTTTCCTCATCTCTGAGGTACTGTCCGGTGGAGCCTACCGTTTGCAAGACGCAGAAGGACGCAAGTTTCCACGACCTTACAACGCCGAGAAACTCAAACTATATCAATAAAAAGAGCATCTACTAGCGTGCACTTCTCTTACTAAAGCAATGTAAACTTTTCACAAGTTCTTTCTGTTTATATAATAAGCAGGGAACAATAAGGCATTGCAAAAAGAAGATTTTTTTAATTCCAAAGGGTACTATGGGCTCCTCAGTCGTACATTGAAATAAAAGAAAATTACAATAGCGGGGGAAGGGGTGCAGGAAACATTGCTCGTGGTACTCCGAGCATATTTCCGCCAGCCGAGCCCTCGCCGCCTCGGACTTTTGCGTCTGATGCATCCCGTGAACGTCTGTGTGGTGCCTCAGTTGGTAGCACTCGAGGACGAGCGCCACCGAGCGATCCCGCTGACCCGCCGAGATCAGGCCGAAGCGGCACAAAGACCTCAGCTTATCGACTGCCTCGTCCTTCAGCCGCTCGGACATGGGGTTGTGCAGCCCCGGCGACGCCCTCCAGATAGAGTACATCAACAGCTGGAGCAGGGGGAGCGCCGGGGAAGAAGTCGGCCGAAATGATCTTCGATGAGGCATATCACTAACTGTACCGTGTCCTCGGTGCAATACTGATCGTAGAGATACACGTTCTCGAAGCTTATGATGTCGGGGATGGTAAAGGGGAAGTCCTCCATTCTTACATTTTAGAGATGGAGAAAGGAGTGCTCAACAAGCCCTCCGCTTTATAGCCCCACTGCTCCCTCAATAGTCCAACAGTCGCTCGTGCCTTCCACAACTGTACCACTACATGGCGGGCGTCCCGCCTTTCTCGGCGAAATCGGAACGACGTGGTTCTTACGCTCCGCCTCCCCCCACGCGTTAATGACACGTGTCGACCATGAAGGTCACTCTTCCCGATGTTCAAACGCTGTGGAAGATCGGACAGAACTTCATGACTCAACAGAGCAGCTTCACTGCTCGGTCCATCCTTAGCAGGCCACTTCCGACCCCTCCCGCGCTAAGGATCGAAACCCTCGCCAAGAGGTAATCGGGCAGCTACCCTGCTCAGTTATCCTTGGCTGGTAGTTCCCTACCTCCACGACGCCAAGGATCTAAGCCCTCGCCAAGAGGCACCGGGCAGCAACCCTGCTCGGCCCATCTTTAGCAGGCCACTTCCGGCCCCTCCCGCGCTAAGGATCAAAGCCCTCGCCAAGAGGCACCAGGCAGCAACCCTGCTCATCCCTTCCTTAAGGATCAAAGCCCTCGTCAAAGGCAACCGGGCTCGCCCCCGCACGGTTATCCCTGGCTGGTAGTCCCCTACCTCCATGACGCCAGGGATCTAAGCCCTCGCCAAGAGGTACCGGACAGCAACCTTGCTCGGCCCGTCCTTAGCAGGCCACTTCCGTCCCCTCCCTTGCTAAGGATCAAAGCCCTCGCCAAGAGGCACCGGGAAGCAACTCTGCTCGGCCCGTCCTTAAGGATCTAAGCCCTCGCCAAGAGGCACCGTGCAACAACCCTGCTCGGTCCGTTCTTAGCAGGCCTCTTACGGCCCCTCCCGCGCTAAGGATCAAAGCTCTCGCCAAGAGGCACCTTGCAGCAACACTGCTCGGCCCGTTCTTAGCAGGCCTCTTACGGCCCCTCCTGCGCTAAGGATCAAAGCCCTCGCCAAGAGGCACCTTGCAGCAACCCTGCTCAGCCCGTTCTTAGCAGGACTCTTACGGCCCCTTCCGCGCTAAGGATCAAAGCCCTCGCCAAGTGGCACCGGGCAGCAATGCTGCTCGGCCAATCCTTAAGGATCTAAGCTCTCGCCAAGAGGCAACCGGGCTCATCCTTGCTTGGTTATCCCTGGTTGGTAGTTCCTTATCCCATGACGCCGGGTATCCAAGCCCTCTCCAAGAGGCAACTGAGCAGCTTCATAGCCCAATCCATCCTTAGCATGCTTCCCTATGCCCTCCCGCTAAGGGACAAAGCCCTCGCCAAGAGGCAACTGAGAAGCTACCCTACTCGGTCATCCATAGTTGGTAATTACTACCCACAGACGCCAAGGATCAAAGCCCCCGTCAAGCGGCCATGCACGTCTAAGCTATCCCCACCTCGACTTCGGGGCCATGGAGATACTGACCCTTCACTGGTCTTTGCACACTTGGCAAATGATCAAATTCAACTTGACGTGTGATCGCTAGACGAAGAACCGACCTGACATAAAAGCAGCACCGTGCAAATGCAAATGTTTACCACAAACAAAAGGAAAATGTGCACGCAAAGAAATTGCAAAAAGATTTTTTATTCACAAAAACTCCCCAGCCTATCAAAAGTGCTCGGAGGCTTACAAAATTTCAGAGCAAAATAGAGAAATAAGAAGACGAGGGGCTTCAAGCCTCAGGGGCAGGGAGGACCTCAACGAGTCGCGCTTCCACTACGACCACTGGAGCGGCATCTTTAGGGTCGGCACCAACGGCAGGAACTTCGGTGCCGACAGCCGGGGCGACCGACTTACCCCTCACGCTCCCACCGGGGCCCACTTTCCCTGCATCATGTCCGAGGGCGATCCCCTGCGCGTCTTCCTCGAGAGGGTACACGGCCCGGAGCTCGGCGTTGGGGAACTCCGGCATCTGAGCCTTGACAGAGTAGAGGGCATCGTTCCAAATGATGCCTGGCTCTGGCAAGGTCGGCGTAGAACTGATCCGACTTCTTATAGTTCTCCACCGCCTTCAGCGCCTATTCCTTCGCCGCACCGTTCTCCTTCCGAAGGGTGCTCGCCGTCTTCTTCATGGTGGCGATGAGCACCTTAGAGTCCTCTAACTGGGACTCGGCGGCTCGGGCGGCCTCTCGGCATCTGGTGGTCTCCGACTCACGGCCGCCACCTGGTCTTCAAGAGCAGCGATCCTCTCCCTCACCGCCTCCAACTCCAGCCTCGAGCTCTCCTCCCGTGAGGAGAACTCGCCTGCGGCCCGCATCGCCGGGGCAATCTCCTTGTCCTTCATGTTGACGACGAGGGCGACGTGGTGGAGGACCTAAAGAAAAGAAAGAGGGTTAAGAGGGAAAGGAAGGCACCCAACTATGAGAACAAAAATGTAGAATGAAGAACCGAGTGGGGTGCGAACACTAACCTGCACGGCCTCTTAGGATATGGCCGCCATTTGGGCACGGAGGGTCCCCCGAGGGATTCTTCCCCCGGCCGACCTTTCCATCTCCGAGAGGAGGCTGTTGGCAATGGAGAGCCCAGAGGGCACCTCAAAGCGAAGATCCCCGTCGTCCACAATGATCGGGGAATCTGGGGTGCGGGGCGACGTCCTGTGGAACCTCTTGAGGAGCGACACGGGGGGACCGGTCTTACCTCCCTCCTCGGCGGCCCGGGGCTCTTGTTCCCGAGCACGTTTTCGGATAGGTGCGTGACTGGACTCTAGAGCCCAGGGCGCATTTGGGTGCCTGGATGAAGTGGTCGCCGGCAGAGCCGGAACCGACGACGGGCGAGAAGAGCCGTCGCCTCCGGCCTTCTTCCCCTTCTTGACGTCGACCACTGCTTCCCAAAATTTTTTCATGTCCATGAGTACTGCATAAGATGAAAATATGAGGAGTCAGCAACGCCAGGAAAAATGAAAAATGCATAAGTCTAAATAGGTCGCCTGAAAGCCCCTAACTTACCTGCGTACTCGACGGGGCTGAGCCCGGCCCAACTGAGGGCCTGCTCAGACAGCAGCACGTCGGCCTGAGGAAAAGGATCCCACTCAGACACCGCCACCGCGTCGGGATCATTTGACCGACTCACCCGCGGACAGCTGTCCCTTTGGCACTGGGTGGGCACAGGCCAATCCTCATCCTCGGGCGGGGCGATAAAGAAAAACTTCTTCTTTCATTCATGAATAGAAGAAGGTACTACGACGACTCCCGACCCGGGAGCGTCCCCCCGTTGTCTTCTAAAAGAGAGGTATACCTAGCTCGGCTTGTCCCTACGAGCGCCGGGGTGGTTTTTGTAGCAAAGGGAAGAACGAGAAGGCTCAGGCTGAAAGGGATCTGACTCAATTTCAACCGGACCAGGAACCCGAGGAGGATCTTCCAAGAGTTCATCATTAGCTGGCCCGGGGCTAACCCGAAACAATTCAACGCCTCACTCACTTCAGGGGAGAAGAGCAGTCGCACCCCGGCCCAAAATGTCTCCATCTATAAGGCAATCTCCTTATCCTGTACCTGGTTTGCCCTCTCCCCCTCATCGGCAAGACGAAGCGAATAGCCGGGAGGAATGGAGAAATGAGTCTTGATGTTAGCGAGCTCCTCCGCACTCCTCAGCGAGGATCGCACGCCAAGAAGTAGAAGAGGAAGAAGTAGAAGAGGAAGCTTCAGAAGGCCTCCTAGACTCTACCCGCACTACATGTATAGACTCCTAAGAAGAAGACATCTAACCTGATCAAAGTAAGGTATCACCGGGAGATTGATAGCACGGAATCCGAACTGAGGAGAATAGCACCGAGCTGACACAACTAAGGACGAGGAAATTATGAAGAGGTATGGGCCCTGATGGGGATCCCACCTCTATTTATAGCTGCCGGCGCACGCATCCTACGGCTCCGATCGACTCCCGCCAAAACAACGTTTCGCAACTAACGGCCGACAACGTTCCACCTGTCGCACTCGCATTGGACGCGTTCCTTCGAGCGTAAGGGCGCCTGCAAAGCGTCTCGCCGGCCAACCAACGCCAGACGCGTGGGCCGTCACTTCGACGGGCGTACACACGATCCGGCGCTTCGCCTTTAATGCGAGATCTCCCCTGATCCGCTGACGCCAAAATACCACTCTCTGCCCGGGAATGCATGACCGATGATATCTTCGAATGAGAACTCACCTCGGATGATCGGTCAGACCACTCTCGACCCGACCCAGGAGTGGGTCGAGACTAGAGTGGGGGCTAATGATGAGGCTCAATATCGTGACTCTCCAAATACAGACACGTGGCGGATGACGTACCCCAGAACTACAAGAAGGGATCAAGAACTTCAGTTGGGATCGCACCTCTGGTTCCGGACCGAGGAGTCTCCCGACCTTTGGTGACCTTCCAGACCTCTCCCGGCTCGCTCCGAGCTATCATGGTACAAAGATGCCCCGGCCTCTCGCTCGTTCCCGAGCCACCCGCCTAGCTCTTCCTCCTCGGTCTCATCCTGACCGACCCACAATACTGATCAAAGGCACCTACACCACGGCTTCGCGAATCTCGCCATGCGCGAGATATCCGCCATACACGATCCCACGTTCCACACCATCACGATCCCCATTAACGAGGCTGTCTCGCCATTAATGCGGGATCCCGCCTATCACGCGGGCGTGACGTCATAGGCGTAACGGCCGGCGTGATTCTCGCACCTCTCTGCCCATCACTGCCGCTATATAAACCCCTCTCTCAGACGATCGAGGTACGCAATTCTTTCCACTAAGCAGCTACTCTGCCCGATTTGCATCACTAACTTGATCGTCGGAGGGTCTTCGGTGGTACAACCACCCCGGGACTTCCTTGCAGGTAGCTCGGCTCAACCTCAAATCCAAGCCCATTGAGATCCACACGATAAAGGAATCAACCCCCAGATCAACTCTCAGTCGTCCGCCATTACACGAAGAGATCAACGGAAGATAATATCTGAAGGAGATCCAGAGCTCCATCAGAATCCATTCGACTCTCTTTCACAATCACCAGTGGATGGTTTCCACTGGTGATATTAATTAGAAAGTACATAAATTTTGTAAGTCTTTTCATTATAAGATCAATTTGATATGTTGGATCTGTTGGAGTAGGTTGAGAAAATGGACAAAAAATAAAAAAAATTCTGCAAGGTTGCCGCAAAAATCTATCGCTAGACCAAGTCGAGAGCTGCTATGCATTTCAAAAACATGGAGATTAAAGCTGATTCGGCCTATTCCGGTGCAAGAATCACAAAGCCGATCTACCTCAATAACAACAACCATGAGTTTTGGTGTGCACCAACCAGCAACTTGATTCTGGACGATTCGATGGCGCATGGACATAGCTCTCTGTTCTTGACTGGCTGAATTTAGCGAGAGTATTTTGCAATACTCTTTGGAGTTATAAAATGAGAATATTTTGTAATATTCTCTGAACGGAGATATGGGAATATTTTGTAATATTCTCTGAATTGAGATTGGCGGGAAAAGTTTGCAATGTTCTCTGTGTTCTCAATTCAATTCGTCTAAATAGGATTGAAATTCCTATGCAGTTCTTATGAATAGAATCGGCATAGTTCTATGTGTTTCCATTCAGTTCTTATAACTATGAAAATAGTTCTCTGCGTTTTTATTCAGTTCATAGAACTATGAAAATAGTTCTCTGTGTTTCCTAATTCTTTCACTTTTTCAGTAACTATGGCTCTCTAGTTTGATCTCTACATATATAGCGATCTCAGATCCAGCCAAAAGGCCTTATCAATTACAACTCTTCGTAACTGATGGCCAGCTCAACAGTCTCCATTCAATCAGCCCGAACTATCTAGAGTAAAGTGTTGTGTGCTCAATGCGTCTCAGCCCGATTGGCCCAATCCCGATCCATGCCCACGTCCACGTCCACGAGCCACCAGTATCACTTATGAGTAATTAATTAATTAATTAATCTTGTTATAGGCAAGATTCGAACTGTTAACTTTTTTGGTGGCAAAACATTTGTCAAACCAATTAGGTTAATAGAGTCTTTTGTTAATAAACAAAATAAATAACATATAATTTATTAGTTTGAAATTTCATCCATTGTTTTTAACGAAAAATGCTAATAAGATCCAACAATTTCCCACAAGTTTTTAAATAGCATCCAAGTCTTAGTCACAACACATAATGAAGATGTCACGTGGACTTGAATCCCACTTAGACCTACTAAACTGTAGTTAGGTGTATGGTGAACTAAGTCTTGAACCAGCACTTCATTAACATCCTAGCGATCACACTATGACTAAACCAAATTCATGCAATAGTGGACTATGCCTTAAGACTATTGCCCATTTCCTAAGTCATTGCACGTTAACTGCCCTGTGCTTTATCAAGTTTCTGCTTGATCTTTAAGAATCTGTCTCAAGATTCTATATGAGTCGACCAAAACTCATTTTCAAGTATTGGTGAGTTTCTAAAGAGTGCTTGCCACCAAGCACGTTACATCCTGGATGCGTAGAACTCATTAAGGCTCTAAGTCAAGCTCAAATTTTTATGTTTCTTAAGCATGCTTGCAATCAAGCACCCAATATCCCAGATGTATAGGACTCATCAGACTCCAAGCCATTCTCACATTAGTCCGTCTAGTTTACATAATTTTTGAACTAGCAATCTTATTAATATTAGTGAAGCTTTGAAATAATAATTTGATTATATGGTAAATGTAATAAACTTACATAGGCTTAAGACCCATACAAGCAGAAGAGTTATCGATCCGATCCTTTTTCAAACCCTTTGTAAAGGCATCTGCTACATTTTTCGAAGATCGGCCGTCAATCACCGAGATGACTCTGCAGGTTATCAATTTATTTAGTTACCTATTGTTTACCGCCGAAGACTGCACTGAGACGCGCGGGCATCTAGCCTGAATTTGATGGTAGATGCTATTTGGAATATATCCATCCACCTCTCCGAAGATGCCAAGTTGATTTATGGCACCGTATATCGAAGGTTTGTACATATGCGACCGATGTTGCGTACCTTATCAGATTCTCCCTCTTTGAGGGGTTTTTGATTGTGGGGACGCTCTTTCCTGCAGGCGCAAGCCCCTTCAGTTAATTATACCATCGCATTGTGATAGCAACTTTCACCTGCTCCAGATAGATCACTTCGTGCCGTGTTATATTGTTTATTTTAGGGTTGCCCGTGGATTGTATACGGAGACTAGTTTATGTCGTCGCCCGTATGGCACAGATTAGTCCAAATCCGTATATTTAAAACTTAGGTTTGAACCTAGGTCATATGTTCCGTCAGTTCAGAGTATATTTTACTTTATTTAAGGATCATTAGTCATATATCAGACTAAGATCAACTCAAATGTAGCGAGCATACGGGCTCTTATAATTAGAGAAGTTTTTAGCTTATGAGAACTTAACCTATTTTGGGCTGAATGATGGGCTTTTATGTTACTCAGTAGAGAAGTCCTTGGAGATTTAATCTCTGATCATGTTTTTAGAGAAGTTAAACTTCTGTTATTGGTGTTTTGACCATTAATGATCACCAAGATTACTGTTTTTGAAGATTCGGGATCAGATTTCTTTAAGAACTAAGTTCTTGTCATGTTTTGGGAACTAAGTTCCTGGAGTATAGGCTCCATCACTTTTTTTTGTTTCTTTCATTCATGTTCTTTTTTCAACCTTATTTTCTCTTGAATCTTTGATTCTCAAGAACAAAATCTTCCCTATGAGAATTAAATTCTTTTTTTTAGGAGATCTGTCTTGTGGATCTTAGATACAGAGGAAGAACTTAGTTCTCATGAAGGGTTAAACCCTTAGATATGACATGATAGGTAAAGCGGGAAGATAGTTTTATCTCTGTATTTTCTTTATCTAAGGTTTGAGAGAGGGAAGATCTTCTTCTTCGAAGAGAATTAAACTCTCTATTGCCGAAACTTTTAGGTAGGTTTTCTGTATATGCAGAAGTTTATGGCTTCTTCTTTTTTTTATCTCATGGGTTGTAACGACTCTGAAATCCATGTACATAATTATTTGTTTAAATATATAGAAAAGGGTATTTCAGCCTGTATAGGAGTTATAAGTCATTTTTGTTTAATAAAAGTAAGAAACAACTTGTAGCTTACTGATAAAGCCTCTACACTACTGTGACATAGCATGTGTGTTTGATTCCCATCAGTCCCAATTATTTTTAAAGATTTTTCTTTTTAATTTTTCAGAAGCCCAAAAGTTGCACGTGTAATTCACGGAGAAACGAAAAGTTTCAGAAAAATCAAACAGGCGCAAAAAAGAGTAAACACATACCTAGACACACGGCATGAATCTCGAGGCAAAACACCTAAATCTGACCGCCCATTCCTCTCAAATGGACGCCGCCGACGGTCTGATTGGCTCTAAATGACTCCGTGCTTTACACACTCGTGCCTTCAGCTCCCCTCAACTCCCCTGCACTGTTTGATTTTCCTGCAATAAAAAAGATACTCTTCAAATCCCTAATTAACACCATTAATTCTATTTTAATTCATTTTTTATTTCACACCCTCTCTCATTTTTACCCTATAAATACCACCCCATGCCCTAGCTTTCCTCTATTCTGAAAATTCCTCAAAAATTCTCCAAGTTCAAGAAGGGTTAAGGCTATTCAAGTGGAGTTAAGCAAGCCAAAGAAAGAAGCGATCAAATTCCGACGACCGAAGTATCTCTGACGAGGCCAAGACCCCCTCTCTCTTTCTTAACCTCTTTCTAGTACTACACAACCAGTAAGTCCCTTCATCTCTCTCTCTCTCTTTTCACTTCTACATAATTTTTAAAACATATCAACAAAAGTGGGGTTAACTCCTATTTATACTTTTCTCAACATTTATACTCTACTTTATAAGCAAAATAAGTCAGACTGATATTCTAACACCACTCTTAATATTATGTATATCATTTAGCTTGTAGTTTAACAAAAAATTTCATGTGAAACAATCATATAACAAACTTTTTATTAAAATACCATGAAGTTTAGTATAACCGTTATTTCGATAACTAGTTTACCTATCTATAGAACCTTTACGGGGTAACGACCTACCCCACACGCATACTATGGTTTCATAGCACGGTATTATAAGTATATGAGTAATTCAAAGAAGAAGCTTTCCATTAAAATACCATATTTTTTCAAAACGGGTTTCTTTTAATCAATGTTTTTAAGTCCTTGGCAATTGCGCCTCTATAACCCTCGTCAGGGGACCTGCTAATGAATGGTACAGATTATTGCACATTTTTGGGACAGTAGAGCGAGATGCAGAACTCCTTACGGAGTATTCGGTCTCGAAAGGAAATAAAAATACGTTTTTTAAGAAATACGAATTTTCTAAATAAAACTAAACTTTGGAAATTATATAAAACTATGAATTCGTATTTTCAATAAAGATATATTATGAAACTATATTTTTTAAAATGAAAGATTAAAATTTTAATAAAATACCATCAAGTTTCCAAAAGAGCTAGTTTTCATAAAAATAGCATAAACTTTTAAAAATTAGGTTTTATCACTAAAACACCACAACAATTAAAATACATGTTCATAAAAACTCTAAATATTATAAATCACCTTCGAGATTATTGTTAAACAATATTAAAGTATTTTTCATAAAATCCCCTTGAGAGATGCAAACAATATAAATACAATGTAAACAAAAATAATAATAAATATTTAAGAACTCTAGATTGATATAGGTTGAAGCGGTATCATTTCTCTTGAGCCGTAGGGAGCCGGAGAAAATAAGTGCTTGTTTATTTAGGTTAGACAAGCTTAACGAAGTTATCAATGACAATTGTCTTGGAAAAAGACACAAATTCTGCTGTCCATATGCAGCAGTTGCCCGATTACTCCCGAACTTAAGAAATTTCAAGAACAAAATCCTTTCATAAAATTCTGGCTTCAACTTGAATCCAAACTCAAACCAGAATCCAAAATCAAACATGAACTTGAATACTTGATCATGAACCTGAACACTCGAATTCAAATATCAAACTCAAACTTGATACTTGACTCGACTTGACCGAACCATGATTATAACTTGACATGAACTTGACATGAATACCTGAACATATGATTACATCTTGAACATGAACCTGTACATTTTATATCCATGGTTTCGGCCAAGACCTGTAATTTTAATCTATACAATACAATACGCTGAGATAAAGGGGTATATTGGTATGGAACATATCTCATGGCATGAGAAGTCACTTATAAGATACCTACATGAATTCACGTGCCGTTGTCCCGTGGGCTATGATGGGGCCTTATACTACATGTTACCATAGTCCATAGGGTAAGATGGATGATTAATCGTTATCTTTGTGTCGTATGTAAAATGTTTCATAACCAAAGAAATTTATACCGCAATCAATTGACGGTGTCTACTGTAATTTCGTCGGTGAATGCGGATCGTCCACTGAGAAAGTGTGATTTGTTCGAAATTGTTTTAGTTGAGTCAAAAATTAAAAGATAAAAGAAATTGCAATAAAATTGATTCAAGATTTGTGAGTTTTCATTTTCAAGAAATTTAAAGAAAGTAAAGATCTAAAATCAAGAATCAAGAAATGTTCCCAAATTGTTTGAATTATCAAGATCTGTAAAGAGGCTTATAGGAATCGATCCAATTGATAGTGATGATGAATACTTATGATTACAAATTCTTATCTATTGAAGATTTGTTGCTAGATCGATGACGATCAACGAGAATTAGGGAACTATTGAAGAAACTAGGGTTTGTTCATCATCATCCCTTGTCCTTTCATTGATTATCATTCAAATTCTAGCCTCTAGCAAATTGAATCATCGATTGTTGATCTCTAATTTGGAGCGAAAACATTCAAGAAAGCGATCTCGCTCAAATTAGGTTTTCGATGAATCAATTTCCTAAGGTTTACAAAACTCATAAGTCTTAAGAATCGTTCAAGAATTTAATCATCATCATCTATCTATTTTCTCGATTCCGTTACAAGCGGAGATTTCATTCACACATCATGAAAAAGGAAAGAATCAAGAATTGATAACTCTTCATAATGCAAGAATGTAAAGAAAAGCAAGATTTACAATATTCACCTTTATTAATCGACGATTAGGTACAATTCACTGAACTCGAGATTACAAGATTTGAGGAGGTAACTAGATCCGCCGAAATTAGTTTCGCATCGATCTTCTTGAGTCGCGGATCGTCGTGGATCTCTTGCTCGGATGAAGGTCAACGTTGCTTCAAAGGATCTCCATTTGCTTGCTTGAATCGGTACTCGATGAATCTTGAATTGGCTTTTGAATTGGATTTGGGGCTAGGGTTTTGAGTTGCAAGTTGTGTCACTCAACTTGCGGAATTTTGGCTCAATATTCAACAACCCAATTAATGATGCCCCAGGTGCCCTTTAATAGTTTTCCCTCAAGCTTCCCCTAGAAGCTAGGTCTAGCTTCCCTTGGAAGCTTGGTTCTATGAAGCTTGCATAGGAAGCAAGGTAGTTATGTAGAAGCTTCTAGATTAAGATAGTTAGCTAGCTTGCATGAGAAGCTTGGTTGTTATGAGGCTTGCATGAGAAGCTTGGTAGGTATTAAGCTTGCACAAGAAGCTTGGCTGTTAGAAGGGAAGCTTCTGGAGAATTTGAGGGACTTTGAAGCGTCTTGAAGAAGTTTGGACGTTTAAAGAGAAGCCTTGGGAAAAGTTCCAACCGTCGACGAGTCAGATCGGCCGCGGATCCGCGGCGGATCGGCCTGACTCGGCCGCGGATCCGCGGCCGTTTAGTGCGATCACTGCATGGAATTTCCAGTGTTGTTTCATGTTGGCTTTATGGAACTTTCCGGATGTCTGGAATATTTTTATACTTTCTTGTTTACTGCCAGATTTCAAGTCTTTGACTTGACGTATTTTATCAGCACTTTTAGTAGTTCCGGCTCTTTTACCTGGAGAATTTCCTACACACAATCTCGAGACAATTGTTTGATACACAAAAGATCACGTATGCAATAATAAACATACAATTTCCCTTATAATGCTGGTTATAATGTATAACACATGTTATTTGGTATTTTTGCAGAGAAATTTCTAATATGTGCTATATTTATACCAAACACCTTTAGATGATTACAAATAGTAGGGAAATTGCTGTGTTAAAAATGCAATATTTTCGACTGATCAAATTCCCCCAAACTTAATTTTGGTCGTCTCGAGCAAATATCTTTTATTTTTAAGAGAAGAGGAACATATAAGAAAAAGAAAAACTAGCTAGCATACTTTCGTAGGCAACATGATTGCATTGAGCACGTGCAACAAGCCTTTAAACCTTTAGGTGTCCCTAGTAGGAGGAGTGTTGTCTCCTGAGGGTTTTCAGCGGATTGCACCCACAAAATCCAATAATAAAAGGAAGACCGTGAAAGTTACATGTAAAGATTAGAATTGTAAAAGAAAGACTATGAAAATCAGAGTTTCCAACTAATACTAGCTTTTCGGTTGTCATGAGCCCTATCTTAATAGTCATGAAAAGATGTTAGAAATCACATCATCCCTCAATAAAACATCGCCTTTATTCTTCATTCTTACTTTTCTTCCAAACATCGATCATATATCCCTACGTGTGTATAAAAGACATCCTTACACTCGGAGAATTCAATTCAAGCTATCATACTTTTGTCCATCTACCTCAGTACTTTTTAGTCAGTGAATATTTAGATGAGATTGCTCACACATTTTTCATGCGACCTTTAATACTTCTTGAGCTACTAACCGACTGATTACTCATGTGCTTGCTGATTAGGTGTATTAGAATTTTTCTCGTCTTGCAACACCTAAGGCTTAGCAGTGACTCCCAAACCAGTTGGTCTAAGGTACTAGGTGATGAAGCACCCTCGCTATATTTTTTTATGCTGCCTTGGTGATAACAAAACCAGTGTTCATTTTTCTTCACCATTTTTATCTTTTATTCATTTATAATTTCCTTCATACTTTGGCTTTTAGACAAGAGCATTTCAAGGTATCCTCTACTATCCCGAGTTTCAAGACGTGTGTAAGTGCGTATAGTAGGGTATCAACATTCAAATGTTTGGCTTACAAAATAGGAACTATTTTTCAGACTTATTTTTATCCGCAGATTAGTGACTTCTTTCATCTTACTAACCCTTGGGACAACGGCTCATAACTACTTATTACTAGTTCGTTTAAGAAAACTTCTAATTTTCTTGGTTTTCTTAAATTTTTCTAATCTTTTGGATGTAATTTTTCACTATCTAATCTTTTATTATAAAATTAAATATTAAATATTTTTATATTTTTAAAAAAAAAATTTAATTTTTTTTATATGTTTTATATGTTTTGTGCTTATGCAAAGTATGATGCAAAATGATGCGAAAATAAGCACAAACCTCCCTAAACTTGTTTTCAATAGTGTCCTCACTGTTGTCTTCTGCTGGATCACAAAAATCTGTAACCTTACGAGGAAATTTATTAACGGGGGCAATAAATATGATCGTGAAACTCTCCCCCAAACTTATTCTTTTCACTCACTTCCATTCTAAAGATGATATAGTATTTTACAAGACATGGAGGTAAGACGGAGGAATTTTAATCAAGATAAAGCGGCTCCTGTAAAAACAGGAGCTCCTCCGTGGGGTCAGTGGAAAAATACGGTTTTAATCTATGTCCATTTACTTTGAAAAATGTACCGTTTCAACATTTTCAACCTCAACTGCTCCGTGCGGGTATACATACCGCACAATAAAAGGTCCTTTCTACCGAGATCGTAGCTTACCCGCATGAAGATGGAGTCGTGAATCATAAAGAAGGACTTGTTGACCAGGTGTAAAAGTTTTTCTCAAAATATTTTTATCGTGAAATACCTTAGTCCGGTTCTTTACAATTACAGTATTATCGTAAGCTTCATCGCGGAGTTCGCTTAGCTCGTTTAATTGCAGCTTCCGAAAGTTGCAGGCTTGATTTAAGTCAAAGTTAAGTTCTCTAATGGCCCACATTGCTTTGTGCTAAATCTCGACCGGAAGGTGACAAGCCTTTCCAAACACTAGTCTGTATGGAGACATACCTAGATCGGTTTTATATGCAGTTCGGAACGCCCAAAGAGCATCCGTCAATTTGGTTGACCAATCTTTTCGATTTTTAGAAACAGTTTTCTCCAAAATTTGTTTGATTTGTCTGTTTGAAACCTCAGCTTGCCCGCTTGTTTGGGGATGATAGGGTGTGGAAAGTTTGTGGTTGACTGCATATTTCTGCATCAAAGTCTCGAAAGACCGATTACAGAAATGTGTCCCGTTATCGCTAATGATAGCGCGTGGGTGTCCAAATCGCGAAAAGATGTTTTCTTTTAAGAACTTAATGACAACCTTTTTGTCATTAGTGTGACAAGGAACAGCTTCAACCCATTTCGAGACGTAATCAACCGCAAGCAATATGTACAAATTCCCAAAAGAGTTGGGAAAAGGACCCATAAAGTCAATACCCCAAACGTCAAAAATTTCAACCACCAAGATGGGTTGAAATGGCATCTCATTTCTCCGGGAAATCCTACCCGTGTGTTGACACTGTGCAAAGGTTTTGCAATGATCAAATGCATCTTTGAATAAAGTTGGCCAATAAAAACCGCATTGCAAAACCTTCTTCGCCGTCTTTCGAGGACCAAAATGACCCCCACATGCCTGATCATGACAAAAAAATAGAACACTCTTGAATTCATCATTAGGGACACATCTGCGAATGATCTGGTCAAGACAATACTTAAACAGATAGGGTTCATCCCAGTAAAAATGTTTTACTTGGGATAGAAATCGATGTTTGTCCTGTTTTGACCATCCGTGGGGAATAAGTCCTGTAGCAAGATAATTCACAATATCCCTGAACCAAGGTTCATCGGATACATTCAAGAGTTGTTCGTCTGGAAAAGAATCATTGATTGGCAGGGTCACAGGTGAAGAAGAGATGCATGAAAGATGGTCGGTTACAACGTTTTCACATCCTTTCTTATCTTTAATAACAAGATCAAATTCTTGTAATAGAAGGATTCAATGTATTAGCCTACCTTTAGCATCCTTCTTCGCCAAAAGATGTTTCAAGGCGGAGTGGTCAGTGTACACAACAATTGGTGAGCCAATCAAGTAAGGCCTGAATTTTTCTAATGCGAATACAATTGCCAAAAGTTCTTTTTCGGTAGTTGTATAATTAATTTGAGCATCATTCAGAGTCTTACTTGCATAATAGATCACGTGTGGCATCTTTTCAATGTGTTGTCCTAAAATTGCACCAACTGCAAAATCTGATGCATCACACATAAGCTCAAAATGGTGGTTCCAATCTGGAGAAGATAGAACGAGGGCTGTAGTAAGAGAGTGTTTGAGTGAGTCAAATGTTGTCTCACAATCCGAGTCAAAGTGAAAGGTTGTATCCTTGGCCAAGAGAAGAGTTAAGGGTCTAGCAATTTTGCTAAAATCCTTAATGAATCTCCGATAAAAGCCTGCATAGCCAAGAAAGGATCGTATATCCTTGACGCATTTGGGATGAGGAAGGTTTTGAATGACATCTATTTTAGCTTTGTAAACCTCAATGCCTTTTCGTGAAATGACATATCCAAGCACAATGCCCTCTTGGACCATGAAATGGCATTTTCCCCAATTCAAGGTTAAGTTCTTCACTTTACAACGAGTAAGAACGCCGTCAAGATGAGATAGGCAGTCAGCAAAAGAATCTCCGAATATCGAGAAATCATCCATGAAAATCTCCAGAAAATTCTCGACCATGTCCGAGAATATCCCCATCATACACCGCTGAAATGTAGCGGGAGCATTGCATAACCCAAAGGGCATGCTTCTATAAGCAAAAGTACCAAAAGGACAAGTAAATGTGGTTTTATCTTGAACCTTTATGGCAATAGGGACCTGGTTATAGCCAGAGTATTCGTCCATGAAGCAGTAATATTCACGTCCAGCTAAGCGTTCTAACATCTGGTCAATGAAAGGTAGAGGAAAGTGGTCTTTTCTCGTTGTGGCATTGAATTTTCTATAATCAATACATACACGCCACCCAGTTTGAGCGCGTGTCTGGATTAACTCATTCGCCTCATTTGTTATGACCGTGATGCCAGATTTCTTAGGGACGACATGAATTGGACTTACCCATTGGCTATCGGAGATTGGGTAAATGATACCACTGTCAAGGCATTTGACGATTTCTTTCTTCACCGCATCCTTCATGACGGGGTTTAACCGTCTCTGTGGTTTTCTGGTTGGTTTGGCTTCATCCATCAGATGTATATGATGTTCAACAATCAAAGGACTAATCCCTTTAATGTCAGTCATAGTCCAACCAAACGCCTGACTATTAGATCTCAATACCGTTAAAAGCGCATTCTTTTGCTCTGAGGCTAGAAACATGGATATGATCATAGGTAAAGACTCATTCTCACATAAATATGAATATTTAAGATAAGAAGGTAAAAGTTTGAGATCTAATGCTGGCGGAGAAACTATAGAAGGTGGGGTAAGCGAATGATATTCAGAGTCACGAAGAAGCTCGTAGCCTGCAAAAGATACAGACTCGGAAAGTGATGAGTCAAGAGTTTCAGACTCAAGAGTGGAAAGAGTGTCCTCACTAAGATGCGAAAGATCAAACATTGATGTGCTAGTGTCATCGAGATCATCAAAGCAAAGTTCATCAACTTCACAACTTTCGGGAGCAATCTCGTGGACAGAACATACATCAAGTATGTGAGCAGAGGGTTTAGACGGCTGACATCCAATTTTGTAGATGTTCAATTCAATTGTCATTTTTCCAAAAGATAGGTTCGTAGAACCGTTTCGATAGTTAATGACAACATTGGAAGTGGCAAGGAATGGTCGACCCAGAATCACCGGAATTTGGTTCTGTGGGTTTGCTACAGGTTGTGTATCGAGAACAATAAAGTCCACAGGGAATATGAATTCCCCGACTTTTATCAACACATCCTCCAGTTCACCCTTGGGTTTGGTGATTGAACGGTCTGCCATTTGGAGAGTGCAATAAGCTGGTTTCAACTCTCCAATCCCTAACTGCTCGTAAACAGAATATGGAAGTAGGTTAACACTTGCGCCCAGGTCAAGCAAAGCACGGTTAATGTTTTCACCCCCAATAGAAATCGATATCGTAGGACATCCTATGTCCTTACGTTTCTTTGGTAACTGTGGGGTAAAAGCAGTGCTAACATTGTTAGTCATGAAAACCTTTTTGGGCACTTGAGTCTTCCTCTTCCTAGTGCACAAGTCTTTGAGAATTTTCGCATAAGCGGGGACTTGTTGGATAGCATCTAGTAGAGGGATATTGATGTTAACCTGTTTGAACATTTCCATGATCTTCTCTATATGTGGACTCGATTTGTTTCCCCTTAACCGATTCGGATAAAGAGCTTTAGCAATAAGAGCTGGGTCCAACATTGGAGAAGGTGGTGTGTGTGGAACTGATCCCAGAATAGGAGTGGGGATCGTCTTTGGTGGACCAGAAGAGGTATGCTGAGGTGTCGAGCCTTGGGGAAAACGAAGAATAGGCTCGTAAGAAGTAGGCGGGGTAGAAGAACTAGGGTCAGAAGTAGAAGTAGATGTGGAAGGAAAAGTGTTAGCCGGGGTTTTATTGATTAATTCTTCATGATTATCAATCTCTTCCCCAACTTGATTATTCATCACTCTTCTAGATCTCAACGTTGTAATGGCATTCACATTGTAGTGTTGTGAATGTCGAGGATTCGGTAGGGGTTGAGACGGAAGTTTCCCTTTCTCTCTAGCACTCATTTCGGCTTTTAATTGTGCAATTTAGGCTTCCATCGATTTTATACTCTCAGCTTGGGAGGCAGAGTTTTTCTTTATATCATCGACAGAAGACTGAACTTCAGCCGAAACTTGCATGAAATTTTTCAGAATCAAATTCATGGTTTGTGCGAGTGAAGAGGATTCATCAGTACCGGTCAACTGCAAAGGATTATACGGTGCAAGTGTGTTGACCGGGTTTTGAAAGTTTTATGATTAGTAGGGGTGCTGACTTAGTTGTAGTGGTTGCTGTTGTGGTGGAGGACCCCTTTGGAAATTATTTTGATTTGGAACCGTGTTTTGAGTTTGTTGTTGGTTCCACGCAAAGTTTGGGTGATTCCTCCAACCCTGATTATAAGTGGAAGAATACAGATCATTTCTAGGTCTTTGTTAGAAAGCAGCATTGGTATGCTCTTGACCTTGAAACGGAGAATTCAAAGGACATTCTTCCGTAAGATGAGATGGATCAGAACAACATCCACAGACGGTTTTGGAGAGTGACATCTGATTTAGGGAGGCTGCTAAAAATTTATGTTCCATAGCTTCGAGTTTCTTTTGCATTGCTGCCATTTCAGCTCTAACTCCAATGGAAACATCAAGTTGATGAATACCACCCTTAGACGATGACTGGTTTACACTCTCCCACTGTAAAGTTCTTTCAGCGAAATCTTCTAAAAATCTCCAGGCTTCACCATCATCTTTATTCATGAAGGTACCTTGACACATGGATTCAAGGGTCTGTTTTGTTGTCGGATTAATTCCCTCATATATGATTCTGCACAGATCCCATCTAGGAATTCCGTGATGAGGACATTGAACTAACAGATCCTTGAACCGTTCAAAACACTTCGAGAATGGTTCGTTTGGAAGCTGGGTAAATTGATTTATTTCGCTACGGACTCGAGCTGTTTTATGATTAGGGTAGAATTTCTTTAGGAAAGCTGTTACGAATTCTCCCCAGTTCGAAATAGAATGTGCGGCTGTGTTATAAAGGCACTTCTTGGCTATATCGCACAAAGTGAATGGGAGAAGACGTAATCTCATAGCATCCACAGAAAGCTGTGAAGTACCCATCATAGCGCATACATTTTCAAATTTGGTAATAAAGACATATGCGTCTTCAGACTCGAGACCGTGATATTTGGGTAAAAGATTGATGTATTGTGGTTTGATTTCAAAATTGTCCCCATTGGCTGGTGGAATGGTGAGACAGGCCGAAAGAAGACTTCGCATAGGGTAACATCTCTCTTGGAGAGAGATGCGGGATGGATTCTGCGCACCTGCGGACGGTGGCAGAATAGTGTTAAAGAAGTTCGATGGAGAACCGTCCATCGAAGTGGGTGTGGTGGTGGGTAAAGAACAAGTAGACGTAGAAATACCGACTTCGGAGTCGATAGGAGGAACGCGGACAAGAAGGGCACTAGAATTCCGTATCCAGCCGAGCATGCACTAAATGGTTTAGCACAAGTGGCAGCGTTGTGATAATTAAGGAAAAGATGAGTTTGGTGTTTGTTTTTGAAAAATACGGATTTTTGAAAAATCAAATCACAAACAATGCACAAACAACCCTAATTCTAATGGTCACCTAGGTCAAGTCTCTAGACCGCTCCTAGACTTCCAGAAGACAAGTCGCAAGATAGATCCTCTACTGCCTCTTTGTCCCTCCTGTGGCCAAGTAAGTGCCAGGTAAGTGGGAGGTTCTCTACTACGTAAGTAGTGGGCCTAATTAAGTAACCACTTGCCTTAGACACACTTGCCTTAGATACTACAAAAGAAACGCGGATAAGCAATAGATTACCCACGACCTCCTTCTGTCCTAATTGAGCGCGACGGTCCTTAGAGTCATGTCTAGATATTTTTTATTTAATGAGGGTGATGCGGATGCAAGTTTGTGATTTTTGGGGCTTAGGAAGGGTAATGAAATCCCCACCTAATCTGAATTTGGTCTTTGCCCCTTAATTTCCGTGTTAAAAATGCAAACAACCAAGATCAAACACGCAACAATTGTTCTTTTTACAGCGCTGCGAATTTTTGCAAAGAAACCTGCAGAAATTGGTTAATGGACAGAGAAGGGAGGAGATAAGAAAGACAGAAATGGACCTAAAAAATTTGGAGCAGTGAAACAACTGAATAGCCGCAGAACCGCCGCGAGAAGCACACTATGGCCGTGGATGCGCGGTGTTATGATGAGATCCCTGCACAAAAATTTGTACAGATGCTCCTGTTCACTCACTGAACTCTCTGAGATGTCCTGAAAATTTTTTCTCTTGCTCCACAGATTCCAGATCTCCGTGCAACAAATCACAACAAATCGTTAAGCGCTTGTGCGAATTTTGATCTAAAAATTCTGATGGAATAATAAATTTTCCAACTCAAATTACAAAAACGAACAAATTAGCACACTATCCCCGGCACCATTTGATTGATCGTTATCTTCGTGTCGTATGTAAAATGTTTCACAACCAAAGAAATTTATACCGCAATCAATTGACGGTGTCAATTGTAGTTTCGTCGGTGCATGCGGATCGTCCACTGAGAAAGTGTGATTTGTTCGAAATTGTTTTAGTTGAGTCAAAAAATTAAAAGATAAAAGAAATTGCAATAAAATTGATTCAAGATTTGTGAGTTTTCATTTTCAAGAAACTTAAAGAAAGTAAAGATCTAAAATCAAGAATCAAGATTCCCAAATTGCTTGAATTATCAAGAACTGTAAAGACCCCTGTAGGAATCGATCCAATTGATAGTGATGATGAATACTTATGATTACAAATTCTTATCTATTGAAGATTTGTTGCTAGATCGATGACGATCAACGAGAATTAGGGAACTATTGATGAAACTAGGGTTTCTTCATCATCATCCCTTGTCCTTTCATTGATTATCATTCAAATTCTAGCCTTTAGCAAATTGAATCATTGATTGTTGATCTCTAATTTGGAGCGAAAACATTCAAGAATGCGATTTCGCTCAAATTAGGTTTTCGATGATTCAATTTCCTAAGGTTTACAAAACTCATAAGACTTAAGAATCGTTCAAGAATTTAATCATCATCATCTATCTATTTTCTCGATTCCGCTACAAGCGGAGATTTCACTCACACATCATGAAAAAGGAAACAATCAAGAATTGATAACTCTTCATGATGCAAGAATGTAAAGAAAAGCAAGATTTACAATATTCACCTTTATTAATCGACGATTAGGTACAATTCACTCAACTCGAGGTTACAAGATTTGAGGAGGTAACTAGATCCGCCGAAATTAGCTTCTCATCGATCTTCTTGAGTCGCGGATCGTCGTGGATCTCTTGCTCGGATGAAGGTCGGTGTTGCTTCAAAGGATCTCCATTTGCTTGCTTGAATCGGTACTCGATGAATCTTGAATTGGCTTTTTAATTGGATTTGGGGCTAGGGTTTTGAGTTGCAAGTTGTGTCACTCAACTTGCGGAATTTTGGCTCAATATTCAACAACCCAATTAATGATGCCCCAGGTGACCTTTTATAGTTTTCCCTCAAGCTTCCCCTAGAAGCTAGGTCTAGCTTCCTTTGGAAGCTTGGTTCTATGAAGCTTGCATAGGAAGCTAGGTAGTTATGTAGAAGTTTCTAGATTAAGGTAGTTAGCTAGCTTGCATGAGAAGCTTGGTTGTTATGAGGCTTGCATGAGAAGCTTGGTAGGTATTAAGCTTGCACAAGAAGCTTGGCTATTAGAAGGGAAGCTTTTGGAGAATTCGAGGGACTTTGAAGCGTCTTGAAGAAGTTTGGCCGTTTAAAGAGAAGCCTTGGGAAAAGTTCCAACCGCCGATGAGTCAGATCGGCCGCGGATCCGCGGCCGTTTAGTGCGATCACTGCATGGAATTTTCAGTGTTGTTTCATGTTGGCTTCATGGCACTTTCCGGATGTCTGGAATATTTTTATACTTTCTTGTTTACTGCCAAATTTTAAGTCTTTGACTTGACGTATTTTATCAGCACTTTTAGTAGTTCCGGCTCTTTTACCTGGAGAATTTCCTGCACACAATCTCGAGACAATTGTTTGATACACAAAAGATCACATATGCAATAATAAACAAACAATTTCCCTTATAATGCTGGTTATAATGTATAACACATGTTATTTGGTATTTTTGCAGACAAATTGCTAATATGTGCTATATTTATACCAAACACCTTTAGATGATTACAAATAGTAGGGAAATTGCTGTGTTAAAAATGCAATATTTTCGACTGATCAATGGACTTCTCTCGTATACATGAATATCTTCTTTATCAAACTACAAATAATCACGTTAGAATAACTATTTTATACCGGTAAATAAACATACTTAGATACTCTCATATATAACCTTGCATGTTCACTTTTACTTGGTTTTTCTTCACTTTATATGCTATCTTCTTTGACTTCTTTGGGGGCTTACCGAGCGCTAGTTCGCAGACGACATTCTTCTTTGTTCTTTCTTTGGAATGTTCGTCTGGAGAACCAGATTTGGAGGAGATGGAGCCGAGCCCGGAAGACTTGGACAAGTTCGCTTCTTAGCCGGATTTTTAGCTTCTGCTTGTATTTACTTCCAGTATGCCATTGTTTAGGCATTTACTTTATCATTATATCTTTTTATTACAAACAGTTGTATGCAAATTTGAATGTAAATAAAATCGCTGTTTCATTTTATTACTCTTGTTATTCTTTCACATTGTTATATTGCTTAATTACGCTTAACTTATTTTCATAGTAAATACGTTGCGGGCTTGCCACGTCACTGTTTTCGTCTACTGGGAAGCGGGACGTGACAGGTTTTATTGGTGGCCTATGCAGGCCAGTCTTGCATGAAGTCTAAAGCAATATATCATAAGAATTTTAAGAATCAACAACTGTACATTCCTTACATTTCAAATTTCTTAAATCTATCCTAACATTTCCTTTTCTATCAAGGTAATGGATTCTCCTAACAACACCAGCACCAACGTCAATGGTCACACACCACCACCTACCTTACCACCTCCCCATACCATTGCTGCTCCGATCAATGAACAGACGGTGTTTCTAGAAGTCATCAAAAGTCTTCTAGAGGGCCAGCAGTAGCAGACTGCAATTCTCATGAATCGCCCTGAAGCCGAAACACCTAGAGTAAAGCAATTTCGTGCATTGTATGTTGGGTTTTGGTGCCCGCGCCGCGGAGGCCGCGGACGAGGTGGAAGCGAAAACAAAAACTTTTGCGAGCACCGACCACCCGTAAAACCCAAGATACGGTCCAATAACCTAAACTAGCTAACTAAAAGTGCAAGGATTGAGGAACTACAACCTTTGTCGCGTGTTCACCCAATTGTGGAAGACCCCTTCAAGCTCGTAGCCAACGGGATCACGTTTGAAAATCGATCACCTTGGTCGAAAACGATCCACCTGAGGGAAACCGGAGGATGCTCCAACCGATGATCCAAACTTACTAGGTGTGGATGGTCGGTGATGTAAGAATATTTCACTAAATTTCTCTCTCCTTTATCTCAAGCTCATTTAAGCAAGAGAATAAAGAAGAAGGAGAAGTTGGTGTGTTTTAGAGAATGGCTATTCTCACCATGAAGCATGAAGCATGAGATGAAGAAAAATCATCAACTCACAAAAGAAATGAGAATGGCTACATATAAGCCACCATGCATCAATAGTGCACCATAAATGATCAACCATAAATGCTAGAACCATACCTCTCAACATGCCTCATGCCACCATACCTCTACCTCATTTTCTTATTTAATTTTCTAAAAAGAAAATCAAATATGTGCTGTTCTTCTTCTAGAAACATTCCCGTATAAATACGGAATACTTCACCCGGTATATGTATCGCTATACATACGCGTATCCGTATAGAAATACGGATAGCACCAAAGAGAGAAAATAAATAGTGAACAATAATACCAAAATATATGTATCAAAATACATATATAAATTATTAAATCAAAACCTGATTTAATGATCTGGCTTAATCCTAATCCGGCTAGTATTATTAACCGTCCGATTAAAGTCTGTGTATCCTGTACACGTATTTAATGGGACCCCTGCACATACCAATATACGGCTCCTACATCTATCGCCTGAACCAGGAAAACCCTCTGTGTGGGACTCTAAAGACTCGACAATACGCTGCCAGTGGGTTTAACCACAAGCATGTCAGCGGCACTAGCTGTACATAACGGCTACCTAGATACTTGTCCAAAGGGGGGTCGACAATCAAGTACATCCTTACCCTACTGAGCCTGAATGTGACAATCTCCATACAGTCCGGTCTCTTCGTCAAAGAGCATCACATATCGGGTCTATGGGGTAGATAACGTCAGACCCCTACTAACCCGATAAGTCGTGTCTGAGTCAAGCACATCACCAACAGAGATACTACTTAATCAACTATCAGTAAATCTCATCCACCGTGGCCACGGATTTCCAGTGATAGCCGACTGAACACAGCGCGATATTGACTCCTAATAACAAGAGAGACGAATCCTTGACAATCGACCACTGCCTCCATGTGGCTCGGGACTGTACCCAACTAAAAGCTGTTTGCACGACTCCTTTGAGCTGTGGTAGGGTAGTAATCAAAGTATAGTGGGAACTCACACGAGACAAATGATGATTTCAGGTCAAAGGACTAATCTGTACTCATGCAACCTGAGAACTTCCATCTGACGATAGATATAATACCATCTAGAAGTTCTCAGCGAGTCTGTCCAGTGTACTCACCTCCAGTGAGCACATGTATACTATCTTAGATGACACAACACCAGTGGCTTGTGAGACCGGCCACCGCCCCTCGTCGGGGTCTCGAAACGTATGCACCAGTCTATTTCGGAATATCGATACCCAGTCTCGATACTCCCACGACTGGGGACCTTTAAGAATGTGCTTATGGACAACCCATCTCCCACGTATATGATCGCCACCATAATGCTGGTCGCCAAGCAACAATCCTAAGGGATTCATCAATGATGAAGACAAACCAGATAGCATACTATCATCTCGAGTAAGACTGTTATACATGTATAGGTCCTCCCTCAATTATTATAATTGCCTACTTGCAATCACAATAATTTCCTTGAAGGCACTATATCCAACAATCTCCCACTTGCATATAAGGCCAATTATTGCGGTATCGCATACCCACAGCTCGTGTGTTACCGAATACCCAACTTCTCTATTAATAAGTTTCGCAAACTATGTTTATGAAACTCATTGTGTTCGAGAAATAGCCTCAGTGAGTGGATCCGCTACAATGTTCCAACTTCATCTCTCTACATCTCAACTTTGTAGAGATCAACAATCTCCCAAAATGAGCGATACCCCGCCTCAAGAATTTGTCTGGATACTTGATGGGACCAAGTTCATCAATGAACAACTCCTATCTAACAAACTTCTTGGGTTGTATTCTCTGTTGAGTCATAACCAGTATCTTGCACCATGATTACCTCAGTATCCCTATTGGAAAACTATCCAATATACTGATCCTCAGAAGAGGCTAAACTCAAAACTCTGACAGCATCTCTGTCATCCAGGTCACCTTGAAAGCCTGAACCGATAACCACTTTCGACAGGAGGTTGCCGGTGTCTTATACCAAGAACATCCTCTTATGTTCTATACTGCTTCCCAATATTTCTCCAGGATTGGATTAATATCTGCTTTCTACAGTAAGTGTATAAACAATATCTGGTGTTGTACAAGATATTGTATGATTGACTCAATTGCCTAAGAAAATGGTATGTTATTCATGTCAGCCCCTCTCTACATCAGTCTAGAAGACATCCCTTTTAGAGAGGGTGACCCCATCATCTGCGGGTACACCACCACGCCAAGAGTCGTCCATTCTAAAATACTTTTAGAATGCTATCCAAGTACCCGATTGGGAAACTTCCCAAACCTAGATCTAAAACCAAAATTCCTGATATATTATCCATCTGGTTTTGTACAAGACATTGCATGATTGGCTCATTTTCCTAAGCAAATAATATGTCATTCATGCCAGTCTCTCTCTTCATCAGTCCAAAAGACATCTCTTTAGATAGGGTGGCTCCATCATGTGCTGGTACACTACCACACCATGAGTCGTCCATTCTAAAATACTTTTAGAATATTGTCTAAGTACCCAATTTGGAAAACATCTCAAATCTAGATCTAGTCATCAGAATTCCTGATGTACTATCCATATCCAACGTGGAGAAAACACTATGTGACAACCAAAGTTTGACCGATTGTAGCATAGAAATATCACTTCCTATCTGGAGTATGTCATCCAAATCTCATGACAGTACTCCCTATATCTTTCTTACTAGGTCCATTTATTGTTTTAATTAAATCAATCACCTTGACCGTCACATCAAAAGCAGATGATCCGTCTCCACTATCCTTATTTTAGTCTACGAATAGACATAAGGAATTTGCACACCTTCCGCTTCTCCCACTGACTATGATAACCCTCCAGCAGAGTCATATACACATACACTTCCAAATTCCATTTGGAAAGACGTTATAATCATCTACCTGCCAGACATCATAGCCATGAACTGCATCAGCGCCAAATCATATCCATATGGACTTCAGCATAGATACTGAAGTAAAATTCACATCACAATCCACAACGGGTATTTGATGAAAACTCTTTACAACAAGTTTAGCCTTATCAGGTTAGTAGCTTTCCACCTGCACAGATCTCGAAAGATCTACTTACTTCTAATAGGTTTTACCCCTTCAGGAGTACCTAACAAAAGTCCAAAATTCATGACTTGCTGAAGAGCGTAGATTCCATCTTGGGTATGAAATATCTGGTCACCTGGAAGTTACCACTTCCTATGACCTGCTGATAACAAGTAAAGAGAACAACAGTGCCAAGTCATATCCGTATGGAGTTCAGTATAGACACTGAAGTAAATGTTTCATCACAATCCACAACGGGTATTTGATGAAAACTCTTTACAACATGTCTTGCCTTATAATGGGTTTTATCCCTTCAGGAGAACCCAACAAAGTCCAAAATCCATAATTTGCTGAAGTGCGTAGAGTTCATCTTGGATATGATGCATCTGGTCACCTTGAAGTTACCACTTTCCATGACCTGCTAACAACTAGTAGGACCATCATCGCCATGATCCTGACCTCCCTGTTACCATCTACGAGAAAACCGAAGTATCTCTCGGGTCTCTGAAGTCGCCTACTAAAATCTGCGGAGTAGCTAATGGTTTGTCAGGTCCAATTGAATCCTTAGGTTATACTAAATTTTCGGTAACCGTTTGTGGTTTTGGAATCACTTCCAATTCTACTATACTCCCACTAGTTTTTTTTGCAAAAAGATTCCCTTTTATAAAATGGTGGCGAGTCAAGAACAATGTAACTATTGATCTTAAAACTGGTAGAAACAAAATCCTTGCGAATGCTTGGGATAATCCACAAACTGCCATTACCGAAACATGCCTTGAGTTTGTCCGGATTCTGCTTTTAAATAGAAACCGGATAACTCCATATCTTAACAACCTCAAGATATGTAACCATCCTATGTCCATATAGAATCAATGCACTAATTTAGATGGAACCAGATCCAAATATTATGCAGCTGTTTCCAGTGCATACCAGCTAATGGAAAAAGACCATTACAGCATTACTCATCATGGAGCGCACCTACGGATGAGTAACCTGTGAGGGAATCAAGTTCTCACTATTACTATGATGGAATACCTAGCATAAGTAACTACATCTTCGATTACCTTAAAGAATCCTGATATTTCCAATGTATGGTTCTCTACTTTATTCTTACACCTATAAACTTCTTAAAATCCTTGGACCTTGCATTACAACGAATGCGTGTCTAAAACCAGAGAACTCATAGGTAAATCTGAATGAAGTAAGAGTATCAACCCCTTGTCCCGAAAGACACTGGACAATATACATTTTCTTGTATAAGTCTCAAGAGTGTACTAACCAAATTTTGTGTTTTTTAATTGAAAATTGTATCTTGGTTAAGAATATCTTACATCGTTATTCAATGCACCTTACCTTATCCTCAACTGATAAAGGTAAATTTTTATAACATAATTTTC
Source organism: Agapanthus africanus (assembly GCA_030015575.1). Classification (NCBI taxonomy): domain Eukaryota; kingdom Viridiplantae; phylum Streptophyta; class Magnoliopsida; order Asparagales; family Amaryllidaceae; genus Agapanthus; species Agapanthus africanus. The sequence goes on from CM057339.1 coordinate 305,672,921, forward strand.
AAAATGTATATCTCACTTTATAAAATAAAGATATAGATATTTCATTTTAAAATTTGGTGCATTACAACGGTTATTCGAAACCAAATATTTGCCGTCGGGCAAAAACCAGGCGATTTAATCCAATATCACCAATTGTAACGAATTCCGATATTGAGGATCAAATCACCCATTTCCCAATATTCTACTCCTACTCAACATCTGTAACACCATACAGATGTGAGATCTAAATCCGGTAAATACATACCCTGGAGTCAAAATTAATTGGGAAAACAATTCTCTTTTACAAGTACACAGAAATACTGAAATATAAAAATATTTCATAGAGGGTGGTCAGGTATTCCTAGTAATGCATTTTCCATTACCCAGATTCATGACAGTAGTCGCAATTTTCTTTACCCTCACTTCAATCCTTTTATATGTCTCTACATCTTACTTTCTGCACACCATCCTTAGGCTACCTTCCCTACCTTTCGGCACCAGCCTAAAGTTTGGAAGAAGACTATCCAATAAGCGTAATAGGTGTACTCTGCTAATACAAGGAGCTCTCGCAACATGAGAGAAGGTAAAGGGAAGAGACAACCGAATAGTCTTATTCAATTTCTTTAGAATCTATGGCCATTCTCGACTGAAGTAACTTCTTCAAGTTTGTATGTAACTATACGATAGCCGTTCCAAGCGATATGGATCATCGTAGTGATATGAAGTGTTCTGAAAAGATGCAAAGGGTAAAGTAGGAGTGGTAGGGATATATGTGACTTTGTCGCGAATCAAGACAAGCCTAAGCCAAAGGGTGTAAAAAGGTTCCGTTAACTTGGTTCATGAGTTTTTAAGGTTTAAGGAAAGTCACGGGTCGCTGTACTAGAGAGAGAAAAGAAACACTCAGCATGCGCTCTATCAAGATTAGATTGGTTTTCCCTTTATCTAATCAGGATGGCTCCCATTGTTTCCTCAAATTCTCCTTCAAACCCTAAAAGGAGAACTAGTCGGGATCATTTACACTATACAAGTTCTCTAACCGTTCAGCCAGGCCAGTGTTGGTACTCCAAGAGAGATCTCCCGTACTTTCGCACGGACCCAATTAATAACCCCGTTTCCGCAGAGGTGTAATCTCGTTAACACTTTCTAGACACCTAATAGGTTAGCTAATTATGAAGTGAAAAAATCTCCCAAGGAGTAATACATGCTCATCAGTGGGAATCGGGACCCAACTATCAATGTGTGATAACATTGACAGAAGCCGATCAAAATTACCACACTCCAGAAGGTATGCGCAAACTGGGAAAGTTTTCCGTATGTTTGAAACTCCCGATATGGTTTTTTCCCAAGCGTCTTATGACTTTAACGAAGGCCAACAAATCATAAGTCGCAAGTCAAGTTCTACCCGTCATTGTCCTGATTAATCTAAACCCACCTGCACTCACCCTTGACCAAGGCCAACAAGGCTGTACGACTGTCCTAGATTAATGCATCTCTATGCTGCAGAAAAGTAACACATAGCTACCACACACTATTGCTTGACGAAGGCCAACAAACATAGCATAAATACTAGGCACTACCCGTCTGAAATGACGGAAGGCTATGACTAGTTTTTGGCGAAAAACCTTTAACGTAATGAACTTGATATTATTGAAGGAACTCGAGTGGCTTTGAATCAGAGTGGTTTAAGCTCCACTTTTTAAAACTAGTAACATAAACCTTTGCTTAAGAGCGAACTCCCAGTGAAGGGATCAAGGCTCTTCCCTCATAGAATGAGATGCGGAATATTCCCAACCGAATACCTCTATGCAAAGCAAAAGAATACTGTTATGAGTTTTAAAGAAAACCGAGTAGTTTTAAAATTTGTTCCGACAACATCATTTAGGTTTATTTTCCTTGCATTATTCCGATAATGCGTTCCCATCATTGTAAGTTTTCAAGCCACAAAACAAACAACTAAAATAAAATGCTATTTATATGCCATCCGAATTCGCTATGGGGCCCCGTCATGCACCGTTAGGTTACTTAACTCATGACAGAGCGGGGGCATGACTAGCGTGGACGCAAAACATAGAGAAACACACACACATATATATATATATATATATATATATCAACATCGCAGGCATATAATAGTCATCGCGGGCAGATAATAGTTATCACAGGCAGATAAAAATCATCACAAGCATGCAAACAACAATATAGAATAGCGGATAATCTAGGAGCCCCGCATTTCATTTGAGCCGTAAATGAGACGCGACATTCCCCGGTCGTGTGGATAGCCAGTGCAATGAAGAACCTAGACCCCTACGAGTACGTCAAGTTACCCGCTAATCCCGGAAGTGAGGCAATCCCAATCAACAAAGTAAATAGGCAACCCAGCACTTCACGGAATCTGGCAACTTGAGCACCTCTCCGTGGGCCAACCTATACCCCCTACGAGTGAGGCGAATAGCCTGCCAATTCTAGAGCAAAGCCCCTCGATCTCAACACCATGAGATGCGGGTCCGTTGCCCTCTAGAATCTGGCTATTCGAGCACTCCTTCACAGGGTAATCCTAATACAGAAAAGAAAATATATACAATGGTGACATCGACCTCAACCCGGTCGTGCCCCCAAAATAATATACAAACTTGCAGAAATGGCAGTCCACATGTCGGATGCTCACCCCGCAATAATCAATATATAAATGAATCTGAATTGTACATCTAACATCGCACACAAGGCTATCTATCCATAATATCAGTGCAACACGGAACATCAACATGAATATCATGTTCGTAAAGCCGTTTGATTGTACATATAGCAATAGTCGGATTGTACCGCGCTATGATATTCACGGTCGCAGAAACTAACAAACGCACTGAAAACCACGAATTCAAAATTTCGATCGATTAAAAATTTCCGCATTGGCCCAAAGCACAAACCAGTACTTAAACAAATCTGGGCCAAAACCAAATATCCCCAAAATCACATTTCCATATCCTATAGCACCAGAAGAAATTAGGAGCACAACAGCCCATAGTTGACCGCAGAACCGCGGCCAAATGCCATGTTAGGTGGCGGTTCCATGGCCAAACTTTGGGTTCATGTGCTCCAATTTCTTTGTAGCCCCTAGTATTGCCTGGACATAATTTTAAAGCAACCGGAACAATTTTTGAACAACTTTAAAATTCGAACAGCAAGCGATGATTTAGAAATGCAATTCGAAAAATCCGTCGATCGAAACTCTAAATAAGTGCAAACTAGCTAGTTAAGGTTTATGGAGTGGCTTTGATACCATGTTGGGTTTTGGTGCCCGCACTGCGGAGGCTGCGGTCGAGGCGGAAGCAAAAACAAAAACTTTTGCGAGCACCGAACACCCGTAAAACCCAAGATACGGTTCAATAACCTAAACTAGCTAAGTAAGAGATCAAGGGTTGAGAAACTACAACCTTTGTCGCGTGTCTACCCAATTGTGGAAGACCCCACCAAGCTCATAGCCATCAGGATCGCACTTGAAAATCGACCACCCTGGCCAAAAACGATCCACCCGAGGAAAACTGGAGGAGGCTTTAACCGATGATCCAAATTTTCCAGGCGTGGATGATTGGTGATGTAGGAATATTTCACTAAATTTCTCTCTCTTTTATCTCAAGCTCATATGAGCAAGAGAAGAAAGAAGAAGGAGAAGGAGGTGTGTTTTAGAGAATGGCTATTCTCACCATGAAGCATGAGATGAAGAAAAATCAACTCACAAAAGAAATGAGAATGGCTACATATAAGCCACCGTGCATCAATAGTGCACCATAAATGATCAACCATAAATGCTGGAACCATACCTCTCAACATGCCTCATGCCACCATACCTTCACCTCATTTTCTTATTTAATTTTCTAAAAAGAAAATCAAATATGAGATTTCCTTCTTCTATAAGAATTCCCATATAAATACGGAATACTTCACCCCATATATGTATCGCTACACATACACGTATCCGTAAAGAAACACGGATAGCACTAAAGAGAGAAAATAAATAGTGAACAATAATACTAAAATATATGTATCAAAAGACATATATAAATTATTAAATCAAAACCTGATTTAATAATCCGGCTTAATCCTAAGCCGGCCAGTATTATCAACCGTCTGATTAAAGTCTGTGTATCTTGTACACGTATTTAATCGGACCCCTGCACGTACCAATGTACGGCACCTACATCTATCACCTGAACTGGGAAAACCCTTTGTGTGGGACTCTAAAGACTCGACTAAAGACTCGACAATACGCTGGCAGTGGGTTTAACCACAAGCACGTTAGCGGCACTAGCTGTACGTAACGGCTATCCAGGTACTTATCGAAAGGGGGTCGACAATCAAGTACGTCCTTACCCTACTGAGCCTGAATGTGACAATCTCCGTACAGTCTGGTCTCTTCATCAAAGAGTATCGCATATCGGGTTTAGGGGTTGGATAACGTCAGACCCCTACTAACCTAATAAGTCGTGTCTAAGTCAAGTTCATCACTAATAGAGATACTACTGATCAACTATCAGTAAATCTCATCCACCGTGGCCATGGATTTCCAGTGATAGTCGACTGAACACAGCGCGATATCGACTCCTAATACCAAGAAAGACGAATCCCTGATAATTGACCACTGCTTCCATGTGGCTCGGGACGGTACCCAACTAAAACATGTTTGCACGACTCCTTTGAGCCGTGGTAGGGTAGTAATCAAACTATAGTGGGAATTCACACGAGACAAATGACAATTTCAGGTCAAAGGACTAACATGTACTCATGCCGCCTGAGAACTTCCATCTGAAGATAGATATAATACCATCTAGAAGTTCTCGGTGAGTCCATCCAGTGAGCACCTGTATACTATCTAAGGTGACACAACACCAGTGGCTTATGAAACCGGCCATCGCCCCTCGTCAGGGTCTCAAATTGTATACAATAGTCTACTCAGGAATATCGATGTCCAGTCTCGATACTCCCACGACTAGAGACCTTTGAGGATGTGCTTATAGACAACCTAACTCCTACGTATATGATCACCACCATATTGCTGGTCATCAAGAAACAATCTTATGTGCTTCATCAAGGATGAAGACAAACCAGATAGTATACTATCATCTCGAGTAAGACTGTTATACATGTATAGGTCCTCCTTCAATTATCATAATCACCTACTTGCAATCACAATTATTATCTTGAGGGCACTATATCCAACAATTCGGAGGAAATAGAGCCAAGCCTGGAAGATTTAGACCAGTTCGCTTCTCAGCCGGATTTTTAGCTCCTGCTTGTATTTACTTCCAGTATGCCATTGTTTAGGCATTTGCTTTATAATTGTATCTTTTTTTATTACAAACAGTTATATGTAAATTTGAATGTAAATAAAATCGTTGTTTCATTTTATTACTCTTGTTATTCTTGCACATTGTTATATTGCTTAATTACGCTTAACGTATTTTTATAGTAAATACGTTGCGGGCTTGCCACGTCACTGTTTCCGTCTACTGGAAAGCGAGGCGTGACTGGTTTTATTGGTGCCCTATGCAGGTCAGTTCTGCATGAAGTCTTAAGAATATATCATAAGAATTTTATGATTCAGCAACTATACATTCCTTGTATTTCAAATTTCTTGAATCTATCCTAACCTTTTTTTCTATCAAGGTTATGGATTCTCCCAACAACACTAGCACCAACGTCAATGGCAACACACCACCGCCTACCTTACCACCTCCCCCTACCATTGCTGCTCCGATCAATAAATAGACAGTGCTTTTAGAAGCCATCAAAAGTCTTCTGGAGGGCCAGCAGCAGCAGACTGCAATTCTCATGAACCGCCCTGATACCGAAGCACCTGGAGTAAAACAATTCCATGCATTGCATCCAAGAAACTTTTCAGGGAAAGTGAGTCCTCTTGAGGCCGAGGAATGGGCCTAAAGTATCGAGGACGACCTTGCAGCAGTGCAGGTACCAGACATAACTTCGGTTCGTGTGGCCAAGCTCCAGCTCACCGACAATGCAAGAGTCTGGTGGAAAGCCTTCTCATACAACTAATAGAGTGGAAGACGTTCCGCGATCTATTCTATGCAAAGTTTTTTCCTGAGACTGCTCATTTTGAGATGGAACAACAGTTCATCCACCTGCAACAAGGATCCATGTAGGTAAAATCAATGGATGAATATGATGCCGAATTCATCATGCTTAGCAGGTAAAGAATTCGTATCAAATTCTGTTACTTAAAACACATCACTATCCTAACATCAACATCTTATCAAGTTCGCGTCTCACTTAATCCCGACCGATGAGATTCGGACTAGACGATTCGAACAGGGATTAGACCCAGAGATTCAGGCAGCTTTAGCCACATGCCACTATCTAACTCATGAACTCGCACTGAAGGCATCACGCCATTATGAAGTTGTGGTCAAGAAGAAGGGTAAGCCTCAAGTAGCCGGAATCAAACGCCCTGCTATCCAGATGACAGGAGAGCCTCTTCTAGGCCGACTTTTGCACCCAAGTGGTCGGGAGGGTCGTTTAACCGATCCAGTCCAAATTTTCGTTTCTACTGTAAGAGAACTGGACACTTGGTAAAGGACTGCAGGTGTGCAAATGGCCTGTTTTTTATTTATGGCGCATCTACTCACACTATAGGAGCATGCCCATATCGTAGTAACACAGCACTAGCACCCAGACCCGTAATTCCAGCTCTGCAGAGGCCAGCCATTCAGGCACCTGCACCCCGCCTAGCTCTTCCTGCACCAGCTCCACATGGGCCACCTGTACAACCTCAGCGTCAATTCCATCAGGCACAGAGAAACGTGTCCTAAGGACAGAGGAATGTGCCTCCGGCAAGAAGGAATGTACCGAGACGACAAGCTTTTACAATGACGGTCGAGGAGACCGAAGCCACAGGACAAGTCATCACCGGAAAATTCTCCCATCCTTTCAACCTTTAAATTCTTGTGCATCATTATACTATCCCTATATCTAAACACAATCTCACACCACTTAGGTACTATACTAGTAGCCACCCTTCCTGCACTCGCACTTTTCGACACTGGAGCTTCATACTACTTCATGTCACAACGAATCGTGAGAACGCACGTGATTCCCGTGAAGCCACTCATTTCAAGATGGAATGTCAGTTCCAGGAATGGAGTCTTGAAAGCAACTTTGGGATATGATCAGTTCCCAGTTGTAGTTTGCGGTCGAGAATTCTATGCAAATTTCAAAGTACCGGACAAACCAAATTTCGATGTTGTGTTGGGAATGGATCGGCCGGGAGTATTTTATGCTATTATTGACTGCCGTCAAAGGAGGGTAGTATTTGAGATACCATATCACCCAATCTTCTATTTCAAAAGTGGAGACAGAACCTTAGAGCCAGGAAGCTACCGTGCTGAACCGAAGAATGCAGAAGTGTTCCCTCTACCAACCAAAGAAGAAAAACCTGAGGTAGTTCCAGAGTTCGAGGATGTGTTCCCTGAAGACATATCAGGTTTGCCTCCCTATCGAGCTCTTAAGTTTAGTATTGATTTACAACCTGGTGCACAACCTGTAATCAAAGCTCCATACTGATTAAGTTCGGAGGGATTGAAGCAGATCCGTATTCAATTGGACGAACAACTGAAGAAAGGTTGTATCCGACCCAGTACTTCAAGTCGGGGATCTCCGGTGTTACTGATGAAGAAGAAGGAACGTTCCTACAGGATGCGTGTAGATTATCAAGCTTTGAATGAAGTGACAATTAAGAACAAGTATCCACTACCGTGCATCGATGATCTTTTCGATCAGTTAAGTGGATCTTGTGTCTTTTCAAAGCTAGATCTTCATTCAGGATATCATTAGGTGAAGGTCAAAAAGTTCGACATTCCGAAGACGGCGTTTAGGACTCGTTATGGCCATTATGAATATCTCGTAATGCCATTTGGAGTGACCAATGCACCTGCCATCTTTATAAACCTGATGAACAAAGTTTTCCGAGAGTACTTAGATAGGTTTTTTGTTATATTCATCGATGATATTCTGGTGTATTCAAAGAATCGGAAAGAGCACGCCGAACACTTATGGATTGTCCTGGAGACATTACGACAACATCAGCTCTATGTCAAATACAGCAAGTGTGAATTTTAGCTAGATCAAGTCAGATTTCTCGGACATATTGTTCCAGGTGAAGGAATCTCGGTGGATCCAGCTAAGGTGTCAGCTGTCAGTGAGTGGCCGACACAAAATACGGTGAAAGATATAAGAAGATTCTTAGGCTTAGCAGGATACTACCGACACTTCATCGAAAGATTCTCAAAGATCGCAGCACCCCTGACCAAGCTTACACGTAAAGACGAAGCATTCGTGTGGTCAGAAGCATGTAAGAAGGCTTTTGTAGAACTCAAGTCGAGATTAACCTCTGAACCTATTCTTGTTGTTAGGAATATGTATGCCCTAGAGGCCATTATTGTATGATATAGTGGATGCTTGGACATATAAATTAGAGGACTTTCTTGATCGACATGATAGTATGCTATCTGGTTGCCTTTATCTTAACATGTTCATTGGTATTAATATACCGTCTCTCATATACATGTTAATAAAGCCCTTAGGATGTTGGCTTGACTACCAGGACTATGATGCGGATCATACTACAGGGACCTGGGTAGTCCAAAAGCACATCCTTCAATTGTTCCTAGTCGAGGGAATATCGAGATAGGGTATCGATATTCCAGAGTAGACTAGTGTGTACGTTTCTTAACCCTATATGGGGAGATGGTTGATCCCATATCCATTGGTGTTTGACATTAAAGATTGTACACAGGTACTCATTAGAGAATGGGTACACTGAACGTGACTCGTCGAGAACTCCTAGATGGTACTATACCTAACGTCAGATAGCAGTTCTCTGGTGACACTAGTATAGGTTAGTCTGTAGACCCGAGATCATCATAGAGTCTTGTGTGGTTCCCATTGTGCTTTGATTTCCTCCCTACCACGGCTTAAAGGATTCATGCAAACAGGTGGATTTTGGGTACAACCCCGAATTACATGGAGGCAATGAGCGATAGGAGGGATTTCGTCTCTCCCGGTATAGGGAGTTGATGTTGCGCCATGCTCGATTGGCTATAACAGGAAGTCCCTGGTCAGGGCTGTTGATGAGATTCACTGGTATGAGTTATCAGTAGTTTTTCGTACCGTTATAGGCCACACATCGGCATGACTTATCAAGTTATTGGGGTCTGACGATTCCACCTCCAGACTCGATATGTGACATATCATACGAAGAGACCGGACTGTACGGTAAGTGTTACTTATAGGCTTCATAGGAGTTTGGACAAGCTTGCTTGTTGATCTTCTGATCGCTCAATACCTGGGTAGCCGTTACGTCCAGCTAGTACCACTGATGGCTTGTGGGTAACTAATATAATCATTACCTACTGCTGGCTTATTGACGAGTCTTTAGAGTCCCACACAGAAGTTTACTAGTTCAAGCGAAACGAAGTAGGGCACATATGTTGATATGTGCGGGGGCCTGATTAAATACGAGTATGTGATAACGTATTCTAATCTGGCGGATGTTTGTTATCGGTTAGGTTATATATGATATAACCGGATTATTGAATCAAGTGTTGATTTGATAATATGATATACAGATAAATGATATTAGTCGGTTATATGTGATATGACCGGATTATTAAATCAAGTGTTGATTTGATAATATGATATATATTTATATTTTATATAATTATATATTAACTAATATTATTGCTCACTAATTATTTGCTTATCTTTATATATATTAATACATATGTGATATCTATCTATATATATATATATATATATATATATATATATATATATATTATATGAAGCATGGTTGATTTTCTATTTTTTTAGAAAATAGAAAAATGTGAGGAGGAAAAGAGGAGACTTTTGAGGAATGGGGTGAAGCATGGCTTGATGAATATTTTATTCATCTTACTTCACTATTGAAGCATGGCTTCATTTTTATTATTGAGAAAAATTGATGCTTCAATAAGTGTGAGTTTGTAAAAGCCATTCTTGACTTGCATTTTTCAACACTTGTTCTTTTTCTTAACATGAGCTCATTTGCTCTCTAGCTCTCTCCATCTTCTTCACCTCCATCTCCAAGCTCAATCCCTCACATGAGTTGTGAACCCTTGAGCTTGTGAGAACCCTAGTGAGCAAACAACACCCCTACTTCACCATCCTATACTAGATTATCACTTTGGTGTAATGTGTTTCCTTCACTAAAGAGTTTAGTGAAGAGGTAGCTTGGATTAGCGGAGCTTCGGGTGGATCATCTTCGGCACGAAGATCGCAAAGGAAGCTCAATCCAACTTCAAGTGGTGCCTAGTGGAGTCGCGTGGATTGCTACATGGAACTTGAGAAGAGAAGGACACAGTCTACAAAGGCTGTAGCATCCTTCACTTAGTTAAATTTTTTGTTATATCATAGTTAAACCCTAATCATCTAGTTTCGATTCTTGTTTAGTGTTAATTAGCACCCCAAATTTTTTTAAAATGGCATGCTTGTTGCTAGTAAAACCCAGTGGTGGTGTTAACAAACACTTTCATGGTATCAGAGCCAAGCTAGAAGATTAAACGATGTTAGTTAGAATTACGAAACCGAAACAACTCCGAAATTGTAACCCGAAAACCATAGTTTCTGTCGATTTTAAAATGATCTCTGAAATTTTTTTAAACAACTGCAGAATGTTGCATGTGATGTAACTAGAACACCATACAAATTCGAGACCAAAATTCCATACTTGACCCGGCGAGATTACCAATATGGCCGACCTGGCCGGTCCGCCCTCATTGTTTTGGCTTCGATTTTGTTTGGTGTTCTGATGTGATGGTTTTGGGGTTTCAGGTCATGTTTGATTAGCCCAGTTTACATGTGATGTTAACTTTTCTATTAGGGATGTTCAGAATGTTTCGTAGTCGTGTTTTTAACGTCGTTTTGGGTTTAAGTTTAATATGTGATACAGTAGTTGGAATCCACATTAAATTTGTTTCGTGAAAACTAGTTTGTTTGTAAATCTATCATGTTAGTCTCTATTGATCGATTGCCACGAATTTTCGATTTGGATCGAAACTCCGTCGCAATCGCGTATCGTACGCAAATACTCGCCAGGTAACTTTACAAGGTAGCCACGCCCCATAGCCCCGACCAAGTGACTTTAGGAGAGCCTTGTTGCCAAAAGCATCCACCCGGGTGCTCATGGCCACAGTATTCCGCCTAAGTGCACTTGGTCGACGGCATCGGGGGTGCGGCCATCTACTAAAGTTCCCGATGAGTATTCGATTGGATAGTCGGGAATCTTGTTGAATTACCCGACCAAGTTATTGAAAAGTGTTTTCAATTTGAGACTAAAATGCAAGGTTTATAAGTTAGGCATGAAATTCGGATTATGAGATATTCCGGGTTTATGATGTCTAAGGAAAATGCAGATTCTAATTATTATAGTTTTTCATTTCTTTTCTGAGACCGTAAGTGTAATATGTGGTGTATCCCCGATCTTGTTGTTATATGTCAACGGAATTTGGGATACGCATATTTACTTACGTTGATGACATATGATGTTATGTGTTGCTGTGATATGTTATATTGGATCGTCGTGAATGAATAGCCGGGGATTTTTGCGTGAGATGAGAGTTTTTCAATTTTCATTCATGTAAAATTTGTATGTAATATTTTTTTATTAGGACACTTCCGGGTTGAGGATGATGTCACCATTGATGTATATTATTTACTTTTCCGTATTAGGATAGACCCAAGGCGGGGAGCACAAGTAACCGGGTTCTAATGTCCAGTGGGAGACCATCTCGAGGAGTCAAGACCGAGTCTCCTAACTCTAGAATTGGCAGGGTTGCTTGCCGCTCTTGTAGGGGTCTAGGGATATGGGTTTGGCTATTCATAACGACCGTGGAATCCGTGTTTTTTATTATTGGCTTAATTTAAAACACGGACCTCCTAATATATCCAATATTTCATATGTTGATTTCTGCTGCTTGGTTCTGTGATGTGATCATATAACTGCGTGAGACGAATGCTATATATATATATATATGATATATATAATAAACGCTGCTTATGTTTTGCACCCGCGCTAGTCCAGCCCCTGCTCAACCCGTCAGTTAAGTAACCTAACGGTGCATGACGGGGCCCCGTGGCGAATGCGGATGGTATAAGCGTACGTTCTATTTTCGTTTCTTTTTCTGTGATGTTTAGGGAAACATAAATGATGGGACTTCATTAATGAGATTAATGAAAAGAAAAGAAACCTAAATATGTTGTAGAATCGAAATTTTTAAAAGGTTGCTCTATTTCTTGCATTGCATAGTGGTATTTCTTGATGAATATCCATCACCTTATTCGATGAGGAAAAAGCCGAGATCCCTTCACCGGGAGTGACCTCTTTAGCAAGACTAGCAAATGCTAAAACCCACTCGGTTTTTTTTAATAGTTTCTCTAGTTCTTGCTTTGCATAGTGGTATTCCTTGATGAATATCCAGCACCTCATTCGATGAGGAAAGAGCCGATATCCCTTCACCGGGAGTGACCTCTTTAGCGAAACTAGCAAAAGTTACAAAAAACACTCCTTTTCAAATCACTAGATTCTACAAAGATATCAAGTTCATTACGTTAAAGGTTTTCTTAAAAACCAGTCATAGCCCTCCGTCATTTCAGATAAGTGCTATTTGGTATTCGTGCTGCGTTTGTTGACCATAGACAAGACGTAGTGTACGGTAGCTGATTAGTGCTTATCTGCTGCATATGATGCGATTGGATTATGGTAGTCGTACGACCTTGTTGGCCTGCGTCAAGGGTCATGCGGGTGGGTTTAATTCAATCACGAAATGAACTGGTCGAACTTGGTCAGCGCTTATGATTTTTTAACTATAACCAAGGTCATAAGTCGCTAGGGGTATAAACAGATATTGGGAATTTCAAGTGTTGAAATTTGTAATGAGATTGCATACCTTCTATATGATTTTTGGATCCCGATACCTACTGCGAGTAAGTGTTACTCCTGGGAGAGTTTTCCACCATACAATTAGCTGATCTATTAGGTGTCTAAAAAAGGTGTTAACGGGGTGATGTCCCTGCGGAAACAAGTTTATTTAATTAGTTCCATGAGAAAACATAGAGAGACTCCCTCGGAGTACCAATACCTGCCTGGCTGACCGATTGGCGAACTTGTAGGGTGTAATTAATCCTGGCTAATCTTACCTTTTAGGGTTTGAAGGAAGATTTGATAAAAACAGTGGGAGCCATCCTGATTAGATAAAATAATAACCAATCTAATCTTGCAAAGAGCGCACGCAAAAGTGATTATCCTTCTCTCTCTCCTGGTAGCGACCAATGACACGCCTTAATCAAGATAATAATATGGATGTATTGATCGAACCCACTTATTATACAGGCCTAGGTTCCGTTCTATCTTATGACCGTCATAAGTCTGAGCAAGGAATCGTACAATACCCGGATTCCCACGCCACTAAAAAATGAAGAAGGAGCATGCTGATGCATCTTCTTCGGGTGTGTTCGTTACCGAGAACTGTTTCTCAGTTTGCTCTACGTCCTGGGTATTGGATACTGGATCCGGATCCCACGTATGTAATTTGTTACATTGGTTAAGTAGAGGTAGAGAACTGGAAAAAGGTGATATGTCCCTCAGAGAAGGGAATGGTGCAATTGTTGCAGTCAAAGCAGTTGGCGAATATCACCCTGTATTACCAAGTGGTAATACAATGATTCTGAGCGACTGTTATTTCATACCAAAAATATTGTGAATGTTTTCCTAAATCAAGTGTTGATTGGATATGGTACGTTGTATAACGGTATATACGTTCTAAATCACAAAACAATTCTAAGTTACAGAACACACACAAGAGGAACGGTTCAGAAATGAACGACACCTTCTTGTGGCATTGTAGACTAAGTCAAATCAATGCGACAAGACGGGCTAAGTTTCATAAGGATGGATATTTGAATCCGTTCGAATTTACATCTTATGAAACTTGCTAGTCATGTCTCAAAGGCAAAATGACTAAAACACCGTTTACTGGACACGGAGAAAGAGCTACTGAATTCTTGGGACTGATACATAGTGATGTATGCGGTCCTATGTCTACACATGCCAGGAATGGTTTTGTCACGACCCGTAATTAAGCACGTGACCGGCACTTAACTTACGCCATGTCTAAAGGCGTGACGTAAATCAAGTAAGCCGAAGCCCAGAAAATCTAAACCTTTTTGCGGAAAATAGTGGGCGTGCAGCTTTGAAATAAAGGTATAATGAATCATGTTTTGTCTTTAAAGATTTTGGGCAGCACCACCCTTGTATATTTTGATCCAAAAACATATACACAACAATATATATAGGCATCCCCAAGCGGGAGCTAGCTCTTTACCAACTGGCGGAATCACAACCACGCAATAACATATATACGACGCCCAACGGCGAAGAATCGACCCAGAAAGAACTAATAAAGAATCAAGACATCAAAACTCAAGAAAACCGAGCATAAACCCATCGCTATAAGTCTCGCACAATACCCAAGTCTGACTAGGTATACCAATATACAATTCTAGTCTCTGATTTGATGTGATGGAGTTTATCTAGATACTGTTAGTTATATATGCCCTAGAGGCCATTGTTGTACATATGATGTATATTATAGTGGATCCTTGGATATATATAGAGAGGACTTTCTTGCTCGACATGATAGTATGCTATTTGGTTTCACTTTATCTTAACATGTTGACTTGTATTGGTTTACTGTCTTGCTCTCACATGTTGATAACGCCCTTAGGATATGTACGCGACTACTAGGACTATGATGCAGATCATACTAGTGGGGCCAGTGTAGTCAACGAGTACATCCTATAACTGTTCCTAGTTGAGGGTGTATCGAGACAGGGCATCGATACACCAGAGTAGACTAGCGTATACGCATCTTGACCCATATGATGGGCGATGGATGATCCCATATCCATTGGTGTTTGACATCAAAGATGGTGTACGGGTGCTCAGTGAAGACTGGGTACACTGAACGGACTCGCCGAGAACTCCTAGATGGTATTATGCCTATCGTTAGATAGCAGTTCTCCGGTGACACTGGTACAGGTTAGTCTGTAGACCCGAGATCATCATGGAGTCTTGTGTGATTCCCACTGTACTTTGATTTCCACCTTACCACGTCAAAGAAGGCGTGCAAAACGGTGGCTTTTGGGTACAGTCCTGAATCAAATGGAGGCAATTAGCGATAGGGGTTTCGTCTCTCCCGGTATAGGGAGTTGATGTTGTGCTGTGTTCGATTGGCTATAACTGGAAGTCCCTGGCCAGGGCTGATATGGAGTGCTACTGGTAAGAGTTATCAGTAGTTTCTCGACCCGTTATGAGCCTCACATCGACACGACTTATCGGTTACCGGGGTCTGACGTTTACCACCCCTAGACTTGATATGCGACATATCAGACGAAGAGACCGGACTGTACGGTACTGTTACTGATTGGATTCACAAGAGAATGTACAGGCTTGCTTGTTGATCTTCTGATCGCTTAATACCTGGGTGGTTGTTACGTTTAGCTGAACGCTTGCAGCTTGTGGGTGTTTAATATGATCATTACCTACTGTCGGCGTATTGACGATTCTTTAGAATCCTACACAGAGGTTTCCTGGCTCAGGCAAAGCAGAGTAGGAGCACATATGTGATATATGCGGGACCGAGAATAATACGATATGAGATACCGTATTCTATTCTCGCGACATTAGATATCGGCCGGGTATATGTGATATAACCGGGTCATCGGATCAAGTGTTGATTCGATGAACTGATACAGATTATATTAGTCGGTTATTTGAGAAATAGCCGGATTGTCGGATCAAGTGTTGATTCGATAATTTAATGTATAATTATATATGAGATATATTACATTACGTTAACTAATATAAGCTCGCTTTATTGATTCATTTTCTCACTGGATAATATATTGATGTATATGCGATATATGTTAATTGTATTATTTTCTTTTTGTTACAAAATATATTGTATATGTGATATATAATATTGTAACAAGTTAGGGTTACAAATGCAACAATGATTTAAATATTAAACCTAGTTAGGGTTTGGATTAGGGTTAGCTTTTTCATGAAGCTTCATGAAGCTTTCCTTTGTCTTTAGTTTTGATATTTTGTGATGATATTTGTTAACCCAACCCAAACCCTTAACCTTAGTTTATTCTCTACATGAGTTAAGAATCTCATTCTTAACTCATGGTTGCAATTGTAACCACAACAATAATTTCATTATTCATCACAAAAGAAAAAGCTTCATCTTCTTCTTCTTCTTCTTCTTGCTCTTGCAAAAGCATTCTAGCTTTTTGAGTTTTGGTGAATATTAGTGAGAAATTGAAAACAAAAGAGAGCAATATTCCTACTTCATCATCCTCATCTATTCTAGCCACTTAGATTAGGGTGTTCACTTCTCTAATTATTTCATTAGTGAAGTGTAAGCTTGGGTTTGAGATTCTTCAAGGTAGATCATCTTAGATCATGAAGACTACAAGCAAGGTGCCTCATTCACCTCATGGAGTCTCTCTAGAATCGGAGTTCTTGATGATCGCAGCGAAGGGACCTCAACACGGAGCTTATGAAGTGAAGGAACGGACTACAAAGGTTGTAATCCTTATCTCCTTACTTCTTTGTATGTGATACAAACTTTGTTACCCTAGAAATTCTAGTATGATTCATGGTTTGCTTGCTTTGCACCTCTCTAAATTTTAAAGTGGCATGAGTGATACTACCAAACCCTAGACTAGACGCAAGGGAAGCACAACAGTGGTATCAGAGCCAAACTAGAATTCTAGATACGGTGTTATAACAATTACGAAAACGAAATCCACTCCGAAATACGATATTATGAACACCCCATTTTGCTCTGTGGAAATTTTCAAAAAATTCCTTTAAAATTTTTCCAAACAAGTGCAGAATGATATTTGGGACAGTATATGAACATGTGAGAAATACGGGGGGAGGGGCTCGGATTTTGGCCGAGCCCCTAGCCAAGAATTCCGGCCTGGCCGGCCCCTGCACCTTCTCTGGCCTCCGTATTCCTCCTGTGCTCTGGTGTCTCCATTTTGGGTTTCCTAGTATTGTTTGCTTAGCCCAATTTTCATGTGATGATTTGTTTGACCCATGGCTACTTCGTAGTGCTTCGTAGTCATATAACTTAACACTGTATTAGTAACCTCGACTATTTTTAGCAGTTCGATCGAACTTCGCACACCACATTTTGTACCCCGGTGAAATTTCCAAGTGTTGTAATTTTTCGAAGTTGATTATACTCGTAAAATCGTGCAAGTACCCCTATGGACCCCCTAGAAGACCATAATAGCCTTAACTCGATTCTATGCCCACGGAACCGCGTTCGAACCTTTGGGTTTGCCGTAGTTCTGTAGTGTCATAGGTGAGGCGTTGGTTAACTCCTTCTACGGCTGGTGCATGGACATTGTGGCACGGTTTTTTTGAGTGTTTCGACTTTGCTCAAGTGTTGAGCTCACGGGGGTAATTTGTGAGTGTATGTTGATTCGATCGAAACGTTAAATATCGTCTTGATATTCTGTGATTGTGATACAATATGTGGAATTCATCTAGTTAGGCATGAAATCTGTAATATGTGATATTTCGGGTTTACGATGTCTAAGGAGATTATGGATTCCAAATGTTATAGTTTTTCACTTTCTTTTCTGCGACCGTAAGTGTAGTATGTGGGGTATTGCCAGCTTCGTTGCTATACATCAACGACAATCGGGATACGCATACTTGCTTACGTTGATGATATGAGATATTATGTGTTGCTGTGATATGTTATATTGGATCGTCGTGTTTTGAATAGCCGGGGGTTTTATGTGAGATGGGGTTTTTTATTTTCATTCATGTAAAATTCATTGTATGAAATATTCTTTTATTGGGGCACTTCCGGGTTGAGGTTGATGTGACCACTGTATATTATTTACTTTTCCGCATTAGGTAGACCCAAGGAGGGGAGCACAAGTAACCGGGTTCTAGGGTCCAGTGGGAGGCCATCTCGAGGAGTCGAGACCGGGTCTTCTAACCTTAAAATTGGCAGCATTACTTGCTGCTCTCGTACGGGTCTAGGGATGCGGGTTTGGCTATTCATCACGACCATGGAATCCGTGTTTTATACAGGCTCGATATAAAACACCGACTTCCTAGTATATCCAGTATTTCATATGTTTCTTCTACTGCTGATATACTGTGATGTGATCATATTATATGCGTGAGACGAATGCTTTATTATTGTATATATGATATATAATAAACGTTGCTTATGTTTTTCACCCGCGCTAGTCCCATCCCGGTATGCCGTTAGTTAAGTAACCTGACGGTGCATAACAGAACATTGAGGCCAATGCGGATGGCATAAGCGTACGTTGTATTTTCGTTTCTTCTGTGATACTTAGGAAGCATAAATGATGGGATTTATTAATGAGATTAAAAAGAAACCTAAAAGATGTTGTAGAATCAAATTTTTCAAAAAGGGTAGCTACAGATTTTGCTTTGCATAGTGGTATATGTGATATACCCTGCATCTTATTCGATGAGGAAAGAGCCGAGATCTCTTCACCGGGAGTGATCTCTTTAGCAAAACTGACAGATGCTACAAACTCACAGTTTAGTTTTTTATTGCTTCTATAGTTCTTGCTTTGCAAAGCGGTTTTTATGAAATATCCTGCACCTTATTCGATAAGGAAGGAGCCGGGATCTCTTCACTGGGAGTGACTCCTTTAGCAAAACTAGAAAAGCCTAAAAAACACTCCTTTTCAAAATCACTTGTTTCTACAACAATATCAAGTTCATTACGCTCATGGTTTTCTGAAAAACCTGCGTAGCCCTCCGACATTTCAGACAGACACTACTTAGTATTCGTGCTACGTTTGTTGGCCTGCGTCAAGGCGTAGTGTGCGGTAGCTAACTGGTGCTTATCTGTAACATGAGATGTGATTGGATTAGGGTAGTCGTACGACTTTGTTGGCCTGCGTCAAGGGTCGTACGGGTGGGTTTAATTCAATCAAGAAATATACGGGTTGAACTTGACTAGCGGACTATGGTTTGTTGGCCTGCGTTAAGGTCATGGGACGCTAGGCGTAAAAGCATTATCGGGAATTTCAAGTGTTGAAATTTGCAATGAGATTGCATACCTTCTATGAGATAGATGGATTCTGACCCACTGCGAGTAAGAGTTACTCCTGGGAGAATTTTACACAGGACAATTAGCCGATTATGTAGGTGTCTAGAAAGGTGTTAACGGGGTTATGCCTCTGGGAAATCGAGGTTTATTTTAATTAGGTCCGTGCGAAAGCACGGGGAACCTCCCTCAAAGTACCAACACTGGCCTGGCCGAAAGATTTGCGAACTTGTTAGGTGTAATTAATCCCGGCTAGTCTTACCTTTTAGGGTTTTAAGGAAGATTTGACAAAAAGCAGTGGGAGCCATCCTGATTAGATAAGATAATAACCAATCTAATCTTGCAAGAGCATATGCCAAAGTGTTTTCTTCTCTCTCTCTCCAGGTAGCGACCATGTCAGGCTTTAATCAAGATAATAATATGGATGTATTGATTGAACCCGCTTATTATACTGAGCAGGGGAACGTTGGTCCCGCTCCAACTTATAATTGTTATAAGTCCGAGCAGAGAATAATATAATACCTGGATTCTCATGCCATCCAAATGAAGAATAAGCATGTTGATGCATCTTCTTCAGGTGTGTTAGTTATCGAAAACTGTTTCTCAGTTCACTCTACGTCCTGGGTATTAGATACCGGATCTGGATCCCATATATGTAATATGTTACATGGGCTACGTAAAGGTAGGGAATTGAGAGAGGGTGATCATTCCGTAAGAGTAGGGAATGGTGCAAATGTTGTAGCCAAAGCAGTTGGCGAATATCACCTTGTATTACCAAATGGTAATACATTGGTTCTAAACGAATGCTATTACATTCCGACCCTGATATGCAATCTTATATCAATTTCTTTATTGAGTAAAGAAGGATATAATTTTGTAGTACAGGATAATGTTATGAACATATTCCTGAATCAAAAGTTGATTGGATCAGGATCGTTAAATAATGGCATATACGTTCTCAACCAAACTACAGTACTTAATGTACAAAACACACATAAGAGGAAGAGTTCAGAAATGAACGAATTCTTCTTATGGTATTGTAGACTAGGTCATATTAACGCGACACGGCTAGCTAAATTACATAAGGATTGATATTTGAATTGTTAGTGTATATGCCCTAGAGGCCATTATTGTATCATACTAGATTGTATATTACTTAATGGAAGCTTGGGATATTCACAGTTATATATACAGTCTTGCTAAAAATGGTAGTATGCTACTTGGTTTGAGTCTACTTTAATATGTGCATATGTTTCTTGTAACGTATCACTTATACATATTAGTAGAGCCCATAGGATCTTTGCTTGATTACCAGCGTCGTGATGGCAATCACACTAGTGGGGGCTGGGTAGTCTGTAAGCAACATCCTATACAGGTCCCTGGTCATAGGATTATCGAGGTAGGGCATCGATATTCTGGAGTAGACTAAGTGTATACGCTTCTCATCCCAGTTGGGGAGATGGTCTGTCCCACAGCCATCAGTACGTCGTACTAGAGATAGTATACAGGTGCTCGTTAGGTTACGGGTACACCGGACAGGACTCGCCGAGAAACTGATTGGTTGGTATTATACCCATCGTCAGTTATCAGTTCCCAGGTGACATGAGTACAGCATAGTCCGCAGACTTGACACTGCTGCTTCACCTCGAGTGTGTCGCACTGTTCTTAGATTGCTACCCTAACATGGCTCAAAGGAGTCGTGCAAACAGGTAGCAGTTGGGTGCAGTCCCGAGCACTTGGAGGCAGTGGCGGTTAGATAGGATTTGTCTCTCCCGGTATTGGGAGTTGATATCGCACTGTGTCAGAGAGCCATTACGCAAAGTCCCTGGCCAGGGCAAGCGAGATATACTGGTAGGTTCCAGTAGCTTCTCAGGGCGTAATGGGCTTCGCTCCGACACGACTTATACAGCTATTAGGGAACTGACGCTTGCCGCCCCCTAGGCTTGATATGCGATAGTCTTAGACAAACAGACCGGACTGTACGAAGATTGTCACATCAGACTCAGTGGGAGTTCGGATGATTTTCCTCATCGGCCTTCTTATCGACATCTACCTGGGGACCGTTACGTACAGCTAGTGCCGCTTGCGGTCTGTGGTTAAACCTACTGCCAGCGTAGTGTCGAGTCTTTAGAGTCCCACACAGAGAGTTTCCCTGCTCCAGGCGAAACGATATAGAGGTCGTATGGTTTTACGACAAGCGTTCGGATGCGTACGTGTGTTTTCGCACGTACGACTTTTCGGACAGTTTATACTAGCCGGCTTTAGTTTAAGCCAGATTCTAGTATAAGGTTATTGGATTTATACAGTCTAAAGTTTTTCCGTGTTTTCACGGATTGGAGGGGCGTTCACGTAATTTGTCGAGAAGGTTCTAGAAGAGTGGTGACATGAGGGGTTGAGGTGGCTTTTTCATGATTACTTTGTGTGACTCATTTATATGATTCATCATATCATTAATGATTCATTAATGATCTAATGACTCACATGATGAATCACTCTCCTTGATTAAATGAAACATGGTGAATAATCAATTAATTGATATTATTTGATAATTCATTATGTATCATATATTCAAGTGAGAAGGTTTTTTATTGGGATGATCATTCTCACCTTCTCTCTCCTCAAGCTCACTCTCTCTTGAAACCCTAACCCTAACCTCTCATGTGTTGAGATCAAGGGTTAGATAGACTAAAACATCCATAACCTCACTCTATATCCTCTAGATAGCTTAGATTAGCACTTTACGCAACCTAGTTATCTCAAGTTTGAGATTAAGCTTGGCGTAGAAGCTTTCGGGTGGATCGTCTTTGATTCGAGGAGGCCGTGAAGTTGCCGATGTTCCAAGGAGCCTACGAGGAGTGGAGGACAGCGATGAAGACCCAAAGGACATGTAACGTGAGGTATAACTCCGGTATCGAGTAGTTAAACCTCTAGTATAACGTTAGCAATGGTTTAGATTACGATTCATGCGCTCAAGTCCGTGTTACGAAGCTTTGATAATCGTTTTTCATATATTCCGCCTCCCCGCAAGTTAGTGGGGTGCGTGACATGGACTTACAGTGGTATCAGAGCCAACTAAACCATTACTAGCTTGTTAGCAATTGATTAGAAGTTCGATCGACGAAAAACACGGAAAACAAAACCCTATTCCATAACAGTTTCTGTAAATTTTAAATGTGTCGCAAAATTTTTTTGACATACCTTAAAATTCACAGCAGGGAATTATAAGAAATCTGGGAAAATTCGAGGAGGCAACTCGACTAAAAGGCCGCGTTTCCGCGGCAATAGAGAGCTTTTGCCGCGGAACCGCCGCCGAGTCAACGCCGAGTTGACTCGGAGTTTCACAGTAATTCAAAATTTTAGTTTTTTTGTTTTCCTGTATATACTGTTTCTGCCCAGGTTGCCTCTGTGATGATTTGCTTTTGGGGTAGACACGGATATAGGTAATCGATCGATGTTCTAAACTATTTGCTAATTGGATCTTTATCTGTAATGTTTAATGTGTTCGTAAACCTCCCCTAACTGCTAGTATGTCGGTTAGCAGGGGTTTGCACATTTCTGTAATGGATTTTATCTGTTTGTGTATATAAACTGTATTGGACTGTTGTGGTGGATAGCCAGGTTTTGTGATGGGTTATTGTATTAATTCATTCGATGTAATTGTAATAAGTTGTAATATTATTTTGCGGGGCACATCCAGGTTGCGGTTGTAGCCACCGTTGTATTATTTCTTTTTACTGTTTTTGCTCCTAGGATAGACCCAAGGTGGGGTGCACAAACTACCGGGTATTTTGAAGTGTTGAGGCAGACCGCTTCACTTCTGGTACTTGGCGGGTAGTTTGTCGTACCCGTAGGGGTCTGGGGTGGGGTAATGGCTATTCATCACAACTGTGTAATCCGTTTTTCATTGCAGGCTCAAAGAAACGCGGATTACTTGCATATCCAATAAAGTTTATCTGTGATCTGGAATGCTTATTATTTTGTCTGACGAATGTACAATATCTATATATAAATAGCTATTAGACGTCACTTATGTTTTACACCCGCGCTAGCCCAGCCCCCGCTCTGTCGTTAGTTAAGTAACCTAACGGGTGATGACGGGACCCCGTGGCGAATGCGGATGGCATAAGAGGACGTTGTATTTTCGTTGTTTTCTGCAATGATAGGTTAATGATGGGACGCATTATTATAATGCAAAGAAAATAAACCAAAGTTTAATGGTTGGAACAAATTTAAAAGAAACCACTCGGTTATTTTAAAAGAGCAGAATTTTTAAATTGCGGAGCTTTAGCCACTCCTTTTAAAAAAGTATCAGGTTCCTTCGATTATATCAAGTTCATTACGTTCACGGTTTTGCCAAAACCATTCGTAGCCCTCCGTCATTTCATTTGGGTATTCAATAGTATTCAAGCTGTGTTTGTTGGCCAAAGTCAAGGCACAGTGTTTGGTAGCTATTGAATATTCATATGCAGCATAGATAAATGCGTTGGTTTGGGACAGTCGTACTACTTTGTTGGCCAAAGTCAAGGGTATGTACGGATGGGTTCAAATTAACTTGGACAATGACGGGTAGAACTTGACATGTGACTTATGATTTGTTGGCCAAAGTCAAGGTCATAAGAGCATGGGGCAAAAATCCATATCGGGAGTTTCAAAAGAAACTGAAATTTGCAGAGAGATGCATACCATTTTGGAGTTTGATGAATGTTGGTAGGATTCCTTCAACATTATCTTACGATGATATTTTGGATCCCGATCCTACTGTGAGTACATGCTACTTATCAGGGGATTCGTCACTTAACGATCAATGCTATAAACCAAGTAGGTGCCAAGAAAGGTGTCAGCGGGGTTACGCCCCCAGAGAAAAGAGGTTATTTAATTAAGGAACTTCGCGAAAGCGTTGGAAAACCTCCCTCGAAGTATCGACACTGGCCTGGCTGAACGGTTAAGCAAGTATTGTATGGTGAGAATTGTCCTGGCTAATTCTTCTTTTATGGTTTGGGGAGGGATTCGAGAAACAGTGGGAGCCATCCTGTTTAGATAAATTAAACCACTCTAAACTTGCAAGAGCATCATGCTAATAGTATCTTCTTCTCTCTCTTAAAATTGCAGCGACCCTGTGACCACACATAGGTTACATCTAGATAAATATTTGACTGAATCTGACTTATATGACTGGCAAAAGTCTGTCCAGATGTCCATTGCCTATGACAAGCTGGACCACCCTATTGAGGGACATTCCTATTGTTGTGGGATTGAGCATTGGCAGAATGATTGCAGGGCTTTTGAAGCCAGTAGCCAGGATACGAAGCATGTTGTGGCTTCGACTTCGGGTGTGTTTATGATAGAGAACTGTATGTCAGTTAACCTTACTTCCTGGGTATTGGATACCGGATCAGGAACTCACATCTGTAATTCATTACAGGCTTTGAGAAATCGTAGGGTAATCGGAATAGGTGATATGACCCTCACAGTTGCTAACGGAATGAGCATGAATGCTGATTCCGTAGGGGAATATCATCTTGGAATGACAACTGGGCAGATATTGATTCTACGTAACTGTTTTTATGTACCAGGTACGACTTGTAATATCATATCTGTACCCTTACTTTCTAAGGAAGGATATGATTTTGCTTTTACAAGAGATGTGGTTCACATCCACCTAAATCAAGATTTGATTGGGTCAGGTACATTAGAAAACGGAATATACGTATTAAATCAAGCTCAGATTTTCAGTGTCCAGAACACACTTAAAAGAAAGTCTCCGGAAACAAATCAGGCTTTCTTATGGCATTGTAGACTAGGTCACATCAATGAGAGGAGGTTGACTAAGTTACATAAAGAAGGATATTTGAATCCGTTCGAATATCAATCTTATGCTACTTGTGAATCTTGTCTCATGGGAAAGATGACAAAAACTCCGTTCACTGGACACGGAGTAAGAGCAAGCGAGCTCTTGGGACTCGTACACAGTGACGTGTGCGGTCCAATGTCTACACATGCGCGAGGTGGTTATTCCTACTTCATTACTTTTACGGATGATTTCTCTAGGTATGGATATATCTTCTTGATGAAGCATAAATCCGAGGCCTTTGAGAAATTCCAAGAATACAAGAATGAAGTAGAAAAACAAACCGGCAAAAGTATCAAGACACTGAGATCTGATCGAGGTGGTGAATACTTAAGTGCCGAGTTCCTAGGTTACTTAAAAGAGAATGGAATTCTCTCTCAGCTTACTCCTCCATACACACCACAACATAACGGTGTATCAGAAAGGAGGAATCGAACCCTATTGGATATGGTTCGTTCCATGATGAGTAACGCTGAGTTACCGCGATCATTCTGGGGATATGCACTAGAATCAGCTGCATATCTTTTGAACCGAGTTCCAACCAAGACTGTGCCTACTACACCATATCAGATGTGGAGTGGGAAGAAACCTAGTCTTAAGTATCTTAAGACATGGGGATGTCCAGCTTTTGTAAAGAAGCAGCATGCGGACAAGCTCGAGGCACGCTCAGTAAAATGCAAATTTGTGGGATATCCAAAGAACTCCAAGGGATATTATTTCTATTACACAGAGGAACAAAAAGTCTTTGTTTCTCTTCATGCCTGCTTCTTGGAAACTGAATTTTTGGAAAATCATAAGAGTGGGAGCGCAATAGAACTGGAAGAAATTCCAGAACCACAAGCTATTACTGAAACATTGGTAGAACGAGAAGGTTCCGGAGAACAGAACATCCCGACGCCACTCCGCAGGAGTAGTAGGCAATCTCATCCGCCCGAGAGATACTACGGTTTTCTCATAGACGGGGATAGAGAGGATTGCACTATTGAATATGATGAGCCTACTAGCTTCCAGCAAGCCATTAAGAGCGGTGACTCGGTAAAATGGCTAGATGCAATGCGGACCGAAATGGAGTCCATGTACACCAACAAAGTATGGACTTTGGACATTGCTCCAGATGGGGTAAAACCCATAGGATGCAAATGGATCTTCAAAAAGAAGATTGGTGTAGATAGACAGGTTGAAACCTATAAGGCTAGACTTGTTGCAAAGGGTTTCCGTCAAAGATCTGGTTTGGACTATGGCGAAACCTTTTCTCCAGTAGCCATGCTTAAATCTATTCGGGTCCTTCTTGCTATTGCTGCCTTCCACGATTATGAAATCTGGCAGATGGACGTAAAGACGGCCTTTCTAAATGGTAATTTAGAAGAGAGCGTCTATATGGATCAGCTAGAAGGATTCATTCAGAGTGGGAGCAGCGGTAAAGTATGCAAGCTGCTTAAGTCCATTTATGGACTAAAGCAGGCATCGCGGAGTTGGAACATCTGTTTTGATGATGCTGTCAAAGAATTTGACTTTATCAAAAATCCAGATGAACCATGCATATACAGTAAGATTGTAGGGAGAGCTGTAGTATTCCTCGTCTTGTACGTGGATGACATTCTCCTAATAGGAAATGATATTCCTATATTACAGTCAGTCAAAAGATTCTTGTCACATAAATTCTCCATGAAAGACCTGGGTGATGCCACCTACATTCTGGGGATCCGGATCTATCGTGATAGATCAAAAAGGATATTGGGACTTTCACAGTCCAGGTACATAGACACCATAGTGAAGAGATTCAGTATGGAAGATTCTAAGCGCGGTAACCTACCGGCTTGTCACGGAATCACCCTCTCCAAAGAGATGTCTCCCAAGACTGATTTGGAAAGGGATCGCATGTCAATTATACCCTACGCTTCTGCAGTAGGCTCTATAATGTATGCGATGTTATGTACCAGACCAGATGTAGCATACGCATTGAGCGTAGTAAGCCGGTATCAAGCAAACCCAGGGGAGAAGCACTGGATAGCAGTAAAGAACATTCTCAAGTACCTGAGAAGGACTAAGGAGATGTTCTTGGTATATGGCGGAAAAGACCTTCAGATGGAGGCCTTTGCCGACTCCGGCTTCCAGAGTGACAAAGATGACTCCAAATCCATGTCAGGTTTTGTCTTCACCCTCAATGGAGGGGCGGTCTGTTGGAAGAGTACCAAACAGGAGACCGTTGCAGACTCAACAATGGAAGCAGAGTACATAGCTGCTTGCGATGCCGCAAAAGAAGCAGTCTGGATGAAGATGTTCCTCACAGAACTTCAGGTGGTTCCTACCAGTGTTGATCCAATACCTCTGTATTGTGACAACAACGGCGCTATAGCTTTAGCGAAGGAACCCAGGTCCCATCAGAAGTCCAGACACATCTTAAGGCGGTATCACTTGATCAGAGAGATCATAGATCGTCGGGAGATCGAGGTGAAGAGAGTAAAGACGGAGGATAACATTGCTGATCCATTCACAAAGGCCATTCCTCAGACGCAGTTCGAGAGGCTATTCGAGATGATAGGTCTACGATATGCCAGCTCATGGCCCTAGTGCAAGTGGGAGATTGTTAGTGTATATGCCCTAGAGGCCATTATTGTATCATACTAGATTGTATATTACTTAATGGAAGCTTGGGATATTCACAGTTATGTATACAGTCTTGCTAAAAATGGTAGTATGCTACTTGGTTTGAGTCTACTTTAATATGTGCATATGTTTCTTGTAACGTATCACTTATACATATTAGTAGAGCCCATAGGATCTTTTCTTGATTACCAGCGTCGTGATGGCAATCACACTAGTGGGGGCTGGGTAGTCTGTAAGCAACATCCTATACAGGTCCCTGGTCATAAGATTATCGAGGTAGGGCATCGATATTCCGGAGTAGACTAAGTGTATACGCTTTTCATCCCAGTTGGGGAGATGGTCTGTCCCACAGCCATCAGTACGTCGTACTAGAGATAGTATACAGGTGCTCGTTAGGTTACGGGTACACCGGACATGACTCGCCGAGGAACTGATTGGTTGGTATTATACCCATCGTCAGTTATCAGTTCCCAGGTGACATGAGTACAGCATAGTCCGCAGACTTGACACCGCTGCTTCACCTCGAGTGTGTCTCACTGTTCTTAGATTGCTACCCTACCATGGCTCAAAGGAGTCGTGCAAAAATGTAGCAGTTGGGTGCAGTCCCGAGCACTTGGAGGCAGTGGCGGTTAGATAGGATTCGTCTCTCCCGGTATTGGGAGTTGATATCGCACTGTGTCAGAGAGCCATTACGCAAAGTCCCTGGCCAGGGCAAGCGAGATATACTGGTAGGTTCCAGTAGCTTCTCAGGGCATAATGGGCTTCGCTCCGACACGACTTATACAGCTATTAGGGGACTGACGCTTGCCGCCCCCTAGGCTTGATATGCGATAGTCTTAGACAAACAGTCCGGACTGTACGAAGATTGTCACATCAGACTCAGTGGGAGTTCGGATGATTTTCCTCATCGGCCTTCTTATCGACATCTACCTGGGGACCGTTACGTACAACTAGTGCCGCTTGCGGTCTGTGGTTAAACCCACTGCCAGCGTAGTGTCGAGTCTTTAGAGTCCCACACAGAAAGTTTCCCTGCTCCAGGCGAAACGATATAGAGGTCGTATGGTTTTACGACAAGCGTTCGGATGCGTACGTGTGTTTTCGCACGTACGACTTTTCGGACAGTTTATACTAGCCGGCTTTAGTTTAAGCCAGATTCTAGTATAAGGTTATTGGATTTATACAGTCTAAAGTTTTTCCGTGTTTTCACGGATTGGAGGGGCGTTCTCGTAATTTGTCGAGAAGGTTCTAGAAGAGTGGTGACATGAGGGGTTGAGGTGGCTTTTTCATGATTACTTTGTGTGACTCGTTTATATGATTCATCATATCATTAATGCTTCATTAATGATCTAATGACTCACATGATGAATCACTCTCCTTGATTAAATGAAACATGGTGAATAATCAATTAATTGATATTATTTGATAATTCATTATGTATCATATATTCAAGTGAGAAGGTTTTTTATTAGGATGATCATTCTCACCTTCTCTCTCCTCAAGCTCACTCTCTCTTGAAACCCTAACCCTAACCTCTCATGTGTTGAGATCAAGGGTTAGATAGACTAAAACATCCATAACCTCACTCTATATCCTCTAGATAGCTTAGATTAGCACTTTAAGCAACCTAGTTATCTCAAGTTTGAGATTAAGCTTGGCGTAGAAGCTTTCGGGTGGATCGTCTTTGATTCGAGGAGGCCGTGAAGTTGCCGATGTTCCAAGGAGCCTACGAGGAGTGGAGGACAGCGATGAAGACCCGAAGGACATGTAACGTGAGGTATAACTCCGGTACCGAGTAGTTAAACCTCTAGTATAACGTTAGCAATGGTTTAGATTACGATTCATGCGCTCAAGTCCGTGTTACGAAGCTTTGATAATCGTTTTTCATATATTCCGCCTCCCCGCAAGTTAGTGGGGTGCGTGACATGGACTTACATGAATCCGTTCGAATTTTCATCTTATAATACTTGCCAGTCAATTCTCAAAGGCAAGATGACCAAAACTCCGTTTAGTGGACACGGAGAAAGAGTTACAGAACTCTTAGGGCTGATACATAGTGATGTATGTGGTCCAATGTCTACACATGCCAGGAACGGTTCCTCATACTTCATTACATTCACTGACAATCTCTCAAGATACGGACACGTGTTCCTGTTGAAACACAAATCTGAAGCTTTTAAGAAATTCAGAGAATATAAGAACGAAGTAGAGAACCAAACTGGCAAAAGTATTAAGATCCTTCGATCTGATCGAGGAGGAGAATACATGAGCAATGAGTTTCTGGACTATCTAAAAGAGAATGGGATTTTCTCTCAGCTTACTCCTCCCTATACACCACAATACAATGGTGTATCGGAGTGGAGGAATCACACCCTATTAGATATGGTGCGCTCTATGATGAGCACTTCTGAGTTGCCTATTTCCTTCTGGGGATATGCACTGGAAACAGCTGCGGACCTATTGAATATGGTTCCCACCAAATCTGTGCCATCCACTCCATATGAGATATGGAAGGGAAAGAGACCATATCTTAATTACGTTAAGATATGGAGTTATCCGGCATATGTGAAAACACAAAATCCGGACAGGCTCGAGGCAAGGTCTTTTCTGTGTATGTTTATTGGATATCCTAAACATTTGCGTGGGTATATCTTCTACCACACCGAGGAACAAAAGGTGTTTGTATCTCGACATGCCACCTTTTTAGAAAAGGAATTTCTTGAAAAAGAAATTAGTGGCAATGAGGTAGAACTGGAAGAAGTTCCAGCAACACAAACTACAACAGATGATTTGGTGGAACCAGAGGATTCAGTAGTCCCCGAGGAACCCCAGCCTCTCCACCGATCTAGCAGGCTTCCTCATCCACCCGAGAGATACTACGGTTTTCTCGTAGATGGTGGAAGTGAGGATTGCATCATGGAAGATGATGACCCGACTAGCTTCGAGCAGGCCATCACGAGTAGGACTCTGTGAAGTGGCTGGATGCAATGCGATCTGAGATGGAATCCATGTACACCAACAAAGTATGGACTTTGGAAGTTGCTCATGAAGGGGTAAAACCTATTGGGAGCAAGTGGATCTTTAAGAAGAAACTTGGTGTAGATGGAAAAGTGGAGACTTTCAAAACTAGACTTGTTGCAAAGGGTTTTCGTCAACGACCAGTTGTGGATTATGACGAAACCTTTTCTCCAGTAGCTATGCTTAAGTCCATCCGGATCTTACTTGCCATTGCTGCATACCATGACTACAAAATCTGGCAAATGGATGTTAAGACTGCCTTTCTAAATGGTGATTTAGAGGAGTGCATGTACATGACTCAGCCAGAGGGCTTCGTAGATAGTGGGAGCAACGGAAAGGTGTGCAAGATGCTTAAATCCATCTACGGGTTAAAGCAGGCATCGCGGAGTTGGAACATCTGCTGTAGTCAAAGAGTTTGACTTCATCAAGAATGTAGATGGACCTTGTATATACAAGAAGGTTGCAGAGAGTAAGGTTGTCTTCTTCGTATTGTACGTGGATGACATACTCTTGATAGGAAATGATGTTCCTATGCTGCACTTGGTCAAGCTCTTCTTATCACATAGATTCTCAATGAAAGATCTAGGTGATGCCTTCTGCATTTTGGGAATTAAGATCTATAGAGATAGATCTAAATGGATACTGGGATTATCCCAATCCAGGTACATTGACACCATACTAAAGAGGTTTAGAATGGAAGAATCCAAGCATGGGAACCAACCTACGATCTCTGGACTCACTCTCTCTAAAAAGATTTCTCCCAAGATTGATTTGGAGAGAGCTCACATGCAAGGGATACCCTATACTTCGGCAGTAGGCTCTATCATGTACGCGATACTATGTACCAGACCCGATATAGCATACTCACTAAGTATAGTGAGTAGGTATCAAGCAGATCCTGGAGAGAGTCACTGGGCAGCTGTGAAGAACATTCTCAAGTACTTGAGAAGGACTAAAGAGATGTTCTTGGTGTATGGTAACGAAGAACTCCAGGTGGAGTCCTTTACCGATTCAAGCTTCCAACGTGATAAGGACGACTCTAAGTCGCACTCGGGATTTGTCTTTACCCTAAATGGAGGGGCGGTTTGTTGGAAGAGTTCCAAGCAAGAAATCGTGGCAGACTCGACGATGGAGACTGAATACATCGCTGCCAACGATACTGCCAAAGAGGCTGTCTGGATGAAGAAGTTCATCACTGAACTTGGTGTGGTTCTGTCCATTGAGCATCCAATACCTTTGTATTGTGATAACAATGGAGCTGTGGCTTTAGCCAAGGAACCCAGGTCCCATCAGAAGTCCAGACATATTCTGAGGCGGTATCACCTGATCCGGGAGATAGTTGATCGCCGCGAGATCGAGGCCAGGAGAGTTGACACGAAGGACAACACTGCGGATCCACTCACGAAGGCCATTCCCTAGATACAATTTGAGAGACTCTTCGGGATGTTGGGTATGAGATACTACAACAGCTGGTCTTAGTGCAAGTGGGAGATTGTTAGTTATATATATGCTCTAGAGGCCATTATTGTACATATGATGTATATTATAGTGGATGCTTGGATATATAGAGAAGACTTTCTTGCTCGTAATATAGTATGCTATTTGGTTTCACTTTATCTTAATATGTTGACTTGTATTGGTTTACTGTCTTGCTCTCACATGTTGATAAAGCCCTTAGGATATGTACTCGACTACTAGGACTATAATACAGATCATACTAGTGGGGCCAGGATAGTCAACGAGTACATCCTATAACTGTTCCTAGTCGAGGGTGTATCGAGACAGGGCATCGATACACCAGAGTAGACTAGCATATACGCATCTTGACCCATATGATGGGCGATGGATGATCCCATATCCATTGGTGTTTGACATCAAAGATGGTGTACGGGTGCTCAGTGGAGACTGGGTACACTGAATGGACCTGCCGAGAGCTCCTAGATGGTATTATACCTATCGTCAGATAGCAGTTCTCCGGTGACACTGGTACAGGTTAGTCTGTAGACCCGAGATCGTCATGGAGTCTTGTGTGATTCCCACTGTACTTTGATTTCCACCTTACCACGTCCAAGAGGGCGTGCAAAATGGTGGCTTTTGGGTACAATCCCGAATCACATGGAGGCAATGAGCGATAGGAGGGGTTTCGTCTCTACCGGTATAGGGAGTTGATGTTGTGCTGTGTTCGATTGGCTATAACTGGGAGTCCCTGGCCAGGGCTGATATGGAGTGCTACTGGTAAGATTTATCAGTAGTTTCTCAACCCGTTATGAGCCTCACATCGACACGACTTATCGGTTACTGGGGTCTGACGTTTACCACCCCTAGACTTGATATGCGACATATCAGAAGAAGAGACTGGACTGTACAGTAGTGTTACTGATTGGATTCACAGGAGAATGTACAGGCTTGCTTGTTGATCTTTTGATCGCTCAATACCTGGGTGGCTGTTACGTTTAGCTGACCGCTTGCAGCTTGTGGGTGTTCGATATGATCATCATCTACTGCCGGCGTATTGACGATTCTTTAGAGTCCTACACAGAACTTTCCTGGCTCAGGAAAAACGGAGTAGGAGCACATATGTGATATGTGCAGGACCGAGAATAATACGATATAAGATACCGTATTCTATTCTCGCGATATATGATATCGGCCGGGTATATGTGATATAGCCGGGTCATCGGATCAAGTGTTGATTCGATTAATTGGTACATGTTATATTAGTCGGTTATATGCAATATAGCCGGGTTATCAGGTCAAGTGTTGATTCGATAATTTAATGTATATTATATATGAGATATATTACATTACGTTAACTAATATAAGCTCGCTTTGTTGATTCATTTTCTTACTGGATAATACATTGATTTATATGTGATATATGTTAATTGTATTATTTTCTTTTTGTTACAAAATATATTGTATATGTGATATATAATATTGTAACAAGTTAGGGTTACAAATGCAACAATGATTTAGAGATTAAACCTAGTTAGGGTTTGGATTAGGGTTAGCTTTTGGGTTAGCTTTTTCATGAAGCTTTCCTTTGTCTTTAGCTTTGATATTTTGTGTTGATATTTGTTAACCCAACCTAAATCCTTAACCTTAGTTTATTCTCTACATGAGTTAAGACTCTCATTCTTAACTCATGGTTGCAATTGTAACCACAACAATAATTTCATTATTCATCACAAAAGAAAAAGCTTCATCTTCTTCTTCTTCTTGCACTTGTAAAAGCTTTCTTGCTTTTTGAGTTGTGGTGAATATTAGTGAGAAATTGAAAACAAAAGAGAGCAATATTCCTACTTCATCATCCTCATCTATTCTAACCACTTAGATTAGGGTGTTCACTTCTCTAATTATTTCATTAGTGAAGTGTAAGCTTGGGTTTGAGATTCTTCAAGGTAGATCATCTTAGATCATGAAGACTACAAGCAAGGTGCCTCATTCACCTCATGGAGCCTCTCTAGAGTCGGAGTTCTTGATGATCGCAGCGAAGGGACCTCAACACGGAGCTTATGAAGCGAAGGAACGGACTACAAAGGTTGTAATCCTTATCTCTTTACTTCTTTGTATGTGATACAAACTTTGTTACCCTATAAATTCTAGTATGATTCATGATTTGCTTGCTTTGCACCTCTATAAATTTTAAAGTGGAATGAGAGATGCTACCAAACTCTAGACTAGGTGCAAGGGAAGCCCAATAGATACAATAGAATATAACAGTACGAGAGTGGGCACGATCCAACATGTGTCCGACCTAACAAAGCAAAACACTCTGGATGAAGCTGTGTGCTAGTAATACCGCAACTGATCCCAAGCGGTCAAACCTGCAAGAACTGTTGCACAACGGGGGTGAGTTGCCAAATCGTGAGTAGAAAACATCAGCAAGTAGAAATCGAATAAAACAACGATTTCCTAGGTCATTATATCCTAAAGGTAATACTATGATATCTAGGGTGACCACAAATGCATATGTGTCAACAATCTATTAATGCAACGACATATATAAATAAACATCCGATATCATATGCCTGTAAGCATGTGGATATCATCCACGTATCCATCAACGACATAAATCAATATTTTGGAACCTGAGTGTCCCACACTGACACTCGACATCATGAAAATATAAGCCTGTGTATATATATATATATATATATATATATATATATATATATATATATATATATATATATATATATATATATATATATATATATATATATATATATATATATATATATATATGAGGCCATCAACCACGTGTGTATCCACCGAGCCCAAAACCATCACCGGTAGGTAGTGCCCTCCTGCCAGGCTCATTGTCAACATCTCAAGCTTCTTGCCCCGGAGTACCACACCGGGTCCACCATGTACCCGCAAACGACATCTTCCAACTTCTCGAATCAGGTCTCGAAAACAAGCTCAGAACTGAGAAAAATCATGGTGGACGTCTCGAAATATCATATCAAGAGAAACCGTGTTTTTAAAACATTACGCAATTTCCTTTGAAATATAACCACGGTTCTCAAATCCAGAGATCTCATGAAAATAGCATCTCAAGCAAATAACCATAAAGTACGATGTATGCAACATAGAGTAGTAATATGAGCATATCGGTATATCATGCAAGCATATAACCATAAGGAACGATGTATGCAACATAGAGTAGTAATATGAGCATATCGAGTATATCATGCAAGCATATAACCATAAGGAACGATGTATGCAACATAGAGTAGTAATATGAGTATATCGAATATATCATGAAAGCATGTCAAGTGATAGTACTGAACAATGAATGTACATTTAGTTTTAAGATTAATATCATGATAGGGAAGTTCTCCTGTGTAAATGGCACGACAATTCTACCGTATAAGTGACATGGCAATTCTATTGTATAAGTGACATGGTAATTACCGATGAAGAATGTGTGTGAGCCGGAAAATCTATGCATGTGTAACATGTGCATCAACGGCAATGGTGCAGGTGTACTAGCAATTTATATCATATAGCATTAAATACCGGCACGTGGTATGTACATCACGAGGGGTAATATCCTACACAACATGAACAATAATTGGGTGTATCTATCTACACAAGAATGGTATGGCCACTTTTAAACGATACACATCGTTGTTGAAAATAGGTATAGTTCAGGTGGCAATCTCTATATCGGCGATCCCATCTCATAATATCCGAAATGACAATAATCATCGATCATCATCCTCAAATAACTAGCGCGGATCAATCATCCGGTACATCTCATCACGTACGGTAATCCATCGTACGGGGTCATCAAACAGAATAGGGAATCTATCGACCTATATAATAATGAAGGTACGGATCTAAAATCTCGTACGACATATTACTCATTACTCATAAATAAATAAATAAATAAATATATATATATATCAAATCACATTTGTATAAACGTCATATCTTATTAATTTCATAGCACCTCAATCTCAATCTCGTGTCGTGCATATCGATCTCGATCTTATATCATACCATTATCAATTCATACTTATTCTCTTTCAATTCATACCTATCATGATTCACTTCCCATTTCATATTCTCAAGCAATATATCCATTAGCGTCAACTTTATCATATTTATCTCTTTCTAAATCCTAAAATCGCATTATCTTATGTTCGTAGCATATCCTTTATTTTATTATAATTTATAATGCAATCTTCCATATCAATGTTTGCGGGGGTGCTATACGCCATCCACCCGACTTCCCTCGTAGATATAATCTACTCACCAGCAATTCTCCTTGCTTAGCCAAAGTTGATGTGTTTCGTCGTCTCGGAAGTCCACGCGAAATACCTACAATTCAACACACAATCGCAATGCAATTAAAACCAATCTGAAAACCGATACGGCACACGTATTCACTCGTAGGTTAAAACCTATAGCTTCGCATGCAATTTCTAACAAATAACTCTCGTCCGTTAACGTATAAACGTCTAATGACGGAATCCAAACTCAAATCTAAAAACCACGTTTTAGAAATCGGAAAACGAAATTCAGCAACTAAGGAAATCCATCCCAGATTTTGACTCAGGTAAAATTAGCCAATTTTGCATATCAGGTTGCTCTAGATATAGGATAAGGAAGCTACAAAACAAAAATCACATGATTCCACTCCGATGTGGCTGCAATTTGCGGCCAAAATGAATTAATTTGCGGCCAGAACTATAGAGAATTTGCTCAGGTTTCTAGGGTAGCTTCCATGTTGCCTGCACGTCTCTCTGTATTCGCTAAATAATTCTCAAGTCCTCTGGGTTAGAGCAGATCTCATAATCCTATCACAAATCACACAAAATACGATATTGGGAAATTCTAACTTCCGTGTTTTGGGTTCTAGTCTTAGGTCTGGGCTAGCAAAACATCTTTAAAGTCTTGTAAACCCTCACTACACCTCTACTTATCATTTAACAACAAATTATAATTTTCCAAGATCACAAACCTAATTAACTCAATATCTAAACTAGAATACGATATTTAACACGATTACAATCTAAAGTGAAGTGATTACCTTGTTTGGCCACTTAGGAAATTTCTAGAGTTGCCCAAAGTCTTCAAAATCCAAACTTTGATGGTTCAAAGGGTTTAGAATGATGTTGTGCATGTTTTTAATGAAAGAGGCATGAGGGTTTTGAAAAGGGATGAAGGTGATGCATGGTGGTAGTGAGGTGATTGAAGAAGATGAAGAAAACCATGGAGGATGAAGGAATGGGCAGCCAACTCTAACCCTCTCTCTCTCTTAAGCTCACCCTCTCTCACTAATATCTCCCACTACACTCACACTCTCACAAATATCTCATCTCTTTTGTTTTTAATACATAACTCCATTCACACACACACTCTTTATTTTCCTTTCCTTTTCTTTTCATTTCTTTGTTTTTTTTCTTTTCCTTTCTCTTCTCAATTAAATCTCACAAGTCACACACTTAACATGCATAAGATATGGTGCACAAGTCACGGGAAAAGATAAAATTACGGATTTTGCCAAAAATCCGATAAATATCATTAAAATAAATAAATCATTTTAATCTTCGATAAATTTCCAAATATTGGTATATACTTATACCATTTTACGAAAAAATCCCTATTCGCAAATCGAATAGTTTTCGCGAAATATATCATTTTAATATTAAATTTCCAAAAATAATATTTTTTTTATTTCTGAAATTTTACAGTCTTCCCCCTTAAAGAAATTTGGTCCTCGAATTTAAATTTAAATCCCTAAATACTAAAACATTTCAATAATCAGTTCAAATCAACGGGGTTCCAAAATCACGGAAGACATGCAAATATCATAGTGCATCCTGTGCGCAAGAAAACGAGTACGAAACTCAAATCAAACTCCGTCAAGCATGACACAAGCATCGGAGTTCAAATGGAAATACGGATATCGAATTCCACTACTGGACTCCAAATGCACTAGATAAATCATAATACGTATATAGCACACATCTTTGTAAAACCATTTTTAAAACTGAAAAAACACATGCAAAATCTTTCTCAAATCTCTGTGCTATACGTAGCTCACGGCACAAGTGGCGGACGATCATTTGTAAAGTAGTAACTATATACTTATATATATTTGTTCAATTATACGTCCTGCCTTTTTGAAATATCTCAGAAGGTTCTTTTTATAAAATTTCGTGTCACTCGAGGACACGTTCTAAATAGCGAGACTATAGCTCCTTTTGAAAACCTTTGGTAACTTTTTATGTATGCAAAAGTACTCAGGCACTGTCCTCAGACCAGCCCTACTCGGCTACTATATAATATAGTATCCATCATCAAAACGCAATACTCATAATTAAAATCAGCCTCAAAAGGCGTATCCAATATCACATGCGTCTGGTGTGCACGGAAAACCAAATCCAATACAAGTGTCATGAATATGCACAAAAGCAAAACTAAGTGCAACTGGTGTGCACGGAAGCATCTGTCCAGTGCAACGGTGTGCACGACAACAACATCAAATGCATCTATAGTGCATGAAAATCTTAATCAAGCGCAACAACCATGCACGAATGAAGTCTCCATCAAGTGCATCCAACATGCGCGAATCAAATCTCAATCAAGTGCATCCAACATGCACGAATAAAATCTCAATCGAGTGCATCCAATCATGCACGAATAAAAATCTCTATCGAGTGCACCCGGTGTGCACAAAATCTCATATCATGCGCCCAACATACGCGAAAATCTAAATCAAGTGCGTCTGGTCCGTATAAAATATCCAGTGCAATAGTATGCAGATAACGAACGTCAAATGCAAACGCTCACGAAAACATAAATCTAGTGCAACAAATGCACAAAATACAAATCCTATGCAACCAATATACGAAATACAAATCTGGTGCAACCAATGCACGAAAACTCATCAATATCTTAAATGATCACGAAAACAACACCGAGCATGCCAAGGTGTATAAGATTATAAAAGTGTGCAACTGTGTGCACAAAATCCATCCCAATGCACAACAAGCACATATAAGCTATACCGAGTGCAAAAATCATGTCAAGTGCGTACAACATGCATGAAATCAAATCGACAGTACTGAATCCATGAAACCATAAATACATGAAACGAAGGCACAAATCGATACCAAGTGCAATAGATATGCACAAATCATAAACCAATGTAGTGATGTATAAAACATAAATCAAGTGCAATAACTGTGCACAAATATAAATCTCCAGTAGGTGCAACCATGGCGCACAAAAACATAATCACGAACCCAATCATCGAAACTCAAGTCCAAGCGATAAAAGTGTGATACTCGGATCACAAAACGCAAATCCTAATAACTGATATTGAGGTACACCTCCTACAATGTCGAAAAATATGCCGGTGCATCCAAACTGGCAGAGCAAGGTCATCTACTTGCCTTCTGCTCAAGGTCTGGCATCTTCGGTCTCTAGGTTCCCTATTTCCTCTTTGGATTACCAATCTCGCAATCCTTCTGCTCGTCAGCCTGGTCAGGTGTACTAACGAAACAGAACCGCTCTGGAACTCCTCTGATCATCGTTTGGCCAATCAACATGACCACTCTCAAACGACACATTACTGGCGGCGGTATCTGGCCCTCTGAATACGCACGATATAACTGATCCTGGGTGCAAGTCTTTATCGCTGCGTTGTCCTAGAAGGAACTTGCTCATGGCTTCTTCCGATCTTACCTATGCCGAACTATACGAAAGTTGGCACTCTTGCTCAACTCTTTTCTCATAACCGGACAGCTGTGTCCACAGCACGGTTTTCCTCTAAAATTTTGGCTGTATTTAATGCCTCTGCACACGTATCAATCTTTTAGCATCAACGGAGAGTAGCAACCGCTCGTTAACATCTCACACGAACCTCTTGTTCCACTTGTCTTTATTACCGTCCACTTCGACGTCATCTCTTGCTGTCTACATATTGCAATTCATTCTCGGCTACGGTTAATCTGGAGTCTCTCATACGGACTCGAAATTACGAACTCGGTATTTTCATCACTCTGTAGAAGATATCTAGCCTAACACGTCCTCGGGAACTCGTCTAAATCATCGGAGGAATACACTTTATTCATCCGATCTCAATCAACTCACAACACATCTGGGTGAGGTCCTTCGATCCAAAACTGGTCAACTTACCGATCTCACATCGGAGCATCTGACGAACAACGTCCTCTCTTAATCGATCTACTCTAGATCTGAGCAAGATCCTTCGACTGGAATTCTTCAACTCAACTGAGCCTGCATCGGCATATCAAATCTGACGAATCATAACTGTCTCTCCACTCGAGATAGACTAGCTACCTCCGGTCACATCTCTGCCTGAAAGCTCCAGCGGTTTCAGCTCATAAACTCTGGAAACGACATCCCATCAATCTCAGCAACAGCTGGGTCATCTGTCTATACGGTAGACAACATCACGATTTCTGAGGTAGGCTGTACATCAACAGTCCTCTCAATCCGGCAGCCTCTATCAATGGCCTGATCATCCGGCGCAAAACCGAACACTCGCCTCAATGAGAGATCACAACACCAACACTATACCTACACGTCCCTATGTCAACAGAAAACAACATGGTCAGTCCTCGTCCATGACGAGCTCGTCCTGGCCGCAATACCAGCAGCAGCTCAATCTACGCTCAAACCATGATAACAGGAACCTTAAGCAGATATCAATAAAGATAGATCAATGAATGAAAGAATCAACAGATCCCAAATGGGTATATGATCAAAGAAATGAATAGTATCACAGATCTCAAGATATGTACATCCTAAGGTTTCTTAAGTGGAGTATCGTATCGTAAATATGCCGTGGAACATACATACGGTACGTCACTCTACTCAAGCTACCTACTCCATCAATCAAGGTCAACCTATGAAACGAAAGTTCGAGTCTAATACCTCCCGTTAAGTCTAAGTTCCGTAAGGTCAAGCCTAGGTTCTGAAATATATATGCCCTAGACTCCGCATAGTCAAACCCAGACTCAAACCAAGGTTAAACCTAACGCTCTGATACCAACTTTGTCACGACCCGTAATTAAGTACGTGACCGACACTTAACTTACGCAACGTCTAAAGGCGTGACGTAAATCAAGTAAACTGAAGCCCAGAAAATCTAAACCTTTTTGCGGAAAATAGTGGGGGTGCAGTTTTGAAATAAAGGTATAATGAATCATGTTTTGTCTTTAAGATTTTGGGCAGCACCGCCCTTGTATATTTTGATCCAAAAACATATACACAACAACATATATAGGCATCCCCAAGCGGGAGCTAACTCTTCACCAACTGGCGGAATCACAACCACGCAATAACATATATACGATGCCCAACGACGAAGAATCAACCCAGAAAGAACTAATAAAGAAGCAAGACATCAAAATTCAAGAAAAGCGAGCATAAACCCATCGCTCTAAGTCTCGCACAATACCCAAGTCTGACTAGGTCTACCAATATACAATTCTAGTCTCTGATTTGATGTGATGGAGTTTATCTAGATACAATAGAATATAACAGTACGAGAGTGGGCACGATCTAACATGTGTCCCACCTACCAAAGCAAAACACCCTGAATGAAGCTATGTGCCAGCGATACCGCAACTGATCCCAAGTGGTCAAACCTAAAAGAACTATGGCACAACGGGGGTGAGTTGCTAACTCGTGAGTAGAAAACATCAGCAAGTAGAAATCAAATAAAACAACGATTTCCTAGGTCACTATATCCTGAAGATAATACTATGATATCTAGGGTGACCACAAATGCATATATGTCAACAATCTATCAATGCAATAACATATATAAATAAACATCCGACATCATATGCCTGTAAGCATGTGGATATCATCCACATGTCCATCAACGACACAAATCAATATCATGGAACCTGAGTGTCCCACACCGACACTCGACATCATGAAAACATAAGCCTGTATATATATATATATGAGGCTATCAACCACGTGTGTCCATCAACGATACATCAAAATCATGGAAACTGAGTTTCCAACACCGACACTCGAAACATCATGAAAACTCGTGTCCAGCATCGACACGTAAATCCTTATATCTCTGTTCCTCGGACTCCATCAGTCCTGATAGACCTACGGCTCTCTCATTCCGGATCGGCCCATATCATCTCATGACTCCGGTCGGTATCCTCCAGATATCCGCCGAGCCCAAAACTATCACCGATAGGTAGTTCTCCCCTGCCAGGCTCATCGTCTACATCTCGAGCTTCTTGCCCCGGGGTCCACACCGGGTCCACCATGTACCCGCAAACGGCATCTGCCAACTCCTCGAATCGGGTCTCGAAAACAAGCTCAGAACTGAGAAAACTCATGGTGGACGCCTCGAAATATCATATCATGAGAAATCGTGTTTTTAAAACAATACGCAATTTTCTTTGAAATATAACCACGGTTCTCAAATTCAGAGATCTCTTGAAAACAACATCTCAAGCAAATAACCATAAAGTACGATGTATGCAATATAGAGTAGTAATATGAGCATATTGGTATTTCATGCAAGCATATAACCATAAGGAACGATGTATGCAACATTGAGTAGTAATATGAGCATATCGAGTATACCATACTAGCATATAACCATAAGGAACGATGTATGCAACATAGACTAGTAATATGAGCATATCGAGTATATCATGCAAACATGTCAAGTGATTGTACTGAACAATGAATGTACTTTTAGTTTTAAAATTAATATCATGATAGGGAAGTTCTCCTATGTAAACGGCACGGCAATTCTACCGTATAAGTGACATGGTAATTCTACTGTATAAGTGACATGGCAATTCTACTGTATAAGTGACATAGCAATTACCGATGAAAAATGTGTGTAAGCCGGCAAATCTGTGTATGTGTAACATGCGCATCAATGGTAATGGTGCAGGTGTACTAGCAAGTTATATCATATAGCATTAAATACCGGCACGTGGTATGTATATCACGAGAGGTAATATCATACACAACATGAACAATAATTGAGTGTATCTATCTATACAAGAATGATACGGTCTCTTTTAAACGATACACATCATTGTTGAAAATAAGTATGTTTCAGCTGGCAATCTCTATATCGGCGATCCCATCTCATAACATCTGATATGACAATAATCATCGACCATCATCCTCAAATCACTAGCGCGGATCAATCATCCGGTACATCTCATCACGTACGGTAATCCATCGTACGGGGTCATCAAACAAAATAGGGAATCTATCGATCTATAATAATAATAAGGATACGGATCTAAAGTATTGTACGACATATTACTCATTACTTATAAATACACACACACACACACACACACACACACACACATCTCAAATCACATTTGTATAAACGTCATATCTTATTAATTTCACAACACCTCTATCTCAATCTCGTGTCGTGCATATCGATCTCGATCTCATATCATACCATTATCAACTCATACTTGTTCTCTTTCAATTCGTACCTATCATGATTCACTTTCCATTTCATATTCTCAAGCAATATATCCATTAGCGTCAACTTTATCATATTTATCTCTTTCTAAATCCTAAAATCGCGTTATCTTACGTTCGTAGCATATCCTTTATTTTATTATAATTTATAACGCAATCTTCCATATCAATATTTGCGGGGGTGCTATACGCCATCCACCCGACTACCCCATAGATATAATCTACTCACCAGCAATTCTCCTCGCTTAGCCGAAGTCGATGTGCTTCGTCGTCTCGGAAGTCCACGCAAAGTACCTACAATTCAACACGCAATCGCAATGCAATTAAAACCAATCCGAAAACCGATACAGCACACGTATTCGCTCGTAGGTTAAAACCTATAGCTTCGCATGCAATTTCAACCAAATAACCCTCGTCCGTTGACGTATAAACGTCGAATGACAGAATCCAAACTCAAATCTAAAAACCATGTTTTAGAAATCGGAAAATGAAATTCAGCAACTAAGAAAATCCATCCCAGATTTTGACTCAGGTAAAATTAGTCAATTTTGCATATCGGGTTGCTCTAGATATAGGATAAGGAAGCTATAGAACAAAAATCACATGATTCCACTCCGATGTGGCCGCAATTTGCGGCCAAAATGAATTAATTTGCGGCCAGACCTAGAGGGAATTGGCTCGGGTTTCTAGGGTAGCTTCCATGTTGCCTGTAC
Source organism: Agapanthus africanus (assembly GCA_030015575.1). Classification (NCBI taxonomy): domain Eukaryota; kingdom Viridiplantae; phylum Streptophyta; class Magnoliopsida; order Asparagales; family Amaryllidaceae; genus Agapanthus; species Agapanthus africanus. Next base: position 305,717,296 of record CM057339.1, read on the forward strand.
GTCTCTCTGTGTTCGCTAAATAATTCTCAGGTCCTCCGGGTTAGAGCAGATCTCAGAATACTATCACAAATCACACAAAATACGATATCGGGAAATTCTAACTTCCGTGTTTTGGGTTCTAGTCTTAGGCCTTGGCCAGCAAAACTTCTTTAAAGTCTTGTAAACCCTCACTACACCTCTACTTATCATTTAACAACAACTTATAATTTTCCAAAATCACAAACCTAATTAACTCAATATCTAAACTAGAATACGATATTTAACACGATTACAATCTAAATTGAAGTGATTAACTTGTTTAGCCACTTAGGAAATTTCTAGAGTTGCCCAAAGTCTTCAAAATCCAAACTTGGATGGTTCAAAGGGTTTAGAATGATGTTTTGCATGTTTTTAATGAAGGAGGCATGAGGGTTTTGAAAAGGGTCGAAGGTAATGCATGGTGGTAGTGAGGTGATTGAAGAAGATGAAGAAAACCATGGAGGATGAATGAATGGGCAGCCAACTCTAACCCCCTCTCTCTCTCTTAAGCTCACCCTCTCTCACTAATATCTCCCCCTACACTCACTCTCTCACAAATATCTCATCTCTTTTGTTTTTCAAACATTACTCCATTCACACACACTCTCTCTTTATTTTCCTTTGTTTTTTTTTCTTTTCCTTTCTCTTCTCAATTAAATCTCACAAGTCATACACTTAACATGCACATGACATGGTGCAAAAGTCACGGAAAAAGGTAAAAATACGGATTTTGCCAAAAATCCGATAAATATCATTAAAATAAATAAATCATTTTAATCTCCGATAATTTCCAAATATTGGTTTATACTTATACCATTTTACGAAAAAATCTCTCTTCGCAAATCGAATAGTTTTCGCAAAATATATTATTATAATATTAAATTTCCAAAAATAATATTTTTTATATTTCTGAAATGTTACAGGTTTCTTATACTTTATTGCATTCACCGATGATCTCTCAAGATACGGACATGTGTTCCTGATGAAACACAAATCTGAATTTTTTAAGAAATTCAAGAAATATAAGTACGAAGTTGAGAACCAGACGGGTAAAAGTATTAAAATCCTTCGATTTGATCGGGGAGGTGAATACTAGAGCATAGAATTCAGAGACTACTTAAAAGAGAATGGGATTCTATCTCAGCTTAGTCCTCCGTATACACCACAGCACAATGGAATTTCGGAGTGGAGAAATTGCACCCTATTAGATATGGTGCTCTCTATGATGAGTAATACTGAGTTGCCTATTTCCTTTTGGGGTTATGCACTTGAGATAACTGCATACCTATTGAATAGAGTTCCGGCCAAATCCATGCCTACCACTCCATATGAGATATAGAATGGGAAGAGAACATCTCTTAAACGAGTAAAAATATGGGGTTGTCCGACCTATATTAAAAATCAAAATTCGGACAAGCTCGAGGCAAGGTCTCTTTTGTGCAAGTTTGTGGGATATCTAAAGGATTCACATGGATATATCTTCTACCGCACTGAGAAACAAAAGGTGTTTGTTTCTCAATATGCCACCTTTTTATAAAAGGAATTTCTTGTGAAAGAAATTAGTGGCAATGAGGTAGAACTGGAAGAAGTTCCAGCTACATAAACTATAACTGACAATTTGATAGAACCAAAACATTCGTTAGTCCTCAACAAACCCCAGCCACTCCGCATATCTAGTAGGGTTTCTCATCCACATGAGAGATACTACGGTTTTCTCATAGACGGTGGGAGCGAGGATTGCATCATGGAAGATGATGACCCAACTAGTTTGAGCAGGCCATCACAAGTGGGGACTTTGTGAAATGGCTAGATGCTATGAGATCTGAGATGGAATCCATGTACACCAACAAAGTATGGACTTTGGAAGTTGCTCCTGAAGGGGTAAACCCATCGGGAGCAAGTGGATCTTTTAGAAGAAAATTGGTGTAGATGGAAAATTTGAGACTTTCAAAGCTAGACTTATAGCAAAAGGTTTTCGTCAACGACCTGGTGTCGATTATGATAAGACCTTTTCTCCTGTTGTTATGCTTAAGTCCATCAGGATCCTACTTGCCATTGCTGCATACCATGACTACGAAATCTGGCAGATGGACGTCAAGACCGCTTTTCTAAATGGTGATTTAGAAAAAAGCGTGTACATGACACAGCCAGAGGGCTTCGTAGTTAGTGGGAGCAGCGGAAGCATGTGCAAACTACTTAAATCAATCTACGGATTAAAGCAGGCATCGCGGAGTTGGAATATCTGTTTCGATGAAGCTATCAAAGAGTTTGACTTCATCAAAAACATAGATGAACCTTGTATATACAAGAAGGTTGTAGAGAGTAAGGTTGTCTTCCTCGTATTGTACGTAGATGGCATACTCTTGATAAGAAATGATGTTCCTATGCTACACTCGGTCAAGATCTTCTTATCACACAAGTTCTCCATGAAAGATCTAGGTGATGCCTCCTACATCTTGGGGATAAAGATTTATAGAGATAGATCTAAATGGATGTTGGGATTGTCCTAATTTAGGTACATAGACACCGTACTAAAGAGCTTTAGTATGGAAGATTCTAAGCATGGTAATTTACCCGCTTGTTCAGGAATCACTCTGTCCAAAGAGATGTCTCCCAAGACTGATTTGGAAAGGGCCCGCATGCAAAGGAAACCTATGCTTCGGCATTCGGGTCTATCATGTATGCGATGTTATGTACCAGACCAAATGTAGCTTACTTACCAGGTGTAGTGAGTAAGTATCAATTAGATCCAAGGGAGAAACACTGGACAGCTGTGAAGAACATTCTTAAGTACTTGAGAAGGATTAAAGTGATGTTCTTGGTGTATGATAACGGTGAACTCCAGGTGGAGTTCTTTACTGATTCGAGCTTCCAGAGTGATAAGGACGACAGTAAGTCGGTCTTGGGTTTTGTCTTTACCCTCAATGGAGGAGCGGTATGTTAGAAGAGTTCCAACCAAGATACCGTAGCAGATTTGACGAAGGAGGCTGAATACATCGCTGCCAACGATACTGCTAAAGAGGCTGTCTGGAAGAACAAGTTCATTACTGAACTTGGTGTGGTTCCATCCATTGAGCATCCAATACCTGTGTATTATGATAACAATGGATCTATGGCTTTGGCAAAGGAACCCCGGTCCCATCAGAGATCCAGACATATTCTTATACGGTATCACCTGAATAGGGAGATAGTAGATCGCCGGGAGATCGAGGTCAAGAAAGTTGACACGAAGGATAACACAGCGGATCTGTAAGTCGACGTCACATACCCCACGGGTTTGCGGGGAGGCGGAACGGGTAAAAAATGATTTTACAACAAGGTAACATCGACTTGAACTCCAGGATCTTAGCTAAACCATAACTAACAAACTAACTAGAGATTTTATCTACTATGTAAGAAGATTATACCTAAAGTTTCAAGTCCTTCTTGTCTTTTCACTGTCCTGCTTCACCTCGCAAGCTCCTTGGAGTGGAAATGGATAGCACCTCCTCGTCGGCTTCTCGAACTCGTAGAAGATCCACCCGAGAGTTCCAACCTTGAGCTAAACCTCCAAATTGAGGCAACTAGATCACTTAGTGTACTAAACTAAGTAACCTACAATAAGTAGAGTGTGATTTTGGGTAGCTTAGTCTCACAAACCCTTGATTCTCAACACATGAGACACTAGGGTTTTTGAGAGGAAGAAGGAGAGAGTGAACTTGAGGAAAGAGAAATGTTTTTGATAAAAAGATAATAGAAAATGGAATGGCTAGCTTGACATGACCACAAGAATGGCACAACAAAATATCTCACAAAAATATCTAGGTCACAAAAATATCTCACAAAAATATCTAAGTCAAAAAGTCAATCCAAGTCAAGTGGTCAACCCAAGTAGCCATGCCACAATTTATCATTTACCAAAAATAACAAATACTTTTCTCCATCTCATATTTGTTTTAACCAAGTCAATGGTCAAAACCCTAATGAAGTGTCTCCTTCTATACCCCTCTCATCCGTATATACATACCCGCATCCGTGTTCCGAAAAACACGAATACAATGAGACGAAACTAATCCAATAATCAAATACTAGGATCCGTCTTAAACCAAAGCCCACTAGTATTGTTCGCTCGAACATCACACGCGCACAAGTACACGTATTTGATTGAACCATGTCGTAAAACCATACGACCTCTACGTCGTTTCGCCCGAAGCTGGGAAACCCTCTGTGTGGGACTCTAAAGACTCGACAGTACGCTGGCAGTGGGTTTAACCACAAGCACGTCAGTGGTACTAGCTGCATGTAACAGCTACCCATGTATCTGTCGATAAGAAGGTCGACGGGTAAACTCATCCAAACTCCTACTGAGCCTGTCTGTGGCAATCTCCGTACAGTCCGGTCTGTTTGTCTAAGAGTGTCGCATATCGGTCCTAGAGGGGCGGCAAGTGTCAGACCCCTAATAGTGCAATAAGTCATGTCGGAGTGCGGCCAAAAACACCCCGAGAAACTATTGGAGTATCTACTAGTAAATCTCGCTTGCCCTGGCCAGGGACTTTGTGTAATGGTTTTCTGAACACAGCGCGACATCAACCCCCAATACTGGGAGAGACGAATCCTATCTAACCGCCACTGCCTCCAATTGCTTCAGGACTGCACCCAACTACTACCTGTTTGAACGACTCAATAGAGCTGTGGTAGGGTGGCAATCTAAGAACAGTGGGAAAACACTTGAGGCGAAGTAGCAGTGTCAAGTCAACGGACTAAGCTGTACTCATGTCACCTGGGAACTGCTACCTGACGATAGGTATAGTACCAACCAGCAGTACCCCACGAGTCCATCCAGTGTAACTCATAATCTAATGAGCACCTGCATACTATTCCAGTACGACGTACTGATGGCTGTGGGACAGACTATCTCCCCTGCTGGGATGAGAAGCGTATACACTAGTTTACTCTGGAGTATCGATGCCCTGTCTCGATAATCCTATAACTAGATACCTATATAAGGATGTGCTTATAGACTACCCAGCCCCCACTAGTGTGACTGCCACCGCAACGCTGGTAGTCAAGCAAAGATCATAAAGGCTCTATCAATATGTATTAGCGATATATTAAAAGAAACATATGCACATATTAAGATAGATACAAACCAAGTAGCATACTACTATATCGAGCAATATTGTCATAAATCCGTCTATATATCCTAAGCTTCCAAAATGTAATATACAAACTAGTACTATACAATAATGGCCTCTAGGGCATATCACACTAACAATCTCCTACTTGCACTAAGGCCATGTGCTGGTATATCGCAGACCTATCATCTCGAATAGCCTCTCGAACTGCGTATGAGGAATGGCCTTTGTGAATGGATCTGCAGTGTTTTCCTCAGTAGCAACTCTCCGAACCTCGATCTCCCGGCGATCCACGATCTCCTTGATCAGGTGATACCGCCTCAAAATGTGTCTAGACTTCTGATGGGACCTGGGTTCCTTTGCTAAAGCTATAGCCTCATTGTTGTCACAATACAGAGGTATTGGATCAACAATGGACGGAACCACCTGAAGTTCTGTTAAGAACTTCCTCATCCAGACTGCTTCTTTTGCGGCATCAAAAGCTGCGATATACTCCGCTTCCATTGTCGAGTCAGCAACGTGTCTGGCTTGGAACTCTTCCAATAGACCGCCCCTCCATTAAGGGTAAAGACATAACCCGACATGGACTTGGAGTCATCCTTGTCACACTGGAAGCTGGAGTCAGCAAAGGCCTCGATCTGGAGGTGTTTTCCGCCGTAAACCAAGAACATTTCCTTAGTCCTTCTCAGGTACTTGAGAATGTTCTTACTGCTATCCAGTGTTACTTCCCAGGGTTTGACTGATAGCGGCTTACCACGCTCAATGTGTAAGCAACATCTGGTCTGGTACATAACATCGCGTATATTATAGAGCCTGCCGCAGAAGCGTAGGGTATAATAGACATGCGATCCCTTTCCAAATCAATCTTGGGAGACATCTCTTTGGAGAGGGTGATTCCGTGACAAGCCGGTAAATTACCGCGCTTAGAATCTTCCATACTGAATCTTTTCAGTATGGTGTCGATGTACCTAGACTGTGAAAGTCCCAACATCCTCTTAAATCTATCATGATAGATCCAGATCCCCAGAATGTAAGAGGCATCACCCAGGTCTTTCATGGAGAACCCGTGTGACAAGAACCCTTTGACAGATTGTAGCATAGGAATGACATTTCCTATCAAGAGAATGTCATCCACATACAAGACAAGGAATACAACAGTTCGTGCTACAATCTTACTATAATGCATGGTTCATATGGATTTTTGATAAAGTCAAATTCTTTGACCGTTTCATCAAAACAGATGTTCCGACTCCCCGATGCCTGCTTTAGTCCATAGATGGACTTAAGCAACTTGCACACTTTCCTGCTGCTCCCACTCTGAATGAAACTCTCTGGCTGGTCCATATAGACACGCTCTTCTAAATTTCCATTCAGAAAAACTGTTTTTACGTCTATCTGCCAAATCTCATAATCGTGGAAGGCAGCAATGGTAAGAAGGATCCGAATGTATTTGAGCATAGCCACTAGAGAAAAAGTTTCGTCATACTCCAAACCAGGTCTTTGACAAAATCCTTTTGCAATAAGTCTAGCCTTATAGGTTTCAACCTGTCCATCTACACCAATCTTCTTTCTGAAGATCCATTTGCAGCTTACGGGTTTTACCCCTTTTGGAGCAATGTCCAAAGTCCATACTTTGTTAGTGTACATGGACTCCATCTCGGTCCGCATTGCATCCATCCATTTTACCGAGTCAGTGCTCTGAATGGCTTGCTGGAAGTTAGTCGACTCATCATTATCAATGATGTAATCTTTTCTATCCCCGTCTACGAGAAAACCGTAGTATCTCTCAGGCGGATGAGACAGCCTACTACTCCTGCGGAGTGGTGTGGGAATGCCCTGTTCTTTTGAAACTTCTGGTTCCACCAAGCTTTCAGTAAAAGCTTGTGGTTCTGGAATTTGTTCCAGTTCTATTGCGCTCCCACTAGTTTCTTTTTCTAAAAACCGATGTTCTAAAAAGTGGGCATGATAAGAAACAAAAACCTTTTGTTCCTCTGCGTAATAGAAAAGATACCCCTGGAGTTCTTTGGGTATCCCACAAACTTACACAGTACTGAGCATGCCTCGAGCTTGTCTGCATGCTGCTTTTTAACAAAAGCCGGACATCCCCATATCTTTAGATACTGAAGATAGGGTTTCTTCCCACTCCACATCTGATATGGTGTGGTAGGCACAGTTTTGGTAGGAACCTTGTTCAAAAGATATGCAGCTGATTCTAGTGCATAGCCCCAGAATGATCGCGATAACTCAGCGTTACCCATCATGGAACGTACCATATCCAATAGGGTTCGGTTCTCTCTCTCCGATACACCGTTGTGTTGTGGTGTATATGGAGGAGTAAGCTGAGAGAGAATTCCATTCTCTTTTAGGTAATCCAAGAACTCGACACTCAAGTATTCACCACCTCGATCAGATCTCAGTGTCTTGATACTTTTGCCGGTTTGTTTTTCCACTTCATTCTTATATTCTCAAAATTTCTCAAAGGCCTCGGATTTATGTTTCTTCAAGAAAATATGTCCATACTTAAAGAAATCATCAGTAAAAGTAATGAAATAGGAATATCCACTTCTTGCATGTGTATATATTGGACCACACACATCGCTGTGTATTAGTCCTAAGAGCTCGCTCGCTCTTACTCCGCGTCCAGTGAACGGAGTCTTTGTCATCTTTCCTTTGAGACATGATTGAAAAGTTGCATAAGATTGATATTCGAACGGATCCAAATATCCTTCTTTATGTAACTTGGTCAACCTTGTTTCGTTGATGTGACCTAGTATACAATGTCATAAGAAAGCATGATTTATTTCTGGAGTCTTTCTTTTATGTGTGTTCTGGACATTGAAAATTTGTAGTTGGTTTAATACGTATATATCGTTGTTTAGAGTACCTGACCCAATCAGACCATGATTAAGGTGGATTTTTACGACATCGCTTACAAATGTAAAACAATAACCTTCTTTAGATAATAAAGATACATAAATGATATTACAAGTCAAACTAGGTACACAAAAACAGTTGCGCAAAACCAAAATATGTCCGCTCGTCAATCCAAGGTGATATTCCCCTACGGACACAGCATCCATGCTCGCTCCGTTAGGAACCCTGAGGGTCATATCACTGGTCTTTAGAACCCTACGGCTTCTCAGTGCCTGCAAAGAATTGCAGATATGAGATCCTGATCCGGTATCCAATACTCAAGAAGTAGAGTTGATTGATAGACAGTTTTCAATTACAAACACACCTGAAGCCGAAGCGACAACTTACTTCGGGTCCTGGTTCTTGGCCTTCCAAGCCATGCAATCTTTCTTCCAATGGCCCTTTTTATGACAGTAGAAGCATTCTTCCTTTCCTACTGTCGGCCCCGCCATTTTTGCCTTGCCCTTTGCTTCCACCTTACTAACACCGCCTCTCGGCTTGGTGGGGATCTTCTTCTTCTTTCCTTTGGCTTTCTCCTTGGATCTAGAAGAAGAAGCTCCACCAACAAGTAGAGCGGGTGTTTCCCTCACTTTCTGCACGGTGCCCTCTGCACTCCTCAACATGTTAAGGAGTTCCGGAAGTTCAACTTCTTTACCTTGAATATTAAAATTCAAGATAAACTGGACGTAGGTGGAAGGAAAGGACTGTAGAATTAAGTCTGTATACAGCTCATTCTCTAACGTGGTCCCGAGGTTCGCGAGCACTTCAATATAGCTGATCATCTTAAGGACGTGTTCCCCTACAGATAATCCGACGGCAAATCTCGCCTGAAATAGTTTCTTCAAGGTCTCATATCTTGTGATACGAGATTGCTCTCCATATAATTCCTTGGTATGGAGGAATATGGATTCTAGATCCATATTCTTGTGCCACCTCTGATGTTCATTGTCCATAGAGGCCAGCACGGGGCACTTGGCCTTCATGCGGTCAATCTCCCAGGTCTTACGGATTTCCTTATCCGCGACACTGGATTCTAGACCTGGGACGGCGGGGGGTTTAGTAGTAAGGACATAGCCCAACTTGTCATAAGTTATTTCCATCTTGACATTCCTGAACCAATCTTTGTAGTTTTCCCCTGTCAATATATTTTTATCTAATAGTAACTTAAGGCCCGTCATGTTTGGTCGCTGCAATTAGGAGAGAGAGAAGAAACACTTTAGCATGATGCTCTTGCAAATTTAGATTGGTTTTTAGTTTATCTAAACAGGATGTCTCCCACTGTTTCTCTAATCCTTCCTCAAACCATAAAAGAAGAATTAGTCAGGATTAATCTCACCGTACAATTCTTGATTAACCGTTCAGCCAGGCCAGTGTCGGTACTTCGAGGGAGGTTTTACGATACTTTCGCGAAGTTCCTTAATTAAATAACCTCTTTTCCCTGTGGGCGTAGCCCCGCTAACACTTTTCTAGACACCTACTTGGTTTATAGCATTGATCGTTAAGTGAAAAATCTCCCGAGGAGTAGCATATACTCACAGTAGGATCGGGATCCAAATATCATCGTGTGATAAAGTCGAAGGAATCCTACCAAAATTATCACACTCCAAAAGGTATGCAATACTAGCAAGTTTCAGTTTCTTTAGAAACTCCCGATATGGATTTTTGCCCCATGCTCTTATGACCTTGACGAAGGCCAACATATCATAAGTCACATGTCAAGTTCTATCCGTCATTGTCCAGGTTAATTTGAACCCACCCGTACATACCCTTGACGAATGCCGAAATACCAGTACGACTGCCCCAAACCAACGCATCTATCTATGCTACAGATGAATATTCAGCAGCTACCAATCACTATGCCTTGACGAAGGTCAAAATACATACCTTGAATACTACTGAATATCCAACTAAAATGACGGAGGGCTATCAATGGTTTTGGCGAAACCGTGAACGTAGTGAACTTGATATAATCGAAGGAACCTGATAGCTTTTAAAAAAGAGTGGTTTAAGCTCTGCATTTTAAAAGTTTTGATGTTTTGAAAAAACCGAGTGGTTTTGAAATTGTTCCAACGATTCAACTTTGGTTTGTTTGCTTATCATTAATGTAATGCAGTCCCATCAATTAACCTACTATTGCAGAAAACAACGAAAATACAGCGTACGCTTATACCATCCGTATTCGCCATGGGGCCCCGTCATCACCCGTTAGGTTACTTAACTAACGACAGAGCGGGGGATGGACTAGCGCGGATGCAAAACATAAGCAACGTCTACTAGATATCATATATAGATATATACATTCGTCAGACGCAATGATAGGCATTCCAGATCACAGATGAACACATTGGATATATTAGGAATTCCGCGTTTCATTTGAGCCTGTAACGAAAGACGGTTTCCACAGTCGTGATGAATAGCCAAACCCCACCCTAGACCCCTACGGGTGCGGCAAATTACCCGCCAAATACCCGAAGTAAAACAGCCTCCCTCAATAAAGTGAGTAGGCCACTCAACACTTCAAAGTACTCGGTAGTTTTTGCACCCCACCTTGGGTGTATCCTAGGAGCAAAAACAGTAAAAGAAATAATACAACGGTGGCTACAACCTCAACCCGGATGTGTCCCGCAAAAATAATATTATATCACTTTACAAATTTTACATCGAATGAAAGAATGAAAAACCCTCATCTCATATCCCCGGCTATTCATCCACGACGATCCAACAAGTTTATATACACAAACCAATATAATCATCACAGAAATGTGCAACCCCCAACTAACCGACATATAGCAATTAGCGGAAGTTTATGAACACATTTATCATTACAGAAGGACCAATTAGCCAAGTACAATAGAAATTCGACCGAAACATATTTTCCGTAACCATCCCAAATGCAAACCAGCATTCAAAAACATACTGGGTAGAAACCAAATATTCCAGAAAATAAAACACCAAAATTAAGAAATAACAGAAGAAAGATGAGTTGAATCGGCCTTGACTCGGCTGCGACTCCGCCGCAGAAAGGTCCATTCTGCGGCGGATCCGGTCGTCTCGGCGATTCAGTGGCTCAATTTTCTTGTGATATCTTAGAAAACTCTGCATATATTTTTCATGGTACTGAAATAATTTTCCAGACAGTTTTAAAAATCGACAGAAAATAGGGTTTTCGGTGTTTAGTTTTCTGGTTTTTCCGACGATCGAAGTTCTAATACTTGCAATCAAGTTAGTCATGGTTTAGTTGGCTCTGATACCACTGTAAGTCGACGTCACATACCCCACGGGTTTGTTGGGAGGTGGAACGGGTAAAAAACGATTTTTACAATAAGGTAACATCGACTTGAACTCCAGGATCTTAGCTAAACCATAACTAACAAACTAACTAGAGGTTTTATCTACTATGTAAGAAGATTATACTTAAAGTTTCAAATCATTCTCGTCTTTTCGCTGTCCTCCTTCACCTCGCGAGCTCCTTGGAGTGGAAATGGATAGCACCTCCTCGTCGGCTTCTCGAAGTCGTAGAAGATCCACCTGAGAGTTCCTAAACCTCCAAGTTGAGGCAACTAGATCACTTGGTGTGATAAACTAAGTAATCTAGAATGAGTAGAGTGTCATTTTTGGTAGCTTAGTCCCATAAACCCTTGATTCTCAATACATGAGACACTAGGGTTTTTGAGAGGAAGAAGAAGAGAGTGAACTTGAGGAAAGAGAAATGTTTTTGATAAAAAGATGATAGAAAATAGAATGGCTAGCTTGACATGACCACAAGCATGGCACAACAAAATATCTCACAAAAATATCTAGGTCACAAAAATATCTCACAAAAATATCTAAGTCAAAAAGTCAATCCAAGTCAAGTGGTCAACCCAAGTAGCCATGCCACAATTTATCATTTACCAAAAATAACAAATACTTTTCTCCATCTCATATTTGTTTTAATCAAGTCAATGGTCAAAACCTTAATGAGGTGTCTCCTTCTATACCCCTCTCATCCGTATATACATACCTACATCCGTGTTCCGAAAAACATGAATACAATAAGACGAAACTAATCCAATAATCAAATACTAGGATCTGGCTTAAACCAAAACCCACTAGTATTGTCCGCTCGAACATCACACACGCACAAGTACACGTATGTGATCGAACCCTGTCGTAAAACCATACGACCTCTACATCGTTTCGTCTGAAGCTGGGAAACCCTCTGTGTGGGACTCTAAAGACTCGACAGTACGCTGACAATGGGTTTAACCATAAGCACGTCAGCGGTACTAGCTGCACCTAACGACTACCCAGGTATCTGTCGATAAGAAAGTCGACGAACAAACTCATCCAAACTCCTACTGAGCCTGTCTATAGCAATTTCCGTACAGTCCGGTCTGTTCGTCTAAGAATATTGTATATCGGTCCTAGGGGGTAGCAAGCGTCAGACCCCTAATAGTACAATAAGTCGTGTCGGAGTGCAGCCAAAAACACCCAGAGAAACTACAGGAGTACCTACCAATAAATCTCGCTTGCCCTGGCCAGGGACTTTGTGTAATGGCTTTCCGAACATAGCATGACATTAACCCCCAATACCGGGAGAGATGAATCATATCTAACCGCCACTTCCTCCAATTGCTTCGGGACTGCACCCAACTACTACCTGTTTGCATGACTCAATAGAGCCATGGTAGGGTAGCAATCTAAGAACAGTGGGAACACACTTGAGGCGAAATAACAGTGTCAAGTCAACGGACTAAGCTGTACTCATGTCACCTGGGAACTGCTACCTGACGATATGTATAGTACCAACCAGCAGTACCCCACGAGTCCGTCCAGTGTAACTCATAACCCAATGAGCACCTGCATACTATCTCCAGTACGACATACTGATGGCTGTGGGACAGACCATCTCCCCTGCTGGGATGAGAAGTGTATACACTAGTCTACTCTGGAGTATCGATACCCTGTCTCGATAATCCTACGACTAGGGACCTGTATAAGGATGTGCTTATAGACTACCCAGTCCCCACTAGTGTGACTGCCATCACAGCGCTGGTAGTCAAGCAAAGATCCTAAGGGCTCTATCAATATGTATTAGCGATATATTAAAAGAAACATATACACATATTAAGATAGATACAAACCAAGTAGCATACTACTATATCGAGCAAGATTGTCATAAATCCGTGTATATATTCCAAACTTCCAAAATGTAATATACAAACTAGTACTATATAATAATGGCCTCTGGGGCATATCACACTAACAGGATCCACTCATAAAGGCCCTCCCCCAGATGCAATTCGAGAGACTTTTTGGGATGTTGGGTATGAGATACTATAACAACTGGCCTTAGTGCAAGTGGGAGATTGTTAGGAATATGTATGCCCTCGATACCATTATTGTATGATATAGTGGATGCTTGGACATATGTATTAGAGGACTTTCTTTCTCGACATGATGGTATGCTATCCGGTTGCCTTTATCTTAATATGTTCACTGGTATTATTATACTGTTTCTCATATACATGTTGATAAAGTCCTTAGGATGTTGGCTTGACTACCTGGACTATGATGCGGAACATACTACTGGGACCTGGGTAGTCCACAAGCACATCCTTCAATTGTTCCTAGTCGAGGGAATATCGAGACAGGGCATCGATATTCCAGAGTAGACTAGTGTGTATGTTTCTTGACCCTGTATGGGGCGATAGTTGATCCTATATCCATTGGTGTTTGACATCAAAGATTATACACAGGTGCTCATTAGATAATGGGTACACTGAACATGACTCGTCGAGAACTCCGAGATGGTACTATACCTAACGTCAGATAGCAGTTCTCTGGTGACACTGGTACAGGTTAGTCTGTAGACCCGAGATCGTCATAGAGTCTTGTGTGGTTCCCACTGTGCTTTGATTTCCTCCCTACCATGGCTCAAAGGATTCATGCAAACAGGTGGATTTTGGGTACAATCCTGAGTCACATGGAGGCAATGAGCGATAGGAGGAGTTTCGTCTCTCCCGGTATAGGGAGTTGATGTTGCGCTATGCTTGATTGGTTATAACAGGAAGTCCCTGGTTAGGGCTGTTGATGAGATTTACTGGTAAGAGTTATCGGTAGTTTCTCTTACTGTTATAGGCCACATATCGGCACGACTTATCAAATATTGGGGTCTGATAATTCCACCCCAGACTCGATATGTGACATATCAGACGAAGAGACCGGAATGTATGGTAAGTGTTACTTATAGGCTTTATGGGAGTTTGGACAAGCTTGCTTGTTGATCTTCTGATCGCTCAATACCTGGGTAGCCGTTACGTCCAGCTAGTACTGCTGACGGCTTGTGGGTAACTGATGTGATCATTACCTACTGCTGACGTATTGACGAGTCTTTAGAGTCCTATACAGAAGTTTCCTTGTTCAAGCGAAACGAAGTAGGGCACATATGCTAATATGTGCATGGGTCTGATTAAGTACGAGTATGCGATACCGTATTCTAATCTGGCGGATATTTGTTATCGGTTAGGTTATATGTGATGTAACCAGATTATTGAATCAAGTGTTGATTTGATAATATGATATACAGATAAAAGGTATTATTCGGTTTTATGTGATATGACCGGATTATTAAATCAAGTGTTGATTTAATAATATGATATATATATTTATATTTTGATATAATTATATATTAACTAATATTATTGATCACTAATTATTTGCTTATATATATATATATATATATATGAAGCATGGTTGATTTTTATTTTTTTAGAAAATAGAAAATGTGAGGTGGAAAAGAGGATACTTTTGAAGAATGGGGTGTAGCATGGCTTGATAAATATTTTATTCATCTTACTTCGCTATTGAAGCATGGCTTTATTTTCATTATTGAGAAAAATTGATACTTCAATAAGTGTGAGTTTGTAAAAGCCATTCTTGACTTGCATTTTCAACACTTTTTCTTTTTCTTGACATGAGCTCATTTTCTCTCTAGCTCTCTCCATCTTCTTCACCTCCACCTCCAATCTCAATCCCTCACATGAGTTATGAACCCTTGAGCTTGTGAGAACCCTAGTGAGCAAACAACACCCCTACTTCACCATTCTACACTAGATTAGCACTTTGGTGTTGTAACGACCCCAATATTACTATACCTTTGTGTTTTCTTTCTTTAGTAAAATATTGTATTTATTTATTCTTAGTATTTTTCCGTATATTTTGTTTTCTATTAAATATATTATTTTATTATTCCATATATTTTTTCCAAACCCATTTCTTTAAACTAAATCTTAACCTATTCAAAATTAAATGCAAGACCTGACCCAGCCCATAACCTAAATCCAATATCATTTTCATTTTCTTTTATAAGACTATGAGCCCAAAAGCCCACTTTCTTTTCAAGCAACAACATATATTTAATTCTAATTAAATATGTGCATGAACAACCTTGTAGCACATTGGTTAAGTCCTTACATTGTTATTCCATAAGTCACATGTTCAAATCTTCATTCTTGCAATTATTTTTTTTATCAATTTTTATTCTTCTCATAACCTACAAATAAGACCTTTCATTTCATCTTCTTTTTAACTCTCAAAACAATTAGAATGGTTATGAGCCATAATTTATTAGAATTATGGTGACCATAAACTTTTTTATATCACACTTCTCTTTCTTTTCATCATCACACCTTTCTATCATTTCACATATCCCTCTTCATCTAGATTCCCCGAAGAAGAACATGAAGAAATTCTCAAGAAAGTATCACTAGAAACGCGAGGCTATCGGCGGATAGACAAGTCCGGTGACAATATCGGCTTGTGTATGTAAATCCCTTCTCTCTTTCCCTCCATCCATCTCCTTCTCTCTATCTTTCTCTTGTCATATTGCCATAAAAAACTTCCCTCATCATATCATAGTCTCTAAATAATTAATTAAATTGATACATATATAAATAATGAACACACACAAACATACACACATATATAGTTTGTAAAGTCTTTTTCATTACTCTCAATCCATATGTTAAGATTTCATAGTAACCAATTAGGATTGCATCGTTTGTTGTTGTATTTTAAATTACTTTATTCAAATTTTGTAAAAGAAAATGAAGTTACGAATAAATAACATGGTTTTTTTCATTCTCACATATGATATATCAATACCTTTACTTTTAAAATAATTTTATAAATTAATTTTTACTTCTGAAAATTTCAAGAAATTTATCTTGGATAAAATATATTATTGTGTACACGCTGTAAAAATTTTAGATCGTTAGTTAGCTGACGGGCATTCCACCCATCTTTCTTTCTTTCTTGGAATGTTCGTCAAGTGATATTGAGATAAAGGAGATAGAAGCGGTCGAAAAGGAGCACAACTAGTTCGCATCACAAACAGACGTATAGTTCAGCTTATTTATGTATGCCTCCTTGCTAAGGCTTATCATGTTAAATATCTTGTATTCAGATATTTTGTCTACTATGAATCATGAATGTAATAAATCATAGTTGGATTTCATTCTTTTGGTTATTCTTGTTAGTTTATGTTGCTTATAGACGCGTAGCGTATTTATTTCGAGAAATGACCTACTTGGGATAAATACGTCGCGGGCTTGCCACGTCACCGTTTCCATCTACTGGGAAGCGGGGAATGACAGACTTTGTTGACGGCCCATACAGGTCAGAGCTGTATGGAACCCTACCATGCAGGTCAGTTCTGCATGAATATCGTAAGCAATATAATACAAGAATTATGAAATTCAATTATTACATTCGACATTTCTTTTGAATCCTACCATATTCCTTGAGGATATCTTGAACTCCACCTTCGGCTTCTTTGAAATCCATCTCTCGACTTTTGAATCCTCAACTCTTATTCACCCTTTCTATTTGTATTTTGTTGGCCTATTAGCTCAATTGGTTAGAGTATCGATCGACGGAGCTCGAAAACGACATCATCATAATCCTGTGTCCTTACGCTGTTGCAACATCCTTCTAGAGTAATTTCGAGGACGAAATTATTTTTAAGGAGGGTAGAATGTAACGACCCTAATATTACTATATCTTCGTGTTTTCTTTCTTTAGTAAAATATTGTATTTATTTATTCTTAGTATTTTTCCGTATATTTTGTTTTCTATTAAATATATTATTTTATTATTCCATATATTTTTGCCCAACCCATTTCTTTAAACTAAATCTTAATCTATTCAAAATTAAATGCAAGACCTTGTCCAGCCCATAACCCAAATCCAATATCATTTTCATTTTCTTTTATAAAACTATGAGCCCAAAAGCCCACTTTCTTTTCAAACTACAGCATATATTTAATTCTAATTAAATATGTGCATGAACAATCTTGTAGCATATTGGTTAAGTCCTTACATTGTTATTTCATAAGTCCTATGTTCAAATCTCCATTCTTACAATTTTTTTTTTATCAATTTCTATTCTTCTCATAACCTACAAATGAGATCTTTCATTTCATTTTCTTTTTAACTCTCAAAATAATTAGAATGGTTATGAGCCATAATTTATTAAAATTATGGTGGCCATAAACTTTTTTATATCTCACTTCTCTTTCTTTTCATCATCACACCTTTCTATCATTTCACATATCCATCTTCATCTACATTCTCCGAAGAAGAACATGAAGAAATTCTCAAGAAAGTCTCACTAGAAACGCGGGGCTATCGGCGGATAGACAAGCCTATGACAAAACCGGCTTGTGTATGTAAGTCCCTTCTCTCTTTCCCTCCCTCCATCTCCTTCTCTCTATCTTTCTCTTGTCATATGGCCATGAAAAACTTCCCTCATCATATCATAGTCCCTAAATAATTAATTAAATGGATACATATATAAATAATGAACACACATAAACATACACACATATATAGTTTGTAAAGTCTTTTTCATTACTCTCAATCCATATGTTAAGATTTTATAGTAACCAATTAGGATTTTATCGTTTGTTGTTGTATTTTAAATTACTTTATTCAAATTTTGTAAAAGAAAATGGAGTTACGAATAAATACCATTGCTTCCTCATTTTCACATATGACATATCAATACCTTTACTTTTAAAATAATTTTAGAAATTAATTTTTACTTATGAAAATTTCAAGAAATTTATCTTGGATAGAATATATTTTTGTGTATACGCTGTAAAAATTTTAGATCGAGCCACTTAACGGTTTAGGGATTATATTGTTTTTATTCACTGTTCGTTAAATAGAAAACTGCAGTTATCAGTCAACTTATAGGACACATAACTTGGTATACCGATCTCCAAATTGAGCAAAATCAGGTGTTTTGGATATCTACATCAAATAATATAGAATTTCTTAGTTTTAGGTCTTTACTAAAAACCGACGTAAAATATACAAAACTGCGTTATAATATTAAGCGATGAATCTGGACAGAATCTGTCCTGATTCGCACACTGTTTTTAAATTGGACATAATTCGAACACCCGATGTCGGTTTGTGACAAAATTTAGATGTGTAGATGCATAATTGATAGAACTATAATTTTCTGTATACTATATTACTTAGAAATGCATGAAACAACCCGATATAGGCTTTGCAATATAACATATAGTTACTGTACATTAATCTGAATTTCTGTTTTAAACGCTGATGTTAAAACGATCATAACTAGAGCTTCAGAAATCTAAATCGTGCGAATCTTAGTGTTTTGGATAATTATATCGAAAGACCTACAATTTTATAATAATTTTAGTAATATGAAAGCCGATAGAAATTAACTCAAATCGCGTTTTAAAAATGTGTAACGGTGCTGAACAGATTCTGATCTGTTTTGCGCGGCGATACGAAAACGGGTATATATTCCAAACCGGTAGTCGTATTTAGGCGATACTGGAACTCATGCATGTAAAACACTTAGATACATATTTCTGTTTATATTCCAAAATTAATTGACTTGATACAACAATTATTTACAATATTGTTTTGGACGTTACTTGTATACTTATCTCATATCATGTTCTATGATTGCTTATTTATTTTTATTTATATGACTTATGATTAAATCATTACATATTAAAATTAACTTGATCTTGAAATGAATCGATCATGAATACTTGAACCCAGTATGTACACTTGAACCAACTTGACTCGAACCATGAATATAATTGGCCTGACTTGCACTTGACATGACTACATGAACTCAATCTTGAAAACATGATATCATACATCACCTTTTGTATTCATGAATTCGATCAAGACTAATAACATTAATCATAAACTAATAAATACGGTGTGTTGGGGTAGTTTGAATATGAATCCAACGGAATCTCATGAGTCCCATTAATACAAATCATGTTGCTGTGGTACCAGGCTGAAACAGTACAAATCATGTTGCTGTGGTACCGGGCTGAAACGGTACAAATCATAAATTCACGAATGAGGGACCGTGTTTCCAAGCTCCTGGATGATAGCCTGTTGGGTTTGGAATACATCAACAATTGAAGTCCCGCTATTTTGGACCCGTGATTTCTTGCCCCTAGACGATAGCCTTGGGTTCGAGAATACTCTTGAGATTGGTTGACATTCATACTTGAACTCACGTTAGTTACTTTTACCCTTTTAGAGACCTTTTAGGACACTTACATTCACTTCATGTTTACTATACCTACACTCCACGGTCATGATATACTTGTTTGCTTTGCTCATATTATATTGCCATGCTTACATAGTTGTCATTAACATTACCATGTTATACTTGTTCATATTTTATTTCCATTCATACTATATCACATGTCACATTGCATATTCATTTATATACATTCAAATCCCATCTTTCTTGGGGACTTACCGAGTGTTAGTTCGCTGACGGGCATTCTATCCATCTTCTTTCTTTCTTGAAATGTTCGTTAGGTGGTATTGAGACAAAGGAGATAGAAGCGGTCGAAAAGGAGTACAACCAGTTCGCATCACAAACAGACGTATAGTTCATTCAGTTTTTCATTTCATTTCAGCTTATTTATGTATGCCTCCTTGTTAAGGCTTATCATGTTAAATATCTTGTATTCAGATATTTTATCTACTATGAATCATGAATGTAATAAATCACAGTTGGATTTCATTCTTTTGTTTATTCTTGTTAGTTTATGTTGCTTATAGACGTTTAGCGTATTTATTTCGAGAAATGACCTTCTCGAAATAAATACGTCGCGGGCTTACCACGTCACCGTTTCCATCTAATGGGAAGCGGGGCGTGACAGGTGTAGTGTGTTTCGTTCACTAAAGAGTTTAGTGAAGAGGTGGCTTGAATTAGCGGAGCTTCGGGTGGATCGTCTTTGGCATGAAGATCGCAAAGGAAGCTCGATCCAACTTCAAGTGGAGCCTAGTGGAGTCGCGTGGACTGCTACACGGAGCTTGAGAAGAGGAGGACACGGCCTACAAAGGTTGTAGCATCCTTCACTTAGTTAAAGTTTTTGTTATATCATAGTTAAACCCTAATCATCTAGTTTCGATTCTTATTTAGTGTTAATTAGCACCCCCAAAATTTTTAAAATGGCATGTTTGATGCTAGTAAAACCCAGTGGTGATACTAACAAACACTTTCACTTGTAATACTGGATCAATCTGGCGGATTCGATGTGCATTATGATACGTCCGGTAAAGGATTAGGATGTGTTCTACATCAGCATGGAAAAGTTGTGGCTTTTGCATCAAGGCTGTTAAAAGTTCATGAACGCAACTATCCAACACACGATATGGAATTGGCAGCCGTCATCTTCGCCCTCAAAATTTGGCATCACTATTTATTGGGAGAGCGAGTGGATATATACACTGACCACAAAAGTATGAAGTATGTATTTACTCAGAAGGAACTCAACATGCAGCAGAGAAGATGGCTAGAACTCATGGCGGACTTCGACATTAACTACAGTATCATCCTGGAAAGTTGAACGTAGTTTCTGATGTACTTAGTCGCCAGCCATTGGCAATGAACCTCACCGCTTAGTGGAGACTACAACAAGAACTGCATGGATTGGAGATTGAAGTAGTTATACCAGGTAACGCTTCATCTTTGATGAACTTACAAGTCCAGTCCACTCTTGTAAATCAGATCAAGACAGCTCAAGAAAATGATACCAAGCTACAAAGAATCCGAGAACAAGTACAAAGTGGACTACGAACTGACTTCATTATCCATGAAGATGGATCCTTACGGTATGGGAGCCGTTTATGCGTGCCAGCCGGACCTGTTTGAGAAGAGTTGATGAAAGAAGCTCACCACTCTCCTTATTCTGTACACCCCGCCAGCATGAAAATGTATAAGGATTTACTGCAACACTACTGGTAGCATGGAATGAAGCGAGAAGTAGCAAGGAGCGTAGCAAAGTGTCTAGTATGTCAGCAAGTGAAGGCTGAATATCACAGAATTGCTGGTATACTTCAGCCATTGCCAATCCCGGAATGGAAATAGCAGCACATTACCATGGACTTCGTGACTGCTCTCCCTCGCAGCACGAAGGGTAATGACGCAATTTGGGTTATTGTGGATCGACTCACCAAGTCGTCTCTCTTTATTCCATTTCGAGTTGGTCAGTCATCCGAGATGTTAGCAAGGAAGTGGAGTATAAATCTAAAGTAAGATTTAAACTTTTAAGATGTACCATATTTGATACCTATAAACTCATGCAGGAGATCGTGAGATTACATGGAGTACCTGTTTGCATCGTTTCGGATCATGATACGAGATTCCGATCACAGTTCTGGCAGAGTCTGCAAGCTAGCCTGGGAACGAGTCTGAATTTCAGCACGGCATATCATCCATAAACGGACGAATAGTCCGAGCGAACAATTCAGATATTAAAAGATATGCCGAGAGTCTGTATGTTAGATTTCAGAGGTTCATGAGAAGATCACCTACACGTTGTGGAGTTTTCATACAACAACAGCTACCAGGCAAGCATTGGGATGGCACCATTCACAGCACTTTATGGACAGAAGTGTTGTTCCTCGATGAGTTGGGATGACGTGGGAGATCTTGAACTCCTTGGACCTGAGATGATTGTGGCAACTGTAGATGTGGTTCGCACGATCAGGGAAAAGATGCGCATAGCCCAGGACCGACAGAAGCATTGGGCAGATGTAAAGTGTCGACATCTAGAGTTTCAACCCGGAGAGAATGTATTCCTGAAAATCTCTTCAAACAGAGGAGTGATACGTTTTGGCAAAAGAGGTAAACTCAGTCCAAGGTACATAGGACCATTCGACATACTCGAACGAGTTAGAGAAGTGACATACCGTTTAGCACTACCACCCTCATTAGAAGGAGTGCATAATGTGATACACATATCCCAACTACGATGATATGTGAGTGACCCTAGCTATATACTTGATCACACAGAGCTCACGGTACAGACTGACCTAATCCGTGAGCAACAATCAGTTGAGATCCTGGACCGAAAAGTGAAGACATTGCGGAACAAGAAGGTGAACTTGATCCGAAT
Organism: Agapanthus africanus; assembly: GCA_030015575.1. NCBI lineage: Eukaryota > Viridiplantae > Streptophyta > Magnoliopsida > Asparagales > Amaryllidaceae > Agapanthus > Agapanthus africanus. The sequence continues at coordinate 305,739,806 of CM057339.1, forward strand.
GATATGGAGAAAGGATTCGTTAGGAGAATCAACTTGGGAAAGAGAAGAAGATATGCATACACGATACTCTTATCTTTTTGAAAATTAGTCTCTATGTAAATGTAAATTCGAGGACGAAATTTTTATAAGAAGGGTAGAATGTAACGACTCTGAAATCTCTGTACAGAATTATTTGTTTAAATGTATAGAAAAGGGTATTTCAGCCTGTATAGGCGTTATAAGTCATTTTTGTTTAATAAAAGCAAGAAACAACTTGTAACTCACTGGTAAAGCCTCTACACTGCTGTGACATAGCCTGTGCGTTCGATTCCCATCAGTCCCAATTATTTTTAAAGATTTTTCTTTTTATTTTTTTAGAAGCCCAAGAGTTGCACGTGCAATTCACAGAGAAACGAAAAGTTTCAGAAAAATCAAACAGATGCAAAGAGGAGTAAACACACACCTAGACACGTTGCACGAATCTCGAGGCAAAACACTTAAATCCGACCACCCATTCCTTTCAAATGGCCGCCGCCGTCGGTCCGATTGGCTCCAAATGACTCCGTGCTTTGCACACTAGTCCTTTCAGCTCCCCTCAACTCCCTTGTACTGTTTGATTTTCCTGCAATCAAACAGAGACTCTTCAAATCCCTAATTAACATCATTAAATCCATTTTAATTCATTTTTTATTTCACACACTCTCTTATTTTTACTCTATAAATACCACCTCATGCCCTATCACTCCTCTATTCTGAAAATTTCTCAAAAATTCTCTAAGTTCAAGAAGGGTTAAGGCTATTCAAGTGGAGTTAAGTAAGCCAAAGGGAGTAGCCATCAAATTCCGACAACCGGAGCATCTCCGATGAGACCATGACCCCCCTCTCTTTCTTAACCACTTCCTAGTACTACACAACCAGTAAGTCCCCTCATCTCTCTCTCTCTCTCTCTCTTCACTTCTACATAATTTTTAAAACATATCTACAAAAGTGGAGTTAGCTCCGATATATGTTTTTCTGAACATTTATACTTTACTTTATAAGCAAAATAGGTCAGACTAATATTCTAACACCACTCTTAACATTATGTATATCATTTAGCTTGTAATTTAACAAAAAATTTCATGTGAAACAATCATATAACAAACTTTTCATTAAAATCCCATGAAGTTTAGTATAACCGTTATTTCGATAACTAGTTTACCTACCTATAGAACCTTCATGGGGTAACGACCTACCCCACACGCTCACTATGGTTTCATTGCACGGTATTCTAATTATATAGGTAATTTAAAGAAGAAGCTTTTCATTAAAATACCACATTTTTTCAACACGGGTTTTTTTTAATCGATGTTTTTAAGTCCTTGGCAATTGCGTCTCTATAACCCTCGTTAGAAGACCCGCTAATGGATGGTGCAAATTATTGCACATTTTTTGGACAGTAGAGTGAGATGCAGAACGCCTCACAGAGTATTCGGTCTCGAAAGGAAATAAAAATATGGTTTTTAAGAAATACGAATTTTCTAAATAAAACTAAACTTTGGAAATTATATAAAACTATGAATTTGTATTTTCAATAAAGACATATTATGAAACTATATTTTTTTTAAATGAAAGATTAAAATTTTAATAAAATACCATAAAGTTTCCAAAATAGCTAGTTTTCATAAAAATAGCATAAACTTTTAAAAACTAGGTTTTATCATTAAAACACCACAACAATTAAAATACATATTCATAAAAACTCTAAATATTATAAATCACCCTTGAGATTATTTTTAAACAATATAAAAGTATTTTTCATAAAACCCCCTCGAGAGATGCAAACAATATAAATACAATGTAAACAATAAAATAACAAATATTTAAGAACTCTAGATTAATATAGCTTTAAGTAGTATCGTTTCTCTTGAGCCACAGAGAGCCAGAGAAAGTGAGTACTTGCCTATTCAGGTTAGAGAAGCTTAACGGAGTTATCAATAACAATTGTCTTGGAAAAAGACACAAATCCTGCCGTCCATATGCAGCAGTTGCCCGATTACTCCCGAACTTAAGAAATTTCAAGAACTAAATCCTTTCATACGATTCTGATTCCAACTTGAATCCAAACTCAAACCAGAATCCAAAATCAAACATGAACTTGAATACTTGATCATGAACCTGAATACTCGAATTCAAATATCAAACTCAAACTTGATGCTTGACTCGACTTGACCGAACCATGATTATAACTTGACATGAATACCTGAACATATGATTACATCTTGAACATGAACATGTACACTTTATATCCATGGTTTCGGCCAAGACCTATAATCTTAATCTATACAATACAATACGCGGGGATAAAGGGATTGATTGGTACGGAACGTATCTCATGGCACGAGAGGTCACTTAAAAGACACCTACATGAATTCATGTGCCGTTGTCCCGTGGGTTATGATAGGGCCTTGTAATACATGTTACCATAGTCCATGGGGTAAGATGGACTCCTCTCGTATACATGAGTACCTTCTTTATCAAACTACAAATAACCATGTTAGAATAACTATCTTATACCGGTAAATAAATATACTTAGATACTCTCATATATAACATTTCCTGTTCACTTTTACTTGGTTTTTCTTCACATTAAATACTATCTTCCTTAACTTCTTTGGGGACTTACCGAGCGCTAGTTTACTGACGACATTCCTCTATGTTCTTTCTTTGGAGTGTTTGTCAGGAGGACCAGATTCGGAGAAGATAGAGCCCGGCTCGGAAAACTTGGACCAGTTCGCTTCTCAGCCGGATTTTTAGCTCCTGCTTGTATTTACTTTCAGTATGCCTTTGTTTAGGCATTTGCTTTATCATTATATATTTTTATTACAAACGGTTGTATGTAAATTTGAATGTAAATAAAATCACTGTTTCATTTTATTACTCTTGTTATTCTTGCACATTGTTATATTGCTTAATTACGCTTAACATATTTTCGTAGTAAATATGTTGCGGGCTTGCTACGTTATTGTTTCCGTCTACTAGGAAGTGGGATGTGACAGGTTTTATTGGTGGCCCATGCAGGTCAGTTTTGCATGAAGTCTAAAGCAATATATCACAAGAATTTTAAGAATCAGCAACTATACATTCCTTACTTTTCAAGTTTCTTAAATCTATCCTAATCTTTCATTTTCTATTAAGGTAATAGATTCTCCCAACAACACCAGCACCAACATCAATGGAAACACACCACCACCTACCTTACCATCTTCATATACCATTGCTGCTCCGATCAATAAACAGACGGTGCTTTTAGAAGCCATTAAGAGTCTTCTAGAGGGCCAGCAGCAGCAGACTACAATTCTTATGAACCGCCCTGAAGCCGAAACACCTAGAGTAAAGCAATTTCGTGCAATGCATGTTGGCTTTCAGTGCCTGTGCCGCGAAGGCTGTGGACGAGGCGGAAGCGAAAACAAAAACTTTTGCGAGCACCGAACACAAATAAAACCCAAGATACGGTCCAATAACTTAAACTAGCTAACTAAGAGTGTAAGGGTTGAGGAATTACAACCTTTGTTGCGTGTCCACCCAATTGTGGAAGACCCCTCCAAACTCATAGCCGCCGGGATCGCGCTTGAAAATCGACCACCCTCGCCGAAGACGATCCACCTGAGGGAATCCGGAGGAGGCTCTAATCGATGATCCAAACTTACCAGGTGTGGATGGTCAGTGATGTAGGAATATTTCATTAAATTTTTCTCTCTTTTATCTCAAGCTCATGTGAGCAAGAGAAGAAAGAAGAAGGAGAAGGTTGTGTGTTTTAGAGAATGGCTATTCTCACCATGAAGTATGAAGCATGAGATGAAGAAAAATCATCAACTCACAAAAGAAATGAGAATGGCTACATATAAGCCACCATGCATAATTATCAACCATAAATGCTAGAACCATACCTCTCAACATGCCTCATTCCTCATGCCACCATACCAACTCATTTTCTTTTTTAATTTTCTAAAAAGAAAATCAAATATGAGGTGTCCTTCTTCTAGAAGCTTTTCCGTATAAATACGAAATACTTCACCCGGTATATATATCGCTACACATACGCGTATCTGTATAGAAATACGGATAGCACCAAAGAGAGAAAATAAATAATGATCAATAATACTAAAATATATATATCAAAATACATATATAAATTATTAAATCAAAACCTGATTTAATAATCCGGCTTAATCCTAAGCCGGCTAGTATTATTAACCGTCCGATTAAAGTCTGTGTATCCTGTACACGTATTTAATGGGACCCTTGCACGTACCAATGTACAGCTAATACATCTATCGCCTGATACGGGAAAACTCTCTGTGTGGGACTCTAAAGACTCGACAATACGCTGTTAGTGAGTTAACAAAATTTTTCATGTGAAACAATTATATAACAAACTTTTCATTAAAATACCATGAAGTTTAGTATAACCATTATTTCAATAACTAGTTTACCTATCTATAGAGCCTTCACGTGGTAACGACCTACCCCACACGCAAACTATGGTTTCATAACACGGTATTCTAAGTATACGGGTAATTCAAGAAGAAGATTTTCATTAAAATACCACATTTTTTAAAAACGGGTTTCTTTTAATCGATGTTTTTAAGTCCTTGGCAATTGCGCCTCTACAACTCTCGTCAGGGGACTCGCTAATGGATGGTGTGGATTATCGCACATTCTTGGGACAGTAGAGCGAGTGCAGAACTCCTCACGGAATATCCAATCTCGAAAGGAAATAAAAATACGGTTTTTAAGAAATACGACTTTTTTAAATAAAACTAATCTTTGGAAGTTATATAAAACTATGAATTCGTATTTTCAATAAAAAAAAACATATTATGAAACTATATTTTTTAAAATGAAAGATTAAAATTTTAATAAAATACCATCAAGTTTCCAAAAGAGTCAGTTTTCATAAAAATAGCATAAACTTTTAAAACTAGGTTTTATCACTAAAATATCACAACAATTAAAATACATGTTCATAAAAACTCTAAATATTATAAATCACCCTCGAGGTAATTTTTAAACAATATTAAAGTATTTTTCATGAAACCCTCTCGAGAGATGCAAACAATATAAATACAATATAAACAACAAAATAACAAATATTTAAAAACTCTAGATTAATATAAGTTTAAGCGGTATCTTTTTCTTGAGCCCCAGGGAGCCAGTTAAAGTGAGTACTTGCCTATTTAGGTTAGACAAGCTTAACGGAATTATCAATGACAATTGTCTTGAAAAAAGACACAAATCCTGCCGTCCATGTGCAGCAGTTGCCCGATTACTCCCGAACTTAAGAAATTTCAAGAATTAAATCCTTTCATAAGATTCTGGCTTCAACTTGAATCCAAACTCAAACCAGAATCCAAAATCAAACATGAACTTGAATAATTGATCATGAACCTGAACACTCGAATTCAAATATCAAACTCAAACTTGATATTTGACTCGACTTGACTGAACCATGGTTATAACTTGACTTGAACTTAACATGAATACCTGAACACATGATTACATCTTGAATATGAACCTGGACATTGTATATCCATGGTTTCGGCCATGACCAATAATCTTAATCTATACAATACAATACGCGGGGATAAAGGGGTAGATTGGTATGGAACATACCTCATGGAACGAGAGGTCACTTAAAAGACACCCATATGAATTCATGTGTCGTTGTCCCGTGGGTTATGACGGGGCCTTGTACTACATGTTACCATAGTCCATAGGGTAAGATGGACTCATCTCGTATACATGAATACCTTATTTATCAAACTAAAAATAACCACGTTAGAATAACTATCTTATACCGGTAAATAAACATGCTTAGATGCTCTCATATACAACCTTGCCTGTTCACTTTTACTTGGTTTTTCTTCACTTTATATACTATCTTCTTTAACTTCTTTGGGGACTTACCGAGCGCTAGTTCGCTGACGACATTCCTTTATTTTCTTTCTTTGGAATGTTCGTCAGGAGGACTAGATTCAGAGGAGATAGAACCGAGCCCGGAAGACTTGGACCAGTTCGTTTCTCAGCCGGATTTTTAGCCCCTGCTTGTATTTACTTCCAGTATGCCATTATTTAGACATTTTCTTTATCATTGTATCTTTTTATTACAAACAGTTGTGTGTAAATTTGAATGTAAATAAAGTTGATGTTTCATTTTATTACTCTCGTTATTCTTGCACATTGTTATATTGCTTAATTACGCTTAACGTATTTTCATTGTAAATACATTGTGGGCTTGCCACGTCGCTATTTCCGTTTACTGGGAAGCGGGGCGTGACAGGTTTTATTGGTGGCCCATGCAGGTCAGTTCTGCATGAAGTCTTAAGCGATATATCACAAGAATTTTAAGAATCAGCAACTATACATTCCTTGCATTTCAAATTTCTTGAATCTATCCTAACCTTTCCTTTTCTATCAAGGTAATGGATTCTCCCAACAACACCAGTACCAACGTCAATAGCAACACACCACCACCTACCTTACCACCTCCCCCTACAATTACTGCTCTAATCAATGAATGGACGATGCTTCTAGACGCCATCAAAATTCTTTTGGAGGACCAGCAGCAGCAGACTCCAATTCTCATGAACCGCCTTGAAGCCGAAGCACATGGAGTAAAGTAATTTCGTGCATTGCATGTTGGGTTTGGGTGCTCGTGCCGCGGAGGCCGTGGCTGAGGAGGAAGCGAAAACAAAAACTTTTGTGAGCACCGAACACCCATAAAACCCAAGATACGGGATACGACAACTATTATACCTATGGAAGTCGTGCCACCCTAGCCGGAGATAAGCAGAAAGGGAACGTCGTGCCACCCTGGCCGTGGGTGCTGGTTCGAGTGAGATACGAACTTCTGATGTTCCTATGGAAGACATCCCTCCTTCTGTAACTGTCGCTTCGGCTGTCACGCTATCAACTGATGGTCCGGCTTCCTTAGTATTGCCACGGGCTATAAAGTCAAGGCAAATGGTGACGCATACTCCAGCAACTCCTGGGGCTGACTTCGATTTATCGACCGCTCATAGGCAAACTGCATGGGAAGCTCGTGAGGAGGCGGAGTGCCTTATTCAGGAGAAGGCAAAACATGATGCCTTGGTTAAACCTTGTAGGATTTTCTTATTTTCTGGGTTTCTTCATATAATAATTTATTCGAATTTTAACATCCCTTTTGTATGACGACATTTGATGCAGTAGGGATAAGCTTGGGTGCTGAAGCGGCAAATGAAGTGGTGACATCTGAAGATTCTGGAACGGAGGATCACAACCTTGAGTCTAATGTTGCTCTAATCGCCACTTTTTCCCCCAGTGGATCTCAGACATCTGCGGGTGATGTTAGCATGGCAATGACCTTTGACGATTCAGGAGACGAGGGTATGGATCTTGAATCTGTCTCCTCCGTGGCAATGGAGACTAAAGGAGGCAAACTTATTGAAGAAACTGTTGAAGCTAGTAGCGCTCCGAATGCAGTCATGGTCTCTACCTTATCGACTCTCACGAGATCCACTGGTACATTGCATGGTATCATTCTTACGTTCACTTTCATTTCTGCTAGACATATTTGCTGGCGTTTTCTTTGTTTTCGGTGCAGGTATGACAACTATTATACCGGTCTCAACATCCATTATCATGAATCGTGGAGATCTACAGGTTGGGGAACCCCCATCGGTCGGCATCATAACTATCGTTGCTCCTCTTATTTCCTTCGCGCTTCCACGAATCTTTCCGATCTTAGCGATGGAAGGTAACTTTTCCATCGATTTTCATCACTTCTTCTTCTCCGTATTGACCTAACTGTTTAAGTTAATTTCCTGGCATGTACTGTCCCAATCTGCAGGAGTACTCTTTAACCAGTTGTGTCAGGCGTTAACCACACGCTTCACATTCCAACTAGAGCCTGCTCCTTCTTCCAGCGTTGGTTAGTATATCTCTCATTTCTTACTCCAACTTTCTACAAGTAACCCTCTCATGATAAGAATTTTTCTTGTACCGATTGCAGTCTTACGGCTTGAAAAAGAAGACGAAGAAATGGCTGAACCTTTTATGTTCCCAGATTTACTACTTCCGGCTATTGGTAGGTCGAATCTTATGCATCTCCCCCCTTTTAATCAGGGATCTGACCCATCTTTATGTATGCCTTGTTCTGTAACAGCTCCGTTGGGTTTAGTTCCATTTGAATCTCGCATATCTATGCGGACCCTTCGCTAGACGCCAATCTTCCAAAGGCACGGGAAACAGTAGGCGCACGCTAAGCGAGTTTATCGAAGACCTTGATATCAAGGCCCTCATCTCTGCTAGGGACTTTGCAGATGAAGTCAATCATATGTTGGCTACCCTTCTGACCTTTCATAATGAAGACCTCTTTCGTGTTTGGGTTGGCTACTGCAGACAGATTGAAGCTTACCTCCATGAGATTGAGCGTCAGCGTCTTACTCCTGAAGCCTTATCTTTAAGGGCCCAATTGACCGCACGAATTGAACAGTGCGCCGCCCCCGTTCAATGTTACTGCAAGAAGCTAGCCAGGAAGCAAGAGGAATATGCGACGGATTCTAGAAAATCAGGACAATTACGAGCTCAGATAGAGGCTAACGTTGTGCGGGCCCAAACCATTTTCCAAAATCTTCAACGCTGCATAGTCAGAGGGATGGCATTGAAAAGGGATCTTGACTCTATAGAGTAAGGACTGTGAGGCCATAAGATTGTGAAGCAGGAGCTTTCTGAGAAGCTCAATTCATATATGCAACAACCGACCCAATCCAAAGCACTGCTGGCCGCACTAGTGGAGCACGAAAATGAACTCCAGCAAGAGAATGAGCGCATCACCGTCTTGCTGAAAACCCCACCCTCTTAATAGCTATCATTGTATTCCCTTTTTTTTTACAGATTGTATCTTTTAACCATTTTGATCTATGAATAAAAGATATTGTTTTTCCATATTTGCACCTCTCTGTCTCTTGATTGTCCTGAACTGGCGTAGATTAGTTTATTTACTCATTTCGGAGTGTTAGTTTACCCTTCCCTTAGGCTTATAGGCAAACTTGCCCTAACATTAAATATAGATAACCCACTTTTTTATAATAGGAGTCTATTAGATTTATGGTACTGGGTTAAGTCCATCGTACCATCGCGTTGGCTGATATATTCTCGACATGCAGTCCCTTAGGTTGCTGCCCGAGTAGCTCCACGTCTGTCGTGTCTCTGATTCTTTCTGAGGCTGGACAAGACATTTTCAAGTAGTCTTCTTAGGTTGGAATATTCAAATTACCATTAGAAGATCCAGCGTTAGGTGTTGCCGTAGAGCTTTACGTGAGGTTAGGCTCGATTTGGAGCCCCGATGAGTCATAATCGTGCCCTTCTTGGGTGGGATGACACCCAATGGTCTTTAGGCTTGCCATCAAGACCCGAAGCTAAAGATATGCCGTCACTTTTCTTTTGCTTTGATGATGTCTGTTCACCGCCGAAAGACCGGGAAGACTGACGTCTTGCCTGAATTTGGGGGCAGGTACTAATTGGTGCTATCCGTCCACCTCTCCGAAGATGCCATGTTGATTTATGGCACCGTGTATCGAAGGTTTAAACGGATGCGGCCGATTTAGCAGACTTCGTCAGATTCCCCCTCATTTGAGGGGGTTTTGATTGTGGGGACACTCTTCCCTGCAGGCGCAAGCCCTTGCAGTTAATTACGCTACCGCATCACGGTAACCACTTTCTTCTTCTCCAGATGGTCACTTCGTGTCATGGGTGTTTGTTTTGTTTTTGGTTGCCCGCGGATTGTATACGAAGACTAATTTATGTTGTCGCCCGTAGGGTGTGGACTAGTCCAAATCCGTATCTTCTTAGATTTGGGTTTGAGGGGTTGGGTTTAAGGATACGTTAGCCTCATTTGAAACTAAGATCAACTTAAACGTTACTTAAGGATACGTTAGTCCTATTTTAGACTAAGATCAACTTAACGGGATCGTTTAGATCCAACAAGAGAGTAATTGGGCTCTATTGTTTAGTTTAGTGACATTGCGGTTGATTAGTTTAAGGACATTACGGTCCATTGTTAGTTTAAGGACATCTCGGTCCAATGTTAGTTTAAAGACATCACGGTCGAGGTTAAGGACATCATAGTCTATGAGTTTAAGGACCCCACAATCCAATGTTAGTTTAAAAACATCACGGTCGAGGTTAAGGACGTCATAGTCCATGGGTTTAAGGACCCCACAGTCCAATGTTAGTTTAAAGACATCACGGTCAAGGTTAAGGACATCATAGTCCATGGGTTTAAGGACCCCACAGTCCAATGTTAGTTTAAAGACATCACAGTCAAGGTTAAGGACATCATAGTCCATGGGTTTAAGGACCCCACAGTCCGATGTTAGTTTAAAGACATCACGGTCGAGGTTAAGGACATCATAGTCCATGGGTTTAAGGACCCCACAGTCCAATGTTAGTTTAAAGAAATCACGATCAAGGTTAAGGACATCATAGTCCATGGGTTTAAGGACCCCCACAGTCCGATGTTAGTTTAAAGACATCACGGTCGAGGTTAAGGACATCATAGTCCATGGGTTTAAGGACCCCGCAGTCCGATGTTAGTTTAAAGACATCACGGTCGAGGTTAAGGACATCATAGTCCGTGAGTTTAAAGACCTCACAGTCAAGGTTAAGGACATCATAGTCCGTGAAATGTGTAGTTGTTGGGACTCGTCACCTCTCTGAAGACGTTGAAGGATTACAACGACAATTATCAGAGGAGTGGGGAGATGTACCCTCGAACCAAAGTGGATTAAGTGGTCTGTAGTCCAATTTGGAACTAAGATCAATTAATTATATTATGAGTACATTGGCTCAGTTAAGTCTGAATTGAGGACTTATGGCCAACTTGGGCTAAGTCTAATTAAGTTTGAAATATTGGCCCTTTGCTGGACCATTAGACATTTGTCTGGGTTCAGCCCATCATCACTTAGCAATGCTAAACAAGAGTTTGAGGGCTCTGATAACATTTTTATCTTTGACTGAGCATTAAACATTATAGCTCTGAATTTTACTCAATTTTGAGATTCAGTTGAAGGGGAGGTTTTTGCCTCTGGAAAATTAGCCAATTTGGCTAAAAATAGTGTTAAACACTAGAGAACAACAGTGTTAAACACTGGAAATAAAACTCTCAAATTAGTGTTAAACGCTAGAAGACAACAGTGTTAAACACTGGAAATAAAATTCTCAAATTAGTGTTAACACTAGATAGGAAGAGGTCATGTGGGGACACGTGAGGGCACCCAAAGGTGGAGCCAGATCTCCTTTGTTTTATTCTCAAATCTACGAATAAGTGTTAAACACTTTTAATTTCCTGGCCATCATGTGTGGGCACATGATAGGCACTCATGCACTGATTTGTTAAGGCTTTTATTAGGGGTCACGTGAGGGCGCCCAAATTAGAATCTGCCTTTGCTTTAATTCTTGTTGTTTTGGAGGTCACATGGGAGCACGTGAGGCATTGCCTCTAAGCTGTTTCCTTCTTATTTTTGGAGGATCTTTTCAGGGGTCACGTGGGGACACGTGACCTAATTCTTTATATGCATGGAGATCTTTCAAGTCTCTTGATTTTTAAGAATTAAATTCTCTGTAGGGTTAAACCCTAATTATGGTTTTAGAGGAATTAAATTCCTATGTATATGAAAGAATTAAATTCTTATATAGGTTAAACCCTAGTTCTGTCTTGGAGGAATTAAATTCCTATAACTTTAAGAGAATTAAATTCTCATATAGGGTAAAACCCTAATTTTATCTTGAAGGAATTAAATTCCTATGAGTTGAGAGAATTAAATTCTCATATAGGGTTGAACCCTAGTTTTATCTTGGAGGAATTAAATTCCTATGAATTTGGGAGAATTAAATTCTCTAAACTCAATTCTCCCTCTATGTTTTGGATCTGCATGGCAGAATCTCAACCCGATGAGAATTAAATTCTCAACCTATGGGGAGATTTGCTTCTGCAGATCTTCAACCAGAGGAAGAACTAAGTTCTTTTGTAGAAGAGTTAAACTCTTAGATTGAGAATTAAATTCTCTTTTTGAAGTTTTGGTCTTTTTCCCTTTTCTCACCTAGGGTTTCCTTTCTTGAGAATTAAATTCTCCTTTCTTTTCTTTCTGCTATTTGCCTTTAGAAAATTTCAAGATCCCAAAATTCTATATCTCTCTTCTCTTCTTGGCTCCTATTTATAGGAGAAGGAAAAGAATCAATTTGTTTAGTAAATCTCTCATTGAAAGATTTTGTTTGTTTTTCGTAACTAATGTGATCTTTTAGATCACTCAGTGAATTTTATTCACCATTGGATTTTTAATCCAAAAGATATTTTGTTTGTTATTTTTGGTGAAATTTAGGGAAATCTTTCCTTGTCTAAAATCTTTCCATAAATTGGTGATTTTTAATCACCCTTGGATTTTTAATCCAACGGTCCCCCATAATCCTTTTTTATTTGGAAAGATTTAGAGAAATACTTTCCCAGTTAGGGTCTTTGATTTTCCTTAATTAGAATTTAATTCTATCAAGTTATAAGGCTTACAAAGCCTATCACGTGTTGGCACGTGACCCTTCCTCATTCAGAATTTTAATTCTGTCTTTTAACTGGGCTGAAGGATCATCACGTGTCAACACGTGACCCCTGGTCACGTGTGAGCACGTGACCCCCATTGGGGCCCAGACGCTTGTTTACACTTCTGCTTGCTTAGAATTTAATTCTGTAAAGAGATCACGTGTCAACACGTGACCCATGGTCACGTGTGAACACGTGATACCTCATTGAGGTAATTCCTGATTTTTAATCAGGGAACAATGTCATGCCAATTCTTCGCTGAATTAGGGTAGACATCCATATGACTTCTAGGCCGTATATATCGCCATTGAGATCCGGAGCTAGGAATATACGATCACTCCGCTTTGATTTGACCCTTTGGTCTATGTTGACGTCACATCTGCACCCTGCTGGCATGAAGGGGAACTTCGAGATGATCTCTAGGCTGTAAATATTGTCATTGAGATCTAGAGCTTAGAATATGCCATTGCTCCATTTTGATTTGACTCCTTGGAGCTTTATCGACAACACATCTGTACTTTGCTGGAGTAAGAGGGACATTAAAATAGCCTCTAGGCTATAGATGAGCTATCAGGACTCGGTTCTTCTTTTGACGAAGCATGGTGGGAAAATATGGTTCTCTTTCTTTCATTTGTGCCTATAGATTGTACATAAGAGTCGATATTGGACCACTTGTATGGTAGAATTTTTTATCATATTATATTTTTTATTATTTTTTTATTTTCAACGATGCTCTATCCTTTCAGCTTTTCTTATCACGAAAGTCGCAATTGCCCAATCACTTCGGCTATTTATTCACGGTGTCCAATCATTTCGGCTAATTTTTTATTTTTACTCGATACTTTTTATTGTGAGTTGCCCTATCATTTCGGCTATTTTTCTTTTTCATACTCACCAGTTTTGTTGTGAGTCGAAGACTTGGTATGATGGTATCTTATTTGGCATCAATATTGCTAGGACTGGAATATTACCAGGAGCAACTCATTATATGCCATTTCCTATTTCGGCCGATGATGGCTTAGCTAATAGGTTTAGATCCCCGCTAACTAAGGCTTTTTCGACTTTACGAACCGTAAGGGTCTCATAAAGGTATTTCTCCCCATGAGTCGTGAGGATCTCATAGGTATATTTTCTTCATAGGAGTCGTGAGGACTCTTAAGTGTATCTTACTCTTGTAGGTCGAGAGGATCTTACAGGAGTATTTTCTTCTTACCAGTCGAGGAGACTTGCAAGTGTCGTTCACCTTTCGAGCAATATTTCTCGTTTTTGGTAGGGCTTGGTTGGGAATATATTTATTTACGCCCATGGATTGTATACAAGAGTCTATATTGGACCACTTCTAAGGCATAAATTTTTAGGGTTATGATGGCTTAAGAACATGTTTAGATCTCTGTAACTTAAGACTTTTGAATTCTATAACTCGTGAGGGTCTTATAGAGGGTATATTCTCCTTACGAGTCGTGGGGATCTCGTAAGTGTATCTTCTCCTTAGGGATCGTATGAACTCCTAAGTATATTGCTCCTTTGTGAGTCGTAAGGATCTCACACAGATGTTTTCTCCTTACAAAGTCGAAAGGACTTTGCAAGTGCATCTTTTCTTTCTTTCAACGAGTTCGCGCCTTTTCGGTGTTTTTACAAGCTCGCCGGTAGCCCTGCTGTTTTTACTCATGGCGCCCTTTTGGGTTTTCATCCATGCCCATTTTTCATATGGACGTACTGTTTTTTTTCCTTACCATGGATGATCCCACATTGCTCGAGAGACAGGCGGCCCGTAAGGTAACGCACTATCGGTTATAGGTCACGACATTTTTCGAAGGACCGCATCATTGGTAGATCTTCCCGGCCGGTGGGGATTTCAGGCGTAGCCTTGCCGATGGGACCAGGGGGGATATGGATTTTTTATGCCCACGGATTGTATACGGCCGGTCATATGACCCATACCGTAGGGTCGAACATATGACATTTTGGTCTATGGGAATAGAGTATGGGGTCATATTGTTTGTGTCCGTGGATTGTATACGGTGATCAATATAGAGATCCACCGTTGGGCAACATATTAGTTTAAGGACATTACGGTCCATCATCATGTATATCATGATGAATATGTGAGGTAACATATAAATTTAGGGACATTTCGGTCTGGCATTCCCGTGTTTGGGACATATATTAGTTTCAGGACATTTCGGTCTATGGCATAATGGGGAACATACGAATTTCAGAATTTTGACTCAAGAAGATAGCGAGCCGATACAAGCGTCGTCATCTATCATTGACCTAAGTCGCGACTCTTCAAGCGTAGTATTTTTTTGAGAAATCGGCCGTTTATTGGTTGAAATGGCCTTTCTCCATGCATATCCATGAGCATGTAGGCTCCACCTTGGTAGACCTTATATATGATGTACGGGCCTTCATAGTTTGGCTCGAACTTCTTCCGTTTTGCACGATTGGGAATCATTTGTCTTTTGACAACCAACATGAGTTCGCCTTGGCGAAATGTTCTCGGCCTGGTTAGCCTTTCATATGATCACGTCATCCTTGCTTTATAAGCTTCCAGATTTTGTTGTGCTACCAGGTAGGTTTCATCGATAGCATTGAGCTCCACGAGCTTAAGATGAGCATTTTTTTTATCTGTTAACTCGTATTGAACTGCCACTTTTAATGAGAGGAGTTCTATCTCCAGTGGGAGTACTGCTTCAGTTCCAAACACCAATGCATATGGTGTTGTATTTATGGCCGTCTTGAATGTTATTCGGTATGCCCAAAGAGCTTTATTCAGTCTCTCATGCCAGTCCTTCTTGTTCCTGAACACCGTCTTCTTTATAATCTTGGTCAAGGTCTTATTGAATGCTTCAGCTAGACCATTGGCCCGAGGATTATAGACCGAGGAATATCTCCAGTTTATCTTGTGTTGCTGTGTGAAGCGGTTTATTTTGTAGCTTCTATAGGCTGGTCCATTATCCGAGATTATCCATCACGGAGTTCCGAACCGGAAGATGACATGAGTTTTGAAGAAGTGGAGGATATTCTCCGTCCTCACCTCCCTTAATAGTACTGCTTCTGCCCACTTAGAGAAGTAATTGGTTGTTGCTAGTATAAACCGATGTCCTCTGGATGACGCTGGTTTGATAGGGCAGATTATATATGTTCCCAACATCTCAAACGACCAACTAGCTACTGTCGAATGCAGCGCGTTTGGATGCTGATGTATGAAGTCCTCATGTATTTGGCACTAGTGACACCGCTTCACATATTCAAGGCAGTCTTGGATCATCGTGGGCCAGTAATGGCCCATCCTTTTTATCTTGGGCTTCATTTTTGGTCCTACTTAATGAGAACCGCAAAGTCCGTCGTGTACTTCTTGGACGACTTTCTTTGCTTCCTTCGGCCCTAGGCATCTTAACCATATGAATTCGAAGGATCTCTTGTATAGAGTATCATTGACGAAGGCGAATGACAGAGTTAATTTCATAAGTTGATATCTTGACGACGCATCTTCAGGTGTTTGTTGGGACTTGAAGTAGTTTATAAAGACTCCCTTCCAGTCCTCAACTTCTTGTTCGTTTTCTATTTGGAGAGAATCTTCGTCGGTTGCTCCTTTTACTTCGAGTAGTCCCATCATAACTTCCGGAGGTATATCTACTGGTGCTAGAATCCTGCAGCTTTAAACAACGATCCTTACGTCATCGAGATCTTCATCGGCCAATTCTTTAGCCAACTTGGATAACGCATCCGCCTTACTGTTTTTCGCTCGCGGTATGCTTTCCAGGTTATATGAAAAGATTTGGGTCAGTAGCTGCTGCACTCTTTCACCATACCTTATCATTTCTAGTTTGCATATCTGTAGTTACCATTCATCTGACTGACGATCAGTTGAGAATCTTCGTATATTATGAGGTCTTTGATCCCCATATCGATAGCGATCTCAAGACCGTCTATCAAATCTTCATATTTCGCTTCATTATTTGTTCTGGGTTCTGTCAAGGAGAGAGCATACCATAATATTCCTCCTTGTGGATTCACGAAGATAAGACCTACCTCGACTTTGATTATGGGAGTGTTCTTCTTTCACTGCTTCATGGAAGATGCTCCACCGAAGTAGAGCTCCCATCGAGACTCATTTTTTTCTTCCTCCTTTTCGACTGTGTCGAACGCATATTCATCCAGCAACTCGCAGTTTAGGATAGATTCGGCTGGTGTCGGATGTTCCGCAAGAAAGTCGGCGATGTCTTGTCCTTTCACCGCTTTGAGGGGTTGGTATGTTATCAAGAATTCCATCAGCAAGAGGGCCCATTTAGCATTTCTTCCCGTCAGTATGGCCTTCGACATCATATACTTAAGAAGATCTACCTTTGATATGAGATGGACATCATGCGTTAAGGCATAATGTCTGAGCTTCATTATTGTGAAGATCAGCACCAAGCAGTGCTTTTCGATGGGGGGGTAGTTGCTTTATGCCCCAGAAGAACTCGACTTAGATAGTAAAAATCTCTTTCTTTTTCTTGATCGTTCTCTTGTGCTCACAACGCACCTAAAGAACCTTCAAGGACTGTTGTATATAAGATAAGGGGCTTTCCTTTAACTGGAGCGGCCAATACCGGCGGATTTTGCAGGTATTGTTTGATTTCCTCTAATACATTTAGGCATTTCTGATCCTAGACGAACGGGATCCCCTTCTTCATCAAATGGCTATAGAGGCGACATTTTCTGGAGAGGTTAGCTATGAACTGCCGGATATATACAAGCTTTCCTTGGAGAGACCGCCGTTGTTTAAGGGTTCTTCATGAGGGCATCTCCATAATTGCCTTGATTTTTGAAGGATCAATTTCGATACCTCGGTGGCAGATTATGAAGCATAGGAATTTGCCTGATGAGACTCCAAATGCACACTTTAGAGGGTTCATCTTTAGATTATACTTCCGAATTTGCCTAGTGCTCCTCATGAGATTTTTTTTACCACGAGGTCATCGATATAGCATTCGATGATCTTTTATATAAGGTTATCGAATATCTTCATCATGGCCCTTTGGTATGTGGCTCCGGCGTTTTTCAAACCGAAGGGCATCACCTTATAGCAAAACACGCCAAACGGTGTCCGAAAGGCGGTATACTTCTGGTCTTCAGGATCCACCTTTATTTGGTTGTATCCTGAAGATCCATCCATAAAGGAGAAGACTTCATGGGTGGATGTGTTATCGATCATTAGCTCGGTAACGAGCATTGGAAATTCATATTTTTGGCATGCCTTATTGAGGTCCCGAAAGTCCACGCAGATCCGAACCGTCGTATCTTTTTCATCACCGGAACGAAGTTAGCGATCCAGTCGAGATATTGAAGCCAGAGTCGATTAATTTCTTGATTTCGGCATTGATACTCATCTCGAGTTCAAGTCACATTCTTCTTGGTGCCTTCTTAACCGGCTTTATCTCTAGTGATATGGCTAACTTTTATACCGCTATCTCTGGACCTAAACCCGGCATTTCGGAGTAGTTCCAACCAAAAAAATCTTTGTATTGCATAAGCACATCTTTTAATGTGGCTACTTGTTTTTCAGACATAAGCACACTAATAAACGTCGGTCTCGGATCATTTTCCGTTCCCAAGTCGATTTTCCATAGGTTTTCCACTGTGGTATGTATCCTATCCTCCAATTCTTTTGGTGCCGGTGGAAATTCTGAAATCTCCTCATCATTGTCTTCGTTTGTAAAGCATTTGAAGAGGTTAATCATATTCTCGTCCTTTCCTTCTTTTTAAAGTGTTATAATATGACAGATATGAGCCCGCTTTCGTTTTCGTGGTCGAACCGGTCCCATCCTGATGGTATAGGTCTTCTTCGGCTCGTGCTTTTGTGGCGGGCTCATCCTCCAGCTATCAGATAGCATGAACCTGCCTTATTGATATTGGTCTTCCACCCAGTTCTTGAACATGAAACAGTCTTCAAGGGGGTAATTGATTGCTTGGTGATAGGAGCAGTAATCCAGATAATGGACTTCATTTATATGTTCGGAGTGTCGAGTCTCCGGAAGCGTAATCATCTGGTGTTTCATGACAAGATTGAATATCTTCTCTGTCTTTTCTCGAAGGAACGAATACTTCCGGCCTATCTTTTTTATAAGGGACGGGCTCTAACGGAACTTTTCTCGATTGGAGAGTGTCTTAGACTTGCTTGGTCGTCCTTGAACGTCACTTACGATTCTCCCTTTATTTTTGTCTCAGCTTCAGGATTCTCCTTCTTCGCGAGAGCACACAGGGAGTTGTGGATGAAGAACATTGTGATCTACTTCTCCCACTGATTGTTCACTAAGATGTTGCTTCTTAGCCTTTTCATATATGATCATTTCACGACTGTGGTTGTCTCGGCTCACTTAACAAGCTTATCTTATCATAGTATCAATCCGCTCTTCAAGTGACAGACTTGGAGTTATTCGAGCGAGACCTTTCTCCCGTTTGGTGGCATGGATACTTGGGGAAGCATCTTCTTCTCCATTCTAGCCGTTTATGGCATGGCAGCTGTAGATTTGCTCCCGTTCCTTAGGCCGAACATATCCCAGCCTAATTGTATCTATCTTCACGTTGGGCTTCTTTTGTTGAACCCTGGGAATATCCCAAATTCTTTTATAGAATTGGGCTTACCGAACGGTTTGTTCGAGAGGCACACTTTGACCCTTTAATAGCTCTTTTAATCCCTTCGCATAATATCTTGGCATACGGATGTACTAGAATTTGTCAAGAGTCGGATCATCCCCATGCCAAACTTATTTTTCTACCTTGGTGTCCTTGAATTTATAAAAGAGGATCGCCTTTTCACCCTTTCACTTAGGAAGCACGTAGAAAGTTTCCAACTCTTGCATGTTATATGTATTGAGCGCATCAAGTTTCTTATAATGTCGAGGTGGAGCCATCATAATATGTAGACTCTGATCAGCTTCGGCAAGAGTCTGCATCAATGGACGAATATAGAATGCAGCATTAGTCTCATCTTCGGAGTCACTGCCAAAGACCAAGATAGGGGTTGAGGGCTTGGTTTTATTGCTCTCCCGCTGAGGCTGTTTTGAGTAGACTATTTGTTCATCTTCTTCAGTATCACTTCCAAAAACCGGGATGGTGGCCATGGATTTTTGCTTATTGTCCGGCTTGTTTCACCTTCAGTATCCTAGAAATCTGGCTGAAAGTATTTTGCATCCTCATACTTTCGCACCTCATTCACCGAGAAAGGATTGAGTTCTCTCGTGACGATGTACTTCAAGCCATCTTTGAAATACTTCAAACACCGATGTTGTGTAGAAGGGATGACGTTGTACTCGTGTAGCTAAGGCTTGCCGAGTAGAGCATTATAAAAGGTCTTGGCATCAATGACATGGAATTTCATGTCAATGACAAGTTGCCCGAAGCGGAGCGTCAATATTATAGACCCAAGCGTCCGTGACGACTGTGAGTCGAACCCCAAGATAGATTTCTTATCTTGAGTAAGGTGCTGAACATTTATACATGTCTCCTTTAGCACTCTCACGTTGAGGAGGTTGACGGAGGATCTATTATCGACAAGGATTTTCCCTATTTTGATGTCGAGGAAGTACCCGGTAACATATAGCGGTCGATTATGCTCACATATACCGAAGAGTAGATCTTCCTCGCTGAAGGTAATGTCAGTCGTATGGACCTCTACAAGTTCGTTCTTCATTTTCTCTTCCGCGAAGAAGGCTTGAAACTGATTAGGTTCTTGTAAGGCTTTGATCAAGAAGTCTCGTGCCTCTTTGGATAAGACAAGGGCATCCAATATGCTCAACAGTGAGGGTATCTTCCTCAAATGCACGAGGACGTTATAGTCCACCTTGGTTTTCTTAGGTAGATCCTTTGCGGCGAGCTCTTTGGACACTTCTTCATCAAGGGCAATCTCTTCAGGCATTTTCTCTTTCCCTTTATCTTTTGTATTCGAACCCTTGTTTGTTGGTCCGAGATTCTTTCTAGACAGAGTACGGTTGCACAATTGGATTTTCTTGAAATCCTTTTCCTCCTCTTCTTTTTCCAAGGCAGATATTTCAAAGAGAGGGTTGAGGGGCATTTCATCCTCAGAATCACTTCCAAACGTAAAGACCCAAGATTTCCCTCTATTGAACTGGTACCAACCATATGAGAACTGACAGTTGCTTCTTTGTGCACTGCCGTCTTGCTGCTCTCATGTCGACGAGCGCGAGCCTCGCGCTTCTCTTTCTTGAAGTGTTTTCTATAGGCAACATATCTTTACCACCACTTCTTGAAGGCGTTGCATTTCTCGATGGAATGAATGATCCTTCGGTGATACGAGCAGTATTTTGGATGTCCCTCTCCACCGTCGAAGTATGGGACCCTAGGAGTGTACATAATAAGTGGTGGTGGTTTCATTCCCATGGATAGGATCTTGGCAAACCTTTTCTCAGCATTGGTCCTGCTCTTATTCTTTGCAGGCATACTTCGGTTTTGTCGGAGAGCTCCACTACTCATCCTTGTCGCGGCTTCTTTGTTTGTATATGCCTGTCTCGCGTTCTTGATCATTTTTGCTCTTTTGAAAGGCTTCTTTCAGCAGCTTTTCAATTGGGTCTTCCTTTGGCAATTCTGGGATTTTTGATGCTGATTTTGCCCCCAGCTCGCCCATGTCACTTTCCGACGCTGGCGGGGATTCTTCATTATAAAGGGATGAATGAGAGACCATATGAAGCTTGCTACCCATTCTTCTATTTCGTCCGATGAGTCGTTTCCTCTGAGTCATCATCGTACTTGTCCTCAAGAATATGCTTGAAGAATTATTCGAGTGTGACTGGTGTTTGCGCTTTCTGGTTGTATTCTTCCAGCACGTCTATATACTTCTGGAGGTCTGTGTGTCTGTCGACATTTTCAGCAGGCTGCGCAGGCTTCTTAGTCTTCTTCTTTTTCTTAGAAGGCTTCGAAGGCTTGACTTGGGAGCTTTTCCCCTTGTTAGCGCTCTTCGGTGTGGAACGCGTTTTCAGCATCCCTTCTATAATCTCAGGGTCAAGCGTGCTTTTCCACTTGATCGTCGGGCATGTTTGTAGATCTTTCAGTATTCTTTTGGTTTTTGCCGAAAAAAATACTTCCCATGGAGCTTCTTCCACGAGTGAGCAGGATGCCCTCTGTGTATCCACTTTCTTAGGACTGTGCTTTTAGGGCGGGTCTACCCTCCAATTGTCTGACAGTGTAAATTTGCCCTGCTGGTTTTGGTCCTCCACCCAGCTTTTGAAAACGTAACAATCCTCAATTGGGTGGCTCACTACCCGGTGATAGGGGCGGTAGCTGGGGTTATTGACATCATTAGCTTATGAGAGTCACCGTGGTTCTGGCAATATAATCAGATTGTTTCGCATAGCCCGCTCAAATAATCTCCTCGTCTTATCGTGAAGGAATGAATATGTACATCCCATCCTTTCTTCTATGGTCGGACGTGTACGGCTATTGTTTTGGCAGACGGGTTCTTTCAGACCGCTCGGTTGTTGTTGTGTATTGGCAACAAAGCCTACTTTTCCCATGCCCTTATTATTTTGGGGATCTATGCAGGAAGAAGATGGACCATAGCCCATCTAATCAATCTGGGCCAGTTTATCAATCAATGCCTGGAATGTGGTGGGCTTGAAAAAGGTCATATATTGGAATACGGTCGATTGAGGAACGATAGTCCCAATGAACATCCCCATAGCCTGGGAATCTTCAATGTGCTATTCACATTTAGACCATAAGTTCCACCATGGGATCGCGTACTGGACCCATGTTTCTCCTGGCTTGACACTAGAATTGATCAGCACATGATTGGAGTGCACTCACTCGTGGTGGCAAACCTTTGAGTGAATAGAAGCTCCATCTCAGAGAAGATCTTTATGGAGTCATTTAGGAGCTTCCGACAAATTGGCGAAACAGCAATTTATTATCGCCCCATGTATTGCCACACAGAGTTTTGAACTGTGTAACATGTTGATGAGAGTTACCCGTTCCTTTATATACATGGAACTTCAGGATCATATATTTCGATGGGTATTTCATCCGGTCGTACCAGGCCGGATATGGTCGACCAGTTTTGACAAGTTGATTTACAGCTTCATTAGCTTGATGGGCTTTGATTTGTTGAGAGATATAGTCGTCCAACGCTGACTTCAAGATTGTTTCATCCTTGGTCGTTGATAGGGCCTAGGGAGGATTTGACGTTTCCCTTTTATCGTCTTCGATAATCACTGGTGGTTCTTCAGCCGGTGGTTCTAGTTGGATCATTATTCCAACCATGTCTTGAAACAGAAGAGCTATCTGCTTTATATTAGCAGCTTGCTCTGCCACTTCACTATCCTTCTTTTCAAGCACCCGTCGTAAGAACTCGGTATCGGTTTCCTGTTCTTGGCGATCTTCCATTTCTTTGTACGGACTTTTTTAAGGCCCGGTAAGCGCTGCCATCTTGGCAAGCATATCTTGGAGCTTCTCTTGTTGCTCCTGAGCTTTCATCAGTAACCGAGTTTGCGGTCTTTGACTAACGGAAGCACAACTCTTCTCCTTACTACCAGTTATATAGACTATGTGTATGGTTATGCCCTCAGACTTGGGTTATTTGGAGCGCTCGCCTTTAGATTTTGCTTTCGGCGCTAGAACTTTCTCCAGCCCCAGTCTTTTGTGAGAGGTCATAGTAGGAGGAACCGTTACGACAGGCACCTCACTTCAAGAAGTCCCCCACCGTATGGCAGAGAAATGATTGTTCTCTGGTCGAACCTTGGACTTTTTTGGTCGACGAGAATAATTTTCATCAAGAACCTCTTGTGGGGGTATTTCGGCGTCGACTGTTTTGGTGCTTCCGCAGGAGGAGGCGATCTCTTTAATATAGCGGTGGGCGAGTTTTTGCAAACCCTTCTAAGCGGTTCAAAACTGTTCCCGGTTGGAACAACAACATTAATCTCTACCACAGGAGCTGGTAGGATAAGTTCGGAGGGGGAACTGCCCCCAGCTTGTCTTATTCGGCGCCAGTGGCGACTTCGAGCATGTCTTGCAATGGGAACCGTCTCAGCATCAGGGGATCTCTCATCATGCCCCTTGCGTTGTATTGGGGTTTCGCCCAATATCAGCTTATGAAAGACTGACATCCTTGGTTGAGTGGGAGCAGGATTGTGAGTCTGTTGAAGACCGATGTCTTGGTAGTGAAGCACTCAGGTCTGCTTCATGCAGAGCAAGAGCAGGGAGAGCCAGCTGTTTAGGAGCAACCCCCTCAGGGATCATGGACTTCTTCATGGGGCCCATGGAGCTTTTCTTCAGCCTGTTGAAGACTGAAACTTCAGAGTTGGATGGCTTGTCAGTGGGCGTGGCGATGGTAGCTAGTCGATCGAAGACCGACTTCCGTGGAGCTTCTTCTTTTGGCATTGGGGCGCCAAAATTCAGGGATGGGAGCATGGTCCTAAAGAATAGTCCAATGGTCGCTTGGGAGACCTGCCCTGCCGGCATGGAAAATATGGAGGCCGCATTGGGCCCGTAAGTGACTCCTCCAGATGGGATGGAGTGAGAGTTGCTGTTGTAGGAGATGCAGTTGAAGGCCATTGAGTTTGCACAGTGGTGAAACACCAAATTTTATTATCTCAAATCCAAGAGCAACCATGAACATAGCGAACTAAGATTTTGTTCGCGAAACACGACAAATGAAGTGTGGAGTGGAAAGTGGAAGAAGTCCCATCGGGCGTGCGAGAGTCTGTTTACCACCGAAAACTGGACCGAGACGCGGAGGCGTCTAGCCTAAATTTAGGGGCAGATGCCATTTGGAACATATCCATCCATCTCTTCGAAAATGCCAAGTTGATTTATGACACCGTATATCGGAGGTTTGGACAGATGCGACTAATATAGCATGACTTATAAGATTCCCCCTCTTCGAGGGGTTTTTAATTATGGGGATGCTCTTCCCTGCAGGCGCAAGCCCGTACAGTTAATTATACTATCGTATTGTGATAACAACTTTCACCTGCTCTAGACAGATCATTTCGTGACATGTTATATTGTTTATTTTGGAGTTCCCCTGTGATTGTATACAGACACTAGTTTATGTCATCGCCCGTAAGGCATAGATTAGTCCAAATCTATATATATAAAACTTGTGTTTGAACCTAGGTTATATGTTCCGTCAGTTCAAAATATATTTTACTTTATTTAAGGACCGTTAGTCATCTATCAGGCTAAAATCAACTTAAATGTAGCGAGCATATGGGCTCTTATAATTAGAGAAGTTTTTAACTTCTAGGAACATAACCCATTTTGGGTTGAATGATGGGCTTTTATGTTATCTGGTAGTGCTAAGCACTCAGATATGTATGTCGCTCACGTGTGCATCATGTGAGGCGCTCACACTCAGACGCTCACGTGCATGGCACGTGAGACGTTGTCTGCAATATCTGGGTGCTTACGCGGATTCCACATGAGGCACAATCTTCATGATTTTTGAGTACTCACGTGCATATCACGTGAGGCGCTCAATCTCAGGTGCTCATATGGACATCACGTGAGGCGCTCAATCTCAGGTGCTCATATGGACATCACGTGAGGCGCTCAATCTCAGGTGCTCATATGGACATCACGTGAGGCGCTAAATCTCAATTTTTTTGAACGCTCACGTAAGTGTCACGTGAGGTGCTAAGTCCTTGGAGATTTAATCTCCGATCATGTTTTTTGAGAAGTTAAACTTTTTTTATTGATGTTTTGACCATTAATGATCACCAAGATTATTGTTTTTGAAGATCTGGGATCAGATTTCTTTAAGAACTAAGTTCTTGTCATGTTTTGGGAACTAAGTTCCTAAAGTATGGACTTCATCTCTTTTTTGTTTCTTTCATTCATGTTCTTTTTTCATCCTTATTCTCTCATGAATTTTTTATTCTCAAGAACAAAATCTTCCCTATGAGAATTAAATTCTCTTTTTTTTTGGGAGATCTGTCTTGTGGATCTTAGATTCAGAGGAAAAACTTAGTCCTCATGAAGGGTTAAACCCTTAGATATGACATGATGGGTAAAGTAGGGAGATAATTTTATCTCCGTGTTTTCATTACCAAGGGTTTGAAAGGAGGAAGCTCTTCTTCTTCGAAGAGAATTAAATTCACTGTTGCCGAAACTTTTGAGTAGGTTTTTTGTATATGCAAAAGTTTATGGGGGTCGTCTCTTCTTCTTCTTTTTTTATCTCATGAGTAATTTATATAGAGTATGTGAAACTGTTGATTAGTTGAGAGGATCTCTCATATAAGAGATCTCGACTTGATTTCATAATCAAGTGGTGATTTTTAATCACGGTTGGATATTAGATCTAAGGTTTTCTATTTAACAGAGTATATTTTTCTTGTTTTTAACAAGATTGAAAGAAATATTTTCCGTGATAGAATTTAATTCTATTTTTTGGTTCAAATGGTGATTTTTTAATCATTTTTGGATTTTTAATTTAAGGGTTCTCTGTTTAACAAGGCAATATTTCTTGTTTAAAATAGATCAAGGAGATATTTTTCCCCAAATAGAATTTAATTCTATCTTTTGATGATTTTTTTAATCACCATTGAATTTTTGATCCAATGGCTCTTTATTTAACAGAGAATATCTTTCTTATTTAGGGAAATATTTTCTCATATAGAATTTAATTCTATTCGAAATAAACTGCTTCAACTTTGGATGTTGATACTCATGTGCTATGCACGTGGGCGCTCACGTATCTAGCACGTGAGGCGCTACTTTATAATTTAATCCTATTAGAAATAGGTTCCTACGTGCTTTGCATGCGAGTGCTCACGTGTCTAGCATGTGAGTCGTTTCCTTAGAATTTAATCCTATCAGAAACAGTTATTCACGTGCTTTGCACGTGGACGCTCATGTGTCTAGCATATGAGATGCTGCCCTATTTTTTTATGAGGGAACACCCATGCTTTAGAAAAATGGTCCGCTTCTTTCCTTTGAATAACAAGTTTGCTGCCACAACACTCGTTGCCTAATTGTCACAATAGATAGTGATCACTGCTCCTTATAGTTCTTTGATGGAAGATCCCTTAGAAA
The DNA here is from genome assembly GCA_030015575.1 of Agapanthus africanus. Taxonomy (NCBI): domain Eukaryota; kingdom Viridiplantae; phylum Streptophyta; class Magnoliopsida; order Asparagales; family Amaryllidaceae; genus Agapanthus; species Agapanthus africanus. The sequence goes on from CM057339.1 coordinate 305,766,432, forward strand.
ACAGCTGAGCAACTCAGCTTCATCTCCTGCAATAGCCAAAGCATAGAACTCGGCCTCCATCGAAGAATGTGCGATCACAGTCTACTTTTTTGACTTCTAGGAGATGGCCGTTGCTCCCATAATGAAGACAAACCCTCCAGTTGATCTACACTCATGTAGCTCCGAGCACCAACTTGTATCAGAAAAGCCTTCAACTGTTGCTGGATACCCGGATTAGAACAAGCCCAGCTTCAAAGTTCCCTTTGGGCGCCTCATCAGCCTCTGAATCGCATCCTAGTGTGCTTTACCTGAGTTGCTTGTAAACCTACTAAGCATCCCGACGGCGAAAGCGATGGCAGGGCATGTGCATCAATAGCGTACATCAAACATCCGAGAACTCATGCGTACTCTAGTTGCTTTACCGGTCTTCCAGTGTTAGATTGAAGTTTCTTGTTGTAGTCGTATGGAATAATTAACTCTGGCAAATCGAAGTAGTTATACTTCTTAAGCATGCTGCATGCTCTCTATTTAGTAAGACTGAGATAGGCACAAACCTTGTTCGGTCTCAGAATTCTGATTCTCAGAATCACATCAGCAACCCCAAGGCCCTTTATGTTGAATTGGATTGAAAGAAACTTCTTTGTAGAAGTAACTATTTGCATATCGGTATATACTATCAGCATATTGTCAACATATAGGCAGGTCACAACTACCTTATGTTCAAAGGCCTTCACGTACATGCATTTATCAGATTCACTGATCCGGAATCTATCGTTCAGAATGATCTTGATGAACTTCTCGTTCCATAATTTCGAAGCTTGCTTCAGTCCATATAGAGACTTGATAAATTTGCAGACTTTTATTGTTCAAACCATCAACAATAAAACCTTTCGGTTGATCCATGTAGATATCTTCTATAAGATCACCATTCAAGAAAGCATTTATCACATCCATCTGATGAATGACATGACCTAGGCTCACGTCCCAAGCAATCAGAACAAGAATGGTAGTTATTTGGAAGACCGGGACATAGATGTCAAAGAAACCGATTCCTTCTTTCTGATTGAATCCTTTGGCTACTAGCCTTGCCTTGTACTTCTCTATTGTACCATATGCCCGTAGTTTCCTTTTGAATTACCATTTGCACGAGATCGGTCTTGTCTTTTCACGGGGATCCGTAAGTTCCCAAGTATTGTTCTAAATTAGTGAATCCATCACATCAACCACAGTTTCTTTCCAAAGAATAGTATCGTTGGATTTCATCGCTTCTTCGAAAGATTGCGGATCTCCTTCAACATTGAAGGTGATGAAATCGTTTCCAAAGGTTTTTGCTTTTCTAAGACGCTTAGGGAAAGGTGGTTCTGCAATTTCTAGGGCAGCTTCGCTCTCTTCTATCTCAGAAGGTGCTACATCCTTTTGAATCGAAGGCGCCTCTCCTACATGAAAATTTTCGTAAGAATCCTTGAGATATATATTCTTATGTTTGATGAACTTATCTTTAAAGAATTCTGCATTGTGAGCTTCAATGATTGGGCTGGTGCATAGATCTTAGAATCTGCTTGCATCACTGTCCACAGCAAATCCCAGAAATACATACATGTTTGCCTTCGGTCCTAGCTTTGGCCTTTTGATGTCTGGCACTCTGACATATGCTATACACCCCTACACTTTGAGTGTATCCAAGGAATCAGGAGAATCCAAGAACATTTCATGTGGAGTGGAATTGGTTTTCGCATAAGGAACCCAATTCAATATCCCATTTGCCATCAAAAGAGCCTCTCCCCGGTAGCATATTGGGAGTCCCGATGTGATCAGCATCGAGCTCACTATCACTGTCAATGTGCGATTCTTCCTCTCTGCAATCCCATTCGACTACAGAGAATAAGGCATAGTGGTTTTAGCAATTATACCATACTCCTTGAAATAGGCATCCGTTTCTCTAGACCAATATTCGCCTCCTCGATCACACTTAAGTTTCTTCATCGGTTTGCCAAGTTGCTTCTCTACGCAAGTTCGAAACTCTTTGAATTTTTTGAATACTTTATCTTCAAATTTCAGCAGATAGACATGACAGAAGCGGGAGTAATTATCGATGAAGGTGATGAAGTATTTCATCCCTCCTCTTGTCACGAATATTTTGAAGTCGCAGGTGTCAGAATGAACTATGTCCAACAGCTTAGTGCTTTAGGTGACACCGGGAAAAGGTTTTCGAGTAATTTTGTCTTGAACACAAATTTCACACTTTTTCGATTTATCATCCCCACATTTTGGTATTAAACCCAACTTTGTCATGTTACCTATATTCTTAAAGTTAACATGACCAAGCATGTGATATCAAAGAGCCGACAAGTAATCACTAACAGATATTTCATTAACTGAAGGATACATGATACTTAGTTTATACATTCCATTAAAAAAATAATTTCCGAAATATTCTTTCTTAAAAGGAAATACAGTTTTTCCTCCCTGAAAATCCAACCGTATTCCTGCACCGCAAATCAAGCTTCCTGAGACAAGGTTCATAGCGGTCGAAGGGTCATGCTTCACATTCTTTAAAGTCAATGTCTTCTCTGATGTCAGAGAAAGGACTACTGTTTTGATCCTATAAACAACAGTGATGGAATGATCGGCCATTGCCACAACCTCCTTAAATGGCACATAGGATGTGAAGAGGTCCCTGTTGGAGCAAACATAACAAGTAGCACCAGTGTTAATCCACCAGTCCTTGTTCGAGGAGTGTTGTGATGGAGCATCCATCGCAACAAAGTTCTGAACCTGCGCAACCTGATTGACGTTCTCTTTCTTGTCTTTCTTAGGTCCTTTGCAGTCCCTGGTGAAATGACCTTGCTTACCACAATTGTAGCAACCATCGTTCTTGAAAATTTTCTTCTGTACATTCAGGTTGAATGTTTTCTTGTTCTTGTTCTTGAAGTTCATTTTCTTCTTCTTGAAGGAGGTTGAATCCGGTTTGAAAGAAACCAGATTCGCAGATGCTTTCTACTTGGTAAGCAACTAGTTTTTAGAACGAGTTCGAACTTCATCTTCAATTCGAATGAACCTTTTGAAGTCTTCCAAAGAACCCTGCCTTTTCTTCTATGCATGTTCGTTGAAACGACATCCATGAAAGAGCAAGTTTGTTGATGTTCGCACTCGTAATGAAAGTATTGACTAATACAATCTTTTCATATTTTAATTTCATTACAAGTTTTTAATGTTCTTTGACTTGAGGGAGTACTTCTTTATCATCTTCAAACTTAAGGTCGGGGAACTTGTTGATGATATGAGTTTTAGATAACTTCTCCTCGTCCTTATATTGTTTCTCCAACGATTCCCAAATCTCCTCTGCAGAAGACTCACGAGAATTGACATCGACAAAGTGATCGGAAAGGCAGTTGAGGAGGTAGCTAACGCAGAAATGGTTGTCACGCTTCCATTTCTCTTCGGCCTTATCATCCTTATCATCATCAAAATTCGGTTTGTTCTAGGAGACTATGTAATAAAATATTTCGGAGGTGCATCCTAAATATCGTTTTGCGACACCAAACGTTGAAGTTGCTTCCATCAAGTTTCAGGCACTCAAGCCCCATAGTTCTTCCAGCGTCCATTTCAGATTGTTCGAAATCTGCTTTAAGATTGTTGGAGTAGGTGAGAAAATAGGCGGTAAAAATTAAAAAATTTCTACAAGGTTATCGCAAAGATCTATCACTAGATCAAGTCGAGAACTGCTGTGTGTTTCACAAACGCGGAGGTTAAAGAAGATTCGGCCTACTCCGGTGCAAGAATCACAAAGCCGATCTACCCCAATAACAGCAACTGTAACACCCTAGTGCATTTATACGATATTTATTTGGGAATTTTCCAATTTTGCAACAACTTCTTGTTTATTATCGTTTGTTGGTACGGATGATGCATTCGGTATCTGTGGATAGTATCCGACCCGACCCGCATGCTTGAAACCCATCATGGTTCTAGATTACGTTATATTTTACTAGTACAGAGGATCCGTGCACATCTAGGTTCTATATACATGTATGATATATTTAATATCTGCGTATCTTTTAAATAATATAAATTATAACCAAATAATAATTTTAATATCTAGCATGGCCTGTTATCATACCCCATATCTTATGTTTGCATCCAGACATCGTGATCATGACCAGATTGATAAAACAGACTCTTTTGGATCGCTACGTGTATCCGTTCTTGGGGGTATATATTTTTATTAACCGGGCATTGTGTTATGGTTTTAGCTGATACGTATATTATCCATATTTTAAAACTAGATTTTAGAAGAGACCCAGGTATTTTTTCGGAGTATTTTGATATTAGCTGTAGAATCCTAGAATATATATTATATTATTATTTTCAAAACCTAAACTGACAGAGATTACACTGTGTGTGTGTGTATATATATATTAATATAACTAATATAATATATTCTCTCTCATAGCTCTCTCTCTCCCCTCGTCTCACAGCTCTTTCCTTTTCCTCTCTTTTTCACTCTGTCTCTCTCTCTCTCTCATATATATATATATATAACTTAATATTATTTTACCTTGCCTCTCTCTCTTCTCTATTTTCTTCCCTCTCTGTTTTCCCGTGACGAGGAAATCCAAAACCTAACCCAAACCCTACGTCCCTCGACTTCGCCGCCGACCTCCTTGTTACCTCGCCCTTGTCCCCGACCTCGGCCACCTTCACCACCTCCTCTCCCTCTCCATCCCCAATGGCCCACAACCCCTAAGAACCCACGAACCCGAGAACCCAAGAACCTCCACCTTCATCGCCGGCAACTCGCCGTCTCCATCATCCTGACCTCACCCTCGTCTCCTCGGGTTCGTAACTACCTCCTCTTCCTTTACTTCTTTCCCCGATGAGATCCCTGCCACCATCGACAACCCACGACCATCCCTGCACAGCCCCGATGCGACCCCAGAAACCTCACCGCCGATCACCCTCACCTCGCCGTCGTCACAACCATCACCTCCTCACCTCTCTCCAACTCTAGACACTGTAAACCACCACCACTATCGACCCCAACTCCCTCGATGACCTCAACAACAATGTTCCCCTCCGAAAGACACGCAAGACAGACGTCTTGCCGGAGATTCAGGGCGGATGCTAATTGGTGCTATCCGTCCACCTCTCTGAAGATACCAAGTTGATTTATGGCACCGTGTATCGAACGTTTAAACGGATGCGGCCGATGTAGCAGACTTCGTCAGATTCCCACTCATTGTGAAGGGTTTTTGATTGTGGGGACACTCTTCCCTACAGGCACAAGCCCCTACAGTTAATTACGCTACCGCGTTGCGGTAACAACTTTCTCCTTCTCCAGATGGTTACTTCGTGTCGTGGGTGTTTGTTTTGTGTTTGGTTGCCCGTGGATTGTATACGGAGACTAATTTATGTTGTCGCCCGTAGGACGTGGATTAGTCCAAATCCGTATTTTCTTAGATTTGGGTTTGGGGGTTTGGGTTTAAGGATACGTTAGCCTCATTTGAGAATAAGATCAACTTAAACGTTTGTTAAGGATACGTTAGTCTCATTTCAGACTAAGATCAACTTAACCGTTTGTTAAGGATACGTTAGTCTCATTTCAGACTAAGATCAACTTAACGGGATCGTTTAGATCCAACAAAAGAGCATTTGGGCTCTATTGTTTAGTTTAGGGACATTGCGGTCGAATACCAGTTTAAGGACATGGTGGTCCATTATTAGTTTTAAGACATCACGATCAAGGTTAAGGACATCATAGTCCGTGGATTTAAGGACTCAACAGTCAATGTTAGTTTTAAGACATCACGGTCAAGGTTAAGGACATCATAGTCCATGAGTTTAAGGACCCCACAGTCCATTGTTAGTTTTAAGACATCACGGTCAAGGTTAAGGACATCATAGTCCATGAGTTTAAGGACCCCATAGTCCGTTGTTAGTTTTAAGACATCACGGTCAAGGTTAAGGACATCATAGTCCATGAGTTTAAGGACCCCACAGTCCGTGAAATATATGGTTGTTAGGACCCGTCACCTCTTTGAAGACGTTGAGGAATTACAACGACAAATATCAAAGGAGTGAAGAGATGTACCCTTGAACCAAGGTGGATTAAATGATCTGTAGCCCAAGTTGGAACCAAGACCAATTAATTATAATTATGAGCACATGGGCTCAGTTAAATCTGAATTGAGGACTTATGGCCAACTTGGGCTAAGTCCAATTGGATTTGAAGTGTTGGCCTTTTGTTGGACCATTAAACATTTGTCTGGGTTCAAGCCTACATTATTTAGCAATGCTAAATCAGAGTTTGAGGGCTCTGAGAACATTTTTATCTTTGATTGAGCAGTAGAAATTATAGTTCTGATTTTTACTCAATTTTGAATGGGAGACTTTGCCTCTGGAAAATTAGCCAATTTGGCTAAAGTAGTGTTAAACACTAGAGAACAACATTGTTAAACACTGGAGATAGAACTCTCAAATTAGTGTTAAACACTAAAAGACAATCAGTGTTAAACACTGGAAATGTAATCTTCAAATTAGTGTTAAACACTAAAGAAAGAGGGGTCACGTGTGGACACATGAGAGCGCCCAAAGGTGGGACCAGATCCCTTTTCTTCGTTCTGTAATTAAGTGTTAAACACTTCTTGTTTTATATTTTGAGCGTCACGTGTTGACACGTGATGGGGATTTATGCGCTGACTGTTAAAGCGTTTGCCAAGAGGTCACATGGTAACACGTGAGAGCGCCCAAAGCCTTCATTTCCTTTTCTTTTTCTTTCCGTGTTTTGGAGATCACGTGGGAGCACGTGAGGCATTGCCTTAGAATTGATTCTTTCTTATTTTTGTGGACCTTTTCAGGGGTCACGTGGGGACACGTGACCGTAATTCTTTTGCATGCATGAAGATCTCTTTATCTTTAAGAATTAAATTCCCTGTAGGGTTAAACCCTAATTTTGTTTTGGAGGAATTAAATTTCTATATATGTAAAAGAATTAAATTCTTATGTAGGGTTAAACCCTAATTTCTTTTAGAGGAATTAAATTCCCGTATATGTAAAAGAATTAAATTCTTGTATAGGGTAAAACCCTAATTCATTTTAAGAGGAATTAAATTCCTATGCATTTGAGAGAATTAAATTCTCAATTAGGATTAAACCCTAGTACTGTCCATCTTGAAGGAATTAAATTCCTGTAATTTTGGGAGAATTAAATTCTCATATAGGGTTGAACCCTAATTTTGTTTTGGGAGAATTAAATTCTCTAAACTCAATTACCCCTCTAAGTTTTAGATCTGCTTGGCAGGATCTCGACCCGATGAGAATTAAGTTCTCAACTTATGGGGAGATGTGCGCTTTGCAAATCTTCAACTAGAGGAAGAACTAAGTTCATTGCAAAAGAGTTAAACTCTTAGATCTTTGAGAATTAAATTCTCCTCTCTCTGTTCTTCTCTCAAAAAAGTTGATCCCTTCTCTTCTCTTCTTGGCTCCTATTTATAGGAGAAAGAAAAGAATCAATTTGTTTGATCAATCTTTGATTGAAAGATTTGTTTGTTTTCATAATTAATATGATCCTTTAGATTATTCAGTGAATTTTATTCACCGTTGGATTTTCAATATAAAGATATTATGTTTGTTATTTCTGGTGAGATTTTTAGGGAAATCTTTCCATAAGTTGGTGATTTTTAACCACCCTTGGATTTTTAATCCAACGGTCCCCATAATCCTTTTCCATTTGGAAAGATTGAGAGAAATTTAGAATTTTAATTCTTATTTGGAAAGATTTAGAGAAATTTATAATTTTAATTCTATTAAACTGTAAGGCTTTCAAAGCCTGTCACGTGCTGGCACGTGACCCTTGGTAACGTGTGAGCACGTGACCCCCAATTGGTTCTTTTCTCAGCGTTTATTTATACTTCAATTTTAACCATCACGTGTCAACACGTGACCATTGGTCACGTGTGAGCACGTGATACCTCATTGAGGTATTTCTTCAGCCATTTGTTTTTATTTCTGTTTTAACTATCACGTGTCAACACGTGACCATTGGTCACGTGTGAGCACGTGACCCCCAATTGGGTTCTTCTTCAGCCGTTTGTTTTTTTATTTCTATTTTAACTATCACGTGTCAACACGTGACCATTGGTCACGTGTGAGCACGTGATACCTCATTGAGGTAATTCCCAATTTTTAATCAGGGAACAGTACATAGCATATTTGCTCATAACTTTTGATCCCGGATGAATTATGAAGCCCTTAATATATCAAATCGTAGGGTTTTTTGAGACACTTTCGATACCATCAGAATTTAGTTGTTCTTCATTCGGGAGTTTGTCAAAAATAGCCCGGAAAATACTGGTTCACATTTTCATAAGCGTATCACTGCCATTTAATACCTTGGGCTCTTTGCGCAGAAATTTTTGGCGGGAACAAATGCCCCCCACTATTTTTCCCACGTAAGTATGTACGTGGGTGAAGTAGTGCAGAGTTTTGCATGGTGTATGACCAGTTTCGGGTTGGTATATAACTTTCAGAATCTTGATCTGAGAAGATAACGAGCGGACACAAGCGTCGTCATTTATCATTGACTCAAATCTCAACTCTTCAGGGATATAGTTCGAAACCCTCATCCCCATAAGCCGAACCTTTCCATTTCTTTATTTCTTACTCTGGCGTGAAGTAGTTTATATGCTCATGAGTAGATTCTCTATTTCAGTGGCATGTAGCTTTGGCAAGTGTGGCCCATAGATGGCCAATAACAGTTCATCTTGAACTCTTTGTAGGGCAGTGATGGCTTAGGAGACAGGGTTAGGATCTGCCACCTAAGACTTTTCAACTTTATGAGCCATGAGGATTTCATAAAGACTTTTCTCCCAACGAGTTGAGAGGATCCCGCAGGTCTCCTAAGTGTGTGTTTTCTCTTGAGAGTCGTAAGGATCTCACAAGAGAATTTTTCCCGCTTACAAGTCGAGAGAACTTGTAAGTAGTTGTTTCCCTCTTTGTCGATATTCGATTTCGGAGAGTGTGACCCGTGAATAGTATGCAAAAGTCCATTTTGGACCGACTTGCAGGGCCCCAGTGCTTAGAAAATAAGTTCTTATCCCGATTGCCGAAGGCTTTTCCCTACGAGTCGAGACGAATCGAGCATTTCTCGCAAGGATGTCCTAACGTCACAGTTAACCTTTGCTCTTTACGACAGAGGTTCGTTAGGGTCTGTGGTACTAGGGTTTTGCCCGTCGTACCGTCGTGTTGGCTGATGTATCCCTCGATAGGCAATCTTGTTGTTCGAGTAGCCTTACGACTGTCGTGTCTCTGATCCTTTCGGGGGCTGGACAAGACGTCTTCAAGCAATCTTCTTAGGCAGTTTGACCGTCAGAAGAGCAAGCGTAAGGAATTTTGCCATGCCGCTTTTTACTTGAGGTTAGGCTCATTTTGGAGAGCCCCGATGAGTCATAACCACTCCGCGCTGGTGTGGGATGATCTCCGATAGTCTTTCAGGTTTTATATGAATTGCCGTCAAGACCCTGAAGCTAGGAATTTGGCCTTTGCTTCGTTTTGCTGGCATTGCGTCTGCTGTAACGAGGCGAATGTCGCGGTTATCTCTAGGTTGCGGGTGAACCGTCGAGGCTTGGAACTAGGGATTTTTGCCGTGGCTCCGTTGTTTGATTGTCGCGTCTGGATCCTGCTGGAGGAAGAACGCTGCGGTGAGATCTCGTCTGCTTTATCGAGACGAACATCGAGGTGATGACCACTCCATGTGGGATGATCTCCGGTAGTCTTTCAGGTTTTATATGAGTTACCGTCAAGACCCTGAAACTAGGAATTTGGCCTTTGCTTCGTTTGCTTTGGCGTGTCCGAATCCTGTTGGAGGAAGGATGCTGTAGTGATATCTCGTCTGCTGTATCGAGACGAACGTCGAGGTGGTGACCACTCCATGCTAGTATGGGATGATCTCTGATAGTCTTTCAGGTTTTATATGAGTTACCGTCAAGACCCTAAAGCTAGGAATTTGGCCTTTGCTTCGTTTTCTATAGCGCGTCCGAATCTTGTTGGAGGAAGGGCGCTGTAATGACATCTCGTCTGCTGTATCGAGATGAACGTCAAGGTGGTGACCACTCCGCACTGATGTGGGATGATCTCCGATAGTCTTTCAGGTTTTATATGAGTTACCGTAAAGACTCTGAAGCTAGGAATTTGGCCTTCGCTTCGTTTGTTGGCGTGTCCGAATCCTGTTGGAGGAAGGATGCCGTAGCGACATCTCGTCTGCTGTATCGAGACGAACGTCGAGGTGGTGACCACTCCGCGCTGATGTGGGATGATCTCCGATAGTCTTTCAGGTTTTATATGAGTTACCGTCAAGACCCTGAAGCTAGGAATTTGGCCTTTACTTCGTTTGCTTTGACCGTGAGGTCTTTTGTTGACGTTGCGTCTGCATCCTGCTGGACTGCGAAGGAATGCCGTTGTTGACATTGCGTCTGGTGTAACGAGACGAATGCTGAGGTGGAGCTGGAATTTTGCCGTCACTCCGCTTTGTTTCGACCGTGAGGTCTTTCGTTGACGTTGCATCTGCATCCTGCTGGACTATGAAGGAACGCCATTGTTGATATTGCGTCTGCTGTAACGAGACGAATGCTGAGGTGAAGCTGGGATTTTGCCGTCGCTCCGCTTTGTATCGACCGTGAGGTCTTTTGTTGACGTTGTATCTGCATCCTGCTGGACTGCGGAGGAACGCCTCCATTGACATCTCGTCTGCTGTAACGAGACGAATGCTGAGATGGTTTTTAGGTTGTCTGTGAACCGTCGAGATTTGGAACTAAGGACTATGCCGTGGCTCCGTTTGATGGTGTAGTATCTATGTCCTGCTGGAATGAGGAGGCATACATTGTTGGTCTCCAGGCTGTAGATGTGGCCATTGAGATTTGGAACTAGGGACTTTGCCATGGCTCTGTTTCGTTGCGACTCTGAGGTCGGTTGTTGACGTCACGTCTGCATCTGGTTGGAGTGAGAAGAAACGCCGTTGGTGATCTCTAAGTTGTCGATATCGACGTCGAGACCCTGAAGCTAGAGATCTTCCTTTGCTTTGTTTGTTAACATTGTGTCTGCAATATTGTGACAAATGTCGAGGTTGTCTCTAGGTTGTCTATGAACCGTCGAGATTTGGCTTCGCTTTCTGATGGAGCCTGATGGGAAGGTGTGGTTCCCTCTTTGTTCGTGCCCCTGGATTGTATACAGGGATCGATGTGATCTTACCTGTAGGGCAAAAAGTTTCATTCTTTCATCATTTTTGTATTCTTTCCGCGATGCTTTATCATTTCAGCTTTTTATATCGCGAAAATCGCGATTGCCCAATCATTTCGGCTATTTTTCGCGGTGCCCAATCATTTCGGCTATTTTTCTTTTTACTCGCTGCTTTTTATTGCGAGTTGCCCAATCATTTCGGCTGTTTTGCATGCATACATTTTTACTTGCTGATTTTGTCTGCAAGTTGCCACATCATTTCAGCTATTTCGTATGCATGTATGGCTTGCTGGCTTTCCTCCGCAAGCTCTAGATTAGACACCGATTTCGGCATCAGCACCGCTACAACTGGGATATTGCCAGGAGCGAATCATCATTTGCCTCTGTCGATATCGAGCAAAGGTGGCTTAGCGAACAGGGTTAGGATCCTTTCGACTAAGGCTTTTGACTTCATGAGCCGTAAGGGTCTCACAAAAGTATTTCTCCCTACAAGTCGTGAGGATCTCGTAGGTGTGTTTTCTCCTTAGAAATCGTGGGGACTCCTAAGTGTATGGCTTCTTGTAGGTCGTATGGATCTTACAAGAGAGTTTTCTCCTTGCAAGTCGAGAGGACCTACAAGTGTTTGTTCACCGTGTGAGCATATCCCTAGTCGCTGGTGGGACTCTGTTAGGAAAATGTTCATTCGTGCCCGTGAATTGTATACAAGGGTCAATATTGAACCGCTTATATGGCACTATTGGAGGTTGTGGGGGCTGCTTAAGAACAGGTTCAGATCCCTGTAGCTTAAGACTTTCAAATCTTATGAGCCGTGAGGGTCTCATAAGAGGGTTCTCCTTACGAGTCGTGAGGATCTCGCAAGTGTAATTTCTCCTTAGAAGTCGTGGGGATTCCTAAGTGTGTTTCTTCCTTTGTGAGTCGTAAGGATCTCACGCGGGTGGTTTCTCCTCGCAAGGTCGAGAGGACCTTGCAAGTGTCCTTTAACGAGGTTGCGCCCTTTCGGTTTTTTTCACAAACACTCGCCGGTAGCCCTGCCGTTTTTACTCACAGAGCCCTCTCGGGTTTTCATCCGTGCCCATTTTGCTTATGGACATACCGTTTTTTTTTTGTTTTTTTTACCACGTCAACCTGGGGATGCCGCGGGTTGGTAGTAGTTTAACGACGTTTCGGTCATCGGTCAACGTACGATTACGTAGCTAAATTTTGTCGCAAATCTTCACATATTTTGTGCCGGAGGTGGACTCCTTGAAGAGAGGGCTGAGGGCGACTTCTTCGTCTGAGTCGCTTCCAAAGGTGATAACTTGCGATCCCTTGGTGTTGGCTATGTGACAACTGCCAGCAGCTCTTTCGCGCTCATCTATCGTGCTTTTCTGTTCCCGACGAGCCTTGCGCTTCACTCGTTGAACGTGTCGTCAATGGGCAACATATCCCTGCCACCAGTTTTTAAAGGCTATGCACTCCTCGGTGGGGTGTGCAATCCTCTGATGGTATAGGCAGAAGTTAAGATGTATGTCCACTTCATCAAGACGTATATTGCCAGGGGAATTTCCTTTGAGAGAGGGCAACTTCATTCCTATTGCCAGGGCCCTAGCGAATTGATTCCTTACTTTAAGCTTTCTTTTGCTGGCGATAGGGATGCTTTGCTCCAGTCGGGGTGTCTCGACCTTTTCCTCCAGTCGTCGGCGTTTGGCACTTTCAAATATAGCCAGTTCACGCTCTCAATTGGCTTTGCTTTCCTGACGGGCTTCGTTTAGGAATGCATCAATCATTTCGTCTGATGGTCCTAGAAGTTCAGGCTCAGGATTTGCCCCTGGTTTTTCTACATCCAAAGCTTCTTCACCATTTATTAACGAGTGAGAGATCACATGACAGCTTGCCACATAATCCTTAGACTCATCCGAAGAGTCTTCTCCATTGTCATCATCTTTGTCCACAAGGACGTGGGTGAGAAATTCTTGGAGTGTGATTGGAGTCCGCCCCTTCTGGTTGTACTCTTCCAGCGCGTCAATCTGCTTTTGCAGGTCCGTGCGCTTGTCACCAGGCTTCACGGGCTTCTTGGATTTCTTCTTCTTCTTCGAAGATTTTGACGGCTGGGTGTGAGCACTTTGACTATCACCGCCACTTTTTGTAGTTGGGCGCGGTTTCAGCATTCCCTCCACGATTTCAGGTTCCAATGGATTTTTCCACCTGATTGCCGGGCATGTTTAGAGATCCTTCAGCATTCTTTTCGTCTTGGCCGAAAGAGTGACCTCCCATGGAGCTTCTTTTATAAAAGAGCATGATGCCCCCAGCGTATCCATCTTTCTCGGAGCATGTGGTTGTGGCGGGCTCACCTTCCAGTTTTTGGATAATGCGAACTTTCCTTGTTGGTATTGGTCCTCAATCCAGCCTTTGAATACGAAGCAATCTTCAATTGGATGGCTTACTGCTTGGTGGTAAAGGCAGTAATTAGGATTGCTGACATCGCCTGGCTGCAACGGAAGTTTTGGATCCGGCAGATTAATGAGTCTGTTGCGCACTACCAGCTCGAACAGTCTCCTCGTTTTATCTTGGGGAAACGAGTAAGGACGTCCTAGTCTCTCCTCAAGGGATGGGCGTGGACGCATATTGTTTTTGCGGACAACCGGCTTTAAGTTGCTCGTCTGTTGTTGAGTATTGGCGACGAAAGTTGCTTTTCCTTTCCCCTTTTCATTCCGAGGATCCGGCTTTGGAGGAGATGGCCTATGACCCATCTGATCCATTTGGGCCAACTTGTCAATCAAGGTTTGGAAAGTAGTTGGCTTGAAGAACATCATGAACTAGGAGATGGTCGCTTGAGGGTCAAGAGTGCCCACGAACATGCCCACCGCCGGCTGTTCTTCGATGCGCTGCTCGCACTTCGACCATAAATTTCGCCACTGTATCGCATATTGTACCCACGTTTCACCTGGCTTCACCCTTGTATTGATCAACGCCGTTATTGGGGTGCGTTCGCTGGCGCTCGCGAATCGCTGAGTGAATAGCAACTCCATTTCTGCGAAAGTTTTGACGAAGTCGTTTGGAAGCTCGGAGTACCACTCAAACGCCGTCTCCGATAAGCTGCCGACGAATTGGCGAAGCAAAAGCTTATCGTCGCCCCCGGTGTTGCCGCATAAGGCCCTGAATTGAGCGACATGCTGATGTGGATTCGTTGTCCCCCTGTACACATGGAATTTTAGGGATCGTATATCCCGGCGGGTAACTGATTTGGTCATACCAGTCTGGATAGGGTCGTCCGGTTCTAACAATTTGCCCAGCCGCTTCATTTGCCTGGTGAACTCTTATTTGCTGAGCAATATAGTCATCCAGGGTAGCTTTAGAAATAGTTTCCTCCTTGGCTGCTGAATGAGCCGGATGAGGATTAGATGTCTCCCCTCTATCGTCTTCCATAATGATCGGAGGGTCTTCAGCTGGAGGGTCCGGCTGTAACATCATTCCTACCATGTCTTGGAATAGAAGCGATATTTGTTTTATGTGGGCAGCTTGTTCTGCTACTTCTCTGTCCTTCTTTTCGAGGATTCTCCGAAGAAACTCGGCATCCGTTTCCTGCTCACGGCGCTGCTCTGATGACGCCTCCAGGCTCTTTTTTGGCCCTGTGAGTACGGCTATCCGCGTCAACATTTCCTGGAGCTTCTGTTGTTGCTCCTGGGCCCTTGTTACAGATCGCGTAAGCGGTCGATGACCTGTAGAGATACGGCTGTCCTCTTTTCCGGACGCCATATAGACGGTGTGCACCACCATGCCCCCAGACTTGGGGCGTTTAGGTCAGTGGTCTTGCGATTCGTCGCAGACTCAGGGATTTTCTCCGACCATCTTTTCTTGTGAGCGGTCGAAGTTGAGGAGGCCCTTGCAGTGGGCACCCAAGTAGCTATCGCCTTTTGTGGCTTGATAGGACAGTCCTCTTCTCGCTGAACTTTCACCTTTTTCTGTCGGCGGGGATAATCTTGATCAATTACCGAGTCTTGGACTTGACGCCAGACCTTGTAGATTTTAGAGGACAGCCGTTGAGGGGGCTGTTCCGGCTTCACCTTTGTAGCGCTCTCTATAGGTGGAGGAGATCTTTTCAGCACAGCGGTCGGAGAGTTCTTGCGGACCTTCCTAAGTGGTTCAAAGTTGTTCCCAGTTGGAACAACAGCATTGATTTCCACCATGGAGTCGGCAGAGTCAATCCAGATGGAGAGTTGCCCCCAGCCTTCCTTACTCGGCGCCAGTGGCATATCCCTAGTAGGAGGAGTGTTGTCTCCTGAGGGTTTTCAGCGGATTACACCCACAAAATCAGGAGCGCTGAAAAATGACTTTTTGGGAGCTTCTTGCGATGGTACAGGAGCGCTGAAGCTCGTTGGCGGGAGCATGGTCCCGAAGAATAGCCCAGTGGTGGTTTGAGTTACCTGCTCTACTGGCATAGTGAAAAGGGAGGTCGTTTGGGGCCCGTAGGTTACTCCTCCAGATGGGACAGAGCGAGAGTTGCTGTTGCAGTTAGTGCAGTTTGAATCCATTGGTTTCTTGAAGCGCTTGAATATTCTGCCACTTGCGTCGACCTTGGTCTTTGGCATGTGCCAGTTGTTTGAGGACCGATTTCGTCGGCAAGCCTGCTGCTTGGGGAGCCAGCCTGTGGATGACAGACATCCTCTGGGCTTCCTCCATCGGCGTTGAGGCACCGAGGGTGGGAGGTGAGAGCATCGACCCAAAAAGAAGCCCGTTGATTTCTTGAGGAGCCGGATTGCAGAGATTTGAGGCTGCAAGTGACCCATACTTGACTCCGCCGGATATGACAGAGCCTGAGTTGCTAGGGTGGAAGCAAATGCCATTCTTCATAGAGACGAAATGCCGGCTTCAATATCCACTCCCCTAAGGGCAACCAAAAACATACACACCGCGATTATTTGATCGCAGGAAAAACACGACACACGAAGTGTAGAGTGGAAATAGGAAAAGGTCCCACTGGGCGTACCAGAATCTGTTCCCCTCCGAAAGACGCGCAAGACAGACATCATGCCTGAGATTCGGGGCAGATGCTAATTGGTGATATCCGTCCACCTCTCCGAAGATACCAAGTTGATTTATGGCACCGTGTATCGAAAGTTTAAACGGATGCGGCCGATGTAGCAGACTTTGTCAGATTCCCCTTCATTGTGAGGGGTTTTTGATTGTGGGGACGCTCTTCCCTGCAGGCGCAAGCCCCTACAGTTAATTACGCTACCGCGTTGCGGTAACAACTTTCTCCTTCTCCAGATGGTCACTTCGTGTCGTGTTTGTTTGTTTTGTGTTTGATTGCCCGTGGATTGTATACGGAGACTAATTTATGTTGTCGCCCGTAGGACGTGGATTAGTCCAAATCCGTATTTTCTTAGATTTGGGTTTGGGAGTTTGGGTTTAAGGATACGTTAGCCTCATTTGAGACTAAGATCAACTTAAACATTTGTTAAGGATACGTTAGTCTCATTTCAGACTAAGATCGACTTAACCGTTTGTTAAGGATATGTTAGTCTCATTTCAGACTAAGATCAACTTAACGGGATCGTTTAGATCCAACAAAAGAGCATTTGGGCTCTATTGTTTAGTTTAGGGTCATTGCGGTCGATTACCAGTTTAAGGATATGGTGGTCCATTATTAGTTTTAAGACATCACGGTCAAGGTTAAGGACATCATAGTCCGTGGATTTAAGGACTCCACAGTCAATGTTAGTTTTAAGACATCACGGTCAAGGTTAAGGACATCATAGTCCATGAGTTTAAGGACCCCACAGTCCGTTGTTAGTTTTAAGACATCACGGTCAAGGTTAAGGACATCATAGTCCATGAGTTTAAGGACCCCACAGTCCGTTGTTAGTTTTAAGACATCACGGTCAAGGTTAAGGACATCATAGTCTATGAGTTTAAGGACCCCACAGTCCGTTGTTAGTTTTAAGACATCACGGTCAAGGTTAAGGACATCATAGTCCATGAGTTTAAGGACCCCACAGTCCGTGAAATGTATGGTTGTTGGGACCCGTCACCTCTTTGAAGACGTTGAGGAATTACAACGACAAATATCAAAGGAGTGAAGAGATGTACCCTTGAACCAAGGTGGATTAAATGATCTGTAGCCCAAGTTGGAACCAAGGCCAATTAATTATAATTATGAGCATATGGGCTCAGTTAAATCTGAATTGAGGACTTATGGCCAACTTGGGCTAAGTCCAACTGGATTTGAAGTGTTGGCCTTTTGTTGGACCATTAAACATTTGTCTGGGTTCAAGCCCACATTATTTAGCAATGCTAAATCAGAGTTTGAGGGCTCTGAGAACATTTTTATCTTTGATTGAGCAGTAGACATTATAGTTCTGATTTTTACTCAATTTTGAATGGGAGACTTTGCCTCTGGAAAATTAGCCAATTTGGCTAAAGTAGTGTTAAACACTAGAGAACAACATTGTTAAACACTGGAGATAGAACTCTCAAATTAGTGTTAAACACTAAAAGACAATCAGTGTTAAACACTGGAAATGTAATCTTCAAATTAGTGTTAAACACTAAAGAAAGAGGGGTCACGTGTGGACACATGAGAGCGCCCAAAGATGGGACCAGATCCCTTTTCTTCGTTCTGCAATTAAGTGTTAAACACTTCTTGTTTTATATTTTGAGCGTCACGTGTTGACACGTGATGAGGATTTATGCGCTGACTGTTAAAGCGTTTGCCAAGAGGTCACGTGGTAACACGTGAGAGCGCCCAAAGCCTTCATTTCCTTTGCTTTTTCTTTCCATGTTTTGGAGATCACGTGGGAGCACGTGAGGCATTGCCTCAGAATTGATTCCTTCTTATTTTTGTGGACCTTTTCAGGGGTCGCGTGGGGACACGTGACCGTAATTCTTTTGCATGCATGAAGATCTCTTTATCTTTAAAAATTAAATTCTCTGTAGGGTTAAACCCTAATTTTGTTTTGGAGGAATTAAATTCCTATATATGTAAAAGAATTAAATTCTTATGTAGGGTTAAACCCTAATTTCTTTTAGAGGAATTAAATTCCCGTATATGTAAAAGAATTAAATTCTTGTATAGGGTAAAACCCTAATTCATTTAAAGAGGAATTAAATTCCTGTGCATTTGAGAGAATTAAATTCTCAATTAGGATTAAACCCTAGTACTGTCCATCTTGAAGGAATTAAATTCCTGTAATTTTGGGAGAATTAAATTCTCATATAGGGTTGAACCCTAATTTTGTTTTGGGATAATTAAATTCTCTAAACTCAATTCCCCCTCTATGTTTTAGATCTGCATGGCAGGATCTCGAACCGATGAGAATTAAATTCTCAACTTATGGGGAGATGTGCGCTTTGCAAATCATCAACTAGAGGAAGAACTAAGTTCTTTGCAAAAAAGTTAAACTCTTAGATCTTTGAGAATTAAATTCTCCTCTCTCTGTTCTTCTCTCAAAAAAGTATATCCCTTCTCTTCTCTTCTTGGCTCCTATTTATAGGAGAAAGAAAAGAATCAATTTATTTGATCAATCTTTGATTGAAAGATTTTGTTTGTTTTCATAATTAATATGATCCTTTAGATCATTCAGTGAATTTTATTCACCATTGGATTTTCAATCTAAAGATATTCTGTTTGTTATTTCTGATGAGATTTTTAGGGAAATCTTTCCTTGTCTAAAATCTTTCCATAAGTTGGTGATTTTTAACCACCCCTGGATTTTTAATCCAACGGTCCCTATAATCCTTTTCCATTTGGAAAGATTTAGAGAAATTTAGAATTTTAATTCTTATTTGGAAAGATTTAGAGAAATTTATATTTTTAATTCTATTAAACTGTAAGGCTTTCAAAGCCTGTCACGTGCTGTCACGTGACCCTTAGTCACGTGTGAGCACGTGACCCCCAATTGGTTCTTTTCTCAGCGTTTATTTATACTTCAGTTTTAACCATCACGTGTCAACACGTGACCATTGGTCACGTGTGAGCACATTATACCTCATTGAGATATTTCCTTCAGCCATTTGTTTTTATTTCTGTTTTAACTATCACGTGTCAATACGTGACCATTGGTCACGTGTGAGCACATGACCCCCAATTGGGTCTTTCTTCAGCCGTTTGTTTTTTTATTTCTATTTTAACTATCACGTGTCAACACGTGACCATTGGTCATGTGTGAGCACGTGATACCTCATTGAGGTAATTCCCGATTTTTAATCAGGGAACAGTGCATAGCATATTTGCTCATAACTTTTGATCCCGGATGAATTATGAAGCCCATAATATATCAAATCGAAGGGTTTTTCGAGACGTTTTCGATACCTTCAGAATTTAGCTGTTCCTCATTCGAGAGTTTGTCAAAAAAATGCCCGGAAAATACTGGTTCGCATTTTCATAAGCGTATCACTGCCATTTAATACCTTGGGTTCTTTGCGCAGAAATTTTTGGCGGTAACAAACAACCCAAGAAACCTCCTCCCTTCGTCGTCGACGGTAGCCCATCGTCGTCGCCGTCTCCTCCACTTTCCTCTGTCCTCAGCCCCAGAGCCATACCACAGCCCATTCTTCCTTCCTTACTTCCTTTCTTTCTATTTTCTTGCTTTCTTGTTTCTTGACCGTCTCTCCGTAGTCGCACGCGTTGCCGAAAATACGGATGACCCAGTCATCATTGTTGTTCAGCGTAGTCATGTATTTGATCAGCCAGGTCCAGTCCTGAGCGCGCATGAGTTGCATCGCGATGTTTATCCGACGTCGAACGTGACGTACGTACCCCGACGTGAGATTCGATCAGGCAAGTTTATCTTGCAACATGCTATGTTAATATATCTATTTATATATGAATAAAAATAGTACACGTGTTTCATTATGCAACAAATATTATAGTTTTACCGTTTTACGATATCCATACTGATAATCGCATATCTAATTGCATGCCGGAACATCATGATATCATTATACTATATATTAGTACAACATGTTATCTAGTGTGCATCATACGTAGTTATGGACGTAAAAAAGGTTATCACGGATAGATACATGTGCATCCGTGCATTAGCCGTGTTCCGATATTCGTTATAGTTTCACATTTGAATATCTATGATACATATGCATCACATAACATGTTCACGACACAATACTTGACTTGTTACATGGATCTAGTTACTAATGCCAACGATATTGACGTGTTGTCCTGACGGACGTAACTTGTTGTCTGCATAGACGAGAACTGTACCTGCTTGATCCTGTGTTGGCATTAGATCTATATTGGCAATACCTGACTTGAACACAAACCTGGGGGTAAAGGGGAAATCAAGAATGTAACCGAAACGTAACTCGAGAGGATATTATTACATGTTTGCCGTTTTTCCGGGCGTTACGGAATAATTACATGTTTGCCGTTTTTCCGAGCGTTACGGAATAATTACCTGTTTTCCATTTTTCCGGGCGTTATGGAATAAATCCTGTTACCGTGATCACGTGGAAAATGAACGGGATATATTTTGTTGGGTTACTATGAGGATTACATTAATTGATTTCAAAAACTTTTAGAATGGATAACCTAGAAGCACGGTTTTAGGTTACACATCATGCATCACATACATACACATACCTCACTGTTTATATCTGTGTTATTTATTCATATTCATATTTACCTATATCGTACATCCTGGTTATTGCTGTTATTTTGATATTATGATGCACCGACGTCTGGGTTTTGCAAGGCCCAATTCTTCTATCTTTATCGCAGGCTGAACATGAGTACTTTAGCCATTAAGCCAAGCAGTGAGGAATTGAACATGTGCTATTTAAAGATGTTTAGTTAGTTATTTGTTTTCGCGGTTTTATTTCCTTGATGTGAGCCCATATTGGAACAAGTTTCAGATGTTGTTCATTGGATTTGATTCATTTTCACTTATGCATTTTTCTTGAATCTTTTTACTGTGGCAAATGGACATGTACTAGCTAGTTTTTTTATATTTTTTGTTCTTGATATCCTATAGATAGCCGTAATGTAAGTCTATGTCGCTCACCCCGCAAGCTAGCGAGGAGACGGAACAAGTAAAAATCAAAACTTTCTTAAAAAAGCAACATAGACTAAGCTAAGGATCTTTGCCAAACCATATCTAACGAACTACAAGAGGTTTAATCTACTGTGATATGAAGATTATACCTCATAATTCCAGTCCTTCGGTTCTTTTCTACGCTGTCCTCCTCGTCCACGTGAGCTCCGAGGATCGATCCGGATCTTGGTCACCTCCACGGCCTCCTTGAGTCGAAGACGATCCACCCGAGAGTCTATAGTCCGAGCTCCTCCTCAAGCCGAGGTAACTAGGGCAACAAGTTTTCTATGCTTGATGTCCTAGGTGATGTAGAGTAAGAAGATGGTTTTGTTTGTCTATCTAGATTCTATTTTTCTCAACACATGAGAGCTATAGAATTTTCTAGTGAGGAGGAAGAAGAAGAAACCATGGGAGCTCTCTTTTGATGAGAGAGAATTAGAAAGAGATAATCATCCAAGAGAAAAATAATTACCAATCTTTTATTAAGAAAATTGTGATGGCAACCATTGATTTGACCATTATCATATCATGTTAAATCCAAGCCAAGAAAATATCTAGTGCACACAAAAATATCTAAGTCAACAATGGTCAACTAGGTCAAATGGTCAACATGGTCAAATGGTCAACATGGTCAAATGGTCAAACCAACTAGCCATAACACAATTATCATTAAAAAGATTAGTAAACATTTTCCTCCATCTCATAATGGTTTTGACCAAGTCAATGGTCAAAACCCTAATGAGGCATCTCCTTCTTCGCTCCTCACATCCGTGCATACACACCCTCGTCCGCATTCCGTAGAATACGAATACTAAAAGACAAAAACTGATCCATCTGTACAATACTAGGATCCGGCTTAAACCAAAGCCCATTAGTATTGTCCACCCGAACATCATATGCGCACAAGTGCACGTAAGTGATCGTAGCCATACCGTAAAACCATACGGCCTCTACACCTTTTGCCCAGTGTAGGGAAACTCTCTGTGTGGGACTCTAAAGACTCGACACTATGCTGGCAGTGGGTTTAACCACAGGCCGCAAGCGGTACTAGCTGTACGTAACGGTCCCCAGGTAGATGTCGATAAGAAGGTCGATGAGGAAAACCCATCCGAACTCCTACTGAGCCTGAATGTGACAATCTCCGTACAGTCCGGTCTGTCCGTCTAAGAGTATTGCATGTCGGGCCTAGGGGGCGGTAAACGTCAGACCCCTAATAGCGGTACAAGTCATGTCGGAGTGTAGCCCAGAACACCCTGAGAAACTACTGGAAACACTATCAGTAAATCTCGCTTGCCCTGGCCAGGGACTTTGTGTAATGGCTCTCCTGACACAGCGCGATATCAACCCCCAATACCGGGAGAGACGAATCCTGTCTAACAACTACTGCCTCCAAGTGCTTCGGGACTGCCTCCAAGTGCTTCGGGACTGCACCCAACTAGTATCTATTTGCACGACTTTTTTGAGCCGTGGTAGGGTAGTAATCAAAGTACAGTGGGAACACACTCGAGGCGAAGTAGCAGTGTCAAGTCGACGGACTAAGCTGTACTCATGTCATCTGGGAACTGCTATCTGACGATAGGTATAGTACCAACCAACATTTCACGACGAGTCCTGTCCGGTGTACTCGTAACCTAACGAGCACCTGCATACTATCTCCAGTACGACATACTAATGGTTGTGGGACAGACCATCACCCCTGTTAGGATGAGAAGCGTATACACTAGTCTACTCTGGAGTATCGATGCCCCGTCTCGATAATCCTTCGACTAGGGACCTGTATAAGGATGTGCTTGTAGATTACCCAGCCCCCACTAGTATGACTGCCATCACAATGCTGGTAATCAAGCAATGATCCTAAGGGCTCCACTAATATGTATAAGCGATATGCTAAAAGAAACACATGCACATATTGAAGTAGAAACAAACCAAGTAGCATACTACCATTTTGAGCAAGACTGTCAATACAACTGTGAATATCCCAAGCATCCATTAAGTAATATACAAGCTAGTATGATATAGTAATGGCCTCTAGGGCATATACACTAACATGTAATATGACTGTGGAGGTATGTTTCTTAGCCACAGGTAGCATGGTTGGCTCTGTCATGTGCCGTAGTTTGTGCAATCTGGGAAGCGGGGCGTGACAGGGTTTGTTTGGTATTAGAGCATAGATTTTAGGTTAGCTAGGTTTGGTTTCTTTTATAGTTGGGTATTGGACCCAATACATTAATCAGGAAACCCAGAATTTTAGAAACATGTCCCGCGACATTATTTTCTTGTCATTCGAATTCTTGAATCTTATCCTTCTCTAAAACTCTTTTCTCTCAACGATTTGGAATGACTTTGCATCTCGGCTTGGAATCCGTTTGGTTCCTTATTGTTTCTTCCATCTTATTCTCTCGATTCTGTTAGTAGGATTTGGACAACTTGAATGGAGTTATGTAGTTGTAACTATGTACCGAGGCATGGTTACAATACGGTACTCTATTTAGGTAACCTGTAGTCCTATTTCGATTCATTTTCTTGACTTATGGTCGTTGTATTACCTTGTTTCCTCTTAGCGTCATTGCTTACAAGTTTATGTCTTATCGCGAGCTTAAATCCAGCAACCACGTTATATCTTTCCCCTTGTCCCGTAGTGACCAGTCCGTCTACGTTTCGAAGAATAAGGAGAAATACATGAGAACATGTGATGATTGCAGTAGTACAGACTGCTTCAAGGCCGATCAAATATAAGATGTTTGATTGAAGAAGTTATGACGAACCTGGCTTAGTTTATCAGAGTAGTGCAGCGGAAGTGTGGTTAGCTGATAACCCATAAGTCTTAGAACAGACTTGTAAATTCATGATGAAGGGAACTGTTTGTGTGTGTGTGCCGAAAGGTGAGGTTCGTGAACAGGTTGCAGATGAAGCACCGATAGTTGTTTGGGAATTCATGGAGGTATTTAAGGAAATCTCGGGTGTATCGTCTAAACGAGATGTGGAGTTCGCGATTGATCTTATTTCTGGAGCAGCGTCGATTTCAAAGGCTTATTATCCAATGGCTCCGGTGGAACTAGAAGAGGTAAAGAAACAAGTTGCCGAATTACTGGAGAAAGGTTGGATTCATAGCAGCGATTTACCATGGGGAGCTCCAGTTCTTCTAGTCAAGAAGAAGGATAGCACGTGGAGAATGTGCATCGATTATCGAGAATTAAATCGGGTGACTATTAAGAACAAGTACCCAATCCCTCACATTGGCGAATTATTCGATCAACTAAGTAGCGCAAGAGTATTCTCGAAGTTAGATTTGCGATCTGGATATCATCGAGTTTGGGTGAAATCAGAAGACATTTGCAAGACAGTGTTCCGAACTCGATATGGGAATTACGAGTACTTAGCGATGCCATTTGGAGTTACTAACGCACCGGCAATATTTATAGACTTGATGAACCGAATCTTCTCACCATATCTGGACCAGTTCGTAGTGGTATTTATTGATGATATTCTGGTCTATTCAAGGAGCAAAGAAGAGCATGCAGAACACTTGAAGATCGCACTGCAAACGTTGAGACGGAGAAGGTTATATGCTAAGATGAGCAAGTGCGAATTTTGGCTCGAAGAAGTAAAATTCTTGGGTCATGTTGTATCCGGAGATGGAATTGCCGTTGACCCTGAAAAGATTGCAGATGTTCATGATTGGCCACTTCCAAAGAACGAAGGGAAGATCCGAAGTTTTTTTGGGCTCGCAGGATACTATAGAAGGGTCGTGGAGAACTTCGCTCGAATAGCAGAACCATTGACCAAACTAACACGAAAGGAGGTACCATTCGTATGAACGGATAAATGTGCATCAGTTTTTGAAGTTTTGAAGCAAAGATAGACTACCGCTCATATCTTGACAGTGCCAGACGGTTCCGGAGGGCTGGTTATTCACAGCGACGTATCTGGGAAAGGCTTGGGATGCGCTCTAATGCAGAATGGGAAGGTTATAGCTTACACGTCAAGACAATTGAAGACTCATGAGAAGAACTACCCAACTCATGATTTAGAGCTAGCGGCAGTGATTTTTGCTTTGAAGATTTGGAGACACTACTTATTGGGCGAAAGGGCAGAAGTATTTACCGATCATAAGAGCTTAAAGTATGTGTTCACGCAGAAAGAGATCAACATGAGGCAGCGTAGATGGTTGGAGCTGATGGCTGACTATGATCTTGATCTAAAGTACCATCCGGGGAAAGTTAATGTAGTGTCGGATGCTCTAAGTCGGTAGCCAGCAATACGGGTGTTGACTGCACAGAAAGAGATTATAGCTTATTTTCAGAGATTCTAATTAGAGATTGTACTACCGAATTCTTAGGGACAGTTGATGCAGTTGCAAGTATAGTCGTCCTTGATCGATAATATTAAAGCAGCGCAGTCGCACGATCCAAGGTTGCAGAAGTTTCGAGAACAAGTTGAAGCGGAATTTCGAACGGACTTGCTAATTCATGAAGATGGTTCGTTACGATATGGTAGTCGTTTATATATGCCTAAAGGATATATTCGAGAAGAAGTCATGAAGGAGGCTCATAGTTCTGTATATTCCGTACATCCGGGAGTCACAAAGATGTACCGAGATCTACGATAACATTTCTGATGGGAAGGCATGAAAAGGGGATTGCTCGCTACGTATCGAAAGGCTTAGTGTGTCAGTAAATCAAGCCTGAACATCAAAGAGTAGCTGGTTTGTTGCAACCACTTCCGATTCCTCAATGGAAGTGAGAACATATAACTATGGATTTCGTGACAGCTATACTACAGAGTCCAAAGGGCAATAATGCAGTTTGGGTGATTGTTGATCGATTGACCAAGGAAGCTCATTTTATACCGTTTCGAGTTGGTCAGTTGACAGAGGCTTTAGCAGAGCGGTACACGCAAGAGATTGTAAGATGGCATGGAGTACCTGTGAGCATCGTTTTCGGTCGTGATACCCAATTTTAATCGCAATTTTGGAGGAGTCTACGGGAAAGTTTGGGAACTCGCTTAAAGTTTTGCACCTCCTATCATTCTCAGACAGATGGCCAGTCAGAAAAAACGATCCAAACTCTTAAAGATATGTTGAAAGCATGCATGTTAGACTTCAAGGGTTCATGGGAGGATCATTTGCACTTGGTGGAGTTTTCTTATAACAACAGCTTTCAGGAGACTATACAGATGGCTCCATTCGAAGTATTGTATGGTCGTAAGTGTTGCTCGCCTGTTTTTTGGGACTATGTTGGAGAAAGAAGATTGTTGGGACCGAAATTCATTGTGCAAACTGTGGAGAAATTTAACTTGGTCCATAATCATATGAAGGTGGCACATGATCGACAGAAAAGTTAGGATGATACTGGAAGAAGACCTTTGGAGTTCGCTGTTCGCGATCTTGTGTTCATGAAGATATCATCGACTAGAGGAGTAATCTAATTTAGTAGTCGAGGCAAGCTTAGTCCTCGATTCGTGGGGCCTTTCGGTATTATCGAACGCGTTGGAGAAGTAGCTTATTGATTAGCTTTACTACCATCGTTAGCGAGTGTTCATGACGTATTTCATGTATCTCTACTCCGCAAGTATATTCGAGATGAGACGCATGCCCTAAATCACTCGGAACTGATAGTAAAAGAGGATTTAACATACGAAGAACGACCAATGGCGATTGTGGACCGATGAGACAAAGTCCTCAAGAACAAGGTTATCCCTCCAGTATTTGTTTCATGGGGGAATCGTTCACACGGAGAATCTACTTGGAAACGTGAAGGCGAGATTCGACAGAAGTTTCCATACCTCTTTTCTTAGATTCATGTTTTCTTGTCTGTTCTTGTTCTGTGAATTTCGAGGACTAAATTCTTTTGTAGTTGGGTATAATGTAACACCCCAGTGCATTTATACGATATTTATTTGGGAATTTTCCAATTTTGCGACAACTTCTTGTTTATTATCGTTTTTGGGTGCAGATAGTGCATTTGGTATCTGTGGATAGTATCTGACCCGTCCCGCATGCTTGAAACCCATCATGGCTCTAGATCACGTCATATTTTACTAGTACAGAGGATTCGTGCACATCTAGGTTCTATATACATGTATGATCTATTTAGTATCTGCTTATCTTTTAAATAATATAAATTATAACCAAATAAAAATTTTAATATCTAGCATGGCTTGTTATCATACCCCATATCTTATGTTAGCATTCAAACATCGTGTTCATGACCAGATTGATAAAACAGACTCATTTGGATCGCTATGTGTATCCGTTCTTGGGGGTATACATTTTTATTAACCGGGCATTGCATTATGGTTTTAGCTGATACGTATATTATCCATATTTTAAAACTAGATTTTAGAAGAGACCCGGGTATTTTTTTCGAGGTATTTTGATATTAGCTGTAGAATCCTAGAATATATATTATATTATTATTTTCAAAACCTAAACTAACAGAGATTACACTGTGTGTGTGTGTGTGTGTGTGTGTGTGTATATATAATATATATATAACTAATATAATATATTCTCTCTCTATCTCCGTCTCACGGCTCTTTCTCTTTCCTCTCTTTCTCACTCTATCTCTCTCTCTCCCATATATATATATATATATATATATATAACTTAATATTATTTTACCTCACCTTTCTTTCTTATCTATTTTCTTCCTTCTCTGTTTTCCAGTGACGAGGAAACCCAAACCCTAAATCCCTCGACTTCGCCGCCGACCTCCTCGTTCCCTCGCCCTCGTCCCTAACCTCGACCACCTTCACCACCTCCTCTCCCTCTCTATCCCCAATGACCCACAACCCCCGAGAACCCATGAACCCAAGAACCTCCACCCTCATCGCCAGCGACTCGCCGTCGCCATCACCCCGACCTCACCCTCGTCTCCTCGCCCTCATAACCACCTCTTCTTCCTCTACTTCTTTCCCCGACGAGATCCCTGCCACCCTCGACAACCTACAACCATCCCTGCACAGCCCCGACGCGACCTCAGAAACCTCACCGCCGATCACCCTCATCTCGCCGTCGTCACCACCATCACCTCCTCACCTCTCTCCAACTCTAGACACTGTAAACCACCACCACCATCGACCCCAACTCTCCCGATGACCTCAACAGCAACCCAAGAAACCTCTGCCCCTCGCCGTCGACGGTTGCCCATCGTCGCCGTCGTCTCCTCCACTTTCCTCTGTCCTCTGTCCCACAGCCCATTCTTCCATTCTTCCTTTTTTTCTTTCTCTTTTCTTGCTTTCTTGTTTCTTGACCGTCTCGCTGGAGTCGCACATGTTGCCGAAGATCCGGATGACCCAGTCATCATCGTCGTTCAGCGTAGTCAGGTCTTTGATCAGCCAGGTCGGAGGTTGAGTTACACATCGTGAGATACGGTTTCGTTAGAGATTACACTACGTGGGAACTTCATGGAGAAAAAGTTTTTGTAACGGGAGACGAGGCATGGGTGCAAAAGATGGAACGAATTCATCGATACAGAAACCTCAGAGTGGCAAGGGATAGTAGAAGAAGAAAAGGAAGAGGAATAGCAGTTTGAAAAAGATGAAACCGTCGAAGAAGATGATACCGTATTCTCGCTGATCGATGACATGGATGAGATTATAAATGCTGATGGACTTCCATATGATACAAAAAGCACTGCACCCTCGTTATTGGAGAAATACAAGGCCGACTCTAGGATCCTGTTATATCCAAAATGCAAAGGGTTTTCAAAACTGTCATTTTTTGTACGTCTCTTCCAGATCAAGTGCAAGAATAGATGGAGTGACCAGTCTTTCACCGATCTCCTAGAACTGCTGAAGGAAGCTTTTTCCAACGGAAATGAAGTACCACCGAGCTGGTACGAGGTGCAAAAGATAATCACAAACATCGGCTTGAAGTATCATAAGATACATGCAAATGAGAATGATTGTGTTTTGTTCCGGAATGAACACGCCACACTCAGAAACTGCCCCATATGCGGGACCAGCCGATTCAAGCCTAAGAAAGACCCTCAGTCGAGTGATGTGCCCGTGAAGATTCTTTGTTATTTTTCATTAATACTGAGGCTGCAATGGTTATTTATTTGTGAGGAGACGGCATTCGAAATGGAGTAGCACTATAAAACGTCCCGTGAAGAGGGAAAAATGAGTCATCCCAGAGATTCCATGTCGTAGAAAGTTTTAGATGAAAAACATCCTTCATTCAGCGCAGACTCTTATAACGTGAGGTTGGGAATTGCGAGCGACGGTTTCAGTCCATTTGGGATGGTTCACGACAGGCGTACTCACAGCACTTAGCCCGTTGTGGTGACTATATGCAACCTGCCGCTATGGAGAGCTATGACACATAATTATTTTATGTTGGCGCTATTAAACGACGGTCTATCATCTCCTGGGAAAAACATCGACGCGTACCTTCAATCCTTGATCGATGAGTTAAAGTTGTTGTGGGAACCTGGCATGAGAACCTATGACGTAGATGGTAAACAATTTTTTCAGATGCGGGTTGTTTTGTTGTGGACTATTAATGATTTTCTAGCCTACGGCTTGCTGTCGGGGTAGACAACTCAAGGTAAGCTTACTTGCCCCAGTTTTCATACGCATACGAGTGTCGTACGCTTGAAGTTTAGCAGGAAAGAGTCGTTTATGGGCCACCGACATTTCTTGCCTATAACTTACAGATTCAAAAAGAATAAAGAATTGTTCAACAGTAAGACAGAGACCGGTAGGCCTCCTAAACCATTGTCCGGTAATGATATATTGCAACGATGAAGAGATTATCAGAATATCACATTCGAAAAGAAACAAAACAAAGATGCAATGCCATGCCCAACCGGTTGGAAGAAGTTAAGTAATTTATTTCAACTTCCGTACTGGTCCGATTTACTGCTCTGCCATAATTTAGATGTTATGCATATCAAGAATGGCGTCTCTGAACACATCATCAATCTTCTGCTTTGTAAGAATGGAAAAACGAAGGACAAACTCAACGCACATCGTGATTTGACGGATTTGGATGGTTTGTCCATTAAACAAGAATTGCATACTCGGCATGTGGTTGGTAAACCAGATTATTACGAGATCCCACCAGCAATCTACAACCTGGACAAAGAGAAGAAGCGGCGGTTCCTGCGGGCGTTGAAAGAATTGAAAGTCCCTGATAATTTCTCATCAACCATTTCCAATCGGGTACAAGTAGAAAATGGAAAAATCGTAGGACTCAAGAGACGACTACCATATATGGATGCGCCATTTTCTTCCTTTATGCCGGAGAGCATCGGTAAAATTCGAAGTTGGTCTCGTTCTTAACGACTTCTGCACGTATTTTCGACAGCTGTGTTCCAAAAACGTGGATGTCAATGAGATAGCAGAGCTCGAAAAAGATATTCCTATGATCATTTGCAAGCTCGAAACTATCTTTCTACATTCTTTTTTTACATTATTGTTCACCTGTCTGTCCATTTGGAAACTGAGATCAAGATTGGCGGTCCGGTGCATTACCGTTGGATGTATCCCATCGAGAGGTGTGAAAATGTTTATTATTAATCATTTAAATTGCAAAACATTATCGTGGATTAGTAATATCTATTATTTTCAACAGATATCTATTAAGTTTAAAAAACTATATACGCAACAAGTATCGTTCTGAAGGTTCGATTGCGGAAGGTTATCTCTTGAAAGAAGTGACGTCTTTCTGTGCTCGTTTCCTGAACGACGATATCAGGATGAAGCTGAACAAACCGCCGCATGTTCCTGACAGTCCAATTGGAGCAGGAAGGCTAAAAAACATGTCTTACGATCATATTAGTGGTTTACATGCGTTCATCTTACTAAACAGCGAATGTCTTACTAAATATACAGAGTAAGTTTTTCTAATTTCATCCATTTAAACCGTTTGAAATAGAGTATAATCTAACTGATATAACTATAAATTAACAAACAGAGCACACAAAACTATACTCAAGAGATCGAATCCTAGGACGTGGTTGGATGACAGAATCGAAGAAGAACAGAGACACACGTTCGTCGCTTAGTGTAGAGAAGAAATTGACGGACAAATGAATCATAGTGAGCAGATTGATAGAGAGGTCCATGACCTTTTAATCGGTCCATCGATTGCAGCTACGTTTTACAACGAGTACGGGATTTTCGCCTACAAATTTAAGATCGAAAGGACAGATCGCATTAGAGCTACACAAAATAGTGGCGTCGCAACCTCCGACGACAAAGGAAATCCCTATTACGGGGTTCTTGAGCAGATTATAGTTGTCTCATGCATTAGTAAGGCTGCCCCATTTTTTATATTCCAATGCAGATAGTACGATACCAAGTCTGAACGAGGTATGAAGGTCGATGAATACAAACTCATTTTGGTAAACACCAAATGGACAGCCTACGAATACGCTAACTTTATCTTTCCATCGATGGCAACACAAACATATTATTCTCGGGACATGAAGAAGGCTGACTAGAGTGTTGTTTGTCGTTGGAAACCATGAGATTATTATAATGTGCCGACGGTGAGTGGCTCTGAAGATGAGAGTGACTAGGAAAAGGCGATAACACGTCTCAGACTTTCTATTGAACGTACCAACGATCCAAACTATTCTGCGTCGTCCATCAATACATTAGCAAGATGTGACATCAGCCAAGTGATTGTCACAGATCAAGATTTCGATAATCCACCCAACAATTTTTCAGCTAATGCACCGAAAAAACATGCTAGGAAATGAAATTGAACTAATTGTTTTAAATTCTATAATGATTATAAGTAAATTTTTAATATTTGAATAAATATGTAGGGTCTTATGAGAGGCTGTGGATCTGGCTCTAAACGTCATAGGAAACGACGTCTAGATGATATTGGCGGGATGTCGGTGGCGGCGGCGGCGCCTACCCTTACCCGCGCCCCACGTACTAGCACCCCTACTATAGGACACCCATAACCCTCAACAGCCGCAGCGCCACAGGACCCGTTGCCTACCCCTATTAACGGGCTAGCAGATCTTCCTACCCCAGTCACTCCTTCACATGGTTTATGGTTATCTATTCCTATTTTAGTTTTTTTATTAAAATAATTCCATCAAATCATCTAACAGTTTATTGTTTGCAGTCATGCATGGTACTGACGGGATGGGGTCTGGCGTCGGTTCTAGCGCCATACCGGGGACGTCAAGTATAATCATTATTAACTTAAATCTTTTAAATAACAATTGTAATTTAAATTTGTCGAATTCTATATACATATTCTGAATATTATAACATTGTGTCCGTATATCTATCTTTTTTCAGGCTCCACCGGTGTCAGGATGAGAGGTCTTACTGGGCCCTCCTCCTCCAGGACAGCCTCAGACACTGCTCCATGGACGTTGGAGTAGACCGTGTTAGATGTGCCCATTGGTGAGTACTTGACCAAGTGGGGGATTACATAGGAGCTGAGATCCATATCTACTATAGGTACCCGCTCCATATTAGATGGAGCCCACGCCAGACCGACTATGTTCAGCAGTTTTTTCAGCGGCCACGGTATCACATAACCTTTTATACATTTAAATTTAATCATAGTTATATATATATATATATTTGTAATTTCAGACCTAGAGACATTACTCATTCATCAGCGTCATCGGCGAGGATGGCGTTCCTACGCCGTTCGATGTACATCGGGCCATAGACTAGGTCATATACGAGTGCCAAGCTATCAAGAGGAGACGCCGATATGAACTAAGGAAGCATCATTACATTCCCTGGGCTGCGACTACTGAGAAGGAGCGGGAGGCGATGATGGAAGCCATTTTTCGGGATGTCCCGAGAGAGGATTGGCTGTAGCTAGTCGCATATTATGAGCATGATGATATTCAGGTATAAATTTAATTTGTAAGATTATAATAATATAACATGAAATCATATTTTGTGATATATAATATTATCTTCTTTATTTTTGCAAGGCGGCGTCGGTTCGAAACAGGGAGAACCGGAACAACAGCGTCAGAGAACGCGCTATCCTGATTCAAGGGAAGCGGTCGCAGGCTAGCGCTCAACACCAGCTCATGAGTATTTCGATATTTAAGAATATATGTTTTCTTTTTCGCAAATTAATTATTGAAATAAATCCTAATTTTATCACAGAAAAAGAAATACCCCGCCAACTACACTGCTGTCAGGGGATAGTCCGCGTTACACAGGGGCACGAACAAGTACATGGTAAGTTTCATATAATCAAGTTGATACTGTATTTAAGTTAACACACACACACACACACACACACACACATATATATAGACCCAGTTCCAGGAGAGGACGGACGCCTTAGAACTTGGCCCCGATGACTCGATTACCGCCATTGTCCCTGTTCTGGATTCGATATCCGGTGGACATCATGGTGGCTATGAGCGCGGGTTTAGTCTCGGGGCCCACCGAAACTTTGCCAGGCGTTCGTCCATCCATGAGTACGCTGTGGCCCAGATGCGGATAGATGCGGCCGCTGCGTCATAGAAGGAGATTCGTCGACTCCAAGATCGGGTGGAGCAGCAGAATGTGCAGGTGGATACGCTTCAGGCGCAGATCGAGGATTTGAGGTGGTCGAACGTGGAGGACATCAGGCAGGCCATACAAGATGAGTTTGGGAGTATGTTCAGGTCATAGAATGATGGAGCTGGATCGTCCCAACGAGCATCGATTATTGGTATTTTTTATACAAACATTTGTTTTATTTGTTTATTGATTATACCATTTGGTTTATATATTTTGTTTATAATTGCGTTTGATTCTAATCATATTACTTCTTGATTGTTAAAATTGCGTGATATTTGATCATATAGTTATTATCTATTGCTGGTTGTAATTGAAAGTAGCACGCGAGGGGCACGCATATTTCAGTTTTAAAAAATTGATAATATATTTGGTCACGGTTTTAACCGTGAGCAAATATAATATGGTCACGGTTTAAACTGTGACCATAGGATATAGTAATGGTTACCTACTAGTAGCAGGTAACCTTCACTATGGTTTCCCCTTATGGTCACGGTT
This sequence comes from Agapanthus africanus, assembly GCA_030015575.1. Taxonomy (NCBI): domain Eukaryota; kingdom Viridiplantae; phylum Streptophyta; class Magnoliopsida; order Asparagales; family Amaryllidaceae; genus Agapanthus; species Agapanthus africanus. The sequence goes on from CM057339.1 coordinate 305,800,679, forward strand.
TATACCGTGACCATATGGACTATACAGTCACGGTTACCTGCTATAGCAGATATCCTACATTACGCTTTAACTTTTTTGTCACGGTTATAACCGTAACCATATATCTCCTATGGTCACGGTTTAAACCGTGATCATAAGTTGGTCACGGTTATAACCGTGACCATATATGTGGACCCCACACAGGTTTCATTTAGTTGTTTGAATCGTTTTTGGTAACGCCGCGAATATGGTCACGGTCTTAATCATGACTAAAAAAACATATGGTCACGGCTAAGGGCATGACTAGGGTTCTCGTGACGGGATTTTAGGCGACGGTTGTGTCATGGTTTTAACCATGACCAAAAGTATTTGTGGTCACGGTTAAAACCGTAACCAAATCCATACTCTGTAGTAGTGAATAGAATTGGCGAGAACTATGAAATAGTTCTCTGTGAATTCAGTTCTTAGAACTATAAAATAGTTCTCTGCATTTCCCAATTCTTTCACCTTTTTGGTAACTCTGGCTCTCTCTCTCCCTATATATATATATATGTATATCTATATATATATATATATATAAGGTCCAACTCAAAGGCATCATTAGCTATAATTGTAATTGATGGCCAACCCAAAAGTCTCCATTCAGTCAGTCCGAACTACCCAGAGTAGTCCAATAGCCCCAATGCTTCTGCGAGGCAGCCGCGCGAGCGCTAACTAGACTGCCATGTTGGCACCAATGGGTGGCCAACTAGGCCATGAGTGTTCACGTGCCACATGCAAAGTGTTGTGCGCTCAATGCGTTTCAGCCCGATCCCGATCTACGTCCACAGCCCGGGCCCGCAGCCCGAGCCCGAGCCCAAGCCCAAGCCCAAGCCACTAATATCACTGATGAGTAATTAATTAATTAATCTTGCCTACGGCAAGATTCAAACCGTTGATCTTTTTGGTGGCAATACATTTGTCAAACCAACTGGGCTACTAGGATCTTTTGTTAATAAACGAAATAAATAACATATAACTTATTAGTTTGAAACTTCACCCATTGTTCTTTACGAAAAACACCAATAAGATCCAATAGGATCTATATAGCACAGATTTGGATATGGATATGGGACACGTTCAGTCGAAAATATTACACATATGATGGAACATTTTTCTTACTTTTGTTAAGTACTTAAAGGTGTTTATTGTAAATTTGGAACATATGTGGATTTATCTGCAAAATACTTTTTATCATATGTTTATACACTATATTTAATATTATGAAGGAAAATATATGCATATAATATTTATATGATATTTTGATAATTTAAATATGTATATCATATCAAATAATCCTAATCAATATTCTTAAAACATTGTATCATATATAAAATGATTAAGATAATATCTCAAATATAACAAATATTACTAATACTATGAATTGAGATATTGTGCAGTCTTAGCTTAGGTCTGGAGATCGAGATATCCGAGATGTCAGGAATAAAATCTGCCGATGAAGTTGAATCAAATCGTAAATGGAAGAGACTCAGAGAAAATTTAAAGAAACCAGACATCACAACAATCTCTACGTGTCAACATGAGGCAGCACAACAATTTTAATACCCTGATCTCACCAACATGCCGCGGTTGGGCTGCCAAACACATGCATTTGCGGCGGATCCGCGGCCTTATCGTGGCCGTAGGATCTGAGATATTCTGGGGTTGATCACAACAACAAATCCTAACACATGGGATCTAGAGTTTATGCTTCTAATGCTATTTAAAGGATCGATAGCTTCATATGAAAATTATCTATCTAATCTATCTAAACTCGAAATAGATCACCAAAATCATCACCTAATAGATCAATCCGAAGCGATCAAGAGGTCTACAGCGATCCATGAATCCAGGAGATCAATCGACGCATCATCTACTTCCTACGAGAACAGAGATCGGGAGCATAAACTAGGGTTCTTGTACTCTAAATTCGACGGTTTTGTAAATAATAGTTGATTAATAAAAAGGTAGATCTTTAGTTTAGTTCTTTGCATTATGCATTTAATTTATGCATTACTTTCTGTATTTACATTATGATCTCCTTCTTCATCTTCTCTTTTATCTCAACCATGCGTGAGTAATTCCTCGCTTGATAGGGTTCGTAGGCTAGGGTAGATCAATGGATGATAAAATCATTTAACTCCTTTTATACATTTTATAGTTTATAAACTTAAGCAAAGTAATTGTTAACATCCTAATCGGGCGTTCTATCAATTTATTGATAGTTCCGACCGCGATTTGAGATTAGATTAACAATTGTTTTGGTAAAGGCTATACATGAATAGAGATCAATGAAAAGATAAGGATTAAGAGTGTGAACCATATTCTCTCCAAAAACCCTAATCTTCATTCATCACTATCGATCTAGTTTTAAATCTATTAAAAGATAAAAGGAGTCATCTTTAATTAATCATGGATTACTACTAAATTCTATGAACGCTACAAGCCTCTTCTTCATAAATTCTATATCCGTGTTCAACATAGATCTAAAAACTATTCTCCTTATTTCAATCAACTCATCTAAAGCAAGTAAAATGTTCGATGTTTCCGTGAGGACGACCCGTACTCATCGCGGCTAGCTACTAGCGACACCGTTATTGATTGCGGTTACTTACAAAACACTTCTTTAAAACACATCAATCAAATGGCGTCGTTGCCGGGGATACGTGCGTAATTTTTTTCTTACTATTCGTGTTGAATTCTTATATAATCCTATAAACATATTATAAAGAGAACCAAAACCGCATCTTATATATTTAACGATTATTGTACGACTTTTACGAGGGAATCTGGAGTCACAGAAGAGAGAAAATAGAGATTCAAAAATTTTCATCAAAGCCCATAGGAGCAAAAGGGTGCACTGAATAAACATTGTCAAAAGAACCCACTTTTCCGCGGCGGAACCGCGGCAATAGGAAGCAATTGGCCGTGGTTGGGCAGCGGCTCTATGGATTTGTGCCCCCAAAATCTTCTGGTATCTTTCTCATATCTTCCTCTCTCCTCTAGAAATCCAATAATATAATTTTCTGCAGGATTCTTTGCAAAATATCGTCGCTCAAAAATCTTTTTGCATGTTTTGATATTGGTTTGTTTGTGCATATTTTAACCGAACTTTAAGGGGCAAAAAACCAAAATTTAGATTAGGTGGGGATTTTATCACCCTTCCTAGGTCCCACAAATCACAAAACAAGTATATTTTCACCCTACATTAATTAAAAAATATCTAGACCAAGCCTCTAAAGACCATCGTGCTCAATTAGGACAGAGGAGGGTCGTGGGTAATTTATCACTTATCTGCATCTCTTTTGTGGTGTCTGGGCAAGTGTGATTAAGGAAAGTGATTACTTAATTAGGACCGCTATTTTCGGTGATTCGTATAACAGATACCTCCCATTTATCTGGCACTTATATGGCCACAAGAGTAATTGGTAGAGGATTGATCCTGCGACTTGTCCTTTGGAAGTCTAGGAGCGGTCTAGTGCTTGACCTAGGTGACCTTAGTTCTAAGGTTGATTTTGCATTTTGTGATTTATTGAGTCAAGCCTCACATCCGACACTTTTTCAAAACAAACCATTTTAAAATCGTTCTCACACACGCTGCCACGTGCGCTAAACCTGCTTAGTGCATGATCGGCTGGACACGGGATTCTAGTGCCCGTCTTGTCCGCATTTCTTCTATCGACTCCGAAGTCGGTACTTCTTCATCTTCTATTTCCCCTCCACCCACCACATCGATCGAGATGGACGGTTCTCCATCAGATTTTACCAATACACCCCTGCCACCACCCGTAGGTGCGCAGAATCCACCGCGCATCTCTCTTCAAGAAAGATGCTACCCGATACGCGGTCCCCTTCCTACTTGTCTGTCTATTCCACCGACCAATATGGATAATTTCGAAATTAAACCCCACTTCATCAACTTGTTGCCCAAGTTTCACGGGCTTGAATCCGAAAATGCATACGTTTTCATCACCAAATTCGAGAACGTATGTACAATGATGGGCATAACCTAACTTTCAGGGGATGCTATGCGATTACGTCTTCTCCCTTTTACCTTATGCGATCTAGCAGAAAAATGGCTTTATAGCACTGCCGCACATTCTATCGCCAAATGGGACGAATTCGTTATAGCATTCCTTAAGAAATTTTATCCCAATCACAAACCGTCCGTGTTCGAAGCGAGATTAACCAGTTTACCCAACTTCCCAACGAACCATTTTGGAAATGCTTTGAGCGATTTAAGAATCTTCTTCTACAATGCCCCATCACGGAATTGATAGATGGCAACTCTGCCAAATTATATATGAGGATGTTAATCCTGCCACAAAACAGATACTTGAAACCATTTGTCAATGCCATTTCATATCAAAAGACGATGGTGAAGCTTGGCAATTCCTGAAAGATCTCTCCAAACAAACCTTACAGTGGGAAAGCGTTAGACCAATTTCATCTAGGGCATGTATCCATCAGCTCAACGTTTCCATCGCAGTGAAAGCCGAAATGGCTGCGACGCAAAAGAAACTCGACACTATCGAAAACAAATTCTCATCTGCCTCCCTGAACCAAGTTACGCACCCAAAAACCATATGTGGTTGATTTTCTGACCCATCATATTTGACGGAAGAATGTTTTTTGAATCCTCCATTTCAAGGTCAAGAACAAACTAATGCTGCTTTTCAGCAACGACCTAGAAACGAACCTTATTCTTCTACATACAATCAGGGATGGATGAATCATCCTAATTTTGCTTGGAAACAAAACCAAACTCAAAATCAAAACCAGTTCCCAAGCAACTATCAAAGGCCTCCCCCACAGTAACAGCAGCCACCACAACAGAGTCAGCACCCTTTTCAACCGCAATCTTTTCAAAATTCGGCCAACAATTTTGCACCTTGTAATAATTCTTTCCCAACGGCCGGTACCGATAAAACCTCTGCGCTCGAACGTAACTTAGAAACGTTCATTAAACAATTCATGCAAACGACGGCTAATTTAACATCTTCTATCCAAATATTAGTGCAACACACTGCTTCCTACAGTGAAAGCATAAAATCGATAGAAGCATAACTTGCACAGTTAAATGCCATGATGAGCGAGAGAGAGAAAGGGAAACTTTCATCTCAACCTCTACCGAATCCTGGCCACTCACAAAGTCATAATGTGTGTGCCGTAACCACGTTGAGATCAGGAAGAGTGTTGAATAACCAAGTGGGTGAACATGTTGATGTTGATGATATTGATGATACCCCGGTTTTTACTTCTACTTATTCTTCGTCTAATCCAACAACTTCTTCTGAGCCTATTCTCCATTTCCCACTAGGCTCAAACCCTCAGCCCGCTTCCTTGAGTCAACCTAAAACGATCCCAACTCCAATTCTGGGTTCCATTCCATCCCCACAAACTTCTCCATAAAAGTTGGACCCAAGCCTTATTGATAAAGCACATTTTCCACACAGGTTAAGGGCCAACAAACCAAGCCCACAAATGGAGAAGATTGTGAAAATTTTTAAGCAAGTTAACATAAACATTCCTCTCCTAAATGCTATCTAACAAGTTCCGTCCTATGCGAAAATTCTAAAGGACTTGTGCACTAGGAAAAGGAAAATTCAAGTGCCTAAAAAAGTTTTCCTAGCGAGTAATGTGAGCATTGCTTTTACCCAACAAATATCCAAGAAACGAAAGGACCCCGGGAGTCCTACAATATCTATTGCTATTGGGGGTAAAAATATCAATCGTGCTCTACGCGATTTAGGTGCTAGTATTAACTTGCACCCGTATTCTGTTTATGAGCAATTAAAGATCGGAGAGTTAAAGCTGGCGCACTGCACTCTTTGGATGGATCGATCTATCACCCAACCTATGGGTGAGCTAGAGGACGTGTTAATCAAAGTCGAGAAATTTATATTCCCTGTGGACTTCATAGTTATTGATACACAGCCTATAGCAAACCCCCGAAACCAAATCTCGGTGATTCTAGGTCGGCCTTTTCTAGCGACTTCCAACGCAATAATCAATTGTTTAAATGGTTCTATGACCCTATCCTTCGGGAAGATGTCAATTGAGCTTAACATTTACAAGTTGAGAAGTGAACCCTCCGAACCATATGCTCATGTATGTTCGGTCAAAATGATAGATTCCAACAGCAGCAAACTTGAAGAGCTTCACGACACTTATCTCGGCTCCATTAGTGCGTTGTTATTTGGTCCTGCTATTTATTATACACATGAGGACCCTTCTATCGACAAGTCCACACCCAAGTCCGAATCATTTGACTTGTCGAATAAGTTAGTCGAGCTATCTGGGTCAACATCTAACACTAAAAATGAACCTTTTATGGAGTCCGAGAATCATACCTTTCTTTCCGATGAGACTATTATTCGGAATATCGATGGAAGTTTTGAAAATATTTTTTCCGAAGAACTCGCATTCCTAGAACACTTGGGAGTTGTGATGAATCAACCCCCACCTAAAGAAATTGAGCCTCCACCCCCTCTTCTTATCAAGAACGAGAATGCTAGTAGTACACCATCACCATTTCGTCTCTACCAACCGAGACGTAAACCCGATCGATTCCGCTTCTTATCTCCCCACTTCTTCAAATCTCTTATCTTCTACCAACTATATTGTTACATCGATAAAATATTTAAATGGTTGGTGTTGACTTTTGGTCTTTGTAAAGTTTTGTATTGACCAATAACTTTACCTCCCTTATAATTTTAAATGCTTAATACTATTTTACTCAAGGGGGGAGAAAATATTTTGGCTTTTGAAAGAAAATAAATTTTTACAAAATTATGAGCCAAAAATAAGTTTGGGGGAGGATTTCACTGTCATTAATTCTTACCCTCGTTACTAACTTTTCCTCCCAAGTCTACAGGTTTTTTAAGCTTAACAGATGACATCAGTGAGGACACTCTGCAAATAGGTTTGGGGGAGGTTTGTGCTTATTCACGCATCATTATACTATGTATCATACTAACATATTTTGCATCATCCTAAATAAAAGTACAAATTTTTTTTGATAATAAAAGATTAGAAAGTAAAAAATTACATATGAAAGATAGGAAAAGTTTAAGAAAATTAGATGTTTTATAACGAAGCTAGTAATAGGCAGTCATGAGCTGTTGTCCCAAGGGTTAGTAAGATGAAGGGAATCACTAATCTGATGGTAGAATTAAGTTTGAAAAATAGTCTCTATTCTTGAATCCAAACATCTGAACGTTGATACCCTACTATATGCACTTGCATGCATCTTGAAACTTGAGATAGTAGATGATACCTTGAAATGCACTTGTCTAAAAGCCTTAGTATGAAGATCAATGAAAAAAAGTGAAACATAAAAAAAAAAATAAAAGGGTGAAGAAAAATGAACACTGGTTTTGTAATTACTTAAGATAGCATAACAAAATATAGCGTGTGTACTTTATCACTTAGTGTCTTAGACCAACTGGTTTGGGAGCCACTGCTAAGCCTTAGGTGTTGCAAGACGAGAAAATTGCTAATTACACCTAAATAAGTGAGCACATTTGGTAATCGGTCGGTTAGTACCTCAAGAAATATTAACGGTCGCATGAAGAATGTGTAAGCAATTCCATCTAAAATATTCACCGACTTAAAGTACTAAGGAAGATGGACAAGAGTATGATAGCTTAGACTGAATTCTCTAAGTATAGGGATGTCTTTTACACACATGTAGGAGTATATGATCGATATTTGGAAGAAAGGTAGGGAGAAAGACTAAAAGCGATGTTTTATTGAGAGATGATGTGATTGCTGACATCTTTTCACGACCATTAAGATAGGGTTCACGGCAACTGAAAAGCTAGTGTAGTTTTAAACTCTTATTTTCAAGTTCTTTGTTTTATATAATCCTTATCTTTATATGTAACTTTCATCTTCTTTCTTATATTATGGGATTTTGTGGATATAATCCGCTGAAAACCCTCAGGAGACAACACTCCTCCTACTTGGGACACTTAGAGGTTTAAAGATTTGTTGCACGTGCTAAGTGCAATCGTGATTGCCTACGAAAGTGTTCTAGGTTTTTCTTTTTCTTTTTTCACCCTCTCTTGAATAACTAGTTTTCCCGGAACGATCAAAATTAAGTTTGGGGGTATTTGTTCAGTCGAAAATATTGCATATTTGATGGAACATTTTTCTTACTTTTGTTAAGTACTTAAAGGTGTTTATCGTAAATTTGGAACATATGTGAGTTTATCTACAAAATACTCTTTATCATATGTTTATACACTATACCTAACATTATGAAGGAAAATATATGCATATAATATTTATATGATATTTTGATAATTTAAATATGCATATCATATCAAATAATCCTAATCAATATTCTTAAAATATTGTATCATATATAAAATGATTAGGATAATATCTCAAATATAACAAATATTACTAATACTATGAATTGAGATATTGTGCGGATTTAGTTCAGGTCTGGAGATCGAGATATCCGAGATGTTAGGAATAAAATCTGCCGATGAAGTTGAATCAAATCGTAAAATCGTAAATGGTAGAGACTCGGAGAAGATTTAAAGAAACCAGACACCATAATATCTCCACGTGTCAACATGAGACATCACAAGAATTTTGATACCCTGATCTCACCAACATCCCGCGGTTGAGAGGCCAAACGCATGCATTTGCGGCGGATCCACGGCCTCATCGTGGCCGTAAGATCTGAGATTTTCTGGGGCTGATCACAACAACAAATCCTAACACATGGGATCTAGTGTTTTTGTATTTAGTGCTATTTAAAGGACCAAGAGCTTCATATGAAAATTATCTATCTAATCTATCTAATCTCGAAATAGATCACTAAAATCATCACCTAATAGATCAATCTGAAGCGATCAAGAGGTCTACAGCGATCCACGAATCTAGGAGATCAATCGACGCATCATTTACTTCTTATGATAATATAGATCGGAAGCATAAACTAGGGTTCTTGTACTCTAAATTCGACGGATTTGTAAATGATAGTTGATTAATAAAAAGGTAGATTTTTAATTTAGTTTTTTGCATTCTGTATTACTTTCTGCATTTACATTATGATCTCCTTCTTCATCTTTTCTTCTATCTCAACCATGCGTGAGTAATTTCTCGCTTGATAGGGTAGATGAATGGATGATAAAATAATTGAACTCTTTTTATACATTTTAAAGTTTATAAATTTTAGCAAAATAATTTTTAATATCCTAATCGGGCACGCTATCAATTTATTGATAATCTCGACCGCGATTTGAGATTAGATTAACAATTATTTTGGTAAAGGCTAGGCATGAATAGAAATCAATGAAAAGATAAAGGTTAAGAGTGGGAACCCTATTCTCTCTAAAAAACCCTAATTTTCATTCATCACTATCGATCTAGTTTTAAATCTATTAAAATATAAAATGAGTCATCTTTAATTAATCATCCATTACTACTAAATTCTATGAACCCTACAAGGCTTTTCTTCATAAATTCTACGTACGTGTTCAACATAGATCTAAAAATTATTCTCGTTATTTTCAATCAACTCGTCTAAAGTAAGTAAAAGGTTCGACGTTTCCTTGAGAACGACCCGTACTCATCGTGGCTAGCTACTAGCGACAACGTTATTGATTGTGGTTACTTACAAAACACGTGTTTAAAACACATCGATCAGGACACGATAGGAGTCGGGCTCGCGGATTCGCTATTTTCCAAAAATTAAAGATACGATTACTCTGGAAACACTGATTTTTGTTGTATATAAAATAAATGTATTAACAAAAAAAATTATATTAGCAATCCTAAACTAAAATTACAAATATTTAATATTTTTGGTGTATAAATAGTTGCTGTTTTAATCTGTTATTTATACTTGCTATGGCTACTACTTAATACACGTTTCGAATGTGCCAAAAGAGTTCCACAAGCATTCTAGACGAATCCAAAAGTTACTTTCCACTTTCCCATGGCTGCCTTTGTGCTCCGCTCCCTCCACAGAATGGCATCCCGCCGCGAGCAACAAGAATGTCTTTTCCAGCTAGAGAATATCTCATAGCGCGAAAGCTCCAACATGGCTAGGTCCCTGTTACGAATCTGATATGGATAGTTCCCCTCGACAATAAATCCATGCTACCTAGTGTAGGCCAGTATATCGGTTCTCAACTTCTCATTAGAGTGCTTATTCGAGCAACTTCGATTTCATGATCCCTTCTTGTTTGTTATATATCATTTTTGGGGTCCATTCTTACTTGGTAACCAGTAATATTTTTATTCTCCTTTGTAAGTCCATCGCAAGGAGTCGTAGTTATCTACAAATAAGCATGTTTATCTGACACTTTGAAATCCACGTATAAACTAGCTTGGGTTCAGTATATGCCTGGAGAACCAATACCTAGAAGTCGGCCTAATTAACGAAGTGTCAAAGGAAGGAAGAAGAAGAAGCGCATTGCTCAGCGAAAAACACTCATATATATATATATATAGAGAGAGAGAGAATAATGGAGGAAAGAGGCCATAGGAGGAAATTTTCTTATATGGCGTCGAAAAATTACACCCTCCATCGTTTTTTCTGATGATCGGTACCCATCATCTTCATCGTTATCCTCAAAGATGTGGGTACACCAAATTTCATGCTATTCTACAACTTTTTCACCGTTGATTTAGCAAAACAAAAAGTTATGTTGTCGGTAAACCGTTAATCTTGAACCCACTAAATCAACGATGAAAAAATTATAGAATCACATGAAATTTGGTGTATCCACATCTTAGATGATAACGATGAAGATGATGGGTGCCGATCGTCGGATAAAACGAAGGAGGGTATATTTTTTCGACGCCATAGAAGGAAGTTCCCTTCTATGGCATCTTTCCTCCATTATTCTCATTCATATATATATATGAGGTTAATGGAGGAAATGTGCCATAGGAGGGAACTACCTCCTATGGCATCGGAAAAATGCACCCTCCATGATTTTTTTCGACGATCGATATACATCACCTCTATCTTTATCATCTAAGATGTAGATACACCAAATTTTATGTGATTATACCATTTTTCCACTGTTGATTCAGTTGGTGCAAAATTAATGGTTTACCGACAACAGAACTTTTTACATTGCTAATTCAACGGAGGAAAAGTAGTGGAATCACATGAAATTTGGTGTACCCACATCTTAGATGATAACAATGATGATGATGGATGCCGATCGTCAGGAAAAATGTGAAGATTGTATTTTTTCAACGCCATATGAGGAAGTATATATATATATATATATATATATATATGTATATATATATATATATATATATATATATATATATATATATATATATCTCTTCATTCTGCCATTCCTCTCTAATTTTACGTTCTATCGATGTGGTAGTGCTTATGGAATATAGGGAATATTCCTTACCAGAGTTGAATGGAGAAACGGATAGCTTATCAAGAAAAGTTTTGTTCTTGTTGTTGTCATATCATTTAGTTTCACTGGCATATCTTATGTATTGATTCATCTGCGAGATTCCTTAGTTAACATAAAGCCGCCGCTTTGTTAAGATAATGCTACACGAAAAGTATGGCTATTCTTATTTGTTAGCCTTTGGTTTTAATATATTGCTATCATTTAGTTTTTCGCTGTCAAATCATCTTACTAAAGCTGGATATAGAATGAAATCTTTTGAATCTGCTAGTTTTTTTAAAAGTATTTTCCTTTTTCCTCCCTGAAATTACCTTCATATCCTGCCTATATCCTCTTATATTCGGTTGGTATTTGGGTAATGTTATAGGGTATTTGTGGTATTTTCCATTGAAGAATATTCTGCAGCAGGCGTTACTTGTCATCACCTTTTTCCTTGTTTTTTAAGGGGCTTCAAGCCAACTTCAATGGGGCCGACCACTAAAGAGATAAAGAATCTATATACATAATATAAACCTATAGGAAGGTGGCAGACTTTTGCGATATCCCTATTTTGCCCTCCTTCGACTATGTATCAACAATAAATGAAGTGAATAATAAGTTAGTCCAATTACAGGGAGATCATTCAATTCAGACCTACTACCTTTAATAGCCAACTACTTTCATAATGTAAACCTATAGGAAGGTGGCAGACTTTTGCAATATCCCTATTTTGCCCTCCTTCGACTATGTATCAACAATAAATGAAGTGAATAATAAGTTAGTCCAATTACAGGGAGATCATTCAATTCAGACTTACTGCCTTTAATAGCCAACTACCTTTAGTAATGGACATGTTTGAAAGGTCGTTATCGAAACTTAATACATTGGATGGTGAACTTACCAAACTCTACAACCAACTCCTTTTTTATCCCCCACATATATATAACCAATTACTTCTTACATCTGCTACAACAACAATCTGCTTGGGAAGGTGTCAAGGAAAAACCAGATTGTAAGGTATGTTTTATTTTTTCTCTATATTCATTGCTCTATATCGACAAAAGCACAATTATTTATGTTTTAAAATTCTAGCAATATTTTACCTATTAATAACTATAGGATGAGTTGTCGATTTTCTCTGCCGTAATCTTTTGCAAGATGGATGGACGTAGTGAACAAGTGATGATTAACAACTGCTTTGCCGATTTTAATTTAGTTCATCAATTGTTTGCGAAGTTTATTATTGAAAAATTTATTATTGATATAGAGAGTTTCACGAATACTTACCTTGGTGATTTGTGCTATAAAATTTGCTATTGCTTTTCATGTGAGCAACTTAAGCGATTTATACCTTTAAGATGTATGTGTGATCTGTATTTTACATCTAAAACAATGTGAGCTTATAAAAATATTTTGATTTTCTCAATGTCTCATGGAAAATATTCAAGATTTATATCCGTGTGAAACTTGCCAATGTTTTTTGATGGATGACGAGCTTCCATTGCAGCTTCTTGAGAGTATCAGAAAAAAGTGGAATGTTTGCATATTGAGAATTAGATTATAACATGTGAGCTTTCGACCGAATGATAGACGCAATTTGTTCTTCGGTTGAGAGTTTGCGCAATGAGAATAAGATACTACAATGCCTAACTTCGGTTGAGAGTTTGACACAATTGATTATATGGAGCTTGAACGTACTTTTTACCAACGCTTGGTTTTCGAAAGCCTATGCCCTTGAGATGATGTTTTAATGATAAATCGGACGGTGATGTTTAAGGGTTGGTTAGATGAGGATATATATCGTGTCCGTTTAGTTATTCGAGAAAGAATTGTGGATTATGAATTCTATACACAACCGTATTGTAGGAATTTTGTAGTTTCTTTTGATATTATTAAAAAAAGACTAACATTAAAAATATCATCTTGAATGATGTGCTTTATTGAGTTAAATCGTTGTTGAACACACTTTGTTCCATCAATAAAAAATCAATGAGACCCATTTATATAAAAAGGAAAGAGTTGGAAATGAAGTGGGAGCGCTCAAGCAGCGTGCATCTTATGCATTCTTACAAATATACTAATTATTTCCTCTTTTATTAATTATTATAAATATCTACAACTACCTCCTAAGTCCCATAAACGAAGTGCTTATTTGAATTTTTTTTTAATTCATATTACACATACAACCAAGCTCATGTAAACAAAGGGCTTAGTTCAAAAGGTCTCTTTCTTTATACTTTATATATATTTTGCAAAAACCCCTCTTGCCTCAAAATCCCCATGAACAAGGGGCTTTCCTAAAGAAAATCTTTCTTTGTTGGCTAATGACTTCTTTTCTCAAATAAATATTAAGCTCATAATATTTTAACTTATCAAATCGGTTTGGGACAAGTTTTGATGAAATTTTTTCAATAATCCTCTCAAAATAGATAGAAATATAAATATACAGAAGTTAAGAATGTTATACAATGGACTGGGCAACGATAAGTCTGCAAACCATTTAATTCTGACAAATTTACGGAATATCATATGTTACCTTACGTCTCTAACACTATTTGAGAGTTAATTAATATATATCAGCAGGTCACCAATCACATGCATTTGCATGCTTGCAAGGAACTCATTCTCTCTAATAAAAAGCCACACACATTGGTGGCAGAATTTTTTCAAGATACCAATTTTATCCCCAAATTATTTATGACTATTATATACACATGTGAAAGCACATATTTCGTCTATAATAATTCAATCTATATATACTTCTTTTCATGTTTCAACCACCATAGTCATGAATAAGAACAATAATTTATGACAAACTATGTGTAGTGAAGAAAAAGAACATTGCAAGCAAACAAATGAATTTAATATGTATAGTGAAGCAAGCATAGAATTAGAGAGATCATCATTCCAACCTGGACATTAGAAAATGAATGAGCAATGCTATTATTGATTAAATAAACATCCAAGTCATGACAGTCTTTTCAAGAAAATAGTTTTCTACCTAAAATAATATTGCACTCTTTGACTATCCTCATGAAAATGGCATCACATTAATTTCCTCTCACAAGCCTTCACTATTTGATAAAAACATGACATCATTCATTTTAAAATGTGATGTTAAATATTTTCGTAGCATCGTCAAAAGTATAACACAAGGTGCATTTCAATAATAGCAAAATATAGACACGCAGTGGAACTGAAAATAATCCATCATACCAATAATTATGAGTAATACTTTATCTACGGGTTGAAATCCTGCCACAATTTACCTAAGAGATAAAATGATGGGACTCACAACACTTAGATATTAGTGTCAAACAAATGGGTCCTTGATGTTTGTCTCTTGGGTAAACTGTGATAGAATTTCACACTGGTTGTTTAAGCATTTTTCATAATAATTATGGGTACCTATTTGCCAAAAGATATGATTATTTGTCAATTAGATGATGTCCAAACTAAGTATATTATAATATATATTAAATATTTATTATTTCTTTCTATTCATAGGATATCTTTTTTCCTGAACATACCAATAATATCCTTCCATCAATTTTGAAGTAGCATAGCATTAATTAACAGGGGCATGATTTTATAGCTAGGTTTAATTTTAAAGTATCCTGCATCGTAGCATTAATTATTGAGGGTATGATTTAATAGCTACGCTGAACTCCACGTGTGTCATAACAACTGTCTACAAGGCTCCTCAATGCACAGATAGTTAGCTAAGTTTCCGTACCGCATTAAAAATTTTGACGGCATTACTTATCCTTAGAAACACCTACTTTTTTATTTTATATATAGCACATATCTTTGTATGATTCTTCCCCTTTATTCCCTTATTACTGTAGACTATTTTGACAACTCTGCCCATTATGCCCTCCTTTTATTGATATGGTGGATAGAGCCATATGATTTAAAAAAATATCAATGTATGAATCAAGAGAGTGAAGGTGCATGCATGATCTAAGTAAAGCATAGTAAAAGTAATTAATGCAAATAAGAAAAAATACATATGAAACAAAAGAGTTTGTATAAATGACAAAATCTCTCTCTCATATATATATATATATATATATATATATATATATATATATATATATATATAAACTCATCCATGAAGTGACAGCTCACACATAATGATGATATACAAAAGTCCTCTAACAAGAAAAAATTCTCGATCCGCTGCAGTTCGTAAATTGCAGTTATATTCCTATGCTTGACATGAAGAACATTTGGTTATGATAAATTTGTCAATAGTAAATTATGATTTCTCACTTATTATCTATCTATCTAATATTATGTAAAAGTCGGATGAGATAAATTTTTAAGCCTTAATGTTTACATGCTAGGTTTAGACCGTCTTTGTCATTTACGCACCTTATTATTATAGGCACTCATTTGTCAAAAGAAATGACCGTCAATCAATCAGTTTCTGCCATGATTAATACTAAAATATGCTAAATAGTCGAGTAAATAAAAGTCATTTCATATGTTACGACCACTAATGGAGACATGAATTTTTCCTTGGGAAGCATAATTTATATATCAAAATTTAAGATATTAATGAAGATAATGTCTTACGCCTTTCTAAATGGAAACTTTCACATATAAACTTTCGATACCAAATATTTCTCAATACGCTTATAATATATTGTCAGTGACAATATTAGTATTGTTTACTATAGAATTCAAAACGATTTTAGCAAGACTATTTATATTTTCCAAACTCTTCCTTATGATCTCATAACTAATCAGCGATTAATCATGCTTATAGAAACCCCACTTCCAGCGGACAAAGGTAAGAAACAATATAATTTATTTAATAAAAATTATATTATATTATGAAAATATAAGTTTCTCCATATATATGGTTATATAGAAATTGAGGTTTAAAATAAAGGCTACGTGCATAACTATACAACGATTCTGTCGTTTAGTGTAGCATCCGCTCACATTGCAATAAAAGACAATTCATGTATTTTACAATTCAAATTCATGCAATAAATGTCGCCATCCAATTGCAAAATTGTTGACAAGGTATGACATAAGCAGTACTGCATATGGTTGCAATAATAATATTAAAAAAACAAAATTTAGCAAATTTAGATTCAAATTATCGTTTCCTCTCAAGTATTAAATTAGTGCCAGTTGTTGATTATACATGAGATGCATGTTATTTTTTATAATGATCAAGCAGAAACGATGCCTTTCCAGCCCGTCACATATATGTAGTTTGTTTACAATCAGGTTACAAAATCGCATTTCTACAATTAATACACACATGTTTATTGATTTTTAAAACTAATCATGTAGCACAATGGGAGAAATATATTTAATGAACATGTGTCGACGTGTGAATGGTCTCCATTTGTAATGCAGAACAATGTGACCATTAAGAACTTTGGTTCACTACAAACACGTGGATATATTATATCAAAAGTTTTATGTATTATTGATCCCCTTGAACCTGACGACGACGACAATGATGGTGGTAACAATATTGAGATCAATGATAGCAATAAATAATCTGAAAATATGATGTTGTAGGGCGCTGTTTTATTTTTTAGGTATTGGGTTGTGACGATATTACAGAATGTTATTTGATTTCCAGGCTGGGTCGTGATAATGTTTAGGGTGTTGTTTCATTATTAGGTTAGGTTGTGGTGATGTAGCATGTTGTTTCATATCAGGTTGGGCTGTGGCAAATGTTATATGATATGATTTTATTTCTGCAGTGATGCAGAATATCTTCATATTAGGCTGCTGTGAGATTGTAAGGATTTGTTTAATTTTTCAGTTTGTTATATAGTGTTTTATTTTCCGATGTAATACGGCTATAGTGATGTACTTTGTCTATACTTAGGACATGATTTTTTTGTTTATATTATACGTCTGTTTCAATGAAATGGATGACTAATAATATGCATTTTCCTTAAAATATCTTCATGCTTTCACATTTTATATGTTTAGGTTAGATAGATATCATGTATCTTATTATGCTATCATCCATTAGTACTTTGTATGTCATTTCAATCAAGAGAAACAGAGAAACACATAATTAATTCATTTAAAATAAAAATATAACTTTTAATTTTTTAAGTATCTATTAATCATTGAGTATAATCAACATAAGTTGAGAGCACGAGCATTAAGACTAAATAAAATTTAAATTTTAACCTGAAAACTACTTCAGTATCTCATTATTCTTGATTCATATTTTCTCCACGCGTGTAGCTCAGATACAATGCTAGTATAAAGTAAAAAGGATAGGGATAAAAGAAAGAAGAGAAGGCTTCTTAATTAACAAAGTGAAAGTACTGAATGTTAACTTGCTTCCATTTTCTTATTTCTCCCATATTTGTCCCTTGCTACTACAAAAAATGATGAAAAATTATCCAAAACTCCCACACATTGCATGGGATTTACCCCTAGGTACGTAAATACAAAAGTAGCATGCTACAATAAAAATAGATAAAAAAAAAAACCATTATGACTTGACCATTCTAATTAGGAGGCCAAATTTCAGATGTTTGGACAGGTCTTTTAGCTAGCTGAGCTGATGCTGATAAATATGAAGGATTTCTTATCAAATCGTGTGACTTTTCTCACCGTATGTATTTCCTTATTAGTTGTATGCCGACTATTTCAATCCATAAATTCCAGTGGATATCTTGGTGGCTTCAATAGTGCTTGAAATAGGGCACTTTGCATACTTCTCAAGTAGAAATAACATTTATTTGCTTATTTTCAAATATTTGCCTGCATTATCATTTCATCTAATTAAGTAGTTTTGTAATGCTTTTCCTCAATTGCAAATCCTTTCAACTTCAATGTTTGTTCCAGAAAAATATATCATAATAGCAGCGACAACGACAACACTCTGCTTCTTAGCTAATTACAGGCTTAATTACATTTGTGTATGACAGTCTCAGAAGAAAAGGCGTAAAGCTCAGTAAGCTGTGTCAAGAAAGAAGAAAGCCATGGAGAGATTGGGAGGAAGAAGGCTGCAGTGGCAAGGGACAAAGTTTGGGCTCAGGAGTCCGAAGCACAGAAAAAGGCTGCAACGGCTTTTGATTTATCTGATCTCAGGAGGTACAATTTGTAATCTTGTTCTATTATCGAATAAACATTCCATGTAACTTTGAATGGTTGTGCAAACATACCATATCTGTAATATATACACGCTTGTTTGCTAGGCATAAATTCTGATGTGGAATTTGAAGGGAAGTAAATAAATTCGAAAATTTATATATATATATATATAGAGAGAGAGAGAGAATAATGGAAGAAAGAGGCCTGGGAGGCTTTTTGCGTTAGGTGGCGGCAAAAAGTATGCCTTCCACCATTTTATTCGACGATCAGCACCTTCCAACTTGTTCTTCATTTTCGAATTTATCGATACACCAAATTTCATGTGGTTACAACACTATTTCACCATTGATTTAGCAATATAAAAAGTTCTATCGTCGGTAAACCGATAATTTTGCACCCACTAAATCAACAGTGAAAAGGTGTTGGAATCACATGAAATTTGGTATATCGACATGTTACATGATAAAGATCAAGATGGCCGGTGCCGATCGTCGAATAAAATGGTGGAGGACCTAACGCAAAAGGCCTCCTAAAGCATCTTTCCTCTATTATTCTTATATATATATATATATATATATATATATATATATATATATATATATATATATATATATATATATATATGAGAATAATGGAGGAAAGATGTCATAGGAGGTAACTTCCTCTTATGGCGTCGAGAAAACACACTCTCTCATTTTTTCCGCCAATCGGCATCCACCATCAACATCATTATCATCTAAGATGTGCCAAATTTTATGTGATACTACAACCATTTCACCATTGATTTAGTAATGTAAAAAATTCTATTGTCGGTAAAACGAGCTTCCTCGGCCTTCCGGAGAATTTCTTAGAGAATGCATCCAACCTTCCGGAGACCTCCCTGAGTATCTTCCATATTCACCTAGCAAATAGCCCACAGCTCGCCTTCGAGCAATGCTACAACCGAGCTTCCTCGGCTACCGTGCTCGTCTCCGAGCTATTGCAAGGCTTGAGCTTCCTCGGCCTCCCGGCTCGTCTCTGAGCCATCTGTCAGGTCGAGCTCCCTTGGCCTCCCAACTCGTCTCCGAGCCATCTGATAGGCCGAGCTTCCCCGGCCTCCCAGCTCGTCTCCGAGCCTCCTGAAAAGCCGAGCTTCCTCGGCTTCTCCGATCAACCGAGAGCGTGGAGCCCAAACGCCCCCGCAACGGATCCGCGTACCTCGCCAAGGCGAGATATCCACCGCCTCACGTTCTGCGTCCTACGCTGGCGCATCCCGCCATTAATAAGCGTATCCCTCCATTAATGCGGGGATAACGCAAGAGCGTAACTGACGGCGTGGATCTCGCGCCGGCTCGCTCCACGCGACCACTATATAAACCCCTCTTTCAGACGACTCAGGTAACCAGAACTCATTCCAATAGGCCGCTATGCTGCTCTTATTCTTCGGTACTAACTTGATCGTCAAAGGGTCCTACAGTGGTTTCCCACCTCGGGACTTCCCTTGCAGGTAGCTCGGCTTCAGCAACTTCCAACAACCCATTGAGATCCACACGCTCAACAATCCCCAAACCAATCTCAACTGTTCAAAACCGCTCGCTACCATATCGACGGAGGACAACATCTGAGGGAGATCACAACCTCCATCAGTTGGCGCTGTCTGTGGGAATCTACTCAGAAGCTTCTCCACCCATAAAGTTGATCTTCCACCCTCGACCCGATGGCTATCAACAACCGCAATGATTCAGATACGAGCCGCCACACCCACAACAGAGACAGGAGTGGCTCGTCCCCCTCCTAACGTCATCAACGCCTTATCCGCTCGAATCGGGGGTAGCCACCACTCCGACTGTGCAGAATCCTCGGGGTACCACCACTGGCTTGAAGCATTTGAAAATAAAATCGAAGGCATATAACGAGATGGCCACATATCCGGCGAAGGGGCCGGGTATTCCGCTGATTCACTTACAAAGCCCTTTACAGAAGAGCTGCTGGCCGAGCACGTCTCGTCCAGGAAGAATCCGCCCAAAGTGGCCCTCTTCGACGGGAAGTCCGACCCGAAGGACCACTTAGACATATTTACGGCGGGCATGAGCTTCCAAGATAACTCGAACGTGGCTCAATGCCGAGCTTTCCCTACTACCCTAATCCGGGCTGGTCGGGACTGGTTCCGAGGGCTCACGCCGTGCTCCATCTCGACCTTCGACGAGCTGGCTACCCAATTCCTCGGTCATTTCGTCGGAAACCGATGACAGAAAAGGACGGTTGACTACCTGTTCAGTGTCAAAAGCGGAGACAAGGAATCCTTCAAAGGATATGTCACTCGCTTCTATAATGCTCTTTTGGAGGTTCCCGAGCACCACGATCAAACAGTTATCACCGCGCTGAGGTCGGGTCTTAGGCATAAAGAGTGGCTCCGCTCTTTTGCAATAGCGCAACCTAAGACCATGGCCAAAGTGAAAGCCTGGACCAAGCGAGAGATCCAACTCGAGGCGGAGGTGAACTCAAACCTTCCACGAGCCGACCAAACGGACCGAAAATAAGGGACAGGGAGGAGAAAAAGAAAGTCGACCGTCCCAAACCTTACTCCCCGAGGTTCTAGGAGTACACTCCTCTAAATATTTCCCAGACCGAGCTGCTAGAGGAAGCCAAGGGCGAGAGGATCTTTAAGCTCCCACCAGTTACCTAAAGAGCAGGCAAGCGTCTCTGCGGCCCGTACTGCGCCTTCCACAGGTCGCAGGGTCACCCGACTGAGAACTGCAAACAACTCCGTGACTACATCAAGGAGTTGATCCGCTCCGGCCATATGGCGAAATACTTACAGGACAAGCAGCAGGCGGAGCGGGAGAAAAAGGACCAAATTCCTCCCGGGGAATTAACGATTGGGCAAATCATGGTCGTTACCTCGGATCAAGCTCGGGAAAACGGGGAAAACCACCGCCTCCTGCCAGTCGAAGGTGTAAGCGATTCACCCGGTAAGAGGTGTAGGAAGGATGAACGATCATCTTCACCGATGAAGACCTCTACGGCATATCGCTTCCTCACAATGACCCTCTCGTGATAACGGCCCGAGTCCACCGTTATGAGGTCCAGGGAATTTTGGTCGATTCAGGAAACTCGACGGATATCTTATTCCACGACTGTTTCCAGCGTATGGGGCTAGAACTATCCGACCCTCGGCCGACCTCCTATGCCTTCTCTGGGTTCACAAACTACTCCATCCCGGCCGAGGGGTTGGTCACCTGTTCACACCATAATATTGCATTATTATATTCCCCATTCTTATTTTTTTATAAATAAACGGGTGCTTTTGACGCATGTCTGCTACATGTTACAGGTTACAGGTTCTTGGACAGAAAACAGTGAAAACGATATAAAGACGATGAAAAAGTGGACTTTAACCAATGAACAGAAGATCTTGATCAAGCCTACATGAAAGATAAAATTCACAAAGTACAAGGCAACGCAAGGTCCAAGATTACAAGCGAACGGTTAAAAAGCCATTGCAAATTGTTCACTGGAAATCTGGAACCAACCTAAAAGCCCAAATGGAAAAGGACATATGGAAACAGGAAGACCAAGTCAATAAGAGCTAGCCCAAGAAAAATGACATTCCAAAGCCACTATTGGGCCGCGGAACCGCGGCCAAACAGGGCCTTGGGCCGCGGTTCCGCGGCCATACAGAGCAATTAGAAGCTAAACTTTTTACCATAATTTGTTGGCGGTGCTGACTAGTCAACCTAAGGACTGTTTTTGTAATTTCAGACATGTGAGACAAATGTAACCCTAGGGTTTCCTATTCTTTATAAATAGGAACTCTAAACATTGTAATTTCTTTATGCCTCCTTTTAATAAAAATTTAGAAATTCTTTTGGAGAGCATCGGTGTTTCTTCTCCATTCAGAAATTCAGATCTGACAACCCTGCATGGATGATTGGAGGGATGCATCTGTAAGTAATTTAATTTCTTGCCCTAGTGTAGATTTCAATTCCTTGCCCTAGGTAGATTTAATTTCATGCCTTAGGAACTTGTTTAGGGTTTAGCTTTGAGGAAGGATTTTGAGAGATGAGATCTCTCATCTCTTTCTTACCCACCAAATATTTACAATAGGACTTCATGCATACACGCACATACCGCGCCCTACGGCATCTTACCCCTCGAGGTAACGATGACACCGTAGTGTAAACGCCCGGTTGTGATGTTTTCCATGGAGGTTAGGGTAAGGATCTCTAAAGGAAGGACAAGAACCTAGAGGAAGGAACACCTTCCCGAACGGATCTAATCCCCTTTATTGATAATTACCATAACTCCTCACAGATCTTCATTCGGGTATTGAAAGCGGTGAGATTTAATTACATTTCCAAACCATCCCTAAACCTAGCCCTAGCAAGAGTAGATCTAGATAATTGCCCTAGGTTAATTAGGATTTTAGATTTAATAATTAATCCGAACACCCTTCGGAATTAACTCGTTACAGCGAATCGGAAATTCACAACATCCCTGTGGACCGACCCGTACTCACCGGCTAGCTGCAAAACGACGCCGTTCTTGATTACGGTTAACATATATTTTTGCACTAATCAAATGGCGCCGTTGCCGGGGATGGCGTAGAATTTTCTTTTCGCGATTACGGGTTAATCATAAAATTAAAAAATCATAAAAATATGAAAAATCGAAAAAAATATAAAAATATATATATTTTGGTATTTTTGGAAAGGTTACTTTGTGATTGAATTTTTGCAGGATATACAGAATCGGATCTGAAAAATTCCAGAAACCGAAACAGAAAAAGAGGTATCGAAACAGAAGGGATTTTAACTAACAGAAGAGCACAAAAATTTTGGAGTCTTGAACCGCCCATCCGACCGCGTTTCCGCGGCCGAAACCCACGTTAGGCCGCGGAACCGCGGCCGAAACCCACGTTAGGCCGCGGAACCGCGGCCATCTTGTCGATTCGTCGCACCAAAAAATTTCTGGGGCACTGTGCAGTTAATGTGACCGCGAAATCGCGGTGGGAGCAACGTTTTGCCGCGGAAGGGCGGTGGAATAATGACATCATTAGACCAACTTTGCTCTGTAAGATCTTCTGTTCATCCTCTGTAATTTTTGAAATATATTTTCTGAAAAATGCCTGCAGGATTTTGTGCACATTAAAAATATATTCCCTTCCAAATAACGATCTTGTGCAGGATTTTTGGGCCCCGCTTGAAATGAAATTAGATTGCAAGTAATATTTTGCTGTTGCATATCTTTTCTATAAAATATTTTGCTGTTGCATATCTTTTCTCTAAAATCTTTTTGCAACAATTTTTTTCCAAATAAAGAGAAAGAAAAAAATCACTGAAAAATGAAAATAAAAATGACAAATATTTTATAGAACTTGCAAAATTTTTTAGCCCCAAATAAATCCTTGCACCACCCAACCTTCCTTCTTGTCACCTTTCTTCTTCTAACATGGGTACCCACATAATAAATCATTAGCCGAACTTTGGTATCCCGAACCTAATTTTGCGTCATACGTCAATTTAAAGACGATCCTTCCTTACCTAAAAAATCTTTGAAAGATCAAATAGAGGCGTCTAGGAGAAACAGTTTGGCTTTTCAACCCACTTTGTGTCGACCAAGTCCATTTTTACCACCTACATATGTTGACACCACTTTTCCAAGTCCTGCTGTCACTCCTAGGCCGATGTCCATTGCTGAGCATATTGCTCAATCTCGTAGCCGATCTTTCACCCCTCTCCACACATCTAGTTCTAGGGATCAACAAGACTTTTCACCTTTTTATCCACATGTTGACCCTACCCCTGTCCAATCACCCACTTCCTACCAGTCCTACCCGACTTTCCCACCTTCACTAGACACCGTTTCTACACAGCCTGTTGGGAGTTTTGCATATCCACACGATTTTGACTCTTTTACCAAAACCTCCATAGCACCCAAGTCTAGTTTGGAAGAGTCGGTGGAGGCATATATCGCAGCAACAAACAAAATGGTTAGGAATGTGGAAGCGTCCGTGGCCGCCCTTATGCAGCCTGCTGAACCGGTAGCTAGTTCCCGCTAGCTTCAAAATTTTCAATGTATAAGGAGGCGGTTAGACAGAGTGAGAATGAGAGAGGATTTTCAAATCAAACCTACACTTACCCAATTGAAGCCCACAACTCCATTTTTCCATCGAATGCCCTAAATAGTTCACCTGTTGAAAATAAAAATGAGTTGTGTGATTTTGTAGTGTTTGATTTGCCAAATTGTGAAGAACCCCTTTCGAGTGAAACCGTACCTAATCCGTTTGACCTTTACACCTCCACTCTAGAACCTAAATCGATGCATGTCCATGCTTTTGATGAGGTGTCTAAAGGAAATGATCTTCACTTGATTGAGGATATAGACGCCGGGAATATTTCGGATGATGAACCTATCGATTTAATTGAAACTTTATGTTCAAATCATCATCCCGAGTTATTAAATGTTTCTCCCGAATCTCATATGCATCTTGATTTTGATGATAATGACATGGATGAGTTAAATATTGAGGATAGTATTGAGGAGAGTTTTGAGGATAATATTGAGGTTGAATCATTTTTATTTGATGTGTCTGATTTTCCAACTCATCCTCTTAAACCTTTAACTAAATCACCCTCCCTCCTTTCCATCGTTCCGACCCCGCTTGAAGACTGTGAGCTTGAAACATTTTCCTTTGAATCTAACACAGTTCTCACATACGATAACACCTACGAGTGTTTCACTTTTTCGGACGATGTCGATGACTCACCGCCCGAGTTTGAGTCCTTTACATTTTCAGATGAGCCATTAGACTCGGTTGATTATAGTAGTTTCGAACCATTAATGGAATCTTTCAAGTTCGAAACAGTTTACTACGGTGAGAAAGATACTATCCCTAATTCACTCCCTTTCGTCCGTCCTATCGTTCCAACCGGGCAAATGACCGTCACGCTTTCATCTCCTATACCAAGTTCGGCATACCCATGTTTTCTTGCGAATCTTGAGGGATTTGATCCCATTTCTCGACGAGTTGATAGGTTAGCACAATTGTTCCCCTCAGAATGGCGGCGCGGACTTTGCGTCTTGCCTGTGATTCGGGGCAGATGCTATTTGGTTTTATCCGTCTACCTCTCCGAAGATGCCAAGTTGATTTATGGCACCGTGTATCGGAGGTTTAGACGGATGCGGACGATGTAGCAGACTTCGTCAGATTCCCCCTCAGGGTGAGGGGTTTTTGATTGTGGGGACGCTCTTCCCTGCAGGCGTAAGCCCCTGCAGTTAATTACGCTACCGCATCGCGGTAACAACTTTCTCCTTCTCCAGAATTTCACTTCATGTCGTGTGTGTTTGTTTTGTTTGTGGTTTCCCGTGGATTGTATATGGAGACTGAGTAATACCGTCGCCCGTAGGATGTGGATTAGTCCAAATCCGTATTTACTTAGATTTGGGTTTGGTGTTTTTAGTTTAAGGATGCATTAGTCGCGTTGCGGCTAAGATCAACTTAAACGTTCGTCAAGGATACGTTAGTCCTGTTTTGGACTAAGATCAACTTGACGTGATGATCGATTTAATATCTGGCCGTCGGGACTCGTCACCTCTCTGACGTCGTTGAAGGATTACGACGACAGGTGTCAGAGGAGTTCAGAGATGTACCCTTGAACCAAAGTTGATTCAGGGTTTTATCATTCATTTAAATGTCTAAGGATACGTTAGCCGTATCTGGGGCTAAGATCAACTTAAACGGGACCGTTTAGATCCGGCAAAAGAGCATTTGGAGACTCTATTGTTCCAGTTTAGGGACGTAGTGGTCCATTTTCATGTTTAGGGACGTGGTGGTCCATCGCCAGTTTAGGGACGTGGTGGTCCATATTCCAGTTTAGGGACGTGGTGGTCCGATATTAGTTTAAGGACGTCTCGGTCCGATATCAGTTTAGGGACGTCTCGGTCCGTTATTAGTTTAAGGACGTTTCGGTCCAATATTAGTTTAAGGACGTTTCGGTCCGGCATTAGTTTAAGGACGTTTCGGTCCATTATTAGTTTAGGGACGTCTCGTTCCGATATTAGTTTAGGGACGTCTCGTTCCGTTATTAGTTTAAGGACGTTTCGGTCCGGCATTAGTTTAAGGACGTTTCGGTCCGGCATTAGTTTAAGGATGTCTCGGTCCAATATTAGTATAGGGACGTCTCAGTCCGATATTAGTTTAGGGACGTCTCGGTCCGTTATTAGTTTAGGGACGTTTCGGTCCAATATTAGTTTAGGGACGTTTCGGTCCGGCATTAGTTTAAGGACGTTTCGGTCCAATATTAGTTTAGGGACGTCTCGGTCCAATATTAGTTTAAGGACGTTTCGGTCCAATATTAGTTTAGGAACGTTTCGATCCACGAGTTTAGGGACCCCGCAGTCCATATTCATGTATGTGGTCGTCGGGACCCGTCACCTCTCTGACGTCGTTGAAGGATTAAAACGATAGGTGTTAGAGGAGTTCGGAGATGTACCCTCGAACCGGATGTAAATTGATTTAGGGAGCAGCCGTGCTCAGTCAATTTAATTTGAGGACTTATGGTCATGACTGGGCTAAGTCCAGTTGGATGTTCAACATTTTTATTTGTCTTTGGCCTATTAGACCTGAGTTAGGGCTTTGCCCCTTTTTAAATAATGCACTGCATTATTTTTGTTTTGTTTGGGCTCTGCCCTTTTATAAATGATGCAGAGCATCTATTTTATTTGGGCTCTGCCCCTTTTATTGCATTTAATTAGGCCTACTAGGTCTTTTTGATTTGGGCCTGGCCCTTTTAGGAAATGCATTGCATTTGAGCAAAGCACTAAAAATCTTTTTAGATTCAAAACAGAAGTGCAAAGCACATTTTGATCCCTTGATCTAAACAAGTTTTTCCTTATTTCAGAGAACCAAAGGTTCATAACAAGTGCAAGACACTATTTTTATTTTTTAATTTTTTATTTATTATTTTTCTTTTATTTATTTATTGAAGATCCATGATCTTGTTCATAAGAGAAATTTCTCTTCTTTCAAAGGTTTTTACCTTTTTTTTATTCTTGAGGAGTTCTTCAGAGTCCTCTTTCTCTTTTTTTTTAGCAAGATGTTGATGCTTTTGAAATGAGGTCTGAGGTCCTTTTTATAGTGCTCACAAATTAGTTAAATTTGTTACAAAGATCTTTTTCTGAGTGATTTGGGGAATTTTCCCCACCGTTGGATCTTTGATCCAAAGGCCCCTGCTTTACAGAAGAAAATCTTCTTGTTTTAACAAGAACAGAAAAGATTTATTCTGTTTTGCGCAACTCCCCCAGCACGTGACACGTGTCGCGCAGCGCAGCTGTGCTTGCGCAGCTGCGCAGACACGTGTCGCGCAGCGCAGCGCTTGCGCAGCTGCGCAGACACGTGTCGCGCAGCGCAGCGCTTGCGCAGCTGCGCAGACACGTGTCGCGCAGCGCTTGCGCAACTGAAAGTTGTTTCTTTTACTTTTAGTTTTTAAAAGAGCCCTGCTCTGATTGGACGCACCGCCTTGGGCGTTGCGCTGTCGTATCAACTTCTGACACATGGCGCGTTGCGCGCAGCGCACAGAATCTGAAACGTTGCTTCATTTATTAAAGTTTAAATTTTCAAAGCAAAGTTTTGCTCTGATTGGGGGAAGATGAAGCGTTGCTTCATCTCCCGCCTTGGAATTTGAACAGAGCTTTGCTCTGATTGGGGTAAACAAATGCCCCCCCCACCGTTGCGCTTACGTAGCCTCCAAACGCAAGCGCAACGGTGGCAGAATCCCAACCGTCGCGGCAGCTTTTGGAAGTTGGAAGGGCACTTGGTGCCTATAAATAGGACCTTTGGTCCTTCATAGATGATCATCATCTCCAAAAATTTTATTTTCAGAATCTCAGAGCCCTGCTCTTGTTTTTAAGAACTCTTAGATTTTCTTTAAAAGAAACTATTTAGATAAGAATTAGTCTTGAATTAAATCAATTTTAATTAATAGAGCCTTGCTCTTATAGATCTTTGATCTAAAGAAACCCTTCTGGGGTTTCATCAATAGAGCCTTGCTCTCAAGAATCTGTTTCAAGGCTTCTTGACCCATGAACAGAACCTTGCATCTTTGTCAAAACATAGATCTCTTTGATCTGAAAATGATGAACTCTTAAGAGTTTGAATATGAATAATGAAAATTAAAAGTGGAGTTTTGTATTTTAATGGACTATATCATCTTTTAATAATAGTGATCTCAGAATCTTGGGGGACTTCTTTAAATTTCCCTTATTAGGATTTGATAGTCACTCCTGTTCGTAGAGCATTGCTCTCGAGGAGTTTAACTGTCTGTGCTCGTTTTTTAACAAGAATTCGCTTAATCAGTCGGTCTGCTAATTCTGTTGATCTTCTTTCACAGGAACAATGGATGCCTATATATATGCTCTTAACGAGATCATCTCTTACGGGACATCCGCCGACTTGGCCGCTCTCAGATTCGAGAGTTCACAAATGCGGAGTGTGCTGAAATTATGAGCCGCTTCGACGCATACAATGGTCCACTGCTCCCCCGGCGTTCCTCCCTCCTTAAGCTTATTGTGGGAGCCATCTGGGAAGCGCTTCCCCTATTCTGTTATGGCGTGCCGCTTAGGGCGTTGGATGCCGCTGAGGACAAGGTGCACTCGGTGTACCTATTGAACTTTATCTCGAAGAGACGACGAGACAGTCTTATCGATCTCTTACACGAGGTCTTTCAACAGTCTGCCATACTCGCTGCTTATCGGAGGGTGGAAGACATCAGGGAGGACCCTGACGCTTGTGCTCGCGAAAGAAAGCACACTAGGATGGTCCGCGAGGCCTGGAAAGTCATAGATAGGGTCGCTTTTGAATTCCTCAATCCATGTCCTGGGTCCGAGGTTATTCCCTTGTAATAATGTTTTTCGTTTATTGCTTTTATGATTGTAAGAACTTCTGGCAATATTAATGAAGATTTTTGTTTTTCCTAGCCTGTCTTATCTTTTGTTCAGAGTCTTTTGCTTATGCATGAATGAATGTGTCTCGAATACTTGATCAAATGTAAATCGGATACTCTTTCTGTTACTCTCTTTTTTTCCTTATTATCAGCATGCTATCTTAGTAACCATGTTTGACGGATGATTAGAACGAGTATCCTGACTTTCTCAAGAAATAGCGATGGCTTAGGCCGCAGGTTCAGATCTGCTGCCTAAGACTTTTCAACTCTATAAGCCGTGAGGGTCTCATAAAGAATTTTCTCCCTACGGATCGAGAGGATCTCGTAGGTGGGTTTTCTCCTTAGGAATCGTGAGGATTCCTAAGTGTGGTTTTCTCTTATAAGTCGTAAGGATCCTACAAGAGAATTTTTCCCTCTTACGAGTCGAGAGGACCCACAAGCGGTTGTTTCCCTCCTCGTCGAAATTCGACTTTGGAGAGTGAGACCCGTGAATAGTATGCAAGAGACTATTTTGGATTGACTTGCAGGGTCCCATTGTTCAGGAAGCAAGTTTTTTTTAGTCCCTGCTGCCTGAGGCTTCATTTGCATGTTGAGACGAATCGGGAATTTCCCGCGGAGATACTAGTTTCTCTGCGAGCCGATGCGAATCAGGAGGCTCTCGTCAAGGAGTGTTTGTATCCGTGAGTCGAGGAGTTTGCTAGGGATTATTTGTTTCCCAAGCGCCAAGGATTATTTGTTTCCTTGGGGTTTGAAACGAGTCGAGGATTCCCACGGAGACGCTGGTGGCTCTGCGAGTCGACGCGGATCAGGAGGCTCTCGTCAAGGAGTGTTTGTATCCGTGAGTCGAGGAGTTTGCTAGGGATTATTTGTTTCCCAAGCGCCAAGGATTATTTGTTTCCTTGGGGTTTGAAACGAGTCGAGGATTCCCACGGAGGCACTGGTGGCTCTGCGAGTCGACGCGGATCAGGAGGCTCTCGTCAAGGAGTGTTTGTATCCGTGAGTCGAGGAGTTTGCTAGGGATTATTTGTTTCCCAAGCGCCAAGGATTATTTGTTTCCTTGGGGTTTGAAATGAGTCGAGGATTCCCACGGAGGCACTGGTGGCTCTACGAGTCGACGCGGATCAGGAGGCTCTCGTCAAGGAGTGTTTGTATCCGTGAGTCGAGGAGTTTGCTAGGGATTATTTGTTTCCCAAGCACCAAGGATTATTTGTTTCCTTGGGGTTTGAAACGAGTCGAGGATTCCCACGGAGGCACTGGTGGCTCTGCGAGTCGACGCGGATCAGGAGGCTCTCGTCAAGGAGTGTTTGTATCCGTGAGTCGAGGAGTTTGCTAGGGATTATTTGTTTCCCAAGCGCCAAGGATTATTTGTTTCCTTGGGGTTTGAAACGAGTCGAGGATTCCCATGGAGGCACTGGTGGCTCTACGAGTCGACGCGGATCAGGAGGCTCTCGTCAAGGAGTGTTTGTATCCGTGAGTCGAGGAGTTTGCTAGGGATTATTTGTTTCCCAAGCACCAAGGATTATTTGTTTCCCTGGGGTTTGAAAAGAGTCGAGGATTCCCACGGAGGCACTGGTGGCTCTGCGAGTCGACGCGGATCAGGAGGCTCTCGTCAAGGAGTGTTTGTATCCGTGAGTCGAGGAGTTTGCTAGGGATTATTTGTTTCCCAAGCGCCAAGGATTATTTGTTTCCTTGGGGTTTGAAATGAGTCGAGGATTCCCTACGGGGGCACTGGTGGCTCTGCGAGTCGACGTGAATCAGGAGGCTCTCGTCAAGGAGTGTTTGTATCCGTGAGTCGAGGAGTTTGCTAGGGATTATTTGTTTCCCAAGCGCCAAGGATTATTTGTTTCCTTGGGGTTTGAAACGAGTCGAGGATTCCCACGGAGGCACTGGTGGCTCTGCGAGTCGATGCGGATCAGGAGGCTCTCGTCATGGAGTGTTTGTATCCGTGAGTCGAGGAATTTGATGAAGATACTGGTTTCTTCGGAGTTGGACTGAACCGTCGAGACTTCGTCTTCTTGCGGAGCCTGCTTGGAAAGTATGGTTCCCTCTTTGTTTACGCCCTTGGATTGTATACAGGGATCGATGTGATCTTAACTGTAGGGCCAAAGTTTTATCATTTCTTCTTTTTATTTTATTTTATTTCCGCGATACTCTATCATTTCAGCTTTTATATCGCGAAGGTCGCGACTGCCCAATCATTTCGGCTATTTTTCGCGGTGCCCAATCATTTCGGCTATTTATTTTATTTTCACTCGCTGCTTTTTATTGCGAGTTGCCCAATCATTTCGGCCATTTTGCATGCATACATTTTTACTTGCTGCTTTTTATTGCAAGTTGCCCCATCATTTCGGCTATTTCATATGCATGTGCGGCCTACTGGCTTTTCGCCGTAAGCCTGAAATTAAACACCGATTTCGGCATCAGCACCGCTACAACTGAGATATTGCCAGGAGCGAATCATCATTTGCCTCTGTCGATGTCGAACAAAGGTGGCTTAGCGACCAGGGTTAGGGTCCTGTCGGCTAAGGCTTTTGACTTCATGAGCCATAAGGGTTTCACGAAGTTATTTCTCCCTACAAGTCGTGAGGATCTCGTAGGTGTATTTTCTCCTTAGGACTCGTGAGGATTCCTAAGTGTTCGTTTCCTCTGTAAGTCGTAAGGATCCTACAGGAGGGTTTTCTCCTCATAAATTGAGAGGATTTACAAGGGTTGTTTACCATGCGAACATATCTCCAATCATGGATGGGACTTGGTTAGGGAAATATTTATTCGCGCCCGTGGATTGTATACAAGGGCCAGTATTGAGCCACTTGTAGGGCAGTATCGAAGGTTGTGGGGGTTGCTTAAGCACAGGTTTAGGTCTCTGTAACTTAAGACTTTCAAATCTTATGAGCCGTGAGGGTCCCATAAGAGAGTTCTCCTTACGAGTCGTGAGGATCTCGCAAGTGTATTTTCTCCCTAGGAATCGTGAGGATCCCTAAGTGTGTTGCTCCCTTGTGTGTCGTAAGGATCTCACGCGGGTGGTTTCTCCTTACAAGGTCGAGAGGACCCTATAAGTGTCCTTTAACGAGGTTGCGCCCTTTCAGGTTTTCACAAACACTCGCCGGTAGCCCTGCTGTTTTTACTCACGGAGCCTTTTCGGGTTTTCATCCGCGCCCATTTTGCTTATGGACATACCTTTTTTTTTATTCTTTTTATTTTTATATATATTTTTTTTTCCTTTTTTTTTACGGGGTCGCGCCCTTTCGGGTTTTCACGAACACTCGCCGGTAGCCCAGCTGTTTTTACTCACGGAGCCCTTTCGGGTTTT
Source organism: Agapanthus africanus (assembly GCA_030015575.1). NCBI lineage: Eukaryota > Viridiplantae > Streptophyta > Magnoliopsida > Asparagales > Amaryllidaceae > Agapanthus > Agapanthus africanus. Next base: position 305,833,411 of record CM057339.1, read on the forward strand.
CATCCGTGCCCTTTTTGCTTATGGACATACTGTTTGTTTTTTTTAATTTTATTTTTATATGTTTTTTTTATATCTCGTCAGCCTAAAGATGCTGCGGTAGTAGTTTAAAGACGTTTCGGTCTGCTATTAGTTTAAGGACATCTCGGTCCGTCGTTAGTTTAAGGACGTTTCGGTCCGTCGTTAGTTTAAGGACGATTCGGTCCGTCATGGAGAAGGCCGGCTACTTTTTATAAAGCTTAAGCTTAGGAAGATAGCGAGCGGACATAGTCGTTGTCATCTATCATTGACCTAGGCTGTGGCTCATTAAGCATAATATTTCTTTAGGAAGCGACCGTTTATTGGCCTGAAAGGCCTTTCACTATGCATGTCCATGAGTAGATAGGCCCCACCCTGGTAAACTTTATCTATGATGTACGGGCCTTCATAGTTTGGCTCGAATTTTTCCCGCTTGGCGCGATTGGGGATCATAGGCCTTTTGACCACTAGCACAAGTTCACCTTGGCGGAATGTCCTCGGTCGGGTCAACCTTTCATATGAGCGCGTCATCTTTGCTTTATAAGCTTCCAGATTTTGCTGTGCTATGAGCCGGGTTTCATCAAGGGCGTCAAGCTCCTCAAGCCGAAGGTGAGCATTTTCTTCGTCCGTTAGCTCGTGGTGAACTGCCACTCGTAGAGAGGGTAACTCTATCTCGAGGGGGAGTACTGCTTCCGTCCCAAATACTAACGCATACGGCGTTGTGTTTGTGGCCGTCTTGAACGTAGTTCGATACGCCCAGAGAGCTTCTTGCAGTCTTTCGTGCCAGTCCTTCTTATTTCGGGACACCGTTTTCTTTATGATCTTTGTTAAGGTCTTGTTGAAGGCCTCAGCTAGACCGTTAGCTCGCGGATTATAAACCGAGGAATATCTCCAGTCTATATTGTGTTGTTGCGCAAAGCGACTGATTTTGTGACTTCTGTACACTGGCCCGTTATCGGAGATGATTCGCCTTGGCGTTCCAAACCGATATATGACATGCGTCTTGAAGAAGTGGAGGATATTTTCCGTCTTCACTTCTCTTAACGGTACTGCTTCTGCCCATTTAGAGAAGTAGTCAGTCATTGCTAGGATGAAACGATGTCCTCTAGACGATGCTGGTTCGATGGGGCCGACTATATCAGTCCCCCACATTTCGAATGGCCAGCTAGCTATCGTTGGATGTAGTGGATTTGGGTGCTGGTGGATGAAGTCCCCATGGATCTGACACTGCTTCGCATATTCGAGGCAGTCTTGAATCATCGTGGGCCAATAGTAGCCCATCCGTTTTATCTTCAACTTCATCTTTGGGCCCGCTTGGTGGGAACCGCAGAGTCCGTCGTGAACTTCTTGGACGACCCATTTTCGCTTCGTCAGATCCTAAGCATCTCAGCCACAGAGAATCAAATGACCTCTTGTATAGAGTATCGTTGACGAAGGCGAAAGACAGAGCTCGTTTCACGAGCTGATGTCTTGTGGACGCTTCTTCAGGAATTCGGTGGAACTTGAAGTAATTTATGAAGACTTCTCTCCAGTCCTCGGTATTTTCCTAATCTTTTACTTGCAGGGTCGTCTGCTCGCTCGCTCCTTTTTCTTCGGTTGATTCCGGAGATATTTATGCTGGGGCAAGCACTCGACGGCTTTGTACCACGATTCTAACGTCATCGAGATTCTCGTCAGCCAGTTCTTTAGCAAGTTTAGCCAATGCGTCCGCTTTGCTGTTTTCCGCGCGCGGTATGTTCTCCAAAGTATAAAAGGGAATTTGGGTCAACAGTTGTTGCACCTTTTCACCGTACTTCACCAACTCCGGTTTGCACGTTTGGTAGTCGCCGTTTACTTGACTAACGACCAGTTGAGAATCCCCGTATATGAGGAGGTTTTCAATTCCCATGTCAATGGCGATCTCGAGGCCTGCTATCAGAGCTTCGTATTCGGCTTCGTTGTTTGTCCTCGGCTCCGTCAGGGAGAACGCATAGCGCATTATCCCTCCTTGTGGAGTTATAAAGATGAGTCCTACCCCCGATTTAATTATAGGGGTACTTTGTTTGCGCTTCTTTACGGAGGATGCTCCGTCGAAATAAAGCTCCCATCGGGTATCATCACCGTCGATCGCATCAAACGCATGTTCGTCTGGAAGATCGCAATTCAGAGGAGAGTCGGCCGGTATCGGATGCTCAGCGAGGAAGTCGGCGATGGCCTGGCCTTTCACTGCCTTGAGAGGTTGATATGTTATCGAGAACTCCATCAAGAGCAGGGCCCATTTAGCGAGTCATCCCGTCAATATGGCCTTCGACATCAAGTATTTAAGGGGGTCCACCTTTGAAATGAGACGGACTTCATGCGCCAACGCATAGTGTCTAAGCTTTGTTATCGCAAAAATCAACGCTAGGCAATGTTTTTCAATGGGAGAGTAGTTGCTTTCTGCCCCCAGCAGAACTCGACTTAAGTAGTAGAGTGCTCTTTCTTTCCCTTGATCGTTCTCTTGTGCCCATAATGCGCCTAAAGAACCTTCGAGGGCGGTTGTATAAAGAATGAGAGGCTTTCCCTTAACCGGAGCAGCCAACACTGGAGGGTTTTGTAGGTATTGCTTGATCTCGTCTAGTGCGCCTTGGCATTTGTGATCCCAGACAAACGGGGCTCCCTTCTTCATCAGGTGGTTATAGGGACGGCACTTGCCTGAAAGGTTGGCTATAAATCGCCGTATGTATGCGAGCTTCCCTTGGAGAGATCGCAACTGTTTGAGAGTTCTCGGCGGAGGCATTTCCATGATCGCTTTGATCTTTGACGGATCTATTTCAATACCTCGATGTCGAATAATGAATCCCAGGAATTTGCCTGAGGAAACTCCAAATGCACACTTGAGCAGGTTCATTTTCAAGTTGTATTGTCGAAGGCGTTGAAATACGGTCTTCAGATGTTCGAGATGTTCCTCATATGATTTGCTTTTAACCACGAGATCGTCGATATAGCATTCGACGATTTCGTGTATAAGGTCATCGAAGATCTTCGTCATGGCCCTTTGGTAGGTGGCACCGGCGTTCTTTAAACCGAAGGGCATCACTTTATAACAGAATATACCCAACGGAGTCCTGAAGGCGGTGTGTTTCTGGTCTTCGGGATCCATCTTTATTTGATTATACCCTGATGAACCGTCCATGAAGGAGAAAACCTCATGAGTGGATGTATTGTCTATCATCAGTTCGGTGACTGGCACTGGGAAATCGTCTTTCGGGCAAGCTTTATTGAGATCCCGGAAGTCTACGCAAATGCGCACTGTCCCATTTTTCTTCATCACTGGGACGATATTGGCGATCCATTCAGGGTATTGAACTTCCTGGATGAAGCCAGAGTCGATTAACTTTTTGACTTCGGTATTGATGCTCATCTCAAGCTCGAGTCGCATTCTTCTCGGCGCCTCTTTGACTGGCTTGATGTTCGAGGATATCGCTAATTTGTGTATATCAATTTCTGGATCTAGTCCTGGCATTTCAGAATAGTTCCACGCGAAGCAATCTCTATGCTGTACAAGCACGTCCTTTAACGCAGCTACCCTTTCTTCAGATAGTAACTCGCTGATGAATGTCGGTCGCGAGTCATCCGCCGTTCCCAACTCAATTTTCTTAAGGTTATCTGCAGTGGTATGAATTCCATCTTCTAGCTCTTTTGGCGCTGGTGGAAATTCTGAGATTACCTCGTCGTTGATGTTTTCGAAGCACCAGGGAAGGTCATCCATGCTCTCGGGCTCTTCTTTTGATATCGTGATTACGTGACAAGTACGAATTCGCTTCCAATCCCAATGTGGAACTGGTTTTTCTTTCGTGGCCTTGGGCTCGTGCTTTTGTGGTGGCGTTACCCTCCAGTTGTCGGACAGAGCGAACTTGCCAAGCTGATACTGATCTTCGACCCAATTCTTGAAGGTGAAGCAATCTTCGAGAGGATGCCCTATTACTCGGTGATAAGAACAATAGTCTGGGTGTGAGACTTCGCCTGCTTGTTCGGGGTGTTTGGACTCCGGCAGTGTAAGCATCTGATGTTTTAGAGCGAGGTCAAGTATCTTCTTCGTCTTGTCCCGAGGAAACGAGTACGCTCGACCCATTTTCTTCATAAGGGATAGATCAATAGCGCTCGACTCCCGTTTGCGTGGCTTCTTAGCCCTGCTTTGTTGTTGTTGAGCGCCTTTTTGGCCTTTCGACTTATTTCTGCTTTTGCGCTGAGCCTTCTTTATAACAGGTTGACAGGGAGCAGCCTTTTCATCTTTCACGGCTTGTTGGAGAAGGCGTTGCGTTCTGGCTTTCTCGTAGATGACCATTTCGCGGTTATGGTCGTCTCGGACTTTTTGACCCGCTTCCCTTATAAGCTTGTCCATTTGTTCTTCGAACGACGGACTGGGTTCCTTTGCATCTGGCACTTTTATTGGCTCAGGATTAGCGTCCTCCCATTGAGCATCCGCTTCTTCATCGAAGTCATATATGACATAGTAGCTGTTTAATAGCTCTCGTTTCTTTGACCGGATGTATCCGAGCCCGATCGTCTCCATCCTCCCATTAGGTAGCTTGTGTTGAGTTCCGGGGACGTTCCAAACCCTGTCATAGAATTTGGCCTTCCTAACAGTCTGTTCGAAGGGTATCCCTTGGCGCTTTAACAGTCGTTTCAAGCCTTCTGTATAATATCTGGGTAGACGAATGGGTTGAAACCTGTCCAGCGTTGGATCTGCTCCATACCAGATCTCTTTCTCCACTTTATTTTCTTCAGAGCGGTAAAGAAGAATTGCTTTCTCTCTCTTTCTCCTGGGAGGGATATATAATGTCCGCAACTCTTCTACACTGTAGATATTAAGTGCATCCAGTTCTTTATGGTGTCTAAGCGACACCATGGCTATCTGCAGACTTCGCTCTTCATCAGCAGAAGCTCGTATTGACAGCCGAGCAGGGAATACAGCATGAACTTCATCCTCCGAATCACTACCGAAGATCAATGAAGGAACGGATGGTCCCAGCTTGGTGTATTGGGGCGGACCCGAATAAGTTATATCCTCTTCCTCCTCGGTATCGCTGCCGAAGATAGGGATGGTGGCGTTAGTTTTGTTCTCAGGCTTGTGACACCTTTCCATGTCTTCGAAACTCGGCAAGAAGTATTTGGCATCTTCATACTTACGAACTTCATTCACAGAAAACGGATTCAATTCTCCTGCCACAGTGTACTCGAGACCATCCTTGCAATATTTCATACACTGATGCTGTGTAGAAGGGATGATATTGTACTCGTGTAACCATGGTCGACCGAGCAGAGCATTATAGCATGTCTTGGCATCTATGACATGGAATTTAATATCTGTGACGAGCAACCCGAAGCGTAACGTCAATATCACAGATCCAAGAGTTTTTGATGATTGGGAGTCGAACCCGGAGATGGTGATCTTGTCTCGGGCGAGGTGTTGGAAACTCATGCAAACCTCTTTTAACACCCGCACATTGAGTAAATTAACAGACGATCCGTTATCGACCAAGATTTTACTTATCTTTCTGTCATGGCAGTATCCTGAGACATAAAGGGGACGATTGTGTTCGCACGTCCTGAGGAAAAGGTCTTCATCGCCAAAAGCAACGTCGGCCGTGTGCACCTCTTCCAACTCATTCTTCATCTTTTCTTCGGCCAGGAAGGCTTAGAACTGGTCCGGATCTTGTAGCGCCTTAATCAAAGAATCCCTCGCCTCTTTTGATAGTAACAGGGCATCAAGAATGCTGAGTTGTGAGGGCAGGTTCCTCAGATGCGCCAAGACATTGTAATCCATCTTATTTCTCTTCGGCGGATTCTTGGCGGTTAGCTCTTCCGCAACTTGGTCATCTAGAGTAATATCCTCAGAGACATTTTCTTTCCCTTTATCTTTCTTGTTTAAGGGTCCGAGATTCTTTTCAGGTAGCGTCCGATTGCGTAGCTGAATATTTTCGCAAACTTTTGGCTCTTCTTCTTTTCCCGAAGTTGACTCTTTAAAGAGAGGGGCGAGTTCCAGCTCCTCATCAGAATCGCTCCCGAATGTAGGCACTTGTGACCCGCCGGTGTTAACCATGCGACAATCGCCGGTAGTTCTTTCAAGCCCTTCGGTCGTATTTCTTTGCTCTCGACGAGTTTTACGCTTTTCCCGCTTGAAGCGTTGTTGACGAGCAACATATCCTTGCCACCATTTATCGAAAGCTTTGCATTCTTGAGTGGGGTGCGAAACCTTCTGATGATATAAGCAAAAGGAGGGGTGCATTTCTATTTCACCAGTAATTTTTCCTTCAGAGGACGGTAGCTTCATGCCCATTGATGTGGCCTTAGCAAACCTTTTCTTTATCTTGAATTGGCTTTTGTCGGTAGCGAAGGTGTTTTGCTCCAGCGGGATCATCTCAGCTCTTTCATCAAGTCGCTGGCGCTTGGCCCTTTCAAATATAGCCATCTCGCGTTCTCGATCAGCTTTACTTTTCAGTCGAGCTTCGTTAAGGAACGCGTCAATCATTTCAACTGATAGCTCCGGAATTTTTGATTCGGTATCTGCCCCCAGCGTTTTAGTGCCAGGAGTCTCCTCATCGTTCGCGATCGCATGGGATATCATATGACAGCTCGCCACATATTCTTCGGATTCATCCGATGAATTTTCTCCCTCATCTTCTTCTGGAAAGACGTGATTGAGGAACTCTTGGAGCGTAATGGGAGTCCGTGTCTTTTGGTTGTATTCATCCAGCGCGTCAATTTGTTTTTGCAAGTCTGTGCGCTTGTCGCCAGGCTTCACGGGCTTCTTTGACTTCTTTTTCTTCTTCTTCAAGGATTTTGACGGATGGTTGCAAGTGCTTAAACCACCACCATCGGTCTTTGGAGTTGGACGGGGCTTCAACATCCCCTCAATGACCTGCGGTTCCAATGGGTTCTTCCACTTGATCGCTGGACATGTCTGAAGATCGTTTAGCATCCTCTTTGTCTTGGCTGATAATACAACCTCCCAAGAAGCTTCTTCAATGACGGAGCATGTTGCCCCCGGCGTATTCGTCCCTTTAGAGGTGTGGGGCTGCGGGGGATTCACCTTCCATTTATCAGATAACGCGAACTTGCCCTGTCGGTACTGGTTTTCAAGCCAATTCTTGAAAACGTAGCAGTCTTCGATCGGATGGCCTAGTACTCGATGATAAGGACAGTAGTTGGGCTCGTTGACTTCACTTGGTTGCAACGGACGTTTTGGATCCGGCAGATTTATGAGTCTGTTGCGCAACGCCAGCTCGAATAACCTCCTCGTTTTATCGCGGGGAAAGGAATAAGGACGTCCCATCCTATCCTCAAGGGGTACGTACGGGCGCATATCATTTTGACGAGCAACCGGCTTCGAGTCGCTCGGTTGTTGTTGAGCATTAGCGACGACGATCGCTTTTCCCTTCCCTTTGTCATTTCGGGAGTCCGGCCTTGGAAGAGGGGGTTTATGGCCCATTTGATCCATTTGCGCTAGTTTGTCAATCAAGGCCTGGAAGGTAGTTGGCTTGAAAAATATCATAAACTGCGAGATGGTTGCTTGTGGATCGAGGGTTCCCACAAACATACCAACTGCAGGAGCTTCTTCAATGCGCTGCTCACACTTTGACCATAAATTCCGCCATCGTATAGCGTACTGAACCCACGTCTCTCCGGGTTTTACCCTGGCGTTAATCAGTGCCGTCATCGGGGTACGTTCACTGGCACTTGCAAAACGTTGAGTAAACAGCAGCTCCATCTCCGCGAAGGTTTTAATAGAGTCGTTTGGGAGTTCAGAATACCACTCGAACGCCGTATCTGATAAGCTTCCAACAAACTGGCGAAGCAACAGCTTGTCGTCATCGCCGGTGTTGCCGCAGAGTGCCATGAACTGGGCAACATGCTGATGAGGATTGCCCGTCCCCTTGTAGACATGGAACTTGGGAATTGTATAACCTGGCGGGTACTTAATCTAATCGTACCAACCCGGATATGGCCGCCCCGTTTTTACGACCTGACCGGCTGCTTCAGTCGCCTGATGCACCCGTATTTGCTGGGCGATGTATTCATCCAAATCAGCTTTTGATATGGATAGAGCCGGTGGAGGATTCGATGTCTCTCTCCTATCGTCTTCAAGAATGATCGGGGGATCTTCAGCAGGTGGATCTTGTTGAATCATCATACCCACCATATCCTGGAACATGAGGGCCATTTTCTTTATGTTGGATGCCTGCTCCGCAGCTTCTCTGTCTTTCTTCTCTAGTACGCGCCGAAGGAATTCGGCGTCCGTTTCTTGTTCTTGACGCTCGTCTGAGGATGTTTCCGGGGTTTCTTTTGGCCCTGTAAGTGCGGCCATAGCGTTCATCATTTTTTGGAGCTTCTGCTGCTGCTCCTGAGCCTTGGTCACTGACCTCGTGTGCGGTCTATGACCTGTTGAAATGCGGCTATCTTCTTTTCCCGATGCCATGTAAACCGTACGAACTGTTATGCCCCCTGACTTGGGGCGTTTAAGTTCATCACCTCTGGTGTTTGTCGCCGATGCGGGGGTTTTCTCCGGCCTTCTTCTTTTGTGGGCCATTGAAGTTAGAGGGGCCGTGGAAGTGGGTACCCTAGCGATCGTTGTCCCCTGCTGTTTAATAGGGCGATCTTTTTCTTTCTGCACCTTCATCTTCTTTCGTTGACGGGAGTGATCCGTGTCGATCACGGAGTCTTGAACCCTCCTCCAAACTTTATAAATTGTGGAGGACAGCCGTTAAGGGGGCTGTTCTTGCTTTGTTTCTGGAACTCTCTCTGGAGGCGGAGGAGATCTTTTCAATGTAGCGGTTGGAGAGTTCTTTCGTACCCTCCTCAGCAGTTCAAAGCTTTTCCCGGTTGGAACAGCAGCGTTGACTTCCACCACTGGAGCCGGTGGAGTTAGCCCTGAGGAGGAGTTGCCCCCTGCCTTCCTCACTCATTGCCAATGGCGACGTCGAGCATGACGAGCCGTTGGGACTGGCTCAGAGATAGAGATAGATTCTTTTTGCCCCCTGTCTGAATGAGGCACCGCCGGTGTTAACCTTTTAAAAACTGAGGTTGTTCCTTGCGGGGTAATATCTAATCTGTCAAAGACAGATCTTCGTGTAGGGGCAGGAATGGGAATCGTCAGTCTTGAAAAGACTGACTCTTTGACGGGAGAAGCCGCCTTAACGTCTTCCGGAGCAGCGGCCGTTGCCCTCCTTGGGACAGCCATTTTAGAGTTCCTGGGCTTCTTAGCGGGCCCTTCAGAGTTTTGATCCAGTCTCGCAAAGACAGAGGCTGTTGGCTTAGTGGTGGGTGACCCATTGGCAGGGGTCGTGGTAGCAGTGAGCCGGTCGAACACCGACTTTTTGTCCACTTCCGGTGCAGGTATCGACATAGAGAAGCTTGTAGGTGGGACCATGGTCCCGAAAAACAGGCCGGTGGTGGCCTGGGTCACCTGTTCTACCGGCAGAGCGAGGAAAGAGGCCGCTTGGGGCCCATATGCTACACCTTTAGGTGAGGTGGAGCGTCCGTTGCAGTGGCACTTCGCACAGTTGGTGCAGTTAGAATCCATGGATGCTTGAGTTCTGCGCCAGACAAAAGAACAAATCTTAGTAACTTGGAAATCCAAAGGCAACCGTTTAACAAACCGCGATTGGTTCGCGAGGACGACACACGAAGTGTGGAGTGGAAAGAAGAAAAGGTCCCACCGGGCGTGCCAGAATCTGTTCTCCTCCGAATGGCGGCACGGACTTTGCGTCTTGCCTGTGATTCGGGGCAGATGCTATTTGGTTTTATCCGTCTACCTCTCCGAAGATGCCAAGTTGATTTATGGCATCGTGTATCGGAGGTTTAGACGGATGCGGCCGATGTAGCAGACTTCGTCAGATTCCCCCTCAGGGTGAGGGGTTTTTGATTGTGGGGACGCTCTTCCCTGCAGTCGCAAGCCCCTGCAGTTAATTACGCTACCGCATCGCGGTAACAACTTTCTCCTTCTCCAGAATTTCACTTCGTGTCGTGTGTGTTTGTTTTGTTTGTGGTTGCCCGTGGATTGTATACGGAGACTGAGTAATACCGTCGCCCGTAGGACGTGGATTAGTCCAAATCCGTATTTACTTAGATTTGGGTTTGGTGTTTTTAGTTTAAGGATGCATTAGTCGCGTTGCGGCTAAGATCAACTTAAACGTTCGTCAAGGATACGTTAGTCCTGTTTTGGACTAAGATCAACTTGACGTGATGATCGATTTAATATCTGGCCGTCGGGACTCATCACCTCTCCGACGTCGTTGAAGGATTACGACGACAGGTGTCAGAGGAGTTCAGAGATGTACCCTTGAACCAAAGTTGATTCGGGGTTTTATCATTCATTTAAATGTCTAAGGATACGTTAGCCGTATCTGGGGCTAAGATCAACTTAAACGGGACCATTTAGATCCGGCAAAAGAGCATTTGGAGGCTCTATTGTTCCAGTTTAGGGACGTAGTGGTCCATTTTCCAGTTTAGGGACGTGGTGGTCCATCGCCAGTTTAGGGACGTGGTGGTCCATATTCCAGTTTAGGGACGTGGTGGTCCGATATTAGTTTAAGGACGTCTCGGTCCGTTATTACTTTAGGGACGTATCGATCCGATATCAGTTTAGGGACGTCTCGGTCCGATATCAGTTTAGGGACGTCTCGGTCCGATATTAGTTTAAGGACGTTTCGGTCCGGCATTAGTTTAGGGACGTCTCGGTCCGTTATTAGTTTAAGGACATTTCGGTCCGGCATTAGTTTAAGGACGTCTCGGTCCGGCATTAGTTTAGGGACGTCTCGGTCCGTTATTAGTTTAGGGACGTCTCGGTCCGTTATTAGTTTAGGGACGTCTCGTTCCGTTATTAGTTTAAGGACGTTTCGGTCCGGCATTAGTTTAAGGACGTTTCGGTCCGGCATTAGTTTAAGGACATTTCGGTCCATCATTTGTTTAAGAACGTTTCGGTCCAATATTAGTTTAGGGACGTCTCGGTCCGATATTAGTTTAAGGACGTTTCGGTCCATTATTAGCTTAGGGACGTCTCGGTCCGTTATTAGTTTAAGGACGTTTCGGTCCAATATTAGTTTAAAGACGTTTCGGTCCAATATTAGTTTAAGGACGTTTCGGTCCGGCATTAGTTTAAGGACGTTTCGATCCAATATTAGTTTAGGGACGTCTCGGTCCGATATTAGTTTAAGGACGTTTCGGTCCAATATTAGTTTAAGGACGTTTCGGTCCATGAGTTTAGGGACCCCGCAGTCCATATTCATGTATGTGGTCGTCGGGACCCGTCACCTCTCTGACGTCGCTGAAGGATACAACGATAGGTGTCAGAGGAGTTCGGAGATGTACCCTCGAACCGGATGTAAATTGATTTAGGGAGCAGCCGTGCTCAGTCAATTTAATTTGAGGACTTATGGCCATGACCGGGCTAAGTCCAGTTGGATGTTCAACATTTTTATTTGTCTTTGGCCTATTAGACCTGAGTTAGGGCTTTGCCCCTTTTTAAATAATGCACTGCATTATTTTTGTTTTGTTTGGGCTCTGCCCTTTTATAAATGATGCAGAGCATCTATTTTATTTGGGCTCTGCCCCTTTTATTGCACTGCAATTTAATTAGGCCTACTGGGTCTTTTTGATTTGGGCCTGGCCCTTTTAGGAAATGCGTTGCATTTGAGCAAAGCACTAAAAATCTTTTTAGATTCAAAACAGAAGTGCAAAGCACTTTTTGATCCCTTGATCTAAACAAGTTTTTCCTTGTTTCAGAGAACCAAAGGTTCATAACAAGTGCAAGGCACTATTTTTTTTTATTTATTATTTTTCTTTTATTTATTTATTGAAGATCCATGATCTTGTTCATAAGAGAAATTTCTCTTCTTTCAAAGGTTTTTACCTTTTTTTTATTCTTGAGGAGTTCTTCAGAGTCCTCTTTCTCTTTTTTTTTAGCAAGATGTTGATGCTTTTGAAATGATGTCTGGGGTCCTTTTTATAGTGGTCACAAATTAGTTAAATTTGTTACAGAGATCTTTTTCTGTGTGATTTGGGGAATTTTCCCCACCGTTGGATCTTTGATCCAAAGGCCCCTGCTTTACAGAAGAAAATCTTCTTGTTTTAACAAGAACAGAAAAGATTTATTCTGTTTTGCGCAACTCCCCCAGCGCGTGACACGTGTCTCGCAGCGCAGCGCTTGCGCAGCTGTGCTTGCGCAGCTGCGCAGACACGTGTCGCGCAGCGCTTGCGCAGCTATGCTTGCGCAGCTGCGCAGACACGTGTCGCGCAGCGCAGCGCTTGCGCACCTGCGCAGACACGTGTCGCGCAGCGCAGCGCTTGCGCAACTGCGCAGACACGTGTCGCGCAGCGCTTGCGCAACTGAAAGTTGTTTCTTTTACTTTTAGTTTTTAAAAGAGCCCTGCTCTGATTGGACGCACCGCCTTGGGCGTTGCGCTGTCGTATCAACTTTTGACACATGGCGCGTTGCGCGCAGCGCACAGAATCTGAAGCGTTGCATCATTTATTAAAGTTTAAATTTTCAAAGCAAAGCTTTGCTCTGATTGGGGGAAGATGAAGCGTTGCTTCATCTCCCGCCTTGGAATTTGAACAGAGCTTTGCTCTGATTGGGGTAAACAGCAATCGCTTTTAACACATCGGTCATCACAAATTGCGCTAATTTATTCACTCGATTTACAACCTTAAGATCGTACTCCACTTCCTTCTTCTTTTTACCATTCTTCTCCCCCACCGAGACCATATTCTACCATTCTTCTTTCCACACGGTCTCGCGTGTTTCTCATTTTTTTCATCTCCACCCCATTCTTGCACCGACTATACCTTTACCATGATAAGATTTTTGAATGGTTGGTGCTAACCTTTGGCTTGTGTAAGGCCAAGCTTAAGTTTGGGGGGAACCTTGTATATATGTATATAAATTTTTGTTTTCTTTTTCTATAAAACATTAAAAAAAATTCAAAACATTAAAAATATAAAAAAAATATAAATAAATAAACAGGGGAGTGCCGATATTTTGACCCTCTTGGTTTAGTATGACAGTGAGGACACTGTCAAGTTCAAGTTTGGGGGTATGCTCGGTACGTCTTCTTCTTTCGCATTCATTTGTACATATTTTTGCATTTGCATATTTATTTGAAAACCCATAAAAATTTGAAAAATTATAAAAATTAATGTATTCAATTTTGGCTAATTGACTTGAGTTTGACAAATAGGTTAACTGGCTAGGAACAACTAGATCTTAGACTTAGTGAATTAAAAACCCTAAAAATAACATTCCTTAAAGTTTAACGGTAGAAAGTATATGCCTTGTAGTTTATTTAGAAATAGGCAAATTTTGGGTTCACTTCTTAGGCTAAGTCGAAACAAGGGAAGAGTATTGATGTTCTTATTAGAGTATAAGTTTGAAAAATAGATCCTAGCTTAAGTCTAGATTCTGAAAACGTATACCCTACAGTTTGCACAATCACGCATCTTGAAACTTGGAATAGTAGAAGAGACCTTGAAATGCTCTTGTCTTAAGTCCTTAGTACGACGAAAATAAAAGAAAAAAAAGTGTGAATAAAGAATATAAAAAAATGGACACTGGTTTTTGTGATTACTTAAGGCTGCAAAAATAGAAAAATATCTAGCGAGGGTGCTTCATCACCTAGTGCCTTAGACCAACTGGTTTGGGAGTCACTGCTAAAGCCTTGGGTGTTGCAAGACTAGGAAGTACGCTTTAAAGTGCAAACGCATCTTGTAATCGGTCGTTGGTACCTCAAGAAGTATTAACGGTCGCATGAAGGATGTGTAAGCAAAATTCAATTAAAAATTCACCTACTAATAAGTGCTTTGGACAATGGACGAGAGTACGATTGCTTGATTTGAATTTCCAAGTGTAGGGGTGATATTTACACACACGTGGGGATATGTGTTAGAGTTTAGATGAGAGAAAGGAATGAAGAATAAAACTTGTATCTTTAGTAGGGTTGATAGAAATTCCTAAGTGGAGATGGAACCCTAGAAGGAAAACTTAGGAAATGCCGAAAGCTAAGTAGATCTGCAAGATATATATAATCTTAAGTTAAATGATGAGGAAGTGTGAAGAATATGGGTGGATAATTTACAAGTAAAAGATAATAGAATTCTTAGTTAGAAAACCGAATTGGAGAATAAAAGTCGAAAAAGCCAAGTTGATAGGATTTTGTGGGTGTAATTCGCTGAAAACCCTCAGGAGACAACACTCCTCCTACTAGGGACACCTAGAGGTTTAACGGCTTGTTGCACGTGCTCAGTGCAATCGCGACTCCCTGCAAAAGTGTGGTTAGGATTTTAGTGATAAAAATAAGTTTGCTCGAGGACGAGCAAAAGATAAGTTTGGGGGTATTTGTTCACACCATAATATTGCATTATTATATTCCCCATTCTTATTTTTTTATAAATAAACAGGTGCTTTTGACGCATGTCTGCTACATGTTACAGGTTACAGGTTCTTGGACAGAAAACAGTGAAAACGATATAAAGATGATGAAAAAGTGGACTTTAACCAATGAACAGTAGATCTTGATCAAGTCTACATCAAAGATAAAATTCACAAAGTACAAGGCAACGCAAGGTCCAAGATTACAAGCGAACGGTTAAAAAGCCATTGCAAATTGTTCACTGGAAATCTGGAACCAATCTAAAAGCCCAAATGGAAAAGGACGTATGGAAACAGGAAGACCAAGTCAATAAGAGCTAGCCCAAGAAAAATGACATTCCAAAGCCACTATTGGGCCGCAGAACCGCGGCCAAACAGGGCCTTGGGCCGCGGTTCCGCGGTCATACAGAGCAATTAGAAGCTAAACTTTTTACCATAATTTGTTGGCGGTGCTGACTAGTCAACTTAAGGGCTGTTTTTGTAATTTCAGACATGTGAGACAAATATAACCCTAGGGTTTCCTATTCTTTATAAATAGGAACTCTAAACATTGTAATTTCTTTATGCCTCCTTTTAATAAAAATTTAGAAATTCTTTTGGAGAGCATCGGTGTTTCTTCTCCATTCAGAAATTCAGATCTGACAACCCTGCATGGATGATTGGAGGGATGCATCTGTAAGTAATTTAATTTCTTGCCCTAGTGTAGATTTCAATTCCTTGCCCTAGGTAGATTTAATTTCATGCCCTAGGAACTTGTTTAGGGTTTAGCTTTGAGGAAGGATTTTGAGAGATGAGATCTCGCATCCCTTTCTTACCCACCAAATATTTACAATAGGACTCCATGCATACACGCACATACCGCGCCCTACGGCATCTTACCCCTCGAGGTAGCGATGACACCGTAGTGTAAACGCCCGGTTGTGATGTTTTCCATGGAGGTTAGGGTAAGGATCTCTAAAGGAAGGACAAGAACCTAGAGGAAGGAACACCTTCCCGAACGGATCTAATCCCCTTTATTGATAATTACCATAACTCCTCACAGATCTTCATTCGGGTATTGAAAGCGGTGAGATTTAATTACATTTCCAAACCATCCATAAACCTAGCCCTAGCAAGAGTAGATCTAGATAATTGCCCTAGGTTAATTAGGTTTTTAGATTTAATAATTAATCCGAACACCCTTCGGAATTAACTCGTTAGAGCGAATCGGAAATTCGCAACATCCCTGTGGACCGACCCGTACTCACCGGCTAGCTGCAAAGCGACGTCGTTCTTGATTACGGTTAACATATATTTTTGCACTAATCATCACCCTCCCCCTCAACATCGGGGAAGCGGACAATATGTGAACCATACTGGTGAACTTCCTCGCCGCTAAGGTCCTTCTTCCTATAACATTCTCCTGGGACGTCCTACCTTGAACGCCCTCCGGGCTCAAATTTTGACTTATCACCTTGCGATCAAATTCCCTTTGGATCAAGGGGGATAGGCCAGGCCTACGAGAACCAGCAAACCGCCAAGATTTGCCTCGCCTCGACGTCCCCTGCCGGAGAGCAGGGCGACAATTTTAAGGACGCACATGATTTCCATGGGTCCTTATTTACACGCGACGACCAAAAGGAAATTCGAGGCGCCCCGGTGGAAGCATTGACGGAAGTCCCCCTCATAGAAGGAGGCGATGGTCGGACAGTCTAGATCGGCTCCCTCTTGACAGGGGACCACCGTGAAGACTTGATCTGTTTCTTCAGAGGAAACTCGGACGTATTCGCTTAGACGCCAGCGGACATGCCCGAGATCGACCCTGATGTGATCTCCCACAAGCTCGGGTCGACCCGAAAGCCCGACCCGTCCGAAAAAAGAAGAGAAGCTTTGTGCCGGTTAAACAAAAGGCGATAGAAGACGAGGTAAATCGATTGCTCACAGCCAACTTCATCAGGAACCTAGACTACTCAGATTTGCTGGCGAACGTGGTCATGGTCAAGAAGGTGAATGGGAAATGGCGCATGTGTGTCGATTTCACGAACTTGAACAAGGCATGCCCCAAAGACAACTATCCACTTCCTTGAATAGACCAGCTAGTGGACAATTCGGCCAGCTACGAATTACTGAGCTTCATGGACGCTTTCTCTGGTTACAATCAAATTCAGATGAACCCAGCCGACAAAGAACTTACCGCCTTCACCACGGATCGGGGGGGTATACTGTTACAAAGTGATGCCCTTCGGACTCAAGAACGCCTAGGCCACGTATCAACGCATGGTCAACAAATTGTTCAAACCACAGATTGGGAGAAACATGAAAGTCTACGTCGACGACATGCTCATCAAATCCGTCTCCTCAGTCGAGCACACTAAAGACCTCGGCAAGACATTCGATGTCTTGCGCAAGTGCAAAATGAAGCTGAACCCAGCTAAGTGTGCGTTCAGATTCACCAGTGGGAAATTCCTCGGGTTTATGGTTACCCATCGAGGAATCGAAGCAAACCTAGAAAAGATCAGTGCCACCCTCAATATGGCAACGCCCAAGAGTAATGTCGACATCATGCGCCTCACGGGGAGGGTGGCTGCCCTAAGTCGCTTTATGTCCAGATCCGGAGAGAAGTGCCTCCCGTTCTTCAAGGCCCTAAGGAAAATTTCTAAGTTCGAATAGTCTGAGGAATACCGAAACGCTTTCGAATAACTCAAAGTGCACCTAGCGACTTCCCCGCTACTCATCAGACCGGTCGAGGGTAAGGAGCTATTATTATATCTAGCCGTCTCCGACCAAGCAGCAGGCTCGGTGCTTGTCAGAGAATGCGAGGGCATACAGAGGCCGGTCTACTACATGAGTCATGTTTTCAAGGATGCAGAAACAAGATACCCGGCCATAGAGAAAATAGTCCTGGCACTTGTCGTCGCCTCCAGAAAACTTCGACACTATTTCCAAGCGCACACAATACTCGTCCTCACCGAGTGACCTCTAAGGTCTATTCTCACCCCCCCTGAGTCGTCAGGTCATCTGGAGAAATAGAGGTGGGAATTGTCCCAATTCGATATCAAATACCACCCCAGACAAGCCATCAAAGCGCACGTCTTAGCATATTTCATTGTTGAATGCACTATTCCTGCTAAAGAAGGAACGGTAGAGCAGGGCCCCGAACCACGTCCCTCGGTCGAAGAGGTACCCGACCCCATCCCGGACAGGGTGCTCTATATGGATGGATCTTCTACCGAGGAGGGGAGCGGAGCTGGCATGATCATTCGCGGCCCGGACGAAGCGGAAATGGAATACTCTTTAAAGCTCGGGTTCAGAGCGTTGAACAACGCCGCGGAATACGAAGCTTTGTTGGCAGGACTGCGAATTACCTCCGGGGTAGGGCTGAAGACCATCAGAATTCGCAGTGACTCCGCACTGGTCGTCGGCCAACTAACCGGGCATTTCGAAGCCCAAGAGATACTTATGGTAAAATACCTGGCCAAAGTAAAAAAGCTTCGAAAAAATTTCGATGAAGTCCAAGTGGAGCAGATTCCCAGGAACTTGAACACCCAAACCGATGCCTTGAGCAAGCTCGCTTCTTCCTATTCATCCAACCATAAAAGAAATATCCTCTTCGAAGCCTTGCCACGGCCCAGCGTGGAAGACGGAGAGGTAACACTCCAGATCTACACAACTTAGGAAGTAGGCCAGGATTGGAGAAAGCCCCTCGTGGAGTTCCTAAAGGACGGTGTACTTCCCGAAGACCGAGGAGAAGCTCGCCGGCTTCGGGCCAAAGCACGCCATTTCGTCTGGAGCAACGGAAACCTATACAAGAAATCACACATTCAACCTCTACTCCGGTGCATCGACACCCACGAGGCTGACTACGTTTTACGAGAAATACATGAAGGGGTCGGGGGAGTACATCAAGGGGCCCGAACCTAGGTCTAAAAGGCACTACTGCAAGGGTATTATTGGCCGAGAATACACCAAGATGCTAAGAAGGTGGTCAAAAGGTGCAAGAACTGCCAACTCTTCGGCAGCATATCTCGTCTCCCCGCCACCGAACTAACTCCACTGAGTTCCCCTTGGCCGTTTGCACAATAGAGGATGGATATGGTGGGCCAACTCCCCACCAGCACGGGCAGGAACAAAAACATCCTTATCGCTGTGGACTACTTCACGAAATGGATAGAGGCCATACCCATCAGGAAACCGGACGCCACCTCTACGATAAAGTTCCTGCAGAACAACATAATTTCTCAATTTAGGATCCCGAGGTACATAATTACCGACCATGGGACCAACTTCGAAAACGATAAAGTCAAAGAGTTTTGCAGCCACTACCACATATTGATGAAGTTTGCTGTAGTCGCACAGCCTCAATGCAACGGACAAGCCAAGGTAGCGAACCGAGACGTCATCCACGGTCTCAGAGCCCGTTTGGAAGGAAGGCAAGGCGGCTGGATCGAGGAACTGCCACGGGTGCTATGGGCGTTGCGGACATCGAAGAAAACACTCACGGGAGAAACCCCATTTAGCCTCTGCTACGGTACCGAGGCGAAGGTCCTCGCGGAGATTGGACTGCCCAGTTATAGGGTCGAACACTACGACGATGAAGCAAACACCTCGGCTGTAATACCCAGCCTCTTTTTATACCAATATCCGTATTTCTCTTCCACTTATAAAATTTATTTGTTTTACCTATAATTATTTATTAGTTTTTAAAACCCCAATAAACACCGAACCTTTCCTTTTCATTTTTCCCTTAATCCTAAACCATAAACCCAAGTCCATATTTAATCACATTTTTCTTTAACCTATATTCCCAAAACCCACATACAAAATCCTATTAAACCCAAACCCTTCAAATTTATTCAGAAATACCAGCCCAACACCCATTTTCTTTTACATAATTCCCTCAGCCCAATCTCTTGGCCCCAGCCCATCAATAAATGAAAAGAAATTCATTTTATTTAAACTTTTCTCCCTCAGCCCACATCCCAAGCCCAACGGCCCGGCCCCCTTTTCCATTCCCTTATAATTCTTTTTAATTTATAAAAACCCCGGCCCAGCCCGTTTCCCCCAGCAACCCGGCCCGGCCCACACGCTCTTCTTCTTCCAACGGCTCTTTCCTTATCCCCCGCTCGCGCGATCCACCTTCCTCGCCAACGCTCGCGCCCACGTCGCAGCGCCGTTGCCCACGCCCACGCCTTGCCGTTACCCCCTCGCGATCCCCTCAATCTCCTCCCCTCGTCTCCCCTGTCTCCCTCACACCCTCACTCCTCTCTCACTCACAAAAACTCTCCTCCCTCTCAAAAATTTCCCATGAACCCACTCCCGCAGCCCTCTGCCAACTTCATCACTCGCCCCACCGCCGACGGAGACGACTACAACTCCTCACCATACTTCCTCCCTCTCCCTTCTCTCCCCTCCAAAACCCCGAGTCCCTCCTTTCCCCCTCTCCTGCAAAGCCAACCCATATTCGAACTCGAGCCCCCTGCACGCCCTCCGTCACCGAGCCTCCCCGCGGCTCCGATCTCGCCTTCACCGACCTTCGACACCCTCGACCTCTCCTCGCCTCGAATCTCTTTCTCTCTCTCCCTCTCTCTCTCTCTCCTCCCCTCTCCCTATCTCTCTCTTCTTTTCTCTCTAATTCTCTCTCTCTCAATCTCTACATCTCCCTCTCTCTGATTTTCTCTCTCTGTCTAACTCTCTCTGTCTCTCTCTCTCTCTCTCTCTCTCTAAATCCTTCTCTCTCCCTCTTCAATCAACCGACCACTACCACAAACACCCCACCAATTTCCCCAACCTCTAACCTCTGGCCACCGCCTCACTGCCGGCCACCTCGTCGCCCTACAACTCCATAGACGACCCTCTACAACCCCATAACCAACCACTTCATACCCAACCGCAGCTCCTAGCCGTCGCCCGATCCCTCTTCGCTGTCGGCCATCGCCTGAGCACCGCTGCAACCATCGACGGAGCCACAACATCGCCTGAGCTCGCAGCCGTCGCCGCCATTGCACATAGCCCAAGTCAAGCCTCCTATCTCTCGAGCCCAAGCTCCACTAAAGCTCAAACCCAGCCAGTTACTGTCGTGTCGGGTACAAGTCGTTGTACTAGTCGTTGCCGTGTCGTACGTGTGTCGTTGCCGCTGTCGTGTGCCCCAAAACGTCTCCAGGCAAGTTCAATTACTTGCTACATGCTATTATAATCGTGTTACAAACTTAAATCGTATAGATTATAAATTTACAGATTTCCGATAGATTATGTGCTATACCTGTTCGATGTATGATCCCAATGAGAATATTCATCTATTTTGATGGAATTGGATTGTCTATGCTGGCCCATGTAGTGATGAATACTGTGTACAAATTTCACTGGAAAATACGACTGTTAATGACTAAAACGATTAGCCCAAATATATCTGTAAAACTGGAACTTTCCCCGTATCTGAAAACCGTTAAAATCACCATAAATTATGTGCATACTGGAATGATGCGTTCGAGATCTTAAATCGAAGACGACTCGACGAACTATAACCCTATGCAAGTTTCTAATGGATTCTTTACTTAAATTGTGACAATATTTGGATCGGAGTGCGGCTCTGGACTGCAGTCCAGAGCGACTCTGGTTGTTTTTGCTGGCTCGTAGTGTGTACCGCCTTGTTTTCTGAATGCGTATGTTGCGGAACTCTGCATTTTATTAAAGGTGAAACTGTTATCTAGATAACACAAGTGGTTTCATTCTGTTTCATCGTCGTTTGCTATTTAATATGTAATTTAAAAGATGGGGACGTATAACAGTCCCAACAGAATCAGAATTGACATACTAGTATTGAACAGTGTATAACTCCTGACGTACAGATGCAATTGAGGATCTGTCTATTGCGTTGAAAACCTTATTGGAAACCCTAGATTTCATTCAACTATAGCGTCGCTAAATTATGATCCCAACTGGGATTTAAATGCGTTGCGAAACGGACTTACGATTCTGAAACTAGATTTCCAGCCGTGAACGCTTAAAATGAAATGGCCATAACTAGTGATCCTGAAACCCAATTGACGTGAAACTAAATTCGCTGGATAGATAATCAAACATACTATTTATTTCCCGTTCATCATTTCGCTAAACTGTACACGTATGATTTATGATAAATTATGCAAGTGGTAGAATACTGATTTATGACATCTTAATCATGCTTTACATACTGTTTTCTCATCATATCATACATATGTCACTGCATTGATAACCTAGTGATCATGTGCATTACCCAGTGTTAGGTATTAGTGATGATTGTGGCAAGTACGTTAGTGTTCGTGCATGAGTGAATAAGTGAAAGTGACACGTACTTGTACACAATCAGTGAACCCTATTATTCTATTGCATTGTCGACGTCTGTGGGACGCGTGTACGTGTGACTATAAGTGGTATGGAACACTGCCATTTATCTTGGGTATTAGTCGGGACGTGCTTGATGGAGATCCTGTCTCCAGTTCTCGCGCAGACTTGTCACAGACCAACTGGTATTTGAGGTTATGGTTAGCGTTTGATGTAGACCACGGGGTGTTGGGTAGTCTGAGTGTGAGTTCAACAGAATCTCGGGAGTCCCATGCCGGCTTATATATATGGAGATATATGGAGACTTACAGGGTACATGATTATTACCGTGAGTTATATTTTGGGCCCGTGGTCCCTTGCCCTTGGGTTTTACCCTTGGGTGGAGGACACTCGCGAGTGGTTGACTCTTACACTTGGACTGACGATAGGTTTAGTGACCTGTACAGTGAGACTTAGAGACTGATAGGGATAATGGCATTGATATACATTACTTACTGTGTTGACATACCTGACATACTATTTTACTGCTTTACCGTTCACCTGATCTATTGGGTACTTCATTGGTTACTGCATGTTCATACCTATACCGTCTTGATTTACTGTTATATACATCTATTATCATTGTTCGAGTTGCCACTTGCATCTATATGTTTATATTACTATTGTGTCGCTCTGACGACCTGAGTATGCATGCTCAGAGTGAGGAGTGGATCTAGCCTGGACCAGGACTAGACGTACATCGCGGACATCTTGATCAGCTATCCAGAGTTATACTCTTTTTACCTCCATCAGGTCAGTTCTTTGTATTTGATTTGTTTCAGTTACTGCATTTCTCATTACCTGCGCATTGTTTACTGATTACCACGTAAAGCTAGAAGCCGAAGTATGACTACGGCAGGACATTTCCTTGACCGTAGGAGCATGGCTGGCCTTGTCAACCCCTCGTATTCCGTATTTTAGGAAGCGGGGCGTGACATCGGCGCTCCTAAGCAACTTGGACTTTCTATTGGAAAAGCGAGATCGAGAACAAATCAGAGCGGCCGCCTATCAGCAGCAAGCCGCTCACTACTACAATGCCCGAGTTAAACATCGGGCCTTCAAGACGGGAGATCTGGTCTTACCAAAAAACGAATTCGTAGACCAAGGGAGACTATATAAGTTCTCCCCGAAGTGGGACGGACCATTTCTCGTAACAGAAGTATTGCCCAGTGGAGCATACCGCCTACAGGATATAAATGTACCGAGGAGATAAAAAGAGACAATGTACCTCAACAAAGGAGAAATTTATTTATTAAGAGGTATTATGGGCTCCCCAGCCTTACAACAATTACAACAAAGGAAGGTGAGAACTAAGGAAACATTGTCGGTGATACACTGAAGAAAGCTCCTCCAGCCAAACCCAAGCAGCCTCGTCCCGCTCCCTCTGATGGTACTCACAGACCCTGGAAGCCACGGACTCCCCGGGGACCCCGTCAGCTAAGCAAGATGTGACGACCAACCTTTGCTAGAAACTCTCAAGAAGGAGGTCCACCGAGCGATCCCGCCTACCTTTTGAAATCAGACCAAGCCCATGGACAGTGTGCATTTTGTCAAACACCTCGTCCATCAACTACGGAGATAGGGTGTTGTACAAACCCGGGGAAGTCCTCCATATCGCATATATTAGCACCTAAAGAAGAGATCGCCGGGGAAGCAGGCGCCCACAGTGGCCCTCTGGGCGGCCTATCACCGCCTCGTGCGTCTCCTCGGAACGATCGAAGTTATAAAAGTATATATCGTCATGAGAAACGATCTCCCTGATGGTATACACGTGGCCAGTCATCCTCAAGGAATGCATGACTAGGAAGAAACCAATATGCCTTCAGTATTTATAGCCTCAACAAAAATTTTCCAACGACCGAGATTTACTCGCACGGTGACGCAAATCACGGAATATCGCACTTTCCTGATATGGTGATGCCACGTGTCATCCGCGACGGTCGCCATTCCCGCCTAAATGGATTAAGGAAGGTTGAATGACGCCTTAAGGAGATACTAGGGAGATAATAAAGCCCTCATCGCGAGACCACCGAGTAGATTCCAGCTCGGTCCATCTACGGAGGGTAGATTCCTTCCCAACAACGCTATGGATCCAAAGCCCTCACCGCGAAGCGGCCGAGTAGCTTCCTGCTCGGTTCATCCATAGTGGGTAGCTTCCTACCTAACAACGCTATAGATCTTAAGCCCTCATCGTGAGGCCACCGAGTAGATTCCTGCTCGGTCCATCCACAGCGGGTAGCTTCCTGCCCAATAACGCTGTGGATCCAAAGCCCTCCTCATGAGGCCACCGAGTATATTCCTGCTCGGTCCATCCACAGCGGGTAGCTTCCTTCCCAACAATGCTGGGGATCCAAAACCCTCATCGCGAGGCCACCGAGTAGATTCCTGCTCAGTCCATCCACAGCGGGTAGATTCCTGCCCAACAACGTTGTGGATCCAAAGCCCTCATCATGAGGCCACCGAGTAGATTCCTGATCGGTCCATCCACAGCGGGTAGATTCCTTTCCAACAATGCTATGGATCCAAAACCCTCACCGTGAGGTGGCCGGGTAGCCTCCTTTTCGGTCCATCCACAGCGGGTAGCTTCCTGCCCAACAAACGTTGTGGATCCAAAGCCCTCATCGCGAAGCGACCGGGTAGAATCGAGTGATGCCAACCATCCTACACTTGACTATCGTTCGATTCTTGCTCGGTGCGCGATCGCCCCTCGACTCCGGGGAAAGGGAGGGTACTGACCTTCCTACACTTGGCTATCATTCGATTCATACTCGATGCACGATCGCCCTTCAACTCTGAGGAAAGGGTGGGTACCGACCTTCCTACACTTGGATATCGTTCGATTCAAACTCGATGCGCGATCTCCCCTCGACTCTGGGGAAAGGGAGGGTACTGACCTTCCTACACTTAGGCTATCGTTTGACTCATACGATCGTCACCTAGAAAGGGTGGACACT
Organism: Agapanthus africanus; assembly: GCA_030015575.1. NCBI lineage: Eukaryota > Viridiplantae > Streptophyta > Magnoliopsida > Asparagales > Amaryllidaceae > Agapanthus > Agapanthus africanus. Next base: position 305,858,104 of record CM057339.1, read on the forward strand.
GGCCTAACACTTGGAAGATGAAAAGACTAACGAGCTAAAGTGCTTGCAAGATGAAAAGACTTACGAGCTAAAAATACTTGCAGGATGATCAGACATTTGAGCAAAGGAAAATACATACTTTATTTATGATTAAAATTATGTACAAAGGTATTGTGGACTCCTCAGCCTTACAAAAATTATGTACAAAGGTATTGTGGGCTCCTCAGCCTTACAAAAATACCTGGAGGCTTACAAAATTCTAAAAAAAAAAGAAAGAAGGAAAAAAATCATGAAGGGGGGATAGCTCAGACCGCCTGCTCGACCGGGATCTCACCCTGCTCGACGCAACCATCGGGGGCCAAAATGGTGAGCTCAGGGTCGGCGCTTCCACCGACAGCCTCGCCTCCCACAGCCAGCTCGGCGCTACCCCCTCCCCCCCTTCCGCGGCGCTTCCTCGGCGAGGGGGAACTTAGCGCGGAGCTCGCCATCGATGAACTCCGGCATAGATTCCTTGACGGCGTCGAGAGCTTGGTGCCACCCGACGGCCGTGGATTCGGCAAGATCAAGGTAAAGTTGATCAGACGCCTTGTATTCCTCCATGGACTTCGCCGCCCGGTTCTCAGCAAGCTTCGCCGCGCCTAAGGCCATCCGAGTATCCTTCTTGATGGTGTCCCTCGACCTTTTCATAGTGTTGTAGAGGCTGTTCGTCTCATCCAGCTCGGGTTGGATAGCCCGGTTAGACTCGTTTAGAAGCCAATGAGACTTCTTCAGCTTTGAGATCTTCAGCCCCTCGGTGACCAATCTCGACTCAAGGATAGCCGCCTTCTCCTCCGCCTGCTGCAATTGAAGGAGAAGCTCTTCCTCCCGCGAAGAGGATTCACCCGCCTTCTTCATTGCCGGGGCTACTTCCTCGGACTCCATGGCGACGAGGAGGGCGCAATGCTGAAGGACTTGAGGAAAACAACAACCGTGTTAAAAAGCTAAAACAGAGGAAATAAAACTTAGGGAATTTTCGAAGAAAGCTAGATACCAACCTGAACCGCCTCCTGTGCTATTGCGGCCACCTGGGCCTTCATGGTGCCCCGGGAATCTTGGTCTCGGCTGATTTCTCCATGTCCATCAGCAAACTGTTAGCCACAGATAGCCCCGAGGGCACCTCAATGCAGAAGTCACCCTCTTGCACTTGGATCCCGGTAGAGTGTGGCCGAGAGACCACCCGCTTCCGTCTCTTGAGGGGGACTTCCTCGGCGGGGGGGGGGGGACTCCTCCTCCCTTGCCCGGGGCGCCGGGTCCCGCACGTGCTTCTGAACCAACCCCCCACCCCCACCCCGCGGCGCTCCTCGGGGACTGGGGATGCTGCAGAAGTCTTGGCCGGAGGAGTTTGCCTTGGGGCTGTGCTTGGACCGGGTCGGGACGAGCTCGCGCCACCGGTCTTTCTTCCTTGGGCCTTGGCGGCCATGTTTGCCATGATTTTTGATCGGTCTATGGGCTCTGTAAAAAAAGGAACACACAGGAGAAAAGATCAGCGAAATGGAAACGTCAAAGAAAATTTAGCACAGTCTAAGCAGATCGTCAAAAACCCTAACTTACCCAAAAAACGTGTAGGACTGAGCCCAGCCCAGCTCAGTATCTTCTTGGAAAGCAGGACATCAGCCCGCTGGATCGGTTCCCACTAGGACACCACCCTCGCCTCGGGGGAGGTAACCTACTTCGCCCTCGGGCAGTCGGCCATGTGCCACTGTGTGGGCACAGTCCAATCCTCACTCTCCAGTGGCTCGACGAAGACAAACTTCTCTTTCCATTCATGGATGGAAGAAGGGATGACCACTACCCCCGACCAGGCCGCCCCACCCTTACGTTTTTAAAAGAAAAGTACACCTAGCTCGGCTCTTCCTTAATGGTACCGGGATGATTTTTATAGCAAAGAAAAGATAAGAGGAGGGTCAAACTAAAGGGGATCCGATCAAATTTTAACCGGATCAGAAACCCGAGGAGGATCCTCTATGAGTTCAACGCTCGCTGGCCCAGGGAAAGACGGAAGCAATGAAGCACCGCGCAAACCTCGGGTGAGAAGGGAAGACGCATGCCTGCTCAGAATGCTTCCAGATATAGAGCAATCTCCCTGCCCCTCACCTGGTCTGACCGCTCACCCTTTCTGGCTAAACGGAGTGAATAGCTAGAGGGGACGAGTCTGGATGTCGGAAAGCTCGACCATGCAATTCAGCGTGGATTGTCCAGGGACGGCATGGCATAGGGAAGTTGCGTCGTTTTGATCTTTGAGTCCACATGTCGTCTCACCGCACGTCTAAGTTTTCACGTTTATCCCCAATGGCGTCAGCGGATCGGTGAAATGATTGTGCTTTAAAGAGGGGGCGCCATTTCACTCGATCGTCGGTTGGGCTACAGGCCACGTGTACGACGTCGGTTGGTGGGCCGACAGGCTGTCTCTGACTTCTGCAATGAAGAGACGTCCCCAATAGTCGACCGCTACGTAAAGTCTCGACGGCCACTAGGCGCGACGCTTCGTTTTAGCAAGAATCGATATGGGCTGTAGGATGCTCTCTTTGGGGTGTATAAATAAGAGGGGACCATCCTACGTCCAACACTTTTCCTTAATTCTCTTTCGTTGTTTGAAGATTTCCCGGCGCACCTCTGCTTAGATCGGATCTTCTGTTGTGTTTTCCTCGGCGAGTCTCTTTCTTTAAATCAGGTTAGATGTGTTCCTCCGATGAGTCTGTAGATGAAGTAGGGGTAGAGTCGGACGATGAGGCTCCGGTTGCTGGGGCCGAGTCCAGTGGGTCATCCTCATCTTCGGCTTCAGATAGCCGAGAGGGTTCTTCTTCTTCTGCGTCGGCCTCGCCCCCTAGAGTCAGAGCCGCCCTTGTCACTCGCCGTCGAGCGGAGGCAAGGGCTCCCAAGGTGCGCATTGGAAACACCCGTGATGCACCCTCCGTTCGACACCAACCCGAGCAAAGAAAACCTAGCAGGCCACTCTCAACCCGACCCATAAAATAGGTCAGAATGAGAGTGGGGGGCTAATGATGATGCTCACAAGTATGAATTTCTCAGATTGCGACATGTGGCGGATGACGTGTCCCGGGGGCTACGGAGGTGGAATAAACAAGATTCATTATGGACGTTCCTCGGGACTTCGTCTCCGAGAATGCATCCAATCTTCCGGAGACCTTCCTGAGTACCTTCCATATTCACCTAGCAAACAGCCAACAGCTCGTCTCCGAGCAATGCTACAACCGAGCTTCCTCGGCCTCCCTGCTTGTCTCCGAGCTCTTGCAAAACCTGAGCTTCCTCGGCCTCCTGGCTCGTTTCCGAGCCATCTGTCAGGTCGAGCTCCCTTGGCATTTCGGCTCGTCTCCGAGCCATCCGACAGGCCGAGCTTCTCTAGCCTCCCGGCTCGTCTCCAAGCCTCCTGATAGGCCGAGCTTCCTCGGCTTCTACGATCAACCGAGAGCGCGGAGCCCAAACGCTCCCGCAATGGATCCACGTATCTCGTAAAGACGAGATATCCGCCGCCCACGTTCCGCTTCCCACGCTGGCGCGTCCTCCCATTAATCAGCATACCTCGCCATTAATGTGGAAATAACGCAGGGGTGTAACTGACGGCGAGGTTCTCGAGCCGGCTCGCTCCACGTGACCACTATAAAAACCACTCTTTCAGACGACTCAGGTAACTGGAACTCATTCCAATAGGCCGCTACGCTACTCTTATTCTCCGGTACTAACTTGATCGTCGGAGGGTCCTACGGTGGTTTCTCATCCCGGGACTTCCCTTACAGGTAGCTCGGCCTCAGCAACTTCCAACAACCCATTGAGATCCACGCGCTCAACGATCCTCAAACCAATCTCAACCGTTTAAAACCGCTCGCTATCATATCGACGGTGGAAAACATTTGAGGGAGATCACGACCTCCATCAGCACCCTTTGAAAAAAAAACACCCATTTTCTAATATCATGAAATAACTACAATATATTCCTTCAACAAAGGAAAGAACACCCATTTTTTCTCAGATATGTTTCTAATTATACCAACTCCACCCTCTTCAATTGGCTTGGGTGAAGATGTGGAATATGATCAGAGCATCCTCTAGTTAAGTGAGTTACATGTACCTCTAATTTACCTATAACTATTGTTAACGATTGTGAATTTCTAATATGAATATAATAAACCCAACATAATTTACTTCAATTCCAACAGGTCATAGACAGACATGATCGCAAGCTGCGAAACAAAAACCTAAGATTTCAAAAACTATTTGGGAATACTATAAACATACAGAAGGTACAATATTTATTGACCTTGTTGATTTCGCTGGTTGTAGCTTTTAAAAATGGAGACAAAGAGAAATAGAATAGAAGTATTGGTTCTCATTTCCAGCAGTAAACGCCCGACCCCCCCCCCACCCCGCGCCAATTATTTCTCATTTCCAGCAGTAAACAAATATTTTTGGAACAGCCATCATGGCCACGCATGTATCAAGATTAATGTACTGTAGGCCAAGTAATTCCGATTCCACTTCAGGCCCCTTTAAATGATCGCATTATCAACATTTTAGGCAATATAAGTGAGTTCTGCTTGTTTCCAATTGATGATGCTCGATATCGGTGATCTTCCAGATCATGACATATGGCAGATGACGTGTCCCGAAGCATGCAAGAAAGGACCTACAGTGGCCGACCAGACCACTCCTATGCCCGTCCTACAGACAACCGTTAGCTTACCTCCGAGCCTCCTGCACATTTGGCCTCCTCGGCCCTCTCAGCTCGCCTCCGGGCTAACACAAAACCAAGATAGCGCGGCCTCCCACTCGGTCTCGAGCCCCTGCCGAGCTCATTTTCCTCGGTCGCTTCGACCGACCAACGGCATCATTCGCAGGTGTTTCCGCCTCACCTCCGCGAATCTCGTCATGCACGAGATATCCGCTGCACACGATCCCGCGTTCCACGCCATCACGATCCCCATTAACGAGCATGTCTCGCCATTAATGGGAGATCCCGTCCATCACGCGGGCGTTACGTCGGGGGCGTAATGACCGGCGTGATTCTCGCACCTGCCTGCCTGCTGCCACCGCTATATAAACCCCTCCTTCAGACGGTTCAAGTAAGTCATTTTCCACTCACTAGGGCGTTACGCTGCTCGGATTTCTTGTCTAACTTGATCGTCGGAAGGTCCTCAGTGGTACAACCACCCCAGGACTTCCTTGCAGGTAGTTCGGCCCCAACAACCTCAAACCCATTGAGATCCACACTTTTCAGGAGCTATCCTCCAACTCAAATCTCGGCCGTCCATCATCGCCAACAGCAGATCAACGGAAGGTAACATCTTGACGTGATTCTACCCGCGTCAGCTGGCGCCGTCTGTAGGAACTCTTGATTCCACTCAACAAAGTTCATTTTCCGATCTCAACCCAATGGCGAGCGGTCACCACAACGATCCAAGCACTAGCCGTCGCCTCCCCCACAACGGAGGCGCGGACGAATCTCCTCCCCCGAACGTCATCAACGCCCTAGCCGCCTGGATAAATCGACTTGCGTTCGTCGTAGACGTGCTCGTCCGTGTCCAAACGGCGGGGCAAGCTCCCCGGGTCGCCGCTCCCCCACCTCGGGACCGGGACCCATACAGAGGGAAAGAAGACTCTGCTCACGTCGGCACGACCGGTCATCGCCTCGCTGTCTCCAACAGTCGCAGGTCCCTCGGGCCGACCTATTTGACATTGAGGTCTCACGTCAGAGAGCTTCGCCCCGAGTCTCGTCGCACCCCTGTCCTTCCCGAGGCGGTGGTGGTCAGCTCGTCTGCTCCTAGGCACGACCGGCACCCCCTCCCTCGACGGGGTCGCGCACGCGAGACTCGCCATGGCAGCTCAAAAACGACCTCGCCAGGAGACCTAAGGGACCTTGCCGAAAGGAACCAAGGCTCATCAAAAATCATGGTCATGTCAGCATGGGGTCCGTCGAGCACCTACGAGACTCGGCACCCCACGCCGGCAGTAGAGGCCGACAGCCGCCCGAAAAAGAAGGCCAGGGATAACGAGCCAATCATTTTTTACGACGGGGACTTCCACGGCATATCCTTGCCCCCACAACGACCCTCTGGTGATCACGGCTCGAGTCCACCAATACGAGGTGCACATCATACAGGTCGACTCGGGTAGATCGGCGGACATTCTCTTATATGACTGCTTTCTGCGCATGGGGCTCATCCCAGCAGACCTAAGGCCGACCTCTCACGTCCTTTCAGGGTTCACCAACCACTCTATCCCGGCGGAAGGGGTAGTCACTCTGCAGTTTAACGTCGGGGGTGGGGGGCGGTCGCACGCGAACATTGCCCATGAAATTCATCGTAGCAAGAATCCCATCGGCCTACAACATCCTCCTCGGCCGCCCAACGCTAAACTCCCTCCGAGCCCAGATATCGACCTACCACCTAACGATGAAATTCCCTCTCGATCAGCGCAGGATAAGTCGGGTCTATAGAGACCAGCGGATTGCAAAGGTATACTTCACCGCAACATCTTCGTCCGAGCAGCCAGTCGACGATGTCGAGGGTGAAGAAGACATCAGGGGTTCTCTGGACACTCGAGACGAGCAAAAAGAGGTCCGAGGAACCCCGGTCGAACCACTAACAGAAAGGGACGACGAAAAGATCGTCCAGATCAGATCGCTTCTGAAGGAACTCAGCAAGATGACCTAGTTAATTTCCTCAGGAACAACTCCGATGTTTTCTCCTGGGCGCCTGCTGACATGCCTAGGATCGACCCCAAAATCATATCTCACAAGCTCGGGGTTGATCCTACGGGCCGACCCGTTAAGCAGAAAAAGCGAAGCTTCGCCCCGTTTAAACAGAAGGCTATCGAAGACGAGGTGGATTGGCTCCTCACCGCCAACTTCATTCGGAATGTACCCTATTCGGAGTGGCTGGCGAACGTAGTTCTGGTCAAGAAGTCAAGCGGGAAGTGGTACATGTGCGTCGACTTCACCGACCTCAATAAGGCCTGCCCCAAAGACAACTATCCCCTCCCTTGGATAGATCAGCTCGTCGACAGCTCGGCTGGCCACGAGCTATTGAGCTTCATGGATTCTTTCTCCGACTATAATCAGATCCGTATTAACCCGGCAGACGAAGATCTTACCACATTCACAACGGACCGGGGTTATACTGCTATAAGGTGATGCCTTTCGGCCTCAAGAACGCCGGAGCTACGTATCAATAATTGGTCAACCGCATGTTTAAGCCACAGATCGGCAGGAACATGAAAGTTTACGTCGACGATATGCTCGTCAAATCAGTCTCGTCGACCGACCATGCCAAGGACCTGGCCGAGGCCTTCGGAGTACTCCGCAAGTTCAAGATGAAGCTGAACCCCGCAAAGTGCGCATTCGGGGTCACCGGGGGAAAGTTCCTCGGTTTCATGGTCACCCACCATGGAATCGAAGCTAACCCAGAAAAAATCGACGCTATCCTCAACATGACCGCGCCCAGGACCAACGTCGAGATCATGCGACTAACAGGGCGGGTAGATGCTCTGGGCCGTTTCATATCGAGGTCTGGGGAGAAGTGCCTCCCATTCTTCAAAGCTCTAAGGAAGATCCCGAGGTTCGAGTGGTCAGAGGAATGCCAGACCGCCTTTGACCAATTAAAGAGGCACCTTGCGACGCCGTCGCTGCTCACCCGACCAGTTAAAGGAGACAAGCTATCACTGTATCTGGCGGTATCCGACCAAGAAGCAGGCTCAGTTCTCGTCCGAGAGGTCGGCGGAGTGCAGAAGACGGTGTACTACATGAGCCACGTCTTCAAAGACGCTGAAACGAGGTACCCAGCCATAAAGAAGATCGTTCTGGCACTCGTTGTGGCCTCAAGGAAGCTATGACACTACTTCCGGGCGCACACCTTCCTCGTTCTTACCGAGTGTCCGCTGGGGGCTATCCTCACGTCACCCGAATCCTTGGGCCGCTTAGAGCAGTGGAGGTGGGAACTGTCCCAATTTGACATAAAATACCGTCCGAGGCAGGCCATCAAAGCATAGGACCTGATTGATTTTATCGTCGAATGCACCATCCCTAGTAAGGAGCCGGAGTCCACGCTGTCCCTCGCGGCTCAACCCTCGATCGAGGGGGAGCCTGACTCAGTCCCTGAGTGGATTATTTACGTCGACGGGTCCTCGACCGAGGAAGGCTGTGGAGCCGGCCTAATCATTCGAGGCCCAAACGAGCCAGAAATGGAGTATTCTCCGAAGCTCGGGTTCAAGTCCTCAAACAACGCGGCAGAATACGAGGCCCTGCTGGCTGGACTTCGCATGGCCTCCGGGCTAGGGCCGAAAACAATCCGGATCCGTAGTGACTTAGCCCTGGTCGTTGGCCAAGTGACTGGCCATTTCGAAGCCCGGGAACCTCTAATGGTGAAGTATCTCGCTGAGATAAGAAGACTTCGGAAGAACTTCGACGAGGTCCAGGTAGAGAAAATACCCAGACAACTCAATGCCCAAGCCGACGCCCTGAATAAGCTGGCTTCATCCTACTCGGCCAACAATAAGCGATCTATCCTCTTCGAGACCCTGCCACAGCCCAACGTGGAAGACGGGGCGACAATACTTCATGTGTACACAGCCCAGGAAGAGGACCGAGACAGGAGAAATCCCCTCGTGGAATTCCGAAGGGAAGGCACGCTCCCAGAGGATCGGAAAGCAGCCCGCCGTCTCCGAGCCAAAGCTCGTCATTTCGTCTGGGGCACTGGGAACCTTTACAAGAAGTCTTTCACTCAACCCCTGCTTCGGTGCATCGACCCCCGCGAAGCCGACTACGTCCTCCGCAAAATCTACGAAGGGGTCGGCGATGCACACCAAGGGGCCCACACCTTGATCCAGAAGGAATTGCTCCAGGGGTACTACTGGCCAACTATTCACTAAGACGCCTAGAAGCTCGTCAGAAGATGCAAAAGTTTCCAACTCCACGGAAGCATACCTCGCCTTTCGGCTACCGAGTTGACCGCCCTTACCTCCCCGTGGTCGTTCGCCTGGTGGGGATTGGACATGATAGGCCAGTTCCCTACCGGTATGGGCGGGCACAACTATGTCCTCGTCGTGATGGATTACTTCACGAAATGGATTAAGGCCGTCCCCATCAGGAAACCGGATGCCACCAAGACAATCAAGTTCCTACATAACAACGTGATACTCCAGTTCGGCATCCCGAGGTGTATCATCACCTACGACAGAACAAACTTCGAGAACGAGAAAGTGAAGGAATTCTGCAATGAGTATCACATCCTCATGAAGTTCTCCACGGTTGCGCATCCCCAATGCAATGGGCAAGCTGAAGCCGCTAATCGGGACGTCCTCTGAGGTCTCCGGACCCGCCTAGAAGGACGCTAAAGCAGTTGGGTCGAGGAATTACCCCGGGTCTTATGGGCCCTGCGCACGTCAAAGAAGACCCCCACCGGGGAAACCCCTTTCACCCTCTGCTACGGGACTGAGGCAATGGTCCCAGCGGAGATCGGGCTACCCAGTCATCGGGTCGAACACTTCGACGACGAAGCCAACACCACGGCCCTCCGAACCAACCTAGATATCTTGTTGGAGAAGCGAGACCGGGCTCAGATCAGAGCTGCCGCTTATCAGCAGCAAACCGCCCAATACTACAACGCGCGAGTCAAGCACCACCTCTTCAAGACCGGAGACCTAGTCCTGAGGCGAAACGAGTTCGTCGATCAAGGCGGGCTGCATAAGTTTTCCCCTAAATGGGACGGCCCCATCCTCGTCTCCGAGGTCCTTCCCGGCGAAGCCTACCGATTGTAAGACGCGGACGGACGCAAGTTTCCACGGCCTTACAACGCTAAGAAACTCAAGCTATACCAGTGAAGGGAATATCCACGAGTGTGTATTTCTTCTTTCACAAGAACAATGTAAACTCTTTTAAAGTCCTTTCTATTTAATAATACAAAGGGAACGCTAGAACGTTGCGAAAAGAAGAATTTTATTCATTCAAAAAGGTACTATGGGCTCCTCAGCCTTACAAAAAAGAGGTTACAACAGAGGTGGAATGGGATCTAGGAGGTACTCCTGGTGATACTCAGAGTAGATTTCAGTTAGCCGGGCCCTAGCCGTTGCAGCCCGCTCCTGCCGACGCTGCATGCGGACCCGGAAGGCCACAGAAGCACCTCACCAAGAGGCAGCCGAGTGGCTACCCTGCTCGGCTATCCCCGGCTGTTAGTTCACTGCTGCACATCACCAGGGATCGAAGCCCTCTCCAAGAGGCAATCGAGCAGCTTCAGTACTCGGACCATCCTTAGCAAGCCTCTTACGGCCCCTCCCGCGCTAAGGATCGAAGCCCTCATCAAGAGGCAGCCGAGCGGCTACCCTGCTCGGCTATCTCCGGCTGGTAGCTCCCTACCCCACAACGCCAGAGATCAAAGCCCTCATCAAGAGGCAGCCGAGCGGCTACCTTGCTCGGCTATCCCCGGCTAGTTGTTCACTGCCACACAGCACTAGGGATCGAAGCCCTCGCCAAGAGGCACCGGGCAGTAACCCTGCTCGGCCCGTCCTTAAGGATCAAAGCTCTCGCCAAGAGGCACTGGGCAGTAACCCTGCTCGACCCATCCTTAGTAGGCCTCTTACGGCCCCTCCCGCGCTAAGGATCAAAAGCCCTCATCAAGAGGCAACCGGGCCCGCCTTTGCTCGGTTATCCCTGGCTGGCAGTTTCCTACACCACAACGCCAGAGATCAAAGCCCTCGACAAGAGGCACCGGGCAGTAACCCTGCTCGGCCCGTCCTTAAGGATCAAAGCCCTTGCCAAGAGGCACCGGGCAGTAACCCTGCACGGCCTGTCCTTAGTAGGCCTCTTACGGCCCCTCCCACGCTAAGGATCAAAAGCCCTCGCTAAGTAGAAACCGGGCCTGCCCTTGCTCGGTTATCCCTGGCTGGTAGCTCCCTACCCCAAAACGCCAGGGATCAAAGCCCTCGTCAAGAGGCACCGGGCAGCAACCCTGCCCGGCCCCATCCTTAAGGATCAAAGCCCTCACCAAGAGGCACCGGGCAGCAACCTTGATTGGCCCGTCCTTAGTACGCCTCTTACGGCCCCTCCCATGCTAAGGATCAAAATCCCTCGCCAAGAAGCAACCGGGCCCGCCTTTGCTCAGTTATCCCTGGTTGGTAGCTCCCTACCCCACAACGCGAGGGATCAAAGCCCTCGCCAAGAGGCACCGGGCAGCAACCCTGCCCGACCCCGTCCTTAAAGATCAAAGCTCTCACCAAGAGGCACCGGGCAGCAACCCTGCTCGGCCCATCCTTAGTAAGCCTCTTAAGGCCCCTCCTGCGCTAAGGATCAGAAGCCCTCGCCAAGAAGCAACCGGGCCTACCCTTGTTCGGTTATCCCTGGCTGGTAGCTCCCTACCCCCACAACGCCAGGGATCTAAGCCCTCACCATGAGGCACCGGGTAGCTACCTTGCTCGGCCCGTCCTTAGCATACCTCACCGCGCCACCCGCGACTAAGGAACAAAGCCCTCATCAAGAGGCATCCGGTCTATCTACGTCTGAGCGATCTCTACCTCAACTTCGGGGCCATGGAGATACCGTCCACCGGTCTTTGCACACTTGGCAAATGAACAGATTCAACTCGACGTGTGATCGCCAGAAGAAAAACGGGCCTAACATGAAGGCAGTACTGTGCAAATACAAGTGTTTACCGACAAAGGAAAATACGCGCGCAAATACTACAGCAAAAAGTTTTTATTCATAAAGCCAAAAGTCTTTACAAGGGTATTGTGGGCTCCCAGCCTTATCAAATTAACCGGAGACTTACAAAAGAGAAAGGAGGAAAAGCCAAAAAGTTCAGGCCGCAAGCCCCGCCTAGACCTCACCTCCCTCATCACCATCGGCCGGAGGCATGACCACCGAAAATGGGACCCGTGCACGGAGCTCACTGTCGGCAAACTCCGGAAACAGATCCTTGACGGCATCAAGAGCTTTGTTCCATGCAATGGCGAAGGCCTCACCGAGATCGACGTAAAACTGTTCTGACCCCTTGTAATCAGTCACCGCCTTTCTAGCCCTAATCTCCGCAACCTCCGCCGCCTGAAGCGCCGCCTCGGCATCCCACCTGCTGGCATCCCTCGCTCTCTTCATGGCTGCAAAGCGATCGGCCAGTTCCATCAACTTCGCCTCGATGACTCGGTGGGACTCATTTAGGCGGTGATAGGACTCCCGGCACTTTGAGACAGTGAGCTCCGCGGCGGCTGATCGGGCTTTAAGGACGGCCATCCTCTCCCTCTCCAGACGCAGCTCAAGTCGCAAATCCTTAGCCTCCGAAGAAGACTCTCCCACCGGCCTCGTAGCATGGATATCCCCCTCGGCCTCCATGCGAGTAACGAGGGCGCGGTGCTGAAGGACCTGACGAAAAACAGTAAAGAGACCTAGAGACACTCAAACTAAAGAAAGGGAGCTCGAAATAACACATGAAGGAGTACATACCTGCGCCGCCTCCTGAGCTATAGCCGCCATTTGGGCCTTCAGGGTCCCCCGCGAAATCTTGCCCCCGACCGACTCTTCCATACCATCAGGCTGGCTGGCAGCAACGGAAAGCCCGGACGGGACTACAAAATGAACGTCCCCCTCCTGCACAGGAATCCCCTCAGGAATCTCCGTCGGTGGCGCATGAAAGACTGTCCTATTCCTCTTAAGAGGAACCCCATCTTCTTCCTCTCCTACATCCCTCGTCCGGGGCTCGGAAACCCGTGGACGCCTTTGGCCGCCGCCGTGGAAATCATCGAGAGCTCGTGACGAGGCTGATGGACCTGCCGCCGGCGGCACATTTGGTGCGGGGCTCGGGTCAGCCGGAGGCGCGGCCGCACCGCCGGCCCCCCTCCGGGACAGAGCACCGAGGGTACCAAGTGTCCTGGATCGATCCATTTGTCCTGCCAAAGGGAGAGGCATGCTCGACTTGGAAGGAGAAGAAAGAAAAGGAAGAATCTACGGGGTGCTCCCTAGACTCTACCCGAACTATTTCTACAGACTCCTCAGAAGAAGACACCTAACATGATGGAGAGAAGTCCTCGGGAGAGAAAACGCAGAGATCCGACCTAAAAGGAGAGCGCCGAGCTAACGAGACTCAGGACGAGGAAAATTTGTAGAGGTATGGGCCCTTATAGGGACCCCACCTCTATTTATAGCTGCCGGCGTACACATCCTACGGCGATAGTCATCTCCCGTCGAAACAGCTCAGTGCATTCGACGGCCATGATCGCTCCACCTGTCGCACAAGCATTAGCCGTATCCTATCAGACGCCAGAAGTCTGCGGCCCATCGCGTCGGCCAACCAGCGCCCGACACGTGGGCTGTCGCTTCGGTGAACGTACGCACGTTCCGACGCATCCTCTTTAATGCGAGATCTGATCCCTGATCCGCTAACATCACCCAGAAGATACAGTTGATTGCCCATGCTTACGATATCTACGACGAGGAGTTCACCTCGAGTGACCCGGCATACCACCCTCGACCCGACCCGTGAACAGGTCGGGACGAGAGTAGGGGGCTAATGATGATACTCGATATCGGTGATCTTCCAGATCATGACACATGGCAGATGACGTGTCCAGAAGCGTGCAAGAAAGGACCTGCAGTGGCCGACCAGACCACTCTTATGCCCGTCCTACAGATAACCGCTGGCTCACCTCCGAGCCTCCTGCACATTTGGCCTCCTCGGCCCTCTCAGCTCGCCTCCGGGCTACTACAGAACCAAGATAGCTCGGCCTCCCACTCGGTCCCGAGCCACCACCGAGCTCATCTTCCTCGATCTCTTCGACCGACCAACGGCATCATTTGCAGGTGTTTCTGCCTCATCTCTATGAATCTCGCCATGCGCGAGATATCCGCTGCCCACGATCCCGCGTTCCACGCCATCACGATCCCCATTAATGAGCCTGTCTCGCCATTAATGGGAGATCCCGCCCATCACGCGGGCGTGACGTCGGGTGCGTAACGGCTGGCGTGATTCTCACACCTGCCTGCCTGCTGCCACCGCTATATAAACCCCTCCTTCAGACGGTTCAAGTAAGTCATTTTCCACTCACTAGGCCGTTACTCTCCTCGGATTTCTTGTCTAACTTGATTGTCGGAGGGTCAACGGTGGTACAACCACCTTGGGACTTCCTTGCAGGTAGCTCAGCCCCAACAACCTCAAACCCATTGAGATCCACACACTTCAGGAGCTATCTTCCAACTCAAATCTCGGCCGTCCATCATCGCCAACAGCAGATCAACGGAAGGTAACATCTTGACGTGATTCTACCCGTGTCAGCAATTTATTAAACATGTTTATTCAAGCATAATCTTTTCGTGTGGCAGATCTATCCTTTTGAACAACTTAATATCTTGATAGACAGGCACCTTAGTTTTTACTTGAAATATTCACTACTACAGAGTATGGATTTGGTACCGTGACCACAGAGATATATGGTCACGGTTAAAACCGTGACACAACCGTCACCTAAAACCCCGTCACGAGAACCGTAGTCACGCCCGTAACCGTGACCATATGTTTTTTAAGTAACGGTTATAATCGCGACCATGTACGTGGTGTTACCAAAAACGGTTCAAACAACTAAATGAACCCGTGTGGGGTCCACATATAAGGTCATAGTTAAGACCGTGGCCACGTTATGCTCACGGTGTAAACCGTGAAAATAGATGATATATGGTCACGGTTATAACCGTGACCAAAAGGTTAAAGCCTAATGTAAAATACATGCTATAGCAGGTAACCGTGACTATATAGTCCCTATGGTCACGGGTTAAACCGTGACCAGAAGAGGAAACTATAGTGAAGGTTATCTGCTACTAGCAGGTAACCGTTACTATATCCTATGGTCACGGTTGTAACCGTGACCATATATTATTTGTTCACGGTTACAGCCGTGACCAAATACATTATCAATTTTTTTAAACTGAGTCGTCCCACGCGCGCTACTTTTCAATTACAACCAGCGCGCTACTTTTCAATTACAACCAGTGATTGATAATAATCATATAATCAAATCTCATGCAATTTTAACAATCAAGAAGTAATATGATTATAATCAAACACAATTATAAATAAAATATATACACTAAACGGTATAATCAATAAATCAATACAACAAATGTTTGTATAAAAAGAATCAATGATTTATGGTCGTTAGGACATTCCAGCTCCATCGTCATGTGACCTGAATATTCTCCCAAACTCGTCTTGTATAGCCTTCCTGATGGCCTCCGCATTCGATCGCATCGGCTCCTCGATCTGCGCCTGAAGCGTATCCACCCGCACATTCTGCTGCTCCACCCGATCTTGGAGCGAATGAATCTCCTCCTGCGACGCAGCAGCCGCATCTGCCCGCGTCCGGGCCACAGCGTAATCGTGGATGGACGAACGCTTGGAAAAGTGTCGGTAGGCCCCGGGTCCAACCCCGGGCCCATAGCCACCGTGATGTTCGTTGGATATCGAATCCAGAATAGGGACAATGGCGGTAATCGAGTCATCAGAGCCATGTTCTAAGACGTTCGTCCTCTCCTGGAACTGGGTCTATATATATATATATATTGTAACGCAGATCATCTCCTGGCAGCAGTGTAGTTGGCGGGGTCTTGCTTTTTCTGTGATAAAATTAGGATTTATTTCAATAAGTAAATTTTGAGAAAGAAAACACATATTCTTAAACGTCGAAATACTCACGAGCTGGTGCTGAGCGCTAGCCAGCGACCTTTTCCCTTGGATTGGGATAGCGTGTTCTCTGACGCCATTGTTTCGGTTTTCCCTGTTGCGAACTAACGCCGCTGTTCCCTTATAAAAAATGAATAACAAATAAAATCAACGGGAAAAAGTCCCCTAATGGAGCATCACGTGCCCACACGTGATAGGCGCCGCGCTTGACAAAACTAAGATGAAACTGGGCCTCACGTGCAG
The DNA here is from genome assembly GCA_030015575.1 of Agapanthus africanus. Taxonomy (NCBI): domain Eukaryota; kingdom Viridiplantae; phylum Streptophyta; class Magnoliopsida; order Asparagales; family Amaryllidaceae; genus Agapanthus; species Agapanthus africanus. The sequence continues at coordinate 305,874,030 of CM057339.1, forward strand.
ACACATGACCTCTATATACAAAGTATATAGGCGCCTGAATAAAGCAAACAATTGGCCAGAGCAAAAACTCACGTGATAGCACGTGACGCTCTTTGGTAGGCTTAATTTGGTAGGGTCACGTGCTACACGTGATAAGCTCACATGCCTTCTGAACCGATAGAATTAAATTCTAATTAAGAGGAATCAAAACCCCTAGTTGGAAAATGTTTCCTTAAATCTTTCCAAACAAAAAAGACTGTGCTCTGTAAATCAGAGCACCGTTGGATCAAAGATCCAATGGTGATTAAACATCACCAAGATACAAAATATGTTCTGTATGGGAAAATATTTTCCCAATCTTGCTAAAAACAAGAAAGATGTCTTCTGTAAAACAGAATCCCTTGGATCAAAGATCCAATGGTGGGATAAATTCCTAAATCGATTAGAGATCTCTCAATGAGAGATTTCCTTAACTGATTCAACAAATCAGCATCCTCTATATAAAGGACCCAAGACTTTTAGTCTTGTACAGAGGAACCCCCCCCATAAACTTCAAGTGAAAAGAAGGACACAGAGGGAGAGGGGAAGAAAAATAGATAGAGAATTTAATTCTCTAAAGAAGAGGAACCCCTCCCAAAAGCTCCCACAAAAAGATAATTTAATTCTCAAACCAAGAGTTTAACTCTTCTCAAAGAACTTAGTTCTTCCTCTGGTTGAAGATCTGCAGAAGCAGATCTCCCCATAAGTTGAGAAGTTAATTCTCATCGGGGAGATCTGTTATGCAGATTCAAAATTTAGGGGGGAATTGAGTTCAAAGAATTTAATTCTTACAACAGAGCATATAGGAATTTAATTCCTCTAAATAAAACTAGGGTTTAACCCTATAAAAGAATTTAATTCTTTTTAAATAAGGGGCTTGAAAGTCTCAAAACTCAAGATCTCCATGCACTTAAAAAAAAAAGATTAGCACCCAACATGATAGATCACGTGCGCCTACGTGAGTACCCTTGTTGAACAAAAGAGAACAATTGAGATCAGGTCACGTGACCCCACATGACCCATGAACAAGCCTTTCAAGAAAGGAGAATAAACTCAAAACAACTTCTATTTTTAGGGGCGTCTCACGTGATATCACGTGACCCCTTAGCACCTTCAAAACACAAGCAGTTTCTTTTTTAGGGCGCCTCACGTGACATCACGTGGCCCCTTAACAGTGCTTAGCACTTTCAGAAGAAAGGGAGAATAAATCAAATGCAGTTTACATCCTTTGGGGACGCCTCACGTGACTCCTTAACAGTGCTCAGCACTCAGAAAAGAAAAAGGGAATAAACCCTATTTTGGGGCGCCTCACGTGATCCCACATGACCCCCTGACAGTGCTCAGTACTAGAATAGGAGAATAAAAGAGGCAGCGCCCAACTCTAAGCGTCTCACGTGCCACACGTGAGCGCCCCAACTTTCAATGTTTAACACTGGTATAGCGCCTCACGTACCACACGTGAGCATCTCAAATCTCAGTGTTTAACACCGCCTTAGAATATCATGTGGGAGCACGTGGGCACTGAGCATACACTAGTGTTTAACATTATAAGAGGTCAATTTCAACTCCAGATTGGCTAAGTCTTTCCTGAGATTAAATCTCTAAATAAACCGAGCCTCCATGCTCATAACTGATGTTTCCTCAATTTGGAATTTGGTTCAAGGGTCCATCTCTCCACACCTTTGATACATGTCATTATAATTATTCAACGTCTTCAGAGAGGTGGTGGGTCCCGACAACCAATAAGCTATGGACCGTAATGTCCTTAAACTAACTATGGACCGTAATGTCCTTAAACTAAACCCCCACCTCAAAAATGGTGATCTGTGGACCGCAATGTCCCTAAACTAAACTCTATAGGCTATGACTTCTTTAAACTATGGACTACGAGGTCCTTAAACTCATGGATTATGATGTCCTTAAACCCAATGGACCGCAACGTCCTTAAACTAACAACGGACCGTGACGTCCTTAAACTAAACTTCATGGACTATGATGTCCTTAAACTGAGAAAACCTTACAGACTATGATGTCTTTAAACTCATGGACTATGATGTCCTTAAACTTACGGACCGCAACGTCCCTAAACTAAATCCTACGGACTATGACGTCCTTAAACTTCATGGACTATGATGTCCTTACACTTATGGACCGCAATGTCCCTAAACTAAGACGATAGAGTCCAAATACTCTTTCGTTGCATCTAAATGATCCCAAAACCTTGTTGAGTAGATCTTAGTCTAGAATTAGACTAACGTATCCTTAACAAACATTTAAGTTGATCTTAATCTCAAATGAGGTTAACGATCCTTAAACCAACCCAAATCCAAATTTAAGAAAATACGGATTTGGACTAATCTACGCCCTACGGGTGACAACGTAAATTAGTCTCCATATACAATCCACGGGCTACCAAAAATAAAACAAACACACACGACACGGAGTGACCATCTGGAGAAGGAGAAAGTTGTTACCGTGATGCGGTAGCGTAATTAACTGCAGGGGATTGCGCCTGCAGAGAAGAGTGTCCCCACAATCAAAAACCCCTCACAACGAAGGGGAATCTGACAAAGTCTGCTATAACGGCCGCATCCATCTACACCTCCGATACACGGTGCCATAAATCAACTTGGTATCTTTGGAGAGGTAGACGGATAAAACCAAATATCATATGCCCCAAAATTCAGGCAAGACGTTTGTATTTTTGGTTTTCGGCAGAGAACAGATTAATCTCTTGGTTTCCAATGACAAACAACACTCCAGTCAGCCTTCTTCAGATCCCGAGAATAATATATTTGTGTTTTCATCGATGGAAAGATAAAGTTATCGTATCCATAGACTGTCCATTTGGTTTTTACCAAAGTGAGTTTGTATTCATCAACCTTTATACCCCGTTCAGACTTGGTATCGTACCATCTGCATTGGAATATAAAAAAATGGGACAGCCTTATGAATGTATGAGACCGCTATAATCTTCTCAAGAACACCATAATAGGGATTTTCTCTGTCGTTGGAGGTTGCAACGCCACTATTTTGTGTAGTTCTAATGTGTTTCGTCCTTTCGATCTCAAATTTATAGCCGGAAACCCCATATCCGTTGAAAAATGTAGCTGCAATTGATGGACCGATTAAAACGTCCTGGACCTCTCTATCAATCTGCTCACCACGATTCATTTGTCCGTCAACTTCTTATCTACACCAAGCGACGAAAGTGCGTCTCTGTTCTTCCTCGATTTTGTCATTCGACCACGTCTTAGGATTCGATCTCTTGAGTATAGTTTTGTGCGCTCTGTTCATTAATTTATAGTTATATAGATTAAATTATACTCAATTTCAAATGATTTAAATGGATGAAATTAGAAAAACTTATTCTGCATATTTAGCAAAAAAAATCGATGTTTAGCAAGATGAAGGAATGTAAACCGTCAATGAGATCGTAAAACATGTTTTTTAGCTTTCTTGCTCCAATTGGACCATTAGGAACATGCAGTGGTTTGTTCAGTTTCGTCCTAATATCGTCGTTCAGGAAATGAGCACAGAAAGACATCACTTCTTCCAAGAGACAACCTTCCGCAATCGAACATTCATGACGATACTTGTTGCAGATATAATTTTTTAAAGTTAATGGATATCTGTTGAAAATAATAGATATTAATAATCCACGATAATCTTTTGCAATTTAAATGATTAATAATAAATATTTTCATATCTCTCGATGGGATACATCCAACGGTAATGCACCAGACCACCAATCTTGACCTCGGTTGCCAAATGGACGAACATATGAACAATAATGCAAAAAATGAAGGTAGAAAAATAGTTTCGAGCTTGTAAAGGATCATAGAAATATATTTTTTGAGCTCTGCTTTCTTATTGACGTCGACGTTTTTAGAACACAGTTGTCAAAAATACGTGCAGAAGTCGTTAAGAACAAGATCGATTTTGGATTTTAGCGATGCTCTCAAGCATAAAGGAAGAAGATATTGCATCAATATATGGTAGTCATGGCTCTTGAGTCCTACGATTTTTCCATTTTCTACTTGTAACTGTTTAGAAATGTTTGATAAGAAACCATTAGGGACTTTCAATTCTTTTAACATCCGCAGGAACCGCCGCTTCTCCTTTTGTCCAGATTGTAGATTGCTGGTGGGATCTCGTAATAACCTGGTTTACCAGCCACAGGCCGAGAATGCAATTCTTTTTTAATGGAAAAACCATCCAAATCCGTCAAATCACGGCAGACGTAGAGATTTTCCTTCGTTTTTCCATCCTTACAAAGCAGAAGATTAATAACGTGTTCAGAAACGCCCTTCTCGATATGCATAACATCTAAATTGTAGCAGAGCGGTAAATCCGACCAGCATGGAAGTTGAAATAAACCACTTAATTTCTTACAACCAGTTGGGCATGGTATTGCATCTTTGTTTTGTTTCTTTCTGAATGTGATATTCTGATAACCTCTCCATTGGTGCAATATGTCATTACCGAACAATAGTTTAGGAGGCCAACCAATCTCCGTCTTGCCGTTGAAAAATTCTTTATTCCTTATGAATCTGTGAGTTATAGGCAAGAAGCGTCGATGTCCTATAAACGACTCTTAACCGCTAAACTTCAAGCGTATGGCGCTCGTATGAGTATGACAATTGGGGGAAGCAAGCTTACCTTGAGTTGTCTACCCCGACAGCATGCCGTAGGCTGGAAAATCATTAATAGTCCACAACAAAACATCCCGCATCTGAAAAAATTGTTTACCATTTGCTTCATAGGTTCTCACGCTAGGTTCCTATAGCAACTTTAACTCATCGATCAAGGGTTGAAGGTACACATCGATGTTTTTCCAGAAAACGATGGACCGTCGATTAAAAGTACCAACGTAAAATAAGACTGCGTAATAACCCTCCATGACGGCAAGTTGTATATAGTCACTACAATGGACAAAGTACTGTGAGTACGCCTGCCGCGAACATTCCAAATGGACTGAAACCGTCGCTCGCAATTCCCAATCTCACGTTATGAGGGTGTATGCCGAATGAAAGATGTTTTTCATCTAAAAGTTTCCACGACATCGAATCTCTACATTTTCTCTCTTCACAAGGCACTTTATGGTGCCACTGCATTTCAGACGTCTTCTCCTCACACATAAATAACCGTTGCAGTCTCGGTATTAATGGAAAATGATGAAGAATCTTCACGGGCACATCACTCGACTGAGGGTCTTTCTTAGACATGAATCAGCTGGTCCCGCACACGGGGCAGTTTTTGTGTGTTGCGTGTTCATTCCGGAACAAAACACAATCATTCTCACATGCATAAATCTTATGATACTTCAAGCCGATATTTGTAATTATTTTTTGCACCGCATACTAGCTCGGTAGCACTTCATTTCCGTCGGGAAAATATTCCTTCAGGAGTTCTAGGAGATCAATGAAAGACTGGTCACTCTATCTATTCATACACTTGATCTGGAAGAGATGTACAAAAAGTGACAGTTTTGAAAACCCTTTGTAATTTGGATATAGCGTGATCCTAGAGTCAGCCTTGTACTTCTCCAATAATGAGGGTCCAGTGCTTTCTATATCATAAGAAAGTCCAGTGGCATTTATAAGGCCATCCATGTCATCGATCGACGCGAATACAACATCATCTTCTTCGACGGCTTCGTCTTCTTCAAACTGCCATTCCTCTTCCTCCTCTTCTTCTACTATCCATTTCTACTCCACGGTTTCCGTTTCGATGAATTCGTTTCTCGTCTCTTACACCCATGCCTCGTCTCCCGTTATAACGACTTTTTCTCCGTGAAGTTTCTACGTAGTGTAATCTTTAACGAAACCGTATCTCAAGATTTGTAACCCAACTTTCCGACTTCTTGAGCAATCGTTTATTCATACACTTAGAGCAAAGATAATAGATTTCGTGCTCTTTTGGTAACCTAAGACATGCGTAGGAAAAATCGGTGAAAAAGCTAACACCGTCAATGAAAAAGCGGTTGACTCTCGAGGGAGTATCGACGTACATCTAACTCTTGTCGTAGAGGTACGGGAATGCCATATTGGAACAGTTCGGACGAAATAAGGTTCTTATAGACAAGACGCATCGAATTAAGATTTCTTGATAGATCCACGATAGACGGGATACTGAGAAGCGTTAGTGCTAGGTTTAATTGACGAATTGGTTAATTTAAGTTTCAATTGACGATTTAGTTATAAAGATTATCAAGAACCGAGTGCAAATGCTCATAGGTAAGGAGTTGGATTCTTCTTCCAAGAAAGATGATGATGATATTAAATGTTCTATATTGCCTGTCAAGGGTAGCGGCTGTCGGGGGTAAGGCACCTATCCCATTAAGAATGTATAAAGTATACACCCATTCACTTGTGCTTTCATTCGTTTCGAGAAAATTTTGAAAGCACCTCCCCGCTGTTCTCCGAATACATTGTAATAGAACAGATAATCATTTCAATGTTGTGAAACACCATTGAAACAAATATTTAATCTATTGTTGTACACAGAGAACTAGCAGAAAGGTACCGACGAAATATCCCGAAAAAAATGAAAAACACAAGTGAATGCAGGTGTCTTCTTTATACATTCATAATTTGTCCACAAGGGACAAATCTATCGATTATCATATGATCGAATATTAATTCTCGTCATATAGACTATGCGGCGGTTGTTAGAAACCGAACGATAACGTCCTGTGTTTAACAACTTTCGTGTAGTTTTATGTCACGAACACCGAATGCATGTTAACTGATAGACGGGAACTAAATCACGTTTTCATATTCACATATGATTGGCTACGATATAATGAAAATTTCATATTTTCATCGACTATTATACGCGCAAGTTAAATATTTAATTTGAACTATTTTTATGTTTACGTTTCGATTTCAATGTTTTGAAGTTTTTATTTTAGAGTAAAGTTTTTAAAACTTAGGGTTTTCTTAATCGAGTTTAAGATTTTGGACTTAGGGTTGGGATTAAGATGGTATTTGACAAGAGTTTAATGTAGAGAATAATGATTGAAGATGAATTATGATTTAACGTTGCACGTGTGTATGTGTATGTGCATGTGTGTGTGTGTGTGTGTATGCTTTTGTGTGTGTGTATGCTTGTGTGTGTATGTATCTTTGTGTATATTACACTAAAATACCCTTAACTATTGGGGGGTGTTTCATAAAACTACATTAACAAATTTAAATAAACAACTCATATTCTTAAATTAACTAAGTTAATATAAAATTCACTAAAATACCCTTAATTATTGTTGTTTTTCATTAAATTATGATTAAGTTTTTTTAGTACAACACCCTTTCGCTCAACTTCATTTTTTAACACTAAAATACCATTAACTTTTATAACTATATCAATAAAATACATTTAACTATTCTTTCATTTTACTAAACTACCTATCCCTAACCCTTACCTTAACCTAACCCCAACCTTTAACGTTAACCCCAACCCAAACCCAAACCCAAAACCCTAACCCCTAATTAACTACTCTAATCATTGATCCTAACCCAAACCTAAAACCCTAACTCGGTCTTTAACCCTAACCCTAACCCCCTAATTAACTACCCTGACCACAGACCCTAACCCTAACCCAAAACCCTCACTCAATCCCTAACCCTAACCCGTAACCTCCTAATCAGCTATAAAATTGGAATTAACAAAAATTAACCAAATTACCCTAACCCAAACCCTAAACCAAACCCTAACCATTACCCTAACCATTAACCCTAACCCAGCTGATTGATCTTTTTTGTGTGTAGTAACCGCAATCAATAACGGTGTCTCGTGTAGCTAGACCGAGATGAGTACGGGTCGTCCTCAGGGAAACGTTGAATTTTTTTAATCTTACTTTAGGCGTATTGATTAGGAAAGGAGGAAGAATAATGAATAGTGAAGAATAGTTGTAGATTCTAGATCTACTTTAATCATGGATGTAGGGTATAGATCTAGATTAACTACGGATGTAGGTTTTATATTAGAAAGGGGCTTGTAGGGTTCATTAAGATTTAGTAGTCATGGATGATTAATTAAAGATTACTCCTTTTTATCTTTTAATAGATTTAAAACTAGATCGACAGTGATGCATGTAGATTAGGGTTTCTGGAGGGAATAGGGTTCCCACTCTCAACCCCTATCTTAGCATGGATCTCCGTTCATGTCTAGTCTTTACCAAAATAATTGTTAATCTAATCTCTAATCGTGGTCGTGAATATCAATGAATTGATAGCATGCCCGATTAGGATATTAACTATTCTTTTGATAAACTTTATAAACTTTATAGGACATAAAAGGAGTTATAGGATTTTAATCATCCATTGATCTACCATAATCCTATGAACCCTAACAAGCGGAGAATTACTCGCGCATGTTGGAGATAGAAGAACGGATAGAGATCATGATATAAATAAAGAAAATAAAATACAATAAGAATAAAACAACTACCTTTATTAATCAACTTGATCAATTACACTTTGTTCCTTTAGAAAGTGATTACAAAACCCTAGTTTTCTTCTCGATCTCTTCTTAAGGAGGTAGATGAACAGCTGATGATCAACCTGGATTCTTGAGCCGTCTTGGACTTCGTGATCTCGTCGGTTTGATGATTTTTCCAAGAGGGGCTCTTGGTCCTTTAAATAGTCTCAAACCCAGAATTCCTAGTTTCCTAATAGGGTAACTAGTTGTTAGGATCGTACCCACCAATTCTCAAATCTCAACTCCCTATAGAGGCCGCGGATCCGCCGCACTAATGGGCATTTGGCCGCGGTTTAGCCGCGGATTGGGGGAGTTGCGGATTCATTTTCCTGGGGCTTCATCTTTATAACACACGGTGATCTTTTGAATATCTAGACTTTGAAAATCTTCTCTAAGTCTCTGCCAGAATTGGATTCTTTGATTTACTGGAATATTTTGGCAGATTTGATCTCGCCAACTCGGATTTCCTTGATTTCAGTCCTGATATAATTTCTGCACAATATCTCAATGTTAGTAGAATTTGTTTTTATTGAGATATTATCCTAACCATTTGATATGATATTATAGTTTAAGAAAATTGGTTAAGGATATTTGATAAGGTAAGCATATTTAAATGGACTAAATATTTTGTAGATATTATATACTTACATTTTCCTTCTTAATATTAATTATGATTTATAAACACATGAAAATAGTATTTTTACAGATAAACCCTTATATGTGTCATATTTATAATAAACACATTTTCTTATATAAAAATAGTAAGGAAAATGTCATATCAAATGCACGATATTTATGATTGAATAAATACTCCCAAACTTAAGTTTGATCGTCCCGAGCAAACTAGTTATTCAAGAGAAGGAGAAAAAGAAAAAGAAAAACCTAAGTAGCACACTTTTATAGGCAACACGATTGCACTGAGCACGTGCAACAAGCCGTTAAACCTTTAGGTGTCCCTAATAGCAGGAGTGTTGTCTCCTCAGGGTTTTCAGCGGATTACACCCATAAAATCCTATAATAAAAGAAAGATAGTGAAAGTTACATACAAAGATAAGAACTATAAAAGAAAGAACTTGAAAATAACAGTTTCCAACTACACCAATTTTTCGGTTGTCATGAGCCCTATCTTAATGGTCATGAAAAATGTTAGAAATCACATCATCCCTCAATAAAACATCGCCTTTAGTCTTCCTTCTTATCTTTCTTCCAAATATCGATCATATACCCCTACGTGTGTGTAAAAGACATCCCTATACTTAGAGAATTCAATTCAAGCTATCATACTCTTGTCCATCTTTCAAAGTACTTTATAATTGGTGAATATTTTCGATAAAATTGCTCACACAATATCCATGTGACCTTTAATACTTCTTGAGGTACTAACCGACCGATTACAAAACATGCTTGTGTATTTAGGCATAATTTCTCGTTTCGCAACACCTAAGGCTTACCAGTGGCTTCCAAACCAGTTGGTCTAAGACATTAGGTGATAAAGCACCCTCGCTATATTTTTTATGCTGTCTTAAGCAAATACAAAACCAGCGTTCATTTTTTTTTCTTTCATTTTTTTTTCTTTTCTTCACCACTTATATATTTTTTCTTCATACTAAGTCTTTTAGACAAGAGCATTTCAAGATATCCTCTACTATCCCAAGTTTCAAGATATGTGTAAGTGCGTATAGTAGCGTATCAACATTCAGATGTTTGGCCTCAAGAATAAGGAGTATTTTTCAGATTTATTTTTATCCTCAGATTAGTAAATTACTTCATCTTACTAACCCTTGGGACAACGACTCATAACTACTTAATACTGGTTTCGTTTAAGAAAACATCTAACTTTCTTACTTTTCTTAAACTTTTTCTATCTTTCATATGTAATTTTTCACTTTCTACTCTTTTATTATAAAAAAAAATTTGTATAGTGCCAAGTGCTAAAAGATAATTTAGTGAATACAAATCTTCCCCCCAAACCTGTTTTCAACAGTGTCCTCACTGATGTCATCTTTGAATGCATAGACTTGTAGAATTGGGGAGAGAAATTAAGAGGGGTAAAATAATAGTCAAATGAAAACTACCCCAAATTTATGCTTTGGCACGCACGGATATTCAATTAAATACTTTTTCACTCACCTCCATTCTTAAGATGAGACAATATTACAGAGACATGGAGGTGAGGCGGAGGAAATTTAGTTATGATAAAGCGGCTCTTGTAAAAACAGGAGATCCTCCACTGGGTCAGCAGAAAAATACGGTTTCAATCTATGCCTATTTACTTTGAAAATTGAACCGTTTTTAATATTTCCAACTTCTACTGCCCCGTGCGGGTATACATACTGCACCACAAAAGGTTATTTCCAACGAGATTTTAGTTTACCCGGATGAAGATGGAGACGGGAATCATAAAGAATGACTTGTTGTCCCGGTATGAAGGTTTTTCTATAAAGGTTTTTATCGTGGAACACTTTAGTTCGGTTCTTTACTATAACCGCATTATCGTAAGCTTCATCGCATAGTTCGCTAAGCTCATTTTAGTTGCAGCTTCCAATAACTGCAGGCTTGATCAAAATTGAAGTTAAGCTCTTTAATAACTCGCATTGCTTTATGCTCGATCTCGACAGGAAGGTGGCAAGCCTTTCCAAACACTAGGCGGTATAGAGACATACCAAGATCGGTCTTATAAACGGTACGAAATGCCCAAAGAGCATTCATCAATTTGGTTAACCAATCTTTACGGTTTTTAGAAACCGTCTTCTCCAAAATTTGTTTTATCTGCCTATTGGAAATCTCAGCTTGCCCGCTCGTTTGGGGATGATAGGGCGTAGAAAGTTTGTGGTTGATTGAATATTTCCGCATCAAAATCTCGAAAGACCGATTACAAGAATGTATCCCGTTGTCGCTAATTATAGCGCGAGAGTGCCCGAATCGCGAAAAGATATTTTCTGTAAGAAACTTAATAACAACCTTATTGTCATTAGTGCGACATGGTATTGCTTCCACCCATTTTGAGAAATAATCAACCGCTAACAAGATATATAAATTCCTAAAAGAGTTGGGAAAATGGCCCATAAAATCGATACCCCAAACATCAAATATTTCTACAACCAAGATAGGTTGGAGCGGTGTCTCATTTCTTCATGAAATCCGACCCAAGTGTTGACACTGATGACAAGTTTTGCAATGATCATAAGCATCTTTAAATAATGTTGGCCAATAAAAACCACATTGCAAAACTTTCTCCGCCGTTTTACGTGAACCAAAGTGACCGTCACATGCTTGATCATGACAAAAAGACAATACACTCTTGAATTCTTCATTAGGCACGCATCTGCGAATGATTTGGTCGGAACAATACTTAAACAAATAAGGTTCATCCCAGTAAAAGTGTTTTACTTAGGATAGAAATCGAAATTTGTCTTGTTTCGACCAATTTCTAGGAATAAGTCCCGTCGCTAGATAATTCACAATATCCACGAACCAAGATTCGCAGGATATGGTCAAGAGCTGTTCGTCAGGGAAGGAATCATTTGTTGGTAAGGTCACTGTAGGTGAAGAAGAGATGCGTGAAAGATAGTCGGCTACTACGTTTTCACATTCACTCTTGTCTCGTATGACAAGATCAAATTCTTGTAACAACAGGATCCAACGTATTAACCTGCCCTTAGCATCCTTCTTCGATAAAAGATATTTTAGGGCGGAGTGATCGGTGTAAACCACTATCGGTGAGCCAATTAAGTAAGGCATGAATTTTTCTAATGCAAATACAACTGCCAAGAGTTCTTTCTCGGTCGTTGTATAATTAATTTGAGCATCATTCAAGGTCTTACTTGAATAATAAATTACATGTGACATCTTATCAATGTGTTGCCCTAAGACTGCACCAATAGCAAAATCGGATGCATCACACATAAGCTCGAACGGGTGGTTCCAATCCGGAGATGATATAATGGGGGCTGTAATGAGAGATCTTTTAAGCGATTCAAAAGCAGCATCACAATCCGAATCGAAGTGAAATGTTGTATTCTTGGCCAAAAGAAGAGTTAAGGGTCTAGCAATTTTGCTAAAGTCCTTAATGAATCTCCTATAAAATCCTGCATGACCAAGGAAAGATCGTATATCTTTGATGCATTTGGGAGGAGGAAGGTTATGGATGACATCAATTTTAGCTCTGTCAACCTCAATGCCTTTTTATGAAATAATATGTCCAAGGACAATACCTTCTTAGACTATGAAATGACATTTTTCTCAATTCAAAGTTAAGTTCTTATCCTTACAGCGAGTAAGAACCGCGTCAAGATGACGAAGGCAATCCTCAAAGGAGTCCCCAAATATGGAGAAATCGTCCATAAATATCTCCAGAAAATTCTCAACCATGTCTGAGAATATTCTCATCATACACCGCTGAAATGTAGTGTGAGCATTGCATAACCCAAAGGGCATGAGTATATAAGCAAAAGTACCGAAAGGACAAGTAAATGTTGTTTTATCTTGATCCTTTTTGGCGATGGGGATCTGGTTATAGCCAGAGTATCCGTCCAAGAAACAATAGTATTCGTGTCCAGCTAATCGTTCCAACATCTGGTCAATGAAAAGTAGAGGGAAGTGATCTTTCCTCATTGCGGCATTAAGTTTCCTATAATCAATACATACGCACCACCCCATTTGGGTGCGTGTTTGGATTAACTCATTAGCCTCATTGGTTATGACCGTGATGCCAGAATTTTTAGGGACTATACGAATAGGACTTACCTATTGGCTATCAGATATTGGGTAAATTATACCTCTATCTAAGTACTTGACGATTTCTTTCTTTACCGCCTCCTTCATGACGGGGTTTAACCTTCTTTGTGGGTCTCTGGTTGGTTTGGTTTCATCCATCAAATATATATGATGTTCAACAATTAAGGGACTAATCCTTTTGATGTCAGCCATTGTCCAACCAAATGCTTGCCGATTCGATCTCAATACCGTCAAAAGAGCGTTCTCTTGCTCTAAAACTAGAGAAGCGGATATTATCATTCTCACCTAAATTTGCATATTTAAGATGAGAAGGTAGCGGTTTGAGATCTAGAGTCGGCGGAGAAACGATAGAAGGAGGGGTAAAGGAATGATATTCGGACTCTCCAAGAGGTTCATAACTTGCATAGGATATTGACTCGGAAAGCGCTACTGACTTTTGCGACAAGTCAACGGATTCAAACTTGGGGATGGACTCATCGAAGATATCCACAGTATAATAATTTTCCATATCAAACAATGTCGCACTAGTGTTGTCGAGATCATCATAGCAAAGTGCTTCCGCTTCACAGCTGTCGGAAGCTATCTCGTTGATGGAACATACATCGATTAAATGAGCAGAAGGTTCAGATGGTTGACTTCCTACCTTGTAAATATTAAGCTCAATTGTCTTCCCGAAAGATAAGTTCATAGAACTGTTACGAAAATTAATGACAGCGTTGGAAGTTGCTAGGAAAGGTCGACCGAGTATCACCGAGATTTGGTTGCGTGGGTTTTCCACAGGCTGTTTATCTAAAACAATAAAGTCCACAGGGAATATGAATTCCCCGACTTTGATTAACATATTCTCTAGTTCACCCCTAGGTTGGGCGATAGATCGGTCTACCATCTGGAAAGTGCAGTGGGCAGGTTTCAACTCTCCTATACCTAGCTGCTCATAGACAGAATATGGAAGCAAGTTAACACTAGCGCCGAGATCAAGTAGAGCACGATTGATGTTTTTACCCCCAATAAAAATAGATATTGTAGGACAGCCGGGGTCCTTACGTTTCTTAGGCAATTGTTGGGTAAAAGCTGTGCTCCCGTTACTTGTCATGAATACCTTTTTCAGCACTTGAGTTTTTCTCTTCCTAGTGCACAAGTCCTTAAGGATTTTCGCATAAGACGGAACTTGTTGAATAGTATCTAGGAGAGAGATATTTATGTTAACTTGCTTAAACATTTCCGCAACCTTCTCCATTTGTGTGTTGGGTTTGTTGGCCCTCAATTTGTTTGGAAATGGAGCTTTATCAATAAGTTTTGGGTCCAACATTTGTGGAGAAGCTTGTGGGGATGGAATCGATCACATAATTGGAGTGGGGATCGTTTTAGGTAGATTCGAGAAAGTGGGCGAAGTGTTCGAGCCTTGGGGAAAACGGAGAATAGGCTCGGAAGAAGGTAGGAGACTAGACGAAATAAGGCAAGAAGTGGAAGCTGGGGTTTCAATTGATTCCTCATCATCAATCTGTTCACCCATTTGATTGTTAAATACTCTTCATGATCTCAACGTGGTAACGACACTCACATTATGACTTTGTGAGTAGCCAGGATTCGGTAGGGGTTGAGACGGTAGTTTCCCTTTTTCTCTCACACTCATCGCGGCATTTATTTATGCAAGTTGTGCTTCTATTGACTTTATACTTTTACCGTGGGAGTTGGTGGTTTGTGTTAATATTCGGATATAAGACTTTATTTCATCCGTCGACTGCATGAAATGTTTAATAAACATATTCACACTTCGTTCAAGTGCAGATGAGTTTTTGGTACCAGCCGTTTGGAAAGAATTATTGGCCGGATTCTGAAAAGATTGCGATTGATAGGGGTGCTGGTTCTGTGGTGGTGGTTACTGCTGCTGTGAAGGAGGTCTTTGATAATTGCTTTGGAACTATTTTTGATTTTGGTTGGTTTGGTTTTGGCTCCAAGCAAAATTAGGATGTTTCCTCCATCCTTGATCGTATGAGGAAGAATAAGGATCATTTCTAGGTCGTTGCTGAAAAGCAGCATTAGTTTGCTCGTGACCTTGAAACGAAGAATTTAAAGGACATTCTTCCGTTAAATGAGATGGATCGGAACAGCAACCACACACGGTCTTGGGGAGCGTTACCTTATTTAGGGAGGCTGATGAGAATTTGTTCTCTATAGCGTCAAGTTTCTTTTGCATCGCTGTCATTTCGTTTTTTACTGCGATGGAAATATCGAGCTGATGGATACCTCCCCTAGATGAAGGCGGTCTAACACTTTCCCACTGCAAAGTGTTTTCAGCGAGATCTTCCAGATATTTCCAGGCTTCACCATCGTCTTTGGACATGAAATTGCATTGACACATAGTTTCAAGCATCTACTTTGTCGTTGGATTAATGCCTTCATATATAATTCGGCACAGATCCCATATATGTATTCCATGATGAGGACATTGGACAAGCAGATCCTTAAAGCGTTCAAAGCACTTCCAAAATGGTTCATTGGGAAGCTGGGTAAACTGGTTGATTTCGCTCCGAACACGGGCGGTCTTATGATTGGGGTAAAATTTCTTAAGGAATACTATCATGAATTCATCCCAATTGGTAATAGAGTGTGCGGCAGTGTTATAAAGCCATTTTTCTGCTAAATCGCACAAAGTGAAAGGGGGAAGACGCAAGCGCATAGCATCCACTGAAAGTTGTGATGTACCCATCATTGCGCATACGTTTTCGAATTTAGTGATAAAAACATATGCGTCTTCAGATTCAAGCCCGTGAAATTTGGGCAACAGGTTGACGAGGTGGGGTTTAATTTCAAAATTATCCCCATTAGCTGGTGGAATAGATAAACAGGTAGGAAGGAGACCGCGTATAGGATAGCATTTCTCTTGGAGAGAAATGTGCGGTGGATTCTGTGCGCCGACGGGTGGTGGTGTTATAATCTGATGGAGAACCGTCCATCTCGGTCGATGTGGTGGGTGGAAGGGAAAAAGAAAATGAAGAAGTACCGACTTCGGAGTCGATAGCAGGAACGCGGACAAGATAAGCACTAGAATCCCGTGTCCAGCCGAGCATACACTAAGCGGGTTTAGCGCAAGTGGCAGCTTGTGAGAACTTAAAAATTGGTTTGTTTTGAAAAGTGTCGGACGTGAGACAAACCACAAAAAAAATGCACACACAACCCTAGAACTAAGGTTACCTAGGTCAAGTCTCTAGACCGCTCCTAGACTTCCAAAGGATAAGCCGCATGATCAATCCTCTACCACCTCTTTATTGCTCTTGTGGCCAGGTAAGTAGGAGGTATTCGCTATACGAATCACCGAAAATAGTGGGCCTAATTAAGTAACCACTTACCTAGACACACTTGCCTAGGCACCACAAAAGAAATGCGGATAAGCAATAGATTACCCACGACCTTCCTCTATCCGTATTGAGCGCGGCAGTCCTTAAAGTCTTGGTCTAGATATTTTTTAATTAATGTAGGATGATGCGGATGCTCGTTTTGTGATTTGCGGAGCATAGGAAGGGTGCTGAAATCCCCACCTAATCTGAATTTGATCTTTGCCCCTTAATGTCCGTATTAAAATATGCAAAAACAAACCGCAAAACAAAACTTACAAAAAGATTTTTGAGCAGCGATAATTTACAATACTGCAGAAAAAATATTTTATTAGATTTCAGAGGAGAGAGAAGGAGATAGGAAAGTTACCAAAGAAGTTGGGAAGCAAGATCCCCCAATTCCACCACGGTTCCGCCGCAAATATGGTGATTTGGCCACGGTTTGGCGGCGGGAATGAGAGCTTGATCAAAAAATTTTGTTGCAGTGTCCTCCCTTGCTCCTCTGAGTCTTGATAAATGTCTCTGACTCTCTGTTTCCTCAAATCTGTGACTCCATATCCCTTTGCGAAATTCACACAATAATCGTTAAATATACAATTTGTTGTTTTGTTTATTTATGATATGGATCAAATAAGAATTCAACACGAATAGTAAGAATAAAAAAAAATTACGCACATATCCCAAGTAGCAGTGCCATTTGATTGATCTTTTTTGTGTGTAGTAACCGCAATCAATAACGGTGTCGCATGTAGCTAGACCGAGATGAGTACGGATCGTCCTCAGGGAAACGTTGAATTTTTTTAATCATACTTTAGGCGTATTGATTAGGAAAGGAGGAAGAATAATGAATAGTGAAGAATGGTTGTAGATTCTAGATCTACTTCAATCACGGATGTAGGTTATAGATCTAAATTAACTACGGATGTAGGTTTTATATTAGAATGGAGCTTGTAGGGTTCGTTTAGATTTAATAGTCATGGATGATTAATTAAAAATTACTCCTTTTTTCCTTGAATAGATTTAAAACTAGATCGACAGTGATGCATGTAGATTTGGCTTTCTGGAGGGAATAGGGTTCCCACTCTTAACCCCTATCTTGACATAGATCTCCGTTCATGTCTAGCCTTTACCAAAATAATTGTTAATCTAATCTCTAATCGTGGTCGTGAATATCAATAAATTGATAGCGCGCCCGATTAGGATGTTAACTATTCTTTTGATAAAATTTATAAATTTTATAGGACGTAAAAGGAGTTAAAGGGTTTTTATCATCCATTGATCTACCCTAATCCTACGAACCCTAACAAGCGGAGAATTACTCGCGAATGATGGAGATAGAAGAACGGATAGAGATCATGATGTAAATAAAGAAAATAAAATGCAATAAGAATAAAACAACTATCTTTATTAATCAACTTGATCAATTACACTTTGTTCCTTTAGAAAGTGATTACAAAACCCTAGTTTGCTTCTCGATCTCTTCTTAAGGGGGTAGATGAACAGCTGATGATCAACCTGGAATCTTGAGTCGTCTTGAACTTCGTGATCTTGTCGGTTTAATGATTTTTCCAAGAGGGGCTCTCGGTCCTTTAAATAGATTCAAATCCAGAATCCCTAGTTTCCTAATAGGATAACTAGTTGTTAGGATCGTACCCACCAAATCTCAAATCTCAACTCCCCATAGAGACCGCGGATCCGCCGCACTAATGGGCATTTGGCCGCGGTTTAGCCGCGGATTGGGAGATTTACGGATTCATTTTTCTGGGGCTTCATCTCTATAATACGTGGTAATCTTTTGAATATCTGGACTTTGAAAATTTTCTCTAAGTTTCTGCCAGAATTGGATTCTTCAATTTACTTGAATATTTCGGCAGATTTGATCTCACCAACTGGGATTTCCTTGATTTCAGTCCTGATATAATTTCTGCACATTATCTTAATAAATAATATTAGTAGAATTTGTTTTTATTGAAGTACTATCCTAACCATTTGATATGACATTATAATTTAAGAAAATTGGTTAAGGATATTTGATAAGGTAAGCATATTTAAATGGACTAAATATTATGTAGATATTATATACTTACATTTTCCTTCATAATGTTAATTATGATATATAAACATATGAAAGTAGTATTTTTACAGATAAACCCTGATATGTGTCATATTTATAATAAACACATTTTCTTATATAAAAATAGTAAGGAATATGTCATATCAAATACACGATATTTACGACTGAACACCAGCCCTAACCTTATAACCCTAATCCTGACCCGGCCGGCCCTAGTTAACCCCCAACCAAAGCCCAAACCCTAACCAATATCCGGCCGGCCAACTCGAGTGGGGGCTCGGCAACAACAACAATAACAAAAACACCCGCAACACCAATAACAACAGCAGCGGCAACAACATGCAACAACAAAAATTTTGGGATCAACCAAGCACAATATTTAAAATTAAACAAAAAATTTAAAATTTAACCCGTTAATTTATACTTACCTTTTCGACGAGCAAGCTTCGAGCGGCGTTGAGCTTCTACGAGCTTGATCGAGCGGCGGCGAGCTTCAAGCTCCGGAGGCAGCTGCCAGGGCTGTTTCGATCGATGGCGGAGAGCTCCGGAGGCAGGCTTCGAGCTCCGGAGAAGATGGTTTCGATCGATCGATCGACGGCGGCGAGAAGGAGTGGAGGCCAGGGAAATTTTTAGGGGGAAATTTTTGGAGCAGAGAGAAAAAGAATTAGTGCTCGAGGGATATAGGGTGAGGAAGAATTGGGTTTTATTACGTCAGGGTTATGGGGACCCCCACCTTAAGCAATTGGTCGCGGTTTACACTGTGACCAATTCTTTTACGACTGTTACGATAATTGGTCACAGTTTGAACCGTAATCAAATCCCTGTGACCTTTGAGCACTTTTGTAGCAGTCAATACTTATATTTTTAGACATCGATCTATGCCTCATCAATAAAGCTGCTCCGTTGCGGAACCTTTGGGTTAGCAAGTCGAGAAACTGCTTCCAAGTTTGTAAGTAATATTGCAAATGGAGTTTAATTATTAGGTTTTCGAAGATTATAAGTGTTTGTTTATTACTTAATTGCCAAATAATATATTTTTATTTTAAAATGTAAAATTTACATTCAAAGATTGGGTTATTTTATTATTCAGACACTTGGCGATGCTATTGCGCGCATTTGGCTACATAATATGGCTCATTAAGATATATGTACACAATTTGAATATATCTAGTTTCTTCGACATGCATGCAAAACACACAAAAGATATTTATACATGGGAATTTAAGTGTTCATGGTCCCTAGAGTTGTCACCATTAATTTTCTTGTTATTTCCTTCTTCTTTCACTGTACACACATGTGATTGTCCTAGGGCATGATATATGAAATACAACCGTGTGAAGATTTGATTGCAACATCTAACAAACTTGTGGCATACATACATATTTTCATTGTTCACTTTCTTTTGTTCTTCTTGTTTTATTAATCCTTATTTTAATTTGGACTATCCATTCTCTATAATATAATACATACAAAAATCAATACTTCTTTCCTAATTAAACTTATATTTCTTACGTTTTACTAAAAGCAATCATTGTTGTACGATTCTTATATATCCCCTTGATGTTGGAAATAATAATCCAAATTCTAGTTAGTTTATGTTAGAGATGGAGGTAAATAAGTTTTAAATTTAATTAGTTTGTTCAATTAGATTAAGTTAGTTTGATTTTTAAATTAGAAATAAAGTTGGAGTTAGTTTGTAAAGATTTTGGTGCAGATTGACTGCAGCGGCACCATATTCCACAAATATCAAGAATGAATTCAGTGAAAAGGAAGGGCAAAATGAGTAAACAGCTCATCGGTCACTCGTGAACTCGTGAAATAGCTAAAAAAATACGGCAAAACAACATGTTACCCCGTGCCTTAAGTCTTATATATATAGCTGCGAAATGTCATTTGAAAAATTGAAAAACCTTGGTGATGATGCTCACAAGTGGGAATTCTCCAGATTACGACACGTAGCGGATGACATATCCCGGAGGCTACGGAGCTGGAATGAGCCTGATGCATCAGAGACGTTCCTTAGCTCCTCGTATCCGAGGTTGCATCCGACCTTTCGGAGACCTCCCCGGAATACCTTCCATATTCGCCTAGCAATGATTCATCAGCTCACTTTCGAGCAATTCTACAATCGAGCTTCCACAGCCTCCTTGCTCATCTCCAAGCTGTTGCTAGGGCCGAATTTCCTCGGCCTTCCGGCTCGTCTCCGAGCCATCTAACAGGCCGAGCTTCCTCGGCCTCCCGGCTCGTCTCCGAGCCATCTAGCAGGCTGAGGCTCCTCGGCTTCCCCGATCAACCGAGAGCGAGGGGGCCCAGCGTCCCGGCAAAGGCTCCGCGTATTTCGCCAAAGCGAGATATCCGTCGCCCCACGTTCCGCATCCCACACGGACGTGTTCCCCCATTAATGAGCGGATCTCGCCATCAACGCAGGCGTAACGGGGGGGCGTAACTGATGGCGAGAATCTCGTGCCAGCTCGCTCCACGCGACCACTATATAAACCCCTCTTTCAGACGACTCAGGTAACTCGAATTCATTCCAATACGCCGCTACTCTGCTCTTATTCCACGGCACTAAATTGATCGTCGGAGGGTCCTACGGTGGTCACCACCCCGGAACTTCCTTTGCAGATAGCTCGGCGTCAATACCAACCCATTGAGATCCACACACTTAACCCTCGAAGTAAATCTCAGCCACACAAAACCGCTCGCACAAGATCGACAGAGGACAATATCTGAGGGAGATCACAACCTCCATCAGTTGGCGCCGTCTGTGGGAAACTCCAGAAGCTTCTCCATCCATAAAGTTGATCTTCTGCTCTCGACCTGATTGCGAGCGACAACCGCGACGATCCCAATACGAACCGCCCCACCCTCCATAACTAAGGCGGGAGCGGTTCTACTCCCCTCCTAACGTCATTGGCGCCTTATCCGCTCGGATCGACAAACTCATAGCTATGGTGGATGTGTTCGTCCGCGTTCAAGCAGCGGTCCCTACCCATCAAGTCGCAGTTTCCCATTCCCAGGATAACGACGCCCGTAGAAGGACAGAAGGGCACGCCCAGGCCCTCGATCTCACTCAAGCTCATCCCAGCGTCACTGAATGCCGGCATGCCAAATCCGGCAACCACGACCTGCATATGGTGAATGATTCCATGACCCACTGGGCGCCGGACAGCTCGACACCCTGATCTCACGAAAGACCGGGCCATCGCTCCGACGTCCGCCGCGTGCTCACTCCCCTAGAGGAGGTGTCGGTCAGTTCTCCTGCTTCCAGGCATGACTGGCGCCCCCACCCCCGCCGAGACCGTACGAATGGCGAACGGTGGGACTACTCGAGAAGGGCCTCGTTCGAGTATTTAAGAAACGTGATAGAGTGGAATCGAAGCCGCACCCTCGCACAGTCCCGGATCAGGGATAGTCGCCGCTCCGACTGTGCGGAATCCTCGCAGTACCACCACCGGATCCAAGCCCTCGAAAAGGAAATTCAAAGCATACGACGAGATGGCCATATGTCCGGTGAAGGGGCTAAGTACTCCGCTGATTCGCTTACAAAGCCCTTTACAGAAAGGCTACTGGCCGAGTGTGTCTCGTCCAGGAACAAGCCACCTAAAGTGTCCCTCTTCGACGGGAAGTCCGACCCGAAGGACCACTTGGACGCATTTACGGCGGGCATGAGCTTCCAAGATAATTCGGACGCGGCTCAATGCCGAGCTTTTCCCACTACCCTAATTCGGGGTGGTCGGGACTGGTTTCCGAGGGCTTGCGTCACGCTCCATCTCGACCTTCGACGAGGTGGCTACCCAATTCCTTGGTCATTTCGTCGGAAACCGGCAACAGAAGAAGACGGTCGATTACCTATTCACCTTCAAGAGCGGAGACAAAGAATCTTTCGAATGGTATGTCACTCGCTTTTACAATGCCCTCTTGGAGGTTTCCAAGTATCGCGACGAAACGGTTATCACCGCGCTGAGGTCGGGTCTTAGGCACAAAGAGTGGCTCCGCACTTTTGCATTGGCACAACCTAAGACCATGGTCAAAGTGAAGGCATGGACCGAGAGAGAGATCCAACTCGAGTCAGAGGTGAACTCCAACCTGCCCCGAGGCGACCAAGCAGACCGAAAAAAGAGGGACGGGGAAGTGAAAAAGAAAGTCGAACGCCTAAAACCTTATTCCCCGAGGTTCCGGGAGTACACCCCTCTGAACATTTCCCAGATCGAGCTGCTGGAGGAAACTGAGAGCGAGAGGTTCTTCAAGTTCCCACTACCTAAAGGACGGGAAAGTGTCTTCGTGGCCCGTACTGCGCCTATCATAGGTTGCAGGGTCATCCGACTGAGAGCTGCAAATAGCTCCGTGACTACATAGAAGAGTTGATCCGCTCCGGCCATCTGGCGAAGTACCTACGGGACAAGCGGCAGGCAGGGCGGAAGCAAAAGGACCAAACCCCTCCCGGGGAATTAACGATCGAGCAAATCATGGTCGTTACCAAGAATCCAGTTCGGGAAAGTGGGGGAAGCTACCACCTCCTACCGATCATGGGAGTAAACGATCCTCCCCACAAGAAATGCAGGAAGGATGATCCGATCATTTTCACCGACGAAGACCTTCGCGGCATATCACTTCCTCATAATGACCCCCTTGTGATAGTGGCCCGAGTCTACCGTAACGAGTACCTGAGAATATTGATCGATTCCGGGAGCTCGGCGGACATCATGTTCTATGACTGTTTTCGGCGTATGGGGTTGGATTCATCCGACCTTCAACCGGCTTTCCATGTCCTCTCCGGGTTCACTAACCATTCCATCCCGGCAGAAGGATCGGTCACCCTCCTCCCCAACATTGGGGAAGAGGACAAAACATGGACTATACCAGTGAACTTCCTCGTTGCTAAGGTCCTATCGTCCTATAACATACTCCTGGGACGTCCTATCCTGAACGCCCTCCGGGCTCAGATCTCGACCTATCACCTTGCGCTCAAATTCCTTTTGGATCAAGGGGATAGGCCTGGTCTATGGGGACCAGCAAACCGCCAAGATTTGCCTCATCTCGACGGGCCTCGCCGGAGAGCAGGGCAGCGATTTTGGAGACACTAATGACTTCCAGGAATCTTTAGATACATGTGACGACCAAAGGGAAGTTTGTGGTGCCCTGGTGGAAGCGTTGACAAAAGTCCCCCTCATAGAGGGGACCGATAGCCGGACAGTCTAGATCGGCTCTCTCTTGACAGGGGACCACTGCAAAGACCTGATCCGATTCCTCCGAGAAAACTAGGACGTATTCGCTTGGGCACCGGCGGACATGTCCGGAATCGACCCCGGAGTAATCTCCCACAAGCTAGGGGTCGACCTGAAGGCCCGGCCCATCCGACAGAAGAAGAGAAGTTCCGCGCCAATTAAACAAAAGGCGATAAAAGACGAGGTGGATCGATTTCTTGCCACCAACTTCATCAGAAACCTGGACTACTCAGATTGGTTGGCAAACGTGGTCATGGTCAAGAAGGCAAACGGGAAATGGCGCATGTGCGTCGATTTCACGGACTTGAACTAGGCTTGACCCAAAGACAACTATCCGCTTTCTCGGATAAACCAGCTAGTAGACAGTTCGGCCGGCCATGAACTACTGAGATTTATGGACGCTTTCTCCAGTCGCAATCAGATCCGGATGAACCTGGCTGACGAAGAGCTTACCGCCTTCACCACGGATCGGGTGGTCTATTGCTACAAAGTGATGCCCTTCGGACTCAAAAACGCCGGGGCCACATACAAGCGGCTTGTCAACAAGCTGTTCAAACCGCAGATTGGTAGAATCATTGAAGTCTACGTCGACGACATGCTCGTGAAGTCCACCTCGTCGGCTGGACACACTAAAGACCTCGGCGAGACATTCGATGTCCTGCGC
The DNA here is from genome assembly GCA_030015575.1 of Agapanthus africanus. Classification (NCBI taxonomy): domain Eukaryota; kingdom Viridiplantae; phylum Streptophyta; class Magnoliopsida; order Asparagales; family Amaryllidaceae; genus Agapanthus; species Agapanthus africanus. The sequence goes on from CM057339.1 coordinate 305,898,570, forward strand.
AAGTACAAAATGAAGCTGAATCTAGCTAAATGTTCTTTCGGAGTCACCAGTGGGAATTTCCTCGGGTTCATGATTACCCACCGAGGAATCGAAGCGAACCCTGAAAAGATCAGCACCAACCTCAATATGGCCACACCCAAGAGAAATGTCGACATCATGAGACTCACGGGGATGGTGGCTTCCCTGAGCCACTTTATGTCCAGATCCGGAGAAAAGTGCCTCCCTTTTTTCAGGGCCCTAAGGAAAATTCCTAAGTTTGAATGGTCTGAAGAGTGCCAGAGCGCTTTCGAACAACTCAAGGCTCACCTAGAGACCCCACCACTACTCACCCGACCGGTCAAGGGTGGCGAGCTATTGCTATATCTAGCCATCTCCGACCAAGCTGTAAGCTCAGTACTCGTCAGAAAATTCAAAGGCACACAGAGACCGGTCTACTATGTGAGCCATGTTTTCAAGGATGCGGAAACTAGATATCCAGCCATAGAGAAAATAGTCCTGGCACTTGTCGTCGCCTCCAGAAAACTTTGACACTACTTCGAAGCACACACAATCCTCGTCCTCACCGAGCGACCTTTAGGGTCTATTCTCACCTCCCACGAATCGTTGAAATGGAGGTGGGAATTGTCTTAATTCGATATCAAATACCGCTCCCGACAAGCCATCAAAGAACAGGTCTTAGCGGATTTTACAGTCGAATGCACCATCCCTACCAAAGAAGAAACGGCGGCACGGGCCCTCGAACCATGTCCCTCGGTTGAGGAGGTGCCTGACCCCATCCCAGATTGAGTGCTCTACATGGATGGATCCTCCACCAAGGAGGGGAGCGGGGCTGGCCTGATCATCTGCGGCTCGGATGAAGCAGAAATGGAATACTCTTTAGACCTCGGGTTCAGAGCATCAAACAACGCCGCGGAATATGAGGCTTTGTTGGCAGGACTGCGAATCACTACCGGGGTAGCGCTGAAGACCATCAAGATTCGCAGCGAATCCGCGCTAGTCGTCGGCCAAGTAACCGGGCGTTTCGAGGCCTGGAAGCCACTCATGATAAAATACCTGGCCGAGGTAAAAAGGCTTCGGAAAAATTTCGACGAAGTCTAAGTGGTGCAGATTCCCAGGAATTTGAACACCTAGGCCGACGCCTTGAGCAAGCTCGCTTCTTCCTATTCGACCAATCATAAAAGGAATATTCTCTTCGAAGTCTTGCCACGGCCCAGCATGGAATACGGAGAGGTAACGCTCCAGATCTACACAACGCAGGAAGAAGGCCGAGATTGGAGAAAGCCCCTCGTGGAATTCCTAAAAGACGGTGCACTCCCTAAAGACCGAGGAGAAGCTCACCGGCTTCAGGCCAAAGCACGCCATTTCGTCTGGAGCAACGGAAACCTGTACAAGAAGTCATACACTCAGCCTCTGCTCCGGTGCATCGACCCCCACGAGGCAGACTACGTTTTGCGAGAGATACATGAAGGGGTCAGGGGAGCGCATCAAGAGTCCCGCACCCTGGTCCAGAAAACACTACTCCAAGGGTACTACTGGCCGAGAATACACCAGTATACCGAGAAGCTGATCAGAAGATGCAAGAACTGCCAACTCTTCGACAGCATACCCCGTCTCCCTGCCGCCGAACCAACTCCACTCAGTTCCCCTTGGCTGTTTGCACAATGGGGGATAGATTTGGTGGGCCAACTCCCCACCAGCACAGGCGAACACAGATACATCCTTATCGCTGTGGACTACTTCATGAAATGGATAGAGATCGTGCCCATTAGGAAACCGGACGCCGCCTCTATGATAAAGTTCCTACAGAGCAACATAATCTCTCGATTTGGAATTCCGAGGTGCTTGGTTGCCGACCATAGGACCAACTTCGAAAACGATAAAGTCAAAGAGTTTTGCAACGACTACCACATATTGATGAAGTTTGCCACGGTCGCACATCCGCAATGCAACGGGCAGGCCGAGGTTGCGAACCAAGGCGTCATCCGCGGTCTCAGAGCCGGATTGGAAGGAAGGCAAAGCAGCTGGGTCATGGAATTACCACGGGTGCTATGGGCGTTGCGGACGTCGAAAAAGACACCCACAGGAGAAAACCCATTTAGCCTCTGCTACGGAACCGAGGTGATGGTTCTCGTGGAAATCGGACTACTCAGTTATAGGGTCAAACACTTTGACGACGAAGCTAACACCTTGTCACTCCGAAGCAACTTGGACATCTTGTTGGAAAAGCGAGATCGAGTGTAAATCAGAACAACCGTCTATCAGCAACAGACCGCTCGCTACTACAATGTCCGAGTTAAATATCGGGCCTTCAAGACAAGAGATTTGGTCTTACGAAGAAACGAGTTTGTAGACTAAGGTAGACTGCACAAATTCTTCCCGAAATGGGACGGACCGTTTCTCGTAACAGAAGCGTTGCCTGGTGGAGTATACCGCCTGCAGGACGCTCGGGGACGCAATTTTCCTTGGCCTTATAACGCAGAAAAGCTTAAGTTGTATAAATGAGCATGTACCTTCCTTTAAATAATGTAATTCCTTTCCGCATTAAACTAAGTCTTCCGAGATAGGTCCTCTCACAGAAGAGGCTTTTTGCACCACCGTAGGGCTCTAGCCTTTTTGTTTCTTTTCATGGTTCTGAGACTCCATGGTTTTTTAAGATTCAATATAAAATGTACAGAGGGGAGAAAAAGAGACAATACACTAGAACCAAAGAAAAATTTATTTATTTTAGAGGTATTAGGTACTCCCCAGCCTTACAACGATTACAGCAGAAGAGGGCGAGGATTAAGAAAACGTTGTCGGTGATACTCAGAAGAAATCTCCTCCAGCCGAGCCCAAGCAGCCTCGGCCCTCTCCCTTTGACGGTGCCCATGGACCCTAGAAGCCACAGAATCGCCGGGAACACCATCCGCCGAGCAAGATGCAACGACCAACCTTTGTTGAAAACTCTCAAGAAGAAGGTCCACCGAGCGGTCCCGCCTGCTCTTCGAGATCCAACCAAGATCGTGGGCCATATACATCTTGTCAAACGTCGTCCATCAACTGCGGAGATAGGGTGTTGTATAGATCCGGGGAAGTCTTCCATATTGTGTAAATTAGCACTTGGAGGAGAGGAGATCACCGGGGAAGTAAGTGTCCACAGTGGCCTATCACAGCCTCGTACGTCTTCTCAGAATGATCAAAATTATAAAAATACACGTTGTTACGAGAAACTATCTCCCTGATGATATACACGCATCCGGTCATCTTCGTGGAATGCAAGACTAGGGAGAAACCCTGTAAAGATGTGGATCTAAAGCCCTCATCGCAAGGCCACCAAGCAGATTCCTGCTCGATCCATCCACAATGGATAGCTTCCTGTCCTACAAATAAGTAGATTTAAATCCCTCGTCATGATGCCACCGATCATCTTCCTGCCCTACGAAGGCACGGGTCCAAGACGGCACCAAGAAAAGAGTCGAGGGACACTGACCTATCCAGACTTGGCTAACGCATGATCGTCACCCGACTCCGGGGGAAGGGAGGATACCGACCTTCCTACACTTGACTATCGTTCGATTCATATTAGATGCGCGATCGTCATCCCGACTCAGGGGAAAGGGAGATAACTGACCTTCCTACACTTGGCTATCGTTTGACTCATACTCGATGCGCGATCGTCGTCTCGAAAAGGTGGACACCGGCCTAACACTAGCAAGATAAAACTAAACAAAGATTGCGACGGACTTTTGATCACATAAAAATTCCGTGGCAAACGATCATTTGAGACTAAACTGCTAGATTTACAACATTCAAATTAGTTATCTCATAACTATATGTGGATTCCAAATATTGTATCACATTCCAGATAAATAGACAAAGTTAAACTTTCCGATCGAATAATCAAACACCCAAGATTTCCCCAATATATCTCAACACTTGAAATCGGTTTTAAAACATCCATCATATGCCACAGTACCAATGGTCCAGCCGTAGAAGGGTCAAGCCAACGCCTCACATGTGGCACGCCGTACTGCCCCAAACCCTAAGGTTTAGAGGCAGTTCAAGACGGTCACATAATCGAGTTAAGCTTTGTGTTCTTCTATAGGGTCCACTGCGTTACTTGCACGACTTAGAACATTCTTAAACACGAGAAAAAATCCAACTTTTGAAAAAATTTCCGACTGGGGAAAAAGTGAGTTATTGATATCCGTTCGAACTTTTTAACAGTTTCTAAAATTATCCGGACAAAACTAAACAAAGTTAAATTATCCGATCGAATCAACAAGTCCCCAATACAACCCTAGAAAACTCAACACTTGAGTGGAATTAAAAAATTCCCAGAAAAAAATAACAAAAAAGGACCTAAGAATAATTACATGAAATTCCAGGGACTAAGTCCAAAATTTGGCCGCGGTTCAGCGGTCAAAATATTGACTTAGTGGACCGTACTTCACAGTAATTCTTAGTTTTTCCTGCTTGTTTTTCTGAGCATTTTTAATTCAGAAAAAAAACACATTTTTAAAAAATGTACAGAGAAGGGTTCGTGTCGGGGTTTTCGGGTTCGATCGGACTTTAAACTTCGTCTAGACTTCGCCTAAACCTCTAGCTTGGCTCTGATACCACTGTAGGGTTCCTAGGCACGCGCGCAAGGTTCTACGAGGCATCAACCATGCCCGATTAAAAATTTAGCCGTGCCGAACAATCCGAAGCCAGATCTTTAAACTAGAGATTAGGCGAAAAAGAACATGCTAAACACTTTAACACTAAGTGAGAGGGATTACTACCTTTGTAGATCCGGTCCTTCACTTCATATGCTCCGTGTTGAGGTCTCTTCGCTGCGATCATCGTGCTCCGGACTCTCGAGAGGTTCCACAAAGAGAAAGATGCAATCTTGCTTCCGATCTTCGATACAAAGATGATCTACCTTGAAGTTTCAATAACACAAGCTAACACTCATAAAATGATGTGAACACCCTCATCTAAATGGCAAGGATAGATGAGGATGATGAAGTAGGATTTTTGCTCTCATTTATAATCTTTTTCTCACATATTTTCATCACAAAGCAAAAAGCTAGAAAGCTTTTTGCTAAGAAGAAGAAGAAGGAAAAAGATGATGAATAATGATAGATTTCCTTTTGTGATGAATAATGATAGACTCTGATAAGGTTAGAAATGCAACCATGGTTTAAGTAACCATTGTAGAGAATTAACTAGGGTTAGGGTTTAGGGTTGAGTTAAAAAAATATCTTGCAAAATATCTTTTCCAAAACAAAAAGGAAAACCTTCTAGAAACTTCTAGAAATGATTAACCATAATCAAACCCTTACCATGTTTAATCTCCACTAAACATGTTGCATTAATAACCATATCATGTTACAATATTATATATCACATATATAATATTTATTGTAACAAAATAAAATAATACAATTAACATATATCGCATATATATCAAAGTATTATCCGAGTGAGAAAAAGAATCTTTTAGTGAGCTAATATTAGTTAATATAATTTAATATATCATATATATTATTATACATTAAATTATCGAATCAACACTTGATCCGACAATCCGGCTATATCGCATATAACCGACTAATATTTATCCGTACCGATTCATCGAATCAACACTTGATCCGATGACCCGGCTGATATCAAATATCGCGAGAATAGAATACGGTATCTCATAACGCATTATCCTCGGTCCCGCACATATCACATACGTGCCCCTACTCCGTTTTGCCTGAGTCAAGAAAGCTCTGTGTAGGACTCTAAAGAATCGTCAATACGCCGGCAGTAGGTGATGATCATATCAAACACCCACAAGCTGCAAGCGGTCAGCTAAACGTAACAGCCACCCAGGTATTGAGCGCTCAGAAGATCAACAAGCAATCCTGTAACTTCTCCTGTGAATCCAAACAGTAACACTCCCGTACAGTCCGGTCTCGTCGTCTGATATGTTGCATATCTCGCCTAGGGGTGGTAAACGTCAAACCACAGTAGCTCGATAAGTCGTGTCGATATGAGGTCTATAACAGTTTGAGAAACTACTGATAACACTTACCGGTAAATCTCAGCAACCCTGGCCAGGGATTTCTGGTTATAGCCAATCGAACACAGCACAACATCAACTCCCTATACCGGGAGAGACGAATCCCCTCCTATCGCTCATTGCCTCCATGTGATTCGGGACTGTACCCAAAAGCCACCTTTTTGCACGCCCTCTTGGACGTGGTATGATGGAAATCGAAGCACAGTGGGAATCACACAAGACTCTATGACGATCTCGGGTCAACAGACTACTCTGTACCAGTGTCACCGGAGAACTGCCATCTGACGTGAGGTATAATACCATCTGGGAGTTCTCGGCGAGTCCGTCCAGTGTACCCAGTCTCCACTGAGCACCCGTACACCATCCTTGATGTCAAACACCGATGGATATGGGATCATCTATCGCCCATCATATGGGTCAAGATACGTATACGCTAGTCTACTCTGGTGTATCGATGCCCTGTCTCGATACACCCTCGACTAGGAACAGTTATAGGATGTACTCGTCGACTACCGTGACCCCACTAGTATGATCTCATCATAGTCTCAGTAGTCGAGTACATATCCTAAGGGCTTTATCAACATGTAATATAGAGACAATCAAAGTACATGTTAAGATAAAGTACAACTAGATAGCATACTATCATGTCGAGCAAGAAAGTCCTCCCTATATATGTCCAAGCATCCATTACAATATACATCATATGTACAGTAATGGCCTCTAGGGCATACATATAACTAACAATCTCCCACTTGCACTAGGGCCATCTGTTGTGGTATCACATACCCAACAATTAGCTGCGGTTGAAGTATCACATACTCAACCATCCCATAAAAGTCTCTACTGGGAAAAAGGCCTTTGTGAGTGGATCCGCACTGTTGTCCTCTGTGTCTACTCTCCTAACCTCGATCTCCCTGGAGATCAACCATCTCCATGATCAGGTGATACTGCCTAAGAATTATATTTGGATTTCTGATGGGACGGAAGTTCCTAAGCTAAAGCCACAACTCCATTGTCACACAATGGTAGGAACGAAGTTCATCTTATGAACTTATATCTATCCAGACTGCCTCTTTGGTAGCATCATTGGTAATGATGTATCTTGCCTTTAATCGTCTAGTATGTCACGGTATCTAGCTTGGAACTCTTCCAACATACCGTCCCTCCACTGAGGGTAAAGACAATGCCTGCGACTGACATTCAGTCGTTCTTATCATCCTGGAACCTTTCCAGTGATTCTCCCCAGGATCGATTGATACCATCTCACTACAACTAGTGAGTATCCTAACATCCAATTAGATCTATCTCATAGATCCAAAACCCAGGATTTAGGAGATATCACTTTGATCCTATATGGAGAATCGTTGTGAAAAGCGGAGATTGACCGAGCGTAGCATAGGAAACTCCTTCCCTATCAAGAGTATGTCATCCACGTACTCTACGAGGATCACCACCATACTCCCTACTACCCTTTTGTATATACAAGGTTCATCTACCATTTTGATGAAGTCAAACTCTTTGACTACCATATCAAAACAGATGTTCCAACTCCGTGATGCCTGCTTTATCCTATAAAGCATCTTGCACACGTTTCCGCTGCTCCCACTGTCTACGAAGCCCTCTGGCTGTGTACTTATAGACGCTCTTTTCTAAAACATCATTTAGAAAAGCAGTCATGACACCCAACCGCCAGATATCGTAGTTATGGTATGTAGCCGTGGCAAGTAGGATCTGGATGGACTTAAGCATAGCTTTGAAAGTCTCAACTTTTCCATGTACACCAAGTAATTTTCTCAAGATATACTCGCTCCTGATGGGGATTTAACCCTTCAGATAAAGCAACCAAAGTCCATACTTTGTTGGTGTATAAGGATTCCATCTCAGATCGATAAGCATCCAGCCATTCTTACAGAGTCCCACTCCTGATGGCCAGCTCGAAACTAGTTGGGTCATCATCTCATGATGCAATCCTCGCTCCCACTGTCATAGAGAAACCGAAGTATCTCTCAGGTAGGTGAGGAACCCTACTATATCGGCGGAGAGGCTGAGGTTCGTTGGAAACTATTGAATCCTTTGGTTCTACCAAATCATCAGCTGCAGTTTGTATAGCTGGAACCATTCCAGTTCTACATAACAGACCTTGCCTCGAGATTGTCCGGATTTTATTTTTAGACATAGGCCGAACAACCCCAAATCTTAACAAACTTAAGATATGGGCTCTTCCCTTTACATATCACATATGAAGTGGTAGGCAACTGATTTGATTTGAACCCTATTCAATAGGTATGCAACTTCACAAGTGCATAACTCCCTAAAGGAAATAGGAAACTCAGTAGTACTCATCATAGAGCACACCATATCACATAGGGTGCTATTGCTCCGCCCCGATACACCGACGTGCTGTGGTGTATACGGAGGAGTAATGCTGAGAGAGAATCTCATTCTCCTTTAGAATAGTCCAGGAATTCCGTGCTCAAGTATTCTCCTCCTTGATCACATCAAAGGACATAATAATTTTACCCGCATTTTTGGTTCTCTACTTCTAACTCATATTCTGTGAATATCTCAAAAAGTTCGGAATTGTGTTTCAACAGGAACATATGTCTGAATCTTGAGAGATCATCAGAGAATGTAATGAAATACAAAGAACCGGTCTTGGTATGTGTAGACAGGGGACCTACATACATCAACATGTATCATCCCAAGAGTTCACTAACTCTTTCTCTGTTTCCAGTAAACGGAGCTATGTCATCTTATCTTTGTGACATGACTGGCAAGTTTCACAAGATGTAAATTCAAACTAATTTAAATATGCATCTATATGTAACTTCAGCTAGTCGGGTCGCATTGATATGACCTAGTCTACAATACCTCAAGAAGGATTCGTTCATTTCTGAACTCTTCCTATTGTGTGTGTTCTGTATACTAAGAACTGTAGTTTGATTTAGAACGTCAATGCTTTTAGATAACGTGCCTGAACCGATCAACTCTTGATATAGGAAATGTTCAAAACATTATCCAACAATACAAAATTATATCACTTCTTTACTAATAAAGAAACTGATATGATGTTGTATATCAGGTTCGGTATCTAATAACATTCGTTCAGAATCAATGTATTCAGGTAATACAGGGTGATAGTGACCAACAGACTTGGCTGCAACACTTGCACCGTTTTCTGTCTCATGAAACTTATCACCCGTTCTCAGTTCTCTACCTATCTATAGCCCATGTAACAGATTACATATGCGGGATCCTGATCCGGTATCACATACCCAGGACGGAAAGGATACTGAGAAACAGTTCTCTGTAATGAACACACTCGAAGATGATGTATCAACATGCACTTTCTTCGTTTGGGCGGCACGGGAAATCTGGTATTCCCCAATTTCCTGCTCTGTCTTATAACAATTATAAGTTGGAGCGGGACCAACGTTCCCCAGCTCAGTATAACAAGCGGGTTCGGTCAATACATCCGTATTATTATCTTGATTAAGGCGTGATATGGTCGCTACCTGGAGAGAGAGAGAAGAAAACACTCAGCGTATGCTCTTGCAAGATTAGATTGGTTATCTAATATATCTAATCAGGATGTCTCCCACTGTTTTAATCAAATCTTCCTTCAAACCTTAAAAGGAAAGACTAGCCGGGATTAATTACACGCTACAAGTTCGCCAATCTTTCAGCCAGGCCAGTGTCGGTACTTTGAGGGAGGTCCCCCGTGCTTTTGCACGAACCTAATTAAAGTAAACCTCGTTTTCCCAGGGGCGTAACCCCGTTAACACTTTTCTAGACACTTACTTGATCGGCTAATTGTAATGTGTAAAACTCTCCCAGGAGTAACTCTTACTCGCAGCGGGTATCAGGATCCAACTATCCCATAGAAGGTATGCAATCTCATTGCAAATTTCAACACTTGAAATTCCCAATAATATTTTACCCCTAGCGTCCTATGATCTTGACGAAGGCCAAACTACCAATAGTCCGCAAGTCAAGTTCAACCCGTTCATTTCTTGATTGAATTAAACCCACCCGCACGACCCTTGACGAAGGCCAAACTACGCCGTACGAATACCCTAATCCAATCGCATCGTATGCTAGCAGATAAGCATTAGTTAGCTACCGTACACTATGCCTTGACGAAGGCCAAACTACCGCAGCACGAATACTAACTAGTACTTATCTGAAATGACGGAGGGCTACGACAGGTTTTTAAGAAAACCCTTTGTGTAATGAACTTGATATCGTTGTAGAATCGAGTGATTTTTAAATGGAATGTTTCTGAGGTTTTTCTAGTTTTGCTAAAAGGGTCACTCCCGGTGAAGGGATCGTCGGCCCTTTCCTCAACGAATAAGGTGCAGGATATTTCACAAATATCGCTGTGCAAAGCAAGAACTATAGAAGCAATCAAAAGACAAACCGAGTTTGTAGCATCTGCTAGTTTCACTAAAGAGGTCACTCCCGGTGAAGGGATCTCGGCTCTTTCCTTATCGAATAAGGTGCTGGATGTTCTACAAGGAACACCGCTATGCAAAGCAAGAACTAGAGCTACCAGTTTTTGAGACAAGTTTCTACAACATCTTTAGGTTTCTTTTATTTCATTAATCTCATTAATGAAGTCCCATTTTAATTATGCTTCGCAAGCATCACATTTGAAACAAAATCTGCAATATAACATATATCACATATATATAATATAAACATTCGTCTCAGGCAGTAATATGATCTCATCACAGAACATTGCAGCAGAAGAACATATATGAAATATTGGATATACTAGGACGTCCGTGTTTTCAATATGAGCTGTATAAAACACGGATTCCACGGTCGCGATGAATAGCCAAACCCACATCCATAGACCCCTACGAGAGCGGCAAGCAACACAGCCAATTCTATGGTTAGGAGACCCGGTCCCGACTCCTCGAGATGGTCTCCCCACGGGACCCTAGAACCCGGTTACTTGTGCTCCCCTCCTTGGGTCTACCTAATGCGGAAAAGTAAATAATATACAACGGTGGCATCTTCCGTAACCTGGAAGTGCCCCAATAAAAGAATATTACATACAAGTTTTTACATGAATGAAAATGAAAAACACTCATCTCACATAAAAACCCCGGCTATTCAAAACGCGACGATCCAATATAACATATCACAGCAACATATAATATCACATATCATCAACGTAAGCAAGCATGCGTATCCCGATTGTCGTTGATGTATAGCAACGAAGCCGGCGATACAACACATACTACGCTTACGTTCACAGAAAAGAAAGTGTAAAACTACAACAGTTGGAATTCGCAACTTCCTTAGACATCGCATGCCTAACCAAATGAATTCCTTAGACATCGCATGCCTAACAATTATAAACCCCGCATTTTAGTCTCATTATCGAAAACTCTTTTCAATATCAAGTCGGGCAATTCAACAAGATTCCCGACATCCTGATCGAATGCTCGTCGCAAACTTTAGTAGACGGCCGCACCCCCGATGCCGTCGACGAAGTACACTAAGGCGGAACACCGTCGCCGCGAGCACCCGAACGGATGCTTTTGGCGACGGGGTTCTCCTACAGTCACTTGGTCGGGGCTATGGGGCGTAGCTGTCTATTAAGTTTACCCGGCGAGTATCCGCGTACGCTACGTGATTGCGACGGACTTTTGATCACATCAAAATTCCGTGGCAACCGATCATTTGAGACTAAACTGCTAGATTTACAACATTCAAATTAGTTATCTCATAACTATATGTGGATTCCAAATAGTGTATCACATTCCAGATAAATAGACAAAGTTAAACTTTCCGATCGAATAATCAAACACCCAAGATTTCCCCAATATATCTCAACACTTGAAATCAGTTTAAAAACATCCATCATATGCCACAATACCAATGGTCCAGCCGTAGAAGGGTCAAGCCAACGCCTCACATGTGGCACGCCGTACTGCCCCAAACCCTAAGGTTTAGAGGCAGTTCAAGATGGTCACATAATCGAGTTAAGGTTTGTGTTCTTCTAGAGGGTCCACTGCGTTACTTGCATGACTTAGAACATTCTTAAACAAGAGAAAAAATCCAACTTTTGAAAAAATTTCCGACTGGAGAAAAAGTGAGTTATTGATATCCGTTCGAACTTTTTAACACTTTCTAAAATTATCCAGACAAAACTAAACAAAGTTAAATTATCCGATCGAATCAACAAGTCCCCAATACAACCCTAGAAAACTCAACACCTGAGTGGAATTAAAAAATTCCCAGAAAAAAATAGCAAAAAATGACCTAAGAATAATTACATGAAATTCCAGGGACTAAGTCCAAATTTTGGCCGCGGAACCGCCGCCAAACCCATGGTTTGGCCGCGGTTCAGCGGTCAAAATATTGACTTAGTGGACCGTACTTCATAGTAATTCTTAGTTTTTCCTGCTTGTTTTTCTGAGCATTTTTAATTCAGAAAAAAACACATTTTTAAAAAATGTACAGAGAAGTGTTCGTGTCGGGGTTTTCGGGTTCGATCGGACTTTAAACTTCGTCTAGACTTCGCCTAAACCTCTAGCTTGGCTCTGATACCACTGTAGGGTTCTTAGGCACGCGCACAAGGTTCTACGAGGCATCAACCATGCCCGATTAAAAATTTAGCCGTGCCGAACAACCCGAAGCCGGATCTTTAAACTAGAGATTAGGCGAAAAAGAACATGCTAAACACTTTAACACTAAGTGAGAGGGATTACAACCTTTGTAGATCCGGTCCTTCACTTCATATGCTCTGTGTTGAGGTCCCTTCGCTGCGATCATCGTGCTCCGGACTCTCGAGAGGTTCTATGAAGAGAAAGATGCAGTCTTGCTTCCGATCTTCAATACAAAGATGATCTACCTTGAAGTTTCAATAACACAAGCTAACACTCATAAAATGATATGAACACTCTCATCTAAATGGCAAGGATAGATGAGGATGATGAAGTAGGATTTTTTCTCTCATTTATAATCTTTTTCTCACATATTTTCATCACAAAGCAAAAAGCTAGAAAACTTTTTGCTAAGAAGAAGAAGAAGGAAGAAGATGATGAATAATGATAGATTTCCTTTTGTGATGAATAATGATAGACTTTGATAAGGTTAGAAATGCAACCATGGTTCAAGTAACCATTGTAGAGAATTAACTAGGGTTAGGGTTTAGGGTTGAGTTAAAGAAATATCTTGCAAAATATCTTTTCCAAAACAAAAAGGAAAACCTTCTAGAAACTTCTAGAAATGATTAACCCTAATCAAACCCTAACCATGTTTAATCTCCACTAAACATGTTGCATTAATAACCGTATCATGTTACAATATTATATATCACATATATAATATTTATTGTAACAAAATAAAATAATACAATTAACATATATATCAATATATTACCCGAGTGAGAAAAAGAATCTTTTAGTGAGCTAATATTAGTTAATGTAATTTAATATATCATATATATTATTATACATTAAATTATCGAATCAACACTTGATCCGACAATCCGGCTATATCGCATATAACCGACTAATATTTATCCGTACCGATTCATCGTATCAACACTTGATCCGATGACCCGGCTGATATCAAATATCGCGAGAATAGAATACGGTATCCCATATCGCATTATCCTCGGTCCCGCACATATCACATATGTTCCCCTACTCCGTTTTGCCTGAGTCAAGAAACCTCTGTGTAGGACTCTAAAGAATCGTCAATACGCCGGCAGTAGGTGATGATCATATCAAACACCCACAAGCTGCAAGTGGTCAGCTAAACGTTACAGCCACCCAGGTATTGAGCGCTCAGAAGATCAACAAGCAAGCCTATAACTTCTCCTGTGAATCCAAACAGTAACACTCTCGTACAGTCCGGTCTCGTCGTCTGATATGTTGCATATCTCGCCTAGGGGTGGTAAACGTCAGACCCCAGTAGCTCGATAAGTCGTGTCGATATGAGGTCTATAACAGTTCGAGAAACTACTGATAACACTTACCAGTAAATCTCAGCAACCCTAGCCAGGAATTTCCGGTTATAGCCAATCGAACACAGCACAACATCAACTCCCTATACCGGGAGAGACGAATCCCCTCTTATCGCTCATTGCCTCCATGTGATTCGGGACTGTACCCAAAAGCCACCTTTTTGCTCGCCCTCTTGGACGTGGTATGATGGAAATCGAAGCACAGTGGGAATCACACAAGACTCTATGACGATCTCGGGTCAACAGACTACTCTGTACCAGTGTCACCGGAGAACTGCCATCTGACGTGAGGTATAATACCATCTGGGAGTTCTCGGCGAGTCCGTCCAGTGTACCCAGTCTCCACTGAGCACCCGTACACCATCCTTGATGTCAAACACCGATGGATATGGGATCATCCATCGCCCATCATATGGGTCAAGATGCGTATACGCTAGTCTACTCTGGTGTATCGATGCCCTGTCTCGATACACCCTCGACTAGGAACAGTTATAGGATGTACTCGTCGACTACCGTGGCCCCACTAGTATGATCTCATCATAGTCCCAGTAGTCGAGTACATATCCTAAGGGCTTTATCAACATGTAACATAGAGACAATCAGAGTACATGTTAAGATAAAGTACAACCAGATAGCATACTATCATGTCGAGCAAGAAAGTCCTCCCTATATATGTCCAAGCATCCATTACAATATACATCATATGTACAGTAATGGCCTCTAGGGCATACATATAACTAACAACACCCAACTCGGCACTTCCTTACTAGTCCCGGGGTGATTTTTGTAACAAAGAAAAGATAGGAGGAGACTCAAATCGAAGGGGATCTGATCAAATTTTAACCGGACCAGAAACCCGAGGAGGATCCTCCACGAGTTCGGCGCTAGCTAGTCCCGGACAAGACGGAAACAATGGAGCACCGCACAAACCTCGGATGAGAAAGGCAGACGCATCCCTATCCAGAATGCTTCCAGATACATAGCAATATTTTTTCCTCGCACCTGGTCTACCTGCTCACCCTCTCTGTCCAAACGGAGTGAATAACCAGAGGGGGTATGGAATCGAGTCCGAATGTCGGAAATCTCGACCATACGATTCAAGACGGAGGGCGCATTGCAGGTATTCCCAATGCGCACCTTGGGAGCCCTCGTCGCCGCCCGACGGCGAGTGACAAGGGCGGCCCTAACTCAGGTGGGCGAGCCTGACACGGAAGATGCAGTAGAAGAAGAACCTTCTCGGCTATCTGAAGCCGAAGAGGAGGAAGACCCGCTGGACTCGGCCCCAGAAACTGGAGCCTCATCGCCCAACTCTACCCCTAATACATCTACAGACACCTCGGAGGAAGACATCTACCGTGATTCAAGCAAAGGGTTTGCCGAGGAAAATTCCGGAGGTGCGCCGGGCAATCTTCAAACAATAATAGACAACTAGGGCAAAGTGTCGACCCTAGGATGGTCCCCTCCTATTTATACACTCTAAAGAGAACATCCTACGGCCCAGATCGATTCCTGCCAAAGCGAAGCGTCACACCCAGCGGCCGTCGAGTCACCACGTGGCGATCGACTATTAGGGACGCCTCTTCATGGCAAGAGTCAGAGACAGCCTGCCGCTCCCACCAACTAATGTCGGACACGTGACCTGTAGCCCAACTGATGATCGAGTGAAATGGCGCACTCTCTTGAAAACACAATCATTTCACCTGTAACACCCTATTTCATTTATACCAGTTCTATTTTGGGTATTTCTTTATCTATGGTTATTTCTTGATTTATTGTGTTTTGGGTGCGAATAGTGAAATTGGTATCTATGTTTGCATTCGACCCGGCCCGCATGCTAGAAACCCGTCTTGATTCCTGTTTATGATTTATCCCGGCTAGTTATGAGAATCCGTGCACTTTCATGTAGTATAACTGCATTATATCTGGCATCTACATTTTTTTAATATAACATATAAAGTCAATAAAATATTTTAAAAATATCTAGCTTAGCCTGCATCATACCCCTAACCCTTTGGTGGCATCCGTACATCGTGTTCTTGTCCCGTTCAATGAAACTGACTCGTTTGGATAGCTACGTGCACGTTACGTGTATCCGTTCTTGGGGGTATGCATTTTCGTTACCTGGATATCCTATTTTGGTTTTGGTTGACACTTATATTATCCATATTTTCAAACCATAATTTTAGACCTGACCCGGGCATGTTTTGGAGTAATTTTGTATTAACCAAAATCTCAAATTTACCTAATATTATATTCTTTAAATATTATACTGTTTAGTATATAATAAACATATAAATTATGTACGTTTAAAATTTTCTTTAACCAAAAGATATATTTTAAAAATATTTTCCAAACCTATCATCTCACCTGCCTCTCTCTTTTTCTTCTCAATATATAAATATATAAATATATATTTTTTTTATTTTTTTAAACCCCCTAACCCACGTCTCTCTCCTCTTCTTCATTTTATTCTTTTCTCGCCTTCGCTGCCTCCTCGCGAACCCACACCCCCTGCCACGCCTCGCCGCCTCACGCTGTCACCACCACGACGTCCCGACCTCACCTCGCTACCACCCTCGTCCACACCTCGACCATCACCTTCCTCTCTTTCCCCGCCGCCTCTCTCCCGCTCGAACCCATGCCGAGCCCCATCATCTCTGTCGCCATCGCCCATGCCGCCGACCATCTCGTCGGTCTCCCATCATCCCCGACCTTGCTCCTTCCTCCTCTCTCTTCTTTCTCGACCTGCAAACCATCACCTGACCACTGCAAGCCTTGCCCGCAACCCTCGCCTGAACCCTCCTCGCCGGAGCTCCGACCACCTCGTCGTCGCCTCTACGCCCTCGCTGCCACCTCTCCTACACTCTCAAATCAGAGCAAGAACCCTGCACCCCGACCAGAACCTGCACCCCGACTTCAAGTACCCGCAACCCCACTGCCTCGCCTGCAAGCTCACCGAAAAACCCACGCCTCTCGTCATCACCCCCTCGCCTCTGTCTCAGAACCCCAAGACAACTCCAGTACACCCTGCAACTACCACAGCCCTCTTCTTTTCTGCTTCTTTCTTTTTCTCCTCGCTTTCTTACTTTCTTGGTTTCCGATAATCGCCGGAGTCGTGCCGCTGCCAACGATCCGAGCAATCCAGTGGACATTCCCAGCCAGCGTGGTCACCTTCTTTCTTTGTCTGGTCCTGTCCCGTGTGCGCGCATGTACATTGCGACGTTTACCCGACGTCTGGCGCAGCATACGCACCCCGTCGTGAGATCCGATCAGGCAAGTTTACCTTGCTACATGCTATGATACATATTTTGCATCCATATCATTAATTACATATCCGGTTGCATAAAAGTAACTTGATACAGGCTATATTATTATACTCGCATCTATATTAATAAGAATATTGCATGTTTATGGTATTGTGCATCCATGTTACAGTTTTACCGTTTTCCAATATCCGTTCGCATCCGTATCATTTATTATATATTTAGTTGCATGCCAGATGACATTATTTCATGTTACTGTTATATTAGCACCCCATGCTTGATAATATGCATCATGTGTAGTCATGGAGTTGTAGATGTAATCCCTGATAGATATTTGTGCATCCGTGTTTTACTGTACATCCGTACTTTTATCGTGCATCCGTACTTACTACAGTTTTATTATGAGCATCCGTTGGATACACTGTGCACTAACTAATATGACCTGTTATACTACTGCTTGACTTGATACCTGATCCTGTTCCTAATGCCGACAATCCTGACTTGTCGTCCTGAGGGACGTATCCTGTTGTCTATATAGACAAACCTGTACCTGCTTGATCTTGTGTTGGCATTAGCTCCAGTTTATCAATACCTGATTTGAACACTTAACCTTGGGGGTATGGGGAAATCAAAGGTGTAACCGAATGTAACTTAAAAAGGTATTACTTGATCCGTGGTCCCGGGGGGTAAGGGGACAGAATCATTCGTGATTCTACTTGATCCGTGGTCCCGGGGGGTAACGGGACAGAGTCATTCGTGACTCTTACAGCTTGATCCGTGGTCCCGGGGGGTAACGGGACAGAACCATTCTTGGTTCACATATCCTGATCCGTGGTCCTGGGGGGTAACAGGACATATTCTTTGAGTTCCATGAGGAGTACATCAATTGATTTCAAATAACTTTAGAATAGATAACCCAGTATCACGGTTTAGAGTATTTACCGCACTTCACCTGCATGTATACACTTCACTATTTCATAGCCGTGTTACTTGTTATACACTCATTACTGTTTATACTCATGCCTGCATATCTCGTGCATCCTGTTCATTTATTATTGTTTGATATTATGACGCACTGACGTCTGGGTTTTGCATGGCCCAGATCCTTTATCTCTTTCGCAGGCTGATCAGGAGTATTTCCGCCGTCAGGCCGAGCAGTAAGGATCCTGTTAGTATTTAGTTTAGTTTAGGTTTATTTCCGTACTTTCATTTCCTGATGTGGGCCCGTATTTGGGACGTATTTTCCAGATGTTACTGTTTATTGGATTTATTACTTCCGTACATTTATATTATTTCTTGACTCGTTTATTCTAGCATATGGACATGTACTAGAAAGTTTATTTTCTATTTTACTGTTCTTGATATCTTATAGACAGCCGTAATGTGACTATGGAGGGATATTTCCTAGCCACAGGTAGCATGATTGGCACTGTCATGTGCCGATCTTAGCGCACTCTGGGAAGCGGGGCATGATAGGGTTTGTTTGGTATCAGAGCTATAGATTTTAGGTTAATCGGGTTTGATTCTTTTGGAGTTGGGTATTGGACCCAATACACGAATCAGAAAACTCGTAATTAGGAACATGTCCTACCATATTGTTCTCGTGATTCTTGAATCTTATCTTTCTCTTGATCCTTTGTCTTGACGATATCTAAACAACTTTGCATCTCGTCTTGAAATCCTTTTGGTTTCCTATTGTTTATCCCTTCCTGTTCTTTCGATTCTGATACAAGGATTTGGGCGACTTGAACGGAGTTATGTGGTTGTAACTATGAACTGCAGTATGGTTACAATGCGGTACTCTATTTAAGTAACCTGGAGTCCTAGTCTTGATTCATTTCCTTATTTTATGATCGTTATATTACCTTGCTTCTCTCGATTTCATTGCTTACCAGTTCATGTTTTATCGTAAGCTTGAATCATGTTTACCGTGCTAAACTTCTTCAGTGTCTTGGCTTCAGATGAAGTCATTTTGGGTATCCTACTTGTTTATGATTTTTCCGCATTAGCATTATTCGATTCTGGTGCATCCTATTGTTTTATGTCGACCAAGTTTATTGCTACACACTTGATTGCTTGCACAGCCCTGTCTTGTTGTTAGGACATACACACTGGGAATGGGAAGATCATATCTAGTAGCGAGTGCAAGGATTGTTCGGTTGTTATCTACGGACGAGAGTTATTCACGGATTTCTTGGTGATCGATACTGGCAGTTATGATGTTGTCTTGGGAATGGATTTTCTCGGCACTTTCCATGCTCACATTGATTATTGGGCAAAGGAAGTGATTTTCCAGATTCCCGGACATCCGGAGTTTGTTTTTGCTGGAGATAGCACTTCTGTCGGGCCAGTCGAGTTTAGGGCTAGGCCGACAAACACCGTTCTTGCGTCGATGGAAGTTGATAAGGAGGAAGCACTAGCTGTAGTTCGAGAATTCAGGGATGTGTTTGAGGACATCTAGGGTTTACCGCCAAAACGAGATGTGGAGTTCGCGATTGATCTTTTTTCTGGTGCAGTGCCAATCTCAAAGGCGTATTATCCAATTGCACCAGTGGAGTTGGAAGAAGTAAAGAAGCAGGTTACCGAATTGCTAGAGAAGGATTGGATTCGCAGCAACAATTCATCCTGGGGAGCTCCAGTTCTTCTAGTCAAGAAGAAAAATGGCACAAGGAGAATGTGCATTGATTATCGAGAATTAAACCGGGTGACTATTAAGAACAAGTACCCGATCTCTCGCATTGGCAAATTGTTCGAGCAGCTTAGTGGCGCGAGGGTATTCTCGAAGCTGGATTTGCGATCCGGATATCATCAAGTTCAAGTTAAATCAGAGGATATTTGCAAGACTGTGTTCCAAACTCGATATGGACATTACGAGTATTTAGTGATGCCATTCGGAGTCACGAATGCACCGACGATATTTATGGACTTGATGAACCAAATCTTTTCACCGTTTTTGGACCAGTTTATAGTGGTGTTCATCGATGATATTTTGGTCTACTCGAGGAGCCAGGAAGAGCATGCAGAACACTTGAGGATCGTACTGCAGACGTTGAGGCAAAAAAGATTATATGCAAAGATGAGCAAGTGCGAGTTTGGGCTTGAAGAAGTGAAGTTTGGGGCATGTCGTATCCGGAGATGGAATCGCCGTTGATCCTGAGAAGATTGCAGCAGTTCAAGATTGGCCGATTCCGAAGAACGTAGCAGAGATCAGAAGTTTTCTTGGACTTGCCGGATATTACAGAAGGTTCGTGGAGAATTTTGCTCTCTTAGCTGAGCCTTTCACCAAGCTTACGCGAAAGGAGGTACCGTTCATATGGACGGATAGTTGTGCGTCAGCTTTTGAGGCGTTGAAGCAAAGATTGATAATCGCTCCTATTTTGACCGTACCAGACGGTTCCGGAGGATTGGTGATTCACAGCAACGCATCTGGGAAAGGTTTGGGATGTGTTTTGATACAGCATGGGAGGGTTATAGCCTACACATCGAGACAGTTGAAGACCCATGAGAAGAATTACCCAACTCATGATTTGGAGCTAGCAGCTGTGATTTTCGCTTTGAAGATTTGGAGACACAACTTATTGGGCGAAAGGATTGAAGTATTCACCGATCACAAAGCCTAAAGTATGTGTTCACGCAGAAAGAGCTTAACATGAGACAGTGTAGATGGTTGGAGCTAATGGCTGACTATGATCTTGATCTCAAGTACCATCCTGGGAAAGTTAATGTAGTGCCGGATGCGCATAGTCGGTTGCCAGCAATTCGAATGTTAACTGTACAGAAGGAGATTATCGATAATTTTTGGAGATTCAAGTTGGAGATCGTGTTACCGCATTCTTCAGGACAGTTGATGCAGCTGCAAGTACAGTCGTCGTTGATTGATAATATTAAAGCAGCAAGTCACAGGATCCAAGGTTGCAGAAGTTTCGAGAACAGGTAGAAGCGGGACTTCAAGCGGACTTGTTGATTCATGAAGATGGTTCGTTGCGATATGGTAGTCGTTTGTGTGTGCCGAAAGGAGATATTCGCGAAAAAATTATGAAGGAGATGCACAGTTCCGCATATTCCGTACATCCAGGAGGCACGAAGATGTATCGTGATCTACGATGGCATTTCTGGTGGGAAGGCATGAAAAAGGAGATTGCTCATTTTGTAGCGAAGTGCATAATGTGTCAGCAAGTTAAGCTTGAACATCAAAGAGTAGCTGGTTTATTGCAACCACTTCCGATTCCTCAATGGAAGTGGGAATATATAACCATGGATTTCGTGACAGGTTTACCGCTGAGTCCAAAGGGCACAGTGCAATTTGGGTGATTGTTGATCGATTGATCAAGGCAGCCCATTTCATACCATTTTGAGTTGGTCAGTCGATGGAAGCGTTGGCAGAACGGTACATGCAGGAGGTTATGAGATTGCATGGAGTACCCGTGAGCATCGTTTCCGATCGTGATACCCGATTCTTATCACACTTCTGGAGGAGTCTACAGGAAAGTTTAGGGACGCGATTGAAGTTTAGCACTGCTTATCATCCCCAGACGGATGGCC
The DNA here is from genome assembly GCA_030015575.1 of Agapanthus africanus. Lineage (NCBI taxonomy): Eukaryota > Viridiplantae > Streptophyta > Magnoliopsida > Asparagales > Amaryllidaceae > Agapanthus > Agapanthus africanus. The sequence continues at coordinate 305,920,393 of CM057339.1, forward strand.
AGTCAGAGAGAACGATCCAAACTCTTGAAGATATGTTGAGAGCTTGTATATTAGACTTCAAGGGTTCATGGGAGGATCATTTGCACTTGGCGGAGTTCTCGTATAATAACAGCTTCCAGGTGACTATTCAGATGGCTCCATTCGAAACTTTGTATGGTCGCAAGTGTCCCTCACCCGATTGTTGGGACGATGTTGGAGAACGAAAATTATTAGGACCGGATCTTGTCGTGCAAACAGTAGAGAAGGTTAATACTATCCTGAATCATATGAAGGCGGTATAAGATCGGTAAAAGAGTTGGGCCGATATATCGAGAAGACCTCCAGAGTTCGTTGTTGGTGATCTTCTATTCTTGAAGATATCACCGACTAGAGGAGTGATTCGTTTTGGGAGTCGAGGCAAGCTTAGTCCTCGATTCGTGGGGCCTTTCGAGATTATTGAGCGTGTTGGAGAAGTGGCTTATCGATTGGCTTACCACCATCTTTGGCGAATATTCATGACGTGTTTCATGTATCTCAACTCCGTAAGTATATTCGAGATGAAATAAACGTGCTAGATCATTCGGAGCTGACTGTAAGGGAGGATTTGACCTATGAAGAACAACCGATGTCGATTGTTGATCGAAGAGAAAAGGTCCTCAAGAACAAGGTTAATGCTCTAGTACTTGTTGCATGGGGGAATCGCTCACATGGAGAATCGACTTGGGAACGAGAAGACGAGATTCGAAATAAATTTCCACACCTCTATTCCTAGATTCATGTTTGTTTATCTTTCCTTGTTCCAGGAATTTCGAGGACGAAATTCTTTTTGTAGTTGGGTATAATGTAACACCCTAATTCATTTATACCAGTTCTATTTTGGGTATTTCTTTATTTATGGTTATTTCTTGATTTATTGTGTTTTGGGTGCGAATAGTGAAATTGGTATCTGTGTTTGCATTCGACCCGACCCGCACGATGGAAACCCGTCTTGATTTCTGTTTATAATTTATCTCGGCTAGTTATGAGAATCCGTGCACTTTCATGTTGTATAATTGCATTATATCTGGCATCTACATTTTTTTAATATAACATATAAAGTCAATAAAATATTTTAAAAATATCTAGCTTGGCCTGCATCATACCCCTAACCCTTTGGTGGCATCCGTACATCGTGTTCTTATCCCGTTCAATGAAACTGACTCGTTTGGATAGCTACGTGCACATTACGTGTATCCGTTCTTGGGGGTATGCATTTTCGTTACCTGGATATCCTATTTTGGTTTTGGTTGATACGTATATTATCCATAATTTCAAACCATACTTTTAGACCCGAGCCGGACGTGTTTTGGAGTAATTTTATATTAACCAAAATCTCAAATTTACCTAATATTATATTCTTTAAATATCATACTATTTAATATATAAATTATATACTTTTAAAATTTTCTTTAACCAAAAAAAAAAAAATTTAAAATATTTTCCTAACCTATAATCTCACCTACCTATCTCTTTCTCTCCTCAATATATAAATATATAAATATTTTTTTTATTAATTCTTTAAAACCCCAAACCCGCGTCTCTCTCCTCTTCTTCATTTATTCCTTTCCTGCCTTCGCTGCCTCCTCGCGAACCCACACCCCCTGCCACGCCTCGCTGCCTCACGCCGTCACCACCACGACGTCCCAACCTCACCTCGCCACCACCCTCGTCCACACCTCGACCATCACCTTCCTCTCTTTCCCCGACGCCTCTACCCCGCTCGTACCCACGTCGCGACCCATCGCCTCTGTCGCCATCGCCCATGCCGCCGACCATCTCGTCGGTCTCCCATCATCCCCGACCTCGCTCCTTCCTCCTCTTTCTTCTTTTCCGACCTGCAATCCATCACCCGACCACTGCAAGCCTTGTCCGCAACCCTCGCATGAACCCTCCTCACCGGAGCTCCGACCGCCTCGTCGTCGCCTCCGCGCCCTCGCTGCCACCTCTCCTACACTCTCAAACCAGAGCAAGAACCCTGCACCCCGACCAGAGCCTGCACCTCGACTTCAAGAACCCGCAACCCCATTGCCTCACCTGCAACCTCGCCGGAAAACCCACGTCTCTCGTCAACACTCCCTCGCCTCTGTCCCAGAACCCCGAGACAACTCCAGTACACCCTGCAACCACCACAGCCATCTTCTTTTCTGCTTCTTTCTTCTTCTCCTTGCTTTCTTGATTTCTTGGTTTCCGGTGATCGCCGGAGCCGTGCCGCTGCCAACGATCCGAGCAATCCAGTGGACGTTCCCAGCCAGCGTGGTCATCTTATTGCTTTTCCTGAACTTGTCCCATGTGCGCGCGTGTACATTGCGACGTTTATCCGACATCGGACGCAGCGTACGCACCCCGTCGTGAGATCCGATCAGGCAAGTTTACCTTGCTACATGCTATGATACATATTTTGCATCCATATCATTAATTACATATCTGGTTGCATGCAAGTAGCTTGATACAGGCTATATTATTATACTCGCATCTATACTAATAAGAATATTGCATGTTTATGGTATTGTGCATCCATGTTACAATTTTACCGTTTTCTGATATCCGTTCGCATCCGTATCATTTATTATATATCTAGTTGCATGCCAGATCACATTATTTCATATTACTCTTATATTAGCACCCCATGCTTGATAATATGCATCATACGTAGTCATGGAGTTGTAGATGTAATTCCTAATAGATATTTGTGCATCCGTGTTTTACTGTGCATCCGTACTTTTATCGTGCATCCGTACTTGCTACAGTTTTATTATGAGCATCCGTTGGATACACTGTGCACTACCTAACATGACCTGTTATACCACTGCTTGACTTGATACCTGATCATATTCCTAATGCCGACAATCCTGACTTGTCGTCCTGAGGGACGTATCATGTTGTCTACATAGACAAACATGTACCTGCTTGATCCTGTGTTGGCATTAACTCCAGTTTATCAATACCTGACTTAAATACATAACCTTGGGGGTATAGGGAAATCAAAAGTGTAACCGAGTGTAACTTAAAAGGGTATTACTTGATCCGTGGTCCCGGGGAGGGGGGGTAACGGGACAGAATCATTCGTGATTTTGCTTGATCCGTGGTCCCGGGGGGTAACGGGACAAAGTCATTCGTGACTCTTACAGCTTGATCCGTGGTCCCGGGGGGTAATGGGACAGAGCCATTCTTGGTTCACATATCCTGATCCGTGGTCCCGGGGGGTAACGGGACATATTCTTTGAGTTACATGAGGAGTACATCAATTGATTTCGAATAACTTTAGAATAGATAACCTAGTAGCACAGTTTAGATTATTTACCGCACTTCACCCGCACGTATACACTTCACTGTTTCATACCCATGTTACTTGTTATACACTTATTACTGTTTATACTCATGCCTGCATATCTCGTGTATCCTGTTCATTTATTATTGTTTGATATTATGACGCACTGACGTCTGGGTTTTGCATGGCCCAGATCCTTTATCTCTTTCGCAGGCTGATCAGGAGTATTTCCGCCGTCAGGTCGAGCAGTGAGGATCCTGTTAGTATTTAGTTTAGTTTAGTTTTATTTCCACACTTTCATTTCCTGATGTGAGCCCGTATTTGGGACGTATTTTCCAGATATTACTATTTATTGGATTTATTGCTTCCGCACATTTATATTATTTCTTGACTCGTTTATTCTGGCATATGGACATTTACTAGATAGTTTATTTTCTATTTTACTGTTCTTGATATCTTATAGATAGTCGTAATGTGACTGTGGAAGGATGTTTCCTAACCACAGGTAGAATGGTTGGCTCTGTCACATGCCGATCTTAGCGCACTCTGAGATGCAGGGGGTGACATCACCGATCCACTAACATCATCAGGGATACGCGCAAAAATTTAGATGCACGGTGAGACGCCACGTGAACTCGAAAATCGAAAAGTCACAACTACCAAATCCCCTATCGTCACCGGACAATCCGCCACGAAGAAATCTCGGCTCCAAACTTAGCAGAGAAAACCAAGCAGACCACTCTCAACCCGACCCATAAATAGATCGAAACGAAAGTGGGGGAGCAAATGATGATGCTCACAAGTGGGAATTCTCTAGATCACGACACGTAGCGGATAACGTGTTCCAGGGGCTACGGAGCTGGAATGAGCCTGATGCATCGGAGACGTTCCTCGGCTCCTTACCTCCGAGATTGCATCCGACCTTTCGGAGACCTCCTCGGAATACCTTTCATATTCGCCTAGCATTGAGTCATCAGCTCACTTTCGAGCAATCCTACAACCGAGCTTTGACAGTCTCCTTGCTCGTCTCCGAGCTGTTGCTAGGGCCGAACTTTCTCGGCCTTACGGCTCGTCTCCGAGCCATTTGGCAGGCCGAGCTTTCTCGGCTTCCCCGATCAATCGAGAGCGCAGAGCCCCATCGCCCCTGCAACGGCTCCGCGTATCTCGCCAAAGCGAGATATCCAACGCCCCACGTTCCGCGTCACACGCGGACGCGTTACCCCATTAATGAGCGGATCCCGCCATGAACACAGGTGCAAGGAGGGGCGTAACTGACGGCGAGAATCTCGCGCCGGCTCGCTTCACGCGACCACTATATAAACCCCTCTTTCAGACAACTCAGGTAAGTCGAATTCATTCCAATACGCCGCTGCTATGCTCTTATTCCATGGTACTAAATTGATCGTCGAAGAGTCCTACGGTGGCCACTCATCCCGAGACTTTCTTTACAGATAGCTCGGCGTCAATACCAACTCATTGAGATCCACACACTTAACTCTCAAAATAAATCTCAGCCGTATAAAACCGCTCGCACAAGATCGACAGAGGACAACATCTGAGGAAAATCACAACCTCCATCACTTGGAGATGTTGATTTTCAAAGAATCTCTCTAATTAATTTCTAATCGTTATTAATTGTTACTTACATTCATTTGTTAATAGTATCATGGCCTATTGTTATTAAGTTTGGGCTATTGCTTAATTTGGGTTTTTTCTTCCTTTTTCCTTTTTCCTTTTCTCAAAGGTTGTAGTTTTTCCCCCATTTTTTTTTTGTAGATTTATAGCTTTGAATTTTGAGATTTATGTTGCGTAAGTATCGGTTTATATACTTAATAATCTGATTCATTTACTAGTATTTTATCCTTAAGTTTCTTGAAGAAAATTGAAACCAAACTATTTGTATGAAGGGAATTTACATTTCTCCAAACCTGTTTCTTATTTGAATTGTCTTGAATAAATTTAATATAATGAAAATTAGATCATCATATATGACGCGACAATGTAAACATAAGCGAAGAAATCTAATCTGTCAATTTTCTTAAGTGGAACATAACATGGGGTTCAAAACCAACAAAATTCTCAGTTAAGGTCATGGATGCTCCATACGAATACAATGGAAATAATTTCAAGATAGGTTGTAGGTATTTTTTTCTCCCTTATTAAAAAATATTATATAAACTTTCTCCCGAAAATGAAGAATTTGGTTTTTCATTTTGTTATCAATTATACTGTTTTAAGCTAATACCACGTAACATTGGTGAAAATGAAAGTTAGGATAGTTTGAACATAATATAACAATTCTAAATTGATATCCCCTTTTTCACAAATTGATGGAGGTCCTTTTCGGGTCTCCATCAGATGTTGTCTTCCGTCGATCTTCCGGTGGATCTGGGAGGTGATCTCCTGTTGCGTGTGGCTCTCAATGGGTTTTGAGGAGATTGGTGGTTTTGAGGAGTTTGCGCCGAGTACCTGCAAGAAAGTCCCGGGATGGTTTGGTACCACCGAGGACCCTCCGATGCTCAAGTTAGTATAAGATCCGAGCAGAGTAACGGCTAAGTGGAGTGAAAAAAGCTTACTTGACCCCTCTGTGATGGGGTTTACATAGTGGCGGCAGCACGCAGTAGCAGGTGCGAGAATCTCGCCGGCAGTTACGCTCCTGATGTCACGCGGTGTCACGCCCGCGTGATAAATGGATTTCCCGTTAATGGTGATCATGATGGCATGGAATGAGGGATGCTGCCAGCGGAGAATACGCGCATGGTGAGATTTGCGGAGCGGTGGTTACGCCTGTGAGTGGTGGAGTAGGTTGGTCGGAGGAACCGAGGAAGACGACCTCGGCGGGAGAGCTCGGGAACGAGCGGGGGAGCCGAGGTATCTTGGTCCTGTGGTGGCTCGGGGGCGAGCTGAGAGGCCGAGGAGGCCAATTTGCAGGGGGCTCTGAGGTGAGTCAGCTTGTGCTTGCAGTCGGGTACAGGGGTGGCCTGGTCGGCCTCTGTGGGCCCTTTCTTCTGAGTTCTGGAACACGTCATCTGCCATGTGTCCTGATCTAGGAGATCGCCAATATAGAGCATCATCATTAGCCCCCCACCCTTGTCCCGACCAGCTGACGGGTCGGGTCAAGAGTGGACTGCCAGGCCGCCCGGGGTGAGCTCCCTCCTAAGATTTTGCCGGGACGCATCCCCGGGCTGTCGGCTATCTTTTTTGCCAGCGAATCAGGACGAGATCTCTTCATTTAAGGAAGGTGCGCCGGTTCGTGCATCCTGTCACTGAGACGATGGTCCGCGTGTCAAGCGTCGGTTGGCCGATGCGACGTGTGCAGACCTGCGGCGTATGATGGGATGCGGCTCAGTGTGGGAACGACAAGTGGAGCGATCGGAGCCGTTGGACGCGAGGAGGCGCTTTTTCGGGAAATGAAGGGCGTCGTTGGATGAGGGCGATTGCGGTGATAAATAGGGGTTGGGCCCACTCCAGAGCCCCTATTTCTTCATATTTTTCTTCCTTCTAAGTCTTGGCTGCTCGGCACTCTTCCTCTTTTGGGTTGGATACATGGTTTGTTCCCACTCTTTGGGTTTCTCGTTCCGGAGGGAGGCCAGCGGTGCGGCCGTGCCCCCGGCCGGCTCGAGCCCTGCACCGAATGTTCCGCCGGTGGCAGGGCCGTCCGCTTCGCTGAGGGCTCCTGGTGATTGTTCCGGCGGCGGCCAGAGACGTCCATGGTCATCCGAGCCCCAGAAGAGGGACGCGGGAGAGGGTGAAGACGGGGTCCCCCTTAAGAGGAAAAGGACAATCTCTCGTGCGCCGCCGTCGAGGGTCCCTGAGGGGATTCCCGTGCAGGAGAGGGATGTCATCTTCACGGTTCCATCTGGGCTTTCCGTCGTTGTGCGCCTGCTCGCCGAAATGGAAGAGTCGGCCATGGGGAGGCTTCAGCATGGCACCCTGAGGGTCCAAATGGAGGCCATAGCCCAAGGGGCGGTCCAGGTACGAACTCCTCCACGCGTTGTTTTTGACCTTCTTTTCTTAGGCTCGAGCGTCTCCAAGTTTCTCATCCGTTTCTCGTCAGGTCCTTCAACACTGCTCCCTTGTTACTCGTATGGAGGTCGAGGGGGCGTTCCACGCACCGAGGCCAGTGGAGGCGTTTCCTTCAGAGGTCGAGGTCCTGCGACGTGACCTGCATCTGGAGAGGTCGAGGGCCGATGTCCTGGCAGCCCGAGCGGAGGTTGCGGAGCTCGCTATCTCTGCAAACTGGGGTGCCTATCGTCGCCTGAGTGCATCCTACCGAGTTGCTGAAGCTAAGCTGGCGGATCTGGCCGATCATTTCACGGCCATAGAGAAGGAGAGAGACGCCAGCAGGGGGAATGCCGAGGCGGCGCTTCAAGCGGCCGGGATTGCCGAGATTCAGGTTAGGAAGGCTGTGGCCGATTACAAGGTGTTAGAGCAGTTTCGCGCCGAGCCTGGCGAGCATTCCGTCGTCGTGTGGAATAAGGCTCTAGATGCCGTGAAGGAGCAGCTTCTTGAGTTCGCCGATGGCGAGCTCCGTGCTCGGGTCCCACTCCCGGTGGCAAAGCCTCCGGCAGACAGCGATGAGGGAAGCGAGGTGTACCCCTGGTGGCTAAGCCTCCGGTGGTGAAGCCTCCGGCAGACCGCGATGACAGTAATGAGGGAAGCGAGGCGCAGGAGGGGGTTTGTGACTTAGGCCTTTTTTATATTTCCTCGTTCCTCTTTTGTAAGCGTCCGGAACTTTGTAAGGCTGGGGAGCCCACAATACCCCTGTAAAAACATTTTTCTTGTGCGAGTAAAACTCTTGCTGTTTCATTGCTTTGCACTTTATCTTTTGGATGTAAAGAGTACTCATAGAATATTCTTGCTTGCACTGTTGGGATTCCATGTCGGGCGATTGTACGTCGCGTTGATTTCGATCACTTTTCAAGCGTGCCAAGTGCTGCTGAGAAGGAGGTATCCCCATGGCCCCGGAGTCGAGGGGGGATTGCTCAAACTTGAACAGACCTGATGTCTCTCAATGAGGTTTTGGGTCTGCGGCATTTGATGAGTAGCATGCTGCCCGCCGCAGATTTGCCGAGCAAAAGGGAGCTCAGTGGCCTCGTTATGAGGGCTTCAAACCCGCAGCGTCTGGTGGGCAGGAGGATGCCCGATGGGGATGACCGAGCAGGGAAGCTGCTCAGTTGCCTCTTAGCGAGGGCTTTGAACCCTGTCGGTTGTGTTGGGAAGCTACCAGCCGGGGATAGCCGAACAAGGGTCGGGCTAGATTGCCTCTAGGAGGACTTTGATCCTTAGCGTTGGAGGGATCGTAGGAGGCCTGCTAAGGATAACTGGACAGTGAAGCTGCGTAGTTGCCTCTTGGCGGAGGTTTTGATCTCTGGCGTCGTGGGTAGGCAACTACCAGCCGGGGATGACCGAGCGGGTTAGCCTCTCAGATGCCTCTTGCGAGGGCTTTAATCCCTGGCGTCATGGGTAGGGAGATACCAGCCGGAGATGATCGAGCAGGGTAGCCGCTCGGCTGCCTCTAAGGAGGGCTTCGATCCTTAGCGCGGGAGGGGTTGTAAGAAGCCTACTAAGGATAACCGGGCAGTGAAGCTGCGCGGTTGCCTCTGGGCGAGGGCTTTGATCTATGGCGTCGTGGGTAGGCAACTACCAGCCTGGGGTGATCGAGCGGGGTATCCGCTTAGATGCAACTTGCGAGGGCTTTGATCCCTGGCATCATGGGTAGGGAGCTACCAGCCGGAGATGACCGAACAAGGGTCGGGCTCGGTTGCCTCTTGCGAGGGCTTTGATCCTTCAGGATGGGGACCGAGCAGGGTTACTGCCCAGTGCCTCTTAGTGAGTACTTTTATCCCTATCGGTTGTGGTAGGAAGCTACCAGCCGGGGATAGCCGAGCAAGGGTCGGGCTCGACTGCCTCAAAGGAGGACTTTGGTCCTTAGCGCGGGAGGGGCTGTAAGAAGCCTACCAAGGACCCTTGGCCGAGCAGGGTTACTGCCCGGTGCCTCTTGGCGAGGGCTTTTGTCCTGAAGGATAGCCGAGCGAGGGTCAAGCTCGACTGCCTCTGGAAGGACTTTTGATCCCTGTCGGTTGTGGTAGGAAGCTACCAGCCGGGGATAGCCGAGCGAGGGTCGGGCTCGACTGCCTCTGGGAGGACTTTGATCCTTAACGTTGGAGGGGCCGTAGGAGGTCCGCTAAGGATAACCGGGTAGTGAAGCTACGCGGTTACCTCTTGGCGAGGGCTTTGATCCCTGGCGTTGTGAGTAGGGAAGCTACCGGACAGGGATAGCCGAGCAGGTAGCTGCTCGGTTGCCTCTAAGGAGTACTTTGATCTTTAGCGTTGGAGGGCCGTAGGAGGCCTGCTAAGAATAACCGGGCAGTGAAGCTGCGCGGTTGCCTCTTGGCGAGGGCTTTGATCCCTGGCGTTGCATGTAGGGAAGCTATCGGTCAGGGATAGCCGAGCAGGGTAGCCGCTCGGCTGTCTCTAGGGAGGACTTTGACCCTTAGTGTTGGAGGGCCGTAGGAGGCCTTCTAAGGATAACCGGGCAGTGAACCTGCGCGGTTGCCTCTTTGGTGAGGGCTTCGGATCAGAAAGACAGAACTCTATTTGCAATGTTTTGACGTTCCCTTTATTTGAATGGAAAGGAATTTTAGAAAACATTTACATCGTCTTCGCGAAAAAAGGGGTATACACTCGTTGGCCTTGACCTCATTGATATAGCTTGAGCTTCTCGGCATTGTAAGTGTTAGTGTTTATGCCCTAGAGGCCATTACTGTATCATACTAGTTTGTATATTACTTAATTGAAGCTTGGGATATTCACAGTTGTATTGACAGTCTTGCTAAAAATGGTAGTATGCTACTTGGTTTGTATCTATTTTAATATGTGCATGTATTTCTTTTAACATATCGCTTATACATATTAGTAGAGCCCTTAGGATCTTTGCTTGATTACCAGCGTTGTAATGGCAGTCACACTAGTGGGGGCTGGGTAGTCTATAAGCAACATCCTATACAGGTCCCTGGTCGTAGGATTATCGAGACGGGGTATCGATACTCCATAGTAGACTGGTGTATATGCTTCTTATCCCAGTTGGGGAGATGGTCTGTCCCACAGCCATCAGTACGTCGTACTGGAGATAGTATGCAGGTGTTCGTTAGGTTACGAGCACACCGGACAGGACTCGCCGGGAACTGCAGGTTGGTTCTATACCCATCGTCAGATAGCAGTTCCCAGGTGACATGAGTACAGCTTAGTCCGTAAACTTGACACTACTACTTCGCCTCGGGTGTGTTCCCACTGTACTTAGATTACTACCCTACCATGGCTCAAAGGAGTCGTGCAAACAAGTAGTAGTTGGGTGCAGTCTTGAAGCACTTGGAGGCAGTGGCGGTTAGACAGGATTCGTCTCTCCCAGGATTGGGGGTTGATATCGCGCTGTGTATGGAGAGCCATTACGCAAAGTCCCTGGCTAGGGCAAGCGAGATTTACTGGTAGGTTCCAGTAGTTTCTTAAGGTGTAATGGTCTTCACTCCGACACGATTTATACCGCTATTAGGGGTCTGACGTTTACCGCCCCCCTAGGCCCGATATGTGATTGTCCTAGACGAACAGACCGGACTGTACGGAGATTGTCACATACAGGCTTAGTAGGAGTTCGGATGGGTTTCCTCATCGTCCTTCTTATCGACATCTACCCGGGGACCGTTACGTAAAACTAGTACCGCTTGTGGCCTGTGGTTAAGCCCACTGCCAGCGTAGTGTCGAGTCTTGAGAGTCCCACACAGAGAGTTTCCCTGCACCGGGCAAAAGGTGAAGAGGCCGTATGGTTTTACGGCAGGGCCGCGGTCACTTACGTACACTTGTGCACGTACTATGATCGGGCAGATAATACTAGCGGGCTTTGGTTTAAGCCAGATTCTAGTATTATACAGATGGATTTATTCAGTCAAAAATTATCCGTGTTTTTCGGAAATACGGATGGGAGGGGTAGTCTCGTAATTTCTCGGGAAGTTTCTAGAAGAAGGTGACTCATTTGTATTTATTTCCTTTTAGGATTTAAACTAAATGAGGTAGAGGATGAGGTGCATGTTTACATTAAATGCTTAATGACTCATGAGGTTATTCACCCTTAGATTTAAATGAAGCATGCTAGATATTATCTTGATATTATCAAGAGAGATATTATTATGCTTTATATTATTCTAGCATGAGTATTATTCATTTTATTATCACAAAACACTTCTCTCTACTCAAGTCTTCATCTTCTTTCTCAAACCCTAAAAGCTCTCATGAGTTAAGAATCCTAGGGTTTAAAGTGACTAAATAATCCATCTAAATACTCTACACCCTATAGGACTTCTAGATTAACAAACTAGAAGCCGTAGTTATCTCAGATTCGAGATAGGAGCTCGGACTATAGACTCTCAGGTGGATCGTCTTTGACTCGAGGAGGCCGTTGAGGTACCCATATTCCATAGAACCTATGAGGTGTGGAGGACAGCGGTGAAGACCCGAAGGACAAGTAACGTGAGGTATAACTTCGAATCCGAGTAGTTAAACCTCTCGTAGTTTGTTAGTAATGGTTTAGACACGATCCGTGTGCTCAAGTCCGTGTTACGAAGCTTTGATAATTGTTTTTCATATATTCTGCCTCCCCGCGAACACGTGGGGTGCGTGACATGGACTTACAGTGGTATCAGAGCCTAATAAACCTTTACTAGCTTGTTAGCAACTTATTAGAATTTCGATCGTCGGAAAAACACGAAAACTTAACCCCGGACCCCTCAAGTTTCTGTCGATTTTAAACCCGTCAAAAAAATTATTTCAGAGGCATGAAAATTCACAACAGGGAATTCTAAGAATACTGGAGAAATACGAGTTGCTAACTCGGTGATACGACCGCGGAAGCGTGGCGGATTGGTGCGATTAACTGCGGATCCGCGGCCGAGTCGACTCCGAGTTGACTCGTATTTACACAGTTTGTCTTATTTTTGGGTATTCTGTTTTCTTGTATATTTTGTTTCTGCCCAGGTTTTTTCAGTGCCGGCTTGCATTTGGGATAGACACGGAAAAAGGTTGTTGATCGAAATTCTAAGTTATTTGCTAATCAGGTTTTATCTGTGATTTTTAATGTGTTCGTAAACCTCCACTAATTGCTAGTATGTCGGTTAGTTGGGGGTTGCACATTTCCGTGATGGATATTGGTTTGTGTATATGAACTCTATTGGATTGTTGTGGATGAATAGCCGGGGATGTAAGATGATGGTTTTTATCTTTCATTCGATGTAAATTGTAATATGTTGTAATATTCTTTTGCGGGGCACATCCGGGTAGAGGTTGTAGCCACCGTTGTATTATTTCATTTACTGTTTTATGCTCTTAGGATAGACCCAAGATGGGGTGCACAAACTACCGGGTACTTTGAAGTGTTTAATGACCTACTCACGTCGTTGAGGGAGACTGTTTCACTTCTGGTACTAGGCGGGTAGTTTGCCGCACCCGTAGGGGTCTAAGGTGGGGTTTGGCTATTCATCACGACCGTGTAATCCGTCTTTTGTTGCAGGCTCGAACGAAACGCGGATTCCTAGTATATCCAATATGTTCATCAGTGATCTGGAATGCCTATTATTGCGTCTGACGAATGTACAATATCTATATATGATATCTAGTAGGCGTTGCTTATGTTTTGCATCCGCGCTAGCCCAGTCCCCGCTCTGTCGTTAGTTAAGTAACCTAACGGGTGAATGATGGGGCCTAGTGGCGAATGCGGATGGCATAAGCGGACGTTGTATTTTCGTTGTTTTCTGTAATGATATGATAAATGATGGGACGCATTATATTAATGCAAAGAAAACAAACCAAAGCTGAATCGTTGGAACAAATTTAAAAGAAACCACTCGGTTATTTTAAAAGAGCAGAATTCTTTAACCACTCCTTTTAAAAATCTATCAGATTCCTTCGATTATATCAAGTTCACTACGTTCACAGTTTCGCCAAAACCAGTCGTAGCCCTCCATCATTTCATATGGATGGTCAGTAGTATTCAAGCTATGTTTGTTGACCTTCGTCAAGGCATAATGTTTGGTAGCTGCTGGGGTATTCATATGTAGCATAGTTAGATGCGTTGGTTTGGGACAGTCATATTACTTTGTTGGCCTTCGTCAAGGGTATGTACGGGTGGGTTCAAATTAACAAAGATAATGATGGGGAAGAACTTGACATGTGACTTATGATTTGTTGGCCTTCGTCAAGGTCATAAGAGCATGGGGCAAAAATCCACATCGGGAGTTTGTAAAGAAACTGAAACTTGCTAGTGTTGCATACCATTTGGAGTTTGATAATGTTGGTAGGATTCCTTCAGCATTATCACACGATGATATCTGGATCCCGATCCTACTGTGAGTATATGCTACTCATCAGGAGATTCATCACTTAACGATCAATGCTATAAACCAAGTAGGTGTCTAGAACGGTGTCAGCGGGGCTAAACCTCCAGAGAAAAGAGGTTACTTAATTAAGGACTTCACGAAAGCGTCGTAAAACTTCCCTCGAAGTACCGACACTAGCCTGGCTGAACGGTTAAGCAAGTATTGTACGGTGAGACCAGTCCTGGCTAATTCTTCTTTTATGGTTTGAGGAAGGATTCGAGAAACAGCGGGAGCCATCCAATTTAGATAAACTAAAAACCAATCTAAACTTGCAAGAGCATCATGCTAAAGTGTTTTCTTCTCTCTCACAACTGCAGCGACCATGTGACCATGACTAGGTTACGTCTAGATAACAAGTTGACTGAATCTGACTTTTATGACTGGCAAAGGTCTGTCCAGATGTCCATTGCCTATGACAAGCTGGACCACCCTATTACTACTCAAGCCCCTGCCTTCCCAGGTCCAGTTTCCACCGTCGCGGATATGGATATCCGTCAGACAAGGGAAAAGGACAGTGCGAATGCCAAGTGCCCCGTGTTGGCTTCAGTAGATGGTGTATACGAGAAGCAACACGAGAAGATGGACTCAGTTTCCATCTTCCTCCATAATAAAGATTTATATGGAGAGCAATCTCGTATCGCAAGATATGAGACCTCGAATGAATTGCTTCAAGCGAGATTGGTTGTCGGGTCATCTGTAAGGGACGACGTTCTTACGATGACTAGCTATATTGATGAGCTCACGGACCTGGAGACCACGCTGGGAAACAGGTCATATGCTGACTTATTTCCACAGTCCCTACCCATTACTTACACCCTGAAAGAAACCAGGGAGACACCCGCTCAGCTTAATGGGGGACCTTCTTCTTCTGCATCCAGGGCGAAAGCAAAGGGTGAAAAGAGGAAAACCTCCGCAAAGCCGATATACGGTGTCAGTGAAGTAGAAGGAAAGGGAAGAGCAAAAGTTTCGGGACTTGGTGTAGGTAAGGAGGGATGTTCCTATTGTTATGGGAACGGGCATTGGCAGAAGGATTGCAGAGCTTTGGAAGCCAGTAGCCAGGATTCAAAGCATGTTGTGGCTTCGGCCTCGAGTGTGTTTGTAATTGAGAACTTTTTGTCAATTAACTCTACTTCCTGGGTACTAGATATCGGAGCCTCATATCCGTAATTCATTACATGCTTTAAGAAACCGTAGAGTTATCAGGGTAGGCGATTTGTCTCTCAGAGTTGCGAACGGAATGAGCGCGGACGCTGAATCCGTGGGAGAATATCGCCTAGGTTTGACAAGTGGGAAGATATTGATTCTACGTAACTATTTGTATGTACCTAGTTTGACTTGTAATATCATATCAGTGTCCTCACTTTCGAGAGAGGGATATGATTTTACATTCGTAAGCGATGTGGTTCACATCCACCTAAATCAAGTTCTGATTGGGTCCGGTACATTAGATGACGGTATATACGTATTGAATCAAGCTCAGGTTTTCAATATCCAGAACACACTTTAAAGAAAGTCTCCGGAAATAAATCAGGCTTTCTTATGGCATTGTAGACTAGGTCACATCAATGAAACACGGTTGACTAAGTTACATAGAGAAGGATATTTGAATCCGTTCGAATATCAATCTTATGCTACATGTGAATCTTGTCTCATAGGAAAAATGACAAAGACTCCGTTTACTGGACACGGAGTAAGAGCGAGCGAGCTCTTGGGACTCATACACAGCAATATGTGTGGTCCAATGTCTACAAATGCGCGAGGTGGTTATTCCTACTTCATTACTTTTACGGATGATTTCTCTAGGTATGGACATATCTTCTTGATGAAGTATAAATCCGAGGCCTTTGAGAAATTCCGGGAATACAAGAATGAAGAGGAAAACCAAACAGGCAAAAGTATCAAGACAATGAGATCTAATCGAGGTGGTGAATAGTTAAGTGCCGAGTTCCTGGGTTACTTAAAAGAGAATGGAATTCTCTCTCAGCTTACTCCGCCATACACACCACAACACAACGATGTATCGGAAAGACGGAATCAAACCCTATTGGATATGGTTCGTTCCATGATGAGTAAGGCTGAGTTACCGCGATCTTTCTGGGGTTATGCACTATAATCAGCTGCATATCTTTTGAACAAGGTTCCAACCAAGACTGTGCCTACCACACCATATCAGATGTGGAGTGGGAAGAAGCCCTATCTTCAGTACTTGAAGACATGGGGATGTCCAGCTTTTATTAAAAAGCAGCATGCGGACAAGCTCAAGGCACGCTCAGTATAGTATAAGTTTGTGGGATATCCAAAGAACTCTAAGGGGTATTATTTCTATTACGCAGAGGAACAAAAGATTTTTGTTTCTCGTCATGCCCACTTCTTGGAAGCTGAATTTTTAGAAAATTCGAAGAGTGGGAGCGCAATAGAACTGGAAGAAATTCCAAAACCACAAGCTGTTACTGAAAGTATGGTAGAACCAGAAGTTTCAGAAGAAAAGGACATCTCAGCGCCTATCCGCAGAAGTAGTGGGCAGTCTCATCCGCCCGAGAGATACTATGGTTTTCTCATAGACGGGGATCGAGAAGATTGCATCATTGATAATGATGACCTTACTAGCTTCCGGCAAGCCATTCAGAGCGGCGACTCAGTAAGATGGCTGGATGCAATGCGGACCGAAATGGAGTCCTTGTACACTAACAAAATATGGACTTTGGACATTTCTCCAGATGGGGTAAAACCCGTAGGATGCAAATGGATCTTCGGAAGGAAGATTGGTGTAGATGGACAGGTTGAAACCTGTAAGGCTAGACCTGTTGCAAAGGGTTTTCGTCCAAGACCTGGTTTGGACTATGACGAAACCTTTTCTCCAGTAGCTATGCTCAAATCCATTCGGGTCCTTGCCATTGCTTCCTTCCACGATTATGAGATCTGGCAGATGGACATAAAGACGGCTTTTCTAAATGGTAATTTAGAAGAATGCGTCAATATGGATCAGCCATAGGGATTCATTCAGAGTGGGAGCAGCAGTAAAGTGTGCAAGTTGCTTAAGTCCATTTATGAACTAAAGCAGGCATCGCGGAGTTGGAACATCTGTTTTGATGATACTGTCAAAGAATTCGACTTTATCAAGAATCCAGATGAACCATGCATATACAGTAAGATTGTAGGGAGAGCTGTAGTATTCCTCGTCTTGTACGTGGATGACATTCTCCTAATAGGAAATGATATTCCTATGCTACAGCCAGTCAAAGGATTCTTTTCACAGAAGTTCTCCATGAAGGACCTGGGTGATGCCACCTACATTCTGGGGATCCAGATCTATCGTGATAGATCAAAAAGGATGTTGGGACTTTCACAGTCCAGGTACATAGACACTATATTGAAAAGATTCAGTATGGAAGATTCTAAACGCGGTAACCTACCGGCTTGTCACGGAATCACCCTCTCCAAAGAGATGTCTCTCAAAACTGATTTAGAAATGGCTCGCATGTCGATTATACCCTACGCTTCTGCGGTAGGCTCTATAATGTATGCGATGTTATGTACCAGACCAGATGTAGCATACGCATTGAGCGTTGTAAGCCGGTATCAGGCAAACCCAGGGGAGAAACACTGGATAGTAGTAAAGAACATTCTCAAGTACCCGAGGAGGACTAAGGAGATGTTCTTGGTGTATGGCGGAAAGGACCTACAGATCGAGGCCTTTGCTGACTCCGGCTTCCAGAGTGATAAGGATGACTCCAAGTCCATGTCGGGTTATGTCTTTACCCTCAATGGAGGGGCGGTATGTTGGAAAAGTTCCAAGCAGAACACCGTTGCTGACTCGACGATGGAAACGGAGTACATAGCTGCTTGCGATGCCGCAAAAGAAGCTGTATGGATGAAGAAGTTCCTCACAGAACTTTAGGTGGTTCCTACCAGTGTTGATCCAATACCTCTGTATTGCGACAAAAACGACGCTATAGCTTTAGCGAAGGAACACAGGTCCCATCAAAAGTCCAGACACATCTTAAGGCGGTGTCACCTGATCAGGGAGATCGTAGATCACTGGGAGATCGAGGTGAAGAGAGTAGATACGGATAATAACACTGCTGATCCATTCACAAAGGCCATTCCTCAGACGCAGTGCGAGAGGCTATTCAAGATGATAGGTCTACGATATGCCAGTACATGGCCATAGTGCAAGTGGGAGATTGTTTGTGTTTATGCCCTAGAGTCCATTACTGTATCATACTAATTTGTATATTACTTAATGGAAGCTTAGGATTGTTCTCCGCCGAAAGATGGGGAAGACTGATGTCTTGCCTGAATTTCAGGGGCAGATGCTAATTGGTGCTATCCGTCCACCTCTCCGAAGATGCCAAGTTGATTTATGGCACCATATATCGAAGGTTTAAACAGATGCGGCCGATGTAGCAGACTTCGTCAGATTCCCCCTCATTTGAGGGGTTTTTGATTGTGGGGACGCTCTTCCCTGCAGGCGCAAGCCCCTACAGTTAATTACGCTACCGCATCATGGTAACCACTTTCTCCTTCTCCGGATGGTCACTTCGTATCGTGTGTGTTTGTTTTATTTTTGGTTGCCCGTGGATTGTATACGGAGACTAATTTATGTTGTCGCCTGTAGGGCGTAGATTAGTCCAAATCCGTATTTTCTTAGATTTGGGTTTGGGGTTGGGTTTAAGGATACGTTAGTCCCATTTAAGACTAAGATCAACTTAAACGTTTGTTAAGAATACGTTAGTCAAATTGTAGACAAAGATCAACTTAACGGGGTCGTTTAGATCCAACAAAAGAGCATTTGGACTCTGTTGTTTAGTTTAGGGACATTGCGATCGATTACCAGTTTAAGGACATGGTGGTCCAAGGTTAAGGACATCATAGTCCGTAGGCTTAAGGACCTCACAGTCCGAGACTAAGGACATCATAGTCCATGGGTTTAAAGACCCCACAGTCCGAGGTTAAGGACATCATAGTCCGTAGGTTTAAAGGGACCCCACAGTCTGAGATTAAGGACATCATAGTCCGTGGGTTTAAAGGGACCCCACAGTCTGGACCCGTCACCTCTCTGAAGATGTTGAAGGATTACAACGACATATATCAAAGGAGTGAAGAGATCTACCCTTGAACCAATTTTGGTTCAAAGATCTGTAGTCCAATTTGGGGCTAAGATCTGTTAAAAGATTTATGAGCGTATGGGTTCAGTTAATCTAAATTGAGGACTTATGGACAATCTTGGGCTAAGTCCAGTTAATTTAAAACGTTTAACATTTATTTTGGGTTGTTGAGGATTCATTTGGGCTAGGCCCTTTTAACAATGCTGAGCATTGACTTGAATTCTGACAATGTTTTTGTCCTTTATTGAATGCTGAGCATTCATCATAGCTCTGAGCTTATTAAAGAACAATTTATGTTCTATCAGCGCACACGTGAAGGGCACGTGGTGAGCTTGGTGCTTTGCGCCAAACAAAGAGCGCAGTGCGCTTCTGCCGAGTAGCGCACACGTGAGGGACACGTGGCGCGCTTGGCGCTTTGCACCAGTCCATGAGCGCGTTGCGCTGATTTATGAGTGCATAGCGCAATTAGTTCAGTGGCGCACACGTGAGGAGCACATGGTGCGCTTGGCGCTGACGCCATTCCATGAGCGCAAAGCGCTATTCCAAGAGCGCAGAGCGCTAATTGTTAAGTGGCGCACACGTGAGGGGCACGTGGTGCGCTCGGCGCTGAGCGCCATTCCATGAGCGCAAAGCGCTGGTCTAAGAGCGCAGAGCGCTAATTGTTAATTGGTGCACACATGGGGAGCACATAGTGTGCTCGGCGCTGAGCGCCATTCCATGAGCGCAAAACGCTGGTCCAAGAGCGCAGAGCGCTAATTTATGAGCGCAAAGTGCTATATGATCAAGTTTATGATCTGAGAAATAAATTCTTGTTTATCAGGGACATTGTCTCATAGATCTAAGAATAAAGTTCTTAGCTTCACAGGAGATATTTTAATCTCTTATATTGATGAAAGGCTTTGCCTTTATGGATCTATGATCCTTAAGAGAATTGAATTATTCTCCCCCTTTTTTATAATGAGATGTTCATGATCTCTTTGAGAAAAACTTTAGTCTTATAAATTTATGATCTGTGAGAACGAAGTAAATTCTTCTTTTATTTTATGATGAGATCTTTTGATCTCTTTGTAAAAGACCTTGGTCTTGTAGATCTATGATCTTAAAGAAAAAAGTGAATTCTTCTTTTTAATTATGAGATGATTTCATCTCTCTGTTCTTTTACCTTGAAGAAAATAAGTTCTTTTATCGAGAGCTTGATTCTTCTTTCTGAGATTTTCTCAAAGCCTCTGGGGAGGTTCCTCTCTATTTTTTCTGTCTCTTTTTTTGTATATTGAGACATGAAGTCTGGGAGCCTTTTTATAGGGCAAGCTGATTTGTTCAATCAGTTAAGGAGATCTTCTCTCCAATTGATTTGGGGATTTCCCACCATTGGATCTTTGATCCAAGGGCTTCTGATTTACAGAAGTCAATCTTCTTATTTTTAACAAGATTAGGAAATCTTTCCATACAGAATTTATTCTGTATTTTGGTGAACTTTAATCACCATTGGATCATTGATCCAACGGTGCTCTGATTTACAAAGCGCATTCTTGTTGTTTGGAAAGATTTTGAGGAATCTTTCCTTAGCATAATTTAATTTTGATTAATTAATGATTTATCATTATTATTGGATCTTTGATCTGACCGTGGGGAGCTTTTAGTTCCAGTTCTAGCGCACTCGTGCTTTCCACGTGGTGCGCTGCTTAGAGCGCAGCGCACCTAGCGCTAGCGCATCCATGCTTTGCATGTGGTGCGCTGCTTAGAGCACAGCGCACCTAGCGCTAGCGCACACGTGCTTTGCACGTGGTGCGCTACTTAGGGTATAGCGCACCTAGCGCTAGCGTGCACGTGGTGCGCTGCTTAGGGCGCAGCGCACCTAGCGCTAGCGCACACGTGCTTTGCATGTGGTGCGCTACTTAGGGCGCAGCGCACTTGGCGCTGCTTCTGAAGCGTTGATTCATTTCAAAATTTGAATTTTGAACAGAGCTTTGCTCTGATTGGGGGAAACAAATGCCTCCCCCCCCCACCGTTGCGCTCACGTGGCCCACACGTGAGTGCAGCGGTGGCAGTATCTGCGTCCTTGGATCAACTCAGAAGTTGAAACGGCATCTCAGTGCCTATAAATAGGACCCTTGGCCCTTAGGATGATCTATGTTCATCTTCCTTCTTGTTTTCTAAGAATTTTTATTCTCCCACAAAGTATAACTCTTTGTCTTATGAACTTCTTTTAAGGACAGAACTCTGTCAAAACTTAGGTAAAGATTAAATCTTTTAAAGGATTATTTAAGAATTTAGGGTTTCACCCATCAACAGAGCTTTGCTCTTCATAGATCATTGATATAAAGGAAACCCTTTTAGGGTTTCATTAACGGAGCTTTGCTCTCCATAGATCTTTGATCTACAGGAAACCCTTTTATGGTTTCATTAACAGAGCTTTGCTCTCTTGGAATCATAGATCTAAAGAGATCTTTCTTGGGGTTTCTTAGCCCATGAACAGAGCTTTGCTCATAAAGAACTCTTAGAGTTTGTTCATAGATCTTGAAGATCTCAGAATTTTTCATTCATATATAAAAATTGATTTCAATTTTTCTGATGGATTATTCCATTATTTTTTCCAGAGCAAGGCTCTTAAGGAATTTTTATTTCTTCATCATTAGAGTTTGACAGATGTCACTCTGTCACAGAGCACTGCTCTCAAGGGAAGATTTACTCCTTAGCCCGAGGGGTTCTCATTGAATGAGAATCAATTGTGGATTTCCTTATTTAATTGACAGCCTCATCAAATGATGATGCAATGTCATCTGGATTATGTGGGTCCCCTTTGGTCCCTTTTTACTGCATTGCAGCGCGGTACGAATTTTTAAAGTACCAAGTGTCAGAATTTAAATTATAGCACTGATGGTTGATTTTTGTCCTTTTTCGCGCAGGTGACGTATCTTTCGATCGTTCTTTCCTATTTGTTCGTTCAGAGGGAGGATTCCCTGGAGCGCCTGTGGACAGGGAAGTCTTAGCATTGATTAGAGATCATGACCCGGAATATAAGAATCTTCATCTATGGGGGACATGGTACAATCAAATCGTTAAGGGTCGGCAGAGCTTTTCGTGTGCGGTACCCTCAGAGCCCATCATGGCGATCCACTACGAAGACTCACCCCCGGTGAACTATACCGTGGAAGAAGTCAGCTGGACTTCAGGAGGTCTTCTTCAGCCTGCTATGGCTTCGATACCCGTTCAACCTCCAATGGCTTTGGATACCTTGGTGCGATATATTTGTCAAGGCGAGTCGCGCCCGTGGGGACAACCATATATGATTGGCCTAACTCCTCGTCATCCAGCTGGCTATCTGCAATGGGCCCGCTATATTCTATCAGCGAAGAAGTCACAGTTGCTGAGGCTTGGGTTGTATCCCGCAATTTATGCTTCTCTTTTTTAGTATTCTATGCTTCCTGCCTGGTAGGTTAAGGCCTTTCTGGAGCGATGGAATATTCCGACTCACACATTCCTTTTGCTGGATCGAGAAGTATCAATCTCTTTAAAGGAATTTGCAGAAGTTTCTGGCTTACCGGTTATAGGGGAGCATTATGAGGAACTGCTTCCTACGGATGAATACGTTTTTGGTGCCAAGTCAGTGATGACAGGCCTTACCCGGAGAACGCCATTCAACACCAATTCCCTAGTTTGATCAAAGTGTTGAATATTTATGAGGGCCTTTTCCTCGAATCTGGGAGCCGTAGGGTTAATTTCACGGATTTCATCGCTCGTTTTCTCCACCCGGAAGTCCTTTCGAAGGAGGCCGCTAAATTCGCCAAACTTGGCGATCTTTTCGGCTTAGGTTTGGACAGCCTGCCAACAGCGGAGGTAGATCAGAAGAGTTTCTTCCTCCCCAACACCCCGGTCGTTTCTTTTGCAGAAGTTGCAGTTCCTGGGATCGACGAGGAAACGTTCTTTTTGGGGTTTCTTGGTTTATGGCTGAGCTGGTTTGCGCTTCCGATGCACCCTCTCCGTATGAGGCCGTCTGTCTTCTACCCAGCTCACCGAATGGTTATCAGGGTGAAAGTGGCTGTCGGGGTCGCCGGGTGATTGAAAAGAATTCTTGATGTGTAGTTGGAAAATTGTAAAGAAATCACAACCAAAAATTATTTGACCGCAATCAACTACGGTGTCGGATGTAGATTGTAAGTGAGTAAGGATCGTCCACAGGGACAGTGTAATCGTTCGTCTTTTGAATTAGATGAGTCGAAACTTTAAAGAAAACAAAACAAAACAATTCATGATTTGAAATTGAAGTTCAAGAATTAGAAAAACATAGATCTAATAACAAGAAAAAGATAGAATCAAGAATTGATAGTTTGATGATTTTTCCAAACCAAATATCAAGAATCGAAATGAGGCTCGTAGGAATCGATCGGATCTATAGATGTGATGTAATCTTACAATTACGTATTCTTATCCTTGATGCATTAATACTAGATCGATGATGATCGACGAGAATTAGGGATTTCTAGTGAAACTAGGGTTTCATCTTATCCCTTGTTCATTCATCGATATCATTCATATTCTAGCCTCTAGTAAATTCAAGAAACGATCGTAGATCCCTAATTTCGAGCGATCACAATCAAGAAAGCATCGCAACGAAACTAGGTCATCGATTCTTGAACTTGCTAGGGTTTACAAAACTCGTAGGACTTAAAAATCGTTTCAAGATTTGTTACATCATCATTCTATTGATCGTCTCGACTCCTTGACGAGCGGAGTTTTACTCAAACATCATAACAAGAACAACAATTACAAATTGAGATCTAATCATGATGCAAGAATTTAAAGAAAACAAGATTAAAGAATTTCACCTTTTATTTATATCAACAATTTCATTACATTCGCTCAAGAACTACAAGAGGAAGAACCCGATCGTCGATTTGGCTTCGCTCGTCTCCGTGAGTCGCGGATCGGCTTGGATCACTTGCCCGATTGAAGATCGGCTCGGCTCCTAAAAGGTTGAAGGCTTCTCGCTTGATTTGGTACTCAAGATCTTGAATTTGGAGTAGAATTAGGGTTAGGGTTTCGCACAAGCCTTGTCACTAGACTTGTGGAAGAAGATGAAGAAATTGAAGAAGACTAAAGATTAACTAAGATTGATTACCTAAAGATTGATTACCTAAAGATTGATTAGCTTTTAACCCTAGGTCTAGATTCCTATTTATAGATATCTAAACCCTAGATCTAGGATTTCAAATTCTAAGTTTCCCTCTAAAGTTTGTTAAGGAAATTTGAATTTCCCTCCAAAAGTTAGTTAGAGGAGAAGCTTCTAGATGTGATTAGTTAGGAGGGAGCTTCTAGAAGAGGTTAATTATGAGCTTAATTATGTTTAGCCTTACTTAATGATCTTTACTGATCTGGTAGTAGCTTCTAGGTCCTTCTGGAACTTGACATATCAGAAATGATTGTGGGCCTTTAGATAAAAATTTTGCTGAAAAAATGGAGAGCTGAAGCTTTGGAACGGCCGCGGATCCGCGGCCCAAGCAGGCTCCTGCCGCGGATCCACGGCTCCTTGTGGGCCTTCGGCTTCTATACTTTCTGGTAATTTGCTATATAATATCTGGGCCTTGTTTTCATGTGTTGAATTTAATATCTCCTTCTGAAATGCTACCAGATCTAAATTCATTGAGTTGGCGTAATTTTGATCAGCTCTTTGGTTTTTTTTCTGTATTTTCCTGCACAGACTCAAGACAAGTGTTGCGCAAATACAAAAATGATGCGATGCCATGAAATGCGGTTAATTTCCCTTAAAGTGTCGGTTTAAAAGTCTAACACATGCAATCTGATATTTTACGACTGATTTGCTAATATGTGAAATATGAATACCGAACACTTCTAAATGAGTGCAAATGTTAGGAAAATTGTCGTGTTAAAAATACATTATTTTCGACTGATCACCGGGTTAGCTCATTTGTATTACAGCCTCATCCAAGCAGCGGATACTACTGAACCAGGAGTGCATCATGTGAACTTCTCGATGCATTACTTCATGTCATGGCTCGAGCTACATGTACTTGGTGTTTTCGGTATCCATAAAAGGCCTTCCTTCTACGATAGGTGTGTGTTCATCACAGAATTTTGTATATTTGTACCGCCCATTCTTAATCACATTGCATACAGGTGGGTGCTTTTTATCCGTATTTGCTGCATGTTTACAGATTACAGGTTTCCAGTCCAAGAGAGCACAAATCCGACAAAATCTCCACAGTTACGGCAAAATCCAGAACATCTGTCACAAACAGATAAAAGCCGGGTTCCAGCATCCGTCCAGTATCCGTCCCGTACCAGTTCAGAAGAGGGGACGAAAATAGTCGTCATTTGTGACTAAATTCAAGATTTGAAATCAAAGGAGGTAAAAGTCAAAAGAGAAAAATGAAGCAATCTTGGATCAGAAAACTGAAGATCCTCTGGAGAAATTGATGCAGTTTAAAGTTTTCAAACATCAGGAAAAAAGAGCACAAGACCAGAGAAAAGAAGCAGCCAAAGTTTGGCCACCAAACAGTCGCGCATCCGCGGCCAAACCCCCACTATGGCCGCGGATCCGCGGCTGCCACGTGTCCTTGCATGGTGAAATTCTGGGGTGTTTTCTGTAAAAATGTGTAGACTTGTACTATATTGCTATAATCTCAGAATCAGGCCTATAAATAGCCCAGAGCAGAACCAAGAGGGGGTGCTTAAATTTCATGTGTAATTTTTGTATTAGATTTATTTAGTTTCTAATAAAAGTCCATTTTCCTCCATCTTCCTCCATTAAAGCTTGTGAGAGATTTTATTGAGTGTGAAGCATGCAAGAAGTGTTCTTTTTCTATATGTGTAATTTGTAATTCGGTTTCTTATGTTGCTTGTAATTTCAATTGTTAAACGTAGTTGTTGTTATTTATTAAAATTGTCGTTTTAATTTTCTTCCATTTTCTGTTATCCTTACAACCATGATGCTTAGTGTGATCCTTGCCTAAGTGAGGTCCCGAATAGCTAGTTGTGATTTTCTACCTCAATTCTTATTACCCTCTTTCTTTGTTTTATTTCATTTAACTTTTCTAATGGGTGAGTAACTTCTCACTTGTTAGGGTAGGAAACGGAAAGTTTGAAAGACGGGAACATCCCTCACTTTTCTCTTTGACATATATCTTGATTTGAACTCCTGTTAATTGATCCACAATCTGCTCCCTACGGCACCCTATTCTTTATAATAGCGGTGATACCCTAGTGAGACCGGTTGTGGTTTAATCAACTTGAGGTTGCGACTAAGAGCCAAGAACGGACGGACAAGGACCAAAAAGAGGAAACGAAGTGTTGGAAAGCCTAGCTTATACTCGCAAGTTTTCTCTTAGTCGTGCTAATCCCCGTTGTTGCCGATTACCGTAACATCGATATGAAGAAGTGGCAAAAGAATTAAGTGAGCGATCCTCCTAACTCAAACCAACCAAATCCTACCCTTAACAAGTTCTCTTATCATTAATTTTCAATTAGCTAAACTCAAACAAACCCAAACATATTTGGACTTAACTCGTCAAGACATTAAGAAAAAGACTCCCATCTCTCTGTGGATCGACCCGTACTCATCCGGCTAGCTGCAAAGCGAAACCGTCTTGATTGCGGTAATTAAACTTAAACACGCAGAAATTCTATCAATCAAATGGCGCCGTTGCCGGGGAATTACGCTCCAGGATCATTTCTATCCTACCCGTTATGCACTCCCCACCTGCCTTTCTCTTCCACCGGCCAATGGGGATAATTTTGAAATTAAGCCCCACTTCATCAACATGCTTCCACGATTTCACGGGCTTGAATCTGAAGATGCCTATATCTTCATTAATAAATTTCAAAACGTGTGTGCCATGATGAAAACCACCCAACTGTCGGACGATGCTATACGTCTACGAGTCATTCCATTCACTCTATGCGATCTTGCGGAAAAGTGGCTGTATAGCACCGCTTCCCACTCCATAACCAGTTGGGACGAGTTTGTTAAGGCGTTTCTCAAAAAGTTCTATCCAAATCATAAAACCGCAAGGATTCGCAATGAAATCAATCAATTCTCCCAGCTTCCTTCTGAACCCTTCTGGAAATGCTTTGACCGGTACAAAGACCTTCTTGTTCAGTGTCCTCACCACGGTATAGAGAGATGGCAACTTTGCCAAACCTTATACGAGGGCCTGAACCCAGCAACCAAACAGTTGTTGGAAACCATTTGTCAGGGCCACTTCCTATCGAAATCTGACGAGGAAGCTTGGCAGTTTTTCGACGACCTTGCGGAGCAAACGCTACAGTGGGAGAGCACCAGACCGACGACTTCATCTTCTTCTACATCCACTTCTACCGGTCAGTCTAGGGTAGGAATTCACCAACTTGACGTCTCTTTTGCGATGAAAGCTTAAATGGCTGCAATAACGAGAAAGCTTGAAGCGATAGAGAGCAAATTTTCTTCTCCTGCTCCTAGCCCTGTTCTTCCCCTTCGTACCATCTGCGCTTGTTGTTCCGATCCCTCTCATTTAACCGAAGAGTGTCCCTACAATCCACCATCTCAGGGACAGGATCAGGTTAATGCTGTATTTCAGCAAAGACCGAGGAATGATCCATACTCTTCCACGTACAATCCCGGCTGGAGGAATCATCCCAATTTCGCCTGGAATCAGAATCAGAATCAATTCCAGGGCAACAATTTCCAGAGGCCCCCTCCGCCGCAGCAACAAGCGCAACAACAAACTCAACATTAATTTCAGCAGCCCTTCCAACCCCAACCTTTCCAAAATCAGACGAACAACTTTGCACCCAACAATTCTTTTCCACCAAACAATTTTGTTCCGTCAAACAACAATAAGGTTTCCTCGCTCGAACGAAGTCTGGAGGCGTTTGTTAAACAATTGACACAATCCACCGCAAACATCCAGTCTTCCATTCAGTCCTTAGTGCAACACACTGCCGCTCACGGGCAAAGCATCAAGACCATCGAGGCCCAGATTGCACAGCTGAATGCAGCCTTAAGCGAGCGAGAGAAGGGGAAGCTCCCATCCCAGCCACTTCCAAATCCCGGTCACCCACATAATGCACATGTTGCTCTTGAACAACAGAACCATAATGTGAGTGCCGTGACCACATTGAGATCGGGGAGGATGCTGCAAAACAACATTGGCACACGGACCAACAATGACACCTCGGCCGCTTCTTCTTCTTCTTCTCCTACTTCATCATCTTCTGAGTCTATTCTCCGTTCTTCACACGGCACTTCTTCCTCTTCTTCTACTTTGAATGGACCCACTTCTCACTCCACGAAAACACCTGTTCTGGGATCCGTTCCAACTCCACAATCTCCTCCTCTAGTTTTAGACTCAACCAATTTTCAAAACGTTCCATTTCCAAACCGGTTGAGGTCTAATAAACAAAATCCTCAAATGGAGAAGATTCTGGAGTTATTTAAGCAGGTTAACATTAACATTCCTCTTTTAGATGCCATCCAACAAGTCCCGTCCTACGCGAAAATCTTAAAGGACTTGTGCACGAAAAAGAGGAAGTCTCAGGTACCCAAGAAAGTTTTCTTGGCTAGTGCTGTGAGTGATGCCCTTACCCAATCTTTTCCACAAAAACGGAAGGACCCTGGCTGTCCTACGATTTCAATTACCATTGGGGATAAGAACATCAACCGCGCACTATTAGATCTTGGTGCCAGTGTTAACCTGCTTCCGTATTCAGTATACGAGCAATTAGGCATAGGAGAGCTGAAACCTACGCATTGTACTCTCCAAATGGCCGACCGATCGATCACCCATCCTAGGGGTGAGCTAGAGGATGTGTTAATAAAAGTCGGGGACTTCATCTTCCCCGTTGACTTCATTGTATTAGACACACAACCTGTAGCTAACCCCAGGAATCAAATTCCCGTGATACTCGGTCGCCCATTCCTCGCAACCTCAAATGCTGTGATCAATTGTCGCAATGGTTCTATGAACCTATCTTTCGGAAATATGACAATTGAACTCAACATTTTTAGGTTGGGGAATCAGCCCTCTGAACCTAATGCTCATATACTGGACGTCTGCTCGATCCAGGAGATCACCTCAGAAGAGTGTGAATTCGAGGAGTTTCTGTTTGATAATGATAATCTTGACACCACTAGTGCGTTCCTCTTCGAACCTGCTGCTGTTTCTGCGCTCGAAAACGACTACGAGTGTTTCACGTTCTCGAACGATCTTAGCCGCGCAGAACCCGAGTTTGAATCTTTCGAATTTCTGGATGAGTTACAGGAACCATCCAACTCGGTCGCTTACACTCATTTCGAACCTTTGCTGGAGTCCTTTGAGTTCGAGACCTTTTCACCGACGTTGCCTTCAATCGTTTCACCTCCAGCACTCGAACTCAAGCCTTTGCCTTCTCACCTCAAGTACGCTTACTTGGGTGATAACGAGACCCTCCATGTCATCATCTCGGCTTCTCTAGCTCCCGAGCAAGAGAAAGCCCTTCTGGCGGTCTTGCACAGAAATAGGCAAGCTTTTGGCTAGTCCATGGCGGACATCAAGGGGATTAGTCCCCTGATCGTTGAGCATCATATTCATCTGATGGATGATGCCAAACCAGCCCGGGACCCACAAAGACGTCTTAACCCAGTCATGAAGGAGGCTGTGAAGAAGGAGATCGTCAAATGTCTGGATAGTGGTATCATTTACCCTATCTCCGATAGCCAGTGGGTTAGCCTCATTCACGTTGTCCCCAAGAAATCAGGTATCACGGTCATAACCAACGAGACGAACGAGTTAATCCCTACTCGCACCCAAACTGGGTGGCGAGTATGCATCGATTACAGAAAACTCAACGCCGCAACACGGAAAGACCACTTTCCGTGTCCTTTCATTGACCAGATGCTTGAACGATTGGCTGGACATGAGTACTACTGCTTTCTTGATGGCTACTCTGGCTATAATCAAATTCCCATCGCCGAAAAAGACCAGGGCAAGACCACTTTCACTTGTCCTTTCGGCACGTTTGCATATCATCGCATGCCTTTTGGGTTATGCAATGCGTCCGCTACCTTCCAGCGGTGTATGATGGGAATATTCTCAGACATGGTGGAGAAATTCTTGGAGATCTTCATGGAAGACTTCTCCATCTTCGGCGACTCCTTTGACGAGTGTTTGCTGCATCTTGACGCTGTTCTTACCTGATGTAAGGACAAGAACCTCACTTTGAATTGGGAGAAATGCCACTTCATGGTGCAAGAAGGTATTGTCTTAGGACATATCATTTCGCAAAATGGCATAGAGGTTGACAAAGCAAAGATTGAGGTCATTTCCAATCTTCCTCTTCCCAGTTGCGTCAGAGATATCCGAGCCTTCCTTGGCCATGCCGGTTTCTATAGACGGTTTATCAAGGACTTTAGCAAGATTGCTAGACCCTTGACTCTTCTACTGGCCAAGGACACGCCATTCGACTTCAGCTCGAGCTGTATGACTGCGTTCGAGTCATTGAAAAGCTCACTCACTTCTGCTCCCGTTCTTTCTTCACCTGACTGGACGCACCCATTTGAGATTATGTGCGACGCATCCGACTTTGCCATTGGTGCTGTCCTTGGACAACACATCAACAAGATGCCGCACGTAATCTATTACGCCAGCCGAACCCTGAACGACGCCCAACTCAATTATACAACAACTGAGAAGGAATTCTTGGATGTTGTATTTGCTTTAGAAAAGTTCAGGCCCTACCTCATCGGCTCTCCAGTCATTGTCTACACTGACCATTCTGCTCTGCGCCATCTTTTTGCGAAGAAAGATGCCAAATCTCGGCTTATACGTTGGATCCTCTTGCTTCAGGAGTTTGACCTTGTCATTAAGGACAAACGAGGATGTGAAAACGTCGTTGCCGACCATCTCTCACGACTTCCTTCTTCGCCGTCGCTTCAAATCCCGATCAATGATGTTTTCCCGGATGAACAGCTCTTGATGGTATCTTGCGAACCCTGGTTCGCAGATATTGTGAACTATTTGGCCACAGGGCTACTACCTACTGAATGGTCAAGTCAGGACAGACTTCGCTTCTTATCCCAAGTGAAACATTTTTACTGGGACGAACCCTATCTGTTCAAGTACTGTCCTGACCAGATTATTCGTCGGTGTGTTCCTGACAATGAATTCAAGAGTGTGCTGTCGTTTTGCCACGACCAAGCATGTGGCGGGCATTTTGGCCCCAGAAAGACAGCTGAGAAGATCTTGCAATGTGGTTTTTACTGGCCACAACTCTTCGAAGACGCTCATGACTATTGCAAGACTTGCTCCCGGTGCCAACACATGGGCCGGATATCCCGGAGGAACGAAATGCCGCTCCAACCAATCTTGGTTGTAGAGATTTTCGATGTTTGGGGGATAGATTTCATGGGGCCGTTTCCCAGCTCTTTCGGGAACTTGTACATCCTTCTAGCTGTTGATTACGTCTCTAAATGGGTAGAGGCTGTGCCCAGCCGGACAAGGTTGTCGTTAGGTTCCTTAAAGAAAACATTTTCTCCCGTTTTGGGCACCCCCAAGCAATCATTAGCGACAATGGAACTCATTTCTGCAATAAGACTTTCGAAGCCTTGATGCGGAAGTATTCCATTAATCATAAGCTGTCCACGCCCTACCACCCCCAAACAAGTGGGCAAGCCGAAGTTTCAAATCGGCAGATCAAGCAGATATTGGAGAAGACGGTTTCCAAGAACCGTAAGGATTAGTCATTAAAACTCACTGATGCCCTTTGGGCCTTCCGAACCGCTTATAAGACCAACCTTGGCATGTCTCCTTATCGGCTTGTATACGGAAAAGCTTGCCACCTTCCTGTCGAAATAGAGCATCGCGCATTTTGGGCGATAAAAGAGCTAAATCTGTCTCTAGAAGATGCGGGCAGCAATCGGAAGCTGCAACTGAACGAACTGAGCGAGCTTAGGGATGAAGCTTACGATAACGCGGTTGTCGTTAAGAATCGAACGAAGGTGTTTCATGATAAACACCTTGTGCGCAAAACCTTCGTACCTGTCAGCAGGTACTGCTTTACGACACCCGGCTACACTTCCATCCAGGAAAGCTCAGATCTCGCTGGAAAGGGCCATATTTTGTGCGGACTGTGTATCCGCATGGCGCTGTGGATTTGGAGAATCCAAAGGACGGTTCATTTTTCAAAGTGAACGGACATCGACTAAAACCGTACCTTAGCGCCGATCCAACAGAGGAGCTCCTGTTCTTACAGGAGCCGGTTTACCCTGCATAATCTTCCTCCCCCTACACCCGAACTTCGATAATCCAGCCAAAAACAGTGGAAACACTGTTTCAAATAAGTTTGGGGGTATGTAAATACAATTTTGTTTTTGTGTGCCTAGAAAATTTCAAATAATAAATGAAAAACAACAAAAAATAAAAAATAAAAACAATTATTATAAAAAAAATAATAAAAATAAAAATTTTCAGAAAAAATAATAAATATGTAAAAATATTTATTTGTAAATATTTTTTTCTAATTGATCTATTTATAGGGGTTTTAAGTGTAAATAACCAAAAAACCCTATAAATAGCCCTCTAACCCTTCAGCCATTTTCCCCTGCCTCAAACAATTCCCCATCAGAAACCCTAGCCGCCACCGCAATCTGCGCCGCTGATCCGTTCCCGCCGCCGCTGATCCGCCGCCGGACACCCCACCCCGCCGCGCTTCCGCCGCCGTCTAGCCGCTTCACCCTCTGGAATTTTTTCCATAGGAGGTTTGCACTATTCTGACCCCTTTCTCGTTTGTAAAATCTGAAATTTTTTTAATGGCTTCACATTTTCAATATGAGAGAAATTTTTCGCAAGTGTTTGAACATAACGTTTATGGAATCTATTTCGGCGACGAGATCCAGAAACGCGGATGGAATTATCTTTTGTATAACCATCCGAATGCATTTGCGCTTCCGGATCTAGTCGAACGATTCTATGCTAACATGGAAGAGGGTAGTTTTCAAAAATACGGGTTTATTCGTTTATTTTGGGGAGATCAAGAAATACGAATAGATAGGGACTTCATTCATGAAGTCACGTTGATTCCAAGAATACCCGCCCATGACCAACCCCTCCAGTTTGAGGATTACACCCCGTTGATGGGAAACGATTGTTATAGGGAGCCACGTAAAGGGATTCAGGCGCGTACACTTTACGCGAAAGTGCTGACTGTGTGCCGATGGGCACAAAATAACATCTTTGGCAGCTCACACAACACGACATTTTTCACACCCTCACTACACATCGTGCACACATTAATGATCAAAAATCCAAGTTATGACATGTGCACGGTGTTACTTCAGTCGATTGATGCTGGCAAAAGTTCAGCTAACCATCCGTGCCCAATGTTGGTGACACAACTGTGTCGCCATTTCATCCCTTCTGACGAGTTTGCAATACACATGCATGCTGGCGCACCCATTCGACCAGTTCTTGAGGGTGTTTCGACATCCTACACTAGACTTCATGATATATGGTCGCGCACCGAGCCGGCCGAGCATGTAATGGCAAAAACATCCAGCTCGAGCTCCACAGCAAGCGATGAAGAGCTTACCCCCGCTGAGCAAGCACGCTTACTTAGACGGACACATAAGGGGGTAGAAAGAATGATGGGTATGATGACAAACTTCGATCAGAGATTGACAAACTTAGAACAAGGAATGGCCTCCCTTTTGGCACGAGAGGACAGATCGAGGTCGCGATCCAGAGCCCCTAGGGCAGAAACTAGTGAACCGGGGACAAGTGAAGCAGCGTCTAGGAGACGACGCAGGGGGCAGTGAGGACACTGCCATCAACAAGTTTGGGGGAGGGATTATATTGTAAATAGTTATCCTTGCATTGCATCTGCATATTTTATTTATCTTTTATGTAAATATTCGTTTTTACTTTGCATGTTTAAATTCTGCACTGCATTTTTAATAAAAAAATTTAAAAAAATATATAAAAAAAATTGAAAAAATACAAAAATATTGAAAAAAAAAACTCGAAAATGAAAACAAAAATTTTAAAAGGAAAAAAAAACAAAAATATTTATTGACTGTTTCTGACTCAAGTCTAATATGACAGTTAACTAGTTAGAAGCTACTAGATCTTAAACTTAGTTAATTATGAACCCTAAAAATAACATTCCTTGAAGTTTAACTATAGAAAGTATACGCTCCAGCGGTTTGTTTTGAAATAAGCAAATTTTGAGTCTAGTTCTTAGGCGAAGTCAAAATGAGGGAAAATTATTGAAGCTCTATTTGAAGAATAATTCTGAAAAATAATTCTAAATCTTAAGACCAAATTTTTGAAAGTATATACCCTACAAAATGCACATACACCACCTTGAAACTCGGAATAGTAGAGGATACCTAGAAATACTCTTGCCTGAAATCCTAGTACGAAAGAAAAAACGGTATTTAAAGCTAAACACCAAAAGAGCATGTTGAAAAATATATCCGGTCTTGAAAAAGAAAAAAAAGGAAAGAAAAATAAAATAAAGTCAAGACCTGGAAATTGCTATTTACGCTTTAAAGATTCACACATTCAGTAATCGGCCGTTAGTGCCTCAAGAAGCATTAATAGTCGTATGAAAGATGTATGAACAAAACCGTCCATCATTAATAAAAAGAAGTAGTGCTAGGTATTAAGGCAAGGGTATTATAGCTTGAACTGAATTTCCAAGTGTAGGGGTGACAATTACACACACGTAGGGGTGTATAATCAGAGTTTGGAGGAAAGATAAGGAATGAAAGATAGGGTTTATTTCTTCAGTAGAGTGGATAAAAATTCCGGATTTTAGATTGCGTTTAAGAAGGAAAACTCAGGAGATGCTAAAAGCTTTATAAACTAGCAAGGCGTATAGGATCTTAAGTTAAATAAAAAGGAAGTGTGAAGAATACGGGTTAATGATTTCTAAGTTTATGATAATAGAGTTTTTGGTTAGAATGCTGAAATAGAGGATTAGACTCGACGGCCAATTGATCGGATTTTGTGGGTGTAATCCGCTGAAAACCCTCAGGAGACAACACTCCTCCTACTAGGGACCCCTAGAGGTTTAACGGCTTGTTGCACGTGCTCAGTGCAATCGCGTTCCCTGCGAAAGTGAGGTTAGGAATTTTTTTTGTGAATAAAATGGTTTTGCTCGGGACGAGCAAAAGATAAGTTTGGGGGTATTTGTTCATCACAGAATTTTGTATATTTGTACCGCCCATTCTTAATCACATTGCATACAGGTGGATGCTTTTTATCCGTATTTGCTGCATGTTTACAGATTACAGGTTTCCAGTCCAAGAGAGCACAAATCCGACAAAATCTCCACAGTTACGGCAAAATCCAGAACATCTGTCACAAACAGATAAAAGCCGGGTTCCAGCATCCGTCCAGTATCCGTCCCGTACCAGTTCAGAAGAGGGGACGAAAATAGTCGTCATTTATGACTAAATTCAAGATTTGAAATCAAAGGAGGTAAAAGTCAAAAGAGAAAAATGAAGCAATCTTGGATCAGAAAACTGAAGATCCTCTGGAGAAATTGATGCAGTTTAAAGTTTTCAAACATCAGGAAAAAAGAGCACAAGACCAGAGAAAAGAAGCAGCCAAAGTTTGGCCACCAAACAGCTGCGCATCCACGGCCAAACCCCCACTATGGCCGCGGATCCGCGGCTGCCACGTGTCCTTGCATGGTGAAATTTTGGGGTGTTTTCTGTAAAAATGTGTAGGCTTGTACTATATTGCTATAATCTCATAATCAGGCCTATAAATAGCCCAGAGCAGAACCAAGAGGGGGTGCTTAAATTTCATGTGTAATTTTTGTATTAGATTTATTTAGTTTCTAATAAAAGTCCATTTTCCTCCATCTTCCTCCATTAAAGCTTGTGAGAGGTTTTATTGAGTGTGAAGCATGCAAGAAGTGTTTTTTTTCTATATGTGTAATTTGTAATTCGGTTTCTTATGTTGCTTGTAATTTCAATTGTTAAACGTAGTTGTTGTTATTTATTAAAATTGTCGTTTTAATTTTCTTCCATTTTCTGTTATCCTTACAACCATGATGCTTAGTGTGATCCTTGCCTAAGTGAGGTCCCAAATAGCTAGTTGCGATTTTCTACCTCAATTCTTATTACCCTCTTTCTTTGTTTTATTTCATTTAACTTTTCTAATGGGTGAGTAACTTCTCACTTGTTAGGGTAGGAAACGGAAAGTTTGAAAGACGGGAACATCCCTCACTTTTCTCTTTGACATATATCTTGATTTGAACTCCTGTTAATTGATCCACAATCCGCTCCCTACGGCACCCTATTCTTTATAATAGCGGTGATACCCTAGTGAGACCGGTTGTGGTTTAATCAACTTGAGGTTGCGACTAAGAGCCAAGAACGGACGGACAAGGACCAAAAAGAGGAAACGAAGTGTTGGAAAGCCTAGCTTATACTCGCAAGTTTTCTCTTAGTCGTGCTAATCCCCGTTGTTGCCGATTACCGTAACATCGATATGAAGAAGTGGCAAAAGAATTAAGTGAGCGATCCTCCTAACTCAAACCAACCAAATCCTACCCTTAACAAGTTCTCTTATCATTAATTTTCAATTAGCTAAACTCAAACAAACCCAAACATATTTGGACTTAACACGTCAAGACATTAAGAAAAAGACTCCCATCTCTCTGTGGATCGACCCGTACTCATCCGGCTAGCTGCAAAGCGAAACCGTCTTGATTGCGGTAATTAAACTTAAACACGCAGAAATTCTGTCAATCAGTGTGGCTTCCCCCGGATTATGCGGCTAGTTGACGCATCCATTGTAAATCCGTCACCGCGGGAAGCTGGGGGTTTGCTCCTTCGTCCTCGCATGGTTGGAGATGGCATGACCTTTACCGACAAGATTCTAACTATCGGCAAAGAGTCCGCAACAACGGTGCAGCCATTGCGGGACATTTTTAAAGACGGAGCCTCTGTTTTGAAAGCTCGGGAAATTCTTCTTTTATATTCCATCAGGTTGGACTTTCTCGTGTTTAGGCAAAATGATGCGACGTTGTTCATGAGGTACAACCCGCATCGTTTTACCCAGCAGTTAAGCTACAATCAAGGCGTCCCGCTCGAGGCCTTCCTATCAGAACCACCTGCAACTGAAGAGGGTATTCGGAACGCAATGCACCATTTTATGCGCCTGAACACAGGGTCCAAATTTTTCATTAGTGAACAGAGCTGCGTTCCAAAGGCCCTGAATGTTTATGTGGCGTGGTATCAACACTCGATGGGCGCCGTCATTAGAGAGGAGAAGCGATTGCTGCTTGATCGCAAGGGCACCGCTCCGGCTGGTAATCCAAATGTTCCTCTGAAGCGACGGACCATTGTCCGTCCTCCCTTAAGAGGAGTTGCTGTGGTCGAAGTCCCGAGTGATGTGCCTGAGCTACCGATACCCCGTGCTCCTGTGAAAGAGGTGACTGTAGCGTCTCCCGAGTCTGGCGTGGGTTCAGATATCGGGACTCGTCGTCCCAAGGTGCCTACCAAGCATAAGCTTGTGCTAGCGGCGACCGATACTCGATCGCAGAAGAGAAAGAAGAATTCGATTCTCTCTGCCGACGTTGTACTCGGCCAGGAGCCTCATGCTCCTTATAGCGAGGGCCTGAGCGAATATGGGACCAACGAGGGTCTATTTTTGGCGCCGGATGACACCGATCTCGAAGCAGCTATTGCAGCTTCTGAGCGATTAGCAAGCCACAAAGCAGGACTGGTCATCCTTGCACAATCTAGTAAACCTCAGCCGTGTCTTTTGTCATTGCATTACATTTTTATCATCATGTTTTGACTGACACTTTTTCTTCAACAGGCATCTCCACTGAAGAAGCTCTCGCGGCTTCCCTCAAGACTTTTGAGGGGGAGGCGAGGATTCGCGCTTCACTGGGCATTGGTA
Organism: Agapanthus africanus; assembly: GCA_030015575.1. Taxonomy (NCBI): domain Eukaryota; kingdom Viridiplantae; phylum Streptophyta; class Magnoliopsida; order Asparagales; family Amaryllidaceae; genus Agapanthus; species Agapanthus africanus. Next base: position 305,958,104 of record CM057339.1, read on the forward strand.
TATTTCGGCTCATTGTGCCTTCATTCGCCTTTCTTATGGATAATCTGACCCCTTTTTTATCTGATCATAGAGATTACTTCAACTCAGGTCAGGCCCAGTACAAGTGCCAATCCTGCAGGGTGATGCGAAGATGCTTCCAGGGCCAGCTATCGAAGTCCCGGCTACCTCAGCATTGCCAAAAGAGGCTTTACTTAAGCAACCGATGACGGACGCCGTAACGGCTCAAGAGGTAGCTCCCGGCGCGGACGATGACGTCCCCTTGACGGAGGCCCTGAGAAGATCAGCTCTGACGGCTCGGGCGGAAAGGAAGCGCAGGAGGCGTGCAGCAAAAGAACGCAATGCCGCCTTAGCCATGGGTGCAGGCTCGAGCGCTGCTTCCCCTGTCCCTGTTTCTTTAGAGGGTGCTCCGGGCACTCTGTCTACTGCTCACAGACAGGCGGCATGTGCGGCTCGGGAAGCAATTAAAAAGCCGACCCAAGGTAATATAACACTGAGCCTTTTTGTCAAAGATTTAATCTTTAGATTCTCATATATCTTATCCTGCAGGGTTAAGTCCTGATGAAGAGATGGCGGGTGAGATGACTGCAACTGTTGAGCCCAAAGCGGCTACTCTTTCCCAGGAGTCCGGGACTGCTCCAATTGCAGCTCATTCCGCCTGCGGTTCCCTGCCATCTCATGGTGTCGCGAGTGTCACGACAGCTCTCGTGGAATCAGGTGATGAAGCTATGGGCGGCAAAACCATTTCGATGGAGGAGGGTGAAGCAGTCGCTGCACCCAGTAACGCCCTTGTTGCGGTTTCGACCGGCGGCTCACCAGGTAGATTTTGGGTCATTGCTTTATTTTTCATTCTGCAATCCTCTTCAATCTTCTCTGACAGTATTTCTCTCATTTCTAATGCAGGTGTGGCGAGCGTTGAGGTTGTGCGGCCCGAGGAAGCATCGCCAGTTGCTGCTTTGACGGTGGCCGCCCCTTTGCCTTCTCTCGTGTCCTCCCGAATGCTGGAAGGTACAGGTTTGTGACTTATCGGTTTCATCGTAGGCAATATACTTTACGTACTGACATTACATTATTACATCCTTATAGGATTCCTTTTTGATCACTTGAATCAGGTGCTGAACCTGCACTTCTCCTTCCAGTCAGAGATTAGTCCGCCTGCTTGTGTCGATGAGTATTTTTTCTAACCGACGTCTTTTCTTTTCTTTAACGGGCAGTCACGTTATTGCTAATTCTTCTTTGCATTGCTCGTAGCCTTACAAATTGAAGGAGGAGATGAAAGAATAGTTGCACCTCCGGTATGTTTCCCCCAATTAGAGCAAAGCCCTGTTTTGAAATTCAAAATTCAAAAATTGAAGCAACGCTTCAGATCCAGCGCTAGGCGCGCTGCGCGCCACCTGTCAAACACGGATGCGCTAGCGCCATGTGCGCTACGCCCTAGGCAGTACACCATATGTGCGCTAGCGCTAGGCAAGCTGCGCGTCACATGTCAAACACGGGTGCGCTAGCGCAAAGTGCGCTGCGCTCTGAGCAGCGCACCACGTGCAAAGCACGGGTGCGCTAGCGCTGGAATTATAAAAATTCCCCACGCTTAGATCAAAAGATCTAATAAATAATGATAAATTATAAATCAGAATTAAAATTTTGTAATGGAAAGATTTTCTTTCAAGAAGATTGCCTTCTGTAAAACAGAAGCCCTAGGATCAAAGATCCAATGGTGGGAAACATCTCCAAATCAATCAGAGAAAGATCTCTTTAACTGATTCAACAAACCAGCTTGCCCTATAAAGAGGCCCCAAGACTTCAAGTCTAATAGGAAGAAACCCCCATATAAACTTTGAGAAACTCAAAAGAAAGAGAGCAAGCTCTTGCAAGAAGATACTTTTTCAAGTTAAAGATGATGAATGATGAACACATAGATGAAATCATCTCTTAAAAAGAAGAATTATCTTCTTAAAAAAAGATCATAGATCTACAAAGACCAAAGTATTTTATAAAAAGATCAAAAGATCTCATCATAAAAACGAAAAAGTATTTACTTCGTTCACAGATCATAGATCTATAAGACAAATTGTCTTTTTGAGATCATGAACATCTCATCATAAAGAGGGAGAAAATTATTAAATTTTCTTAAAGATCATGGATCTATAAAGGCAAAGCCCATTCAAAAATAAGAACTGTTGTTCTTGAATCTTGAGACAAAGACTCTTTTAAAAGAATATAAATTTGTTCACAGATCATAAAATTGATCAAATGCGTTTTGCGCTCATGAAATGCACCTTGCGCTCTTGAATTGCGCTTTTGCGCTCCCTGAATCGGCGCTCAATGCAAAATACGCCACGTGTCAACCACGTATGCGCCAATTAATAACTTGCGCTTTGCGCTTCTGAAATAGCGCACTGCGCTCATGGGCTGGCGCTCAGCGCCAAGCGCACCATGTGTCACTCACGGGTACGCCACTTGGCAGAAGCGCACTGTGCTCTTTGACTGGCGCAAAGCGCCTAGCGCGCCACGTGTTGCGCTGACAGAACATAAATTGTTCTTTAATAAGCCCAGAGCTCTGATGAATGCTCTGCATTCAGTAAAAGACAAAAATATTGATAGAAGGGCCAAGCCCAAATAAAGGCTCAATAGCCAAAATAAAAATGTTAAACACTTATTTGACTTAGCCCAATATTGGCCATAAGTTCTCAACTTATATTTAATTGAGCACATCTGCTCATGAATATTTCAACAGATCTTAGTCCCAAATTGGACTACAGATCTTTTAACCAACTTACACCGGTTCGAGGTTACATCTCTTTACTCCTCTGATATCTGTCGTTGTAATCCTTCAACGTCTTCAGAGAGGTGACGAGTTCCGACAACTACACATTTCACGGACTATGGGGTCCTTAAACTCATGGACAATGACGTCCTTAAACTTTATAGATTATGACGTCTTTAAACTACGGACTGTGGGGTCCTTAAACTCATGGACTACGATGTCCCTAACCTCGGACTGTGGGGTCCTTAAACTCACGGACTATGATGTCCTTAACCTAGACTCTAATGTCCTTAAACTAACATTGGACCGTAATGTCCTTAAACTTACAATGGACCGCGATGTCCCTAAACTAAACAACAGAGGCCAAATGCTTTCTTGTTGGATCTAAATGATCCTGTTAAGTTGATCTTAGTCTAGAAATTAGACTAACGTGTCCTTAACAAACGTTTAAGTCGGTCTTAGTCTGAAATGAGACTAACGTATCCTTAAACCCAACCCCCAAACCCAAATCTAAGAAGATACGGATTTGGACTAATCCACGCCCTACGGGCGACAACATAAATTAGTCTCCGTATACAATCCACGGGCAACCAAACACAAAAAAAATACCCATGACACGAAGTGACCATCTGAAGAAGGAGAAAGTTGTTACCGCGATACGGTAGCAAAATTAACTGAAGGGGCTTGCGCCTGCAGGGAAGAGCGTTCCCACAATCAAAAACCCCTCAAACGAGGGGGAATCTGACGAAGTCTGCTATATCGGCCGCATCCGTTTAAACATTCGATACATGATGCCATAAATAAACTTGGCATCTTCGGAGAGGTGGACGGATAGTACCAATTAGCATTTGCCCCGAAATTCAGGCAAGACGGACCAACGCGGTCGCGTCTCCGTGTTTCGGCGGGGAACAGATTCTGGAACACCCGGTGGGACCTTTTCCTTTTTCCACTCCACACTTCGTGTGTCGTGTTCGCGAACGAATCGCGGTTTGCTATGGTTGCCTGTGGATTCAAGGTACTAAGATTTCGTGTCTTGCTCCGTACAGAAAACAAAAGATCAATGGCTTCGAACTGCACTAACTGCAACTGCAACTCTCGCTCCGTCCCGTTTGGAGGAGTGACTTACGGGCCTCAAGCGGCCTCCATCTTCTCTATGCCGGTGGAACAGGTGACTCAGGCCACCACTGGATTGTTCTTCGGGACCATGATCCCGCCAACAAGCTTCAACGCTCATGTACCATCACAAGAAGCTCCGAAGAAGTCGTTCTTTGATCGGCTTACCACTACTGCGCCCCCTCTTAACGGGTCGCCCAAACCAAGCGTTTCAGTTTTCAGCAGACTGGGCCAAAACACCAACGGGCCCGTGAAGAAGCCCGCAATACCAGAAGGCGTTACCCCGAAGCGGATAGCTATTCCTACTCCCGAAGTCACCAAGGCGGCTTCTCCGGCTAAGGGGCTGGTCTTCACAAGACTGACCGTTTCAGCTCCTAATCCAGGTGAAGTAACCAATGTCGTTTCCCCTGCACGAAAATCGGCCTTTTCAAGATTAGCCATTCCCTCACAGCGAGCATATGTCTTTGACAGGCTGGCGCCAACAACAGACTCTCATCAGAACAGGGGGCATGAAAAAGCTGATCCAACAGCGGAGGTAATCCCGACCGCACGACATGCTCGACGTCGCCACTGGAGCTGAGTGAGGAAAGCTGGGGGCAATTCCCCTTCTGGACTGATTCCGCCGGCTCTAATGGTGGAAGTTGATGCTGCTGTTCCAACCGGGAACAGCTTTGAACTACTTAACAGGGTGCACAGGAATTCGCCAACTGCCGTGCTAAAAAAGTCTCCTCCTCCCGTTGAAACGATCATAAAGGCGAAGCTGGAGCAGCCCCCACAGCGGCTGTCCTCTAAAATTTATAAAGTTTGGCGATAGGTCCAAGACTTCGTGATTGATCAAGACTATCCCCGCCAACAGAAAAAGATGAAAGCGCGGCGAGAAGAGGACAATCCTGTCAAACCACAAAAGGTGTCGTCTACCTGGGTGCCCGTTGCAACGGCCCCCTCAACTTCGACCACCCACAAGAGGAGACGGCCGGAGAAAATCCTTGCGTCTGCGACGAATCGCAAGACACTGAGCCCAGACGTCCCAAGGCTGGGGGCATGGTGGTGCATACCGTTTATATGGCATCCGGAAAAGAGGATAGCCGTATCTCTACAGGTCATCGACCACTTATGCGATCAGTGACTAGGCACAGGAGCAACAACAACAAAAGCTCCAAGAAATGCTTACTGCAATGACCGCACTCACTGAGCCAAAAGAAAATCCAGAGACCTCGGAGCAGCGTTGGGAAAAAGAAACTGATACCGAGTTCCTCCGAAGAATGCTCGAGAGGAAAGAAAAAGAGGCTGCGGAACAGGCAGCCAATATAAAACGAATGGCTCTCTTGTTCCAAGACATGGCTGGGATGATGTTACAGCCGGAACCTCCAGCTGAAGACCCCCAATCATCATTGAAGACGATAGAGGGGAGACATCGAACCCTCCTCCGGCTCTTTCAGCAGCTAAAGAGGAAACCATTTCCAAGGCCGCTCTGGATGACTACATTGCTCAGCAAATACAAGCTCACCAGGTGAATGAAGCGGCCGGCCAAGTTGTTAAAACTGGGCGACCGTATCCAGGCTGGTATGACCAAATAAAGTATCCGCCTTGATACACGATCCCCAAATTCCATATGTACAAGGGGACATGCAATCCCCATCAACATGTCGCTCAGTTCAAGGCTCTTTGTGGCAACACCGGGGGCGATGATAAACTTTTTCTTCGTCAGTTCGTCGGCAGCTTGGCGGAAACGGCCTTCGAATGGTATTCAGAGCTTCCCAACGATTCCGTCAAAACTTTTGCAGAGATGGAGCTACTATTCACCCAGCGTTTCGCGAGTGCTAGTAAACACACCCCAATAACGGCATTGATCAATGCCAGGGTGAAGCCTGGAGAAACATAGGTCCAATATGCAATACGATGGCGAAATTCGTGGTCGAAATGCGAGCAGCGCATCGAAGAAGCGCCTGCAGTAGGCATGTTCGTGGCTACTCTTGACCCTCAAGCAGCTATTTCCCAATTCATGATGTTCTTCAAGCCGACCATGTTTCAGGCCTTGATTGACAAGTTGGCCCAAATGGACCAGATGGGTCATAGACCATCTCCTTCAAAGACAAATCCTCGGAATGAAAAGGGGGAGGGAAAAGCAACTTTCGTTGCCACTACTCAACAACAGCCGAGCAACTTAAAGCCGGTTGTTCGCCAAAACAACGTGCGTCCACGCCCATCCCTCGAGGAAAGACTGGGACGTCCTTACTCGTTTCCCCAGGATAAAACGAGGAGACTGTTTGAGCTGGCAGTGCGCAACAGACTCATAAATTTGCCGGATCCAAAACGTTCGTTGCAACAAGGTGATGTCAACAATCCTAATTACTGCCCTTACCACCAAGCAGTAAGCCATCCAATCGAAGATTGCTTCGTCTTCAAAGGCTGGATTGAAGACCAATACCAACAAGGCAAGTTCGCATTATCCGAAAACTGGAAGGTGAACCCGCCACAACCTCACGCCCCTAAAAAAGTGGACGTGCCGGGGGCATCGTGCTCATTCATAAGGGAAGCCCTATGGGAAGTTGTTCTTTCGGCAAAGACGAAAAGAATGCTGAAGGATCTCCAAACGTGACCGGCAATCAGGTGGAAAAATCCACTGGAACCCGAGATCATCGAGGGAATGCTGAAACCGTGCCCAACTATAAAAATTGGTGGTGATAGTCAAAGCGCTCGCACTCAGCCGGCAAAGTCTTCGAAAAAGAAGAAGAAGACCAAAAAGCCCGTGAAGCTTGATGACAAACGCACGGGCCTGCAAAAACATATTAACGCGCTGGAATATAACCAGAAGGCGTGGACCCCGGTCACACTCTAAAAATTTCTCAACAATATCCTTGAGAACAGAGATAACGACAATAATGACAGGGATGACTCGTCAAAAGAATCTCAGGACTATGTGGCAAGTTGCCACATGATCTCTCATGCAGCATTAACTAATGAAGAAATGCACTCGGCGATAGAAGACAGCATAAAAGAGCTGGGGGCAAGATCGAAGCCAAAACCCTTGGAACCGTCCGACGAGATGATCGACTTGCTACTGAACAAAGCCCGTCAGAAAAGCAAAGCCAATCGAGAGCGTGAACTGGCTATATTCAAAAAAGTCAAACGCCGACGACTGGAGGAAAAGGTCGAGACACCCCAACTGGAGCAAAGCATCCCTATCGCTAGCGAAAGCAAGCTTAAAGTAAGGAAATGATTCGCTAGGGCCCTGGCAATAGGAATGAAGTTGCCCTCTTTCAAAGGAAATTCCCCTGGCAACATACGTTTTGATAAAGCGGACATACATCCTAACTTCTGTATATACCATCAGAGGATTGCACACCCTACCGAGGAGTGCATAGCCTTTAAAAACTGGTGGCAAGGATATGTTGCCCATCAACGACACGTTCAACGAGTGAAGCGCAAGGCTCATCAGGAACAGAAAAGCACGACAGATGAGCGCGAAAGAGCTGCTGGAAGCTGTCACATAGCCGACACCAAGGGATCGCAAGTTATCACCTTTGGAAGCGACTCTGACGAAGAAATCACTCTCAGCCCTCTCTTCAAGGAATCCACCCCCGACACAAAAGATGCGAAGATTTGCGAGAAAATCTAGTTGCGTAATCGTACGTTGCCCGAAAAATCTCAGACCGATGACCAAAACGTCGTTAAACTACTACCAACCCGCGGCATCCTCAGGCTGACGTGGTAAAAAAAAGGTATGTCCACAAGCAAAAAGGGTACGGATGAAAACCCGAGAAGGCTCCGTGAGTAAAAACAGCAAGGCTACCGGCGAGTTTTGTGAAAACCCGAAAGGGCGCAATCTCGCTAAAAGACACTTGCAAGGTCCTCTCGATCTTGTGAGGAGAAACCACCTGTGTGAGCTCCTTACGACTCACGAGGGAGCAACACACTTAGGGATCCCCACGATCCCTAGAGAGAAATTACACTTGCGAGATCCTCACGACTCGTAAGGAGAACCCTCTTATGAGACCCTTACGGCTCATAAAATTCAAAAGTCTTAAGCTACAGGGATCTGAACCTGTTCTTAAGCAGCCACCACAACCTGCAACATTGCCCTACAAGAGGCTCAACGCTGACCCTTGTATACAATCCATGGGCGCGAATAAACATTTCCCTAACAAAGTCCCATCCGTGACTAGGGATATGTCTACACTGTGAACATCCCTATTAAGTCCTCTCGACTTATAAGGAGAAAACACTCTTGTAAGATCCTTACGACTTATAAGAGATCATACACTTAGGAGTCCTCACGACTCCTAAGGAGAAAACGCACGTACGAGATCCTCACGACTCGCAGGGAGAAATACCTTTATGAGACCCTTACGGCTCATGAAGTCAAAAGCCTTAGTCAACAGGATCCTAACCCTATTCGCTAAGCTGCCTTTGTTCGACATCGACGGGGGCAAATGATGATTAGCTCCTGGCAATATCCCAGTTGTAGCGGTGTTGATGCCGAAATCGGTGTCTAATTCCAAGCTTGCGACAAAGAAGCTAGCGAGCCACACATGCATACGAAATAGCCGAAATGATGGGGCAACTTGCAACAAAATCAGCAAGTAAAAATGTATGCATGCAAAATAGCCGAAATGATTGGGCAACTCGCAATAAAAGCAGCGAGTAAAAATAAAATAAATAGCCGAAATGATTGAGCACCGCAAAAAATAGCCGAAATGGTTGGGCAATCGCGATTTTCGCAATATAAAAAGCTGAAATGATAGAGCATCGCGGAAAGAATAAAAAAAATGAATGATGAAATGAAATAAAACTTTTTGCCCTGCATGTGAGGTCACATTGCCCCCTGTATACAATTCATGAGCATAAACAAGAAGGGAATCATATCGTCCCACCAGGCTTCGTCGAAGCGAAGCCAAATCTCGATGGTTCATAGACAACCTAGAGACAATCTCGACATTCGTTGCAATATTGCAAACACAATGTCAATAAATGAAGCGAAGGAAGATCCCTAGCTTCAGGGTCTTGACGTCAACATCGACAACTTAGAGATCAACAACGGCGTTTCTCCTTACTCTAGCAGGATGTAGACGTGACGTCAACAAAAGACCCAATGGTCGAAACAAAGTGGAGTGACGACAAAATCCCAGCTCCACTTCAGCATTCGTCTCGATACAGCAGACGAGATGTTACCACAGCGTTCTTCCTCCATCAGGATTCAGGCGCGATAATCCAACAACGGAGCCATGGCGAAGTCCCTAGTTCCAGGTCCCGACGGTTCACCAAGAACCTAGAGACCACCTCGACGTTCGTCTCAATACAGCAGACGCGGTGTCACCACAGCGTTCTTCCCCCAACAGGATTCGGACGCGATATCAACAAAGCGGAACCACGGCAAAGTCCTAGTTCCAAAACTCTAAAGGTCCGCAGACGACCTAGAGTCAACCAATGAGTTCCATGTTGGATCAACGCACCGTCTCGGAAATAAGTCAACCAACCCCCAGGGAAATTAGTGTCCTTGGCAAAACCTCGATTCAGGGAAATCGGCATCCTTGGCGAGAGCACCTCGATTCGCGTTGACCCGCAAAGAAATCAGTGTCTTTGCAGGAATAACTCGATTCGTCTCAACTCCGGGGAAATTAGTGTCCTTGGAAAAACCTCGATTCAGGAAAATCAGCGTCCTTGGCGAGAGCACCTCGATTCGCGTCGACCCGTAAAGAAATCAGTATCTTTGCAGGAATAACTCGATTCGTCTCAACTCCGAGGAAATCAGTGTCCTTGGAAAAAATCTCGATTCAGGGAAATCAGCGTTCTTGACGAGAGCACCTCAATTCGCGTCAACCCGCAGAGAAATCAGTGTCTTTGCAGGAATACCTCGATTCGTCTCAACTCCGAGGAAATCAGTGTCCTTGGCAAAAACCTCGATTCAGGGAAATCAGCGTCCTTGACGAGAGCATCTCGATTCGCATCGACCCGCAGAGAAATCAGCGTCTTTGCAGGAATGCCTCGATTCGTTTCAACTCTGAGAAAATCAGTGTCCTTGGTAAAAATCTCGATTCAGGGAAATCAGCGTCCTTGGCGAGAGCATCTCGATTCGCGTCGACCCGCAAGAAAATCAGTGTCTTTGCAGGAATAGCTCGATTCGTCTCAACTCCGAGGAAATCAGTGTCCTTGGCAAATACCTCGATTCAGGAAAATCAGCATCCTTGGCGAGAACCTCTCAATTCGCGTTGACCCGCAGAGAAATCAGTGTCTCTGCAGGAATATACGACGTCAACAAACAGAGCCATGGCAAAGTCCCTAGTTCCAGGTCCCGACGGTTCACCAACAACCTAAGGACAAACCGCGACATTCGTCGTAATATTGCAGACACAATGTCAACAAACGAAGCGAAGGCAAAATTCCTAGCTTCAGGGTCTTGATGGCAACTCATATAGAGCCTGAAAGATTATCGAAGATCATCCCACACCAGCGCGGAGTGGTTATGACTCATTGGGGCTCCCAAACTGAGCCTAACCTCAAGTAAAAAGCGACATGGAATATCCCTAACGCTTGCTCTTTCGACGGTAATATCACCTGGAAGATTGCTTGAAGACGTCTTGTCCAGCCCCCGAAGGGATCAGAGATACGACAGTCGCGGGGCTACTTGAACAACAAGATTATGCGTCAAGGAATACACCAGCCAACGCAACGGTGCGACGGGTAAAAAACCCTAGTACCACAGGCCCTAACAAACTTCTATTAGCAGGAGTTAACTGTGACGTTAGGAAATTCCTGCGAGAACTGCTCGATTCGTCTCAACTTGTAAGGAAATTAGTGTCTTTACGAGAACTTCTCGATTCGTCTCGACTCGTAGGGAAAAGCCTTAGGCAATAGGGATAAGAACCGATTTCCTAAGCACCGGGGCCCTGCAAGTCGGTCCAAAATGGACTCTTGCATACTATTCACGGCCACACTCTCCAAAGTCGAATCTCGACAAGGAGGGAAACAACCGCTTACGGGTCCTCTCGACTTGTAAGAGGGAAAATTCTCTTGTGAGATCCTTACGACTCTCAAGAGAAAACGCACTTAGGAATCATCGCGATTCCTAAGGAGAAAAGACACTTACAAGATCCTCACGACTCATAGGGAGAAAAGTCTTCATGAGACCCTCACGGATCATGAAGTTGAAAAGTCTTAGGTAGCAGATCTGAACCTGCTTCCTAAGCCATCACTGCCGCTCAAAGAATTCAAGAGAGAAATGCTCACTCTGTCATCTACAGGCTACGCTTACTAAAGTGACATGCCGGCAACAAAGAAAAGAGAAGAAAGCGACAAGGAGAAAATTTGATTCGCATTTGGTTAAGCGTTCGAAGCATATCCGTTCATTCATGTGCAAAAGATTTAGTACATAAAATAAAACACGCTGAAAAGAGGAATTTGCCATTCATATTTCGAAAAGTTCTTACAATCATAAAAGCAGTAAACGAAAACATCATCAAAATGATTACAATGGTAAAACCTCAGATCCAGGGCATGGATTGAGGAATTCGAAAGTAAGGCCGTCTAGAATCTTCCCGGCCTTTCTGACCATTCTCGTGTGCATCCTCTCGCGCTTACGAGTGTCGAGATCCTCGCCAATGTCCTCCTCCCTTTGATAAGAAGCGATTATCGTCGTCTGTTGGAAAGTTTGATGCAGAATATCAATGAGGCTATCTCGCCGCTTCTTCGAGATCAGGCCCGACAGGTTCATTGAATGCACCTTGTCTTCGGCATCATCCAGCGCATTAAGCGGCATGGCTTCGTGAAACCCAGGAAGTGCTTCCCAAATTGCTCCCACTACGATTTTCAAGAGAGAGGAACAGCGAGGAAACAGTCGACCGACGTTTGCATACAGACAATCCATAATCTTCGCACATTGGGCATCTGTAAACTCTTGGTTCTGGTAACGGCCCTGTATGCGAATATCCTCATAAGAGATAAACTCGTTCAGACTATATAAATGAACAACCATAGTGCCTGAAAAGAAACATCATTAAAAGATTAGTAATGAGGAAAAATAGGCACAGGGATTTAAACGACCCTTGATATCCCCATGGAGAAAACAAATTCTAATTATGACACCTAACAAATTTGAATTTGCAAGAAATCCTAAAAAAAAGGGAATCTCATTTAATGAGCGACCCCTCGGGTCTAGGAGTTAAACTCCTCGAGAGCAATACTCTGCAGACAGGAGTGACACCTGTCAAAGTCAATGATGAAAAGAATTTAAAGAGATTCCACGAGAATGCTAAGAGCCATGCTCTGCGAGGAAGATGAAGTAACCCATCAGGAACCCTAAAAGCAAAGCTTTTAATGAATTTGATATCCATGGATAAAACTCTTAAGAGTTCTTCATCAAAGATTAACAAATCAACATGATCCAACAGAGCAGAGCTCTGTTCATGGGATAAGAAACCCCAAGAAAAGATCTATTTAAGATCTATGGGTTCAAGAGAGCAAAGCTCTATTAATGAAACCCTAAAAGGGTTTTCTTTAGATCAAAGATCTATGAAGAGCAAGGCTCTGTTAATGGGTAAAACCCTAATTTATTAAAAGTTTTAAACTTTACCTAAGTTCTGACAGAGTTTTGACTCTTAAAAAGTTCTTAAACAAGAGAGCTATGCTCTGTGGGAGAATGAAATTATCAGAAAACAAGAAGGAGATGAAAATCATCTAAGGGACCAAAGGTCCTATTTATAGGCATTGAAACGCCTCTTCAACTTCTGAGTTGATCAAAGGGCGCAGATGCTGCCACCGCTGCAATCACGTGTGGGCCACATGAGCGCAACGGTGGGGGGGCATTTGTTTCCCCCAATTAGAGCAAAGCACTGTTTTGAAATTCAAAATTCAAAAATTGAAGCAACGCTTCAGATCCAGCGCTAGACGCGCTGCGCGCCACGTGTCAAACAAGGATGCGCTAGCGCCAGGTGCGCTGTGCCCTAGGCAGTACACCAAGTGTGCGCTAGTGCTAGGCGCGCCACGTGTCAAACACGGGTGCGCTAGCGCATAGTGCGATGCGCTCTGAGCAGCGCACCATGTGCAAAGCACGGGTGCGCTAGCACTGGAATTATAAAAATTCCCCACCCTTAGATCAAAAGATCTAATAAATAATGATAAATCATTAATCAGAATTAAAATTCTGTTATGGAAAGATTTTATTTCAAGAAGATTGCCTTCTGCAAAACAGAAGCCCTAGGATCAAAGATCCAATGGTGGGAAACATCCCTAAATCAATCAGAGAAAGATCTCTTTAACTGATTCAACAAACCAGCTTGCCCTATAAAAAGGCCCCAAGACTTCAAGTCTAATAGGGAGAAACAACCATATAAACTTTGAGAAACTCAAAAGAAAGAGAGCAAGCTCTTGCAAGAAGATACTTCTTCAAGTTAAAGATGATAAATGATGAACACAGAGATGAAATCATCTCTTAAAAAGAAGAATTATCTTCTTAAAAAAAGATCATAGATATACAAAGACCAAGCTTTTTTATAAAAAGATCAAAAAATCTCATCATAAAAACGAAGAAGTATATACTTCATTCACAGATCATAGATCTATAAGACAAATTGTCTTTTTGAGATCATGAACATCTCATCATAAAGGGGGAGAAAATTATTAAATTTTCTTAAAGATCATGGATCTATAAAGGCAAAGCCCTTTCAAAAATAAGAACTGTTGTTCTTGAATCTTGAGACAAAGTCTCTTTTAAAAGAACATAAATTTGTTCACAGATCATAAAATTGATCAAATGTGCTTTGCGTTCATGAAATGCGCCTTGCGCTCTTGAATTGCGCTCCCTGGATCGGCGCTCAACGCAAAATGCGCTAGGTGTCAACCACGTATGCGCCAATTAATAACTTGCGCTTTGCGCTTCTGAAATAGCGCACTGCACTCATGGGCTGGCGCTCAGCGCCAAGCGCACCACGTGTCACTCACGTGTGCGCCTCTTGGCAGAAGCGCACTGCGCTCTTTGACTGGCGCAAAGCGCCTAGCGCGCCACGTGTTGCGCTGACAGAACATAAATTGTTTTTTAATGAGCCCAGAGCTCTGATGAATGCTCTGCATTCAGTAAAAGACAAAAATATTGTCAGAAGGGCCAAGCCCAAATAAAGGCTCAATAGCCAGAATAAAAATGTTAAACACTTATTGGACTTAGCCCAATATTGGCCATATGTCACGCCCCACTTCCCAGAGTACGCTAAGATAGGCACGTGACATAACCAACCATGCTACCTGTGGATAGGAAATATCCTTCCACAGTCATATTACGGCTGTAGAGATATCAAGAACAATAATAAACTATCTAATACATGTCCATAAGCCAGAATAAAACGAGTCAAGAATAAAATAATACGGAAGCAAAAGATCCAATACAAGAATAAACTGGAATGTACGTCCCATAATGCGGGCTCACATCAGGAATGAAAATACCGAAAGTTGAATGAACTAACTACTAACAAGTCCTCACTGCTCAGCCTACTGACTAAAATACTCCTGCTCGGCCTGCAGCAAAGGTAAAGAATCTGGGCCATGCAAAACCCAGACGTCAGTGCGTCATAACATCAAGCAATACTATAAACAGGGGTAACAAGACATGCAGGTATGAGCATGAATGGTAAAACAGGTAAAACAACAATATAAATAAGACAGTGAAGGATAGTGTGCAGTGAGTAATCTAAACTAGTCTACTGTGTTAACTACTCTCGAGTCATTTGAAATAAATTTGATAAATCATCGATGTAACTCAATAGTATCCCGTGCATACCCGGGACCACGGTCAAGATTCTCGGGCTGGAACCGAGACATGCCGCTAGGCACTAGAACAGGAAATATGTATAGATGAATGATGTTAGCAGCATCATCCCAAGGCTGGCCTAGCCTCTAAAACTGATCAGTATAAGAAAGTGAACTGTCGAGTTACAAATCAGGTTTCATCATTGATTTCCCCATACCCCCAAGTTATATATGTTCAAGTCAGGTATTAATAAATCTGGAGCTAATGCCAACACAGGATCAAGCAGGTACAGGTTTGTCTGGATAGATAATAGGACACGTCCGTAGGGACAACAGGTCAAGTTTGTTGGTATTAGTAACAAGATCAGGGAACAGGTAAAGCCATGGTACATCAGGTCAAGTCAGGTAGTATATAGGTATCATGTCATGTCAAGAAGTGCACGGTATCACTTCGTGTCAGGTAGTAGGTGTATTAAGTCATGTCAGGGGTGCACAAAATGTCACGTGGGTGCTCATAATCAAACTAAAATAAGCATGGGTATACAAAACAAGTATGGGGTACTAATGGAACAATAAAATGGAACATTATGACGTGGTATGCAAATAGGTACAGATTAAAGCATATGGATGCACAGTTATCGATTTGGGTTAAGGTTATAGTTCCAACATTAATTAAAATACACTTTATCAAATATGGAATGTTAATATTACAATATTATATATTCAAGTGATCTATGGATGTAATTATATGTATATTAGACGGAATGGATGCAAATAGGTATCCGATAGTTATAAACTATTTAAAATGGTACTATGGGCTATGCAACCAAGCACTATGTGATATAAATATGGATATGGGTACAACACATTGTAATTTAACATGCAACAAGGTATGTTTTCATGTTTAACTCTAAAATGATATAAACGGAACATCGAAATGTTAAAATGTAATATGGGGCACTAGATTCTAACAATAGGTTTAATATGTATTTAAATAAATATGAAATAATATAAATAGCATGTAGCAAGTTTTACTTGCCTAGACGGATCAAGAAATGGGTGTACGGAATGTCTCACGTCGGCGGAAAAAGTCGCGACGCGTGCACGGTACACGGAACGGATCCAAAACAATGCACAAGGTGATCCCACGGGTCAGGTACGCTCGCTGGGTCGACGGGATCGTCGACGGCACGACCAGGTTCCGGCGATCTAAAAGGCAGTGAACATTTTAATGAAAGAAATGCATGGAAGGAAAGAAAAGAGAAGAATGGAAGGAGGGAGGAGAAGAGTGAGAAGAGGAAGCTCACTGTGGTCTGCGGAGAGGGTCGTGAGGGTGTCGACGACGTCGACGGAGCTCCAGCGAGGTAACTGCAAAGAACAGAGGATTTTAAAAGAAACGGAATGAAGGAAAGGAAGAAAGAAAGAAAGAAAGAAGGAAGAAGGGGGTGCTAGGCTCACCGTTGCGTCAGATCTGGGACGATGGACGACGACGAGATCACTCCGGTGATCGTCATGTTGGATATAGTGCCCTCAGAGTAAATTATTGGATCACAGGCACGTGATTGCAATGATTGAGGGAGGACCTATACCGGTAGGACAGTCTTACTCAAGATGATAGTATGCTATCTGGTTTATCTTTATCATTGTGTACTGCTTTAGGTGACATTACTGATCACTATTGCACGTTGATAGAGCCCCTAGGATTCTTGCTTGACTGCCAGCAGTATGAGGGCGATCATATACATGGGAGCTGGGGTCTATAAGCAAATCCTTAGAAGGTCCCTAGTCGTAGGAGTTTCGAGACAGGACATCGATACTCCAGAGTAGACTAGTGTATACAGTCGAGACCCCGACGAGGGGCGGTGGCCGGTCTCACAAGCCGCTGGTGTCAGTTGGTTCACCTAAGATGTATACAGGTGCTCATTAGGTTATGAGTACACCGGACAGGACTCGCCGGGAACATACTAGTTGGTCTTATACCTGATGTCAGATAGCAGTTCCCTGGTGACATGTGTACAGGTTAGTTCATCGACCTGAGATCGGCATTTGTCTCGTGTGAGTTCCCATTGTACTTTGATTACTACCCTACCACGCTCAAAGGAGACGTGCAAACAGGTTTTAGTTAAGTACAGTCCCGAGCCACATGGAGGCAGTGAGCGGATCTGCAGGGGTTCGTCTCTCCCGGTATTAGGGTGAGGTCGCGCTGTGTCTAGGAGAGCCATTATACGAAGTCCTTGGCCAAGGCAGGAGATTTACTGATATTCCAGTAGTATCTCAGGGTGTTCTGGGCTACACTCCGACACGACTTGTACCACTTTTGGGGGTCTGACTTTTACCAACCCCTAGGCCCGCCATGCGATGCTCATAGATGAACGGACCGGACTGTATGGATATTGTCACTGACAGGCTCAGTAGGGTGTCAGGATGAATTCGCTCATCGACGTCCCTTTTGGTCAATACCTGGTAGCCCGTTACGTATGGATAATACCTCTGACGTGCTAGTGGTTAAATCCACAACCAAAGTATTGACGAGTCTTTAGAGTCCCCCACAGACCGTGTCTCAAGTTTCGGGCGAAACGCTGTAGAGGCCGTATGGAGATATGGCAGGGTTCGATCATGTACGTGCAGTATTGCACGAATCATGATCGGACGGACAATACTAGCGAGCTTTGGTTTAAGTCGGATCCTAGTATTATACTGTGTAAATTTTGTCTCATTGCATTTGTATTCGGTCGGAATACAAATGCGGGTATGTATATACAGTAGCGGGGTTTTCCTGTAATTTATTACGGAATCGTTTTTCTGAAGTTGCCAGTTTGCTTTCCGGTTTCGGTCATTTTCCTTTGTTTCTTTCTTTGGCTGAAAATTGGTGGAGGGGGTTATTTGCAATTGTGCAAAGGGGAAGACTTTTTATGCATCATGATGGTTTCATGATGGTTCCACCATCACTTGACTTCCTTGGATAATCATTGCTTGACTTTTGGAGTTATGATGGTTGATGGAGTGTTGGACTTTGTTTGTGATCATTTCTTCTCATGATCACACATCATTCCTTCTTGCATTATTGTTCCACTCTCTCTCTCACTCTCCTAGGATTTTTGGCCAGCCACTTTTGAGAGGGAGAGAGAGATGAGGATTGATTTTTTTTGGGGAGAAAAATCATTCATCTCATATTCTTTGCTTGCCACAAAAATTCCATAGTTCATTTCCTCCACCAAAAGGCAACTTCTTACAACCCCATGAGACATAGAGTTCCATACTATTCTACAGCAATTCTTGGACACGTCGACTCACCAACTTCGTGCCCGAGTTGCCTCAGTCCAGAGGTGGGAGCCCGTAAAAGAACCCGGCGATGTGGTGCCCTTCCGACGAGGAGATGAAGACCGGAGATTCCGCAGGGATCGGGACGACGACGAGAAGACTGAAAGACACGGATCGCTCGGTATATCTCTCTACCCCTTCTCTTGTTAGCTAGGAGTAGGTTAATGGCCCGATCCGGGTTCATAGTGCGCGGTGGTGCCGGTTTTAAAGTTTAAAGAAAAGTATCATTTCCGCATTTTGGCCTTGGATTGACGGCCGGGACGCCGCCGTGCACTTACACTGGTATCAGAGCCAGGCCATTAACCTAGTCTAGTTTGCTCTAACGTGTTTACAAGTTCGATCGAACAGATTTTCCAAAAACCGCGTTTTCATTGCATCAGTTTCTGTCGAATTTTTTTTTGGCTCAAAATTATTTTCAGTGTGTTGCAGAAATACATGCAGGGAATTCTAAGAGTTCTGTAAAAATTTGGTCACCTGTTATTACTGTTCAGCCGCGGAACCGCGGCCAAACTAATGCTTGGGCCACGGTTCCGCCGCCACTTAGACTCCTTACTGCACCAAATTTTTACAGAGGGTCTTAGACTTGGAAATGGGGGTTTTGGTATATTCTGTTTGGGCCCAGAATTTTTTGAGTGCTACAGTTGTGCTTGGGGCCCACTTCGGGAAAATTTAGTCGATCGAAAATTTTAAACATGTTAGTTCACAGTATTTACATTATATATGCGACCGTGAATGTCACTTGATCGGTAAATCCTGTCTAACTGCTATAACCCTTTTAGACGGATTTGCGAACGTGACATTCACGTTGATGTTCTGTGTTGTGCTGTGATGTTGCGGATTGTCGTGGTGGATAGCCTGGATGCAATGGTAGTACAGTTTTGTTGTATATGTACATTTGATATTGCGGGGCGAGCGTCCGACATGTGGACTGCCGTCACTGCCTGTTTGTATATTATTCTTTTGGGGCACGACCAGGGTGAGGTCGTTGTACCCGTTGTATGTATATTTTACTTTCTGTACTAGGATTACCCCAAGGTGGGGTGCACGGATAGCCGGGTTCTAGAGGGCAACGAGCCCGCATCTCATGGCGTTGAGACGGAGGAGGCTTCACTCTAGAATTGGCGGGTTATTCACCGCAGTCGTAGGGGGTACAGGTTGACCCAAGGAGGGGTGCACAAGTTACCGGATTCCGTGAAGTGCTGGGTGGTCGATTCACGTTGTTGAAGGGGGCTGCCTCGCTTCAGGTTTTGGCGGGTAACTTGCCGCGCCCGTAGGGGTCTAGGATTTCATTGCACAGGTTATCCACACGACTAGGGGAACGTCGGGTTTCAGTAGCGGCTCTATAAAACCCGGGGATCCCAGATATCTGTATTGTTCTGTGATGCTTATTACATTTCTGTGATGTTGCATTTTATCACGCCTTGAGCGAATATTATATATTGATATATATACTAGTAGATGTTGTATATGTTTTGCATCCGCGCTAGTCCAGTCCCCGCTCTGTCGTTAGTTAAGTAACCTAACGGGTAATGACGAGACCCAGTAGCGAATGCGGATGGCATATACGTACATCATTATTTTCGTTCTTTATTGGTGTGATCAATTGATGGGACTGCATTGATTCAGATCAATGCAAGCTAAACAAACCTATTCTGATGTTGTTAGAACAATTTTTCAAAAAGCTGTTATTGCAAGGACGTTCTCTTTTGTTTTGCACAGTGGTATTCGGTTATGAATATCCAGCACCTCAGTCGACGAGGCAAGGGCCGAGATCCCTTCACCGGGAGTGACCCCTTGGACAAAAGTTTGCGTTAGGGTAATAACTTCACTATAGCCGATTGCCTTTTGCTGTGCATCGTGGTATTCAGTTGGAATATCCTGCACCTCATTCTACGGGGAAAGAGCCGAGATCCCTTCACCGGGAGTGACCTCTTTAGCAAAGGTTTTCGTCACTATATTTTTAAAAAGCTATCCGGTTCCTTCAATGATATCAAGTTCATTACGTTAAAGGTTTTTCGCCAAAAACCATTCGTAGCCCTCCGTCATTTCAGACGGGTAGCACGTAGTATTCATTCTATGTTTGTTGACCTTCGTCAAGGCATAGTGAATGGTAGCTGCTTGTTACCTTTCTGCAGCATGGATAGATGTGTTGGTTTGGGACAGTCGTACTGCCTTGTTGGCCAAAGTCAAGGGTAGGTACGGGTGGGTTCAAATCAACCTGGATAATGACGGGTAGAACTTGACATGCGACTTATGATTTGTTGACCTTCGTCAAGGTCATAAGAGCATGGGGTAAAAATCACATCGGGAGTTTCTAAAGAAACTGAAACTTTCTAGATATGCGCATACCTTCTGGAGTGTGATAACGTGAGCGGATTCCGTCACGTTATCATGCAATGATAGTTGGATCCTGATTCCCACTGATGAGTTGGTTTACTCCTCGGGTGATCCCGACTAATTCTTCTTTCAGGTTTGGAGGAGAATTTGACGGTATAGTGGGAGGTTTCCTGATTAGATAAAGTGATAACCATTCTGATCTAAGTTAGAGTGCACGCTGAGTGTTTCTTTTCTCTCTCTCTTTGGCAGCGACCATGACCCGACCCTAGACTATGACTCAGTGATCAAAATTAACCGGACCTTCTTAAACACTGGCTTTTGGATTGTCAGAGTTGCAAACCTCATTGCCACTCCTATTTTTACCATTTTCTCCAGGACACCCCGTATTACTACGAACGTCCACTTCCATTGGACAAAACCATCGTATGGTTATATACGAACTCGAAGGAATTTATTCGAGGATGGTTTCCGGTTCTGAAGAAAACAAATAGGACTATTCAGTTGTCTTTTCCTTTTACCTTCTCTCAGGTTGCGAGTACTCCTTGGTTTAGGAGATAGTACACCTATTACGCAAATTGGATAGTCTTCTTCCAAACCTTAGGCTGGTGCCGAACGGTGGGGAATGAAGAAAGCCAATTAGCATAACGATGGTGTACAGAAGGTATTAAGTAAAGACATATCAAGGGATTAGTAAGAGGGCAAAGTAAATTGCAACTGCTTTTCACGACCAAACCAAGTATTTTTTCGCCAATCCTAAATCACCTTTGTATTTCTCCAGAACACTCTGTATCACTACGAAGATCCACAGTTTATTGGATACTCCATCGTATGGTTATATACGAACTCGAAAGGAACTTATTCCAGTTCGGGGATAGGCTCTGGTTCAGGAGAAATAGGAATAAGGTTTATTCAGGTGTGTTTTATCTTTACCTTCTCTCATGTTGCAAATGCTTCTAGGATTAGGACAGTACACCCATTATGCTTATTGGATAGTCTTCTTTCAAACCATAGGTTGGTGCCGAACGGTAGGGAAGGAAGAAAACCATTTAGCCTAAGAGGGTGTACAGAAGGTAATGACTAAAAACATATGAAGGGATTTGGAGAGATGGCAACAAAATATACGGTTAAAGTTGTGAATCTGGATAATGGAAGAGGCATTACTAGGAATACCCGGATACCCCTACGAAACATTTCAATGTTTCAGTTTCACTGTGTACTGTTAAAAAAAACTGATTTCCCAATTAGTCCTTGCTCCGGGGTATGTATTTACCAGGTTTGATTCTCACATCTGTATGGTTTTACAGATGATGAGTGGGAGTAAGTTATTGGGAATTGGGTGATTGTCCTCATTATATCGGAATTCGTTGTAATTGGTGATATTTGAGGAAACCACCCGGGTTGTTTGCCAGACGGCAAATATTTGGTTTTGAATATCCGCTGTTATGCACCAATTTCAAATTGATATATCTATACGTCTATTTTTATAGAGTGAGATATACCTTTTTGAAATTATGTCTATGACATTTACCTATATCAGTGGATGGTTAGGTAAGGAGCATTAAACAACGGTGTAATTCTTCTTAACCATAAGTACAGTTTTCAACCTACGACACACAGGGAATGAGTTATTAGACTCAAGGGACTTATACAGAGTATTGTATGTTGTCCAGCGTCCATGAGGACAGAGGGGTTGGTTCTCGTACTATATTCGGTTTACTTATGACTTCTCTAGTTTTTAGACAGGTGTTTCGTAGAAACACAGGGTCCAAGTTTTGAGAAGTTATAGGTATGTGGATAAAGTAGAGAACCAGGTGTTGCAAGTATCGGGATTCTTCAAGGTGATCGAAGATGTAGATACTTGTGTATGGTATTCAGTTGATAGTAATGATTAAGAGAACTTGCTTCTCTTTCGGGTTACTCATAATTGGAAGCATTCCTAAGTTGAGTAACATTGATCGGCCTCCTTCCATTTAGTTGACATGCACTGGAGATAGTTGCATGATTTGAATCTGGTTCAATTAAATCAGTGCCTCTGTTTCTGTATTGGATATAGACCAGTTCATATCTTAACATTATTAAGGTACGGGGAGTTGTCCGGCTTATGATTAAAACCAGACTCTGGATAACTCAAGGCACGTTTCTGTAATGGCTGTTTCCGTGTTTTGGCGGGGAACATGGTACTCCCGGCCTTGCCACCTGTTGCAGCCGGTATAATAGACTCTTTTGTTCATGTATTTTTCTTTATTTCTTAAGCCGACATCTGATTGTGATTTGTTTTGCAGCGGTCACATCGACTCCAGCTCCGTTTGAGTCTCACGTTATAATGCCGGCAGGGCCCTTTTCCAGACGTCCTTCTTCAATAGGCGCTGTGACCAGTCTGCGTATGTTGGGCGATTACATCATGGAGCTTGACATAGAGGCCCCTACATTTGCTGTAGATTTTGCAGCTGAAGTTAATCCAATGCTGGCGACGCTTGTGAACTTCCATAACGAAAGCGTCGTTGAGTCCTGGGTTAACCAATGCAGGAAGATTGAGGCTTGCCTGCTTGAGCTTGAGCTTATGCGTCCTGCTCCTGAGATTCTGGCTGTGAACCCCCAACGAGCTTCATGGGTCGAGCAGAGCGTGTCCTTCCTCCGCTATTTTGAACAAGAAGCGACTTTGAGGCGGAAGGAACGCGAGGAGGCTTCGGGTGAATCCGCCCGGCTGCACGCCCAAGTTAAAGCGAATGCCACACAACTGAGAGCCGCTTTTGACACCTTGCAGCAATGTATCTCGGACGGGCTTATATTGAGGCGGAAGCTGGACTCTATTGAGCGGGTTTCGCAGAGTCGCGAAGCTGCCCAAAGGGAAATTGATGAAAAGATTTCATCATGCTTGCAGCAAAGGGTTCGAATTGAAACGGAGCTGGCCGCGGCAGCTGACCACGAGAAGGCACTGAAAGGAGTGCGAGAGCAGCTTGCGGACTTATTGAAAACGCTTCCTTCTCAGTAGCTGTTTTTCTTGTAATATTTGAATAACATGTATCCGTTTTTTATTCTTTCATACGATTCAACTTGTACTCCATTGAATTCATGAATAAAAGATATATATATTTTTTATTTCTGCTTTCTTCTCTTTGCTGTGTCATTCCCATGTAATTTCAGCAAGTGTAGCCTGTAAATAATAGAGCATTCCGTCTTGAACCCTTCGAGAGGTAACGATGGCTTAGGAAGCAGGTTCAGATCTGCTGCCTAAGGCTTTTCAACTTTATGAGCCATGAGGGTCTCATAAAGACTTTTCTCCCTACGAGTCGAGAGGATCTCGTAGGTGTATTTTCTCCTTAAGAATCGTGAGGATTCCTAAGTGTGCTTTCTCTTGAGAGTCGTAAGGATCTCACAAGAGAATTTTCCCTCTTGCAAGTCGAGAGGGCTCGTAAGTGGTTGTTTCCCTCCTTGTCGAGATTCGACTTTGGAGAGTGTGGTCCGTGAATAGTATGCAAGGGTCCATCTTGGACCGACTTGCAGGGCCCCAGTTCTTAAGAAACGGGTCTTTATCCCCATTGCCTAAGGCTTTTCCCTACGAGTCCAGACGAATCGAGAAATTCTCGCAAAGACACTAATTTCCTCACGAGTCGAGAAGTTCTCACAAGAATGCCCTAACATCACAGTTAACCTCTGTTCTTTACGACAAAGGTCCGTTAGGGTCTGTGGTACTAGGGTTTTGTCCGTCGTACCGTCGCGTTGGCTGATGTATTCCTCGATAGGCAATCTTTCTGTTCGAGTAGCCTTGCGACTGTCGTGTCTCTGATCCCTTCGGGGGCTGGACAAGACGTGTTCAAGCAATCTTCCAGGTAGTTTGACCGTCGGAAGAGCAAGCGTTAGGAATTTTGCCATGCCGCTTTTTACTTGAGGTTAGGCTCATTTTGGGGAGCCCCGATGAGTCATAACCACTCCGTGCTGGTGTGGGATGATCTCTGATAGTCTTTCAGGTTTTATATGAGTTGCCGTCAAGACCCTGAAGCTAGAAATTTGGCCTTTGCTTCGTTTGCTGGCATTGCATCTGCTGTATCGAGACGAATGTCGCGGTTGTCTCTAGGTTGTTGGTGAACCGTTGAGGTTTGGAACTAGGGATTTTGCCGTGGCTCCGTTGTTTGATTGTCGCGTCTGAATCCTGCTGGAGGAAAACGCTGTGGTGACATCTCGTCTGCTGTATCGAGACGAGCGTCGAGGTGGTGACCACTCCGCACTGGTATGGGATGATCTTCAATAGTCTTTCACGTTTTATATGAGTTGTCGTCAAGACCCTGAAGCTAGGAATTTGGCCTTCGCTTCGTTTGTTTTAGCGTGTCCGAATCCTGTTGGAGGAAGAACGCTGTAGTGACATCTCGTCTGCTGTATCGAGCCGAACGTCGAGATGGTGACCACTCCGCGCTGGTGTGGGATGATCTCCGATAGTCTTTCAGGTTTTATATGAGTTGCCGTCAAGACCCTGAAGCTAGGAATTTGTCCTTTGCTTCGTTTGCTGGCATTGCGTCTGCTGTATCGAAACGAATGTCGCAGTTGTCTCTAAGTTGTTGGTGAACCGTCAAGATTTGGAACTAGGGACTTTGCCATGGCTCCGTTGTTTTGACCCTGGGGTGACATTGCGTCTGCTGTAACGAGACGAATGCTGAGGTGGAGCTGGGATTTTGCCATCTCTCTGCTTTGTTTCGATCGTGAGGTCTTTCGCTGACATTGGATCTGCATCCTGCTAGACTGCGAAGGAACGCCGTTGTTTTCATTGCGTCTGGTGTAACGAGACGAATGCTGAGGTGGAGTTGGGATTTTGCCGTCACTCCGTTTTGTTTCGACCGTGAGGTCTTTCGTTGACGTTGCATCTACATCCTGCTGGACTGCGAAGGAACGCCGTCGTTGACATTGCGTCTGGTGTAATGAGACGAATGGTGAGGTGGAGTTGGGATTTTGCCGTCACTCCGCTTTGTTTCGACAATGGGGTCTTTCGCTGACGTTGGATCTGCGTCCTGCTGGACTGCAAATGAACGCCGTTAGTGATCTCTAGACTGTCTGTGAACCGTCGAGACTTGGGTCTTGAGCCTGGGGGAAAGGTATGGTTCTCTCTTTGTTTGTGCTCCTGGATTGTATACAGGGATCGATGTGATCTCACATGTAGGGCAAAAAGTTTCGTTTTATATATTTTTCTTTTCGCGATGCTCTATCATTTCAGCCTTTTATATCGCGAAAGTTGCGATTACCAAATCATTTCGGCTATTTTTCGCGGTGCCCAATCATTTCAGCTATTTGTTTTATTTATTCGCTGCTTTTTATTGCGAGTTGCCCAACCATTTCGGCTATTTTGTATGCATACATTTTTACTTGCTGATTTTGTTGCAGGTTGCCCCATCATTTCGGCTATTTCGTATGTATTTGTGGCTCGCTGACTTTTCACCGCAAGTTTGGGATTCGATACCGATTTAGGCATCAGCATCGCTACAACTGGGATATTGCCAGGAGCAAATCATCATTTGCCTTTGTCGATGTCGAACAAAGGTGGCTTAGTAGACAGGGTTAGGATCCTGTCGACTAAGGCTTTTGACTTCGTGAGTCGTAAGGGTCTCATAAAGGTATTTCTCCCTACGAGTCGTGAGGATCTCGTAGGTGCGTTTTCCCCTTAAGAATCGTGAGGAGTCTTAAGTGTATGGTCTTTTATAAGTCGTAAGGATCTTACAAGAGTGTTTTCTCCTTATAAGTCGAGAGGACTTACAAGGGTTGTTCATCGTGTAAACATATCCCAAGTCGCTGGTGGGACTTTGTTAGGGAAATGTTTATTCGCGCCCGTGGATTATATACAAGGGTCAATATTGAACCGCTTGTAGGGCAGAATTGGAGTTTGTGATGGCTTAAGAATAGGTTCAGATCTCTGTAACTTAAGGCTTTTGAGCCCTATGAGCCGTGAGAGTCTCAAAAGGGAATTCTCCTTACGAGTCGTGAGGATCTCGTAAGTGTAAGTTCTCCTTAGGAATCGCGAGGATTCCTAAGTGTGTTGCTCCCTTATGAGTCGTAAGGATCTTATAAGGGTGGTTTCTCCTTACAGGGTCGAGAGGACCTTGCAAGTGTCTTTTAACGAGATTGCGCCCTTTCGGGTTTTCACAAAACTCGCCGGTAGTCTTGCTGTTTTTACTTACGGAGCCTTTTCGGGTTTTCATCCGTGCCCATCTTGCTTGTGGACGTACTCTTTTTTTTACCACGTCAGCCTGGCAATGCCGCGGGTTTGTAGTAGTTTAAAAACGTTTCGGACATAGGTCCGAGATTTTTCAGGAAACGTACGATTACACAGCTAAATTTTCTCGCAAATCTTCGCATCTTTTGTGTCGGAGGTGAACTCCTTGAAGAGAGGGCTGGGGGAGATTTCTTCGGTAGAGTTGCCTCCAAAGGTGATAACTTGCGATCCCTTGGTGTCGACTATGTGACAGTTGCCGGCAACTCTTTTGCGCTCATCTGTCATGCTTTTCTGTTCCCGACGAGCCTTACGCTTCACTCGTTGAACATGTTGTCGGTGTGCAACATATCCCTGCCACAAGTTTTTAATGGCTATGCACTCCTCGGTAGGGTGTGCAATCCTCTGATGGTATAAGTAGAAGTTAGGATGTATGTCTGCTTCATCAAGATGTATACCGCCAGGAGAACTTCCTCTGAAAGAGGGCAGCTTCATTCCCATCGATATGGCTTTGGCGAACCTTTTCCTTGTCTTGAACCTGCTTTTATCTGTCACGGGCATGCCTCGGTCTGGTTGGGGTGTTTTACCATTTTCATCCAATCGCCGGCGTTTGGCTTTTTCAAATATGTCCATTTCGCGCTCTCGATCAGCTTTGCTTTTCAGAAGAGTTTCGTTCAGGAATGCATCAATCATTTCGTCTGATAGTCCTAGAAGTTTCGGCTCAGGATCTGCCCCCAGTTTCTCTGTTTCAGGAGCTTCTTCATCATCTATTAACGAATGAGAGATCATATGGCAACTTGCCACATAATCCTCAGGTTCATCCGACGAGTCTTCTCCATTGTCGTCGTCTCCATCCTCAAGGACGTGGCTGAGAAATTCTTGGAGTGTGACTGGGGTCCGCACCATCTGGTTATATTCTTCCAGCACGTCAATCTGTTTTTGCAGGTCCGTGCGCTTGTCACCATACTTCACGGGCTTTTTGGTCTTCTTCTTCTTCTTCGAAGACTTTGACGGCTAGGTGTTGGCGTTTTGACTATCACCACCAATTTTTGGAGCTGGGCGCGGCTTCAGCATTCCCTTGATGACTTCGGGTTCCAGCGGACTTTTCCATTTGATCGCCGAGCATGTTTGGAGATCCTTCAGCATTCTTTTCGTTTTGGCTGAAAGAGCGACCTCCCATGGAGCTTCTTTGACAAAAAAGCACGATGCCCCCGGTGTGTCCATCTTTTTCGGATCATGTGGTTGTGGCGGGTCATCTTCCAATTTTCTGACAGCACGTATTTGCCCAGTTGGTATTGGTCCTCAACCCAGCCTTTGAAGACGAAGCAATCTTCGATTGGATGGCTTACTACTTGGTGGTAAGGGCAATAATTAGGATTGTTGACATCACCTGGCTGCAATGGACGTTTTGGATCCGGCAGATTGATGAGTCTGTTGCGTACTGCCAGCTCGAACAGTCTCCTCGTTTTATCCCGGGGAAACGAGTAAGGACGTCCCAGTCTCTCCTCGAGGAATAGGCGTGGACGCACGTTGTTTTCGCGAACAACCAGCTTTAAGTTGTTCGGCTGTTGTTGAGTATTGGCGACGAAGGTTGCTTTCCCTTTCCCTTTTTCATTTCGAGATTCTAGCTTTGAGGAAGACGGTCTATGACCCATCTGGTCCATTTGGGCCAGTTTGTCAATCAAGGCCTGGAAGGTGGTCGACTTGAAGAACATCATGAATTGAGAAATGGTCGCTTGAGGGTCAAGAGTACCCACGAACATGCCTACCGCAGGCGCTTCTTCGATGCGCTGCTCGCACTTCGACCATAGATTTCGCCACCGTATTGCGTATTGCACCTACGTTTCGCCTGGCTTCACCCTGGCGTTAATCAGTGCGGTGATCGGGGTGCGCTCGCTAGCGCTTGTGAATCTCTGGGTAAACAGCAGCTCCATCTCTGCAAATGTCTTGATAGAATCATTCGGGAGTTCCGAATACCACTCAAATGCCGTCTCCGACAAGCTGCCAACAAATTGGCGAAGCAATAGTTTATCGTCACCTCCAGTGTTGCCGCACAAGGCTCTGAATTGAGCGACGTGCTGATGCGGATTTCCCGTCTCTTTATATACGTGGAGTTTAGGGATCGTGTATCCCGGCGGGTATTTTATTTGGTTATACCAACCCGGATAGGGTCGTCCAGTTTTAACAATTTGCTCAGCCGCTTCATTCGCTTGATGAGCTCGTATTTGTTGAGCTATATAATCATCGAGCGTGGCTTTTGAGATGGTCTCCTCCTTGGCTGCTGACAGAGCCGGCAGAGGATTTGATCTCTCTCCTATATCATCTTCAATTATTACTGGAGGATCTTCAGCTAGAGGGTCCGGCTGGATCATCATGCCACCATATCTTGGAACAGAAGGGCCATTTGTTTTATATTGGCCGCTTGTTCCGCGGCCTCTTTGTCCTTCTTCTCAAGCATTCTCCGAAGGAATTCAGCATCAGTTTCCTGCTCACGGCGCTGCTCCGAGGATGTCTCCGGGCTCGCTTTCGGCCTCGTAAGTGCAGCCATAGCTGTTAGCATTTCTTGGAGCTTTTGTTTTTGTTGCTCCTGAGCCCTAGTCACTGATCGCGTAAGCGGTCGATGACCTGTGGAGATATGGCTATCCTCTTTTCTGGATGCCATATAGACAGTGTGGACCACCATGCCCCCAGACTTGGGGCGTTTGGGTTTAGTAGTCTTGCGATTCGTTGCAGACTCAGGGATTTTCTCCGGCCTTCTCCTATTATGGGCGGTCGAAGTTGAGGGGGCCGTTGCAGTGGGCACCCAAGTGGCTGTCGCTTTCTCTGGTTTGACAGGGTAATCCTCTTCTTGCCCAACCTTCATCTTTTTCTGTCGGCGGGGATAGTCTTGATCTATCACGGAGTCCTGGACCTGTTGCCAAACCTTGTAAATTTTAGAGGATAGACGCTGAGGGGGCTGCTCCAGCTTTGCCTTTGGGGCATTCTCCATAGGTGGAGGGGATCTTTTCAGAACAGCGGTCGGAGAGTTCTTGCGGACCCTCCTAAGTGGTTCAAAGTTGTTCCCAGTTGGAACAGCAGCATCGACTTCTACCATTGGAACTGGCGGAGTCAATCTAGAAGGGGAATTGCCCCCATCTTTCCTCACTCGGCGCCAGTGGCGACGTCGAGCATATCGTGCGGCCGGGATCACCTCTGCTGTGAGGACAGACTGCTATTGGAGCTTCTTTATACCCCCTGCTTTGAGGAAAGACTGTTATTGGTGCTAGCCTGTCGAAGACCGACACCCGTTGAGAGGGGGTAGTCAGTCTTGCGAAGGCCGACTTTCGAATAGGGGAAACGGCCTTCATGACTTTGTCTGGAGTAGGGGCTGAAACGGCCAGTCTCGTGAAGACCAACCCCTTAGCAGGAGAAGCCGCTTTGACGACTTCGAGAGCAGGAATGGCTATCCTTTTTGGGATAACCCTTTCTGGTATCGCAGGCTTCTTCACGGGCCCACATGAGCTTTGGCCCAATCTGTCAAAGACTGAGGCGTTGGATTTGGATGACCCGTTGAGAGGGGCCGCAGTAGTTGTGTGCCGATTAAAGACCGACTTCTTCTTAGCTTCTTGTGATGGTACAGGAGCGCCGAAGCTCGTTGGCGGGAGCATGGTCCCGAAGAACAATCCAGTGGTGGCCTGAGTCATCTGTTCCACCGGCATAGCGAAGATGGAGGCCGCTTGGGGCCCGTAAATCACTCCTCCGGACGGAACGGAGCTAGAGTTGCAGTTGTAGTTAATGCAGTTTGAAGCCATTGATCTTCTGTTTTTCTGCACGGAGGAAGATACCAAATCTTAGAACTTCACATCCAAGGGCAACCATATCAAACCGCGATTCGTTCGCGAACACGACACACGAAGTGTGGAGTGGAAAGAGGAAAAGGTCCCACCGGGCGTGCCATAATCTTTTCTCCGCCGAAAGACCAGGAAGACTGACGTCTTGCCTGAATTTCGGGGGCAGATGCTAATTGGTGCTATCCGTCCACCTCTCCGAAGATTCCAAGTTGATTTATGGCACCGTATATCGAAGGTTTAAACGGATGCGGCCGATGTAGCAGACTTCGTCAGATTCCTCCTCATTTGAGGGGGTTTTTATTGTGGGGACGCTCTTCCCTACAGGCGCAAGCCCCTGCAGTTAATTACGCTACCGCATCGCGGTAACCACTTTCTCCTTCTCCGGATGGTCACTTCGTGCCGTATGTGTTTGTTTTGTTTTTGGTTGCCCGTGGATTATATACGGAGACTAATTTATGTTGTCGTCCATAGCGCGTGGATAAGTCCAAATCCGTATTTTCTTAGATTTGGGTTTGGGGTTGGGTTTAAGGATACGTTAGTCCTAATTGAGACTAAGATCAACTTAAATGTTTGTTAAGGATACGTTAGTCTAATTGTAGACTAAGATCAACTTAATGGGATCGTTTAGATCCAACAAAAGAGCATTTGGACTCTATTATTTAGTTTAGGGACATTGCGGTCGATTACCAGTTTAAGGACATGGTGGTCCAAGGTTAAGGACATCATAGTCTGTAGGCTTAAGGACCCCACAGTCCGAGCTTAAAAACATCATAGTCCATGGGTTTAAGGACCCCACAGTCCAAGGTTAAGAACATCATAGTCCGTGGGTTTAAAGGGACCCCGCAGTCCGAGCTTAAGGACATCATAATCCGTGGGTTTAAAGGGACCCCACAGTCCGAGGAACGATTGGCTATCGGGACCCGTCACCTCTCTGAAGACGTTGAAGGATCAAAGGAGTGAAGAGATGTACTCTTGAACCAATTTTGGTTGAAAGATCTGTAGTCCAATTTGGGGATAAGATCTGTTAAAAGATTTATGAGCGTATGGGCCCAGTTAATCTAAATTGAGAACTTATGGCCAATCTTGGGCTAAGTCCATTCAAGTTAAAACGTTTAATATTTATTTTGGGCTGTTGAGCATTCATTTGGGCTAAACCCTTTTAACAATGCTGAGCGTTGACTTAAATTCTGACAATGGTTTTTTTCTTTTATTGAATGCTGAGCATTCATCAGAGCTCTGAGCTTATTAAAGAACAATTTATGTTCTATCAGCGCACACGTGAGGGGCACGTGGTTCGCTTGGTGCTTTGCGCCAAGCAAAGAGCGCAGTGCGCTTCTGCCGAGTAGCGCACACGTGAGGGACACGTGGCGCGCTTGGCGCTTTGCGTCAGTCCGTGAGCGCGTTGCGCTGATTTATGAGCGCATAGCGCAATTAGTTCAGTGGCGTACATGTGAGGAGCACGTGGTGCACTTGGCGCTGAGCGCCATTCCATGAGCACAAAGCGCTATTCCAAGAGCGCAGAGCGCTAACTGTTAAGTGGCACACACATGAGGAGCACGTGGTGCACTCGGCGCTGAGCGCCATTCCATGAGTGCAAAACGCTGGTCCAAGAGCGCAGAGCGCTAATTGTGAAGTGGCGTACACGTGAGGAGCACATGGTGCGCTCGGCGCTGAGCGTCATTCCATGAGCGCAAAGCACTGGTCCATGAGCGCAAAGCACTGGTCCAAGAGCGCAGAGCTCTAATTTATGAGCGCAGAGCGCTAATTTATGAGCGCTATCTGATCAACTTTATGATCTGAGAAATAAATTCTTGTTTATCAGAGACTTTGTCGCATAGATCTAAGAATAAAGTACTTAGCTTCACAGGAGATGTTTTAATCTCTTATATTGATGAAAGGCTTTGCCTTTATGAATCTGTGATCCTTAAGAGAATTGAATTATTCTCCCCCCTTTTTTATAATGAGATGTTCATGATCTCTTTGAGAAAATCTTTAGTCTTATAGATCTATGATCTGTGAAAAAGAAGTAAATTCTTCTTTTATTTTATGATGAGATCTTTTGATCTCTTTGTAAAAGACCTTGGTCTTGTAGATCTATGATCTTAAAGAAAGAAGTGAATTCTTCTTTTTAATTATGAGATGATTTCATCTCCCTGTTCTTTTACCTTGAAGAAAAGAAGTTCGTCTATCGAGAGCTTGGTTCTTCTTTCTGAGATTTTCTCAAAGCCTCTGGGGAGGTTCCTCTCTATTTTTTTCTGTCTCTTTTTCTGTATATCGAGACTTGAAGTCTGGAAGCCTTTTTATAGGGCAAGCTGATTTGTTCAATCAGTTAAGGAGATCTTCTCTCCAATTGATTTGAGGATTCCCCACCATTGGATCTTTGATCCAAGGGCTTCTGATTTACAGAAGTCAATCTTCTTGTTTTTAACAAGATTGGGAAACCATTCCATACAGAATTTATTTTGTATTTTGGTGATCTTTAATCACCATTGGATCATTGATCCAACGGTGCTCTGATTTACAGAGCGCATTCTTGTTGTTTGGAAAGATTTTGAGGAATCTTTCATCAACAGAATTTAATTCTGATTAATTAATGATTTATCATTATTATTGGATCTTTGATCTGACGGTGGGAAGCTTTTAGTTCCATTGCTATCGCACCCATGCTTTGCACGTGGTGCGCTACTTAGAGCGCAGCACACCTAGCGCTAGCGCACATGTGCTTTGCATTTGGTGCGCTACTTAGAGCGCAGCGCACCTAGCGCTAGCGCATCTGTATTTTACACGTGGTGTGCTGCTTAGGGCGCAGCGCACCTAGCGCTAGCGTATCCGTTCTTTGCACGTGGTGCGCTGCTTAGGGCGCAGCGCACCTAGCGCTAGCGCACACGTGCTTTGCATGTGGTGCACTGCTTAGGGCGCAGCGCACCTAGCGCTGCTTTTGAAGCGTTGCTTCATTTCAAAATTTGAATTTTAAACAGAGATTTACTCTGATTGGGGGAAACAGGGATATTCACGGTTGTATTGACAGTCTTGCTAAAAATGGTAGTATGCTACTTGGTTTGTGTCTACTTTAATATGTGCATGTGTTTCTTTTAACATATCGCTTATACATATTAGTACAGCCCTTAGGATCTTTGCTTGATTACCAGCGTTGTGATGGCAGTCACACTAGTGGGGGCTGGGTTGTCTATAAGCAAAATCCTATACAGGTCCCTGGTCGTAGGATTATCGAGACGGGGCATCGATACTCTGGAGTAGACTGGTGTATATGCTTCTCATCCCAGTTGGGGAGATGGTCTGTCCTACGGCCATCAGTACGTCATACTGGAGATGGTATGCAAGTGCTCGTTAGGTTATGAGTACACCGGACAGGACTCGCCGGGAACTGCAGGTTGGTTCTATACCCATCGTCAGATAGTAGTTCCCAGGTGACATGAGTACAACTTAGTCCGTCGACTTGACACTGCTACTTCGCCTCGGGTGTGTTCCCACTGTACTTAGATTACTGCCCTACCATGGCTCAAAGGAGTCGTGCAAACAGGTAGTAGTTGGGTGCAGTCCCGAAGCACTTGGAGGCAGTGGCGGTTAGACAGGATTCGTCTCTCCCGGGATTGGGGGTTGATATCGCGCTGTGTATGGAGAGCCATTACGCAAATTCCCTGACCAGGGCAAGCGAGATTTACTGGTAGGTTCCAGTAGTTTCTCAAGGTGTAATGGGCTTCACTCCGACACGACTTATACCACTATTAGGGGTCTGACGTTTACCGCCCCCTAGGCCCGATATGCGATAGTCCTAGACGAACAGACCGGACTGTACGGAGATTGTCACATACAGGCTCAGTAGGAATTCGGATGGGTTTCCTCGTCGTCCTTCTTATCGACATCTACCTGGGGACCGTTACGTACAGCTAGTACCGCTTGCGGCCTATGGTTAAACCCACTGCCAGTGTAGTGTCGAGTCTTTAGAGTCCCACACAGAGAGTTTCCCTGCACCGGGCAAAAGGTGTAGAGGCCGTATGGTTTTACGGAAGGGCCGCGATCACTTACGTACACTTGTGCACGTACTATGATCGGGCAGATAATACTAGCGGGCTTTGGTTTAAGCCAGATTCTAGTATTATACAGATGGATTTATTCAGTCAAAAATTATCCGTGTTTTTCGGAAATACGGATGGGAGGGGCAGTCTCGTAATTTCTCGGGAAGCTTCTAGGAGAAGGTGACTCATTTTTGTTTATTTCCTTTTAGGATTTAAACTAAATGAGGTGGAGGATGAGGTGCATGTTTACATTAAATGCTTAATGACTCATGAGGTGATTCACCCTTAGAATTAAATGAAGCATGCTAAATATTATCTTGATATTATCAAGAGAGATATTATTATGCTTCATATTATTCTAGCATGAGTATTATTCATTTTATTATCACAAAACACTTCTCTCTCCTCAAGTCTTTATCTTCTTCCTCAAACCTAAAAGCTCTAATGAGTTGAGAATCCTAGGGTTTAAAGTGACTAAGTAATCCATCTAAATACTCTACACCCTCCAGGACTTCTAGATTAGCAAACTAGAAGCCGTAGTTATCTCAGATTCAAGATTGGAGCTCGGACTATAGACTTTCGGGTGGATCGTCTTTGACTCGAGGAGGCCGTTGAGGTACCCATGTTCCATAGAGCATACGAGGTGTGGAGGACATCGATGAAGACCCAAAGGAGAAGTAACGTGAGGTATAACTTCGAATCTGAGTAGTTAAACCTCTCGTAGTTTGTTAGTAATGGTTTAGACACGATCCGTGTGCTCAAGTCCGTGTTACGAAGCTTTGATAATTGTTTTTCATATATTCCACCTCCCTGCGAACACGTGGGGTGCGTGATATGGACTTACAGTAAGGCCGCGGGAACTTGCGTCCGTCCGCGTCTTGTAGGCGATAGGCTCCGCCGGGGAGCACCTCAGAGACGAGGAAAGGACCGTCCCACTTTGGGGAGAACTTGTGTAGCCTGCCTTGATCGATGAACTCGTTCCGCCGTAGGACCAGATCTCCGGTCTTTAAGGAGCGGCGCTTGACCCGAGCGTTGTAGTATCGGGACATTTGTTGTTGATAAGCCGCAGCCCTGATCTAAGCCCGGTCTCTCTTCTCCAATAAGATGTCCAGGTTGGTCCATAGCGCCGAGGTGTTCGCATCGTCGTCGAAGTGCTCGACCCGATGACCGGGTAGCCCGATCTCCGCTGGGACCATTGCCTCGGTCCCGTAGCAGAGGCTGAAAGGGGTTTCCCCGGTGGGGGTCTTCTCTGACGTGCGTAGGGCCCATAAGACCCGGGGCAGTTCTTCGACCCAACTGCCTTGTCGCCCTTCCAGGCGGGTCCAGAGACCTCGGA
Source organism: Agapanthus africanus (assembly GCA_030015575.1). Classification (NCBI taxonomy): domain Eukaryota; kingdom Viridiplantae; phylum Streptophyta; class Magnoliopsida; order Asparagales; family Amaryllidaceae; genus Agapanthus; species Agapanthus africanus. The sequence goes on from CM057339.1 coordinate 305,993,766, forward strand.
GGACGTCTCGGTTAGCGACTTCGGCCTACCCGTTGCATTGGGGATGCGCGACCACGGCGAACTTCATAAGGATATGGTATTCCTTGCAGAAGTCCTTCACTTTCTTGTTCTCGAAGTTCGTCCCGTGGTCGGTAATGATACACCTCGGGATGCCGAACTGGAGTATCAGATTGTTTTGCAGGAACCTGATGGTCAAGGCGGCATCCGGTTTCCTGATGGGGACGGCCTCGATCCACTTGGTGAAGTAGTCTACCGCGACGAGGACATATTTATGCCCGCCCGTACCGGTAGAGAACTGGCCGATCATGTCCAATCCCCACTGGGTGAACGGCCATGGGGATATTAGGGCGGTCAGCTCGGTAGCGGGGAGGCGAAGGATGCTGCCGTGGAGTTGGCAACTCTTGCATCTTCTGACTTGCTTCTGGGCATCCTCGTGAACAGTGGGCCAGTAGTACCCCTGGAGCAACGCCTTTTAGATCAAGGTTCGGGCCCCTTGGTGCGCACCGCCAACACCCTCATGGATTTCACGGAGTACATAGTATGCTTCGTGGGGGTCGATGCACCGGAGCAGGGGCTAAGTGAAGGATTTCTTGTAGAAGTTCCCATTGCTCCAGATGAAGTGACGGGCTTTGGCCCGGAGGCGCCGGGCGGCTCCCCAATCTTCTGGGAGCGTACCATCCTTCAGGAATTCCACGAGGGGCTTCTTCCAATCTTGGTCACCTTCCTGCGCTGCATATACGTGGAGTGTTGTCGCTCCGTCTTCCACGCTGGGCTGAGGCAAGGTTTCGAAGAGGATATACCGCTTATTGTTGGCCGAGTATGACGAAGCCAGCTTGCTCAGGGCATCGGCTTGGGCATTCAGCTGCCTGGGTATTTGTTCCACTTGGACTTCGTCAAAGGTCCTCCGGAGTTTCCTTACCTCATCCAGATACTTCATCATCAGAGGCTCCCGAGCTTCAAAGCGGCTGGTCACTTGGCCGACGAATAGGGTCGAGTCGCTGCGGATTCAAATTGTCTTCAGCCCCAGCCCGGAGGCCATGCGCAGTCTAGCCAGGAGGGCCTCGTACTCTGCCGTGTTGTTCGAGGGTTTGAAACCGAGCTTCAGAGAGTACTCTATTTCTGCCTCGTTCGGGCCCCGGATAATAAGGCTGGCACCACAACCTTCCTCGGTTGAAGACCCGTCAACGTAGATGACCCACTCAGGAACCAAGCCAGGCCTTTCCGCGATGGGACACTGAGCTGCGAGGGTCGGCGTAGACTCCGGTTCCTTGCTAGGGATGGTGCATTCAACGATGAAATCGGTCAGGGCCTGCGCTTTGATGGCCTGCCTCGGGCGATATTTTATGTCAAACTGAGATAGTTCCCACCTCCACTTCTTTAAGCGGCCCGAGGATTCCGATGATGCAAGGATAGCCCCCAACGGGCGCTCAATGAGGACGAGGATGGTGTGTACTTGGAAGTAGTGTCGTAGCTTCCATGAGGCCGCCACGAGGGCCAATACAATCTTCTCTATGGCTGGATATCTCGTTTCTGCGTCCTTAAATACATGGCTCACATAGTACACCGGCTTCTGCACTCCACCGAACTCTCGGACGAGCACCGAGACCGCTGCTTGGTCGGATACCGCCAGATACAGTGACAGCTCGTCTCCTTCAACTGGTCGGGTGAGCAGTAGTGGCGTCGCGAGGTGCTTCTTCAATTGGTCGAAGGCGGACTGGCACTCCTCCGACCACTCGAACCTCGGGATCTTCTTCAGAGCTTTGAAGAACGGGAGGCATTTCTCCCTCGACCTGGACATGAAACGGCTCAGAGCGGCGACTCGTCCCGTGAGCCGCATGATCTCGACGTTGGTCTTGGGCGCGGCCATATTGAGGATAGCGTCGATTTTCTCTGGGTTAGCTTCGATTCCACGGTGAGTGACCATGAAACCGAGGAACTTTCCCCCGGTGACTCCGAATGCGCATTTGGCGGGGTTTAGCTTCATCTTGAACTTGCGGAGCACTTCGAAGGCCTCGCCCAGATCCTTAGCGTGGCCGGCCGACTAGACGGATTTGACGAGCATATCGTCCACGTAGACCTTCATATTCCTGCCGATCTGTGGATTGAACATGCGATTGACCAACCGTTGGTACGTGGCCCCGGCGTTCTTGAGGCCGAAGGGCATCACCTTATAGCAGTATACCCCCCGGTCTGTTGTGAATGCGGTAAGATCTTCATCTTCCAGATTCATACAGATCTGATTGTAGCCGGAGAAAGCATCCATGAAACTCAACAGCTCGTGGCCGGCCGAGCTGTCGACGAGATGATCTATCCGAGGGAGAGGATAGTTGTCCTTGGGATAGGCCTTATTGAGGTCGGTGAAGTCGACGCACATGCGCCACTTCCCGCTTGACTTCTTGACCAGAACTACGTTCGCCAGCCACTCCGAGTAGGGTACATTCCGGATGAAGTTGGCGGCGAGAAGTCGATCAACCTCGTCTTCGATAGCCTTCTGTTTGACCGGGGCGAAGCTTCGCTTTTTCTGTCTGACGGGTCGAGCCGTAGGATCAACCCCGAGCTTGTGAGAAATGATTTTGGGGTCGATCCCAGGCATGTCAGCAGGCGCCCAGGCGAAGACGTCGTAGTTATTTCTGAGGAAACCGACCAGGTCATCTCGCTGAGTTCCTGTCAGGAGTGATCCGACCTGGACGGTTTTTTCATCGTCCCCCTCTGTCAGGGGCACCTCGGTCAGTGGTTCGACCGGGGTTCCCCGGACTTCCTTCTGCTCGTCTCGGGTATCCAGAGAACCCTTGATGTCGTCTTTTACCTCAGCGTCATCGGCCGGCTGCTTAGAAGAAGAAGTTTCGGTAAGGCATACCTTCGCGGCCCGCTAGTCTCCGTAGACCCGACCTATCCCGCCCTGATCGAGAGGGAACTTCATCCCCAGGTGGTAGGTCGATATCTGGGCCCGAAGGGAGTTCAGCGTCGGGCGGCCGAGGAGGACGTTGTAGGCCGATGGGACCTTTGCTACGATGAAGTCCATAGGCAACGTACGGGTGCGGCCGGGCTCCCCGACGGTGAACTTCAGGGTAACCACCCCTTCTGCCGGGATGGAGTGGTTGGTGAACCCTGAAAAGACATGGGAGGTCGGTTTCAAGTCTGTTGGGGTGAGCCCCATGCGCAGAAAGCAGTCGTGGAAGAGGATGTCTGCCGAGCTGCCCGAGTCGACAAGTATCCGGTGGACCTCGTATCGGTGGATTTGGGCCGTGATCACCAGAGGGTCATTGGGGGCATAGATATGCCGTGGAGATCCCCGTCGCCAAAGGTGATAGGCTCGTGGTCCCTGGCCTTTTTGCTCGGGCGGCCGTTGGCCTCCGTTGCCAGCGTGGGGTGCTGAGTCTCGCAGGCGCTCGACTGACCCCCTTTCGTCATGACCATAGTTCTTGATGGGCCTCGGTTCCTTCCGGCGAGGTCCCTTAGGCCCCGTGGTGAGATTGTCTTCGAGTTGCCTTGGCGGGCCTCGTGGGCGCGACCCCGCCGAGGGAGGGGGTGCCGGTCATGCCTGGAAGCAGGCGAGCTGACCGCCACCGCCTTGGTAGGGACAGGGGGGCGACGAGGCACGAGGCGAGGTTCTCCGACGTAGGACCTCGAGGTTGAATGGGACGGATCGAGGGACCCGCGACCACTGGAGTCTGCGAGGCGGTGGCCGGTGGAGGGGTTGATGACATTCGGCGGAGGTTCATCCGCGCCTCCGTTGAGGGGGAGGCGGCGGCGGGTGCTTGGGTCTTCAGGGTGATCGCTTTCCATGTGGATGGAGATCGGAATGCCAACTTTGTTTTTTGTGGAGTTTATTTCCCACAGACGGCGCCAACTGATGGAGGTCCTTTTCGGGTCTCCGTCAGATATTGTCTTCCGTCGATCTTCCGGTTGATCTTGGAGGTGATCTCCTATTGCGTGTGGGTCTCAACGGGTTTTTAGGAGATTGGTGGTTTTGAGGAGTTTGCGCCGAGTACCTGCAAGGAAGTTCAGGGGTGGTTTGGTACCACCGAGGACCCTCCAACGCTCAAGTTAGCACAAGATCCGAGCAGAGTAACAGCTAAGTGGGGTGAAAAAAGCTTACTTAACCCCTCTGTGATGGGGGTTTACATAGTGGCGGCAGCACGCAGTAGCAGGCGCGAAAATCTCGCCGGCAGTTACGCTTCTGACGTCACGCCCGCGTGATAAGCGGATCGTCCGTTAATGGGGATCATGATGGCGTGGAACATGGGATGCTGCCGGCGGAGAATCCGCGCATGGCGAGATTTGCGGAGCGGCGGTTATGCCTGTGAGTGGTGGAGTAGGTTGGTCGGAGGGACCGAGGAAGACGGCCTCGGCGGGAGAGCTCGGGAACGAGCGGGGGAGCCGAGGCATCTTGGTCCTGTGGTAGCTCGGGGGCGAGCTGAGAGGCCAAGGAGGCCAATTTGCAGGGGCTCTGAGGTGAGCCAGCTTGTGCTTGTAAGTCGGGTACAGGAGTGGCCTGATCGGCCCCTGTGGACCCTTTCTTCTGAGTTCTGGGACACGTCATCTGCCACGTGTCCTGATCTGAAAGATCGTCAATATAGAGCATCATCACAAATAGTCTCAACATTTGCTACAACTGATTTATTTTTAGATTCAAGATTCAACATTTGCTTTCTTAGAGATAAAAATGTAAGTTTCCACAATTGGCATGTGACAATTCTTTTCCCTAAAAATTAGGCTAATTTTACTGCGGGGGCACTGCGGATAACTCGTTTTTGCCTAAAAATATCCAATATGGTTTCTACAATTGCTCGCATTTTGCAGGTAAAGATCTTGTTCAAAACCCACACACATTTATATTGTGCGGGTTTAGCATGTGTTTTTAGAAATCATAGATGTTTAGAACATTGAAAATCAACCTGAAACCGCAGCTAAACCCGTTGGTTACTAAACCGGACCTACCCGCCCAAATACATTAAATCTTGGCTTATAATTTTGAGATAATTTAAAAATATTTTATTAGTTAATTTTAACTTGAAATTTAATATTGTTGCTCTTAATTATATGCCTATTATTATATTCCTCATAAACCGACTACCTACCCTAACCCATACAAACCTGCGCTATCAACTAAAACGTCCAGATTGCCCGCACCCGAAAACCTGCCCGAGCCCAACGGGTGCGGATGTGGGTTTTAAGATCTGTTGCATCAGATGAGTTTTATGATAAAATACCCGTTCGCAAGTTCAAGTTCGGATGCAAAAACACGTGAAAACCAGCCCGGCCTGGTCCTTTGGCACTGCCAGAGCAAGAGAGAAATCCGGGGATATTCCCTACAAACTGAAAATCTGTTAGATTAGAGTACATGCTCTCCAGTCTCTCTTTCTCTCTAAAAACCTACATTTCAAACAAACAAAAGAAATCAACTCTCTCTCAGATCTCCTCTCCTCTCTCTCTCTCTCAAACGTTTTGGTCTCCGATTTAATTTATTGATCATGTTTGTGTATGTTAAATGTTAAGGATTCAAAGCTCAATCTCGAGGATGGACCTTAACATGTACGTATCGGATCTTGTTTATTTTTTTTAATTAAATTTTTGATGTTTATTAAAAAAGTGGTTTTTTTATTAGGCCGATGAATGAGAGCTCGCCGGAGACGGCACCGTTAACGTTTTTTTATAACGGGACAGTTAAAGTCTTCCATGTCACACGCCATGGGGTTAGTTTTCGCAGCGATTTTCTTTTCAGATTTTGTTATCTTCAAAGCCTGGGATTAAAATGCATTTTTTTCATTAATTTTTAGACAGAGGCGGTAATGAGAGCAGCATCGGAGGAGGTGTATATGAAGAAGGGAATATCAGATGAGTTTAGCAGAGGTGAGTAAATCGATTTTCATGCCCTGAATTCGATAGTTTGTAGTTTTGTTCTTCGTTCCATGAATTAATTAAAATGTTTCTTGAAAAACTATATATCATTCTTTTTCAATTTTGTCGGCAGGTATATCACTGGCTAGAAGGTTGTCGTTGATGCGATTCCTTGAGAGACGCAAGGAGAGGTATAAGTCGCTTCCAAACTTTTCAATGATAGAATTAAATAGGGAATTTAAGAGTTCATGATCTCCGGCCCCTTAGTTGGAGAAGATTAGGATCCTATCGATGAGATTTGAAAACAAATTCTCTTATTTTCTTTGCTTTTGGATTTGCATTGCGATATGCAATAATCATGTGATTATTTTAAGAAATGATTGGTTCTCGATTTTAACGTAGGATTTGTTTCATATCCTAACACTTTCTTTGCTTTTGGATTTGCATTGGGATACGTGGCATCAATTATGAAAGGAATCGTTCATTCTTTAAATAATCACATAATTAATAACACACATCTTAATGTAAATCCACAGACAACTTAGCTTGTTATGTTCTTCTTTCATTGTCAAACACACATATGTGTGATGTATGTGGTATGATGATATCGAGTACAAAAGCCTTGTGAGATTCGATTGCTACAGCTAACAAACTTGTTGGTTTATTTTTGGGATAATTGCACAAAAAATAACCCTTTTTAGTGTATAATAACCATGTCTGGCGCTTTGGACACGGTTCAGGCCCAAAACTGGATTTAAAGTTTTTTTTTTGTCAAAGTCCGGTTATCCACCGTCCGTGGTGTAATACACCTGCGGTTAAGATTTTATAAGAAAATAAATACATGTCTAAAAATAAGATTTCTATTTTATTTTAATCTCAGCCATCCGTTGTATTACACCGCGTACGGTCGATAACCAGTTTTGACAAAAACGCTTCAAATCCAGATTTGACCTGATTAGCTTGTGATGAGTTATACCTTTCAAATGATTAATTAGCGCAAAAATCCTTCAAAATATTCACCAATACCTCGAAATCCAGAAAGAAAAAAACACTATAAATATTCTACTATAAACTGCTCAAATTATTGTATCTGAATTAAGTCCAGAACTTGGACTGTGTTGAGCGTTTTGAAATGTTTCAGAAATTGACCTAATTTTCAATTGAGAATTAGATTTATTTCAATCGTTACTGACTTGTATCATTTAATACGTCTTCAAATTTGGTGCAGACTGACTAAAAGGGCTCCATATTCCACAACAATCGAGAGAAGGATTCAGTAAACAATAAAGGCAAAATGTAGTTCATGAATCTAATGATTATCTGGCAATTTAATCACGTATATCGTATTTATAAAATAATAATGACGTGACATTTAATTACGTGTATAACAATAAAACAATAGTGTTTTGTTGTTTAATTTCTCTAAAATAAAAAGAATGCCACTTCATCAATTAATTTCAAAATTAAATTATCCTCTTCCTTCTTTTTTTGATAGTAGAGATATATCTCTCTATTTAACTACTAAACACGTGCTGTTATCATATGTAAAAATGATAATCTATATGCCCTTTTGATATAATTTGTTCTGGCTTGGGCATTGCTTAATTAATTTTTTCTAAATATCTCTTCCCAAGGGTTGTTAATTTTTTCTAGCTAGATATAACTGCATGTGGGCTGCTGTAATATATAAATTTTGCATCTTTCAACCTGTTAATTAATTGTTTCTGTTTGTGTTCTTATTAGTTTATGATACTTAACTTGGTTCATTTACTAATATTTTTAAATGAAATTGTACCGAAAGGGTATTTGCAACTCAAGCCTATCTAGTTCAAATTGTGTAAATGATAGAATTAAAGTTTATTTATTTTTTTATTTTATTTTATTTTTTTGGCAAAAGGCCTTGACTTGTTTATTTATTATAAGGTGCACATACCAAGTTCATTTACAATAAGAACAACAGAAAAAGGATGTGGAATGCTCGGTGCAATCCATGATCCATACACGCTAAGAGAAATAGGTGCTGATGCCAACGCGTGCGCTCCTTTATTGAAATTTCGGCGAGTGAATCCAATTGATACTCGATTCTGAGATTACAATAGTCATCGACATTCATGAATAATTAGGATGATCGTCCATGGAGGATTTAGTGATGGGGATTTAATCCAATCGATAATACTGCAAGTATCACCCTTAATATGGATAGTATATAGAGAAAAAGTAATCGCATGCTTGAGAGCATTCAAAACACCCATGGCCTCAGCGACGGCACTATAGAAAGATGGGACAAAACCTGAGCTTATGAAAAGAAGTTTGCCTTCTTTCCAACGTCCAAGTAAACCCCAAGCCGAGCTAGAAGATCGAACCGCATCATCAACAGATATCATGGTATCTGCATTGTCATTGCCTTTCCAAGTATCAGATGCAGGGATGACTCTCTCTTGCGGACTCTCAGAATCTGTAAGAGGCTGTTGTGATAACGAAACGATCGTTCGGTTAACAACAGTTATCGGATGTAATACTTTGAAAGATTGTCTCGCATCATCGGCTCACCCAAATATTCCACAACATATAGAAGCACCTGTTAGCATCTTCTCCATCCAAACAAGTTTTGAAAATAGAATTAAAATGGGTTCATTATAAACTTTATCTTCTATAAGCGGGTAAATGAAGGATTTGGGGACTCTACTATTTTCATGCTATTACAAGATCCTACCCTCACATTATATGTATAAAAAAAAGGTTAATTTGCACAAATGTACCAATCAACTTATATATTTTTTGCAATTGATACCATGAACTAATTTAATTACAAACAAATACCATGAATTATCATCCCCGATTGCAACTAAATACCATTAACTTTTCTTCCATCTGCAAATGTTATATTTAACTGACACGTCATCAATATTTGACTTGTTTTCTCCATTTTACCCTTATGTTCTTAGTCAACCTCTAAAATTTCGAGGGGTATAATGGTCCATTAAGACATAAAAGTTAACGTCGTGCGATAGCTATGTTAAAAAAAAGTTTATGATATTTAATTAAAGTTCATGATATCCATCCCCAAAAAACGTCTTACAATAGTGCAATTTAGCCTTGAAAAACACAAACTTTGTGTCTTCCATTTTATACTAATTTCTGGTTGGATTTAATAGCATATAACAGTAGGAGACAAAAGGATCACAAACTGCAAATTAGGACTTTTATGTCATGTGAATGAAAATTATTTTGATAACATTGGGCAAAAAGAATCATTTGTACAGCGATAACAACAAAAGTTACCGCGCTGTGACGTGGAAAAGTAAAAATTCGTCTGCACATTTTCAGAACTTTATGGTTATTGAATGATTTTCTTAACAAAAAAACTCAACTATTATAACTAGACTCACACTGGCAGCACAAAAAGTCCTTTATTTCTCTTGTAAAATAATTCAAAAAAATAATAAAAACCCTCATAGACCTCTGATCTCAAAACATGTCAACTCATACTCTTAAGCTCTTTATTAGTTTACCATTTTACTCTTACAATGGCCGGTTAAAATAGCCCGAATAATATTTTCAAAAAGAACCCCGCAAATAACATGTTTATGAAAAATAATTTAAACAAGTTGACATACAACTCATGCTTAACGTACACATGACGTGCATGGCGCGTGCAGAAATTGTAGCAATAATAACGTGGATCATCTCAGAATTAAGGATTTTTCTTATTTTTCCAAATATTAAATTCTAAAAAAATATGAGACCACCAAACGTCCTTCTTTTTTTCGCATTATAACAGTAGAGATGGATGAGATAGAGATAGAGATAGAGATATTTGCTTTGTCTCAGTATATATAGGCATATATATTTTAAATTTGTAAACGGTTGTTGTTGTTATAGTATATCGTACCCGTTGGGTGATCCGGCCCAATAAGAATAGGATACATATGTGTACAGCACATGGTACGGTCAAAAGTACCTTTTTAAGTAAATCTAACTGACCTACTAAATTTACTTTTTACTCCAAGCTAATTACTCCCTATGGTATCACATCATGCATCAACCAACTATGTTTTGTTGGCATTTTTGTCTTTTCATAAGAACATGGAAAAAGGGCCTCGAGAAAAATATTGTAGAGCAAGAAGTTGTTAATTTGTATTTTTAGGCAGAGACGATAACGAGAGTAGTGGCGGAGTTGAATGTGAAGAAGGGAACATCAGATGAACTCGACGGAGGTAAGCATATCCAGTTTCATGCTGTAATTAGATTAGGTTTTTAAAAAAATTATTAAACACATATATGACATTTCAATATAGGTGCTTTTTTAATTGAATTAATGGAAATGTCCATAAAGCTTCTTTTTTTTTGTTGCAGATATATCAATAGCCAGAAGATTGTCATTGAAGCGATTCTTTAAGAGGCGCAAGGAGAGGCATTAAGAGATATAGCTTCGAAGAGTAGAATTAGATAGAACCGCATTCAAATTTTTTTTCCTGACTTTAGGTGATGGCTTAACAATGTCTGTGTTACCGGTTTGAAAAGAAAGAAGCATCAAATAGGAATTAAGTGGGTATTAGAAGTATACAAACAAATTAAATACCCATCATTTGATAAGAGTGTAATTAAAGATAGAGAAGCGAAAATCAAACACTCAACACATGACGTCTCTCCTCTCAACATGTCAAGGCAACATTTTCTCTTATCAAATTAAATTATATATTAGATTTCGGGGCATTTGATCGAGTTGACAAACCTTTCCTTTCTTTTTTTAATGATACATTTGTATGGACATTAATTAGAAACGAAATAGATTGTGATACATGGAATTTCAAGTGGTCATCGCATGCATGTTATAGAAATTTAAGGGTTAATTTATGGCCCCCCATAAGTTGTCATCACTATTTTGCTTTCTATGTTCTTCTTTTCTTTGTCACACGCTTGTGTTTGTGATATGGTATGACGATATGAAGTACAAGTGTTGTGAGATTCGATTGCAACATCTAACAAACTTGTTGCATAAAAATTTCCCGTCCTTTTATTCTCCGCTTTTTTTTTGGTTAGCAAACATATGTACACGTCTTTTTTAATTCCGATCATCCATTGTACATGATATGATATAAAGACAGCGATGATTATAATGAGGATGATCAATTTTTGTTAAACCAACTAATATTTCTTACATTTTGGTAAATACAATCATTGCTACATGATTATAATATACCCCCTTGAAACCATATATGGTTAATGCAAATTTACTTGCTATATAAGGTAGATTTTTCTTCTTCTCTATTTTGATATATTTTGCTTTTTCATATTTATATTGGATCCAAATTAAACTTATTCTTATTTTTGCACTTAGCATGTGCTGGAATTAGCTTAGTCTTATTAAGGATTTCACACATGAAACCATAATACTCAAAATTTGAGAATCATTTTAAAAGAAATACAGAATGAGAAAGTCAATTATAGCTAGCTATTTTTAATAGATAATGAGGAATTGATGACCAAAGAGAAAATTTTGCTTGCAACATGTAGATTTTATTTATTTATCTACTATTCCGTAAGTCTTATCGAAGTGCATACCACACACACAGGGACCCACGAATTTACGCCGAAAACATTAATATATATGTGGTCACACCCCCTCCTGAGGTTTGAACCTGCACTCTCCCTAGAAACGGAAGTGTCATATCATCTCAGCTATTTGCGACATGCATGTAGATTATTCTAATAATCACTGGTCACTCAATTAATTTTCCTTTGATCCTTCTTTAATGTTGCAGATTGACTGCAAAGGCACCTTATGCCACAAGAATTTAGATGGATTCTTTGGAAAAAGAAAGGCGAAATAGAGTTTATGAAGGCTCCTGTTGATATCTCTCATTAACTACTAATCGTTGTTATTCATTTGTTAATAAGATTTTAATTATCTTGTGACCTTTTGTTATATATATATTACTTTGGTTCATCGCTTGATCTGTTCTTTCTTTTCTCGAGGGTTGTAATTATCTTTGTAGATAACTCTGCTGCTGCATCTACATATAAATATAAAATATTCCATCTTTGAACTTGTTTTTTGAGATTTGTGTTGTGTGAATATCAGTTTATGATGATTTGATTCATTTATTAGTAGTTTATCTTTATATTTCTTGAAGACAATTGAAATAGGTTTTTATTATCTAAAATGTATCAACGATTTAAACATATTTCTAAGGAGAACATGTAATTTATTCCCCTTTGTTTTCTATGGAAAATGTAAAAGAGAAACCTTAGGAAGCTTTTTCGTTAGGTGGCATCAGAAAGCTACATCTTCCACCATTTTATTCGATGATTGGCATCCATCATCATCATCTTTATCATCTCAGATGTGGATGCAACAAATTTCATGTGATTCCAACATCTTTTCATCGTTGATTTAGCAATGTAAAAAGTTTTATTGTCGGTAAACCGTTAAATTTGCACCGACTAAATCAACGGTGAAAAAGTGATGGAGTCGTATGAAATTTGGTGTATCAACATCTTAGATAATAAAGATGATGATAACGAATGCCGATAATCGGAAAAAATGACGGAGGGTGAATTTTTTTACGCCGCCAAACGAAAAAATCCTACTAGGGCCTCTTTCCTCTATCTCTCTCTATAGAAAGTTGCCATAAGAGGGAATTTTCTCTTTTGGCGTCGAAAAAATACATCCTTCATGATTTTTTTCAACGATCGGCAATTATTATCATCATCTTTATTATGTAAGATTTAAATACACCAAATTTCATATGATTCCATCACTTTTTCACCATCGATTTAGCGGATGCAAAATTAACGATTTACCGATAATAGAACTTTTTACATTGATAATTCAACGGTGAAAAGGTGGTGGAATCACAGGAAATTTAGATGCTAATCGTCGAAAAAATTTGTGGAGAGTGAAATATTTTACGCCACTTAATGAAAAAGCCTCATAGGGCCTCCTTTCTTCATTGCGCGCTCGCATGCTCTCTCTCTACACACACACACACACACACATATATAATGTAGGAAAGAGGCCTCTCTCTCTCTCTCTCAAACTAGGACATTTTCCGACATCGGGTTTTGACAGTTTGTGATGATATATTGGTATTTTCTATGACCCGAGAGCCCTATAAATTAAGTTCCCATCACAGTGAGACTAGCAGGCAACCATGAAGCAACCCTGAAACCCGAGACCCACCCCTCAAGAATAGGCCACAGATTTAATCCTTGTGGCCGCAAATTGAGGCCACACTGTAGGGCATGTCGTTGGTTTTTGAGGAGTGGCTTTGTTGTCTAATATCTAGACCAACCCTATATACAAAATGTCCTAGTTTGATTTAGGGTAGAATCTGGAAGTGGTTTTCCTAAGTTGCCGATTTCGGGTTTTGCGATTTCTGAAACTTGGTTTTGATATTTGAGTTTGGATTTAGTCGTTGGACGTTTGTATGCCAACGGCGAGGGTTATTTGGTTGTTCTTACATACGTAGTCTATAGGTTCTAACCTATGAGCATTTCGTGTGCCGTATTGGTTTTCGGACTTGGTTTTAATAGCATTACGATGTGTTTTGATTATAGGTACCTTCGCGTGGACTTCTGAGATGACGAAGCACATCGACTTCGACTAAACAAGGAGATTAGCAGATGAGTAGATTTATATCTACAGGGAAAGTTGGGTGGATGGCGTATAGCATCCCCGCACTATAATGATGAAAGAATTGATATATAAATTATAGTTGGAGAAAACCTATGAAACAAACTTACGGAAATGATCAAAAGAGTTAGTATAAGATGATATGATTAAGATTAGATGACGTGAATTGAGATGTCAATAGGACGATCTAAGAGGATATGAGCGGATATGCTTGATATGAGGATGTGAGGCGATATGAATATTTAAATACATATGCCTAGATATGAAATGAGATCGTTAATGCCGGACAGCATTTTTCGTCCTTTAAAAATTTGGGCAGCACCTCCCTTGTATATTTTGATCCAAAACCACATACATGCGATATAAAGGCATCCCCAAGCGGGAGCTAGCTCTTCACCAATTGGCGGAATCACAACCACGTAATAAACATATATACGATACCCTACGGCGATGATCAAATACAAAAAGAAAAAGTAAAGCAAGAAATCAACAGCTCAAAAGAAGCGAACATACGCCCATCGCTCTAAGTCTTGCAAGTACAAAAGTCTGTCTAGGTCAACCAATATACAAAGTCTAGTTTCTGATTGATGGAGTTTATCTAGATACAATATAAATAAAATCATTAGGTAGATATTAGGGTATATTTATAGCCATCACCAAACGGGTAATATTTGGAGAGATATGAGAATTTACGTGTCGATGCTGGACACGGATTTTATAATGATTTCGAGTATCGATACTGGGCACTCAGGTTTTATGATGATTTGATGTGTCGTTGATGGACACACATTGGATGATACCCGTATATACATACATATGACACAGATGACTTGATACCATATATGGACACATGCACGATATCATTATTATTACACTTATGTATACACGATCATCCTAGATACCACACGGTATGATATTATTATATTACAGTATGACATAGGAGATCGTTATATATTCGAATTCTACCTGCTGATATCTTCTACTCATGAGTTGGCAACTCACCCCCGTTGTGCCATAGTTTTCTTATAGGATCGACCGCTCGAATCATTAGCGGCTTGCTGGCACATCTTTTCTTCTGGGTGAATTGCATTGGTAGGTGGGTCACTCCTCGGATCGTAATCGTTATTGTATACATTTATTATTCATTTGTATTTAGTTAAAAGCTCCATCAACCAGACTATGTATATTGGGTAAACTTAGAAACTAGAGAGTTGTATATTCCTTAAGACTTAGAGTGAGATGTGTGTATTATTCTTTATTTTTGGTTTGATGATGCTTTGTTTTTTCTTTACTTTCTTTTCTGTGTTGATCTTCGTCTCGGGCGTCGTATATTTGTATTTGCGCAGTTGTTTTCACCGATTGGCGAAGAGCTAGCTCCCGCTTAGGGATGCCATATTATACTTGTTATGTGCTGGTTTTGGATTGAAATTTACAAAGTAGGTGTTGCCAAAATTTTTAATGACGAAATGTTTTCAAATTATAGCATATATCTCACTTGCTTTTCAAACGAACTTTATATATATTTTAAAAAGAGAACTCGATTTCAATTATACCCCCTTTTTAAAACTCCACCTTGGCTATTTTACTAAAAAGGTTTAGATTTCTGGGTTTTCGGTTTACTTAGGTTACGGTGGGATCCTATAGACTTCACATGATCCAAGTGGCGGTCACGTGCCATTTCCAGGATATGACACACTCGCTGACAGCTGACACCTTAGCTGGATCCACAGAGATTCCTTCGCCTGAAACGATATGTTCGAGAAATCCGACCTGGTCTATCCAAAATTCACACTTGTTATATTTAGCGTAGAGCTGATGTTATCGCAATGTCTCCAAGACAATCCGTAAGTGCTCAGCATGCTCTTTCCGATTTTTTGAATACACCAGGATGTCGTCAATGAAGATAACAACAAATATGTCTAAGTATTCTCGGAAAACTTGGTTTATCAGGTTCATAAAGATGGAGGGTGCATTGGTCACTCCAAATGGCATTATGAGATATTCATAATGACCATAACGAGTCCTAAATACCGTCTTCGGGATGTCCGTCTCCTTGACCTTGACCTTGACCTGATGATATCCTGAACGAAGATCTAAGTTTGAAAATACACAAGATTCACATAACTGATCGAAAAGGTCATCGATGTGAGGTAGTGGATACTTGTTTTTAATTGTCACCTCATTCAAAGCTCGATAATCCACGCACATCTGGTAGGTACCTTCTTTCTTCTTCACCAGTAGCACCGGAGATCCTCAATTTAAAGTACTGGGTCAAATCCAACCATTCTTCAGAAGTTCGTCCAACTGAATACGGATCTCTTTCAATCCTTCCGGACTTAATCGGTATGAAGCTTTTATTACTGGTTGAGCACCGGGTTGCAAATCAATGCTGAATTCAAGAGTTCGCATGGGAGGCAAACCTGATATATCTTCCGAGAATACATCCTCGAACTCTCAAACTACCTCTGGTTTCGATCCTTCCGCTTGCAACGCTGTAATCTCTGCCTTCTTTGGTTTTGCTTTATAGATGCTAGGCTCTAAGGTCCGGTCTCCACTTTTGAAGTAGAACACTGGGTGATCTAGTATTTTGAACACTACCCTCCTTTGACGACAGTCGATGGTAGCGAAGAAAGTTCCCAGCCAGTCTATTCCCAAGACTACATTGAAGTTTGGTATGTCCAGCACCTTGAAGTCTGCATAGAATTCTCGACTGCAGACGACCACTAGACACAGATCGTATCCCAAAGTTTCTTTTAGAATGTCGTTCATTGAACTGACATTCCAGCTGGATACGAGCGGCTTAACTGGGATCGCATGAGTTTGGACGAACCGTTGCGACATAAAGAAATGTGATGCCCCAATGTCGAAGAGCGCGAGTGGAGGTAGGGAGGCTACTAAGATTGTACCTAAGTCGCATGGAATAGGTTTCGGTATAACAAATATAAGATGTCTATGAATTGAAAGGACTTGAAAGAGAATAGGGAAGAGATTTACCAGTGATAACCTGACCCATAGCTTCGGCCTCTTCGACTGACATAGTAAATGCTCGGCGTCATGGCACTTTTCTCTGTTCCTGGTTAAACACTAGGCGTTGGGATTGAGCGGTCTAGTGCGAAGAGCTAGAGCTTGTAAAGCTAACCGGGTAGGAGGAGCTTGGATTGCCGGTCTAGCTGGAGGGTTGTTGGGTCCTGGTTCTGGGGGCATGCTCTGATGGCGTGAGTAGAAGACCCACAGATCAGGCATAAGTTGTTTGTCCTGCGACAGTTCTTCACAAGGTGCCATGTTCTCTTGCAGTAGATGCAAAAGTCTGGCATGTTGTTGGCGAACGAATCTACTGGCTTCCAAGACGGTCCATTGAAAGCTGGCCTGGAAGAGGCATCTCGTGTGATCTGGTTCACATGACATTTCATACCGGTAGTCTGCGGCCTTCCCTTCATCTTCACAACTGCCTCATAACGTTGGGAAACCTTCAAAGCAAGCTTATGGGTTGGGAAATTCCTTATAGCGAGTGCAGTTTGGATTTCAGGGTCCAACCCTTGCTGGAATCGTCGTGCCCGGATCTCAGCAGTAGGAATAAGGTGTGCGGCAAACTTGTTAAGACCATGTGTTAGCAGTGTTGTGAGTAAGATCAAAAAATTGAACTTGAGACTATATCTTACCTGCCGAGCATGGTAAACTCAACATCGTATTCATCCACAGACTTGACCCATATCGAGCCTTATTGTAAATGGATGAATTGTGGCTCCATGTCAAAGTGGGCAGTCTCTGGGAAGTACTTGGCATCGAAGAGGTCTCGGAATATTCTCCATTCTATCGGTTGCGCGAGACGGCTCTGCTCAGCCTTCCACCATACCCTGGCGTTATCGGTCAGTTGCAACTTAGCAACTCTCACCCAGGCTATATCTGGCACTTGAGCTGCTGCCAGGTCATCCTCGATCGCTTGAGCTCATTCTTCTGCTTCAAGCGGACCCTCTTTACCCGAGAAGTTTTTTGGGTGCAGTGCCCGAAATTGCTTAACTCCGGGTGCTTCGGCTTCGAGGCGGTCCATAAGGATAGTAGTCTGCTGCTGCTGACCCTCCAATAGACTCTTGATATCCTCAAGAAGTGCCGTTTGCTTATTGATAGGAGCTCCAATGGTAGGTGGTGGTATAAGCGGTGGAGTATTGCCGTTGACGTTTGTACCGGTATTGTTCGGAGAGTCCATCACCTTGATACAAAAGATAGGTTAGGATAAGTTTAAGCAATTTGAAATGCAACGAATGCAGATATTTTTTGAACTCATTAATTCTTATGGTATATTGTTTGCGACTTCATGCAGAACTGGCCTGCATAAACCACCAATAAAACCTATCATGCCCCGCTTCCCAGTAGACGGAAACGATGACGTGGCAAGCCCGCGACATATTTATTCAGAGAAGGTCGTTCCCTAAATAAATATACTAAGCATATTGAAACAATAATACACAATGCAAGAATAAATGGAGACTGTAAAATTTTTCAACAAATATCATTATTTACATTCAACTTCCAATATTTATAAGTACATGAGTTTCAACTGAAAAGTAAATACAATAAAGAAAAATGTCTAAACATGTGGCATACATAAGCTGAATAGAAAGTGAAGCTAAGCTAATCCTGAGGAGAAATCCGGTTGTAGTCTTTCTCTGTGGCCTCCACTTCCTCTGTCTCGACCGTATCTGACGAACATTCCAAGGAAACATAGGTGGGTGACATGCCCGTCGGTGAACTAGCGCTCGATAAGTTCCAAGGATAAAGTAAGAGTAAAAATGACAAGTGTATAATATATATATATATATATATATATATATATATATATATATATATATATATATATCTCATGAGTAAAAGTATATGTTCATGGGTAAATATGTAGTATAGGTCTCTATATGGTCACTATGTTAATGTTAAGTTCCAAGTGTGAATGTCAACGCAGCCGTAGAAGTATTCACGAGCTCAAGAGTGGGGTCTCAGGAGCAAGGAAATACAGGCCCATTTCATGTGTTAGCATCGAGGCTCTAGGCTGTGGATGAGTCAATCCGACTGATATTCGAGTAAAATAAAAAGAGGTTAATACGGGACTACTGAAGCTCCGTTGGATTCACACAAGAAACTATCCCAAACACCCCGAATATACTTAATTAAATTGATTGATTGGTTATAACATGTCTTGATCGAAATCATAGATTGCAAAAGGTGTAGAATGAAGTCGAGTGAGTCGAGTAAAATGCGACTCAAGTCAATTGCAATCTTGGTTCGAGTCAAGTTATTTTGAGGAGACTGGATTCGAGTTCATGTTTAGATTCGAGTTGGGTTAGAGTTTGGGTTTGTGTTCGAGTTTGAGTTCATGTTTAGGTTCAAGTTTGGATTCGAGTTTAGGTCTTTTTCATATGAATTGATTTAAACTGTTAAAAATCTTATGTTCGTGAGAAATCGGCAACTGCTGCATATGGACGGCAGGATTTGTGTTTTTTTCTAAAACAATTGCCATTGATAACTCTATTAAGTTGTCTAATCTGAATAGGCAAGCACTCACTTTCTCCGGCTCCGTGAGACTCAAGAGAAATGATACCGCTTAAATCTATGTTAATCTAGAATCCTTAAATATTGTTTGCATATCTCGATGGGGTTTTATGAAAAATACTTTAAAAATAAATCTCGAGGGTGATATTTAATATTTAGGATTTTCATGAACATGTGTTTTAATTGTTATGGTATTTTAGTGCTAAAACCTAGCTTTTTGAAAATTTATGGTATTTTTATGAAAATTACTACTTTTGGAAACTTGTTGGTATTTTATTAAAAATTCTAATCTTTCATTTTAAAAATATAGTTTCATAATTTATTTTTATTGAAAATACGGATTCATAGTTTTATATATTTTTTCAAAATTTAGTTTTGTTTAGAAAAGTCGTAATTCTTAAAAACCGTATTTTTATTTCCTTTCGAGACCGAATATTCCGTGAGGAGTTTTGCATCTCGCTCTACTATCCCAAAGATGCGATAATCCACACTATCTATTAGCAGGTCCCCTGACGAGGGTTGTAGATGCACAATTGCTATGGATTTAAAATATCGATTAAAAGAAACCCGTTTTGAAAAAATATGGTATTTTAATGTAAAACCTATTCTTTAAATAAAACCTATGTTTAGAACTTCATGCTATGAAACCATAGTGTGCATGTGGGGTAGGTCGTTACCCCGTGAAGGTTCTATAGATAGGTAATCTAGTTATCGAAATAACAGTTAAACTAAAGTTCATGGTATTTTAATAAACGATTTGTTATATGATTGTTTCACATGAAATTTTTTGTTAAACTACAAGCTAAATGATATACATAAGGTTAAGAGTGATGTTAGGATGTTAGTTTGACCTAATTTACTTATAAAGTGGAGTACAAATGTTTAAAAAACAAGATATCGGAGCTAACTCCACTTTGTCGATGTGTTTTTAGAAGGCGGTTTGAGATGAAAGAAATGTAGAGAGAGGAAAACTTACGAGTTTAGCTTGTTAATAAGGGAGAGGGGAAGCCTTCGGGGTCATGGTCTCGTCAGAGATGCTCCAGTCCTCGAGCTTGGCATACTACTCCTCTTGGGTGCTTAACTTCACTTGGTACTTAGAGAGTTTGACATAAATTTTGATAGAAATTTCATAATAGAGGAGAGCTAAGGCATAGGGTGGTATTTATAGTGAAGAATTTAGGGTTTGGAAATTAAAATTTGGATTAAAAGAATTTAAATTGGTGTTAAATGATGAATTGAATAGTCACTGTTTAATTGCAGGGAAATCAAACAGTACAGAGGAGTTGAGGGGAGTTGAAGAGGCATGTGTACAAAGCACAGAGGTGATCGGGCCAATCTGGACTGGCGGCGGTGGGCAATTGCATGAAATGGGCGATCGGATCTTGAGGGTTTGCCTTGAGATTCGTGCCACGTTTTTAGGTTGGTGTTTACTCCTCTTTGCGCCTATTTGATTTTTCTGAAACTTTTCGTTCTCCATGAATTGCACGTGCAACTCTTGGGCTTCCGAAAAATTAAAAAGAACAATCTTTAAAAATTTTGGGACTGATGGAATTCAAAAACACAGGCTACGTCACAATAGTGTAGAGGCTTTACCATTGAGCTATAAGTTGCTTCTTGTTTTTATTGAACAAAAATAATTTAAAACTCCTACACAGACTAAAATACCCTTTTCTATATAAATAATTATGTACATGGATTTCAGAGTCGTTACACTAACAATCACTCACTACCCCCATATAGCTCAGGACTGTACTCAACTAAAAGCTGTTTGCATGACTTAGTAGAGCCATGGTAGAGTAGTAATCAAAGCATAATGGGAACTCACACGAGACAAATGACGATCTCATATCGACAGACTATCTGTACTCATGTCACTAGAGAACTGCTATCTGACGATAGGTATAATACCATCTAGCCAGTTCTCCGTGAGTCCGTCTAGTGTATTCACCCCCAGTGAGCACATGTATACAATTTTAGATGAAACACACTAATGGCTGTGGGACCAACCATCTCCCCTCGTCAGGGTCTAGAAACGTATACACTAGTCTATTATGAAATATCGATGCCCAGTCTCAATACTATGACTAAGGACATTTAAGGATGTGCTTATCGACTATCCTGCTCCCACAAGTATGACTGCCATCACAACGCTGGTAGTCAACCAAGAATCCTACGGGCATTATCAACATATATTAGCGATATGAAATAATATATACACATGTTAAGATAAAGACAAACAAAATAGCATACTATCATATCGAGCAAGATTGTCCTGTACATACATACCCCTAGCATCCTATACAATAAAGGCCTCTTGGGCATGCATATCCAACAATCTCCCACTTGCACTAATTTTTGTTATTGACCTATCGAGTACCCAACGTCTGCACTAGGGCCAGTTGTTGGCGTATTGCATACCCAACATCTTGAATAGTTTTTCAAACTATACTTAAGGGATGGCCTTGGTGGATAGATCTGCCGTGTTGTCCTTTGTATCTATTCTCGACACCTCGATCTTTCGGCGATCTACGATCTCCCTGATCAGGTGATACCGCCTCAAGATATGTCTGGATTTCTAATGGGACCATGGTCTTTTGCCAATGCTATAGCTCTATTGTTATCGCAATATTAATGTATTGGATTAGCAATGGATGGAACCATCTGAAGTTCAGAAATAAACTTCCTTATCCAGATTGCCTCTTTTGCGGTATTGTTAGTAGCGATGTACTCAGCCTCCATCGTCGAGTCTGCAATGATGTCATGTTTGGAACTCTTCCAATAGACTGCCTATTCGTTGAGGGTAAACACATAATCCGAGACGGATTTGGAGTCTTGCTTATCATTTTGGAAGCCAGAGTCGGTAAAAGCCTCGATCTGGAGGTCTCCATTACCGCACACTATGAACATCTTCTTAATCCTTCTCAGGTACTTAAGAATATTCTTCACTGCTATCCAATACTTCTCAGTTAGGTTGGACTGATACCTGCTTACGACAGTGAGTGCGTAAACTATATCTGGTATGGTATATAATATTGCATATATTATAGACCCTACCGCCGAAGCATATGGTACAATGCTCATGCGATCCCTCTCCTAATCGGTCATGGGAGATATCTCTTTGGAGAGGGTGATTCCATTACAAATAAGTAAATTACCACGCTTGAAATCTTCCATACTAAACCTCTTTAGTATGGTGTCTATGTACCTGGACTGTGAAAATGCCAACATTCTCTTAGATCTGTCACGATAGATCTTAATCCCCAGAATTAGGAGGCATCATCCAGGTCTTTCATGGACACTTCTGTGACAAGAAAAGTTTGGCCAATTGTAGCATAGGAATATCATTTCCTATCAGGAGAATGTTATCTATGTATAAAATGAAGAATACCACAGTTCTCCCTACAATCTTTTTATAAATATAAAGTTTATCTACATTTTTGATAAAGTCAAATTTCTTGACCGTCTCATCAAAGCAGATGTTCCAACTAAGCGATGCCTGCTTTAATTCATAAATGGATTTAAGCAACTTACATACCTTCCTACTGCTCTTATTGTCTCTGAAACCCTCTGGCTGATCCATATAAACACTCCTCTAAACTTCCATTTAGAAAAATGGTTTTAACGTCCATTTCCCAGATGTCATAGTCATAAAAGGAAACAATGTCAAGTTGGATCCAAATGGATTTAAGTATAGCCACTGATGAAAAAGTTTCATCATAGTCCAATCCTGGTCTTTGACGAAAACCTTTTACAATAGGTTTCTACTTGTCCATCTACACCAATCGTTCTTTTGAAAATCCATTTGCATCCAACAGGTTTTACCCTAGGAGGAGAAACATCCAAAGTCCATACTTTGTTGGTGTATATGGATTCCATCTCGGACAGCATAGCATCCAGCCACCTCACCGAGTCTCTACTCATGATGGTTTGCTAAAATCTAGTAGGCTCATCATCATCGATGATGCAATCCTCTCGATCCTCGTCTACGAGAAAATCATAGTATCTCTCGAGCGGATGAGATTTCCTACTAAATCTGCGGAGTGGCGTAGGTACTTCCATTTCTATTGAAACTTCAGGTTCTACTAAGTTTTCGGTAATAGTTTGTGTTTCTGGAATTTCTTCCAGTTCTAACGCACTCCCACTTATTTCTTTTTCAAGAAATTGAGTTTCCAGAAAGTGGGCATGTTGAGAAACAATTAACTTTTGTTCCTCAGCATAATAGAAAAAATACCCCTAGAATTCTTTGGGTGTCCTACAAACTTATACAATTCTGAGCGTGCATCGAGCTTGTCCGCATGCTACTTTTTGACAAAAGACGGACAACCCCATATCTTAAGATACTTAAGACAGGGTTTCTTCGTACTCCACATTTCATATGGAGTGGTATGCACTGACTTGGTTGAAACTTTGTTCAATAGGAATGCAACAGATTCTAGTGCAAAACCCCCAGAAGGATAGCGGCAACTTAGCATTACTCATCATGGAACACACCATATCTAGCAAGGTGTTATTCCGTCTTTCTGATATATCGTTGTGTTGTGGTGTGTTTGGAGGAGTAAATTGAGAGATAATTCCATTCTCTTTTAAATATTCCATAAACTCGGCATTTAAGTATTCTCCACCTTGATCAGATCGAAACATTTTGATACTTTTACATGTTTGTTTTTTTACTTCATTCTTATACTCCTGGAATTTCTCAAAGGCCTCGGATTTATGTTTCATCAAGAATAAATGTCCATACCTTGAGAAATCATCAGTAAAAGTGATGAAGTGGGAATAACCACTTCTTGCATGTGTAAACATCAGACCACACACGTCGCCGTGTATGAGTCCCAGGAGCTCAGTGGCTCTTTCTCCGTGTCCAGTGAACAGGGTTTTGGTCATCTTTCCTTTGATTCCTGATTGACAAGTTGTATAAGATAGATATTTAAACGGATCTAAATATCCTTCTTTATGTAACTTAGTTAATCGTGTTTCATTGATATGACCAAGTCTACAATGCCATAAGAAAACTTGATTTAATTCTGGAGTCTTTCTATTTAGTGTGTTTTGGATATTGAAAACTTGATGTTGATTGAATACGTATATTCCGTTATTTAGTGTACCCAACCAAATCATTTCATGATTCAGGTGAATGTTTATGATATTTCTTTCAAGTGCAAAATTATATCCTTCATTAGATAATAAAGATATATATATATATATATATATATATATATAATATTACACATCATACTGGATACACAAAAGCTGTTATACAAAACCAAAATAAGTCCACTCAACAACCCGAGGTGATAACCTTCTACGGCAACAGTATCTACACTGCTCCATTGCCAATCCTAAGGGTCATATCACATTTCCAAAAAAATTTACGGATTCTCAGCGCCTGTAAAGAATTACAGATGTGAGATCCTGATCCGATATCTAATAACCATGAAGTAGAGTTAATAGAGAAACAGTTTTCAATCACGAACACACCTGAAGTCGAAACCACAACTTGCTTCGTGTTCTGATGCTTGGCTTTTAAAGCCCGGCAATCCTTCTTCCAATGTCCCTTTTTATGACAATAGAAACATTCCTCCTTTGTGGCTACCCTTTCCCCAGTTTTTCCGTTTCGCTGCACCTTTTGCACACCTTCTTTCGGTTTGGTGGGGGCCTTTCTCTTCTTCTCCTTGGTCTTAGCCTTAGATTTAAAGGAAGAAAATTCCCCAACAATCAGAACGAGTGTTTCTTTGGATTTCTTCAAAGTGCCCTCTGCAACCTTCAACATGTTGAGGAGCTCAGGAAGTATAACTTCCGTCTTTTGCATATTGAAGTTCAATATGAATTGGGTATAGGTGGAGGGAAGGGACTGCAGAATAAATTCGGTATACAACTCATTTTCCAATGTAGTTCTAAGGCCCACGTGCTTTT
Organism: Agapanthus africanus; assembly: GCA_030015575.1. NCBI lineage: Eukaryota > Viridiplantae > Streptophyta > Magnoliopsida > Asparagales > Amaryllidaceae > Agapanthus > Agapanthus africanus. Next base: position 306,018,700 of record CM057339.1, read on the forward strand.
CAATAACAATAATCATGTTTAGGACGTGGTTCCCTACAAATGATCCGACAGCCAATTTCGCCTGAAATAACTTTTTAAGGTCCCGTATCTTGTGATACGAGATTGATTTCCATAGGTCTGGGGGAAGATGGAAGCAAGTTCCACCTTCTCATGCCGCCTCTAATGCTTATTATCCATGGAGACCAGCATGAGGCACTTGGCTTTCGCACAATTAAGATCCCAAGTCTTACGGACCTCAATGTCCGCGATTGAGGATTCTGGATCTGGAACAGGAGGGCTTTAGCCATGAGGATATATGAAACCTTATCATAAGCAAGGGTCATGTAGACATTCCTCAGCCAGTATTTATAATTTAGCCCGGTCAGTTTGTTTTTGTCTAGTATAAGCTTAAGTCCCGTCATGGTCGCTGCAATTGGGAGAGAAAGAAAAGAAACACTGAGCATATGCTCTTGTAAGTTTAGATTGGTTATTAGTTTATCTAAACAGGATGGCTCCTATTGTTTTCTCGAATTCTCCTTCAAATCTTAAAAGAATAATTAGTCGGGTTTAATCTCACCCTACAAGTTCTTTTATCTTTCGGCCAGGCCAGTATTGGTACATCGGAGGGAGGTCCCCCATGCTTTCGCATGGACCCAATTAAATAACCATGTTTTCCTAGAGGCATAGCTCCGTTAACACCTTTCTAGACACCTACTTGATTAGCTAATTGCAAAGTGAGAAACTCTCCAGAAGAGTACCTGATACTCACAGTAGGATCGGGGCCCAACTATCATCGTATGATAATTTTGAAGGAAGCTAACCAAAACTACCATACTCCAAAAAGCATGCAACACTAGCAAGTTTCCCATATATTTGAAACTCCCGATATGGTTTTTACCTCGAGCGCTTATGAACTTGACGAAAGCCAAAATATCATAAGTCGCAAGTCAAGTTCAACCCGTCTTTGTCCTAGTTAACCTAGACCCATTCGTACAAACCCTTGACGAAGGACAAAATAGTTGTACGCCGTCCTAGATTAACGCATCTATCTATACTATAGATAAATATTCACCAGCTTTCAAACACTATGCCTTGGCGAAGATTAAAATACATAACTTGAATACTAGTGGATACTGATCTGAAATGACAGAGGGCTACGGCTGGTTTTGGCGAAAACCTTGAACGCAATGAACGGAGCTATGCTCTTATAAGTTTAGATTGGTTATTAGTTTATCTAAACAGGATGGCTCCTATTGTTTTCTCGAATTCTCCTTCAAATCTTAAAAGAATAATTAGTCGGGTTTAATCTCACCCTACAAGTTCTTTTATCTTTCGGCCAGGCCAGTATTGGTACATCGGAGGGAGGTCCCCCATGCTTTCGCATGGACCCAATTAAATAACCCTGTTTTCCTAGAGGCATAGCTCCGTTAACACCTTTCTAGACACCTACTTGATTAGCTAATTGCAAAGTGAGAAACTCTCCAGAAGAGTACCTGATACTCACAGTAGGATCGGGGCCCAACTATCATCGTATGATAATTTTGAAGGAAGCTAACCAAAACTACCATACTCCAAAAAGCATGCAACACTAGCAAGTTTCCCATATATTTGAAACTCCCGATATGGTTTTTACCTCGAGCGCTTATGAACTTGACGAAAGCCAAAATATCATAAGTCGCAAGTCAAGTTCAACCCGTCTTTGTCCTAGTTAACTTAGACCCATTCGTACAAACCCTTGAAGAAGGACAAAATAGTTGTACGCCGTCCTAGATTAACGCATCTATCTATACTATAGATAAATATTCACCAGCTATCAAACACTATGCCTTGGCGAAGATTAAAATACATAACTTGAATACTAGTGGATACTGATCTGAAATGACGGAGGGCTACGGCTGGTTTTGGCGAAAACCTTGAACGCAATGAACTTGATATCGTTGAAGGAATTAAATAGCTTTGAAAAGGAGTGGTTTAGGCTCCACTTTAAAACATGTAGTTTTGAAGAAAACCGAGTGTTTTAAAATTGTTCCAACAACATCATTTTTGGTTTGTTTATTTGCATTAATCAGAATTAATGCGGTCCCATCAATTAACCTTATCATTATAGAAGAAAAGAAAATAGAATGCACACTTATACCATCGGCATTCACCACAGGGTCCCTAGTCTTCACTATAAGGTTACTTAACTTACGGCAGGGCGGGGACAGGACTAGCGTGGATACAAAACATAAACAACGTTTATATATATATATATATATATATATATATATATATATATATATATATATATATATATATATATACATCACATTCGTATCACGCAATAATAGGCATCACAAGTAGATATTGACATCACAGACAATGGAAAAACAGATATACTAGGAAATTCCCGAGCTTCGTTTAAGCCTTTAACGAAACACAAGTCTTCACGGTCGTGTGAATAGCCCGAGTGTGAACAATCCTAGACCCCTACGAGTGCGGAAAGCTACCTGTCAATACTACAATTGGGTGACCCCGATCACAACACCTAGAGATGGTCACACACTAAATTCTAGAACCCGATAACTTGTGCACCCCTCCGCGAGTCAATCCTAGATGCAGAAATGGAAAAAATATACAACCGATGATAACATCCTCAACCCGGATTTGTCCCAATAAAAGAATATACATTAATAATTACATAAATTACATCATCCACTCACATCTCACATCTAAATTCACACGAGGCTTTTCACACGATGATCCGCCAATCCATCTTATCTATAACCCAAACCAGATATGTGCAACCAATTTCAATCGTCATATAGCAATTACAAGATGTTTACAACATATATACAACATAACAAATATCAACAATGCAAAAGTTTTGAGTTTTAAAACTTCTCGATTTTCCCGAATACAAAGATAACACTAAATGAAATCCGGGCAAAATCAAATATAACCAAAAATATCAATTTCTAAAACCCAAAACACTGGATGAAAACGAGAGCATTCTGAGCATCTAAAATTGCCAGTAGCGGGATTTGGAGGAAAATGGGCGGTTTTTATTGCTCTGTTGTGCCTCGTTTTCATCTGGTGTAAACTTTATACCATGAGAACTCCTCTGCAGCTATTTAAAAAAATTTCAGAGTTCATAAAAATTTTGAACAGAAACTAGGTTTTGAAAATCGGATTTTTTTCGGTTTCAAAACTTAAGTATCGTCAAATACTAGTTTTTAGTGCTTGGTTGGCTCTGATACCAATTTAAGTCTATAGTGCCCTTGCGAAATACAAAACTTTGATTTTATAGATCATGGCACGAGAAACTAAACCCTAGGAAGTGACCAAGCTCTAAAACTAGTAAACTAAAATGGATATTAACTACTCAATTTAGCATACAACCTTCATATTCGTGTCTTTCGGGTCTTTATATCCTCTTCTTAAGCTCCTCATGGTCCTAAATTGAGCTTGAGGCCGGTCTCCTTTGGTCCTAGACAATCCACCCGAGAGATATGGTTCAAGCTTCAACTTCAAGAAAATAAAGTAACTAAAGACTCTAGCTTACTAAACTAGAGTGCTTAGTGATGTAGAAAGTGTTTGAAGTATTTATCTATCTCTAAATTCCTAGAATTCTCAACTCATGAGAGAGTTAGGGATTAAAGAAGAAGATGGAGCTCGAGAGAGGAGAGAGAGTGTGAAGATGAGAATGGATATAGATAAGAGTTGAAATGGCTATATTATTTCAATTTCCAAATCCATTTACTATAAAATATTGTAGCCATATATGTATAGTAAACACAAATGGATAAACAAATAATTTAGCCATGCCTCTCACCATGCTCAAAACCATGTCACCCCTCCATCTCATTTTCTTTTTCTAGTAAATAGGAAAACATATAATCATGTGTCCTCTTCTAGACGCATTTGGGTACAAATACAAGAATACATAATACCGTATATACATACCCGTATTCGTATCAAAATACGAACACCAAAAGAGATAGATAGTACAACAAACATAATACTAGAATATATATATGTAAATTATTAAATCAATTAATTGATTTAATAACCCGGCTTAATCCTAAGCCGGCTAGTATTATCAAACCGTCTGATTAAAATCTGTATATCTAGTACACATATTTAATCTGCACCCTGCACGTATCAATATACGACCTCTACATCGTTTTGCTTGAACCAAGGAAACCATCTGTGTGAGACTCTAAAGACTCAACGGTACGCTGGCAGTGAGTTACTGGATAAATCCATAACCATAAGCACGTCAGTGGCACTAGCTGTACGTAACGGCTACACAGATACCTGTCGAAAAGAAGGCCATGAGCAAACTCATCTGAACCCCTACTGAGCCTATCCGTGACAATCTCCATACAGTTCAGTCTGTTCGACTGAAAGTATCGCATACCGGGTCTATGGGGTGGTCAACATTAGACCCTTGATAACCCAATAAGTCGTGCCGATATGGATCAAGACCATCCGAGAATTTACTGATCCAACTATCAGTAATTCTCAAATGCCCTGGACAGGGACTTATGGTGTTGGCCAACCAAACACAGCGCGACATCTACTCCCTATACCGGGAGAGACGATTCCCCAACAATCACTCACTGCGTCCATTTGTCTCGGGACTATACCCAACTAAAATCTGTTTGGACGACTCAATAGAACCGTGGTAGGGTAGTAATTAAAGCACAGTGGGAACTCAAACGAGACAAATGAAGATCTTAGGTCGACATACTATCTGTACTCATGTCACCAGAGAACTGCTATTTGACGATAGGTATAATACCATCTAGCCAGTTCTCGGCGAATCCGTCCAGCGTACTCACTCCCAGTGAGCATATGTATACAATCTTAGGTGAAACACACTAATGGCTGTGGGACCAACCATCGCCCCTCATCACGGTCTAGAAACGTATACACTAGACTACTTTGGAATATCGATACCCAATCTCAATATTCCCACGACTAAGGACATTTAAGGATGTGCTTATTGACTACCTAGTTCCCACAAGTATGACTGCCATCACAACGCTGGTAGTCAAGCAATAATCCTACAGGTTTTATCAACATGTATTAGCGATATGAAATAACATATATACATGTTAAGATAAAGACAAACCAAATAACTTACTATCATATCGAGTTAGATTGTCCTGTACATACATACCCCTAGAATCCTATACAATAAAGGCCTCTAAGGCATACATATCCAACACAGTAGAATCCTTTTTCCTTTATAAATGGTGATACATATAAGCCGATGTCGCGCACCCCGCGGGTTCGCGGGGAGATGGAATTTACAAAAAATGATTTTTACAAAGCTCGCAATACTGACTAAACTCCAGGATCTTAACAGAAACCTTAACTAGCTATTCAACTAGGAGGTTTAACTACTCGGTAAGAGTTTATACCTTCTTGAACCATGTCCTTTGGGTCTTCTTCTCCTCCTCTCTTTGTGCTCCTCAAAGATCTGGATCGCGCTTGATCGTCGGCCTCCTCGTGTCAAAGATGATCCACCCGAGAGTTTATACCTCAAGCTCCAACCTCTAAACCGAGGTAATTAGGTTACCTAGTTCGCTAAACTAGGTAGCTTAGAAGATGTAGAGTATCTAATGGAGTGTTTTATCTCAAGAAACCCTATGTTTCACAACTCATGTGAGGGTTAGGGTTTTGAGGAAGAAGGAGAGGAAACTTGGAGAGAGAATGCAAAATAGCAAATGAACTAGCGTCATGGCAAGTGAAGATTGGCTCATGCTCTTCACTCATCGAAGCATGGATTATTTTCACATAGAAAATTACAACCATGCTTCAATAGTGCATCCAAACAAGTAAACAAATACCAAGATCCATGCTTCATCCCATGCCACAAAAATCTCCATTTCCACCTCGTTAATCTATTTGTCAAAAATAGATAAAGCAAATAATGAGGTGTCCCCTTCTAGAAGCATGTCATGTAAAATTACAAGAATGCCCTCACCGTATATACATACCCGTATTCGTATTCCAAAAAATACGAATACAATGAGATGATAACAATCCAATAATATAATACTAGGATCTGGCTTAAACCAAAGCCCACTAGTATTATCCGTCCGAACATCATCCGTGTAGCCAGTACATGTATGTGATCGGAACCTTGTTGTAAAACCATACGACCTCTATATCGTTTCGCCCGAAGCAGGAAAATCCTCTGTATGAGACTCTAAAAACTCGACAGTATGCTGGCAGTGGGTTTAACCACAAGTCCGTCAGCGGTACTAGCTGCACGTAACGGCTACTTAAGTATCTGTCGATAAGAAGGCCGATGAGCAAACTCATCCGAACTCATACTGAGGCTATCTGTGACAATCTCCGTACAGTCCAGTCTTTTCATCTAAGATACTCGCATATTGGGCCTAGGGGAATGGTAAACGTCAGACCCCTAATAGCGCAATAAGTCATGCCGGAGTAGAGCACAATATACCCTGAAAAACTACTGGAGTACCTACCAGTAAATCTCGCTTGCCCTGGCCAGGGATTTTGTGTAATGGCTTTCCGAACACAGCGCTATATCAACCCTAATACCGGGAGAGACGAATCCTATCTAACCACTACTGCCTCCAAGTTCTTCGGGACTGCACCCAACTACTACCTATTTGCACGACTCCTTTGAGCCGTAGTAGGGTGGTAATCTAAGTGTAGTGGGAACACACTTGAGACGAATAGTGATGTCTAGTAAACGGAGTAACCTGTACCCATGCCACCCGGGAACTGCTACCTGACGATAGGTATAATACCAACCAGTAGTTCCCAACGAGTCCATCTAGTGTAACTCATAACCCAATGAGCACATGTATACTATCTCCGGTACGACGTACCAATGGCTGTAGGACAGACCATCTCGCCTGCTGGGATGAGAAGCATATACACTAGTATACTCTGGAGTATCAATGCCCTGTCTCGATAATCCTACGACTAAGTACATGTATAAGGATGTGCTTATAGACTACCCAGCCCCCACTAGTGTGACTGCCATCACAATGCCAGTAGTCAAGCAAAGATCCTAAGGGCTCTACCAATATGTATAAGCGATATGCTAAAAGAAACATATGCACATATTGAGGTAGAAACAAACCAAGTAGTATACTACCATTTTGAGCAAGACTGTTATTATAACTGTTAATATCCCAAGATTCTAATATGTAATATACAATCCAGTATGATACAATAATGGCCTCTACGGCATATATCACTAACAATCTCCCACTTGCACTAAGGCCATGTATTGGCATATCGTAAACCTATTATCTCGATTAGCCTCTCGAACCGTGTCTAAGGGATGGCCTTTGTGGGTGGATCTGCAGTGTTGTTCTTTGTCTCTACTCTTCGCACCTCGATCTCCCGGTGATCAACGATCTCCCTGATCAGGTGGAACCGCCTCAAGATGTGTCTGGACTTTTGATGGTACCTTATTCCTTCGCTAAAACTATAGCGCCGTTGTTGTCACAATATAGAGGTATTGGATCAACAATGGACGGAACCACCTGAAGTTCTGTCACAAACTTCCTGATCCAGACTGTTTCTTTCGCGGCGTCACATGCAGCGAGGTTTGATTTACCGCCGGGATTTCCCTCACCGGCTCCGCATACTCTGCTTCCATTATCGAGTCAGCAACGGTGTACTGCTTGGAGCTCTTCCAACAGACCGTCCCATTATTGAGGGTAAAGACATAAACTGACATGGACCTGGAGTCATCCTTGTTACTATGGAAGCTGGAGTAGGCGAAGGCCTCGAACTGGAGGTCTTCTCTGCCGTACACCAAGAACATCTCCTTAGTCCATCTCAGGTACTTGAGAATGTTCTTCACTGCTGTCCAGTGCTTCTTTCCTGGGTTTGACTGATACTTGCTTACAACACTTAGTGTCACGACCCGAAAGTACGGAACATGACCGGCACTTAAACTACGAACGTCTCGAGGCGTACGTAATCTAAGTAAACCGAAAACCCAGAAATCCAAACCAAGAAAAGATGTAGAGTGCAGGAAAAACCAACTTAAAGCAAGTAGTTTCAATAGCATAAGCCGAGTTATGCGGTTTTAAAAACATCAAGTAATTCCTGAAAATTTCGGCAGAGTCTCCTTTGTAAAACTGGCCCCCAAACGGGATACAACATGAATAGTATACGAAACCAATAAAAAGGCATCCCCAAGCGGGAACTAGCTCTTCGTCAATCGAAGGTCACAACCACACAAGCAATATAATATACAACGCCAAGGGCGAGGGTCAAAACTCAAAAGGAAACTCAAAACAACAAGAAATCCATAGAAATACAACGCGCGACTCTAAGGTCGAAAGAATAACATAACTGGTCTCTATCTCAAAAATAAATACATGTTTGGTTGATGGAACTTCTAGATACAACTGAATAATAATATACAAGATATATAATGGGGGTACGATACAAGTAAACCCACCTACTAGCAAGTCACCCGGAAATGGGAAGCAGTGCCAGCAAAGCCGTAATGAAACCTGTACGGCAAAACCTGCAAGAAACTGGGGCACAACGGGGGTGAGTTGCCAACTCGTGAATAGAAAAACATCTACGAATAGAAATCGCATGTGTGACGCAATCCTAGGTCATACGATCAATATATATAATCCTCAAATATATGACCAGCAGTCTATAACAATGACTAGGGTAAATATCTAACCCGAGTATAATCTCATGTGCCCGTGTCAGTGCCTCAGGTAGCAATATATCATATGAATGAGGTATGAATGCATGAAAACAGAATACATGTAAATGAAGAAACTGTTTTCATAATTTAGTGAGATTTCCTTTGTATTTTTAAAATGAGGTATCATAATGAAATCAGCATAAAACAGTGCCTAGCATCGGCACAAAACGTAATCCCAATATCTCGATATCTCTGTATCACAGTCTCTGTACCTCAATATCTCGAAATCTCGATGTCTCAATCACAATATCTAGGGCGCCGTCAGTCCAGACCGGCCCCTACCATCCATCTCAAGACCACGACGGTATCCTCCAGATATCCGACGCGTCGGGTAATATCACCGGTAGGTAGTCTCCCCCTGCCAGGCTCATCGTCATCACCACGAGCTTCTTGCCCCGGGGTACCTTACCGGGTCCACCATGTACCCGAAACGGTTCATCCAACTCCTCGAATCGGGTCTCGAAATCCATCAGCAAACTCATGGTGGACGACTCATACATCATGGGAAAAACCGCGCTTTTTATTTAAAAAGAGAAAGAAGAAGTTTGTATATGTTTTGCGGTTTTCCCCAAATCCAGAAAATCTCATGGAAATCCGAATCCAAAACCTCAATAGCACGTAAAAGTGAATATATGCATGAGAATCCATGAATGCGGCATAACAATGAATAACAGTATGCATGAAGTAGCAGGTAATAACTACAATGTCTAAACTAACATATAAGGCAAGTACACTAATATCATGTCTAAACTATTAGCTAACAGGCTATGTCAAGCAATAATATTTTCTAAGGTGTACGTGACATGGCAATTACCGATGAAGATGTGTGTGAGCCGGCAAGTAAGTGTACGTGGTACATACGCATCATCGGTAATGGTGCTGGTGTCCTAACCACAAGATATCAACAGTAGAATATGAAGCATAATATAAGCATGTGATGCGGAGCAAACAACAATAATGAGCGGGAGCTGAATACTAGACGCAACGATAACTAATCCGTTTTAACCTAATATAAGTCCTACAATGGTGCCTTTTGAAATAACACGAATCGTGGGGTTTTGAAAATAGGGGCTACGGTGTTTTTAAGAAAAGATACGTTTTTTTGAAATATCCGTAGGATCCCTTAGGCTGTCTTTAAAAATACGCACGATTCGTAAGCTTTGAAATAGGTAGGAACCGAATCTAATCTAACAACTAACTAAACTAAAGGGCTACGCTACAAGCTAGACTACAGGTAAGGAAATCGCCTAACATCTGAGTCGATACATATACATACCTGTATATATATTAGTCGGTGATCCCGCCTCAATAATATCATATCCGATACCATATCTATAATCAGACATCCCAAGTCAAGAGTGCGGATCAATCATCAAGATATAGCTCGTACGTAAATCCGTCGTACGGCATCCCCAAATCTGGGTACGGGTCAATATCATATTCCTCACACTATTCCTCTGGTATCCTCTTTATCCAAGATCATAGTCTAGGGTACTGACCTATGTCTAGTACAATACTGATACCGCCTAAGTATGCATGCACGTGTGTGAAACACTACGTCAAGGACCCGCTACAACGTCATGTCGTATCTCCAATACGAACCCTGCTATATCACCGATCTCACAGCCTCAAATCAAATCTCATCGACTCATCATAAATCCCAAGTACTATCATCCTCAAATCCGTATGTGAACACATAACAATAAAGAATCCCATGAGCACATATAAATAGGAATGTACATATGCATAGTCCCATACCCACGCATATATACATGTATACACATCCCAATCTGCGCACAAGAAAGTAAAGTATGCAAGTCTATGTGTGCGTATGTGGGTATAACAACTACTCTAGGGTTTCGCAACTAACCCAAAGCTAATCCATGAACATATAATCATAACATGAATAAACATTCTCGTATCATAAAACACCTATATAAACATATATATATGAGCTACACTACGGACTGCGGGGGTGCTATACGCCATCCACCCGACTTCTCCCCGTAGATATAAATCTACTCACCTGGTCCTCGCTAGCCGGTGCCGACGTCGCCACGCGCTTGCTTGTCGTCTCGAAGTCCACATGGGGTACCTACATATCATAACGCACCGTGTCGTATTAAAATCCGACTCATGACCCAAAAACGACACGTGAATCCCACATAGGTCAAAACCTATGGTTGCTTTCACAAATCAACCCCAAAACCCTCGACGTCGGCGTACAAACGCCAAACCATCGAGAAAAACTCAAACGTATCAATCGTGGTTTCACAACACCTTAATTATATATATAAAATAGGGTTAAAATCACCAAAACTTCAAATTCGCTTTAAAGCTATTTTTCCGAAAACCTAATAAGCAAAATTAACCGCTTTAATACAACCTCTTGATGTTTAAACGAATCTAGCGGCCACAATATTCACTAAATATCATAACAAAGTCATATAAACCATTCCTATAATTTATTCTCATCAATTTCCATAAATTCCAAAATTCTAGTTTACAATATACCCAAATTTAACAATTTTATAGCAAAAATGCACAAACAACAATTTAGCTTGGATTTTCATGAACTAAAGTATTAAACTATATTTTATAATGTTAATGAAGTCATGAAAAACCTAATCACATTTTTAAACCCAATATTTAAACAATTTTTTAAAACCTAGTTAGCAATTTAGCAAAATTAACACCATTTTAATTTAACAAATTAGCAAGTAGCAACCAACTTAGATTTTGCATACAATTACATGTTAATCTCCTCATTACAACCATAAACTAATGATAAAAACCCTAATTAAATTCAAACCCTAGTCTTGAATTTCCTAAAGTTGCAATAAAACCCAATTAAACATCAAATTTGTTAACATAGAAGCAATTAAACAACAATATATGAATAAGGTTAGAATTATACCCAAATAAATTTGAAGATCCCACAAGCACACTTAGCCTCCCAAATTGAAATCTAAATCCCTAGATCCATGCTATGGTAGCCAAGGGAAAATGGGTAGGAGGTGGATTTTGATTTGGATTTTTGCTTGATTTTTTGTGGATTTTTCAAGCATTTTGGTTTATTTTGGAGATGAAATGAAGTGGAAACTTGGTGGGGAAAATGAGGGGGGGGCTGCTGAACATTTCGGCCAGAGGATGGGGATGGGGAGAGGTGAGAGATTTGGGTAAAAATTCCATGGTCAAAGCCCCTCCCAATTACCATAATACCCCCACCTACATAAATATATAATAAAACCTTGATTTTAACCATTCTTTTCACATAAAAGATGACAAAAAGGAGGGGGAGGGAGTGGGCTGCTGTAATGTGGTGGTGGGGCCGGCCATGTGAGTGGATGAGGATGTGTGTGAGGTTGCAAAGAAAATTCCATGCAAAAAGAACCCCTCAAGTTACCAAATTGCAAGTTTTCGCTAATTTCACAAAAAAAGCCTTTTTCTTCGATATTTTCTAAACCGTTTTGGCAAACGATTTCATTTTAAAAACCACATGATAAAATTTTATTTAATGTTTTATGATGCACAAAATTTGTTTCAACTCATTCCAATTTGTAATTTTCCCTAATTAAATGTATTAGTGACGGCTTAAAATAATATTAAAAATAATTTTTTTCGGAAAATTTGAAATTTCGCCAGTGGTTCAATAAACATCAAATACTAGTAATTACATAGCTAGAATATGTATATTTAATTTTATAATAAAGATATTTGTATTTTGACTTTTTACAGAAACCCCCTTTATTTTACCGATTTTCCGAAATTTTACCGAAACGATTTTCAAAACGTTACACTTAGTGCGTAAGCTATATCTGGTCTGGTACACAACATTGCATATATTATAGAGCCTACCGCAGAAGCGTAGGGTATAATAGTCATGCGATCCCTTTCCAGATCAGTCTTGGGAGACATCTCTTTGGAGAGGGTGATTCCGTGACAAGCCGGTAGATTACCGCACTTTGAATCTTCCATACCAAATATTTTTAGTATCGTGTCGATGTACCTTAACTGTGAAAGTCCCAACATCCATTTAGATCTATCACGATAGATCTGGATCCCTAGAATGAGGAGGCATCACCCAGGTCCTTCATGGAGAACCTTTGTGACAAGAATCCTTTGACTGATTGCAGCATAAGAATGTCATTTCCTATCAGGAGAATGTCATCCACGTACAAGACGAGGAATACTACAGTTCTCGCTACAATTTTACTATAGATGCATGGTTCATCTGGATTTTTAATAAAGTAGAATTCCATGACCGTCTCATCAAAATAGATGTACCAACTCCGCGATGCCTGCTTTAATCCATAAATGGATTTAAGCAACTTGCACACTCTTCCGCTGCTCCCACTCTCTATGAAACCCTCCGGATGATCCATACAGACACACTCTTCTAAATTTCCATTCAGAAAAGCGGTCTTTACGTCCATCTGCCAAATTTCATAATCGTAGAAGGCAGCAATGGAAAGAAGGATCCGTATGGATTTGAGCATAGCCACTGGAGAAAAGGTTTCATCATAGTCCAAACCAGGTCTTTGACGATAACCTTTTGCAACAAGTCTAGGCTTATACGTTTCAACTTGTCCAAAGTCCATACTTTGTTGGTGTACATGGACTCTATTTCGGTCCGCATTGCATCCGGCCATTTTACCTGCTCTGAATGGCTTGCTGGAAGCTAGTTGGCTCATCATCGTCGATGATGCAATCCTCTTTATCTCCATCTATGAGAAAACCGTAGTATCTCTCGGACAGATGAGACTGCATGCTAGTCCTGTGGAGTGGCGCGGGGATATCCGGTTCTTTCAAAACTTATGGTTCCACCATACTTTCAGTAATAGCTTGTGGTTCTGGAATTTCTTCCAGTTCTATTGCGCTCCCACTTATTTCTTTTTCAAGAAATTGAGTTTCCAAAAAGTGGGCATGCTGAGAAACAAAGACCTTTTGTTCCTCCGCGTAATAGAAAAGATACCCCTAGAGTTCTTCGGGTATCCCATAAACTTACACAGTACTGAGCGTGCCTCGAGCTTGTCCGCATGCTGTTTTTTTACAAAAGCTGGACATCCCCATATCTTAAGATACTTAAGATAGGGTTTCTTCCCACTCCACATCTGATATGGTGTGGTAGGCACTGACTTAGTAAGAACCTTGTTCAAAAGATATGCAACCGATTCTAGTGCATAACCCCAGAAGAATTGCGGCAACTCAGCGTTACTCATCATGGAACGTACCATATCCAATAAGGTTTTGTTCCGCCTTTCCGATACACCGTTGTGTTGAGGTATATATGGAGGAGTAAGCTGAGAGAGAATTTCATTCTCTTTTAAGCAATCCAGGAACTCGTCACTTAAGTATTCACCACCTTGATCAGATCTAAGTGTCTGGATAATTTTGCCAGTTTGTTTTTCCACTTCATTCTTATATTCCCGGAATTTCTCAAAGGCCTCGGATTTATATTTCATCAAGAATACATGTCCATACCTTGAGAAATCATCCGTAAAAGTAATGAAATAGGAATAACCACTTCTTGCATGTGTAGACATTGGACCACACACGTCGCTGTGTATGAGTCCCAAGAGCTCAGTGGCTCTTTCTCCGTGTCCAGTGAATGGAGTCTTTGTCATCTTTCCTTTGAGACATGATTGACAAGTTGCATAGGACTGATATTCGAACGGATCCAAATATCCCTTTTTATGTAACTTCGTTAACCGTGTTTCATTGATGTGACCCAGTCTATAATGCCATAAGAAAGCCTGATTTAATTATGGAGACTTTCTTTTAAGTGTGTTCTGGACGTTGAAAACCTGAGCTTGATTTAATATGTATATATCATTATCTAGTGTACCTGACCCAATCAAATTTTGATTTAGGTGGATGTGGACCGCATCGCTTACAAATGTAAAATCATAACCTTCTTTAAAAAGTAAAGATACAGAAATGATATTATAAGCTAGACTAGGTACACACAAACAGTTACGCAAAATCAAAATCTGCCCACTTGTCTATCCTAGGCGATATTCCCCTACGGATACGCAACCGCGCTCATTCCGTTAGCAACACTGAGAGCCATATCACATGCCTTGATAACTCTACGGTTTCTCAGAGCCTGTAATGAATTACAGATATAAGATCCTGATCCAGTATCTAATACCCAGGAAGTAGAGTTAATTGACAGACAATTTTCAATCATAAACACACCTGAAGCCGAAGCCACAACGTGGTTCGAATCCTGGCTTCTGGCTGTCCAAGCCCTGCAATCCTTCTGGCAATTCCCTTTCCTATCACAATAGAAACATTCCTCATTTCCTACTGTTAGCCCCGAAACTTTTGTCCTGCCTTTTTCCTCTACCTTACTAATACCACTTATCGGCTTGGTGGAGGGCCTTCTTCTTCTCTCCCTTGGCTTTCGTTTTGGAACTAGAAAAGGAAGATTCCCCAATAAATAGAGCGGGCGTCTCTCTGGATTTCTGCAGGGTGCCTTCTATTGGAGTTTCTTAGCATGACCACTAGGTTTTAGCAAGCATCAAGTATGCAATTTTAAAAAATCTAGAGTGCTAAGGAACACAAACCTAGAATCGAACTAGAGAATTAGGGTTTTATAAAGCATGTAAATAAACTTTACACTAAGTGAACAAGAAATACAACCTTTGTAGACCGGTCCTTCACTTCTATAGCTCTGTGTAGTAGTCACTTAGCTCCAAGTAGTGGTCCCCGAACTCTTCTTAGGCTCCACTAAACTAAAGGAACGAGCATGCTCAAGGATCTTTAAGGCCGAAGATGATCTACGTCTAAGAATCTCTAACTCATGCTACCTCTTCACAAATTGAGGAATTAGTGATGTAAACAACCTATACTAAATGGCTAGTTTCATATAGATTGATGAAGTAGGAATTTTGCTCACTTTAGAATTATTTTTCTCTTTTTTCTTTCTAACCTCACTCAAAACTAGAGAGCAAAGAAGGAGATGAAGAAGATGAACGAGTGATGAAACCTTGGGTGAGAAAATATCTCAAATCATATTTGTAGAGACTTAATCATGGCTAAAGATAATGGTTGGATTAATAAATATTTAGAGTAAAACAAAATTAGTGGACAAAGTCAAGGTTTCTACATGCTTCCATAAGTATCTTAAGCCATGATATTTTCTACCTAATTTTTGTTTATCCCTTAATAATTAAATCACCCAAATAATCTTTAGTTTGGTGTGAGTCTCATACACTCATGTCTAATGTATCATCTAGCATGGCACAATAGTAAATACAATAATATATATCTCATATATATTTCTATGTATTTGTAGAAAAGAAATTCTTAAGTGAGCTAATATTAGTTAATATATATTAATATATCAAATATATAATTATATATTAAATTATTAAATCAACACTTTATTCAATAATCCGGCTATATCATATACAACCGACTAATATCATTTATATGTATATCAAATATACACATAACAAATTATTGAATCAACACTTGATTCAATAATCCGGTTATATCACATATAACCTTTATCGCTTGATTAGAATACTGTATCACATACACGTATTAATCTTGGTCCCTCACATATCACATATGTGCCCCATTTCGTTTCGCTTGAGCTAGAAAACCTCTGTGTAGAACTCTAAAGACTCGTCAATACGCCAGCAGTAGGTAATGATCATATCAGTCGCCCACAAACCGTCAGCGGTACAAGCTGGACGTAACGGCTACCCAGTTATTGAGCGATCAGAAGATCAACAAGCAAGCTTGTCCAAACTCTAGTGAATCTAGTAAGTAACACTATCGTACAGTCCGTTCTCTTCGTCCGATATGTCGCATATCGAGTCTGGGGGTGGTAAACGTCAGACCCCAATAAATTCATAAGTCATGCCGATGTGAGGCTCATAGCGGGTCGAGAAACTACTGATAACACTTACCAGTAAATCTCATCATCAGCCCTGGACAGGGACTTCCTGTTATAGCTAATCGTGCATAGCGCAACATCAACTCCCAATACCGGAAGAGATGAAACCCCTCCTATCGCTCATTGCCTCCATGTGACTCGAGAATGTACCTAAAATCCACCTGTTTGCACACTCTCTTGAGCGTGGTAGGTAGGAAATCAAAGCACAGTGGGAATCACACAAGACTTTATGATGATCTCAGGTCTACAGACTAACCTGTGCCAGTGTTACCAGAGAACTGCTATCTGACGATAGGTATAATACCATCTAAGTGTTCTCGGCAAGTCCTGTACGGTGTACTTATTCTCCAATGAGCACCTGTGTACAATATTTGATGTCAAACACCAATGGATGTGGGATCATCCATCGCCCCATACAGGGTCAAGAAACGTACACACTAGTCTACTCTGGAATATCGATGCCCTATCTCAATACTCTCTCGATTAGGAACAATTAAAGGATGAACCTGTAGACTACCCTGGCCCCACTAGTATGATATGCATCGTAGTCCTGGTAGCCAAGTACACATCCTAAGGGCTTTATCAACATGTAACGGAGAGACAGTATAGTGATACAAATGTACATGTTAAGATAAAAAGCAACCAGATAGCGTACTATCATGTCGAGCAAGAAAGTCCTCTCTATATATGTCCAATTATCCACTATAATATACAATCATGAACAATAATGCCCCCCACGGCATACATATAACTAACAATCTCCCACTTGCACTAAGGCCGGTTGTTGTAGTATCTCATATCCAACATCCCAAAAAGTCTCTCAAATTGTATCTGGGGAAGGGCCTTCATGAATGGATCCGGCGTGTTATTCTTCGTGTCAACTCTCCTGACCTCGATCTCCCAACGATCAATTATCTCCTGGATCAGGTGATACCGCCTCAGACTATGTCTGGATCGCTGATAAGACCTGGGTTCCTTGGCTAAAGTCACAGCTCCATTGTTATCATAATACAAAGGTATTGGATGCTCAATGGATGGAACCACACCAAGTTCATTTATGAACTTCTTCATCCAGACGGCCTCTTTGGCGGCATCGTTGGCAACGATGTATTCAGCCTCCATCGTCGAGTCTGCCACGGTATCTTGCTTGGAACTCTTCCAACATACCGCCCCTCCATTGAGGGTGAAGACAAAACCAGAGACCGACTTACTGTCGTCCTTATCACTCTGGAAACTCGAATCGGTAAAGGACTCCACCTGGAGTTCACCGTTACCATACACCAAGAACATTTCTTTAGTCCTTCTCAAGTACTTAAGAATGTTCTTCACAGCTATCCAGTAATTCTTCCCAGGATCCGATTGATACCTACTTACAACACTAAGTGCGTATGCTACATCCGGTCTGGTACATAACATTGCATACATGATAGATCCGACTGCCGAAGCATAGGGTATCCCTTACATGCGAGCCTCTCCAAATCAGTCTTAGGGGATATCACTTTGGAGAGAGTGATTCCTGAGATCGTGGGTAAATTTCCATGCTTGGAATCATCCATACTAAACCTCTTTAGTATGGTATCAATGTACCTGGATTGGGACAATCCCAACATCCGCTTAGATCTATCTCTATAGATCTTAATCCCCAGGATGTAGGAAGTATCACCCAGATCTTTCATGGAAAACATTTGTGATAAGAAGAGCTTGACCGAGTGTAGCATAAGAATATCATTTCCTATCAAGAGTATGTCATCCACGTACAATACGAGGAAGACAACCTTACTCTCTACTACCTTCTTGTATATACAAGGTTCATCTACGTTTTTTATGAAGTCAAACTCTTTGACTGCCACATCAAAATAGATGTTCCAGCTTCATGATGCCTGCTTTAATCCGTAGATTGATTTAAGCAGTTTGTACATCTTTCTGCTGCTCTCACTATCTACGAAGCCCTCTGACTGTATCATGTACACGCTCTCTTCTAAATCACCATTTAGAAAAGCGGCCTTAACATCCATCTGCCAGATTTCGTAGTCATAGTATGCAGCGATGGCAAGTAGGATCCGGATGGACTTAAGTATAGCCACTGGAGAAAAGGTTTCATCATAATCCACACCTTGTCGTTGACGAAAACCTTTTGCTATAAGTCTAGCTTTGAAAGTCTCAACTTTTCCATTTACACCAAGTTTCTTGTTAAAGATCCACTTGTTCCCAATGGGTTTTACCCCTTCAGGATAAACTTCCAAAGTCCATACTTTGTTTGTGTACATGGATTCCATCTCAGATCGCATTGCATCCAGCCATCTCACAGAGTCCCCACTCTTGATGGCCTGCTCGAAACTAGTTGGGTCATCATCTTCCATGATGCAATCCTCGCTCCCACCGTCTACGAGAAAACTGTAGTATCTCTCAGGTGGATGAGGAACCCTACTATATCTGCGGAGTGGCTGAGGTTCGTTGGAGACTATCGAATCCTATGGTTCCACCAAATCATCAGTTGTTGTTTGTGTGGCTGGAACTTCTTCCAGCTCTACCTCATTACCACTAATTTCTTTTACAAGAAATTCCTTTTCTAAACAGGTGACATGTTGAGAAAAAAAACCTTTTGTTCCTCGCTGTGGTAGAAGATATATCCATATGAATTCTTTGGATATCCCATAAACTTGCAAAGAACTGATCTTGCCTCGAGTTTGTTCGGATTTTTCTTTTTGACATAGGCCGGGCAACTCCATATCTTAACTCGTTTAAGATATGGTCTCTTTCCACTCCATATCGCATATGGTGTTTTAGGCACTGATTTTGATGGAACTTGACTCAACAGGTATGCTTCTGTCTCAAGCGATAACCCCAAAAGAAAATAGGCAGCTCAGCAGTACTCATCATAGAGCGCACCATATCTAATAGGGTGCGGTTTCTCCGCTCCGATACACCGTTGTGCTATGGTGTATACGGAGGAGTAAGCTGAGAGAGAATCCCATTCTCTTTTAAATAATCCAGGAACTCCGTGCTTAAGTATTCTCCTCCCCGATCAGATCGAAGGATTTTAATACTTTTCCCCGTTTGGTTCTCTATTTCACACTTATATTTCTTGAATTTCTCAAAAGCTTCAGACTTATGTTTCAACAGGAACACATGTCCGAATCTTGAGAGATCATCGGTGCATATAATGAAGTATGAAGAACCATTCTTGGCATGTGTAGACATGGGACATCATACATCACTATGTATCAGTCCTAAGAGTTCAGTAGCTCTTTCTCCGTGTCCAGTAAACGGAGTTTTGGTCATTTTGCCTTTGAGACATGACTGACAAGTTTCATAAGATGTAAATTCAAACTAATTCAAATATTCATATTTATGTAACTTAGCTAGTCGTGTCGCATTGATATAACCTAGTCTACAATGCCACAAGAAGGATTCGTTCATTTTTGAACTTTTCCTCCTGTGTGTGTTCTATATGTTAAGAATTGTATTTTGATTCAGAACATATAAACCATTACATAATACACCAAACCTAATCAACACTTGATTTAGGAAAATGTTCATAACATTTTTCTCTAATACAAAGTTATATCCTTTTTATCTAATAAAGAAATTGATATTAAATTGCACATCATAGATGGTACGCAATAACAATCTTTCAAGATCAATGAATTCCCATTTGGTAATACAAGGTGATATTTACTAACTGCTTTGGTTGCAACATTTGCACCATTCCTTACTTTTAGAGAATGATCACATTTTCCCAGTTCTCTACCTCTCTTAAGCCCATGTAACATATTACAAATGTGAGATCATGATCCGGTATCTAATACCCAGGACGTAGAGTGAACTGAGAAACAGTTCTCGGTATCAAACACACCCGAAGAAAATGCATCAACATGCTCATTTCTCGTTCGGGTCGCGTGGGAATCCGGATATTTCCCTATTTCCTGCTCAGACTTATAACAATTATAAGGTAGATCAGAACCAACGTTCCCCAGCTCAGTATAATAAGCGGGTTCGGTCAATACATCCATATTATTATCTTGATTAAGGCGTTTCATAGTCGCTACCTGGAGAGAGAGAGAAGAAAACACTTTAGCGTATGCGCTTGCAAGATTATATTGGTTATTATTTTATCTAATCAGGATGGCTCCTACCATTTTTATCAAATCTTCCTTCAAACCCTAAAAGGTAACACTAGCCAGAATTAATTGTAAGACTACGGTAGCGTCCCGGCCGTCTTTCCGAGGCCAAAATGCGGAAACAAAATTTTTTCTTAACTTGAAAACCGGCGCTATCGTATGCTTAAAATCCGGATCGAACCATTAACCTACAACTAGCTATCTAGAGAGAGGGTTGGAAAGCTATACTGATCGATCCGTGTCCTTCGGTCTTTGGCCACCATCCCAAGCTCCCCGCGGCAACTCCGGTCTCGATCTCCTCGTCGGAAAGGGCACCACATCTACGAGTCTTTTTACGGGCTCCCGCTTCATCCGAAGCAACTCGGGCATGAAGTGTGCTAGCCGACGTGTCCAAGGTGTTGTAGAGAATGTTTGTGATCACTTTGTCTCTTGCATCCATGAGATGGATGGAGGTTAGAGATGAAGCCATTGATGGAAATTAGGAGCTAGAGAAGAAAGAGGAAGAAGAAGAAGTTTCTCACTCTTTTCTTTTGTTGTTCTTGTGATGAAAAATGAGAGAGAGAGTGAGAAGAATAATATGAGAGCTCACCGATACATGGCGGCCCCTCTCTCTCTTGCTCTCATTTCATCACTCAAATCAATCCACTAATGTGACATTAGTGCTAAAAAAGAGACCGTGAGTCACCTAATATGTCTATGTCACATTAATGCATCTCATGATGAAAATCTAGCTCATTATTTCCAAATGCAAACATTAATCCAAATGTTTGCCACAACAAAAAGATACGGTAACATCTAAAGTAAACTCGTTACGGATCACAAAGATACCCCTCACCTGTATATACATATCTACACCCGCATTCCGACTGAATGCGAATGCGATGAGACTAAAGTAATCCAACAAATCTAATACTAAGATCCGGCTTAAACCAAAGCCCACTAGTATGATCCGTCCGATCATGATCCATACAAAACCGCACGTATATGATCGAACCCTGCCATATATCATACGGCCTCTACAACGTTTCGCCCAAAACTTGAGAAACTGTCTGTGGGGGACTCTAAAGACTCGTCAATACTTTGGCTGTGGATTTAACCACTAGCACGTCAGAGGTATTAGCCGTACGTAACGAGCTACTAGGTATTGACCAAAAGGGAGGTCGATGAGCGAACCCATCCTGACACCCTGCTGTGCCTGTCAGTGACAATATCCGTACAGTCCGGTCCGTTCGTCTATGAGTATCGCATGGCGGGCCTAGAGGGTTGGTAAAAGTCAGACCCCCAAAAGCGGTACAAGTCGTGTCGGAGTGTAGCCCAGAACACCCTGAGATACTACTGGAATACCTACCAGTAAATCTCCTGCCTCGGCCGAGGGCTTTGTGCAATGGCTTTCCTAGACACAGCGCGACCTCACCCCCAATACCGGGAGAGACGAATCCCCTGCCGATCCGCTCACTTGCCTCCATATGGCTCGGGACTGTACCCAACTAAAACATGTTTGCACGACTCCTTTGAGCCATGGTAGGGTAGTAATCAAAGCACAGTGGGAACTCGGACGAGACAAATGACGACCTCAGGTCGATGAACTAACCTGTACACATATCACCAGGGAACTGCTATCTGACGTTAGGTATAATACCAACTAGCATGTTCCCGGCGAGTCCTGTCCGGTGTACTCATAACCCAATGAGCACCTGTATACATCTTAGGTGATCCAACTGACACCAATGGCTTGTGAGATCGGCCACCGCCCCTCGTCGGGGTCTCGACTGTATACACTAGTCTACTAATGGAGTATCGATGCCCAGTCTCGAAACTCCCACGACTAGGGACCTTTTAAGGATGTGCTTATAGACCCCAGCTCCCACGTATATGATCGCCATCATACTGCTGGTAGTCAAGCAAGAATCCTAAGGGCTCTATCAATGTGTAATAGCGACCTATAAGGTCACGTAAAGCAGTACATGATGATAAAGATAAACCAGATAGCATACTATCATCTTGAGTAAGACTGTCCTACCGGTATAGGTCCTCCCTCAATCATTGCAATCACGTGCCTGTGATCCAATAATTGACTCTGAGGGCACTATATCCAACAATCTCTCACTTGCACTCAAGGCTAATTATTGCGATGTCGCATACTCACAGCCCGTGTGATACCGAACACCCAACTCCTCTACTAATCAGTCTCACAAAACCTGTTTGCGAAACTATTGCATTCGAGGAATAGGCTCAGTGAGTGGATCCGCCCTGATGTTTCTTTCTATGTCTCTCTTAATCTCAAGTTCGCGGAGAAAGCTATCCCCCGAAATGAGCAATACCTGTCTTAGAATATGTCTGGATATTTGATGGGACCTAGCTTATAAATGAACTCCAAATTCAAACTTCTTAGACTGTATCGTCAACTGAAATTAATCAGTATCCTGCCCCATACCTCCCTCAGTATCCGCTTGGACCACCTGTCCAAAATACTGCCTCTCGTCAGAGGGAAAACTATAACTCTGACAGCCACTCTGTCATTCAGGTCACCTTGGAAGCCTGGAATGATAACTGTCTCCTAAAAGAGGTTGTTGTTATCACATCCCTAGAACATCCACTTATGTTCTAAAACTGCTTCCGAATGTTTCTCCAGGATTGGATTAATATCAACTTATTGCATCTAGTGCAAGAACAACATCTGGTGTGGTACTTGACATCTCATGATCAACTCAATTGTCTAAGCAAGTGATATGCCAATCATGCACATCCCTCTCCCCTTTAGTCTGTAAGACACCTTTAGATAGGGTGACTCCATCACCTGCAGGTACACTACCATGCCTGGAGTCGTCCATTCTAAATACCTTTAGAATGCTGTCTAAGTACCATGATTAGGAAACTACCCAAATCTAGATCTAAAACCATAGATCTAGTAACAAGAATGCCTGATATAATATCCATATCCTATATGGAGAAACCACTGTGTGACAACCAAATTATAACCGATCGTAGTGTAGGAATATCACTTCCTACCCTGTGTATGTCATCCAAATACTAGGACATCACACCCTACTACCTTCTTAACAGATCCATCCCCTATTTTGATGAAGTCAAACCTATGACTTTCACATCAGAAATATATGATCTATCTCCTCTATATCGTTTTAGTCCATAAATTGACACAAGCTACTTGTCCACTATGCTTCCGCTGCTCCCACTGACTACGACAACCCTCTGGCAGAGTCATATACACGTGCACTTCTAAAGCCAGTTCAGAATGACGCTATACTCATCCTCCTGCCGGGTCTCACAGTCTAGAACAATAGCAATAGCAAGTCTGGGTAAACAAGAACCTCCCTTTCACCGTCTTTGAGCATACCGAAGTACCTCTCGAGTGCCTGAGGTTACCCACCATGTCTGCGGAGTGGAAAAATGGAATGCCAAAACAGATTGAATCTTTAGGTTCTTATCAAATTATCAGTAATCGTTTGCGGTTCTGGAATCACTTCCAGTTCTACCATACCCCCACTACTGTTTTCTCAAAAAATCCATTTTACTAAAACTGTAGCGAGTCAAGAACAATATCACTATTGATCTTCCAGATGATAGATAGTCAACCCTCGTCATAGCCCGGGTCAACCCACAAACAGCCATTACAGAAACGTGCCTTGAGTCATCCAGAGTCTGGTTTTAAGCATAAGCCGGACAACTCCCCGTACCTTAACATCGTTAAGATATGAACCGTTCTATATAGAAACAGAGGCACTGATTTAATTGGAACCAGATTCAAATCATGCAGCTGTCTCCAGTGCATGTCAACTAAATAGAGAGAGGTCGATCAGCATTACTCAACTTAGGAGTACATCCAAATATGAGTAACCTGAAAGAGAAGCAAGTTCTCAAAACCATTACTATCAACTGAATACCATACACAAGTATCTACATCTTCGATCACCTTGAAGAATCCCGATACTTGCAACATCTGGTTCTCTACTTTACTCTTATACCTACAACTTCTCAAAACTTGGACCTTGTGTTTCTACGAAACACTTATCTTCTACTTTACTCTTATACCTACAACTTCTCAAAACTTGGACCTTGTGTTTCTACGAAACACTTATCTAAAACCAGAGAAGTCACAAGTAAACAGAGTATAGTACGAGGACCAACCCCTCTGTCCTAATGGACACTGGACAATATACAATACTCTGTATATGTCCCCTGAGTCTAATAACTCATTCTCTGTCTGTCGTAGGTCGAAAACTGTACTTATGGTTAAGAAGAATTACACCGCTGTTTAATGCTCCTTACCTAACCATCCACTGATATAGATAAATGTCAAAGACATAATTTCAAAAAGTTATGTCTCACTTCATAAAAAATGAACGTACAGATATATCAATTTGAAATTGGTGCATAACAACGGATATTCAAAACCAAATATTTGCCGTCCGGCAAACAACCCAGGCGATTTCCTCAAATATCACCAATTACAACGAATCCCGATATAATGAGGATGATCACCTAATTCCCAATAACTTACTCCCACTCATCATCTGTAAAACCATACAGATGTGAGAATCATACATGGTAAATACATACCCTGGAGCAAGGACTAATTGGGAAATCAGTTTTCTTTTAACAGTACACAGTGAAACTGAAATATATAAATGTTTTGAAGGGGTATCCGGGTATTCCTAGTAATGCCTCTTCCATTATCAGATTCACAACTGTAACCGTATATTTCTTTGCCATCTCTCCAAATCCTTTTATATGTCTTTAGTCATTACCTTCTGTACACCCCTTTAGGCCAAATGGTTTTCTTCCTTCGCTACCGTTCGGCACCAGCCTATGGTTTGGAAGAAGACTATCCAATAAGCATAATGGGTGTACTCTCCTAATCCTAGGAGTACTCGTAACCTGAGAGAAGGTGAAGATAAAAGACAACTGAATAAACCTTATTCCTATTTCTCCTGAACCAGAATCCATCCCCGAACTGGAACAAGTTCCTTCGAGTTCGTATATAACCATACGATGGAGTATCCAATAAACTGTAGATCTTCGTAGTGATACGGAGTGTTCTGGAGAAATACAAAGGTGAAGTAGGAATAGCGATGAAATACTTGGTTTGGTCGTGAATAGCTGTCGCAATTTACTTTGCCCTCTTACTAATCCCATTATTTGTCTTTACTTAATACCTTCTGTACACCATCGTTAGGTTAATTGGTTTTCTTCATTCCCTACCGTTCAGCACCTACCTATTGTTTGGATGAAGACTATCCAATAAGCGTAATAGGTGTACTGTCCCAATCCAAGGAACACTCGCAACCTGAGAGAAGGTAAAAGGAAAAGACATCTGAATAGTCCTATTCGTTTTCTCCAGAACCGGAAACCATCCTCGAATAAATTCCTTCGAGTTCGTATATAACCATACGATGTTTTTATCCAATGGAAGTGGACGTTCGTAGTAATACGAGGTGTTCTGGAGAAAAGGGGTAAAAGTAGGAGTGTTAATGAGGTATGCAACTCAGACAAGCCAAAAGCCAGTGTTTTAAGAAAGTTCAGTTAACTTGGTCACTGAGTCATAGTCAAGGGTCGGGCTGTGGTCGCTGCCAAAGAGAGAGAGAAAAGAAACACTCTGCATGCACTCTAACCTAGATCAGAATGGTTAACAATTTATCTAATCCGGAAACCTCCCACTGTATTGTCAAATTCTCCTCCAAACCTGAAAGAAGAATTAGTCGGGATCACCCGAGGAGTAAACCAACTCATCAGTGGGAATCGGGATCCAACTATCATCGCATGATAACGTGATGGAATCCACTCACGTTATCACACTCCAGAAGGTATGCACATATCTGGCAAGTTTCAGTTTCTTTAGAAACTCCCGATGTGATTTTTTACCCCAAGCGGTTTATGACCTTGACTAGGTCAACAAACCATAAACCAGTAGTCAAGTTCAACCCGTCATTGTTCTGGATTGCATTAAACCCACCCGTACGTGCCCTTGACTAGGTCAACAAGGCCGCATGACTGTCTTAACCAATCCCATTTATGCAACAAACAAGCACCACTTAGCTACCGAACACTACGTCTTGACTAGGTCAACAAACACAGCACGAATACTAAATAATACCCGTAGGAAATGACGGAGGGCTACGACTGGTTTTTGGCGAAAAACCTTTAACGTAATGAACTTGATATCGTTGAAGGAACTGCATAACTTTTTATAAAAATATAGTGGTGAAAACCTTCGCTAAAGAGGTCACTCCCGGTGAAGGGATCTCGGCTCTTTCCCCGTAGAATGAGGTGCAGGATATTTCAACTGAATACCACGATGCAAAGCAAAAAAGGCAATCGGCTATAGTGAAGTTATTACCCTGACACAAACTTCTGTCCAAGGGGTCACTCCCGGTGAAGGGATCTCGGCCCTTGCCTCGTCGACTGAGGTGTTGGATATTCATAACCGAATACCACTGTGCAAAACAAAAGAGAACGCCCTTGCAATAACAGCTTTTTTTGAAAAATGTTCCAACAACATCAGAATAGGTTTGTTTAGGTTGCATTGATCCGAATCAATGCAGTCCCATCAATTGATCACACCACAAAAGAACGAAAATATGATGTACGTATATGCCATCCGCATTCGCCACTGGGTCCCGTCATCATCCGTTAGGTTACTTAACTAACGACAGAGCGGGGAATGGACTAGCGCGGATGTAATACATATACATCTACTAGTATATATATCAATATATAATAATCACTCATGGCGTGATAAAATGCAACATCACAGAAATGTAATAAGCATCAAAGAACAATACGGATAATCTGGGATCCCCGGGTTTCATAAAGCCGCTACTGAACCCGACGTTCCCCTGGTCGTGTGGATAGCCTGTGCAATGAAATCCTAGACCCCTATGGGCGCGGCAAGTTACCCGCCAAAACCTAAAGCGAGGCAGCCCCCTTCAACAACGTGAATGGACCACCCAGCACTTTACGGAATCCGATAACTTGAGCACCCCTCCTTGGGTCAACCTGTACCCCCTACGAGTGCGGCGAATAGCCCGCCAATTCTAGAGTAAAGCCCCCTCCGTCTCAAATCCATGAGATGCGGGCCCGTTGCCCTCTAGAACCCGGCTATCCGTACACCCCACCGCGGGGTAATCCTAGTACAGAAAGTAAAATACATACAACGGGTACATCGACCTCAGCCCGGTCGTGCCCCAAAAGAATAATATACAAACATGCAGTGACGGCAGTCCACATGTCGGACGCTCGCCCCGCAATATCAAATGTACAAATACAACCAAACTATACTAACATTGCATCCAGGCTATCCACCACGACAAATCCGCAACATCACAGCATAACACAGAACATCAACGTGAATGTCACGTTCGCAAATCCGTCTAAAAGGGCTATAGCAATTAGACAGGATTTACCGATCAAATGACATTCACGGTCGCAGATATAATGTAAATACTGTGAACTAACATGTTTAAAATTTTCAATCGACAAAATTTCCTGAAGTGGGCCCCAAGAACAATACCCAGTACTCAAATAAATCTGGGCCCAAAATAAAATTACCAGAAACCCCATTTCCATGTCATAAAGCACTGTAGAAATTTTGGTGCAGTAAGGGCACAGAATGGAGGCGGAACCGCGGCCAGAAAGGGGTTATTGCCTCGGTTTCGCGGCGGCACCGTACGATCATGTAACCAAATTTTCTCAGAACTCCTAAAAAACCCTGCCTGATTTTCTGACATGCTCAAAAAAATTTTTAGAGCACAAAACAAAATCGACAGAAACTGAACAAATGGAAACGCGGTTTTTGAAAATTTCGTTCGATCGAAGTTCTAAACATATTAGAGCAAGCTAGCAAAGGTTAATGGCGTAACTCTGATACCATGTAAGACTACGGGAGCGCCCCGGCCGTCTTTCCGAGGCCAAAATGCGGAAACGAAAATTTTTCTTAACTTGAAAACCGGCGCTATCGTATGCTTAAAACCCGGATCGAACCATTAACCTACAACTAGCTATCTAGAGAGAGGGTTGGAAAGCTATACCGATCGATCCGTGTCCTTCGGTCTTTGGCCACCATCCCAAGCTCCTCGCGGCAACTCCGGTCTCGATCTCCTCGTCGGAAAGGCACCACATCTACGAGTCTTTTTACGGGCTCCCGCTTCATCCGAAGCAACTCGGGCACGAAGTGTGCTAGCCGACGTGTCCAAGGTGTTGTAGAGAATGTTTGTGATCACTTTGTCTCTTGCATCCATGAGATGGATGGAGGTTAGAGATGAAGCCATTGATGGAAATTAGGAGCTAGAGAAGAAAGAGGAAGAAGAAGAAGTTTCTCACTCTTTTCTTTTGTTGTTCTTGTGATGAAAAATGAGAGAGAGAGAGTGCGAAGAATAATATGAGAGCTCACATATACATGGCAGCCCCTCTCTCTCTTGCTCTCATTTCATCACTCAAATCAATCTACTAATGTGACATTAGTGCTAAAAAAGAGACCATGAGTCACCTAATATGTCTATGTCACATTAATGCATCTCATGATGAAAATCTAGCTCATTATTTCCAAATGCAAACATTAATCCAAATGTTTGCCACAACAAAAAGATACGCCAACATCTAAAGTAAACTCGTGACAGATCACAAGGATACCCCTCACCTGCATATACATACCTGCACCAGCATTCCGACTGAATGCGAATGCGATGAGACTAAAGTAATCCAACAAATCTAATACTAGGATCCGGCTTAAACCAAAGCCCACTAGTATGATCTGTCCGATCATGATCCGTGCAATACCGCACGTATATGATCAAACCCTGCCTTATATCATACGGCCTCTACAATGTTTCGCCCGAAACTTGAGAAACTGTCTGTGGGGGACTCTAAAGACTCGTCAATACTTTGGCTGTGGATCTAACTACTAGCACGTCAGAGGCATTAGCCGTACGTAACGAGCTACCAGGTATTGACCAAAAGGGAGGTCGATGAGCGAACTCATGCTGACACCCTACTGAGCCTGTCAGTGACAATATCCGTACAGTTCGGTCCGTTCGTCTATGAGTATCGCATGGTGGGCCTAGGGGGTTGGTAAAAGTCAAACCCCCAAAAGAGGTATAAGTCGTGTCGGAGTATAGCCCAGAACACCCTGAGATACTACTGGAATACCTACCAGTAAATCTCCTGCATCGGCTGAGGGCTTTGTGTAATGGCTCTCCTAGACACAGCGCGACCTCACCCTCAATACCGGGAGAGACGAATCCTCTGCCGATCCGCTTACTTGCCTCCATGTGGCTCGGGACTGTACCCAACTAAAACCTGTTTGCACGACTCCTTTGAGCCATGGTAGGGTAGTAATCAAAGCATAATGGGAACTCGCACGAGACAAATGATGACCTCAGGTCGATGAACTAACCTGTACACATGTCACCAGGGAACTGCTATCTGACGTCAGGTATAATACCAACTAGCATGTTCCCGGCGAGTCCTGTCCGGTGTACTCATAACCCAATGAGCACCTGTATACATCTTAGGTGATCCAACTGACACCAATGGCTTGTGAGACCGACCACCGCCCCTCGTCGGGGTCTCGACTGTATACACTAGTCTACTAATGGAGTATCGATGCCCAGTCTCGAAACTCCCATGACTAGGGAGCTTTTAAGGATGTGCTTATAGACCCCAGCTCCCACGTATATGATCGCCATCATACTGCTGGTAGTCAAGCAAGAATCCTAAGGGCTCTATCAATGTGTAATAGGGACCTATAAGGTCACCTAAAGCAGTACACGATAATAAAGATAAACCAGATAGCATACTATCATCTTGAGTAAGACTGTCCTACCGGTATAAGTCCTCCCTCAATCATTGCAATCACGTGCCTGTGAACCAATAATTGACTCTGAGGGCACTATATCTAACATTAATTACACCCTACAAGTTCGCCAATCGTTCAGCTAGGCAGGTATTGGTACTCCGAGGGAGTTTCCCCATGCTTTCGCATGGAACTAATTAAATAACCTCGTTTCCGCAGGGGCATAACATCATTAACACCTTTCTTAGACACCTACTGGATTGGCTAATTGTAAATTGCAAAACACTCCCAGGAGTAACTCTTACTCGCAGTGGGTATCGCGATCCAACTATCTCATAGAAGGTATGCAGTCACATAGCAAATTTTAACACTTGAAATTCCCGATAATGTTTTGCCCCAAGCGATTTATGACCTTGACAAGGTCAACAAACCATAAACCGCAAGTTAAGTTCAACCCGTTCATTTCCTAATTGAATTAAACCCACCCGCACGACCCTTGACAAGGTCAACAAGGCCGTACGACTACCCTAATCCAATCGCATCATATGCATGCAGATAAGCACTAATCAGCTACCGTACACTATGCCTTGACAAGGTCAACAAACGCGGCACGAATACTAAATAGCACTTATCTGAAATGACGAAGGGCTACGACAGGTTTTTAAAAAAACCTTTTGCGTAATGAATTTGATATCGTTGTAGAATCGAGTGATTTGAAAAAGGAGTGGTTTAAGCTCCGCTTTTTAATTCAAGTTTTTTTCAAAACAAGCTAAGTGGGTTGTAGCATCTGCTAGCTTTTGCTAAAGAGGTCACTCCTGGTGAAGGGATATAAGCTATTTCCTCATCGAATGAGCTGCTGAATATTCATCAAAGAATACCACTATGCAAAGAAAAGAGCTACCTTTTTGAAAATTTGATTCTACAACATCATTAGGTTTCTTTCCTTTTCATTAATCTCATTAATGAAGTCCCATCATTTATGTTTCCTAAACATCACACAAGAAACGAAAATACAACATAAGCTTATGCCATCCGCATTCGCCACGGGGTCCCGTCATGCACCGTTAGGTTACTTAACTACTGGCAGAGCGGGGGCAGGACTAGCGTGGACGCAAAACATAAGCAACATTTATTATATATCATATATATAATATGAAGCATTCGTATCACGCAGTTATATGATCTCATCACAGAACATTGCAGCAGAAGTCAACATATGAAATATAGGATATACTAGGAGGTTCATGTTTTAAATCAAGCCAGTAAAAAATATGGATTCCACGGCCGTGATGAATAGCCAAACCCACATCCTGAGACCCCTACGAGAGCAGCAAGCAACCCACCAATTCTAGAGTTAGGCCCGGTCTCGACTCCTCGAGATGGTCTCCCACTGGAATCTAGAACCCGGTTACTTGTGCTCCCCGCCTTGGGTCTATCCTAATGAGGAAAAGTAAATAATATACATCAATGATGACATCATCCTCAACCCGGAAGTGCCCCAATAAAAGAATATTACATACAAATTTTTACATGAATAAAAATGAAAAACTCCCATCTCACGCAAAAACCCCCGACTATTCAAACACGATGATCCAATATAACATATCACAGCAACACATAATATCACATGTCATCAACATAAGTAAATATGCGTATCCCAATTGTCGTTGACGTATAGCAACGAAACCGGCGATACACCACATATTACACTTACGGTCGCAGAAAAGAAAATGAAAACTACAATAATTGGAATTCGCAACCACCTTAGACATCATAAACCCGAAATATCACATACTTCGGATTTCATGCCTAACTATAAAAATTCCTTAGACATCATAAACCCGAAATATCACATATTCCGAATTTCAAGCCTAACGTTATAAACCCGGCATTTTAGTCTCAAATTGAAAACACTTTTCAATATCCAGTCGGGCAATTCAATAAGATTCCTAACAAATGATCGAATGCTCGTCGGAAATATTAGTAGACGCCCCCCGATGCCGTCGACGAAGTGCACTTAGGCGGAACACTGCGGCCGCGAGCATCCAAACGGATTCTTTTGGCAACGGGGTTCTTCAACAGTCACTTGGTCGGGGGTATGGGGCGTGGCTATTTAGTAGCGTTACGCGCCGAGCGTTCGCGTACTATACGAGATTGCGACGGAGTTTTGATCCGAATCAAAACCCCGTGGCAGCAGATTAAAAGAGACTAAATTGCTAGATTTACAAAACGCTAATTAATTTTCACAAAACTAATTATTGTGGATTCCAAATATTGTATTACAAATCACAGATATACTAGAAGATGTTAAATATTTCGATCGATTCATCAAACACCCACAAATCTCAGAGAGCTCAACACTTGAGTCTCAGTTAGAAATACACAGAAAGTAACAAAAGTACCTACGGATCAGCACAAGAAGGGGCAGTCCTGCCTCACCAACTGTGCCGCGGAATTGCGGCTAAACCCATGGTTTTGCCGCGGTTGTGCGGCCGTTTGGTCAAGTTGGGCGCTCGTTCTTCTTGGGGATCCATATAAAACCCTGCATGATTTTATACATATTTTTAATTTCAAAAATTCTAACTTTTGAAAAAATTTCCAGAAACCCGGATTTTAGGGTTTCAAAAAGTCGACCGAACACTTTAACTTCTCCTAGACGACTTCTAATTCTCTAGCATGGCTCTGAAACCATGTTGGAGTTTCTTAGCACGACCACTAGGTTTTAGCAAGTATCGAGTATGCAATTTAAAAAAACCTAGAGTGCTAAGAAACATAAACCTAAAATCGAACTAGAGAATTAGGGTTTTATCAAGCATGTAAACAAACTTTACACTAAGTGAACAATGAATACAACCTTTGTAGACCGGTCCTTCACTTCTATAGCTCTGTGTAGTAGTCCCTTAGCTCTAAGTAGTGGTCCCTAAACTCTTCTTAGGCTCCACTAGGCGAAAAAAATGAGCTTGCTCAAGGATATTCGAGGCTGAAGATGATCTACGTCGAAGAATCTCTAACTCAAGCTACCTCCTCACTAATTGAGGAATTAGTGAAGTAAACAACCTATACTAAATGGTTAGTGTAACACCCTAGTTCATTTATACCAATTCCAGTTCTCGTATTTCTTTATTCGTGATATTCTTGATTTAACGTATTGTGGGTGCGAATGGTATTTTACACTTTATATTGCATTCCACCCGACCCGCTTGCTTGAACCTGTTTGACTCTTATTTATAAATTATCTTGACTTGTTGCATGGACCAGTACATCTCATGATTCAGTATATACTGGTAGTTTATCTAGTATCACATCTTTTGCATATAACAATCTAAATCACGAAAAATAATTTAAAATTGCATTTCATAGCCTGCTTGATACCCTAACCCTGTGGTAGCGTCCTTGCATCGTGTTCTCGTCCCGTTCAGTGAAACGGACGTGTTTGGATGGCTACACGCACGTACGTGCATCCATTCTTAGGGGTATGCATTTTTTTTAACTGAGTATTCATTTTAAAATTTGGAGGTAACGTATATTTTTCATATTTTAAAACTGGATTTTTAGACCCGACCCGGGCGTGTTTTGGACTATTTTTTTGTATTAGCCAAAAACTCAAATTTTCTTAATATTATATTATTATAATATTAACTGCTTAATATATATTATTCACGTTTAAAATCTTTCCTTAACCAAACAAATATTTTTTTAATTTAATCATAACAGTTTATTAACTAAATCCATCTGTTCTCTCTCTCTCCCCACTCAGCCTCTCTCTCTCTCTCTCTCGTTCTCTCTCCTCTCGCTCTTTCTCGCTCATCTCGCAATCATTATTCACTCCTCGATTCCCGTCACCTCCTCCTCTCGCTATGGTCACCTCCCTTCTTTCCTCGTGTCTTCTTCTTTTAATCCCCCGCTTCGCCACGAGATCCCTACAAAAATAAAACCATAACCCTACCTCTACCGCCTCCTATCATTTTTCCCTCGACCTCGCCTCCATCTCCCTCGACACAACCTTACAAACTCCGATCACCTCGTACTTGGCCTCGACATGAGCAACGCCCTCATCACCTTCACCTTCGCCAACACTTTCCTCGTCTCGTTCAACCCATCATCCTCAACAAAATCCTAAGCCTTATTTTATCCGATCCCTTCCTAACCTCGCCCGAGCAGTCACCAGGCCGCCGCCACCAAGATCATCGTCGATTCCATCCTCAGCCGCCGCCACCAAGATCATCGTCGATTCCATCCTCAGCCGCCCACTCATCCTTGACGCCGTTTGTACCTCCGTCCTCTCCCGCCGGTGGCGCCACTGCTGGCGATCCATCCCCGATCTCGTTTTCGAGGGTGTCTCGGACGACTCCCTCGTCTCCGCCGTCGACGCACAACCGAGCTCTACGCCATGGCCGAAGACGACGACGACGACAGTGAGAGGAAGGGCACGACCACTGTGATAAAGAGAAGAAGTTCAAGCGCAGCTCAAGCGAGAGCGGCTCCAGGAACAAGAATCCCCACTAAACATTTGCCCAGAAGTAGCGAATGGTGGAAGTGCTGATGCTTGTCGTTAGGCTGGTAACTGTCGTTCAGCCATGATTTGGATGCTTTTCTTGCACAGAGACCAGTTGATCTTGATGGGTGTTTTTCTTTCCTCAAGTATGGGGATTCATGCCCTTATGGAATAACTTGTAGATTTTTTTACACGCACAAGGAAAGTTTTATGTCAGAAGGTGTTGCTCCTCCAAAGAAGCCATGAAGATAATTTAATTTAATCAACTTGATGCAGAAAATGGTACTAAAGAAAATCCAGAAAATAGCAGCTTAGGTTCATCTATACTTGATCGAAGTTGCGACTACATCCACGGGAAAGGAAACTTGTTGATTTCAGAGGAAAGCTGTATCTTGCACCGTTGACCACTGTTGGCAATCTTCCATTCAGAAGGGTTTGCAAGACCCTAGGAGCAGAGAGTACTTGTGGAGAAATGGCTATGTGTACCAATCTCTTGCAAATCGCCGGATAAGGACGTGTCGTTGACGATCCCGACAACCCAACGAACATACCTGACTCGTGTGATCATCTTGTGCGTTGTTTAGGCTCATTCCGTGTACCGTGCGCGCGTCGCGGCGTTTTCCGCCGACGTGAGATGTTCTGTAATACCGTTCTTGATCCGTCTAGACAAGTTAATCTTGCTACATGCTATTTGAATCAATTCTATACCTATTCTATGTATATAACATACCTGTAGTTTGAATTTAGCACCCATGCATCGTTTTATGACATCTCGATGTTCCGTTGCATCTATTTATATTATTTCAGGTCTAGAACTTGCAAGGTAACCATTGCAATTAGTTTACTAAGCATGCATAATCACATTTAAATGTTAAATCACATACTCACAATTGTTTATTAGTTATATTACCCTTTTTACAGTTTTCCCTATCGGACGACCGATTGCATACCTTTAGCTTTATTCACATTTAATCGCATCTCCAGATGGTTTTATTACATATTAATATGATTTCATCATTCACATGTGTTATACTGCATCCCTAAAACGTTAAAAGTATTCCTTAAGCCAAACTGATAACTGTACGTCTAATAATTTAACCTGTACCTAATTGCATGTCATATTACATATGCCAGTTTATTGTTCTGATGGTATCCATGCTTGATTATTTATAACCCTGATTATGCTAGTTGATTATGAGCACACACATGATATCTTTTACACCTTGACCTGACTCACTACACACATATTGATTGACCCGACATGGTACCGTTCACTACTTGACCTGACCTGATGTACCATGGCTAGACCCGTTACCTGATCTTGTGTCTAATGCCAACAAACCTGACATGTAGTCCTCACAGACCGTTCCTATTGTCTATCCAGACAAACCTGCTCTTACCTGATCCTGTGTTGGCATTAGTTCTTAATTACTGAATACCTGACTTGACATACACAACTTGGGGGTATGGGGAAATCAATGATGAAACCTGACTTGTAACTCGACAGTGTACTACCTTTACTGATCAGATTTAGAGGCTAGGCCAGCCTTGGGATGATGATGCTGACATCATTCATCTGTACATATTTCCTATTTTAGTGCCTAGCGGCATGTCTCGGATTCAGCCCGAGAATCTTGACCGTGGTCCCGGGTATGCACGGGATACTATTGAGTTACATCGATGATTCATCAAATTGATTTCAAAGACCTGAGAGTTGATAACCCAATAGAACAGTTTAGTTTACTCACTGCACACTACCCTTCACTGCCCTGATTTACATTACTGTTACATCTGCTTTTCATTCATGATTATATTTGCATTGCCTGTTACCCTGTTTATATTTTATTGCTTGATGACATGACGCGCTGGCGTCTGGGTTTTGCATGGCCCAGATTCTTCTACCTTGTTGCAGACTGATCAGGAGTATTGCCACTGTTAGAATGAGCGGTGAAGTTCCTGTCGGTATGTAGTCTTACTTCCAGGTTTCATTATTGTACCTCTTGGCTTCCGCACATTGTTATTTCTTGACTCTTTGCTATGGCTTATGGACATGTACTAGATAGTTGGTTTACTTTCCTGTTCTTGATATCTCTACAGCCGTAATGTGACTGTGGAGGGATTTTTCCTATCCACAGGTAGCATGGTTGGCTATGTCACGTGCCCATCTTAGCGTACTCTGGGAAGCGGGGCGTGACAGTTAGTTTGGTATAGATTGACGAAGTAGGAATTTTGCTCACTTGAGAATTATTTTTCACTTTTTTCTTTCAAACTGTTGGAGATAGTGCCCTCAAAGTCAATTATTGGATCGCAGGTACGTGATTGCAATGATTAAGGCAGGACCTATACCGATATGACAGTCTTGCTCAAGATGATAGTATGCTATCTGGTTTGACTTTATCATCGTATACATGTTTTAGTTCACTATTGCATGATGATAGAGCCCATAGGATTCTTGCTTGACTACCAGCAGTATGATGGCGATCATATACGTGGGAGCTGGGGTCTGTAAGCACATCCTTAAAAGTGTCCCTAGTCGTGGGAGTTTCGAGACAGGGCATCGATACTCCAGAGTAGACTAGTGTATACAGTCGAGACCCCGACGAGGGGCGATGGCCGGTCTCACAAGCCATTGGTGTCAGTAGGATCACCTAAGATGTATACAGGTGCTCATTAGGTTA
This sequence comes from Agapanthus africanus, assembly GCA_030015575.1. NCBI lineage: Eukaryota > Viridiplantae > Streptophyta > Magnoliopsida > Asparagales > Amaryllidaceae > Agapanthus > Agapanthus africanus. The sequence goes on from CM057339.1 coordinate 306,056,409, forward strand.
TGAGTACACCGGACAGGACTCGCCGGGAACATGCTAGTTGGTGTTATACATATCGTCAGATAGCAGTTCCCTGGTGACATGTGTACAGGTTAGTTCATCGACCTGAGGTCGTCATTTGTCTCATGTGAGTTCCCACCGTGCTTTGTGTTAGGTTTACCTAGCACCCTATGAGAGGTTTGGAAGCATCACATGTCACAAAGATTAAATTTTTAGAGTGCTAAGTGAACACACAAAGAATCAATCCTAGAAAATTAGGGTTTCATAACTTTACAAGTAACAAAGACTAGGGTTTTGAGAGTACAACCTTTGTAGCTCCCTACGCTAGACTCCTTGGCCACTTGAGGGTTGGAAAAGGGTTTGCTTGAGGTCTTCTAATGTCCACGACGATCCACCCGAAGCTCCTTTGTCCAAGCTAACAACTTCACTTTATCAAGAGAAAGAAATGAAGCTAACACTCTAAACAAGTGGCCAAGACTTGTGTAGAATGGTGTTGTGGTTCTTTTTCTCACTTCAAAATCCTATCTTGTTGAGTATTTTGCTCACTTGAATGATCTAGAGAGCAAAAGAGCAAGGTTGAAGAAGATGATGGCTTTTTAAGATGAAGAGAAAAGATAATCTCATGAAAAGAAAAAGAAAATATATGTATATATATTTATTTCTTCTCATCTCAAACCATGGTTAAATGATAAAGATATTATTTAATTTGAGTTAAAACATGAAAGGAAAGTTTAATCCATGGTTAAGAGTAGGTGAGCATGGTTAGGTCAAAGAAGAGTGTAGAAACAAACCATGAATTATCCTTTCCTTTTCCATTTTGTTTTAAAACAAATAGAAGTAATAATCCATATAAATAATCAAGGTGTGAGTCTTATATTGCCACCATTTTCTATGTATAAACAACCGTGATAGAATGATGTATGTATGCATGTGTGCATGCACATCCATATGTGCATGAACAAGAATGAATGCATACATGCATGCATACATCCAAATAGAACAAGAAAGGATTTCTAGTGAGAAGCTAATGGTTAAATGATAAATCAACACTTGATTTATCAACCCGGTCATATCACATACGACCCGACCAAAAGCAAGCCGCCCGATTAATATACGGTATCTCATACGCGCATTTTAACCGGTTCCATGCGCATATCGCATACGCGCACCACAACGTTTCGCCTGGACTAGGTAACTCCTTTGTGGGACTCTAAGACCCGTCAATACGCCGGTAGTGGGTGATAATCATATCAAGCACCCCCAAGCCGCAACCGGTCAGCTAAACGTAACGGCCACCCGGGTATTGAGCGATCAGAAGAAAACAAGCGAACCTGCTACAACTCCCGTCGAGCCAACCGGCAACACTACCGTACAGTCCGGTCTCTTCGTCAGATATGCTGCATATCGAGCCTAGGGATGGTTACGCCGACCCCAATAACTCAATAAGTCGTGCAGGTGAATGGTCTATAACAGATCGAGAAACTACTGATAACACTTATCAGTAAATCTCAGCAGCCCTGGCCAGGGACTTACTGATATAACCAGTCAAGCACAGCACAGCATCAACTCCCAATACCGGAAGAGACGAAACCCCTCCTATCGCTCATCGCCTTCGTGTGTCTCGGGACTGTACCCAACGGTTACCTGTTTGCACGACTCAGTAGAGCCGTGGTAGGGTGGTAATCAAAGTATAGTGGGAGAGCACACAAGTATCTATGACGATCTCGGGTCTACAGACTAACCTGTACCAGTGTCATCTGAGAACTGCTATCCGACGATAGATATAATTCCATATAGGAGTTCTCGGTGAGTCCGTCCAGTGTACCCAGTCACCACTGAGCACCCGTATATGATCTTGATGTCAAACATCGATGAATGTGGGAACATTCATCGCCCATCGTATGGGTTTAGTATCATATACGCTAGTCTACTCTGGTATATCAATGCCCCGTCTCGATATACCTACGACTAGGGACATTCCAGGATATGCTCATAAACTACAGATGTCCCACTAGTATGATCTCTATCATAATCACTGTAGTCAGGCCAATATCCTCAGGGCTTTATCAACATGTATGAATGAGTAAAAGCATGATCAAATTAACATGTCAGATAAAGAAGAACCAGATAGCATACTATCATGTCGAGCAAGAATGTACACTAAATATATATATATATATATATATATATATATACATGTATAAATACATCCACTGTCATATAATGGCCTCTAGGGCATACATATATCCAACACTTTGATTTCCACCCTACCACGGTTCAAAGGAGTCGTGCAAACAGGTCTTTTTTGGATACAGTCCAGAGCCACATAGAGGCTAGTGAGCGGATCGGCAGGGGATTCGTCTCTCCCGGTATTGGGGGTGAGATCGCGCTGTGTCTAGGAGAGCCATTACACATAGCCCTCGGCCGAGGCAGGAGATTTACTGGTAGGTACTCCAGTAGTATCTCAGGGTGTTCTGGGCCACTCTCTGACACGACTTATACCGCTATTGGGGGTCTGACGTTACCAGCCCCTAGGCCGATATGCGATACTCATAGACGAACAAACCGGACTGTATGTATATTGTCACTGTTAGGCTCAGTAGGGTTTATGGATGAGTTCGCTCGTCAGCTTCCCTTCCAATAAATACATAGGCAAACGTTACGTACAGCTCGTACCTCTGACGTGCTAGTGGTTATACTCAGTGCCAGTGTGTTGATGAGTCATTAGAGTCCCCCACAGACAATTTCCCAAGTTCGGGCGAAACGTTGTAGAGGCCGTATGGTTTTGTGGCAGGGTTCGGAAAATGCTCGTGCGTTATCGCACGTGTCATTTTTCGGGCAGATAATACTGGTAGGCTTTGGTTTAAGCCGGGACCCAGTATTATACTGTGTAGATATAATATTTTTGTCTCAGTTGCATTTGTATTCGGTTGTAATACAAATGCGGGTATGTTTATACTGATACGGGGTTATCCTGAAATTCGTTTCAGGATCGCTTTTGAAAGTTGCCAGTTTCCAGTTTTCTATCAGCCGTATTTAACATTCAGTTAAATGCGGATTTATCTTTTCTTGAGATGAGTGTGGAAGTTTCTAGATGGTGACTAGGATGGTGACTAGGCTTGTGAGTCATTAGTGCATTGATTATTGCATTAATGGTTTTGGTGGCTAGGTTAAATGATTCATCCTTTGCTTTAATTGTGTTCATACAAGGTGTTATGTGACTCATCCTCTTCATTGATCTTATGATCACCTCCCCCTCTCCTACACTCACCTCCCTCCCCTCTATGTAGTGGCCGGCCTCCCCCCTCTTGTGGTATGATGGTTGTTACTCACTAGGGAAAAGATTATGATAGATTTGTAAATGGAAATTTCATATAACTCAAATTCTTATCACCCGATTCCAAAAGGAAACTTCATTAACCGTTCGTCCATAGCTTTGGACGTAACGAGACAAAGTGTTCTACTCATTCTCTACATCATCTTGGTCGTCTCTTCTAGCAAACTTGATGATCGAGTTGCCTCGGTTCAGAGACGGGAGCCCGTTTAAAGATCCGTCGACGTGGTGCCACCTGGACGAGAAGACTGGAGATTCAGGAGATCGGAGCAGCCGCAACAAAGCGTGGGATGATGGTTGAAGACCGAAGGACTCGGATCGTTCGGTATAACTCTTCTACCCACTTTGTAGTTTGTTAGTTTAGCTTTAATGGCAGATCCGGGTTATAGTACGCGATAGCGCCAGTTGTAAAAAGTTTTTGTTCCGCATATGGCATCTATTAGACGGCCGGGGCACTACCGTGGACTTACAGTGGTATCAGAGCCTCACCATTAAGCTTTACTAACTTGTGCTAACGCGTTTAAAACATCGATCGAACGGATTTTCGAAAACCGCAAATTCCAGGGTTAAAGTTTCTGTCGATTTTAAACAGTGTCTAAAAATTATTTTACATATCGCAGAAAACTAAGCAGGCTTTTCTAAGCATTATGGAAAAATTTGGGCACGTGATCCCACAAGACCACCGTGGAACCGCGGCGTGTTTGTGGGAACAGTGCTCCAACTTTTTCCAGAGAGCTTCATTGTGGAAATTGTGGTTTTTGGTATATATCTTTTGGGCCCAGATTTTGTTACTGTACAGCAGATGTACGTGGGGCCCACTTCGGGAAGTTTTGTCGATCGAAATTTTAAACTTGTTAGTTTGCAGTATTTACATTATATCTCCGACCGGGAATGTCATTTGAGCGGTAAACCGCATCTAATTGCTATAGTTCTTTTAGACGGGTTTGCGAACGTGACATTCGCGTTGATGTTCTGTGTTGTGCTGTGATGTTGCGGATTTGTCGTGGTGGATAGCAGGGTGCAATGATAGTGCAGTTTGGATTTATTTGTACATTTGTTATTGCGGGGCGAGCGTCCAACATGTTGACTGCCGTCACTGCATGTTGTATAATATTCTTTTGGGGCACGACCGGGTTGAGGTCGATGTACCCGTTGTACATATTTTTATTTCTGTACTAGGTTTATCCCGCGAAGAAGTGCACAAATAGCCGGGTTCTGGAGGGCAACGGGTCCGTATCTCATGGCTTTGAGAGGCAAAGGGGGCCTCACTCTAGAATTGGCAAACTATTCGCCGCACTCGTAGGGGGTATAGGTTGACCCAAGAAGGGGTGCTCAAGTTACCGGATTCTGTGAAGTGCCGGGTGTTCCATTCACTATGTTGTGGGGACTACCTCGCTTCAGGTTTTGGCGGGTAACTTGCCGCACCCGTAGGGATCTAGGTTTCATTGCACAGGCTATCCACACGACCAGGGGAACGTCGGGTTTCAGTAGCGGCTCTGTGAAACCCGGGGATTCCAGATTATCTGTATTGTTCTGTGATGCTTATTACTTTTCTGTAATGTTGCATATTATCACGCCTGGAGCGATTATTGTATATTGGTATATATACTATTAAATGTTGTATATGTTTTACACCCGCGCTAGTCCAGCCCCCGCTCTGTCGTTAGTTAAGTAACCTAACGGGTGATGACGGGACCCAGTGACGAATGCGGATGGCATATACGTATATTTTATTTTCGTTCTTTTCTGGTGTGATTGATTGATGGGACTGCGTTGATTCTTATCAATGCAAGATAAAACAAACCTATATTTGATGTTGTTGGAACAAATTTAAAAAGGTGTTATTACAAAGATGTTTCCTTTTGTTTTGCATAGCGATATTCAGTTAGAATATCCCGCACCTCATTCGACGAGGCAAGGGCCGAGATCCTTTCACCGGGAATGACCCCTTGGGCATAAGTTTACGTCAGGGTAATAACTTCACTATAGTCGATTATAAGTTGCTTTGCATCGCGGTATTCAGTTGGAATATCCTGCACCTCATTCCACGAGGAAAGAGCCGAGATCCCTTCACCGGGAGTGACCTCTTTAGCAAAGGTTTTTCGTCACCATATTTTATAAAAAGCTATCAGGTTCCTTCAGCGAGATCAAGTTCATTACGTTAAAGGTTTTTTCGCCAAAAACCAGCCGTAGCCCTCCGTCATTTCTTTTGGGTATTCAGTAGTATTCAAGCTATGTATTTTGGCCCTTAGTCAAGGCATAGTGTTTGGTAGCTGCTGGGTATTCATTTGTTGCATAGATAGATGAGTTGGTTTGGGACAGTCGTTCTGCCATTTTGGCCCTTAGTCAAGGGCATGTACGGGTGGGTTTAAATTAACCTGGATAGTGACGGGTAGAACTTGGCATGTGACTTATGACATTTTGACCAAAGCCAAGGTTATAACTTGAGTGGCTTCCATCGGGAGTTTCAAACATACAAGAAACTTGCCAGGCATGCGCATACCTTCTGGAGTGTGATAACTTGAGTGGCTTCCATCAAGTTATCATGCGATGATAGTTGGATCCCGATTCTCACTGATGAGTTAGTTTACTCTTCGGGTGATCCCAACTAATTCTTCTTTTAGGTTTGGAGGAGAATTTGAGATTACAGTGGGAGGTTTCCTGATTAGATAAAGTGATAACCATTCTGATCTAGGTTAGAGTGCACGCAGAGTGTTTCTTTTCTCTCTCTCTCTTTGGCAGCGACCTTTGACCGACCCTAGACTATGACTCAGTGACCAAGTTGACCGAACCTTCTTAAAATACTGGCTTTTGGATTGTCTATAGTTGCATAAGTCATTGCCGCTCCTTCTTTTACCCTTTGTATTTCTCATAACACCCCGTATTACTACGGACATCCACTTCCATTGGATAGATCCATCGTATGGTTATATACGAACTCGAAGGGACTTCTTCGAGAATGGATCCAGGTTCAAGAGAAATAGAATTGGTTTATTCAGTTTTCTTTTATTATCACCTTCTCTCAGGTTGCGAGGGCTTCTTAGTCTAGGAGAGTACACCTATTATGCTTATTGGATAGTCTTATTCCAAATCATAGGCTGGTGCCGAAAGGTGGGGAATGGAGAAAACCAATTAGCCTAAGTAGGGTGTACAGAAGGTAATAGCTAAAGACAAAATAAAGGGATTAGAAAAAGGGCAAAGTAAATTGCGACTGTTATCATTCATGACCTAAACCATGTACTTCATCTCCACTCCTATTTGACCTTTACTTTTTTCCCCAGTTCGGGAGAAATAGAATAAAGGTATTATTCAGTTGTCTTTTATCATCACCTTCTCTCAAGTTGCGAGTACTCCTAGGATTAGGAGGATACACCTATTATGCTTACTGGATAGTCTTCTTCCAAACCATAGGCTGGTGCCGAACGGTAGGGAAGGAAGAAAACCACTTAGCCTAACGATGGTGTACAGAAGGTAACGACTAAAGACAAATAAAGGGATTTGGAGAGAAGGCAAAGAGATACGGTTATAGTCATGAATTGGATTATGGAAGAGGCATTACTAGGAATACCAGGATACCCCTACGAAACATTTTCATGTTTCAATGCATTGTTAATGGAAAACTGATTTCCCGATTAGATACTTACTCCAGGGTATGTATTTACCAGGTTTGATTCACATCTGTATGGTTCTACAGATGATGAGTGGGAGTAGGTTATTGGGAATAAGGTGATCATCCTCATTATATCGGAATTCGTTGTAATTGGTGATATTTGAGGAAGTCGCCTGAGTTTTTGCCGGACGTCATGTATTTGGTTTTGAGTATCCGTTGTTGTGCACCAATTTCAAAATGATATATCTGTATGTTTATTTTTATAAAGTGATATATAACTTTTTGAAATTATGTCCGTGACATTTACCTATATCAGTTGGCGATTGGGTAAGGAGAATTGAACAGCGGAATGGTTCTTAACCATAAGTACAGTTTTCAACCTACGATGCACAAGTTTTGAGTTATTCAACTCAATGGACTTATACATATGTTGTCCAGTGTCCGTCAAGACAAAGGGGTTGGTCCTCGTACTATGTTCTGTTTACTTACGACTTCTCTAGTTCTTAGATAAGTGTTTCGCAGAAATACAATGTCTAAGTTTTGAGAAGTTGTGGGTATAAGAATAAAATAGAGAACCAGATGTCTCAAGTATCGGGATTCTTCAAAGAAATCGAAGATGTAGATACATGTGATTGGTATTCAGATGAAAGTAATGGTTTTGAGAAACTTGTTTCTCATTCAGGTTACTCATAATTGGATGGATTCCTAAGTTGAGTAATGCTGATTAACCTCTCTCCATTAAGTTGATATGCACTGGAGACAGTTGCATGGTTTGAATCTGGTTCCAGTTAAATTAGTGCTTCTATTTCTATATTGTATATAGAATAGTTCATATCTTAACGATGTTAAGATATGAGGAGTTGTCCAGCTTATGCTTAAAACCAGACACTGGATAACTCAAGGCACGTTTCTGTAATGGCAGTTTGTGGGTTGACCCTAGCTTCGACGAGGGTTGAATTTTCTACCATCTGGAAGATCAATAATGATATTGTTCTTGACTCGCCACAGTTTTAGTAAAATGGATTTTTTTCGGAAAACAGTAGTGGGAGTATGGTAGAACTGGAAGTGATTCCAGAACCGCAAACGATTACGGAAAATTTAATAGGACCAATATATTCAATCAGGTTTGACATTCCAATAGCCACTCCGCAGATATGGTGGGTAACCTCAGACACCCAAGAGATACTCCGGTAGCCTCAAGGACGGTGACAGGGAGGTTCTTGTTTACCCAGACTTGACACTACTGTTGTTCCAGACTATGAGACCCGGCAGGAGGACATGTATAGCGTCGTTCTAAACTAGTTTTAGACGTACACGTATATATATTATTCTGCCAGAGGGTTGTTGTGGTCAGTGGGAGCAGCGGAAGCATAGTGGACAAGAAGCTTATGTCTATAGGCTTGAGCAGATATAGCGGAGATAGATCATCTAATTTTGATGTGAGAGTCATAGGTTTGACTTCATCAGAATAGAGGATGGATCTGTTGAGAAGGTAGTAGGGTATGATGTCCTGGTATATGGATGACAAACACAGAGTAGGAAGTAAAATTCCTATACTACGATCGGTTGTACTGTGGTAGTCACACAGTTGTTTCTCCACAAAGGATATGGATGTAGTATCTGACATTCTGGTTACTAGATCTATGGTTTTAAATCTAGATTTGGGTAGTTTCCCAATATGGGTACTTTGACAATATTCTAATAGTATTTTAGAATAGATGACTCCTGGCATGGTGGTGTACCTGCAGGTGATGGAGTCACCCTCTCTAAAGGTGTCTTAGAGACTAAAGGAGAGAGGGATGTGCATGATTGGCAGATCACTTGCTTAGGCAATTGAGTCAATCATGAGATGTCAAGTACCACACCAGATGTTATATTTTGCACTAGATGCGATAAGTTTATATTAATCCAATCCTGGAGAAACATAAGGAAGCAGTTTTAGAACATAAGTGCATGCTCTACGGATTTGATGACAACAGCCTCCTTCGGGAAACGGTTATCATTCCAGGCTTCCAAGGTGACATGGATGACGGAGTGATTGTCAGAGTTATAGTTTTCCCTCTGACGAGAGACAGTATTATGGACAGGTGGTCCAAGAGGATACTGTGGGAGGCATGGTGCTGGATACTGATTAGGTTCAGTTATCAATAAAGTCTAAGAAGTTTGAATTTGGAGTTCATTTATGAACTAGGTCCCATCAGATATTCAGACATATTCTAAGACAGGAATTACTCGATTCGGGAGATGGCTTTCTCCGCGAACTTGAGATTAAGAGAGACATAGAAAGAAACATCAGGGCGGATCCACTCGCTGAGGCTATTTCTTGAACACAAGAGTTTTACAAACTAGCTTTGTGAAACTGATTAGTAGAGGAGTTAGATGTTCGGTATCACACGGGCTGTGAGTATGCGACATCGCAATAATTAGCCTTAAGTGCAAGTGGGAGATTGTTGGAGATAGTGCCCTCAAAGTCAATTATTGGATCGCAGGTACGTGATTGCAATGATTAAGGTAGGACCTATACCGATATGACAGTCTTGATCAAGATGATAGTATGCTATCTGGTTTGACTTTATCATCGTATACATGCTTTAGTTCACTATTGCATGATGATAGAGCCCATAGGATTCTTGCTTGACTACCAGCAGTATGATGGCGATCATATACGTGGGAGCTGGGGTCTGTAAGCACATCCTTAAAAGTGTCCCTAGTCGTGGGAGTTTCGAGACAGGGCATCGATACTCCAGAGTAGACTAGTGTATACAGTCGAGACCCCGACGAGGGGCGATGGCCGGTCTCACAAGCCATTGGTGTCAGTAGGATCACCTAAGATGTATACAGGTGCTCATTAGGTTATGAGTACACCGGACAGGACTCGCCGGGAACATGCTAGTTGGTGTTATACATATCGTCAGATAGCAGTTCCCTGGTGACATGTGTATAGGTTAGTTCATCGACCTGAGGTCGTCATTTGTCTCATGTGAGTTCCCACTGTTCTTTGATTTCCACCCTACCACGGCTCAAAGGAGTCATGCAAACAGGTCTTTTTTGGGTACAGTCCCGAGCCACATGGAGGCTATTGAGCGGATCGGCAGGGGATTCGTCTCTCCCGGTATTGGGGGTGAGATCGCGCTGTGTCTATGAGAGCCATTACACATAGCCCTCGGCCGAGGCAGGAGATTTACTGGTAGGTACTCCAGTAGTATCTCAGGGTGTTCTGGGCCACTCTCTGACACGACTTATACTGCTATTGGGGGTCTGACGTTACCAGCCCCTAGGCCGATATGCGATACTCATAGACGAACGGACCGGACTGTATGTATATTTTCACTGTTAGGCTCAGTAGGGTTTATGGATGAGTTCGCTCGTCAGCTTCCCTTCCAATAAATATATAGGCAAACGTTACGTACAGCTCGTACCTCTGACGTGCTAGTGGTTATACTCAGTACCAGTGTGTTGATGAGTCATTTGAGTCCCCCACAGACACTTTCCCAAGTTCGGGCGAAATGTTGTAGAGGTCGTATGGTTTTATGGCAGGGTTTGGAAAATGCACGTGCGTTTTCGCACGTGTCATTTTTCGGGCAGATAATACTGGTAGGCTTTGGTTTAAGCCGGAACCCAGTATTATACTGTGTAGATATAATATCTTTGTCTCAGTTGCATTTGTATTCGGTCGTAATACAAATGCGGGTATGTTTATACTGATACGGGGTTATCCTGAAATTCGTTTCAGGATCACTTTTGGAAGTTGCCAGTTTCCAGTTTTTTATCAACCGTATTTAACATTCGGTTAAATGCGGATTTATCTTTTCTTGAGATGAGTATGGAAGTTTCTAGATGGTGACTAGGCTTGTGAGTCATTAGTGCATTGATTATTGCATTAATGGTTTTGGTGACTAGGTTAAATGATTCATCCTTTACTTTAATTGTGTTCATACAAAGTGTTATGTGACTCATCCTCTTCATTGATCTTGTGATCACCTCCCCCTCTCCTACACTCACCTCCCTCCCCTCTATATAGTGGCCGGCCTCCCCCCTCTTGTGGTATGATGGTTGTTACTCACTAGGGAAAAGATTATGATAGATTTGTATATGGAAATTTCATATAGCTCAAATTCTTATCATCCGATTCCAAAAGGCAACTTCATTAACCGTTCGTCCATAGCTTTGGACGTAACGATACAAAGTGTTATACTCATTCTCTACATCATCTTGGTCGTCTCTTCTAGCAAACTTGATGATCGAGTTGCCTCGGTTCAGAGGCGGGAGCCCGTTTAAAGATCCGTCGACGTGGTGCCACCTGGACGAGAAGACTGGAGATTCAGGAGATCGGAGCAGCCGCAATAAAGCGTGGGATGATGGTTGAAGACCGAAGGACTCGGATCGTTCGGTATAACTCTTCTACTCACTTTGTAGTTTGTTAGTTTAGCTTTAATGGCAGATCCGGGTTATAGTACGCGATAGCGCCAGTTGTAAAAAGTTTTTGTTCCACATTTGGCGTCTGTTAGACGGCCGGGACGCTACCATGGACTTACACTCACCCTACTCAAAGTTAGAGAGCAAAGAAGGAGATGAAGATGATGAACAAGTGATGAACCCTTGGGTGAGAAAATATCTCAAATTATATTTGTAGAGACTTGACCATGGCTAAAGATAATGGTTGGGTTAATAAATATCTAGAGTAAAACAAAATTAGTGGATAAAGTCAAGGCTTCTACATGCTTCCACAAGCATCTTGCCATGAAATTTTCCACCTAATTTTGGTTTATCCCTTAATAATTAAATCACCCAAATAATCTTTAGTTTGGTGTGAGTCTCATACACCCATGTCCAATGTATCATCTAGCATGACACAATAGTAAATACATTAATATATATCTCATATATATTTATATGTATTTGTAGAAAAGAAATTCTTAAGTGAGATAATATTAGTTAATATATATTAATACATCAAATATATAATTGTATATTAAATTATTAAATCAACACTTGATTTAATAATCCGGCTATATCACATACAACCGACTAATATTATTTATATGTATATCACATACAACCGACTAATATCATTTATACATATAACAAATTATTGAATCAACACTTGATTCGATAATCCGGTTATATCACATATAACCTTTATCGCGAGATTAGAATACTGTATCACATACACGTATTAATCTCGGTCCTGCACATATCACATATGCCCTACTTCATTTCGCTTGAGCTAGGAAACCACTGTGTAGGACTCTAAAGACTCGTCAATACGCCAGCAGTAGGTAATGATCATATCAGTCACCCACAAGCCGTCAGCGGTACTAGCTGAACGTAACGGCTACCCAGGTATTGAGCGATCAGAAGATCAACAAGCAAGCTTGTCCAAACTCCCGTGAATCCATTAAGTAACACTACCGTACAGTCCGGTTTCTTCGTCCGATATGTCGCATATCGAGTCTGGGGGTGGTAAACGTCATACCCCAATAACTTCATAAGTCATGTCGATGTGAGGTTCATAACGGGTCGAGAAACTACTGATAACACTTACCAGTAAATCTCATCATCAGCCCTGGCCAGGGACTTCCTGTTATATCCAATCGAGCACAGCGCAATATTAACTCCCAATACCGGGAGAGACGAAACCCCTCCTATCGCTCATTGCCTCCATGTGACTCGGGACTGTACCCAAAATCCACCTATTTCCACGCTCTCTTGAGCGTGGTAGGGAGAAAATCAAAGCACAGTGGGAATCACACAAGACTATATGACGATCTCGGGTCTACAGACTAACATTTACCAGTGTCACCAGAGAACTGCTATCTGACGATAGGTATAATACCATCTAGGAGTTCTCGGCGAGTCTTATTCGGTGTACCCATTTTCCAATGAGCACTAGTGTACAATCTTTGATGTCAAACACCAATGGATGTGGGATCATCCATCGGCCCATACAGGGTCAAGAAACGTACACACTAGTCTACTCTGGAATATCGATGCCCTATCTCGATACTCTCTCGACTAGGAACAATTAAAGGATGAACTTGTAGACTACCCTGGCCCCACTAGTATGATATGCATCATAGTCCTGGTAGTCAAATACACATCCTAAGGGCTTTATCAACATGTAACGGAGAGACTATATAATGATACAAGTGTACATGTTAAGATAAAGAGCAACCAGATAGCATACTATCATATCGAGCAAGAAAGTCCTCTCTATATATGTCCAAGCATCCACTATAATATACAATCATGAACAATAATGCCCTCCACGGCATACATATAACTAACAATCTCCCACTTGCATTAAGGCCGGTTGTTGTAGTATCTCATATCCAACATCCCAAAATGTCTCTCAAATTGTATCTGGGGAAGGGCCTTCATGAATGGATCCGGCGTGTTATTCTTCGTGTCAACTCTCCTGACCTTGATCTCTCGGCGATCAACTATCTCCCGGATCACGTGATACCGCCTCAGAATACGTCTGGATCGCTGATGGGACCTGGGTTCCTTGGCTAAATCCACAGCTCCATTGTTATCACAATACAAATGCATTGGATGCTCAATGGATGGAACCATACCAAGTTCAGTTATGAACTTCTTCATCCAGATGGCCTCTTTGGCGGCATCGTTGGCAGCGATGTATTCAGCCTCCATCATCGAGTCTGCCACGGTATCTTGCTTGGAACTCTTCCAACATACCGCCCCTCCATTGAGGGTGAAGACAAAACCCGAGACCGACTTATTTTCGTACTTATCACTTTGAAAGCTCGAATCGGTAAAGGACTCCACCTGGAGTTCACCGTTACCATACACCAAGAACATTTCTTTAGTCCTTCTCAAGTACTTAAGAATGTTCTTCACACCTGTCCAGTGATTCTCCTCAGGATCCGATTAATACCTGCTTACAACACTAAGTGCGTAAGCTACATACGGTCTGGTACATAACATCGCATACATGATAGACCCGACAGCTGAAGCATAGGGTATCCCTTACATGCGAGCCCTCTCCAAATCAGTCTTGGGGGACATCTCTTTGGAGAGAGTGATTCCTGAGATCGTGGGTAAATTTCCATGCTTGGAATCTTCTATACTAAACCTCTTTTGTATGGTGTTAATGTACCTGGATTGGGACAATCCCAACATCCGCTTAGATCTATCTTTATAGATCTTAATCCCCAGGATGTAGGAGGCATCACCCAGATCTTTCATGGAGAACCTTTATGATAAGAATAGCTTGACTGAGTGTAGCATAAGAACATCATTTCCTATCAAGAGTATGTCATCCACGTATAATATGAGAAAGACAACCTTAATCTCTACTACCTTCTTGTATATACAAGGTTCATCTACGTTTTTTATGAAGTCAAACTCTTTGACTGCCATATCAAAACAGATGTTCCAGCTCCATGATGCCTGCTTTAATCCGTTGATTGATTTAAGCAGCTTGCACACCCTTCCGCTGCTCCCACTATTTACGAAGCCCTCTAGCTGTGTCATGTACATGCTCTATTTTAAATCACCATTTAGAAAAGCGGTCTTGACATCCATCTGCCAGATTTCGTAGTCATGGTATGCAACGATGGCAAGTAGGATCCGGATGGACTTAAGCATAGCCACTGGAGAAAAGGTTTCATCATAATCCACACCTGGTCATTGACGAAAACCTTTTTGTCATGACCCGAAATGGCACGTGACTGGCACTTGAATCATATGAAATCTATAGGACCCCATCTAATTCAAGTAAGCCAAAAACCCAGAAATCTAAACCATTTAAAGAAGAAAGTGAAGGAAAACTTTATTTTAAAGCAAGTGGTTTAACAAAATAAGCCGAAGTAAGCATTTTTAAAATCTCAAGTATTTTCCGAAAATTTCGGCAGAGTTTCCTTTGTAAATACTGACCCCAAAAGGGTACAACATGCATAATATACATAAAGGCATCCCCAAGCGGGAGCTAGCTCTTCGCTAATTGGCGGTCACAACCAAGCAAGCAATATAATATACAACACCAGAGGGCGAGGATCAAAACTCAAAAGGAAACTCAAAATCATTGAGAAAACCATAATAATACAATGCACGGCCCTGAGGTCGAAAGAATATACACTGGTCTTCTAAGTCTATAAAATATACAAGTCTGGTTGATGGAGTTACTAGATACAACTGAATATAAATAAATGATACAATGGTGGTCATGATGTGAGTGAACCCACCTACCAAAGCAATCACCCAGAATGAAGTAATATGCCAGCAAAGCCGCCAAGGAAAACCTATACGGCAAAACCTGCAAGAAACTGTGGCACAACGGGGGTGAGTTGCCAACTCGTGAGTAGAAAACATCACAGAGCAGAAATCGCATGTATGACTCAATCGTAGGTCATACGATCAGTGATATCCTCAAATAATAATATGGCCTGAAGCATATAATAATAATGGAAAGGGTAACACCTATGCATAAGTGTAATCCCATGTGCTCGTGTCAGTGCCTCAGGGAGAAATATATCATAAATATGATGTATGAATGCATGAAAACAGAATGCATCTAAATGTGGAAACTGTTTTCTTATCTCAGTGAGATTTCTGTATAAAATCGAGTATCATCAATGAAATCATGCGGAAAATCAGTGGCAATCATCGACACAAAATATAAATCTCAAATCTCGATATCTCAGGCTCCGGCTATCCGGACTGGCCTGTATCATCAAATATCAATATCTAAGGCTCCGGCTATCCGGACTGGCCCAAATCCTCAAATAAAAGACCACGTCGGTATCCTCCGGATATCCGGCGCGTCATAATAAAATTATCGGTCAGTAGTGCTCCCCTGTCTCAGGCTCAACGCCATCATCTGCGACCTTCTCGCCCCGGGGTATCACACCGGGTCCACCATGCACCCACAGAAGGTTCCTCCTCCTCCTCAAATCGGGTGTATGATATCGCTCAAGAGCCGAGAAAACTCATGGTGGACATATCTCAAATCATATTAGGAGAAAACCGCACTTTTGTATCTTTAAAAAATGATAATACGTTTTATAAATTCTTGCGGTTTCTCCAAATCCAGAAATCTCATGGAAATCTGAAATAACAATCTCTAATGTAAATAACAGTGAATACTGGGCTCCGGCAATCCGGACTGGTCCATAATATTGCATGACAAATGAATATAAAATGCATGGGTATCTAAATAAAGAATGCAATATCTAAACTAGCACATGAAAGCAATAACTTATAGAAACTATCAGCTAGCAAGTTATGTCAATGAAATAATATTCTCTAAAGTGTACATGATATAGCAATTACCGATGAAGATGTGTGTGAGCCGGCAAGCAAGTGTACGTGGAGCATACGCACGAAAATATATATAGGCATGCAATTCAATGTGAACAGCAGAATAAATGGCAATGAATAGTAAATGCAGCAATAATGAAATATACATTCCTATATACAAGTCATACAGTTTTTGATATATGAAATCGCACGAATCGTGGTGTTTAGAAAATAGGGCTACGGTGTTTTTATGAAAAAGTACATCCTTTGAAATATCCGTAGTATCCCTTGGCCTGTCTTTAAAATACCCACGATTCGTTAGTTTTGGAAGTAAGTATGACCCGTGCTCAGTCTAACATCTACTAAGTAACTACAGGACTAAACTAACAGACTAGTCGAAAGGGTAAGGAAATCCACCTAACTCTGAGTCAATGTATATATATATATATATATATATATATATATATATATATATATATATATATATATATATATATATATATATATAATAGTCGGTGATCTCGCTTCAATAGTATCGCGTACGATACAATATGTATATCATATGACATCCTCGAGTCAAGAGTGTGGATCTATCATCATAATTATATCTCATACGGTAAATCCCTCGTACGGCATCCCAAATCAGGGTATGGGTCAATATCAAATTTATCTCATTATACAACTGGTATCCTTATCATCATATATCATGAGCTAGGTACCGATCTACGTCTAGTACATACTGATACCATCAATAATATATATGCGTGTGTCTGAAAACACATCGCCTAAAGATCCGCTATAAAATCATGCCGTATCTCAAAATACGAACCAAATCACATCACCGATCTCATGGCATCATGCCCAATCACATCGACTCGTCTCCAAGTACCATATACTATCTTCATCATCCATGTATATGTATACGTATATATATATATATATATATATATATATATATATATATATATATAGTCACATACCTGTGTGGGTATATATATATATATACATATCCCCATATACGTACAAGAAATAAAATGTATGCGTGTATGTGTGCGTGTATGCAAATACTACTCTAGGGTTCGCGACTAAGAAACTAACTAAATGCGTTTTCCTACAAGTATGCTAAAACTATCCCAAAGTCACCTAGCATTTCTTACTAAGTATACACATCTCATAACATATATATATATATATATATATATATATATATATATATATATCATAACACATTCGCGTTCTATACTACGAAACTGCGGGGGTGCTATACGCCATCCACCCGACTTCCCCTGTAGATATATATCTACTCACCTGGACACCTCGGCTAATCTGCTCCAATTTCAGCTCTGTCATTTTCGAGCCACGTCCGATGCCTCTGCACCCGATCCTAGCAATGTACACAAGGAAATAAGAGAATAAATATATGATAGTCGCGAAAACAAACGATATTAGTCAACCACGCGCATTAACTTGACGCGCACATACTCGGTGCACGAAATGCGTCGTGACAATTCAACAAACTACAACTATGGTCACTAAACGTGAAAATCCCCAAACTTTAAACCCAAATGTACCAATCGTGGTTTCACAACACACTAAATATTATATGAAATAGGTTATATATCAACAAAACCTCAATTTTGATCAAATCGATTTTATTCCAAAAACCTAGTAAGCATCAATTACCCGTTTTACTTCAAAACATGATGTTTTAACCAATCTAATGGCCACCTTGCTCACATAATATTTTAACTAAGTCACACAAACCATAATTAAATTTTTAATCTCACTTATTTTCATTCACCCAAAATTTTAGTTTGCAATTTAGCTTAATTAGTAAAATTTTAAAATAACAATTTGCAAACTAGCTACTAGGTTTGATTTTACATGCCTTAATATGATAAATTACACACTTAAACCATGTTCAAATGATATAAAACCCTAACTTGATCCATACCCAATTCTTGAATTTCAAACTTGCAATTTAATTCATAGTTAAGCATCTAATTAGCTTAAATTGAAGTAATAATCCAACAAGAAATCAATGGGTTAGGATTTATACCTCACAAATTTTAGAGGTCTAGCTTGGGAATTAGCCTCCAAAAATTGCTTTTATGCTCCAAGATCCATACTTAAATGGCCAAGGAAAAAAGGGTAGAGATTGGATTTTGATTTTTTGAGGTTTTACTTTGATTTTTGACCAATTTTGAGGATTTTTTGAAGAGAATGAGATGGGGATTTAGAGAGGGCTGCTGCAAGAATGGGGAGGCTCGGCCAAGCATGAGGGAGTGGGGAGAGAGAGTGATGTGTGGGTTTGAAGTCAACAAAAAGGTCAATACCTCATTATCTACACCATACTTCATTCATTACTCTTTTTTCCATTTCATTTTCTTTTCCTTCCTTTAACTTCAAGTGGGAATTTTTTTTTGGGAAGGGGGCAGCCCCATGGACTCGGTCACATGGTGTTGGGGATGGGTGTGGGTTTGTGCGGGTGAGGAAAAATGATAAATACTATACCTCTATTTCTAATTAATTTATTTCACTACATAAGCCATTTTCTTTTATATTTTCCAAAACTATCTTGACAGCTTCTTTTCATTTCAAAAACTACATGTTACACTTTGGTTTAATGTGTCATGATGCACAAAACTTGTATTAACCCATTCTAATTTATAATCATCACTAATTAAATGTATTAGTGAAGGCTTAAAATAATTTTAAAAATAATTAATTTCAGAAAATTTTTAAGTAAACTAGAAATTTACAAGTGGCCAATTAAAAATAAAATACTAGAAATTTCATGGCTAGAATAGGTATATTTAAGTTTATGTGGAAAAATAATTATATCTGGATTTTTACGGAAAACACCATTTATTTTACCGATTATCCGGAATTTCACCTTAACGATTTTCAAAACGTTACACTTTTGCTACAAGTCTAGCTTTGAAAGTCTCAACTTTTCCATTTACACCATATTTCTTCTTAAAGATTCACTTGCTCCCAATGGGTTTTACCCCTTCAGGAGCAACTTCTAAAGTCCATACTTTGTTGGTGTACATGGATTCCATCTCAGATCGCATTGCATCCAACCATTTCATAGAGTCCCCACTCGTGATGGCCTGCTCGAAACTAGTTGGGTCATTATCTTCCATGATGCAATCCTTGCTCCCACCGTCTACGAGAAAACCGTAGTATCTCTCAGGTGAATGAGGAGCCCTACTACATCTGCGGAGTGGTTGAGATTCGTTGGGGACTATCGAATCCTCCGGTTCCACCAAATCATCAGTTGTTGTTTATGTGGCTGGAACTTCTTCCAGCTCTACCTCATTACCACTAATTTCTTTTACAAGAAATTCATTTTCTAAAAAGATAGCATGTTGAGCAACAAACATCCTTTTTTCCTCACTGTGGTAGAAGATATATCCATATGAATTTTTTGGATATCCCACAAACTTGCAAAGAACTGATCTTTCCTCGAGTTTGTCCGGATTTTGCTTTTTGACATAAGCCGGACAACCCCATCTCTTAACTCGTTTAAGATATGGTCTTTTTCCACTCCATATCTCATATGGTGTTTTAGGCACCGATTTTGATGGAACTTGATTCAACAGGTATGCTTCTGTCTCAAGTGATAACCCCAAAAGGAAATAGGCAGCTCTGCAGTACTCATCATAGAGCGCACCATATCTAATAGGGTGCGGTTCCTTCGCTCCGATACACCGTTGTGCTATGGTGTATACGGAGGAGTAAGCTGAGAGAGAATCCCGTTCTCTTTTAAATAATCCAGGAACTCCGTGCTTAAGTATTCTCCTTCCCGATCAGATCGAAGGATTTTAATACTTTTACCCGTTTGGATCTCTACTTCACACTTATATTCCTTGAATTTCTCAAATGGTTCAGACTTATGTTTCAACAAGAACACATGTCCGAATATTGAGATGTCGTGAGCCATCTCAAGTTTAGACTTGAGCCGTCTCAAGTCATGGTCGAGCCGGCTCAATCTTACAGTGAGCCGTCTCTTAAACCCAGAGAGAAAAACATGACATTCTAGTGATTGTTGAGCCGTCTCAATTTGTATTGAGCCATCTTAAATTCTTGTTGAAACGGCTTAATAACTTTTTGAGCCGTTTCATGCCACCAGAGAACAAAATCATAATTAGAGAAGGCTTGTGTGGCGGCTCAAGCATACTTGAGCTGTCTCAAACTGATACAAAACCTTACATGGAATCTTATATGATAATTTGATCCATACACATAAGTCATATTTCCTAAACATGTTAATTTACATATAATATGATAGAATACGGATATTTTAATTATTTGATCATGCTACTCTTGACTCTTCTGGTTTTATGATATGTTTCATGTAACCATATTATTGCTAATTATTGCATGAATATCATAAATACCTCATATCATGCTTGCGAACATGTGTACTTTATTCTTGATCTCCAAGTTGTTATATTCACATGTTTTGCATGAACATATTACATGCTAAACTTGACTTGAATCGAACCATAAATACAACTTGACACGAATACTTGAATATCACATGAATAATTGAACGTGATATGAATACAGGCAATTGATATGAACTCAACATGACATTGAACTCATACACACTCTTTTCTATTCATGGATTCAATCAAGACTTGTTACATTAACTGTAGATTAAAATACGCAGGGTGTTGATGTAGTTTGAGTGTAAATCCAATGAAGTTTCAGGAGTCCCCTTAATACATGAATCCATGAATACTAACATAATTTACAATCAAGAGGGCTCGTGTTTGCTTGTCTCTAGATTATAGCCTGTTGGGTTTATGAATACTTCAACGACGATTGAAGCCTCATTACTAACACTTGATTCAGGCCCGTGATTCCTTGCCCTTGGACTACAGCCTTGGGTTCGAGAATACTTTTAAGATTGGTTGACATTCACACATGAACTGTCATTAGTTAGATTACCCTTATAGAGACCTTTTAAGACACATTAATATTCATTTCATATTCACAAATACACACTTATTACATGCTTATGTTGTCTAAAATATGCTACACTATACTGCCATGCTCATGTATTATATAGTTGCCTTGTATATTGCCATGTTACACTTGTTCACATTTCATGATTTCCATTCATGCTGTATTACATGTGGCCTTATATTTCTTTTATATAATTCACACATTTTTGGGGACTTACCGAGCGCAAGTTCGCTGATGGACATTCTACCATGTTTTCTTCCTTCCTTGGAATGTTCGTCAGGTGACATTGAGACAAAAGAGATAGAATCTACGAAAGAGGAGTACTCTCAACTTGCATCGCAAGCGGACGACTAGTTCTTTTCAGCTTTTTTATTTTCTATATGCCTCATGTTTAAGGCTTATCATTGTTATCGTATTTATTTCATACATTGTATCTCTGTTTTGAACTCTGTGGAACTTGAATGTTATAGCTAGTTGTTGGATGATGAAGGAAATCCCAACAACTATCTATTACATTTAAGTTTCGCAGATATTTAAAACAGAGATACAATATCTGAAACAAATACGATAATAACGATAAGCCTTAAACAGGAGGATACAGAAATTAGAAAAGATGAAAAGAACTAGAAGTCCGCTTGTGATGCAAGTTGATTGTACTCCTCTTCTAATGGTTCTTCCTCCCCCGTCCTTAAGTCACCTGACGAACATTCCAAGGATAGAATGAAAAGTATGTTTTAGTACCACTACTAGGTTTCTAGAGGCATCAAGTGTGCAATTTTTAAAAATCTAGTGGGCGAAGCTATACTAACCTAGAATCGAACTAGAGAATTAGGATTTAAAAAGAAAGTAAACAAGTTTTACACTAAGTGAAGAGAATTACAACTTTTGTAGACCAAGTCCTTCACTTCTAAAGCTCCAAGTAGTAGTCCTTACGCTCCAAGTAATGGTCCCTAGAACTCTTCTTGGCTCTACTTGAAGAAAGGAATGAGCTTGCTCACGGATCTTCGAGGACGAATATGATCCACCTTGAAGTTACTCTAACTCAAGCTAGCTCTTCACTAATTAAGGAATTAGTGAAGCAAACAACCTACACTAATGGGCTAGATAAGAGTAGGTTGATGAAGTAGGAATTTTGCTCACTTTAAAAAAATTTTTCTCTTTTTTTTTTCTTTTTCTTCTCAAGAAAAACAAGAGGAGGAAGATGATGAACTTGTGAAGAACTAGGGTGAAGAAAATATCACAAGTGATATATGTAGAGAGTTAACCATGGCTAAGGATAAATGTTAGGTTTTAAAATATCTACAGTAAAACAAAAATTAGTGGAATGAGTCATGGCTTCTACATGCTTCCACAAGCATGTTAAGCTATGATCATTTCCACTTCATTTTTGATTTACTTTAAAAATAAATACTCAATATTATCCTAAGCCATAGCATGAGTCTCATACACCCATGTCCTATGTATCATCTAGCATGACATAATAGTAATTTATATAAAAATAAACATATATATCATATATATATATATATATATATATCATTATACATAAAAGCAAGAGAAGAAAATCCTTAGTGAGCTAATATTAGTTAAAATATATTAATATATCAAATATATATATATATCAAATTATTAAATCAACACTTGATTTAATAATCCGGCTATATCCTATATATAACCGACTAATATCATTTATATGCATATCAACACTTGACTCAATAGCCCAGTTATATCACATATAACCGACCGATATAATATATCGCGAGATTAGAATACGGTATCACATACACGTATTTAATCAAGGTCCTACACATATCATATATGTGCCCTACTTCGTTTCGTTTGAGCTAGGAAACCTCTGTGTAGGACACTAAAGACTCGTCAATACGCCAGCAGTAGGTAATGATCACATCAGTCACCCATAAGCCGTCAACGGTACTAGCTGGACGTAACGGCTACCCAAGTATTGAGCGAATAGAAGATCAACAAGCAAACTTTTCCAAACTCCCATGAATCCTATAAGTAACACTTACCGTACAGTCCGGTCTCTTCGTCTGATATGTCGCATATCAAGTCTAAGGGTGGAATCGTCAAACCCCGGTAACTTAATATGTCATGCCGATGTATGGTTTATAACCTTTCAAGAAACTACTGATAACTCTTACCAGTAAATCTCATCAGCCCTGGCCAGGGACTTGCTGTTACAGCCAATCGAACATAGCGCAACATCAACTCCCAATACCGAGAGAGACGAAACCCCTCCTATCGCTCATTATCTCCATGTGACTCGGAACTGTACCCAAAATCCACCTGTTTGCACGACTCCTTTGAGCCGTGGTAGGGAGGAAATCAAAGCACAGTGGGAACCACACAAGACTCTATGACAATCTCGGGTCTACAGACTAAGCTGTACAAGTATCACCAGAGAATTGCTATCTGACGAAAGGTATAGTACCAACTAGGAGTTCTCGGAGAATCCTGTTCGGTGTACCCATTCTCTAATGAGCACATGTGTACAATCTTTGATGTCAAACACCAATAGTTTTGGGATCAACCATTGCCCCCATACAGGGTCAAGAAATGTACACACTAGTCTACTCTAGAATATAGATGCCCTGTCTCGATGCTCTCTCGACTAGGAATGGTTAAAGGATGTTCTTGCGGGCTACCTAAGCCCTAGTAGTATGATCTACATCATAGTCCTGGAAGTCAAGCTAACATCTTAAAGGGTTTATCAACATGTATCAGAGAGACGGTATAATAATACTAGTGTACATATTAAGATAAAGAGCAACCAGATAGCATACTATCATGTCGAGCAAGAAAGTCCTCTATATATATGTTCAAGCATCCACTATATCATACAATAATGGCCTCTAGGGCATACATATTCCTAACACCCTTTCCATTCTAATTCTTCTCCTTTATCTCTTCTTCTTTTTATTCTTCTTCTTCTCATTCACAACCGACACTTTTGCCCTCCCGAACACAACTCCCCTCACTACCAACCTCATGTTCATCAATGCCACCTCTAAGCTCTCCCTCTCATCACTTACCTTTCTTCTCTCTCTACTTCTTCTTCTTGTTTTCTCTTCAAAACCCTAAACTGAGCCCCTCTTCTCCATGGCCGACCCTGCATCTCCCTCTTCCTCTTCAAGAAAAAAACCCAAGCCTCCTAATCATCATCATCTCTCTCATTCCAACCCCCTCTCTTAGCCGAGCCCACCTCCTCCACCATCACCATCTTCTTCTTCCTCCCTCTCTCTTTCCACCTCTCTCTTTCCACAAACCCAACACCAACAACACCTTCGAACCCAACTCTGATCTTATCATCCCCAATCTCTAATGACCGATCAACCTGAGCCCTTTCATCATCGACCCCGTCGCCATCGTCAACAACGACAGAAGAAGCAGCCGCAACAACAACACCGAACCCATGACCTTTGTCGGCCTATTCGACATGACCCTGAGCCGCAAACCGAGGCTCTAAGGCTAGGCCCGAGTCTGCGTGAGCACCACGATTGTTTCCACGCATCGGCGCTCCATTCCGACGATGTTTCAATTTTGTGCGCGAAAGTGTTCGATGAAATGCAAATGTTCGGCGAAAGGCCTCAAAGTGAATTCTATCCTTTCCCACGTTCTAATTGCGAGTAAGTCCCTTCCTCTATCGGTCTCCTTCTTCATCTCTTCATCCCTCTCTTTTCCTTGTCTTGACTCTTCCACAAAACTGTTGCTCTTGTCTTGTAAAAATCCTTAATGAAATACGGGTTTTTATGCATAAATTTGGTTTTACATGAATTTTTTAAATTTAATTATTATTCTAGTTAAAATTATTAATCACCTAATTGCCTACCATGTTAATGACAACTTATATGTGCTATATATCTAGAAAGCATATATATATATATATATATATATATATATATATATATATATATATATATATATATATATATGACATTGTGAAATGAGTATAAACTTACACCACATCATCATACGAAATATAATCGAACCTCAGAACCTGATTGTTTGAACGAACAAGCTTTGAGCCGGCTCAATAAAATATGAGCCGTCTCATACACCCAAAAGGAAAAACCCATTTTTGACATGGCATGAGCCATCTCAAGTTTGGACTTGAGTCGTCTTAAGTTATGGTCGAGACGACTCATACATAACCATTAGCCATCTCATGGAAACGGAGAAAATATATGACTTCTCACATTGTTGAGCCATTTCAATTCTTATTGAGCCGTTTCAAGATTGTGTCGAGCCGGTTAGAGAACATTTTGAGTCGTCTCATTCAACCAGAGACCCAAAATATGATTATAGAATGACTTGTGAGCCGGCTCAAGCATACTTGAACCTTCTTAAACTGTTATGGAAACTTAATTATCACTTGACATGATAAATCGATCCATACCTGACAGATAAAATTGCCTGACATGCTTTTGATACTGCAATTACCTCATCTCATGTTCTGAACTTTTTACTTGTTAAATCTACACGACTTACATGAATAAACCTATTACATGCACGACTCGACTTGTCTCAAACCATGAATACAATTTGACAAGAATACTTGAATCTGATATGAATACTTAAACTTAACATGAATACATGCAATTGACATGAACTCATCTTGAAACTTGAACTTGTACTCTCTCTTATGTATTCATGGTTTTGAGCAAGACTTGTAACATTAACTATAAATTAGATACGCGGGGTGATGGAGTAGTTTAAGTGTGAATCCAACGAAATCTCAGAAGCCCCTCAAGTACATGAATCCATGATTACTAACACAATTTACAATCATGAGGGCCCGTGTTTTCTTATTCCTGGATTATAGTTTGTTGGGTTTATGAATACTTCAATGACGATTGAAGTCCTGTTACTAACACATTTGATTCGGACCCATGATTCTTTACCTTTGGATTACACCCTTGGGTTTGATAATACTCTTGAGATTGGTTGACATTCATACTTGAACTGTCGTTATGTTAGTTGACCTTGTAAAGACCTTTTAGGACACATTGAAATTCACTTCATGTTCACTGAGTACCGCTTGAAACTGGACCGAGGCGCGGTGAGCCCGTCCAGCCTGAATCTGGGGGTAGATGCTATATGGAACATATCCATCTACCTCTCCGAAAATACCAAGTTAATTTATGGTACCGTATATTGGAGGTTTGGATGGATGCGATCATTGTAGCACACTTATTAGATTCCCCCTCATACGTGAAGGTTTTTTTTATTATGATGACGCTTTTTCCTGCAGGCGCTAGCCCCTGCAGTTAATTACTTTATCGCCAAGCGATAACAACTTTCTCTATTCCAGATATATCATTTCGTGTCGTGTTATAATTTTTTTATTTTGGTTTGCCATTGGATTGTATACAGAGACTAATATGTCGTTGCCCGTAGGGCACGGATTAGTCCAAATCTGTTAATCTCAAATTTGGGTTGGACCTAGGTCATATGTTCCATCAGTTCATGGCATATGTCTAAGAATTGTTAGTCATATATGGGACTAAGATCAACTTAGAAACACTTTAAGGATCATTAATCTTAATTTAGATTAAGATCAACTTAAAAAATATGTTTTATTTGATCATAAGATCACATATAAGAAGCAAAAGTTTCTATATTTAGTTTATTAAATTTAACTAAGTATTCAAGCAAAACTTTGATGTCCAAGTGCCCACATGCGTATGTACTTTATATATAAAGCGCACTTGTTCGCTGTCAAGAGGGGGTGCGCACGTGCATATCACGTGGTTGCGCACTTTTTATCAGGCTAAATTTTCATCTACACATGAATATATGTGCAATTATTCAAAAGTCCATATTTTTCATTTACGCACTCGTGTATGTCATGCGATATGCATATCTCTAGGGACGTTATTTTCCTCATGCGCAAATGTGAGTATAACATGATGCGCACCTTTTCAGAAGCGTTATTTTATCTAAGTGCTTATATGCGCACTTCTATATGGGGCAAACTTCTTCGTGCGATTTAAACTGAAGTGCGCACTGTTCATCAAAAAACTATGGCTTTCAAAGAGACAAGGATTTCTGCTCTTTTATTTTATGGAGCACTTTCATGATATATCCTATTTTTATGAAAGTTATGACCTTTTTTATCTGAGTCAAAACTGTTCAAGAAGCAAAAACTTCTGTTTTTATTATATGTCTCAAGACATCTGTTGATAAAAATCTTAAATCTTAGAATTAATCTCTCATAAAAAGTATGATTTTTTATATGAGAGAGATCGGCCCTAAGATCTTTCGACTTTTCATATAATGAATCAAAACATTCAACAAAAAGCAAATGCTTTTATATAAAGCAAACGCTTTATTTTTATCAGAAAAGGATTTTCTTCTTCTCTTTCTTTTTCTTTTTACCTTTTTTTGAAGGTAATGAAGATGATGAGATTTTTTGTCGGTTGGGAGAAGTGCACACTTTATTTACGGCTGCCATCAAAAAGTATAAACATGATCCGTCCTTTTTTCTTTTTAGATCCTATTTATATTAGATGGTCTATTAGGGTTTGTTGCAATTTATTAGGAATTTATTTGATTTTAAATAATTTTAAATTGATTCATATCAATTTAGAAGTCTTGTGCACCATTGGATTTTTATCCCAGATGATTTGATTTAGCTTATTAAATTGTCAATCAACAGATTTTTTTATTTTTATAACAATTTTAAATAGAAGCGCATGCTTCATTGGCTGCAAGTGTGCATGGTAAGGATGCGCACACGTGCTGTGCACATGTCGCTGCCTATCTCATGCATTAGTCTTCATATGCGCATATATATATGTGTGCGCGCGCGCCATCAAAGTCGCTTTTCTACCATGTGCGCACTTGACACTTGCGTAAGTGCTTTTAACCATTTTATTATAAGTGCGCACTTGATATTGATGCACACTTAAATAGGTGCTAACATTCACCAATACACACTTATTACATGCTTATGTTGACCAACACATGTTATACTGTATTGTCATGCTCATGTATCATTTAGTTGTCATGTATACTACCATACATGTTCACATGTTCATGATTTCCATTCATGTTATATTACATATCGCCTTACACCTATTTATATACTTCATATCTCCTTTGGGGACTTACCGAGCGCATGTTCGCTGACGGGTATTCTACCATGTTATCATTATACCCTTGGAATGTTCGTCAGGTGACTTAAGGACGGAGGAGGGAGAACCATCAGAAAAGGAGTAAAATCAACTTGCATCACAGGCGGACTTCTAGTTCTTTTCAGCTTTTCTAATTTCTGTATCCTCCTATTTAAGTCTTATCGTTATTATCGTATTTGTTCCAGATATTGTATCTCTGTTTTAAACATCTGTGGAACTTGAATGTAATAGTTAGTTGTTGGGATTTCCATCATCTGTGGAACTCTGTTAAGGCTCGAAAGGTTATAAACCACACATCGGCATGACTTATCAAGTTACTGGGGTCTGACGATTCCACCTCTAGACTTGATATGCGACATATCATACGAAGAGACCGGACTGTACGATAAGTGTTATTTATAGGCTTCATGGGATTTTGGACAAGTTTGCTTGTTGATCTTCTATTCGCTCAATACTTGGGTAGCCGTTACGTCCAGCTAGTACCGTTGACGGCTTGTAGGTGACTAATGTGATCATTACCTACTGCTACCGTATTGACGAGTCTTTAGAGTCACACACAGAGGTTTCCTAGCTCAAGCGAAACGAAGTAGGCCACATATGTGATATGTGCGAGACCTTGATTAAATACGTGTATGTGATACCTAATCTCGCGATATAGTATATCGGTCGGTTATATATGATATAACCAACTTATTGAATCAAATGTTGATTTAATAAATTGATATACAAATAAATGATATTAGTCGGTTATATATAGGATATAGCCGGATTATTATATCAAGCGTTGATTTAATAATTTGATATATATATATATGATGTATTAATATATATTAACTAATATTAGCTTACTAATGATTTTCTTCTCTTGCTTTTATGTATAATGATATATATATATATATATATATGTTTATTTATATATAAATTACTATTGTGTCATGCTAGATGATACATAGGACTTGGGTGTATGAGACTCACACGATGGCTTAGGATAATATTGAGGATTTATTTTTAATGCAAACAAAAAATGAAGTGGAAATGAGCATGGCTTACGATGCCTGTGGAAGCATGTAGAAGCCATGACTCATTCCACTAATTTTTGTTTTACTTTAGATATTTTTAAACCTAACATTTATCCTTAGCCATGGTTAACTCTCTACATATATCACTTGTAATATTTTCTTCACCCTAGTTCTTCACAAGTTCATCATCTTCCTCCTCTTGTTTTTCTTGAGAAGAAAAAGAAAAAAAAGAGAAAAAGAATTCTAAAGTGAGAAAAATTCCTACTTCATCAACCTACTCTCATCTATCCCATTAGTGTAGATTGTTTGCTTCACTAATTCCTTAATTAGTGAAGAGGTAGATTGAGTTAGAGTAACTTCAAGGTGGATTATCTTCGGCCTCGAAGATCCGTAAGCAAGCTCATTCTTTTCTTCAAGTGGAGCCAAGAAGAGTTCTAGAGACCACTAGTTGGAGCATAGGGACTACTACTTGGAGCTTTAGAAGTGAAGGACTTGGTCTACAAAGGTTGTAATCCTCTTCACTTAGTGTAAAACTTGTTTAGTTTCTTTATAAACTCTAATTCTCTAGTTCGATTCTAGGTTAGTATAGCTTAGCCCGCTGGATTTTTAAAAATCACATACTTGATGCCTCTAGAAACCTATTAGTGGTGCTAAGACATACTTTTAAAGGGCTGTTGCATCGGGGTTTTATTTTAAAATGGTTTTGAAATTGGTTTAAGAAAAAACATCTTAATTAATAGCAATTTATGACAATTAAAACAAAATTTAATAATAATTAAAACCAAATTAATAACCATTAATGAAAAACAATAACGCGAGGGAATTATATTAGGATTAGGGTTTTGTTTAAATAAAAACGAAATGGGTTTTGGTCTTATTTGATTATTGGGCTTAGGGAAAAAGAAAAGGGAAAATACGAAAAGTGAATTTGGGCTTTAGAAAAATAATAAGAAAAATAGATGGAGATATAAAATAGAATTAATAAAGTAATATACCTAATAGAACAAAAATATACGGAAACAAAAAAAAATACAGCATTTTATTCAAGAAAGATAATACGAAGATATAGAAATTTTGGGATCCTTACATTTCACCCTCCTTAAAAATAATTTCGTCATCGAAATTACTCAAGAAAGATATTGCAACAGAGCAAGGAAGAGGGTTAGGATAAAGCAGCCGCGTTTCGTCGTCGCATTTCGTCATCACGCTCTATCAGTCGATACTTTATGTAAATCGCAATAAGACAACCAGAAAAATGAAGAGTTTCGAAAATTAGAATAGTTGCTGTTAAGATAAGTAAGAGTAGTTTTTAAGAATGCCGTGAGTAAGCACTCAAATAGAAGAAAAATAAATCGAAATTGGATTGTCAAGAATGGTACAAAAATAAAGAATGAAAATCGAATTTAAAATCAGGAAGGGATATAAGTTAGCAAAGAAGATAGGATTTGATAATTAAGAATATGGATATGCGGGAGAACATAGCTAAATCAAGAGGAAAACATCAAAGGCAGAACTCCAAATCACTCAAGTAGAGTACCGTATTGTAACTATACTACAGTTCATAATTACAATCACATAACTCCATTTAAGTCACCCAAATCCTACTATCAGAGTTAATGGGATAAGATTTAAGAAAATAATAAGAAATCAAGAAAATTACAAAATAAGATCAAACGGAGATGAAGGGATGAAGTCATGGTGTAGACGTTTCAATCTTTATGTCGAGACACAATTATCGAGGAAAACAAGAAATGATTCAAAGGGATGAAATTATGGTGTAGAAGTTACAATCCACCCTTCTTAAAAGAATTTCGTCCCCGAAATTCTCTTAAGAAGTACGCCGCAATAAGGCACGGGAAAAGTTAAGGATAATGTTGTAGCATGTCATCTTCGAGCTCCGTCGATTAATACTCTAACCGACTGAGCTAATAGGCCTACAAGATATAAATAGAAGGGTGAACTAGAGTTAAGGATTCAAAAGTCGAGAGACGTTCATCAAGAAAGTCGAAAGTGAAGTTTATGATGGATTCAAGGAATAAGATGAGATTCAAAAGAAATGTTAAATGTAATAGTTAGATTTCATTATTCTTGTATCATATTACTTACGATGTTCATGCAGAACTGACCTGTATGGGCCACCAATAAAACTTGTCACGCTTTGCATCCCAAAAGAGCGGTAATGGTCACGTGACAAGCCCGCGACATATTTATTCCGAGAAGGTGTTTTTTCGAAAAAAACATGCTAAGCATTTATAAGAAACATAAAATATGACAAGAATAAACATGACGATGGAAATCCCAACAACTAGCTATTACATTCAAATTCCACAGATGTTCAAAACAAAGATACAATGTCTGAAACAAATACGATACTAACGATAAGCCTTAAATAGGGGGCATAAAGAAAATAAAAAAGCTGAAAAGAACTAGAAGTTCACTTGTGCTGCAAGTTGATTGTACTTCTCTTCTGACGGTTCTCCTTGCTCCGTCCCTAACTCACCTGACGAACATTCTAAGAATAGAAAGAAAACAAGGTGGAATGCCCGTCAGTGAATTTGCGCTCGGTAAGTCCCCAAATAAGGTATGAAGTATATAAAGAGGTGCAAAGCGATATTTAATATTGCATGAATGGAAATCATGAACATCTGAACAAATATGGTAGTGTACATGGCAACTAAATGATACATGAGCATGACAATACAGTATAGCATGTGTTGGTAAATATAAGCATGTAATAAGTATGTAATGGTGAACATGAAGTGAATGTCAATGTGTCCTAAAAGGTCTCTACAAGGTCAACTAATTTAACGACAATTCAAGTGTGAATGTCAACCAATTTTAAGAGTATTCTCGAACCCAAGGCTGTAATCCAAGGGTAAAGAATCACATGTCCAAATCAAATGTGTTAGTAACGGGACTTCAATCGTCATTAAAATATTCACAAACCCAACAGACTATAATCCAGGGGTAAGGAAACACGGGCCCTCATGATTATAAATTATGTTAGTATTCATGGATTCATGTATAAGGGAGACTCCTGCGATTTCGTTGGATTCACACTCAAACGACTCCAACACCCTGCATATCTAATTTATAGTTAATGTCACAATTCTTGCCTAAAACCATGAATACATAAGAGAGAGTACAAGTTCAAGTTTCAAGTTGAGTTCATGTCAATTTTATGTATTCATGTCAAGTTCAAGTATTCATGTTAGATTCAAGTATTCATGTTAAGTTGTATTTATGGCTCGAGACAAGTCGAGTTATGCATTTAAGAGATTTATTCATGTAAGTCGTGTAGATTTAACAAGTAAGAAGTTCAGAACATGAGATGAGGTAATTGCAGTATCAAAAGCATGTCAGGAAATTATATTTTTCAGGTATGGATAGATTTAGCATGGGTGCTAATTAAGTTTTCATAACAGTTTAAGACAGTTGAAGTATGCTTGAGCCAACTTACAAGTTATTCTACAATCATGTTTTGGGTCTCTGGTTGAATAAGACGGCTCAAAATGTTCTTGAGCTGGCTTGACACAATCTTGAGACAGCTCAATAAGAATTGAGACGGCTAAACAATGTGTGAGAAGTCATATGTTTTCTCCGTTTCTATAAGACGACTCACAGTTATGTATGAGCCGGTTCAAGCATAACTTGAGACGGCTCAAGTCCAAACTTGAGGCGGCTCATGCCATGTCAAAAATGGATTTTTTCTTCTGGGTGTATAAGAAGACTCATGTTTTATTGAGCCGGCTCGAAGTACGTTCATTCAGAAGATCAAGTTATAATGTACATTTATATTTCTCATGACAATGTGGTGTAAGTTTATGCTCATTTCACAATTTCATATATATATGCATTCTAGATATATAGCTTGTATAAGTTGTCATTAATATGGTAGGCAATTATGTGATTAATGATTTTAATTAGAATAACAATTAAATTTAACAAATTCATGTAAAACCAAATTTACGCATAAAAACCCATATTTCATTAAGGATTTCAACAAGACAAGAGCAATAGTTTTGTGGAGGAGTCAAGACAAGAAAAAAAGAGGGATGAAGAGGGAGATCGATGGAGGAAGGGGCTTACTCGCGATTAGAACATGGGAAATAACGGAATTCTCTTTGAAGCATTTTGCCGAACACCTTCGCGCAAAAAATTGAAACGTCGTCGGAATGGAGCACCAGATGCGTGGAAACGATCGTGGTGTTCATGTGGACTCGGGCCTAGCCTTGGATCATCGGTTCGTGGCTCGGGGTCACGTCGAATAGGCTATTGAAGGTCGTGGGTTCGGTGTTGTTGTTGCGGCTGCTGCCTCTGTTGTTGTTGACGACAGCGATGAGGTCGACGATGAAAGGGCTCGGTTTGATCGGTCATGGTTGTTTGGGGATGATAAATTAGAGTTGGGTTCGGAGGTGTTGTTGGTGTTGGGTTTATGGAAAGAGAGAGGGAGGAAGAAGAAGATGGTGATGGTGGAGGAGGAGGTGAGCTCGGCTAAGTGAGGGGGTTGGAACGAGAGAGATGATGATGATTGGGAGGCTCGGGTTATTTTCTTGAAGACGAAAAGGGAGATGGAGGGTTGGCCATAGAGAAGAGGGGCACGGTTTAGGGTTTTGAGGAGAAAATAAGAAGAAGTAGAGAGAGAAGAAAGGAAAGTGATGAGAGGGAAAGCTTGGAGGTGGCGTTGATGAAGATGAGGTTGGTGGTGATGGGAGTTGGGTTCGGCCATGGGGAGGGCTAGGGTCTCGGTAGTGAATAAGGAGAATAAGAAGAGATAAAGGAGAAGAAGAAGAATGGGAAGGACTGTTGCATTGGAGGTTTTATTTTAAAATGGTTTTGTAATTGGTTTAAGAAAAAAACAACTCAATTAATAGCAATTAATGACAATTAATACAAAATTTAATAATAATTAATACCAAATTAATAGCTATTAATGAAAAACAATAACACAATGGAATTATATTAGGGTTTTGTTTAAATAAAAACGAAATGGGTTTTAGGCTTATTTGATTATTGGGCTTAGGGAAAAAGAAAAAAGGAAAATACAAAAAGTGAATTTGGGCTTTAGAAAAATAATAAGAAAAATAGATGGAGAGATAAAATAGAATTAATAAAATAATATACTTAATAGAACAAAAATATACGGAAACAACAAAAACAAATAAATACAACATTTTATTCAAGAAAGATAATACGAAGATATAGGAATTTTGGGGTCGTTACATTTCACCATCCTTAAAAATAATTTCGTCTTTGAAATTACTCAAGAAGGATGTTGCAACAGAGCAAGAAAGAGAGTTAGGAAAAAACAACCGCGTTTCGTCGTCTTGCTCTATCAGTCGATACTTTAAATAAATCACGATAAGACAATCAGAAAGGTGAGAAGTTTCGAAAATTGGAATAGATGCTGTTAGGATAAGTAAGAGTAGTTTTCAAGAACACCGCGAGTAAGCACTTGAATAGAAGAAACATAAATAGAAATTGGATTGTCAAGGATAGTACAATGATAAAGAATGAAAATTGAATTTAAAATTAGGAAAGGATAAAAGTAAATAAAGAAGATATGATTCGATAATCAAGGATAAGAATATGCGGGAAAATATAGCTAAATCAAGAAGAGAGAATGAAAGGCAGAACTCCAAGTCACTCAAGTAGAATACCGCATTGTAATTATACTGCAGTTCTTAATTATAATCACATAACTCTATTTAAGTCACCCAAAATCCTACTATCAGAGTTGATGAGATAAGATTTAAGAAAACTATAAGGAATCAAGAAGATTACAAAATAAGATCAAACGGAGATGAAGGGTTCGTAATTTCGTTATCTTTACATCGAGACACGATTATCGGGAAAAACAAAAAAGGATTCAAAGGGATGAAATCATGGTGTGGACGTTACAATCTACCCTCCTTAAAAAAAATTTGTCCCCAAAATTCTCTTAAGAAGTACATCGCAACAGGGCATGGGAAAATCTAAGGATAATGTTGTGGCATGTCGTTTTCGAGCTCCGTCGATCGATACTCTAACTGACCGAGATAATAGGCTTATGAGATACAAGTAGAAGGGTGAACTAGAGTTTAGGATTCAAAAGTCAAGTGACGTTCATCAAGAAAGTCGAAAATGAAGTTTAAGATGTATTTAAGAAATAAGATGATATTCAAAGGAAATGTTAAATGTAATGGTTAGATTTCATAATTCTTGTATCATATTGCTTATGTTTTTCATGAAGAACTTAATGGGCCATCAATAAAACCTGTCACACCCCGCTTCCCAAAATAGCGGTAACGGTGATGTGACAAGCTCGCGACGCATTTATTCCGAGAAGGTCTTTTCTCGAAATAAATATAATAAGCGTTTATAAGCAATATAAAATATGACAAGAATAAATATGATGATGGGAATCCCAACAACTAGGTATTACATTCAAGTTCCACAAATATTCAAAACGGAGATACAATGTCCGAAACAAATACGATAATAGTAGAGATATGCATTTTCTCTGAATATTAAATTGGAAAAATGTGAGAGCGCCATACGTCCCCCTCTTCGTTTTGCATTATAATAGTAGAGATATACATTTTCTAGTTTTTGTTTCCTACAGGATGGGTTCAAAACTATTAAGTTCTTAATTTACAAAACTTTATACATAAGTTATGAATTTTAAACAACGGACAATATTGGACAATATTGGTTATACAATTGGACATTGAATTATGACATATTCATTTTTTTTTATTTATGACACATTTATATTAAATTTTTGGAATCATATATCAATCAAACAATAGTACATATTAATGTTAAATATTGTGGAGGGTTCTTCCTCAGACGTCCGCATAAGGATATGGCAGACGTCTCGGCATTCATAATGCAGGGGCCAAAAAGAACAGAGAAGTGACAAATGTCTGGAGCCAAAAACTTCAAACATCTGCCAAGACGGAGCCAAAGTCACATAGCATAGGCATACGTCTGACTAAAGAGTGCCAGATGTCTGCCCAAGGAGCAGATAGCCTAACAGAGAATTGGTAGAAGTCTGATCAAGCCTTGATCAGAAGTCTGTCGTCGGAATTTTTGCGAATCTATTATTTACCGTATGTTGTTTTAAATAAGATTTGTATAGGAATTAGGGTTAGGCTATATAAGGGTATCTTTCATATGATAATTTAGGGCTGCCATTGTGATAATTATTTAGAGAGGGGGAGGCGGTTAGGACTTGAAGAGATCTAGAGAGATTTGAGAGAAATCTCTTAGGATTTGCTCTTGGTGTAATTTGGCTCAAAGTTCCCAGTAGACGTTTGCAGATTCCGCTCTGCCGGGGACTAGCCATATGGTGAGTGAACCTCGTTAACAAATCTTTCTTGTTTCCATTTGTTTGATTCTTATTTAATTCTCGCACTTTATTTATCGTTTGTTCTTTTATTGTGATTGCATGGAGTGTTCGTGATCGTTGTCGCAAGCATTGTTCCTTGGATCGACTTCTCCCACCCCCAACAACTGGTATCAAAGCCTGGTGCTTGACGATTGATACCAACAGCTAGTATTAGAGCGTGATTTAAGGGAACCTAGGGTTCTTCAATTCTACGATCAAGGTCAATGGTGGGTAACGACACCTACATTCTCTTCCCCACTTTCTTAGACCGTCGTTTTGAAGGTGTTGGTTCAGATCAAGAGAGAAGTTGAGTTTGTTGCGACTTAGACGAAAGATGGAGGAGGATAAAATCAGGATCAAAAAATTCAATAGTTATAATTATGGTTGATGGCGCATGCAGATGGAGGACTACCTGTACTAAAAGGACATGTATCTTTCGTTGCTAGGAGAAAAGCCCAAGAAGATGTCTGATGAGTCATGGAACCTTTTGGATAGGAAAGTCCTGGCGACGATTAGATTGTCGTTGACTTCGTTTATGGCCTTTATCATCTCAAAGGAGAAGAAAACCATGTCGCTAATGACGACGTTAGAGAAGTTGTATGAAATGCCTTCGACATCAAAAAAGATATTTTTGATAAAGAAGCTTTTCAAAATGAAGATGGTTGAGAGCGGTTTAGTGATGGAGCACCTGAACGAGTTCAATAACATGACGAGCTAGTTAGAATCCATCTTGATCGTGTTTGAAGACAAGATTCAGGCCCTATTATTCCTCTGTTCATTGCTGGAGAGTTAGGAGAACCTAGTTATGGCGGTTAGTGTCACGCCCCGCTTCCCAGAGTACGCAAGATGAGGCACGTGACATAGCCAACCATGCTACCTGTGGGTAGGAATTATCCATCCACAGTCACATTACGGTTGTGGAGATATCAAGAACAAAATAATAAACTAATCTAATACATGTCCAAATCCATAATAACGAGAATCAATAAACAATAAGTGCGGAAGCAAATGATCCAATACAATGAATAAACAGTACGTCCCATAATGCGGGCTCACATCTGGAAATGAAATGAAATAAATAAACTAAACCCTAAGAAACTCACAGTTCAGCCTGCTGGCTGAAGTACTCCTGCTCGGTCGTCGATAGTGGTAAGGAATCTGGGCCATGCAAAACCCAGACGTCAGCGCGTCATGTCGACCAAATAGTATAATATAAACATGGTAATAAGCAATGCAGGTATGAACATGAATAAAGCAGTACTAAGAAATAACAGAGCAGGGTAATGTGCAAGGGTGACTAAACTGTCCTATCAGGTTTCTACTCTATAGTCTTTGAAATCAATTGATGAATCGTCGATGTAACTCAATAGTATCCCGTGCGTGCCCGGGACCACGGTCAAGGTCCTCGGGGCTGAATCCGAGACGTGCCGCTAAGCAGTAATAGGTAGTAGGATGGATGAGTGATGTCAGCATCATCACTCCCGGACTGGCCAAGCCCGTAAGACTGATCAGAACAAGTATCGAACTGTTGAGTTACAAGTCGGTTTCACCTTTGATTTCCCCATACCCCTAAGTTATGTATGTCAGGTCAGGTATTCACTAGTCAAGGACTAATGCCAACACAAAATCAGGTGAAAATAGGTCTGTCTGGATAGACAGCAGGAATGGTCAGGTTGGTCGGCATTAGGCCTGAAATCAGGTAACAGGTCAGGTCACGTTCAACAGGTTGAGTCGATATGTACAGGGTGTCATGTCCGGTGTATCAGTACACGTGTCAGGTGTATCAAGATCGGTCAATATGTAATGCAATCAAATGTATGCTGATACAGGTATAGTAACGAATAAGGAACAACAGCAGGAACAGCAAATAACAATATTATTCCATGTAAATACAGTGACGCTTTGTATCCTCTTATTAACAGGTTCAAGCACCCTTAGGGTGCAATAATCACAGTGTAGCGCAATATTAATAACAGCAGGCAATAAAGATATAAGTGTGCGACTATTATCCTCTAAATAGTAAAAGATTAGCAGGTAGTTGTTATTAAGGTTAGGTGGCAAAATACGATTTAGGTGGCAGTATTATACATCATATTTCATCCAATGAGATAAGTAGCAATACTAGTTAATATAGCAAGTTTGTGAGTCAAACATTTAGTTAGTTTAAGGTAGCATGTAGCAAGAAATCTTGCCTCGACGGTTTCGCAAACCGGAAAACACGGATGCGATGTCGGCAGAAAACACGAGACGGGTGCACAGGCCACGGATCGAGTCCCAACAGCGAACAACGGGACCACACGGACCAGGGTACTTCACTGGAGCGTCGGGTCCAAACGACGGCACGGTCGGAAACCGGCAAAAGTCAAAAGTAACGAAGTTAGCAAACGCGATATACATGAGCAACCGACCAGCGAGGGGTTTCACACAAAAGGAAGGATAAGGAATGCTTACAGGGAGACACCAGGGGCAACCACGGCGGGCTCGACGGCGCTGGAACGCCGGCGAGGCAGCGACGGCGGCTGCGAAGGCTGGACAGCCTCTGTTCGCTGGAGAGGGTGGTGCGACGAGTAGAGGAGGGTGGTGGTCGGCTCTGGTGATCGAGGGGGAAAGGAGGTGGTCGGAGGTGGCGCGGGTGACGTCGACGAGGGTCGACGGCACGTTTTCCCGGCGACCCGGGGATTGGTGCTAGGGTCGGGCTCGGGTCTGGTGGTGGTCCGGCGAGGGGAGGAGGAAGGCGACGACGAGGTCGGGACGAGGAGGAAGAGAGGGAGTCGCAGGCGTCGTCGGTGACGGGAGGCGGCGTCGACGGCGAGATCTGCGGCCGGGTGATGTCGTCGGGGTTGGGTGCAGGCGCGGAAGAGAACGGAGGAAGGAGGAAGAGGGTGCGGTAAGGCTGAGGAGGTGTTGACGGCGACGGCGAGGTCGCGGTGGGGGTCGGCGGCGCACGCACGAGGAGCTAGGGTTAGGGCTTGGAGTTCTCGTGGTGGGTTCTCGTGATGGAGAAGGAACAGGAGGCGACTGAATATATAGGAAGAGAGAGAGAGAGAGAGAGAGAGAGAGAGAGAGAGAGAGAGAAGGAGAATAGAGAGAGAAAGAGAGAGACGGAGAGAGATAGAGAGGGAAAGGGGGGCCCACGAGGGATTTTAATCCCTCGTGATTGGCCGGGGTGAAAAGAAAGAAAAATTTTAAAGATTTAATATAGGATTTACGTTAGATTTGTAACAGAAAACTTATATAGTTAAAAAATAATATTAAATTAAAAATAGGTATTTTGGCGCGAAATGAAACATTTCCAAATCGAGCCCGGGTTGCGCCCAAATACTCCAAATTCAAATTATAGGATTTTAAGCGGGTTCCAAATTTTGAAAAGAGGTGTTTAATGATTAAAATGCATGCCCCCAAGTCGGACACTTGTACGCGCGCGTAGTCGTCCAAACTTGCCCGTTTAGCCGAACGGGACGGAATCTCGACGTGCGGACGCTACCACGCGACTAGTGGCGACGAGTAGGCCAACATGGATATTTTTAATTTCATTTTAGGAGTTAAAATTTGTTATGTGCCAAAATGACTTAACCGGTTAAAATTTAGCAATAAACACCAAACAATCAGGATAATTGGAATGAGCAATATATAACCCTCAACTAGTAATATAAATAGTATTATTGGGCTCGGGTGTTACATCATACCCAACTACAAAAAGAATTTCGTCTTCGAAATTCCAAGAATACAAGATAGCTAACTACAGGAAAAGGTGAGGGAATTTCTGCCGTGTCTCGTCTTCTCGCTCCCAAGTGGATTCTCCATGCGATCGATTACCCCAAGAAACTAGCACAAGAGGGATAACCTTGTTCTTAAGAACCTTTTCTCTTCGATCCTTGATTTCAACTGGTCGCTCCTCAAAGGTTAGGTCCTC
Organism: Agapanthus africanus; assembly: GCA_030015575.1. NCBI lineage: Eukaryota > Viridiplantae > Streptophyta > Magnoliopsida > Asparagales > Amaryllidaceae > Agapanthus > Agapanthus africanus. The sequence goes on from CM057339.1 coordinate 306,097,052, forward strand.
CCGTACAGTCAACTCCGAATGATCCAAGACATGAGTCTCATCACGAACATACCTCCGTAGTTGAGACACATGAAACACATCGTGCACTCCAGCCAATGACTGTGGTAACACCAAACGGTACGCTACCTCTCCAACACGCTCCAATATCTCGAAGGGTCCAACGAATCGAGGACTAAGCTTTCCCCGACTTCCAAAGCGAACCACCCCTCTAGTCGGTGATATCTTCAGGAATACCAAATCACCCACGGCGAACTCTAGAGGTCTTCTTGACATGTCGGCCCAACTCTTCTGTCTGTCTTGAGCTGCCTTCATATGCTTCCTGATTGTATTCACCTTCTCGACTGTCTGTACCACCAAATCTGGTCCTAGCAACCTTCGTTCACCAACATCATCCCAACAAACAGGTGAACGGCACTTACGACCATACAATGCTTCAAACGGAGCCATCTGAATAGTTGCTTGGAAGCTATTGTTGTACGAAAACTCTACCAGGTGTAGGTGATCCTCCCAAGAACCTTTGAAGTCCAACATGCAGGCCCTCAACATATCTTCAAGGGTCTGGATCGTTCTTTCCGATTGTCCATCAGTCTGAGGATGATAAGCTGTGCTAAACTTCAATCGAGTCCCCAAACTCTCTTGTAAACTCCTCCAAAAGTGCGACAAGAACCGAGTGTCCCGGTCGGACACGATGCTTACCGGTACTCCATGCAACCTGACAATCTCCTGCATGTACCGCTCTGCCAAAGTCTCCGTCGATTGACCAACCCGAAAAGGAATAAAGTGAGCTGCTTTGGTCAACCGATCGACAATCACCTATACGGCATTGTTGCCTTTTGGACTCCGCGGTAAAGCCGTCACGAAATCAATGGTTATATGTTCCCACTTCCACTGAGGGATCGGAAGTGGTTGCAACAAACCAGCAACCCTTTGGTGTTCAGCCTTGACTTGCTGACATACCAAGCACTTAGCCACGAAGCGAGCAATTTCCCGTTTCATACCTTCCCACCAGAAATGCTGTCGAATATCTCGGTACATCTTTGTCCCTCCTGGATGTACAGAGTAAGCTGAACTGTGTGCCTCCCTCATAAGCTCTTCACGCACATCTCCTTTTGGCACACACACACGGCTACCATTTCTCAACGAACCGTCTTCATGGATCAGTAAATCGGTTCGTAGTCTGGCTCCAACCTGCTCTCGAAACTTTTGCAGTCTAGGATCCTGCGATTGTGCCGCTTTAATCTTCTCAACTAAGGACGACTGTACTTGCAACTGCATCAACTGTCCCGTAGCATGTGGTAGCACAACCTCCAAGTCAAATCTCTGAAAATCCGCAATGATCTCCCTTTGTGCGGTCAATACCTGAATTGCTGGTAACCGACTCAGCGCATCCGGCATGACGTTGACTTTTCCCGGATGGTACTTAAGATCAAGGTCATAGTCGGCCATCAGCTCCAACCATCTGCGTTGCCTCATGTTCAACTCCTTCTGAGTGAACACATACTTTAAACTCTTGTGATCTGTAAAGACTTCAACTCTCTCGCCCAAAAGGTAGTGTCTCCAAATCTTCAGGGCGAAGATCACGGCTGCAAGCTCTAAGTCATGAGTCGGATAGTTCTTCTCATGAGTCTTCAGTTGTCTCGATGCGTAAGCGACGACTTTCCCATTCTGCATCAACACGCATCCCAATCCCTTTCCGGATGCGTCGCTATGAATCACCAGTCCTCCTGAATTATCTGGTACGGTCAGGATAGGTTCGGTTATCAACTTCTGCTTCAACGTCTCGAAGGCCAATGCACATCCCTCCGTCCAAACAAACGGTACCTCCTTGCTCGTAAGCTTGGTTAACGGCTCGGCTAAACGAGCGAAGTTCTCCACAAATCTTCTGTAGTATCCGGCGAGTCCAAGAAAACTTCTTATCTCTGCAGCATTCTTTGGAGTTGGCCAATCTCGAACTGCTGCAATCTTCTCGGGATCGACGGCGATTCCATCGCCCGACACGACATGCCCCAGAAACTTCACTTCTTCCAGCCAGAATTCGCACTTACTCATCTTCGCAAATAACGACTCTTATCTCAGCGTCTGCAGTGCGATCCTTAAGTGCTCAGCATGCTCCTCCGGACTCTTCGAGTACACCAGAATATCGTCAATGAATACCACAATAAACTGGTCCAAGAATGGTGAAAAGATCCTGTTCATCAAATCCATGAATATTGCCGGCGCATTAGTCACTTCGAAGGGCATCACCAAATACTCGAAATGTCCATATCGAGTTCGAAACGCCGTCTTGCAAATGTCTTCTGCTTTCACTCGGACCTGATGATATCCTGATCGCAAATCCAGTTTCGAGAATACCCTCACGCTACTAAGCTGCTCAAAAAGTTCTCCAATGCGAGGGATCGGGTACTTATTCTTAATAGTCACCCGGTTCAATTCTCGATAATCAATGCACATCCTTCTCGTGCCATCCTTCTTCTTTACTAAAAGAACTGGGGCTCCCCAAGGTGAGTTGCTGCTTCGAATCCATCCCTTCTCGAGTAATTCGCCAACTTGTTTCTTAACTTCTTCCAATTCCACCGGTGCCATCGGGTAATAAGATTTTGATACTGGCGCTGCACCAGGAATAAGGTCAATCGCAAACTCCACATCTCGCTTCGGCGGTAAGCCTGATATACCTTCAAACACATCCATAAAGTCACGAACAACTGCCGGCTCTTCATTACTATCCGCTTCCATTGTCGCAAGAACACTGGTTGTCGGCCTAGCCCTAAACTCGACTGGCCCGACAGAGCTGCTTCCTCCAATGAAAGTAAACCCAGGGTGTCCGGGAATCTGGAAAATTACTTTCCTTGCCCTACAATCAATGTGTGCGTAGAAAGTGCCAAGAAAATCCATTCCCAAGACAACTTCATAGCTGCCCATATCAATCACCAAGAAATCTGCAAAAAGCTTCCGTCCGCAAACAACAACTGTACACTCTCTACATTCCTTACTAGCTATGATTTTCCCATTCCCAGTGTGTATGTCCCAAAAAGTAGACAGGGTCGTGCAGGTAATCGAGTGTGTAGTTATAAATTTGGATGACATAAAACAGTGGGACGCTCCGGAATCAAATAATGCCAATGCGGGAAAACCATGAACGAGCAAAGTACCTGAAACCACTTCTCCTGATGCCTTAGCTTCCTCAGCTGTCAACGTGAAAGCTCGAGCCTGGTTTGGTCCTTGAGTCAGCTATTTCTGCCCTTGGAACGGTCTCTGCGGAGGCTTCTGTATATCATCTCTCGTGCGAAGCTTCGACGGACAGGCACCAACTGCGTGATCGGCTGCCCCACAAACCAGACAAAGTCCCAGTCTTCTTCTACAATCCTTATGCACGTGCCCAGGTAAGTGGCAGTAGGCACAGGTCACGCTCTTCCTTCGGTCAACGATCACAGGCTTCTTCATGGGTGCTACGCCTCGACGGTCCACTGGAATACCTCTGCGCCCATGATCTCGGTTAGGTACAAATGCAGGCTTCCTGGCCGCAACTGCTGTCTGGTGAAGGTTCCCTTTCGATCCTGATAAACTCTGCTGCTCTCTGGCTGCCGTAAGAACCTGCGAGAAAGTGGTCAAACCCAGGGAGACAATCTGCCTCTGGATTTCCATCCAAACTGCGCAAGAACCTTCGCGCCCTGTCTGCCTCCTTGGCGACTAAGGGTCCAGCGAAACGGCTGAGTCTCGTCCATTCCGCTGCATGTACATCCACAGCTGCTCCATTTTGTCTCAGCCCTATAAATTTCTCCTCCATTTCCTCCCGTGCAGTCCGCGGGAAGAACTTCTCCAAGAAACTTTTAGAGAAATCCGCCCAACTGATTGGCTTGGACAAGCGGGCCTCCTCCACAAGCCACCACTCTCGGGCGTAATCCACCAGCTGAATGCGTACCACATCAACTCTCTTGTCTTCAGGGATCTGTGCCGCAATCAGTAAATTCTCCGTGTCCACTAGCCACTGCTCGGCTGGCAGCGGCTCCTCCAAACCAGTGAAAGTAGTAGGACCCAACCGTCTGAAGTCTGCCACGGTCCCTATTCGGTAAACTGGCTTCGCTACAGCGGTGTTTACAGACTGCTGAATGGCCTGCAAACCCTCCTGAAATGAATCTGCCTGCTGCTGGATCAGCTCAGTTTGCCTCTTCTGATTTTCCAACATCCCACGTATCACTCCTAACATGGCGGCTTCATCCACACGCCTCTGATACGTCTTGAATTTCTTATCTGCCATGGTCCTGAAATCAAGACAAACGACATTAGCATGATGATAGATTCAATATATAAATCAAGGCTAGAACTCCAAGATACTTAAATAGAGTACTGCATTGTAGCTATGTCGCGGTATCATAGCCGCAATTACTTAACTCCACCCATGTCGCCTAAGTCCTAGAGATAACAAGGAATTAGGTTTACGAATTGACAATGCAAAGTAAGTTTGCACGTCGACATGATCCGGAAGAATGATTCAAGGATGGTAAAACGGTCAAAGTGGCAGGACATGTTTCCTAGTCACGGGTATTATGATTCGTGTATCGGGTGCAATACCCAACTACGAAGAATCAACCCAATTAACCTATGGCTCTGATACCAAAAGAACCATGTCACGTCCCGCTTCCCAGAGTACGCAAGATGAGGCACGTGACATAGCCAACCATGCTACCTGTGGGTAGGAATTATCCATCCACAGTCATATTACGGTTGTGGAGATATCAAGAACAAAATAATAAACTAATCTAATACATGTCCAAATCCATAATAACGAGAATCAATAAACAATAAGTGCGGAAGCAAATGATCCAATACAATGAATAAACAGTACGTCCCATAATGCGGGCTTACATCTGGAAATGAAATGAAATAAATAAACTAAACCCTAAGAAACTCACAGTTCAGCCTGCTGGCTGAAGTACTCCTGCTCGGTCGTCGATAGTGGTAAGGAATCTGGGCCATGCAAAACCCAGACGTCAGCGCGTCATGTCGACCAAATAGTATAATATAAACATGGTAATAAGCAATGCAGGTATGAACATGAATAAAGCAGTACTAAGAAATAACAGAGCAGGGTAATGTGCAAGGGTGACTAAACTGTCCTATCAGGTTTCTACTCTATAGTCTTTGAAATCAATTGATGAATCGTCGATGTAACTCAATAGTATCCCGTGCGTGCCCGGGACCACGGTCAAGGTCCTCGGGGCTGAATCCGAGACGTGCCGCTAAGCAGTAATAGGAAGTAGGATGGATGAGTGATGTCAGCATCATCACTCCCGGACTGGCCAAGCCCGTAAGACTGATCAGAACAAGTATCGAACTGTTGAGTTAAAAGTCGGTTTCACCTTTGATTTCCCCATACCCCCAAGTTATGTATGTCAGGTCAGGTATTCACTAGTCAAGGACTAATGCCAACACAAAATCAGGTGAAAATAGGTCTGTCTGGATAGACAGCAGGAATGGTCAGGTTGGTCGGCATTAGGCCTGAAATCAGGTAACAGGTCAGGTCACGTTCAACAGGTTGAGTCGATATGTACAGGGTGTCATGTCCGGTGTATCAGTACACGTGTCAGGTGTATCAAGATCGGTCAATATGTAATGCAATCAAATGTATGCTGATACAGGTATAGTAACGAATAAGGAACAACAGCAGGAACAGCAAATAACAATATTATTCCATGTAAACACAGTGACGCTTTGTATCCTCTTATTAACAGGTTCAAGCACCCTTGGGGTGCAATAATCACAGTGTAGCGCAATATTAATAACAGCAGGCAATAAAGATATAAGTGTGCGACTATTATCCTCTAAATAGTAAAAGATTAGCAGGTAGTTGTTATTAAGGTTAGGTGGCAAAATACGATTTAGGTGGCAGTATTATACATCATATTTCATCCAATGAGATAAGTAGCAATACTAGTTAATATAGCAAGTTTGTGAGTCAAACATTTAGTTAGTTTAAGGTAGCATGTAGCAAGAAATCTTGCCTCGACGGTTTCGCAAACCGGAAAACACGGATGCGATGTCGGCAGAAAACACGAGACGGGTGCACGGGCCACGGATCGAGTCCCAACAGCGAACAACGGGACCACACGGACCAGGGTACTTCGCTGGAGCGTCGGGTCCAAACGACGGCACGGTCGGAAACCGGCAAAAGTCAAAAGTAACGAAGTTAGCAAACGCGATATACATGAGCAACCGACCAGCGAGGGGTTTCGCACAAAAGGAAGGATAAGGAATGCTTACAGGGAGGCACCAGGGGCAACCACGGCGGGCTCGACGGCGCTGGAACGCCGGCGAGGCAGCGACGGCGGCTGCGAAGGCTGGACAGCCTCTGGGTTCGCTGGAGAGGGTGGTGCGACGAGTAGAGGAGGGTGGTGGTCGGCTCTGGTGATCGAGGGGGAAAGGAGGTGGTCGGAGGTGGCGCGGGTGACGTCGACGAGGGTCGACGGCACGTTTTCCCGGCGACCCGGGGATTGGTGCTAGGGTCGGGCTCGGGTCTGGTGGTGGTCCGGCGAGGGGAGGAGGAAGGCGACGACGAGGTCGGGACGAGGAGGAAGAGAGGGAGTCGCAGGCGTCGTCGGTGACGGGAGGCGGCGTCGACGGCGAGATCTGCGGCCGGGTGATGTCGTCGGGGTTGGGTGCAGGCGCGGAAGAGAACGGAGGAAGGAGGAAGAGGGTGCGGTAAGGCTGAGGAGGTGTTGACGGGGACGGCGAGGTCGCGGTGGGGGTCGGCGGCGCACGCACGAGGAGCTAGGGTTAGGGCTTGGAGTTCTCGTGGTGGGTTCTCGTGATGGAGAAGGAACAGGAGGCGGCTGAATATATAGGAAGAGAGAGAGAGAGAGAAGGAGAATATAGAGAGAAAGAGAGAGACGGAGAGAGATAGAGAGGGAAAGGGGGGCCCACGAGGGATTTTAATCCCTCGTGATTGGCCGGGGTGAAAAGAAAGAAAAATTTTAAAGATTTAATATAGGATTTACGTTAGATTTGTAACAGAAAACTTATATAGTTAAAAAATAATATTAAATTAAAAATGGGTATTTTGGCGCGAAATGAAATATTTCCAAATCGAGCCCGGGTTGCGCCCAAATGCTCCAAATTCAAATTATAGGATTTTAAGCGGGTTCCAAATTTTGAAAAGAGGTGTTTAATGATTAAAATGCATGCCCCCAAGTCGGACACTTGTACGCGCGCGTAGTCGTCCAAACTTGCCCGTTTAGCCGAACGGGACGGAATCTCGACGTGCGGACGCTACCACGCGACTAGTGGCGACGAGTAGGCTAACATGGATATTTTTAATTTCATTTTAGGAGTTAAAATTTGTTATGTGCCAAAATGACTTAACCGGTTAAAATTTAGCAATAAACACCAAACAATCAGGATAATTGGAATGAGCAATATATAACCCTCAACTAGTAATATAAATAGTATTATTGGGCTCGGGTGTTACAGTTAGTAACTCTATCTCAGAAACTCTCACATTTAATTATGTGATAAGTTGCATATTAAACAATGATATATGGAGAAAGGCCGTGAGTGGGAGTTCGGGAACTTCTACACTTTCGGTGGAGAATTGCGGTAGAACGATGGAAAGGGGAAGGGCAAAAAGAGCAAGTCTAAGAGCCGAGGAAAATCGAAGGCGAAGATCCAAGACAACTGTTGGAATTGCGGAAAGAAGGATCACAGGAAAAGTGATTGCAAATCTCCAAAGAAAGGCTCATATGAGAAGGCGGATAAAAAGGAAGCGAATGTAGTGTCTACACAAGAACAAAGGGAATAAGGTCTTTGTCTATCGGTGAGCGAAAACACAAAGGCAGATACTTGGTTCCTATATTCGGGCGCATCTTTTCATTGCACTTCGGGTCGGCATCACTTCAGCGAATATGTTCAAGGCGATCTTGGACATACGACAGTGGGAAACAATCAGTTGTGTAAGATCTTGGCAAAGGGACGATCATCATGTAACCATCAAAATGAGGTCAAATCAAGCTGAAGAATGCACGACATATTCTAGATTTGAAAAAAAGTCTTATTTCCATAAGTCATCTTGACAACGAAGGATATATGACAGTGTTTGGAAATTCGCAGTGAAAGATTTCCAAAGAATCGTTGGTGGTCTCTAGGAGCAAGTTGAGCGGTTCCCTGTACTCATTCAGTGGGAGCGGAGGTTCGGTTGCATTGGCAACAAGTTCGGAGGTAAATTCGGAGACTTCGTTGTGGTATAGAAGATTGGGACACCTCAGCGAGTAGAATATGAAAAATTTTCAGGGTAGGGGCCTTCTTTTTAGGCTGAAAAAAGGTGAAGTTGAATTTTTGCGAGAGCTGCGTTTGTGGAAAGAAAAGCACACTCAGATGTTAGATTAAAGGCGTAGCTAAAAAATCAAGAAGCTGGAGATGGTGCATACGGACGTATGGGGTCCGGCCTCGGTGGAGTCTTATAGAGATAATCGGTATTTTGTAACTTTCATTGATGATGCAAGAAGGAAGACTTGTGTTTATGCAATGAAAAAAAAATCCGATGTGTTTGGTATCTTCAAACACTAGATTGCGCAGGTTGAAAACCAAATGGGGGCTAAGGTAAAATTCTTTAAGTCCGATAATGGAGGGGGATATTGTACACAGAAATTCGAGGCGTTTGGCTCGCAGAAAGGTATTCTTTGGATGAAGATGGTTCCAAGGAAGCCACAACAGAATGGCATCGTTGAAAATATGAACAGGACGGTCCTGGAGCAAGTGTGGAACATGACCTTGGATGTGGATGTGCCTAAATTTCTATGGGCAACGGCGGTCGATACTGCTGTATACTTGATCAATAGAAGCTCGGAAAGTACGCTTGATGAAGACGTTCCGAAAGAAATTTGGTCAGGTAAACCGGTTAATTACATGCACCAAAAACTATTTGGTTGTATTATGAATTTTGATACCCGGTTTCTTCTCTACACAAATCCGTACTTAATTAAATAAAATTCCTTTTTCCCAAAGTATTTCTTTATTTTTCTGCTCTTATTTTATTTCCCCGTTCTTTTATTTTTCCCTCATTCTTTTCCTTGGGCCCAAGCCCAAAAACCAACTCTTTTTATTTAAACAAAAACAATTTTTGGTTTTTATTTAATGATGATTAATGCGGTTTTAATGATTATACCAGACGTATGTTTATACGTCCCACACAGAGGGTTTCGATCGAATGATAATACTAGCCGGTTTAGGATTAAGCCGTATTATTAAATCAAGTATTGATTTGATAATTTACATATACACATTTCGATGTGTATATTCTATTGTCATCTAGGTTTTCAATCGAGCAGGGTTCCGATCGAATGATAATACTAGTCGGTTTAGGATTAAGCCGGATTATTAAATCAGGTATTGATTTAATAATTTACTTGTACATTTTCGATATGTATATTCTAGTGTTATCCAGATTTTCGATCGGACGGTTGATAATACTGGCGGGCTTAGAATTAAGCCGTTCATTAAATCTTATATTAATTTAATGCTAGTATTATTTTAGTGGTATAATTCTATCTCTTGGGTATTCGTATTTTGGTACGGATACGGGTATGTATATACGGTAGAAAGTATTTTGTATTTATACAAAATACCTTTTAGAAAATGACACCTCATCATGCTTATTTTTCTAGTTCTTGAAAATAGAAAATGAGGTGGTAAAGGGAGGCATGGATGAAGCATAGCTATGGCATTCATTGCAAGCACTATTGGAGTATGGTTGTGTTTTTTAAATGAAGGAAAAATACTTCATACAAAATTACTTAGCCATTCTTCTTCTCAAGTGAGGATGATTCTTTACTTGTCTTTCTCTTTCATCTTTGAGAGCTCACTCTCATCTCCAAACCGTACCATTCTCATATGTTGAGAGACAAGGGTTTTGAGGTAGAAAATTACCAATAATTATCACCACATCAACTAAGCAAGCTAGATTAGCAAAATAGTTTGCATAGTTTACTTCTTTTAGAGGTAGGAGCTTGAATCAAGGACTTTCAGGTGGATCATCTTGGACCAAGGATGTCGGCCATCAAGGTTGATCAAGGAGACCTCTAGGAGCTCAAGGAGAGGAGTGAAGATCCGAAGGACACGGATCTTAGGTATAACGTTTCATCACAGTAGCTAGAATCTTCTAGTTAGCTAGTTACAATATTTGGTTAGATTCTAGGTAGTGTTTTCTAGCGCCGGATTTTTATAAGTCAAAGTTTTTCGTTCCTCAAGTGCTGCAGTAGATGGCCAGGACACTAGAAAACCTAACATGGCATCATAGCCACCCAAACATTAGAAACTAGTAGTAGACGATGCGTTAGTTTCAAAACCGAAAAAATTCTGATTTCAAAACCCATTCTCTATCCATGAATTTTTTTGGTCTCTGAAATTTTTTTAAACAAGCGCGGAGACTTACTCTAGACATGTACATGACACACGATGAAAATGAGCCCATTCCATCAAGTTTTGGCCGGCCAAATCCCTCGATTTCCCGTTTCTGCCAGTTCACTGTTCACTTCTGGTCCTCGTTTTCATCCAGTGTCTTGGGTTTTGTAAATTGGTATTTTTGGTCTTGTTTGATTTGTCACAGATTTCACCTAATGTTATCTTTACTTTGGGACAAGTTGAAATTTTAGAACTTGAAACGTTTTGCATCGTTGATATCTGTGATGTGGTCTATGTGTTCTACAAACGTTGTTTATTTGCTATATGTCATTTAGACGGGGTTGCACATACATCCTTATATTGCCGTGATGTTTACATCTGTGATGGCTTGTTCGTATTGTCGTGTTGGATAGCCTATAGTGCGATGGTAGTTGTACAATTTAGATTCATTTGTATATTCATTATTGCGGGGCGAACGCCCGACATGTGGACTGCCATTTCCGCCACTTTGTATATTCTTTTATTGGGGCACGATCTGGTTGAGGTCGATGTCATTGTTGTATATATATTTTCTTCTCTGTACTAGGATTACCCCACGGAGGAGTGCTCGAATAGCCGGGTTCTAGAGGGCAACGGGCCCACATCTCATAGCGTTGAGACGGAGGAGGCCTCACTCTAGAATTGACGGGTCATTCGCCACACTCGTAGGGGGTATAGGATGACCCACGGAGGGGTGCTTAAGTTATCGGATTCCGTGAAGAGCTGGGTAGCCCATTCATTTTGTTGATTGGAGTTACCTCACTTCCGGGATTGGCGGGTAACTTTCCGCACTCGTAGGGGTCTAGGTTTTTCATTGTGCGGGATATCTACACGACCGAGAACGTCAGGTTTCATTTGCAGCTCAAATGAAACTCGGGGCTCCAAGATTATCCGCTATTCCATGTTGCTTATTGCTATTCTATGATGTCGCTTATATCATGCCTGGGATGAATGGTTATACACACACACACACACACACTAGTAGATATTATATATGTTTTGCATCCGTGTTAGTCCTGCCCCTACTCTACCGGTAGTTAAGTAACCTAACGGTGCATGACGGGGCCCCGTGGCGAATGCGGATGGCATATACGTACATTTTATTTTCGTTCTTTTCTAGAGTGATAGGAATTAATTGATGGGACTGCATTGATTTTGATTAATACAAGAAAAATAAACTTAAAAGATGTCGGAACAAATTTCGAAAAACTATAGTCATACTCTTTCGCTTTACATAGTGGTATTCAGTTTGGAATATCTAGCACCTCATTCAAAGAGGCAAGAGCCTAGATCCCTACATGGGGAATTACCTCTTGAGCAAAAGTTTATGTTACTTTAGATTACTCGGTTTTCTTCAAAACCACTAGTTTTCAAAAGCGGAGCCTAAACCACTCCTTTTCAAAACTACTAGGTTCCTTCAACGATATCAAGTTCATTACGTTAAAAGGTTTTTCGCCAAAACCTAGTCGTAGCCCTCCGTTGTTTCAGATAATTACTACTTAGTATTCGTGTTGTGTTTGTTGATTATTCGTCAAGGCGTAGTGTATGGTAGCTAAGTAATGATTGTCTGTAGCATAGATAAATGCGATTGGTTAGGACGGTCATGTGACTTTGTTGATCATTCGTCAAGGTTCATGTGGGCGGTTCTAATGCAATCTTGGATAATGACGGGTTGAACTTGATTAGGACCTTTTGATTTGTTGATTATTCGTCAAGGTCACTTAGGTCCTAGGGGCAAAACCACATCGGGAGTTTCAAATATACAGGAAACTTGCTAGTGTTGCATACCTTCTGAACTGTGATGACTAGAGTGGCTTCCATCTAGGTTATCATACTATGATATGTCCGTACGAGAGCACGGGAAACCTCATTCGGAGTACCAACACTCACCTGGCTGAATGGTTAACGAACTTGTGAGGTGCGAATGATCCCGACTAGTTTTCCTTTTAAGGGTTTGAAGGAAAATTCGAGGAAACGGTGGGAGCCATCCTGATTCGATAAACTAATAATCAATCTAATCTTGCAAGAGCGCACGCTGAGTGTTTCTTTTCTCTCTCTCCAGGTAGCAACCATTTCACGTCCTAATCAAGAAAATAAAATGTTTGACTTGACTGAACCAGCTTATTACACCGGGCTGGGGAATATCGGTTTGGCTCTAACTTGTGACAACTGTCAGGAGTATGGGTAAGGGAAGGAGGACTGTAAGGAATTCCAGATGACCCTATTGAAAGAGAAGTATTCTAATCCATCTTCTTCAGGTGTATTTGTTATTGAAAATTGTTTTTCGGTCAACCCTACCTCCTGGGTACTAGATACCGGCTCAGGATCTCATATCTGTAATTTATTATATTATAAGGACTGAGAAAAAGTAGAATGGTTGGACCGGCTTATGTCCCTCAGAGTAAGGAACGGAGCACAGGTTAATGCTGCTGCCGTCGGTGAATATCACCTAGTATTGCCAAGCGGTAATACTATGATTTTGAACAATCGTTATTATATACCTTCCATGCTTTGTAACATCATATCAGTTTCTTTACTTAATAAAGATGGATATAACTTTGTTTTAGATAGAAATATCATGAACTTTTAACTTAATCAGGTATTGGTTACAGAAGGTACACTGTGTAATGGTATCTATGTTCTAAATCAAAACACAGTCTTCAATATAAAAAACACACGCAAGAGGAAGAGTTCAGATACGGATGAAACCTACATGTGGTATTGTAGACTTGGTCATATCGGTGAGAAAAGACTAGGTAAGTTGTATAAGGATGGATATCTGAATTCGTTCGAATTTTCATCTTATGAAACTTGCCAGTCATGTCTCAAAGGAAAGATGACCAAATCTCTGTTCACCGGATACGGAGAAAGAGCTACAGATCTCTTGAGACTCACACACAGTGATGTATATGGCCCGATGTCTATACATGCGAGGGGTGAGTTCTCGTACTTCATTATATTCACTGACGATCTCTCTAGGTTCGGATATGTTTACCTTTTGAAACACAAATCTGAAGCTTTTGAGAAATTCAAAGAATATAAGAGCGAAGTAGAGAACCGGACAAGAAAAAGTATTAAAATTCTTCGATCTGATCGAGGAGGGGAGTACTTGAGTACGAAATTCCGTGATTTTCTAAAAGAGAATGGTATTCTCTCTAAGCTTACTCCTCTATACACACCACAACACAACGGTGTATCGGAACAGAGAAACCGTACCCTATTGGACATGGTTCGCACAATGATGAGTAGTGTTGATCTGCCTCTTTCATTTTGGGGACATACGCTTCAGACAGTGGCATACTTATTGAATCAAGTTCCATCCAATTCCGTGCCTAAGACTCCATATGAAATATGAAGTGGTAAGAAACCATGTCTTAAATTCATTAAGATATAGGGTTGTTCGGCTTATGTTAAAAATCAAAATCCGGATAAACTAGAGGCACGATTGGTCCTTTGTAAGTTTGTGAGATATCCTATGAATTTGCTAGGATATATGTTCTACCACACTGAGGAACAGAAGGTGTTTTTGTCTCGCCACGCCACCTTTTTGGAAAGGGAATTTGTTGCAAAGGAAATTAGTGGGAGCACGGTAGAACTGGAAGAAATTCCACAAGCATAAACTGCAACTGAAGATTTAGTAGAACCAGAAAATTCAATAGAACCCGACGAACCTCAGCCACTCCGCAGATCTAGTAGGGTTTCTCGTCCGCCCGAGAGATACTACGGTTTTCTCATAAATGGGGATCGAGAGGATTGCATCTTGGAAGAAGATGATCCTACTAGTTTCGAGCAGGCCATTAACAGTAGGGACTTTGTAAAATGGATTGATGCTATGCAATCCGAAATGGAGTCCATATACTGGACTTTGGATGTTGCTCCTGGGGTAAAACCCGTTGGATGCAAGTGGATCTTCAAAAAGAAGATTGGTGCAGATGGAATGGTGGAAACCTATAAGGCTAGACTTGTTGCAAAAGGTTTTCGTCAAAGACCAGGAGTGGATAATGACGAAATCTTTTCTCCGGTGGCTATATTAAAATCCATTCGGATCCTACTTGCTATTGCTGCCTACCATGACTATGATATCTGGCAAATGGACGTTAAAACGGATTTTCTAAATGGAAATTAAGAAGAGTGCGTTTATATGGATCATCCGGAGGGATTCGTAGACAGAGGGAGCAGCGGGAAGGTGTGCAAGTTGCTTAAATCCATTTATGGATTAAAGCAGGCGTCGCGGAGCTAGAACGTCTATTTTGATAAGACAGTCAAGGAATTTGACTTCATCAAAAGCGAAGATGAACCATGTATCTACAAGAAAATTATAGGGAGAACTGTCGTATTCCTCATCCTGTATGTGGATGGCATTCTCTTGATAGGAAATGGCATCCCTATGTTGCAATCGGTCAAGCTGTTCTTGTCACAAAAGTTCTCCATGAAATACCTGGGTGATGCCTCATATATTCTGGGGATTAAAATCTATAGAGATAGATCTAAGAGATTGCTGGGACTTTCACAGCCCAGGTAGATAGAGACCATACTAACATTTAGTATGGAAGATTCCAAGCGCGGTAATATACCCCCTTGCATGGAATCACCCTCTCCAAAGAGATGTCTCCCAAGACTGATGAGGAGAGGGTTCACATGAGCACTATACCTTACGTTTTGGAGGTAGGATCTATAATGTATGCGATACTGTGTACCAGACCAGATGTAGCATATGCGCTTAGCGTGGTGAGCCGGTATCAGTCAAACCCGGATGAGAATCATTGGATAGCTGTGAAGAACATTATCAAGTACCTGAGAAAGACTATGAAGATGTTCTTGGTATACGGTAATGGAGACCTTAAGGTCAAGTACTTTACCGACTCAAACTTCCAAAGTGATAAGGATGACAACAAGTATGTCTCGGGTTTTGTGTTTACCCTCAATGGAGGGGCGGTATGTTGGAAGAGCTCTAAACAGGACACCGTCACAGACTCGACGATGGAGGCTGAATGCATTGCTGTGAACGATGCCGCAAAAGAAGCGGTTTGGATGAAGAAGTTCATTACTGAACTTGAGTTGGTTCCGTCCATTGTTGATCCGATACCTTTGTATTGCGATAACAATAGGGCTATAGTTTTAGCGAAGGAACTACGGTCCCATCAGAAATCCAGACACATCTTGAGGCGATATCACCTTATCAGGATGTAACATTTCAAAAAAAAAAAAAGATAAAATATTAATTTTGGGAATTTTTATAATTTAATATTATTTTATTGAATATTTTAATATTTTGGTATTATTAAATACAAATAAATAGAAAAAAAAATATTTGAGAAAAATTATGGAAAATTATAAAATTGGGTAATTATTGGAATTATGGCATTTTTAGATTTTTATGATCATTTATATGCTAATTTAGTGCTAATCGCGATTAAAAATTTCTAATCGGATTTTTGGCGTTTTGTGCAAAACATGCACATGTCACTTTTAATCTCAGTTGTGCATTTTCTTGCAATGGTTTGTTTTGGGAGTACTATTTGAGTGAGAAGGGTTTTAAAAGGAAAAAGAAAAGGAAAAGAATAAAGAAATGGGTAGTTGGTGAGAGAGAGAGAGAGGTATGGGCTTCATTGACTAGACTTAGCCATTTTCTCCCCTTCATTTCCCTCCCTCTTCTCCCCTCTCCTGCTGCTGCCCCTCCTCCATCTCCCTCCCCTCTTCAACTCCTCACTTCACCTCTAAAACAACCCCCAAACCCTATCTTCTCTTCACTAAAAATATGCACGATCTCGAGACAAACACGTCGGACCAAGAAAGCATGGATTTTGGCCACTAGGGGCAACTCAAGAAAATTCTTGAGTTGCCAAATGAGGTAATTTCTGGATCATTAACTTAGTTTTAGCATTTCCTTTACCCCATGTTTAGTTTAGAACCGATATTGTTGTTTTTGTGGAGTTAAAGATAACATAGTTAGGGTTTGAGGGAAACTTGTGTTGTTGTGTGAAATTGAGCTCAGTTGAGCTTATATAAACACCTTAGTGTATGAATTGAGACCCTAACCTGAGAGTTGAAACCCGAAATACGGATTTAGAAACCGATATCGGAAAATTTGTGGAATCTGTGAAGGGTATATTGAATCTGCTATCACCCTAGACATCCTAAAATAAAATTGAGTGGACAGTGACATGTGCAGGCACCCAGGAAGCTACCACCAAGACCCCAGCCCCTAAATCCCTTACCCGGCCGCCAATTTATCCCATTTGGCCGCAAATTGCGGCCTGGGTCCCACCATTTTGCCTCGTATTGGTTCTGTAGCTCCTACATGTTTATGTTAGACCCCTGGTATATATAGATTTGTATAAATTGACCTAGGGTGAAATCTGGGACATATTTCCTAAGTTGCTGTTTTGGATTCGTGTTTCCGTATTTCGTATTTTTAATTCTGAAATTGTGTCTTGTGATTTACCTCGACTATTTGGCGTTTATACGACGATATAGAGGATTTATTGATGGTTTTGAAGGCGTGCCATAGGTTCTAACCTATAGGCCCCTTATCGTATCGTTTTGGATTTCGTGTGCCGTTTTAGCTTTGATTGGTTTTAATGCGCATATACGACACTTTGATGTGTAGGTACAACATGAAGACTTCGGGATGACAAGAAAACGCGTGGTGGCATCGAAAGATAAAGACGTAGGTGAGTAGATTTTATCTACAGGGGGAAGTCGGGTGGATGACGTATAGCACCCCCGCAGTCCGTAGTTTATATATATATATATATATATATATATATATATATATATATATATATATATATATATATATGATAGCTAGGTGTACTATGGATAGTGTAGGGTTAGAAGTGACTAGTGTAGTTCATAGTCGCGAACCCTAGAGTAGATTTACACCTACACGCACATCCTTGCATATTCATTATACTTGCACTGTGTTTGATGATATTGGGTGACATTGGAGATGAGTCGATGATGTTGGGCATGGTGCCGTGAGATCGGTGATTTGATGTGATTCGTATTTGGGGACACGATACGTGATCTCTAGCGGGCCTTGGGACGTGTGCTTGCACACGCAGGATCTTGATGGTATCAGTTGTACTAGACTTAGATCAGTACCCCAGATTATATGATATGATGATAAGTGATACCTGAAATGTGATGAGATAGGATGATATTAAACCGTACCTAGCTATTGGGATGCCGTACGACGATTTACCGTATGAGCTTTACATTGATGATAGATCCGCACTCATGACTTGAGGATGTCATATGATATACTGTATCGTACGCGATACTATTGAGGTGGAATCACCGACTATTATATCTATTATATCGACTCAGATGTTAGGCGGTTTCCTTACCTGTAGCTCAGCTTGTTAGTTCAGCCGTATAGTTTAGTGTAGTTGTTAGATTAGATTAGACTCTTACCTATTTCAAAACTAGCGGTCATGGGTATTTTAAAAGACAGGTCAAGGGATCTACGGATATTTCAAAGGGCGTATCTTTTCATAAAAACACCGTAGCCCCTATTTTCAAAACTCCAAGATTCGTGTTATTTCAAAAGGCACCATTCGTAGGACTTATATTAGATTAATACAGATTAGTTTTAGTTACGTCTAGTTTCAGCTCCCACTCATTTTTTGTGTTTCGCTTTGCATCGCATTCTTATATTATGTTTCATACTCCATTATTAATATCATGCTGATAGGACACCAGCACCATTACCGATGATGCGTATGTACCACGTACACTTACTTGCTGGCTCACACACATCTTCATCGGTAATTGCCATGTTACGTATACCTTAGAAAATATTATTGCTTGACATAGCCTATTAGCTAATAGTTTAGACATTGTAGTTATTACCTGCTACTTCATGCATACTGTTATTCATTGTTATGCTGCATTCATGGATTCTCATGCATACATTCACTATTTTACGTGCTATTGAGGTTTTGGATTTGGATTTCCATGAGATTTTCTGGATTTGGAGGAAAACCGCAAAAACACAAATAAACATATTCTCTCTTTTAAAATAAAAAGTGCGGTTTTCCCATGATGTATGAGTCGTCCACCATGAGTTTGCTGATGGATTTGGAAACCCGATTCGAGGAGACGGATGAACCGTTTCGGGTACATGGTGGACCCGGTGCGGTACCCCGGGGCAAGATGAATGTGGTGATGACGTTGAGCCTGGCAGGGGAGCACTACCTACCGGTGATTTTACCCAACGCGTCGGATATCCGGAGGATACCGTCGTGGTCTTGAGATGGATGGTAGGGGCCGGTCTGGACTGACGGCGTCCTAGATTTTGTGGTTGAGACTTGAGATATCGAGATATTGGGATTACGTTTTGTGCCGATACTAGGCACAGTCTTATGCTGATTTCATTATGATACCTCATTTTAAAAATACAAAGGAAATCTCACTAGTTATGAAAACAGTTTCTTCATATACATGTATTCTGTTTTCATGCATTCATATCTCATTCATATGATATATTGCTACCTGAGGCACTGACACAGGCATATGAGATTACACTCGGGTTAGATATTTACCCTAGCCTTGTTATAGGCTGCTTGTTATATTGAGGATTCTTATACTGATCGTATTGACCTAGGATTATGTCTTGCTTTCGGTTTCTGCTTGTAGATATTCTCTATTCACGAGTTGGCAACTTGTGCCACAGTTCTTGCAGGTTCTGCCGTACAGGTTCCTTTGCGGCATTTCTGGCACATTGCTTCCTTACGGGTGAATTCCATTTGGTAGGTGGGTTCCTTGCATCAAGAATCACCATTGTACTTGTATTATTCTTTGTATCTAGAATTCCATCAACCAAAACTTGTATATTGTTTCAGGCTTAGACATTTGTATTGTATTTTTTGACCTTAGAGTCGCGCTTAGCAGTGTTACGGTTTTCATGTTATTTGAGTTTTGATCCTCGCCCTTCGGCGTTGTATATTATTATTGCTTGCGTGGTTATGAGCGTCGTTTGACGAAGAGCTAGCTCCCGCTTGGGGATGCCTTTTATCATTGCATACATATATTATTCTTGTTGTACCCCGTTCGGGGCCAGTATTTACAAAAGAAACTCTGCCGAAATTTTTAGAAAAGACTTGACATTTAAAAATGCATTTTTGGCTTAGTTATTTAAAAACCTTGACTTCAACATGTTTTCCTTCACTTCTTTAAACTAGTTTTCTTTACTTACTCTTAAAATGGTTTTAGATTTCTGGGCTTTTGGCTTACTTGGATCAGATGGAGTCCTATAGACTTCATATGGTTCAAGGGCCAGTCACGTGCTCTTTTGGGTCGTGACAAAGTTGGTATCAGAGCGCTAGGTTGACCTTGGTTCGAGTCTAAGTTTGACTATGTGGAGCCTAGGGCGTTTATATATATACGGAACTTAGGCTTGACCTTACGGAACTTAGACTTAGTCGGGGGGTATTAGACCCGAACTTTCGTCGCGTAGGACGACCCTTGGTTGATGGAATAGGTGACTAAAGTAGAGTGACGTACCGTGGGTATGTTCCGCGGCATACTTACGACACGCCACTCCGCTTAAGGAACCTTAGGATGTACATATTTTCGAGATCAGTGATTCTCTTCATATCCATGATTATACATCCATTTGAGATCCTCGATTCTATTAGTTTCATGATCATACCTTTATTGATGTTGTTCCTTCTTATGATCATGTATCCACTCTGGATTTGTTGTTCTCTTTCTTCCTTTGATCTACTCTCTTCGATACTCGATTGAGGTTCATGTCGCCATGTTTGAGCGCAGTTGGGCTGCTGCTAGGGTTACGGTCAGTGCGAGCTCGTCTGGTACGAGGGCTGACATTGTGTTTTCTGGTGACATGGGAACGTCTCGAGTTGGCATTGATGATTGTGACCTCTAGTAGAGACGAGTGCTTGGTTTTACACCGGATGATCGGGCCATTGTTAGAGCTGCCAGTTGAGAAAGGACTGTTGATGTACAGCATACCTCAGAGATTATGATGTCGCCTACCGTGCAGACAGATGGACCAGCTGTTGCTGAGATTGACAGGATGTCGCTTCCGAAGCTTACGAGCAGAGATTGTCGGAGCTTCCAGGCAGATATAAGACAGATGATAGCTAGTCTACCCGATTTGAGAGACGAAGGTGATTCGTCCGATTTATGCGCCGGAGCAGGCCCAGTTGAGTTGAAGATTTCCAGTAAGGAGAGTCTTACTCAGATCTAGAGCAGACCGATTCAGAGATGACCGCCAATGTATTTCCTTTCTTGGAGGATTGAGGCGTTGTTCGGCGTACAGGTGAATGAGCCAGTTGTTGCGGCAATGACGAGATATCACCCAGATGGTTGGAACTACTGCAGCATGAGCTTATACCTAGAGATATGATGGACGGTCGCTAGTCACCTGAGGACTAATGACTAGGACATGTGGTTCGTTCGGTTACCGATGCGAGGTCATCAGATAGATTGTTTCCAGCTAAAGACGACTTCACGCAGATTCGTTGAGAGTCGATAGAGACGATCGAATGTCAGGAGCCCATTTTCCAAGTTTAAAGTATACGGAAAGACATGCAGGTGATTCTATGGACCCTCTAGAAGAATGAATCCCTAACTCGACTTAATGACCGTGTGAAAGCCTTTGAACCTTAGGGTTTGCGGCAGTTCCACGGCGCCATTAGTGAGGCTTGGGTTTGCCCTTCTACGGCTGGACCACCGACGCTGTGGCGTGTACTCGATACTATTAAACTGTACTCAAGATGTTGATCTCTTGGGGGATTATAAGGTTCTGACGAGTCGATCGAATGTTCGACGTCATTCGGATATCATGTGATGGGATGCTTGCTTGGGAGACTCCAGATACGAGTATAGCCGTTGGAGCACAGTCCATGCAGCCACGATGAGCCGAGTCCAAATCAGTCGACATTGAAGCAGAGTGAATAAAAGAGTTCGCAAGAGATTTCGACGAGATGACGTCCCACTCCGCTGACATCAGAGATGTGATACGCACCCAGAGGCGTTGCATATGGATATATCTTCCAGAAGGAGGCACGATAAGTATGCAGCCATTCCGGAATAAGAATTAGCTTCAGCAATGGATGATGACTTCCGGGAAATACGGCAGGAAATGAGATTTGAGAAAGAAACCTCGACAGGACCTTTCCGGAATACGATACGAGAAGACCTAGACCCAGGAGTGGTCATGATTGCGCACACCCCGCAGGCCAGAGTTCGGCATTGTCGACGAGGTAGTTGACCAGATTCGGATAAAGGAACTTGCCCAGATGCGTTGCGAATCGATCAAGGATGGACGAGTTTTGAGTATTCCTCCGAAGGTTGGGACGTGTTCCCGAGGACCTGTTCGGCCTGACATCTTCTACAGAATGATGAAGCTACAGAGTACGCAATTTCGAGTCCGTGCGAGAGACTTCAGATTGACCGTGGCCGAGAATAGGGCAGAGCGTAGATAGCATGGCGTGACGTCATAGTGGACGACGATAGAGACAGGTGGAACCAGAGGTTCGGGCGAGACGCTGACGAGCTGTCATTGGCTTCCCGTCGAGACCAGAGGTCAGATATGCTTACAGAGGCATTGGGATGCAACCGGATTTCGAGAAATGTTGTGCTGAGGACACAGATGTCCATTGAACGAAAAGAGATTATGCAAGAGAGCCAGCCTTCGTACAGTTCGGCATAGGCAAGATCGGAAGAGACCTTGAGCAGGATTCCTTCCAGGACATTGCTGCAATGATGTTGCACTCAGGATCAGATGTGTGATGTGCATTCAGAGAGCCAGAGGCCGACGCCAGTGATATGCTGCTTTATGAGTGGTCGTGAGGAATGACTGAGAGGCGACCAGAGAAGTGCCAGAACGGAATCTTCCCCGTTAGCACACCTGACCGAGCCGATGAGCCGATTGATTTCGAGATAGGTAATCCGCAGGAAAGATAAGAACCCAGAGTCAGAGGACGCCAGACCGTGAGAAAGAGGCAAGTAGATATCTTGCGCTGCTAGCAGTGGATGCACCGACTCCTTCCCGACCTTGAAGGAGGAACTACCGACGACGGTACTTATGATTTGTAATTTTGTGATTCGATTATCACGTATCCGTCATCTTAGATTTTGGTATTTTAAGCGTTCTATTTGATGACTGAGTTTTGATGACTGAGTTTCATGATATTGTTTCATGCACCCACTGGATATTTATATTTTGCGCATAAGTTATTACATTCGAGGTATTGATTGTGATTTCACGCCTCTCCTATACAGTGATTTGATTTACACTTCCAGCATAGTTTTCATGCACCTTTAGAGTTTTGATATACGATTTTGGGTGCACGCCAGATGCACTAAATCGGGATTCTTCGTGCATGTCACATGCACCTGATTTTTTTTTACTGTCAGGCACACACGTTGCCTACGACAGATGTTTCGTGCACACCCGATGCACTTAGATGTTGTTTTGTACACCTGTTTGACACATATACGGATTTTGATTCCTTGCGCACCAGACGCACAGGATATTCTTATATACGCATTTTTGGGGATTGATTTCTAGTAGAGCAGTACATTTTTATGATATTCACTACGAATTGATGTTTCGGAGCCCCGACAAATAGGATTTTTACTGAAATGTTTTAGTATTGGGGGTTTAAATTTAAATTCGGGGACCGAATTTCTTTAAGAGGGTAGATTGTAACATTTCAAAAAAAAAAAGATAAAATATTAATTTTGGGAATTTTTATAATTTAATATTATTTTATTGAATATTTTAATATTTTGGTATTATTAAATACAAATAAATAGAAAAAATAATATTTGAGAAAAATTATGGAAAATTATGGAAAATTCTAAAATTGGGTAATTATTGGAATTATGGCATTTTTAGATTTTTATGATCATTTATATGCTAATTTAGTGCTAATCGCGATTAAAAATTTCTAATCGGATTTTTGGCGTTGTGTGCAAAACATGCACATGTCACTTTTAATCTCACTTGTGCATTTTCTTGCCATGGTTTGTTTTGGGAGTACTATTTGAGTGAGAAGGGTTTTAAAAGGAAAAAGAAAAGGAAAAGAATAAAGAAATGAGTAGTTGGTGAGAGAGAGAGGTATGGGCTTCATTGACTAGACTTAGCCATTTTCTCCCCTTCATTTCCCTCCCTCTTCTCCCCTCTCCTGCTGCTGCCCCTCCTCCATCTCCCTCCTCTCTTCAACTCCTCACTTCACCTCTAAAACAACCCCAAAACCCTATTTTCTCTTCACTAAAAATGTGCACGATCTCGAGACAAACACGTCGGACCAAGAAAGCATGGATTTTGGCCACTAGGGGCAACTCAAGAAAATTCTTGAGTTGCCAAATGAGGTAATTTCTGGATCATTAACTTAGTTTTAGCATTTCCTTTACCCCATGTTTAGTTTAGAACCGATATTGTTGTTTTTGTGGAGTTAAAGATAACCTAGTTAGGGTTTGAGGGAAACTTGTGTTGTTGTGTGAAATTGAGCTCAGTTGAGCTTATATAAACACCTTAGTGTATGAATTGAGACCCTAACCTGAGAGTTGAAACCCGAAATACGGATTTAGAAACCGATATCGGAAAATTTGTGGAATCTGTGAAGGGTATATTGAATCTGCTATCACCCTAGACATCCTAAAATAAAATTGAGTGGACAGTGACATGTGCAGGCACCCAGGAAGCTACCACCAAGACCCCAGCCCCTAAATCCCTTACCCGGCCGCCAATTTATCCTATTTGGCCGCAAATTGCGGCCTGGGTCCCACCATTTTGCTTCGTATTGGTTCTGTAACTCCTACATGTTTATGTTAGACCCCTGGTATATATAGATTTGTATAAATTGACCTAGGGTGAAATCTGGGACATATTTCCTAAGTTGCTGTTTTGGATTCGTGTTTCCGTATTTCGTATTTTTAATTCTGAAATTGTGTCTTGTGATTTACCTCGACTATTTGGCGTTTATACGACGATATAGAGGATTTATTGATGGTTTTGAAGGCGTGCCATAGGTTCTAACCTATAGGCCCCTTATCGTATCGTTTTGGATTTCGTGTGCCATTTTAGCTTTGATTGGTTTTAATGCGCATATACGACACTTTGATGTGTAGGTACAACATGAAGACTTCGGGATGACAAGCAAACGCGTGGTGGCATCGAAAGATAAAGACGCAGGTGAGTAGATTTTATCTACAGGGGGAAGTCGGGTGGATGGCGTATAGCACCCCCGCAGTCCGTAGTTTATATATATATATATATATATATATATATATGATAGCTAGGTGTACTATGGATAGTGTAGGGTTAGAAGTGACTAGTGTAGTTCATAGTCGCGAACCCTATAGTAGATTTACACCTACACGCACATCCTTGCATATTCATTATACTTGCACTGTGTTTGATGATATTGGGTGACATTGGAGATGAGTCGATGATGTTGGGCATGGTGCCGTGAGATCGGTGATTTGATGTGATTCGTATTTGGGGACACGATACGTGATCTCTAGCGGGCCTTGGGACGTGTGCTTGCACACGCAGGATCTTGATGGTATCAGTTGTACTAGACTTAGATCAGTACCCCAGATTATATGATATGATGATAAGTGATACCTGAAATGTGATGAGATAGGGTGATATTAAACCGTACCCAGCTATTGGGATGCCGTACGATGATTTACCGTATGAGCTTTACATTGATGATAGATCCGCACTCATGACTTGAGGATGTCATATGATATACTGTATCGTGCGCGATACTATTGAGGCGGAATCACCGACTATTATATCTATTATATCGACTCAGATGTTAGGCGGTTTCCTTACCTGTAGCTCAGCTTGTTAGTTCAGCCGTATAGTTTAGTGTAGTTGTTAGATTAGATTAGACTCTTACCTATTTCAAAACTAGCGGTCGTGGGTATTTTAAAAGACAGGTCAAGGGATCTACGGATATTTCAAAGGGCGTATCTTTTCATAAAAACACTGTAGCCCCTATTTTCAAAACCCCATGATTCGTGTTATTTCAAAAGGCACCATTCGTAGGACTTATATTAGATTAATGCAGATTAGTTTTAGTTACGTCTAGTTTCAGCTCCCACTCATTTTTTGTGTTTCGCTTTGCATCGCATTCTTATATTATGTTTCATACTCCATTATTAATATCATGCTGATAGGACACCAGCACCATTACCGATGATGCGTATGTACCACGTACACTTACTTGCTGGCTCACACACATCTTCATCGGTAATTGCCATGTCACGTACACCTTAGAAAATATTATTGCTTGACATAGCCTATTAGCTAATAGTTTAGACATTGTAGTTATTACCTGCTACTTCATGCATACTGTTATTCATTGTTATGCCGCATTCATGGATTCTCATGCATACATTCACTATTTTACGTGCTATTGAGGTTTTGGATTTGGATTTCCATGAGATTTTCTGGATTTGGAGGAAAACCGCAAAAACACAAATAAACATATTCTCTCTTTTAAAATAAAAAGTGCGGTTTTCCCATGATGTATGAGTCGTCCACCATGAGTTTGCTGATGGATTTGGAAACCCGATTCGAGGAGACGGATGAACCGTTTCGGGTACATGGTGGACCCGGTGCGGTACCCCGGGGCAAGATGAATGTGGTGATGACGTTGAGCCTGGCAGGGGAGCACTACCTACCGGTGATTTTACCCGACGCGTCGGATATCTGGAGGATACCGTCGTGGTCTTGAGATGGATGGTAGGGGCCGGTCTGGACTGACGGCGTCCTAGATTTTGTGGTTGAGACTTGAGATATCGAGATATTGGGATTACGTTTTGTGCCGATGCTAGGCACAGTCTTATGCTGATTTCATTATGATACCTCATTTTAAAAATACAAAGGAAATCTCACTAGTTATGAAAACAGTTTCTTCATGTACATGTATTCTGTTTTCATGCATTCATATCTCATTCATATGATATATTGCTACCTGAGGCACAGACACAGGCATATGAGATTACACTCGGGTTAGATATTTACCCTAGCCTTGTTATAGGCTGCTTGTTATATTGAGGATTCTTATACTGATCGTATTGACCTAGGATTATGTCTTGCTTTCGGTTTCTGCTTGTAGATATTCTCTATTCACGAGTTGGCAACTTGTGCCACAGTTCTTGCAGGTTCTGCCGTATAGGTTCCTTTGCGGCATTTCTGGCACATTGCTTCCTTGCGGGTGAATTGCATTTGGTAGGTGGGTTCCTTGCATCAAGAATCACCATTGTACTTGTATTATTCTTTGTATCTAGAATTCCATCAACCAAAACTTGTATATTGTTTCAGGCTTAGACATTTGTATTGTATTTTTTGACCTTAGAGTCGCGCTTAGCAGTGTTACGGTTTTCATGTTATTTGAGTTTTGATCCTCGCCCTTCGGCGTTGTATATTATTATTGCTTGCGTGGTTATGACCGTCGTTTGACGAAGAGCTAGCTCCCGCTTGGGGATGCTTTTTATCATTGCATACATATATTATTCTTGTTGTACCCCGTTCGGGGCCAGTATTTACAAAAGAAACTCTGCCGAAATTTTTAGAAAAGACTTGACATTTAAAAATGCATTTTTGGCTTAGTTATTTAAAAACCTTGACTTCAACATGTTTTCCTTCACTTCTTTAAACTAGTTTTCTTTACTTACTCTTAAAATGGTATTAGATTTCTGGGCTTTTGGCTTACATGGATCAGATGGAGTCCTATAGACCTCATATGGTTCAAGGGCCAGTCACGTGCTCTTTCGGGTCGTGACACAGGAAGATCGTAGATCGTCGGGAGACAAGGTTTGGAGAGTAGATAAAAAAGACAACACGGTGGATCCATTTACCAAGGCCCTCCCTCAAGCGCAGTTCGAGAGACTTTTTGAGATGTTGGGTATGCGGTACGCCAACAACTGGCCCTAGAGCAGACGTTGGGTATTCGATACACCAATTACAGGCCTTAGTGCAAGTGAGTGATTGTTAGATATGTATGCCCTAGAGGCCTGTATTATATAGGATGCTAGGAATATGTATGTACAGGACAATCTTACTCAGTTATATATAGTATATTATCTGAGTTGTCTTTGTCTTAATATGTGTATTTCTTTCTTTTGTTGCTTTATATTGTTTACACATATTGATAAAGACTCGATACAGTAGTATACTATTATGGTTTGTCTTTATTTTAACATGTGCATATGTTATACTCGATATCACATATGGCAGATACATGTCGATAAAGCCCGTAGGATTTTGCTTGAATACCAGAGTTATGTTGGTGATCATACTTGTGGGAGCTGGGTAGTCCATAAGCACATCCTTAAAGGTCCCAAGTCGCAGGAGTATCAAGACCGGGAATTGATACTCCAGAGTAGACTTGTGTATATGTTTCTAGGCCCTGACGAGGGGCGGTGGTTAGTCCCGCAGCCATTGGTGTGACCACCTAAGATTGTATACAGGTTCTCACTGAGGGTGAGTACACTGGACGGACTCGCCAAGAACCTCTAGATGGTATTATACCTATCGTCAGATAGCGGTTCTCAGGTGACTGAGTACAGGTTAGTCTTTAGACCTGAGATCATCATTTGTCTTGTTTGAGTTCCCATTATGCTTTGACCACTACCCTACCACGGCTCTACTGAGTCATGCAAATAGGTTTTGGTTGGGTACAGTCCCGAGCCACATGGAGGCAGTGAGTGATTTTCAGGGATTTGTCTCTCCCGGTATTGGGAATCTATATCGCACAGTGTCCGCTTGGCCAGAACCATAAGACCTTGGCCAAGACAGTTGAGATTTACTGATGGTTTGATCAGTAGTTTCTCGGATTAGTCCTGAGCTAAATCGATACAACTTATCAGGTTATTAGGGGTCTGACGTTTACCACCCTCTAGACCTGGTATGCAATACTCTTAGACGAAGAGACCGGACTTTACAGAGATTGTCACGGATAGGCTCAGTAGGGGTTTGGATGAGCTTGCTCGTTGGCCTTCTTTTCGACAAGTACCTGAGTAGCCGTTATGTACAGCTAGTGCCGCTGACGTGCTTATGGTTAAACCCACTGCCAGCGTACTGTCGAGTCTTTAGAGTCCTACACATAAGGTTTCTGTGGTTCAGGCGAAACGATGTGGTGGCCGTATATTTATACGTGTAGGGTTTCGATCGAATGATAATACTAGCCGGCTTAGGATTAAACCGGATTATTAAATCAAGTATTGATTTGATAATTTACATATACACATTTCGATATGTATATTCTAGTGTCATCAAGGTTTTCAATCGAGGAGTGTTCCGATCGAATGACAATACTATCCGTCTTAGGATTAAGCCCGATTATTAAATCAGGTATTGATTTAATAACGTGTACATATTTCGATATATTTATTCTAGTGTTATCCAGATTTTCGATCGGACGGTTGATAATACTGGCGGGCTTAGGATTAAGATGGTTTATTAAATCGGATATTGATTTAATGCTAGTATTATTTTAGTGGTATTATTCTATCTTTTGGGTATTCGTATTTTGATACGAATATGGGTATGTATATACGGTAGAAAGCATTTTGTATTTATACAAAATACCTTTTAGAAGTTGACACCTTATCATGCTTATTTTTCTATTTCTTAAAAATAGAAAATGAAGTGGTAAAGGGAGGCATGGATGAAGCCTGGCTATGGCATTCATTGCAAGCACTATTGGAGTATGGTTGTTTTTTTTAAATGAAGGAAAAATACTTCATACAAAATTACTTAGCCATTCTTCTTCTCAAGTAAGGATGATTCTTTACTTGCCTTTCTCTTTCATCTTTGAGAGCTCACTCTCATCTCCAAACCGTACCATTCTCATATGTTGAAAGACAAGGGTTTTAAGGTAGAAAATTACCACTAAAAATCACCACATCAACTAAGCAAGCTAGATTAGCAAATTAGTTTGCATAGTTTACTTCTTTTAGAGGTAGGAGCTTGAATCAAGAACTTTAGGTGGATCATCTAGGACCGAGGATGCCAGCCATCAAGGTTGATCAAGGAGACCTTTAGGAACTCAAGGAGACGAGTGAAGACCCGAAGGACATGGATCTTAGGTATAACCTCTCATCACAGTAGCTAGAATCTTCTAGTTAGCTAGTTTCAATATTTGGTTAGGTTCTAGGTAGTGTTTTCTAGCGCCGGATTTTTTAAAGTCAAAGTTTATCGATCCGCAAGCGCCGCGGTAAATGACCAGGGCGCTAGGAAACCCAACAGACGCAACAAAAATGGATGTGTAAATTATTCATTTTCATCTCGATCTTTCACACAAATCACCTTATTTCCTTACTCTGCTGCAATATCTTCCTTATGTAAATTTCGAGAACGAAATTTTTCTAAGGAGTGCAGGATGCAACGACCCTAAAATCTCTATACACTTTTATTAGTCCAACATTAATAAAAGAGTGTATTTCTGTTCTGTTAATGAGTTATAATTTATTCTTGATAAATAAGTGCAAGAAACAACTTGTAGCTCATTGGTTAAGTCTCTACACTACTGTCCTATAGCCCACGAGTTCGAATCCTTGTATCCCTATTTATTTTATTTTAAATTCTTTTAACGTTTTAGAGTTTTTGAAAGTTTCATGGGCATTTGATGGAGTTTTGAAAAGTTTTAACTAAAAAGATATATGAAATTGGACCAAACGAGACGACACGAACACATGACCCGAACCGCGATGCAACCCACCCCAGCTTGGCCGCTCGGGCGGTCTGAATTTATTTTTGGTCGGTGAAAGGGTGTTCCTCCGTGCTTAGCCCATTCCAGTGCATCCCTTTGACTCCCCTCTACTTCTTTTCACCTACCAAAACTCCTAATTCAATTCAAAAACTCTCAGGCCTTTCATTTCTCTCATTTAACTCTTTTAATTGCTCTTTAAAAATATGTTTTCTACATATTTCTTCCTTTCATCATCCCTATAAGTACTTCTGGGCTATTCCCAACTCTTTCCCTCCAAATTATACTGAGAAATTCATCCAAAAATAGCTTGAAGATTCCCCTCAAATTCTTCTCCTATTTTGTTGCTCCACAACTCGACAAGGGAACGCTGAAGCTCCATTCAAGAACCACCGTGGCGGCAAATTACCTCGGTCAAGCATCCCCTAGATTCTCCTCCTCATCATCAACGACGTCGCCGCCACTCAACACCATCAACGTCGTAGACACCACAATAACAAGCACCAAAACTTCTCTTTTTTGTAATCATCCGAACCTTCTTCTATGCACTCGAAGCATACCTTAGTTCTTAGTAACGGTGAATTGGTTGTTAGACCAATTCACACCGTGAGTAAGTCGTCCATCCTTCTTCTTCTCCGCCTTTGAATCTACCCCTTGCTTTGTCGCCGAAATCAAGCTACATAAATAAATTTCCATGCTTAAAAAGAAATCCTTTCATCTCTAGTTTCTTGTCGTCATCATATCAATTTCATCAAATAAAACTCATCAATAGAAAGCTTGGGACATCGTGACTACACATCTAACAAAGTTCCATGAATCGCCTCATAAATATCTAGCTATAACATGTAACTTACAAGTTATACTCTTTTTATGTATTCGTTTCATATAACTTCTACCTTTATGTTTAATATGAATTTTAGAATTTGGTTAACCTATTGTAGATGATACTGCATGGGGTAATGACCTACCCCACACATGCACACTTTGGAATCATAGCACGATCTTATGTTGTCGCGTTTTTCTGAAAGAATCGATTTTTCGCTAAAATACCATCGAAGATTATATGGAAATTAATATACCTTCTTTTCCTTTACGAAATCTCCTCTGCAAGCCTCGTTAGGGGAACCCTGTTGCGAATAGTGCAGATTATCGCACATTCTGGATCTATTGGAGTAAGATCCATAGCTCCTCACAGAGCATGGTCTTGAAAGGAAAGAAAAATACAAATTTTAAAAGAATATGATATCTATCAAATTAAAAATGAAATAAAAGATGTTAAATTTAATTTTTCAAATTATTAAAAAGGAAAATAAGTTTCCAAAATTTGATTTTTCAATAAAATACCCTAAATTTTTAAAAGGCTAAGTTTTTACTATAATACCCTAAAGTTAAGTTTTTCACTAAAATACTCTAAATTACTGAAGCATACCCTTTTTACCAAAACACCTTGACTTTTTAAATAATATTTTCTAACAGAACATTCTCGAGATTTTAAATGAGCCTTGTATCTACAAAAAAAATTATAGGGTGAGCTGTCGTATTTCTCGTCTTGTACATCGATGACATTCTCCTGATAGGAAATAACATTCCTATGCTGCAATCGATCAAACTATTCTTGTCACAAAGGTTCTTCATGAAAGACCTGGATAATTCCTCCTACATTCTAGGGATAAAGATCTACAGAGATAGATTCAAGAAATTGTTTGGACTTTCACAGTCCATGTACATAAACGCTATATTAAAGAGGTTTAGTATAGAAGATTCCAAGCGCAGTAATATACTCGCTTTGTACGAAATCACTCTCTCCAAAGAGATGTCTTCTAAGACTGATGAGGAGAGGGCTCACATGAGAATTATACCCTACGCTTCGACGGTAGGATCTATAATGTATGAGATGTTATGTACCAAACCAGATATAGCTTACGCACTTAGCATGGTAAGCCAGTATCAGTCAAACCCAGGAAAGAACCACTGGACAGCAGTAAAGAACATTCTCAAGTACCTAAAAAGGACTAAGGAGATGTTCTTGGTGTACGGTAATGGAGACCTCTAGGTGGAGTTCTTTACCGATTCAAGCTTCCAAAATGATAAGAATGACAACAAGTCTGTCTCGGGTTATGTGTTTACCCTCAACGGAGGGTCGGTCTGTTGGAAGAGCTCTAAACATGACACTATCACAGACTTGACGATGGAGGCTGACTACATTGCTGCCAACGATGCCGCAAAAGAAGCGGTCTGGATGAAGAAGTTCATTATTGAACTTGAGATGGTTCCATCCATTATTGATCCAATACTTTTGTATTACGACAACAATGGGCTATTGCTTTAGCGAAGGAATCATGGTCCCATCAGAGATCCAGACACATCTTGAGGAGGTATCACCTGATCAGGGAGATCATAGATCGCCAGGAGATTGAGGTTCGGAGAGTAGACACAAAAGAAAACACAGTGGATGCATTCACAAAGGCCCTCCCTTAATCACAGTTCGAGCGGCTTTTAGAGATGTTGGGTATGCGATACGCCAACAACTGGCCTTAGTGTAGACGTTGGGTACTCGATACGCCAATAATTGACCTTAGTGCAAGTGGGAGATTGTAGAATATGCATGCTCTAGAAGCCATTATATATATAGTGGATTCTTGGACATATATATGTACACTACAATCTTAGTTGATATGATAGTATGCTATTTGGTTTGTCTTTATCTTAACATATGTATATGTTTTACTTATTATTACGTATCGCTAATACATGTTAATAAAGCCCGTATGATTATTGCTTGACTACCAGCATCATGATGGCGATCATACATATGGGGGCTGGGTAGTCCATAAGCACATCCTTAAATGTCCTTAGTCGTGGGAATATCGAACTGAGTATCGATATTCCGGAGTAGACTGGTATATACGCTTCTAGACCTCGATGAGGGACGATGGTTGGTCCTACGGCCATTGGTATTTGGCACCTAAGATCATATACATGTGCTCACTAGGGGTGAGTACACTGGACGGACTCGCCGAGAACTTCTAGATGGTATTATACCTATCATCAGATAGCAGTTCTTAGGTGATATGAGTATAGATTAGTCTTTAGACCTGAGATTGTCATTTGTCTCATGTGTGTTCCCACTGTACTTAGATTTCTACCCTACCACGGCTCTACTGAGTCGTGCAAACAGGTTTTAGTTGGGTACAGTCCCGAGCCACATGGAGGCAGTGAGTGATTGTTAGGTCTCTCGGTATAGGGAGTCGATATCGCACTGTGTTCGGTTGGCCAGCACCATAAGACCTTGGCCAAGGCAGTTGAGATTTACTGATAGTTAGATCAATAGTTTCTCGGATCGGTCTTGAGCCACATCGGCATGACTTATCAGTTATTAAGGGTATGACGTTTTCCACCCCCTGGACCCGGTATGCGATACTCTTAGACGAAGAGACCGGACTGTACATAGACTGTCACGGATAGACTCAGTAGAGGTTCAGATGAGTTTGCTCATCGGTCATCCTTTTCGACAAGTACCTGGGTAGCTGTTGCATACAGCTAGTGCTACTGACATACTTATGGTTAAATCCACTGCCACCGTACTGTCGATTCTTTAAAGTTCCACACAGAAGGTTTCTCTAGTTCAGACGAAATGATGTAATGATCGTATTTTGATACGTACAGGGTTCCGATTAAATACGTTTATTAGCTACACGGACTTTAATCAGACAGATGATAATACTAGCCGGTTTAGGATTAGGCTGGATTATTAGATCAAGTATTGATTTAATAATTTACACATATATATTTCGATATGTATATTCTAGTATTATATTCATTGTATAATTCTATCTCTTTGGGTATTCGTATTTCGATACGAATACGGGTATATATATACAGGGAATGTATAATGTATTTATACATGATACATTCTAGAAGGAGAACACCCCATTTTGTTTTATCCAGTTATTTATTTAAATGGAAATGAGGTGGAGGGGTGAGGTGGCTTGAGAATGGTGAGAGGAATGGATGAATAGGATTGACAAATGAATTGTAAATTCATTTGCCCAAACTATTCAAGCATGGTTTCCATTTTATATTTGCTAAAATTATTAGAAAAAACCAAGGCTCTTGATTTTCTCTCAACAAGGTTTTCTCATTTCACCATTTGCTTTTTCTTTCTTCTCTTGAGCCTCTTCTTTTTCTCTATACTCTCATGAGTTGAGAATCAAGAGAAGAAAAGAGATAGAAAAATACTAAAAGACTTCACTACTTCTAAGCATTCTAGATTAGCAAATTAGGGTCTTTAGTTTCTTCACTTGCTTATTTGAGAAGCTAGAACCTTGAACCATATCTCTCGGGTGGATCATCTTCGACAAAGGGAAGACTGACCTACAAGCTCGATCCTGGAGTTCTCAAGGAGCTAAAGAAGTGGATAAAAGACCGAAGGACACGAATCCTTAGGTATAACCTTTATATCCGAGCGGTTAAACTTTTAGTTGTTTACTAGTTTAGTGTTTGGTTTAGATTCTAGGTCGTTGTTTCTAGCGCCAAGTTAAAAAAAATTCATTTTTCATTCCGCAAAGGCCACGGTTGTAGCGGCTAGGGCACTAGGAACATCATCAATAAATTCGTACAGACTTAAAATATAAAGTGGTTTCAAAACTTGTTTTGTAACCTGAACAACTTTTACTTTCATACTAGTCTTATATCATGAACCGCATGCTTGAATCACTTGAATAAACCTATTGCATGCTAACTTGACTTGAACTCTAACTTGACTTGAATCTGAAACTTGACTTGACTCGAACCATGAATACGACTTGGTTTGAACACTTGAACTTGACTTGAACCGAATAATGAATATATAATGACTTGACATCAATACTTGACACGGATACTTGAACTTGGCACAAATACTTGAATCTGACATGAACACTTGACATGACTTGTACTAAACCTTCATGCTTGATCCAACTTGACTCGAACCATGCATAAAATTGACATGACTTGTACTTGACATGACTACATGATTCTTAACATGAACTCAATCTTGAAAACCTGATATTATACATCATCTTTTGTATTCATAGATTCAATCAAGGCTGGTAACTTTAATCATACACTAATATACAAGGGGTGTTGGGGTAGTTTGAGTATGAATGTAACGGAATCTCAAAAGTCCTATCATGTCGTTGTGGTACCGGAATGAAACAGTACAATTAATGTTGCTGTGGTATCGGTCTGAAACGGTATAAATAATGTCGTTGTGGTACCGAGCTGAAACGGTACATCATCGTGTTTCCTTGCTACTAGGGCCTTACCCTTGAGTTTGAGAATACTCTTGAGATTGGTTGAGATTCACTCTTAAATTTACGTTAGTTAGCTTACCCATTTAGTGATCACTTTATGATACATTGACAGTACACTTCATGTTCACTATAGCTATACTACACGATCATGCTATACTTATTTTCCACGCTCCTGTTACATTGCTATGCTTATATACATATTTCCATACTCATGATACCTTACCATGTGCATATAGTCGCTAGGTTAAGTTGACACCCTTACATAACCACATTATAATTCATATTCTACTTACATGTTATCTTTTACCATATTCACATTTTTATTCTTCTTAGGGACTTATCGAGCTCAAGTTCGCTGATGGGCATTCCACCCATCTCTTTATTTCTTGGAATATTCGTCATGTGATCTAGAGACTAAGGAGGTAGAACCGATTACCGAGAATTACGACCAGTTTGCTTCTGAAACCGATTCTTGGTTTTCTTTCCAGATTTCATTTTTAGTGTGCCACTTGTTTAGGCACTTTATGTTCATGTTTCCCTTTTTCAGATATCATGTATCGGTTTATCTTTGTAAAGTTGGAAATGTAAATATATAAAGTTGGATTTTCATTGTCATTTTCATGGTTAACTCTAGTGCATCCCTTCTACTTGTGTTTAGTAGGCCCCTATAGCTCAGCTGGTTAGAGCATCGTGCTTATATACACTTAGCATGTTTGTTTCGAGAAAGAACCTTCTCGGAATAAATACATCGCGGGTCTCGTGACGTGTCTACTCCCGTCTTTTGGGAAGCGGGGCATGACAGGTTTTATTAATTCTTTTGCCATTTGCGATCGAACAACCTACATGAGATGAACAGTTGTAGCCTGCATAACCTACCTCCCAGACTAAGGGAAGAAGATCTCAGATCACTGTAGTTCGAGACCCCTTTTTTGAACCCAGTTCTTATACGTGGAATGAATTCCAGTGAGTAAAGTAGTCTGGTTGAAGGGGGCACGACTCCCCTTCCCTGTACGGTGCCGCAAGGCCAAGACCTAACAAAAGATATCTCTCTCCCTTCTTGGTCATGGAGGACCAGCTTATTCTACAATGGATTTCCTCCAAATAAGGCCCTCAGCCTTTCAGCCCGGGCGCCCAGAGGTGTGGTCCCGAGGTCCATAATCTAACAAACCCGACATACTGTTATAACCACACTATTCATGTTCATGGTATCACATCGAGACAAGAATTTTCTTGTCACGCTTTTCCTTTACTGCTCTTCCTCTATCTCTTCCCTTTCCTCTAACACCCAATCACCCCCTGCTCCGAACTGGAGAACATACGCTACCGCCTGAATACAATATTGGCTTTGCGCGCCCTGTCCCGCAAGTGAGTGAAAAATGGTTTGCAGCGGCCCATGCAGATTAGTTCTGCATGAACATCGTAAGAAATATATTACAAGAATTATGAAATCCAACAACTTTTACATTCCTTACATTTCATTCCCTTGAATCTTATCGTATTCCTTGAATTTATCTTAAACTTCCCTTTCGATTTCTTTGATGATCATCTCTCGAATTTTGAATTCTTAATCCTTGTTCACCCTTATTTTTAGCTTATTAGCTCACCTATTTTGAACAGCGATCGAAGGAGCTCGAAGACGAGTTGTGATTGAAAGAGTTTTTATTCGTGCTTTCTCTTTTAAAAGATGAATCAAAGAATAGTTAACCGCAATCAAGAACGGTGTCGCTTGGTAGCTAGCTGGTTGAGTACGGGTCGGTCCACAGGGATTTTGTGTATTTTCTATTTGTTCTAACGAGTTAATTCCAATTGGGGTTGGATTGATTATCACTAAAAACTGAAATGAGTTTGATTAGGATTAAAATCTTGCTAGGGTTAGGTTTAGGTTAAGTTTGGAAAGTCAATATTCCTCACCGCTTTCTATACCCTAATTAAGATCTTTTAGGTGTTAAGGTAATAATTAACAAAGTGGATTACTACCATCGGGAAGAAACTAGGTTTCTTCCTCTAGGTCCTTGTCCGTCCTTTCTTAACTCTTACCCTAACCTCTATGGAAAACATACAAAACCGATCTTTAACTACTGTATCACCGCTACCTCGTGGGATAGGGTGCCGTAGTGAGCGGTGTGTGTATGTATGCATAGAGTCCTATTAAAATGTATGACGGGCAAAAAAGGGGTGAAAGATTTTCATCTCTCAAACATTTCCCATTCCTAACCCTAACAAATGAGAAACTACTCACTCATTAGGGAATTGATACAAAGAGACATTTTTATGATTTTAATTTAACAGCTACGGCAATTAAATAAAAGGTATAACTAGGGCAGATAAATAAAATTAACTAGGGCAGAAAGGAAAATTAACTAGGGCATAGAAAAAAAGGACTTACTTTATTTGATGCACTCTTCAAACATTTACAACAATTAAAATTCTGAATTTAGATGAATAAAATGAGGCACAAGAAGAGGCATGCTCCAAAAAGAGCTTAAAGGTTCCTATTTATAGATTATAGAAACCCTAGGTTACATTCTGATCCCTATCTACATTTACAAAACTACCCTGAGAAGCCTAGTCAACGCACCGCCACCCACCGTCAAAAAATGCACCGACACGTGCTCAGCACGGCCGTGGATCCGCGGCCATATGCCCTGTTTGGCCGCGGATCCGCGGCCATATGGTGGGGTCTTGGGCTGTGTTCTTCTGGGCTGCTTTCTATTGCATTTTCCTTGACTTTTCTTCACTTGGTTCTTCAGAATGTCTTCTAGTTTCTTCCAGATTTCCACAGTGTAGAATGTGGTGGACTTTTACCATTCGCTTCGTGTCGAAGTCTTGAACCTTGCGCTGCCTTTGTTCTTTGTGAACTTGTTCATTGGTCTTCATTTATCCCTCAAACTGTAGGCATGATCAAGATTCTTCCATTTTTTGGTCGTAGTCTCACTTTTGTATCATCTTTTCATCATTTTCACTGTTTTGTTCCGAGAACCTGTAACCTGCAACTATGTAGCAGACATGGATCAAAAGCACATGTTTATTTGTAAAATGAATAAGAATGGGAAATATGATAATGCAAAATTATGATATAAACAAATACCCCCAAACTTATCTTTTGCTCGTCCTCGAGCAAAACTAGTTTATTCTCGAAAAAGGCCTAACCTCACTTTCGCAGGGAAAAGTGATTGCACTGAGCTCGTGCAACAAGCCGTTAAACCTCTAGGTGTCCCTAGTAGGAGGAGTGTTGTCTCCTGAGGGTTTTCAGCGGATACTACCCACAAAATCCTATCAATTCGGCCTATTGACTTTCATTTTTCAATTCGGTTTTCTCAGCAAGAAATTCTATTATCTTCAACTCAGAAATTATCAACCCGTATTTTCACGCTTCCTTATCATTTAACTTAAGATTGTATATGTTCTATAGATTTATTTAGCTTTTAGCATCTTTTGAGTTTTCCTTCTAAGGTTCCATCTCAACTTAGGAATTTCTATCATCTCTACTATAGATATAAGTCCTATTTTTCATTCCTATCTCTCACCCAAACCCCAATCATATACCCCTACGTGTGTGTATGTATCACCCCCACACTTGGAAATTCAATTCAAGCTCTTATACTCTTGTCCATTGTCCAAAGTACTTTTAGTTGGTGAATTTTTAGATGAATTTGCTCACACATCCTTCATGCGACCGTTAATACTTCTTGTGGTACCAACGACAGACTACAAAATGTGTTTGCATATTAAAGCGTAATTCCTAGTCTTGTAACACCTAAGGCTTTAGCAGTGACTCCCAAACCAGTTGGTCTAAGGCACTAGGTGATAAAGCACCCTCGCTAAATATTTTTTTTATTTATGCAGCCTTAAGTAATTACAAAAACCAGTGTTCATTTTTTTATCTCTTTATTCACACTTGTATTTTTATTTTATTTTCCTTCATACTAAGGACTTTAGACAAGAGCATTTCAAGGTCTCTTCTACTATTCCAAGTTTCAAGGTTCGTGTTTGTGCAAGTTGTAGGGTATATATTTTCAGAATTTAGACTTAAGCTTAGGGATTATTTTTCAGACTTATACTTTAATAAAAATATCAATACTCTTCCCTTATTTTGACTTAGCCCAAGAAGTGAACTCAAAATTTGCCTATTTCTAAGTAAACTACAAAGATATATATTTTCTACCGTTAAATTTTAAGAAAGGTTATTTTTAGGGTTTTTAATTTACTATGTTTAGGATCTAGTTTTTCCTAGCTAGTTAACCGTCTTGTCAAACTCAAGTCAATTATGGACAAAATTGAATTTTTAAATTTTTATAATTTTTAAATTTTTTAATTTTTATGGATTTAAAAATAATTATGCAAATGCAAAAATGTACATATGAATGCGAAGGAAGAAAGCTTATCGAGCACACCCCCAAACTTAAACTTGACAGTGTCCTCACTGTCAGGCTACACCAAGAGGGTCAAAATTGTCGGCACTCCCCTGTTTATTTATTTATATTTATTTTTTTATTGTTAAAAGAAAAACAAAATATATATACAAAAAAGCCCCCCCCCAAACTTAGGTGAAACAGTGTTTCCACTGTTTAAACGTTAAAGTTCAGAGTTAGGGAGGAGAAAAACACAGTATCAAGTTATACAAGGCTTTACACAAGCCAAAGGTTAGCACCAACCATTCAAAAATTTATCGTTATAATGGTGTGGTTGGTGAAAGAATGGAGTGTAGAGAAAAAAATGAGAAACACACAAGACCGTATAGGAAGAAAGGTGGAATATGGTCTCGGTATATTATGAGAAGAATGGCGGAAGAGAGAAAGAAGTGTAGTACGAACTTGAGGGTGTAAATTGAGTGAATAAATTAGCACAAATTGTGATGACCGATGTGTTAAAAGCGATTGTGCTAATCTATCAACCCGTCGAGAAATGGGGTCAAATCCCTCAAGATTCGCGAGAAAACATGGGTACGTTGAACTTGGTAAACCATCCATTGAAAATAGAAGCATAACGGATTCTTGCGCGGTCGAAACGATGGAAAGGACGAAGGGGAGTGATTTAGGAAGGGTCTCATTCTCACCTAAGTAAGCGTATGTAAAGTGAGACGGCAACAGCTTGAGTTCGAGTTTCAGAGGTGAAAAAATTGAAGGTGAAATTGGTGAAACTGTCTCGAACTCGAAGGATTTCATCAATGGTTCGAAATGACTGTAAGCAACCGAGTCTGATGGTTCAACTAACTCATCTGAAAATTCAAAGGACTCAAACTCGGGCGGCGAGTCTTCAAAATCGTCCGAAAAAGTGAAACACTCGTAATCGTTATCGGTTGTGAGAACTGTGTCAGATTCAAGGAGGAACGCACTGGTGGTGTCAAAACTGCTGTGATCGAACAGAAATTTTTCAAGCTCATAGTCCTCCTGCGTGATCTCTTGCGTGGTCGGAACGATGGAAAGGATGAAGGGGGGTGATTTAGGAAGTATAATAGTTAAAGGTTCAGGAGGATGAATTGGAAAATCCGACTCATCAAACAAAACTGGTTCATCCTCAATACTATCCTCGATACTCTCCTGAATTCTATCTTCATAATTCTCCTCAAAAGTTATCTCATCCATGCAATTATCATCAAAATCAAGACGCATATGAAGTTCGGGAGAAACATTTAATGACTCGGGATGATGAATTGGAGAGAGAAATTCGGTCAAATCTGCGGGTTCATCATCCAAAGTATTTCCCGCGTCAATATCCTCAATCAAGTGAAAATCAATTTTTTCGGACACCTCATCAAAAGCATGGATATTTATCAATTCAGGTTCTAGATTGGAGGTGTAGAGGTCGAAAGGATTGGTGATGGTTTCACTCGAAAGGGACCCTTCAGAATCTGGCAAATCAAGCACTACAAAGTCGCACAACTCATTAAACGTTTTATTTTCAACTGGTGAATCATTTGGGACACTTGATAGATATTCAAAACCGGAGTTGTGGGATTCAATTGGTGATGGGTAGGTTTGATTTGGAAGGGTGCACAT
The DNA here is from genome assembly GCA_030015575.1 of Agapanthus africanus. Classification (NCBI taxonomy): domain Eukaryota; kingdom Viridiplantae; phylum Streptophyta; class Magnoliopsida; order Asparagales; family Amaryllidaceae; genus Agapanthus; species Agapanthus africanus. The sequence continues at coordinate 306,138,482 of CM057339.1, forward strand.
CTCACTCTCTCCACTCAAATTCTCAATCTGTCCAACCGCCTCATCATACATTGGAATTTTTGGAGCTAGTTGGAAACTAGCTACCGGGTCACTAGGTTGCATAAGGACGGCAATGGACGCATCCAAATTCCTCATCTGTTGGTTTGTCGCTATAATATAAGCTTCCAACAACTGTTCCAGACTAGACATGGGTTGTGAAGGGGTTTCAGTAAAAGATTCAAAGTTGTTTGGATACGTGAAACTCCCAAATGGTTGTGTAGAAGTAATGTCTAGGGAAGGTGCGAAAGTCGGGTAGGACTGGTAGGAATTGAATGGTTGGACAGGAGTAGGATCAACATTTGGATAAAAAGGTGAATGGACTTGTTGATCCCAAGAACTGGAAGTGTTGAAAGGAGTGAAAGATCGGTTACAAGATTGTTCAATATGTTCAGCAATAGACATGGGTTTCGGAGTTACAACATAACTCGAAAAAGTAGTATCAACGTAAGAAGGTGGTGAAGGTTGAAATGGTTGATACAAAGTAGATTGTGGAGTCGAACTGTTTCTCCTAGACGCTTCTATTCGATCTTTCAAAGAAATTTTAGGCATGGAGGGGTCGTCCGTAATTTGACCAATACAATTCGTGTAGAAAGCAATGTTTGGATGAGGGTACCAAAGTTCGGCAAGAGTTTTGTGAGGTGGGGTACCCATGATGTAAGAAGGAGAAGAAAAAGAATGTGGGTTCAAGTGGGGTGCAATGGATTTCTAGCGACAAGTGGCAAGTTTTTTTGTAAAAATTTTCTGTTTTGTGTTTTTTTTATAAGGAGCTTTTTGCAAAAAGATTTTTATAAGAAGCTTAGACACACATTTAAGCAATCACAATATGCACAATCAAGCCTAGATTTAGGGTCTCCTGGGTCAACTAGACTGCTCCTAACTGTTCCAAAGGGCAAGTTGTGATAACCTCAAATCGCCTCTTCACCGCCAATTGTGGCCAGGTAAGGACAAGTAAAGAAAGGAGGGATTCGCTCACGAATCACCATGAGACGGGCCTTTTAAAATTATCTTTCCCCACTTGTCTAGCCTAGGCACCACAAAGTCTGGTTTAGATAAACGATCGATGCCTACAACTATTCATTTGTCCTATTGAGCGCGATAGTCCTTATAGGCTGAGTCTAATTTTTTTTAATTAACTCGATGGTTAATGCAAAATGCTTTTTATGATTTTTGGGGTCCTAGGAAGGGTAACGAAATCCCCACCCAATCTGGATTGGTGTTAAAGCCCCTTAAAGTCAGTTTTAAAAGATGCAAAGCAGTAAAACACAATCAAGCCACTTGCAAAAAAAAAAATTTATTGCGGTGCAAAGAATCCTGCACAAGATCAAGTTATTAGAGAAGGGAGAGAAGTTTTTGCACAAAGAACCCTACATGAAATTTTTTCAGAGGATATCAGGGGGTTCAGAAGAAGAAAAGATGCTTACAGAGACTTTTTCAAATGATGACGTCACCACCAGGCCGCGGATCTGCTGCGGGAACGTGCCTTTGACCGCGGTTCCGCGGTTGACTTGGCAGTTCAGTTCTCCAAATTTTTTCTGTTTCTCTTTTGTGGTTCTCCTCTGTTTGTTCAGATCTGTTGTTTGTTGTTTCGCACTCTGGATTTTTCCAGATCTGAATCTGTTCGTCGATCCTGCACAATTCAAATGAAAACCCTTCAAAGAATAACAAGATGATAAATTTTTTAATATTTTTTAATTTTTTTCCAGTTTTTTATGATTTTTTTATTTATATTAACCCGAAATTGCAAAAAGAAAATAACTACGCCATCCCCGGCAACGGCGCCATTTGGCTGAGAGAGTTTTTATGCGTGCTTTTGCTTTTAAAAGATGAATCAAAGAATAGTTAACCGCAATCAAGAACGGTGTCGCTTGGTCGCTAGCCGGTTGAGTACGGGTCGGTCCACAGGGATTTTGTGTATTTTCTATTTGTTCTAACGAGTTAATTCCAATTGGGGTTGGATTGATTATCACTAAAAACTGAAATGAGTTGATTAGGATTAAAATCTTGCTAGGGTTAGGTTTAGGTTAAGTTTGGAAAGTCAATATTCCTCACCGCTTTCTATGCCCTAATTAAGATCTTTTAGGTGTTAAGGTAATAATTAACAAAGTGGATTAGTACCATCGGGAAGAAACTAGGTTTCTTCCTCTAGGTCCTTGTCCGTCCTTTCTTAACTCTTACCCTAATCTCCATGGAAAACATACAAAACTGGTCTTTAACTATGGTATCACCGCTACCTCGTGGGATAGGGTGCCGTAGTGAGCGGTGTGTGTATGTATGCATAGAGTCCTATTAAAATATATGATGGGCAAAAAAGGGGTGAAAGATTTTCATTTCTCAAACATTTCCCATTCCTAACCCTAACAAGTGAGAAACTACTCACTCATTAGGGAATTGATACAAAGAGACATATTTATGATTTTAATTTAACAACTACGACAATTAAATAAAAGTTATAACTAGGGCAGATAAATAAAATTAACTAGGGCAGAAAGGAAAATTAACTAGGGCATAGAAAAAATAGACTTACTTTATTTGATGCACTCTTCAAACATTTACAGCAATTAAAATTCTGAATTTAGATGAATAAAATGAGGCACAAGAAGAGGCATGCTCCAAAAAGAGCTTTAGGGTTCCTATTTATAGATTATAGAAACCCTAGGTTACATTCTGATCACTATCTACATTTACAAAACTACCCTGAGAAACCTAGTCAATGCACCGCCACCCACCATCAAAAAATGCACTGACACGTGCTCAGCATGGTCGCGGATCCACGGCCATATGCCCTGTTTGGCCGCGAATCCGTGGCCATATGGTGGGGTCTTGGGCTGTGTTCTTCTGGGCTGCTTTCTGTTGCATTTTCCTTGACTTTTCTTCACTTGGTTCTTCAGAATGTCTTATAGTTTCTTCCAGATTTCCACAATGTTGAATGTGGTGGACTTTTACCGTTCGCTTCATGTCGAAGTCTTGAACCTTGCGCTGCCTTTGTTCTTTGTGAACTTGTTCATTGATCTTCATTTATCCCTCAAACTGTAGGCATGATCAAGATTCTTCTATTTGTTGGTCGTAGTCTCACTTTTGTATCATCTTTTCATCATTTTCACTGTTTGGTTCCGAGAACCTGTAACCTGCAACTATGTAGCAGACATGGATCAAAAGCACCTGTTTATTTGTAAAATGAATAAGAATGGGGAATATAATAATGCTAAATTATGATATGAACAAGTTGCCACGACTTTATCCTTAGCTTCCCTATGCTTGTTGCAACGTACTCCTCGAGAGAATTTCGCGGACAAAATTCTTTTAAGGAGGGTAGACTGTAACGGCTGCATTCTTGAATTCTATTCGCTTGAATCCCTTCTTGTTTTTCTGATGATCATTTCTCGACGTAACGGAAACGGACGTCTAAACTATTCATCTTCATCTTGATCTTTCTCGCAAATCACCTTATTTCCTTACTCTATTGCAACATCTTCCTTATGTAAATTTCGAGAACAATTTTTTTCTAAAAAGGGTAGAATGTAACGACCCTAAAATCCCTATACACTTTTATTAGTTCAATATTAATAAAAGAGTGTATTTTTGTTCTGTTAACGAGTTATAAGTTATTCTTGATAAATAAATGCAAAAAACAATTTGTAGCTCATTGGTTATGTCTCTACACTACTTTCATATAGCCTGCGAGTTCAAATCCTTGCATCCCCATTATTTTATTTTAAATTCTTTTGATGTTTTAGAGTTTCTGAAAGTTTCAGGGGCATTTGACGAAGTTTCGAAAAGTTTTAACGAAAAAGATTTATAAAATTAGACCAAACGAGACGGCACGTACACATGACCCGACGCCTAGCCTAGCCGCCCCGGACGGCTCGAATCTATTTTTGGTCGGCCAAAGGGTGTTCCCCCATGCTTAGCCAATTCCAGTGTGTCCTTTTGACTCCCCTCTGGTCCTTTTCATCTACCAAAACTCCTAATTCAATTCAGAAACTCTCATGCCTTTCATTTCTCTCATTTAACTCTTTTAGTAGCTCTTTAAAAATTTCTTTTCTCCATATTTCTTTCTTGCATCATCCCTATAAATACCCTAGGCTATTCCCAACTCTTTCCCTCTGGATTATACTGAGAATTTCATCCAAAAATAACTTGAAGTTTCCCTCTAAGTTCTTCTCCTCTTTCGTTGTTCCACAACTCGACAAAGGAACGTCAAACCTTTGTTCAAGAACCACCGCGGTGGCAAACTACCTCGACCAAGCATCCTCTAGATTCTCCTCATCATCGTCAAAGACATCGCCGCCACTCAACACTATCGACGTCGTAGACACCACAATAACAAGCACCAAAACCTCTCTTCTTTGTAATCAACCAAACCTTTTTCCATGCACTCGTTGCATACCCTAATTCCTGGTAACGGTGAATTGGTTGTTAGATCAGTTCACACCGCGAGTAAGTCTCACATCCTTCTTCTTCTCCTTTAAATCCACCCTCTGCTTAGTCGTCGAAATCAAGCTACGTAAATAAATTTCCGTGCTTAAAAAGAAAATCATTCATCTCTAGTATCTTGTTGTCATCATATCAATTTCATCAAATAAAACTCATCAATGGAAAACTTGTGATATTGTGACTACACATCTAACAAAGTTCCATGAATCGCCTCATAAACATTTAGCTATAACATGTAACTTACAAGTTATACTCTTTTCAGGTATTCGTTTCATATAACTTCTACCTTTATGTTTGATATGAATTTTAAAATTTGCTTAACCTGTTGTGGATGATACTGCACTAGATAATGACCTACCCCACAAACGCACACTTTGGAATCATTGCACAATCCTATGTTGTCGCGTTTTTCTTAAAAAAACGATTTTTCGCTAAAATACCATTGAAGTTTATTTGGAAATTAATCTACCTTCTTTTCCTTTGCGAAATCGCCTCTACAACTCTCATTAGGGAAACCCTGTTGCGGATGGTGCAGATTATCGCACATCTTGGGTCTAGTGGAGTAAGATCTATAGCTCCTCACAGAGCAAGGTCTTAAAAGAAAAGAAAAATACGAATTTTAAAAGAATACGATTTGTATAAAATAAAAAATGAAAGAAAAGATGTTAAGTTTTTAAAAGAATACAAGTTTTCAAAATTAGAATTCTCAAGAAAATACCCTTAATTTTTAAAAGGCTAAGTTTTTACTAAAATACCCTAAAGTTAAGTTTTTCACTAAAATACCCTAAATTACCGAAGCATACCCTCTTTACCAAAACACCTCGACTTTTTAAATAATATTTTCTAAAACATTCTCGAGATTTTAAATTATAATATTTTACATAAAACCTCATCGAGCTTTCAAATGGTTTATTTAAATAAATACCTTAGAATTTCTAAGACTAGTATTTAGGAAGTAAATGGTTTAAGTGGCCTATTCTCTCTTGAGCCTCGAAGAGCCGGAGAAAGCAGTGATTCACTTGCCTAACTATTTGAACAAATAAAGTCGTATCGTCTTAAGATATAAAGTGGTTTTAAAACTTGTTTTGTAACCCGAACCACTCTTACTTTCATACTAGTCCTATATCATGAACTACATAATTGAATCACTTGAATAAAACTATTACATGCTAACTTGACTTGAACTCTAACTTGACTTGATTCTGAAACTTGACTGGACCCGAACCATGAATACGACTTGGCTTGAACACTTGAACTTGACGTAACCCGAACCATGAATACATAATAACGTGACATGAATACTTGAACTTGAAACGAATACTTGAACTTAACATGAACACTTGACATGACTTGTACTAAACATTCATGCTTGATCCAACTTGACTCAAACCATGAATACAGTTGACATGACTTGTACTTAACATTACTATAAGATTATTGACATGAACTTAATATTGAAAACTTGATATTATATATCATCTTTTGTATTCATGGATTCGATCAAGGCTAGTAATTTTAATCATAGACTAATATACATGGGGTATTGGGGTAGTTTGAGTATGAATCCAACAGAATCTCAGGGGTCCCATCACGTCGTTTTGGTACTGGGTTGAAATGGTACAATTAACGTCGCTATGGTACCGGACTGAAATGGTGCATCATGAACTCAATACTCGGGCTCGTGTTTCCTTGCTCGTGGTGCCCTATCCTTAAATTTAAGAATACTCTTAAGATTGGTTAACATTCACCCTTAAATTTACGTTAGTTTGCTTATCCATTTAGTGACCTCTTTTGGACACATTGACAGTACACTTTGTGTTCGCTATACCTACACCACACGGTCATGCTATACTTATTTGACATGCTCTTGTTACATTGCTGTAATTATATACATATTGCCATACTCATGTTACATTGCTATGTGCATATAGTCGTTAGGTTAAGTTGACACTTTTACATAACCATATTAGAATTCATATTCTACTTATATGCCATCCTTTACCACATTCATATTTTTATCCTTCTTGGCGACTTACCGAGCGCAAGTTCACTGACGGGTATTCCATTCATCTTTTTGTTTCTTGGAATGTTCGTTAAGTGATCCAGGGACTAAGGAGGTGGAACCGATTATCGAGAATTACGACCATTTTTCTTTTGAAGCCGATTCTTTGTTTTTTTTCCAGCTTTCATTTTTAATATGCCACTTGTTTAGGCGCTTTATGTTCATATTTCTTTTTTTTTCCAAATTTCATGTATCAATTTAACTTTGTAAAGTTGGAAATGTAAATATATAAAGTTGAATTTTCATTATCATTTCTATGGTTAAATCTAGTGCATCCCTTCTACTTGTGTTTACTACACCCCTATAGCTCAGCTGGTTAGAGCATCATGCTTATATACGCATAGCGTATTTATTTCGAGAAAAGACCTTCTCGGAATAAATAGGTCGCGGGCATCATCATGTGTCTGCTCCCGTCTTTTGTGATGCAGGGAATGATGCCGTCGCCGTCGTCAACTCCTTTGCAACACCGGAGCTCCGGCACACATTCGTATCATGCATGCATCGCGTTCGAGCCTCACTCGTTTCGCGTCGCGTAAACGCCATCTCGTGTGTCGAGGTGAATACTTTTCATGTTATGTTGCTTCTATATTAGCGACCGAGGAAAGTGAACCCTCTTCAGTTGTTAAGTCATGCTATTTGTATATATAATAATATTAATTCGATGATTAAATGTTAATGGTGTTTTTTTACACATATTTAGGTATTAAGAAGTTCGGTACGTTCTACTTTAGTCAAAACCTTTATGAAAGTGCTCTTTTCCTTTATTAATAGTTCATTTTACTGATAGTGAGTAATATGTAGAAAATTTGGATCAAAACGATTGAGTTTCGCACATGAAATGACGTCCCCAAGATGCGACGTTAAATATGGAATTTATCGTACATGTCAAATTGTAGAATTCATAGTAATTTGAATACAACCCGTAATGTGACGTTCTAAGGCTCGTATCGAAGCCAATTATATAACCTATAAACATATATAAGTTTTTACTGGATATTGCCATGTTACGATAATGAAAATCGAACGGAAATGCGGCTCTGGACTGCCGTCCAGAGCAGTATTTTCTGTCGTTACCTATTTTTAAACCCTCACATATCCATGTATATACCTTACAATGTTTGGAGACCTATATATTTGCATAGATAATCAAGTTAGAGAACTTTTGGTATTGGTTTCATTAGAATTAATTGACGTTTTATATTTTAAAAGTATTTTAACTGCCGGCGTGTTCTGTTGTTTTCTGCAGTGTTACTTTATACGTAGTGACTTTAAATAGAACATAACACCATGTATACAATGGCTATTACTGATCCGTATATTGAGTTGAAAATTGAACTGATAAACCTAGATTTTATTGAACATTAGAGACACCTAATTCTGAACATAACTAATAGAAAAATGTGTTCAAAGTTGGACTTCCAATTCTGAATCTGGGATTCCAACAGCGAACTCCTATTTTAAAATGATCATATCTTTTTAACCAGATTGCCTATTGATATGAAATAAATTTTAATGTTTAGCTAAATGAATCTACTTTATATTACTTTTATATTATTTTACCTTTTTCTTCACGTATGATTAACAATGAATTTCGCAAGTTGAATGATACTGGCTGTCCTTATTTAGTTGAACTTCATTTAATACATTCTTATTATGTCATGTGATTGATTTACACTCTTTGATTAATGGCCACTTACATTGATACCATAATTATTATAGTGCATTGTCAAGTGATAAGTGGTATCGATCGGATTGTGACAAGTACGTTAGTGGAGGTGTTTAAAACTGAAAGTGATATAAGAGAAAGCGTGATTGAACCGTGAAAGTGATGCATACTTGTATACAACCAATATGATACTTGAAATTATACTTTAACTTGGGATAAGAGGTAGTTGGGTAATGAATGCATGTCGTGACACGAGAATTCATTTAAAAATCACCTAACATGAATCCCGTGTGTCGTTGTCCCATGGGGTTTGACGGGGTATTGTACTAAATGTTTCTTTGGTCCGTGTCGGTTTTCAGACTACTCTCGTATACACGCATATTTTCATTATTAAACTACAAATAAACAAGTTTGAATAGAATAGCCAGATTATGATATTTTGTCATGACCCATATGTTACACTGCCCACTTGTTCATATTGTTTCATGTCATCAGGTTATTGCTTTATAATTTCTAGTTCATACTTATTGTTCTGCGATATATTATGTATCATTATATTATATTATTGCGTCATCCTGACGACCTGAGTATGCATGCTCAGAGAAAGAAGTGGATTTAGCCTAGATCAGGACCTACCCTACTTTGAAGATATTGCGGAGATCTAGACCGGTGATGTCAGCGCTTTCATTTCCTTTGTCACTATCTGGTTAGTTGTACCCTTGATATTACGGATTTGTATCCGTTGCACTCTGATTCATTTAAATGTGATAGATTTAGTGATTGTGATTCTCGTTACTTGTGCTGTGTTTAGTGCTTACCCTGTACTGCTAGAAGCCGAAGTGTGACTACGGCAGGATTATTCCTTGACCGTAGGAGCATGGCTGGCCTAGTCACCCTCGATTTTCGTATTTTGGGAAGAGGGGCATGACACGTATTCTTTGGTAGATAAGACAGAAAGGAGTAAGCTTGACTCCAAGTTTAGGAAGTGTACTTTCATCGGGTATGGTGGAGACGAGTTTGGATATAGGTTGTGGAATTACACAAGTAAGAAGGTAATATGAAGCCGGAACGTTGTCTTTGATGAGCAGCACTTGTACAAAAAAGGAAAGCAAGACAAGGATGGTACGGTATCGGAGTTCGTCGAGTTGGACAGAACTCAAGAGAGAATTCAGGTACCTACAGGTGGAGATCAAAACATGGAGGAAGCTATAATGCAGGAGCAGGTTCAAGAACAGGATGGTGACCATGTTCAGCAACTAGATGTACCAATTCTGAAGAGATCTACACGAGATAAACGGCTACCTGAAAGACTTGTGACTGATTTCGTATTGTAGACAGATTCGGGGAGCCCGAATCCCTTGAAAAAGTAACAAGCGACGGTGCTAGCAAGCAGTGGGAGCAAGCTATGGACTAGGAGATGAATTCTTTGAAGAAGAACCATACGTAGGACCTAGTGAAGCCACCCAAGGGTCAGAAGGCATTGCTAAATAGATGGGTGTACAGGATTAAAGATGAGGCTGATGGTGTGAAGCGGTACAAAGCTCGCTTGGTAGTTAAGGGATACGCGTAAAAGCAAGGAATTGAATATCAAGAAATATTTTCCCCTGTGATGAAGATGACATCAATTCGGATGATTCTTAGTATCATGGCGGTGGAGAATTTGCACTTAGACCGGCAGGATATGAAGACTGTGTTCCTATAAGGTTGTCGAGCTCGCTTGGTGGGGTTTTAAAGTGCGGTGGAAGCGATAATTTTAAAAAACTAGAGAACTTTAGCAACCCTAACCCTATCAACCCAAAAGATTAACTTGCAACCAAACTAGAGAGTTAAAATGAGATGTTTGGCGGACTACAACCTTTGTAGCGTGTTAGCCATCTCTCCTTGAACTCCGGCTAGTCTCTACTTGGTTCGGAAGTAGCTTGCACAATGATCTCCTTGTCGAAGATGATCCACCGTGAGATAACATAGCACAAGTTTTAGTTTCACTTGATCAAATCCTTATGAAGCAACTTACTAATCAAATTTGTTAGGAATGATTAGTAAGTGATGTAGAATATAAGCTAACTAATTTCTCTCATAAGCGCTTATTATTTCCTCTCATGGAAAAAGAAAGAAGATGAGAATGAGATAAGAATCATATGTCTTAGTTATCTTTAAAAAAAAGATAACACATATTTATAAAGAATGAAAAAGGACTACATCCTTATCACAAGATGACTCATGGTTCTATCTCCTTCTCATTGTGATTCTCATACATATACCTTGCATGTATCATCACACATATAAATGTATCATATACATAAATGAATATGTATCAAATACACATTCAAGTACTTGCATCAAATACAAATACAAATAAGAGAATAAATAAAGTGAGAATAATACTAGAATATATATAATTATTAAATCAACATATGATTAATCGTCCAGCTTCAACAAGAGTTGGCTTGCATTATATAAACATTCGACTAAACTACATGTATCAAATACACGTGTTTGACCGAACTCCTGCACTTATCACCATACGTGCTCTACATCGTTTCGCCTGAGATGGGAAACCTCTGTGTGGGACTCTAAAGAGTAGACAATACGGTGGCAGTAGGTTACGATCATATTCACAACCCATAAGCACGTCAGTGGTACTAGCTGCACGTAATGGCTATCCAGGTATCAATCGAAAGAAGGTCAACGAGCAAACTCATCCGAACATTGCACAGTCTACTAGTGACAACCTCCATATAGTCCGATCTTTTGGTCTAAGAGTGTCGCATACCGGGTCTAGGAGGTGAAAATATTTAGACTCTAACAACCTGATAAGTCATGCCGATATCAAGCTCATAACCTCCTGAGAAACTACCAATAACGCTTATCAGGAAATCTCATCTGCCTTGGCCAAGTACTTATGGTTATAGTTGATCTGGCACAGCACGACCTCGACTCCCTATACTGGGAGAGATGAAATCCCTTCGATTGCTCACCGCCTTCATGTTCTTTGGGACTATACCCAACTAAAACCTGTTTGCACAGCTTTTTAAACCCGTGGTAGGGTAGTAATCAAAGTACGGTGGGAACACACACAAGACATAATGACGATCTTAGGTCTACAGAATACCATGTACTCATGTCACTAGAGAACTGCTATCCGACGATAGATATAATCCCATTTAGGAGTTCTCTGGTGAGTCCATCCAGTGAAACTCATTCATCTAATGAGCACCTATATACAATCTTCAGTGTCAAACACCAATAGCTATGGGATCAACCATCGCCCCGATTGGGGTCGAGAAACGTATACACTAGTCTATTCTGGAATATCGATGCCCGGTTTTGATACTCCCATGACTAAGGACATTTAAGGATGTGCTTATAGAGTACCCAGCCCCACCAGTATGATATATATCACAATCCTGGTAGTCAAGAAAATATCCTATGGGCTTTATTATTATATATTAGCGATACGTAATAACGAGTAAAACGTATACACACGAATGATAAAGACAAACCAGATAGCATAATATCATTTCGAATAAGATTGTTCTCCGTATAGGTCTTCCTTCAATTACAATAATTTCCTGAGGGAACCTATATCAAACAATATCCCACGTCCACTTAAGGCCAATTATTGCGTTATCCCATACCCAACTTCTCTAGTAACAGTTTCACAAACCGTGTTCGAGAAACAACCTCAGTGAGTGGATCTGCTATAATGAATCTATCTTTATCTCTCTGTATCTTAACTTCGCGGAGATCAACCATCTCCCGAACTGAGCAATACCTACCTCAGAATTTGCCTGGATAGACAATGAGACCAAGTTCATAAATGAAAAATTTTATCCAGCAACTTCTTAGGCTATATCCATAACTGATTTATAATTAGCACCCAGCACTATGACTACCCTACTATCATGCTTGGAACTTTTTCCAATACACTGCTCCCACTAAAGAGAGTAAACTAAAAACCCGTAACAGACACTCTGTCATTCATGTTACCTTGAAAACCGGAATCGATAACTGCTTCCTGATGGAGACTGTCATTACTATACACCAAGAACATCCTCAATTGTTCTTCATTAGTTCCCTTTGTTTCTCTAAGATTGGACTAAAATCTGCTTATTACAACAGGTGCAAAAGCATCATCTGATCTGGTATATGACATCACATGATTGATCCAATTGCCAAAGCAAATAGAAAATCATTCATGCAAGTCTCTCTCCTCATCAGTACTGAAGACATCTCTTTAGAGAGGGTGACTCTGCCACATGTGGGTTCACTACTATGCTATTAGTCGTCTATTCTAAACCCCTTTAGAATGGTGTCATCTTTCTAGAATTAGGGCAATCCCAAAACTTACTAGATCTATCTCTATAGACTTAGTCGTCAGAATCATATTATCCAAATCCTATGTGGAAAAACATTTGTGACAACCATTGTTTGACCGCACTGTAGCATAGGAATTTCACTTCTTATCAGGAGTTTGTCATCCACATACAATATGAGGACCATGACAGTACCCCCTACGCCCTTCTTACAAATATCAAGTTCATCTATCATTTTGGTGAAATTAAACACTTTGACCATAATATCAAAACAGATGATCCATTCTCCATTATGCCTGTTTTAGTTTATAAATAGACTTAAGCAACTTGCACACCTTCCACTGCTCCCACTGAACATGATAACCCTCTAGCAAAGTCATATACACCTACATTTCTAAATCGCTATTTAGAAAGACGTTATAGTCATCCATCTTCCAGATATCATGATTATGGAAAACAGAAATGATAAGTTATATCCGTACGGACTTCAGCACAAACAATGAAGTAAAAGTTTCATCACAATCCACATCGAGTATTTGATGAAAATCTTTTACTATATGTATAGCCATATTATGTTACTACCTTTCTATTTGCACTGATCTTGAAAGATCTACGTGCTCCTGATGAGTTTTACCCCTTTAGGAGCACCCAACAAAGTTCATACTTTGGTGCAGTACCTGAAGTCCAACTTGGATAACTCAGCATCCGGCCATTAGTCGAAAGTCACCATTTCATATGGCCTGCTGATATACTAGGGTCATCATCATATGAAGCTAACCTCCCTGTCACCATCTACGAAGGAACCAAAGTATCTTTCAGTTGGCCGAGGTCACCTACTAAATCTGCGAAGTAACTAAGATTTGTCAGGGTCAATTGAATTTTCAAGTTCTATTAAATTTTCACAAATCGTTTGAGGTTCTGTAATTACTTCCAGTTCTACCATACCCCCACTGATTTTTTTTTTTGCAAGAAATTACTTTTCTAAAAAGGTGGCATGTCGAAGACAAAACAACTTTTGAACCTGAGAAATGATAGAAGTTAAACCCTTGCGAAGCTTGGGATAACCCACAGACTGCTCATTACCAAAATGTGCCTTAAGTTTTTCCGGATTCTGTTTTTAAGCATAAACTGGATAACTCCATATCTTAACACCCTTAAGATATATTCTCATTCTATATCACATATAGAATCACAGACACTAATTTAGATGGAACCATATTCAACTGGTATGCAACTGTTTCCAGTGTATATCCCTTAATAAAAAAGGCCACTCAGCATTACTCATCAAGGAGCACACCCACGGACGAGTAATTTAAGAGAGAATCAAATTCTCGATTACGGAATACCTAGCATAAGTATCCACATCTTTGAACACTTTGAAGAATCTTGATACTTCTGATGTTTGGTTCTCTACATTATTCTTATATTCTATAAACTTCTCAAAATCTTTGGACTGTGCATTTCAATAAGAATGCGTGTCTAAAATAAGAGAACTCATAGGAAAACAGAACGAAATATGAGTACCATCCCCTTGTCCGTATAGACATCGGACAACATACATCACTATGTATAAGTCTTATTGTTAGTGATATATGCCCTGGAGGCCATTATTGTATAGTACTGATTTGTATATTACATTTTGGAAGTTTAGAATATACACAGATATAATAACAATCTTGTTCAATATGGAAGTATGCTACTTGGTTTGATTCTTCCTCAATATGTGCATGTGTTTCTTTTAGCATACCGCTTATACATATTGGTAGTGCCCTTAGGATCTTTGCTTGACTACTAGCGTTGTGATGGTAGTCACACTAGTGGGTTCTGGGTAGTCTATAAACACATCCTTATACAGCTTCCTAGTCATAGGATTATCGAGTGGGGCATCGATACTCTAGAGTAGACTAGTGTATACGTTTCTCATCCCAGCAGGGGAGATGGTCTGTCCCACAGCCATTAGTACTTCGTACTGGAGATGGTATACAGGTGCTCATTAGGTTATGAGTTACACTGGACATGACTCGTGGGAAACTGCTGGTTGGTATTATACCTATCATTAGATAGCAGTTCCCAGGTGACATGAGTACAGCTTAGTCCGTTGACTTGACATCGCTACTTCATCTAAAGTGTGTTCCCACTGTTCTTAGATTACTATCCTACCACGGCTCAAAGGAGTCGTGCAATCAGGTAGTAGTTGGGTGTAGTCCCAAAGCACTTGGAGGCAGTAGCAGTTAGTGTAAGTCCACGTTGCGACCCCCGGTTCTTACGGGGAGGCTGAAACGGTATAAAAATCAAATTTTTAGCGCATGGGGCAACATGGACTAACAAAGTCGGGATCTTTTCTAAACTAAACTAGCAAACAAGCTAAAGAGAGTTAGCTACTCGGAAAGATGGTTATACCTAACTTGAACTCCTTCTTCTTCAAACTTTTGTAGAGGTTGATGGTGCTTTCCTCGTTGCTTTCTTCCGTCAAAGATGGATCCACCTGAGGGTTCAACCTTCGGGCTCTTTCTTGAACTTTGAGAGAACTAGAATCTTCGGCTTGCTAAACCTTTGATCCTAGAGTGAGTAGAGAGTGTCTAAGGGGTGTTTTTCTTTCAAGGAGAGGGATTCTCAACACATGAGAAGGATTCTCCTTTTGCTAGAGGAAGAAGAAGATGAAGTGAGGAGAGAGAAGCCAAAATGAAAGAATAATGAGCTCTTTTTCCTTTTGCAACCATAACAAAAGAAAAAAGAATTATCAAATTAATAATAATAATGAAAATGAAATAGTTGATGGAAGGTTTAGGAATGACCATTATCATTTCAAACATTAAATGAATTTTGCTAGAATCAAAGAGCATCTTTGCAAAGTAATGATGATGGTCAAATATTCAACTATGGTCAACTAGTCAACCATGGTCAACAAGTCAACAAAAACCCAACCATGACACAATTTCATTTTATTAGTATTATTAATTGATATAACATAAATCCATTAGGGTTTGGAAAAAGACGACTGTCAACTGTGCATACGCACCCGTTCCGAAACCCTAATGAAAGTCCTCTTCCTCCTCCTCAAACAACTGTGCATACACACCTGCATTCTTGTTCCGAGGAACATGAATACTGAGAGATAAAATCAACCCCAAAACATATACCAGTATCTGACTCAAACCAGAGCCAGCCAATAAAATTCGTCCGGACTCCAAACGTGCACAAGTGCGCGAATGAGAACGAACCCTGTCGCAAAACCATGCGACCTCTACTCTGTTTTGCCCAGAGGCGAATACCCTCTGTGTGGGACTCTAAAGACTCGACACTACGCTGGCAGTGGGTTTAACCACAGACCGCAAGCGGCACTAGCTGTGCGTAACGGTCCCCAGGTAGATGCCGACAAGAAGGCTGACGAGGTGAACCCCATCTGAACTCCTACTGCGTCTGAATGTGACAATCTCCGTACAGTCCGGTCTGTTCGTCTAATACATCGCATGTCGGGCCTAGGGGGCGGTAAAACGTAAGTCCCCTAATAGCGGTACAAGTCGTGTCGGAGTGAAGCCCAAAACACCCTGAGATAACACTGGAAGCCTACCAGTATATCTCGCTTGCCCTGGCCAGGGACTACTCGTGTAATGGCTCTCCTAGACACAGCGCGATGTCAACCCCCAATACCGGGAGAGACGAATCCTGTCTAACCGTCACTGCCTCCAAGTGCTTCGGGACTGCACCCAACCACTACCTGTTTGCATGACTCCTTTGAGCCGTGGTAGGGTAGTGATCAAAGTGCAGTGGGAACACACTCGAGGCGAAGTGCCAGTGTCAAGTCAGCGGACTAAGCTGTACTCATGTCACCTGGGAACTGATAACTGACGATAGGTATAATACCAACCTGTCAGTTCCCGACGAGTCCTGTCCAGTGTACTCGTAACCCAACGAGCACCCGTATACTATCTCCAGTACGACGTACTGATGGCTGTGGGACAGACCATCTCCCACACTGGGATGAGAAGCGCATACGCTAGTCTACTCCGGAGTATCGATGCCCTGTCTCGATAGTCCTGCGACTAGGGACCTGTATAAGGATGTGCTTATAGATTACCCAGCCCCCACTAGTGTGACTGCCATCACAACGCTGGTAATCAAGCAAAGATCCTAAGGGCTCCACTAATGCGTATAGGTGATATACTAATATAAACACATGTACACATTGAAGTGGAAACAAACCAAGTAGCATACTACTATATTGAGCAAGATTGTTTATACAAGGTGAATATCCCAAGCTTCCATTAAGTAATATACAAACTAGTATGATACAGTAATGGCCTCTAGGGCATATACACTAACAATCTCCCACTTGCACTAAGGCCATGTACTGGCGTATCGAAGACCTATCATCTCGATCAGCCGCTCGAACTGAGTCTGGGGCAGGGCCTTGGTGAATGGATCTGCAGTGTTCTCTTCTGAAGCAACCCTCCGAACCTCGATCTCCTTGCGATCCACGATCTCCCTGATCAGGTGATACCGCCTCAAGATGTGCCTGGATCTCTGATGGGACCTGGGTTCCTTCGCTAAAGCTATAGCCCCGTTGTTGTCGCAATACAGAGGTATTGGGTCAACAATGGACGGAACCACCTGAAGTTCTTTTAAGAACTTCCTCATCCAGACAGCTTCTTTTACGGCATCAGATGCAGCGATATATTCCGCTTCCATAGTCGAGTTTGCAACGGTTTCCTGTTTGGAGCTCTTCCAACACACCGCCCCTCCATTGAGGGTAAAGACGAAACCCGACATGGACTTGGAATCATCCTTGTCACTCTGGAAGCTGGAGTCAGCAAAGGCCTCGATCTGGAGGTCTTTTCCGCCATACACCAAGAACATCTCCTTAGTCCTTCTCAGGTACTTGAGAATGTTCTTTACCGCTATCCAGTGTTTCTCCCCAGGGTTTGACTGATACCGGCTTACCACACTCAGTGCATAAGCTACATCCGGTCTGGTACACAACATCGCATACATTATAGAGCCTACCGCAGAAGCGTAGGGTATAATAGACATGCGATCCCTCTCCAAATCAGTCTTGGGGGACATCTCTTTAGAGAGGGTGATCCCGTGACAAGCCGGTAGGTTACCGCGCTTGGAATCTTCCATACTGAATCTTTTCAGTATGGTGTCGATGTACCTGGACTGTGAAAGTCCTAATATCCTTTTGGATCTATCACGATGGATCCGGATCCCCAGGATGTATGAGGCACACCCAGGTCTTTCATAGAGAACCTGTGTGACAAGAACCCCTTGACAGATTGTAGCATAGGAATGTCATTTCCTATTAAGAGAATGTCATCCACGTATAAAACGAGGAATACTACAGTTCTTGCTACAAATCTACTATAGATGCATGGTTCATCTGGGTTTTTGATAAAGCCAAATTCTTTGATCGTCTCATCAAAGCAGATGTTCCAACTCCGCGATGCCTGCTTTAGTCCATAGATGGACTTAAGCAACTTGCACACCTTTCCGCTGCTCCCACTCTGAATGAAACCCTCTGGCTGGTCCATATAGACACACTCCTCTAAATTTCCATTTAGAAAAGCGGTTTTTACGTCCATCTGCCAAATCTCATAATCGTGGAAGGCAGCAATGGCAAGAAGGATCCGAATGGATTTCAGCATAGCCACTGGAGAAAAGGTTTCGTCATAGTCCAAACCAGGTCTTTGACGGAAACCCTTTGCTACAAGTCTAGCTTTATAGGTCTCAACCTGTCCATCTACACCAATCTTCCTTTTGAAGATCCACTTGCATCCTACGGGTTTTACCCCGTCTGGAGCAATGTCCAACGTCCATACTTTGTTGGTGTACATGGACTCCATTTCGGTCCGCATTGCATCCAGCCATTTTACCGAGTCAACGCTCTGAACAGCCTGCTGGAAGCTAGTAGGCTCACCATAATCTATGATGCAATCCTCTCTATCCCCGTCTATGAGAAAACCGTAGTATCTCTCGGGCGGATGAGAATGCCTACTACTCCTGCGGAGCGGCGTAGGAATGTCCTGTTCTTTCGAACCCTCTGGTTCCTCTAAGCTTTCAGTAATGGTTTGTGGTTCTGGAATTTCTTCCAGTTCTACTGTGCTCCCACTTATCTGGGTTTCCAAAAACTCAGTTTCCAAGAAGTAGGCATGACGAGAAACAAGAACTTTTTGTTCCTCTTCGCAGTAGAAGAAATATCCCTTGGAGTTCTTTGGATATCCCACGAACTTGCACTGTACTGAGCGTGCCTCGAGCTTGTCCGCATGCTGCTTTTTAACAAAAGCTGGACATCCCCATGTCTTAATGTGCTTAAGATAGGGTCTCTTCCCACTCCACATCTCATATGGTGTAGTAGGCACAGTCTTAGTAGGAACTCGGTTCAAAAGGTACGCAGCTGATTCTAGCGCATACCCCCAGAATGATCGCGGTAACTCAGCGTTGCTCATCATGGACCGTACCATATCCAATAGGGTTCGGTTCCGTCTCTCCGATACACCGTTGTGTTGCGGAGTGTATGGAGGAGTAAGCTGAGAGAGAATTCCGTTCTCTTTTAAATAATTCAGGAACTCGGCACTTAAGTATTCTCCACCTCGATCCGATCTTAGAATCTTGATACTTTTGCCGGTCTGTTTCTCTACTTCATTCTTATATTCCTGAAACTTTTCAAAGGCTTCGGACTTATGTTTCATTAAGAAGACATAACCGTACCTTGAAAAATCATCCGTAAAAATAATGAAGTAAGAGTAACCGCTTCGCGCATGTGTAGACATTGGACCGCACACGTCGCTGTGTACGAGTCCCAAGAGCTCGCTCGCTCTTTCTCCATGTCCAGTGAACGGAGTCTTTGTCATCTTTCCAATGAGACAAGATTCACAAGTGGCATAAGACTGATACTCGAACGGATCCAAGTATCCTTCTTTATGTAACTTAGTCAACCGTGTCTCATTGATGTGACCCAGTCTACAATGCCATAAGAAAGCCTGATTAATATCTGGAGACTTTCTTTTGTGTGTATTCTGGACATTGAAAATTTGTGGTTGGTTTAACACGTATATACCATTGCTCAGTGTACCTGACCCAATCAGAACTTGATTAAGGTGAATGTTTACAACATTACTTACAAACGCAAATTCATAACCTTCTTTAGAAACCAAAGATACAGAAATGATATTACAAGTTGCGTTGGGTACAAAAAAGCAATTACGCAAAACCAAAACATGCCCATCTGTCATTCCCAGGTGATAGTCCTCCACGGCTTTAGCATCCATGCTAGCTCCGTTCGCAACTCTGAGGGTCATGTCACCTGCCTTCAAAAACCTACGGTTTCTCAACGCCTGCAAAGAATTACAGATATGAGATCCTGATCCGGTATCCAATACCCAGGAAGTAGAGTTTATAGAAAGACAGTTTTCAATAACATACACACCTGAAGCTGAAGCCGCAACCTGCTTCAGTTCCTGTGTCCTGGCCTTCCAAGCCCTGCAATCTTTCTTCCAGTGTCCACTCTTATGACAATAGAAGCATTCCTCCTTTCCCACAAGCTTCCCCGCAATCTTTGTTGCATTTTCCTTTCCCTTCGTACCCACTTTACTAACACCGCCTCTTGGTTTGGCGGGGGCTTTCTTCCTCTTTCCCTTGGCTTTTGCCTTGGACCTAGAGGAAGAAGATCCTCCTACAAACAAAGCGGGTGTTTCCCTACCTTTCTGTAGGGTGCCCTCTGCGCTCCTCAGCATGTTGAGGAGTTCTGAAAGTTCAACTTCCTTTTCTTGTAAGTTGAAGTTCAGTATAAACTAGGCGTAAGTGGATGGAAGGGACTGGAGAATTAAATCCGTATAGAGTTCACTTTCCAACGTGGTCCCAAGTTCCGCGAGCTCCTCAATGTAGCCAATCATCTTAAGCACGTGGTCCGCTATCGATGATCTGACGGCCAACTTTGCCGAAAATAACTTCTTCGACACTTCGTATCTTGCGATACGAGACTGCTCTCCATACAGTTCTTTTGTATGAAGAAATATGGATTCCAAATCCATATTCTCGTGCCTCCTCTGATGTTCGTTGTCCATAGAGGCAAGCACGAGGCACCTGGCCTTCGCGCAATCAATCTCCCAAGTCTTACGGATTTCCTTATCCGCGACGCTGGAGGTGGGACCTGGGACGGGAGGAGCTTTGGTGGTAAGAAGATACCCCAGCTTGTCGTAAATGATTGCCATTTTGACATTCCTGAGCCAATCTTTATAGTTTGGCCCTGTCAGTATGTTTTTATCTAGAAGTAACTTAAGTCCAGTCATGTCGAATGGTCGCTGCAATTAGGAGAGAGAGAAGAAACACTTTAGCACGATGCTCTTGCAAGTTTAAAATGGTTTTTAGTTTTTCTAAACAGGATGGCTCCCACTGTCTCTCGAATCCCTCATCAAACCATAAAGGAAGAACTGGTCGGGATCAATCCCACCGCACAATACTTGCTTAACCGTTCAGCCAGGCCAGTGTCGGTACTTCGAGGGAGGTTTTCCAACGCTTTCGCGAAGTTCCTTAATTAAATAACCTCTTTTCCCTGGGGGCGTAGCCCCGCTAACACCTTTCTAGGCACCTACTAGGTTTATAGCATTGATCGTTTGGTGAGAAATTTTCCGAGGAGTAGCATATACTCACAGTAGGATCGGGATCCAAATATCATCGCGTGAAGAAACTGAAGGAATCCTACCAGAATCATCACACTCCAAATGGTATGCAAATCTAGCAAGTTTCAGTACTTATGAAACTCCCGATGTGGATTTTTGCCCCATGCTCTTATGACCTTGACTTTGGCCAACAAATCATAAGTCACATGTCAAGTTCTACCCGTCGTTCTCCAGGTTAATTTGAATCCACCCGTACCTACCCTTGACTTTGGCCAACAAGGCAGTACGACTGTTCCAAACCAACGCATCTATCTATGCTGCACATGAATACCCAATAGCTACCAATCACTATGCCTTGACTTTGGCCAACAAACACAGCTTGAATACTATTGACTATTCATGTGAAACGACGGAGGGCTACGAATGGTTTTGGCGAAACCGTGAACGTAGTGAACTTGATATAATCGATGGAACGAGATAGCTTTTAGAAGGAGTGGCTCAAGCTCCGTATTTAAAAGTTAGTTTTGAAAAGAACCGAGTGGTTTTTCGAAAGTGTTCCAACGATTTTAACTTGGTTTATTATCTCGCATTAGTTCTTTTAATGCGTGATATTATTGCATTAGTTCTTTTAATGCGTCCCATCATTTAATCCTACCATTGCAGAAAACAACCAAAATATGACGTACGCTTATGCCATTCGCATTCGCCACGGGGCCCCGTCATCACCCGTTAGGTTACTTAACTAACGACAGAGCGGGGGCTGGGCTAGCGCGGCTGTAAAACATAAGCAACGCCTAAATAGTTATAAATATAGCAATGATAGACATTACAGATCACAGATGAATACATTGGATATACTAGGAATCCGCAATCCGTTCGAGCCTGCAACGAAAAGCGGATTCCACGGTCGCGGTGAATAGCCAAATACCCCACCCCAGACCCCTACGGGTGCGGCAAACTACCCGCCAAGTATTCGGCAGTTTGTGCACCCCTCCATGGGACTATCCTAGGAGCAAAAACAGTAAAAAGAATTATACAATGACGGCTACAACCCCGACCCGGTTGTGCGGCCATACAAATAATAATATTACATCAATTTACATATTACAAATGAATGAAAGAAAAACAAAAGCTCATCTCACATCCACCCCGGCTATTCACCCGCGACAGTCCAACACATTCATATACACATTCCAATATCAAACACAGATCACAGAGATGTATAACCCCGACTAATCGACTTATAGCGATTAGCCGACGTTCAATACATACAAACATCACAGATATAACCAACATAGTCAAAGTGTAGTGAAGTTCGATAAAAATACGGATTTATAGGCCCCCAAAAACAAATTTCTTTTCTGGAAAATCTGGGCACAAATGACATATCTTAAAAATCCCAAAACCCTACCAGAAGAACACTGCACGAAACAAGACCACAAGAAGAGACAAAACGGCGGCGGTTCCGCGGCCTAAGCCACCCATTGCCGCGGAACCGCGGCGCTTTGAAGGAATCATGCGATCGTATTTCGTGGGTGTTTTCACAAAACCCTGAGCCGATTTTAGGAGTAAAACTTTTTACATTTAGAGCACAAAAAATTTCAACAGAAACTTAGGGTTTTGGTTTTTCCGGTTTTGCGATTTTTCTCGATCGAACTTCCATACACTTTACTACAAAGCTAGTTTAAGTTTAGTTAGGCTCTGATACCACTGTAAGTCCACGTTGCGACCCCCGGTTCTTACGGGGAGGCTGAAACGGTATAAAAATCAAATTTTTAGCGCATGGGGCAACATGGACTAACAAAGTCGGGATCTTTTCTAAACTAAACTAGCAAACAAGCTAAAGAGAGTTAGCTACTCGGAAAGATGGTTATACCTAACTTGAACTCCTTCTTCTTCAAACTTTTGTAGAGGTTGATGGTGCTTTCCTCGTTGCTTTCTTCCGTCAAAGATGGATCCACCTGAGGGTTCAACCTTCGGGCTCTTTCTCGAACTTTGAGAGAACTAGAATCTTCGGCTTGCTAAACCTTTGATCCTAGAGTGAGTAGAGAGTGTCTAAGGGGTGTTTTTCTTTTAAGGAGAGGGATTCTCAACACATGAGAAGGATTCTCCTTTTGCTAGAGGAAGAAGAAGATGAAGTGAGGAGAGAGAAGCCAAAATGAAAGAATAATGAGCTCTTTTTCCTTTTGCAACCATAACAAAAGCAAAAAGAATTATCAAATTAATAATAATAATGAAAATGAAATAGTTGATGGAAGGTTTAGGAATGACCATTATCATTTCAAACATTAAATGAATTTTGCTAGAATCAAAGAGCATCTTTGCAAAGTAATGATGATGGTCAAACATTCAACTATGGTCAACTAGTCAACCATGGTCAACAAGTCAACAAAAACCCAACCATGACACAATTTCATTTTATTAGTATTATTAATTGATATAACATAAATCCATTAGGGTTTGGAAAAAGACGACTGTCAACTGTGCATACGCACCCGTTCCGAAACCCTAATGAAAGTCCTCTTCCTCCTCCTCAAACAACTGTGCATACACACCTGCATTCTTGTTCCGAGGAACATGAATACTGAGAGATAAAATCAACCCCAAAACATATACCAGTATCTGACTCAAACCAGAGCCAGCCAGTAAAATCCGTCCGGACTCCAAACGTGCACAAGTGCGCGAATGAGAACGAACCCTGTCGCAAAACCATGCGACCTCTACTCTGTTTTGCCCAGAGGCGAATACCCTCTGTGTGGGACTCTAAAGACTCGACACTACGCTGGCAGTGGGTTTAACCACAGACCGCAAGCGGCACTAGCTGTGCGTAACGGTCCCCAGGTAGATGCCGACAAGAAGGCTGACGAGGTGAACCCCATCTGAACTCTACTGAGTCTGAATGTGACAGTCTCCGTACAGTCCGGTCTGTTCGTCTAATACATCGCATGTCGGGCCTAGGGGGTGGTAAAACGTCAGTCCCCTAATAGCGGTACAAGTCGTGTCGGAGTGAAGCCCAAAACACCCTGAGATAACACTGGAAGCCTACCAGTATATCTCGCTTGCCCTGGCCAGGGACTACTCGTGTAATGGCTCTCCTAGACACAGCGCGATGTCAACCCCCAATACCGGGAGAGACGAATCCTGTCTAACCGTCACTACCTCCAAGTGCTTCGGGACTGCACCCAACCACTACCTGTTTGCATGACTCCTTTGAGCCGTGGTAGGGTAGTGATCAAAGTGCAGTGGGAACACACTCGAGGCGAAGTGCCAGTGTCAAGTCAGCGGACTAAGCTGTACTCATGTCACCTGGGAACTGATAACTGACGATAGGTATAATACCAACATGTCAGTTCCCGACGAGTCCTGTCCGGTGTACTCGTAACCCAACGAACACCCGTATACTATCTCTAGTACGACGTACTGATGGCTGTGGGACAGACCATCTCCCACACTGGGATGAGAAGCGCATACGCTAGTCTACTCCGGAGTATCGATGCCCTGTCTCGATAGTCCTGCGACTAGGGACTTGTATAAGGATGTGCTTATAGATTACCCAGCCCCCACTAGTGTGACTGCCATCACAACGCTGGTAATCAAGCAAAGATCCTAAGGGCTCCACTAATGCGTATAGGTGATATACTAATATAAACACATGTACACATTGAAGTAGAAACAAACCAAGTAGCATACTACTATATTGAGCAAGATTGTTTATACAAGGTGAATATCCCAAGCTTCCATTAAGTAATATACAAACTAGTATGATACAGTAATGGCCTCTAGGGCATATACACTAACTGTTAGATAGGATTCGTCTCTCCCGGTATTGGGGGTTGATATCGCGCTGTGTTCGGAAAGCCATTACACAAAGTCCCTGACCAGAGCAAGCGAGATTTACTGTTAGGTACTACAGTAGTTTCTCACGGTGGTTTAGGCTCTACTCTGACACGACTTATTGCGCTATTAGGGGTCTGACAGTTACTGCTCCCCTAGGCCAGATATGCGATACTCTTAGACGAACAGACCGGACTGTACGGAGATTGTCACAGATAGGCTCAGTAGGAGTTCGGATGAGTTTTCTCATCGGCCTTCTTATCAACAGATACCTGGGTAGCCGTTACGTGCAGCTAGTACTGCTAACGTGCTTGTGGTTAAACCCACTGCCAGCGTACTGTCGAGTCTTTAGAGTCCCATACAGAGGGTTTCCCTGCTTTGAGCGAAACGATGTAGAGGCCGTATGGTTTTACGGCAGGGTTCGATCATATACGTGTACTTGTGCATGGATTATGATTCGGATGGATAATACTAGTGGGCTTTTGTTTAAACCGGATCCTAATATTAGATTTTTGGATTATTTTCGTCTCTTTGTATTCGTATTTTTCGGAATACGGATACAGGTATGTATATATAGTGATAGGTATTCTTGTAATTTTACAAGAGTGCTTCTAGTAGAGGACACCTCGTTTGTTGTTTAAACCATTTTGTTAAATGGTTAATGAGGTGGATGATGAGGTGTTACTTGGCAATAAATGAAGCATGGCTACTTGGTGACTCATGGAATGACTATTGAGGCATGGTGGCATTGAGATATTTTGTTGAATTATTATTTGCATCATAGTCATCAAAATTAGCCATTCATCATATTATTCCATCCTCAACACTCTCATCTCCTCAAGCTTTCTTCTTCCTCCTCAACCCTAAATGTCTCATGTGTTGAGAAACCTATGGTATTTTGAGACAAATTAATCCATCATCACTCTCTACATCCTCTAGGATATCTAGTTTAGCGAACTAGATACTCTAGTTACCTCGGTTTAGAGGTTGGAGCTCGAACTATAGACTCTCGGGTGGATCGTCTTTGACTTGAGTAGGCCGACCTTGCAAGCTCGATCCGAAATTCGAGGAGCCAAGGAGAGGAGGACAAGAAGACACGAAGGACTAGTACACGGAGGTATAACACTCTTACATAGTAGTTAAACATCTTGTAGTTTGTTAGTTAAGGTTCAAGTAAAGATCCTGGAGTTTAGTCGGTGTTGTGAAGCTTGTAAAAATCATTTTTTGCACATTTCATCTCCCCGCAAACCCGCGGAGTGCGCGACATTGACTTACAGTGGTATCCGAGCCTACTAAACCTTAACTAACTAATTAGCAACTAGTTAGAACTTCGATCATCGGAAAAACCCAAAATCACAACTTCAAAAACCTAGCTTGCTGTCGTTTTTAAAATCTGATAAAAAAATAATTTCGGTGGGCTTTAAAATACAAGCAGGTTTTTCTAAGAACACAGAAGAAAAACGAGGAGGTAACTCGCCAAGACCACTGTGGAAGCACGGCGAAACAGTGCGTTTCGCCGTGGTTCCACAGCTGAGTCAAGGCTGAGTTGCACCGATTTTCTTCTGTGGGTCTATTTTGTGGAATTGTGATCTCTTGTATATTTGGTTTCTACCCAGTATTGTTTATGTACTGGTTTGTACATAGGGTAGACAAGGAAAATATGTTCGATCGAAATTCTTAAGTTACTTGGCTAATCAAGTTTTCTGTGTTTGGATATATGATGCTTAACTTCTGCTAATCGCTATACGTCGATTAGTGGGGGTTGCACATATCTGTGATCTGTGATTGTGGTTTGTGGATATGGAGTATTGGATCGTCGTGGATGAATAGCCAGGGATGTGAGAAGAGTGTTTTTCTTTCATTCGTATAAATTTGTAATTTGATGTAATATTATTTTGCGGGGTACATCCGGGTTGAGGTTGTAACCACCGTTGTATTATTTCATTTATTGTTTTTGCTCCTAGTATAGACCCAAGGTGGGGTGCACAAACTACCAGGTTTTTGAAATGTCGAATGGCCTACTCATTTTACTGAGGGAGCTTGCATAACTTTGGGAATTTGGCGGGTAGTTTGCCGCACCCGTAGGGGTCTAGGGAGGGGTTTGGCTATTCATTACGACCATGAAATCCATCTTTCGTTATAGACTTAAACGAAACACGGAATTCCTAGTATATACAATATGTTCATCTGTGATCTGGAATGTCTATTATTGCGAATGGATATATATATGATATATAATAGACGTTGCTTATGTTTTGCACCCACGTTAGTCCAGCCCCCGCTCTGCCGTTAGTTAAGTAACCTAACGGTGCATGACGGGGCCCCATGACGAATGCGGATGGCATAAGCGTACGTTGTATTTTCGTTTCTTTTCTGCAATGATAGGATTAAATTATGGGACAACATTAAATGATTAATGCAAAGAAAATAAACCAAAGCTGAATCGTTGGAATAGTTTCAAAACCACTCGGCTTTCTTCAAAAACAAACTTTTAAATGCGGAGCCTAAACCACTCCTTTAAAAGCTATCATAGTTCCTTCGATTATATCAAGTTCATTACGCTTACGGTTTCGCCAAAACCATTCGTAGCCCTCCGTCATTTCAGATGGGTATTCAGTAATATTCAAGCTATATATTTTGATCTTCACCAAAGCATAGTGATTGGTAGCTGCTGGGTATTCATCTGTAGTATAGATAGATGTGTTGGTTTGGGACAGTCGTACTACTATTTTGGCATTTTTCAAGGGTATGGATGGGTGGGTTCAAATTAACCTAGACAATGACGGGTAGAACTTGACTTACGAGTTATGATATGTTGGCCTTCGTCAAGGTCATAAGAACTTGGGGAAAAAATCCACATCAGGAGTTTCTAAGAAAATTAAAACTTGTTTGTGTTGCATACCATTTAGAATGTGATGATTTTGGTAGGATTCCTTCAAGGTTGTCACATGATGATATTTGGATCCTGATCCTACTGTGAGTATCCGCTACTCCTCGGGAGATTTTTTTACTAAACAATCAATGTTATACACCAAGTAGGTGTCTAAAATGGTATTAGCGGGGCTACGTCAACAGGGAAAAGAAGTTATGTAATTAAGGAACTTCGCGAAAGCGTTGGAAAACCTTTCTCGAAGTACCAACACTAGCCTGGCCGAAAGGTTAAACAAGAATTGTAGAGTGAGATTAATCCTGACTAATTCTTCTTTTTTGGTTTGAGAAAGGATTCGAGATACAGCGGGAGCCATCATATTTAGATAAACTAATAACCAATCTAAACTTGCAAGAGTATCATGGTAAAGTGTTTCTTCTCTCTCCCCTAATTGCAGCGACCAAAATGACTGGGCTTAAGTTACTGCTAGATAATAACATATTGACTGGGCCAAACTATAATGATTGGCTAAGGAATGTCCAGATGGCCATTTCCTATGACAAGTTTGGGCTACCTCCTTACTACTAAAGCCCCCACCATCCCAGGTCCAGATTCCACCTTCGCGGATGTTGATATCCGTAAGATATGGGAAAAAGACAGTGCGAGAGCCAAGTGCCTCATGTTAGCCTCAATAGATTATGAACACCAGAAGCAACACGAGAAGATAGACTTAACTTCCTACTTCCTCCATACCAAAGATTTATATGAAGAGCAATCTCGTATCGCAAGATATGAGACCTCAAAAGAATTGTTTCAGGAGAGATTGGCTGTCGGGTCATCTGTAAGGGACCACGTTCTTAAGATGATTAGCTATATTAAAGAGCTCGCGGACCTTGGGACCACGTTGGAGAACGAGTTATATACTGACTTGATTCTACAGTCCCTCGCCTCTACTTACGCCCAGTTTATGTTGAATTTCAACATTCAAAGGAAGGAAGTTTCACTTCCAGAACTGCTCAATATGTTGAGGAGCGGTGAGAGCACCCTGCAGGAATCAAGGGAGACACCCGCTCTGCTCATTAGGAAATCTTCCTCTTCTAGATCCAAGGCGAAAGCCAAGGGAGAGAAGAAGAAGGCATCCACCAAGCCGATAGGCGGTGTCAGTAAGTTAGAAGGAAAGGACATGGCAAAATTTTCGAGACTAACAATAGGGAAGGAGGAATGTTTCTATTGTCATAGGAAAGGCCATTGTCAGAAGGACTGCAGGGCTTAGAAAGCCAGAAATCAGGATTCGATACACGTTGTGGCTTCAGCTTGGAGTGTGTTTATGATTGAAAACTGTCTGTCAATTAACTCTACTTCCTGGGTACTAGATACTAGATCGGGATCTCATAACTGTAATTCATTACGGGCTCTGAGAAACCGTAGAGTTATCAAGGTAAGTGATATGATTCTCAGGGTTGCTAACGGAATGAGCGTGGACGCTGTATCCGTAGGGGAATATCACCTAGGATTGATAAGTGGGCAGATTTTAATTTTGCGTAACTGTTTGTTTGTACCTTTTCTAGCTTGTAATATCATTTCTATATTTTTACTTTCAAAAGAAGGTTATGATTTTACATTTGTAAGCGATGTGGTCTACATCCACCTAAATCAAGCATTGATTGGGTCAGGTACACTAGATAACGGTATATACGTATTAAATCAAGCTCAGGTTTTCAACGTCCAGAACACACTTAAAAGAAAGTCTCCAGAATTAAATCAGATTTTCTTATGGCATTGTAGACTGAGTCACATCAATGAAATACGGTTGACGAAGTTACATAAAGAGGGATATTTGAATCCGTTCGAATATCAGTCTTATGCAACTTGCCAATCATGTCTCAAAGGAAAGATGACAAAGACTCCGTTCACTGGACACGAGGTAAGAGCGAGCGAGCTCTTGGGACTCATACACAGCGACGTGTGTGGTCCAATGTCTATACATGCAAGAAGTGGTTATTCCTATTTCATTACTTTTACGGATGATTTCTCTCGGTATGGACATGTATTCTTGATGAAACATAAATCCGAGGCCTTTGAGAAATTCCGAGAATATAAGAATGAAGTGGAAAAACAAACAGGCAAAAGTATCAAGACACTTAGATTTGATCGAGGTGGTGAATACTTAAGTGCCGAATTCCAGGATTACATAAAAGAGAATGGAATTCTCTCTCAGCTTACTCCTCCATACACACCTCAACACAATGATGTATCGGAAAAGCGGAACCGAACCTTATTGGATATGTTACGTTCCATAATGAATAACGCTGAATTGTCGCGATCCTTCTAGGGTTATGCACTAGAATCAGCAGCATATCTTTCGAACAAGGTTCCTACCAAGACTATGCCTACCGCACCATATCAAATGTGGAGTGGAAAGAAACCCTATCTTAAGTATCTGAAGATATTGGGATGTCCAGATTTTGTAAAAAAAGCAGCATGCGGACAAGCTCGAGGCATGCTCAGTACTGTGTAAGTTTGTGGGATACCCAAAGAACTCCAGGGGGTATCTTTTCTATTATATAGAGAAACAAAAGGTTTTTGTTTCTCGGCATGCCCAATTTTTGGAAAATAAATTTTTAGAAAAAGAGATAAGTGGGAGCGCAATAGAACTGGAAGAAATTCCAGAACCACAAGTTATTACTGAAAGAATGGTGGAACCAGAAGTTTCGAAAGAATAGGACATCCCCGCGCCAAGAGATACTACGGTTTTCTCATAGACGGGGATAGAGAGGATTGCATCATCGACGATGATGAGCCAACTAGCTTCCCGCTAGACATTCAGAGCAGAGACTCGGTAAAATGGTTGCATGCAATACGGACCGAAATGGAGTCCATGTACACTAAAAAAGTATGGACTTTGGACATTGCTCCAGAAGTGGTAAAACCCGTAGGCTGCAAATGGATCTTCAGAAAGAAGATTGGTGTAGATGGATAGGATGAAACCTATAAGGCTAGACTTATTACAAAAGGTTTTCGTCAAAGACCTGGTTTGGACTATGATGAAACCTTTTCTCCAGTGGCTATGCTCAAATCCATTCGGATCCTTCTTACTATTGCTGCCTTCCATAATTATGAAATTTGGCAGATGGACGTAAAGACCGCTTTTCTGAATGGAAATTTAGAAGAGTGTGTCTATATGGATCAGCCGGAGGGTTTCATAAAGAGTGGGAGCAGCGGAAGAGTGTGCAAGTTGCTTAAATCCATTTATGGATTAAAGCAGGCATCGCGCAGTTGGAACATCTATTTTGATGAGACGGTCAAAGAATTTGACTTTATCAAAAATCCAGATGAACCATGCATTTATAGTAAGACTGTAGCAAGAACTGTGGTATTCCTCGTCTTGTACATGGATGACATTCTCTTGATAGGAAATGACATTCCTATGCTACAATCAGTCAAAGGATTCTTGTCACAAAGGTTCCCCATGAAGGACCTGGGTGATCCTCCTACATTCTGGGAATCCAGATCTATCGTGATAGATCTAAGAGAATGTTGGGACTTTCACAGTCCAGGTACATCAACACCATACTGAGAAGATTTAGTACGGAAGATTCAAAGCGCGATAATCTACCGACTTGTCATGGCTTCTCCAAAGAGATATCTCCCAAGACTGATTTGGAAAGGAATCGCGTGTCTATTATACCCTACGCTTCTGCAGTAGGCTCTATAATGTATGCGATGTTGTGTACCAGACCAGATGTAGCTTACGCACTGAGTATTGTAAGCAGGTATCAGTCAAACCCATGGGAGAGGCACTGGATAGCAGTGAAGAACATTCTCAAGTACCTGAGGAGAACTAAAGAGGTGTTCTTGGTGTACGGTGGAAAAGACCTCCAGATCGAGGCCTTTACTGACTCCAGCTTCCAGAGTGACAAGGATGACTCCAAGTCCATGTCAGGTTATGTCTTTACCCTCAATAGAGGGGTGGTCTGTTGGAAGAGCTCCAAGCAGGACACCGTTGCTGACTCGACGATGGAAGCGGAGTATATCGCTGCATGTGACACCATAAAAGAAGCAGTCCGGATGAGGAAGTTCGTAACAAAACTGCACGTGGTTCCGTTCATTGTTGATCCAATATCGTTGTATTGTGACAACAACGGCGCTATAGCTTTAGCGAAGGAATCCAGGTCCCATCAGAAGTCCAGACACATCTTGAGGCGGTACCACCTGATCAGGGAGATCGTTGATCACCAGGAGATCGAGGTGCGGAGAGTAGATGCGGAGAACAACACTGCAGATCCACTCACAAAGGCCATCCCTCAGACGCAGTTCGAGAGGCTAATCGAGATGATAGGTCTGCGATATGCCAATACATGGCCTTAGTGCAAGTGGGATATTGTTAGTGATTTATGCCCTAGAGGCCATTATTGTATAATACTGGTTTGTATATTACATTTTAGAAGCTTGGGATATACACAGATACAATAACAGTCTTACTCAATATAATAGTATGCTATTTGGTTTGATTCTACCTCAATATGTGCATGTGTTTATTTTAGCATATCGCTTATACATATTGGTAGAGCCCTTAGGATCTTTGCTTGACTACCAGCGTTGTGATGGCAGTCACACTAGTGGGGTCTAGATAGTCTATTAGCACATCCTTATACAGGTCCCTAGTCGTAGGATTATCGAGATGGGGCATCGATACTCTAGAGTAGACTAGTGTATACGCTTCTCATCCCAGCAGGGAAGATGGTCTAACCCACAGCCATTAATATGTCGTACTGAAGATAGTATACAGGTGTTCGTTGGGTTATGAGTTACACTAGACAGAACTCGCAGGGAACTGCTGGTTGGTATTATACCTATCATTGGGTAGCAGTTCCCAGGTGACATGAGTACAGCTTAATCCGTTGACTTGACATCGCTACTTCGTCTCAAGTGTGTTCCCACTGTTCTTAGATTACTATCCTACCATGGCTCAAAAGAGTCGTGCAAACAGGTAGTAGTTGGGTGCAGTTCCAAAGCATTTGGAGGCAGTAACGGTTAGATAGGATTCGTCTCCCCCAGTATTAGGGGTTGATATCGCACTGTGTTCGGAAAGCCATTACACAAAGTCCCTGGCCAGGGCAAGCGATATTTACTGGTAGGTACTCCAGTAGTTTCTCAGGGTGTTTTGGGCTCTACTCCGACACGACTTATTGCGCTATTAGGGGTATGACGGTTATCGCCCTTCTAGGCTCGATATACGATACTCTTAGACAAACAGACCAGACTGTACGGAGATTATCACAGATAGGCTCAGTAGGAGTTCGGATGAGTTTGCTCATCGGCCTTCTTATCGACAGATACCTGGGTAGCCGATACGTGCAGCTAGTACCGCTGACCAGCTTGTGGTTAAACCCACTGCCAGCATACTGTCGAGTGTTTAGAGTCCCACACATAGGGTTTCCCTGCTTCGGGAGAAACGATGTAGAGGCCGTATGGTTTTACGACAGGGTTCGATCATATACGTGTACTTATGCACGGATTATGATTCGTACGGATAATACTAGTGGGCTTTGGTTTAAGCCGGATCCTAGTATTAGATTATTGGATTATTTTCGTCTCTTTGTATTCGTATTTTCGGAATACGGATACGGGTATGTATATACGGTGAGGGGTATTCCTGTAATTGTGCAAGAGTGCTTCTAGAAGAAGACACCTCATTTGTTGTTTAAACTATTTTGTTATATAGTTAATGAGGTGGAGGATGAGGTGTTACTTGGCAATAAATGAAGCATGGCTACTTGGTGACTCATGGGATGACTATTGAGGTATGGTGGCATTGAGATATTTTGTTGAATTATTATTTGCATCATAGTCATCACAATTAGCCATTCATCATATTATTCCATCCTCAACACTCTCATGTCCTCAAGCTTTCTTCTTCTTCCTCAACCTTAAATGTCTCATGTATTGAGAAACCTAGGGTATTTTGAGACAAATTAATCCATCATCACTCTCTACATCCTCTAGGCTATCTAGTTTAGCAAACTAGGTACTCTAGTTATCTCGGTTTAGAGGTTGGAGCTCGAACTATAGACTCTCGGGTGGATCGTCTTTGACTTGAGGAGGCTGACCTTGCAAGCTCGATCCGATCTTCGAGGAGCCAAGGAGAGGAGGACAAAAAGACCCGAAGGAATAGTACACGGAGGTATAACACTCTTACATAGTAGTTAAACCTCTTATAGTTTGTTAGTTAAGGTTCAAGTAAAGATCCTGGAGTTTAGTCGGTGTTGCGAAACTTGTAAAAATCATTTTTTGCACATTCCACCTCCCCGCGAGCCCGCGGGGTGCGCGACATCGACTTAAACTTATGAGTTCACTAACTCATACTCTGTGTGTTGTAATTCGAAAACCATATTTTGATTAAGAATGTATATCCCGTTATTCAATGCATCTTACCCAATCATCAAATGATAAAGGCAAATGTTTATAACATATTTTTCAAAATTTATATCCCACTTTATCAATTAAAAAAACGGATATATCAGTTTTAAAAGTTAGTGCATTATAAAGGTTATTCAAAACTAAAAGTTTGCTGATAGGCAAAACCAGGTGATTTCCCCAATAGCAACAATTGCTCCGATTTTCCACATTGAGAATTAAATCACCTTTCCCAATACTCTACTCATTCTTAGCATCTATAACAACTTACAGATATAGGATATTGATCCGGTATCTATGTACCCACGATTCAGAGTTAATTGAGAGAAGAGTTTCAATTACAATCACACATGAAACATCAAAATGTTTCAAGGGGTTGGCCGGGTATTCCTTATAATGCCTCTTTCACTTCCCAGGATCATAACAGTAGTTGCATTTTTCTTTCCGCTCACTTCGACCCCTTTTGATATCTCTCCATCTTACCTT
This sequence comes from Agapanthus africanus, assembly GCA_030015575.1. NCBI lineage: Eukaryota > Viridiplantae > Streptophyta > Magnoliopsida > Asparagales > Amaryllidaceae > Agapanthus > Agapanthus africanus. The sequence goes on from CM057339.1 coordinate 306,173,223, forward strand.
CTGTATACCAAACTTAAGCTAGTTAGTTTTCTTCATTCCATACCTTTCAGCACCAGCCTAAGGTTTGGAAGAAGACTATCCAATAAGCATAACTGGTATATTCTCCTTATTTAAGGAACTCTCGAACTTAAGATAAGGTAGAATGGAGAGATAAATGAACAGTTCATTTGTTCCAAAACCAGTGGCCATTCTCGGACTGAAACAATTTTAAAAGTTCGTATCTAACTATACGATGGCGTTCCAAGCAATATGAATCTCTGTACCGGATACAGAGGGTTATGAAGCAACAAAGTAGAAGTAGGAGGGGTAAGGGCATATGCGATTTTGTCATGAGTTAGAGCAATCATGACATTTCAAAGTCGTTGATTGTAAAAAGGTTCGGTTAACTTGGTTTACGAGTTTTAGTTTAAGGTCAGTCATGGGTCACTGCCAGAGAGAGAGAAAAGAAACACTCAGCGTGTACTCTATCCTAGATTAGATTGGTTAATTAATTTATCTAATCAGATCTCCCACTGTTTTGTCAAATTCTCCATCAAACACTAAATGGAGAACTAACCGGGATCATTTGAAAATCTCCCGAGAATAACTATTACTCAAAGTGAAAATCGGTACCCAAACAGCTTGAAACTCTAGATATCGGTACCCATAGAAGGTATGTAATCACATTAAAAGTTTCAACGCTTGAAACTCCCGATATCGGTTTTTACCCCTAGCAGCTTATGTTCTTGACAAGGTCAACAAACCATAAGCTGCTAGTCAAGTTCAACCCGTCATTTCGTGATTAATTTAGATTCACCCGCACGAGCCCTTGACAAGGTCAATAAGTCTATGCGACTGTCCTAGCTAATCGCATCATGCATGCAGGAAGACAACACTTAGCTACCGTATACTACGTCTTGACAAGGTCAACAAACGCAGCACGAATACTAACTACTCTACTTCCTGAAATGACAGAGGGCTACAGCTGGTTTTGAAGAAAACTTTTAACGTAATAAACGTGATATCATTGAAGGAACTAAGAGTTTTTGCAAATTTATAGTTACATAGACTTCTGCTTAAGAGCAAACTCCCTGTAAAAGGATCTAGGCTCTTTCCTCATTGAATGATGTGCATAATATTCCTAACCAAATACATTTATGCAAAGAAAAAATATATATATATAATCTCTTTTTGGAAAAAAAAATTCAGTTCCAACAACGTATTTTGGGTTTATTTTCCTTTACATTAATCTGAATTAATGCAATCCCATCAATTAAATAATCACATATTATCTAGCATTTTCTCACACCATTACAGAAAAGCATGATATGAAAAGAAAAATAGAATGCTATATATGCCATCCACATTCGTCATGGGGTCCCGGGTCTTCACCGTAAAGTTACTTAATTTACGGCAGGACGGGGACATGGTTAGCGCGGTTGAAAAACATATACCTGCATTTATTTATATATCATACATATCACTATATATATCATTGCAGGCAGATAATCAACATTACAGGCAAGCGATAAATATCATCACAGGAAGGTAATCATATTACAGGCATGCAGTGAACATCACAGAATATGAAAAAGCAGATATACTAGGAATTCCGTGTTTCGATTAAGCCGATCACGAAACATGAAATTCCATGGTCGTATGAATAGTTCGTACATCATCGATCCATGACCCCTACGAGTGCAGCAAGCCACCTGCTAATCCAAGGCAACCTGCACTCAATATCATGAGTGGGCCACCCATCGCTATCTAAAACCCAGTAACTTGGGCACTCCTTCGTGGATCAAACCTAACCCCCTACAAGTGCGGCGAGACATTCGCCAATCCTAGAATGAGGTGACCCGGGTCTCAACTCCTTGAGATGTCCACCCTCTGCATTCTAGAATCCGGTGACTCAAGCGCTTCACTATGGGTTATCCTAATACATGAATCGAAATATATATACATCAAGTGGCAACATCAATCTCAATCCGGAAGTGTCCCAATGAAATAATATACAACATGTGGCAATAACGACCACAATTCGGACGCTCGTCTCAAATAAATGAAACGCATATATAACATCGCAAGTACAAGCATTTCATACGAGGGGCTATTCATCACGACGATCCGACTTAACCATAACAACCACAATAATCGCAATATCACAATATCACAATATCGCAACTAGCTAATGTGGAACCCCGTTGAATTGATCACATCGATTCGGCAATGTTAACCAACACAATACTTTAATTATGAAACATAAACGAAGCTACAAATTTGATTACAAAACTTTTCGTACTTCACACAAGCAAAATCATGATCATATAAAAATCTGGGACAAAACAAAGTATCCCAAAAATCCTATTTCTAAGACATTAAGCCCCTGGAGGAACCTTGCCCTTAGCATCCACCTTCTAGCCGCCAGAAAGCCGACATGGGCGGCCCGAAAAATGATTTGTGGGTCTGGGTTCCTACAACATCATTTTAAAACTAATCCCAATCCAACTGTACCATTTTAAAAAAATTCAGGTCGCGTTTTAAAAAACCAACAGTGGCTTAAACTTGGAATTGGAAATCGGCAAGTTTTTGTGATCCAAGGCTATAACTTCGTCTAAACAAGATAAAATCTTTTGGGACGACTTTGATACCACTGTAAGGTTGCATAGCTCGCCTAGTGGGGTTTTAAAGCGTGTCGGAAGCGATAATTTTTAAAAACTAAAGAGCTTTAGCAACCCTAACCCTATAATCAACCCAAAAGATTAACTTGCAACCAAACTAGAGAGTTAAAATGAGATGTTTGGCGGACTACAATCTTTTTAGCGCGTTAGCCACTTCTTCTTGAACTCTGGCTAGTCTCCACTTGGTCCGGAAGAAGCTTGCACAATGATCTCCTTGTCGAAGATGATCCACCGTGAGATAACACAACATAAACTTTAGCTTCACTTGATCAAATTCTTGTGAAGCAACTCACTAAACAAACTTGATAGGAATGGTTAGAAAGTGATGTAGAATATAAACTCACTAATTTTCTTTTATAAGTGCTTATCATTTCCACTCATGGAAAAAGAGAGAAGAAGAGAATGTATGAGAATGAGATAAGAATCATATGTCTTAGTTATCTTTTTAGACACATATTTATAAAGAATGAAAAAGGACCGCATCCTTATCACAAGATGACTCATGGTTCTATCTCCTTCTCATTGTGATTCTCATACATACTCCTTGCATGTATCATCACACATATAAATGTATCATATACATAAATGAATATGTATCAAATACACATTCAAGTATTTGCATCAAATACAAATAGAAATAAGAGAATAAATAAAGTGAGAATAATACTAGAATATATATATTAATAAATATATATGGTTATTAAATCAACACATGATTTAATAATTCGGTTTCAATAAGAGTTGGCTAGTATTATATAAACATCCGACTAAACTACATGTATCAAATACACGTGTTTGACCGAACTCCTGCACGTATCACCATATGTGCTCTACATCGTTTCGCCTAAGATGGGAAACCTCTATATGGGACTCTAAAAACTCGACAATACGCTGGCAGTAGGTTAGGATCATATCCACAGCTCACAAGCACGTCAATGGTACTAGCTACACATAATTGTTACTCAGGTATCAATCGAAAGAAGGTCAACAAGCAAGTTCATCCGAACCTTTCAAAATCTTCCAGTGACAATCTCCGTACAGTCCGATCTTTTTGTCTGAGAGTGTCGTATACCGGGTCTAGGAGGTGGAAATCGTCAGACTTCAACAACCTGATAAGTCGTGCCAATATCAAGCTCATAATCTCTTTAGAAACTACTGATAACGCTTATCTGTAAATCTCATCTACCTTAGACAAGGAATTATGGTTATAATCAATCTGGCACAGCACGACCTCGAATCCCTATACCGGGAGAGATGAAATCTTTTCGATCGCTCAATGCCTCCATGTGCTTCGGGACTGTACCCAACTTAAATTTGTTTGCACGGCTCTTTAACACCATGGTAGAGTAGTAATCTAAGTACAATGGGAATACACACAAGTCACTATGACGATCTTAGGTCTACAGACTATCCTGTACTCATGTCACTAGAGAACTGCTATCTGACGATGGATATAATTCCAGCTAGGAGTTCTCTGGTGAGTATGTCCAGTGAAACTCATTCATCTAATGAGCACCAGTATACAATCTTCGATGTCATACACCAGCGGCTATGGAATCAACTGTAATGACCCTAAAATTCTTATACCTTCATATCATTCTTCTTTTTATGAAATACTGTAGTTATTTGTTTTTGGATATCTCCTTATATTTCTTCTTTATTAAATATATCGTTTTATCTTTCCTTCTATTTTTGCTTATTCTATAGTTTTTGAAAGCCCAAAACCCGAGCTAAAACAATTCAATTTGATTTTCTTTCCTTTCTTTTTCCAAAGACACTTTCATTTCAAGCAACGACATATATTTAATTCTTGTTAAATATATGCATGAACAAGCTTATAGCCCATTGGTTAAGTCATTGCATTGCTATACTATTGGTTACATGTTCAAACCCCCTCTTGCAATTATTTTTATCTATTTTTTATACCCTACACACGAGACCTTTTGTTTCCTTTAACTCCCAAAATGAATGGTGACCTTTCATTTCTCTTTTAACTCCCATGTTGAAAGCATATATTATTAGAGATAATTCACCATTACACCATCTTTATTTGTCCTCCTCTTTCTTTTTCTTCATCATATTTTTCTACACTTCCCTTCTCACTTTTCACCTAGAGTCCTAGAAGAAGAACACGAAGAAAGTTTCAAGAAAGACTCGCAAGTAACACGAGGCTATCGGCAGATAGACAAACCCAGTGACAATACCAGCTTATGTATGTAAGTCATTTCCCTTCTCTCTCTCCTCATCTCTTTTCCTCTGTTGTTGTGTCTCCTCCATAATTTCATTTTCTTGACCGTAGTCCCTAATCGAGAGTGCGCGCGCGCGCGCACACACACACATAGTTACACATATATTTTTTTTAAATATTGTTTGTCTATACTTAATCTTCATGTTTATTCATTGTTTTCTTATAAAATAACAATGTTTCCATGTCATATATTTACTTTTACATTAACTAGGAATATCATAGATCGACTATAAATAAACGATGCACGATAACACAACTTTACATAAGCTCTCTTAAATTTAGAATTTTCTTGGTGTAGGACCTTGTCGAAATTCATGATCCATATATTAACATTAGGAGATCCAATTTAAAGTATATCTTGCATGTGCCGTTTATTTTATAATTGTTTATTTCTTTTTATAAAAGAGAAAAACGAAGCTGTAAATAAATCCAGTAGTTTTGTCACCTTTAAATACGATCCTAGATATCTTTTGTCCTTAAAATAATTTTTAGAAATTAATTTTCACAATTGAAAATCCTAAGAAAATTAGGATAAATACTAGATAGAATTTCAGGTCTACAGTAAAAATTTTATATCGAACTGAACAACGGTTTGGGACTTATGACACTTTTAGTCACTGTTTTTCTGAAATCTGAAAACTGCTTTTATCGGTCAACTTTTAAGATACATAACTTGATCTATCGATATCAAAATTGAGAAAATTCAGATGTTTTAGAAATATATATAGAAAGATCTAGCTTTTCTTAGTTATACCAATTCCCTGAAAATAAACGCAAATTATAGAAAACTGCGATACAAAATTAAGTGATGAATCTGGACAGAATCTGTCCTGATTCGCACATTGTTTTTAAATACGACACAACTCGAACTTTCGATGTCCATTCATGGAAAAATCTATACGTATAGATGCACAATTGATATACCTAGAATTTAATATATACCCGGTAACCCATAAATGTATAGAACGACCCGATTTATGCCCGATAATACATCTTATAATTGCTGTCCAGAAATTCGAATTTCAATTTTAAACTATGATATTAAAATGACCATAACTAGAGTTTCAGTAATAAAAATTGCACGAAGCTTATTGTTTTGGATAACTACATCGAAATGCCTACAGGTTTTTAATAATCTTTGAAACCTGAAAACTAACGAAAATTAACTCAAACTGTGTTTTAAAAATATGCGACGGTGCTGGACATATTTTGATTTGTTCTGCACAACGAAACAAAAACGGGTATATCTCCCAAACCGGTAGTCGTATTTAGGCGCAACTGGAACTCACGTGTGCACAAGACTCAGAGCTATATTTATGTTTATATTCTGCATTCGATTGACTTGAGTAATTAGTCATACATAATATTTCTTTACAACATTGTTTATGGTCGTTACTTGAATAATATACTTGCCTCATTTAATGTTATTCGAACATATTTACCTCGTTTTTCTTGATCTTTGAATTTTTGAATGTACATGAAAACATAATTAGATATTATATGTTTGATTTAAACCTATTACATGATTGACTTGACTTGACCCGAACCATAAATACAACTTAACACGAATTCTTGAACTTGACATCAATACTTGAACACAACTTGAACCTGAACTTGTACTCTCTATATTAATGGAATCGGTCAAGACCTGCAAACTTGAACTATACAATAAAATACGCAGGGATAATGGCTAGGTTGGTAAGGAATGTATGACGTGGCATGAGAGTTAACTAAAAGACACCTCTTGAATATTCTTGTGTCGTTGTCCCGTTAGTTTGACGGGGCCTTATACTCTCTTGTGTTATGGGTTCGTGGGTTTGACGGACCACTCTCGTATACACTCATACCTTTCTTACCAAACTACAAACAACCACGTTCAAATAGAATAACCAGAATCTTATATACCTTACCATGATTATATACATTGTCATGCTTATATAGCTCATGTTACACTGTATGTTATATAGAATTTCCATGCTTAATTATTAGTAATACTCGTTCGCGTCTTAATGATAGTAGTTTATACACTTGTCATTATTATATCTACACTTATCATTTTTTGGGACTTACCGAGCACTAGTTCGCTGACGGGTATTCCACCTACTTCTTTCTATCCTTGGAATGTTCGTTAGGTGGCATTGAGACAGAGAAGATAGAAAAGATCGAAGAGGAGTACAATCAGTTCGCATCACAACTGGACTTCTTGTTGCATTCAACTTTTCAATTCATTTAAGCTTATTTATGTATGCCTCTTTGTTAAGGCTTATCATGTTATCGTATCTTGTATTTAAATATTTTGTCAACTATGAATCTTGAATATAATAAATCAGAGTTGAATTTCATTTTTTTGTTTATTTTTGTTACTTTATGTTGCTTACAGACGCTTAGCGTATTTATTGCGATAAATAACCTTCTCGGAATAAATACATCGCGGGTCTTATCACATATCGTTACCGCTCTTTTGGAAAGCAGGGCGTGACATCAACCATCGCCTCAATCGGGATCGAGAAACGTATACACTAGCCTACTCTGGAATATCGATGCCCAGTCTCGATACTCTCACACCTAAGTACATTTAAGAATGTGCTTATAGACTATCCATGCCCCATTAGTATGATCCCTATCATAATCCTGATAGTCAAGAAAATATCCTATAAGCTTTATCATTATATATTAGCGATACGTAATAACGAATAAAACGTATATACATGAATGATAAAGACAAACCATATAGCATACTATCATCTTGAGTAAGATTGTTCTCCGTATAGGTCCTTCTTCAATTACATTAATTTTCTTGAGGGCACCTATATCCAACAGTTCCTTTATTTAGATTTGGAGAAGGAGATCTATATGATGCAGCCACCGGGATACGAGATGAAGGGAAAAGAAGATATGGTGTGTAAGTTGCGAAAGAGCTTGTATAGTCTCAAGCAAGCTCATAGGAAGTGGTATCTCAAGTTCGATTAGTTTATATTAGAGACGGGATTTGTGTGTTGTGAATCAGATCACTACGTGTAAGTTCATACTTTCAAGGATGGAGACTACATCATTCTATCACTGTGCATAGATGACATGTTGGTGGCGGATCCGAATTTTAAGAAAATTCAAATTTTGAAGAAGATGATGGCTGGAAAATTCTCTATGAAGGATTTGGGAGTGGCCGAGCAAATTCTGGGCTTCAAGATTGTGAGAGATAGGAAGCAGTGGAAGTTGTGGTTATCGGAAAGAGACTACATCGAGAAGGTTTTGAAGTGGTTCAATATGGACAAGTCAAAACCGATGAGTACGCCCTTAATGAAGCACTTCAAACTCAGTAAGGAGTTGTACCCGAAAACTTGAGAGTAGAAGGATGAAATGGCGTGAGTACCATATGCATCTGCGATGGGGAGTTTGATGTATGAAATAGTGAATACGAGATCGGATAATGCACACACAGTGGGAGTTGTGAGAAGGTATATGCAAAACCCGGGGAAAGAACATTAGAATGCGGTGAAGTGGATTTTGAGGTATTTAAGGGGTACGTCAAGTCATTGCTTATATTTCGCGGGGGACTCTCTAAAGGTGCAAAGTTACGTTGATGCAGATTACTCGGGTGATTGAGATGGTGGGAAGAGCACAACGGTGTGCGTATTAACGGTTGGGGGAATAGCGGTGAGTTGGGTCTCTTAATTGCAAAAGGTGGTGGTATTATCGACTACGGAGGCTGAATACGTGGCGATCATAGAATTCAGCAAGGAGATGATATGGTTGCAAAGGGTACTTGAAGAATTGGGGATGAAACAAGATTTCAATACCTTGTGGAGCAACAGCCAACGTGCGATACATTTGGCAAAGAGAACGGCTTATTGTAGGGTGTTTTTCGTCATCCCATTGAGATAGGAATACGCGCGTGCTTGTCAGGCGTACTACAGATTCCCCCTGCCTAGGGTAGGCTGGGGTTTAATGATTTTGGGGATCCGAATCTCCGGCAGCCACGGACTAAGCTGCCGTTAATTACCCCTCGCCTTTAGAGCGAGAGAACCTTCGATTGACGGGCTAAACTGGTCATGCGAACTCAATGTGCAGTGTACGTGTGTTTTGCTTTGGAGGGGGGTTTAAACATATCGGGAGCCACGCAGAGTTTTTACGGGGGTCCCGCTACCCGGATAGCGGGCTGGGGGTCAAGGGGGCTAGCAGCCCCCTTGCGGGGTGCGGGGCAGTGCCCCGTTAGAAATTTTTTCTAACAGGGACAGTGTCGTGGAGTATGTGTGTATGCACATATGTATACATATGTGTGTATATATATATATATATATGTATATGTATATATGTATATATATATATATATATAAAAGAAAAAGGGGGAAAAGGCATCCAAAGGATGCGTGGGGCCAGCGTCTTGGGCGCTGTGCGCCCAGGTGCTGTGCGCTGTGCGCCCAGGTGCTGTGCGCTCAGGCGCTAGCGTGCCACGTGTCGGCAGGTGGGCGCTCTGCGCTTGAGCGCAAGGCGCTGTAGCGCAAGCACGCCACGTGTCGGCACGTGGGCGCTTTGCGCTTCAGCGCCTGACGCTCGAGCGCAAGTGCGCCACGTGTCGGCACGGGGGCGACTTGCGCTTGAGCGCTAGGGATCCTGAGCGCAAGTGTGCCACGTGTCGGCATGGGGGAGACTTGCGCCAGAGCACTGTGTTCTTGAGCGCAAGCGCCCCACGTGTCGGCACTGGGGCGACTTGCGCTCGAGCGCAAGCGCGCCACTTGTCGGCACTGGGGCGACTTGCGCTTGAGCGCCGAGCGCTTGAGTCGGTACGTGGGTGCTCTGCGCTTGAGCGCCGGCGAGGAAAAGATGCTTTTAGCCTAAAAAGATTCTCGGAGGAGAAATCAGAGTGGAGTTGGACTCCTAAGTGTGTTTTTGGGGTTAATGGAAGGGGTTCTTCTTCCTCCTCCTCTGTTAGCTGGATCTTGAAGATCAAAAGATGTGAGATCTCAAAATCTCTCCTTTTTGAGATCTGATGACAGATCCAAGTTCCCCTTCGTGGGTTTTGTGGTGAAAAACATTTAGTTTTGAAAAAAGGAGAGTAAAACCCTTGATTTAATTCAAAAGAAAGAAGAAGATTTGAGACCTTCAGAAAAGGAAAAGAAATACAAACCCTAGGTTTTTTTTTTGAGAGAATGAAAGTGTTACTTTATTCATCATCATGTTGCCTTTTATAGGCTTACATATTTACATATAGCCCCTTGGGCTTTACAAAATGGCATTTTAGCCATCCCATGGCTCATGTGTCATTTCTTTTTGCTCATAAGCCATGGGCTTACAAAATATTGGCTTTATGCCCATTTTGCATGCATTCATGTATAAAAAATTACATAAAAATTATTTATTACATAATCTATATTTTGGCATGGAGGAGGCTGGCCGCAGGCTTGACTTGGGCATGGGCCCGCTTGACCTGGGCTTGGGCCCACCTAGCTTGGGGGTTGACCTTGACTTTGACTCGGTCGACCGGGGTGTAAATTTTTACCCCAACAAATTGCCCCCCATCAAGGAATGCACACTGCACATGTGGGTCGTGTGCATGAAATTGATGGATCTTCTTTTGCGTGGAGGCGACTTGCTTTGGTTCCCACTTTTTGGGACGCATTGCCCTTTTTAAGACATGGAAGGTCGACGCTTGACGCGTCTCCGAGACAGAGGGTCCGTGGTAGACATTCCCCTAGCCCGGAGTGATTTCGTTGACGTGCCGCCGGCGCGAAGTGTCGCTGGTCGACGTTTCCCCGAGGCGGAGTATCGACTGGTCGATGTGTCCCCGGTTCGGAGTGTCTGCTTGACGTTTCCCCAAGACGGAGTGTCGCTGGTCGACGTGTCCCCGGCACGGAGTGTCTGCTTGACATTTCCCCGGCACGGAGTGTCGCTGATCGACTTTTCCCCGGCATGGAGTTTCGCTGGTTGACGTTTCCCCGGCACGGAGTGTCGCTGATCGACTTTTCCCCTGTGCGGAGTGTCGCTGGTTGACTTTTCCCCGGCACGGAGTGTCGCTGATCGACTTTTCCCCGGCGCGGAGTGTCGCTGGTTGAATTTTCCCCGGCACGGACTGTCGATGATCGACTTTTCCCCGACGCGGAGTGTCTGCTGGTTAACGTATCCCCGAGACGGAGTGTCGCTGTTGGACGTTTCCCTGATGCGGAGTGTCTGTGTTGGATGTTTCCCCGATGCAGAGTGTCGCTGGTTACATTTCCCTGATGCGGAGTGTCTGTGTTGGACGTTTCCCCGATGCAGAGTGTCGCTAGTTGACGTGTCCCCGACACGGAGTGTCTGCTTGACGTTTCCCCGGCACGGAGTGTCGCTGATCGACTTTTCCTCGGCGCGGAGTGTCGCTGGTTGACTTTTCCCCGGCACGGAGTGTCGCTGATCGACCTTTCCCCGGCGCGGAGTGTCGATGGTTGACTTTTCCCCGGCACGGAGTGTCGCTGATCGACTTTTCCCCGGCGCGGAGTGTCGCTGGTTAACTTTTCCCCGGCACGGAGTGTCGATGATCGACTTTTCCCCGGCGCGGAGTGTCTGCTGGTTGACGTATCCCCGAGACGGAGTGTCGCTGTTGGACGTTTCCCTGATGCGGAGTGTCTGTGTTGGACGTTTCCCCGATGCAGAGTGTCGCTGGTTGACGTTTCCCTGATGCGGAGTGTCTGTGTTGGACGTTTCCCCGATGTAGAGTGTCGCTGGTTGACGTGTCCCCGGCACGGAGTGTCTGCTTGACGTTTCCCCGGCACGGAGTGTCGCTGATAGACTTTTCCCCGGCGCGGAGTGTCACTGGTTGACTTTTCCCCGGCACGGAGTGTCGCTGATCGACTTTTCCCCGGCGCGGAGTGTCGCGGGTTGACTTTTCCCCAGCACGGAATGTCGCTGATCAACTTTTCCCCGGCGCGGAGTGCTGCTGGTTGACTTTTCCCCGGCACGGAGTGTCGATGATCGACTTTTCCCCGGCGCGGAGTGTCTGCTGGTTGACCTATCCCCGGCACGAAGTGTCGCTGATCGACTTTTCCCCGGCACGGAGTGTCGGGTTGACTTTTCCCCGGCACGGAGTGTCGCTGATCGACTTTTCCCCGGCGCGGAGTGTCGGGTTGACTTTTCCCCGGCACGGAGTGTCGCTGATCGACTTTTCCCCGGCGCGGAGTGTCGCTGGTTGACTTTTCCCGGGCACGGAGTGTCGCTGATCGACTTTTCCCCGGCACGGAGTGTCGCTGATCGACTTTTCCCCAGCGCGGAGTGTCGGGTTGACTTTTCCCCGGCACGGAGTGTCGCTGATCAACTTTTCCCCGGCGCGGAGTGTCGCTGGTTGACGTTTCCCTGATGCGGAGTGTCTGTGTTGGACGTTTCCCCGATGCAGAGTGTCGCTTGTTGACGCAGAGGTCGATGTTGGAATTGGTTGGCTTGATTTGTTTGATTTGAGTTGGCATCAGCATCGCTACACTGGAATATCGTACCAGGAGCGAATCATCATCCGTCTTTGAGAGGATTTGGGAATTGGTGTTTTTTTTTGGCATCTGCATTGCTGCACTGGAATAATGCCAGGAGCAACTCATCATTTGCCCGGAGAGGATTTGGGAATTGGTTTTTTTTGTTTGGCATCTGCATTGCTGCACTGGAATAATGCCAGGAGCAACTCATCATTTGCCCCGAGAGGATTTGGGAATTGGTTTTTTTTTGTTTGGCATCTGCATTGCTGCACTGAAATAATGCCAGGAGCAACTCATCATTTGCCCCGAGAGGATTTGGGAATTGGTTTTTTTTTGTTTGGCATCTGCATTGCTGCACTGAAATATTGCCAGGAGCAACTCATCATTTGCCCCGAGAGGATTTGGGAATTGTTTTTTTTTTTGTTTGGCATCTGCATTGCTGCACTGGAATAATGCCATGAGCAACTCATCATTTGCCCCGGGAGGATTTAGGAATTGGTTTTTGTTTGGCATCAGTATCGCTACACTGGAATATGGTACCAGGAGCGAATCATCATTTGCACTTGCTTATCAGGAAGCGATGGCTTAGGAGACAGGTTTTAGGTCCCTATCACCTAAGACTTTCAATTTTGTGAGCCGTAAGGGTCTCACAAAGTATTTTCTCCCTACGAGTCGTAAGGATCCCGTAAGTGTATTTTCTCCTTAGGAGTCGTGGGGACTCCCAAGTGTATTGCTCCTTTGTGAGTCGTAAGGATCTCACGCGGGAAATTTCTCCTCACAAAGTTGAGAGGACTCTGCGAGTGCATTTCATCTCTTTTTTACGAGTGTGCGCCCTTTCGGGTTTTCACAAACTCGCCGGCAGTCCTGCTGTTTTTACTCACGGAGCCCTTTCGGGTTTTCATCCGTGCCCATTTTGCTTGTGGACATGCCTTTTTTATTTCTATTCTTTTTTTTTATTTTTGGTGGGACTTTGATGTGGTCTCACCGGTAGGACTTGGGAGGGACTGGGATTGTTTTACGCCCGTGGATTGTATACGGTTTTGCAGGATGTATGATCCAGACCGTAGGGCCAAAAACATTTTGGGTCTTTGTTGGCGTCTGCATCGCTGCACTGGAATATGGTACCAGGAGCGACTCATCATTCACCGTTGGGTTTTGGAATTTGGCTGGCGTCTGCATCGCTGCACTGGAATATGGTACCAGGAGCGACTCATCATTAGCCACTTGGGGATTGGGGAGCGATGGCTTAGGAGATAGGTTCATATCCCTATCGCCTAAGGCTTTTCAATTTTATGGGCCGTGAGGGTCCCATAAAAGCATTTTCTCCCTGCGAGTCGTAAGGATCCCGCAGGTGTATTTTCTCCTTGGAGTTGTGAGGACTCCTAAGTGTGTTTTTCCTTTGTGAGTCGTAAGGATCCCACAAAGGTTTGTTCTCCTCATATATCGTGAGGACACCTGAGTGGATTTCCCTCGTTCCCAGTTTAATGATTTAGAGGTCGACTGTTTCTAGTTTAACGACTTAGCGGTCATCTGTTTCCAGTTTAAAGACTTAGGGGTCTGTGGTGCCCAGTTTAACGACTTAGCGGTCATCTGTTTCTAGTTTAACGACTTAGAGGTCATCTATTTCCAGTTTAACGACTTGGTGGTCATGTGTTTCCAGTTTAGAGACTTGGTGGTCTACTGTTTCCAGTTCAGAGACTTAGAGGTCAACTGTTTCCAGTTTAACGACATAGAGGTCATCTGTTTCCAGTTTAACGACATAGAGGTCATCTGTTTCCAGTTTAACGACTTGGTGGTCATCTGTTTCCAGTTTAACGACTTAGAGGTCATCTGTTTCCAGTTTAAAGACTTGGAGGTCATCTATTTCCAGTTTAACGACATAGAGGTCATCTATTTCCAGTTTAACGACATAGAGGTCATCTGCTTCCAGTTTAACGACTTGGTGGTCATCTACTTCCAATTTAACGACTTGGTGGTCATCTGTTTCCAGTTTAACGACTTGGTGGTCATCTGTTTCCAGTTTAACGACTTAGAGGTCATCTGTTTCCAGTTTGAAGACTTGGAGGTCATCTGTTTCCAGTTTCATGACTTGGTGGTCATCTGTTTCCAGTTTAACGACTTGTTGGTCATCTGTTTCTAGTTTAGAGACTTAGAGGTCTACTGTTTCCAGTTTAACGACTTAGAGGTCATCTGTTTCCAGTTTAAAGACTCAGGGGTCTATTGATGGCGAGCTTGGAATTTTGGGGTAGGGGCCGGCATCAGCGTTGCTAACACTGAAGCAGAGATGCCAGGAGCAATTCATCATTTGCCTACTCTTGTTGGCGGAGCGATGGCTTAGGAGACGGGTTTAGGTCCCTATCGCCTAAGACTTTTCAATTTTATGGGCCGTGAGGGTCCCATAAAAGCATTTTCTCCCTGCGAGTCGTGAGGATCCCGCAGGTGTATTTTCTCCTTAGGAGTCGTGAGGACTCCTAAGTTTTTTTTCTTTGTGAGTCGTAAGGATCCCACAAAGGTTTGTTCTCCTCATGTATCGTGAGGACACATGAGTGGGTCTTCTCAATGGAGCATAACTCCAAAGGCGGAGACCAGCCGCATAACTGGTGATTACGGTGGGGCATGGGTATGATGAGAATTATTTGAGCCCGTGGATTGTATACGGCAGTCAATTTAGGGACTGGCCGTAGGGCCGGAAGAATTTTGAAAAAATGGATTTTTGTTGGCGTCTGCATCGCTGCACTGGAATATGGTACCAGGAGCAACTCATCATTCGCCAGTTTTTTGTTATGTTTCTTTTTTTTGTTTTTTTTTGTTTTACAGCGATTGCTCTATCATTTCAGATTTTCTTATCGCGAAGGTCGCGATTTCCCTATCATTTCGGCTATTTATTCGCGGTTGTCCCATCATTTCGGCTTTATTTTCATGTTTATCTTTACTCGCTGATTTTTTTTTGCGAGTTGCCCCATCATTTCGGCTTTTCTTTATTTTTCTTTTATTTACACATTTTTTGTTTATTTACATACATATATATTTTTTTACATTCCCAGTTTAACGACTTAGAGGTCGACGGTTCCCAGTTTAACGACGTGGTGGTCATCAGGTGTTCCCAGTTTAACGACGTGGTGGTCCTTTTTGCTTATCCCAGCTCCTTGAACTTTGATCTTGGCGGAGCTGTGTTGATGACCTAGCTCTGTGGCTTGCCGATACATCCGTGGATTGTGAGGTTTTTCCAAGCTTATATTGGTCCTCTGCCCAATCTTTGAAAATATAGCAGTCTTCGATGGTATGACCCACCACTCTATGATATGGGCAGTATATGGGATTGCCGGTCATGTTCATTTCCTGTGGCCTCTTTGGAACAGGCAGTTGCAGACCGTTGTTCAAAGCATCCATGAATATTTTGCGGATTTCATCCCTCCTGAAGGAGTATACCTTCTTCTTTCTCTCCATTGGAGTAGGTGCCTTTACTGATGCTGGTCCTCGAGGCCGATCGGTCTTTGCTTCGCCCTTTTCAGATAATGGCACATGTCTGGGAGGATTAGGTTCCCGAAAGGCTTCGGTCTCCATTTTCATGAAATCGGCGGTCGTAGCTTGACTGTTTGCTAATACGCCTTTAGACAGTTCTATCTCTCCCATCTTGTATTGCCTTTCGACCCAATCTTTGAAGACGAAGCAGTCTTCAATGGCATGACCTATCACCCTGTGATAGGGGTAATATTTTGGGTCGTCGGTCATATTCTCTTCTTGCGGTCTCTTTGATTCTGGCAGTTGTATCAGAGGGACTGGAGGTTGATTGCGGCCGTTTTTCGCTAAGGCGCTCCGCTTTTAGGTTGAAAGGGATATCAGTTGGCTGCCCCCGGGTATCAATCCCTGGCTCATGAACTAAAATTTGATTCTGCTGTAATTGCCATCGGGCGACTTGGGTCGCGAGATCTGCCACGACGTTTGCCAGCTCGTCGACTTTGGAATAGACTTCGGCCATCTTCTCATCCCTGTCCTGAAATTGCCTTTGAAGCCATTGGAATAATGCTTGTTCTGTAGTTCCGGCTATGACAACCGGGTAATCTTTATTGCCTGAGCTCAATTCCGTAGGAACCACGGGCTTCTCTGGCTTATCGGCCTGAGCGGGCTCTTCATCATTTAGATCGAGCCGATGCTGGGTAGCGTCAACCATATCATCACCATGGCTGTGAAGAAGAGGAGGGTTCGTTTCTTCATGTCCGGCCATGTAGATAGTGTGGATAACACATTCAGCCATTCTTTCATCACTGGCAGCTGGTTTCGCGGAGCGGTTCGGGCTTTGGAAATTCATAAATTTTAATATGGCCAGAGCCCTAGCCCTAGCCCTTTTTTTGGCTCTATATCTGAGCCGCTTCTGCCTCAGCTTCTCTGCCTCAAACGCTTGGCAGGCTTCTGTTCTTCGGGAAGCCGCCATAGGCCGAGTGATGGGGATGCTTGAAAAGACATCTGCCCGCGTGTCCGTCAAAGGTATCGCCTGGGCTTGCCCACGACGTCTGGCAACTTCTTTTGTTCCGATGGCTTTGCCCCCAGTTGGGGCCATGGAAAGCCGTCCAGACACCGATTTGCGTTTGGGTTGGAATGCCTTCGAGACCACCACATTTGGCATCTTTCCTTTCGAGACCGGTCTGTCTGCCACCGGGGCTTGAGGAGCTGGGATGGCGCCAACTGGCATGAACATGATAGAGCCGAATGGTAGCAGCGGCTCCTCCCATTGTCGCCCGAGACTGGCCGGAAGGACCGTCCTAGAGTCTATCCTCATCGTGTAGCAGACGGGAGCTGAGTTCATCATCGAAGACATCGTCGGAAGGTGATTGCTTGAAAATCTGCATGAAAGAGCTTTATTTTAGTATAAATACAAGTATGTATATTGATTGAGTTCGCATGAACGCTTAACCCGAAATATGGGAGGAGAGATTGGTCCCACCGGGCGTGCCAGAATCTGTAGGGTGTTTTTCGTCACCCCATTGAGATGGGAATACGCGCGCGCTTGTCAGGCGTACTACAGATTCCCCCTGCCTAGGGTAGGCCGGGGTTTAATGATTGTGGGGATCCGAATCTCCGGCAGCCGCGAACTAAGCTGCCGTTAATTACCCCTCGCCTTTGGAGCGAGGGAACCTCCGATTGACGGGCTAAACTGGTCATGCGAACTCAATGTGCAGTGTACGTGTGTTTTGTTTTGGAGGGGGGTTTAAATATATCGGGAGCCACGCAGAGTTTTTACGGGGGTCCCACTACCTGGATAGCGGGCTGGAGGTTAAGGGGGCTAGCAGCCCCCTTGCGGGGTGCGGGGTGCGGGGTGCGGGGTGCGGGGCAGCACCCCGTTAGAAATTTTTCTAACAGGGACAGTGTCGTGGAGTATGTGTGTATGCACATATGTATACATATGTATATATATATATATATGTATGTATATATGTATATATATATATATAAAAGAAAGAGGGGGAAAAGGCATCCAAAGGATGCGTGGGGCCAGCGCCTTGGGCACTGTGCGCCCAGGTGTTGTGCGCTCAGGCGCTAGCGTGCCACGTGTCGGCACGTGGGCGCTCTGCGCTTGAGCGCAGGGCGCTGTAGCGCAAGCGCGCCACGTGTCGGCACGTGGGCGCTTTGCGCTTCAGCGCCTGACGCTCGAGCGCAAGTGCGCCACGTGTCGGCACGGGGGCGACTTGCGCCTGAGCGCTAGGCGCCTGAGCACAAGTGCGCCACGTGTTGGCACGGGGGCGACTTGCGCCAGAGCGCTGTGTGCTTGAGCGCAAGCGCGCCACGTGTCGGCACTGGGGCGACTTGCGCTTGCGCTTGAGCACAAGCGCGCCATGTGTCGGCACTGGGACGACTTGCGCTTGAGCGTAAGCACGCCACGTGGGCGCTTTGCGCTCGAGCGCAGGGCGCTGTTTTGCAAGCGCGCCACGTGTCGGCACGTGGGCGCTTTGCGCTGGAGCCCGAGCGCTTGAGTGCAAGCGCGCCACGTTTCGGCACGTGGATGCTCTGCGCTTAAGCGCCGGCGAGGAAAAGAGACTTTTAGCCTAAAAAGATTCTCGGAGGAGAAATCAGAGTGGAGTTGGACTCCTAAGTGTGTTTTTGGGGTTAATGGAAGGGGTTCTTCTTCCTCCTCCTCTGTTAGCTGGATCTTGAAGATCAAAAGATGTGAGATCTCAAAATCTCTCCTTTTTGAGATCTGATGACAGATCCAAGTTCCCCTTCGTGGGTTTTGTGGTGAAAAACTATTTAGTTTTGAAAAAAGGAGAGTAAAACCCTTGATTTAATTCAAAAGAAAGAAGAAGGTTTGAGACCTTCAGAAAAGGGAAAGAAATACAAACCCTAGGTTTTTTTTGAGAGAATGAAAGTGTTACTTTATTCATCATCATGTTGCCTTTTATAGGCTTACATATTTACATATAGCCCCTTGGGCTTCACAAAATGGCATTTTAGCCATCCCATGGCTCATGTGTCATTTTTTTTTGCTCATAAGCCATGGGCTTACAAAATATTGGCTTTATGCCCATTTTGCATGCATTCATGTATAAAAAATTACATAAAAATTATTTATTACATGATCTATATTTTGGCATGGAGGAGGCTGGCCGCGGGCTCGACTTGGGCATGGGCCCGCTTGACCTGGGCTTGGGCCCACCTAGCTTGGGGGTTGACCTTGACTTTGACTCGGTCGACCGGGGTGTAAATTTTTACCCCAACACTTATCACTCGAGGACGAAGCACATCAAGGTGCGATACCATTTTATTCGCATAGCGATAGAAGATGGCGAGTTAACATTGCATAAGATCACGGGAGAAAAGAATATTGCGGATATGTTCACCACGGTCGTATACAGAGACAAGCTGGAGCTCTGTTGCAGGTTGGTGAAGCTTTCCATAAAAATTTGATGAAGAGAGAGTAGATGGCGGAATTGTGTGAAGTCTACTAGTTCAAGAGAGTTAAGGCGAAAGAATCTCCAAGTGGGAGATTGTTAAATATTATGGAGGAATCTTCCTCAGACGTCTGCCAATGTGGTAGACGTCTGTGCATTCACAATGCAGGGGCCAAAAAGAGTAGAGAAGAGACATACGTCCAGAGCCAAAAGCTTCAGACGTCTGCCAAGACGGAGCCAAAGTCACAGAGCATAGGTAGACGTCTAACCAAGAAGTGGCAGACGTCTGCCCAAGGAGTTGATAGCCTAACAAAGAATTGGCAGACGTCTGACCAAGCCTTGATCAGACGTCTGTAGTCAGGATTTCTGTGAATCTATTATTTACCATGTGTTGTTTTAAATAAGATTTGTATAGGAATTAGGGTTAAGCTATATAAGGGTATCTTTCATATAATAATTTAGGGCTGCCATTGTGATAATTATTTAGAGAGAGGGTGACGGATAGGGCTTGAAAAGATCTAGAGAGAATTGAGAGAAATCTGCTTGGGTTTGCTCTTGGTGTAATTTGACTCAAAATTTCTTGTAGACGTTTACAGATTTCGCTCTGCCGAGGACTAGTCATACGGTGGGCGAACCTCATTAACAAATCTCTCTTGTTTACATTTATTTGATTCTTATTTAATTCTCGCACTTTATTTATCGTTTGTTCTTTTGTTGTGATTCCGTGGTGTGTTCATGATCGTTGTCGCAAGTGTTGTTTTGTGGATCGACTCCTCCCATCCCCAAAAACTAAGCATCAAAATTTAAAAAATATTATGAATTTTATATTGAGTGAGAATCTAGTGAACCAACATGGACCAAGCCCCAGGAATCTATATTACCAACCTTATTCCCATATTTTTCTTTTTATGGATCATGTATTGAGTTGACCTTGAGTCCATCTACCCAAAAGTCATATTACATAGCCTCTTCCTATTCTAATCTTAACTAAAAATAATTTTAAAAAAAATTAACAATAAAAAAATAAAAATTAAATGAAGATAGGTTTTTTTCCGAAATAGGGTAGTTTAATATTAAATTTATTGAAATAGGGTGTTAAAATTTATATTTAGCAGAATAGGACGGTTTGAGACCACGTAAGCGTGGCCCCAATTTTTTGGGTCCGATATAATGAGAAGGTGGATTCTTAAAGCCCGCCTTTTCACAATTTATAGAAAAGCGGATTCTAGGAACCCCGCCTTTTTACAAAATATGGCAAGGCGGATTCTTTGAATCCGCTTTACCACAAAAAAAAACCTACATATACCAATCGACCCTTTATCCCCAATTCTAACTCAGAAACCACATTCTACTGCATCCGCTCCTCTTCAAAAAAAAAACCAATCTCTCTGACCATAGATCTATCAAAGTTCCCGATAGATCTTGAAGATTTGTGTGAAAGCAAACAAGGAGATCATCAATGTATAATCAAGTCGTTTTGATTGGAGTAGGAATCGCTAGCAAAGCGAGCAAAACGCAAATCCGATTTTGCGCAATGGTATAATTATCCTTAGTGATTGTTATTGTTTTTTAAGTTAATTTATTTTAACCTACACTGGTACAAAGTTAATTTATTTTTTGTTTACTGTTTATTTAAGTTTTAGTGATTGTTATCATAACTATGTAAATTATACTAAGTTGTTAGAGTATAATACTTATTGTTGGGTTGATATTGTTTGTTGTAGATAATGTCAAATTCAAATTTAATTGTTCGATGTAAGTACGATGGGAAGATTGTGACAAGTGCATAAGGTCCCAAGTACGTGGACGGGTGTGCAAGACCTATGCGATTAGGAATATCAAGTACGTGGGCAAGTGTGTAAGACCTATGCGATTAGGAATATCAAGTACTTACAGTGAGCTTGAGAATAAAGTGTTTAAAATCACGAAATATGATTCGTGACAAAGTAAGGTTAAGTTAACTTGTATATGACCTCAATTTAGTAGAAATACAATGGTTGATATTATAGACGATGAAACAACATCTATGATGATAGAATTTGGTTTGGCAAACACTAGGCATTCTTTTGAATTTTTATTTAAGAAGGAACAGTTGTAAGTATCGAATATAGATCCAACAAACTATTTTAATGGTAATGTTGGATGTAGTTTTTGGGGATACG
Source organism: Agapanthus africanus (assembly GCA_030015575.1). NCBI lineage: Eukaryota > Viridiplantae > Streptophyta > Magnoliopsida > Asparagales > Amaryllidaceae > Agapanthus > Agapanthus africanus. Next base: position 306,194,607 of record CM057339.1, read on the forward strand.
GTCGCATGGTTAACGATGATATCTTCAATTTTAATGGATACGACTACACACATGATTATGCACACCTTCAAACTCAAGGGTAAACTTGTTAAAATTAGTGTTTAGATTTATTTTCTTTGTAAAATCAGAATGCTAATGCATTTTATATATTAGATGCAGATTTTCCCAAACCCCTACTGTAGTGTCATGCACACCTGAAGAACAACAAGGTGTACCAACCACAACTTTCCCTCGTGAAACAAACAATGCATTCCAAAGGTAAATTTGTTAAAATTGGTGATTATATTTATTTTCTTCATAATACCAAAATGCTAATAAATTTTATATACTAAATGCTGATTTTCTCAAACCCCTGGATTCCAAGCTTTTCCGTCTGCATCATTCCAATACGGTTCAAGTAGCGCCTTCTAAGGCTGTCCATCCATATCATTCCACTCTTTTCAATATGACCCATCCACAATATACCGACCCGAACCATAGATTATTGCATCTGAGCCTTATGTTGATACTGATAATGTTTATGATAGTGGTGATATGGGTGATGGTGATAATGATGAAGCTGATGAAGATCATCAAGGTGAGGATAGTGTGGCTTATTCTACTGGATTAAACGAAGTTCGTGATATTGCATTGATTGATGACATGGCTGCGAATAATAATTTTGTTGAACTAAAAGATTCCAGCATCGATCTGTCGGAAGATAGTAGTTGGGTAGATCTAGCTGTGGCAGAAGTAAATGATGGGCCTTATTTGGAAGTGAGTGTAGTAAGGAAAGATTGCGTAAGTGTTGGAGAAATGTTTCTGGAAAAAAAAGATCTTATTTGCAAATTGAAGTCGAGAGCTATTGCAAAAAATGTTGTGTTTAAAACCGAAGGATCAAATAAGACGTACTATGCCGTGATAAATATTAAAGCTCCTGAATGTAAGTGAAGGTTGCATGCTTGTTTATCCAAAAGATCCAAAGCTAGTAAAGTCACGAAATACAACCCGGAACACACTTGCTTCAATCCCATTCTAGAACAAGATCACAGGAATTGCACTTCATCATACATTTGCTCACTTATCATGTCACTTATTCGTATAGATGTAGCGATAACTCCTCAAGAGATACGACTCTATATTAGTGGACAGTGTAATCTTCATATTTCCTATGTGAAAACATGGGATGCTTGTATAAAAGCTTTATGCAAGATATTTGGAGATTGGGAAAGCTCATACAACTCGCTAGTCCATTTTATGGAAGCCATGAAAGCTTCAAACCCGGGGTCCGTATACAAATTAAGAACCACAAAAATAGAGACCGAACGGCATGTCAAGTTTCAAATAATTTTATGATGCTTTGCTCCTTGCGTGACTGGTTTCACGCATTGTCGAACGGTATTGTGCGTGAATGGAACATATCTTTATGGCAAGTATAGAGCTTGCATGTTGATTGCTACAGGTGTTGATGTAAATAACGGTATATTTCCGTTTGCGTTTTCTATTGTTGAGAGTGAAAATACTTTGTCTTGGACATGGTTTTTTCGTCAAATCAAAAGTAACCCATCGGTTAATGTTAGAACGGACTTATGCATCATTTTTGATAGACATCTTGGAATATTAGCTGTAGTGAGAGCTGTATTTTTTACGGCACCCCATATGTTTTGCTTGCGGCACTTTAGACAGAATTTTAATAGGAAATTTAAAAATCCAGATCTACATGAACTTATGTACAAAGTCGGTCTAGCTGCAGACCCTAAAGTTCATGACATGCACATAGATACTATTGGTAAGATGAGTCAACCAGTGAGAGTATGGTTAGATGAGTATCCAGTACATATGTGCGCACAAGTGCATGATAGGGATGCAGGTATCTCCTAATGACCACTAATATGTCTGAAAGCTTCAACGACATGCTTAAAGGTGTTAGAGGCTTACCGATACATGCATTGATCATTCGAGCCTTTTTCAAAGTGAATACTTACTTTGTGCAAAGAAGAGAAAAGTTTTTGGCAATGGAAACCACACTCACCTCGTTCTATGAAGATATATTCCGGAAAAAAAGAGGAAATCAAAATTTTATAGATCTGAATAGTTTGACGTAACCGAGTTTCAAGTTACAGGTCATAATGGGAACCAATATACCGTTAATTTAGAGTTGAAGAACTCTCGACTTGCACTTTTTGTGTTTTTCAGCAACAACATTTACCGTGTGCCCACGCAATTGCTGCAGCGAGTTGTATGCATATTTCACATTATGATTATTCCTCACGCTACTATACGTTTGGTAGTTATCAAAGTGTATATGATCCTAAATTTCATCCTATAACAGATAGTCGCTATTGGCATCACTATACCGGGAATAGACAAATACCAACAATATCACCATCCGACAAAAATATAGGACCGGGAAGACCAAAGGTGTAGAGAAATTGAATGACAATGGATGTTAATCATCAGCAAAGGCACATCAAATGTGGCTTATGCAAACAACCAGGTCATTATAGAACGAGATGCCCGGGATTGTCAGCAGGTCCGAGACCTTCGAGATAATGAAGAAGAAGCAAGCGAAGGAAAGAAATCTAAATGGTTACTTGTTGCTATTTAATTTAGTATAATTTTGTTTGTAAGAATATTTATAAGCTTTGTTTTGATGTAAGATGTTGGCATGGAGTGTCCTTGTCATTTAGTTACATATTTAGTTATGTTGAGAAATTTATGTACACCAGATTTTATTTTATTTTTGTTGAGCATGAGATCTTTATGAATAGGTTCTTTTATCCCATAGGTTAGGCACTCTTTATGGATTAAGAACTCTTCTAGCAAATCAAACACCATGTCTTGAAAACATTTCGTCATTTAAAAATTAGGCAGCACCTTCTTTGTAAATTTTGAATAAAACTCATTACAAATTTTGGTATCAATATATAACTAGTTCAAAACCCACACGGCGGAGTCATAACTACACAATTAATATACGACGCTCGAGGCAAAGAATAACACATATTAGCATATACAAATGTCTAAATATCTTATATATTAGAATCTAATTTTCAGCATATATATTTATATCAATTTAAACAACAAGTATATTAGCTTGCTGCTGTTGTTGATGCTTGTTGCTGCTGCTGTGGATGTTTCCTGCTGTTGCTGTTGATGCTTGCTCTGCTGATGCTGCTGCTATAAGCTGATGCTGCTGCTTCTACTTACCGCTGCTACTTATACTTCCTGACATATACACATGGAAATATAGAATGAGCTCAAGACAAAAATGATGCAAATTCGTTTCGTAGGCAAGGGCTCTGGATTAGTTTGACTCACCTAATACGAGTATATCTTGACTAAATTTATCGATAACATTCATCATTTGTTAAAAATTGAGCAACACCTCTTTTGTAAATTTTGAATAAAAACATGTACAATGATATAATATAAAAACATCCCCGATCGGGAGCTAACTCAATACCCAAACGGCGGAGTCATAACCATGTAATTAAATTTTGAATAAAAACATAGATGCCTCACCTAATGCTTTCCAAATGGCATAATGAAATGCATGAACCTATGCCTCTTGGGTTTGCTCGATGATGACCCCCCTTCCTGCTGTGTATGTTGAGATGGTGTGGACAAAGTGGGGTCTGCTTGACTCGACCAACGGTGCGCTCTTCTGTTTCGTCTTGGACAGATTCTATCTCTAGCCGGGGCTCCGAATATGTCTGGCCTTCTAACAACTATGAAAATGACGCAAAACCTGTCCCCTAAGCCGCACTGTGCTGCTGCTGTTGTGCCTCAACTTGACCGTATTGATAGGGTTTGTATTGCTGCTGTCCCCATTCTGGATCTGTCTGGTTCCGGGTCCGGTTCCAGTTCTGGGTCCAGTTCTGGCCCACGGTGTGGCTCCGGCTCCGGTTCTGCCTCATGCTGCGGCTCTGGCGATGGAGACAAATGTGGGGGTATATGATACGAACTGTATTCTTCCCGCCAAAAATTTTGACTCAAATCTTTCATTTGTTCCCTTATAAAAAAGTTGAAGGGTACCCCCGCGTGTTAAACACATGAACACTCACATACAAAGCATGTGAGTACTGGCTTTAGATACGATTAAATTCTATGGTAGCCCCCACGTGTTAAACATGTGAGCACCCATATGCAAAGCATGTGAGTACCGGCTTCAGATAAGATTAAATCTTATGATAACCCTCACTTGTTAAACACGTAAGTACTCGCATGCAGAGCATGTGAGTACCGTCTTCAGATAGGATTGAATTCTATGACAGCCCTCATGTGTTAATCACGTGAGCATTTATATGCAAAGCATGTGAGTACTGGATTTAGATAGGAATAAATCCTATGACAGCCCTCACATGTTATACACGTGAGCACTCATATGCAAAACACGTAAGTACCGACTTCAGGTAGGATTAAATCCCATAAAAAAAACCTGCATGTTAAACACATGAGAGCTCATATGCAAAGCACGTGAGTATCATGGCCATATATGCATATGGCAGTACTCACGTGATAGCACGTGAGCTCATCAGCTTGAAGCATTGGTTTATAGTAGAATTAAATTCTATATGACAGAATTAAATTATATTTAGGAAATATTGCCCCTGGTCTTTCTAATATAGAAAGATTTTCTCTGTTAAACAGAGAAGCCTTTGGATTTAAAATCCAACTGTGATTATAATATGAAGTTAGAATTAAATTCTATGTTAGGAAAATGTTTTTCTAATCTTCTTAAAACTAACAAGAATTATCTTATGTTAAACAGAAAGCCATTGGATCAAAAATCCAAAGGTAGATAAAATTCCCCAGATGATCTTTAACATCAATTAGATCAATTGATATCTCTTAATAAGAGATTTTTTCAAACTAATTAATATTTTTTCTCTCTTATATAAAGGATCCGAGACTTCAAGTCTCACACAAGCGATATATACAGAAAACCCTCTATAAACTTCTGAGACACAATACACACCTTAAGTTTCTGCAAGAGAGAAAATCCCCTCCATAAGCTTCCACAAAAACAACCGAGAATTTAATTCTCTTTTTGAAGAAGATCATCCCCTTGTTTAAAACTTAGGTAAAAACAGAGATAAAAGTGCCTCCTTTTCGCCTCTCTTATGTTTGATGTAAGGGTTTAACCCTTTAAAAGAACTTAGTTCTTTCTTGGGATCTGAGATCCACAAGAAAAATCTCCCATAAAAAGAGAATTTAATTCTTATCGGGAAGATCTTGTTCTTCAGAATTAAGATCTAAGGGAAGACTATGATGTTTTACCACCCTAAAAGAAAAGAAAAAGATGGAATTTATATTTCAGGAACTTAGTTCCTTCAAGATACGATTAAGAACATATATCTTAAAAAAACGAAAGAACTTAGTTCTTATATAAAAAAGATCTGTAAGGAAAAATTAGAGTTTAACTCTATTAATATCTGCATGAACATGGCAAGGCTCACGTGAAAGACACATGGAAACCCTAAGAAAACATGCCTCATGAGAACAATGTCTTACATGAAAGACACATGAAAACCCAAGGAAACAACGTTTCACGTGATATACATGTGAGCATCCAAAGAAACAGCATCTCACGTGAAAGGCATGTGAGCGCTCAAAAGAAAACATGAAACAACGCCTCACGTGAAAGGCACGTGAGCACTCAAGAAAAAACATGAAACAGCGTCTCACGTGATATCCACGTGAGCGCTCAAAAGAAGCCATGAAGATAGCATCTCACATGATATCCACGTGAGCACTCAAAAAGAAGCCATCTGAGACTTAAAAGTCACGTGAAAGGGACGTAAGCACTGAGACTTAAAGTCTTACGTGAAAAGCACGTGAGCGCCCGAGACTTAAAGTCTCACGTAATATCCACGCAAGAGCTAAGAAGAAAATCAAACAAAAGTGTCACATGATATCCACGTGAGCGCTAGGTGAATGAGTGCTTAGCACTACTCACGTGAAAAACATGTGAGCGACCATAAAGATAGAGCGTCACGTAATATCCACATGAGCGCATGAAGCTAAACAGAGAGTGCTTCATGTGATATCCATATGAGCGCTGTATGAATGAGTGCTTAGCACTACTCACGTGAAAGACACGTGAGCGACCATGAAGACAGCGGTTCACGTGACATCCATGTGAGCGCTATATGAATGAGTGCTTAGTACTATTCACGTGAAAGGCATGCGAGCACCAAGAGACTGGCTACTCACGTGATATCTACGTGAATACTGAAGTGAGAAGGATATTATATCCTATGATGAAGTTTAAGCTTCTGGGCCCAATGCTTAGTACTGTTAGATTATGTAAAACCCAAAACAAAATGTATGGCCTAGCGCTTAGCACTGTTGGGTAATACAAAACCCAATGTTTAGTCTAAGAATAGACTAAGCCCCCCCTGAAGTTTCAAACTTTTTTGATTTTAAAAAGAAAATCAATCAAGCTCACATATTTTAAGTCGATCTTAATCTAAAATAAGATTAACGATCCTTAAATTCTTGAACTAATAGCAGAAAGCACCTAAGTTCAACCAAAATCTGAGATTTACGGATTTGGACTAATCCAGGCCCTACGGACGATGACAAAATTGGTCTCTGTATACAATCCAAGGGCAACCCCAAAATAAACAATTTACAACATGACACAAAGTGATGCACATGGAGAAGGAGAAAGTTGTTATCACATTGTAATAACGTAATTAACTGTAGGGGCTTGCGCCTACATGAAAAAGTATTCCTATAATTAAAAACCCCTCGCAAATGGGGGAATCTGATAAAGTCTGCTAAAATGATCGCATCCATCCAAACCTTTGATAGACGGTGCCATAAATCAACTTGGTATTTTCTGAGAGGTGGATGGATATGTTCCATATAACATCTGTCACACCCCGCTTCCCAATAGACGGAAATGGTGATGTGGCAAGCCCGCTTTTCTATGAAATTAAATACATTAAGCGTAATTAAGCAATATAATAATGAACAAGAATGGAAAGAGTAATAAAGTGAAACAGCAACTTTATTTACATTCATCTTTACATACAATTATCTGAAAATAAAAGATACAATAATAAAAGCAAATGCCTAAACAATGGCATACTGAAAGTAAGTGCAGAAAGAACTAGTAGTCAGGCTGAGCTGCAAACTGGTCCAAGTCCTCCTGGCTCGGCTCTACGTCTTCACAGTCCGGTCCTCCTGACGAACATTCCAAAGAAATAAAATAGAGAGGAATTTCGTCAGCGAACTAGCGCTCGGTAAGTCCCAAAAAGTAAGGGAAGTTAGTATATAATGTGAATAGAAACCAAATAAACAGAGGACGGGTAAAATTGTATATGATCATTCACATAGTTATTCTAACGTTGTTATTTGTAGTTTGATAAAGAAGGTATTCGTGTATACGAGAGGAGTCCATCTTATCCCGTGGACTATGGTAACATGTAGTACAAGGCCCCATCATAACCCACGGGACAACGGCACGTGAATTCATGTAGGTGTCTTTTAAAGTGGCCTCTCGTGCCACGATATACGTTCCGTACCAATCTACCCCTTTATCCCCACGTATTGTATTGTATAGATTAAGATTATAGGTCTTGGCCGAATCCATGGATATAAAATGTACAAGTTCATGTTCAAGATGTAAGCATGTGTTCAGGTATTCATGTCAAGTTCATGTCAAGTTATAACCATGGTTTGGTAAAGTCGAGTCAAGTATGCAAGTTTTTGTTTAATGTTTGATTTAGAGTATTTAGGTTCATGATCCATGATATAGGTTCGTGTTTGATTTTATATTATGGGTCGAATGTGGATTCCTGTTGGAGTCAGAAACTTGTGAACGAATTTAACTCTTGAATTTCTTAGGTTCGGGAGTAATTGGCAACTGCTGCATATGGACGGCAGGATTTGTGTCTTTTTCCAAGACAATTGTCATTGATAACTCCGTTAAATTTTCTGACCTGAATAAGCAAGTACTCACTTTCTCCGGCTCCCTGGGGCTCAAGAGAAATGATAACGCTTAAGCATAAATTAATCTATAGTCCTTAAAATATGGTTTGCATATCTCGATGGGGTTTTATGAAAAAATATGTTAATATTGTTTAAAAAATAACCTCGAGGGTGATTTACAAGATTTAGGCTTTTCATGGGCATGTATTTTAATTATTGGACATTTTAATGATAAAATCCTAGCTTTTACAAGTTTATGGTATTTTTATGAAAACTACGTCTTTTGGAAACTTGATGGTGTTTTATTAAAAATTTAATCTTTCATTTTTTTAAAAATATAGTTTATATGTTTTTATTAAAAAAATACATATTCATATTTTTATATAATTTTTCAAAAATAGTTTTATTTAGAAAAGTCGCATTTCTTAAAAACTGTATTTTATTTCCTTTCGAGATCGAATACTTCGTGAGGAGTTCTGTATCTCGCTCTACTATCCCAAGGATGTGCGATAATCCGCACCATCCATTAGCGGGTCCCCTAACAAGGGTTGTAAAGGTGTATTTGCCAAGGATTACAAAATACCGATTAAAAGAAACCTATTTTGAAAAGGTGTGGTATTTTAATGAAAAGCTTATTCTTTAAATTAGTTATATATCTAGAATACCGTGCTATGGAACCATAGTGTGCGTGTGGGGTAGGTCGTTACCCCATGAAGTTTTCCTAAAGGTATTGTTTTAACAATTATCGATAAGAGGGTGATACTAAAGTTCATAGTATTTTAATTAAAAGTTTGTTTTATGATAGTTTCACATGGAAGTTTTGGTTAAACTCAAAGCTAAAAGATTGTAATCAAAGTAACGAGTAGGGTGGCAAAGTTAGTTTGACTTATATATTAAGGAAAAAGGGAGTTCCAAAAAAAATGTTTCGGAGGTAACTCCGCTTTACCGATATATGTTTAGGAGATGATTTGAGATGAAAACAAGAAGAGATGAGATGGACTTACGGTTTTATAACTTTAAGAAGGGAGTAAGGAAAAGGGAGGGGGCTTCTTGGCTTTGCGGAAGCTCCAGAAACGGCTTCGATCTCCGATGGAAGGAGCGTGGTTACTAACTCCACTTGACTCCATTTGCACTTAGGAACTTTTAGGATGATTTTGCTAGAAATTTTCAGAATAGAGGGGAGATAGGGCATGGGGTGGTATTTATAGTGAAGAATTAGGGTTTGAGAATTAAAATTTTGGATTAAATTCATTAAAATGGTGTTAAATGGTGAATTGAAGAGTCTCTGTTTGATTGCAGGAAAATCAAACAGCGCATAGGAGTTAAGGGGAGTCGAAGGGATAACTGTGCAAAGCACGGGGGGATTTAGGGCATCTTGGACCGTCGATAGTGGCTAAATTGAAGGAATGGGCGGTCGGATTTGATCGGGTTGTCTTGAGATTTGTGCCATGTATCAAGTTGGGTGTGTACCCCTCATTGCACCTGTTTGATTTTTCTGAAACTTTTCATCTCTCCATGAATTGCATGTGAAACTCTTGGGCTTCCGAAAAATTAAAAAGAAAAATCTTAAAAATAATTGGGTCTGATGGGATTCGAACACACTGGTTATGTCATAGCAGTGCAGAGGCTTTACCGGTGAGCTACAAGTTACTTCTTATTTTTATTAAACAAATTTAATTTTTAACTCTTACACAGGCTGTAATACCCCTTTCTGTACAATAGCAAGAAATTTTTGTACAGTGATTTTCAGGGTTGTTACATTCTACCCTCCTTATAAAAATTTCGTCATCGAAATTTACAATTAAATAGAGACTAATTTTCAAAAAGATAAGGGTACCGTGTACGCATATCTTCTTCTCTTTCCCAAGTTGATTCTCCTGGCGAATCTTTTCTCCACATCACTCGGACCAACTTTACCTCCTTTTCCCGTAATGTTTTCACCTTTTGGTCCAGGATCTCAACTGGTTGTTGCTCGCAAGTTAGGTCGGTTTGTACTGTGAGCTCTGAGTGATCAAGTATGTGACTGGGGTCATTCACATATCGTCGTTGCTAGAATATGTGGAACACGTTGTGCACTCCTTCCAATGAGGGTGGTAGTGCTAAACGGTATGCCACTTCTCCAACTCGTTCGAGTGTGTCGAACGTTCTTATGTACCTTGAACTTAATTTACCCCTCTTGCCAAAACGGATCACTCCTCTGTTTGGAGAGATCTTAAGGAATACATGGTCTCCAGGTTGGAACTCCAGATGTCGACGCTTTGCATCTGCCCAATACTTCTGTTAGTCTTTGGCTATTCGCATCATTTCCTTGATCGTGTGAACCACATCCACAGTTGCCACAATCATCTCTAGTCTAAGGAGTTCACGATCTCCAACGCCGTCCCAACTCAACGGGGAACGACATTTCCATCCGTGGAGCGCTGCGAATGGTGCCATCCCAATGCTTGCCTGATGGCTTTTGTTGTATGAAAACTCCACAAGGTGTAGGTGATCTTCCCACGAACCTCCGAAGTCTAACATACAGGCTCTCAGCATATTTTCTAGTATCTGAATTGTTCGCTCAGACCGTCCGTCCATTTATGGATGATACGCCGTGCTGAAATTCAGACTCGTCCCAAGGCCAGCTTGCAAACTCTGTCAAAATTGTGATCGGAATCTTGTATCACGATCGGAAACGATGCAAACAGGTACTCCATGTAATCTCACAATCTCCTGTATGAGTTTATGGGTATCAAGTATGGTACATCTTGAAGGTATCAAATCTTACTTTAGATTTATACTCACCTCCATGTACTTCCTTGCTAACGTCTCGGTTGACTGGCCAACTAGAAATGGAATAAAGTGAGCCGACTTGGTGAGTCGATCCACAATAACCCAAATTGCGTCATTACCCTTCGAGCTGCGAGGGAGAGCAGTCACAAGTCCATGGTAATGTATCGCCATTTCCATTCTAAGATTGGTAACGGCTGAAATAGACTAGCAGTTCTATAATGTTCAACCTTCACTTGCTGACACACCAAACACTTGGCTACACTCCTTGCTACTTCTCGCTTCATTCCATGCCACCAATAGTGTTGTCGTAGATCCTTGTATATCATCGTACCACTAGGGTGTGCCGAATATGGAGAGTTGTGAGCTTCTTTCATTAACTCTTCTCGAACAGGGCTGACTGGTACGCATAAACGGCTTCTATATCGCAAGGATCCATCTTCGTAGATGATGGAGTCGATTCATAGTCCAGTTTCTACTTGTTCTCAGATCCTTTATAGCTTGGCATCATTTGCTTGAGCTGTCTTGATCTGATTGACAAGAGTGGACTGGACTTGTAAGTTCATCAAAGATGAAGCGTTACCTGGCACAACTATTTCAATCTCCAATCAATGCAGTTCTTGTTGTAGTCTCCACTGAGCGGTGAGGTTCATTGCTAATAGCTGGCGACTAAGGGCATCGGGAACTACGTTCACCTTTCCAGAATGATACTGTAGGTTGATGTCGAAGTCCGCCATGAGTTCTAACCATCTTCTCTGCCGTATTTTAGGTTCCTTCTGAGTAAATACATACTTCAGACTTTTGTGGTCAGTGTATATATCCACTCGTTCTCCCAAAAGATAGTGGCGCCAAATCTTGAGTACGAAGATGACGGCTACCAATTCTAGATTATATGTTGGATAGTTGTGTTCATGGACCTTTAACTGTCTTGATGTAAAAGCCACAGCTTTTCCATGCTGGTGTAGAACACATCATAATCCCTTACCGGACGCATCACAATGTATAACGAATCCTCCAGATTGATCCAGCATTGCAAGGATAAGTGCAGAGGTTAATCTTGACTTGAGTTCTACAAAAGCCTTCTCACATGCTTCTGACCACACGAATACTTTGTCTTTACGTGTAAGCTTGGTCAAGGGTGTTGCGATCATTGAGAAGCCTTCAATGAATCGTCGGTAATATCCTGCTAATCCCAAGAAACTTCTTATATCTTTCACTGTCTTTGGTGTTGGCCACTCGCTGACAGCTAACACCTTAGCTGGATCCACCGAGATTCCTTCTCCTGAAACAATATGTCCGAGAAATCCGACTTGACCTAGCCAAAATTCACACTTGCTGTACTTGGCATAGAGCTGATATTGTCATAATGTCTCCAGGGCATTGCGTAAGTATTCAGCGTGTTCTTTCCGATTCTTTGAATACACTAGGATGTCGTCGATGAAAATAACAATAAACATGTCTAAGTACTCTCGGAAAACTTGGTTCATCAGGTTCATAAAGATGGAAGGTGCATTATTCACTCCAAATATCATTACGAGATATTCATAATGACCATAAAGAGTCATAAACGTCGTCTTCGGAATGTCGGACTCTTTGACCTTCACTTAATGATAACCCGAACGAAGATCTAGCTTTGAAAAGACACAAGATCCACTTAACTGATCGAAAAAGTCATCGATGCACGGTAGTGGATACTTGTTCTTAATTGTCACTTCGTTTAGAGCTCGATAATCCACACACATCATGTAGGAACCTTCCTTCTTCTTCACGAGTAACACCGGAGATCCCCAACTTGAAGTACTGGATCGGATCCAACCTTTCTTCAGTAATTCATCCAACTAAATACGGATCTCCTTCAATCCCTCTAAACTTAATCGATATGGAGCTTTGGTTACATGTTTTGCACCAGGTTGTAAATCAATACTAAATTCAAAAGCTCGATCGGGAGGCAAACCTGATATGTCTTCAAGGAACACGTCTTCGAACTCTTGAACTATCTCAGGTTTTTCCTCTTCAACCGGTAAAGGGAACACTTCTGCATTCTTCGGTTTAGCACGGTAGCTTCCTGGCTCCAAGGTTCTATCTCCACTTTTGAAATAGAAGACTGAGTGATCTGGTATCTCAAATACTACCCTGCTTTAGCGGCAGTCAATAGTATCATAAAATACTCTCAGCCAATCCATTCCCAACACAACATCAAAATTTGGTATGTCCAGTACTTTGAAATTTGTGTAGAATTCTCGACTGCAAACTACAACTAAGTACTGATCATATCACAAAGTTGTCTTCAAGACTCCATTCCCAGAACTGACATTTCAGCTTGAAATAAGTAGCTTCACAGGAACTGCTTGTGTTTTCATGAATCGTTGTGACATGAAGCAGTGTGAAGCTCTAGTGTCGAAAAGTGCGAGTGCAGGAAGGATGGCTACTAGTATAGTACCTAAGTTGTGTGAAATTGTGTTTAGATATATGAATAGTATAATGATGCATAAAAATTGAATGTTTGAAAGGATGGGGGATTTTACCGGTGATGACTTGTCTTATGGCTTCGGCCTCCTCGACCGTCATTGTAAAAGCCTATCGTCTCGGTACATTCCTCCTTGCCAGAGGCACATTCCTCTGACCTTGAGGCACATTTCTCTGTGCCTGATAGAATTGACGATGAGGCTGTGCAGGTGGTCTACGTGGAGCTGGTGCAGGAAGGGCTAGGCAGGGTGCAGGTGCCTAAATGGCTGGCCTCTGTGAGGCTGTGATTACGGGTCTGTGTTAATACAATATGGGTATGCTCCCACAAATAAAACACAGGCCATTTGCATGCCTGCGGTCCTTTACCAAGTGTCCAGTTCTTTTGCAGTAGAAATAGAAATTTGGACTGGACAGGTTAAATGATCCTCCTGTCCTCTTCGGTGCAAAAGTTGGCCTAGAAGAGGCTCCTCCTGTCATTGTGCAGCAGTCCATTTGATTCCGGCTGTTTGAAGCTTACCCTTCTTCTTGACCACAACTTCATAACGGCGTGCTGCCTTCAGGGCGAGTTCATGAGTTGGATAGTCGCCTGTGGCTAATGCTGCCTAAATCTCCGGGTCTAAGCCCTGTTAGAATCGTCTAACCCGAATCTCATTGGTCAGGATCAAGTGTATCGCGAACCTGATAAGATGATGATATTAGGATAGTGATGTATTTTACGGAACAGAATTTGATACAAATTGTTTACCTACTAAGCATGATGAATTCGTCATCATATTCATCCACCGATTTTATCCATATGGAACCTTGTTGCAGGTGGATGAACTGTTGCTCCATCTCAAATCGAGCAGTCTCGGGGAAAAACTTCGCATCGAATAGATCGTGAAACGTATTTCACTCTATTGGTTATGTGAGACGACTTTCCTCGGCTTTCCACCGGACTCTTGCATTGTCGGTGAGCTGGAGCTTGACCACACGAACCCATGCTATGTCTGGTACCTGTGGTGCGGCAAGGTCGTCCTCTATAATCTGGGCCCATTCATCAGCCTCACGAGGACTTTCTTTCCCTGAAAAGTTCCTAGGATGCAACGCATGAAATTGCTTTACTCCAGGTGCTTCGGCTTCAGAGCGGTTCATGAGAATAGTAGTCTGCTGCTGCTGGCCCTCCAGAAGACTTTTGATGACTTTTAGAAGCACCGTCTGTTCGTTGATCGGAGCAGCAACGGTAGGGGGAGGTGGTAAGGTAGGCGGTGGTGTGTTGCCATTGACGTTGGTACTGGTGTTGTTGGGAGAATCCATTACCTTGATAGAAAATGAAAGGTTATGATAGATTCAAGAAATTTGAAATACAAGGAATGTATAGTTAATGATTCTTAAAATTCTTGTGAAATATTGCTTAAGACTTCATGCAGAACCGACCTGCATGAGCCGCTAACAAAACCTGTCACGCCCCGCTTCCCAATAAACGGAAACGGTGACGTAGCAATCCCGCAACGTATTTACTATGAAATTAAATACGTTAAGCGTAATTAAGCAATATAATAATGAACAAGAATGGCATAAAGTGAAACAACAACTTTATTTACATTCATCTTTACATACAACTGTCTGAAAATAAAAAAATACAATAATAAAAGCATATGCCTAAACAATGGCATACTGAAAGTAAGTGCAGAAAGAACTAGTAGTCAGGCTGAGCTGCAAACTGGTCCAAGTCCTCCTGGTTCGGCTCTACGTCTTCAGAATCCGGTCCTCCTGACGAACATTCCAAAGAAATAAAATAGAGAGGAATTTCGTTAGCGAACTAGCGCTCGGTAAGTCCCAAAAAATAAGGGAAGATAGTATATAATGTGAATAGAAACCAAATGAATAGAGGACAGGTAAAATTGTATATGATCATTCACAAGTATAGGATAGTTATTATAACGTGGTTATTTGTAGTTTGATAAAGAAGGTATTCATGTATACGAGAGGAGTCCATCTTACCCCGTGGACTATGGTAACATGTAGTAGAAGGCCCCGTCATAACCCACGGGACAACGGCACATGAATTCATGTAGGTGTCTTTTAAAGTGACCCCTCGTGCTACAATATACGTTCCATACCAATCTACCCCTTTATCCCCGTGTATTGTATTGTATAGATTAAGATTATAGTTCTTGACCGAATCTATGGATATAAAATGCACAAGTTCATGTTCAAAATGTAAGCATGTGTTTAGGTATTCATTTCAAGTTCATGTCAAGTTATAACCATGATTCGGTCAAGTATGCAAGTTTGAGTTTGATGTTTGATTTAGAGTATTCAGGTTCATGATAAAGGATACAAGTTCATGTTTGATTTTATATTCTGGGTCGAATGTGAATTCCTGTTGGAGTCAGAAACTTGTGAACGAATTTAACTCTTGAATTTCTTAGGTTCGGGAGTAATCGGCAACTGCTGCATATGGACGACAGGATTTATGTCTTTTTCCAAGACAATTACCATTGATAATTCCGTTAAGTTGCCTAACAAGAATAGGCAAGCACTCACTTTCTCCGGCTCTCTGGGGCTCAAGAGAAATGATACCGCTTTAGCCTAAATTAATCTATAGTCCTTAAAATATGGTTTACATATCTCGATAGGGTTTTATGAAAAAATATTTTAATATTGTTTAAAAAATAACCTCGAGGGTGATTTACAAGACTTGGTTTTCATGGGCATGTATTTTAATTATTGGGCATTTTAATGATAAAAACCTAGCTTTTACAAGTTTATGGTATTTTTATGAAAACTAGGTCTTTTGGAAACTTGATGGTGTTTTATTAAAAAATTAATCTTTCATTTTTAAAAAATTTAGTTTATATGTTTTTTTTTAAAATACAGATTCATATTTTTATATAATTTTTCAAAAAATAGTTTTATTTAGAAAAATCGCATTTCTTAAAATCCGTATTTTATTTCCTTTCGAGATCGAATACTCCGTGAGGAGTTCTGCATCTCGCTCTACTATCCCAAGGTTGTGTGATAATCCACACCATCCATTAGCGGGTCCCCTAACGAGGGTTGTAGATGCGTATTTGCCAAGAATTATAAAATACCGATTAAAAAAAACCCGTTTTAAGAAGGTGTGGTATTTTAATGAAAAACTTATTCTTTAAATTAGTCATATATCTAGAATGTCGTGCTATGGAACCATAATGTGCGTGTGGGGTAGGTCGTTACCCCGTGAAGTTTTCCTAAAGGTATTGTTTTAACAATTATCGATAAGAGGGTGATACTAAAGTTCATGGTATTTTAATGAAAAGTTTGTTTTATGATAGTTTCACATGGAAGTTTTGGTTAAACTCAAAAATAAAAGATTGTAATCAAAGTTACGAGTAGGGTGGAAAAGTTAGTTTGACCTATGTAATAAGGAAAAGGGAGTTCCAAAAAAAAATGTTTCGGAGATAACTCCACTTTACCAATATATTTTTTGGAGATGATTTGAGATGAAAACAAGAAGAGATGAGAGGGACTTACGGCTTTATAATTTCGAGCAGAGAGTAAGGAAAAGGGAGGGGGCTTCGTGGTTTCAAGGAAGCTCCGGAAACGGTTTCGATCTTCGATGGAAGGAGCGTGGTTGCTAACTCCTCTTGACTCCACCTGTACTTAGGAACTTTTGGGATGATTTTGCTAGAAATTTTCAGAATGGAGGGGAGGTAGGGCATGTGAAGGTATTTATAGTGAAGAATTAGGATTTGGGAATTAAAATTTGAATTAAAATGAATTAAAATGGTGTTAAATGATGAATTGAATAGTCTCTGTTTGATTGCATGAAAATCAAACAGTGCACGGGAGTTAAGAAGAGTCGAAAGGACAAGTATGCAAAGCACAGGGGGATTTGGGGCATCTTGGACCGTCGGTAGCGGCCAAATTGAGGGAATGGGCGGTCGGATTTGATTGGGCTGTCTCGAGATTTGTGCCACGTGTCAAGTTGAGTGTGTACACCTCATTGCGCCTGTTTGATTTTTCTGAAACTATTCGTTTCTCCGTGAATTGCACGTGCAACTCTTGGGCTTCCGAAAAATTAAAAAGAAAAATCTTAAAAATAATTGGGTCTGATGGGATTCAAACACACAGGCTATGTCACAGCAATGCAGAGGCTTTACCAGTGAGCTATAAGTTGTCGCTTTCTTTTATTAAACAAATTTAACTTTTAACTCTTACACAGTCTGTAATACCCTTTCTGTACAATAGCAAGAAATTTCTATATAGTGATTTTCAAAGTCGTTACAATATCTGCCCCTAAATTCAGGCAAGACATTTTTCTTCCCAGTTTTCAGCGGTAAACATGTATAGCCATTCGATTTGTGAACCTATCTATGAAAATAAAGCCCGACTGTCCGCACCGGCATCATCAGGATACGGCGGTTGTATCAATGATGTATATGATGCAACCCTTGAACCCGTCGTTACATAAAAATTAAAATATAATTAAAGACATAACAAATGATTTCAAAACTAATTTAATTTAAAAATAAGCATTTAACTTACCATTCTTCGCTCGACGTGGCCTCTGGGCTTGTAAAGCTAGATGTTGGGGAAGTCGGTAGGAAGAGCAGAAAAATATTTTATTATGACACGCTTATAACATTGTAGATACCTTTCTTCTGATCTGGCCTGGGTTAGGTCACCTATATTTTGAAAGGCAATATCATCGATTATGGCTTCCCATCAATTCAAATATGCTTGAGGATACTCCCTTCAATCAATTCCTGTCTTTCTTCTCAAGTCTCCTTCTACTGTGATACACGCAGACGGCGGCTCAGGAATATGTTGCATCCTATCAAACTGTCGCAACACCCGGTCCGATAAATACATCACCATGATGTTAACGCATAATATTGGGCATCGAGCCCGCCAAACCGCCTCTGCTACGGTACAAATTTTGGTAACCCTTACAGACGATCTTCTGTATAAGGCGCCCACGTGAATTGTAAAGGTATAGTTCACAAATTTTGAAATAACGTTAATTAAAGTTTTCAAACAAATTTAATTACCAAATTAATGATTGTCTGAGTTGGCTCCATTCGATCCAACTCATCTTTATAGAACTTAAGTACTCGACGAGGAGTTTTATATGATTTCTTACTATTCCACTTACTACCGAGTAGCCCTCCACGGGCGTCCTCACCAGCAATACCAATCTCATCCGGTCTACCGATGTACATGTACTCTCATGACCAAATCTGTATATAAAATATCATACATATTAGAAAGAAGCAACATTATGATTTTTTAGAATAATTAATTCAATAATAATATATACCTGAAGTAATGTAATGCAATCACAAATTTTATTCTTCGTCGAAGCACACACCTTATCTAGTTTCTTGTAAAGATATGCTAGGACTCCTTCTCCCTAGGCATACTAACCACACTCAACGAAGTCTTTAAGAAACCCTAGATATATCAGATGGACACTGTTTCCCCCAATCAGAGCAAAGCTCTGTTTGAATTTCAAAATTCAAAATTCGAAGCAACGCTTCAAATTCTTTACGCTGCGCGCAACGCGCCACGTGTCAAAAGCTGATACGCCAGCGCAGCGCCCAAGACAGCGCGCCCAATCAGAGCAAGGCTCTATTTAAAAACAAAATTAAAGGAAGCAACGCTTCAGTTGTACAAGCGCTGCGCGACACGTGTCAGCGCAAACGCAGTTGCGCTGCGCCGTCCGCTGTGCGACACGTGTCAGCGCAGATGCACTGCGTTGTACGCTGCGCGACACGTGTCAGCGCAGTTGCGCTGCGCGACACGTGTCAACGCAGTTGCACAAGCGCAGTTGCGCTGCGCTCTGCGCTGCTTGACACGTGTCACGCGCTGGGGCGTTTGCGCCAAACAGAATTAAATTCTAGTAAGATTCTTCTGTTCTTGTTAAAACAAGAAGATTGCATTCTGTAAAACAGAAGCCCTTGGATCAAAGATCCAACGGTGGGGAAAATTCCCTAAATCACTCAGAGAAGGATCTCTTTAACAAACTTAACAAATCTATGAGCACTATATAAAGACCCCCAGACCCCAATTCAAAAATGATCAACATTGTGAGAGATTAAGAACCTCAAAACGGAGAGAACTCTGAAGAAAGTTCAAGATAAAGATAAAAACCTTCACAAAATAGAACAATTTCTTCTAATAGATCATTGATCTAAGAACAAGATCAATGATCTTCAAATAATAATAAGTGCTTTGCACTTTTTTGAACCACTGGTTCTTTGAAAACAAGAAAAACAAGAAAAAACTTGTTTTCTTTGATCTAAATTAGATCAAGAAATCAAACAGTGCCTTGTACTTTTTTATGAACCATTGGTTCTGGAATCTTAAAGATTCTCAAGATTATTGAAATAGTGCCTTACACTTGCAAAAACTGCACTGTTGCGCTCCTGGGTTGGCGCAAGCCACCAGAGAGCGCCACGTGTCAGCATCTGAATCACTTGCGCTATGCGCTTTTAAGAAAGAGCCTTGCTCTCTGAAATTGGCGCAACTCACCAGAGCGCGCCACGTGTCAGCAGCACAAGCGCAGCGTACTGGCGCAGCGCACTGCGCTTGCGAGACACGTGTCATCACCACAAGCGCTTGCGCTCATTGATTGGCGCAAACCCCCTGACAAATGCAATGCATTGTTTACTAAAGGGCGAGGCCCAAATCAAATAGGCCAAAATAAATTGCAACGCAATAAAAGGGCATAGCCCAAATAAAATTGATGCATCTTTTATAAAAGGGCAGAGCCCAAACAAAAATAAAATGCATTAAAAGGGCAGAGCCCAAACAAAATCGATGCTCTGCATCATTTATAAATGGGCAGAGCCCAAACATAATAAATAATGCAATGCATTATTTAAAAAGGGGGAAAGCCCTAACACGGGCCTAATAGGCCAAAGGCAAATAAAAATGTTGAACATTCTCAACTGGACTTAGCCCAATCATGGCCATAAGTCCTCAAATTAAATTGACTGAGCACAGCTGCTCTCTTAACTCAATTTACATTCGGTTCGAGGGTACATCTCCGAACTCCTTTGACTCCTATCGTTGTAATTCTTCAACGACGTCAGAGAGGTGAAGGGTCCCGACAACCACACATCAATACGGACTATGGGGTCCTTAAACTCATGAACTTAAGCGTCCTTAAAACCAAAATACGGACTGTGGGGTCCTTAAACCCACGGACTTAAGCGTCCTTAAACTACCTATGGACCACCACGTCCCTAAACTGGACATGGACCACCAAGTCCCTAAACTGGAATATGGACCACCATGTCCCTAAACTGGCAATGAACCGAAATGTCCTTAAACTACCTATGGACCACTACGTCCCTAAACTGGAATAATAGGGCCCCCAAATGCTCTTTTGTCGGATCCAAACGATCCCGTTAAGTTGATCTTAGTCTCAAATCAGACTAACGTATCCTTAACAAACGTTTAAATCGATCTTAGCCTAAATATGGCTAACGTATCCTTAAACTAAAACACCAAACCCAAATCTAAGCAAATACGGATTTGGACTAATCCACGTCCTACGGGCGACGGTATAACTTAGTCTCCGTATACAATCCACGGGCATCCACAAATAAAACAAACACACACGACACGAAGTGAAATTCTGGAGAAGGAGAAAGTTGTTACCGCGACGCGGTAGCGTAATTAACTGCAGGGGCTTGCGCCTGCAGGGAAGAGCGTCCCCACAATCAAAAACCCCTCAAGCGAGGGAGAATCTGACGAAGTCTGCTACATCGGCCACATCCATCTAAACCTCCGATACACGGTGCCATAAATCAACTTGGCATCTTCGGAGAGGTAGACGGATAAAACCAAATAGCATCTGCCCCGAATCTCAGGCAAGACGTCTTCACGTCGTCGCCGACTTTCGGAGTGGAACAGATTGTGGCACGCCCGGTGGGACCTTTTCCTCTTTCCACTCCACACTTTGTGTGTCGTATTCGCGAACAAATCGCGGTTTGTTAATGGTTGCCCTTAGGTTTCAAGTTACCGAGATTTGGTCTCTTGCTTGGCGCAGAAAGGAAAACAGCAATGGCATTCACCTGTTCGAAGTGCTCCAACTGCAGCTGCAACTTGCGTCCTGCCTCAACTGGGGGCATAACCTACGGGCCCCAAGCGGCCTCTTTGTTCACGATGCCCGTGGAGCAGATTACTCAAGCCACCACAGGGCTGTTTTTCGGAACCATGCTTCCGCCAACAAGCTTCAGCACCCCCGTTCCCGTACCAGAAGCTCCTAAGGAGTCGGTCTTCGATCGACTTACAGTTACCGCGGCCCCTCTCAACGGGTCGCCCAACACCAGCGCCTCGGTCTTCTCCAGACTGGGCCAAAACTCCTGCGGGCCCACAATGAAGCTTACGGTCCTAGAAAAGGTTATTCCAAAAAGAGTAGCAAAACCTGCTCCTGAAGTCGTCAAGGCGGCTTCTCCTGCTAAGAGATCGGTCTTTACAAGACTAACCGTCCCAACTCCCACTCCTGCTCCTGCTGCTCAAAAGACATCAGTCTTCAATAGGCTGACGCCGACAACAGCCCCACACCTGAACAAGGGGCAAGAAGAAGCTGTTTCTATCTCCGAACCAATACCGACAACTCGTTGCGCCCGCCGATGCCACTGGCGCCGGATAAGGAAGACTGGGGGCAACTCCCCCTCTGGGATAACTCCCCCAGCTCCAACGGTGGAAGTTAATGCTGCTGTTCCAACTGAGAACAGCTTTGAGCTGCTGAACAGAGTACGCAGAAACTCGCCAACTGCGGTGCTCAAAAGATCTCCTCCATCGGTAGAGACCGCCGTGGAAGCAGAAAAAATGGAACAGCCTCTTCAATCGCTGTCCTCCAGGATTTACAAGACATGGCGACGAGTTCGAAAATCTGTAATTGATCCTAATTCCTCTCGCCAACATAAGAAGTCGAAAGGTCGGCAAGAAGAAAATTCCCCGGTCAAGCAACGAAAGGCGACGACCACTTGGGTGCCCAAAGCAACGGCCCCTTCAACTTCAACGGCCCATAAGAGAAGAAGGCCGGAGAAAGTCCTCATGCCGACGGCGAATATCAAAGGTGGTGAACCCAAACGCCCTAAGTCAGGGGGCATTGTAGTTCACACCGTCTACATGGCATCTGGTAAAGAGAACAGTCGCATATCTACGGGTCATCGACCGCTTACACGGTCAGTGACCAAAGCTCAGGAGCAACAGCAAAAGCTCCAGGAGATGATGAACGCGATGGCCGCACTTACTGGGCCAAAAGAAAGCCCTGAAACGTCCTCGGATGAACGCCAGGAGCAAGAAACTGACGCCGAATTCCTTCGTTGGATATTGGAGAAGAAGGATAAAGAGGCTGCTGAACAAGCAGCCAACATAAAGCGTATGGGCCTCCTGTTCCAAGACATGGTGGGGATGATGATCCAACAAGATCCTCCGGCCGAAGATCCCCCGATCGTCCTTGAAGATGATAGGGGAGAGACGTCAAATCCTCCGCCAGCTCTGTCAACAGCTAAGAAGGAGACAATCTCCAAAGCTGACTTGGACGAGTACATAGCCCAACAAATACGGGTTCATCATGCGACTGAAGCAGCCGATCAGGTCATAAAAACAGGACGACCATATCCGAGTTGGTACGATCAAATCAAGTATCCACCGGGCTACACAATTCCCAAGTTCCATGTCTATAAGGGGACGGGCAATCCCCACCAGCATGTTGCCCAGTTCAGGGCACTCTGCGGCAACACCGGCGGTGATGACAAACTGTTGCTTCGCCAGTTCGTTGGAAGCTTATCAGATACAGCGTTCGAGTGGTACTCTGAGCTCCCGAACGACTCTATCAAGACCTTCGCGGAGATGGAGCTGTTTTTTACCCAGCGTTTTGCAAGCGCTAGTGAACGCACCCCGATGACGGCACTGATTAACGCCAGGGTGAAGCCAGGCGAGACATGGGTCCAATATGCTATACGGTGGCGGAACTTATGGTCGAAATGCGAGCAACGCATTGAAGAAGCTCCTGCAGTGGGTATGTTTGTGGGAACCCTTGATCCACAAGAAACCATCTCGCAGTTTATGATGTTCTTCAAGCCGACTACCTTCCAGGCCTTGATTGACAAGTTAGCGCAAATGGATCAGATGGGCCATAGACCTCCTCTTCCAAAGCCAGACTCCCGAAATGAAAAGGGGAAGGGGAAAGCAATCGTTGTCGCTAGTGCTCAACAACAGCCGAGTAACTCGAAACCGGTTGTTCGTCAAAATAATATGCGTCCGCTGGTACCCCTTGAGGAGAGACTAGGACATCCTTACTCGTTTCCCCGAGATAAAACGAGAAGATTATTCGAGCTGGTGTTGCGCAACCGACTCATAAATCTGCCAGAGCCAAAACGTCCGTCGCAACCAAATGATGTCAATGAGCCCAACTACTGTCCCTATCACCGAGTACTGGGTCATCCGATCGAAGATTGCTATGTCTTCAAAAATTAGCTTGAAGACCAGTACCAACAGGGCAAGTTCGCGTTATCCGATAGATGGAAGATGAATCCGCCGCAACCTCACGCCTCTAAGAGGATGAATATGCCGGGGGCAACGTACTCTCTCGTCGAAGAAGATCCATGGGAGGTTGTGCTGTCAGCTAAGACAAAGAGAATGCTGAACGATCTTCAGGCATGCCCAGCGATCAAGTGGAAGAACCCATTGGAACCATAGGTCATTGAGAGGATGTTGAAGCCGCGTCCAACTCCAAAGACCGATGGTGGTGGCCTAAGCACTCACAACCAGCCGTCAAAATCTTCGAAGAAGAAGAAGAAGAAATCCAAGAAGCCTGTGAAGCCTGGCGACGAGCGCACAGACTTGCAAAAACAAATTGACGCGCTGGAGGAATATAACCAGGAAGCACAGACTCCCATTACGCTCTAAGAGTTTCTCAACCACGTCTTTCAAAAGGGATATGAGGAGGAAAGTTCGTCGGATGAGTTTGAGGAATACGTGGCGAGCTGTCATGTGATTTCCCATTCGTTCACGGACGATGGAGAGACTCCTTGCACTGAAAAGCTGGGGGCAGATCCCGAACCAAAAATTCTGGGGCCATCAGATGAAGTAATTGACGCATTCCTCCACGAAGCTCTGTTGAAAAGTAAAGCTGATCGGGAACGCGAGACGGCTATATTTGAAAGGGCCAAGTGTCGGCGACTTGAAGAAAGAGCTGAGACACTTCCGCTGGAGCAAAATACATCCACTACGGACAAAAGAAAATTCAAGACG
Organism: Agapanthus africanus; assembly: GCA_030015575.1. Taxonomy (NCBI): domain Eukaryota; kingdom Viridiplantae; phylum Streptophyta; class Magnoliopsida; order Asparagales; family Amaryllidaceae; genus Agapanthus; species Agapanthus africanus. The sequence goes on from CM057339.1 coordinate 306,219,009, forward strand.
AGGAAAAGGTTTGCTAAGGCCATATCGATGGGCATGAAGCTACCATCCTCCGAAAAAAGCATTACTGGTGAAGTGGAAATGCACCCCTCCTACTGCTTGTATCATCGGAAGATCTCGCACCCCACCGAAGAGTGCAAAGCTTTCAATAGATGGTGGCAAGGATATGTTGCTCATCGACAACAGTTTAAGCGGGAGAAGCGCAAAACTCGTCGGGAACGAAAAAATACGACCGAACGGCTTAACAGAACCACCGGTGATTGTCGCATGGTTAACGCCGGGGGATCACAAGTGCTTACATTCGGGAGCGATTCCGACGAGGAGCTGTCTCTTAGCCATCTCTTTAAAGAGTCCACCTCGGGAAAAGAAGAAGAGCAGAAGGTCCGTGAAAATATCCGGCTGCGTAATCGTACGCTTCCCGAAAAGAATCTCGGACCCTCAAATAAAAAAGATAAAGGGAAAGAGAAGGTCCCTAAGGAGATCGCCCTAGATGATCAAGTTATGGAGGAGCTAACTGCTAAGGACCCGCCGAAGAGAAATAAGGTGGACTACAACGTTCTGGCACATCTGAGGAAGCTACCCTCGCAGCTTAGCATTCTCGACGCCCTTTTACTATCAAAAGAAGCGAGAGATTCGTTAATCAAGGCACTACATGAGCCGGAACGATTCCAAGCTTTCCTGGCCGAAGAAAAGATGAAGGATGAATTGGAGGAAGTGCACACGGCCGATGTCACTTTTGGTGATGAGGACCTTCTCCTTGGGACGTGCGAACACAATCGCCCCCTCTATGTCTCGGGATACTGCCACAATATAAAGATAGGCGAAATCCTGATCGATAATGGATCCTCCGTTAATCTCCTCAATGTGCGGGTGCTAAAAGAAATCTGCATGAGCGTCCAGCACCTTGCTCGGGATAAGATCACCATCTCCGGGTTCGACTCCCAGTCATCAAGAACTCTTGGGTCTGTGATACTGACGCTACGCTTTGGGCTACTCGTCACAGACATTAAGTTCCACGTCATAGACGCCAAGACTTGCTACAATGCTCTGCTCGGCCGACCATGGTTAAACGAGTACAACATCATCCCTTCTACACAACATTAGTGTATGAAGTATTTTAAGGATGGTCTCGAGTATACCGTGACGGGAGAACTGAACCCGTTCTCTGTGAACGAGGTCCGCAAATATGAAGATGCCAAATACTTTTTACCAGATTTCAAAGACACGGAGAGGTGTCACAAGCCGGAGAATAAAGCTAACGCCACCATCCCTGTCTTCGGCAGTGATACCGAGGAGGAAGAGGAGATAGTTTATTCGGGTCCGCCCCAACACAACAAGCCAGGACCGTCCGCTCCTACGTTGACCTTTGGTAGCGACTCGGAAGATGAGGTCCATGCTGTATTCTCTGCTCGACCTTCAATACAAACGTCCGCTGACGAGGAGAAAAGTCTGCAAGTCGCCATGGTGCCGCTTAAATACCATAAAGAACTGGATGCACTCGATACTTACAGTGTAGAGGAGCTGCGAACGTTTTATGTCCCTCCCAGACGAAGAGGTGAAAAGGCAATTCTATTCTACCGCTCTGATGGATCCTACGCTTGACAGGCTTCAACCTATCCGTCTTCCCAGATATTATACAGAAGGCTTGAAGAGGTTGCTGAAACGCCAGGGGATATCCTTTAAACAGACCGCTCGAAAAGCCAAATTCTATGACAGGGTCTGGAACGTTCCCGGGACTCAGCACAAACTGCCTAATGGGAGAATGGAAACAATCGGGCTTGGATACATTCGGTCCAAGAAACGAGAGCTACTCCACGGTTGCTACGTCGTGTATGACTTTGATGAAGAAGCGGATGCTCAATGGGAAGATGCTAATCCGGAACCAGTAAAAGTTCCAGATGCAAAAGTGCACAGTCCGTCGTTCGAAGAACAAATGGACAAGCTTATAAGGGAAGCTGGTCAAAAAGTCTGAGACGACCATAACCGCGAGATGGCCATCTATGAGAAAGCAAAAACTCAACGCCTTCTTCAACAGGCCGTGAAAGATGAAGATGCCGCTTCTTGCCAACCTGTTATAAAGAAGGCTCGACGCAGAGACAGAAACAAGTCGAAACGCGAAAAAGGCGCTCAACAGCAACGAAGCGGGACTAAGAGATCACGCAAGCACGAATCGAAAGGTTCCGATCTATCCCTCATAAGAAAAATGGGTCGAGCGTACTATACGGAGAATCCCAGCTGGTCGTTAGTCAAGTAAACGGCGACTATCAAACGTGCAAACCAGAGTTGGTGAAGTACGGCGAAAAGGTGCAACAACTGTTGACCCAAATTCCCTCCTATACTTTGGAGAACATACCGCGCGCGGAAAACAGCAAAGCGGACGCATTAGCCAAGCTCGCTAAAGAACTGGCTGACGAGAACCTCGATGACGTCAGAATTGTGGTACAAAGCCGTCGGGTGTTCGCCCCAGCGGAAATATCTCTGGAATCGTCCGAAGAAAAGGGAGCGACTGAGCAGACGACCCTGCAAATAAAAGATCGGGAAAATACCGAGGATTGGAGAGAAGTCTTTATAGACTACTTCAAATACCGTCGAACGCCCGAAGATGCGTCCTCAAGACATCAGCTTATGAAACGAGCTCATTCTTTCGCCTTCGTCAATGATACTCTGTACAAGAGGTCATTTGATTATCTGTGGTTGAGATGTCTGGGACCTGACGAAACGAAAAGAGTCGTTCAGGAAGTTCATGACGGACTCTGCGGTTCTCACCAAGCAGTCCCAAAGATGAAGTTGAATATCAAACGGATGGGCTACTACTGGCCCACGATGATTCAAGACTGTCTTGAGTATGCGAAGCAATGCCACTCATGCCAAATTCATGGGGACTTCATCCACCAGCATCCAAATCCACTCCATCCAACGGTGGCTAGCTGGCCATTCGAAATGTGGGGAACTGACATAGTCGGCCCCATCGAACCAGCATCGTCCAGGGGACATCGTTTCATCCTGGCGACGACTGACTACTTCTCCAAATGGGCAGAAGCAGTACCATTGAGAGAAGTGAAGATGGAGAATATCCTCCATTTCTTCAAGACGCACGTCATATATCGGTTTGGAACTCCGCGACGGATCATCTCCGATAACGGGCCAGCTTACAGAAGCCACAAGATCAGTCGCTTCGCGCAATAACACAATATAGACTGGAGATATTCCTCGGTTTATAATCCGCGAGCTAACGGTCTAGCTGAGGCCTTCAACAAGACCTTGACAAAGATCATGAAGAAAATGGTGTCCCGAAATAAGAAAGACTGACATGAGAGGCTGCAGGAGGCTCTTTGGGCGTATCGAACAACGTTCAAGACAGCCACGAACACAACGCCGTACGCGTTGGTATTCGGTATAGAAGCAGTACTCCCCCTCGAGATAGAGTTACCCTCTCTACGAGTGGCAGTCCACTACGAGCTGACGGACGAAGAAAATGCTCACCTTCGGCTTGAGGAGCTTGATGCCCTTGATGAGACCCGGCTCATAGCGCATCAAAACCTGGAGGCTTATAAAGAAAAGATGACACGCTCGTATGAAAGATTGACCCGGCCGAGGACATTCCGCCAAGGCGAACTCATGCTAGTGGTCAAAAGGCCTATGATCCCCAATCGCGCCAAGCGGGGAAAATTCGAGCCAAACTATGAAGGCACGTACATCATAGACAAGGTCTACCAGGGTGGAGCCTATCTGCTCATGGATATGCACGGTGAAAGGCCTTACAGGCCAATAAATGGTCGATTCCTAAAGAAATACTACGCTTAGCGAGTTACTGCCTAGGTCAATGATAGATGACGACGACTATGTCCGCTCGCTATCTTCCTAAGCTCAAACTTTATAAGCAGTAGCCAGCCTTCTCCTAGACGGACCGAAACGTCCTTAAACTAATGGCGGACCGAAACGTCTTTAAACTAATGGCGGACCGAAACGTCCTTAAACTAACGACGGACCGAAACGTCCTTAAACTATTACAGCAACATCTTCAGGCTGACGAGATGAATAAAAGAAGAAAAAAAATATTTAAAAAATATATAATAAACGGTATGTCCATAAGCAAAATGGGTACGGATGAAAACCCGAAAGGGCTCCGTGAGTAAAAACAGCAGGGCTACCGGCGAGTGTTCGTGAAAACCCGAAAGGGCGCGACCTCGTAAAAAAAAGAGAGGAAATAAAAAGAATAAAAAAAACGGTATGTCCATAAGCAAAATGGGCACGGATGAAAACCCGAAAGGGCTCCGTGAGTAAAAACAGCAGGACTACCGGCGAATGTTTGTGAAAACCTGAAAGGGCGCAACCTCGTTAAAAGACTCTTTGTCACGCCCCACCCCCAATACAGAGAGTATTGTCCGCTTTGGCCGAAGCCGCACGGTTTTTCCCTTTAGAGCGAACCGGACCCGACCAGGGGCCACTTCCCAGGAGGTCACCCATCCCAGGACTTCCCTGGTCCGAGCACGCTTAACTACGGAGTTCTCAAGCTCCTGTAGTTCCGGTTCACTTAAAAGGCGCCTCTGTATTGAAGAGTGGTATCATTTCATTTATAGTACAGATCTGCCCCCTTTCGGAATGTATTCCGAAGAGTCCCCATTGTTCTACAGTGGGTCCCACGGACTCAAGAGGTGGCCCCCACGGATTCAAGAGGTGGCCCCCGCCCACTTAACATGACACTTGGCATGGCACTTTGTTCCGTGTGGCACTTTGCTCCGTGAGCAAGAACCGGGTCCCGACATTCTCCCCACCTTTGAACAATGGTTCGTCCTCGAACCACAGACCTACTATTGAGGGACCAGCTCTGATACCATTCTGTCACGCCCCACCTCCAATATAGAGAGTATTGTCCGCTTTGGCCGAAACCGCACGGTTTTTCCCTTTAGAGCGAACCGGACCCGACCAGGGGCCACTTCCCAGGAGGTCACCCATCCCAGGACTTCCCTGGTCCGAGCATGCTTAACTACGGAGTTCTCAAGCTCCTGTAGTTCCGGTTCACTTAAAAGGCGCCTCTGTATTGAAGAGTGGTATCATTTCATTTATAGTACAGATCTGCCCCCTTTCGGAATGTATTCCGAAAAGTCCCCATTGTTCTACAGTGGGTCCCACGGACTCAAGAGGTGGCCCCCATGGATTCAAGAGGTGGCCCGCGCCAACTTAACATGACACTTGGCGTGGCACTTTGTTCCGTGTGGCACTTTGCTCCGTGAGCAAGAACCGGGTCCCGACACTCTTACAGGGTCCTCTCGACCTTGTGAGGAGAAACCACCCGTGCGAGATCCTTACGACTCACAAGGGAGAAACACACTTAGGGATCCCCGCGATTCCTAAGGAGAAAATACACTTGCGAGATCCTCACGACTCGTAAGGAGAACTCTCTTACGGGACCCTCACGGCTCATAAGATTTGGAAGTCTTAAGTTACAGAGACCTAAACCTGTGCTTAAGCAAACCCCACAACTTTCGATATTGCTCTACAAGTGGCTCAATACTGACCCTTGTATACAATCCACGGGCGCGAATAAACATTTCTCTAACCAAGTCCCATCTGTGACTGGGGATATGTACGCATGATGAACAACCCTTATAAGTCCTCTCGACTTATAAGGAGAAAACCCTACTGTAGGATCCTTACGACTTACAGAGGAACATACACTTAGGAATCCTCATGATTCCTAAGGAGAAAATACACCTACAAGATCATCACGACTTGTAGGGAGAAATACCTTTGTGAGACCCTTACGGCTCATGAAGTTAAAAGCCTTAGTCGACAGGACCTTAACCCTGTTCGCTAAGCCACCTTTGTTCGACATCGACGGAGGCAAATGATTATTCGCTCCTGGCAATATCCCAGTTGTAGCGGTGCTGATGCCGAAATCGGTGTCTAATTTCAGGTTTACGGTGAAAAGCCGGTAGACCGCATATGCATACGAAATAGCCGAAATGATGGGGCAACTTGCAATAAAAAGCAGCAAGTAAAAACGTATGCATACAAAACAGCCGAAATGATTGGGCAACTCGCAATAAAAAGCAGCGAGCAAAAATAAAATAAATAGCCGAAATGATTGGGCACCGCGAGAAATAGCCAAAATGATTGGGCAATCGCGACTTTCGCGATGTAAAAAGCTGAAATGATAGAGCATCGCAGAAAGAAATAAAAAAAATGAAAGAATGAAACTTTTTGCCCTGCCGGTAAGTCCATAGTGACCCCTTTATACAATCCATGGGCATAAACAAAAAAAGGAAAGGGGACTACATTTCCCTACCAAGCTGCGTCAAAGGGAAGTCAGATCTCGACGACCACATCTACGGCCTGGAGACCAACAGCGGCGTTCCTCCTCATTCCAGCAGGACATGGACGTGACATCACCAATCAGAGCCACGGCAAAGTTCCCAGTTCCAAGACTCTACGGTTCACAGACAACCTATAGTCAACCAACGACCTCCGTCTCGGAAACAAGTCAGCAAATGACCTCCGTCGCGGAAACAAGTCAGCAAATGACCTCCGTCGCGGAAACAAGTCAACCAACGACCTCCGTCTCGGAAACAAGTCGGCAAATGACATCCGTCGTGGAAACAAGTCAACCAACGACCTCCGTCTCGGAAACAAGTCAACCAACGACCTCCGTCTCGGAAACAAGTCAGCAAATGAACTCCGTCTCGGAAACAAGTCAACCAACGACCTCCGTCGCGGAAACAAGTCAGCCAACGACCTCCGTCTCGGAAACAAGTCAACCAACGACCTCCGTCTCGGAAACAAGTCAGCAAAGGACCTCCGTTGCGGAAACAAGTCAACCAACGACCTCCGTCTCGAAAACAAGTCAGCAAATGACCTCCATCGCGGAAACAAGTCAACCAACGACCTCCGTCTCGGAAACAAGTCAGCAAATGACCTCCGTCGCGGAAACAAGTCAACCAACAACCTCCATCTCGGAAACAAGTCAGCAAATGACATCCGTCACGGAAACAAGTCAACCAATGACCTCCGTCGCGGAAACAAGTCAACCAACGACCTCCGTCTCGGAAACAAGTCAGCTAACGATCTCCGTCTCGGAAACAAATCAGCCAATGACCTCCTCGTCGGAACAACGCTCCGACCCGGAAACAAGTCAGCCAACGACGTCCCCGTCAAAGCAATACTTCAACTCGGAAACAAGTCAACTCACCAACCACCTATGAGTCCTTTCGACTTGTAAAGGAGAAAATTCTCTTATAAGATCCTTACGACTTATAAGAGAAAACACACTTAGGAATCCTCACGATTCCTAAGGAGAAAATCCACCTACGAGATCCTCTCGATCCGTAGGGAGAAAAGTCTCTATGAGACCCTCACGGCTGAGACCCTCATGGCTCATAGAGTTGAAAAGTCTTAGGCAGCAGATCTGAACCTGCGACCTAAGCCATCGTTATCTCTTGGAGAAATCTAGATGTTTACTCTATTATCTGTCAATTGTGTTTATCAAGACAGCCTGCTGATAATAAGAGAAGGGAGAAAGCAAAGAAATAGTGCAAGACATTGCAAAGAAAAATGTGTATCTTTATTTATTAATTTAATCAAGTACAAGGTGAAGCGTACAAAAGAATAAAGAATGGATACATCTTATTCGAAAAAGAAATTTTTTTTACAAGTATATATAGATACAAGGGGAATTACTGGGAAGGAAGCGTCTTGCATAGCTCTAGCAATTGTTCGCACACCTCCTTCCACACTTTCTCCTGATCGGCCACCACCGTCAGTTCTGCCTCCACTTGAGCCCGTTGCTGCAAGACAGATGCAAGCTGCTCCCTAACGGCCTGATGAGCAGCTTCATGGCCTGGGGTGTCACGCTCGGCGACATCAAGCTTTCGCTTCAAGTTTAGCCCATGAAAGATGCGTTCCAGGAGGCCCTCAAAGATAGCCTTCACTTGGGCAGCATTCGCCTCAACCTCAGCACGCAGACGAGCCGTCTCGCTCGAGGTCTCTTGGTATTCCCTTAACTTTAAAGCCGCTTCTTGTTCCAAGTGGTGGACATAAGAAGCGCTTTGCTCAATCCACGCTGCTCTTTGATTGCTTGCGACTAAGGTCTCGGGAACGGGACGCATCGACTCCAGCTGATGCAGGCGAGCCTCGATCTCCCTGCAATGGTTAACCCAAGACGCGATGATGCCCTCGTCATGGAAATTTACGAGTATCACCAGCATCGGGTTAACCGCCATAGCGAAATCCGCAGCAGACGTAGGAGTCTCGACGTCGAGCTCCTCGATGTAGTCGCTCAACATACGCAGACTGTTCACGGCGCCTTTCGAGGATGGACGTCTCAGGAAAGGACCTGTCGGCATTATGATGCGAGGCTCGAAGGGCGCCGAGACCGGAACGACAGCTGAAAAAACAAGATAGATCAGATAACAGTTTAAAAAATATGAAAAAGTCATTGATAAGATAGTCTACTATACCAGCTGCAGCAGGTGGCAAGGCCAGAAGGGTCGGTGGCGCGACCGATCTTTCGTCTCCTCCTTCGATTTGTAGCACTGCAATCAGGACAAGGGAAAATTAGAAATAATTCCATTACTAAAAAAAAAAGACATCAGTTGGAAATTATACTCACCAGCGCCACCAGAGGGAGAAGCGAGCTCAGATGGGAAGGAGAAGTGTGGGAGCAACACCTGATAAAGATGGTCAAAAAGCACTCCTGAAAAAGACACAACAGTACGACTTTAGCACATAAATTATACGTCTGAAAAATAAGGCTCATAAGTTGCAAACCCATACCTTCCAACATCTTCGACGGTACGAGAGAGGGCTGAGAGGTGACCACCGCCAAGGCAGTAGTTGACGGCGCTCCCTCAAGCAATGGAGCATCGGCACTGGCCGCACCTGCGTTAAAAAACAAGGGTAAACCTGTCAGGAAAGATTGCAAGATAAAAAAAAGGGGGGGACGGTAATCCGAAATTTACCTGATAAGCCTCCAGCCGAGACGGAGGCGTCTCCCTCCTCCATCGACATAAGTCCACCACCCGTGGCCTCATCCCCAGACTCCACGGGGGCCGTCGTCGTGCTCGCGAGGCCAGGAGACGGCGGAAGGCCATAGGCGGGGAGAGCTATGACCGGAGCATTGCCAGACTCCTGAGAAAGAGCGGTCGGCTCGTCCTCAGGAATCATGTCCACCTCACCCGCTACTCCCTCGGGCTCAGCAGTCACGGTTGTCTCGTCCACCGTCGCCACGAGGTCATCGGTCTCAGGCGCTCCGTTCGCTGCTACCTCGGACTCGGCATCAACCACTTGCTCAGGCATAGTGGACGTGACCATTTCGTCAGCCTCTAACTCGGGCCCAACAATCCTGGTTGTGTCATCCGCCATCGGCTCGGCTTCGACCAATACCTCTCCCTCTAGCCCCTCAGGTTCGACGGTCTCCGCCTCCCCCTCGGTTGGACTTGGCCCTGCAGGACAGAATATATAAGAACCGATAGCTTCATGATTCTTACAACAAAATTCTGAAAGGAATATTGCCTGAGGTGGACTTATCGTTAGCCTCCCTATTGGCGCACACCGCCTGTCTATGAGCCGTAGACAAGACGACCGGGGCTCTTCTGATGGAGTATCGGCATGAGGGACGGTGCTTGGGCCCGCTCCAATGGCCAAGGCAGCCCTGCGTGCCTTCGCTTCATGCCTCAACCGCTTCCTCTCCTCCTGGGCTGTCGCGATGGACCTCTTCAACGCTTCCTTCATCAAGGTGTCGTCGTTCTCGTTCAGAGATGCCTCCAGAGCCTTTAAGGCATCTCTCATCGGCTCTTCAAGACGGGCCTCTCGTGGTAGCCCCGAGGAGGCAGAAACATCGGCGGCTGGCCCGGGAAGAGTCTCCGCGTCACCTGGCGGGATCGGCATTGTGGTTCCTGCGATAAAAAGGGAGAGGTTAGATCGACCATAACATAAGAAAAATGAAAACTTGATGAATTGAAACTTACTAAGGCCTAAGGACGCTCTAAGGCGTTCCTCCTCTTGAAAAGTCTTGAGGGAAGCGGCAATGGCTTCTTCAGTGGTGATGCCTGTTGGAAGAAAAGAAGGAAAAACGTTAGTCAAAGGCAATAATAAAGATATTATGCAATAAAAAAATGCGACTAGTGATTACCTGATTGCGCAAGCTTAGCCAGCCACGCGTCGCGCCTCGCCAACCGCTCTGAAGCTTCGAGAGCGGCCTCCAAGTCCGTGTCATCCGGCGGCATGACTAACCCCCTGTTGGTCCCGTATTCACTCAGGCCCTCACCATAGGGAGCCTGGGGTTCCTGACCGAACGCGACGTCAGCAGCGAAGAGCGACTTCTTTTTCTTCTTCTGCCCACCGACCCTAGGTGCACCCGGAATCGACTTGCTCTTTGCAGGCACCTTGGGGCGGCGGGTCCCGATGTCTGCACCCATACCAGACTCCGGCGAGGCTACAACCACTGTCTCCACTAGAGCACAGGGCGCTGGTGGTGCATCCGCAATATCGGGAAGCGGCAATCCGCTTAGAGGACTCTATGCACGCGGTGGTCCGGCTCTAGTATCTTTTAGAGGGGGAACTACCGGGGTCCTTGGCACCAAAGGAGCGTTGCGGTCGCTACCTGGAGGCACACCCTTACGGTCGACCAGCAATCGCTTTTCCTCCTTTATGACGACTCCCGTCGAATGACTGTACCATTCTGTATATACCTTGAGGAGTCGTGGGGTGCAAGCCGGCTCACTGATAAAGAAGTGGGAGCCCGTATTTAGACGCATGAAGTGATGCAGCGCGCTCTCCATCCCTTCTTCGGTAGCAGCAGGTTCCGAAAGGAAAGCCTCCAGTGGTACCCCTTGATTGTAGCTCAGTTGTTGGGCGAAACGATGCGGGTTGTATCTCATGAAAATCGCCGTACCATTCTGCCTGAACACCAGGAAGCCCGGTCTGATAGAATATAAGTGGAGGGTCTCCCGGGCCGTCAAAACTGAGGCTCCATCCTTGAAAGTGTCTTGCAACGGCCGCACTGCAGTGGTAGATGCCTTTCCAATAGTCAACACCTTGTCGATGAAAGGCACCCCGTCTCCAACGGTGTGGGGGCGAAGGAGTAAACCTCTGGCATTCCGTGGCGATGGAGTCACAATTGATGCGCCAATTAATTGTATGATGCGAGGGAAGCTACACCTGTCATAGAACGAGGGCCTTTTGTGCCTTCCGAAGACGCCCGATGTGTGTAGCTCGAGCCACGATACGAAGTAGTGCATCGGGAAGATCACGTGCAGTACCCCAGGCTCATTAGCATCCGCCGCTCGACTGATGCCGTGATACAAGTGTGCCAAGCCGGCGATTCCAACGGCCACTTTTACCCCGATGGTCATCCGGTGAACTGGGTAAAAGACAAAGGGCCGCATATGGCGAGAATGCATCGGGAGCGCAAACCAACTCAGCCATAGCCCAAGAAATCCTAAGAAGAAGGCCTCCTCGTCCATCCCGGGGGCTGCAACTTCCGCAAAAGACACAGTCGGAGAGTTAGGAAGGAAAAAACCCTTTTGGTCTATTTCCTTCACCGGCAGGTTATCCAAACCTAGACCGAAAGGGTCATCAAGGGTGGCAAACTTGGCAGCTTCTGCCGAGAGGACGCTTGGGTGAAGGAACCGAGCGATAAAATCCTCAAAGCTAACTCCGCGACTCCCACGTTCGATGAAAAGGGCCTCATAGATGTTCAACACTTTGATCAAGCTTGGGAATTGGTGTTGAACAGCATTCGCCGGAGTGAGGCCCCTTACCGCCGGCTTAGCACCGAAGACATACTCGTCTGTCGGAAGCAACTCCTCATAGTGCTCCCCTATAACCGGTAAACCGGAGACCTCTGTGAATTCCTCCAGAGAAATTGACACTTCCCGGTCCATTGCGAGGAAAGTATGAATAGGAATGTTCCACTGCTCCAAGAAAGCCTTGAACCACCAGGTGGGAAGCGTGGGATACTGGAAGAGGGAGACGTAAACTGCAGTATACAACCCTAACCTTATCAACTGCTACTTCTTCGCCGACAGGATATAGCGAGCCCACGGCAGATAGCCGATCGGGTGGCGGGGGATCAGACCTATGTTATATGATTGCCCCCAAGGTTGCGCCTCGTCCTGACAGATACGGCGTCCCAGGATATCCAAAACCATAGGACGCTGAACCGGAATTGCATCTATGGCAGGATGAAGAAAGCCCTTCGAGGTCCAATCAACCATCTCCACGGCATACTGCACCGGGGGTGGGCTGGCATAATGGATCGCCATAATGGGCTCTGACGGTACCGTGCACGTGAAGCTCCGTCGACCCATGATAATCTGATTATACCACGACCCCCAAAGGTGGAGACTCTTATATTCCGGGTCGTAGTCCCTGATCATAGCTAGGACTTCGCGGTCCAAGGGCGCTTCAGGAAACCCTTCCTCCGAACGAGCGAACAGGAATGAAGTATCGAAAGACATAGTCACTGCAAGGGAACAAAATAAGCCGTTAGTGTTGTAATTCCAACGCTTGGCGTTTGAAAATTTTAATCAATTAATTAATTAAATTAAAGATTAATTAAAATTGAATTAAAATTGATTACACCACACAGCAGTGCAGTGGGTAGGAGACCAAAGGGGGACCCACAAAATCTGGATGACAATGCATCAGTTGATAAGACAACCCCATCATTGGATGAGATTGTCAGTTAAATCCCAAGAGAACATTCTCATTAATAATATAAAAAAATCCCTAAAGACAAGGAGAAAATCTCCTCTTTCAGAGCAAAGCCCTGTCACAGAGTGACACTTGTCAAACTATGGTCTCAGGGAAATTAAATTCCTTAAAAGAGCCTAGCTCTGTAAGAATGATAAAAAAATCCATCAAAGAAAAAAATTAATTAATTCCTAAAAATTAAAGTTCTAGGATCTTAAAGATCCATATAAAAAAAACTCTTAAGAGTTCATCATCAGAAGATCAAAAGATCTGTATTCTGTTAATGAGCAAAGCTCTGTTCATGGGTTAAGAAACCCTGAAACAAATTCTTGAGAGCAAAACTCTGTTTATGAAACCCCAAAGAGGATTTCTTTAGATCAAAAGATCTATGAGAGCAAGGCTCTGTTGGTTAAGATTGATTTAAATTAATTTAAATTAACTTTACCTAAAGTTTTTCTAACTTTGAAAATGAGAGCAAAGCTCTAGAGTTCTGGAAACAAGAGCAAAGCTTTGAAGTTCTTAAGCAAGAGCAAAGCTCTGAAAATCAAAACCTTGGAAATAGTAAAGATTTTCTAAGGGCCAGGGGTCCTATATATAGACGCTTGCGCCCCTTCAGCTCCTGAGTTGATCCAACGGCCAGGATCTTGCCACCGCTGCACTCACGCACTCGCCACGTGAGCGCAACGGTGGGGGGAATTTGTTTTCCCCAATCAGAGCAAAGCTCTAATTGAATTTCAAAATTCAAAATTCGAAGCAACGCTTCAAATTCTTTGCGTTGCGCGCAACGCGCCACGTATCAAAAGCTGATACGCCAGCGCAGCGCCCAAGGCAGCGTGCCCAATCATAGCAAGGTTCTATTTAAAAACAAAATTAAAGGAAGCAACGCTTCAGTTGCGCAAGCGCTGCGCTGCGCGACACGTGTCAGCGCAGTAGCGCAAGCGCAGATGCGCTGCACTGCGCGACACGTGTCAGCGCAGTTGCGCTGCGCTGTGCGCTGCGCGACACGTGTCAGCGCAGTTGCGCTGCGCTTGACGCTGCTTGACACGTGTCACGCGCTGGGGCGTTTGCGCCAAACAGAATTAAATTCTAGTAAGATTCTTCTGTTCTTATTAAAACAAGAAGACTGCCTTCTGTAAAACAGAAGCCCTTGGATCAAAGATCCAACGGTGGGGAAAATTCCCCAAATCACTCAGAGAAGAATCTCTTTAACAAACTTAACAAATCTATGGGCACTATATAAAAACCCCCAGACCCCAATTCAAAGATGATCAACATTGTGAGAGATTAAGAACCTCAAAACAGAGAGAACTCTGAAGAAAGTTCAAGATAAAGGTAAAAACCTTCACAAAATAGAAGAATTTCTTCTAATAGATCATTGATCTAAAAACAAGATCAATGATCTTCAAATAATAATAAGTACTTTGCACTTTTTTGAACCACTGGTTCTTTGAAAATAAGAAAAACAAGAAAAAACTTGTTTTCTTTGATCTAAATTGGATCAAGAAATCAAACAGTGCCTTGCACTTTTTTATAAACCATTGGTTCTGGAATCTTAAAAATTCTCAAGATTATTGGAATAGTGCCTTGCACTTGCAAAAACTGCACCGTTGCGCTCCTGGGTTGGCGCAAGCCACCAGAGAGCGCCATGTGTCAGTATCTGAATCACTTGCACTATGCGCTTTTAAGAAAGAGCCTTGCTCTCTGAAATTGGCGCAACTCACCAGAGTGCGCCACGTGTCAGCAGCGCAAGCGCAGCGCACTGCGCTTGCGAGACACGTGTCATCACCACAAGCGCTTGCGCTCATTGATTGGCGCAAAGCGCCTGACAAATGCAATGCATTGTTTACTAAAGGGCCAGGCCCAAATCAAATAGGCCAAAATAAATTGCAACTCAATAAAAGGGCAGAGCCCAAATAAAATTGATGCTCTGCATCTTTTATAAAAGGGCAGAGCCCAAACAAAAATAAAATGCAATAAAAAGGCAGAGCCCAAACAAAATCGATGCTCTGCATCATTTATAAATGGGCAGAGCCCAAACATAATAAATAATGCAATGCATTATTTAAAAAGGGGCAAAGCCCTAACACAGGCCTAATAGGACAAAGGCAAATAAAAATGTTGAACATTCTCAACTGGACTTAGCCCAATCATGGCCATAAGTCCTTAAATTAAATTGACTGAGCACAGCTGCCCTCTTAACTCAATTTACATCCGGTTCGAGGGTACATCTCCGAACTCCTTTGACTCCTATCGTTGTAATTCTTCAACGACGTCAGAGAGGTGACAGGTCCCGACAACCACACATCAATACGGACTATGGGGTCCTTAAACTCATGGACTTAAGCGTCCTTAAAACCAAAATACGGACTGTGGGGTCCTTAAACCTACGGACTTAAGCGTCCTTAAACTACCTTTGGACCACTACGTCCCTAAACTGGACATGGACCACCATGTCCCTAAACTGGAATATGGACCACCATGTTCCTAAACTGGCAATGGACCGAAATGTCCTTACACTTCCTATGGACCACTACGTCCCTAAACTGGAACAATAGGGCCCCCCAAATTCTCTTTTGTCGGATCCAAACAATCCCGTTAAGTTGATCTTAGTCTCAAATCAGACTAACGTATCCTTAACAAACGTTTAAGTCGATCTTAGCCTAAATATGGCTGACGTATCCTTAAACTAAAACACCAAACCCAAATCTAAGCAAATACGGATTTGGACTAATCCACGTCCTACGGGCGACTGTATAACTTAGTCTCCGTATACAATCCACGGGCATCCACAAATAAAACAAACACACACGACACGAAGTGAAATTCTGGAGAAGGAGAAAGTTGTTACCGCGACGCGGTAGCGTAATTAACTGCAGGGGCTTGCGCCTGCAAGGAAGAGCGTCCCCACAATCAAAAACCCCTCAAGCGAGGGGGAATCTGACGAAGTCTGCTTTATCGGCCGCATCCGTCTAAACCTTCGATACACGGTGCCATAAATCAACTTGGCATCTTCGGAGAGGTAGACGGATAAAACCAAATAGTATCTGCCCCGAATCTCAGGCAAGACGTCTTCACGTCGTCGCCGTCTTTCGGAGGGGAACAGACACGCATTGCCGACTGGTCTGGTATCAACCAAGAACCGATCATGTGTAGGATATAGGCGCGTGCATGTCTATCTAAGACATCATCAGCATCATCATCAGGCATATTTTGAAATGCATCTCTGAGCCAGACTAAACTGATCTTGTTCCCCTTGATATGCCCTCCGGGTAGCTGAATTTTGTAATTAATTGTTAATTAATATGATTGTAATATTCTTCAACTTTTAATTTAAAGGAAATAAAATGTATACATGTCCGAGAAGAGACTTCATATATGTATCCTAATCCGTGTGCTCAGTTTCCGGACCCACAATCTTGCCTCCAACCAATCCAACTCCATCTACTCGTAAACCAAGAAAGATGGCAATATCCTGGAGTGTGGTAATCGCATCTTCCATCTAAGATGGAAAGTGTGAGTTTCTTTTCTCTAACGCTCAACAAAAGAGAAAATGAATTTGTGATTGAGTTTGATGTAACGTGGTAATGAAGCTTCATAAAAACCAGCTGTGTGAAGCCGTTCGATAATACGAGAATCAGTAATTCGCCATCTTTCATAGCCATGACTCACGACTTTAATAACTTCTCCACCCTGCAGGATTTATTCATTTTATTTTTAAATATTTGAATTGAAATATATCTACATGTACAAAAATAAAATGAGAATCGAATGACGCATATCTAAAGAGACCTTTAAAATTGTCATGGAAATACTTCTTTAAGCACACAAGGATTTGGATCTTTTTATAGGAAACAAATATGATATAGAAAATGAGACCTCTAGCATATCATGATTACAAATTTAAAAAGATTACCAATCGTATAATTGAAGGTAAGATGAATGATTTAATGATAAACAATAAATGTAATATACTCTAGGTTGTAATTAAATATGCAAATTAAGTAGTGTAACATACATTGTGCTCCTTTAACAAACCCCATGAAGAGAAAATAAGACAATGTTAAGCAATTAAAGTGTTAATAAAGAGAAGGGGTAAAACCAACCTTCTAGTTTCTAACATCAACCTTCATAACTAAAACTGAAAATTACTACACCATCTAAAGTAAAACTGGGGAAGTATTTCTATTTAAGGAAAATATCTTTCTGTGTCCCAAGGATGCAAAATTTATAACTTTTACTTGAATCTAATATCTGATCTACAATCCAATTTAAGAAATCTAAAACTTTCAACAAGTTTCAATTTGGGAATTTCAACTAGATCACCATTTAGAACTTTAAGACATGCAAGAGAGAAAGATGTCGACTTCTCTTTTTATAATTTTGTCAACTTGAATCTAAAATCTGAAATCGCAATCTTCCATAACATAGTTTTAAAAATATTGATACATGCCTAACTAAAGAATACCAAATGCATTTCATATCCATCTAAATTTTCAGTCATAATTAAAAACATAACCCAATAACACTAACTAAATTCCAATTTCTTTTCTAGTTATAACAAAAGCATCTAAATTATAAATCTAAAAAAGAACTAAGTTTCGAATTCTACCTTTCCATGTAATATACCCTATGTTGATCTTAATGTCCAAGAAGTGATCCATCCAATGGTTGATTTTCCATTCTATTTGAATTTTTAAGAGAATAAAAAAAATCGATGAACTCGGTCAGGGAATTATGAGAAGTGAGGAATGGATGAAAGAAAGGAAACTACTACTAGGTAGAGGAAGTGAATAAGTGGAGAAAGAAAAGATCTGACGAAGCTGAGAGATATAAAGGTAAGGCGGGTTCTCAAAATCCGCCTTTCTAAAAATATTGGGAAGACGGGTTCTGCCATTATATTGGACCCAAAAAAAATTGGGGCCACGCTCAGGTGGTCCCAAACTGTCCTATTCTGCTAAATAAAAATTTTCACAGCCTATTTTAATAAATTTAAAATTAAAGTATCCTATTTCGGGAAAAAAAACCATGAAGAAAAGAGCAGATCATGTAAAAGGAGAGAAACAGAAGACATACAATGATTGGTCAATGAACTCTTCTTCCCCATCATTCTCAAAGGTGGAAAAAAAATTCAAGATTCAGACTTTCTCTTCCCTCTCTTCATTTAAAATCTCTCTCTCTCTCTCCCTCTCTCTCTCAAAACACCCATCGCCTCACTCTCTCCCTCTCTCTAGATCTCACACTTTCTCTCTCTAAAAGCATGGTGAGGTTGCCGTACCTTACAGCTCTCACAACCCTCTTCAGCTATGGCCTCCTCTTCGCCTTTGGCCAAATGAGGGATTTCTTCAGGAGAATTCTGGATCTCCGCAAACCCAAGGATCTTCAGGTGATTTCCCCAATTGGGTTTCTTTCTCTTTTTCCTATTGATGATTTGGGATTAAGATTCTGATTTTTTGGGTGTGTGATTTGAAAAATAGGGATATGCACCGATTTGTCTGGGGATGGATGATTTCTACACTCGCCGGCTTTATCTTCGGATTCAGGTTTGATTTCTTGATAAAAGTTTGGGTTTTTATGGAAATTTCCGTGACTGTTGATTAAATGCGCGTATTTTTTTTTTTTGATGAAATGTCTGCAATTTTGAAGTCCTTGGTGTTGTAATTATGGGCTGGGTTCATGAAAATGATCAGTTTTTGCTTTGGAATGTATAATTTTACTCAATGTTGTTGTTTGCAGGAAAGATATAAATATGAGAACGTGCTATACTTAATTACTTACTTTTTTTGGTGGTAAAATGGCTGCTTAGTGAAAGCTCTGTGCACGCTGTGCGCGCGTGTGCGGTGAAAATAAAGAGGAAGCAGAGAATCAAGGAGAAAATAGAGTAATGGAGAGAAGAAGAAACCATTACACCCTTTTAAGGCTATGAACTAGTTGTTGGAAGCATATTGGTCCTTTTCTGTCTGTAATGGATATATTTGACGGATTATGGATGATAATTGGATGGAAGTTAACTAGAGATGCTAATTTAGTTTAATTTGAAGGTTGGGTTTTGTTGTTAAGAATATGAAGATACGGATTTTGAAATATCGAAGATTTAGGTGTTCTATATCAACAGAACATTTAGGATTATATCCTGGTGATCTTTTAGAAGGAGATTAGCACTTATTCTTAGTTAGGTGAGCTTAAATATCAGAAATATTACTTATGTTTGGATTATAGCTACTGTGAGCAAAGGAGAGTGAATCAGCTGATTTCGAAAAGATCTAAAATTTATGGTGCCTTTTAAGACTTGAGAGTATTTGGGGACGTAAATTGAAAATGCAGCCATTATTCTAATGCAGATTTCTCTTTTACAGGATTGTTTTGGGAGACCAATTTCAAGTGCACCAGATGCTTGGATTGATGTGGTCGAGCGTAACAGCAACGATAATAACAAAACTCTACAGTGAGTAGCAACACCAGAAGCACGCAATATTTTTATAGGGTTAATTGCATTAAAATATCCCTTTAATTTACCCTTTTTAGCACTCAATACACCCCTTCAACTGGTTTTATAGCACAAGTATCCCCTCTGTTTATTGACCAAAATCTCAAAAGAACACGTAAATTCTACTCTAAACAACAAAAACAAGCTCTAGAGTTTTATTAGTCAATGACTTGAGGGGTTATTTGTGCAATTAACTTTTTTTATAATTTATTTTTACTGACTATACATTGTTCTCTTTAGAAGATATATCACCTTAACAGACTTTAAACCATATCTTAGCATTGAATTTGGTTGTTACTGACAGATTTATGAAACACGTTATATATTTTATTGGTTTCTTTACCTTAAACATGAAAATGAAACACTGCAATTAGTTTAATCAATTATTTTTCGCAGTCGGACCTCAAATTCTACTAAATGCCTCAACCTAGGATCATACAACTACCTTGGTTTTGCTGCGGCAGATGAGTATTGCACACCTCTTGCCATTGAATCTTTGAAGAAATATTCACTGAGCACGTGCAGCGTTCGTGTAGATGGAGGTGGGAATATTCTTTCTCGCCCATTTCATAAATTTTGATAGTTTTTAATTGGAATTTATTGCAAAAAACACCCATGTACTTTACCCCGTATAATACTTGCACGGTTGCACCCCCTAAGGGATTTATTAACACAAACACCCTCTCTAATCATCAATTAAAACCCAAGAAAGCACTCAAATTCTACTGTAAACAGCACAAAGGTCTGCAGTCAAATCAGACAATCATTTGAGCTGTTAAGAGTTGAATTTAAGTGTTTTTCAAGGATTCGATTGATCAATAAAGGGTTGTTTGTGCTAATTATTTTATTTGAGGGGGGTATAAGTGCTATACGAGGTAAATTACAGGGATGTTTTGTCCAATCAACCCTTTAATACAGGTTAATCATATATGTTTTGGGGTTTGGCTTCAGGAACTACCAAACTCCACATTGAGCTCGAGGAGTTGGTTGCGCGATTTGTAGGAAAGCCAGCTGCTATTCTTTTTGGCATGGGCTATGTTACAAACTCTGCTATTATTCCTGTTCTTGTTGAAAAAGTTAGTACCTAATAGTTTAAACTTCAATATTTCTCAAATATTTCCAATTTTAATATATAATCGAGGTTTTTTCTTAATATGATAATGTACAGGGTGGGCTGATAATTAGTGATTCTTTGAACCATAACTCAATTGTCAATGGTGCTCGAGGATCAGGAGCAACCGTCCGTGTTTTCCAACACAATAGTAAGCTGTTACACCCACAGTGAACGATTAGAGTCTTTATATTCGTGTTAAAATGCTTGTGATATAATTGTTGTGTTTCTGGCATGTTATCAGAACCTCAGGTTTCAAGAGGTTCTGATTTCTGAATCCTTAATTCAAACATCATTTTTTTTTTGATATGAAAAGTTGAGCCGTAGCTCACCTCATTGGCACACTCTTAATTCAAACTTCATCCGTGGCACATTTAAACTAAAACGTGTATCCCGTTTATTTTCCCTTTAACAAGCATTTCATATTTACAATAAATTTAATCGATTTAAATTGCCAGTGACAAAGTAATGTGGTTTCCCCAGAATATTATATGTGCACAACTTACTATTTTTCTTTCATTGATTTGTATATGCAGCTCCATCCCATTTGGAAGAGGTGCTGAGAGAGCAGATTGCTGAGGGACAACCTCGAACACACAGACCCTGGAAGAAAATTATAGTTATCGTCGAGGGTATCTACAGCATGGAGGGGGAACTTTGCAAATTGCCAGAGATCATAGCCGTCTGCAAAAAATATAAGGTAGAATAGT
This sequence comes from Agapanthus africanus, assembly GCA_030015575.1. NCBI lineage: Eukaryota > Viridiplantae > Streptophyta > Magnoliopsida > Asparagales > Amaryllidaceae > Agapanthus > Agapanthus africanus. Next base: position 306,240,004 of record CM057339.1, read on the forward strand.
TGGCGTTTTGACATATTATGTTTTTACATTCATGGAACATATGTATTACGAATCGTGAAATATTAGCTTATTCTCGATAATCTCTATATGATTTTAAATTACACAAATTCCTTAACATAGCAGAATGGAAAATAAGGATTCATATAGCCGATCCTAAAAATTTGTGATGAAGGCTGATTGTTGTTGATTTTAAATTACACAAATATACTCTTAACTATCAATATTTTTTTTCACTAGACCACATTACAGTTTTTTAATTACATCAGACTTTCTTACACTGGTTTCCTGGGATTTCATTCACTAAAATACCCTTAAGTGCAGTATTTAAGGGAGTCTATTGTAATGAATAAAAAATGATCATAGTTAAAGGCAGTTTATTGTAGTTTAATTTTGTTTAAATTTCAAATTTCTTGGCTTCTCTGACCCTTATAACAATGTATGATGTATCATAACATCAGACATAGACAAACTCACTACTCCACAATATCTTGCACTGCTCAGAAGTCAAGAATCACATCTAGTTTGAATCTAGTTAAGCGTCAAACTAAGAAGCAAGTACTCCACTTTCTTACCAATCTGATAAATTCACCCTTACGTTCGGCATATGTAAATTTTCTACCGCGATTAAAAGCAAGATTTGAGAATTTACCATGTTTTATGTACAGGCATACACATACTTAGATGAGGCACACAGCATCGGTGCAATTGGAAAATCGGGGAAAGGCGTTTGTGAGCTCTTAGGAGTAGACCCTGCTGATGTCGACATAATGATGGGGACCTTCACAAAATCATTTGGATCCTGTGGAGGATATATTGCAGCATCAATGGTGAGTTTTTTCTAGTTAAAGTTTAAGGTATAATCTTCAATTGCTCTAAAGGCTAAATTAACTATCATTTTTCACTAAACTATTTTAAAGGTTTTATTTTTATTAATTATAGTAAGCTCCTCCCTCGAAGTACTACATTAAGGTATCTTGGGTGTAAAAACTCCCTTAAAACCAAAGTTTGAGGGAGTTTACCTTAAGAAAACTTAAGGTGGTTTAGTGATATCCATTGATAGTTAAGGGTATTTTAGCGTAATTTAGCCTTGTTTTGAACAGGATATTGCCAAGTTTGTGCAACTGGTAAACACTTCTTGTTGTATTTCTCAGGAAATAATTCAATACTTAAAATATGTTTGCCCTGCACATCTTTATGCAACTTCAATGTCACCACCCGCGGTGCAACAAGTAATATCTGCAATTAAAGTAATACTTGGAGAGGATGGGTCTAATAGAGGTAAATTCATGAAAAGCACAATCATGTATGAGTATGTGTGAGTATTTATTATAGTAATTTATGAAAAAATTCCTCCTTGGATTTTTTTTATAAAAAATCTCTAACAGGAGCTTTGAAGCTTGCTCGAATTCGTGAGAACAGCAATTTCTTCAGATCAGAGCTTCAAAAAATGGGTTTCGAGGTTCTTGGGGATAATGATTCTCCTGTTATGCCGATTATGCTTTACAATCCAGCAAAAATCCCTGCTTTTTCCCGTGAGTGTCTCAGACAAAATGTGAGTATTGAAATTATTTTCATATTCCAATGTATACATCACTAAAATCCTACAAAGTTGCGCGCAATGGTGATGGATAGAGAAGATTATATCGATTTCTTTCAACCCTCGATTAGGTGCAGTAATGGAGCCAGAATTATATATCAGGCCAAATTTCTAAAATGGTAATTGAAAAAAGAGCCTCCTTAAAGAAAACTTGAGATCGGACACTTCAGATACCCAAATCTTGAGTCTGAAAACCACCAAGCTAAGTTGAAATATTGTTCTAAATATGTTAAATTATCCTCTTAAAAGTTCTTAACCATTTACTAAGTACGTGTATTATAAACTGTAGATCTAGATGGCATATGCATGTACACGACCCACATGACAGACATGCACACATAAATCAATTTTTTTCTCGAGATTTCCTGTCATAAACATTATTTGCTTCAGTCTATAATCATTAGCAACCAATCTCTTCCAAATTCTATCAAGGTCGCGGTCGTGACGGTTGCGTTCCCTGCGACGCCCCTTCTCCTTGCCCGGGCCCGTATATGCATATCTGCTTCTCACGCGCGAGAAGACCTCATAAAAGCCTTGGAGGTAAAACTTACACAAGAAAAATAAATATCCCTATTACTAATGGACATTCTTGAGTTTTAATTTCAATTTTCTGTTGTATATATTACAGGTGATAAGCAAAGTAGGGGACCTTATCGGGATCAAGTATTTCCCTGTTGAGCCACCCAAGGCCCAAGCCGATGTCGAAAGGAAGAAGCTTGAGTAATTATATCTAGAAACATAAAGGAAGAAGCTTGAGTAATTATATCTAGAAACATGTAGATTCAAATTGAGCCAAAATCTAATTTTATTTATGGATAAATCCACACGCTTGTTTTTAGCTTGCACAGTTGAATCTACTTATGTAGTGATTACTAATTTCAATTGTATTTTTAATTTTTTTTATCGTTTTTGTTATCATGGAATAATAGAATTTGTTTGTAGCAAAAATACGTTAAGAGACAAACTAATTTAAACTTTATTGGAAATATTAATGATGAGTTTTTTTTGGTTATTTTGATATCCTATCCAAAAGTTTCATATTTTGAAAATAAACACTCAAAGTTTGGTATTTCTAAATACCACACCCAAAAGTTAAAATTAAGCTAAAAATAACACTATGTTAACTTATGTTGGTTTAAGTTGGGTAATTAAGTTGACTTGGGTTAAATTAGGATTCATAATTCCTAACTTATCATGTTAACTATTTTCGTATCGTTTTTCAATTCCAAATCCAGCCTTAACTTTGCACCGTATATCTCAATCCTCTACGCATCTTGGCCTCATAAAAAATGAAACAGTGAGAACAAGACATAGCGGGGGGAGAGAGAGAGAGAGAGAGAGAGGTGTCAAGAGGGTCCAGAGGAGAGTGGAGGGAAACAACGGAGAGTGAGGGGGCATAGAAGATTGAGAAAAACTATGGGGGGGAGAGAGATTTGAAGAGGCAGCAACAACAGTAGCAGGAGGAAGAGAACAAGAAGCGGACAAGAGAGAAAGAGGAGAGAGTAAGAGATGTTGAGGTCGTGATATATCCCTTTAGGTTTATTTTGGTATTTTCATTACTTTAATGGTTATATTTAACGGCGGCTTAACGGAAAACTAACATAACTTAACCAGAGTGTTGTTTTTAGTTTAATTTTAACTTTTGGGTCTGTATTTAGAAATACCAAATTTTAAGTGTGTTTTATCGAAATATGAAATTTTTGGATGGGGTATATCAAAATAATCCTTTTTCCCAGATGCTTTCGCTAAAATTTTGTTGATATATTCCAATAATTTGTTTTATATTATACAATTTTGATTAATTTAATTCTCTTTTGTATACCATTAATTGTTGATGGTTGACTAGAGAATAATAATATGATAAGTTGCTGCACATTTAACTTTGTGAATGTATGAGCAATGGATATCAAGCTCGAACACAACGAATAAAAAAAGAAATAAAATTAAAATCGTTAAATGTTCTTTTTACATTTTACAGATACAAAGATATAGAATTGAAATTTTTACAATATACTTAATTTGTGTCACCTCAACTCTCTTCTCTTTCTTCTAGTATCTTCTCTTCCATTGACCAGTACAAGTAAACCGTTGCTTGTAAATTTTTATTTACCTACTAAGGTCATTCTTCCATTGACCAGCAGGCATTGTTCAGGTCTAAATATAACAACAAAAACATAATTAGCAACATTCATATTTTAGATTAGAAAAAATGTGGTTGTGATTGTGGTTGTGGTTGACCGCAACCATCTGGGGCGGCCCCGCCACTTAAACTCCAACTCATCCCTCTCCCCATAGACCCCAATATAACCGGTCGGCTGCAGCTAATTAGCCACGGTCGATCACAGCTACATACAAATCTTCAGATTATTTCAAAATCAACAAGGTCTGCTCCGCGATTACATAATTTTTTCCGCATGTTTATTCGAGCATAGGAAACTTGTTAAGTTATTATTATTATTTTTTTTAAAAGAAACTTATGTGAAAGAAAAGTAACGAGGATGGAAAACAAATTGTCATCCATTTTAAAGTTTAGACGTAGCTATGCATGACGGTCATCAAAGGAAGAACTCAAACTACCTGAAGAGAGATCTAAACAAAAATTTATGCACAGAATTTAAAAAATCGAAGTCCAAAGCATACCTCTTAAGGTATAGAGAATCTTTTTTGAGTTTACAAACTCAAGTCTAAATCAAAGGTCCAAACTCTAGATCTTATTTCCTAAAGAAATTTTAGATTCTTTTCAAAGTTTAAAATGGATAGCTATGAAATAGGCTAAATTTCACTACACCCATCTTCATTATTGACGGCATATCGTGTAATCCCCTCTGTTTCAAAATGCTACAAGAGTATTTTATAATTTCCATGCTACGGAAACACTCAGAAGGTGGCATAAACCCTAGTGAAATCTCTAAATAACCCTAAATTATTTATATGCAAAATAAGAAACCGTCCATTTTACCTTTAATAATTCAAACTTCTCACCTTGTTGCGCCCTAACTTTTCTTCTTCACTCGTCTATTCCTGCCTTCTTCATTTTCCACATTCTACTCATATTTAGGATCTTAATTTTGTTGTTCATATCTTTTTCTATCTTTTAACATTAGATCTTTTCTCAATGTAGTTATTATGTAGCTCATGAGCTACAGCTTTTCATCCTTTTATTTAAGTTTTTTATACATCTATTCATATTTGTTTTCTTTAGTAAATCCATTATAATAATTCTTGAATTAGAGGTTTTCAGTATCTAATATCTTAGTTTCCTCTATATTTATACATTTATGAAGATAGAAGAAATTAAGGATAAATACAAATAATGAGAGCCAGATGTGATTGGAGCACATCAAACAAGTACAATATTTATTGATCCTTCAAGATTTATAAATGCTTGGCGCATTACTTAGCACAAAAGGTATAATAATTTTAATAAAGAATACATAAATATTCTTAAAAAGCGGAATCTCTGTTGTCGTCACAGATGGATTCCTCTTGCAGCATCGGAAAAATTCAAACATGCATCAATTTTTTTGACTATCAACATCCACCATCTACATTTTCATCGTGCAATATATGGATACACCAAATTTGATAAGAATCCAACATCTTTTCACCGGTTTTTCGATAGTATAACATTTTTGGTATTTTTACATCAGAAATCAACGGTGAAACAATATTGGATTCTTATCAAATTTGGTATATCCACATCTTGCACGATGAAGATAAAAATGGTGAATGCCGACCGTCGAAAAAATTTGTGGAGGTTTTCGACACCATAGTGAGAAATTCCCTTCTTGGGCATCTGAAATTCCGTTTTCTCAAATATTATATATTTTGAATATAAAAAAAGTTTAGATGTCATACTTTACTTTATGTAGCTTCGAATTTGATGGGATGAAACCTTAGTCCTCAGGTTGTCACAGCTCACTTGATGGCGCATATCTTCCTACATTGTTGAACTCTCTACTCTTGCGTCAAGTCCCCCACAACTTCCCTCATTTTTTAGGCAAAAAATCCAATCAAATAATTCTTTTCAATTAACTTCATATCAATCCTTTGGATATCATGTCTCCCTAAATTGTCAAACTTTTAATGCGATATAAGTCCAACTAATCCTTTTTAAATAAAACAAACAACAATGCAGTCTCTAATTAAATGAACATACATTCTACTTGGCACTGTATACGTAGTGCGTGTATATGCATTTAATTGAATGTAATTTCAATGTAATTTCATGATTAGTGCGTGTATATGCATTTATAAGAGATATTTTAGTCCAAATTCAATGTAATTTCATGATTAGTAAAGTCTGAAAGGAACATACATTGTACTAAAATATTTCAGGAGAAATTATTCACTTTAGCTGGTGTGATGCCTCCAGACGGCAAAAGGAAAGAGAAGGATTTTTCGGACACCCTTTGAACAACTTCCTAGAATCCATATATACTACTTCCATATATTTCTCTCTCATTACAAGAAATATGCACCCGGAAGAGTTCACTACTACGACGAGGGGAAGCCTCTACGGTTTAAACCGTAGGGATAAAGCTCTGTCCCTATGGTGTGTACCGTATGGACAAAAAACCAGACTGTAGGAGCTAAAAACGTAGGGGAAACGCTGTAAACCGTATGGATCTATTCCCCTATGGTTTTAACCGCAAGGGAAACTTTTGTTTTTAATTTAATTTAAAAATTTGTTATTTACTTTACCTACGGTTTACACCGTAGCCGTAGGGCTAGTATTTTCTCCCATGCATGGTGAACTCATGTAAAGGCAAAAATAAGATATTTTATTTATTTTAAAAAAATAAATATGTTTTGCACCCCGCTCGACTAACCCGTAGGGGAAAATACTAGCCCTTACAGTTTAATCTGTAGGAGAAAAATATCAGATAATTCTGATATTTTGTCTCTGCGGTCAAAATCGTCGGAGCCATAGTTTGCCTCTACTGTTTAAACCGTAGGGGCAAAGGGGCAAATAAAAAAATATTTTTTTTATACATATTTCCCTTCTTTTTTTGCCGTCCTGTACACAACAATATAAATATATATTGTTGGATATGTGTATGCCCTAGAGGCCATTATATGATAGTGGGTGGATGTGTGTATATATATATATATATATATATATATATATATATATATATATATATATATATTCAGTGTACATTCTTGCTCGACATGATAGTATGTTATCTGGTTCTTCCTTATCTGACATATTGATTTGATCATGCTTTTATTCATTCACACATGTTGATAGAGCCCTGAGGATATTTGCTTGACTACTGTGATTATGATGGAGATCATACTAGTGGGACATCTGTAGTTTATAAGCATATCTTGAAAAGTCCCTAGTCGTAGGTGTATCGAGACGGGGTATCGATATACCAGAGTAGACTAGCGTATATGATACTAGACCCATATGATGGGCGATGGATGTTCCCACATGCATCGATGTTTGACATCGAGATCGTATACGGGTGCTCAGTGGTGACTGGGTACACTGGACGGACTCGCCGAGAACTCCTATATGGAATTATATCTATCGTCGGATAGCAGTTCTCAGGTGACACTGGTACATGTTAGTCTGTAGACCTGAGATCGTCATAAAGTCTTGTGTGTTCTCCCACTGTACTTTGATTACCACCCTACCATGGCTCTACTGAGTCGTGCAAACAGGTGGCTGTTGGGTATAGTCCCAAGACACACGAAGGCAATGAGCGATAGGAGGGGTTTCGTCTCTCCCGGTACTGGGAGTTGATGCTGTGCTGTGCTCGATTGGCTATATCAATAAGTCCCCGGCGAGGGCTGTTGAGATTTACTGATAAGTATTATCAGTAGTTTCTCGATCTCTTATAGGCCATTCATCGGCACGACTTATTGAGATATTGGGGTCGATGTTACCATCCCTAGACTCGATATGCAGCATATCTGACGAAGAGACCGGACTGTTCGGTAGTGTTGCCGGTTGGCTCGACGGGAGTTGTGACAGGTTCGCTTATTTTCTTCTGATCGCTCAATACCCGGGTGGCCGTTACGTTTAGCTGACCTCTTGCGTCTTGGGGGTGCTTGATATGATCATCACCCACTGCCGGCGTATTGACGAGTCTTAGAGTCCCACAATGGAGTTACCTAGTCCAGGCGAAACGATGTGGTGTGCATATGAGATATGTGCGGGGACCCGATTAAATGCGTGTATGAGATACCGTATATTAATCGGGCGGTATGCTATTGGTCGGGTCATATGTGATATGACCGGTTTGCTAAATCAAGTGCTGATTTAACATTGACCATTAGCTTTTCACTTTAGACCCTTTTTGTCTTTTGTAGTATGCATGCATGTATGCATGTGTTCTTTTTGTTGCACATATGGATGTGCATGCACATATACATGCATACACTTATTCTATCATGGTTGTTGATACATGAGATGGTGGCAATATAAGACTCACACTTTATATAAATATGTGGATATTTATTTTTGGATAAAAGAAAATGAAAATGGAAATTCTATCATGGTTTAATTTTTTATTCATACACTAACCCATTGCATTAACCATGATTTATTTTCTATGGCCATTCTTGATCCAAAAGAAAATATCTAGATATTTTATAACTAGGGTTAAAGGTGAGAAGAAGAAAATATATATATTTTCTTTTCTCATTTTTAAACCTAAGCTTATCATTATCTTAAGCTCTCATATTGCCTTCATCTTCTTCTACCTCTCTCTTGCTCTCTAGCTTCCATTAGTGAGTGAAAGAGTGTTCCAGTTAGGGTCTTTAAGTGAGAAAAGAAACCACATCAACATTCTACACTACTCTAGCCAACTAGTTTAGAGTGTTGGCTTCAACTATTTCTCTTGATCTAGTATAGCTTCTAGCTTGGAAAAAGAGGATTCCGGGTGGATCGTCGTGGACTTAGAGGACCTCAAGCAAGCTTCTTTCAAACCCCAAGTGGCCAAGGAGTCTAGCGTAGAGAGCTACAAAGGTTGTATTCCCTAAACCTAGCTTTTACTTCTTGTGAAAGTGTTTAAAGTTTTGTTACCCTAGCTTTTCTAGTATGATCCTTAGGTTAGTTTCTCTACCACCCTAAAAATTTAAAGAATGGCATGTGTGATGCTACTAAACCCTTGTAGTGGTGCTGTAGAAACTCCTTCATGGTATCAGAGCCTAACTAGAAGCCTAGACGATATTATAACAACACGAAAACGAAAACTTCCGCGAAAATACGAAATTAGAAACCCTTGAAAATGCTCTCTGTAAGATTTTTAAAAAATGACCTGAAAATTATTTAAATAACTGCAGAGAGACATTTAAGATGATATAAGAAATCTGGTGCAAAACTAGATGGAGGGGCTCGGAAAAATCCGGCGACCCTTGGGGTTTCCGGCGACGCCGGCCGATGGTGCTCCCCTTTGGCTCGTTTTGCTCCGGTGTTCTGTACATTATGGTCTGGGGTTTCTAGTATTGTTTAGTTTTCCAGAATTGCATGTGATGTAAATTTGGTATTGGGAAATTTGCGGAATAGTTCGTATTCGTATTTTTATAGTATTGTATTGGTAACTTTGGCGACGTTAAGCAGGTCGAACGAATTATCAAACACTCGTGTTTTCTAGGTTGAACATACTCGATAACTAATGCAGGTATTCCTATGGACCCTCTAGAAGAAAGTAACCCTAACTCGAGATGTGACCACCAAACTACGAATGAACCTTAGGGTTTGTCGTGGCTAGTGGCGCCACAAACGAGGCTTGGGTCTGCCCTTCTATGGTTGGTCCATTAAATACTGCGGCATAGACTTTGGGTATTGTTTAGCGACGCTCAAGTGTTGAGCTTGCTAGGGAGGTGTTCGTTAATTCGATCGAATGGTTTAACATCGCCTAGTAGTATGACTTATTTCTGCGACCGTAAGCGTAGTATGTGTATCGCCGGTTTCGTTGCTAAATGTCAACGGCAATTGGGATACGCATACTTGCTTACGTTGATGACATGTGATGTTATGTGTTGCTGTGTTGTGATGTATTGGATTGTCGTGATTGAATAGCCGAGGGGTTTTATGTGAGATGAGAGTTTTATTTTTCATTCATGTAAAATTCATATGTAATGTAATATTCTTTCATTCGGGGCACTTCCGGGTTGAGGATGATGCCACCATTGTTGTATATTATTTACTTTTCCGCATTAGGATAGACCCAAGGAGGAGAGCACAAGTGACTGGGTTCTGGAATCCAGTGGGAGACCATCTCGAGGCGTCGAGACTGGGTTTCCTAACTCCAGAATTGGCAAGGTCACTTGCCGCTCTCGTAGGGGTCTAAGGTGTCGGATTGGCTATTCATCACGACTGTAGAATCCGTATTTTCTATTGTTGGCTAAATACTAAATACGGACGTCCTAGTATATCCTATATTATCATATCTATGTTTCTGCTGCCTATATTCTGTGATGTGATCGCTTAATATATCTGAGACGAATGCTATATTATATATGAGATATATAATAGACGTTGCTTATGTTTTACACCCGCGCTAGTCCCGTCCCGGTATGCCGTTAGTTAAGTAACCTAACGGTGCATAACGGAACATTGCGGCGAATGCGGATGGCATAAGTGTACGTTGTATTTTCGTTTCTTTTCTGTGATTTGCTTAACGACTTAAATGATGGGACTACATTAATATGATTAATGTAAAGAAAATAAACCTAAAAAGATGTTGTAGAATCGGATTTGAAAACCACTCGGCTTTTTACGAAAAAGCTACATTTCAAAACTGCGGAGCTTAAGCCACTCCTTTTGAAAACCATTTGATTCTACGACGATATCAAGTTCAAAGCGTTAAAAGATTTTCTTAAAAATCATCCGCAACCCTCCGTCATTTTAGGAAGTAGAGTACTTAGTATTCGTGCTACGTTTGTTGACCTTAGCCAATGCGTAGTGTACGGTAGCTAAGTGATGTCTTCCTACAATGCATATGATGCAGATTAATTGGGACAGGCATGTGACTTTGTTGACCTTAGCCAAGGGTCATGTGAACGGGTCTAATTAATCAAGAAATGACGGGTTGAACTTGACTAGAACTTGTGATTTGTTGACCATAGCTAAGGTCATGAGTGCTAGGGGTAAGAACCACATCGGGAGTTTCAATAGTTGAAATTTGCAATGAGATTGCATACCTTCCATATGATGGTTGGATCCCGATCCCACCGTGGGCAATAGTTGCTCCCAGGAGAGTCTTACAGTTTACAATTAGCTAACTCATTAGGTGTCTAGAAAGGTGTTAAACGGGGCTACGCCTCTGGGAAGACGAGGTTTATATTAATTAGGTCCGTGCGAAAGCACGGGAAACCTCCCTCAAGTACTGACACTGGCCTGGATGAACGGTTAGCGAAGTTGTAGACTGTAATTAATCCTGGCTAGTTTTCTTTTTAAGGTTTGAAAGAAAAACTTGATTAAAGCAGTGGGAGACATCTATTAGATAAGATAATAACCAATCTGATCTTTGCAAGAGCTTTCGCGGAGTGAATTCTTTTCTCTCTCTTAATAGCAGATACCAATGACAGGACTCAAGGTTCTACTAGATAAAAATAAACTGAATGGAACCAATTATAAAGACTGGCTGAGGAATCCTAACATTGCCTTAACTTATGATAAGGTATCATATGTCCTCACGGCTCCAGCCCCGCCCGTCCCAGGTCCTAAATCTTCGGTTGCGGATAAGGAAGTCCGCAAGACATGGGACGCTGACTGTGCCACGGCCAAGTGCCTCGCCCTTGCATCGATGGATAACACACATCAAAAGCAGCACGAGAATATGGACGTTCACGCCATATTCCTCCATACAAAGGAGTTGTATGGAGAGCAATCCCGCGTATTACGATACGAAGCATCAAGAAAACTGTTTCAGATGCGAATGGCCCTTGGCACACCATTAGGAGACCATGTTCTGAAGATGATAGCTCTCATAGAAGAGCTTGAGGACCTTGGATGGACAATGAACAATATACGGATATTATTCTGCAGTCTCTCCCCTCCACCTTTGCTCAATTTATAGTTAACTTCAACATGCACAACATGGAGAAGGAACTACCTGAACTCCTTAATATGTTAAGGAGTGCAGAGAGCACACTAAAATCAGTGAAAACTCCCGTTTTGAGTGTTGGGCAATCTTCCTCTTCTCGCCCAAAGGCTAAGGCCAAGGGAAAGATAAAGAAGAAGCCCACCAAACCTAGGGGTGGAGTTAAAAAGGTTAAGGGGAAGGACAAGTCCAAAACTGGAGAATCGGGGAAAGGGGAATGTTATCACTGCCACAAAACAGGACACTGGAAGCGCAACTGCACAGAGTACTTAGATCTCAAGAAGAAGCATGGGGATGCTTCCGCTTCAGGTGTGTTTGTGACAGAAAACTGTTTTTCAATAAACTCTGCTTCCTGGGTATTAGATACCGGTTCAGGTTCTCACATTTGCAATTCTATGCAGGGGCTGAGAAATAGCAAGGTTTTGAAGACAGGTGACCATACTCTCCGTGTTGGAAATGGTTCCAATGTACATACAGTTGCAGTAGGAGAGTATCACTTGGGGTTGCCGTCTTGGTGTATATTGGTTTTGAACCCATGTTATTATGTACTTAGTATGCTTTGTAATATAATATCCGTTTCTTTATTAGACAATGAAGGATATAATTTTGTATTGCAGAACAATGTTATGAACATTCACCTGAATCAAATGTTGGTTGGGTATGGTACGCTTAATAACGGGATATATGTCCTAAATCAACACACAGTTTTCAGCATACAACATACTAATAAAAGAAAACTTTCAGAAATAAATGAAGCTTTTCTTTGACACTGTAGACTTGGTCATATTAACGAAACAAGACTAAACAAGTTACACAAAGATGGATATTTAAACCCTTTTGAATATAAATCTTATGCGACTTGCCGGTCTTGTATCAAGGGTAAAATGATAAAAACTCCGTTTACAGGACACGGAGAAAGAGCTACTGAGCTCTTAGGCCTCATACATAGTGATGTATGCGGGCCAATGTCTACACAGGCTAGAGGCGGTTTTTCATACTTCATTATATTCACTGATGATTTCACAAGATTCGGTCATGTATTTTTATTAAAGCACAAATCCGAAGCTTTCGAGAAATTCACTGAATATAAACAAGAAGTAGAAAAACAAATCGGCTTGAGCATCAATGCTTCGATCAGATTGAGGTGGGGAGTACCTCAGTATAGAGTTTGCAAACTTCTTAAAAGAGAATGGGATTCTCTCTCAGCTCACTCCTCCTTACACACCACAGCACAACGGTGTGTTAGAACGACGGAATCGACCCTATTAGATATGGTCCCTTCCATGATGAGTGATGCTGAGTTACCCGTCTCATTTTGGGGGCATGCATTGGAGACTGCAGCGTTTCTATTGAACAGGGTCCCAACTAAAATCGTGTCTACCACGCCATATGAGATATGGAATGGGAAGAGACCATCTCTTAAGAGAATTAAGATTTGGGGTTGCCCGGTCTATGTTAAAAAGCAGAATCCGGACAAACTCGAGACACGGTCGTGAAGGGTTTACCTAGCACCCTATGAGAGGTTTGGAAGCATCACATGTCACAAAGATCAAGTTTTTATGGTGCTAAGTAAACATACAAAGGATCATTCTTAGAAAAATTAGGGTTTCAAAATTTGCATATCATCTCATGAAAGAAAAGCTAGGGTTTTGAGAGTACAACCTTTGTAGCTCCCTACGCTAGACTCCTCGGCTACTTGAGGTTTGGAAAAGCTCCGCTTGAACTCCTCTAGGTCACCGATGATCCACCCGGAGTCCGCTTTGTCCAAGCTTGCAACTTCACCCGATCAAGAGAATGAAATGAAGCTAACACTCCAAACAAGTGGGCTAGACTTGTGTAGAATGGTGTTGTGGTTCTCTTTCTCACTTCAAAATCCTAACTTGATAAGTATATTGCTCACTACAAAAATCTAAAGAGCAAATGAGAGAGGAAGAAGAAGATGATGGCTATATCTTTAACAAGAGTGAAAAGAATAACCCTTGTTAAGAAAAATGAAAATATATGTATATATATTTTCTTGTTCTCATCTCAAACCATGGTTAAACAATGAATATCTTATTGAACTTGAGTTAAAACACAAAAGGAAAGTTTACCCAAGGTTAAAAGGTGGGTGAGGATGGTTAGGTCAAAAGAAGAGTGTAGAAACAAATCAATGATAACCATTTTTCTTTTTCCCTTTTGTTTTAAATCAAATGCAATAAAATCCATATATAAAACCATGGTGTGAGTCTTATATTGCCACCATTTTCATGTATGTACAACCATGAAGGATGTATGTATGTATGTATGTACATCCATATGTGCATGAATCTATAAAGAAGGCATACATGCATGCATACATCCATCAAACTCATGAAATGATTTCAAGTGAGAAACTAATGGTTAAATGATAAATCAACACTTGATTTATCAATCCGGCCATATCACATATGACCTCACCAAAAGCAAGCCGCCCGATCAATATACGGTATCCTATACACGCATTTTAATCGGGTCCATGCGCATATCGCATACGCGCACCACAACGTTTCGCCTGGACTAGGAAACTCCATTGTAGGAGTCTAAGACTCGTCAATACGCCGGCAGTGGGCGATGATCATATCAAGCACCCCAAGCCGCAAGCGGTCAGCTAAACGTAACGGCCACCCGGGTATTGAGCGATCAGAAGAGAACAAGCGAACCTGCTACAACTCCCGTCGAGCCAATCGGCAACACTTCCCGTACAGTCCGGTCTCCTCGTCTGATATGTCGCATATCAAGTCTAGGGGTGGTAAACGTCAGACCCCAATAACTGATAAGTTGTGCCGATGTGAGGCTCATAACGGGTCGAGAAACTACTGGTAACACTTACCAGCAAATCTCTGAATCAGCCCTGGCCAGGGACTTCCCTGTTACGGCCAATCGAGCACAGCGCAACATCAACCCCCAATACCGGGAGAGACGAAACCCCTCCTATCGCTCATTGCCTCCATGTGACTCGAGACTGTACCCAAAAAACCACCGTTTTGCACGCCCTCATGGACGTGGTAAGGTGGAAATCAAAGCACAGTGGGAATCACACAAGACTCCATGACGATCTCGGGTCTACAGACTAACCTGCACAAGTGTCACCTGAGAAATACCATCTGATGTGAGGTATAATACCATCTGGGAGTTCTCGGCGAGTCCGTCCAGTGTACCCAGTCTCCACTGAGCACCCGTATACCATCTCTGATGTTAAACACCAATGGATATGGGATCATCCATCACCCATCTCATGGGTCGAGAAGCATATTCGCTAGTCTACACTGGTATATCGATGCCTCGTCTCGATACACCTACGACTAGGACCTTGAAGGATGTACTTATGGACTACCATGTTCCCACCAGTATGATCTGTTTCATAGTCCAGGTAGTCAAGTACACATCCTAAGGGCTTTACCAACATGTAACCATAAGACAGTATAAAGAGACTAGTATACATGTTAAGATAAAGAGTAACCAGATAGCATACTATCATATCGAGCAAGAAAGACATCTCTATATATGTCCAAGCATCCAATATAATATACATCATCTGTACAATACTGGCCTCTAGGGCATACATACAACTAACAATCTCCCACTTGCACTAGGGCCAGCTGCTGTAGTATCGCATACCGAGCATCCCGAAGAGTCTCTCAAACTGTATCTGGGGAATGGCCTTCGTGAGTGGATCCGTTGTGTTGTTCTTTGTGTCAACCCTGCTGACCTTGATCTCCCGGCGATCAACTATCTCCCGGATCAGGTGATACCGCCTCAGAATATGCCTGGATCGCTGATGGGACCTGGGTTCCTTGGCCAAAGCCACCGCTCTATTGTTATCGCAATACAAAGGTATTGGATGCTCAATGGATGGAACCACTCCAAGTTCAGTAATGAACTTCTTGATCCAGACAGCCTCTTTGGCTGCATCGTTGGTAGCGATGTATTCAGCCTCCATCGTCGAGTCTGGCACGGTTTCCTGCTTGGAACTCTTCCAGCTAACCGCCCCTCCGTAAAGGGTAAAGACAAATCCCGAATGCGACTTAGAGTCGTCCTTATCACTCTGGAAGCTCGAATCGGTAAAGAACTCCACTTGGAGTTCTCCGTTACCATACACCAAGAGCATCTCTTTAGTCCTTCGTAAGTACTTGAGAATGCTCTTCACAGCTGTCCAGTGACTCTCTCCAGGATCAGCTTGATACCTACTCACTACACTTAGTGAGTATGCTACATCGGGTCTGGTACATAGCATCGCGTACATGATAGAGCCTACAGCCGAAGCATAGGGTATCCCTTGCATGCGAGCTCTCTCCAAATCAGTCTTGGGAGACATCTCTTTGGAGAGAGTGACTCCAGAGATCGTGGGTAAGTTCCCACGCTTGGATTCTTCTATACTAAACCTCTTTAGTATGGTGTCAATGTACCTGGATTGGGACAATCCCAATATCCGTTTGGATCTATCTCTATAGATCCTAATCCCCAATATGCAGGAGGCATCACCAAGATCTTTCATTGAGAATCTTTGTGATAAGAAGAGCTTGACTGATTGCAGCATAGGAATGCCATTTCCTATCAAGAGTATGTCGTCCACGTACAATACGAGGAAGACAACCTTACTCTCTGCTACCTTCTTGTAAATACAAGGTTCATCTATGTTTTTGACGAAATCAAACTCTTTGATAACGACGTCAAAGCAGATGTTCCAACTCCGCGATGCTTGCTTTAATCCATAAATGGATTTAAGCAGCTTGCACACCTTCCCGCTGCTCCCACTATCTACGAAGCCCTCTGGCTGAGTCATGTACACGCACTCTTCTAAATCACCATTTAGAAATGCGGTCTTAACATCCATTTGCCAGATTTCGTAGTCATGATATGCAGCGATGGCAAGCATGATCCGGATGGATTTAAGCATAGCCACTGGAGAAAAGGTCTCGTCATAGTCCACACCTGGTCTTTGACGAAAACCCTTTGCAACAAGTCTAGCTTTTAAAGTCTCCACTTTCCCATCTACACCAAGTTTTTTCTTGAAGATCCACTTGCTCCCAATGGGTTTTACCCCTTCAGGAGCATCTTCCAAAGTCCATACTTTGTTGGTGTACATGGATTCCATCTCGGACCGCATTGTATCCAGCCATTTCACTGAGTCTCTACTCGTGATGGCCTGCTCGAAACTAGTTGGGTCATCATCCTCCATGATGCAATCCTCGCTCCCACCGTCAATGAGAAAACCGTAGTATCTCTCAGGTGGACGAGAAACCCTACTAGATCAGCGGAGAGGCTGGGGTTCGTCGAGTACTACTGAATCCTCTGGTTCTACCAAGTCTTCTGTTATAGTTTGTGTCGCTAGAACCTCTTCCAGTTCTACCTCAATGCCACTTGTCTGTTTCATAAGAAAACCCTTTTCTAAGAAAGTGGCATGTTGAGAAACAAACACTTTTTGTTTCTCAGAGTGGTAGAAGATATACCCTCGCGAATGTTTGGGATATCCAACAAACTTACATAGAACATACCTTGCCTCGAGCTTGTTCGGATTTTGTGTTTTAACATAGGCCGGACAACCCCATATCTGAATAAAATTAAGACATGGTCTCTTACCATTCCATATCTCATATGGAGTGGTAGGCACTGATTTGGTTGGAACTCTATTCAATAGGTATGCAGCTGTCTCCAGTGCATATCCCCAGAAGGAAATAGGTAACTCAGCTGCACTCATCATAGAGCGCACCATATCTAATAGGGTGCGATTTCTCCGCTCCGATACACCGTTGTGCTGTGGTGTATAAGGAGGAGTAAGCTGAGAGAGAATCCCATTCTCTTTTAGATAATCTCTAAATTCATTGCTTAAGTATTTTCCTCCTCGATCAGATCGAAGGATCTTAATACTTTTGCCCGTTTGGTTCTCTACTTCGTTTTTATATTCTCTGAATTTCTCAAAAGCTTCAGACTTGTGTTTCATTAGGAACACATATCCGAATCTTGAGAGATCGTCAGTGAATGTAATGAAGTAGGAAGAACCATCCCTGGTATGTGTAGACATGGGACCGCATACATCGCTATGCACCAGTCCCAAGAGTTCCGTAACTCTTTCTCCGTGTCCCGTAAACGGAGTTTTGGTCATCTTGCCTTTGAGACATGAATGGCAAGTATCATAAGATGATAATTTGAACGAATTCAAATATCCATCTTTATGTAACTTAGCCAGTCGTGTCGCATTGATATGACCAAGTCTACAATGCCACAAGAAGGATTCGTTCATTTCTGAACTTTTCCTCTTGTTTGTGTTTTGTATATTGAGGACTGTATTTTGATTTAGAATGAATATGCCATTATGTAATGAGCCTGATGCAATTAACTTTTGATCTAGGAATATGTTCATAACATTATCCTTTACTACAAAATTATATCCTTCTTTACTTAATAAAGAAACTGATATACTGTTGCACATCATGTTCGGTATATAATAGCACTCATTTAGAATCAGAGTATCACCACTTGGTAATACTAGGTGATATTCGCCAACTGCTTTGACTGCAATACTTGCACCATTCCCTACTTGAACGGAATGATCACCTTTTCCCAGTTCTCTACCTTTCCGTAGCCCATGTAACTGTTTACATATGTGGGATCCTGATCCGGTATCTAATAACCAGGACGTAGGGTGAACTGAAAAACAGTTCTCAATGACAAACACACCCGAAGAAGGTGTATCAACATGCATGTTCTCCGTTTGGGCGGCGTGAGAATCCAGATATTCTCCTGTTTCCTGTTCAGTCTTATAACACTTATAAGATAGAACGGGTTCAACGTTCCCCTGCACAGTATAACATGCGGGTTCGGTCAATACATCCATATTATTATCTTGATTAAGGCATGACATGGTCGCTACCTGGAGAGAGAGAGAAGAAAACACTTTAGCGTATGCTCTTGCAAGATCAGATTGGTTATTATCTTATCTAATCAGGATGACTCCCACTGGTTTTTATCAAATCTTCCTTCAAACCCTAAAAGGTAAGATTAGCCGGGATTAATTACACCCTACAACTTCGCCGATCTTTCAGCCAGGCCAGTGTCGGTACTTTGAGGGAGGTTCCCCGTGCTTTCGCACGGACCTAATTAAAGTAAACCTCGTTTTCCCAGAGGCGTAACCCCGTTGACACCTTTCTAGACACATACTTGATCGGCTAATTGCCCTGTGTAAAACTCTCCCAGGAGTAACAATTACTCGCAGTGGGTATCGGGATCCAACTATCTCATAACAGGTATGCAATCTCATTGCAAATTTCAACACTTAAATTCCCGATAATGCTTTTGCACCTAGCGTCCCATGACCTTGACGGAGGCCAAACTACCTACAGGGCGCTAGTCAAGTTCAACCCGTCATTTCTTGATTGAATTAAACCCACCCGTACGACCCTTGACGGAGGCCAAACTACGCCGTACGAATACCCTAATCCAATCGCATCATATGCTAGCAGATAAGCACTAGTTAGCTACCATACACTACGCCTTGACGGAGGCCAAACTACCGCAGCATGAATACTAAGTAGTACTTATCTGAAATGATGGAGGGCTACGCAGGTTTTTTCAGAAAAAACCATGAGCGTAATGAACTTGATATCGTTGCAGAATCTAGTGAATTTTGAAATGGAGTGATTTTGAGGCTTTTATTAGTTTTGCTAAAGAGGTCACTCCCGGTGAAGGGATCTCGGCTCTTTCCTCATCGAATAAGGTGCAGGATATATCATATATATCACTGTGTAAAGCAAAACTCCAAAAGCAATCAAAAGCAAACCGAGTGTTGTAGCATCTGCCAGTTTCACTAAAGAGGTCACTCCCGGTGAAGGGATCTCGGCTCTTTCCTCATCGAATAAGGTGCAGGGTATATCATATATACCGCTATGCAAAGCAAAACTGTAGCTACCCTTTTATTTGAAAAATTGATTCTACAACATCTTTTAGGTTTCTTTTCTTTCATTAATCACATTAATGAAGTCCCATCATTTAATTCACCTAAACATCACAGATAAATACGACGTACACTTATGCCATCCGCATTCGCCTCGATGTCCCCTCGTGCACCGTTAGGTTAGGTAACTAACGGCAGAGTAGGGCAGGGCTAGCGCGGGTGTAAAACATAAGTAACGCTTATATAATATATCATATATACTATATACTGTATCCATCACAGAACATATCTAATGATCACATCACAGATATCGCAGCAGAAACATAGATATAATGTAGGATATACTAGGACGTCCGTATTTAGTATTTAGCCAACAATAGAAAATACGGATTCCACAGTCGCGATGAATAGCCAAGCCCACACCCTGGACCCCTACGAGAGCGGCAAGCGACCCTACCAATTCTGGAGTTTAGGAGACCCGGTCTCGACTCCTCGAGATGGCCTCCCACTGAACCCCAGAACCCGGTCACCTGTGCTCCCCTCCTTGGGTCCATCCTAATGCGGAAAAGTAATAATATACAACACTGGTGGCATCGACCTCAACCCGGAAGTGCCCTAAATAAAAGAATATTACATTACAATTGAATTTACATGAATGAAAATATAAAACTCTCATCTCACATAAAACCCCCGGCTATTCAATTGCGACAATCCTGCACATCATATCTTAGCAACACATAATATCATATATCATCAACGTAAGTAAGTATGCATACCCCAATTGTCGTTGATGTATAGCAACGAAACCGGCGATATCGACATACTACACTTACGGTCACAGAAAAGAAAGTGTAAAACTGCAATATTTGGAATCCACATTCTCTTTAGATATCGTAAATGCAAAATATCACATACTTCGTATTTCATGTCCAACTATATGAATTCCAGATATTGCATCACATTCCAGATAAATAGACGGTATTAAAGTTTTTGAACGAACGATCAAATACCCAAGATTCGCTAAAGCTCAACACTTGAGCGGAGTTCAAAAAACCCGGAGTGTGACACAGTGGTAGCGGTCCAGCCGTAGAAGGGTCAAGCCAACGCCTCACATGTGGCACGCCGTACTGCCCTAAACCCTAAGCTTCAAAAGGCAGTTCAAGACGGTCACATAATCGAGTTAAGGTTTGTTGTCTTCTAGAGGGCCCACCACAAACAAACTTGCACGTATTTCCGAAAGATTTTAAACCCCGTGAAAAGTGAGCAAATGATACTCGTTCAAACACTTCAATACATTCTAATTTATCCGGAAAAGTCACGAAATGAAAATTCCGATCGAATCGACGAGTCCAAAACCATCTCCAGAACAAACAGCACAAAATTCAGATTAAAAATACCCTAAAACATATACAAGCAGAAACAAGCATTACTGTATAAAATTCAAGCAGTGATTGATGTGTACGGCCGCGGAACCGCGGCCCAAGCAAGCTTAGGCCGCGTTTCCGCGGCAATAAAGACTGTTCACTGCATCGAATTTTACAGTAATTCTTATATTTACCTGCTGTAATTTTTACATATTTTTAATTCTGAAAAACAACAGTTTTGAAAAAATGTCAAGAGAGCACTAAAAAACCGTATTTTTCGGTTCGATCGGAGTTTTAACTTCGCTAAAGTGTCGCCTAATGTTCTAGGTCGGCTCTGATACCAATGAAGGGTTTACCTAGCACCCTATAAAAGGTTTGGAAGCATCACATGTCACAAAGATCAAGTTTTTATGGTGCTAAGTAAACATACAAAGGATCATTCCTAGAAAAATTAGGGTTTCAAAATTTGCATATCATCTCATGAAAGAAAAGCTAGGGTTTTGAGAGTACAACCTTTGTAGCTCCTTACGCTAGACTCCTCGGCTACTTGGGGTTTGGAAAAGCTCCGCTTGAACTCCTCTAGGTCACCGATGATCCACCTGGAGTTCGCTTTGTCCAAGCCTGCAACTTCACCCGATCAAGAGAATGAAATGAAGCTAACACTCCAAACAAGTTGGCTAGACTTGTGTAGAATGGTGTTGTGGTTCTCTTTCTCACTTTAAAATCCTAACTTGATGAGTATATTGCTCACTACAAAAATCTAGAGAGCAAATGAGAGAGGAAGAAGAAGATGATGGCTATATCTTTAACAAGAGTGAAAAGAATAACCCTTGTTAAGAAAAATGAAAATATATGTATATATATTTTCTTGTTCTCATCTCAAACCATGGTTAAACAATGAATATCTTATTGAACTTGAGTTAAAACACAAAAGGAAAGTTTACCCAAGGTTAAAAGGTGGGTGAGGATGGTTAGGTCAAAAGAAGAGTGTAGAAACAAATCAATGATAACCATTTTTCTTTTTCCCTTTTGTTTTAAATCAAATGCAATAAAATCCATATATAAAACCATGGTGTGAGTCTTATATTGCCACCATTTTCATGTATATACAACCATGAAGGATGTATGTATGTATGTATGTGTGTATGTACATCCATATGTGCATGAATCTATAAAGAAGGCATACATGAATGCATACATCCATCAAACTCAAGAAAGGATTTCAAGTGAGAAACTAATGGTTAAATGATAAATCAACACTTGATTTATCAATCCGGCCATATCACATATGACCTCACCAAAAGCAAGCCGCCCGATCAATATACGGTATCCCATACGTGCATTTTAATCGGGTCCATGCGCATATCGCATACGCGCACCACAACGTTTCGCCTGGACTAGGAAACTCCATTGTGGGACTCTAGGACTCGTCAATACGCCGGCAGTGGGTGATGATCATATCAAGCACCCCCAAGCCGCAAGCGGTCAGCTAAACGTAACGGCCACCCGGGTATTGAGCGATCAGAAGAGAACAAGCGAACCTGCTACAACTCCCGTCGAGCCAATCGGCAACACTTCCCGTACAGTCCGGTCTCCTCGTCTGATATGTCGCATATCAAGTCTAGGGGTGGTAAACGTCAGACCCCAATAACTGATAAGTCGTGCCGATGTGAGGCTCATAACGGGTCGAGAAACTACTGGTAACACTTACCAGCAAATCTCTGAATCAGCCCTGGCCAGGGACTTCCCTGTTACGGCCAATCGAGCACAGCGCAACATCAACCCCCAATACCGGGAGAGACGAAACCCCTCCTATCGCTCATTGCCTCCATGTGACTCGAGACTGTACCTAAAAAACCACCGTTTTGCACGCCCTCATGGACGTGGTAAGGTGGAAATCAAAGCACAGTAGGAATCACACAAGACTCCATGACGATCTCGGGTCTACAGACTAACCTGCACAAGTGTCACCTGAGAACTGCCATCTGACGTGAGGTATAATACCATCTGGGAGTTCTCGGTGAGTCCGTCCCGTGTACCCAGTCTCCACTGAGCACCCGTATACCATCTCTGATGTCAAACACCAATGGATATGGGATCATCCATCGCCCATCTCATGGGTCGAGAAGCGTATACGCTAGTCTACACTGGTATATCGATGCCCCGTCTCGATACACCTACGACTAGGGACCTTGAAGGATATACTTATGGACTACCATGTCCCCACTAGTATGATCCGTATCATAGTCCAGGCAGTCAAGTACACATCCTAAGGGCTTTACCAACATGTAACCATAAGACAGTATAAAGAGACTAGTATACATGTTAAGATAAAGAGTAACCAGATAGCATACTATCATATCGAGCAAGAAAGTCATCTCTATATATGTCCAAGCATCCAATATAATATACATCATCTGTACAATACTGGCCTCTAGGGCATACATACAACTAACAGGTCGGTCATGTGTAACTTTGTGGGATATCCAAAGAATTCTTATGGATATCTTTTCTACCACAAGGAAGAACAAAAGGTGTTTGTTTCTCAGCATGCCACATTCTTGGAAAAAGAGTTTTTCACAAATGAAACTGATGGCAATGTGGTGGATCTACAAGAGGTTATAGAGACACAAACTACAAATGATGTCTTGGTTGAACCGACTGTTGCAACAGAAACTGAGGAATCTCGGCCACTCCGTAGGTCTGGTAGGACTTCTCTCCCACCGGAGTGGTACTACGGTTTTCTCATTGATGGTGACAGATAAGACCGCATCATGGAAGATGATGATCCTACCAGCTTTCATGAGTGGAGACTCTGTGAAGTGGCTGGATGCTATGAGATCCGAAATGGAGTCTATGTACACCAACAAAGTTTGGACTTTGGACGTTGTACCCCCTGGGGTAAAACCTGTGTGGTGCAAATGGATCTTTAAAAGAAAGATTGGTGTAGATGGGCAGGTAGAGACCTATAAAGCAAGACTTGTGGCGAAGGGTTTTCGTCAAAGACCAGATTTGGACTATGACGAAACTTTTTCTCCCGTAGCCATGCTTAAATCCATTCAGATCCTACTTGCTATTGCTGCTCACTACGACTATGAAATCTAGCAGATGGACGTTAAAACGACATTTCTAAATGGAGATTTAGAAGAATGCGTTTATATGGATCAGCCAGAGGGCTTCATTGACAGTGGGAGCAGCGGGAAAGCATGTAGATTGCTTAAATCCATTTATGGATTAAAGCAGGCATCACGGAGTTGGAACATCTGTTTCGATGATATTATCAAAGAGTTTGATTTCATCAAAAATCTAGATGAACCTTGTGTTTATAAGAAGGCTGTAGGGAGAGCTGTTACATTCCTCGTATTGTACGTGGATGACATTCTTCTGATAGGAAATGATATTCCTATGCTACAGTCGGTAAAATCTTTCTTATCACTAAGGTTCTCCATGAAGGACCTGGGTGATGCCACATACATTCTGGGCATTAGGATCTATAGGGATAGATCCAAGAGGTTATTAGGATTGTACCAAACCAGGTACATCAACACCATCCTAAAAAGGTTTAGTATGGAAGACTCCAAGCAGGGTGCCTTACCCGCTTGCCATGGGGTCACTCTCTCTAAGGACTCTTGCCCAAAGACCGATGAAGAGAGAGCTCGTATGAGCATTATACCCTATGCTTCGGCAGTAGGATCTATAATGTATGTGATGTTATGTACACGCCCAGATGTAGCTTATGCACTTAGTGTTGTAAGCAGGTATCAATCCAACCCAGGGGAGAATCACTAGATAGCTGTGAAGAACATTCTAAAGTACTTGAGAAGGATTAAAGAATTGTTCTTGGTGTATGGTAATGGAGATCTCCAAATGGAGTCCTTTACCGATTCGAGCTTCCAGAGTGGTAAGGACGACAACAAATCTATCTCTGGGTTTGTATTTACCCTCAATGGAGCGGCGGTAAGTTGGAAGAGTTCCAAACAAGATACCGTTGCAGACTCTACGATGGAAGCTGATTACATTGCTGCGAATGATGCCGCCAAGGAAGCCGTCTGGATGAGGAAGTTCATCTCGGAGCTAGGAGTAGTTCCAACCATTATTGATCCAATACGATTGTATTGTGATAATAACGGGGGCTATGGCGTTAGCCAAGGAGCCCAGGTCCTATCAGCGATCCAGACACATCCTGAGGAGTTTTCATTTGATCCGGGAGATTGTAGATCGCCGCGAGATCGAGATTAGGAGAGTAGACACAAAGAATAATAATGCGGATCCACTCACCAAGGTCCTCCCTCAGCCGCAGCATGAGCGACTTTTTGAGCTGTTGGGTATGAGATACGCCAATAACTGGCCTTAGTGCAAGTGGGAGATTGTTGGATATGTGTATGCCCTAGAGGCCATTATATGATAGTGGATGTATTTATACATGTGTGTATATATATATATATATATTCAGTGTACATTCTTGCTCGACATGATAGTATGCTATATGGTTCTTCTTTATCTGACATGTTGATTTGATCATGCTTTTATTCATTCACACATGTTGATAAAGCCCTGAGGATATTTGCTTGACTACTGTGATTATGATGGAGATCATACTAGTGGGACATCTGTAGTTTATAAGCATATCCTGAAAAGTCCCTAGTCGTAGATGTATCGAGACGGGGCATCGATATACCAGAGTAGACTAGCGTATATGATACTAGACCCATATGATGGGCGATGGATGTTCCCACATTCATCGATGTTTGACATCGAGATCGTATACGGGTGCTCAGTGGTGATTGGGTACACTGGACGGACTCGCCGAGAACTCCTATATGGAATTATATCTATCGTCGGATAGCAGTTCTCAGGTGACACTGGTACAGGTTAGTCTGTAGACCAGAGATCGTCATAAAGTCTTGTATGTTCTCCCACTGTACTTTGATTACCACCCTACCACGGCTCTACTGAGTCATGCAAACAGGTGGCTGTTGGGTACAGTCCCGAGACACACGAAGGCGATGAGCGATAGGAGGGGTTTCGTCTCTCCCGGTATTGGGAGTTGATGCTGTGATGTGCTCGATTGGCTATATCAGTAAGTCCATGGCCAGGCCTGTTGAGATTAACTGATAAGTGTTATCAGTAGTTTCTCGATCTGTTATAGATCATTCATCGGCACGACTTATTGATTTATTGGGGTCGACGTTACCATCCCTAGACTCGATATGCAGCATATCTGACAAAGAGACCGGACTGTTCGGTAGTGTTGCCGGTTGGCTCGACGGGAGTTGTGACAGGTTCGCTTGTTTTCTTCTGATCGCTCAATACCCGGGTGGCCGTTACGTTTAGCTGACCTCTTGCGGCTTGGGGGTGCTTGATATGATCATCACCCACTGCCGGCATATTGACGAGTCTTAGAGTCCCACAATGGAGTTACCTAGTCCAGGCGAAATGATGTGGTGTGCATATGAGATATGTGTGGGGACCCGATTAAATGCGTGTATGAGATGCCGTATATTAATCGGGCGGTATGCTATTGGTCGGGTCATATGTGATATGACCAGTTTGCTAAATCAAGTGTTGATTTAACATTGACCATTAGCTTTTCACTTTAGACCCTTTTGTCTTCTGTAGTATGCATGCATGTATGCACATGTTCTTTTTGTTGCACATATGGATGTGCATGCACACATACATGCATACACTTATTCTATCATGGTTGTTGATACATGAGATGGTGGAAATATAAGACTCACACATTATATAAATATGTGGATATTTACTTTTGGATAAAAGAAAATGAAAATGGAAATTCTATCATGGTTTAATTTTTTATTCATACACTAACCCATTGCATTAACCATGATTTATTTTCTATGGCCATTCTTGATCCAAAAGAAAATATCTAGATATTTTATAACTAGGGTTAAAGGTGAGAAGAAGAAAATATATATATTTTCTTTTCTCATTTTTAAACCTAAGCTTATCATTATCTTAAGCTCTCATATTGCCTTCATCTTCTTCTACCTCTCTCTTGCTCTCTAGCTTCCATTAGTGAGTGAAAGAGTGTTCAAGTTAGGGTCCTTAAGTGAGAAAAGAAACCACATCAACATTCTACACTACTCTAGCCAACTGGTTTAGAGTGTTGGCTTCAACTATTTCTCTTGATCTAGTATAGCTTCTAGCTTGGACAAAGAGGATTCCGGGTGGATTGTCGTGGACTTAGAGGACCTCAAGCAAGCTTCTTTCAAACCCCAAGTGGCCAAGGAGTCTAGCGTAGGGAACTACAAAGGTTGTATTCCCTAAACCTAGCTTTTATTTCTTGTGAAAGTGTTTAATGTTTTGTTACCCTAGCTTTTCTAGTATGATCCTTAGGTTAGTTTCTCTAGCACCCTAAAAATTTAAAGAATGGCATGTGTGATGCTACTAAACCCTTGTAGTGGTGCTGTAGAAACTCCTTCATATATATATACATATATATATATATATACATATATACATATATATACATATATATATATATACATATATATATATATATATATATAGAGAGAGAGAGAGAGAGAGAGAGAGAAATATTTATCATAACATCTCGCACATAATATATAATGAAATAAACTAACACATACAAAATCTACAGCAAAATCTGAATCATAACCAACATATACACCAACCGATATTCAAGATACATAATATGTACCAAATAAAGTACATACATCCCAAAAAATCAACAAAACGCTAGTAGCTTGGTCCACCGCCAAAAATCTGGAAAATCAGGTGCAACTGCTCCTCGGTGTAGCCCCGGGTCGACAAAATTTGGATCAATGGATCGTCAGAAGTAGGAGTGGGATGCGTAGCTGGAGTCAGAGTCAAAGAATGAATGGGTGACGGAGCCGAAGTAGTGGGCTACATAGCTGGAATCGGGGCCGAATGAGTAGCCTGCGTAGCTGCAGCCGCAGTCGAAGTAGTGGCGCCCTATGCAGCTGCAGCCCTGAGGAGTGCTTTGCCCAAACTGTAAAGTTTGTAAGTATATGTAATTTAGAGCTGGGGTTAGGATTGGATTTGAAAAGATTTCAATGTAGAGAAAAATGATGATGAATTAATGTAGAGCGTTGTTTATATAAATGCGCGTGCCCGTGTATGTATATGTGTTTGTGTTTGTGTGCGTGCGTGTATGTGTATGTGTTTGTGTGTGCGTGTATGTGTATGTGTTTGTGTGTGTGTGTTCTTGGTTTTTCACTAAACCATCTTAAATTAACTAAATTACTATGAATTTCACTAAAATACCCGTAACTATTGTAATTTTTCACTAAACTACCTTAACAATTTAACTAAACTATTCATCTTAGTAAATTAACTAAACTACTATAAATTTTACTAAAATATCCTTAATTTTTGTTGTTCTCATTAAACAATCATTAAAAAATTTAATAAAAGACCCCGTTTGTTCAATGTTACTTATTTACACTAAAAAAAAACCCTTAACTATTGCTGGTTTTCACTAAAATACCCTTAACTATTATTGCTTTTCATATGTACCTTCTTCTGAAATGACTGGAATTGCGAGGCTAGCTCGTCTAACTGCTTCTCCAGACGTCGCTTGCGGGAGGTGGGAGAAGTAACCATCGGAGAGGAGGACAACGTGAGATGGCCTGTAACACCCTAGTATATTTATACTATATATTTTGATATTTTAAATTTTGCGGTAAAATTAAATGGTGGCGATTGAAAGAAGGTAATCAAAAGGCTTTTATAGATCGTGTAGTACAAGAAGCGGATTGGCAGTCGGAAGATGATCCAGACAAAACATGGAACAAAATGGCTAGTTGTATCAAGAAAGTAGCTAGAGATCTACTTGGTGAGTCGAGAGGTGGTGCTCCACCATCTAAGGACATATCATGGTGGAATGAAGATGTAAAGGCTGCTATTAAAATTAAAAGAGATTCTTATAAAGATTTGAAGAAAAGTAGAGATGTGGAGAGATTTGAGAAGTACAAAATGGCTAAAAAGGAAGTTAAGAAAGCTGTTCGGGAAGCTAAATCTAAGGTCTACAAGGAGGTGTACGAGAAATAAGATACTAAAGAGGCTGCAAATGATATATACCGGATTGCTCGAATGCGGGAAAGGAAGACTAGAGACTTATGTGCGGTGAAGTGTGTCAAAAATGAAAATCAGAAGGTTTTAGTTCGAGATGAGGATATCAAGGAAAGATGGAGAGATTATTTTGACAAATTGTTCAATGAGAGCTTTACTAAGAATTTGGATGGACTTGTCATTCAATCTCAAGATATAAATCGTGATTTCATGCGTAAAATAAGACTTACTGAGGTTAAAGAATCTTTGAACAGAATGGGTATAAGAAAAGCGGTTGGTCCTGACGGGATTCCTATCGAGATTTGGAGATGCTTAGGAGAAATAGGCGTTAAATGGCTGACAGATCTGTTTAATAAGATTTGGCGGACAAAAAAGATGCCAAATGAATGGAGGAAAAGTATCCTTGTACCTATCTACAAGAATAAGGGTGACATTCAAAGTTGCTCAAACTACCGTGGAATAAAACTAATGTGTCACACCATGAAACTTTGGGAGAGAGTGATTGAACACAGGCTAAGGAAGGATATTAAGATAACAGAGAACCAATTTGGGTTCATGCCTGGACGATCGACGACAGAGGCGATTCATTTGCTTCGTCAACTTGTCGAGCGCTTTCGAGAGAGGAGAAGAGATTTGCATATGATATTTATTGATTTAGAAAAAGCGTACGACAAGGTACCTAGAGAGGTATTATGGGGGACAATGATGAAAAAGGGGGTCCCCGTCAAGTATATTGACATAATCAAGGATATGTACGACGGAGTAGTGGCAAATGTCAGAACTTGCGGTGGCTTAACAAGTGATTTTCCGATTACTATTGGTTTACATCAAGGATCTGCATTAAGTCCCTTCCTGTTTACCATCGTGATGGATGAGCTTACTAGAACTATCCAAGATAAGGTCCCTTGGTGTATGCTATTCGCTGATGATATTGTTCTAGTAAATGAGACGAAAGCAGGGGTTAATGCCAAATTGGAATTATGGAGACAAACATTGGAATCTCGGGAATTCAGATTGAGCAGGTCCAAGACAGCATATATGCACTGCAAATTTAGTAGCCAGAGAAGTCAAAACCATATTGGTATAACATTGGAAGGGCAAGAGATATCACCGAGCGACCAGTTTAGATATCTAGGTTCCATCATCCAAAGGAATGGGGAGATCGATAGTGATGTTAATCAAAGGATCCAAGCTGGTTGGTTGAAATGGAGGAGTGCAACAGGGATTTTGTGTGATCGTAACTTTCCGTTAAAATTGAAAGGGAAGTTTTATCGGAGCGCTATTCGGCCTGCCTTATTATATGGTACAGAATGCTGGGCTCCTAAGAAGCATCATACACAGAAGATGCACGTAGCGGAGATGCGCATGCTTCGTTGGATGTGCGGTAACACTAGAAAAGACAAGGTGCGAAATGAGGATATTCGTGCAAAAGTTGGTGTGGCACCCGTGGAGGAGAAGATGCGGGAAAACCGGCTTAGATGGTTTGGTCATGTGCGACGCAGACCTATGGAAGCACCGGTTCGACGAATAGATACTCTCGATATGGGTAATGGCAAAAGGGCAAAAGGGAGACCGAAGAAAACATGGATGGAGGTGATACGAAACGATATGGTTGCCAAAGGACTCAATGAAAGTATATTGTTCGATAGAAGTGAGTGGAGACAGAGGATTCATGTGCTGGACCCGGCGTAATTCTCATGTTGGTTCATGTAGCCTACCCCATATGCTTGGGATAAAAGGCTCAGTTGTTGTTGTTGTTGTTGTTGTTGTTGTTGCTATTGTGTTGCAAATGATGCAATTAGTAGCTGTGGTTATTATCTGACCCGACCCGCATATTTGAAACCCAATATGGTGCGAGCTTATATCAAATATTTGTTAGTACAGTATATCCATGTGAATCGAGTACTATATATATATATAATATTTTTAGCTCTACACAACTATTTATAATACAAGACATGAACAAATAATATTCTTTTTCTATCTACCCTTGCATGACAAATTATCCCATATCAGGTTGTTGCGCCTATATATCATATTCATATCCTCGGTTATAGACAGACAAATAATTAGAAATTTTTACGTATAAATATACGAAGATTTTATTGAGGGTATATGTATTTAATTACAGAATAATGCATTATGCTTAAAATTCTTACGTATGCTCTTTATATTTAAAAACTATATGTTTGAAAGGAGACGGGTAATAATGGGAGTGATCTGGTATTATCTGTAAAATCCTTGGGAGTGATCTGGTATTATCTGTAAAATCCTACAATATATATATATATATATATATTAATTTATTATTATAAAAACTCTCTCGCACTCCCCGTCTCAATCTCTTTCCTCTCGCATGTGCTCTCTCCCTCTCGCCCGAATCCTAAACCCACGCCCCGCCGTCTCGTCTCCGCCCCATCTCCTTGTCATCACCACCCCCTCATCTCCTCCTCTTCCTTGTCGTCACCTCCTCCTCTTCTTCGAGACCTCGCCGGAGCTCCGACCCCCACAACCGAACCCACTTCCTTCAACCTCCCCTATCGCCGTCGCCTGTACCGACCACCACCATCACCCTCCGTCACCTTCTCTTTCTCGACGTCATCACCAGAGCACCCACACCACCATCTCACCACCATCTTCTTCTTCTCCTCCTCGTTTCTCTGATCACTAGCCCAACCCTTCACTGCCCACAACACCTCGTCGTCGACTTCGCTTCATCTCCCCTTCGCCGACCTAATCTCGCCTCTCTCCTCTCCTTGCCCTCGTTACCCCCCGAGCCCAGCCATCATCATCGCCCCGACATCATTTCCTTCTTCTTATTCTCTTTTCTGTTCTTACCTCGCCGGAGCCGATCGCCGCCGCCACCCACTTCCCTTCACCGACGAGCACGACCCCAATCACCACCTCCTCAACGTGCAGCCCTATGATCTCTCTATCTCTTCTTTTCTTCATAGGTTCAAACTCTGACTCCGTTTCGTAGCCGGCGAACTCCGATTCGTCGCTGTCGCCTTCAACAGCATCCGAGAATTCTATAGAGTACCGGTGTGCATCCCAGAGCAGTACACAGATTCTTGTAACTAAGGTCGTGAGTACGTCATGATTTTGAAACGTCGCCGACGTGTGAATATCCGTATATTCATAGTGAGTTTTCGAACAGGTAAGTTCTAAACTTGCAACATACTACATTGTTTATATCAATATTTATATGATTAATTATAGTACATGTGTTTTAATATTTAGCAAATATTATTGATTTACGGTTTTATAGCATCGATCTGTATCCGTAAAAATAATGGTTTTATTTATTTGCATGCAGGATCATCACAATATTATTATAATTTTATATCAGTTCAGTAATATTTATCTAGATTGCCATATACCTGGTAACATACGTAAAACGGTTATTACAGATAGATATATATATATACATCATGGGTGTTAATCATGGTTACCATATTTAGATATTGGTTACGGTTTTTCATCTAGTATCTATTTTGTTTAATATACATTGCCTGACATGTTCACAAGACATTACTAAACTTATTACTTGGATTATTACTAATGCTGACAATCCTGACTTGTTGTCTAGATAGACAAGACTTGTACCTGCTCGATCCTGTGTTGGCATTAGATTGATATCATCAATACCTGACTTGCACACAAAACCCGAGGGTAAGAGGAAATCAATAATGAAACCTGACTTGTAACTCAACAGTTCGATACTTCCAGAGACTGATTAGTCGATACGGGCTTCGGCCGCGGAATGATAATGCTGACATCATTCATCTGTACATGATACCTATTTTTACTGCTTAGCGGCACGTCTCGGATTCAGCCCGAGAGTCTTGACCGTGGTCCCGGGCACGCACGTAATACTATTGAGTTACATCGACGCTTCCATTTAATTGATTTCAAAGAGTTGCATAATAGATAACCTAGAAGCATAGAATTTAGGATACACATCACATGCATATAACTCACTGTTTTACACCTGTGTTTATTATTTATACTCATGTTTAATCATTGCATCCTATCCTGGTTATTACTATTATTTTGATATTTATGACGCACTGACGTCTGGGTTTTGCATGGCCCAGTTCCTTTGACTTTGTCGCAGGAAAATCAGGAGTATTTTAGCAAGCAAGCCGAGCAATGAGGAGCTAGATGTTTAGTTTTAGAGATACTTAGTTTATTTTATTTCCGTAGTTTTATTTATCGATGTGATCCCATAAGGGACTTGATTTAGATATTATTTTTATTGGATCTTGATTTTTTTCCGCTATATGCATTTCTTGACTTTTATCTACTGTGGCAGATGGACATGTGTTAGTTAGATTTTCTTTACTGTTCTTTATATCTGATTGACAGCCGTAATATGACTATGGAGGGATTTTTCCTAGCCATAGATAGCATAGTTGGATCTGTCACGTGCCATATTTACGTATTTTGGGAAGCGGGATGTGACATGGCCCTTGTTGGGACCAAATCCCTGGCCTCTTTCTCAGCCGCCGTGGTGCCCTCCATGCACACAGTCAAGGATGGGGGTCAGCACAGCCGACCAGTCTCTGTGCTGAAATCAATCTTTGATATCTGCGCCTCTTGCACCACCCGTGCCTACATCATATAATGCATTCAAACATAAGTAAACCATTTATATTCAAACTTATCAAAACAAAATTTCATTCGAATAAGAACAAATATTAACACTTATGCAATACTCCTTGGTCTGCGCAGGGGGATATACAAGCTCGTCCGTGGCCGAATCTGTCGATGAGGCATGGACGGACATCCAGTCCTACAACAAGCTCGGTGTACCACCCCGAGCAATGGTCTGTGCTTTCTGAAATTCACAAAAAAACACATATTAATAACATAACATTAATTCATATTACATTATATGAAAAGAGATATATTGTAATTTACCTTTGTCGACTTGGCACGAGTAATATTTCTCGACCCAGCCGTGTAGGTAAGTCGATCCCTCTTCACCGATTGTCGATTCATCGTGTTTTGGGCGGACTATTTCTACTTGGGATCAGACGCCAAAACTCGCACAATGCAAGCCAAATCTCTAAATCGACCCCGGCAAAGTCTGGAGACTGTAAGAGAGCCGCTCTATCCACTTCGGGGGTCGCCAGCTACAAGGAATACCGATCCTTCTTCATCTTATTCCTATTGTACCGGACCTTCGTCTGCATGCTCATCATGAGGCTCGTGTAAATAGCCTGAAGATTGAGTCCTCTATCAGGGTCATTAGGATCGACTATAGCATGGAAGTCGTAATCGCGCTGTAAATACAGGAAATTAACGTCATTAAATTATAAGTGTCAAATGATAGTAAATTTATTTGATAAATCAAATAAAAATATATAATTATACCTGAGCTTGCTCGAACCACGTATCAAAGCATCCCTTATGCTGCGCGCCTTAATCATAATGCAGCGGATACTTCTTGTAGTGGTGGCTCTCATCCCTCATATACAGGCCGAACTTTTCGGCATGAGGTCCATCGAGTTGGCAGTCGGCGGTAAACCAGATGGAGAATGCTCCTTGACCCTAATTAGCTGCATCATGCTTCAGCTTGTGGTACTGAGTAAGCTCTCGAGTCCTACGAGCTGGCCGTGGCTGACCTGTATCTATAAAATTACGGATATACATGCAATATGAATACACTACAAACAATACATATAATAATTAATTAAACAAGGATGTGGTGCCAATATATGATAAAAGAATGTCAGCAACTGATAGCGTAGTTGGAATCTTGTTTCCTTCGTATGGAATATTTATCAGAACTATAGATTATTGTATGAAATATTTATCAGAACTATATAAATATGAAATTAGGTTTTGGAATCAAAATTAAATGTCTCTAGTTATCTATAATCAAAACTATACAAATATTGACCATACTATACAAATGGTTACTATTAACATGTTATATCAACTTAATCATAAAATCAAATATATGAAATGATATCTCCTATATCTTTAAACGTGTTGCTTCAATGATACTATCATATATATGTGTATGCATCAAAGTATAGTCGATTATCATACGACCCTGCTTATATTACAGTTCTATCTGTATATAGCCGTAATTGGATGAAATAATGAATTAATGATCTTATGATTTTTCACATATAATACCAACTTTATCTTAGGAGAAAAAATATATTTTTGGAGTTCAGTATATACTGGGGTGACATCACCATGAGCCTGAGCCCGTCTAGCAACACGAGCGGGACGATCGTTCCTCCGGCGAGGAACAGCCCGTGTTCCGGACGTGGATGAATCTCTTCCAACTAGATAATACACAATGACTACATAAGTAATTTGGGAATACAATAATACATAATCAATATGATGTATTATATAATAAAAAATACCGACCTGCAGACCGCGCAGGGGGAATGGATCGGGCAACCTCTGTCCCAGATGTGGAGGCAGTATCTCCTCCAACTAGACAATCAAAAATAACTATATAAGTAACTTCGAAATGAAGTAATATGAGCAATATAGAATATATAAACGTACCTAAATATGTAACGACTCTGAAATCACTGTACAAAAATTTCTTATTATTGTATAGAAAAGGGTATTTCAGCCTGTGTAAGAGTTAAAAGTTATTTTTGTTTAATAAAGTAAGAAGTAACTTGTAGCTCATTGGTAAAGCCCCTGCACTGCTGTGACGTAGCCTGTGTGTTCGATTCCCATCAGACACAATTATTTTTTATATTTTTCTTTTTAATTTTTTGGAAGCCCAAGAGTTGCACGTGCAATATACGGAGAAACAAAAAGTTTCAGAAAAATCAAACAGGTGCAGTGAGGTGTACACACTCAACTTGACACGTGGCAAGAATCTAGAGACAGATCATCAAGATCCGACCGCCCAAAGTCCCCATATGGCGACTACCGACGGTTGGGATGAAGCCAAATCCCTCCGTGCTTTGCACACACACCCTTTTAGCTCCCCTTAACTTCCCTGTACTGTTTGATTTCCCTGCAATCAAACAGAGACTCTTTAATTCATCATTTAACACATTTTTAATGCATTTTAATCCAAAAATTTAATTTCCAAACCCTAATTCTTCACTATAAATACCAACACATACCCTAGCTCTTCACCATTGTCACGCCCCGCTTCCCAGAGTGCGCTAAGATAGGCACGTGACAGAGCCAACCATGCTACCTGTGGATAGGAAAAATCCCTCCACGGTCACATTAAGGCTGTAGAGATATCAAGAACAGTAAAATAATAAACAACTATCTAATACATGTCCATGATCCAGAATAACGAGTCAAGAATAAAATAATGCGGAAGCTAAAAGATCCAATACAAGAATAAGCTGGAATGTATGTCCCATAATGCGGGCTCACATTAGGAATGAAAATACTGAAAGGAAACTAAACCAACTAATAACAGGTCCTCACTGCTCGGCCTGTTGATCAAAATACTCCTGGACTGCCTGCGATAAGGATAAGGGATCTGGGCCATGCAAAAACCCAGACGTCAGTGCGTCATAATATCAATAATTCTAAGCAAGCAGGATGTGATGAAATATGCAAGTATGAAGTATGAACAGTAACAAGTCATCAGTAGCAAGTAAACCGTAACATGAATATAGATCAGCGAACAAGATATAAACAGGTGATGTGCAGTGAGTAGTCTAAACTGTGCTATAGGGTTATCTACTCTAAGAATATTCGAAATCAATTAATGTAATCCTCACCGTAACTCATCGGTCTATGCCCCGTTCATTCCCCACGGGACCATGGTACAATATATAATAGACTGTGAGTCTATGTCCCGTTCATACCCCACGGGACCACGGTACAGGATGTAATAGCCCTTTGAGTTACATTCAGTTACAATCTTGATTTCTCCATACCCCCAAGATTATGTGTTCAAGTCAGGTATTGATAAATATGGAACTAATGCCAACACAGGATCAAGCAGGTACATGTTTGTCTGTATAGACAACAGGATATGTCTGTAGGGACAACAGGTCAAGATTGTCGGCATTAGTAACAAGATCAGGTAACATGTCAAGATGTGGTACATCAGGTCATGTCAGGTGGTGTACATGGATCAAATCATGTCAAGTAGTGCACATGTATCAAGTCGTGTCAAGTAGTAGTGTATCATGTCATGTCAGGTAGTGCACAAGTATCAAGTGGGTACTCATAATCAAACTGTAATAAGTATGGGTACACAAAATCAAGTATGGAGTACCAATATAACAATAAAATGGAATAATGTGATATGGTATGCAAATAGATATAAATTCAAAGATATGGATGCACAATTATCGATTAGGGTTATATTTATAGTTCCAATACTAATTAGGATGCACTTTATTAAACATGGGGTGTTAATATCACAGTATTATGTATTAATGTGATCTATGGATGCAATTATATATATTTTAAATGAGATGGATGCAAACGGGTATCCGAAAAATAGTAAAACTATAAAATGGTAATGTGAGATGTACAACTAAGCAATATGTGATGTAAATATTCCATTGGGTGCAGTATATTGTAATATAGTATGTGACAAGATAAGTTTTCATGACCTAGATCTGAAATGATATGAATGGATGCAAACGGAACATCGAAAGGTTATAAAACTAAGCATGGGGTGCATGATTTAAAATACAGGTGTGATATTTATTTAAATAGGTATATAATGAGTTATATAGCATGTAGCAAGATTAACTTGCCTGAACGGATCACAAAACGGAATGCGTACGCAGCGTCCAATGTCGGTAAAAGTCTTGATGCATGCTCGCGTGTACGGAACAGGACCAGGCAATGCAAGAGAGTGACCAAGCTGGTTAGGAACGCCCACAGGGTTGTTCGGATCGTCGGCAGCGGCACGGGTCCGGCAATCATCGGGAATACGGATCAAGAAAATGAAGAGAAAGAAAAAGAAGAAGAAAGAAGAATAAGAAGTAGAAGAAGGCTGGAAAAGGGCTGGGGCTGAGTTCTGGATTCAGAGGCGAGGCAATGGATGCGACGACGACGATGGGCCGTCGACGGCGAGATCCACGGCGATGACAGTGGGGTTATCATGATTGTTGGGGATCGGGGTGTGTAGGGTTTTTGGTACACAGGTGAGGGTCAGAGGTGATGAGGGAAAGGGAGAGGAGACGAGGTCATGGAGACGACAGCGAGGTCGGAGCTCTGGCGACGAGGGCGGCGAGGGTCGCAGATGTGCAGGGATGGGTGCTCGGTTCTTGGGAATGTGGGTCGTGGGGTATGAAGCTCGGGAAGGAAAAATGAAGGGAAGTGGAGGTGACGACGACGGTGAGGGAGATGGAGATGAGAGGGTGCCAGCCACGGCGACGCAGGCGGGGTGCAGGCGTGGGTCGTGGGTTCGGTGTAGGGTTGCTGTGGGTTCTTGGGCGGTGAGGAGAGGGAGAAGAGAGAGATGAAGTGATCGAGGAGGATGAGAGGCCGAAGGAGGAGAGACGGGGTCGAGGGTGGAGCGGCGAGGGGCGACGACGAGGCTGTCGCGGGCATGGGTTGGGGTTGTTTGAGGAAGAAGAGAGGTGAAGAGAGAGAGAGAGAGAAGCTGTGGTTTTATTTGTATTGGGTTTAAATATATATATATATATATATATATATATATAATATAGTGAAAGAAAGAGAGAGAGAGAGAAACGGTGAGAGAGAGAGATAGGGAGAGAGAAAGAGATCGAGAGGAGAGAGATAGGCAGAGTAGAGAGATCAAGAGGAGAGAGAGAGTGCGAGAGGAGAGAGAAGTTTGACGTTTAGTTAGGACTTTATTTAATAAAATTTCATTAGTTTTATAAAAGATTTTAGTTGTTAAGAATTTAAACGGTTAAATTAATTTAATATTATAATAAATAAATTTGAATTTTGGCGGGATACACAATATTCCAAAACACGCCCGGGTCAAGTATAAAAATTCCGATTTAAAATATGAAAAATATATGCGACGTCCAAATTTCAAAATGAAAGCTCGGGTAACGAAAATGCATACCCCCAAGAACGGATGCACGTATGTGCGCGTAGCCACCCAAATACGTCCATTTCGCTGAACGGGACGAGAACAAGATGCGCGGATGCTACCACGGGGTTAGGGGTATCACGCAAGCCATGTTATGAAATTTTAAATTATTTTACGTGACTTACAATGTTATATGGTAAAAGATGCAATGCCAGAAAAATATCAGTATGCAATATTCATGAAAATGCACATGTCTATGTAACAAGTCAGGATAATCCATAAATATGAATCAAACAAGTTTCAAGCAAGCGGGTCGGGTCGAATGCAATGTAAAATGTAAAATACCATTCGCACCCAAAACACGATAAATCAGGAAAAATACCACAATTAAGAAAATACGAGAATTGGAACTGTTATAAATGATCAAGGGTGTTACAACCATTCTGAAAATTCTAGCAAAACTTCTCTCAACCTCTCTAAGTGCCAAGTGGAGTTAATCCCCTCAAGTGGAGTAGCGAGCTAAACTCGACGACCGGAGCATCTCCGACGAAACCACGACCCTCGAGAGTTTCTTTGATCTCTTTTTAACCACCTAAAATAGTAAGTCCCTTCATCTCTATTTTTTTCATCTCAAAACCATTTTTTAAAACTAACCGACAAAAGAGGAGTTATCTCTGATATATTCTTTTTAATATTTGTAATGCATGTGATAGGCAAAATTAAAACACACTAACATGCTACACTAATTTTAACCCTTTTCCCATCATTTAGTTTTTAATTTTAACAAAATTTTCATATGAAACAAATATATAACGAACTTTTTCATTAAAATACCATGAACTTTTGTATCATCCTCTTATCAATAATTAGTTTAAATACATTAACTTCACGGGGTAACGACCTACCCCACACGCACACTATGATTTCATAGCACGGTATTCTAGAGCTATAGTTAATTTAAAGAAGAACTAAATACCACACCGTTCAAAACGGGATTCTTTAAATCGGTATTTCAAAATCCTTGGAAATTACGCCTCTACAACTCTCATTAAGAGATCCGTTAATGGATGGTGCAGATTATCGCACATCTTTGGGACAGTAGAGTGAGATGCAGAACTCGTCACGGAGTATTTGGTCTCGAAAGGAAATAAAAATACGCTTTTAAGAAACGTGGCTTTTCTAAACAAAACTAATTTTGAAAAATATATAAAAATTATGAATCCGTATTTTCAATAAAAAAATTAAGAAACTATATTTTAAAAAAATGAAAGATTAGAATTTTTAATAAAATACCACCAAGTTTCCAAAAGTAGTAATTTTCACAAAAATACCATAAACTTTCTAAAAGACTAGGTTTTACCACCAAAACACCACAACAATTAAAATACATGTTCATGAAAACCTTAAATATTACAAATCACCCTCGAGGTTATTTTTAAACAATATTAATATATATTTTTCATAAAACCCCTCGAGATATGCAAACAATATTTTAAGGACTCTAGAATTAATATAGGTTTAAGTGGTATCATTCCTCTTGAGCCCCAGGGAGCCGGAGAAAGTGAGTGCTTGCCTATTCAGGTTAAACAACTTAACGGAGTTATCAATGGTAATTGTCTTGAAAAAATACACAAATCCTACCGTCCATATGCAGTAGTTGCCGATTTCTCCCGAACATAAGATTTTTAACAATTTACATCAATCCACACGAAAAGAAATGAACTCAAATCCAAACTCGAAGCTAAACTTGAACTCGAACTTGAACTCGAACTTGAACACAAACTCGAACTCTAACCTAACTCGTATCTAAACTCGGATATGAACTCGAACCCAAACTACTCGAACCAACTTGACTCGAACCAAGATTTGCAATTGTCATGACCCGTATATTACTTGACTCACTCGAATACATTCTATACCTTTTGCAATTTTTGGTTTCGATCAAGACATGTTAATCAATTAAGTATATTAACCAGTTATATATATTATACTCGGGGTGTTTGGGATAGTTTTTTGTGTGAATCCAACGGAGCTTCAAGAGTCCAGTATTAACCTCTTTTTTATTTTACTCAAATATCAGTCGGGTTGACTCATCCACAGCCTAAAACCCCGATGCTAACACATGAAACGGGTCCGTATTTCCTTACTCCCGGGGCCTCACTCTTGAGCTCGTGAATACTTTTACGGCTGCATTGATATTCACACTTGGAATTTAGTGTTAACATAATGAACATATATAGACCTATAGTATATACTTACCCATGAACATATACTCTTACTTGTTATATATATTCTATACTTGTCATTTTTTCTTTACTCTTACCTATCTTTAGGACTTACCGAGTGCTAGTTTGCTGACGGGCATTCCACCCACTTTTCTTCTCTTGGAATGTTCGTCATATACGGTCGAGACGAGGAAGTTGAAACCACAGAGGAGGAC
Source organism: Agapanthus africanus (assembly GCA_030015575.1). Taxonomy (NCBI): domain Eukaryota; kingdom Viridiplantae; phylum Streptophyta; class Magnoliopsida; order Asparagales; family Amaryllidaceae; genus Agapanthus; species Agapanthus africanus. Next base: position 306,281,439 of record CM057339.1, read on the forward strand.
TACAACTAGAATGCTACTCAGGGCTAGCTCAGCTGCATTTTCTTTCAGTTTATTTATGCCACTTGTTTAGGCATTTTCCCTATTGTATTTACTTTCCAGCATAAACTCATGTATTTGTAAATATTGAAAGTTGAATGTAAATAAAGATATTTGTTGAAAAAATTTACAGTCTCCATTTATTCTTATATTGTGTATTGATTGATGTATTTTCCGTTGTGTATTAGAGAAAATTGTAAAGAAATCACAACCAAAAATTATATTTGACCGCAATCAACTACGGTATCAGTTGTAGATCGTAAGCGAGTGCGGATCGTCCACAGGGATTGTGCGATTCGTTTTTATATTTGATTTGTTTGAATCGAAAAGTTAATCGAAAAGAAAAGAAAACATGATTCAAGAATTTATCAATTGATTCAGGTGTCACGATGTTTAATCAAGAATCAAGAAACTGATAAACAATCAAGAATTGGGTTTCGATAATATTTCCAACCAAAATGTCAAGAATCTAAATGAGGCTCGTAGGAATCGATCGGATCTATAGACGTGATGTAATCTAAAGATAACGTGTTCTTGTCCTTCGAAGGATTGATACTAGATCGATGATGATCGACGAGAGTTAGGGCTTTCTCGTGAAACTAGGGTTTCATCATTTAACCCTTGTTCTTTTGTCGATATCATTCACATTCTAGCCTCTAGCAATTTCAAGAAACGATCGTAACTCCCCAATTTCGAGCGATATCAATCAATAAAACATCGCAATGAAATGGGTCGTCGGTTCTTGAACTTGCTAGGGTTTACAAAACTCGTAGGAATCAAGAACCGTTTTCAGATATATTACAACATCATTCTATTGATCGTCTCGACTCCTCGACGAGCGGAGTATTACTCAAACATCATAACAAGAATTATAACTAGAAATTTAGATTGATTCATGATGCAAGAATTTAAAGAAAACAAGATAAAAGAATATCACCTTTTATTTATATCAACAATTTGATTACAGTCGCTCAAGAACTACAAGAGGAAGAATTAAATTGTCGACTTGGCTTCGCTCGGCTCCATGAATCGCGGATCGGCTTGGACCACTTGCTCTGTTGAAGACCGGCTCGACTCCTAAAAGGTTGCAAGGCTTCTTGCTTGAATGGGTACTCGGAATCTTGGCTTTTGATTGGAATTTAGGGTTAGGGTTTCACACAAGTTCTCTCACTAGACTTGTGGAAGAAGAAGATGAAGAGAGAGATAGAATGGCTCTCAAATGAACTAATGGATTGATTCAATAATATTGAATAATGTTTTACAAGTGAGCCTAGGGTCTTATTTATAGAACACCCAAACCCTAAGCCTTTGAGTTCCCTCCAAAAGTTTGTTGAAAGACTTCTAGAAAGAGTTTGTTAGGCTTAGCTTAGGGTTTAAGCTAGGGTTTAGGGAGAAGGTTCTAGAATACAAGGCTAGTTTAGTGTTGATCCCAAAGTTTGCTGATCTGGCAGAAGTCTCTGGAGTCTTCTGGAACTTGGAGTGTCTTTTTGAGTTGTAGGCATACAGGTAAGAGTTGTGGCCCAAAATTCAATGGATGACATGGCAAGACGGCCGCGGAACCGCGGCGCAAGCAGGCTCCGGCCGCGGTTCCGCGGCCATGTAGGAGGCTTGGGGCTTGTGGCTTCTTCTGTGGTCTTGGGCTAATATTTGGAGCTTCCTTTGATATGTTGATTTTTGTTTGTCCCTTTGGATTGATACCAGAACTGAAATCATTAAGTTGGCGTAACGTTTTAGCTGTACCCTGTAAATTTTGGCCTTTCTGCTGGATTTTCCTGCACAGATCTCAAAACAAGTGTTGCGCAAAATGTAGGGATGATGCGATGCCATGAAATGCAGTCAATTTCCTTTATAGTGTTAGTTTTAGAGTCTAATACATGTAATCTGATATTTTGCGACAGTTTTGCTAATATGTAAGATATGAATGCCGAACACTTCTATATGAATGCAAATGATGAGGAAATTGCCGGTTAAAATATGCAATATTTTCGACTAATCAAATTCCCCCAAACTTAATTTCGATCGTCTCGAGCGAACTGTTTTATTAAAAAGAGAAGGAGAAAATAAAGAAAGAGAAAAACTAACTAGCACACTTTCGTAGGCAACACGATTGCACTGAGCACGTGCAACAAGCCTTTAAACCTCTAGGTGTCCCTAGTAGGAGGAGTGTTGTCTCCTGAGGGTTTTCAGCGGATTGCATCCAAAAAATCCGATAATAAAAGCAAGATCATGAATATTACATTTAAAGACAAGAATTGTAAAAGAAAAGCCTTGAAAATTAGGGTTTCCAACTAAGCTAGCTTTTCGGTTGTCATGAGCCCTATCTTAATGGTCATGAAAAGATGTTAGAAATCACGTCCTCCCTCAATAAAACATCGTCTTATTCTTCATCTCTATCTTTATTCCAAACATCGATCATATAACCCTGCATGTGTATAAAGACATCTCTACACCCGGAGAATTCAATTCAAGCTATCATACTCTTGCCCATCAGCCTCAGTACTTTTTAATTAATGAATATTTAGATGAGGTTGCTCACACACTTTCATGCGACCGTTAATACTTCTTGAGGTACTAACCGACCGATTACTCCTGTGCTTGCTTATTTGGTGTATTTTCCTCGTCTTGCACCACCTCAGGCATAGCAGTGACTCCCCGACCAGTTGGCCTTAGGGCACTAGGTGAAGAAGCACCCTCGCTATACATTTTTTATTGCCCTTGGTGATAACAAAACCAGTGTCCATTTTTCTCACCACTTTATATTTTTTTATTCACTTTTTTTTTATTTCCTTCATACTTTTGGCTTTAAGACAAGAGCATTTCAAGGTATCCTCTACTATCCCAGGCTTCAAGACGTGTGTAAGTGCGAATAGCAGGGTAGCAACGTTCAAAATGTTTGGCTTCCAAAATAGAAACTATTTTTCAGACTTATTTTTATCCTCAGATTAGTGACGTCCTTCATCTTACTAACCCTTGGGAAAACGGCTCATAACTACTTATTACTAGTTCGTATAAGAAAACTTCTAATTTTCTTAGTTTTCTTAAATTTTTCTAATCTCATAGATGTAATTGTTCACTATCTGAACTTTCATTATCTTATTTATATACAAAAAAAAATGTAAATATTAAAATTATTTTTATACTTGAAAATTTTAAATTTTTATGGGTTTTCAATTTTTATAGATTTTTTAAAGAAATGTTTTGTGCTTATGCAGATGATATGCAAATGATGCAAAAATAAGCACAAACCTCCCCCAAACTTGTTTTCAACAGTGTCCTCACTGTTGCCAACAGCTATATCTACAAAACCTGTAAGTCTGGAAGGAATTATTAGTGGGGGCAAAATATATAAGTGAAGAACTTCCCCCAAACTTATTCTTTTCACTCACCTCCATTCAAAAGATGATGCAGTGATATACAGGATATGAAGGTGAGACGGAGGAATTTAATCCAAATAAACTGGCTCTTGTAAGAACAAGAGCTCCTCCGTGGGGTCAGTGGAAAAATACGGCTTTAGTCTATGTCCATTCACTTTGAAAAAGGTGCCGTTTTTAACATTTTCTATCTCTACTGCCCCGTGCGGGTATACAGACCGCACAATAAAAGGTCCCTTCCATCGAGATCGGAGCTTACCCGCGTGAAGGTGTAATCGTGAATCATAAAGAAGGACTTGTTGACCAGGTGAAAATGTTTTCCTCAAAATGTTTTTATCGTAAAAAACCTTAGTCCTATTCTTTATGATTACAGTATTATCATAAGCTTCATCGCGGAGTTCGCTTAGCTCATTAAGTTGCAGCTTCCGAAAGTTGCAAGCAAGGTTTAAATCAAAATTTATTTCTTTAATAGCCCACAATGCTTTATGCTCTATCTCGACGGATAAATGACATGCTTTTCCAAACACTATCATATATGGAGATATCCCTAGGTCGGTCTTATATGCAGTTCGGAATGCCCAAAGAGCATCCGTCAATTTGGTCGACCAGTCTTTTCTATTTTTAGCAACAGTTTTCTCCAGGATAAGTTTGATTTGTCTGTTTGAGATTTCAGCCTGCCCGCTTGTTTGGGGGTGATAGGGTGTAGAAAGTCGGTGGTTGATTGAATATTTCCGCATCAGAGTCTCGAAAGATCTGTTGCAGAAGTGTGTCCCATTATCGCTAATAATAGCGCGTGGGTGTCCAAATCGTGAGAAGATATTCTCTTTCAAGAACTTAATGACAACTTTCTTGTCATTAGTGCGACATGGAATGGCTTCTACCCACTTTGAGACATAATCAACCGCCAGCAGTATGTACAAATTCCCAAAGGAGTTGGGAAAAGGACCCATAAAATCTATGCCCCAAATATCAAATATTTCAACAACCAGAATGGGTTGCTGAGGCATCTCATTCCTCTGGGAGATTCTACCCGTATACTGACATTGTGTACATGTTTTGCAATGTTCAAATGCGTCCTTGAATAAGGTCGGCCAATAAAATCCACATTGCAAAACCTTTTCCGCTGTCTTTCTAGGACCGAAGTGACCCCCACAGGCCTGATCATGATAAAAAGAAAGAACACTCTTGAATTTTTCATTCGGGACACACCGGCGAATGATCTGATTAGGACAATATTTAAACAAATATGGTTCATCCCAGTAAAAGTGTTTTACTTGGGATAGAAAACGGTATTTGTCCTGTTTTGACCAATCGCTGGGTATCAGTCCCGTGGCATGATAGTTCACAATATCCCTGAACCATGGTTCAGTGGATACGCTCAAGAGTTGTTCGTCAGGGAACGAGTCATTGATCGGCAGGGTCACAGGGGAAGAAATGATGCGTGAAAGGTGGTCAGCTACTACGTTTTCACATCCTTTCTTATCTTTGATAACAAGATCGAATTCTTGTAACAGAAGGATCCAACGTATTAGCCGACCTTTTGCATCTTTCTTCGCCAGAAGATGTTTTAAGGCGGAATGGTCAGTATACACAACTATTGGTGAGCCAATTAAGTAAGGCCTGAATTTTTCTAATGCAAATACAACCGCTAAGAGTTCTTTTTCTGTGGTTGTATAATTGATTTGCGCATCATTCAGGGTCTTACTTGCATAGTAAATCACGTGTGGCATCTTTTCGATGTGCTGTCCTAAGACTGCACCTACTGTAAAGTCGGATGCATCACATATCAGCTCAAAGGGGTAGTCCCAATTTGGTGATGATAAAACGGGGGCTGAAGTGAGTGAGTGTTTAAGTGAGTCGAAAGCTGTCTCGCAATCCGAGTCAAAATGGAAGGTCGTATCCTTGGCCAGGAGAAGAGTTAAAGGTCTAGCAATTTTGCTAAAGTCCTTAATGAATCTCCTATAAAAGCCCGCATGGCCAAGGAAAGATCGAATATCTTTGACGTTTTTGGGATGAGGGAGGTTTTGAATGACATCTATCTTAGCTCTGTCAACCTCAATGCCTTTCTGTGAAATGACATGTCCAAGAACAATTCCTTCTTGAACCAAAAAGTGGCATTTTTCCCAGTTCAAAGTCAAGTTCTTCTCTTTGCAACGAGTTAGAACAGCGTCAAGATTCGCTAGGCAATCGGAAAAAGAGTCTCCAAAAATCGAAAAGTCGTCCATAAAGATCTCTAAAAAATTCTCTACCATATCAGAGAATATCCCCATCATACACCGCTGAAAGGTAGCGGGAGCATTGCATAGCCCAAAGGGCATGCGACTGTAAGCAAAGGTACCAAAAGGACAAGTAAAAGTGGTTTTATCTTGATCCTTTTTGGCGATGGGGACCTGATTATAGCCTGAGTATCCGTCCATAAAACAATAATACTCTCGTCCCGCTAAGCGTTCCAGCATTTGATCAATGAATGGTAGAGGAAAATGGTCTTTCCTTGTGGCAGCGTTTAGTTTTCTATAATCGATACATACACGCCACCCAGTTTGGGTGCGTGTCTGAATCAACTCATTCGCCTCATTGGTTATAACTGTGATGCCGGATTTCTTAGGAACGACATGTATAGGACTCACCCACTGGCTATCGGAGATGGGGTATATAATACCATTATCTAAGCATTTGACGATCTCTTTCATTACAGCTTCCTTCATGACGGGATTCAACCGTCTCTGTGGTTCTCGGGTTGGTCTGGCATCATCCATCACATGTATATGATGTTCAACTATCAAGGGACTAATCCCTTTGATGTCCGCCATACTCCAACCAAACGCCACTTTGTTAGATCTCAATACCGATAAAAGTGCATTCTCTTGCTCTAATGCTAGAGAAGCGGATATTATAACCGGTAAAGTCTCCTTCTCACCTAAATAAGCATATTTCAGATGAGACGGTAAAATTTTGAGATCTAATTCAGGCGGAGAAATGATAGAAGGAGGTATCATCGAATGATTTTTGGATTTACAAAGAAGCTCAGAGCCTGTGAAAGATACAGACTCGGGTGGAGAAAAGTCAGAAGTGCAGGACTCAAGTGTAGGTAAAGTGTCCTCACTAAGATCTTGTGTAAAGTCAAACAGAGATGTGGTAATGTCATCGAGATCAGTAAAGCAAAGTTCCTCAGCTCCACAACTATCGGGAGCGATTTCATGGACAGAGCACACATCTAAAATATGAGCAGAGGGTTCTGATGGCTGACTTCCAACTTTGTAGATGTTTAGTTCAATGGTCATATTTCCAAATGATAAGTTCATTGAACCGTTTCTACAGTTTATAACAGCGTTGGAAGTGGTAAGGAAAGGACGACCCAGAATCACCGGGATTTGGCCCCGGGGGTTTGCTACAGGATGTGTTTCGAGCAAAATGAAGTCTACAGGGAAAACAAATTCCCCGACCTTTATCAACACATCCTCTAATTCACCCCTTGGTTTGGTGATAGATCGGTCTGCCATCTGGAAAGTGCAGTGAGCAGGTTTCAGCTCTCCAATCCCTAGTTGCTCATAGACAGAATAAGGGAGCAGGTTAACACTTGCGCCAAGGTCTAAAAGAGCACGATTTATGTTTTTACCCCCAATAGAAATCGATATTGTAGGACATCCTGGGTCCTTACGTTTCTTTGGTAGCTGGGGAATAAAAGCAGTGCTGATATTATTAGACATAAAGACCTTCTTCGGCACTTGAGTCTTCCTCTTCCTAGTGCACAAGTCCTTAAGAATTTTCGCATAAGCGGGGACTTGTTGAATCGCATCTAGGAGAGGGATATTGATGTTAACCTGTTTGAACATTTCTATAATTTTCTCCATATGAGGACTCGTTCTATTACCCTTTAACCGGTTCGGGTAAGGAGCTTTCGCAATAAGCGCAGGGTCCATCATAGGAGAAGGAAGAGGGGGTAGACGAGGTCCCAAAAGAGGTGTGGGGACCGTCTGTGGAGAACTATAAGGGTTGGGAGAAGGTGTCGAGCCTAATGGGAAATGGAGAATAGGCTCTCGAGAAGATGGTATGGTAGAAGAAGAAGGATCAGAAGGAGAAGTGTGTATGTGTGGAAAGGTCTCAGCCGGGGTGTTGATATGATTTTCAGTATCATCAATACCTTCCCCGACATGATTGTTCAGCATTCTTCCCGATCTCAACGTTGTGATGGCATTTACATTGTAATGCCCAGGATTCTGTAGGGGTTGAGAGGGAAGTTTCCCTTTTTCTCTCGCACTCATTTCGGCTTTCAGGCGTGCGATTTCAGCTTCCATCGATCTGATACTCTCAGCTTGGGATACTGAGTTTTTCTTTATCTCACTGACGGAAGATCTAACCTCAGTCGAAACCTCTATGAAATTTGATAAAAGTGATTTCATGGTTTGAGTGAATTGAGAGAACTCGTCAGAACAGGACTGCATAGGATTAGACTGTGCAGGAGTGTTGCCCTGGTTTTGGAAATTTTGTGACTGGTAGGGGTGCTGAGTGAGTTGAAGGGGTTGCTGTTGTGGTGGAGGAAGAGCCCTTTGAAAATTATTCGTGTTTGGAACCGTGTTTTGAGATTGGTTTTGGTTCCAAGCGAAATTCGGGTGATTCCTCCAACCCTGATTGTACGTGGAAGAATATGGATCGTTTCGAGGTCGTTGAAATGCGGCATTAGAATGCTCGTGACCTTGAAACGCAGAGTTTAATGGACATTCTTCCGTTACATGAGATGGATCAGAATAGCACCCACAAACAGTTTTGGGGAGAGACATTGGGTTTAGGGAGGCTGCAGAAAATTTGTGTTCCATAGCGTCGAGCTTCTTTTGCATTGCTGCCATTTCAGCTCGAACACCTATGGACACATCTATTTGGTGTACGCCACCCCTATTCAATGGTTGGGTTCCACTCTCCCACTGTAGTGATTTTTCAGCGAACTCTTCTAAGTACTTCCATGCTTCCCCATCATCTTTGGTCATAAAAGTACCTTGACACATGTTTTCAAGGCTCTGTTTAGTGTTTGAGTTAATGTCCTCATAAATGATTCGGCATAATTCCCATCTCGGGATGCCGTGATGAGGACACTGAACCAATAGATCCTTAAAACGTTCAAAGCATTTTGAAAATGGTTCGGTAGGGAGCTGGGCAAATTGATTCAGTTCGCTACGGATTCGAGCCGTCTTTTGGATTGGGTAAAATTTCTTAAGGAATGCAGCGACGAATTCTTCCCAATTCGTAATAGAATGTGCGGTAGTGTTATATAGCCACTTCTCGGCCATATCGCACAATGTAAATGGAAGAAGTCGTAGACGCATCGCATCCACTGAAAATTGTGACGTACCCATCATTGCGCAGACGTTTTCAAATTTGGTAATGAAAACGTAAGCGTCCTCAGTCTCGAGTCCGTGGAATTTGGGTAAAAGATTGATATACTGGGGTTTAATCTCAAAGTTATCCCCATTGGCTGGTGGTGTGGATAAGCAGGTCAAAAGAGGACCTCTAAGTGGATAGCACCTCTCCTGGAGAGAGATGCGGGGTGGATTCTGCGCACCAACGGACGGCGGCAGATTAGGGTTAAAGAAGTTTGATGGATTCGGATCCATCGGTGTGGGTGTGGTAGTGGGTAAAGAAAAGGTAAATGGAGAAATATCGACTTCGGAGTCGATAAAGGGTACGCGGACTAAACGGGCACTAGAATCCCGTGTCCAGCCTATCTTGTACTAAAAAGGGGTAGTACAAGTGGCAGCGTTGGCTTATAATTAGGGGTAAATGAATGAATGCGGTGTTTGCTTTGAAAAAGGGACGGATTTTTGAAAAAAAAATGATGCGACACAACAAATGCAGCACACAACCCTAGAATCTAGTGGTCACCTAGGTCCGGCTCTAGACCGCTCCTAACTGCCAAAAGACAAGTCGCAGGATAGAATCCTCCACTGCCTCTTTGTTCCTCTGTGGCCGGATAAGTGCCAGGTAAGTTGGAAGGTACTCCACTACGTAAGTAGTGGGCCTAATTAAAAACCACTAGTCTTAGACACACCCGCCTTAGGCGCCACAAGAAAACGCGGATAAGCAATGAATTACCCACGGCCTTCTCTTGTCCTAATTGAGCGCGATAGTCCTTAGAGTCATCTCTAGATTTCTTTTAGTTAATGTGGGTCAATGCGGATGCAAGTTTTGTGGTTTTCGGGGCCTAGGAAGGGTAATGAAGTCCCCACCTAATTTGGATTTGGCCGTGCCCCTTAATATCCGTATTTATAATGCAAACAACCAAGAAACAAAATCACGCACAAATTTAATTTTGCAATTTGCGAGCTGCTATTCTTTGCAAAGAATCCTGCAGAAAAGTATTAGTTGGAGCTAAAAAGAGGAGAGAGGAGAAGGTAAGAAATCACCTGAGAGAAAAATTTTGCAGAGAACCCTCAAAGGGGCCGCGGTTCCGCCGCAAATGCCCTCTAATGCCGCCCTTCCGCGGTCGATGTGTGGGATCACTGAACCAAAATTTTTCAGGGAGCTTCTGTAGACTCCCTCAGCTCTATGGTATTTTCCAAATTTTTTTCCAAATTCCCAGCAAGCTCTAGATCTCCTTGCAATGAAACACAACAAATTGTTTAGGGTTTGCACGAATTTTGATCTCAAAAATCACAATGAAATAAATCTTTCAATTCAAACTTTGATATAAAACGAATTAGCGCGCGATCCCCGGCAACGGCGCCATTTTGATTGATGTATTTTCCGTTGTGTATTAGAGAAAATTGTAAAGAAATCACAACCAAAAATTATATTTGACCGCAATCAACTACGGTGTCAGTTGTAGATCGTAAGCGAGTGCGGATCGTCCACAGGGATTGTGCGATTCGTTTTTATATTTGATTTGTTTGAATCGAAAAGTTAATCGAAAAGAAAAGAAAACATGATTCAAGAATTTATCAATTGATTCAGGTGTCACGATGTTTAATCAAAAATCAAGAAACTGATAAACAATCAAGAATTGGGTTTCGATAATATTTCCAACCAAAATGTCAAGAATCTAAATGAGGCTCGTAGGAATCGACCGGATCTATAGACGTGATGTAATCTAAAGATAACGTGTTCTTGTCATTCGAAGGATTGATACTAGATCGATGATGATCGACGAGAGTTAGGGCTTTCTCGTGAAACTAGGGTTTCATCATTTAACCCTTGTTCTTTTGTCGATATCATTCACATTCTAGCCTCTAGCAATTTCAAGAAACGATCGTAACTCCCCAATTTCGAGCGATATCAATCAAGAAAACATCGCAACGAATTGGGTCGTCGGTTCTTGAACTTGCTAGGGTTTACAAAACTCGTAGGAATCAAGAACCGTTTTCAGATATATTACAACATCATTCTATTGATCGTCTCGACTCCTCGACGAGCGGAGTATTACTCAAACATCACAACAAGAATTATAACTAGAAATTTAGATTGATTCATGATGCAAGAATTTAAAGAAAACAAGATAAAAGAATATCACCTTTTATTTATATCAACAATTTGATTACAGTTGCTCAAGAACTACAAGAGGAAGAATTAAATTGTCGACTTGGCTTCGCTCAGCTCCGTGAATCGCGGATCGGCTTGGACCACTTGCTCTGTTGAAGACCGGCTCGGCTCCTAAAAGGTTGCAATGCTTCTTGCTTGAATGGGTACTCGGAATCTTGGCTTTTGATTGGAATTTAGGGTTAGGGTTTCACACAAGTTCTCTCACTAGACTTGTGGAAGAAGAAGATGAAGAGAGAGATAGAATGGCTCTCAAATGAACTAATGGATTGATTCAATAATATTGAATAATGTTTTACAAGTGAGCCTAGGGTCTTATTTATAGAACACCCAAACCCTGAGCCTTTGAGTTCCCTCCAAAAGTTTGTTGAAAGACTTCTAGAAAGAGTTTGTTAGGCTTAGCTTAGGGTTTAAGCTAGGGTTTAGGGAGAAGGTTCTAGAATACAAGGCTAGTTTAGTGTTGATCCCAAAGTTTGCTAATCTGGCAGAAATCTCTGGAGTCTTCTGGAACTTGGAGTGTCTTTTTGAGTTGTAGGCATACAGGTAAGAGTTGTGGCCCAAAATTCAATGGATGACATGGCAAGACGGCCGCGGAACTGCGGCGCAAGCAGGCTCCGGCCGCGGTTCCACGGCCATGTAGGAGGCTTGGGGCTTGTGGCTTCTTCTGTGGTCTTGGGCTAATATTTGGAGCTTCCTTTGATATGTTGATTTTTGTTTGTCCCTTTGGATTGATACCAGAACTGAAATCATTAAGTTGGCGTAACGTTTTAGCTGTACCCTGTAAATTTTGGCCTTTCTGCTGGATTTTCCTGCACAGATCTCAAAACAAGTGTTGCGCAAAATGTAGGGATGATGCGATGCCATGAAATGCAGTCAATTTCCTTTATAGTGTCGGTTTTAGAGTCTAATACATGTAATCTGATATTTTGCGACAGTTTTGCTAATATGTAAGATATGAATGCCGAACACTTCTTTATGAATGCAAATGATGAGGAAATTGCTGGTTAAAATATGCAATATTTTCGACTAATCATGTATTATTGTTTCAATATGCTTAGTATATTTATTTAGGGAATGACCTTCTCTGGATAAATACGCCTCGGGCTTATCACGTCACCATTTCCGTTTACTAGGAAGCAGGGTATGATAGGTTTTATTGGTGGCCCATGCAGGTCCATTCTGTATGAAGTCGTAAACAATATACCATAAGAATTAATGAGTTCAACAAACATTTATATTCCGTGCATTTCAAATTCTTTGAATCAATCCTAACCTATCTTTTATATCAAGGTGATGAAATTTCCGAACAATACCAACACAAACGTCAATGGTAATACTTCACCGCCTACACTACCACCACCGCCTACCATTGCAGCTCCTATCAATGAGCAAACTGCTTGAGGCTATCAAGAGCTTATTAGAAGGTCAGCAGCAGCAGACTGCTATCCTCATGCATCGTCCCGAAGCCCAGGAATCCGGAGTTAAGCAGTTTCGGGCACTGCACCCAAAAAACTTCTCGGGGAAAGAGAGCCCGCTTGAGGCAGAAGAATGGGCTCAAGCGATCGAGGATGACCTGGCATCAGCTCAAGTGCTAGATATTGCCTGAGTGAGAGTTGCTAAGTTGCAATTGATCGATAACGCCAGGGTATGGTGGAATGTTGAAGAGAGCCGTCTCGCACAACCGATAGAATGAAAAATATTCTGAGACTTCTTCGACGCCAAGTACTTCCCAGAGACTGCCCTCTTTGACACGGAGCAGCAATTCATCCATTTACAGCAAGGCTCGATGTTGGTCAAGTCGGTGAATGAATATGATATTGAGTTTACCATGCTCAGCAGGTAAGATATTGTCTCAAATTCAATTTTCTAATATCACTTACTACACTGATAACACAAGGTTTTAACAGGTTCACTGCACACCTTATTCCCACTGTTGAGATCCGGGCACGACGATTTCAATAAGGGTTGGAAAGCTGCCCGATGCTATGAGGCAGTTGTGAAGAAGAAGGGCATGCCGCAGACTACCGGTGTGAAACACCATGTGCACCATATCACAGGAGGGGCCTCTTCCAGGCCAGCTTTTAACGGACCATCTCGGAGGCCAGTAGGTTCGTTCGCCAACAACAGGCTAGAATTTTGCATCTACTGCAAGAGAACAGGTCATCTTGTGAAGAACTGTCGTAAGGCTAGCAACTTGTACCTGATTTGTGGGTCTTCTACTCAACCAATTAGAGCATGCCCACAGAATCGAGAACCCAACAACCCTCCAGCTTGACCGGCGATCCAACCTTCTCCTACTCGATTAGCTCTACCGGCTCCAACTCCCTTCACCCAGACCACTCAACCCCAATGCTGAGTGTTTAACCAGACACAGAGGAAAGTGCCTCGACGCCAAGCATTCACTATGTCGGTCGAAGAGGCCGAAGCTACGGGTCAGGTTATCACCAGTAAAGCTCTTCCCTATTCTCTTTCAAGTCCTTTCAATTCATAGCCATCTTATATTTGTTATACCTAAACCTATCCCACGCGACTTAGGTACCATCTTAGTATCCTCCCTACCTGCACTCACGATCTTCGACACTGGGGCATCACATTGCTTCATGTCACAACGGTTCGTCTGAACTCATGCGATCCTAGTTAAACCGCTCGTATTCAGCTGGAATGTTAGTTCGGGGAACGGTGTTCTAAAAGCAACTTTTGGATACGATCTGTGTCGAGTGGTCGTATGCAGTCGAGAATTCTGTGCGGACTTCAAGGTGCTGGACATACCAAACTTCGATGTAGTCTTGGGAATGGACTAGCTGGGAACTTTTTTCGCTACCATCGACTGTCGCCAAAGGAGGGTAGTGTTCGAAATACCATATCATCCAGTGTTCTACTTCAAAAGTGGAGACCGAACCTTGGAGCCTAGCATTTACCGAGAAAAACCAAAGCAGGCAGAGATTGCAGCGTTGCAAGCGGAAGAATCAAAGCCAGTGGTAGTTCGAGAGTTCAAGGATGTATTTCTGGAAGATATATCAGGTTTGCCTCCCGATCGAACTCTTGAATTCAGCATCGATTTACAACCCGGCGCACAAACAATAATAAAAGCTCTGTATCGATTAAGTCCAGAGGGATTGAAAGAGATCCGCATTCAGTTGGACGAACTCCTGCAGAAAGGGTGGATTCGTCCCAGTACTTTGAGCTGGGGATCTCCGGTGCTACTGGTGAATAAGAAGGAAGGTTCCTATAGAATGTGTGTGGATTATCGAGCTCTGAACGAAGTGACAATTAAGAAAAAGTATCCACTACCGCGCATCGATGACCTTTTCGATCAGTTAAGTGGATCTTGTATCTTTTCAAAGCTAGATCTTCGTTCGGGTTACCATCAGGTGAAGGTCACAGAGTCCAACATTCCGAAGACGGCGTTTAGGATTCGTTATGGTCATTATGAATATCTCGTAATGACATTTGGAGTGACCAATGCACCTGCCATCTTTATGAACCTGATGAACCAAGTTTTCCGAGAGTACTTAGAAAGGTTTGTTGTTATATTCATCGACGACATCCTGTTGTATTCAAAGAATCGGAAAGAACACGCCGATCACTTACGGATTGTCCTGGAGACATTACGACAACATCAGCTCTACGCCAAGTACAGCAAGTATGAATTTTGGCTAGATCAAGTCGGATTTCTCGGACATATTGTTTCAGGCAAAGAAATCTCGGTGGATCCAGCTAAGGTGTCAGCTGTCAGCGAGTGGACGACACCAAAGACGGTGAAAGATATAAGAAGTTTCGGGATTAGCAGGATACTACTGACGATTTATTGAAGGATTCTCAAAGATCGCAGCACCCCTGACCAAACACACACGTAAAGACGAAGCCTTCGTGTGGTCAGAAGCATATGAGAAGGCTTTTGTAGAACTCAAGTCGAGATTAACCTCTGCACCTATTCTTGTAATACCGGATCAATCTAGCGGATTCGTTGTGTATTGTGATGCATCCGGTAAAGGATTATGATGTGTTCTACACCAGCATGGAAAGGTTGTGGCATTTTCATCAATACAACTAAAGGTTCATGAGCGCAACTATCCAACATATGATCTGGAATTGGCAGCCGTCATCTTCACACTCAAGATTTGGCGCCACTATCTTTTGGGAGAATGAGTGGATATATACACGGACCATAAAAGTCTTAAGTATGTATTTACTCAGAAGGAACTCAATATGCAGCAGAGAAGATGGTTAGAACTCATGGAGGACTTCGACATTAATCTACAGTATCATCGTGAGAAGGTGAACATAGTTCCTGATGCACTTAGTCGCAGCCATTAGCAATGAACCTCACCGCTTAGTAGAAGCTACAGCAAGAACTGCATGGATTGGAGATTAAAATAGTTATACCAGGTAACACTTCATATTTGATGAACATACAAGTACAGTCCACTCTTGTAAATCAGATCAAGGCAGCTCAAGCAAATGATGCCAATATACAAAAGATCCGAGAACAAGTAGAAAGTGGACTTCGAACTGACTTCATCATCCACGAAGATGGGTCCTTGCGATATGGGAGCCGTTTATGCGTGCCAATCGGACCTGTTCGAAAAGAGTTTATGAAAGAAGCTCATAGCTCTCCTTATTCGGTACACCCTGGTGTTACAAAGATGTACAAGGATCCACGGAAACACTACTGGTGATATGGAATGAAGCGAGTGAAAGTGTTTGTTAGCACCACCACTGGATTTTACTAGCATCAAGCATGCCAATTTAAAAAAATTCGGGGTGCTAATTAATACTAACCAAGATCTTAAACTGGATGATTAGGGTTTAACTATGATATCATAAACTTTATACTAAGAGATGGAGGCTACAACCTTTGTAGACCGTATCATTCTCTTCTTAAGCTTCATGTAGTAGTCCACCCGACTCCACTTGAAGTTGGATCGAGTTTCCTTTGCGATCTTCGTGCCGAAAATGATCCATCCGAAGCTCCGCTAATCCAAGCTACCTCTTCACTAAAATCTTTAGTGAAGAAAACACACTACACCAAAGTGCTAAACTAGTTTAGGATGGTGAAGTAGGGGTGTTGTTTGCTCACTAAGGTTCTCACAAGATTAAGGGTTCACAACTCATGTGAGAGATTGAGTTTAGAGGTGGAGGTTAAGAAGAGGAAGAGAGCTAGAGAGGAGAACTCATAACATGAGCTCAAGTGAGGAAAATAGAACAAGTGTATAATCAAGTGTATGATGGCTTCATAAATATCAACTCTATTATTGAAACATGGAATTCAATTCAATATAAAATTGAACCATGCTTCAATAGTAGATCCAAACCATTATAATATGAAGTAAAGCCATGTTTCACCCCTCCACAAAAGTCTCCCCATTTTCCACCTCGCATTTTCTATTTTCCAAAAATAGAAAATCCATGCCATGCTTCATATAATATATATATATCATATATATATTAATATATATAAATTATGAAGAATAATTAGTGAGCAATAATATTAGTTAATATATAATTATATCAAATATAAATATATATCATATTTTTAAATCAACACTTGATTCAATAATCCGGTTATATCATATATAACTGACTAATATCATTTATCTGTATATCACATTATCAAATCAACACTTAATTCAATAATCAGGTTATATCACATATAACCTAACATATAATAAATAGCCCCCGGATTACAATACGGTATCTCATACTCGTATTTAATCAGGCCCTCACACATATCAGCATATATGTGGCTTACTTCGTTTCGCTTGAACCAGGAAACTTCTGTGTGGGACTCTAAAGACTCGTCAATACGTCAGCAGTAGGTAATGATCACATCAATTACCTACAAGCCGTCAGCGGTACTAGATGGACTTAATGGTTACCCAGTTATTGAGCGAATAGAAGATCAACAAGCAAGCTTGTCCAAACTTCCATGAAGCCTATAAGTAACACTTACTGTACAGTCTGGTCTCTTCGTCCGATATGTCGCATATCGAGTCTGGGGGTGGTATCATCAGACCCCAATAACATGATAAGTCTTGTCGATGTGTGGCCTATAACGGTATGAGAAACTACTGATAACACATACCCGTAAATCTCATCAACAGCCCTGGCCAGGGACTTCCTATTATAGCCAATCGAGTATAGCGCAACATCAACTTCTTATACCGGGAGAGACGAAACCCCTCCTATCGCTTATTGCCTCTATGTGACTTGGGACTGTACCCAAAATCCACATGTTTGCACGATTCCTTTGAGCCGTGGTAGGAAGGAAATCAAAGCACAGTGGGAACCACACAAGACTCTATGACGATCTCAGGTCTACAGACTAACCTGTACCAGTGTCACCAGAGAACTGCTACCTGACGATAGGTATAGTACCATCTACGAGTTCTCGGCAAGTTCTGTTCGGTGTACCCATTCTTTAATGATCACCTGTGTACAATTTTTGATGTCAAATACTAATGGATATGGATCAACCATCACCCCATACAGGGTCAAGAAACGTACGCACTAGTCTACTCTGGAATATCGATGCCCTGTCTCGATAATCTCTCGACTAGGAACTGTTAAAGGATGCGCTTGTAAACTACACAAGTCCCAGTAGTATGATCTTCATCATAGTCCTGGTAGTCAAGCCAACATCCTAAGGGCTTTATCAACATGTATATGAGAGACAGTATAATAATACCAGCGAGCATGTTAAGATAAAGGGAACCAGATAGTATACTATCATGTCGAGCAAGAAAGTCCTATATATATATATGTCCAAGCATCCATTATATCATACAATAATAACCTCTAGGGCATACATATTCTTAGGAATCTCTCACTTGCACTAAGGCTAGTTGTTGTAGTATCTCATATCCAACATCTCAAAAAGTCTCTTGAATTGCATTTGGAGGAGGGCCTTCATGAGTGGATCTATTGTGTTATCCGTTGTGACAACTCTCCTGATCTCGATTTCCCGGCTATCTACTATCTCCCTGATCAGGTAACACCGTGTAAGAATATGTCTGGATCACTGATGGGACCGGGGTTCCTTGGACAAAGCCATAGCTCCATTGTTATCATAATACACAAGTATTGGATGCTCAATGGATGGAACCATACTAAGTTCAGCTATGAACTTGTTCATCCAGACAGTCTCATGGCAGCATCATTGGCAGCGATGTATTCAGCCTCCATCGTCGAGTCTGCTACGGTATCTTGCTTGGAACTCTTCCAACATACCGCCCTTCCATTGAGGGTGAAGACAAAACCCGAGACCGACTTACTGTCGTCCTTATCACTCTGGAAGCTCGAATCGGTAAAGAACTCCACCTGGAGTTCACCGTTACCATACACCAAGAACATTTTTTTAGTCCTTCTCAAATACTTAAGAATGTTCTTCACAGCTTTTCAGTGTTTTTTCCTTGGATCTGATTGATACCTACTCACTACACCTAGTGTGTAAGCTACATCCGGTCTGGTACATAACATCGTATACATGATAGACCCGAATGCCGTAGCATAGGGAATCCCTTGCATGCGAGCCCTCTTCAAATCAGTCTTGGGAGACATCTCTTTGGAGAGAGTGATTCCTTAACAAGCGGGTAAATTACCACGCTTAGAATCTTCCATACTAAACTTCTTTAGTATGGTGTCTATGTATCTGGATTGGGACAATCCCAATATCCGTCTAGATCTATCTCTATAGATCTTTATCCCCAGGATGTAGGAGGTATCACCTAGATCTTTCATAGAGAACTTTTATGATAAGAAGAGCTTGACCGAGTGTCGCATAGGAACATCGTTTCCTATCAAGAGTATATCATCCACGTACAATACGAGGAAGACAACCTTACTCTCTACTACCTTCTTATATATACATGGTTCATCTACATTTTTAATGAAGTCAAACTCTTTGATAGCTTCATCAAAACAGATGTTCCAGCTCTGCGATGCCTTCTTTAATCCGTAGATTGATTTAAGCAGCTTGCACACCTTCCACTGCTCTCACTGTCTACGAAGCGCTCTGGCTGTATCATGTACTTGCTCTCTTCTAAATCATGATTTAGAAAAGCGGTCTTGACGTCCAACTGCCAGATTTCGTAGTCATGGTATGCATCAATGGCAAGTAGGATCCTGATGGACTTAAGCATAGCCACTGGAGAAAATGTTTCATCATAGTTAACACCTGGTCATTGACGAAAACCTTTTGCTACAAGTCTAGCTTTGAAGGTCTTAACCTTTTCATCTACCCCAAGTTTCTTCTTAAAGATCCACTTGCTTCCGATGGATTTTACCCCTTCAGGAGCAACTTCCAAAGTCCATGCTTTGTTGGTGTACATGGATTCCATCTCAGATCGCATAGCATCCAGCAATTTCACAGAGTCCCCACTTGTGATGGCCTGCTCGAAACTAGTTGGGTCATCATCTTCCATGATGCAATCCTCGCTCCCACCGTCTATGAGAAAACCGTAGTATCACTCAGGTGGATGAGAAACCCTACTAGATCTGCGGAGTGGCTGAGGTTCGTCGGGGACTATTGAATCCTCCGGTTCCACCAAATCGTCAGTTATAGTTTGTGTTGCTGGAACTTCTCCCAGTTCTATCTCATTATCACTAATTTCTTTCACAAGAAATTCCTTTTCTAAAAATGTGGCATATTGAGAAACAAACATCTTTTGTTCCTCAGTGTGGTAGAAGATATACCCTCGCGAATATTTAGGATATCCTCCAAATTTGCACAGAACTGACCTTGCCTTGAGCATGTCCGGATTTTGCTTTTTAACATAGGTCGGACAACCCCATATCTTAACTCGATAAGAGATGGTCTCTTCCCATTCCATATCTTATATGGAGTGGTAGGCACGGATTTGGTCGGAACTCTATTCAATAGGTATGCGGCTATCTCAAGTGCATAACCCCAAAAGGAAATAGGCAACTCAGCATTACTCATCATAGAGCGCACCATATCTAATAGGGTGCGATTCCTCCACTACGAAACTCTATTGTGCTGTGGTGTATACGGAGGAGTAAGCTGAGAGAGAATCCCATTCTCTTTTAAGTAATCTCTGAATTCCATGCTCAAGTATTCTCCTCCCCGATCAGATCGAAGGATTTTAATACTTTTACTCGTCTGGTTCTTAACTTCGTACTTTATATTCCTTGAATTTCTCAAAAGATTCAGATTTGTATTTTATCATGAACACATGTCCGTATCTTGAGAGATCATCGGTGAATGTAATAAAGTACGAGGAACCATTCCTGGCATGTATAGACATATGATCACATACATCACTATATATCAGTCCCAAGAGTTCAGTAGCTCTTTCTCCGTGTCCAGTAAACAGAGTTTTGGTCATCTTGCTTTTGAAACATGACTGGGAAGTTTCATAAGATGAAAATTTGAACGGATTCAAATATCCATTCTTATGTAACTTAGCCAGTCTTGTCGCGTTGATATGACCTAATCTACAATTCCACAAGATGGCTTCGTTCATTTCTGAATTGTTTCTCTTGTGTGTGTTCTATATACTTAGAACTGTTTTGTGATTTAGAACGTATATACCGTTATACAATGTACCATACCCGATCAACACTTGACTTAGGAAAACATTCACAATATTTTTGGTACGAAATAACGGTCGTTCAGAATCAATATGTTACCATTTGGTAACACTAGGTGATATTCGCCAACTGCTTTGGCCGCAACAATTGCACCATTCCCTACTGTTAGAGACTTATCACCCTTTCCCAGTTCTCTACCTTTCTTTAGCCCATGTAATAAATTACATACGTGGGATCCTGATCCGGTATCCAATACTCAGGACGTAGAGCAAACTGAAAAACAGTTCTCGGTAACGAACACACCCGAAGACGATGCATCAACATGCTTTTTCTTCGATCGGGTTGTGTAAGAATCCTGATATTCCCCCATTCCTTACTAAGATTTATGACAATCATAAGAAAAAGAGGAACTAACGTACCCCAGCTCAGTATAATAAGCGGGTTCGGTCAATATATTCATATTATTATCTTGATTAAGGCGTGTCATTAGTCGCTACCTAGAGAGAGAAGGAAACACTTTAGCGTGCGCTCTTGCAAGATTAAATTGGTTATTATCTTATCTAATAAGGATGGCTCCCACTATTTTTATCAAATCTTCCTTCAAACCCTAAAAGGTAAGATTGGCCGGGATTAATTACACCCTACAAGTTCGCCAATCATTCGTCCAGGCAGGTATTGGTATTCCGAGAGAGTCTCCTCATGCTTTCATATGGAACTAATTAAATAATCTCGTATCCGCAGGGGCATAACCCCGTTAACACCTTTCTTAGATACCTACTTAATCAGCTAATTGTAAAGTGGAAAACTCTCCCAGGAGTAAAACTTACTCGTAGTGGGTATCGGAATCCAACTATCATATATTGAGGGTATGCAATCTCATTGCAAATTTTAACACTTGAAATTCCCAATATTGTTTTTACCCCTAGCTTCCTATGATCTTGACGGAGGCCAACAAACCATAGGCCGTTAGTCAAGTTCAACCCGTTCATTTCTCGATTGAATTAAACCCACCAACATGACCCTTGACGGAGACCAACAAAGTCGCATGACTACTCTAATCCAATCGCATCACATGCTGCAGATAAGCACTAATCAGCTACCACACACTACGCCTTGACGGAGGCCAACAAACGCAGCACGAATACAAAATAGCACTTATCTGAAACGATAGAGGGCTACGTTGGTTTTTAAGAAAACCTTTAGTGTAATAAACTCGATATCGTTGTAGAATCTAATGATTTGAAAAGGAGTGTTTTTTGTAGGTTTTGCTAGTTTCGTTAAAGAGGTCACTCCCGGTGAAGGGATCTCGGCTCTTTCCTCATTGAATGAGATGCTGGATATTCATCAAGGAATACTACTATGCAAAACAAGAACTAGAGAGGCTATTAAAACAAAACCTAGTGGGTTGTAGCATTTCCTAGTTTTACTAAAGAGGTCGCTCCCGGTGAAGGGATCTTGGCTCTTTCCTCATCGAATGAGGCGCTGGATATTCATCAAGGAATACCACTATGCAAAGCAAAAACTAGAGCTACTTTTTTAAAATTTTGATTCTATAACATTTTTAGCTTTCTTTTCTTTTCATTAATCTCATTAATAAAGTCCCATCATTTATGTTTCCCTAAACATCACAGAAAATGAAACGAAAATAGAACGTGCGCTTATGTCATCCGCATTCCCCACGGAGCCCCGTCATGCACCGTTAGGTGACTTAACTAATGGCAAAGCGGGGGCTGAACTAGCACGGGTGCAAAACATAAGCAACGTTTATTATATATCATATATATAATACAGCATTCGTCTCACATAGTTATATGATCAACATCACAGAACATAGCAGCAGAAGTCAACATATGAAATATTGGATATATTAGGAGGTCCATATTTTAAATTCAGCCAGTAATGAAAACCACAGATTTCACAGTCGTGATGAAAAGCCAAACCCGCAACCCATAGACCACTACGAGAGCGGCAATCAACCCTGCCAATTCTAGAGTTAGGAGACCCGGTCTCGACTCCTCGAGATGGTCTCCCACTGGACTCTAGAACCCGGTTACTTGTGCTCCCTGCCTTGGGTCTATCATAATGCAGAAAAGTAAATAATATACATCAGTGGTGACATCATCCTCAACCCGGAAGTGTCCCAATAAAAGAATATTACATACATTTTTATATGAATGAAAATTGAAAAACTCTCATCTCACATAAAACCCCTGGCTGTTCAATCACGACGATCCAATATTTCATATCACAGCAACACATAACATCTCATGTCATCAATGTAAGTAAATACGCGTATCCTGAATGTCATTGACATATAGCAACGAGATCTGGGATACCCCACATATTACACTTATGGTTGCATAAAAGAAATGAAAAACTACAATAATTAGAATCCGCATTTCCTTAGACATCATAAACCCAGAATATCTTATATTTCGAATTTCATGCCTAACCCTATAAAGCTTGCATTTTAGTCTCATATCGAAAATACTTTTCAATAATTTAGTCGGGTAATTCAACAAGATTCCCGACTATCCGATCGAATACTCGTCGGGAAATTTAGTAGATGGCCGCACCCCCGATGTCGTCGACCAAGTGCACTTAGGTGGAACATCGTGGCCGCGAGCACCCGAGTGGATGCTTTTGGCAACGGGGTTCTCCTAAAGTCACTTGGTTGGGGATATGGGGCATGGCTACTTAGTAAAGTTATCTGGCGAGTATTCGTGTACGATATACGATTGCGACGGAGTTTCGATCCGAATCGAAACTTCGTGGCAATCGATCAATAGAGACTAACATTCTAGATTTACAAACAAACTAGTTTTCACAAAACTAATTTAATGTGGATTCCAACTACTGTATCACATATCAAACTTAAAACGATGAAAAAATACGATTACGAAACACTCCGAATAGCCCCAATATGAAAGTTAACATCACATGCAAACTGGGCAAATCAAACATAACCAGGAAACCCTAAACCCAACACCACAGAACACCAAACAAAAAAGAACCCATTCCTTCACTTAAGAACTGGCGATGCCGGCCATTTTGGCATTCTCGCCGGCCAAAAATCCATTTTATGTGTTCGTTTTTCTCTGGTGTTCTAGTTACATCACATGTAAAATTCTGCACATGTTTAAAAAAAATTCAGAGTGCTTTTGAAAATCAACAGAAACTTGGTTTCTTGGGTTTCGGTTTAAGAGTTGTTTTGTTTTCGTAATCTTAACTACATCGTATAATCTTATAGCTTTGGCTCTGATACCATGAAAGTCAGGCAGCCACCCCATCCAATGGGGTCGCCGAGGCACCTACAGGTCCCTCAGCAGCTACTTTTTATGCATGCCCCCTCGCGGACTACAACCCGCCGGAACACCTTCCTGTTTCGGGACACCCTGGGGGTAAGAGCCTATACTTCGCCACACTGTCACACAGTGAGAACCCCCATAGGTTGACATCCAATGCCTAGTAGCTCTGATACCATGAAAGTCAGGAAGCCGCCCTATCCAATGGGGTCACCATGGCACCTACAGGTCCCTCAGCAACTACTTTTTACGCATGCCCCCTCGCGAGGACTACAATCAGCCAGAACACCTTCCGGTCTCGGGACACCCTGGGGGTAAGAGCCTATACTTCGCCACACTGTCACATAGTGATAACCTCCATAAGTCGATATCCAATGCCTAGTAGCTCTGATACCATGAAAGTGTTTGTTAGCATCACCACTAGGCTTTACAAGCATCAAGCATGCCAATTTAAAAAATTTCGGGATGCTAATAAACACTAACCAAGATCTTAAACTAGATGATTAGGGTTTAACTATGATATCATAAACCTTACACTAAGAGAGGCTACAACCTTTGTAGACCGTGTCCTTTTCTTCTCAAGCTTTGTATAGTAGTCCACGCGACTCCACTAGGCTCCACTTGAAGTTGGATCAAGCTTCCTTTGTGATCTTCGTGCCGAAGATGATCTACCCGAAGCTCCGCTAATCCAAGCTACCTCTTCACTAAACTTTTTAGTGAAGGAAACACACTATACCAAAGTGCTAATCTACTGTAGGATGGTGAAGTAGGGGTGTTGTTTGCTCACTAGGGTTCTTACAAGCTCAACGGTTCACAACTCATGTGAGTGATTGAGCTTGGAGGTGGAGGTGAAGAAGATGGAAAGGGCTAAAGAGGATAACTCATCACATGAGCTCAAGTGAGGAAAATAGAACAAGTGTATAATCAAGTGTAGGATGGCTTCACAAATATCAACTCTATTATTGAAGCATGGAATTCAATTCAATATAAAATTGAACCATGCTTCAATAGTAGATCCAAACCATTATAATATAAAGTAAAGCCATGCTTCACCCCTCCACAAAAGTCTCCCTATTTTCCACCTCACATTTTCTATTTTCCAAAAATAGAAAATCCATGCCATGCTTCATATTATATATATATATATATATATATATATATATATATATATATATATATATATATAATGAAGAATAATTAATGAGCAATAATATTAGTTAATATATAATTATATCAAATATAAATATATATTATATTATTAAATCAACACTTGATACAATAATCCGGTTATATCACATATAACCGACTAATATCATTTATATGTATCTCACATTATCAAATCAATACTTGATTCAATAATCTGGTTATATCACATATAACCTAACCGATAACAAATAGCCATCAGATTACAATACGGTATCTCATACTCATATTTAATCAGGGCCCCGCACATATTAGCATATGTGCCCTACTTCATTTTTCTTGAACCAGGAAACTTCTGTATGGGACTCTAAAAACTCGTTAATACGCCAACAGTAGGTAATAATCACATCAGTTACCCGCAAGCCGTTAGCGGTACTAACTGGACATAACGGCTATGCAGATATTGAGCGAATAGAAGATCAACAAGCAAGCTTGTCCAAACTCCCATGAAGCCTATAAGTAACACTTACCGTACAGTCCGGTCTCTTCGTCCGATATGTCGCATATCGAGTCTGGGGGTGGTATCGTCAGACCCCAATAACTTGATAAGTCATGCCGATGTGTGGCCTATAACGGTATGAGAAACTACTGATAACACCTACCAGTAAATCTCATCAACAGCTCTGGCCAGGGACTTCCTGTTATAGCCAATCGATCATAGCGCAACATCAACTCCCTATACCGGGAGAGATGAAACCCTTCCTATCGTTCATTGCTTCCATGTGATTTGGGACTGTACCCAAAATCCACCTTTTAGCACAACTCCTTTGAGCCGTAGTAGGGAGGATATCAAAGCACAGTGGGAACCACACAAGACTCTATGACGATCTTGGGTCTACAGACTAAGCTGTACTAGTGTCACCAGAGAACTTTTATCTGACTATAGGTATAGTACCATCGAGGAGTTCTCGGCGAGTCCTGTTCGGTGTACCCATTCTTTAATGAGCACCCGTGTACAATCTTTGATGTCAAACACCAATGAATATGGGATCAAATATCGCCCCATACAGGGTCAAGAAATGTACACACTAGTCTACTCTGGAATATCGATGTCCTGTCTCGATACTCTCTCGACTAGGAACTGTTAAAGGATGTTCTTGTAGACTACACAAGTCCCAGTAGTATGATCTGCATCATAGTCTTGGTAGTCAAGCCAACATCCTAAGGGCTTTATCAACATGTATATGAGAGACAATATAATAATACCAGTGAACATGTTAAGATAAAAGCAACCAGATAGCATACTGTTAGTGATATACTGGTTTGTATATTACTTAATGGAAGCTTAGGATATTCACAATTGTATTGACAGTCTTGCTCAAAATGGTAGTATGCTACCTGGTTTGTTTCTACTTCAATATGTGCATGTGTTTCTTTTAGCATATCGCTTATACATATTAGTAGAGCCCTTAGGATCTTTACTTGATTACCAGCATTGTGATGGCAGTCACACTAGTGGGGGCTGGGTACTCTATAAGCACATCCTATACAGGTCCCTAGTCATAGGATTATCGAGACGGGGCATCGATACTCCGGAATAGACTAGTGTATACGCTTCTCATCCTAGCATGGGAGATGGTCTGTCCCAATGTCATTAGTACGTCGTACTGGAGATAGTATGCAGGTGCTCATTAGGTTATGAGTACACTGGATAGGACTCGTCGGGAACTGCTGGTGGGTATTATACCTATCGTCGGGTAGCAGTTCCCAGGTGACATGAGTATAGCTTATTCTGTCGACTTGACACTACTACTTCGTCTCGAGTGTGGTCCCACTGTACTTTGATTACTATCCTACCACGGCTCAAAGGAGTCGTGCAAACAGGTAGTAGTTGGGTGCAGTCCCGAAGCACTTAGAGGCAATGGCGGTTAGATAGGATTCATCCCTCCCGGTACTTGGGGTTGATATCGCGCTGTGCTTAGAGAGCCATTACACAAAGTCCCTGTCTAGGGCAAGCGAGATTTACTGGTAGGTATTCTAGTAGTTTCTTAGGGTGTTTTGGGCTACGCTCCGGCACGACTTATTGCGCTATTAGGGGTCTGACAATTACCGCCCCCTAGGCCCGATATACGCTACTCTTAGACGAATAGACCGAACTGTATGGATATTGTCATATATAGGCTCAGTAGGAGTTCAGATGAGTTTGCTCATCGGCCTTCTCATCGACAGATACCTGGGTAGCCGTTACGTGCAGCTAGTACCGCTTGCGGCTTGTGGTTAAACCCAATTCCAGCGTACTGTCGAGTCTTTAGAGTCCCACATAGAGGGTTTCCCTGCATCGGGCAAAAGATGTAGAGGTCATATGGTTTTACGGCAGGGCTTCGATCGCGTACGTGCACTTGTGCGTGTATGATGTTCGGGCGGATAATACTAGCGGGCTTTAGTTTAAGCCGGATCCTAGTATTATATTGATGGATTGTTTTTTGTCTCTTTGTATTCGTATTCTTCGGAATACGGATGCGGGTATGTATATACGGATGAGTGGCATTCTCGCAATTTGTCGGGAAAGCTTCTAGAAGTGGAAACCTAATTAGGGTTTGATTTCTTTATTGAATTAAACTTAATTGGGTGGAGGAATGAGGTGGAGTTTAACATTGAATTTAGCTTGGCTACTTGGTGACTCATGGCTATGACTCACCGTGAGATATTTTGTGAAGCTCATGAGATATTTCTGTGAGATATTATATCTCCTCAATTATCATATATGCTTCAATTTTTTATGAAAAGGCAGCCATCTCTTTTCAAAGAAAACACACACCACTCTTATTTCCTCAAGCTTTCTTCCACTTCTTCCTCATAACCCTATACCTCTCATGAGTTGAGAAACCTAGGGTTCCAAGAGACAAAATAATCCATCTTCACTCTCTACATCACCTAGGCCATCTAGTTTAGCGAGCTAGTTGCCCTAGTTACCTCGGATTTGAGATTGGAGCTCGGACTACAGACTCTCGGGTGGATCGTCTTTGACTCGAGGAGGCCGGCGAGGTTTCCTGATCCAAACGATCCTTGGAGTTTGTGATGATGAGGAGGAGGACATTGACTAGAAGACCTCAAGGACTTGGTTTCGTGAGGTATAACTTTCATCCGAGTAGTTAAACCTCACACAGTATTTTGTTAGCTAGGGTTTAGCATCGATCCTGGAGTTCAAGTCCGTGTTGAGAGCTTTGAAAAATCGTTTTTTGAAAATTCTGCCTCTCCGAGGACACACGGGGAGAGTGATATGAACATATAGTGGTATCAAAGCCTACTAAAACATAGCTAACAGTTTAGACGAAGTGTAGAACTATGAAACCGAAATAACTCCGAAACAAGAAACAAGAAATCCAAATTTTCGTCAATTTTTCAGGAGGCTCTAAAAAATTTTTAAACAATTGCAGAGTGCTCCTTTTCTTGTGAGATGAACACACAACAAAAATGAGACAATTTCACTGTATCATGGCCGGCCACATTGGGAGAATTCCCGGCCTCACCCATTTTGTTATGGTGAAAATGCTTAGGTTTTGTTCTGTATTCAAGTGACATGGATTTAGGGTTTCAGGTGTTGTTTGATTTTGCCAATTTTTGATATATTGTTTATTATCTGCTGTGGAAATACGGAGTGTTTTGAAGTCGCGGTTTTAATGTCGTTTAAAGTTTCAAGTTGTGATATATGTGCTTGGAAATATCGACTAATTGCTATACGTCGGATAGTTGAGCTTGCACATATCTGTGTTGCTGTTCTTGTGGTTTATGTATATGAACTTATTGGATCGTCGTGGATGAATAGTTAGGGGATGTGAGATGAGAGTTTTCTTTTCTATCATTCGATATAAAATTGTAAAGTGATGTAATATTATTTTGCGGGGCACATCCAGGTTGAGGTTGTAGCCACCATTGTATTATTTTCTTTTACTATTTTATCCTCCTCGGATAGACCTAAGGAGGGGTGCACAAACTATCAGGTACTTTGAAGTGCCAAATGGCCTACTCACTTTGATGAGGGTGGTTGCTTCACTTTGGGTATTTGGCGGGTAGTTTGCCGCACCCGTAAGGGTCTGGGGTGGGGTTTTGCTATTCATCACGACCGTGGAATCCGTTTTTCGTTACAGGCTTAAACGAAACGCGGAATTCCTAGTATATCTAATATGTTCATCTATGATATGGAATGCCTATTATTGCATGAGACGAATGGCTATTATATATATTATATAATAGACGTTGCTTATATTTTGCACCCGCGCTAGTCCAGCCCTCGCTTTGGCGTTAGTTAAGTAACCTAACGGTGTTAGACCGGGCTTAGTGGCGAATGCGGATGGAATAAGCGGACGTGGTATTTTCGTATTTATCTGTGATGATAGGTGTAAATGATGGGACTGCATTACATTAATGCAAAGAAAACAAACCAAAGCTGAATCGTTGGAACACTTTTAAAACTACTCGGTTTTTTCAAAATAACAGACTTTTAAATGCGGAGCTTAAACCACTCCTTTTAGAAGCTATCAGGTTCCTTCGATTATATCAAGTTCACTACGTTCACGGTTTCGCCAAAACCATTTGTAGCCCTCCGCCATTTCCTATGAATGTTTAGTAGTATTCAAGCTATGTTTGTTGACCTTCGCCAAGGCATGGTAATTGGTAGTTGCTGAATATTCATATGTAGCATAAATAGATGCGTTGGTTTGGGACAGTCGTATTACTTTGTTGGCCTTTGTCAAGGGTATATACGGGTGGGTTCAAATTAACCTGAACAATGATGGGTAGAACTTGACATGTAACTTATGATTTGTCGGCCTTCGTTAAGGTCATAAGAGCATGAGGCAAAAATCCACATCGGGAGTTTCTAAAGAAACTAAAACTTGCTAGTGTTGCATACGTATGATAATGTTGGTAGGATTCCTTCAAGATTATCACACCATGATATTTGGATCCCGATCCCACTGTGAGTATATGCTACTCTTCGGGTGATTTTTCATTTAACGATCAATGCTATAAACCAAGTAGGTGTCTAGAACAGTGTTAGCGGGGCTACGCCTCCAGGAAAAAGAGGTTATTTAATTAAGGAACTTCGCGAAAGCATCGTAAAACCTCCCTTGAAGTACCGACACTAGCCTGGCTGAACGATTAAGCAAGTATTGTATGATGAGATTAATCCTGACTAATTCTTCTTTTATGGTTTGAGGAAGGATTCGAGAGACAGTGGGAGCCATCCTGTTTAGGTAAATTAAAAAACCAATCTAAACTTGCAAGAGAATCATGCTAAAGTGTTTCTTCTTTTTCTCCTAATTGCAGCGGCCAATCGACCGAGCCTAGGTTACATTTAGTTAATAAATTGACTGAGCTAGACTATATTGACTGGAAAGGGTTTGTCCAGATGTCCATTGCCTATGACAAGCTGGACTACCTCATTACTACTCAAGCCCCCTGTTTACCGCCGAAAACTGGGAAGACAAACGTCTTGCTTGAATTTGGGGGCAGATACTATTTGGATTTATCCGTCCACCTCTCCGAAGATACCAAGTTGATTTATGGCACCGTGTATCAGAGGTTTGGACGGATGCGGCCGCTGTAGCAGACTTCGTCAGATTCCCCCTCATTTCTGAAGGGTTTTTGATTGTGGGGACGCTCTTCTCTGCAGGCGCAAGCCCCCGCAGTTAATTACGTTACCGCGTAGCGATAACCACTTTCTCCGGCTCCAGAAGTTCACTTCGTGTCGTGTGTGTTTGTTTTATTTATTTTTTTGCCCGTGAATTGTATACAGAGACTAATTTATGTTGTCGCACGTAGGGCGCGATTAGTCCAAATCCGTATATTTTGGGGTTTTATTTAAGGATCGTTAATCTAGTTTGAGATTAAGATCAACTTAAATATTTATTAAAGATACGTTAGTCTAATTTAAGACTAAAATCTACTTAACAAGGTTTTAGGATCTTTTAGATCCAACAAAAGAGCATTTGGGCTCCATTGTGTTAGTTTAAGGACGTTTCGGTCCGTTGTGGGATGTGCCCGTCAATTTGGGAGTGCACCAAAGAGTTGTTGGTTGTCGGGACCCGGCGCCTCTCTGAAGACGTTGAAGAATTACAACGACATGTATCAGAGGTGTGAGGAGATGTACCCTTGAACCAATGCTCGTTGGGAGATCTGTAGTCGTTTTTGGGACTAAGACCAATTTGGAAAATAAAGAGCACATGGACTCGGTTGATTAGGAGTCTGGCCAACTTGGGCTCAGCCCACTCAGTCTTTGTCATTTCCTTTTGAATAAAGTGTTAAACACTTGCTTGAGCTCAATCTCCTTTCTGTGCAAACAATGCTTAGCATTGATATGGGTTCTGACGCTCATCCTTTACTTTATTTTCCCTTTTTTTGTTTTTTATGGAGTGTTAAACACTCTTTATGGCGCCCATGTGCGGAACACATGAGGCGCTTGGCGATGAGCGCCAACCACTGAGTGCTAGGCACCCCTTATTTGAGCAGCGCCCATGTGAGACGCTTGGCGCCGAGCGCCAACCATTGAGTGCTAAGCACTCTTTTTTTAGCAGCGCCCACATGCGGGACACGTGAGGCACTTGGCGCTGAGCGCCAACCATTGAGTGCTAAGCACTCTTTATTGAGCAGCGCCCACGTGAGGCGCTTGGCACTGAGCACCAACCATTGAGTGCTAAGCACTCTTTATTGAGCAGCGCCCACGTGAAGGACACATGAGGCGCTTGGCGCTAGGTTTTCTTTGGGTGTTCTGTTATGAAGAATTCAATTCTCTGTTCTTTTCTGGATCTTTGATCCTCAAGAACAAGTTCATCCCCATGAGAATTAAATTCTCATTTGTGGGAGACTTGTCTCATGGATCTCAGATCCAGGCAAAGAATTATTTTCTTTTAAGAGAGTTAAACCCTTGGATATGCAGATGAGATACTCTGATCTCTATTATTATTTTTTATTTACCTCGAAAAAAGGTATTCTTCTTTCTTCCTTCTCGAAGGTTTCTTCTTGCTTGCTCTAAAGCTTATGGGGGGTTTTCTCTGTACAAGACTTGAAGTCTTGGGTCCTTTAAATAGTAGAGGCAGATTTGTTGATTTAGTTAAAGAAATCTCTCATTGAGAGATCTTTAATTGATTTGGGGGATTTTATCCACCGTTGGATCTTTGATCCAAGGACTTCTGTGTTACAGAAGATATTTTTCTCGTTTTTAACAAGATTGGGAAATATTTTCCCATACAGAGCTTATTCTGTAGCTTGGTGATTTTTAATCATCATTGGATTTTTAATCCAACGGTGCTTCTGTTTTACAGAGAGTAATCTTTCTTGTTTAGAAAGATTTGAGAAATATTTCCTCAACAAAATTTAATTCTGTACTCTGATGATTTATCATTTCCGTTGGATCTTTTGATCCAACGGCTCTGTTTAATAGAGAGATTTGGTTCTGGCGCTGGCGCCCTCGTGCGAGGCACGTGAGGCGCTGCCTCAAAGTTTTTAACTCTCGGCGCTGGCGCCCTCGTGCAAGGCACGTGAGGTGCTGCCTCAGAGTTTTTAACTCTTGGCGCTGGCTTTTAAATTTTGAACAGAGCTTTACTCTTTTATTGGGGAAACAAATGCCCCCCACCATTGCGCTCACGTGGCTCACAGGTGAGTGCAGCGGCGTCAGCTTTTCCACCGTTGGATTTTCTTGGAAGTTGAATCGACTTCCTGTTCCTATAAGTAGGGCATTTGGCTCTTGAGATGACCGCTGTTCATCTTCTCTTATTCTTCTTTTTTCTGAGAATTTAATTATCCTTTCTGAGCTTAGATCTCTGCCCAAAGATATCCCTTCTAGAGTTAGAACTCTGCCCAAAAATTTGGTAAGGATCATAATCAAACCCCTTAACAGAGCTTTGCTCTTCTTAGATCGTAGATGTTAAGATGTATTTTAGGGTGTCTTAACCCATTAATCAGAGCTTTGCTCATTTTCCATGAAGAACTCTTAGAGTTTGTTTTGCAGATCTTAAAGATCTTAGGGTTTTACTCTGTTAAAAAGCTTTGCTTTTGAGGGTATTAGTAGATTATCCCATTGTTTTTTTACAGAGCATAGCTCTTAGAAATTTTGGGGGAAATTTTATTCCTCTCTTAATTAAAGTTGACAGATGTGAAATCTGTTTGCAGAGCAGAGCTTTCGAGGGGAGTTTAACTCCTTAGCCCAATGAGATTTCTCATTAAATGAGAATCCTCTTAGGATTTCATTATTAATGAGTGACTGCCCTAACAATGATGGGATGCCATCTTGATTTAGTAGGGCCCTCCTTGTCGCAGTGCAAAAATTTTGAGTGTCAAAGAAAGTTAAAGTTCTGATTTCTGAATCATGACACCGACAGCTGACCCTTCTCCTTTTGTGCAGGTGCAATGGCCTTCTACTCTTCTTTCTTTTTCGTACGCTCAGAGAGCGCCTTTGCCGACGCACCTGTGGATCGAGAAGTTTTCGCACTTATTAAAGATCAAGACCTAGAGCAGAAATCTCTTCACCTGTGGGGGTCGTGGTATAATCAGATCATTCGGGGTCGGTGTAGTTTTTCTTGCGCAGCGCCCTCAGAGACAATTTCAGTAATTCACTACGCCAACCCGCCTCAAGTGAATTATGCTATAGAGAAGATCAATTAGACCTCGGAAGGTCGCCTTCAGCCTTCTATGGTATCAATACCCGTACAGCCGCCGATGGTTTTGGAAAACCAGCTGACGGTGGAAGCAGATTTAAGAAATTTCATCATTCCAGAAACCCCAGTCATCCCTTTTGCAGAACTTGCTGCTCCAGACGTCGATGAAGAGACGTTCTTTCTAGAGTACATCGGTGTAACACCCGAGTTCATTTATACCAATTATGTTTGGGCATTTCTTTATTTATGGTTATTCTTGATTTATTGTATTTTGGGTGCGAATAGTATAATTGGTTTCCGTGTTTGCATCCGACCTGACCCGTGTGCTGGAAACCCGTCTTGATTCCTGTTTATGATTTATCCCGGCTAGTTTTGAGGATCCGTGCACTTTCATGTTGTATAACTGCATTATATCTGACATCTGTATTTTTCAATATAACATAAAAAATCAAATAAAATATTTTAAAAATATCTAGTATGGCCTGTATCATACCCCTGACCCTGTTGTAGCAACCGTACATCATGTTCTTGTCCCGTTCAATAAAACAGACTCATTTGGATAGCTACGTGCACGCTACGTGTATCTGTTCTTAGGGGTATGCATTTTCTATAACCGGAATTGATTTTCGGTTTTAGTTGACACGTATATTATCCGTATTTTCAAACCGTAATTTTAGACCCGACCCGGGAGTGTTTTGGAATAATTTTGCAAATAGCCAAAAACTCAAATTTTCTTAATATTATAATATTATATATTAACTGTTTTCATATCAACCGTTTTAACAAAAAATATATATTTTAAATATTTTTTTCTAATATCAAATCTCACCTGCTCTCTCTCATCATATCCCAACCTCTCTGTGTGTCTCTTCCCTATATAAAATTATTTATTTTTTTAAAACCTGTTTATATCTAAACCCCACGTCTTCTCTCTTGTCCTTACCATTTTCTTTTTGCCTGCGCCTCAACTCAAAACCTTAACCCTTGCCTCGCTGTCTCCGCCTCCACCCTCGCCGGTATCCCCATCTCCCCGTCGCCGCCACCTTCTCCCTTCTTTCCTCTCACCTCTCTCAAACCCGAGGCTTTCCCCTGCACAAAACCCCGACAACTGCAAACCTCAGGAACCCAAGAACCCACGTCTCATCGTTGCACCCATCGCCGGCCTTGCCTCGTCGCCGTCGACCTCACCCTGTCACCACCTCCACCGTCCCTTCTCCCTCTCCCTTTCACCTTCGACGAACCTTGACCTCGCTGCACAGAACCGCGCCTGCAACCTCTCCCAACCTCGCCGCAACCTCCGATCTCGCATGCACCTTTGCCGGAGCTCCGACCCCGTCGCCTCCGCGCACTCGACACCACCTCAACCCATTCTCCTCGCATCTCACCTGCAAACTCACAACCCCTGCACCAATCCCGATCACCTGACATCAAGAAACCCTAGCACCCGCGGCCACTGCCATCACCGTTGATCTCGCCGTCGATGGCCCACCATCTTCATCGTCGTCTCTCCTGCCTCGCCTCTGTCCCCAAACACCAAACCACATACCAACTTCTTCTTCTTCCTTTTCTTTTTCTTCTCTTTTTCTTCTCTTGCTTTCTTGGATTCGCGTTTTCCTGTGATCGCCGGAGCCGTGCCGTCGCCGACGATCCGGACGATCCAGTAGACATCCCCAGCCAGCGTGGTCACGTTCTTGCTTTGCCTGGTTCAGTTCTGTATGCTCGTATGTGCATTGCGACGTATACCCGACGTCGGACGCAGCGTTCGCACCCGGTCGTGAGATCCGATCAGGAAAGTTTATCTTGCTACATGCTATGTCTATATATTTTCATTTAAATTAATAAAAATATTGCATATTTATTTCATTATGCATCCCATGTTACCGTTTTACTGTTTTACGATACCCGTTCGTATCCGTATCATTTATTACATATCTAGTTGCATGCAAGTTTATCTTGCTACATGCTATGCTACTATATTTTGCATTCATGCAAATAATAATATTACCTATTGTTTAGTTATGCATCCAATGCTACCGTTTTACTGTTTTCGGATAGCCATTCGTATCTGTATATTTATTACATATCTAGTTGCATGCAAGTTTATCTTGCTACATGCTATGATATATATTTTACATCCATATGAATAAAAATATTACATGTTTATTGCATTGTGCATCCATGTTACAGTTTGACCGTTTTTCGAGATCTGTTCGTATCTGTGTTATTTATTACATATCTAGTTGCATGCAAGTTAATCTTGCTACATGCTATGATATATATTTTACATCCATATGAATAAAAATATTACATGTTTATTGCATTGTGTATCCATGTTACAGTTTTACCGTTTTTCGAGATCCGTGTGTATCCGTGTTATTTATTACAT
Source organism: Agapanthus africanus (assembly GCA_030015575.1). Classification (NCBI taxonomy): domain Eukaryota; kingdom Viridiplantae; phylum Streptophyta; class Magnoliopsida; order Asparagales; family Amaryllidaceae; genus Agapanthus; species Agapanthus africanus. The sequence goes on from CM057339.1 coordinate 306,317,410, forward strand.
ATCTAGTCGCATGCAAGTTTATCTTGCTACATGCAATAATATATATATTTTACATCCATATGAATAAAAATATCACATGTTTACTGCATTGTGCATCATATGTTACAGTTTTAAAATTTTACAATACCCGTTCGCATCCATACAGTTTATCACATATCTAGTCGCATGCAAGTTTATCTTACTACAGGCTATGCAACATATTTTACATCTATATGTATAAAATTATTACATGTTTATTGCATTTCAAATCCATGTTACCGTTTTACTGTTTTCGGATAGCCGTTCGTATCCGTATCATTTATTACATATATAGTTCCATGCAAGTTTATCTTGCTACATGCTATGATATATATATATATATATATATATATATATATATATATATATATATATATATATTGCATCTATATGAATAAAAATATCGCATATTTATTGCATTGTGCATCCCATGTTACCGTTTTACTGTTTTGCGATACCCGTTCGCATCCGTATCATTTATTGCATCTGTAGTTGCATGCCAGATCATATTATTATATGTTACTGTTATATTAGTGCACCATATTTGATAATGCGTATCATACGTAGTCATAGAGTTATAGATGTGACCTTTGATAGACATTGTGGATCCGTGCTTTTACCGTGCTTCGATACTAGCTACAGTTTTATTTTTGGGCTTCCGTTTGATACACTATGCACTACCTGACTTGACCTGATACACTACCGCTTGACTTGTTACCTGATCCTGTTACTAATGCCAACAATCCTGACCTGTTGTCCCGATGGACGTATCATGTTGTCTGTATAGACAAAACCTGTACCTGCTTGATCCTGTGTTGGCATTAGTTTCATATTTATCAATACCTGACTTGAACACATAACCTTGGGGGTAAGGGGAAATCAATAATGAAACCTGACTTGTAACTCAACAGTTCGACGCTTATACTGATCAGTTTTGAGGGCTAGGCCATCCCTGGGACGTTGCTACTGGCATCATTCGTCTGTACATGCTTCCTGTTTGTGCTTAGCGGCACGTCTTGGATTCAGCCCGATAGTCTGGACCGTAGTCCCGGGCATGCAAGAAAACTATTGAGTTACATCGACGATTCCATCAAATTAATTTCAAACACTTGAGAGTAGATAACCCAGTAATATAGTTAGATTACTCACCGCATTTCACCTGCATGTATACACTTTACTGTTCCATATTCGTGTTTACCTGTTATATTCATGTTACTGTTCATACTCATGCCTGCATATCTTGTTACCTCCTGGTTATATTTTATTGTTTGATATTATGACGCACTGATGTCTGGGTTTTGCATGGCCCAGATCCTTTATCTTATTCACAGGCCGACCAGGAGTATTTCAGCCGACAGGCCGAACAGTGAAGAGCATATTCGTGTTTAGTTTAGTTTAGTTTTCTTTCAGCATTTTCATTTCCTGATGTAAGCCCGTATTTGGGACGCACTTTCCAGATGTTATTGCTTATTGGATTTATTGCTTCCGCACATTTATATTTCTTGACTCATTTATTCTGGCAGATAAACATGTATTAGATAGTTTTATTTTATTTTTACTGTTCTTGATATCTTATAGACAGCCGTAATGTAACTGTGGAGGGATGTTTCCGGGCCACAGGTAGCATGGTTGGCTCTGTCACGTGCCGATCGTAGCGCACTCTGGGAAGCGGGGCGTGACAGGGTTTGTTTGGTATCAGAGCCATAGGATTTAGGTTAAGCGGGTGTGATTCATTTGTAGTTGGGTATTGGACCCAATACACAAATCAGAAAACCCGTAATTAGGAACATGTCATGCCACTTTACCATCTTGCCATTCTTGAATCTTATCTTTCTTTTGACGAGATGGATGACTTTACATCTCAACAGGGAAACCTCTTGATGCTTTATTGTTTCTCCCATCCTATTCCTTTGAGTCTGATAGTAGGATTTGGGCGACTTGAACGGAGTTATGTGATTGTAACTATGAACTGCAGCATGGTTATAATGCGGTACTCTATTTAAGTAACTTGGAGTCCTAGTCTTGATTCATCTCCTTATTTATGGTCGTTATATTATCCTTGCTTCTCTCGGTTTCATTACTTACCAGTTCATGTTTTCTCGCAAGCTTAAATCATGTTTACCGTGCTTATCTTCTTCAGTGTTTGGCTTCAAATGAAGTCATTTCTGGTATCCTGCTTGTTCATAATTTTCCCGCTTTGGCATTATTCGATTCTGGTGCATCCCATTGTTTTATGTCGTCCAAATTTATTGCTGCACACTCGATTTCTTGCATGGCCCTGTCTAGTTGTTAAGATATACACACTGGGAACGGGAAGATCATATCTAGTGGTGAGTGCAAAAATTGTTCAGTTGGTATCTGCGGACGAGAGTTATTTGCAGATTTCTTGGTGATCGGTATTGGCAATTACGATGTTGCCTTGGGAATGGATTTTCTCGGCACTTTCTACGCTCACATTGATTGTAGGGCAAAGAAAGTGATTTTCCAAATTCCCGGACATCCGGAGTTTGTTTTTGCTGGAGGTAGCAGTTCTGTCGGGCCAGTCGAGTTTAGGGCTAAGCCGACAAGCGCCATTCTTTCGTCGATAGAAGTTGATAAGGAGGAAGCGCCAGCTGTAGTTCGAGAGTTCATAGACGTGTTCGAGGACATCTCGGGTTTACCACCAAAACGAGATGTGGAGTTCGCGATCGATCTTGTTCCAGGTGCAGCGCCAATTTCAAAGGCGTATTATCTAATGGCACCAGTGGAGTTGCAAGAAGTAAAGAAGCAGATTACCGAATTGTTAGAGAAAGGTCGGATTCGCAGCAACAATTCACCCTGGGGGTCTTCAGTTCTTCTAGTTAAGAAGAAAGATTGAACAAGGAGGATTGCATCGATTATGGAGAATTAAACCGGGTGACTACTAAGAACAAGTACCCGATCCCTTACATTGGCGAATTATTCGAGCAACTCAGTGGCGCGAGGGTATTCTCGAAACTGGATTTGCAATTCGGATATCATCAAGTTCGAGTTAAATCAGAGGATATTTGCAAGACTGCGTTCCGAACTCGATATGGAAATTTCGAGTATTTAGTGATGCCATTCGGAGTCACGAACGCACTGGCGATATTTATGGACTTGATGAACCGAATCTTTTCACCGTTCTTGGACTAGTTTATAGTAGTGTTTATCGATGATATTCTGGTCTACTCGAGGAGCCAAGAAGAACATGCAGAACACTTAAATATTGCACTGCAAACATTGAGGCAAGAAGGATTATATGCGAAGATGAGCAAGTGCGAGTTTTGCTTGAAGAAGTGAAGTTTTTGGGGCATGTCGTATCCGGAGATGGAATCGTTGTTGATCATGAGAAGACTGTAGCAGTTCAAGTTTGGCCGATTCCGAGGAATTTAGCGGAGATCAGAAGTTTTCTAGGACTTACAGGATACTATAGAAGATTCATGGAGAATTTTGCTCGATTAGCTGAGCCTTTGTCCAAGCTTACACGGAAGGATGTACCGTTCGTATGGACGGATAGTTGTGTGCCAGCTTTTGAGGCGTTGAAGCAAAGGTTGATAACTGCTCCTATTTTGACCGTACTAGACGGTTCCGGAGGATTGGTGATTCACAGCGACGCGTCTGGAAAAAGTTTGGGATGTGTTTTGATGCAGCATGGGAAGGTTATAGCCTACGCATCAAGACAGTTGAAGACCCATGAGAAGAATTACTCAACTCACGATTTGGAGCTTGCAGCTGTAATTTTTGCTTTAAAGATTTGGAGACACTACTTATTGGGCGAAAGGGTCGAATTATTCACCGATCACAAAAGCCTAAAGTACGTGTTCATGCAGAAAGAGCTCAACATGAGGCAGCTAGATGGTTGGAGATAATGGCTAACTATGATCTCAAACTCAAGTACCATCCGGGGAAGGTTAATGTAGTGCCGGATGCGCTTAGTCGGTTGCCAGCAATTCAGATGTTGACTACACAGAAGGAGATTATCAATGGTTTTCGGAGATTCGAGTTGGAGATTGTGTTACCGCATTCTTCAGGATAGTTGATGCAGCTGCAAGTACAGTCGTCGTTGATCGATAATATTAAAGCAGCGCAGTCGCACGATCCAAGATTGCAGAAGTTTCGAGAACAGATTGAAGCAGTACTTCGAACGGACTTGTTGATTCATGAGGATGGTTCATTGCATTATGGTAGCCGTTTGTGTGTGCCGAAAGGAGACATTCATGAAGAATTTATGGAGGAGGCGCACAATTCTGCATACTCCGTATATCCAGGAGACACGAAGATGTACCGTGATCTACAACAGCATTTCTGGTGGGAATGCATGAAAAGGGAGATTGCCCGCTTTGTAGAGAAGTGCTTGGTGTGTCAGCAAGTTAAGGCTGAACATCAAAGGGTAGCTGGTTTATTGCAACTACTTCCGATTCCTCAATGAAAGTGGGAACACATAACCATGGATTTCGAGACAGCTTTACCGTGGAGTCCAAAGAGCAATAATGCAGTTTGGGTGATCGTTGATCGATTGACCAAAGCAGCTCATTTCACACCGTTTTGAGTTGGTCAGTCAACGGAAGCGTTAGTAGAACGGTACATGCAGGAGATTGCGAGATTGCATGGAGTACCTGTGAATATCGTTTCCGATCGTGATACCCGATTCTTGTCGCACTTCTGGAGGAGCTTACAGGAAAGTTTGGGGACACGATTGAAGTTTAGTACCGCGTATCATCATCAGACAGATGGCCAGTCAGAAAGAACGATCCAAACTCTTGAAGATATGTTGAGAGCTTGCATGTTGGACTTCAAGGGTTCATGGGAGGATCATCTACACTTGGTGGAGTTCTCATATAAAAGCAGCTTCTAGGCGACTATTCAGATAGCTCCATTTGAAGCGTTATATGGTCGCAAGTGTCGCTCACTCGTTTGTTGGGACGATGTTGGAGAACGAAGATTGTTGGACCGGATTTGGTCGTGCAAACCGTGGAGTAAGTTAATACTATCCCGAATCACATGAAGGCGGCACAAGATCGGTAGAAGTGTTGGATTGATATATCGAGAAGACCTCTAGAGTTCTCTGTTGGTGATCTTGTATTCTTGAAGATATCACCGACTAGAGGAGTGATTCATTTTGGGAGTCGAGGAAAGCTTAGTCCTCGATTCGTGGGGCCTTTCGATATTATTGAGCGTGTTGGAGAAGTGGCCTATCGATTGTCTTTACCACCATCTTTGGCGAGTGTTCATGATGTGTTTCATGTATCTCAACTCCGTAGGTATGTTCGAGATAAGACGCACGTGCTAGATCATTCGGAGATGACTATAAGGTAGGATTTGACCTACGTAGAATGACCGATGTCGATTGTTGATCGAAGAGGAAAGGTCCTCAAGAACAAGGTTATCCCTTTCGTACTTGTTTCTTGGGGAATCTCTCACATGAAGAATCGACTTGGGAACGAGAAGACGAGATTCGACAGAAGTTTCCACATCTTTTTTCCTAGATTCATGTTTGTTTATCTTTTCTTGTTCTGGGAATTTCGAGGACGAAATTCTTTTTGTAGTTGGGTATAATGTTACACCCTTATTCATTTATACCAATTCTGTTTGGGCATTTCTTTATTTATGGCTATTCTTGATTTATTGTGTTTTGGGTGTGAATATTATAATTGGTATCCGTGTTTGCATCCGACCCGACCCGCATGGTGGAAACCCGTCTTGATTCCTATTTATGATTTATCCCGGCTAGTGTTGAGACTCCGTGAACTTTCATGTTGTATAACTGCATTATATCCGACATCTCTATTTTTCAATATAACATATAAAGTCAAATAAAATATTTTAAAAATATCTAGCATGGCCTGTATCATACCCCTGACCCTGTTGTAGCATCCGTACATCATGTTCTTGTCCCGTTCAATGAAACGGACTCGTTTGGATAGCAACGTGCATGCTACGTGTATCCGTTCTTGGGGGTATGCATTTTCTTTAACCGGACATCGATTTTCTGTTTTGGTTGACACGTATATTATCCGTATTTTCAAACTGTAATTTCAGACCTGACCCGGGCGTGTTATGGAGTAATTTTGCAATAGCTAAATTTTTCTTAATATTATATTATTATATATTAACTATTTTCATATCAACAGTTTTAACAAAAAAAATATATTTTAAATATATTTTCCTAATATCAAATCTCACCTGCTCTCTCTCATCATATCCTAACCTCTTTCTTTGTCTCTTCCCTATATAAAATTCTTTTATTTTTTAAAACCTATTTATATGTAACCCCCACGTCCACTCTCTCCTCTCTTCCGTCCTTACCATTTTCTTTTTGCCGCCGCCTCAACTCAAAACCCTAACCCTAGCCTCGCTGTCGTCGCCTCCACCCTCGCCGGCATCCCAATCTTCCCGTCGCCACCACCTTCTCCCCTCTTTCCTCTCACCTCTCTCAAACCCGAGGCTTTCCCCTGCACAAAACCCCAACAACTGCAAACCTCACGAACCTAAGAACCCACGCCTCGTCGCTGCACCCGTCGCCGGCCTTGGCTCGTCGCCGTCGACCTCACCCTGTCACCACCTCCACCGTCCCTTCTCCCTCTCCCCTTCACCTCCGACGAACCTTGACCTCGCTGCACAGAACCGTGCCTGCAACCTCACCCAACCTCGCTGCAACCTCTGACCTCACCTGCACCCTTGCCGGAGTTCCGACCCTGCCGCTTCCGCGCACTCGACACCACTTCAACCTATTCTTCTCTCATCTCACCTACAAACCCACAACCCTGCACCAATCCCAATCACCTGACATCAAGAAACCCTAGCACCCGCGGCCACTGCCATCGCCGTGGATCTCTCCGTCGACGGCCCATCATCGTCTTCGTCGTCTCTCCTGCCTCTCCTCTGTCCCCAAACACCAAACCACAGACCAACTTCTTCTTCCTCTTCTTCTTCTTCTTCTTTTTCTTCTTCTTTTCTTCTCTTGCTTTCTTGGATTCACGTTTCCCGGTGATCGCCAGAGCCGTGCCATCACCGAAGATCCGGGCGATCCAGTAGACATCCCTAGCCAGCGTGGTCATGTTCTTGCTTTGCCTGGTTCAGTTCTGTACGTCTGTGTGTGCATTGCGACATTTACCCGATGTCGGACGCAGCGTACGCACCCCGTTATGAGATCCGATCAGGCAAGTTTATCTTTCTACATGCTATGTCTATATATTTTCATTTAAATTAATAAAAATATTGTATGTTTATTTCATTATGTGTCCCATGTTACCGTTTTACTGTTTTACGATACCCGTTCGTATCCGTATCATTTATTACATATCTAGTTGCATGCAAATTTATCTTGCTACATGCTATACTACTATATTTTGCATTCATGCGAATAATAATATTACCTATTGTTTAGTTATGCTTCCAATATTACCGTTTTACTATTTTCGGATAGTCTTTAGTATCCGTATAATTTATTACATATCTAGTTGCATGCAAGTTTATCTTGCTACATGCTATGGTATATATTTTACATCCATATGAATAAACATATTACATGTTTATTACATTGTGCATCCATGTTACAGTTTTACCGTTTTTTGAGATCCGTTCGTATCCGTATTATTTATTACATATCTAGTTGCATGCAAGTTTATCTTGCTACATGCTGTGATATATATTTTACATCCATATGAATAAAAATATTACATGTTTATTGCATTGTGCATCCATGTTACAGTTTTACCATTTTTCGAGATCCGTTCGTATCCGTGTTATTTATTACATATCTAGTTACATGCAAGTTTATCTTACTGCATGCTATAATATATATTTTACATCTATATGAATAAAAATATCACATGTTTACTGCATTGTGCATCATATGTTACAGTTTTACAATACCCGTTCGCATCCGTACAGTTTATCACATATCTAGTTGCATGCAAGTTTATCTCGCTACAGGCTATGCAACATATTTTACATCTATATGTATAAATTTATTACATGTTTATTGCATTTCACATATATGTTACCGTTTTTCTGTTTTCGGATAGCCGTCCGTATCTGTATCATTTATTACATATATAGTTGTATGCAAGTTTATCTTGCTACATGCTATGGTGTGTGTGTGTGTATTACATCTATATGAATAAAAATATCGCATATTTATTGCATTGTGCACCCATGTTACCGTTTTACTGTTTTGCGATACCCGTTTGCATCCGTATCATTTATTGCATCTGTAGTTGCATGCCAGATCATATTGTCATATGTTACTGTTATATTAGTGCACCATACTTGATAATGTGCATCATATGTAGTCATAAAGTTATAGATGTGACCTTTGATAGACATTGTGCATCCATGCTTTTACTGTGCTTCGATACTAGCTACAGTTTTATTTTTGGGCATCCGTTTGATACACTATGCTCTACCTGACATGACCTGATACACCACTGCTTGACTTGTTACCTGATCCTGTTACTAATGCCAACAGTCCTGACATGTTGTTCCGATGACGTATCATGTTGTCTGTATAGACAAAACCTGTACTTGCTTGATCCTGTGTTGGCATTAGTTTCATATTTATCAATACATGACTTGAACACATAACCTTGGAGGTAAGGGGAAATCAATGATGAAACCTGACTTGTAACTCGACAGTTCGACGCTTATACTGATCATTTTTGAGGGCTAGGCCAGCCCTGGGATGATACTGCAGACATCATTCGTCTGTACATGCTTCCTGTTTTGTGCTTAGCAGCACGTCTCGGATTCAGCCCGAGAGTCTGGACCGTGGTCCCTGGCATGCACGGGATACTACTGAGTTACATCAATGATTCCATCAAATTGATTTCAAACACTTGAGAGTAGATAACCAAGTAATATAGTTAGATTACTCACTGCACTTCACCTGCACGTATACACTTTACCGTTCCATATCCGTGTTTACCTGTTATATTCATGTTACTGTTCATACTCATGCCTTCATATCTTGTTAACTCCTGGTTATATTTTATTGTTTGATATTATGACGCACTAACGTCTGGGTTTTACATAGCCCAGATCCTTTATCTCTTTCACAGGCCGACCAGGAGTATTTCAGCCGACAGGCCGAACAGTGAAGAGCATATTGGTGTTTAGTTTAGTTTAGTTTAGTTTTCTTTCAGCATTTTCATTTCCTGATGTGAGCCCATATTTAGGACGTTCCTTCCAGATGCTATTGCTTATTGGATTTATTGCTTCCGCACATTTATTTTTCTTGACTCGTTTATTCTGGCAGATGGACATGTATTAGATAGTTTTGTTTTATTGTTACTGTTCTTGATATCTTATAGACAACCGTAATGTGACTGTGGAGGGATGTTTCCGGGCCACGGGTAGCATGTTTGGCTCTGTCACGTGCCGATCGTAGCGCACTTTGGGAAGCGGGGCGTGACAATCGTCCTGTGGTTGAGCTGGTTTGTGCTTCCGATGCACCTTCACTACATGAGGTCGTTTGTCTTTTATCCAGCCCACCGCATGGTTGCAGGGACGCGTGTAGCCGTTGGGATTGCAGGGCTAGCTCATCTATATCACGGCCTAAGCTTAGCAGCAGATACTACTTAGCCAAGGGTAAAACCTGTACATCTTCTGTTGCACTACTTCACGTCCTGGGTCGAGATACACGTGTTGGGTGCTTTCAGAGTCCACAAACGACCCTGCTTCTACGACAGCTAAAACTTTCCCCGGGTCATGTTTCTGGTTGACGCTTCTGCATTAGATCTGTCACAGCGAGAGGCTCGACATTTGGTCCTTCGCCCGCGTATGGTCGGGGATAATATGACTTTTGTCGATAGAGTCTTAACTATCGCCAAGGAATCTACGAAGGCAGTGCAACCGCTGCGTGATACTTACAAATACGGGGCTCCTACGTTGAAGTCTCGGGAGATCCTGCACTTGTTTTCAATTAGGCTAGGCTTTTTAGTGTTCGGGCAAAACGCCTCAGTACTGTTCATGAGGTATAACCCGCACCGTTTCGCTCAACAGTCGGGTTACAATCAGGGTGTTCCCCTTGAGGCATTCTTAGCCGAGTCGGCCACTACAGAAGAGGGTATTCACAGCGCACTGCACCATTTTATGCGACTAAATACGGGGTCCAACTTTCTCATCAGCGAACCGAGCTGCGTGTCAAAAGCTTCGAACGCCTACGTGGCGTGGTACCAGCATGCGACAGGTGCTGTTATCAGGGAAGAGAGGCAGCTATTACTTGATCATAAGGATGCTGTCCCAGCTGGTAACCCAACAATCCCTTTGAAGCGATGGACCGCCGTTCATCCTTCCTTAAGAGAAGTCACTATAGTTGTGGTCCCGCGCGCTTTCCCTGAGAAGCCTCAGCCCAGTGTTCCCATAACTGCGGTAGCCATGGCGTCTCTAGAACCTGGTGCTGGTACGGAAATCAGGACCCGCCGCCCAAAAATGCCTGTCAAGCGCAAGCTCTTGTCATCGGCCGCTGGCGTCCGAACGCAAAAGAAGAAGAAGTCGCTATTTTCTGCCGACGTCATATTTGGCCAGGAGCCACATGCTCTCTACAGTGAGGGTTTGTGCGAATATGGTACCAACGAGGGTTTGTTCGACACACCTGTGACCGGTACTGATCTTCAGGCTACCTTTGCGGTTTCCGAGCGAATGGCTCGCGAGGAAGCTGCACTGATCACTATCGCGAAGTCGGGTATACTTTAGTTATATTCTTCTATGTCTATCCCTTTCTTATTATTATGCTTTTACTAATGCTCTCTTCTTTAACAGGTATTTCTGCCGAAGAGGCTCTCGCGGCTTCCCTCAAGACGTTCGAGAAGAAAGAGAGGCTCCGCGCTTCATTGGTTCTTGGTATAAGTTGCTTCATTACACCTTTATTATTTTTATTCGTGCTCTGACCCTCTCTTTCACCTTATTGCAGGGACTATCTCAATTCAGATTATTCCAAGTGCAGTGCCGATCCCGAGTAGCGATGCAGCAAAACTTTTAGAGCTAGCCGCTATGGCCGCGGCCCTCCCAAAGTCACCGCCGGAGGCTTTTCTAAAGCAGCCAATGATGGACGTTGTAGCGGCTCCGGAGGCAGAGCTTGGTTCGGATGACGACATCCCCTTGTAGGAAGTTTTGAGGAGATCATTTCTCATGGCTCAGACCGAAAGGAAGCACAGGAAGCACACGGCGACGGAACGCGATGCCGTTTTGGCCGTAGGTGCAGGCTCAAGCAGTATTCCGCTTGCTGATACTCCTTCAGTGGATGTTCCCTCTGCCCTGTCTACCGCCCGTAGACAGGTTGCACGCACAGCTCGGGAAGAAATTGAAAATCTGCTCCAAGGTAACGTAACACCCAGTATTTTATTAGAATTTGGTCTACAAATTCTGTCATGCTCAATTTCTTTCATGCAGGGCCGAGTCCCGGCGACAGTATGGCAGGTGAAACGTTGACGATTGCAGAGTCCAAAGTGGCTACTCTTTCTCGGGAATCTGGGACTGTCCAGACCGCTGCTCTTTCTCCCTGTAGCTCCTTGGTGTCGGCGGGCGTCACAAGTGATATGAATGCCCTCGTCGATTCAGGGGATGAAGCTATGGGCGCGGAATCTATTCCCCCGAGAGAGAGTGAAAAAGCTGTTACACCTAGTGATGCCTTCGTCGCGGTTTTGGTCGATGATCTATCAGGTAGTCCTTGGGTTATTGTTTTTGAGTTTTTCAATCATGTTCAGCCTTTCTGATGATATCTCGTTTATCTTGAGCATAGGCGCGGTGAAACCTGAGGCTATGCCGTCTGAAGAAGTGTCGCTGGTCGCTGCTCTGACGGTCGCTGTCCCCTCGCCTTCTTCTGTGCCCCCTCAAATCTTGGAAGGTATGTGTTTCTCACTTATTTGTTTCATTGTGGATACAATACTCCTTGTATTTACTGTATATTGTCGCAACTCTGTAGGAGTCCTTTTGGACCATGTGTACCAGGCGTTGAACCCGTATTTTTCCTTTTATTCGGAAGTCGTTCCACCTTCTGGTATTAGTTAGTATATTCTTCAGCTAATGTTCCTCCTTTCTTTTATGGATAGACGTATTGTTGCTAAGTCTTCTTCATATTGATCATAGCGTCACGGGTCAGAGTTGGAGACGAAAGAATAGCCGTGCCTCCGGTACTCCCCATCCTGCTGCCTGTCGCAGCTGGTATAATAGACTCCATCCCTTATGTATTTTCTTTATCTCCCGAGTCGAAATTTGACCGTAATTTATTTTGCAGCAATTGCACCAGCTCCAGCTCCTTTTAAGTCTCGCATTCCAATACCCGCAGGGCCCTTCGCTAAATGCATATCTTCCAGGGGCGCCGCAAATAGCAAGCGAATGTTGAGTGAATTTATCGAAGATCTCGATGCCGAGGCCCTCAGTTCCACTATGGATTTTTTCGTTGAAGTCAATCCAATGCTGGAGTTGATTAAGATCTCGTCGGCTCTTGGGTTGATTACTGTAGAAAGATCGAGGCTTGCCTGCACGAGATTGAGCTCAAGCGTCTCGCTCCTGAGGTGTTGGCTTCGAACTCCCAAAGGGCTGCGTGGGTTAAGCATAGTGTCCCCTTCATTCGCCATTTTGAACAAGAGGCGACCCTGAGATGAAAGGAACAAGAGGTGGCTTTGAAAGAATCTGCCCGATTGTGTGCCAAGGTTGAAGCGAATGCTGCGCAGTTAAAAGCTGTTTTCGACAACCTCCAGCGATGTATCTCGAATGGGCTGACGCTGGGGCGGATGCTTGACCTCACCGAACGGGTCATGCAGGACTGCGAAGCTGCCCTGCTAGAAACCGATGAAAAGCTTTCGTCCTGCTTACGGCAACGGACTCAAGTTGAAGCGGAGTTGGCCGCGGTAGCTGACCATGAGAAAGGATTGAGAGGAGCGCACGAGCGGCTTGCTGATTTGTTGAGGACGCCTCCTTCTTAAAAACCGTCATTGTACCCCCTTTTTTTGTATTGACTGTAAACTTGCGATTTTAGAATAACATGTATTCATTTTGATTCCTTTATGAAATGTATCTTGTATTCACTTGAATTCCTGAATAAAAGATGTATTTTATTTCATATTGGAAAGTAACTCTGGCAAATGTGGCCCGTAGATAGTCCATCTTGACCTCCTAATAGGGCAGCGATGGCTTAGGAAGAAGGTTCGGATCTGCCGCCTAAAACTTTTTAACTTTATGAGCCGCGAGGGTCCCATAAAGACTTTTCTCCCAATGAGTCGTGAAGATCCCGTTGGTGTATTTTCTCCTTAGGAGTCGTGAGGACTCCTAAGTGCATTTTCTCTTGAGAGTCATAAGGATCCCACAAGAGAATTTTCCCCCTTACAAGTCGAGAGGACTCGTATGTGGTTTTTTCTTTCCTTATCGATATTCGACTTTGGAGAGGGCGGCCCGTGGATAGTATACAATAGTCTATCTTGGATCTACTTGCAGGGCCCAAGTGCTTAGGAAACAGGTTGATACCCCCGTTGCCTAAGGCTTTTCCCTACGAGTCATGACGAGTCGAGAAGTTCTCGCAGGAACATTGTTTTCCCTATGAGTCGAGACGAATTGAGAAGTTCTCGCAAGAATGTCCTAACGTCACAGTTAACCTCTGCTGATAGAAGTCCGTTAGGGTCTGTGGTACTAGGGCTTTTATCTGTCGTACCGTCGCGTTGGCCGGTGTATTCCCCGATACGCAATCTTGCTGTTCGAGTAGCTCCGCGACTATCGTGTCTCTGATCCCTTCGGGGGCTGGACAAGACGTCTTCAAGTAATCTTGCAGGTGATATTATCGTTGGAAGAGCAAGCGTTAGGGATATTCCATGCCTCTTTTTACTTGAGGTTAGGCTCAGTTTGGGAGCCCCGATGAGTCATGACCACTCCGCGCTGGTGTAGGATGATCTCCGATAGTCTTTCTGGTCTCATTTGAGTTGCCGTCAAGACCCTGAAGCTAGGGATCTTCCTTTTCTTAGTTTGTTGACATTGCGTCTGCAATATTGCGACGAATGTCGAGGTTGTCTTTGGGTTGTCTGTGAACTGTCGAGTCTTGGAACTAAGGATTTTGCCAAGGCTCCATTGTTTAGACCCTGGGGTCGGTTGTTGACGTTGTGTCAGCATCCTGCTGGAGTGATAAGGAACGCCGTTGTGATCTCTAGGCTGTAGATGTTGCCGCCGAGACCCTGAAGCTAAGGATCTTCTTTCACTTCGTTTGTTGATATTGTGTCTGCTATATTGCGACGAATGTCGAGGTTGTCTCTAGGTTGTCTATGAACCATGACTTTGCCATGGCTCCGTTTTGTTGACGTCGCGTTTGAATCCTGCTGGAGTGTGAAGAAATGTCGTTGTTGATCTCTAGGCTATAGATGTTACCGTCGAGACCTGGCTCTCCTTCTGATGGAGCCTGGTGGGAAAATGTAGATCCTTTTTTTGTTTGCGCCCATGTATTGTATACAGGGGTCGACGTGGACTCGCCTGCATGGTAGAAGTTTCATTTTTTATTCTTTCTTTCCGCGATGCTCTATCATTTCAGTTTTGTATATTGCGAAAGTCGCGATTGCCCAATCATTTCGGCTATTTTTCACGGTGCCCAATCATTTCGACTGTTTTTCTTTTTACTCGCTGCTTTTTATTGCGAGTTGCCCAAACATTTCGGCTATTTTATATGCATACATTTTGCTCGCTGATTCTTATTGCGAGTTGCCCCATCATTTCGGCTATTTCATATGCATTTTTGCTCGCTGATTTTTGTTGCGAGTATGGAACTTGAAATCTGATAACAATCTTAGCATCGGCATCGCTGTGACTGGAGTGTGGCCAAGAGCGAATCATCATTTGTCTTGAAAGGACATGGAATTTGATACCGATTTAGGCATCATCATTGCTACAACTGGGATATTGCCAAGAGCGAATCGTCATTTGCCTTTGTCGATTTGAACAAAAGTGGCTTAGCAAACAGGGTTATGATCCTTTTGACTAAGGCTTTTTGACTTTATGAGCCGTAAGGGTCTCATAAAGGTATTTCTCCATTCGAGTCGTGAGGATCTCGTAGGTGTATTTCCTCCCTAGAAGTCGTGAGGACTCCTAAGTGATATGTTTTCTTACAAGTCGTAAGGATCTTACAAGAGTGTTTTCTCTTTACAAGTCAAGAGGACTTATAAGTGTTGTTCACCACATGAGGACATTCCTTGTCACTGGTGGGACTTGGTGAAGGGACATTTGTTTGTGCCCGTGGATTGTATATAAGGGTCAATATTGGACCGCTTGTAGGGCAACTTGGGGAGTGTGATGGCTTAAGAACAGGTTTAGGCCCCTGTATCTTAAAGCTTTTGAATCTTATGAGCCATGAGGGTCTCATAGGGGGATTCTCCCTACGAGTCATGAGAATCTCGTAAGTGTAATTTCTCCTTAGGAATCGTGGGGATCCCTAAGTGTGTTGCTCCCTTGTGAGTCGTAAGGATCTCACGCAGGTGTTTTCTCATTACATGGTCGAGAGGACCTTGCAGGTGTTTTTATTTTAACGAGATTGCGCCCTTTCGGGTTTTCACAAACTCGCCGGTGGCCCTGCTGTTTTTACTCATAGAGCCCTTTCGGGTTTTCATCGGTGCCCATTTCGTTTGTGAACGTACCATTTTTTTAACAACGATGAAACCTTCGAAAATAGTTTTGCCGCATGTGACCCATCTGTTTGCCAGTGGGATTTGAGTTGCAGTCATCACCGCTGGGACTCATGGACTTGAATTCCACTGTCGCCGTGTTTGAGGCGACGTACTTGGTTTACGGACATTAAGGTCTATTGTTAGTTTACGGAAATCTCGGTCCACAGCTAGTTTAAGGAAGTTGCGGTCCGTGGGGATTTTGAGGAGGAGTTTTGTCGGATACTACTTACAGAGTCTTGACTCAGGAAGATAGAGAACGGACACGAGCATCGTCATCTATCGTTAACCTGAGTTGTGACATTACGGTCCATTCTTAAGGAATCGGCCGTTTATTGGTCGGAAGGGTTTTTCTCCATGCATATTCATGAGAAAGTAGGCCCCACCTTGGTTGACCTTGTCTGTGATGTACGGGCCCTCGTAGCTCGGCTCGAATTTCCCCCGCTTTGCACGGTTGGGGGTCATAGGTCTTTTTACGACTAATATGAGTTCGCCTTGGCAAAATATTCTCTTCCTAGTCAGTCTTTCGTATGAGCGCGTCATCCTTGCTTTGTAAGCTTCCAGTTTTTGCTGCGCTATGAAGCGAGTTTCATCGAAGGCATCGAGATCCTCGAGCCGAAGATGGGCGTTTTCTTAATCCGTCGGCTCGTATCAAACTGCCACGCGTAGAGAGGGTAGCTCTATCTCTAAGGAAAGTACCGCTTCCGTGCCGAATACCAACGCAAATGGCGTTATATTCGTGGCTGTCTTGAACGTGGTTCGATACGCCCAGAGTGCTTCATTCATTCTCTCGTGCCGGTCCTTTTTATTTCTGGACACCGTTTTCTTTATGATCTTCGTCAGGGTCTTGTTGAAAGCCTCAGCTAGACTGTTAGCTTGAGGATTATATACCGAAGAGTATCTCCAATCTATATTATGTTGCTGAGCAAAGCGGCTAATCTTATGGCTCCTGTAGGCCGGCCCATTATCCGAGATGATTCGTCGCGGAGTGCCGAACTGGTAGATGACGTGTGTCCTGAAGAAATGGAGGATGTTCTCCGTCTTCACTTCTCTTAGCGGTACTGCTTCTGCCCACTTAGAGAAGTAATCGGTTCTTGTCAGTATGAACTGATGTCCTTTAGATGACCCTGGTTTAATAGGCCCGATTATATCGGTTCCCCACATTTCAAACGGCCAGCTAGCTAACGTCGGGTGTAGCGAATTCGGATGCTGGTGAATGAAGTTCCTATGAATCTGGCATGAGTGACACTGCTTCGCATATTCGAGGAAGTCCTGAATCATTGTGGGCCAATAATAACCCATTCTCTTGATCTTTAGCTTCATCTTGGGCCCGGCTAGATGAGAACCACAGAGTCCATCGTGAGTTTCTTGGACGACTCTCTTCACTGGTAAAGACCTTGCACTGCTGAGACATAGCACCCGAGTTCAAATCACATCAGTCACATAATCTTTTTATTTAGCTTTTCTTTTAAGCTTTTAGAAGCGCAAGAGTCTACACATGCAACACACGTAATAAGGTAAGTTACAGAATAAATAAACATGAGCACGAGAGAAATTGAAGCGACCCCAACACGTGGCCTAAACCCTAGCCCCACCCGACAATACAAAATCGGCGACACCCACACAAAGAATCGGCACCGTCGGTCTAAACCGACGGTATTGCCCCCAAACTTCGACCCTTGCAACGTTTGGCCTACCCCACTTCTCCCGTATTGCTTGTTTACTCTGAATTAATCCAGAGAGCAATAAAATGCCCATTTAACCTCATTTTAATGCATATTTTTAATGCATTTTCATCACCCCTAAACCCTAATTTTTCCCTATAAATACCACCCTCATATCACCCCTACCCACTCACAAATTTCAGCCAAAATTCTCAAGAATTCCTAAGTCTTTATATTGTGCAAGTGGAGTTAACAAAGGGCGAAGCTCCGACGAGGTTCCGTTGACGATACGAGGAGTTTCCGGCAACGAAACGAAGCACCGACAAAGCCTAGACCTCCTCCTACCTCCCCCCTCTCATCAAAGCCAGCAAGTCCCCCTTTTCTTTCTTTTTTGCTATTCCCAAACTTTTCATTCTTAAAACGTGTCGGAAGTGGAGTTATCCGGCTTCCGATGCTCTTTTCTTTTAAAAATACAACTTTTTCTTAATAACAAACCTACAACTTTTGAAATATTGTTTAGTAATCATTAATAAAGACAATAGAACAAGTTTGACATCAAAATGATAACCATAGCAAGATGTATTTCAATTTTACATTAAAATACATTTATGTTTCATATCGACATGTGTATACCTTTTAATCGTGTTATCTTTAAAAGACTCATGAGGTAATGACCTACCTCCTCACAACACACATATCTAATATAGCACGATAGAATTTGGGAACATAAATTCGGGAAAATACGACTTTACATATAACTACCTTCAACTTATAAAACCTTTTTCTATAAGAAGTGTATTTAACAAATCTTTGCAATTGCGCCTCTACAACCCACTATTGGGGACCCCGTTCGGTATGATGTGGATTATCGTACATCCTCGGGCCTAATAGAGCGAGATGCAGACCTCCTCACGGAGCATACAATCTCGAAAGATTTTTAATACATTTTTCTTTAGAAAATGTGATTTCTATTATAAATAAAACTTATATTTTTAATAAATAAATATATATGTAATTAATATCAAAATATCTATTTTTAATATTTATAATATTCCACATTTCCAAAACTCAAGAAAAACATCTCATTTACAAGAAAATACCATACAATTCCAATATTTCAAATAAATACCTTATACTTTAAAAACTATGTCATATTCACTAGAAATTTCACATTGAATAAAAGAAATATCTCTGAAAACTCTAAAAATGATAATTAAATACTTGAGTAATATTTTGAAAGTATAACAAAACTATTTTACATAAAACCCCCTCAAGTTATACTAAATTACAATAAAGACCCTAATAAACATAGGTTTAAGCGGGACCGGTCTCTTGAGCCTTAAGGAGCCGGAGATATGGGTGCTTGCCTATTTCAGGTAGACAGCTTAACAAACGGTGTTATCAACACGGTAATTGTGTTGGAAAAAGACACAAATCCTGCCGTCCATGTGTAGTAGTTACCAATACCACCAAAACAATAAGGATTTTGTAACACCCGAGTTCATTTATACCAATTCCAGTTTCCTTATTTACCTAACGTATCTTGGGTGCGAATGGTGTGTTACACTTTATATTGCATTCGACCCGACCCGCTTGCTCAACCTGTTTGACTCTTATTTATAGATTATCTTGACTTGTTGCATTGACTAGTGCATCTCATGATTTAGTATATTGGTATTTATCTAGTATCGCATCTTTTGCATATAACAATTTAAATCACGTAAAATAAATTAAAATTGCATTTCATGTCCTGCATGATACCCCTAACCCTGTGGTAGCGTCCTTGCATCGTGTTCTCGTCCCGTTCAGTGAAACGGACGTGTTTGGATGGATACGCGCACATGCGTGCATCCGTTCTTGGGGGTATACTTTTTCTTTAACTGAGCATCCATTTTGACAGGGGGAAGTCGCATATATTTTTAATATTTTAAATCTGGATTTTTAGACCTGGCCCGGGCCTGTTTTGGAGTAAATTTGTATTTACCAAAATCTCAATCGGACTAATATTATATTCTAATATTTATTTCACACTATTCATAATCTTTAAACAAACTATATATATTTTTATATATTAAACGTTATCAATCCTAACCTAAAGATTTTATTAACAGTGTCTCTCTCTTTCTGTCTCTCTCTCTCTCACAGCATTCTCTCTCTCTCTTTCTTTATATATTGTATATAGATATTTTTTAACTGACCCAATCTTTTTCCCCAAGTTTCCTCTATCCCTCATCTTCTTCGTTCTTTATCTTTTCTTCCCTCCTCTTGCCACGAGAACCCAGCCCTGCCTCGCCGTCGCCTTCACGCCGACGACCCTTCGTCTCCACCCTAGCCACCATCCTCTCCTCTCTCTCTTTCCTCTTCCTTTCTCCCTTGCGCCCATCTCGAACCACCACTGCACACCCACGAGCACGAGAACCCAACCCAACCTAGCCTCACCTCGCTGTCGTCCCATCATCCCCGACGACCTCACTTCGTCGACTCCATCTCGCCTCCACCACCTCATCTCCCTCGTCACCAGCACAGACTCCTTTTCTCTCTCTTCTTCTTCTTCTTCATCTCCGTTCTTCTCCCGCCTTCATCGCCAGAACCCAGCGCCTCACCTCCGCGCCTCACCACTGTCGCCGTCCCCTCGACACCGATCTCTTCTTTCATCATCATCTCTTCCTCAATCTCATCTCTCCCTTCACCCGACACTACCATCACCTCGACCAGTGAACTACGACGCCTGCATCAAAACCTTGTGAACCCATCACCTTCGTCGTCGCCTCCACATCGCCCCTGCGCCTCCTCCTCAACCACCTCGGCTTCCTGTCCTTCCTCCTCTCGTCTACCTCCTCACCTGCAACCCTAGATCCGTGCACCCACCGTGTAACCAAAGCCCACACCACCATCATCACCATCTCCTTTCTCTCCCTAACTTCTCTGTTATACCTCCTACAACTCAGCAGCTCCCAGCAAACAAACATAAACCCTAACCGACACCCTAACCCCAAACTCTAGCTTCGCCGGAGATCGTTCACGGCCGTCGACACCCTCACGACCCCTCTCTGCAAACCACGGTGAGCTTTCTCTTCTTCTCATTCTTCTTCTTCCTCTTTCCTTTCTTCGCTTTCTTTCTTTTCTTTTCTTTTCTGTAAATCTTGATTTCTGGAGTTCGCCGGAGACGTGACGACGTCGACGATCCCGACGACCCAGCGAGCGTACCTGACCCGTGTGATCACTGTGCGTGGTTTGGATCCGTTCCATGTACCGTGCGCGTGTCGCGACGTTTTTTCCGCCGACGTGAGACGTTCCATATTCCCGTTCCTGATCTGTTAAGGCAAGTTAATCTTGCTACATGCTACTATAACATCTATATATAATTATTTCATGTTTAAGAATGTAAATGGTGTTGGAGATAGTGCCCTCAGAGTCAATTATTGGATCACAGGCATGTGATTGCAATGATTGAGGGAGGACCTATCCCAGGAGGACAGTCTTACTCAAGATGATAGTATGCTATCTGGTTTACCTTTATCATCGTGTACTGCTTTAGGTGACATTACAGGTCACTATTGCACGTTGATAGAGCCCCTAGGATTCTTTCTTGACCACCAGCAGTATGAGGGCGATCATATAAGTGGGAGCTGGGGTCTATAAGCACATCCTTAGAAGGTCCCTAGTCGTGGGAGTTTCGAGACAGGGCATCGATACTCCAGAGTAGACTAGTGTATACAGTCGAGACCCCGACGAGGGGCGGTGGCCGGTCTCACAAGCCACTGGTGTCAGTTGGTTCACCTAAGATGTATACAGGTGGTCATTGGGTTATGAGTACACCGGACAGGACTCGCCAGGAACATGCTAGTTGGTCTTATACCTGACGTCAGATAGCAGTTCCCTGGTGACATGTGTACAGGTTAGTTCATCGACCTGGGGATCGTCATTTGTCTCGTGTGAGTTCACACTTTACTTTGATTACTACCCTACCACGCTCAAAGGAGACGTGCAAACAGGTTTTAGTTGGGTACAGTCCCGAGCCACATGGAGGCAGTGAGCGGATCTTCAGGGGTTCGTCTCTCCCGGTATTGGGGGTGAGGTCGCGCTGTGTCTAGGAGAGCCATTACACGAAGCCCTCGGCCGAGGCAGGAGATTTACTGGTAGGTATTCCAGTAGTATCTCAGGGTGTTCTGGGATACACTCCGACACGACTTGTACCGCTTTTGGGGGTCTGACTTTTACCAACCCCCTAGGCCCGCCATGCGATGCTCATAGACGAACGGACCGGACTATACGGATATTGTCACTGACAGGCTCAGTAGGGTGTCAGGATGAGTTCGCTCATCGACGTCCCTTTTGGTCAATACCTGGTAGCCCGTTACGTATTGGCTTATACCTCTGACGTGCTAGTGGTTAAATCCACAACCAAGGTGTTGACGAGTCTTTAGAGTCCCCCACATTCAGTTACTCAAGTTTCGGGCGAAACGCTGTAGTGGCCGTATGGAGATATGGCACGGTTCGATCAGATACGTGCGGTATTGCACGGATCAGGATCGGACAGTTTGTACTAGAGGCCGTATGGATATATGGTAGGGTTCGATCAGATACATGCGGTATTGCACGGATCAGGATCGGACGGATAATACTATCCGGCTTTGGTTTAAGCCGGATCCTAGTATAGTACAGTGTAGATTTTGTCTCATTGCATTTGTATTTCGGTCGGAATACAAATGCGTGTGTGTATACACAGTATCGGGGTTTTCCTGTAATTTATTACGGGACCAGTTTTCTGGAGTTGCCAGTTTGCTTTCCGTTTCGGCCAATTTCCTTTGTATCGTTCATTGGCCGAAGATTGGTGGAGGAGGGCTTATTTGCATTTATGCAAATAAGCAATTTGGAAAGGGGGTCTTTGCATATTTTTGTATCATGATACTTGCACCATCATTGCTTGACTTTCTTTATTCATCATGGCTAGTCTTGTAGTGTCATGATGGCATGACCTTTTGGTGATGATGATGGATTATGATGGTTGTATGAGTGTTGGGGTTTCTTTGTGATCATTTCTTTTTTCATGATAGTTTTTTCTCTCTCATTCTCTCCATTGCTCAAGAGTGGCCGGCCAAGCTTGTATGGGGGCTGCCCATTTTTATTTTGGTGGGAATTTTGGTATCTTTGGCTTTGTAAAATCCCTACAACTCCATCTTCAAAAGTCCATATCATTTCCTCCACCACAAAGGCAACATCCACAACCCCAAAGTGAGACATGAGCACTACACATTCTACAGCAAATCTTGGGCACGTCGACTCGCCAGCTTCGTGCCCGAGTTGCCTCGGTATAGAGGCGGGAGCCCGTAAAAGATGCAGGAGACGTGGTGCCTTGCCGGCGAGGAGGTGGAGACCGGACATTCCGCGGGAGATCGGGACGACGGCAAGAAGACCGGAGGACTCATATCACTCGGTATATCTCTCTTCCCCATCTTGTAGTTAGCTAGGACTAGTTAATAGTACGATCCGGGTTTTAGTGCGCGGTGGTGCCGGTTCAAGAAAATTTAAAGTTAACCATCGCTTCCGCATTTGGCCTCGGGATGGAGGCCGGGGCGTCGCCGTGCACTTACAGTGGTATCAGAGCCTCGCCATTAACATAGTTTAGCTTTGTCTAATGTGTTTTACATTTCCGATCGAACAAAATCCCAAAACCCGCGTTTTCATGCATATCAGTTTCTGTCGAAATATTTTTGTCTCGAAATTTTTTTCAGGGTGTTGCAGAATGATGTGCAGGGAATTATAAGAATTCTGTAGAAATTTGATCACGTGATCGCTCTATACGACCGCGGAACCACGGCCAAACCCATGCTTGGGCCGCGGTTCCGCCGCAGTATTTGCAGATCAGTGTTTCAAATTTTTACAGAGAGCTCCTGTGATGAAAATAGGGGTTTTGGAATATTAATTTTGGGCCCAGAATTTCTTGATGTGCTACAGTAGTACTTGGGGGCCCACTTGGTAAAATTTAATCGATCGGATATTTTAAACACATTATTTCACAGTATTTACATTATATCTGCGACCGTGAATGTCACTTGATCGGTAAATCATGTCTAACTGCTATAGCCCGGTTAGACGGATTTGCGAACGTGACTTTCACGTTGATGTTCTGTGTTATGCTGTGATATTGCGGATTGGTCGTGGGGGATAGCCTGGATGCAATGGTAGTACAGATTTTGTTGTATTATGTACATTTGATATTGCGGGGCGAGCGTCCGACATGTGGACTGCCGTCACTGCCTGTTTGTATTATTATTTTGGGGCACGACCAGGTTGCGGTCGATGTACCCGTTGTATGTATATTTTACTTTCTGTACTAGGATTACCCCAAGGTGGGGTGCACGGATAGCCGGGTTCTAGAGGGCAACAAGCCCGCATCTCATGGCATTGAGACGGAAGGGGTTTTACTCTAGAATTGGCGGGCTATTCGCCGCACTCGTAGGGAGTACAGGTTGACCCAGGAGGGGTGCCCAAGTTACCGGATTCCGTGAAGTGCCGGGTGGTCCATTCACGTTGCTGAAGGGGACTGCCTCGCTTCAGGTTTTGGCGGGTAACTTGCCGCGCCCGTAGGGGTCTAGGATTTCATTGCACAGGCTATCCACACGACCAGGGGAACGTCGGGTTTCAGTAGTGGCTCTGTGAAACCCGGGGATCCCAGATATCTGTATTGTTCTGTGATGCTATACATTTCTGTGATGTTGCATTTTTATCACGCCTTGAGCGAAATATAATATATTGGTATATATATTAGTAGATGTTGTATATGTTTTGCATCTGCGCTAGTCCAGTCCCCTCTCTGTCGTTAGTTAGCTAACCTAACGGGTAATGACGGGACCCAGTGGCGAATGCGGATGGCATATACGTACATCAGTATATTTTCGTTCTTTTTGGTGTGATCAATTGATGGGACTACGTTGATTCGGATCAATGCAAGTTAAATACAAACCTAATCTGATGTTGTTGGAACACTTTTCAAAAAGCTGTTATTGCAAGGACGTTCACTTTTGTTTTGCATCGTGGTATTCAGTTGGAATATCCTGCTCCTCAGTCGACGAGGCAAGGGCCGAGATCCCTTCACCGGGAGTGACCCCTTGGACAAAAAGTTTGCGTCAGGGCATTAACTTCACTATAGCCGATTACTTTTGCTTTGCACCGTGGTATTCAGTTGGAATATCCTGCACCTAATTCTACGGGGAAAGAGCCGAGATCCCTTCACCGGGAGTGACCTCTTTAGCAAAGGTTTTCGTCACTATATTTTTAAAAGCTATCCATTCCTTCAACGATATCAAGTTCATTACGTTAAAGGTTTTCGCCAGAAACCATTCGTAGCCCTCCATCATTTCAGTTAAATATTCGGTAGTATTCAAGCTATGTATTTTGACCTCACGCCAAGGCATAGTGATTGGTAGCTGCCGGGTATTTATCTGTTGCATAGATAGATGCGTTGGTTTGGGACAGTCGTACTACTATTTTGGCCTGCGTCAAGGGTATGTACGGGTGGGTTCAAATTAACCTGGATAATGATGGGCAGAACTTGACATGTGACTTATGATATTTTGACCTCACGCCAAGGTCATAAGAGCATGGGGCAGAAATCACATCGGGAGTTTCTAAAGAAACTGAAACTTGCCAGATATGCGCATACCTTCTGGAGTGTGATACCGTGAGCGGATTCCGTCACGTTATCATGCGATGATAGTTGGATCCCGATTCCCACTGATGAGTTGGTTTACTCCTCGAGTGTTCCCGACTAATTCTTCTTTCAGGTTTGGAGGAGAATTTGACGGTACAGTGGGAGGTTTCCAGATTAGATAAATTGGTAACCATTCTGATCTAGGTTAGAGTGCACGCTGAGTGTTTCTTTTCTCTCTCTCTTTGGCAGCGACCATTGACCCGACCGTAAGACTATGACTCAGTGACCAAGTTGACCGAACCATCTTAAAAACCGGCTTTTGGATTGTCAAAGTTGCAAACCTCATTGCCACTCTTATTTTTACCCTTTTCTCCAGGACACCCCGTATTACTACGAACGTCCACTTCCATTGGACAAAACCATCGTATGGTTAGATACGAACTCGAAGGAATTCGAGGATGGTTTCCGGTTCTGGAGAAAACGAATAGGACTATTCAGTTGTCTTTTCCTTTTACCTTCTCTCAGATTACGAGTGCTCCTTGGTTTAGGAGATAGTACACCTTTTACGCAAATTGGATAGTCTTCTTCCAAACCTTAGGCTGGTGCCAAACGGTGGGGAATGAAGAAAACCAATTAGCATAACGATGGTGTACAGAAGGTATTAAGATTAAGACAAAGCAAGGGATTAGTAAGAGGGCAAAGTAAATTGCGACTGATATTCACGACCAAACCAAGTATTTCATTACCAATCCTAAATCACCTTTGTATTTCTCTAGAACACTCCGTATCACTACGAAGTTCCACAGTTTATTGGATACTCCATCGTATGGTTATATACGAACTCGAAAGGAACTTGTTCCAGTTCGGGGATGGATTCTGGTTCAGGAGAAATAGGAATAAGGTTTATTCGGTTGTCTTTTATCTTCACCTTCTCTCATTGCGAGTGTTCCTAGGATTAGGACAGTACACCCATTATGCTTATTGGATAGTCTTCTTCCAAACCATAGGCTGGTGCCGAACGGTAGGGAAGGAAGAAAACCATTTGGCCTAAAGGGGTGTGCAGAAGGTAATGACTAAAGACATATAAAGGGATTTGGAGAGGTGGCAAAGAATTACACGGTTACAGTTGTGAATCTGGATAATGGAAGAGGCATTACTAGGAATACCGGGATACCCCATCGAAACATTTCAATGTTTCAGTTTCACTGTGTACTGTTAAAGGAAAACTGATTTCCCAATCAGATCTTGCTCCAGGGTATGTATTTACCAGGGATGATTCTCATATCTGTATGGTTTTACAGATGATGAGTGGGAGTAAGTTATTGGGAATTGGGTGATCATCCTCATTATATCGGGATTCGTTGTAATCGGTGATATTTGAGGAAGTCACCTGGGTTGTTTGCCGGACGACAAATATTTGGTTTTGAATATCCGCTGTTATGCACCAATTTCAAATTGATATATCTGTACGTCTATTTTCATAGAGTGAGATATACCTTTTTAAAATTATGTCTATGACATTTACCCATTCAGAGGATGGTTGGTAAGGAGCATTAAACAGCGGTGTAATTCTTCATAGCCACAGTACAGTTTTCAACCTACGACACACAGTGAATGAGTTATCAGACTCAAGGGACTTATACAGAGTATTGTATGTTGTCCAGGGTCCATCAGGACAGAGGGGTTGGTCCTCGTACTATATTTGATTTACTTATGACTTCTCTAGTTTTTGACAGGTGTTTCGCGGAAACACAGGGTCCGGATTTTGAGAAGTTATAGGTATCTGAATAAAGTAGAGAACCTGGTATTGCAAGTATCGGGATTCTTCAAAGTGATCGAAGATGTAGATACTTGTGTATGGTATTCAGTTGATAGTAATGGTTAAGAGAACTTGCTTCTCTTTCAGGTTACTCATAATTGGAAGCATTCCTAAGTTGAGTAACGCTGATCGGCCTCTTTCCATTTAGTTGACATGCATTGGAGACAGCTGCATGATTTGAATCTGGTTCAATTAAATCAGTGCCTCTGGTTCTATATTGGATATAGAACAGTTCATATCTTAACGATGTTAAGGTACGGGGAGTTGTCCGGCTTATGATTAAAACCAGACTCTGGATAACTCAAGACACGTTTCTGTAATGGCTGTTTGTGGGTTGACCCAGGCTATGACGAGGGTTGACTTTCTACCATCTGGAAGATCAATTGTGATATTGTTCTAAACTCGCCACAGTTTTAATAAAAATGGATTTTTTTCAGAAAACAGTAGTGGGAGTATGGTAGAACTGGAAGTGATTCCAGAACCGCAAACGATTACTGAAGATTTGATAAGGAACCTAAAGATTCAATCCGGATTGACATTCCATTGGCCACTCCGCAGATAAGGTGGGTAACTTCAGGCACCCAAGAGGTACTACGGTAGCCTCAAGGACGGTGACAGGGAAGTTCTTGTTTACCCACACTTGCCATTGCTGTTGTTCCAGACTGTGAAACCCGGCAGGAGGATGAGTATAGCGTCGTTCTAAACTTGCTTTAGAAGTGTACGTTTATATGACTCTGCCAGAGGGTTGTCGTAGTCAGTGGGAGCAGCGGAAGCATTGGTGGACAGGTGGCTTATGTCTATTTATGGACTAAAGCTGATATAGCGGAGATAGATCATCAATTTCTGATGTGACAGTCATAGGTTTGACTTCATCAGAATAGGGGATGGATCTGTTGAGAAGGTAGTAGGGTGTGTTTTCATGGTATTTGTATGACATACACAGAGTAGGAAGTGATATTCCTATACTACGATCGGTTATACTTTGATCGTCACACAGTGTTTTTCCACATGGGACTTGGACATTATATCAGACATACTGGTTACTAGATCTATGGTTTTAGATCTAGATTTGGGTGGTTTCCCAATCAGGGTACTTAGACAGCATTCTAAGAGTATTTAGAATGGACGACTCCTGGCACGGTACTGTACCTGCAGGTGATGGAGTCACCCTCTCTAAAGGTGTCTTATAGACTAAAGAGGAGAGGGATGTGCATGATTGGCAGATCACTTGCTCAGGTAATTGAGTCAATCATGAGATGTCAAGTACCACACCAGATGTTGTTCTTGCACTAGATGCAATAAGTTGACATTGATCCAATCCTGAAGAAACAGTCGGAAGCAGTTTTAGAACATAAGTGGATGTTCTAGGGATATGATAACGACAGCCTCATTCGGGAGACGGTTATCATTCCAGGCTTCCAAGGTGACCTGGACGACAAGGAGGTTGTCAGAGTTATATTTTTCCTTCTGACGAGGGGCAATATTTTGGACAGGTGGTCCAAGGCAATACTGAGGGAGGCATGGCGCAGGATACTGATTAAGTTCAGTTGACGATACAGTCTAAGAAGTTTGGATTTGGAGTTCATTTATGAGCTAGGTCCCATCAGACATCCAGACACATTCTAAGACAGGTATTGCTCATTTAGGGAGATGGGTTTCTCGGCGAACTTGAGATATAGAGAGACATAGAAAGAGACTTCAAGGAGGATCCACTCACTAAGGCTATTCCTCGAACGCAATAGTTTCGCAAGCGAGCTTTGTGAGACTGACCAGTAGAGGAGTTGGGTGTTCGGTGTCACACGGGCTATGAGTATGCGACATCGCAATAATTAGCCTTGAGTGCAAGTGGGAGATTGTTGGAGATAGTGCCCTCATAGTCAATTATTGGATCACAGGCACGTGATTGCAATGATTGAGGGAGGACCTATCCCAGGAGGACAGTCTTACTCAAGATGATAGTATGCTATCTGGTTTACCTGTATCATCGTGTACTGCTTTAGGTGACCTTACAGGTCACTATTGCACGTTGATAGAGCCCCTAGGATTCTTGCTTGACCACCAGCAGTATGAGGGCGATCATATAAGTGGGAGCTGGGGTCTATAAGCACATCCTTAAAAGGTCCCTAGTCATGGGAGTTTCGAGACAGGGCATCGATACTCCAGAGTAGACTAGTGTATACAGTCGAGACCCCGACGAAGGGCGATGGCCGGTCTCACAAGCCACTAGTGTCAGTTTGTT
The DNA here is from genome assembly GCA_030015575.1 of Agapanthus africanus. Classification (NCBI taxonomy): domain Eukaryota; kingdom Viridiplantae; phylum Streptophyta; class Magnoliopsida; order Asparagales; family Amaryllidaceae; genus Agapanthus; species Agapanthus africanus. The sequence continues at coordinate 306,346,439 of CM057339.1, forward strand.
CACCTAAGATGTATACAGGTGCTCATTGGGTTATGAGTACACCGGACAGGACTCGCCGGGAACATGCTAGTTGGTCTTATACCTGACGTCAGATAGCAGTTCCCTGGTGACATGTGTACAGGTTAGTTCATCGACCTGGGGATCGTCATTTGTCTCGTGTGAGTTCCCACTGTATTTTGATTACTACCCTACCACGCTCAAAGGAGACGTGCAAACAGGTTTTAGTTGGGTACAGTCCCGAGCCACATGGTGGCAGTGAGCGGATCTTCAGGGGTTCGTCTCTCCCGGTATTGGGGGTGAGGTCGCGCTGTGTCTAGGAGAGCCATTACACGAAGCCCTCGGCCGAGGCAGGAGATTTACTGGTAGGTATTCCAGTAGTATCTCAGGGTGTTCTGGGCTACACTCCGACACGACTTGTACCGCTTTTGGGGGTCTGACTTTTACCAACCCCCTAGGCCCGCCATGCGATGCTCATAGACGAACGGACCGGACTGTACGGATATTGTCACTGACAGGCTCAGTAGGGTGTCAGGATGAGTTCGCTCATCGACGTCGCTTTTGGTCAATACCTGGTAGCCCGTTACGTATTGGCTTATACCTCTGACGTGCTAGTGGTTAAATCCACAACCAAGGTGTTGACGAGTCTTTAGAGTCCCCCACATTCAGTTACTCAAGTTTCGGGCGAAACGCTGTAGTGGCCGTATGGAGATATGGCACGGTTCGATCAGATACGTGCGGTATTGCACGGATCAGGATCGGACAGTTTGTACTAGAGGCCGTATGGATATATGGTACGGTTCGATCAGATACATGCGGTATTGCACGGATCAGGATCGGACGGATAATACTATCCGGCTTTGGTTTAAGCCGGATTCTAGTATAGTACAGTGTAGATTTTGTCTCATTGCATTTGTATTTCGGTCGGAATACAAATGCGTGTGTGTATACACAGTATCGGGGTTTTCCTGTAATTTATTACGGGACCAGTTTTCTAGAGTTGCCAGTTTGCTTTCTGTTTCGGCCAATTTCCTTTTTATCGTTCATTGGCCGAAGATTGGTGGAGGAGAGCTTATTTGCATTTGTGCAAATAAGCAATTTGGAAAGGGGGTCTTTGCATATTTTTGTATCATGATACTTGCACCATCATTGCTTGACTTTCTTTAGTCATCATGGCTAGTCTTGTAGTGTCATGATGGCATGACCTTTTGGTGATGATGATGGATTATGATGGTTGTATGAATGTTGGGGTTTCTTTGTGATCATTTCTTTTTTCATGATAGTTTTTTCTCTCTCATTCTCTCCATTGCTCAAGAGTGGCCGGCCAAGCTTGTATGGGGGCTGCCCATTTTTATTTTGGTGGGGATTTTGGTATCTTTGGCTTTGTAAAATCCCTACAACTCCATCTTCAAAAGTCCATATCATTTCCTCCACCACAAAGGCAACATCCACAACCCCAAAGTGAGACATGAGCACTACACATTCTACAGCAAATCTTGGGCACGTCGACTCGCCAGCTTCGTGCCCGAGTTGCCTCGGTATAGAGGCGGGAGACCGTAAAAGATGCAGGCGACGTGGTGCCTTTCCGGCGAGGAGGTGGAGACCGGACATTCCGCGGGAGATCGGGACGACGGCGAGAAGACCGGAGGACTCGGATCACTCGGAATATCTCTCTTCCCCATCTTGTAGTTAGCTAGGACTAGTTAATGGTACGATCCGGGTTTTAGTGCGTGGTGGTGCCGGTTCAAGAAAATTTAAAGTTAACTATCGCTTCCGCATTTGGCCTCGGGATGGAGGCCGGGGCGCCGCCGTGCACTTACAAATGGAATCTAAGGCTGTTAATCTTCATTATTGCATTTCGATGTCAGAATATATCATGGTAGACTCAGATCTTAAATCATAATTCGTTGCATATTAGAGCACCATATTGTATACCCACATCCATGTTTAATTGCTTACTAATTAACTGCATAACTCCTAGCACCTTTAAATAGCTTCTACCCCGAATACCTAGTGGCATCCATTGAACGTATTTTATATATATCAGTGCATCGCTAGAATATTTAGTATGTATTAGCATGGTTTTAACATTCATATCTGTTTTACTGTATTCATGTAGTGTTGAAACCATCTACTAAATACAAACTGATATCTGTGCATCTACATATTTTAATCTGTACCTGATTGCATTTCACGTTATAAATTCCACCTTGTTAATTCTAGTAGTACACCTTCTTGTTCTGTATGCCATGATTTTGCTAGTTTGATTTTGAGCACCCACATGATACCTTGTACACCCTGACATGACCTGCTACAACTATTACTTGATATAACATGGTACCGTACACCCCTGACATGACATGACACCTTTATACATTACCTGGCTTGACATGATGTACCATCGCTTGACCCGTTACCTGATCTTGTATCTAATGCCAACAAACCTGACATGTAGTCCTCATGGACCGTTCCTGTTGTCTATCCAGACAATCCTGTTTACCTGATCCTGTGTTGGCATTAGTTCTTGATTACGGGATACCTAACTTGACATACACATATAAATTGGGGGTATGGGGAAATCAAAGGTGAAACCTGACTTGTAACTCAACAGTTCGCTACTTGTTTTGATCAGTTTTAGTGGCTAGGCCAGCCTTGGAATGATGCTGCTGACATCATTCATCTATACATATTTCCTGTTTAGTGCCTAGCGGCATGTCTCGGTTTCATCCCGAGAATCTGGGCCGTGGTCCCGGGTATGTACGGGATACTATTGAGTTACATCGACGATTCATCAATTTGATTTCAAAGACTATAGAGTGGAAAACCCAATAGAACAGTTTAGTTTACTCACTGCACACTACCCTGTACTGCCTGATTTATATTACTGTTACACCTGCTTTTCATTCATGTTTATATTGGCATTGCCTGTTACCCTGTTTATATTTTATTGCTTGATGACATGACGCGCTGACGTCTGGGTTTTGCATGGCCCAGATTCTTCTACCTTGTTGCAGACTGATCATGAGTATTGCCGCTGTTGGACGAGCAGTGAAGTTCCTGTCGGTATGTAGTTTCACTTCCAGGTGGTTCATTTATTGTATCTTTTGGCTTCCGCATATTGTTATTTCTTGACTCTTTTACTCTGGCTTATGGACATGTACTAGATAGTTAGTTTACTTTCCTGTTCTTGACATCTCTACAGCCGTAATGTGACCGTGGAAGGATTTTTCCTAACCACAGGTAGCATGGTTGGCTATGTCACGTGCCCATCTTAGCGTACTCTGGGAAGCGGGGCATGACATGGTTCTTTTGGTATCAGAGCCATATGTTAGTCGGGTTGATTCTTTTGTATTTGGGTATTGTACCCAATACACGAATCAGAATACCCGTGTTTAGGAAACATGTCCTGCCACCTTGCCGTTTTACCGTTTTTGAATCAAGTTCTTCCTGATTATATCTTTTACGATGTGCAAACTTCCTTTGCATATCGACTCGAAAACCTGATTCCTTGTTATCTCTAGGACTTGGGCGACTTTGGTGGAGTTATGTAATTGTGCCCATGAACTGCATCATGGTTACAATGCGGTACTCTATTTAAATAACTTGGAGTCCTGGCCTTGATTCCCTTCCGTATTCCATGATCGTTATATTACCCCGCTTCTCCCGGTTTCATTACTTACTAGTTATTGTTTTATCGCTAGCTTGAATCTTGTTTACCGTGGTTAACCCTCTTCAGTATCTTGACTTCGGATGAAGTCATCTTGGTATCTTACTCGTTCTTGTTTTTCCCCGCGTTAGGATTCTTCAATCCCGGTGCATTTCCTGGTTTGTTGTTTTCTTGGGAATGGGATTTCGCGACACTTTTCACGCTCATATTGATTGTAAGGAAGGGAAGGTGATTCCCCAGATTCCCGGACATTCGGAAGTTGTTTTGCTGCAGGAAGCAGTTCTGTCAGGCCAGTCGAGTTAGGGCTAAGCCGACAAACAAGGTTCTTTCGTCAATGGCAGTTGATAAGAAAGAAGCGCCTGCTATAGTTCGAGAATTCATGGACGTGTTCGAGGACACCTCGGGTTTACCGCCGAAGCGAGACGTGGAGTTCGCAAGTGATCTTGTTCCTGGTGCAGCACCAATCTCATGGGCGTATTATCCAATGGCACCAGTAGAGTGGAAGAAGTCAGGAAGTAGATTACAGAATTAGTTGAGAAGGGTTAGTTTCACCGCAGCAACTTAACTGGGGAAGCTCCAGTTCTTCTAGTAAAGAAGAAGGATGACACAGGGAAGGTGTGCATTGATTATCGAGGATCAAACCGAGTGATTATTATGAACTAGTACCCGATCCCTCGCATTGGCGAAGTGTTTGAGCAGCTTAGTGGCGCGAGGGTATTCTCAAAGCTGGGTTTGCGGTTCGATATCATCAGGTCCGAGTTAAATCAGAAGATATTTGCAAGACTGCGTTCCGAACTCAGTATGGACATTACGAGTAGTAGTGATGCCCTTCGGAGTAACGAATAAGCCGGCAATATTTATGGACTTGATGAACGGAATCTTTTCACCATTCTTGGAACAGTTTTAGTAATGGCCATGGAAGATATTCTGGTCTACTCGAGGAGCATTGAAGAGCATACAGAACACTTGAAGCTCGCACTGCAGACAGTGAGGCAAGAAAGATTTCATGAAAAGATGAGCAAGTGCAAGTTTTGGCTTGAAGAAGTAAAGTTTTGGGACATACCGTAGTTGGAGATAGAATCGCCGTTGATCCTGAAAGATTACTGCAGTTCGAGAATGGGCGATTCTGAAGAATGTTGCGGAGATAAGAAGTTCCTTAGACTTGCCGGGTATTATAGAAGGATCGTGAAGAATTTTTCTCGTTTGGCTGAGCCTTGACCAAGCTTACGTGCAAGGAGGTACCATTGGTATGGACAAATAAGTGTACGTCAGCTTTTGAGGCGATGGAGCAAAGTTTGACAACCGCTTTCGTTTTAACCGTGCCAGACAGTTCCGGAGGATTGGTGTTTCGCAGCAACGCATCTGGGAAGGAATTGGGTTGTGTATCGGTACAGCATGGGAAGGTTGTAGCTTACGCGTTGAGACAGTTGAAGACCCATGAGAAGAATTACCCAACTCATGACTTGGAGTTTGCGGCTGGGATTTTCGCTTGAAGATTTGGAGACATTACTTATTGGGCGAATGAGGTCTAAGTATTCACCGATCACAAAAGCCTAAAGTACGTGTTCACTCAGAAGGAGCTCGTGTGAGACAGTGAAGATGGTTGAAGCCGACGGATGACTACGACTTCGATCTTAAGTACCATCCGGGAAAAGTTAGCGTTGTACCGGATACTCAGTCGGATACCGGCAATTCAAATATTGATTACGCAGAAGGAACTCATTGAAGACTTTCGAAGATTTGATTTGGAGGTTGTGCTATCGCATTCTTCAGGACAGTGATGCAGCTGCAAGTACATTCGTCATTGATCAAGAGTAATAAGGCAGCGCAGTCGAAGGACCCTAGACTACGAAAGTTCGAGAACAGGTTGAAGCCGGACTACGAACAGATTTACTGATCCATGAAGATGGTTCGTTGTGATAGTTGTCTGTGTGTGCCAATGGAGGTATTCGTGAAGAGCTTATGAAGGAGGCACACCATTCAACTTATTCCGTACATCCAGGTGGCATGAAGATGTACCGAGACTTACGACAGTATTTCCGGTAGGAAGGTCTGAAACGGGAGTTTGCCCGCTTTGTGGCAAAGTGCTTGGTATGTCAGCAAGTTAAGGCTGAATATCAAAGGGCTGCTGGTTTATTACAATCACTTCCGATTCCTCAGTGGAAGTGGGAACATATGACCATGAATTTCGTGACGGCTCTACCACAGAGTCTGAAAGGCAACAATGTTGTTGGGTGATTGTTGATCGTTTGACCAAGGCCTCTCATTTCATTCCTTTTCGGGTTGGTCAATCAACAGAAGTTTTGGCAGAACGGTGCATGCAGGAGATTGAGTACCAATGAGCATCGTGTCCAACCGTGACGCTCGTTTCTTATCACACTTTTGGGAGGAGCTTACGGGGAAGTTTGGGGACTCGATTGAAAATAGTACAGCGTATCATCCTCAAACAGATGTTTAAGCTGGGAGAACGATTCAAACTCTTGAAAGTATGCCGAGAGCTTGCAAGTTGGGACTTCAGGGTTCTTATGAGGATCATCTACTTTGGGTGGAGTGTTCTTACAGCGACAGTTCCAGGAGTCGATGCAGAAGGCTCCATTCGAAGCTTTTATAGTCGCAAGTGCCGTTCCCTGGTTTGTTGGGACGATTTTGGTGGACGAAGTTTAGTGGGACCAGATTTGGTTGTGCAGACTGTTGAGAAGGTTGATAGATTCTGGAATCATATTAGTGCAGCACGGGACCGACACGAGCTGGCAGATAAGTTGAGAAGACCTATAAAGTTCGCCGCTGGTAGTGTGGTGTTCTTGAAGGTGTCACCGACTAGAGGGGGGATACGTTTCAGAAAGCTTAGTCCTCGATTCGTTGGACCTTTTGAGATCTTGGAACGTGTTAGAGAAGTGGCTGATCGTTTGGCGCTACCACAATCCATGGCGAATGGTCATGACGTGTTTCTGGTACCTCAACCCCGTAAGTATGTTCGAGATGAAACACATGCGTTGGATCATTCGGAGCTGACTGTACGAGAAGATTTGACATTTGAAGAGCGACCGAGGTCGATCGTGGATCGAAGAGAAAATGGTTCTTAAGAACAAAGTTATCCCTCTTGTACTTGTCTCTTGGGGTAATCGCTCGCATGGAGAACCAACTTGGGAACGAGAAGATGAAATCCGGCAGAAGTTTCCACATCTATTCTTGAAAATTCTTGTTTGTTTATCCTATCTTGTTCTTGGAATTTCGAGGACAAAACTCTTTTGTAGTTGGGTATAATGTAACACCCGAGTTCATTTATACCAATTCTAGTTTCCGTATTTACCTATCCATGGTCTTTTCTTGATATAACGTATCTTGGGTGCGAATGGTGTGTTACATTTTATATTGCATTCGACCCGACCCGCTTCCTTGAACCTGTTTGACTCTTATTTATAGATTACCTTGACTTGTTTCATGGACAAGTGCATCTCATGATTTAGTATATTGGTATTTATCTAGTATCGCATCTTTTGCATATAACAGTTTAAATCACGTAAAATAAATTAAAATTGCATTTCATGGCCTGCATGATACCCCTAACCCTGTGGTAGCGTCCTTGCATCGTGTTCTCGTCCCGTTCAGTGAAACGGACGTGTTTGGATGGATACGCGCACATGCGTGCATCCGTTCTTGGGGGTATACTTTTTCTTTAACCGAGCATCCATTTTGAAAGGGGGAAGTCGCATATATTTTTAATATTTTAAATCTGGATTTTTAGACCCGACCCGGGCCTGTTTTGAAGTAAATTTGTATTTACCAAAATCTCAATCGGACTAATATTATATTCTAATATTTATTTCACACTATTCATAATCTTTAAACAAACTATATATATTTTTATATATTAAACCTTATCAATCCTAACCTAAAGATTTTATTAACAGTGTCTCTCTCTTTCTGTCTCTCTCTCTCACAGCTTTCTCTCTCTCTTTCTTTATATATTGTATATAGATATTTTTTAACTGACCCAATCTTTTTCCCCAAGTCTCCTCTATCCCTCATCTTCTTCGTTCTTTATTTTTTCTTCCCTCCTCTCGCCACGAGAACCCAGCCCTGCCTCGCCGTCGCCTTCACGCCGGCGACCCTTCGTCTCAACCCTAGCCACCATCCTCTCCTCTCTCTCTCTTTCCTCTTCCTTTCTCCCTTGCGCCCATCTCGAACCACCACTGCACACCCACGAGCACGAGAACCCAACCCAACGTAGCCTCACCTCCCTGTCGTCCCATCATCCCCGACGACCTCACTTCGTCGACTCCATCTCGCCTCCACCTCCTCATCTCCCTCGTCACCAGCACAGACTCCTTTTCTCTCTCTTCTTCTTCTTCTTCATCTCCGTTCTTCTCCTGACTTCATCGCCAGAACCTAGCGCCTCACCGCCATCGCCGTCCCCTCGACACCGATCTCCTTTTTCATCATCATCTCTTCCTCAATCTCATCTCTCCCTCCACCCGACACCACCATCACCCCGACCAGTGAACTCCGACGCCTGCATCAAAACCCTGCGAACCCATCACCTTCGTCGTCGCCTCCACATCGCCCCTGCGCCTCCTCCTCAACCACCTCGGCTTCATGTCCTTCCTCCTATCGTCTACCGCCTCACCTGCAACCCTAGATCCGTGCACCCACCGTGTAACCAAAGCCCACACCACCATCATCACCATCTCCTTTCTCTCCCTAACTTCTCTGTTATACCTCCTACAACTCAGCAGCCCCCAGCAAACAAACACAAACCCTAACCGACACCCTAAACCCAAACTCTAGCTTCGCCGGAGATCGTTCACGGCCGTTGACACCCTCATGACCCCTCTCTGCAAACCACGGTGAGCTTTCTCTTCTTCTCATTCTTCTTCTTCTTCTTTCCTTTCTTCGCTTTCTTTCTTTTCTGTAAATCTTGATTTCTGTAGTTCGCCGGAGACGTGACGACGTCGACGACCCAGCGAGCGTATCTGACCCATGTGATCACTGTGCGTAGCTTGGATCCGTTCCATGTACCGTGCGCGTGTCGCGGCGTTTTTTCCGCCGACGTGAGACGTTCCGTATTCCCATTCCTGATCCGTTAAGGCAAGTTAATCTTGCTACATGCTACTATAACATCTATATATAATTATTTCATGTTTAAGACTGTAAATGGAATCTAAGGCTGTTAATCTTCATTATTGCATTTCGATGTCAGAATATATCATGGTAGACTCAGATCTTAAATCATAATTCGTTGCATATTAGAGCACCATATTGTATACCCACATCCATGTTTAATTGCTTACTAATTAACTGCATAACTCCTAGCACCTTTAAATAGCTTCTACCACGAATACCTAGTGGCATCCATTGAACGTATTTTATATATATCAGTGCATCGCTAGAATATTTAGTACGTATTAGCATGATTTTAACATTCATATGTGTTTTACTGTATTCATGTAGTGTTGAAACCATCTACTAAATACAAACTGATATCTGTGCATCTACATATTTTAATCTGTACCTGATTGCATTTCACGTTATAAATTCCAGCTTGTTAATTCTAGTAGTACACCTGCTTGTTCTGTATGCCATGATTTTGCTAGTTTGATTTTGAGCACCCACATGATACCTTGTACACCCTGACATGACCTGCTACAACTATTACTTGATATAACATGGTACCGTACACCCCTGACATGACATGACACCTTTATACATTACCTGGCTTGACATGATGTACCATGGCTTGACCCGTTACCTGATCTTGTATCTAATGCCAACAAACCTGACATGTAGTCCTCATGGACCGTTCCTGTTGTCTATCCAGACAATCCTGTTTACCTGATCCTGTGTTGGCATTAGTTCTTGATTACGGGATACCTAACTTGACATACACATATAAATTGGGGGTATGGGGAAATCAAAGGTGAAACCTGACTTGTAACTCAACAGTTCGCTACTTGTTCTGATCAGTTTTAGAGGCTAGGCCAGCCTTGGAATGATGCTGCTGACATCATTCATCTGTACATATTTCCTGTTTAGTGCCTAGCGGCATGTCTCGGTTTCAGCCCGAGAATCTGGGCCGTGGTCCCGGGTATGTACGGGATACTATTGAGTTATATCGACGATTCATCAATTTGATTTCAAAGACTATAGAGTGGAAAACCCAATAGAACAGTTTAGTTTACTCACTGCATACTACCCTGTACTGCCTGATTTATATTACTGTTACACCTGCTTTTCATTCATGTTTATATTGGCATTGCATGTTACCCTGTTTATATTTTATTGCTTGATGATATGACGCGCTGACGTCTGGGTTTTGCATGGCCCAGATTCTTCTACCTTGTTGCAGACTGATCAGGAGTATTGCCACTGTTAGACGAGCGGTGAAGTTCCTGTCGGTATGTAGTTTCACTTCCAGGTGGTTCATTTATTGTATCTTTAGGCTTCCGCATATTGTTATTTCTTGACTCTTTTACTCTGGCTTATGGACATGTACTAGATAGTTAGTTTACTTTCCTGTTCTTGACATCTCTACAGCCGTAATGTGACTGTGGAAGGATTTTTCCTAACCACAGGTAGCATGGTTGGCTATGTCACGTGCCCATCTTAGCGTACTCTGGGAAGCGGGGCGTGACAGATTTCAAGTTCTTTTAAAAGTGTCTGACTCAGACTAAGTCTCGATCTAATCAATCTGACTTGAATGTGATTCAAGTACAAACTACAATACAAATGAATCTATCTATTCAATCTATATCAATCTGTATTGACTGAACCGAACCATGGATATATTCCATTGACATGTTCTTCCATTATATCCGTTCCATTACTGATATCATGGTTTTGGAAAGTCATCCATCTATACAATTTACAAGACAATACAATACAATCCAAGCAATATAATCAAGACATCGCAGGGTTTATAAGGGGTAGATTGGTACAGAAGGTTTTAGAAGTGGCACAGGACTGCAACCATAAGACACCTAACCTGAATCTCCATTGCCGTTGTACCGTGGCTGAACGGTTCTTTGTACTCCATATACCTTAGTCTCCAGGATAGTGACACTCCTCTCGTATACACTGGCTTCTTCTGTACCAAGATATGAACAACAGCGTTAACACTAAATAACAACATTAAACAGCTATACTCTATTCTGTCTATTTCTATTCTGATCTATCTACGGGATTTACCGAGCGACTTATTCGCTGACGACATTCTCTTTCTTCTTCTTTGAAATGTCGTCAGGTGATTCGAATTCACTGGAGATCGATCCCAGCAGCGAGGACTTAGATCAGTTTAATGAAGACCCGGAGTTTTAGATTCACTTGTATATTACATTTCATTTTCATTTCTGTTATGTCATTGTTTAGGCATTGCTTTCATTCCATGTATTTTCATTTCAGTTGTATTGTAAGAATGTTTAATAAATAAAGTTGTTGTTTATTTACATCTTGTCTCTTGTGTATATTTTATTTTATATTGCTTAGATATGCTTAGCGTGTTTACTTCTGAATAAATACGTAGCGGCCTCGTCACGTCCTCTGCCCGTATACTGGGAAGCAGGGCGTGAAAGGTTTGGTTGGTGGCCCATGCAGGTCTAATGCGTGTGGACATACATGTCAGCTATGTATGGACATACAGATCAGTTCTTTGTGGACAACCTAAGCAATATATGTAACATCCGAGTTCATTTATGCCAATTCCAGTTTCCATATTTACCTATCCATGGTTTTCTTGATTTAGCGTGTTTGGGTGTGATTGGTATTTTACATATTACCTCGCATTCGACCCGACCCGCTTGCTTGAGCCTGGTTAACTTTTATTTATAGTTTATCTTGACTTGTTGCATGGACTAGTGCATCTCATAATTTGGTATATACTAGTATTTTATCTAGTATCGCATTTGTTGCTTATAACAATTTAAATCATGTAAAATAAATTAAAATTGCATTTCATGGCCTGCCTGATACCCCTAACCCTGTGGTAGCGTCTTTGCATCATGTTCTCGTTCCGTTCAGTGAAACGGACGTGTTTGGATGGCTACGCGCACGAGCGTGCGTTCGTACATTGGGGTATGCTTGTTATTACTTAATCCTTCATTTTTAGTTTTTGGAGCTTCCAAATAAATTTCATACTTTAAATCCAAATTTTTTGGACCCGACCCGGATACGTTTTGGGCTACATTTGTAATTACTGGGAAAATCTGAATTTTGCTTAATACTTTATAATAGTAAAAGATTTCCTTTAACAGTTTAAAATCTTCTCTAAACCATCAAATATTTTAATCGATGAAATCTTTCCTTAACACTCTTTTCTCCCTTCTGCTGCTCCACCAATCAGCCCTTATTTCTTTCGAGTGGTGGCCCCCACGAGATCTCTTCTCTCTATTTCTCTTTCTCTTCCTTTCTCTCTTTCCGCAACTCTCTCTCTCTCTCTCAGGCCTCTCTCTCTCCTCTCGCTGTTCCCTCTCTCTCATCTCGCGGTAGGTATAGGTCGCAACACCGCCTATTCCCTTATCGTCACCGCCAACTTTCTTCTTCTCCTTCTTCTATATATTTCTTCCAGCGCCACGAACCCATTTTAAAACGAAACCCTAACCCTAACTCCTCAATCCCTAATCCACCGACGTCGACCCTCGTCACCCTCTACTCCAGCACCTCATTCTCCTTCGTTCTCCTTCGAACGAACCCACTGCAACCTCTAACCGAGCACCTCTATCCACCATCACCACCTCATCGCCGCCGACTCCCTCATGTCGTCGTCATCATCTTCCTCTCCTCTGCTCCTTCTCGAGAGCCTGACCGTGCACGCACACCGCACACAAAACCCCAGCAACTTCTACCCGAGACCAAACCCTAACCAAACCCTAGATCTTCTGAAACCTTTCGCCGGCGTCCCTCGCCGCTGTCGATCTCGCCGCCACTGCCAGCACACCCCTCTGCAGCCAGTTAGCAATCCTACTCTCATTCCTCCTCCATTCTCCCTTCTTGCTTTCATTTCTTTTCTTTTTTTAAGTGATTACTTTCGTGTTTGCTGCCGATGTCCAGATCGTCGGAGTTCGCCGCGACGCCGACGATCCCCACGACCCAGCGAGGACCTCTGACCCGTGTGATCCCACTGTTAGTTGTTTGGACTCTTTCCATGTACCGTGCGTGCGTCGCGTCTTTTCCCGTCGGCACGTGACGTTCCGTTTCCCGTTTCTTGATCCTTCGAGGCAAGTGAAACTTGCTACATGCTATACACGATATTTCTATATTTATTTATTTAATTTCAGGTTAAATCTATAGATAGAATCTAAGTTAAGAATTCCAAGTTAACCGTGCGATGTTTCGTTTACATTTAGCTTCAGACTTGAAACCTACCCGATGCATTCACTTTACCAAACCTAATAACCACATTTATATGTTTAATCGCATTTTAACTATTGACATAGCTTATGGTATTCTTTCTATAGTTTTACTCCATCGGACACCCGTGTGCATTTTAACCTGTTTTAGTTATGATTTCATCCATTGAATATATTATATATCATTGCATCCCTAAAATTACTTAATACTTGTTAACGTGATTTTAACATCCATAATTGTCATACTGTATGAATGTAATGTTGAAACTATCTCTTAAACTCAAACTGATAACCGTACATCTATTAATTTAGCTTGTACCTATTTTCATGTCATATTACATGTGCCAGTTTATTGTTCTGATAGTACCCATGCTTGTTTATAACCATGATGATGCTAGTTTATTATGAGCACCCACATGATATCTTGTATACCCTGACCTGACTTGCTACACATATTACCTGACCCGACATGGTACCGCACGACTCTTGATATGACAGGACACTTATATACACTACCCGGCTTGACCTGACGTACCATGGCTTTACCTGTTACCTGATCTTGCGTCTAATGCCAACAAACCTGTCCTGTAGTCCTCATGGACCGTTCCTGTTGTCTATCCAGACAAACCTGTACTTGCCTGATCATGTGTTGGCATTAGTGCTAGAATATTTAATACTTGACTTGAACACATATAACTTCGGGTATGGGGAAATTAGTATTGTAACCGAACGTAACTCAAAGGGCCATACCCATTGTTTGCCGTTTTTCCGGGCGTTACGGAATACCCATTGTTTGCCTTTTTTTCCGGGCATTACGGAATACCTATTGTTTGCCGTTTTCCGGGCGTTACGAAATACTTATTGTTTGCCGTTTTTCCGGGCGTTACGGAATACCTATTGCTTGCCATTTTTCCGGGCGTTACGGAATAACCACCGACGAGTTACGATGAGAATTACATTAATTGGTTTCGAAGACTTTAGAATAGATGACCCCGTAGCACAGTTTAGATACCTATGCACTTCACTTATACTGACACATTCACTGATAAATATTCTCATTATATTCCTGTTCATACTCATACCTGTACGTCTTACTACCCCTGTTAATATTATTGCTTAATATTATGACGCGCTGACGTCTGGGTTTTGCATAGCCCAGATTCCTTACCTTTGCTGCAGTCCAAGCAGGAGTACTTCAGTCAGCAGGATGAGCAGTGAAGACTCGTTAGTAGTTAGTTCTTTTATTTTCAGTAGTTCATTCCTGATGTGAGCCCGCATTATGGGACATACATTCCAGTTATTCTTGTATTGGATCTTTTGCTTCCGTATTATTTATTCTCAACTCATTTTATTTTGGCTTATGGACATGTGCTAGATAGTTTTATTTTGTTCTTGATGTCTCTACAGCCGTAATGTGACTGTGGAAGGATAATTTCTATCCACAGGTAACATGGTTGGCTATGTCACATGCCTACCTTAGCGTACTCTGGGAAGCGGGGCATGACATGGTTGTTTTGGTATCAGAGCCATAGGTTAATCGGGTTGATTCTTTTGTAGTTAGGTATTGTACCCAATACATGAATCAGAATACTCGTGATTAGGAAACATGTCCTGTCACCTTGCCGTTTTACCGTTCTTGAATCTTAACCTCCTCCTGATCATACTTTTACGATATGCAGACCTCCTTTGCATATCGACTCGAAACCTGATTCCTTGTTTATCTCTAGAACTTAGGCGACTTGGGTGGAGTTATGTAATTGTAGCTATGATACCGCGGCATAGTTACAATACGGTACTCTATTTAAGTAACTCGGAGTTCTAGCCTTGATCTACATTTTGAATCTGTTATCATGCTAATCCTTGGGTGTTTTGATTTCAGGAATATGGAAGACAAGAATTTGAAGACATACCAAAGGCGTGTTGACGAAGCCGCTATGCTTGGAGTAATACGTGGGATGTTGGAAAACCAAAAGCGACAGGCCGAACTGATGCAGCAGCAAGCTGAATCTTTTCAGGAAGGTTTGCGGACCATTCTGCAGTCTGTAAGCAATGCTGTTGCCAGACCAGTGGATCGTGTGGGAACCGTGGCGGATTTCAGGAGACTGGGTTCGTCTGTCTTTACTGGCCTGGAGGAGCCGTTGCCAGCAGAGCAGTGGCTGGTTGATACGGAGAATTTACTCATTGCGGCACAGATCCCAGAGGATAAGAGGGTGGATGTGGTATGCATCCAGTTGGTAGACTACGCCCGTGAATGGTGGCTTGTGGAAGAGACCCGCTTGCCTAAGCCGATCAGTTGGGAGGATTTCTCGAGGAGTTTCTTGGAGAAGTTCTTCCCACGGACTGGACGGGAGGAAATGGAGGAAAAATTCGTCAATTTGAAGCAGAACGGCGCACCTGTAGATGTACATGCAGCTGAGTGGACGCGGCTCAGCAGATTCGCGGGACCTTTGGTTGCCAGCAATGCTGATAGGGCAAGAAGGTTCATGCGCAGTTTGGATGTGGAAATCCAGAGGCATATTGTCTCCCTGGGTTTAACCACTTTCTCGCAAGTACTTACAGCAGCCCGAGAGCAGCGGAGTCTATCGATAAAGACCGGGGGTACACCGCAGCCAGCAGTTACAACATGGAAGCCGACATTTGCACTGAACCGAGCACATGGACGCAAAGGTATTCCGGTGGACAGGCGTGGCGTTGTACCAATGAAGAAGTCAGTTTTTCCCGAGCAAAAGGGAAGGGTGTTGTGCGATTACTGCCAACGACCGGGTCATTATCGAAGAGATTGTCGTAAGAGGCTTGGACTTTGTCTTATCTGCGGATCAGCGGATCACACCATTGATACTTGTCCGTCGAAGCTACGGTTGAAGGATGACACTCGGAAGCCACCGCTGAGACAGTTTCAGGAGCAGAAGCTGATAACTCAGGGACCCAATCAAGCTCGAGCCTTTACCCTGACGACTGAAGAGGCTAAAGCTCCAGAGGAAGTCGTTTCAGGTACCCTACTTGTTCATGGTTTTCTCGCATTAGCGTTTTTCAATTCTAGTGCATCCCATTGATTTATGTCGTCCAGGTTTATTACTATACACTCGAAGACTTGCACGACCCTGTTTAGTTTTGGGACATACACACTGGGAATGGGAAAATCATATCTAATAGAGGGTGTAAGGATTGTTCTGTTGTTGTTGGCGGACGGGAGTTATTTGCAGATTTCTTGGTGATTGTTACCGGCAGTTATGAAGTCATCTTGGGAATGGATTTTTCAGCACTTTCCATGCTCACATTGAGTGTAGAGCAAGGAAAGCGAATTTCCAGATTCCCGGACACCCAGAGGTTGTCTGGAGGAAGCAGTTCTGTCGGGCCAGTCGAGTTTAGGGCTAGGTCGACAACTAATGTTCCTTCGTCGATGAAGGTTGATAAAGATGAAGCACCAGCTGTTGTTCGAGATTTTATGGACGTGTTCGAGAACATCGCGGGTTTACCGCCAAAACCAGATGTGGTGTTCGCGATCAATCTTGTTCCTGGTACAACGTCAATCTCAAAGGCGTACTATCCAGTGGTACCAGTAGAGTTGGAAGAAGTCAAGAAGTAGAAAGTTACTGAATTACCTGAGAAGGGTTGGATTCGCAGCAGTAACTCTCCTTGGGGAGCTCCAGTTCTTCTAGTAAAGAAGAAAGATGGCACAAGGAGGATGTGCATCGATTGTCGAGAATTAGACCGGGTGGCTATTAAGAACAAGTACCCGATCTCTCGCATGGCGAATTGTTCGTGCAGCTTGGTGGCGTGAGGATATTCTCGAGGCTAGATTTGCGGTCCGGATATCATCAGGTCCGAGTTAAACCAGAGGATATTTGCAAGACTGTGTTCCGAAACTCGGTATGGACATTTCGAGTATTAGTGGTGCCCTTCAGAGTAACGAGTGCACCGACGATATTTATGGACTTGATGAGCCGAATCTTTTCACCATTCTTGGACCAATGTATAGTGGTATTTATTGATAATATTCTGGTCTACTCCAGGAGCAGTGAAGGGCATGCAGAATTTTTGGCGATCGCACTGCAGACGATGAGGCAAGAAAATTTGCCTGCGAAGGTGAGCAAGTACGAGTTTTGGCTTAAAGAGGTGAAGTGTTGGGACATGTCGTGTCTGGAGATGGAATCACCGTTGATCCCGAAATGATTGCAACAGTTTGAGATTGGCCGATTCCGAAGAATGTTGTAGAGATCAGAAACTTTCTTGGACTTGCCGGGTATTACAGATATTTGTGAAGAACTCACGAAGGAGGCGCACAGTTCAGCATGTTCCGTACATCCGAGAGGCACGAAGATGTACCGAGATTTACGACAGCAATTCTGGTGGGAAGGCATGAAACGGGAGATTGCTCGTGTTGTAGCAGAGTGCTTAGGGTGTCAGCAAGTTGAGGCTGAACATCAAAAGGGTTGCTGGTTTATTGCAACCACTTCCGATTCCTCTATGGAAGTGGGAGCATATGACCATGAATTTCGTGACGACTTTACCGTGGAGTCCAAAGGGAAACATTGAAGTTTGGGTGATTGTTGATTGATTGACCAAGGCAACTCATTTCATACCTTTTCGAGTTGGTCAATCAACAGGAACTTTGGCAGAACGATACATGCAGGAGATCGTAAGATTGCATGGAGTACCGGCGAGCATCGTGTCCGACAGTGACATCCGTCTCTTAGCACACTTCTGGAGGAGTTTACAGGAAAGCTTGGGGACTCGATTGAAGTTTAGAACGGTTTATCATCCTCAAACAGATGTCCAGTCGGAGAGAACGATCCAAACTCTTGAAGATATGTTGAGAGCTTGCATGTTGGACTTCAAGGGTTCATGGGCGGATCATCTACATTTGGCGGAGTTTTCTTACAACAACAGTTTCCAGGAAACTATTCAGATGGCTCCATTCAAAGCTTTGTATGGTCGCAAGTGTCGTTCACCTGTTTTTTGGGACGATGTCGGTTAACGAAGATTGTTGGGACCAGATTTGGTTGTGCAGACAGTTGAGAAAGTTAATGCAATTCGGAATCATATGAAAGCAGCACAAAACAGACATAAGAGTTGGGCAGATACGTCGAGAAGACCTCTAGAGTTTGCCGTGGGTGATTTGATATTCTTGAAGATATCACCGACTAGAGGGGTGATTCGTTTCGAAGTCAAGGAAAGCTCAGTCCTCGATTCGTCGGACTTTTGAGACTTTGGAGCATGTTGGTGAGGTAGCATATTGATTGGCAATACCGCAATCCATGGAGAATGTGCGTGACGTGTTTCACGTATCTCAACTCCGTGAGTATGTTCGAGATGAAACATATGTGGTGGATCATTCGGAGCTAACTGTACGAGCAGACATGATTTTTGAAGAGCGGGCGATTGCGATTGTGGATCGAAGGGAAAAGGTTCTTAAGAATAAGATTATCCCTCTCATACATATTTCTTGGAGTAATCGATCACATGGAGAGTTAACTTGGGAACGAGAAGATGAAATCCGGCAGAAGTTTCCCCATCCTTTCTTGTAGGTTTGTTGGTCGTTTATCCCTTTTGTGTTCTTGGAATTTCGAGGACGAAATTCTTTTGTAGTTGGGTATAATGTAACACCCGAGTTCATTTATGCCAATTCCAGTTTCCATATTTACCTATCCATAGTTTTCTTGATTTAGCGTGTTTGGGTGCGAATGGTATTTTACATATTACCTCGCATTCGACCCGACCCGTTGCTTGAGCCTGGTTAACTTTTATTTATAGTTTATCTTGACTTGTTGCATGGACTAGTGCATCTCATAATTTGGTATATACTAGTATTTTATCTAGTATCGCATATGTTGCTTATAACAATTTAAATCATGTAAAATAAATTAAAATTGCATTTCATGGCCTGCCTGATACCCCTAACCCTGTGGTAGCGTCCTTGCATCATGTTCTCGTTCCGTTCATTGAAACGGACGAGTTTGGATGGCTACGCGCACGAGCGTACGTTCGTTCTTTGGGGTATGCTTTTTATTACTTAATCCTTCATTTTTAGTTTTTGGAGCTTCCAAATAAATTTCATACTTTAAATCCAAATTTTTTGGACCCGACCCGGGCACGTTTTGGGCTACATTTGTAATTACTGGGAAAATCTAATTTTTTCTTAATACTTTATAATAGTAAAAGATTTCCTTTAACAGTTTAAAATCTTCTCTAAACCAACAAATATTTTAATCGATGAAATCTTTCCTTAACACTCTTTTCTCTCTCCTGCTGCTCCACCAATCAGCCCTCCTTTCTTTTGAGTGGTGGCCCCCACGAGATCTCTTCTCTCTATTTCTCTTTCTCTTCCTCTCTCTCTCTCCGCAACTATCTCTCTCTCTCCTCTCGATGTTCCCTCTCTCTCATCTCGCGGTAGGTATAGGTTGCAACACCGCCTATTCCCTTATCATCACCGCCCACTTTCTTCTTCTCCTTCTTCTATATATTTCTTCCAGCGCCACGAACCCATTTTAAAACGAAACCCTAACCCTAACTCCTCAATCCCCAATCCACCGACGTCGACCCTCGTCACCCTCTACTCCAGCACCTCCTTCTCCTTCGTTCTCCTTCGAATGAACCCACTGCAACCCCTAACCGAGCACCTCTATCCACTATCACCACCTCGTCGCCACCGACTCCCTCATCTCGTCGTCATCGTCTTCCTCTCCTCTGCTCCTTCTCGAGAGCCTGACCCTGCACGCACACCGCACACAAAACCCCAGCAACTTCTACCCGAGACCAAACCCTAACTAAACCTTAGATCTTCTGAAACCTTTCGCCGGCGTCCCTCGCCATTGTCGATCTCGCTGCCACTGCCAGCACACCCCTCTGCAGCCAGTAAGCAATCCTACTCTCATTCCTCATCCATTCTCCCTTCTTGCTTTCATTTCTTTTCTTTTTTTAAGTGATTGCTTTCGTGTTTGCTGCCGATGTCCAGATCGTCGGAGTTCACCGCGACGTTGACGATCCCCACGACCCAGCGAGGACCTCTGACCCGTGTGATCCCACTGTTAGTTGTTTGGACTCTTTCCATGTACCGTGCGCGCGTCGCGACTTTTCCTGTCAACACGTGACGTTCCATTTCCCGTTTCTTGATCCGTCGAGGCAAGTGAAACTTGCTACATGCTATACACGATATTTCTATATTTATTTATTTAATTTCAGGTTAAATCTATAGATAGAATCTAAGTTAAGAATTCCAAGTTAACCGTGCGATGTTTCGTTTACATTTAGCTTCAGACTTGAAACCTACCCGATGCATTCACTTTACCAAACCTAATAACCACATTTATATGTTTAATCGCATTTTAACTATTGACATAGCTTATGGTATTCTTTCTATAGTTTTACTCCATCGGACACCCGTGTGCATTCTAACCTGTTTTAGTTATGATTTCATCCATTGAATATATTATATATCATTGCATCCCTAAAATTACTTAATACTTGTTAACGTGATTTTAACATCCATAATTGTCATACTGTATGCATGTAATATTGAAACTATCTCTTAAACTCAAACTGATAACCGTACATCTAATAATTTAGCCTGTACCTATTTTCATGTCATATTACATGTGCCAGTTTATTGTTCTGATAGTACCCATACTTGTTTATAACCATGATGATGCTAGTTTATTATGAGTCTTATATACCCTGACCTGACTTGCTACACATATTACCTGACCCGACATGGTACCGTACGACTCTTGATATGACAGGACACTTATATACACTACCCGGCTTGACCTGACGTACCATAGCTTTACCTGTTACCTGATCTTGCGTCTAATGCCAACAAACCTGTCCGGTAGTCCTCACGGACCGTTCCTGTTGTCTATCCATACAAACCTGTACTTGTCTGATCATGTGTTGGCATTAGTGCTAGAATATTTAATACTTGACTTGAACACATATAACTTGGGGTATGGGGAAATCAGTATTGTAACTGAACGTAACTCAATGGGCCATACCCAATGTTTGCCGTTTTTCCGGGCGTTACGGAATACCCATTGTTTGCCGTTTTTTCCGGGCGTTACGGAATACCTATTGTTTGCCATTTTTCCGGGCGTTACGGAATACCTATTGTTTGCCGTTTTTCCGGGCGTTACAGAATACCTATTGGTTGCCGTTTTTCCCGGCGTTACGGAATAACCACCGACGACTTACGATGAGAATTACATTAATTGGTTTCGAATACTTTAGAATAGATGACCCCGTAGCACAATTTAGATACCTCTGCACTTCACTTATACTGACACATTCACTGATAAATATTCTCATTATATTCATGTTCATACTCATACCTGTACGTCTTACTACCCCTGTTAATATTATTGCTTGATATTATAATGCGCTGATGTCTGGGTTTTGCATAGCCCAGATTCCTTACCTTTGCTGCAGTCCGAGCAGGAGTACTTCTGTCAGCAGGATGAGCAGTGAGGACTCGTTAGTAGTTAGTTCTTTTATTTTCAGTATTTCATTCCTGATGTGAGCCCGCATTATGGGACATACATTCCAGTTATTCTTGTATTGGATCTTTTGCCTCCGTATTATTTATTCTTGACTCATTTTATTTTGGCTTATGGACATGTGCTAGATAGTTTTATTTTGTTCTTGATGTCTCTACAGCCGTAATGTGACTGTGGAAGGATAATTCCTATCCACAGGTAGCATGGTTGGCTATGTCACGTGCCTACCTTAGCGTACTCTGGGAAGCGGGGCGTGGCAATATAACATAAGAAACGGCAACTAAAAACATTCTTTACAATTCATATTCCTTGAATCTTACAATTTCATATACTGTGAATCTGTCCTAACCCAAATTTTTCTTTCAAGATTATAGATTCCCCAAACAACACCAGCACGAATGTCAACAACACTCCCCTACCACTACCACTCACACTTGCCGTAGATGCTCCGATTAATGAGTAGACGGTTTTGCTTGAGGCGATCCGCAACCTCCTGGAGGGACAGCAGCAGCAGACTGCTATCTTGATAAACCGTCCAGAGGCAGAAGCACCTGGGGTGAAACAATTCAGGGCCTTTCACCCTAAGCAGTTCTCAGGAAAGGAGAGCCCCATAGAAGCTGAGGAATGGGCTCAAAGCATTGAAGATGATCTAGCAGCGGCACAAGTGCCAGAGATAGCTTGGGTTCGTGTTGCGAAGTTGCAGCTCATGGATAATTCAAGGGTTTGGTTGAAGGCGGAAGAAAACCGTCTCACCCAACCGATCGAATGGAGGACTTTCCGCGATATGTTCGACGCAAAGTACTTCCCTGAGACTGCCAGATTCGAGATGGAACAACAGTTCATCCACTTACAACTGGGTTCAATGTGGTCCAAATCGGTGGATGAGTATGATGCTGAGTTTACCATGCTCAGTCGGTAAGATACGTCTCAATATTTCGATTTCAAAATATCACATACTACACAGCTAACATAATGCCTTAACAGATTTGCGGCACACCTGATACCGATGGATGAGATCAGAGCCCGACAATTTCAACAAGGGTTAGATCCGGTGATCCATGCTGCATTAGACACAGGAGATTTCCCAACTCACGAATCGGCTCTGAAGGCTGCCCGCCGATATGAGGCAGTGGTAAAGATGAGGGGCAGACCTCAGTCTGCCGGGATGAAGCGCCCTGCCAACCAGATGGCAGGAAGAGCCTCTTCAAGGCCACCATTTATGCCAAGGAGACTGGGGGTACCAAACAACCGGCCTAGCCCAGCCTTTTGCACCTATTGCAGGAAGGATGGACATCTGATGAAGGATTACTGGCGAGCAAACCATCTTTACTTAGTCTGCGGCTCAGCTACTCATGATATTGGGTCTTGTCCTCGTAGACACAACCCATATATTGTACCCAGGTCAGCAATCACATACTCGCAGCGCCCATCCATACGGGCACCTGCTCCGAGACTTGCACTACCTGCTCCACCTCCTCGAGGACCGACTGCACCTCCTCCCCATCAGTTCCATCAAGCTCAAAGGAACCCACCTCAAGGACCAAGGAACGGACAGAGGAATGCTCCTCCAGTAGGAGGAATGTGCCGAGACTACATGCTTTCACAATGGCCGTGGAAGAAGCTGAAGCCACCTGCCAAGTCATTACTGGTAACACTTCCCTTTCAAATTCTCTTTCAGTTCATAGACATACCTATATATCTTTTAACTTATACCTAAAACATATCCCACATAACCTAGGTACAATCTTACTAGCCTCACTCCCTGCACTCGCACTATTTGATACTGGAGCATCTCATTGCTTTATGTCGCAACGGTTCGTCCGAACTCATGCGATACCAGTCACACCACTTGTATCCAGCTGGAATGTCAGTTTAGGGAACGGCGTTCTAAAGGCAACAATGGGATACAGCCTGTGTCCAGTGGTCGTCTACAGCAGAGAATTCTATGCTAACTTCAAAGTGCTGGACATACCGAACTTCGATGTGGTTCTAGGTACGGATTGGCTCGGAACATTCTATGCTATCATTGACTGTCGTCAAAGGAGGGTAGTATTCGAGATTCCAAACCATCCGGTTTTCTATTTCAAAAGTGGAGACCGTACACTGGAGCCAAGTACATACAAGGAGAAACCAAAGAAGGTAGTGATTGCGGCAATTCAAGCGAAGGAAGGATCAAAGCCATAAATAGTTCGAGAGTTCGACGATATGTTTCCTGACGATATATCAGGTTTGCCTCCCAATCGAGCTCTTGAATTCAGCATTGATTTAATACTAGGAGCACAACCGGTAATCAAAGCACCATATCAACTAAGTCCGGAAGGTTTAAAGGAGGTCCGAACTCAGTTGGATGAATTATTGGAAAAAGGATGGATTCATCCCAGCACTTCAAGTTGGGGATCTCCAGTTCTACTTGTGAAGAAGAAAGAAGGTTCATACAGAATGTGCATTGATTATAGAGCCTTGAACGAAGTAATGATAAAGAACATGTATCCATTCCCGCGCATCGACGATCTGTTCGATCAGCTAAGTGGATCTTGCGTTTTCTCCAAGTTAGATCTTAGTTCGGGTTATCATCAGGTGAAAGTCAAGGAATCTGATATCTACAAAATGGCTTTCAGAACTCGTTATGGACATTACGAATTTCTTGTGATGCCATTTGGAGTGACCAACGCACCGGCGATATTCATGAACCTAATAAACCAACTTGATCTAGCCAAAACTCGCACTTACTGTACTTGGCATATAATTGATGTTGTCGTAAAGTTTCTAAGACAATTCGTCGGTATGCTCTTTCCGACTCTTAGAATACACCAGGATGTCGTCGATGAAGATGACAACAAACCTGTCTAAGTACTCCCGACGAATTGTCTTGGAAACTTTACGAGCACCTACAAATTGTCTTGGAAACTTTACGGCGACATCAATTATATGCCAAGTACAGTAAGTGCGAGTTTTGGCTAGATCAAGTTGGTTTTCTTGGACATATCGTATCAGGCGATGGAATCTCTGTAGATCCAGTGAAAGTTTCAGCAGTAAGCGAATAGCCGACACCAAAGTCAGTGAAGGACATTCGAAGTTTCTTGGGTCTAGCTGGATATTACCGAAGGTTCATTGAAGGATTTTCAAAGATAGCAACACCCCTGACCAAGCTCACACATAAAGATCAAGACTTTGTGTGGTCAGAAGCATGCGAACAAAGTTTCATAGAACTCAAGTCAAGATTGACATCAGCACCTATTCTCATTATACCGGACCAATCTAGAGGTTTCAAAGTGCATTGCGATGCATCCGGTAAGGGATTAGGATGTGTTCTACATCAGCACGGTAAGTATGTGGCTTATGCTTCAAGACAGCTGAAGATTCATGAGTGCAATTATCCGACGCATGACTTAGAATTGGCGGCCATAATCTTTACTCTTAAGATTTGGCGTCATTATCTTCTTGGTGAACGAGTGGACATATACACAGATCACAAGAGTCTGAAATATGTATTTACTCAGAAGGAGCTTAATATGCGGCAGAGACGATAGTTAGAACTCATGGCGAACTTCGACATCAACCTGCATTATCACCCAGGGAAGGTGAATGTGGTACCTGATACCCTTAGTCGCCAACCATTAGCATTGAATCTCACCGCATAGTGGAAGCTTCAACAAGCTTCAACAAGACTTATATCAAATGGAGATTGAAGTGGTCATGCCAGGTAACGTTTCAAGTTTGATGAACTTACAAGTTCAATCTACCATTGTCAATCAGATCAAAGCAGCTCAGGCAAATGATGCTAAGTTACAAAAGATCAGATAATAAGTAGATAATGGACTTAGAATAGATTTCATCATCCATGAAGACGGATCTTTAAGGTACGGCAACAGATTGTGTGTACCTAAAGGTCCTGTGCGAGAAGAGTTAATGAAAGAAGCTCACGGCTCTCCCTGCTCAGTACACCCTGGAGGTACAAAGATGTACAAGGATCTGCGTAAAAATTACTGGTGGCATGGAATGAAGCATGAAGTAGCCAGAAGCATCGCTAAATGCTTGGTGTGTCAGTAAGTAAAGGTTGAACATCATAGGACAGCTGGATTACTTCAACCGTTACCTATCCCAGAATGGAAGTGGCAACACATCACAATGGATTTTGTGACCGCTCTTTCTCGCAGCACAAAGGGTAACGATGCGGTATAGGTTATTGTGGATCAACTCACGAAGTCGGCTCACTTCATCCCATTTCGAGTTGGCCAATCAACTGAGACATTAGCAAAAGAAGTACATGGAGGTAAGAATCTAAGTAATATTTTTATATCTTCAAATATGTACTATCTTTGATACCTATGAATTCATACAGGAGATTATGAGACTTCATGGAGTACCAGTCTGCATTGTCTCTGATCGTAACACTAGATTTCGATCGCAGTTTTGGCAAAGTCTACAAGCGATCTTGGGAACAAGTATGAACTTCAGCACAGCTTATCATCCACAAACTGATGGTCAGTCTGAGCGAACTATTCAGATCTTGGAGGATATACTCAGAGCGTGTATGCTAGGCTTTGGAGGATCGTAGGAAGATCACCTACATCTTGTGGAGTTTTCATACAACAACAGCTATCAAGCAAGAATAGGATATCACCTTTTGCAGCACTTTATGGAAGGAAGTGTTGATCGCCATTAAGTTGGGACGGCATCGGAGATAGAGAACTCCTTGGACCTGAGATGATAGTAGCAACTGTTGACGTAGTTCATATTATCAGGCAAAGAATGCGCATAGCCCAAGATCGACAGAAGCACTGGGCTGATGCAAAGCGCCGTCATTTGGAGTTCCAGCCGGGAGATCACATATTTCTGAAGATATCTCCGAACTGCGGAGTGATTCGTTTTGGAAGACGGGGTAAACCCTAGCCCCACCCGACGGTACAAAACCGGCGACACCCACATAAAGAACCGGCACCGCCGGTCTAAACCGACGGTATTTCCCCCAAACTTCGACCCCTGCAACGTTTGGCTTGCCCCACTTCTCCCTTATTGCTTGTTTACTCTGAATTAATCCAGAGAGCAATAAAATGCCCATTTAACCTCATTTTAATGCATATTTTTAATGCATTTTCATCACCCCTAAACCATAATTTTTCCTTATAAATACCACCCTCATATCACCCCTACCCACTCATAAATCTCTGCCAAAAATCTTAAGAATTCTCAAGTCTTTATATTGTGCAAGTGGAGTTAACAAAGGGCGAAGCTCCGACGAAGTTCCGTCGACGATACGAGGAGTTTCCGGCAACGAATCGAAGCACCGACGAAGCCTAGACCTCCTCCTACCTCCCCCCTCTAATCAAAACCAGCAAGTCCCCCCTTTCTCTCTCTTTTCTATTCTCAAACTTTTCATTCTTAAAACGTGTCGGGAGCGGAGTTATCTGGCTTCCGATTCTCTTTTCTTTTAAAAATACAACTTTTTCTTAATAACAAACCTACAACTTATGATATTGTGTTTAGTGATCATTAACAAAGATAATAGAACAAGTTTGACATCAAAATGATAACCATAGCAAGTTGTATTTCAATTTTATAATAAAATACATTTATATTTCATATCGACATGTTTATACCTTTTAACCGTGTTATCTTTAGAAAACACACGAGGTAATGACCTACCTCCTCACAACACACATATCTAACATAGCACGATGGAATTTGGGAATATAGATTCGGGAAAATACGACTTTACATATAACTAGCTTCAACTTATAAAACCTTTTTTCTATTAGAAGCGTATTTAACATATCTTTGCAATTGCGCCTCTACAATCCACTATTGGGGACCCCCGTTCGGTATGGTGCGGATTATCGCACATCCTCGGGCCTAGTAGAGCGAGATAATGACCTTCTCACGGAGCATACAATCTCGAAAGATTTTTAATACATTTTTCTTTAGAAAATGTGATTTCTATTATAAATAAAACTTATATTTTTAATATATATATATGTAATTAATATCAAAATATCTATTTTTAATATTTATAATATTCCACATTTCCAAAACTCAAGAAAAACGTCCCATTTACAAGAAAATACCATACAATTCCAATATTTCAAATAAATACCTTATACTTTAAAAACTAGGTCATATTCACTAGAAATTTCACATTGAATTAAAGAAACGTCTCTGAAAACTCTAAAGACGATAATTAAATACTTGAGGTATATTTTGAAAGTATAACAAAACTATTTTACATAAAACCCCCTCAAGTTATATCAAATTACAATAAGGACCCTAGTAAACATAGGTTTAAGCGGGACCAGTCTCTTGAGCCTCAGGGAGCCGGAGATATCGGCGCTTGCCTATTTCAGGTAGACAACTTAGCAAACGGTGTTATCAATACGGTAATTGTCTTGGAAAAAGACACAAATCCTACCGTCCATATGCAGCAGTTACCGATACCACCAAAACAATCAGGATTTCAAGTTCTTTTAAAAGTGTCCGACTCAGACTGAGTCTCAATCTAATCATTATGACTTGAATGTGATTCAAGTACAAACTACAATACAAATGAATCTATATATTCAATCTATATCAATCTGTATTGACTGAACCGAATAATGGATATATTCTATTTATATGTTCTTCCATTATATTCATTCTATTACTGAATCATGGTTTCGGCAAGTCATCCATCTATACAATTTACAAGACGATAAAATACAAGCAATACAATCAAAACATCGCGGGGTTTATAAGGGGTAGATTGGTATGGAAGGTGTTAGAAGTGGCATGAGACTGCAACCATAAGACACCTAACCTGAATCTCCATTGCCGTTGTACCGAGGCTAAACGGTTTCTTGTACTCCGTATACCTTAGTCTCCGGGATAGTTAGACTCCTCTCGTATACACTGACCTCTTCTGTACCAAGCTACAAATAGCAGCGTTAACACCAAATAACAACATTAAACAGCTATACTCTATTCTGTCTATTTCTATTCTGATCTATCTACGGGACTTACCGAGCGATTTGTTCGCTGACGACATTCTCTTTCTTCTTCTTTGGAATGTCGTCAGGTGATTCGGACTCACTAGAGATCGAGCCCAGCAGTGAGGACTTAGATCAGGTTACTGAAGACCCGGAGTTTTAGATTCACTTGTACATTAAATTTCATTTTCATTTCTGTTATGCCATTGTTTAGGCATTGCTTTCATTCTATGTATTTTCATTTCAGTTGTATTGTAAAAAGAATGTTTAATAAATAAAGTTGTTGTTTATTTACATCTTGTCTCTTGTGTACATTTTATTTTATATTGCTTAGATACGCTTAGCGTGTTTACTTCTGAGTAAATACGTAGCGGCCTCATCGCGTCCTCTGCCCGTATACTGGGAAGCGGGGCGTGACAATGGACCTCATGTGCCAAGGCATAATTCCGATGCATTGTTATTGCGAAGATTAATGCCAGGCAATGCTTTTCGATAGGGGAGTAGTTGTTTTTTGCCCCCAGGAGAACTCAACTCAAATACTAGAGAGCTCTCTCTTTTCCCTGATCGTTCTCCTGTGCCCATAGCGCGTCTAAAGAACCTTCGAGGGCTATTGTGTACTGGATGAGAGGTTTTACCCTGACCGGAGGGTCAATACTGGTGGGTTCTGCAGATATTTCTTGATTTCGTCTAGTGCACTTTGGCATTTACGATCCCAAATGAACGGGGTCCCCTTCTTCATTAGATGGCTATAGGGGCGGCATTTGCCGTAGAGGTTAGTTATGAACCGTCAGATATACGCAAGCTTCCCTTGGAGAGACCGCAGTTACTTGAGATTTCTTGGCGAGGGCATTTCCATAATCGCCTTGATCTTTGATGGATCTATTTCGATGTCTCGGTGTCGTACGATGAATCCTAGGAGTTTTCCTGAGGAAACTCCAAACGCGCATTTCAGAGGGTTCGTCTTCAGGTTGTACTTCCGAAGACGTTGGAACACTCTTTTCAGATGTTCCCAGTGTTCCTCGTACGATTTGCTTTTCACCACAAGGTCGTCGATATAGCATTCAACGATCTCATGGATGAGGTCATCAAATATCTTTGTCATGGCCCTCTGGTAGGTAGCGCCAGCTTTCTTCAGACCGAAGGGCATCACTTTATAGCAAAATATTCCCAGCAGAGTCCGGAAGGCAGTATGCTTTCAGTCTTCAGGATGCATCTTTATTTGATTGTATCCTGAAGACCCGTCCATGAAGGAGAAGACTTCATGAGTGGACGTGTTATCTATCATCAGCTCGGTAACCGGTACGGGGAAGTCATCCTTCGGGCAAGCTTTATTGAGGTCTCGAAAGTCCATGCAGACGAGCACCGTTCCATTTTTCTTCATCACTGGGACAATGTTGGCGATCCAGTCGGGGTATTGAACTTATGGGATGAAGCCAGAGTCAATTAGTTTCTTGACTTCGGCATTGAAACTCATCTCAAGTTCGAGCCGCATTCTTCTTCGCGCCTGCTTAACTGGCTTAATGTCTGGCGATATAGCCAGTTTATGCAGAGCTATCTCCGGATCTAATCCTATCATCTCGGAATAGTTCCATGCGAAGCAGTCTTTATACTACATAAGCACGTCTTTTAGTATAGCCACCTGGTCTTCAGACAGCAGCTCATTGATGAACGTTGGCCTCGGATCATTTGTCGTCCCCAAGTTGATTTTCCTCAGATCGTCTGCCGTGGTATGTATCCCATCCTCCAGCTCTTTTGGAGCCGGTGGAAATTCTGAGATCACCTCGTCCTCATTTTCATTTGCGAGGCAATGGGAGGGGTCATCCACATTCTCATGCTCTCCCTCCTTTGAGAATGTTATCAAGTGGCAGGTACGAGCTCGTTTCCAAGCTCGATGTTGATCTGGACTTTCCTTCGCAGTGTAGGTTGCTCTTGGCTCATACTTTCGTGGTGGGGCTACCCTCGGATAGAGAGAAATTGCCTTGCTGATACTGGTCTTCAACCCAGTCTTTGAAGGTGAAGCAATCTTCAAGAGGATGTCCTATTGCTCGGTGGTAAGCGCAATAAGCCGGATGATGGATCTCGTTTATTTGTTCAGGGTAGTGAGACTCCGGAAGTGTCATCATTTGGTGCTTCATGACAAGGTCGAATATTTTCCTTGTCTTGTTTTGGGGGAACGAGTACTCTCGATCCATCTTCTTTATAAAAGACGGATTCCAGCTGACTTTTTCTCGATCGTGTGGCTTCTTGAATCCGCTTCGCTGTTTTTGAGTGTCATTCTCATTCTTCACCTTGTTGTTGCTTCTGCGTCGGGCTTTCTTCTTGCCACGAGAGCGCACATCAGGCTGAGGGTGAAAGGCATCGTCATCCTCCGTAGCTTGCTGAATGATACGTTGCGTCCTGTCTTTCTCGTAAATGGTCATTTCGCGGCTGTGGTCATCCCGAATCTTTTGATCCGCTTCCCTTATTAGCTTGACAATTTTTTCTTCGAACGACGGGCTTGGTATTCTCATGGCGGGATCTCGCTCTGGTTCGATATCAGCGCTATCTGGAAATGCATTCGCCTCTCCACCGGGGTTATTTATGACATGGCAACCATGGAATCGCTCCCGTTTCGTGGAACGAACGTATCCAAGCCCAGTCATCCCCATCCTCACGTTGAGCATCTTTCGCTGAGTCCCGGAAACGTCCCAAATCTTGTCGTAGAACTGGGCTTGTCGAGCAGTTTGTTTGGAGGGCACACCCTGGCATTTTAGTAGCCTTTTCAATCCCTCTGCGTATTATCTGGACAGACGGATTTGTTGAAGCCTGTCAAGCATAAGATCGGGACCATGCCAGACTTCTTTCTCCACTCTGGTCTCCGTGGATTGATAGAAGAGGGTCGCCTTTTCACCTTTTCGCCTGGGAGGGACGTAAAAGGTCTGCAGCTCTTGTATGCTGTATGTATCAAGCGCATCAAGTTCCTTGTAATACTGCTGCGGAACCAAGGTGATTATCAAACCCTGATCATCTCCAATGAAGGTTTTTATTGATGGATGAACAGAGAATATTGCGTTGACCTCGTCTTCAGAGTCGCTGCCGAAGACCAAAATAGGGGTAGATGGTCCGGGTCTGTCGTATTAGGGTTACCTCGAGAAGACTATCTCTTCATCCTCTTCGGTATCGCTCCCAAAGATCGGGATGGTGGCGACGGCTTTTTGTTTATTCTCTGGTTTACGACATCTTTCTGTGTCTTCGAAGTCTGGTAAGAAGTACTTAGCGTCTTTATATTTGCGGACTTCATTTACGGAGAATGGGTTTAGCTCCCCTGTAACTGTGTACTCGAGGCTGTCTTTGAAGTACTTCATACACTGATGTTGTGTAGAAGGGATGATGTTGTATGCGTGTAACCAAGGCCAGCCGAGCAGAGCGTTGTAGCAAGTCTTGGCCTCGATGACATGAAATTTGATGTCAGTGACGAGCGGCCCAAAGTGTAACGTCAGTATTACAGACCCGAGCGTTCGTGATGACTGGGAGTCAAACCCGGCAATGGTAATTTTATCCCGAGCCAGGTGCTGAACGTTCATGCAAATCTCCTTCGGCACTCTCACATTGAGAAGGTTGATGGAAGACCCATTGTCAACCAGGATCTTCCCTATCTTGAAATCGTGGCAGTACCCGGTTACATATAACGGACGGTTGTGCTCGCATGTTCCGAGGTGGAGGACTTCATCGCTAAAGGTGATGTCAACTGTGTGAACTTCTTCCAGCTCGTCTTTCATCTTATCTTCTGCAAGGAAGGCTTGAAACCGATCGGGCTCTTGTAACGCCCTGATCAGAGAATCTCGTGCCTCTTTAGACAGGAGAAGGGCATAAAAAATGATCAATTATGAGGGTATCTTCCTCAGATATGCCAGAACATTGTAATCCACCTTGTTTTTCTTAGGCGGGTCTTTGGCTGTGAGCTCTTTAACGACTCTATCATCGAGGGCAATCTCCCCAGGGAATTTTTCCTTCCCCTTGCCCTTTTGCCCAAACCTTTGTTTGAGGATCCGATATTCTTTTCAAGCAACGTTCGGTTACGCAGCTGGATTTTCTCGCAAGTTTTCTCCTCTTCTTCTTTTCCAGAGTTGGATTCTTTGTAGAGGAGGCCGAGGGTTATTTCTTCCTCAGAATCGCTTCCGAACTTGGGTTTTCGCTTTTGTCGAAATAGTGCCAACCATATGACAGTTGCCAGTCTTTTTTCCGTGCTCATCTGTCGCACTTTTTCGCTGTCGACGAGCTTCGCGCTTCATCCGCTTAAAATGTTGTCGGTAGGCAACGTATCCTTATCACCACTTCTTGAAGGCATTGCACTCTTCGGTGGGGTGTGTGACCCTCCGATGGTATAAACAGTAGTTCGGATGTTCATCTGCTTCGTCAAGGCACGAACTTCCGGGAGGATTTCCTTCAAAAGGTGGTAGCTTCATTCCCATTGACAGGGCTTTGGCGAACCATTTCCCCGTCTTAAACCTGCTTTTGTCTGCTGCGGGTGTACTTTGACCTGGTTGGAGTACCGTGTGACTCTTCCTCGCCGCAGCTTCTTCATCCTGACGCCGACGATTGTCCTTTTCGTATATGGCTGTTTCACGCTCTCGGTCAGTTTTGCTCTTTTGAAGGGCTTCGTTCAGCAGTTTATAAATCAGGTCATCTGACGGTTCCAGGGATTTTGGTGCCGGTCCTGCCCCCAGTTCCTTTGCGTTGCTTTTCGACGTCGAGGGAGCTTCTTCGTCTTTTAACGACAGGTGAGAGACCATGTGGCAACTCGCTACATAATCCTCGGGTTCTTCTGACGAGCCGTCTCCCTCGTCATTGTCATCGTCTCCGTTCTCAAGAATATGCTTGAGGAACTTTTCAAGTGTGACTAGGGTCCTCACCTTCTGGTTATACTCTTCCAGCGCGTCAATGTACTTTTGCAGGTCTGTGCGCTCATCGTCAGGCTGCACAGGCTTCTTGGTCTTCTTCTTTCCCTTCGAAGACTTTAAAGGCCTGAACTGTGTGCCTTGCTCATCGATACCAAATTTCGGTGTTGGGCCCGTTTTAGCATCCCGTCAATGATCTCGGGCTCCGGCGGGCTTTTCCACCTGATTGCCAGGCATGCTTGAAGATCTTTCAGCAATCTTTTAGTTTTAGCCGAAAGGACAACTTCCCATGGAGCTTCCTCTACAAACGAGCATGATACCCCCGGCGTATCCACCTTTTTAGGAGCGTGCTGCTGTGGCGGGTTTACCTTCCAGTTTTTGGACAGCATGAACTTGCCCAGTTGGTACTGGTCCTCAACGCAGTTTTTGAAGATGTAGCAATCTTCGATGGGTAACCCATTACTCTGTGGTAGGGGCAGTAGTTGGGACTGTTGACGTCACCAGGCTGTAGTGGGCGTCTCGGATCCGGTAGAATGATGGGCCTGTTGCGCACAGCTAGTTCGAACGGTCTCCTCGTTTTATCCTGGGAAAACGAGTAAGGACGTCTCAACTTCTCTTCGAGGGATCGCGGTTTGTTGCTTTGGCGAGCAACCGTTTTTGGGTCATTCAGTTGTTGTTGAGCGTTGACAACGAAAGTCGCTTTCCCTTTGCCCTTTTCAGTCCGGAGATCCGTTTTTAAAGAGGATGGCCTATGGCCTTTCTGGTCTATTTGGGCCAGCTTGTCAATCAAGGCTTGGAAGGTGGTTGGCTTGAAGAACATCATAAATTAGGATATAGTCGCCTGAGGATCAAGGGTCCCTACGAACATACCCACGGCATGAGCTTCTTCTATGCTTTGTTCGCATTTTGACCATAGGTTCCTCCACCGAATTACGTATTGAACCCAGGTTTCTTCTGGCTTCACCCTGGCATTGATTAATACGGTGATCAAGGTGCGCTCGCTTGCGCTTGTGAAACGCTGCATGAATAGTAGCTCTATTTCTGTAAATGTTTTAATGGAGTCGTTTGGAAGCACCGAGTACCATTCAAATGCTGTCTCCGCCAAGCTGCCGACGAACTGGCGAAGTAGCAGTTTTTCGTCGCCTTCAGTATTGTCGCATAAAGCTCTGAACTGAGTTACGTGCTGATGGGGATTGCATGTCCCCTTATACATGTGGAATTTAGGGATCGTATATCCCGGCAGGTACTTGATTTGATTGTACCAGCCTGGATAGGGTCGTCCAGTTCTGACGACTTGGCCAGCTGCTTTGCTCACCTGATGAGCTCGTATTTGTTGAGCTATGTAGTCATCAAAGGCAGCCTTGGAGATCGTTTCTTCCTTGGCTGCTGAAAAAGAAGGTGGAGGATTTGATGTTTCCCCTCTGTCATCTTCGATAATTATCGGAGGGTCTTCAGCTGGAGGTTCCGGCTGGATCATCATCCCAACCATGTCTTGGAACAGAAGCGTCGTCTTCTTTATATTAGCGGCCTGTTACACGACCTCTTTATCCTTTCTTTCTAGCATCCTCTGCAGGAACTCAGTGAGAGCTGACATCCTCATTAGCATCTCTTTGAGCTTCCGCTGCTGGTTTTGAGCTTTTGTCACAGACTGTGTGAGTGGTCGATGACCCGTGGAAGTACGGCTTTCCCCTTTCTCGGAAGCCATGTACACCGTGTGTATTACCATGCCCCCAGACTTGGGGCGTTTGGGTCTACTGCCTTTGATATTTACCGTAGGCATGGGGATCTTTTTAAGTCGATGTCGCGCACCCCACGTTTTGGGGAGGCGGAATTTGCAAAAAATGATTTTTACGAGCTTCGCAACACCGACTAAAACCAAGGATCGTCCATAAACCCTAGCTAGCAAACAACTTGAGGTTTAATTACTCGGATACGAAGTTATACTTCACAATACTTGTCCTTCGGGTCTTCATCGCTATCCTCCTCGTCTACGTAGGCTCCAAGGATCGATCCGGATCGTAGCTTCTTCGACGGCCTCCTCGAGGAAAAGACGATCCACCCGAGAGTCTATAGTCCGAGCTCCACCTCAAAACCAAGGTAACTAGGGCAACAAGCTTGCTAAACTTGATGGCCTAGATGATATAGAGTATGAATATGGATTTATTTGTCTCTTGAAACCCTAGCATTCTCAACACATGAGAGCTTTTAGGGTTTTGTAGTGAGGAAGAAGAAGAGAGCTAGCATGAGAGCTCACTTAAGGAAAGAGAATTTTTTTTGATAAATGATAATAGGAAATGCAATGGCTCTCTTGATTTTACCACAAGCATGTCAAGAAAATATCTCACCCAAAATATCTAGTGCGACAAAATATCTCACAAGAAATATTTAGTCAAAGAGTCAAACCAAGTCAAGTAATCAAACCAGGTCAAGTAGTCAAAACAAGTAGCCATGCCACAATTATCATTTACAAATATAACAAATACTTTCCTCCACCTCATAATTGTTTTGATCAAGTCAATGGTCAAAACCCTAATGAGGTCTCCTTCTATGCCCCTCTCATCCGTATTCCGAGAAACACGAATACAAAGAGACGAAACCGATCCATTAATATAATACTAGGATTTGGCTTAAACCAAAGCCCACTGGTATTATCCGCCCTAACATCATACGCGCACAAGTGCACGTAAGTGATCGAAGCCCTGCCGCAAAACCATACGGTCTCTACACCTTTTACCCAGTGCAGAGAAACTCTCTATGTGGGACTCTAAAAACTCGACACTACGCTGGCAGTGGGTTTAACCACAGGCCGCAAGCGGTACTAGCTGCACGTAACGGTCCCCAGGTAGATGTCGATAAGAAGGCCGATGAGGAAAACCCATCCGAACTCCTACTGAGCCTGAATGTGACAATCTATGTAACAGTCTGGTCTGTTCATCTAAGAGTATCGCATATCAGGCCTAAGTGGCGGTAATCGTCAGACTCCTAATAGCGCAATAAGTCGTGCCGGAGTGTAGCACAAAACACCCTGAGAAACTACTGGAATACCTACCAGTAAATCTCGCTTTCCCTGGCCAGGGACTTTGTGTAATGGCTTTCCGAACACAGCACGATATCAACCCCCAATACCGGGAGAGACGAATCCTATCTAACCGCCACTGCCTCCAAGTTCTTCGGGATTGCACCCAACTACTACATGTTTGCACGACTCCTTTGAGCCGTGGTAGGGTAGTAATCAAAGTACAGTGGGAACACACTCGAGGCGAAGCAGCAGTGTCAAGTCAACGGACTAAGATATACTCATGTCACCTCGAAACTGCTACCCGACAATAGGTATAATACCAACCAACAGTTCCCGATGATTCCTGTCCAGTGTACTCGTAACCTAATGAGCACTTGCATACTATCTCCAGTACGACGTACTAATGGCTGTGGGACAAACCATCTCCCCTTCTGGGATGAGAAGCATATACACTAGTCTACTCCGGAGTATCGATTCCCCGTCTCGATAATCCTATAACTATGGACCTGTATAAAGATGTGCTTGTAGATTACCCAGCCCCCACTAGTGCGACTGCCATCATAACGCTGATAATCAAGCAAAGATCCTAAGGGCTCCACTAATATGTATAAGCGATATGCTAAAAGAAACACATGCACATATTGAAGTAGAAACAAACCAAGTAGCATACTACCATTTTAAGCAAGACTGTCAATACAACTGTAAATATCCCAAGCTTTCATTAAGTAATATACAAACCAGTATGATACAATAATGGCCTCTAGGGCATATACACTAACAATCTTCTCCGGCCTTCTCCTCTTATGGGAGGTCGAAGTTGAGGGGGCCGTTGCAGCAGGTACCCATGTGAACGATGCCTTCAGTAGTATGACGAGGGAATGGTCCTCCCCTTGACGAGCCTTCATTTTTTTCAGTCGGCAGGAGTAGTCTTTATCGATCACAGAATCTTGGACCTTCCGTCAGACTCTGTGGATTTTGGAGGACAACAGTTGAGGGGGTTGCTCCGGCTTTGTCTGCAATGTGTTTTCAACATGTAGAGGCGACTTCTTCAGTACAACGGTTGGATAGTTCTTTCGCACCCTCCTGAGCGGATCAAAGCAGTTCCCAGTTGGAACAGCAACGTCAATTTCCACCATTGGAGCTGGTGGGGTAAGTCCAGAGGGGGAGTTTCCCCTAGCTCTTCTCACTCGGCGCCAGTACCGACGTCGAGCATGTCTTGCAGACGGGATTACCTCGGTTATGGAAGTGACTTCGTCATGACCCCTGCTCTGATGAAGGGTTACTGTTGGTGCCAGCCTATTGAAGACTGGCGGCCGTTAAGAGGGGACGATTAATCTTTCAAAGGTCGACTTTCTGGTAGGGAAAGCATTTTTGACTACTTCACCCGTAGCAGGAGTTGGAACGACCAGTCTTGCAAAGACCGATCCTTTAGCAGGAGAAGCCTCTTTGATGACTTCATCTGTAGGAACTGGATTGGCTATCCGCTTTGGGATAACCCCTTCAGGTATCGCGAACCTTTTTGCGGGCCCACTTGAGCTGCAGCTCAGCCTGTTAAAGACTGAGGCGTTAAAATTGGATGACCCTTTGAGAGGGGCCGTGGTGGTTGCAAGTCGATCAAAGACCAACTTCTTTGGAGCTTCTTGTGATAGCATCGGGACGCTGAAGCTTAATGGCGGGATCATGGTCCCAAAGAACAGTCCAGTGGTGGTCTGAGTCACCTGTTCCACTGGCATTGCAAAGATGGAGGCCGCTTGAGGCCCTAAGTCACTCTTCCAGTCGGGGCGGAGCGAGAGTTGCTGTTGCAGTTAGTGCAGCTGGAGGCCATCGATGTTATCTCCTTTTCTGAATGGAGCAAGACACCAAATCTTAGTACCTCGAATCCAAAGGCAACCATATTAAACCGCGATTCGTTCACGAACATGAAACACGAAGTGTGGAGTGGAAAGAGGAAGAGGTCCCACCGGGCGTGCCAGAATCTGTTTACCGCCGAAAACTGGGAAAACAAACGTCTTGCCTGAATTTGGGGGCAGATATTATTTGGATTTATCCGTCCAGCTCTCCGAAGATGCCAAGTTGATTTATGGCACCGTGTATCGGAGGTTTGGACGGATGCGGCCGCAATAGCAGATTTCGTTAGATTCCCCCTCATTTCTGAGGGGGTTTTGATTGTGGGGACGCTCTTCCCTGCAGGCGCAAATCCCTGCAGTTAATTACGTTACCGCATAGCGATAACCACTTTTTCCGGCTCTAGAAGTTCACTTCGTGTCGTGTGTGTTTGTTTTATTTTTTATTTGCCCGTGGATTGTATACGGAGACTAATTTATGTCGTCGCCCGTAGGGCGCGATTAGTCTAAATCCGTATATTTTGGGTTTTTATTTAATGATCGTTAATCTCGTTTGAGATTAAGATCAACTTAAATATTTTTTAAGGATACATTAGTCCAATTTGAGACTAAGATTTACTTAACATGGTTTTAGGATCCTTCAGATCCAACAAAAGAGCATTTGGGCTCCATTGTGTTAGTTTAAGGATGTTTCGGTCCGTTGTGGGATGTGCCCGTCAATTTGGGAGTGCACCAAAGAGTCGTTGGTTGTCGGGACCCGCCACCTCTCTGAAGACGCTGAACAATTACAACAACATGTATCAGAGGTGTGAGGAGATGTACCCTTGAACCAATGTTCGTTGGGAGATCTATAGTTGTGTTTGGGATTAAGACCAATTTGGAAAATAAAGAGCACATGACTCGGTTGATTAGGAGTCTGGCCAACTTGGGCTCAGCCTACTCAGTCTTTGTCATTTCCTTTTGAATAAAGTGTTAAACACTTGCTTGGGCTCAATCCCCTTTCTGTGCAAACAATGCTTAGCATTGATATGGATTCTGATGCTCACCCTTTACTTTACTTTATTTTCCCTTTTTTGTTTTTTATGGAGAGTTAAACAATCTTTATGGAGCCCACGTGCGGAACGCGTGAGGGGCTTGGCACTGAGCACCAAACACTGAGTGCTAGGCACTACTTATTTGAGCAGCGCCCACGTGAGGCGCTTGGCGCTGAGCGCCAACCATTAAGTGCTAAGCACTCTTTTTTTAGCAGCG
The DNA here is from genome assembly GCA_030015575.1 of Agapanthus africanus. Taxonomy (NCBI): domain Eukaryota; kingdom Viridiplantae; phylum Streptophyta; class Magnoliopsida; order Asparagales; family Amaryllidaceae; genus Agapanthus; species Agapanthus africanus. The sequence continues at coordinate 306,385,883 of CM057339.1, forward strand.
CCTACGTGAGGGACACGTGAGGCTCTTGGCGCTGAGCGAAAACCATTGAGTGCTAATCACTCTTTATTGGGCAGCGTCCACGTGAGGGACACGTGAGGCGCTTGGCGCTGAGCACTAACCATTGAGTGCTAAGCACTCTTTATTGAGCAGCGCCCACGTGAAGGACACGTGTGGCGCTTGGCGCTAGGTTTTCTTTGGGTGTTATATTCTGAAGAGTTCAATTCTTTGTTCTTTTCTGGATCTTTGATCCCCAAGAACAAGTTCATCCCCATGAGAATTAAATTCTCATTTGTGGGAGACTTGTCTCATGGATCTCAGATCCAAGGAAAGAACTATATTCTTTTATGAGGGTTAAACCCTTGGATATGCAGATGAGATGCTCTGGTCTCTATTATTATTTTTTATTTACCTCGAAGAAAGGCATTCTTCTTTTTTCCTTCTTAAATCTTTCTTCTTGCTTGCTCTAAAGCATATAGGGGGGTTTCTATGTACAAGACTTGAAGTCTTGGGTCCTTTTTATAGTAGAGGCAGATTTATTGATTTTGTTAAAGAAATCTCTCATTGAGAGATCTTTAATAGATTTGGGGATTTTATCCACCGTTGGATCTTTGATCCAAGGACTTCTGTGTTACAGAAGATATTTTTCTCGTTTTTAAAAAGATTGGGGAATATTTTTCCATACAGAGCTTATTCTGTAACTTGGTGATTTTTTATCACCATTGGATTTTTAATCCAATGGTGCTCTATTTTACAGAGAGTAATCTTTCTTGTTTAGAAGGATTTAAGGAATATTTTCTCAACAGAATTTAATTATGTGCTCTGATGATTCATCAACTCCGTTGGATTCTTTGATCCAACAGCTCTGTTTAACACAGAGATTTGGTTCTGGTGCTGGCGCCCTCGTGCGAGGCACGTGAGGCGCTGCCTCAGAGTTTTTAACTCTCGGCGCTGGCGCCCTCGTGCGAGGCACGTGAGGCGCTGCCTCAGAGTTTTTATCTCTCGGCGCTGGCGCCCTCGTGCGAGGCACGTGAGGCGCTGCCTCAGAGTTTTTATCTCTCGGCGCTAGCGCCCTCGTGCAAGGCACGTGAGGCGCTGCCTCAGAGTTTGTAACTCTTGGCGTTGGCTTTCGAATTTTGAACAGAGCTTTGCTCTTTTATTGGGGAAACACCCCCGCCTTCCCAGGTCTAGTTTCCACCGTCACGGATATAGATATCTGTAAGACAAGGGAAAAGGACAGTGTGAATACCAAGTGTCTCGTGTTGGCCTCAGTAGGTAGTGAAAACCAGAGGCAACACGAGAAGATGGACTCAACTTCCATCTCCCTCCATAATAAAGATTTATATGGAGAGCAATCTCGTATCGTAATATATGAGACCTCGAAGGAATTGCTTCAAGTGAGGTTGGCTATCGGGTCATCTGTAGGGGACAACGTCCTTACGATGACTAGCTTTATAGATGAGCTCAAGGACCTAGAGTCCATGTTGGAGAACCGGTCATATGCTGACTTGATTCTACAGTACCTACCCTCCACTTACACTCTAAAGGAAACCAAGGAGACACCCGCTCTACTTATTAAGGAATCTTCCTCTTCTTCATCCAAGGCGAAAGCAAAGGGTGAGAAGAAGAAGACCTCCACAAAGCCGATATGCGGTGTCAATAAGGTAGAGGGATAGGGAAGGGCAAAAGTTTCGGGACTGACAGTTAGGAAGGAGGGATGCTCCTATCATCACGAGAAAGGGCATTAGCAGAGGGATAGCAGGGCTTTAAAAGCCAGAATCCAGGATCCGAAGCATGTTGTGGCATCGACTTCGGGTGTGTTTGTAATTGAAAACTGTATGTCAATTAACTCTGCTTCCTGGGTACTAGATACCAGATCAGGATCCCATATCTGTAATTTATTACAGGCTTTGATAAACTATAGAGTTATTAAGGTAGGTGATATGACTCACAGGGTTGCTAACGGAATGAGCGTGGACGCTGAATCCGTAGGGGAATATCACCTAGGATTGACAAGTGGGCAGATATTGATTTTACGTAACTGTTTGTATGTATATAGTCTAGCTTGTATCCTTACTTTCTAAGGAAGGATATGATTTTACATTTGTAACCGATGTAGTCCACATCCACCTAAATCAAGCTTTGATTGCGTCAAGTACATTAGATAACGGAATATACGTATTAAATCAAGCTCACGTTTTCAGTGTCCAGAACAAACTTAAAAGAAAGTCTCCGGAATTAAATCAGGCTTTCTTATGGCATTGTAAACTTGGTCACATCAATGAGACACGGTTGACGAAGTTACATAGAGGGGGCTATTTGGATCTGTTCGAATATCAATCTTATGCAACTTGTCAATCTTATCTCATGGGAAACATGATAAAGACTCGGTTTACTGGACACGGAGTAAGAGCGAGTGAGCTCTTGGGATTCATACACATCGATGTGTGTGGTCCAATGTCTACACATGCGCAAAGTGGTTATTCCTATTTCATTACTTTTACGAATGATTTCTCTAGGTATGGACATGTCTTCTTGATGAAGAATAAATCCGAGGCCTTTGAGAAATTCCAGGAATATAAGAATGAAGTGGAAAAACAAACAGGCAAAAGTATCAAGACACTGAGATCTGATCGAAGCAGTGAATACTTGAGTGCCGAGTTCCTGGATTATCTAAAAGAGAATGGTATTCTCTCTCAGCTTACTCTTCCATACACACCACAACACAACGGTGTATCGGAAAGGCGGAATCGAACCCTATTGGATATGATTCGTTCCATGATGAGTAACGCTGAGTTGCCGCGATCCTTCTGGGGTTATGAACTAGAATCGGCTGCATATCTTCTGAATAAGGTTCCTACCAAGACTGTGCCTACCACACCATATCAGATGTGGAGTGGGAAGAAACCCTATATTAAGTACCTTAAGACAAGATGATGTCCAGCTTTTGTAAAAAAGCAGCATGCGGACAAGCTCGAGGCACGCTCGGTACTGTGTAACTTTATGGGATACCCAAAGAACACCAGGGGGTATTATTTCTATTGCGCGGAGGAACAAAAGGTCTTTGTTTCTCGTCGTGCCCACTTCTTAGAATCTGAATTTTTAGAAAATCAGAAAAGTGGGAGCGCAATAGAACTGGAAGAAATTCTAGAACCACGAGCTATTACTGAAAGCTTGATAGAACTAGAGATTTCAGAAGAACCGGACATCCCCACGCCACTCTGCAGAACTAGCAGGCAGTTTCATCCACCTGAGAGATACTACGGTTTTCTCACAGACGAAGATCGATAGGATTGCATCATTGACAATGATGAGCCTGCTAGCCTCCAGCAAGCCATTTAGAGCGGTGACTCGGTAAAATGGCTAGATGCAATGCGGAACGAGATGGAGTCTATATACACCAACAAAGTATGGACTTTGGATATTGCTCCAGAAGGGGTAAAACCCGTAGGCTGCAAATGGATCTTCAGGAAGAAGATTGGTGTAGATGGATAGGTTGAAACCTATAAAGCTAGACTTGTTGCAAAAGGTTTTCGTCAAAGATCTGGTTTGGACTATGATGAAACCTTTTCTTCAGTGGCTATGCTCAAATCCATTCGGATCCTTCTTTCCATTGCTGCCTTCTACGATTATGAGATATGGAAGATGGACGTAAAGACTGCTTTTCTAAATGAAAATTTGGAAGAGTGCGTCTATATGGATCAGCCAGAGGGTTTCATTCAAAGTGGGAGGAGCAGGAAAGTGTGCAAGTTGCTTAAGTCCATTTATGGACTAAAGCAGGTATCGCGGAGTTGGAACATCTGTTTTGATGATACAGTCAAAAAATTCGACTGTATAAAAAAATCCAGATGAACCATGCATATATAGTAAGATTGTAGGGAGAACTGTGGTATTCCTCGTCTTGTACGTGGATGGCATTCTCTTAATAGGAAATGACATTCCTATGCTACAATCAGTCAAAGGATTCTTGTCACAGAAGTTCTCCATGAAAGACCTAGATGATGCCACCTACATTCTGGGGATCCAGATCTATCGTGATAGATCTAAGAGGATGTTGGGACTTTCGCAGTCCAGGCACATCGACACCATACTGAAAAGATCCAGTATGGAAGATTCAAAGCGCGGTAATCTACCGGCATGTCACGGAATCACCATCTCCAAAGAGATGTCTCCCAAGACTGATTTGGAAATGGCTCGCATGGCATCTATACCCTATGCATCTGCGGTAGGCTCTATAATGTATGCGATGTTGTGTACCAGAACATATGTTGCTTACGCACTAAACGTGGTAAGACATTATCAGTCAAACCCAGGGGAGAAGCACTGGATAGCAGTAAAGAACATTCTCAAGTACCTGAGAAGGACTAAGGAGATGTTCTTGGTGTATGGTGGAAAAGACCTCTAGATCGAGGCCTTTGCTGACTCCAGCTTCCAGAGTGACAAGGATGACTCCAAGTTCATGTCGGATTATGTCTTTACCCTCAATGGAGGGCAGGTATTTTGGAAGAGCTCCAAACAGGACACCGTTGCTGACTCGACGATGGAAGCAGAGTACATCTGCTTGTGACGCCGCGAAGGAAGCAGTTTAGATGAGGAAGTTCCTAACAGAACTTCAGGTGGTTCCAACCATTATAGATCCAATACCTCTGTATTGTGACAACAACGGCGCTATAGCCTTAGCAAAGGAACCCATTTCCCATCAAAAGTCCAGACACATTATGAGGCGTTACCACCTGGTCAGGGAGATTGTTGATCACCAGGAGATCGAGGTAAGGAGTGTAGATACGAAGAATAACACTGCATATCCACTCACGAAGGTCATCCATCAGATACAGTTCGAGAGGCTAATCGAGATTGTAACGTCTTCAAAATAATAAAATATGATTTTTGGAAAATTTTATAATTTAATATTATTTTAATGAATATTTTAATATTCTGGTATAATTAAATACAGATAAATGGGGAAAAATTATGGAAAATTCTAAAATAAGGTATTTTAAGGAATTGCCTCGTTTTCTGTGCATGCCCCCATTTCCTCTAGTTTTGACCCTGAGTATGTCTAGTTTTGACTGATTCCATCTAGGGTGAAATCTGGGTTGATTTTCCTATGTTGGTGTATAATTTGGGACTTGTTTTAGCATGGATTTTGGTATTTGGTGATTCATTCCTGTCGGGTGGCGTTTGGACGTCAACGACAAGTGGATTTTGATTGTGTTTACATGCGAGTCGATAGGTTTTTACCTATGCGGGTAGCGTGTGCTATTTTGGTTTCCGATGTGATTTTCATGTGTTTTAGCATTGTGATATACTTGTAGGTACCCCGCGTGATGTTGAGGCAAAGGAGGTGAAGATAGCGACATCGGCTTTGGCACACGAGAAGCAAGGTGAGTAGATTATATCTACAGGGGGAAGTCGGGTGGATGGCGTATAGCACCCCCGCAGTCCGTAGATAGATTATTATGTAGTTATCGTGATATTAGGTGTATTATGGATAGTACAGGGTTAGAAGTGACTAGTGCAGTTCATAGTCGCGAACCCTAGGATAGAATTACACCTATACACACACCCTTGCTTATCACTTGTACTTGCACTATGATTGATGATATGTGATGACTTTGGAGATGAGTCGATGATGTGGGCTTGGTGCCCTGGGATCGGTGATTTGATACGATTCATATGTGGGATATGACTTGTGATTCTTGCGGGCTTGGGATATGTGTTTACCCCCTCATGCATACTTTACTGATGTTACCGTTTTGTACTAGACATAAAGTAGTACTCCAGACTATATGTTCTGATGATGGTGATATCTGTTATGTGATGAGACAGTGAGATGTTGACCCCTTCCCAGCTTTTGGGGATGCCGTACGATGATTTACCGTACGTGCCGATATTGATGATAGATCCGCACTCATAACTCGAGGATATCTTATGATATGACATTGAGGCGAGATCACCGACTATATATCTTTATATATATACCGACTCAGATTTAGGTGGTTTCCATACCTACCCCTCCTGATTGACCTGATACTTAGGTGTAGTTGCATAGTAGATACTTCACTGTGGTGTTGACTACTAGATTTCTGCATCTTCATGCTATTCGCATTGCTGGCATATGTTCATTGCTATATTATTATCATGTTGTTAGGACACCGGCACCATTATCGATGATGCGTATGTTCCACGTACACTATTTGCCGGCTCACACACTTCATCATCGATAATTGCCATGCCACTACACTGTAGTACTATTGCATTCATGAGATGATTCTTCCTTCGACATATGCACATTACTATTCCATGTTGCATGATTTCCGATATGATTACTGTTCTTTACATGTCGCATACGTCATGGATTGACTGCATAGCACATCGCATTGGATTTACTTCCTGATGTTGGATTTTCATGTGATTTCTGGTTTTTGAGGACCGTGGGGTTATTTAAGAAAAGAGGCACTTTTATGAAAACCCGGTACCTCGTGATATAATATTTCGGTGCGTCCACCACGCGTTTTCTCGGTGCTGAGACGTGTGCTTGAAACCCGATTCGAGGAGGTGATGATCCGTTGCGGGTTCGTGGTGGGCCCGGTATGGTTCCCCTCGGCGAGATTATCGATGGGTTTGCCGATTGAGCCTGGAGGCGGGCGAGTACCTACCGGTGATTGTATTTGAGCTCGGCGGATATCTGGAGGATATCGGCCGCAGTCGAGAGATGGGCTGACCCGTACTGCCGAGGGCCGATACTGCAGACGGAGCCCAGAGATGGACATGGGTTGACTCGTACTGCCGGGGGCCGAGGGCCGATACCGCCGACGGAGCCCCATATGGATGAGGATTTACGTGTCGATGCTAGGCACGGGTTTTCATGATGTTTTTCCATGATATTGTTTATATCCTCATACTTGCATACTTGATGCTTATCGTCAGTGGGTGACGAGTGGACGGGTTCCACATACATACAGACATGGATTATATACAGACTTGGATCATATACAGACTGGTTTTACATTGATCATACTTTATTTGTATATATAACAGGGTATGAGGGCGCTGTTATATATACCCTTACACCAATATTAGTGGTATGGGACGCTAATATATGTGTATTGATATCATTGATATTTCATCATGGTTACTTCATGCAGACATACCTTACACTGATGGCATGTGATTACCTGAGTACCTGGCACTACATACATGATTAGATGTTACCTTGCCACCCTATTACACTCAGATGTACTCTTGTGGATTATATTATTGATCGTTGACTTAGGTTTATGTCTTGCATTCGGTTTCTGCTTGTAGATGTTTCTATTCACGAGTTGGCAACTCACCCCCGTTGTACCACAGTTCTTGCAGGTTCTGCCGTACAGGTTCTATTGCGGCATTTCTGGCACACTTTCTTCTTGCGGGTGACTTGCTTTGGTAGGTGGATTCTTTCGCATCAAGAACCACCATTGTATTTATTTATTTCATTGTATCTAGAATTTCCATCAACCAAAACTTGTATTGTTTCAGACCTAGACTAGTGATGTATTATTTCGACCTTAGAGTCGCGCTTAGTAGTATTGCGTTTTTTTCTTATTGCTTTTGAGTTTTCTTTGGATTTGATCCTCGTCACTAGGCGTTGTATATTATTGCTGCATATGTGGTTGTGACCGTCGATTGACGAAGAGCTAGCTCCCGCTTGGGGATGCCATTATCATTGCATACATATTGTTATACTTGTTGTACCCCATTCGGGGCCAGTTTTTCAAAAGAAACTCTGCCGAAATTTTTAGAAAAGACTTTATTGTTTTCAAAACGTACCTTCGGCTTAGTTATTTAAAAACCTTGATTTCAAACCTGTATTTCTTCACTTCTTTAAACCAGTTTTCTTTACTTATTCTCAAAAATGGTTTTAGATTTCTGGGCTTTTGGCTTACTTGGATCAGATGGAGTCCTATAGGCTTCATATGGTTCAAGGGTCAGTCACGTGCTCTTTCGGGTCGTGACAAAGTTGGTATCAAAGCGCTAGGTTGACCTTGGTCCGAGTCTGAGTTTGACTATGTGGAGCCTAGGGCGTTGTTTATATACGAAACTTAGGCTTGACCTTACGGAACTTAGACTTGGTCGAGGGGGTATTCGACCCGAACATTCGTCGTATTAGGATGACCCTTGGTTGATGGATTAGGTGACTAAAGTAGAGTGACGTACCGTTGGTATGGTCCGCGGCATACTTACGACACGCCACTCCGCTTAAGGAACCATAGGATGTACATACTTTCGAGATCAGTGATTCTCTTCATATCCTGGATTATACATCCATTTGAGATCCCCGATTCTATTAGTTTCATGATCATACCTCCATTGATGCTGTTCCTTCCTATGATCATGTATCCACTTTGGATCTGTTGTTTCCTTTCTTGCCATTGATGTGCTCTCTTTGATACTCGACTGAGGTTCCTGTCGCCATGTTTGAGCGCAGTTTGGGCTGCTGCTAGGGTTACGGCCGGTGTGAGCTCGTTTGGTACGAGGGCCGACCATTGTGTTTTCTGGTGACATGGGAACGTCTCGAGTTAGTGTTAGTGATTGTGACCTCTAGTGGAGGCGAGTGCTTGGTCTTGCACCGGATGATCGGGCCATTGTTAGAGCTGCCAGTTGAGAGAAGACTGTTGATGTACAGCATACCTCAGAGATTGTGATGTCGCCTACCGTGCAGACAGATGGACCAGCTGTGGCTGAGATTGACAGGATGTTGCTTTCGGAGCTTACGAGCTGAGATTGCCGGAGCTTTCGGGCAGTCATGCGACTGATGATAGCTAGTCTACCCGATTTGAGAGACGAAGGTGATTCGTCCGATTTTGCGCCAGAGCGGGCCCAGATGAGTTGAAGATTTCCAGTGTGGAGAGTCTTACTCAGATCTAGAGCATACCGACTCAGAGATGACCGCTTATGTATTGCCTTTCCTGGAGGATTGAGGCATTGTTCGGCGTACAGGCGTATGAGCCAGTTGCTACTGCAAATGACGAGATATCGCCCAGATGGTTGGAGCTACTGCAGCATGAGCATGTTCTTGGAGTTATGATAGCGAGTCGCTAGTCACCGAGGATGAATGACTAGGACGTGTGGTGAGTTTGCTTACCCGATGCGAGTTATCAGGTGGATCGATTCCAGATAGAGACGACTTCACACAGGTTCGTTGAGAGTCGATAGAGACGATCGAATGTCAGGAACCTATTTTCCAAGTTTAAAGTATACGGAAAGACATGCAGGTGATTCTATGGACCCTCTAGAAGAATGAAACCCTAACTCGACTTAATGACCGTGTGAAAGCCTTTGAACCTTCGGGTTTGCGGCGGTTCCTCGGCGCCATTAGTGAGGCTTGGGTTTGCCCTTCTACGGCTGGACCACCGACGCTGTGGCATGTACTCGATACTATTAAACTGTACCCGAGATGTGAGCTCTTGGGGGATTATGAGGATCTGGCGAGTCGATCGGATGGTTCGACATCTTCGGATATCGTGATGGGACACTGCTTGGGAGACTCCAGATGCGAGCATAGCCGTTGGAGCACAGTACATGCAGCCATGATGAGACGAGTCCGAATCAGTCGACATTGACGCAGAGTGAAGAAAAGAGTTCGCAAGATATTTCGACGAGATGAAGTCCCACTCCGCTGACATCAGAGATGTGATACGCACCCCGAGGCGTGGTATGTGGATAGATCTTCCAGAAAGAAGCGCAATATGTATGCAGCCGTTCCGGAATGAGCTTTAGCTTCAGCATCGGATGATGACTTCCGGGCATTTCGGCAGGTTTGAGATTTGAGAAGGAACCTCGACAGGACCTTTCTGGAGTACGATACGAGAAGACCTAGACCAGGAGTGGTCGTATTGCGCACACCTAGCAGGACAGAGTTCGGCATTGTCGACGGGGTAGTCGACTAAGTTCGGATAAAGGAACTTACCCAGATGCGTTGCGGATTGACCAAGGACGGACGAGTGATAAGTATTCCTCCGATGGTTGGGACGTGTTCCCGAGGACCAGTTCGGCCTGACATCTTCTACGGAATGATGAAGCTACAGAGTACGCGATTTCGAGTCCGTACGAGAGACTTCAGATTGACTGCGGCCGAGAACAGTGCGGTGCATCGTAGCTTAGCATGACGCCATAATGGACGGCGATAGATACAGGTGGAACAAGAGGTTCGTGTGAGACACCGACGAGCTGTCATTGCTTCCCGTCGAGACTAGAGACCTGATATGCTTACAGAGACGTTGGGATGTGACCAGTTTCTGAGAAAATATTGTGCTGAGGACACAGGTGTCTTTTGAGCGAGAAGAGGTTGTGCAGGAAGGCCAGCCTCTGTACAGATCGGCATAGGCATGCTTGGAAGAGACCTTGAGCAGGATCCCTTCCAGGACATTGCTGCCATGATGATTGCACCCAGGATCAGATGTGTGACGTGCTTTCAGAGAGCCAGAGGCCGACGCTAGTGATATGCTGCCTTACGAGTGGTCGTGAGGTTTGACCGAGAGGTGACCAGAGAAGTGCCAGAACGGAATCGTCCCCGTTAGCACATCTGACAGGGCCGATGAGCCGGTTGACTGTGAGATTGGAAATCCACGGAGAAGATAAGGACCCAGAGAGCCAGAGGACGCCAGATCGTGAGCAAGAGGCAGGTAGATATCCTGCGCTGCTAGCAGTGGATTGCACCGACTCCTTCTCGACCTTGAAGGAGGAACTACCGACGACGGTATTTATGATTTGTGATTTTATGATTCGATTATCACGTATCCGTCATTTTGGATTTCGGTATTTTGGGCGTTCTGTTTGCATGATTTAGTTTTGATGACTGAGTTTCATCATATTTGATTTTGTGCACCATGGTTGCACCTACTGGGTATTTATACCTTGTACATAGTTATTACTCTTGAGCTGTTGATTGCGATTTCATGCCTATTTTATGCTGGTGATTTGATTTACGTTTCCAGCAGAGTTTCATGTAATTTTAGTGTTTTGATTTTGCACTCGGTATAGCTTATATGTACTTGTAGTGCATCGATATGTGTTTTGTGCCCGCAGCTGCACACGTTTATGATTTTCTTCATATCTGGATACACTTGGTGTTGCTGCTTACGTATTTGAGTTATTGCTTGGTATTTGTGCATGGGATGCACCAGTTCTATACTTCGTGCATTTGTCGCACCAGTTTTATGTTTCTTGCGTTTATCGCATCAGATTTATATTTCGTGCCTTTGTTGCACCGGATTTATATTTTGTGCATTACGATTGCACCTGACTTCGATTTGATGCCTTTCGGTATGTCGATTTTGATTGTGATATTGATGTGGATTCTTGCACTCCGTGCTTTGGGGTTTGACTTACGCATATTCGACGTTGCTATTGGATTTTGTGATTCCGTGCATATTGAGTGCGCAGGGTCTAGATTTTCATTCGTGCATGATGGATGCACCGATTTGGATTTTCGCGCATGTTGGGCGCATGTTTTGAGATACGATTTTGGGGCACACCAGATGCACTAAATCGAGATTCTTCGTGCATGTCAGATGCACCTGTTTTGGCTGTCAGGCACACATGTTGTCTATGACAGATGCTTCGTGCACACCCGTTGCACCTAGATGTTGTTTTGTGCACATGTTTAGCGCATATATGGATTTTGATTTCCGTGCGCGTCAGACGCACAGGGTGGTGTTATGTGCATTTTTGGAATTTATTCCTTTTGGAGCAGTACATTTTTATGATGTGGGATATTTGCTTTCATACTGAGCAGGACTAGTCAGTGGACAGTGCCTGGATATATTTTGCATGCATCGATAGTTATTGAAGGGATTTCCGAAAAACGAGCTATAGTCTCAGTATATACCTACGTGTCCGATATGACACAAAACGTTTTAAAAACAAGGAAACCCTTCTGATTATTTTCAAAATGGTGGAACGTGCTTATTAAACAAAGGATATATATACACATATATAGTTATTTTCTTATGAGAAACGTCCGCCACTGTGCAGTGTTACGCGCATCGCACAGCGACTTAAAAAGATTTGGCATACAGTTGCATCAGCTAATTACATGTATAGATTGGGTGTCTACATGTATAGTCTTGGTCCATATCATATTGATTTTGTATTGGATTTGACATTGTGTCGTTACCATAACTCCGATGATTGCGGATGCTTGATGGAGTGTTGCTTTTGAGTTATCTGCTCAGTACCCATGCGCATGCATTGCGCTATGATGTTTTATGTATAGATGATTTCGGAGCCCCGATGACTTGGAATTTGTATTGAAATATTTTAGTATTTGGGGGTTTAAATTTAAATTCGGGGACCGAATTTCTTTAAGGGGGGTAGATTGTAACGTCTTCAAAATAATAAAATATGATTTTTGGAAAATTTTATAATTTAATATTATTTTAATGAATATTTTAATATTCTGGTATAATTAAATACAGATAAATGGGGAAAAATTATGGAAAATTCTAAAATAAGGTATTTTAAGGAATTGCCTCGTTTTCTGTGCATGCCCCCATTTCCTCTAGTTTTGACCCTGAGTATGTCTAGTTTTGACTGATTCCATCTAGGGTGAAATCTGGGTTGATTTTCCTATGTTGGTGTATAATTTGGGACTTGTTTTAGCATGGATTTTGGTATTTGGTGATTCATTCCTGTCGGGTGGCGTTTGGACGTCAACGACAAGTGGATTTTGATTGTGTTTACATGCGAGTCGATAGGTTTTTACCTATGCGGGTAGCGTGTGCTATTTTGGTTTCCGATGTGATTTTCATGTGCTTTAGCATTGTGATATACTTGTAGGTACCCCGCGTGATGTTGAGGCAAAGGAGGTGAAGATAGCGACATCGGCTTTGGCACACGAGAAGCAAGGTGAGTAGATTATATCTACAGGGGGAAGTCGGGTGGATGGCGTATAGCACCCCCGCAGTCCGTAGATAGATTATTATGTAGTTATCGTGATATTAGGTGTATTATGGATAGTACAGGGTTAGAAGTGACTAGTGCAGTTCATAGTCGCGAACCCTAGGATAGAATTACACCTATACACACACCCTTGCTTATCACTTGTACTTGCACTATGATTGATGATATGTGATGACTTTGGAGAGGGGTCGATGATGTGGGCTTGGTGCCCTGGGATCGGTGATTTGATACGATTCATATGTGGGATATGACTTGTGATTCTTGCGGGCTTGGGATATGTGTTTACCCCCGCATGCATACTTTACTGATGTTACCGTTTTGTACTAGACATAGAGTAGTACTCCAGACTATATGTTCTGATGATGGTGATATCTGTTATGTGATGAGACAGTGAGATGTTGACCCCTACCCAGCTTTTGGGGATGCCGTACGATGATTTACCGTACGTGCCGATATTGATGATAGATCCGCACTCATAACTCGAGGATATCTTAAGATATGACATTGAGGCGAGATCACCGACTATATATCTTTATATATATACCGACTCAGATTTAGGTGGTTTCCACACCTACCCCTCCTGATTGACCTGATACTTAGGTGTAGTTGCATAGTAGATACTTCACTGTGGTGTTGACTACTAGATTTCTGCATCTTCATGCTATTCGCATTGCTGGCATATGTTCATTGCTATATTATTATCATGCTGTTAGGACACCAGCACCATTATCGATGATGCGTATGTTCCACGTACACTATTTGCCGGCTCACACACTTCATCATCGATAATTGCCATGCCACTACACTGTAGTACTATTGCATTCATGAGATGATTCTTCCTTCGACATATGCACATTACTATTCCATGTTGCATGATTTCCGATATGATTACTGTTCTTTACATGTCGCATACGTCATGGATTGACTGCATAGCACATCGCATTGGATTTACTTCCTGATGTTGGATTTTCATGTGATTTCTGGTTTTTGAGGACCGTGGGGTTATTTAAGAAAAGAGGCACTTTTATGAAAACCCGGTACCTCGTGATATGATATTTCGGTGCGTCCACCACGCGTTTTCTCGGTGCTGAGACGTGTGCTTGAAACCCGATTCGAGGAGGTGATGATCCGTTGCGGGTTCGTGGTGGGCCCGGTATGGTTCCCCTCGGTGAGATTATCGATGGGTTTGCCGATTGAGCCTGGAGGCGGGCGAGTACCTACCGGTGATTGTATTTGAGCTCGGCGGATATCTGGAGGATACCGGCCGCAGTCGAGAGATGGGCTGACCCGTACTGCCGAGGGCCGATACCGCAGACGGAGCCCAGAGATGGACATGGGTTGACTCGTACTGCCGGGGGCCGAGGGCCGATACCGCCGACGGAGCCCCATATGGATGAGGATTTACGTGTCGATGCTAGGCACGGGTTTTCATGATGTTTTTCCATGATATTGTTTATATCCTCATACTTGCATACTTGATGCTTATCGTCAGTGGGTGACGAGTGGACGGGTTCCACATACATGCAGACATGGATTATATACAGACTTGGATCATATACAGACTGGTTTTACATTGATCATACTTTATTTGTATATATAACAGGGTATGAGGGCGCTGTTATATATACCCTTACACCAATATTAGTGGTATGGGACGCTAATATATGTGTATTGATATCATTGATATTTCATCATGGTTACTTCATGCAGACATACCTTACACTGATGGCATGTGATTACCTGAGTACCTGGCACTACATACATGATTAGATGTTACCTTGCCACCCTATTACACTCAGATGTACTCTTGTGGATTATATTATTGATCGTTGACTTAGGTTTATGTCTTGCATTCGGTTTCTGCTTGTAGATGTTTCTATTCACGAGTTGGCAACTCACCCCCGTTGTGCCACAGTTCTTGCAGGTTCTGCCGTACAGGTTCTATTGCGGCATTTCTGGCACACTTTCTTCTTGCGGGTGACTTGCTTTGGTAGGTGGATTCTTTCGCATCAAGAACCACCATTGTATTTATTTATTTCATTGTATCTAGAATTTCCATCAACCAAAACTTGTATTGTTTTAGACCTAGACTAGTGATGTATTATTTCGACCTTAGAGTCGCGCTTAGTAGTATTGCGTTTTTTTCTTATTGCTTTTGAGTTTTCTTTGGATTTGATCCTCGCCACTAGGCGTTGTATATTATTGCTGCATATGTGGTTGTGACCGTCGATTGACGAAGAGCTAGCTCCCGCTTGGGGATGCCATTATCATTGCATACATATTGTTATACTTGTTGTACCCCATTCGGGGCCAGTTTTTCAAAAGAAACTCTGCCGAAATTTTTAGAAAAGACTTTATTGTTTTCAAAACGTACCTTCGGCTTAGTTATTTAAAAACCTTGATTTCAAACCTGTATTTCTTCACTTCTTTAAACTAGTTTTCTTTACTTATTCTCAAAAATGGTTTTAGATTTCTGGGCTTTTGGCTTACTTGGATCAGATGGAGTCCTATAGGCTTCATATGGTTCAAGGGTCAGTCACGTGCTCTTTCGGGTCGTGACAGAGATGATGGGTCTGTGATATGCCAATACATAGCCCTAGTGCAAGTTGGAGATTGTTAGTGATATATACCCTAGAGGCCATTATTGTATCATACTGGTTTGTATATTACTTAATGAAAGCTTGGGATATTCACAGTTGTATTGACAGTCTTTCTCAAAATGGTAGTATGCTACTTGGTTTGTTTCTACTTCAATATGTGCATGTGTTTCTTTTAGCATATCGCTTATACATATTAGTAGAGCCCTTAGGATCTTTGCTTGATTACCAGCGTTGTGATGGCAGTCACACTAGTGGGGGTTGGGTAGTCTATAAGCACATCCTATACAGGTCCCTAGTCGTAGGATTATCTAGACGGGGCATCGATACTCTGGAGTATACTAGTGTATACGCTTCTTATCCCAGCAAGGGAGATGGTCTGTCCCACAGCCATTAGTACGTCATACTGGAGATAGTATGCATGTGCTCATTAGGTTATGAGTACACTAGATAGGACTCATCGGGAACTGCTGGTGGGTATTATACCTATCGTCTGGTAGCAGTTCCTAGGTTACATAAGTACAGCTTAGTCCGTCGACTTGGCACTGCTACTTCGCCACGAGTGTGTTTCCACTGTACTTTGATTACTATCCTACCACGGCTCAATAGAGTCGTGCAAACAGGTAGTACTTGGGTGCAGTCCCGAAGCACTTGGAGGCAGTGGCGATTAGATAGGATTCGTCTCTCCCGGTACTGGGGGTTGATATCGCGCTGTGTTTGGAGAGCCATTACACAAAGTCCCTGACCAGGGAAAGAGAGATTTACTGGTAGGTATTCCAGTAGTTTCTCAGGGTGTTTTGTGCTATGCTCCGGCATGACTTATTGCACTATTAGGGGTCTGACGATTACCGCTCCCTATGCCCAATATGCGATACTCTTAGACGAACAGACCGGACTGTATGGAGATTGTCACATACAGGCTCAGAAGGAGTTCGGATTAGTTTGCTCATCGGCCTTCCCATCGACAGATACCTGGGTAGCCGTTACGTGCAGCTAGTACCGCTTGCGGCTTATGGTTAAACCCCTGCCAATGTACTGTCGAGTCTTTAGAGTCCCACATAGAGGGTTTCCCTGCATCAGGCAAAAGATATAGAGGCCGTATGGTTTTACGGCAGGGCTTCGATCACGTACGTGCACTTGTGCGCGCATGATGTTCCGACGGATAATACTAGTGGGCTTTGGTTTAAGCCGAATCCTAGTATTATATTGATGGATTGTTTTTTGTCTCTTTGTATTCGTATTCTTCGGAATACGGATGCAGGTATGTATATACGGATGAGGGAAATTCTCGTAATTTGTCGAGAAAACTTCTAAAAGTGGAAACCTAATTAGGGTTTGATTTCTTTATTGAATTAAACTTAATTGGGTGGAGGAATGATGTGGAGTTTAACATTGAATCTAGCTTGGCTACTTGATGACTCATGGCTATGACTTACCATGAGATATTTTGTGAAGCTCATGAGATATTTGTGTGAGATATTATATCTCCTCAATTATCATATATGCTTCATTTTTTTATGAAAAGGCAGCCATCTCTTTTCAAAGAAAACACACACCACTCTCACTTCATCAAGCTTTCTTCCACTTCTTCCTCATAACCCTATACTTCTCATGAGTTGAGAAACCTAGGGGTCCAAGAGACAAACTAACCATCTTCACTCTCTACATCACCTAGGCCATCTAGTTTAGCGAGCTAATTCCCTAGTTATCTCGGATTTGAGATTGGAGCTTGGACTATAGACTTTCGGGTGGATCGTCTTTAACTCGAGGAGGCCGGCGAGGTTGCCTGATCCAAATGATCCTTGGAGCTTGTGATGATGAGGAGGAGGACAGCGACTAGAAGACCCGAAGGACTTGGTTTCGTGAGGTATAACTTTCATCCGAGTAGTTAAACCTCACACGGTATTTTGTTAGCTAGGGTTTAGCATCGATCGTGGATTTCAAGTCCGTGTTGCGAGCTTTGAAAAATCGTTTTTTGAAAATTCCGCCTCCCCATGGACACGCGGTGTGCGCGACATGGACTTACACATACTATCATATCGAGCAAGAAAGTCCTATATATATATGTCCAAGTATCCACTATATCATACAATAATAGCCTCTAGGGCATACATATTCTTAACAGCGGGAGGTAGCAAGGAGCGTAGCCAAGTGTTTGTTGTGTCAGCAAGTGAAGGCTGAACATCATACAACTACTAGTCTACTTCAGCCGTTACCAAACCCAGAATGGAAATGGGCAGCACATTACCATGGACTTCGTGACTGCTCTCCCTCGCAACACGAAGGGTAACGATGCAATTTGGGTTATTGTGGATCGACTCACCAAGTCGGCTCACTTTATTCCATTCAGAGTTGGCTAGTCAACCGAGACATTGGCAAGGAAATATATGGAGGTGAGTAAAAAAAATCTAAAGTAAGATTTATACTTTTAAGATGTAGCCTACTTGTCTTGATACCCATAAACTCATGCAGGAGATCGTGAAATTGCATGGAGAACCTGTCTGCATCGTCTCCAATCGTGATACAAGATTCCGATCACAGTTTTGGGAGAGTCTGCAAGCTAGCCTGGGACGAGTCTGAATTTCAGCACGGCGTACCATCCACAAACAGACGGACAGTCCGAGCGAACAATTAAGATTCTGGAAGACATGCTAAGAGCCTGTATGTTAGACTTCGGAGGTTCATAGGAAGATCACCTACACCTTGTGGAGTTTTCATACAACAACAGCTATCAGCTAAGCATTGGGATGGCACCATTCGCAGCACTCTACGGACGGAAATTTCGTTCCCCACTGAGTTGGGACAACGTTGGAGATCGTGAACTCCATAGACCATAGATGATCGTGGCAACTGTAGATGTGCTTCGCACGATCAGGGAAAAGATGCGCATAGCCCAAGACAGACAAGGACATTGGACATATGCAAAGCGTCGACATCTGGAGTTCCAACCTAGAGACCATGTATTCCTGAAGATCTCTCCAAACAGAGGAGTGATACGTTTTAGGAAAAGGGGTAAGCTAAGTCCAAGATATATAGGACCATTCGATATACTCGAACGAGTTGGAGAAGTGGCGTGCCGTTTAGCACTACCACCCTCGTTAGAAGGAGTACACAACGTGTTCCACATATCCCAACTACGACGATATGTGAGCGACCCTAGCCACATACTGGATTACTCATAGCTCACGGTACAAACTGACCTAACCTGTGAGCAACAACCAGTTGAGATCCTGGATCCAAAAGTGAAAATATTATGGAATAAGGAGGTAAACTTGGTCCGAGTGATGTGGAGAAAGGATTCGCCAGGAGAATCAACTTGGGAAAGAGAAAAAGATATGCGTACACGATACCCTTACCATTTTGAAAATTAGCCCCTATGTAATTGTAAATTTCGAGCACGGAATTTTATAAGGAGGGAAGAATGTAACGACTCTGAAATTTCTGTATAGAAATTTCTTATTATTGTACAGAAAAGGGTATTTCAGCCTTTGTAAGAGATAAAAATTATTTTTGTTTAATAAAATTAAGAAGCAACTTGTAGCTCACTGGTAAAGCCTCTGCACTACTGTGACGTAGCCTGTATGTTCGATTCCCATCAGGCACAATTATTTTTTAGATTTTTCATTTTAATTTTTCGGAAGCCCAAGAATTGCACGTGCAATACATGGAGAAACAGAAAGTTTCAGAAAAATCAAACAGACGCAATGAGGTGTACACACCCAACTTGACACGTGGCACGAATGTCAAGACGGATCATCGAGATCCGACCGCCCAAAGTCCCCATATGGCCGCTTCCGACGGTTGGGATGAAGCGAAACCCCTCCGTACTTTGTACGCATACCCCTTCAACTCCTCTTAACTTCCCTGCACTGTTTGATTTCCCTGCAATCAAACAGAGACTTTTCAATTCACCATTTAACACCTTTTTAATGTAATTTTAATCCAAAATTTTAATTCCCAAACCCTAATTCTTCACTATAAGTACCAACTCATGCCCTAGCTCTTCACCATTCTGAAAATTCTAGCAAAAATTCTCTTACACTCTTTAAGTGCCAAGTGGAGTTAAGCCCCTTAATTGGAGTAGCGAGCCAAACTCGACGACCGGAGCATCTCCGACAAAACCACGACCCCAGAGAGTTTCTTCGATCTCTTTTTAACCACCTAAAACAGTAAGTCTCTTCATCTTTATTCTTTTCCATCTCAAAACCACTTTTTAAAACAAACCGACAAAAGAGCGGTTATCTCCGATATAGTTTCTTTTTAATATTTGTAATCCATGTGATAGGCAAAATTAAATCAAACTAACATGCTACACTAATCTTAACCCTTTTCCCATCATTTAGTTTTTAATTTTAACAAAATTTTCATATGAAACAAACATATAACGAACTTTTTCATTAAAATACCATGAACTTTAGTATCACCCTCTTATCGATAATTAGTTTAAAAACCATAACATGGTATTCTAGAGCTATAGTTAATTTAAAGAAGAACTTTTTCATTAAAATACCATACCGTTTCAAAACGGGTTTTTTTAAAATCGGTATTTCGAAATCCTTGGCAATTACGTCTCTACAACTCTCGTTATGGGACCCGCTAATGGATGGTGTGGAATATCGCACATCTTTGGAATAGTAGAGCAAAATGCAGAACTTCTCACGGAGTATTCGGTCTCGAAAGGAAATAAAAATACGGTTTTAAGAAACGCGACTTTTCTAAACAAAACTAATTTTGAAAAATTATATAAAAATTATGAATCCGTATTTTCAATAAAAAAAATATAAGGAAATAAAAAAAATTAAAAATGAAAGATTAGAATTTTTAATGAAATACCACTAAGTTTCCAAAAATAGTAATTTTCACAAAAATACAATAAACTCTCAAAAAGACTAGGTTTTACCACCAAAACACCATAACAATTAAAATAAATGTTCATGAAAACCCTAAATATTACAAATCATCCTCGAGATTATTGTTAAACAATATTAATATATATTTTTCATAAAACCCCCTTGAGATATGCAAACAATATTTTAAGGACTCTAGAATTAACATAGGATTAAGCGGTATCATTTCTCTTAAGCCCCAGAGAGCCGGAGAAGTGAGTGCTTACCTATTCAAGTTAGACAATTTAATGGGGTTATCAATGGCAATTGTCTTGGAAAAATACATAAATCTTACCATCCATGTGCAGTAGTTGCCGATTTCTCCCGAACATAAGATTTTTAACAATTTACATCAATCCACACGAAAAGACATGAACTCGAATCCGAACTCGAACCTAAACTTGAACTTGAACTCAAACACAAACTTGAACTCTAACCTAACTCATATCTAAACTCGAACCCAAACTACTCGAACCAACTTGGCTCGAACTAAGATTTGCAATTGTCATGACTCGCATATTACTCGACTCACTCGAATACATTCTACACCTTTTGCAATCTATGGTTTCGATCAAGACATGATAATAAATCAATCAAATCAATTAAGTATATTAACCAGTTATATATATATTATACTCGGAGTGCTTAGGATAGTTTCTTGTGTGAATCCAACGGAGCTTCAGGAGTTTCGTATTTTCCTCCTTTTTATTTTACTCGAATATCAGTCGGGTTGACTCATCCACAGCCTAGATCCCCGATGGTAACACATGAAACGGGCCCGTGTTTTGTTGCTCCTGGGACCCCACTCTTGAGCTCGTGAATAATTCTACGGCTGCGTTGACATTCACATTTGAAACTTAACGTTAACATAATGACCATATAGAGACCTATAGTATATACTTACCCATGAACATATACTCTTACTCGTTATATATAGTCTACACTTGTCATTTTTTTCCTTACTCTTACCTATCTTTCGGACTTACCGAGCGCTAGTTCGCTGATGGGCATTCCACCCACTTTTCTTCTCTTGGAATGTTCATTGGATACAGTCGAGACGAAGGAAGTTGAAGCCACAGAGCACTACAACCAGATTGCTACTCAGGGCTAGCTCAGCTTCATTTTCTTTCAGTTTATGTATGCCACTTGTTAATGCATTTTCCCTATTGTATTTACTTTCCAACATAAACTCATGTATTTGTAAATATTGAAAGTTGAATGTAAATAAAGATATTTGTTGAAAAAATTTACAGTCGACATTTATTCTTGTATTGTGTATTATTGTTTCAATACGCTTAGTATATTTATTTAGGGAATGACTTTCTCTGGATAAGTATGTCGCGGGCTTGCCACGTCACCATTTCCGTCTACTAGGAAGCGGGGTGTGACAAAAGATGTGATAATGGCCAACGCCGCGGAAGTGGGGGCACCCCCTACGACTAGATAAGAAAATGAATATATAAGTAACTTGAAAATGAATATGCGAGTATATCTACAATTTATCGTTCAAAATGAATTGATATAAGTGCAATATATCTGGCGGTGTGGCAGGGTCCACACGTAATGGGAGATCTAGAGGGGGTAATGGGAGATCTGGAGAGGGAAGGCTCATTGGTGCAATATGGGGCCTCCTTTGTAGAATCTGATACCTATGCAGATCACCGGGCATCAGAACCCCCTTCCCCTTGCCGCCACTGGAGCAGCCTCTGCCTTTGCCTCTGTTTCTATCGGATATGGTGCCACCGCCCCTCCCCGCCCCTCTGTTGTTTGGACATCATCACCCCTATATAAAAAAGGGTCATTACATATGCATGCAATAAATGTATATAAGCGAAAATATAAACTTATAATATAGTATTAATGATAACTTTTTTCGTTCGGACCTTGTTCGACTGTATATCATATAAATTCTACGCTTCACGAGTAATGGAAAAAAGTAGTGAAGTTATGGGATCATTGTTTGAGTCGGAGACCGTAGGACTAGTTTGTCGTTGAAGAAGAAACCCAAGTATGAGTTGTTCATGTGTGTTTCAATTTATGATTTTGCTTAGGTGTAGGGCAGTTATTGTGTATATGATTTGTGTATGTATGTGGTGTATATGCGTGTTGTATATGTGTTTCGGCTGTTGGGGCAAGGCTTCTATCCCATTAAGAATGTATAGAGCATACACCAATTATCTTGTGTTTTAATTTATTTAGAGAAAATTTTGGCAACACTTTCCCGATGTTCTCCGAATATACTGTAATAGAATAGATAATCATTTCAACAACATTGAAATGAGCATCTAATCTATCTTTGTATACAGAGAACCAGGGAAATGTACCGACGAAATAACTCGAAACAAATGAAAACACAAGTGAATGCAGATGTTTGCTCTATACATTCCTAACTTGTCCACATTGGACAAATCTATTGGTTATCATACGATTGAATATTCTCGTCACATAAACTACACGACGGTTGTTAGCACCGAACAATACCATCCGATATTTAACAAATTTCGCGTAGTTTTATATTACGATGAACGTCGAACTTATGTTAACCAATAGACGGGGAACAAGGCGCACTTTGATTTTCATATATGACTATCGATGAGAATATGAAAATTTCATATTATCATCGAGTATCATATATACACTTAGTGAAAGATTTAACTTGAATTGGTTTTACATTTACGTTTTAATTTCAAGGGTTTGAAAGTTTTTAGTTAAGGATAAAATTTTAAACGTTTCGGGTATAATATTTTACGTTTACGTTATCATCGAGTACCATACACTTAGCTATTGTTTTTTTCACTAAACTATCTTAAAAATTTTCCTAAGCAATAAATTTCTTCAATTTTATTAAATTACACTAAAATACCCTTAACTATAGTTGGTTTTTCACTAAACTATCTTAACAATTGTAGGTTTTTCACTAAAATGCCCTAAACTATGGTTGCTTTTCACTAAACTACCTACAACAATTCACCATACATTACCTGAATCCTAACACTTAAAGCTAATAATAAGTTTAACTCTAAACCTAACCCTAATCATAACAATAACCCTAATTAACCCTAACACTAACTCTAATCCTAAACCAAATCTAAACCCTAACCCTAATCTTAAACCCAACCCTAACCCTAACCAAAACTTAACCCTAAGCCCCTAATCATCATCCTAACCCTAATCATCAATCATCACCTAATCCGGCCCCTAACCCGTCCCTAATCCTTAACCCTAACCCTAAAATCAACAAATTAAATTGAACTAAAATTGAAGAAATCAAAAATAAAATTTAGGAAAATTAAAATTAAAGAACTAACCTCAAGCGGCGGAGGATGCGGACAGTGACAAGCTGGCGGTGGAGGATGTGTGCGGTGAAGCTCGACAACGAGCTGGGGCGACGATAAGGGCGATAGAGGAGAAAGGGCCGACGAGGAGCTCGGGATTTTTGGGAGGGGCGCAGGAGAAGGAAATTAGGGTGCGGGAAATTTTTTTGGGCGTGGAGGATTTAATTCTGTTTTATTTTTTTTAAAAGTAACTCTTGTTTGCTCCTAAAGTGAAAACCATAGGGTATTGATGGAGGTTAAGATCTCCCTCAGATGTTGTCCTCCGTCGATCTGGTAGCGAGCATCTTGGACGGTTGAGATTTGGTGTGGTTGTTATTGAGCTTGTGGATCTCAATAGGTTGATGTTGGAGTTGAATCCGAGCTACCTGCAAGTGAAGTCCCGGGGTGGGTGACCACTGTAGCACCCTCTGACGATCAGGTTAGTGCCGAGGAATATGAGCAGAGTAGCGGTGTATTGGAATGAATTCGAGTTACCTGAATCGTCTGGAAGAGGGGGTTTTATAGTGGTCGTATTGAGCGAGCAGGCGCGAGATCCTCGCCATCAGTTATGCCCTTACGTTATGCCCGCGTGAACGGATGGATCCGTCCATTAAAGGCGGGATACGCTCATTAATGAGGGGATGCACCAGCGTAGGATGTGGAACGTAGGGCGGCGGATATCTCGCTTTGGCGAGATACGCGGAGCCTTTGCGGAAGCGTTAGGGCTCTGCGCTCTCGGTTGATCGGGAGAGCCGGGGAGGTTCAGCTCGGCGGATTGCTCGGAAACGACCAGGGAGGCCGAGGTGGCTCAGCTCTGCAATTTCTCGGAGACGAGCAAGAAAGGAGGGGTGAAAATTCGGCTGGTGGATTGCTCGTGGGTAAGAAGCGGGGATGTAAGCTCGGAGACCATCCTAGGAAAGTCACCAATGCTCTACACTGATTTTACCTCGGCAGCCCCCAGGAGTCTAGTGGGCTGACGCGGATGACGCGTCATTCACCACATGTCGTGATCTGAGGAAGTCCCACTTATGAGCATCATCATTAGCCCCCCACTCTCTTTCCGACCTATTTATGGGTCGGGTCGAGAATGGCCTGCTTGGTTTTCTCGGCCCAGCCTGTTCCTGAGAATCATTAGTGCGGATTGTCCCGGGCGACATGGCGTAAGGAAGTTGCGTCATTTCGATCTTCGAGCCCACGCGGCATCTCCTCTTGCGCCTTAATCTTCCCGCGTATCTCCGATGATATCAGCGGATCAGTGAAATGATTGCGCATTAAAAAGGGGCGCCGTTTCACTCAATCGTCTGTTGGCTACGGGCCATGTGTCCATTGTAGGTTGGCAGTCATGACAGGCTGTCCCAATCACCTGCAACCGAAGAGATGCCCCCAAAGATCGATTGCTACGTGGAGCTCTGACGGCTGATAGGCGCGATGTTTCGTTTTGGCGGGAATTGATCTGGGCCGTTGGATACTTTCTTTGGGGTATATAAATAGGAGGGGACCATCCTGGGGCCAACAATTTTACCCTAATTCTCTTTCATTGTTGAAGATTTCCCGGCGCTCCTCCCTTTAGATCAGATTCTCATTTTTCCTCAGCGAGTCCCTTCCTTTGAATCGGATTAGATGTCTTCAACCGAGGAGTCTGTAGAGGTAGTAAGGGTAGAGTTGGACGATGAGGCTCCAGTTGCTGAGGCCGAGTCCGGTGGGTCTTCTTCCCCCTCCTCAGCTTCAAATAGCCGAGAGGGTTCCTCTTCTGCTACGTCTTCCGTGTCGGGTTCACCTCTAAGAGTCAGGGCCGCCCTTGTCACTCGTCGTCGGACGGCGACAAGGGCTCCCAAGGCGCGCATCGAGAACACCCGCGATGCGTCCTCTGTTTTGAAGAGTCTTGACGATCTTTCCAAAATTCGGGCTCGGTTCCATATCCCCTATAACTATTCACTTCGTTTAGCTAGAAAGGGTGAGCGAGCGAACCAAGTGCGGGGTAAGGAGATTGCCTGTATCTGGAAGCATTCCGTGCAGGGATACGTTTGCCCTTCCCAACCGAGGTCTGTGGAGTGCTTCGTTGTTTCCACCTTGCCCCAGGCCAGCTAGCGCCGAACTCGTGGAGAATCCTCCTCGGGCTTTTGGTCTGGTTAAAACTTGAAAATATCCCCTTCAGTTTGACCCTCCTTGTTTCTTTCCTTTGTTATAAGAATCATCCCAGCACCAGCCAGGATGAGCCGAGCTGAGTGTATTTCTCGTATAAAAAACGTAAGGGTGGGGTGGCCGGGTCGGGAGTAGTTGCCTTCCCTTCTTCCATCCATGAATGGAAGGAGAAGTTTATATTCGTCGGACCACCTGAGAGCGAAGATTGGCATGTGCCCACATAGTGGCATAGGGCCGACTGCCCGAGAGCGAAACAGTCGTCCTCCCCCGAGGTAAGGGCGGTGTCCTTATGGGAGCCGATCCATCAGACTGATGTCCTACTGTCCGAGTAGGCTCTGAGCTGGGCTGGGCTAAGCCCTGCTCGTTTTCTGGGTAAATCAGGGCTTTAGACGATCTGTTTAGACTTTAGAAAAATTTTCTTTGCCTTTTCATCATCACTAACACTCTTTTGTTTGTGAGTTCTTCTTTTTGCAGAGCCCATGGACCGATTAAATTCCTAGCCGCCATGGCCGCAAAGGCCCAAGGAAGGAAGTCTAGGGGCGCAAGCACATCCCGACCCAGTCCGAGCTCGGCCCTAAGGCCAACTCCACCGTCCAAGCCTTCCGCCGCTCCCCGAGCCCCAGAAGAACACCACGGGGGAGGGGGTCATAACCATGCGCGGGACCTGGCGCCCCGGGTGAAGGAGGAGGAGGCTGAGCCGGCCGAAGCCCTCCTCAAGAGACATAAGAGGACGGTATCTCGGGCGCCTTCTACCGGGATCCCAGTGTAGGAGGGCGACTTCTGCATTGAGGTGCCCTCGGGGCTCTCCGTCGCCGATAGCCTGCTTTCGGACATGGAGCAAGCAGCCGAGGACAAGATTCCCCGGGGAACCATGAAGGCCCAGGTGGCCGTCGTAGCTTAGGTGGCGGTTTAGGTTGGTATCCAACTTTCCTTAAAAAAATTCCTTAAGTATTTTTTCCTCGGTTTGAGTTTTCTAACCCGTTGCTGCTTTCTTCAGGTCCTTCATCACTGCGCCCTCCTCATCGCCATGGAGTCCGAGGAGGTGGCCCCGGCCATGAAGAAGGCGGACGAATCCTCCTCACAGGAGGAAGAAATTCGCCTTCAACTGCAGTAGGCGAAGGAGAAGCGACTCTCCTCGACTCCCGATTGATCACCGAGGGGATGACGAACTCCAAGCTGAAGGAGTCTCATCGGCTCCTAAACGAGTCCAACCAGACTATCCAAGCCAAGTTGGAGGAGGTGAACCGCCTCTACAACGCGACGAAGAAGTCAAGGGACATCCTCAAGAAGGATGTCTGGGTGGCTCTAGACGCGGTGAAGCTTGCCGAGAGATGGACGGCGATGGTCGTAGAGGGATACAAAGCGTCAGATCAATTCTATGCCGATCTTGCCGAATCTGCGGCCGTCGTGTAGCACAGCGCTCTCGACTCCGTCAAGGAATCTATTCCGGGGCTCGATGACAGCGAGCTCCGTGCTAAGTACCCCCTGGTTGAGGAAGTGCTGCAGGGAGAAGTCGCCGAGGCGGCCATTAGGGGTGAGGCTGTCGTCGAAAGCGCCGACCCTAAGGTCGCAGTTTTGGTCCTCGATGGCGGCAACGAGCAGGACGAGATCTCGGCCGAGCGGGCGGCCTGAGCTTTCATCCCTTGAAGATTTTTCTTCTTCTTCGTCTTCTTCTTCTTTTTTTCTTTGAAATTTTGTAAGCCTCCGGGCATTTTTGTAAGGCTGAGGAACCCAAAATATCTTGTGTTTATTTTTGATTATAAATAAAGCTGAACTATTTTCCTCTTCTCAAATGCCTGTTCACTGTGCAAGTACTTTAGCTCGTACACTTTTCCTTGTTTAAATTTTCATTTCTGTGAGTATATTTAGCTCATCAGTCTATTCATCTTGCTAGTGCTTGGTCGTAGGTCGATGCCCGACCTTTCTAGGTGATGATCGCGCGTCGAGTGTAAGTTGGATAATATCCAAGTGTAGGAAGGTCGGTACCCTCCCTTTCCCCAGAGTCGATGCGGCGATCGCTCATCTAGCTCGAATCTACAATGTCCAAGTGTAGGAAGGTCGGTATCCTCCCATACCTCGGAGTCGAGCTGACGACCGTGTGTCTTAGCATGGATCGGAAATAGCCAAGTCTAAATAGGTAGGCGGCACCTGATTTGATGTGGGTCTTAGACCCATGTCTTCTTAGGGCAGGAAGCTACCCCTCATGGATGAGCCGAGCAAGAGTCTGCACGGTAGCCTCTTGGTAAGGGCTTTAGATCCTTAGTGTTGTTAGGTAGGAAACTATCCGCTAGGTGTAACGGCCTAGTTCATTTATACCAGTTCTAGTCAAGTATTTCTTTATTTATGGTATTTTCCTGATTTATTGTGTTTTGGGTGCGAATAGTGTATTTGACATTTGTATTTACATCCGATCCGACCCGCTTGCTTGAAATCTGTCTTGGTTCATGTTTATGATTTATTCTGACTTGTTACTTAAACTTGTGCACTTTCATGTATACTGCATACTGGCATTTTATCTGGCATTTGCATTTTTACAATATAACATTTTAAGTCACATAAAATATTTTTAAAATACATTGCATGGCCTGCATGATACCCCTAGCCCCGTGGTAGCATCCGCACATCTTGTTCTCGTCCCGTTCGGTGAAACGGACTTGTTTGGATGGCTACGCGCACGTGCGTGCATCCATTCTTGGGGGTATGCATTTTTCGTTATCCGGACATTCATTTTTTATTTTTGTCGACATGTATATTTTTCGTATTTTAAAACTGAATTTTAGACCCGACCCGGGCATGTTTTGGACTATGTTTGTATTTACCAGAATATCAAATTTTATTTATATAATATTAATTTTATAAATTGATACAAATTAAAATTTAGTTAACTAATAAATGATTTTTTAAATTTAAACCTAAACTAATTTCCTAACAAACTAACAACCCCTTTCTCTCTCTCTCTCTCCTCTGCATATATATATATTTATATATATTTTATTTATTTAATTTTTTCTTTCCTTATTTAATACAGAGCCTCTTCTTCTTATTTCTTCTTCTTCTTCTTTCTTCTTTCTTTTTTTGATCTTGTTTCTTGATTCCGGTGATCACCGCCGGAGTCGTGCTCGTCGCTGACGATTCGAGTGATCCAATGAACATACCTGACTTGCGTGATCACCCTCGTGCGTTGTTTGGAACCGTTCCGTATACCTTGCGCGCGTCGCGACATTTCGCCGACGAAGGACGTTCCGTACACATCCGTTCTTGTTCCGTCTAGGCAAGTTAATCTTGCTACATGCTATATAACTCATTATATACCTATTTAAATAAATATCACACCTGTATTTTAAATCAAGCATCCCATGTTTCATATTACAGACTTTCGACGTTCCGTTTATATTTGTATAGTGCATTTCAGATCTAGGGCATGCAAACCAATCTTAATTACATGCTACATTACTTTAGACGCATCTATTTTAACAAATGGAATACCTGTATTTAAAATCATGCACCCCATGTTTAGTTATATAGCTTTTCGATGTTCCGTTTGCATCCATCCATATCATTTCAGATCTAGGTCATGAAAAATTATCTTGTTACATACTATACAATCATATACTGTATCAAATTAAATAGTTATATTTCATATTACTTAGTTATATGTTCCGCACTTGTTAGTTTATCATTTTACGATTATATGATACCCGTTTGCATCCATATCATTTAAAATATATATCGTCGTAATATTTCTTATTATTGTCTTTAATTAGTTTATAATCTGTATTTTATAATGTTATACATTTGAAAATATTATAGTTTACACATGAAACGTCGTTGCAAAGCGGATACGACAAATCTGAAATTTACTGTACACCTTACCTTATAAAATTCATTATAAATTATAGAAAAATTATCGGTATACGTTCTTTAGTTCGTTACGAAGATAACTCAGAATACTGTAACTCTATGAAATATTTACTTGCAAAATAAATTGTTTAAATAACGTAAAATGCAAATAAAAATATCTCTAAATTGCTGTCCAGGGAAATTCCAACAGAAAACTTTCAATTTTGAATGTTCATAGATTTTTGTAAGAGCAACCTGAGATGTTTATACTTATAAAAATGAAAATCTTATTGAATTTTCTTTGTTTTGGTATAATACACGTCCATTTTGGAGAACGTTTGTTATTTTTAAGCTATTTTAAAAATCAGGGTGACGCTGAATTTCTGAACGGAACTTTCTTGTGCATGGTTAATCAATACCACTTTTATAGTTATTAATCGGTAATCATTACCACTTTTATAGTTATTAATCGGTTTGATTATGTTATCCATGTTAATATTATTATATCGATATCTATTTAATAAATAATAGTGCTTGTGTTTTAATATTCAGCAAATTTTACCGATTTACAGTTTTATAATATCTGTTTGTATCCGTATAGTTTATAACATATCTAGTTGCACGCCGAGACCATATTATTTCATGTTACTGTTGTATTAGTGCACCATGCGTGATAATGTGCATCCTACATAGTCATGATGTAACCCCTGGTCGATATTTGTGCATCCATGCTTTTATTGTACATCCGTACTTTCACCTTGATTCAATACTTGCTACAGTTTGATTATGAGCACCCACTCGACACTTGTGCACTACCTGACATGACCTGATACACTACTACCGACATGACTTGATACCTGTGCACTACTTGACATGACTTGATACATGTACACCACCTGATATGACCTGATGTACAACAGCTTGACATGTTACCTGATCTTGTTACTAATGCCGACAATCTTGACCTGTTGTCCCTACGGAAATTTCCTGTTGTCTATTCAGACAAACCTGTTCCTGCTTGATCCTGTGTTAGCATTAGTCTCAGATTTATACATACCTGACTTACACACATGACTTGGGGGAATGGGGAAATCAAGAATGTAGCTGAACATAACTCAAAAGGCTATTACATCATTTTACCGTTGTCCCGTGGGGAATGAAGACATAGACTCACAGTCTATTACATCATTTTACCGTGGTCCCGTGGGTAATGAACGGGGCATAGACCGATGGGTTACGATGAGGATTACATTAATTGATTTCGAATAACTTTAGAGTAGATAACCCAATAGCACAGTTTAGACTACTCACTGCACTTCACCTGTTTATATCCTATTCACTGATCTATATTCATGTTACTGATGACTTGTTACTGTTCATACTCATGCCTGCATGTCTTGCTACCCCCTTATTATGTTATTGTTGATATTATGATGCACTGACGTCTGGGTTTTGCATGGCCCAGATCCTCTAGCTTTGTCGCGGGCTGATCAGGAGTGTTTCCGCCGTCAGGCCGAGCAGTGAGGATCATGTTAGTATCCAGTTAGTTATTTCCTTACTTTCCAGATGTTATTGTTACTTGGATTTATTGCTTCCGCATACTATTTCTTGACTCGTTTATTCTGGCTGATGGACATGTACTAGATAGTTTATTTACTTTCCTGTTCTTGATATCTCTACAGCCGTAATGTGACTGTGGAGGGATATTTCCTATCTACAGGTAGCATGGTTGGCTCTATCACGCGCCTATCTTAGCGCACTCTGGGAAGCGGGGCGTGACAGGGTTTGTTTGGTATCAGTGCCATAGGATTTAGGTTAATCGGGTTTGATTCTTTTGTAGTTGGGTATTGGACCCAATACACGAATCAGAAAATCCGTGATTAGGAACATGTCCTGCCACATTGTTATCATGATTCTTGAATCATATCTTTCTCTTGACCCCTGTCCTGACGATATGCAAACAACTTTGCATCTCGAGTTGAAATTCTTTTTGTTCCCTATTGTTTCTTCCATCCTATTCCTTTGATTCTGATACTAGGATTTGAGCGACTTGAACGGAGTTATGTGATTATAACTATGAACTGCAGCATGGTTACAATGCGGTACTCTATTTAAGTAACTTGGAGTCCTGGTCTTAATTCATTTCCTTGTTCCATGGTCGTTTTATTACCTTGGTTCTCTCAGTTTCATTGCTTACCAGTTCATGTTTTGCAGATTTCTTGGTGATCGATACCGGCAGTTATGAAGTTGCCTTGGGAATGGATTTTCTCGGCACTTTCCACGCTCACATTGATTGTAGGGCAAAGAAAGTGATTTTTCCAGATTCCCGGACATCCGGAGTTTGTTTTTGCTGAAGGAAGCAGTTCTGTCGGGCCAGTCGAGTTTAGGGCTAGGCCGACAAACAATGTTCTTTCGTCGATAGAAGTTGATAAGGAGGAAGCGCCAGCTGTAGTTCGAGAGTTCATGGACGTGTTCGAGAACATCTCGGGTTTACCGCCAAAACGAGATGTGGAGTTCGCGATCGATCTTGTTCCTGGTGCGGTGCCAATCTCAAAGGCGTACTATCCAATGGCACCAATGGAGTTGGAGGAAGTCAAGAAGCAGGTTGCTGAATTACATGAGAAGGGTTGGATTTGCAGTAGCAATTCACCTTGGGGAGCTCCAATTATTCTAGTCAAGAAGAAAGATGGCACAAGGAGAATGTGCATCGATTATCGAGAATTAAACCGGGTGACTATTAAGAACAAGTACCCGATCCCTCGCATTGGCGGATTATTCGAGCAACTCAGTGGCACGAGGGTATTCTCGAAGCTGGATTTGCGATCCGGATATCATCAGGTCCGAGTTAAATTAGAGGATATTTGCAAGACTGCGTTTCGAACTCGATATGGACATTACGAGTATTTAGTGATGCCATTCGGAGTCACGAATGCACCGGCGATATTTATGGACTTGATGAACCGAATCTTTTCACCATTCTTGGACCAGTTTATAGTGGTGTTCATCGATAATATTCTGGTCTACTCGAGGAGCATTGAAGAGCATGCGGAACACTTGAAGATCTCACTGTAGACATTGAAGCATGAAAGATTGTATGCAAAGATGAGCAAGTGTGAGTTTTGGCTTGAAGAAGTGAAGTTTTTGGGGCATGTCGTAGCTGGAGATGGAATCGCTGTTGACCCTGAGATGATTGCAGCAGTTCATGATTGGACGATCCCGAAGAACGTAGTAGAGATCAGAAGTTTTCTTGGACTTGCAGGATACTACAAAAGATTCGTGGAAAATTTTGCTCGATTGGCTGAGCCTTTGACCAAGCTTACATGGAAGGAGGTACCGTTCGTATGGACGGATAGTTGTGCATCATCTTTTGAGGCGTTAAAGCAAAGATTGACAACCGCTCCTATTTTGACCGTACCGGACGGTTCCGAAGGATTGGTGATTCACAGCGATGCATCTGGGACAGATTTGGGATGTGTTTTGATGCAGCATGGGAAAGTTATAGCTTACGTATCGAGACAGTTGAAGATCCATGAGAAGAATTACCCAACTCATGATTTGGAGCTAGCAGCTGTAAATTTTCGCTTTGAAGATTTGGAGACACTACTTACTGGGCAAAAAGGGTCGAAGTATTCACCGATCAAAAAATCCTAAAGTATGTGTTCACGCAGAAAGAGCTTAATATGAGGCAGCGTAGATGGTTGGAGCTGATGGCTGACTACGATCTTGATCTTAAGTACCATCCGGGAAAAGCTAATGTTGTGCCGGATGCGCTTAGTCGGTTGCCAGCAATTCGGATGTTGACTGCACAGAAGGAACTTATCGAAGATTTTCGGAGATTCGAGTTGGAGATCATGCTACCGCATTCTTCGGGACAGTTGATGCAGCTGCAAGTGTAGTCTTCGTTGATCGATAATATTAAAGTAGCACAATCACAGGACCCAAGATTGCAGAAGTTTAGAGAACAGGTTGAAGCTGGACTTCTTACGGACTTGTTAATTCATGAAGATGGTTCGTTACGATATGGTAGCCGTTTGTGTGTGCCAAACGGAGATATTCATAAAGAAGTTATGAAGGAGGTGCACAGTTCCGCATATTCCGTACATCCAGGAGGCATGAAGATGTACCGTGATCTATGTTCAGTCGATAAAACTGCACATTTGTAGTACATTTTTCCTACCATTTTTATATTAAAAAAGGACTTTATTATAATATATTATACATATGAGGGTTTATGTGTAAAAACATTATTTTCCATGTGTTAATATATTTTAATTATCATTTTGGTAGGAAAATGTATGCAAATATTATTGACCTAATCCTAGTAGAACAAAATCTACTAAAATCTTATTTGAGTTGTTGTGCAGAATTTTCCAAGTTGTTATGCAGAATATATCAAAGAAATCAAGTTGTTGAAGAAATCTTGCCAAATTAAGAAGCAAACTTGGAGACCAAGTCTGGAAGCAACCGAGAGAAGATTTCTGAAATATGAAGGTGTCTTGGATTACCAAATGTCACAATCAGAAAGCCTAAGAAAATTTAAAAAGAGATCTCAACCCTTGAGCGCGGATCCGCGGCCCTAGCCACCATTTGCCGCGGATCCGCCGCACTTCTATGGATTTGGGAGCTGAGGATTTTTGGGGTGAATCTGCGATGAATTTTACCAACTTTTGAAGCAAAATATTCTGGCTTTGCACTATAAAAGGGCACCGAGAGCCTCTTGGAAAAGCCATCAAGCCGAAGAGATCACGAAGCTCCCGACGCTCACGCATCCAGGCTGATCATCGACTGTTCGACTACCTCCTTAGGAAAGATCGAGAAGCACTAGTTTGTAATCATTTTCTACGGAATAAAAGTGTAGCTTGTTCAGTTGATTAATAAAGGTAGTTCTTTTTAATTGTTTTTGCATTTTACATTATGTTTTCCTTCTCTTTCTTTTCATCTTCTTCTCCCAACATGCGCGAGTAATTCTCCGCTTGTTAGGGTTCGTAGGATTAGGGTAGGCTAATGGACGATGAAAATAATTAAACCCTTTTTAAGTCCTATAAAGTTTAGGAACTTTATCAAAAGAATCATTAACATCCTAATCGGACGCGCTAGCAATTCTTTGCTAGTTCCGACCGCGATTAGAGATTAGATTAATGATTGTTTTGGTAAAGGCTAGATATGAACGGAGTTCCGTGTCGAGATAAGGGTTAAGAGTGGGATTCCTTTTCCCTCCAGAAACCCTAATCTACACGCATCACCGTCGTTCTAGTTTTAAATCTATTAATGGATAAAAAGGGTAACTTTTAATTAATCGTCCATAACTACTAAATCCTAACGAACCCTACAAGCCCTCTTATTATATTATCTACATCTTTAAATAATCTAGATCTATATTTTACATTCTTGTTTAACATAGATCTAGAAACCATTCTATAAAATTCTTTATCCCTCCTCTCTTTCTCAACACATCTAAAGTAAAAGTAAAAGGTTCCACGTTTCCCAGAGGACGACCCGTACTCACCTCGGTCTAGCTACACGCGACACCGTTCTGATTGCGGTTACAACTACAAACAAACACTCTTTCGAAACAATCAAATGGCGCCGTTGCCGGGGATACGTGCGTAGTTTTTTATTCTTACTATTTGTGTTGAATTCTTAGACGATTCATATCATTATTAAAACAAAACTGCAAATTGCATATTTAACGATTTGTGTGTGAATTTTGCGAGGGAATCTGGAGTCACGGACTTGAGGAAACAGGAGATCTAGGGTTTCACACTTCTCTGGTATCTTTCTTAACTCTTTCTCTCTCCTCTAAAATCCAATAAAATCTATTTTCTGCAGGATTCTTTGCAAAATAGCGCCGCTCAAAAATCTTTTTGCAAAAGTTTTGTGATTGGTTTTGTTTTGCATATTTTAATACGGACTTTAAGGGGAAAAGACCAAATCAAGATTAGGTGGGGATTTCATCACCCTTCCTAAGCCCCACAAATCACAAACCGAGCATCTGCATCAACCCTACAATAATTTAAAAAATATCTAGACCGGACTCTAAGGACTGTCGTGCTCAATAAGGACAGAAGAAGGTCGTGGGTAATCTATCGTTTATCCGCATTACTTTTGTAGTGCCTAGGCAAGTGTGACAAAGGCTAGTGGTTTTTAATTAGGCCCACTACCGTGGTTCCTTCCCACTTACCTGGCACTTATCTGGCTACAAGGGTAGTACGGAGGCGGTAGAGGATTGATCCTGCGGCTTGTCCTTTGGAAGTCTAGGAGCGGTCTAGAGACTGGACCTAGGTGACCTTAGTTCTAGGGTTGCTTGTGCATCTTAGGGAGATTTGTCTTGAGTCCCACTTTTTCAAAACACGCCAATTTTAAATCACACACGCTGCCACTTGCACTAAACCCGCTTAGTGCATGCTCGGCTGGACACGGGATCCTAGTGCCCGTCTTGTCCGCGTTCCTGCTATCGACGCCGAAGTCGGTACTTCTTCATCTTCTTTTCCCCCACCACACACCACATCGACCGTGATGGACGGCACTCCATCAAATTATAACACCACGCTGCCACCGCCCGCAGGTGAGCAGAATCCACCGCGCATCTCTCTCCAAGAGAGATGCTATCCTATTCGTGGTCCTCTTCCCACTTGTCTATCTCTTCCACCACCTAACGGGGATAATTTCGAAATTAAACCCCACTACATCAATCTGCTGCCCAAATTTCACGGGCTTGAGTCGGAAGACGCGTACGTTTTCATCACCAAATTCGAAAACGTATGCGCAATGATGGGTACTTCACAATTGACTCTAGATGCTATGCGCTTACGTCTTCTCCCATTCACACTGTGCGACTTGGCAGAAAAATGGCTTTATAATACTGCCGCACACTCTATCGCTAATTGGGATGAATTCGTCGTAGCATTTCTTAAGAAGTTTTACCCAAATCATAAGACTGCACATGTTAGGAGCGAGATCAACCAGTTCACCCAGCTTCACAATGAACCATTTTGGAAGTGCTTTGAACGTTTCAAAGATCTGCTTGTCCAATGCCCCCATCACGGAATACAAAGATGGAATTTATGTCGGATTATATATGAGGGCATTAATCCAGCGACAAAGCAGATGCTTGAAACAATGTGTCAATGCAATTTCATGTCTAAAGATGACGGTGAAGCATGGAAATATCTGGAAGACCTTGCTGAACACACGTTGCAGTGGGAAAGCGTAAGACCACCTTCAACTAAGGGAGGTATTCACCAGCTCGATGTTTCTATCGCAGTGAAAGCCGAAATGGCAGCGATACAGAAGAAACTCGATGCTATTGAAAACAAGTTCTCAACATTCTCCCTAAATCAGGTCACGCTTCCTAAGACTGTCTGTGGTTGCTGTTCGGATCCTTCACACTTAACGGAAGAATGTCCTATGAATGCATCGTTTCAAGCTAATGCTACTTTTCAGCAGCGACCTAGAAATGATCCTTATTCTTCCACATATAATCAAGGATGGAGGAATCATCCTAACTTTGCTTGGAATCAAAACCAACAAAGTAATTATCAAAGACCTCCTCCACAGCAACCACAACCACAGAATCAGCCCCCCTTTCAGTCACAAAATTTCCAAAATCCGGCCAACATTTCTACACCACAAGTGGCCGGTAATGACAACTCACTTGCACAAACTTTGGATATGTTCATGAAACAATCCATGCAAAATTCGGCTGAGATAAGGTCTTCTATTGATACCCTAACGAAAAACTCCTCCTCCCATGGTGAGAGTATTAAATCAATAGAAAACCAAATCGCACAGTTAAACGCCGCAATGAGTGCGAGAGAGAAAGGGAAACTCCCATCTCAACCCCTACCGAATCCTGGCCATTCACAAAGTCATAATGTGAATGCCATTA
Organism: Agapanthus africanus; assembly: GCA_030015575.1. Classification (NCBI taxonomy): domain Eukaryota; kingdom Viridiplantae; phylum Streptophyta; class Magnoliopsida; order Asparagales; family Amaryllidaceae; genus Agapanthus; species Agapanthus africanus. Next base: position 306,423,492 of record CM057339.1, read on the forward strand.
CTACGTTGAGATCGGGGAGAGTGCTGAATAACCAAGTGGGTGAGCAATATGATGATAGTGACACCAATGATACCCCAGCTTCTTTTTCTTCTTCCCCTAATTCGTCTAGTCTCCCACCTTCACCCGAGCCTATTCTCCGTTTTCCCCAAGGCTCGAACCCTTCGCCCATTTCGCCAAATCTATCTAAGTCGATTCCCACTCCAGTTTTGGGATAGAATCCGTCCCCACAATCCTCTCCAATGTTGGACCAAACCCTTATTGATAAAGCACCTTATCCAAACAGGTTAAGGGGCAACAGACCAAGTCCACAAATGGAGAAGATTGTGGAAATTTTTAAGCAAGTTAACATAAACATTCCTCTCCTAGATGCTATTCAACAAGTTCCGTCATATGCGAAAATCCTAAAGGACTTGTGCACTAGGAAGAGAAAAGTTCAAGTACCTAAAAAAGTTTTCCTTGCGAGTAATGTGAGCACAGCTTTTACACAACAACTTCCCAAGAAACGAAAGGACCCCGGAAGTCCTACAATTTCAATCTCTATTGGGGGTAAAAATATCAATCGTGCTCTACTCGATCTAGGTGCTAGTGTTAACTTGCTTCCGTATTCTGTTTATGAGCAATTAGGGATCGGAGAGTTAAAGCCGGCGCATTGCACTCTTCAGATGGCCGATCGATCTATCACCCAACCTAGGGGTGAGCTAGAGGATGTGTTAATCAAAGTCGGGGAATTCATATTCCCTGTAGACTTTATCGTTATAGATACACAACCTGTAGCAAACCCACGCAATCAAATTCCGGTGATACTCGGTCAACCCTTTTTGGCCACTTCCAACGCAGTAATTAATTGTAGAAACGGCTCTATGACCCTATCCTTTGGAAAGAAGTCAATTGAGCTTAACATTTACAAGTTGGGAAGTGAACCCTCCGAACCCTATGCTCATGTGTGTTCTGTCGAATTAATGGATGTCGACAGCAGCGAATTTGATCAACCTCATGATACAGACTCTTTTCATATGTTGTTGTTTGACCCAACCATTTACTCTTCCACCGAATTATCCGGGTCAACATCTAATGAGGAACTTTATATTGAGTCTGACGATCACCCCATTTTTTCTGATGACATTATTTTTCGGGGTATCGATGAAAGCTCTGAGGAAATTTTCGCTGATGAACTCGCATTTTTACAAGACACGGGTGTTGAGATGAATCAACTCCAAGATGAAGAAATTGGACCTCCACCCCCTCTTTTGGACAATCATGACAATGCGAGTAATCTATCATTACTATCACTGTGTCGTCTCTCCAAATTGAGACGCAATCCTTTTCCAATACACCTCTTGTCACCTCCCCACTTCTTCACGTCAATAGGTGACATGTTCTTCCACCAACCTTGGTGCTTCATCGATAAAATTTTTGAATGGTTGGTGTTGACCTTCGGTCTTTGCAAAGCTTGGCATTGACCAATAAGCTTGACCCCCCCATGTGATTTTAAAAGATTAAAATTGTTTAACTCAAGTTTGGGGGAGGGGTGGTATATTTTGGCTCTTGAAAGAAAATGATTTTTACAAAATTGTGAGCCTAAAATAAGTTTGGGGGAGGATTTTCACTTTCATATATTCTTGCCCCCATTAATAATTTCCTCCCAAATCTACAGGTTTTTGAGCTTAACGGATGACATCAGTGAGGACACTGCTGTAAACAGGTTTGGGGGAGGTTTGTGCTTATTTACGCATCAATTTGCATCATATTTTGCATAAGCACAACATTTTCAAAAAAATTTAAAAAAAAAATTTCTTTTATAACAAAAGAGTAGAAAGTGAAAAATTACATCCAAAAGATAAGAATAGTTTAAGAAAACCAAGAAAATTAGAAGTTTTCTTATACGAACTGGTAATAAGTAGTTATGAGCTGTTGTCCCAAGGGTTAGTAAGATGAAGGAAGTCACTAATCTGAGGATAAAAATAAGTCTGAAAAATAGTTTCTATTCTGGAAGCCAAACATTTGAATGTTGATACCCTACAATATGCACCTACACACGTCTTGACACTCGGGATAGTAGAGGATACCTTGAAATGCTCTTGTCTAAAAGCCAAAGTATGAAGGAAATAAAAAAAAAGATGAAGAAAATATAAAAATGGTGAAAAGAAAAATAAACACTGATTTTGTTATCGCCAAGGCAGCAATAAAAAAAATATAGCGAGGGTGCCTCTTCACCTAGTGCCCTAAGGCCAACTGGTCTGGGAGTCACTGCTAAGCCTTAGGTGGTACAAGACGAGGAAAATATTATCACCAAATCTGCAAACACATGAGTAATCGGTCGGTTAGTACCTCAAGAAGTATTAACGGTCGCATGAAAATGTGTGAGCAGTTCTAAGTATTCATCAAATTGAAAAGTACTAAGGTAGATGGACAAGAGTATGATAGCTTGAATTGAATTCTCTGAGTGTAGGGATGACCATTTCACACACGTAGGGGTATATGATCAATGTTTGGATGAAAGGTAGGAATGAAGAATAAAGACGATGTTTTATTGAGGGATAATGTGATTTCTAACATCTTTTCATGACTATTAAGATAGGGCTCATGACAACTGAAAAGCTGGCATAGTTGGAAACTCTTCTTTTCAAAGTATTTCTTTTATGGTTCTTGTCTTTATATGTAAATTTCACCATCTTTCTTTTGTTATTGGATTTTGTGGGTGTAATCCGCTGAAAACCCTCAGGAGACAACACTCCTCCTACTAGGGACACCTAGAGGTTTAACGGCTTGTTGCACGTGCTCAGTGCAATCGTGTCTGCCTACGAAAGTGTGCTTAGTTTTCTCCTTTCTTTTTCTCCTCTTAAATAAACTAGTTTGCTCGGGACGATCAAAGATAAGTTTGGGGGTATTTGTTCAGTCGATAAAACTGCACATTTGTAGTACATTTTTCCTACCATTTTTATATTAAAAAAGGACTTTATTATAATATATTATACATATGAGGGTTTATGTGTAAAAACATTATTTTCCATGTGTTAATATATTTTAATTATCATTTTGGTAGGAAAATATATGCAAATATTATTGACCTAATCCTAGTAGAACAAAGTCTACTAAAATCTTATTTGAGTTGTTGTGCAGAATTTTCCAAGTTGTTATGCAGAATATATCAAAGAAATCAAGCTGTTGAAGAAATCTTGCCAAATTAAGAAGCAAACTTAGAGACCAAGTCTGGAAGCAACCGAGAGAAGATTTCTGAAATATGAAGGTGTCTTGGATTACCAAATGTTACAATCAGAAAGCCCAAGAAAATTTAAAAAGAGATCTCAACCCTTGAGCGCGGATCCGCGGCCCTAGCCACCATTTGCCGCGGATCCGCCGCACTTCTATGGATTTGGGAGCTGAGGATTTTTGGGGTGAATCTGCGATGAATTTTACCAACTTTTGAAGCAAAATATTCTGGCTTTGCACTATAAAAGGGCACCGAGAGCCTCTTGGAAAATCCATCAAGCCGAAGAGATCACGAAGCTCCCGACGCTCACGCATCCAGACTGATCATCGACTGTTCGACTACCTCCTTAGGAAAGATCGAGAAGCACTAGTTTGTAATCATTTTCTACGGAATAAAAGTGTAGCTTGTTCAGTTGATTAATAAAGGTAGTTCTTTTTAATTGTTTTTGCATTTTACATTATGTTTTCCTTCTCTTTCTTTTCATCTTCTTCTCCCAACATGCGCGAGTAATTCTCCGCTTGTTAGGGTTCATAGGATTAGGGTAGGCTAATGGACGATGAAAATAATTAAACCCTTTTTAAGTCCTATAAAGTTTAGGAACTTTATCAAAAGAATCATTAACATCCTAATCGGGCGCGCTAGCAATTCTTTGCTAGTTCCGACCGCGATTAGAGATTAGATTAATGATTGTTTTGGTAAAGGCTAGATATGAACGGAGTTCCGTGTCGAGATAAGGGTTAAGAGTGGGATTCCTTTTCCTTCCAGAAACCCTAATCTACACGCATCACCGTCGTTCTAGTTTTAAATCTATTAATGGATAAAAAGGGTAACTTTTAATTAATCGTCCATAACTACTAAATCCTAACGAACCCTACAAGCCCTCTTATTATATTATCTACATCTTTAAAATAATCTAGATCTATATTTTACATTCTTGTTTAACATAGATCTAGAAACCATTCTATAAAATTCTTTATCCCTCCTCTCTTTCTCAACACATCTAAAGTAAAAGTAAAAGGTTCCACGTTTCCCAGAGGACGACCCGTACTCACCTCGGTCTAGCTACACGCGACACCGTTCTGATTGCGGTTACAACTACAAACAAACACTCTTTCGAAACAATCAATCTACGACAGCATTTCTGGTGGGAAAGCATGGAAAGGGAGATTGCTCGCTTTGTAGCAAAGTGCTTGGTGTGTCAGCAAGTTAAGGCTGAATATCAAAGGGTTGCCGGTTTATTGCAACCACTTCCAATTCCTCAATGGAAGTGGGAACATATAACCATGGATTTCGTGACGGCTTTACCGCGGAGTCCAAAGGGCAACAATGCTGTTTGGGTGATTGTTGATCGATTGACCAAGGCAGCTCATTTCATTCCATTTCGAGTTGGTCAATCAACGGAAGCATTGGCAGAACGGTACATGCAGGAGATTGTAAGATTGCATGGAGTACCGGTGAGCATCGTGTCCGACCATGACACCCATTTCTTATCACACTTCTGGAGGAGCTTACAGGAAAGTTTGGGGACTCGATTGAAGTATAGCACAACTTATCATGCTCAAACAGATGTCCAGTCGGAGAGAATGATCCAAACTCTTGAAAACATGTTGAGAGCTTGCATGTTAGACTTCAAGGGTTCATGGGAGGATCATCTACACTTGGTGGAGTTTCCTTACAATAACAGTTTTCAGGCGACTATTCAGATGGCTCCATTCAAAGCATTATATGGTCACAAGTGTCGTTCACCTGTTTGTTGGGACGATATTGGAGAACGAAGATTGTTGGGACCGGATTTGATCGTGCGGACAGTAGAGAAAGTTAACACTATCCGGAATCATATGAAGGCAACGCAAGATCGGCAGAAGAGTTGGGCCGATACATCGAGAAGACATCTAGAGTTCGCTGTTGGTGATCTAGTATTCTTGAAGATATCACCGACTAGAAGAGTGATTCGTTTTGGGAGTCGAGGAAAGCTTAGTCCTCGATTCGTTGGGCCTTTCGAGATTTTGAAGCGTGTTGGAGAAGTGGTTTATCGATTGGCGTTACCACAATCTTTGGCGAATGTTCATGACGTGTTTCATGTATCTCAACTCCGTAAGTATGTTCAAGATGAAGCACACGTGCTAGATCATTCCGGGCTGACTGTATGAGAGGATTTGACCTTTGAGGAACGACCGATGTCGATTGTTGATCGAAGAGAAAAGGTTCTCAAGAACAAGGTCATACCTCTCGTACTTGTTTCTAGGGGAAATCGCTCGCATGGAGAATCGACTTGGGAACGAGAAGACAAGATTCGACAGAAGTTTCCACACCTGTTCTTGTAGATTCTTGATTGTTTATCTTTTTTTGTTCCTGGAATTTCGAGGATGAAATTCTTTTTGTAGTTGGGTATAATGTAACACCATAGTTCATTTATACTAGTTTTAGTCAAGTATTTCTTTATTTATGGTATTTTCCTGATTTATTATGTTTTGGGTGCGAATAGTATATTTGACATTTGTATTTACATCCGACCCGACCCGCTTGCTTGAAACCAGTCTTGGTTCATGTTTATGATTTATTCTGACTTGTTACTTAAACTTGTGCACTTTCATGTATACTGCATACTGGCATTTTATCTGGCATTTGCATTTTTACAATATAACATTTTAAGTCACATAAAATATTTTAAAAATACAATGCATGGCCTGCATGAAACCCCTAGCCCCGTGGTAGCATCCGCGCATCTTGTTCTCGTCCCGTTCAGTGAAACGGAATTGTTTGGATGGCTACGCGCACGTGCGTGCATCCGTTCTTGGGGCTATGCATTTTTCGTTATCCGGACATTCATTTTTTATTTTTGTCGACATTATATTTCTCGTATTTTAAAACTGAATTTTAGACCCGATCCGGGCATGTTTTGGACTATGTTTGTATTTACCGGAATATCAAATTTTATTTATATAATAATAATTTTATAAATTGATACAAATTAAAATTTAGTTAAGTAATAAAAGATTTTTTAAATTTAAACCTAAACTAATTTCTTAACAAACTAACAACCCCTTTCTCTCTCTCTCTCCTCTGCATATATATATTTTTATATATTTTATTTATTTTATTTTTTCTTTCCTTATTTAATACAGAGCCTCTTCTTCTTATTTCTTCTTCTTCTTTCTTCTTTCTTTTTCTTGATCTTGTTTCTTGATTCCGGTGATCACCGCCGGAGCCGTGCTCGTCACTGACGATCCGAGTGATCCAGTGAACGTACCTGACTTGCGTGATCACCCTCGTACGTTGTTTGGAACCATTCCGTGTACCGTGCGCGCGTCGCGACATTTCGCCGACGAAGGACGTTCCGTTCACATCCGTTCTTGTTCCGTCTAGGCAAGTTAATCTTGCTACATGCTATATAACACATTATATACTTATTTAAATAAATATCACACCTGTATTTTAAATCAAGCATCTCATGTTTCATATTACAGCCTATCGATGTTCCGTTTACATTTATATAGTGCATTTCAGATCTAAGGCATACAAACCAATCTTAATTACATGCTACATTACTTTAGACGCATCTATTTTAACAAATGGAATACCTGTATTTAAAATCATGCACCCCATGTTTAGTTATATAACTTTTCGATGTTCCGTTTACATCCATCCATATCATTTCAGATCTAGGTCATGAAAATTTATCTTGTTACATACTATACTATCATATACTGCATCAAATTGAATAGTTACATTTCATATTGCTTAGTTATATGTTCCGCACTTGTTAGTTTATCATTTTACGATTATGTGATACCCGTTTGCATCCATATCATTTAAAATATATATCGTCGTAATATTTCTTATTATCATCTTTAATTAGTTTATAATCTGCATTTTATAATGTTATACATTTGAAAATATTATAGTTTACACATGAAACGTCGTTGCAAAGCAGATACGACAAATCTGAAATTTACTGTACACCTTACCTTATAAAATTCAATATAAATTATAGAAAAATTATTAGTATACGTTCTTTAGTTCGTTACGAAGCTAACTCAGAATACTATAACTCTATGAAATATTAACTTGCAAAATAAATTGTTTAAATAACGTAAAATGCAAATAAAAATATCTCTAAACTGCTGTCCAGGGAAATTCCAGCAGCAAACTTTCAATTTCGAATATTCATAACTTTTTTTAGGAGCAACCTGAGATGCTTATACTTATAAAAATGAAAACCTTATTGAATTATATTTGTTTTGGTATAAGATACGTCCCTTTTGGAGAACGTTTATTATTTTTAAGCTATTTTACAAATCAGGGTGACGCTGAATTTCTGAACGGAACTTTCTTGTGCATGGTTAATCAATACCACTTTTATAGTTATTAATCGGTAATCAATACCACTTTTATAGTTATTAATCGGTTTGATTATGTTATCCATTTTAATATTATTATATCGATATCTATTTAATAAATAATAGTGCTTGTGTTTTAATATTCAGCAAATTTTACCGATTTACAGTTTTATAGTATTTGTCTGTATCTGTATGGTTTATTACATATCTAGTTGCACGCCGAGACTATATTATTTCATGTTACTGTTGTATTAGTGCACCATGCGTAATAATATGCATCCTACATGGTCATGATATAACCCCTGATCAATATTTGTGCATCCATGCTTTTATTGTACATCCATACTTTCACCTTGATTCAATACTTGCTACAGTTTGATTATGAGCACCCACTCGACACTTGTGCACTACCTGACATGACCTGATACACTACTACTGACATGACTTAATACCTGTGCACTACTTGACATGACTTGATACATGTACACCACCTGACATGACCTGATGTACCACAGCTTGACATGTTACCTGATCTTGTTACTAATGCCGACAATCTTGACCTGTTGTCCCTACGGACATTTCCTGTTGTCTATACAGACAAACATGTTCCTGCTTGATCCTGTGTTGGCATTAGTCTCATATTTATACATACCTGACTTACACACATGACTTGGGGGCATGGGGAAATCAAGAATGTAGCTGAACGTAAGTCAAAGGGCTATTACATCATTTTACCGTGGTCCCACGGGGAATGAATGGGACATAGACTCGCAGTCTATTACATCATTTTACCGTGGTCCCGTGGAGAATGAATGGGGCATAGACCGATGGGTTACGATGAGGATTACATTAATTGATTTCGAATAACTTTAGAGTAGATAACCCTATAGCATAGTTTAGACTACTCACTGCACTTCACCTGTTTATATCATATTCACTGATGTATATTCATGTTACTGTTTACTTGTTACTGATGACTTGTTACTGTTCATACTCATGCCTGCATGTCTTGCTACCCCCTGATTATGTTATTGTTGATATTATGACGCACTGACGTCTGGGTTTTGCATGGCCCATATCCTCTAGCTTTGTCGCAGGCTGATCAGGAGTGTTTCCTCCGTCAGGCCGAGTAGTGAGGATCCTGTTAGTATCCAGTTAGTTATTTCCTTACTTTCCAGATGTTATTGTTACTTGGATTTATTGCTTCTGCATACTATTTCTTGACTCGTTTATTCTGGCTGATGGACATGTACTAGATAGTTTATTTACTTTCCTGTTCTTGATATCTCTACAGCCGTAATGTGACTGTGGATGGATATTTCCTATCCACAGGTAGCATGGTTGGCTCTGTCACGCGTCTATCTTAGCGCACTCTGGGAAGCGGGGCGTGACACTAGGGATGGACCGAGCAGGAAGCTACTCGGTCGCCTCTTGGTGAGGGCTTTAGATCCTAAGCGTTGTTGGGTAGGAAGCTACCCGCTAAGGATGGACCGGGAGGAAAGCTACTCGGTCGCCTAGGGATGAGGGCGTTGATCCTTAGTGTTGTTGGGTAGGAAACTACCCATTAGAGTTGGACCGAGCAGGAAACTACTCGATCGCCTCTTGGTGAGGGCTTTAGATCCTTAGCGTTGTTGGGTAGGAAGCTACCCGCTAGGGATGGACCGGGCAGAAAGTTACTCGGCCGCCTCGAGATGAGGGCTTTGATCCTTAATGTTGTTGGGTAGGAAACTACCAACTAGGAATGGACCGAGCAGGAAGCTACACGGTCTCCTCTTGGTGAAGGCTTTAGATCCTTAGCGTTGTTGGATAGGAAGCTACCCGTTAGGGATGGACCAGACGAGAAGCTGCTCGGTGGCCTCGGGATGAGGGCTTTTGATCTTTATCTTCATTGGGTAGGAAGCTACTGGGCCGCCTAGGGATGAAGGCTTTGATCCTTAGTGTTGTTAGGTAGTAAACTACCCACTAGGGATGGACCGAGCAGGAAGCTACTCGGTCGCCTCTTGGTGAGGGGTTTAGATCCTTAGTATTGTTGGGTAGGAAGCTACCCGCTAGGGATGGACCGGGCGGGAAGCTACCCGGCCGCTTCGGGATGAGGGCTTTGATCCTCAGTGTTGTTGGGTAGGAAACTACCCACTAGGGATGAACCGAGCAGGAAGATACTTGGTCCCCTCTTGGTGAGGGCTTTAGATCCTTGGCGTTGTTGGGTAGGAAGCTATCCACTAGGGATGAACCGGGCAGGAAGCTACTCGGTGGCCTCGGGATGAGGGCTTTGATCTTCAGTGTTGTTGGGTAGGAAACTACCCACTAAGGATGGACCGAACAGGAAGCTACTCGGTCACCTCTTGGTGAGGGCTTTACATCCTTAGCGTTGTTGGGTAGGAAGATACCCGTTAAGGATGGACCGGACAGGAAGCTACTCGGTCGCCTCTTGGTGAGGGCTTTAGATCCTTAGTGTTGTTAGGTAGGAAGCTACCCGCTAGGGATGGACCGGGCAGGAAGCTGCTCGGTATCCTCGTGGCAAGGGCTTTGATCCTTAGTGGCGTCTCCTTGGGGCGTCGTTCAATCTTCCATGACCCGTAAACTTAGAAATAGTGACCGCCGTAGATGACACGTGGCAGGACCATATCGGGAAAGTGCGATACTCCGTGATTTGCGCCGTTGCACGAGTAAATCTTAGTCGTTGGAAGATTTTTCTTGAGGCTATAGATACCGAAGGCATATTGGTTGTCTTCCTAGTCTTGTGTTTATGAAGATGACCGGATGTGTGTACACCATCAAGGAATTCGTTTCTCGCGATGACGTATACTTTTATAACCTCAATCGTGCAGAGGAGACGTACGAGGCGGTGATAAGCTGCTTGGAGGGCCACTGTGGGCGTCTACTTCCCCGGCGATCTCCTCTTCTTCCGGTGCTACTTTATGAAATATGGATGATTTCCCTGGGTTTGTACAACACTCTGGCTCCACAGTTGATGGACGAGGCCTTTGTAAAAATGCACATAGTTCACGGGCTTGGTTTGATCTCAAAGAGCAGGAGGGATCGCTCGATGGACCTTCTGCTCGAGAGTTTTCATCAAAGATTGGTCATCACATCTTGCTCGGCGGATGAGGAACCTGGGAGTCTGTGGCTTCTAGGGTCCGTGAGTACTGTCAAAGGGAACGAGTCGAGGCTGCATGTGATCGGTTGGAGGAGCTTTCCTCGGTGTATCACCGACAATGCTTCCTTAATTCCCGACCCCTTTTGCTGTAATTGTTGTAAGGCTGGGGAGCCCACAGCACCACATTAGTAAATAAATTCCTTCTTTTGTAGAGGTATATTTTCTTATTTTATCCCCTCGGTACTTTTTATACATTTTCTTAAAACGAACCTAGGGGTCTCGGAACCGAGAGAAGAAACGAAAGTTGTGCAAAAAGTCTCTTCTGTGAGAGGACCTAGCTCAGGAGACTTAATTTAATGCTAATAGAAATTACATTGTTTCAAAAGAAGAAAGCATGTTATCTATACAACTTGATTTTTTCAGCGTTATAAGGCCGAAGGAACATACGCCCCCAGGTGTCTTGCAAGCGGTATGCTCCGCCGGGCAATGCTTCTGCCACGAGGAATGGTCCGTCCCACATCGGGAAGAATTTATGTAGTCTCGCATGATCTACGAACTCGTTTCTTCATAAGATCAGATCTCCCTTCTTGAAGGCCCGATGCTTAACTCGGGCATTGTAGTAGTGAGCGGTTTGCTGCTGATAGGCGGCCGCTCTGATTTGCGCTCGATCTCGCTTTTCCAATAAGACATCCAAGTTGGTTCAGAGCGCTGAGGTGTTAGTTTCATCGTCAAAGTGTTCGACTCTGTAATTGGGTAGTCCGATCTCTACACCATCGCCTCGGTACCATAGCAGAGGCTGAATGGGGCTTCTCCCGTGGTTGTCTTCTTCGATGTCCGTAATGCTCATAGTACCCGCGACAGTTCCTCGACCCAGCTGCCCTGCTTTCCTTCCAAGCTGGCTCTGAGACCGCAGATTACTCCTCGGTTTGATACCTCGACCTGTCCGTTACATTGTGGATGCGCGACTGCGGCAAACTTCATCAATATGTGGTAGTCGCTGCAAAAATTTTTGACTTTGTCATTTTCGAAGTTGGTCCTATGGTCGGTAACGATGCACTTCGGGATTCCAAATTGAGAGATTATATTGTTTTGCAGGAACTTTATAGTAGAGGCGGCATCTGGTTTTCTGATGGGCATGGCCTTTATCCATTTCTTGAAGTAGTCCACAGCGACAAGGATGTATCGGTGTCCATCCGTGCCGGTGGGGAATTGGCCAGCCATATATCCATCCCCCATCGGGCAAATAGCCAAGGGGGACTGAGTAGCATTAGTTCGGTTGTGGGGAGACGAGGTACGCTGCCGAAGAGTTGGCAGTTCTTGCATCTCCTGACTAGCTTCTCAGCGTCCTGGTGTATCCTCAGCCAATAGTATCCTTGGAGCAGCGTCTTCTGGACCAAGGTGCGGGCCTCTTGATGCGCTCCCCCGATCCCTTCATGTATCTCTCGTAGAACATAGTCTGCCTCATGGGGGTCGAGGCATCGGAGCAAGGGCTGAGTGAACGACTTCTTGTATAGGTTTCCGTTGCTCCAGACGAAATGGCGTGCTTTTGCCCGTAGTCGGCAAGATTCTCCTCGGTCTTCAGGGAGTACGCCGTCCTTAAGGAACTCTATGAAGGGCTTTCTCCAATCTTAGCCTTCTTCCTGAGTTGTCTATATCTGGAGTGTTACCTCCCGTCTTCCACGCTAGGTAGTGGCAAGACTTCGAAGAGGATATTCCTTTTATGGTTGGCCGAATAGGAAGAAGCGAGCTTGCTCAAGGCGTCGGCTTGGATGTTCAAGTTCCTGGGAATCTTCTCCACCTAGAATTCGTCGAAATTTCTCCGAAGCTTTTTTACCTCGGCCGGGTATTTTACCATGAGTGGTTCCCGGGCCTCGAAATGCCCGGTTACTTGACCGACGACCAGTGCGGAGATGCTGTGAATTCTGATGGTCTTCAGCCCTACCCCAGAGGCAATTCGCAGCCCCGCCAACAAGGCTTCGTATTCTGCGGCATTGTTTGATGCTTTGAACCCAAGCTTCAAAGAGTATTCCATTTCCGCTTTGTCCGGGGCTCGGATGATCAAGCCAGCCCATCTCCCCTCCTCGGTAGAGGATCCGTCCACGTAGAGCACCCAGTTAGGGACGAAGTCGGGTACTTCCTTGGCCGAGGGACGTAGTTCGGGGCCCTGCGATGCCGTTCCTTCTTTAGTGTGAATGGTGCATTCGACCACGAAATCTTCTAGGACCTGCGCTTTGATGGCTTGCCTGGGGCGGTACTTAATGTTGAACTAGGATAATTCCCACCTCCATTTCTCCAGAAGACCTGATGATTCAAGGGAAGCGAGGATAGTACCTATAGGTTGCTCAGTGAGGACGAGGATTGTGTGCGCTGGGAAATAGTGCCGTAATTTCATTGAGGCGACGACAAGTGCCAAGACTATCTTTTCTATGGCCGGGTATCTTGTTTCCACGTCCTTGAAAATATGGCTCACATAGTAGACCGGTTTTTGTACCCCTTCTATTTCCATGACGAGCACTGAGCTTGCAGCTTGGTCGGAGATCGCAAGGAATAGTAATAGCTCGTCGCCCTCGACTGGTCAGGTGAGTAGTAGGGGAGTTGCTAGGTACGCCTTGAGTTGTTCGAAAGCGTTCTGACACGCTTCCGACCATTCGAACTTAGGAATTTTTCTTAAGGCCTTAAAGAACGGAAGGCACTTCTCTCCAGATCTGGACATAAAGTGACTCAGGGCAGCCACTCTTCTTATGAGCCGCATGATCTTAACATTGCTCTAGGGTGTTGCCATGTTGAGAATGGCGCTGATCTTTTCTGGGTTCGCTTCAATTCCTTAATGGGTAACCATGAACCCAAGGAATTTCCTGCTGGTGACTCCAAAGGCACACTTAGCGGGATTCAGCTTCATTTTGTACTTACACAGGACGTCGAATATCTCGCCGAGGTCTTTAGTATGCCCGGTCGACGAGGTGGATTTTACGAGCATGTCGTCGACGTAGACTTCCATGTTCCTCGTGATCTGTAGTTTGAACAGTTTGTTGACCAGACACTGATACATGGCCCAGCATTCTTGAGACCGAAGGGTATCACTTTGTAGCAGTACACCCCTCGATCCGTGGTGAACGCGGTAAGTTCTTCCTCTGCTGGGTTCATCCAGATCTGATTGTAACCGGAGAATGTGTCCATGAAGCTAAGTAATTCGTGGCCGGTTGAACTATCCACTAGCTGGTCTATCTGAGGGAGGGGATAGTTGTCTTTGGGGCAGGCCTTGTTCAAATCCGTGACGTCGATGCACATGCGCCATTTCCCATTCGCCTTTTTGACCATGACCACGTTCGCCGGCCAATCTGAGTAGTCCGGATTTCTAATGAAATTGGCTGCGAGTAATCGATCCACCTCGTCCTCTATTGTCTTTTGTTTGATCGGCATGAAGCTTCTCTTCTTTTTGTCGGACGGGTCGGGCTTTCGGGTCGACACCGAGCTTGTGGGAGATCACTTTGGGGTCGATCCCGGGCATGTCCGCGGGGGTCCAAGCGAACACATCCGAGTTATCTCGAAGGAATTGTATCAGGTCCTCATGGTGGTCCCCTGTTAAGAGAGAGCCGATCTGGACAGTCCGGCCGTCGACCCCTTCGACGAGGGGACTTCCATCAATGCTTCCACTGGGGATCCTCGGATTTCCTTTTGGACGTCGCGCATATCCAAAGACCCCTGGAAATCACACGCATCTTCAAAATCATCGCCCTACTCTCCGGCGGGGGATGTAGAGGCGAGACAAATCTTAGCGATTTGCTGGATCCCGTAGGTCCGGCCTATCCCCCTTGATCCAAAGGGAATTTGATCGCGAAGTGATAAGTCGAGATTTGAGCCCGGAGGGTGTTCAAGGTTGGATGACCCAGGAGAATGTTGTAAAACGAAGGGACCTTAGCGAAAAGGAAGTTCACCGGAATGGTTCGCGTATGTTCTAGTTCCCCATTGTTGAGGAGGAGGGTGACCGTTCCCTCGGCCGAGATAGAGTGGTTGGTGAACCCAGAGAGGACATGGGAGGTTGGCTGTAGGTCGGATGGTCCTAGTCCCATCCGCTGGAAACAGTCGTAGAATAGGATATCCGCCGAGCTACCTGAATCGACCAAAATTCTCTGGACCTCATAACGATCGACCCGGGCCATTATCACGAGAGGGTCATTGTGAAGAAGCGATATATCGTGGAGGTCTTCATCGGTGAAAATGATTGGTTCGTCCTTTCTGCACCTCTTCTGGGATAGATCGTTTACTCCCTCGACTGGGAGGAAGCGGCGGTTCCTGCTATCTTCCCGAGCAGGATCCGAGGTAACGACCATGATTTGCCCGATCGTTAACTCCCCGGGAGGGGCCTAGTCCTGTTGCTCCCGTTCAGCATGCCGCTTGTCCCGTAGGTACTTTTCCAGATGGCCGGAGCGGATCAACTCCTCTATGTAATCACGGAGTTGTTTACAATTCTCCGTCGGGTGACCCTGCGACCTATGTAAGGCGCAGTACGAGTCGCGGAGTCGCTTGCCTGCTCTTTGGGTAAATAGCAAGGGCATAAAGAACCTTTCGCCCTTAGCCTCCTCTAACAGCTCAGTCTGGGAGATGTTCAGAGGGGTGTACTACTGGAACCTTGGGAAATAAGGTTTTGGACGGTCGACCTTCTTTTTCTCCTCCCTGCCCCTTTTCTTTTGGTCGGCTTGGTCATCTCTGGGCAGATTGGAGTTCACCTCTATCTCGAGTTGGATTTCCCGCTCGGTCCAAGCCTTTACTTCGGACATGGTCTTAGATTGCGCTAATGTAAAAGAGCGGAGCTACTCTTTGTGCCTATGACCCGACCTCAGTGCGGTGATAACCGTTTCATCGCGGTGCTCGGGAACCTCCAGGAGGGTGTTGTAGAAGCGAGTGACATACCCTTTGAAGAATTCCTTGTCCCTGCTTTTTATGGTGAACAGGTAGTCGACGGTCCTCTTTTGTCGTATGTTCCCGATGAAATGAACGAGGAATTGGGTAGTCAGCTCGTCAAAGGTCGAGATGGAGCACGGCGCGAGCCCCCTGAACCAGTCCCGACCTGCTCGGATTAAAATAGTGGGGAAAGCTCGGCATTGAGCCGCATCCGAGTTATCTTGGAAGCCCATACCCGTCGTAAATGCGTCCAAGTAGTCCTTCGGGTCCGACTTCCCGTCGAAGAGGGCCAATTTGGGCGACTTGTTCCTGGACGAGATGTGCTCGTCCAGCAGCTCTTCTGTAAAGGGGTTTGTTAGTGAGTTGGCGGAGTACCTGGCCCCTTCACCGGACGCATGGCCATCCCGTCGTATGCCTTCGATTTTCTTCTCGGGTGCTTCAAGTCGGTAGTGGTACCCCGAGGATTCTGTACAGTTGGAATGGTGGCCACCCCCGCTCCGGGTCTGCGCGATGGTGCGACTCCAATTCCGCTCTATCAGATTTCTGAGATCCTTGGGTGAGGTTCTTCTCGAATAGTCCTGACGTTCTCTGAACGCACGGCCCCCGAGAGTGTGGGGGCGTCAGTCATGCCTGGAAGCAGGCGAGCTGACCGACACCTCCTCAGGGGGAGAGAACGCGTGGCGGGCATCGGAGCGACATCCTAGTTTTCCCTGGGATCGAGGTGTGGAGTTGTCCGGCGCCCAGCGGGTCATGGAATCAATCGTCGCATGCGGGTCACGGTGGTTGGAGTTAGCACGCCGGCGCTCGGTGACGCTGATATGAGAGTGAGTGAGATTGAGGGACCGAGCATGGCCATCTGTCCTTCTTTGGACGTCGGTATCCCGGGAAGAGGGAACTGCGATCTGGTGGGTAGGGCTCGCCGCTTGAACACGGACGAAGGCATCCACCGGTGATGTGAGCCTGTCTATCCGAGCGGATAAGACGTTGATGACGTTAGGAGGGAGAAAAGAGCCGCTCCCACCTCCGTTGCGGCGGCTCATATTTAGATCTTCGCGGCTGTCGCTCACCATTGAGTCAAGGGCGAAAGATCAACTTTGATGAGGGTAAAAACTTTAAAGTGTTCTCACAGACGGCACTAACTGATGGAGGTTGAAATCTTCCTCAGATATTGTCCTCTGTCAATCTGGTAGAAAGCGTCTTGAACGGTTGAGATTTAGTGTGGTTGTTGTTGAGCGTGTGGATCTCAATGGGTTGATGTTGGAATTGAAGCCGAGCTACCTGCAAGTGAAGTCCCCGGGTAGGTGACCGCCGTAGGACCCTCCGACGATCAAGTTAGTGTCTAGGAATATGAGCAGAGTAGCAGCGTATTGGAATGAATTCGAGTTATCTGAATCGTCTGGAAAAGGGGTTTTTATAGTGGTCGCATGGAGTGAGCAGGTGTGAGATCCTCGCCATCAGTTACGCCCTTACGTTACGCCCGCGTGAACGGCGGGATCCGTCCATTAATGGCGGGATACACTCATTAATGGGGGATGCGCCAGCGTAGGACGTGGAACGTGGGGTGACAGATGTCTCGCTTTGGCGAGATACGCGAAGCCGTTGCGGAAGCGGTAGGGCTCTACGCTCTCGGTTGATCGGAATTGCCGGGGAGGCTCAGCTCGGCGGATAGCTTGGAGGCGAGCCGAGAGGCCGAGGCGGCTCAGCTTTGAAATTGCTCGGAGACAAGTAAGAAAGGAGGGGTGCAAGTTCGGCTACTGGATTACTCGTGGGCAAGAAGTGGGGATGTAAGGTTGGAGACCATCCGAGAAAAGTCACCGATGCACTACAATGATTTTGCCTCGGCAGCCCTCAGGAGTCTAGCGGGCTGACACGGATAACACGTCATTCGCCACGTGTCGTGATCTGAGGAAGTCCCACTTATGAGCATCATCAGGTATTCTCATGCGGCACCGTAGAGGCAAACAATATAGACATTCTTTAGTTATTTTTATTTTAATGATGCTCCTACGGTTTGAATCATAGGAACATCTCCTGTTTGTAGTAGTGGTTTTATGGATATGAACCATTCTCCGGATTCTTATATGGAAATAGGGAGGGACCATGGAGAGATTCAAATATGATTTAAGCTTCTATATATTCTAATGTTTTTATCATTGTGATCTACAATGTTGACCATAATATTAAACTCTTATATATATATTTTTTTCCCTTCCCTATGTAGGAGTATATAGCACCCTTGAGAGCCTCTCATATCATACTGTGCGATTTTTACTTGGAATTTTTCTAAGTATGCTAGACCATGCATTCTCATATATATCATACGAGTCACATGTTATCTTTTTCATCCAAAAATAAATAAGACACATGTTATCTTATCATCGTCACTATATTACTTTTTCCAATGAAAATAATTAAAAAATAATTAAAGTCTACATAATCCCACAGTATAGAACTGAAACAAAGAATACAAGGAAACTAACCAAGATTAATTAAGCATCATCTGCCCACTTGATTGTTAGCTAGGGAGTAAGAATCTTGTTTATAGGTTGGATGTTGTGTGCATAGGTTATAGGGCGGGCCACTGCCACCAAAAAAAAAAAATGCTGTATATCATGTTTATTATTTAACTACCTAAATCTTTTATTTTTAACTCTAAATCAAAACTAAAATCTTAACGAAGTTTTGACACCCTGTTATCAAGTTGGTATCCATAAATGGCCTTTTAACCAGTGAAATACTTTAATTTTTTTTTTCTGTCAATACTGCAATATGAACAAAAGAAAACTTGCATAATTTAAAACAAATTACCAATTATTATTCTGGATAAAGTTCACTTTTAATTAAGCCATACCTACTCCAAAACTAAAATGTAACAGACTCAATCAGTGCTACCTTTCTGAAAATTTACTTACACGCTTGTATACATTTCCACTAGTATTTTCTAGATTGTCTGGATAAAGTTCACTTTTAATTAAGCCATACCTACTCCAAAACTAAAATGTAACAGACTCAATCAGTGCTACCTTTCTGAAAATTTACTTACACGCTTGTATACATTTCCACTTGTATTTTCTAGATTGTCTTATATATATATATATATATATATATATATATATATATATATATATATATATATCGTACGATGTCACTGGATATGATTATGTTGTGAAATAGTGGTTAACATAATCCCATATTGGGAAAATTGTGGGATGCATATAGGTATAAATATAGGTTAGGATAAATCTCCTCTTTTAGATGGAGTTCCGATATTAAAAGCCCATGTGTTGTGGGTTCAAACCGAGTTTTTTACATGATATCAGAACCGATCTGAGCCACTCATTCTCTTAGATCAAATCCTGGGTGTTTGTCTGTCCACGTTGCATATGAGGTGGTTGCACGTGAGGATGACCATTGAGAATGTGGTTAACATTTACTCCCACATTGGAAAAAACCCCATGGGATGCATATGGGTATAACTAACTTGTATAAGATATAAGATGGGTAAACCTTCATAAGGTTTAAGTCTTTTGAATGGGGTTCCATTGTATTGATAATACATGTGTTAATGCATCATATTTCACATAGTCCGTGACTGAAAATTAACTTATTTTTCTTATATGCCAAGAATCTTCAGTCCTAGCTAGGAGTTGAGAGCCGCTTCACAGGGAAACATTAGAGCCAGCAAGACTTCTTTAAAGTGGTGAGATCGATGGATCCGGCTGTTTCAGTATATATACGCCAGCCACTGAAAATTTACTAATTTTTCGTATCCTAACATGACATGCAATACATGAATTGAACAAGAAATGCCCAGAAAAAGAAAGGAAAACATTTTCTCTGAAATCCATGCATATATGGTTGCCATTCATGAAACCAAAAACATATTCATCGGCCCTGAATTTCTCTCAGATATATAAGGTTTAAAGGTCCTTAGAGCCATGAATACCAAAACAGTGCTCTGATCAAATCCCCCATCCTCCTCTGCATCTTGGGCCCCACCAGCTTCACAAGCAAACAAATTTTAGAGAGAGAGAGAGAGAGAGACCTCATGCTTTTGCATTACAGCTTTACATCTGACCGGTCTTTTCAACTGTCTGTCTCTCTCTCTCAACTCTTTCTCTCTCTCTCTATAGTTTTTATATAAACAACAAGAGCAAGCCCTGCCACAAGTCGCATTGCTATTCACTCTTTCTTTCTTTTCATTTGCTTTCCATTTTTCAATCAATTCTCTATCCTTTTCTTTTTCATAATGGAAGCCTTCTTATATTACCAAGACAAATCTTTCACTTTAGACCCAGTTTATGATTACATTTCCAAATCTCCCATTGAGTTGAGCAATGTCTCTTCTTGCTTCAACTCATTTGAATCCATCCATGATCAAGGGAAGTCAACAAGCTCTACACCACAAGTCTCTTTGGAGAAGAAGAGAATGGAAAGTGACGGCAGTTGCTTGAGTACTGGCCAATCCAAGGTACAATGCTACCTTACATGTGTAGCATTTTTTCTATTTTTTTCTTTTTCTCTTTATTAAGAATGATGCATTGTCTTAATATAGCTAACATTAAATATGGTATCAGAAAGGCCAGTGTCATTGTCGCATAGTGGTAAATTTTATTGACAATGAGCAAGTGATCCGGGATTCAGACTCTGTTTGCATCATGTTATGATTTATTATTCACTAGAATTTATGCATGTGCGTAGAAGATCAAAGAGGGGAAAAATGAATATGTATAAATTAATAACCATTGAGAGGATATATGTAGTTTTTCTTCAAAAGTTCCAAGGTACATAGATGCTTTTTTTAGGAGATGAATATATATATATATATATATATATATATATATATATATATATATATATATATATATATATATTTGTGTGTGTGTGTGTGTGTGAAATCTAGAATTTAGAAATAAATGTAGAAATTTTAAGATTTTTTTGAGTTTTTTATTGAAAGATGGCAAAACGCCACGTGTCGTCCCTTGGGTTCTAGTTATAATAGTAGAGATAATAAATATTAGGAAATTATATCATGATGGAAATTTGTCTAACAGGTCCACATTCTTGATCATAATAGAGTATAAATGATAAGTCCAATCTTTCAATATACCAGTTATATATATAATTAGGATCATACATAATCTTAACACCATTTTTTGTATGGTATTAAGTGAGGTTTAATTTCTAATGTCATGTTTTTATAGGGTGCTAAAGAAAGCACTAAGAGAAGGAGAAAGGAGCCTGAAGCTAAAGATTTGAATGCTACAAGAAGATCAACAAATGAGGAGCCACCTTCAGGTTTCATTCATGTGAGAGCTAGGAGAGGCCAAGCTACAGATAGCCACAGCTTAGCTGAGAGGGTACTCTATCTTCAACATCCACTGTTTTCTCCCTCTAATTATTTAATTAAATTTGTTAATTAATGTATATAATAAACCCTCGGCATAACTTTAAAGTTCGGTATACATGGACTTTAATTAAGATGGCACTACAGCTATCCAGTTTCATATCTCATCGGATGCACATATAAAATGACCATTTGATGTATTGACGGAAACTTTAAGGCGGAATACACATAAATCGATTCTCATTGTTTATTTGCATGTGTTTTTTTAGGTGAGAAGGGAGAGGATAAGTGATAGGATGAAGAAATTGCAAGAGATTGTCCCTGGGTGTGAAAATGTGAGACTCGTACATTCATAGTGAATAATGAAGTAAATTTTGTCTGTACCCTATAATGTTCATAAATATATATATATATTGACCAAGGTTTTGACTAACTTATATATAATTAGGTTATTGGAAAGGCACTTGTTCTGGATGAAATAATCAACTATGTTCAGTCCTTACAGAACCAAGTTGAGGTAATTAAATAAAAATTCATGCAATGCTTTAATTTTGTTGCATGTTAGGGGATTAATCTTGTACTTTTCTTTTTATAACAGTTTCTTTCAATGAGGCTTGCTTCAGTGAATCCTGTTGTATACGATTTTGGTGGGGCCTATGAAGACTATATGAGTACTAGTCAAACAGAGGTATATATAGATACAAATCCTAACTGGACAAAAGTACGTACCATGTGTTTTTTATTTTTTATAAAGATAAGCATATATGATTGTACTATGAGTTGAATGTTTTCACACTGCAAAATTAAAATAGAGAATTTAGATTTTTATCATAATTGTGGTTCTTAGGTCATCTTACTGACCTTTATGCACTCTTTTCATGTATCCTGAACCTTTTAAATATATTGCTGTGTTGATGTAATTAATGCTTCGTTAAAATATTTTTAATGAAATACAGCGGCCGTTTTTACAGAAAAGGATAAATTACAGGTCATCTATACAAATTAGATTGCTTCATATATATTTTGTTAGCTCTATTCACTGAAAATTAATAACAAACATTCAGACAATAAAATATTAATGTAGCCACCTACATATTAGCTTAGCTTGAATTGTGTAATATGTTTGATGTTGATGTTTTTCTTTTCTTCAAAAATATAAAGGAATTAATGGGGAGCACACCACAAGCAATGCCATCTGTAATACAAAACAGTCACATTCCACCCACAGCATTTGATGGAGCAACCAACAGGCTACAACAAGTGATGGACACTGCAGCTGTTTTTACTTTGCATGAGCAAGGGCCCCCTGCAGCATTTTCTCAGGTTAATTTCTATTTTCTCCTTTTAAAAAATATCTTTCTTGTCCTTCATTATTCAGATGCAAGATGGGTTGAGATCAAACATACGATTCGATCTGAATCAGGAATTGATGTTTCTACATATTTTTAAAATTTGAGAAACTTTAGAAAATAAGTTGACTACAGAAAGAAAGTTTATGTTTTGCATGAGCGCCGGCCGGTAGTCTAGCAAGAAGAAAAGCCGCTCGCTTATGGCTAATTAATTATTTAAAAAAGAAAATCTGGTTTTGGCACATGTATGAATCATTCAAAATATAAAATTATTCACATCATTTTCAGGATGGTGGAAGTATTATAATGCAAGTGGGTGACCAAAGAAGAGGTATCCTAGCCCAAGTTGAGCTGATCAACAACAACATGTGCTGTTTCCAATAGAAGAAAACAAATGAGAGCGCCTCACGAACATTTGGGGTGAGTGAGTACTCAAAAAAATATCTAGAATTATGCTTTCAAATGATTTTAGATAAGTGCGCCAACTTCTAGGATCTTTATCTGATTCTGTGTTCATTTATTTTGTTTTTGGAATTTTTCTCTACTGCAGTCTTGTGACCAATAGAAGCCAGAGATCAGGGCATATGAACAGGAGCAGTTTATTTTTATTTCTCATCTCTTTTGAGAGAGAGAGAGAGAGAGAGGGAAGCGAGAGGTTTAAACTTTAGTTGTACTATATGTAAAGCTGAAAAGACTTTGGCCAATTCAAATGTGCATGCTTCCTTTTCTTTTGTGTTGGATCTCTGAAGAATTTTCATTTTACTGTTATTGCCAGATAGAATAGTTGTGGTTAATAACTTGAATAACTTGAATATAATCCTTCTATCAGGGAAAAAACCGAAAGAAAACCTGGATATAAACCCACAGATTTTTTAGAAAACTTGGATATATTGCCCTAATACATATAAATTAGGGTAAATTGTCAAAACCCCTCAAGCAGAGAAGTTTCGTTCACTGTACCCTTATAAGTTAAACGTACTGAATCGACCTAACCGTTGGTCTCGAATGGTTGTCAAAAAACTCTGAAATTTTTTCATATAGTATCTGTATAATTGCTAAATCGGTCATAGTTATTGCAAGCAAATGCTTAGATATCGCAGGCAACTGCATAGATATCACAGACAACTGTATAGATGTCACATAATAACTAGATATAGGGGGCGACGATACAGATACTGTAGGCAAGGGTTTTTTGGGGGTGTTTTGACAAATCGCCAAGAGGTTTTTGTCAATGGGGAAAACTGCCTGGGGGTTGACAACGTATCCGATAAATTAAAATTACTAGAAATAAAAGCTCTTTTTTCTGAGTGATCTGCCATTTAATTTTAGTGGAAGCCTTGTATTTCTTGAAACTCTCCAGGTTAATGTAAATCAGTAAATGCCTATGCTAATTCACGATCCTTAAATAGAAAATCAATTTTAATATGCATGCAGGAAAATTATTCCACATGCCGCCCGTATACATCCGAGTAAAAGAGAAAAGAAATAGTAGGATGTGATTGACATGTCGTTTAAGACTGTCCGAAACTCTCCCCCCTCCCCCTCTCTCTGTCACTCTTGTCCAGAAGTATTATACCCGGCACAACGAATAATTTCTCATGCGTTAGGACATTCATATCTGTGGATCTACCCTCGCACCAAAACTTTAAATAGGTTACTGTAAAGAATATTTTTATATATAGGCTAAATTACCCTCAACTAATAGCTGTTTTTCAGAAAAATAACATAAACAACTTTAATTGCAGAAAAATACCTTAAACTATCATATGTTTATTCACTAAAATACCTCCCGTTCCATTTTGCCCATCATGTAATTTTTTGTTGACGTAGATATTTAAGTTTAAGGGAAAAAATACCCTTATCTTAATGATGATTTAGCAATTCTCTCTTCTTTCCCACCTTTATCTTCCTTCCCTCTGTCCTTCTCTCAGCAGCCTCGTTACCTTTCCCATTCCATTGCTTCGACCTCTTCTCCTCTGTATCATTCACCTTTCTCAATTGCCATCATATCCTTCCTTCTCCATCCATCCCATCAATATCCGTCCCCTTCCCCACTTCTGATATCGACATTTTACCGCTATCTCATCTTTTTATCTCTGTCAATTCATGGAAAGGATGTTTAATGTATCGGCAAAAAGGGTAAAGCAAAACTTTGTTAACACGATAGGGTATTTTAATATAACATAATTAGTTTAAGGTATTTTTGTGTAATTAAAATTATTTAAGGTATTTTAGTAAAAACAATGATAGTAGAGGGTATTTCAGTGCAATTTACCCTATAAATATTATATTATAATAGTATTTTATTCATTGAAATTTAAAGTCATGTTTAGGAAATAAACACATATATACCATTTCAAAATGTCTACCGTTGAATTTTCGAAAGTGTAATAAGAGCTTTAAATTCTAAATATCAGATACAATCTTGAAGCACCACTTCTATGTGTTAATAGGATAAACTTAGCTCATAAGAGTTTCATAAAGATTGAAACCCATGCTGGGTCTCTGTTTGATATTAATTGTCATCATATAGATAAAAACGATCTGGACGGTCTTTTAAGAGTGCATTAGAAGCAACATAAGAAACATGTTCGAGGACAATGAAACGAGCTAGGGTCCTTGACAGGGGCGGGTGATGATGGGCCCGGACCGGGCCGGGGAGGAGCAACCCTGCATGGTGGGGGTGTGGGGGATCTGTCTATGTAGGACAAAGGTGACAAAGGATTTAGTTTAGATGTTGGAATAATGTCTTTATTGTTTAGTTTAGCCTTGAGTGTCTAAGCATGGGTTGTCACTTGATATAGGGTAGGGGATTGATCCCCCACATGTTTTTGCTTTGTTTGTTACGACCTGCATGAAGAATCTAGACCATCTTTAGATATATCATCACAGTTAGGAGCCTTAGGACAATGGTCCTGCTTTTTTTTTTCTTATACATTAATGCCCCATTTGTTGTGTGTGATGAGATGTTTTCAACATATTTTTGAGTATGATCCAAGATCACACAACTGTAAAAACAGCCTGAAACCAGTCATTTAAGGATTCGGAAATGAAAGTTGTTATATTATAACCCCTTTATAATGTTCCAAATTATGCATATGATATTTCTTGTTTTACCGAAATCTCAAAATGTCCATGTGTACAGTTGAAAACGTACGTATTAGGAAATCAAAATGGAACTTATATTTTAGATTGTTGTTATCCTTGCTAGGATCATTAATCTGGAAAGTTGGTTGCAACAAGATACAAAATGCATGCAAATATGAATCAATGTGAAGCAAGGATTTCAAATATGTACATACGTAATCATCTGTCAGTATCCGCTCATATCAATTTGCAAGACAAAAATAATTAAATATATATACCTAAGGTAGACATTGACTCTTCCCCCACATAAAACAAATGATTCAATGGCAACTCTTTATCACAAAACAAATCAACTAACAATTTTCACGTCTCATTAATTTCTTATACAATGAACTTGACACAAGAGCCTAAAAAAAAATGGTTCCACCCTCAAACACATTGTGCATAATACAGTGGGCAAACATTGCCAATTGAATTGATGCCCATCGTCTTGTGGGTATCTTTGATGCACAAAAAGGCTTATTTGCTACCATCATTTGCCTAATTGTCCTCAGATTTACCATTACCTTCAATGCTTTATCTCAGCTGTAAATGGCTCCAATGAAAATCGCTTGAAAGGTTGGTCCACAGGTAATGGATTAAGGGCATGTTTGTATTGAATTAAAAATCACATCAAGATCGTTCCAAATAGATAGTGTGTTTGAATATTTATTTTACAATTCAATAAGTGATTATTTTATCATGATTCCCACCATGACTAACTTAAAAATGACATCTTTTCCGACTTAAAAATAACCTAGGAATTCCTACCATATTCCATAAGTGATTATGAAATAGTAGAGTTGACCAAATAATATATCATAATACCCCTTGACTTTTCATCCAAATTTTAAGATGACATTAACGATACGACCTTTTGTTATTTTACGTCCAATAATCACTTATCTATATTTTCATCCAAACACACTATCTACTTATAATCACTTTTTATACAAAATCATCCAAACACCAAACAACTTATATGCCATAAGCACTTATAAATGATTTTCACTTTTTTCAGAAATTATCACTTATAGGTGATTATGACAAACAATCACTTAAAAATAAGCTCATCCAAACAGACCCTACAATGCATGTCGACATGAGAAGGATGAAGTCCCGTATGTGTTGTTAAGATACGTGGCTTAATAGTTCCACGTTGGAAAAACTATGAGACATACATGTATATAATATGTAAATGTGTCCTCCACCTTTAAGGCTTAAGCCTGTTTGGATGTATCTCATATACTGAAAGTTCATGTACACTCATATATAAAACCCAACACTCATCAAATATTAAATATTTAAAAATAACATGTATATTAGGGTAGCTCAGGGTTAACCGCGATCTACTAATTATTAAACATGTGTGGCTGGTATGTTCATCTCTACAATTATAACCACAAAACTTGGGTTCTCGATTTTAAATTCCAATTGGATTAAAAAGTAGTAAAGTAAAAAGGGAAGACAAACAAAAATCACACAAAATATATAAAATTAATTTAATATAATAACTATTTATCTAATAAAAAATCTTTAAGATCACAATTTAAAACTAGCTATAGATGATGGGTTAAAAGTTTAAACTACATTCGGTTAAACCACCACATAAACAAATAGTTACTGTTTAAAGACATTTTAAAAAGGAAGGAAAAAATGAAGAAATTGTTAGTGATATATGCCCTGGAGGTCATTATTGTAACATACTTAATTGTATATTACATATTGGAAGCTTGGGATATTCACAGTTATAATAACAGTCGTGCTCAAAATGGTAGTATGCTATTTGGTTTGATTCTACCTCAATATGTGCATATGTTTCTTTTAGCATTTCACTTATACATATTGGTAGAGCCCATAGGATCTTTTCTTGATTACCAACGTTGTGATGGCAGTCACACTAGTGGGGGCTGGATAGTCTATAAGCATATCCTTATACAGGTCTTTAGTCATAGGATTATCAAGACGGGACATCGATACTCCAGAGTAAACTAGTGTATACGCTTCTCATCTCAGCAGGGAAGATGGTCTGTACCACAGCCATTAGTACGTCGTACTGGAGATAGTATACAGGTGCTCATTGGGTTATGAGTTACACTGGACGGCCTTGCGGGGGAACTGCCGGTTGGTATTATACATGTCGTCAGTTAGCAGTTCTCAGGTGACATAAGTACAGCTTAATCTATTTACTTGACATCACTATTCGTCTCGAGTGTGTTCTCATTATGCTTAGATCACTACCCTACCACGGCTCAAATGAGTCGTGCAAACAGGTAATGGTTGGGTGCAGTCCCGAAGCACTGGGAGGCAGTAGTTGTTGGAAATAATGCCCTCAAAATCAATTATTGGATCGCAGGTACGTGATTGCAATGATTGAGGCAGGATCTATACTGATATGACAGTCTTGCTCGAGATGATAGTATGATATCCGGTTTGTCTTTATCATCGTATACATGCTTTAGTTCGCTATTGAATGTTGATAGAGCCCATAGGATTATTGCTTGACTACCAGCAGTATGATGGCGATCATATACGTGGGAGCTGGGGTCTGTAAGCACATCCTTAAAGTGTCCCTAGTCGTGGGAGTTTCGAGACAGGGCATCGATACTCCAGAATATACTAGTGTATACAGTCGAGACCCCGACGAAGGGCGGTGGCCGATCTCACAAGCCATTGGTGTCAGTTGGTTCACCTAAGATGTATACAGGTGCTCATTGGGTTATGAGTACACCGGACAGGACTCGCCGGGAACATGCTAGTTGGTATTATACATATCGTCAGATAGCAGTTCCCTGGTGACATGTGTACAGGTTAGTTCATCGACCTGAGGTCGTCATTTGTCTCGTGTGAGTTCCCACTGTGCTTTGATTTCTACCCTACCACGGCTCAAAGGAGTGGTGCAAACAGGTCTTTTTTGGGTACAGTACCGAGCCACATGGAGGCAAGTGAGCGGATCGGCGGGGGATTCATCTCTCCCGGTATTGGGCGTGAGATCGCGCTGTGTTTAGGAGAGTCATTACACAAAGCCCTCAGCCGAGGCAGGAGATTTACTGGTAGGTACTCTAGTAATATCTCAAGGTGTTCTGGGCCACTCTCTGACACGACTTATACTGCTATTGGGGGTCTGAGGTTACCAGCCCCTAGGCCGATATGCGATACTCATAGACGAACGGACCGGACTGTATGTATATTGTCACTGTTAGGCTCAGTAGGGTTTTGAGATGAGTTCGCTCGTCAGCTTCCCTTCCAATCAATACATAGGCAAACGTTACGTACAACACGTACCTCTGACGTGCTAGTGGATATACCCAGTGCCAGTGTGTTGATGAGTCATTAGAGTCCCCCACAGACACTTTCCCAAGTTCGGGTGAAACGTTGTAGAGACCGTATGGTTTTATGGCAAGGTTCGGAAAATGCACGTGCGTTTACGCACGTGTCATATTTCGGGCGGATAATACTGGTCGTCTTTGGATTAAGCCGGATCCGAGTATTATACTGTGTAGATATAATATCTTTGTCTCAGTTGCATTTGTATTCAGTCGTAATACAAATGCGGGTATATTTATACTATTACGGGGTTATCCTGAAATTCATTTCAGGATCGCTTTTGGAAGTTGTCGGTTTTCAGCTTTCTATCGCCCGTCTTTAACATTTGGTTAACAATGGATTTATCTTTTCTTGAGATGAGTGTGGAAGTTTCTAGATGGTGACTAGGATGATGAGGTGGCTTGTGACTCATTTGTTCATTAATGGTGCATTTATTAGATGATGACTAAGGGTTATAAATCATAGTTTTCATTAATTGTGTTCATACTAGGTGTCTTGTGACTCATTCTCTTCTTTAATCTTATAGTCACCTTCCCCTCTCCTACACTCACAACCCTCCTCCATAAATATAGTCGGCCCCCTCTTGCTAAAGAGATGATTGAATTCATTTGAGAAAAGATTATAGTTTATGTGTATGGAAATTTCATAGTTCTTTTCATTCCATCACAGTTTCAAATGGCAACTTCATTAACCGTTCGTCCGTGACTTTGGACGTAACGAGACAAAGTGTTCTACTCATTCTCTACATCATCTTGGTCGTCTCTTTTAGCAAACTTGACGACCGAGTTGCCTCGGTTCAGAGACGGGAGCCCGTTTAAAGATCCATCGACGTGGTGCCACCTGGACGAGAAGACTGGAGATCGAGAAGATCGGAGCAGCCGCAACCAAGCGTGGGATGATGGTTGAAGACCGAAGGTCTCGGATCGTTCGGTATAACATTTCTACCCACTTTGTAGTTTGTTAGTTTAGCTTTAATGGCAGATCCGGGTTATAGTACGCGATAGCGCCAGTTGTAAAAAGATTTTGTTCCGCATTTGGCGTCTGTTAGACGGCCGGGGCGCTACCGTGGACTTACAGTGGTATCAGAGCCTCACCATTAAGCTATACTAACTTGTGCTAATGCGTTTAAAATATCGATCGGACGGAATTTTCAAAATTGCAATCTCCAAGGGTTAAAGTTTCTGTCGATTTTAAACAATGTCTAAAAATTATTTTGAGTATACCAGAAAATCAAGCAGGCTTTTAAAGGAGTACAGAAGAAATACGATCAAGTGAACCGACCGTACGGCCGCGGAAACGCGGTCAAAGCCTGGCTTTGACCGCGGAACCGCGGCCGACTTGGTGATTCACTTGGTCATCTTTCTTCTGGTGTTTCTTTGTTGGAAATTGTGATTTCTGGTACTGTTCTTTTGATCCCAGATTTTGTTATTGTACAATAGATGTTTGTGGGGCCCACTTTGGGATATTTTGTCGATCGAAATTTAAATGTGTTAGTTTACAGTACTTACTTTATATCTCCGACCGGGAATGTCATTTTATCGGCAAACCGCGTCTGATTGGTATAGTTCTTTTAGACGGGTTTGCGAACATGACATTCGCGTTGATGTTCTGTGTTGTGCTATGATGTTGCGGATATGTCGTGGTGGATAGCGGTGTGCAATGGTAGTACAATTTGGATTTATTTGTACATTTGATATTGCGGGGCGAGCGTCCAACATGTGGACTGCCGTCACTGCCTGTTTGTATAATATTCTTTTACGGCACGACCGGGTTGAGGTCGATGTACCTGTTGTACATATTTTTATTTCTGTACTAGGTTTACCCCGCGACGGAATGCACGGATAGCCGGGTTGTGGAGGGCAACGGGTCCGTATCTCATGGCTTTGAGAGGCAGAGGGGCCTCACTCTAGAATTGGCAGACTATTCGCCGCACTCGTAGGGGTACAGGTTGACCCAAGGAGGGGTGCTCAAGTTACCGGATTCCGTGAAGTGCCGGGTGTTCCATTCACTATGTTGTGGGGACTACCTCGCTTCAGGTTTTGGTAGGTAATTTGCCGCACCCGTAGGGGTCTAGGTTTCATTGCACAGGCTATCCACAATACCAGGGGAATGTCGGGTTTCAGTAGAGGCTCTGTGAAACCCGGGGATCCCAGATTATCTGTATTGTTCTGTGATGCTTATTACTTTTCTGTAATGTTGCATATTATCACGCCTGGAGCGATTATTGTATATTGGTTTATATACTATTAGATGTTGTATATGTTTTACACCTGCGCTATTCCAGCCCCCGCTCTGTCGTTAGTTAAGTAACCTAACGGGTGATGACGGGACCCAGTGACGAATGCGGATGGCATATACGTACATTTTATTTTCGTTCTTTTCTGGTGTGATTGATTGATGGGACTGCATTGATTCTTATCAATGCAAGGATAAAACAAACCTATATTTGATGTTGTTGGAACAAATTTTAAAAGGTATTATTACAAAGATATTTCCTTTTGTTTTGCATCGCGGTATTTAGTTGGAATATCCCGCACCTCATTCGACGAGGCAAGGGCCGAGATCCCTTCACCGGAAGTGACCCCTTGGGCATAAGTTTACGTCAGGGTAATAACTTCACTATAGTTGATTACAAGTTGCTTTGCATCGCGGTATTCAGTTGGAATATCCTGCACCTCATTCTACAAGGAAAGAGCCGAGATCCCTTCACCGGGAGTGACCTCTTTAGCAAAGGTTTTTCGCCACTATATTTTTATAAAAAGCTACCAGGTTCCTTCAACGAGATCAAGTTCATTACGTTAAAGGTTTTTCGCCAAAAACCAGTCGTAGCCCTCCGTCATATCTTATAGATGGTCAGTAGTATTCAAGCTATGTTTGTTGACTAAAGTCAAGGCATAGTGTTTGGTAGCCGCTGGGTATTCATCTGTTGCATAGATAGATGCGTTGGTTTGGGACAGTCGTATTACCTTATTGACTAAAGTCAAGGGTATGTACGGGTGGGTTCAAATCAACCTGGACAATGACGGGTAGAACTTGACATGTGACTTATGATTTGTTGACTAAAGTCAAGGTCATAAGAGCATGAGGCAAAAATCATATCGGGAGTTTCAAACAAACAGCAAACTTGCCAGGCATGCGCATACCTTCTGGAGTGTGATAACTTGAGTGGCTTCCATCAAGTTATCATGCGATGATAGTTGGATCCCGATTCTCACTGATGAGTTGGTTTACTCTTCGGGTGATCCCGACTAATTCTTCTTTCAGGTTTGGAGGAGAATTTGAGATTACAGTAGGAGGTTTCCTGATTAGATAAAATGATAACCATTCTGATCTAGGTTAGAGTGCACGCAGAGTGTTTCTTTTCTCTCTCTCTCTTTGGCAGCGACCTTTGACCGGCCCTAGACTTTGACTCAGTGACCAAGTTGACTGAACCTTCTTAAAATATTGGCTTTTGGATTATCTATGTTGCATAAGTCATTGCCACTCTTTCTTTTACCTTTTGTATTTCTCAGAACACTCCGTATTACTACGGACATCCAGTTCCATTGGATAGATCCATCGTATGGTTATATACGAACTCGAAGGGACTTCTTCGAGGATGGATCCAGGTTCAGGAGAAATAGAATTGGTTTATTCTGTTGTCTTTTATTATCACCTTCTCTCAGGTTGCGAGGGTTCCTTGGTTTAGGAGAGTACACCTATTACGCTTATTGGATAGTCTTCTTCCAAACCATAGGCAGGTGCCGAAAGGTAGGGAATGAAGAAAACCAATTAGCCTAAGTAGGGTGTGCAGAAGGTAATATGTAAAGACAAATAAAGGGATTAGAAAGAGGGCAAAGTAAATTGCGACCGTCATCATTCACGACCAAACCATATACTTCATCGCCACTCCTATTTCACCTTTTTCCCCCAGTTCGGAAGAAATAGAATAAGGTATTATTCAGTTGTCTTTTATCATCACCTTCTCTCAAGTTGCGAGTACTCCTAGGATTAGGAGAGTACACCTATTATGCTTACTGGATAGTTTTCTTCCAAACCATTGGCTGGTGCCGAACGGTAGGGAAGAAAGAAAACCGTTTAGCCTAACGATGGTGTACAGAAGGTAACGACTAAAGACAAATATAGGGATTTGGAGAGATGGCAAAGAAATATACAGTTACAGTCATGAATAGGATTATGGAAGAGGCATTACTAGGAATACCAGGATACCCCCACGAAACATTTTCATGTTTCAGTTACACTGTGCATTGTTAAAGGAAAACTGATTTCCCGATTAGATGCTTACTCCAGGGTATGTATTTACCAAGTATGATTCTCACATCTGTATGGTTTTACAGATGATGAGTGGGAGTAAGTTATTGGGAATTATGTGATCATCCTCATTATATCGGAATTCGTTATAATTGGTGATATTTGAGGAAATCACCTGGGTACAGTTTTCAACCTACGATGCACAGGTTTTGAGTTATTCAACTCAGCGGACTTATACAGAGTATTGTATGTTGTCCAGTGTCCGTCAGGACAAAGGGGTAGGTCCTCGTACTATGTTCTGTTTACTTATGACTTCTCTAGTTTTTAGACAAGTGTTTCGTAGAAATACAATGTCTAAGTTTTGAGAAGTTGTGGGTATAAGAATAAAGTAGAGAACCAGGTATCGCAAGTATCGGGATTCTTCAAAAAGATCGAAGATGTAGATTCTTGTGATTGGTATTCAGATGATAGTAATGGTTTTGAGAAACTTGTTTCTCTTTCAGGTTACTCATAATTGGATGGATTCCTAAGTTGAGTAATGCTGATTCGACTCTCTCCATTAAGTTGATATGCACTGGAGACAGCTGGATGATTTGAATCTGGTTCCGATTAAATTAGTGCCTCCATTTCTATATTGTATATAGAATGGTTCATATCTTAACGATGTTAAGATACGGGGAGTTGTCCGGCTTATGCTTAAAACCAGACTCTGGATAACTCAGGGGACGTTTCTGTAATGGCAGTTTGTGGGTTGACCCGGGATTAGTCGAGGGTTAACTTTCTACCATCTGGAAGATCAATAGTGATATTGTTCTTGACTCGCCACAGTTTTAGTAAAATGGATTTTTTCAGAAAACAGTAGTGGGAGTATGGTAGAACTGGAAGTGATTCCAGAACCGCAAACGATTACGGAAAATTTAATAGGACCTATATATTCAATCAGGTTAGACATTCCAATAGCCACTCCGCAGATATGGTGGGTAATCTCAGACACCCGAGAGGTACTCCGGTACCCTTAAGGACGGTGACAGTGAGGTTCTTGTTTACCCAGACTTGACACTACTGTTGTTCCAGACTATGAGACCCGGCAAGAGGATAAGTATAGCGTCGTTCTAAACTAGCTTTAGAAGTGTACGTGTATATTATTCTTCCAGAGAGTTGTTGTGGTCAGTGGGAGCAGTGGAAGCATAGTGGGCGAGTTGCTTATGTCTATTTATAGGCTTGAGCAGATATAGCGGAGATAAGATCATATATTTTTGATGTGACAGTCATGGGTTTGACTTCATCAGAATACAGGATGGATCTATTAATAAGGTAGTAGGGTATGATGTCCTGGTATTTGGATGACATACAAAGAGTAGGAAGTAAAATTTCTATACTACGATCGGTTGTACTGTGGTCGTCACACAGTTGTTTCTCCACAAAGGATATGGATATAATATCAGACATTCTGGTTACTAGATCTATGGTTTTAGATCTAGATTTGGGTAGTTTCCCAATGTGGGTACTTTAACAGTATTCTAATAGTTTTTAGAATAGATGACTACTGGCATGGTGGTGTACCTGCAGGTGATGGAGTCGCCCTCTCTGAAGGTGTCTTACAGACTAAAGGGGAGAGGGATGTGCATGATTGGCAGATCACTTGCTTAGGCAATTGAGTCAATCGTAAGATGTCAAGTACCACACCAGATGTTGTTTTTGCACTAGATGCGATAAGTTTATATTAATCCAATCCTGAAGAAACATAAGGAAGCAGTTGTAGAACATAAGTGCATGTTCTACGGATTTGATGACGGCAGCCTCCTTCGGGAGACGGTTATCATTCCAGGCTTCAAAGGTGACATGGATGACAGAGTGATTGTCAGAGTTGTAGTTTTCCCTCTGACGATGGACAGTATTATGGACAGGTGGTCCAAGAGGATACTGTGGGGGGCATGGTGCTGGATACTGATTAGGTTCAGTTATCGATACAGTCTAAGAAGTTTGGATTTGGAGTTCATTTATGAACTAGGTCTCATCAGATATTCAGACTTATTCTAAGACAGGTATTACTCAATTCAGGATATGGTTTTCTCCGCGAACTTGAGATTAAGAGAGATACAGAAAGAAACATCAGGGCGGATCGACTCACTGAGGCTATTTCTCGAACACAAGAGTTTTACAAACTAGCTTTGTAAAACTGATTAGTAGAGGAGTTGGATGTTCGGTATCACACGGGCTGTGAATATGCGACATCGCAATAATTAGCCTTAAGTGCAAGTGAGAGATTGTTGGAGATAGTACCCTCAAAGTCAATTATTGGATCGCAGGTACGTGATTGCAATGATTGAGGCAGGACCTATACCGATATGACAGTCTTGCTCGAGATGATAGTATTCTATCTGGTTTGTCTTTATCATCGTTTACATGCTTTAGTTCGCTATTGAATGTTGATAGAGCCCATAGGATTCTTGCTTGATTACCAGCAGTATGATGGTGATCATATATGTGGGAGCTGGGGTCTGTAAGCACAACCTTAAAGTGTCCCTAGTCGTGGGAGTTTCGAGACAGGGCATCGATACTCCAGAGTAGACTAGTGTATACAGTCGAGACCCCGACGAGGGGCGGTGGCCGGTCTCACAAGCCATTGGTGTCAGTTGGTTCACCTAAAATGTATACAGGTGCTCATTGAGTTATGAGTACATCGGACAGGACTCGCCGGGAACATGCTAGTTGGTATTATACATATCGTCAGATAGCAGTTCCCTGGTGACATGTGTACATGTTAGTTCATCGACCTGAGGTCGTCATTTGTATCGTGTAAGTTCCCACTGTGCTTTGATTTCTACCCTACCACGGCTCAAAGTAGTCGTGCAAACAGGTCTTTTTTGGGTACAGTCCCGAGCCACATGGAGGCAAGTGAGCGGATCGGCAGGGGATTCATCTCTCCCGGTATTGGGGGTGAGATCGCGCTGTGTCTAGGAGAGCCATTACACAAAGCCCTCGGCCGAGGCAAGAGATTTACTGGTAGGTACTCCAGTAGTATCTCAGGGTGTTCTGGGCCACTCTCTGACACGACTTATACTGCTATTGGGGGTCTGACGTTACCAGCCCCTAGGCCGATATGCGATACTCATAGACGAATAGACCGGACTGTATGTATATTGTCACTGTTAGGCTCAGTAGTGTTTTGAGATGAGTTCGCTCGTCATCTTCCCTTCCAATCAATACATAGGAAAACGTTACGTACAGCACGTACCTCTGACGTGCTAGTGGTTATACCCAGTGCCAGTGTGTTGATGAGTCATTAGAGTCCCCCACAGACACTTTCCCAAGTTCGGGCGAAACGTTGTAGAGGCCGTATGGTTTTATGGCAAGGTTCGGAAAATGCATGTGCGTTTACGCACGTGTCATATTTCGGGCGGATAATACTGGTCGGCTTTGGTTTAAACCGGATCCGAGTATTATACTGTGTAGATATAATATCTTTATCTCAGTTGTATTTGTATTCAGTCGTAATACAAATGCGGGTATGTTTATATTGTTACGGGGTTATCCTGAAATTCGTTTCAGGATCGCTTTTGGAAGTTGCCGGTTTTCAGTTTTCTATCGCCCGTCTTTAACATTTGGTTAAAGACGGATTTATCTTTTCTTGAGATGAGTGTGGAAGCTTCTAGATGGTGACTAGGATGATGAGTTGGCTTGTGACTCATTTGTTCATGAATGGTGCATTTATTAGATGATGACTAAGGGTTATGAATCATAGTTTTCATTAATTGTGTTCATACTAGGTGTCTTGTGACTCATTCTCTTCTTTAATCTTATAGTCATCTTCCCCTCTCCTACACTCACCTCCCTCCTCCATAAATATGGCCGGCCCCCTCTTGCTAAAGAGATGATTGAATTCATTTGAGAAAAGATTATAGTTTATGTGTATGGAAATTTCATAGTTCTTTTCATTCCATCACAGTTTCAAATGGCAACTTCATTAACCATTCGTCCGTGACTTTGGACGTAACGAGACAAAGTGTTCTACTCATTCTCTACATCATCTTGGTCGTCTCTTTTAGCAAACTTGACGACCGAGTTGCCTCGGTTCAGAGGCGGGAGCCCGTTTAAAGATCCGTCGACGTGGTGCCACCTGGACTAGAAGACTGGAGATCGAGGAGATCGGAGCAGCCGCAACCAAGCGTGGGATGATGGTTGAAGACCGAAAGACTCGGATCGTTCGGTATAACATTTCTACCCACTTTGTAGTTTGTTAGTTTAGCTTTAATGGCAGATCCGGGTTATAGTACGCGATAGCGCCAGTTGTAAAAAAATTTTGTTCCGCAATTGGCGTCTGTTAGACGGCCGGGGTGCTACCGTAGACTTACAGTAGTGGTTAGATAGGATTCGTCTCTCCTGGTATTGGGGGTTGATATTGCGCTGTGTTCGGAAAGCCATTACACAAAGTCCCTGTCCAGGTCAAGTGAGATTTACTGGTAGGTACTCCAGTAGTTTATCAGGGTGTATTGGGCTCTACCCCGGCACGACTTATTGCGTTATTAGGGGTCTGACGGTTACCACCCTCCTAGGCCCGATATGCTAGTATCCTAGATGAATAGACCGGACTGTACGGAGATTTTCATCGATAGACTCAGTAGGAGTTCAGATGAATTTGCTCATCGGCCTTCTTATCGACAGATACATGTGTAGCCGTTACGTGCAGCTAGTACCGCTGACGTGCTTGTGGTTAAACCCACGCCATCGTATCGTCGAGCCTTTAAAGTCCCACACAGAGGGTTTCCCTGCTTCGGACGAAACGATGTAGAGGCCGTATGGTTTTACGGCAGGGTTCTGATCATATACGTATATTAGTGCACGGATGATGTTCGAACGGATAATACTTGTGGGCTTTGGTTTAAGCGGGATCCAAGTATTATATTATTGGATTATTTTCGTCTCTTGGTATTCGTATTTTTCGGAATACGAATACGGGTATGTATATACGGTGAGGGGTATTCTTGTAATTTCACAAGAGTGCTTCTAGAAAAAGACACCTCATTTGTGCTTTAATCCATTTACTTAAATGGATAATGAGGTGGAGGTATGAGGTGTTATTAAGTACATGATTGAAGCATGGCTACTTGGGTGACTCATTGTTTTGATGACTATTGAAGCATGGTTGATTCATTATTGATTTATTATATGCTTTATTATTATCAACCCTTAGTCATTCATCATATCATTATCTCTTCAACACTCTCTCTCCTCCAAGGCTCTCTTATTCTTCATCAAACCCTAATAACTCTCATGAGTTGAGAAACCTAGGGTAATTAAGACAAATTAATCCATAATCATTCTCTATATCTTCTAGGCTACTTAGCTTAGCAAACTAGGTACCCTAGTTACCTCGGTTTAGAGGTTGGAGCTTGAAGTATCTACTTTCGGGTGGATCGTCTTTAACATGAGAAGGCCGACGATCAAGCGCGATCCATACACTTGAGGAGCTTAAGAAGAGGATAAGAAGACCAGAAGGACTTGAAACTAGGAGGTATAAAACTCTTCATAGTAGTTAAACCTCCAAGTAGTTTGCTAGTTACAGTTTCCGTATTGATCCTGGAGTTCAAGTCGGTGTTGCGAAGCTTATAATAATCATTTTTTGTAAATTCTGCCTCCCCGCGAACCCGCGGGGTGCGCAATATTGACTTACAGTGGTATCAAAGCCTACTAAACTAGCAGTTTAGACAATGTATAAAGTTACGAAACCGAAATAACTCCGAAACAAACGAAACGAAATCCAAGTTTCTGTTGATTTTTTAAGAGGCTCTAAAAATTATTTTAACAGTTGCAGAGTGCTCTTATCGTAGCAAATAGAACACCATAAAAAACGAGCCCAGAATTCAAAATTTTGGTCGGCCAAATCATCAAAATTCCAGGCCTGGCCGGTTCTACCTATGAGTTTGGTCCCGTGTTTTGTGTGGTGTTCTGGAATCTTGGATTTAGGGTTTAGGTGCTGTTTGTTTTACCCAGATTTCATATTATGTTATCTTTGTGTTAGGGCAATTTGGAGTATTTCGAAGTCGCGGTTTTAACATCGTTTACAAGTTTCAGTTTGCATATGTGTTACGAAACGTTGACTAATTGCTATATGTCGATTAGTAGAGGTTTCACATATCTATATTGTGGTGGTTTATGTATATGAACTATTGGATCGTCGTGGATGAATAGCCGGGGGATGTGAGAAGAGTGTTTTCTTTTTTTTCATTCATGTAAATTTGTAATTGATGTAATATTCTTTTTTGTGGCACATCCGGGTTGAGATTGTAGCCACCGTTGTATTATTTCATTTACTGTTTCTTGCACCTAGGATAAACCCAAGGTGGGGTGCACAAACTACCGGGTTCTCGAAGTGCCGAGTGGCCTACTCATTTTATTGAGAGAGGTTTCTTCACTTCGGGAATTTAGCGGGTAGTTTGCCGCACCCATAGAGGTCTAGGGTGGGGTTTGGCTATTCATCACGACTGTGGAATCCGTTTTTCGTTCTAGGCTAAAACGAAACACGGAATTCCTAGTATATCCAATATATTCATCTGTGCTGTGATCTGTGATCTGAAATGCCTATTATTGCGTGAGACGAATGGATATATATATATATATATAATAAACGTTGCTTATGTTTTGCACCCGCGCTAGTACAGCTTCCGCGCTGCCGTTAGTTAAGTAACCTGACGGTGCATGATGGGGCCCCGTGGCGAATACGGATGGCATAAGAGTATGTTGTATTTTCGTTTTCTTTCTGCAATGATAGGGTTAAATGATTGTCACTACCTGAAATTTAGTTCGTGACCGGCACTTAAATCACGTAACGTCAAAAGGCGTAACGTAATTAAGTAGGCCGAAGCCCAGAAAATCTAAACTTTTTATTTTTATTTTTTTTATAGTGGAGTGCAGTATTGAAATAAGGTATAATGAATCATATTTTGTATTTTCAAAATTCGGACAGCACCTCCCTTATATATTTTGATCCAAAAACCTAATGTACAACAATATATAGGCATCCCCAAGAGAGATCTAGCTCTTCGCCAATTGGCGGAAACACAACCACGCATGTAATACATATACGATGCCCAACGGCAAAGATCAACCCAGAAGGAACAAATAAAGAAACAAGACGTCAAAATTCAAGAAAAGCGATCAAATAAAACCATCGCTCAAGTCTCGCAACTACAAGTCTGTCTAAGTCTATCAATATACAATCTCTACCATCTGACCTGATGGAGTTTATCTAGATACAACAGAATAACAACAGTACAAGAGTGGGCCCGATCAAACAAGTGTCGCACCTACCAAAGCAAACACCCTGGATGAAGCTGTGTGCCAATAATACTGCAACTGATCCCAAGCGGTCAAACCTACAAGAATTGTGGCACAACGGGGCTGAGTTGCCAACTCGTGAGTAGAAAACATCAACAAGCAGAAATCGAATCAAATAACGATTTCCTAGGTCACTATATCCTGAAGGTAATACTATGATATCTAGGGTGACCACAAATGCATATATGTCAACAATCAAGTCAATGCTCATAGCATATATAAATAAACATCCGGCATCATATGCCTATAATGAATGTGGATAACATCCACGTGTCCATCAATGACATAACTCAATATCATAGAACATGAATGTCCAATATCGATACTCGAAACATCATGAAAATACAGTATATATGTATATATGTATGAGGATATCAACCACGTGTGTCTATCAACGACACATCAAAATCATGGAACCGGAGTGTCCAACACCGACACTCGAAACATCATGAAAACCTGTGTCCAGCATCGACACGTAAATCCTCATACCTCAGGCACCGCATCCTCAGATCGGCCTCATATACAAATCTCATCTCAGGCACCGCATACTTAGATCGGCCCTCATGTCCATCTCACAACTCCGATTGGTATCCTCCAGATATCCGCCGATTTCTATACAATCACCGGTAGGTAGTGTTCCCTCTGCCAGGCTCATCGGCTACTCTACGACAATCATTTCTTGCCCCGGGGTACCATACCGGGTCCACAATGTACCCGCAAACGGATCATCCATCTCTTTGAATCGGGTCTCGAAAATCAATCTCAGAACCGAGAAAACTCATGGTGGACGCATCAAAATATCATATCATGAGAAACCGGGTTTTTAAAACAATACATCATTTCCTTCGAAATATAACCACGGTTCTCAAATCCAGAAATCTCATGAAAACTGCATCTCAATACATATAACCATAAAGTACGACGTATGCAACATAGAGTAATAATATGAGCATATCGGTATATCATGCAAGCAAATAACCACAAGGTACGATGTATGCAACATAAAGTAGTAATATGAGCATATCGGTTACATCTTGCAAGCATGTCAAGTGATGGTACAGAACAATGAATATACTACACAGTTACGAACAATATCATGATGTGGCAATTCTACAGTGTAAGTGACATAGCAATTACCGATGAAGAATGTTTGTGAGCCGGCAAATCTGTGTAAGTGTAACATGCGCATCAACGGTAATGGTGCAGGTGTACTAGCAAATGATATCATATAACATTTATTATTGGAACAAGGTATATACATTACTATAGGTAATATCCTACATAGCATGAACAATCAATGGGTGTATCTATCTACTTAG
Organism: Agapanthus africanus; assembly: GCA_030015575.1. Lineage (NCBI taxonomy): Eukaryota > Viridiplantae > Streptophyta > Magnoliopsida > Asparagales > Amaryllidaceae > Agapanthus > Agapanthus africanus. Next base: position 306,465,099 of record CM057339.1, read on the forward strand.
GAACTATATGGTCACTTAAAAGACATGAATCGTAGTTTGAAGGTGGGGCTACGGTGTTTTAAGAAAGGAATATCATTTGAAAATCTGTAACATTCCTTAAGGTTTCCATTTAAAAGATGCATACGCTTCGTCGGTTTGGAATTAGGTATGGTTTAGGTAATATCTTCTACATTGACGATCACGCCTCGTAACCACTGATATGGCAATAATCCTCTATCAATATTCTCAAATCACAAGCACGGATTAATCATCCGAAAAAACACATCTCGTACGTCAATCCATCGTACGGTGACATCAAAAGAAAAGGGAATCTATCATCCTATACAATGTATCTCGTACGGTAATTCATCGTACGGTAACAACAAATGGAATAAAGAATCTATCATCCTATATAACAAAGAGGGTGCGGATCTAAAGTCTCGTACGTCATATCACTCATTCGTCTCATCAATATCGATATATCGTTCACATATATCTCTAATCGCATTCGTATCAATCTCGTATTGATACGTTGCATAAACGTCATATCGTAAACTCTCGAGTCGTATCAATCTCAATCTCATATCATATTCTTATCAATTCATACTTGTTCTCTTTCAATATCACGACAATCTCATGTCATCGCTATAATAGTTTCACTATTTACCTTGCAATGAGCATATCATTTCTTATAAATTCTTGATCATATCCAATATCTCTTACTTAGGTTTTTACAACTAGAATATATATATCGGTTTTCTTTTATAATTGCGGGGGTGCTATACGCAATCCACCCGACTTCCCTTGTAGTTATAAATCTACTCACCGCGATTCTCCTTGCTTAGCTGAAATCGATGTGCTTCATCGTCTCGGAAGTCCACGCGAAGTACCTACAATCAATACACATCGAAACGCAAACACAATTAATATCCGAAAACCGATACGGCACACGTTTCACTCATAGGTTAAAACCTATAGCTTAGCATGCCAAAAACAACCAAACAACTCTCGTCCGTTGACGTTCAAAATCCAACGACGGAATCCAAATCCAATCTAAAAACCAAGATTTCACAATTTCAAAACCAATTTCAATATCTTTAAAACAATAAGCAGCAACATGAGAAACCACTCCCAGATTTCTCCTCAGGTCAATTTGGACTAAACAAACAAGTATAGGAAATATGTTATAGGGTAAGTGAGCTACAGGAACAAAGTCATCACCAGCACCCAAAGGAAGTCTGGCGACAATACCCTAGGATCCGAGCTCGCCAGCCAAAGGAGGAGGAAACGTTCTCGTACTTCTGTGGTGGTCTTCTAGTGGTCTATCTAGGTTAATGGTCTTGTTTGATTTTCTTGGAAAAATCCCAGAAAGCTCCAGATTCCCTATAGTCTTTAAGGTTTCACAAATCGTATAACACGAATTCAAATATTTCAAAATATAACCAGCAACTAAGGAAAATGGTCCCAGATTTCGGTTCAGGTAAAATCAGGCCAAACTAGCAGTACAGTGGGGTGGTATATGAGGTAAGTGAGCTGCAGAACCAAACCACATCACCATTGCCCACCAGAAATCCGGAGAGAAACCCCTATAACCCGAGCTCGCCGATCGAATGAGGCCCAAACGAGTTTGTTTTCTCAGGGTGGTCTCCTATTGGTCTAACTAGGTCTCTAGAGTTGCTAGTTTTTCTCAGAAACTTCCCAGGTCATCCCAGATTCCCTGTAGGCACACAATAGTCACAAAACCGACACGGAAAAATTCTAACTTCGTATTTTGGGTTCTAAACTAAATTCCAGGCTGTGGAATCAATCCCTAAGGTCTTGTAAACACTCACCACACCTCAAATGGCCACTAGACAGCAACTTTCAATTTTCTAAAATCAAAAACCTAATTAACTTAATTTCTAACTAAAAATATGATATTTAACGTAAACTCTAAACTAAAGTGAATAGATTACCTTAATTGCAGCCTAGGAAACTTCTTGAGTTGCCCAAGTCTTCAAAATCCAAACTTGGTTGGTTCTAAGGTCTTAGAATGGGGTTGTGCATGTTTTGTGTGAAGAGTGCATGGGGTTTTTGGCAAAGAATTGAGATGATGTATTAGGGTAGTGTGAAGGGAATGAAGGAGATGAGGAAAATGGTGAAGAACAATGGAGAATGGGGCAGCCAAGTATACGCATCTCACTCCCTTAGCCTCACTCTCTTCCTCCTACACTCACTCTCCTAAATATCTCTTTTTGTCCAAAGCATCAATCTATATTCCATTCACACTCTCTTTGCGTTTCTTTTCTTTTCTTTGTTTTTCTTTTCTCTTTTGTTTTCCTTTCTATTCTTTTCTCATTCTCTCTAACTCACAAACACACACACATGCATATATGCACATGACATGTTGCAAAATCATAAATAAAAATACGGATTTTGCCAAAAATCTGTTAAATTTCATTAAAATAAATAAACCATTTTAATCTCCGATTAATTTCCAAATATTGGTATATATTTATACCATTTTACGAAAAATCCCTATTCGCAAATCGAATAGTTTTCGCGAAATATATTATTTTAATATTAAATTTCTAAAAATAATATTTTATATTTTCTGAAATGTTACAGTCTTCCCTCCTTAAATAAATTCGTTCCCCGAATTTAAATTTAAATCCCCTAGTGCTAAAACATTTCAATAATCAGCTCAAATCAACGGGGTTCCAAAATCGCGGAAGACATACAAAAACCACGGCGCATCATGTACGCCTGAAAACGAGTACCAAACTCAAAATCAAACTCCGTCAAGCATGACGCAATCATCGGAGTAAAAGGAAATACGAATATCGAATTCCACTATTGGAATCCAAATGCACTATAGTCAAATCATAATACGTATATAGTACGCATATTTGTAAAACCATTTAAAAAAGCTGAATAACTCATGCAAAATCTTTCTCAAATACCCGTGTTATGCGTAGCTCACGGTACAAGTGGTGGATGATTATTTGTAAAGAAATAATTATATACTTATATATGTTTTGCTCAAATTATACGTCCAGCCTTTTTTGAAATATCCCAAAAGGTTCTCTTTATAAAATTTCGTGTCACCCGCGGACTCGCAAGAAATAACGAGACTATAGCCCCTTTTGAAAACCTTTGGTAACTTTTTATTGCATGCAAAAGTACTCAGGTACTGTCCTCAGACCAGCCCTGCTCGGCTACTATATAATATAGTATCCATCATCAAATGCGAAACTCATAAATAAAATCAGCTTCAAAAGGCGTATCCAACATCACATGTGTCTAGTGCGTACGGAAATCCAATCCAATACAAGTGCCACAATATGCATAAAAGCAAAACTAAGTGCAACAAGTGTACACGAAAGCATCTGTCCAGTGCAACAGGTGTGCACGACAACAACATCAAATGCATCTATAGTGCATGAAAATCTCAAATCAAGCGCAACAACTATGCACGAATAAAGTCTCAATCAAGTGCATTCAACATGCGCGAATAAAATCTCAATCATATGCATCCAACATGCACGAATAAAAATCTCGTCAAGTGCATCCAACATGCACGAATAAAAATCCCAATCAAGTGCATCCGGTGTGCACAAAATCTCATATCATGCGTCCAACATGCGCGAAAATCTAAATCAAGTACATTCTGTCCGTATAAAACATCTAGTACAATAGTATGCACGATAACGAACATCAAGTGCAGACGCTCACGAAAACATCAATCTGGTACAACAACGTACGAAATACAATTCCGGTGCAACCAATGCACGAAATACCAATCTGGTGCAACAAATGCACAAAAATATCAAGCTGGTGCAACAATGCACGAAAACTCATCAACATCTCAATGATCACAAAACAACACCGAGCATGCCAAGGTGTATAAGATCATAAACGTGTGCAACTACGTGCACAAAACCATATATAAATGCACTGCAAGCATATATAAGCTATACCGAGTGCAAAATCAAATCGAGTGCGTACCTGATTGTTGAGATTTTGTATGCGTTTTAAATTTAAGAATACCGCAATCAAGACGGTGTCACTTGGTAACTAGCCGGTTGAGTACGAGTCGATCCACAGGGAAATGATGTCCTTTTTTTTAAGTTCTAACGAGTTAAGTCCTGACTTTGGTAGGTTTTGTTTTAAGATCTAAGAATGATAATAAATTGATTTAAAGGCTTGCTGGGGTTAGGATTAGGTTAGTTCGAAATAGGGATTCTTCTCACTTCTTTCAATGCCCTAGTTAAGAATATAGGTGTTAGGTGTTAGGGTTATAGTCAACAACGAGGATTAGCACGACTAGGAAGAAACTTAGTTTCTTCCTTTTGGTCCTTGTCCGTCCGTTCTTGTCTCTTAGCCCTAACCTCCAGTTAATTCAACCACAACCGGTCTAATTAGGGAATCACCGCTATCATATAGGATAGGGTACCGTAGTGAGCGGATTATGGTTGATTTAAAGAGAGTCATTTAATTAAAATTATTTGGGCAAAGAAAGAAGTGAGAGAGATTTCTTTCTCTCAAACCTTCCCTCTCCTATCCCTAACAAGTGAGGAATTACTCACTCATTAGGAAGATAACAATAAATTTCATTTTTATTATTTTAATAGATGAACTAACTTGCAGATAATAAAAGAACAGATAAAAATTGCATGAATTAAAATTCAGATAAAAAGAATGCGAGATAAAATGAAAACTTACTTTATTGATGTCCTCTCAAAAACGCATTACAATGGAATTTAAATCTAGAAATTAAAAAGAGACCTAAAAACTAAAGAGATGCATGCCTAATTAGGCTTTTGGCTTTCCTATTTATAGATAAAAAAAACCCTAGGTTACATTCTGATCCATACATGAATTTACAAAACTACCCTAAAAAAGCTAGGTCAAAGCACCGACACCTCCACCGACACGTGCACCGACACGTGCACCATACGGCCCAGGTTCCGCGGCTATTAAGTGGGATCTTTGGCTCATCTCTTCAGGGTTTCTCTGTGTTGCTTTTATCTTCTGTTTTCTTTACTTGGTTTCTCAGAATCTCTTCTATTTCCTTCCAGATTTCCAACAGTGCAGAATGATGTGGACTTTTGCCTTGAGCTTCGCGTTAAAGTCTTGAATCTTGTGCTGCCCTTGTGCTTTGTACATTGAACTGTCTAATGATTTTCCATTTGTTTCTTGAACTGGTAGGCGGCATCATACGGATTCATCTGTTGTTGGTCGTACTCTCACATTTGTAGCGACTTTTCATGAATTTCACTGTAACGAGCTGAGAACCTGTAACCTGCAACTATTTAGCAGGCATGGATCAAAAGTACCTACTTATATGCAATGTGATTAAGAATGGACGGTATAAAAATCCAAAAATCTGATATGAACAAATACCCCCAAACTTATCTTTTGCTCGTCCCGAGCAAAGCCATTTTTTATTCTCAAAAAAATCCTAACCTCACTTTCGCAGAGAACGCGATTGCACTGAGCTCGTGCAACAAGCCGTTAAATCTCTAGGTGTCCCTAGTAGGAGGAGTGTTGTCTCCTGAGGGTTTTCAGCGGATACTGCCCACAAAATCCGATCAATTTGGCCATTGACTCTAATTAATTAATTCAGTATTCTAGCAAGAAATTGTATTATCTTCAACTTAAAAATAATCAACCCGTATTTTTCACGCTTCCTTTTCATTTAACTTAAGATCATATACGTTTTGCAAATTTATAAAAGTTTCAGCATCTTCTAAGTTTTCCTTCTAAGGTGCAATCTTAACTTAGGAATTTTTATCATCTCTACTGAAGATATAAGCCCTATCTTTTATTTCTATCTCTCCTCCAAACTCCAATTATATACCTCTACGTGTGTGTAATTATCACCCCTATACTTGGAAATTCAATTCAAGCTATCATACTCTTGTCCATCTTCCAAAGTACTCTTAGTTGGTGAATTTTTAGACGAAATTGCTCACACATCCTTCATGCGATCGTTAATACTTCTTGAGGTACTAAACGACTGATTACAAAATGTGCTTGCGCATTTAGGCGTAATTCCTCGTCTAGCAATACCTAAGGCTTAGCAATGACTCCCAAACCAGTTGGTCTAATGCACTAGGTGATAAAACAACCTCGCTATAATTTTTTTTATTTATGCTGCCTTAAGCAATTACAAAACCAGTGTTCATTTTTTTTATCTCTTTATTCAACACTTATACTTTTATTTTATTTTCCTTCATACTAAAGATTTTAGACAAGAGCATTTCAAGGTATTCTCTACTATCCCAAGTTTCAAGATTTGTGTGAGTGCGTAAAATAGGGTATATATTTTCAAAATTTGGACTTAAAGTTCAGAATTATTTTTCAGACTTATACTTCAAATAGAGCTTTCAATACTCTTCCCTTATTTCGATTTAGCCCAAGAACTAAACTCAAAATTTGCCTATTTCTAAATAAAATATAAGGACGTATATTTTCTACAGTTAAACTTTAAGAAAAATTATTTTTAGGGTTTTTTAATTTATTAAGTTTAGGATCTAGTTTTTCCTAACTAGTCAACCGTCATGTTGAACTTAAGTCAAATATGGCCGAAATTGAACTTTTCAATTTTATTTTTTTAATTTTTGATTTTTATGGGTTTTAAAATAAGTATGCAAATGCAAAAATATACATATGAATGCGAAGGAAAAAAGCTTACCGAGCACACCCCCAAACTTAAACTTGACACCCTCACTGTCAAGCTACACCAAGAGGGTCAAAATTGCCGGTACTCCCCTGTTTGTTTGTTTATTTTTATTTTATTATTATTTTTTTAACAGAAAAAGAAAACAAAATATATATACACAAAAAGGTCCCCCCCAAACTTAAGTGAAACAGTGTTTTCACTGTTGCCATTTTTTTAAATCTCATAAACCTGTAAACTTGGGAGGAAAAATTTATTAACGGGGACATGGAATATGATTGTGAAAATCTCCCCCAAACCTATTTTTGGCTCACCACTTTGAGTAAAAAAAAATTATTTTCAAGAGCCAAATTATACCCCCCCAAACTTGAGTTAAACAATGTTAAGCTTTTTAAAGAGGGGTTTCAAAGTTATTGGTCATTGCCAAGATTTGCAAAGACCAAAAGTCAACACCAACCATTTGAAGAATTTATCAGTGAAGCGCACCGGTTGGTTGAAGAACATGTTGTATAGAGTCAGGAAGAAATGAGGTACAGATAAGTGGTGTAATGGAAAAGGTTTACGTCTCGATTTGTAGAGACGAAACAATAATGGTGAACGGAAACGAGAATGTAGATGATTAGGAATGGGAAGAATGGTCACATTCTCGTATGGGATAAGAAGAAATGGTGGTGGTTCGACTTCTTCAGGTGGAGGTTGATTAATCACAAAATCCGTGTCGTTTAGGAATGCGAGTTCGTCGGTGAAAATATTTTCGAAACTTTAATCGATGTTCCGATTGAACGTTTCAATGTCAATAAGTGTCGCGCCAGAATTCAACACACTTGATTTTTCAAAAATTACGGAGGTAGGAGACTCGTAAGGCTCATCTACCTTATTCTCAAAAGAGTCTAAATCAAGTTGTTTTTCTAGAATTATCGAACTCAAAATATCGGATTGTGATTCATTAACACTCGCTATCATTATAGGAAGATTAGAAGAAGAACCAGAGAAAGTGGGAGAAAGAAGTTGAATACGAACTTGAGGGTGGAGATGGAGTGTATAAATTAGCACAATTTGTAATGACCGATGTGTAAAAAGCGATTGTGCTAATCTATCAACCCACTGAGAAATGAGGTCAAATCCCTCAAGATTCGTGAGAAAACATGGGTGCGTCAAACTCGGTAAACCAGACATTGAAAATGAAAATGTAACGGTTTTTTGCAAGGTCGGAACGAGGATGGAGGGAAGTGATTGAGGAAGGGTATCGGTTAAAGATTCAGGAGGGTGTGCGCAGTCAATGAAAGGGATTGAATGAATTGGAAAATCTGACTCCTCAAGTAAAACTGCTTCATCCTCAATAATTTCCTCAATACTTTTCTCAAAATTTAGCTTATCCATACAATTCTCATCAAAATCAAGACGCATATGAAGTTCGGGAGAAACATTTAATGACTCGGGATGATGAATTAGAGAAAGAAACTCATCCAAATATGTGTTTTCATCATCCAATATATTCCCAGCGCCAATATCCTCGATCAAGTGAAAATTAAATTTCTCAGACATCTCATCAAAAGCATGGATATCAATCAATTCAGGTTCTAAGATGGAGGTGTAGAGGTCAAAAGGATTGGTAATGATTTCACTTGAAAGAGACCCTTCACAATCAGGTAAATCAAACACTATAAAGTCGCACAACTCATTAAGCGTTCTATCTTCAACTGGTGAATCATTTGAGACACTTGATAGACATTCAAAACCGGAGTTGTGGGATTCAATTGGGGACTGGTAGGTTTGACTTGGAGGGGTGTATAGCTCACTTTTTCCACTCAGATTCTCAACCTGTCCTACCGCCTCATCATAAATTGGGAAATGTCGAGTTAATTGGAAACTAGCTACCGGGTTACTAGGTTGTATAAGGGCGGCCATGGACGCATTCAAATCCATCATCTGTTGGCATGATGCTGCCCTAAAGTCTTCCAACGCCTGTTCCAGACTAGACATGGATTGTGAAGGAGTTTCAGTAAAATATTCAAAGTTGTTTAGATACTGGAAACTCCCAAATGGCTGTGTAGAAGCAATGTCTAGGGAAGGTACGAAAGTCGGGTAGGACTGGTAGGAATTGAATGGTTGGACATGAGTAGAATCAACATTTGGATAAGAAGATGAATGGAATTGTTGATCTAAAGAATTCGCAGTGGTGAAAGGAGTGAAAGATCGGTTACGAGATTGTTCAATATGTTCAGCAATAGACATAGGTTTTGGGGTTACAACTGGACTCTCAAAAGGGGTATCAATATGAGAAGGGGTGAATGTTTGAAACGGTTGATACGAAGTGGATTGCTGAGTCTAATTGTTTGTCCTAGACACGTCTATTTGATCTTTCAAAGAGATTTTTGGTAGGGAGGGGTCGTTCGAAATTCGACCAAAACAAGAACTGTAGGAAGTAATGTCTGGTTGTGGGTACCAAAGTTCGGCAAGAGTTTTGCGGGGTGGGGTACCCATGATGTGATGAGAGAAAGGAGAAGAAAAAGAAAGTGATTTTTTTTAAATTTTTTTTTTAAAAAATTGTTTGTTTTGGGAGTTTTGAAATTTTTGAAAGTGATTTTTTTAGAAAGAGTTTTTGCAAGAATGTGTACGGACTTACGGCACAATTTCAAACATTCACAATTAAAACATACACAATCATACCTAGAGTTATGGTCCTCAAAGTCTACTAGACTGCTCCTAACTGTTCCAAAGTGACAAGTTGTGAGATATCCCTCAAATTGCCTCTTCACCGCCAATTGTGGCCAGGTAAGCACAAATGAAGAAAGGAGAGTTCCACTCACGAATCACCGTGAGACGGGCCTTTTAAAGTTACTTTTCTCACTTGTCTAGCCTAGGCACCACAAAGTCAGGTTTAGATAAACGACTGAATGCCCACAACCTTCCTCTGTCCTAATGAGTGCGACAGTCCTTAATTGGCTGAGTCTAGATTTTTTTTAATTAACTCAAGAGTGATGCATATGTTTTTTAGTGATTTTTGGGGTCTCAGGAAGGGTAATGAAATCCCCACCCAATCTTAATTGGTGTTAGATCCCCTTAGATTCCATTTTAAATATGTAAAGCAGTAACACACCAAAATCTAAAACACTTGCCAAAAAAATTTCTTTTTATTTGCGGCGCAAAGAATCCTGCATAAAATGATTTATTGAATAGGAGAAAGATTCTGCGCAAAGAACCCTGCATGAAATTTTTTTCAGTGGAGTGCAGAGGAGAGAAGGAGAAAAAATATACTCACAGAGAGTTTTCAAACAGCTAACGTCACTTGTTTGACCGCGGTTCCGCGGTCAAATCCCTACTTCTGTCGCGGTTCCATGGCTAAATAGCTGGTTTGGATCTTCAAAAAAAATTTCTGTGCTTAATTGGTTCTCCTCTGTCTGTTCAGATCCTCTGTTTCTGGATTTGTTCACTGATCTTGCTCCAGATCTGAATCAGTCCGTCTTCCTTTCCTGCACAATTCACACAAAAACCAATCAAAAATAACAAGATGATTTTTTATGTTTTTTTTCCTTCAATTTTTATATTTTTTATTTAATTAACCCGAAATTACAAAAAGAAATAAACTACCGTTTCCCCGGCAACGGCGCCATTTGATTGTTGAGATTTTGTATGCGTTTTAAATTTAAGAATACCACAATCAAGACGGTATCGCTTGGTAGCTAGCCGGTTGAGTACGAGTCGATCTACAGGGAAATGGTGTCCTTTTCTTTAAATTCTAACGAGTTAAGTCCTAATTTTGGAAGGTTTTGTTTTAAGATCTAAGAATGAGAATAAATTGATTTAAAGGCTTGCTAGGGTTAGGATTAGGTTAGTTCGAAATAGGGATTCTTCTCACTTCTTTCAATGCCCTAGTTAAGAATATAGGTGTTAGGGTAATAGTCAACGACGGGGATTAGCACGACTAGGAAGAAACTTAGTTTCTTCCTTTTGGTCCTTGTCCGTCCGTTCTTGTCTCTTAGTCCTAACCTCCAGTTAATTCAACCATAATCGGTCTAATTAGGGAATCACCGCTATCATATAGGATAGGGTGCCGTAGTAAGCGGATTATGGTTGATTTAAAGAGAGTCATTTAATTAAAATTATTTGGGCAAAGAAAAGAGAGAGAAATTTCCTTCTCTCAAACCTTCCCTCTCGAGGAATTACTCACTCATTAGGAAGATAACAATAAAATTCATTTTTATTATTTTAATAGATGAACTAACTTGCAGATAATAAAAGAACAGATAAAAAATTGCAGGAATTAAAGTTCAGATAAAAAGAATGCGAGATAAAATGAAAACTTACTTTATTGATGTCCTCTCAACAACGCATTACAATGGAATTTAAATCTAGAAATTAAAAAGAGACCTAAAAACTAAAGAGAGGCATGCCTAATTAGGCTTTTGGCTTTCCTATTTATAGATAGAAAAACCCCTAGGTTACATTCTGATCCATACATGAATTTACAAAACTACCTTAAGAAAGCCGGGTCAAAGCACCGACACCTCTACCGACACGTGCACCGACACGTGCACTATACGGCCGCGGTTCCACGGCAGAATTGCCTGTTTGGCCGCGGTTCCGCGGCCATTAAGTGGGATCTTTGGCTCATCTCTTCAGGGTTTCTCTGTGTTGCTTTTATCTTCTGTTTTCTTTACTTGGTTTCTCAGAATCTCTTCTATTTCCTTCCAGATTTCCAATAGTGCAGAATGATGTGGACTTTTGCCTTGAGCTTCGCGTAAAAATCTTGAATCTTGTGCTGCCCTTGTGCTTTGTACATTGAACTGTCTAATGATTTTCCATTTGTTCCTTGAACTGGTAAGCGGTATCATACGGATTCATCTGTTGTTGGTCGTACTCTCACATTTGTAGCGACTTTTCATGAATTTCACTGTAACGAGCTGAGAACCTGTAACCTGCAACTATTTATCAGACAAGGATCAAAAGTACCTACTTATATGCAATGTGATTAAGAATGGGCGGTATAAAAATGCAAAAATCTGATATGAACAGTACCTCACGCACAAAAATCAAATCAACAATCTCGAAATCCACCAAAATCATAAGTACGTGCAACAAGGCACAAAATCAACCTCAAGTGCAATAGATATGCACAAATCATAATCTCAATGTAGCGGTGTATAAAACATAAGTCAAGCGCAATAACTGTGCACAATATAAATCTCCAATAGGTGCAACCATGGTGCACCAACACATAAATCAGGAAACCCAATCATCAAAACTCCAATCCAAGCGATAAAAGTGTGATACTCGGATCACAAAACATAAATCGCAATAACTGATATTGAGGTACACCTCCTACAATGTCGAGAAATAAGCCGGTACGCCCAAACTCGGCAGGGCAAGATCAACTACTTGTCTCCTGCTCACAGTCTGGCATCTCCGGTCTCTGGGTTCTCGTTTTCTCTTTGAACTATCAATCTCGCAATTTTTCTGCTCGTCGGCCTAGTCAGGTATACTAACAGAACAGTCCCGCTCTGGAACTCCTTTGATCACCGTTTGGCCAATCATCATGACCACTCACAACGGCACCTTACTGACGGCGGCATCTGGCCCTCTGAATACGCATCCTATAACTGATCCTGATGCAAATCTCTATCACTGCGGTGTCCTGGAAAGAATCTGCTCACGGCTTCTTCCGATCTCCCCTATGCCGAACTATACGAAGGTTGGCACTCTTGCTTAACTCTTTTCTCATAACCGGACAGCTGTGTCCTCATTACGGCTTCCATCTGGAAATTGGCTGTATCAAACTCCTCTGCACACATATCAATCCTCTAGCATCAATGGAGTGTAACAACTGCTCGTTAGCATCTCGCACGAACCTATTGTTCCACTCATTTTTACCATCGTCCATTTCGACGTCATCTCTTGTTGTCTGCATATTGCAATTTATTCTCGGCTATGGTCAATCTAGAGTCTCTCACACGGACTCAAAATTACGAACTCGGTATCTTCATCACTCTGTAGAAGATATCTAGCCGAACACGTCCTTGGGAACTCTTCCAAATTATCGGAGGAATACACTTTATTCATCCATTCTCGATCAACTCACAACGCATCTAGTGAGGTCCTTCTATCCGAAACTAGTCAACTTACCGATCTCACATCGGAGCATCTGACAAACAACGTCATCTCTTGATCGATCTACTCTAGATCCAAGTAAGATCCTTCAACTGGAATTTTTCAACTCAACTGATCCTGAATCGGCACATCAAATCTGGCGAATCATATCAGTCGCTCAACTTAAGATAGACTGGGTATCTCTTGTCACATCTCTGCCTGGAAGCTCCAGCGGTTTCAGCTTATAAACTCTGGAAACGACATCCCATCAATCTCAGCAACAGCTGGATCACCTGTCTACAAGGTAGACAACGTCACGATCTCTGAGGTAGGCTGTACATCAACAGTCCTCTCAATCCGGTAGCCTCTATCAATGGCCCGATCATCCGGTGCAAAACCGAACACTCGCCTCAAACGAGAGATCACAACACAACACTATACCTACACGCCCCTATGTCACCAGAAAACAACAATGGTCAGTCCTTGTCCATGACGAGCTCGCCCTGACCGAAACACTAGCAGCAGCTCAATCTGCGCTCAAACCATGGTGACATGAATCTCAAGCAGGTATCGATGAAGATAAATCACATGAAAGAAAGAAGTCATCATATCTCAAATGGATATATGATCATAGGAACGAATAGTATCAAAGATTTCAAGATATGTATATCCTAAGCTTTCTTAAGTGGAGTATCGTATCGTAAATATGCCGCGGAACATACGTACGGTACGTCACTCTACTCAAGCTACCTACTCCATCAATCAAGGTCAACCTATGAAACGAAAGTTCGGGTCTAATACCCCCCCACCCCGTCAAGTCTAAGTTCCGTAAGGTCAAGCCTAGGTTCCGGAATAAATACGCCCTAGACTTCGTATAGTCAAACTCAGCCTCAAACCAAGGTTAAACCTAATGCTTTGATACCAACATTGTCACGACCCGAAATTTAGTTCGTGACCGATACTTAAATCACGCAACGTCAAAAGGCGTAACGTAATTAAGTAAGCCGAAGCCCAGAAAATCTAAAACTTTTTTTTATTTTTTTATAGTGGAGTGCAGTTTTGAAATAAGGTATAATGAATCATATTTTGTCTTTTCAAAATTCGGACATCACCTCTCTTGTATATTTTGATCCAAAAACCTAATGTATAACAATATATAGGCATCCCCAAGCGAGAGCTAGCTCTTCGCCAACTGGCGAAAACACAACCACGCAAGTAATACATATACGATGCCCAACGGCGAAGATCAACCAAGAAGGAACAAATAAAGAAACAAGACGTCAAAATTCAAGAAAAGCGATCAAATAAAACCATCGCTCAAGTCTCTCAACTACAAGTCTGTCTAAGTCTATCAATATACAATCTCTAGCATCTGACCTAATGGAGTTTATCTAGATACAACAGAATAATAACAGTACGAGAGTGGGCACGATCAAACAAGTGTCCCACCTACCAAAGCAAACACCCTGGATGAAGTTGTGTGCCAGCAATACCGCAACTGATCCCAAGCGGTCAAATCTGCAAGAACTGTGTCACAACGGGGTTGAGTTGCCAACTCGTGAGTAGAAAACATCAGCAAGAAGAAATCGAATCAAATAACGATTTCCTAGGTCACTATATCCTGAAGGTAATACTATGATATCTAGGGTGACCACAAATACATATATGTCAACAATCAAGTCAATACCCATAGCATATATAAATAAACATCCGACATCATATGTCTGTAATGAATGTGGATAACATCCACATGTCCATCAATGACACAACTCAATATCATGGAACATGAATGTCCAACATCGAAACTCGAAATATCATGAAAACATAGTATATATGTATGTATGTATGTACGCATGAGGATATCAACCACGTGTGACTATCAACGACACATCAAAATCATGGAATCGGAGTGTCCAACACCGACACTCGAAATATCATGAAAACCCATGTCCAGTATCGACACGTAAATCCTCATACCTCAGGCACCGCATCCTCAGATCGGCCCTCATATACAAATCTCATCTCAGGCGCCGCATACTCAGATCGGCCCTCATATCCATCTCACAACTCCGGTTAGTATCCTCTAGATATCCTCCGAGTTCTATACAATCACCGGTAGGTAGTGTTCCCTCTGCCAGGCTCATCGGCTACTCCACGACAATCATTTCTTGCCCCGGGATACCATACCGGGTCCACCATGTACCCGCAAACGGATCATCCATCTCTTCGAATCGGGTCTCGAAAATCAATCTCAGAACCGAGAAAACTCATGGTGGACGCATCGAAATATCATATCATGAGAAACCGGGTTTTTAAAACAATACATCATTTCCGTCGAAATATAACCACGGTTCTCAAATCCAGAAATCTCATGAAAACTGCAGCTCAATACATATAACCATAAAGTACGACGTATGCAACATAAAGTAATAATATGAGCATATCGATATATTATGCAAGCATATAACCACAAGGTATGATGTATGCCACATAGAGTAGTAATATGAGCATATCGGTTGCATCATGCAAGCATGTCAAGGGATGGTACAGAACAATGAATATACTACACAGTTACGAACAATATCATGATGTGGCAATTCTACAGTGTAAGTGACATAGCAATTACCGATGAAGAATGTTTGTGAGCCGGCAAATCTGTGTAAGTGTAACATGCGCGTCAACGGTAATGGTGCAGGTGTACTAGCAAATGATATCATATAACATCTATTATTGGAACAAGGTATATACATTACTAGGGGTAATATCCTACATAGCATGAACAATCAATGGGTGTATCTATCTATTTAGGAACTATATGGTCACTTAAAAGACACGAATCGTAGTTTGAAGGTGGGGCTACGGTGTTTTAAGAAAGGAATATCATTTGAAAATCCGTAACGTCCCTTGAGGTTTCCATTTAAAAGATGCATATGCTTCGTCGGTTTGGAATTAGGTATGGTTTAGGTAATATCTTCTACATTGACGATCACGCCTCGTAACCACTAATATGATAATAATCCTCTATCAATATTCTCAAATCACAAGCACGGATCAATCATCCGAAAAAACACATCTCGTACGGCAATCCATCGTACGGTGACATCAACAGAAAAGGGAATCTATCATCCTATACAATGTATCTTGTACGGTAATTCATCGTACGGTAACAAAAAACGGAATAGGGAATCTATCATCCTATATAACAAAGAGGGTACGGATCTAAAGTCTTGTATGTCACATCACTCATTCGTCTCATCAATATCGATATATCGTTCACATATATCTCTAATCACATTCGTATCAATCTCGTATTGATACGTTGCATATACGTCATATCGTAAACTCTCGAGTGGTATCGATCTCGATCTCATATCATATCCTTATTAATTCATACTTGTTCTCTTTCAATATCACGACAATCTCATGTCGTCGCTATAATAGTTTCACTATTTACCTTGCAATGAGCATATCATTTCTTATAAATTCTTGATCATATCCAATATCTTTTGCTTAAGTTTCTACAACTAGAATATATATATATCGGTTTTCTTTTATAATTGCGGCGGTGCTATACGTCATCCACCTGACTTCCCCCGTAGATATAAATCTACTCACCGCAATTCTCTTCGCTTAGCCAAAATCGATGTGCTTCGTCGTCTCGGAAGTCCACGCGAAGTACCTACAATCAATACACATCGAAACGCAAATACAATTAATATCTGAAAACCGATACGGCACACATTTCACTCATAGGTTAAAACCAATAGCTTAGCATACCAAAAACAACCAAACAACTCTCGTCCGTTGACGTTCAAACATCCAACGACGGAATCCAAATCCAATCTAAAAACCAAGATTTCAAAACCAATTTCAATATCTTTAAAACAATAAGCAGCAACATGAGAAACCACTCCCAGATTTCTCCTCAGGTCAATTTGGACTAAATAAACAAGTATAGGGAATATGTTATAGGGTAAGTGAGCTGCAGGAACAAACTCATCACCAGTACCTAAAGGAAGTCCGGCGACAATAGCCTAGGATCCGAGCTCGCTGGCCAAAGGAGGAGGAAACGTTCTCATACTTCTGTAGTGGTCTTCTAGTGGTCTATCTAGGTTAATGGTCTTGTTTGATTTTCTTGGAAAAATCCCAGAAAGCTCCAGATTCCCTATAGGCTTTAAGGTTTCACAAATCGTAAAACACGAATTCAAATATCTCAAAACATAACCAGCAACTAAGGAAAATGGTCCCAGATTTCTATTCAGATAAAATCAGGCCAAACTAGCAGTACAGTGGGGTAGTATATGGGGTAAGTGAGCTGCAAAACCAAACCACATCACCATTGCCTTCCAGAAATCCGGCGAGAAACCCCCATAATCCGAGCTCACCGGTCGAATGAGGCCCAAACGGGTTCGTTTTCTCAGGGTGGTCTCCTATTGGTCTAACTAGATCTCTGGAGTTGCTAGTTTTTCTCAGAAACTTCCAGGTCATCCCAGATTCCTTGTAGGCACACAATAGTCACAAAACCGACACGGAAAAATTCTAACGTCGTATTTTGGGTTCTAAACTAAATTCTTGGCCGTGGAATCAATCCCTAAGGTCTTGTAAACACTCACTACACCTTAAATGGCCACTAGACAGCAACTTTCAATTTTCTAAAATCAAAAACCTTATTAACTCAATTTCTAACTAAAAATACGATATTTAACGTAAACTCTAAACTAAAGTGAATAGATTACCTTAATTGCAGCCTAGGAAACTTCTTGAGTTGCCCAAGTCTTCAAAATCCAAACTTGGTTGGCTCTAAGGTCTTAGAATGGGGTTGTGCATGTTTTGTGTGAAGAGTGCATGGGGTTTTTGGCAAAGAATTGAGATGATGTATTGGGGTAGTATGAAGGGAATGAAGGAGATGAGGAAAATGGTGAAGAACAATGAACAATGGAGCAGCCAAGTATACCAATCTCACTCCCTTAGCCTCACTCTCTTCCTCCTACACTCACTCTCCTAAATATCTCTTTTCGTCCAAAGCATCAATCCATATTTCATTCACACTCTCTTTGCATTTCTTATCTTTTCTTTTCTCTTTTGTTTTCCTTTCTATTCTTTTCTCATTCTCTCTAACTCACAAACACACACACACACATGCACACAAGCACATGACATGTTGCAAAATCATGAATAAAAATATGGATTTTGCCAAAAATCCGTTAAATATCATTAAAATAAATAAACTATTTTAATCTTCGATTAATTTCCAAATATTGGTATATACTTATACCATTTTTGTAACGACTGTGTACCTTAGATACGTAATAAAAACATTTTATAATTTTTTCGGAGGTCAAAACCATTATTTTACTGCTTATATTGGTAGAAAACACTTTTAAAATATTTTTTCATGTTTAAAATGAATTAATATGATTTTTAGGAATTTTTGAGAATTTTTAAGAATTTAAATATTTTTTTTATCGAAAGAAATTTTTTTTATAACCGACAAGGAGATCTATTTTAGACCAAATTTGGTTTCAAAAGATATAAAATATCAAAATACATTTTATATAATTTTTTAGATTTTTAAAATATTTTTTACTATTTTAAAATAATTTTTAAAAGCCAAAAACAATATTTTAAACATTTTTTAATATTAAAATTAATTTAATTTTATTTGAGCAGGAATAAATCTGGACCGTCGGATTTAAAAACCAACAGCCCAGATTCTGCCAACAGTTTTTATTTTAAAAAAAGGAAATATATATATGTGTGTGTGTGTGTGCGCGCGCGCGCCTTTAATCTGGACCGTCAGATCAACGATCAACGGTCAAGAATCACCTACACCAACCCCAGCCGGTTCCCATGTCAGTTCACACGTGATTTAATGTGGGCCGTCGAATCTGATCGATCAACGGTCAGATCTGGTCGGCTACTGTAGCAGTTTGAAAAAAAAAGTTTTTAATCCCAGAAATCCCTATAAATAGTCCTGAAATTCTAAAATTCACCAAAAATTATCTGTTTGACAAATAAATTCTAAAAAGTTCCAGAGCTTCCTCTTTGAGTCCTATACACTCTGGATCAAGCCGCAAAGGCAGAAAAATTCTCGGATTCAAGATATCCTTTTTCTCGTACAACCTGACGCTCGCCGACTTTCATTTTTATAGATCATTTCAGGTAATATCTCTCAACACTTGACCCCCTGTTATCTTCATAATGAAAATATAAATCTTTGAAAAAAATTCCAAAACATAATTATGATGTTTGGACTATATTACCTATTTTACGAGTTTTGACGATTAAAAACGATATTAAACCATAATAATATAATGAACTTTTAGCAGTTATCCTTCACGATAAAATCACGGGGTAACGGACAACCCCGGATTCATGCTTGGACATATGGAACTAAGTCTTAAAATAATTATCATGACCGGGACAACTTTTGCAGGAATAAATGTAATTATTCTACAGTGATAAATAATGGTTATCGATAATTAGTTCCTTAATATTAAAACATGTAAAAATTATAGTAAATTTTTATATATTGGTAAAATTAATGATAAATCTGTAAAATCATATTTTTTGCTAATTTGGGTATTTCACAATAAATACCATGCTGTGTAACTTTTATTGCACTTTTACCTTTAAATACCATAAACTTTACATACGATATCTTTTATCATATTTACTTATATTACCTTTAGAAAACCCACGAGATAATGACCTACCTCCTCACAACACTCATATGTAATATAGCACGTTAATATTTTGGGAACATAGATTTGGGAAAATACGAGTTTACACATAACTACCTCCGACTTATAAAAACCTTTTTCTACAAGATATGTATTTTTAACAAATCTTTGCAATGCGCCGCTAGAACCCATTTCGGGGAACCCGTTCGGGATAGTGCGGATTATCGCACATCCTCGGGCTTAGTAGTGCGAGATGCAGAGCTCCGCAAGGAGCATACGGTCTCGAAAAATTTAAAAATACATTTTTCTTTAGAAAATGTGATTTCTATTATAAATAAAACTAATATTTTTAATAAATAAATATATATGTAATTAATATCAAAATATCTATTTTTAATATCTATAATATTCCACATTTTCAAAATTCAAGGAAACATTCCATTTACAAGAAAATTCCTTACAATTCCAATATTACAAAAAAAATACCTTATACTATGAAAATAGGTTCTACTCAATAGAAATTTCATATTCTATAAATTATACATTTATGAAAACCCTAAAAACGATAATTAATTACTTGAGGTGTATTTTGAAATTATGCCAAAACTATTTTTACATAAAACCCCCTCAAATTATACTAAATTACAATAAGGACCCTGGTAAACATAGGTTTAAGCGGAACCAGTCTCCTGAGCCTCAGGGAGCCGGAGATATGGGTACTTGCCTATTTAAGGTAGACAATATAACAAACGGTGTTATTAACACGGTAATTGTCTTGGAAAAAGACACAAATCCTGCCGTCTATGTGTAGCAGTTACCGATAACATCAAACTAATTCAGGACTTCAAATTTTTTTCTAAGTATCTGACTTAGACTGAGTCTCAATATAATCAAACTGACTTGAATATGATTCAAGTATATATATTACAACTCAATATTCAACATGAATCCATGAATCCATATATTCAATCTATTCAATCTATACAACTTGACTGAACCGAACCATGGATATACTCCATCTACATGTTCATCCATAATATCCGTTCTATTACTGATATCATGGTTTCGGCAAGGCATCCATCTATATACAATATACAATACAAACGATACAAACAATATAATCAAGACATCGCGGGGTTTATAAGGGGTAGACCGGTACGGAAGGTGTTAGAAGTGGTACGAGACTGTAACCATAACACACCTAACCTGAATTCAATTGCTGTTGTATCATGGCTGAACGGTTCCTTGTGCTCCATATACCTTAGTCTCCGGAATAGTGGGACTCCTCTCATATACACTGGCATTCTTCTATACCAAACTACAAACAACAGCGTCAACACTAAATACAACATTATAACAATATACTCTCTATTCTGTCTATTCCATTCATGTCTATTTACGAGACTTACCGAGCGATTTGTTCGCTGACGACATTCTTTTTCTTCTTCTTTGGAATGTCGTCGGGTGTTTCGGACTCACTGGAGATCGAGCCCACCAGAGAGGATTTGGACCAGCTAGCTTTCGACCCGGAGCCTTAGATTCCTTGTACACATTTACATTCTGTATTTTCCATTTCTGTTATGTTACTGTTTAGGCATAGCTTCCATTCCATGTATTTACTTTTCCATATACTGTAAAAGAATGTTAATGAATAAAGTTGTGGATATATTTTGTCTCTTGTGCATTTTACTTATATTGCTTAGATACGCTTAGCGTGTTTATTTCAGAGTAAATACGTAGCGGCCTCGTCGCGTTCTCTGCCCGTATACTAGGAAGCGGGGCGTGACAGGTTTTGTTGGTGGCCCATGCAGGTCCGAGCTGTATAGAACCATACTATGCAGTTCTGTTCTGCATGAACAACCTAAGCAATATAACACAAGAACCAGCAACTAAAACATTCTTTACATACATATTCCTTGAATCTTATCATTTCATATACTTTGAATCTTTGATAACCCAACTTTTTCATTCAAGGTTATGGATTCACCGAACAACACCAGCACCAATGTCAACAACACACCTCCACCACTACCACACACATCTGCCGTCCTTGCTCCGATCAACGAGCAGACGGTTCTGTTTGAAGCGATCCGCAGCCTCCTGGAAGGACAGCAGCAGCAGACTGCTATTCTAATGAACCGACCAGAAGTAGAAGCACCTGGGGTGAAGCAATTCCGGGCTTTGCACCCCAAACAGTTTGCAGGAAAAGAGAGCCCTCTAGAAGCTGAGGGGTGGACTCAGAGCATTGAAGATGATCTGGCAGCAGCACAAGTGCCGGAAATAGCTTGGGTCCGTGTTGCGAAACTGCGGCTCACGGACAATGCACGGGTTTGGTGGAAGGCGGAAGAAAACCGTCTTGATCAACCCATCCAATAGAATACTTTCTGCGACATGTTCGATACAAAATACTTCCCTGAGACTGCCAGGTTTGACATGGAACAACAGTTCATCCACTTACAACAGGGTTCGATGTGGACCAAATCAGTGGATGAATATGATGCTAAGTTCACTATGCTCAGTCGATTTGCGGTACACCTGATACCGACGAATGAGATCAGAGACCGTCGATTTCAGCAAGGGTTAGACCCGGAAATCCAGGCTACTCTAGCTACAGGGGATTTCCCGACCCATGAATCGGCTCTGAAGGCTGCCCGTCGTTATGAAGCAGTAGTGAAGATGAAGGGCAGGCCCCATTCTGCCGGAGTTAAGCGCCCTACCACTCAGATGGCAGGAGGAGCCTCTTCAAGGCCACTATTTATGCCCAGGAGAATGGGAGTACCAATCAACCGGCCTAACCCAGCCTTTTGTACCTACTGCAAAAAAGATGGACATCTGGCGAAAGACTGCCGACGAGCCAACAGTCTTTGCTTAGTCTGTGGCTCGGCTACTCATGATATTGAGTCTTATCCCCGAAGACAAAACCCAATTACTGCACCCAGGCCAGCAATCGCTTACCAGCAGTGACCAGCCCTTCAGGCACCTGCTCCAAGACTCGCTCTCCCTGCTCTACCACCTCGCGGACCAGTGACTACACCTCCTCCTCGTCAGTTCCACCAAGCTCAAGGGAACGTTCAGAGGAATGCTCCTCCGGCCAGGAGGAATGTACCACGGCGACAGGCTTTCACGATGACCGTGGAAGAAGCTGAGGCCACTGGCCAAGTCATCACTGGTAACACTTTCTTTTCAAGCTTTCTTTTCAATCTTTAATACCTGCCTACATATTTTTCCCTATACCTAAAACCTATCCCACATAACTTAGGTACAATCTTAGTAGCCTCACTTCCTGCACTAGCACTCTTCGATACTGGAGCATCTCATTGCTTTATGTCGCAGCGGTTTGTCCGAACACATGCGATTCCAGTTAAACCCCTCGTATCCAGCTGGAATGTCAGTTCAGGGAACGACGTTCTAAAGGCAACAACGGGATACAACTTGTGTCCAGTAGTCGTCTGCAGCAGAGAATTCTATGCTGACTTCAAGGTGCTGGACATACCGAACTTCGACGTAGTTCTGGGTATGGATTGGTTAGGAACATTTTACGCTACCATCGACTGTCGTCAAAGGAGGGTAGTGTTCGAGATTCCAGATCATCCAGTCTTTTATTTCAAAAGTGGAGATCATACCCTGGAGCCAAGTACATACAAGGCGAAGCCGAAGGAAACCGTGATTGCAGCGATTCAAGCGGAGGAAGGATCAAAGCCAGAGGTAGTTCGAGAGTTCGACGACGTATTTCCTGAAGACATATCAGGTTTGCCTCCCGATCGAGCTCTTGAATTCACCATTGATTTAGTACCAGGAGCACAACCAGTGATCAAAGCGCCATATCGCCTAAGTCCAGAAGGTTTGAAGGAGATCAGGATACAGTTGGACGAATTATTGACGAAAGGATGGATTCTTCCCAGCACTTCGAGTTGGGGATCACCAGTACTACTTGTGAAGAAGAAGGAAGGTTCATACAGAATGTGCATCGATTATAGAGCCTTGAATGAAGTAACGATAAAGAACAAGTATCTGCTACCGCGTATCGACGATCTATTCGATCAGCTAAGTGGAACTTGTGTTTTCTCTAAGTTAGATCTTCGTTCGGGTTATCATCAGGTGAAGGTCAAGGAATCTGATATCCACAAAACGGCTTTCAGAACTCGTTATGGACATTACGAATTTCTTGTGATGCCATTTGGAGTGACCAACGCACCGGCGATATTCAAGAACCTAATGAATCAAGTTTTCCGGGAGTACTTAGACAGGTTTGTTGTCATCTTCATCGACGACATTCTGGTGTATTCCAAGAGTCAGAAAGAGCATGCCGAGCACCTGTGAATTGTCCTGGAAACTCTACGACAACATCGATTATATGCCAAGTACAGCAAGTGCGAGTTTTGGCTAGATCAAGTCGGTTTTCTGGGACATATCGTATCAGGCGATGGAATCTCTGTGGATCCAGCGAAAGTTTCAGCAGTAAGCGAATGGCCGACACTAAAGTCAGTAAAGGACATTCGGAGTTTCTTGGGTCTAGCTGGATATTACAGAAGGTTCATTGAAGGATTTTCGAAGATAGCAACACCCTTGACCAACTCACACGTAAAGATGAAGACTTTGTGTGGTCAGAAGCATGCGAACAAGTTTTCGTAGAACTCAAGTCAAGATTGACATCAGCGCCTATTCTTATTATACCGGACCAATCTGGAGGTTTCGAAGTGCATTGCGATGCATCCGGTAAGGGATTAGGATGTGTTCTACATCAGCACGGAAAGGTTATGGCTTATGCTTCAAGACAGCTGAAGATTCATGAGCGCAATTACCCGACGCATGATTTGGAATTAGCAGCCGTTATCTTTGCTCTTAAGATTTGGCGCCATTATCTTCTTGGTGAACGAGTGAACATATACACAGATCACAAGAGTCTGAAATGTGTGTTTACTAAGAAGGAGCTTAATATGCGGCAGAGACGATGGTTAGAACTCATGGCAAACTTCGACATCAACCTGCAATATCACCCAGGGAAGGTGAATGTAGTACCTGATGCACTTAGTCGCCAACCATTATCGATGAATCTCACCGTCCAGTGGAAGCTTCAACAGGATTTGCATCTGATGGAGATTGAAGTATTCATGCTAGGTAACGCTTCAAGCTTGATGAATTTACAAGTTCAATCTACCATTGTCAATCAGATCAAAGCAGCTCAAGCAAGTGATGCTAAGTTGCAAAAGATCAAAGAACAAGTGGAGAATGGACTCAGAACAGACTTCATCATCCATGAAGACGGATCTTTGAGATACGGCAGCAGATTGTGTATACCAAAAGGTTCTGTGCGAGAAGAGTTAATGAAGGAAGCTCACAGCTCTCCTTACTCGGTACACCCTGAAGGTACAAAGATGTACAAAAATCTACGTCAAAATTACTGGTGGCATGGAATGAAACGTGAAGTAGCCAGAAGTGTCGCTAAATGCTTGGTGTGTCAGCAAGTAAAGGCTGAACATCACAGAACAGCTGGATTACTTCAACCGTTACCTATTCCAGAATGGAAGTGGCAACACGTCATAATAGATTTTGTGACTGCACTCCCTTGCAGCACAAAGGGTAACGATGCGGTATGGGTTACTGTGGATCGACTCATAAAGTCGGCTCACTTCATCCCATTTCGAGTTGGCCAATCAACTGAGACATTAGCAAAGAAGTACATGGAGGAAATTGTGAGACTTCATGGAGTACCGGTCTGTATTGTCTCCGATCGTGACACTAGATTTCGATCGCAGTTTTGGCAAAATCTGCAAGCGAGCTTGAGAACAAGTTTGAACTTCAGCACAACTTATCATCCACAAACAGATAGTCAGTCTGAGCGAACTATTCAGATCTTAGAGGATATGCTAAGAGCATGCATTCTAGACTTCGGAGGATCGTGGGAAGATCACCTACATCTCGTGGAGTTTTCATACAACAACAGCTACCAAGCAAGTATAGGAATGGAACATTTTGCAGCGCTCTATGGAAGGAAGTGTCGATCGCCATTAAGTTGGGAAGACATCGGAGATAGAGAACTTCTTGGACCTGAGATGATAGTAGCGACTGTTGATGTGGTTCGTACTATCAAAGAAAAGATGCGCATAGCCCAAGATCGACAGAAGCACTGGGCTGATGCAAAGCGTCGTCACTTGGAGTTCCAACCGGGAGAACATGTATTTTTGAAGATATCTCCGAACCGTGGAGTGATTCATTTTGGAAGACGGGGTAAATTAAGTCCGAGATATATTGGACCGTTTGACATACTCGAACGAGTCGGAGAAGTGGCATATCGCTTGGCACTTCCACCCTCATTGGAAGGAGTGCACAACGTGTTCCACATATCCCAGCTCCGAAAATATGTGAGCGACCCCAGCCATGTCCTTGATCACTCCGAGCTCACTATATAGACGAATCTATCTTGTGAGCAACAACCTGTTGAAATCCTGGACAGAAAGGTAAAGTCACTTAGGAACAAAGATGTAAACTTGGTCCGAGTAATGTGGAGAAAGGATTCACCAGGAGAATCAACGTGGGAACGTGAAGCCGACATGCGTGTAAGATACCCTTTCCTATTTTTAAATTAGTCCTTATACAATTGTAAATTTCGAGGATGAAATTTTTCTAAGGAGAGTAGATTGTAACAACTGTGTACCTTAGATACGTAATAAAAACATTTTATAATTTTTTCCGAGATCAAAACCATTATTTTACTGCTTATATTGGTATAAAACACTTTAAAAATATTTTTCCATATTTAAAATGAATTAATATGATTTTTAGGAATTTTTAGGAATTTTTGAGAATTTTTAAGAATTTCAATGTTTTTTTTATCGAAGGGCAAAATTTTTATAACCGACAAGGAGATCTATTTTAGACCAAATTTGGTTGTAAAAGATATAAAATATCAAAACATATTTTATATAATTTTTCTAGATTTTTAAAATATTTTTTACTATTTTTAAATAATTTTTAGAAGCCAAATAACAATTTTTTAAAACATTTTTTAATATTAAAATTAATTTTATTTTATTTGAGCAGGAATAAATCTGGACCGTCGGATTTAAAAACCAACGGCCCAGATTCTGCTGACAGTTTTTATTAAAAAAAAAGGAAATATATATGTGTGTGTGCGCGCGCCCCTTTAATCTGGACCGTCGGATCAACGATCAACGGTCAAGAATCACCTACACCAACCCCAGCCGGTTTCCATGTCAGTTCACACGTGATTTAATGTGGGCCGTCGGATCTGATCGATCAACGGTCAGATCTGGTCGGCTACTGTAGCAGTTTGAAAAAAAAAAGTTTTTAATCCCAGAAATCCCTCTAAATAGCCCTGAACTTCTAAATTTCACCAAAAATTATTTATTCGACAAATAAATTCTAAAGAATTTCCAGAGCTTCCTCTTTGAGAGCTATACACTCTGGATCAAGCCTTAAAGGCAGAAAAATTCTCGGATTCAAGATATTCTTTTTCTCGTACAACCTGATGCTCGTCGACTTTCATTTTTATAGATCATTTCAGGTAAGATATCTCAACACTTGACCCCCTGTTATCTTTATAATGAAAATATAAATCTGTTAAAAAAATTCCAAAACCTAATTATGAAGTTTGGACTATATTATCTATTTTACGAGTTTTGACGATTAAAAACGATATTAAACCATAATAATATAATGAACTTTTAGCAGTTATCCTTCACGATAAAATCACGGGGTAACGGACAACCCCGGATTCATGCTTGGACATATGGAACTAAGTCTTATAACAACTATCATGACCGGGACAACTTTTGCAGGAATAAATGTAATTATTCTACAGTGATAAAGAATGGTTATCGATAATTAGTTCCTTAATATTAAAACATGTAAAAATTATAGTAAATTTTTATATATTGGTAAAATTAATGATAAACCTGTAAAATCATATTTTTTGCTAATTTGGGTATTTCACAACAAATACCATGCTATGTACTTTTATTGCACTTTTACGTTTAAATACCATAAACTTTACATACGATATCTTTTATCATATTTGCTTATATTACCTTTAGAAAACTCATGAGGTAATGACCTACCTCCTCACAACACTCATATGTAATATAGCACGATGATATTTTGGGAACATAGATTTGGGAAAATACGAGTTACACATAACTACCTCCGACTTATAAAAACCTTTTTCTACAAAATATGTATTTTTAACAAATCTTTGCAATGCGTCGCTACAACCCATTTCGGGGAACCCGTTCGGGATGGTGCGGATTATCGCACATTCTCGGGCTTAGTAGTGCGAGATGCAGAGCTCCGCAAGGAGCATACAGTCTCGAAAGATTTAAAAATACATTTTTCTTTAGAAAATGTGATTTCTATTATAAATAAAACTTATATTTTTAATAAATAAATATATATGTAATTAATATCAAAATATCTATTTTTAATATTTATAATATTCCACATTTTCAAAATTCAAGGAAACATTCAATTTACAAGAAAATTCCATACAATTCCAATATTACAAAAAAAATACCTTATACTATGAAAATAGGTTCTACTCACTAGAAATTTCATATTCTATAAAATATACATTTATGAAAACCCTAAAGACGATAATTAATTACTTGAGGTGTATTTTGAAATTATGCCAAAACTATTTTTACATAAAACTTCCTCAAATTATACTAAATTACAATAAGGACCCTGGTAAACATAGGTTTAAGCAGAACCAGTCTCCTGAGCCTAAGGAAGCCGGAGATATGGGTACTTGCCTATTTAAGGTAGGCAATATAACAAACGGTGTTATTAACACGGTAATTGTCTTGGAAAAAGACACAAATCCTGCCGTCTATGTGCAGCAGTTACCGATAACATCAAACTAATTCAGGACTTCAAATTCTTTTCTAAGTATCTGACTCAGACTGAGTCTCAATATAATCAAACTGACTTGAATATGATTCAAGTATATATATTACAACTCAATATTCAACATGAATCCATGAATCCATATATTCAATCTATTCAATTTATACAACTTGACTGAACCGAACCATGGATATACTCCATCTACATGTTCATCCTTTATATCCGTTCTATTACTGATATCATGGTTTCTGCAAGGCATCCATCTATATACAATATACAATACAAACGATACAAACAATACAATCAAGACATCACGGGGTTTATAAGGAGTAGACCGGTACGGAAGGGGTTAGAAGTGGTACGAGACTGTAACCATAACACACCTAACCTGAATTCAATTGCTGTTGTACCGTGGCTGAACGGTTCCTTGTGCTCCATATACCTTAGTCTCCGGAATAGTGGGACTCCTCTCGTATACACTGGCATTCTTCTGTACCAAACTACAAACAATAGCGTTAACACTAAATACAACATTATAACAATATACTCTCTATTCTGTCTATTCCATTCCTGTCTATTTTCGAGACTTACCGAGCGATTTGTTCGCTGACGACATTCTCTTTCTTCTTCTTTGGAATGTCGTCAGGTGTTTCGGACTCACTGGAGATCGAGCCCACCAGAGAGGATTTGGACCAGCTAGCTTTCGACCCGGAGCCTTAGATTCCTTATACACATTTAGATTCTGTATTTTCCATTTCTGTTATGCTACTGTTTAGGCATAGCTTTCATTCCATGTATTTACTTTTCTATGTACTGTAAAAGAATGTTAATGAATAAAGTTGCTGATATATTTTGTCTCTTGTGCATTTTACTTATATTGCTTAGATACGCTTAGCGTGTTTACTTCAGAGTAAATACGTAGCGGCCTCGTCGCGTTCTCTGCCCGTATACTGGGAAGCGGGGCGTGACAATTTTACTAAAAATCCATATTCGCAAATCGAATAGTTTTCGCGAAATATATTATTTTAATATTAAATTTCCAAAAATAATATTTTATATTTTCTAAAATGTTACAATGATGGGACCGCATTAATATTGATTAATGCGGAAAAAAAACCAAAGTTTAAATCGTTGGAACAATTTCAAAACCATTCGGTTTTCTTAAAAAGCAACTTTTAAATACGGGACCTAAACCACTCCTTTTAAGAAAAGTTATCATGGTTTCTTCGACTAAATCAAGTTCATTACGTTCACGGTTTCGCCAAAATTAGCCGTAGCCCTCCGTCATTTCAGATGGGTATTCAGTAGTATTCAAGCTATGTATTTTAACTTTCGCCAAGGCATAGTGATTGGTAGCTGCCGGGTATTCATTTGTAGCATAAATAGATGTGTTGATTTGGGACAGTCGTACAGCTATTTTGGCATTCGTTAAGTGTTTGTACGGATGGGTTCAAATTAACCTAGACAATAACGGGTAGAACTTGACTTGCGACTTATGATATGTTGGCCTTCGTCAAGGTCATAAGAGTTTGGGGCAAAAATCCATATCGGGAATTTCAAAGGAAAATGAAACTTGCTAATGTTGCATACCATTTGGAGTATGATGATTTTGGTAGGATTCCTTCAAAATTGTCACACGATGATATTTGGATCCCGATCCTACTGTGAGTATCCGCTACTCATCGGGAGATTTTTTCATTAAACAATCTATGTTATAAACCAAGTAGATGCCTAGAACGGTGTTAGCGGTGCTACACCTTCAGGGAAAAGAGGTTATGTAATTAAGAAATTTCGCGAAAGCGTTGGAAAACCTCCCTCGAAGTACCAATACTAACCTGGCCGAAAGGTTAAGCAAGAATTATAAGGTGAGATTAATCCTGACTAATTTTTCTTTTATAGTTTGAAGGAGGATTCGAGAAACAGTGGGAGCCATCATGTTTAGATAAACTAATAACCAATCTAAACTTACAAGAGCATCATACTGAGTGTTTCTCATCTCTCTCTCTTTCTCTTGACTGCAGCGACGAAAATGACTGGGCTTAAGTTACTGCTAGATAAAAACAAATTGACTGGGCCAAACTATAAAAATTGGCTAAGAAATGTCCAGATGGCCATTACATATGACAAGCTGGGCTACCTCCTTACTACCAAAGCTCCTGCCGTCCCAGGTCCAGATTCCACCGTCGCAGATGTTGAAATCCGTAAGATATGGGAAATAGACAGTGCGAGAGCCAAGTGCCTCATGTTGGCCTTAATGGATAATGAACACCAGTAGTAGCATGAGAAGATGGACTTAGCTTCCATCTTACTCCATACCAAAGATTTATATGGAGAGCAATCTCGTATCGTAAGATATGAGACCTCGAAGAAATTGTTTCAGGTGAGGTTGGTTGTCGGGTCATCTGTAGGGGACCACGTCCTTAAGATGATCAGCTTGATTGAAAAGATCGTGGACCTTAGACCACGTTGAAGAACAAGTTATATACTGACTTGATTTTTCAGTCCCTCTCTTCTACCTACGTCCAGTTTATCTTGAATTTCAACATTCAAGAGAATGAAGTTTCACTTCCAGAACTCCTCAATATGTTGAGGAGCGCTGAGGACACTATGCAGAAATCCAGGAAGACACCCGTTCTGCTTATTGGGGGATCTTCCTCTTCTAGATCCAAGACGAAAGCCAGGGGGAAGAAGAAGAAGGCCCCCACCAAGCCGAAAGGCGGTGTCAGTAAGGTAGAGAGAAAGGGCAAGGCAAAAGTTTCGGGGCCAACAGTATGGAAGGATGAATGTTTCTATTGTCACAAGAAATGCCATTGGAAGAAGGATTGCAGGACTCGGTGAAAGTCTACCCTAGCATCACCATGAGGTTCTAATGACATCAAGTATGCCAAATTCAAATTTTTATAGGTGCTAAGCTAGACTATCCAAGATCTTTAGCTAGTTGATTAGGGTTTTAAGTTTGATATCAAGAAAAACTATGAGAAGTGAATATGGCTATACCCTCGTAGATCGAGTCCTTCACTTCATATGCTCCGTGTAGTAGTCCCGCGACTCCACAAGGCTCCATTTGAGGGTTTGGACGAGCTTCCTCCGAAGACCTTCATGCCGAAGATGATCCACACGAAGTCCTTCCAACTCAAGCTACATCTACACAAAACTCTTGGTGTAGGAAACACGCTACACTTGATCGCTAGTCAAGTATAGGATGGTGAAGTAGGGGATGTTAAAGCTCACAAGTTTGTGTTCAAGCTTCATGATTCACATCTCATGTGAGGGTTGAAGCTTGAACAATGGTGAAGAGGAAGAAGAAGATGAAGAGGAGAGTGTGAGCTCAAGCCATGAAGAAAAATGAGCAAAAAGACTTAGTGAAGAATGGCTTCATCACCCCATTATTGAAGCATGAAAAAAATATCACATTTGAAAATAGCACCATGCTTCAATAGTAGAATAAGATGAATAAAATAATGATATAAGCCATGCCACACCATACCCTCCATGTCTTCTTATTTTTCACCTCATTATTCTATTTTCACAAAATAGAATTTTAACCATGCTTCATTATATATATTTATATATATATATCAAATACATATATGAAAATAGTTAGTGAGCTAATGATATTAGTCAAGATATAATTATATCACATATAGTACGCATCACATTATTAAATCAACACTTGATTTAATAATCCGGTAATATCACATATGGCCGACTAATATCATTTATCTGTGTATCACATTATCAAATTAACACTTGATTCGATAATTTGGTTATATCACATATAATCTAACTCGATAACAGATAACTGCCAGATTACAATACGGTATCACATACACGTATTTAATCAGGCCCACACACATATCACATATATGCCATACTTCGTTTCGCTTGAACCAGGGAACTTCTGTGTGGGACTCTAAAGACTCGTCAATACGCCGGCAGTAGGTGATGATCACATCAGTCATCCACAAGTCGTCAGTGGTACTAGCTGGACGTAACGGCTACCCGGGTATTGAGCGATATGGAGATCAACAAGCAAACTCGTCCATACTCTCCATGAAGCCTATCAGTAACACTACCGTACAGTCCGGTCTCTTCGTCTGATATGTCGCATATCATGTCTAGGGGTGGTAAACATCAGACCCCAGTAACGTGATAAGTTATGCCGATATCTGGCCTATAACGGTTCGAGAAACTACTGATAACTCTTATCAGTAAATCTCAGCAGCAACCCTGACCAAGAACTTCCAGTTATAGCCAATCGAGCATAGCGAAATATCAACCCCCAATACCGGGAGAGACGAAACCCCTCCTATCGCTCATTGCCTCTATGTGACTCGAGACTGTACCCAAAATCCACCTGTTTGCACGTCTCCTTTGAGCGTGGTAGGGAGGAAATCAAAGCACAGTGGGAGCCACACAAGACTCTATGACGATCTTAGGTCTACAGACTAACCTGTACTAATGTCACCGGAAGACTGCTATCTGACGATAGGTATACTGCCAACTAGGAGTCCTCGGCGAGTCATGTTCGGTGTACCCATTCTCCAATGAGCACCTATGTACAATCTTTGATGTCACACACCAATGGTTGTGGGATCAACCATCGCCCTCTAAGGGACAAGAAACGTACACACTAGTCTACTCTGGAATATCGATGCCCTGGTCTCGATATTCTCTAGACTAGGAACTAATTAAAGGATGTACTTTTAGACCACCTTGGCCTTACTAGTATGATCTCATCATAATCCTGGTAGTCAAGTATATATCCTAAGGGCTTTATCAACATGTGAGAGCAAGATAGTAAAGAATACCAGTTAATATGTTAAGATAAAGAGTAACCAGATAGCATACTATCATGTCGAGCAAGAAAGTCCTCTATATATATGTCCAAGCATCCACTATAACATAAATCACATGTACAATAATGGCCTCTAGGGCATACATATTCCTAACACTTGGAAAGCTAGTAATCAGGATTCGAAGCACGTTGTGGCTTCGGCTTCAGGTGTGTTTGATTGAAAACTGTCTGTCAAGTAACTCTACTTCCTCGGTACTAAATACCGAATCGGGATCTCATATCTATAATTCATTGCAGGCTCTGAGAAACCGTAGAGTTATCAAGGCAGGTGATATGACTCTCATGGTTGCTAACGGAATGAGCGTGGATGCTGTATCCATAGGGAAATATCACCTAAGATTGACAAGTGGGCAGATTTTGATTTTTCGAAACTGTTTGTGTGTACCTAATTTGACATGTAATATCATCTCTGTATCTTTACTATCTAAAGAAGGTTATGATTTTACATTTGTAAGCGATGTCGTCCATATCCATCTTAATCATGGTTTGATTGGGTCAGGTACACTAAATAACGGTATATACGTATTAAATCAAGCTCAGGTTTTCAATGTCTAAAACACACTTAAAAGAAAGTCTCCAGAATTAAATCAGGATTTCTTATGGCATTGTAGACTGGATCACACCAATGAAACACGGTTGACGAAATTACATAAAGAGAGATATTTGGATCCGTTCGAATATCAGTCTTATGCAATTTGTCAATCATGTCTCAAAAAAAAGATGACAAAGACTCTGTTCACTGGACACGGGGTAAGAGCGAGCGAGCTCTTAGGACTCATACACAGCGACGTGTGTGGTCCAATGTCTACACATGAAAGAAGTGGTTATTCCTACTTCATTACTTTTACGGATAATTTCTCAAGGTATGGACATATATTCTTGATGAAACATAAATCCGAGAACTTTAAGAAATTCCAGGAATATAAGAATGAAGTGGAAAAACAAACAGGCAAAAGTATCAAGACAGTTAGATCTGATCGAGCTGGTGAATAATTAAGTGCCGAGTTCCCAGGTTATTTAAAAGAGAATGGAATTCTCTCTCAGCTTACTCCTCCATACACACCTCAACACAACGGTGTATTGGAAAGGCGGAACCGAACCTTATTGGATATGGTACGTTCCATGATGAGTAATACTGAGTTACCGCGATCCTTCTGGGGTTATACACTAGAATCAGCTGCATATCTTTTGAATAAGGTTCCTACTAAGTCAGTGCCTACCAGACCATATCAGATGTGGAGTGAGAAGAAACCCTATCTTCGGTATCTAAAGATATGGGGATGTCCAGCTTTTGTAAAAAAGCAGCATGCGGACAAGTTCGAGGTATGCTCAGTACTGTGTAAGTTTGTGGGATACCCAAAGAACTCCAGGAGGTATCTTTTCTATTACGTGGAAGAACAAAAGGTCTTTGTTTCTCGGCATGCCCACTATTTGGAAACTCAATTTCCTGAAAAAGAAATAAGTGGGAGCGCAATAGAACTGTAAGAAATCCCAGAACCACAAGCTATTACTGAAAGCATGGCGGAACCGGAAATTTTGAAAGAACCGGACATTCTTGCGCCACTCCGCAGGATAAGTAGGCGGTCTCATCCACCCGAAAGATACTACGGTTTTCTCATAAATAGGTGTTTCCCAAATAAAAGAGCAAAGCTCTGTTCAAAATTTGAAAGGCAGCGCCAAGAGTTAAAAACTCTAAAGCGGCATCTCACGTGCCTTGCACGAGGGCGCCGGCGCCAAGAGTTAAAAAAAACTCTAAGGCAGCGCCTCACATGCCTTGCACGAATGCGCCGACACCAAAAAGTTAAAAACTCTGATTTGTTTCTCCAATAAAAAAGCAAAGCTCTGTTCAAAGTTTGAAAGGCAGCGCCTAGAGTTAAAAACTCTGAGGTAGCGCCTCACGTGTCTCGCACGAGGGCGCCTGCGCCAGAACTAAAATCTCTCTGTTAAACAGAGCTATTGGATCAAAGATCCAATGGAGATGATAAATCATCAAAATACAGAATTAAATTTTGTTGAGAAAATATTTCTCAAATTTTTCTAAACGAGAAAGATTACTCTCTGTAAAACAGAGTGTCGTTGGATTAAAAAATCCAATGGTGATTAAAAATCACTCATATACAAAAAAAATTCGGTATGGGAAAATATTTCCCTAATTTGTTAAAAACAAGAAAAATATCTTCTGTAAAACAGAAGTCCTTAGATCAAAAATCCAACGGTGGATAAAATCCCCAAATCAATCAGGATCTCTCAACGAGAGATTTCTTTATCTAAATCAACAGATGTGCCTCTACTATATAAAGGACCCAAGACTTCAAGTCTTAGAGAGGAAAAAAAACCCCATAAGTTTTAGAGCAAGCAAGAAGAAAGCTTTAAGACGGAAGAAAGAAGAACACCTTTCTTCGAGGTAAATAAAAATAATAATAGAGATCAGAGCATCTCATCTGCATATCCAAGGGTTTAACCCTCATAAAATAACTTAGTTCTTTCCCTGGATTTGAGATCCATGAGACAGGTCTCCCACAAATGAGAATTTAATTCTCATGGGGATGAACTTGTTCTTGGGGATCAAAGATCTAGAAAAGAACAGAGAATTGAACTTTTCATAACATAATACACAAAGAAAACCTAGCGCAAAGCGCCTCACGGGTACCTCACGTAGGCGCTGCTCAATAAAGAGTGCTTAGCACTCAATGGTTGGTGCTCAGCGCCAAGCGCCTCACGTGTCCCACATATGGGCGTTGCTCAATAAAGAGTGCTTAGCACTCAAAGGTTGGCGCTCAGCGCCAAGCGCCTCACGTGTCCCTCATGTGGGCACTGCTCAATAAAGAGTGCTTAGCACTCAATGGTTAGCGCTCTGCGCCAAGCGCCTCATGTGTACCTCACGTGGGCGCTGCTCAATAAGGAGTGCCTAGCACTCAGTGGTTGGCGCTCAGCGCCAAGCGCCTCACGTGCTCCGCATGTGGGTGTCATAAAGAGTGTTTAACACTCCATAAAAATAAAAAAATAAAAAAAGAGAGGAAGTAAAGAAAATTATGAGTGTCGGAACCCATATGAATGCTCAGCATTATTTGCACAGAAAAGGGACTGAGCCTAAGCAAGTGTTTAACACTTTATTCAAAGACTGAGTGGGTTGAGTCTAAGTTGACCAAATCCCTAATTCAGATCAATCGAGCCAATGAGCTCATCATTTTCCAAATTGGTATTAGTCCCAAACACGACTACAGATCTCCCAACGGACATTGGTTCAAGGGTACATCTCCTCACACCTCTGATACATGTCGTTGTAATTCTTCAGCGTCTTCAAAGAGGTGGTGGGTCCCGATAACCAACAACTGTTTGGTGCACTCCCAAATTGATGGGCATATCCCACAACGGACCGCAACGTCCTTAAACTAACACAATGGAGCCCAAATGCTCTTTTGTTGGGTCTGAATGATCCCAAAATCCTGTTGAATAGATCTTAGCCTAAAATTAGACTAACGTATCCTCAAAAAACATTTAAGTTGATCTTAATCTCAAACGAGATTAACGATCCTTAAATCAACCCAAAACCAAATCTAAGAATATACGGATTTAGACTAATCCACGCCCTACGGGCGACAACATAAATTAGTCTCCGTATATAATCCACGGGCAACCGAAAATAAAACAAATACACACGACACGAAGTGACTTTCTGGAGCAGAAGAAAGTGGTTATCGCGATGCGGTAACGTAATTAACTGCAGGGGCTTGCGCCTACAGGGAAGAGCATCCCCACAATAAAAAAAAACCCTCATAATGAGGGGGAATCTGACGAATTCGGTAACAACCCAAACTTTCTGTACGATTTTTATTCAAAATACAGAAAGGGACACCTAAGCTTGAATACGAGTTATAAGTTTGTTTTGCTTTTGAACAATAAGAAAGAGCTTGTAGCTTACTGGTAAAGCCTTGCATTGCTGAGATAAAGCACCTAAGTTCAAATCCCATCAGCCATATTATCTTTTTGTTTTATTTTCCTTTAATCTTTTAGAAGTTCAAGAGTCTACACGTGAACTGAAGAAACACAGTATAAACAAACATGTGCACTGAAGAAACCAAAGCGACAAGACACGCGGAACCAAACCCTAGCCCCCCCACCCCCATCGGTGAAAAACCGACAAAAAGCCCATTTTGGCCGGTACCACCAGGCCATCCGTGGGTAAATCCCCCTAAAATTTTACCCTGCAACTCTTGGCCTACCCCACTTCCTTTCACACTGCTTGTTTTCTCTGCATTCACACAGAACATTGAATCACCCATTTAATCCAATTTTAATGCAAATTTTAAATGCTTTTCTTTCACATACCAAACCCTAATTTTCCCTATAAATACCCACTCCATTTTACACCTCTCTCACTCGAAATTCTATTACAAAAACTATACCAAATTCCCAAGTCTTTTTGTGTACAAGTGGAGTTAGCGAAGGGTGAAGCTCTGACGAACTTCCGAGGAGATTCCGGCGACGAAACGACGCCCCGAAGCCTTCTTTAGGACTCCCTATCTCTCCTCTAGTCCAACAAGCCTGTAAGTCCCCTCTTTTCCTTCTTTTCTCTATTCTAAAAACTTCAAATTCTAAAACCCGACGGAAGCGGAGTTAATCCGACTTCCGATTCGGTTTTTCCTTTAAAAATCATATTTTTCTTAATTAAGAATATATCAAACTCTCATATCATATTCAATAAACATTAACAAACACATTAAACAAGTTTCATCACAAAATATTATTATATGCAACTTCTATTATAGTTTTACAGTAAAATACCACATACTTTCGTTTCCGACATAATCATCATAATACCTATTATACCTTTAGATAGTTTATGAGGTAATGACATATCTCATCAAAACACACATCTCTATCATAGCACGATAAAGCTTGGAACAATAGAATACGGGAAAATACGACTTTACAAATAAATACTTTAAACTTACAAAATCGTTTTCTATAAAAAAAATGTATTAAACATTTCCATGCAATTACGTCTCTACAACCCATTTTGGGACCCCATTTAGGATGGTGCGGATTATCGCACATCCTTGGACTTAGTAGAGCGAGATGCAGACCTCCGCTATGAGCATTCGATCTCGATGGAATTTTTTTTATACATTTTCTTTTAGAAAATGAGATTTCTACAAGAAAATAAATAAATTATTTTCATTAAATATATATAAATCTATTATCAAAATACATATTTTAATTATATAAATATTCCAAGTTTTCTAAAAGAAATCACTATTACATGAAAATACCATCCAAATATAACACAAGTACATTATTTCAAGAAAATACCATATACTATAAAATTAGGTTCCACTCACTAGAAATTTCACATCTATAAAATATACATCTATGAAAACCCTAAAGACGACAATTAAATGCTTGAGGTGTATTTTGAAATTATGCCAAAACTATTTTGACATAAAACCCCCTCGAGTTATACTAAATTACAATAAAGACCCTAGTAAACATAGGTTTAAGCGGGACCAGTCTCTTGAGCCTTAAAGAGCCGGAGATATGGGTGCTTGTCTATTTAAGGTAGACAATCTAACAAACGATATTATGAATACGGTAATTGTCTTGGAAAAAGACACAAATCTTGCCGTCCATGTGCAGCAGTTACGGATAACATCTAAACTAATTCAGGACTTCAATTTATTTTCAAAGTGTCTGACTGAGACTGAGCCTCAATCTAATCAATCTGACTTGAATACGATTCAAGTACAATACAACCATTCAATATGAATCCGTCTGTGCAATCTATTTCAATATATAACTTGACTGAACCGAACCATGGATATACATCCATCTACATGATTCTCCAGTTACATCCATTTACTGATATCATGATTTCGGCAAGTCATCCATCTATATAACAGACAATATAATCCATACAATCAATATAATCAATACATAAGCACTACGAGATTATAAAGGGATAGACTGGTACGGAACATGTTAAAGGTGGCACGAGATGGTTACTTAAATACGTAATTACATCTATACCGTTGTTCCGTGGTATTATCGATGGAGCCTTATACTACGGGTTATCAAAGTCTCCGGTGTAAGTGGGACTCCTCTCGTATACACTGGCATTTTCTGTACCAAGCTACAAACAACTGTACTAACATTATAATAAAACATTATAAAATTATACTCTCT
Source organism: Agapanthus africanus (assembly GCA_030015575.1). Taxonomy (NCBI): domain Eukaryota; kingdom Viridiplantae; phylum Streptophyta; class Magnoliopsida; order Asparagales; family Amaryllidaceae; genus Agapanthus; species Agapanthus africanus. The sequence goes on from CM057339.1 coordinate 306,504,415, forward strand.
TTGTCTATTCTACTTCTCCCTCATCTTTGGGACTTACCGAGTGATTGTTCGCTGACGACATTCCTATTTCTCTTCTTCTTTGGAATGTTGTCAGGAGGACCCGACGCTGAGGAGTACGAGACCAGTCAGGAGCATTTGGAGCAGGCCCCTGAGCAGTACACTGAAGACCCAGAGATGTAGCCACTTGTACTTATTCCATTTTTATTTTTGTTATGCCATTGTTTAGGCATTGCTTTCATTCTATGTATTTACATTTTCAGTTGTACCTGTAAAAGAATGTTTGATAAATAAAGTTGTTGTTCATTTACAACTTGTCTCTTGTGTACTTTTAATTTATATTGCTTAGATACGCTTAGCGTGTTTATTTCTGAGTAAATACGTAGCGGCCTCGCCGCGTCCTCCGCCCGTACACTGGGAAGCGGGGCGTGACAGGTTTTGTTGGTGGCCCATGCAGGTCAGCTCTGTATGGACATGCAGGTCAGCTCTGCATGGACATGCAGGCCAGCTCTGCGTGGACAACCTAAGCAATATAACACGAGAACCAGCAACTGAAAACATTCTTTACAATTTATATTCCTTGAATCTTTCAATTTCATATATTTTGAATCTGTCCTATCCCAAAATTTTCTTTCAAGGTTATGGATTCCCCAAACAACACCAGCACCAACTTCAACAACACTCCACCACCCTTACCAATTACACCTGCCGTAGCTGCTCCGATAAATGAGCAAACGGTACTGCTTGAGGCGATCCGCAGCCTCCTGGAAGGATAGCAGTAGAAAACTGCTATCTTGATGAACCGTCCAGAGACGGAAGCCCCTGGGGTGAAACAATTCAGGGCTTTGCACCCCAAGCAATTCTATGGAAAAGAGAGCCCACTAGAAGCTGAGGAATGGGCTCAGAGTATTGAAGATGACCTGGCAGCGGCACAAGTGCTAGAGATAGCTTGTGTTCGAGTTGCGAAACTGCAGCTCACTGACAATGTACGGGTCTGGTGGAAGGCGGAAGAAAGCCGTCCCACCCAGCCGATCGAATGGAGGACTTTCTACGACATGTTGGACACAAAGTACTTCCCTGAGACTGCCAGATTCGACATGGAACATCAATTCATCCACCTACAACAGGGTTCAATGTGGACCAAATCAGTGGATGAGTACGATGCTGAATTTACCATGCTCAGTCGGTAAGATACGTCTCAATATTTCGATTTGCAGATATCACATACTACACGGCTAACACTAGACCGCAACAGATTCACGGCACACTTGATACCTATTAGTTATATATATGCCCTAGAGGCCATTCCTGTACATGTGATGTATATTGTAGTGGATGCTTGGACATATATAGGGAGGACTTTCTTGCTCGACATGATAGTATGCTATCTGGTTGCACTTTATCTTAACATGTGCACTTATAGTCTCTCTATTACATGTTTGTAAAGCCCTTAGGATGAGTACTTGACTACCAGGATTATGATGCAGATCATACTAGTGTGGCAATGGTAGTTGGTAGGTTCATCCTTCAATTGTTCCTAGCCGTGGGAGTATCGAGACAGGGCATCGATACTCCGGAGTAGACTAGCGTATGCGCTTCTTGACCCATATGATGGGAGATAGATGATCTCACATCCATTGGTGTTTGACATTAGAGAAGGTATACGGGTGCTCAGTGGAGACTGGGTACACTGGACGGACTCGCCGAGAACTCCTAGATCGTATTATACCTATCGTCAGATAGCAGTTCTCTGGTGACACTGGTACAGGTTAGTCTGTCGACCCGAGATGGTCATGGAGTCTTATGTGATTCCCACTGTACTTTGATTTCCACCTTATCACATTCAAGAGATCGTGCAAAATGGTGGTTTTTGGGTACAGTCCCGAGTCACATGGAGGCAATGAGCGATAGGAGGGGATTCGTCTCTCCGGGTATTGGGGGTTGATATTGCGCTATGCTCGATTAGCCATAACAGGAAATCCCTGGCCAGGGTTGCTGAGATCTACTGGTAAGTGTTATCAGTAGTTTCTCGAACCGTTATGGACCTTGCATCGGCATGACTTATCAGGCTATTGGGGTCTGATGTTATACCACCCCCAGGCTGCGATATGCGACATATCTGACGAAGAGACCGGACTGTATGGTAGTGTTACTGATTGGATTCGCAGGAGTATGAGCAGACTTGCTTGTTGATCTTCTGCTCGCTTAATACCCGGGTGGCAGTTATGTTTAGCAGACCGCTTGTGGCTTTTGGGTGTTTGATATGATCATCATCTACTGCCGGCGTATTGACGAGTCTTTAGAGTCCTACACAGGGGTTTCCTGGTTCATGCGAAACGAAGTAGGGGCACATATGTGATATGTGCGGGACCGAGATTAATACGTGTATGTGATACCATATTCTATTCTCGCGATATGTGATATCGGCCGGTTATATGTGATATGGCCGAGCTATCGAATCAAGTGTTGATTCGACAAATTGATACATTTGATATTAGTCGGTTGTATGTGATATAGCCAGATTATTAAATCAAGTGTTGATTTAATAATTTGATGTATAATTATATATTTGATATATTATCTTACATTAACTAATATTAGCTCACTTAAGATTTCTTTTTTTCACTGGTGTACACTTAGTATATATGTGATATATATTAATATACATCTTTTGTGCCATACTAGATGCTACAGGGTACATGGGTGTATGAGACTCACACCATGCTTATAATAATGTAAGGTTTTATTTATTTAAAGTAATTCAATATTAGTTGGAAATTGTCATGCTTGGATGTTTGGAGAAGCTTAAAGCATCTTTGACTTAGTCCACTAGTTTTGTTTTACTTGTACATATTTATTAACCTAACCATTATTATTAGCCATGGTTTAGTCTCTACATGAGTTAGTGTATGACACTAACTCACCCATGGTTGCTATTCTCACCTCAAGAGTTTTGATTCCCATCTCTCTTCTTCTTCTTCATCAAGAGCTTAGCTCTCTAAGTTTATGGGAGATGAAGAAAAATAGTGAGAAAACAATATCTAAAGTGAGCAAAATTCCTACTTCATCATCCTTTACTATATTAGCCATTTAGTTTAGGGTGTTTGCATCACTAATCTACCATTAGTGAAGAGGTAGCATGAGCTTGAGTCTCCTCGACGTAGATCATCTTCGGTCTCGAAGACTTTGAGCAAGCTTGTTTATTTCTTCATGTGAATCCTTACTAGAGTTTGGGTGTTCACTACTTGGAGCGAAGGGACTACCACACGGAGCTTTATAAGTGAAGGACTGGTCTACAAAGGTTGTATTCCTTGTTCACTTTGTATGCAAAGTTGTTTGCATGTTGTTTCGTCTAAATCTCTAGTTAAGATTCTAGGTTAGGGTTCTTTAGAACGATAAATTTTTGAAATTGGCATGGACGATGCCTCCCGAAACCTTGCTGTCGCGCTACGGAACCCAACAATACCGACTGCTGAGATCAGGTCTAGACGATTTCAGCAAGGGTTAGATCCGGAGATCCAAGCTGCCTTAGCTACAGGGGATTTCCCAACCCATGATTTGGTTTTGAAGGCTGCCCGAAGATACGAGGCAGTGGAGAAGGGGAAAGGCATACCTCAATCTGCCGGAGTGAAGCGCCCTGCCACTCAGATGGCAGGAGGAGCCTCTTCAAGGCCAACTGTTGAACCGAAGAGACCGGAAGAAACCAATAACCAGCCGAGTCCAGATTTTTGCTTCTACTGCAAGAGGGATGGACATTTGTGGAAGGACTGTTGGCGCGCAAAAGGGCTGTGCATAGTTTGCGGCGCATCCAATCACAGAATTGGAACCTGTCCCAATAGACGCAACTCAGCTCACCCACCCACCAACTATCCGCAGCGGCCAACTATCCAGACTCCTGCACCTCGTCTGGCACTCTCAGCTCCACCTCCACGTAGACCTCCTGTACAGCCTAATCGCCATTTCCATCAGGCAATGAGGAACATGCCTCGAGGGCAGAGAAACATGCCCTAAAAACAAAGAAATGTACCTCCAGCTAGGAGGAATGTACCCCGGCGTCAGGCTTTCACACTAGCAGCCGTAGAAGTCGAGACTGTTGACCAAGGTAACACTGGTAATTCCTCTCAATTTTTTCAAACCCTTGTATCATCCTGTTACTTTTCATGCAATACCAGTATTCCTTTCACACTCACGATCACTAAATTGTTTTGAATCTGTTACACTTTTCTTTTACAAATTTCGAGAACGAAATTTTTATAAGGAGAGTAGAATGCAACAACCCAAACTTTCTGTACGAATTTTTTTCAAAATACAGAAAGGGACACCTAAGCCTGAACACGAGTTATACGTTTGTTTTGCTTTTGAACAGTAAGAAAGAGCTTATAGCTCACTGGTAAACCCTTGCACTGCTGAGAGAAAGCACCTGAGTTCAAATCCCATCAGCCACATTATCTTTTTGTTTTATTTTTCTTTAATCTTTTAGAAGTCCAAGAGTCTACACGTATACAATACGTGAACTGAAGAGACACGGTATAAACAAACATGTGCACTAAAGAAACCAAAGCGACAAGACACGTGGAACCAAACCCTAGCCCCCCTGTCGGTGAAAAACCGGCAAAAAGCCCATTTTGGCCGGTACCACCGGGCCAACCGTAGGTAAATCCCCCCAAAATTTTACCCTGCAACCCTTGGCCTACCCCACTTCCTTTCACACTGCTTGTTTTCTCTGCATTCATACATAGAACATTGAATCACCCATTTAATCCAATTTTGATTCAAATTTTAAATGGTTTTCTTTCACACACCAAACCCTAATTTTTCCTATAAATACCCACTCCATTTTACACCTCTCTCACTCAGAATTCTATTAAAAAAACTATACCAAATTCCCAAGTCTTTTTGTGTAAAAGTGGAGTTAGCGAAGGTTGAAGCTCCGACGTACTTCCGAGGAGATTCCGGCGACGAAACAACGCCCGAAGCCTTCTTTAGTACCCTTTCTCTCCTATAGTCCAACAAGCCTGTTAGTCCCCTCTTTCCCTTCTTTTCTCTATTATAAAAACTTCAAATTCTAAAACCTGACGGAAGCAGAGTTAATCAGATTTCCGATTTGGTTCTTCCTTTAAAAATCATATTTTTTTTAATTAAGAATATACCAAACTCTTATATAATATTCAATAAACGTTAACAAATACCTTAAACAAGTTTCATCACAAAATATTATTATATGCAACTTCTATTGTAGTTTTACAGTAAAATACCACATACTTTCATTTCTGACATAATCATTATAATACCTATTATACTTTTAGATAGTTCACGAGATAATAACCTACCTCATCACAACACACATCTCTATCATAGCACGATAAAGTTTGGAACAATAGAATACGGGAAAATACGACTTTACAAATAAATACCTTAAACTTACAAAACCGTTTTCTATAAAAAGACGTATTAAACATTTCCATGCAATTACGCCTCTACAACCCATTTTGGAGACCCCGTTTGGGATGGTGCGGATTATCGCACATTCTCGGGCTTAGTAGAGCGAGATGCAGACCTCCGCAAGGAGCATTCGATCTCGATAAATTTTTTTTATACATTTTTCTTTAGAAAATGAGATTTCTACAAGAAAATAAATAAATTATTTTCATTAAATATATATAAATCTATTATAAAAATACCTATTTTAATTATATAAATATTCTAAGTTTTCTAAATCAAAGAAATCACTATTACATGAAAATACCATCCAAATACAACACAAGTACATTATTTCAAGAAAATACCATATACTATGAAATTAGGTTTCACTCACTAGAAATTTCACATCTATAAAATATACATCTATGAAAATCCTAAAGACGATAATTAAATGCTTGAGGTGTATATTGAAATTATGCCAAAACTATTTTTACATAAAACCCCCTCGAGTTATACTAAATTACAAAAAGGACCCTAGTAAACATAGGTTTAAGCGAGACCAGTATCTTGAGCCTTAGGGAGCCGGAGATATGGGTGCTTGCCTATTTAAGGTAGACAATCTAACAAATGATGTTATCAACATAGTAATTGTGTTGGAAAAAAACACAAATCTTGCCGTCCATATGCAGCAGTTACCGATAACATCTAAACTAATTCAGGACTTCAAATTCTGTTCAAAGTGTCTGACTCAGACTGAGTCTCAATCTAATCAATATGACTTGAATACGATTCAAGTACAATACAACCATTCAATATGAATCCGTCTGTACAATCTATTTCAATATATAACTTGACCGAACCGAACCATGGATATACATCGATCTACATGATTCTCCAGTTACATCCATTTACTGATATCATGATTTCGGCAAGTCATCCATCTATATAACAGACAATACAATCCATACAATCAATACAATCAATACATAAACACTACGAGGTTATAAAGGGGTAGACTGGTACGGAACATGTTAAAGGTGGCACGAGGTGGTCACTTAAATACGTAATTACATCTATACCGTTGTTTCGTGGTATTATCTACGGAGCCTTGTACTACGGGTTACCAAAGTCTCCGGTGTAAGTGGGACTCCTCTCATATACACTGGCATTTTCTGTACCAAGCTATTAACAACTGCACTAACATTATAATAAAACATTATAAAATTATACTCTCTCTTTGTCTATTCTACTTCTCCCTCATCTTTAGGACTTACTGAGCGATTGTTCTCTGACGACATTCATATTTCTCTTCTTTTTTGGAATGTTGTCAGGAGGACCCGACGCTGAGGAGTACGAGACCAGTCATGAGCATTTGGAGCAGGCCCCTGAGCAGTACACCGACGACCCAGAGCTGTAGCCACTTGTACTTATTCCATTTTTATTTCTGTTATGCTATTGTTTAGGCATTGCTTTCATTCCATGTATTTACATTTTCAGTTGTACCTGTAAAAGAATGTTTGATAAATAAAGTTGTTGTTCATTTACAACTTGTCTCTTGTGTACTTTTACTTTATATTGCTTAGATACGCTTAGCGTGTTTACTTCTGAGTAAATACGTAGTGGCCTCGTCGTGTCCTCCGCCCGTACACTGAGAAGCGGGGCGTGACAAAGTCTGCTACAACGGCCGCATCTGTCCAAACCTCCAATATACAGTGCCATAAATCAACTTGGCATCTTCGGAGAGGTGGATGGATAAACCCAAATAGCATCTGCCCCCAAATTCAGGCAAGACGACCTATGCGGTTTCTTCTCCCGTTTTCGGCGGTAAACAGATTCTGGCACGCCTGGTGGGTCCTTTTCCTCTTTTCGCTCCACACTTCACGTGTTGTGTTCGCGAACAAATCACGGTTTAATATGGTTTCCCTTGGATTCGAGATACTAAGATTTGGTGTCTTGTTCCATGCAGAAAAGGAGATAACATCGATGGCCTCTAGCTGCACTAACTGCAACAGCAATTCTCGCTCCGTCCCGACTGGAGGAGTGACTTACGGGGCCCAAGTGACCTCCATCTTTGCAATACCAGTGGAACAAGTGACTCAGGCCACCACTGGACTGTTCTTTGGGACCATGATCCCGCCATCAAGCTTCAGCGTCCCGATGTTACCACAAGAAGCTCCAAAGAAGTCGGTCTTTGATCGACTTGCAACCACCACGGCCCCTCTTAACGGGTCATCCAAGTCTGTCACCTCGGTCTTTGACAGACTGAGCCAAATCTCCTGTGGGCTTGCAAAGAGGCTCGCGATACCTGAAAGGGTTATCCCTAAGCAGATAGACATTCCAGTTCCGGCAGATAAAGTCTTCGAAGGGGCTTCTCCTACTAAAGGATCGGTATTCGCAGGACTGGTCGTTCCTGTAAGTCCACGTTGCTCACCCCGGTTCTTACGGGGAAGCGGAAACGGCGAAAAACAATAAAATTAGCGCAAAGGCAACATGGACTAAAAGCCGGATCTTTGCTAAACTAGAAACTAACAAACTACTAGAGGCTTTAACTACTATGCCGTAGAAATTATACCTCACGGAACCAGTCCTTTGGGTCTTCATTCCGCTGTCCCGCTCGTCCGTCCAAGCTCCAAGGTACGATCCGGATCTTTGTCACCTCCGCGGCCTTCTTGAGTCGAAGACGATCCACCCGAGAGTTGTACACCGAGCTCCACCTCAAGCCGAGGCAACTAGGGCAACGAGATCGCTAGTCTAGATGCCCTAGGTTGTGTAGAAGATGAAGATGGAAGTGTTTGTCTATGTGGATTCTTTTTCTCTCAACACATGAGATCAAAAGAATTTATCAAGAGGAGGAGGAAGGAGGAGCTAGCAACCATGAGAGCTTTTCTTTTCTTCTCACAAACACAAGAGAGAGAAATGAAAATGAATTATGAGCTAAAGAAAATGAACCATGGTTGCAATAATGCAAAACTATCATCATTACAAATTCTTTCATGATAAAGTTGATGGCTACTAATTGAATTGACCATTTTCATAATCCATAAAGGAAAAAGAAATCCAAAGAAGAGTGTAGACCTCTCATGAAGGTCAATGGTCAACTCCGGTCAACGGGTCAACAAAGTCAAAAGAGGTCAAGGTGGTCAAATGGTCAATGCAATTAGCCGTCACTAAACTATCACTAAAAGGATTAGTAAACAATGTCTCCGGCTCATAATGGTTTTGACCAAACGAATTGCCAAAACCCTAATGAGTCCGCCTCAAAATGGTTTTGGCCGAACCAACTGCCAAAACCCTAATGAGGCACCTCCTCCTTCATCGCTCCTCAAAACTGTGCATACACACCCGCATCCGCATTCCGTAGAATGCGAATGCACAAAAGACAAAACAAATCCATCCGTGCAATACTAGGATCTGGCTTAAATCAAAACCCACTAGTATTGCCTGCCCGAACAGCATACGCACACAAGTGCACGTAAGTGATCGCAGCCCTGCCGTAAAACCATACGGCCTCTACACGTTTCGCTCAGTGCAGGGAAACTCTCTGTGTGGGACTCTAAAGACTCGACACTACGCTGGCAGTGGGTTTAACCACAGACTGCAAGCGTCACTAGCTGTACGTAATGGTCCCCAGGTAGATGTCGATAAGAAGGCCGATGAGGTAAACCCATCCGAACTCCTACTGAGCCTGTATGTGACAATCTCCGTACAGTCCGGTTTGTTCGTCTGATACATCGCATGGCGGGCCTAGGGGGTGGTGAACATCAGTCCCCTAATAGCCCAGAACACCCTGAGATAACACTGGAAACCTACCACTATATCTCGCTTGCCCTGGCCAGGGACTACTCGTGTAATGGCTCTCCTAGACACAGCGCGATGTCAACCCCCAATACCGGGAGAGACGAATCCTGTCTAACCGTCACTGCCTCCAAGTGCTTCGGGACTGCACCCAACTACTACCTGTTTGCACGACTCCTTTGAGCCATGGTAGGGTAGTAATCTAAGTACAGTGGGAACACACTCGAGGCAAAGTGACAGTGTCAAGTCAGCGGACTAAGCTGTACTCATGTCATCTGGGAACTGATAACTGACGATAGGTATAATACCAACCAACAGTTCCTGACGAGTCCTGTCCAGTGTACTCGTAACCTAACGAGCACCCGCATACTATCTCCAGTACGACGTACTGATGGCTGTGGGACAGACCATCTCCCCCGCTGGGATGAGAAGCTCATACGCTAGTCTACTCCGGAGTATCGATGCCCTGTCTCGATAGTCCTATGACTAAGGACCTGTATAAGGATGTGCTTATAGATTACCCAGCCCCCACAAGTATGACTGCCATCACAATGCTGGTAATCAAGCAAAGATCCTAAGGGCTCTACTAATATGTATAAGCGATATGCTAAAAGAAACACATGCACATATTGAAGTAGAAACAAACTAAGTAGCATACTACCATTTTGAGCAAGATTGTCTATACAACTGTGAATATCCCAAGCTTTCATTAAGAAATATACAAGCTAGTATGATACAGTAATGGCCTCTAGGGCATATACACTAACAATCTCCCACTTGCATTAAGGCCATGTACTGGCGTATCGAAGACCTATCATCTCGATCAGCCGCTCGAACTGAGCCTGGGGTAGGGCCTTCGTGAGTGGATCTGCAGTGTTGTTCTCCGTATTAACTCTCTTCACCTCAATCTCCCGGCGATCGACGATCTCCCTGATCATGTGGTACCGCCTCAAAATGTGCCTGGACTTCTGATGAGACCTGGGTTCCTTCGCTAAAGCTATAGCGCCGTTGTTGTCGCAATACAGCGGTATTGGATCAACAATGGTAGGAACCACCTGAAGCTCCGTGAGAAACTTCTTCATCCAGACAGCTTCCTTTGCGGCATCGTAAGCAGCTATGTACTCCGCTTCCATAGTTGAGTCAGCAACGGTCTCCTGCTTGGAACTCTTCCAGCAAACCGCCCCTCCATTGAGGGTAAAGACATAACCCGACATGGACTTGGAGTCATCCTTGTCACTCTGGAAGCTGGAGTCAGCAAAGGCCTCGAGCTGGAGGTCTTTTCCGCCATACACCAAGAACATCTCTTTAGTCCTTCTCGGGTACTTGAGAATGTTCTTTACCGCTATCCAGTGTTTCTCCCCTGGGTTCGACTGATACCGGCTTACAACGCTCAATGCGTATGCTACATCTGGTCTGGTACATAACATCGCATACATTATAGAGCCTACCGCAGAAGCGTAGGGTATAATAGACATGCGATCCCTTTCCAAATCAGTCTTGGGAGACATCTCTTTGGAGAGGGTGATCCCGTGACAAGCCGGTAAATTACCGCGCTTGGAATCTTCCATACTGAATCTTTTCAGTATGGTGTTGATGTACCTTGACTGTGAAAGTCCCAACATTCTCTTAGATCTATCACGATAGATCTGGATCCCCAGAATGTGGTTGGCATCGCCCAGGTCCTTCATGGAGAACCTCTGCGACAAGAATCCTTTGACTGACTATAGCATAGGAATATCATTTCCTATTAGGAGAATGTCATCCACGTACAAGACGAGGAATACCACAGTTCTCCCTACAATCTTACTGTAAATGCATGGTTCATCTGGGTTTTTGATAAAGTCGAATTCTTTAACAGTATCATCGAAGCAGATGTTCCAACTCCACGATGCTTGCTTTGGTCCATAAATGGACTTTAGCAACTTGCACACTTTACCGCTGCTCCCACTCTGAATGAATCCCTCCGGCTGATCCATATAGATGCACTTTTCCAAATTTCCATTTAGGAAAGCCGCCTTTACGTCCATCTGCCAGATTTCATAATCGTGGAAGGCAGCAATGGCAAGAAGGATCCGAATGGATTTCAGCATAGCCACAGGAGAAAAGGTCTCGTCATAGTCCAAACCAGGTCTTTAACGAAAACCCTTTGCAACAAGTCTAGCTTTATAGGTCTCAACCTGCCCATCTACACCAATCGTCTTTCTTAAGATCCATTTGCAGCCTACGGGTTTTACCCCTTCTGGAGCAAAGTCCAAAGTCCAAACTTTGTTGGTGTACATGGACTCCATCTCGGTCCGCATTGCCTCTAGCCATTTTACCGAGTCACTGCTCTGAATGGCTTGCTGGAAGCTAGTAGGCTCACCATAATCCATAGTGCAATCCTCTCTATCCCCGTCTATGAGAAAACCGTAGTATCTCTCGAGCGGATGAGACTGCCTACTCCTCCTGCGGAGTGGCGCTGGGATGTCCTGTTCTTTCGAACCCTCTGGTTCTACTAAGCTTTCAGTAATAGCTCGTGGTTCTGGAATTTCTTCCAGTTCTATTGCGCTCCCACTTATCTGGTTTTCCAAAAACTCAGTTTCCAAGAAGCGGGCATGACGAGAAACAAAAACCTTTTGTTCCTCTGCGTAATAGAAAAGATACCTCTTGGAGTTCTTTGGGTATTCCACAAACTTACACTGTACTGAGCGTGCCTCGAGCTTGTCCGCATGCTGCTTTGTGACAAAAGCTGGACATCCCCATGTCTTAATGTGATTAAGATAGGGTTTCTTCCCACACCACATCTGATATGGTGTAGTAGACACAGTCTTAGTTGGAACTCGGTTCAAAAGATATGCAGCTGTTTCCAGTGCATAACCCCAGAAAGATCGCGGTAACTCAGCCTTACTCATCATGGAACGAACCATATCCAATAGGGTTCGATTCCGCCTTTTCGATACACCGTTGTGTTGTGGTGTGTATGGAGGAGTAACCTGAGAGAGAATTCCATTCTCTTTTAAGTAGCCCAGAAACTCGGCACTTAAGTATTCACCACCTCGATCAGATCTCAGTGTCTTAATACTTTTGCCTGTTTGTTTTTCAACTTCATTCTTATATTCCTGAAATTTCTCAAAGGCCTTGGATTTGTGCTTCATCAAGAAGACATGCCAATACCTAGAGAAATCATCTGTGAAAGTAATGAAGTATGAATAACCACTTCGCGCATGTGTAGACATTGGACCACACACATCACTGTGTATGAGTCCCAAGAGCTCACTTGCTCTTTCTCCGTGTCCAGTGAACGGAGTCTTTGTCATCTTTCCCATGAGACAAGATTCATAAGTGGCATAAGACTGATACTCGAACGGATCCAAGTATCCTTCTTTATGTAACTTTGTCAACCGTGTCTCATTAATGTGACCCAGTCTACAATGCCATAAGAAAGCCTGATTTAATTCCGGAGACTTTCTTTTAAGTGTGTTCTGGACACTGAAGACCTGAGCTTGATTCAAAACGTATATACCGTTTTTCAATGTACCTGACCCAATCAGAACTTGATTTAGGTGGATGTTACTACATCGCTTACAAAAGTAAAATCATATCCTTCCTTAGAAAGTAAGGATACAGATATGATATTACAAGTCACACCTGGTACATAAAAACAGTCACGCAGAATCAATATTTGCCCAGGTCCTAGATGATATTCCCCTACGGATTCAGCATACATGCTCATTCCGTTAGCAACCTTGAGAGTCATATCACCTTTCTTGATAACCCTACGGCTTCTCAGAGCCTATAACGAATTACAGATATGAGATCCTGATCCGGTATCCAATACCCAGGAAGTAGGGTTAATTGACATACAGTTCTCTATTACAAACACACCCGAAGCCGAAGCCACAACATGCTTCGAATTCTGGCTACTGGCTTTGCAAGCCCTGCAATCCTTCTGCCAATGTTCATTCCCGTAACAATAGGAACGACCTGCTTTTACTACATCCGGTCCCGAAACTTCTGCCCTTCCCTTTCTTTCTACTTCCTTGGTTTCCTTCAGGGTGGTAGGTAGAGACTGTTGAACTAAGTCAGCATCTGACCCGTTCTTCAACGTGATCTTCAGGTCCGTGAGCTCAAAAGAGCTGGTCTCTGTAAGGACGTTGCCCCTTACAGATGACCCGATAGCCAACCTCGCTGGAAGAAATTCGTTCGAGGTCTCATATCTTGCGATACGAGATTGCTCTCCATATAAATCTTTGTTATGGAGGAAGATAGAAACTGAGTCCATCTTCTCGTGCTGCCTCTGGTATGTACCATCAACTGAGGCTAACACGAAGCACTTGGCTTTCGCACAGTCTTCTTCCGATGTCCTACGGATATCAATATCCGTGACAGGGGAAACTGGACCTGAGACGGCAGGGGTTAGATCAGTCAAGAGGTGTCCCAGCTTGTCATGGGCAATGGACATCTGGACATACCTTTGCCAGTCATAACAGTCAGATTCAGTCATTTTATTATCTAGATGTAACCTAGGTGCGGTCACTGGGTCGCTGCAATTAAGAGAGAGAGAAGAAAACACTTAGCATGATGCTCTTGCAAGTTTAGATTGGTTTTTAATTTATCTAAACAGGATGGCTTCCACTGTCTCTCGAATCCCTCCTCAAACCATAAAGGAAGAATTAGTCAAAATCAATCTCACCGTACAATACTTGCTTAACCGTTCAGCCAGGCCAGTGTCGGTACTTCGAGGGAGGTTTTCCAACGCTTTCGCGAAGTTCCTTAATTAAGTAACCTCTTTTCCCTGTGGGCGTAGCCCCGCTGACACTTTTCTAGACACCTACTAGGTTTATAGCATTGATCGTTAAGTGAGAAAGTTCCCGAGGAGTAGCATATACTCACAGTAGGATCAGGATCCAAATATCATCGCGTGACAAAACTGAAGGAATCCTACCAAAATCATCACACTACAAATGGTATGCAGCGCTAGCAAGTTTCAGTTCTTTTGAAACTCCCGATGTGGATTTTTGCCCCATGCTCTTATGACCTTGACTTTGGCCAACAAATCATAAGTCACATGTCAAGTTCTACCCGTCATTATCCAGGTTAATTTGAACCCACCCACACATACTCTTGACTTTGGCCAACATGGCAGTACGACTGTCCCAAACCAACACATCTATCTATGCTACATATGAATACCCAATAGCTACCAAACACTGTGCCTTGATTTTGGCCAACAAACACAGCTTGAATACTATTGACTATCCATACGAAAAGACGGAGGGCTACGAATGGTTTTGGCGAAACCGTGAACGTAGTGAACTTGATATAATCGATGGAACGAGATAGCTTTTAAAAGGAGTGGTTCAAGCTCCGCGTTTAAAAAGCTGGTTTTTGAAAAGAACCGAGTGGTTTTGAAAGTGTTCCAACGACTTTTACTTGGTTTATTTTCTTGCATTAATTCTAATGCGTCCCATCATTTAATCCTACCATTGCAGAAAACAACCAAAATATGGCGTACGCTTATGCCATCCGCATTCGCCACGGGGCCCCGTCATCACCCGTTAGATTACTTAACTAACGACAGAGCGGGGGCTGGACTAGCGCGGATGCAAAACATAAGCAACACCTAAATAGATATCATATATAGATATATAGCAATGATAGCCAATCCAGATCACAGATGAGCACTTTGGATATACTAGGAACCCGCGATTCGTTCGAGCCTGCAACGAAAAGCGGATTACACGGTCGCGATGAATAGCCAAAACCCCACCCTAGACCCCTATGGGTGCGGCAAACTACCCGCCAAGTACCCGAAGCGAAGCAACCTCCCTCAACGCGTGAGTAGGCCACTCGGCACTTCGAGATACCCGGTAGTTTGTGCACCCCCACCTTGGGTCTATCCTAGGAGCAAAAACAGTAAAAAGAAATTATACAATGACGGCTACAACCCGACCCGGTTGTGCGGCCATACAAATAATATTACATCAATTTACAAATTTTATAATGAATGAAAGAAAAAGAAACTCTCATCTCACATCCATTCCCGGCTATTCATCCGTGACAGTCCAACGAGTTCATATACACAAACCATCAAAATTACAGATCACAGATATGTATAACCCCCACTAATCGACGTATAGCGATTAGCAGACGTTCAATACATATATCACATCACAAATAATATCCATTAGCCAAAGTCTACGGAATATCGATCAAAATACGGATTTGTAACCACCCCAAAAAGTCAATTTGTTCTCTGGAAAATCTGGTTGGAAACAACATGTACTAAAAATCTCAAAACAGCAAGGTAAGAACACTGCAGCAAAACGGAGTCACGGTCGAGTCAACTCGGCCGCAGATCCGCGGCCAAACCCATGGTTTGGCCGCGTTTCCGCGGTGAGTTGGACGAGTCAGCGGCTCAATTTTGCTGGGTGTTCTAACAAAAACTTGAGCCGATTTTTCATGTATGTCAAATAATTTTTTGAACAGTATAAAAAATCGACAGAAAGTGAAAATTTTCCCGGACTTGTTTTGTGAATTTTACGATCGATATTGTTAACACTTTGCTAACTTGCTAGTTTATGTTTAGCTAGGCTCCGATACTACTGTAAGTCCACGTTGCTCACCCCGGTTCTTACGGGGAGGCGGAAACGGCGAAAAACAATAAAATTAGCGCAAAAGCAACATGGACTAAAAGCCGGATCTTTGCTAAACTAGAATCTAACAAACTACTAGAGGCTTTAACTACTATGCCGCAAAAATTATACCTCACGGAACCAGTCCTTCGGGTCTTCATTCGGCTGTCCTGCTCGTCCATCCAAGCTCCAAGGTACGATCCGGATCTTTGTCACCTCCGCGGCCTTCTTGAGTCGAAGACGATCCACCCGAGAGTTGTACACCGAGCTCCACCTCAACCCGAGGCAACTAGGGCAACAAGATCGCTAGTCTAGATGCCCTAGGTTGTGTAGAAGATGAAGATGGAAGTGTTTGTCTATGTGGATTCTTTTCTCTCAACACATGAGATCAAAAGAATTTATCAAGAGGAGGAAGAAGGAGGAGCTGCAACCATGAGAGCTTTTCTTTTCTTCTCACAAGAACAAGAGAGAGAAATGAAAATGAATTATGAGCTAAAGAAAATGAACCATGGTTGCAATAATGCAAAACTATCATCATTACAAATCCTTTCATGATAAAGTTGATGGCTACTAATTGAATTGACCATTTTCATAATCCATAAAAGAAAAAGAAATCCAAAGAAGAGTGTAGACCTCTCATGAAGGTCAATGGTCAACTCCGGTCAACGGGTCAACAAAGTCAAGAGAGGTCAAGGTGGTCAAATGGTCAATGCAATTAGCCGTCACTAAACTATCACTAAAAGGATTAGTAAACAATGTCTCCGGCTCATAATGGTTTTGACCAAACGAATTGCCAAAACCCTAATGAGTCCGCATCAAAATGGTTTTGGCCGAACCAACTGCCAAAACCCTAATGAGGCACCTCCTCCTTCATCGCTCCTCAAAACTGTGCATACACACCCGCATCCGCATTCCGTAGAATGCGAATGCACAAAAGACAAAACAAATCCATCCGTGCAATACTAGGATCTGGCTTAAACCAAAACCCACTAGTATTGCCTGCCCGAACAGCATACGCACACAAGTGCACGTAAGTGATCGCAGCCCTGCCGTAAAACCATACGGCCTCTACACGTTTCGCTCAGTGCAGGGAAACTCTCTGTGTGGGACTCTAAAGACTCGACACTACGCTGGCAGTGGGTTTAACCACAGACCGCAAGCGGCACTAGCTGTACGTAACGGCCCCCAGGTAGATGTCGATAAGAAGGCCGATGAGGTAAACCCATCCGAACTCCTACTGAGCCTGTATGTGACAATCTCCGTATAGTCCGGTCTGTTCGTTTGATACATCGCAAGGCGGGCCTAGGGATGGTGAACGTCAGTCCCCCAATAGCGGTACAAGTCGTGTCGGAGTGTAGCCCAGAACACCCTGAGATAACACTGGAAACCTACCATTATATCTTGCTTGCCCTGGCCAGGGACTACTCGTGTAATGGCTCTCCTAGACACGGCGCGATGTCAACCCCCAATACCGGGAGAGACGAATCCTGTCTAACCGTCACTGCCTCCAAGTGCTTCGGGACTGCACCCAACTACTACCTGTTTGCACGACTCCTTTGAGCCGTGGTAGGGTAGTAATCTAAGTAAGTGGGAACACACTTGAGGCGAAGTGACAGTGTCAAGTCAGCGGACTAAGCTGTACTCATGTCACCTGGGAACTGATAACTGATGATAGGTATAATACCAACCAACAGTTCCCGACGAGTCCTGTCCAGTGTACTCGTAACCTAACGAGCACCCGCATACTATCTCCAGTACGACATACTGATGGCTGTGGGACAGACCATCTCCCCCGCTGGGATGAGAAGTGCATACGCTAGTCTACTCCGGAGTATCGATGCCCTGTCTCGATAGTCCTACGACTAGGGACCTGTATAAGGATATGCTTATAGATTACCCAGCCCCCACAAGTATGACTGCCATCACAACGCTGGTAATCAAGCAAAGATCCTAAGGGCTCTACTAATATGTATAAGCGATATGCTAAAAGAAACACATGCACATATTGAAGTAGAAACAAACCAACTAGCATACTACCATTTTGAGCAAGATTGTCTAAACAACTGTGAATATCCCAAGCTTCCATTAAGTAATATACAAGATAGTATGATACAGTAATGGCCTCTAGGGCATATACACTAACAGTTCCAACTCCTGCTTTCGGCGAAGTCATCAAGACTGCTCCCCTTACCAAAAGGTCGGCCTTCAAAAGATTGATTGTCCCCTTTCAACTGACGTCAGTCTTCAATAGGCTGGCACCAGCAGTAGCCCTTCATCAGAGCAGGGGGCATGACGAAGACATTCCCATAACGGAGGCAATCCCATCTGCACGACATGCTCGACGTCGCCACTGGCGCCGGGTGAGAAGAGCTGGGGGCAGTTACCCTTCTGGACTTACCCCGCCAGCTCCAATGGTGGAATTTGACGCTGCTGTTCTAACTGGGAACGGCTTTGATCCACTCAGGAGGGTGCGAAAGAACTCTCCAACCACTGTACTGAAGAAGTCGCCTCCGCCTGTTGAAAACACAACGCAGGAAAAACCGGAACAGCCTCCTCAGCGCCTGACCTCCAAAATCCACAGAGTCTGGCAGAAGGTCCAAGTCTCTGTAATTGAAAAAAATTACTCTCTCCGACCAGAGAAAAAGAAGACTCGACAGGAGGAGGACCATCCCTCCGTCATACAACGGAATGCATCGTCTACATGGGTTCCTGTTACAACGGCCCCTCCTACTTCAACCTCCCACAAAAGGAGAAGGTCGGAGAAAACCCCACCGCCTGCGGCGAATTCCAAAGGCACTGGACCCAAACGCCCCAAGTCTGGGGGCATGGCAGTACATACAGTGTACATGGCTTCCGGGAAAAAGGAAAGCCATACTTCACGGGTCATCGACCACTCACACGGTCTGTGACGAAAGCTCAGGAGCAACAACAAAAGCTCCAGGAGATGCTGACAAAGATGGCTGTACTCACTGGACAGAACGAAAGCCCGGAAGCAACGTCTGAGCAGAGCCAGGAACAAGAGTCCGACACCGAGTTCCTGCGAAGGGTGCTGGAAAGAAAGGATAAAGAGGCCGCGGAACAAGCCGCTAATATAAAACAGATGGCGCTTCTGTTCCAAGACATGGTTGGGATGATGATCCAGCCGGAATCTCCAGCCGAAGTCCCTTCAATAATTATCGAATACGACAAAGGGGAAACGCCAAATCCTCCACCGGTTTTCTCGGCAGCCAAGGAAGAAATGATCTCCAAGGCTGCCCTTGACGACTACATAGCTCAATAAATACAAGCTCATCAGGCAAGCAAAGCGGCTGGCCAAGTCGTCAAAACTGGGCAACCTTATCCAGGCTGGTACGATCAAATCAAGTACCCGCCGGGATATACGATCCCTAAATTCCACGTGTATAAGGGGACAGGCAATCCCCATCAGCCCGTCGCTCAGTTCAGAGCTCTATGCGGCAATACTGGAGGCGACGACAAATTGCTGCTTCGCCAGTTCATCGGCAGCTTGGTGGAGACAGCATTTGAATAGTACTCGGAACATCTGAATGACTCCATCAAAACATTTACAGAAATGGAGCTACTATTCACGCAGCGTTTCGCAAGCGCAAGTGAGCGCACCCCGATCACCGCGTTAATCAATGCCAGGGTGAAGCCGGGAGAGACCTGGGTTCAATACGCAATTCAGTGGCGGAACCTGTGGTCAAAATGCGAACAACGTATCGAAGAAGTTCCTGCCGTGGGCATGTTTGTGGGGACCCTTGATCCTCAGGCAACTATATCCCAATTTATGATGTTCTTCAAGCCGACCACCTTCCAGGCCTTGATCGACAAGCTGGCCCAAATGGACCAGATGGGCCATAGGCCGTCCTCTTCGAAAACGGATCCCCAGAATGAGAAGGGCAAAGGAAAAGCGACTTTCGTTGCCAACGCTCAACAACAACCGAGTGACTCGAAACCGGTTGCTCGCCAAAGCAACAAACCACGATCCCTTGAAGAGAAGTTGAGACGTCCTTACTCGTTTCCCCCGGATAAAACAAGGAGACTGTTCGAACTGGCGGTGCGCAACAGGCTCATCACTCTGCCGGATCCAAGACGCCCACTGCAGCCTGGTGACGTCAACAGTCCCAACTACTGCCCTTACCATAGAGTAATGGGTCACCCAATCGAAGATTGCTACGTCTTCAAAAATTGGGTCGAGGACCAGCACCAACAAGGAAAGTTCGCACTGTCCGAAAGCTAGAAAGTAAACCCGCCACAGCAGTACACTCCTAAAAAGGGGGATACGCCGAGGGCATCATGCTCATTTGTAGAAGAAGCTCCGTGGGAAGTTGCTCTTTCGGCTAAAACTAAAAGAATGCTGAAGGATCTTCAAGCATGCCCGGTAATCATGTGGAAAAGCCCGCGGGAGCCCGAGATCATTGACGAGATGCTGAAACCGCGCCCAACACCGAAAGTTGGTAGCGATGGGCAAAACACCCAGGTCAGGCCTTCAAAGTCTTCGAAGAAAAAGAAGAAGACCAAGAAGCCCGTGCAGCTTGACGACAAGTGCACAGA
Organism: Agapanthus africanus; assembly: GCA_030015575.1. Taxonomy (NCBI): domain Eukaryota; kingdom Viridiplantae; phylum Streptophyta; class Magnoliopsida; order Asparagales; family Amaryllidaceae; genus Agapanthus; species Agapanthus africanus. The sequence continues at coordinate 306,524,796 of CM057339.1, forward strand.
CCTGCAGAACTATATTGACTCGCTGGAGGAATACAACCAGAAGGCGTGGACCCCAATCACACTAGAAGAGTTCCTCAACCACATACTTGAGAACGGAAACAGTGACAATGACGAGGGAGACAACTCATAAGAAGAACCCCGAGGATTATATGGCAAGTTGCCACATGATCCCTCATTCGTCGGTGAATGGCAAAGAAGCTCCCTCGGTATTAGAAAATAACGTAGAGAAGCTGGAGGCAGGACCGGCGTCAAAATCCCTAGAGTCGTCAGACAACTTGATTGACAAGCTGCTAAACGAAACCCTTCAAAAGAGCAAAGTCGACCGCGAATGTGAAACGGCCATATACGAAAAGGCCAAGTATCGGCGTCAGGATGAGGGAGTTGCGGTAAGGAAGAGTCACGAAGTACTCCAACTGGATCGAAGCACACCCATGACAGACAAAAGCAAGTTTAAGACGGGGAAACGGTTCACCAAAGCCCTGTCAATGGGAATGAAGCTGCCACCTTTCTAAGGAAATACTCCTGGGAGTACGTGCCTTGACGAAGCGGATGTATATCCGAAATACTGCTTATACCATCGGAGGGTCATACACCCTACCAAAGAGTGCAATGCTTTCAAGAAGTGATGGCAGGGATACGTTGCCCATCGACAACACTTCAAGCGAATGAAGCGCAGAGCCCGTCGAGAACAGAGAACCTCGACAGATGAGCGTGGAAAAACGACTGGCAACTATTATATGGTTGATGCCATTTCGACAAAAGGAAAATCTCAAGTTCTTACCTTCGGGAGCGATTCTGACGAAAAAATAGCCCTCGGTCCTCTCTTCAAGGAATCCACCTCTGAAAAAGAAGAAGGGGTGAAGAACTGTGAGAACATTCAGTTGCGTAACTGTACGTTGCCTGAAAAGAATCTTGGACTCTCAAACAAAGGTTCGAGCAACAGAGACTAGGGGATGGAAAAAGTCCCTGGTCATCGAAGAGCTCACAGTCAAGTACCCGTCTAAGAAGAACAAGGTAGATTACAATGTTCTAGCACATCTGAAGAAGATACCTTCACAATTGAGCATTTTGGATGCCCTTATCCTGTCTAAAGAGGCACGAGATTCTCTAATCAATGCACTGCAAGAGCCTGATCAGTTCCAAGCTTTCCTTGCGGAAGAAAAAATGAAGGACGAACTGACAGAGGTTCATACAACTGACATCACATTCAGCGATGAAGATCTCCTCCTCGGAACATGTGAACACAACCGTCCGTTGTATGTAACCGGGCACTGCCACGATATCAAGATAGGGAAGATCCTGGTTGACAATGGGTCCTCCGTCAACCTTCTCAATATGAAGGCGCTAAAGGAGATCTGCATGAACGTTCAGCACCTGGATCGGGACAAAATTACCATCTCCGGGTTCGACTCGCAGTCATCACAGACGCCTAGGTCTGTGATACTGACGTTACGCTTTGGGATGATCATCACTGATGTCACGCCCCGCTTCCCAGTGTACGGCGAAGTGGACGCGACGAGGCCCGCTACGTATGTACTCAGAAATACATACGCTAAGCGTAACTAAGCAATATAAAATAATCACAAGAGACAAAAGATGGAAAATAACAGCAACTTTTATTAATAACATTCTTTTTACAATGCATGAAATGGAAATACATCTGAACTGAAAAGCAATGCCTAAACAATGGCATAATAAAGGAAATACTGAGAAGAGCAAGTACAAAGTCTAGAGCTCTGGGTCTTCCTGGAATTCCTCCAAATCTTCACTTGTAGGCTCGGTCTCAACTTGGTCCAACGCACCTGACGACATTCAAAGAAGAGAGAAATAGAATGTCGTCAGCGAACAAGTCGCTCGGTAAGTCCCAAAGAAAAATGAAGAATGAGAGTGACAGAGTATGGTATTTTCTAAAGTTTTGTATTGTAGTATATTATGGAATATTGTTTAACGATATTGTTTGTAGCTTGGTACAGAAAGCTGCCAGTGTATACGAGGGGAGTCTCTATATGCCAGAGACTAAGGGCACGTATAGTACAAGGAACCGTTTATGCCACGGTACAACAGCAACTGAATATAGGTTAGGTGTCTTAATCTGACCACCTCATTCCACTTTTAACATCTTCCGTACCAATCTACCCCTTTAAACCCAGCGATGTTATATTTGTATTGTTATCTTGTAAACTTGTAATGATTGCTTGATTGACTTGATTGACTGACCGAAACCATGATATCAGAAAACGGTTATAACCGTAGAGTCATGTAAATGGAATACTGGGAAACATGTAAAAGGAATATCCATGGTTCGGTTCAGTCAAGTAGATTGTTAACTGGATTCTGGGATTCATGTATTCATCTTGAGTTGAAATATAAAGAATATAGATTGACTTGAATCATTTTCAAGTCAGAAATAGTCAGACTCTAATCCGAGTCAGACTAAAAGAAAGTGAGTTGAAGTTCAATAATTGTTAAGGGCCTTATTGTAATTTATAAAACTTGAGGGGGTTTATTGTAAAAAATACTATTGTATATTTTTCAAAATACAACTCAAGTATTTAATTATCGTCTTTATGTACATACAACAATTTAATGATCAAGATAAATATGTATACATGTTCGAATAACATGAAATGAGTCAAGTATATTATTCGAGTAACTACCATAAACAATGCTGTAAAGAAATATTATGTACGACTAATTAATCAAGTTGAAAGAATACGAGAACATAAACAAAAATATGGCTCTAAGTGTTTTGCATGTGTGAGTTACAGTTTCACCTAAATACGACTACCGGTTTGAGAGATATATATGTTTTCGTATCGTCGCGCAAAACGGATCAGAATCTATTCGGCACCGTCACATATTTTTAAAACGCAGTTTGAGTTAACTTCTATCGGGTTTCAGGTTACGAAGCTTATTATAAAATTGTAGGTATTTCGATGTACTTATTCAAAACACCAAGATTCACATGATTTGGATTTCTAAAGATCTAGTTATGATCATTTTAATATCAGCGTTTAAAACAGAAATTCAGATTTCTGGACAGCAACTATATATTCTATTGCAAAGCCTATATCAGGTTGTTTCATGCATTCCTAAGTAATATAATATACATAAAATTATAGTTCTATCAATGGTGCATCTACACATCTAAATTTTGTCACAAACGGACATCGGGTGTTCGAGTTATGTCCAATTTAAAAACAGTGTGCGAATCGGAACAGATTCTGTCCAGATCCGTCACTTAATATTGTAACGCAGTTTTCTTTATCTTAGATAGGTTTTCAGTAAAACTGTAAAACTAAGAAAATCTAGATCATTCGATGTAGATATCAAAAACACCTGAGTTTGATCAATTTGGATACCGGTATACCAAGTTATGTGTCCTAGAAGTTGACTGATAACTGCAGTTTTCTGTTTTACGATCAGTGAATAAATACGATGTAATTCCTAAACCGTTATGCGGATCGATCTAAAATTTTTACAGCGTGTACAAAATAATATATTCTATCATATGTAAATTTCCTGAAATTTTCAGAGTTAAAAATTAATTTATAAAAATTATTTTAAATCTAAAGGTATTGATATGTCATATGTGAGAAATGAGAAAACTAAGGTATTTATTCGTAACTTCATTTTATTTTTTTTAAATAAAGTGATTTAAACTAAAACAACAAACATACAATCCTAATTGGTCACTATGAAATCTTAACATGTGAATTGAGAGTAATGAAAAAGACTTTACAAACTATATATGTGTGTATGTTTGTGTGTTCATTATTTATATATATATCTATTTAATTAATTATTTATGAACTATGATATGTCAAGTGAAGTTTTTCATGGCAATATAAAACAAGAGAAATATAAAGAGAAAAAAGAAAGAGATGGAGGAAGGAAAAAGTGAAGGGACTTACATGCACAAGCCGGTATTGTCACCGAGCTTGTCTATCCGCCGATAGCCTCGCGTTACTAGCGAGACCTTCTTGAAGACTTCTTCTTGTTCTTCTTCTTGGATTCTAGGTGAAGAGGAAGAAGTGAGAGATAGAAAAATATGAGGAAGGAAAAGATGGAGGAGGACAATAAGGATGGTGTAATGGTGAATTATAATATATGCATTTAACATGAGAATTAAAAGAGAAATGAAAGGTCACCATTCATTTTGGAAATGAAAGGTCTCATTTGTAGGTTATGAGAAAAATAAAAAATGATAAAAAAAAAATAATTGCAAGAATGGGGATTTGAACATGTGACTTATGGAATAACAATGCAAGGACTTAACCAATGAGCTATAAGGTTGTTCATGCATATATTTAATTAGTATTAAATATATGATGTTGCTTAAAAAGAAAATGGGCTTTTTAGATAGGCTGTAGAAAATAAGAATAATGGATTTGGGTTAAATATTTATGAAAGGAAAAATAAGAATGAGAAGTTAAAAACTTAAATATAAGAAAAAGATATTGTACCTAGAAAAAAATACATAATAGATTGAGGAATAAAATAATAATAAAGAAAAAGGAAAATACCACGTAGAAATAAATACGGTATATTATTGAAGAGGGATAATACAAATGTATAAAGATTTTGGGGTCATTACATTCTACCCTCCTTAAAAATAATTTCGTCCTCGAAATTACTCAAGAAGGATGATGTAACAGAGTAAGGAAACAGGATTAGGATGATGTCTTCTTCGAGCTCTGTCGATTGATACTCTAACCAATTGAGCTAATAAGTCTACAAGATACAAATAGAAAGGATGAATAAGAATTAAGGATTCAAAAGTGGAGAGATGGACTTCAAGGAAACCGAAGGTGGAGTTCAAGATGGATTCAAGGAATATGTAATGTAAAGAATGTTTTCAGTTGCTGTTTCTTGTGTTTTATATTGCTTAGGTTGTTCACGCAGAACAGAACTGCATGATAGGGTTTCATACAGCTCTGACCTGCATGGGCCGCCAACAAAACCTGTCACGCCCCGCTTCCCAGTGTACGGCGAAGTGGACGCGACGAGGCCCGCTACGTATGTACTCAGAAATACATACGCTAAGCGTAACTAAGCAATATAAAATAATCACAAGAGACAAAAGATGGAAAATAACAGCAACTTTTATTAATAACATTCTTTTTACAATGCATGAAATGGAAATACATCTGAACTGAAAAGCAATGCCTAAACAATGGCATAATAAAGGAAATACTGAGAAGAGCAAGTACAAAGTCTAGAGCTCTGGGTCTTCCTGGAATTCCTCCAAATCTTCACTTGTAGGCTCGGTCTCAACTTGGTCCAACGCACCTGACGACATTCAAAGAAGAGAGAAATAGAATGTCGTCAGCGAACAAGTCGCTCGGTAAGTCCCAAAGAAAAATGAAGAATGAGAGTGACAGAGTATGGTATTTTCTAAAGTTTTGTATTGTAGTATATTATGGAATATTGTTTAACGATATTGTTTGTAGCTTGGTACAGAAAGCTGCCAGTGTATACGAGGGGAGTCTCTATATGCCAGAGACTAAGGGCACGTATAGTACAAGGAACCGTTTATGCCACGGTACAACAGCAACTGAATATAGGTTAGGTGTCTTAATCTGACCACCTCATTCCACTTTTAACATCTTCCGTACCAATCTACCCCTTTAAACCCCGCGATGTTATATTTGTATTGTTATCTTGTAAACTTGTAATGATTGCTTGATTGACTGACCGAAACCATGATATCAGGAAACGGTTATAACCGTAGAGTCATGTAAATGGAATACTGGGAAACATGTAAAAGGAATATCTATGGTTCGGTTCAGTCAAGTAGATTGTTAACTGGATTCTGGGATTCATGTATTCATCTTGAGTTGAAATATAAAGAATATAGATTGACTTGAATCATTTTCAAGTCAGAAATAGTCAGACTCTAACCCGAGTCAGACTAAAAGAAAGTGAGTTGAAGTTCAATAATTGTTAAGGGCCTTATTGTAATTTATAAAACTTGAGGGGGTTTATTGTAAAAAATACTATTGTATATTTTTCAAAATACAACTCAAGTATTTAATTATCGTCTTTATGTACATACAACAATTTAATGATCAAGATAAATATGTATACATGTTCGAATAACATGAAATGAGTCAAGTATATTATTCGAGTAACTACCATAAACAATGCTGTAAAGAAATATTATGTACGACTAATTAATCAAGTTGAAAGAATACGAGAACATAAACAAAAATATGGCTCTAAGTGTTTTGCATGTGTGAGTTACAGTTTCACCTAAATACGACTACCGGTTTGAGAGATATATATGTTTTCGTATCGTCACGCAAAACGGATCAGAATCTATTCGGCACCGTCACATATTTTTAAAACGCAGTTTGAGTTAACTTCTATCGGGTTTCAGGTTACGAAACTTATTATAAAATTGTAGGTATTTCGATGTACTTATTCAAAACACCAAGATTCACATGATTTGGATTTCTAAAGATCTAGTTATGATCATTTTAATATCAGCGTTTAAAACAGAAATTTAGATTTCTGGACAGCAACTATATATTCTATTGCAAAGCCTATATCAGGTTGTTTCATGCATTCCTAAGTAATATAATATACAGAAAATTATAGTTCTATCAATGGTGCATCTACACATCTAAATTTTGTCACAAACGGACATCGGGTGTTCGAGTTATGTCCAATTTAAAAACAGTGTGCGAATCGGAACAGATTCTGTCCAGATCCGTCACTTAATATTGTAACGCAGTTTTCTTTATCTTAGATGGGTTTTCAGTAAAACTATAAAACTAAGAAAATCTAGATCATTCGATGTAGATATCAGAAACAACTGAGTTTGATCAATTTGGATACCGGTATACCAAGTTATGTGTCCTAGAAGTTGACTGATAACTGCAGTTTTCTGTTTTACGATCAGTGAATAAATACGATGTAATTCCTAAACCGTTATGCGGATCGATCTAAAATTTTTACAGCGTGTACAAAATAATATATTCTATCATATGTAAATTTCCTGAAATTTTCAGAGTTAAAAATTAATTTATAAAAATTATTTTAAAACTAAAGGTATTGATATGTCATATGTGAGAAATGAGAAAACTAAGGTATTTATTCGTAACTTCATTTTTTTTTATTTTAAATAAAGTGATTTAAACTAAAACAACAAACATACAATCCTAATTGGTCACTATGAAATCTTAACATGTGAATTGAGAGTAATGAAAAAGACTTTACAAACTATATATGTGTGTATGTTTGTGTGTTCATTATTTATATATATATCTATTTAATTAATTATTTATGAACTATGATATGTCAAGTGAAGTTTTTCATGGCAATATAAAACAAGAGAAATATAAAGAGAAAAAAGAAAGAGATGGAGGAAGGAAAAAGTGAAGGGACTTACATGCACAAGCTGGTATTGTCACCGGGCTTGTCTATCCGCCGATAGCCTCGCGTTACTAGCGAGACCTTCTTGAAGACTTCTTCTTGTTCTTCTTCTTGGATTCTAGGTGAAGAGGAAGAAGTGAGAGATAGAAAAATATGAGGAAGGAAAAGATGGAGGAGGACAATAAGGATGGTGTAATGGTGAATTATAATATATGCATTTAACATGAGAATTAAAAGAGAAATGAAAGGTCGCCATTCATTTTGGAAATGAAAGGTCTCATTTGTAGGTTATGAGAAAAATAAAAAATGATAAAAAAATAATAATTGCAAGAATGGGGATTTGAACATGTGACTTATGGAATAACAATGCAAGGACTTAACCAATGAGCTATAAGGTTGTTCATGCATATATTTAATTAGTATTAAATATATGATGTTGCTTAAAAAGAAAATGGGCTTTTTAGATGGGCTGTAGAAAATAAGAATAATGGATTTGGGTTAAATATTTATGAAAGAAAAAATAAGAATGAGAAGTTAAAAACTTAAATATAAGAAAAAGATATTGTACCTAGAAAAAAATACATAATAGATTGAGGAATAAAATAATAATAAAGAAAAAGGAAAATACCAAGTACAAATAAATACGGTATATTATTGAAGAGGGATAATACAAATGTATAAAGATTTTGGGGTCATTACAACTGACATCAAATGTCATGTCATTGACGCCAAGATTTGCTATAACGCTCTGCTCGGCTGGCCTTGGTTACATGCATATAACATTATCCCTTCCACACAACATCAGTGTATGAAGTACTTCAAAGATGGCCTCAAGTACACAGTTACAGGGAAGCTAAACCCATTCTCCATAAATGAAGTCCGCAAATATGAAGACACCAAGTACTTCTTACCAGACTTCGAAGACAAGGAAAGATGTCATAAACCGGAGAATAAACAAAAAGCCGTCGCCACTATCCCGATCTTTGGGAGCAATACCGAAGAGGAGGAAGAGATAGTCTTCTCGGGGCAACCCCAAGGCAGCAGGCCAGGGCTAGCTACTCCTATGTTGGTCTTTGGTAGTGACTTTGAGGACGAGGTCAACGTCGTGTTCTCCACTCGCCCATCAGCACAAACTTTTGCTGGTACTGATTAGAGTTTACAAATTACCATGGTTCCGCAAGGGCATTACAGGGAACTTGATGCACTTAATACATATAGTGTACAAGAGCTGCAGACCTTCTAAGTCCCTCCCAGGCGAAGAGGTGAAAAAACGATCCTCTTCTATCAATCCACGGAGACCAAATTGGAGAAAGAAGTCTGGCATGGTGCCGATTTTGCGCTCGATAGGCTCCAACCAATCCGTCTGCCCAGATATTACGCAGAGGGATTGAAAAGACTGTTAAGATGCCAAGGCGTACCCTTCAAACAAATCGCTCGACAAGCCTAGTTCTACAACAAGATTTAGGACATTCCCGGGACTCAGTGAAAAATACCCAACGGGAGGATATAGACGACAGGACTGGGATACGTTCGGTCCAAGAAACGGGAGCGATTCTATGGCTGCCATGTCATAAATAACTCCGGTGAAGAAGCGACTGCATTTCCAGATAGCGTTGATGTCGAACCAGTGCGAGATCCCGCCGTGAGAATACCAAGCCCGTCGTTCGAAGAACAGATTGACAAGCTAATAAGGGAAGCGGGTCTAAAGGTTCGGGATGACCACAACCGCGAAATGGCCATTTACGAGAAATCCAGGACGCAACGTATCATTCAGCAGGCTACGAAAGTTGACGATGCTCTTCACCCTCAGCCCGTTGTGCGCTCTCGTGGCAAGAAGAAAGCCCGATGTAGAAGAAACAACAAGGTGAAGAACGGAAATGACGTTCAAAAACAGCGAAGTGGATCCAAGAAGCCTTGCGATCGAGAAAAAGTCAGCTGGAATCCGTCTTTTATGAAAAAGATGGGTCGGGAATATTCTTTCCCTCGAGACAAGACAAGGAAAATCTTCGACCTTGTCATGAAGCATCAAATGATAATGCTCCTGGAGTCTCGATACCCTGAACAGATAAACGGGGTCCATCACCCAGATTATTGCTCCTACCACCGAGTAATAGGACATCCGCTTGAAGACTATTTCACCTTCAAAGACTGGGTTGAAGACCAGTATCAGCAAGGCATGTTTGCTTTATCCGACAGTTGGAGGTAGCCCCACCACGAAAGCATGAGCCAAAAGCGACCTACATTGCGAGGGTAAGTCCATATCAACATCGAGCTTTGAAACGAGCTCGTACCTGCCACATGATAACACTGTCGAAAGAGGGAGAGCATGAGAATGTAGACAACCTTTCCCGTTGCCTCGCAGATGAAAACGAGGAAGAGGTGATCTCAGAATTTCCACCGACGCCAAAAGAGCTGGAGGATGGGATACATACCAATGCGGACAATCTGAGGAAAATTGACTTAGGGGCAACAAACGATCCGAGGCCAACGTTCGTCAGTGAGCTGCTGTCTAAAGAGCAGGTGGCTACACTAAAAGACGTGCTTATGCAGTACAAAGACTGCTTCGTATGCAACTATTTCGAGATGCCGGGACTAAATCCAGAAATAGCGGTGCATAGACTGGCTATATCGCCGGACGTTAAGCCAGTCAAGCAGGCGCCAAGAAGAATGCGGCTCGAACTTGAGATGAGTATCAATGCCGAAGTCAAGAAGCTAATCGACTCCAGCTTCATCCAAGAAGTTCAATATCCTGACTGGATCGCCAACATTGTCCCAGTGATGAAGAAAAATGGGACAGTACGCATCTGTGTGGACTTTCGGGATCTCAATAAAGCTTGTCTGAAGGATGACTTCACAATGCCTATTACCGAGCTTATGATTGATAACACGTCTACCCATAAGGTCTTCTCCTTCATGGATGGATTTCAGGGTACAATCAAGTAAAGATGCATCCCGAAGACTAAAAGCACATTGCCTTCCGAACCCCGCTAGGCATATTCTGCAATAAGGTGATGCCCTTTGGCTTGAAGAATGCAGGCGCTACCTACCAGAGGGCCATGAAAAAGATCTTTGATGACCTCATCCATGAGATCGTTGAATGCTATATCGACGACCTTGTGGTGAAAAGCAAATTGTACGAAGAACACTGGGAACATCTGAAAATAGTGTTCAAGCGCCTTCGGAAGTACAACCTGAAGATGAACCCCCTGAAGTGTGCGTTTGGAGTCTCCTCAGGCAAATTCCTAGGATTCATCGTACGACACCGAGGCATCAAAGTAGACCCATCAAAGATCAAGGCGATTATGGAAATGCCTTCGCCAAGAACTCTTAAGCAACTGCGGTCTCTCCAAGAAAAGCTCACGTATATCTGAAGGTTCATAGTTAACCTCTCTGGCAAATGCCGCCCCTATTGCCATCTAATGAAGAAAGGGACTCCGTTCATTTGGGATCGTAAATGCCAAAGTGCACTGGACGAAATCATACAATATCTGCTGAACCCGTCAGTACTGACCGCTCCGGTCAAGGGAAGGCCTCTCATCCCGTATACAACAGCCCTTGAAGGTTCTTTAGGCACACGATAGGCATAGGAGAACGACCAGGGGAAGGAGAGAGCTCTTTATTATTTGAGTCGAGTTCTTCAGGGGGCAGAAAACAACTACTCCCCCATCGAAAAGCATTGCCTGACACTGATCTTCATGATAACGAAACTTCAACATTATGCCTTGGCACATGAGGTCCATCTCATATCAAAGGTGGATCCTCTCAAGTATTTGATGTCAAGAGCCATACTAACGGGAAGGCTTGCCAAATGGGCCCTCCTCTTGATAGAGTTCTCGATAGTATATCGACCCCTCAAGGAAGTAAAAGGCCAGGCCATCGCCGACTTTCTCGCCAAGCATCCGATACCAGTCGACTCTCCTTTAAATTGCGAATTGCCAGATGAACACGCGTTCAACGCAATCAACAGAGAGGATGAAGGAAATAATGCCTGATGGGAACTCTACTTCGATGGAGCATCTTCCATGAAGAAGTGAAAGCAAAACACCCCCATAATCAAAGCTGGAGTAGGCCTTATCTTTGTGACTCCACAAAGAGGGATAATATTGTTCTCCACCGAAAGCCGGGAAAGACAAACGTCTTGCCCGAATTTAGGGGCAGATGCTAATTGGTGCTATCCGTCCACCTCTCCGAAGATGCCAAGTTGATTTATGGCACCATGTATCGAAGGTTTAAACGGATGCGGCTGATATAGCAGACTTCGTCAGATTCAACCTCGTTGAGGGATTTTTGATTATGGGGACGTTCTTTCCTGCAGGCGCAAGCCCCTGCAGTTAATTACGCTACCGCATCGCGGTAACCACTTTCTCCTTCTCCAGATGGTCACTTCGTGTCGTGTGTGTTTGTTTTGTTTTTGGTTGCCCGTGGATTGTATACGGAGACTAATTTATGTTGTCGCCCGTAGGGCGTGGACTAGTCCAAATCCGTATTTTCTTATATTTGGGTTTGGGGGTTTGGGTTTAAGAATACGTTAGTCTCATTTAAGACTAAGATCAACTTAAACGTTTGTTAAGGATACGTTAGTCTAATTTTTAGGCTAAGATCAACTTAACGGGATCATTTAGATCCAACAAGAGAGCATTTGGGCTCTGTTGTTTAGTTTAGGGACTTTGCGGTCTATTGTTAGTTTAAGGACATTACGGTCCAAGGTTAAGGACATCATAGTCCGTGGGTTTAAAGGGACCCCACAATCCGAGGTTGAGGACATCATAGTCCATGAGTTTAAGGACCCCACAGTCCAGTTTAAAGACGTCATAGTCTGTGAAATGTGTGGTTGTCGGGACCCGTCACCTCTCTGAAGACGTTGAAGGATTACAACGACAAATATCAAAGGAGTGAAGAGATGTACCCTTGAACCAAAGTTGATTGGGGGATCTGTAGTCCAATTTGGAACTAAGATCAATTAATTAGATTATGAGCACATTGGCTCGATTAAATCTGAATTGATGACTTATGGCCAATTTGGGCTAAGTCCAATTAGGTTTAAAATGTTGGCCCTTTGTTGGGCTATTGAACATTTGTCTCGGTTTAACCCCTCATTATTTAGCAATACTAAACAAGAGTTTGAAGGCTCTGATAATATTTTGTCTTTGGCTGAGCATTTAAACATTATAGTTCTGGACTTTAAGGCTCATTTAAAGAGGAGATTTGCCTCTAGAAAAAAAAACTTAGCCAATTTGGGCTAAGCTGGTTTGAAAATAGTGTTAAACACTAGAGAACATCTGGCGGTTACGTGTCCTCACGTGATGTATTTGAAACAGTGTTAAACACTGGAGAAAAAATGCTCAAAATAGTGTTAAACACTAGGAAGGAAGGAAGGGGTCACGTGGGGGCACGTGAGGGCACCTAAAGGTGGGGCCAGACCTTCTTTATTTTGTTCTCAGAATATTCAGGTAAGTGTTAAACACTTTTAGTTTTCACAGCCATCACGTGTGGACACGTGATAGGTACTCATGCATTGATTTATTATAGTGTTTATTAGGGGTCACGTGAGAACACGTAAGAGCGCCCAAAAATCAGTGCTGCCTTTGCCATTGTTTTCTTTGTTTTTGAAGGTCGCGTGGGAGCACGTGAGGCATTGCCTCTGGGCTAATTCCTTCTTATTTTTGGGGAGTCTGTGTAAGGGTCACGTGGGAACACGTAATGCGCTGAAAATAGTGTTAAACACTAAGAACAAAACGCTCAAAATAGTGTTAAACACTAAAATTGGATTGCTCACGTGGGACCATGTGATGCCTCTGAAGGTGGGGACCAATCTTCCTTTGTTCTATTCTCAAATTTGCAAATAAGTGTTAAACACTTTTAGTTTTCATGGCCATCACGTGTGGGCACGTGATAGGCACTTATGCGCTGATTTATTAAGGTATTTATTAGGGGTCACGTGAGGACACGTGCGGGCACCCTAATTAGAATCTGCCTTTGCCTTTATTTTTCTTTGTTTTGGAGGTCACGTGGGAGCACGTGAGGCATTGCCTCTGGGCTAATTCCTTCTTATTTTGGAGAATCTTTTTAGGGGTCACGTGAGGGCACGTGACCTAGTTTTATTCTTTCTTTTCTGATCACTGGGGATTGGAGTCACGTGTCATCACGTGACCAAGTTCTTTACGTGCATGGAGATCTTTCAAGTCCCTTTATTTTAAGAATTAAATTCTCTGTAGGGTTAAACCCTAATTATGTTTTTAGGGGAATTAAATTCCTATTTATATGGAAGAATTAAATTCTTATATAGGGTTAAACCCTAATTCTGTCTTGGAGGAATTAAATTCCTATGAAATTGGGAGAATTAAATTCTCATATAGGGTTAAACCCTAGTTTTATTTGGAGGAATTAAATTCCTATGAAATTGGGAGAATTAAATTCTCATATAGGGTTAAACCCTAGTTTTACTTTTGGGAGAATTAAATTCTTTAAACTCAATTCTCCCTCTAAGTTTTGGATCTACATGGCAGAATCTCCCCGATGAGAATTAAATTCTCAACTTGTGGGGAGATTTGCTTCTGCAGATCTTCCACCAGAGGAAGAACTAAGTTCTTTTGCAGAAGAGTTAAACTCTTAGATTGAGAATTAAATTCTTTTTTTTTTATGGAGCTTTGATCCCTTTCCCTTTTCTCACCTAGGGTTTCTTTTCTTGAGAATTAAATTCTCCTTTTTTTCTCTCTGCTATTTTTCTTCAGAAAATTCCAAGATCCAAAAATCAATCCTCCTATCCTCTTCTTGGCTCCTATTTATAGGAGAAGGAAAAGAATCAATTTATTTAGTAAATCATTCATTGAAAGATTTTGTTTGTTTTTGTAACGAACATGATCTTATAGATTACTCAGTAAATTTTATTCACCATTGGATTTTTAATCCAGAAGATATTTTGTTTGTTATTCTTGGTGAATTTTAGGGAAATATTTCCTTGTATAAAATCTTTCCATAAATTGGTGATTTTTAATCACCAATGGATTTTTAATCCAACGGTGCTCCACTTTACAGAGCATGATCCTCTTTTGTTTGGAAAGATTTAAAGAAATACTTTCCCAGTTAGGCTCTTTGATTTCCCTTAATGAGAATTTAATTTAATTAATTCAGAAGGCTTTTAAAGCCCATCACGTGTTGGCACGCGATCTCAATGTTTGATCATTGAAATAGAATTTAGTTCTATCATTTAAAGAGCTAAAGGACCCGTCACGTGTTGACACGTGACCCTCCTTTACTCAGAATTTAATTCTGCTTTTTAACAGAGCTAAGGAATCCTTACGTGTTGGCACGTGACCCTCTTTTATTCAGAATTTAATTCTGCCTTTTAACAGAGCTAAGAGACCATCACATGTCAGCACGTGGCCCTCTTTTATTCAGAATTTAATTCCGCCTTTTAACAGAGCTAAGGGACCATCACATGTCAGCACGTGACCCTCTTTTATTCAGAATTTAATTCTGCCTTTTAACAGAGCTAAGGGACCATCACGTGTCAGCACATGACCCTTGGTCACGTGTGAGCACGTGATGCCCCATTGGGGTCTTTCCTTAGCTGTTTTGTTACATTTTTATTTGATTAGAATTTAATTCTATAAAGTAGAGATCACAGGAATCTATCACATGTCAACACGTGACCCTTGGTCACGTGTGAGCACGTGATACCTCATTGAGGTATTTCCTGATTTTTTATCAGGGAACAAATGCCCCCACTGCGTTGTTCTCACGTGTCTACACGTGAGTGCAACGCTGTCACCTTTGTGACTGTTGGATCTATCTAGGGAATAGGGGAGATGAACTATTTCCCATCACATCCTATAAATGCCAGCGTCCCTTCAGAAGCGCCTCCACTTTGTTCATCTTCTTCCTTGGTTGCTTTTTCCTTTGAGAATTTAATTCTCTCTCCCAGTGCTTAGTTCTCTGTTTCGAAAATTTCCAGAGTTTAACTCTGTTAAAAAGATTCCCTTTTCTCAGGTAATGATCTTGAATGGCTGAAGCACTTTTGTAGAAATCTTCGTTTGGATTTTAAATCCATACCAAGGGTTTTTCACTTTAATAAGAACCCATTTTTTTTAAAGTTCTTTAAAAGAAAACCACTCAATCTTTAAATCATAACTCCCTTTTGTTAAAGCTCCTTTGATATCAGATATCGATGGCGATGCTTGTCTTTTTCTCTGGAATTTAATTCCATTCCAAAGAGCTTTGGCTCTGAAAAATATTTTTGGGAATTTAATTCCCGTGTTCAAAAGGAATTTAATTCCTCTAAAGAACTCAGTTCTTTAACAGAAGATCTCTTGAGATTTTTCTGCCTGAGTTGTTCTTTGCAACAAAAGAAATGATTTGCAGTAGGGTTTTCTGGGAATTTAATTCCCTTGTTCTGCTTGATGTTTGCAGAGTCCAGGATGGATTTCTTTTTTGGGGAATGTGTAGTGTCATTTGAAATCCACTGTTCATTTATTGAGAATCTTCCTTTTGTTCTCATATTAATTGATCTGCCTCATCATTAGTAAGCCGCCATCTTGATTTTGTGGGACCCATACGTTTTGTAACCAATGGTCCCATAAAATAAGTCCTCTGTCACTTTCTTCCACTGTCTTTTTATATATATATACATTTATAAACATATATATATATACACACATGTTGGCTTCGCTTAACAGTTTCCCTTTCTTTTATTTCAGGCACAATGACTTCTGTTCCATACTTCCCTTTCACCCGCTCGGAGGTTGCCTTTCCTCAGTCACTGTCTGATGAAGAGGTGATGGCGATGATCAGGGCTCATGATCTGAATTGCACCAATTTACTTTTATGGGGGACCTGGTACGGTCACATCATCCGTGGTCGCCGCAGTTTTCTTTGCGAGATACCGACAGAGCCTACCTATCCATTCCTGCCGATAGATCCTCCACGGACCGCCTTTGCTGTGGAGATGCTGAATTGGACCCCTATGGGACGGCTTGAGCCTTCAACAACTGATATTCCGAACCATTCGGTGCCGGCTATAGACATTTTAGGGCGCCGCATTTGCCAGGGCGAAGCCCAGCCATGGGGACAGATTTTCAAGATAGGGCTTACTCCTCGACATCCCACAGGCTACCTTCTCTGGGCCCGTTATATCCTGTCCGCCCATCGTGCGCGACTGCAAAGGGCCGGACTCTATCAGGCGATATATGCGTCTCTTTTCCACTATCAGTCTCCCCATGTCTGGTGGGTTAAGGCCTTCTTAAACCAATGGAATCTTCCCACCAACACCTTCCTTCTAGGGGACCGCGAAGTTTCAATTTCTCTGGAAGAATTTCGCGAGATCTCAGGGTTGCTGGTCAGTGGGACACTTTATGAAGAATTACTGCCTCCCGATGAGTATGTCTTCGAGACCGAGCATGCCATGCTTGACGGCCTGTCGACCGAGAATGTCGTCCGCCACAAGCGCTCAAGCTTGATCAAGACCCTGAGTATTTTTGACAAACAATTCACAAAGTCAGAGGAGCAGGGCGTCACTTTTAAAAGCTTTATCGCCTGCTTCCTTCGCGACGATGTCCTATCAAAGACGGCTCCGAAGTTCGCGAACATTAGCGACCCCTTTGGGTTTGGTTAAAATAAGCGGCCGACTAAAGAAGAAGACTTGCTGCAGTACTATATTCCCATCATGTCAGCGATATCTTTCGAGTCGATTGCAACTCGTGGTATGGATGGGGAGACTTTCTTTGTGGGCTTCATCAGTGTTTGGCTTAGCTGGTTCGCCATTCCTATGCATCGCCGTTTCATGAGAGCCTCAGTTATCTACCCTGTTCATCGCATTGCTGAGGGAACGCGACTAGATGTGGGCATTGTAGGGCTAGCGCATCTATTTCATGGGTTAGGCGTCGCGGCCAATACCTCAACTCCAGGCGTAGATGTGATAAATTTCTCTCTTCATTACTTTACATCCTGGATTGAGATGCACGTGCTGGGGGCATTTGCTGCGCACCAAAGACCCAAATTTTATGACGCTTACACTTTTCCGCGACTCATGCGGCTGGTGGACGCTTCTGCTCCTGACCCGACTCGGTATGGGGCTATTCGCGTGGTGGTCAATCCCTATGCCAATATAGGCGGGATGGTATTCAACGACCGAGTTCTCTCTGCTCCCTCAGGACCGATCCAACAGCTCTACGACTTGTCGAAAGAAGGGGCACCTTCTCTGAAGCCCAGGGAAGCCATGCACCTGTATTCGATCAAACCAGGTTACCTGGTATTTCGTCAGAACGGTGCGGCCCTTTTTATGCGGTACAACCCACACCGCTTTGCTCGGAAACTTGG
Source organism: Agapanthus africanus (assembly GCA_030015575.1). Taxonomy (NCBI): domain Eukaryota; kingdom Viridiplantae; phylum Streptophyta; class Magnoliopsida; order Asparagales; family Amaryllidaceae; genus Agapanthus; species Agapanthus africanus. Next base: position 306,542,490 of record CM057339.1, read on the forward strand.
ATATGACCAAGGCGTCCCCTTCGAGGCATTTACGGTGGCGCCTAGCCCATCGCCAGAAGCTGTTCGTGATGCCGCTCATCACTTAATTCGGCTGAACACTGGCTCCCGCTTCATGATTCCTGAAGCTGATCATATTCCTCGATGTGTAGGGTCATTCACGGGCTGGTACCTCCATCGAGTCAGTCCAATTATCGCTGAGGAGAGGAGGGTGCTTCTTGGATATAGGGCTCCCACTCCAATTCACGCCACGGGAGTTCCGCCGCAATCGCATGCAACGGTTCGCCCTCCCTTGAGAGATACCAGCGTCGTGCTTATTCCGGAGGCGGCGGAAGTGGACTTGACTCCCACAGCTGGTATGCCATTGCGTACTAGGGCTCAATCAAGGGCTAATAGGGCGCCAATAGCAGTGTCATCGGCCGCGGCGTCAACAATGGCCGTGTCGTCATCGGTAGCACCGCCGAGCGAGGACATCGAAGGCGAAGTGGGTCAACGCCGTACCAAAGCTCCACGGGGAAGGAAACGATCGTCTTCGGCAGTTAGTTCGGGGCCCAAGAGGCGGAGGAAGAAGGTCACTAATCTGCTCGACTCTTTAATAGAGTCTGAGCCTATTCTTCAAGATGAACTACTAGCCGTGCAAGAATCGGATGGTGGTCTACTTTTCTGGGTTCATCTGCCGAGAAAGCCGCACAATTGGCTGAGACTATAAGACGTTCGCAGGATGAATCCAAGAACATAAGGATCCCAAAGAGGCCTAACCCTGCCGTTATCTTTTATGAATACCCTCCATCGATACGGCGGCGATTCATAGGCCCTTTGGAAGAATGGGGTGAGAGGGCCCTTAAGCAGGCTGTTTTGGCCGACGCAGAGGACGCGCTTTCATTGTGGACCGGTGGCCACGAGTCTACCCTCGGATCTCGGCGAGCACATCTCCTCAGGAAGGAGCGTCGGCTTGAACAAGCCATATTAGAGGCTCCCTTGCACATCGGTATGTTCATGTATCTCCTTGTAATCTTTTGTATTGCTCGTGTAGATATATATATATATATATATATATATATATATATATATCCTTATCTTCGTACAAACCTTGCGGGGACTTCGGCGATGGCGGAGGATCCGGATTTAAGTCGCGCTTTGACTGTAGACTCCGCTAATATCCCCAATAAAACACTAATCAGTGTGGAGGAGGTCGATGCAACTGTTGCTCCTGCAATGGGGCCTCCCTTGGTGACTCCTACTCCCTAAGCGCTTGCTCCCCCGGGAGAGGCATCTTTGTTGGTCGCCGATCCGATGGATCTTTCTGGGGGCGGCCCGGAGATTAGGGGACAGGTAGTCGAGGCTGCCGTCCTTTCGCTGGAGCCTGCAGTGGCGGCTACTGCCCCTCGCTCGGAAATCGTTACATTGGCCCACGTCCCCGATGATGTGCCTGGGGCACGGAGGAGGCCGCCGAAGCTGCTATCCCTCCAGCCCATAATGGGAGAAGTATCGAAGGTAACTTTTTATATTTTACATTAATGATCTCTCCATTATCTGAACCCTTCTGTCTTTTCAGAGTTGCATGGATTGGCGGCGTCTATTGCCGATCTATCTCCCAGGAAGTCCTTTCAGCGCCTGTTGGAAATGGCCGCTCCGCAGGTGATATCTCCTCAACGCATCGTCCTTCTTCCGGGCAAGGTCAACGTCTTTTGCCTTCTCCTCACTGTGTTATTATTATTTCATATAATGACATTGATGTCTTCTAAAGTTCTGGAAGCTGATGACGAGGTTGAAATTCTTAATGGGCCTGAGGAGCCTTTAGACCCCTCTTGCATGACCATGGGTAAGTAAAGTCTCAACGCCGTTCTATTTGTTCTTTGCTTACAAGTCTCGCTGACTGTTTATAAATCTGAACAGCTCTGCCAGTTCTCACCACGCTGGAGTCTCGCATCGCTATGCCACCCGGCCCCTATGCTCTGCGCGCCTCAGAACGGATGGCAAAGCTAAGCCTCCACTCCTTGTCAGCCCTAATTGAGGATCTTCGTGCTGGCAGTCTGATCACGGCTGAAGCGTTTGCCGCTGAAGTCAACGGCTCTCTTCCCTTTCTTGCCACCTACCATAGTGAAACGTTGGTGCAAATCTGGGTTGAGTTTTGTCGGTAGGTGGAGGCTTGCTTGCATGTCCTTGAATGTACACGCCTTCCTTCGGAGGTTGTGGCCGCAAAGGAGAGCTTGCGGGGTCTAATTGAGTGGTGTGTTGCGAACATGATATCATGTGAGAAAAGGCTCAGCCGCAAGTTTTCGGAGAGGGAGCTGGCTTCCAAAGCGCTGGGGGAGCTTCAAGCCAGCCTTACGGCTAAGACCACTAAAGCATATGAACTTTGGCGAGTGCTTCAAGAGGCTATCAAGGAGGTGGTAGCTATTGATAAGGCCACCGTGTTTACTCATGAAATGGTCGAAGCCCATGAGGTTACTGAAAAAAAGCTTGAAGGCCGGCTTGCCTCATACCAGGCCCAACAGGCTCAAGCGGAGGCCCGTCTTTTGACGATACTAAATCATGAAGCCGAGGCCCAGCGGAAAAGGGGTGAGCTGGCAAATCTACTAAATCGCCCGCCGACTTGAAGAATTGTATATTTTTTTATTCTTCTTTTGTACATACTCCTGAATGAGAGTATATTTTCTTTTATTCTTTCATAAATTGTACTTTGTATTCATTTTGATTCATGAATAAGAGATATATTTTGCTTCATGATGGTGTGTCCCTTTTAGTAAGTGTATTCTGTGGATAGTCTATTTTGATTTCTTTGCAGAACAACGATGGCTTAGGATTCAGGGTTAAGATCTGCCTCCTAAGACTTTTCAACTTTATAAGCCGTGAGGGTCTCATAAAGAATTTTCTCCCTACAGGTTGAGAGGATCCCGTAGGTGTAATTTCTCCTTAAGAATCGTGAGGATTCCTAAGTGTGTTTTCTCTTGAAAGTCGTAAGGATCTCACAAGAGAATTTGCTCCCTTACGAGTCGTGAGGACCCGTAAGTGATGGGTGAGGTTACCATTATCCGCATTTCACGGAGTCAGGAGTTGCTCTGGATGCTTCCCACGGGGTCATAGCCGTGTTCTGTGAGGACCAGGCTCCGCTCTGTACGTTTCCCACGGGGTCAGGATTGACTTAAGTCGCGTTCCACGTAACTAGGAATTTGCTCTGGATGCTTCCCACGGGTCATAGTCGTGTTCTGCGAGGACCAGGCTCCGCTCTGGACGTTTCCTACGGGGTCAGGATTGACTTAAGCCGCATTCCACGTGACCAGGAATTTTGCTCTGGATGCTTCCCACGGGGTTATAGCCGTGTTCTGCGAGGACCAGGCTCCGCTCTGGACATTTCCCATAGGGTCAGGATTGACTTAAGCCGCGTTCCATGTGACCAGGAATTTTGCTCTGGATGCTTCCCATAGGGTCATAACCATGTTCTGCGAGGACCAGGCTCCGCTCTAGATGCTTCCTACGGCATAGCCGTGTTCTGCGAGGACCAGGATCCGCTCTGGACGTTTCCCATGGGGTCAGGATTGACATAAGCCGCATTCCACGTGACCAGGAATTTTGCTCTGGATGCTTCCCACAGGGTCATAGCCATGTTCTGCAAGGACCAGGCTCCGCTCTGGATGCTTTCCACGGGGTCATAGCCGTGTTCTGCGAGGACCAGGATCCGCTCTGGACATTTCCCACAGGGTCAGGATTGACATAAGCCGCGTTCCACGTGACCAGGAATTTTGCTCTGGATGCTTACCACGGGGTCATAGCCGTTTTCTGCGAGGACCAGGCTCCGCTCTGGATACTTCCCACGGGGTCATAGTCGTGTTCTGCGAGGACCAGGAATTTTTCTATGGATGCTTCCTACAGGGTTATAGCCGTGTTCTGCGAGGACCAGGCTCCGCTCTGGACGTTTCCCACGGGGTCAGGATTGACATAAGCCGTGTTCCATGTGACCAGGAATTTGCTCTGGATGCTTCCCACAGGGTCATAGCCGTGTTCTGGGAGGACCAGGCTCCGCTCTGGATGCTTTCCACGGGGTCATAGCCATGTTCTGCGAGGACCACGATCCGCTCTGGACGTTTCCCACGGGGTCAGGATTGACATAAGCCATGTTCTTCATGACCGGGAATTTGCTCTGGATGCTTCCCACGGGGTCATAGCCGTGTTCTGCGAGGACCAGGCTCCGCTCTGGATGCTTCCCACGGGGTCATAGCCGTGTTCTGCGAGGACCATGATCCGCTCTGGACGTTTCCCACGGGGTCAGGATTGACATAAGCCGTGTTCTTCGTGACCAGGAAGGGTTGATTTTATCCGTATTTCACAGAGTCGGGGTTTGACTCTCGGTCATCTGTACACCGCCGAGTCATGGAACTAGGAGTTGTCTCGATTCCGCTTTGCTTGATGTTGTGTCTGTTGTAATGAGACGAATGTTAAGATGATCTCCAGGCTACCTGTGAACCGTTGAAATTTGGTTTCTTCTCCTGATGAAGCCTGGGGAGGAAAGGTGTGATTCCCTCTTTGTTTGCACCCCTGGATTGTATGTAGGGATTGATGTGATATTACCTGTAGGGCAAAAGTTTCATTTTTTTTATTTCTTTCTACGATGCTCTATCATTTCAGCTTTTATATCGTGAAGGTCGCGATTGCCCAATCATTTCGGCTATTTTTCGCGGTGCCCAATCATTTCGGCTATTTATTTTATTTTTACTCGCTGCTTTTTATTACGAGTTGCCCAATCATTTCGGCTATTTTGCATGCATACATTTTTACTTACTGACTTTGTTGCAAGTTGCCCCATCATTTCGGCTATTTCGTATGCATGTGTGGCTCGCTAACTTTTTTGCTGAAAACTTGGAATTAGACAATGATTTCGGCATCAGCACCGCTACAATTGGGATATTTCCAGGAGCGAATCATCATTTGCCTTTGCCGATGACGAACAAAGGTGTCTTAGTAAACAAGGTTAAGATCCTGTCGACTAAGGCTTTTGACTTCTTGAGCCGTAAGGGTCTCATAAAGGTATTTCTCCCTACAAGTCGTGAGGATCTCATTGGTGCATTTTCTCCTTAGGAATCGTGAGGATTCCTAAGTGAATGATCTCTTATAAGTCGTAAGGATCTTACAAAAGTGTTTTCTCCTTATAAGTCGAGAGGGCTTATAAGGGGGTTCACCGTGCAAACATATCCCTAGTCACGGATGGGACTTTGTTGGGGAAATGTTTATTCGCGCCCATGGATTGTATACAAGGGTCAGCATTGAGCCGCTTGTAGGGCAGTATTGGAGGTTGTGGTGGCCGCTTAAGAACAAGTTCAGATCTCTGTAGCTTAAGACTTTTGAATCTTATGAGCCGTGAGGGTCTCATAAGAGGGTTCTCCTTACAAGTCGTGAGGATCTTGTAAGTGTGTTTTCTCCTTAGGGATCGTGAGGATTCCTAAGTGTGTTGCTCCCTTGTGAGTCGTAAGGATCTCACGCAGGTGGTTTCTCCCTACAAGGTCGAGAGGACCTTGCAAGTGTCTTGTAACGAGGATGCGCCCTTTCGGTTTTTCACAAAAGCTCGCCGGTAGCCCTGCTGTTTTTACTCACGGAGCCCTTTCGGGTTTTCATCCGTGCCCATTTTGCTTATGGACATACCGTTTTCTTTTTCTTTTTTTTTATTATTCTTCTTTTTTTGTATCAGCCTTAGGATGCTGCAATCCAACGTAGTTTATCGACGTCTCGGTCAACAGCTAGTTTTAGGACGTAGTGGTCCATTGTTAGTTTAAAAACGTTTCGGTCCGTCGTTAGTTTAAGGACGTCTCGGTCCGTGGTTAGTTTAAGGACGTTTCGATCCATGTTGTTACTACTTATAGAGTTTAGGCTTAGGAAGATAGCGAGCGGACATAGGCGTCGTCATCTATCGTTGACCTAGGCCGTGACTCGTCAGGCATAGTATTTCTTTAGGAATCGACCGTTTATTGGCCGGAAAGGTATTTCACCATGTATGTCCATGAGTAGATAGGCTCCACCCTGGTAGACTTTATCTATGATATACGGGCCTTCATAATTCGGCTCGAATTTTCCCCGCTTAGCACGATTGGGGATCATGGGTCTCTTGACCACTAACACGAGTTCGCCTTGGCGGAATGTTCTCGGCCTAGTCAATCTTTCATATGAGCGCGTCATCTTTGTTTTATAAGCCTCTAGATTTTGTTGCGCCATGAGCCGGGTTTCATCAAGGGCATCGAGCTCCTCAAGCCGAAGGTGAGCATTCTCTTCATCTGTTAGCTCGTAATGAACCCCCACTCGTAGAGAGGGCAACTCTATCTCGAGGGGGAGTACCGCTTCTGTACCGAATACCAATGCATACGGCGTTGTGTTCGTGGCCATTTTGAATGTAGTTCGATACGCCTAGAGAGCTTCATGCAGTCTCTCATGCCAGTCCTTCTTATTTCGAGACACCGTCTTTTTCACGATCTTCGTCAAGGTCTTATTGAAAGCCTCAGCTAGACCGTTAGCTCGGGGATTATAGACCGAGGAGTATCTCCAGTCTATGTTATGCTGTTGTGCGAAGCGGCTGATCTTGTGGCTTCTGTAGGTTGGCCCATTATCGGAGATGATCCGTCTCAGAGTTCCAAACCGATAAATGACGTGTGTCTTGAAGAAATGGAGGATATTCTCCGTCTTCACTTCCCTCAGCGGTACTGCTTCTGCCCATTTGGAGAAGTAATCAGTTGTCGCCAAAATGAATCGATGTCCTCTGGACGATGTTGGTTCGATGGGGCCGATTATGTCAATTCCCCACATTTCGAACGGCCAGCTAGCCAATGTCGAATGTAGTGGATTCGGATGCAGGTGGATAAAGTCCCCATAGATCTGGCACGAGTGGCATTGCTTCGCATACTCGAGGCGGTCTTGAATCATCGTGGGCCAATAGTAGCTCATCCTTTTAATCTTCAGTTTCATCTTTGGCCCGGCTTGGTGAGAACCGCAGAGTCCGTCGTGAGTTTCTTGGACGACTTTCTTTGCTTCTTCAGGTCCCAGGCATCTTAGCCAAAAAGAATAGAATGATCTCTTATACAGAGTATCATTAACAAAGGCAAAAGATAGAGCTCGCTTCATGAGTTGATATTTTGAGGACGCATCTTCAGGTGTTCGACGGGATTTGAAGTAGTCTATAAAGACTTCTCTCCAATCCATAGCCTTTTCCTGGTCTATTATTTGTAGGGCTGTCTGCTTGATCGCTCCCTTTTCCTCGGACGATTCCGGAGATATTTCTGCCGGTGCAAGAACCCGACGGCTTTGCACAATGATCCTCACATCATCGAGGTTCTCGTCAGCCAGTTCTTTAGCGAGCTTAGCTAATGCATCCGCCTTGCTATTTTCCGCACGTGGTATACTTTCCAATGTGTAGGAAGGAATTTGAATTAGCAGTCGCTGCACTCTCTCGCCGTACTTCACCAACTCTGGTTTGCACGTTTGGTAGTCGCCATTTACTTGACTAACGACCAGTTGGGAGTCTCCGTATATGAGGAGGTTTTCAATTCCTATGTCGATGGCGATCTCGAGACCTGCTATCAAAGCTTCATACACGGCTTCATTGTTTGTCCTCGGCTCTAAGGAGAAGGCAAAGCACATTATCCCTCCTTGTGGAGTTACGAAGATAAGGCCTACCCCTGATTTGATTATGGGCGTGCTTTGTTTGTGCTTCTTTATGAAAGATGCTCCATCGAAGTAAAGTTCCCATTGGGTATCATTCTCTCTTCTCTCCCCGTCGATTGTTTCAAATGCGTGTTCGTCCGGCAGTTCCCAGTTCAAGGGAGAGTCGGCGGGTATCGGATGCTCAGCGAGGAACTCGGCGATGACCTGGCCTTTCACTGCCTTAAGAGGCCGATAAGTTATCGAGAACTCCATTAAGAGCTGGGCCCATTTAGCAAGCCGTCCTGTTAGTATGGCCTTCAACATCAAATACTTGAGAGGATCCACTTTTGATATTGTTTCCTGATTTAAAATCAGAAAAGCTTCTGGAAAAAGCTTCAGAAGAGGGTCACATGCTTACACGTGACCAGTAGTCACGTGTTGGCACGTGACATCCAAAAGCATCATCAAGACAGATTCAGCTTCCTGACTACATCAAAGAAAAAGGCTTCAGAAAGGGTCACGTGCTCCCACGTGACCAGGGTCACGTGTTGGCACGTGACATTTTAAAGCGGATTCAGAGGCACATCGGTTCCCTGATCAAATCAAGGAAAAAGCTTCAAGAGAGGTCACGTGCTCCCACGTGACCAGGGGTCACGTGTTGGCATGTGACGCTCAAAACATCAGAATTGTTCTCCAGTTAAATCAAGAAAAAGAGTCCAGACAAGGGTCACGTGCTCACACGTGACCAGGGGTCACGTGGTGGCACGTGACGGTTAAGCAGCAACCAGAAGATAGAGCACAAAAAGAAAGAGAAAGGCTCGTTCCAAGGAGGTCACGTGCCCACACGTGACCATGGGTCACGTGGTCACACGTGACCGGCTTTCAAAGCCCGTTTTGTTAAGAGAATTAAATTCTGAAGGAGATTCAAATCTTTCCAAAGGAAAGTGACTATCTGGAACCGATCGAATTAAAGATTCAGAGGTGATTAAATATCATCTATCTATGGGAAAATCTCTGGTTTGGAAAGATTTCCCCTTTAAATCTAAACGAAATAACAAAGGAGAATCCCTGGATTTGAAATCCAATGGTGAATAAAATTCACCTAGCAATCCAAAGGTCCAGAACGAATAATGGATGCAAATCAAATATCTCAAGGAAGATTCGTCAAAAAACTAATTGACTCGGCTGCTTCTCCTATAAATAGGAGCCAAGAGATACAAAAAAAGAGGATATATACGCAGAGGGAGGAAAAAGGAGAGAGCCTTGATACTTTGAGGAATTTGGAGCTTCTGCAAAGGAAAACCCTAGGTAAGAAAGGGAAGGCTTTTTGAAAGAAGGAGAATTTAATTCTCAAAAGAGTTTAACTCTGATATATAAACAGAAGAACATATTTCTTCTCTCTTTGATAGAGGATCTGCAAAGTGCACATCTCCCCTTTAGGTTGAGAATTTAATTCTCAATGGGTTGAGATCCTGCCATGCAGATCCAAAACATAGAGAGGGAATGGAAACATGAGAATTTAATTCTCACAGAACTATAGGAATTTAATTCCTTTAAGATAAAGTAGGGCTTGACCCTGTGTTATGGGAATTTAATTCCTTCAGAACAAAAAGAAACAGGGTTTAACCCTAATTAAAAACCTAGTTCTGTTGAAACAGCGGGGATTTAATTCCCTTGATCATAACTTAATAGAGAATGGGAATTTAATTCCTTAAAAGCTTTTATTAGGGTTTAACCCTATTCAGTTCTTCACATGTATGAGGAATTTAATTCCTACAGAAAATTCAGAGTCTAACTCTATTCAGAATATAAATCTTCAAAAGGAAGTAGGAATTTAATTCCTCTGAAATTACTGTCAAGGTTTAACCCTACGAGGAATTTAATTCCTGGAAAAGATTAACAGATCCTCTAAACAACGTACATAGAGGCAGGGTCACGTGTCACCACGTGACCCCCCCCCCAAGAGATCTACAGAAAACCCCTTTGAGGCAGCACCCCACGTGACCCACGTGACCCTCGGCAGAAGCTTTAACATATAAGCATTTAAATGCCCTTCATGTGAGGGCACGTGATGCGATAATCTCAGCAGAATATATGAAGGGAGGGCGCTCTCATGTGTTGCCACGTGACCCCTCTTGCCTTAATGTTTAACATTAAATTGGAACTCTTGAATACAGTATTGAAACACTATTGGGCCTTAGTGTTCAACACTAATCAAAGAACTTTATTCGCAGTGTTCAACACTGATTACCTTAGTATTTAACACTAATCTGAGATCTCCATTGCCAGTGTTCAACACTGATCTGTTTTAGTGTTGCTAGTGTTTAACACCAATTATCTTTTAGTGTTAAACACTAACTCGTCAACCTCATTCCCAGTGTTCAACACTGATTGCTCTGTAGTGTTTAACACTAGGCTTTGGCCCAATTGGCTAAATGGATAGAGGCAAAGCCTCTCCTTCAATGGATCAACAAGAAGCCAATATTTCAGACATGATCGGACTTAGCCCAAGCTAGGCCATGAGTCTTCAATTCGTAATTAACTGGGCTAATAGGCTCATAACATAATTAATCGGTCTTGATCCCAAATTGGGCCAAGGACTACTTAAGCCATTCCGGTTCTAGGGTACATCTCTTCACTCCTTTGATACTTGGCATTGTAATCCCTCAATGTCTTCAAAGAGGTGATAGGTCCCGACGACCACACATTGATATGGACTGTGGGATCCTTAAACCCATGTCTAATGCAAAATTCCTGGGTACGTGGAACGCGGATAACGTCACTCTTTGACCCCGCGGAAAACGCCCAGAGCGGAGCCTAGTCCTCGCCGAGCACGGCAGTGAACCCGTGTGAAGCATCTAGTGAAAAATTCCTGGTTACGTGGAACGCGGATAATGTCACTCTTTGACCCGGTGGAAAACGTCCAGAGCGGAGCCTGGTCCTCGCCTAGCACGGCAGTGAACCCGTGTGAAGCATCCAGAGCACATACCGGACTGTGGAGTCCTTAAACCCATGGACTATGACGTCCTTAACCTCGACCGAGATGTCTTAAAACTAACAATGGACCGCAACGTCCTTAAACTACCCATGGACCGCAACGTCCTTAAACTACCCATGGACCGCAACGTCCTTAAACTACCCATGGACCGCAACGTCCTTAAACTACTCATGGACCGCAATGTCCTTAAACTAGAACAATAGAGCCCCGTATGCTCTTTTGTCGGATCTAAACGGTCCCGTTTAAGTTGATCCTAGCCTCAAAGATGGCTAACGTACCCTTAAACCTTCAAACAGACTGGACTATGAATCCCCCCAATTAACTCTGGCTCGAGGGTACATCTCTGAACTCCTCTGACACCCGTCGTTGTAATCCCTCAACGTCGTCAGAGAGGTGACGGGTCCCGACGGCCACATATACGATGGACCACTATGTCCCTAAACTGGAACAATGGAGCCTAAAACACTCCTTTGTCGGATCTAAGCAATCCCATTAAGTTGATCTTAGTCTCAACGTCAGACTAACGTATCCTTAACAAACGTTTGAGTTGATCTTAGCTTCAAGTATGGCTGACGTATCCTCAAACCAAACCCCCAAACCTAAATCTAAGATAAACACGGATTTGGACTAGTCCACGCCCTATGGGCGACGACATAACTCGGTCTCCGTAAACAATCCACGGGCAACAAAACACGAAATAAACACACACGACACGAAGTGACCATCTGGAGAAGGAGAAAGTTGTTACCGCGATGCGGTAGCGTAATTAACTGCAGGGGCTTGCGCTTGCAGGGAAAAGCGTCCCCACAATCAAAAACCCCTCAAACGAGGGGGAATCTGACGAAGTCTGCTACATCGGCCGCATCCGTTTAAACCTTCGATACATGGCGCCATAAATCAACTTGGCGTCTTCGGAGAGGTGGACGGATAGCACCAATTAGCATCTGCCCCGAATTTCAGGCGAGGCACGCCGTCCTTCGGAGGGGAACAGATTCTGGCACGCCCGGTGGGACCTTTTCCTCTTTCCACTCCACACTTCGTGTGTCATGATTCGCGAACCAATCGCGGTTCGCTAATAGTTGCCCTTGGGTTTCAAGATACTAAGAATTGGCATCTTGCTTATTGCAGAAAGCAAAGGATCGATGGCTTCTACTTCTGCGAAATTCTCCAACTGCTCAAACTGCGATTGCGACCAACGCTTTGCCTCGCCAGGAGGTATAGCCTACGGACCCCAAGCTGCTTCGTTATTCACAATGCCGGTGGACCAGGTGACTCAGGCCACTACCGGATTGTTCTTTGGGACTATACTCCCACCAACAAGCTTCGCGGCACCGGTGCTGACAAAGGAAGCTCTCAAGAAATCGGTCTTTGATCGTCTTACCCCTGCCGCGGCTCCTCTCAACGAGTCGCCCAACGTCAACGCCTCGATCTTCTCTAGATTAGGCCAGAAATCCTGCAAACTCGTCGTGGGGCCTACAATCTCAGAGAAGGCTGCTTCTAAGAAAGTGGCCGCTCCTGCCCCCGAAATCGTCAAGGCGGCTTCTCCGGCCACAAAATCGGTCTTCACAAGGTTGACGGCTTCAGCTCCCGCTCCTGCTACCCAAAAGACATCGGTCTTTGACAGGCTAGCACCAACAGCGACCCCCCACCCACACAGGGGGCAAGACGAAACCATTCTTACCGCTGACCCCATACCGTCCGCTCGACACGCTCGACGTCGCCATTGGCGCCGAGTAAGGAAGGCTGGGGGCAACTCCCCCTCCGGGCTAACTCCATCAACCCCGATGGCAGAAGTTAATGCTGCTGTTCCAACTGGGAACAGCTTCGAGATGCTAAATAAGGTGCGGAAGAATTCTCCTACTGCAGTGCTGAAGAGGTCTCCTCCCCCATAAAAAAAGGTTGTGGAAATAAAATCAGAACAGCCCCGATCCCCTCAACGGCTGTCTTCCAAAATCTATAAGGTTTGGCGGCAGGCCCGAGACTCGATCATCGATCCAAACTTCTCCCGCCAGCACAAGAAGCTGAAAATCCAACCGGAGGCTGGTCACCAGGCTAAACCCCGAAAGGCTGTCTGGACGCCCACCTCAACGGCCCCCTCAACCTCCATGACTCATAAAAGGAGGAGGACAGGGAAGACCCCCCAGCGTGCAACGACGGCTAAAAGCACTGAGCCCAGACGCCCGAAGTCTGGGGGCATGGGGGTGCACACTGTTTACATGGCCTCTGGAAAGGAGGAAAGCCGCACTTCTACAGGCCACCGACCGCTTACCCGATCCGTGACGAAAGCCCAGGAGCAGCAACAAAAACTTCAGGAAATGATGAATGCTATGGCCGCACTTACCGGGCCAAAAGAAAGCCCAGAAACGTCCTCAGACGCACGCCAGGAGGAAGAAACCGATGCTGAATTCCTTCGCCGGATGCTGGAGAAAAAGGAAAAAGAGGCTGCTGAACAAGCGGCCAACATACAACGTATGGGCCTTCTCTTCCAAGATATGATAGGCATGATGATCCAGCAAGACTTACCCGCTGAGGATCCCCCAATCGTTCTTGAAGACGACCGAGGAGAAACGTCAAATCCACCACCAGCCCTCTCAACGGCCAAGGAGGAGGCAATCTCTAAGGCTGACTTGGTTGACTACATAGCCCAGCAAATCCGGGATCATCATGTGACTGAGGCAGCTGGTCAAGTCGTAAAAACGGGGCGGCCGTATCCTAGCTGGTACGACCAAATCAAATACCCGCAAGGCTATACGATACTAAAATTCCACGTGTATAAGGGGACCGGCAACCCCCATCAACATGTCGCCCAGTTCCGGGCCCTCTACGGTAACACCGGCGGTGATGATAAACTGTTGCTCCGCCAGTTCGTAGGCAGCTTATCAGAAACAGCGTTCGAATGGTATTCGGAACTCCCGAACGATTCCATCAAAATGTTCGCTGAAATGGAGCTGTTGTTCACTCAGCGATTCGCAAGTGCCAGCGAACGCACTCCAATAACTGCATTGATTAACGCCAGGGTAAAACCAGACGAAACCTGGGTCCAGTATGCTATACGCTGGCGGAATTTGTGGTCGAGATGCGAGCAACGCATCGAGGAAGCACCCGCAGTGGGCATGTTCGTGGGAACCCTAGACCCCCACGCAACTATCTCCCAGTTTATGATGTTCTTTAAGCCAACCACATTCCAGGCTTTAATCGACAAGTTGGCTCAGATGGACCAGATGGGTCATAGACCACCTCCCCCGAAGTCGGAACCTCGGAATGACAAGGGTAAAGGAAGGGCAACCTTCGTCGCGAATGCCCAGCAGCAACCTAACGCCACGAAACCGGCAGATCAACTGGAAGAAAGACGCCGGTATTATAATGAGAAGATAAAACGTCCCTACTCGTTCCCACGGGACAAGACGAAACGGTTATTCGAGCTGGCAGTACGCAACAGACTTATAAACTTGCCAAATCCAAGGCGACCGCCACAACCCATTGAGGTGAATAACCCTAACTATTGCCCTTACCATCAAACGGTAAGCCATCCGATTGAGGATTGCTTTGTTTTCAAAGGATGGATTGAAGACCAATACCTCCAGGGGAAGTTTGTACTATCCGAAAAGTGGAAGGTGAACTCACCACAGCCGCATACTCCTAAGAAAGCAGATACACCGGGGGCAACCTGCTCCTTTATTGAAGAAGCTCCATGGGAGGTCGTGCTATCAACTAAAACCAAAAGAATGCTGAGAGACCTTCATGCGTGCCCTGCGATCGGATGGGAGGACCCTCTTGAACCTCAAATTATCTAAGGGATGTTGAAGCCCCGCCCAACTACGAAGACTCACGATGAGGACCCAAATACTCACGCCCAGCCGTCAAAATCTTCGAAGAAAAAGAAGAAATCCAAGAAGCCCGTGAAGCTTGGAAACGAGCACACGAACTTGCAGAAGCAAATCGACGCGCTGGAAGAATACAATCAAAATGCGCGAACTCCTGTCACACTGCGAGAGTTCCTCAACCACATCTTTCAAGAGGGAGATGATGAAGAGAGCTCATCGGATGAATCCGAAGAGTATGTGGCGAGTAGTAACGTAATCTCCCACTCGTTTACCGATGATGAGAAAACTCCTGGCACTAAGAAACTAGGGACAGAGCCTGAACCAGAGCGTGCGTGGCTGACAAATGAAGTGATCAATGCTTTTCTAGACGAAATTCGTCTAAAAAGTAAAGCGGATCAGGAGCGTGAGATGGCAACGTCAGAAGGAACCAAATGCAGGCGACTGAACGGAAGGGTTGAACTGCCCCTACCAAAGCGAAAGGCATCCGAAGTAGACAAGAAGATATTCAAGACGAGAAAAAGGTTTGCCAAAGCAATGTCGATGGGAATGAAGCTACCACCCTCTGAAGGAAACACACACGATGGGGTGGAGAGGCATCCTGATTATTGCGCATATCATCGGAGAATCTCACACCCCACGGAGGAGTGCGACGCCTTTAAAATATGGTGGCAAGGATATGTTGCTCGTCGGCAACATGTTAAGCGCGTGAAACGCAAGATCCGTCGGGAGCGAAGAAGTACTGTCGATGGGCACAACAGAACTACTGGCAACTGTTATATGGCTCACGCCGGGGGGTCACAAGTTCTCACCTTTGGGAGCGACTCTGATGAAGAAATGGCTCTGAGCCCTCTCTTTAAAGAATCCGTTCTAGGGAAGGAGGAGAAATCGGAAGCCTGCGAAAACATTCAGCTGCGCAATCGCACACTCCCAGAAAAGAATCTCGGGCCCGCGAATAGAAAAGATAAGGGAAAGGAAAAGGTCACTGAGGATATCACTTTAGATGGCCAAGTCATGAAAGAACTAACTACCAAAGACCCTCCCAGGAAGGGTAAGGTGGACTACAATATCCTAGCGCACCTAAGGAAGCTACCTTCCCAGCTTAGCATTCTCGATGCCCTCCTATTATCAAAAGAAGCGCGAGACTCACTAATTAAGGCGTTACAAGAACCTGAGCAATTCCAAGCCTTCCTCGCCACTGAAAAGATGAAGGATGAACTGGAGGAAGTGCATACGGTCGATATCACTTTCGGTGATGAAGACCTCCTTCTCGGGACGTGCGACCACAACCGTCCCCTATATGTCTCCGGATACTGCCATGATATCAAGATAGGCAAGATCCTGGTGGATAATGGATATTCCGTCAATCTCCTTAATGTTCGGGTGTTGAAGGAAATCTGCATGAGTGTGCAACACCTCGCTCGTGACAAAATTACTATCTCCGGTTTCGATTCACAATCGTCACGGACTCTCGGATCGGTGATACTAACATTACGCTTCGGACTTCTCGTCATAGACATTAAATTCCATGTCATCGATGCCAAGACCTGCTACAACGCCTTGCTCGGCCGTCCTTGGCTACACGAGTACAACATCATCCCTTCTACGCAACATCAGTGTATGAAGTACTTTAAGGATGGTTTCGAGTATACCGTGACAGGAGAGTTAAACCCATTTTCCGTGAACGAAGTCCGCAAATACGAAGATGCGAAGTACTTTTTGCCAGACTTCGAGGATACAGAAAGGTGTGCAACCCGGAGAACAAAACCGCCGCCACCATCCCTGTTTTCGGGAGCGATACCGAAGAAGAAGAAGAGATAGTTTATGCAGGGCCATCTCAACGCAACAACCTGGGGACGTCCGCCCCCATGTTGGTCTTCGGAAGTGATTCAGAAGATGAAGTTAATGCCGTGTTCTCCAATCGGCTGTCAATACAAACACCCCCTGGCGATGACCATAGTTTGCAAATCACCATCGTACCACGAGAACACTACAAGGATCTCGACGCGCTTCAAGCTCACAATGTGCAGGACCTGCAAACATTTTACGTCCCTCCCAGGCAAAGGGGTGAGAAGGTGATCCTATTCTACCGATCCTCAGAGTCGAAGATAGAGAAAGAGATCTGGCATGGTGCGGATGCTACACTCGACAGGCTCCAACCCATCCGTCTGCCCAGATACTATACAAATGGATTAAAGAAGCTATTGAAGCGCCAAGGAGTACCTTTAAAACAGACTGTTCGGCAGGCTCGGTTCTACAACAGGATTTGGGATGTCCCCGGGACTCAACGCAAATTGCCCAATGGGAAAATGGAAACTCTTGGGCTTGGATACGCGAGAGCCGGAAAACGGGAACGGGCTCACAGCAGCTACACTATATATACCTTTGATGAAGAAGAGGACGCCCTGTCAGGAGGTGCCAACCCCTCATCAAGACTAGACCCCGCGATTGAAGCGCCGAGTCCGTCGTTTGAAGAACGAACGGACAAGCTTATCAGGAAAATGGGTCAGAAAGCTCAGGAAGACCACAACCGCGAGATGGCCATCTACGAGAAGGCCAGGACGCAACGTCTATTTCAACAGGCTGCAAAAGACAAAGATGCTTATCTTTGTCAACCCGTTGTACGAAAGGCCCGATGCGGAGACGGAAATAAATTAAGAAGCGGAAAGAGGAGCCGACAACAACGACGCAGGATTAGAGGGTTACGTGATCGGGTACTGCACGGCTCGGATTCGTCCCTCATGGAGAAGATGAGTCGAGCGTACTCCTTCCCCCGAGACAAGACGGAGAGGTTACTCAAGCTCGCCTTAAAACATCAAATGATCGCGCTTCCAGAGTCTAGACACCCTGAGCAAGCTAACAAGGCTTCTCGTTTGAGCTATTGCTCTTATCACCGAGCCACAGGACATCCTACCGAAGACTGCTTCACCTTCAAGAACTGGGTCGAGAACCAGTACCAACGGGGCAGATTCGCTTTATCCAACGGCTGGAGGGTAACGCCGCCACAAAAGCATGAACCCAAGGCCGCAAGAGCAGAACCGGATCCACCTCAGTCCTGGGAGCGGATTCTCACCTGTTATGCGATTACGATATTAAAAGAGGAGCGCGAGAACATAGATGACCTTCCCCGGTGCTTTGAGAACAGCGATGATGAGGTGATCTCAGAATTTCCGCCCGCTCCGAAAGAACTGGAAGATGGTATACATACTACTGCAGATAACCTCAGGAAGATTGAGTTGGGATCGGCAGATGACCCGCGACCGACATTTGTCAGCGAGCTTCTATCTGAAGAAAGGGTGGCTGCGTTAAAGAACGTGCTTCTAGGCATAAAGACTGCTTCGCGTGGAACTACTCCGAAATGCCAGGATTAGATCCGGAGATTGCTGTGCATAAATTAGCAATATCCCCAGATATCAAGCCAGTCAAGCAGGCGCCAAGGAGGATGCGACTCGAGCTTGAGATGAGCATCAACGCCGAAGTCAAGAAACTGATCGATTCTGGATTTATCCAAGAAGTCCAATATCCCGACTGGATCGCCAATATCGTCCCGGTAATGAAGAAGAATGGGACGGTACGCATATGCGTGGATTTCAGGGATCTCAATAAAGCCTGTCCAAAGGACGATTTCCCGGTGCCGGTAACCGAGCTAATGATAGATAACACGTCCACTCACGAGGTTTTCTCCTTTATGGACGGTTTATCAGGATACAATCAGATAAAAATGCATCCCGAAGACCAGAAGCACACCGCTTTCCGGACCCCTTTGGGTATATTCTGCTACAGGGTTATGCCCTTTGGTCTAAAGAACGCTGGCGCTACCTATCAAAGGGCCATGACAAAGATCTTCGACGACCTCATACATGACATCGTCGAGTGCTATATTGATGACCTCGTAGTAAAGAGCATGTCATACGAAGAGCATTTAAACCATCTGGAGACTGTATTTCAACGCCTTCGGCAATATAATTTGAAAATGAATCCCCTCAAATGCGCGTTTGGAGTCTCCTCGGGCAAATTCCTGGGATTCATCGTTCGACACCGAGGTATTGAAATAGATCCGTCAAAAACTAAAGCGATCATGGAAATGCCTCCGCCAAGAACCCTCAAACAGTTGCGGTCTCTCCAAGGGAAGCTCGCATACATCCGGCGATTTATCGCCAATCATTCAGGCAAATGCCGTCCTTACAGCCACCTGATGAAAAAGGGAACTCCATTCGTTTGGGATCACAAATGCCAAGGTGCACTAGACGAGATCAAGCAGTACCTGCAGAACCCTCCGGTGTTGGCCGCGCCGGTCAAGGGAAAACCCCTCATTCTTTATACAACCACCCTCGAAGGTTCCTTGGGCGCATTATGGGCGCAAGAGAACGATCAGGGAAAAGAGAGAGCACTCTACTACTTAAGTCGAGTTCTACTGGGGGCAGAAAGCAACTACTCTCCCATTGAAAAACATTGCTTGGCACTAATCTTCGCGATAACAAAGCTCAGGCACTATGCGTTGGCGCATGAAGTCCGTCTTATTTCAAAAGTGGACCCCCTTAAATACTTGATGTCAAAAGCCATATTGACGGGACGACTCGCTAAATGGGCCCTGCTCTTGATGGAGTTCTCGATAACGTATCAACCTCTCAAGGCAGTGAAAGGTCAGGCCATTGCCGATTTCCTCGCTGAGCACCCGATACCGGCCGATTCTCCTCTGAACTGTGATTTGCCGGACGAGCATGCATTTGATGCGATTGGCGGCGGCGGCACCCGATGGGAACTCTATTTCGATGGAGCGTCCTCCATAAAGAAACAGAAACAAGGTATCCCAATGATCAAATCGGGGATAGGCCTCATCTTTGCAACTCCACAAGGAGGGATAATGCGCTTCGCCTTCTCCTTAACAGAGCCGAGGACAAACAATGAAGCTGAATACGAGGCTCTGATAGCAGGCCTCGAGATCGCCATCGACATGGGAATTGAAGACCTCTTTATATACGGGGATTCTCAACTGGTCGTTAGTCAAGTAAATGGTGACTACCAAACATGCAAGCCGGAGTTGGTGAAGTACGGTGAAAAGGTGCAACAACTATTGACCCAAATTCCCTCATATACTTTGGAGAACATACCGCGCGCGGAAAACAGCAAAGCAGACGCGTTGGCCAAACTTGCTAAAGAACTGGCGGACGAAAACCTCGATGATGTAAGAATCGTGGTACAAAGCCGTCGAGTGCTTGCCCCGGCAGAAATACCTCCGGAATTATCTAAAGAAAAGGGAGCGACTGAGCAGACGACCCTACAAATAAAAGACCATGAGAAGGCCGAGGACTGGAGGGAAGTCTTCATAGACTACTTTAAGTCCCACCGAATGCCCAAAGAAGCGTCCTCAAAACATCAGCTCATGAAACGAGCGCTATCTTTCGCTTTCGTCAACGATACTCTATACAAGAGATCGTTTGATTCTCTATGGCTGAGATGCTTAGGACCTGACGAAGCAGAAAGAGTCATTCAGGAAGTTCACAACGGACTTTGCGGTTCTCACCAGGCAGGCCCAAAGATGAAGTTAAAAATTAAACGGATGGGTTATTATTGGCCCACGATGATCCAGGACTGCCTCGAGTATGCGAAGCAATGCCACTCGTGCCAGATTCATGGAGACTTTATCCACCAACATCCGAATCCACTACACCCAACGGTGGCCAGCTGGCCATTCGAAATGTGGGGGACTGACATAGTCGGCCCCATCGAGCCAGCATCATCCCGGGGACATCGTTTTATCCTGGCGACAACTGATTACTTCTCCAAATAGGCAGAAGCAGTACCACTGAGGGAAGTGAAGACGGAGAATATCCTCCATTTCTTCAAGACGCACGGCATCTATCGGTTTGGAACCCCACGGCGGATTATCTCCGATAATGGGCCAGCCTACAGAAGCCATAAGATTAGCCGCTTCGCGCAGCAGCACAATATAGACTGGAGATATTCTTCAGTTTATAACCCACGAGCTAACGGTCTGGCCGAGGCCTTCAATAAGACCTTGACAAAGATCATAAAAAAGACCGTTTCCCGGAATAAGAGAGACTGGCATGAGAGGCTGCAAGAGGCTCTTTGGGCCTATCGAACTACATTCAAGACGGCCACGAACACAACGCCGTACGCGTTGGTATTTGGGACGGAAGCAGTGCTCCCCCTCGAGATAGAGTTACCCTCTCTACGAGTGGCAGTCCACCACGAGCTGACGGACGAAGAAAATGCTCACCTTCGACTTGAGGAGCTTGATGCCCTCGACGAAACCCGGCTCATAGCGCAACAACATCTAGAAGCCTACAAAGCAAAGATGACGCGTTCGTACGAAAGATTGACCAGGCCGAGGACATTCCGCCAAGGCGAACTCGTGCTAGTGGTCAAAAGACCTA
Source organism: Agapanthus africanus (assembly GCA_030015575.1). Lineage (NCBI taxonomy): Eukaryota > Viridiplantae > Streptophyta > Magnoliopsida > Asparagales > Amaryllidaceae > Agapanthus > Agapanthus africanus. The sequence goes on from CM057339.1 coordinate 306,563,327, forward strand.
TGATCCCCAATCGTGCCAAGCGGGGGAAATTTGAGCCAAACTACGAAGGCCCTTACATCATAGACAAGGTCTACCAGGGAGGAGCCTATCTACTCATGGACATGCATGGTGAAAGGCCTTTCAGGCCAATAAACGGCCGCTTCTTAAAGAAATACTATGCTTAATGAGCCACAGCCTGGGTCAATGATAGATGACGACGACTATGTCCGCTCGCTATCTTCCTAAGCTCAGACTTTACAAGCAGCAGCTGGCCTTCCCATATCGACGGACCGAAACGTCCTTAAACTAACGACGGACCGAAACGTCCTTAAACTATCGACGGACCGAAACGTCCTTAAACTAACGACGGACCGAAACGTCCTTAAACTAACGACGGACCGAAACGTCCTTAAACTAACGACGGACCGAAACGTCCTTAAACTATCGACGGACCGAAACGTCCCTAAACTACTACCGCAGCATCCTTAGGCTGACGAGATAAAAAAAAGAGAAAAAGAAAAAAAAAACGGTGCGTCCACGAGCAAAACGGGCACGGATGAAAACCCGAAAGGGCTCCGTGAGTAAAAACAGCAGGACTACCGGCGAGTGTTTGTGAAAACCCGAAAGGGCGCAACCTCGTTAAAAGACACTTATAGGGTCCTCTCGACCTTGTAAGGAGAAACCACCTGCGTGAGATCCTTACGACTCACAAAGGAGCAACACACTTAGGGATCCTCACGATTCCTAAGGAGAAAATACACTTACGAGATCCTCACGACTCGCAAGGAGAACTCTCTTATGGGACCCTTACGGCTCATAAGACTTGAAAGTCTTAAGTCACAGAGACCTAAACCTGTGCTTAAGCAAAATCCCCCACAACCCTCGACAATGCCCTACAAAGGACTTAATACTGACCCTTGTATACAATCTACGGGCGCGAATAAACATTTCCCCAGCAAAGTCCAACCCTTGTAGGTCCTCTCGATCCATAAGGAGAAAGCCCTCTTGTAGGATCCTTACGACTTACAGAGGAGCACACACTTAGGAATCCTCACGATCCCTAAGGAGAAAATACACCTGCAAGATCCTCACGACTTGTAGGAAGAAATACCTTTGTGAGACCCTTACGGCTCATGAAGTCAAAAGCCTTGGTCGACAGGACCCTTAACCCTGTTTGCTGAGCCACCTTTGTTCGTCATCGACAAAGGCAAATGATGATTCGCTACTGGCAACATTCCAGTTGTAGCGGTGCTGATGCCGAAATCGGTGCCTAAAATCCAGGCTTGCAGCGAAAAAGCTAGCAAGCCACACATGCCTACAAAATAGCCGAAATGATGGGGCAACTTGCAATAAAAAGCAGCAAGTAAAAATGAAGGCATGAAAAATAGCCGAAATGATGGGGCAACTCGCAATAAAAAGCAGCGAGCAGAAAATAAATAAATAGCCGAAATGATTGGGCACCGCGAAAAATAGCCGAAATGATGGGGCAATCGCGACCTTCGCGATATAAAAGCTGAAATGATAGAGCATCGCGGAAAAAGAAATAAAATAAAAGTGAAATCCTCGCCCTACAGGTGATGTTACATCTACCCCTGTATACAATCCAGGGGCGCAAACAAAGAAGGGATCATACTCCTTCCCCAGGTTTCATCATAAGGAGAAGCCAAATCTCGACGGTTCACAGATAGCCTAGAGATCATCTCGTCGTTCGTCTCATGGCAGCAGACACAACATCAAGCGAAACGGAACAGCGGCAACTCCCAGTTCCATGACTCGACGATGTATTCCCACAGAGAGTCAAACCCCAATCCCGCGAAATGCGGATACAATCAGCAAAATTCCTGGTTACGTGGAACGCGGATAATGTCACTCTTTGACCCCGTGGAAAATGTCCAGAGCGGACCCTGGTCCTCGCAGAGCACGGCAGTGAACCCGTGTGAAGCATCCAGAGCGGAGCCTAGTCCTCGCCGAGCACGGCAGTGAACCCGTGTGAAGCATCTAGTGCAAAATTCCTGGTTACGTGGAACGCGGATAATGTCACTCTTTGACCCCGTGGAAAACGTCCAGAGCGGATCCTGGTCCTCGCAGAGCACGGCAGTGAACCCGTGTGAAGCATCCAGAGCGGAGCCTAGTCCTCGCCGAGCACGGCAGTGAACCCGTGTGAAGCATCTAGTGCAAAATTCCTGGTTACGTGGAACGCGGATAATGTCACTCTTTGACCCCGTGGAAAACGTCCAGATCGGATCCTGGTCCTCGCAGAGCACGGCAGTGAACCCGTGTGAAGCATCCAGAGCGGAGCCTAGTCCTCGCCGAGCACGGCAGTGAACCCGTGTGAAGCATCTAGTGCAAAATTCCTGGTTACGTGGAACGCGGATAATGTCACTCTTTGACCCCGTGGAAAACGTCCAGAGCGGATCCTGGTCCTTGCAGAGCACGGCAGTGAACCCGTGTGAAGCATCCAGAGCGGAGCCTAGTCATCGCCGAGCACGGCAGTGAACCCGTGTGAAGCATCTAGTGCAAAATTCCTGGTTACGTGGAACGCGGATAATGTCACTCTTTGACCCCGTGGAAAACGTCCAGAGCGGATCCTGGTCCTCGCAGAGCACGGCAGTGAACCCGTGTGAAGCATCCAAAGCGGAGCCTGGTCCTCGCCAAGCACGGCAGTGATCCCGTGTGAAGCATCCAGATCAAATACCGGACTGTGGAGTCCTTAAAATCCACGGACTATGACGTCCTTAACCTCGACCGTGATGTCTTAAAACTAACGATCAACCACCCCGATTCCCTACGGATTTTGCCTTGGTTTAAGGGTACATCTCTTCACTCCTTTGATACCTGGCGTTGTAATTCCTCAACGTCTTCAAAGAGGTGACGGGTCCCTGCAACCAGACACCGGACTGTAGAGTCCCTAAATCCACGGACTATGAGGTCCTTAACCTTGACCGAGATGTCTTAAAACTAACATCGGACTGTGGAGTCCCTAAATCCACGGACTATGAGGTCCTTAACCTTGACCGTGATGTCTTAAAACTAACAGCGGACTGTGGAGTCCCTAAATCCACGGACTATGAGGTCCTTAACCTTGACCGCGATGTCTTAAAACTAACATCGGACTGTGGAGTCCCTAAATCCACGGACTATGAGGTCCTTAACCTTGACCGTGATGTCTTAAAACTAACATCGAACTGTGGAGTCCCTAAATCCACGGACTATGAGGTCCTTAACCTTGACCGTGATGTCTTAAAACTAACAGCGGACGGTGGAGTCCCTAAATCCACGGACTATGAGGTCCTTAACCTTGACCGTGATGTCTTAAAACTAACAGCGGACTGTGGAGTCCTTAAATCCACGGACTATGAGGTCCTTAACCTTGACCGCGACGTCTTTAAACTACGATACCTGGAGCAGCCCCTGACCCCGTGAAACACGGATAAGGGTGATCACATCCGACACTTGCAGGTCCTCACGACCTGTAAGGAAGAAAAAAAAACTCTCTTGTGAGATCCTCACGACTCTCAAGGGAAAACCCGCTTAAGAATCCTCACGATTCTTAAGAAGAACTTACACCTAGGGGATCCTCTCGACCTGTAAGGAGAAAAACTCTTTATGAGACCCTCGTAGCTCATAAAATGCAGAAGTCTTAGGAAGCAGATCTTAACCCTGAATCCTGAGCCATGGCTGTCCTGCAAGGAGATCAAGGTAGAATATCCGCAGAATACATTCAATAAAAAGGGGACACACCATCTGTTCCCCTCCGAAAGACGGTGCACAAGACTGCAATGTCTTGGCACTGAGATTCAGGGCAGATGCTAATTGGTGCTATCCGTTCACCTCTCCGAAGATGCCAAGTTGATTTATGGCACCATGTATCGAAGGTTTAAACGGATGCGTCCGATGTAGCAGACTTCGTCAGATTCCCCCTCGTTTGAGGGGTTTTTGATTGTGGGGACGCTCTTCCCTGCAGGCGCAAGCCCCTGCAGTTAATTACGCTACCGCATCGCGGTAACAACTTTCTCCTTCTCCAGCTGGTCACTTCGTGTCGTAGGTGTTTGTTTTGTGTTTTGTTGCCCGTGGATTATTTACGGAGACTGAGTTATGTCGTCGCCCGTAGGGCGTGGACTAGTCCAAATCCGTATCTTCTTAGATTTGGGTTTGGGGTTTTGGTTTGAGGATACGTTAGCCATATTTAAGGCTAAGATCAACTCAAACGTTTGTTAAGGATACGTTAGTCTAATTTGAGACTAAGATCAACTTAACGGGATCGTTTAGATCCGACAAAAGAGCATTTGGGCTCTATTGTTCCAGTTTAGGGACATAGTGGTCCATTGCATGTATGGCCGTCGGGACCCGTCACCTCTCTGACGACGTTGAAGGATTACAACGACAGGTGTCAGAGGAGTTCGGAGATGTACCCTTGAACCAAAGTCGATTGGGGGATCTATAGTCCAATTTGGGACTAAAATCTGTTTGAAGGTTTAAGGATACGTTAGCCATATTTGAGGCTAAGATCAACTTAAACATTTGTTAAGGATACGTTAGTCCAGTTTGAGACTAAGATCAACTTAACGGGATCGTTTAGATCCGACAAAAGAGCGTTTAGGCTCTATTGTTCCAGTTTGGGGACATGGTGGTCCATTGCCAGTTTAGGGACATGGTGGTCCATTTCCAGTTTAGGGACATAGTGGTCCATTGGTAGTTTAAGGACATTGCGGTCCAAGTTCCAGTTTAGGGACGTGGTGGTCCATTGGTAGTTTAAGGACATTGCGGTCCATAGGTAGTTTAAGGACGCATAAGTCCATGGGTTTAAGGACCCCACAGTCCATATGGGTGTGTTTAAGGACGCATTAGTCCGTTAGTTTAAGGACGCATTAGTCCGTTAGTTTAAGGACGCATAAGTCCGCGGGTTTAAGGACCCCACAGTCCGTATCTTGGTTTAAGGACGCATAAGTCCATGAGTTTAAGGACCCCACAGTCCGTGTTGATGTGTGGTTGTCGGGACCCGTTACCTCTCTGAAGACGTTGAAGGATTACAACGACAAATATCAGAGGAGTTCCGAGATGTACCCTTGAACCAATGAGTTGGTTGAAAGAGCAGATGTGCTCAGATCAAGATGATTTGAGGACTTATGGCCAGTTTGGGCTAAGTCCAGTTATGTTTGAAATATTGGCCCTCTGTTGGTCCATTGAAAGAGAGGCTTTGCCTCTGAAACTTAGCCAATTGGGCTGAAGCCAGTGTTAAACACTAGAAACCAACAGTGTTGAACACTGGGAATAAGATAGCAAGTTAGTGTTAAACACTAAAAGATAATCAGTGTTAAACACTGGGAACAGTGTTTTCAAATTAGTGTTAAACACTAAGCAAATCAGTGTTAAACACTGCAAATAGAGTTTTCCAAATTAGTGTTAAACACTAAGAAAATTAGTGTTAATCACTGAGGACAAAGTCTTCGGATTAGTGTTAAACACTAAAGAAAGAGGGGTCACGTGTGGACACGTGAGAGCGCCCTGATTTCCCTCATTTTATTCTGCGGGTAGGTGTTTAACACTTTTGATTCTGACGGCCATCACGTGTGAGCACGTGATGGAGGCCCCCGCTATGGTCTGTTAGGATGCTCATTAGGGGTCACGTGGTGACACGTGAGGACGCCCTAAATGTGAAGCCAGATCTCCTTTGTTTTATCCTCAAATCTGCGAATAAGTGTTAAACACTTTTCATCTTTATTTTAGAGCATCACGTGTTGGCACGTGATGGGGGTTTATGCATCGAATATTACAGCACTTGCTGAGGGGTCACGTGGGGACACGTGAGAGCGCCCAAAGCTTCTTTGCTTTTGTTTTGCCATTAAGTGTTAAACACTTTCATTTTTATTTTTAGAGCATCACGTGTTGGCACGTGATGGGGATCTGTGCGCCAATTGTTAAAGCATTTGCTGAGGGGTCACGTGATAACACGTGAGAGCGCCCAAAGCTTTCACTTCCTTTGCTTTTTCTTTCTGCGTTTTGGGAATCACGTGGGAACACGTGAGATGATGCTTCAAAGTTCTTTGTAGGGGATCTTTTCAAGGGTCACGTGGGGCACGTGACCCTAGTTCTTTTCATGAACAGAGATCTTTTAAGAATTGAATTCTTTGTAGGGTTAAACCCTAATTATGATTTTGGAGGAATTAAATTCCTATCGTGAAAGGATTGAATTCTTATTTAGGATGAAACCCTGATTTCTTTTCAAAGGAATTAAATTCCCAGATATGTAAAAGAATTAAATTCTTGATTAGGGTTAAACCCTAGTTTTGTTTTAGGAGAATTAATTCTCAAAACTCAATTCCCCTTCTAAGTTTAGGATCTGCATGGCAGGATCTCGACCCGATGAGAATTAAATTCTCAAGTTATGGGGAGATGTGCTCTGTGCAGATCTTCAACCAGAAGAAGAACTAAGTTCTTTTGTATAAGAGTTAAACTCTTGGATTTTGAGAATTAAATTCTCTGTTTGAAGTTTATCTTTTTCCCTTTTCTCACCTAGGGTTTTCTTTGTTGAGAATTAAATTCTCCTTTCTTTTCTTCCCCCTTGAGAATTAAATTCTCCTCCCTCTGTTTTTCTCTCAAAAAAGTAGATCCCCCTCTCTTCTTTTCTTGGCTCCTATTTATAGGAGAAGGAAAAGAATCAATTTGTTTAGCAAATCTCTCATTGAAATATTTGATTTGATTGTTGGGAGATTTGATTTATATTTATCATTAATCTGGGCCTTTAGATCATTCAGTGAATTTTATTCACCGTGGATTTTAAATCCAAAAGATATTCTATTTGTTATCCTGGTGAGATTTTCAGGGAAACCTTTCCTTGTCCAAGGGTTTTCTATAAATTGGTGATTTTTAATCACCCTTGGATTTTTAATCCAACGGTTCCCCATGACCCTTTTTCATTTAGAAAGATTCAGAAACTTTTAGAAGTTAATTCTATTAAATTATAATGCTTTTAAAGCCAGTCACGTGCTGGCACGTGACCTTTGGTCACGTGTGAGCACGTGACCCCCAATTGGGTTCCTTTCTCAGCCGCTTATTTATGTTTCAGTTTTAACCATCACGTGTCAACACGTGACCATTGGTCACGTGTAAGCACGTGATACCTCGTTGAGGTATTTTCTGACTTTTAGAATTAAATTCTATTCATTATTTTAGAGGCTTTAAAAGCCCATCACGTGTCTGCACGTGACCCATGGTCACGTGTGAGCACGTGATGCCCCATTGGGGTCTTTTCTGAATTTTTATTGTATCTTTTAACTCCTCCAGCGGGTTCTTAAAAACCCATCACGTGTGGACACGTAATTCCTCATAACTTTTGATCCCGGATGAATTACGAGGCCCATAATATATCAAATCGAAGGGTTTTTCGAGCCGCTTTCGATACCATCAGAATTTATCTGTTTCTCATTCGGGAGTTTGTCAAAAAACAGCCCGGAAGATACTGGTTCCCATTTTCTTAAGCGTATCGCCGCCATTTGATACCTTGGGCTCTTTTGCGCAGAAATTTTTGGCGGGAACACCATCGAGAGGAAAATTGTATCTTTTATTCATAAGCCAAAATGGATACAAAATACAAGTCATGAAAGAAACAAAAAGAAAGATACTCTCATCCATGAGTGTGTACAAAAAAGGGAAAAAAGATACAAGTCCTCAAGCTGGCGGGCGGTGCAATAATTTCACCAGCTCATCGTTCTGTTGCTGAGCCACGGCTTCATGACGCAAGATCTCCAGAAGACGAGCCTCCGCCTGAGCTTGCTGAGCCTGATGCGAAGCGAGCCGAGCTTCGAGCTCTTTCTCGGTGGCCTTATGAGCCTCGACCCTCTCACGAGTGAACGTGGCAGCTTTATCGAGAGCCACCACCTCTTTGATGGACTCCTGAAGCAACCGCCAGAGTTCATACGCTTGGTTGGCCTTGGTGATAAGGGTGGCGCGAAGCTCGCTCAGCGCCTTGGAAGCTAGCCCCCTCTCCGAAAATTTACGGCCGAGCCTTTTTCTCGCATAACGATATGTTCTCTACGTGTCCCTCTATCAGGCCACGTAAGCTCGCATTCATGACCGCGGCCTCGGAAACAAGGCATTTACAAGACCGTATAAATGGGCTTCCAGTCGACAGGAATAATCGATCTAAAACGCGCTCACATCACCTGACGTGAAAGGCAACAAGAAAGATTTCAAACATATTTCAAGCATGAGGTCTGATGCGCAGGAAAGTGATGATAGCATTTGCAATTAAAGAAAGTTCTCATGAGAAGAATACAAAGTTTATTCATGCAAGCGGAAACATACACACGAGTACCGAGCCTACATGGAAGTTCAACATAAAGCATACAAAAAGAAGGACTAATTTAAAAATGTTCTACGCTAACGGAAAAGGTCACCAAACATGGGATCAACGGCACAGGGGTTAATGAAGCAGAGGAAAAAATTCTCCATCTCTCTCTCTGCTTTCTCCAGCACATCAAAGCGACGGTTCTCACGAGGAGTCGCTCCCCATCGATTGGCGCCGTGTTCGTCCGCGAAAGCAGACATAATAGCTCGCCGGGCCTTTATCTGGCTCAGCAGATGAATTGAGCAATCCTTCAAAGCCTGAGTAATCAGGCACGCTTCATGAAAGCCCTCGAGCTTTTCTTCCGCCGCGTCGAGCATCGCCAGGGTCATCTCCGCCGGGTGAGGAGGGATGTCGGCAAGCACGGCCGTGAGAATCATCCGGAGCCAGAGGGAACCCATCGGGAGGGGAGACCCTCTACGGATCGAGAGCTCAGGCATGGCTAAGTCACATTCGTTGTCGGAAAGGAGGGGGTCCACCAACCGAGCAGCAAAGCGGGGGATCATCTCCTCAAGAGGAACTTCCCATGGCTGTCGACGAGCATGAGGGCGATTGCAGGCCATGGCACTCGTTTGTTTCTCAAGACAAGTTACACCAAAGTAAAAAAAAATATAATATAAATCCCTCTGTGAAAGGAAAAGAAAGCTATAGCCTCATATATAAAGAAGTGTATTAAGTGTTGTGCGCGGAAAATATTGCATGGTAAAGCTATTTCCAAGGCCCAAAAAGGAAAGGCATCTAAAATCAAGGAGATGAAACTATTTCCAAATCCCTTTCTCTGCATCCAATATTGTGCACTGAAAATACGGCATGGGGAAAATTTTGTGAACAGCCCCATCAAGGGACCCCACGTGCAGAACACGTGAGGCCTAAACCTGATGTGCACTTAAAAGGAAAATATATGGAGTAGTACCCTGCATATTAAAAGCACAAACAACAATAGTAGCAAAATGATAAAATCCCAGAGAAAAGGCATGCAAACATGGAAAGACATAATAAAACTTGTCACTCATACTTCAAGAAGTTCATACAAAGTAAAGAGGACAAATTTACAATGGTAAAACTTCAGACGCAGGGCATGGGTTGAGAAACTCAAGATTAACTTTGTCCAAGATTCTCCAAGCATTTCGAACCTCCCGGGTATGCTTCCTCTCGCGGTCACAAGCGTCGGGATCCTCACGAATGTCCTCCGCCCTCCGATAGACGGCAAGTATGGCCGACTGCTGAAAGGCTTGGTGCAAGAGATCGATGAGGTGATCTCGCCTCCTCTTTGAGATCAAGCCCATCAGGTACACCGAATGCACTTTATCCTCAGCAGTGTCCAAGGCCCCAAGCGGTATGCCGGTGCAAAAGAGAGGAAGTGCCTCCCGGATCGCCAGCACGATCAGCCTCAGAAGAGAAGAGCGACGGGGGAGCAGCCGATGGTTGTACTCGTCAAAGCGGCTCATGATCTCGGCACACTGAGCATTGGTGAACTCCTGGTTCTGACTGCGGCCCAGTGCACGAATATTCCCATAGGAAATGATCTCGTCAAGACCATACAGATGGGCATCCATGATACCTGAAATAAAGGTCATGAGAATCATTACAAAACCCCTATTTTATTAATTACAGAAGAACAACCTCGGGCCAAGAGACCCCAGGAAAGCCTCCGCGTGAAGAAATCAAGTCATTCATTGGAATTAAATTCCTTATTAAGAGAAGGGATTTAAATTCCCAGAAACATTTTTGATGGAATTAAATTCCATGGAGTTGAAACGCCATCATCATCTCCCCAAAGATCAACTAGACCCTAAGAGATCTACAGTTTGAAGGTTAAGCTGTTTCATGTTCTTATGGAAAAATATGAAGAAAAAAAGGGGGTAAAAACCCTTGTTTTGGATTTAAAATCCAGAGGAATGTGAAGGTCCATCGTTGTCCAAGAACATTACCTGAGGAAAAGGATTCTTTTCGAACAGAGTTAAACTCTGAAGATTGTTTCAAGACAGAGAACTAAGCTCTGGAAGTGAGAATTAAATTCTCAAGGAAGAAGTTCTCAGAAGAAGAAGATGAGCAAAGTGAAGGCTCCTATGAAGAGACAGAGGTATTTATAGAAGGCAATGGAAACGTTTCATCTCCCCAGATCCCTAGAGGAATCCAACGGTCACAAGAGGTGACAGCGTTGCACTCACGTGCAGACACGTGAGAACAACGCTGTGGGGGCATTTGTTTCCTGATTTAAAATCAGAAAAGCTTCTGGAAAAAGCTTCAGAAGAGGGTCACATGCTTACACGTGACCAGTAGTCACGTGTTGGCACGTGACATCCAAAAGAATCATCAAGGCAGATTCAGCTTCCTGACTACATCAAAGAAAAAGGCTTCAGAAAGGGTCACGTGCTCCCACGTGACCAGGGTCACGTGTTGGCACGTGACATTTTAAAGCGGATTCAGAGGCACATCGGTTCCCTGATCAAATCAAGGAAAAAGCTTCAAGAGAGGTCACGTGCTCCCATGTGACCAGGGGTCACGTGTTGGCACGTGATGCTCAAAACATCAGAATTGTTCTCCAGTTAAATCAAGAAAAAGAGTCCAGACAAGGGTCACGTGCTCACACGTGACCAGGGGTCACGTGGTGGCACGTGACGGTTAAGCAGCAACCAGAAGACAGAGCGCAAAAAGAAAGAGGAAGGCTCGTTCCAAAGGGGTCACGTGCCCACACGTGACCATGGGTCACGTGCCCACACGTGACCATGGGTCACGTGGTCACACGTGACCGGCTTTCAAAGCCTGTTTTGTTAACAGAATTAAATTCTGAAGGAGATTCAAATCTTTCCAAAGGAAAGTGACTATCTGGAACCGATCGAATTAAAGATTCAGAGGTGATTAAATATCATCTATCTATGGGAAAATCTCTGGTTTGGAAAGATTTCCCCTTTAAATCTAAACGAAATAACAAAGGAGAATCCCTGGATTTGAAATCCAAAGGTGAATAAAATTCACCTAGCAATCCAAAGGTCCAGAACGAATAATGGATGCAAATCAAATATCTCAAGGAAGATTCGTCAAAAAACTAATTGACTCGGCTGCTTCTCCTATAAATAGGAGCCAAGAGATACAAAAAAAGAGGATATATACGCAAAGGGAGGAAAAAGGAGAGAGCCTTGATACTTTGAGGAATTTGGAGCTTTTGCAAAGGAAAACCCTAGGTAAGAAAGGGAAGGCTTTTTGAAAGAAGGAGAATTTAATTCTTAAAAGAGTTTAACTCTGATATATAAACAGAAGAACATATTTCTTCTCTCTTTGATAGAGGATCTGCAAAGTGCACATCTCCCCTTTAGGTTGAGAATTTAATTCTCAATGGGTTGAGATCCTGCCATGCAGATCCAAAACATAAAGAGGGAATGGAAACATGAGAATTTAATTCTCACAGAACTATAGGAATTTAATTCCTTTAAGATAAAGTAGGGCTTGACCCTGTGTTATGGGAATTTAATTCCTTCAGAACAAAAAGAAACAGGGTTTAACCCTAATTAAAAACCTAGTTCTGTTGAAACAGCGGGGATTTAATTCCCTTGATCATAACTTAATAGAGAATGGGAATTTAATTCCTTAAAAGCTTTTATTAGGGTTTAACCCTATTCAGTTCTTCACATGTATGAGGAATTTAATTCCTACAGAAAATTCAGAGTCTAACTCTATTCAGAATATAAATCTTCAAAAGGAAGTAGGAATTTAATTCCTCTGAAATTACTGTCAAGGTTTAACCCTACGAGGAATTTAATTCCTGGAAAAGATTAACAGATCCTCTAAACAACGTACATAGAGGCAGGGTCACGTGTCACCACGTGACCCCCCCAAGAGATCTACAGAAAACCCCTTTGAGGAAGCACCCCACGTGACCCACGTGACCCTCGGCAGAAGCTTTAACATATAAGCATTTAAATGCCCTTCTCGTGAGGGCACGTGATGCGATAATCTCAGCAGAATATATGAAGGGAGGGCGCTCTCATGTGTTGCCACGTGACCCCTCTTGCCTTAATGTTTAACACTAAATTGGAACTCTTGAATACAGTATTGAAACACTATTGGGCCTTAGTGTTCAACACTAATCAAAGAACTTTATTCGCAGTGTTCAACACTGATTACCTTAGTATTTAACACTAATCTGAGATCTCCATTGCCAGTGTTCAACACTGATCTGTTTTAGTATTGCTAGTGTTTAACACCAATTATCTTTTAGTGTTAAACACTAACTCGTCAACCTCATTCCCAGTGTTCAACACTGATTGCTCTGTAGTGTTTAACACTAGGCTTTGGCCCAATTGGCTAAATGGATAGAGGCAAAGCCTCTCCTTCAATGGATCAACAAGAAGCCAATATTTCAGACATGATCGGACTTAGCCCAAGCTAGGCCATGAGTCTTCAATTCGTAATTAACTGGGCTAATAGGCTCATAACATAATTAATCGGTCTTGATCCCAAATTGGGCCAAGGACTACTTAAGCCATTCCGGTTCTAGGGTACATCTCTTCACTCCTTTGATACTTGGCATTGTAATCCCTCAATGTCTTCAAAGAGGTGACGGGTCCCGACGACCACACATTGATATGGACTGTGGGGTCCTTAAACCCATGTCTAATGCAAAATTCCTGGGTACGTGGAACGCGGATAACGTCACTCTTTGACCCCGCGGAAAACGCCCAGAGCGGAGCCTAGTCCTCGCCGAGCACGGCAGTGAACCCGTGTGAAGCATCTAGTGCAAAATTCCTGGTTACGTGGAACGCGGATAATGTCACTCTTTGACCCCGTGGAAAACGTCCAGAGCGGAGCCTGGTCCTCGCCTAGCACGGCAGTGAACCCGTGTGAAGCATCCAGAGCACATACCGGACTGTGGAGTCCTTAAACCCATGGACTATGACGTCCTTAACCTCGACCGAGATGTCTTAAAACTAACAATGGACCGCAACGTCCTTAAACTACCCATGGACCGCAACGTCCTTAAACTACCCATGGACCGCAACGTCCTTAAACTACTCATGGACCGCAATGTCCTTAAACTAGAACAATAGAGCCCCGTATGCTCTTTTGTCGGATCTAAACGGTCCCGTTTAAGTTGATCCTAGCCTCAAAGATGGCTAACGTACCCTTAAACCTTCAAACAGACTGGACTATGAATCACCCCAATTAACTCTGGCTCGAGGGTACATCTCTGAACTCCTCTGACACCCGTCGTTGTAATCCCTCAACGTCGTCAGAGAGGTGACGGGTCCCGACGGCCACATATACGATGGACCACTATGTCCCTAAACTGGAACAATGGAGCCTAAAACACTCCTTTGTCGGATCTAAGCAATCCTGTTAAGTTGATCTTAGTCTCAACGTCAGACTAACGTATCCTTAACAAACGTTTGAGTTGATCTTAGCTTCAAGTATGGCTGACGTATCCTCAAACCAAACCCCCAAACCCAAATCTAAGATAAACACGGATTTGGACTAGTCCACGCCCTACGGGCGACGACATAACTCGGTCTCCGTAAACAATCCACGGGAAACAAAACACGAAATAAACACACACGACACGAAGTGACCATCTGGAGAAGGAGAAAGTTGTTACCGCGATGCGGTAGCGTAATTAACTACAGGGGCTTGCGCCTGCAGGGAAAAGCGTCCCCACAATCAAAAACCCCTCAAACGAGGGGGAATCTGACGAAGTCTGCTACATCGGCCGCATCCGTTTAAACCTTCGATACATGGCGCCATAAATCAACTTGGCGTCTTCGGAGAGGTGGACGGATAGCACCAATTAGCATCTGCTCCGAATTTCAGGCGAGGCACGCCGTCCTTCGGAGGGGAACAGATATGAGATGGACCTTATGTGCCAACGCATAATGTCTGAGCTTCGTTATCGCGAAGATCATTACTAGGCAGTGTTTTTCAATGGGAGAGTAATTGCTTTCTGCCCCCAGGAGAACTCGACTCAGATAATAAAGGGCTCTCTCTTTCCCTTGGTCATTTTCTTGTGCCCACCGCGCACCTAAAGAACCTTCGAGGGCTGTTGTGTACAGGATGAGAGGTTTTCCTTTAACGGGAGCGGCCAGTACTGGCGGATTCTGCAAGTATTGCTTGATTTCCTCCAGTGTGCTTTGGCATTTGTGATCCCAAACGAAAGGGGTCCCTTTCTTCATTAGGTGACTATATGGACGGCACTTGCCAGAGAGATTGGCTATGAATCGCCGGATATACGCGAGCTTTCATTGGAGAGACCGCAGTTGCTTGAGAGTCTTTGGCGGAGGCATTTCCATAATCGCCTTGATCTTCGACGGGTCTATCTCGATGCCTCGATGTCGTACGATGAATCCCAGGAACTTGCCCGAGGAAACTCCGAACGCGCATTTGAGAGGGTTCATCTTCAAGTTGTATTGCCAAAGGCATTGAAATACGATCTTCAGATGCTCTAAATGTTCCTCGTATGATTTGCTTTTAACTACGAGGTCGTCGATATAGCATTCGACGATTTCATGTATGAGGTCATCGAAAATCTTCGTCATGGCCCTCTGGTATGTGGCACCGGTGTTCTTCAGACCGAAAGGCATCACCTTGTAGCAGAATATGCCCAAAGGGGTCCGGAAAGCGGTATGCTTCTGGTCCTCGGGATGCATTTTTATCTGATTATATCCCGATGATCCGTCCATGAAAGAGAAGACTTCGTGAGTGGATGTTTTATCTATCATCAACTCAGTGACCGGTACTGGAAATTCGTCCTTTGGGCAGGCTTTATTGAGATCCTGAAAGTCCACACATATGCGCACCATCCCATTTTTCTTCATCACCGGGACGATGTTGGCAACCCAGTCAGGATACTGAACCTCTTGGATGAAGCCAGAGTCGATTAGCTTCTTGACCTCGGCGTTGATGCTCATCTCAAGCTCGAGCCGCATTCTCCTCGGTGCTTGTTTGATTGGCTTGACGTCCGGAGATATCACCAATCTGTGCACAGCTATTTCTGGATCTAGCCCCGTCATCTCGGAGTAGTTCCATGCAAAGCAGTCTTTATGCTGCATGAGCACGTCTTTTAGCGTAGCCACCCTTTCTTCAGACAGCAGCTCACTGACGAATGTCGGTCGCGGGTCACTTGACGTCCCCAAATCAATTTTCTTAAGGTTATCTGCAGTAGTATGTATTCCATCTTCCAGCTCTTTCGGCACCGGTGGAAACTCTGAGATCACGTCGTCATCATTGTTTTCGAAGCACCAGGGGAGGTCATCCATATTCTCGGGCTCTTCTTTCGACAATGTTATCGCGTGACAGGTACGAGATCGTTTCCAAAATCGATGTTGATCTGGTTCTACTCTTGCTATACGCGTCGCTTTCGGTTCATGCTTCTGTGGCGGGCTTATCTTTCAACTGCTGGATAGAGCGAACCTGCCATGTTGATATTGGTCTTCGACCCAGTTCTTGAAGGTGAAGCAGTCTTCGAGAGGATGCCCTATTGCTCGGTGATAAGAGCAATAGTCTGGGTGAGAGACCTCGTTGGCTTGCTCGGCGTGTTTGGACTCCGGAAGTGTCATCATTTGATGCTTTACGACGAGATTGAATATCTTCCTTGTCTTATCTTGGGGAAAAGAATATTCCCGACCCATTTTCTTTATAGGGGACGGATCCCGACTGCTCGACTCTTGCTCGCATGGCTTCTTAGACCTGCTTGGCTGCTGTCGAACGTTTTTTTCCGTTCTTTGGTTTATTTTTGCCTTTGCGCCGGGTCTTTTGTATGACGGGCTGGCGAAGAGGAGCATTGTCATTCTCCGCGGCCTGCTGAAGGAGGCGTTGCGTTCTGGCTTTCTCGTAAATGGCCATCTCGCGGTTATGGTCATCCCGGACCTTTTGACCTGCTTTCCTGATCAATTTGTCCATCCGTTCTTCAAACGACGGACTCGGCGTTTTGATGACACGACCTTGTTTTGGTTCAGGATCAGCGTCTTTTAACAGAATGTCTCCTTCTTCATCAAAGTCATGTATGACGTAGCTGCCATGAATTCGCTCTCATTTTTTGGATTGAACATATCCAACCCCGATCGTTTCCATTCTCCCATTGGGCAACTTTCGCTGAGTTCCGGGGACATCCCAAATCCTGTTGTAGAACCGAGCTTGTCGAGCGGTCTGTTTAAAGGGTACACCTTGGCGCTACAATAGCCTCTTCAAGCCTTCTGTGTAATATCTAGGCAGACGGATGGGCTGGAGCCTGTCAAGTGTAGAATCTGCGCCATGCAAAATTTCTTTTCCCACTTTGGTTTTTCCGGATCGGTAGAATATGATCGCCTTTTCACCCTTTTGTCCGGGGGGGACATAGAATGTTTGCAGTTCTTGTACACTATAAGTACTAAGTGCATCGAGCTCTTTGTAATGCTCTTGTGGCACCATGGCAATTTGCAAACTTTGATCTTCGTCGGCGAAGATTTGTATCGACGGCCGAGCAGAGAATACAGCTGTAACAACCCCAAATTTCCGATACAAATTTTTCAAAATATTTTTTTTCAAAAATTCATAAAAGGGTATTTATTGCCTGAGCACATGACTTACGTAATTAATTAGCAATTTAATTACAAGAAGGAGCTTGTAGCTCATTGGTAATATCTTGCACTGCTGAACCAATCCACCAGAGTTTAAATCCCATACCCCACATTATTTTTAATATTATTTTGTTTTAAATCCTTTGGAAGCCCAACAGTCCACACACCATAACTTCAAAAAATTGAACTACACTTTAAAAACTAAATATACTAGAGGCTACATTAGACGACCCCCCACTTCCCCATGCCCTGACTCGGCCCAACTTGGCCGAGTCGGCCGGCGGACCGGCCGACTCGGGCCGGCGCCTCCAGCCGGACTCGTCCGGACGGCCGAGTTCCCTTCTTCAATATTCTGTCTCTTCATCTTCTAAACCCCCTTGTACACTTCAAATTCCTAGATCGGTTTCAGAGACCTTTGAAATCCCCATTTACTCTATTTTAATGATTTTTTAATACATTTTTACATTAAAACCTTTCATATACCCTATTTACTCCAATTTTTAATAATTTTATACATTTTTACATTTTTTTATTAAAAAACCCTTCACCTATCCTACCCCTAGCCTACCTTATAAATACACCCCCTACCCTCTACCCTCTCATCCCAAAATCCTAAGCTCACTCTCTCAAAATTTTCCAAGAGTTGTGTACTTTGAAAACAAGTTCGCGGCGAAGCTCCGACGAAATTCCGGCGACGTTTTTAGGAACTACCGGCGACGACACAATGCATCGGCAATCCCTTTAGTTCCCCCTCACTCTAGTATAATCGAAAACCCGTAAGCCCCATTCTATCCCTCTTTCTTATTCTCTAAAATACGAAATTACAAAACCCGACGGAATCGGAACAAATCCGATTTCCGATTCGGTTTTCTATAAAATTTCACTTCTCACCAATACATTCATGCTTAAACATTTTTATGTTGACTATTAAATATTTAACAAATAATTTGAACAAGTTTCATCACATGAAATGATAGCCTTTTTAATTTATCGTATTTTTTCACTTAAATACCACAATATTTCAATTTCACATTTAACCCCCTTAACCTTGCTATACATTTAAAATAGAGCATGGGGTAATGACCTACCTCCACACACACGCATATACAACCTAAAATGATATCATCAAAAACTTAGAATACGATAAAACAATACTTTCATTTAAATACCATATTCTTAATAAAACCATTCCTAAAAGTTTTAACTTTGATACACATTTAAATAAATACCTCTTATTAGGAAAACACGATAAGTTGTGGACATCGATCGTTTATCTAAACCTGACTTTGTGGTGTCTAGGCTAGGCAAGTGAGAAATGTAACTTTAAAAGGCCCGACTCACGGTGATTCGTGAGCGGATCTCTCCTTTCCTCATTTGTACTTACCTGGCCACAATTGGCGGTGAAGAGGCGATTTGAAGCATCTAACGACTTGTCGTTTAGACCATTTAGAAATAGGCTGGTTGACTTAGAAAACCCTAGAATCTAAAATACGGAAAATTGACATTTTTACAAATAAATACCTTTTACTTTATAAAACCGTTTTCTAAAGGTTTAGTATTTACAATCTTTGCAAAGCGCCGCTACAACCCATTTTTTAGGGAGTCCGTTCGGGATGGTGCGGATTATCGTACATCCACGGGCTTAGTAGTGCGAGATTCAGACCTCCGCAAGGAGCATTCGGTCTCGAAAGATTTAAAATACAACATCTTAAGAAAATGAGATTTTTGGAATATAAAATATTTATTAAAATTATTTTTGTATAAATATATGTATATTTATCATTTAAATATCTATTTTATTATAATATAAATAGTCCACCTTTTTTCTAAAAATCACAAGAATAAATTTTACATTAAAATACCATGAACTTCAAATAAATCAATATTACAGATAAATACCTTTATTTATAAAAACTAGGATATTTTCACTAGAAATGTCACAATATAAAATCCACCCTCATTACAACTCTAAAAACGAGTAATAAATACTTGAGGTGTATTTTGAAAAGTATATAAAAGTGTTTTTACATAAAACCCCCTCAAGTTTTATAAATTACCCTAAGGACCCTAGAAATTATAAGACTTCAATTCACATTTCTGATTGTCTGACTCGGGCTTGAGTCTGATTAATCTGACTTGAATATGATTCAAGTCAATCTATAATCTACAATATTCCAATTCAATAGAAACACATGAATCCATGAATCCAATTATCAATCTATATGACTTAAATGAACCGAACCATGGATATATTCCACTTATATGATTCTCCAGTTATTCCATTTACATGACTCTACCGTTATATCCGTTTACCGATATTATGGTTTCGGTCAGTCAATCAATTATACAATCAATACAATTTACAAGACAAACAATACAATCAAAACACTGCGGGGTTTAAGGGGTAGACTGGTATGGAATATATTAAAGGTGGCACGAGATGGTCACTTAAGACGTAATTGCATCCATGTCGTTGTTCCCTGGTATTATCGACGGAGCCTTGTACTACAGGTTACCAAGGTCCCCGGTGTAAGTGGGACTCCCCTCGTATGTACTGGCATCTTCTGTACCAGGCTACAAACAACAGCGTTAATACAACATTACAATATTATAATACAACATTAAAAGCTACTCTCTCTCTCTCTCTTACTCTCTGTCTATTTCTCCCTTATCTTTGGGACTTACCGAGCGACCTGTTCGCTGACGACATTCTATTTCTTTCTTCTTTGAATGTTGTCAGGTGGTTTGGACCCGGCAGAGATCGAGCCATCTACAGAAGACTTGGAGCAGTTTGCCGAAGATCCAGCACTGTAGTTTCATTGTACACTTTTCCATTCAGTACTTTTCATTTCCTGTTATGCCACTGTTTATGCATCTTTTTATCTCAGTTTTATTTCATTTTCATGCATTGTACAAAAGAATGTTAATAAATAAAAGTTATTGTTTTTATTATATCTTGTCTCTTGTGTATTTTCTTTTATATTGCTTAGTTACGCTTAGCGTATTTGCTTCTGAGTAAATACGTAGCGGACTTCGTCGCATCCCCTTCGCCGTACACCGGGAAGCGGAGCGTGACAACAGCATTGTCCTCATCTTCCGAGTCGCTGCCGAAAATCAACATAGGAGTGAACGGTCCCGGCTTGTTGCATTGGGGCGGACTTGAATAAACTATTTCTTCCTCCTCCTCGGTATCACTCCCGAAGACTGGAATAGTGGTGATGGCTTTGTTCTTCGGTTTGTAACATCTTTCCGTGTCCTCGAAATCTGGTAAGAAGTATTTTGCATCTTCGTACTTTCGGACTTCGTTTATGGAGAATGGGTTCAACTCTCCTGTTACGGTATACTCGAGACCATCCATGAAATACTTCATACACTGATGTTGTGTAGAAGGGATGATGTTGTACTCGTATAACCAAGGCCTGCCGAGCAAAGCATTGTAGCATGTCTTGGGGTCAATGACATGAAACTTAATGTCCGTGACAAGCAGCCCAAAGCGTAGTGTCAATATTACAGACCCAATCGTTCATGATGACTGAGGGTCAAACCCGGAGATTGTGATTTTATCACGAGCAAGGTGCTGAACGCTCATGCAAATTTCCTTCAACACTCTCACATTGCGGAGATTGACGGAGGACCCATTATCGACCAGGATTTTGCCTATCTTGATATCATGACAGTATCCGAAGACATAAAGGGGACGGTTGTGCTCGCACATCCCGAGGAGGAGATCTTCATCGCCGAAGGTGATATCGGCCGTGTGTACTTCTTCCAGCTCGTCTTTCATCTTTTCTTCGGCGAGGAAAGCTTGGAATTGCTCGGGCTCCTATAGTGCCTTGATTAAAGAATCTCTTGCTTCTTTTGATAGCAGGAGGGCGTCGAGAATGCTGAGCTGTGAGGGTATCTTTCTCAAGTGTGCCGGAACGTTGTAGTCTACCTTGTTTTTCTTTGGCGAGTCCTTGGCGGTCAGCTCTTTGACGACTTGGTCATCTAGGGCGATATCCTCAGGGACCTTTTCTTTTCCCTTATCTTTTTTATTTGACCCACTGTTCGACGGCCTAAGATTCTTTTCGGGAAGCGTACGATTGCACAGTTGAATATTTTCACAGGTCTTCGGTTCTTCCTCTTTTCCCGAGGTGGATTCTTTGAAGAGAGGGCCAAGAGTCATTTCTTCGTCAGAGTCGCTCCCGAAGGTGAGAACTTGCGGTCCCCCAGCGTCGACCATGTGATAGTTGCCGGTAGTTTTTTACGCTCCTCGGTCGTATTTCTTTGCTCCCGACGAGTTTTCCGTTTCATCCGCTTAAAATTTTGCCGGTGAGCAACATATCCCTGCCACCATCTTTTAAAAGTGTTGCACTCTTCAGTGTGGTGCGCAATCTTTCAATGATATAAGCAATAGCTAGGATGCATTTGCGCTTCACCAAGAATGTTTCCTTCGGAGGGTGACAGCTTCATTCCCATTGATATGGCTTTGGCGAATCCCTTCCTCGTCTTGAACCTGCTTTTATTCGTGGCGGATGTACTTTGATTTGGCGGGAGTGTTTCAACCCGTTCGTCCAATCGTCGGCGCTTGGATTTTTCAAATATGGCCATCTCACGCTCTCGAGCAGCTTTGCTTTTAAGAAGAGCTTCATTCAGGAATGCATCAATCATTTCGTCTGATGGCCCTAGAAGTTCCGGCTCAGGACCTGCCCCAGTTTCTCTGTGTAAGGAGCTTCTTCATCGTTTATCGATGAGTGAGAGATCATATGGCAACTTGTTATGTAATCTTCAGATTCATCCGACGAGTCTTCCCCATCATCTCCGTCCTCAAGGACGTGACTGAGAAATTCTTGGAGTGTGATTGGGGTCCACGCCTTCTGGTTGTATTCTTCCAACGCGTCAATCTGTTTTTGCAGGTCCGTGCGCTTGTTACCAGGCTTCACGGGCTTTTTGGTCTTCTTCTTCTTCTTCGAAGACTTTGACGGCTGGTTGTGAGTGCTTTGAATATCACCACCAATTTTTGGAGTTGGGCGCGGTTTCAGCATTCCCTTAATAATCTCGGGTTCCAGCGGATTCTTCCACCTGATCCCCGGACATGTTTGGAGATCGTTTAGCATTCTTTTAGTTTTTGCTGAAAGAGCGACCTCCCATGGAGCTTCTTCCACGAAAGAGCATGATGCCCCCAGTGTGTCTGTCTTCTTGGGAGCGTGTGGCTGTGGTGGGTTCACTTTCCAATTCTCGGACAACGCAAACTTGCCTTGTTGATATTGGTCCTCGATCCATCCCTTAAAGACGAAGCAATCTTCAATTGGATGGCTTACCGTTTGATGGTAAGGGCAATAATTAGGACCATTAGCCTCACCGGGTTGCAGTGGTCGTTTTGGATTCGGCAGATTGATAAGCCTATTACGCACCGCCAATTCAAACAGTCTCTTCGTTTTGTCCCAAGGAAACGAATAATGACGCTTCATTTTCTCATTATAGTATCGCCATCTCTCTTCTAGTTGATCCGTTAGTTTCGGGGCTCTGGGCTCCTGTTGAGTATTTGCAACGAATGTCGCCTTCCCTTTACCCTTTTCGTTCCGCGGCTCTGGCTTCGGAGGAGACGGTCTATGACCCATCTGGTCCATTTAGGCCAGTTTATCGATCAAGGCTTGGAACGTGGTCGGTTTGAAGAACATCATGAATTGGGAAATAGTTGCCTGAGGGTCCAGAGTGCCCACGAAAATGCCCACTGCCGGCGCTTCCTCGATGCGCTGCTCACATTTTGACCATAAATTTCGCCACCGTATTGCGTATTGTACCCAAGTTTCGCTTGGCTTCACCCTGGCGTTAATTAATGCGGTAATCTTGGTATGCTCGCTAGCGCTCGCGAATCTCTGTGTAAGCAGTAGTTCCATTTCCGTAAACATCTTGACGGAGTCGTTTGGAAGTTCGGAATACCACTCGAATGTCGTCTCTGACAAGCTACTAACAAACTGGCGGAGTAGAAGTTTATCATCACATCCGGTGTTGCCGCACAAGGCTCTGAATTGAGCGACGTGCTGATGCGGATTTCCCGTCCCTTTATACACATGAAATTTAGGGATCGTATATCCCGGCGGGTACTTTATTTGGTCATACCAGCCTGGATATGGTCGCCCAGTTTTAACAAATTGGCCGGCTGCTTCATTCGCCCGGTGAGCTCGTATTTGCTGAGCAATGTAGTCATCCATAGAGGCCTTGGAGATGGTTTCCTCTTTGGCTGCTGAAAGAGACGGAGGAGGGTTCGATGTCTCCCCTCTGTCGTCTTCAATGATGATCGGGGGGTTTTCAGCTGGAGGTTCCGGCTGTAGCATCATCCCATCCATGTCTTGGAACAAAAGAGCCATTCATTTTATATTGGCGGCCTGCTCCACGGCCTCTTTTTCTTTCCTTTCGAGCATTATTCGGAGGAACTCGGTATCAGTCTCTTGTTCCCGACGCTGCTCCGAGGTCTCTGGATTTTCTTTTGGCCCAGTAAGTGCGGCCATTGCAGTCAGCATCTCCTGAAGTTTCTGCTGCTGTTGTTCCTGAGCCTTCGTTATCGATCGGGTAAGCGGTCGATGACCTGTGGAAGCACGGCTTTCCTCTTTTCCGGAAGCCATATAAACAGTATGCACCATCATGCCTCCAGACTTAGGGCATTTAGGCTCAGTGTCTCTGCGGTTCGTCGCGGACACAGGGGCTTTCTCTGGCCTCATTCTCTTGTGAGCAGTTGACGTCGAGGGAGCCGTTGCGGCGGGCACCCAGAGAGATGATGTTTTTTGTGGTACCATGAGACGGCTCTTTTCTTGCTGAGCTTTGAGCTTCTTTGGTCGGCGAGAGTAGTCCTGGTCAATCACCGATTCCTGGACATGTCGCCAGACTTCATAAATTTTGGAGGACAGCCGCTGAGGGGGCTGCTCTGGCTTCTTTTCTGTAGTAATCTCCATAGGTGGAGGAGATCTCTTCAGCATGGCAGTCGGAGGGTTCTTGCGAACCCTCCTAAGCAGTTCAAAGCAGTTCCCAGTTGGAACAACAACATTGATTTCCACCATGGGGGCTGGCAAAGTTAGCCCAGAGGGGGAGATGCCCCCGGCCTTCCTTACTCGGCGCCAGTGACGACGGCGAGCATGTCGTGCAGATGGTGTTGGTTCAGCTATGGGGATGGCTTTGTCATGCCCCCTGTTCTGGTCAGGCGCTGCTAGTACCAGCCTCTTGAAGACCGACGTCCGTTGAGCAGCAGTATCCAATCTATCAAAGACAAACCTTTGAGCAGGAACGGGAGCCGGAGTGGCCAGCCTCGTAAAGACTGATCCTTTGATGGGAGAAGCTTCTTTAGTGACCTCGAGAGCAGGAATGGCTATCCGTTTTGGGATGTCCGCTTCAGGTATCGTGGGCTTCTTGACAGGCCCATTGGAGTTCAGGCTCAGCCTATCGAAGACCGATGCTATCGGCTTGGCATTGGATGACCCGTTGAGATGGGGCGTGGTGGTAGTGAGCCGATCAAAGACCAACTTCTTCTGCGCTTCCTGCGGCAGCGGGATGTTAACGTTCACCGGTGGGAGCATGGTCCCGAAGAACAACCCAGTGGTAGCCTGCGTTACCTGCTCTACCGGCTTCGTGAAAAGGGAGGCCGCTTGGGAGCCGTAGGTTACACCCCCAGATGGGGCGGAATGGGAGTTGCAGTTGCAGCTGCAACATTTTGTTCAGGTAGACGCCATTGATCTTCTGTTTTCTGCACGGAGCAAGACACCAAATCTTACTACCTCGAACCCAAGGGAAACCATATCAAACCGCGATTCGTTCATGAACACGACACATGAAGTGTGGAGTGGAAAGAGGAAAAGGTCCCACCGGGCGTGCCAGAATTTGTTCTCCGCCGAAAGCCAGGAAAGATAAACGTCTTGCCTGAATTTGGGGGCAGATGCTAATTGGTGCTATCCATCCACCTCTCTGAAGATGCCAAGTTGATTTATGGCACCATGTATCGAAGGTTTAAACGGATGCGGCCGATATAGCAGACTTCGTCAGATTCCCCCTCGTTGAGGGGTTTTTGATTGTGGGGACGCTCTTCCCTGCAGGCGCAAGCCCCTGCAGTTAACTACGCTACCACATCGCGGTAACCACTTTCTCCTTCTCCAGATGGTCACTTCATGTCATGTGTGTTTGTTTTGTTTTTGGTTGCCCGTGGATTGTATACGGAGACTAATTTATGTTGTTGCCCGTAGGGCGTGGACTAGTCCAAATCCGTATTTTCTTAGATTTGGGTTTGGGGGGTTGGGTTTAAGGATACGTTAGTCACATTTGAGACTAAGATCAGCTTAAACGTTTTTTAATGATACGTTAGTCTAATTTTTAGGCTAAGATCAACTTAACGGGATCGTTTAGATCCAACAAGAGAGCATTTGGGCTCTATTGTTTAGTTTAGGGACTTTGCGGTCCATTATTAGTTTAAGGACATTAAGGTCCAAGGTTAAGGACATCATAGTCCGTGGGTTTAAAGGGACCCCACAGTCCGAGGTTGAGGACATCATAGTCTATGAGTTTAAGGACCCCACAGTCCAGTTTAAAGGCGTCATAGTCTGTGAAATGTGTGGTTGTCGGGACCCGTCACCTCTCTGAAGACGTTGAAGGATTACAACGATAAATATCAAAGGAGTGAAGAGATGTACCCTTGAACTAAAGTTGATTGGGGGATCTGTAGTCCAATTTGGAACTAAGTTCAATTAATTAGATTATGAGCACATTGGCTCGGTTAAATCTGAATTGAGGACTTATGGCCAATTTGGGCTAAGTCCAATTAGGTTTAAAATGTTGGCCCTTTGTTGGGCTATTGAACATTTGCCTGGGTTCAACTCCTCATTATTTAGCAATACTAAACAAGAGTTTGAAGGCTCTGATAACATTTTGTCTTTGGCTGAGCATTTAAACATTATAGTTCTGGACTTTAAGGCTCATTTGAAGGGGAGATTTGCCTCTGGAAAAAAAACCTAGCCAATTTAGGCTAAGCTGGTTTGAAAATAGTGTTAAACACTAGAGGACATCTGGCGGTCACGTGTCCTCACGTGATGTATTTGAAACAGTGTTAAACACTGGAGACAAAATGCTCAAAATAGTGTTAAACACTAGGAAGAAAGGAAGGGGTCACGTGGGGGCACGTGAGGGCACCTAAAGGTGGGGCCAGACTTCTCAGAATATTCAAGTAAGTGTTAAACACTTTTAGTTTTCACGGCCATCACGTGTGGGCACATGATAAGTACTCATGCATTGATTTATTAGAGTGTTTATTAGGTGTTACGTGAGGACACGTGAGAGCGCCCAAAAATCAGTGTTGCCTTTGCCTTTGTTTTCTTTGTTTTTTAAGGTCACGTGGGAGCACGTGAGGCATTACCTCTAGGCTAATTCCTTCTTATTTTTGGGGAGTCTGTGTAAGGGTCACGTGGAAACACGTGATGCGCTGAAAATAGTGTTAAACACTAAGGACAAAACGCTCAAAATAGTGTTAAACGCTAAAATTGGATTAGTCACGTGGGACCATGTGATGCCTCTGAAGGTGGGGACCGGTCTTCCTTTGTTCTATTCTCAAATTTGCAAATAAGTGTTAAACACTTTTAGTTTTCATGGCCATCACGGGTGGGCACGTGATAGGCACTCATGCGCTGATTTATTAAGGTATTTATTAGGGGTCACGTGAGGACATGTGAGGGCACCCTAATTAAAATCTGACTTTTCCTTTATTCTCTTTGTTTTGGAGGTCACGTGGGAGCATGTGAGGCATTGCCTCTGGGCTAATTCCTTCTTATTTTGGAGGATCTTTTTAGGGATCACGTGAGGGCACGTGACCTAGTTTTATTCTTTCTTTTCTGATCGATGAGGATTGGAGTCACGTGTCATCACGTGACCAAGTTCTTTATGTGCATGAAGATTTTTAAAGTCCCTTTATTTTAAGAATTAAATTCTCTGTAAGATTAAACCCTAATTATGTTTTTAGGGAAATTAAATTCCTATTTATGTGGAAGAATTAAATTCTTATATAGGGTTAAACCCTAATTCTGTCTTGGAGGAATTAAATTCCTATGAAATTGGGAGAATTAAATTCTCGTATATGGTTAAACCCTAGTTTTATTTGGAGGAATTAAATTCCTATGAAATTGGGAGGATTAATTTCTCATATAGGGTTAAACCCTAGTTTTACTTTTGGGAGAATTAAATTCTCTAAACTCAATTCTCCCTCTAAGTTTTGGATCTGCATGGCAGAATCTCCCCGATGAGAATTAAATTCTCAACTTGTGGGGAGATTTACTTCTGCAGATCTTCCACCAGAGGAAGAACTAAGTTCTTTTGCAAAAGAGTTAAACTCTTAGATTGAGAATTAAATTCTCTTTGTTTTATGGAGCTTTGATTCCTTTCCCTTTTCTCACTTAGGGTTTCTTTTCTTGAGAATTAAATTCTCCTTTCTTTTCTCTCTGCTATTTTTCTTCAGAAAATTCCAAGATCCAAAAATCAATCCTCCTCTCCTCTTCTTGGCTCCTATTTATAGGAGAAGGAAAAGAATCAATTTTTTTAGTAAATCTTTCATTGAAATATTTTTTTTGTTTTTGTAACCAACATGATCTTTTAGATTACTCAGTGAATTTTATTCACCATTGGATTTTTAATACAGAAGATATTTTGTTTGTTATTCTTGGTGAATTTTAGGGAAATCTTTCCTTGTACAAAATCTTTCCATAAATTGGTGATTTTTAATCACCACTGGATTTTTAATCCAACGGTGCTCCACTTTACAGAGTATAATCCTCTTTTGTTTGGAAAGATTTACAGAAATACTTTCCCAGTTAGGGTCTTTGATTTCCCTTGATTAGAATTTAATTTTATTAATTCAAAAGGCTTTTAAAGCCCATCACGTGTTGGCACGTGATCCCAATGTTTGATCATTGAAATAGAATTTAGTTCTATCATTTAAAGAGCTAAAGGACTTGTCACGTGTTGACACGTGATCCTCCTTTACTCAGAATTAAATTCTGCTTTTTAACAGAGCTAAGGAATTATCACGTGTTGGCACGTGACCCTCTTTTATTCAGAATTTAATTCTGCCTTTTAACAGAGCTAAGGGACCATCACATGTGACCCTCTTTTATTCAGAATTTAATTCTGCCTTTTAACAGAGCTAAAGGACCATCACGTGTCAGCACGTGACCCTCTTTTATTCAGAATTTAATTCTGCCTTTTAACAGAGCTAAGGGACCATCACGTGTCAGCACGTGACCCTTGGTCACGTGTGAGCATATGATGCTCCATTGGGGTCTTTCCTTATCTGTTTTGTTACATTTTTGTTTGATTAGAATTTAATTCTATAAAGTAGAGATCACAGGAATCTATCACGTGTCAACACATGACCCTTGGTCACGTGTGAGCACGTGATACCTCATTGAGGTATTTCCTGATTTTTTATCAGGGAACAAATATGTTTTGCCCTTTCCTTAACAGAGCTAAGAACAAACAACGAAGTGGAATATGAAGCTTTGATAGCAGGTCTTGAGATCGCTGTCGACATAGGGATCGAAAACCTCCTCATATATGGAGACTCCCAACTGGTCGTTAGCCAAGTAAATGGTGACTATCAGACGTGCAAGCCAGAGTTGGTAAAATATGGCGAAAGGGTGCAGCAACTGCTGACTCAAATTCTATCCTACGTCCTGAAAAGCATACTGCGGGTGGAAAATAGCAAGGCGGATGCAATAGCCAAACTCGCTAAAGAATTGGCTGATGAAAATCTTGATGACGTAAGGATCTTTGTGCAAAGCTGCCGGATTATCGCGCCAGCAGAAATATCTCCGGAGTCGTCTGAAAGAAAAGAAACGACCAGACAAGCGGTCCTCCAAATAGAAGACGAAGAAAGGGTCAAGGACTGGAGGTAAGTCTTCATAGGCTACCTGAAATCCCATCGGACACCCGAAAACGCGTCGTCAAGACATCAGCACATGAGGCGAGCCCTATCTTTCGCCTTCGTCAATGATACTCTATATAAGAGATCGTTCAACAGTTTGTGGCTAAGGTGCCTGGGACCGGAAGAAGCAAGGAGAGTCATCCAAGAAACTCATGACGGACTCCGCGGTTCTCATCAAGCCGGGCCAAAAATGAAGCTGAAGATCAAAAGAATGAGTTACTACTGGCCCCACGATGATTCAGGGCTGCCTCGAATATGCGAAGCAGTGTCACTCGTGCCAAATTCACGGGGACTTCATCCACCAGCATCCAAATCCGCTGCACCCGACGTTGGCTAGCTGGCCGTTCGAAATGTGGGGACCGATATAATCGGGCCCATCGAACTAGCATCATCCAAGGGACATCGGTTCATATTGACAATAACCGATTATTTCTCTAAGTGGGCAGAGGTAGTACCGCTAAGGGAGGTGAATACGGAGAACATCCTCCATTTCTTCAGGACACATGTCATCTACCGGTTCGGCACTCCGCAATGAATTATCTCGGATAATGGACCAGCCTACAGAAGCCATAAGATCAGCCACTTCGCACAGCAGTATAATATAGATTGGAGATACTTTTCAGTCTATAATCCCCGAGCTAATGGTCTAGCTGAGGCTTTCAACAAGACCCTGACGAAGATCATAAAGAAAACAGTGTCCAAAAACAAAAGGGACTGGCACAAGAGACTGCATGAAGCTCTCTGGGCTTATCGAACCACGTTCAAAATGGCCACGAATACAACGCCACTCGCATTGGTATTCAACACGGAAGCAGTACTTCCCTTGGAGATAGAGCTACCCTCTCTACGAGTAGCGGTTCGATACGAGCTGACGGATGAAAAAAATTCCCATCTTCAACTTGAAGAGCTCGATGCCCTCAATGAAACTCGTCTCATGGCACAGCAAAACCTGAAAGCTTACAAAGCAAGGATGACGCGTTCATACGAAAGACTAACCAGGTCAAGAATATTCCGCCAAGGCGAACTCATGCTAGTCGTAAAAAGACCTATGATCCCCAACCGTGCAAAATGAGGGAAATTCGAGCCAAACTATGAAGGCCCAAACATCATAGACAAGGTCTACCAAGGTGGAGCCTATTTGCATGGATATACATGGTGAAAGACCCTTCCGGCCAATAAATTGCCAGTTCCTTAAGAAATACTAAGCTTGACAAGTCACAACTCAGGTTAATGATAGATGACGACGCTCGTGTCCGCTCGCAGTCTTCCCGAGTCAAGACTCTATAAGTAGTATCCGGCAAAACTTCGCCTCGAAGCTAATAATGGACCGAGACGTCTTTAAACTAACAATGGACCGAAATGTTCTTAAACTAAACGTTGCCTCCAAAATAGCAGCAATGGACCGAGATATCCCTAAACTAACAAAGGACCGAGATATCTATAAACTAACAATGGACCGTAATGCCCTTAAACTAAGTGCGTCTCCTCAAACACGATGACAATGGAATTCAAGTCCACAAGTCCCAACGGCGAGGATTGCAACTCAAGTCCTGCTAGCTGCGCAGCTGCCTCGGTGGCGAAGTCCCCCCTAAGTGCCATTGGCAAACGGAGGGGTAAAAAACGGTACGTCCACAAGCGAAATGGGCACGGATGAAAATCCGAAAGGGCTCCGTGAGTAAAAACAGCAGAGCTACCGGCGAGTTTGTGAAAACCCGAAATGGCACAATCTCATTAAAATAAAAACACTTGCAAGGTCCTCTCAACCTTATAAGGAGAAAACACCTGCGTGAGATCCTTACGACTCACAAGGGAGCAACACACTAAGGGATCCCCACGATTCCTAAGGAGAAATTACACTTATGAGATCCTCACGACTCGGAAGGAGAATTCCACCTTACTAGACCCTCACGGCTCATAGGATTCAAAAGCCTTAAGATACAGGGACCTGAACCTGTTCTTAAGTCATCACACCCCCAAGTTGCCCTACAAGCGGTCCAATATTGACCCTTGTATACAATCCACGGGTACGAACAAACGTTCCCTCACCAAGTCCCACCAATGACGAGGAGTGTCCTTATATGGTGAACGACACTTGTAAGTTCTCTCGACTTGTAAAGAGAAAATACTCTTGTGGGATCCTTATGACTTATAAGAGAACACACACTTGGGGATCCCCACGATTCCTAAGGAGAAAATACACCTACAAGATCCTCACGACTCGTAGGGAGAAATACCTTTATGAGACCCTTACGGCTTATAAAGTCAAAAAGCCTTAGTCAACAGGATCCTAACCCTATTTGCTAAGCCACCTTTTGTTCAAATCGACAAAGCCAAATGATGATTCGCTCCTGGCAATATCCCAGTTGTAGCGATGCTGATGCCTAAATCAGTATCAAATTCCAAGTCCTTTCATGGCAAATGATGATTCACTCCTGCCAATATTCCAGTCACAGCGATGCTGATGCTAAGATTGATATCAGATCTCGAGTTCCATACTCGCAATAAAAAATCAGCGAGCAAAAAAATGCATATGAAATAGCCGAAATGTTTGGGCAACTCACAATAAAAATCAATGAGCAAATTCTATGCATATAAAAACATCCGAAATGTTTGGGCAACTCGCAATGAAAAGCAGCGAGTAAAAAGAAAAAATAGCCAAAATGATTGGGCGCCATGATAAAATAGCCGAAATGATTGGGCAATCGCGACTTTCGCGATATAAAAAGCTGAAATGATGGAGCATCGTGGAAAGAAATAAAAAAAATGATGAAACTTCTGCCCTGCAGGTGAGTCCATATCGACCCCTGTATACAATCAATGGGTACAAACGAAAAGGGAACCACATTTTCCCACTGGGCTCTGTCAAAAGGGAGAGTCAAATCTTGACAGTACATCTACAGCCTAGAGATCACCATGGCGTTCCTTCTCACTCCAGCAGGATACAGACGCAACGTCAACAACCGACCCCAGGGTCAAAACAATGGAGCCATTGTAAAGTCCCTAGTTCCAAGACTCGACGGTTTATAGACAACCTAGAGACAATCTCGTTATTCGTCGCAATATAGCAGACACGATGTCAACAAACGAAGCGAAAGAAGATCCCTAGCTTCAGGGTCTCGACGGCAACATCTACAGCCTAGATATCACCACGGCGTTCATTCTCACTCCAGCAGGATGCAGACGCAACGTCAACAACGGACCCCGGGATCAAAATAATGGAGCCATGGAAAAGTCCCTAGTTCCATGACTCGACGGTTCACAAACAACCTAGAGACAACCTCGACATTCATCGCAAATTTGCAGACACAATGTCAACAAACAAAGCAAAGGAAGATCCCTAGCTTCAGGGTCTTGACGGCAACTCAAATAAAACCTGAAATACTATCGGAGATTATCCCACACCAGTGCGGAGTGGTTATGACTCATCGGGGCACCCAAATTGAACCTAACCTCAAGTAAAAAGAGGCATGGAAAATCCCTTACGCTTGATCTTCCGACGGTAATATGACCTGGGAGATTACTTGAAGACGTCTTGTCTAGCCCCCGAAGGGATCAGAGACACGACAGTCGCGGGGCTACTCGAACAGCAAGATGGCGTATTGGGGAATGTATCGGCCAACGCGACGGTACGACGGACAAAAACCTTAGTACCACAAACCCTAACGGACTTCTATCAGCAGAGGTTAACTGTGACGTTAGGACATTCTTGCAAGAACATCTCGATTCGTCTCGACTCATAGGGAAAACAATGTTCCTGCGAGAACTTCTCGATTCGTCTCGACTCGTAGGGAAAAAGCCTTAGGCAACGGGGATATCAACCTATTTGCTAAGCACTGGGGCCCTGCAAGTAGGTCCAAGATGGACTATTGTATACTATCCACGTGCCACACTCTCTAAAGTCGAATATCGACAAGGAGGGGAAAAAACACTTACGAGTCCTCTCGACTTGTAAAGGGGGAAAATTCTCTTATGAGATCCTTACGACTCTAAAGAGAAAACGCCCTTAGGAGTCCTCACGGCTCCTAAGGAGAAAATACACCTACGGGATCCTTTCGACTCGTAGGGAGAAAAGTCTTTATGAGACCCTCACGGCTCATAAAGTTGAAAATCCTTAGGCAGCAGATCCAAAGCTGTTTCCTAAGCCATCGCTGCCCTACAAGGAGGTCAAGATGGACTATCTAGGGGCCATATTTGCCAGAGTTACATGCCAATATGAAATAAATTATGTCTTTTATTCATGAATTCAAGTGAATACAAGGTACATTTCATAAAAGAATCAAAATGAGTACAAGTTATTCATGAATCACAAGTTTATAGTCGGTACAAAAAAGGTACAAAGACGGTTATTAAGGAGGAGGCGTCTTCAACAAATCGGCAAGCCGCTCGCGCGCTCCTCTCAACCCTTTCTCGTGTCATCTACCGCGGCTAACTCCGCTTCAACTTGAGTTCGTTGCCGCCAAAGGACGAAAGCTTTTCATCGGTTTCTAGCAGGGCAGCTTCGCAATCCTGCATGACCCGCTCGGTGAAGTCAAGCGTCCACCTCAGCGTCAACCCATCCATGATACATCGCTGGAGGTTGTCGAAAACAGCTTTTAACTGTGCATCATTCGCTTCAACCTGGGTGCGCAATCGGACAGATTCGCTAGAAGCCACCTCATGTTCCTTTCGTCTCAGAGTTGCCTCTTGTTCAAAATGGAGAATGAAAGAAACACTATGCTCGACCCACGCAACCCGCTGGGAGTTCGAAGCCAACACCTCAGGAGTGAGACGCTTGAGCTCAATCTCGTGCAAGCAAGCCTCGATCTTTCTGCAGTAATCAACCCAAGAGCCGACGAGATCTTCATCATGGAAGTTCACGAGTGTCGCCAGCATTGGATTGAATTCAACAGCAAAATCCGTAGCAGAACTGAGGGCCTCGGCATTGAGATCTTCGATAAATTCACTCAACATTCGCCGGCTATTTACGGTGCCCTTGGAAGATATGCGTTTAGCGAAGGGCCCTACGGGCATTGGAATACGAGACTCAAAAGGAGCTGGAGCCGGTGCAATTGCTGCAAAATAAATTATGGTCAAATGTCGACTCGGGAGATAAAGAAAAAACATGAGGGATGGAGTCTATTATACCGGCTGTGACAGGAGGCAGGATAGGGAGTACCGGAGGCACGGCTATTCTCTCGTCTCCTCCTCCGACCCGTGACGCTATGATCAATATGAAGAAGACTTAGCAACAATACGTCTATTCATAAAAGAAGGGGGAGACATTAGCTGAAGAATATATTAACCAATACCAGAAGGTGGAACGATTTCCGACTGAAATGAAAAATGTGGGTTCAACACCTGATATAAATGGTCGAAAAAGACTCCTGCAGAGCTGCGACAATATACTGTCAATACAAGGAGGATGGTACCCACAGTGAAACAAATAAGTCACAAACCCATATCTTCCAATATTTGAGAGGGCACAGAAGAAGGCAAAAGGACAGCGACCGTCAGAGCAGCGACCGACGACACTTCTTCAGACGGTACAGCCTCAGGGTTCACTGCACTTATGCTCAAGAAAAACAAAATATCATCAGAAGGGCTGAACGGGATTGAAAAACTCGAAAACAGTGACCCAAGGACTACCTGATGGATCATGGAGCAAAACCATGACGGAGACGTCACCGGGTGTAACGGCTTCTTCACTCCCTCTCGGAGGAATAGATTCTGTGCCCATAGCCTCAACCCCCGACTCGACGAGGGCCGTCGTAACGCTTGCGATGCCCACCGATGCCAAGGAGCTACAGGGATAAAGAGCAGCGGTCTGGACAGTCCCAGATTCTGGAGAAAGAATAGCTACTTCGGGCTCTATAATCGTCAACGTTTCACATGCCATACCATCACCAGGACTTGACCCTGCGTGAAAGAAAATGCGTATGTCAGAATTCGAGGACCGAGTTCTAATAAAAGATTGGGCGTTACGTTACCTTAGAGTATCTTTTCAGTTTCTTCCCGAGATGCGCGTGCAACCTGTCTATGGGCGGTAAACAGGGCAGAGGGAACATCCACCAAAGGAGTGTCGGCAGGCAGGATACTGCTTGAGCCTGCACCTGTGGCCAAAATG
Organism: Agapanthus africanus; assembly: GCA_030015575.1. NCBI lineage: Eukaryota > Viridiplantae > Streptophyta > Magnoliopsida > Asparagales > Amaryllidaceae > Agapanthus > Agapanthus africanus. Next base: position 306,598,228 of record CM057339.1, read on the forward strand.
ACATGGCGCTCCCTCGCCATGCGCTCCCTACGCTTCCTGTCAGTCTGAGCAGTGAGAACTGATCTCCTTAAGACTTCCGACAGGGGAACGTCATCGTCCGAACCGAGCTCTGCCTCCGGAGCCGCTCAGGTGTCCATCACCGGCTGCTTCAGCAAAGCCTCCTGCGGTGACTTTGGGATGGCCGTGGCCATAATAGCTAGCTCTAGAAGTTTTGCCGCATCGCCACTTGGGATCAGCGCTGCACTTGGAATAACCTGAGTTGAGGTAGTCCCTGCAATAAAGTAAAAGGGAGGGTCAGAGCACGAATAAAAAGAATAAAGGTGTAATGAAGCAACTTATACAAAGACCCAAAGAAGCGCGGAGCCTCTCTTCCTCCTCGAAAGTCCTGAGGGAAGCCGCGAGAGCTTCTTCGGCAGAAATACCTGTTGAAGAAGAGAGCGTTAGTAAAAGCATAATAACAAGAAAGGGATAGACGTAGAAGAATACAACTGAAGTATACCTGACTTCGCGATAGTGATCAACGCCGCTTCCTCGCGAGCCAGTCGCTCGGAAGCTGCGAGGGCAGCCTGAAGATCAGTGTCGGATACAGGCATGTCGAACAAACCGTCGTTGGTACCGTATTCGCACAAGCCCTCGCTGTAGGGAGCATGTGGCTCCTGGCCAAATATGAAATCGGCAGAAAATAGCGACTTCTTCTTTTTCTGTGAGCAGACACCGGCGGACGATGATAAGATTTTGCGCTTGATAGGCATTTTCGGGCGGCGGGTCCCGATTTCCGTACCAGCACCAGGTTCTGGGGACGCTACGGCTACCGCAGTTACGGGAACACTGGGTTGAGACTTCTCAGGGAAGGCGCGCGAGGCCACAACCGTAGTGACTTCTCTTAAGGAAGGACGAACGGTGGTCCGTCGCTTCAAAGGGACTGCTAGGTTACCAACTGGGACAACATCCCTATGATCGAGTAATAGCCGTCTCTCTTCCCTGATAACAGCACCCGTCGCATGCTGGTACCACGCCACGTAGGCGTTCGAAGCTTTTGGCATATAGCTCGGTTCGCTGATGAGAAAGTTGGACCCCGTATTTAGTCGCATAAAGTGGTGCAGCGCGCTGCGAATGCCCTCTTCCGTAGCAACCGGCTCGGCTAAGAATGCCTCGAGGGGAACACCCTGATTGTAGCCCAACTATTGAGCGAAGAGGTGCAGGTTATACCTCATAAACAGTGCCGAGGCTTTTTCCTGAACACTAAAAGCCCGGCCTAATAGAAATCAAGTGCAGGATTTCCCGAGCCTTCAACGTAGGAGCCCCGTATTTGAAAGTATTACGCAGCAGTTGCACTGCCTTGGTAGATTCCTTGCCGATAGTTAAGACTCTATCGACAAAAGTCATACTATCCATGACCATACGCAGGAGAAGGACCATACGTCAAGCCTCTCACTGCGGTGGATCTAATGTGGAAGCGTCAACTAGAAACATGACACGGGGAAAGTTGTAGCTGTCATTGAAGTGGGGTCGTTTGTGAACACCGAAAGCACCCGGCACGTGCATCTCGACCCAGGACGTGAAGTGGTGCAACGGAAGATGTACAGGTTTTACCCCTGGCTGGGTAGTATCCGCCGCTAAGCTCAGGCCATGATATAGATGAGCTAGCCCTGCAATCCCGACGGCTACACGCGTCCCTATGACCATGCGGTGGGCCGGATAAAAAACTGACGGCCTCATATAGCGAGGGTGCATCGGAAGCACAAACCAGCTCAACTACAGGCCGATGAACCCCAGAAAGAACGTCTCTTCATTGACGTCTGAAACAGCAAGTTCTGCAAAAGGGACGACCGAAGTGTCTGGAATAAAGAAATTTTTTAGGTTCGCTTCCGCCGTTGGCTAGTTATCCAAACCGAAACCAAATGGGTCGTCAAGCTTGGCGAATTTTGCGACCTTTTTTGACAAGACTTCAGGGAGAAGAAAGCAGGCAATGAAATCTGCGAAGCCGACTCCGTGCCCTCCAGACTCTAAAAACAGACTCTCATAAATGTTCAACACTTTGATTAAGCTCGGGAACCGGTGTTAAATGGCATTCTCCGGAGTGAGGCCCATTACCACTGATTTGGTGGCAAAGATGTACTCATCAGGGGGAAGTATTTCCTCATAATGTTCCCCTCTGACGGGTAAGCCTGAAATTTCCGCAAACTCCTCCAAGGAAATAGAGACTTCCTTGTCCGACAGAAAAAATGTGTGGGTTGAGATGTTACACTATTCCAGAAAAGCCTTAACCCACCACACATGAGGCGCGGGATATTGAAAGAGGGAAGCATATATGGCAGGATATAGCCCAAGCTTTAGCAGCAGCGACTTCTTGGCCGACAAGATATACCGGGCCCACTGCAGGTAGCCGGCGGATTGGCGAGGAGTTAACCCTATCATATAGACTTGTCCCAAGGGCGCGACTCGCCTTGACATATGCGTCGCCCCAAAATATCCAAAGCCATCGACGGTTGTATGGGTATTGATGCCATAGAAGACTGAAGGCGACCCTTCGAAGTCCAGTTGACCTCTTCTATAGCATAATTCACTTGAGGCGAATCGGCGTAATGAATTACTGAAATAGGCTGTTAGGGCACTGCACAAGAAAAACTGCGCCGACCATGGATAATCTGATTGTACCACAACCCCCATAGGTGATGAGATTTCTACTCCGGGTCATAATCTTTAATAAGTGCAAAGACTTCCCAATCTATGGGCGCGTCGGCAAAGGCGCTTTCCGAACGTACAAAAGGGAAAGAAGAGTCGGAATCCGTGGTACCTACACAAAGAGAGACAGGGTTAGTTATCAACGCTATGTTCTGAATTCTGACACTTGGTACTTAAAAATTGTACCGCACTACAATGCAGAATAAAGGGACAAAAAGGGGACCCACAATATTAAGGTGGCATCCCATCATTGATGGGGCAGTCACTCATTAAGGATGAATCCTAAGAGAATTCTCATTTAATGAGAAGCCTCATTGGGCTAAGGAGTTAAACTCTCTCGAGAGCTGTGCTCTGCAAACAGATTTCACATCTGTCAACTTTAATTAAGAGGCGAATAAAATTCCCCCAAAAATTTTCTAAGAGTTATGCTCTGTAAAAAACAATGGGATAATCTACCAGAACCCTCAAAAGCAAAGCTTTTTAACAGGGTAAAACTCCAAGATCTTTAAGATCGGCAAAACAAACTCTAAGAGTTTTTCATGGAAGATGAACAGTGTTCTAATTAATGGGTTAAGCAACCCTAAAAAAATCTTAAGATCTACGATCTAAGAAAAGCAAAACTCTGTTAAGGGGTTCGATTATGATCCTTACCAAATTTTTGGGCAGAGTTCTAACTTTAGAAGGGATTTCTTTGGGCAGAGATCTAAACTATGAAAGGAGAATTAAATTCTCGGAAAAAAAAAAGAAGAACAAGAGAAGATGAGCAGCTATCATCTCAAGGGCCAAAGGCCCTACTTATAAGCACAGGAAGTCGATTCAACTTCCAAGAAACTCCAACAGTGGAAAAGCCCCCACCGCTGCACTCACGTGTGAGCCACGTGAGCACAACGGTGGGGGGTATTTGTTTCCCCAATAAAAGAGCAGAGCTCTGTTCAAAATTTGAAAGGCGGCGCCAAGAGTTAAAAACTCTGAGACGGTGCCTCATGTGCCTTACACGAGGGCGCCAGCGCCAAGAGTTAAAAAAACTCTGAGGCAGCGCCTCACGTACCTTGCACAAAGGCGCCAGTGCCAAAGAGTTAAAAACTCTGATTTGTTTCCCCAATAAAAGAACAAAGCTCTGTTCAAAGTTTGAAAGGCAGCGCCCAGAGTTACAAACTCTGAGGCAGCGCCTCACGTGCCTCGCACGAGGGCGCCAGTGCCAGAACTAAAATCTCTCTGTTAAACAGATCCATTGGATCAAAGATCCAACGGAGATGATAAATCATCAAAATATAGAATTAAATTCTGTTGAGAAAATATTCTTCAAATCTTTCTAAGGAAGAAAGATTACTCTCTGTAAAACAGACTGCCGTTGGATTAAAAAATCCAATGGTGATTAAAAATCACTCATATACAGAAAAATTCTGTATGGAAAAATATTTCCCTAATCTTGTTAAAAACAAGAAAAATATTTTCTGTAAAATAGAAGTCCTTGGATCAAAAATCCAACGATGGATAAAATCCCCAAATCAATCAGGATTTCTCAACGAGAGATTTCTTTAACTAAATCAACAGATGTGCCTCTACTATATAAAAGACCCAAGACTTCAAGCCTTAGAGAGAAACCCCCCCCCCATAAGCTTTAGAGCAAGCAAGAAGAAAGCTTTAAGAGGGAAGAAAGAAGAACACCTTTCTTCGAGGAAAATAAAAATAATAATAGAGATTAGAGCATCTCATCTGCATATCCAAGAGTTTAACCCTCATAAAAGAACTTAGTTCTTTCCCTGGATTTGAGATCCATGAGACAAGTCTCCCATAAATGAGAATTTAATTCTCATGGGGATGAACTTGTTCTTGGGGATCAAAGATCCAGAAAAAAACAGAGAATTGAACTCTTCATAACAGAATACACAAAGAAAACCTAACGCCAAGTGCCTTACGGGTCCCTCACGTGGGCGCTGCTCAATAAAGAGTGCTTAGCACTCAGAGGTTGGCGCTCAGCGCCAAGCGTCTCACGTGTCCCTCACATGGGCGTTGCTAAGTAAAGAGTGCTTAGCACTCAATGGTTGGCGCTCAGCGCCTAGCGCCTCACGTGTCCCTCACATGGGCGCTGCTCAATAAGGAATGCCTAACACTCGGTGGTTGGCGCTCAGCGCCAAGCGCTTCACGTGTGTCACGCCCCGCTTACCAAAAATACTGGAGTGGAGACGCGACGAGGCCCACGACATAGCTATACTGAGAGATAACTCAACTCAATACAGCTACGCTAAGCGTAAAGTAATGCAGGAGTACACAAAATGCAAGATAAATAAAGAACTTTATTTCTTAACCAACATTTATTACAATGAATGTCAAACCTTATTACACAGATAAAGCGAGAAAGGAAATAAAGCAAACCCTAAACATGTGGCAACTAAGGGAAAAAAATGAATGACTAAAACCCTAATAGTGCGTTGCAATGGGAGCATAGTCTTCTTTCGGAGCTTCAATCTCTGTCGTCCTGTCCTGCTCTTCTCCTATGGCTGACGGACATTTCGGGAGAAAAAGAAACATCCGTCAGCGAGTTAAACTCGAGTAGGATTCCCAAAAAAAAAATATATGGTAACAAGAATAAGTTAAAATATAGCATAGGAAGATTAAACCGATAAACATAATATCGCACAATCATGTAGGTAGAAGTGTGGGTAAGATGTCGGTTAGTAATTACTTTTCATACTACAGTTTGCTTAACTCTTAAGGTATAACGAGTTATGATAAACATGGTAGTTATGTCTTTTAAGTTCATTCAAGTGCATCAGGATATCAAAGCTAGGCGGCACTGTTTTATTTTAAAATCACGAATATATAGTCAGTAAACAGTTAGCATCCCGTTTATGTCCGGGATCACGGAAACAAGATTACCCCGTCTATGCCCGGGATCACGGAAACAAGATTACCCCGTCTATTCCCGGGATCATGGAAACACGGTCATTGCACACGGTCATTGCACACGGTCATTACTCACGTTCATTGCACACGATCATTACACACGGTCATTGCACAAGATTATTAAATATGATCATTAAATTGTTAAGATTACCAGCCAATAAGGAGACAAGTATAAACGGGGTTTCACAAACCTAGTGGAAAGGAAGACATATAATATATTATTATAAAACACGGGATTTAGAAAGCTCGGGGTGTTTTACGTAAAATATCTAGTTTAGGGTATCAAAATAATAATTTGGATTTATTAAAGTTGGATTATTTAAATAAAACGTAAGTCTAGAATCTAGGAACATTTAATTGTAAACAATGATTCCAGGAAATATTAGGGTACATTAGTGTAAGATATTTTTTGGTGTCTAAAACATTAAAAGCTCCGCGCTCAGATTTTTTTTGGACGATCAGATGGCACCGCAGCGTTGGCGTCGTCGAGACGAAGAACTAGATATTTTATTTGGAATTTTCGGAGTTATAATGAAGAAGAAAACTCAAGAGAAAGAGGTCTTATTTATAGGGTTTAATTATAACAACAAAATCCTCAAAGCCCGTTTAAAATAACACAACAAAAAAAATCGCGCCCAATCATTGGCCACCGCCGCCAGCCAACCGCAACGCGCCACGTGTCCTCGCCCACACGGTTTCACGCGTCAGCGTTGCTGCGCTCACGTGGGCGTGAGTGCTGGCCCGTGTGGTTCCTGACCGTTGGATCTATGATCCAACGGTCACGATTAATTCCCCTATTTTAAATAAAAAAGAATATATATATACTTTAAACAATTTTAAAAATCGAATTTGATTTTAAAAAAATAACTAAATTTTTTTTAAAATAATAGGAAAATATGGGAAAAATATAGAAAATCTATTTTGATATTATCTTCAAATTAGCATGAAATTTGGGATGAAAATAATTTGTATGTAACATATTTTACAACCTTTCCCTTCTAAAAATTTATTTTAAATTTCCAGAAATTCCTAAAAATCATATTAATTATTATTTATTTATTATTTTTTTTATATATATGAAAACATTCTCAAAGCGTTTTCTGACAGCGGAAAAAATAATTATGAAAAATTGTAAAAGCTTTCAGAAGTCTCCAGCAATTATATTTAAATACTTAAAAATTATAAAACAATTATTTCAAAACATTTCCTACTAAAATGGAAAAATATTTTGACACGTGGAAAAATTATAAAAATGAATTATTTGGTATTTTAGAATCACAGTCGTTACAATCTACCCTCCTTAAAAACAATTTCGTCCTCGAAATTTTCTTAAAAGAGGATGTCGTAACAGGATAAGAAAGATAAAGATGCGTTGTTGTAAAGCATCTTCGCGCCCCATCAGTTGATATGGAAGGACAGTTTACAAGTCATGAGGTTTGTTGGATAGGACAAGGTTACTAGGAAAAGCTCTAAGGGAATTGAAATTGGTTTAGGAAGATAAGCAAGTGAAATTTTGCGGAAGTATAGCAATGATAATCGGATACAAATCAAAGAGTCAAAAGGAGTTACCAGGATGTTCCATGAATTCATCCTCTATGGCCGATAAACTGAAAACTTGACGCTTGGGCGTGCTTCTCTGTTCTTGATGTGGTACATGCCGCTGAGTGGGTAAGGGTGGTCCTTGCCGTTTTTCTCTATAGTCTACTAGTCCGGATGCTAGAGTAGTCCTGGGTTCCCGTCGAGGACAACTGTTTGCCCTATGCTCCGCCGACCCACATATCAAACAGAGACCTTTGAGTTTACGAAGACGTTTGCAATCTGCGTGATTGAGAAGTCGGCGGAACCTTTGCAATCCAATCCACTTTCATTACTACGGCTCCAAAGGTTCGTGCAGTGGATGTGTCCCTCTTGAGATGCCCCGACTTATTACAGTAGTTGCAGATGATCGAGGAAGGATCAAAAAATGTCTCATCATGTATTTTTGGCTGAAAATCTCTATTCGGTCTTGAGGATGTCCCACCTGAAATCTCACTGGCAGGTCGCTTGTTCCCGATCGTCTGATTCTTTTGCTTTATTCGTCTCTCTAGGTCCTCGAAATTACGGGCAGCGTCGAGGATCTCGTCATATGTGCGGTAGGAAGTAGTAGACATTGCGGACTGGGTCTTCAAGTCCAAACTCTGTTGGAACCGTTTAGCACGTAGCTCTGGAGTGGCCACTAGGTGTGGTGCAAAGCGGCTTAGCATTGCGAACTCCGTGGCATGCTCATCAACTGTTTTCTCCCACATTGATCCCTATTGGAGATGGACAAACCTTCTTTCCATCTCAAGATGTGCCACCGCTGGGAAGAACTGAGCATCAAATCGTTCCTTAAAAGTCTTCCAGTTAATCGGTTTTACTAACCGACCCTCCTCGGCCTGCCACCAGATTCTAGCATTCTCAGTTAGTTGAAGCTTTGCAATGTCTACCCAAGCTTCGATTGGAACTTGGACGGCGACGAGATCGTCGACTGTGTGATGGATCCATTCTTCAGTTTCGAGTGGTGTCTCCGTCCCTGTGAAAGACTTGGGGTGTAGCGATCGAAATTGCTTGACTTCGGACATCCCTCGATTTTTAGAGGCCAAAGCTTGCTCAATCAGAGATGCCTGTTGCTGGCGACTCTCGAACAATTCTTTCTGTAGGGCGGCGGTTTGCTGCTGCTGGTTCTCGAGCAGTCCTCGCATCATTTCCATCATAGCTGCGGCCTGTCCGTCGCCATTCCTGCGTTCTCGCTTGTTACGGTTTCCATTGCGCCCAACCATTGCCTTGAAAAGAAACAAAGATCAAATCGAATTCAAAACAGATTCAAGAGGAATGATAGACGTTGAAGTGGGAAGCATATTCTATACCAGGAAAACGAGTAAGTATCAAAGATGGATTCAAGGGAAGGGATTCAAGGGTTTTTAACAAAGGTTGGTTAATGTCATGCCTTGGCATACTGACCTGCATGGGTCACCACTAAAACCTGTCACGTCCCGCTTTCCAAAAATACTGGAGTGGAGACGCGACGAGGCCCGCGACGTAGCTATACTGAGAGATAACTCAACTCAATACAGCTACGCTAAGCGTAAAGTAATGCAGGAGTACACAAAATGCAAGATAAATAAAGAACTTTATTTCTTAACCAACATTTATTACAATGAATTTCAAACCTTATTACACAGATAAAGCGAGAAACGAAATAAAGCAAACCCTAAACATGTGACAACTAAGGAAAAAAAATGAATGACTAAAACCCTAATAGTGCGTTGCAATGGGAGCATAGTCTTCTTTTGGAGCTTCAATCTCCGTCGTCCTGTCCTGCTCTTCTCCTATAGCTGACGGACATTTCGGGAGAAAAAGAAACATCCGTCAGCGAGTTAAACTCGAGTAGGATTCCCAAGGAAAAAAATATACGGTAACAAGAATAAGTTAAAATATAGCATAGGAAGATTAAACCGATAAACATAATATCGCACAATCATGTAGGTAGAAGTGTGGGTAAGATGTCGGTTAGTAATTACTTTTCATACTACAGTTTGCTTAACTCTTAAAGTATAACGAGTTATGATAAACATGGTGGTTATGTCTTTTAAGTTCATTCAAGTGCATCAGGATATCAAAGCTAAGCGGCACTGTTTTATTTTAAAATCACGAATATATAGTCAGTAAACAATTAGCATCCCGTTTATGCCCGGGATCACGGAAACAAGATTACCCCGTCTATGCCCGGGATCACGGAAACAAGATTACCCCGTCTATGCCCGGGATCATGGAAACACGGTCATTGCATACGTACATTGCACACGGTCATTGAATACGATCATTACTCACGTTCATTGCACACGATCATTACACACGGTCATTGCACAAGATTATTAAATATGATCATTAAATTTTTAAGATTACCAGCCAATAAGGAGACAAGTATAAACGGGGTTTCACAAGCCTAGTGGAAAGGAAGACATATAATATATTATTATAAAACACGGGATTTAGAAAGCTCGGGGTGTTTTACGTAAAATATCTAGTTCAGGGTATCAAAATAATAATTTGGATTTATTAAAGTTGGATTATTTAAATAAAACGTAAGTCTAGAATCTAGGAACATTTAATTGTAAACAATGATTCCAGGAAATATTAGGGTACATTAGTGTAAGATATGTTTTGGTGTCTAAAACGTTAAAAGCTCCGCGCTCAGATTTTTTTTGGACGATCAGATGGCACCGCAGCGTCGGCGTCGTCGAGACGAAGAACCAGATATTTTATTTGGAATTTTCGGAGTTATAATGAAGAAGAAAACTCAAGAGAAAGAGGTCTTATTTATAGGGTTTAATTATAACAACAAAATCCTCAAAACCCGTTTAAAATAACACCAGAAAACAACAAAAAATCGCGCCCAATCATTGGCCGCCGCCGCCAGCCAACCGCAACGCGCCACGTGTCCTCGCCCACGCAGTTTCACGCGTCAGCGTTGCTGCGCTCACATGGGCGTGAGTGCTGGCCCGTGTGGTTCCTGACCGTTGGATCTAGGATCCAACGGTCACGATTAATTCCCCTATTTTAAATAAAAAAGAATATATATATACTTTAAACAATTTTAAAAATCGAATTTGATTTTAAAAAAATAACTAAAAATATTTTAAAATAATAGGAAAATATGGGAAAAATATAGAAAATCTATTTTGATATTATCTTCAAATTAGCATGAAATTTGGGATGAAAATAATTTGTATGTAACATATTTTACAACCTTTCCCTTCTAAAAATTTATTTTAAATTTCCAGAAATTCCTAAAAATCATATTAATTATTATTTATTTATTATTATTTTTTATATATGAAAACATTCTCAAAGCGTTTTCTGACAGCGGAAAAAATAATTATGAAAATTTGTAAAAGCTTTCAGAAGTCTCCAGCAATTATATTTAAATACTTAAAAATTATAAAACAATTATTTCAAAACATTTCCTACTAAAATGGAAAAATATTTTGACACGTGGAAAAATTATAAAAATGAATTATTTGGTATTTTAGAATCACAGTCGTTACAACGTGCTCCGCATGTGGACATCATAAAAAGTGTTTAATACTCCATAAAAATAAAAGAACAAAAAAAAAGAGGAGAAAGTAAAGCAAAGTATGAGTGTCAGAACCCATATGAATGCTCAACATTATTTGTACAGAAATGGGACTGAGCCCAAGCAAGTGTTTAACACTTTATTCAAAGACTGAGTGGGTTGAGTCTAAATTGACCAAATTCCCAATTCAGATCAACCGAGCCCATGAGCTCATCATTTTCCAAATTGGTTTTAGTCCCAAACACGACTACAGATCTCCCAACGAACATTGGTTCAAGGGTACATCTTCTCACACCTCTGGTACATGTCGTTGTAATTCTTCAGCGTCTTCAGAGAGGTGATGGGTCCCGATAACCAACAACTCTTTGGTGCGCTCCCAAATTGACGGGCATATCCCACAACGGACCGCAACGTTCTTAAACTAAAACAATGGGGCCCAAATACTCTTTTGTTGGGTCTGAATGATCCCAAAATCCTGTTGAGTAGATCTTAGCCTAAAATTAGACTAACGTATCCTCAACAAACATTTAAATTGATCTTAATCTCAAACGAGATTAACGATCCTTAAATCAACCCAACCCCAAACCTAAGAATATATGGATTTGGACTAATCCACGCCCTACGGGCGACAACATAAATTAGTCTCTGTATACAATCCACGGGCAACCGAAAAAAAAAAAAACACGACACGAAGTGACCTTCTGGAGCAGGAGAAAGTGGTTATCGCGATGCGGTAACATAATTAACCGCAGAGGCTTGCGCCTGCAGGGAAGAGCGTCCCCATAATAAACCCCCCCCCCCACAACGAGGGGGAATCTGACGAAGTCTGCTATAACGGCCGCATCTGTCCAAACCTCCGATATACAGTGCCATAAATGAACTTGGCATCTTCGGAGAGGTGGACAGATAAACCCAAATAGCATCTGCCCCCAAATTCAGGCAAGACGACCTACGCGGTTCCGTATCCCGTTTTCGGCGGTAAACAACGGGGATAGAGAGGATTGCGTCATCGACGATGATGAGCCAACTAGTTTCCAGCAAGCCATTCAGAGTAGAGACTCGGTAAAATGGTTGGATGCAATGTGGACCAAAATGGAGTCCATGTACACCAACAAAGTATGGACTTTGGACATTGCTCCAGAAGGGGTAAAACCCGTAGGCTGCAAATGGATCTTTAGAAAGAAGAACGGTGTAGATAGACAAATTGAAACCTATAAGGCTAGACTTGTTGCAAAAGGTTTTTGTCAAAGACCTGATTTGGAATACGATGAAACCTTTTCTTCTGCGGCTATGCTCAAATCCATTCGGATCCTTCTTGCCATTGCTGCCTTCCACGATTGTAAAATTTGGCAGATGGACGTAAAAACCGCTTTTCTGAATGGAATTTTGGAAGAGTGTGCTTATATGGATCAGCCGAAGGGTTTCATAGAGAGTGGGAGCAGCGGAAGAGTGTGCAAGTTGCTAAGTCTATTTATAGATTAAAGCAGGCATCGCGGAGTTGGAATATCTGTTTTGATGAGACGGTTAAGGAATTCGACTTTATCAAAAATCCAGATGAACCATGCATTTATAGTAAAATTGTAGCGAGAACTGTGGTGTTTCTCGTCTTGTACGTGGATGACATTCTCCTGATAGAAAATGATATTCCTATGCTACAATCAGTCAAGGGATTCTTGTCACAAAGGTTCTCCATGAAGGACCTGGGTGATGCCTCCTACATTCTAGGAATCTAGATCTATCGTGATAGATCTAAACGGATATTGAGAATTTCACAGTCAAGGTACATCGACACCATACCGAAAAGATTTAGTATGGAAAATTCAAAGCGCGCTAATCTACCGGCTTGTCACGGAATCACCCTCTCCAAAGAGATGTCTCCCAAGACTGATTTGAAAAGGGACCGCATGGGTATTATATCCTACGCTTCAGCGGTAGGCTCTATAATGTATGTGATGGTGTGTAACATATCAGATGTAGCTTACGCACTGAGCGTTGTAAGCAGGTATCAGTCAAACCCAGGAGAGAAGCACTGGACAACAGTAAAGAACATTCTCAAGTACCTGAGAAGGACTAAGGAGATGTTCTTGGTGTACGACAGAGAAGACCTCCAGGTCGAGGCCTTCACCGACTCCAGCTTCTAGAGTGACAAGGATAATTTCAGGTTCATGTCGGGTTATGTCTTTACCCTCAATGGAAGGGCAGTCTGTTGGAAGAGCTCCAAACAGGACACCGTTGCTGACTCGACGATGGAAGCGGAGTATATCGCCGCATGTGACGCTACGAAAGAAGCACTCTGGATGAGGAAATTCGTGATAGAACTTCAGTTGGTTCCGTCCATTGTTGATCAAATACTGTTGTATTGTGACAACAACGGCGCTATAGCTTTAGCGAAGGAACCAAGGCTCCATCAGAAGTCCGGACACATCTTGAGGCGGTACTACCTGATCAGGGAGATCGTTGATCACTGAGAGATCGAGGTGCGGAGAGTAGAGACGGAGAACAATACTGCAGATCCACTCACAAAGACTATCCCTCAGACACAGTTCGAGAGACTATTCGAGATGATAGGTCTGCGATATACCAATACATGGCCTTAGTGCAAGTGGGAGATTGTTAGTGATATATGCCTTAGAGGCCATTATTGTATCATACCGGATTGTATATTATATATTGGAAGCTTGAGATATTCACAGTTATAATAACAGTCTTGCTCAAAATAGTAGTATGCTACTTGGTTTGATTCTACCTCAATATGTGCATATATTTCTTTTAGCATATCGCTTATACATATTGGTAGAGCCCTTAGAATCTTTGCTTGACTACCAGCATTGTGATGACAATCACACTAGTGGGGGTTGGGTAGTCTATAAGCACATCCTTATACAGGTTCCTAGTCGTAGGATTATCGAGACGATGTATCGATACTCTAGAGTAGACTAGTGTATACGCATCTCATCCCAGCAGGGGAGATGGTCTATCCCACAGACATTAGTACGTCATACTGGAGATAGTATACAGGTGCTTATTGGGTTATGAGTTACATTGGACGGACTCGCTGGATAACTGCTGGTTGGTATTATACCTGTCTTCAGTTAGCAGTTCCCAGGTGATATGAGTACAGCTTAGTCCGTTGACTTGACATCACTACTCGTCTCGAGTGTGTTCCCACTATACTTAGATCACTACCCTACCATGGCTCAAATGAGTCGTGAAAACAGGTAGTGGTTGGGTGCAGTCTCGAAACACTGGGAGGCAGTAGTGGTTAGATATGATTCGTCTCTCCCGGTATTGGTGGTTGATATTGCGCTGTGTTCGGAAAGCCATTACACAAAGTCCCTGACCAGGGCAAGCGAGATTTACTGGTAGGTCCTCCAGTAGTTTCTCAAGGTGTATTGGGCTCTATCCCGGCACGACTTATTGCGCTATTAGGGGTCTGACGGTTACCGCCCTTCTAGGCCCGATATGCGAGTATCTTAGACGAACAGACCGGACTGTACGGAGATTATCACAGATAGGCTCAGTAGGAGTTCGGATGAGTTTGCTCATCGGCTTTCTTATCGACAGATACCTGCGTAGTCGTTACGTGCAGCTAGTACCGCTGACGTGCTTGTGGTTAAACCCACTTCCAGTATACTGTCTAGTCTTTAAAGTCCCACACAGAGGGTTTCTCTGCTTCGGGCGAAACGATGTAGAGGCCGTATGGTTTTACGGCAGGGTTCCGATCATATACGTGTACTAGTGCACGGATGATGTTCGAACGGATAATACTAGTGGGCTTTGGTTTAAGCCGGATCCTAGTATTATATTATTGGATTATTTTCATTTCTTGGTATTCGTATTTTTCAGAATACGAATACGGGTATGTATATACGGTGATGGGTATTCTTGTAATTTCACAAGAGTGTTTCTAGAAGAAGACACCTCATTTGTACTTTAATCCATTTACTTAAATGGATAATGAGGTGGATGTATGAGGTATTATTAAGTACATGATTGAAGCATGGCTACTTGAGTGACTCATTGTTTTGATGACTATTGAAGCATGGTTGATTTGTTATTGATTTATTATATACTTCATTATCATCAACCCTTAGCCATTCATCATATCATTATCTCTTCAACACTCTCTCTCCTCCAAGGCTCTTTTCTTCTTCTCAAACCCTAATAACTCTCATGAGTTGAGAAAGCTAGGGTAATTGAGACAAGTTAATCCATAATCATTCTCTACTTCTTTTAGGCTACTTAGCTTAGCAAACTAGGTATCCTAGTTATCTCGGTTTAGAGGTTGGAGCTTGAAGTACATACTTTTGGGTGGATCGTCTTTGACACGAGGAGCTCGACGATCAAGCGCGATCCGTACACTTGAGGAGCTCAAGAAGAGGATAAAAAGACCCGAAGGATTTGAAACTAGGAGGTATAAAACTCTTCATAGTAGTTAAATCTCCAAGTAGTTTGTTAGTTACGGTTTTCGTATTGATACTGGAGTTCAAGTCGGTGTTGCGAAGCTTGTAAAAATCGTTTTTTGTAAATTCCGCCTCCCCGCGAACCCACGGGATGCGTGACATTGACTTACAGAAAGAAGGAAAATGATGGGCAATGAAGGCAAACAAATACTTCAAATATTTATTTTTCTTTCTCTTATGATTGATGACGATTTTTCCCTAATTCATTTTTCTTATTTTTCAAGATTTTATTTTTAGACGATGAATTAAATCTCAATTCTAATTTTTATTATTTTTTCAGAGTATTTTGATTTGATTAGTCATGATAATATAACAAGACGGTGAACACATTTATTCTCAAAGATTGATATATATCTACATTGACCAATGTATGTTCTGCTTAATTTTCTTCTCTACAATACAAATTATATATAAACGTGTATCACACATGCAATACACCAGTAACAATATATGATAGAAATCATATCGGAGTATGAGTTTAATGGGAAAAGCGTCATCTCTTAGAATTCAATACCCATGCAGTAAAATCGACTTAGTTTGGGAAAATATATAATGAAATATCTTTACTATTTTAATTCAAAAATTGAAGATGCATTTAAATCCAAACTTTTATATATATATATATATATATATATATATATATATATATATAGAGAGAGAGAGAGAGAGAGAGAGAGAGAGAATAATGGAGGAAAGATACCATAAGAGGGAATTTCCTCCTATGACGTCGAGAAAACACCCCCTTCCTTATTTTTTTTTGACGATCGGCACACACCACCTTCATCGCTATCATCTAAGATGTGGGTACACCAAATTTTATGTGATTCTACAACTTTTTCACCGTTGATTTAGCAATGTAAAAAGTTCTATTGTCGGTAAACCGTTAATTTTGAGCCCACTAAATCAACGGTGAAAATTTTGTAGAATCACATGAAATTTGGTGTACCCACATGTTAGATGATAACGATGAAGATGGTGGGTGCCGATCGTCGGTAAAAATGAGGGAGGATGTATTTTTACGACGCCATAGAAGGAAATTGGGTTTTTTTTTAAAAATAATATTATTTTAAAAATATTTTATTAAAATAGGGTACTAAAAATTAAAATTATGATTATAGGGCGGTTTTCACCCCACCCCGCACCCCATCCCGCACCCCCCAGAATAGGGGGCGGGTTCTGGGAACCCGCCCTCTATAATTTTATATAGAGGGCGGGTTCCCAGAACCCGCCCCATTTTTTTTATTTTTTAAATTATTTTTTAATTTTTAATTATAATTATTAATTATATAATTATAATTATAAATATAATATTAATTCTGAATTTAATTATAATTAAAATTCTTTAAAATAAAATAAAAGTAAATAAACGAATTTTTTTTTTAAATTAAATAATAAAATTTCACTATATCAATATTTTTTACAGAATGAATCTGTCAAAATTTACAATACCAAAAATTCCTATCCGATTTCTATCTCGACGGTCAAATTTATAATATCAAAATGAATCCGTCAAATTTCCAATGTGAAAAAATCCTATCTGTTTGTAAAATTTAAATACTATTTTTTTCCTTTTCCTTTTCCCTTATGAAATCCGAGAAGGCTCGACATAAGCCTATGCCTCCTGGGATGACTGGAGGAACCACCTGTTTCTTGGATAGATGGCGGCGGCGGCGTCCGATCTTCTGCTTCGGGTTCGGGTTCTGCTTCAGCTTCGTCTTCAGCAGCGTCTTGGACAGGCTGTTGATCCGCAAATCCTGAACCTGAATGTGGGACAGGTGTCGGATATGTGTTTTCTCCCAACAAATTTGCGTAGGACGCTAAATCCGTCTCCCAACTAGGCAGTTGTAGCGAAGAACCTGTCCCGGTTTCATGCGGTTGATGTTGCACAAAACCTTGGCCCCATGGCTGCGCAAATCCTGACCCCCAAGGGTGCTGTTGTTGCGCAAAACCTAACCCCCAAGACGGCTGTTCTGCAAAACCTGATCCCCAAGACTGGTGTTGTTGCGCCTGTCCGGTATGCCAGGGTTGCTGCTGACGGTATGGTGATCCAAACCACCGATCCTGCTGCGCTGGATCTCCTTGATGCTGCGGCTCTGGTGCCGGGTCATACTGCGGCTGCGGTGCCGGTTCATACTGCGGCTCCGGTGCCGGCTGATACTGCGGCTCCGGTGCCAGCGATAAATGTTGAGAAATACCATATGAACCGAATACATCACCAATTAATTGGTCGACATTTGAAAATCGAGCCTGAGATGCCGGACCAGCATCAGTCGGGTATGGTTCCTGCACCATTGTTTGTACGAGATGCAACCCATGAGCCTGTCGTTACATTAGAAATAAGAAATAAGTATTGACTCATACCGCCGGATATTAAAAAGTAATATGATATAAAGAATTCAACTTAGCAAATCTCTTTCCATGTGGCCTCTAGGCTCGTACCGCGAGATGTTTGGGAAGTTTTGGGGGGGAGCAGAAAGATATCTTATGGTGACACGCTTATACCACTGTAGATATATTTTGGTAGCGTCGGTGGCTGTGTGGTCACCTATTTGCTGTAAGGCAATACTACGCTGCCTATCCTCCCATCTCAGCAAATATTGATGATGATGCTCCCTCCAATCACGCTCCGTATTTCCTCCTCGCATGCCTCCCTCTATTGTCATAGGCGAAGGCGGCTGGACAGGAATATGTTGCAATCTATCAAACTGTCGCAACACCCTATCCGGGAGGTGCATGACAACGACATTAATGCAGAGGAGTGGGCATCGAGCCCGCCAAACCGGCTCTCCTTCGAGACAGATGCCAGGTAAGCGTTGTAGACGATCTGCTGTATAAGGCGTCCACAGAAACTGCGCAAATAACATAGTAAAAAAATTGTGATTAAGGTATTTCAAAATTATAAAACAAATTTAATTACCTAAATTATGGTTACCTGAGCCGCCTCCATGCGATCCAACTCATCTCTATAGTACTTAAGTACTCGACGAGGAGTCTTATACGCTTTCTTCCCATTCCACCAGCAGCCGAGCGGCTTTCCGGGGATATCCAAGCCAGTTATTTTAATATTCTTTGGTCTTCCTATATACATATGCTCCCATGACCAGATCTATAAATAAAATTTCAGATTATAAGAGAGAAAACCAATATTGCAATTTTGCAAAATTCTAGCTGTGAAAAATAAAGAATTTACCTGAAGTAATGTAACGCACCCACAAATTTTATTCTTCGTAGGAGCACATGCCTTATCGAGTTCCTTATAAAGAAAGGCCAGGACCCCTGCTCTCCAAGCATATTGGCCACAGACATCAAAATCCGTTAGGAAGCCAAGGTATAACGGATGGACATGCGTTGCTGATTGGTCCGGCATCAACCAAGAACCGATCATGTACAGAATGTAGACACGTGCATGTCTATCCAAAACTTCATCGGTGGCTTCATCAAGGATATTACTGAATGTATCTCTTAATCAGTTTAAACTGATTTTATACCCCTTACTGTGGCCTCCTGGTGCCTGATATTAGCATTTTTTTAAATATTAAAGCTAGAAATAATATAAAACATAAAATAGGTACACTAAAGAGGGGAATCAGAATGAAATTGTTTACCTGTCCGAGAGCAAACTCGACATATGTATCCCAGTATGGATGGTCGGTATCTGGACCAACAATTTTTCCTCCGACCAACCCAAGCCCATTGACCCGTAAACCGAGTGAGAGGCCAATATCCTGGAGTGTGATTGTGGCCTCACCCCATCTTAGATGAAACGTGTGGGTCTCTTTTCTCCAACGCTCAACCAGAGAGGTGACGAGGACGTGGTCGATTTGGATATGATGAATCAACGACGCTTCATAAAATCCGGTCCGTCTAAGCCGATGGTTTATTCGTTGGTCGCTAACTATCCATTTGTCTGAGCTATGCGTGACGACGGTGAGATTATCTCCATCCTGCAAAATTAAATAATGTTATTTTCAACTATTAGAATTAAATGAAAGGTGTAATTAAAAAAAATTAACTAAGTTTAGAATATTTCCTCCCCGTGTAATATATTGAACGATCTGTGTTCGTTTTGATGCACAAGCAGAGATTTGTCGAGTGGTTGACTCTCTATTGAAATGTAGTGGAGCAGAGATTTGTCGAGAGTTTTATCAAGTAGAGATTAGAAAGTGTGGTTGATTCTTGATGAAGAAAGTGTGGTTGATGGTCGGGTTTTATAGAGGGTGGACGGGTTGCAGGAACCCGCTACAGTCTTTGTTCTCAAAGAGGGCGGGTTCCAGGAACCCGCTACAGTCTTTGTTCTCAAAGAGGGCGGGTTCCAGGAACCCGCCCTCTTCAATAATTAGTCAAATCAGTTACTATTCACAAAGGAAGAGGGCGGGTTTCAGGAACCCGCCCTCTTCATTAATTACCAGAGAGCTGTCAAATCAGTTCCTATTCATAAAGAAGAGGGCGGGTTCCAGGAACCCGCCCTCTTCATTAATTATCAGAGGTGTCAAATCAGTACTATTCACCCACTATTCACCCTCTGTTACATTAATTACCAGAGGTTTCAAATCAGTACTATTCACCCACTATTCACTTCTGGTACATTAAGTACCAGAGGTTTCAAATCAGTACTATTCAGAAAGTAAGAGGGCGGGTTCCTGCAACCCGCCCTCTTCATTAATTTTGTTTTTTTATATACTTGTCTTATCAAATCACTTGGAAGTGTCAGAACATCATATTGAAGAGGGCGGGTTATTAAAACACGCGCTCTTCAATAATTATTTGTACCAGTATGCCAGAGTCGGTCAGGTCAATTAAGAGGGCGGGTTGTTAGAACCTGCCCTCTTCAATATCTCGCCGCCCCTCATATCCTATAAATATGTCTCCGCTATACATTTCATTACCCATTTCATCTCTGTCAAATTTTCATCCTACACCGGTCACTATCCATTTACTTCGATCAATTCTTCTCCGCTATCAATTTTGTGTAAGTGTGGAGTTTTAGAAGAAGGTCAAGTTCAGTACCATAGTCTGCGAGTAAGCAATCTTCGAGCAGTGAAACGGTTCATAAAGTATTGGAAGTAAGCAATCTTCGAGTTTGAAAGTTTTTTGCAATTTCAACACAACATAAAAAATATAACTGTTTTTTGTGCAGGATTATGGCCTCCCCAAGTATATTTGTTGTATGTAAATACGATTGCCAGGTTATCACAAGTGCACAAGGTCCCGAGTATATGGACGGGTCTGCATGAATCATGCGATTGGAAGCATCAACGACTTATGATGAACTAGAGACTAAAGTGTTCAAAATTACGAAATACGATCCCCGTGAAAGTAAGGTTAAGTTAAGTTGTATATGGCCTATGTTCAATGGAAATACATTGGTTGAAATTATAGACGATGCATCAATATCTTCGATGATAGATTTCGGTCTCTCAAGTACCCAGCATTCTTTTGAACTTTTGGTTCAGAAGGAGCAATTGGAAGTATCAGATGCCCCTCCAACGGGTAATTTTGATGGTAATGCTGGAGGTAGTTCTTGGGGGTACGGTCACATGGTCAACGATGATACCGTCAGTGCCGGTGGATATGACTATACACAACATTATTCAAACCTTCAAACTCATGGGTAAACATTTTATAAACCCATATTTAAACATTTTAGTAATACCTATATACTAATATTCAAACATTTAATAAAATCCATAAATCCAGGTTCTTCCAGTCAACTGCTGCAGTTACATGCACCCCAGAAGAACAGCAAGAATTACCATACACAGCCTTCGACAGGTAAATAAATTTGAAACAAGTGATGATTTAGTTACGAAAATATTAAGGAATAATATTATAATAACAATTTATATACTAAACGCAGATTTCCCCACACCTCCGCATCATTCCAATACGATCCGAGCAGCGCATTCCAAGCATGTCCGTCCATATCTTTCCGGTCTTCTCACCCCGAACCATCCACATTACACCGACCACAACCATCATATATTGCACCCGAGCCTTATGTTGCTACGGGTGATATTGATATGTGTGGCAGTGATGATGATGAAATCGGTGAAGGTCATCAGGGGGAGGATAGCGTGGAATATGCTGCTGGATTGAATGAGGTAGCATTCTTTGATGGCATGGTTGCGAATAACGATTTTGTCGAACTAGAAGATCCCGGCCTCGATCCGCTGGAAGATGATGGTTGGGTAGACTTAGCCGTGGCAGAAGTAAATACGGCACCCTATTTGGACGCGACAGCAGCAAGCGAAGATTGCATCAGCGTCGGGGATTTGTTTCAGGAAAAAGGAGATCTTATTTGTAAGCTGAAGTCGTGGTCCATTCAGCAAAACGTTACATTTAAAACCGAAGAGTCAAATAAGACGTACTATACTGTGGTATGTACGAAAGCTCCTGAATGTCAGTGGAGATTGCATGCATGTTGTTCCAAAAGAGCCAAGGCTTGGAAGGTCATGAAATACAACCAAGAACACACTTGCATCAATTCTATTATGTTACAGGATCACCGGAATTGCACTTCATTTTACATTTGCTCGCTAATCATGCCCCTGATCCGTACAGATAAGGCGATGACTCCCCGAGAGATATGGCTCTTGGTTAGCGGAGAGCATAAAATTCAGATTTCGTATGTGAAGGCATGGGATGCTCGTAGAAAGGCTTTGTGCAAGATATTCGGGGACTGGGAAAGCTCGTACAACTCACTAGTCCCTTTTATGGAAGCCATGAAAGCATCAAATCCAGGGACCGTATACCGGTTAAAAACCACAGAAACAGACGTCGAGGGCTCTGTCAGGTTTCAAAGAATTTTCTGGTGCTTTGGTCCATGTGCGGCTGGTTTCACACACTGTCGGCCGGTATTGTGCGTTGATGGTACGTATCTATACGGTAAGTACAGAGGCTGCATGTTAATTGCTACAAGTGTTGATGCTAATAACGGTATATTTCCGTTGGGATTTTCTATTGTCGAGGGTGAAAATACATCATCCTGGTCATGGTTTTTCCGTCACCTCAAAAATATCCCATCTGTTCTTCATAGAACGGATTTATGCATCATATCTAATAGAAATCCGGGAATACTAGCTGCAATGAGATCTGTATTTCCGACGACCCCACATAGGTTTTGCCTACGACACTTCAGGCAAAATTTTGATCGAAAATTTAAAAATTCGGATCTACATAAACTTATGTACAGAGCCGGTGAAACGCCTGACCCTAATGTTCACGACATATACATAACGAAAATTGGGGAGATGAGTCAAGCCGCGAAAGCGTGGTTAGATGAGTATCCAGTACGCATGTGGTCACAAGCACATGATGATGGGTGCAGATATCTCCTAATGACGACTAATATGTCTGAAAGCTTCAACGGGGTCCTTAAAGGGGTTAGAGGCTTACCGATACAGGGGTTGATTGTTCGAACCTTTTTCCGGATGAATACTTATTTTCTGCACAGAAGAGAAAAGTCCTTGGCGATGGACACTCCGCTCACCGCGTATTACGAAGATATCTTTCGGAAAAGAGAGCGCAGAGCACAATACTACAGATCCGAAAGGTTTGACACGGCGGAGTTTCAGGTAACGGGCGGTAATGGGAATCAATATACCGTGAACTTTAGAGATGAAGGGCTCTCTTCGTGTACATGCGGTCTTTTCCAGCAACAACATTTACCTTGTGTCCACGCAATTGCTGCTGCGAGCAGTATGCATACCTCACATTACAATTTTGCTTCCCATTACTATACAGTTTCTAATTACCAAGGTGCATACGATCCAAAATTTCATTCTATACCGGACAGTCGCTATTGGCACTATTATACTGTCAACAGACAAACACCGACTGTATTACCGCCGGAAAAAAATATAAGGCCCGGAAGACCTAAGGTGCGTCGAGATCGAATGACAATGGATGCTGATCCTCAGCAAAGGCAATCCAGATGTAGCCTATGCAAACAACCAGGCCATTATAGGACCAGATGTCCAGGACATGCATCAGGGGCGGGACCTTCAGGATCATGACAAGTGCACTCAGATTTTTTTGTATTATAAATTTGACGGATTCATTTTGTTATTATAAATTTGACCGTCGATATAGTATTTACATTTTACAAATAGATAGGATTTTTTTACATTGTAATTTTGACGGATTTATTCTGTAAAAAACATTGATATAGTGAAATTTTATTAAATTTAAATGTTTTTTTCGTTTATTTACTTTTATTTTATTTTAAAGAATTTTAATTATAATTAAATTCAGAATTAATATTATATTTATAATTATAATTATATAATTAATAATTATAATTAAAAATTAAAAATAATTAAAAATATAAAAAAAATGGGGCGGGTTCTGGGAACCCGCCCCCTATACAAATGTATAGGGGGCGGGTTCTGGGAACCCGCCCTCTATAATTTTATATAGAGGGCGGGTTCTGGGAACCCGCCCCCTATACAAATGTATGGGGGGCGGGTTGTATAGGGGGCGGGTTCCTAGAACCCGCCTCCTAGTCTGGGGGGTGGGGGTGGGGTGCAAACCGTCCTATAATGATAATTTTAATTTTTAGTACCCTATTTTAATAAAATATTTTTAAAATAATATTATTTTAAAAAAAAACCCGGAAATTCCCTTCTTAGGACTCTTTCCTCGATTATTCTCATACACACACAAACATGTCCCATGAAAAGTTGCGGAACTCTTCAATTTATTTTTTCAGCCCATGTCATGTGCACATTATCAATGAAAACTATATATAGAAAGGCAAAACGGAGTTGCGATCATATGACCCGGCCTTAGAAGAGTCCCAACCCAAGGTCTCCAACTAAACCCAAAGAATCCATGTCCCCCCATTTTTCCCATTTGCCGCTACGGCGACCACATCGAATTAGCAGTGGTCCACCGCAACACCATTGAACCCACTAAAACCCCACTAAAACCCAAGTCTCACCGGAAGGACAGAGAAAATCAAGTAGCCTCGGCCCATGAAGCTATAAATAAATTTCAAATTCACAAGAGACACAAACCAATATAAAAGTTCAAACTTTGCCATTAAAATTTCAATCTCCTTCCCTCTTACACCTCGAATAGACGTCCCAAATCCAAATGGGTTCTCTTTAATTGCTCCAAAAATTGATAAAACACAGCAAAGTTGAGACCTTTTTCAATTTATTCATGTGCATTTAGTACCAAAATCATGATCAAATATCTCAATTTCAAAAGACCCAGATGGCCAAATTTCTCTCTTACCCATCAACCAAATCCTTGTAATTACTCCCGTCAACCTAATTTTATTGCAAACTGCACTCCTTTAGCTGCACAATTTGATTCTTACGCTTATTCCGATGCATTGAGGTCTTGCATTATCGGCCGCAATCTAAACAAAGGCAAAGCAGTTCATTGCCATTCATTGAAGAGAGGTTTCTGTTTGGATTTGTTCTGTAGAAACATTCTCCTTGATATGTATGTCAAATTTGATCTATCTTTGGATGCGCGCAAGTTGTTCGATGAAATGCCCGAAAGAAATGTGGTTACTTTTGTCACTTTGATTCAGGGTCTTGCTAAATGTGATGAATTTTTTAAAGCGGCACAGCTTCTTATCAGGCTTCATAGGGAAGGACATGAGCTTAACCAATTTGTGTTTACGACGGCTTTGAAGCTATTTGTGAACATGGATTTGCCTGAACTTGGAGAATATGAGCATGCTTGTGTTTTCAAGCTGGCTTTTGAGTCGAATCCCTTCGTTGGGTCGGGCTTGATTGACATTTATTCGCGTAGTGGACTTGTTGGATGTGCAAAAAAAGTGTTTGATGCGATTATGGACAGGGACATTGTAGTTTGGACCGGGATAATTTCTTGTTTAGCAAATAATGACTGTCCCAATGAGGCTTTGAGTTTGTTCTCTCAAATGGTGAAGGTTGGATTGAGGCCTAACAACTTTACATTGACTAGTTTGCTAAAGGCCTCCGTTTCTCTTGAATCACTTGAAGTGGGCAAGAGCGTGCACACTTTCTCGATAAAAACTAATTATGACTTGGACCCTTTTGTAGGTGAGGCTATTCTTGATATGTATGCAAAATGTGGGGACATTGAGGACGCACGCTCCATTTTTGATGTGGTTCCGTCTTGCGATGTGATTCTTTGGAGCTCGATGATCTCTCGATACACACAAAGAAATATGAATGATGAAGCATTGAGTCTTTTTCGTCAAATGAAGCGAAATTTAGTAGTACCTAATGAATATAGCCTTTCCAGTGCACTAAAAGCGTGTGCAAATTTGGGGTGCGTCAAGCTAGGCAAGCAAGTCCATGGTCATGCTGTAACAGTTGGTCTTAGTTCGGAGACTTTCGTTGCAAATGCACTGATGGATGTTTACGCTAAGTGTGGAAAGATGGAAGCATCAGTGGAGATTTTCTCGAGATTGGCTCATAGAAACGATGTGGCTTTTAACACAATCATTGTTGGTTATGTAAACTTAGGTCATGGAGAAGAAGCATTGAGACTTTTTTGCAAAATGAGGTTTGATCAAGTAAACGGAACTCAAATCACATACTCTAGTGCTCTCAAGGCTTGTGCAAGCTTGGCAGCCATTGAGCCTGCAACTCAACTTCACTCTTTGGTTACCAAAACCCCTTTTATTCATAGTAACGTTGTTGGAAATTCTCTTATTGATTCATATGCCAAGTGTGGGAGCATAAGAGACGCTCGAAAAGTCTTTGACCTAATGGACGATCACGATGTGATTTCATGGAATGCTTTGATATCTGGGCATGCTATCCATGGCCTAGGTGAAGATGTTTTAGGGTTTTTCAAAAAGATGAAGGAAACTGAAATTGAAGCCAACGGTATGACTTTTATCGGTGTTCTTTCAGCTTGTAGCAATATAGGTTTACTGAAAGAAGGAAAATCTTACTTCAATTCTATGCTACATGATTATGGTATTATGCCACATATGGAGCATTACTCTTGCATGGTTCGGCTTTTAGGGCGCTCAGGTCATCTCGATGAGGCCATGAAGTTTATCGAGAAAATCCCTGAACCTAGTGCGATAATTTGGCGTTCATTGCTACATGCATGTTTAATCCATAAAAACGTTGAGTTAGGAAAGATTTGTGCGGAGCGAGTTCTTGAATTAGAGTCGGAGGATGAGTCCGCGCTTGTGTTACTATCGAATATATATGCTAGGGCTAAGATTTGGGACAATGTGGCTCTAACTCGAAAACTAATGAGGAACAAAGGAGTTAAGAAAGAGCCTGGGATTAGTTGGATTGATATCCAAGGCGAAACTCATTGTTTTAGCGTAGGAGATGCAACACATAAAGATATGAGGTTGATCAATGCAATGCTTGAATGGTTGAACAAAAAAATCAAGAAAGGGGGCTACGGTACCGATAGTTCAGTGGTTTTGCATGATATAGGAGAAGAGGAAAAGAGACAATTAGTATGGGTGCATAGCGAGAGGCTTGCTTTGGCCTTTGGCCTTGCAAAGATATCATTGGGGAGACCGATAAGGATAATTAAGAATCTTCGGTTTTGTTCAGATTGTCATGCTGTGTTCAAGTTGGTATCAAAGCTTGTGCAGCATGAGATCGTTGTTAGAGATATCAACAGGTTTCATCATTTTGAGGATGGGATTTGTTCTTGTAGTGATTATTGGTGATGATATGTGTGTTCAAGGCACATTCTGATGTTCACATCGGAAACAATTATAGGTATGATCTGATCTATACGGTCAATTTTGAAAGATTGTTTTCTAAATTTATTCCACCATTACATATATATGTATGAATACCTCCCTTATATTACAATGTTATGCTTAATCTGATATTTCACAAATTAGTTTCACAAAGATATGGGTTTCATACTTCCATTTAACTATCAATCATACTCTCTTTTTCTGATTTACTAGACGTCTAGACTCCAAACTTGTGCGTGCGTGCGCACATACATATACATATGCATATATACATATACATGTATGTACATACAGGCACACACGCGTGTATGTAGACAGACAGACACCCATATGTGCATAGCAGAGACACGTGTATATCTATGCACAGATACACATGCGTGTATCTATATGCACAGATACACGCACATATTTGTATACACACACCTGTGTGTGTTTCTATCTACAGTATAGATGCACACATATTTATCTATGCACGGATACACACAGATACACACACGATACACACACGTGAATATTGTAGACACACATGTGTGTATCTATCCACAAACACACACGCGCGCGTGTGCTAGTTGTTGAAAGTTGTTGTGTTCTTCGACCTTTGTTCATTACATTTGTAATTTTTCCATGAAAAATAACAAATTTGACAATTGCTTGATCATGATGACATTTTTGCATACTGAATTGGTTGATCTATATGTATCAGTTATGTTTCATAAAAGTTATTATCCTTGTTATTACCATCTCCTGTTTTTTTCCATCCAATTTTGCATTTTACGTATTTGCTTATGTTATATTTCCTGCACTCTTTACCCTCGTATGTTTTGAATAAGCACCTCTTTGCTTAACAATTTTTTTTATAGATGGCAAAATTCTTCTCTTACCCATCATTAAAGAGAGGCAAAGCAATTCATTTACACTCATTAAAGAGAGGTGACTATTTAGATTTGTACTCTAGAAACATTCTCCTTGATATATGTATGTCAATTTGATTTAACCCTGGATGCACATAACTTGTTTGACAAAATGTACGAAAGAAATGTGGTTGCTTTTATCACCTTAATTCAGAACGTTGCTAATTATGATGAATTTGTTAAAGAAACGTCTCAGCATCTTCTTAGGCTTCATAGAGAAAGACATGAGCTCAATCGATTTATGTTTGGGAAGACTTTGAAGCTATTTGTGCACATGAATGTGCCCGAACTTGGGCAATATGTGCATGCTTATATTTGCAAGCTGGGTTTGATTGCCTTTGTTAGATATGGTTTGATCGATACTTATCAGCGACGTGGGCTAGTTAATTGCGCAACAAAGGTGTTTGATGAAATAGTAGAAAAGGATATTGTAGTTTAGAATGACATGATTTCTTGTTTAGCTGAGAATGATTAACCCGATGAGGCTTTCAGTTTATTCTCTCAAATGGCAAGGTTGGATTGAGGCCTAACAACTTTCTATTGACTAGTTTGCCTGAAGCCTCGGTTTCTCTTGAATCACTTGAATTAGGAAAACTCGTGCATGGTTGCTCAATTCAAACCAAGTATGAGTTGGATCCTTACGTAGGTGCAGCTATTCTTAATGTATGCAAAATGTGGGGACATTGAGGATGTACACTGCGTGTTTGAGGTGGTCCCCTCATGCAATTTGATTCTTTGGATCTCAATGATCTCTCGATATGCACAAAGCAATATGAATGGTGAAGCATTAGGTCCTTTTTGTCGAATGATGTGAAATTTAGTAGTACCTAATGAATATAGTTTTTCTAAAGCTTGAAAGCTTGTGCATATATGGAGCACTTGAAGCTAGGCTAGCAAGTTCATGGCCATGTTATCGCCATTGGTCTTGATTTCGAGCCCTTCATTGCAAATGCACTTATGGATGTTTGTGCGAAGTGTATAAATATGGAGGTATCCATGGATATTTTCTTGAGAATGAAATGGCTTTTAACTCCAAAGATTGTTGTTTATGTGAATCTAGGTTTTGGAGAAGATGCATTAAGGCTCTTTCTTAGAATGATAATTAATCAAGTATCCGGAACTCGAGTCACTTACTCTCTAGTGCATGTACAGCTTGTGCAAGCTTGGCGATCATTGAGCCCGCAACTCAACTTCACTCCTTGATTATTAGAACCCCTTAACTAACAAAAATAACATCGTTGAAACTTCTCTCATCGATATATCACGCAAAGTGTGGGAGCATCAAAGACTATAGAAAAGTCTTTGACTTGATGGATAATCACCATGTGATATCATGCTGTGCTTTAATATCAGTGCATGTGATCCACAGCCTAGGTGAAGATGTCTTAAGTTTTTTTTTCTTTTCTCAAAAAGGTGAGGGGAGGTAGCTAACGTTGAAGCAAATAATATGACTTTTATCTGAGTTCTTTCAGCTTAAAGCTATTTACGTTTAGTTGAAGAAGGAAAATCTATCTTCAATTTTATGATACATGATTAGGTAGTAAACCACAAGTGGAGCGTTAGACTTGCATGGATCGGCTTTTAGGCCATTTAATGAGACCATGAAATTTATGAGCAAATCCAGATGCAACATAGTGCAACGATTTGGCGTGCATTGCTCAATGCGTGTTTTAATGCACAAAAATATCGAGCTAGGAAAGGTTTTTGCAAGAAAAGTTCTTGAAGTGGAGCCAGAGGATGAGGTCACACACCTGTTTCTATCTAATATATATGCTTGGGCTAAGATTTGGGATAATGTGGCTCTAACCTGAAAATTTATGGAAAACAAATAAGTTAAGAAAGAGCCTGGGCTTAGCTGGATCGAAATCCAAGGCGAAACACATTAATGTTTTAGTATAGAAGACGCAACACACAGAGATTTAAGATTGATCAATGCAATGCTCGAATGGTTGATAAGAAGAAAAAAGGAGGTTATTATGGGTGCATAGTGAGAATCATCGATTTTGTTTAGATTGCCATACTGCATTAAAGTTGATATTGGTGGGGTCGTGCTCGTGCAGCATGAAATGGTTGTTAGAGATATGATTTGGTTTTATCATTTTGATGTGGTTTGTTCTTGTAGTGATTACTGATGATTATCTATGTGTTGAAGGCAAATGTATTGCTCACATCAGAAAGGCTCTCTATTCGATGGAACTTAAACCAACACAAAAACCTGGAAATCTCTTGCAGTTATATAAAGAAACTGAAAAATAGGTATGGTATGATCTATAGGATCATATAAAATAGATTGCTTTCAAAATCTATTGCATCCGTAAATACATATGTATTACTATTGCTGTTTTATGTCATTTTTTCTTGTTTTCCCTGGAGTGCGATCTGTAAAATTACTTTCTTTTCTGCTGAATGTCATTTATGAGTGATATTTCATAATATGTGCCATCGATGTTCTCATCCAGTGAACACCTTTTTATTTTCATCTCCTTCCAGTTATGAATTTGCTTGTAATAGATCGATAATAGTATCTGACATGTTATGCCTGCTCTCTTTAGCCTCATATGCTACAAGGAAGATGCTCCTTGTTTAGCAAATTATTCGAGATAATTTCATTTGTTTGGCCATTTTTTTAATTTAAAAAACGGAACTTAAAAAAGGATCATGCTATTTATTGTTGAGGACCCAACACTTCAAATGCAAAATTTGAAATTTGTGGATGCTTTATGATTTATTGTTTCTTCTGATGTGGTTCCCCCTCCTCTCTAAACAGGAATGTTGAACCTGCAGTGCTCCAGTATGATAGTGTCTCGTATACAGGTGATCTTTAACTTTTTTGCAACAACACTTCAGTCAATATTTAAAAAAAAATAAAATTCAATGTGCCTTATTTTTAACATCCTGTGATATTTTTTTGTAAAGATTTCCTTGAAGTGCTCATAGGATGAAAGTGAAACTCATGTGTTGGGTATTTGACTATATCCGTCCAAGTGATTAGATGGGCCGGGTCGAACCCGAACATTAACCCGAACCGAACCCAAAAGGGTTTAGCCCTATAAATAATGTATGCATGCCTAGGTTTGCAACAATTAAAAAGAGCTAGGGTTTTGCCTCATATAAGAAAATAGTCAGCTTGAGATAGGGTTTTGCTGTTGAATCGTGGAAAATTCTTCCTTAGACATCTAAAGCAGGAGGTGTAGACGTCTGAATATGCATGAGACTCAAGTCAGAAATCCAGAGCAACGCCAGACGTTTGAAGGCCAAAGTGCCGACGTTTGAGAAGTCTTAGCCAAAAGAACAGAGCATAGCCAGACGTCTGGGGCAGACTTCTGGAGAAACTGAAGCCCAATCCAGAGCAACGACAGACGTATGAAGGCAAGTGTGCATACGTCAACACAAGAAGCTGAAGAGAAGCAGAGAAGAGGCAGACGTCTGACCAAGTCTTGATCAGACGTATGTCGACTGATTTTCTGTGCGAACCGAATATTTTAGATTTAGGTTCATCTCTTATTTTAAATGGGATTAGGGTTTTCCTATTTATAGGGATCTCTCCTATGCTATATGCACTGCCAATTTGAGAGACTATTGTATAGAGAGAGAGAGAGTGACAACTAAGATCTAAAAAGATTTGAGAGAAATATTCTAGGGTTGCTCGTGGGTGTACTCAATTCGATATTATTATAGATTTTGAGATTCCACTCTGCCGGAGACCAGCCGTACGGTGAGTGAATCTCGTTAACAAATCCCTTTATCTCTTGTTTAGTGATTCTTTTGTTCTCACTTTAATATCGTTTTATTTGTCTTTCGTCGGTATCGCGTGGTTATTTTGCATGATTGATCGTAAGAAATTGTTCCTGTAAGTGGACGGGGGTTAGGGTCGTGACAATCACGGCCACGGCGGAATTTGAAAAACAACAATTTTACAAAGTATAACCCCAATCCAGCATCAAGATCATCAAATACAATACAATATGCAAACTAGAAAAGAATAAAGAGAAAAGTCAATGGAGCTACAACTTTTGTTGCGTGTTCGGCTGATCCCGGAAGACCCCGTCTAGACCCCGTGAGTTCCCGGACATGTCGGAACGTCGACCGCCTCACTGTAGATGATTCGTGTTGAAAACGGGCTGCCCGAACTCCAACTCCAACTCCGTCACCGGTCAGAGAAACTTCCTACAGAGGCTAGCCAGACGTAGACGAAGACGATGCGAACGATGCGTACTTTCTTTTTGTCACTCCCTCACCATGGCTATACTTCTCATTAACTTAGAGAGCAAAAGCTCTAGTGAAGAGGAAGAATATGAAGTATTTTTGATGACTAGGAAAAATAATGAATTGTTATCTCTCCTCATTATTTTCCGTCCATGTCATATACAAATGACACATACACTCTCCCACCCTCTCTCTTATGTGTGTGTCACACACACAAGAGACAAGGTGGGCCTCACCATCAATTAAGTATAATACATAAATATAATATATATATATATATATATATATACATACATACATAAATATAATATATATATACATAAATTAATATATATATCTATATATTAATTCACACACACACACACATATATATTAAATAAGTATTAGTATATGCATTCCATACACGTACATATCATGTATCATATACACGAAACGCCATCGATATCTTCCCAGTATCATATACTGTAGAGAGTGTATCATATACACTATACTAGAAACCGCATCATTAATACGGTTATCAAGCCAACACTTGACTTGATATCCTGGCTTTTAACCCGACTAGTATAACAGTCGTGCGATTAAACGCGTATATCCAATATACATAATCGAACTCATGCGCGTATCCCTATACGCACGTCACATCGCGTTTTGCTCGGGCATGCACTTTCGTTGCGGGACTCTAAAAACCTATCAATAAGTTAACAGTATGTTATATAGGATCGCATCCGATTGAATCTGAAACATTTTCAGATTTAACCCCCTTTTGGGTTAACCTACAAGATCGTCAGTGGCATTAGCTGTACATAACTGCTACCCAATTATGAGCAAAATAAGACAGTTCGACGAGCAAACTCATCCGGACCCGACAAAATCTATAAGTGATAGTCACCGTACACTCTAGTTTCTTCGTCAAAGAGTATCGCATACCGGGTCTGGGGGATGGAATCTGTCAAACCCCCAATAACCCGATAAGTTGTGCTGACAGAGAACTCATAATCAAAGAGATACAACTCGTAATACTTACCAGTTTATCCTTACTGTCGTGGCCATAGACTTCTGGCTATAGTCGTGTCCTGCACAGTACGACACCAAGTCCCAATATCGGGAGTGACGAATTTCCTCAACCGCTCACTGTCTTCATGTGTTTCGGGACTGTATCCAATTAAAATCTGTTCGCACGACCTAGTAAAGCCGTGGTAGGGTAGTAATCTAAGTACAATGGGAACACACACAAGACACTGTGGTAATTTCAGGTCTAGAGACAATCCTGTACTAATATCACCAGAGAATTGCTATCTGACATTGGAATAATACCATTTTGGCGAGTCCGTCCTGTGTAACTCATCCAATGAGCACCTGTATACAATCATCGGGCGTCAAACACCAATAGCTATGGGATCGGTCATCGTCCCGTACAAGGTCATGAAATGTATACACTAGTCTAAACTGGAGTACCGATGCTCAGTCTCGATACTCCTACGACTAGGGACATTAAGGATGTGCTTTAAACTATCAGGCCCCACCAGTATGATCCTTATCACAATCCTGGTAGTTAAGTAAAGACTATATGCGTTTTATCTCATGTATAAGCGATATGTGATAACTAGTAGCACGTATACACATGACAGATAAAGACAAACCAAATAGCATATTATCATCTCGAGTAAGATTGTTCTCTGTATAGATCCTCATGAATTCAGCAATTACATTCCTATAATTACGATAATTTCCTTGAGGGCGTTTATATCCAACAATCTCCCACTTGCACTCAAGGTCAATTATTGCTGTATTGCACACACATCTCATGTGCTACTGCATACCCAACTTCTGTATTAACAGTTTCGCAAACTGTGTTCGAGAAATAACCTCAGTGAGTGGATCCACTATTATATTTCTAACTGTATCTCTTTGAATCTCAACTTCGCGGAGATCAGCTATCTCCCGAAATGAGCGATACTTACCTTAGAATATTGTTTGGATAGCTGATCGGACCTTGTTCACAAATGAATGTATTTATCCAAACAAATATTTAGGATGTATCTTCTGCTAATTCACAATCAGTATCAAACGTCTTGACTACCCCAGTATGCTGCTCGGAACTCTTCTAATATACTGCTCCTCATAAGAGGGTAAACTAATAACTCGCGATAGATACTCTGTCATCCTTATCACCTTGGAAGTTTGAATCGGTAATTGCATCTTGAAAGATGCTGCCATTACCGTACATCAAGAACATTTCATATATTCTTCATTTCTTCTTATGTCTCTCCAAGATTGGACTAATATCTGCTTACTATACCAAGTGTAAAAGTATCATCTGGTCTGTTATATAACATTGCATGATTGATCTCACTACCGTAGCATGTCGAATGTCATTCATGCGAGTCTTTATCTTCATTAGTCCCGAAAGACATCATTTAGAGAGAGTGACCCTATTTTCTGCGGGTACATTACCTCACTAGGAGTTCTCCAACCTAAACCACTTTAGAATGATGTCATTATACCTGAATTGGGATAATCCCAAAACCTTACCAGGTCTAACTCTATAGACCTAGCCATCAGAATGAATGATATATTTATAATCCATAAAGGAGAAACAGTGACAGCCAATATTTGACCAAATCGTAGTATACGAACATCACTTCCTATCAAGAGTATGCCATCTACATCAATATGGGGAAAACCCGACCCTGCTCCTTACTGTCTTCTTACAAATATCAGGTTTATCTCTTATTTTGATGAATTCAAATACTTTGACCGTAGTATCAAAAAATATATGATCCACCTCCGCTATACCTAGTTTAGTCTACAAATAGACTTAAGCAATTTGCATACTATCCGTTGCTCCCACTGACTAAGACAACTCTCTGGTAGAGTCATATTCATGTACACTTCTAAATCCAATTTAGAAAGACGTTATGATCATACTCTTACTAGATATCATAGTCATGAAAACAACAATATCAAATTTTATCCGTATGGACTTCAACACAGACTTTGAAGTAACAGTATCATCACAACCCACATCGGGGATTTTATGAATGCATGTATACTACAAGTCTAGCCTTATTAGGTTAATATCTTTCCATTTGCACTGATCTCGAAAGATCTGCTTGTTCCTTATAGGTTTTACCCTTTTCAGGAGCACACAACAAAGTCAATAATTTATTGTAGTGGATGGAGCCCAACTTGAATAATTTGGCATTCATCCATCAGTCGGAAGTCATTACTTCCTATGGAGTGCTGATAACCAGTAGGGTCATCATCACATGATGCAAGTGTTCTCGTCACTGTCTTCGAGAATACCGAAGTATTTCTCGGGTGGCGGAGGCCACCCGCTAAATTTACGGAGTAGATATGGTCTGTCAGAAAAGCGGTTGGTCCTGACGGTATTCCTATCGAGATTTGGAGATGCTTAGGAGAAATAGGCGTTAAATGGCTGACAGATCTGTTTAATAAGATTTGGCAGACAAAAAAGATGCCAAATGAATGGAGGAAAAGTATCCTTGTACCTATCTACAGGAACAAGGGTGACATTCAAAGTTGCTCAAACTACCGTGGAATAAAACTGATGTGTCACACCATGAAACTTTGGGAGAGAGTGATTGAATACAGGCTAAGGAAGGATATTAAGATAACAGAGAACCAATTTGGGTTCATGCCTGGACGATCGACGACAGAGGCGATTCATTTGCTTCGTCAACTTGTCGAGCGCTTTCGAGAGAGGAGAAGAGATTTGCATATGATATTTATTGATTTAGAAAAAGCGTACGACAAGGTACCTAGAGAGGTATTATGGGGGACAATGATGAAGAAGGGGGTCCCCGTCAAGTATATTGACATAATCAAGGATATGTACGACGGAGTAGTGGCAAATGTCAGAACTTGCGGCTGCTTAACAAGTGATTTTCCGATTACTATTGGTTTACATCAAGGATCTGCATTAAGTCCATTCCTGTTTACCATCGTGATGGATGAGCTTACTAGAACTATCCAAGATGAGGTACCTTGGTGTATGCTATTCGCTGATGATATTGTTCTAGTAAATGAGACGAAAGCAGGGATTAATGCCAAATTGGAATTATGGAGGCAAACATTGGAATTTCGGGGATTCAGATTGAGCAGGTCCAAGACAGCATATATGCACTGCAAATTTAGTAGCCAGAGAAGTCAAAACCATATTGGTATAACATTGGAAGAGCAAGAGATATCACCGAGCGACCAGTTTAGATATCTAGGTTCCATCATCCAAAAGAATGGGGAGATCGATAGTGATGTTAATCAAAGGATCCAAGCTGGTTGGTTGAAATGGAGGAGTGCAACAGGGATTTTGTGTGATCGTAACTTTCCGTTAAAATTGAAAGGGAAGTTTTATCGGAGCGCTATTCGGCCTGCCTTATTATATGGTACAGAATGCTGGGCTCCTAAGAAGCATCATACACAGAAGATGCACGTAGCGGAGATGCGCATGCTTCGTTGGATGTGCGGTAACACTAGAAAAGATAAGGTGCGAAATGAGGATATTCGTGCAAAAGTTGGTGTAGCACCTGTGGAGGAGAAGATGCGGGAAAACCGGCTAAGATGGTTTGGTCATGTACGACGCAGACCTATGGAAGCACCAGTTCGACGAATAGATACTCTCGATATGAGCAATGGCAAAAGGGCAAAAGGGAGACCGAAGAAAACATGGATGGAGGTGATACGAAACGATATGGTTGCCAAAGGACTCAATGAAAGCATATTGTTCGATAGGAGTGAGTGGAGACAGAGGATTCATGTGCTGGACCCGGCGTGATTCTCATGTTGGTTCATGTAGCCTACCCCATATGCTTGGGATAAAAGGCTCAGTTGTTGTTGATATGGTTTGTCAGGCTCAATTGGATCATCGGCTTCTACCAAACTTTCAGTAACCGTTTATGGTTCTGGAATCACTTTCAGTTCTACCATACTTCCATTAATTTCTTTTGCAAAAAATTCCTTTACCAAGAAGGTGGCGAGTCAATAACAAAACACTTTTGAACTTGAAAATGGTAGAAGCTATCTTTCATGAAAACTTGGAATAACCCACAAACTTTTATTACCGAAACGTGCTCCGAGTTTGTCCGGATTATGGTTTTTAGCATAAATCGGATAACTCAATATCTTAATAATTTTAAGATGAACACCATTATATATCACATATAGAAACATAGACATTTGTTTAGGTGGAACCAATATCAATTGACGTGCCTCTATCTCTAGTGCATCCCCAAAATTGAAGAAGGTAACTCAGCATTATTCATCATGGAGCACACTCGCAAATGAACAATCTGAGAGAGAATCACATTCTCAATATGGAATACCTAGTACCAACCCTATGTCCATATGGATATCGGACAACATATATCAATATGTATAAGTCTCTAGAGTTCTCTAACTCAATTTCCATGTGCAGTTAATTAAAAAACATTCTATTGTTTAAAAGAAACCGAAAGTTTGCTGTTTAGGTAAAACCTGATGATTTTTCTCAATAGCAACAATTGCTCCGAAAACCGACTTTGAGAATAAAATCATCCATTCTCAATTCTCCGCTCCTTCTAATCATCCGTAACGCTCTACAGATGTCGGATTCTAATCCAGTATATATATACCCAGGAGTTAGTATTTATTGAGAAACAGTTTTTTTCAAAACACAGACGCACAGGAAATCCGAAACATCAAAAATGTTTCAGTGGGGTTACTCAGGTATTCACAGTATTGCCTTTTTCATTTCCTAGGCTCATGATAATAGTCTCAATTTCGTTTTCCCATTTCAGCCCCAATTGGTATCACTCTATCTTACCTTTCTGTATACCGAACTTGTGCTAGTTAGTTTTCTTCATATCATTCCTTTAGCACCAGTTTCGGGATTAGAAGAAGACTATACAATGAGCATAACTAGTATACACTCCTTACATGTAAGGAGCTCTCAAACTTGAGACAAGGTAGGAGGGATAGACAAACGAACAATTCATTTAGTGGTTATTTTCGGACTGAAACAATTTCATCGAGTTCGTATCTAACCATACGATGGTCTTCCAACCAATATGGATCTCTGTACTGAATATAGAGGGTTCTGAAGTTAGCAGAAGGGGAAGTAGGATAGGTAAGGGCATATGTGACTATGTCGTGGATCAGGGCAATCTAGACATTCTAAAACCGTTGATTGTAAAATTGGTCGGTCAATATGGTTAACAAGTTTTAGTTTAAGGTGAGTCAATGGTCGCTGCCAGAGAGAGAAGAAACACTCAGCGTACACTCTAACCTATATTAGATTGGTATATATATCTAATCAGGATAATTCCCACCGTTCTGTCGAATTCTCCTTCAAATCCTAAAAGGAGAACTAGTCGGGATTTTGTATAGAATATCTCCCGGGAGTAACTATTACTCACAGCAGGAATCGGGACTCAAACTATCATGGCGTGGTAAGCTTGACACAATCAACAAGTCACCCGCTCCATAGAAGGTATGCAATTTTATTGCAAGTGTTGGGACTTTACTCGCGCGCGCAAACACGTATGTTTTGAAAATGAAATCGTTTTAAGGAAATGGATGCGCACGCGAGCTTGGTCTTGTTTTAAAATTTATAAACCACAAGTGCACGGCGCGTTATAGCGAGCCGGCAAGTACGGGTCGATCCGCAGGGAATTGTGTATTAGATTTTGTTGTTTAAGGTTCAACAAATAATGAATTGGTTGGTTTGTCACAAAAATTTAAAACACGAAAACAAAGAAAACAAGTTAAGAAAGAAATGGTCGTGGCTTTGGCTCGGATGGTCGAATCGCGACGATTTCTTCGACGCTCCTTTGCTCATGAGTTGTCCGTTCTTGTGTCGATCCCGGTGTGAAGCATGACTTGTCAAGACGGTTGCGGAGCACGAGTCATTAATTTCCGATATTCGACGCAAAACACGAAACGAGTCTGTTTTGTTCACTTACCGTTTGTATGTCCAAGCTTGAGGTATCAACAC
This sequence comes from Agapanthus africanus, assembly GCA_030015575.1. Lineage (NCBI taxonomy): Eukaryota > Viridiplantae > Streptophyta > Magnoliopsida > Asparagales > Amaryllidaceae > Agapanthus > Agapanthus africanus. The sequence continues at coordinate 306,637,172 of CM057339.1, forward strand.
TAAGTACAAGAGTTAGCAAGCATACAACAACATCAAAAACACAAAGTAGCGAGTGAGAGCAATTAGTTTTAGTGTTAACTTTGCTAAGGGTTTGTGATAGTATATGGTATATGAAAACCGAGGGTTTGTCAAGCACTTGGTCACAAAATACCGTATCTAAACTTAGCAAATTTAACACCAAATTGATTTTAACTTAAACATTGTAAAATGGAGCGAGGGAGTGAGTATGGTATATAAAGAGGTTACAAAATAACCATGGTTTCAACATACCATATCACATCAATATATTAAACAATCTTTAAGTTAGAATCATGTTAAGCACATTAAACATAAACAAGAGGAGAAGGGAGGCAAAGCCTTTCATCTCATTTCCTCATCATCACCACAACCAAAGAAAGATTAGTTACACATAATGAAAAGAAAAGCAAGTTAAGAAAATAAACAAGTAAACAAAACAATAACAATATTATTAACACTTGAAGATGTTTCGGTACAAGATGTTGGTAGCTTGTTCAACCTCCATAATAAAGCTCTCAAAAGAAAACTTCAAAAAGGAAGAAGAAGAAACCAAGTTAAAACCCACTCAACTCTCAAGTCTAAACCAAAAACTAAAACAAAACTATAGAATATATGCACACCCTCTCTCTAATCTGTTCTGGTATTTATAGGCATCAAAATAGAATAAACAAACAATATAGAATGGATGATGTGATGCTTATAAAGCTCCAGTAGAAAAACGGGGGGGAAATGAGATAGGGGAGTCGGTGTCGCCGGAATTATTGGGGGGCCCGCCGGTCTAAATCTGAGCATTGAGGCTCGGATTCGTATGATGGGCTTGTGTGCTCTCTACTATTCTTCTGATGTTGTTTGATTTATCTAAATAACCCTGGTTTGTACTCAGTAGAATTGGAGGAAAAGTGTTGCATTACATCACATCACATCATAACCTTTTGCATTTAATACACTCACACTCACTTGTGCCCACTTGCATAAGTCATGAGTGTGCCAAGGCAGCCCCCACCATGGTCCATTTCCTAAAAGAGCTATGTGCACACATGTATTGTGTTGGACCAAAATTGCGTCACATGTTTATTTGCAAAAAAATGAATATCGGCCGGTTTTCTGTTCTGATTGCAGTGTCGGCTCCCAAACGTTATATCCGTGATTTTGAGTGTGTTTCCAGTGTTTTATCACGAATACCTGTAATCTGTAATTGCTGAGCAGACACTGATTAATAGTACCGATATATAACAAAATTGATAATGAATGAGAGGTATTAAAATGCAGTTTTCTGAGATGAACAGCAAGTTTCAACACTTGAAACTCCCGATATTAGTTTTTATCCCAGCGGCTTATGACCTTGACACAGTCAACAAACCATAAGCTATTAGTCAAGTTCAACCCATCATTTCATTATTAATTTAGACCCACCAGCATAATCCTTAACTCGGTCAATCAGGTTACACGGTTGCCCTAACTTATCACATCAACATGCAAGCATGAAGACATCACTTTGCTACCATACACTACGTCTTGACACAGTCAACAAACGTAGCATGAATACTAAGTACTCTATTTACTGAAATGACAGAGGGCTACGGCTGGTTTTGTAAAAAACCATCAACGTAATGAACTTGATCTCATCATAGGAACTGAATGGTTTTGAAAGTTTACAGTCGCGTAGACTTTTACTTAAGAGTGAACTCCTCGTGAAGGGATCTAGACTCTTTTCCTCATCGAATGAGGTGCAGGATATTCCTAACCGAATATATCATGACGCAAAGCAAAAGAATACGGCTATAAAAACAATTTTAATGACACACTTTTACCCAAGAGCGAACTCCTAATGACGGGATCAAGGCTCTTTCTTCATCGAATGAAGTGCAGGATATTCTTAACCGAATGCCACGATGCAAAGCAAAATAATCGACTAAAATTTCCTTTTATAAAAAGTTGGTTCTTACAACGTATAGGTTTATTTTACTTTGTATTAATCCAATTAATACAATCCCATCATTAGATAATCACATTATCTAGAACTATCCTTTTCACACTAACATTACAGAAAAAGTATGAAAAGGAAAAATAAAATGCACATATATGCCATCGTATTTGCCACGGGGCCTCGGATCTTCACCGTAAGGTTACATAACTTACGGTGGGGCAGGGGCAGGGCTAGTGCGGATGCAAAACGTATATATCATTTATTATATATATTATATATCACATATAAAAATATATCATCACACGCAAATAATAACATTTCAGCACGCGGAAAAACATCACAGAGTTGGAATGGTTGGATCATCTAGGAATCTCGCGTTTCATTCGAGCCATAAACGATATACGAAATTCTCCGGTCGCATGAATAGCCCGTGCGTAGCCAAAAGTAGACCCCTAAGAGTATGGCAAGTCATCCGCCAATCCAAGAAACGAGGCAACCCGGTATCATCACCATGATGGGGCCATCCAGGATCTTCTCAAATCCGATGACTTGAGCACTTTTCCGCGGGTCAATCCTAACCCCCTACAAGCGCGGCAAGCAGCCTGCTAATCCTAGAATAGAGTAATCCGATCTCAACTCCTTGAAATGGCCACCCGCTGCAATCTAGAATCCGGCTTCCAGTGCGCTTCTCCGTGGGGTAATTCTAAAACCTGTATTAATACAACGGTAATATCGATCGCAACCTGATTGGGTCCCGACAAATAATAATACAATAAGCGTAAACGACGACCACATGATGACCGCTCGTCCCGAATAAAAGAATATACATTTGGCAACAACATGAATGAAATGAAAAACACATTACACAACACGCACCGGGCTATTTATTTCGTGACGATACAATTTAAACCAAATAAATTTTAACATAGAACATATCAGACTCACATGTGCAACCCGTCGATTTGGATACATCAATTCGGTGACATTAAACACCGCATATCACATATGCCATCGCATTAACAAGGTTAAACGCTTTAACCGCGTCAATACGGAACCCATGGACATCGAATTCCAAAACCCGTGAAGCCGAAATCGAATTTCCAAAAACTGAAATTCAAGGTCAGCCCCGGTCCCAAAACATCACCATTTCTTGCATGAATCGAAACCCAAACGACACAAAAATTTCCCGAGACACCGGGGGACCTCGGGCACAACCCATGAGGCCCCGGAGGCATTGGGTAGGGGCTCCAACCCATGGCCACGAAATTGTGGCCATGGGTTAGCTGTTGGGACAGCAAGTGCGCAACTGCGCCCTTGCTGTCCTAGTGGCACACCCGAGACCATTTTGTGATGGTCTCGAGTGTGGGAGCCCATCCAAGCCTTCAGGGACAACCCTGGGATCGCTCCCACACCACCATGGGGCTCTCAGTCTGAACCGAGAGTCCCGGGACACAAGTTATTTGCAAAAATAGTTACTGGTTTGAGACAGTTTTTCAAACAGAAACTGTTTTGTTTTGTAAAAAAGTTTTGGAAATTCAAATGACCACAAAACCAATTGCAAGTATTTGATTTGGCTCTGATACCATGTAAGTGGACGGGGGTTAGGGTCGTGACAATCACGGTCGCGGCGGAATTTGAAAAACAACAATCTTACAAAGCATAACCTTAATCCATCACCAAGATCATCAAATGCAATGCAATGTGCAAACTAGAAAAAAAATAAAGAGAAAAGTCAAGAGAGCTACAACCTTTGTAGCGTGTCCGGCTGATCCCGGAAGACCCCGTCTAGACTCTGTGAGCTTTCGGTCGCGTCGGAACGTCAACCGCCTCACCGTAAATAATTCGCGTTGAAAGCGGGCTGCCTGAACTCCAATTCCGTCATCGGTCGGAGAAACTTCCTCCAGAGGCTAGCCAGGCGTAGAGAAAGACGATATGAATGATGGGTATTCTCTCTTTTTGTCACTCTCTCACCATGTCTATACTTGTCATCAACCTAGAGAGCAAAAACTCTAATGAAGAGAAAGAAGAAGTATTTTTTATGGCTAGAAAAAATAATGATTTGTTCTCTCTCATTATTTTCTACTCATGTCATATACAAATGACACCTACACTCTCCCACCCTCTCTTATGTGTGTGTTGCACACACAAGAGAGAGGGTGGGCCCCACCATTAATTAAGTATAATACATAAATATAATATATACATTAATACACACACATACATACATATATAAATGTATATTAATTTACACGTAATATAAAATGGTGGGAATTAATATATATATATATATATCATATATATATATTAAATAAGTATTAGTACATGCATCCTATATACGTACATATCATGTATCACATACACGAAACGCCATCGATATCTTCTTAGTATCATATACTGCAGAGAGTGTATCATATACACTATATTAGAAACCGTATCATTAATACGGTTATCAAGTCAACACTTGACTTGATATTTCGGCTTTTAACCCGGCTAGTATAACAGTCGTTCGATTAAACACATATATCCAATATACATGTTTAATCGAACTCATGCATGTATCCCTATACGCACGTCACATCGTGTTTTGCTCGGGCAGGCACTTTCGTTGCGGGACTCTAAAGACCTATCAATAAGTTGGCAGTATGTTATACAGGATCACATCCGATTGAATCTGAAACACTTTCAAATTCAACCCTTTTTCGGGTTAATCCACAAGATCGTCAGTGGCACTAGCTGTACATAACGGCTGCCCAATTATGAGCAAGATAAGACAGCTCGACGAGTAAACTCATCCGGACCTGACAAAGTCTATAAGTGACCGTCACCGTACAGTCCAGTCTCTTCGTCAAAGAGTATCGCATACCGGGTCTAGGGGATGGAATCTGTCGGATCCTCAATAACCCGATAAGTCGTGCTGACAGAGAACTCATAACCAAAGAGATACAACTAGTAATACTTATCAGTTTATCTCTATTATCGTGGCCATGGACTTCTAGCTATAGTTGTAACACCCTAGTGCATTTATACGATATTTTATTTGTGTATTTTCTAATTTTGCGACAACTTCTTGTTTATTATAGTTTTGGGTGCGGATAATGTATTTGGTATCTGTGGTTAGTATCCGACCCGACCCGCATGCTTGAAACCTATTGTGGTTCTAGATTACGTCGTACATTGCTGATACAGAGGATCCGTGCACAAGTAGGTTCTATATACATGTATAATATATTTGGTATCTGTGGTTAGTATCCGACCCGACCAGCATACTTGAAACTCATTATGGTTCTAGATTACGTCGTATATTACAAGTACAGAGGATCCGTGTACAGCTAGATTCTATATAAATGTATAATATATTTGGTATCTGCATATCTTTTAATAATACAAATAATAGTCAAATAATACATTTTAATATCTAGCATGACATGTTATCATACTCCATATTTTGTGAGTGCATCCATACATCGTGTTCATGTCCAGATTGTTAAAACAGACTCGTTTGGATCGCTACGTGTATTTACGTATATCCGTACTTGGGGGTATGCATTTTTTCAGATCAGACATTGCATTATAGTTTTAACTGATACGTATATTATCCATAATTTAAAACTAGATTTTTAGAAGAAACCCGATATTATTCGGGGTATTTTATTATTAGCTTTTTTAAACCCAGAAAATATATTATAATATTTTAGAACTTAAAACCTAAACTAATAAATCTATCATTTCATAATATTTATATAATATATTAAAAAAATATTTTTTAAACTAAATTATTTCCTCATCGTCTTTCTCTCTCTCTCTTCTCACCCTCTCTCTCCTCTTGCAAAAAACTCTATCTCTATATCCCTTTGCCTCTCCCCCCCCTTATATATTATACTATCCAATATAATTAAACACACACACACACCTATTTCCCTTCTCTTCTTCTGTTGGCACCGCCTCGACGAAGGAAAACCCAAACCCATGCCTGCGCGCCCTTACCTCGCCGCCGACCTCCCCACAACCTTGTCCCCCGATCTCAATCACCTTCACTACCTCCTCCTCTCATCCTTCCCCGAGAACCCACAAACCCCGAGAACCAATCCCCGCAACCCACGACCATCCCTGTAAACTCTCTGACGCCGCTCACCTTGTCGCCGACCACTTCATCGTCATCGTCACCTTCATCTCCTCATCCCTCTCCTATCCCCGACACCACCACCAACACCCTCGACAACTCCCCGACCCCAACAGCAACCCAACTGCAGAAACCCTAACCTCGTCGTGAACTCACCGTTGCCGTCACCCTCACCTCACCGTCGTCACCACCATTACCTCCTCATCCTTCTCCAACTCCCTGACACCACAAACCACCGCCAACTACCACACCCTGCACTCCCCGACAACCACAACAGAACCCAAGAAACCCACTGCCTCTTGCCGTTAAACTTCGCCATCGACAACAACCCATCATCGCCATCACCCTTTCCTCTGTCCCACTGTCCCAGGACTCGATCACCAGTAGCCATAACCCTCCATTCCTCTCCTTCTTTCTTTCTCTTTTCTTTATTTCTTGTTTTCTTGATCGTCTCTCCGGAGTCGCACACCTCGCCGACGATCCAGACGATCCAGTCATCGTCGTCATCTAGCGTAGTCATGTCGTTGATCAGCCAGGTCCAGTCCTGCACGTACGTAGTTGCATTGCGACGTTTATCCGACGTCGAACGTGACGCATGTACCCCGACGTGAGATCCGATCAGGCAAGTTTATCTTGCAACATGCTATGTTATATTATATCAATTTATATATGAATAAAAATAATACATGTGTTTCATTATGCAACAAATATTATAGTTTTACCGTTTTATAGTATCCGTTCGTATCCGTAGCGATAATAGCTTATCTAGTTGCATGCTGGAACATCATGATATTATTATACTATTACATTAGTACAACGTGTTATCTAGTGTGCCTCATACGTAGTCATGAACTTATAAAAGGTTATAACAGATAGATACATGTGCATCCGTGCATTAGCCGTGTTCCGATATTCGTTACAGTTTCACATTGGATATCAATTTGATGCACATACATCACATGACATGTCCACGACACACTACTTGACTAGTTACTTGAATCTTGTTACCAATGCCAATGATATTGACGTGTTGTCCTGACGGACGTAACTTGTTGTTTGCATAGACAAGAACTGTATTTGCTTGATCCCGTGTTGGCATTAGATCTATATTAGCAATACCCGACTTGTACACAAACCTGGGGGTAAAGGGGAAATGAAGAATATAACCGAAATGTAACTCAAAGGGCTATTATTACATGTTTGCCGTTTTTCCGGGCGTTGCGGAATAATTACATGTTTGCCGTTTTTCCGGGTGTTACGGAATAATCACCTGTTTGCCGTTTTTCCGGGCGTTACAGAATAAATCCTTTTGCCGTGATCCCGTGGGGAATGAACGGGATATATTCTGTTGGGTTACGATGAGGATTACATTAATTGATTTCAAAGACTTTTAGAATAGATAACCTAGAAGTATAGTTTTAGGTTACATATCACACATCACATACATACACATACCCCACTGTTTATATCTATGTTGTGTATTTATATTCTTATTTACCTATATCGTTACATCCTGGTTATCACTATTATTTGATATTATGACGTACCGACGTCTTTATTTTGTATGGCCCAGTTCCTCTATCTTTATCGCAGGCTGAACATGAGTACTTTAGCCATCAAGCCGAGCAGTGAGAAATTGAACATGTGTTATTTAGAGATGTTTAGTTTAGTTTATTTCCACAGTTTTATTTCCTTGATGTGAGCTCATATTGGGACATGTTTCAGATGTTGTCTATTGGATTTGACTCGTTTCCGCTTATGCATTTTTTTGACTCTATTTACTGTGGCAAATAGACATGTACTAGATAGATTTTATATTTTACTGTTCTTGATATCCTATAAACAGCTGTAATGTGACTGGAGGGATTATCCTAGCCACATGTAGCATGGTTGGCTCTGCCACGTGCCGTAGTTCGCGCACTCTGAGAAGCGGAGTGTGACAGGGTTTGTTTGGTATTAGAGCTATAAGATTTAGGATTAATCGGGTTTGGTTCTTTTGTAGTTGGGTATTAGACCCAATACACTAACCAGATGTTCCCCTCTGAAGGACGGCGCGACATGGCGTCTCGCCTGAAATTCGGGGCAGATGCTAATTGGTGCTATCCGTCCACCTCTCCGAAGACGCCAAGTTGATTTATGGCACCATGTATCGAAGGTTTAAACGGATGCGGCCGATGTAGCAGACTTCGTCAGATTCCCCCTCGTTTGAGGGGTTTTTGATTGTGAGGACACTCTTCCCTGCAGGCGCAAGCCGCTGCAGTTAATTACGCTACCGCATCGCGGTAACAACTTTCTCCTTCTCCAGATGGTCACTTCGTGTCGTGTGTGTTTATTTTATGTTTTGTTGCCCGTGGATTGTTTACGGAGACCGAGTTATGTCGTCGCCCGTAGGGCGTGGACTAGTCCAAATCCGTATTATCTTAGATTTGGGTTTGGGGTTTGGTTTGAGGATACGTTAGCCATACTTGAGGCTAAGATCAACTCAAACGTTTGTTAAGGATATGTTAGTCTAACTTGAGACTAAGATCAACTTAACGGGATCGTTTAGATCCAAAAGAGCATTTGGGCTCCATTGTTCCAGTTTAGGGACATAGTGGTCCATTGTATGTATGGCCGTCGGGACCCGTCACCTCTCTGACGACGTTGAAGGATTACAACGACAGATGTCAGAGGAGTTCGGAGATGTACCCTCGAACCAGAGTTAATTGGGGGAGATAGTCCAGTCTGTTTGAAGGTTTAAGGATACGTTAGCCATATTTAAGGCTAAGATCAACTTAAACGGGATCGTTTAGATCCGGCAAGAGAGCATGCATGGCTCTATTGTTCCAGTTTAGGGACATTGTGGTCCATGGGTAGTTTAAGGACATTGCGGTCCATGGGTAGTTTAAGGACATTGCGTCCATTGTTAGTTTTAAGACATCTCGGTCAAGATTAAGGACGTCGTAGTCCATGGGTTTAAGGACCCCACAGTCCATATCAATATGTGGTCATCGGGACCTGTCACCTCTTTGAAGACATTGAGGGATTACAATGCCAAGTATCAAAGGAATGAAGAGATGTACCCTGGAACCGGAGTGGATTAAATAGTCCTTGGCCTAATTTGGGATCAAGACCAATTAATTATGTTATGAGCCCATTAGCCCAGTTAATTACGAATTGAGGACTTATGGCCAGCTTGGGCTAAGTCCAATCACGTCTGGAATATTGGCTTCCTGTTGGTCCATTGAAGGAGAGACTTTGTCTCTGGCCATTTAGCCAATTGGGCCAATGCCTAGTGTTAAACACTACAGACCAATCAACGTTGAACACTGTGAATGAGATTGACAAGTTAGTGTTTAACACTAAAAGATAATTGGTGTTAAACACCAGCAACAAGGCTTTCAAATTAGTATTAAACACCAAAACAGATCAGTGTTAAACACCGGCCACGGAGATCTCAAATTAGTGTTAAACACTAAGGTAATCGGTGTTGAACACTGCAAATAAAGTTCTCTGATTAGTGTTGAACACTAAGGCCCAACAGTGTTTTAACACTGGATTCGGGAGTTCCAATTTAGTGTTAAACACTAAGGCAAGAGGGGTCACGTGGCAACACGTGAGAGCGCCCTCCCTTCATTTGTTCTTCTGAGGAGATCGCATTTTTTTTGGAGTATCACGTGTCAACACGTGACGGGTGTCTAAATGAGGTATGTTAAAGCTTCTGCCAAGGGTCACGTGAGGCACTGCCTCAAAGGGCTTTCTGTAGATCTTTTGGGGGGGTCACGTGGTGACACGTGACCCTTCTTTTCTGTAGTTGTTAGAAGATCTGTTAATCCCTTTCAGGAATTAAATTCCTCGTAGGGTTGAACCCTGACAATAATTTCAAAGGAATTAAATTCCTAGTTTCTTCTGAAGAGTTGAACTCTGAATTTTCTGTAGGAATTAAATTCCTCATATATATGAAGAACTGAATAGGGTTAAATCCTAATAAAAGCTTTAAGGAAATAAACTCCTATTCTCTGTTAGAGAATTATTCTGGGCAGTAAGATTAAGGGAATTAAATTCCTGTTGTTTTAACAGAATTAAGTTCTTAACTAGGGTTAAACCCTGATTCTTTTTGTTCTGAAGGAATTAAATTCCCACAACACAGGGTCAAACCCTAATTTTATTTTAAAGGAATTAAATTCCTATAGTTCTGTGAGAATTAAATTCTCGTGCTTGCATTCTCTCTCTATGCTTTGGATCTGCATGGCAGGATCTCAACCCATCGAGAATTAAATTCTCAACTTCAAGGGGAGATGTGCACTTTACAGATCCTCCATCCAAGAGAGAAGAAATGTGTCCTTCTGTTTTATATCAGAGTTTAACTCTGTTGAGAATTAAATTCTCTTTCTTTCAAAAAGCCTTCCCTTTCTTACCTAGGGTTTTCATTTGCAGAAGATCCAAATTCCTCAAATTATCCAGGCTCTCTCTCCCTTTTCTTCCCTCTGCCTATCTATATTTTTTTGTGTCTCTTGGCTCCTATTTATAGGAGAAGCAGCCGAGTCAATTAGTTTTTTGACGAATCTTCATTGAGAGATTTGATTTGCATCCATCATTCGTTTTGGACCTTTGGATTATTAGGTGAATTTTATTCACCATTGGATTTCAAATCCAGGGATTCTCCTTTGTTATTTCTGTTAGATTTAAAGGGGAAATCTTTCCAAATTCGAGATTTTCCCATAGATAGATGATATTTAATCACCTCTAAATTTTTAATTTAATCGATTTCTTTTGGAAAGATTTGAGGGGTCTTTTCTCAGAATTTACTTCTGTTGACAAATGGGCTTCGAAGTTGGTCACGTGTGGCCACGTGATCCTTGGTCACGTGTGGGCACGTGACCCCCTTGGAACGAGCCTTCTTCCTTCTTTTTGCGCTCTGTTTTCTGGTTGCTGCTTAACCGTCACGTGCCACCACGTGACCCCTGGTCACGTGTGAGCACGTGACCCTTGTCTGGACTCTTTTTCTTGGTTTAGCGGGAGAACAAATCTGCTGCTTTTGATTATCACGTGCCAACACGTGACCCTGGTCACGTGGGAGCACGTGACCTCTTCTGAAGCCTTTTTCTCGATCTGATCAGGGAACCGGTTTGCCTTTGAAGCCGCTTTTAATTGTCACGTGCCAACACGTGACTCAGGTCACGTGGGAGCACGTGACCCTTTCTGAAGCCCTTTTCTTTGATGTATTTGGGAAGCTGAATTTGCCTTACCGATACTTTTAGGTGTCATGTGCCCACACGTGACTGCTAGTCACGTGTAAGCACGTGACCCTCTTCTGAAGCTTTTTCCATAAGCTTTTCTGTTTTTAAATCAGGAAATAAATTCCCCCACAGCGTTGTTCTCACGTGTCCGCACGTGAGTGCAACGTTGTCACCTTTTGTGACCGTTGGATTCCTTTAGGGATTTGGGGAGATGAAGCGTTTCCATCGCCTTCTATAAATACCACTGTCTCTTCAGAAGAGCCTTCACTTTACTTATCATCTTCCTTTGAGAGCCTTTTCCCTTGAGAATTTAATTCTCGTTTCCAGAGCTTAGTTCTCTGCCTCAAAACATTTTCAGAGTTTAACTCTGTTTAGGTGACCCTTTTTCCTCAGGTAATGTTCTTGGAAAAACAGCGAACTTCCACATTCCTTTGGATTTTAAATCCAAAACAAGGGTTTTTTTTACTCTTTTTTAATAAGGAACCCATTTTTCTTCAAGTTTTTCCATAAGAAAATGAAACCGCCTAACCTTCGAACTGTAGATCTCTTAGGGTTTAGATGATCTTTGGGGAGACGATGATGGGCGTTTCAACTCCATGGAATTTAATTCCATCCCAAAAATGTTTCTGGGAATTTAATTCCCTTCTCTTAATAAGGAATTTAATTCCAATGAAGGACTCAATTTTTTCACACGGAGGCTTCTTGGGGGCTCTCGACCCGAGGTTGTCCTTCTGCAATCAATGCAATAGAAGTTTTGTAATGATGTCTTCTGTGGGAATTTAATTCCTTTGATCTTGTTGGATCCATTGTAGCGCTCGAGGCAGATCCTGTTGGGGGGGAATGTGTAGGGCTACCATTCTTTATTAAATGAGGATATTCCCTTTGTTTTATTGTAATTATTTGGTCTCATTATTAATGAGCCGTCATCTTGATTCTGTGGGGCCCATGTGTTTTGTTGCCAATGGTCCCAGAAAACTTTGCTGTTGCTTTCTTTAACTAGTCTTCATGTTCATGCATGGATATATATCGCTGACTTTGCTTTTAACGGTCTTCTTTTATTGGATTTCAGGTGCGATGGCTTCTGTTCCGCGCTTTCCCTTTTCTCGCTCAGAGGCTGCTTCTCATCAGTCACCATCTGATGAGGAAGCGATGGCGATGATCCGGGCCCATGACCCGAACTGCACCAACCTCCTTCAATGGGGATCTTGGTATAGTCAGATTATTCAGGGTCGCCGGAGTTTTCTTTGCGCGGTACCGACGGAGCCCACTTTCCCATTCCTACCGATGGACCCTCCGAGGACGGCTTTTGCTGTGGAAATACCCAACTGGACTCCAACGGGGAGGCTCGAGCCTTCGACGACCGGTATTCCGAACCATCCGATCCCAGCCATAGACATCTTGGGGCGGCGTATCTGCCAGGGTGAGGCCCACCCGTGGGGGCAAATTTATAAGATAGGGCTTACTCCTAGGCATCCTACGGGCTACCTTCTCTGGGCTCGCTACATCCTTTCTGCCCATCGTGCGCGGTTGCAGAAAGTCGGGCTTTATCAGGCCATATACGCGTCACTATTCCATTATAAGTCCCCGCATGTCTGGTGGGTTAAGGCGTTTTTAAACCAATGGAATCTTCCTACCAATACTTTCATCCTAGGAGATCACGAGGTCTCGATCTCTCTAGCAGAATTCTATGATATTTAGGGATTGCCAATCATGGGTAGTTTGTATGAAGAGTTGTTGCCTCCTGATGAGTACGTTTTTGAACTCGAGCCCGCCTCGGTTGACGGCCTGTCTGCTGGGAATGCCGTTCGCCATAAGCGCCCCAGTTTAATCAAGGCGCTAGACATCTTCGACCGATTATTCACCGAATCCGAAGAGCAGGGTGTTACTTTCAAGAGCTTCATTGCTCGTTTCCTTCGTGAGGACGCCTTATCGAAGACAGCCCCGAAGTTTGCCAACATCGGGGACCCCTTTGGGTTCGGTCCGAAGAGGTTGCCGACCACTGAATCAGATTTACCTCAGTACTACATCCCTATTATATCGCCGATATCTTTTGAATCCATTGCTGTCCCGGGCATGGACGAGGAGACGTTCTTTGTGGGATTTGTTAGTGTTTGGCTCAGTTGGTTCGTTATCCCCATGCATCGCCGCTTCATGAGAGCCTCGGTCATCTACCCGGCTCATCGTATTGCTGAGGGGACGCGGTTGGCTATCGGCATCCCGGCTTTGGCGCACCTCTATCATGGATTGGGAACCGCAGCTAATACCTCTACACCCGGCGTGGACGTAGTGAACTTTTCGCTTCATTATTTCACGTCCTGGGTCGAAATGCATGTGCTGGGGGCTTTCGCCATGCATCAGAGGCCTGCCTTTTACGACGCCTATCCCTTCCTGCGACTTATGCGACTGGTGGGTGCTTCTGCTGCTGACCCGACTCAATTCGGAGCTATTCGGGTGCTGATTTCTCCTCATGCCACCGCTGGCGGGTTGGTTTTTAATGATCGGGTCTTGTCTACTCCTTCGGGTCCCGTTCAACAACTCTGGGACCAGTCGAAAGACAACGCACCTTCTTGAAGCCCCGGGAGGCCGCGCATTTGTATACAATTAGACCGGGCTACTTGGTGTTTCGCCAGGACAGTGCAGCTCTTTTTATGCGGTACAATCCGCATCGATTCGCCCGGCAGCTCGGATACGACCAGGGCGTTCCTTTCGAGGCTTTTATAGTCGCCCCGATCCCTTCGCTCGATGCTGTTCGCGATGCCGCTCATCACTTCATGAGGCTGATCACCGGCTCCCATTTCATGGTCCCTGAAGCCGAGTACATGCCCCGATGTGTGGGTGCATTTACGGGCTGGTATCTTCATCGGATCAGCCCAATTATTCTTGAAGAAAGAAGGGTGCTTCTTGGTCACGACGCCCCTCCTCAGGTTTCGGGAGCTAAGCTACGACCGAGGGTTCCAGTCCGCTTCCCTTTGAGGGAGATTGGCACCGCGCTCATTCCGGGGGAGTCAGGGGTAGACCTTACTCCAACAGCTGGTATGCCCTTAGGTTCTCGATCGCGGGGTAAACGGGCCCCAGTAGTAGCACCCCTGCTGGTGGCGGCACCGCCCCCTGTGGCGTCGACAATGGCGATGTCATCCTCGGTTGTGGCACCGAGCGAGAGTAACAGGGATGAGGGCGCTGAGGGCGATGCGGGCCGGCGCTGAGGGCGATGCGGGCCTAAGGCTTCGCGAGGGAGGAAGCAGTCATCCTCAGCGACCGGCTCTGGGTCTAAACGGCGGAGGAAAGCGGCCACCACCCTGCTCGATTCTGTGGCGGAGTCTGAGCCTATTCTTGAAGATGAACCATTGGCCCTGCAAGAGTCGGACGCTGGACTTCTCTTCCCGGGTTCGGCTGATGAGGAGGCCGCACAGTTGGCTGAGGCCATACGGCGTTCAAAAGATGCGTCCCATAACGCCAAGGTTCCGAAGAAGTCTTATCCCGCTGTAATTTTTTACGAAGACCCTTCGTGGATTCGGCGGCGATTTATCGGTCCTTTGGAGGAATGGGGGGAAAGGGCTTTGAAGCAGGCCGCTTCAGAGGACGCAGCTGATGCACTTTCTTTATGGACCGGCGGTCATGAGTCTACCCTTGAACCCCGGCGAGCCCACCTCCTTAAGAAGGAGCAGCGGCTTGAAGAAGCCATATTGAGGGCTTCTTTGCGTATAGGTACGTTGTGCTTTTTTTGTAGTCTTTCCGATTATTTATGCCCGCGCATATGTATAATTATTTTTATTTGAATCGTGCAGAATCTTCGACGCTGGGAGAGCTCCCTACGGGCCCATTAACGCTAAAGCCCGCCGAAATTCTCAATGAAGCCTTGCTTGATGTGGAGGGGGCTGATGAGGCTGCTCCTCTCATGGTGGAGCCTCCAGCGGCGGTTCTTGATCAGGGGGCGCGTGCCCCTTTGGGGGAGGCTCCTTTGGAGGTCGCTGCCCCAATGACTCTTACTGAGGGCGGCCCAGAGGCTGGAAAAGAGGTAGTCGGGACTACTCTTCCTTTGTTGGAGCCTGAGGTCACGGCGGAGACCGTTGAAGCTGCTATCCCCCGGCTCAGAATGGGAGGAGTGTTGAAGGTATCCCTCTGCGTTTTAATTTAGCAACCCTTTCATAGTCTGAACTCTTTTATTTTTCCCAGAATTGCGCGGTTTGGCGGCCACTATCGCGGATCTGTCGCCTCGGCAGTCATTTCAGCGTTTATTGGAGATGGCAGCTCCGCAGGCGATCTCCCCTCAGCGTATTGTCCTTTCCTCTGGGCAAGCTTACTGTCATTCGCCATTTTTTACCATAGCATTAGGGACTATGAGGTCGAGGTCGTTGAAGGGCCAGGAGAACCTTTAGCTCCTACTTGCATGACTGTCGGTGAGTGACATTTTATTATAGTCCCGTTCGTTCCGCGTTTAAGAGTTTTACTAACATTTCCCAAATTTGAACAGCCCTGCCAGTCTCCGTGGCTTTGGAATCGCATCGTGATGCCGCCCGGCCCTTATGCTTTGCGGGCTTCAGAACGCTTGGCCCAATTGAGCCTTGCCTCCCTATCATCTTTCGTCGAGGAGCTCCGTGCTGGTAGCGCGACCACAGCCGAAGCGTTTGCCACTGAAGCTAACGGCTCCCTTTCTTTTCTCGCCACCTATCATAGCGAGGAGGTGGTGCGGGTCTGGGTGGAGTTCTGTAGGAAGGTGGAGGCTTGTTTGTACGCTCTTGAATGTTCTCGCCTTTCCTCGGAAGCCGTGGCTGCAAAAGCGGAGTTGCAGGGTCTGATAGCACGATGTGCGGCCAACATGACGTCGTGCGAGAAGAGGCTTGGCCGCAAGTTCTCGGAGAGGGAATTGGCTTCTAAGGCGCTGAGCGAGCTTCAGGCCAGCCTTACAGCCAAGGCCAACAAAGCGTACGAACTCTGGCGGGTGCTTCAGGAGTCCGTAAAAGAGGTGGTGGCTCTCGATAAAGCTGCCACGTTCACTCGTGAGAGGGTCGAGGCTCATAAAGCCACCGAGAAAGAGCTCGAGGCTCGGCTTGCTTCGTATCAGGCTCAGCAAGCTCAGGCGGAGGCTCGTCTTCTGGAGATCTTGCGTCATGAAGCCGTGGCTCAACAACAAAACGATGAGCTGGTAAAATTATTGCACCGCCCGCCGGCTTGAGGACTTGTATCTTTTCCCCTTTTTTTATACATACTCATGAATGAGAGTATCTTTTTTTTTTGTTTCTTTCATGAATTGTACTTTGTATCCATTTTGGTTTATGAATAAAAGATACATTTTTCTTCTCAATGGTGTATCCCCTTTTTATTGAATGTATTTTGTGGATATTCTATCTTGATCTCCTTGCTTGACAGCGATGGCTTAGGATTCAGGGTTAGGATCTGCTTCCTAAGGCTTTTGCATTTTATGAGCCACGAGGGTCTCACAAAGAGTTTTTTCTCCCTATAGGTCGAGAGGATCCCATAGGTGTAAGTTCTTCTTAAAAATCGTGAGGATTCTTAAGCGGGTTTTCCCTTGAGAGTCGTAAGGATCTCACAAGAGAGTTTTTTCTTCCTTACAGGTCGTGAGGACTTGTAAGTGCTGGATGTGGTCACCCTTGTGTGTGTTTTACGGAGTCGGGGGTTTCTTCAGGTATCGTAGTTTAAAGACGTCGCGGTCAAGGTTAAGGACCTCATAGTCCGTGGATTTAAGGACTCCACAGTCCGATGTTAGTTTTAAGACATCACGGTCAAGGTTAAGGACCTCATAGTCCGTGGATTTAGGGACTCCACAGTCCGATGTTAGTTTTAAGACATCACGGTCAAGGTTAAGGACCTCATAGTCCGTGGACTTAGGGACTCCACAGTCCGATGTTTTTGGTTGCAGGGACCCGTCACCTCTTTGAAGACGTTGAGGAATTACAACGCCAGGTATCAAAGAAGTGAAGAGATGTACCCTTAAACCAAGGCAAAATCCGTAGGGAATCGGGGTGGTTGATCGTTAGTTCTAAGACATCACGGTCGAGGTTAAGGACATCATAGTCCGTGGATTTTAAGGACTCCACAGTCCGGTATTTGCTCTGGATGCTTCACACGGGTTCACTGCCGTGCTTGGCGAGGACCAGGCTCCGCTCTGGGCGTTTTCCGCGGGGTCAAAGAGTGACGTTATCCACGTTCCACGTAACCAGGAATTTTGCACTAGATGCTTCACACGGGTTCACTGCCGTGTTCGGCGAGGACTAGGCTCCGCTCTGGATGCTTCACACGGGTTCATTGCCGTGCTCTGCAAGGACCAGGATCCGCTCTGGACGTTTTCCACGGGGTCAAAGAGTGACGTTATCCGCGTTCCACGTAACCAGGAATTTTGCACTAGATGCTTCACACGGGTTCACTGCCGTGCTTGGCGAGGACTAGGCTCCGCTCTGGATGTTTTCCACGGGGTCAAAGAGTGACGTTATCCGCGTTCCACGTAACCAGGAATTTTGCACTAGATGCTTCACACGGGTTCACTGCCGTGTTCGGCGAGGACTAGGCTTCGCTCTGGATGCTTCACACGGGTTCATTGCCGTGCTCTGCAAGGACCAGGATCCGCTCTGGACGTTTTCCACGGGGTCAGAGAGTGACGTTATCCGCGTTCCACGTAACCAGGAATTTTGCACTAGATGCTTCACACGGGTTCACTGCCGTGCTTGGCGAGGACTAGGCTCCGCTCTGGATGTTTTCCACGGGGTCAAAGAGTGACGTTATCCGCGTTCCACGTAACCAGGAATTTTGCACTAGATGCTTCACACGGGTTCACTGCCGTGTTCGGCGAGGACTAGGCTCCGCTCTGGATGCTTCACACGGGTTCATTGCCGTGCTCTGCAAGGACCAGGATCCGCTCTGGACGTTTTCCACGGGGTCAGAAAGTGACGTTATCCGCGTTCCACGTAACCAGGAATTTTGCACTAGATGCTTCACACGGGTTCACTGCCGTGCTTGGCGAGGACTAGGCTCCGCTCTGGATGCTTCACACGGGTTCACTACCGTGCTCTGCGAGGACCAGGATCCGCTCTGGACGTTTTCCACGGGGTCAAAGAGTGACGTTATCCGCGTTCCACATAACCAGGAATTTTGCTGATTGTATCCGCATTTCACGGGATGGAGATTTGACTCTCGGTGATCTGTATATCGCCGAGTCATGGAACTGGGAGTTGCCGCTGTTCCTTTTGGTGGTGTTGCGTCTGCTGTATCGAGACGAACGTAGAGGTGGTGACCATTCCACACTGGTGCGAGATGATCTCCGATTGTCTTTCCGGTTTTATATGACTTGCCGTTAAGACCCTGAAGCTAGGAATTTGTCCTTTGTTTCGTCTGTTGACCGTAAGGTCTTTTGTTGATGCTGTGTCTGCATCCTGCTGGACCGCGAAGGGACGCTGCTGTTGGCATCTTGTCTGCTGTAACGAGACGAATGCTAAGGTGGAGCTGGTATTTCGCCGTCATTCCGTTTGTTTCGACCATGGGGTCTTTGTTGACGTTACATCTGCGTCCTACTGGACTGCGAAGGAACGCTGCTATTGACATCTCGTTTGCTATAACGAGACGAATGCTGAGATGGAGCTGGGACTTCGCCGTCACTCCGTTTGATGGTGTAACACTTGTGTCCTGCTGGAATGAGGAGGCCCACCGTCGTTGGTCTCCAGGCTGCAGATGTAGCCATTGAGATTTGGAACTAGGGACTTTTCCATGGTTCCATTCTCGTTGCGACTCTGGGGTCGATTGTTAACGTCACGTTTGCATCTCGTTGGAGTGAGGAGAAACGCCGTTGGTGATTTCTAAGTTGTCAATATTGACGTCGAGACGCTGAAGCTAGGGACCTTCCTTTGCTTCGTCTATTGACATTATGTCTGCAATACTGCGACAAATGTCGAGGTTGTCTTTGGGTTGTCTATGAACCGTCGAGATTTGGCTTAGCTTTCTGATGGAGCCTGTTGGGAAGGTATGGTT
This sequence comes from Agapanthus africanus, assembly GCA_030015575.1. Classification (NCBI taxonomy): domain Eukaryota; kingdom Viridiplantae; phylum Streptophyta; class Magnoliopsida; order Asparagales; family Amaryllidaceae; genus Agapanthus; species Agapanthus africanus. The sequence goes on from CM057339.1 coordinate 306,656,433, forward strand.
TCCTCTTTGTTTGTGCCCCTGGATTGTTTATAGGGATCGATGTGATCTCACCTGTAGGGCAAAAAGTTTCATTCTTTCATTTTTTTTTATTCTTTCCGCGATGCTCTATCATTTCAGCTTTTTATATCGCGAAAATCGCGATTGCCCAATCATTTCGGCTATTTTTCGCGGTGCTCAATCATTTCGGCTATTTTTCTTTTTATTCGCTGCTTTTTATTGCGAGTTGCCCCATCATTTCGGCTATTTTTCATGCATACATTTTTACTTGCTGCTTTTTATTGCAAGTTGCCCCATCATTTCGGCTATCTTGTAGGCATGTGTGGCTTGCTAGCTTTTTCGCCGCAAGCTTGGATTTTAGACACCGACTTCGGCATCAGCACCGCTACAACTGGGATTTTGCCAGGAGCGAATCATCATTTGCCTTTATCGACGTTGAACAAAGGTGGCTTGGCAAACAAGGTTAAGGGTCCTGTCGACCAAGGCTTTTGACTTCATGAGCCGTAAGGGTCTCACAAAGGTATTTCTCCCTACAAGTCATGAGGATCTTGTAGGTGTATTCTCTCCCTAGGGATCATGAGGATTCCTAAGTGTATGTTCCTCTGCAAGTCGTAAGGATCCTACAAGAGGGCTTTCTCCTTATGGGTCGAGAGGACCTACAAGGGTTGCTCATCATATGGACATATCCCTAATCACGGGTGAGACTTTGCTGGGGAAATGTTTATTCGCGCCCGTGGATTGTATACAAGGGTCAGTATTGAGCCCCTTGTAGGGCAATATCGAAGGTTGTGGGGGATTTGCTTAAGAACAGGTTTAGGTTTCTGTAACTTAAGACTTTCAAGTCTTATGAGCCGTGAGGGTCCCATAAGAGAATTCTCCTTACGAGTCGTAAGGATCTCGCAAGTGCGTTTTCTCCTTAGAAATCGTAAGGATCCCTAAGTGTGTTGCTCCTTTGTGAGTCGTAAGGATCTCACGCAGGTGGTTTCTCCTTACAAGGTCGAGAGGGCCCTATAAGTGTCCTTTAACGAGGTTGCGTCCTATCGGGTTTTCACAAACACTCGCCGGTAGTCCTGCTGTTTTTACTCACGGAGCCCTTTCGGGTTTTCATCCGTGCCCATTTTGCTTATGGACATACCGTTCTTTCTTTTTTTCTTTTTTTCTTTTTTTTTTATCTCGTCAGCCTAAGGATGCTGCGGTGGTAGTTTTAGGGACGTTTCGGTCCGTTGTTAGTTTAAGGACGTTTCGGTCCGTCGTTAGTTTACGGACGTTTCGGTCCGTCGATAGCTTAAGGACGTTTCGGTCCGTCGATAGTTTAAGGACGTTTCGGTCCGTCGTTCAGGGGAAGGCCGGCTACTGCTTGTAAGGTCTGAGCTTAGGAAGATAGCGAGTGGACATAGTCGTCGTCATCTATCATTGGCCCAGGCTATGGCTTATTAAGCATAGTACCTCTTTAAGAAGCGGCCGTTTATTGGCCTAAAAGGCCTTTCACCGTGCATGTCCATGAGTAGATAGGCTCCACCCTGGTAGACCTTGTCTATAATGTACGGGTCTTCATAGTTCGTCTCAAATTTTCCCCGCTTGGCACGATTGAGGATCATAGGTCTTTTGACCACTAGTACGAGTTCGCCTTGGCGGAATGTCCTCGGCCTGGTCAATCTTTCGTACGAGCGCGTCATCTTTGCTTTGTAGGCTTCTAGATGTTGTTGCGCTATGAGCCGGGTTTCGTCGAGGGCATCAAGCTCCTCAAGCCGAAGGTGAGCATTTTCTTCGTCCGTCAGCTCGTAGTGGACTGCCACTCGTAGAGAAGGTAACTCTATCTCGAGGGGGAGTACTGCTTCCGTCCCAAATACCAACGCGTACGGCGTTGTGTTCGTGGCCGTCTTGAATGTAGTTCGATAAGCCCAAAGGGCTTCTTGCAGCTTCTCGTGCCAGTCTCTCTTATTCCGGGAAACGGTTTTTTTATGATCTTCGTTAAGGTCTTATTGAAGCCCTCGGCCAGATCGTTAGCTCGTGGGTTGTAAACTGAAGAATATCTCCAGTCTATATTGTACTGCTGCGCGAAGCGGCAAATCTTATGGCTTCTGTAGGCTGGCCCATTATCGGAGATAATCCGCCGTGGGGTTCCAAACCGATAGATGACGTGCGTCTTGAAGAAGTGGAGGATGTTCTCCGTCTTCACTTCCCTCAGCGGTACTGCTTCTGCCTATTTGGAGAAGAATCAGTTGTCGCCAGGATAAAACGATGTCCCCGGGATGATGCTGGCTCGATGGGGCCGACTATGTCAGTCCCCCACATTTCGAATGGCCAGTTAGCCACTGTTGGATGTAGTGGGTTCGGATGTTGGTGGATAAAGTCTCCATGAATCTGGCACGAGTGGCATTGCTTTGCATACTCGAGGCAGTCCTGGATCATCGTAGGCCAGTAGTAACCCATCCGTTTAATTTTTAACTTCATCTTTGGGCCTGCTTGGTGAGAACCGCAAAGTCCGTCGTGAACTTCCTGAACGACTCTTTCTGCTTCGCCAGGTCCTAAGCATCTCAGCCATAGAGAATCAAACGATCTCTTGTATAAAGTATCGTTGACGAAAGCGAAAGATAGAGCTCGTTTCATGAGCTGATGTCTTGAGGACGCTTCTTCGGGCATTCGGTGGGACTTAAAGTAGTCTATGAAGACTTCCCTCCAGTCCTCAGCCTTCTCACGGTCTTTTATTTGTAGGGTCGTCTGCTCAGTCGCCCCCTTTTCTTTATATAATTCCGGAGGTATTTCTGCCGGGGCGAGCACTCGACGGCTTTGTACCACGATTCTTACATCATCGAGGTTTTCGTCAGCCAGCTCTTTAGCAAGTTTGGCCAACGCGTCTGCTTTGCTGTTTTCCGCGCGCGGTATGTTCTCCAAAGTATAGGAGGGAATTTGGGTCAATAGTTGTTGCACCTTTTCGCCGTACTTCACCAATTCTGGTTTGCACGTTTGGTAGTCACCATTTACTTGACTAACGACCAATTGGGAATTCCCGTATATAAGGAGATTTTCGACTCCCATGTCGATGGCGATCTCGAGGCCTGCCTGCTATCAGAGCTTCGTATTCAGCTTCATTGTTTGTCCTCGGCTCTGTTAAGGAGAAGGCGAAGCGCATTATCCCTCCTTGTGGAGTTGCGAAGATGAGGCCTATCCCTGATTTGATCATTGGGAGACCTTGTTTTTGTTTCTTTACGGAGGATGCTCCATCGAAATAGAGTTCCCACCGGGTACTACCGCCGCCAATCGCATCAAATGCATGCTCGTCTGGCAACTCGCAGTTCAGAGGAGAACCAGCAGGTACTGGATGCTCAGCGAGGAAGTCGGCAATGACCTGGCCTTTCATTGCCTTAAGAGGTCGATACGTTATTGAGAACTCCATCAGGAGTAGAGCCCATTTAGCGAGTCGACCCGTCAATATAGCCTTTGACATCAGATATTTAAGAGGGTCCACCTTCGAGATGAGACGGACTTCATGTGCCAACGCATAGTGCCTGAGCTTTGTTATCGCGAAGATTAACGCCAAGCAATGTTTTTCAATGGGAGAGTAATTGCTTTCTGCCCCCAGTTGAACTCGACTTAAGTAGTAGAGTGCTCTCTCTTTCCCTTGATCGTTCTCTTGTGCCCATAATGCGCCTAAGGAACCTTCGAGGGCGGTTGTATAAAGAATGAGGGGTTTTCCCTTGACCGGCGCAGCCAACACCGGAGGGTTCTGCAGGTATTGCTTGATCTTGTCTAGTGCACCTTGGCATTTTTGATCCCAAACGAATGGGGTTCCCTTCTTCATCAGGTGACTGTAAGGACGGCACTTTCCGGAGAGGTTGGCTATAAATCGCCGTATGTACGCGAGCTTCCCTTGGAGAGACCGCAGTTGTTTGAGAGTTCTCGGCGGAGGCATTTCCATGATCACTTTAATCTTTGACGGATCTATTTCAATACCTCAGTGTCGAACGATGAATCCCAGGAATTTGCCTGAGGAGACTCCAAATGCGCATTTGAGGGGATTCATTTTCAAATTATACTGCCGAAGGCATTGAAATACAGTCTCCAGATGCTTTAAATGCTCTTCGTATGACATGCTCTTTACTACGAGGTCATCGATATAGCACTCGACGATGTCATGTATGAGGTCGTCGAAGATCTTTGTCATGGCCCTTTGATAGGTAGCGCCAGCGTTCTTTAGACCAAAGGGCATAACCCTGTAGCAGAATATACCCAAAGGGGTCCGGAAAGCGGTGTGCTTCTGGTCTTCGGGATGCATCTTTATCTGATTGTATCCTGACGAACCGTCCATAAAGGAGAAAACCTCGTGAGTGGACGTGTTATCTATCATTAGCTTGGTTACTGGTACTGGGAAATCGTCCTTTGGACAGGCTTTATTGAGATCCCTGAAATCCACGCATATGCGTACCGTCCCATTCTTCTTCATTACCGGGACGATATTGGCGATCCAGTCGGGATATTGGACTTCTTGGATAAATCCAGAATCGATCAGCTTCTTGACTTCGGCGTTGATGCTCATTTCAAGCTCGAGTCGCATCCTTCTTGGCGCCTGCTTGACTGGCTTGATATCTGGGGATATTGCTAATTTATGCACAGCAATCTCCGGTTCTAATCCTGGCATCTCGGAGTAGTTTCACGCGAAGCAGTCTTTATACCGTAGAAGCACGTTCTTTAACGCAGCCACCCTTTCTTCAGATAGCAGCTCGCTGACAAATGTCGGTCGCGGGTCATCTGCCGATCCCAACTCAATCTTCTTGAGGTTATCTGCAGTGGTATGTATACCATCTTCCAGTTCTTTCGGAGCTGGCGGAAATTCTGAGACCACCTCACCATCGCTATTCTCAAAGCACCAGGGAAGGTCATCCACGTTCTCGGGCTCTTCTTTTAATAACGTAATCGTATAACAGGTGCGAATCCGCTTCCAGGACTGAGGTGGATCTGGTTTTGCTTTTGCGGCTTTGGGTTCGTGCTTTTGTGGCGGCGTTACCCTCCAGCCGTCGGATAAAGCGAATCTGCCCCGTTGGTACTGGTCCTCGACCCAGTTCTTGAAGGTGAAGCAGTCTTCGGTAGGATGTCCTATGGCTCGGTGATAAGAGCAATAGCTCAAATGAGAAGCCTTGTTAGCTTGCTCAGGGTGTCTAGACCCTGGAAGCACGATCATTTGATATTTTAAAGCGAGCTTGAGTAATCTCTTCGTCTTGTCTCGGGGGAAGGAGTACGCTCGACTCATCTTCTTCATGAGGGACAAATCCGAGCCGCGCAATACCCGATCACGTAACCCCCTAATCCCGCGTCGTTGTTGTCGGCTCCTCTTTCCGCTTCTTGATTTATTTCCGTCTCTGCGTCGGGCCTTTCGTACAACGGGTTGACGAGGATGAGCATCTTTGTCTTTTGCAGCCTGTTGAAATAGACGTTGCGTCTTGGCCTTCTCGTAGATGGCCATCTCGCGGTTGTGGTCTTCCCGAGCTTTTTGACCCATTTTCCTGATAGGCTTATCCATTCGTTCTTCAAACGACGGACTCGGCATTTCAATCGCAGGATCTAGTTTTGATGAGGGGTTGGCATCTCCTGACAGGGCGTCCTCTTCTTCATCAAAGGTATATATAGCGTAGCTGCTGTGGGCCCGTCCCCGTTTTCCGGTTCTCGCGTATCCAAGCCCAAGTGTTTCCATTTTCCCGTTGGGCAATTTGCGTTGAGTCCCAGGGACATCCCAGATCCTGTTGTAGAACCCAGCTTGTCGAACAGTCTGTTTTAAGGGTACTCCTTGGCGCTTCAATAGCCTCTTTAATCCCTTTGTATAGTATCTGGGCAGACGGATGGGTTGGAGCCTGTCGAGTGTAGCATCCGCGCCATGCCAGATCTCTTTGTCTACTTTCGACTCTGAGGATCGGTAGAATAGGATCACCTTCTCACCCCTTTGCCTGGGAGGGACGTAAAATGTTCCCAGGTCCTGCACATTGTGAGCTTGAAGTGTGTCGAGACCTTTGTAGTGTTCTCGCGGTACCATGGTGATTTGCAAACTATGGTCACCGCCAGGGGGTGCTTGTACCGACAGCCGATTGGAGAACACGGCATTAACTTCATCTTCTGAATCACTTCCGAAGACCAACATGGGGGCGGACGTCCCTAGGTTGTTGCGTTGAGATGACCCTGCATAAACTATCTCTTCCTCTTCTTCGGTATCGCTCCCGAAAATAAGGATGGTGGCGGCGGTTTTGTTCTCCGGGTTGCGACACCTTTCTGTATCCTCGAAATCTGGCAAAAAGTACTTCGCGTCTTCGTATTTGCGGACTTCGTTCACGGAAAATGGGTTTAACTCACCTGTTACGGTATACTCGAAACCATCCTTAAAGTACTTCATACACTGATGTTGCGTAGAAGGGATGATATTGTACTCGTGTAGCCAAGGACGACCGAGCAAGGCGTTGTAGCAGGTCTTGGCATCAATGACATGGAATTTGATGTCTGTGACGAGAAGTCCAAAGCGTAATGTTAGTATCACAGATCCGAGAGTCCGTGACGATTGTGAATCGAAACCGGAGATAGTAATCTTGTCACGAGCGAGGTGTTGCACACTCATGCAGATTTCCTTCAACACCCGAACATTGAGGAGATTGACGGAGGATCCATTATCCACCAGGATCTTGCCTATCTTGATATCATGGCAGTATCCAGAGACATATAGGGGACGGTTGTGGTCACACGTCCCGAGAAGGAGGTCTTCGTCACCGAAAGTGATGTCGGCCGTATGCACTTCCTCCAATTCATCCTTCATCCTTTCAGTGGCGAAGAAGGCTTGGAATTGCTCAGGTTCTTGTAACGCCTTAATTAGTGAGTCTCGCGCTTCTTTTGATAATAGAAGGGCATCGAGAATGCTAAGCTGAGAAGGTAGCTTCCTTAGGTGCGCGAGGATGTTATAGTCCACCTTACCCTTCCTAGGAGGGTCTTTGGCAGCCAGCTCTCTCACGACCTGGTCATCTAAAGTGATATCTTCAGTGACCTTTTCCTTTCCCTTATCTTTTCTACTCACGGGCCCGAGATTCTTTTCTGGGAGTGTGCGATTGCGCAGCTGAATGTTCTCGCAGGCCTCCGATTTTTCCTCTTTCCCTAAAACAGATTCTTTAAAGAGAGGGCCCAGAGCCATTTCTTCATCAGAGTCGCTCCCAAAGTTGAGAACTTGTGACCTCCCGGCGTGAGCCATATAACAGTTGCCAGTAGTTCTGTTGTGCCCATCGACAGTACTTCTTCGCTCCCGACGGATCTTGCGTTTCATGCGCTTGAAATGTTGCCGACGAGCAACATATCCTTGCCACCATATCTTAAAGGCGTCGCACTCCTCCGTGGGGTGTGAAATTTTCCGATGATATGCGCAATAATCAGGGTGCCTCTCCGCCCCATCGTGTGTGTTTCCTTCCGAGGGCGGTAGCTTCATCCCCATTGACATGGCTTTGGCAAACCTTTTCCTCGTCTTAAATATCTTCTTGTCTACTTCGGATGCCTTTCGCTCTGGCAGGGGTAGTTCAACTCTTTCGTTCAGTCGCCTGCATTTGGTTCCTTCTGACGCTGTCATCTCACGCTCCTGATCCGCTTTACTCTTTAGACGAATCTCGTCTAGAAAGGCATTGATCATTTCATTTGTCGGCCACGCACGCTCTGGTTCAGGCTCTGCCTCCAGCTTCCTAGTGCCAGGAGTTTTCCCATCATCGGCAAACGAGTGGGAGATTACGTTACAACTCGCCACATATCCTTCGGATTCATCCGACGAGCTCTCTCCATCATCTTTCTCTTGAAAGATGTGGTTGAGGAACTCTTGCAGTGTGACAGGAGTTCGCGCCTTTTGATTGTATTCTTCCAGCGCGTCGATTTGCTTCTGCAAGTTCGTGTGCTCGTTTCCAAGCTTCACGGGCTTCTTGGATTTCTTCTTTTTCTTCGAAGATTTTGACGGTTAGGCGTGAGTATTTGGGCCCTTATCGCGAGTCTTCGTAGTTGGGCGGGGCTTCAACATTTCTTCGATAATCTGAGGTTCAAGAGGGTCCTTCCATTCGATCGTCTCCCAGCATTCTTTTGGTTTTAGTTGATAGCACGACCTCCCATGGAGCTTCTTCGATAAAGGAACAGGTTGCCCCCGGTGTATCTGCTTTCTTAGGAGTATGCGGCTGTGGTGGGTTCACCTTCCACTTTTCTGACAGTATAAACTTCCCCTGGAGGTATTGATCTTCAATCCATCCTTTGAAGACGAAGCAATCTTCAATCGGATGACTTACCGCTTGATGGTAAGGGCAATAGTTAGGGTTATTCACCTCGGTAGGTTGCGGCGGTCGCCTTGGATTTGGTAGGTTTATAAGTCTACTGCCAGCTCGAATAACCGTTTCGTCTTGTCTCGTGGGAACGAGTAGGGACGTTTCATCTTCTCATTATAATACCGGCGTCTTTCTTCTAGTTGATCTGCCGGTTTCGGGGCGTTAGGTTGCTGTTGGGCATTCGCGACAAAGGTTGCCCTTCCTTTACCCTTGTCATTCCGAGGTTCCGACTTCGGGGGAGGTGGTCTATGACCCATCTGGTCCATCTGAGCCAACTTGTCGATTAAAGCCTGGAATGTGGTTGGCTTAAAGAACATCATAAACTGGGAGATAGTTGCGTGGGGGTCTAGGGTTCCCACGAACATGCCCACTGCGGGTGCCTCCTCAATGCGTTGTTCGCATCTCGACCACAAATTCTGCCAGCGTATAGCATACTCGACCCAGGTTTCGCCTGGTTTTACCCTGGCGTTAATCAATGCAGTTATTGGAGTGCTTTCGCTGGCACTTGCGAATCGCTGAGTGAATAACAACTCCATTTCAGCGAACGTTTTGATAGAATCGTTCGGGAGTTCCGAATACCATTCAAACGCTGTTTCTGATAAGCTGCCCACGAACTGGCGAAGCAACAGTTTATCGTCACTGCCGGTGTTACCGCAGAGGGCCCGGAACTGGGCAACATGTTGATGGGGATTGCCGGTCCCCTTATACACGTGGAATTTTGGTATCGTATAGCCTGGCGGGTATTTGATTTGGTCGTACCAGCTTGGATATGGCCGCCCCGTTTTTACGACTTGACCAGCTGCCTCAGTCGCATGATGAACCCGGATTTGCTGGGCTATGTAGTCAACCAAGTCAGCCTTAGAGATTGCCTCCTCCTTGGCCGTTGAGAGGGCTGGTGGTGGATTTGACGTTTCTCCTCGGTCGTCTTCAAGAACGATTGGGGGATCCTCGGCGGGTAAGTCCTGTTGGATCATCATTCCTACCATATCTTGGAAGAGAAGGCCCATACGTTGTATGTTGGCTGCTTGTTCGGCAGCCTCTTTGTCTTTCTTTTCCAGTATCCGGCGAAGAAATTCAGCGTCGGTTTCTTCCTCCTGGCGTGCGTCTGGGGACGTTTCTGGGTTTTCTTTTGGCCCGGTAAGTGCGGCCATAGCATTCATCATTTCCTGAAGCTTTTGTTGTTGCTCCTGGGCTTTCGTCACGGATCGGGTTAGCGGTCGGTGGCCCGTAGAAGTGCGGCTTTCCTCCTTTCCAGAAGCCATATAAACAGTGTGCACCACCATGCCCCCAGACTTAGGGCGTCTGGGCTCAGTGCTTTTAGCCGTCGTTGCAGGCTGGGGGATCTTCTCTGGCCTCCTCCTTTTATGAGCCATGGAGGTTGAGGGGGCCGTTGAGGTGGGTGTCCAGACAGCCTTTTGGGGTTTAGCCTGGTGACCAGCTTCCGGCTGGATTTTCAGCTTCTTGTGCTGGCGGGAGAAGTTTGGATCGATGATCGAGTCTCGGGCCTGCCGCCAAACCTTATAGATTTTGGAAGACAGCCGTTGAGGGGATCGGGGCTGTTCTGATTTTATTTCCACAACCTTTTTTGATGGGGGAGGAGACCTCTTTAGCACTGCAGTAGGGGAATTCCTTCGCACCTTATTTAGCATTTCGAAGCTGTTCCCAGTTGGAACAGCAGCATTAACTTCTGCCATCGGGGCTGATGGAGTCAACCCGGAGGGGGAGTTGCCCCCAGCTTTCCCTACTCGGCGCCAATGGCGACGTCGAGCGTGTCGAGCGGACGACGTTGGGTCAGCGGTAAGAATGGTTTCGTCTTTCCCCCTGTGTAGGTGGGGGTCGCTGTTGGTGTTAGCCTGTCAAAGACCGATGTCCTTTGGGCAGCAGGAGCGGGAGCTGAAGCCGTCAATCTTGTAAAGACCGACTTTTTGGCCGGAGAAGCCGCCTTGGCGATTTCGGGAGCAGGAGCGGCCACTTTCTTAGAAGCAGCCTTCTCTAAGATTGTAGGCCCCATGATGAGTTCGCAGGATTTCTGGCCCAATCTAGAGAAGACCGAGGCGTTGACGTTGGGCGACTCGTTGAGAGGAGCCGCGACAGGGGTAAGACGATCAAAGACCGACTTCTTGAGAGCTTCCTTTGTCAGCACCGGCGCCGCGAAGCTTGTTGGTGGGAGTATAGTCCCAAAGAACAATCCAGTAGTGGCCTGAGTCACCTGGTCCACCGGCATTGTGAATAACGAAGCAGCTTGGGGTCCATAGGCTATACCTCCTGGCGAGGCAAAGCGTTGGTCGCAATTGCGGTCTGAGCAGTTGGAGGATTTCGCAGAAGTAGAAGCCATCGATCCTTTGCTTTCTGCAATAAGCAAGACGCCAATTCTTAGTATCTTGAAACCCAAGGGCAACCATTAGCGAACCGCGATTGGTTCGCGAATCACGACACACGAAGTGTGGAGTGGAAAGAGGAAAATGTCCCACCGGGCGTGCAAGAATCTGTTCCCCTCCGAAGGACGGCGCGACATGGCGTCTCGCCTGAAATTCGGGGCAGATGCTAATTGGTGCTATCCGTCCACCTCTCCGAAGACGCCAAGTTGATTTATGGCACCATGTATCGAAGGTTTAAACGGATGCGGCCGATGTAGCAGACTTCGTCAGATTCCCCCTCGTTTGAGGGGTTTTTGATTGTGGGGACACTCTTCCCTGCAGGCGCAAGCCGCTGCAGTTAATTACGCTACCGCATCGCGGTAACAACTTTCTCCTTCTCCAGATGGTCACTTCGTGTCGTGTGTGTTTATTTTATGTTTTGTTGCCCGTGGATTGTTTACGGAGACCGAGTTATGTCGTCGCCCGTAGGGCGTGGACTAGTCCAAATCCGTATTATCTTAGATTTGGGTTTGGGGTTTGGTTTGAGGATACGTTAGCCATACTTGAGGCTAAGATCAACTCAAACGTTTGTTAAGGCTACGTTAGTCTAACTTGAGACTAAGATCAACTTAACGGGATCGTTTAGATCCAAAAGAGCATTTGGGCTCCATTGTTCCAGTTTAGGGACATAGTGGTCCATTGTATGTATGGCCGTCGGGACCCGTCACCTCTCTGACGACGTTGAAGGATTACAACGACAGATGTCAGAGGAGTTCGGAGATGTACCCTCGAACCAGAGTTAATTGGGGGAGATAGTCCAGTCTGTTTGAAGGTTTAAGGATACGTTAGCCATATTTAAGGCTAAGATCAACTTAAACGGGATCGTTTAGATCCGGCAAGAGAGCATGCGTGGCTCTATTGTTCCAGTTTAGGGACATTGCGGTCCATGGGTAGTTTAAGGACATTGCGGTCCATGGGTAGTTTAAGGACATTGCGGTCTATTGTTAGTTTTAAGACATCTCGGTCAAGGTTAAGGACGTCGTAGTCCATGGGTTTAAGGACCCCACAGTCCATTGTTAATATTAAGACATCTCGGTCAAGGTTAAGGACGTCGTAGTCCATGGGTTTAAGGACCCCGCAGTCCATTGTTAGTTTTAAGACATCTCGGTCAAGGTTAAGGACGTCGTAGTCCATGGGTTTAAGGACCCCACAGTCCATATCAATATGTGGTCATCGGGACCAGTCACCTCTTTGAAGACATTGAGGAATTACAATGCCAAGTATCAAAGGAGTGAAGAGATGTACCCTGGAACCGGAGTGGATTAAATAGTCCTTGGCCCAATTTGGGATCAAGACCAATTAATTATGTTATGAGCCCATTAGCCCAGTTAATTACGAATTGAGGACTTATGGCCAGCTTAGGCTAAGTCCAATCACGTCTGGAATATTGGCTTCCTGTTGGTCCATTGAAGGAGAGACTTTGTCTCTGGCCATTTAGCCAATTGGGCCAATGCCTAGTGTTAAACACTACAGACCAATCAGCGTTGAACACTGGGAATGAGATTGACAAGTTAGTGTTTAACACTAAAAGATAATTGGTGTTAAACACCAGCAACAAGGCTTTCAAATTAGTATTAAACACCAAAACAGATCAGTGTTAAACACCGGCCACGGAGATCTCAAATTAGTGTTAAACACTAAGGTAATCGGTGTTGAACACTGCAAATAAAGTTCTCTGATTAGTGTTGAACACTAAGGCCCAACAGTGTTTTAACACTGGATTCGGGAGTTCCAATTTAGTGTTAAACACTAAGGCAAGAGGGGTCACGTGGCAACACGTGAGAGCGCCCTCCCTTCATTTGTTCTTCTGAGGAGATCGCATTTTTTTGGAGCATCACGTGTCATCACGTGACGGGTGTCTAAATGAGGTATGTTAAAGCTTCTGCCAAGGGTCACGTGAGGCACTGCCTCAAAGGGCTTTCTGTAGATCTTTTGGGGGGGTCACGTGGTGACACGTGACCCTTCTTTTCTGTAGTTGTTAGAAGATCTGTTAATCCCTTTCAGGAATTAAATTCCTCGTAGGGTTGAACCCTGACAATAATTTCAAAGGAATTAAATTCCTAGTTTCTTCTGAAGAGTTGAACTCTGAATTTTCTGTAGGAATTAAATTCCTCATATATATGAAGAACTGAATAGGGTTAAATCCTAATAAAAGCTTCAAGGAAATAAACTCCCACTCTCTGTTAGAGAATTATTCTGGGGAGTAAGATTAAGGGAATTAAATTCCTGTTCTTTTAACAGAATTAAGTTCTTAACTAGGGTTAAACCCTGATTCTTTTTGTTCTGAAGGAATTAAATTCCCACAACACAGGGTCAAACCCTAATTTTATTTTAAAGGAATTAAATTCCTATAGTTCTGTGAGAATTAAATTCTCGTGCTTGCATTCTCTCTCTATGCTTTGGATCTGCATGGCAGGATCTCAACCCATCGAGAATTAAATTCTCAACTTCAAGGGGAGATGTGCACTTTACAGATCCTCCATCCAAGAGAGAAGAAATGTGTCCTTCTGTTTTATATCAGAGTTAAACTCTGTTGAGAATTAAATTCTCTTCCTTTCAAAAAGCCTTCCCTTTCTTACCTAGGGTTTTCTTTTGCAAAAGATCCAAATTCCTCAAAGTATCCAGGCTCTCTCCCCCTTTTCTTCCCTCTGCCTATCTATATTTTTTTGTCTCTTGGCTCCTATTTATAGGAGAAGCAGCCGAGTCAATTAGTTTTTTGACGAATCTTCATTGAGAGATTTGATTTGCATCCATCATTCGTTTTGGACCTTTGGATTATTAGGTGAATTTTATTCACCATTGGATTTCAAATCCAGGGATTCTCTTTTGTTATTTCTGTTAGATTTAAAGGGGAAATCTTTCCAAATTCGAGATTTTCCCATAGATAGATGATATTTAATCACCTATAAATTTTTAATTTAATCGATTGCTTTTGGAAAGATTTGAGGGGTCTTTTCTCAGAATTTACTTCTGTTGACAAATGGGCTTCGAAGTTGGTCACGTGTGGCCACGTGATCCTTGGTCATGTGTGGGCATGTGACCCCCTTGGAACGAGCCTTCTTCCTTCTTTTTGCGCTCTGTTTTCTGGTTGCTGCTTAACCGTCACGTGCCACCACGTGACCCCTGGTCACGTGTGAGCACGTGACTCTTGTCTGGACTCTTTTTCTTGGTATAGCGGGAGAACAAATCTGCTGCTTTTGATTATCACGTGCCAACATGTGACCCTGGTCACGTGGGAGCACGTGACCTCTTCTGAAGCCTTTTCCTCGATCTGATCAGGAAACCGGTTTGCCTTTGAAGCCGCTTTTAATTGTCACGTGCCAACACGTGACTCAGGTCACGTGGGAGCACGTGACCCTTTCTGAAGCCCTTTTCTTTGATGTATTTGGGAAGCTGAATTTGCTTTGCCGATACTTTTAGGTGTCATGTGCCCACACGTGACTGCTAGTCACGTGTAAGCACGTGATCCTCTTCTGAAGCTTTTTCCATAAGCTTTTCTGTTTTTAAATCAGGAAACACCAGAAAACCCGGAATTAGGAACATGTCCTGCCACATTACTGTCTTGCCAGTCTTGAATCTTAGCTATCTTGTTTATTGAATTATGTTTACCGTTGCTAATCCTCTTCAGTGTCTTTGCTTCAGAATCAAGGCGGATAGATATTTGCGATCGTAAAAGAGGCGTGTTGATGACGCCGCATTGCTTGGAGTTATACGTGGTATACTGGAAAACCAGAAGCGGCAAACCGAGCTGAATCAGCGGCAAGCCGAGACCTTCCAGGAAGGTCTGCGGACAGTCCAACAGTCCGTAGACGCAGTAGCACCCGGGTCAGCACAGCGTGGAGGCACCATGGCGGATTCTCGGTCCGTCCACATTTACAGGATTGGAGGACCCGTTGCCAGTGGAGCAGTGACTAGTTTACACAGAGAATCTGCTTGTTGCCGCGCAGATTCCAGGTGAGAAAAGGGTGGATGTAGTATGTATCCAATTGGTGGATTACGCTCGCGAGTGGTGGCTCGTAGAGAAGACCCGTATGCCTAAACCGATCAGTTGGGAGCCGTTTTCGCGGAGTTTCTTGGAGAAGTTCTTTCCGCAATCCGCTCGAGAAGAAATGGAAGAGAAGTTTATTAATCTGAAGCAAAATGGCAGATTTGTAGATGCGCATGCGGCTGGGTGGACTCGGCTTAGTCGATTTGCGATGCCTTTGGTTGCCAACGATGCAGATAGGGTACGGAGGTTTATGCGTAGCTTGGATGTGGAGATCCAGAGACACATCATATCTCTGGGATTGACCACCTTCTCTGAAGTTCTCAAGGCGGCTAGAGAGCAGCAGAGCTTATCGGTGAAAGTAAAGAGTACGCAACAGCAAGCCGTCGTAGTGTGGAAGCCGTCATTTACGCCAAACCGAGCTCCTATATGCAGAGGCATCCCGGTGAACAAGCAAGGTATTGTGCATATGAAGAAGCCCGCGGTACCCGATCAGAAAGAAAGAGTGTTTTGTGACTACTACCAACGACTGGGTCATTTCCGGAGAGAATGTCGAAGGAGCCTTGGACCCTGTCTTGTTTGCAGATTAACTGACCATACCATCGATGCTTGCCCTTCAAAGCTACGATTGAGGGGCGATATTCAGAAACCACCGCAGAAGCATATTCATGGGCAGAAGTAGATTACTCAGGGGCCTAATCAAGCACGGGCTTTTACTTTGACGGCCGAGAAGGCCAAGGCTTCAGACGAAGTTGTTTCAGATATCCTACTCGTTTATAATTTTCCCGCATTGGCATTATTCGATTCAAGTGCATCACATTGCTTTATGTCGTCCAAGTTTATTAGTGCATACTCGATTCCATACACGGCCCTGTCTAGTTGTTGGGACATACACACCGGGAATAGGAAAATTATATCTAGTAGCGAGTGCAAGGATTGTTCGGTTGTTATATGCGGACGAGAGTTATTCGTGGATTTCTTGGTGATTGATACTGACAGCTATGATGTTGTTTTGGGAATGGACTTTCTTGGCACTTTCCACGCTCACATTGATTGTAGAGCAAAGAAAGTGATTTTTCAGATTCCCGGACATCCGGAATTTATATTTTCAAGAGATAGCAGATCTGTCAGGCCAGTCGAATTTAGGGCTAGGCCTACAAGTGCCGTTCTTTTGTCGATGGAAGTAGACAAGGAGAAAGCGCCAGCAGTAGTTCGAGAGTTTATGGATGTGTTCGAGAACATCTTAGGTTTACCACCAAAATGAGATATGGAGTTCGCGATTGATCTTATTCCTGGATCAGCGCCGATTTCTAAGGCCTATTATCCAATGGCCCCGGTAGACCTAGAAGAGCTGAAGAAACAAGTTACCGAATTGCTAGAGAAAGGCTGGATTCGCAGCAGCAATTCATCCTGGAGAGCTCCAGTTTTTCTAGTCAAGAAAAAGGATGGCACGCGGAGGATGTGCATCGATTATCAAGAATTAAACCGGGTAACTATTAAGAACAGGTACCCAATCCCTCACATCGGCGAACTATTCGATCAACTTAGTGGCGTGAGGGTATTCTTGAAGCTGGACTTGCGATCCGGATATCATCAAGTTCGGGTGAAATCAGAAGATATTTGCAAGACAACGTTCCGAACTCAATATGGGCATTACGAGTACTTAGTGATGCCATTTGGAGTCACTAACGCACCGGCGATATTTATGGACTTAATGAACCAAATCTTTTCACCATATCTGGACCAGTTCGCAGTGGTTTTTATCGATGATATTCTGGTCTATTCGAAAAGTAAGGAAGAGCATGCAGAACACTTGAGAATCACATTGCAAACGTTGAGGTAAGAAAGTTTATATGCTAAGATGAGCAAGTGCAAGTTTTGGCTCGAAGTAGTGAAGTTCTTGGGTCATGTCGTATTCGAAGATGGAATTGCTGTTGACCCTGAAAAGATTGCAGCAGTTCATGATTGGCCGATTCCATAGAACATACCGGAGATCAGAAGTTTTCTTGGGCTTGCCGGATATTATAGAAGGTTTGTGGAGAATTTCGCTCGAATAGCTGAACCACTGACTAAGCTAACACGAAAGGAGGTACCGTTCGTATGGACGGAGAAATGTGCGTTAGGTTTTGAAGCGTTGAAGCAAAGATTGACCACCGCTCCTATCTTGACAGTGCCAGACGGTTCCGGAGGGTTGGTTATTCACAGCGACGCATCTGGGAAAGGTTTAGGATGTGTTCTAATGCAGAATGGGAATGCTATAGCTTACGCGTCAAGACAATTGAAAACTCATAAGAACTATCCAATTCATGATTTGGAGCTAGCAGCAGTGATTTTCACTTTGAAGATTTAGAGACATTACTTATTGGACGAAAGGGTAGAAGTATTTACCAATCACAAGAGCCTAAAATATGTGTTCACATAGAAAGAGCTCAACATGAGGTATCGTAGATGGTTAGAGCTGATGGCTGACTATGATCTTGATTTAAAATACCATCCGGGGAAAGTTAATGTAGTGCCGGATGTTTTAAGTCGGTTGCCAGTAATACGGATGTTGACTGCACAGAAGAAGGTTATAGCCGAGTTTCAGAAGTTCGAGTTGGAGATCGTACCACCTCATTCTTCGGGACAGTTGATGCAGTTGCAAGTACAGTCGTCCTTGATCGATAACGTTAAAGCAACGCAGTAGTACGATCCTAGATTGCAGAAGTTTCTAGAACAAGTAGAAGCGGGACTTCGAACGGACTTGCTAATTCATGAAGATGGTTCGTTACGATATGAGAGCCGTTGAGGTGTGCTGAAAGGAGATGCTCGTGAAGAAGTTATGAAGGAGGCTCATAGTTCCGCATATTCCGTTCATCCAGGAGGCACAAAGATATACCGAGATCTACGACAACATTTCTGATGGGAAGGCATGAAAAGGGAGGTTGCTCGTTACGTATCGAAGTGCTTGGTGTGTCAGCAAGTCAAGGCTGAATATCAAAGGGTAGCTGGTTTATTGCAACCACTTCCGATTTCTCAATGGAAGTGGGAACATATAACCATGGATTTCGTGACCGCATTACCACGGAGTCCAAAGGGCAATATGCAGTTTGGGTGATTGTTGATCGATTGACCAAGGCAGCTCATTTTATATCGTCTTGAGTTGGTCAGTTGACAGAGGCTTTAGCAGAGCGGTATATGCAGGAGATTGCGAGATTGCATGGAGTACCTGTGAGCATTGTTTCGGATCGTGATACTCGATTCCTGTCACACTTTTGGATGAGTCTACAGGAAAGTTTGGGGACTCGCTTGATATTTAGCACCGCTTATCATCCTCAGACAGATAGCCAGTCTGAAAGAACGACCAAAACTCTTGAAGATATGTTGAAAGCATGCATGTTAGACTTCAAGGATTCATGGGAGAATCATTTGCACTTAGTGGAGTTTTCTTATAATAACAGTTTTCAGGCGACTATGCAGATGGCTCCATTCGAAGCATTATATGGTCGTAAGTGTCGTCGCCCGTCTGTTGGGACGATATTGGAGAAAGAAAATTGTTGGGACTGGATCTTATTGTGTAAACAGTGGAGAAAGTTAACGTGATCCGAAACCATATGAAGGCGGTATAAGATCGACAGAAAAGTTGGGCTGGTACGAAGACCTCTGGAGTTCGCAGTTGGCGATTTTGTATTCTTGAAGATATCACCGACCGGAGGAGTGATCTGTTTTGGTAGTCGAGGCAAGCTTAGTCCTCGATTCGTAGGGCCTTTCGATATTATCAAGCGTATTGGAGAAGTAGCTTATCGATTGGCTTTACCACCATCCTTAGCGAATGTTCATGACGTGTTTCTTATATCCCAACTCCGCAAGTATGTTCGAGATGAGACACACGTCCTATATCACTCAGAGCTGACAGTAAGGAAGGACTTAACATATGAAGAACGATCAAAGGCAATAGTGGATCGACGAGAAAAGTTCCTCAAGAACAAAGTTATTCCTCTAGTACTTGTCTCATGGGGGAATCGTTCGCACGGAGAATCTACTTGGGAATGAGAAGACGAGATCCGACAGAAGTTTCCACACCTCTTTTCTTAGATTCATGTTTTCTTTTCTTGTTCCGGAAATATTCCCTCATAAAAAGAGAAAAAATGGGAGAAAATTTCCCACTACTCAAGTCTACATGAGCGTCTATATGCAAAGCATATAGGCGCTGCAGTTAAAACGACTCATGGGCTGAATAAGCCTCACGTGTTAAACACGTGAGCGCCTATATGTAAAGCATATAGGCGCTGCAATCAAAAGACCTAATGGACTAAATTAGCTTCACGTGTTAAACACCAACGGTAGCTAGCTAACCGTTCCAAATGTGAAAAGTTTATCCGAGCCCCAAAGTTTGGAATTAAAACTCGGTATTGTTTCTGTAGATAAATGTGAAGAAGCATTAAACTCCTTTTATATGGGGATAATAATAAGTCATAATATATATAAATACATAATAGATGTAAACAAGAAAATCAATTTGTATTAATGGTAGCAAATTAGATGAGTACTTCAGTAGGCATTTACTTGAGTAACTAAAAGCAGAGCATTCACCCTTTCTACACTTCAATTTTTCACATGCCTATACATGCGGTTCAAATTTTAGAAAGTGACCAATCTTTTTGTGAATGCAGTATTCCTACAGGGCTCAAACTATAACACAGTAGTAGATAGTGGAATGTAAGATATGCCTCTATTCTGAGACATTTTGGGAAAATTGTAGCATGGCTCGACAAGTGCATGGTCGGTGTAATGTAATATGCTAAATAAAGATCAGGTCATCATTCCAAAATTTTGTATAAAAATAGAAGAAATGGAATATATAACAAAGAATACTAGCTTTCTCTTGGGATGTCTTCCCTTTTTAAGCACTATGCCCATGTGTCCTCTTATTCAAGTTCACCTACATCTCTATGTTCTCTCCAACATGTGTGAGAGTATTAAATTATACTAACACAGATTTATGAATAAAGTTTAGTATAAATTAAATTTATACACAAGCATGAGCCCCTTTGCATGCCTCTGCCACCTAAATATTCTCTTACCTTTCCTTCCCTCAACACAAGCTCATCATGAATGTCTAGAACCTATGTACATGCATTTTACTTGAAAATATTTATCTCCTTGTATTCCATTCGTAGATTCATGCATGGCGCCGGTTAATTGTTCTTCCTTAGAGTAGACTGGGCATGCACTAGGGCATGCAAGTAGAAAATTATTACTCATTATGCTTTGTTACCTATGTTTCTTCTCTTCTCATTAACGTACATCCACAAATGTAAAGAGGGGGAAGAAAGAGTTGTAAAAAAGGCTAAGCGTAATAATTCACAGATAGTTATCCTTTTTTTGTGATCTGAATTTTGTTCCATAGTACTTTATATGTAACGATGTTAAAGGGCTAGCTGCAATTTTATTTTTTTTGGGCTTAATTATCACTTGTTAAGATTCCAGGAACATGGTTTGAGGGTAATCTTCATGTACTAAATAAAATTGTCATTATGTACTAAAATAGAACTATACTGGTATAAAATAATAGTCTAAGACAAGCTTTGACACACGATAGCGTGAAGCCCATGCCCATCTGTATATGGCATTGAGTTGTGTGAAACAGGTATTTCAGTTGTTAAGATTATAATTTGCAACTCCCAAGTTAAGCATGATGTGGCCTTTTCAAGAAGAAAACATAATAGAAATGTTCGTCTCTGAAAAGGTCTGAGCTGAGGTGATTATACATGGGAGCATCCCATTCAATAATTACCTATTGATTATCATACAAATGTGATCTAGGAACCATCAACCATGCCAAAATTGTAAAATCACCCCCATGATAGTAGAAATACTTAAATTACTGATGTAGCTAGCTAGTAACTTGTATTGCGCTTGCTTCTAACATTTAACTTTGTATGGTATTTATTGTTGTGTGGAACCATATCTTGTGGTGCTCATGGGCAATGATGGAACCTCTCTTCTCAAATGGAGTTTCTGAGGAGCCAAATGAGTAGAGTACATAGCAGATGAGGTTACAGGGTCGGTGTACAAGAGTAATGCCAGTCTTGCCAACCAAGTAGGTTCTACATATGTTACCGGGTTGATGATTGGGTAAGTAGGCGGAGTAGGGTTTCAAGTGTCAAAGCTACATCATCTATGTACTCAATTAACAACCCAGTAGTCTACGTGGTATCTTAGCCGACCTCAGAAATTTGGGATAAAGTCTCGTTGTTGTAACTTATATGGAAAACCCATCGTTACCGGTCCCAAGTCTGAATGAGAAAAGGTGAGGGTTGTGGTAGGCTTGTGACAGCCAACGTAAAAATTTGTCACATTCTATGACATGAACCATAATAAGAATATCGTTGGGGCGTCCCCTACTTAGTGACGCGCTACATCGGATCCCGGGTGTAGTGTTAATATGTAAGGGATTTTAGGTCGTCGTCCGGAAGCGGCGCGCTATATCGGACCCTGGGTGTAGTGACAAATAAGCAAGGGTTTTATACGATCCGTCTAGTTTCTTGGAATATAGGGTAGACTAACAGAATTAGTGGAGGCGGTGATTAGGAGGAGAGTTGGTATTATGTGTTTGCAAGAAACTATGTGGATAGGTGAAAATGGTAGAGTCATAGAGCCTTGGGGTTATAAGTTTTGGTATATGGGTAGAGATAAAAATCGTAATAGGATAGGCGTAATTATAGATAGATGGTTGCTTGAGAATGTAGTTGAGATTAGGAGAAAAAGTGATAGAATTTTACTGGTTAAGTTTATTCTAGATGGGAAGATCTTTAATGTTATTAGTGCTTATACACCACAGATAGGTCTTGATGACGTTAGTAAGCGTCTATTCTGAGAGGATTTAGACGAGATGGTGCAAAAGATACCTAGTAAAGAGAAATTATTTATTGGTGATGATCTCAATGGATATGTAGATACTAGTCGTAGTGTGTTTGATACTATCCATGGAGGTTTTGGTTTTGGACAAAGGAATGAAGCAGATAGCTCGATTCTAAATTTTGCCATGTCTTATGACTTGATCTTAGCAAACACCTGGTTTAGAAAAAGAGAGTCTTACCTTATCATCTTTAGGAGCGGATCAAGTGCAAATCAAATAGACTTTTTTCTAACGAGAAAGATAGATAGAGGTTGTTGCATCGACTGTAAAGTAGTGCCAGATGAGAGTGTAACTACTTAACATAGACTTTTAGTTCTAGATTTTCGATTTAGAAGAGAATATAGAAAGATTAGACGTAAGGTATAACCTAGAATTAAGTGGTGGCGACTGAAAGAAGGTAACCAAAAGAATTTTATAAATCGTGTAGTTTATGAGGCGGATTGGCAGTCTGAAGATGATTCAGATACAACATGAAATAAGATGGCTAGTTGTATCAAGAGGGTAGTTAAAGATCTACTTGGTAAGTCGAGAGGCGGTGCTCTACTATCTAAGGACACATTATGGTGGAATGAAGAAGTAAAGACCGCTATTAAAATCAAGAGAGATTCTTATAAAGATTTGAAGAAAAGTAGAGATGAGGAGAGATTTGAAAAGTATAAAATGGTTAAAAAGAAAGTTAAGAAAATTGTTCAGAAAGCTAAATCTAAGATTTATAAGGAGGTGTATAAGAAGTTAGACATTAAGAAGGCTGGAAATGATATATACTGGATTGCTCGGATGCGGGAAAAGAAGATCAGAGACTTATGTGTAGTGAAGTGTGCGAAAGATAAAGATCAGAAGGTTTTAGTTCAAGATGAGAATATCAAGGAAAGATCGAGAGATTATTTTGACAAATTGTTTAATAAGAGCTTTACTAAGAATTTGGATGAATTTGTAGTTCGATCTTAAGATATAAATCGTGATTTCATGCGTAAAATAAGAATAACAGATGTTAAAGAGGCTTTGAAGAGAATAAGTTCAAGAAAAGCGGTTGGTCCAGATGTGATTCCTATCGAGATTTGGAGATATTTAGGAGAAATAATCGTTAAATGGCTTACAGATCCGTTTAATAAGATTTGGCAGATCAAAAAGTTGCCAAATGAGTGGAGGAAAAATACCCTTATACCTATCTACAAGAACAAGGGTGACATTCAAAATTGCTCAAACTACCGTGAAATAAAACTTATGCGTCACACCATGAAGGTTTGGGAGAGAGTGATTGAACACATGTTAAGAAAGGATATTAAGATAACAGAGAACCAGTTTGGGTTCATACCTGAACGATCGACGACAGAGGTTATTCATTTACTTCGTCAACTTGTCAACCGTTTTCGAGATAGAAGAAGAGATTTGCATATGATATTTATTGATTTAGAGAAAACGTACGACTAGCTACCTAGAGAGGTATTATGGGGGACAATGATGAAGAAGGAGGTCCCCATCAAGTACATTGATATAATCAAGAATATATACAATGGAGTAGTGTCAGATGTCAAAACTTGCGGCGGCCTAACGAGTGATTTTCCGATTACAATTGGATTACATCAAGAATCTGCATTAAGTCCATTCATATTTACCATCGTGATGGATGAGCTTACTAGAACTATCCAAGATGATGTACCTTGGTGTATACTATTCGCTGATATATTATTTTAGTAAATGATACGAAAGTAGGGGTTAATACCAAATTGGAGTTATGGAGGCAAACATTAGAATCTCGGAGGTTCAGATTGAGTAGGTCCAAGACAACATATATGCATTGCAAATTTAGCAAATAGAGAAGTCAAGACCATATTGGTATGACACTGAAAGAACAAGAGATATCACCGTGCGATCAGTTTAGCTATCTAGGTTCCATCATCCAAAGAGATGGGGAGATCGATAGCGATGTTAATCAAAAGATCCAAGCTAGTTGGTTAAAATGGAGGAGTGCAGGGATTTTATATGATCGTAACCTTCCATTAAGGTTGAAAGGGAAGTTTTATCGGAGCGCTATTTGGCCTATATTATTATATGGTACAGAATGCTAGGCTTCTAAGAAGCATCATACACGGAAGATGCACATAGCGGAGATACGAATGCTTCATTGGATGTATGGTAACACTAGAAAAGATAATGTGCGAAATGAGCATATTCGTGCAAAAGTTGGTGTAGCACATGCGGAGGAAAAGATGTGGGAAAACCGGCTAAGATAGTTTGGTCATGTGCGCTAAGATAGTTTGGTCATGTGCGCGTAGACCTATGAAAGCACCGGTTCGACGAATGGATACTATCAATATAAGCAATGTCAAAAGGACGAAAGAAAGACCGAAGAAAACATGGATGGAGATGATACGAAAAGACATGGTTGCCAAAAGCCTCAATGAAAGTATATTGTTCGATATGAGTGAGTGGAGGCGGAGGATTCATGTGCTGGACCCGACGTGATTCTCATGTTGGTTCATATAATCTACCCCATATGCTTGGGATAAAAGGCTCAGTTGCTCAGTTCTTGTTGTTGTTGTTGTTGAAACTTGTATGGAATCTACATGTTGATAGGCTAAACATTTTTCTTTATCAAATTAAGCTCATAAACTCTCGAAGGAAGAAATGATGTACTGCAGAAATTGAATTAAGCAGGGGGATTGGGTGATTAGGGTTCTCTTTATTCTGCTAGGACAGTCAGGAGCTCTTCGTAAATAAAGTAAAAACCTCTGAGCTTTCTGGTAATCATATTAAAAGGGACCCCGCATACCCCCACGTAGAATTGTGTGACTAATCATAATTATGAGGCCTATTAATAATGCAGGGGTATATTGCTTAGTCGCTCCTTAAAATATTTATGTTGAATATTTGTTAATCCTTAAAAAGGTAGCTACTTATAACAAATATTATGATGACTATCATCATATAAGTTGATAAATGGTAGATGATTACGAAAACTACATGGCAATTGCATGATATTAATTCTTTTGAATTGATGACTAAAGGAGAGAAGTATGACAATTTATTTTTTCACTGATCAGAGATGTAGTTTGGAAACGAATTCTTCGGAGTGCTCATAATTATTCGTTTTGATATGAGTGTATAGCAGCGACAAGTGTGTATTTGAGCAAGACGTGTATAGTATGATACCTGAAAGAGATTAAACAAAGATGGTAAGAACACACAAATTTACTTTGGTTTTGTTAAATATTGTTAATGAACGAAGGATTAGCAATTGTGAATTGATAAAGCATGCGTACACTAAATTGTACATGACCTTTATATTTTTACCATCGATCCAACAGTGCAAAACATACTATAACCGACAAACTGTAATTTTTGCAATTTTTGCAACGGAAGGGTACATGTGTATTAGGTCATGTTGATTAAGTTGAACGGTACCGTTGGTAGGTATTGTAGAATTTCTTGAGGAAAGTGAGGTTACATATTTATATATAAGAAATATATTATATATGTATGTCTGACATCTCTTCGACTTTATATTCTCTCGTCTCTCTTTCCCCCCTATAATATATAGAACCAGTTGGATCTCCACAACTTTCGAAAGAAAAGTGAGATTCAAAAACCCAAATCTTCCCCTTCCCCTTTCTAATTATGGCAGAGAGATTGACGAGAAGGCGATCGATCATCATGAGAACAAGGAGATAGATCATGAGTAGTGCTCCCCAAAATCTCATGCGTCGCCATTATGACAGTTCTGGCGGCGGTTACAACAAACTGACGATGGCCAACCAGCAAATCCAACAAAATCAACAACAACAGCTACAGGAACAATCAGAACAAGCAGCAGCAGCAGCAGCAGATACATCTGATGACAGCAGCTGGCTACAGCTCTGCATCGGAGCCCCATCTTCTTCTACCTCATCTTCATCAGCCACTGCAACAAGTTCATCATCATCATCAATACCGGTTGTTTCCAGACCTATGGCACCGCACTTGGTTTACAGAATGTTAGGGTATTGGAACACTACTACAAAAATAGCAACAAGCTTTTATCCTCAACACTTGGGGTATGCAGCTCCACAAATTCTTTCTTTTTTCCAATTAATTAGTTTTCATAAGGATCATATATCATATCTCGTCTACATAATTAAACATTAATTAACTAAAACACACACACAAAATGTACAGGTTTCGGAGCAGTAATTTGAGGGATATAGATGGAAATAGCAGTAGTAGGTCGATTGTGCCGCAGTTTTACAATCTGTGGCCATCGTCACCGCGGACGAGGCAGCTGAATGGAGTTTGGTTCTTTCTCAAAGCAGCAGAACACCAGTGAGCTGTATAGTTTCTATTTTTAGTCATTTATTAATTATTGTTTTCAATTTATTTCATCATGATTTATCATGAAGCATGATTGTTTGCAGTTTGCGCTCAACTATTTCTCCCTTTCAAAAACAATAAATAAATAAATAATTGCAGGTTGAGAGAGCCTTTTTGCCCACAAACACCCAAGAGCTACATACGAATCAAGTACTACTACTTCCACGTGCTCCTTTGGGTTTTCAATGTTTGGGTTTCTCATAGATAGCTTTTCTATGATGAAAAATTGTAGGACTTTTTCTCATCTTTCTTTTAATCTTTTAATTTTTATTTTCCTTTTGACAGAGATGGTAGGATGACAGTTAGGCTATTAATGAAATACTTGGCAAATAAGCTTGCTTTACATGATGAATCTGAGGTAGTACTTCATCTTCTCCTTTTCAAGTTATTGTACTTCATGAATATATTTGCTAATTAACCAGTCATTGGGCATGCGATATTAAGGCCAGAACAAGAGATTATTACCCTAAATATAATCAAATCAATGAGTTTGTATGCATATTGTTTTGGTACTTTTGGCATTGATTTTTGAAAGCAGTTATAGGTAGATAAAAGGGTTCTTTCTTATGTCCGATTGCAACTATTATTGTTGCGTGTTTAGGTAAAATGTATTCGTTTACGTGCTACATTATTATGCACATATGATTAGTGTTTCCCTTGAATGAACTTGTGTTGAAAGTGCTAGGGTTGGTTACAGGTCTAGTTTCCATTAATGATGGTGATGGGTTTTTTAGGTGGAATGCTTAAGTTGAAGTGGAAATTAGTTACACCCAGAGTACTTAACTCATGATCATGGAAAATTATAATGGACCACCTAACTCCTAAGTAGAGTTGCTATGTGCAAATTGTAGTCCTTGATCTTGCTTAGAATATCAAATAATATATACCTCTCATTTATCTATCTGTAGAGCTTCTTCATAAATTAAATTTAGTTTTAAATTTATTATAGAAATGTTAAGAGCGAAACAAGTAAAGCGCTATGCATCGCCTTTTTGTCATTGTATATAACCATTAACTAGTAGAAGAATTTAAATGCGGAAAAAGTTGTAATAGTTGTTCAATTTAAATGTATTAATTCCTTAAACTTATCCTAGCTCATAAAGTAATCTTCATACCAATATGGCTAATACTAACAAACTCATTTCTACTATTTGGCTTGCTCCTAATCAACCTTTTTTAGAACATTATTATTGCATAATAAAGAGAGCTTATGATTAATTGAATTCCTAAGTGTACTTTGAAGCCCAAAGAGATTAAGATGACAGCTGCACTTTTTTCTTTTGCTAGGTCTCATTTCTTGAGAGGCCCACCCTACCAAAGACAAGATGATATTAATTGATAGCATGCAATGTAATAGTGGTCATCTTCCAACAATCATTCTTTTGCCTTGCAATACTCCTAACAACATTCCATACTGAACTGTCAACATTTTTCCATTTTTATATAGATTATTGCAACAATCATCATTCTGTTTGCCTTGTTTATATATTCATGTCAAGTACATCTTACATCAATCCTTAGAGTCAACTATATGCCAACAATTCCTTACATCTCATGGTATTGGTGCTAGACATTAACATGCAATACTTTGACATTGCAATCTTTGCAGCAAATTCCTACATGATCTATAGTTAAAAAAAACCGTGTTGTAGGAAACAAGCCTCGTCTTACGGAAATTCGGATCCACTTTACTAAAAAAAGGTTTTGTATCCATATATTGCTATTACAATTTTGTGGGTCCGGCCCTATGCACCCGATGAATGGTTGGTGGTCTGTCAAATGTCATTTGAACACTCCGATGAAAAAATGAATAGAATCTGGAGAGACCCCAAATCCAACTTAGAAAGGTATACATATGGAAGCAAGTGTTTCCATGCGAATGAATGAATCGATCGTCCTGCTCTCATCATACTCGATCATCTCACCCATTTTTGTAGATTCCATCCTTAGGGTTGTGGTTATACATTTCATCATCCACAACAACATTTGATCTGTATAAGATTTGTTTGTACATGTACCTTTGAAGGAAAGGGAATGTTTCATGGAGATATAAATTAATCGTCTACAAATAGAATCATTCCAAGTTGGTTAGAGGAGAACATCACCATCATAGACAATTAAACAATGAAGTGGTCCTCTCCCTTTTGTTGGCCACACTTCCAACTTCATGAATAAACTATGCATGGAGAATGATTAGATATTAGATTAGTAGCATCAGTAGGTTTAGTCATAACAAAGTATAGCTTTTAGCCTCGATGTAGGGAAGGATCTGTTTTATCATTTCCGATTAAATCTATATATTTTATAAGTAATTTAATATTGATTATTTTGTTTTGATGGATTTATTAAATCGGATTATTAAAAGATTCAAAATTAAAGTTGTGAAGATGTGAAGGGCTAAATTCCAAAGACAAGATCATTCAAATAATCTGCTTAAGAATTTTGATATACCAGACGTCTGGTATAGACATCTGGTGAAGAAAATATCCATTGCAAATCTCTGTTTATATTTCAGAGACGTTTAAGGAGACGTGAAGGAAATATTTGAACTACAGACGTCTAGTACAGACGTCTGGTGAATGAAATATTTGAACTACGGACGTTTGGTGAAGGAAATTTGAACTGCACACGTCTGACATGGCAGTTACTGGTAGTTAATTTTAGTTTGAATTTCAAATCGAAAGGGTCAACGGATTAAGATGTGACTTTTCAAAATGATTGTTGGAAAAACAGTTACTTATGAAGTCTATAAATAGACTTCAATAGAAAAGAAAAACAACGACAAGAAATCAATCTCCACATCAATCCAATTACAATCAAAGCCTAGAATTGTTCTTTGTTTGCAACTTTGTGCAAATGAAGAGCAATTCCTTCACAAAGTCTTCCAGACAAAATCCGATTTGAGAAAATCTATTGATTTACTTTATTTTCACCGGATACTAATTGACAACGAGATCAAAACCAAAGCTTCCTCTATGATTCATACTCAACGGAGGAATCGGATCGGCCGAGGAGTGTTATACCTTGGGAACGTTTTTATCGGTACAATCTGTATAAGGAGTGGCAATATGTTCTTAGGGCAGCGCAGTTGTCTGCGTGCCTCTCTACGCCAGGCTCGATTTTCTAACTTTTATTCTATTTTCTATATTGTGTATGTGATCATATTTTCAAACAAATATTTTATAAAATCATATTCTATTTTAAATTATTATTTAGCAAGTATTTCTCCATTTTTTGCAACAATCTAAGAAGGTATTAGGAATAATTGCTTAGTGATTAGACTTGCCATATATTTGTTTATTATATTGAATTATTATCCTTATATAATATTGCTATTCTATTTTATTTATGGCTTCAACTAAAGATTATTGGTTGTTTCTAATCTCATGGCTAACATTACTACTTCTCTTGATTGGTGGCTTGATTCCGGCGTCAATGTTCATGTGTGTTTTGATTTATCTTGGTTTATAATTTTTAATGATCAATGTGGGGGAGGAGTAATGTTAGAAAATGAAACGAGAACATCTATCAAGCGGATTGGAAATATTTCATTAAAACTATCTTCATGAAAAACCATTATTTTAAAATATGTGCTTTTTGTTCCGGAAATTAGGAAAAACTTAATTAGTGTTTTTACTTGTTAGAATATGCTATAAACAATTTTTTGATAGTAACTAATTTGTCATTACTAAAAATAATAACTTCATTAGCAAAGGTTATATATATGGTGGTTTGTTTAAATTACATGTTATTCCTTACAATACTTCTAATTATGCTAATAATAATTTTATTGTTTTAAATGTTGAAACTTCATGTTTACGTGATAGATTAAGACGTGTTAATTTTCATACCTTGATGCATATGATGAAACTTAATGTAATGTACATGTGCAAAATTGAATTTAATAATAAATGCCAAATTTGTGTTAATGCCAAGCAAACTAAAAAGCTTTTTAAGGAAGTCTATAGAAATACCCAAGTATTAGAATTTATACATTCCGATATTTGTGTCACGACCCGGAAACGACACGTGACCGGCACTCGAATCACATGAAGTCTATAGGACTCCACCGTAACCCAAGTAAGCCGAAAACCAGGAATCTAAATCTTTTTAAGTAAATAGTGGAGGTGAAGTTTTGGAAAATGGTTATTAATGAAATCAAGTTCCGCTTTTTAAAATATAAGTAAAGTTTATAAAAATACAAGTGGATTGTATACTAAAATTTAAAAACATTTTCGTCATTTGAAATTTTGACAGCACCTCCTTTGTAAATTTTGATAAAAACCAATACATATATATCAATAATATTAACATCCCCAATCGGGAGCCATCTCATCGCCAATCGGCGGAAACACAATCACGCAATATATACAATGCCCAAGGCAAAGATCAACACAAGAAAAAGTAAAAGAAATACCAAAACGTCACCATATCAACTATATCCAACTCAACAAAAGAATATAACATACAAGTCACGATTCTAAGTCTAAAAGAATATACAAATCTAGTCGCTAAGTCCACAAATATACAAGTCTGCTTGATGGAGTTTTTAACTAGATTATAAATAAATATAACTATACAAGTGGTGGTTAAGATCTGTAATATAACCCACCTACCTAAAAATCATCCAAAAGGAGAAACGTGCCAGGAAGTTGCTACTGATCTGAGTGGTCGGTCCTGCAAGAAAACTATGACACAACGGGGGTGGGTTTCCAACTCGTGAGTAGAAAACATCTTCATATAGAAATCGAATGCATAACGATATAGCTAAGTTATACTGTTATATAATATCATACGGTAACAAATGTGTGTGTGTGTGTGTGTATATATATATATATATATCATCCAATGTGTGTCTATCAACGAAACTCGAAATTATCATAAAACACTGAGTGTCCAGCATCGAAACTCAAAATCCTCATAAATCCCGTGTCTAACATTGACATGTAAAATCCTCATATCTCAAGCGCCGTCTTATCGGATCGGTCCTCATATCCATCTGTATCATATTACTCCGGTCGGTATCCTCCGGATATCCGCCGAGTCTCATACTGTCACCGGTAGGTAGTGTTCTCAGCCAGGTTCAACGCATTTCTATACGATCTTCTTGACCTTTGGGTACCATACCAGGTTCACCATGTATCCGCAGACGGTGACTCCTCACTCCTCGAATCGGATAATAATAATAGCTCAGAACCGAGAAAACTCATGGTGGACGCCGAAATATCATATCAAGAGGAAACCGTATTTTTAAAACACTCACAAATTTTATAAAACGATATTCGTGGTTTCTTAAATCTCAGAAATCTCATTAAAACAATATCTCATAAGAATATAGGAATAATGGAACAACATGTAATGGCACATAACAGTAATCTAATGCATGCTGATGTGAATTGAGCAGCAATCTAAAGTACTAGCAGGAATATGGTATGGTGTGAAATAACATGGCAAGTGTGTCCGTATAAACGTGTTTGTATAAACAATGTAAAGAAAGTGCAATATCCGGAACAGTACGTGGTGTTGGGTACTAACAATAATCTATAATGCTGACAGGGTATAATGTGATACGGGACATAGCATGTTCTATCTGTGTATGTGGCATGGCAATTACCGATGATGTGTGTGAGGATACGAGTATGTATATGTGCAACATGTAAATCATTGGTAATGGGGCGCATGTCCTAAAAAACGAAGTCAAGTAAAGCTAAAAGTATAAACGTAGTATATATCGTAAATGATCAAGCGCAAGTGTATGCAGAAATAAAAAATCGAAATGCGAGCATATACAGAATAATGAATTCGTAACGTGAACAAGTATTAAAAATATCCAACTACGTATGAGCCATAAAATTATAGTTTAAAATAGCACGAAACGTTGTTTTGGAAATAGAGAACTACGATATTTTTGAAATAGATACCATTTGAAAATTCGTGGCGCACCCTTGAAATTATCATTTAAAAGTACGCAACGAATCGTCAGTTTTGAAAGTAAGTATGGCTCTGAATACCTTATATTTTCCACTTTGAATTATTAACAAAACTTCTCGAGTCGAAATAAATATCGGCCGTAATCGGCAATCGATCCTCATCATATCACGTACGAAATATCTCTCATATGATATCATCCAATCAATATGGTATGGATCTATAGACACGTACACCAATCTCATATCATCCCATATCATATCGTATCATCTCATATCATATCATATCGTCTTATATCATATTATACCGTCTTATATCATATCATATCATCTCATGTTATATCATATTATATCATGTATACTTATATCGCAAATATCCTTATATATATGTATGTATATATATAGTCTAATGGCAAGAAATAAAGACTAAGGGTATAATCAACTACCAAGTATACGAATGTCCGCATATGGTGTTCTAGCAAACCTTATAGACTAGGTTTACGTTTCTAATATATAATATCATATTTCTACGGTTGCGGGGGTGCTATCCATCCACCTGACTTTCCCCGTGGATATACGTCTACTCACCTCATCTCCTCGTCCTAGTCTGTAACACCCTAGTTCAGTTATATCATGTTCGATTTGTTTATTCTATTTATCTTGTGGGTTTTATTTGACTTTATTTATTTTTGGGTGCGGATAGTGTTTTGTTTCCTGTGCTTGGTATCCGACCCGGACGTCTTTTGGACTATTTTGTATTTAGCCTAAAACTCAAGTTTTATTAATATTATAGTCTAATATCCTTAAACTGTTAAAATTTATTCAATCATATTTTAAACAAACTAATATTATATTATACCGTTATCCATTTAAAATTTTACCAAACTAAATAATTTTACCAAACCAAATATATTTTTAAATCTTTTAAATCCTAAACTAAACAACTCATCCACTCTGTCTCTCTCTATATAAATTATTATTATTTTTTTTACAAAACCCTATTTCCTTAACCCCACGTTCCCTCTCTCTCTTCTCCTTCTTCCTTCGTGCCGCCGCCTGTCGCGAACCCATGCCTTAACCCACGCCTCGCGCTCGCCCGACGCCGCCGATCACCTCGTCGGCCTCGTCACCATCCCTTCGAACTCCCCTCCTCTCCTCAACCACCTCCTCAGCTTCCTCTCTCCTTCTCCCTAAGATCCTGAGCACCAAAACCCCGCAGCAACCCATCACCGCACGACCTGACCTCTCCTCTGTCCCCTCGTCGCCGACTTTCACCCAGCCTCGCCCTGCACCTCACCGTCACCCATCTCACCGCCGTTGCCCCACACCCTTGTCTCCACCTCCTCTTCCTCCTCCACTTCCCTTCTTTTCCTCTGCAGACCGCGACTGCAACCCTACCCAGGATCCTCGCTGCACCCTCCTCGCCGGAGCTCCGATCCCGTCGGATCCACCCCCTCTCCACGACCTCTCTTCCCCCTCTCTTTCTTCCGACCCTGCACACCCCGACTAGAACCCGACCCTGCAAAACCTGCACCCACTGCCGTCGCCAGAAAACTTACTGCCTTGCCGTGAAACCTCGCCGGAAAATCCATCGTCGACATCACCATCCTCGACCAGGACGACGTCACCACTGCCGCAGCAAGCCCAGATCGCCGGAGCCGAACCCAAGTCCATCGAGGTTTCTAACCGTGTTCCCTAACATCAAGTTTGGAGTTTGCATTTCCATTGTCGCGTTTTCCCGTCTCCAAGGCAAGTTTTTCTTATTGCATGATATGTCGCTATATTTATATCCAAATAAATAAAATATTACATGTTTATTTCATTGTGCATGTTTGGTTATATACAATCATATATTAAGTGCGGTACATTGTTGGCTTATGGCAAAATCAATTTAGAAAGAGCGTATAACTCTGATCCCAAGTTGAATCCTAGCTGAGTTCGTGCCTTGCATCTTCGTACATCGTTCTCCCGTGATCCTTATCCTCCAGGCAAGTACTCTTGGTTTACTTTTGGTCGATGTACATCGGCATTCCTTTGTGGTTATATGTATATATATATTTTCTGCACTGTTAGAACAAAAGGGAAATGTGTTAGATCTATTTTTCGTTATATCATACAAAATATATATAGGCAAACTGTTATGTAGCAAGTGAGAATAATTAGCAAGTGTGGTTTTAAAATGAGATTTATTTTAACTACAAATAAAGTTCGAAAGTTGTTAACCTATCTCACATTTATATATTTCTAGTCAGATTGTGATTAATATATCCATATTAAGCTTAACGGTAAAGATAACAATTGTGACTCATACCAGCTTGTACATCTCCTTCATGCAGTTACTATTACCAGATAATAATTACATTTGACAAGTCATGACTATTCAATACTCTAGCCTTTATGAACGAGATCGCTGATTAGGATGCTGAACAACATGATATAACACACTACTATTTACCAGTTTCATCTTTATACAATTACCATACCACAAGTTCCTGTCTTTTCAGCATTCTTAATTAGTGATCTAGTCATTACCATAGTAGCTATAAATACGCGGGTGTTGGGGTAGTTTGAGTGTGCGTCGTACAACAGGATCTTAGGAGTCCCATGCCGGCAACTCGTACCGGGCTATATCGGTCTCATGTTTACAGCTTGTACCGGGCTATATCGGTCTCATGTTTACAGCTCGTACCGGGCTATATCGGTCTCATGTTCATTCCACAGTTGGGCCCGTGTTTCCTAGCCCCTGGGGCACCACTCTTGGGTTAGGAATACTCCTGCAGAGGTTGACGCACACACTCGAGCTTACGATAGGGTAGTTTACCTTTTAGTGACCAGTTAGGTTATGACTTAACCTCTTTACCTGTTTGTTCATAGTAGTAATGTATTTATTTATATATATATGTTTTTACTTGTGCACGCGGGCTTTACTGCATTCATTTATTCATGTTTTCATACCATACGCACACCTTATACGTTGAGTACTTGCTGGGATGTTCTGACATCCCTGAGATTTGCCATCTCAGGTTTAGAGACAGATTTACAGACCGAGCAGGATCAGAGCGGCTATCAGAACTTTGCCGAAGATCAGTAACCCGTAGGTTTATTTTCCTTTTCTGCTAGTATTTAGTATGTGCGCCCTTATGGGACATTAGGACTTATGTATCTCTTTTGGATCTTGTTTTATTTCGAATCTATTGTATCAGATCTTTAATTGCATCAATTATCTAGTGGACCCATTTTTTAGTATTCCTTGTGGTTTCATTACAGCATGATTATCAGTATTATTTTTTTTAATATTGGATTTTATTTTTGACAGATTAATCTAGACAGCCTTATGTGACTATGGAAGGATTTTTCCTTACCGTAGGTAGCACGTCTGGCCTTCGTCGCTTTCCGTATTCCGTATTTTGGGAAGTGGGGCGTGACATAGTCGAAGCCGACGAGTGCCTTGCCCTTCTTCGTCATCTCGGAAGTCCACGCGATTGTACCTACAATCGAAATCATAATCAAAAGCGTATAAAAACCCAAATCGAATTTGAAATCACGAGCGAAACGTACATAGGTTAGAACCCCGACGTCGACGTATGAACGTCGAACGACCAAGTCACATTATGAAAATCCAAAAACCAAGTTTTCAAATATCGCAAAATATCACCAAAACCAAGTAAAATGCTTCCAGATTTTTACTCAGGCGATCTGGGACTGTTTTAGCATATAAACTAGATTTAGTTATCAAGTGATAGAGCTACAGAACAAACCTCAACCCTAACTCTATAAGACGACCGCAAATTGCAGCCCAGGAGGATATTTCTGCGGTTTGGGGTTTGAATTGGGGGCTCGGGCTTCTACGGTGGTTTTCTACTGATCTAAGTTTCTCACAATATCCTCTAATTAATTTTCCGAGATCCCTAGTTGCTCCTGATTTGATTTGAACACAAAAACTTGATGAAAACCTTGTTTTGAAACCTTGAATCTCTTTAAAATCAACAATACTTGCATTCTCATACCCTCTTCTATCACTAATTAGGTAGTAATCACTCACTATCGCTCTACTAGTCCACCACTACAAGTTGTATCCATAAAAACTCTTTTGAATTATCAAAACTTAGAAAATATGCACAAAGTCTCCAAAGCTAGTTTGTCTGGGCAAGATACTAACGATATGGTTAAAGAGAGCAATTTTTACCTCCTGATGGCAACCAAGGAAAGTTCCAAGACGACAAAAGATCTCAAAATGGAGACCTGCTTACTACATCACGTTTAGGATGAGGATACGAATATTTTTTGTGAAGGCCTCATGGTTTTTTGAGGGGTTTTGGGTAGATGTTTGAGATTGTAGTTTGGAGATGGAGGATGTCGAGAAACATGAAGGAGAAGAGAAAGAAGAAGAAGAACAAGAAAAGAAAGGTTGTATCCCAAGCCATTGATGGATATGTATGCCCTAGTGGCCATTATTGTATATGTATATATATGGATGCTGGGGATATGTATGTACATGACGATCTTGCTCAGTTATATAGTATATTATTTCAGTTTTCTTTACCAGAATAGGTGTATTTGTTTTTATTGATCTTTTATCCAGCTTGCACATATTGATAAAGACCTGATATAGTAGTATACTATTATGGTTTGACTTTATCTTAACATGGCATATGCTATTACATATTGCGGTTACATATTGATAAAGCCCGTAGGATCATGCTTGACTACCTGCGTTGTGGTGACGATCTTACTTGTGGGAGTTGGGTAGTCTGTAAGCACATCCTTAAATGTCCTAAGTCACGGGAGTATCGAGATCGGGCATCGACACTCAAGAGTAGACTTGCGTGTACGTTTTTAGACCCCGACGAGGGGCGGTGGTTGGTCCCACAACCATTGGTGTGATCACCTAAGATTGTATATGGGTGCTCATTGGTGGTGAGTACACTGGACAGACTCGCTGAGAACCTTTAGATAGTATTATACCTATCGTCAGATAGCGGTTCTCTTATGACATGTGTACAGGTTAGTCTTTGGACCTGAGATCTTCATTTGTCTCGTATGAGTTCCTACTGTGCTTTGATCACTACCCTATCATGGCTTTACTGAGTCGTGCAAACAGGTTTTGGTTGGGTACAGTCCCGAGCCATATGGAGGCAGTGAGTGATTGTCAGGGATTCATCTCTCTAGGTATTGGGAGTTGATATCGCACTGTGTTCGATTGGTCAGGACCATAAGACCTTGGCCAAGGCAGTTGGGATTTACTGATAGGTTGATCAGTAGTTTCCCGGATTGGTCCTGAGCCGCATCAGCACGAATTATCGGGTTATTAGGGTCTGACGCTTACCACCCCCTAGATCCGGTATGCGATACTCTTAGACGAAGAGACCGGACTGTATGAATATTGTCACGGATAGGCTCAGTAGGGATCCGGATGAGTTTGCTCGTCGGCTTTCTTTTTCGACAGGTACCCGGGTAGCCGTTACGTACAGCTAGTGCCGCTGACGTGCTTGTGGTTATGAATTTATCCAGTAACACATTGTTGGCGTACTGTCGAGTCTTTAGAGTCCCACACAGAGGGTTTCTCTGCTTCAGGCAAAACGATGTAGATGCCATATGGTTTTACGGCAGGGTTCGATCACATACGTGTACTTGTGCACGTATGATGTTCAGACGGATAATACTAGCGGGCTTTGGTTTAAGCCGGATCATAGTATTATATTGTTGGATTATTTTCGTCTCTTTTGTATTCATATTTTTCGGAATACGGATACGGGTATGTATATACGGTGAGGGGTATTCTTGTAATTTGTTACAAGAGTGGTTCTAGAAGAAGAAACCTCATTATTTGTTTTAACTATTTAGTTAAATGGTTAATGAGGTGGAGGTATGAGATGTTGACTTTTATTAAGCGAAGCATGGCTACTTGTTGACTCGCTTAGCGAGTCATGGGTTACTATTGAGGTAAGGTGGCATTTAGATATTTTGTAGAAAATTTCTAGATATTTTGTGGTGGAGCTATTTTTTTATTATTATCTTGGCATGCTTGCTTTATTAGTCACATGATTTAGCCATTCTTTACTTAATTCTTATGTTGCTCTCTACAACACTCTCATCTCCTCCAAATTTGTCTTCTTCTACCTCAAATCCTAATAGTCTGAGAAATCTAGAATTCTTGAGACAACAATCCATCATCACTCTCTACATCTTCTAGGCTACTTAGATTAGCATACTAAATAATCTAGTTACTTTAGTTTGAAGGTAGGAGCTCAAAGTAGACACTCTCGGATGGATCATTTTTGACGTGAAGAACCCGTCGATCAAGCTCGATCATGGACGCCACTAGGAGCGTGCTAAAGGAGAGGAGTGAGACCCGAAGGACTCGAGCCCCTTGGTATAAACTCCTTTTCATAGTAGATAGCTTCTTTAGTTGCTAGTTAGGTTTATGGTAGATCCGGTTTAGGGTTTATTCTAGCGCCAAGTTTAAACCGTTAGAAAAAATTTGTTCCGCAATCGGCCTCGGTTGATGACCAGGACGTTAGAGTAACCTTTCAGCTATAACCCTCACCCTCTCCCTCTCTCTCACGCCCATACCTTATATAATAATGCAACTATACTCTTATGTCCCCCATGTCTCATTTTTTTCTTTGTGTAAATATAAAACCATCCATAAAAGCACAATGAAATATTGCCCTATCATAAATATGCCATGCACACTTTAAAGCATGGTTAACAAAAATAAAGCATGGTTTAGTGTAATAACTGGTAAAACACAATTTAATTTTAACATTAAACTTGTATGGATATATTTTATATACTAATTTAAGAAAAACCCAATTAAATAAATGCTTTCAAAAATAATAATTCCTTTTAAATTCCAATTATTTTCAAAAAATAGAGGTATATAATCATACCAATTTACGAAAACTCAAATCCATACTTGTATAATATCCGTAAAACTCATTATTTTATTATTTAAATTCCAAAATAATATTTTTCATTTTCTAAAATGTTACGGTTTGTGATTCTACTAGTATTCCGACTAGAGGTGGTAATAAATACTTTGTTACTTTCATTGATGATGCTTCTAAATTTTGCTATGTGTATCTTATAAAAACTAAGGATGAAGTTGTTGACAAATTTAAAGTTTACAAAAATGAGGTTGAAAATCAACTTGAGAAAAAGATAAAAAAAAATAAAATCTTAGATCCGATCGTGAGGATGAATACACCTCTAATGACTTTACCATATTTTGTGAAGAACACGACATTAGACATGAGATGACTGCACCATATTGGCCTCAGTCTAATGGCACAACAGAAAGGAAAAATAGAATTTTAATAAATATGGTAAATTCTATGTCATCGAGTTCCGGAGTTCCTAAGAATTTATAGGGGGAAGCCCTTTTATCTTCATATTATATTTTAAATAGAATACCTCAAAACCTTGGTAACCAAACTCCTTCTGAAATTTGGAAGAATCGGCCACCTAACATTAGTTATTTAAAGATTTTGGGTTGTTTAGCGAAAGTTGAAATCCCGGGTCATAAAAGGAGGAAAATAAGTCCACAAACTATTGATTCGGTTTTCATTAGATATTCTCCTAATAGTGATACTTATATAATTTTAGTGGTGAAATTCGATATCTCCGATATATCAAATAACACCATAACTAAATTTAGGGACGCAACCTTTTTTGAAAACATTTTTTCCATTTAAAATAAAGGTTAGCAACTTTATACCTATAATAAATAACGATTTGGGAGAATCCTCACATTCTATTGAACCGAATGACAATAGTATATCATTAGAATCTACACTCGAGCCCGAACTTTGAAGGTCTAAGAGAGATAGGATATAGAAGAATTTTGGCGATAACATGTACACTTGCTTGATTGAAAGAGAACCGGCGACTTACGTTAATGCTATGTCTTCTGATGAAGCGCCGTTTTGGAGAGAAGCGATTCAAAATGCGATTGATTTGATTTTACAAAATAAGACTTGGATTGTTACCGATTTACCGCAAGGCTATAGGATGTAAATGGATTTTCAAGAGAAAACTTAGAGTAGATGGGTCTATAGAAAAATACAAGGCTAGATTAGTTGTTAAAGGCTTTACACAAAGAAAATGTATCGATTTTTTCGATACTTATGCTCTTGTTTCTCGTATTATTATTATGCATGTTTTAATTGCATTTGCATCTACTCATAATTTATTAATCCATCAAATGGATGTTAAAACTGCATTTTTAAACGGAGATTTGGAAGAAGAAATTTATATGGAGCATCCGGAAGGTTTTGTTGTTAAAGGCCAAGAACATATAGTTTGTAAATTAACTAAATCTCTTTATGACCTTAAACAAGCTCCTAAACAATGACACGTCAAATTTAATAAAGTCATTTTAGATTATGGTTTCATTATCAATACATATGATAAATGTGTTTATTATAAAAAATTTGATGATGATTATATCATTTTATATCTTTATGTAGATGATATATTATTGTTTGGCACTTCACTTTATATTATCGAGCATGCGAAGCAATATTTATCATCTATGTTTGAAATGAAAGATTTAGGTCATGCAGATCTTATTCTTAGTATGAATTTAATTAGAGGTAATAATGATATCACATTAATTTTATCCCATGCGATAGAGAAAATGCTTAAAATGTTTAATTATTTTGATGTTAAGCATGTATCTACATATTTTGATTCCAATATGCATCTTACTAAGAATAGTTGTCGCGTTCCACTTCCTAAAGGAACGGTAACAATCACGTAACAAGTCCGCGACATATTTATTCCGAGAAGGTCATTTCTCGTAACAAATACATTAAGCGTAAACAAGCAATATACAGTATAATAAGAATAAACAAGAGAATAAAATTTTCAACAACTATTTTATTACATTCAAGATCCACAACTTTCAACTGATACCAATATGTCTTTAAAGCAAAAGTACAAATAACAAGAAGTTTTAAATATGAGGCATACAGAAAGGAAAGCTGAAATAGACTAAGAATCTGCTTATGATGCGAACTGGTTGTAATTCTCTACAGTCGATTTCACCTCCTCTACTCCTAAGTCATCCGACGAACATCCTAAGAAAAGAAAGAAACAAAATAGAATGCACATCTCAGCAAGTCCCCAAAAGAGAGAGTGAATTATGTAATGAAGTGCGAAATGACAGGTGATATAGCATGAATAAAAATCATGAACATGTGAACAAGTACGGCGTGATAATGTACATGCCAATTAAATAATACATGAGCATGGCAATAAATTATTGCATGTGTTGGTCAAATAAGCGAGTGATAAGTGTGTATTGGTGATCAAGAAGCGAATGTCAATGTGTCCCAAAAGGTCTCTACCAGGGTAATCTAACTTAACGTCAGTTCAAGTGCGAATGTCAACCAATCTCAAGAGTATTCTCGAATCCAAGGTTGTAATCCAGGGGTAAAGAATCATGGGCCTGAATCAAGTGTTAGTAACGAGACTTCAATCGTAATTGGGGTATTCCAAACCCAACATGCTATAATCCAGGGGTAAGGAAACACGGGCCTTTATGACATATTGCATGTGTTGGTATTCATGGATCTATGTACTAGGGGGACTCATGAATTTTGTTGGATTCATACTTAAACTACCCCAACACCCCGCGTATATTAGTCTATATGATTAATGTCACGAGTCATGATTGAATCCATGAATACAAGAGAGAATGTATAAGGTCAAGTTTTCAAGATCGAGTCATGTTAAGATCAAGTATTCATGTCAAGTTGTATTTATGGTTCGAGTCAAGTCAAGTCAAGA
Source organism: Agapanthus africanus (assembly GCA_030015575.1). Classification (NCBI taxonomy): domain Eukaryota; kingdom Viridiplantae; phylum Streptophyta; class Magnoliopsida; order Asparagales; family Amaryllidaceae; genus Agapanthus; species Agapanthus africanus. Next base: position 306,698,120 of record CM057339.1, read on the forward strand.
ATGCAGTGGTTTAGCACAAGTCATGTAGAGTATCATGTGTTGGGTTATGTGTGAGTCGATATTCATGCAATTTGATTTACATGAAGATACGAATTATATATAAGGAGATAGGCAAGTGGTAACACTTATTGTCTCTGGCTTCCCGAGGCTCAAGAGAGAATGGGCCACTTAAACCCATCTGCTACCTAAATACTTGCAAGCTACTAGTTTTATATATATAGGTATTTATGTAAAAAAAAAATAGGCCGTTAAAGTCTCAAGGGGTTTTTTATGTAAAAATATTCTATTTAAAAATTCTCGAGAATGTTTGATAAAAAAAATTATTATTTAAAATGCCGAGACTATTTAATAAAAATATACTTTTGGAATTTATAGTTTTTTGGTGAAAAATCCTAATTGGTAGAAGTTTAGGTTGTTTTAGTGAAAAAATCTTATCTTTTGGAAACTTAGGGTATTTTAATAAAAACTTAACCTTTTAAACTTAGGGGTATTTTATCTAAAATCTAATTTGTAACTTTGTTTTCTTTTTAGTTACAAATAGATGATAAATAATTAAATTAATTCATTTTTTCAATCTAATATTGTTGAATTTTTTATATTTTTTATTCATCTTTCTTTTCAAAATCGCGCTCTATGAAGAGCTCTGTATCTTACTCCACTAAACCTCAAGATGTGCTTTAACTAGCACCATCCACAACTGGGTTCCCCTAAAGAGGGTTATAGAGGAAAAATGTGCAAAGAAAAAAGTAATAGTTAAATTCTATTTTTAAAACTCGAGGTATTTTTGTGCAAGTCTACTCTTTAGAAATTAATATAAATTTTAGTGGATTTAGGATTTCAAGAGTGCATGTGGGGTGGGGCATTACCCTGTGTGTTATCTACAATAACCTATCACAAAAATAGTATTGAAAAAATGATAAAACGTGGTATTTATTCGCTATGTTGTTTTCTTTACAACCTAGATGTAACAATTACAATATAAACTAATATTGTTTAACATGTCAAAATTCCATTTTAAATAAATATAGAATTTACATGAATTAAGTAAGACATGGATTGCAAGAATAATAGAATGGTAAATTTATTTTTCTTGTTTTCAAGATGAAACTTAGTATACTAATAAATGTATCATGTGATGAGGAGAGAAGAGGAAAGAGGGAGAGATCAAAATGGGACTTACAACTAAAACCTACAAGGAGGGTGAAGAGGGAATAGAAAGGGGACTTACAAGTGATGTGAATCGATCTAACAATCGATTCACCGATAGTTTCTCGAGCGAAATCCTTACGTTTACGGAAGACGGCTTCACTAGGACCTGAGAGAACTTGGCTTTATTAAGACTTGAGAAAACAATTTTAAAGAGTAATCTTCAGAGGGAAATTTTGAGGGAAATCTCTTTGGACAACCATGAATTTATAGTAGAAGGAAATGGAGATATGGTGAATTAAAAAAGAAATTAAAATGCATTTAAAAGAGTTTTAATTAGGCATTTGAAGGGGTGATAGCTCTCTGGTTGAGTGGAGAGTTTTGGACAGTGGAAACGAGCAGTCGTCAGGCCAAGGGATGCATGAGCACGGGCGGGGCATGTTTGGCCTCGCTCTGGTCGCCCTAGCCATGCCCAAAACCGCCCAGGGCGGGTCCAACTTAGGTTCTGTGATCGAGTTTCGGGTCTCTGCCTCGGGTCAGTACAACCAGTCTAAAAACATTTTTTATTTATTTTGTAATGTTTTAGAACTACGTGCATCGCTCGTGAAATCTCCGGGGCTCCAAAACGGCAAAAAGAAAAATATAATAAAATAATTGTGCTGCAAGAATTCGAACACACGGGCTATAGGACAACAATGTAGAGACATAACCAATGGGCTACAGGTTCTTGTACTTAATTCATCAAGAATTACTTATAACTTAATACTTAAACAGAAACTGCCTCTTGTATTAATTAAAACAAAAGTGAGCGCATGAAATTTTGGGTCGTTACATTCTACCCTCCTTAAAAATAATTTCGTTTTCGAAATTACTTAAGGAGGATGTTGCTGTTAGTGATATATGCCTTAGAGGCCATTATTGTATATTACTGATTTGTATATTACATTTTGGAAGCTTGGTATATACACAGATATAATAACAGTCTTGCTCAAAATGGTAGTTCACTACTTTATTTGATTCTACCTCAATATGTGTATATATTTCTTTTAGCATGTCGCTAATACATATTGGTAGAGCCCTTAGGATGTTTGCTTGACTATTAGCGTTGTGATGACAGTCACACTAGTGGGGGCTGGATAGTCTATAAGCACATCCTTATACATGTCCCTAGTTGTAGGATTACCTCAATATGTGTATATGCTTCTCATCCCAGCAGGGGAGATGGCATGTCCCACAGCCATTGGTATGTCGTACTGGAGATAGTATACATGTGCTCATTGGGTTATGAGTTACACTGGACGAACTCGATAGGAACTGCTGGTTGGTATTATACCTATCATCAGGTAGCAGTTCCCGGATGGCATGAGTATAAGTTAGTCCGTTGACTTGACATCACTATTCGTCTCGAGTGTATTCCCACTATATTTAGATTACCACCTTACCACGGCTCAAAGGAGTCATGCAAACATATAGTAGTTGGGTGCAGTCCCGAAGCACTTGAAGGAAGTAGTGGTTAGATAGGATTCGTCTCTCCCAGTATTGGGGGTTGATATCGCGCTGTGTTCAGAAAGTCGTTACACAAAGTCTCTGGCCAGGGCAAGTGAGATTTATCCGTAGGTACTCCAGTAGCTTCTCAGTGTGTATTGGGCTCTACCCCGGCACGACTTATTGCACTATTAGGAGTCTGACAGTTACCACCCCCTAGGCCTGATATGCGAGTATCTTAGACGAACAGACCGGACTGTATGGAGATTGTCACAGATAGGCTCAGTAGGAGTTCAGATGAGTTTGCTCATCGGCCGTCTTATCGACAGATACCTGGGTAGCCGTTACGTGCAGCTAGTACTGCTGACAGACTTGTGGTTAAACCCACTGCCAGCGTACTATCGAGTCTTTAGAGTCCCACACAGAGGGTTTTCCTGCTTCGGGCGAAACGATGTAGAGATCGTATGGTTTTACGGCAGGGTTCCGATCACATACATGTATTGGCTGCACGGATGTTGTTCGAACGGATAATACTAGCGGGCTTTGGTTTAAACCTGTCACGCCCCGCTTCCCAGTGTACGGGTAAGGAGACGCGACGAGACCCGCTACGTATTTACTTAGAAGTAAACACGCTAAGCGTAACTAAGCAATATAATAAAGTACACAAGAAAAAAATGACAAGCGATATAAATGAATAACAACTTTTATTGATTAAACATTTCTTTATAATACAACTGAAAATGTAAATACAAGAATGGAAAGCAATGCCTAAATAATGACATGTACTGAAAATAAAAGTATGTACAAGTAAAGCCTAATGGTCGTACTGCTTAGTGGTCTGCTCCAAGTGCTCATGGCTGGTCAAGAACTCCTCAACGTTCGGTCCTCCCGACAACATTCCAAAGAAAGGAGAAATATGAATGTCGTCAGCAAACTATCGCTCGGTAAGTCCCAAAGAGAGATAGAAATAGAATAGACAAAAAGAATATAGTTGTATATTGTTTGATTGTTATGTTAACGAGGTTGTTTGTAACTTGGTACATAATATTCCAGTGTATACGAGAGGAGTCCAACTTACACCGTGGACTTTGGTAACCCGTAGTACAAGGCTCCGTCGATAAAACCACGGAACAACGGCAATGGATGCATAGATACGTCTTTTAATGACCATCTCATTCCACCTTTAACACATTCTGTGCCAGTCTACCCATTTAAAACCCCGTAATGTATTTTTTATTGATTTGTATTGTTTTGTTTAATAGATGAACGACTTGCCGAAACCATGATATCATGTAAACGGAATGGGTAGTCATGTAATCAGAGTATATTCATAGTTCGGTTCAGTCGAGTCATGTTGATATAGATTGAATTATGGTATAAACGAATTCATGTTGAAATGGAGTTATACTTGAATCATATTCAAGGATAGATTGATTGATTCGGACTAGACTGAGACTCTGTCTGAGTCAGACACATTAAAACGAATTGAAGTCCTGAATTAGTTTTGATGTTATCGGCAACTGCTGCACATAGATGACAGGATTTGTGTCTTTTTCCAAGACAATTACCGTATTGATAACATCGTTTTTAGGTTGTCTACCTTAGATAAGCAAGCATTCATATTCTCCGGCTCCCTGAGGCTTAAGAGAACCGGTTCCGCTTAAACCTATATTACTAGGGTCCTTATTGTAAATTAATATAACTTGAGGGGGTTTTATGAAAAATAGTTTTGATATATTTTCTAAATAAACCTCAAGTATTTATTTATCGTGTTTAGGGTTTTCATAGATGTAGTTTTTATAAAATAAAATATTCTAGTGGATATAAACCTAACTTGAATAGTATATGGTATTATAGTGTAATATTGGAATTGTATTGATTTGTATTGGTAATTTCATGAAATTTGTGATTCCTTTGATTTAGAAAACATGGAATATATATATATATATTGTATATTTAAAGTAGATATTTTGATAATATATATATATATATATATATATATATATATATAACTTATTTATTAAATAGAAATCACATTTTTCTTAGAAATTGCATTAACAATTCCATCGAGATCGGATGCTCCGTGAGGAGGTCTGCATCTCGCTCTACTAGGCCCGAGGATGTGCGATAACCTGCACCATCCCGATCGGGTTTCCCAAAATGGGTTATAGAGGCTTATTTGCAAGGAATTATTTAATACACTAAAAAAACGGTTTTTGAAAGTTTATGATATTTAAATGTAATTTCGTATTTTATCCCACAAACTAATGTTCCAAAAGTCATCGTGCTATGTCAAGAATGAGTGTTGTGATGAGGTAGGTCATTACCTCGTGAGTTTTCTAAAGGTAATACGAGCAAAAAGATAAGGTAATGTCGTATACAAACTTAAGGGTATTTTACTGTAAAAGTGAAATAGAATTTGTTTAATATAATATTTTGAATTGAAACTTTGTCCAATTGTTATTTAATGGTTACTAAAAAAAATATAATTAAAAGGTTAATTTGTTTAATAAAAATTGAGTTTTTAAAGAAATGAAAATCGGAAGTCGGATTAACTCCGCTTCCGACGAGTTTTGAAAATATGATTCTTTTTAATGGAGAGAGGAGAGGGAAGATGGGACTTACTGGATGCAAAGAAAGAGGAGAGGTCTATGAACAAGTTGAGGGTATCGTGGAGTTGTTTCGTCGTCAGATTTGTCCCGAAACGTCGCCGGAACTTTGCCTTGAGCTAACTCCACTTGTACAACTTCTTGGACTTAGGAATTTTAAAAAGTTTTGGCAATGGAATTCTGAATGAGGAGGCTATGGTGTAGTGTGGTATTTATAGGAGAAATTAGGCTTTTGAGAATTGAAGAATGAATTAAAAATATGCATTAAAATTTGGATTAATGCCTCATTTTAATTCTCTGGAAATGTGCAGGGAAATCAAACAGACTAGGGTTAGTGGGAGGATTCTAAGGGTTGTAGGGTTAAAATTTGATGGCATTTGCAACCGAGGGGGGGGGGGGGGCGGTGCCGGCCCCATTGCACATCTCGCCGGTCGATTTCGAGGGTGGGGAGCTTGGATTCTTGCCACTTGTTGGTGTCGTTTCAACTAGCCTAATGCACATGTTTGATTTTTGTATGACTTTTCATTTTACGTCTAGTGCATGTGCAAACTTTTGAGCTTCTAAAAGTTTAAAAGAAAAATCAATAAAAATAATATGTGGCTGGAGGGATTTGAACACAGGGGCTACGTCACAGCAATGCAAGGTTTTACCAATGAGCTATAAGTGCTTTCTTGTTGTTCTAAAGAAAATTAAATTTATAACTTGTGCTCAGGCCTAGTTGCTCCTTTCTGTATTTTGAAAAAATTCTGTACATAAAGTTCAGGGTCATTACAAAGCCGAATCCTAGTATTATATTATTGGAGTGTTACCATCTCATTGTATTCGTATTTTTTGGAATACGAATACGGGTATGTATATACGGTGAGGGCATTCTTGTAATTTCACAAGAGATGCTTCTAGAAGGGGACACCTCATTATTTGGTTTATCTATTTTTGGAAATAGATTAATGAGATGTAAAATGGAGGCATGGGAATGAAGCATGGCTTATGCATTTGTTTATTAGTTTGGATACACCATTGAAGCATGGTTGTTATTTTCTATATGAAAATAATCCATGCTTCATGAGTGAAAAGAGACAAGCCATTCTTCACTTGAAAAAAAAACTTGATCATTTGTAAATTTCCTTTCTCTCTCCATTTTCTTCTCGTTTCTCAAAAACCCTAACCTTCATATGTGTTGTGAGCTATAGGATTATATGTGATAAAACACTCCATTAGACACTCTACATCTTCTAGGCTACCTAGTTTGCTAAACTAGGTACCTTAGTTACCTTGGTTTAGAGCTTGGAGCTTGAAGTACATACTCTCGGGTGGATCGTCTTCGACATGAGGAGGCCGACGTTTCAAGCGCAACCTGATCATCGAGGAGCTCGAGAAGAGGAGGAGAAGAAGAAGACCCGAAAGGCTTGTGAACAAGGAGGTATAAAACTCTTACCGAGTAGTTAAACCTCTAAGTAGTATAAATAGTTAAGGTTTCTATAAAGATCCTGGAGTTTAGTCGGTGTTGCATAGTATGAAATAATCGTTTTTTGTAAATTCCGCCTCCCCACAAGTGCGCGGGGTGTGCGACACCGATTTACAGTGGTATCGGAGCCTACTCAGACCTTAACTAGTTTGTTAGACGATGTTTAAAGTTACGAAACCGAAATAACTCCGAATCAGTCGAAACGAAATCCAAGTTTCTGTTAATTTTCAAAAAGCCTCTAAAAATTATTTAAACAATTGCAGAGTGCTCTGTTAGTTGTAACTAGAACACTACAGAAAAACGAGACAAAAACTCCAAAGTTTGGCCGGCCAGATGAACATTTTTCCCGGCCTCCCCGGCCGTACTATGGAGTTTGATCTTGGGTTTTTGGTGGTGTTCTGGAATCTTGGATTTAGGTTTTCAGGTGATGTTTGTTTTTGCCCAGATTTCATATTCTGTTATCTTTGTGTTGGGGCAATACGGAGTATTTCGAAGTCGCGGTTTTAATATCGTTTATAAGTTTCAGTTTATATATGTGTTGATAAACGTTTACTAATTGATATATGCCGATAAGTGGGGGTTGCACATATTTGTATCTTGATGATGGTTTGTGTATATGAAGTATTGGATTATCGTGGATGAATAGCCGGGGGATGTGAGAAGAGTGTTTTCTTTTCTTTCATTCATGTAAATTTGTAAATTGATGTAATATTATTTTTGCGGGGCACATCCGGGTTGAGGTTGTAGCCACCATTGTATTATTTCATTTACTTTTTCTTGTACTTAGGATAGACCCAAGGTGGGGTGCACAAACTACTGGGTTCTTGAAGTGCCGAGTGGTCTACTCATTTTATTGAGCGAGGTTGCTTCACTTCGGGAATTTGGCAGGTAGTTTGCCACACCCGTAGGGGTCTAGAGTGGGGTTTGGCTATTCATCACGACCGTGAAATCCGTCTTTCGTTCTAGGCTAAAACGAAACACGAAATTCCTAATATATCCAATATATTCATCTGTGATCTGGAATGCCTATTATTTCGTTTGAAGAATGGCTATATATATATTATACATATAATAAACGTTGCTTATGTTTTGCACCCGTGCTAGTCCAGCCCCCGCTCTGTCGTTAGTTAAGTAACCTACAAGTGCATAACGGGGCCCCGTGGCGAATGCGGATGGCATAAGCTTACGTTCTATTTTTGTTTCTTTTCCGCAATGATAGGGTTAAATGATGGGACCACATTAATATTGATTAATGCAAGGAAAACAAACCAAAGTTTAAATCGTTGGAGCAATTTCAAAACCACTCGGTTTTCTTGAAAAACAACTTTTAAATGCGGAGCCTAAACCACTCCTTTTAAAAGCCATCATGGTTCCTTCGACTATATCAAGTTCATTACGTTCACGGTTTCACTAAAACCATCTGTAGTCCTCCGTCATTTCAGATGGGTATTCAGTAGTATTCAAGCTATATATTTTGATATTCGCCAAGGCATAGTGATTGGTAGCTGCTGGGTATTCATCTGTAGTATAGATAGATGCGTTGATTTGGGACAGTCGTACAACTATTTTGGCCCTCGTCAAGGGTTTGTACGGATGGGTTCAAATTAACCTGGATAATGACCGGTAGAACTTGACCTGCGTCTTATGATATGTTGGCCTTCGTCAAAGTCATAAGCGCTTGGGGCAAAAATCCATATCGGGAGTTTCAAAGGAAAATAAAACTTGCTAGTGTTGCATACCATTTGGAGTGTGATGATTTTGGTAAGATTCCTTCAAGGTTGTCACACGATGATATTTGGATCCCGATCCTACTGTGAGTATCCACTACTCCTCGGGAGATTTTCACTAAAACAATCAATGCTATAAACCAAGTAGGTGTCTAGAACGGTGTTAGCGAGGTTACGCCTCCAGAGAAAAGAGGTTATGTAATTAAGGAACTTCGCGAAAGCGTTGGAAAACCTCCCTCGAAGTACCAATACTAGCCTGGCCGAAAAGTTAAGCAAGAATTGCAGGGTGAGATTAATCCTGACTATTTCTTCTTTTATGATTTGAAGGAGAATTCGAGGAACAGTAGGAGCCATCCTGTTTAGATAAAGTAATAATCAATCTAAACTTGTAAGAGTATCATGCTGAGTGTTTCTTCTCTCTCCTGACAGCAGCGACCAAAATGATTGGGCTTAAGTTATTGCTAGATAATATTAAATTGACTGAGCCAAACTATAAAGATTGGCTAAAAAATGTCTAAATGGCCATTACCTATGACAAGCTGGGATACCTCCTTACTACCAAAGTCCCTGCCGTCCCAGGTCCAGATTCCACCGTCGTGGATGTTGAAATCTGTAAGACATGGGAAATAGACAGTGTAAGAGCCAAGTGCCTCGTGCTGCCCTCAATGGATAATGAACACCAGAGGCAACACGAGAAGATGAACTAAGCTTCCATCTTCCTCCATACCAAGGAATTATATGGAGAGCAATCTCGTATCGCAAGATATGAGACCTCGAAAAAATTGTTTTAGGCGAGATTGGCTGTCGGGTCATCTGTAGGGGATCACGTCCTTAAGATGATCAGCTTTATTGAAGAGCTCACGGACCTTGGGACCACATTGAAGAACGAGTTGTATACTAACTTGATTTTACAGTCTCTCCCCTCTACCTACGCCCAGTTTATCTTGAATTTCAACATTCAAGAGAAGGAAGTTTCACTTCCAGAACTCTTCAAGATGTTGAGGAGCGTTGATGGCACCATGCAGAAATCTAGGGAGACACCCGCTCTGCTTATTGGGGAATCTTCCTTTTCTAGATCCAAGGCGAAAGCCAAGGGAAAGAAGAAGAAGGTCTCCACCAAGCCGAAAGGCGGTGTCAGTAAGGTAGAAGGAAAGGGCATGGCAAAAGTTTAGGGGCTGATAGTCCGGAAGAAGGAATGTTTCTATTGTCACGGGAAAGGGCATTGGAAGAAGGACTGCAGGACTTGGAAAGCCAGAAATCAGGATTCGAAGCACGTTGTGACTTCGACTTCAGGTGTGTTTATAATTGAAAACTGTCTGTCAATTAACTCTACTTCCTGGGTACTTGATACCGGATCAGGATCTCATATCTATAATTCATTACATGCTCTGAGAAACTGTAGAGTATCAAGGCAGGCGATATGACTCTCAGGGTTGCTAACGGAATGAGCGTGGATGCTGTATCCGTAGGGGAATGTCACTTATGATTGACAAGCGGGCAGATTTTGATTTTGCTTAACTGTTTGTGTGTACCTAGTTTGGCATGCAATATCATCTCTGTATCTTTACTATCTAAAGAAGGTTATGATTTTACATTTGTAAGCTATGTCGTCCACATCCACCTTAATCATACTCTGATTGGGTCAGGTACACTAAATAACGGTATATACGTATTAAATCAAGCTCAGGTTTTCAATGTCCAGAACACACTTAAAAGAACGTCTCCGGAATTAAATCAGGCTTTCTTATGGTATTGTAGACTGGGTCACATCAATGAAACACGATTGACGAAGTTACATAAAGAGGGATATTTTGATCCGTTTGAATATCAGTCTTATGCAACTTGTCAATCATGTCTCAAAGGAAAGATGATAATGACTCCGTTCACTGGATACGGAGTAAGAGCCAGCGAGCTCTTGGGACTCATACACAGCAACGTGTGTGGTCCAATGTCTACACATACAAGAAGTGGTTATTCCTACTTCATTACTTTTATGGATGATTTCTCAAGGTACGAACATGTATTCTTGATGAAACATAAATCTGAGGCTTTTGAGAAATTCCAGGAATACAAGAATGAAGTGGAAAAACAAACCGGCAAAAGTATTAAGATACTTAGATCTAATTGAGATGGTGAATACTTAAGTACCGAGTTCCTGGATTACTTAAAAGAGAATGGAATTCTCTCTCAGCTTACTCCTCCATACACACCTCAACACAACGGTGTATCGGAAAGGCGGAACCGAACCTTATTAGATATGGTGCGTTCCATGATGAGTAACGCTGAGTCACCGCGATCCTTCTGGGGTTATGCACTAGAATCAACTACATATCTTTTGAACAAGGTTCCTACTAAGTCAGTGCCTACCACACCATATCAGATGTGGAGTGGGAAGAAACCCTATCTTAAGTATCTAAAGATATGTGGATGTCCAGCTTTTGAAAAAAAAGCATGCGGACAAGCTCGAGGCACGTTCAGTACTGTGTAAGTTTGTGGGATACCCAAAGAACTCCAGGGGGTATCTTTTCTATTACGCGGAGGAACAAAAGGTCTTTGTTTCTCGGCATGCCCACTTTTTGGAAACTCAATTTCTTGAAAAAGAAATAAGTGGGAGCGCAATAGAACTGGAAGAAATTCCAGAACCACAAGCTATTACTGAAAGCATGGTGGAACCAGAAGTTTCGAAAGAACCGGACATTCCCGCACCACTCCGCAGGACCAGTAGGCAGTCTTATCCGCCCGAGAGATACTACGATTTTCTTATAGACGGGGATAGAAAGGATTACATCATCGACGATGATGAGCCAACTAGTTTCCAGCAAGCCATCAGGAGCAATGACTCGATAAAATGGCTGGATGCAATGCAGACCGAAATGGAGTCCATGTACACCAACAAAATATGGACTTTGGACATTGCTCCAGAAGGGGTAAAGCCCGTAGGCTGCAAATGGATCTTCAGAAAGAAGATTGGTGTAGATGGACATATTGAAACCTATAAGGCTAGACTTGTTGCAAAAGGTTTTCGTCAAAGACCTGGTTTGGACTATGATGAAACCTTTTCTCCAGTGGCTATGCTCAAATCCATTCGGATCCTTCTTTTCATTGCTGCCTTCCACGATTATGAAATTTGGCAGATGGACGTAAAGACCGCTTTACTGAATGGAAATTTGGAAGAGTGTGTTCATATGGATCAGCCGGAGGGTTTCATAGAGAGTGGGAGCAGCGGAAGAGTGTGCAAGTTGCTTAAGTCCATTTATGGATTAAAGCAGGTATCGCGGAATTGGAACATCTGTTTTGATGAGACGGTCAAGAAATTCGACTTTATCAAAAATCCAGATGAACCATGCATTTATAGTAAAATTGTAATGAGAACTGTGGTATTCCTCGTCTTGTACATGGATGGCATTCTTCTAATAGGAAATAACATTCCTATGCTACAATCAGTCAAAGGATTCTTGTCATAAAGGTTTTCCATGAAGGACCTGGGTGATGCCTCCTACATTCTGAGGATCCAGATCTATCCTGATAGATCTAAGAGAATGTTGGGACTTTCACAGTCCAAGTACATCGACACCATACTGAAAAAATTTAGTATGGAAGATTCAAAATGCGGTAACCTGCCGGTTTGTCACGGAATCACCCTCTCAAAATAGATGTCTCCCAAGACTGATTTGGAAAGGGATCGTATGACTAGTATATCCTATGCTTCTGTGGTAGGCTCTATAATGTATGTGATGTTGTGTACCAGACCAGATGTAGCATACGCACTGAGCGTTGTAAGCAGGTATCAGTCAAACTCAGGGGAGAAGCACTGGACAGCAGTGAAGAACATTCTCAAGTACCTGAGAAAGACTAAGGAGATGTTCTTGGTGTACGCCAGTGAAGACCTCCAGATCGAGGCCTTCGCCGACTCCAGCTTCCAGAGTGATAAGGATGACTCCAGATCCATGTCGGGTTATGTCTTTACCCTCAATAGAGGGGCGGTCTGTTGGAAGAGCTCCAAGCAAGACACCGTTGCTGACTCGACGATGGAAGCGGAGTATATTGTTGCATGTGACGCCGCGAAGGAAGCAGTCTGGATAAAGAAGTTCATTACAGAACTTCAGGTGGTTCCGTCCATTGTTGATCCAATACCTCTGTACTGTGACAGCAACGGGCTATAGCTTTAGCGAAGGAACCAAGGTCCCATTAGAAGTCCAGACATATCGTGAGGCAGTACCACCTGATCAGGGAGATCGTTGATCGCCGGGAGATCAGGTGCGGAGAGTAGAGACAGAGAACAATACTGCAGATCCACTCACAAAGGCCATCTCTCAGACACAATTCGAAAGGCTAATCGAGATGATAGGTCTGCGATATGCCAATACATGGCCTTAGTGCAAGTGGGAGATTGTTAGTGATATATGCCCTAGAGGCCATTATTGTATAGTATTGGTTTATATATTACATTTTGGAAGCTTGGATATACATAGATATAATAACAGTCTTGGTCAAAATGGTAGTATGCTACTTGGTTTGATTCTACCTCAATATGTGTATATGTTTTTTTAGCATGTCGTTAATACATATTGGTAGAGCCCTTAGGATCTTTGCTTGACTACCAGCATTGTGATGGCAGCCACACTAGTGGGGGCTGGATAATCTATAAGCACATCCTTATACAGGTCTCTAGTCGTATGATTTTCGAGACGAGGCATCGATACTCCAGAGTAGACTAGTGTATACGCTTCTCATCCTAGCAAGGGAGATGGCCTGTCCCACAACCATTGGTATGTCGTACCGGAGAGAGTATATAGGTGCTCATTGGGTTATGAGTTACACTGGACGGATTCAATGGGAACTGCTGGTTGGTATTATACCTATCATCAGGTAGCAGTTCCCGGGTGGCATGAGTACAGATTAGTCCGTTGACTTGACATCTCTATTCATCTCGAGTGTGTTCCCACTGTACTTAGATTACTACCCTACCACGGTTCAAAGGAGTCGTGTAAATAGGTAGTAGTTGGGTGCAGTCCCGAAGCACTTGGAGGCAGTAGTGCTGTTTCCCCCCAATAATAAAAGAGCAAGGCTCTATTCAAACTTTGAAAAGAGGCAGCGCCTCACGTGCCTTGCACAAGGGTACCAGCGCCAAGAGTTAAAAACTCAGAGGCAGCGCCTCACGTGCCTTGCACGAGGGCGCCATCACCAAAAGTTAAAAACTCTGAGGCAGCGCCTCACGTGCCTTGCAAAAGGGCGCTATCACCAAAAGTTAAAAACTCTGAGGCAGCGCCTCATGTGCCTTGAACGAGTGCGCCAGCGCCAAGAGTTAAAAAGTCTGAGGCAGCGCCTCACGTGCCTTACACGAGGGCGCCGGCGCCAGAACTAAAAGTTCTCTGCCATTGGATCAAAGATCCAACGAAGATGAGAAATCATCAAAATACAGAATTAAATTCTGTTGAAAAAATATTCCTCAAATCTTTCTAAACGAGGAAGATTATTCTCTGTAAAACAGAGTACCGTTGGATTAAAAATCCAATGGTGATTAAAAATCACCAAGCTACAGAATAAGCTCTGTATGGGAAAATATTTCCCCAACCTTGTTAAAAACAAGAAAAATATCTTCTGTATAACAGAAATCCTAGGATCAAAGATCCAACGGTGGATAAAATCCCCAAATCAATTAAGGATCACTCAATGAGAGATTTTTTTAACTAAATCAACAAACTTGTCTCCACTATATAAAGGCCCCAAGACTTCAAGTCTTGTACAGCGGAACCCCCCATAAACTTCAAGTTCAAAAAGAAAAGCAAGCAAAAAAGAAAGCTTTAAGAGAGAAGAAAGAAGAAGAACTTTCTTCAAGGTAAATAAAAGTAATAGAGATCAGAGTATCTCATTTGCATATCTAAGGGTTTAACCCTCATAAAAGAACATAGTTCTTTCCCTGGATCTGAGATCCATGAGACAAGTCTCCCACAAATGAGAATTTAATTCTCATGGGGATGAATTTGTTCTTGGGGATCAAAGATCCAGAGAAGAACAGAGAATTGAACTCTTCAGAACATAATACATGAAGAAAAATTAGCGCCAAACGTCTCACGTGTCCCTCACGTGGGCGCTGCTCAATAAAGAGTGCTTAGCATTCAGTAGTTGGCGCTCAGCGCCAAGCGCCTCACGTGCCCCTCACGTGGACGCCGCTTAATAAAGAGTGCTTAGTACTCAGTGGTTGGCGCTTAGCGTCAAGCGTCTCAAGTGCCCCTCACGTGGGCGCTATTCAGCATAAAGTGTTCTGCACTCATAAACCAGTGTCCAATGCCTGGCACCTAGCACCAAGCGCCCCACGTGCTCCACACGTGGGCGCCATAAAGAGTGTTTAACACTCCATAAAAGACAAATAAAAGGAAAAATAAGATAAAGTGTGGGCGTTAGAACCCATATGGATGCTCAGCATCGTTGGCACCGAAAGGGGACCAAGCCCAAGCAAGTGTTTAACACTTTATTCAAAAATGAAATGACTGGGCTGAGCCCAAGTTTGGCCAAACTCCTAATCAACCGAGCACATGGGCTTTTTATTTTCCAGGGTGGTCTTAGTCTCAAACAAGACTACCGAGCTTTTGACGAATATTCATTGGTTTCAGGGTACATCTCCCCACACCTCTGATATATGTCATTGTAATTGTTCAATGTCTTCAGAGAGGTGGCGGGTCCCGACAACCAACAACTTCTTAGACCGCAACGTCCTTAAACTAGCTATGGACCGCAACGTCCTAAAACCAAGACAATAGAGCCCAAATGCTCTTTTGTTGGGTCTGAATGATCCAAAAAATCCTGTTGAGTAGATCTTAGCCTAAAATTAGACTAACGTATTCTCAACAAACATTTAAGTTGATCTTAATCCCAAACGAGATTAACGATCCTTAAATCAAACCAAAACAAAATCTAAGAAGATACGGATTTGGACTAATCCACGCCCTACGGGCGACAACATAAATCAGTCTCCGTATACAATCCACGGGCAACCAAAAATAAAATAAACATACATGACACGAAGTGAACTGCTGGAGCAGGAGAAAGTGGTTACCGCGATGCGGTAACGTGATTAACTGCAGGGGCTTGCGTCTGCAGGGAAGAGCGTCCCCACGATCAAAAACCCTTCGCAAATGAGGTGGAATTTGATGAAGTCTGCTATAACGGCCGCATCTGTCCAAACTTCCGATACACGGTGCCATAAATCAACTTGGCATCTTCGGAGAGGTGGACAGATAAATCTAAATAGCATCTGCCCCCAAATTCAGGAAGGACGACCTACGCGGTTTCGTCTCCCGTTTTCGGCGGTAAACAGATTCCGGCACGCCTGGTAGGACCTTTTCCTCTTTCCACTCCACACTTCGTGTATCGTGTTCGCGAACGAATCACGGTTTAATATAGTTGCCCCTGGATTCGAGATACTAAGATTTGGTGTCTTGCTCCTGTGCAGAGAAGAGAAACCGATGGCCTCCAACTGCACTAACTGCAACAGTAACTCTCACTCCACCCCGACTGGAGGAGTGACTTATGGGTCCCAAGCGGCTCCATCTTTGCAATGCCAGTGGAACAGGTGACTCAGGCCACAACTGGATTATTCTTCGGGACTATGCTCCCGCCAATGAGCTTCAATGCTTCAGTGCCGTTACAGGAAGCTTCGAAGAAGTCGGTCTTCGATCGACTTGCAACTACCACGGCCCCTCTCAACGGGTCATCCAATTCTAACGCTTAAGTCTTCAACAGGCTGAGCCACAGCTCGAATGGGCCCGCCAAGAGGCTCGCGATACCTGAGGGGGTTATCCCGAAACGGATAGCCGTTCCAGCTCCAGCGAGAGAAGTCAGCAAAGGGGTGTCTCCTACTAAAGGCTCGGTCTTCGCTAGATTGACCATTCCAACTCCTGCTTCCAGTGAAGTTATCATGATTTCTTCCCTACCCGAAAGTCAATCTTCGACAGGTTAGATGTTCCCTCTCAACAGACGTCAGTCTTCGACAGGCTGACACCAATAGCAGCCTCTTATCAGAGTAGGGGGCATGATGAAGCTACTCCCATAACTGAACCAGTCCCATCTGCAAGGCATGCTCGACGTCGCCACTGGCGCTGAGTGAGGAAATCCGGGAAAACTCTCCCTCCGGACTTACCCCACCAGCTCCAACGGTGGAAATTAACGCTGTTGTTCCAACTGGGAACAGCTTCGAGCTGCTCAGGAGGGTGCGCAAAAACTCTCCAACCGCCATATTGAAGAAGTCTCCTCCGCCTGTTGAAAGCATGACACGGGTGTAGCCAGAATAGCCTCCTCAGCGGTTGTCCTCCAAGATCCACAGAGTCTGGCGGAAAGTCTAAGACTCTGTAATTGACAAAGACTACTCTCGTCGACTGAAGAAAACAAAGGCTCGGCAAGGGGAGGACCATCCTGCCGTCATGCCGCGGAAAGTATCGTCTACACGGGTGCTCGCTGCAACGGCTCCCTCAACTTCGGCCTCCCACAAAAAGAGAAGGCCAGAGAATCAACCACCACCGGCGACAAATTCTAAGCGTGATGGATCCAAACGCCCTAAGTCTGGGGGCATGGTAGTGCACATGGTGTACATGGCTTCCAGCAAAGAGGAAAGCCGTACTTCCGCGGGTCATCGACCACTTACAGGTCTGTGACAAAGGCTCAGGAGCAACAACAAAAGCTCCAGGAGATGCTGACAAAGATGGCCGCACTCACGGGGCAGAAAGAAAACCCAGAAATATCGTCCGAACAACGCCAAGATCAGGAGACCGATGCGGAATTCCTGCGGAGGGTACTAGAAAGAAAGGATAAAGAGGCCGCGGAACAAGCCACTAATATGAGGCAGATGGCGCTCATGTTCCAAGACATGGTCGGGATGATGATTCAGCCGGAACCTCCAGCCGAAGATCCGCCGATAATCATTGAAGACGACAGAGGAGAGACATCGAACCCTCCTCCGGTTTTATCAGCATCCAGGGAGGAGACGATCTCCAAACCTGCCCTTGATGACTACATAGCTCAACATATACGAGCTTATCAGGCAAGTGAAGTGTTTGGTCACGTCGTCAGAACTGGGCGACCTTATCCAGGCTGATACGATAAAATTAAGTACCCGCCGGGATTTACGATCTCTAAGTTCCATGTGTATAAAGGGACGGGCAATCCGCACTAGCACGTTGCTCAATTCAGGGCTTTGTGCGGTAATACCGGGGGCGATGACAAACTGTTGCTCCGCCAATTTTTTGGCAGCTTGTGTAAGTCGATGTACAACACCCCACGACTTAAGGGGAGGCAGAAATATGAAAAACGATCTTGTTCTTTGCTTAAACATCAACTAACCGCATGAATCGAAGCTAAACGATAACTAACAACTATCATAGAAGTTCTAAACTACTATGTGAAGTGATTATACCTTAAGAACCGTGTCCTTCGTCTTTACGAACTCCACCTCCTCCTTGGCCTTCTCCAAGTAGTAGACGATCCACCACGAGAGCTTTACTCCAAGATTTGCCTCTAAACTTGAGGCAACTAGGTTTTTTTAAGTGCTAATCAAAGTACCTAGATGATATAGAGTGAGGGTTATGGATTAAGTAGTCTAACTAATCCTTGTACTCAACACATGAGAGGGGGGGATTAGGGTTTGAAGAGAGGAAGCTTGAGGAGAGAGAATGTGAGAATGATAATTGAGATGAGAAAATAAGTTATCATAATATATATGAAGCATTAAGATTTATCAATAAAAGAAAAGAAAATGATGAATAATCATGCTTCATAAATATCTAATGGTGATTCATCTCCATGAGTCATTAAGCATTTATGATGCATTAATGATATGGATGAATCACTCATATGACTCACTAATCTCATTCAATGTATATGCCACCTTAACCTCCTTAGTCACCATCTTCTAGAAGCTTTTCACGCAATTACGAGAACGCCCCTCCTTTTCGTGAAAACACGGAAAAACTTTAGATTGTATAAATCCAATAACCGGATACTAGAAACTGGCTTAAACCAAAGCCGGCTAGTAAAAACTGTCCGGATGTCGTACGTGCGTAAACACACGTATGCGTCCGAACCCTTGTCGTAAAACCATACGACCTCTATATCGTTTCGCCTGGAGTAGGGAAACTCTCTGTGTGGGACTCTAGAGACTCGACTACTACGCTGGCAATGGGTTTAACCACAAACCGCAAGCGGCACTAGCTGTACGTAACGGTCCCCAGGTAGATGTCGATAAGAAGGCCGATGAGGAAACCCATCCGAACTCCTACTGAGTCTGATGTGACAATCTCCATACAGTCCGGTCCGTTCGTCTAAGACTATCGCATATCGGGCCTAGGGGGCGGCAAGAGTCAGTCCCCTAATAGCGGTATAAGTCGTGTCGGAGCGAAGCCCATTACATCCTGAGAAACTACTGGAACCTACCAGCAAATCTCGCTTGCCCTGGCCAGGGACTTTGCGTAATGGCTCTCTGACACAGCGCGATATCAACCCCCAATACCGGAAGAGACGAATCATGTCTAACCGCCACTGCCTCCAAGTGCTCGGGACTGCACCCAACTGCTACCTGTTTGCACGACTCCTTTGAGCTGTGGTAGGGTAGCAATCTAAGAACAGTGGGACACACTCGAGGCGAAGTAGCAGTGTCAAGTCTGCGGACTATGCTGTACTCATGTCACCTGGGAACTGTTCACTGACGACTGGTATAAAACTAACCAACAGTTCCCTGTGAGTCCTGTCCGGTGTACCCATAACCTAACGAGCACCTGCATACTATCTCCAGTACGACGTACTGACGGCTGTGGGACAGACCATCACCCAAACTGGGATGAGAAGCGTACACACTAGTCTACTCCGGAGTATCGATGCCCTGTCTCGATAATCCAACGACTAGGGACCTGAATAAGGATGTGCTTGTAGACTACCCAGCCCCTACTAGTGTGACTGCCATCACAACGCTGGTAGTCAAGCAAGATCCTAAGAGCTCTATCAATACGTTTACTCACATATTAAGATAGAAAAACCAAGTAGCATACTACCATGTTTAGCAAGACTGTTATATACATGTGAATATCCCAAGCTTCCATTAAGTAATATACAAACTAGTATGATACAGTAATGGCCTTCTAGGGCATAAACACTAACAGCTTGTCGGAGACAGCATTTAAATGGTATTCCGAGCTCCCGAATGATTCTATCAAAACATTTACGGAGATGGAATTATTATTCACACAGCGGTTCGCGAGCGCAAGCGAGCGTACCCCGATCACGGCATTAATCAATGCCAGAGTGAAGTCAGAAGAGACCTGGGTTCAATACGAAATTCGATGGCGTAACCTATGGTTAAAATGCGAATAACGCATAGAAGAAGCTCCTGCCGTGGGCATGTTCATGGGAACCCTTGATCCCCAGGCAACTATATCCCAGTTTATGATGTTCTTCAAACCGGCCACCTTCCAGGCCTTGATTGACAAACTGGCCCAAATGGACCAGATGGGCCATGGGCCGTCCTCTTCAAAGACAGATCTTCGGAATGAAAAGGGAAAAGGGAAAGCGACTTTCGTCGCCAACGCTCAACAACAACCGAGTGACCCGAAACCGGTGGCTCGCCAAAACAGCAAACCAAGATCCCTCGAAGAAAAGTTAAGACATCCTTACTCGTTCTCCCGGGATAAAACGAGGAGACTATTCGAACTAGCGGTGCGCAACAGGCTCATCACTCTGCCGGATCCGAGACGCCCTTTGCAACCTGGCGACGTCAACAATCCCAATTACTGCCCCTACCACCGAATAGTGGGCCATCCAATCGAAGATTGCTACGTCTTCAAAAACTGGGTTGAAGACCAGTACCAACAGGGCAAGTTCGCACTGTCCGAAAATTGGAAGGTAAACCCGCCACAACAGCACGCTCCTAAAAAGGTGGATACGCCGGGGGCATCATGCTCATTTATAGAGGAAGCTCCATGGGAAGTTGTCTTTTCGGCTAAAACTAAAAGAATGTTGAAGGATCTTCAAGCATGTCCGGCGATTAGGTAGAAAAGCCCACTGGAGCCTGAGATTATTGACGGGATGCTGAAACCGTGCCCAACGCCGAAAGTTCATAACGATGGGCAAAAACCCCAGGTCAAACCTTCAAAGTCTTCGAAGAAAAAGAAGAAGACCAAGAAGCCTGTGCAACCTAACGACAAGCGCACGGACCTGCAAAAGTACATTGACGCGCTGGAAGAATACAACCAAAAGGCGCGGACCCCAGTCACTCTCGAAGAGTTCCTCTAGCATATTCTTGAGAACAAAGACAGTGACATTGATGAAGGAGACGTCTCTTCAGAAGAACCTGAGGATTATGTAGTGAGTTTCCACATGATCTCTCACCTGTCGTTAAAAGACGAAGAAGCTCCCTCGGCGTCGGAAAGCAACGCAGAGGAACTGGGGGCAGGACCGGCGTCAAAATCCCTAGAACCGTTAGACGACTTGATCGATAAACTGCTGAACGGAGCCCTTCAAAAGAGCAAAGCTGACCGAGAGTGTGAAACAACCATATACAAAAAGGCCAAGCGTCGGCGTCAAGCTGAAAAAGCTCCGGTAATGAGAAGTCATAAAGTACCTCAACCGGATCGAAGCGCACCTGCCACCAGCAAAAGCAGGATCAAGGTAGGGAAGCAGTTCGCCAAAGCTCTGTTAATGGGAATGAAGCCGCCACCTTTCAAAGAAAATACTTTCGTGATTATGTGCTCCGACAAAGCGGATGTACATCCGAACTACTGCTTGTACCATCGAAGGGTCACGCACCCTACCGAAGAGTGCAATGCCTTCAAGAAATGGTGGCAGGGATACGTTGCCCATCAACAACACTTCAAGCAGATGAAGCGCAAATCCCGTCGAGAACAGAGAAGTACGACAGGTGAGCGCAAAGAAACAACCGGTAACTGTTATATGGTTGATGCCATTTTGACAAAAGGAAAATCTCAAGTTCTAACCTTCGGGAGCGATTCTGACGAAGAAATAGCCCTCGGCCCTCTCTTCAAGGAATCCACCTCCGGAAAAGAAGAAGAGACGAAGAACCGTGAGAACATTCATCTGCGTAACCGTACATTGCTTGAAAAGAATCTCGGACCCTCAAACAAAGGTTTGTGCAAGAAAGACAAGGGGAAGGAAAAAGTATCTGAGGAGATTGCCTTCGATGATAGAGTCGCCGAAGAGCTCACAATCAAGGACCCGCCCAAGAAGAACAAGGTGGATTACAATGTCCTGGCACATCTGAGAAAGATACCCTCACAATTGAATATTTTGAATGCCCTTCTCTTGTCTAAAGAGGCACGAGATTCCCTGATCAAGGCGTTACAAGAGCCCGATCAGTTTCAAACCTTCCTTGCAGAAGAAAAGATGAAGGACGAGCTGGAAGAAGTCCACACGGCTGACATCACCTTCAGCGATGAAGACCTCCTTCTCGGAACGTACGAGCACAACCGTCCGCTGTATGTAACCGGGTATTGTCACGACATCAAGATAGAGAAGATCCTGGTCGACAACGGGTCCTCCGTTAACCTTCTCAATGTGAGAGTGTTGAAGGAGATTTGCATGAATGTGCAGCACTTGGTTCGGGATAAAATTACCATCTCCGGTTTTAACTCTCAATCATCACAAACGCTCGGGTCTGTAATACTGACATTACGCTTCGGGCTGCTCGTCATTGACATCAAGTTCCATGTTATTGACGCCAAGACTTGCTACAAAGCTTTGCTCGGCAGGCCTTGGTTATATGAGTACAATATCATCCCTTCTACACAACATCAGTGTATGAAGTACTTCAAGGACGGCCTCGAGTATACAGTTACAGGGGAGCTGAACCCATTCTCTGTAAATGAAGTCCGCAAATATGAAGACGCTAAGTACTTACCAGACTTCGAAGATGGAAAGATGTCGCAAACCAGAGAATAAACAAAAAGCCATCGCCACTATCCCGATCTTTAGGAGCGATACCGAGGAGGATGAAGAGATGGTCTACTCGAGACAACCCCAAGGCAACAGGCCAGGACCATCTACTCCTATTCTGGTCTTTGGCAGTGACTCTGAGGACGATGCCAACGCAATGTTCTCCGTCTTCCCGTCAATGCAGACCTTTGCTAGAGCTGACCAGAGTTTACAAATTACCATGGTTCCGCAGCGGCATTACAAAGAACTTGATGCGCTTGATACGTACAGCGTGCAAGAGCTGCAGAACATCTACGTCCCTCCTAAGCAAAGAGGTGAAAAGGCGATCCTTTTCTACCAATCCACGGAGACTAAAGTGGAGAAAGAAGTCTGGCACGGTGCCGAACCTGTGCTCGATAGGCTTCAACCAATCCGTCTGTCCAGATACTACGCAGAGGGACTGAAAAGGCTATTGAGATGCCAAGGCGTACCTTTTAAACAGACTGCTCGACAAGCCCGGTTCTATAACAAGATTTGGGACGTTCCTGGGACTCAGCGAAAGATGCCCAATGGGAGAATGGAGACGACTGGCCTTGGATACGTTCGGTCCAAGAAGCGGGAGCGATTCCATGGCTGCCATGTTATAAATGATTCCGGTGGAAAAGAGAATGCCCTTCCAGATAGCGCTGATATTGAAATAGAGTGAAATCTCGCCGTACGAATATCGAGTCCGTCATTCGAAGAGCAGATTAACAAGTTAATAAGGGAAGCGGGTCAAAAGATTCGGGATGACCACAGCCGCGAAATGGCCATTTACGAGAAAGCCAAGATGCATCGTCTCACTCAACAGTCTACGGAGGATGACGACGCCCTTCGCCCTCAGCCCACTGTGCATTCTTATGGCAAGGAAAAAGCTCGACGTAGCAGCAACAACAAAGTGAAGAGCGGGAATGACGTTCAAAAACAGCAAGGCGGAGCCAAGAAGCCACGCGATCGAGAAAAAGTCAGCTGGAATCTGTCTTTTATGAAGAAGATGGGTCGGGAATATTCATTCCCTCAAGACAAGACAAGAAAGATATTCAACCTTGTCATGAAGCATGAAATGATGACGCTCCCAGAGTCTCAGTGCCCCGAGCAAATAGACGAGGTCCATCACCCCGGCTTATTGCTCCTATCACCAAGCAATAGGACATCCTCTTGAAGACTGCTTTACCTTCAAAAAATGGGTTGAAGACCAGTATCAGCAAGACAAGTTTGCTCTATCTGACAGATGGAGGCTAACCCCACCACAAAAGCATGAGCCAAAAGCAATCTATAGGGTGAGAATAGAACCAGAGCAACATCGAGCTTGGAAACGAGCTCGTACCTGCCACATGATAACATTCTCAAAGGAGGGAGAGCATAAGAATGTGGGCAACCTCTCCCAGTGCTTCGCAAATGAAGATGAAGATGAGCTGATCTCAGAGTTTCCACCGGCGCCAAAAGAGCTGGAGGATGGGATGCATACTGAGGAAAATCGACTTGGGGACGACAAACGATCCAAGACAAACGTTCGTCAGTGAGCTGCTGTCTGAAGAGCAGGTGGCTACACTAAAAGACGTGCTTATGCAGTATAAAGACTGCTTCTCATGGAACTATTCCGAGATGCCGGGATTAGATCCGGAGATAGCTGTGCATAAACTGGCTATATCGCCAGACAATAAGCCAGTCAAGCAGGCGCCAAGAAGAATGCGGCTCGAACTCGAGATGAGCATCAACGCCGATGTCAAGAAACTAATTGACTCCGGCTTCATCCAAGAAGTTCAATACCCTGATTGGATCACCAATATTGTCCCAGTGATGAAGAAAAATGAGACAGTACGAATCTGCGTGGACTTCCGAGATCCCAACAAGGCTTGCCCGAAGGATGACTTCCCGGTACTTGTTACCGAGCTGATAATCGATAACACGTCCACTCACGAGGTCTTCTCCTTCATGGATGGATCTTCAGACTACAATCAAATAAAAATGCATCCTGAAGACCGAAAGCATACTGCCTTCCGGACTCCGCTAGGTATATTCTGCTATAAGGTGATGCTCTTCGGTTTGAAGAATGTTGGCGCTACCTACTAGAGGGCTATGACGAAGATCTTTGATGACCTCATACATGAGATTGTCGAATGTTATATTGATGACCTCATGGTGAAAAGCAAATCGTACGAGGAGTACTGGGGGCATTTGAAAATAGTGTTCCAGCGTCTTTGGAAATATAACCTGAAAATGAACCCTCTGAAATGCGTGTTTGGAGTCTTCTCAGGCAAATTCCCAGGATTCATCGTACGACACCGAAGCATCGAAGTAGACCCATCAAAGATCAAGGCGATTATGGAAATGCCCTCGCCAAGAACTCTTAAGCAACTGTGGTCTCTCCAAGAGAAGCTCGCATATATCCGGCGGTTCATAGCCAACCTCTCCGGAAAATGCCGCCCCTACGGTCATCTAATGAAGAAGGGGACCCCATTCATTTGGGATCGTAAATGCCAAAGTACACTGGACGAAATCATGCAGTATCCGCAGAATCCCCCGGTACTGATCGCTCCGATCAAAGGAAAACCCTTCATCTTGTACACAACAGCCCTTGAAGGTTCTTTAGGCGCGCTATGGGCACAGGAGAACGATCAGGGAAAGGAGAGAGCCCTCTACTATTTGAGTCGAGTTCTCCTGGGGGCAGAAAACAACCACTCCCCCATTGAAAAGCATTGCCTGGCATTAATCTTTGCGGTAATAAAGCTCCGACATTATGCCTTGGCACATGGGGTCCATCTCATATCAAAGGTGGATCTTCTCAAATATTTGATGTCAAGAGCCATACTAACGGGAAGGCTTGCCAAATGGACCATCCTTCTGATGGAATTCTCGATAATCTATCGACCTCTCAAGGCAGTGAAAGGCCAGGCCATCGTCGACTTTCTCGCAGAGCATCCGATACCCGCTGACTCTCCTTTAAATTGCGAGCTGCCGGATGAATATGCGTTAGACACAATTGATGGGGAGAAAGAAGGGAGTGATACCCGATGGGAACTTTATTTCGATGGAGCATCGTCTATGAAGAAGCGAAAGCAAAATACCCCCATAATCAAAGCTGGGGTAGGCCTTATCTCTGTGACTCCACAAGGAAGGATAATGCTGTAGGGTGTTTTTCGTCACCCCGTTGAGATGGGAATACGCGCGCGCTTGTCAGACGCATTACAGATTCCCCCTGCCTAGGATAGGCTGGGGTTTATTGATTGTGGGGATCCGAATCTCCGGCAGCCACGGACTAAGCTGCCGTTAATTACCCCTCGCCTTTGGAGCGAGAGAACCTATGATTGACGGGTCAAACAGGTCATGCGAACTCAATGTGTAGTGTACGTATGTTTTGAAAAGGGTTTTAGATATATTAGGGGCCTCGCAGAGTTTTTACAGGGGTCCCGCTATCCGGATAGCGGGCTGGGGGGTCAAGGGGCTAGCAGACCCCTTGCGGGGTGCGGGCAGCGCCTCGTTAGAAAATTTTCCTAACGGGGACAGTGTTGTGGAGTGTGTATGTGTGTGCATTTTTTTTCGTTTTTGAATGTGGAGTTCAACTCAAAAAAAAAGATTTTATTATGGAGTTAAACTCCAAAAGGGTTTTAAAGAGAGTTTAACTCCAAAAGGAATTTTATTGTGGAGTTAAACTCCAAAACAATTTTAAATGGAGTTAAACTCCTAAAATTATTTAATGTGGATTTAAACTCCAAAAAAAGAATTTTATTGTCGGGTTAAACTCCAAAAGAATTTCCGTTGTGGGATTTTCCCCACTCACATAAGGGGAAGGAGAGAGGCTCCCACCTAATGGGAGCCTCGTATGCCCTCACGTGAGGGAGGCAAAAGGGCTCCCATTAAATGGGAGCCCTTCCCCCTCACGTGTCCTCATGTGATGGGGACTGAGGGGCTCCCACTTAAATGGGAGCCTTTTCCCCTCACGTGGCACCACGTGAGTTGGGCAAAAAAAGAGGGGGCTCCCGTTTAAAGAGGAGCCTTCCCCCTTACGTGGCACTATGTGTGGGGCGGGGGGGGGGGAGGAGGGGGGCAAAGGGGATCCCATTTAAATGGGAGCCTTTTCCCCTCATGTGGCACCACGTGAGGGGGGAAAAAGGATCCCGTTTAAAGAGGAGCCTTTCCCCTCACGTGGCACCATGTGGGGGGGGGGGGGGCAAAGGGGCTCCCATCTAAATGGGAGCCTTTTTCCTTCGTGTGGCACCACGTGAGGGGGGCAAAGGGGCTCCCATTTTTCTTTCTTCTTCTTTTCCCTTTTTTTTTGAACTTTAAATATGGAGTTCAACTCCAAAAAGATTTTATTGTGGAGTTAAACTTCAGTAGAATTTTAAAAGGGAGTTGATCTCCGAAAGGAATTTTTATTATGGAGTTGAACTCCAAAAGAATTTTAAATGGAGTTAAACTCCCTAAAAGATTTTTATTGTGGAGTTAAAGTCCCCAAAAAGAATTTTATTGTGGAGTTAAACTCCAAAAGAATTTTATTTCTGGAGTTAAACTCCAAAAGATTTTCTCCTTTCTCTCTTGAGGAGAAACCCAAAATGGGTTCTCTTGAAACTCCCAGATCTAGATCTTGGATGATAAAAAAGAGACCCTTTGTCTTCTTTTGATGAAGTCTTGGGAGGCGGGTTTATGGTAAAACTTTATTTAGTTAAAAAATGAAGAGCTAAGCTCTTAACTTAATTGGAAAATGAAAAAGGAAGAGGAAGAACTTGAAAGTGAGAGGATGGAGGCACAAACCCTAGTTTTTGGGGAGAATGAATTGTATTTTTATTTCATCATCATGTTGCCTTATATAGGCTTACACATTTACATATATCCCCTTGGGCTTTACAAAATGGCATTTTGCCCATCACATGCCTCATGTGCTCATTTCTTTTGCACATAAGCCACGGGCTTTACAAAAATTTGGCTTTATGCCCATTTTGCTTACATTCATGCATAAAAAATTACATCAAAATTATTTATTACATGATTTCATTTTGGCATGGGGGAGGCCGGCCGCTTCATGTTTGGGCTCGATTTGGGTATGTGCCCACTTGATCTGGGCTTAGGATTGACCTTGACTTTGACTTGGTCAATCGGGGTGCAATTTTCAACCCCAACAAAGTGCCCCCCATCAATAAATGCACATCACATATGTGGGTCGTGTGCATGAAATTGATGGATCTTCTTTCGCGTGGAGGCGACTTACTTTGGCTCCCACTTTTTGGGATGCACTGCCCTTTTTACGACATGGACGGTCGACGCTTTATGCATCTCCGAGACGGAGTGTCCGTGGTAGGCGTTTCCTTGGCCCGGAGTGATTTGGTTCCCGCTTTGTGGGAAGTCTGCACTGCCCTTTTTATGACATGGAAGGTCGGTGCTGCCCTTTGAGCGATATGGACGGTCGGTGCTGCCCTTTTAGTGACTTGGACGGTCGGTGCTGCCCTTTTAGCGATGTGGACGGTCGGTGCTGCCCTTTTAACGACGTGGACGGTCGGTGCTGCCCTTTTAGCGACTTGGACGGTCGGCGCTTGACGCGTCTCCGAGGCGGAGTGTCTGTGGTAGACGTTACCCCGGCACGGAGTGATTTGGTTCCCGCTTTGTGGGAAGCTGGCACTGCCCTTTTTACGGCATGGACGGTCGACTTGATTCCGAGTTGAAGCATAATTCCGACAGGGAAGGCAGATATCGAGGCGAAACATGATTTCGACACGGGGTGCACTCTAAGACGAAGCATGATTCCGACGCAGAGCTTGTTGAGTGACTTGATTCTGAGACGGAGCATAATTCCGACGGGAGGCCACTGGCTGACTTGATTTCGAGGCGGAGCATAATTCCGACAGGAAGGTCGTTGGTTGATTCCGAGCCGAAGCATAATTCCGACAGGGAAGGCAGATACACCGAGGCGAAGCATGATTTCGACACGGGGTGCACTCTTAGACGAAGCATGATTCCGACGCAGAGCTTGTTGGGTGACTTGATTCCGAGACGAAGCTTAATTCCGACAGAGAGGTCGTTGGTTGACTTGTCCCCGGCACGGAGCGTCTGTGGTCGACGTTTTCCCGGCACGGAGTGTCACTGGTTTTGATGTAGAGGCTGATTCCCAGGCGAAGTATAATTCCGATAAGAAAGGTAGATACTCCGAGGCGAAGCATGATTTCGACATGGGGTACACTTTGAAGCGAAGCATGATTCCGACGCAGAGGTCAATTCCCAGTCGAAGCATAATTCCGACAGAGAAAGCATGTATTCCGAGGCGAAGCATGATTTCGACATGGGGTACGTTCTGAGATGAAGCATGATTCCGCCGCAGAGGTTGTTGGTTTGATTTGATTTGGGTTGACATCAGCATCGCTATACTGAAATATTGTACCAGAAGAGAATCATCATTTGCCATGAGGGGATTTGGGGATTTTGGTTTTGGTTTGGCATCAGCATCGCTACACTGGAATGTGGTACCAGGAGCGAATCATCATTTGCCGTGAGGGGATTTCCCTCGTTCCCAGTTTAACGACTTAGGGGTCATCTGTTCCCAGTTTAACGACTTAGTGGTCATCTGTTTCCGGTTTAACGACTCAGAGGTCATCTGTTTCCAGTTTAAAGACTTATGGGTCTATCTGTTCCCAGTTTAAAGACTTAGGGGTCTATCTGTTCCCAGTTTAAAGACTTAGGGTCTATCTGTTCCCAGTTTAACGGCTTAGCGGTCATCTATTCCCAGTTTAAAGACTTAGGGGTCTATTGGATCGATTTGGAATTTCGGGGTAGGGGCTGGCATCAGCGTTGCTAACACTGAAGCACAGGTGCCAGGAGAAATTCATCATTTGCCATTTCCCGTTGGGGAGCGGTGGCTTAGGAGACAGGTTTAGGTCCCTATCACCTAAGACTTTTTCAATTTTATGAGCCGTAAGGGTCCCATAAAAACATTTTCTCCCTACGAGTCTTAAGGATCCCGTAGGTGTATTTTCTCCTTAGAAGTCGTAAGGACTCCCAAGTGTGTTTTTCCTTTGTGAGTCGTAAGGATCTCACGAAGGTGTTTTCTTACGAGTCGAGATGATCTCGTAAGTTTGTTCTCCTTATGTATCATAAGGACGCATGAGTGGGTCTTCCCAAATGGAGCATAATTCCGAGGGCGGAGACCGGCCGCGTGACTGGTGATTGCGGTGGGGCATGAGTGTGATGAGAATTATTTGAGCCCATGGATTGTATACGGTAGTCAACTTGGGGACCAACCGTAGGGCTGGGAGAATTTTGGAAATTTGAATTTTGGTTGGCGTCCGCATCGCTGCACTGGAATATGGTACCAGGAGCGACTCATCATTCACCGTTGGGACATTCAGAGTTCGGTTGGCGTCTGTATCGCTGCACTGGAATATGGTACCAAGAGCGACTCATCATTCGCCATTGGGACATCCAGGGATTTGAAAATTTGAATTTGGTTAGCGTCTACATCGCTGCACTGGAATATGGTACCAGGAGCAACTCATCATTCGCCGTTATAGTTTTTGTTTTAACCGCGATTGCTCTATCATTTCAGCTTTTCTTATCGCGAAGGTCGCGATTGCCCTATCATTTCAGCTATTTATTTGCGGCTTCCCTATCATTTCGGCTTTATTTTTCATCTTTATTTTACTCGCTGATTTTTATTGCGAGTCGCCCCATCATTTCGTCTTTTCTTCTTTTTTTTCTTTCTTGTTATTTACACTTTTTTTATTTACACATTTTTTTACATTCCCAGTTTAACGACTTAGAGGTCGATTATTCCCAGTTTAATGACATGGTGGTCAGCGGTTCCCAGTTTAACGACGTGGTGGTCAGCTGTTTCCAGCTTAACGACATAGAGGTCATCTGTTTCCAGTTTAACGACTTAGTGGTCATCGTTTCCCAGTTTAACGATGTGGTGGTCGGCGGTTCCCAGTTTAAAAACTTAGAGGTCTACTGTTTCCAGTTTAAAGACTTAGGGGTCTATTGGATTGGAAGCTTGGAGAAGATACCCGATTGAGCAGTTGTCAGGGGCACCGCTGGAGCTTGCCCGAAATGTCTTATTACTTTGTCGGTGTTGATGGCCTTGCCCCCAGCTGGGGCCAAGAAAAGTCGTTCAAATACCGACTTGCGTTCGAAGATGGCAATTGAAAATTGTTAACCCTCCTGCACAAAAAAAAACATGATTTCAGTACAGGCAATTGATATGCATATTAATTGAGTTCGCATGAATACCTAACTCGAAATATGGGAGGAAAGATCGGTCCCACCCGGCGTGCCTGAATCTGTAGGGTGTTTTTCGTTACCCCATTAAGATGGGAATACACACGTGCTTGTCAGGCGCATTACAGATTCCCCCTGCGTAGGATAGGCTGGGTTTTATTGATTGTGGGGATCCGAAACTCCGGCAGCCGCGGACTAAGCTGCCGTTAATTACCCCTCACCTTTGGAGCGAGAACCTACGATTGACGGGTCAAACAGGTCATGCGAACTCAATGTGCAGTGTACGTATGTTTTGAAAAGGGTTTTAGATATATCAGGGGGCCCGCAGAGTTTTTACGGGGGTTCCGCTACCCGGATAGCAGGCTGGGGGTCAAGGGGGATAGCAGCCCCATTGTGGGGTGCGGGCAGCGCCCCGTTAGAAAATTTTCCTAACGGGGACAGTGTTGTGGAGTGTGTATGCGTGTGCGTTTTTTTTTTTCATTTTTGAATGTGGAGTTCAACTCACAAAAAAGATTTTATTGTGGAGTTAAACTCCAAAAGAGTTTTAAAGGGAGTTTAACTCCAAAAGGAATTTTATTGTGGAGTTAAACTCCAAAAGAATTTTAAATGGAGTTAAACTCCTAAAAAGATTTAATGTGGAGTTAAAATCCAAATTTTTTTTTATTGTGGAGTTAAACTCCAAAAGAATTTTCGTTGTGGGCTTTTCCCCACTCACGTAAGGGGAAGGAGAGAGGCTCCCACCTAATGGGAGCCTTACATGCCCTCACGTGAGGGAGGCAAAAAGGCTCCCATTAAATGGGAGCCCTTCCCGCTCACATGCCCTCACGTGAGGGAGGGGCCAAAGGGCTCCCATTAAATGGGAGCCCTTCCCCTCACGTGTCTTCACGTGAAGGGGACCGAGGGGCTCCCACTTAAATGGGAGCTTTTTTCCCTCACGTGGCACCACGTGAAGTGGGCAAAAAAAGGGGGGGCTCCCGTTTAAAGAGGATCCTTCCCCTTCACGTGGCACCATGTGGGGGGGGGGGGGGAGCGGCTCCCATTTAAATGGGAGCCTTTTTACCTCACGTGGCACCACGTGAGGGGGGGGGGGGAAAAAGGCTCCTGTTTAAAGAGGAGCCTTTCCCCCTCACGTGGCACCGCGTAGTGGGGAGGGGGAAAAGGGGCTCCCATTTAAATGTGAGCCTTTTTCCCTCACGTGGCACCACGTGAGGGGGGCAAAGGGGCTCCCATTTTTCTTTCTTCTTCTTTTCTCCTTTTTTTTTGAACTTTAAATGTGGAGTTCAACTTCAAAAAGATTTTTATTGTGGAGTTAAACTCCAGAAGAATTTTAAAAGGGAGTTAATCTCCGAAAGGAATTTTTATTATGGAGTTGAACTCCAAAAGAATTTTAAATGGAGTTAAACTCCCTAAAAGATATTTATTGTGGAGTTAAACTTTCAAAAAGAATTTTATTATGGAGTTAAACTCCAAAAGAATTTTTAATGTGGAGTTAAACTCCAAAAGATTTTCTCCTTTCTCTTTTGAGAAGAAACCCAAAATGGGTTCTCTTGAAACTCCCAGATCTAGATCTTGGATGATAAAAAAAAGAGACCCTTTTTCTTCTTTTGATGAAGTCTTGGGAGGTGGGTTTATGGTAAAACTTTATTTAGTTAAAAAAGGAAGAAGAGATAAGCTCTTAATTTAATTGGAAAATGAAAAAGGAAGAGGAAGAACTTGAAAGATAGAGGATGGAGGCACAAACCCTAGTTTTTGGGGAGAATGAATTGTATCTTTTATTTCATCATCATGTTGCCTTATATATGCATACACATTTACATATAGCCCCTTGGGCTTTATAAAATGACATTTTGCCCATCTCATGCCTCATGTGCTCATTTCTTTTGCATATAAGCCATGGGCTTTACAAAAATTTGGCCTTATGTCCATTTTTCTTACATTCATGCATAAAAAATTACATCAAAATTATTTATTACATGATTTCATTTTGGCATGGGGGAGGCCGGCCCTTCATGTTCGGGCTCGACTTGGACATGGGCCCACTTGATCTGGGCTTGGGCCCACCTGGCATGGGGTTGACCCTGACTTTGACTTGATCAACTGGGATGCAATTTTCAACCCCAACAAATGTGTTTTGCTCTTTCCTTAACGGAGCCAAGAACAAACAACGAAGCAGAATATGAAGCTTTGATAGTGGGTCTTGAGATCGCTGTTGACATGAGAATTGAGAACCTCCTCACATATGGAGACTCCCAGCTGGTCGTTAGCCAAGTAAAGGGCGACTATCAGACATGCAAGCCAGAGTTGGTAAAATATGGCGAAAGAGTGCGGCAACACTGACTCAAATCTCCTCCTACGTCCTGGAAAGTCTACCACAGACGGAAAATAGCAAGGCGGATGCGTTAGCCAATCTCGCTAAAGAACTGACCGACGAAAACCTCGATGACGTAAGGATCATTGTGCAAAGCCGCCGGATTCTCCCACCAGCAGAAATATCTCCTGAGTCGTCCGAAGAAGAGGAAGCGACCAAAAAAGTGGCCTTCCAAGTAGAAGACGAAGAAAAAGCTAAGAATTGGAGAGAAGTCTTCATAGACTACTTCAAATCCCATCGAATGCCCGAAAATGCATCTTCAAGACATCAGCTCATGAAACGAGCTCTGTCTTTCGCCTTCGTCAATGATACTCTATATAAGAGATCATTTGACTGTCTGTGGTTGAGATTCTTGGGACCAGAAGAGGCAAGGAGAGTTGTCCAAGAAACTCACGACGGACTCTGTGGTTCCCATCAAGTTGGGCCAAAGATGAAGTTAAAGATCAAGAGAATGTGTAACTATTGGCCCACAATGACTCAGGACTGCCTTGAATATGCAAAGCAGTGTCACTCATGCCAGATTCATGGGGACTTCATCCATTATCATCCGAATCCGTTACACCCAATACTGGCAAGCTGGCCGTTCGAGATGTGGGGAACCAATATAATCGGGCCTATCGAACCAACATCATCCAAGGGACATCGGTTCATATTGGCGATAACCGATTACTTCTCTAAGTGGGCAAAGGCAGTATCGCTAAGGGATGTGAAAACAGAGAACATTCTCCATTTCTTCAAGACACATGTCATCTACCGGTTCGGCACTCCGCGACGGATCATCTCGGATAATGGGCCGGCCTACAGAAGCCATAAGATCAGCCACTTCGCGCAACAACATAATATAGATTGGAGATACTCTTCAGTCTATAATCTCCGAACTAACGGTCTAGCTGAGGCTTTCAACAAGACCTTGACGAAGATTATAAAGTAGACGGTGTCCAGAAACAGAAAGGACTGGCACGAGATATTGCATGAAGCTCTCTGGGCTTATTGGACCACGTTCAAGACGGCCACGAATGCATCGCCATTCGCGTTGGTATTCAGAACGGAGGCGGTTCTCTCCTTGGAGATAGAACTACCCTCTTTACGAGTGGCGGTCCGACATGAGCTGACGGATGAAGAAAATGCCCACCTTCGGCTTGAGGAGCTCGATGTCCTCGATGAAACTCGTCTCATGGCGCAGCAAAACCTAGAAGCTTACAAAGCGAGGATGACGTACTCATACGAAAAACAAACTAGGCTAACAGCATTCCGCCAAGGCGAATTCGTGCTAGTTGTCAAAAGACCTATGATCCCCAACCGTGCCAAACGGGGAAAATTCGAGCCGAACTATGAGGGCCCATACGTCATAGACAAGGTTTATCATGGTGGTGCCTACTTGCTCATGAATATGCATGGCGAAAGATCCTTCCGGCCAATAAACGGCCGCTTCCTTAAGAAATACTACCCATGATAAAGTCACAACCCAGGTTAACGATATATGACGACGCTCGTGTCCGCTCGCTATTTTCCTGAGTCAAGACTCTGTAAGTAGTATCTGTCAAAGCTTCGCCTCGAAACAACGGACCGCAACGTCCTTAAACTAGCTTTGGACCGAAATGTCCCTAAACTAACAACGGACCGTAACGTCCTTAAACTAGATTTGAACCGAAATGTCCCCAAACTAACAACGAACCGCAACGTACTTAAACTAGCTATGGACCGAAATGTCCCTAAACTAACAACGGACCGTAACGTCCTTAAACTAGCCGTGGATCAAAATGTCCCTAAACTAACAATGGAACGCAACGTCCTTAAACTAACAATGGACCGAGATGTCCCTAAACTAACATCGGACCATGATGTCCTTAAACTAAGTACGTCGCCTCAAACAATGCAACAGTGGAATTCAAGTCCACGAGTCCCAGCGGTGAGGACTGCGACTCATATCCCACCGGCAAACAGATGGGTCACATGCGACGAAACTATCTTCGAGAGTTTCATTTAAAAAAACGGTACGTCCACAAACGAAAAGGACATAGATGAAAACCCGAAAGGGCTCCGTGAGTAAAAACAGCAGGACTGCCGGCGAGTTTGTGAAAACCCGCAAGGGCGCAAACTCATAAAAAAAACGGTACGTCCACAAGCGAAAAGGGCATAGATGAAAACCCGAAAGGGCTCCGTAAATAAAAACAGCAGGACTGCCGGCGAGTTTGCGAATACCCGCAAGGGCGCAGACTCGTAAAAAAAATAAAAATTCATGCACACTTGCAAGATCCTCTCGACCTTATAAGGAGAAAATACCTGCGTGAGATCCTTACGGCTCACAAAAGGGAGCAACACAGTTAGGGATCCCCACGGTTCCTAAGAAGAAATTACACTTAAGAGATCCTCACGACTCGTAAGAAAAATTCCCCTATGAGACCCTCACGGCTCATAGGGTTCAAAAGCCTTAAGAGACAGGGACATGAACCTGTTCTTAAGCCATCACACTCCCTAAGTTGCCCTACAGGCGGTACAATGTTGGCCCCTGTATGCAATCCATGTGCACAAATAAACGATTTCCCCCACCAAGTTCCACCAATCACGATGAATGTCCTCATATGGTGAACGACACTTGTAAGTCCTTTCGACTTATAAGGAAAAAATACTCTTATGAGATCCTTACGACTTATAAGAGAACACACACTTGGGGATCCCCACGATTCCTAAGGAGAAAGTACACCTATGAGATCCTCACGATTCGTAGGGAGAAATACCTTTATGAGACCCTTACGGCTCATGAAGTCAAAAGCCTTAGTCGGCAGGATCCTAACCCTGTTTACTAAGCCACCTTTGTTCGAATCAGCAAAGGCAAATGATGATTCGCTCCTGGCAACATTCCAGTAGCAGCGATGCTGATGCCTAAATTGGTATCAAATTCCAAGTCCTTTCAAAACAAATGATGATTCGCTCCAGGTCATATTCCAGTCGCAGCCATGCTGATGCTAAGATTAGTATCAGATCTCAAGTTCCAAACTCGCAATAAAAATCAACGAGCCAAAAATGCATATGAAATAGCCGAAATGATGGGGCAACTCACAATAAAAATCAGCGAGTAAAATATATGTATATAAAAATAGCTGAAATATTTGGGCAACTCGCAATAAAAGTAAAAAGAAAAATAGCCGAAATGATCGGGCACCGCAATAAAAAGCCGAAATGATTGGGCAATTGCGACTTTCGCGATATAAAAAACTGAAATGATAGAGCATCGCGGAAACAAAAAAAATGAAACTTCTGCCCTGCAGGTGGATCCACATAGACCCCTGTATACAATCCATGGGCACAAACGAAAAGGGAACCACATTTT
Organism: Agapanthus africanus; assembly: GCA_030015575.1. NCBI lineage: Eukaryota > Viridiplantae > Streptophyta > Magnoliopsida > Asparagales > Amaryllidaceae > Agapanthus > Agapanthus africanus. The sequence goes on from CM057339.1 coordinate 306,734,400, forward strand.
CCCATCAGGCTCTATCAGAAGGAGAGCCAGGTCTCGAAGGCAGCATCTACAACCTAAAGATCCACAACGGCGTTTTCCAACCGGATGCAGACGCAATGTCAACAAAGTGGAGCCATGGCAGAGTCCCTAGTTCTAAGTCTCGACGATTTACAGACAGCCTAGAGATCAACAACGGCGTTTCTTCTCACTCCAACAGGATGCAGACGCAACATCAACAAAATGGAGCCACGGCAAAGTCCCCTAGTTCCAAATTTCGACGGTTCACTGACAACCTAGAGACTACCTCAGAGCCATGGCAGAGTCCCTAGTTCCAAGTCTCGACGGCAACATCTACAACCTAGAGATCAACAACAGCGTTCTTCCCTCCAGCAGGACGCAGACGCGACATCAACAAACGGAGCCATGGCAAAGTCCCCTAGTTCCAAATCTCGACGGTTCACAGACAACTCAGAGACAGCCTCGATATTGCAGACACAATGTCAACAAACAAAGCCAAGGAAAATCCCTCGCTTCAGGGTCTTGACGGCAACTCAAATGAGACCTGAAAGACTACGAAGATCATCCCACACCAGCGCGGAGTGGTCGTGACTCATCGGAGCTCCCTAAACTGAGCCTAACATCAAGTAAAAAGCGGCATGGAATATCCCTAACGCTTGCTCTTCCGACGGTAATATCACCTGGAAGATTACTTGAAGACGTCTTGTCCAGCCCCCGAAGGGATCAGAGACACGACAGTTGCGGGGCTACTCGAACAGAAAGATTGCATATCGGGGAATACATCGGCCAACGCGACGGTACGACAGGTAAAAAACCCTAGTACCACAGACCTTAACGGACTTCTATTAGCAGGAGTTAACTGTGACGTTAGGACATCCTTGCGAGAACTTCTCGATTCGTCTCGACTCGTGGGGAAAATAATGTTCCTGCGAGAACTTCTCGACTCATCCCGACTCGTAGGGAAAAGCCTTAGGCAACGGGGATATCAACCTGTCTCCTAAGCACTGGTGCCCTACAAGTCGGTCCAAGATGGACTATTGCATACTATCCACGCGCCACACTCTCCAAAGTCGAATATCGACGAGGAGGGAAACAACCACTTACGAGTCCTCTCGACTTTTAAAGGGAAAAATTCTCTTGTGAGATCCTTACGACTCTCAAGAAAACGCACTTAGAAGACCTCACGACTTCTAAGGAGAAAATACACCTACGAGATCCTCACGACTCATAGGGAGAACAGTCTTTATGAGACTCTCATGGCTCATAAAGTTGAAAAGTCTTAGGCGGCAGATCCGAACCTGTTTCCTAAGCCATCGCGGCCCTGCAAGGAGATCAAGATAGACTATCTACGGGCCTCATTTGCCAAAGGGACACGCCAATATGAAATAAAATGTCTTTTTATTCATGAATGCAAGTGAATACAAGATACATTTCACAAAAGAATCGAAGTGGATGCATGTTATTCATAAATCGCAAGTTTACAGTCAATACAAAAAAGAGGGTACAAAGACGGTTATTGAGAAGGAGGCGTCTTCAACAAATCAGCAAGCCGCTCGCGCGCTCCTCTCAATCCTTTCTCGTGATCAGCCGCCGCGGCCAACTCCGCTTCAACTTGAGCTCGTTGTCGCAAACAGAACGAAAGCTTTTCATCGGTTTTTAGCATGGCAGCTTCGCAGTCCTGCATAACCCGCTCGGTAAAGTCAAGCGTCCGCCTCAGCGTCAACCCATCAAAATACATCTCTGGAGATTGTCAAAAACAGCTTTTAGTTGTGCAGCATTCGCTTCAATCTTGACACGCGGTTGGACAGATTCGCTGGAAGCCACCTCATATTTCTTTCGTCTCAGGGTCACCTCATGTTCAAAATGGCAAATGAAATGAACACTATGCTCGACCCATATAGCCCGCTGGGAGTTCGAAGCCAATACTTCAGGAGCGGGACGCTGGAGCTCAATCTCGTGCATGCAGGCCTTGATCTTTCTGCAGTAATTAACCCAAGCGCCGACGAGAGCTTCATCATGGAAATTCACGAGTGTCGCCAGCATTGGATCGACTTCCATGGCAAAATCCGTAGCAGAAGTGAGGGCCTCGGCATTGAGAGGGCCCTGCAGGCATTGGAATGCAAGACTCAAAAGGAGCTGGAGCTGGCGCAATTGCTGCAAAATGAATTATGGTCAAATGTCGACTCGGGGAATAAAGAAAACACATCAGCAATGAAGTCTATTATACCGGCTGTGACAGGCGGCAGGATGGGGAGTACCGGAGGCACGGTTGTTCTCTCGTCTCCTCCTCCGACCGTGACGCTATGTTCAATATGAAGAAGACTTAGCAACAATACATCTATCCATAAAAGAAGGGGCGAGACGTTAGCTAAAGAATATACTAACCAATACCAGAAGGCGGAACGACTTCCGACTGAAAGGAGAAATGCGGGTTCAACACATGGTACAGATGGTCGAAAAGGACTCCTGCGGAGTTGCGACAATATACTGTCAATACAAGGAGGATGGTACCCACAGTAAAACAAATAAGTCACAAACCCATACCTTCCAATATTTGAGAGGGCACAGAAGAAGGCGAGAGGATAGCGACCATCAGAGCAGCGGTCGACGACACTTTTTCAGACGGTACAGCCTCAGGGTTCACCGCACCTATACCCAAGACAAACAAAATATCATCAGAAGGGCTGAACAGGATTGAGAAACTCAAAAAACAGTGACCCAAAGACTACCTAATAGGTCATGGACCAAAACCGCGACGGAGGCATCACCAGGTGTAATGGCTTCTTCACTTTCTCTCGGAGGAATAGATTCTACGCCCATAGCCTCGTCCCCTGACTCGACAAGGGCCGTCGTAACGCTTACGACGCCCACCGATACCAAAGAGCCACAAGGAGAAAGGGCAGCGGTCCGGACAGTCCTAGATTCCCGAGAAAGGGTAGCCACTTCAGGCTCTGTAATCGCTAGCGTTTCAACTGCCATCCCATTGCCAGGATTTGGCCCTGCAGAGAGTGCGTATGTCAGAATTTGAGGATCGAGTTTTAATAAAAGGCTGGGCGTTACGTTACCTTGAAGCATCTTTTCAGTTTCCTCCCGAGCTGCGTGTGCAACCTGTCTATGGGCGGTAGACAGAGCAGAGAAAACATCCACCGAAGGAGTCTCAGCAAGTGGAATGTTGCTTGAGCCTGCACCTACGGCCAAAACGGCATCGCGTTCCCTCGCTGCGTGCTTCCTGCGTTTCCTTTCGTTCTTGGCAGTGGGAGATGACCTCCTCAAGATCTTTGACAAGGGGACGTCGTCGTCCGAACCGAGCTGTGCCTCCGGAGCCGTTACGGCGTCTATCATCGGCTGCTTCAGCAAAACCTTCTGCGGTGACTTTGGGAGAGCTGGGGCCACAGTAGCTGGCTCTAGAAGTTTTGCCGCATCACTACCAGGGACCGGCACTGCACTTGGAATAACCTGAGTCGAGGTTATTCCTGCAATAAAGTATAAGAGAGGGTCAGAGCATGAATAAAAGGAATAAAGGTGTAATGAAGCAACTCATACCATGACCCAAAGAAGCGCGGAGCCTCTCTTCCTCCTCGAATGTCCTGAGGGAAACCGCGAGAGCTTCTTCGGCAGAAATACCTGTTGAAGAAGAAAGCATCAATAGAATCATAATAAAGAGAAAAAAGATAGCAACGGAAGAACATAACTGAAGTATACCTGACTTCGCGATAGTAATCAGAGTCGTTTCCTCCCGAGCCAGTCGCTCGGAAGCCGCGAGAGCATCCTGTAGATCAGTATCGTCCACGGGCACGTCGAATAAACCCTCATTGGTCCCGTATTCATACAAACCCTCGCTGTAGGGAGCGTGTGGCTCTTGGCCAAATATGACATCAACAGAAAATAGTGACTTCTTCTTTTCTGCGAGCGAACACCAGCGGCCGATGACAAAAGCTTGTGCTTGACAGGCATTTTTGGGCAGCGGGTCCTGATTTCCGCACCAGCTCCAGATTCTGGAGATGCCACGGCTACCACCTCTACGGGAACACGGGGTGGAGGCTTCTCAGGGAAGGCATGCGGGACCACAACCGTAGCGACTTCTCTTAAGGAAGGACGAACGACAGTCCGTCGCTTCAAATGGACTGCTGGGTTACCAGCTGGGACCGCGTCCTTATGATCAAGTAATAGCCGTCTCTCTTCCCTGATAACAGCACCCGTCGTATGCTGGTACCACGCCATGTAGGCGTTCGAAGATTTTGGCACGTAGCTCGGTTCGCTGATAAGAAAGTTGGACCCCGTGTTTAGCCGCATAAAGTGGTGCAGTGCGCTACGAACACCCTCTTCAGTAGCGGCCGACTCGGCTAAGAATGCCTCAAGGGGAACACCCTGATTGTAACCCGATTGTTGAGCGAAACGATGCGGGTTATACCTCATGAACAGTGCCGAGGTGTTTTTCCTGAACACCAGAAAGCCCGGCCTAATAGAATATAAGTGCAGGATCTCCCGAGCCTTCAACGTGGAAGCCTCGTCTTTGAAAGTATCACGCAGCGGTTGCACCGTCTTGGTGGATTCCTTGCCGATGGTTAAGACTCTGTCGACAAAGGTTATGCTGTCCCCGACCATGCGCGGGCGGAGGACCAGCCGTCCAGCCTCTCATTGCGATGGGTCTAACGCAGAAGCGTCAACTAGATACATGACCCGGGGAAAGTTGTAGCTGTCGTAGAAACAGAATCGTTTATGAACACCGGAAGCACCTAGCACATGCATCTCGATCTACGACGTGAAATAGTGCAACGGGAGATGTACGGGCTTTATCCCCGGCTGAGTAGTGTCTGCCGCTAAGCTCAGGACATGGCATAGATAAGCCAGCCCTGCTATCCCAATGGCCATATGCGTCCCTGCAACCATGCGGTGGGCTGGGTAAAAGACAGACAGCCTCATGTAGCGAGGGTGCATCGGAAGAACGAACCAGTTAAACCATAAGCCAATAATCCCCAGGAAGAACGCCTCTTCATCGACGTCTGAAGCAGCGAGCTCTGCAAAAGGGACAACCGGGGTGTCTGGAATGAAGAAGTGTCTTAAATCCGCTTCCGCCGTTGGCTGGTTATCCAAATCGAAAGCAAACGGGTCGTCAAGCTTAGCGAATTTCGCGGCTTGTTTTGACAAGATTTCTGGGCGAAGAAAGCGAGCGATGAAATCTGTGAAGCTGACTCCATACCCCCCAGACTCCAGAAATAGATTCTCATAAATGTTCAACACCTTGATTAGGCTCGGGAATCGATATTGAACGAAATTCTCCGGGGTGAGACCCATTACCACTGATTTGGTGGCAAAGATGTACTTATCAGGAGGAAGTATCTCCTCGTAATGTTCCCCTCTGATAGGTAGGCCTGAAATTTCCGTGAACTCCTCCAAGGAAATTGAAACTTCCCGATCCGATAGAAGAAAGGTGTGAGTCGGGATGTTCCATTGCTCCAGAAAATCCTTGACCCACCATACATGCGGCGCGGGATATTGAAAAAGCGACACATAAATTGCAGGATACAACCCGAGGTTCAGCAGTAACGACTTCTTGGCCGACAGGATGTATCGAGCCCACTGCAGGTATTCGGCTGAATGGCGAGGAGTCAAACCTATCATGTATATTTGTCCCCAAGGGCGCGACTCGCCTTAACATATGCGTCGCCCCAAAATATCCAAAGCCATCGGCGGCTGTACGGGTATTGAGGCCATAGAAGGCTGAAGGCGACCCTCCGAGGTCCAGTTGACCTCCTCTACAGCGTAATTCACCTGAGGCGAGCGAGTCGGCGTAGTGAATTGCTGAAATAGGCTATGAAGGTACTGCACAAGAAAAACCGTGCCGACCCTGGATAATCTGATTGTACCACGACCCCCATAGATGAAGATATTTCTGCTCCGGGTAATGATCTTTAATGAGCAGGAAGACTACCCGATCCAAGGGAGCGTCAGCAAAGGCGCTCTCAGAACGTACAAAAGGGAAGGAAGAGTCGAGAGCCATAATACCTGCATGAAAGAGACGAGGGATTAGTTGTCAACGCTATATTCCGAATTCTGACACTTGGTACTTAAAAAAAAAATTAAATTATACCGCACTGCAATGCAGAAGAAAAGGACAAAGGAGGACCCACAAAATCAAGGTGACGACCCATCATTGATGGGCAGTCACTCATTAGGGATGGAATTCTAGAAGGATTCTCATTTAATGAGAAGTCTCATTGGGCTAAGGAGTTAAACTCTCTGTAGAGCTGTGCTCTACACACAGAGTTCACATCTGTCAATTTCAATTAAGTGAGGAATAAAATTCCCTAATTTTTTTTTAAAAGAGCCATGCTCTGTAAAAACAATGATATAATCTATCAAAACCCTCAAAAGCAAAGCTTTTTACAGAGCAAAATCCCAAGATCTTAAAAGATCTGTAAAACAAATTCTTAAGAGTTCTTCATGAAAGATGAATAGTGTTCTAAGTAACGAGCTAAAGAAACCCTAAAATACATTTTAAAGATCTGTGATTTAAGAAGAGTAAAGCTCTGATTAATGGGTTCGATTATGATCCTTACCAAAATTTTAGGCAGAGTTCTAACTCTAGAAAAGATTTCTTTGGGCAGAGATCTAAGCTCTGAAAGGAGAATTAAATTCTCAGAAGAAGGAAGAATAAAAGAAAATGTGCAGCAGTCATCTCAAGGGCTAAAGGCCTTACTTATAGGCAGGGGAAGCCGATTCAACTTCCAAGAAGATCCAACGGTGGAAAAGCTGCAACCGCTGCACTTACGTATAAACCACGTGATCTCAACGGTGGGGGGCATTTGTTTCTCCCCAATAATAAAATAGCAAGGCTCTGTTCAAAATTTGAAAAGAGGTAGCGCCTCACGTGCCTTGCACGAGGGCGCCAGCGCCAAGAGTTAAAAACTCTGAGGCAGCGCCTCACGTTCCTTGCACGAGGGCGCCGGCGCCAGAACTAAAAGTTCTCTGCTATTGGATCAAAGATCCAACGGAGATGATAAATCATCAAAATACAGAATTAAATTCTGTTGAGGAAATATTTCTCAAATCTTTCTAAACGAGAAAGATTATTCTCTGTAAAACAGAGTACCGTTGGATTAAAAATCCAATGGTGATTAAAAATCACCAAGCTATAGAATAAACTCTGTATGGGAAAATATTTCCCCAATCTTGTTAAAAACAAGAAAAATATCTTCTGTAAAATAGAAATCCTTAGATCAAAAATCCAACGGTGGATAAAATCCCCAAATCAATTAAGGATATCTCAATGAGAGATTTCTTTAACTAAATCAACAAACTTGCATGCACTATATAAAGGCCTCAAGACTTCAACTCTTGTACAGCGGAACCCCCCCTAAACTTCAAGTTCAAAAAGAAAAGCAAGAAAAAAAGAAAGCTTTAAAAGAGAAGAAAGAAGAAGAACTTTCTTCAAGGTAAATAAAAGTAATAGAGATCGGAGTATCTCATCTGCATATCTAAGGGTTTAACCCTCATAAAAGAACATAGTTCTTTTCCTGGATCTGAGATCCATGAGACAAGTCTCCCACAAGTGAGAATTTAATTCTCATGAGGATGAATTTGTTCTTGGGGATCGAAGATCCAGAGAATTGAACTCTTCAGAACATAATACACGAAGAAAAATCAGCGCCAAGCGCCTCACGTGCCCCTCACGTGGGCGCTGCTCAATAAAGAGTGCTTACCACTCAGTGGTTGGTGCTCAGCGCCAAGCGCCTTATGTGCCCCTCAAGTGGGCGCCGCTTAATAAAGAGTGCTTAGCATTCAGTGGTTGGCGCTCAGCGTCAAGCGCCCCACGTGCCCCTCACATGGGCGCTATTCAGCGTAAAGTGCTCTGCACTCATAAACCAGTGTCCAATGCCTGACGCCTGGCACCAAGCGCCTCACGTGCTCCACACGTTGGCGCCATAAAGAGTGTTTAACACTCCATAAAAAAACAAAAAAAAGGAAAGAGCAAGATAAAGTGTGGGCGTCAGAACCCATATGGATGCTCAGCATCGTTGGCACAGAAAGGGGACCAAGCCCAAGTAACTGTTTATCACTTTATTCAAAAATGAAATGACTGGGCTAAGCCTAAGTTTGGCCAAACTCCTAATCAACCGAGAACATGGGCTCTTTATTTTCCAGGGTGGTCTTAGTCCCTAACAAGACTATCGAGGTTCTGATGAATATTCATTGGTTCCACGGTACATCTCCCCACACCTCTGATATGTGTCGTTGTAATTCTTCAACGTCTTCAGAGAGGTGGCGGGTCCCGACAACCAACAACTCCTTGGACCGCAACGTCCTTAAACTAGCTATGGACCGCAACGTCATTAAACTAAGACAATAGAGCCCAAATGCTCTTTTGTTGGGTCTGAATGATCCCAAAAATCCTGTTGAGTATATCTTAGCCTAAAATTAGACTAACGTATCCTTAACAAACATTTAAGTTGATTTTAATCCCAAACGAGATTAACGATCCTTAAATCAAATCAAACCCAAATCTAAGAAAATACGGATTTGGACTAATCCACGCCCTACGGGCGGCAACATAAATTAGTCTCCGTATACAATCCACGGGAAACCAAAAATAAAACAAATATACATGACACGAAGTGAACTGCTAGAGCAGGAGAAAATGATTACCATGATGCGGTAACGTAATTAACTGCAGGGGCTTGCGCCTGCAGAGAAGAGCGTCCCCACAATCAAAATCCCCTCGCAAATGAGGGGGAATCTGACGAAGTCTGCTACAACGGCCGCATCTGTCCAAACCTTCGATACACGGTGCCATAAATCAACTTGGCATCTTCGGAGAGGTGGACGGATAAATCTAAATAGCATCTGCCCCCAAATTCAGGCAGGACGACCTACGCGGTTCTGTCTCCCGTTTTCGGCGGTAAACAAGTGGTTAGATAGGATTCGTCTCTTCCGGTATTGGGGGTTGATATCGCGCTTTGTTCGGAAAGCCACTACACACAAAGTCCCTGGCCAGGGCAAGCGAGATTTACCGGTAGGTACTTCAGTAGTTTCTCACGGTGTATTGGGCTCTACCCTGGCATGACTTATTGCGCTATTAGGGGTCTGACGGTTACCACCCCCTAGGCCCGATATGCGAGTATCTTAGACGAACAGATCGGACTGTACGGAGATTATCACAGATAGGCTCAGTAGGAGTTCGGATGAGTTTGCTCATCGGCCTTCTTATCGACAGATAACTGGATAGCCGTTATGTGTAGCTAGTACCGCTGACGGATTTGTGGTTAAACCCACTGCCAGTGTACTGTCGAGTCTTTAAAGTCCCTCACAGAGAGTTTCCCTGCTTCGGGCGAAACGATGTAGAGCCCGTATGGTTTTACGGCAGGGTTCCGATCACATACGTGTACTGGATGCACGGATGTTGTTCGGGTGGATAATAATAGTGGGCTTTGGTTTAAACCGGATCCTAGTATTATATTATTGGATTGTTATCATCTCATTGTATTCGCATTTTTCGAAATACGAATACGGATATGTATATACGGTGATGGCATTCTTGTAATTTCATAAGAGATGATTCTAGAAGGGGACACCTCATTATTTGGTTTATCTATTTTTGGAAATAGATTAATGAGGTGGAAAATGGAGGCATGGGAGTGAAGCATGGCTTATGCATTTGTTTATTAGTTTGGATACACTATTGAAGCATGTTGTTATTTTCTATATGAAAATAATCCATGCTTCATGAGTTAAAAGAGATGAGCCATTCTTCACTTGAAAAAAAGACTTGATCATTTGCAAATTTTCTTTCTTTCTCCATTTTCTTCTCGTTCTTCCTCAAAACCCTAACCTTCACATGTGTTGTGAGCCATAGGGTTATATGAGATAAAACACTCCATTAGACACTCTACATCTTCTAGGCTACTTAACTTAGCAAACTAGGTACCTTAGTTATCTCGGTTTAGAGATTGGAGCTTAAAGTACATACTCTCGGATGGATCGTCTTCGACACGAGGAAGATGACGTTTCAAGCGCGATCCGATCTTCGAGGAGCTCAAGAAGAGGAGGAGAAGAAGACCCGAAGGACTTGTGAACAAGGAGGTATAAAACTCTTACCGAGTAGTTAAATCTCCAAGTAGTATAACTAGTTAAGGTTTCTGTAAAGATCCTGGAGTTTAGTTGGTGTTGCATAGTATGAAAAAATCGTTTTTGGTAAATTCCGCCTCCCCACAAGTACGTGGGGTGTGCGACATCAACTTACAGTTGCAACATAGCAAGGAAAAGGATCAGGATAATACAGCCACGTTCCATCGGATGGTACTCTCCTCGATATGAAGGTGTGCGACTGGATTAAATCACAATAAGACAGAGAAAAACGAGAAGTTCAAAGATCGGTCTAGAAGATATTGGAGTAAATAAGAATAGTTTCAAGAACTTATTCACGAGATAATTTAGAAAGTGCAAACAAGAAGAAATCAATAGGGATTTAAGGAATCCAAGAAGATCGGTTGCAAAGATCATTAAGATGAAGATGAAAGCTGTATTCCGACTCCCTTGCGTCAAGACTCGACCGTCAGGACTACTGGTATCGTATGACTAGATTAGAGATGCAAGAAGGATGATTCAAAGAATGCTAGTAAGAAGTTAACTTTACTGGAAGCGTAAAGGACTTCAGATTGCGAATGTTAGGGGATTGGGAATCTCGAACACTATCCTCTTTTGACGACAGTCAAGAGTGGTGTAGATTGCTATACAACGAATTAGGAAGACGGGTAAATAGGAGATGCTTCTGAATACGAAAGTTCGAAAGCCGGAACATAGGATGTAAAAGATGGCTAAAAAGATGCAAGAAGAAACATACATGAATTTTAGGAATTTAAGAAATCAAGAAGTGATCTTCAAGAAAATCTAATGAAGGAAGCGAGATTGATTCAAAAATAGTGAGTAGTAACAATAGTGGTGAACTAATATCGCAACAAAAATATGCACAAATTATTGACACGTTACTTTTTATCATCAACCGACCTAGACCTGATATTTCATATCCAGTTTCTAGACTCAGTAAATATACTAGCAATCTAAATAAAGATCATTGGTGTGCACTTGAAAGAATTTTTAAATATTTAAAAGGAACTTTGGATTACAGTTTGTTTTATACCAGTTTCCCTAATATAATTGAAGGATATATTGACGCCAACCGGGTAACTGACTTATATGATGTGAAATCTACTAGTGGTTATGTATTCTTATTTGGCAGTGCAGCCGTCACTTGGGGATCAACCAAATAAACATTAATTTCCAGAAGCACAATAGATTCTAAAATGATTGCATTAGATACTACAAATAAAGAAGCGAAATAGATTAAAAATCTATTTTTGCATTTACCATGTGTTCCTAAGCTGATTACTGCCATGAGTGTAAATTGTGATAATAGATCCTTATTGGATTTATTAAATCAAGAAAATTACAATAGAAAAATGAATAAACATCTGCAAATAAGATATGCAACTATAAAAGAACATAAGGATAATAATGTTGTATCATTATTATTTGTTTACTCACAACAAAATTTGGCAGATAATTTGACCAAAGATCTTAATAAGAACCGGGTCATTAATTCATCTAAGGAGATAGAGCTTAAGCTTATATCTTTATCACCAAGAGCGGAAACCCAATTTCTTTGACTGGAGATCTTACGATAGAAGTTTCCAATGGAAAAACAAAACTCTTGATGTGCCCTGAAGAGCGCATAACTTTCTAATGGAATTTTTTTTCGACCTATCCCTATGATGAAATGTTCTCTATTGGTGACGTGAGAATGAATATATATTCTTAATGATGTCGAAGTCATAATGCTTTTAAGGGTACCTTTTGAGACATACCTAAGTGGGGCACCGTGAGGCCGCGATTAGGAGATTTAGGCAAATCTCTAGTTGCTCCATGAGAATCAAGGTTCCACGCATGGCCATTAATAGCGCACCCCCGCAAAATGAAGATCTCACTAGTCTCATATTGTGTGTGTGATATACAAATGACCGGCAAAAAGGAATAGTTTTTAGATCTAAACTAATGATTACTATCATCCTTCGGTCAGGCATAGTCAACACTAAAATACTTGTTCAAGTTTAGGCACACCTACATTTATGCACAATATGTTTAGTATCCATTTTATTTTTGTTTTTTGTTTTGATTATTTCTCTTATATCATTTCATTCTAAAGGCATATTATACTAAACATTATAATTTTGAACCTTTGTGGGGGGAATGTTATATCATTTCCGATTGAATCTATATATTTTATAAATAATTTAATATTGATTATTTTGTTTTGATGGATTTATTAAATCGGATTATTAAATGATTTAAAATTAAAGTTGTGAAGAAGTGAAGGGCTAAATTGCAAAAACAAGGCCATTCAAATAATCTGCTTAAATTTTTGATATACCAGACGTCTCGTGAAGAAACCATACATCTAGTACAGATGTCTAGTGAATGAAATGTCCATTTTCAAATCTATGTTTATATTTCAGAGACGTCTAAGAAGACGTCTTCTGAAGGAAATATTTGAACTACAGACGTTTGTTACAAACGTCTGGTGAAGGAAATATTTAAACTACAGACGTCTGGAAACGTCTGATACATACGTCTGGTGAAGGATATTTGAACTGCAGACGTCTGGCATCAGACGTTTGACATGGCACTTACTGGCAACTAATTTTAGTTTGAATTTCAAATCGAAGGGGTGTTCTCATCGGATTAAGATGCGACTTTTCAAAATAACTGTTAGAAAAATAGTTACTTATGAAGCCTTTATAAATAGACTTCAACATAAAAGAAAAACGAAAACAAGAAATCAATCGCTACATCAATCCAATTACAATCAAAATCTGGAATTGTTCTTTGTTGGCAACTTTGTGCAAACGAAGAGCAGTTCCTTCACAAAGTCTTCCATACAAAATCCGTTTGAGGAAATCTCTTGATTTACTTTATTTTCACCGGATACTAATTGATAACGATATCAAAACCAAAACTTCCTCTGTGACTCGTACTCAATGGAGGAATCGGACGGGCTGAGTATTTTTATATCTTGAGAACGTCTTTGTCGGTACAATCCGTACGAGCAGTGGCAATATGTTCTTAGGGAAGCGCAGCTATCTGCGTGCCTCACTTTGTCAGGCTCGATTTTCTAACTTTTATTCTATTTCCTATATTGTTTATGTGATCATAGTTTCAACAAATATTTTATAAAATCATAAATAAAATCATATTCTATTTTAAATTATTATTTAGCAATTATTTTCCTATTTTATCCAACATGATCGGTTTATGATCATCATTTTGGTTACTTAATTAATCTGATATGAAATTGGAGGGATTATGGGGAAAACAATGACGGGGTGGAGAATATATATACTTTTGTTTCGAGAGCATTCCGCCATTTTTTGGCGACTTTCACTTTCAACCCGATTCATCGACACTAAGCATAACCTTTGCCGGTAACGGCAGGGCAGAAGCTTTTTTTTTTTGCCTTTTCAGGACTTGTGTGTGTGCGAGAGAGGCGTTTTACTTTCTCTCTTTATCATTGTTTAAGAACTTATTAATTTTTTCAGGTACAAGTTTCATGCAGAGGGCAACCACTTCACCCTTTGTTGACTCCACAACATGTTAGAGACAACATATTGTGTTTAAGCGAGGCCGTCACATATATCCCGTACTTGACGAGCAATACTAATCATGTGATGACACTTCATTATGGAAGAAGTTCATGGATTTTTTCTCCCCCCTTTTTCACTCTCATTGATTTAACAATGGCTTTGATTCATTTTCTTCCCTTCAATTTCTAATCTACTGATTGCAATCCAACAGAGATTCATTCTCCTTGGATGTTCTCTTCTTTAACTTCAAAAGTTATTCTTCTCTTCTATTATAATCATAAAACATGGGATAGACAAAATTGAGTAGAAAATTCAACTAATAACACTTATCTTAATTCTAAGTGTTCACATATTTAAATCTCATAAAATATTTGTGTCACCTGTGTAAAAAAAAACGAAAAAAAGACGCATGAACTAGCTGACTCCCAAAATACACGGTAAAAAACAATAAGAAATAACCATGATCTTAACAAACTTCAAACTCCCAAAGATACAAGGTAAAGAAGAAGAAAAAAGGCTATTTTTTATTTTTATGTCTCGGTCCAAAACTTGCTTATTTCTAAATATCACCCACAAGACATATAAGTTATCTAAAAATCACCTCCAAACATACAAGGTAACTAAAAGACATTTTCAAATTATTGTCATTAGCCAAAAATCACATTCGTTGGTTTTCAATGTCAAAATTTTTAAATCGAGTTGGGTTACCTTAAATAGAATTGTGGGTTTATGAAATACAAAATCACAATTAGATTATTTTTTTCCTATTCCTCGCTCTTAAGGTCTTTTTTCCTTTTTCTCCCCTTCCAAATTCATATAATTTAATCCATAAGAGCACATGAAATCCTTGATTTCTTAGAAAAACCAAAGCCGGACTTTACCTTTACGCCATTAATGTTGGAAAATGGTTGTTTTCATCATTAAGAAATATTTCATCCGAAAATGAGCTTAGGGTCGCAATTTGGAGAATTTAGAAGTTTTAGAGGTGGTATTTAAAAATAGGTATATTTTAGGGGTTAGATGTGGAAAAAAAATCCTTAAAGGAAGGTGAGGAAGTAGAAGAAGGAATATTTTTTTTGCTATATTTTCATTTTGGTATATGTTCTTTAGCATTTTGTATATCTTGATTTCAGATTAGTGGCAAAAAATAAGAATTTTAGATTTCAGTTTCTTTTCGTATTTTTCATTCCATCTTATGTCTTCTGTATTTATTATTTTTCTTATTTTACAATTATTTTAACATGATAAAATTTATTTCAATATGCTAGGAAGTTTTCCTCAACTTAATGTTTATATAAACTGGAAATAGTAAACTTAGCTTATGGTATTTTAAGTGTTTTGAAATTCTTAAGAACTCATTTTGCATTATATATTGTTCAACCAATTACTCTTTTCTTTATTGTTTTATTTTATAGATAGTAGATGGATTAAGCCCAAAATATAATTCAAAAGACTTCTAATTAAAAGGAGAAGCAACACTTCAACATATTTTTAAATATTAATATCTTCTTATATCATATTAAAAATGCATGTTTATTAATAATTAATAGTTCGCCTTTAATATGTTAGACCTTTCTAATGATTTAAATAAAAAAAACCACATCTCCATTCTACAATTCATGATATTTTTTATAACGTACAACAAGAAGCTGTAAGCTTTACTGCTTAAAAATAATCAAGAGAAGTTTAAAAAATAATAAATTTGCAATCAATTATTAGTTCCTAATTTATAAAGGGGGATTTGTGCAATAAATAAATGCATAAAAAAAACAGACACAAAAGAGGGGAGAGAGGGTGGGGGGGGGGGGGGGGCGGGGGGAGTGATGATAGGATAAGAGAGCAAATAGCCGCCGCTCAGCACTTCAAAACTGTTTATCAAACGTCTCTCTCTTTCTTATCCCCAATTTCCAAATTCAACACTTTTTTTTAGGGTTTTTCTCTTCGATTGTTGATGGCGGCTGTTTCTGCTACCTCCTTCATGTTCACTTGCTCTCTCAAGCCTGCGACCTCGACTCCTCAGGTATAACCTCTTCTCTATTTCTTTCTTTCTTTCATTTTGTGGTATTCTTTCAGGTATTGTTAAAAAAGATTAAATCTTGATATAGAGATTCGATGTTTTGCCTTTGAAATTGTACTTTGTTTCTGATGTAAAGATTGGATTTTTACCATTTATTCCAATATAATTTGCTTTAAATTTCCACGTAAGTTCAAAAGAACTCTCTATTTGTGGTAGGGGATGAGAAAATCAAAAAGTGTGATGAAAGTTCTCATTTTGGAGTTTAGATTACCCAGATATGACATCTTGGAGTTTAGATTACCCCGATACGACATAAGTGGAGGAGGGGATTTGCAAACTATTGTTTGCATCATCTTGCCTCCACCTAAAAATAAACTCTAGTTTTCCTATCTCCATACCCGAATTAATAGGGCTCAAGTAATTTGTATGTTTTGAACTTTTATCATATGCCTGAAGTTGTAGAGTATTGATCAAAATTTAGCCTTTTTTGACATCAGCTAGTCATTAATTGATGTTACAATTTACTGCGTAAAGAGATATACAATCAACGTCTTCTAGAAATTCATCCTTCAAAAAAAGGAACAAAAAAGAATAGCATTATCCGCATTGTTCACACTGGACATGTACGTGCAATCTCAGACGTTAAAGAGCTCGAACTATTCTCAGGAAAGCAGGATATATTTCAGTAACGAGAGGTGAAGAATAAAACCCACCGTTGCCGGTCCCAAATCCGGATGAGAAAGGGTGAGAATTGTGGTAGGCTGGTGACAGCCAACGTAAAACTTTGTCACATTCTATGACATGAAGCATAATAAGAATATCGTTGGGGCGTCCCCTACTTAGCGACACGCTACATCGGATCCCGGGTGTAGTGTTAAGTATGCAAGGGCTTTTAGGTCGTCCAGAAACGGCGCGCTACATCGGACCCGGGTGTAGTGACAAATAAGTAAGGGTCGTCGTCTAGAAACGGTGTGCTACATCGGACCCCGGGTGTATTGACAAATAAGCAAGGGTCGTCGTCCAGAAACGGCGCGCTACATCGGACCCCGGGTGTATTGACAAATAAGCAAGGGTCGTCGTCCAGAAACGACGCGCTACATCGGACCCCGGGTGTAGTGACAAATAAGCAAGGGTTTCATAGGATCCGTCTAGCTTCCTGGAACATAGGTTCCCTTACTGGTAGACTAATAGAATTAGTGGAGGTGATGATTAGGAAGCGAGTTGGTATTATGCGTTTGCAAGAAACTAAGTGGGTAGGTGAAAAGAGTAGAGTCATAGAGCGTTGGGGTTATAAACTTTGGTATACAGGTAGAGATAAAAATCGTAATGGGGTAGGCATAATCATAGATAGACGGTTGCTTAAGGATATAGTTGAGATTAGGAGAAAAGGTGATAGAATTTTACTGGTTAAGCTTATTCTAGATGGAGAGATCCTTAATATTATTAGTGCTTATACACCACAGATAGGTCTTGATGATGCTAGTAAGCGTCTATTCTGGGAGGATTTAGACGAGATGGTGCAAAGTATACCTAGTGGAGAGAAGTTATTTATTGGTGGTGATCTTAATGGACATGTAGGTACTAGTCGTAGTGGGTTTGATACTATCCATGGAGGTTTTGGTTTTGGACAAAGGAATGAAGTAGGTGACTCGATTCCAGGTTTTGCCTTATCTTACGACTTGATCTTCTTAGCAAACAACTGGTTTAGGAAAAGAGAGTCCCACCCTATCACTTTTAGGAGCGGATCAAGTGCTAGTCAAATAGACTTGTTTCTGACGAGAAGAATAGATAGAGCTTGTTGTATTGACTATAAGGTAGTGCCAGGTGAGAGTGTAACCACTCAACATAGACTTTTAATTCTACATTTTCGATTTAGAAGATGACCTAAGAAAATTAGACGTAAGGTAGAGCCTAAAATTAAATGGTGGCGATTGAAAGAAGGTAACCAAAAGGCTTTTATAGATCGTGTAGTCCAAGAAGCGGATTGGCAGTCGGAAGATGATTCAGACAGAATATGGAACAAAATGGCTAGTTGTATCAAGAAGATAGTTAGAGATCTACTTGGTGAGTCGAGAGGTGGCGCTCCACCATCTAAGGACACATCATGGTGGAATGAAGAAGTAAAGGCTGCTAGTAAAATTAAAAGGGATTTTTATAAAGATTTGAAGAAAAGTAGAGATGTGGAGAAATTTGAGAAGTATAAAATGACTAAAAAGGAAGTTAAGAAAGCTGTTCGGGAAGCTAAATCTAAGGTCTACAAGGAGGTGTACGAGAAATTAGACACTAAAGAGGCTGAAAATGATATATACCGGATTGCTCGGATGCGGGAAAGGAAGACTAGTGATTTATGTGCGGTGAAGTGTGTCAAAAATGAAAATCAGAAGGTATTAGTTCGAGATGAGGATATCAAGGAAAGATGGAGAGATTATTTTGACAAATTGTTCAATGAGAGCTTTACTAAGAATTTGGATGGACTTGTCATTCAATCTTAAGATATAAACCGTGATTTCATGCGTAAAATAAGACTACCTGAGGTTAAAGAAGTTTTGAACAGAATGAGTTTAAGAAAAGCGGTTGGTCCTGACGGGATTCCTATCGAGATTTGGAGATGCTTAGGAGAAATAGGCGTTAAATGGCTGACATATCTGTTTAATAAGATTTAGCAGACAAAAAAGATGCCAAATGAATGGAGGAAAAGTATCCTTGTACCTATCTACTAGAACAAGGGTGACATTCAAAGTTGCTCAAACTACCGTGGAATAAAACTTATGTGTCATACCATGAAACTTTGGGAGAGAGTGATTGAACACAGGATAAGAAAGGATATTAAGATAACTGAGAACCAGTTTGCGTTCATGCCTGGACGATCGACGACAGAGGCTATTCATTTGCTTCGTCAACTTGTCGAGCGCTTTCGAGAGAGGAGAAGAGATTTGCATATGATATTTATTGATTTAGAAAAAGCGTACGACAAGATACCTAGAGAGGTATTATGGGGGACAATGATGAAGAAGGGGGTTCCCGTCAAGTATATTGACATAATCAAGGATATGTACGTGGAGTAGTGGCAAATGTCAGAACTTGCGGCAGCTTAACGAGTGATTTTCCGATTACAAGTGTTTACATCAAGGATCTGCATTAAGTCCATTCCTGTTTACCATCGTGATGGATAAGCTTACTAGAACTATCCAAGATGAGGTACGTTGGTGTATGCTATTCGCTGATGATATTGTTCTAGTAAATGAGACGAAAGCAGGGGTTAATGCCAAATTGGAATTATGGAGGCAAACATTGGAATCTCTGGGATTCAGATTGAGCAGGTCTAAGACAGCATATATGCATTGCAAATTTAGTAACCAGAGAAGTCAAAACCATATTGGTATAACATTGGAAGGGCAAGAGATGTCACCGAGTGACCAGTTTAGATATCCAGGTTCCATCATCCAAAAGAATGGGGAGATCGATAGTGATGTTAATCAAAGGATCCAAGCTGATTGGTTGAAATGGAGGAGTGTAACAGGGATTTTGTGTGATCGTAACTTTCCGTTAAAATTGAAAAGGAAGTTTTATCGGAGCGCTATTCGGTCTGCCTTATTATATGGTATAGAATGCTGGGCTCCTAAGAAGTATCGTACACAGAAGATGCACGTAGCGGAGATGCGCATGCTTCGTTGGATGTGCGGTAATACTAGAAAATATAAGGTGTGAAATGAGGATATTCGTGCAAAAGTTGGTGTAGCACCTGTGGAGGAGAAGATGTGGGAAAACCAGCTAAGATGGTTTGGTCATGTGTGACGTAGACCTATGAAAGCACCGGTTCGACGAATAGATACTCTCGATATGGGCAATGACAAAAGGGCAAAAGGAAGACCGAAGAAAACATGGATGGAGGTGATACAAAACGATATGGTTGCCAAAGGACTCAATGAAAGTTTATTGTTTGATAGGAGTGAGTGGAGGTGGAGGATTCATGTGCTGGACCCGGCGTGATTCTCATGTTGGTTCATGTAGCCTACCCCATATGCTTGGGATAAAAGGCTCAGTTGTTGTTGAGAGGTGAAGAATATGGCGATCCCTTGAGTTTGTAATGCTAAATAATTTCATAGATACAACAGAGTTTGATCATGAGGGGCTTATCCAAAACCAAAGTAACAAAATGCACAATGAATTACCATAAATGGTAATAGGGGTATTAAGAGATTAGAAAGTTGACATTTGTATTTAATAAATAAAACATAATGTTGATGTTTCATCTGAGAACCTTTTAATGATGTCATGAGTACAATTTAAAAACTGCAAAGGTTATGTGTTAAACCTTGACCTAAGCTTTATTGATTTACAATATATTGCACATATATTCTTTGTCTTGCAAACTTAGAATAACAAATCTGCATCGGTGGGATAATTTCTTAGTTGCCTGATATTTCATTGCAGGCAGGTGCAAGATTTCCCAGCATGAAGTTGGTTTCCGTTGGTTCATCGAAGAGCTTTCCTTCATTGAGGTCTTCGCGTAGTCTCCACATATGCTGCGCGGTATATAACTTGGATAAATTATACTAAAATAGATACCTTGAACTTCATAGTTACATTAAATAATTGTCTTTTCCCATTTTAACATCACAAACTTTGTTTTTCTCAATATGAAAAATTCTCATGTAAGTGGCTGAAACCCTTATTAATTAATATGAAATTTGAGAACGGAATCAGCCATTTTGATATATTAATAATTTATAAGTAAATGAAAAGTGAATGCAAGAAGGAAAAAAAAACTTTGTATCTTTGGAACTTATCTCTGAATTTGTGTTTCATAGGCCAAGCCTGAGACGGTGTCAAAAGTCATGGATATTGTGAAGAAACAGCTAGCTTTGTCTGAAGATGTTGCCCTTACTCCTGAATCTAAGTTTTCAGATCTTGGTGCAGATTCTCTCGACACGGTAAATTCATAAATTTAAGAATGTTGTTGTAAGTAATTATCAATGATTAAAAAGCACGGAAAAAACGGTGCGGTCAAAGGGCCTGCGTGCATAGGCGCCGCCCAAGCCGCATTGACATCAATTTAGATATATTTTGAGTTAATTTTCTTAAACTTATTTGTTAAATATTGATTCTAATTTGATTGTTAATTACTTTGGTTTCTTTTTTACTTATAGAAACGGCCTAAATAAGTATTCTCAAAGGTGTTAACAATTAAATACAAACTGGTAATGAAGTAAATTCCGCCAACTTTTCAAAGATCCAAAAAAATTAATTAAATAGTTAATTAATTGTCTAAACTAAATCTCCCCAATTTTAAGTCCAAAAAAGCAAAAAAAAGAAAAGACAAAAAAACCTTTGTCGTCAAAGGCTCGAAACTCGAAGGAGCAGGGAAACTCGAAGCCTATGTTGGCGTGGTTGAAGCTTAAAGTCAAAGTTAAGTTCGAAGTTGATTATCGAAGGTAAAGACAATATTGAAATTTGAAGTGTGGATCGTAGTGAAGATTTTGGTTCAAGTTCGATTTGAAGAACTTCAAAACCGACGACGATCGCTAGTCCTCATGGCCCTTGAAATCCGCGGCGGCTCTCAAAATCGGCGATGGAAGGCCATATGGTGGCCCTCGGTGTTTAATGGTGCTAAAATAACTCCAATTTATTATATATTACACTCCAATTAATAAATAAAAAGAGTTTATCTATAATAATATTAGTGTAAGCATAATTCTCGATTAAGCGGTCTAATACAATACGGTGAGTCTCTTCTACACGTCTAGACGGCCGCATAGGCGTCTAGACAACCGCCTTTTAAAACATTGGTAATTATAAGTTTTATTGTGCATATACATACATATCATTCACAATGTAATACCATATACATGGTATGTACAGGAGTAACTTAAGTCCGAATATTAGTCAAAATGAATTATACCGCATACATGGTCAATTACACATTCAGCACATCCATTGACACACCACAAATTCAGGCCTAGCCATATAGATATTTGACAAATTCAAACTCCATAATTAATGTCTATTTACCAAGAATTTACTTTAATAGCTCATTTGAGGCTGTCAATGCTATGGTTAAATGTTTTTTCTCTCTTGTGTTTCCCAATCTATTAAGATAGCAATTGAATCTCTTAGTGAATAGGAAATGAGTAGATACAATTTGGAAGAAGTTAGAATTTCAACATGGAATTTGGCATGTGTCATAGAAGTCAATAAATGCACTAGTTAAAAGAAGCGATAAAATTATAATTATTACAAGGGCTAGAGGATACATAAACAAACTTCAATGGAGGCGTTTAAAATTCTACGATGTTGTTAACCTAATTAGAGGACACGGTTTTGTAGCTGAATGGAGGAAAAAATAGACCATTTGACCTAAAAGTCTTGAAAAAAAGGCTTGTTAGTTAAAGCACGTGTGAGTTTGGATCAAGATGTTAGGGATTCAGGCCCCTTCACCATATAAAACATATCAAGCTCACAAGATAGCTAAATCACAAAACACCAGCAGAAGATGAACACATCGATATAACGTGGTTCGACCATCTCGGCCTATATCCACGGGGCTAAAAACAAGAATCTCATTAACGCATAAAAGAGATTACAAAGCGCTCGTACCACTGAATGATCTCTCTCATTCCCTCTCTTGCTCTCACACCATAAGAGAAGTGGGCACAAATACACATCCTCACAACAATTACATCTCAATGCCAACCTATCTCTCACCAAAACAATATATGTGTGTGTATAGAGAGAGAATAATGGAGGAAATGTGCCATAGGAGAGAATTTTCTCCTTTGGCGTCGAAAAAATACACCCTTGATTTTTTCGACGATCGGCATCCATCATCATCTTTATCATCTAAGATGTGGATACACCAAATTTTATATGATTCTATCACTTTTTCACCGTTGATTTAGTGGGTGCAAAATTAACGGTTTACTAACAATAAAACTTTTTATATTGCTAATTCAACGGTGAAAAAATTGTAGAATCACATGAAATTTGGCGTATCCACATCTTAGATGATAAAGATGATGGGCACCGATTGTTGAATAAAATGTTGAAAGGTGTATATTTTCGACGCCACGTGACGAAAAATCCTCTTAAGGCCACTTTCCTTCATTATATATATATACATATACATATACATATACATATACATATACATATATACATATATACATATATATATATATAAAGGAGTGATCCATTGTAAACCGGTCCACATTTTTAAAAAATGAGAACTCTCCGTCGATTATATATTTGAACGATCCGATCCATTCAAGTTGATCACCCTATCCTCAAACATACGTGTATGAAAAATCAAAGGGTTTGAAGACCTCTAACCAATGCATCGATGGGTGCAAAAACAAACGTTTTTCGATAATGCAACATAAACTTCATCAGATGCATATATTAAAGTTTTTCAAATCCTTTGATTTTTCATACATATATTTGAGGTTAGGATGATCAACTTGAACAGGTCGGATCGTTTAAACATGTCATAAACGGAGAATTTCCGTTTTTAAAAAACGCGGACCGGTTTGCAATGGATCACTTATATATATATATATATATATATATATATATATATATATATAGCATTACAATCCTATCTAATGTGATGAAATATTAAGGTCATGCGGATCTTATTCTTGGCATGAAATTAATTAGATGCAATAACGACATCACATTGACTTTGTCGTATGCGATAGAGAAAGGTGAACCAGTATCGCAACATAAATGCACAAATAAAAGCAAATTAAGTAGATACACTAGTAATCCAAACAAAGACCATTGATGTGCTCTTGAAAGAATTTTTAAATATCTTAAAGGAACATTAGATTATAGTCTGTTTTATTCCGGTTTTCCTAATATAATTGAAGGATATAGCGACGCCAACTGGGTAACTGATTCACTCGATGTGAAATCTACCAACGGCTATGTATTCTTACTTGACGGTGCAGCCGTCTCTTGGGGATTTACAAAATAAACTGTTATTGCTGGGAGCACACTAGATTCCGAATTAATTGCGTTGGATGCTGCTTGTAATGAAGCAGAATGGATCAAAAATTTAATCTCGCAATTAGCTTATGTTCCAAAACCTATATCTGCCATAAGTGTAAATTGTGATAATAGATCCTTATTGAATTTATTAAATCAAGAAAATTGCAATGGGAAATGAATCGGCATTTGCAGATGAGATATGCGACAATAAAAGAACACATGGATAATAATGTTATATCATTATTATTTGTATATTCTCAGCAAAATTTGGCGAATAATTTGACCAAGGGTCTTAATAAGAACCATGTGTTGCTTTCATAAGCCTATATCTTTATCACCAAGAGCGAAAAGCCAACTTCTTTGACTGAAGATCCTACGATAGAAGTTTCCAATGTGAAAAACAAAACTCTTGATGTGACATGAAAAGTGCATAATTTTATAAAGGAATTTTTTTCTGACCTGTCCCTATGATGAAATGTGGTTTATTGGTGACGTTAGAATGAATATTTATTCTTAATGATGTCGAAGTCATAATTTTATTAAGGCATCTCTTGCACCTTGGTACTTTACGAGGCATCATCTAAGTGGAGCATCATGAGACCGCAGCTGGAAGATTTAGGCAAATCTCTAGTTGCTTCATGAGAAACAAGATTATGTGCATGGCCATTAATAGCGCACACCCGTAAAAGAACGGTGAAAATGAATAGTTTCCAAGGTCTAACTAATGACTACTAGCATCCTTTGGTCAGGCATAGTCAACACTAAGATACTTGTCCGTTTTATTTTGTTTTGTTTTGTTTCGATTGATTATATTTGTTTCATGTTAATGAAATTTTGAAATAAACTTATATTATAGTTTTGAACCTTTGTTGGGGGGGGGATGTTAGATTATTTTTTATTTAATATATAGATTTTGACAAATAATTTTGATTTATTTATTTGGAAATTGATGATTGATTTATACATTAAATCAGAAAGTGAAAAGATTCAAAATTATAGTTTGAATTATGTTTTGTTTGTATTTGGGAAGTTAATGGGCTAACAGGATATATATATATATATATATATATATATATATATATATATATATATATATATATATATATATATAACAAAATTGACGGTGAGGATTATAAATTTCTAATTGATAATTAAATTTTGGCCATTTATTTCTATTTAAACTTTATATGAGCACATGCGTGAAGCCTATTAAACCCCAAGGAGCGAAGAGAAAGAAACGTTAATTTCAGAACGTTCCAATCTTTTTGAAAGGTTGACCGTTGACGTAGAAGGGACGCGACTCTAGCATGGTACCTTTTGAAATCTATAAAAAAATCTCTTCTCAAATTAGAGAGAACAATATATCTTCTCTTCTTTGTTAAAAATTTCCAACTGATCACTATTTCCATTATATCTCTCTCATTTTAACACCAAACGATTTTGGTGATTTTTTTTGCGTTGTTTTGGTTTATACAGACTCTACAAGACTACATTGTCAAAACCAAAGCACCTTTTGTGATTCGTACTCAACGGGGGATTCGAACGGGCCGAGGAGTGTTGTACCTTAGGAACGCTTTTGTTGGTACAATGCGTACGATGAGTGACAATACGTTCTTAGGGTAGCGCAGCTATCTAAGAACCTTCCTTTTCCAGGCCCACCTTTCTAACTTTTATTTTACATATTGATATTGTTTATGTGATTGAATTTTCAAACAAATATTTTATAAAATTATATTTTATTTTTGAACTATTAATTAGCAATTATTTCCCTATTTAATCCAACACCAACAATAATCTTTCTCCATCCAAGGTTTAGGACAGCTGGTTAAGTCAACAAAGAATTATGATAACAATGTCGAAAGTTCAAAACATGCACACAACAGAAGACCGGCTCTATTTATTAGAAGGAGATGGGTTCGTTAAGGCTCCAACCTAATAAACTAAAAAAAAATAATCTTACTCACCCAATCTCTCATATGTCATGATTTGCACATTTCATATATGAAATTATATTGATGGACATAAATGACTAGAATGTACATGATGTTTATTGTGTTCAGGTGGAGATAGTGATGGGCTTAGAAGAAGAGTTTGGCATTGCTGTGGAAGAAGATAGCAACCAAAATATCTCAACAGTTCAAGAAGCAGCTGACATAATTGAGAAATTAGTGGAGCAAAAACCTGGAGCAGCTTAAACTGTAGCTGAGAATTGAGATTGTTTATGAGGTGAGATCCTGAGTTGAAATTTTCAGAGTAGACATAGAACTCAGATGATTCGTTATTTATATTTTTGGTGTGCTGTCTGTTATTCTTTTTTGGGGAGAGATATTCTATTATTTGATCAGTGACTAAAGTTTTGAAATTATTATGTGTGCAATGCAATGAAATGATCTGTTGATTTGATCTAGAAGATGATTCTTCGATAAGCTGAATGAGAGGAAATGATTTTAGTTGAACCAATCGAAAGATGATTTGACTTGGTTATTTGGATATGATATCTCCTACATTAGTTATAGATTTTGATTTGACTAATGTAGATTTTGAGCTTGAGCTTCTTTTGAGGTGGTTTGGATGTGCAATGCAATGAAATGATCTGTTGATTTGACTTAGTTATTTGGATATGATATCTCCTACATTAGAGTAACTCATTGATTGAGCAATGAGATTTGGTAAAATCATACGAATAAATGTCTAATGAAAAGCTGAAGCTACATGCGCTTCCACATGCAAACCTGCCCCTCATCTGTCCTAATAATAAAAGGAAGAGTTGGGTAATGGAAGAAATGAACCCACCCAATAATTGATCAAAGCCCACCTGAAGAAGGAAATAACAATTCATCTAATTCCAAAATTACATCCGACAAATTGGAAAATTAACATACAAACATTGCACATCTTGCAAAAGCTTGCAGAGATACATAGAATCTAATTCCAAAACCCAAGTTCAGCCTCCTTTAGCTTCATCATTCTCCTTGGGCTGTTCCTTCTTGGCCTTCATGAAGCAGAAGCAAGAGCAGCATGGGCATTGAAACAAGAACTTCATTTCTTCTCTTGTTGGCTTAAGTTTTTTTTTTCCTGAGGAATGCTTATATATGCTCTATTTATTCCTTCTTATTATATATATAACTCACAAATTTTACTCTTTTTGTGATGAACTTAAGAAGAGAAGATGCCCAGGACACTGTCTAGCTGGCCATAATTGAGAGTTCACATTCTCTAGTATTCCTTTGTTGGCTTTGTTGGCCACTTAAAGAGGTGGGTTCCATTATACTTTTCTTTTTCAGTTTAGTGCTAGTAGACTAGCAGAGAGGAGTAAATTTCATTTTAGAAGGATCCAAGGTAGATTGAGACTGTTCTGCCAACCAATTTAGATATAGAGATTCTCAATATCTATATCTGGATAAATTTCAACTTGCTGCCATAGACTATAGTCATTTTTTTCCAATGGTTTCATGATCTTTCAAAATGATGGATTAATACCATGAACTTTCAGAAAATCAAAACACCCCTCTAATGGTGTTAACAGAAAATTATAAAATGGTCATAATACACATCCTCATTTTTTGCAAAAACAGTCTTTTTTATTATATAAGAGGGGTATTATGACCATTTTATAATTTTCCGTTAACGCCGTTAGAGGGGTGTTTTGATACTCTGAAAGTTCATGGTATCAATCCATCATCTTGAAAATTCATGGAATCATTTGGTGAATTGACTATAGTTCATGATAGCAAGTTGAAATTTAGTCTATACATTTTAAGTGATTGAGTCATGTCTGAAGTTGTGACTTAAATTCAGATTCGTTTATCTTTGTCGGAACTTAGGACCAGATTCAATGGTGAGCCTGTTATTTATATATATATATAATTTCAATAAATTAAATAAATATTTGTGTTTTAAGTCTTAAGAATTGTGGGTAAAGAGCAACAATTAAAGAAAGGTGCATGCAATAGAGGCCTTTAATTAATTAGGATTGTAACCAAAAGTTGTTTAAAAGGCTTTAATTTACGGGTCTGGTCCTAGGTACAACGTTGGATAAATTAATTTATCCAACAAATCTGAACCGTTTATTTTAACTGCTACTTTAAGTAACAGTTCAGATTTAACTGCTACTTAAAAGATAGGTTAAAATATTTAACCCGCTACTTTAGTTTCAGCGGTTTACGATTTTGAGATCGAAATTGGGCTATTTTTGTTATGATTTGAACCACGATTCTTGCTGGATATTCTCTTGATTCTTGGATCGATTTCATAAAGTAAATTAATTACTTTAACTAGTATAGGGTTTATTAATTTTTTGAATGATTTTTGATAGGGCTGTCAGTTGTAAAATGGGAATTTTTTCCTGTGATCTGAATTGCGATTGTTGCTGGGTATTCTCATATTTCTTAGATCGATTTTATAATATAAATCAATGAGTTCTATTGTTTCTTCATCTGTTTCCACTACCATTCCTTCTCCTTTTTTCATCCAACGTGGATATTAACTGCTACTTTAACGTTCTGATTTGTTGGATTCTTTTTTATTTTGACCGCTACTTATGATTTGTTGGATTCTTTTTTCATCCAACGCTGATGCTAACCACTATTTTAAAGTTGCGGTTATGATAAGTAGCGGTTAATATCAACGTTGGAGAAAAAATTATACAACAAATCAGAACCGTTATAGTTAACCGCTACTTTAAAGTAGCGGTTAACTATAACGGTTTATATTTAACCTATACTTAAACTAGCGGCTAAAATAAAAAAAGAATATGTTCCCTCAATATTTAAATATATTAAAAGAGCAAAACTCTGTTGAAATTTAATGGGGCGGCGCCTCACGTGCTTCTCACGAGGGCGCCAGCGCCAATGTGCAAAGCACATAAACGCTTTTGTAAGAATTAAATTCGTATACAACGCCGCACGTGCTCCTCACGTCGGTGCCAATGTGCACAGCACAAAAGCGCTTTCTGAGTAAGAATTAAATTCTTATATGGCGCCGCACATCCTCTTCTCTGTTTTACAGATGACTCTTAGATTAAAAATCCAATGGTGATTAAAAATCACCACTTGACAGAATAAATTCTGTATATGGAAAAATATTTCCCCAATCTTGTTAAAAATAAGAACAATATATTCCGTAAAAATAGAAACACTTGGATCAAAAATCCAACGGTGGGTAAAATTCCCCAAATCAATTTTGAAACCAATTAAATCAATTGGAATTTCTCAATGAGAGATTTTCTCAAAACCAATTAATAATCCGCCTCCACTATATAAATGACCTGAGACTTCAAGCCTCAAAGGAAAAAAAACCCCTATAAGCTTCTGAAAAAAAAATACATAAAGTTTTCAAAACAACAGAGAATTTAATTCTCAAAAAGGAAGACTTTTCTTTCAAAAAGAACCGAGGTAAAGAAAACACAGAGATCAAAATATCTCTTTTACCTATCATATCACATCTAAGGGTTTAACCCTTTTAAAAGAACTTAGTTCTTTCTTTGGATCTGAGATCCACAAGACAAGTCTTCCATAAGTTGAGAATTTAATTCTTATCGGGAAAATCTTGTTCTTGAGAATCAAACATTCAGAGAAGAACAAATTTAAAAAGAAAGAAGATAGAGTCCATAATACTCCAGGAACTCAGTTTCTTCAAATCAAGAACTTAGTTCTTTGAAAACTCAAGCCGAAATACTAAAAAATAGTGATTTTGATAAGCGTTAATGGTCAAAATACCATTAACAGGGGTTTAACCTCTCTGAAAACATTAACAGAGATTAAATCTCTGAAAACATTAACAGAGATTAAATTCTGAAAACATTAACAGAATTTAATTCTCAAAAAAGAAAGAAGATGCAAGACTTGCCGAAACCATGATTTCAGTTGTTCATGTAAACGGATAGGATGTAAATGGATAGTCATGTAATCAAGTCAATGAATATCCATGGTTCGGTCAAATCAAGTTATATTGATATAGACGGAAATTCTGGTATACATGAATTCATGTTGTATTGCAGTTATATTTGAATTATATTCAAGGATGGATTGATTTCAGATTAGACTGAGACTCTGTTTGAGTCAGACACTTTAAAACGAATTGAAGTCCTGAATTAGTTTTGGAGTTATCGGTAACTACTGCATATGGACGGCAGTATTTATGAATTTTTCCAAGCCAATTACCGTATTGATAACACCGTTTTTAGTTGTCTACCTTAAATAGGCAAGCACCCAAATTCTCAGGCTCCCCGAGGCTCAAGAGAACTGGTCCCGCTTAAACCTATTGTTCCCCTCCGAAAGACGGCGCACAGGACCGCGATGTCCTGACGTTGGGGTTCGGGGCAGATGCTATTTGGTTTTATCCGTCCACCTCTCCGAAGATGCCAAGTTGATTTATGGCACCGTGTATCGGAGGTTTAGACGAATGCGGCCGATATAGTAGACTTCGTCAGATTCCCCCTCGCTTGAGGGGTTTTTGATTGTGAGGACGCTCTTCCCTGCAGGCGCAAGCCCCTGCAGTTAATAACACTACCGCATCGCGGTAACAACTTTCTCCTTCTCCAGAATTTCACTTCGTGTCGTGTGTGTTTGTTTTGTTTGTGGTTGCCCGTGGATTGTATACGGAGACTGAGTAATGCCGTCGCCCGTAGGACGTGGATTAGTCCAAATCCGTATTTACTTAGATTTGGGTTTGGTGTTTTTAGTTTAAGGATGCATTAGTCGCGTTGCGGCTAAGATCAACTTAAACGTTCGTTAAGGATACGATAGTCCTGTTTGAGACTAAGATCAACTTAACGTGATAATCCATTTAATATCTGGCCATCGAGACTCGTCACCTCTCTAACTTCGTTGAAGGATTACAACGGCAGATGTCAGAGGAGTTCAGAGATGTACCCTTGAACCAAGGTTGATTTGGAGTTTTATAGTCCGTTTGAATGTTTAAGGATACGTTAGCCGTGTTTGGGGGCTAAGATCAACTTAAACGGGATCGTTTAGATCCGGCAAAAGAGCATTTGGAGGCTCTATTGTTCCAGTTTAGGGACGTAGTGGTCTATAGGTAGTTTAGGGACGTTGCGGTCCATGCTCCAGTTTAGGGACGTGGTGGTCCATGTTCCAGTTTAGGGACGTGGTGGTCCGACATTAGTTTAAGGACGTTTCGGTCCAACATTAGTTTAAGGACATTCCGGTCCAATATTAGTATTAAGGACGTCTCGGTCCACGAGTTTAAGGACCCCGCAGTCCGTATAGTGTGTGGTCGTTGGGACCCGTCACCTCTCTGATGTCGTTGAAGGATTACAACGACAGGTGTCAGAGGAGTTCGGAGATGTACCCTCGAACCAGATATAAATTGATTTAGGGAGTAGCCGTGCTCAGTCAATTTAATTTGAGGACTTACAGTCATGATTGGGCTAAGTCCAATTGGAAAATACTCATCATTTTTATTTGTTCTTTGCATTGCATTTCTTCTTATTTTTATCTGGGCTTTGCCCAGAAAGGATGCAGAGCATCAATTTGTTTTGGGCTCTGCCCTTTGTAAATGATGCAGAGTATCAATTTTATTTGGGCTCTGCCCTTTTATTGCTTTGCAATTTATTTTGGCCTGCTTGGTCTTTTTGATTTGGGCCTGGCCCTTTAAGAAATGCCTTGCATTTGTTAGGCGCTTTGTGCCAATCAAAGAGCGCAAGCGCTCGTGGTGATGACACGTGTCATGAAGCGCAGTGCGCTGCGCTAGTGCGCTACGCTTGCGCTGCTGACACGTGGCGCGCTCTGGTGGCTTGCGCCAATTTCAGATAGCGAAGCTCTATTCAAAAGCGCATAGCGCAAATGGTTCAGGCGCTGACACGTGGCGCTCTCTGGTGGCTTGCGCCAGCCCAAGAGCGCAACAGTGCAGATTTATAAGTGCAAAGCACTATTAATTTGAGAATCTTTTAGATTCAAGAACAGAAGTGCAAAGCACTGTTAGATTTCTTGATCTAATTTAGATCAAAGGAAAAGATAAGTTTTTTCTTATCTTAAAGAACCAAAGGTTCATGAAAAAGTGCAAAACACTATTTTTATTTTATTTATTCATTTTATTTAGTTATGTTTAAAGATCAATGATCTTGTTTTTAGATCACTGATCTGTTCATAAGAGAATTTTCTCTTCTTTCAAAGGTTTTTACCTTCTGTTGTTCTTGAGGAGTTCTCTTCTCTTTTTTTTTAGAAAGATGTTGATGCCTTTGAATTGAGGCCTGGGGTCCTTTTTATAGTGCTCATAAATTAGTTAAATTTGTTAAAGAGATCTTTCTCTGAGTGATTTGGGGAATTTTCCCCACCGTTGGATCTTTGATCCAAGGGCTTCTATTTTGCAGAAGAAAATCTTCTTGTTTTAACAAGAACAGAAAAGATTTCTTAGAATTTTAATTCTGTTTGGCGCAGATGCCCCAGCGCGTGACACGTGTCGCGCAGCGCACAGCGCAGCGCAAAGCGCAGCGCAACTGCGCCGGCGCAACTGCGCTGACACGTGTCGCGCAGCGCAGTGCATGCGCAACTGAAGCGTTGCTTCCTTTAATTTTGCTTAAAATAGAGCTTTGCTCTGATTGGGCGCGCTGCCTTGGGCGCTGCGCTGATGCATCTGCGCCTGACACGTGGCGTGTTGCACAGCGCAAATAATCTGAAGCGTTGCTTCATTTATTAAATTTTAAATTTTCAAAGCTGAGCTTTGCTCTGATTGGGGGAAGATGAAGCGTTGCTTCATCTCCCGCCTCGGAATTTGAACAGAGCTTTGCTCTGATTGGGGTAAACAAATGCCCCCCACCGTTGCGCTTACGTGGCCCCAAACGTGAGCGCAACGGTGACGGAATTCCAACCGCCGTGACAACTTTTGGAAGTCGAAGAGGCACTTGATGCCTATAAATAGGACCTTTGGTCCCCCGCAGATGCTTATCATCTTTCAGATTTTTTTTTATTTTCAAAAAACTTCAGAGCTTTGCTCTTGCCTTCAAGAACTCCAGAGCTTTGCTCTCCTTTCCAAAGTTTTTAGAAAAACTTTAGGTAAAATTAATTCTTAGATTAAATTAATTTTAACTAATCTTAACCAGCAGAGCTTTGCTCTCATAGATCTTCTGATCTAAAGAAAATCCCTTCGGGGTTTCACTAGCAGAGCTTTGCTCATTTTCAAAGTTAGAAACTTTAGGTAAAATTAATGTAAATCAAATTAATCTCAGTCAAGGAGCTTTGCTCTCACAGATCTTTTGATCTAAAGAGATCCCCATTGGGGTTTTCATAAACAGAGCTTTGCTCTTAAGAACTTATAGATCTGTAGAGATCTTGTTCATGGGTTCTAACCCATGAACAGAGCTTTGCTTTTTAGGAATTTAGCCCTCTATGTATATTACTTTTCTTCTATCGCTAATCTTCCTGTGGTATTTCCTCCAGGCATAATGGCGGTGCACCTATACAGTTTGCACGAGTTCATCACCTATGAAGATATCCGCGCACAGGGTCGTCAACAAAACCAGGAGTTTACAGACGCTCAATGTGCAGAGGTCATGGGTCGTCTGAACGCAAGCGGTGGTTGGCTGCTACCTCGTCGTTCGGCTCTTCTGAAAGTCGTGCTGGGAGCAATATGGAGAGCACTTCCGGGTCTTCACGAGGCTCTACTGCTCAATGCGCTGGATGATGCCGAAGACAAGGTGCATTCAGTGTACCTGACGGGGCTGATCTCGAAGAAACGGCGGGACAGCCTCATTGACATCCTACATCAAATCTTCCAGCAGACGACGATAGTTGCTGCTTATCGAAGGCCGGGAGGGCTTGCCGAGGATCTTGACACAGAGGAGCGCGAGAGGCTGCGCATAAGAATAATTAGAAAGGCCAGAAGAACTCTGGATGGCCTTACTTTTGAATTCCTCAATCCGTGCCCCGGATCTGAGGTTATACCGTTGTAATAATTTGAATAATGTTTCTTATTCATTGCTTTTGTGATTGTAAGAATTTTTAGCAATATGAATGGAAACCCCTTTTTTTTTATTTCAGCTTGTCTTATTTCTCATCCTGAGTCTTCTGCCCATGCATAAATGAATGCGTCTCGAACGCCTGATCAAATGTAAATCGGATGTTCTTTCTGTCATTTTCTTCTTTCTTTTATTGTTAATATGCTGTCTTAGTAACCATGGTTGACGGATGATTAGAGCGAGTATCCCGACCCTCTCAAGAAATAGCGATGGCTTAGGCCGCAGTTTCAGATCTGCTGCCTAAGACTTTTCAACTCTATAAGCCGTGAGGGTTTCATAGAGACTCTTCTCCCTACGGATCGAGAGGATCTCGTAGGTGGGTTTTCTCCTTAGGAATCGTGAGGATTCCTAAGTGTGGTTTTCTCTTATAAGTCGTAAGGATCCTGTAAGAGAATTTTTCCCTCTTACGAGTCGAGAGGACCCATAAGCGGTTGTTTCCCTCCTCGTCGAAACTCGACCTTGGAGAGTGAGACCCGTGAATAGTATGCAAGAGACCATTTTGGATTGACTTGCAGGGTCCCATTGTTCAGGAAGCAAGTTTTTTAGTCTCTGCTGCCTGAGACTTCATTTGCAAGTTGAGACGAATCGGGAATTTCCGGCGGAGACACTGGTTTCTATGCGAGCCGACGCGAATCAGGAGGCTCTCGTCAAGGAGTGTTTGTATCCGTGAGTCGAGGAATTTGCTAGGGATTATTTGTTTTCCAAGCGCCAAGGATTATTTGTTTCCTTGGGGTTTGAAACGAGTCGAGGATTTCCCACGGAGGCACTGATGGCTCTGCAAGTCGACGTGGATCAGGAGGCTCTCGTCAAGGAGTGTTTGTATCCGTGAGTCGAGGAGTTTGCTAGGGATTATTTATTTCCCAAGCGCCAAGGATTATTTGTTTCCTTGGGGTTTGAAACGAGTCGAGGATTTCCCACGGAGGCACTGGTGGCTCTGCGAGTCGACGCGGATCAGGAGGCTCTCGTCAAAGAGTGTTTGTATCCGTGAGTCGAGGAGTTTGCTAGGGATTATTTTTTTCCCAAGCGCCAAGGATTATTTGTTTCCTTGGGGTTTGAAACGAGTCGAGGATTTCCCACGGAGGCACTGGTGGCTCTGCGAGTCGACACGGATCAGGAGGCTCTCGTCAAGGAGTGTTTGTATCCGTGAGTCGAGGAGTTTGCTAGGGATTATTTATTACCCAAGCACCAAGGATTATTTGTTTCCTTGGGGTTTGAAACGAGTCGAGGATTTCCCACGGAGGCGCTGGTGGCTCTGCGAGTCGACGCGGATCAGGAGGCTCTCGTCAAGGAGTGTTTGTATTCGTGAGTCGAGGAGTTTGCTAGGGATTATTTGTTTCCCAAGAGCCAAGGATTATTTGTTTCCTTGGGGTTTGAAACGAGTCGAGGATTTCCCACGGAGGCACTGGTGGCTCTGCGAGTCGACGCGGATCAGGAGGCTCTCGTCAAGGAGTGTTTGTATCCGTGAGTCGAGGAGTTTGCTAGGGATTATTTGTTTCCCAAGCGCCAAGGATTATTTGTTTCCTTGGGGTTTGAAACGAGTCGAGGATTTCCCACGGAGGCACTGGTGGCTCTGCGAGTCGACGCGGATCAGGAGGCTCTCGTCAAGGAGTGTTTGTATCCGTGAGTCGAGGAATTGGCTGAAGACACTGGTTTCTTCGGAGTTGGAATGAACCGTCGAAGTTTGGCTTCGTCTTCTGGCGGAGCCTGTTGGGAAGGTATGGTTCCCTCTTTGTTTACGTCCTTGGATTGTATACAGGGATCGATGTGATCTTAACTGTAGGGCCAAAGTTTTATCATCATTTTTTTTGTTTTATCTCCGCGATGCTCTATCATTTCAGCTTTTATATCGCGAAGGTCGCGATTGCCCAATCATTTCGGCTATTTATTTTATTTTTACTCACTGATTTTTATTGCGAGTTGCCCAATCATTTCGGCTATTTTGCATACATACATTTTTACTTGCTGCTTTTTATTGCAAGTTGCCCTATCATTTCGGCTATTTTGCATGTGCGGCCTATTGGCTTTTCGCCGTAAACCTGAAATTAGACGTCGATTTCGGCATCAGCACCGCTACAACTGGGATATTGCCAGGAGCGAATCATCATTTGCCTCCGTCGGTGTCGAACAAAGGTGGCTTAGCGAACAGGGTTAGGGTCCCGCCGACTAAGGCTTTTGACTTCATGAGCCGTAAGGGTCTCACAAAGGTATTTCTTCCTACAAGTCGTGAGGATCTTGTAGGTGTATTTTCTCCTTAGGAATCGTGAGGATTCCTAAGTGTTCATTTCCTCTGTAAGTCGTAAGGATCCTACAGGAGGGTTTTCTCCTCATAAATCGAGAGGATTTACAAAGGTTGTTCACCATGCGAACATATCCCCAGTCACGGATGAGACTTGGTTAGGGAAATGTTTATTCGCGCCCGTGGATTGTGTACAAGAGTCAGTATTGAGCCACTTGTAGGGCAATATCGGAAGTTGTGGGGGTTGCTTAAGCACGGGTTTAGGTCTCTGTAACTTAAGACTTTCAACTCTTATAAGCCGTGAGGGTCCCATAAGAGATTTCTCCTTACGAGTCGTGAGGATCTCGCAAGTGTATTTTCTCCTT
Source organism: Agapanthus africanus (assembly GCA_030015575.1). Classification (NCBI taxonomy): domain Eukaryota; kingdom Viridiplantae; phylum Streptophyta; class Magnoliopsida; order Asparagales; family Amaryllidaceae; genus Agapanthus; species Agapanthus africanus. The sequence continues at coordinate 306,770,611 of CM057339.1, forward strand.
AGGAATCGTGGGGATCCCTAAGTGTGTTGCTCCCTTGTGAGTCGTAAGGATCTCACGCGGGTGGTTTCTCCTTACAAGGTCGAAAGGACCCTATAAGTGTCTTTTAACGAGGTTGCGCCTTTTCGGGTTTTCACAAACACTCGCCGGTAGTCCTGCTGTTTTTACTCACGAAGCTCTTTCGGGTTTTCATCCGTGCCCATTTTGCTTATGGACATACCATTTTTATTTTATATTATTTTTTTAAAATTTATTTTCTTCTTCTCTTTTTTTTTTACAAGGTCGCGCCCTTTCGGGTTTTCACGAACACTCGCCGGTAGCCCTGCTGTTTTTACTCACGGAGCCCTTTCAGGTTTTCATCCGTTCCCTCTTTGCTTATGGACATACCGTTTTATTTTATTTTATTTTTATATGTTTTTTTTATATATCTCGTCAGCCTAAAGATGCTGCGGTAGTAGTTTAAAGACGTTTCGGTCTGCTATTAGTTTAAGGACATTTCGGTCCGACGTTTGAGAAGGCTGGCTACTGCTGATGGAGTTTGAGCTTAGGAAGATAGCGAGCGGACATAGTCGTCGTCATCTATCATTGACCTAGGCCGTGGCTCATTAAGCGTAGTATCTTTTTAGGAAGCGACCGTTTATTGGCCTGAAAGGCCTTTCACCGTGCATGTCCATGAGTAGATAGGCCCCACCCTGGTAGACCTTATCTATGATGTATGGGCCTTCATAGTTTGGCTCGAATTTTCCCCGCTTGGCACGATTGGGGATCATAGGCCTTTTGACCACTAACACAAGTTCGCCTTGGCGAAATGTCCTCGGCCGGATCAATCTCTCATATGAGCGCGTCATCTTTGCTTTATAAGCTTCCAGATTTTGTTGCGCTATGAGCCGGGTTTCATCAAGGGCGTCAAGCTCCTCAAGCCGAAGGTGAGCATTTTCTTCGTCCGTTAGCTCGTAGTGGACTGCCACTCGTAGAGAGGGTAACTCTATCTCGAGGGGGAGTACTGCTTCTGTACTGAATACCAACGCATATGGCGTTGTGTTAGTGGCTGTCTTGAACGTGGTTCGATATGCCCAGAGAGCCTCTTGCATCCTTTCGTGCCAGTCCTTCTTATTTCGTGACACTGTTTTCTTCATGATCTTTGTCAAGGTCTTGTTGAAGGCCTCAGCTAGACCGTTAGCTCGCGGATTATAAACCGAGGAATATCTCCAGTCTATATTGTGCTGCTGTGCAAAGCGACTGATCTTGTGGCTTCTGTAGGCTGGCCCGTTATCGGAGATGATCCATCGCGGAGTTCCAAACCGATATATGACGTGCGTCTTGAAGAAGTGGAGGATATTCTCCGTCTTTACTTCCCTCAGCGGTACCGCTTCTGCCCACTTAGAGAAGTAGTCAGTCGTCGCTAGGATGAAACGATGTCCTCTAGACGATGCTGGTTCGATGGGGCCGACTATATCAGTCCCCCACATTTCGAATGGCCAGCTAGCCACAGTTGGATGTAATGGATTTGGATGCTGGTGGATGAAGTCTCCATGAATTTGGCATGAGTGGCATTGCTTCGCATATTTGAGGCAGTCCTGAATCATCGTGGGCCAGTAGTAGCCCATCCGTTTTATCTTCAACTTCATCTTTGGGCCCGTTTGGTGAGAACCGCAGAGTCCGTCATGAACTTCCTGAACGACTCTTTTCGCTTCATCAGGTCCCAGGCATCTCAACCACAGAGAATCAAATGACCTCTTGTACAGAGTATCATTGACGAAGGCGAAAGACAGAGCTCGTTTCATGAGCTGATGTCTTGTGGACGCTTCTTCAGGCATTCGGTGGGACTTAAAGTAGTCTATGAAGACTTCCCTCCAATCCTCAGCCTTTTCCCGGTCTTCTATTTGCAAGGTCGTCTGCTCAGTCGCTCCCTTCTCTTCGGGTGATTCCAGAGATATTTCCGCTGGGGCAAGCACCCGACGGCTTTGTACCACGATTCTTACGTCATCGAGGTTCTCGTCGGCCAGTTCTTTAGCAAGTTTGGCCAACGCGTTTGCTTTGCTGTTTTCCGCGCGCGGTATGTTTTCTAAAGTGTAGAAGGGAATTTGGGTCAACAGTTGCTGCACCTTTTCGTCGTACTTCACCAACTCCGGTTTGCACGTCTGGTCGTCGTCGTTTACTTGACTAACGACCAGCTGGGAGTCTCCGTATATGAGGAGGTTTTCAATTCCCATGTCGATGGCGATCTCGAGGATTGCTATCAAAGCTTCATATTCGGCTTCGTTGTTTGTCCTCGGCTCCGTCAGGGAGAACGCGTAGCGCATTATCCTTCCTTGTGGAGTTACAAAGATGAGTCCTACCCCCGATTTGATTATAGGGGTACTTTGTTTGCGCTTCTTCACGGAAGATGCTCCGTCGAAATAAAGCTCCCATCGGGTATTATCACCGTCGATCGCATCAAACGCATGTTCGTTTGGAAGATCGCAGTTTAAAGGAGCGTCGGCCGGTATCGGATGCTCAGCAAGGAAGTCGGCGATGGCCTGGCCTTTCACTGCCTTGAGAGGTTGATACGTTATCGAGAACTCCATCAAGAGCAGGGCCCATTTAGCGAGTCGTCCCGTCAATATGGCCTTCGACATCAAATATTTAAGGGGGTCCACCTTTGAAATGAGACGGACTTCATGCGCCAACGCATAGTGCCTGAGCTTTGTTATCGCAAAGATCAACGCCAGGCAGTGTTTTTCAATGGGGGAGTAGTTGCTTTCTGCCCCCAGCAGAACTCGACTTAAGTAGTAGAGTGCTCTTTCTTTCCCTTGATCATTCTCTTGTGCCCATAATGCGCCTAAGGAACCTTCGAGGGCGGTCGTGTAAAGAATGAGAGGCTTTCCCTTAACTGGAGCAGCCAATACTGGAGGGTTCTGCAGGTACTGCTTGATCTCGTCCAGTGCGCCTTGGCATTTGTGATCCCAGACAAATGGGGTTCCCTTCTTCATCAGGTGGCTATAGGGACGGCACTTGCCTGAAAGGTTGGCTATAAATCGCCGTATGTATGCGAGCTTCCCTTGGAGAGATCACAACTGTTTGAGAGTTCTCGGCGGAGGCATTTCCATGATCGCTTTGATCTTTGACGGATCTATTTCAATACCTCGGTGTCGAACAATGAGTCCCAGGAATTTGCCTGAGGAAACTCCGAATGCACACTTGAGCGGGTTCATTTTCAAGTTGTATTGTCGAAGGCGTTGAAATACGGTCTTCAGATGCTCGAGATGTTCCTCGTACGATTTGCTTTTAACCACGAGATCGTCGATGTAGCATTCGACGATTCCGTGTATAAGGTCATCGAAGATCTTCGTCATGGCCCTTTGGTAGGTGGCACCGGCGTTCTTTAAACCGAAGGGCATCACCTTGTAACAAAATATTCCCAGAGGGGTCCTGAAGGCTGTGTGCTTCTGATCTTCGGGATGCATCTTTATCTGGTTATACCCAGATGAGCCGTCCATGAAGGAGAAAACCTCATGAGTGGACGTATTGTCTATCATCAGTTCGGTGACTGGCACTGGGAAATCGTCCTTCGGGCAGGCTTTATTGAGATCCCGGAAGTCTACGCATATGCGCACTGTCCCATTTTTCTTCATCACCGGGACGATGTTGGCGATCCACTCCGGATATTGAACCTCCTGGATGAAGCCAGAGTCGATCAGTTTCTTGACCTCGGCGTTGATGCTCATTTCAAGCTTGAGCCGCATTCTTCTCGACGCCTGTTTGACTGGCTTGACGTCCGGAGATATTGCCAACTTATGCACAGCAATTTCTGGATCTAATCCCGGCATTTCGGAATAGTTCCACGCAAAGCAATCTTTATGTTGTAGAAGTACGTCTTTTAACGCGGCCACCCTCTCTTCAGATAGCAGCTCGCTGATGAATGTCGGTCGCGGGTCATTTGTCGTTCCCAACTCAATTTTCTTAAGGTTATCTGCAGTGGTATGGATTCCATCTTCCAGCTCTTTTGGCGCTGGCGGAAATTCTGAGATCACCTCGTCATTGCTGTTCTCGAAGCACCAAGGAAGGTTATCTATATTCTCGGGCCCTTCTTTTGATAGCGTTATCACGTGACAAGTGCGGATTCGCTTCCAAGACCGATGTGGATCTAGTTCTGCTTTCGTGGCTCTGGGTTCATGCTTCTGTGGCGGCGTTATCCTCCAGCTGTCAGATAGAGCGAACTTGCCAAGCTGATACTGATCTTCGACCCAATTCTTGAAGGTGAAGCAATCTTCAAGAGGATGCCCTATTACTCGATGGTAAGAGCAATAGTCCGGATGTGAGACTTCGCCCGCTTGTTCGGGGTGTTTAGACTCCGGCAATGTAAGCATTTGATGCTTTAGAGCAAGATCAAGTATCTTCTTCGTCTTGTCTCGAGGAAACGAGTACGCTCGACCCATTTTCTTTATGAGGGAGAGATCAACGACGCTCGCCTCCCGTTTGCGTGGCTTCTTAGCCCTGCTTTGGTGTTGTTGAGCGTCCTTTTGGCCTTTCGACTTATTTCTGCTTTTGCGCCGAGCCTTCTTTATAACAGGTTGACATGGAGCGGCATTTTCATCTTTCACGGCCTGTTGGAGGAGGCGTTGCGTTTTAGCCTTCTCGTAGATGGTCATTTCGCGGTTATGGTCGTCTCGGACTTTTTGACCAGCTTTCTTTATAAGTTTGTCCATTTGTTCCTCGAACGACGGACTGGGCTCCTTTGCATCTGGAACTTTCACTGGCTTAGGATTAGCGTCCTCCCATTAAGCATCTGCTTCTTCATCGAAGTCATACATGACTTAACAGCTGTTTAGTAGCTCCCGTTTCTTTGACCGGATGTATCCGAGTCCTTTCGTCTCCATTCTCCCGTTAGGCAGTTTGCGTTGAGTCCCGGGAACGTTCCAGACTTTATCATAGAACTTGGCTTTTCGAACGGTCTGCTTGAAGGATATCTCCTGGCGTTTTAGTAGCTTTTTCAAACCTTCCGTATAATATCCGGGGAGACGGATGGGCTGAAGCCTGTCGAGCGTAGAGTCCGCACCATGCCAAATTTCTTTTTCTACCTTGGTTTCTTCAGAGCGGTAGAACAAAATTGCTTTCTCGCTTTCTCGCCTGGGAGGGATGTAGAACGTTTGTAGCTCTTCTACATTGTAAATATTAAGTGCATCCAGTTCATTATGGTGTTCAAGCGGCACCATGGCGACTTGCAGACTTTACTCTTCATCAGCGAACATTTGTATTGAAGGTCGAGCAGAGAATACAGCATGGATCTCATCTTCTGAGTCGCTACCAAAGATCAACGTAGGGGCGGACGGTCCTGGCTTGTTGTGTTGGGGTGGACCCGAATACACTATCTCCTCTTCCTCCTCGGTATCACTGCCGAAGACAGGGATGGTGGCATTAGCTTTATTCTCCGGCTTGTGACACTTCTCCGTATCTTCGAAATCCGGTAAGAAGTATTTGGCATCTTCGTATTTGCGGACCTCTTTCACAGAGAACGGGTTCAGTTCTCCCGTCACGGTATACTTGAAACCATCCTTAAAATACTTCATACACTGATGTTGTGTAGAAGGGATGATATTGTACTCGTGTAACCATGGTCGGCCGAGCAAAGCGTTGTAGCATGTCTTGGCGTCTATGACATGGAACTTAATGTCCGTGACGAGTAGCCCGAAGCGTAACGTCAGTATCACAGACCCAAGAGTTCTTGATGACTGGGAGTCAAACCCGGAGATAGTGATCTTGTCACGAGCAAGGTGCTGGACGCTCATGCAGATTTCTTTTAAGACCCGTACATTGAGGAGATTAACGGAGGATCCATTGTCGGTCAGGATTTTTCCTATCTTTATATCGTGACAGTATCCTGAGACATAGAGGGGGCGATTGTGCTCGCACGTCCCAAGGAGAAGGTCCTCGTCGCCGAAAGTGACATCGGCCGTGTGCACTTCCTCCAATTCATCCTTCATCTTTTCCTCGGCCAGGCATGCTTGGAATTGTTCCGGATCTTGGAGTGCCTTAATCAACGAATCTCTCGCCTCCTTTGATAGCAAAAGAGCGTCAAGAATGCTGAGCTGTGAGGGTAGCTTCCTCAGATGCGCTAAGACGTTGTAATCCACCTTATTCTTCTTCGGCGGGTCCTTGGCGCTTAGCTCTTCCACCACTTGGTCATCTAAGACGATATCTTCAGAGACCTTTTCTTTCCCTTTATCTTTTCTGTTCAAGGGTCCGAGGTTCTTTTCATGCAGCGTCCGATTCCGCAACCGGATATTTTCGCAGACCTTCATCTCTTCTTCTTTTCTCGAAGCGGATTCTTTAAAGTGAGGGGCAAGTTCTAGTTCTCCATCAGAATCACTCCCGAATGTAGGCACTTGTGACCCGTCGGTGTTAACCACGCGACAATCGCCGGTAGTTCTTTTAATCCCTTCGGTCGTATTTCTTTGCTCCCGACGAGTTTTACGCTTTTCCCGTTTAAAGTGTTGTCGATGAGCTACATACCCTTGCCACCATCTATCGAAAGCTTTGCACTCTTGAGTAGGGTGCGAAACCTTCTGATGATATAAGCAATAGGAGGGGTGCGTTTCCACTTCACCGGTGATGTTTCCTTCAAAGGATGGTAGCTTCATGCCCATTGATATGGCCTTAGCAAACTTTTTCCTCATCTTGAATTGGCTTTTGTCGATAGCGGAGGTGTTTAGCTCCAACGAGATCGTCTCAGCTCCTTCATCAAGTCGCTGGCGCTTGGCCTTTTCAAATATAGCCGTCTCGCGTTCTCGATCAGCTTTACTTTTCAGTCGAGCTTCGTTAAGGAACGCGTCAATCATTTTATCTGATAGTTTCGGGAATTTTGGTTCAAGATTTGCCCCCAGCGCTTCGGTACAAGGAGTTTCCTCATCACCCACGAACGAATGGAAAATCACATGACAGCTCGCCACGCATTCTTCAGATTCATCTAACGAACTTTCTCCCTCACCTTCCTCTTGAAAGACGTGATTGAGGAACTCTTGGAGTGTAATGGGAGTCCGTGCCTTCTGGTTATACTCCTCTAGCGCGTCAATTTGTTTTTGCAAGTCTGTACGCTTGTCGCCAGGCTTCACGGGCTTTTTAGATTTCTTCTTCTTTTTTTTCGAAGATTTTGACGGCTGGCTGCAAGTGCTTGAGTCACCACCATCGGTCTTTGGAGTTGTACGCGGCTTCAACATCCCCTCAATGACCTGCGGTTCCAACAGGTTCTTCCACTTGATCGCTGGATATGCCTGAAGATCGTTTAGCATCCTCTTTGTCTTGGCTGATAATACAACCTCCCAAGGAGCTTCTTCAATGACGGAGCATGTTGCCCCCGGCGTATTCGTCCCCTTAGAGGTGTGGGGCTGCGGGGGATTCACCTTCCATTTGTCAGATAACGCGAACTTGCCCTGTCGGTACTGGTTTTCAAGCCAATTCTTGAAAACGTAGCAATCTTCGATCGGATGGCCTAGTACTCGATGATAAGGACAGTAGTTGGGCTCGTTGACGTCACTTGGTTGCAACAGACGTTTTGGATCCGGCAGATTTATGAGTCTGTTGCGCAACGCCAGCTCGAATAACCTCCTCGTTTTATCGCGGGGAAAGGAATAAAGACGTCCCATCCTATCCTCAAGGGGTACGTACGGGCGCATATTATTTTGACGAGCAACCGGCTTCGGGTCGCTCGGTTGTTGTTGAGCATTAGCGACGACGATCGCTTTTCCCTTCCCTTTGTCATTTCGGGAGTCCGGCTTTGGAAGAGGGGGTTTATGGCCCATTTGATCCATTTGCGCTAGTTTGTCAATCAAGGCCTGGAAGGTAGTTGGCTTGAAAAACATCATAAATTGTGAGATGGTCGCTTGCGGATCAAGGGTTCCCACAAACATACCCACCGCGGGAGCTTCTTCAATGCGCTGCTCGCACTTCGACCACAAGTTCAGCCATCGTATAGCGTACTGAACCCACGTCTCGCCTGGCTTTACCCTGGCGTTAATCAGTGCCGTCATCGGGGTGCGTTCACTGGCGCTTGCAAAACGCTGAGTAAACAGCAGCTCCATCTCCGTGAAGGTCTTGATAGAGTCATTCGGGAGCTCAGAGTACCACTCGAACGCCGTATCTGATAAGCTTCCAACAAACTGGCGAAGCAACAGCTTGTCGTCACCGCCGGTGTTGCCACAAAGTGCCCTGAACTGGGCAACATGCTGATGAGGATTGCCCGTCCCTTTGTAGACATGGAACTTGGGAATTGTGTAACCGGGTGGGTACTTGATTTGATCGTACCAACTTGGATATGGCCGTCCCGTTTTTACGACCTGACCGGCCGCTTCGGTCGCATGATGAACCCGTATTTGCTGGGCGATGTACTCATCCAAATCAGCTTTGGAGATTGTATCCTCTTTAGCTGTCGATAGAGCTGGTGGAGGATTTGATGTCTCTCCCCTATCGTCTCCAAGGACGATCGGGGGCTCTTCAGCCGGGGGATCTTGTTGTATCATCATCCCTATCATGTCCTGGAAGAGGAGGCCCATACGCTGTATGTTGGCTGCTTGTTCAGCAGCCTCTTTGTCCTTCTTCTTCAATATCCGACGAAGGAATTCGGCGTCGGTTTCTTCCTCCTGGCGCTCATCTGAGGACGTTTCAGGGTTCTCTTTTGGCCCTGTAAGTGCGGCCATTGCGTTCATCATCTCCTGGAGCTTATGTTGCTGCTCCTGAGCCTTGGTCACTGACCGTGTAAGCGGTCTATGACCCGTGGATGCACGGCTGTCTTCTTTTCCCGATGCCATGTAAACTGTATGAACTGTTATGCCCCCTGTCTTGGGGCGTTTAGGTTCACCATTTTTAACTTTTGCCGCTGACGCGGGAGTTTTCTATGGCCTCCTTCTTTTGTGGGCCGTTGAGGTTGAAGGAACCGTTGAAGTGGGCATCCTAGCAGCTGCTGTCCCCTGCTGTTTAATGGGACGGTCCTTGTCTTTTTCCACTTTCGCCTTTTTCTGTTGACGGGAGTGATCCGGGTCGATCACGGAGTTTTGAACCCTCCTCCAAACTTTATAAATTCTTGAGGACAGCCGTTGATGGGGCTGTTCTTGCTTCGTTTCTGGAGCTCTCTCCGCAGGTGGAGGAGATCTCTTCAGTGCAGCGGTTGGAGAGTTCTTACGTACCCTCCTCAGCAGTTCAAAGTTGTTCCCAGTTGGAACAGCAGCGTTGACTTCCACCATTGGAGCCGGTGGAGTTAGCCCTGAGGGGGAGTGCCCCCTGCCTTCCTCACTCGTTGCCAATGGCGACGTCGAGCATGACGAGCCGTTGGGACTGGCTCGGAGATTGAGACATCTTCTTTTTGCCCCCTGTCTGAATGAGGTGCCGCCGGCGTTAACCTCTTAAAGACTGAGGTTGTCTTTTGAGGGGTGATATTCAACCTGTCGAAGACGGATCCTCGAGCAGGGGCAGGAGCAGGAATCGTCATTCTTGAAAAGACTGACTCTTTGACAGGGGAAGCCGCCTTGACGACTTCTAGAGCAGCAGTTATTGCCTTCCTTGGGACAGCCAGTTTAGAGTCCTGATCTAGCCTGGTGAAAACAGAGGCTGTCGGTTTGGTAGTTGGCGACCCGTTGACAGGGGCCGTCGTAACAGCGAGTCGGTCGAAGACCGACTTTTTGTTCACTTCCGGTGCAGGTATTGGCGCAGAGAAGCTTGTAGGTGGGATCATGGTCCCGAAGAACAGGCCAGTGGTGGCTTGGGTCACCTGGTCTACTGGCAGAGTGAGGAAGGAAGCCGCTTGGGGCCCATATGCTACACCTCCTGGTGAGGTGGAGCGTCCGTTGCAGTGGCATTTCGAGCAGTTGGTGCAGTTGAAGGCCATTGAATCTTGAGTTCTGCGCCAGGCAAAAGACTAAATCTTAGTAACTTGAAATCCGAAGGCAACCATTAACAAACCGCGATTGGTTCGCGAAGACGACACACGAAGTGTGGAGTGGAAAGAGGAAAAGGTCCCACCGGGCGTGCCAGAATCTGTTCCCCTCCGAAAGACGGTGCACAGGACCGCGATGTCCTGACGCTGGGGTTCGGGGCAGATGCTATTTGGTTTTATTCGTCCACCTCTCCGAAGATGCCAAGTTGATTTATGGCACCGTGTATCGGAGGTTTAGACGGATGCGGCCGATGTAGCAGACTTCGTCAGATTCCCCCTCGCTTGAGGGGTTTTTGATTGTGGGGACGCTCTTCCCTGCAGGCGCAAGCCCCTGCAGTTAATTACACCACCGCATCGCGGTAACAACTTTCTCCTTCTCCAGAATTTCACTTCGTGTCGTGTGTGTTTGTTTTGTTTGTGGTTGCCCGTGGATTGTATACGGAGACTGAGTAATGCCGTCGCCCGTAGGACGTGGATTAGTCCAAATCCGTATTTACTTAGATTTGGGTTTGGTGTTTTTAGTTTAAGGATGCATTAGTCGCGTTGCGGCTAAGATCAACTTAAACGTTCGTTAAGGATACGATAGTCCTGTTTGAGACTAAGAGCAACTTAACGTGATAATCCATTTAATATCTGGCCATCGGGACTCGTCACCTCTCTAACGTCGTTGAAGGATTACAACGACAGATGTCAGAAGAGTTCAGAGATGTACCCTTGAACCAAGGTTGATTTGGAGTTTTATAGTCCGTTTGAATGTTTAAGGATACGTTAGCCGTGTTTGGGGGCTAAGATCAACTTAAACGGGATCGTTTAGATCCGGAAAAAGAGCATTTGGAGGCTCTATTGTTCCAGTTTAGGGACGTAGTGGTCTATATGTAGTTTAGGGACGTTGCGGTCCATGCTCCAGTTTAGGGACGTGGTGGTCCGTGTTCCAGTTTAGGGACGTGGTGGTCCGACATTAGTTTAAGGACGTTTCGGTCCGACATTAGTTTAAGGACGTTTCGGTCCAATATTAGTTTTAAGGACGTCTCGGTCCACGAGTTTAAGGACCCCGCAGTCCGTATAGTGTGTGGTCGTTGGGACCCGTCACCTCTCTGACGTCGTTGAAGAATTACAACGACAGGTGTTAGAGGAGTTCGGAGATGTACCCTCGAACCAGATATAAATTGATTTAGGGAGCAGCCGTGCTCAGTCAATTTAATTTGAGGATTTACAGCCATGATTGGGCTAAGTCCAGTTGGAAAATACTCATCATTTTTATTTGTTCTTTGCGTTGCATTTCTTCTTATTTTTATCTGGGCTTTGCCCAGAAAGGATGCAGAGCATCAATTTGTTTTGGGCTCTGCCCTTTGTAAATGATGCAGAGCATCAATTTTATTTGGGCTCTGCCCTTTTATTGCTTTGCAATTTATTTTGTCCTGCTTGGTCTTTTTGATTTGGGCCTGGCCCTTTAAGAAATGTCTTGCATTTGTTAGGCGCTTTGTGCCAATCAGAGAGCGCAAGCGCTCGTGGTGATGACACGTGTCATGAAGCGCAGTGCGCTGCGCTAGTGCGCTACGCTTGCGCTGCTGACACGTGGCGTGCTCTGGTGGCTTGCGCCAATTTCAGAGAGCGAAGCTCTATTCAAAAGCGCATAGCGCAAATGGTTCAGGCGCTGACACGCGGCGCTCTCTGGTGGCTTGCGCCAGCCCAAGAGCGCAACAGTGCAGATTTATAAGTGCAAAGCACTATTAATTTGAGAATCTTTTAGATTCAAGAACAGAAGTGCAAAGCACTGTTAGATTTCTTGATCTAATTTAGATCAAAGGAAAAGATAAGTTTTTTCTTATCTTAAAGAACCAAAGGTTCATGAAAAAGTGCAAAGCACTATTTTTATTTTATTTATTCATTTTATTTAGTTATGTTTAAAGATCAATGATCTTGTTTTTAGATCACCGATCTGTTCATAAGAGAATTTTCTCTTCTTTCAAAGGTTTTTACCTTCTGTTGTTCTTGAGGAGTTCTCAAGAGTTCTCTTCTCTCTGTTTTTTTTAGAAAGATGTTGATGCCTTTGAATTGAGGCCTGGGGTCCTTTTTATAGTGCTCATAAATTAGTTAAATTTGTTAAAGAGATCTTTCTCTGAGTGATTTGGGGAATTTTCCCCACCGTTGGATCTTTGATCTAAGGGCTTCTGCTTTGCAGAAGAAAATCTTCTTGTTTTAACAAGAGCAGAAAAGATTTCTTAGAATTTTAATTCTGTTTGGCGCAGATGCCCCAGCGCGTGACACGTGTCGCGCAGCGCACAGCGCAGCGCAATTGCGCTAGCGCATCTGCGCTGACACGTGTCGCGCAGCGCACCTGCGCTGACACGTGTCGCGCAGCGCAACTGCGCTAGCGCATATGCGCTGACACGTGTCGCGCAACGCACAGCGCAACGCATATGCGCTGACACGTGTCGCGCAGCGCAAAGAGCAGCGCAACTGCGCGAGCGCATCTGCGCTGACACGTGTCGCGCAGCGCAGTGCATGCGCAACTGAAGCGTTGCTTCCTTTAATTTTGCTTAAAATAGAGCTTTGCTCTGATTGGGCGCGCTGCCTTGGGCGCTGCGCTGATGCATCTGCGCCTGACACGTGGCGTGTTGTGCATCGCAAATAATCTGAAGCGTTGCTTCATTTATTAAATTTTAAATTTTCAAAGCAGAGCTATGCTCTGATTGGGGGAAGATGAAGCGTTGTTTTATCTCCCGCCTCGGAATTTAAACAGAGCTTTGCCCTGATTGGGGTAAACACCTATATTTACTAGGGTCCTTATTGTAAATCGATATAACTTGAGGGTGTTTTATGAAAAATAGTTTTGATATATTTTCAAAATAAATCTCAAGTATTTAATTATCGTCTTTAGGGTTTTTATAGATGTAATTTTTAAGAGTGATGAGATAGTCTAGTGGATATAAACCCAACTTGAATAGTATATAGTATTTTCATGTAATTTGACTTGTATTGATTCTTGATGGTATTTTCATGAACTTTTGTGATTCTTTTCTTTTGATTAGAAAACATGGAATATATTATATATTTAAAATATATATTTTGATAATATTTATATATATATAATTATTAAAAATAGAATTTATTTTTTAAATAGAAATCACGTTATCTTAGAAATTGTAATAAAAATTCCATCGAGACCGTATGCTCCGTAAGGAGGTCTGCATCTCATTCTACTAGTCCCGAGGACGTGCGATAATCCGCACCATCCCGATCGGGCTCCCCAAAATGGGTTGTAGAGGCTTAATCATATGGAATTTGATTAAAACAGTTAAAAGAAATACAGTTTTATTAGTTTAGGGTATTTTAATGTAAAATATTGTATTTTGTCCCACAAAAATTGTTACAAAAGCCATCGTGCTATGTCAAGATGAGTGTTGTGATGAAGTAGGTCATTACCTCGTGAGTTTTCTAAAGGTAATATGAGCAAAATGATAAGTAATGTCGTATGTAAACTTGATGGTATCTTACCGTAAAAATGAAATAAAAGTTGCAATACATATTATTTTGAGTTGAAACTTGTTGTAAATGTTGTTTTATGTTTGTTAAACAATATAAGAAGAGATGGTTAATTTGTTGTTTAAGAAAAGTTGAGTTTTTAAAGAAATGAGAATCGGAAGTCGGAATAACTCCACTTCCGACGAGTTTTGAGAAGAAAGTGTTTTAGATTAGAAATGTAGGAGGGGAGAAGGAACTTACAGTTTGAGAATAGAGGGGGGAGATAAAGGAAGGTTTTGAAGGCGTCGTGGAGTCACGTCGTCGCCGGATTTGTCCCGAAATGTCGCTGGAACTTTGACCTTGGCTAACTCCACTTGTACAACATTTAGACTTAGAAATTTTGAGAGTTTTGATACTAGATTTCAGAATAGAAAGGGCTAAAGTGTAGTGTGGTATTTATAGGATAGAATTAGGGTTTAGGGTATGAATAGAGAATTAAAAATGTATTAAAACTTGGATTAAAGAGGTGAATTAACACTCTCTGTTAATGTGTAGAAAAATCAAACAGAATAGGAGTAGTGAGGGAGGCCAAAGGGTGCTAGGGTTAAAATTTTATAGCATTTGCTACAGTTGGGACCAACGGCGCCGACCCCAAGGAGGATCTCGCCGGCCATCTTGGTGTGGTGGGGGTATGGGATTGCTACCACGTGTCCTAGTCTCTTCATATAGCTCGGTGCACATGTTTGATTTCTGAGACATTTCATTTTTACGTGTTTTGCACGTGTAAATTTTTGGGCTTCCAAAAAGTTTAAAAGAAAAATCAGCAAAAATATTATTTGGCCAAGAGGATTCGAACACAGGGGCTATGCCACAGCAATGCAAGGCTTTACCAATGAGCTACAAGTGCTTTCTTGATGTTCAAAAGCAATTTAAATTTATAACTTGTGCTCAGGCGAAGATATTCCTTTCTGTACTTTACAAAAAAAAATTGTACAGAAGTTTAGGGTTGTTACACCTAGCACATATGAGGAAAATACCCTCACAACTAAGCATATTGGATACCTTTCTCCTGTCTAAAGAGGCACGAGATTCTCTGATCAAGGCATTACAAGAGCCCGATCAGTTCCAAGCTTTCTTCGCAGAAGAGAAGATGAAAGATGAACCGGCAGAGGTCCATACGGCTGACATTACATTCAGCGATGAAGATCTCCTTATCGGTACGTGCGAACATAATCGTCTGTTATACGTCACCGGGTACTGCCACAATATTAAGATAGGGAAAATCTTTATCGACAACGGATCCTCTGTTAACCTTCTCAACGTAAGGGCGCTGAAGGAAATTTGCATGAACGTTCAGCACCTGGCCCGAGACAAAATTACCATCTCCGGGTTCGACTCATAGTCGTGACGGACGCTCGGATCTATAATACTGACGCCGCGCTTCGGGTTGCTCGTCACTGACATCAAGTTTCATGTCATTGACGCTAAGACTTTCTATAATGCTTTACTTGGCAGGCCTTGGTTACATGAGTACAACGCCATCCCTTCTACACAATATCAGTGTATGAAGTATTTCAAAGATGGCTTGGAATACAACGTCACAGGGGAGCTAAATCTGTTCTCCGTAAACGAGATCCGAAAATATGAAGACACAAAGTACTTCCTACCAGACTTCGAGGATACGGAAAGGTGTCACAAGCCAGAGGATAAATAGAAGTCCGTCGTCACTATCTCGATCTTTGAGAGCGATTCCGAGGAAGATGAAATAGTCTACTCGGGGCAATCCTAAAAATAAAACAACAGGTTTAGACCATCCATTCCTATTTTGGTCTTTGGCAGCGACTCTAAGGACGAGACCAACGCAGTGTTTTCCATCCGCCCGTTGGTGCAAACCCTTGCCGGAACATATCAGAGTCTGCAAATCACAATGGCTCCGTCTCGACATTACAAAGAACTTGATGCACTCGATACATACAACGTACAAGAACCACAAACTTTCTACGTCCCTCTCAGGCGAAGATGTGTAAAGGCGATCCTCTTCTACCAATCTATGGAGACCAAAATAGAAAAAGAAGTCTGGCATGGTGCCGATTTTGCACTAGACATGTTTCAACTAATCTGTCTGCCAAGATACTGCGCGGAGGGATTGAAAAGGCTATTAAGATGCCAAGGTGTACCCCTCGAACAAACTGTTCGACAAACCCAATTCTACAAAAAGATTTAGGATATTCCCGGGACTCAGTGAAAGATGCCCAACGGTAAGATGGAGACAACCAGGCTCGGATATATTTGGTCCAAGAAAAAGGAGCAATTTCATAGTTGCTGCGTCATAAACAGCTTAAGTGAAGCGGAAGACGCTTCTCTAAATAGCCATGACGTCAAATCGGAGCGAGATCCCGCTCTAAAAACGTTAAGTCTGTCGCTTGAAGAACTAATAGACAAGCAAATAAAAGAAGCTTATCAAAAGAGCCGAGACAATCACAGCCGCGAAATGGCCATTTATGAAAAGCCCAGGACGCAACGTCTAAATCAGCAGTCTGCGGAGAAGGAAGACTATATTCATCCCTGGCCCGCTGTATGTCCTCGTGAAAGGGGAAAATCCCAAAATAAAGGCAAAAACAGGGCAAAGAACGCAAACAACGTCCGAAAACAACAAAGTGGATCTAAGAAGCCGTGCAATGGAGAAAAGGTCGATTGGAACCCGTCCTTTATAAAGAAGATGGGTCGGGAATACTCTTTCCCCCAAGACAAGACGATGAAAATATTCAACTTTGTCATGAAGTATCAAATGATGACGCTCCCGGAATTTCGGCACCCTGAACAAATAAACGAGGTCCATCATCTGGATTATTGCTCATACCACCGAGCAATAGGTCATCCCCTCAAAGACTGCTTCACCTTCAAAGACTGGGTAGAAGGCCAGTATCAACAAGGCAGGTTCGCTTTGTCAGACAGCTGGAGGGTAACCCCACCGTAAAAGCATGAGCCAAGGAGGACCTATACCGTGAGGATAGGACCCGCTCAACATCAAGAATGGAAGCGAACTCGTACTTACCATATGATAGCACTCTCAAAAGAGGGAGATCACGAGACTATGGATGACCTCTACAGGTGCTTCACAATTGAAGATGAGGACGGGATAATCTCAGAGTTTCCACCAACACCAAAAGAGCTGGAAGATGGGATACACACTACGGCGGACAACCTAAGGAAAATTGACTTAGGGACGGAAAATGATCCGAAGCCAACATTTGTCAGTGAGTTGCTATATGAAAAATAGGTGACCACGTAGTGCTCATGCAATATAAAGATTGTTTCGCGTGGAACTATTCCGAAATGCCAGGTTTAGATCCAAAAGTAGCAGTACATAAACTGGCCATATCGCCGGACACAAATTCAGTCAAACATGCGCCAAGAAGAACGCAGCTCGAACTTGAGATGAGTATCAACGCTGAAGTCAAGAAACTAATCGACTCCGGATTCATCCAAGAAGTTCAATATCCCGACTGGATCGCTAACATCGTTCCAGTGATGAAGAAAAATAGAACGGTGTGCATCTGCGTGGACTTTTGGGACCTCAATAAAGCTTGCCCGAAGGATGATTTCCCAGTACCTATTACCGAGCTAATGATCAATAACACGTCTACCCATGAGGTCTTCTCCTTCATGGATGGATCTTCAGGATATAATCAAATAAAAATGCATCCTGAAAACCAAAAACATACCACCTTCCGGACTCCGCTAGGCATATTCTGCTATAAGGTGATGCTCTTCGGTTAAAAGAACGGCTGGCGCTACCTACCAGAGGGCCATGACAAAGTTCTTCGATGACCTCATCCATGAGATTGTCGAATGTTACATTGATGACCTTATGGTAAAGAGCAGATCTCACGGGGAACATTGGGAACATCTAAAAATAGTGTTTCGACGTCTTCGGAAGTATAATCTGAAGACGAATCCTTAAAAATGCGCGTTTGGAGTCTCCTCAGGAAAATTCCTAGGATTCATCATACGACACCGGGGTATCGAAATCGATCGCTCAAAGATCAAGGAGATTATGGAAATGCCCACGCCAAGAACTCTCAAACAGTTGTGATCTCTTCAAGGAAAATCGCATATATCCGGCGGTTCATAGACAACCTCTCCGGAAAATTCCATCCCTACAGTCATTTAATGAAGAAGGGGACCTCGTTTGTCTGGGATCAAAAGTGCCAAAATGCACTAGACGAAATCAAGCAATACCTGCAAAATCCGCCGGTATTGACCGCTCCGGTTAAGGAAAATCCCCTTATCCTATATACAACGGCTCTTGAAGGTTCTTTAGGCGTGCTATGGGCATAAGAGAACGATCAGGAAAAGGAGAGAGCTTTGTACTATTTGAGTCGAGTTATCCTAGAGGCAGAAAACAACTACTCCCCCATCGAAAAGCATTGCCTGGCACTGATCTTCGTTTTAATGAAGCTCAGACATTACGCCTTGGCACATGATGTCCATCTCATATCAAAGGTGGATCCTCTCAAATATATGATGTCAAGGGCCATACTAACAGGAAGGCTCGCCAAATGGGCCCTCCTCTTGATGGAGTTCTCGATTACGTATCAACCCCTCAAAGCAGTGAAAGGCCAGGCCATTGTCGACTTTGTCGCCGAGCATCCGATACCAGCCGACTCCCCCTTAAATTGCGAGTTGCCGGATGAACATGCGTTCAACACAATCGAAGAAGAGAAGGAGGAAAATGATTTCCAATGGGAACTCTACTTCGATGGAGCATCTTCCGTGATGAGGAGAAAGCAAAACACCCCCATAATCAAAGCCTATCTTCGTGCTCCGCAAGGAGGAATATTGCGTTATGCCCTCTCTTTAACAGAGCCGATGACTAATAACGAAGCTGAATATGAAGTTTTAATAGCAGGTCTTGAGATCGTTGTCGACATGGGAATCAAAGACCTCATCATATATGGAGACTCCCAGCTGATCGTTAGCCAAGTAAATAGCGACTGTCAGACATGCAAGCCGAAGCTGATAAAGCATGGAGAATGAGTACAGCAACCGCTGACACAAATCTCCTCCTACATCTTGGAGAGTATACCGTGTGCAGAAAACAGCAAGGCGGATGCGTTGGCCAAATTGGCTAAGGAACCGGCCGATGAAGACCTCGATAACGTAAGGATCATTGTGCAAAGTCGCCGGGTTCTCGCGCCAACAAATATATCTTCGAAAAACTTAATATAGCCATCCGAAAGAAAAGAAACGACCGAACAAGTATCCCTTCAAGCAGAGGACGAAGAAAAGGTCAAGGATTTGAGGAAAGTCTTTATAGACTACTTCAAATCCCAATGAACGCCCCAAAATGCGTCGTTTAGACATCAGCTCATGAAACGAGCTCTGTCTTTCGCCTTCGTCAATGATGCTCTATATAAGAGATCGTTCGACTGTCTGTGGTTAAGATGCCTGGGACAAGAAGAAGCGAAGAGAGTCGTCTAAGAAACTCATGACGGACTCTGCGGTTCTCATCAAGCTGGGCCAAAGATGAAGCTGAAGATAAAAAGAATGGGTTATTATTGGCCCACAATGATTCAGGACTGCCTCGAATATGCAAAGCAGTGTCACTTGTGCCAAATTCACGGAGACTTCATCCACCAGCATCCAAATCCGCTACACCCAACAGTAGCTAGCTGGCTGTTCGAAATGTGGGGAACCGATATAATTGGTCCCATTGAACCTGTATCGTCCAAATGACATCGGTTCATACTGGCAATGAAAGACTACTTTTCTAAGCGGGCAGAAGCAGTACCACTAAGGGAGGTGAAGACTGAGAATATCCTCCATTTCTTTGTAACACATGTCATCTATCGGTTCGGCACTCCACGACGAATTATCTCGGATAATGGGCCAGCTTATAGAAGTCATAAAATCAGCCGCTTCGCACAACAGCATAAAATAGATTGGAGAAACTCTTCAGTCTATAATCCTCGTGCTAATGGTCTAGCCGAAGCTTTCAACAAGACCTTGATAAAGATTATAAAGAAAACAATATCCAGAAACAAAAAAGACTGGCATGAAAGGTTGCACGAAGTTCTCTGGGCATACCGAATAACGTTCAAAATAGTCACGAATACAACACCATGCGCGTTGGTATTCGGCACGGAAGCAGTGCTTCCCCTAGAAATAGAACTCCCTTCTCTACGAGTAGCGGTTCGATACGAGTTGACAGATGAAGAAAATGCTTATCTTCGGATTGAGGAGCTCGATGCCCTCGACAAAACTCTCCTTATAGCACAGCAAAATCTGGAAGCTTATAAGGTAAGAATGACGCGGTCATACGAAAAACTGACCAGACCGTGAACATTGCGCCAAGGCGAACTCGTGCTAGTCGTCAAAAGACCCATGATCCCCAATCATGTAAAACAGGGGAAATTCAAGCCAAACTATGAAGGCCCGTACATCATAGACAAAATCTACCAAGGTGGAGCCTACCTGCTCATGGATATGCATAGAGAAAGACCTTTTCGGCAAATAAACGGCTGATTCTTCAAAAAATACTACGCTTGACGAGTCACGACTTAGGCCAATGATAGATGACAACGCTCGTTTCCGCTCGCTATCTTCTTGAGTCAGAACTCTGAGAGTAGTATATATAAAAACTCCGTTGCCCCAAAAACGGCGACAACGGACCGAGAAGTCCTTAAACTAATTATCCGCCTCAAAATGGCAATAATAGACCGAGAAGTCCTTAAACTAAAATCCGCTTCAAAAACGGCGACAACGGACCGAGAAGTCCTTAAACTAACAATCCGCCTCAAACATGGCAATAATGGACCGAAAAGTCCTTAAACTAAAATTTCGCCTCAAACATGGCGATAATGGACCGGAATGTCCCTAAACTAGCGCGTCACCCCAAATACGGCGATATACCCTCTTGAGATCTATATTAAAATCAAAGTCTTAGTAGCAAAGATTGCAATTCAAGTCCCACTGGCTACACACCTACTCTAGCGATGAAGCCACCCCTAAATCCCACCAGTAAATAGATGGGTCACCTGTGACGAAGCTACTTTCGAGAGTTTCATAAAAAGAAAAGGTATGTCCACAAGCAAAATGGGCACGGATGAAAACCCAAAAGGTCACCGTGAGTAAAAACAGCAGGACTACTGGCGAGCTTGTGAAAACCCGGAAGGGTGCAATCTCGTAAAAAAAATAATATACTTGCGAGATCCTCACGACTCGTAAGGAGAATTCCCCCTGTGAGACTCACATGGCTCATAGGATTCAAAAGCCTTAAGCTACGCGGATCTAAACCTATTCTTAAGCTATCATATCCCTCAAGTTGCTCTACAGACGGTCCAATATTGACCTTTGTATACAATCCACGGGCACGAATAAATATTCCTTTACCAAGTTCTACCAATAGCGAGAAATGTCCCCATATGGTGAACGACACTTGTAAGTCCTCTCGACTTATAAGGAGAAAACACTCTTGGAAGATCCTTACGACTTACAAGAGAAAATATCACTTAAGAATCCCCACGATTCTTAAGGAGAAAATACACTTACGAGATACCTCTCGACTCGTAGGGAAAAATACCTTTGTGAGACCCTTACGGCTCATAAAGTCAAAAGTCTTAGTCGACAGGATCCTAACCATATCTATTAAGTCATCTTTGTTCAAATCGACAAAGGCAAATGATGATTCGCTCCTGGTAATATTCCAGTTACAGCGATGCTGATGCCAAGATTGGTATCAGATCTCAGGTTCCTAACTCGTAATAAAACTCAGCGAGTCGCAAAACATGCATATGAGAAAGATGAAATGTTTGGGCAACCCGCAATAAAAACAGCGATTAAAAATAAAAAATACATAGCCGAAATGATTGGGCACCGCGAAAAATAGCCGAAATGATTGGGCACTGCGAAAAATAGCCGAAATGATTGGGCAATCGCGACCTTCGCGACATGAAAAGCTGAAAAGATAGAGCATCGTGGAAAAAAATATAAAATGAAATTTCCTTTGCCCTACAGGTAGGTCCACAACGACTCCTGTATACAATCCATGGGCACAAATGAAAGAAAGGGAATCATATTTTCCCACCAGGCTCCGTTAAAGGGAGAGTCGGATCTCGACGGCAACATCTACAGCCTAGAAATTAGCTCGACGTTCTTCTCACTCCAGCGGGATGCAAACGCAACATCAACAAAAAACCCAAGGGTCAACAAAAAAAAGAGGAGGGGGGGTAATAACAAAATTCTAGCTCCAAGTCTTGACGGTACATATACAACCTAGAGACTATTCCAGCGTTCCCTCTCATTTCAGCAAGATGCAGACGCAACTATCAAATGAAATTGGGGTGATGGCATATCTTTAGCTCCGGACTTCAATCGCCATACATGTAGCATGGAGGTCCTACAGATGTCTACCCTACTTCAGTAAAGAATCGGCGCGACTTCGTCAAAACAAAAAATGAAGCGACGACATATTCCCAGTTTCGGGTCTTGTTGGCAACTCATATAAAGCGTAAATGACCATTGGAGATCATCCCACCCCAGAAGGGTGTGGTTATGACTCATCGGGGTTCCAAATTGAGCCCAACCTCAAGTAAAACGCGTCATGACAAATTCCTAACGCTTGCTCTTCCAAAGGTAATATAACCTAAAAAGATTACTTGAAGACGTCATGTCCAGCCCCCGAAGGGATCAGAGACACGACAGTCGCGGGGTTAATCGAACAACAACTTAAAGACTGCATATCGAGGAATACATCAGCAAACGCGACGGTACCACGGACTGAAACCTTAGTACCATAAACTTAACGGACCTCTGTCGTAAAAAAGAATAGGGGTTATCTACATACAATGTTAGGACAAGTTTGCCTGTAAACCCAAGGGAGGTAAACTAAAGATACTCCGAAATGAGTGAATAAACTACAAACTCCGAAATGATTACATAAACTAGAGACTCCGAAACGAGTAAATCTATAAACTTCGAAATGAGTATATAAACTAGAGACTCCAAAACGAGTGAATAAACTATAAACTCTGAGATGAGTGCATAAACTATAAACTCCGAAATGAGTGAATAACCTAGAGACTCCAAGACGAGTGAATAAACTAATCAGCGCTAAATTAAGACATCAAACACAGAGGAGCACATGCAAAAAAATGTATATTCTTTATTCATGAATCAAAGTGTTTGAAAAATACAATTTAAATAAAAAAGGGGATACAACTTTAGCCATTAAGAAGGCGGAGCTTTCAATTAATTCGCAACCCGCTTACTCTCTTCCCGCAGCTCTTCCTCACGCGCTATTATTGCAGCCAGCATCGCTTCAACTTGGGCCCATTATTGCAAGCATGATGAAAGGTTTTCATCAATTTCCTGCTTAGCCACTTCGCAATCTCGCATTCCCCGCTCGGTGGAGTCGAGGTGCTGCCTCAGCGCCATTCCCTTAGAAACGCATCACTGGAGATTCCCAAAAATAATTTGCAGCTGCGTGGCGTTCGCTTCAACCTGGGCATGCAATTGGCTGGATTTGCCAGAAGCTGTCTCATGTTCCTTTTGCTTCAGGGCCAACTTCTGCTCGAAGTATTGAAGGGAGGTGGCACCTTGCTCGATCCATGCGATCAGTTGAGCCTTCGAGTTTAATGCTTCAGGTGTAAGACACTTTCGCTCGATCTCGTGGAGACAAGCCTCATTTCGCCTACAATAGTTAACCCAAACGCCGACGAAGTTTTCGTTGTGGAAAGTCACAAGCATCGCCAGCATAGGGTTGACCTCGTCTGCAAAGTCCGCAGCGGAAGTGAGAGCTTCAACGTTGGGGTCTTCGATAAACTCGCTTAGCATCCGCTTGCTATTTGCCGCACCCCTGGAGGACTGACGCTTACCGAACGGCCCCGCGGGCATAGATATGCGAGACTCAGAAGGATCCAAAGCCATTGTAGCTGCTGTAGAATATGAAGGGTCCCGGCAGCGCCCCGGCCGTCGAAACGCGGCCATAATGCGGAACAAAAATTTTCTAAACTGGCGCTACCGCTACCCGAATCCCGGATCGACCTTAAACCCTATACTAGCGAGCTAACTAAGAGTTAGGAAGGTTATACCGATATGATCCAAGTCCTTCGGTCTTCATTCCAAGCTCTTAGCGATCCTTTGATGATGTTTGGTTGCCGGTCTTCTTCCATCTCCGATGATCCACCCGAGGGAAACGGCGCAAGCTCCAATATCGACGAACTAGGTAACCGACGCTCCAACGTCGCTAGCGATGGAGAGTGGGGGTGTATGAGTGTGTCACCATAATTTTCTCTCAACACAAAACTCAAATGAGCAATCATAGAAGATGAATGGAGGTGATGTAGCTTTGGCATGAGCAAAAGTTTGCTAAGTCTTTTGTGTGAATGAGAGAGTGGGCTTGTAATGCAAGTGTGAATTAATACCAAACCAAATGAATCCCCATCCCCACAAAATGAGTAGCCGCCCCCCCTCTTCCACACAAAAATAATATCATTTTTCTTTTTACAAATAAACAAATCAAAGCTATGCTTTGCAACATGCTTTGACTTATGCCCATACCATGAACAATGTTCATGCCACCTCACATATTCCACCTCATTTATAAAAAAAAATGAATTTCCATAAATGGAAAATCATATAAATGAGGTGGCATCTTCTAGAAGCTATTCCGTATAAAATACGGAATACTTCCCGGTACATGTACCGAAATACATATACGCGTATTCGTACCAAAATACGAATAGCCGAGAGAGAAAACGAATAGTGAATAATAATACTAGAATACGTATATACAAATACATATATTAAATCATTAAATCAAAACCCGATTTAATAATCCGGCTTAATCCTAAGCCGCCAGTATTATCAACCGTCCGATTAAAGTCTGCACAGCATGTGCACATATTTAATCGGACACCTGTATGTATCAACATACCTCATGTACACCATATCGCCTGAACCGTGAAAACCCTCTGTGTGGGACTCCAAAGATTCGTCAATATGCTAATAGTGGGTTTAACCACAAGAACGTCAGCGACACTAGCTGTACGTAACGGCTGCCCAGGTATTGAGCGAAAGGGAGGCCGACGAGCAAACTCATCCTGAACCCCTACTGAGCCTGTCAGTGATAATATCCGCACAGTCCGGTTTGTTCATCTAAGAGTATCGCATATCGAGTCTAGTGGGGTGGATAAAGTCAGACCCCCCAACAACGCGATATTTAGTGTCGGTATGAAACCCATCACCACCTGAGAAACTAACGATTCTGGATCGATAATTCTCGTCCACCGGGGCCACGGATTTATGGTGATGGCCATCCGTACACAACGCGACATCAACCCCCAATACCAGGAGAGACGAATCCCCGACGATCCGATCACTGCCTCCATGTGGCTCGGGACTGTACCTAACTAAAACCTGTTTGCACGACTCCTTTGAGCCGTGGTAGGGTAGTAATCAAAGCACAGTGGGAACTCACACGAGACAAATGACGATCTCAGGTCGACAGACTAACCTGTACACATGTCGCCTGGGAACTGCTATCTGACAATAGGTATAATACCAACTAGCAGGTTCCCGGCGAGTCCGTCCAGTGTACTCATAACCTAATGAGCACCTGTATACTATCTTAGGTGAACAAACAAGCACCAATGGCTTGTGAGACCTGGCCATCGCCCCTCGTCGGGGTCTCGATCAGTATACACTAGTCTACACTGGAGTATCGATGCCCGGTCTCGATACTTCCACGACTAGGGACATTTAAGGATGTGCTTATAGACCCCCAGCTCCCACGTATGTGATCGCCATCACAATGCTGGCAGTCAAGCAAGAAGAATCCTATGGGCTCTATCAACATGTATATGATTATAAAGACAAACCAGATAGCATACTATCATCTTGAGTAAGACTGTTTTATCGGTATAGGGCCTCAATCAATCATCATAATCACAAGTCCGCGACTATGATAATTGCCTTGAGGGCACTATAGCCAGCAATCTCCCACTTGCATTTAAGTCCAATTATTGTGATGTCGCATACTCATAGCCCGTGTGATACCGAACACCCAACTTATCTACTAATCAGTTTCGCAAAGACCGTTTTCAAAAAACGATTGCGTTCGAGAAATAGCCTCAGTGAGTGGATCCGCTCCAAAGCTTCTTTCTGTATCTCTCTTAATCTCAACTTCGCGGAGAAAACTATCTCCTGAAATGAGTAATACCTGTCTTAGAATTTGTCTGGATATCTGATGGGACCCAGTTCACAAATGAACTTCAAATCCAGCAAACTTCTTAGACTGTATCATCCACTGAATTTAATCAGTAACATGCTCCATGCCTTCCTCAGTATCCGCTTGGACCACCTGTCCAACAAACTGTCCCTCAGAAGAGGGAAAAACTATAACTCTGACAGTCACTCTGTCATCCAGGTCACCATGGAAGCCTGGAATGATAACCGTTTCCCGAAGGAGGCTGCCGTTACCATATCCCTAGAACATCCATTTATGTTCAATAACTGCTTTCCAATGTTTCTCCAGGATTGGATTAATATATCTGCTTATTGCATCTAGTACAAAAGCAATATCTGGTGTGGTACTTGACATTTCATGATTAAGTCAATTGCCTAAGCAAGTGATATGTTAATCATGTAGATCCCTCTCCCCTTTAGTCTGTAAGACACCTTTAGAGAGGTTGACTCCATCACCCGCAGGTTCACCACCATGCCAGGAGTCGTCCATTTAATGTCAAAGTACCCAGATTAGGACACTTCCCAAATCTAGATCTAGTAACTAGAAACCTTGATATTACATCCATATCCTGTGTGGAGAAACAACTTTGTGACAACCATAGTACAACCGATCGTAGTATAGGAATATCTCTTCCTATTAAGTGTATGTCATCCAAATACCTGGACATCACTCTCTACTACCTTCTTAGCAGATCCATCTCCTATTCTGATGAAGTCAAAGCCTATGACTATCACATCAGAAATAGATGATCTATTTCCGCTATACCTGCTTTAGTCTATAAATAGACATAAGCTACTTGCCTACTATGCTTCCGCTGCTCCCACTGACTACAATAACCCTCTGGCAGAGTCATATGCACGTGCACTTCTAAAACTAGTTTAGAATGACGCTATACTCCTCCTGCCGGGTCTTATAGTCTAGAACAACAGCAATGGCACGTCTGGGTAAACAAGAACCTCCCTGTCACCGTCTCTGAGAAGACCGAAGTACCTCTCGGGTGCCTGAGGTTACCCACCAATTATGCGGAGTGGCTAATGGAACATCAAATCCAATTTGAATCCTTAGGTTCTATTAAATTTCCAGTAATCGTTTGTGGTTCTGGAATAACTTCCAGTTCTACCATACTCCCACTTGTGTTTCCTGAAAAAGTCAATTTTACTAAAACTGTGGTGAGTCAAGAACAATATAAATATTGATCTTCCTGATGGTAGAATGTTAACCCTCGTCAAAGTCCAGGATAACCCACAAACAGCCATTACTGAAACGTGCCTTGAGATTATCCGGATTCTGGTTTTAAGCATCAGCCGGACAACTCCCCATACCTTAACATCGTCAAGATATAAATTGATTCTATATAAATATAATATAGAAACAAAAGCACTAATCTAATTTGAACCAGATTCAAAATCATGCAGCTGTCTCCAGTGCATATCAACCAAATGGAAAGAGGACAATCGGCATTACTCATCTAGGAGTGCATCCATATATGAGTAACCCGAAAGAGAAGCAAGTTCTCAAAACCATTACTATCAATGGAATACCAAACACAAGTATCTACATCTTCGACTTCCTCGAAGAATCCTGATACTTCCAACAAATGGTTCTCTACTTTATTCTTATACCAATAATTTCTCAATATCTGGACTTTGCATTTCAACGAAATACATGTCCAGAACTGGAGAAGTCATAAGTAAACAGAATATAGTACGAGTACCAACCCCTTTGTCCTAATGGACACTGGACAACATACAATACTTTGTATAAGTCCCCTGAGTCCAATAACTCAAACTCTGTGCGTCGTAGGTTGAAAAACTGTACTTTGGTTAAGAAGAGTTACACCGCTGTTGAATGCACCTTACCTAATCACCAGCTGATATAGGTAAATGTCACAGACATAATATCAAAAAGTTATATCTCACTTTATAAAATAAATGTACAGATATATTAGTTTGAAATTGGTGCATAACAACGGATATTCAAAACCAAATATTTGCCATCCGGCAAAAACCAGATGATTTCCTCAAATATCACCAATTACTACGAATTCCGATATAATGAGGATCTAATCACCCAATTCCCAATATCTTACTCCCACTCATCATCTGTAATAACATACAGATGTGAGAAACTGATCTGGTAAATACATACCCTGGAGTTAGATTCTTATTGGGAAAACAGTTTTCAATTAACATTGCATAGTAAAACTGAAACATGAAAATGTTTCAAAAGAGTTAATGTAACATTCCAAAATAATAAAATATTATTTTTAGGAATTTTTATAATTTAATATTATTTTATTGATTATTTTAATATTAAATTAATATTTAAATGCAAATAAATGGAGAAAAATTATGAAAAATTATGGAAAATTCTAAAATGGGTTATTTATTGGAATTATGCCATTTTTAAGTGTTTGTGATCATTTATATGCTAATTTAGTGCTAATCGCGATTAAAAATCGCTAATCGGATTTTCGGCTTTTTGTGCAAAATGTGCACATATCATTTTTGGACTTGTGTTACATTTTTCCTACCATGTTACTTTGGGGATACTATTGGTGTGAGAAGGATTTGGATAAAGAAAAGAAAAGAAAAGAAAAGGAAAGAGTAGGTGTAATGATGAGAGAGAGGGGCAAGGTCAACCCCACCTTTTTGAACCATACCCTCATTATTTCCCTTGTTGTTTTCTCTCCCTCTCCTCCCTCATTTCCTGCGGCTGCTGCTGCTCCCTTCCTTCTTCTTCCTCCTCCTTCAAAAACTCCCCACATCACCATGAAACCAAACTCAAAACCTCACACTCATTTCACGAAACATGCACACAAGCCCAAGATCTATGCTATGCACCAAGAAAGGAGGTGTTTTGGTGCTGTTGAGGATTCATGAGTCTCTTGTGAGGTAATTTCTTCACCATTAGAGTGTTAATTGTTGTATTTAAGGTTTAATTCAAGTTTCATATCGATATCGTGTGATTTGGTGCACTTTGGACAAAACTAGAGAGAATAAGGGGAAAGTTGAGTTGTGACTTTGCAATTGAGCTTAGAAGGTGACCTTAGACCCTATATGGACTAGAAAACCAGACCAATCCCACTGGAAAACTAAAAATACGGAATTACGGGACTTCCATGTCGGTTTTTGTGAACCTGGAACTTTCAGGAAAATCTGGAGCACACTGAGACCTTTTTAGGAAAAATCAGCAACACCAGGGACCCAATTGAGACAATAGGAGGCTACCCTGACCAAACGAGCCCCCAATTCCTTACCTGGGCCGGCCTGGCCGGCCAAACAGTGTATGTGTCCGGCCAAGTTGTGGTGGATTGCCTCGGGGTCGATCCAGTATCTCAAATATACCCTGCATAGTACCCTAGAGTTGTTGATTTGACCTGTTTTGGCCTGAGACGAAATCTGGGACCCTTTTCTTGGGTTGCTGCTTTGAAATGTGAATTGGTTTTGCGTATTTTGATTTGGTGATTTTGGTATTTGTGTGTTATCTCGATCGTGTGACGTTTGTACGTCTATATCGAGTGATTCCGGGTTGTTTTGCGAAGGCTAGCCGTAGGTTCTAACCTATAGGCCTTTTCGCGTATAGTATTGGTTTTAGCGTATCGTTTCAAGTGTTGATTTGGTTTTGATGCGATGCGATACGTGTGATATGTGTAGGTACACCGCGACGATCCGAGGCGATGCAGAAGATGACGGTGATATCGACACCAACACGCAGGATACAGGTGAGTAGATTTATATCTACGGGGAGAAGTCAGGTGGATGGCGTATAGCACCCCCGCAGTCCGTGGTGTTGTATACGAATACGTATACACACGTATATTTACTATTTGTGGTTAGGATCATTGTTAGTAATAATGATATTCGTGATGCTCAGATTATATTGGTGTAGTATAGTGCGAACCCTAGGGTAGCGATTTCACTTATACCTACACTTACACATATACCTATACACATTCTTGCATTCATTCTTTCATATGATGGTGTGTATATCTACACATGGGTATGGGACTATGTGTTTATATACGGGATTGAGGATGATACGTGGATTTGTGATGACACTTGATGTGAGGCCGTGAGATCGGCGATGTGACATAGTTGCCTTGAGGTGCGATATGATAGTTTAGCGGGCCTTTGGACATGTGCTTTACCCGCATTCATACTTGAGGATATCTTACGATATGGTATTGAGGCGAGATCACCGACTATCATATCTATACTTATATATATTGACTCAGATTTGGTGGTTTCATACCCCTCCTGTCTAGATTTCTCAGTAGACATTGGACTAGACCGAGTCATACCTTTTCAAAACTAACGAATCGGGAATATTTTAAAGATAAGAAAACGGGTAATACGGATATTTTCAAATGATGCATCTTTTCTTAAAACACCGTAGCCCTTACTTTACCAAAAGCCCTGATTCGTCTTATTTCAAAAGGCAAGGTTACATGACATACCTATTGGGACAGGTTCTGTGCTGTAGCGTTGATCATTGTTTCCGCATTATTCCTGCTATCCGCATTGCATCGCTTGTATTGTTGTGATATTCAGTCATGCTGCTAGGACACCAGCACCATTATCGATGATGCATATGTTCCACGTACACTTGTTGCCGGCTCACACACTCATCATCGATACTTGCCATGTCACTACACTGTAGTACTATTGCATTCAGTATATGATCCTTGCATGACATGATGATGTACATACCTTCCTTTACATGTGGCGTACTTCATGCTTGATTATACGCATTGAGATATGTGGTTTCTATGATTATTTCTGGATTTGGGAACCGAGGATGTTTTAAAAAGAGAATATATCATTACTTTAAAACCCGGTTCCCTTGATATGATATTTCAGTGCGTCCACCATGTGTTTTCTCGGTGCTGAGAGCGACATGTGACACCCGAGTCGAGGCGCGGATGAGCCGATTGCGGGTACATGGTGGACCCGGTATGGTTCCCCTCGGCGAGATGATCGATGGGTTATGCCGATTGAGCCTGGAGGCGGGCGAGTACCTACCGGTGATTTTATTTGAGCTCGGCGGATATCCGGGGGATACCGCCTGGAGCCGAGAGATGGGCGTACTGCCGGGGGCCGTGGGCCGATCCGGACTGACGGAGCCCGATATATGAGGATTTACGTGCCGATGCTGGGCACGGTTTTCATGATGTTTTCGGGTGTCGATGCTGGGCACCCTGGTTCCATGATTTGATGTGTCGCGAGGGACACGGTTGGTTATATCCTCATATTATATTTCCATGCACAGGCTTGTGATATTTTACTTGCATGATGTTATCGTCAGTGGGTGACGAGGGGACGGGATCCACGTATGTGCAGATGTGATTACAGTGGTTATACCTCATATTCATGACATGCTATTACCTGAGGCACTGACACGATTACTTGGCATTACACTCATGTATAGAGATTTCATTGCCAGTTTAGCATGATTCAGCTTTATTCATATTGAGGTTTATTTATATCTGATCGTATTGACCTAGGATGGGTCATGCATTCGATTCCTGCTTGTTGATATCTTTCTATTCACGAGTTGGCAACTCACCCCCGTTGTGCCCCAGTTCTTGCAGGTTTGCCGTACAGTTCCATAGCGGCATTTCTGGCACACTGCTTCTTTTGGGGTGACTTGCTTGGATAGGTGGGTTCTTTTGTATCAGAACCGCTATTGTATTTGTGTTATTCATTGTATCTAGAATTCCCATCAACCAAAACTTGTATATTCTTTCAGACTTAGAGACAGTGTTGTATTATTTCGACCTTAGAGTCGCGCTTAGTAGTATTGCGGTTTTCTTATTGCTTTTGAGTTTTCTTTTGGATTTGATCCTCGCCACTTGGCGTTGTATATTATCATATCATTGTGTGGTTGTGACCGTCGTTTGACGAAGAGCTAGCTCCCGCTTGGGGATGCCTTTATCATTGCATATATATATTGTTATCCTTGTTGTACCCCATTCGGGGCCAGTTTTACAAAAGAAACTCTGCCGAAATTTTTAGAAAAGGCTTACTGTTTTTAAAACGCACCTTCGGCTTAGTTATTTAAAAACCTTGATTTCAAACATGTTTTTCTTCACTTCTTAAACCAGTTTCTTTACTTACTCTTAAAAAAATGGTTTTAGATTTCTGGGCTTTTGGCTTACTTGGATCAGATGGGGTCCTATAGACTTCATATGGTTCAAGTGCCAGTCACGTGCTCTTTCGGGTCGTGACAAAGTTGGTATCAGAGCCAGGTTGACCTTGGTTCGAGTCTAAGTTTGACTATGTGGAGCCTAGGGAGTTATTTATATACGGAACTTAGGCTTGACCTTACGGAACTTAGACTTGGTCGAGGGGGTATTCGACCCGAACTTTTGTCGTATTAGGATGACCCTTGGTTGATGGATTAGGTGACTAAAGTAGAGTGACGTACCGTTGGTATGTTCCGCGGCATACTTACGACACGCCACTCCGCTTAAGGAGCCTTAGGAGGTACATACTTTCGAGATTAGTGATTCTCTTCTTATCCAGGATTATACATCCATTTGAGATCCCCGATTCTATTAGTTTCATGATCATACCTTCATTGATGTTGTTCCTTCCTATGATCATGTTATCCACTCTGGATCTGTTGTTTCCTTTCTTCCCGTTGATGTGCTCTCTTTGATACTCGATTGAGATTCCTGTCACCATGTTTGAGCGCAGTTTGGGCTGCTGCTAGGGTCACGGCCGGTGTGAGCTCGTTTGGTACGAGGGCCGACCATTGTGTTTTCTGGTGACATGGGAACATCTCGAGTTAGTGTTGGTGATTGTGACCCCTAGTGGGGGCGAGTGCTTGGTTTTGCACCGGGTGATCGGGCCATTGTTAGAGCTGCCAGTTGAGAGAGGACTGTTGATGTACAGCTTACCTCAGAGATTGTGATGTCGCCTACCGTGCAGACAGATGGACCAGCTGTTGCTGAGGTTGACAGGATGTCGCTTCCGAAGCTTACGAGCTGAGATTGCCGTAGCTTTCAGGCAGATATGCGACAGATGATAGCTAGTCTACCCGATTTGAGAAACGAAGGTGATTCGTCCGATTTTGCGCCAGAGCGGGCCCAGTGAGTTGAAGATTTCCAGTGTGGAGAGTCTTACTCAGATCTAGAGCAGACCGATTCAGAGATGACCGCCAATGTGTTGCCTTTCCTGGAGGATTGAGGCATTGTTCGGCGTACAGGCGTATGAGCCAGTTGTTGCTGCAAATGATGAGATATCGCCCAGATGGTTGGAGCTGCTGCAGCGTGAGCATATACTTAGACAGATGATAGCGAGTCGCTAGTCACCGAGGATGAATGACTAGGACGTGTGGTGAGTTCGCTTACCCCGATGCGAGATCATCAGGTGGATTGATTCCAGCTAGCGACGACTTCACGCAGATTCATTGAGAGTCGATTGAGACGATCGAATGTCAGGAACCTATTTTCCAAGTTTAAAGTATACGGAAAGACATGCAGGTGATTCTATGGACCCTCTAGAAGAATGAAACCCTAACTCGACTTAATGACCGTGTGAAAGCCTTTGAACCTTCGGGTTTGCGGCGGTTCCTCGGCGCCATTAGTGAGGCTTGGGTTTGCCCTTCTACGGCTGGACCACCGACGCTGTGGCATGTACTCGATACTATTAGACTGTACCCGAGATGTGAGCTCTTGGGGGACTATGAGGTTCTGACGAGTCGATCGGATGGTTCGACATCTTTCGGATATTGTGATGGGACACTGCTTGGGAGACTTCAGATGCGAGCATAGCCGTCGGAGCGCAGTTCGTGTAGCCATGATGAGTTGAGTCCGAATCAGTCGATATGTGAGCAAGGTGGAGTAAAGAGTTCGCACGAGATTTCGATGAGATGACGTTCCACTCCGCTGACATCAGAGATGTGACGTGCACGCTGAGGACGTGTTCGGCTAGATATCTTCTACTGAGTGAGGAAGATACCGAGTTCGTGATTTCGAGTCCGCGTGAGAGACTTCGGATGGACCGTAGCCGAAGGCATTGCAGTGCGCAGATAGAGACGCGATGTTGAAATGGCCGATGATCCAGACAAGCGGAACAAGAGGTTCGTGCGAGACGCTGATGAGCTGTCAATACTTTCCGTCGAGACCAGGGGTCAGATATGCTTACAGAGGCGCTGGGAGGCGACCAATTTCCGAGGAAATGCTGTGCTGAGGACACAGATGACCATTGGACGAGAAGAAACTATGCGAGAGTACCAACCTCCGTACAGATCGACATAGGCAAGATCGGCAGAGACTTTGAGCAGGATTCCTTCCAGGACATTGCCGCAATGACGTTTGCACCCAGGATCAGATATGTGGTGTGCATTCAGAGAGCCGGAGGCCGATGCCAGTGAGATATGGCTTTACGAACAGTCGTGAGGATTGACCGAGAGATGGCAAAGAAGTGCCAGAACGGAATCGTTCCTGTCAGCACTCCTGACCGGGCCGGTGAGCCGATAGATTGCGAGATTGGCAATCTGCAGGAAAGATCAGGAACCAGAGGCAGAGGACGCCAGCCACGAGCAAGAGGCAAGTGGAGATCTTGCACCGCGAGAGTTTGATGTACCGGCACCTTCTCGATTTCGAGGGAGGATGTACCGACGACAGTATTTATGCTTTGTGATTTTGTGATTCGATTATCACGTATCTGTCAGTTTGGGTTTTCGGTATTTTGGCGATCTATTTGCGTGATTGGTTTTGATGGCTGAGTTCTATGAGTTCTGTTTTCGTGCACCATGGTTGCACTTATTGGGCATTTATACCCGGCGCATCATTATTATTCTTGAGGTATTGATTGTGATTTCGTGCCTATTATATGCCGGTGATTTGATTTATGCTTCCAGCATAGTTTTCACGCATTTTAGTGTTATGATTGGATTTGTGCACGCTGATGCACACGGTTGTGGGATTTTCCCTTGCGGTACCCTTGATTTTGGTTTGAGCCGCATTATATCGTTGATTTTGACCCTGATATTGATGGTTGGCTTTTGCACTCCGTGCTTTTGATGTGACTTACGCATGTTCGGCGTTTGCTGTTGGATTTCGTGATTCCGTGCATGTTGAGTGCGCAGGGTTTAGATTTCATTCGTGCACGATGGGTGCACCGATTTGGATTTTTGCGCATGTTGGGCGCATGTTTTGAGATACGATTTTGGTGCACACCCGATGCATTAAATCGAGATTTCTTCGTGCATGTCAGATGCACCGGATTTGTGGCTGTCCGGCACATACGTTGCCTACGACAGATGCTTCGTGCACACCCGTTGCACTTAGATACTGTTTCGTGCACCTGTTTAGCACATATGTGGATTTTTGATTTCCGTGCGCACCAGACGCACAGGATTGTGTTATGTGCATTTTGGGGATTTATTCCTTTTGGAGCAGTACTTTTTATGATGTTGGATTTTGTTTTCATACTGAGCAGGACTAGTCAGTGGACGGTACCTGGATATACTTTTGCATGCATTGATAGTTTGAAGGGATTTCCAAGGAGCGAGCTATAGTCTCGATATTTATATACTTACGTGTCCGATATGACACGAAATGTTTTAAAACAAGGAAACCCTTCTATATCGTTTTCAAAAAGGCGGAACGTGTTTGGTAAACGAAGGATATATATATACGTATATAGTTTTCTTATGAAAAACGTCCGCCACTGTGCAGTGTTGGGCGCATCGCACAGCGACTTAAAAATATTTGGCATGTTTTTACATCAGCTATTCACATGTTTAGATTGGATGTCTACATGTGTAGTTCTGATCCATATCATATCGGTTTTGTATTGGATTTGACATTGTGTTTTTACCTTGACTCCGATGATTGCGGGATGCTTGACGGAGTTTTGATTTTGAGTTATCTACTTAGTACCTTTGCGCATGCATTGCGCTGTGATGTTCCATGTGGATGATTTCGGAGCCCCGATGACTTGGGATTTGTATCGAAATGTTTTAGTACTTGGGGGTTTTAAATTTAAATTCGGGGACCGAATTTCTTTAAGGGGGGTAGATTGTAACATTCCAAAATAATAAAATATTAATTTTAGGAATTTTTATAATTTAATATTATTTTATTGATTATTTTAATATTAAATTAATATTTAAATGCAAATAAATGGAGAAAAATTATGAAAAATTATGGAAAATTCTAAAATGGGTTATTTATTGGAATTATGCCATTTTTAAGTGTTTGTGATCATTTATATGCTAATTTAGTGCTAATCGCGATTAAAAATCGCTAATCGGATTTTCGGCTTTTTGTGCAAAATGTGCACATATCATTTTTGGACTTGTGTTACATTTTTCCTACCATGTTACTTTGGGGATACTATTGGTGTGAGAAAGATTTGGATAAAGAAAAGAAAAGAAAAGAAAAGGAAAGAGTAGGTGTAATGATGAGAGAGAGGGGCAAGGTCAACCCCACCTTTTTGAACCATACCCTCATTATTTCCCTTGTTGTTTTCTCTCCCTCTCCTCCCTCATTTCCTGCGGCTGCTGCTGCTCCCTTCCTTCTTCTTCCTCCTCCTTCAAAAACTCCCCACATCACCATGAAACCAAACTCAAAACCTCACACTCATTTCACGAAACATGCACACAAGCCCAAGATCTATGCTATGGACCAAGAAAGGAGGTGTTTTGGTGCTGTTGAGGATTCATGAGTCTCTTGTGAGGTAATTTCTTCACCATTAGAGTGTTAATTGTTGTATTTAAGGTTTAATTCAAGTTTCATATCGATATCGTGTGATTTGGTGCACTTTGGACAAAACTAGAGAGAATAAGGGGAAAGTTGAGTTGTGACTTTGCAATTGAGCTTAGAAGGTGACCTTAGACCCTATATGGACTAGAAAACCAGACCAATCCCACTGGAAAACTAAAAATACGGAATTACGGGACTTCCATGTCGGTTTTTGTGAACCTGGAACTTTCAGGAAAATCTGGAGCACACTGAGACCTTTTTAGGAAAAATCAGCAACACCAGGGACCCAATTGAGACAATAGGAGGCTACCCTGACCAAACGAGCCCCCAATTCCTTACCTGGGCCGGCCTGGCCGGCCAAACAGTGTATGTGTCCGGCCAAGTTGTGGTGGATTGCCTCGGGGTCGATCCAGTATCTCAAATATACCCTGCATAGTACCCTAGAGTTGTTGATTTGACCTGTTTTGGCCTGAGACGAAATCTGGGACCCTTTTCTTGGGTTGCTGCTTTGAAATGTGAATTGGTTTTGCGTATTTTGATTTGGTGATTTTGGTATTTGTGTGTTATCTCGATCGTGTGACGTTTGTACGTCTATATCGAGTGATTCCAGGTTGTTTTGCGAAGGCTAGCCGTAGGTTCTAACCTATAGGCCTTTTCGCGTATAGTATTGGTTTTAGCGTATCGTTTCAAGTGTTGATTTGGTTTTGATGCGATGCGATACGTGTGATATGTGTAGGTACACCGCGACGATCCGAGGCGATGCAAAAGATGACGGTGATATCGACACCGACACGCAGGATACAGGTGAGTAGATTTATATCTGCGGGGAGAAGTCGGGTGGATGGCGTATAGCACCCCCGCAGTCCGTGGTTTTGTATACGAATACGTATACACACGTATATTTACTATTTGTGGTTAGGATCATTGTTAGTAATAATGATATTCGTGATGCTCAGATTATATTGGTGTAGTATAGTGCGAACCCTAGGGTAGCGATTTCA
The DNA here is from genome assembly GCA_030015575.1 of Agapanthus africanus. Taxonomy (NCBI): domain Eukaryota; kingdom Viridiplantae; phylum Streptophyta; class Magnoliopsida; order Asparagales; family Amaryllidaceae; genus Agapanthus; species Agapanthus africanus. The sequence goes on from CM057339.1 coordinate 306,807,948, forward strand.
CTTATACCTACACTTACACATATACCTATACACATTCTTGCATTCATTCTTTCATATGATGGTGTGTATATCTACACATGGGTATGGGACTATGTGTTTATATACGGGATTGAGGATGATACGTGGATTTGTGATGACACTTGATGTGAGGCCGTGAGATCGGCGATGTGACATAGTTGCCTTGAGGTGCGATATGATAGTTTAGCGGGCCTTTGGACATGTGCTTTACCCGCATTCATACTTGAGGATATCTTACGATATGGTATTGAGGCGAGATCACCGACTATCATATATATACTTATATATATTGACTCAGATTTGGTGGTTTCATACCCCTCCTGTCTAGATTTCTCAGTAGACATTGGACTAGACCGAGTCATACCTTTTCAAAACTAACGAATCGGGAATATTTTAAAGATAAGAAAACAGGTAATACGGATATTTTCAAATGATGCATCTTTTCTTAAAACACCGTAGCCCTTACTTTACCAAAAGCCCTGATTCGTCTTATTTCAAAAGGCAAGGTTACATGACATACCTATTGGGACAGGTTCTGTGCTGTAGCGTTGATCATTGTTTCCGCATTATTCCTGCTATCCGCATTGCATCGCTTGTATTGTTGTGATATTCAGTCATGCTGCTAGGACACCAGCACCATTATCGATGATGCATATGTTCCACGTACACTTGTTGCCGGCTCACACACTCATCATCGATAATTGCCATGTCACTACACTGTAGTACTATTGCATTCAGTATATGATCCTTGCATGACATGATGATGTACATACCTTCCTTTACATGTGGCGTACTTCATGCTTGATTATACGCATTGAGATATGTGGTTTCTATGATTATTTCTGGATTTGGGAACCGAGGATGTTTTAAAAAGAGAATATATCATTACTTTAAAACCCGGTTCCCTTGATATGATATTTCAGTGCGTCCACCATGTGTTTTCTCGGTGCTGAGAGCGACATGTGACACCCGAGTCGAGGCGCGGATGGGCCGATTGCGGGTACATGGTGGACCCGGTATGGTTCCCCTCGGCGAGATGATCGATGGGTTATGCCAATTGAGCCTGGAGGCGGGCGAGTACCTACCGGTGATTGTATTTGAGCTCGGCGGATATCCGGGGGATACCGCCTGGAGCCGAGAGATGGGCGTACTGCCGGGGGCCGCGGGCCGATCCGGACTGACGGAGCCCGATATATGAGGATTTACGTGCCGATGCTGGGCACGGTTTTCATGATGTTTTCGGGTGTCGATGCTGGGCACCCTGGTTCCATGATTTGATGTGTCGCGAGGGACACGGTTGGTTATATCCTCATATTATATTTCCATGCACAGGCTTGTGATATTTTACTTGCATGATGTTATCGTCAGTGGGTGACGAGGGGACGGGATCCACGTATGTGCAGATGTGATTACAGTGGTTATACCTCATATTCATGACATGCTATTACCTGAGGCACTGACACGATTACTTGGCATTACACTCATGTATAGAGATTTCATTGCCAGTTTAGCATGATTCAGCTTTATTCATATTGAGGTTTATTTATATCTGATCGTATTGACCTAGGATGGGTCATGCATTCGATTCCTGCTTGTTGATATCTTTCTATTCACGAGTTGGCAACTCACCCCCGTTGTGCCCCAGTTCTTGCAGGTTTGCCGTACAGTTCCATAGCGGCATTTCTGGCACACTGCTTCTTTTGGGGTGACTTGCTTGGATAGGTGGGTTCTTTTGTATCAGAACCGCTATTGTATTTGTATTATTCATTGTATCTAGAATTCCCATCAACCAAAACTTGTATATTCTTTCAGACTTAGAGACAGTGTTGTATTATTTCGACCTTAGAGTCGCGCTTAGTAGTATTGCGGTTTTCTTATTGCTTTTGAGCTTTCTTTTGGATTTGATCCTCGCCACTTGGCGTTGTATATTATCATATCATTGTGTGGTTGTGACCGTCGTTTGACGAAGAGCTAGCTCCCGCTTGGGGATGCCTTTATCATTGCATATATATATTGTTATCCTTGTTGTACCCCATTCGGGGCCAGTTTTACAAAAGAAACTCTGCCGAAATTTTTAGAAAAGACTTACTGTTTTTAAAACGCACCTTCGGCTTAGTTATTTAAAAACCTTGATTTCAAACATGTTTTTCTTCACTTCTTAAACCAGTTTCTTTACTTATTCTTAAAAAAATGGTTTTAGATTTCTAGGCTTTTGGCTTACTTGGATCAGATGGGGTCCTATAGACTTCATATGGTTCAAGTGCCAGTCACGTGCTCTTTCGGGTCGTGACAGTTAACTGGTATTCCAAGTAACGCCTCTTCCATTATCCTGAATCATGACAGTAACCATATACTTACCTGCCCTCACTGCAATCCCTTTATTATGTCTTTACTTATTACCTTCTGTACACCTCCTTTACGCTAATTGGTTTTCTTCATTCCCTACCTTTCGGCACCAGCCTAAGGTTTGGAAGAAGACTATCCAATAAGCGTAATAGGTGTACTCTCCTAATCCTAGGAGCCCTCGCAACCTGAGAGAAGGTAATGGGAAAAGACATCTGAATAATCCTATTCTTTTTCTCCTGAACCAGAATCCATCCTCGAAAAAGTTCCTTTGAGTTCGTATGTAACTATACGATGGATTTATCCAATGGAGGTGGATGTTCGTAGTTATACGAGGTGTTCTGGAGAAATGTAAAGTGAATGTAGGAGTGGCAGCGGTATACACGGTCTTTGTCGTGAATGATGGTGGTCGCAATTTCCTTTGCCGTTATTCTAATCCCTTTATATGTCTTTACTTATTACCTTCTGTACACCACACTTAAGCTTAGTTGGTTTTCTTCCTTCCCTACCGTTCGGCACCTGCCTATGGTTTGGAAGAAGACTATCCAATAAGCTCAATAGGTGTACCCTCTCCTAATCCTAGGAGCCCTCACAACCTGAGAGAAGGTAAAGATAAAAGACAACCGAATAATCCTATTCAATCTCTCCAGAACCAGAATCCATCCTCGAAACAGATCCTTCGAGTTCGTATATAACCATACGATGGATTTATCCAATGGAAGTGGATGTTCGTAGTAATAAGGGGTGTTCTGGAGAAATGCAAAAGGTGATATAGAAATGGCAATGATGTATGAGACACTGAGACATTCCAAAAGCCAAAGTGTTTTAAGAAGGTTCGGTCAAACTTGGTTTCATGAGTTTTAGTCAAAGGTCGGGTCATAGTCGCAGCCAGAGAGAGAGAAGAAACACTCAGCGTGCACTCTAACCTAGATCAGAATGGTTAATCATTTTATCTAATCTGGATGGCTCCCACTGTTTCCTCGAATTCTCCTCCAAACCTAAAAGGAGAATTAGTCGGAATCACCCGAGGAGTAATCCTACTCATCAGTGGGAATCGGGATCCAACTATCATCGCATGATAACTTGATGGAAGCCACTCAAGTCACCACACTCTAGAAGGTATGCGCAAGCCTGGCAAGTTTCCTGTATGTTTGAAACTCCCGATGTGTGTTTTTACCCCTAGGACCCAAGTGACCTTGACTGAGCCAACATATCAAAGGATCCTAGTCAAGTTCAACCCGTCACTATCTTGATTGCATTAGACCCACCCGCACGAGTCCTTGACTGAGCCAAAATGACCGTACGACTGTCCTAACCAATCGCATATCCATGCAACAGAAAAGCACTACATAGCTACCGAACACTACGCCTCGGCTAAGCACGGCATACGTAGCACGAATACTAAGCAATACAAATCTGAAGTGACGGAGGGCTACGGCTGGTTTTTGGCGAAAAAACTTTAACGTAATGAACTTGATATCGTTGAAGGAATCCAAGTGGTTTTATAAATATATAGTGACGAAAACTTTTGCTAAAGAGGTCACTCCCGGTGAAGGGATCTCGGCTCTTTCCCCATCGAATGGGGTGCAGGATATCCCAAACTGAATACCACGATGCAAAGCAAAAATAATTGACTATAGTAAAGTTATTATGTTGACGCAAACTTTTACCCAAGGGGTCACTCCCGATGAAGGGATCTCGGCCATTGCCTCGTCGAATGAGGTGCAGGATATTCCAAAATGAATACCACGATGCAAAGCAAAAGAGAACGTCTGTAATGTCAGTTTTTAAAAAAAAACTTGGTTCCAACAACATCATAAATAGGTTTGTTTTATCCTTGCATTGATAAGAATCAATGCAGTCCCATCAATTAATCACACCAGAAAAGAACGAAAATAAAATGTACGTATATGCCATCCGCATTCGCCACTGGGTCCCGTCATCACCCGTTAGCTTACTTAACTAACGACAGAACGGGGACTAGGCTAGCGCGGGTGCAAAACATATACAACATCTACTAGTATATATAAATATATATATATAACATTCATCCCATGCATGATATAAAGCAACATCACAGAAACAACACAGAATGGTGGATAATCTGGAGTCCCGGGTTTCACTTGAGCCGCAAGTGAGACCCGACGTTCCCTGTCGTGTGGATAGCATGTGCAATGAAACCTAGACCCCTACGAGCGCGGCAAGTTACCCGCCAACACCAGAAGTGAGGCAGCCCCCTTCAACAACGTGAATGGACCACCCAGCACTTCATGGAATCCGGTAACTTGAGCACCCCTCCTGGGTCACCTATACCCCCTACGAGTGCGGCGAACAACCCGCCAATTCTAGAGTAAGGTCCCCTTCATCCCAACGCCATGAGATGTGGACCCGTTGCCTTCTAGAATCCGGCTATTCGTGCACCCCACCGCGGGGTAATCCTAGTACAGAAAATAAAATAATATACAAGGGTGACATCGACCTCAGCCCGGTCGTGCCCCAAAAGAATAATATACAAACTGGCAGTGGCGGCAGTCCATATGTCGGACGCTCGCCCCGCAATATCAAATGTACAAATGAAATAAAACTGTACTAACATTGCACCACAGCTATCCACCATGACGATCCAACCAACATCACAGCACAACACAGAACATTAACGTGAATATCACGTTCGCAAACCCGTCTAAAAGACATATAGCAGTTAGACGGGTTTACCGATCAAATGACATTCACGGTCGCAGAATATAATGTATGTACTGTTAAACGCATACTTAAAATATCGATCGAATAAGTTCCAAATTGGCCCCAATAGCAAAACATCACTTTACTGAAACCTAGACCACATTTGAAAATCGACAGCAAACAGAAAATTGGAATCGTGTTTTCGGTAAAATCTGTCGATCGATCTTTTAAGCACGTCTAAACAACCTAGTAAGGGGTTTAAAGGGTGGCTCTGATACCATGAAGGGTCCCGGTAGCGCCCCGGCCGTCGAAACGCGTCCAAAATGCGGAACAAAAATTTTCTAAACTGGCGCTACCGCTACCCGAATCCCAGATCGACCTTAAATCCTATACTAGCGAGCTAACTAAGAGTTAGGAAGGTTATACCGAGATGATCCAAGTCCTTCGGTCTTAATTCCAAGCTCCTAGCGATCCTTTGATGATGTTTGGTTGCCGGTCTTCCTCCATCTCCGATGATCCACCCGAGGCAAACAGCGCAAGCTCCAACCTCGATGAACGAGGTAACCGACGCTCCAACGTCGCTAGGGATGGAGAGTGGGGGTGTATGAGTGTGTCACCATAATTTTCTCTCAACACAAAACTCAAATGAGCAACATAGAAGATGAATGGAGGTGATGTAGCTTTGGCATGAGCAAAAGTTTGCTAAGTCTTTTGTGTGAATGAGAGAGTGGGCTTGTAATGCAAGTGTGAATTAATTCCAAACCAAATGAACCCCCATCCCCACGAAATGAGTAGCCGGCCCCCCTCTCTTCCACACAAAAATAATATCATTTTTCTTTTTACAAATAAACAAATCAAAGCCATGCTTTGCAACATGCTTTGACTTATGCCCATACCATGAACAATGTTCATGCCACCTCACATATTCCACCTCATTTATAAAAAAAATGAATTTCCATAAATGGAAAATCATATAAATGAGGTGGCATCTTCTAGAAGCTATTCCGTATAAAATACGGAATACTTCCCGGTACATGTACTGAAATACATATACGCGTATTCGTACCAAAATACGAATAGCCGAGAGAGAAAACGAATAGTGAACAATAATACTAGAATACGTATATACAAATACATATATTAAATTATTAAATCAAAACCCGATTTAATAATCCGGCTTAATCCTAAGCCGCCAGTATTATCAACCGTCCGATTAAAGTCTGCGCAGCATGTGCAGATATTTAATAGGACACTTGTATGTATCAACATACCTCATGTACACCATATCGCCTGAACCGTGAAAACCCTCTGTGTGGGACTCTAAAGACTCGTCAATATGCTGGCAGTGGGTTTAACCACAAGCACGTCAGCGGCACTAGCTGTACGTAACGGCTGCCCAGGTATTGAGCGAAAGGGAGGCCGATGAGCAAACTCATCCTGAACCCCTACTGAGCCTGTCAGTGACAATATTCGCACAGTCTGGTATGTTCGTCTAAGAGTATCGCATATCGAGTCTAGGGGGTGGATAAAGTCAGACCCCCAACAACGCGATATTTAGTGTCGGTATGAAACCCATCACCACCTGAGAAACTAACGATCCTGGATCGATAATTCTCATCCACCGTGGCCACGGATTTATGGTGATGGCCATCCGTACACAACGCGACATCAACCCCCAATACCGGGAGAGACGAATCCCCGACGATCCGATCACTGCCTCTATGTGGCTCGGGACTGTACCCAACTAAAACCTGTTTGCACGACTCCTTTGAGCCGTGGTAGGGTGGTAATCAAAGCACAGTGGGAACTCACACGAGACAAATGACGATCTCAGGTCGACAGACTAACCTGTACACATGTCGCCTGGGAACTGCTATCTGACAATAGGTATAATACCAACTAGCAGGTTCCCGGCGAGTCCGTCCAGTGTACTCATAACACAATGAGCACCTGTATACTATCTTAGGTGAACAAACAAACACCAATGGCTTGTGAGACCTGGCCATCGCCCCTCGTCGGGGTCTCGATCAGTATACACTAGTCTACACTGGAGTATCGATGCCCTGTCTCGATACTCCCATGACTAGGGACATTTAAGGATGTACTTATAGACCCCCAGCTCCCACGTATGTGATCGCCATCACAATGCTGGCAGTCAAGCAAGAAGAATCCTATGGGCTCTATCAACATGTATATGATGATAAAGACAAACCAGATAGCATACTATCATCTTGAGTAAGACTGTTTTATTGGTATAGGTCCTCACTCAATCATCATAATCACAAGTCCGCGACTATGATAATTGCCTTGAAGGCACTATAGCCAACAGAATAAAGCACGCACAAAGAAAGGTCAGATTTCAACCTAAGAACTAAAAAGGCCGATGATGAATAAGATTTAACATGCCAGTAGTCGAAAGTGGCAAATCAGGAAGCTTGGGAGGCTCTGCTATTCCTTCATTCTCTCCATCGAGCCGTAAAACTGTGGCTAATACGAGAAAAGATTAGCGAAATAATGATCACTCGTGAAAAGATGAAATGAGAGATGAAGAATATACTAACCGACGCTCGAGGCAGGAACGAATTCTGATTGGAAGGCGAAGTGCGAGCTTAGCATTTGGCATAGGAGGTCAAAAAGCACTCCTACAGTATTGCAACAATATATGGTAAAGAATTTAATCCAAGAAATAATATGTATACTGAAACAAGCAATTGAAAAATATTTACCTTCCGTCATTAAACCTGAAAGAACTCGGGGGGCACAAAAGATAGAGGTGGAACAGTGACAGTTGTGGCAGCGGCTGACAGTGATTCTTCAATCAGCACAACGCCGGGGTTTACCGCATCTGTATTTAGAATAAAAGAAATATCAGCGAAAATGTTTGGCAAGATTGATTAGCCCAAAAGAAATAACACAAGGAATACCTAACGGGGCAGAGACCGTGGTGATGTTTGGAGCGCCACTAACCATGACGGCTTCCTCGGTTTCCAAAATCACCGGGGAGATGGATTCAACGTCGACACCTTCGTCTCCTGAATCAATAAGAGTCGTTTTCATGCTCGCATCACCTGCCGATGCCGGGGATCCACAGGGGGAGGAAACGGTAGTTGGAGCAGCCCCCGATTCAACAAGAAGGCCTGACGCCCCAGACTTTTCAAACGCGGGCACTTCACCCGCTACATTACTACTTAAACCCGGCCTTGTCGCATCATTCAAGGACAAATGTGTTATAATTAGAGGAAAATTACTGTAAGAGGAAACCTGGAAAAATAAACAAGTCCTATTAGGTTTCAATAAGGGATCGTGCGTTATTTTACCTTGAAGTAACCGCCCGGCCTCTTCGCGAGCCGCACGCGCAACCTGCCTATGAGCAGTGGACAAGGCAGGAGGAATATCCTCCATGGGAACGTCAGAGGGTCGGGCATCACTCGAACTTGTGCCTGCGGCCAAGTTAGCATGACGCTCCCTTGTTGTGTGCTTTCCGCGCTTCCTTTCGGCTTTGGAGGTACGAATAGATCTCCTCAAAACCTCCGACAGAGGAATGTCTTTGTCCAAATTAAGCTCGGCCTCCGGATCTGCTGCAACATCCATCATCGGCTGCTTTAGCGATGCCTCCCGTGGCGGCCCAGGGGCGACCTCAACCGTAGCCGATGGCTCTGAAAGCTCCTCCGCACCACCACCTGAGGATGTCATTGTACTCGGAACAACACGAGTTGCGGTGGTTCCTATAACAGAAAGAGAAAGGGAGTCAGGGTGTGAACAAAATGAATTAAATATGTAAAGGCATCGCAAAACAAATCATACCAAGACCCATGGAAGCGCGAAACCTCTCTTCTTCCTCAAATGTCTTGAGGGATGCCAAGAGAGCTTCTTCAGTGGAGATTCATGTTAAGAAAAGAGCGTTAATAAATCATGATAAATTCAAAAAAAACATATATACAGAAGAATGTAAATGAAATATACCGGATGCCGCAAGAGAAGCGAGCGCTGCTTGCTCGTGAGCTAATCTCTCGAAAGCCTCAATAGCGGCTTGAAAATCAGTGGTGGCATTCTCATCGATAAAGGCTCTGAATAGACCGTCGTTGGTACCGTATTCGGACAAGCCCTCGCTGTAAGGAGCATGAGGCTCCTGACAAAATAAAACGTCGGCCGAGAATAAAGACTTCTTCTTCTTCTACGAGCCGGCACCAACACCCGACGACAAAAGTTTTCGCTTAACAGGCTTCTTCGGACGGCGAGTTTCGATCTCCGAGCTAATACCAGACTCGGGGGATGCCACAGCCACCACAGTCACAGGAGAACTTACATCCGGCTGTGGCTTAGCCGGAAAGGCTCATGGAATTACAGCCGTGGCGCTCTGTCTTAAAGAAGGATGAACAATTGCCCGTAGCTTCAGCGGGACAACGGGATTACTGGCCGGGACAGAATCCTTATGGTCAAGAAGCATCTGCCTTTCCTCTTTGATGATGGCACCCGTGACATGCTGGCACCAAGCAATAAAAGCATTCGAGGCTTTCGGGATATGGCTCGGCTCACTAACCAGGAAATGAGACCCCGTATTTAGCCGCATGAAGTAATGCACCGCGTTGCGAACGCTTTCTTCTGTAGCAACCGGGTCAATGAGGAACGCTTCAAGGGGAACGCCTTGGTTGTAACCGAATTGCTGAGCAAAACGGTGCGGGTTATATCTCATAAACAACACCGAGGCGTTCTGTCTGAATACAAGGAAACCCTGCCTTATGGAATATAAATGAACGATCTCCTGGGTCCTCAACACGGAAGCTCCATCCTTGAAGACATCGTGGAGCGGCTGGATTACTTTGGAAGGTTCCTTACCGATGGTCAGGACCCTGTTGATGAAGGTCATGCTATCCCCAACCATGCACAGGCGAAGAAGTAATCACCGAGCCTCTCGTTGTGTTGGGTCTAGAGAAGCATCGACCAATTGCATGACCTGAGGAAAGTTATATCCTCCATAAAATCAGGGCCGTTTATGCACGCCAAAAGCACCCAACACATGCATCTCGATCCACGAGGTGAAGTAGTGCAATGAGAGATTTACGGGCTTCAAACCCGGCTGAGTGGTGTCAGCCGCTATACTCTGACCATGATATAAGTGAGCCAGTCCTGCAACCCCAATAGCCATTCGTGTCCCCGCAGCGATGCGATGAGCAGAATAGAAGATAGTTGGTCTCATGTAACGAGGGTGCATTGGGAGCGCAAACTAGCTCAGCCACAAGCCAATGAACCCCATAAAGAATGTTTCCTCATCAACGTCCGAAGCGGCAATCTCCGCAAAAGGGACGGTGGGGGTATCCGTAATGATGAACTTCTTTAAATCCGCCTCTGCGGTCGGCACTTTGTCTGAGCCAAAGCCAAACGGATCATCGATCTTGGCAAACTTCCTAGCTTTCTTCGATAAAACCTCCGGCCGGAGGAAACGGGCAATAAAGTTCGTAAAGCTAACGCCATGCCACCCGGACTCCAAGAATAAGCTCTCATATATGTTCAACACCTTGATCAAGCTCAGAAACTTGTGTTGAACAACATTTTCTGGGGTAAGACCCATAACCACTGATTCAGTAGCGAAGAGGTACTCGTCAGGAGGAAGTATCTCCTCATAATACTCCCCTTTGATGGGTAACCCGGATATCTCCATGAATTCCTCCAGCGAGATTGATACCTCCCGATCCGATAAGAGAAATGTGTGGGTCGGGATATTCCATTGCTCCAGGAAGGATTTAACCAACCATACATGAGGAGTGTGGTAATAAAAGAGGGGCGCGTAGATCGCTGGATATAACCCAGTCTTCAGCAGCAGTGACTTCTTAGCCGACAAAATGTAACGAGCCCACTGCAAATAACCAGCCGGATGACGGGGGGTCATTCCTATCGTATAGCCCTGGCCCCAAGGACGCGCTTCTCCTTGGCATATGCGACGCCCCAGAATGTCTAAGGCCATCGGCGGCTGCACTGGTATCGACGCCATGGAAGGTTGAAGATGACCTTCCGAGGTCTAGTTGACCTCTTCCACCTTGTAAGCGACTCGTGGAGGGTTAGCGTAATGGATTGACGGGATCGGTTCTGACGGCACCGCACAAGTGAAGCTGCGCCGACCCCGGATAATATAACTTTACCATGATCCCCACAGATGAAGAGACTTCTGCTCTGGGTCGTAGTCCCGAATTAGCGCAAAGACTTCCCGATCCGTAGGCGCATCAGTAAAAGCGCTTTCCGAACGTACATAAGGAAAGAAGAAATCAAAGGACATAGTACCTGAAAGTAAAAACCTGTAGAGAGTTGGTTATCGACACAATATAATTAACTACAACTAAGGGCCTTAGCATCTGTACTCCACTCTGGCATATTAAAGTCACTACAGTCCAAAAAAAAAGGGGACAATAGGCCCCACAAAATCAGGGTGACGCCTCATCAATGATGAGACATACACACATTGTGAGAATCCAAAAAGATTCTCATTAAATTAGAAATCTCATTAAGCGGTGGAGTCCAAAACTCTCAATGTTCTTGAAGAACGTGTTCTACAACAGATCCAAATATGTAAGAAGAATCTACAATAGAAACCCTAAAAAGAAAAGAGGAAAAAGGAATAAAATTTCTAAAATTTTTCAAAATTCCCCAGAGCTAAGCTCTGTGATACAAACTAGAATCAAATTCTTCCGATGACGGGATTAAATCCCAGAAATCCCTATGGGAAATATATTGGAATTAAATTCCAGAGAACTCTCAAACATCAGAGTTGATAATAGGGTAAAACTCTAAGATCTCTAAGACCCACGGTCTACCTAAATAAATCTTTTTTATGATCTCTAAGAGATCATTTCAAGAAAAAGAGCTAAGCTCTGTTAATGGGTTAAAAATCCAAAAAAGAGTTTCTTTTAAGAAGTTGGTCATAATCCTTACCAATTTTCTTAAACAGGATTCAACTCTAAGAGTTTTTTTGGGCAAAGATCTAAGTTCCGAGAAGAGAATTAAATTCTCAAGGGAAAAGAAGGAAGATGACGAAACGACAGTCATTTCAAGGGCCAAAGGCCCTATTTATAAGATGTGAAGGGACGGTTCAACTCCCTGTAGGGTGTTTTTCGTCACCCCATTGAGATGGGAATATGTGTCGCTTGTCAGGCGTATACAGATTCCCCCTGCCTAAGGTAGACCGGGGTTTATTAATTGTGGTGATACGAATCTCCGGAAGCCGCGGACTAAGCTGCCGTTAATTACGCCTCGCTTTTGGAGCGAAGGAACTTCCGATTGACGGGTTAACTAGTTATGCGAACTCAGTGTGCAGTGTGCGTGTGTTGGGTTTTAAAAGATTGTTTTGGATATATCGGGGGCCTCGCAGAGTTTATGGGGGTCCTGCTATCCGGTGTGGAGTGCACTGAAAATGAGGGGTGAGGAGCGTCTTAAAGACGCGTGCATGGCATGTGGGCGCTTGGCGCCCGCGGGTCACGTGCGCAGCACGCGACCGCTGGGCGCTCGCAGGTCCCATGCGCAGCACGCGACCGCTGCGCGCCAGCGGGTCCCATGCGCTGCACGCGACCGCTGCGCGCCCATGGGTCGCGTGACTTGCACGCGACCGCTTCGCGCCAGCGGGTCCCGTGCGCTGCACGCGACCGCTGTGCGCCCGTGGGTCGCGTAACTTGCACGCGACCACTGCGCGCTCGTGGGTCACGTGCGCGGCACGCGACCGCTGGAAACACTAGCAGAAAAGGGGTTTAGCCCCTGCGTTAGGAGTTGAACTCCCAAGGGGTTTTGGAGTTGAACTCCTAACATGGATTATGTATAGATTTGGTGTTAAACTCCTAAAAAGGGGGTTGATTTATGGAGTTAAACTCCAACAGATCTTGAATGGAGTTAAACTCCTAGAAATATTTGGATCTTTTTTTGTGCTTTGGATCCTCCTGGAATGGGACTTTTGGAGATGGGTATCCTTCTTCTTCCTCTCTATTGGCTGGATCTTGGGGGGAAAAGGGAGGTGAGACTTAAAATCTTCCCTTTTAGGGATTTGATGGCAGATCCGAGCTCACCTTCAAGGGTTTATGGTGAAAAACTATTTATTTTTGAAAAAAGAAGAGTTAAACTCTTGATTTAATTCAAAAGAAAAGAAGAAGGTTTAGAACCTTGAGGAAGGAGGAGGTACAAACCCTAGTTTTTTTTGAGAGAGAAAAAGTTGTTTAGATATTTTCATCATCTTTGTCTTTATAGGCTACACACTTTACATATATCCCCTTGGGATTTACAAAATGACATTTTGCTCATCCCATGCCTCATGTGCTTATTTCTTTTGCACATGAGCCATGAGTTTTACAAAAAATTGGCTTTATGCCCATTTTTCTTACATTTATTCATAAAAAAAATATACCAAAATTATTTATTATAAAATTTTTATTTTAGCATGGGGAAGTCGGCCGCTTCATGTTCGGGCTCGACTCGGGCTTGGGCCCACTTGACCTGGGTTTGGGCCCACTTGGCTTGGGGTTGACTTTGATTTTGACTTGGTCAACCAGGGTGTAAATTTTGACCCCAACAAATTGCCCCCATCAATAAATGCACACCACATATGTGGGTTGTGTGCATGAAATTGATGGATCTTCTTTCGCATGGAGGTTGACTCTGTTTTGACGACGTGGAGGTCGATGCTGCCCTTTTTGCGATGTGGACGGTCGGTTCTGCCCTTTTTGCGACTTGGACGGTCGGTGCTGCCATTTTTACGACATGGATAGTCAACTCTTCCATTTTAGCGATGTGGACGGTCGGTGCTGCCATTTTTCCGACATGGACAGCCGGTTCTGCACTTTTTGCGACGTGGACGGTCGGTTCTGTCATTTTTGCGACATGGACGGTCGGTTCTGCCATTTTAGCGACGTGGACGGTCGGTACTGCCATTTTTGCTACTTGGACGGTCGGTGCTGCCATTTTTGCAATATGGATGATCGGTTCTGCCCTTTTTGGGACGTGGACGGTTGGTTCTGCCCTTTTTGCGACGTGGACGGTCGGTTATGCCATTTTAGCGACGTGGACGGTCGGTGCTGCCATTTTTGCAATGTGGACGGTCGGTTCTGCCCTTTTTGCGACTTGGATGGTCAAGGCTGCAATTTTTGCAACATGGACGGTTGGTTCTTCCCTTTTTGCGACGTGGACGGTCAGTTCTTCCATTTTAGCGACGTGGACGGTCGGTGCTGCCATTTTTGCGACGTGGACGGTCGGTGCTTGATTTGGCTTGTTAAGCTTCTTGCGGTGTCAGAATTCGATTTGACTTGCTCCGCTTTCCGCGGTGTCGGGATTTGGCTTGTTTTCGAGGTGGAGCTTGATTCCGCCAGGGAGGTCGTTGGTTGTCTTGCCGACTTGATATGATTTGGGTTGACATCAGCATCGCTACACTGGAATATGGTACCAGGAGCGAATCATCATCTGCCATGAGTGGATTTGGGGATTTTGGTTTTGGTTTGACATCAGTATCGCTACACTGGAATATGGTACCAGGAGCGAATCATCATTTGCCATGAGGAGATTTCCCTCGTTCCCAGTTTAACGACTTACAGGTCATCTGTTCCCAGTTTAATGACTTAGAGGTCATATGTTCCCAGTTTAACGACTTAGGGGTCTATTGGATCGGATGTTTGGAATTTGGGGATAGGGTCGGCATCATCGTTGCTAACACTCACAGGTGCCAGGAGCAATTCATCATTTGCCTTTCCCTGTTGGGGAGTGATGGCTTAGGAGATATGTTTAGGTCCCTATCACCTAAGTCTTTTCAAATTTTTGAGCCGTAAGGGTCCCATGAAAGCATTTTCTCCGTACGAGTCGAAAGGATCCCGTAGGTGTATTTTCTCCTTAGGAGTCGTAAGGACTCCCAAGTGTGTTTTTCCTGTGTGAGTTGTAAGGATCTCACGAAGGTGTTTTCTTACGAGTCGAGAGGATCTCGTAAGTTTGTTCTCCTCGTGTATCGTGAGGATACATGAGTGGGTCTTCCCAAATGGAGTACAATTCCAAGGGCGAAGACCGGCCACGTGACGAAGACCGGCCACGTGACTGGTGATTGCGGTAGGGTATGGGTGTGATGAGGATTATTTGAGCCCGTGGATTGTATACGGTAGTCAACTTGGAGACCAACCGTAGGGCTTGGAGAATTTTGGGACTTTGTTGGCGTCTGCATCGCTGTACTGAAATATAGTACCAGGAGCGACTCATCATTCGCCGTTGGAACATTTGGATTTTGGTTGGCGTCTGCATCGCTGCACTGGAATATGGTACCAGGAGTGACTCATCATCCGCCATTTTTTGTATTACCGCGATTGCTATATCATTTCAGCTTTTCTCATCGCGAAGGTCGTGATTGCCCTATCATTTCGGCTATTTATTCATGGTTGCCCCATCATTTCGGCTTTATTTTTCATCTTTGTTTTACTCGCTAATTTTTATTGCAAGTTTCCCCATTATTTCGGCTTTTCTTTTTTCTTTTATTTACACATTTTTTTATTTTTTTTATTTACACACACATTTTTTTTACATTCCCAATTTAACGACTTAAGGGTCATTTATGCCCGCGGATTGTATACGGTTTTACAGGATGTATGATCCAGACTGTAGGGCCGGTGTGCTTAATTCTCCTGTGACTTGGAGCATTCACGCGTAGTATTTCTTGAGATATCGGCCATTGATGGGTGGCATGAGCCTTTCTCCCTCGGCAATTATCAGCTGGTAGGACTCTTCATCAAACACTTTCTCGATGACATATGGTCATTCCCGGTTTGGCTCGAATTTTCTCTTGGCATATCGATTGGGGATGATCGGTCTTTTGAGGACCAACACTAATTCTCCTTTCTTGAAAGCGCAGAGACGGGTTATCTTGTCATAGGCCCGTGATATTTGGGCTCGATACAACTCCAGATTTTGCTGTACTGGAAGCCTCTTTTTTTCGAGGGCGTCGAGCTCTTCGAGCCGAAGGAGCACGTTTTCCTCCTCTATCAATTCATCCTGAATGGCCATTCTTAGACTTGGAACTTCTACTTCGAGCGGGAGGATTGCTTCCACCGCGAAGAGTAATGAGTATAGAGTGGACTGAGTTGGAGTACGGTGCGTGGTACGATATACCCACAATGCTTCGTGAAGTTTGAGATTCCAGTCTCTCTTGTTGGCTGAAGCATTTTTTCTCTGGAGCTTGCACAGAGTTTTATTAAAGGCTTCGGCTAGCCCATAGGCTCTTGGATTATAGATGGAGGAATATCTTCAGTCTATCTTGTGCTGAGTAGCGAACCTTGAGATTTTGAAGCTCTTGAAAGAAGGCATGTTGTCAGAAATGATCCTTCTTGGTGTACCAAAGCGGTATAGAATATAATGTCTGAAGAACGTCATAATATCTTCTGTTTTGACTTCTTTTAGCGGGACAACTTCAGCCCATCTGGAGAAGTAGTCTGTCGCAGCCAATATGAACCGGTGGCCTTTGGATGATGGAGGATCAATTGGGCCAACTATGTCGGTGCCCCAAACTTCGAAAGGCCACGACACCACCGTAGGATGGAACGGATTGGGATGCTTGTGAATGAAATCACCGTGAATTTGGCAGAGATGGCATTTCTTTGCATGCTCTTCGCAATCCCTTATCATGGTGGGCCAATAATATCCAAGTCGTTTGATCTGAAGCCGCATTTTGGGGCCGGACTGGTGAGCCCCGCAGACGCCCGAGTGAACTTCTTTCATGAATTTTTGGGCTTCGGCCGATGATAGACATCTGAGCCAGAGTTGGTCATATGATCTGCGGTATAGCGTATTATTTACAAAAACGTATCGGAGAGCTCTCTTCTTCAGCTGAATTCTCGCAGATTTTTCTTCGGGCAGCTTGTCGTATCGGAGGTACTCTATAAAGGGTCCTCTCCAATCGGGCTCGTCTTGAATGATCGAAGCTTTTTCGGCAGGATTGTTCTCTTGTTCTACGCTTTCTTCTTCACGAAAAGAGACTGGAGGCAGAATTTGTCGGCTTCTGACTGTGATTAGAATTCCGTCCATGTCAGGATGAGCTAGCTCTTTAGCTAAGTGAGCGAGTATGTCGGATTTTCCATTCAACGCTCTAGGGATGTTCTCCGCCGAAAGACGGCGCGATGACAGAGAGACGTATTGCCTGAGATTCGGGGCAGATGCTATTTGGTTTTATCCGTCCACCTCTCCGAAAATGCCAAGTTGATTTATGGCACCATGTATCGGAGGTTTAGACGGATGCGGCCGATGTAGCAGACTTCGTCAGATTCCCTCTCGTCTGAGGGATTTTTGATTGTGGGGACGCTCTTCCCTGCAGGCGCAAGCCCCTGCAGTTAATTACGCTACCGCATCGCGGTAACAACTTTCTCCTTCTCCAGATGTTCACTTCGTGTCGTGGGTGTTTATTTTGTTTGTGATTGCCCGTGGATTGTATACGGAGACTAATTTATGTCGTCGCCTATAGGACGTGGATTAGTCCAAATCCGTATTTTCTTAGATTTGGGTTTGGGGTTTGGGTTTAAGGATACGTTAGCCATATTTGAGGCTAAGATCAACTCAAACGTTTGTTAAGGATACGTTAGTCTAATTTGAGACTAAGATCAACTTAACAGGATTGTTTAGATCCGACAAAAGAGCATTTGAGCTCTATTGTTCCAGTTTAGGGACATAGTGGTCCATTACCAGTTTAGGGACATGGTGGTCCATTTCCAGTTTAGGGACATGGTGGTCCAACATTCCCATTTTTGGAAAGAATATTGGTTTAAGGACGCATAAGTCCATGAGTTTAAGGACCCCACAGTCCGTATTACCAGTTTAGGGACATGGTGGTCCAACATTCCCATTTTGGGGACGAATATTGGTTTAAGGACGCATAAGTCTATGAGTTTAAGGACCCCACAGTCCGTATTACCGTGTGGTTGTCGGGACCCGTCACCTCTCTGACGACGTTGAAGGATTACAACGACAAATATCAGAGGAGTTCAGAGATGTACCCTTGAACCGGGTGTAAATTGATTTGAGAGAGCAGTTGTGCTCAGTTCAATTTAATTTGAGGACTTACGGCCAGAATTGGGCTAAGTCCAGTTAGAAAATGTCTAACATTTTGTTCATAATTGGCCTATCTAAGCCTTTGTTTGGGCTCTGCCCCTTTTTTAAAGCATTGGGCTTTTAATTTAAATGCATAGCATTTATTTTGGCCTGTTAGGCCCTTTTTAATTGGGCTCTGTCCCTTTTCTTTAATAATGCAGAGCATTTTTATTTGGTCTGATAAACCTTTTAATTGGGCTCTGCCCTTAATAATGCACTGCATTAAATGTTCTGACAGTGCCCCACGTGGCTTATCAGGCGCTTTGCGCCAATTGAGGAGTGCAAGGCGCAAATTCATGTGGAGGTGACACGTGTCACGCACTGGTGAGCGCAAGTCTGTTAGCGCAGTGCGCTGCTGCCACGTGGCGCGCTCTGGTGACTTGCGCCAAACCAAGAGAGCAGTGCTCTGTTTTTAGAAGCGCAAGGCGCAGTTGTTCTGTGATTGACACGTGGCGCTTTCTGGTGGCTTGCGCCAATCCAAGGAGCGCAACAGTGCAAATTCAAAAGTGCAAGGCACTGTTTAATATCTTGATCAAATTTAGATCAAAGAAAACAAGTTTTTCTTGTTCTAGAGAGGTTCTACCTCAATATTTCAAGAACTAGTGGTTCATCAAAAGGCAATGCCTTTATATAGATCAAAAGATCTAGTCATGAAGTAGATTACTTCTTTATTATTATTTTTTATTAAAGATCTTGATCTTGTTCTTAGATCATTGATCTTTTTAGAAGAAATTCTTCTTTTTTTCAAAGCTTTTACCTTTTTTCTTTCTCTCTGAATTCTTCTCAAAGCTTTTAGAAGAGCTCTCTGTATCTCTCCCTCTGTCTTTGTATTTTAGACTTGGAGTCTAGGGGCCTTTATATAGTGCCAATTGATTTGTTAAATCAGTTAAAGAGATCTTTCTCTGATTGATTTAGGGATGTTTCCCCACCGCTGGATCTTTGATCCTAGGGCTTCTGTTTTACAGAAGATAATCTTCTTGTTTTAACAAGATTAGAAAGATCTTTCCAAAATTTTATTGTTTAAATTCTGGCACAGTTGGTGCAAGCGCACCTGCGCTTGACACGTGTCGCGCAGCTCAACTGCGCTGACACGTGTCGCGTAGAGCGCAGCGCAACTGCCTTGACACGTGTCGCGCAGCGCAGAGCGCAAGTTATCTGAAGCGTTGCTTCCTTTATTTTAAAACAGAGCCTTGCTCTGATTGGGTGCGCTGCCTTGGGCGCAGCGCCCCTTGCGCTGGCGTGTCTGTTTTTGACACGTGGCGCTCTGCGCGCAGCGCAAGGGATCTGAAGCGTTGCTTCAATTTTTGAATTTTTGAAATTCAAACAGAGCTTTGCTATGATTGGGGGAAACAAGGGACTCATTAGTTCAATGTGAGTGAACCGTTTCATGATTTCCACCACTCGGCTTCTGTATCGAGCTAACTCGGGTTTGTATATCTTATAGTCGCCGCTTACTTGGTTGACGATAAGCTGGGAGTCACCGTAAACCCGTAGCCAAAGGATTTCTATTTTTATGGCGAACTCCAGACCAGCTATCAGAGCTTCGTACTCAGCCTCGTTGTTTATGCGAGGCTCGGTGAGAGCAAAAGAACATCGTAGGGTTCCCATCGATGACGTGATGAACACCAATCCTATCCCTGCTTTTATCTGCGGGATGCTTGATTTGCTGGAGGTCCTCATTGATGAGGCTCCATCGAAGTAGAGCTCCCAACATGGCTCGTCATCTTCGAAGTGCAGCACTTGTTCGTCGGGTAACTCGCAATTGAGCGGTGACCCTTCTGGTATGAGGTGAGCAGCGAGGAAGTCTGCAAGAGCTTGCCATTTTACCGCTTTCTGAGGAAAATAAACTATGTCAAACTCAAGTAGCATGACAGCCCATCTTTCCATTCTACCGGCTAGGCTTTCTTTGGTCATTAAGTGTTTGAGCGGGTCGACCTTGGAGATCAACATAACCCGATGAGCGAGCAGATAGTGTCTCAGCTTCTTCACAGCGAATATTAGAGCCAGGCATTGCTTTTCGATCGGGGAATAGTTGTGTTCAGCCCCGACTAAAGTTCGACTGAGATAGTAGAGGGCATTCTCTTTTCCCTCCTCGTTGTTCTGGGAAAAGAGTGCACCGAGTGACTCATCTAGCGTGGCAGTATAGAGAATCAATGGTTTATTTAGAATAGGAGCAGCAAGCACTGAAGGGTGCAATAAGTACTGTTTGATGCTTTCGAACGCTTCTTGATATTCGACATCCCAGACAAAAAGAGCTCCTTTCTTCATGAGCTTTGAGAAGGGCCAATATCTCCCCGATAAATTTGAGATAAACCTTCGTATATAAGCAAGCTTGCCTTGAAAAGATCTTAGCTGCGTCAGACTCTTTGGAGGGGGCATCTCCTTGATAGCCTTTATCTTGGATGGGTCAACTTCGATCCCCCGATGTCGGACTATAAAGTCCAGGAATTTTCCCGATGACACGCCAAAAGCGCACTTCAGAGGATTCATCTTCAGATCGTATTCCCACAGTCTAGTGAGAACGGTCCTAAGATCTTGGATGTGATCGGTCTTGGCTTTAGTTTTGACGACTAGATCATCAACATAACATTCGACGACTTTATGGATTAGGTTATCAAAGATATTGGTCATTACTCTTTGATATGTAGCACCTGCGTTCTTCAGTCCGAACGATATCACTTTGTAACAATATATGCCGATCGGGGTTCGAAATGCTGTATGCTTCTCATCCTCATGCGACATCTTGATTTGATTATATCCAGACGAGCCATCCATGAAAGTGAACAACAAGTAATTTGAGGTATCGTTGACCATCATTTCCATGACCGGAAGCGGGAAATCGTCTTTAGGGTATGCCTTATTGAAATCCCTGAAATCGACGCAAACTCGTATCTGCCCATTTTTCTTCTTTACTGGGACAATGCATGCGATCCAATATGTGTATTTCTCTTCTATGATGAAGCTAGCATCGATAAGTTTCTTAGTTTCCTCGATGACCTTTTCTTCCAGATCCCTTCTCATTCTTCGAGGAGCCTGTTTGACAGGCTTGACATCAGGAGATATAGCCAGCTTATGCACGGCCACTTCAGGGGAGAGGCCAGGCATTTCTTTGTACGTCCACGCGAAGCAGTCGACGAACTCATGCAGCAGGGCAATTATATGCTCTTTCATTTTCTCTGACAGGAGTGAGCTGATGTAGGTCGGCCTTGGATTATCAGGCGTTCCCAAATTGATCTCGGTTAGCTCATCGAAGGTTGCTTGTCCGCCATCTTCGAGCTCTTGAGGAACTTCTTCTGGCTCGGCTATCTCATCATCATCATTTGACTTTTCCCTGGCTTCACCAACATGGATCATGTAGCATGCCTTAGAATCAGGCTGGATGAAACCCATGCCCTGTCTATCTGGAATTCGTCCATCGATGAGTGCTCGGACCTAAGGCGGATGCCATAGCCCTTCATAAAACTTTGCTTCGGACTCCGTTTGATATAACCGGCATCCGCACCTTTTGAAATATTCCTGCATCTCGGGCGCATAGTATCTGGGATTGATGACGGCTCTTATGCCTCTCTCATAGGGAAGGAACACGACTGACAAATCGTCCGGGTGCACAACAGGATTTGACCCATAAAACAAGATGCCCTTCTGTCCACTTTTTCTTTCGGGAACGTAAAAAGTTTTCAGCTGGTCCACGGTGGAGACTGACAATGCATCGAGCTCTTTGCACATCTGCTCCGACACCCTTGTGACGGCTAGGGACCCTTCTGCAATTTCGAAGGTCTCTCATAGTTTTACTTATTGCGTGGGGGCCCAGTCTGCACAGCTGTTGCAAGGCGGGTCCTCTTCCTCTGACTCTTCAGTGTCGCTACCTAAACGAGGGTGAATTTTGCTGTCGGATGGGCCTTCAATATCAGATTCGTCCATTTCGCTACCGAAATGAGGGCGTGTTTTACGGAAGGACGGACTTCCAGCGTCGGACTCATCAGTGTCACTGCCGAAATGCGGACGCACTTGGGGGTTTTTGCTTTTGAAAGTGACAGCCGGCTCAGATTTGCCTTTGTGTTTCGGGACCGTTCTGTCTTTGGTCAGCTGTGGCTTAGCACTTTGGAGATTCACAAAGTACCGAGAATCTTCATATCGGACTTCATGCACACTGAACGGCTGGATGTCTCCATCAATGCGTCTTTCTTCTCCGTTTTTGGTATATTTCATGCACTGATGAAGAGTTGACGGAACGATGCCGTAATCGTGGAGCCACGGTCGTCCCAGAAGAACCTTATAATACGTGCCAGCGTCGATCACGTATATCTTAGCTTTGGTTTGCAGATCGCCAAATTTGATTGGCAGAGCTATAGACCCCAGAACTTGTTGGCAGTTTTGATTGAAGTCTTGACTGACGATCATTTCCCTTGATAGGTGTCGGATGTCCATTGGCAAACTCTTCAGAGTCCGAAAGTTCATGATGTTCACTGAGGATCCCGGATCAATCAATATGCGATTAATCCGATCTCCGTCGCTGTACCCTGTCACGTAAAGCGGCCGGTTATGCTCAGCTGTTCCCGGTAGCAGGTCTTCGTCCTTAAACATGACCGTGGCGGTATGCAGGGTGTACTGGGCTTATTTCATATTAATTTCCGCAAAGCGAGCCTGGTACCGCTCGGGGTTTTGTAAAGCGTGAATGAGAACATCTCTAAGCTCTTTAGATAGAACCAAGGCATCGTAGATGCTCAGGAGAGACGAAAGCTTTCGGAGATGAGCCAAGACATTATAGTCCACCGAGGAAGGACTCGAATTTTCATGAGCCGGCTTTCCGCCATCTTCTTCATTAGCGACTTGTTTTTCCTTCCCTTTTGGGGCGTTACCCTGATTCGGCGGTAGAGCCCTGCCCCTTCTGAGCTGGATTTGGTTGGCCTTTGTGGCGAGCTCCTCGTCCTCTTCGGGAAAATAGAGCTCCTCCTCAGAGTAGCTGGCCAGATGAATGGCGTAGCAGGTCACTATAAGGATCTCTTCATTGGAGTCTTCTTCTAGCTCCTCCAGAATCTTAGCTGCTTCTACAGGAAAGAACTCTTTTAATTGAATTAGAGTTCTTTCCTTTTGTTCATATTCTTCGAGCGAATCAATATATTTTTGAATGGTCGATCTCCCTGCAGACTCTGTTTCGCGTCGAGCTGCACTTTTCTTCTTCTTGAGCTTTTTGGATTTTGAGTCTGACTGAGCCGAATTGGCAGCTAGAATGGTGGGCTTCTTCTGCCCTTTCCATTCTGTTCTGGGCTTTTTTCGAAGTAACTTTAGCATCTTCTTCGTCTTATTAGATATGTGCGTACTCTACGGAGGCTACGGTGAGTCAGTTTCATTTCTTAGGGCAGTGGGTTCGGCTGTCTGCTCCTAGAAGGTTTCAGCTTCTATCTGTATAAAGTTGGTGGTTGCAACTTGATAGTTCACCAACACACTCTTGGACAGCTCGATCTCTCCAGCCTTATACTGCTTCTCGACCCAGTCTTTGAAGATATAGCAATCCTCGATCGCATGGCTCACTATTCTGTGGTACGGGCAATACAGGGGATTGTCGGTCATTTTTTCTTCGTGGGGTCTCTTCGACTCCGGCAATTGTGGACCTTTGTTTAAAGCATCTTTGAATATCTTGCGGACCTTGTCCCTTTTGAAAGAGTAAACCTTGTTCTTTTTCTCCTCTAGAGAAGTCCTTTCTCCTCCCAGCAATGGCTTTTGAGACTGGTTGGTTTTGGAATCTCCTGCCTTTCGCTTGTCTTCATTCTCAGACGAATTGAAGACATTGGTACTGCTGGAATTTCCGCTTCTACATTTGTCGTCCCTCTTGGTTTTCCATGTCTTGTCTCTCTGAGAGTCCGGGGTAGACTCTTGCTTCGAGCATTCCAGCATTTAGACTTTCTTGGTTAGCTCCTGAAACGTCTTGAGGCCTGCTGTACACAAGAATAGGACCATCCAATTACTGAGGTTCCCAATGAGAAGGCCGACGGTCTGGTCCTGTTCCAGTGGCGGTTCGTACTTGACCGTGAGATTACGCCATCGGGCGATAAAGTCAGTGTTGCTTTCATTCTTCCCCGGCTTGGTCCTCACAAGGTCAACAATGGAGATTTTATCATTGACACTCATGAACCTTTGCCGAAACAGAGACTCCATTTAGGCAAAAGTAATGACGGACCCGTCTGGTATGCTCGCATACCAGTTGAAAGTAACACCGGTCAAGCTGTTGACAAACAGACGAAGAAGGAGCGCATCATTGCCCCCTGTATTTCTGTACGACGCTTTAAAGTGGGTGACATGCCGATTTACGTTTCCCGTCCTGTCAAATCTTCCGAACTTAGGAATGACGTAGCCGCTCGGGAACTCGATCAGATCGCACTGTGCGGGATATGGTCGCCCACTACTGCCGATTTCTTTCTGAGCTTCGGCTTCGGCTACCAATGTTCTAACCTTGCTAGTGACTAAATCCATTATCCGATCTTGTGTTAGCGGGATAGTGCTATCTGGGGTCAAGGCATCCCCAGTAGCGGAATGTGGCTGGCTTTCGTGTGGCTCACCCAATCTTGGACCCAAGGGGACATGCATCGGTTGCTTCGGGTTGCCATCACCTGGCTCATGAGTAGAGACATGTGCCTGATTGGAAGGCGCTCGAGCAATTTGAGCCATGAGCTGCATCACAACATTCGTCAGGCCGTCGATTTTGGAGTAAAGTTTGGTCATTTCTTTATCTTTGCTCCTGAGCTGTTTTCGAAGCCTTTGAAGCAGCTCTTGCTTTGCGGTCCTGGGGCGGAAAGTCGGCTCTTCCTCGTTGTCCGAGTTTGACTCTACATGGACTGAGGGGTCTTTCTGCTTATCATCCTCATCGAGAGGGTTTTCAGCATCCAGCGGAGGCGGCTATTCTTGGGAAGCGGCAACCACATTCAAGCCAGATTGGGCTTGGGATGTAGTGGCCCCATCCTTGCTTTTGCTACAAAGGTTGTCGCTGGGGCGCATGCCCGCCATAGAGACCGTGTGGACAACATACCCGGCCATCATTTCATTATTGGTAGCTGACTTTGTTGACCACCGTCTCGGCCCTCCTGTTTTGGTAGCGGACAATCGATTGAAGATGGCTGGCCTGACCGGATTCATGAGTGGTGCTGGCGCTTCTTTTCTGGATTTGCCCCGCTGTTTTTGCGCGGTGTAGAGCTCCTGACAGACTCTTGAAGAGATGGTGTCATGCTTTCTCTTTTAGGGCTGGGATACGTCCCTTTGTGGCGTTGTTCGGACCGCTGTCTTTTGATTCTGGCGGTCATGGCATTTTCTGAACCCACTTCAGAGGTTTGAAGGAATTGCTGACTTTTACGGCCGACTCAGCCATCGTCGCGGAGTAACCCTGCTCTTGGAACCTCACAAGATTCTACATGAACGAAGTCCTGGCCCTCTTGTTGGCTCGATACCTGAGCCGCTTCTGCCTTAACTTTTCTGTTTTAAGCACTTGGCAAACTTCGGCCCTTCGGGACGGCGTCGTAGACCGATTGAAAGAGAGTCCAGAGAAAATGCCTGCTCGCTCGATCGTCAAGGGCACCATCTGAGCTTGCTGGAGCTGCTTTGTATCTCCATTGGTGTTGACGGCCTTGCCCCCAGTTGGAACAGTGGAGAGCCGTTCGAATACGGATTCGCATTTGGGGCAGGATGCTTTGGCGACCACGACGTTCGGCCTCTTGCCCCTCTAGGCTGGTTTGGCCACCCGGTTTGTCGGGACCTCCGCCAAATGAACACTTCCAGCAGGGTAAATGACGACGGAACTAAATTGACGGGGTAGCTCCTCCCATTGCCGGCTGAAACTGACAGGGAGAACCACACGAGTATTGATCTTGACCACATACGAGATTGGGGTCACGTCGGAAGCTGAATTCTTCTTAGGAGACATTGTCGTTGAAAGTTGATTGCTGCACGAAAAAAACATTACTTCAGTACAAACATCGGTATATATGTTAAATGAGTTCGCATGAACACTTGACCCGAGATATGGGAAAAGAGAAAGGTCCAACCAGGCGTGTCAGAATCTGTAGGGTTTTTTTCGTCACCCCATTAAGATGGGAATACGCGTCGCTTGTCAGGCGTATACAGATTCCCCCTGCCTAAGGTAGACCGGGGTTTATTAATTGTGGGGATCCAAATCTCCAGCAGCCGCGGACTAAGCAGTCGTTAATTACCCCTCGCCTTTGGAGCGAAAGAACCTCCGATTGACGGGTCAACTAGTCATGCGAACTCAGTGTGCAGTGTGCGTGTGTTGTGTTTTGAAAGGGGGTTTTGGATATATCGAGGGTCTCGCAGAGTTTACGGGGGTTCCGCTATCCGGTGTGGAGTGCACTGAAAATGAGGGGTGAGGAGCGTCTTAAAGACGCGTGCATGTCACGTGGGCGCTGGGCACCCACGGTCACGTGCCTGGCATGTGGGCACTTGGCGCCCGCGGGTCACTTGCCTGGCGCGTGGGCGCTTGGCGCCTGTGGGTCCCGTGTGCAGCACGCGACCGCTGGGCGTCAGCGGGTCTCGTGCGTAGCACGCGATCGCTGCGCACCCGTGGGTCGCGTGAAGCGCACGTGGGCGCTTAGCGCCCGCGGGTCACGTGCCTTGCACCCAACTGCTGGGCGCCCGTGGGTCACATGCGCGGCATGCGACTGCTGGAAACACCAGCGGAAAAAGGGACTTAGCCCCTGGATTAGGAGTTGAACTCCCAAGAGGCTTTGGAGTTGAACTCCTAACATAGATTATGTATAAATTTGGAGTTAAACTCCTAAAAAGGGGGTTGATTTATGGTGTTAAACTCCAACAGATCTTGAATGGAGTTAAACTCCCAGAAATTTTTGGACCTTCTTTTGAGCCTTGGATCCTCCTGGAATATGATTTTTGGAGATGGGTATCCTTCTTCTTCGTCTCTGTTGGCTGGATCTTGGGGGAAAAGGGGAGGTGAGACTTAAAATCTTCCCTTTTAGGGATTTGATGGCAGATCCGTGCTCACCTTCAAGGGTTTTATGGTGAAAAACTATTTATTTTTGAAAAAAGAAGAGTTAAACTCTTGGTTTAATTCAAAAGAAAAGAAGAAGGTTTAGAACCTTAAGGAAGGAGGAGGTACAAACCCTAGTTTTTTTCAGAGAGAAAAAGTTGTTTAGATATTTTCATCATCTTTGCCTTTATAGGCTACACACTTTACATATACCCTCTTAGACTTTACAAAATGGTATTTTGCACATCCCATGCCTCATGTGCTCATTTCTTTTGCACATGAGCCATGGGTTTTACAAAAATTTGGCTTTATGCCCATTTTTCTTACATTTATTCATAAAAAAATACACAAAAATTATTTATTACAAAATTTTTATTTTGGCATGGGGGAAGCCGGACGCTTCATGTTCGGGCTCAACTCGGGCATGGGCCCACTTTACCTGGGCTTGGGCCCACTTCGCTTGGGGTCGACTTTGATTTTGACTTGGTTAACCGGGGTGTAAATTTTGACCCTAACACTCTTTAGGAGATCGAACGATGGAAAAAGTGACACCGTTGCACCCACGTGTGAGCCACGTGAGAGCAACGGTGGGGGCATTTGTTCCCTCAATATTTAAAAATATTAAAAGATCAAAACTCTGTTGAAATTTAATGGGGTAGCGCCTCTTGTGCTTCTCACGAGAGCGCCAGCGCCAATGTGCAAAGCACATAAACGCTTCTGAGTAAGAATTAAATTCCTATACGGCGCCACATGTGCTCTTCACGCCGGCGCCAATGTGCAAAGCACAGAAGCGCTTTCTGAGTAAGAATTAAATTCTTATATGGCGCCGCACGTGCTCATCACGCGGGCGCCAATATGCAAAGCATAGGAGTACCCATCATAAAAATTAGATTCTTAAGTGGCGCCCACATGCACAACACGTGAACGCTGGCGTCCAAGCAGAATTAAATTCTATGTTTCCCTAACAAAAAGTTGGGATACTTTCTGTTAAACAGAGCCGTTGGATCAAAAATCCAACGGAGATGATAAATCGTCAAAATATAGAATCAAATTCTATTAGAAGAAAACATCTTCCAAATCTTTCTAAATAAGAAAGATACTCTAGGTTGTATCAATAATCCAATAATAGAATAAAATTTTAGTTTGGGAATATATTCTCTTAATCTTTCTAAACAAAAAAGATTGTTCTCTATAAGACAGAGAACCCTTGGATTAAAAATCCAGTGGTGATTAAAAATCACCACTTGACAGAATAAATTCTGTATATGGGAAAATATTTTCCCAATCTTATTAAAAAAAAGAACAACATACTCCGTAAAAGCAGAAACACTTGGATCAAAAATCCAACGGTAGGTAAAATTCCCCAAATCAATTTTGAGACCAATTAAATCAATTGGAATCTTTCAATGTGAAATTTTCTCAAAACCAATTAACAATCTGCCTCCACTATATAAGAGACCCGAGACTTCAAGTCTCAAAGAAAAAAAAACCCTATATGCTTCTGGAAAAAAAATACAGAAAACTTTCAAAACAGCAGAGAATTTAATTCTCAAAGAGGAAGACTTCCCTTTCAAAAAGAACTGAGGTAAAGAAAACACAGAGATCAAAATATCTTTTTTACCTATCATATCACATTTAAGAGTTTAGCCCTTTTAAAAGAACTTAGTTTTTTCTCTGGATCTGAGATCCACAAGATAAGTCTTCCATAAGTTGAGAATTTAATTCTCATCGGGAAAATCTTGTTCTTGAGAATCAAACATTCAGGGAAGAACAAATTTAAAAAGAAAGAAGATAGAGTTCATAATACTCCAGGAACTCAGTTCCTTCAAATCAAGAACTTAGTTCTTTAAAAACTCAACCCGAAATCCTCAAAATTAGTGATTTTAGTGCGCATTAATGGTCAAAATA
Organism: Agapanthus africanus; assembly: GCA_030015575.1. Taxonomy (NCBI): domain Eukaryota; kingdom Viridiplantae; phylum Streptophyta; class Magnoliopsida; order Asparagales; family Amaryllidaceae; genus Agapanthus; species Agapanthus africanus. Next base: position 306,836,968 of record CM057339.1, read on the forward strand.
CCATTGACAAAGGTTTAAACTCTCCGAAAACATCAACAGAGATTAAATCTCCATAAAAAAAAGACTAGCGCCTCACGTGCTTCCCATGTGGGCGCCCTTTTAACTGTGCCTAGCGCCTTACGTGAAAAATAAGCGGGCGCTCAAAACAGAAGGCCAGCGCCTCACTTGAAACACACGTGGGCGCTGAATAAAAGTGCTCATCACTTCATATACAGCCGAAGACAGCTAAGTGCTTAGCATTGATTGGGCAGCGCCCAGCACCGCATGTGCTCCTCACGTAGACGCCATATAAAAATTGCTTAGCACTTCATATGTAGCCAAAACGGATGAGTGCTTAGCACTAATTGGGCAGCGCCCAGCGCCGCACGTGCACCTCACGCGAACGCCATAAGAAGTGCTCATCACTTTACATTTAGTCAAAACGACTAAAGTGTTCAACACTTATTGGACAACATCCATGACTGAATGCTTCACGTGATATAGATGTGAGCGTCAGAGCTCAAATAAGTGCTTAACACTTTTACATAAAAAGAAAAGGGCTGAACAAACAGAGCTCAAATAAGTGCTTTGCATTTTTGAATAAAAAAAAGACTAAGTAGACTAAGCCCAAATTGGCTAAGTCTCTGAAGTTTTCTTGCAGCTGAGCCCAAGTGCTCTTTTACCGGATCTTAAGTAAAAATGATCTTAGAATGTTGTTAAGTTGATCTTAGTCTCAAATAAGACTAATGCATTCTTAGCAAGAACAAACTAAGCCTAAATACTCACCTATAGATTTAAGTTGATCTTAATCTCAAACTAGATCAATGGTCCTTAAAGAAAACAAAAATATTTCTGAACTGAAGAAATCTAAAACCTAAGTTCGAAACCCCGTCAAGCAAATCCTTGACCCAAACCCAAATCTAAAATATACGGATTTGGACTGATCCGCGCTCTACGGGCGACGGCATAAACTAGTCTCCGTATACAATCCACGGGCAACCTAAATAAACAAAAAAACACACGACACGAAGTGAACTGCCAGAGCAGGAGAAAGTGGTTATCGTAATGCGGTAACGTAATTAACTGCAGGGACTTGCGCCAGCAGGGAAGAGCGTCCCCACAATCAAAAACCCCTCACAATTGAGGGGGAATCTGATAAAGTCTGCTACAACGGTCGCATTTGTCTAAACCTCCGATATATGGTGCCATAAATCAACTTGGTATCTTCGGTTAGGTGGATGGAGAAGTCCAAATAGCATCTACCCCCAAAATTCAGGCCAGACGTCCCAACGTCTCGGTCCGGTCTTTCTGCATGAACATAATCCAACAAATAAGAACTACTACTTAAAGTAGTGGTTAACATCAACTTTGGATGAAAAAAGAATCCAACAAATCAGAACTGCTACTTAAAATAGCTGTTAATATCAACGTTAAATGAAAAAAGAATCCAACAAATCATAACCGGTACTTTAAGTAGCAGTCAAAATAAAAAAGAATCCAACAAATCAGAACCGCTACTTAAATTAACCGTTAACATCAAAGTTGGATGGAAAAAGAAGAAGGAATAGTAGTGGAAACACATGAAGAAACAATAGAACTCATTGATTTATGTTATAAAATCGATCCAAGAAATATGAGAATACCCAGCAATAATCGCAATTCAAATCACAGGAAAAAATTCCCAATTTACATCTGAAAGCCCTAAGAGAAATCCCTAAAAAATAAGAAATCCTATACTAATTAAAGTAATTAATTTACTTTATGAAATCGATCCAAGAATCAAGAGAATACCCAGTAAGAATCGCACTTCAAATCATAGCAAAAATCGCCTAATTTCGATCTCAAAATCCTAAACCACTGATACTGTTGAGGCCTATCTTTTAAGTAGCGGTTAAATCTGAACCGTTTATTTTAACCGCTACTTAAAGTAGCGGTTAAAATAAATTGCTAGTTAAAATAGCGGTTAAAAAAATTGTTCATATTTGTTGGATAAATTAATTTATCCAACATTGTATATTGTTCCATTCCCATAATTTACATCCCTGATTAATGATTGCATAGCCTTAGTTGACTAATTATTGGTGCACATATTTCCTTGGGCAGTTGCTTGCCACCATGCTTAAGCGGTGCCATTTCAATTTTGGAAAACAAAGAGGTCTGTTTGGCAACGGTACATTGTTAATACAACGGCTATTATTGTTGCGACTTTTCACTGTAACTTTTCATCATTAAAATCCCTTCAAGTTATATAAATTAATATATCTCAATTTGCATTAATGTTTTGGGGGGTTTTCCGTTAGCCTCCCCCCCATACTTCAATATTTTTCTCTGTCCTCTCCATAGTTAGTATTTACCTGTAGTTCTCCCTATACTTCTAAGTTACTCTAGCCGTCCCTCTACTTCACTTTTGAAAATTATTCATCCTCCTCTTTGTTAGTGATAATGCCCTAGAGGCCATTATTGTATAGTACTGATTTGTATATTACATTTTGGAAGCTTGGAATATACACGGATATAATAACAATCTTGCTCAAAATGGTAGTACGCTACCTGGTTTGATTCTATCTCAATATGAGTATATATTTCTTTTAGCATATCGCTAATACATATTGATAGAGCCCTTAGGATTTTCGCTTGACTACCAGCGTTGTGATGACAGTCACACTAGTAGGGGTTGGGTAGTCTATAGGCACATCCTTATACTGGTCCCTAGTTGTAGGATTATCGAGATAGGGCATCGATACTCTAGAGTAGACTAGTGTATACGCTTCTCATCCGAGCTGGGAAGATGGCCTGTCCCGCAGCCATTGGTATGTCGTACCGGAGATAGCATACATGTGCTCATTAGGTTATGAGTTACATTGGACGGACTCACGGGGGAACTGCTGGTTGGTATTATACTCATCGTCAGTTAGCAGTTCCCGGATGGCATGAGTACAGATTAGTCCGTTGACTTGACATCACTATTCGTCTCGAGTGTGTTTCCATTGTACTTAGATCGCTACCCTACCACGACTCAAATGAGTCGTGCAAACAGGTAGTGTTTGGGTGCAGTCTCGAAGCACTAGGAGGCAGTAGTGGTTAGATAGGATTCATCTCTCCTGGTATTGGGGCTTGATATCGCACTGTGTTCGGAAAGCCATTACACAAAGTCCCTGGCCAGGGCAAGCAAGATTTACTGGTAGGTACACAAGTAGTTTCTCAGGGTGTATTGGGCTCTACACCGGCACGACTTATTGCGCTATTAAGGGTCTGACAGTTACCACCCCCGTAGGCCCGATATGTGATACTCTTAGACGAACAGACCGGACTGTACGGAGATTGTCACAGATAGGCTCAGTAGGAGTTCGGATGAGCTTGCTCATCGGCCTTCTTATCGACAGATACCTGGGTAGCCGTTACGCATAACTAGTGCCGCTGACGGACTTGTGGTTAAACCCACTGCCAGCGTACTGTCGAGTCTTTAGAGACCTACACAGAGGGCTTCCCTGCTTCGGGCGAAACGATGTAGAGGCCGTATGGTTTTACGGCAGGGTTCCGATCACATAAGTGTACTGGCTATATGGATGTTGTTCAGACGGATAATACTAGTGGGTTTTGGTTTATGCCGGATTCTAGTATTATATTATTGGATTATTATTATCTCATTGTATTCGTATTTTTCGGAATACGAATATGAGTATGTATATACCGTGAGAGCATTCTTGTAATTTCACAAGAGATGCTTCTAGAAGGGGACACCTCATTATTTGGATTTTTCTATTTTTAGAAATAGATTAATGAGGTAGAAAATGGAGATATTTGTGGTATGGTGAAGCATGGCTTGTTTTCATTTGTTTATTTGTTTAGACTCACTATTCAAGCATGGTTGATATTTTCAATTGGAAAATATTGCATGCTTGATAGAGGTAAGGGTATAAGTCATCCTTCACTTAGCCAAGACTTAGTTCATTTGCAAACTTTCTTTATCTCTTCAATTTTTCTCTCATTCTTCCTCAAGACCTAAACCCCTCATATGAGTTGTGAACCACTATGTCTCTTGAGATTAAATACTCCATTGAACTCTCTATATCTTCTAAGCTACCTAGCTTAGCAAACTAGGTACCTTCGTTATCTCGGTTTAGAGGTTGGAACTTGAGGTATAGACTTTTAGGTGGATCATCTTCGACACGAGGAGGCCGACGATCAAGCGCGATCCGGATTTTCGAGGAGCTCAAGAAGAGGACGAGAAGAAGACCCGAAGGATAAAGAACAAGGAGGTATAAAACTCTTACCGAGTAGTTAGAACCTCCAAGTAGTATAGTTAGTTATGGTTTCTGTAAAGATCCCGGAGTTAAAGTCGGTGTTGCAAAGTATGAAAAATCATTTTTTGTAAATTTCGCCTCCCCACAAGTGCGTGGGGGTGTGCGACATCGACTTACAGTGGTATCAGAGCCTACTCAAAGCTTAACTAGCAGATTAGACGATATTTAAAGTTACGAAGCCGAAATAACTCCGAAACGGTTAAAACCAAATCCAAGTTTCTGTCGATTTCAAAAGAGCATATAATTTTTTTTAAACAATTGCATAGTTCTCCTTTAGTTGTAACTAGAATACCACAGAAAAACGAGACAAAAACTCAAAAGTTTGGCCGGCCAAAAGTTTGTTTTTCCCGGCCTCGCTTGTCCTTCTAGGGGATTTAGTCATGGGATTTTTGTGGTGCTCTGGAATCTTGGATTTAGAGTTTTAGGTATTGTTTTTTTTTTGCCCATATTTCATATTCTGTTATCTTTGTATTGGGGAAATACGGAGTATTTCGAAGTCGCAGTTTTAACTGTAGGGTTACTAGGCACTCTAAGAAGGTTCTACAAGGCATCAACCATGCCCGATTAAAATTTTAGCCGTGCCGAATAACTCTAAACAAGATCTTTGCTAGATAATTAGGGTAACACATGCTAGTAAATAACAATTATCACTAAGTGAATACGAAATACAACCTTTGTAGATCGGTCCTTCACTTCTAAAGCTCCTTGTTGTAGTCCCTTCGCTGCGATCATCGAACTCCCGGACTCTCGGACGGCTCCATGAGAAGATTGCAACGGTTTTGCTTGAAGTCTTCGAGGCCGAAGATGATCTACGTCGAGGGAATACGAACTCAAGCTTCTACTTCACTAACTAGAGAATTAGTGAAGCAAACACCCTAAACTAAAGTGCTAGTCTAGTAGAGGATGATGAAATAGGAAATGGGTACCCTTTAGAATTTCTTTTCTCACAATGTATCTCTCTCTTTATCAAACCCTAGAAAGAAATTGAAGGAGGAAGAAGATGAGCACGAAATGAGAATGAAAACTAATCAAGAGAGAGTTAGCTAACCATGGGTGAGTGGGTATCATATACTAACTCATGTGGAGACATAACCATGGCTAATTATAGTGGTTAGGTTAATTAATATCTTAAGTAAAACAAAACTAGTGGACTAAGTCAATGCAACCATAAGCTTCATGAAACTTCATGCATGTGAACAATTATCCACTAATTTTGTATTTACTTTGTATATTAAAACCCCACCAATATAATTATAATGGTGTATGTCTCATACACCCATGTAGTGTGTATCAACAACCATGATACAAAATGAACACAAATTAATATATATCACATATATATTAAGTTGTGCACAAGTGAGAAAAACAAATGCTTAAGTGAACCAATGTTAGTTAATGTAAATTAGTATATCTCATATACAATTATACACTAAATTATTAAATCAACACTTGACTTAATAATTTGGTTATATCACATATAACCGACTAACATCCAATGTATCGACTTATCGAATCAACCCTTGATTCGATAACCTGGTTATATCGCATATAACCGATCGATACAATCATCGCGAGAATAGAATACGGTATCGCATACTCGCATTATTCTCGGTCCCGCACATATCACATATGCGCTCCTATTTCGTTTTTCCTGAGCCAGTAAAACCTCTATGTAGGACTCTAAAAACTCGTCAATACGCCGACAGTAGGTGATGATCATATCAAGCACCCACAAGCTGTCAGCGGTACTAGCTGGACATAACGGCTATCCGGGTATTGAGCGATCAGAAGATCAGCAAGCAAGCCCGCTCCAACTCCTGCAAAAAGCCTGACAGTGAAACTACCGTACAGTCCGGTCTCCTCGTCTGATATGTCGCATATCAAGTCTAGGGGTGGTAAACGTCAGACCCCAATAACCGATAAGTCATGCCTATGCGAGGCTCATAACGGGTCGAGAAACTATTGGTAACACTTACCAGTAAATCTCTAAACCAGCCCTGGCCAGGGACTTCCCTGTTATGGCCAATCGAGCATAGCGTAACATCAACCCCCAATACCGGGAGAGACGAAACCCCTTCTATCGCTCATTACCTCCATGTGACTCGGGACTGTACCCAAAAACCACCGTTTTGCACGCCCTCTTGGACGTGGTAAGGTGGAAATCAAAGCACAGTGGGAATCACACAAGACTCTATGACGATCTCGGGTCTACAGACTAACCTGTACCAGTGTCATCAGAGAACTGCCATCTGACGTAAGGTATAATACCATCTGGGAGTTCTCGGCGAGTCCGTCCAGTGTACCCAGTCTCCACTGAGCATCCGTATATCATCTCTGATGTCAAACACCAATGGATATGGGATCATCCATTGCCCATCTATATGGGTCGAGAAGCTATACGCTAGTCTACTCTGGTATATCGATGCCCCGTCTCGATACACCCACGACTAGGGACCTTAAAGGATGTACTTATGGACTACCATGTCCCCACTAGTATGATCCGCATCATAGTCCAGGTAGTCAAGTACACATCCTAAGGGCTTTACCAACATGTAACAGAAAGACAATCAGTGTACACGTTAAGGTAAAGAGTAACCAGATAGCATACTATAATGTCGAGCAAGAAAGTCCTCCCTATATATGTCCAAGCATCCACTACAATATACATCTCATGTACAGTAATGGCTTCTAGGGCATACATATAACTAACAATCTCTCACTTGCACTAGGGCCATCTGATAACAGTGGTTGTAGTATCTCATACTCAACCATCCCATAAAAGTCTCTCTCTGGGAAAAGGCCTTTGTGAGTGGATCCGCTGTGTTGTCCTCTTAGTCAACTCTCCTAACCTCGATCCCCTGGAGATCAACCATCTCCATGATCAGGTGACACTACCTTAGAATATGTTTGGATCACTGATGGGACGGGCGTTCCTTGGCATAAGCCACAACTCCATTGTCACACAATGGTAGGAACGAAGTTCATCTCATGAACTAATATACACCCAGACTTTCTCTTTGGTAGCATCTTTGGTAGCGATGTATCTAGCCTTTATCATCTAGTATGCCACGGTATCTAGCTTGGAACTCTTCCAGCATACCGTCCCTCCACTGAGGGTAAAGACAATGCCTGTGACTGACATTCAGTCATCCTTATCACCCTGGAACCCTTCCAGTGATTCTCCCCAGGATCAATTGATACCATCTCACTACAGCTAGTGAGTATCCTAACATCCAATTAGATCTATCTCATAGATCCAAAACCCAGGATTTAGTAGGTATCACTTTGATCCTATGTGGAGAATCATTGTGATAAGCGGAGATTGACCGAGCGTAGCATAGGAAACTCCTTCCCTATCAAGAGTATGTCATCCACGTACTCTACGAGGATCTCCACCATACTCTCTACTACCTTTTTGTATATACAAGGTTCATCCACCATTTTGATGATGTCAAACTCTTTGACTAACACATCAAAACAGACGTTCCAACTCCGCGATGCCTGCTTTATCACATAAAACATCTTGCACACGTTTCCGCTGCTCCTACTGTCTACGAAGCCCTCTGATTGTGTACTTATAGACTCTCTCTTCCAAATCACTATTTAGAACAGCAGTCATGACACCCAACCGCCAGATATCGTAGTCATGGTATGTAGCCGTGGCAAGTAGGATCTGGATGGACTTAAGCATAGGCCCTAGAAAAAGTTTCATCATTAGCCACAACTGGTCTATGATGCAAACCTTTAACAAGTCTAGCTTTGAAAGTCTCAACTTTTCCATGTACACTAAGTAATCTTCTTAAGATATACTTTCTCCTGATGGGGCTTTAACCCTTCAGATAAGGCAACCAAAGTCCATACTTTGTTGGTGTATAAGGATTCCATCTCAGATCGTTAAGCATCCAGCCATTCTTACAGAGTCCCACTCCTGATGGCCAGCTCGAAACTAGTTGGGTCATCATCTCATGATGCATTCCTCGCTCCCACTGTCATAGAGAAACTGAAGTATCTCTCAGGTGGGTGAGGAACCCTACTAGATCGGCAGAGAGGCTGAGGTTCGTTGGAAACTATTGAATCCTTTTGTTCTACCAAATCATCAGCTGCAGTTTGTATGGATGGAACTCCTTCCAGTTCTACCTCATGACCATTAATTTCTTCTCAAGAAATTCCCTTTCACAAAGGTGGCATGCTGAGAAACAAAACATCTTTTGTTCCTCGGTTAGGTAGAAGATATTCCCTTGCGAATGCTTGGGATATCCAACAAACTTCTACAGAACTGACTTTGCCTTGAGCTTGTCCGGATTATGCTTTTAGACATAGGCTGGACAACCCCAAATCTTAACAAACTTAATATATGGGCTCTTCCCTTTCCATATCTCATATGAAATGGTAGGCAACTGATCTGATCGGAACCCTATTCAATAGGTATGCAGCTTCACAAGTGCATAACCCCCAAAAGGAAATAGGCAACTCGGTAATACTCATCATAGAGCACACCTTATCACATAGGGTGTGATTGCTCCGCCCCGATACACCGATGTGCTGTAGTGTATACGGAGGAGTAATGCTGAGAGAGAATCTCATTTTCCTTTAGAATAATCCAGGAATTCCGTGCTCAAGTATTCTCCTCCTCGATCACATCAAAGGACATAATACTTATACCCATTTTTGGTTCTCTACTTTCTAACTTATATTCTGTGAATATCTTAAAAGCTTCGGACTTGTGTTTCAATAGGAACATATGTCTGAATCTTGAGAGATTATCAGAGAATGTAATGAAGTACAAAGAACCGGTCTTGGCATGTGTAGACTGGGGACCTTCATACATCAACATGTATCATCCCAAGAGTTCACTAACTCTTTCTCTGTTTCCTAAAAACAGAGCTATGGTCATTTTATCTCTGTGACATGACCGGCGAGTTTCACAAGATGTAAATTCAAACTAATTTAAATATGCATCTATATGTAACTTCAGCTAGTCGGGTCACATTGATATGACCTAGTCTATAATACCTCAAGAAGGATTCGTTCATTTCTGAACTTTTCCTCTTGTGCGTGTTCTGTACGTTAAGAACTGTGGTTTGATTTAGAACGTCTATGCTTTTAGATAACGTGCCTGAACCGATCAACTCTTGATATAGGAAATGTTCAAAACATTATCCAACAATACAAAAATATATCCTTCTTTACTAATAAAGAGACTGATATGATGTTGTATATCAGGTTCGGTATCTAATGACATTTGTTCAGAATCAATGTATTCTGGTAATACAGGGTGATTACTACCAACAGACTTGGCTGCAACACTTGCACCGTTTCTATCTCATGAAACTTATCACCCGTTCTCAGTTCTCTACCTATCTGTAGCCCATGTAACATATTATATTTATGGGATCCTGATCCGGTATCTCATACCCAGAACGTAAAGGATACTGAGAAACAGTTCTCTGTAATGAACACACCCGAAGAAGATGCATCATCATACACTTTCTTCGTTTGGGCGGCACGGGAATTCTGGTAATCCCCTATTTCCTGCTCTGTCTTATAACAATTATAAGTTGGAGCGGGACCAACGTTCTCCAGCTCAGTATAACAATCGGGTTCGGTCAATACATCCGTATTATTATCTTGATTAAGGCGTGACATGGTCGCTACCTAGAGAGGGAGAGAAGAAAACACTCTACGTGCGCTCTTGCAAGATCAGATTGGTTATTATTTTATCTAATCTGGATGGCTCCCACTGTTTTTATCAAATCTTCCTTCAAACCCTAAAAGGAAAGACTAGCCGGGATTAATTACACCCTACAACTTCGCCAATCTTCCAGCCAGGCCAGTGTCGGTACTTTGAGGGAGGTTCCCCGTGCTTTCGCACGGACCTAATTAAAGTAAACCTCGTTTTCCCAGAGGCGTAACCCCGTTGACACCTTTCTAGACACCTACTTGATCGGCTAATTGTAATGTGTAAAACTCTCCCAGGAGTAACAATTACTCGCAGTGGGTATCGGGATCCAACTATCTCATAGAAGGTATGCAATCTCATTGCAAATTTCAACACTTGAAATTCCCGATAATATTTTTCCCCAAACGATCTATAACATTGACTGTTTCCCCCAATCAGAGCAAAGCTCTGCTGGAAATTCAAAATTCAAATTTTGAAGCAACGCTTCAAATCCCGGGCGCAACGCGCCACGTGTCAAGCGCAGACACATCAGCGCAGCGCCCAAGGCAGCGCACCCAATCAGAGCAAAGCTCTATTTTAAGTAAAATTAAAGGAAGCAACGCTTCAGTTGCGCAAGCACTGCGCTGCGCGACACGTGTCAGCGCAGACGCGCTAGCGCAGTTGCGCTGCGCGACACGTGTCAGCGCAGACGCGCTAGCGCAGTTGCGCTGCGCGACACGTGTCAGCGCAGTTGCGCTGGGGTTTGCGCTACGCGACACGTGTCACGCGCTGGGGGCATCTGCGCCAAACAGAATTAAGATTTCAAATAAATCTTTCTGTTCTTGTTAAAACAAGAAGATTTTCTTCTATAAAACAGAAGCCTTTGGATCAAAGATCCAACGGTGGGGAAAATTCTCCAAATCACTCAGAGAAAGATCTCTTTAACTAATTTATGGGCACTATAAAAAGGACCCTAGACCTCAATTCAAAGGCATCATCATTTCTTGAAAAAAGTCAAGAGCTTCAAACAGAGAGAACTCTGAGAAAATTCCAAGAAAAAGGTAAAAACCTTCACGAGAGAGAAGAAATTTCTTCTAATAGATCATTGATCTAAAAACCAGATCAATGATCTTTACATAATAAACAGTGCTTTGCACTTTTTATGAACCACTGTTTCTTTAAAACAAGGAAAAACAAAAATAAAAAAAAATATATAATGCTTTGCACTTTTATGAACCTTTGGTTCTTGAAATAAAAAGAAAAACTTGTTTTTCTTTGATCTAAATTAGATCAAGAAATCAAATAGTGCTTTGCACTTCTTTTATGAACCATTGGTTCTTGAATCTAAAAGATTCTCAAATTAATAGTGCTTTGCACTTATAAATCTGCACTGTTGCGCTCTTGGGCTGGCGCAAGCCACCAGAGAGCGCCACGTGTCAGCGTCTGAACCATTTGCGCTATGCGCTTTTGAAATAGAGCTTTGCTCTCTGAAATTGGCGCAACTCACCAGAGCGCGCCACGTGTCAGCAACGCAAGCGTAGCGCACTAGCGCAGCGCACTGCGCCTGCATGACACGTGTCATCACCACGAGCGCTTGCGCTCTCTGATTGGCGCAAAGCGCCTGATAAATGCAATGCATTTCCTAAAAGGGCCAGGCCCAAATCAAAAAGACCAAGCAGGCCGAAATAAATTGCAAAGCAATAAAAGGGCAGAGCCCAAATAAAATTGATGCTCTGCATCATTTATAAAGGGCAGAGCCCAAAACAAATAGATGCTCTGCATCCTTTCTGGGCAAAGCCCAAATAAAAATAAAAAGAAATGCAATGCAAAAGCAAATAAAATGTTGAACATTTTCAACTGGACTTAGCCCAATTTTGGCCGTAAGTCCTTAAATTAAATTGACTGAGCAAGATTGCTCTCTTAAATCAATTTATATCCGGTTCGAGGGTACATCTCCGAACTCCTCTGACAACCGTCGTTGTAATCCTTCAACGACGTCAGAGAGGTGACGGGTCCCGACAACCACACATCAACACGGACTGCGGGGTCCTTAAACTCGTGGACCGAAACGTCCTTAAACTAATGTTGGACCGAAACGTCCTTAAACTAATGTTGGACCAAAACGTCCTTAAACTAATATTGGACCAAAACGTCCTTAAACTAATAATGGACCACCACGTCCCTAAACTGGAATATGGACCACCACGTCCCTAAACTGGAATATGGACCGCAACGTCCTTAAACTATCTATGGACCACTACGTCTCTAAACTGGAACAATAGAGCCTCCAAATGCTCTTTTACCGGATCTAAACGATCCCGTTTAAGTTGATCTTAGCCCCAAACACGGCTAACGTATCCTTAAACATTCAAATGGACTATAAAACTCCAAATCAACTCTGGTTTGAGGGTACATCTCTGAACTCCTCTGATACCTATCGTTGTAATCCTTCAACGACGTCAGAGAGGTAATGGGTCCCAACGGCCATATATTAAATGGATCACTACGTTAAGTTGATCTTAGTCTCAAATCAGACTAACGTATCCTTAACGAACTTATAAGTTGATCTTAGCCTCAAAATGGCTAACGTATCCTTAAACTAAAACACCAAACCCAAATCTAAGTAAATACGGATTTGGACTAATCCACGTCCTACGGGTGACGAAATAAATAGTCTCCGTATACAATCCACGGGCAACCACAAACAAAACAAACACACACGACATGAAGTGAAATTCTGGAGAAGGAGAAAGTTGTTACTGCGATACGGTAGCGTAATTAACTGCAGGGGCTTGCGCCTGCAGGGAAGAGCGTCCCCACAATCAAAAACCCCTCTAGCGAGGGGGAATCTAACGAAGTCTGCTACATCGGCCGCATCCGTCTAAACCTCCGATACACGGTACCATAAATCAACTTGGCATCTTCGGAGAGGTAGACGGATAAAACCAAATAGCATCAGCCCCGAATCTCAGGCAAGACGTCCACCGCGTCTCCGCCGCATCATTCGGAGGGGAACAGATTCTGGCACGCCCGGTGGGACCTTTTCCTCTTTCCACTCCACACTTCGTGTGTCGTCTTCGCGAACGAATCGCGGTTTGTTAATGGTTGCCTTTGGATTTCAAGTTTACTAAGATTTGGTCTCTTGCTTGGCGCAGAAAAAGAACTCAAACATCAATGGCCTCTAACTGCACCAACTGCTCGAAGTGCCACTGCAACGGACGCTCCACCTCCCCCGGAGGTGTAGCATATGGGCCCCAAGCGGCTTCCTTCCTCGCTCTGCCGGTAGACCAGGTGACCCAAGCCACCACCGGCCTGTTTTTCGGGACCATGATCCCGCCTACAAGCTTCTCTATGCCAATACCTGCACCGGAAGTGAACAAGAAGTCGGTCTTCGACCGGCTCATTGCCACAACGGCCCCTGTCAACGGGTCGCCCACTACCAAACCAACAACCTCGGTTTTCGCCAGGCTGGATCAGAACTCTAAACTGGCTGTCCCAAGAAAGGAAATAACTGCTGCTCCAGAAGTCGTCAAGGCGGCTTCCCCTGCCAAAGAGTCAGTCTTTTCAAGACTGAAGATTCCTGCTCCTGCCCCTGCTCGAGGATCCGTCTTCGACAGGTTGAATATCACCCCTCAAAGGACAACCTCAGTCTTTAAGAGGTTAACATCAGCGGCGCCTCATTCAGACAGGGGGCAAAAAGAAGATGTCTCAATCTCCGAGCCAGTCCCAACGGCTCGTCACGCTCGACGTCGCCATTAGCAACGAGTGAGGAAGGCAGGGGGCAACTCCCCCTCAGGGCTAACTCCACCGGCTCCAGTGGTGGAAGTCAACGCTGCTGTTCCAACTGGGAACAACTTTGAACTGCTGAGGAGGGTACGTAAGAATTCTTCAACCGCTACACTGAAAAGATCTCCTCCGCCTGCGGAGAGAGTTCCAGAAACGAAGCAAGAACAGCCCCCTCAACGGCTGTCCTCAAGAATTTATAAAGTTTGGCGGAGGGTTCAAGACTCCGTGATCGACCCAGATCATTCTCGTCAACGAAGGAAGACGAAGGTGCAAAAAGGAAAAGACTGTCCTATTGAACAGCAAGGGACAACGATCGCTAGGGTACCCACTGCAACGGCCCCTTCAACTTCAACGGCCCACAAAAGAAGAAGGCCAGAGAAAACCCCTGCGCCGGCGACAAATATCCAAGGTGGTGGACCCAAACGCCCTAAGTCAGGGGGCATTATAGTTCACACCGTCTACGTGGCATCTGGTAAAGAAGATAGCCGCATATCTACGGGTCATCGACCGCTTACCCGATCAGTGACCAAGGCGCAGGAGCAACAGCAAAAGCTCCAAGAGATGATGAACGCTATGGCCGCACTTACAGGGCCAAAAGAAAACCCTGAAACATCCTCGGATGAACGCCAAGAGGAAGAAACCGACGCCGAATTCCTTCGTCGAATATTGGAAAAGAAGGACAAAGAGGCTGCTGAACAAGCAGCCAACATACAGCGTATGGGCCTCCTCTTCCAAGACATGATAGGGATGATGATACAACAAGATCCTCCGGCTGAAGATCCCCCGATCGTCCTTGGTGACGATAGGGGAGAAACGTCGAATCCTCCGCCAGCCCTGTCAACAGCTAAGGAGGATACAATCTCCAAAGCTGATTTGGACGAGTACATAGCCCAACAAATACGGGTTCATCATGCGACTGAAGCAGCCGGCCAGGTCGTAAAAACGGGGCGGCCGTATCCAAGTTGGTACGACCAAATCAAGTACCCGCCCGGTTACACAATTCCCAAGTTCCATGTCTACAAGGGGACGGGCAATCCTCACCAGCATGTCGTCCAGTTCAGGGCACTCTGCGGCAACACCGGCGGTGATGACAAGCTTTTGCTTCGCCAGTTTGTTGGAAGTTTATCAGATACAGCGTTCGAATGGTACTCTGAACTCCTGAACGACTCTATCAAGACCTTCGCAGAGATGGAGCTACTGTTTACTCAGCGTTTTGCAAGCGCCAGTGAACGCACCCCGATGACGGCACTGATTAACGCCAGGGTAAAGCCAGGCGAGACATGGGTCCAATATGCTATACGATGGCGGAACTTGTGGTCGAAATGTGAGCAGCGCATTGAAGAAGCTCCCGCGGTGGGTATGTTTGTGGGAACCCTTGATCCACAAGCAACCATCTCGCAATTTATGATGTTTTTCAAGCCGACTACCTTCCAGGCCTTGATTGACAAGCTAGCGCAGATGGATCAGATGGGCCATAAACCCCCTCTTCCAAAGCCGGACTCCCGAAATGACAAAGGGAAGGGAAAAGCGATCGTCGTCGCTAATGCTCAACAACAACCGAGCAACTCGAAGCCGGTTATGCGTCAAAATAATATGCGCCCGTACATAGACCTTGAGGAGAGGCTAGGGCGTCCTTACTCGTTTCCCCGCGATAAAACGAGAAGGTTATTCGAGCTGGCATTGCGCAACAGACTCATAAATCTGCCGGATCCAAAACGTCCGTTGCAACCAAGTGACGTCAACGAGCCCAACTACTGTCCTTATCATCGAGTACTAGGCCATCCGATCGAAGACTGCTACGTTTTCAAAAATTGGCTTGAAAACCAGTACCAACAGGGCAAGTTCGCGTTATCTGACAAATGGAAGGTGAATCCCTCGCAGCCCCACACCTCTAAGGGGACGAATACGCCGGGGGCAACATGCTCTGTCGTTGAAGAAGCTCCTTGGGAGGCTGTATTATCAGCTAAGACAAAGAAAATGTTGAACGACCTTCAGGCGTGCCCAGCAATCAAGTGGGAGAACCCGTTGGAACCGCAGGTCATTGAAGGGATGCTGAAGCCACGTACAACTCCAAAGACCGATGGTGGTGGCCCGAGCACTCGCAACCACCCGTCAAAATCTTCAAAAAAGAAGAAGAAGAAATCTAAGAAGCCCGTGAGGCCTGGTGACAAGCGCACAGACTTGCGAAAACAAATCGACGCGCTGGAGGAATACAACCAGAAGGCACGGACTCCCATTACATTCCAAGAGTTCCTCAATCACGTCTTTCAAAAGGAAGATGAGGGAGAAAGTTCATCTGATGAATCTGAAGAATGCGTGACGAGCTGTCATGTGATTTCCCATTCATTCATGAACGATGAGGAAACTCCTTGTACCGAAGCGCTGGGGGCAGATCTTGAACCAAAATTTCCGGAGCTATCAGATGAAATGATTGACGCGTTCCTTAACGAAGCTCGATTGAAAAGTAAAGCTGATCGAGAACGCGAGATGGCTATATTTGAAAGGGCCAAGCGCCAGCGACTTGATGAAAGAGATGATCCCGCTGGAGCAAAACACCTCCGCTACCGACAAAAGCCAATTCAAGATGAGGAAAAAGTTTGCTAAGGCCATATCAATGGGCATGAAGCTACCATCCTCTGAAGGAAACATCACCGGTGAAGTAGAAACGCACCCCTCCTATTGCTTATATCATCAAAAGATTTCGCACCCCACTCAAGAGTGCAAAGCTTTCGATAGATGGTGGCAAGGATATGTTGCTCATCGACAACGCTTTAAGCGGGAAAAGCGTAAAACTCGTCGAGAGCAAAGAAATACGACCGAAGGGATTAAAAGAACTATCGGCAATTGTCGCATGGTTAACACTGGCGGGTCACAAGTGCCTACATTCGGGAGCGTTTCTGATGAAGAGCTGGAACTTGCCCCTCTCTTTAAAGAATCCACTTCGGGAAAAGAAGAAGAGCCGAAGGTCTGCGAAAATATCCGGCTGCGGAATCGGACGTTGCCTGAAAAGAATCTCGGACCCTCAAACAGAAAAGATAAAGGGAAAGAAAAGGTCTCTGAAGATATCATCTTAGATGACCAAGTTCTGGAGGAGCTAAGCGCCAACAACCCGCCGAAGAAGAATAAGGTGGATTACAACGTCCTAGCGCACCTGAGGAAACCACCCTCACAGCTCAGCATTCTCGACCCCCTTTTTCTATCAAAGGAGGCGAGAGATTCGTTGATCAAGGCACTACAAGATTCGGAACAATTCCATGCATGCCTGGCCGAGGAAAAGATGAAGGATGAGTTGGAGGAAGTGCACACGACCGATGTCACTTTCGGCGACGAAGACCTTCTCCTTGGGATGTGCAAACACAACTGCCCCCTTTATGTCTCAAGATACTGCCACGATATTAAGATAGGCAAAATCTTGATCGACAATGGATCCTCCGTTAATCTCCTCAGCGTGCGGGTGTTAAAAGAAATCTGCATGAGCGTCCAGCACCTTGCTCGTGATAAGATCACCATCTCCGGGTTCGACTCCCAGTCATCAAGAACTCTTGGGTCTGTGATACTGACGCTACGCTTCGAGCTACTCGTCACGGACGTTAAGTTCCACGTCATAGACGCCAAGACATGCTACAACGCTTTGCTCGGCCGACCATGGTTACATGAGTACAACATCATCCCTTCTACACAACATCAGTGTATGAAGTATTTTAAGGATGGTTTCGAGTATACCGTGACGGGAGAACTGAACCCGTTCTCTGTCAACGAGGTCCGCAAATATGAAGATGCCAAATACTTCTTACCGGATTTCGAAGACACAGAAAGGTGTCACAAGCCGGAGACTAAAGCCAATACCACCATCCCTGTCTTCGGCAGTGATACCGAGGAGGAAGAAGAGATAGTGTATTTGGGTCCGCCCCAACACAACAAGCCAGGACCGTCCACTCCTACGTTGATCTTTGGTAGCGACTCGGAAGATGAAATCCGTGTTGTATTCTCTGCTCGACCTTCCATACGAACGTCCGCTGACGAAGAGCAAAGTCTACAAGTCGCCATAGTGCCGCTTAAACACCATAAAGAACTGGATGCACTTAATATTTACAATGTAGAAGAGCTACAAACGTTCTACATCCCTCCCAGGCGAGAAAGCGAGAAAGAAATTTTGTTCTACCGCTCTGAAGAAACCAAG
Organism: Agapanthus africanus; assembly: GCA_030015575.1. Taxonomy (NCBI): domain Eukaryota; kingdom Viridiplantae; phylum Streptophyta; class Magnoliopsida; order Asparagales; family Amaryllidaceae; genus Agapanthus; species Agapanthus africanus. The sequence continues at coordinate 306,854,876 of CM057339.1, forward strand.
GTGGAAAAAGAAATCTGGCATAGCGCGGATCCTATGCTCGACAGGCTTCAGCCTATCCGTCTTCCCAGATATTATACAGAGGGTTTGAAAAAGCTGCTGAAATGCCAGGGGATATCCTTCAAGCAGACCGTTCGAAAAGCCAAGTTCTATGACAAAATCTGGAACGTTCCCGGGACTCAACGCAAATTGCCTAATGGGAGAATGGAAATAATTGGACTTGGATACATCCGGTCAAAGAAACGAGAGCTACTAAACAGCTGCTATGTCATGTATGACTTCGATGAAGAGGCAGATGCTCAATGGGAGGACGCTAATCCTGAGACAGTGAAATTTTCAGATGCAAAAGTGCCCAGTCCGCCGTTCGAAGAACAAATGGACAAGCTTATAAAGGAAGCGGGTCAAAAAGTCCGGGACGATCATAACCGCGAAATGGTCATCTACGAGAAAGCCAAAACACAACGCCTTCTCCAACAGGCCGTGAAAGATGAAAATACCGCTCCATGTCAACCTGTTATAAAGAAGGCTCGACGCAAAAGCAGAAACAAGTCGAAAGGCCAAAAAGGCGCTCAATAGCAACAAAGCAGGGCTAAGAAGCCACGCAAACGGGAGTCAAGTGTTATTGATCTATCCCTTATGAAGAAAATGGGTCGAGCATACTCGTTTCCTCGGGACAAGACGAAGAAGATACTTGACCTCGCTCTAAAACATCAGATGCTTACACTGCCGGAGTCCAAACACCCCGAACAAGCAGGCGAAGTCTCACACCCAGACTATTGCTCTTATCACCGAGTGGTAGGGCACCCTCTCGAGGACTGCTTCACCTTCAAGAATTGGGTCGAAGATCAGTATCAGCTTGGCAATTTCGCTCTGTCCGACAACTGGAGGGTAGCACCGCCACAAAAGCACGAGCCCAAGGCCACGAAAGAAGAACCAGTTCCGCATTGGGATTGGAAGCGAATTCGTACATGTCACGTGATAATGATATCAAGGGAAGAGCCCGAGAACATGGATGACCTTCCCTGGTGCTTCGAAAACGGCAACGACGAGATAATCTCAGAATTCCCACCAGCGCCAAAAGAGCTGGAAGATGGAATCCATATCACCGCAGATAACCTCAAGAAAATTGAGTTGGGGACGGCAAACGATCCACGACCGACATTCATCAGCGAGCTACTATCTGAAGAAAAGGTATCTGCGTTAAAGGACGTGCTCCTACAGCATAAAGATTGTTTCGCATGGAACTACTCCGAAATGCCGGGATTAGATCCAGAAATTGCTGTGCACAGATTGGCGATATCTCCGGACGTCAAGCCAGTCAAACAGGCGCCGAGAAAAATGCGGCTCGAGCTTGAAATGAGTATCAATGCTGAAGTCAAAAAGCTGATCGACTCTGGCTTCATCCAGGAAGTTCAATACCCTGAATAGATCGCCAACATCGTCCCGGTGATGAAGAAAAATGGGACAGTGCGCATATGCGTGGACTTCCGGGATCTCAATAAAGCCTGCCCGAAGGACGATTTCCCAGTGCCAGTCACCGAACTGATGATAGACAACACGTCCACTCATGAGGTTTTCTCCTTTATGGACGGCTCGTCAAGGTATAATCAGATAAAGATGGATCCCGAAGACCAGAACCACACCGCTTTCAGGACTCCTCTGGGAATATTCTGTTACAAGGTGATGCCCTTTGGTCTAAAGAACGCCGGTGCCACCTACCAAAGGGCCATGATGAAGATCTTCGATGACCTTATACACGAAATCGTCGAATGCTATATCGACGATCTCGTGGTTAAAAGAAAATCATACGAGGAACATCTCGAGCATTTGAAGACTGTATTTCAACGCCTTCGACAATACAACTTGAAAATGAACCCGCTCAAGTGTGCATTCGGAGTTTCCTCAGGCAAATTCCTGGGATTCATTGTTCGACACCGAGGTATTGAAATAGATCCGTCTAAGATCAAGGCGATCATGGAAATGCCTCCGCCAAGGAATCTCAAACAGCTGCGGTCTCTCCAAGGGAAGCTCGCCTATATACGGAGATTTATAGCCAACCTTTCAGGAAAGTGCCGTCCTTACAGCCACCTGATGAAGAAGGGAACCCCGTTCGTCTGGGACCAAAAATGCCAAAGCGCACTAGACGAGATCAAGCAATACCTGCAGAACCCGCCGGTGTTGGCTGCTCCGGTCAAGGGAAAACCCCTCATTCTTTATACAACCGCCCTCGAAGGTTCCTTAAGCGCATTATGGGCACAAGAGAACGATCAAGGGAAAGAAAGAGCACTCTACTACTTAAGTCGAGTTCTGCTGGGGGCAGAAAGCAACTACTCTCCCATTGAAAAACACTGCCTGGCGTTGATCTTCGCAATAACAAAGCTCAGGCACTATGCGTTGGCACACGAGGTCCGTCTCATTTCAAAGGTGGACCCCCTTAAATACTTGATGTCAAAGGCCATATTGACGGGGCGACTCGCTAAATGGGCCCTGCTCTTGATGGAGTTCTTGATAACATATCAACCTCTCAAGGCAATGAAAGGTCAGGCCATCGCCGACTTTCTCGCTGAGCATCCGATACCGGCCGACTCTCGTTTAAACTGCGATCTTCCAGACGAACATGCGTTTGATGCGATCGACGGTGATAATACCCGATGGGAGCTTTATTTCGACGGAGCATCTTCCGTGAAGAAGCGCAAACAAAGTACTCCTATAATCAAATCGGGGGTAGGACTCATTTTTGTAACTCCACAAGGTGGGATAATGCGTTTTGCCTTCTCCCTAACAGAGCCAAGGACAAACAATGAAGCCGAATACGAAGCTCTGATAGCAGGCCTCGAGATCGCCATCGACATGGGGATTGAAAACCTCCTCATATATGGAGATTCCCAACTGGTCGTTAGTCAAGTAAACGGCGACTACCAAACATGCAAACCAGAATTGGTGAAGTACTACGAAAAAGTGCAACAATTGTTGACCCAAATTCCTTCCTACACTTTGGAAAACATACCGCGCGCGGAAAACAGCAAAGCAGACGCGTTGGCCAAACTTGCTAAAGAATTGGCTGACGAGAACCTCGATGACGTTAGAATCGTGGTACAAAGCCGTCGAGTGCTTGCCCCAGCAGAAATATCTCCGGAATCATCCGAAGAAAAGGGAGCGAGCGAGCAGACGACCCTGCAAGTAAAAGATTGGAAAAATGCTGAGGATTGGAGAGAAGTCTTCATAGACTACTTTAAATCCCACCGAATGCCTGAAGAAGCGTCCACAAGACATCAGCTCATGAAACGAGCTCTGTCTTTCGCCTTCGTCAATGATACTCTATACAAGAGGTCGTTTGATTCTCTGTGGTTGAGATGCCTGGGACCTGACGAAGCGAAAAGAGTCGTCCAGGAAGTTCATGACGGACTCTGTGGGTCTCACCAAGCGGGCCCAAAGATGAAGTTGAAGATCAAACAGATGGGCTACTACTGGCCCACGATGATCCAGGACTGTCTCGAATATGCGAAGCAATGCCACTCGTGCCAAATTCATGGGGACTTCATCCACCAGCATCCAAATCCGCTACACCCGACGGTGGCTAGCTGGTCGTTCGAGATGTGGGGAACTGACATAGTCGGCCCCATCGAACCAGCATCGTCCAGAGGACATCGTTTTATCCTGGCGACGACTGATTACTTCTCCAAATGGGCAGAGGCAGTACCGCTGAGAGAAGTGAAGACGGAGAATATCCTCCACTTCTTCAAGACGCGCGTCATATATCGGTTTGGAACGCCAAGACGGATAATCTCCGATAACGGGCCAGCCTACAGAAGCCATAAGATCAGTCGCTTCACACAACAACATAATATAGACTGGAGATATTCTTCAGTTTACAATCCGCGAGCTAATGGTCTAGCTGAAGCCTTCAACAAGACCCTGACGAAAATCATGAAAAAGACGGTGTCCCGAAATAAGAGAGACTGGCATGAGAGACTGCAAGAGGCTCTTTGGGCGTATCGAACTACGTTCAAGACGGCCACGAGCACAACGCCGTACGCGTTGGTATTTAGGACAGAAGCGGTACTCTCCCTCGAGATAGAGTTACCCTCTCTACGAGTGGCAGTCCACTACGAGCTGACGGATGAAGAAAATGCTCACCTTCGGCTTGAGGAGCTTGACGCCCTTGATGAAACCCGACTCATAGCGCAACAAAATCTGGAAGCTTATAAAGCAAAGATGACGCGCTCATATGAAAGATTGACCCGACAGAGGACATTCCGCTAAGGCGAACTCGTGTTAGTGGTCAAAAGGCCTATGATCCCCAATCGCGCCAAGCGGGGAAAATTCGAGCCAAACTATGAAGGCCCGTACATCATAGATAAGGTCTACCAGGGTGGGGCCTATCTACTCATGGACATGCACGGTGAAAGGCCTTTCAGGCCAATAAACGGTCGCTTCCTAAAAAGATACTACGCTTAATGAGCCACGGCCTAGGTCAATGATAGACGACGACGACTATGCCCGCTCGCTATCTTCCTAAGCTCAAGCTTTATAAGCAGTAGCCGGCCTTCTCCATGTCGGACCGAAATGTCCTTAAACTAATAGCAGACCGAAACGTCTTTAAACTACTACCGCAGCATCTTTAGGCTGACGAGATATAAAAAAAACATATAAAAATAAAATAAAATAAAACGGTATGTCCATAAGCAAAAAGGGCACGGATGAAAACCCGAAAGGGCTCCGTGAGTAAAAACAGCAGGGCTACCGGCGAGTGTTCATGAAAACCCGAAAGGGCGCGACCTCGTAAAAAAATATATATAAAAAGAATTAAAAAAACGGTATGTCCATAAGCAAAATGGGCACGGATGAAAACCCGAAAGGGCTCCGTGAGTAAAAACAGCAGGGCTACCGGCGAGTGTTTGTGAAAACCTGAAAGGGCGCAACCTCGTTAAAGGACACTTATAGGGTCCTCTCGACCTTGTAAGGAGAAACCACCCGCGTGAGATCCTTACGACTCACAAGGGAGCAACACACTTAGGGATCCCCACGATTCCTAAGGAGAAAATACACTTGCGAGATCCTCACGACTCGTAAGGAGAAATCTCTTATGGGACCCTCACGGCTTATAAGAGTTGAAAGTCTTAAGTTACAGAGACCTAAACCTGTGCTTAAGCAACCACCACAACTTCCGATATTGCCCTACAGGTGGCTCAATACTGACTCTTGTATACAATCCACGGACGCGAATAAACAATTCCCTAACCAAGTCTCATCCGTGACTGGGGATATGTTCGCATGGTGAACAACCCTTGTAAATCCTCTCGATTTATGAGGAGAAAACCCTCCTGTAGGATCCTTACGACTTACAGAGGAAATGAACACTTAGGAATCCTCACGATTCCTAAGGAGAAAATACACCTACAAGATCCTCACGACTTGTAGGAAGAAATACCTTTGTGAGACCCTTACGGCTCATGAAGTCAAAAGCCTTAGTCGGTGGGACCCTAACCCTGTTCGCTAAGCCACCTTTGTTCGACACCGACGGAGGAAAATGATGATTCGCTCCTGGCAATATCCCAGTTGTAGCTGTGCTGATGCCGAAATCGACGTCTAATTTCATATTTACGGCGAAAAGCCAATAGGCCGCACTTGCAAAATAGCCGAAATGATATGGCAACTTGCAATAAAAAGCAGCAAGTAAAAATGTATGCATGCAAAATAGCCGAAATGATTGGGCAACTCGCAATAAAAAAGCAGTGAGTAAAAATAAAATAAATAGCCGAAATGATTGGGCACCGCGAAAAATAGCCGAAATGATTGGGCAATCGCGACCTTCGCGATATAAAAGCTGAAATGATAGAGCATCGCGGAGATAAAACAAAAAAAAATGATGATAAAACTTTGGCCCTACAGTTAAGATCACATCGATCCCTGTATACAATCCAAGGGCGTAAACAAAGAGGGAACCATACTTTCCCAATAGGCTCCGCCAGAAGACGAAGCCAAATCTCAACGGTTCAGTCCAACTCCGAAGAAACCAGTGTCCTCAACAAATTCCTCGACTCACGGATACAAACACTCCTTGACGAGAGTCTCCTGATCCGCATCGACTCGCAGAGCCATCAGTGCCTCCGTGGGAAATTCTCGACTCGTTTCAAACCCCAAGGAAACAAATAATCCTTGGCGCTAGGGAAACAAATAATCCCTGGCAAACACCTCAACTCACGGATACAAACACTCCTTGATGAGAGCCTCCTGATCCGCGTCGACTCGCAGAGCCACCAGTGCCTCCGTGGGAAATTCTCGACTCGTTTCAAACCCCAAGGAAACAAATAATCCTTGGCGCTAGGGAAACAATAATCCTTAGCAAATTCCTCGACTCACGGATACAAACAGTCCTTGACGAGAGCCTCCTGATCTGTGTCGACTCGCAGAGCCACCAGTGCCTCCGTGGGAAATTCTCGACTCGTTTCAAACCCCAAGGAAACAAATAATCCTTGGCGCTAGGGAAACAAATAATCCCTGGCAAACACCTCAACTCACGGATACAAACACTCCTTGACGAGAGCCTCCTGATCCGCGTCGACTCGCAGAGCCACCAGTGCCTCCGTGGGAAATTCTCGACTCGTTTCAAACCCCGAGGAAACAAATAATCCTTGGCGCTAGGGAAACAAATAATCCTTAGGAAATTTCTCGACTCACGGATACAAACACTCCTTGACGAGAGCCTCCTGATCCGCGTCGACTCGCAGAGCCACCAGTGCCTCCGTGGGAAATTCTCGACTCGTTTCAAACCCCAAGGAAACAAATAATCCTTGGCGCTAGGGAAACAAATAATCCCTGGCAAACACGTCAACTCACGGATACAAACACTCCTTGACAAGAGCCTCCTGATCCGCGTCGACTCGCAGAGCCACCAGTGCCTCCGTGGGAAATTCTCGACTCGTTTCAAACCCCGAGGAAACAAATAATCCTTGGCGCTAGGGAAACAAATAATCCTTAGCAAATTCCTCGACTCACGGATACAAACACTCCTTGACGAGAACCTCCTGATCCGCGTCGACTCGCAGAGCTACCAGTGCCTCCGTGGGAAATTCTCGACTCGTTTCAAACCCCAAGGAAATAAATAATCCTTGGCACTAGGGAAACAAATAATCCCTAGCAAACACCTCAACTCACGGATACAAACACTCCTTGACGAGAGCCTCCTGATCCGCATCGACTCGCAGAGCAACCAGTGCCTCCGTGGGAAATTCTCGACTCGTTTCAAACCCCAAGGAAACAAATAATCCTTGGCGCTAGGGAAACAAATAATTCTTAGCAAACACCTCAACTCACGGATACAAACACTCCTTGACAAGAGCCTCCTGGTCCGCGTCGACTCGCAGAACAACCAGTGCCTCCATGGGAAATTCTCGACTCGTTTCAAACCCCAAGGAAACAAATAATCCTTGGCGCTAGGGAAACAAATAATCCTTAGCAAATTCCTCGACTCACGGATACAAACACTGCTTGACGAGAGCCTCCTGATTCGTATCGGCTCACAGAGAAACCAGTGTCTCCGCGAGAAGATTCCCGATTCGTCTCAACTTACAAGATGAAGCCTTAGGCAGCAGGGACTAAAAAACTCGCTTCCTGAACAATGGGACCCTGCAAGTCGATCCAAAAAGATCTCTTGCATACTATTCACGGGTCTCACTCTCCAAAGTCGAATCTCGACAAGGAGGGAAACAACCGCTTATGAGTCCTCTCGACTCGTAAGAGGGAAAAATTCTCTTACAGGATCCTTACGACCTATGAGAGAAAACACACTTAGGAATCCTCACGACTCCTAAGGAGAAAAACCCACCTACGAGATCCTCTCGATCCGTAGGGAGAAAAGTCTCCACGAGACCCTCACGGCTCATAGAGTTGAAAAGTCTTAGGCAGCAGATCTGAACCTGCGGCCTAAGCCATTGCTATTTCTTGAGGAAATCAAGATGCTTGCTCTAATCATCTGTCAACCATGTTTACTAAGGTGGCATGTTGAGAATAAAAGAAAAAAAAAGGCTGAGAAATAGCACAAGACATTACAAAAAATGTGTATCTTTTATTCATAAACTTGATTGAGTACAGGATACATTGTGCTAAAGAAAAAAAAATATATATATATATACTTTTTTTATTTACAAGTACAAACGATACAAAGAGGGATAACTACTGAGGAGGAAGTGTCTTTAACAAATCTGCAAGCCGCTCTCGCACTTCCTTCAGCGCCTCCTCCTGAGTGGCTGCCGCGGCCATCTCCGCTTCCGCCTGGGCTCACTGCTGCAAGAAGGATGAAAGTTGCTCCTCCGCCGCCTTCTGGGCTGCTTCCTGGCTAGGTGCATCTCGCTCGACAACGTCAAGATGTTGCCTCAATGATAACCCTTCGGAAAGACATTGCAGAAGGCCCTCAAAGACAACCTTCAGCCGTGCAACATTGGCCTCCACCCGAGCATGCAGTTGGGCAGACTTGCTCGAAGTCTCACCGCGCTCCTTACGCCTTGAAATGACTTCTTGTTCGAGATGGCGGAAGTAAGAAGCACGCTGCTCAATCCACGCTACTCTTTGGTTGCTGGCGGCTAAGGTCTCGGGAGCGGGATGCAGCGACTCCAACTGATGCAGACGGACCTCGATCTCCCTGCAATGGTTAACCCAAGATGCGATGATATCCTCGTCATGAAAGTTCACGAGTATCACCAGCATCGGGTTAACCGCCGTCGCGAAGTCTGCGGCAGATGTAGGAGTTTCAACGTCGAGTTCCTCGACGTAGTCACTCAACATGCGCAGACTATTCGCGGCGCCTTTCGAAGACGGACGTCTCAGATAAGGACCCGCCGGCATTGTAGTGCGAGGTTCGAAGGGTGCCGAGACCGGAACAACAGCTGAAAAGAAACAGGATGTGATCAGATAACAGTAAAAAAAAATAATAATAAAAGGGGGAGTTATCGATGTGATAGTCGCCGTACCAGCTGAGACAGGTGGCAAAGCCGGAAGGACCGGTGGCGCAGCCGATCTTCTATCCCCTCCTTCAATCTGTAGCACTGCAGTCGAGATGAGAAAAAAGGGGGTTAGAAGTAATTCCATCAATGAAAAAAGAAGGATATCAATGGAAATCATACTCACCAACGCCACCAGAGGAAGAAGCGAGTTCGGATGGGAAGGAGAAGTGTGGGAGCAACATCTGATAAAGATGGTCAAAAAGCACTCCTGAAAGACATAACAGTATGACTTTAGTACACAAATTATACGTCTAAAAAATGAGATTAATAAGTTGCAAACTCATACCTTCCAACATCTTTGATGGTATGAGAGAGGGCTGAGAAGTGACCACCGCCAGGGCAGTAGTTGAAGGAACTCCTTCGAGCAATGGGGCATCGGCACTGGCTGCACCTGCATTACGAACAAATGTGAACTTGTCAGAAATGATTGTAAGATAAAGAGGACAGTAACTTGGGATTTACCTGGTGAGCTGCCGGCTGAAACGGAGGCGATTCCCTCCTCTATTGACATGAGGCCACCGCCCGTGGCCTCATCACCCGACTCAATAGGAACCGTTGTTGTGCTCGCGAGACCTGGAGACGGCGGAGGACCATAGACGAGGAGGGCTATGACTGGAGCATTGCCAGATTCCTGAGAAGGAGCGGTTGGCTCGTCCTCGGGAATCATGGCCAGCTCACCCGCTACTCCCTCGGGTTCAGTAGTCGCGGTTGTCTCGTCCACCATCACCACAAGGTCATCGGCCTCAGGCACTCCGCCCACTGATACCCCGGGCTCAGCAACAACCGCTTGCTCAGGTATAGTGGACATGACTAGTTCGTCAGCCACTACCTCGGGTCCAGCAATCCCAGCTATGTCATCCGCCACCGACTCAGGCTCGACCAATATCTCTCCTCTCGGCCCCTCGGGATCGACAGTCTCTGCCTCCCCCTCGGTTGGGCCTTGCCCTGCAGGGTGGAACATATAAGAACCGACAGTTTTATAAGTCTTATAACAAGATTCTGAAAGAAATATTACCTGAGGTAGACTTGTCATTGGCCTCTCGATTGGCGCGGATCGCCTGTCTATGAGCTGTAGACAGGGCGACCGGAGGCTCTTCTGACGGAGTGTCAGCACGAGGGATGGTGTTTGGGCCCGCTCCCGTAGCCAAGGCAGCCCTGCGTGCCTTTGCTTCGCGCCTCGACCGCTTCCGTTCCTCCCGGGCTGTCACGATGGACCTCCTTGATGCTTCCTTCATCGAAGCATCGTCGTCCTCATTTAAAGATGCCTCCAGAGCCTTTAAGGCGTCTCTCATCGGCTCTTCAAGACGAACCTCCTGCAGTAACCTTGAGGAAGTAGGAACATCGGCAACTGGTAGAACATCTGCGTCACTTGGCGGGAGCGGCATTGAGGTTCCTGTGATAAAAAGGGAAAGGTTAGATCGACCATAACACAAGAAGAATAAAAACTTGATGAATCGCAACTTACTGAGGCCTAAAGACGCTCTAGCGTGTTCCTCCTCTTGGAAGGTCTTGAGTGAAGCGGCAATGACTTCTTCAGTGGTAATGCCTGTTGGAAGAAAAGAAGGAAAAGTATTAGTCAAAGGCAATTATAAAGATATGATGCAAAAAAAAAATGCGACTAGTGATTACCTGAAGCCGCAAGCCTAGCCAGCCATGCGTCACGCCTTGCCAACCACACTGAAGTTTCGAGAGCGGCCTCCAAGTCTGTATCGTCCGGCGGCGGCATGACTAATCCCTCGTTAGTCCCATATTCGATCAGGCCCTCGGCATTGGGAGCATGGGGTTCCTGACCAAACACGACATCGGCGGCGAAGAGCGACTTCTTTTTCTTCTGCCCGCCAACCCTAGGTGCACGCGGGATCGACTTACGTTTAGCAGCCACCTTGGGACGGCGGGTCCCGATGTCTGCACCCACGCCAGACTCCGGTGAGGCTATAACCACTTTCTCCACTGGAGCACAGGACGCTGGTGGTGCATCCGCAATATCAGGGAGCGGCAATCCGCGTGGAGGACTTTGCGCACGCGATGGTCCGGCTTTGGCATCTTTTAAAGGGGGATTACCGGGGTCCTTGGCACCAAAGGAGCGTTGCGATCGCTACCTAGAGGTGCACCCTTACGGTCGATCAGCAACCGCCTTTCCTCCTTTATGACCGCTCCCGTCGAATGACTGTACCATTCTGTATATACCCTAAGAAGTCGTGGGGCGCAAGCCGGCTCACTAATAAAGAAGTGAGAGCCCGTGTTTAGACGCATGAAATGATGCAGCGCTCTCTCCATCCCTTCTTCGGTCACGGCAGGTTCCGATAAAAAGGCCTCCAGCGGTACCCCTTGATTATAGCTCAGCTGTTGGGCGAAACGATGCGGGTTATATCTCATGAAGATTGCTGCCCCGTCCTGCCTAAACACCAAGAAGCCCGGTCTGATGGAATATAAGTGAAGGGTCTCCCGGGCCGTTAAAACTGAAGCTCCATCCTTGAAAGTGTCTTGCAATGGCCGCACTGCAGTGGTGGACGTTTTTCCAATAGTCAACACCTTGTCAATGAAAGACACACCGGCTCCAACGGTGTGGGAGCGAAGGAGTAAACCCCGGGCATTTCGTGGCGATGGATTTACAATTGATGCGCCGATCAGCTGTAGAATGCGAGGAAAACCGCACCTTTCGTAGAATGAGGGCCTTTTATGCATGCCGAAGACACCCGCCGTATGTAACTCGAGCCACGACATAAAGTAGTGCATCGGGAAGACCACGTGCAATACCCCGGGTTCGTTAGCATCCGCTGCTCAGCTGAGGCCATGATATAGGTGCGCCAAGCCAGCGATCCCAACGGCCACCTTTACCTCGATGGTCATCCGGTGGGCTGGGTAAAAGACGGAAGGCCGCATGCGGTGAGAGTGCATTGGGAGCGCAAACCAACTCAGCCAAAGCCCAAGAAATCCTAAAAAGAAGGCCTCCTCGTCCATCTCGGGGGCTGCGACTTCTGCAAAAGACATGGTTGGGGAGTTAGGAAGAAAAAAGTCCTTTTGGTCTATCCTTCGCCGGCAGGTTATCCAAACCTAAACCGAAAGGGTCCTCAAGGGTGGCAAACTTGGCAACTTCTGCCGAGAGGACGTTTGGGTGAAGGAACCGAGCAATGAAATCCTCAAAACTAACTCCGCGGCTCCCACGCTCAATGAAAAGGGCCTCGTAGATGTTCAACACCTTGATCAGACTTGGAAATTGGTGTTGAACAGCGTTCTCCGGCGTGAGCCTCCTTATCACCGGCTTAGCACCGAAGACGTACTCGTCCGTCGGGAGCAACTCCTCATAATATTCCCCCATGACCGGTAGACTGGATACCTCCGTAAACTCTTCCAAAGAGATTGACACTTCCCGATCCATGGCGAGGAAAGTGTGGGTAGGAATGTTCTACTGCTCCAGGAAGGCCTTGAACCACCAGGTCGGGAGCGTGGGATATTGGAACAGAGAGACGTACACTGCGGTGTACAATCCTAACTTTATCAACTGCGACTTCTTCGTCGACAGGATGTACCGGGCCCACGGCAGATAACCGATCGGGTGGCGGGGGGTCAGACCAATGTTATATGATTGCCCCCAAGGTCGCGCCTCACCCTGACAGATACGGCGTCCTAGGATATCCAAAACGATAGGACGCTGGACCGGGATGCCATCTATAGCCGGATGAAGAAAACCCTTCGATGTCCAATCCACCATCTCCACGGCATACTGAACCGAGGGTGGGGTAGCATAGTGAATCGCTGTGATGGGTTCTGACGGCACCGCGCATGTGAAGCTCCGGCGGCCCATGATGATCCGGTTATACCACGACCCCCAAAGGTGGAGACTCTTGTATTCCGGGTCGTATTCCTTGATCATGGCCAAGACTTCACGGTCCAAGGGCGCTTCGGGAAACCCTTCCTCCGAGCGGACGAACGGAAACGAGGTGTCGAAAGACATGATCGCTGCAAAAGAACAATCTAGCCGTTAGTGTAGTAATTCCAACGCTTGGCGTTTAAAAAAGAAAATGCGTTAATCAATTAATTAAATTAAAAACTAAATTAAAATTAATTAATTACACCACACAGCAGTGCGGCAGGTAGAAGACCGAAGGGGGACCCACAAAATCTGGATGACAATATGTCAGTTAATAAGACAACCTCATCATTGAATGAGATTGTCAGTTGGTCCCCAGGAAAACATTCCCACTAATAATAATAATAAAAAAAATCTCTAGAGCCAAGGAGAAAATCTCCTCTTTCAGAACAAAGCTCTGTCATAGAATGACACTTGTCAAATTCTGGTCTCAAAGGAATAAAATTCCTTAAAAGAGCATAGCTCTGTGATAATAATGGAAAAGATCCATCAGAAAATTTTAACACTTAAAAATTTTAAAATTTTTGGGACTTTGAAAAATCCATGAAAACTTATAATGAGTTCTTCATTTTGCAGATCTAAAAGATCCACACTTGATCCAAGAGCAAAGCTCTGTTCATGGGTTAAAACCCATGAACAAGATCTCTTCAGATCTATGGATTCATGAGAGCAAAGCTCTGTTGGTGAAACACCAATGGGGATCCCTTTAGATCAAAAGATCTATGAGAGAAAAACTCTATTGGTTAATTAAAATTAATTTAACTCAAGATTAATTTTACCTAAAGTTTTCTAACTTGGAAAACGAGAGCAAAGCTCTGAAGTTCTAAGCAAGAGCAAAGCTCTGGAATCAAAATCTAGAAAATGGTGAAGTTTTCTAAAAGGCCATAGGTCATATTTATAAGGCGCTTGCGCCCCTTCAGCTCGCCCCTTGATCCAACGGTCAAGAGCTTGCCACCGCTGCACTCACGTGCGCGCTACGTGAGCGCAACGGTGGGGGGCATTTGTTTTCCCCAATCAGAGCAAAGCTCTGCTGGAAATTCAAAATTCAAATTTTGAAGCAACGCTTCAAATCCCGGGCGCAACGCGCCACGTGTCAAGCGCAGACACATCAGCGCAGCGCCCAAGGCAGCGCACCCAATCAGAGCAAAGCTCTATTTTAAGTAAAATTAAAGGAAGCAACGCTTCAGTTGGGCAAGCACTGCGCTGCGTGACACGTGTCAGCGCAGTTGCGCTGCGCTTTGCGCTGCGCGACACGTGTCAGCGCAAATGCGCTAGCGCAGTTGCGCTGCGCGACACGTGTCAGCGCAGATGCACTGCGCTTTGCGCTACGCGACACGTGTCACACACTGGGGGCGTCTGCGCCAAACAGAATTAAGATTTCAAATAAATCTTTCTGTTCTTGTTAAAACAAGAAGATTTTCTTCTGTAAAACAGAAGCCTTTGGATCAAAGATCCAACGGTGGGGAAAATTCCCCAAATCACTCAGAGAAAGATCTCTTTAACTAATTTATGGGCACTATAAAAAGGACCCTAGACCTCAATTCAAAGGCATCAACATTTCTTGAAAAAAGTCAAGAGCTTCAAAAAGAGAGAACTCTGAGAAAATTCCAAGAAAAAGGTAAAAACCTTCACGAGAGAGAAGAAATTTCTTCTAATAGATCATTGATCTAAAAACCAGATCAATGATCTTTACATAATAAACAGTGCTTTGCACTTCTTCTGAACCACTGTTTCTTTAAAACAAGGAAATATATATATATATATATATATAGTGCTTTGCACTTTTATGAACCTTTGGTTCTTGAAATAAAAAGAAAAACTTGTTTTTCTTTGATCTAAATTAGATCAAGAAATCAAATAGTGCTTTGCACTTCTTTTATGAACCATTGGTTCTTGAATCTAAAAGATTCTCAAATTAATAGTGCTTTGCACTTATAAATCTGCACTGTTGCGCTCTTGGGCTGGCGCAAGCCACCAGAGAGCGCTACGTGTCAGCGTCTGAACCATTTGCGCTATGCGCTTTTGAAATAGAGCTTTGCTCTCTGAAATTGGCGCAACTCACCAGAGCGCGCCACGTGTCAGCAGCGCAAGCGTAGCGCACTAGCACAGCACACTGCGCCTGCATGACACGTGTCATCACCACGAGCGCTTACGCTTTCTGATTGGCGCAAAGCGCCTGATAAATGCAATGCATTTCCTAAAAGGGCCAGGCCCAAATCAAAAAGACCAAGCAGGCCGAAATAAATTGCAAAGCAATAAAAGGGCAGAGCCCAAATAAAATTAATGCTCTGCATCATTTATAAAGGGCAGAGCCCAAAACAAATTGATGCTCTGCATCCTTTCTGGGCAAAGCCCAAATAAAAATAAAAAGAAATGCAATGCAAAAGCAAATAAAATGTTGAACATTTTCAACTGGACTTAGCACAATTTTGGCCGTAAGTCCTTAAATTAAATTGACTGAGCAAGATTGCTCTCTTAAATCAATTTATATCCGGTTCGAGGGTACATCTCTGAACTCCTCTGACAACCGTCGTTGTAATCCTTCAACGACGTCAGAGAGGTGACGGGTCCCGACAACCACACATCAACACGGACTGCGGGGTCCTTAAACTCGTGGACCGAAACGTCCTTAAACTAATCCCGACAACCACACATCAACACGGACTGCGGGGTCCTTAAACTCGTGGACCGAAACGTCTTTAAACTAATGTTGGACCGAAACGTCCTTAAACTAATGTTGGACCGAAACGTCCTTAAACTAATAATGGACCACCACGTCCCTAAACTGGAATATGGACCACCACATCCCTAAACTGGAATATGGACCGCAACGTCCTTAAACTATCTATGGACCACTACGTCCCTAAACTGGAACAATAGAGCCTCCAAATGCTCTTTTTCCGGATCTAAACGATCCCGTTTAAGTTGATCTTAGCCCCAAACACGGCTAACGTATCCTTAAACATTCAAATGGACTATAAAACTCCAAATCAACTCTGGTTTGAGGGTACATCTCTGAACTCCTCTGATACCTATCGTTGTAATCCTTCAACGACGTCAGAGAGGTAATGGGTCCCAACGGCCATATATTAAATGGATCACTACGTTAAGTTGATCTTAGTCTCAAATCAGACTAACGTATCCTTAACGAACGTTTAAGTTGATCTTAGCCTCAAAATGGCTAACGTATCCTTAAACTAAAACACCAAACCCAAATCTAAGTAAATACGGATTTGGACTAATCCACGTCCTACGGGCGACGAGATAAATAGTCTCCGTATACAATCCACGAGCAACCACAAACAAAACAAACACACACGACACGAAGTGAAATTCTGGAGAAGGAGAAAATTGTTACCGCGATGTGGTAGCGTAATTAACTGCAGGGGCTTGCGCCTGCAGGGAAGAGCGTCCCCACAATCAAAAACCCCTCTAGCGAGGGGGAATCTGACGAAGTCTGCTACATCGGCCGCATCCGTCTAAACCTCCGATACACGGTACCATAAATCAACTTGGCATCTTCGGAGAGGTAGACGGATAAAACCAAATAGCATCTGCCCCGAATCTCAGGCAAGACGTCCATCACGCCTCCGCCGCGTCATTCGGAGGGGAACATTGACAAGGTCAACAAACTATAGACCGTAAGTCAAGTTCAACCCGTCATTTCTTGATTGAATTAAACCCACCCGCACGACCCTTGACAAGGTTAACAAGGCCGTACGACTACCCTAATCCAATCTGCATCATATGCATAAACAGATAAATACTGGTCAGCTACCGCACCCTGCGCCTTGACAAGGTCAACAAACGCAGCACGAATACTAAGCAGGACTTATCTGAAATGACGGAGGGCTACGACAGGTTTTTCTGAAAACCTATTGCGTAATGAACTTGATATCGTCATAGAATCAAATGATTTTAAAATGGAGTGTTTTTGAGGCTTTTGCTAGTTTCGCTAAAGAGGTCACTCCTGGTGAAGGGATTTCGACTCTTTCCTCGTCGACTGAGGTGCAGGATATATCATATATATCGCTATGCAAAGCAAAAACTCCAAAAGCAATCAAAAGACAAACCGAGGGGTGTAGCATCTGCCAGTCATTGCTAAAGGGGTCACTCCCAGTGAAGGGATGTCGGCCCTTTCCTTATCGAATAAGGTGCGGGATGTTCTACAAGGAACACCGCGATGCAAAGCAAGAACTGTAGCTACCTGTTTTTGAAAATTCGATTCCACAACATCTTTTAGGTTTCTTTTCTTTCATTAATCATATTAATGAAGTCCCATCATTTAAGTCACCTAAACATCACAGATAAATACGACGTACACTTATGCCATCCATATTCGCCTCGATTTCCCCTCGTGCACCGTTAGGTTAGGTAACTAATGGCAGAGCAGGGCAGGGCTAGCGTGGGTGTAAAACATAAGTAACGTCTATATAATATATCATATATACTATATACAGTATTTATCACAACATATCAAATGATCACATCACAGATATCGCAGCAGAATAAACATATGAAACATTGGATATACTAGGACGTCCGTGTTTTATTTTGAGCCTCTATAAAACACGGATTCCACGGTCACGATGAATAACCAAACCCACACCCCTAGACCCCTACGAGAGCGGCAAACAACCCTACTAATTCTAGAGTTAGGAGACCCGGACTCGACTCCTCGAGTTGGTCTCCCACTGGACTCTAGAACCCGGTTACTTGTGCTCTCCTCCTTGGGTCTATCCTAGTGCGGAAAAGTAAATAATATACAAATGGTGACATCAACCTCATCCCGGAAGTGCCCCAATAAAAGAATATTACATACAATTAAATTTACATGAATGAAAATAAAAACCCTCATCTCACATAAAACCCCCGGCTATTCAGAAACGCGACGATCCAATATAACATATCCAGCAACACATAACATCACATGTCATCAACGTAAGTAAATATGCGCATCCCAATTGTCGTTGACATATAGCAACGAAACCGGCGATATCATATATTACACTTACGGTCGCAGAAAAGAAAGTGTAAAACTACAACAGTTGGAATCCGCAACCTCCTTAGACATCTCATGCCTAACAATTATAAACCCCGCATTTTAGTCTCTATATCGAAAATACTTTTCAATATCTAGTCGGGCAATTCAACAAGATTCCCGATATACAGATCGAATGCTCGTCGCAAACTTTAGTAGACGGCCGCACCCCCGGATGCCGTCGACGAAGTGCACTAAGGCGGAATACCGCTGCCGTGAGCACCCAAACGGATGCTTTTAGCGACGGGGTTCTCCTACAGTCACTTGGTCGGGGCTTTGGGGTGTGGCTGTCTATTAAGTTTATCCGGCGAGTATCCGCGTACGCTACGTGATTGCGACGGACTTTTGATCGTATCAAAATTCCGTGGCAACCGATCATTTGAGACTAAACTGCTATGTTTATAACATTCAAATTAGTTATCTCATAACTACTTGTGGATTCCAAATATTGTATCACATTCCAGATAAATAGACAATGTTAAACTTTCCGATCGAATAATCAAACACCCAAGTTTTCCCAAATAGTTCTCAACACTTGAGGGGAGTTTAAAAACATCCATCACATGCCACAGTACCAATGGACCAGCCGTAGAAGGGTCAAGCCAACGCCTCACATGTGGCAACGCCGTACTGCCCCAAACCCTAAGGTTCAAAAGGCAGTTCAAGACGGTCACATAATCGAGTTAAGGTTTGTTGTCTTCTAGAGGGTCCATTGCGTAACTTGCACGATTTAGACGTTCTTAAACAACGAAAAAAATCCAACACTTGGAAATTTTCCGGGTCGGGAAAAAGTGAGTTATTGATATCCGTTCGAACTTTTTAATACTTTCTAAATTATCCGGAAAACATAACGAAATTAAATATTCCGATCGAATCAACGAATACAAAATAATCTCCAGAACACTCAACACTCGAGTCAAATTAAAAGTACCCAGAAAATATCACTAACAGATAAGGGCATTACTGTGCAAAAAGCATGACCAAATCTCACTGTACGGCTGCGGATCCACGGCGATCCGTACGAGTTACAGTGTCGTTTTGCACAATAATTCCTAAAATCACCTGCTGAATTTTTAGGTATTTTTAATACAGAAAAATCACAGTTTTGAAAAAATTTCCAGAGAGGGGTTCAATATTGTCGTATCGGGGTTCGATCGGAGTTTTAACTTTGTAAACACGTCGCCTAATGCTCTAGCTAGGCTCTGATACCACTGTAGGGTTACTAGGCACTCTAAGAAGGTTCTACAAGGCATCAACCATGCCCGATTAAAATTTTAGCCATGCCGAATAAATCTAAACAAGATCTTTGCTAGATAATTAGGGTAACACATGCTAGTAAATAACAATTATCACTAAGTGAATATGAAATACAACCTTTGTAGATCGGTCCTTCACTTCTAAAGCTCCTTGTTGTAGTCCCTTCGCTGCGATCATCGAACTCCCGGACTCTCGGACGGCTCCATGAGAAGATTGCAACGGTTTTGCTTGAAGTCTTCGAGGCCGAAGATGATCTACGTCGAGGGAATACGAACTCAAGCTTCTACTTCACTAACTAGAGAATTAGTGAAGCAAACACCCTGAACTAAAGTGCTAGTCTAGTAGAGGATGATGAAATAGGAAATGGGTACCCTTTAGAATTTCTTTTCTCACAATGTATCACTCTCTTTATCAAACCCTAAAAAGAAATTGAAGGAGGAAGAAGATGAGCTCAAAATGAGAATGAAAACTAATCAAGAGAGAGTTAGCTAACCATGGGTGAGTGGGTATCATATACTAACTCATGTAGAGACATAACCATGGCTAATTATAGTGGTTAGGCTAATTAATATCTTAAGTAAAACAAAACTAGTGGACTAAGTCAATGCAACCATAAGCTTCATGAAGCTTCATGCATGTGAACAATTATTCACTAATTTTGTATTTACTTTGTATATTAAAACCCCACCAATATAATTATAATGGTGTATGTCTCATACACCCATGTAGTGTGTATCAACAACCATGATACAAAATGAACACAAATTAATATATATCACATATATATTAAGTTGTGCACAAGTGAGAAAAACAAATGCTTAAGTGAACCAATGTTAGTTAATGTAAATTAGTATATCTCATATACAATTATACACTAAATTATTAAATCAACACTTGACTTAATAATCCAGTTATATCACATATAACCGACTAACATCCAATGTATCGACTTATCGAATCAACCCTTGATTCGATAACCTGGTTATATCGCATATAACCGATCGATACAATCATCGCGAGAATAGAATACGGTATCGCATACTCGCATTATTCTCGGTCCCGCACATATCACATATGCGCTCCTATTTCGTTTTGCCTGAGCCAGTAAAACCTCTATGTAGGACTCTAAAGACTCGTCAGTACGCCGGCAGTAGGTGATGATCATATCAAGCACCCACCAGCCGTCAGCGGTACCAGCCGGGCGTAACGGCTACCCGGGTATTGAACGATCAGAAGATCAGCAAACAAGCCCGCTCCAACTCCTGCAAAAAGCCTGACAGTGAAACTACCATACAGTCCGGTCTCCTCGTCTGATATGCCGCATATCAAGTCTAGGGGTGGTAAACGTCAGACCCCAATAACCGATAAGTCATGCCGATGCGAGGCTCATAACGGGTCGAGAAACTATTGGTAACACTTACCAGTAAATCTCTAAACCAGCCCTGGCCAGGGACTTCCCTGTTATGGCTAATCGAGCATAGCGCAACATCAACCCCCAATACCGGGAGAGACGAAACCCCTCCTATCGCTCATTGCCTCCATGTGACTCAGTACTATACCCAAAAACCACCGTTTTGCACGCCCTCTTGGACGTGGTAAGGTGGAAATCAAAGCACAGTGGGAATCACACAAGACTCTATGACGATCTCGGGTCTACAGACTAACCTGTACCAGTGTCATCAGAGAACTGCCATCTGACGTAAGGTATAATACCATCTGGGAGTTCTCGGCGAGTCCGTCCAGTGTACCCAGTCTCCACTGAGCACCCGTATATCATCTCTGATGTCAAACACCAATGGATATGAGATCATCCATCGCCCATCTATATGGGTCGAGAAGCTATACGCTAGTCTACTCTGGTATATCGATGCCCCGTCTCGATACACCCACGACTAGGGACCTTAAAGGATGTACTTATGGACTACCATGTCCCCACTAGTATGATCCGCATCATAGTCCAGGTAGTCAAGTACACATCCTAAGGGCTTTACCAACATATAACAGAGAGACAATCAGTGCACACGTTAAGGTAAAGAGTAACCAGATAGCATACTATCATGTCGAGCAAGAAAGTCCTTCCTATATATGTCCAAGCATCCACTACAATATACATCTCATGTATAGTAATGGCCTCTAGGGCATACATATAACTAACATTAACATCGTTTATACGTTTCATTTTGTATATGTGTTGCTAAATGTTTACTAATTGCTATATGTCGATTAGTGGGGGTTGCACTGTTCATATCATATTTTTGCATTTTTATACTGTTCATTCTTGATCACATTGCATATAGGTAGGTAATCTTGATCCGTATTTGCTAAATAATTGTAGGTTGCAGGTTCTCAGCTCTAAGCAGTGAAATTCATGAAAAAACGCAACAAATTCAGGACTTCCGCTAACCATAGATAAATACGGGTCTCCGCGCACTATCCGTATAATGCCGCCTACCAGTTCAAGGGACAAAATGGCAAATCATTAGTCATTTTCATGCACAAAGCACAAGGGCGGCACAAAATCCAAGACTTCTACGCGGAGCTCAAGAAAATCAAGGCAAAAAGTCCACATCAATTCATCTTTTACACTGCTGAAAATCTGGAAGAAAACTGAAGAGTTCCTGAGAAACCAAGTGCACCAAACAGAAGAGAACAACAACATGGAGAACCCCAGAAAAAATGAGTCAACAAGTCAACCAAATGGCCGCGGATCCGCGGCCAACATGGCACATATGCGGCGGATCCGCGGCCGAGTCAACTCAGTGTTGACTCGGTTTTTAAGGGTAGTTTTGTAATTGTATTTGGGGGTAGATTGTATCCCTAGGGTTTCGGTTTCCTGCCTATAAATAGCCCAGCTCAAAGCCAAACAAAGGGTGCTTTTCTTTGTATTTGATTTTAGATTAGATTTTGTAAATCTTCTTCCTCTTTTCATCTTTCCCCATTAAAACTTGTAGTGGGCTTTATGAGTGATGATGAATAAAAGAAGTGTTTCTTTTTCTGTATTGTAATTGTGTTATTTTACTCGTTTGTAATTTTCATTTGCTAATCTAGTTATTGATATTTGTTGTTTGCTTTCTTTCTTCTTCTATTTTTCTTTATCTTTACAATCGTGATGCTTGAGTATGATCTTTACCAAAGTGAGGTCTCAAATAGGTAGTTGTGATTTTCTAACCCCTTTCTTTCTATCTTCCTCCTTGTTTTATTTTCTTTTTCTTGTTAATGGGTGAGTAGTTTCTCACTTGTTAGGGTAGAATAAGGAAAGTTTGAGAGAAGGAAATCTCTCTCACTCTTTTCTTGCCCAACATCTTAATTCGGACTCCCGTTAATTGAACCACAATCCGCTCCCTACGGCACTCTATCCTACATGATAGCGGCGATTCCTTAGCGAGACCGGTTGTGGTTGAATTAACCGGAGGTTAAGGCTAAGAGCCAAGAACGGACGGACAAGGACCAAAAGGAAGAAACTAAGCGTTGGAAAGCCTAGCTTATACTCGCAAGTTCCTTACTAGTCGTACTAAGTGTTGGAAACTAAGCGTTGGACTTAACTCGTTAAAACACATAGAAAAAGATTTCCATCTCCCTGCGGATGACCTGTACTCAACCGGCTAGCTACCAAGCGAAACCGTTTTTATTGCGGTAATTAAATGTTTACTAATTGCTATATGTCGATTAGTGGGGGTTACACATATCTGTATCTTGATGATGGTTTGTGGATATGAAGTATTGGATCGTCGTGGATGAATAGCCGGGGGATGTGAGAAGAGCGTTTTTTCTTTCATTCATGTAAATTTGTAAATTGATATAATATTATTTTACGGGGCACATCCGGGTTGAGGTTGTAGCCACTGTTGTATTATTTCATTTACTTTATCCTGCATCTAGGATAGACCCAAGATGGGGTGCACAAACTACCGGGTTTTTGAAGTGCCGAGTGGCTTACTCATTTTATTGAGGGGGGTTGCTTCACTTCGGGAATTTAGCAGGTAGTTTGCCGCACCCGTAGGAGTCTAGGGTGAGGTTTGGCTATTCATCACGACCGTGAAATCCGTCTTTCGTTATAGGCTAAAACGAAACACGGAAATCCTAGTATATCACATATATTCATCTGTGTTGCTGTGATCTGGAATGCCTATTATTGCGTGAGACGAATGTATATATATATATATTGTATATAATAAACGTTGCATATGTTTTGCACCCGCGCTAGTTCAGCCCCCGCTCTGCTGTTAATTAAGTAACCTAACGGTGTATGATGGGGCCCCGTGGCGAATGTGGATGGCATAAGCGTACGTTCTATTTTCGTTTCTTTCTGCAATGATAGGGTTAAATGATGGGACCACATTAATATTGATTAATACAAAGAAAATAAACCAAAGTTAAATCGTTGGAATAATTTCAAAACCACCCGGTTTTCTTGAAAAACAACTTTTAAATGCGGAGCCTAAACCACTCCTTTTAAAGCTATCTTGGTTTCTTCGACTATATCAAGTTCATTACGTTCACGGTTTCGCCAAAACCAGCTGTAGCCCTCCGTCATTTCAGATGGGTATTCAGTTATATTCAAGTTATGAATTTTGACCTTCACCAAGGCATAGTGATTGGTAGCTGCTGGATATTCATCTGTAGCATAGATAGATGCGTTGATTTAGGACAGTCATACAACTATTTTGGCCTTCGTCAAAGGTTTGTACGAATGGGTTCAAATTAACCTGAACAATGACGGGTAGAACTTGACTTGCGTCCTATGATATGTTGGCTTTTGTCAAGGTCATAAGAGTTTGGGGCAAAAACCCACATCGGGAGTTTCAAAAGAAAAGGAAACCTGCTAGTTTTGCATACCATCTGGAATGTGGTGATTTTGGTAGGATTCCTTTAAAGTTATCACACGATGATATTTGGATCACGATCCCACTGTGAGTTATGTTACTCCTCGGGAGATTTTTCACTAAAACAATCAATACTATAAACCAAGTAAGTGCCTAGAACGATGTTAGCGGGGCTACGCCTCCAGGAAAAAGTGGTTATGTAATTAAGGAACTTCGCGAAAGCGTTGGAAAACCTCCCTCGAAGTACCAACACTAGCTTGGCCGAAAGGTTAAACAAGAATTGTAGGGTGAGATTAATCCTGACTAATTCTTCTTTTATGGTTTGAAGGAGGATTTGAGAAACAGTAGGAGCCATCCCGTTTAGATAAACTAATAACCAATCTAAACTTGCAAGAGCACCATGCTTAGTGTTTTCTTCTCTCTCTCCTGACTGCAGCGACCAAAATGACTAGGCTTAAGTTACTGCTAGATAAAAACAAATTGATGGGGCCAAACTATAAAGATTGGATAAGGAATGTCCAGATGGCCATTACCTATGACAAGATGGGCTACCTCCTTACTACCAAAGCTCCAGCCGTCCCAGGTCCAGATTCCACCGTTGCGGATGTTGAAATCTGTAAGACATGGGAAATAGACAGTGCGATAGCCAAGTGCCCCTTGTTGAACTCAATAGATAATGAACACCAGAGGCGACATGAGAAGATGAAGTTAGCTTTGTTAGTGTATATGCCCTAGCGGCCATTATTGTATCATACTAGTTTGTATATTACTTAATGAAAGCTTGGTATATTCACAGTTATATAACAGTCTTGCTAAACATGGTAGTATGCTACTTGGTTTTATCTATCTTAATATGTGAGTATACGTATTGATAGAGCTCTTTGGATCTTGCTTGACTACCAGCGTTGTGATGGCAGTCACACTAGTGGGGGCTGGGTAGTCTACAAGCACATCCTTTTTCAGGTCCCTAGTCGTAGGATTATCGAGACAGGGCATCGATACTCCGGAGTAGACTAGTGTGTACGCTTCTCATCCCAGTTGGGGAGATGGTCTGTCCCACAGCCGTCAGTACATCGTACTGGAGATAGTATACAGGTGCTCGTTGGGTTACGGGTACACCGGACAGGACTCACGGGGAACTGTTGGTTGGTATTATACCCGTCGTCAGTTAACAGTTGTTCCCAGGTGACATGAGTACAGCATAGTCCGCAGACTTGACACTGCTACTTCGCCTCGAGTGTGTCCCACTGTTCTTAGATTGCTACCCTACTACGGCTCAAAGGAGTCATGCAAACAGGTAGCAGTTGGGTGCAGTCCCGAGCACTTGGAGGCAGTGGCGGTTAGACAGGATTCGTCTCTCCCGGTATTGGGAGTTGATATCACGCTGTGTCAGAGAGCCATTACGCAAAGTCCCTAGCCAGGGCAAGCGAGATTTACTGTTAGGTTCCAGTTGTTTCTCATGGTGTAATGGGCTACGCTCCGACACGACTTATACCGCTATTAGGGGACTGACGCTTGCCTCCCCCTAGGCCCGATATGCGATAGTCTTAGACAAACAGACCGGACTGTACGGAGATTGTCACATCAGACTCAGTAGGAGTTCGGATGGGTTTCCTCATCGGCCTTCTTATCGACATCTACCTGGGGACCGTTACGTACAGCTAGTGCCGCTTGCGGTCTGTGGTTAAACCCACTGCCAGCGTAGTAGTCGAGTCTTTAGAGTCCCACATAGAGAGTTTTCCTACTCCAGGCAAAACGATATAGAGGTCGTATGGTTTTACGACAAGGGTTCGGACGCATACGTATGTTTACGCACGTACGACATTTGGACAGTTTTTACTAGCCGGCTTTAGTTTAAGCCAGTTTCTAGTATCGGGTTATTGGATTTATACAGTCTAAAGTTTTTCCGTGTTTTCACGGATAGGAGGGGCGTTCTCGTAATTTCGCGGGAAGCTTCTAGAAGGATGGTGACTTGAGGGTTAAGGTGGCATTAACATTAATTGATTTTGTGACTCATGAGATGAATCATTCAAGTGAGTTAATGAAGCATTTATTGCTTAATGACTCACTTGATGATTCATTGCACATATTAAATGAAGCATGATGATTAATCATTTGATTTATATTATTTGATATTTTATATGCTTCATGATATATTAGAAGTGAGAAACAATTTCAATTCATTATCATTCTCACCTTCTCTCTCCTCAAGCTCTCTCTCTTCAAACCCTAATCCTCCCTTCTCATGTGTTGAGACCAAGGATTAGTAAAGACTATTTAATCCATAACACTTCTCTATATCACCTAGGTTACTTAGATTAGCACTTTAAGAAACCTAGTTACCTCAAGTTAGAGGTGAAGCTTGGAGTATAGCTCTCGGGTGGATCTTCTATTACGTGGAGGAGGCCGAGAAGGACGTGGATAATGAAAAGGAGAAGGACACGGTTCATTAGGTATAATCACTTATCATAGTAGTTCATAACTTCTTTGTTTCTTGTTAGTTATAGTTTAGCAAAGATTCTCGGTTAGTCGATGTTTACGCAAAGAACAAGATCGTTTTTCATTATTCCGCCTCCCCGCTAGTCATGGGGTGTTGTACATCGACTTACAGTGGTATCAAAGCCTCGCTAAACAATAATTAACTCATTAGCAAAGTCGTATGAATTTCGAACGCAAAACGAACCGAAAAAGACATCGATATCACTAAGTTTCTGTCGAATTTAAAACAGGCTCTAAAAATTTTCAGGGACCTGCAGAATAACCTACAGAGAAATATAAGAACACTGAAAAAAATTGGGTTCATGAATCGGCCATAGAGCCGCGGAACCGCGGCCGATCCCACCGATCCACCGCGGATCCGCGGCCGAGTTGGAGCCGATTCAGCCCAAGTTTCTCCAGTAACTCTTCTGTGATATTTTTGTGTTTTCTGGAATGTTTATTTTTCTTCTCAAGTGTCAGGTGCACAGAGATGTTTCAGAGTAGAATCTAAAGTGTTTGCTCGATCGAAATCTTACGATGTTTGCTAATTTGATTATATCTGTGATTGTATAATGTGTTCGTAAACCTCCCCTAACTGCTAGTATGTCGGTTGGCAGGGGGTTGCACATTTCTGTAATGGTTTTTACTGTTTGTGGTTGTGAACTGTATTGGACTGTTGTGATGATTAGCCGGGGTTTGAGATGGGTTGTTATATTCATTCATTCAAAGTAATTGTAATATGTTGTAATATTATTTTGCGGGGCACATACAGGTTGCGGTTGTAGCCACCGTTGTATTATTTCATTTTACTGTTTTTGCTCCTAGGATAGACCCAAGGTGGGGTGCACAAACTACCGGGTACTTTGAAGTGTTTAGTGGCCTACTCACGTTGTTGAGGGAGACCGCTTCACTTCGGATATTTGGCGGGTAGTTTGCCGTACCCGTAGGGGTCTAGGGTGGGGTAATGGCTATTCATCATAACTGTGTAATCTGTCTTTTGTTGCAGGCTCTAAACAAACGCGGATTGCTTGCAAATCAAATAATGTTCATATGAGACCTGGAATGCCTATTATTGCGTCTGACGAATGTACAATACCTATATATGATAGTTATTTAGACGTCACTTATGTTTTACACCCGCGCTAGCCCAGCCCCCGCTTTGCCGTTAGTTAAGTAACCTAACGGGTGATGACGGGACCCAGTGGCGAATGCGGATGGCATAAGAGGATGTTGTATTTTCGTTGTTTTCTGCAATGATAGGTTAATGATGGGACGCATTATTATTAATGCAAAGAAAATAAACCAAAAGTTGAATCGTTGGAACAATTTAAAAGAAACCACTCGGTTATTTTAAAACAGATGATATTTTTAATTGCGGAGCTTTAACCACTCCTTTTAAAGCTATCAGGTTCCTTCGGTCATATCAAGTTCACTACGTTCACGGTTTCACCAAAACCATTCGTAGCCCTCCGTTATTTCATTTGGGTATTCAGTAGTATTCAAGCTATGCATTTTGGCCAAAGTCAAGGCATAGATGAGTTAGTTTGGGACAGTCATATTATCATTTGACCAAAGTCAGGGGTATGTACGGATGGGTTCAAATTGACAAGATAATGATGGGTAGAATTTGACATGTGACTTATGACATTTTGACCAAAGCCAAGGTCATAAGAGCATGGGGCAAAAATTTATATCGGGAATTTCTAAAGAAACAGAAATTTACAAAGAGATGCATACCATTTGGAGTTTGATGAATGTTGGTAGGATTCCTTCAACATTATCATACGATGATATTTGGATCCCGATCCTACTGTGAGTATATGCTACTCATCAGGAGATTCGTCACTTAACGATCAATGCTATAAACCAAGTAAGTGTCAAGAAAGGTGTCAGCGGGGTTACGCCCCCAGAGAAAAGAGGTTATTTAATTAAGGAACTTCGCGAAAGCGTTGGAAAACCTCCCTCGAAGTACCGACACCAGCCTGGCTGAACGGTTAAGCAAGTATTGTACAGTGAGAATAGTCCTGGCTAATTCTTCTTTTATGGTTTGAGGAAGGATTCGAGAAACAGTGGGAGCCATCCAGTTTAGATAAATTAAAAACCACTCTAAACTTGCAAGAGCATCAAGCTAAAGTGTTTCTTCTCTCTCTCCTACTTGCAGCGACCCTAAAAATGACTGGACTTAAGTTACTTTTAGAGAAAAATATACTGACAGGGCCAAACTATAACGATTGGCTGCGGAATGTCAAAATGGCTTTGACCTATGACAAATTGGGGTACGTCCTCACCGCTAAGGCACTTGCAGTCCCAGGTCCCAAATCCAGTAATGCGGATAAGGAAATCCACAAAACCTGGGAGTATGATTGCGCGAAGGCCAAGTGCATCATGCTTGCCTCGATGAACAATGAACATCAGAGGAGGCACGAGGATATGGATCTTAATGCCATATTTCTCCATACAAAAGAACTTTATGGAGAGCAATCTCGTATAGCAAGATACGAGACCTCTAAGAACTTGTTTCGAGCGAGGTTGGCCGTCGGATCATCGGTAGGAGAACATGTCCTAAAGATGATTGGCTATATAGAAGAGCTCGCAGACCTTGGGACGACTTTGGATAATGAGCTCTATACAGACCTTATTCTCCAGTCCGTTCCTTCCACCTACGCCCAGTTTATTCTGAATTTCAACATTCAAAGAAAAGAAGTTGAACTTCCGGAACTCCTTAACATGTTGAGGAGTGCAGAGGGCACCTTGCAGAAGGCAAAGGAAACACCCGCTATGTTTGTTAGCAGTGCTTCTTCTTCCGGGTCCAAGGCTAGGGCCAAAGGAAGGAAGAAGAAGGCCGCCACCAAACCTAGAGGAGGTGTAAGTAAGGTGGGAGCGAAGGGAAAGAAAAAGTTTGCGGTACCAGTAGTGGCCCAGGATGAGTGTTTCCATTGTCATAGGAAAGGGCACTGGAAGAAAGATTGCAAGGCGTGGAACGCCAAGAACCAGGAACCGAAGCAAGCTGTGGCTTCGACTTCAGGTGTGTTTGTAATTGAGAATTGTCTGTCAATCAACTCTACTTCCTGAGTATTGGATACCGGATCAGGATCTCATATATGCAATTCATTGCAGGCACTGAGAAACCGTAGAGTGCTGAAGGATGGTGATATGACCCTGATGGTTGCTAACGGAGCTAGCGTGGGAGCTGTGTCCGTAGGGGATTATCACCTGGGATTGACGAGTGGACACATTTTGGTTTTACATAACTGTTTTTGTGTACCTAGCTTAACGTGTAATATCATATCAGTTTCCTTATTATCAAATAAAGGTTATGATTTCACGTTTGTAAGTGATGTTGTTAATATCCACCTTAATCATAGTTTGATTGGGTCCGGTACACTGGATAACGGTATATATGTCTTAAACCAACTCCAAATTTTCAATGTCCAGAACACACTAAAAAGAAAGTCTCCAGATTTAAATAAAGTTTTCTTATGGCATTGTAGACTGGGTCACATCAATGAGAGAAGGTTGACTAAGTTACATAGAGAAGGATATTTGGACTCGTTCGAATATCAAACTTATGCCACTTGTCAATCATGTCTCAAAGGAAAGATGACAAAGACTCCATTCACTGGACATGGAGTAAGAGCGAGTGAGTTCTTAGGACTCATACACAGCGATGTATGTGGTCCAATGTCTACACATGCAAGAGGTGGTTTTTCCTATTTCATTACTTTTACGGATGATTACTCAAGGTACGGATTCATTTATCTGATGAAACATAAATCCGAGGCTTTTGAGAAATTCCAAGAGTATAAAAATGAAGTAGAAAACCAAACCGGCAAAAGTATTAAGACACTAGGATCTGATCGAGGTGATGAATACTTAAGTGCCGAGTTCCTAGGTTACCTAAAAGAGAAAGGAATTCTCTCTCAGCTTACTCCTCCATACACTCCACAGCATAACGGTGTATCGGAGAGACGGAATCGAACCCTATTGGATATGGTACGTTCCATGATGAGTAATGCTGAGTTACCGCGATCTTTCTGGGGTTATGCGCTAGATTCAGCGGCATATCTTCTGAACAGGGCTCCTACCAAGACTGTGCCTACCATCCCATATCAGATGTGGAGTGGGAAGAAACCCCATCTTCAGCATATGAAGATATGGGGATGTCCAGCTTTTGTTAAAAAGCAGCATGCGGACAAGCTCGAGGCACGATCAGTACAGTGTAAGTTTGTGGGATATCCAAAGAACTCCAAGGGATATTATTTCTATTACGCAGAGGAACAAAAGGTTTTTGTTTCTCGTAATGCCCATTTTCTAGAACAGCAGTTTTTAGAAAAGGAAATAAGTGGGAGCGAAATAGAACTGGAAGAAATTCTAGAACCACAAATTACTACTGAAAGTTTGGTAGAACCAGTAGTTCAAGAA
Organism: Agapanthus africanus; assembly: GCA_030015575.1. Classification (NCBI taxonomy): domain Eukaryota; kingdom Viridiplantae; phylum Streptophyta; class Magnoliopsida; order Asparagales; family Amaryllidaceae; genus Agapanthus; species Agapanthus africanus. The sequence goes on from CM057339.1 coordinate 306,885,767, forward strand.
GAACAGGACATTCCTGCACCCCTCCGCAGGAGTAGTAGGCCGTCTCATCCGCCTGAGAGATACTACGGTTTTCTCATAGATGGGGATAGGGAGGATTGCATCATAGATGATGATGAACCTACTAGCTTCCAGCAGGCCATCCAGAGCGGCGACTCGGTACGATGGCTAGATGCAATGCGGACCGAAATGGAGTCCATGTGCACCAACAAAGTATGGACTTTGGACTTTGCTCCAGATGGGGAAAACCCATAGGATGCAAATGGATCTTCAAGAAAAAGATTGGTGTAGATGGACAGGTGGAAACCTATAAGGCTAGACTTGTTGCAAAAGGTTTTCGTCAAAGACCTGGTTTGGACTATGACAAAACTTTTTCTCCAGTGGCTATGCTCAAATCCATTCGGGTCCTTCTTGCTATTGCTGCCTTCCATGATTATGAAATCTGGCAGATGGACGTAAAGACGGCTTTTCTGAATGGAAATTTAGAAGAGTGCATCTATATGGATCAGCCAGAGGGTTTCAATCAGAGTGGGAGCAGCGGGAAAGTATGCAAGTTGCTTAAGTCCATTTATGGACTAAAGCAGGCATCGCGGAGTTGGAACATCTGTTTTGATGAAACAGTCAAAGAATATGACTTTATCAAAAATCCAGATGAACCATGCATATATAGTAAAGTTGTAGCACGAACTGTCGTATTCCTCGTCTTGTACGTGGATGACATTCTATTGATAGGAAATGACATTCCTATGCTACAATCTGTCAAAGGGTTCTTGTCACACAGGTTCTCCATGAAAGACCTGGGTAATGCCTCTTACATTCTGGGGATCCGGATCTATCGTGATAGATCCAAGAGGATGTTGGGACTTTCGCAGTCCAGGTATATCAACACTACACAGAAAAGATTCAGTATGGAAGATTCTAAGCGCGGTAATCTACCGGCTTGTCACGGAATCACCCTATCCAAAGAGATGTCTCCCAAGACTGATTTGGAAAGGGAGAGCATGTCTATTATACCCTACGCTTCTGCGGTAGGCTCTATAATGTATGTGATGTTGTGCACCAGACCAGATGTAGCTTACGCACTGAGCATGGTAAGCCGGTATCACTCAGACCCATGGGAGAAGCACTGGATAGCAGTAAAGAACATTCTCAAGTACCTGAGGAGGACTAAGGAGATGTTCTTGGTTTACGGCGGAAAAGACCTCAAGATGGAGGCCTTTGCTGATTCCGGCTTCCAGAGTGATAAGGACGATTCCAAGTCCATGTCAGGTTATGTCTTTACCCTAAATGGAGGGGCGGTGTGCTGGAAGAGTTCCAAGCAGGACACCGTTGCTGACTCGACGATGGAAGCGGAGTATATTGCTGCTTGCGATGCCGTAAAAGAAGCGGTCTGGATGAAGAAGTTCCTAACAGAACTTCAGGTGGTTCCTACCATTGTTGATCCAATACCTCTGTATTGCGACAACAACGGAGCTATAGCTTTAGCGAAGGAACCAAGGTCCCATCAGAAGTCCAGACACATCTTAAGGCGGTATCACCTGATCAGGGAGATCATTGATCGTCGGGAGATCGAGGTCCGGAGAGTTGCTACTGAAGAGAACATTGCTGATCCATTCACGAAGGCCCTACCTCAGATTCAGTTCGAGAGGCTACTCGAGATCATCGGTCTTCGATATGCCAGTTCATGGCCCTAGTGCAAGTGGGAGATTGTTAGTGTATATGCCCTAGGGGCCATTATTGTATCATACTAGTTTGTATATTACTTAATGGAAGCTTGGGATATTCACAGTTATATAACAGTCTTACTAAACATGGTAGTATGCTACTTAGTTTTATCTATCTTAATATGTGAGTATACATATTGATAGAGCTCTTTGGATCTTGCTTGACTACCAGCGTTGTGATGGCAGTCACACTAGTGGGGGCTGGGTAGTCTACAAGCACATCATTTTTCAGGCCCCTAGTCGTAGGATTATCGAGACAGGGCATCGATACTCCGGAGTAGACTAGTGTGTACGCTTCTCATCCCAGTTGGGGAGATGGTCTGTCCCACAGCCGTCAGTACGTCGTACTGGAGATAGTATACAGGTGCTCGTTGGGTTACGGGTACACCGGACAGGACTCACGGGGAACTGTTGGTTGGTATTATACCCGTCGTCAGTTAACAGTTCCCAGGTGACATGAGTACAGCATAGTCCGCAGACTTGACACTGCTACTTCGTCTCGAGTGTGTCCCACTGTTCTTAGATTGCTACCCTACTACGGCTCAAAGGAGTCGTGCAAACAAGTAGCAGTTGGGTGCAGTCCCGAGCACTTAGAGGCAGTGGCGGTTAGACAGGATTCGTCTCTCCCGGTATTGGGAGTTGATATCGCGCTGTGTCAGAGAGCTATTACGCAAAGTCCCTGGCCAGGGCAAGCGAGATTTACTGGTAGGTTCCAGTTGTTTCTCATGGTGTAATGGACTACGCTCTGACACGACTTATACCGCTATTACGGGACTGACGCTTGCCGCCCCCTAGGCCCGATATGCGATAGTCTTAGACGAACAGACCGGACTGTACGGAGATTGTCACATCAGACTCAGTATGAGTTCGGATGGGTTTCCTCATCGGCCTTCTTATCGACATCTACCTGGGGACCGTTACGTACAGCTAGTGCCGCTTGCGGTCTGTGGTTAAACCCACTGCCAGCGTAGTAGTCGAGTCTTTAGAGTCCCACACAGAGAGTTTCCTTACTCCAGGCGAAACGATATAGAGGTCGTATGGTTTTACGACAAGGGTTCGGACGCATACGTGTGTTTACGCACGTACGACATTCGGACAGTTTTTACTAGCCGGCTTTGGTTTAAGCCAGTTTCTAGTATCGGGTTATTGGATTTATACAGTCTAAAATTTTTCCGTGTTTTCACGGATAGGAGGGGCGTTCTCGTAATTTTGCGGGAAGCTTCTAGAAGGATGGTGACTTAAGGGTTAAGGTGGCATTAGCAATAATTGATTTTGTGACTCATGAGATGAATCATTCAAGTGAGTTAATGAAGCATTTATTGCTTAATGACTCACTTGATGATTCATTGCACATATTAAATGAAGCATGATGATAAATCATTTGATTTATATTATTTGATATTTTATATGCTTTATGATATATTAGAAGTGAGAAACAATTTCAATTCATTATCATTCTCACCTTCTCTCTCCTCAAGCTCTCTCTCTCTCTTCAAACCCTAATCCTCCCATCTCATGTGTTGAGACCAAGGATTAGTAAAGACTATTTAATCCATAACACTTCTCTATATCACCTACGTTACTTAGATTAGCACTTTAAGAAACCTAGTTACCTCAAGTTAGAGGTGAAGCTTGGAGTATAGCTCTCGGGTGGATCATCTATTACGTAGAGGAGGCCGAGAAGGACGTGGATAATGAAAAGGAGAAGGACACGGTTCATTAGGTATAATCACTTATCATAGTAGTTCATAACTTCTATGTTTCTTGTTAGTTATAGTTTAGCAAAGATTCTCGGTTAGTCGATGTTTACGCAAAGAACAAGATCGTTTTTCATTATTCCGCCTCCCCGCAAGTCGTGGGGTGTTGTACATCGACTTACAAGCTTCCATCTTCCTCCATACCAAAAATTTATATGGAGAGCGATCTCGTATCGCAAGATATGAGACTTCGAAGAAATTGTTTCAGGTGAGGTTGGTTGTCGGGTCATCTGTAGGGGACCACATCCTTAAGATGATCAGCTATATTGAAGAGCTCGCGGACCTTGGGACCACGTTGGAGAACGATTTATATACAGACTTGATTCTACGGTCCCTCCCTTCTACCTACGCCCAGTTTATCTTGAATTTCAATATTCAGGATAAGAAAGTTTCACTTCCAGAACTCCTTAATATGTTGAGGAGTGCAGAGAGCACTCTATAGAAAACCAGGGAGACGCCCGCTCTGCTTATTGGGAAACGTTCCTTTTCTAGATCCAAGGCGAAAGCCAAGGGGAAGAAGAAGAAGGCCCCCACCAAGCCGAAAGGCGGTGTCAGTAAGGTAGAGGGAAAGAGCAAGGCAAAAGTTTCGGGGCCGACAGTAGGGAAGGAGGAATGTTTCTATCCATTGGAAGCAGAACTGCAGGGCTTGGAAAGCCAGAAACCAGGATTCGAAGCACGTTGTGGCTTCGGCTTCAGGTGTGTTTATGATAGAAAACCGTCTGTCGATTAACTCTACTTCCTGGGTACTAGATACTGGATTAGGATCTCATATCTATAATACATTGCAGGCTCTGAGAAACCGTAGAGTTATCAAGGCAGGTGATATGACTCTCAGGGTTGCTAACAGAATGTGCGTGGATACTGTATCCGTAGGGGAATATCATCCAGGATTGACAAGTGGGTAGATTTTGGTTTTGCGTAACTGTTTTTGCGTACATAGTTTGACATGTAATATCATCTCTGTATCTTTACTATCTAAAGAAGGTTATGATTACATTTGTAAGCGATGTTGTCCACATCCACCTTAATCATGGTTTGATTGGGTCAGGTACACTAGACAACGGTATATACGTATTAAACCAACACCAGGTTTTCAATGTCCAGAACACACTTAAAAGAAGGTCTCCAGAATTAAATCAGGCTTTCTTATGGCATTGTAGACTGGGTCACATCAATGAAACACGGTTGACGAAGTTACATAAAGAGTGGTATTTGGATCCGTTTGAATATCTGTCTTATGCAACTTATCAATCATGTCTCAAAGGAAAGATGACGAAGACTCTGTTCACTGGACACGGGGTAAGGGCCAGCGAGCTCTTGGAACTCATACACAGTGACGTGTGTGGTCCAATGTCTACACATCCAAGAAGTGGTTATTCCTACTTCATTACTTTTACGGATGATTTCTCAATGTATGGATATGTATTCTTGATGAAACATAAATCCGAGGCTTTTGAGAAATTCCAGGAATATAAGAATGAAGTGGAAAAAACAGGCAAAAATATCAAGACACTTAGGTCTGATCGAGGTGGTGAATACTTAAGTGCCGAGTTACCGAATTATTTAAAAGGGAATGGAATTCTCTCTCAGCTTCTTCCTCCATACACACCTCAACACAACGGTGTATCAGAAAGGCGGAACCGCACCTTATTGGATATGGTACATTCCATGATGAGTAACGCTGAGTTACTGTGATCCTTCTGGGGTTATGCACTAGAATTAGTTGCATATCTTTTGAATAAGATTCCTACTAAGTCTGTACTCACCACACCATATGAAATGTGGAGTGGGAAGAAATCATATCTTCAGTATCTAAAGATATGGGGATGTCCATCTTTTGTAAAAAAGCAGCATGCGGACAAGCTCGAGGCACGCTCAGTACAATGAGGCATTCAACTCCATAGATGAATCAAAAAAGAAATCTTTATTGGTTATACCTCCTCTTTTTTATGAGTTGGAATACCCAAAGAACTCCAGAGGGTATTTTTTCTATTACGCGGAGAAACAAAAGGTCTTTGTTTCTCGACATGTCCACTTTTCGGAAACTCAATTTCTTGAAAAAGAAATAAATTGGAGCGCAATAGAACTGGAAGAAATTCCAGAACCACAAGCTATTACTGAAAGTATGGAGGAACCAGAAGTTTCAAAGGAACCGAACATCCATGCGCCACTCCGCAGGACTAGTAGGCAGTTTCATCCGCCCTAGAGATACTACGGTTTTCTCATAGATGTGGATAGAGAGGATTGCATCATCGACGATGATGATTCAATTAGTTTCCAGCAAGCCATTCAGAGCAGAGACTCGTTAAAATGGCTGGATGCAATGCCGACCGAAATTGAGTCTATGTACATCAACAAAGTATAGATTTTGGACATTGCTCCAGAAGGGGTAAAACCCGTAGGCTGCAAATGGATCTTCAGAAAGAAGATTGGTGCAGAAGGTGTTAGTGTTATATGCCCTAGAGGCCATTATTGTATCATACTGGTTTGTATTTTACATATTGGAAGCATGGGATATACACGGATATAGTAACAGTCTTGCTCGAAAATGGTAGTATGCTACCTGGTTTGTTTCTACCTCAACATGCGTATGTGTTTCTTTTAGCATATCGCTTATACATATTGGTAGAGCCCTTAGGATCTTTGCTTGATTACCAGCGTTGTGATGACAGTCACACCAATGGGAGCTGGGTAGTCTATAAGCACATTCTATACAGGTCTCTAGTCATAGGATTATCGAGACGGGGCATCGATACTCCATAGTAGACTAGTGTATACGCTTCTCATCCCAATAGGGGAGATGGTCTATCCCACAGCCATTAGTACATCATACTGGAGATAGTATGCAGGTGCTCATTGGGTTATGAGTACACTGGACATGAATCGTAGGGAACTGCTGGTGGGTACTATACCTATCGTCGGGTGGCAGTTCCCAGGTGACATGAGTACAGTTTAGTCCATCGACTTGACACTGCTACTTCGCCTCGAGTGTGTTCCCACTGTTCTTTGATTACTACCTTACCATGGCTCAAAGGAGTCATGCAAACAGGTAGTAGTTGGGTGCAGTCCCGAAGCACTTGGAGGAAGTGGCGGTTAAATAGGATTCGTCTCTCCCGATATTGGGGGTTGATATCGCGCTGTATTCGGAAAGCCATTACACAAAGTCCTTGGCCAAGGCAAGCGAGATTTACTGGTAGGTACTCCAGTAGTTTCTCAGGGTGTTTTGGGCTACACTCCGACACGACTTATTGTGTTATTAGGGGTCTGACAATTACCGCCCTCCTAGGTCCGATATGCGATACTCTTAGACGAACATACCGGACTGTACAGAGATTGTCACAGATAGGCTCAGTAGGAGTTCGGATGAGTTTGCTCATCGGCCTTCTTATCGACAGATACATGGGTAGCCGTTACGTGCAGCTAGTACCGCTTGCGGCTTATGGTTAAACCCACTGCCAGCGTAGTGTCGAGTCTTTAAAGTCCCACACAGAGGGTTTTCCTGCATCGGGCAAAAGATGTAGAGGCCGTATGGTTTTATGGCAGGGCTTCGATCACATACGTGTACTTGTGCACGTACGATGTTCGGACGGATAATACTAGTGGACTTTGGTTTAAGCCGGATCCTAGCATTATATTGATGGATTATTTTCGTCTCTTTGTATTCATATTCTTTGGAATACAGATACATGTATGTATATACGGTTGAGGGGCATTCTCGTAATTTACCCGAGAAAGCTTCTAGAAGAAGACACCTCATTTGGCTTTTAATCTTTTGATTAAAGATTAATGAGGTGGAGGAAATGAGGTTGAAGTTTATATTAAATGAAGCATGGCTCTTGGTGACTCATTGTGATGACTCACTCCTTAGATATTTTTGAAGCATGCTTGATATTTTGGTTAGATTTTTTTATCTCCTCAATTATTAGTATGCTTCATTATTCTTCACAAGAGAGCCATCTTTATTTCTATGCTCATTTCTTCACAGGCTTTTCCTTAAGTCTCCTTCTTCTTCTTCTAGCCTTTCATGTCTCATGTGTTGAGAAACCTAAGGCTATTAGAGACATATTAATCCATCTACACTCTTTAAATCATCTAGGCCATCTAGTTTAGCGAACTAGGTGCCATAGTTACCTCGGATTTGAGGTAGGAGCTCGGACTATAGACTCTCGGGTGGATCGTCTTTGACTCGAGGAGGCCAATGAGGAAGTATCGATCTGTTACGATCCTCGGAGCTTATGACGAGGTGGAGGACAGCAAAGAAGACCCGAAGGACATGTAACATGAGGTATAAAGTTCTTTCCGAGTAGTTAACATCTTAGTAGTTTGCTGGTTAGGGTTTAGTATCGATCCTGGAGTTCAAGTCGGTGTTGCGACACCCGTAAAAATCGTTTTTTTTTTACATATTCCTCCTTCCCGCGAACCCGTGGGGTGCGCGACATCAACTTACAGATGGACAGGTTGAAATCTATAAGGCTGGACTTGTTGCAAAAGGTTTTCGTCAAAGACCTGATTTGGACTATGATGAAACTTTTTCTCTAGTGGCTATACTCAAATCCATTCAGATCCTACTTTCCATTGTTGCCTTCCACGATTATGAAATTTGGCAGATGGACGTAAAGACTGCTTTTCTGAATGGAAATTTGGAAGAGTGTGTTTATATGGATCAGCCGGAGGGTTTCATAGAAAGTGGGAGCAGCGGAAGAGTGTGCAAGTTGCTTAAGTCCATTTATGGATTAAAGCAGGCATCGCGGAGTTGGAACATCTGTTATGATGAGACAGTCAAGGAATTCGACTTTATCAAAAATCCAAATGAACCATGTATTTATAGTAAGATTGTAGCGAGAACTGTGGTATTCCTCATCTTGTACGTGGATGACATTCTCCTGATAGGAAATGACATTCTTATGCTACAATCAGTCAAAAGATTCTTGTCACAAAGGTTCTCTATGAAAGACCTGGGTGATGCCTCTTATATTCTGGAGATCCAGATCTATCGTGATAGATCTAAGAGGATGTTGGGACTTTCACAGTCAACGTATATCAACACTATACTAAAAAGATTTAATATGGAAGATTCAAAGTGCAGTGATCTACCGACTTGCCACGGGATCACTCTTTCCAAAAAGATATCTCCTAAGACTAATTTGGAAAGGGATCGCATGCGTATTATACCCTACGCTTCTGCGGCAGGCTCTATAATATATACGATGTTGTGTACCAGACCAGATGTAGCTTACGCACTAAGCGTTGTAAGCAGGTATCAGTCAAACCCTGGGGAGAAGCACTGGACAGCAGTTAAGAACATTCTCAAGTACCTTCGAAGGACTTAGGAGATGTTCTTGGTGTATGGAAGTAAAGACCTCCAGATCGAGGCCTTCGTTGACGCCAGCTTCCAGAGTGACAAGGATGGCTCTAAGTCCATGTCGGGTTATGTCTTTACCCTCAATGGAGGGGCGGTCTGTTGGAAGAGCTCCAAGCAGGACACCGTTGCTGACTCGACGATGGAAGCGGAGTACATCGCTGCATGTGACGCCGCAAAAGAAGCAGTCTGAATGAGGAAGTTCATTACAGAACTTCATGTGATTCCATCCATTATTGATCCAATACCTTTATATTGTGACAACAACAGGGCTATAGCTTTAGCGAAAGAACATAGGTCCCATCAGAAGTCCAGACATATCTTGAGATGGTACCACCTGATCAGGGAGATCGTGGATCGCCGGGAGATCGAGGTGCGGAGAGTAGACACGGAGAACAACACTGCAAATCCACTCACAAAGGCCATCCCTCAGACGCAGTTCGAGAGGCTATTCGGGGTGATAGGTCTGTAATATGTTAATACATGGCCTTAATGCAAGTGGGAGATTGTTAGTGATATATGCCTTAGAGACCATTATTTTATAGTACTGGTTTGTATATTACATTTTGGAAGCTTGGGATATACACGGATATAATAATAGTCTTGCTCAAAATGGTAGTATGCTACCTGGTTTGACTCTATCTCAATATGTGTATATGTTTCTTTTTGCATATCGCTAATACATATTGATAGAGCCCTTAGGAATTTTGCTTGACTACCAGCATTGTGATGGCAGTCACACTAGTGGGGGATGGATAGTCTATAAGCACATCCTTATACTGGTCCCTAGTTGTAGGATTGTCGAGACAGGGCATCGATACTCCTGAGTAGACTAGTGTATATGCTTCTCATTCCAGCAGGGGAGATGGCCTGTCTTGCAGCCATTGGTATGCCGTACCGGAGATAGTATACAGGTGCTCATTGGGTTATGAGTTACACTAGAAGGACTCGCGGGGGAACTGTCGATTGGTATTATTCCTATCGTCAGTTAGCAGTTCCCGAGTGGCATGAGTACAGGTTAGTACGTTGACTTGACATCACTATTCTTCTCGAGTGTGTTTCCACTGTACTTAGATCACTATCTTACCACGGCTCAAATGAGTCGTGCAAACAGGCAGTGGTTGGGTGCAGTCCCGAAGCACTGGGAGACAGTAGTGGTTAGATAGGATTTGCCTCTCCCGGTATTAGGGCTTGATATCGCGCTGTGTTCGGAAAGCCATTACACAAAGTCCCTGGCCAGGGCAAGTGGGATTTACTGGTAGGTACACCAGTAGTTTCTCAGGGTGTATTGGGCTCTGCACCGGCACGACTTATTGCGCTATTAGGGGTCTAACGGTTACCATCCCCTAGGCCCGATATGTGATACTCTTAGAAGAACAGACCGGACTATACGGAAATTGTCATAGATAGGCTCAGTAGGAGTTCGAATGAGCTTACTCATCGACCTTCTTATCGACAGATACCTGGATAGCCATTACGCATAGCTAGTGCCGCTGACGGACTTGTGGTTAAACCCTGCCAGCGTACTGTCGAGTCTTCAGAGTCCCACAAAGAAGGTTTCCCTGATTCGGGCGAAACGATGTAGAAGCCGTATGGTTTTACAGCACGGTTCCGATCACATACGTGTATTGTCTACACGAATGTTGTTCAGACGGATAATACTAGTGGGCTTTGGTTTAAGCCGGATTCTAGTATTATATTATAGGATTATTATCTCGTTGTATTCGAATTTTTCGGAATACGAATACGGGTATGTATATACGGTGAGGGCATTCTTGTAATTTCACAAGAGATGCTTTTAGAAGGGGACACATCATTATTTGGATTTATCTATTTTTAGAAATAGATTAATGAGGTGGAAAATGGAGATATTTATGGTATGGTGAAGCATGGCTTGTTTTCATTTTTTTATTTGTTTGGATTCACTATTCAAGTATGGTTGATATTTTCAATTGGAAAATATTGCATGCTTGATGGGGGTAAGGGTGTGAGCCATCCTTCACTTAGCCAAGACTTGGTTCATTTGCAAACTTTCTTTCTCTCTTCAATTTTTCTCTCATTCTTCCTCAAGACCTAAATCTCTCACATGAGTTGTGAACCATTAGGTCTCTTGAGATTAAATACTCCATTAAACTATCTACATCTTCTAAGCTGCCTAGCTTAGCAAACTAGATACCTTAGTTACTTTTCGGTTTAGAGGTTGGAGCTTGAGGTATAGACTCTCGGGTAGATCATCTTCGACACGAGGAGACCGACGATCAAGCGCGATCCGGATCATCGAGGAGCTCAATAAGAGGAGGAGGAGAAGAAGACCCGAAGGACGAGAGGTATAAAACTCTTACCGAGTAGTTAGAACTTCCAAGTAGTATAGCTAGTTAAGGTTTCTGAAAAGATCCTGAAGTTAAAGTCGGTGTTGCAAAGTATGAAAAATCGTTTTTTGTAAATTCCGCCTCCCCACAAGTGCGTGGGGTGTGCGACATCGACTTACACTCTTTCCCGGCCACCGCCGCCGTCCCCACCACTGCCGTCTTCTTTCTCTTTCTCTTCAACACCACCGCCACCGCCATCATCATCGTCAATAATTCATGATATCAATCCATCATTTAGAAAGTTCATAGCATCATTTGGGGAAAACGTCTATAGTTCTTGTTAGCAAGTTGAAATTTAGCCAAAACTTTCTATATATAATTTTCCTTTAACATTGTTATAGAAATCGAATCTATAGAATTCAAGTTAAGAACCAATTTTTCCCCCCAATTATAACTTCTATTTAGCATTGCTATAAATACCACCTATATATATATATATAAAGATGTGTTAATTATAGGGGAGGGGGCGGCGGGGGGGGGGGGGGGGGGGGGGGGGGAGGGGAACCCTGTAGCATACCCCGAGTGGCACTTATCTCCCTCAAACATTTTATTTAAACCCTTGACACCGTTAATTAAATCGTTCAAGTACACGTGACTTACACGACTAAATCAATTTCCTATAATACCCTTGACTACTTCATTATAACTCCAATTGTTTTATCTTGTATCTAATCGTCTCTCTCTTATCCAATCCAAATCTAGCCAGAATGATCTCTTTCACAAGTCAATTCCTCAAAGGTTTCATCTAGGGCTTTCAAAGAATCTTTTAGTGTACCAATTAATTCAACAAGTTGACAAATATATTCGACAACTAATTTCTATTTTTCTCCTTGTCAAAATATTTTCAGTTAGATCTTACTTTCACATAACTTAGATTTTTTAAAACACTATGAAAAATAATAATAATATCGTCTTGATTGAAGAATCTTGACTTCTATACAAAGATTTCACCACCATTGAAATTCCAAAATGAGTTGCAATGATATCAGTGAAGATCTTGAGGTTCTATGGAAAGACTTTAAGAGGCATGCTGCAGTGTCCCTGCAGGCCCTGATTAAAGTGCTCTCACCAAGACATGGGTGGGCCCAGGGGTGATTTTGCAAGAAAGCCCTGGTCCCACCCTCCTTTGGGTGAGGCCGGTGCAGGCCTTGTTTCCTCCTATAGAAAACTTCCAACTCTTTTCATCCAACAACCTATCTCTGAAAGGTTCAAAATTCTCACCGGTGCAAGAAAATGCGTTGTTAGCCGTAGGGTTTATAAATCCACTTATGCAAAATTAATGGAGATGGGAAAATGTGAGGTTGGTTGTAGGGTTTATATTAATTAAGCGTAGTATAGTAAAATTGATTAAGTTGAGAATCAGGTATAAACCATCTATAATTGAAAGATTTGACGGTGTTAGGTTTTGGATTAAGTGAGGGGTTGCATATGCTAATAAAATGTTTGAGGGGCTATAAGTGGCCACTCGGGTATACTACAAAGGGATTTTCTGTAATTAACCCTAAAAAGATTTTAGATGTGGCGTTCTACATGTATATAGAAAAGCTATTTTAACCGTAAACTATAAAAATTATAAAAATATCTCTCTCAAGCTTTGCATACGTAGTTTTGAAAAATATATTAGAACATGCTAATCTAAAATACTTCAGAATAATTATAGGCAATGTAATTCTTAATAAATAAAAAACTACTGATGCAATTATGTGTAGTGGGCCTTGCCCTGTTGGTTACGAATAGGATGAGAGCTCGTAAAGGACAGGACCACCCACCACTGTTGATTCATGCGCATGGATCATGGAAAGGTGCAATTATAACAATCACAATGTTCATGCAGCTCTGGATGTTGAGGATTGGGTGACACAACTCTCAAAGAGGATCTCTCTCTCTCTCTCTCTCCTCTTTCTCTCTCTCTCAAAAGCATAGTAATTTTTCACCCAGATTTATTTTTTTTACGGTTCCATAGATTCTATATAGACTGCTTGGTTGGTGATTAATTGGCTGCAAAATGGATCATAAGATACATCTTACCCCACAGAAAACATATTGCTTATTATTTTACCGTTGTGCTTATTTTCTGGGAGAAAAAACAATAGGTTAAAATCAGAAAATAGAATGAAAACAACAAGAATGATACCAAAAAAAATTAATTTTTGATTGGTTATATTTGGCTTATATCATTTTAGGTCGCTGAACTCTTGACAAGTTATTTGTGAGATTATATCATGTTAGCTCCTATACTCTCTTCTCTTGTTCAAACATTTGCAACTCATGCTCTTTTCTTTAATCCAACTGACACCCCCACCCCAATCATATTTTATAAATTAAAATAATTCTTATTTTGGGTACTATTACATTTCCGACTAAAATAGGCTGCAATAAATATGCTTTACACGCAACCTATGGCCCCCCAAAAAATGCATTGTGCTTACTATATAAGAAGCGGCTTTTTATAAGATGGCGAGTGAAATCTTATGAAACGCGAATATTATTTCTTGAAATGCATTACGTTTAGCATTCAATTTTGAGTATTTGAACTGGGAATCGTGCATGGCTTATTATCACCAAGTTTATCTATTTTATTAATTTCCATTTTTCAATACAAATATCTTATTGGCCTTCTCTGGGTTTTAATTTTTCTAATGTGCGCGTCGTTTTTAATGTTCATAATAGAAGTTGTTTGCCTAAAAAAAATTATCATCATGTATGACAATGTATTTAGATCTTCAAAATAACCCTTTTTGAAAGCCAGTAATCTGGTATTTTAACCGTTGCGTAAAGAAATAGTAAATGCCTCACGGACCGGAAATTTTTCTTGTGCTGGAAGGTCCAGAGTATCTAAATTTCTCTTGATTGTGTATGAGGTTAATTAATGCTGAATTGACTTAAGATTTCTTTCCTTCAGAGACCAATAATTATTCATACAAAAAAAATTAAAAATCAGAAATTAAGAAGAAAATTCTATAGCACTCACATGTGAGGTCACTATCAAGTGCGAAATGATGGGCCGACAATTTGAATGAAACATATTGTATATACTTGTACCTTCCATTTATGGACGTTCTGACTATATACAGTGGTTGGCTAGACTGCCATGACACTTTGACTCACAATTATTATCTTCTCTCCCACAAATTAAAAGTGCGGAAAATATTTTGAAAATGACCCTTTTGCCCTCATGATGCATGGTGGATTATATTAATTGGTAGTTAACATGTAGATGCAACCTATTTTCACCTTGTGAAGGTGACTTAGTTATTATGAACCAGACTAGATGCTAACTACAACTCAGGCAGATGGCTCATGCATTTTAGATGAAACCTACGATTGTCGGTATGAAAACAATTTTTCGTTCTAAAGTCTCGTGTGCGGAAGTTCAACTAGAAGTGGTACATCATTCTAACAACCCTTCAATCAAAATGTTGAAGCATAAATGATGACATAATTATTTGATTTCCGTTAATGAAATTGATCATGTATTTTAATTCCTTTATCCATATAAGTGTATAACTTTATGTTTGATATATATGCTTTAAATTTATAAATCGATTTTATTTATACCATTGACATTGACAGTTGAATTCATATGATCCACTTCATCAAGATAAGAATCACTATGTAATGACGTGATCTGACAATGGGTTAAACGAGAGGATGTAGATTATTGGCTTTCAATCAGCGAATGACTTGGAACGAAAACCATTTGGGGAAGAAGAGCCATTGGATTCATGACTGCAGGAGCAATACCCGCTTTAATGCAAGAGTGCTCGTGTCGCTGTACCAACTGATTAACGTATTGCCATTGTCTGAATTTTCGGCTTTTTATTCCAATGGTCACCGTCCCCTATACGCTGAAACAAAGCCTAATATGTTAGAAATTATTATTAACAAATGCAAGATTTAATCATATATGAAAGCAAATAATTAAATTAGGAAAAGAAAGATTGGACTGTTGGTGGATTTGGAAGCACGTCGAGGACGCTTTCCGTAAAGTAGATCGAGCCCCTGCCGTACAAAGGGATTGCGCTCTTCTACTTTCGAGATACAACTTGACCCACTTCTTTGATCTTGTTGTACGAGCCAAGATGGAACCTTCGAATCTGTGTAGCTTTTTAATAGTCAATGTATTATTATATTTTAAAGAAATAGAAAATAGTTTGAGAGAAAAAAGTCTCTGTATAAGAGTTTTATAGAGAGAAAACTCTTAGACAGAAACTTAAAATATTAGATTACGTTCTCTTCTCTCAAATCCCTTATATATAGGGATACAATACTATTGTTAAAATAACTATTTAAATTTGAACTTTAAAAATAAAGAAATTGTTAAAACATCAAAACAAAAGTGCCGCTTTTCAAAGTGGTTGGCAACTGCCAACATAACAGTTTTTATTTTTTAATTTTATGGCCCAATAGAATATAAAGTACAATCTAAATATATCTATCTATTATAACTAATATAAAATATATAAGATAAAACTAAAACTATAATTTTTTTAAAAATTCCTAACAATCCCCCACAATTTTTAAATATAAATAAATATAATAAGGTTATTAGGCGACGTTTATCATGTAATGGGTATTGGTATCGTCCGGGTTCGAACCAATACTTAGTGTAAACTAATTTCCATTTGATAGAAAATATGGTGAACTGTGTATTGAACCATTTTCCTTTTATTTCAAATTTCAAATAGTATAACACATGATATAAAAACTTACTGTGATTCGACTCAAAGGTAACGAATTTAAAGACCATGCGCCTGCATCTCATTTTCATGAATATTTTAAGGATTTGCCCAAAATGTTTTCCTATGGCAGCGGTCTTTACCGCATACTCATATAGGTGAGTTTTACAGAAGTACACCACAATTTAATACTTCACAAAAAATATTGCCTTTGAACTCATTAAAAATAAAATTTAGCCTCATATTCCATTACAGTTGAGTACAAAATTAATTACGGAATGGTTTGGGGAATTAGTCCATATCTGTACTCCTTCCAGTGATTCTATTAGTTTATTTTTACCCATTGAACCTTCTGTCGTGGTATTTTCAATTGGAAGGTTGGGTGTCCACTAATGATGACTATTTTATGGGCATAAGTGTCATCCCTAAAAAAGACTTATATACTTTATTTTTTGATAATTCTTTTGTTAAAGGATTTGCAATATTATTGTTCGATCTCACATAATCAAAAGTAATTAATCCTGATTTATAAGATTCATGTTCTTATATGCCTCTTTTTATCATTACAAGCAGAACTCTTTACTTTTTCAATAGATGCCAGGTTATCACAATGAAACAATATAGCAGGAATCGGTTTATTTATTAAAGGAAGGCGAAATAATAAACATCTCAGCCAATCGGCCTCCGTAGCCGCAAGGTCTTAAGCAATAAATTCCGCTTCCATTGTTGACCTCGAAATTAGAGTTTGTTTCATGGATTTCCAAGAAACCGCACCACCTCAAAAAGTGAAGATATATCTGCTAGTGGCTTTAGATTCGCTTGTATCGGCGATCCAACTAGCATCACAATATCCTTCAAGTACTGTCGGATATCCTTTATAATGCAAGCCTTAATTAATGGTTCCTCTCAAATACTTAAATAATCTATCAAGTGTTTTCCAACCTTTACCCGGATTACTTGTATATCTACTGAGTTTTCCCACCGCATAAGATATATTCGGTCTAGTATAATTTGATAGATATATAAGACAACCAATAAGTTGTGAGTATTTTAATTAGTTTACGTTATCTCCTTCATTTTTATCCAAATGAAAATTAGAATCAAAAGGTGTACTCACGGGATGATTATTATAATAATTAAGTTTCTTAAAAAGCTTTTCAACATAATGAGACCGAGTTAGGATCATACCATCTTGAGTTTTAATTAATTTTATGCTTAAGATGACATTAGCCTCTCCTAACTACTTCATGTCAAAATTACTCAAAAGAAATTTTTTAGTTTTAAGTATAACCTTTAAACTTGTGCTAAAAATTTAAATATCGTCTACATAGAGACAGAGAATGACACAATCATTACCATCAACTTTTATGTATACACATTTATCGGAATCGTTTATTTAAAAGTCATACGATAAAATTACTTTATCGAATTTTTCTCGTGCCATTGCTTTGGTACTTGTTTAAGAGCATATAATGATTTAATTAATCTACATACTTTATTTTCTTGACCATAAGTGGTAAACTTTTTGGGTTGGTCCATATGGATTTCTTCCTCTAAATCGCCATTAAAAATACGGACTTTACATCCATTTGATGCACCACAAGTTTGAAAATGGTAGAGAATACAATAAGTACACGTATTGTAGAAATTCTAGTAACCGGCGAATATACATCGAAATAATCTATGCCTTGTCACTGAGTTTAACCTTTAGCGACTAACTTGCTTTGAATTTATCAACTGTATCATCAGGTTTAAGCTTTTTCCTAAAAATCCATTTGCAACCTATGGTTTTACAATCGGGTGTCAAATTGCATAAAACCCATGTATTATTTGAAATAATAGAATCCATTTCTCTATCAATTGCCTCTTTCCAAAAATTGGCATCGATTAATTTCATATCGTAATATATTTCAGGGTCGTTTTCAATGAGAAAATTTTCATCTAAAATAGAATAAAAGTCATCACCAAAATTTTTCTGTTTTCTAATTCTTTTTCCTCTTCTTGGTTCAAAATTATTTTCATGCTCATAAATAGTAGAAGTGCTAGAAAATGCAATATTACTAGAAACATCAATGGAAATAGATTTGGACAATTTATGTTTCATAGGAAATACATTTTTCAAAAATTGTAGCATCGTTGGATTCCATTATTGTATTGGAAGAAATTTCACTACTATCAGAATTTATAACTAAGAAACGATAGGTAGAACTATTAATAGAATAGCCAATAAATAGAACATCTATAGTTTTAGGCCTTAATTTTCTTTTTTTATTGTTCAATGGTATGAAAACTTTATCCAAACACCTTCACACTATCAAATATTTCAAATTTGGCTTTCTATTTTTCCAAATTTCATATGGACTTTTATCCGAACTTTTATAAGGAATTCTATTTAATATGTAGCAAGAGGCCATTAAAACTTCCACCCACATATTATTGGATAATCCGTAAGTAATCAACATAGAGTTTACCATATCCATGAACGTTCTATTTTTACGCTCCGCTACTCCATTAGATTGCAGTGAATATGGTGGTATGACTTCATGAATAATACCATGCATTATCTTCACAATATCGATTAAATTCAAATGAAGTATACTCACCCCCACGATTAGATCGTAAAATTTTAATTCTTTTATCTAATTGATTTTCTACTTTTAACTTATATGTTTTGAACATATCAAAAGATTCATCTTTAGTATGAAGTAAATAAACACAACAAAATCTAGAACAATCATCTATGAAGGTAATAAAGTAACGCTTTCCCCCACGCATCAAAATTCCATTCATATCACATACATCGCTATAAGTTAATTGTAAAATACTAGATTCTTTGCGAGGTACAAAATTAAATGGTTTTCTAGCTTGTTTTACTTGCGAACAAATTTCACATTTAACATTACATTTGAAATTTAATTTTGGTAACAAACCCATACTCGACATCCTTTTAATTGTTTGAAAATTTGAATGTCCCAATCGACCATGCCACATAGATGATGATTCCAATAAAAGAGTAGTTGGGGAAAAGAAATTTATTTTATTTGTACATGATGAAACTACATTAATTTAAATAAGCCATCACGTAGATATCCTTTTCCAACAAAGCAACCATTTTTACTTAATACAACATTATTTGATTCAAAAACAATACGATAACCACATTACACTAGTAGCGATCCACTAATTAAATTTCTCCTCGCATTGGGTACATGCAGCACATTAGATAATGTTAGGACGTTTCCAGATGTTAATTTCAAATTTAGTCGTTCTTCTCCAAGTATGATGGCTGTAGAGTTATTGTCTATGTTTACGCTCCCTCCGGAGGTGGCCTGATATAAAGAGAAATATGAACGATCATAACAAACATGCACGTTAGCCCCCGTATAATCCACCAATCAATGGAAAGACAAAAATAATTAATTTCGGAAATTATACTAACATACTGTTCATAAGTAAGAGGGGATTATTAGCGGTCAATATATTGACAAGTGGATGAGCCTTTTCTTTTTCTTGGCCCTTTTTCTTAATTGTATGACTGTTTGTACTTTCGTTTAAAGCAAGCCTTGACGAGATGATTCTCCCTCCCACAAATTCAACATACTTTTCCATTTTTAATTATTTTGCATTTGGTTTAAAACTATGATTCTTTTTATTTTTGAAAAATTGTTTGCCTTTCTTTTTCATCATAATTTTATTTTCTACCAAATGCACCTTCGATTGAATTTCAAACTTAGAATTTGGTTTGTCTTTATCTCTTTATTTTTCTTCAATTCTAAATGAGCCAATCATCCAAGGAAATCTTTGTCCTTTCATGCCCAACATGCAATGCAAATTGATTTCACGAAGGTGGCAATTTTTCAATAATGGATGCAACAATATAGGTTTCGGTCATGTCAATACTATGTTCATCCAAGTCATGTAATATGTCTTGAATCTCATGAACTTGATTTATAACCGATCGAGAATCAACCATTTTGAAATCATTAAAGGAGTCGACCGTATATTTTTCCAAACCCACATCTTCATTTCCATATTTAGTTTTAAGAGAATGCCATAATTCAAAAGAAGTTGATGTAGAGTAATAAATGCCATATAAAAGATTAGAAAGAACACTAAGAATGTGACCATGACAAAGAAAATCAATTTCTTGAGATGTTCTAGCGCGTAATTTAGCATGCTCAATTGTGAATTCAAGAATGATAATAGGAGTTTCACCACTTGATGATTTAGGATGCTTTTCTAGAGTGGAATCACTCGATTTAGGATCTTTATCTTTTGACAAAGTGAAATCACTATCTTTTTCAGAGATGTCAATTTTAGAATTGATGATTGCTGATATAAGTTCTAAATAAGTTAACCAATATCGTGTTTTACATTACCACTTACGAAAATTAGATCCTCCAAATTTATCGGGCTTAACATCATCATACGAAGGTGCCATTTTTTTTTTGAAAAAACAAAATTAAGATTAAATCAAGCAATGCAATCTACTTTACAAATGTTAGAAATTATTATTAACAAATGCATGATTTAATCCTATATGAAAGCAAATAATTAAATTAGGAAAAGAAAGATTGGACCGTTAGTGGATTTGAAGGCACGTCGAAAACACTTTCCGTAAAGTAGATTGAGCCCCATACCATACAAAGGGATTGTACTTTTCTACTTTCGAGATACAACCTGACCCATTTCTTTGATCTTGTTATACGAGCCAAGATGGAACTTTCGAATCTGTGTTGCTTTTTAATCGTCAATGTCTTATTATATTTTAAGGAAATAGAAAATAATTTGAGAGAAGAAAGTCCTTTTATAAAAGTTTTATAGAGAGAAAACTCTTAGACAGAAACTTGAAAGATTATATTACGTTCTTTTCTCCTAAATCCATTATATATAAAATACAATACTAACATTAAAATAATCGTTTAAATCTGAATTTCAAAAATAAAGAAATTGTTAAAACACCAAAACAAAAGTATACAACTTCTCAAAGTCATGACTTCTCAAAGTGGTTGGCAACTACCAACATAACAGTTTTTATTTTTTAGTTTTATGACCCAATAGAATATATAGTACAATCTAAATATCTCTATTTATTATAAGTAATAGATAATATATAAGATAGAACTAAAACTATATATTTTTTAAAATTTCCTAACATAATATATGTTCTCCAATGCAAAGGTCCCTTAACGTTAGAAGCTGATCCGAGTTTACATAATTTTTAGCTCTCCCTCCTAGCAAAGGACGATTTGATCAGATATAAGTTCTGAGAACGACAACTAAGGGATTAATGCCTTTCGTTTTCTTCCTTCGACGGCCCTTGAAAAAAAAAAGGTGACGGCATAAGGAAAAGAGAGGCCATGAGGCTAGATAGCCTAACAGCTGTCCAGCTTTAAAATAGATAGGTTTGAACTGACGATGGAATTAATTTCCAATGAATTAGCTTATCGGAAAACATTTCTTAGCGAGTCTTCTGCTATCATCTCTCTTTGCAGGCATATGTATATGTGGTTTGTTCTAAGACTATACACTGTATACCGTTATGTAATCACAAAGATGAATGAGAGATGCAAATTAAAAAATATCTAAAATGTTTTAAGGTTTATCAAATTAAATTGATTATTGTACGCCCCATATTTCATCCTCACTTTAGTTATAAATCTAGGTTTTGTTCTTCTTTCTTAAAATTACATAGGCAAATAGAAGGCATGGCCAATACCCACTCTAAACAAATTAATCTTCCTAATTTGCACTTTTATTAAGTTATTTTAAAGTTTCATATTTTTTTCTAAAATGCTAGTTGCAGATATAGTATTGAGGGAGCACTTATACTCACTTAACTACGACAATAGACATTTACACCCTTCCTTTTTCAAATTCCTTGTTTTAATCTCGATTTTCCTCCTCTTCTTCATTTTATTCCCCCAAGATACAACTTTCTTCCCTTCGTTTATTTCTCAAAATACAATGAAAGTCAATTCTCCTTCACCCCTTCTCCACGTAATCCACCTTAGAAATCAGACACAAAGAGGGTGTGATGTTTGTGGGGCTTAAGGTTGGAGGGGAAGAGAGAGAGAGAGAGAGAGAGAGAGAGAGTTTTCATGGTAATTGTTGAAAATGGAGGAAAAAAAGGTTTTTTTAGGAATGAAAGAAAGAAGGGGAAAATCGGGACGTGATGGAGGCTGTGATCTTCCACAGATGTTGTCCTCCGTCGATCTGATAGTGAGCAGTTTTTATTGGCTGAGATTTGTTTCGGGGGTTGTTGAACGTGTGGATCTCAATAGGTTGTTGGAAGTTGCTGAGGCCAAGCTACCGCAAGGGAAGTCCCGGGGTGGGAGAACACCGTAGGACCCTCCGACGATCAAGTTAGTGCCGAGAATAAGAGAAGCGCAGCGACCTATTGGGTTTAGTTCGAGTTACCTAAGTCGTATGAGAGAGAGGTTTATATAGTGGTCGGGTGGAGCGAGCAGGTGCGAGATCATCGCCGTCAGTTACGTCCTTGCATTATTCACATTAATGGTGGGATATGCCCATTAATGGGGGGACGCGCTAGCGTCGGACGCGGAACGTGGGGAGGCAGATATCTTGCCCTGGCGAGATACACGAAGCCGTTGCGGGGGCGTTTGGGTTCCGCGCTCTCGGTTGATCGTGGAAGCCGAGAAAGCTCGGCTTGTCAAGAGGCTCGGAGACGAGCAGGGAGGCTGAGGATGCTCGGCCTTTCAGATGGCTCGGAGACGAGCAAGGAGACCGAGGAAGCTCGGCCTGTAAGATAGCTCGGAGACGAGCAAGGAGACTGAGGAAGCTCGCTGGATTGCTCAGAGGCGAGCCTTTGGCTGTTTTCTAGGTGAATATGGAAAGTAGTCAGGGAGGTCTCCGAAAGGTCGGATGCATCCTCGGAGACAAGATCCCGAGGAACGCCCCTAATGCATCTCATTTATTCCATCTCCATAGCATTCGGGGCGCGTCATCCTCCACGTGTCGTAATCTGAGGAGATACCACTTGTGAGCATCATCATTAGCCCCCCACTCTCGTTCTGACCTATTCATGGGTCGGATCGAGAGTGGCCTGCTTGGTTTTTCTTCTGCTCAGTTTGGTGCCAAAAATCATGGTGTGGATTGCCCAGGAACGACATGACGTTTGGCGGTTGCGTTGTTTCGATCTTTGGGCCCATGTGTCGCCTCGTCGTGCGCCTAAATTTTCGCACGTATCTCCAATAGCGTCATCGGATCAATGAAATGATGGCGCTTTAAAGAGAGGGCGTCGTTTCAGTTGATCGTTAGTTGGGGTATGGGTCACGTGTCGGACGTCGGTTGGCGGGCAAGACAGGCTGTCTTTGACTCCTGCAATCGAAGAGACGTCCTTAATGGTCGACCGCCATGTGGAGCTTCGACTACCGCTAGGCGTTACATTTTGTTTTGGTGGGAATCAATCTGGGCCGTAGGATCTTTGGGGTGTATAAATAGGAGAGGACCATCCTAGGGCCAACACTTTGCCTTAATTCCTTTCCGCTGCTTGAAGATTGCTCGGAGCTCCTCCGCATAGATCGGATTTTCCTGTCACGACCCGAAGGTACGGAACGTGACTGACACTTAAATTACAAAACGTCTAAAGGCGTAACATAATCTAAGTAAGCCAAAGCCCAGAAAACTAAACCGTTTAACAATTATAGTGAAGAAAAACTTGCTTTAAGGCATGTGGTTTTAACAAAAATAAGTGGCATTAAACATTTAAAAGCAACATCATATTTTCCCGAAAATTTTGGCAGAGTCTCCTTTGTAAATACTGGCCCCCAAACGGGTACAACACATGAAAATACATATAAATGATGAATACATGCATCCCTAAGCGGGAGCTAGCTCTCCACCAAAGGCGGAATCACGACCACAAGCAATAAATATGTATCATAAAGTGCGTAATAAGCATCTGAAAGCGAGAAATGAGAAAACACCACGTCGGCTCAAGTAGGCATCGACACCAAAAACCACAAGTATAAGTCTCACGAGTCTCACCGGCTAGTCCAATATATAAGGGTAGATGGAGTATACTAGATACAAAATAATATACATGATGGAATAAAATATCCTCGCAACCCACCTACGAGCAAGTTGCAAATCAAGCAAATGAAGCCAAAAAGAGGAAGAACGCCCGCCGCTACTGCGTTGACGGGTCAAACCTGTAAGATACTATGGCACAACGGGGGTGAGTTGCCAACTCATGAGTAGCAAGTAACATCTAATAAGGCTATCGTAAGCATGCACGCAAATGCGTCACAACCTACATATACCAAAATGATACGATGCACAAGTATGAATGCAACATGAATGTATAATCAACACAAAATCATGATATATCTGATATAAGAAGATCTGTATTTTTAACTTAGTAAAACCTCTGTGCAATAAACTGAAGTATCATCACTGAAATCAATAGAAAACCCGTGTCAAGTATCGACACAATATATCTATATCCCAATATCTCAATGTCTCAATATCTCAATATCTCAATACCTCAATGTCTCAATATCTCGGGCTCCGTCAGTCCGGATCGGTCCATATCATCAAATCTTACGACCACGTCGGTATCCTCCGGATATCCGCCGCGCCAAACATCACCGGTAGTTAGTCTGCCCCTGCCGGGCTCATCGTCATCCCCACAAAAACACTCTCGCCCCGGGGTACCATACCGGGTCTACCATGTACCCGAGATGGTTCATCCTCCTCCTCGAATCGGGTCTCGAAAAACAACAGAAATCAGGAAAACTCATGGTGGAAAACACGCATATCATATCACGACAAAACTGCAACTTGCATTTTTAAAAATGATAATAGGTTTATTAAATTCTTGCGGTTTTTCCCAAAATCCATAAATCTCATAAACACGGAAATCTCCAAGAAAATCACAATATGTGAACATGTCAGCGATGATGAATGCCTATGGTATCAATAATATGAAATACGGTGTGTGACTAGAAGGCTATGCATGAACGATGGTGTAATGAAGTATATACATATGACTAGCAATCCAACGTATCCAATCCTGATGAGATGGATATACAACTATAAGTCTACATATCATATATGATGCAAATGCACGGGTATCGATTCTAAGCAAGTTCTATATTTTTCCTGACATAGCAATTACCAATGGCGTGTGTGTTCGCATGAATAGTGCACGTGCGGCATGAACCAATGGTAATGGTGCAAGTGTCATATGAGATGATATCACACATATATATAGAAGATGATGTGATGCAACGAGATGAATAACTAGGAACTACGCATATAAATGCAAGTACTACTAGCAGTCCCAACTATCGGGCGCCTTGCGCCATCCAGAAGATCCTCCCGTAGATGTGTACATCTATTCACCGGGATGCCTCGGCTAATCTGATCCGATCTCAGACTTGCCTTTTCCACGCCACATCCGACACCTCTGCACCCGATCCTAGAATCGTACACAAGTAAATAAGAGGATATATATAAAAAATAGTCGCGGACACAAATGATACAAGTCAACCACGCGCACTAACTGGACGCGCACGCACTTGGTGCACGAAACGCGCTCGCGACAATGCAACAAACCACAACTAGGGTCCCTATAAGTGGCAACTACCAAGCCTAGAACCCAATCGCGTATTTATAACACACTAAATATTATAAGAAATAGGTTATAGATCGTCAAAACCTCAAACTTAATTAAAGTCGATTTATTCCAAAAACCTAGTAAACATCGCCTAACCATTTTAGTGAAAATCTAGATATTTTAACAATTCTAGTGGCCACAATGTTCACTTAATAACTTAATTAAGACATACAAGCCCTAACTAAATTTTAATATCACCTAATTACACTAATCATAAAAATTAGTTTGCAAAAAATATATAATTAGGACAAATTAAAAGTAACAATTAGCAAATTAGCAACTAGATTAGGTTTTGCAAGTCTTAACATGATAAACTATACATTGCAAAGATAATCAAGTGATAAAAATCCTAACTTGAACCCCAACCATTCTCTTGAAAACTAAACCTTGCAATTAAAACCATATTTAAACACCTAATTAGCTTAGATTGAAGTAATTATCTAACAAGTAACCATTGGGTTAGGATTTATAACTCACAATTTGTAGATCTAACTTGCAACATAGCCTTCCAAAATGGCGTCTTTGCTCCAAGATCCATACTAGAGTGGTCAAGGAAAAATGGGTAAAGATTTAATTAGGAATTAGTGGAATTTTGTGTTGATTTTTAAGTGAATTTAGAAGATTTTAGAAAATGAAATGAAGAAGAACGGGGGGGGGGGGGGGGCTGCTGTAGGTTCGGCCAGCAAGAGGAGGGGAAATGTGTGAGGTGAGTGAAAAATACCTAGTCAAGAAAACCCATACCTCACTTATCTTTATCGCATACCTTATTATCTTTATTTTATTTCATATTTGATTAGAAAATGAGGGGATTTTCTAATGAGATGGGGAAGGGCAGCAGAATTCAGCCAAGAGAGGAAGAGAGAGGTGAGTGTATGAGTGTGTATAATGCCAAGTCAAGAAAAGCCCATACCTCAATTCAACATGCCCATACATCTTTGTTTATTATTTTCTTTTAAAATTTCTTTTCCATTAAGTTTTTCTTTAAATTTCAAGAACCATCTTGACAATTCTTTTCATTTCAAAAATAACATGTTATATTTTGGTTTAATGTGTCATGGTTCACTAAAGTATAATTAACCCATTCCAATTTGTAATTATCACTAATTAAATGTATAAGTGAAAGCTTGAAATAATATTTAAAATAATTAATTAAAAAAAATATTTAAGTAAACTAGAAATTTATAAGTGACCAATTAAATATCAAATACTAGCAATTACATAGCTAGAATAAGTATATTTAAGTCTATGTTCAAAATAATTATATCTTGGTTTTTACAGAAAACTTTATATTACCGATTATCGGAAAATTCCCCTAAACGATTTTCAAAACGTTACAGTCTTCCCCCTTAAAGAAATTCGGTCCCCGAATTTAAAATCTAACTACGCGTACCCTCGAAGAGATGGGAATATTTCTTCCGCATCTTTTCCTCGGCTTCCCATGTGACCTTTTCGCCGTTCAGGCCACGCCAAGAACCTATTGGATGGTATGACCTCGGATCTCAGTTTCTTCACCTGCCTATCCAGAATGACTATCGGCTGCTCGGTGAAAAAAAGATTGCGCTCTAGCTAGATCGTCTGATGCTGAATCACATGAGAGGGGTCACGTAGGTACTTGCGGAGCATCAATACATGAAACACGGGGTGAATATCTGGGAAGCTGGGTGGAAGAGCCAAACGATAAGCAACTGCGCCGACACGCTCGAGAATCTCGAAAGGGACCTATATATCTGGGACTAAGCTTCCCTTTCTTTCCGAATCTCAACATGCCCTTCATCAGGGAAACCCTCAAGAAAACATGATCGCTTACTGTAAACTCAAGTCTGCACCGGCGTCGGTCTGCATAAGATTTCTGCCTGCACTAGGCCGCTCTCATCATATCCCAAATCATCTGAATCTTTTCGGTCGTCTCCTGCATAATCTGCGGCCCCAAAATGCTGCTCTCATTGAGCTCTGTCCAATAAACAGGCAATCGACATCTCCTCCCTTATAACGCCTCGAAGGGTGCCATCTGAATCGTCTCCTGGAAGCTGTCATTGTAGGATAACTCTATCAAGGGCAAGTGGCGATCCTGACTGCCATGAAATCTAGAACGCAAGCTTAGAGCATGTCCTCACGAGTCTGAAAGGTCCTCTCTGATTGACCGTCGGTCTGCGGATAGAAAACTGCACTGAAACTCAATCTAGTGCTCAAAGCCTCCTGAAGTTTCTGCCATAGTCGGCTGGTGAACTAGGTGCCTCTGTCGGACACAATACAAGTCGGAACTCCATATAGTCGCACAATCTCATCAACATATATCTGAGCATACTGAACGAATCCGAAAGTGGTCTTGACTGGCAGAAGGTGAGCCACTTTCGTCATTCGGTCTACGATCACTCAAATAGAGCCATACTCTCGACTGGTCCTAGGTAGACCCACGATAAATTCTATAGAATTTATCTCCTATTTCTACCCCGGAATGGGCAAAGGTTGTAACTCTCTCGCCGGCCTCTGATGCTCCGCCTTCGCTTGCTGGCAGTCAAGCATCCCGTAACAACATCCGTGACATCTCTCTTCATCCCTTCACACTAGTAGACATCTCTCAAGTCATGATACATCTTGGTGGAAACCAGATGAACACTATATGCTGACTGATGCGCCTTTTCTAAGATCTTGCGTCTCAGTCCCTCGGAATCTGGCATACATAGTCGAGTCCCAAATCATAGTACTCCCTGGTCATCAATCACGAACTCTGAATCTCTGCCCTGTCGAACCTGCTCCAAGATCTCTGACAAACGAATGTCATCGGACTATGCCTCACGAATATGATCAAATAACCGTGGATGTGCACGGACACAGAAAAGTTGTCCCCCGGTCGACGTAAACTCAAACTGTACTCGGCTGTCACAAAGAATCTGCTAATCTGTCGTCGACTGTCTTTAAACTGTGCTCAACAAGAAAAGCTACCTCCGGGCCTCCGACTCAAAGCATCTGCCACAACATTCGCCTTGCCCGGACGATAAAGAATCTTGCAGTCATAGTCTTTCACTAGCTCCATCCATCTGTGCTGTCCCAAATGTAGATCTCCCTGCTGAAAGATATACTTTAAGTTTCTTGTGGTCCGTAAATATTTAGCACGACTCGTCGTATAAGTAGTATCTCCAAATCTTAAGTGTAAAAACCACCGCAGCCATTTTTAAGTCATGCGTGGAATAGTTCTGCTCGTGCTTCTTTAACTGCCGAGAACCATAGCAATAACCAACAAAACCGCCTGATCCTAAAGGCAAAGATAATACTAGCGCCGTAATCAAACGAGTCTTCAACAGCTGAAAGCTCTGCTCGCATACCTCAGTCCAACGAAAAGAAACACCCTTCCGGGTCAATCCGGTCAACGTTGCAGCTATCTGCGAAAAATCCTGTACGAAATATCAATAGTATCCGTCCAAACCAAAAAGGCTGTGAACCTCCGTCACTAATACAAGTATGGACCAATACTGAACGGCCTCGATCTCATTCAGTTCCATACATATACTATCTCTCATAACTACGTGACATAAGGAGTCAACACCATACAACCAGAAAACACACTTAGATAAATTAGCGAATAACTGGTGCACCCTCAAAGTCTACAACGAAATCCTCAATTACTGCCCAGGCTCCACTCGGCTCCAAAAGTATATTAAGGTGTCATCAACAAACACAATGATAACTGATCAAGAAACGGCCTGAATATGCGGTTCATCAAGTCCATAAACGCTGCTGGGGCATTGGTGTGCTCGAACGACATCACGAAGAACTCATAATGCCCGCAACGCGTGCGAAAAGCAATCTTCAGAATATCATCCTCTCAAACCCGCAACTAATGGTAACCTGATCGTAAGTCAATCTTCGAGAAATGTCCCGCACCCTGGAACTAATCAAATAAATCGTCGATGCGAGATAAGGGATATTTATTCTGCACAGTAACCTGATTCAACTGACGATAATCAATGCATCAACACAAACTGCCATCTTCTTTCTTGACGAACAAGACAGGAGCTCCCCAAGGCGACGCACTCGGACGAACAAGCCCTTTATCCAACAAATCTTGCAACTGATCTTTCAGTTCTTTACGCTCCGCCATGTCCATCTAATATGGCGGTATAGAAAAAAAACTCCGTGCCGGGAATCAAGTCAAAGCAGAACTCAATATCGCGCTCTTGGGACAAACCAAGCAACTTGTCAGGAAAGACATCTGGAAACTCTCTCCCAATCGGAACTGTTCCCCTCCGAAAGACGCAGACGAGACCGCGCAGGTCCGCCTTGCCTGAATTTTGGGGCAGATGCTAATTGGTGCTATCCGTCCACCTCTCCGAAGATGCCAAGTTGATTTATGGCACCGTATACCGAAGGTTTAAACGGATGCGGCCGATGTAGCAGACTTCGTCAGATTCCCCCTCGTTTGAGGGGTTTTTGATTGTGGGGACGCTCTTCCCTGCAGGCGCAAGCCCCTGCAGTTAATTACGCTACCGCATCGCGGTAACAACTTTCTCCTTCTCCAGATGGTCACTTCGTGTCGTGGGTGTTTGTTTTGTGTTTGGTTGCCCGTGGATTGTATACGGAGACTAATTTATGTTGTCTCCCGTAGGGCGTGGATTAGTCCAAATCCGTATCTTCTTAGATTTGGGTTTGGGGGTTGGGTTTAAGGATACATTAGTCTCATTTGAGACTAAGATCAACTTAAACGTTTGTTAAGGATACGTTAGTCTAATTTTAGACTAAGATCAACTTAACGGGATCGTTTAGATCCGACAAGAGAGCGTTTGGGCTCTGTTGTTTAGTTTAGGTACATTGCGGTCGATTAGTTTAAGGACATTACGGTCCATTGTTGGTTTAAGGACATCTCGGTCCAATATTAGTTTAAAGACATTACGGTCGAGGTTAAGGACGTCATAGTCCGTGGATTTAAGGACTCCACAGTCCAATGTTAGTTTAAAGACATCACAGTCGAGGTTAAGGACATCATAGTCCGTGAGTTTAAGGACCCCACAGTCCGTAGTTTAGAGACGTCGTAGTCTATGAAATGTGTGGTTGTCGGGACCCGTCACCTCTTTGAAGACGTTGAGGAATTACAACGACAAATAAAAAATGAGTGAAGAGATGTACCTTTGAACCAGGGTGAGTTAAGTGATCTGTAGTCCGATTTGGAACTAAGATCAATTAATTATATTATGAGCACAATAGCTCAGTTAAGTCTGAATTGAGGACTCAAGGCGAACTTGGGCTAAGTCCAATCAAGTTAAAATGTTTAACATTCGTTTTGGGCTGTTAAGCATTTGTTTGGGTTTGGCCCTTTTAACAATGCGGAGCATTGATTTAAATTCTGACAATGTTTGTCTTTTATTGAATGCTAAGCATTCATCATATCTCTGGGGCTTATCCAAAGAACAATTTATGTTCTGCCCAAGCGCACATAAAAGTATATAGCGCGCTTGGCACTTGCGCCAGTCGATGAGCGCAGTGCGCTATGGTTAAAGCGCTAGTGCGCTTGGCGCTTTGCACCAGATGTTAAGCGCTGATGCGTTTAGCGCTTTGCGCTAAGTGAAGAGCGCAGATGCGCTTAGCGCTAGATGTAGAGCGATGATGCGCTTAGCGCTTTGCGCTAGATGAAGAGCGCTGATACGCTATAATTGAAGCGTTGAGGCGCTTGGTGCTGGTGCCATATAATGAGCGCAAAGCGCTTTTAGTAATGCAGCGCACACGTGAGGAGCACGTGGCGCGCTTAGCGCTGAGCGCTAGCCAATAAGCGCGGTGTGCTATGTTTGAAGTACTATTGCACTGCAACGCTTTGCGCTAGATGAAGAGCACTAAGGCACTTTTAAATTAGGAGCGCTAAGGCTCTTCTTAGGTTAATTTTGCGCTCTGAAGATTATCTTCTTTGATAAGAGACATTGTCTCAAGATTCCAAGAACAAAGTTCTTAACTTATAGGAGATACTTCAATCTCTTTTTGATGAAAGGCTTTGCCTTTATGGATCTGTGATCCTAAGAGAATTGAATAATTCTCCCCCCTTTATAATGAGATGTTCATGATCTCAGAAAGACAATTTGTCTTATAGATCTATGATCTGTGAAGTAAGTACTTCTTTATTTTTATGATGAGATCTTTTTTTATCTCTTTATAAAGGACATTGGTCTTTGTAGATCTATGATCTTTTAAGAAGAGAATTCTTCTCTTTAATTATGAGATGATTTCATCTCTTTGTTCATCACCATTCTTTTACCTTGAAGAAAAATCTTCTTTTGCCGAGTGCTACTTCTTCTTCTTGCGATTTTCTCAAATTTTAGGGAGGGGGGGTCCTCTTTTTTAGACTTGAAGTCTTGGGTCCTTTATATAGGGGAAGCTGATTTGTTGAATCAGTTAAAGAGATTTATTCTCCAATTGATTTGGGAATTTCCCCACCGTTGGATCCTTGATCCAAGGGCTTCTGATTTACAGAAGATAATTTTCTTGTTTTAACAAGATTGAGAAATCTTTCCTTCTTTACATAATTTGTTCTGTATTTTAGTGATTTTTAATCACCATTGGATCATTGATCCAACGGTGTTCCAAATTCAGGGCACAATCTTTTCTGTTTGGAAAGATTCAACAGAATTTTATTCTTGTTAACTGATGATTTAATCATATCCGTTGGATATTTGATCCAACGGTGAGGAACATTTAGTTCCAGCGCTAGCGCTTATGCGCTCTGCCCATGGTGCGCTAATTGGAGCGCAGCACTCTTAGCACTAGCGCACACGTGCTTTGCACGTGGTGCGCTACTTGGAGCGCAGCGCACCTAGAGCTAGCGCCTATGTGCTTTGCACAGGGTGCGCTAGTTGTAGCGAAGCGCTTTTATAAAAGCGCAGCTTTAATTCAAATTTCGAATTATGAACAGAGCTTTGCTCTAATTGGGGAAACAAATGTCCCTCCACCGTTGCGCTCACGGGGCCCACACGTGGGTGCAGCGGTGGCAACATCTCGACTCTTGGATCACCCAAGGAACTGAAACGGCGCTTAGTGCCTATAAATAGGACCCTTGGCCCTTGTGATGACTTCTGTTCATCTTCAATCCTTCTTGAAAATTTATTTTCTTCTTCAGAGCGCAGCTCTTCTTCTTAAGAATTTTTAAGGACGGAACTTTGTCGGATTAGGTAAAAGATTAAATCTTTTTGAGACATCTTTTAGGGTTTTACCCATTAACAGAGCTTTGCTCTTCATAGATCTTTGATCTAAAGAAAATCCTTTTTAGGTTTTATTAATGGAGCTTTGCTCTCTTGGAATCATAGATCTAAAAGGATCTTGCTTATGATTTCTTAATCTATTAATGGAGCTTTGCTCTATTCAGATCATATAGAAGAACTCTTAAGAGTTTGTTCATGGATCTTGAAGATCAAATTAAAATTTTATTTTTGATAGATTATTCCATCATCTTTTCAGAGCAAGGCTCTTCTTGAGGAATTTTATTCCTTCATCATTAGACTTTGACAGATGTCTGTCTAGTGAAGAGCGCTGCTCTCAATGGGAGTTTTACTCCTCTGCCCGAGGGATTTCTCATTTAATGAGAATCTCTTGAGGATTTCCTCATTTAATGTCAGCCTCATCCAATGATGAGGCTGTTTTATTAATGATGAACTGTCATCTAGATTTTGTGGGTCCCCTTTGGTCCCCTTTAACTGCATTGCAGTGCGATACGGATTTATAGTACCTTGTAACAGAATTTAATTTATAGCATTGGTGGATGAAAAATTCGTTCTTTTCTGCGCAGGCATTATATCTTCCGACACCTCCTTCCCATTCATTCGTTCAGAAGGCGGATTTCCTGAAGCACCCGTTGACCGAGAGGTTTTCGCGCTGATAAAAGACCATGATCCGGAGCATAAGAGTCTTCATCTAAAAATGGTATGATCAAATTATCATGGGCCGACGGAGCTTTTCCTGTGCGACACCCTCGGAGCCTATTTCAGCGATTGCTTATGCAGATGCGCCTCTGATAAATTACACTGTGGAGGAGGTCAACTGGACTTCAGAAGGTCTCCTTCGGCTTTCTATTGCCGCAATACCCGTGCAGCCGCCGGTGGCTTTGGACATACTAGGGCGACGCATATGTCAGGGCGAGTCATGCCCCTGGGGACAGCCGTACAATGTAGGACTAACTCCCCGTCACCCAGCCGGGTATTTGCAGTGGGCCCGGTATATTCTATCGGCGAGGAAGCCACAGTTGATGAAGCTCGGATTGTATCCCGCCGTTTATGCTTCTTTGTTTCAATATTCCACACCCCCTATATGGTGGGTCAGGGCATTTCTGGAACAGTGGAACATCCCAACCCACACCTTCCTTCTATCAGATCGAGAAGTCTCCATTTCTTTGGAGGAGTTTGCAGAGGTCTCGGGTTTACCCGTTAGGGGGAAACATTATGAGGAATTGCTTCCCCTGGATGAGTATGTTTTCGCTACCAAATCAGTGGTAATGGGTCTTACTCCCGAGAATACTATTCAACATAAATTTCCGAGCTTAATAAAGGTGTTGAATATGTACGAGAACCTCTCTCTTGCATCCGAAGGTCGTGGAGTTAGTTTTACGGCTTTTATCGCTGATTTTCTTCGCCCGGAAATATTGAAGGAAGAAGTCGAGAAATTCGCCAGTCTTGAAGACCCCTTCGGCTTGGGTTTAGGCAATCTGCCAGCGGTGGAGGCGGATCAGAAGAGCTTCTTTTTACCTGATACCCCGGTCATCCCTTTTGCAGAATTGGCGGCTCCTGGGATCGAAGAAGAAGCGTTCTTTTTAGGGTTCCTCGGGCTGTGGCTGAGTTGGTTCGCGCTTCTTATCCACCCTCGCCGTATGAGGCCGTCCGTCTTCTATCCTGCGCATCGGATGGTTGCTGGGATACAAGTGGCTGTGGGGATTGTTGGGTTAGCCCATATGTATCACGGCCTGAGCTTGGCGGCTGATACCACTGAGCCAGGGGTGCAGTCGGTAAACTTCCCGATGCATTATTTCACGTCATGGCTCAAGTTACACGTGCTAGGTGTCTTTGGCATCCATAAGAGGCCGGGTTTTTATGACAGGTGCAGGTTCCCTCGGATCATGCTACTGGTTGGCGCTTCTATCGTGACTCCGACGCAACGGGAAGCTAGAGGCTTGCTTCTTCGCCCGCGCACGGTTGGGGCTGACATGTCCTTTACTGATAATGTTCTGACTGTCGGCCAAGAGTCGGGGAAGATGGTGCTGCCACTGCAGGACATATTTAAAGATGGGGCCTCTGTGTTGAAAGCTCGGGAGATCCTTCATTTATATTCCATCAGACCGGGTTTCTTAGTGTTCAGGCAAAATGATGCGGCGTTATTCATGAGATACAATCCGCACCGTTTCGCCCAGCAGCTAAGTTACAATCAGGGCGTCCCACTTGAAGCCTTCTTGGCCGAACCTGCTGCTACCGAAGAGGGAATGCGGAGCGCACTGCATCATTTCATGCGCTTGAACACAGGGTCCAACTTCTTTATCAGCGAACCGAGTTGCGTTCCAAAGGCTCTTAATGCGTACGTGGCATGGTATCAGCATTCAATAGGCGCCGTCATCAGGGAAGAGAAGCGATTGTTGCTCGATCGCAAGGGTGCAGTGCCGGCTGGTGATCGAAATGTTCCTCTGAAGCGATGGAACATTGTTCAACCTCCCCTGAGAGAGGTCACTGTAGTTGAGCCTCCATACGTGTTAAGCCCTACGCGTGGGTTGCCCCCACCCAGCGAGCCTGAAAAAGAGGTGGCTGCCGCGTCCCCCGAGTCGGACGTAGGAAAAGAAATTGGGACTCGTCGTCCAAAGGCGTCTACCAAACGCAAACTCGTGTTATCGGCCATCGGCGCCCGTCCTCAGAAGAAAAAGAAACAAGTACTTTCTTTGGACACCATATTAGGCTCGATGCCCTCTGATCCGTCTAGCGAAGGCTTGAGCGAATATCGGACCAATGAGGGCTTATTCGGGACACTTGATGATACCGATTTGGAGGCTGCCATCGAAGCTTCCAAATAGTCAACCATCCTTGAAAAAGAGTCGGCTGCCCTTGCGCAGTCAGGTATACTTTACCCTTATCTCTCCGTTGTTCATTCTTTTATCATGCTTTGACTGACGCTTGCTATTTTAACAGGTGCCTCTACAGAAGAAGTTATTGCTGCTTCGCTTAAAACCTTTGGAGAGGAGGAAAGGCTTCGCGTCTCATTGCCAACAGATGCTCTTGAACGACCGATGACGGATACCGTACCGGTTCCGGATGTAAAACCCAGCTCTGATGATAATATCCCCTTGGCGAAGGTCCTGAAGAAGTCTCCTCTCTCTGTCAAAACCGAGAAGCGGCCCAAAAAGCAGACGACAAGGGGAAAGAAGAGATCTTCTAGAGCCATTAGCTCTGGGCCAAAACGGGGGAAGAAGACCGTTGCTAGTCCACCAGACGACAGTCTTCTTTTTCCTGGTTCATCTGCCGAGGAAGCTGCACAACTGGCTGAGGCCATAAGACGCTCAAAGGATGAATCCCATAATGTAAGGATCCCGAAGAGGCCTTATCCTGCCGTCATCTTTTATGAAGATCCTCCATCGATACGGCAGATATTCATAGGTCCTTTAGAAGAAGGAGGCGAGAGAGCCCTTAAGCAGGCTGTCTCAGCCGACACTGAGGATGCACTTTCATTGTGGACCGGTGGACACGAGTCTACCTTCGAACCTCGGTGGGCATACCCCCTCAGGAAGGAGCGCCGACTTGAACAAGCCATATGAGAAGCTCCTTTGCGCATTGGTACACTTATATAGCTTTTTGGAGTATTTTGCACTGCATATATATATATATATATATATATATATATATATATATATATATATATATATATCCTTATCCTCATGCAAACTTTGCAGGGACTTCGCTGATGGCAGAGGAGATGAGTCCAAGTCGCGCCCTGACTATGGACTCCGCAAATATCCCTGATGAGGCGCTAATCAGTGTGGAGGGGGTTGATGCAATTGTTGTTCCTGCGATGGAGATTCCCTTGGTGATTCCTGCTCCCCAGGTGATTGCTCCTCCGGAAGAGGCATCTTCATTGTCCGCGGGTTCAATGGATATCCCTGGGGACAGCTCGGAGACCGCGGGACAGGTAGTCAAGGCCACCATCCTTCCATTGGAGCCCGTAGCGATGGTCATTGCTCCTCCACCGGAAGTTACTATACCGGTCCACCTCCCAGATGATGTGTCTGGGGGCACGGAGGAAGCCGCCGAAGCTGCTATCCCTCCAACCCAAAGTGGGAGGAGCATTGAAGGTATTGTTCCATCTTTTATTTTAACGATCTCTTCATTATTTGAACTTTTCTGTCTTTTCAGAGCTACGGGAATTGGCAGCGTCCATCGCTGGCCTGTCTCCCAGGAGGTCTTTCCAGCGTCTGCTGGAACTGGCTGCTCCACAGGCGATATCCCCTCAGCGCATCATTCTATCTTCCGGACAAGGTTAGCATTGTTCGCTCCTTTCTCGATATTGTTACTTCTTTATGTAACAATGTTCATGTCTTCTGTAGTTCTGGAGGCTGATGATGAGGTTGAGGTCCTCGATGGGCCCGGAGATCTTCCAGACTCTTCTCGTATAAACATGGGTAAGTAAAGTTTTGACGCCTTTGCATCTATCCTCTGTTTGCAACCTTCGCTGGTCATTTATCAATCTTTAACAGCTCTGCCTACTTTTACCGCGTTGAAGACTCGCATTCTCATGCCGTCTGGCCCTTATGCGCTGCGTGCATCCGAACGTATGGCCAAGTCAAGTCTTCACTCTTTGTTAGAGTTAATCGAAGACCTTCGTGTTGGTAGCTCGCTCACAGCCGGAGAATTTTCCGCTGAAGCCAACGGTTCTCTCCCCTTTCTTGCCACTTATCACAGTGAAGCATTTGTGCAAGTTTGGGTCGAATTCTGTCGTCGAGTGGAGGCTTGCTTGCATAGTCTTGAATGCGCACGCCTTCCTTCGGAGGTGGTGGCTGCGAAGACAAGTTTGCAGGAGTTGATTA
Source organism: Agapanthus africanus (assembly GCA_030015575.1). Taxonomy (NCBI): domain Eukaryota; kingdom Viridiplantae; phylum Streptophyta; class Magnoliopsida; order Asparagales; family Amaryllidaceae; genus Agapanthus; species Agapanthus africanus. Next base: position 306,923,320 of record CM057339.1, read on the forward strand.
AGCGGTACGCTGCTAATACGCTTTCCTGTGAAAAGAGACTCCGCCGAAAGTTCTCAGAGAGGAAGCTGGCTTCAACCGCGCTAGGGGAGCTTCAAGCTGAACTTACATCTAAGACCACCCACGCATATAAACTTTAGCAAGAGATTCAAGCCGTAATCAAGGACGTGGTGGCTGTTGATAAAGCTGTTATCTTTACCCGGACGATGGTTGATGCTCATAAAGCTACTGAGCATGAACTTGAAGGCCGGCTTCCCTCGCATCAGGCTCAATAGTCGGAAGCGGAGACCCGTCTCGCAACCATAGCCAATTTTGAAGCCGAGACCCAAGAAAGGAAGGATGAACTGATGAACCTTTTGAATCATCCGCCAGCTTGAAGAATTGTATATTTTTTATTCTTCTTTTGTACATACTCCTGAATGAGAGTATTTTTGGTTCTTTCATAAATTGTACTTTGTATTCATTTGGATTCATGAATAAAAGGGATATTTTGCTTCATGATGGTGTGTCCCTTTTAGTAAGTACATTTTATGGATAATCTACTTTGATTTCCTTGTAGGACAGCGATGGCTTAGGAGTCAGGTTAAGATCTGCTTCCAAAGGCTTTTCAATTTTATGAGCCGTGAGGGTCTCATAAAGAATTTTCTCCCTACAGGTCGAGAGGATCCCGTAGGTGTATTTTCTCCCTAAGAATCGTGAGGATTCCTAAGTGTGTTTTCTCTTGAAAGTCGTAAGGATCTCACAAGAGAATTTACTCCCTTACGAGTCGTGAGGACCTGCAAGTGATGGGTGAAGTTGCCCTTATCCTCATTTCACGGAGTCAGGGGTTGCTCTGGATGCTTCTCACGGATTCACTGCCGTGTTCTGCAAGGACCAGGCTCCGCTCTGGATGCTTCACACGGGGTCATTGCCGTGCTCTGCGAGGACCAGGATCCGCTCTTGACGTTTTCCACGGGGTCAGGAGTGACATAATCCGCATTCCACGTAGCCAGGAATTTTGCTCTAGATGCTTCCCACAGGTTCACTGCCGTGTTCGGTGAGGACTAGGCTCCGCTCTGGATGCTTCACACGGGGTCAGGAGTGACATAATCCGCGTTCCACGTAGCCAGGAATTTTGCTCTAGATGCTTCCCACGGGTTCACTGCCATGTTTGGCGAGGACTAGGCTCTGCTCTGGATGCTTTCCAGGATACTGTAGTTTAAAGACATCGCGGTCGAGTTTAAGGACATCATAGTCCATGGATTTAAGGACTCCACAGTCCGTTGTTAGTTTTAAGACATCACGGTCGAGGTTAAGGACATCATAGTCCGTGAGTTTAAAGACTTCACAGTCCAATGTTAGTTTAAAGACATTGCAGTCGAGGTCAAGGACATCATAGTCCATGAGTTTAAGGACCTCACAGTCCGATGTTAGTTTAAAGACATCACGGTCGAGGTTAAGGACATCATAGTCTATGAGTTTAAGGACCTCACAGTCCAATTTTTGCTCCGGATGCTTCCCACGGGTTCACTGCCGTGTTCGGCGAAGACCAGGCACCGCTCTGGATGCTTCACACGGGGTCATTGCCGCAATCTGTGAGGACCAGGATCCTCTCTGGACGTTTTCCACGGGGTCAGGAATGACATAATACGCGTTCCACGTAGTCAGGAATTTTGCTCTGGATGCTTCCCACGGGTTCACTGTCGTGTTCGGCGAGGACCAGGCTCCACTCTGGATACTTCACATGGGTTCACTGCCGTACTTTGCGAGGACCGGGATTCGCTCTGGACGTTTTCCACGGAATCAGGAGTGACATAATCCGCGTTCCACGTAGCCAGAAATTTTTGCTCTGGATGCTTCCCACGGGTTCACTACCGTGTTCGGCGAGGACCAGGCTCCGCTTTGGATGCTTCACACGGGTTCACTACCATGCTCTGTGAGGACCAGGATCCGCTCTGGACATTTTCTAGGGGGTCAGGAGTGACATAATCCGCGTTCCACGCAGCCAGGAATTTTGCTCTGGATGCTTCCCACGGGTTCACTGCCGTGTTCGGCGAGGACCAGGCTCCGCTCTGGATGCCTCACACGGGGTCATTGCCGCGCTCTGCGAGGACCAGGATCCGCTCTGGACGTTTTCCATGGGTCAGGAGTGACATAATCCGCGTTCCACGTATCCAGGAATTTTGCTCTGGATGCTTCCCACGGGTTCACTGCCATGTTCAGCGAGGACCAGGCTCCGCTCTGGATGCTTCACACGGGTTCACTGCCGTACTCCACGAGGACCAGGATCCGCTCTGGATGCTTTCCACGGGGTCAGGAGCGACATAATCCGCGTTCCACGTAGCCAGGAATTTTGCTCTGGATGCTTCACACGGGTTCACTGCCGTGCTCTGCGAGGACCAGGATCCGCTCTGGACGTTTTCCACGGGGTCAGGAGTGACATAATCCGCGTTCCACGTGACCACGAGGGGTTGACTTTATCCGCATTTCACGAAGTCGGAGTTTGACTCTCGGTCATCTGTACACCGCCGAGTCATGGAACTGGGAGTTGCCGCTGTTCCTCTTTGCTTAATGTTGGGTCTGTTGTAATAAGACAAATGTTGAGATGATCTCCAGGCTATTTGTGAACCGTTGAGATTTGGCTTCTTCTTCTGATGAAACCTGGGTAGGAAAGGTGTGATTCCTTCTTTGTTTGCGCCCCTAGATTATATACGGGGATTGACATGATATCATCCGCAGGGCATAAATTTCATTTCATTCATTTTTTTTTATTTCTTTCCACGATGCTCTATCATTTCAGATTTTGTATCGCGAAGGTTGCGATTGCCCAATCATTTCGGCCATTTTTCGCAGCGCCCAATCATTTCGGCTATTTGTTTTATTTTTACTCGCTATTTTTTTATTGCGAGTTGCCCAATCATTTCGGCCATTTTGCATGCATACATTTTTACTTGCTGATTTTGTTGCAAGTTGCCCCATCATTTCGGCTATTTCTTATGCATGTGTGGCCCGCAAGCTTTTTGCCGCAAGCTTGGGATTAGACACCGATTTCTGCATCAGCACCGCTACAACTGGGATATTGCCAGGAGAGAATCATCATTTGCCTCTGTCGATATCGAACAAAGGTGGCTTAGCGAACAGGGTTAGGATCCTGTCGACTAAGGCTTTTGACTTCATGAGCCGTAAGGGTCTCATAAAGGTATTTCTCTCTGTGAGTCGTGAGGATCTCGTAGGCGCGTTTTCTCCTTATGAATCATGAGGACTCCTAAGTGTATGTTCTCTTATAAGTCGTAAGGATCTTACAAGAGTGTTTTCTCCTTATAAGTCGAGAGGACTCACAAGGGTTTTTCACCGTGCGAACATACCCCTAGTCATGGGTGGGACTTTGTTAGGGAAATGTTTATTCGCGCCCGTGGATTGTATACAAGGGTCAGCATTGAGCCGCTTGTAGGGCATTAGTGGAGGTTGTGGGGGCTTCTTAAGAACAGGTTCAGATCCCTGTAGCTTAAGACTTTCAAATCTTATGAGCCATGAGGGTCTCATAAGAAGGTTCTCCTTACGAGTCGTGAGGATCTCGCAAGTGTAATTTCTCCTTAGTAATCGTGAGGATTCCTAAGTGTGTTGCTCCCTTGTGAGTCGTAAGGATCTCACGCAGGTGGTTTCTCCTTACAACGTCGAGAGGATCTTGCAAGTGTCTTTTAACGAGATTGAGCCCTTTCGGGTTTTCACAAACACTCGCCGGTAGCCCTGCTGTTTTTACTCACGGAGCCCTTTCGGGTTTTCATCCGTGCCCTTTCTGCTTATGGGAATACCGTTTTTCTTTCTTTTTTTTTTCTAACAAGGTTGTGCCCTTTCGGGTTTTCACAAAACTCGACGGTAGCCCTGTTGTTTTTACTCACGGAGCCCTTTCGGGTTTTCATCCATGCCCATTTTGCTTATAGACATACCGTTTTTCTTTCTTTTTTTTTTATTCCTTTTTTTATCAGCTTTGGGATGCTGCAATCCACCATAGTTTATCGACATCTCGGTCAACAGCTAGTTTTAGGAAATAGTGGTCCGTTGTTAGTTTAAGAACGTTCCGGTCCGTCGTTAGTTTAAGGACGTTTCGGTCTATTGTTAGTTTAAGGACGTTTCGGTCCGATGTTAGTTTAAGGACGTTTCGGTCCGCTGTTAAGGAAGCCGGTTACTACTTACAGAGTTTAGGCTTAGGAAGATAGCGAGCGGACATAGTCGTCGTCATCTATCATTGACCTAGGCCGTGGCTCGTTAGGCGTAGTATTTCTTCAGGAAGCGACCATTTATTGGCCTGAAGGGCCTTTCGCCGTGCATGTCCCTGAGTAGATAGGCTCCGCCCTGGTAGACCTTGTCTAAGATATATGTGCCTTCATAGTTCGGCTCGAATTTCCCCCGCTTAGCGCGATTAGGGATCATAGGTCTTTTAACCACTAGCACGAGTTCGCCTTGGCGGAATGTTCTCGGCCTAGTCAATCTCTCGTATGAGCGCATCATCTTTGCTTAATAAGCCTCCAGATTTTGTTGCGCCATGAGCCGGGTTTCATCAAGGGCATCGAGCTCCTCAAGCCGAAGGTGAGCGTTTTCTTCATCCGTTAGCTCGTAGTGAACCGCCACTCGTAGGGAGGGTAGCTCTATCTCGAGGGGGAGTACCGCTTCTATACCGAATACCAACGCGTACGGCGCTGTGTTCGTGGCTGTTTTGAACGTCATTCGGTACGCCCAGAGAGCTTCGTGCAGTCTCTCGTGCCAGTCCTTTTTATTTTGAGACACCATCTTCTTTACAATCTTCGTCAATGTCTTGTTAAAAGCCTCAGCCAGATCGTTAGCTCGAGGATTATATACTGAGGAGTATCTCCAGTCTATGTTGTGCTGTTGTGCGAAGCGGCTGATCTTGTGGCTTTTGTAGGCTGGCCCATTATCGGAGATGATCCGCCGTGGGGTGCCGAACCGATAAATGACGTGTGTCTTGAAGAAATGGAGGATATTCTCCGTCTTCACTTCCCTCAGCGGTACTGCTTCTGCCCATTTGGAGAAGTAATCAGTTATCGCCAAAATGAACCGATGTCCTCTGGATGATGCTGGTTCGATGGGGCCGATTATGTCATCCCCCCACATTTCAAACGACCAGCTAGCCACCGTTGGATGTAGAGGATTTGGATGCTGATGGATAAAGTCCCCATAGATCTGGCATGAGTGGCATTGCTTCACATACTCAAGGCAGTCCTGGATCATCATGGGCCAATAATAACCCATCCGTTTGATCTTCAACCTCATCTTCAGCCCGGCTTGGTGAGAACCGCAGAGTCCGTCATGAGTTTCTTGGACGACTCTTCTTACTTCTTCAGGTCCTAGGCATCTCAGCCATAAAGAATCAAATGACCTCTTGTACAGAGTATCATTGACGAAAGCGAAAGACGGAGCTCGTTTCATAAGCTGATGTCTTGAGGACGCATCTTCAGGTATTCGACGGGATTTGAAGTAGTCTATAAAGACTTCTCTCCAATCTTCGACCTTTTCTTGGTCTTTCACTTGTAGAGCCATTTGCTCGGTCGCTCCCTTTTCCTCGGACGACTCCGGAGATATTTCTGCCAGTGCAAGAACCCGACGGCTTTGTACCATGATTCTTACGTCATCGAGGTTCTCATCGGCCAATTCTTTAGTAAGCTTGTCTAATGCATCTGCTTTGCTATTTTCTGCACGCGGTATGCTTTCCAAGGTGTAGGAAGGAATTTGGGTCAGCAGTTGTTGTACTTTCTCGCCGTACTTCTCCAACTCTGGTTTGCACGTTTGATAGTTGCCGTTTACTTGACTAACGACCAATTGGGAGTCTCCATATATGAGGAGGTTTTCAATTCCCATGTCGATGGCGATCTCGAGTCCTGTTATCAAGGCTTCATACTCGGCTTCGTTGTTCGTCCTCGGCTCTGTTAAGGAGAAGGCAAAGCGCATTATCCCCCCTTGTGGAGTTAGGAAGATGAGGCCTACCCCCGATTTTATTATGGGGGTGTTTTGTTTGCGCTTCTTCATGGAGGATGCTCCATCGAAATAAAATTCCCACCGGGTATCACTTCCGTCGATCGTGTCAAACGCATGTTCGTCTGGCAGTTCGCAATTCAGAGGGGAATCGGCAGGTTTCGAATGATCAACGAGGAAGTCGGCAATGGCCTAGCCTTTCACTGCCTTAAGAGGCTGATAAGTTATTGAGAACTCTATCAAGAGCAAGGCCCATTTAGCAAGCCGTCCCGTCAATATGGCCTTTGACATCAAGTATTTGAGAGGATCCACCTTTGATATGAGACGGACTTCATGCGCCAACGCATAATGCCTGAGCTTTGTTATCGCGAAGATTAATGCCAGGCAGTGTTTTTCGATGGGAGAGTAATTACTTTCTTCCCCCAGTAGAACTCGACTCAAATAGTAGAGGGCTCTCTCCTTCCCTTGGTCGTTCTCTTGTGCCCATAATGCGCCTAAGGAACCTTCGAGGGCTGTTGTATAAAGAATGAGAGGCTTTCCCTTGACTGGAGCGGCCAGTACTGGCGGATTCTGCAAGTATTGCTTGATTTCGTCCAGCGCGCTTTGGCATTTGTGATCCCAGACGAACGGGGTCCCCTTTTTCATTAGGTGACTGTAAGGACGACACTTGCCTGAAAGATTGGCTATAAATCGCCGGATATACGCGAGCTTTTCTTGGAGAGACCGTAATTGCTTGAGAGTCCTTGGCGGGGGCATCTCCATAATCGTCTTGATCTTTGACGGATCTATCTCGATACCTCGGTGTCGGACGATGAATCCTAGGAATTTGCCCGAGGAAACTCCAAATGAGCATTTGAGAGGGTTCATCTTCAAGTTGTATTGCCGAAGGCGTTGAAATACGATCTTCAGATGCTCAAGATGTTCCTCGTATGATTTGATTTTAACCACGAGGTCGTCGATGTAGCATTCGACGATTTCATGTATGAGGTCATCGAAGATCTTCGTCATGGCCCTCTGATAGGTGGCACCGGCATTCTTTAGACCGAAGGGCATCACCTTGTAGCAGAATATACCCAAAGGGGTCCGGAAAGCGGTGTGCCTCTGGTCCTCGGGATGCATCTTTATCTGGTTATATCCCGACGATCCGTCCATGAAGGAGAAAACTTTGTGAGTGGACGTGTTATCTATCATCAGCTCAGTGACTGGTACTGGGAAGTCTTCTTTCGGGAAGGCTTTATTTAGATTCCGAAAGTCCACACATATGCGCACTGTCCCATTTTTCTTCATCACCGGGATGATGTTGGCGATCCAATCAGGATACTGAACTTCTTGGATGAAGCCGGAGTCGATTAACTTCTTGACCTCGGCGTTGCTACTCATCTCAAGCTCAAGCCGCATTCTCCATGGTGCTTGTTTGATTGGCTTAACGTCCGGGGATATTGCCAGTTTGTGGACAACAATTTCTGGATCTAGTCCTGGCATCTCGGAATAGTTCCATGCGAAGCAATCCCTATGTTGCATAAGCACGTCTTTTAGTGTAGCCATCCATTTTTCAGACAGCAACTCACTAACGAATGTCGGCCGCGGGTCACTTGCCGTCCCCAAATCGATTTTCTTGAGGTTATCTGCAGTAGTATGTATTCCATCCTCCAGCTCTTTCGGTGCCGGTGGAAATTCTGAGATTACCTCGTCATCATTGTTTTCGAAGCACCAGGGGAGGTCATCCATATCCTCGGGCTCTTCTTTTGATAGCGTTATCATATGACAAGTACGAGCTCGCTTCCAAGACCGATGTTGATCTGGTTCTATTCTCGCTGTATGCGCGGCTTTTGGTTCGTGCTTCTGTGGCGGAGTTATCCTCCAACTGTTGGATAGAGCGAACTTGCCGAGCTGATATTGGTCTTCGACCCAGTTCTTGAAGGTGAAGCAGTCTTCGAGAGGATGTCCTATCGCTCGGTGATAAGAGAAATAGTCTAGGTGAGAGATCTCATTGGCTTGCTCAGGGTGTTTAGACTCCGAAAGTGTAATCATTTGATGTCTTATGGCGAGATCAAGTATTTTCCGTGTTTTGTTCTGAGGAAAAGAGTATGCTTGACTCATCTTCTTTATAAGGGACGAATCTGGATTGTTTGGCTCCTGATCGCGTGGCTTCTTGGTCCCACTTTGTCGCTCTCGAACACTTTTCCTGCTCTTTGATTTATTTTTGCCTCTGCGTCGGGCCTTTTGTATGACGGGTTGACAGGGAGGAGCATTTTCATCTTTCGCAGCCTGTTGAAGAAGGTGTTGCGTCCTGGCTTTCTCGTAGATGGCCATTTCGCGATTGTGGTCATCTCGAACCTTTTGACCAGCTTCCCTTATAAGCTTGTCCATTTGTTCTTCGAACGACGGACTGGGCATTTTCACGTCGGGGGCTCTTTTTGGTTCAGGGTTAGCATTCTCCCACCGAGCATCCCCTTCTTCATCAAAGTCATGTACGACGTAGCAGTCGCGGGATTGCTCCCGTTTCTTGGACCGAACATATCCAAGCCAGATCATTTCTATTCTCCCATTGGGCAACTTGCGTTGAGTTCCGGGAACGTTCCAGATCCTGTCATAGAACTTAGCTTTTCGAGCGGTCTGTTTGAAAGGTACGCCTTGGCGCCTTAACAGCCTTTTTAGTCCGCTCATGTAATATCTGGGCAAACGGATGGGCTGGAACCTGTCAAGTGTAGAATCCGTGCCGTGCCAGATTTCTTTCTCCCCTTTAGTTTCCCCGGATCGGTAAAATAGGATCGCCTTTTCACCTTCTCGTCTGGGAGGGACATAGAACGTCTGCAGCTCTTCCACATTATAGGTATCAAGCGCGTCTAGTTCTTTATGATGTTTGGGCGGAACCATGGCAACTTGCAAACTTTGCTCTTCATCAGCGAATGTTTGTATTGAAGGCCTAGCCGAGAATATAGCTTGGACCTCATCATCCGAGTCGCTGCCAAAGATCAACATAGGAGCGGACGGTCTCGGCTTGTTGTACTGGGGTGGACCTGAATAAACTATCTCTACCTCTTCCTCAGTATCACTCCCGAAGACCGGAATGGTGGTGATAGCTTTGTTCTCCGGTTTGTGACATCTTTCTGTGTCCTCAAAATCTGGTAAGAAGTATTTTGCATCTTCGTACTTCCGAACTTCGTTCACGGAGAATGGGTTTAGCTCTCCTGTCACAGTATACTCGAGACCATCCTTGAAATACTTCATACACTGGTGTTGTGTAGAAGGGATGATGTTGTACTCGTGTAACCAGGGCCGACCGAGCAAAGCATTGTAACATGTCTTGGCGTCAATGACGTGAAACTTAATATCCGTGACAAGTAGCCCGAAGCGCAATGTCAGTATCACGGACCCGAGAGTCCGTGATGACTGGGAGTCAAAACCGGAGATGGTAATTTTATCGCGAGCGAGGTGCTGAACGCTCATGCAGATTTCCTTCAATACTCTCACGTTGAGGAGATTGACGGAAGACCCATTGTCAACCAGGATTTTGCCTATCTTTATATCGTGACAGTATCCTGAGACATATAGAGGACGGTTGTGTTCGAACATTCCAAGGAGGAGATCTTCATTGCCGAAGGTGATATCGGCAGTGTGCACTTCTTCTAGCTCGTCCTTCATCCTTTCTTCGGCGAGGAAAGCTTGGAATTGCTCTGGCTCTTGTAGCGCCTTGATCAATGAATCTCTTGCTTCTTTTGATAGTAAAAGGGCGTCAAGAATGCTGAGCTGCGAGGGTAACTTCCTCAAGTGCGCCAGAACGTTGTAGTCCACCTTACTTTTCTTTGGCGGGTCCTTGACGGTCAGCTCTTTGATGGCTTGGTCATCAAGGACGATATCCTCAGGGATCTTTTCTTTTCCCTTGTCTTTTCTATTTGACCCACTGTTCGAGGGCCCAAGGTTCTTTTCAGGCAGCGTGCGATTGCGCAGCTGAATGTTTTCACAGGCCTTCGGTTCTTCCTCTTTTCCCAAAGTGGACTCTTTAAAGAGAGGGCTAAGAGTCACCTCTTCGTCGGAGTCACTTCCGAAGGTGAGGACTTGCGATCCCCCAGCGTTGACCACACGACAGTTGCCGGCGGTCCTTTTAAGCTCCTCGGTCGGACTTCTCTGCTCCAGCCGAGTTTTGCATTTCATCCGCTTGAAATGTTGCCGGTGAGCAACGTATCCCTGCCACCATCTTTTAAAAGCGTCGCACTCTTCGGTAGGGTGCGAAATCTTTCGATGATATAAGCAGTAGCTAGGATGTGTTTCTATTTCACCAAGGTCGTTCACTTTGGAGGGTGGTAGCTTCATCCCCATTGATATGGCTTCAGCAAACCTTTTCCTCGTCTTGAACTTGTTTTTATTCACGAAGGATGACCCTTGATTTGGCGGCAGTGTCTCGACTCTTTCGTCCAGTCGCCGGCGTTTGGCCTTTTCAAATATGGCCATCTCACACTCCCGATCATCTTTACTTTTCAGAAGAGCCTTGTTTAGGAATGCGTCGATCATCCCGTCTGATGGCCCTAGAAGTTCCGATTCAGGCCCTGCCCCCAGTCTCTCAGTGCAAGGGGCTTCTTCATCGTCCATCGACGAGTGAGAGATCATATGGCAACTTGCTACGTAATCCTCAGATTCATCCGACGAGTCTTCTCCATCATCTCCATCTTCAAGGACGTGGCCGAGAAACTCTTGGAGCGTGATTGGAGTCCGCGCCTTCTGGTTATACTCTTCTAGCGCGTTGATTTGTTTCTGCAGGTCCGTGCGCTTGTCGTCAGGCTTCACGGCCTTTTTGGATTTCTTCTTCTTCTTTGAAGATTTTAGCGGCTGGATGCGAGTGCTTTAGCTATCACTACCAATTTTTAGAGTTGGGCGCGGCTTCAGTATCCCTTTCGATGATCTGGGGTTCCAGCGGATTCTTCCACCTGATCGCCGGGCATGTCTGGAGATCATTCAGCATTCTTTTGGTTTTCACTAAAAGAGCGACCTCCCATGGAGCTTCTTCAACAAAAGAGCACGTTTCCCCCGGTGTGTCCATCTTCTTAGGAGTATGCGGTTGTGGTGGGCTCACTTTCCACTTCTCAGACAACGCAAACTTGCCTTGTTGGTACTGATCCTTGATCCATCCCTTAAAAACGAAGCAATCTTCGATTGGATAGCTTACCGTTTGGTGGTAAGGGCAATAATTGGGATTATTCACTTCGCTGGGTTGCGATGGTCGCCTTGGATTCGGCAAATTGATAAGCCTGTTGCGCATCGCTAGCTCGAAGAGTCTCTTCGTTCTGTCCCGTGGAAATGAGTAAGGGCGCTTCATTTTCTCATTATAATAGCGCCGTCTCTCTTCCAATTGATCCGCTAGTCTTGGAGCACTGGGCTGCTGTTGGGTATTCGCAACGAAGGTCGCCTTCCCCTTACCTTTTTCGTTCCGCGGCTCCGGCTTCGGAGGGGAGGGTCTATGCCCCATCTGGTCCATTTGGGCTAGCTTGTCGATTAGATCCTGAAACGTGGTCGGTTTGAAGAACATCGTGAACTGTGAAATAGTTGCATGAGGGTCTAGGGTGCCCACGAACATGCCCACCGCTGGTGCTTCTTCGATGCGCTGTTCGCACTTCGATCACAGATTCTGCCATCGGATTGCGTATTGAACCCACGTCTCGCCCGGCTTCACCCTTGCATTGATCAACGCCGTTATCGGGGTGCGTTCACTAGCACTTGCGAATCGCTGGGTGAACAACAACTCCATTTCTGCGAAAGTCTTGACGGAGTCATTTGGAAGTTCGGAGTACCACTCAAATGCTGTCTCCGATAAGCTACCGACGAATTGGCGGAGCAAGAGCTTATCATCGCTACCAGTATTGCCACAGAGAGCCCTGAACTGAGCGACATGCTGATGCGGATTGCCCGTCCCCTTGTACACATGGAATTTTGGGATCGTATAGCCTGGCGGGTAGTTTATCTGATCATACCAGCCTGGATACGGTCGCCCAGTTCTAACAATTTGCCCAGCCGCTTCATTCGCCTGGTGAACTCGTATTTGATGGGCAATATAGTCATCCAGGGCAGCTTTGGAGATTGTCTCCTCCTTGGCTGTTGACAGAGCCGGCAGAGGATTCGATGTTTCTCCTCTGTCATCTTCAATTATTACTGGAGGATCTTCGGCTGGAGGGTCCGGCTGGATCATCATGCCCACTATATCCTGGAATAGAAGGGCCATTTGCTTTATATTGTCCGCTTGTTCCGTAGCCTTCTTGTCCTTCTTTTCAAGCATTCTCCGAAGGAATTCAGCATCAGTCTCGTGTTCGTGACGCTGTTCTGATGATGCCTCCGGGCTTTCTTTTGGCCCGGTGAGTGCGGCCATCGCAGTCAGCATCTCCTGAAGTTTCTGCTGCTGCTGTTCCGGAGCTCTCGTGATGGATCGGGTGAGTGGTCGGTGGCCCGTCGAAGTGCGTCTTTTCTCTTTTCCGGAAGCCATGCAAACAGTATGTACCACCATGCCCCCAGACTTAGGGCGTTTGGGCTCGGTGTTTTTGTGGTCTGCCACGTTTACATAGGCTTTCTCTGGCCTCCTTTTCTTTTGAGTAGTCGACGTGGAGGGGGCCGTTGTAGTGGGCACCCAAGTGGTTGTCACCTTCTGTGGCTTAACAGGACGGTTTTCTTCATGTCGGACTTTCAGCTTCTTCTGCCGGCGGGGGTAGTCTTGATCCACCACTGACTCTCGTACTTGTCGCCAGATTTTGTAAACTCTGGAAGACAGCCGTTGAGGGGACTGCTCCAGCTTTGCTTCTGCAACAGTCTCTACCGGTGGAGGAGATCTTTTTAGTACGGCAGTAGGCGAGTTCCTGCGTACCTTGTTCAGCAGCTCAAAACTGTTCCCGGTTGGAACAACAGCATTAACTTCCATCGTTGGAGCTGGTGAAGTTATCCCAGAGGGGGAGTTGCCCCCAGCCTTCCTTACTCGGCGCCAGTGGCGACATCAAGCGTGTCGAGCTGTTGGGGTTGGTTCGGCGATGGGGACGGCTTTGTCTTGCCCCCTATCCAGGTGAGGGGCCGCTGGTGCCAGCCTCTTGAATACTGACGTCTTTTGAGTAGCGGTATCCAATCTGTCAAAGACAGACCTTCGAGCAGGAAAGGGAGCCGGAATAGTCAGTCTTGTAAAGACCGACTCTTTGGCAGGAGAAGCCGCCTTGACGACTTCAGGAGCAGAGATAGCTATCTTCTTTGGGATAGCCACTTCAGGTGTCATGGGCTTCTTGGTAGGCCTATCGGAGTTAAAGCTCAGCCTGGAGGAGTTGGAGCTGGACGACCCGTTGAGAGGGGCCGTGGTAGTAGCAAGTCGATCGAAGACCGACTTCTTGGGAGCTTCCGGTGTTGGCATAGGAGCGGTGAAGCTCGTTGGTGGGAGCATGGTCCCGAAAAACAATCCTGTGGTGGCTTAAGTGACATGTTCCACCGGCATTGTGAACAGGGAGGCTGCTTGAGGCCCGTAGGCTATGCCTCCAGATGAGGCGGAGCGCGAGTTGCAGCTGCAGTTGGAGCACTTTAAGCAAGTAGATGCCATTGTTGTTTCGCTTTCTGCACCAAGCAAACGCCAAATCTTAGTACTTCGAAACCCAAGGGCAACCATTAGCAAATCGCGATTGGTTCACGAACACGACACACGAAGTGTGGAGTGGAAAGAGGAAAAGGTCCCACCGGGTGTGCCAGAATCTGTTTCCCTCCGAAAGACGCAGACGAGACCGTGCAGGTCCACCTTGCCTGAATTTCGGGGCAGATGCTAATTGGTGCTATCCGTCCACCTCTCCGAAGATGCCAAGTTGATTTATGGCACCATATATCAAAGGTTTAAACTGATGCGGCCGATGTAGCAGACTTCGTCAGATTCCCCCTCGTTTGAGGGTTTTTTTATTGTGGGGATGCTCTTCCCTGCAGGCGCAAGCCCCTGCAGTTAATTACGCTACCGCATCGCGGTAACAACTTTCTCCTTCTCCAGATGGTCACTTCGTGTCGTGGGTGTTTGTTTTGTGTTTGGTTGCCCGTGGATTGTATACGGAGACTAATTTATGTTGTCGCTCATACGGCGTGGATTAGTCCAAATCCGTATCTTCTTAGATTTGGGTTGGGGGTTGGGTTTAAGGATACGTTAGTCTCATTTGAGACTAAGATCAACTTAAACGTTTATTAAGGATGCGTTAGTCTAATTTTAGACTAGGATCAACTTAACGAGATCGTTTAGATCCGACAAGAGAGCGTTTGGGCTCTGTTGTTTAGTTTAGGGACATTGCGGTCGATTAGTTTAAGGACATTACGGTCCATTGTTAGTTTAAGGACATCTCGGTCCAATATTAGTTTAAAGACATTACGGTCGAGGTTAAGGACATCATAGTCCGTGGATTTAAGGACTCCACAGTCCAATGTTAGTTTAAAGACATCACGGTCGAGGTTAAGGACAACATAGTCCGTGAGTTTAAGGACCCCACCGTCCGTAGATTAGAGACGTTGTAGTCTATGAAATGTGTGGTTGTCGGGACCCGTCACCTCTTTGAAGACGTTGAGAAATTACAACGACAAATATCAAAGGAGTGAAGAGATGTACCCTTGAACCAGGGTGAGTTAAGTGATCTGTAGTCTGATTTGGAACTAAGATCAATTAAATATATTATGAGCACAATAGCTCAGTTAAGTCTGAATTGAGGACTCATGGCCAACCTGTGCTAAGTCCAATCAAGTTAAAATGTTTAACATTCGTTTTGGGCTGTTAAGCATTTGTTTGGGCTTGGCCCTTTTAACAATGCGGAGCATTGATTTAAATTCTGACAATGTTTGTCTTTTATTGAATGCTAAGCATTCATCATAGCTCTGGGGCTTATCCAAAGAACAATTTATGTTCTGCCCAAGCGCACATAAAAGTATATAGCGCGCTTGGCACTAGCGCCAGTCGATGAGCGCAGTGCGCTATGGTTAAAGCGCTAGTGCGCTTGGCGCTTTGCACCAGATGTTAAGCGCTGATGCGTTTAGCGCTTTGCGCTAAGTGAAGAGCGCAGATGCGCTTAGCGATTTGCGCTAGATGTAGAGCGCTGATGCGCTTAGCACTTTGCGCTAAATGAAGAGCGCTGATGCGCTATAATTGAAGCGTTGAGGCGCTTGGTGCTGATACCATATAATGAGCGCAAAGCGGTTTTAGTAATGCAGTGCACACGTGAGGAGCACGTGGCACGCTTAGCGCTGAGCGCTAGCCAATGAGCACGGTGCGCTGTGTTTGAAGTACTATTGCATTGCAGCGCTTTGCGCTAGATGAAGAGCACTAAGGCACTTTTAAATTAGGAGCGCTAAGGCTCTTCTTAGGTTAACTTTGCGCTCTGAAGATTATCTTCTTTGATAAGAGACTTTGTCTCAAGATTCCAAGAACAAAGTTCTTAACTTATAAGAGATACTTCAATCTCTTTTTGATGAAAGGCTTTGCCTTTATGGATCTGTGATCCTAAGAGAATCGAATAATTCTCCCCCCCTTTATAATGAGATGTTCATGATCTCAGAAAGACAATTTGTCTTATAGATCTATGATCTGTGAAGTAAGTACTTCTTTATTTTTATGATGAGAACCTTTTTTTATCTCTTTATAAAAGACCTTGGTCTTTGTAGATCTATGATCTTTTAAGAAGAGAATTCTTCTCTTTAATTATGAGATGATTTCATCTCTTTGTTCATCACCATTCTTTTACCTTGAAGAAAAATCTTCTTTTGCCGAGAGCTACTTCTTCTTCTTAAGATTTTCTCAAAGTTTATGGGGGGGGGGGTTCCTCTTTTTTAGACTTGAAGTCTTGGGTCCTTTATATAGGAGAAGCTGATTTGTTGAATCAGTTAAAGAGATTTATTCTCCAATTGATTTGGAAATTTCCCCACCGTTGGATCCTTGATCCAAGGGCTTCTGATTTACAGAAGATAATCTTCTTGTTTTAACAAGATTGAGAAATCTTTCCTTCTTTACAGAATTTGTTCTGTATTTTAGTGATTTTTAATCACCATTGGATCATTGATCCAATGGTGTTCCAAATTCAGGGCACAATCTTTTCTGTTTGGAAAGATTCAACAGAATTTTATTCTTGTTAACTGATGATTTAATCATATCCATTGGATATTTGATCCAACGGTGAGGAACATTTAGTTCCAGCGCTAGCGCTTATGCGCTCTGCCCATGGTGCGCTAATTGGAGCGCAGCGCTCTTAGCACTAGCGCACACGTGCTTTGCACGCGGTGCGCTGCTTGGAGCGCAGCGCACCTAGAGCTAGCGCCTATGTGCTTTGCACGGGTTGCGCTAGTTGTAGCGAAGCGCTTTTATAAAAGCGCAGCTTTAATTCAAATTTTGAATTCTGAACAGAGCTTTGCTCTAATTAGGGAAACAGGAACCTGGTCCAACGGGACCTCTGCGGCTCTAACATTACAAACATACGTCAAGAATTCCTGACATCCTTTTCCTCAAGAGCTGACTAGCGCGAAGAGAAAAAATCAAACCGGGAAAAGCGATGCAACAATCTCCCGAAAACAATAAGAACTGGCTCACTCGGAAAACTAAATCTGACTGCCTTATTACGGCAGTCCACGGAAGCATAACACATGGCTAACCAATCCATGCCCAGAAAAACTTCGAAGTCAAACATATTGAGAAGAATCAAATTGACAGAAGAATCCCTATCTCCGATACGAACAAAACAAACACGAATGAGAAACACATAGAGCTACAAAAGACTAGCCTATGGAAGAAATCACAACAAGCGGCTGATTTAGCAAGGAATACTATCGGCTTGACTTCGATACAATTTATGTGGATACCATTTCAACAACACCAGAAGGAAATACGCATCGGAAGAAAATACCGAAAGAACACCTGTCACAACGGTGTCTATCTAACCGCCTCTGAGCTGGCATACCAGTACAAATCCGCTTTAGTCCAGAAACGACCGAAGTCTCAGAAATGCGCTCCTCTAGCAATAAGGCTGCATCCATCACGGCTGCATAAGTGTCAAAATGCTGGGTGCCGATGGCAAGAAATAACTGCATGTCCAATCTCCACACGAAGCTCTTTATCCGTTTCTCTTCAGTGTCCACCAGGTAAGGAGAATATCGGACCACTAAGTAAACTAAATGTCGTACTTGGACACTGTCATCCCTGGAGTCTTGCGCAAAGACTCGAAACTTACGAGCTCGGGCATCTTGAACGCTCTCCGGAAGGAAACGAGTAAGAAATACAGCTGTGAACTTATCCTAAGTCATAGGAAGTAGATCTGCAGCTCGGCCTCTCTCAGCTGACTCGCAGCATGTCTGAGCAAGAACTCTCTAGATGAAAACTCTCAAGCTCAATCCATATCTCGTCAGAACATCTCTGTGAACGACAATTCCTAGCCATCCTGTCTACGGATCCTTCAATGCATCTGTGTTGGTAAGAACTGGAGGCTTCATCCTCAAAAACTCCTGTAAGGAAACGAAACTAATATTGGTAACAACAGAAACAACTGCCTGAGCAGCAGGTACAATCACAGTCCCCGCAGTAGGAGGGACATCATTGGCTCTCGGAGCTCGGCTAACCTCAACTAACAATCCAGCCATCTATCCCAAGTCCTGAATACTCGACTCCAGCCTAGCTATCCATCCTGGAGAAGGCGGATCACTCTGTCCCTGAGGGGTAGGCGTACCGCCCTGATCAGTCCTCGTCTCAGACGAGCCTACTCTAATTTCATCCCTGGCGGTAGCCCTCTGGCCCCCGTAGTCTCCGGCGGCATAGTGGCTAGAACAAGAAACATGATTGATATGAACATTGCGATCGACTCAAAGGATTTCCGGAATCAAGGAAGGAAGTACGAGCAATCATATATCCTAAGGTCACTTAGGCGGAGTACCGTATCGTAAGTATGCCGTGGAACATACACACGCTACGTCATTCTGCTTAAGTCACCTACTCCATCTACCAAGGGTCATCCTACACTTAGAAAGGTGAAACCTATCGCTCTGATACCAACTAGTTACGACCCGAAGGTACGGAACATGACTGGCACTTAAATTACAAAACTTCTAAAGGCATAACGTAATCTAAGTAAGCAAAAGCCCAGAAAACTAAACTGTTTAACAATTAGAGCGAAGGAAAACTTGTTTTAAGGCAAGCGGTTTTAACAAAAATAAGTGACATCAAACATTTAAAAGCAACATCATATTTTCCCGAAAATTTCGGCAGAGTCTCCTTTGTAAATACTGGCCCCCAAACGGGTACAACATATGAAAACACATATAAATGATGAATACAAGCATCCCCAAGCGGGATCTAGCTCTTCGCCAAAGGCGGAATCATGACCACAAGCAATAAATATGTATCATAAAGTGTGCAATAAGCATCTGAAAGAGAGAAATGAGAAAACACCATGTCGGCTCAAGTGAGCATCGACACCAAACACCACAAGTACAAGTCTCACGAGTCTCCCTTGCTAGTCCAATATACAAGGGTAGATGGAGTATACTAGATACAAAATAATATACATGATGGAATAAAATATCCTCGCAACCCACCTACGAGCAAGCTGCAAATCAAGCAAATGAAGCCAAAAAGAGGAAGAACACCCGCCGCTACTGCGCTGACGGGTCAAACCTGCAAGATACTGTGGCACAACGAGGGTGAGTTGCCAACTCGTGAGTAGCTAGTAACATCTAATAAGGCTATCTTAAGCATGCACGCAAATGCGTCACAGCCTACATATACCAAAATGATACGATGCACAAGTATGAATGCAACATGAATGTATAATCAACACGAAATCATGATATATCTGATATAAGAAGATCTGTATTTTTAACTTAGTTAAACCTCTATGCAATAAACTGAAGTATCATCACTGAAATCGATAGAAAATCCGTGTCAAGCATTGACACAATATATCTATATCCCAATATCTCAACATCTTAATGTTAGTTATATGTATGCCCTAGAGGCCATTACTGTACATATGATGTATATTGTAATGGATGCTTGGACACATATAGGGAGGACTTTCTTGCTCGACATGATAGTATGCTATCTGGTTGTACTTTATCTTAACATGTACTCTGATTGTCTCTATGTTACATGTTGATAAAGCCCTTAGGATATGTACTCGACTACTGGGACTATGATGAGATCATACTAGTAGGGCCACGGTAGTCGACGAGTACATCCTATAACTGTTCCTAGTCGAGGGTGTATCGAGACAGGGCATCGATACACCAGAGTAGACTAGCGTATACGCATCTTGACCCATATGATGGGCGATGGATGATCCCATATCCATCGGTGTTTGACATCAAGGATGGTGTACGGGTGCTCAGTAGAGACTGGGTACACTGGACGGACTCGCTGAGAACTCCCAGATGGTATTATACCTCACGTCAGATGGCAGTTCTCTGGTGACACTGGTACAGAGTAGTCTGTTGACCCGAGATCATCATAGAGTCTTGTGTGATTCCCACTGTGCTTTGATTTCCATCATACCACGTCCACGAGGGCGTGCAAAAAGGTGGCTTTTGGGTACAGTCCCGAATCACATGGAGGCAATGAGCGATAGGAGGGGATTCGTCTCTCCCGGTATAGGGAGTTGATGTTGTGCTGTGTTCGATTGGCTATAACTGGAAATCCCTGGCCAGGGTTGCTGAGATTTACTGGTAAGTGTTATCAGTAGTTTCTCGAACTGTTATAGACCTCATATCGACACGACTTATCAAACTACTGGGGTCTGACGTTTACCACCCCTAGGCGAGATATGCGACATATCAGACGACGAGACCGGACTGTACGGGAGTGTTACTGATTGGATTCGCAGGAGAATGTACAGGCTTGCTTGTTGATCTTCTGATCGCTCAATACCTGGGTGGCTGTTACGTTTAGCTGACCGCTTGCAGCTTGTGGGTGTTTGATATGATCATCACCTATTGCCGGCGTATTGACGATTCTTTAGAGTCCTATACAGAGGTTTCTTGGCTCAGGCAAAACGGAGTAGGAGCATATATGTAATATGTGAGGGACCGAGAACAATACGGGTATGTGATACCGTATTAGATTCTCGCGATATGAGATATCGGCCGGGTATATGTGATATAGCCGGGTCATCGGATCAAGTGTTGATTCGATGAATTGATACAGATTATATTAGTCGGTTATTTGTGAAATAGCCAGATTATTGGATCAAGTGTTGATTCGATAATTTAATGTATAATTATATATTTGATATATTAAATTACCTTAACTGATATAAGCTCACTAAAAGATTCTTTTTCTCACTCGGGTAATACATTGATATATATGCGATATATGTTAATTGTATTATTTTATTTTGTTACAATAAATATTATATATATGTGATATATAATATTGTAACATGATATGGTTATTAATGCAACATGTTTAGTGGAGATTAAACATGGTTAGGGTTTGATTTGGGTTAAGCTTTTCTAGTAGCTTCTAGAAGTTTTTGCTTTTGTTTTCATGTAAAGATATTTTGTGAAGATATTTGCTTAACCAAACCCAAACCCCATTACCATGGTTGTTTCTCTACATGAGTTAAGGATTCATTCTTTACTATGGTTGCATTTCTAACCTCATATATGACTTTCATTATTCATCACAAAAGGATGGATCACTATTCTTCTTCTTCCTTCCTCCTTTCATGAAAAGCTTTCTAGCTTTTTATGAAGTGATAAAAATGAGTGAGTTAAAGAAAACTAATGAGAGCTAAAATCCTACTTCATCATCATAATCTATCCTAGCCATTTAGATTAGGGTGTTCACTTCATTTAGTGAGTGAGAGCTTGTGTTATAGAAACTTCAAGGTAGATCATCTTTGTTATCGAAGATCGGAAGCAAGCTTGCATCTTTCTCTTCGTGGAGCCTCTCGATAGTCCGGAACTTGATGATCGCAACGAAGGGACCACAACACGGAGCTTATGAAGTGAAGGACTGGACTACAAAGGTTGTAATCCCAAACTCTTAGATGTTAAAGTGTTTAACATGCTTTGTTTCGCCTAATCTCTAGTCTAAGATCTTGGTTTAGGGTTGTTCGGCACGGCTAAATTTTAAATCGGGCATGGTTGATGCCTTATAGACCCTTGTGCGTGTGCCTAGTAACCCTACAGTGGTATCAGAGCCAAGCTAGAGTTTTAGGCGAAGTCTAGACGAAGTTTAATGTCCGATCGAACTCCGAATACCCGTAAAACCCTAGTTTCTGGAAATTTTCTAAAATTGTGATTTTTTCTGTATTAAAAATGCTCAAAAAGTCAGCAGGGAAATACAAGAGTTACTGTGAAACACGTGCCACCAATACCATTAAAGCGCCGCGGAACTGCGGCCGTACCATGGCTTTGGCGGCTGTTCCGCGGCCAAACAGTAGATTCATGTTTCACTGTTTCCACAGTAACATCCGTATGTGTTTCCTGATTCTTCTGGGAATTTTTAATTCTTACTCAAGTGTTGAGTTTTATGGGTTGTATTGGGAGCTCGTTGATTCGATCGGAAAGTTTAACTTTGTTTAGTTTGTCCGGCTAATTTTTAGAACGTGTTAAAAAGTTCGAACGGATATCAATAACTCACTTTTTCCCCAGCCGGAAAATTTCCAAGTGTTGGATTTTTCCGTAGTTTAAGAACGTTCTAAGTCGTGCTAGTAACGCGGTGGACCCTCTAGAAGAACACAAACCTTAACTCGATTATGTGACCATCTTAAACTGCCTCTGAACCTTAGTGTTTGTGGCAGTACGGCATGCCACATGTGAGGCGTTAGCTTGACCCTTCTACGGCTGGACCATTGGTACTGTGGCATGTGATGGATGTTTTAAAACTAATTTCAAGTGTTGAGAGCTATTTGGGAAATCTTGGGTGTTTGATTATTCGATCGGAAAGTTTAACATTTTCTATTTATCTAGATTGTGATACAATATTTGGAATCCACAAGTAGTTATGAGATAACTAATTTGAATGTTATAAATCTAGCAGTTTAGTCTCAGATGATCGGTTGCCACGGGATTTTGATGCGATCAAAAGTCCGTCGCAATCACGTAGCGTACGCGGATACTCGCCGGGTAAACTTAATAGATAGCCACGCCCCATAGCCCCGACCAAGTGACTGTAGGAGAACCCCGTCGCCAAAAGCATCCGTTCGGGTGCTCGCGGCAGCGGTGTTCCGCCTTAGTGCACTTCGTCGACGGCATCCGGGGGTGCGGCCGTCTACTAAAGTTTGCGACGAGCATTCGATCAGGATGTCGGGAATCTTGTTGAATTACCCGACTTGATATTGAAAAGAGTTTTCGATAATGAGACTAAAATACGAGGTTTATAATTGTTAGACATGCGATGTCTAAGGAATTCATTTGGTTAGGCATGCGATGTCTAAGGAGGTTGCGGATTCCAACTGTTGTAGTTTTACACTTTCTTTTCTGTGACCGTAAGCGTAGTATGTAGTGTATCGCCGGCTTCATTGCTATACATCAACGACAATCGGGATACGCATACTTGCTTACGTTGATGATATGAGATATTATGTGTTGCTGTGATATGTTATATTGGATCGTCGTGTTTTGAATAGCCGGGGGTTTTATGTGAGATGAGAGTTTTTCTTTTTCATTCATGTAAAATTCATTGTATGTAATATTCTTTTATTGGGGCACTTCCGGGATGAGGATGATGTCACCATTATATATTATTTACTTTTCCGCATTAGGTAGACCCAAGGCGGGGAGCACAAGTAATCGGGTTCTAGGATCCAGTGGGAGACCATCTCGAGGAGTCGAGACCGGGTCTCCTAACCCTAGAATTGGCAGTGTTGCTTGCCGCTCTCGTAGGGGTCTAGGGATGTGGGTTTGGCTATTCATCGCGACCGTGGAATCCGTATTTTATACAGGCTCGTATTAAAAACACGGACCTCCTAGTATATCCAATATTTCATATATGTTTCTTCTGCTGCAATGTTCTGTGATGAGATCATATTACTGCCTGAGACGAATGTTTATATTATATATATGAGATATATGTTATATTGCAGATTTCGTTTCAAATGTAATGCTTATGAAGCATATTAAAATGGGACTTCATTAATGAGATTAATGAACTAAAATAAACCTAAAGATATTGTAGAAACTTGTTTAAAAACTGGTAGCTCTAGTTTTTGCTTTGCATAGCGGTGTTCCTTGTAGAACATCCAGCACCTTATTCGATAAGGAAAGAGCCGAGATCCCTTCACCGGGAATGACCTCTTTAGCGAAACTGGCAGATGCTACACACTCGGTTTGTCTTTTGATTGTTTTTATAGTTTTTGCTTTGCATAGTGGTTTTTGCGAAATATCCTGCACCTTATTCGATAAGGAAAGAGCCGAGATCCCTTCACCGGGAGTGACCACTTTAGCGAAACTAGAAAAGCCTTAAAAGCACTCCATTTAAAATCACTCGATTCTACAACGATATCAAGTTCATTACACTCATGGTTTTCTTAAAAACCTGCGTAGCCCTCCGTCATTTCAGATAAAGACTGTTTAGTATACGTGCTACGTTTGTTGGCCTGCGTCAAGGCGTAGTATGCGGTAACTAACCAGTACTTATCTGTTGCATACGATGCGATTGGATTAGGGTAGTCGTGCGACTTTGTTGGCCTGCGTCAAGGGTCGTGCGGGTGGGTTTAATTCAATCAGTACGGGTCGAACTTGAGTAGCGGACTATGGTTTGTTGGCTTGCGTCAAGGTCATAAGACGCTAGGGGTAAAATATTATTGGGAATTTCAAGTGTTGAAATTTGCAATGAGATTGCATACCTTCTATGAGATAGTTGGATCCCGATACCCGCTGCGAGTAAGAGTTACTGATCAGTCGAAAATAATGTATTTTTAACACGTCAATTCCCTATCATTTGCACTCATCTAGAAGTGTTTGGTATTCATATTGCACATATTAGCAAAACAGTCGTAAAATACCAAATTACTTGTGTTATATCTTAAAACCGACACTTTGAGGGAAATTGAGTGTTTATCATTGCATCGCATAATCTTTGTATAGCGCAACACTTGTCTCGAGAATATGTGCAGGAAATTCCCGGAGAAAAGCCGAAACTGTCAAAAGTGCTGATAAAAATACGCCAAGTCCAAGACTTGAGATCTGGCAGAAATAGAGAAAGCAAAATGATATTCAACACATCAATAAAGTGCCACAAAGTCAGCACCATTTAAGCCTGAGAAATTCATGCAAAGAGGGCTCTAAAGCGCCGCGGATCCGCGGCCAGAGTGCCCTTGGAGCCGCGGATCCGCGGCTTGATGACGTCATCAGGGCTTCAATTTTCCTGCACGTGGCTTATGTAACGGCAATAGCTTCTAGAAGACTCCAGAATGCCACGTGGCTTCATCCAGAAGGCTCGGCCTAACAACCTTACCCAAGAATATTCCTCATTCTAGAATATTCTCTCCAACAAACTTCTTCTAGAAGCCTCCTTGTAACAACCTCATTCTAGAATATTCCCTCCAACAAACTTCTTCTAGAAGATTCTTTCTAACAACCTCATTTTGGAGGGAAAATTCAAATGAGGTAGTTCATTTTGGAGGGAAAATTCAAATGAGGTAGTTCATTTTGGAGGGAAAATTCAAATTCAAATGAGGTAGTTCATTTTGGAGGGAAAAGTTGTTCATTTTGGAGAGAAAAGTTGTTCATTTTGGAGGGAAAAGTTGTTCATTTTGGAGGGAAATTTGAAATTTGATTTCTAGATCTAAGGTTGAGATGCTTATAAAAGGAAACCTAGATCTAGGGTTTTGGGTTGTTCATTGTTCATTAATCTTCATCTCCCCCAAATTCAATACAAGTTGAGTGACACAACTTGTAAACCCTAACCCTAAATCCAAAATCCAAAGCCAATCTCAAGATCCCGAGTACCATTCAAGCGAGAAGCCTTCAACCTTTTAGGAGCGGAGCCGATCTTCAATCGAGCAAGTGATCCAAGCCGATCCGCGACTCAAGGAGACGAGCGAAGCCAAATCGACGATCGAGTTCTTCCTCTTGTAGTTCTTGAGCGATTTGTAACGGAATTGTTGATAAATAAAAGGTGAAATTCTTTAATCTTGCTTTCTTTAAATTCTTGCATCATGATTCGATCTCAATTTGTGATTGTGGTTCTTGTTGTGATGTTTGAGTAAAACTCCGCTCGTAAAGGAGTCGAGACGATCAATAGAATGATGATGTAACAAATCTTAAAACGATTCTTAAGTCCTACGAGTTTTGTAAAGCCTAGCAAATTGAAGAATCGACAACCTAGGTTCGTTGCGATGCTTTCTTGATTGTGATCGCTCGAAATTAGGGATCCACGATCGATTCTTGAATTTACTAGAGGCTAGAATGTGAATGATATCGACGAAGGAACAAGGGATAGAAGATGAAACCCTAGTTTCACAAGAAATCCCTAATTCTCGTCGATCATCATCGATCTAGTATCAATTCATCGATGGATAAGAATACGTAATCGCTAGATTTCATCACATCTATAGATCCGATCGATTCCTACGAGGCTCATTTCGATTCTTGATATTTGATTTGGAAATCATCACAAATTCTCAATTCTTGATTTTATCGTTTCTTGATTTAGACTAGATTTTTCTAATTCTTGAACTTCAAATCTTTAAATCATGAATTGTTGTTTGTTTTCTTTTCTTTAAAGTTTCAACTCATCTAAATCGAAACACGAACGATTACACTTTCCCTATGGACGATCCGCACTTACTAATGCGCTACAATCGACACCGTTATTGATTGCGGTCAAAATATTTTTGGTTGTGATTTCTATATATTTTTCCAACTACACAATCCGAAAACTCATTCAATCAAATGGCGCCGTTGCCGGGGATTGAACCCGGGTCACCCGCGTGACAGGCGGGAATACATTCAATCAAATGGCGTCGTTGCCGGGGATCGTGCGCTAATTCGTTCTTTATTGAAATTTGAATTGAAAGATTTATTCCATTATAATTTTTAGATCTAAATTCGCACAAACCCTAAACGTGTTGTTGTGATTTGTTGCGAGGAAATCTGGGATCATTCGAGCTTGGGAAAAAAATTATTCTGAAAATTCCAGAGAGCTGAGAGAGCCAACATAAGCTCTCTGTGAAATTTTGAAGCAGTGAACTGTTCCAACTGTGGCGATTCCGCGGTATAAGGGGACTCCCGCGGCGGAATCACGGTGGTATTTAGTCATCTCTGTGCCAAAATTCTCAAGTGAACTTCTATCTTTCTTATCTCTCTCCAAATCTGCTCCAATTAACATTTTGTGCAGGTTTCTTTGCAAATAAATCGCAGCGCCGCAAAAGCAAAATAAATTGTGCGTGTTTTTGATTTTTGGTTGTTTGCATATTAATACGGAATTTAAGGGGCACAGCCAAATCCAGATTAGGTGGGGAGTTCATTACCCTTCCTAAGCCCCAAAAATCACAAACTTGCACCCGCATTTACCCTCATTAACTAAAAGAAATCTAGAGATGACTCTAAGGACCGTCGCGCTCACTTAGGACAGAAGAAGGCCGTGGGCAATTCATTGCTTATCCGCGTTTCTTTTGTGGTGTCTAAGACAAGTGTGTCGATGGCTAGTGGTTACTTAATTAGGCCCACTACTTACGTAGTGGAGAACCTCCCACTTACCTGGCACTTACCTGGCCACAGGAGAGACAAAGAGGCAGTGGAAGATTGATCCTGCGACTTGTCTTTTGGCAGTTAGGAGCGGTCTAGAGCTTTGACCTAGGTGACCACTAGATTTTAGGGTTGCTTGTTGCATTTGTTGTGATCGCATCATTTTTTTTCAAAAAAAAAAAATCCGTATAATTTTCAAATCAAACACCAATCACATTCATTCTTTTCCCTAATTATATCTACGCTGCCACTTGTACTAAACCCCTTTAGTGCAAGATAGGCTGGACACGGGATTCTAGTGCCCGTTTAGTCCGCGTTCCCCCGATCGACCCAAAAGTCGGTATTTCTACGTTTACCTTTTCTTTACCCACCACCACAACCACATCGATGGATCCGTTTCCATCGAACTTCTTTACCACTACTCTGCCGCCGTCCGTTGGTGCGCAGAATCCACCCCGCATCTCTCTCCAAGAGAGGTGTTATCCTACACGAGGTCCCCTTTCAACCCGTCTCTCCATTCCACCAGCCAACGGGGAAAATTTTCAAATAAAACCCCAATACATCAACCTTCTACCCAAATATCACGGTCTCGAGACTGAAGACGCATATGCCTTTATCACCAAATTTGAAAATGTATGCGCAATGATGGGTACCTCACAGCTTTCTATGGATGCTATGCGTCTACGTCTTCTCCCCATTTACCTTGTGCGATATAGCCGAGAAGTGGCTGTATAACACTACCGAACATTCCATTTCAAATCGGGAAGAATTCGTCAAAGCATTCCTTAAGAAATTCTACCCACATCATAAGACAGCTCAAGTCCGTAGCGAAATCAATCAATTCACCCAGCTTCCAAATGAAACATTTTCACAATGTCTTGAACGCTTTAAGGATCTGTTAGTTCAATGTCCACATCACGGAATCCCTAGATGGGAACTATGCAGAATCATTTATGAGGGCATTAATCCTAACACAAGACAGACCCTTGAATCCATGTGTCAAGGCAACTTCATGACCAAAGATGATGGGGAAGCGTGGAAATTCCTAGAAGATTTCGCTGAAAAATCTTTACAGTGGGAGGGTGTGAGTCAATCGTCTAGGGATGGCAATGATATTTCCATAGGAGTTAGAGCTGAAATTTCAACTTTACACAAGATATTCGACAATATGGAAAAAAAAATTTAGCCGCCGCCCTAAATCAAACGTCACTCTCCAAAACTGTATGTGGATGTTGTTCTGATCCTTCTCATTTGACGGAAGAATGTCCACGAAATTCTCCGTTTCAAGGTCATGAGCATACCAATGCCGCATTTCAAAGACCTCGAAACGATCCATATTCTTCCACATATAATCAGGGTTGGAGGAATCACCCTAACTTTGCTTGGAACCAATCACAATCTCAAAACACGGTTCCAACCTAAAACAATTTCCAAAGGGTCCCTCCACCACAACAACCACCACTTCAATTGAGTCAGCACCCCTTCCAATCACAAAACTTCCAAAATACGGCCAACACTTTTGCACCACATGAAAACTCTTTGCAATTGACCGGTACATATAATACCTCTGCACTAGCACAAACCTTGGATACTTTCATGAAACAATCCATCCAAGGGACGGCAAGTTTGCAATCTTCCGTCGAGAATGTGATGAAGATCATTGTCTCTCAAAATGAGAATATCAAATCGATGGAAGCACAAATTGCACAACTAAAAGCCGAAATGAGTGCAAGAGAGAAAAGGAAACTTCCAGCTCAACCTCTACCCAATCCTGGTTATTCTAGCCCGCCTCTGTTCATCGAAGACCGCTAACTCCACTCTTTATTGAGTCAAAGAGGCAGACTTGGATTGACCTCTGTCACATCATGTGAATGCAATCACGTTGAGATCTGGAAGAGTGCTTGACAATCACTTTGGGGAAGAGATTGATGATACTGAAAAATCTATCAATGATACCCCGGCTGAGACCTTTCCTTCCACTTCTACTTCTAATTCTGACCCCAGTTCTTCTACCCCACCACCTTCTGCGAGCTTATTCTTCGTTTCCCACAAGGCTCGCCACCTCAGCCCATCTCTTCTAGTTCTCCTCAGACGATCCCCACTTCTATTCTGGGATCGGGTCCACACACACTTCTTTCTCCTATGATGGACCCAGCGCTTATTGCTAAAGCACCTTATCCTAATCGGTTAAGGGTTAACAAATCGAGTCCACATATGGAGAAGATTATGGACATGTTTAAGCAAGTTAACATCAACATCCCTCTCCTAGATACCATCCAACAAGTTCCGTCCTATGTGAAAACTCTTAAGAACTTGTGCACTAGGAAGAGGAAGACTCAAGTGCCCAAGAAGATATTCATGGCAAAGACTGTAGACACGACTTTCCCCCAACAAGTACTACGGAAACGTAAGGACCCTGGCTGTCCTACTATTTCTATTTCAATTGGGGAAAAACACATCAACCGTACTCTACTAGACCTTGGCGCTAGTGTTAACTTGCTTCCATACTCGGTTTACGAGCAACTAGGTATCGGAGTGTTAAAGCCCTCAAACATAACTCTCCAAATGGCTGACCGATCTATCACCAAACCTAGGGGTGAACTGGAGGATGTGTTAATAAAAATCGGGGAATTCGTATTCCCTGTGGACTTTATTGTAATTGATACACAGCCTGTAGCGAACCCACGGAACCAAATTCCGGTGATTTTAGGTCGCCCCTTTTTGGCCACTTCCAACGCTATCATCAACTGTCGTAATGGTTCTATGACACTATCCTTCGGGAATAGGTCAATAGAGCTGAACATTTACAAGTTGGGAAGTGTACCCTCCGAACCTACTGCTCATGTCTGTTCTGTCGACTTAATGGATGTCGACAACAGCGAATTTGATGATCCTCATGATACTGATCTTGACTCTTTTCATATGTTATTGTTTGACCCAACCATGTATCATACACATATGGACTCTTCCACCGAGTTGTCCGGGTCAACAACTAACACTGATTATGAACCATTTTTAGAGTCAGAAGATCACCCCGCACTTTGTGATGACATTATTCTTCGGGGTATTGATGGAACTTTTGATGAAATCTTCCCTGATGAACTCGAATTTTTGAATGACACGGGTGTTGAGATGAATCATCTCCCAATCAATGAAATTGAACCTTCACCCCTTCTTTTGAACTGTAAAAAGAATGCGAGTAATCCATCACATACACTGCATCGTCTCTCCAAAATGAGACGCACACACATTTTATTCCACCACTTACCCTTTCCCCACTTCTTCTTCCACCAACCAGAGTACTGCATTGATAAAATTTTCAAATGGTTGGTGTTAACTTTCGGTCTTTGCAAAGCTTGGCATCGACCACTGATTTTTGACCCCCTCATATGATTTTCAAAAGATTAACATTGCATAACTCAAGTTTGGGGGGGAATTTTTTCTGGCTCTTGATAAGAAAATTTTTACACAAAAAGATGAGCCAAGAATAAGATTGGGGGAGGTTCTTCACTTAAATATTTTGCCCCCACTAATAAATTCCTCCCAAGCTTACAGGTTTTTCGAGATTTAGCATATGGCAATAGTGAGGACACTGTTGAAAACAAGTTTGGGGGAGGTTTGTGCTTATTTTCGCATCATTTGCATATCACTTTGCATAAGCACAAAACATTTTCAAAACCTATAAAAAATTTTAAAAAATTTAAAAAATAAAAATAAAAAATTTTTGTACACAAATAAGATAATAAAAGATTAGATAGTGAAAAATTACATCCAAAAGATTAGAAAAATTTAAGAAAACCAAGAAAATTAGAAGTTTTCTTAAACGAACTAGTAATAAGCAGTTATGAGCCGTTGTCCCAAGGGTTAGTAAGATGAAAGAAGTCACTAATCTGCGGATAAAAATAAGTCTGAAAAATAGTTACTATTCTGGAAGCCAAATATTTTGAACGTTGATACCCTGCTATTCGCACTTGCACACGTCTTGAAGCCTGGGATAGTAGAGGATACCTTGAAATGCTCTTGTCTAAAAGCCAAAGTATGAAATAAAAAAATGAAGAAAATATAAAATGGTGAGAAAAATGAACACTGGTTTTGTTATCGCCAAGGAAGCAATAAAAAATATAGCGAGGGTGCCTCTTCACCTAGTGCCTTAAGGCCAACTGGTCTGGGAGTCACTGCTAAGCCTTAGGTGGTGCAAGACGAGGAAAAACACCAAATAAGCAAGCACATAAGTAATCGGTCGGTTAGTATCTCAAGAAGTATTAACGGTCGTATGAAAGTGTGTGAGCAACTTTAAATATTCATTAATTAAAAAAGTATTGAGGCAGATGGACAAGAGTATGATAGCTTGAATTGAATTCTCCGGGTGTAGGGATGTATATTACACACACGTAGGGTTATATGATCGATGTTTGGAAGAAAGATAGGAATGAAGAATAAGACGATGTTTTATTGAGGGGTTATGTGATTTCTGACATCTTTTCATGACTATTAAGATAGGGCTCATAACAACCGAAAAGCTAGCTTAGTTGGAAACCCTAATTTTCAAGGCTTTTCTTTTACAATTCTTGTCTTTAAATGTAATATTCACGGTCTTCCTTTTATTATTGGATTTTTTAGGTGCAATCCGCTGAAAACCCTCAGGAGACAACACTCCTCCTACTAGGGACACCTAGAGGTTTAAAGGCTTGTTGCACGTGCTCAGTGCAATCATGTTGCCTACGAAAGTGTGCTAGTTAGTTTTTCTCTTTCTTTATTTTCTCCTTCTCTTTTTAATAAAACAGTTCGCTCGAGACGACTGAAAATAAGTTTGGGGGAATTTAATCAGTCGAAAATAATGTATTTTTAACACGTCAATTCCCTATCATTTGCACTCATCTAGAAGTGTTCGGTATTCATATTGTACATATTAGCAAAACAGTCGTAAAATAACAAATTACTTGTGTTATATCTTAAAACCGACACTTTGAGGGAAATTGAGTGTTTATCATTGCATCGCATAATCTTTGTATAGCGCAAAACTTGTCTCGAGAATATGTGCAGGAAATTCCAGGAGAAAAGCCGAAACTGTCAAAAGTGCTGATAAAAATACGCCAAGTCCAAGACTTGAGATCTGGCAGAAATAGAGAAAGCAAAATGATATTCAACACATCAATAAAGTGCCACAAAGTCAGCACCATTTAAGCCTGAGAAATTCATGCAAAGAGGGCTCTAAAGCGCCGCGGATCCGCGGCCAGAGTGCCCTTGGAGCCGCGGATCCGCGGCTTGATGACGTCATCAGGGCTTCAATTTTCCTGCACGTGGCTTATGTAACGGCAATAGCTTCTAGAAGACTCCAGAATGCCACGTGGCTTCATCCAGAAGGCTCGGCCTAACAACCTTACCCAAGAATATTCCTCATTCTAGAATATTCTCTCCAACAAACTTCTTCTAGAAGCCTCCTTGTAACAACCTCATTCTAGAATATTCCCTCCAACAAACTTCTTCTAGAAGATTCTTTCTAACAACCTCATTTTGGAGGGAAAATTCAAATGAGGTAGTTCATTTTAGAGGGAAAATTCAAATGAGGTAGTTCATTTTGGAGGGAAAATTCAAATTCAAATTCAAATGAGGTTGTTCATTTTGGAGGGAAAAGTTGTTCATTTTGGAGGGAAATTTGAAATTTGAATTCTAGATCTAAGGTTGAGATGCTTATAAAAGGAAACCTAGATCTAGGGTTTTGGGTTGTTCATTGTTCATTAATCTTCATCTCCCCCAAATTCAATACAAGTTGAGTGACACAACTTGTAAACCCTAACCCTAAATCCAAAATCCAAAGCCAAATTCAAGATCCCGAGTACCATTCAAGCGAGAAGCCTTCAACCTTTTAGGAGCGGAGCCGATCTTCAATCGAGCAAGTGATCCAAGCCGATCCGCGACTCAAGGAGACGAGCGAAGCCAAATCGACGATCGAGTTCTTCCTCTTGTAGTTCTTGAGCAATTTGTAACGGAATTGTTGATAAATAAAAGGTGAAATTCTTTAATCTTGCTTTCTTTAAATTCTTGCATTATGATTCGATCTCAATTTGTGATTGTGATTCTTGTTGTGATGTTTGAGTAAAACTCCGCTCGTAAAGGAGTTGAGACGATCAATAGAATGATAATGTAACAAATCTTAAAACGATTCTTAAGTCCTACGAGTTTTGTAAACCCTAGAAAATTGAAGAATCGACAACCTAGTTTCGTTGCGATGCTTTCTTGATTGTGATCGCTCGAAATTAGGGATCCACGATCGATTCTTGAATTTACTAGAGGCTAGAATGTGAATGATATCGACGAAGGAACAAGGGATAGAAGATGAAACCCTAGTTTCACAAGAAATCCCTAGTTCTCGTCGATCATCATCGATCTAGTATCAATTCATCGATGGATAAGAATACGTAATCGCTAGATTTCATCACATCTATAGATCCGATCGATTCCTACGAGCCTCATTTCGATTCTTGATATTTGATTTGGAAATCATCACAAATTCTCAATTCTTGATTTTATCGTTTCTTGATTTAGACTAGATTTTTCTAATTCTTGAACTTCAAATCTTTAAATCATGAATTGTTGTTTGTTTTTTTTTCTTTAAAGTTTCAACTCATCTAAATCGAAACACGAACGATTACACTTTCCCTATGGACGATCTGCACTTACTAACGCGCTACAGTCGACACCGTTATTGATTGCGGTCAAAATATTTTTGGTTGTGATTTCTATACATTTTTCCAACTACACAATCCGAAAACTCATTCAATCAGTTACTCCTGGGAAAGTTTTACACATTACAATTAGCCGATCAAGTAGGTGTCTAGAAAGGTGTCAATGGGGTTACGCCCCTGGGAAAACGAGGTTTATTTTAATTAGGTCCATGCGAAAGCACGGGGAACCTCCCTCAAAGTACCGGCACTGGCCTGGCTGAAAGATTGGCGAACTTGTAGAGTGTAATTAATCCCAGCTAGTCTTTCCTTTTAGGGTTTGAAGGAAGATTTGACTAAAACAGTGGGAGACATCCTGATTAGATAAATTGATAACCAATCTAATCTTGTAAAAGCGCACGCTGAGTGTTTTCTTCTCTCTCTCTCTCCAGGTAGCGACCATGTCACGCCTTAATCAAGATAATAATACGGATGTATTGACCGAACCCGCTTGTTATACTGTGCTAAGGAACGTTGGTCCCGATCCAACTTATAATTGTTATAAGACAGAGCAGGAAATTGGGAATTACCAGAATTCCCGTGCCGCCCAAACGAAGAAAGTGCATGCTGATGCATCTTCTTCGGGTGTGTTCATTACAGAGAACTGTTTTTCAGTATCCTTTACGTCCTGGGTATGAGATACCGGATCAGGATCCCACATATGTAATTTGTTACATGGGCTACAGATAGGTAGAGAACTGAGAACGGATGATAAGTTTCATGAGATAGAAACGGTGCAAGTGTTGCAACCAAGTCTGTTGGTAGTTATCACCCTGTATTACCAGAATACATTGATTCTGAACGAATGTTATTAGATACCGAACCTGATATACAACATCATATCAGTCTCTTTATTGGTAAAGAAGGATATAATTTTGTATTGTTGGATAATGTTTTGAACATTTCCTATATCAAGAGTTGATCGGTTCAGGCACATTATCTAAAAGAATAGACGTTCTAAATCAAACCACAGTTCTTAACGTACAGAACACACACAAGAGGAAGAGTTCAGAAATGAATGAATCCTTCTTGAGGCATTATAGACTAAGTCATATCAATGCGACCCGACTAGCTAAGTTACATTTAGATGCATATTTAAATTAGTTTGAATTTACATCTTGTGAAACTTGCCGGTCATGTCACAATGATAAGATGACCATAGCTCTGTTTATTGGAAATAGAGAAAGAGTTAGTGAACTCTTGGGATTGATACATGCTGATGTATGAAGGTCCCCTGTCTACACATGCCAAGACCGGTTCTTGGTACTTCATTACATTCTCTGATGATCTCTCAAGATTCAGACATATGTTCCTGTTGAAACACAAGTCCGAAGCTTTTGAGATATTCACAGAATATAAGTTAGAAGTAGAGAACCAAAAACGGGTATAAGTATTATGTCCTTTGATGAGATCAAGGAGGAGAATACTTGAGCACGGAATTTCTGGACTATTCTAAAGGAGAATGAGATTCTCTCTCGGCATTACTCCTCCGTATACACCATAGCACGATGGTATATCAGGGTGGAGCAATAGCACCCTATGTGATATGGTGTGCTCTATGATGAGTACTACCGAGTTTCCTATTTCCTATTGGGAGTTATGCACTTGAGAAGTTGCATACCTATTGAATAGGGTTCAAATCAAATCAGTTGCCTACCACTTCATATGTGATATGGAAAGGGAAGAGCCTATATCTTAAGTTTGTTAAGATTTGGGGTTGTCCGGCCTATGTCTAAAAAGCAAAATCCGGACAAGCTCGAGGCAAAGACAGATCTGTAGAAGTTTGTTGGATATCCCAAGCATTCGCAAGGGAATATCTTCTACCTAACCGAGGAAAAAAATGTTTTGTTTCTCAGCATGCCACCTTTGTGAAAGGGAATTTCTTGTGAAGAAATTAGTGGTCATGAGGTAGAACTGGAAAGAGTTCCAGCTATACAAACTGCAGCTGATGATTTGGTAGAACCAAAGTATTCAATAGTTTCCAACGAACCTCAGCCTCTCTGCCGATCTAGTAGGGTTCCTCACCCACCTGAGAGATTCTTCGGTTTTCTTTATGATAGTGGGAGCGAGGATTGCATCATGAGATGATGACCTAACTAGTTTTCGAGCTGGCCATCAGGAGTGGGACTCTGTAAGAATGGCTGGATGCTTATCGATCTGAGATGGAATCCTTATACACCAACAAAGTATGGACTTTGGTTGCTTTATCTGAAGGGTTAAATCCCCATCAGGAGCAAGTATATCTTGAGAAGATTACTTGGTGTACATGGAAAAGTTGAGACTTTCAAAACTATGCTTAAAGTCCATCCTGATCCTACTTGCCACGGCTACATACCATGATTACGATATCTGGTGGTTAGGTGTCATGACTGCTTTTCTAAATGTTGATTTGGAAGAGAGCGTCTATAAGTACACAGCCAGAGGGCTTCGTAGACAGTGGGAGAAGCAGAAACATGTGCAAGATGTTTAATGTGATAAATCAGGCATCGCGGAGTTGGAACATCTATTTTGATGTGGTAGTCAAAGAGTTTGACTTCATCAAAATGGTAGATGAACCTTGTATATACAAAAAGGTAGTAGGGAGTATGGTGGTAATCCTCGTAGAGTACGTGGATGACATACTCTTGATAGGGAAGGAGTTTCCTATGCTACGCTCGGTCAATCTCCGCTTATCATAAGGATTCTCCATATAGGATCAAAGTGATAACTCCTAAATCCTGGGTTTTGAATCTATGAGATAGATCTAATTGGATGTTAGGATACTCACTAGTTGTAGTGAGATGGTATCAATCGATCATGGGGAGAATCACTGGAAAGGATTCAGGGTGATAAGGACGACTGAAAGTCAGTCGCAGGCTTTGTCTTTACCCTCAGTGGAGGGATGGTATGTTGGAAGAGTTCCAAGCTAGATACCGTGACTTACTAGAAGATTAAAGGCAAGATACATCGTTACCAAGGATGCTACCAAAGAGGCAGTCTGGATATATATAAGTTCATGAGATGAACTTCGTTCCTACCATTGTGTGACAATGGAGTTGTGGCTTTTTCCAAGGAACCCCCCCCGTCCCATCAGAAATCCAGATATAATTCTTAGGCGGTATCACCTGATCATGGAGATGGTTGATCTCCAGGGAGATCGAGGTTAGGAGAGTAGACATAG
This sequence comes from Agapanthus africanus, assembly GCA_030015575.1. NCBI lineage: Eukaryota > Viridiplantae > Streptophyta > Magnoliopsida > Asparagales > Amaryllidaceae > Agapanthus > Agapanthus africanus. Next base: position 306,959,815 of record CM057339.1, read on the forward strand.
AGGACAACAACGCAGATCCACTCACAAAGGCCTTTTTCCCAGTAGAGACTTTTATGGGATGGTTGAGTATGAGATACTTCAACCACAGCTAATTGTTGGGTATGTGATACCACAACAGATGGCCCTAGTGCAAGTGGGAGATTGTTAGTTATATGTATGCCCTAGAGGCCATTACTGTACATATGATGTATATTGTAATGGATGCTTGGACATATATATGGAGGACTTTCTTGCTCGACGTGATAGTATTCTATCTGGTTGTACTTTATCTTAACATGTACTCTGATTGTCTCTATGTTACATGTTGATAAAGCCCTTAGGATATGTACTCGACTACTGGGACTATGATGAGATCATACTAGTGGGGCCACGGTAGTCGACGAGTACATCCTATAACTGTTCCTAGTCGAGGGTGTATCGAGACAGGGTATCGATACACCAGAGTAGACTAGCGTATACGCATCTTGACCAATATGATGGGCGATGGATGATCCCATATCCATTGGTTTTTGACATCAAGGATGGTGTACGGGTGCTCAGTAGAGACTGGGTACACTGGACGGACTCGCCGAGAACTCTCAGATGGTATTATACCTCACGTCAGATGGCAGTTCTCCGGTGACACTGGTACAGAGTAGTCTGTTGACCCGAGATCGTCATAGAGTCTTGTGTGATTCCCACTGTGCTTTGATTTCCATCATACCACGTCCACAAGGGCGTGCAAAAAGGTGGCTTTTGGGTACAGTCCCGAATCACATGGAGGCAATGAGAGATAGGAGGGGATTCGTCTCTCCCGGTATAGGGAGTTGATGTTGTGCTGTGTTCGATTGGCTATAACTGGAAATCCCTGGCCAGGATTGCTGAGATTTACTGGTAAGTGTTATCAATAGTTTCTCGAACTGTTATAGACCTCATATCGACACGACTTATCAAGCTACTGGGGTCTGACGTTTACCACCCCTAGGCGAGATATGCGACATAACAGACGACGAGATCGGACTGTACGGGAGTGTTACTGATTGGATTCGCAGGAGAATGTACAGGCTTGCTTGTTGATCTTCTGATCGCTCAATACCTGGGTGGCTGTTACGTTTAGCTGACCGCTTGCAGCTTGTGGGTGTTTGATATGATCATCACCTACTGCCGGCGTATTGACGATTCTTTAGAGTCCTATACAGAGGTTTCTTGGCTCAGGCAAAACGGATTAGGAGCACATATGTGATATGTGCGGGACCCAGAACAATACGTGTATGTGATACCGTATTAAATTCTCGCGATATGAGATATCGGCCGGATATATGTGATATAGCCGGGTCATCGGATCAAGTGTTGATTCGATGAATTGATACAGATTATATTAGTCGGTTATTTGTGGAATAGCCAGATTATCGGATCAAGTGTTGATTCGATAATTTAATGTATAATTATATATTTGATATATTAAATTACAGTAACTGATATAAGCTCACTAAAAGATTCTTTTTCTCACTCGGGTAATACATTGATATATATGCGATATATGTTAATTGTATTATTTTATTTTGTTACAATAAATATTATATATATGTGATATATAATATTGTAACATGATATGGTTATTAATGCAATATGTTTAGTGGAGATTAAACATGGTTAGGGTTTTATTTGGGTTAAGCTTTTCTAGTAGCTTCTAGAAGTTTTTGCTTTTGTTTTCATGTAAAGATATTTTGTGAAGATATTTGCTTAACCAAACCCAAACCCCATTACCATGGTTGTTTCTCTACATGAGTTAAGGATTCATTCTTTACTATGGTTGCATTTCTAACCTCATATATGACTTTCATTATTCATCACAATTTTAGGATCGGTTGCGGAAACGTAAGACGCGGCGCGCAAAGGCAAAGCGGTGGTTGGATCAGATTAGCGAGGCGTCCGGGTGAGTAGATGTATATATCTATGGGGAAATCGTCTGGATGGCGCGAGTCGCCCCATAGTTAGGGTCACTTTATTACTTGCAAAGTATATGCACAGTTATTTAGTTAACCATCTTATTCATATGCATAGCTTTCTGGTCATCTATATACACCTGTATGATATCACCCCTGAGGACACTTACACTATTACCATTGGCTCATGTTGCACGCGCACTATTCATGTGACACACACGTCTTGGTAATTGACATGTCACGAGCATTTTAGAACCTGCTTAGTGTAGTATCACCGCTTGCATCGTACATGATACATTGAAATGCATAGCATGTATATACCTTACATCATCATCATGCTTATATAGATTCCTAGTCACAAATCAATTTCATACCTTTGATATCATAAACATTTATCATATACAACATGTTGGATATTATGATTTTCTTGAGGATTTCAGTATTGATGAGATTTCTGGATTTTGGGCGAAAACCGCAAGAATTTAACAAAAACTTATTATCATTATTTTTAAAATAAAGTTGCGGTTTTCTCGTGATGTATGTGTCGTCCACCATGAGTTTTCATGTTTTCTGTTGGATTTCAAGACCCGATTCGAGGAGTGGATGAACCGTCTCGGGTACATGGTAGGCCCGGTATGGTACCCCGGGGCAAGAAGATCGAGTTGTAGACGATGAGCCTGGCAGGGAAAGACTACCTACCGGTGATGTCTGGCGCGGTGGATATCCGAAGGTTACCGACCGTTGTCGTGAGATTTGATGATATGGGCCGATCCGGACTGACGGAGCCCGATGTATTGAGACATTGGTATAGTGAGACATTGAGACAGATATATTTCCATATTTGGTGTCGATGCTTGACACGGTTTTCAGATGATTTCATTGATGGTACTCTAGTTATTGCACAGATACTCTTTTTCTAAGTTAAGAATGCAGAGCTTATAGTATTTTAAACACTTAAAGATTTCGTATTAATGTTGCATACATGAGCATACATACTAGTGACATTACATCACATCTAGACATACATGTTGTGACGCATTTGCATGCATTCTTACGATGGCCTTATTAGATGTTATATTCTACTCACGAGCTGGCAACTCACCCCCGTTGTGCCACGGTGTCTTGCAGGTCAGACCCGTCAGCCTTGTACCGGCAGAGCTTAGAGAGCTGAAGGATCAGTTATAGGACTTGCTGGATAAATGGCTTATCCGACCGAGTGTGTCACCTTGGGGTGCTCCCGTCCTGTTTGTTAAGAAGAAGGACAGCAGTATGCGCTTATGCATTGATTATCGTCAGCTGAACCGGGTTACTGTGCGGAATAGATATCCCCTACCCCGCATTGATGACTTATTCGATCAGCTCCAGGGTGCAGGGTATTTCTCGAAGGTTGATTTACGGTCAGGTTATCACCAGTTGCGGGTTCGAAAGGAGGATATTCCGAAGACCGCTTTCCGTACACGTTATGGTCATTATGAGTTCTTGTTGATGTCGTTCGGGCTCACCAATGCCCCGGCAGCATTTATGGACTTGATGAACCGTATATTCAGGCCGTATCTTGACCAGTTCATCATTGTTTTCATTGACGACATCTTGGTTTATTCTCGGAGCCGGGAGGAGCACGAGCAGCACTTGCGTATCACTTTGCAGACTTTGTGGGAGAATCAGCTGTTCGCCAAATTTTCCAAGTGCGGATTTTGGCTAGACAGTGTCGACTTCTTGGGTCATGTGGTGACGAGAGATGGTATTTGTGTGGATCCGAAGAAGATCGAGGCAGTGCAGCGTTGGCCCAGACCGGTATCAGTTACAGAGGTTCGCAGCTTTCTAGGTCTGACCGGCTATTATCGACGTTTTGTCCAGGATTTCTCCTGTATTGCTGCACCGTTGACCGGGTTGATCCGGAAGGGGGTTCCTTTTGATTGGACCGAGGCATGTGAGGATAGCTTCCAGCAGTTGAAGGCTCGTCTGACTACTGCACCAGTGTTATCATTGCCTTTAGGATCGGGCGGCTTCGTGGTATATTGTAATGCTTCTCGAGTGGGGATGGGCTTTGTATTGATGCAACACGACAGAGTTATCGCATATGCTTCTCGGCAGTTGCGGAAACACAAACAGAATTACCCCACTCATGATTTAGAGATGGCTGCAGTGGTATTTGCACTTAAGATCTGGAGACATTACCTATACGGCGAGTCGTGCCAGATATTCACTGACCACAAGAGCTTGAAGTATATCTTTCAGCAGCGAGATCCAAATCTGAGACAACGCCGTTAGATTGAGTTGGTGAAAAATTATGACTGCGAGATTCTTTACCATCCGGGCAAGGCAAATGTGGTGGCAGATGATTTGAGTAGGAGGCCCGGAGGTAGCCTTTCTTGTTTGAACGCAGTACAGATGCAGTCGACGGCAAATTGGAAGGTTTTATGTGACAGCAGAGTGCAGTTTGAGTTTACTCCTACAGGGGGACAACTGGCCTATTTCAGAGCACGCCCACAATTACTTGACCATATCCGCGAGGCACAGTCCGGTGATGCCCGTATTTTAGAGATTATCGAGCAGATTCGGCAGGGCAGAGTTTCCTAATTCGTGATTGATGATCAGGGGATACTTCGATTTGGGACTCGACTATGCGTACCAGATTCTGAGGGACTGAGGCATGATATCCTTGAGGAGGCACATAGATCAGTGTACAGTGTGCATCCAGGTTCCACCAAGATGTACCGTGATTTGAGAGAGGTTTACCGGTAGGACGGGATGAAGAAGGATGTTACAGACTTTGTATCGAAATGCCTGACTTGTCAGCAAGTCAAGGCCGAGCACCAGATGCCAGACGACGAGTTACAGCCTTTGCCTATCCCTGAGTGGAAGTGGGAACAGGTCTCCATGGACTTCATTGTGGGTCTACCCAGGACTAGTCGAGGGTATGACTCTATTTGGATGATTGTGGATCGACTGATGAAAGCGGCTCACTTCCTGCCAGTGAAGACCACTTTTGGATTTTCTCAGTATGCCCAGGTTTATATTGATGAGATTGTGCGACTGCATGGCGTCCCGACTTGCATCGTGTCCGACCGGAGCACCCAGTTTACCAGCCGATTATGGCAGAAACTTCAGGAGGCTTTGGCACCCGATTGAGTTTTAGCATAGCTTTTCATCCGCAGACTGACGGTCAGTCAGAGCGTACTATTTAGACTATTGAGGACATGCTCAGAGCTTGTGTTTTATATTTCGGTGGTAGCTGGGATTGTCATTTGCCCTTGATCGAGTTCTCCTACAATAATAGCTTCCAGGAGACGATTCAGATGGCACCTTTCGAGGTTTTATATGGGAGGAGATGTCGATCGCCTGTATGTTGGACAGAGCTCAGGGAGAGCAGTATATTGGGGCCGCAGATCGTACAGGAGATGACCGAAAAGATACAACTGATTCGGGACAGGATGAGAGCGGCACAAAGTAGGCAGAAATCATATGCTGACAGGCGCCGTCGCCGACTCGAGTTCGCAGTTGGCGATCATGTTTTCCTGAGGGTCTCTTCAATGAAAGGTGTGATGAGATTTGGGCGGAAAGGGAAGCTTCGTCCTAGATATGTTGGTCCCTTCGAGATCCCAGAGCGTGTCGGTTCAGTGGCTTATCGATTAGCTCTTCCGCCCAGCTTCCCCGATGTTCACCCCGTGTTCCATGTTTCGATGCTCCGCAAGTACCTTCATGACCCATCCCATGTGATTCAGCACCAGACGATCCAGCTAGAGCGCGATCTTTCATTCACCGAGCAGCCGGTGGTCATTTTGGATCGGCAGGTGAAGAAATTGAGGTCAAAGGTTATAACGTCCGTCAAGGTTCTTTGGCGTAGCCCAAACAGCGAGGAGGTCACCTGGGAGACCGAGGTCGAGATGAGGAAGAAATATCCCCATCTTTCTGAAGGTACGCGTAGTTAAATTTTAAATTCGGGGACCGAATTTCTTTAAGGGGGGAAGATTGTAACGCTTCGAAAATCGTTTAGGCGGTTTTTCGATAATCGGCAAAATAATCGGTCTTTTCCGTAAAAAGTCAAAATAATTATTTTTCCATATAGGCCTAATTATACAAAATTTAGATAAGATATTGGTAGAAATTGGTCACTAAATTGTCACTTAAAAATTTCTAGTTATTTAAAAAAAATCCTTAATTAATTATTTTTAATATTATTTTAAGCTTTTAAAAATACATTAAATTAGTGATAAATACAAATTTAAATGGGTAAATTACACACTTAGGAACCATTATAAACTAAAATTTAGTGTAACAAAAATTTTATCAAGACTTTTCATGATTTTAGTTCTATGGTTTAAAAATTAAAGCAAAAACGAATTAAAAATGGGGTTTTTGTGTAAAACTTGATGTGATATGCATTAAATGAGTTTAGAAGATGCTATTTGTGTAGAATTTTCTACACAATCTCACTCACACCTCCCCCCTCACCCTCAGGCCGAGTTCACTGCAGGAACCCCCCCCCCCCATTTTCCACCATTTTCTTGCTTCAAAATTCATGTAAAAATCAACCAAAAATCCACAAAAATTCACATATTCCTTCACAAATTCTAGCCTAAATCCTATTCCACCTCTTTCCAAACCCTAATTGGTTTAAAACAAAGAGAAAAGAGGCAACTTTGGAGGCTAAGTGCAAGGGGATCAACACTTGGGAGGTATAATTTTAATCTAGTTGTTAAATTGGTAGTTTAGTTATGCTAATTTAGATTTTTAAAGTGTTAATTTGATTATAATTTCTTGTTTAGGAAATTCTAGTAAAGGTTTGGAATTTTAAGTAGGGTTTGAAGTATTGTTAATAAATTAAATTAGTGTTGTGGCCATCTAGTAGTTTGATTTGGATGTTTGTGCGATGTTGCGATCGCTATATCGCTAATTCGCGAGGTTTGCATTGAAATTTATATGCGAATGCTTACTAGGTTTTCTAAATTCTTAGGAGGTGAATTAATTGCGATATATTGTCGATACTATTAGCTTCTACTATGACTTGTAGGGTGTGCAAATGCGGAGTTTGTTTTAGTCGGGTTTTAGTTTTGACGGTTGCCCCGAAACGACGATTTTAGTTAGGCTTTTAGTGATTTTCATGTGTTTTCCGCGCACCGAGTGCACGTTGTGCCTAACTTGTGGGCGTTGATCTTTTCATATTGTGACCTGCGTCGTTCCATGATATTTAATCTTATGTTGTGTGTTGTGCAATTTTAGGATCGGTTGCGGAAACGTCGGACGCGGCGCGCAAAGGCAAAGCGGTGGTTGGATCGGATTAGCGAGGCGTGCGGGTGAGTAGATGTATACATCTATGGGAAAATCGTCTGGATGGCGTGAGGCGCCCCATAGTTAGGGTCACTTTATTACTTGCAAAGTATATGCACAGTTATTTAGTTAACCATCTCATTCATATGCATAGCTTTCTGGTCATCTATATACACCTGTATGATATCACCCCTCATGACACTTACACTATTACCATTGACTCATGTTGCACGCGCACTATTCTTGTGACATACACGCCTTGGTAATTGACATGTCACGAGTACTTTAGAACCTGCTTAGTGTAGTATCACCACTTGCATCGTACATGATACATTGAATTGCATAGTATGTATATACCGTACATCATCATCATGCTTATATAGATTCCTAGTCACAAATCAATTGCATACCTTTGATATCATAAACATTTATCATATACAACATGTTGGATATTATGATTTTCTTGAGGATTTCAGTATTGATGAGATTTCTGGATTTTGGGGGAAAACCGCAAGAATTTAACAAAAACTTATTATCATTATTTTTAAAATAAAGTTGCGGTTTTCTCGTGATGTATGTGTCGTCCACCATGAGTTTTCATGTTTTCTGTTGGATTTCGAGACCCGATTCGAGGAGTGGATGAACCGTCTCGGGTACATGGTGGGCCCGGTATGGTACCCCGGGGCAAGAAGATCGAGTCGTAGACGATGAGCCTGGCAGGGGAAGACTACTTACCGGTGATGTCTGGCGCAGCGGATATCCGAAGGATACCGACCGTTGTCGTGAGATTTGATGAAATGGGCCGATCCGGACTGACGGAGCCCGATGTATTGAGACATTGGTATAGTGAGACACTGAGACAGATATATTTTCATATTTGGTGTCGATGCTTGACACGGTTTTCAGATGATTTCATTGACGGTACTCTAGTTATTGCACAGATACTCTTTTTCTAGGTTAAGAATGCAGAGCTTATAGTATTTTAAACACCTAATGATTTCATATTGATGTTGCATACATGAGCATACATACTACTGGCATTACATCACATCTAGACATACATGTTGTGACGCATTTGCGTGCATTCTTACGATGGCCTTATTAGATGTTATATTCTACTCACGAGCTGGCAACTCACCCCCGTTGTGCCACGGTGTCTTGCAGGTCGGACCCGTCAGCCTTGTAGCGGCGGGCTTATCTTATCATTGACTTCTTTTGCTCAGACTCGCGACATTGCTCGTAGGTGGGCTGCGAGCACACTTTATCTCTTTTTGTACTATCATTGTATCTAGTATTCTCCATCTACCACTTCTTATTTGTATATGCGACCTAGTGATGAGATTGAGAGATTTGTGTATATATGGTTTCTTTGGGGTCGAGCTCACTTAAGCCGACGTTGTGTTTTTCTTATTTTTGCATTTCTTTATGCTTATCTGCTTGATCTTGCATATATACTGTGTGTGGTCGTGATCCGCCTTGGGCGAAGAGCTAGCTCCCGCTTGGGGATGCCATTTTGTTATTACAGGTTATATATCTTTTTGTACCCATTTTTGGGGGCTAGTTTTTACAAAGGAGACTCTGCCGAAATTTTCGGAAATTTTTGATGCTTTTAAAAAGGGGTTAATGCAACTTAATTGATTTTAAAGTCGTTTTCATGAAAGGTTTCCTTCACTCTTATTGTTTATGGTTTAGATTTTCTGGGCTTTGGCTGACTTAGGTTACGTTACGCCTTGAGACGTCTCGTAATCTAAGTGTCAGTCACGTTCCGTACTTTCGGGTCGTGACACCGCCTCATGATGAGGGCTTTAGATCCACAGCGTTTGTTGGGCAGGAAGCTACCCGGTGCGGATGAGCCGAGTAGGAAACTACACGGCGGCCTTGTGATAAAGGCTTTAGATCAACAATATTTGTTGGGCAGGAAGCTACTCGGTGCAGATGGGCCGAGCAGGAATCTTCCTGGCTGCCTCGTGATGAGGGCTTAAGATCCACAACGTTTGTTGGGCAGGAAGCTACCCGCTGCGGATGGGCCGAGCAGGAATTTGCTCGGCGTCCTCGTGATGAGGGCTTTGTTAACTCTCTAGTATCTTCTTGTGGCGTCGTTCAACCTCCCTTGACCTGTAAAGCAGGGAAAATGTGACCGTCATGGGTGACATGTGGTCGTTCCCTATCGGGAAAGTGCGATATTCCGTGATTCGCGTCGTTTGCGCGACTAAATCTCGGCCATTGGAAGATTCTTGTTGAGGGTATAAATAACGAAGACATGTTGGTTTCTTCCTAGTCTTGCAACCTCTGAAGATGACCGGCCGCGTGTATACAATCAAAAAGATCGTTTCTCATGATGATGTATACTTTTACAACCTTGACCGTTCCGAGGAGACGTACGAGACGGTGATAGGTCTTCTAGAGGGACATTGTGGGCGCCTGCTTCCCTGGCGATCTCCTCTCCTTCAGGTGCTAATTTATGCGATTTAGAGGACTTCCCTGGGTCTGTACAACACGCTGTCTCCACAGTTAATGGACGAGGCATTTGAAAAAATGCACACTATCCATAGGCTTGGTCTGATCTCAAAGAGTAGGCGGGATCGCTCGATGGACCTCTTTCTTGAGAGTTTCCAGCAAAGGTTGGTCGTCGCATCTTGCTCGGCGGACGGGGATCCTGGGGAGTCCGCGGCTTCTAGGGTCCGAGAGTACCGTCAGAGGGAGCGAGTCGAGGCTTCTTAGGCTCGGCTGGAGGAGCTTTCTTTGGTGTACCATCGACAATGTTTGCTTAATTCTCGCTCTTCTTTGTTGTAATTGTTGTAAGGCTGGGGAGCCCATAATATCTCTTAATAAATAAATTTCTCTTTTGTTGAGGTGCATTGTCTCTTTTTACCCCTTCGGTACATTTTATACTCTTTCTTAAAAAAAAAACTGTTTGTCTCGGAACCGAGAAAAGGAACAAAAGAGGTCTCTTCTGCGAGAGGACCTAACTTAGGAGACTTAATTAAATACCAATAGGAATTATATTATTTCAAAAGAGGGTACATGTTTATTTATACAACTTAAGTTTCTCGGCGTTATAAGTCCGAAGAAAATTACGCTCCCCGACTTCCTACAAGCGGTACGCTCCACCGGGCAAAGCCTCTGTTACGAGGAATGGTCTGTCCTACTTCGGGGAGAACTTATGTAGTTTCTCTTGGTCCACGAACTCATTTCTTTGTAAGACTACATCTCTCGTCTTGAAGGCTTGATATTTAACTCGGGCATTGTAGTAGCGGGCGGTTTGCTACTTATAGGCGGCTGCCCTGATTTGCACTCGATCCCACTTTTCCAGTAGGACGTTCAAGTTACTTCGGAGCGCCGAGGTGTTAGCTTCATCGACGAAGTGTTCAACCCTATAACGGGCAGTCCGATCTCCACGGGGACCATTGCCTTGGTGCCGTAGCAGAGGTTGAATGAGGTTTCTCCCGTGGGTGTTTTCTTCGATATTCGCAATGCCCATAGCACTCGTGGCAGTTCTTCGACCCAGTCGCCCTGCCTTCTTTCCAAGAAGGCTCTGAGACCGTGGATGACACCTCGGTTAACTACCTTGGTTTTCCCGGCCGAGTCAGGCGAGTCGCCGGCCCGAGTTGGGTGAGTCAGGGCTCGTGTCTTCGCCACGTGTCCCTGAGGCTTGGCCTAGCCTCGTGGTCACGTTTGTTTATTCTGTAACTTACCCTATTACGTGTAGTGCACGTGTAAGCTCTTGGGTTTCTAAAAGATTAAAAGAATTTTAAATAAAAATAATGTGTGGCTGATGGGATTTGAACTCTGGTGCTTTAGTTCAACAGTGCAAGGTCTTACCAATGAGCTACAAGCTCCTTATTGCTATTCAAAAGCAAATCAAACTTATAACTTGTGCTCAGGCTCAAGTACCCCTTTCTGTATTTTTTGAAAAAAAAATTGTATAGAAAGTTTGGGGTTGTTACATTCTACCCTCCTTATAAAAATTTCTTCCTCGAAATTTGTAAAAGAAAAGTGTAACGGATTCAAGGAATGTTTGGTGACAGAACTATTGGAAGTGTATGAAAAATATGTGAGAGAACGAAAAAATGTGAGAGATATGAAAAGAGTTAAGGAAATTACCAGGTTTACCTTGGTCTACGACCTCTGCTTCTTTGGCCGCTAAAAGGAAAGCCTGACGCCGTGGTACATTCATCCTAACTGGAGGCACATTCCTCTGTCCTTGGGGCATGTTTCTCTGTCATCGAGGCATGTTTCTCAGAGCCTGATGGAATTGGAAAGTAGGCTGTGCAGGTGGTGGGGGTAGGAGTGCAAGGCGAGATGCATGAGCCTGGATAGCTGGCCGCTGCGGGTAGTTGATGGGTGTATGATCTGGGTTGCGTCTATAAGGACAGTTTCCAATTCCGTGATTGGACGCGCCACAAACTAGGCACAAGCTTTTTGCACGCCTACAGTCCTTCCACAAGTGTCCTTCTCTCTTGCAATAGAAGCAAAAGTCGGGACTTGGCTGATTATTGGCTTCTTCCAGTCTTCCGAGTTCAACAGTTGCCCTTGAAGAGGCTCCTCCTGCCATCTGAGTGGCAGGACGCTTCACTCCGGCTGATTGAGATCTGCCCTTCCTCTTCACCACTGTCTCATATCGTTGGGCAACCTTCAAAGCCAAATCATGGGTTGGGAAATCCCCTGTAGCTAATGCAACTTGGATCTCCTGGTCCAACCCTTGCTGAAATCTTTTGGCCCTGATCTCAGCAGTCGGTATGAGATGGGCCGCAAACCTGTTACGGTCTTGTGTTAGCTGTGCAGTATGTGATATAAAATCGAACATTGAGACATATCTTACCTAATGAGCATGGTAAACTTAGCATCATACTCATCTACTGATTTGGTCCACATTGAACCTTGTTGCAGATGGATGAATTGCTGCTCCATATCAAAGCGGGCAGCCTCAGGGAAATACTTTGCATCGAACATATCACGGAAAGTCTTCCATTCGATAGGTTGGTCAAGACGGCTTTCTTCCGCCTTCCACCAAACCGGTGCATTGTCCGTGAGCTGCAGATTTGCAACTTGGACCCAAGCTATCTCTGGCACTTGTGTCGCTGCCAGATCATCTTCAATGCTTTGAGCCCATTCCTCCGCTTCCAGAGGGCTCACTTTTCCCGAAACGTTCTTAGGGTGCAGTTCCCGGAATTGCTTCACTCCGGGTGCTTCCACTTCTGGACTGTTCAAGAGAATAGCAGTCCGCTGTTGCTGTCCTTCCAGGAGGCTGTGGATCGCTTCAAGCAATATCGTCTGCTCATTGATCGGAGCAGCTACGGCAGGTGTAATCGGTAGGGGAGGTGGAGTGTTGTTGAAATTGGTGCTGGTGTTGTTTGGGGAATCCATAACCTTGAAAGAAAATTTTGTGTTAGGACGGATTCAAAGTATATGAAATGATAAGATTCAAGAAGTATGAATTGTAAAGAATGTTTTCAGTTGCTGGTTCTTGTGTTATTTTGCTTAGGTTATCCACACAGAACCGAATTGCATGGTAGGGTTCCATACAGCTCTGACCTGCATGGCCAACCAACAAAACCTGTCACGCCCCGCTTCCCGGTGTACGGCGACAGGGACGCGACTGGCCACTACGTATTTACTCTGAAGTAAACACGCTAAGCGTATCTAAGCAATATAAGTAAAATGTACAAGATGTGAAAGAACAATAACTTTATTTATTAAACATTCTTTTTACAATACAATGAAAAGTAAATACATGAAATGAAAGCAATGCCTAAACAGTGGCATAACAGAAATGAAAATGGAATAAGTACAAGTGGCTACAGCTCTGGGTCGAAGGCTATCTGATCAAAGTCCTCGCTGCTGGGCTCTGTTTCTAGAAGGTCCGATCCACCTGACAACATTCCAAAGAAGAAAGAAACGGAATGTCGTCAGCGAACAATCGCTCGATAAGTCCCAAAGAATAAGAGAAGTAGAATAGACAGAAAAGAAAGTATATCTAGTATGATGTTTGATTGTTACGTTAACGTAGTATTTGTAGCTTGGTACAGAAGATACCAGTGTATACGAGAGGAGTCTAACTTACACCGTGGACTTTGGTAACCCATAGTACAAGGCTCCGTCGATAATACCACGGAACAACGACATGGATGTAATTACGCCTTAAGTGACCACCTCGTGCCACCTTTAACATATTCTGTACCAGTCTATCCCTTTATAACCCCGTAGTGTTTATAGTATTGATTGTATTGATTATACGGAATGTTTTGTATTGTATTATATTGTATTGTAAATTGTATAGATGGATGACTTGCCGAAACCATGATATCGGTAATGGAACGGAAATAATGGATGAACATGTAGATGGAATATATCCATAGTTCGGTTCAGTCAATATAGATTGAATAGATTGAAAGGATAAATTCATATTGAATTGTAATTTGTTACTTGAATCATATTCAAGTCAGATTGATTATATTGAGACTCAGTTAGAGTCAGACAATTTGAAAAGAAATTGAATCCTGAATTATGTTTTGGTGCTATCGGTAACTGTTGCACATGGACGGCAGGATTTGTGTCTTTTTCAAAGACAATTACCGTGTTGATAACACCGTTTGTTAAGTTGTCTACCTTAAATAGGCAAGCACCCATATCTCCGGCTCCCCGAGCCTCAAGAATCTGGTCCCTCTTAAACCTATGTTTACTAGGGTCCTTATTATAATTTAGTATAACTTGAGGGGGTTTTATGTAAAATAATTTTGTATAATTTTCAAAATACACCTCAAGTATTTTATTATCGTCTTTAGAGTTTTCATGGATGTATATTTTATCAATATGACATTTCTAGTGATAAAACCTAATTTCATAATATATGGTATTTATTTGTAATATTGGAATTGTATAGTATTTTCTTGTAAATGAGGTGTTTTTCTTGAATTTTGGAAATGTGGAATATTATAAATATTAAAAATAGATATTTTGATATTAATTACATATATATTTATTTATTAAAAATATAAGTTTTATTTAAAATAGAAATCACATTTTCTAAAGAAAATTGTATTTTAAATCTTTCGAGATCGTATGCTCCTTGTGGAGGTCTGCATCTCACTCTACTAGGCCCGAGAATGTGCGATAATCCGCACCATCCCGAACGGGTTCCCCGAAATGGGTTGTAGAGGCGGAATTGCAAAGATTTGTTAAAATACACATTTTGTAGAAAAAAATGTTTTTATAAGTCGGAGGTAGTTATGTGTAAAATCGTATTTTTTCCAGATCTATGTTCCAAATTCCATCGTGCTATATTACATATGAGTTTTGTAAGGAGGTAGGTCATTACCTCGTGAGTTTTCTAAGGTAATACGGTTTAAAAAGTTCAAGTATGTCGAAATGAAATATGAAGGTATTTTAGCGGAATAAAACTTGCTAAGATTATTATTTTGATTTCAAACTTATTCTATTGCCTTTGTTAATGTTTAATGGTCATAACATAAGAGTTTGGTATTATTGTGTTTAAGAAAAATAGAACTTTTTAAGGAAAAACCGAATCGGAAGTTGGATTAACTCCGCTTCCGTCGGGTTTTAGTTTTGAATATTTTTAGAATAGAGAAAAGAAGAAGAATTAGGGGACTTACAAGTTATTAGACTAGAAGAGAGAAGGAGGAAGAGTAGGAGGTGCCGGTGCGTCGTTTCGTCGTCGGAATCTCCTTGGATCGTCGTCGGAAGTTCGTCGGAGTTTCGCCCTTTGCTAACTCCACTTGCACACAAAAGACTTGGGAATTTTTCTTGAGAGTTTGGGCAGAGATTTAGGAGTGAGGAGGGGTGATTTAAGGGTTGTATTTATAGAAAAAATTAGGGTTTTAGGGTAGTGAAAGGGTATTTTAAAAATTTGAATTAAAATGGATTAAATGGGGGTATTTTAATTCTCTGGTTAATTGCAGAGAATTTAAACAGTGCAGGGGGAGTGGGGTAGGCCAAAGGGTGCAAGGGGTTCAAGAAAAATTGGGTTTGGGCCGAGTTGACCCGGCGGCGCCAGCCGAGTTAGGCGAGTCGCCGGCCCGAGTTGGGCGAGTCGGGGATCGTGTCTTCGCCACGTGTCCCTGACGCTTGGCCTAGCCTCATGGTCACGTTTTTTATTTTGTAACTTACCTTATTACGTATAGTGCACGTGTAGACTCTTGGGATTCTAAAATATTAAAAGAATTTTAAATAAAAGTAATGTGTGGCTGATGGGATTTGAACTTTGGTGCTTTGGTTCAGCAGTGCAAGGTTTTACCAATGAGCTACAAGCTCCTTCTTGCTGTTCAAAAGCAAATCAAACTTATAACTTATGCTCAGTTTCAAGTACCCCTTTCTGTATTTTTTGAAAAAAAAATTCTACAGAAAGTTTGGGGTTGTTGCAAGGACTATCTTCTCTATGGCCGGGTATCTTGTTTCCACATCCTTGAAGACATGGCTCACGTAGTAGACCGGCCTCTGTATGCCTTCAAATTCTCTGACAAGCACCGAGCCTGCAGCCTGGTCGGAGACGGCAAGATATAATAATAGCTCGTCTCCCTCGACCGGTCGGGTGAGTAGCGGGGGAGTCGCTAAGTGCACTTTGAGTTTCTCGAAAGCGTTCTGGCATTCCTCAGACCATTCGAACTTAGGAATTTTCCTTAGTGCCTTGAAGAACGGGAAGCACTTCTCTCCTGATCTGGACATAAAGCGACTCAGGGCAGCCACCCTTCTCGTGAGGCGCATGATGTCGATATTGCTCTTGGCGTTGCCATGTTGAGGATGGCGCTGATCTTTTCTGGGTTTTCTTCGATTCCTCGATGGGTAACCATGAACCCGAGGAACTTTCCACTTGTGACTCCGAACGCACACTTAGCTGGATTCAGCTTCATTTTGTACTTGTGCAGGACGTTAAATGTCTCGCCGATGTCTTTAGTGTGCCCGGCTGAGGAGACGGATTTTACGAGCATGTCGTCGACGTAGACTTCCATATTTCTCCCAATCTACAGTTTGAATAGCTTGTTGACCAGGAATTGACACGTATCCCCTGCGTTCTTGAGTCCTAAGTGAATCACTTTGTAGCAGTATACCCCTCGATCCGTGGTGAAGGCGGTAAGCTCTTTGTCGGTCGAGTTTATCCGGATCTGATTGTAACCGGAGAAAGCGTCCATGAAGCTCAATAGTTTGTGGCCGGCCGAACTGTCCACTAGCCGATCTATCCGATGAAGTGGTTAGTTGTCTTTGGGGAAAACTTTGTTCATGTCCGTGAAATCGACGTACATGTGCCATTTCCCGTTTGCCTTCTTGACTATAACCACATTCGCCAGCCAATCTGAGTAGTCCAGGTTCGTGTTGAAGTTGGCTGCGAGCAATCGATTTATCTCATCTTCTATCGCCTTTTGTTTAACCGGCGCAAAGCTTCTCTTCTTTTGTCGGATGGATCGGCTTGCGGGTCGACCCCAAGCTTGTGGGAGATCACTTTGGGGTTGATCTCGGGCATGTCCGCGGGCGTCTAAGCGCATATGTCTGAGTTTCCCCGGAGGAAACGGATCAAGTTTTCGAGGTGGTCCCCGGTTAAGAGAGAATCGATCTGGACTGTGCAGCCATCGATTCCTTCTTCAAGGGGGGCTTCCGTCAATGCTTCCACCGGAGCACCTCGAATTTCTGTTTGGTCGTCGCGTGTATCTAAGGACCCCTGGAAATCATGTGCATCCTCAAAATCGTCGCCCTGCTCTCCGGCGGTGGATTTCGAGGTGAGGCAAATCTTAGCGATTTGCTGGTCTCCATAGGCCCAACCTATCCCCCTTGATCCAAAAGGAATTTGATCGCAAGGTGATAAGTCGAGATCTGGGCCCGGAGGGCATTTAAGGTAGGACGTCCTAGGAGAATGTTATAGGATGAAGGGACCTTGGCGACGAGGAAGTCCACTGGTATGGTTCGCGTATTGCCCGCATCCCTAATATTGAGGAGGATGGTTACCAATCCCTTTGGCCGGGACGGAATGATTGGTGAACCCAGAGAGGACATGGGAGGTAGGTCGAAGTTCGGATGGTCCTAGCCCCATATGCTGGAAACAGTCGTGGAACAGGATATCCGCCGAGCTCCCTGAGTCGACTAATATTCTCTGGACTTCATAACGGTGGACTATGGCCGTTATCATAAGAGGGTTATTGTGAGGAAGCGATATGCCGTGGAGGTCTTCATCGGTGAAGATGATCAGTTCGTCCTACCTGCACCTCTTATGCGGTATATTGCTTACAACCTCGACTGGGAGGGTGCGGTGGTTCCCCCCACTTTCCCGAGCTGGATCCGAGGTAACGACCATTATTTGCCAGATCGTTAATTTCCCGGGAGGGGTTTGGTCTTTTTGCTCCCGCTCCACCTGCCGTTTGTCCCGCAGGTATTTCGCCAGGTGGCCAGAGCGGATCAACTCCTCGATGTAGGCACGGAGTTGTTTGCAGTTCTTAGCCGGGTGACCCTACGGCCTGTGGAAGGCGCATAATGGACTGCGGAGACGCTCGCTCGCTCTTTGGGTGACTGGCGGGAGCTTAAATAACCCCTCGCCCTTAGCTTCCTCTAGCAGCTCGGTCTAGGAAATGTTTAGAGAAGTGTACTCCTGAAACCTCGGGGAGTAAGGTTTTGGACGGTCGACTTTCTTTTTCTCCTCCCCATCCCTTTTCTTTTTGTCCTCCTGGTTGGCTCGGGGCAGGTTTGAGTTCACCTCCGACTCGAGTTGGATTTCTCGCTCGGTTCAGACTTTCACTTCGACCATGGTCATAGGTTGCGCTAATGCAAAAGATCGGAGCCACTCTTTGTGCTTAAGACCCGACCTCAGCGCGGTGATAATTGTTTCATCGCGGTGCTCGGAAACCTCTAGGAGGGCATTGTAGAAGTGGGTGACATACCCTTGAAGGTTCCTTGTCTCCGCTCTTGAAAGTGAACAGGTAGTCAACTTTCCTTTTCCGTCGTTGGTTCTCAACGAAGTGGCCGATAAATTGGGTAGCCAGCTTGGAGCATGGCTTAAGCCCTCGGAACCAGTCCCGGCCAGCCCGAATCAGGGTGATGGGGAAATCTCGGCATTGAGCCGCGTCCGAGTTATCTTGGAAGCTCATGCCTACCAAAAATGCGTCCAAGTGGTCCTTCGGGTCGGACTTCCCGTCGAAGAGAGCCACTTTTGGCGGCTTGTTCCTGGACAAGACGTGCTTGGTCAGTAGCTCTTCTGTAAAGGGCTTTGTTAGTGAATCGGCGGAATACCTAGCCCCTTCACCGGACTCATGGCCATCCCGTCGTATGCCTTCGATTTTCTTCTCGAGAGCTTCAAGTCGGTGGTGGTACCCTGAGGATTCTGCACAGTCGGAGTGGTGGCTACCCCCGCGCCGGGTCTGCGCGATGGTGCGGCTTCGATTCCGCTCTATCAAATTTCTCAAATTCTCGAGCGAGGCCCTTCTCGAGTAGTCCCGACATTCGCCATTCGCATGGCCTCGGCAGGAGTGGGGGCGTCGGTCATGCCTGAAAGTAGGCGAACTGACAGACACCTCCTCAGGGGGTGAGAGCGCGCAACAGGCATCGGAGCGACAGCCTAGTCTTCCCTGGGATCGGGGTGTGGAGCTGTCCGGCGTCCAGCGGGTCATGGAATCATTCGCTGCATGAGGGCTAAGCTAGCCGAAGTCGGCACGCCAACGCTTGGTGACGTTGAAATGAGCATGAGTGAGATCGAGGGCCTGAGCATGGCCATCTGTCCTTCTGCGGAAGTCGTTATCCCAGGGAGGGGGAACCGCGTTGTGGAGGGTAGGGTCCACTGCTTGAACTCGGACGAGTGAATCCACCATCGATGTGAGCCTGCTGATCCTAACGGATAAGCCGTTGATGACGTTAGGGGGAGACGAGCCGCTCCTGTCTCCGTTGTCGGGGGTGTGGCGGCTCGTATTTGGATCGTCGCGGTTGTCGCTCGCCATCGGATTGAGGGCGGAAGATCAACTTATGAGTGGAGAAGCTTATGAAAGTTTCCCACAAACGGCGCCAGCTGATGGAGGCTGTGATCTCCCTCAGATGTTGTCCTTCATCGATCTGGCAGCGAGCGGTTTTTAGCCGCTGAGATTTGTTTTAGGGGTTGTTGAGCGTGTGGATCTCAATGGGTTATTGGAAGTTGCTAAAGCCGAGCTACCTGCAGGGGAAGTCCCGGTGTAGGAGACCACTGTAGGACCCTCTGACGATCAAGTTAGTGCCGCGGAATAAGAGTAGCATAGCGACCTATTGGGTTCAGTTCGAGTTACCTGAGTCATCTGAGAGAGGGGTTTATATAGTGGTCGCGTGGAGCGAGCAGGTGCGAGATCATCGCCGTCAGTTAGGCCCCTGCGTTATTCTCGCATTAATGGAGGGATACACCCATTAATAGGAGGACGCGCTAGCGTGGGACGCGGAACGTGGGGAGGCGGATATCTCGCCCTGGCGAGATACGCGGATCCGTTGCGGGGGCGCTTGGGTTCCGCGCTCTCGGTTGATCGGGGAAGCCGAGGAAGCTCGGCCTGCCAGATGGCTCGGAGACGAGCAGGGAGACCGAGGAAGCTCGGCCTGTAAGATGGCTCGGAGACGAGAAAGGAGACTGAGGAAGCTCGCTGGACTGCTCAGAGGCGGGCTGTTGGCTGTTTGCTAGGTGAATGTGGAAAGTACTCAGGGAGGTCTCCGTAAGGTCAGATGCGTCCTCGGAGACGAGGTCCCGAGGAACGCCCCTAATGCATCTCATTTATTCCACCTCCGTAGCCTTCGGGACGTGTCATCTGCCATGTGTTATAATCTGAGGAGATACCGTTTGTGAGCATCAATAGGACGTAAAAAATTTAATTTGAAAGACATAGGGTACAAGTGCCTCTTTTCATGGTTCAAAGGGTTTAAGTGCCCAACATCATTAGTATAGAAAGAATATGTGCAATTAATCTTGTTGGTGCCCTCAAAGCAATTATTGTAATCACAAGCAGGCGATTACGATGATTGAGTGAGAACTTATACAGGTAGAACAGTCTTACTTGAGATAATAATATGCTATCTGGTTTGTCTTTATCATCATGTACATGTATTTTGTGGTATTACGGATCACTATTACATGTTGATGGAACCCATAGGATTCATGCTTGACTACCAGGGTTATTGTGACGATTACACTTGTGATAACTGGGTAGTCTATAAGCAAATCCTTAAATGTCCTTAGTCATGGGAATATCATGACTGGGCATCGATATTCCAGAGTAGACTGGTGTATACGTTTCTTGACCCCGACGAGGGATGATAGCCGGTCTCACAACCATTGGTTTTAGTTAGTCACCAAAAATTGTATACAGGTGCTCATTGGGTTATGAGTTACACTGAACGGACTTGCCGGGAATATGCTAAATGGTATTATACCTATTGTCAGGTAACAGTTCTCTGGTGACATGAGTACGAGTTAGTCTGTCAACTTGAGATCGTCATTTGGCTTGTGTGAGTGCCCACCGTGCTTTGATTGCTACTCTACCATGGCTCTACTGAGTCGTGCAAACAGGTTTTAGTTGGATACAATCCTGATCCACATGAAGGCAGTGAGAAGATCGTCAGGGATTCATCTCTCCCGGTATTGGGGGTAGATGTCGCGCAGTGCACGGGTGGCTATCACCAGAAATTCTTGGCCAAGGTGGACGAGATTTACTGATTTGGATCAGTAGTTTCTCAGTGGGTGTGGGCTCCACACCGACAAGACTTATCGCGTTATTAGGGGTCTGATTTTATCCAACCCCCTAGGCCCGATATATGATACTCTTAGAAAAACAGACCAGACTGTACGGAGATTGTCACTTTCAGACTCAGTAGGGATATAGACGAGTTTGCTTATCGACCTTTCTTTCGTTCAATACTTGGGTAGCAGTTACGTACAGCTAGTGTCACTTATGTGCTTGTAGTTAAACCCACTGCCGACGTATTGTCGAGTCTTTAGAGTCCCACACAGAGGTTTTCCAGCTCAGGAGAAATGATGTAATGTACGTATTTTGATACGTACTTAGGTTCGATTAAAACACGTGTTTTTGTACACGTACTTTTAATCGGAAATTTTGTTAATACTGGCTGGTTTGAAAGATAGCCAGATTATCACATTTGGATGAAATGTGAGTTAGTATTATATATCTCTTTTAGTATCTCTGTTTTCAGTATTCGTATTTTGACAGAATACGGTATTTATACGAATACGGGTATTTATATAAATAAGTGTATTCATATCTTGATATAAATACGGGTATTCATATCTTATACGAATACGGGTATTCATATTTTATACGAATACGGGTGTATGTATTTTTATACGAATACGGGTGTATATATTTGTAGCATATACTTGTATTGGTGTATGTATGGATATGTGTGTGTGTATATATGAGGTGGTTATCTCTTCTCTTCTCATCTTTTCTTCTTTATGTGAGAATGGTGTAGACTTGTGGCTCACCATGATGAGTCACAAGTCCACCCATTCATCACATTAAAAGAAAAGATGAAAAAGGAAAGTGATGATGATTATTCATTAGCCCTGCTTGTTTTTCTCTTCACCATCACCCTTGAGCTTCTTCTTCCTCCTCTCTCTCTTGAGTTTTTGTAAATTGAGAAAGAAAAAAGAAAAAGAGAGAAAATTTAAAGATTAGCCACTACTACATCATAATGATCAATTCTTAGCAAGTTTTAATCATTAGTTGCTTCACTTTACTTTTAGTGTGAAGTTAGAGCCTAAGGTAGGGTTCCTTCGGGTGGATCATCTTCGACAAGGAAGGTCGACTCCCAAGCTCGTTCCTGGTGGACCTAGGAGCTAAAGTGGTGGCTTTGAAGACGAAGGACATGACTACAAAGGTAGTTAACACCAGTCCAAGTAGTTAAACTCCTTCTTGTGTACTAACTTAGTGTTTGGATTTGATTCTAGGTCGTAGAGTTCGTGCTCTTAACTTGAAATTTTTCGTTTTGTATTCCGCCTTGGCCGCAAGTTTGCTGGATGAGCACGAGTGCCTACTAACATGGTATCAGAACCAAACCAAACACTAAAACTAGATTAGACGATATTTTAGTTTTGAGACCGAAAATTTTCCCGTATTTAGTTTTGAATACCAAGTTTTTTTCCATTTCAAAATGGTACCTGAATTTTTGTATATATGTCAGTCGACTACTTTTTAAGAAAGAAAACTTGGCACAAAATTCGAAAATAAACAAACAAGTAGCCGAGGTTGGCGGCCCAATTTTTTATGTTTATCCCCAAATTTTGTCTGTTGCTTGGAATTGTAGAAACTAGATTTTTAGTATATATCTTTTTGTCCCAGATTTTGTTTTGTACTGTTTGTGCATACAGGCAATTCGGGACTTTTTTCGGTCGAAATTTTAACATCGTTTATGTTTGTATCCTGGTTTATGTGTTTGTAAACGACATCTAATTGTTATAGGTCGGTTAGAGGAGATTGCAAACACTTGCTTGTGACGTTTTTATATATCTTGTGATGGATTAGACGGATAATCGTGGTGGATAGCCCCTCATCTTAGAATTGAATGTATATTTGTTATTTGGGATGAGAGGTCGGATTGTGTTCGTCGTTACTGCTTATTGTATATTGTTTTATTGGAACACGACCAGATTGAGGTCGATATTACCATTGTATGTTCATTCATTCTTGTATTAGGATAACCTATGGAGAAGTGCTGGAGTAGTTGGGATCTAGAGTGTGCTAGGTGGTCGTCTCATGGTGATGAGTTCGAGCTGCCCCGCTCTAGAATTGGTAGGCTATTTGCCGCACTTGTAGGGGTTTAGGATAGACCCACGGTGGAGTGCTCAAGTTACCGTATTCCATAAAATGCCGGGTGTCCCACTCATGTCATTGAGTGATGGTGCCTCACTTCTAGAATTGACGGGTAGCTTGCCGCACTCATAGGGGTCTTGGTTTAGATGATGTTTGAGCTATCCACATGACCGGGGAACGTTGGTTTTCATTTGCGACTCAAACGAAACCTAGGACTCCTAGTTTATCTGCTATTCTATCTTGATTATTGCATGCCTCTGATATTTATTACATGCCTGTGATGATATATATAAATGATGTATATGTTTTGCACCCGCGCTAGCCCTGCTCATGCATTGCCGTAAGTTAAGTAACCTTACGGTGAAGCCCCCGGACCCCGTAGTGAATGCGGGTGGCATATACGTACATTATATTTTGGTTGTTTCTGTGATGTACAGAAACATAATTAATGGGATTGCATTATAGGTTTAATGCAAGGAAAATAAACCTAATAAATGTTGTTGGAATCAAATTTCAAAACCACTCGGTTCTTTTCAAAACTACTCGATTTTTCACAGAACCAATTTTTTTTCAAAATTGAGCTTGAACCACTCGTTTCGAAATCACTAGATTCCTTCAACGAAATCAAGTTTATTACGTTAAAGATTTTTCGCCAAAAACCATCCATAACCCTCCATCATTTCAGATTAGTATTACTTAGTATTCGTACTACGTATGTGGTACTCAGCCGAGACGTAGTGTTCGGTAGCTATGTAGTGTTTTTTGCAGCATTAGATGCGATTGGTTAGAACAGTCGTACGGTCATTTTGGCTCAGTCAAGGAATCGTACAGGTGGGTTTAATACAATCAAGATAATGACGGGTTAAACTTGACTAGGACCCTTTGATATGTTGACTCAGTCAAGATCACTTGGGTCCTAAGGGTAAAAATCATATCAGGAGTTTCAAATATACAGGGAACTTGTCTAGTATGCGCATACCTTCTGGAGTATTGTAATTTTGGCTGGCTTTTGTCAAAGTTATCATATAATGATAGTTAGGTCCCGATTCCCACTGATGAGTAGGTATTGCTCCTCGGAAGATTTCCACTTCACAATTAGCTAAGCCATTAGGTGTCTAAAAAATGTTAACGAGATTATGCCTCTGCAGAAACGATATTATTTAATTAGGTCCATCGGAAAACACGGGGAGCCTTGCTCGGAGTACCAACACTGGCCTGGCTGAACGGTTAACGAACTTGTAAGGTGTAAATGATCCCGACTAGTTCTCCTTTTAGGATTTGAAGGAGAATTCGATGACACGGTAGGAGCCATCCAGATTAGATAAAGTGATTAACCAATCTAATTTAGATTAGAGTTCATGCTAAGTGTTTCTTTTATCTCTCTCTTTCTCTCTTTTTCTCTGCAGCGACCCATGACCGATCTTAAACTAAAACTCGTAAACTAAGTTGACCGAACCTTTTTACAAACCTAGTTTTGTTTCGTCATGATTCACGACAAAATCTCATATATCCATGCCACTCATGCATTACCCTTTGCTTTCTCTGGAATATTTCGTATCACTATGAAGATCCATATAAAATGGATAAAACCATCTCGTATAGTTACATGCGAACTCGCAGAAATTTATTTCAGTTCGAGGATAGATTCCTGTTTTGGGGAAATTGAATAGGATTATTCGGATGTCTTTTCTATTTTCCTTCTCTTAGGTTGTGAGAGCTCCTCGTATAAGGAGAGTATACCTATTATTCTTATTGGATAGTCTTCTTCCAAAGCTTGGGCAGGTGTCGAAATGTAGGAAAAGAAGAAAACCAATTAGCCTAAATATGGTGTATAGAAGGTAAGAAGCAAAGACATATAAAGAGATTGAAGTAAGGACAATAGAAATTGTAACTAATATCATGAGTCTTGTATTGGAAGAGGCATTACTAGGAATACCCGACAACCCCCTCGAAATCTTTTCTTGTTTCAGTATTACTGTGCGGTGTTAAATGAAAACTGTTTTCCCAATTAAATTCTGACTCCAGGATATATATTTACCGGATTTGATTCCCACATATGTATAACATTAAAGATATTGAGTGGGAGTAGAATATTGAGAATTGGGTAAAGATCATCAATATCAGAATTCTCTGTAATTGGTATTTTTTAGGAAATCACCTGGGTTTTTTCTAACCGCAAATATTTGGTTTTAAATATCCGTTGTTATGCATCAATTTCAAACTGATATATTATACGTTTATTTTATAAAGTGAGATATAACATTTTGAAACTATGTTTATAGCATTTATTTTTATCAGTTAATGATTAGGTGTCACGCCCTGCTTCCCAATATACACAAATACGGGAACGTAACAAAACCAACCATACTACCTACGGTAAGGAAATATCTTTCCATAGTCACATTAAGGTTGTCAATCAGTAATCAAGAACAATATAATAATAACGTGATATAGCATGCCATTTGCAAGAACGCGATGTCATGTATATAAATAACAAGCAATAACAATAACATGTGATGGACGAGCAATATACGATGGGTCAATCATATCGGTGTATCTTATGGGTCCATGTTGCTAAATTATCTATCCTATAGGTATTTGAAACCAATTAATGAAATCATCATTATAACTCAACAGTGTATCCCTTCCACGCCCGGATAAACGGTACAAGTATATTCCGTCCACGTCTGGAAAACGGTACAAGTATATCAATAATATCCCGTCCACGCCCGGGAAAACGGTACAAGTATATCAATAATATCCTGTCCCCACCCAGAAAAACGGTACAAGTAAATAATCACTGAAGTTACAATTTGGTTCCATTCTTGATTTCCCCTTTCCTCAGGTTTATGTTCATGTCGGATATAAAAGTAATATCTACCTAATACCGACACGGTAACAAGTGTGTATGGGTCTTGTCTAGTAAGACAACGAGTCGGGTCAATCGGGACAACTTAGTTAATCAAATCAATATCAGTGGTTGTTGGCATTGGTCAATATTACATGTCAAGTATGAACGGGCATGATAATGATATCGATCATGAGATAACAAGTTCAAGCAGGTGTTCATGAAATCAATCAGTATACTAGCATGATTAAGAATACTAAATGTATGTGATTGTATACTTGTATTATCAGAAATACCATAAAACACATCGACAATAATAAAAGGGCTGTATCTTAACATAATCATTACGCCTTATTTTGCTTTAAATAGAAAAGCTTTTTATAATGTATAATACTTTTTATAATGTATAATATTTTCTGGACAGGATTTAGACTTGGTTTCTTTTTGCAATAGTTAGTAAAATTTGATGCTTGATACATATCTAGTTTCAGTTTTTAAAAAAAAGTAGTAAGAAACAGGACAGGTTTCATAAACTAATACTTTATGATTATCCTGGTCATCATTATATATATCAGAATGAGTATTGAGGTAATCAGGTTGTCACGTGTGGCAAAAAAATAAACAGCCATCATAACTCAATGACCATTGCACAATAACATCAAGATTGGTGACAGAGAAGAAAAATATTAATAGTTAAAAGGCATAATTAGACAAAAGTAATCTTTTTATTCCTTTCCTTTCCAGTAAGAATGGAAAGAAAAATTGCAAACTGAAATTCAACAAGAGCAAGGATAATTTGTTCAATGGCAATAATATGTACAACTAAATCAGTTCTCATCATAGGCAATCATTTATACTCGATAAATTGTTACTGAAAATATGAATATGAAAAAAATATATTACGGCAAGATTTAACTAGCATGTGAAGCAAGCATAGGATACTTGTCTCGATTCAACGATTGTGCGATAACGAAGCAACGACAACACGAAAACGCGAAGCACGACCAATGTAAGATCTCGAGTTGAAGGATTGGGTAAGGTGCTTCACCCCAAAAGTAGTGCTCGGTGATTGATCGTGAAAAGCGTGTCTATGAGTGTGTTCTAAATACCGCAATCAATAACGGTGTCGCAGTAGCTAGCCGCTAGTGAGTACGGGTCATTCAGAGGAAAACGGTGAACTGCTTTTCTTGTTTTAGACGAGTTGATAGAAAAAAAGGTGGGATTGTTATTGTTTTATACTAGGAAGTTTTAAAATGTTTATAATAGAATACTTGTAGGGTTTATAAAATTTAGTAGTTAATGGATAGAGTTTTAAAAATAATTCTTTTTATTTTTTAATTATTTAATACTAGAGAAATAACGATGAATGTGGATTAGGGTTTTTGGAAGGAATTAGGGTTTCCTTTTACTGACCGTTGTACTTCCATTGATCTCTATTTATTTCAAGCCCTTAACAAAACGATTATTAACGAATCTCGAATCGTGGTTGTGATTATCATAAATTGATAGCGCGCCCGATAAAAGGGTTAATATTATTTTTGCTAAAGTTTATAAAATTAAAACTTTAAAAAGAAATTAAGAGATATTGTTCATCCATTTTTCTATCCTATCCTACAAAGTCTAGGTAGCAAAAATTTACTCACTCATGGAGATCAACGAAGTAAAAGAAAGGTTGAAGAAAATGGAATACATAATTAAAATTAAAAACGCAGAAAATAAATGCAGAATGCAATTGTGGAAAGTAAATGCTGAAAGTAAATAAGACAATATTAAAAGAAAGAACTACCTTTATTGATTAACTATTGCAATACAAAAGTTGCTTGCTGAAAACAAAATTACATAACCACAGTTTTCACTAGATAGCTTGCTTGGTAGATCAGTCGATATTTTGATGGATAGTTCGATGATTTTCTCGTTGATAGATGCTCTCTGTCCTTTTATAGGCTCTGGAATTTGAAACCTTAGTCGTCATAAATAAGTATGTGTAATTATGATCAAGACCCTGAGTTTTCACATCCTACGGCCACTATAAGGCCGCGCTTCCGCCACCCCAAGCCCTCTTTGACCGCGGATCCACCGCCATATGGTGGGTTTGAGCTTCCAAATTTTTCGTTTCTTTTCTTCTCGATATTTGGAGATCTTTCTGATAAAAATATTCTGAAAATATATGTCTTAGTCTTTACCATTGCGAGATTTTTCAATTTGCTCATAATATTTGGAAAATTTAGTTTTGTGATTCGATTTGTTGTGCATCTCCTACTTATAGTTCAGAACTGAGCTGATCTTATTATAATACATGCACAATATCTCATATCACATTATTAGTAGGATTTTTTTTATTTGAAATATTATTCCAACCAATTAAATTATATGATATCTTAAGAATATTGGTTAAGAATATTTGATATGCTATGTATATTTTAATAATAAATAATCTCATGGATATTTCATTTAATGATATGCATGTATTCCCTAATTATATTAATTATAAATGAAGAAACATATGACAATAATTTTTTACAAATAAACCCACATATATTCTTTATTTACAATTAACATCTTTTAGTAGTTAATAATAATAGGGAAAATGTGCATACAAATATGCAATAAATTTGACTGATCACTCGGCTTAGACTGTAGGCAAAGGAATAAGAAATTGGGTGTTCTCGACGATAGGGTGTTGCTCGGTTGTGGTGTTCTCAGTTAGCTCTGGGTGAAGGGGTTGATGGGTTTGAAGTTGGCTAAGTTTAAGGAGAGAGGAGATATGATGATGGCGGCGATGGTGGTCGAGTAGGTGCGCGATTGATCTTTTAAAGAGTGTGTTCGTAAAGTAACCGCAATGAAGACGGTGTCGCTAGTAGCTAACCGCGATGAGTGCGTGTCGTCCGGAAGAAAACGTGAACTTTCTTCTTGCTTTAAATGAGTTGATTGAAGATTGGTTGATTGGTTGTAAATTTATTTAAAACGAATGTAGAATTTATAAAGAAGCAGCTTGTAGAGTTCATAAGACTTAGTAGTAATGGATGAATAATTAAAAATGACCCATTTTATCTTTTAATAGTTTAAAACTAGATCGATGGTGATGAATGTAGATTAGGGTTCTTTTGGAAGAAGGGTTTTCCCACTCTTAACCATTGTCCTTGCATTGATCTCTATTCATGTCTAGTTTTTAACAAAATAAGTGTTAAACAGATCTCAAATCGTGGTCGGGACTAGCAATAGATTGGTAGCACGCCCGTTAAGGATGTTAACATTTGTTTTGCTAAAATTTATAAACTTTAAAATGTATAAAAGAGGTTAAATGATTTTATCATCCATTGATCTACCCCAGCCTACGAACCCTAGCAAGCTAGGAATTACTCGCTCATTGTTTGAGATCTAGAAGAAAGGATGAAGAATGAAAATATGATTAAGATGCAGAAATAAAATGCAGAAAGTAAATGCGAAAAGAAATAAACTAAGATCAACCTTTATTAATCAACTATTTCATACAACTCTCCGTAGAAAGTAGATTACAAAGAACCATAGTTTTTACTCTTGCTCTCTTGTTGGAGGTAGATGGGTAGCTGATAATCACCTGGAAGCGTGGATCGCATTGGACCTCTTGATCACTTCGGATTGATCACTTTAGATGTGAAGCTCTCGGTCCTATATATAGTCACAGAAACTAGAAACCCTATTTGAGGATATGCAGATAAAATCCAAACCACAAAATTTGAAATCCTACGGCTCTAGATATGCCGCGGATCCGCCACGAATCATGCTCATTGGCCGCCCAAACGCGGCGCTTTAGAGGGATCATTATCTGGGATTTTTTTCTACTCTCTTCTGTTGACATTTGGAGATCTCTTCGATATCTTGATTCTGAAAATAATGCACCGAGTCTCTACCGTTGCTAAATCTTACGATTTGCTTCCATATTTCGGCAGATTTGATTACGACCTCTCGGATCTCTTGGATTCCAGTCCTGATCTAATATCTACACAATATCTCAAGTCATGGTTTTAGTAATATTTGGTATTTTTGAGATATTATCCTATTCATTTTATATGATATTTTTTGTTAAGAATATTGATTAGAAATATTTGATATGATATACATATTTTAATTACAATATTTTATATAAATATTATATGCATGTATTTTCCCTCATTATGTTAATTATAATGTAGAAACATATGATAATAAACTTTTTGCAAATAAATCCTTATATGTTGTATAATTACAATAAACACCTTTTAGTACTTAACAGTAATAGGGAAAATGTTCATTCAAATGTGCAATATTTTAGACCAATCAAATACCCCCAAACTTAACTTTGATCATCCCGAGCAAAGTAGTTATTAAAGAGAAGAAGAAGAAAAAGAAAAAAAAAACTAGCATACTTTCGTAGGCAACACGATTGCACTGAGTATGTGCAACAAACCATTAAACCTCTAGGTGTCCCTAGTAGGAAGAGTGTTGTCTCCTGAGAGTTTTCAGCATATTACACTCACAAAATCCCATAATAAAAGAAAGATAATGAAAATTACATATAAAAATAAAGAACATATACAAAAAAGAACATGAAAATAAGAGTTTCAAACTACACTAGCTTTTTAGTAGCCATGAGCCCTATCTTAATAGTCATGAAAAGTTGTCAGAAATCACGTCATCCCTCAATAAAACATCGCCTTTAGTCTTCCTCCCTACCTTTCTTCCAAACATCGATCATATACCCCTACGTGTGTGTAAAAGATATCCTTACACTTAGAGTATTCAATTCAAGCTATCATACTCTTGTCCATCTTCCTTAGTACTTTTTAGTCGGTAAATGTTTTATAGATGGAATTGCTCACACCTTCTTCATGCGACCGTTAATACTTCTTGAGGTACTAACCAACCGATTACCAACTGTGCTCACTCGTTAAGGCGTAATTAGCAATATTCTAGTTTTGCAAGATCCAAGGCTCAGCAGTGACTCCCAAACCAGTTGGTCTAAGACACTAGGCGATAAAGCACTCTCACTATATTTTTTTTATGCTGTCTTAAGTAATTACAAAACCAGTGTTCATTTTTCTTCACCGTTTTTTTTCATTTATATTTTTCATTTATATATTTATTTTCCTTCATACTAAGGCTTTTAGATAAGAGCATTTCAAGGTATTCTCTACTATTTCAAGTTTCAAGATGTGTGCAAGTGCGTATAGTAGGATATCAATGTCCAGATGTCTGGACTCAAGAATAGAGACTATTTTTCAGACTCAATTCTATCCTCAGATTAGTGATTCCCTTCATCTTATTAATCCTTGGGACAACAGCTCATGACTACCTATTACTAGTTTCGTTTTAAAACATCTAATTTTCTTGTTTTTCTTAAACATCTTCCTATCTTTCATATGTATTTTTCACTTTCTAACTTTCATTATCAAAAAAAAAAAATGTGCTATTATTTTTTTTGTGCTATTATTTAGTATATTGCAAAATGATGCGTGAATAAGCATAAACCTCCCCCAAACCTATTTGCAGCAGTGTCCTCACTGATGTCAACAATTAAGCTTAAAAACCTGTAGACTTGGGAGGAAAAGTTAGTAATGGGGACAAGAATTAATGACAGTGAAATTCTCCCCCAAACTTATTTTTGGCTCACAATTTTGTAAAAATTTATTTTCTTTCAAGAGACAATATTTTCTCCCCCCTCCCAAACTTGAGTAAAACAGTATTAAGCATTTAAAATTATAAGAGGAAGGTAAAGTTATTGGTCTATGTAAAGTTTTACAAAGACCAAAAGTCAACACCAACCATTCGAATATTTTATCAATATAACACAGTGGTTAGTGGAAGATTATAGATGTGAAAAAGTAGGGAGATAGGAGGCGGAATCGATCGGATTTACGTCTCGGTTGGTAAAGACGAAACAGTGATGATGCACTACTCGCATTCTCGTTCTTGATAAGAAGAAGGGGTAGAGGTTCGACTTCTTTGGATAGAGGTTGATTCATCACAACTCCCATGTCTTCTAGGATTGTGAGTTCTTCGGCAAAAATGTCTTCAAAACTTTCATCTATATTCCGAATGATAATCTCATCGAAAAGTAAGTTATGAGACTCGGATAGCTCGATTAAATTATTCGACAAGTCAAAAGGTTCGGACTTAGGTGTGGACTTGTCGACAGAAGGGTCTTCACTTGTATAATAAACAGTAGGATCAAACAACAATGCACTAGTGGCATCGAGATCAGAATCGTGAAGCTCCTCAAATTCGCAACTGTCAGAAGCTATCTTTTCGACAGAACATACATGAGCATAGGGTTCAAATGGTTGACTTCCTAGCTTGTAGATGTTAAGCTCAATTGTCATCTTCCTAAATGACAGGTTCATTGAACCGTTACGACAATTGATTATTGTGTTTCAAGTTGCTAGGAAATGTCGACCTAGAATCACCGGAATATGGTTCTATGGGTTCGCTCCAGGCTGTGTATCTATAATCATAAAATTCACAGGGAATATAAATTCCCTGACTTTGATTAACACGTCCTCTAGCTCACCCCGAGGTTGGGTGATAGATCGATCGGTCATTTGGAGAGTGCAATGCGTAGGTTTCAATTCTCATATCCCTAATTGCTCATAAACAGAATATAAAAGCAAGTTAACACTAGTACCTAAGTCGAGTAGAGCACGATTGATACTTTTACCCCCAATAGTTATAGATATTGTGGAACAACCGGGGTCCTTACGTTTCGTGGTCACCAATTGGATAAGAGATTTGCTCATATTACTCGCTAAGAAAACATTTTTAGGTACTTGCGTTTTCCTCTTCCTAGTGCACAAGTCCATTAAAATTTTCGGATAGGACGGAACTTGTTTGATAGTATCTAGGAGAGGAATATTTATGTTAACTTGCTTTAAAATGTCCACAATCTTCTCCATTTGGGGACTTGGTCTGTTGGTCCTTAACCTGTTTGGTGTAACAACCTAGTTCATTTATACCAATTCCAGTTCCGTAGTTATTATATCTGTAGTATTTTATTGATTTATCGTGTTTGGGTGCGGATGGTATTTTACATTTTACATTGTATTCGACCCGACCCGCTTGCTTGAGCTTGTTGATTCATATTTATAGATTACCTTGACTTGTTACATAGATACGTGCATCTCATGTAACTGCATACTGGAATTTTATCTGGGATTGCATCTTTTATCATATAACATTTTAGGTCATGTAAAATAATTTAAAATTGCATTGCATAGCCTGCATGATATCCCTAACCCCGTGGTAGCATCCGCGCATCTTGTTCTCGTCCCGTTCAGTGAAATGGACATGTTTGGATGGCTACGCATACGTACGTGCATCCGTTCTTGGGGGTATGCATTTTCATTAAGTGGGCATTCATTTTGAAATTTGGTCATCGTATATATTTTTCATATTTTAAAACCGGATTTTTAGACCCGACCCGAACGTGTTTTGGAGTAAGTTTGTATTTGCCAAAATCTCAAAACGTACTAATATTATATTAATATATTTCTAAACTATAATTATATATATATTATCATATATTAATCATTATATTTAAACAGAATATATTTTTTATATTCCAAACTGTTAACAATTTTTTTTAAACAAACAAAATATATTTTAAATTATATCCTATACCTAATTCTCACATATATCTCCAATATCTTTCTCTCTCTTCTCACTCTATATTTTATACATTAATTTCATATTAATCGCATATACCGTTCCACAGAACTCCTTCTCTCTCTTTTTTGACTCTCTCTCTCTCCTCTGCATATTAATTTTTTTTCTTTAACCCTATTCTTTATCCCCACGTCTCTCTCTCCCCCTCATATTTTCTTTTCCTTCTTCTTCTTTTTCCTGTGCGCGCTCGAACTCGTGGCCGTACCCATCGCCTTGCCTCCGCTACCCGAACCTTCACCCCGTCGCCTCACGCCGGAGCTCACCTCCATCACCTCATCACCTCCCTCTTCCTCTGCCCTGCACCGAACCCGACCCAAGAACACCCGAGTACCCTTCACCCGACGTGAATCCCCTGCAACCCTACCCACGCCTGAGACCCCGCGATACATTGGAGAGAATTTGTTTCGGCATCTTCAAAGATTCACATCAGAACAACGAGGCATGTCAGGTGATGTTATACACAAAGCATTCCTAGCCATAGAGGAGGGTTTTCTGTCAGTTGTGAGGAAAGAATTTCAGATCAAACCTCAAATTGCAGCGGTTGGATCATGTTGTTTGGTGGGTATCTTTTGTGGTGGGATGCTATACATTGCAAATGCTGGAGATTCTCGGGCTGTGCTAGGAAGATTTGAAAGAGACCTTAGAGAAGTTATTGCTGTGCAATTGTCGGCAGAGCATAATGCATGTCATGAAACTGTTAGAGATGAACTAAGGCTGCTTCATCCTGATGATTCGAAGATTGTGGGTCTAAAGCACAAGGTTTGGCGTGTTAAGGGCATTATACATCCATCAAGCTTGGATCTTGCTTCCGTTTTGTTGTTTTCATGACCGTCATCTCCGAGATCGCCGGAGCCGTGACGACGTCGGCATCCCGACGACCCAACGAGCGTACCTGACCCGTGTGATTCCCTTGTACGTTGTTTGGATCCGTTCTGTATACCGTGCGCGCGTCGCGACTTTTCCCGCCGACGTGTGACGTCCCGTACACCCGTTTCTTGATCTGTCGAGGCAAGTAAAACTTGTTACATGCTATTTATTTTTTTATATACGTATTTAATTGCATACTAAACCTGTAGATTAAATCTAATGCCGCATGTTTCATTTAAACCTATCGATGTTCCATATATCATTTTAGACCTAGAACTTGTAACATATCATGTTGCATGTTTAATTTATAATACGTGGTACCCACGTCCATATTTATATCACATAGTGCTTGGTTGCATAGCCCATAGTACCCTTTTAATAGTTCATACCCTATCGAACACCCGTTTGCATACATCTAGCTTTATATATATTCAAAGTGCATCCCTAGGTCATTTAATACATATTAGTGTGATTTTAACATTCCATATTTGATAAACCGTATTTAATTAATGTTGGAACTATCCCCTTAACCCAAATCGATAATCGTGCATCCATATGCTTTAATCTGTACCTATTTGCATACCACATTACAATGTTCCATTTTATTATTCCATTAGTACCCCATGCTTGTTTTGTATACCCATACTTATGTTAGTTTGATTATGAACACCCACGTGACATATTGTGCACCCCTGACATGACTTGATATACCTATTACTTGACACGACGTGATACCGTGCACTTCTTGACATGACTTGATACCTATATACTACCTGACTTGACCTGATATACCATGGCTTTACCTGTTACCTGATCTTGTTACTAATGCCAACAAACCGGACCTGTTGTCCCTACGGATATTTCCTGTTGTCTATCCAGACAAACCTGTACCTTCCCGATCCTGTGTTGGCATTAGCTCCAGATTATTTAATACCTGACTTGAACACATATAACTTGGGGGTATGAGGAAATCAATGATGAAACCTGACTTGTAACTCGACAGTTCGACACCTTTTCTGATCAGTCTTACGGGCTAGGCCAGCCCCGGGGTAATGCTGCTGACATCACTCATCATTACCTACTACCCTTTTACTGCCTTGCGGCACATCTCGGATTCAGCCCGAGAGTCATAGACCGTGATCCCGGGCACGCACGAGATGCTATTGAGTTACATCGATGATTCATTAAATTGATTTCAAAGACTTGAGAGTAGTTACCCAATAGACCAGTTTAGATTACTCACTGCACACTACCTTTCACTGCCCTGTTTTATATTGCTGTTATGCCATGTTTATCATTTATACTCATACCTGCATATCTTGTTACCCCTGCTTATAGTATTGCTTGATATTATGACGCACTGACATCTGGGTTTTGCATGGCCCAGATCCTCTACCTTTGTCGCAGGCTGATCAGGAGTACCGCTGCTGTTAGACCGAGCAGTAAGGATCCTGTTGGTATCCCGTTTTACTTTTCAGGTGTTTATTTATTGGATCTTTTGCTTCCGCATAGTATTTGACTCATTTATTCTGGCTCATGGACATGTATTAGATAGTTTAGTTTACTTTCCTGTTCTTGATATCTCTACAACCGTAATGTGACTGTGGAGGGATTTTTCCTATCCATAGGTAGCATGGTTGGCTATGTCACGTGCTTATCTTAGCGTACTCTGGGAAGTGGGGCGTGACATTTGGGAAAGGAGCTTTATCAATAAGGGTTTAGTCCAACTTAGGAGAAGGTTGTGGGGATGGAATGGATCTTAAAATTGGGTTTTGGATAGTCGTAGATGGTAATTCTTTCAAGTAAGTGAGATGAGGGTTTGATCCTAGTGGAAAACGAAGATAGGCTCGGAAGAAAAGGTTTAAGCAGCTTGCACACCTTTCCGCTGCTCCCACTATCTACGAAGCCCTCTGGCTGAGTCATGTACACGCACTTTTCTAAATCACCGTTTAGAAAGGCGGTCTTAACATCCATTTGCCAGATTTCATAGTCATGGTATGCAGCAATGGCAAGTAAGATCTGGATGGACTTAAGCATAGCCACTGGAGAAAAGGTTTCGTCATAATCCACACCTGGTCGTTGACGAAAACCCTTTGCTACAAGTCTAGCTTTGAAAGTCTCAACTTTTCCATCTACACCAAATTTCTTTTTAAAAGTCCACTTGCTCCCAATGAGTTTTACCCCTTCAGGAGCATTTTCCAAAGTCCATACTTTATTGGTGTACATGGATTCCATCTCAGATCGCATTGCATCCAGCCATTTCACAGAGTCACCACTCGTGATGGCCTGATCGAAACTAGTTGGGTCATCATCTTCCATGATGCAATCCTCGCTTCCACCATCAATGAGAAAACCCTAGTATCTCTCAGGTGGACGAGAAACCCTACTAGATCGGCGGAGAGGCTGGGGTTCGTCGGGTACTACCGAATCCTCTGGTTCCACTAAATCTTCAGTTACAGTTTGTGTTGCTGGAACTTCTTCCAGTTCTACCTCAGAGCCACTAATCTCTTTTGCAAGAAATTCCTTTTCTAAAAAGGTGGCATGTTGAGCAACAAACACCTTTTGTTGTTCACTGTGGTAGAAAAAATATCCATTTGAATGTTTAGGATATCCCACAAACTTACATAGAACTGACCGTGCCTCGAGTTTGTCTGGATTTTGCCTTTTGACATAGGCCAAACAACCTCATATCTTAACTCGTTTAAGACATGGTCTCTTCCCACTCCATATCTCATATGGTGTGGTAGGTACAGATTTAGTTGGAACTTGATTCAATAGGTATGCTGTTGTCTCAAGCGCATACCCCCAGAAGGAAATAGGTAACTCAGCAGTACTCATCATCGAGCGCACCATATTTAATAGGGTGCGATTCCTCCGTTCTGATACACCGTTGTGCTGTGGTGTATAAGGAGGAGTAAGCTGAGAGAGAATCCCATTCTCTTTTAGATAATCCAGGAACTCATTGCTTAAGTATTCTCCTCCTCGATCAGATCGAAGGATCTTAATACTTTTGCCCATTTGTTTCTCTACTTCGTGCTTATATTCTCTGAATTTCTCAAAAGCTTCAGACTTGTGTTTCATCAGGAACACATGTCCGAATCTTGAGAGATCGTCAGTGAATGTAATGAAGTAGGAAGAACCGTTCCTGGCATGCATAGACATGGGACCGCATACATCACTATGTACCAGTCCTAAGAGTTCCGTAACTCTTTCTCCGTGTCCACTAAACGGAGCTTTGGTCATTTTTCCTTTGAGACATGAATGGCAAGTATCATAAGATGATAATTCAAACGGATTCAAATATCCATCCTTATGCAACTTAGCCAGTCGTGTCGCATTGATATGACCAAGTCTACAATGCCACAAGAAGGATTCGTTCATTTCTGAACTCTTCCTCTTGTGTGTGTTTTGTATATTGAGGACTGTATTTTGATTGAGAATGAATATGCCATTATGTAACGAGCCTGATGCAATAAAATTTTGATCTAGGAATATGTTCATAACATTATCCTTTACTACAAAATTATATCCTTCTTTACTTAATAAAGAAACTGATATAATGTTGCACATCATGTTCGGTATATAATAGCACTCATTTAGAATCAGTGTATTACGACTTGGCAATACTAGGTGATATTCGCCAACTGCTTTGGCTGCAATACTTGCACCATTCCTTACTTGAACGGAATGATCACATTTTCCCAGTTCTCTACCTTTACGTAGCCCATGTAATAATTTACATATGTGGGATCCTGATCCGGTATCTAATACCCAGGACGTAGGGTGAACTGAGAAACAGTTCTCAATAACTAACACACCTGAAGAAGATGCATCAACATGCATGTTCTTTTGGGCGGCGTGAGAATCCAGATATTCTCCTGTTTCCTGTTCAGCCTTATAACTCTTATAAGAAAGAACGGGTCCAATGTTCCCCTGCTCAGTATAATAAGCGGGTTCAGTCAATACATCCATATTATTATCTTGATTATGGCCTGACATGGTCGCTACCTGGAGAGAGAGAGAAGAAAACACTTTAGCGTATGCTCTTGCAAGATTAGATTGGTTATTATTTTATCTAATCAGGATGTCTCCCACTGTTTTTATCAAATCATCCTTCAAACCCTAAAAGGTAAGATTAGCCGGGATTAATTACACCCTACAATTTCGTCAATTTTTCGGCCAGATCAGTGTCGGTACTTGAGGGAGGTTCCCCGTGCTTTCGCACGGACCTAATTAAAGTAAACCTCGTTTTCCCAGAGGCGTAACCTCGTTAACACTTTTCTAGACACCTACTTGATCGGCTAATTGTCCTGTGTAAAACTCTCCCAGGAGTAACACTTACTCGCAGTGGGTATCGGGATCCAACTATCTCATAGGAAGTATGCAATCTCATTGCAAATTTCAACACTTGAAATTCCCGATAATATTTTGCCCCTAGTGTGCTATGACCTTGACAGAGGTCAACAAACTATAGTGCACTAGTCAAGTTCAACCCGTCATTTCTTGATTGAATCAAACCCACCCGCACGACCCTTGACAGAGGTCAACAAGGTCGTACGACTACCCTAATCCAATCACATCACATGCTTTACAGATAATTACTAATCAGCTACCCCACACTACGCCTTGACAGAGGTCAACAAACGCAGCACGAATACTAAATAGTCTTTATCTGAACTGACGGAGGGCTACGTCAGGTTTTTCAGAAAACCTATTGCGTAATGAATTTGATATCGTCGTAGAATCAAGTGTTTTTGAAAAGGAGTGTTTTTGAGGCTTTTCTAGTTTCGCTAAAGAGGTCACTCCCGGTGAAGGGATCTCGGCTCTTTCCCCATCGAATAAGGTGCAGGGTATATCATATATACCGCTGTGCAAAGCAAGACTATAGAAGTTGTCAAAAACTAAACCGCGAGTTTGTAGCATCTGCCAGTTTCGCTAAAGAGGTCACTCCCGGTGAAGGGATCTCGGCTCTTTCCTCATCGAATAAGGTACAGGGTATATCATATATACCGCTATGCAAAGCAAAACTGTAGCTACCCTTTTTATAAAGTTTTAATTCTACAACATCTTTTAGGTTTCTTTTCTTTTTATTAATCTCATTAATAAAATCACATCAGCTTATGCTTCCTAAGCATCACAGAAGAAACGAAAGCAGTAATATTTATATATCAGCATATATATATAGTATAAGCATTCGTCTCAGGCAGTAATATGATCTCATCACAGAACATTGCAGCAGAAGAACATATATGAAATATTGGATATACTAGGACGTCCGTGTTTTCAATACGAGCCTGTATAAAACACGGATTCCACGATCGCGATGAATAGCCAAACCCACATCCCAAGACCCCTACGAGAGCGGCAAGTAACACTACCAATTCGAAGGTTAGGAGACTCGGTCTCGACTCCTCGAGATGGCCTCCTATTGGACCCTAGAACCCGGTTACTTGTGCTCCCCTCCTTGGGTCTACCTAATGCGGAAAAGCAAATAATATACACTGGTGGCATCAACCTCATCCCGGAAGTGCCCCAATAAAAGAATATTACATACAAATGAATTTTACATGAATGAAAATAAAAACCCTCATCTCACATAAAACCCCCGGCTATTCAGAACACGACAATCCGGTAAGTGCACGGCGGCGCCCCGGCCGTCAATCCGACGCCGGAATGCGGAAACGAAACTTTTTACGTACTTGTAAACCGGCACCACCGCGCACAAAAATCCCAGATCGGGCCATTAATCTAGTCCTAGCTAACAAGAGAAGGGGTAGAGAGATATACCGAGCGATCCGTGTCCTTCGGTCTTCTCGTCGTCGTCCCGATCTCCCCGCGGAATCTCCGGTCTTCATCTCCTCGCCGGAAGGGCACCACATCGCCGGGTTCTTTTACGGGCTCCCACCTCTGAACCGAGGCAACTCGGGCACGAAGTTGGCGAGCCGACGTGCCCAAGGATTGCTGTAGAATACGTGTAGTGCTTTATGTCTCATTTGGGGTTACTAGAAGTTGCCTTTGGTGGAGGATTGACATGATAACATTTTGGAGATGAAATTGGGGATTTTTGCAAGCATAATAGAACCAAAATCCCCACCCAAAAATTGGGCATCCCCTCCCTCTTGCTTGGACGGCCAAAATGGTGAGGGGAGTGAGTGAATGAGGGAGAGTGTGGAGTGTGTATCAAAAATGTGAGAGAGAGAGAGAGAGAGTCTCATAATGCAAGAGAGAGAAAAAGGGTTATCATGAAAAGAAATGATCACCCACCAAAATCCACACTCCACCAACCATCATGAAAACCATGTCCCACAAAAGTCAAGCCATGATGAAGATAGAAGTCAAGGTCAAACAAGATCTATCATGAAGCAACCATATGCAAAGACACCCTCCACAATGCTTATTTGCACAATTGCAAATAAGCTCTCCTCCACCAATCTTCAGCCAATGAAAGATACAAAGGAAAATGGCCGAAACTGAAAGCAAACTGGCAACTCCGAAAAACTGATCCCGTAATAAATTACAGGAAAACCCCGCTACTGTATATACATACCCGCATTTGTATTCCGACCGAATACAAATGCGATGAGACAAAATCTATACTGTACTATACTAGGATCCGTCTTAAACCAAAGCCCGCTAGTATTATCCGTCCGATCATGATCCGTGCAATACCGCATGTATCTGATCGAACCCTGCCATATCTCCATACGGCCTCTACAGCGTTTCGCCCGAAACTTAAGAAAACGGTCTGTGGGGGACTCTAAAGACTCGTCAATACTTTGGTTGTGGATTTAACCACTAGCACATCAGAGGTATTAGCCTATACGCAACGGGCTACCAGGTATTGACCAAAAGGGACGTCGATGAGCGAACTCATCCTGACACCCTACTGAGCCTGTCAGTGACAATATCCGTACAGTCCGGTCCGTTCGTCTATGAGCATCGCATGGCGGGCCTAGGGGGTTGGTAAAAGTCAGACCCCCAAAAGCGGTACAAGTCATGTCG
Organism: Agapanthus africanus; assembly: GCA_030015575.1. Classification (NCBI taxonomy): domain Eukaryota; kingdom Viridiplantae; phylum Streptophyta; class Magnoliopsida; order Asparagales; family Amaryllidaceae; genus Agapanthus; species Agapanthus africanus. The sequence goes on from CM057339.1 coordinate 307,001,175, forward strand.
GAGTGTAGCCCAGAACACCCTGAGATACTACTGGAATACCTACCAGTAAATCTTCTGCCTTGGCCAAGGACTTCGTGTAAGGGCTCTCCTAGACACAGCGCGACCTCACCCCCAATACCGGGAGAGACGAACCCCTGAAGGTCCGCTCACTGCCTCCATGTGGCTCGGGACTGTACCCAACTAAAACCTGTTTGCAAGTCTCCTTTGAGCATGGTAGGGTAGTAATCAAAGTACAGTGGGAACTCACACTAGACAAATGACGATCCTCAGGTCGATGAACTAACCTGTACACATGTCACCAGGGAACTGCTATCTGACGTCAGGTATAAGACCAACTAGCATGTTCCCGGCGAGTCCTGTCCGGTGTACTCATAACCCAATGAGCACCTGTATACATCTTAGGTGAACCAACTGACACCAGTGGTTTATGACACCGGCCACCGCCCCTCGTCGGGGTCTCGACTGTATACACTAGTCTACTCTGGAGTATCGATGCCCTGTCTCGAAACTCCTACGACTAGGGACCATTTAAGGATGTGCTTATAGACTACCAGCTCCCACGTATATAATCGCCCTCATACTGCTGGCAGTCAAGCAAGAATCCTATGGGCTCTATCAACGCGCAATAGTGACATGTAAGGTCACCTAAAGCAGTACAAGATGATAAAGGTAAACCAGATAGCATACTATCATCTTGAGTAAGACTGTCCTATCGGGATAGGTCCTCCATCAATCATTGCAATCACGTGCCTGTGATCCAATAATTGACTCTGAGGGCACTATCTCCAACAATCTCCCACTTGCACTCAAGGCAAATTATTGCGATGTCGCATACTCACAGCCCGTGTGATACCGAACACCCAACTCCTCTACTAATCAGTCTCATAAAACCAGTTTGCGAAACTAATGTGTTCGAGGAATAGCCTCAGTGAGTGGATCCGCCTTGATGTTTCTTTCTATGTCTCTCTTTATCTCAAGTTCGCAGAGAAAACCATCTCCCGAAACGAGCAATACCTGTCTTAGAATATGTCTGGATATCTGATGGGACCTAGCTCATAAATGAACTCCAAATCCAAACTTCTTAGACTGTATCGTCAACTGAAACCAATCAGTATCCTGCGCCATGCATCCCTTAGTATCCGCTTGGACCACCTGTCCAAAATACTGCCCCTCGTCAAAGGGAAAACTATAACTCTGACAACCTCTCTGTCATCCAGGTCACCTTGGAAGCCTGGAATGATAACTGTCTCCCGAAGGAGGATACCGTTATCATATCCCAAGAACATTCACTTATGTTCTAAAACTGCTTTCGATTGGTTTTCCAGGATTGGATTATTATCAACTTATTGCATCTACTGCAAAAAACAATATCTGGTGTGGTACTTGACATCTCATGATTGACTCAATTGCCTAAGCAAGTGATCTGCCAATCATGCACATCCCTCTCTACTTTAGTCTGTAAGACACCTTTAGAGAGGGTGACTCCATCACCTGCAGGTACACTACCGTGCCTGGAGTCGTCCATTCTGAAACACCTTCAGAATGTTGTCTAAGTATCCTGATTGGGAAACTACCCAAATCCAGATCTAAAACCATAGATCCAGTAACCAGAATGTCTTGATATTATATCCAAGTCCCATGTGGAGAAACCACTGTGTGACAACCAAAGTATAACCGATCGTAGTATAGGAACATCACTTCCTACTCTGTGTATGTCATCCAAATACCAGGACATCACACCCTACTACCTTCTTAACAGATCCATCCCCTATTCTGATGAAGTCAAACCTATGACTGTCACATCAGAAATAGATGATCTATCTCCGCTATATCTGCTTTAGTCTATAAATAGACATAAGCTACCTGTCCACCAATGCTTCCGCTGCTCCCACTGACTACGACAACCCTCTGGCAGAGTCATATACACGTACACTTCTAAAGATAGTTTAGAACGACGCTATAATCATCCTCCCGCCAGGTCTCACAGTCTGGAACAACAGCAATGGCAAGTCCGGGTAAACAAGAACCTCCCTGCCACCGTCCTTGAGGCTACCGGAGTACCTCTTGGGTGCCTGAGGTTACCCACCAAATCTGCGGAGTGGCCAATGGAATGTCAAATCAGATTGAATCTTTAGGTTCTTATCAAATCTTCAGTAATCGTTTGCGGTTCTGGAATCACTTCCAGTTCTACCATACTTCCACTACTGTTTTCTGAAAAATCGATTTTACTTAAAACTGTGGCGAGTCTAGAACAATATCACTATTGATCTTCCAGATGGTAGAAAGTCAACCCTCGTCATAGCCTGGATCAACCCACAAACAGCCATTACAGAAACGTGCCTTGAGTTATCCAGAGTCTGGTTTTAAGCATAAGCCAAACAACTCCCCGTACCTTAACATCGTTAAGATATGAACTGTTCTATATCCAATACAGAAACAGAGGCACTGATTTAATTGAACCAGATTCAAATCATGCAGCTGTCCCCAGTGCATGTCTACTAAATGGAAAGAGGCCGATCGGCGTTACTCAACTTAGGAATGCTTCCAATTATGAGTAACCTGAAAGAGAAGCAAGTTCTCTTAATCATTACTATCAACTGAATACCATACACAAGTATCTACATCTTCGATCACCTTGAAGAATCCCGATACTTGCAATACCTGGTTCTCTACTTTATTCATATACCTTTAACTTCTCAAAACTTGGACCCTGTGTTTCTACGAAACACTTGTCTAAAAACTAGAGAAGTCATAAGTAAACCGAATATAGTACGAGGACCAACCCCTCTGTCCTAATGGACACTGGACAACATACAATACTCTGTATAAGTCCCTCGAGTCTGATAACTCAATCCCTGTGTGTCGTAGGTTGAAAACTGTACTTATGGTTAAGAAGAATTACACCGCTGTTTAATGCTCCTTACCTAACCATCCACTGATATGGGTAAATGTCACGGACATAATTTCAAAAAGGTATATCTCACTCTATAAAAATAGACGTACAGATATATCAATTTGAAATTGGTGCATAACAACGGATATTCAAAACCAAATATTTGCCGTCCGGCAAACCGTCCAGGTGACTTCCTCAAATATTACCATTTACAACGAATCCCGATATAATGAGGATGATCACCTAATTCCCAATAACTTACTCCCACTCATCATCTGTAAAACCATACAGATGTGAGAATCATACCAGGTAAATACATACCCTGAAGTAAGGGGTAATTAGGAAATCAGTTTTCTTTTAATAGTACACAGTGAAACTGAAACATTGAAATGTTTCGATGGGGTATCCTGGTATTCCTAGTAATGCCTCTTCCATTATCCAGATTCACAACTGTAACCGTGTAATTCTTTGCCATCTTTCGAAATCCCTTTATATGTCTTCAGTCATTACCTTCTGCACACCCTCTTAGGCTAAATGGTTTTCTTCCTTCCCTACCGTTCAGCACCAGCCTATGGTTTGGAAGAAGACTATCCAATAAGCATAATGGGTGTACTGTCCTAATCCTAGGATCACTCGCAATGCGAGAGAAGGTGAAGATAAAAGACAACCGAATAAACCTTATTCCTATTTCTCCTGAACCAGAATCCATCCCCGAACTGGAACAAGTTCCTTTCGAGTTCGTATATAACCATACGATGGAGTATCCAATAAACTGTGGATCTTCGTAGTGATACGGAGTGTCCTGGAGAAATACAAAGGTGATTTAGGATTGGCGAAGAAATACTTGGTTTGGTCGTGAATAGCAGTCGCAATTTACTTTGCCCTCTTACTAATCCCTTGATATGTCTTTACTTAATACCTTCTGTACACCATCGTTAGGCTAATTGGTTTTCTTCATTCCCTACCGGTCGACACCTGCCTATGGTTTGGAAGAAGACTATCCAATTTGCGTAATAGGTGTACTATCTCCTAAACCAAGGAGTACTCGCAACCTGAGAGAAGGTAAAAGGAAAAGACAACTGAATAGTCCTATTCGTTTTCTCCAGAACCGGAAACCATTCTCGAATAAATTCCTTCGAGTTCGTATATAACCATACGATGGTTTTGTCCAATGGAAGTGGACGTTCGTAGTAATACGGGGTGTCCTGGAGAAAAGGGTAAAAGTAGGAGTGGCAATGAGGTTTGCAACTCTGACAATCCAAAAGCCAGTGTTTAAGAAGGTTTGGTTAATTTTGGTCACTGAGTCATAGTCTTAGGGTCGGGTCAATGGTCACTGCCAAAGAGAGAGAGAAAAGAAACACTCAGCGTGCACTCTAACCTAGATCAGAATGGTTACCACTTTATCTAATCAGGAAACCTCCCACTCTAATCTCAAATTCTCCTCCAAACCTGAAAGAAGAATTAGTCGAGGTCACCCGAGGAGTAAGCCAACTCATCAGTGGGAATCGGGATCCAACTATCATCGCATGATAACGTGACGGAATCCGCTCACGTCATCACACTCCAGAAGGTATGCGCATATCTGGCAAGTTTCAGTTTCTTTAGAAACTCCCGATGTGGATTTTTGCCCCATGCTCTTATGACCTTGGCGTGAGGTCAAAATATCATAAGTCACATGTCAAGTTCTGCCCATCATTATCCAGGTTAATTTGAACCCACCCGTACATACCCTTGACGTAGGCCAAAATAGTAGTACGACCGTCCCAAACCAACGCATCTATTTATGCAACAGATAAATATCCAGCAACTACCAATCACTATGCCTTGGCGTGAAGTCAAAATACATAGCTTGAATACTACCGAATATTTAACCAAAATGATGGAGGGCTACGAATGGTTTCTGGCGAAAACCTTTAACGTAATGAACTTGATATCGTTGAAGGAACCGGATAGCTTTTAAAAATATAGTGACGAAAACCTTTGCTAAAGAGGTCACTCCCGGTGAAGGGATCTCGGCTCTTTCCCCGTAGAATGAGGTGCAGGATATTCCAACTGAATACCACTATGCAAAGCAAAAGTAATCGGCTATAGTGAAGTTATTGCCCTGACGCAAACTTTTGTCCAAGGGGTCACTCCCGATGAAGGGATCTCGGCCCTTGCCTCGTCGACTGAGAAGCAGGATATTCCAACTGAATACCACGGTGCAAAACAAAAGTGAACGCCCTTGCAATAACAACTTTTTGAAAAATGTTCCAACAACATCAGAATAGGTTTGTTTAACTTGCATTGATCTGAATCAATGCAGTCCCATCAATTGATCACACCAATAAAGAACGAAAATATTGATGTACGTATATGCCATCCGCATTCGCCACTGGGTCCCGTCATTACCCGTTAGGTTACTTAACTAACGACAGAGCGGGGACTGGACTAGCGCGGATGCAAAACATATACAACATCTACTAGTATATATATCAATATATAATATTTCGCTCAAGACGTGATAAAATGCAACATCACAGAAATGTAATAAGCATCATAGAACAATACAGATATCTGGGATCCCCGGGTTTCACAGAGCCGCTACTGAAACCCGACGTTCCCCTGGTCGTGTGGATAGCCTGTGCAATGAAATCCTAGACCCCTACGGGCGCGGCAAGTTACCCGCCAAAACCTGAAGCGAGGCAGCCCCCTTCAGCAACGTGAATGGACCACCCAACACTTCATGGAATCCGGTAACTTGGGCACCCCTCCTGGGTCAACCTGTACCCCCTACGAGCGCGGCGAATAGCCCGCCAATTCTAGAGTGAAGCCCCCTCCGTCTCAATGCCATGAGATGCGGGCCCGTTGCCCTCTAGAACCCGGCTATCCGTGCACCCCACCTTGGGGTAATCTTAGTACAGAAAGTAAAATATACATACAACGGGTACATCGACCTCGACCCGGTCGTGCCCCAAAAGAATAATATACAAACAGGCAGTGACGGCAGTCCACATATCGGATGCTCACCCCGCAATATCAAATGTACATATAAAACAAAACTGTACTAGCATTGCATCCAGGCTATCCCCCACGACCAATCCGCAACATCACAGCACAACACAGAACATCAACGTGAATGTCACGTTCGCAAATCCGTTTAACCGGGCTATAGCAGTTAGACAGGATTTACCGATCAAGTGACATTCATGGTCGCAGATATAATGTAAATACTGTGAACTAATGTGTTTAAAATTTTCGATCGATCAAATTTTCCTAAGTGGGCCCCCAAGCACTACTGTAGCACTTAAAGAAATTCTGGACCAATAAAGAATATTCCAAAACCCCAATTTCTCTGAAAAAAGATCACTGTGCAAAAATGGTGCAGTGAAGGCACTGTGCTGCGGCGGAACCGCGGCCGAAACAGGGGTTAGGCCGCGGTTCCGCAGTCGTTCTACAGTGTTACACCACCATTTTTCCACAGATGTCTTAGAATTTCCTGCACAGTATTCTGCAAAAACCTGAAAAAAATTTCGAGCCAAAAATATTTCGACAGAAACTGATGTTTTCGAAAACGCGGGTTTTGGAACTTTGTTCGATCGAAAGTGTAAACACATTAGACCAAGCTAGACTAGGTTAATGGTGTGGCTCTGATACCATGTAAGTGCACGGCAGCGCCCCGGCCGTCAATCCGACGCCGGAATGCGGAAACGAAACTTTTTACGTACTTGTAAACCGGCACCACCTCGCACAAAAATCCCGGATTGGGCCATTAATCTAGTCCTAGCTAACAAAAGAAGGGGTAGAGAGATATACCGAGCGATCCGTGTCCTTCGGTCTTCTCGTCGTCGTCCCGATCTCCCCGCGGAATCTCCGGTCTTCATCTCCTCGCCGGAAGGGCACCACATCGCCGGGTTCTTTTACGGGCTCCCACCTCTGAACCGAGGCAACTCGGGCATGAAGTTGGCGAGCCGACGTGCCCAAGAATTGCTGTAGAATACGTGTAGTGCTCTATGTCTCATTTGGGGTTACTAGAAGTTGTTGTTTCCTGATTTAAAATCAGAAAGGCTTATGGAAAAAGCTTCAGAAAAGGGTCACGTGCTTACACGTGACCAGCAGTCACGTGTTGGCACGTGACATCTAAAAGCATCGACGGGGCAAATTCAGTTTCCCAACTACATCGAGGAAAAGGGGCTTCAGAAAGAGTCACGTGCTCCCACGTGACCAGGGTCACGTGTCGGCACGTGACATTTAAAAGCAAGCGGCAAAGGCACATTGGTTCCCTGATCAAATCAAGAAAAAGGCTCCAGACGAGGGTCACGTGCTCACACGTGACCAGGGGTCACGTGGTAGCACGTGACGGCTAAGCAGCAGAAGAAGGCAGAGTGCAAAATAAGAAAAGGGCTCGTTACAAGGGGGTCACGTGCCCACACGTGACCAAGGGTCACGTGGCCGCACGTGACTAGCTTTCAAAGCCCATTTTGTTAACAGAATTAAATTCTGAAAGAGATTCAAATCTTTCCAAAGGAAAGCGATTATCTGGAACCAATTAAATTAAAGATTCAAAAGTGATTAAATATCATCTATCTATGGGAAAATCTCGAATTTGGAAAGATTTCCCCTTTAAATCTAACAGAAATCACAAAGGAGAATCGCTGGATTTGAAATCCAATGGTGAATAAAATTCACCTAATAATCCAAAGGCCCAAAACGAATGATGGATGCAAATCAAATCTCTCAATGAAGATTCGTCAAAAAACTAATTGACTCGGCTGCTTCTCCTATAAATAGGAGCCAAGAGACATACAAAAAAGATATACACGCAGAGAGAAGAAAAGGGAGAGAGCCTTGATACTTTGAGGAATTTGGATCTTCTGCAAAAGAAAACCCTAGGTAAGAAAGGGAAGGCTCCTTGAAAGAAAAGAGAATTTAATTCTCAACAGAGTTCAACTCTGATGTAAAACAGAAGAACATATTTCTTCTCTCTTTGATAGAGGATCTGTAAAGCGCACATCTCCCCTTGAAGTTGAGAATTTAATTCTCAATGGGTTGAGATCCTGCCATGCAGATCCAAAGCATAGAGAGGGGATGGAAGCACGAGAATTTAATTCTCACAGAACTATAGGAATTTAATTCCTTTAAAATAAAATTAGGGTTTGACCCTGTGTTATGGGAATTTAATTCCTTCAGAATGAAAAAGAATCAGGGTTTAACCCTAGTTAAGTACTTAGTTCTGTTAAAACAACAGGAATTTAATTCCCTTAAGCTTACTCTCCAGAATAATTCTCTAACAGAGAGTGGGAGTTTAATTCCTTAAAGCTTTTATTAGGGTTTAACCCTATTCGATTCTTCATATATATAAGGAATTTAATTCCTACAGAAAATTCAGAGTTCAACTCTTCAAAAGAAACTAGGAATTTAATTCCTTTGAAATTATTGTCAGGGTTCAACCCTACGAGGAATTTAATTCCTGAAAGGGATTAACAGATCTTCCAAAACAACTACAGAAAGCCCCTTCGAGGCAGTGCCCCACGTGACCCACGTGACCCTTGACAGAAGCTTTAACACACAAAGCGCTTGAATGCCTGTCACGTGGTGGCACGTGATGCTCTAGAAGATGCAATAGTCTCAGAAGAACAAATGAAGGGAGGGCGCTCTCACGTGTTGCCACGTGACCTCTCATGCCTTAGTGTTTAACACTAAACCCCTGAATTCAGTATTAAAATATTGTTTGGTCTTAGTGTTCAATACTAAGCAAAGAACTTTACTTGCAGTGTTCAACACTGATTACCTTAGTGTTCAAACACTAGTTTGGGACTTCTGTTGACAGTGTTTAACACTGATCTGTTTTAGTGTTTAACACTAATTCAAAAGCCTTGTTGCTGGTGTTTAACACCAATTATCTTTTAGTGTTAAACACTGACTTATCAATCTCATTCCCAGTGTTCAACACTGATTGGTCTTTAGTGTTTAACACTAGGCATTGGCCCAATTGGCTAAATGGATAGAGGCAAAGCCTCTCCTTCAAAGGACCAACAGGAAGCCAATATTCCAGACATGATTGGACTTAGCCCAAGCTGGCCATAAGTCCTCAATTCGTAATTAACTGAGCTAATGGGCTCATGACATAGTTAATTGGTCTTGATCCCAAATTGGGCCAAGGACTATTTAATCCACTCCAGTTTCGAGGGTACATCTCTTCACTCCTTTGATACTTGGCATTGTAATCCCTCAATGTCTTCAAAGAGGTGACGGGTCCCGATGACCACATATTGATATGGACTGTGGGGTCCTTAAACCCATGGACTACGACGTCCTTAACCTTGACCGAGATGTCTTAAAACTAACAATGGACTGTGGGGTCCTTAAACCCACGGACTACGACGTCCTTAACCTTGACCGAGATGTCTTAAAACTAACAATGGACCGCAATGTCCTAAAACTACCCATGGACCGCAATGTCCTTAAACTACCCATGGACCGCAATGTCCTCAAACTACCCATGGACCGCAATGTCCCTAAACTGGAACAATAGAGCCACGCATGCTCTCTTGGCGGATCTAAATGATCCCGTTTAAGTTGATCTTAGCCTTAAAATATGGCTAACGTATCCTTAAACCTTCAAACAGACTGGGCTATGAATCTTCCCCAATTAACTCTGGTTCGAGGGTACATCTCTGAACTCCTCTGACATCTGTCGTTGTAATCCTTCAACGTCGTCAGAGAGGTGACGGGTCCCGACGGCCATACATACGATGGACCACTATGTCCCTAAACTGGAACAACGGAGCCCAAATGCTCTTTTGTCGGATCTAAACGATCCCGTTAAGTTGATCTTAGTCTCAAGTTAGACTAACGTATCCTTAACAAACGTTTGAGTTGATCTTAGCCTCAAGTATGGCTAACGTATCCTCAAACCAAACCCCCAAACCCAAATCTAAGATAATACGGATTTGGACTAGTCCACGCCCTACGGGCGACGACATAACTCGGTCTCCGTAAACAATCCACGGGCAACAAAACATAAAATAAACACACACGACACGAAGTGACCATCTGGAGAAGGAGAAAGTTGTTACCGCGATGCGGTAGCGTAATTAACTGCAGGGGCTTGCGCCTGGAGGGAGAAGCGTCCCTACAATCAAAAAACCCCTCAAACGAGGGGGAATCTGACGAAGTCTGCTACATCGGCCGCATCCGTTTAAACCTTCGATACATGGTGCCATAAATCAACTTGGCATCTTCGGAGAGGTGGACGGATAGCACCAATTAGCATCTGCCCCGAATCTCAGGCGAGACGCCATGTCTCGGCCGCCGTTCGGAGGGAAACAAATTCTGGCACGCCCGGTGGGACCTTTTCCTCTTTCCACTCCACACTTCGTGTGTCGTGACTCGCGAACCAATCGCGGTTCGCTAATGGTTGCCCTTGGGTTTCAAGATACTAAGAATTGGCGTCTTGCTTATTGCAGAAAGCAAAGGATCGATGGCTTCTACTTCTGCGAAATCCTCCAACCGCTCAGAATGCAATTGCGACCAACGTTTTGCCTCGCCAGGAGGTATAGCCTACGGACCCCAAGCTGCTTCGTTATTCACAATGCCGGTGGACCAGGTGACTCAGGCCACTACCGGATTGTTCTTTGGGACTATACTCCCACCAAAAAGCTTCGCGGCGCCGGTGCTGACAAAGGAAGCTCTCAAGAAGTCGGTCTTTGATCGTCTTACCCCCGCCGCGGCTCCTCTCAATGAGTCGCTCAACGTCAACGCCTCGGTCTTCTCTAGATTGGGCCAGAAATCCTGTGAACTCATCATGGGGCCTACAATCTCAGAGAAGGCTGCTTCTAAGAAAGTGACCGGTCCTGCTCCTGAAGACATCAAAGCGACTTCCCCTGCCACAAAGTCGGTCTTTACAAGATTGACGGCTCCAGCTCCCGCTCTTGCTATCCAAAGGACATCGGTCTTTGACAGGCTAACACCAGCAACGACCCTCCACCCACACAGGGGGCAAGACGAAACCATTCTTACCGCTGACCCAACGCCGTCCGCTCGACACGCTCGACGTCGCCATTGGCGCCGAGTAAGGAAGGCTGGGGGCAACTCCCCCTCCGGGTTGACTCCATCAGCCCCGATGGCAGAAGTTAATGCTGCTGTTCCAACTGGGAACAGCTTCGAGATGCTAAATAGGGTGCGAAGGAATTCTCCTACTGCAGTGCTAAAGAGGTCTCCTCCTTCATTAAAAAAGGTTGTGGAAATAAAATCAGAACAGCCCCGATCCCCTCAGCGGCTGTCTTCCAAAATCTATAAGGTTTGGCGGCAGGCCCGAGACTCGATCATCGATCCAAACTTTTCCCGCCAGCACAAGAAGCTGAAAATCCAACCGGAAGCTGATCACCAGGCTAAACCCCAAAAGGCTGTCTGGACGCCCACCTCAACGGCCTCCTCAACCTCCAAGGCTCATAAAAGGAGGAGGCCAGAGAAGATCCCCCAGCCTGCAACGACGGCTAAAATCACTGAGCCCAGACGCCCGAGGTCTGGGGACATGGTGGTGCACACTGTTTATATGGCTTCTGGAAAGGAGGAAAGCCGCACTTCTACGTGCCACCGACCGCTAACCTGATCCGTGACGAAAGCCCAGGAGCAACAGCAAAAGCTCCAAGAAATGATGAATGCTATGGCCGCACTTACCGGGCCAAAAGAAAGCCCAGAAACGTCCTCAGACGCACGCCAGGAGGAAGAAACCGACGCTGAATTCCTTCGCCGGATACGGGAGAAGAAAGACAAAGAGGCTGCCGAACAGGCAGCCAACATACAACGTATGGGCCTTCTCTTCCAAGATATGATAGGAATGATGATCCAACAGGACTTACCCGCCGAAGATCCCCCAATCGTTCTTGAAGACGACCGAGGAGAAACGTCAAATCCACCACCAGCCCTCTCAACGGCCAAGGAGGAGGCAATCTCTAAGGCTGACTTGGTTGACTACATAGCCCGGCAAATCCGGATTCATCATGCGACTGAGGCAGCTGGTCAAGTCGTAAAAACGGGGCGGCCGTATCCAAGCTGGTACGACCAAATCAAATACCCACCAGGCTATACGATACCAAAATTCCACGTGTATAAGGGGACCGGCAATCCCCATCAACATGTTGCCCAGTTCCGAGCCCTCTGCGGTAACACCGGCGGTGATGATAAACTGTTTCTTCGCCAGTTCGTGGGCAGCTTATCAGAAACAGCGTTCGAATGGTATTCGGAACTCCCGAACGATTCTATCAAAACGTTCGCTGAAATGGAGTTGTTATTCACTCAGCGATTCGCAAGTGCCAGCGAACGCACCCCAATAACTGCATTGATTAACGCCAGGGTAAAACCAGGCGAAACCTGGGTCCAGTATGCTATACGCTGGCGGAATTTGTGGTCGAGATGCGAGCAACGCATTGAGGAGGCACCCGCAGTGGGCATGTTCGTGGGAACCCTAGACCCCCACGCAACTATCTCCCAGTTTATGATGTTCTTTAAGCCGACCACATTCCAGGCTTTAATCGACAAGTTGGCTCAGTTGGACCAGATGGGTCATAGACCACCTCCCCAGAAGTCGGAACCTCGGAATGACAAGGGTAAAGGAAGAGCAACCTTCGTCGCGAATGCCCAACAGCAACCTAACGCCCCGAAACTGGCAGATCAACTGGAAGAAAGACGCCGGTATTATAATGAGAAGATGAAGCGTCCCTACTCGTTCCCACGAGACAAGACGAAACGGTTATTCGAGCTGGCAATACGTAACAGACTTATAAACCTACCAAATCCAAGGCGACCGTCACAACCCACTGAGGTGAATAACCCTAACTATTGCCCTTACCATCAAACGGTAAGTCATCCGATTGAGGATTGCTTCGTCTTCAAAGGATGGATTGAAGATCAATACCTCCAGGGGAAGTTTGCACTGTCCGAAAAGTGGAAGGTAAACCCACCACAGCCGCATACTCCTAAGAAAGCAGATACACCGGGGGCAACCTGCTCCTTTATTGAAGAAGCTCCATGGGAGGTCGTGCTATCAACTAAAACCAAAAGAATGCTGAGAGACCTTCATGCGTGCCCTGCGATCAAATGGAAGGACCCTCTTGAACCTCAGATTATCGGAGAAATGTCGAAGCCCCGCCCAACTACGAAGACTCGCGATAAGGGCCCAAATACTCACGCCCAACCGTCAAAATCTTCAAAGAAAAAGAAGAAATCCAAGAAGCCCATGAAGCTTGGAAACGAGCACACGAACTTGCAGAAGCAAATCGACGAGCTGGAAGAATTCAATCAAAAGGCACGAACTCCTGTCACACTGCAAGAGTTCCTCAACCACATCTTTCAAGAGAAAGATGATGGATAGAGCTCGTCGGATGAATCCGAAGGATATGTGGCGAGTTGTAACGTAATCTCCCACTCGTTTGCCGATGATGGGAAAACTCCTGGCACTAAGAAGCTGGAGGCAGAGCCTGAACCAGAGCGTGTGTGGCCAACAAATGAAATGATCAATGCCTTTCTAAACGAGATTCGTCTAAAGAGTAAAGCGGATCAGGAGCGTGAGATGGCAATGTCAGAAGGAACCAAAGGCGGGCGACTGAACGAAAGAGTTGAACTACCCCTGCCAGAGCGAAAGGCATCCGAAGTAGACAAGAAGATATTCAAGACGAGGAAAAGGTTTGCCAAAGCCATGTCAATGGGAATGAAGCTACCACCCTCGGAAGGAAACACGCACGATGGGGTGGAGAGGCACCCTGATTATTGCGCATATCATCGGAAAATCTCACACCCCACGGAGGAGTGCGACGCCTTTAAGATATGGTGGCAAGGATATGTTGCTCGTCGGCAACATGTTAAGCGCATGAAACGCAAAATCCGTCGGGAGCGAAGAAGTACTGTCGATGGGCACAACAGAACTACTGGCAACTGTTATATGGCTCACGCCGAGGGGTCACAAGTTCTCACCTTTGGGAGCGACTCTGATGAAGAAATGGCTCTGGGCCCTCTCTTTAAAGAAGCCATTTTAGGGAAAGAGGAGAAATCGGAGGCCTGCGAGAACATTCAGCTGCGCAATCGCACACTCCCAGAAAAGAATCTCGGGCCCGTGAATAGAAAAGATAAGGGAAAGGAAAAGGTCACTGAGGATATCACTTTAGATGACCAAGTCATGAAAGAACTAACTACCAAAGACCCTCCCAGGAAGGGTAAGGTGGACTACAATATCCTAGCGCACCTAAGGAAGCTACCTTCCCAGCTTAGAATTCTCGATGCCCTCCTATTATCAAAAGAAGCGCGAGATTCACTAATTAAGGCGCTACAAGAACCTGAGCAATTCCAAGCCTTCCTCGCCACTGAAAGGATGAAGGATGAACTGGAGGAAGTGCATACGGCCGACATCACTTTCGGTGACGAAGACCTCCTTCTCGGGACGTGCGACCACAACCGTCCCCTATATGTCTCTGGATACTGCCATGATATCAAGTTAGGCAAGATCTTGGTGGATAATGGATCCTCCGTCAATCTCCTTAATGTTCGGGTGTTGAAGGAAATCTGCATGAGTGTGCAACACCTCGCTCGTGACAAAATTACTATCTCCGGTTTCGATTCACAATCGTCACGAACTCTCGGATCTGTGATACTAACATTACGCTTTAGACTTCTCGTCACAGACATCAAATTCCATGTCATTGAGGCCAAGACCTGCTACAACGCCTTGCTCGGTCGTCCTTGGCTACACGAGTACAACATCATCCCTTCTACACAACATCAGTGTATGAAGTACTTTAAGGATGGTTTCGAGTATACCGTAACAGGAGAATTAAACCCATTTTCCGTGAACGAAGTCCGCAAATAAGAAGATGCGAAGTACTTTTTGCCAGATTTCGAGGATACAGAAAGGTTTCGCAACCCGGAGAACAAAACCGCCGCCATCATCCCTGTTTTCGGGAGCGATACCGAAGAAGAGGAAGAGATAGTTTATGCAGGGCCATCTCAACGCAACAACCTGGGGACGCCCGCCCCCATGTTGGTCTTCGGAAGTGATTCAGAAGATGAAGTTAATGCCGTGTTCTCCAATCGGCTGTCAATACAAGCACCCCCTGGCGATGACCATAGTTTGCAAATCACCATAGTACCGCGAGAACACTACAAGGATCTCAACACGCTTCAAGCTCACAATGTGCAGGACCTGCAAACATTTTACGTCCCTCCCAGGCAAAGGGGTGAGAAGGTGATCCTATTCTACCGATCCTCAGAGTCGAAAATAGAGAAAGAGATCTGGCATGGCGCGGATGCTACACTCGACAGGCTCCAACCCATCCGTCTGCCCAGATACTATACAAATGGATTAAAGAAGCTATTGAAGCGCCAAGGAGTACCCTTAAAACAGACTGTTCGGCAGGCTCGGTTCTACAACAAGATTTGGGATGTCCCCGGGACTCAACGCAAATTACCCAATGGGGAAATGGAAACACTTGGGCTTGGATACGCGAGAACCGGAAAACGGGAACGGGCCCACAACAGCTATGCTATATATACCTTTGATGAAGAAGAGGACGCCCTGTCAGGAGACGCCAACCCTACATCAAAACTAGACCCCGTGATTGAAGTGCCGAGTCCGTCGTTTGAAGAACGAATGGACAAGCCTATCAGGAAAGTGGGTCAGAAAGCTCGGGAAGACCACAACCGCGAGATGGCCATCTACGAGAAGGCCAAGACGCAACGTCTATTTCAACAGGCTGCAAAAGACAAAGACGCTCATCCTCGTCAACCCGTTGTACGAAAGGCCCGATGCGGAGACAGAAATAAATCAAGAAGCGGAAAGAGGAGCCGACAACAACGACGCAGGATTAGAGGGTTACGTGATCGAGTATTGCACGGCTCGGATTTGTCCCTCATGAAGAAGATGAGTCGAGCGTACTCCTTCCCCCGAGACAAGACGGAGAGGTTACTCAAGCTAGCTTTAAAACATCAAATGATCGCGCTTCCAGAGCCTAGACACCCTGAGCAAGTTAACAAGGCTTCTCATCCGAGCTATTGCTCTTATCACCGAGCCATAGGACACCCTATCGAAGACTGCTTCACCTTCAAGAATTGGGTCGAGGACCAGTACCAAATGGGCAGATTCGCTTTATCCAACGGATGGAGGGTAACGCTGCCACAAAAGCACGAACCCAAGGCCGCAAGAGCAGAACCGGATCCACCTCGGTCCTGGGAGCGGATTCGCACCTGTTATATGATTACGTTATTGAAAGAAGAGCCCGAGAACATGGATGACCTTCCCTGGTGCTTTGAGAACAGCAATGATGAGGTGATCTCAGAATTTCCGCCAGCTCCAAAAGAACTAGAAGATGGTATACATACTACTGCAGATAACCTCAAGAAGATTGAGTTGGGATCGGCAGATGACCCGCGACCGACATTTGTCAGTGAGCTGCTATCTGAAGAAAGGATGGCTGCGTTAAAGAACGTGCTTCTACGGCATAAAGACTGCTTCGCGTGGAACTATTCCGAGATGCCAGGACTAGATCCAGAAATCACTGTGCATAGATTGGCGATATCCCCGGATATCAAGCCAGTCAAGCAGGCGCCGAGAAGGATGCGACTCGAGCTTGAAATGAGCATCAACGCCGAAGTCAAGAAGCTGATCGATTCTGGATTTATCCAAGAAGTCCAATATCCCGAGTGGATGGCCAATATCGTCCCGGTAATGAAGAAGAATGGGACGGTACGCATATGCGTGGATTTCAGGGATCTCAATAAAGCCTGTCCAAAGGACGATTTCCCAGTACCAGTAACCGAGCTAATGATAGATAACACGTCCACTCACGAGGTTTTCTCCTTTATAGACGGTTCGTCAGGATACAATCAGATAAAGATGCATCCCGAAGACCAGAAGCACACCGCTTTCCGGACACCTTTGGGTATATTCTGCTACAGGGTTATGCCCTTTGGTCTAAAGAACGCTGGCGCTACCTATCAAAGGGCCATGACAAAGATCTTCGACGACCTCATACATGACATCGTCGAGTGCTATATCGATGACCTCGTAGTAAAGAGCATGTCATACGAAGATCATTTAAAGCATCTGGAGACTGTATTTCAACGCCTTCGGCAATATAATTTGAAAATGAATCCCCTCAAATGCGCGTTTGGAGTCTCCTCGGGCAAATTCCTGGGATTCATCGTTCGACACCGAGGTATTGAAATAGATCCGTCAAAAATTAAAGCGATCATGGAAATGCCTCCGCCAAGAACCCTCAAACAGTTGCGGTCTCTCCAAGGGAAGCTCGCATACATCCGGCGATTTATCGCCAATCTTTCAGGCAAATGCCGTCCTTACAGCCACCTGATGAAAAAGGGAACTCCATTCGTTTGGAATCACAAATGCCAAGGTGCACTAGACGAGATCAAGCAGTACCTGCAAAACCCTCCGGTGTTGGCTGCGCCGGTCAAGGGAAAACCCCTCATTCTTTATACGACCGCCCTCGAAGGTTCCTTGGGCGCATTATGGGCATAAGAGAACGATCAGGGGAAAGAGAGGGCACTCTACTACTTAAGTCGAGTTCTACTGGGGGCAGAAAGCAACTACTCTCCCATTGAAAAACATTGCTTGGCGTTAATCTTCGCGATAACAAAGTTCAGGCACTATGCGTTGGCGCATGAAGTCCGTCTCATTTCAAAGGTGGATCCCCTTAAATACTTGATGTCAAAAGCCATACTGACGGGACGACTCGCTAAATGGGCCCTGCTCTTGATGGAGTTCTCGATAACGTATCAACCTCTCAAGGCAGTGAAAGGCCAGGCCATTGCCGATTTCCTCGCTGAGCACCCGATACCGGCCGATTCTCCTTTGAACTGTGATTTTCCGGACGAGCATGCATTTGATGCGATTGGCGGCGGTAGCACCCGATGGGAACTCTATTTCGATGGAGCATCCTCCGTAAAGAAACAGAAACAAGGTATCCCAATGATCAAATCGGGGATAGGCCTCGTCTTTGCAACTCCACAAGGAGGGATAATGCGCTTCGCCTTCTCCTTAACAGAGCCGAGGACAAACAATGAAGCTGAATACGAAGCTCTGATAGCAGGCCTCGAAATCGCCATCGACCTGGGAATTGAAGACCTCCTTATATACGGGGATTCTCAACTGGTCGTTAGTCAAGTAAATGGTGACTACCAAACGTGCAAACCGGAGTTGGTGAAGTACGGCGAAAAGGTGCAACAACTACTGACCCAAATTCCCTCCTATACTTTGGAGAACATACCGCACGCGGAAAACAGCAAAGCAGACGCGTTGGCCAAACTTGCTAAAGAGCTGGTGGACGAAAACCTCGATGATGTAAGGATCATGGTACAAAGCCGTCGAGTGCTCGCCCCGGCAGAAATACCTTCGGAATTATATAAAGAAGAGGGGGCGATTGAGCAGACGACCCTACAAATAAAAGACCGTGAGAAGGCTGAGGACTGGAGGGAAGTCTTCATAGATTACTTTAAGTCCCACCGAATGCCCAAAGAAGCGTCCTCAAGACATCAGCTCATGAAACGAGCTCTATCTTTCGCTTTCGTCAACGATACTCTATACAAGAGATCGTTTGATTCTCTATGGCTGAGATGCTTAGGACCTGACGAAACAGAAAGAGCCATTCAGGAAGTTCACGACGGACTTTGCGGTTCTCACCAAGCAGGCCCAAAGATGAAGTTAAAAATTAAACGGATGGGTTACTACTGGCCCACGATGATCCAGGACTGCCTCGAGTATGCGAAGCAATGCCACTCGTGCCAGATTCATGGAGACTTTATCCACCAACATCCGAATCCACTATACCCAACGGTGGCTAGCTGGCCATTCGAAATGTGGGGGACTGACATAGTCGGCCCCATCGAGCCAGCGTCGTCCCGGGGACATCGTTTTATCCTGGCGACAACTGATTACTTCTCCAAATGGGCAGAAGCAGTACCACTGAGGGAAGTGAAGTCGGAGAATATCCTCCATTTCTTCAAGACACACGTCATCTATCGGTTTGGAACCCCACGGCGGATTATCTCCGATAATGGGCCAGCCTACCGAAGCCATAAGATTAGCCGCTTCGCGCAGCAGCACAATATAGACTGGAGATATTCTTCAGTTTACAACCCACGAGCTAACGGTCTGGCCGAGGCCTTCAATAAGACCTTGACGAAGATCATAAAAAAGACCGTTTCCCGGAATAAGAGAGACTGGCACGAGAGGCTGCAAGAAGCCCTTTGGGCTTATCGAACTACATTCAAGACGGACACGAACACAACGCCGTACACGTTGGTATTTGGGACGGAAGCAGTACTCCCCCTCGAGATAGAGTTACCCTCTCTACGAGTGGCAGTCCACCACGAGCTGACGGACGAAGAAAATGCTCACCTTCGGCTTGAGGAGCTTGATGCCCTCGATGAAACCCGGCTCATAGCGCAACAACACTTAGAAGCCTACAAAGCAAAGATGACGCGCTCGTACAAAAGATTGACCAGGCCGAGGACATTCCACCAAGGCGAACTCGTACTAGTGGTCAAAAGACCTATGATCCCCAATCGTGCCAAGTGGGGAAAATTTGAGCCAAACTATGAAGGCCCGTACATCATAGACAAGGTCTACCAGGGTGGAGCCTATCTACTCATGGACATGCACGGTGAAAGGCCTTTCAGGCCAATAAACGGCCGCTTCTTAAAGAAATACTATGCTTAATGAGCCACAGCCTGGGTCAATGATAGATGACGATGACTATGTCCGCTCGCTATCTTCCTAAGCTCAGACTTTACAAGCAGCAGTCGGCCTTCCCCTAACGACGGACCGAAACGTCCTTAAACTATCGATGGACCGAAACGTCCTTAAACTAACGATGGACCGAAACGTTCTTAAACTAACGATGGACCGAAACGTCCTTAAACTAACGACGGACCGAAACGTCCTTAAACTAACAACGGACCGAAACGTCTTTAAACTATCGATGGACCGGAATGTCTTTAAACTAACGACGGACCGAAACGTCCCTAAACTACTACCGCAGCATCCTTAGGCTGACGAGATAAAAAAAAGAGGGAAAAAGAATAAAAAACGGTGTGTCCACAAGCAAAATGGGCACGGATGAAAACCCGAAAGGGCTCCGTGAGTAAAAACAGCAGGACTACCGGCGAGTGTTTGTGAAAAACCCGAAAGGGCGCAACCACGTTAAAAGACACTTATAGGGTCCTCTCGACCTTGTAAGGAGAAACCACCTGCGTGAGATCCTTACGACTCACAAAGGAGCAACACACTTAGGGATCCTCACGATTCCTAAGGAGAAAATGCACTTGCGAGATCCTTACGACTCGTAAGGAGAATTCTCTTATGGGACCCTCACGGCTCATGAGATTTGAAAGTCTTAAGTTACAGAAACCTAAACCTGTTCTTAATCAAATCCTCCACAACCTTCGATATTGCCCTACAAGGGACTCAATACTGACCTTTGTATACAATCCACGGGCGCGAATAAACATTTCCCCAGCAAAATCTAACCCTTGTAGGTCCTCTCGATCCATAAGGAGAAAGCCCTCTTGTAGGATCCTTACGACTTACAGAGGAACACACACTTAGGAATCCTCACGATCCCTAAGGAGAAAATATACCTGCAAGATCCTCACGACTTGTAGGGAGAAATACCTTTGTGAGACCCTTACGGCTCATGAAGTCAAAAGCCTTGGTCGACAGGACCCTTAACCCTGTTTGCTGAGCCACCTTTGTTCATCATCGACAAAGGCAAATGATGATTCGCTCCTGGCAATATTCCAGTTGTAGCGGTGCTGATGTCAAAATCGGTGTCTAAAATCCAAGCTTGCGGCGAAAAATCTAGCAAGCCACACATGCCTACAAAATAGCCGAAATGATGGGGCAACTTGCAATAAAAAGCAGTAAGTAAAAATGTATGCATGAAAATAGCCGAAATGATGGGGCAACTCGCAATAAAAAGCAGCGAGTAGAGAATAAATAAATAGCCGAAATGATTGGGCGCTGCGAAGAATAGCCGAAATGATAGGGCAATCGCGACCTCCGCGATATAAAAGCTGAAATGATAGAGCATCGCGGAAAAAGAAATAAAATAAAAAAAAGAGGGGGCGTAAACAAAAAGGGAACATACCTCCCCCCCTAGGTTTCACCAAAGAAAGAAGCTAAATCTCGACGGGCAACAAGCGACCTAGAGATCATCCCAACATTCGTCTCGTAACGACAGACGCAACATCACCAAAAGGAACAGCGGCAACTCCCAGTTCCATGACTCGGCGATATACAGACCACTGAAAGTCAAATCTCCATTCCGTGAAATGCGGATATATTCAGCAAAACTCCTGGTTACGTGGAACGCGGATAACGTCACTCTTTGACCCCATGGAAAACGTCCAGAGCGGATCCTGGTCCTCGCAGAGCACGGCAGTGAACCCGTGTGAAGCATCCAGAGCGGAGCCTAGTCCTCGCCGAGCACGGCAGTGAACCCGTGTGAAGCATCTAGTGCAAAATTCCTGGTTACGTGGAACGCGGATAACGTCACTCCTTGACCCCGTGGAAAACATCCGGAGCGGATCCTGGTCCTCGCGGAGCACGGCAATGAACCCATGTGAAGCATCCAGAGCGGAGCCTGGTCCTCGCCGAGCACGGCAGAGAACCCGTGTGAAGCATCTAGTGCAAAATTCCTGGTTACGTGGAACGCGGATAACGTCACTCTTTGACCCCGTGGAAAACGTCCAGAGCGGATCCTGGTCCTCGCAGAGCACGACAGTGAACCCGTGTGAAGCATCCAGAGCGGAGCCTAGTCCTCGCCGAGCACGGCAGTGAACCCGTGTGAAGCATCTAGTGCAAAATTCCTGGTTACGTGGAACGCGGATAACGTCACTCTTTGACCCCGTGGAAAACATCCAGAGCGGAGCCTAGTCCTCGCCGAGCATGGCAGTGAACCCGTGTGAAGCATGTAGTGCAAAATTCCTGGTTACGTGGAACGCGGATAACGTCACTCTTTGATCCCGTGGAAAACGTCCAGAGCAGATCCTGGTCCTCGCAGAGCACGGCAGTGAACCCGTGTGAAGCATCCAGAGCGGAGCCTAGTCCTTGCCGAGCATGGCAGTGAACCCGTGTGAAGCATCTAGTGCAAAATTCCTAGTTACGTGGAATGCGGATAACGTCACTCTTTGACCCCGTGGAAAACGTCCAGAGCGGATCCTGGTCCTCGCAGAGCACGGCAGTGAACCCGTGTGAAGCATCCAGAGCGGAGCCTAGTCCTCGCCGAGCACGGCAGTGAACCCGTGTGAAGCATCTAGTGCAAAATTCCTGGTTACGTGGAACGCGGATAACGTCACTCTTTGACCTGTGGAAAACGTCCAGAGCGGATCCTGGTCCTCGCGAAGCACGGCAGTGAACCCGTGTGAAGCATCCACAGCGGAGCCTAGTCCTCGCCGAGCACGGCAGTGAGCCCGTGTGAAGCATCTAGTGCAAAATTCCTGGTTACGTGGAACGCGGATAACGTCACTCTTTGACCCCGCGGAAAACGCCCAGAGCGGAGCCTGGTCCTCGCCAAGCACGGCAGTGAACCCGTGTGAAGCATCCAGAGCAAATACCGGACTGTGGAGTCCTTAAAATCCACGGACTATGACGTCCTTAACCTCGACCGTGATGTCTTAAAACTAACGATCAGCCACCCCGATTCCCTACGGATTCTGCCTTGGTTTAAGGGTACATCTCTTTACTCCTTTGATACCTAGCGTTGTAATTCCTCAACGTCTTCAAAGAGGTGACGGGTCCCTGCAACCAAACATCGGACTGTGGAGTCCCTAAATCCACGGACTATGAGGTCCTTAACCTTGACCGTGATGTCTTAAAACTAATAGCGGACGGTGGAGTCCTTAAATCCACGGACTATGAGGTCCTTAACCTTGACCGTGATGTCTTAAAACTAACATCGGACTGTGGAGTCCTTAAATCCACGGACTATGAGGTCCTTAACCTTGACCGTGATGTCTTAAAACTAACAGCGGACGGTGGAGTCCTTAAATCCACGGACTATGAGGTCCTTAATCTTGACCGCGACGTCTTTAAACTACGATACCTAGAGAAACCCCTGACTCCGTAAAACACGGACAAGGGTGACCACATCTAGCACTTACAAGTCCTCACGACCTGTAAGGAAAAAAAACTCTCTTGTGAGATCCTTACGACTCTCAAGGGAAAACCCGCTTAAGAATCCTCACGAATCTTAAGAAGAACTTACACCTATGGGATCCTCTCGACCTGTAGGGAGAAAAACTCTTTATGAGACCCTCGTGGCTCATAAAATGCAAAAGTCTTAAGAAGCAGATCTTAACCCTGAATCCTGAGCCATCGCTGTCCTGCAAGGAGATCAAGATAGAATATCCGCAGAATGCATTCAATAAAAAGGGACACACCATTGAGAAGAAAAATGTATCTTTTATTCATAAACCAAAATGGATACAAAGTACAATTCATGAAAGAAACAAAAGGAAAGATACTCTCATTCATGAGTATGTACAAAAAAGGGAGAAAAGATACAAGTCCTCAAGCCGGCGGGCGGTGTAGTAATTTTGCCAGCTCATCGTTCTGTTGCTGAGCCACGGCTTCATGACGCAAGATCTCCAGAAGACGAGCCTCCGCCTGAGCTTGCTGAGCCTGATACGAAGCAAGCTGGCCTTCAAGCTCTTTCTCGGTGACCTTATGAGGCTTGGGCCCCTCACGAGTGAACGTAGCAGCTTTATCAAGAGTCACCACCTCCCTGATAGACTCCTGAAGCAACCGCCAGAGTTCATACGCTTTGTTGGCCTTGGCAATAAGAGTGGCGCGAATCTCGCTCAGCGCCTTGGAAGCTAGCTCCCTCTCCGAAAATTTACGGCCAAGCCCTTTTCTCGCACAACAATGTGTTCGCTACGTGTCGCTTTATCAGGCCACGTAAGCTCGCTTTCGTGACCGCGACCTTGGAAACAAGACATTTACAAGACCGTATAAATGAGCTTCCGGTCGACAGGAATAATCAATCTAAAACGCGCTCACATCACCTGACGTGAAAGGCAACAAGAAAGATTTCCGACATATTTCAAGCATGCATTCGCAATCATATGAGTATTCAAAAAATAATAATAGCATTTGCAATTGTATGAACATTCATAATGCCCAAAAAGGTCTGATACGCAGGAAAGTGATAATAGCATTTGCAATTAAAGAAAGTTCTCATGAGAAGAATACAAAGTTTATTTATGCAAGCGAAAACATACATACTAGTACCAAGCCTACATGGAAGTTTGGCATAAAGCATAAAAAAGGAGGGACTAATTTAAAAATGTTCTACACTAACGGGAAAAGGTCACCAAACACGGGATCAACGGCACAGGGGTTAATGAAGCAGAGGACAAAATTCTCCATCTCTCTCTCTGCTTTCTCCAGCACATCAAAGCGACGGTTCTCACGAGGAGTCGCTCCCCATCGATTGGCGCCGTGTTCGTCCACGAAAGCAGACATGATAGCTCGTCGGGCCTTTATCTGGCTCAGCAGATGAATTGAGTAATCCTTCAAAGCCTGAGTAATCAGGCGCGCTTCATGAAAGCCCTCGAGCTTTTCTTCAGCCGCGTCAAGCATCGCCAAGGTCATCTCTACCGGGTGAGGAGGGATGTCGGCAAGCACGGCCGTGAAAATCATCCGGAGCCAGAGGGAACCCATCGGGAGGGGGGACCCCCTACGAATCGAGAGTTAATACATTGCTGAGTCGCATTCGTCGTCGGTAAGAAGTGGATCCACCAACCGAGCAGCAAAGCGGGGGATCATCTCCTCGATAGGCACTTCCCATGGCTGTCGACGAGCGTGTGGACGGTTGCAGGCCATGGCACTCAGCTACTTCTCAAATTAAATCATGTCAATATGGGAATAAATTTCTCTGTGAAGAGGAAATAGGCTATGGCCTCAAGACTATAAAGGGGAGCATTAAATGCTGCGCGCGAAAGAAAATTGCATGATAGAACCCTTCCAAGGCCCAAAAAAGGGAAGACATTGGAAATCAGGAAAAGGAGCGATTTCCAAGGCGCCTTCTCTGCATCCAATGCCATGCACAGAAATATGGCATGAAAAATTGAATAGCCCTATAAAAGGCCCCTCACGTGTGGGGCACGTGAGCACCATGCTTGGTGCGTACTAAGAAGTGAAACAATGCCTTGCACGCTAAACACATCAACAGCAAAAAAAAAATGAATGACAAAATTCCAAAAAAAAAGGGGGGCATGCAAACACAAAAGGACACGATAAGTTTATCATTCATGCTTTAAAAAGGTTCATACAAAATGAAAAGAAAACGATTACAACGGCAAGACCTCAGGCACGGGGCACGGATTGAGAAACTCAAGCTTGACCTTGTCCAAGATCCTCCAAGCATTTCGAACCGCCCGAGTATGTTTTCTCTCACGATCACAAGCGTCGGGGTCCTCGCGAATGTCCTCCACCCTCCGGTAGGCGGCAAGTATGGCCGACTGCTGAAACGCCTGGTGCAAAAGATCAATGAGGTTGTCACGCCTTCTCTTCGAGATTAGACTCATCAGATACACCGAATGTATCTTATCCTCGGCAACGTCCAATGCCCTGAGTGGCACACCGGCGCAGAAGAGAGGAAGCGCCTCCCAAATCGCCAGTACGATGAGCCTCAGAAGAGAAGAGCGACGGGGGAGTAGCCGATGGTTGTACTCGTCAAAGCGGCTCATAATCTCAGCACAGTGAGCGTTGGTGAACTCCTGATTCTGACTACGGCCCAGGGCACGGATATTCCCGTAGGAAATGATTTCGTTGAGATTATACAAATGAGCGTCCATGATACCTGAAATAAAAATCAGGACGATTTATTACAAACCCTCTTCTTCTTCACTAATCATAGAATGACACGGAAACCCTAAGAAGCCCCTATGAGGAAGAACTTAGTTCTTCACGGGAATTGAATTCCTTTTGGGAAAAGGAATTGAATTCCCCAAAAAAGCTTTCTCTATGAACGGAGTTAAACTCCATGGATTCGAACTGTCATCATCATCTCCTTGGAAGATCAGATGAACCCTAAAAGAGATTCACTGCTGAAGATTAATTGGTTTCATGGGTTTATGTAAAAAGAGTAAAAACCCTTGTTTTGGATTTAAAATCCAGAGGATTGTGAGAGTTCATCGTTCATTCGAGAGCATTACCCAAAGAGAAAATTCTTTTCGAAAAGAGTTAAACTCTGAGGGTGGGTTCAAGGCAGAGAACTGAGCTCTGGGAAAAGAGAATTAAATTCTCAAAAGAAAAAAGTTTGCAAGGAGGAAGATGAGCAAAGTGGAGGCTCTTCTGAAGGGACGTGAACCTTTATAGGAGGTGATGGAAACGCTTCATCTTCCCAAATCCCTAGAGGAATCCAACGGTCACAAAAGGTGACAGCGTTGCACTCACGTACGAACACGTGAGAACAACGCTGTGGGGGCATTTGTTTCCTGATTTAAAATCAGAAAGGCTTATGGAAAAAGCTTCAGAAAAGGGTCACGTGCTTACACGTGACCAGCAGTCACGTGTTGGCACGTGACATCTAAAAGCATCGACGGGGCAAATTCAGTTTCCCAACTACATCGAGGAAAAGGGGCTTCAGAAAGAGTCACGTGCTCCCACGTGACCAGGGTCACGTGTCGGCACGTGACATTTAAAAGAAAGCGGCAAAGGCACATTGGTTCCCTGATCAAATCAAGAAAAAGGCTCCAGACGAGGGTCACGTGCTCACACGTGACCAGGGGTCACGTGGTGGCACGTGACGGCTAAGCAGCAGAAGAAGGCAGAGTGCAAAAGAAGAAAAGGGCTCGTTACAAGGGGGTCACGTGACCACACGTGACCAAGGGTCACGTGGCCGCACGTGACTAGCTTTCAAAGCCCATTTTGTTAACAGAATTAAATTCTGAAAGAGATTCAAATCTTTCCAAAGGAAAGCGATTATCTGGAACCAATTAAATTAAAGATTCAGAAGTGATTAAATATCATCTATCTATGGGAAAATCTCGAATTTGGAAAGATTTCCCCTTTAAATCTAACAGAAATCACAAAGGAGAATCGCTGGATTTGAAATCCAATGGTGAATAAAATTCACCTAATAATCCAAAGGCCCAAAACGAATGATGGATGCAAATCAAATCTCTCAATGAAGATTCGTCAAAAAACTAATTGACTCGGCTGCTTCTCCTATAAATAGGAGCCAAGAGACATACAAAAAAGAGATACACGCAGAGAGAAGAAAAGGGAGCGAGCCTTGATACTTTGAGGAATTTGGATCTTCTGCAAAAGAAAACCCTCGGTAAGAAAGGGAAGGCTCCTTGAAAGAAAAGAGAATTTAATTCTCAACAGAGTTCAACTCTGATGTAAAACAGAAGAACATATTTCTTCTCTCTTTGATAGAGGATCTGTAAAGCGCACATCTCCCCTTGAAGTTGAGAATTTAATTCTCAATGGGTTGAGATTCTGCCATGCAGATCCAAAGCATAGAGAGGGGATGGAAGCACGAGAATTTAATTCTCACAGAACTATAGGAATTTAATTCCTTTAAAATAAAATTAGGGTTTGGCCTTGTGTTATGGGAATTTAATTCCTTCAGAATGAAAAAGAATCAGGGTTTAACCCTAGTTAAGAACTTAGTTCTGTTAAAACAACAGGAAGTTAATTCCCTTAATCTTACTCCCCAGAATAATTCTCTAACAGAGAGTGGGAGTTTAATTCTTTAAAGCTTTTATTAGGGTTTAACCCTATTCGATTCTTCATATATATAAGGAATTTAATTCCTACAGAAAATTCAGAGTTCAACTCTTCAAAAGAAACTAGGAATTTAATTCCTTTGAAATTATTGTCAGGGTTCAACCCTACGAGGAATTTAATTCCTGAAAGGGAATAACAGATCTTCTAAAACAACTACAGAAAGCCCCTTCGAGGCAGTGCCCCACGTGACCCTTGACAGAAGCTTTAACACACAAAGCGCTTGAATGCCCGTCACGTAGTGGCACGTGATGCTCTAGAAGATGCAATAGTCTCAGAAGAACAAATGAAGAGAGGGCGCTCTCACGTGTTGCCACGTGACCTCTCATGCCTTAGTGTTTAACACTAAACCCATGAATTCAGTATTAAAACATTGTTTGGTCTTAATGTTCAATACTAAGCAAAGAACTTTACTTGCAGTGTTCAACACTGATTACCTTAGTGTTCAAACACTAGTTTGGGACTTCTGTTGACAGTGTTTAACACTGATCTGTTTTAGTGTTTAACACTAATTCGAAAGCCTTGTTGCTGGTGTTTAACACCAATTATCTTTTAGTGTTAAACACTGACTTATCAATCTCATTCCCAGTGTTCAACACTGATTGGTCTTTAGTGTTTAACACTAGGCATTAGCCCAATTGGCTAAATGGATAGAGGCAAAGCCTCTCCTTCAAGGGACCAACAGTAAGCCAATATTCCAGACATGATTGGACTTAGCCCAAGCTGGCCATAAGTCCTCAATTCGTAATTAACTGAGCTAATGGGCTCATGACATAGTTAATTGGTCTTGATCCCAAATTGGGCCAAGGACTATTTAATCCACTCCGGTTTCGAGGGTACATCTCTTCACTCCTTTGATACTTGGCATTGTAATCCCTCAATGTCTTCAAAGAGGTGACGGGTCCCGATGACCACATATTGATATGGACTGTGGGGTCCTTAAACCCATGGACTACGACGTCCTTAACCTTGACCGAGATGTCTTAAAACTAACAATGGACTGTGGGGTCCTTAAACCCACGGACTACGACGTCCTTAACCTTGACCGAGATGTCTTAAAACTAACAATGGACCGCAATGTCCTAAAACTACCCATGGACCGCAATGTCCTTAAACTACCCATGGACCGCAATGTCCTCAAACTACCCATAGACCGCAATGTCCCTAAACTGGAACAATAGAGCCACGCATGCTCTCTTGGCGGATCTAAACGATCCCGTTTAAGTTGATCTTAGCCTTAAAATATGGCTAAGGTATCCTTAAACCTTCAAACAGACTGGGCTATGAATCTCCCCCAATTAACTCTGGTTCGAGGGTACATCTCTGAACTCCTCTGACATCTGTCGTTGTAATCCTTCAACGTCGTCAGAGAGGTGACGGGTCCCGACGGCCATATATACGATGGACCACTATGTCCCTAAACTGGAACAACGGAGCCCAAATACTCTTTTGTCGGATCTAAACGATCCCGTTAAGTTGATCTTAGTCTCAAGTTAGACTAACGTATCCTTAACAAACGTTTGAGTTGATCTTAGCCTCAAGTATGGCTAACGTATCCTCAAACCAAACCCCCAAACCTAAATCTAAGATAATACGGATTTGGACTAGTCCACGCCCTACGGGCGACGACATAACTCGGTCTCCGTAAACAATCCACGGGCAACAAAACATAAAATAAACACACACGACACGAAGTGACCATCTGGAGAAGGAGAAAGTTGTTACCGCGATGCGGTAGCGTAATTAACTGCAGGGGCTTGCGCCTGCAGGGAGAAGCGTCCCCACAATCAAAAAACCCCTCAAACGAGGGGGAATCTGACGAAGTCTGCTACATCGGCCGCATCCGTTTAAACCTTCGATACATGGTGCCATAAATCAACTTGGCATCTTCGGAGAGGTGGACGGATAGCACCAATTAGCATCTGCCCCGAATCTCAGGCGAGACGCCATGTCTCGGCCACCGTTCGGAGGGCAACAGATTCTTATCCT
Organism: Agapanthus africanus; assembly: GCA_030015575.1. Taxonomy (NCBI): domain Eukaryota; kingdom Viridiplantae; phylum Streptophyta; class Magnoliopsida; order Asparagales; family Amaryllidaceae; genus Agapanthus; species Agapanthus africanus. Next base: position 307,030,841 of record CM057339.1, read on the forward strand.
CGGCAAGTATGGCCGACTGCTGAAACGCCTGGTGCAAAAGATCAATGAGGTTGTCACGCCTTCTCTTTGAGATTAGACTCATCAGATACACCGAATGTATCTTATCCTCGGCAACGTCCAATGCTCTGAGTGGCACACCGGCGCAGAAGAGAGGAAGCGCCTCCCAAATCGCCAGCACGATGAACCTCAGAAGAGAAGAGCGACGGGGGAGTAGCCGATGGTTGTACTCGTCAAAGCGGCTCATAATCTCAGCACAGTGAGCGTTGGTGAACTCCTGATTCTGACTACGGCCCAGGGCACGGATATTCCCGTAGGAAATGATTTCGTTGAGATTATACAAATGAGCGTCCATGATACCTGAACTAAAAATCAGGACGATTTATTGCAAACCCTCTTCTTCTTCACTAATCATAGAATGACAAGGAAACCCTAAGAAGCCCCTATGAGGAAGAACTTAGTTCTTCACGGGAATTGAATTCCTTTTGGGAAAAGGAATTAAATTCCCCAAAAAAGCTTTCTCTATGAATGGAGTTAAACTCCATGGATTCGAACTGTCATCATCATCTCCTTGGAAGATCAGATGAACCCTAAAAGAGATTCACTGCTGAAGATTAATTGGTTTCATGGGTTTATGTAAAAAGAGTAAAAACCCATGTTTTGGATTTAAAATCCAGAGGATTGTGAGAGTTCATCGATCATTCGAGAGCATTACCCAAAGAGAAAAGTTTTTTCGAAAAGAGTTAAACTCTGAGGGTGGGTTCAAGGCAGAGAACAGAGCTCTGGAAAAAGAGAATTAAATCCTCAAAAGAAAAAAGTTTGCAAGGAGGAAGATGAGCAAAGTGGAGGCTCTTCTGAAGGGACGCGAACCTTTATAGGAGGTGATGGAAACGCTTCATCTCCCCAAATCCCTAGAGGAATCCAACGGTCACAAAAGGTGACAGCGTTGCACTCACGTACGAACACGTGAGAACAACGCTGTGGGGGCATTTGTTTCCTGATTTAAAATCAGAAAGGCTTATGGAAAAAGCTTCAGAAAAGGGTCACGTGCTTACACGTGACCAGCAGTCACGTGTTGGCACGTGACATCTAAAAGCATCGACGGGGCAAATTCAGTTTCCCAACTACATCGAGGAAAAGGGGCTTCAGAAAGAGTCACGTGCTCCCACGTGACCAGGGTCACGTGTCGGCACGTGACATTTAAAAGAAAGCGGCAAAGGCACATTGGTTCCCTGATCAAATCAAGAAAAAGGCTCCAGACGAGGGTCACGTGCTCACACGTGACCAGGGGTCACGTGGTGGCACGTGACGGCCAAGCAACAGAAGAAGGCAGAGTGCAAAAGAAGAAAAGGGCTCGTTACAAGGGGTCACGTGCCCACACGTGACCAAGGGTCACGTGGCCGCACGTGACTAGCTTTCAAAGCCCATTTTGTTAACAGAATTAAATTCTGAAAGAGATTCAAATCTTTCCAAAGGAAAGCGATTATCTGCAACCAATTAAATTAAAGATTCAGAAGTGATTAAATATCATCTATCTATGGGAAAATCTCGAATTTGGAAAGATTTCCCCTTTAAATCTAACAGAAATCACAAAGGAGAATCGCTGGATTTGAAATCCAATGGTGAATAAAATTCACCTAATAATCCAAAAGCCCAAAACGAATGATGGATGCAAATCAAATCTCTCAATGAAGATTCGTCAAAAAACTAATTGACTCGGCTGCTTCTCCTATAAATAGGAGCCAAGAGACATACAAAAAAGATATACACGCAGAGAGAAGAAAAGGGAGAGAGCCTTGATACTTTGAGGAATTTGGATCTTCTGCAAAAGAAAACCCTAGGTAAGAAAGGGAAGGCTCCTTGAAAGAAAAGAGAATTTAATTCTCAACAGAGTTCAACTCTGATGTAAAACAAAAGAACATATTTCTTCTCTCTTTGATAGAGGATCTGTAAAGCGCACATCTCCCCTTGAAGTTGAGAATTTAATTCTCAATGGGTTGAGATCCTGCCATGCAGATCCAAAGCATAGAAAGGGGATGGAAGCACGAGAATTTAATTCTCACAGAACTATAGGAATTTAATTCCTTTAAAATAAAATTAGGGTTTGACCCTGTGTTATGGGAATTTAATTCCTTCAGAATGAAAAAGAATCAGGGTTTAACCCTAGTTAAGAACTTAGTTCTGTTAAAACAACAGGAATTTAATTCCCTTAATCTTACTCCCCAGAATAATTCTCTAACAGAGAGTGGGAGTTTAATTCCTTAAAGCTTTTATTAGGGTTTAACCCTATTCGATTCTTCATATATATAAGGAATTTAATTCCTACAGAAAATTCAGAGTTCAACTCTTCAAAAGAAACTAGGAATTTAATTCCTTTGAAATTATTGTCAGGGTTCAACCCTACGAGGAATTTAATTCCTGAAAGGGATTAACAGATCTTCTAAAACAACTACAGAAAGCCCCTTCGAGGCAGTGCCCCACGTGACCCTTGACAGAAGCTTTAACACACAAAGCGCTTGAATGCCCGTCACGTGGTGGCACGTGATGCTCTAGAAGATGCAATAGTCTCAGAAGAACAAATGAAGGGAGGGCGCTCTCACGTGTTGCCACGTGACCTCTCCTGCCTTAGTGTTTAACACTAAACCCCTGAATTCAGTATTAAAACATTGTTTGGTCTTAGTGTTCAATACTAAGCAAAGAACTTTACTTGCAGTGTTCAACACTGATTACCTTAGTGTTCAAACACTAGTTTGGGACTTCTGTTGACAGTGTTTAACACTGATCTGTTTTAGTGTTTAACACTAATTCGAAAGCCTTGTTGCTGGTGTTTAACACCAATTATCTTTTAGTGTTAAACACTGACTTATCAATCTCATTCCCAGTGTTCAACACTGATTGGTCTTTAGTGTTTAACACTAGGCATTGGCCCAATTGGCTAAATGGATAGAGGCAAAGCCTCTCCTTCAAGGGACCAACAGGAAGCCAATATTCCAGACATGATTAGACTTAGCCCAAGCTGGCCATATGTCCTCAATTCGTAATTAACTGAGCTAATGGGCTCATGACATAGTTAATTGGTCTTGATCCCAAATTGGGCCAAGGACTATTTAATCCACTCCGGTTTCGAGGGTACATCTCTTCACTCCTTTGATACTTGGCATTGTAATCCCTCAATGTCTTCAAAGAGGTGACGGGTCCCGATGACCACATATTGATATGGACTGTGGGGTCCTTAAACCCATGGACTACGACGTCCTTAACCTTGACCGAGATGTCTTAAAACTAACAATGGACTGTGGGGTCCTTAAACCCATGGACTACGACGTCCTTAACCTTGACCGAGATGTCTTAAAACTAACAATGGACTGTAGGGTCCTTAAACCCACGAACTATGACGTCCTTAACCTTGACCGAGATGTCTTAAAACTAACAATGGACCGCAATGTCCTAAAACTACCCATGGACCGCAATGTCCTTAAACTACCCATGGATCGCAATGTCCTCAAACTACCCATGGACCGCAATGTCCCTAAACTGGAACAATAGAGCCACGCATGCTCTCTTGGCGGATCTAAACGATCCCGTTTAAGTTGATCTTAGCCTTAAAATATGGCTAACGTATCCTTAAACCTTCAAACAGACTGGGCTATGAATCTCCCCCAATTAACTCTGGTTCGAGGGTACATCTCTGAACTCCTCTGACATCTGTCGTTGTAATCCTTCAACGTCGTCAGAGAGGTGACGGGTCCCGACGGCCATACATACGATGGACCACTATGTCCCTAAACTGGAACAACGGAGCCCAAATGCTCTTTTGTCGGATCTAAACGATCCCGTTAAGTTGATCTTAGTCTCAAGTTAGACTAACGTATCCTTAACAAACGTTTGAGTTGATCTTAGCCTCAAGTATGGCTAACGTATCCTCAAACCAAACCCCCAAACCCAAATCTAAGATAATACGGATTTGGACTAGTCCACGCCCTACGGGCGACGACATAACTCGGTCTCCGTAAACAATCCACGGGCAACAAAATATAAAATAAACACACATGACACGAAGTGACCATCTGGAGAAGGAGAAAGTTGTTACCGCGATGCGGTAGCGTAATTAACTGCAGGGGCTTGCGCCTGCAGGGAGAAGCGTCCCCACAATCAAAAAACCCCTCAAACGAGGGGGAATCTGACGAAGTCTGCTACATCGGCCGCATCCGTTTAAACCTTCGATACATGGTGCCATAAATCAACTTGGCATCTTCGGAGAGGTGGACGGATAGCACCAATTAGCATCTGCCCCGAATCTCAGGCGAGACGCCATGTCTCGGCCGCCGTTCGGAGGGGAACAGTTGCCTTTGGTGGAGGATTGATATGATAACATTTTGGAGATGAAATTGGGGATTTTTGCAAGCATAATAGAACCAAAAATCCCCACCCAAAAATTAGGCAGCCCCTCCCTCTTTCTTGGCCGGCCAAAATGGTGAGGGGAGTGAGTGAATGAGGGAGTGTGTATCAAAAATGTGAGAGAGAGAGAGAGAGAGAGTCTCATAATGCAAGAGAGAGAAAAAGGGTTATCATGAAAAGAAATGATCACCCACCAAAACCCACACTCCACCAACCATCATGAAACCATGTCCCACAAAAGTCAAGCCATGATGAAGATAGAAGTCAAGGTCAAACAAGATCTATCATGAAGCAACCATATGCAAAGACCACCCTCCACATTGCTTATTTGCACAATTGCAAATAAGCCCTCCTCCACCAATCTTCAGCCAATGAAAGATACAAAGGAAAATGGCCGAAACTGAAAGCAAACTGGCAACTCCGAAAAACTGATCCCGTAATAAATTACAGGAAAACCCCGCTACTGTATATACATACCCGCATTTGTATTCCGACCGAATACAAATACGATGAGACAAAATCTACACTGTACTATACTAGGATCCGGCTTAAACCAAAGCCCGCTAGTATTATCCGTCCGATCATGATCCGTGCAATACCGCACGTATCTGATCGAACCCTGCCATATCTCCTTACGGCCTCTACAACGTTTCGCCCGAAACTTGAGAAAACGGTCTGTGAGGGACTCTAAAGACTCGTCAATACTTTGGTTATGGATTTAACCACTAGCACGTCAGAGGTATTAGCCTATACGTAACGGGCTACCAGGTATTGACCAAAAGGGACGTCGATGAGCGAACTCATCCTGACACCCTACTGAGCCTGTCAGTGACAATATCCGTACAGTCTGGTCCGTTCGTCTATGAGCATCGCATGGCGGGCCTAGGGGGTTGGTAAAAGTCAGACCCCCAAAAGCGGTACAAGTCGTGTCGGAGTGTAGCCCAGAACACCCTGAGATACTACTGGAATACCTACCAGTAAATCTCCTGCCTTGGCTAAGGACTTCATGTAAGGGCTCTCCTAGACACAGCGCGACCTCACCCCCAATACCGGGAGAGACGAACCCCTGAAGATCCGCTCACTGCCTCCAAGTGGCTCGGGACTGTACCCAACTAAAACCTGTTTGCACGTCTCCTTTGAGCGTGGTAGGGTAGTAATCAAAGTACAGTGGGAACTCACACGAGACAAATGACGATCCTCAGGTCGATGAACTAACCTGTACACATGTCACCAGGGAACTGCTATCTGACGTCAGGTATAAGACCAACTAGCATGTTCCCGGCGAGTCCTGTCCGGTGTACTCATAACCCAATGAGCACCTGTATATATCTTAGGTGAACCAACCGACACCAGTGGCTTGTGAGACCGGCCACTGCCCCTCGTCGGGGTCTCGACTGTATACACTAGTCTACTCTGGAGTATCGATGCCCTGTCTCGAAACTCCTACGACTAGGGACCATTTAAGGATGTGCTTATAGACTACCAGCTCTCACATATATGATCGCCCTCATACTGCTGGCAGTCAAGCAAGAATCTTATGGGCTCTATCAACGTGTAATAGCGACCTGTAAAGTCATCTAAAGCAGTACACGATGATAAAGGTAAACCAGATAACATACTATCATCTTGAGTAAGACTATCCTACTGGGACAGGTCCTCCCTCAATCATTGCAATCACGTGCCTGTGATCCAATAATTGACTCTGAGGGCACTATCTCCAATAAATCCAATATAACATATCACAGCAACACATAATATCACATATCATCAACGTAAGTAAGTATGCATACACCGATCGTCGTTGATGTATAGCAACGAAAACCGGCAATACAACTACATACTACACTTACGATCACAAAAAAGAAATTCTAAAACTACAATATTTGGAATCCACAATCACTTTAGACATCGTAAATTCGAAATATCACATACTTCGCATTTCATGCCTAACTCTATGAATTCCACATATTGTATTACATTCTAGATAAATAGACAGTATTAAACTTTTCGAACAGATAATCAAATACCCAAAATTTCCTAAATAGCTCAACACTTGAGCAGAGTTCAAATAATCCCAGAATATGTCACAGTACCAGTGATCCAGCCGTAGAAGGGTCAAGTCAACGCCTCACATGTGGCACGCCGTACTGCCCTAAACCCTAAGGTTTAGAGGCAGTTCAAGACGGTCACATAATCGAGTTAAGGTTTGTTGTCTTCTAGAGGGTCCACCGTGTTACTTGTACAATTTTTCCGAAAGATTTAAACCCGATAAAATTTCAACACTTGAAAGTTTTTCGTGCCGGGAAAAAATGAGTTAATGATATCCGTTCGAACATTTAACAGTTTCTAAATATCCGGAAAAAACTAAACAAAGTTAAATTATCCGATCGAATCAACGAGTACCCAATACAACCCTAGAAAACTCAACACTTGAGTGGAATTAAAAAATTCCCAGAAAAAAAAGACAAGAAAGGACCTAAGAATAAATATATGAAATATGAGGGACTAAGTCCAAATTTTGGCCGCGGAACCACCGCCAAACCCTTGGTTTGGCCGCGGTTCCGCGGTCAAATAATTGACTTAGTGGACCGTACTTCACAGTAATTCTTAGTTTTTCCTGCTTGTTTTTCTGAGCATTTTTAATTCATAAAAAATCATATTTTTGAAAAATGTCCAGAGAGGGGTAAACATCGGGGTTTCCGGGTTCGATCGGACTTTAAACTTCGCCCAGACTTCACCTAAAGCTCCAGCTTGGCTCTGATACCACTGTAGGGTTCCTAGGCACTCTTGTGAAGGTTCATAAGGCATCAAACATGCCCGAATAAAATTTTAGACGTGCCGAACAACCCAAAGCCGGGATCTTTGCTAGATTATTAGGGTTTAACATGCAAGTAAACATCTTTACTAATAAGTGTGAGGGATTACAACCTTTATAGTCCGCTCCTTCACTTCATATACTCCGAGTAGAAGTCCCTTTGCCGCGATCCATGATCTCCCGGACTCAAGAGAGGCTCCACGACTCGAACGATCCATGCTATCTTGTAGTGTTCCGCTTCTCCGATGATCTACGTCGAAATTGCTATAACTCAAGCTCTCTCACTCTAATGAGGTGAACACCCTAATCTAATGGGCTAGATTAGATGAGGATGATGGAGTAGTATTTATGCTTTCTTTTTATATCATAATCTCACATGAAATCATCACAAAAGGAATTTCTAGTAAGCTTTCTCAAAGCTAAAGAGAGAAGAAGATGACGAATGAAAAAGATAATCCTTTTGTGATGAATAGTAGTAAAGAATATATGATTGATTATGGAACCATGGTCAAGGATGAGAAGCTTAACCTTTGTAGAGAATAAACTAGAGCTAGAGTTTGGTTAGGTTAAGGAATGTGTCATGGATAAATATCAACCATAATATCTTAACCAAGACAAAAGGAAATCCTTCTAGAATGAACAAGAAGGAGCTAACCCTAATCAAACCCTAATCTCTTTTTATCATCACTAAACATGTTTCATAATAAATCATATCATGTTACTATAATATATATCACATATATATTATATTTGTAACAAAAGAAAATAATACAATTAATATATATCGCATATATATCAATGTATTATCCGGTGAGAAAATGAAATAATAAAGCGAGCCAATATTAGATAATGTAATACAATATATCATATATATTATTATACATTAAATCATCGAATCAACACTTGATTCGACAATCCGGCTATATCGAATATAACCGACTAATATATCATGTACCGATTCATCGAATCAACACTTAATCCGATGTCCCGGTTCATATCTAAATATCGTGAGAATATAATACGGTATCTCATATCGCATTATCCTCGGTCCTGCACATATCACATATGTGCCTCTACTCTGTTTTGCCTGAGCCAAGAAACCTCTGTGTAGGACTCTAAAGAATCGTCAATACGCCGGTAGCAGGTGATGATCATATCAAACACCCACAAGCTGCAAGCGGTCAGCTAAACGTAACAGTCACCCAGGTATTGAGCGATCAGAAGATCAACAAGCTAGCCTGTCCGTTCCCCTGTGAATCCAATCAATAACACTCCCGTACAGTCCGATCTGTTCATCTGATATGTCGCATATCAAGTCTAGGGGTGGTATACGTCAGACCCCAGTAACCGATAAGTCGTGTCGATGTGAGGCTCATAACAGGTCGAGAAACTACTGGTAACACTTACCAGTATATCTCTATATCAGCCCTGGCCAGGGACTTCCAGTTATAGCCAATCGAACACGGCACAACATCAACTCCCTATACCGGGAGAGACAAATCCCCTCCTATCGCTCATTGCCTCCATGTGATTCGGGACTGTACCCAAAAGCCACCGTTTTGCACGCCCTCTTGGACGTGGTAAGGTGGAAATCAAAGTACAGTGGGAATCACACAAGACTCTATGACGATCTCGGGTCTACAGACTACCTTGTACCAGTGTCACCGGAGAACTGCCATCTGACGTGTGGTATATCACCATCTGGGAGTTCTCGGCGAGTCCGTCCAGTGTACCCAGTCTCCATTGAGCACCCGTACACCATCCTTGATGCCAAACACCGATGGATATGGGATCATCCATTTCCCATCATATGGGTCAAGATGCGTATACGCTAGTCTACTCCGGTGTATCGATGCCCTGTCTCGATATACCCTCGACTAGGAACAGTTATAGGATGTACTCATCGACTACTGTGGCCCCACTAGTATGATCTCATCATAGTCCCAGTAGTCGAGTACAGATCCTAAGGGCTTTATCAACATATGAGAGAAAGACAGTAAACCAGTACAAGTCAACATGTTAAGATAAAGTGAAACCAAATAGCATACTATCATGACGAGCAAGAAAGTCCTCTCTGTATATATCCAAGCATCCATCATAATATACATCATATGTACAACAATGGCCTCTGGGGCATATACATAACTAACACCACCTTGTTATCGTGATTCTTGAATCATATCTTTCTCTTTATCCTTTGCTTTAACGATATGCAAACCACTTTGCATCTCGGCTTGAAACCTTTTGGTTCACTATTGTTTCTCTATGTTCCTTGATTCTGATACTAAGATTTGGGCGACTTTAGTAGAGTTATGTGATTGTAACTATGAACTGCAGCATGGTTACAATGCGGTACTCTATTTAAGTAACTTGGAATTCTAGTTTTGATTCATTTCCTTGTTTTATGATCGTTATATTACCTTGCTTCTCTCGGTTTCATTGCTTTCCAGTTCACGTTTTATCGCAAGCTTGAATCATGTTTACCGTGCATATCTTCTTCAGTGTTTGGCTTCAGGTGAAATCGTTTCAGAGATCCTACTTGTTCATGTCTTTCCCGTATTAGAATTTTTCAATTCTGGTGCATTCCTTGTTTGTTGTTGTCTTGGGAATGGTTTTTCTCGGCACTTTCCACGCTCACATTGATTGTAAAGCAAAGAAAGCGAATTTCTAGATTCCCGGACATCCGGAGTTTGTTTTTGCTGGAGGAAGCAGTTCTGTCGGGCCAGTCGAGTTTAGGGCTAGGCCGACAACTAATGTTCTTTCGTCACTGGAGGTTGATAAAGATGAAGCGCCGGCTGTAGTTCAAGATTTCATGGACGTGTTCGAGGACATATCAGGTTTACCGCCAAAACGAGATGTGGAGTTCGCGATCGATCTTGTTCCTGGTGCAGCGCCAATCTCAAAGGCGTACTATCCGATGGCACCAGTAGTGTTGGAAGAAGTAAATAAGCTGGTTACCGAATTGCTAGAGAAGGGTTGAATTCGCAGCAGCAATAATTCACCTTGGGGAGCTCCAGTTCTTCTAGTAAAGAAGAAAGATGGTACAAGGAGGATGTGCATCGATTATCGAGAATTAAACCAGGTGACTATTAAGAACAAGTACCCGATCCCTCGCATTGGCGAATTGTTCGAGCAGCTTAGTGGCGTGAGGGTATTCTCGAAGCTGGATTTACGGTCCGGATATCATCAGGTCCGAGCTAAATCAGAAGATATTTGCAAGACCGCGTTCCGAACTCGGTATGGACATTACAAGTATTTAGTGATGCCACTCGGAGTCACGAATGCACCGGCGATATTTATGGACTTGATGAACCGAATCTTTTCACCATTCTTGGACCAGTTTATAGTGGTGTTCATTGATGATATTCTGGTGTACTCGAGGAGTATTGAAGAGCATGCAGAACATTTGAAGATCGCACTGCAGACATGGAGGCAAGAAAGATTGTATGCAAAGATGAGCAAGTGCGAGTTTTGGCTTGAAGAAGTGAATTTTTGGAGCTTGTCGTATCCGGAGATGGAATCGCCGTTGACCCCGAAAAGATTACAGCAATTCGAGATTTGCCGATTCCGAAGAACGTTGCAGATATCAGAAGCTTTCTTGGACTTGCCGAGAAGGTTCGTGGAGAACTTTGCTCATTTGGCTGAGCCTTTGACTAAGCTTACGCGCAAGGAAGTACCATTAGTATGGACGGATAAGTGTGCGTCAGCTTTTGAGGCGTTGAAACGGAGGTTGATAACCGCTCCTATTCTGACCGTGCCAGACAATTCCGGAGGATTGGTGATTCATAGCGACGCATCTGGGAAAGGATTGGGATGTGTTGATGCAGCATGGGAAGGTTATAGCGTACGCATCGAAACAGATGAAAACACATGAGAAGAATTACCCAACTCATGACTTGGAGCTAGCAGTTGTGATATTCGCTTTTAAGATTTGGAGACACTACCTATTGGGCGAAAGGGTCGAAGTATTCACCGATCACCAAAGCCTAAAGTACGTGTTCACTCAGAAGGAGTTAATTATGAGACAGCATAGATGGTTGGAGCTGATGGCTGACTACGATCTTGATCTTAAGAACCATCCAGGGAAAGTTAGTGTTGTGCCGAATATGCTTAGTCGGTTGCCAGCAATTCAGATGTTGACTACACTAAAGGAACCTATCGAAGATTTTCGGAGATTCGATTTGGAGGTTGTGATACCGCATTCTTCGAGACAGTTGATGCAGCTGCAAGTACAGTCGTCGTTGATCGAGAATATTAAAGCAGCGCAATTGCAGGACCCAAGATTGCAGAAGTTTCGAGAACGGGTTGAAGCTGGACTTCGAACGGACTTGTTGATTCATGGAGATGGTTCGTTGCGTTATGGTAACCGTTTGTGTGTGCCAAAAGGAGACATTCGCGAAGAACTTATGAAAGAGGAGCACAGTTCAGCATATTCCGTACATCCAGGAGGCACGAAGATGTACCGAGATATACGGCAGCATTTCTGGTGGGAAGGCATGAAACGGGAGATTGCCCGCTTGTAGCAAGGTGCTTGGTGTGTCAGCAAGTTAAGGCTGAACATCAACGGGTTGCTGGTTTAATGCAACCACTTCCGATTCCTCAATGGAAGTGGGAACATATAACCATGGATTTCGTGATGGTTCTACCGAGGAGTCCGAAAGGCAACAATGCAGTTTGGGTGATTGTTGATCGATTGACCAATGCAGCTCATTTCATACCATTTCGAGTTGGTCAATCAACAGAAGCTTTGGCAGAAGGGTACATGCAGGAGATTGTAAGATTGCATGGAGTACCGGTGAGCATTGTGTCCGACCGTGACACCCGTTTCTTATCACACTTTTGGAGGAGCTTACAGGAAAGTTTAGGGACGCGATTGAAGTTTAGCACAGCCTATCATCCTCAGACAGATGGCCAGTCGGAGAGAACGATCCAAACTCTTGAAGACATGTTGAGAGCTTGCACGTTAAATTTCAAGGGTTCATGGGAGGATCATCTACACTTAGTGGAGTTTTCTTACAATGACAGTTTTCAGGTGACTATTCAGATGGCTCCATTCGAGGCTTTATATGGTCGCAAGTGTCGTTCACCTGTTTGTTGGGACCAGATTTGGTTGTGCAGACAGTAAAGAAGGTTAATACTATCTGAAATCATATGAAAGCAGCACAAAACCGACAAAAGGGTTGGGCAGTTAGATCGAGAAGACCTCTAGAGTTCGCTGTTGGTGATCTTGTATTCTTGAAGATATCACCGACTAGAGTAGTGATTTGTTTTGGGAGTCGAGGCAAGCTTAGCTCTCGATTCGTTGGGCCTTTCGATATTATTGAGCATGTTGAAGAAGTGGCCTATCGATTGGTTTTACCACCATCTTTGGCGAATGGTCATGACGTGTTTCACGTATCTCAACTCCGTAAGTATGTTCGAGATGAAAACGCGTGTGTTGGATCATTCGGAGCTGACTGTACGAGAAGATTTGACTTTTGAGGAGCGACCGATGTCGATTGTTGACCAAAGAGAAAAGCATCTGAAAAACGAAGTTATCCCTCTTGTACTTGTTTCTTGGGGTAATCGCTCACATGGAGAATCAACTTGGGAACGAGAAGATGAAATTCGGCAGAAGTTTCCACATCTATTCTTGTAGTATGATTGAATGTATATCCTTTCTTGTTCTTGGAATTTCGAGGACGAAATTCTTTTGTAGTTGGGTATAATGTAACAACCTAGTTCATTTATACCAATTCCAGTTCCGTAGTTATTATATTTGTAGTATTTTATTGATTTATCGTGTTTGGGTGCGGATGGTATTTTACATTTTACATTGCATTCGACCCGACCCGCTTGCTTGAGCTTGTTGATTCATATTTATAGATTACCTTGACTTGTTACATAGATATGTGCATCTCATGTATACTGCATACTGGCATTTTATCTGGCATTGCATCTTTTATCATATAACATTGTAGGTCATGTAAAATAATTTAAAATTGGTTTGCATAGCCTGCATGATACCCCTAACCCCGTGGTAGCATCCGCGCATCTTGTTCTCGTCCCGTTCAGTGAAACAGACGTGTTTGGATGGCTACGCACACGTACGTGCATCCGTTCTTGGGGGTATGCATTTTCATTAACTGAGCATTCATTTTGAAATTTGGTCATCGCATATATTTTTCATATTTTAAAACCGGATTTTTAGACCCGACCCGGGCGTGTTTTGGAGTAAGTTTGTATTTGCCAAAATCTCAAAATGTACTAATATTATATTAATATATTTAGAAACTATAATTATATATATATATATATTATCATATATTAATCGTTATATTTAAATGGAATATATTTTTTATATTCCAAACTGTTAACAATTTTTTTTAAACAAATAAAATATATTTTAAATTATATCCTATACCTAATTCTCACATATCTCTCCAATATCCCTCTCTCTCTCTCTTCACTCTATATTTTATACATTAATTTCATATTAATCGCATATACTGTTCCACAGACCTCTCTCTCTCTCTCTTGACTCTCTCTCTCCCCTCTGCATATTAATTTTTTTTCTTTAACCCTATTCTTTATCCTCACGTCTCTCTCTCTCTCCCCCTCCCTCATATTTTCTTTTCCTTCGTCTTCTTTTTCCTGTGCGCGCTCGAACTCGTGGCCGTACCCATCGCCTTGCCTCCGCTACCCGAACCTTCACCCCGTCTCCTCACGCCGGAGCTCGCCTCCATCACCTCATCACCTCCCTCTTCCTCTGCCCTGCACCGAACCCGACCCAAGAACACCCGAGCACCCTTCACCCGACGTGAATCCCCTACAACCCTACCCACGCCTGAGACCTCGCGATACATTGGAGAGAATTTGTTTCGGCATCTTCAAAGATTCACATCAGAACAACGAGGCATGTCAGGTGATGTTATACACAAAGCATTCCTAGCCACAAAGGAGGGTTTTCTGTCAGTTGTGAGGAAAGAATTTCAGATCAAACCTCAAATTGCAGCGGTTGGACATGTTGTTTGGTGGGTATCCTTTGTGGTGGGATGCTATACATTGCAAATGCTGGAGATTCTCGGGCTGTGCTAGGAAGATTTGAAAGAGACCTTAGAGAAGTTATTGCTGTGCAATTGTCGGCAGAGCATAATGCATGTCATGAAACTGTTAGAGATGAACTAAGGCTGCTTCATCCTGATGATTCGAAGATTGTGGTTCTAAAGCACAAGGTTTGGCGTGTTAAGGGCATTATACATCCATCAAGCTTGGATCTTGCTTTCGTTGTGTTGTTTTCATGACCGTCGTCTCCGAGATCGCCGGAGCCATGACGACGTCGGCATCCCGACGACCCAACGAGCGTACCTGACCCGTGTGATTCCCTTGTACGTTGTTTGGATCCGTTCTGTATACCGTGCGCGCGTCGCGACTTTTCCCGCCAACGTGTGACGTCCCGTACACCCATTTCTTGATCTGTCGAGGCAAGTAAAACTTGTTACATGCTATTTATTTTTTATATATACGTATTTAATTGCATACTAAACCTGTAGATTAAATCTAATGCCGCATGTTTCATTTAAACCTATCGATGTTCCATATATCATTTTAGACCTAGAACTTGTAACATATCATGTTGCATTTTTAGTTTACAATACGTGGTACCCACGTCCATATTTATATCACATAGTGCTTGGTTGCATAGCCCATAGTACCCTTTTAATAGTTCATACCCTATCGAACACCCGTTTGCATACATCTAGCTTTATATATATTCAAAGTGCATCCCTAGGTCATTTAATACATATTAGTGTGATTTTAACATTCCATATTTGATAAACCGTATTTAATTAATGTTGGAACTATCCCCTTAACCCAAATCGATAATCGTGAATCCATATGCTTTAATCTGTACCTATTTGCATACCACATTACAATGTTCCATTTTATTATTCCATTAGTACCCCATGCTTGTTTTGTATACCCATACTTATGTTAGTTTGATTATGAACACCCACGTGACATGTTGTGCACCCCTGACATGACTTGATATACCTATTACTTGACACGACGTGATACCGTGCACTTCTTGACATGACTTGATACCTATATACTACCTGACTTGACCTGATATACCATGGCTTTACCTGTTACCTGATCTTGTTACTAATGCCAACAAACCGGACCTGTTGTCCCTACGGATATTTCCTGTTGTCTATCCAGACAAACCTGTACCTTCCCGATCCTGTGTTGGCATTAGCTCCAGATTATTTAATACCTGACTTGAACACATATAACTTGGGGGTATGGGGAAATCAATGATGAAACCTGACTTGTAACTCGACAGTTCGACACCTTTTCTGATTAGTCTTACGGGCTAGGCCAGCCCCGGGGTGATGCTGCTGACATCACTCATCATTACCTACTACCCTTTTACTGCCTTGCGGCACATCTCGGATTCAGCCCGAGAGTCAAAGACCGTGATCCCGGGCACGCACGAGATGCTATTGAGTTGCATCGATGATTCATTAAATTGATTTCAAAGACTTAAGAGTAGTTAACCCAATAGACCAGTTTAGATTACTCACTGCACACTACCTTTCACTGCCCTGATTTATATTGCTGTTATGCCATGTTTATCATTTATACTCATACCTGCATATCTTGTTACCCCTGCTTATAGTATTGCTTGATATTATGACGCACTGACGTCTGGGTTTTGCATGGCCCAGATCCTCTACCTTTGTCGCAGGCTGATCAGGAGTACCGCTGCTGTTAGACCGAGCAGTGAGGATCCTGTTGGTATCCCTTTTTACTTTCCAGGTGTTTATTTATTGGATCTTTTGCTTCCGCATAGTATTTGACTCATTTATTCTGGCTCATGGACATGTATTAGATAGTTTAGTTTACTTTCCTTTTCTTGATATCTCTACAACCGTAATGTGACTGTGGAGGGATTTTTCCTATCCATAGGTAGCATGGTTGGCTATGTCACGTGCCTATCTTAGCGTACTCTGGGAAGTGGGGCGTAATATTTGGGAAAAGAGCTTTATCAATAAGGGTTTAGTCCAACTTAGGAGAAGGTTGTGGGGATGGAATGGATCTTAAAATTGGGTTTAGGATAGTCGTAGATGGTAATTCTTTCAAGTAAGTGAGATGAGGGTTTGATCCTAGTGGAAAACGAAGATAGGCTCGGAAGAAAATGTTGGATTAGACGAAATAGGAGTAGAAGTAGTAGCCGGGGTTTCATCAATATCATCGACTTCAACTTGTTTACCAACATTGTTATTTAACACTCTTCCCGATCTCAATGTAGTTACGTCACTCACATTATCATTTTGAAGGATGATATTCGCGCTTTGTGAGTGGCCAGGATTTGGTAAAGGTTGAGATGGAAGTCTCCCTTTCTCTCTCTTTCTCATCGCGGCATTTAACTATGCAAGTTGTGCTTCTATTGATTTTATGCTTTCACTATGGGAAGCAGTGCGGTGCACTAATGTTTGGATAGAAGACGTTAAATTAGCTGTCATTTGCGTGAATTATTTAATGAACTTTTCTGTTTACCGCCGAAAACAGTGACGAAACCGCGTAGGTCGTCTTTCCTGAATTTGGGGGAAGATGTTATTTGGGTTTTATCCGTCCACCTCTCCGAAGATACCTAGTTGATTTATGACACCGTATATCGGAGGTTTAGACAAATGCGGCCGATGTAGCAGACTTCGTTAGATCCCCCTCGTTATGAGGCGTTTTTTATTATGGGGACGCTCTTCCGTGCAGGCGCAAGCCCCTGCAGTTAATTACGCTACCGCATCGCGGTAATAACTTTCTCCTTCTACAGATGGTCACTTCGTGTCGTGTGTGTTTGTTTTATTTTCAGTTGCCCGTGGATTGTATACGGAGACTAATTTATGTTGTCGCCCGTAGGGCGTGGATTAGTCCAAATCCGTATTTTCTTGGATTTGGGTTTGGGTTGGTTTAAGGATCGTTAATCTTGTTTTAGATTAAGATCAACTTAAACATTTGTTGAGGACACATTAGTCTAATCTTAAACTAAGATATACTCAACATGATTTGAGGATCATTTAGATCCAACGAAAGAGCATTTGGGCTCTATCGTTTTAGTTTAGGGACATTACAGTCCATTGGGTTTAAGGACATCATAGTCCATGGAGTTTAAGGACATTATAG
Source organism: Agapanthus africanus (assembly GCA_030015575.1). Classification (NCBI taxonomy): domain Eukaryota; kingdom Viridiplantae; phylum Streptophyta; class Magnoliopsida; order Asparagales; family Amaryllidaceae; genus Agapanthus; species Agapanthus africanus. The sequence continues at coordinate 307,048,218 of CM057339.1, forward strand.
TCCACAGTTTAAAGACGTCATAGTCTATAGAGCTTAGTTTAGGGATGTTACGGTCCAAAGTTAGTTTAAGGACATTACGGTTCGGAGTCAGTTTAAGGACATTACGGTCTATTGTTAGTTTAAGGACGTTACGGTCCAGAGTTAGTTTAAGGACATTACGGTCCATAGTTTAGATGTAACCATAGGTTTAGAAATGCACCAGATAGTTATTGGTCATCGGGACCCACCACCTCTCTGAAGACGTTGAAGAATTATAACGACATGTATCAGAGGTGTGAAGAGATGTACCCTTGAACCAAACATTAGATTGAGAGGGAATGGGATGAACATTATTTTGAATACCATCTGAGATGACTAATTTTGGAAAACCTGAGTATAATGTGGGCTCAGTCAAAAGGGATTTTGGCTTTAGCAGACCTAGCTGATTTGGGCTAAGATTAGCCTCATTATAGTGTTAAACACTAGAGTATGTTCAGCGCTCACGTGCTCCCACGTGAGGCCTTAAAGTATTGTTTAAGCACTGAAGATTTGAAGTGCTCACGTGGGGTCACGTGAAGCGCTTGAAGTAGTGTTAAACACTAAAAATCTGAGGCGCTCACGTGGGGTCACGTGAGGTGCCTAAAATTTGGCACAGCTTCTCTGGACTTGTTCCCTTTTTCTTTTCTGAGAGCTTAGCACTATTGGGTCACGTAGGATCACGTAAGGCGTTCCCAAAGACTGAAAGCTGCCTTTGTTTTATTCTCAGGTTTGTTTAGGGGTCACGTGAGAGCACGTGATCTGTAATTATCATGTTTGGATGCTAATCTCCTTTTAAGCACTGAAGATTTGAAGCGCTCACATGGGGTCACGTGAGGCGCTTGAAGTAGTGTTAAACACTGAAAGTCTGAGGCACTCACGTGGGGTCACGTGAGGCGCCTGAGACTTGGCACAGCTTCTTTGGATTTGTTCCCTTTTTCTTTTCTGAGAACTGAGCACTATTGGGTCACGTGGGATCACGTGAGGCGTTCCCAAAGACTGAAAGCTGCCTTTGTTTTATTCTCTTTTGAAAAGTGCTAAGCACTATTAAGGGGTCACGTGATCTGCAATTATCATGTTTTGATGCTAATCTCCTTTTACGTGCATGGGGATCTTAAATTTTCAAGCTCCTTGCTTAATAAGAATTAAATTCTGTTATAGGGTTAAACCCTAAGTTTATTTAGAGGAATTAAATTCATATATGTTCTGTTGTAAAAATTAAATTCTTTGGACTCAATTCTCCCCCTAAGTTTTGAATCTGCATAACTGATCTCCCCGATGAGAATTAAATTCTCAACATGTGGAGAGATCTGCTTCTGCATATCCTCAACCAGATGAAGAACTAAGTTCTTTTTAGAAGAGTTAAACTCTTGTGAAGATGAAGAAGAGGTAAAAAGGTTCTGTCTTTGGTTCCTTTTCTTACCTAGGGTGTTGGGGTAAAAACTTACACCCCGGTTGACCAAGTCAAAGTCAAAGTCAACCCCAAGCCAGGTGGGCCCATGCCCGGGTCGAGCCCGAACATGAAGCGGCCGGCCTCCCCCCATGCCAAGATAAAAAATTTGTAAAAAATAATTTTGTTGCATTTCTTTTATTTTATTTTATGGATAAATGTAAGAAAAATAGGTATAAAACCAAATTTTTGTAAAGCCCGTGGCTTATGTTCAAAAAGAAATGGCACATGAGCCATGGGATAGGCAAAATGCCATTTTGTGAAGCCCAAGGGGCTATGTGTAAAGTGTATAGCCTATAAAGACAAAGATAATGAAATATCTCAACAACTTTTCTCTCTCCAAAAAATTTTATATCTGAGATCTTTTCTCCTTCTTCAAGGTTCTAAAATCTTCTTCTTTCTTTTGAATTAAATCAAGAGTTTTACTCTTCATTTTATAAAACAAAATAGTTTTTAATAACCAAACCCACAAAGGGGAACTTGGATCTGTTACTAGATCTCAAAAAGGAGAGATTTTTAAAAATCTCATATCTCTTGATCTTCAAGATCCAGCCAACAGAAGAGGAAGAAGAAGAACCCCATTCATTAACCCAAAGCATCTTAGGAATTTAAACACCACCCTATTTTCTCTTTAGAGAATTTCCGGGGCTAAAAGCCCCCTTTTCCTCGCCAGCACGCTAGCGCTCGAGCGCAAAGCGCCCACGTGCCGACACGTGGCGGCGCTCGAGCGCAGAGCGCCCACGTGCCGACACGCGGCGCACTTGCGCTCCAGCACTCTGCGTTCGAGCGCAAAGCGCCCACGTGCCGACACGTGGCGCGCTTGCGCTCAAGCGCCCAGCGCCCAAGCGCAAAGCGCCCACGTGCCGACACGTGGCGCGCTTGCGCTCCAGCACTCTGCATTCGAGCGCAAAGCGCCCACGTGCCGACACATGCCACGCTTGCGCTCAAGCGCCCAGCGCCCGAGCGCAAAGCGTCCACGCGCCGACACGTGGCGCGCTTGCGCTCCAGCACTCTGCGCTTGAGCGCAAAGCGCCCACGTGGCGCGCTTGCGCTCAAGTGCCAAGGCGCTAGCCCCACGCATCCTTTGGATGTCTTTTCCCCCTTTATTTACATATACATGTATATATATACATATGTATACATATGTACACATACACATACTCCACGACACTGTCCCTGTTAGAAAAAAAATTTCTAACGGGGCACTGCCCCACACCCCGCAAGGGGGCTGCTAGCCCCCTTGACCCCCAGCCCGCTTTCCGAGTAGCGGGACCCCCGTAAAATCTCTGCGTGGCTCCCGATATATCCAAAAAAAAAACCCTTCAAAACACAACACACGTACACTGCACATTGAGTTCGCATGACCAGCTTAACCCGTTAATCGGAGGTTCCCTCGACCCAAAGGCGAGGGGTAATTAACGGCAGCTTAGTCCGCGGCTGCCGGAGATTCGGATCCCCACAATCAATAAACCCCCGCCTACCCTAGGCAGGGGGAATCTGTAGTACGCCTGACAAGCGCGCGCGTATTCCCATCTCAATGGGGTGACGAAAAACACCCTACAGATTCTGGCACACCCGGTGGGACCGGCCTCTCCTCCCATATTTCGGGTTAAACGTTCATGCGAACTCAATCAATATACATATCGATTTCCTATACTGAAATGATGTTTTTTTCCGTGCAGCAATCAACTTTCGACGACAATGTCTCCCAAGACGAATTCAGTTTCCAACGTGACCCCGATCCCGTACGTGGTCAAGGTCAATGCTCGTGTGGTTCTCCCAGCAAGCCTCAATCGACAGTGGGAGGAACTGCCCTGCCAGTTTGGTTCCGTCATCATCTACCCTGCCGGAAGCGCTCATCTGGCAGAAATTCCGGCGAAACAGGCGGCCAAGCCGGTCTCAAAAGGCAAGAGGCCGAATGTCGTGATCGCCAAGGCACCACAACCGAAACTTAAAACGGTGTCTGAACGACTCTCTGGAGCTCCAGCTGGGGGCAAGACTTCCGGTACGAAGGGCAACATCAAATGTTGCGGACGAGCTCAGGCGATGACTCCAACAAGTGCACAATCGATCGTATCTCCAAAATCCTCCATCGCCCGGTCTACGACGTCTTCCTAAAGAGCCGAAGTCTGCCAGGTGCTTAAAACAGAAAAGTTAAGGCAGAAGCGGCTCAGGTATCGAGCCAATAAGAGGGCCAGGACTTCGGCCAAATGGAATTTTGTGAAGTTCCAAGTGCAGGGTCGCCCCGCAATGACGGCTGAGTCGGACGTGAGAATCAGCAATTCCTTCGAGCCTCTAAAGTGGGTTCAGAAAAATGCCATGACCGCCAGAATCAAAAAGACAGCGGTCCGAACAATGCTACAAAGAGACGTGTCCCGGCCCTAACAGAAAAGGTATGACACTGTCTCTTCAAGAGTCTTTCAAGCGCTCTGTGCCGCACGAAAGCAGCGGGGAAAATCCAGAAAAGAAGCGCCAGCACCATTCAAGAATCCGTCCAGGCCATCCTCCTTCAATCGACTGCCCGCTACCGAAACAAGAGGGCCAAGACAGCGATCCGTGAAATCAGCCGTCGATAATAAAAAGACGGCTGGATTTATCGTCCATACGGTCTATATGGCGGGCGGGCGTCCCAGCGACAACCTTCACAGCAAAAGCAAGGATGGGGCCACCACATCCCAAGTCCAATCTGGCTTGAATGTGGTTGCCGCTTCCCAAGAACAGCCGCCTCCGCTGGATGATGAAAACCCTCTTGATGAGGACAATAGGCAGAAGGACCCTTCGGTCCAGGAAGAGTCAAGCTCAGAGAGAGAGGAAGAGCCGACCTTCCGCCCCAGGACCGCGGAGCAAGAGCTTCGAAAACAGCTCCGGAGCAAGGATAAAGAGATGGCCAAGCTCTATTTGAAGATTGACGACTTAACGAACGTTGTGATGCAGCTTACGGCTCAAATTGCTCGAGCGCCTCCTAATCAAGCACAAGTCGCTACTAATCAGCCTGGTGATGACAATCCGAAGCAGCCATTGCCTGCTTCTTTGGGTCCAAGAATGGTCGAGCCGCATGAAAGCCGGCCACATTCCGCTTCTGGGGATGCCTTGGCCCCAGATAGCACTATCCCGCTAACACAAGATCAAATAATGGATTTGGTCACCAGCAAAGTTAAAACATTGGTGGCCAAAGCGGAATCTCAGAAAGAAATTGGCAGTAGTGGGCGGCCGTATCCCGCACACTACGATCTGATCGAGTTCCCGAGCGGCTACGTCATTCCTAAATTCGGAAGGTTCGACGGAACGGGGAATGCAAATCAGCACGTCGCACACTTCAAAGCCTCGTGTGGAAATATAGGGGGCAATGACGCACTCCTTCTTCGTCAGTTTGTCAATAGCCTGACCGGTGTCGCCTTCGACTGGTACGCGAGTATACCAGACGGGTCCGTCATTACCTTTGCCCAAATGGAGTCTCTGTTTCGGCAAAGGTTCATGAGTGTCAGTGATAAAATCTCTATTTCCGACCTTGTGAGGACCAAGCCGGGGAAGAATGAAAGCAACACCGACTTTATTGCCCGATGGCGTAATCTCACGGTCAAGTGCGAACCGCCGCTGGAGCAGGACCAGTCCGTCAGCCTTCTCATTGGGAACCTCAGCAATTGGATGGTCCCATTCTTGTGTACAGCAGGCCTCAAGACGTTTCAAGAGCTAACCAAGAAAGTCCAAATGCTGGAACGCTCGAAGAAAAAGTCCCCGCCGGAATCTCAGAGAGACAAAACTTGGAAAAGCAAGCGGGACGACAGCCGTAGAAGCGGGAGTTCCAGCAGTACCAATGTATTCAATGCGTCCGACAATGAAGAAAAGCGAAGGGCGGGCGAATCCAAAACCAACCGGTCTCGAAAGCCATTGCTGGGAGGAGATGGGCCTTCCCTAGAGGAGAATAAGAACAAGGTTTACTCTTTCAGAAGGGATAAGGTCCGTAAGATATTTAAAGATGCCTTGAACAACGGCCTACAATTGCCGGAGTCGAAAAGACCCCAAGAAGCAAAAATGACCGACAATCCCCTGTATTGCCCGTACCATCGAGTAGTGAGCCATGCGATCGAGGATTGCTATATCTTCAAGGACTGGGTCGAGAAGCAGTACAAGGCCGGAGAGATCGAGCTTTCCAAAAGCATGTTGGTGAACAATCAAGTTGCAACCGCCAACTTTATACAGACAGAAGTTGAAGCCTTCTGGGAGCAGACAGCTGAACCCGCTGCCCTGACAAACGAAACTGACTCATCACGGCCTCCGTGGAGTACGCACATATCTAATAAGATGAAGAAGATGCTAAAGCTGCTTCAGAAAGAGCCCAGGATGGAATGGGAAGGACAGAAGAAGCCTACCAGTCCAGCTGCCAATGCGGCTCTATCAGGCTCAAAATCCAAGAAGCTCAAGAAGAAGAAAAGTGCGGCTCGGCGCGAAAAGGAGTCTGCAGGGATATTGACCATTCAAAAATATATCGATTCCCTCGAAGAATATGAACAGAAGGAAAGAACTTTGGTTCAATTGAAAGAGTTCCTCCATGTACAAGCGGCTGAAATTCTGGAGGAGTTAGAAGAAGACTTCAATGAAGAGATCCCAGTAGTGACCTGCTACGCCATCCATCTTGGCAGCGACTCTGAGGATGAGCTCTGTTTTCCTGAAGAGGACGAGGAGCTTGCCACAAAGGCCAACCAAATCCAGCTCAGAAGCGGCAGGGCTCTACCGCCAAATCAGGGCAATGCCCCAAAAGGAAAGGGAAAACAGGTGGCTAATGATGAAGATGGCGGAGAACCGGCTGATAAAAACTCGAGTATTTCCCCAGTAGACTATAATGTCTTGGCTCACCTTCGAAGGCTTCCGTCTCTCCTGAGCATCTACGACGCCTTGGTCCTATCTAAGGAGCTTAGAGATGTTCTTATTCACGCTCTACAAAACCCCGAGCGGTATCAGGCTCACTTTGCGAAAATTAATATGAAAGAAGTCCAGCACGCTTTGCATGCCGCCGCAGTCACATTTAAGTATGAAGACTTGCTACTGGGAACAGCTGAGCACAATCGGCCGCTTTACGTGACCGGGTACAGCGACGGAGATCGAATTAATCGCATATTGATTGATTCGGGGTCCTCAGTGAACATCATGAACTTGCGAACTCTGAAGAGTTTGTCAATAGACGTCCGACACCTGTCAAGGGAAAGGATTGTCATTCAAGGCTTCAACCAAAATTGCCAGCAAGTTCTGGGGTCTATAGCTTTGCCAATCAAATTCGGGGATCTGCAAACTGAAGCTAAGATATACGTGATCGACGCCGACACGTCTTATAAGATTCTCTTAGGACGGCCATGGCTCCACGATTACGGCATTGTCCCGTCAACTCTCCATCAATGCATGAAGTATACTAAAATGGCGAAGAAAAACGCATCAACGGAGACATCCAGCCGTTCGGTGTGCATGAAGTCCGCTATGAAGATTCTCGGTACTTTATGAACCACCAAAATGCTAAGCCACAACTGACTGAGGATAGACCGGCCCTAAGACTCAAAAGCAAATCTGCGCCGGCTGTCACTTTCAAAAGAAAAAACGCCCAAGTGCACCCGCATTTCGGTAGCGACACTGATGAGTCCGACGCTGGAAGCCCGTCCTTCCGTAAAACTCGCCCTCGTTTCGCCGGCGATACAGATGAATTCTGTTACTGAAGGCCCATCTAGCAGCAAAGTCCGCCCTCATCTTGGCAGCGACACTGAAGAGTCGGAGGAAGAGGACCTGCCGTGCAACAGCGATGCAGATTGGACCCCTAAGCAACAAGCGAAACTACAAGAGACCTTCGAAGTTGCAGAAGGGTCCCTAGCCGTCACAAGGGTACCAGAGCAGATGTGCAAAGAGCTCGATGCGTTATCAGTCTCCACCGTGGACCAGCTGAAAACTTTCTACGTTCCCGGGAGGAAAAGTGGACAGAAGGGCATCCTGTTTTATGGGTCAAACCCTGTTGTGCACCCGGACGATTTGTCTGTCGCGTGCCTTCCATATGAGAGAGGCATAAGAGCCGTCCTCAATCCCAGATACTATGCGCCCGAGATGCGGGAATACTTTAAGAAGAGCGGATGCCGGTTATATCAAACGGAGTCCGAAGCAAAGTTTTACGAAAGGCTATGGTATCCGCCCCAGGTCCGAGCACTCATCGATGGACGAATTCCAGATAGACGGGGCATAGGCTACATTCAACCTGATTCTAAAGCGTGCTACATGGTCCATGTTGGCGAGGCCAGCGAAAGATCAAATGATGATGACGAGATAGCCGAGCCAGAAGAAGCTCCTCAAGTGCTCGAAGATGGCGGACAAGCAACCTTTGACGAGCTAACCGAGATTGACTTAGGAACGCCCGATAATCCAAGGCCGACCTACATCAGCTCGCTCTTATCAGAGGAAATGAAAGCGCAGATAATTACCCTGCTGCATGAGTTCGTCGACTGCTTCGCGTGGACATACAAAGAAATGCCTGGCCTTTCCCCTGAAGTGGCCGTACATAAGTTGGCTATATCTCCTGATGCTAAGTCAGTCAAACAAGCTCCTCGAAGAATGAGAAGGGAACTAGAAGAAAAGGTCATCGAGGAAACTAAGAAGCTCATCGATGCCGGCTTCATCAGGGAAGAGAAATATGCGGACTGGATCGCATGCATAGTCCCAGTAAAGCAGAAAAATGGGCAGATCCGAGTTTGTGTCGATTTCAGGGACCTCAACAAGGCATGTCCTAAAGACGACTCTCCGCTACCGGTCATGGAAATGATGGTCGATGACACCTCAAATTACGAGCTGTTCACCTTTATGGATGGCTCGTTTGGGTATAATCAGATCAAGATGTCGCCTGAGGATGAGAAGCACACAGCATTCCGAACCCCGATCGGAATATACTGCTACAAGGTGATGTCGTTCGGGCTGAAGAACGCAGGTGCTACGTACCAAAGGGCAATGACCAATATCTTTGATGACCTAATTCATAAAGTCGTCGAATGCTATGTTGATGATCTGGTCGTCAAGACTAAAACCAAGGCCGATCACGTCCAAGATCTTAGGACCGTTCTTACCAGACTAAGGGAATACGATCTGAAGATGAATCCTTTAAAGTGCGCTTTTGGCGTGTCATCGGGAAAATTCCTAGGCTTCATAGTCCGACATCGAGGGATCAAAGTTGACCCATCAAAGATAAAGGCCATCATGGAGATGCCCCCTCAGAAGAGTCTGACGCGGCTAAGATCTTTTCAAGGCAAGCTTGCTTATATACAGAGGTTTATCTCAAATTTATCGGGAAGGTGTGGGCCCTTCTCAAAGCTCATGAAGAAAGGAGCTCCTTTTATCTGGGATGTCGAATGTCAAGCGGCGTTCGGAAGCATCAAACAATACTTGTTGCACCCTCCAGTGCCGGCCGCTCCCATTCCAAATAAACCGCTGATTCTCTACACTGCCGCGCTGGATGAGTCACTCGGTACGCTCCTTGCCCAGAATAACGAGGAGGGAAAAGAAAATGCCCTCTACTACCTCAGTCAAACTCTAGTCGGGGAGGAACACAACTACTCCCCAATCGAAAAGCAATGCCTGGCTCTAATATTTGCTGTGAAGAAGCTGAGGCACTATTTGCTCGCTCATCGGGTTATGCTGATCTCCAAGGTTGACCCGCTCAAACACTTGATGACCAAAGCAAGCCTAGCCGGCAGAATGGAAAGATGGGCTGTCATGCTACTTGAGTTTGACATAGTTTATACTCCTCAGAAAGCAGTGAAAAGGCAAGCTCTTGCAGACTTCCTTGCCGCTCATCCTATACCAGAAGGGTCGCCACTAAATTGTGAGTTACCCGACGAACAAGTGCTGCACCTCGAGGAAGATGGGTCATGTTGGGAGCTCTACTTCGATGGAGCCTCATCAATAAGGACCTCCAGTAAATCAAGCGTCCCGGAGATAAAAGCAGGGATAGGATTGGTGTTCATCACACCATCAATGGGAACCCTACGGCGTTCTTTCGCTCTCACCGAGCCTCGAACGAACAACGAAGCTGAGTATGATGCCCTGATAGCTGGTTTGGAACTCGCCATAGAAATGGAAATCCTTCGACTACGGGTTTACGGTGACTCCCAGCTTGTCGTCAACCAAGTAAGCGGCGACTATAAAATATACAAACCCGAGTTAGCTCGGTACAGAGGCCGAGTGGTGGAACTCATGAAACGGTTCACTCATATTGAACTAATGAGAATCCTTAGAGCGTTGAATGGAAAGGCTGACGTACTCGCTCTCTTAGCCAAGGAGCTGGCTGATCCTGACATGGACGAAATTCTGATCACAGTCAGGAGCCGGCAAATTCTACCCCTAGTCTCTCTACGAGAAGAGGAAAGTGCGGAACAGAAGAGCAGTCCTGCCGAAGAAGCCTCGATCATCCAAGACGAGCCCGATTGGAGAGAACCCTTCATAGAGTACCTCCGATACGACAAGCTGCCCGAAGAAAAATCTGTGAGGATTCAGCTGAAGAAAAGAGCTCTCCGATACGTGTTTGTGAATGACACGTTATACCGCAGGTCATATGACCAACTCTGGCTCAGGTGTCTATCATTGGCCGAAGCCCAAAAGGTCATGAAAGACGTTCACTCGGGCGTTTGTGGTGCTCACCAATCTGGCCCCAAGATGCGACTTCAAATCAAATGGCTTGGGTATTATTGGCCCACCATGATACGGGATTGCGGAGAACATGCAAAGAAATGTCAGATCTGCCAAATCCATGGTGATTTCATTCACAAGCATCCCAATCCGTTGCATCCTATGGTGGCGTCATGGCCCTTCGAAGTCTGGGGCACCGACATTGTTGGCCCAATTGATCCTCCGTTATCCAAAGGCCACCGGTTCATACTGGCCGCGACAGACTACTTCTCCAGATGGGCTGAAGCTGTCCCGCTAAAAGAAGTCAAGACAAAAGATATTCTGACATTCTTCCAGCATAATATTCTATACCGCTTCGGTACACCAAGAAGAATCATTTCTGACAACGGGCCTTCTTTCAAGAGCTTCAATGTCTCAAGGTTCTCTACTCAGCACAAGATAGACTGGAGATATTCCTCCATCTATAATCCAAGAGTCAATGGGATAGCCGAAGCCTTCAATAAGACTCTATGCAAGCTCCTGAGGAAAAATGCTTCAGCCAACAAGAGAGACTGGAATCTCAAATTTCATGAGGCGTTGTGGGCATATCATACCACGCACCGTACTCCAACTCAGTCCACTCCATACTCATTGCTCTTCGGAGTGGAGGCGGTCCTCCCCCTCGAAGTCGAAGTTCCAAGCTTAAGAATGATCGTTCAGCACGAGTTGACGGAGGAGGAAAACGTGCTCCTTCGACTTGAAGAGCTCGATGCCCTCGAAGAAAAGAGGCTCGCGGTGCAGCAAAATCTGGAGCTATACCGAGCCCAAATGTCACGGGCCTATGACAAGATAACCCGTCTCCGCGCTTTCAAGAAAGGTGAATTGGTGTTGGTCCTCAAAAGACCGATCATCCCCAATCGACATGCCAAGGGAAAATTCGAGCCAAACTGGGAAGGACCATACGTCATCGAGAAAGTATTCGACGGAGGATCCTACCAACTAATAAGTACCGAGGGAGAAAGGCACATACCACCCATCAATGGCCGATATCTCAAGAAAAACTACACGTGAATGCTCTAAGTCGCAGGCGAATTGAGCACATCAGCCCTACGGTCTGGATCATACATCCTGCAAAACCGTATACAATCCACGGGCGTAAATGACCCCTATCTCTCCCAAATCCTGCCGGTGAGACTACTTTTAAAGCCCAACCAGCGGCAAAAAAAAAAGAAAAAAAAAAGAAGAAAGAAAAAAAAAGTGAAGAAAAAAAGAAAAAAGAAAAAAAAAAGGTATGTCCACAAGCAAAACGGGAACGGATGAAAACCCGAAAGGGCTCCGTGAGTAAAAACAGCAGGACTACCGGCGAGTTTGTGAAAACCCCCAAAGGCGCAAACTCGTGAAAAGAGATGAATACACTTGCAAAGTTCTCTCGACCTTGTGAGGAGAAACCCCCTGCGTGAGATCCTTACGACTCACAAAGGAGCAACACACTTAGGAATCCTCACGATTCCTAAGGAGAACATACACCTGCGAGATCCTCTCGACTCGTAGGGAGAAAATGCTTTTATGAGACCCTCACAGCTCATAAAATTGAAAAGCCTTAGGTGATAGGGACCCAAACCTGTCTCCTAAGCCATCATTCCCCAATGGGCAACGGCAAATGATGAGTCGCTCCTGGCATTTCGCTTCAGTGTTAGCGGTGCTGATGCCGACCAAAAACCCAAATCCCAAGTCCTCCCAACGCAAATGATGAGTTGCTCCTGGCATTATTCCAGTGCAGCAATGCTGATGCCAAACAAGATCCAAATTCCAAGTCCCCAAACGGCGAATGATGAATCGTTCCTGGTACCATATTCCAGTGTAGCGATGCAAACGCCAACCAAAATCCAATTTCTCAAAATTCTCCAGCCCTACGGCCAGTCCCCAAAATGACTGCCGTATACAATCCACGGGCTCAAATAACTCTCGTCATACCCATGCCCCACCACAATCACCAGTTACGCGGCTGGTCTCCGTCTTTGGAATTATGCTCCATTGAGAAGACCCACTCATGTGTCCTCACGATACATGAGGAGAACAAACCTTTGTGGGATCCTTACAACTCATAAAGGAAAAACACACTTAGGAGTCCTCACGACTCCTATGGAGAAAATACACATGCGGGATCCTTACGACTCGTAGGGAGAAAATGCTTTTATGGGACCCTCACGGCCCATAAAATTGAAAAGCCTTAGGTGATAGGGACCTAAACCTATCTCCTAAGCCATCGCTCCCCAACAGGAATAGGCAAATGATGAATTGCTCCTGGCACGTGTGCTTCAGTGTTAGCAATGCTGATGCCTACCCTAACCCCAAAATCCCAAACTCCAATCCAATAGACCCCTAAGTCTTTAAACTAGGAACAGATGAGCCCTAAGTCGTTAAACTGGGAATAGATGACCCCTAAGTCGTTAAACTGGGAACGGGGGAAATTCCCTCACGGCAAATGATGATTCGCTCCTGGTACCATATTCCAGCATAGCGATGCTGATGCCAAACCAAAACCAAAATCCCCAAATCCTGTCATGACAAATGATGATTCGCTCCTGGTACCATATTCCAGCGTAGCGATGCTGATGTCAACCCAAATCACATCAAGTCAAACAACCAATGACCTCCCTTGCAGAACCAAATTCCACCTCGGAAACAAGTCAACTTCATCCCTGACGCCGCAAGAAGCGGGGAAAGTCAAATCCAGAATCGACCGTCCACGTCGCTAAAATGGCAGCACCGACCATCCACGTCGCTAAAAGGGCAGCAACGACCGTCCAAGTCGCAAAAAGGGCAGAACCGACCGTCCAAGTCGCAAAAAGGGCAGCACCGACCGTCCACGTCGCTAAAAGGGCAGCATCGACCGTCCAAGTCGCAAAAAGGGCAGCATCGACCGTCCACGTCGCTAAAATAGCAGCACCGACCGTCCACGTCGCTAAAATGGCAGCATCGACCGTCCACGTCGCTAAAATGGCAGCACCGACCGTCCACGTCGCTAAAATGGCAGCATCGACCGTCCAAGTCGCAAAAAGGGTAGTATCGACCGTCCACGTCGCTAAAATGGCAGCACCGACCGTCCACGTCGCTAAAATGGCTGCACCAACCATCCAAGTCGCAAAAAGGGCAGCATCGACCGTCCACGTCGCAAAAAGGGCAGCACCGACCGTCCACGTCGCTAAAATAGCAGAACCGACCGTCCAAGTCGTAAAAAGGGCAGCACCGACCGTCCAAGTCGCAAAAAAGGTAGCATCGACCGTCCAAGTCGCAAAAAGGGCAGCATCGACCGTCCAAGTCGCAAAAAAGGGCAGCATTGACCGTCCATGTCGTAAAAAGGGCAACGCAGGATTCCTACAAAGCGGGAACCAGATCACTCCGGGCCAGGAAAACGTCTATCACGGACACTCTGTCTCGGAGACATGTCAAGTAACGACCGTCCATGTCGTAAAAAGGGCAGTGCCAGCTTCCTAAAATGTGAGAACCAAATCAGGTCGCTTCCAAGTAAAAGAAGATCCATCAATTTCATGCACACGACCCACATATGTGGTGTGTATTTATTGATGGGGGGCAATTTGTTGGGGGTAAAAATTTACACCCCGGTTGACCAAGTCAAAGTCAAAGTCAACCCCAAGCCAGGTGGGCCCATGCCCGAGTCGAGCCCGAACATGAAGCGGTCGGCCTCCCCCCATGCCAAGATAAAAATTTTGTAATAAATAATTTTGTTGCATTTCTTTTATTTTATTTTATGGATAAATATAAGAAAAATAGGTATAAAGCCAAATTTTTGTAAAGCCCATGGCTTATGTGCAAAAAGAAATGGCACATGAGCCATGGGATAGGCAAAATGCCATTTTGTGAAGCCCAAGGGGCTATGTGTAAAGTGTATAGCCTATAAAGGCAAAGATAATGAAATATCTCAACAACTTTTCTCTCTCCAAAAAATTTTAGATCTGAGATCTTTTCTCCTTCTTCAAGGTTCCAAAATCTTCTTCTTTCTTTTGAATTAAATCAAGAGTTTTACTCTTCATTTTATAAAACAAAATAGTTTTTCACCACCAAACCCACAAAGGGGAACTTGGATCTGTCACTAGATCTCAAAAATGAGAAATTTTTAAAAATCCCATATCTCTTGATCTTCAAGATCCAGCCAACAGAAGAGGAAGAAGAAGAACCCCATTCATTAACCCAAAGCATCTTAGGAGTTTAAACTCCACCCTATTTTCTCTTTCGAGAATTTCCGGGGCTAAAAGCCCCATTTTCCTCGCCGGCACGCTAGCGCTCGAGCGCAAAGCGCCCACGTGCCGACACGTGGCGCGCTTGCGATCCAGCGTCCTGCGCTCGAGCACAAAGCGCCCACGTGGCGGCGCTCGAGCGCAGAGCGCCCACATGCCGACAAGCGGTGTACTTGCGCTCCAGCACTCTGCGTTCGAGCACAAAGCGCCCACGTGCCGACACGTGGCGCGCTTGCGCTCACGCGCCCAGCGCCCGAGCGCAAAGCGTCCATATGCCGACACGCGGCGCACTTGCGCTCCAGCACTCTGCGTTCGAGCGCAAAGCGCCCACGTGGCGCGCTTGCGCTCAAGCGCCCAGCACCCGAGCGCAAAGTGCCCACGTGCCGACACGTGGCGCGCTTGCGCTCCAGCACTCTGCGCTTGAGCGCAAAGCGCCCACGTGCCGACACGTGGCGTGCTTGCGCTCAAGCGCCTAGGCGCTGGCCCCACGCATCCTTTGGATGTCTTTCCCCCCTTTATTTACATATACATGTATATATATACATATGTATACATATGTACACATACACATACTCCACGACACTGTCCCTGTTAGAAAAAAAATTTCTAACGGGGCACTGCCCCACACCCCGCAAGCGGGACCCCCGTAAAAACTCTGTGTGGCTCCTGATATATCCAAAACCCCCCCTTCAAAACACAACACATGTACACTGCACATTGAGTTCGCATGACCAGTTTAACCCGTTAATCGGAGGTTCCCTCGCTTCAAAGGCGAGGGGCAATTAACGGCAGCTTAATCCGCGGTTGCCGGAGATTCGGATCCCCACAATCAATAAACCCCCGCCTACCCTAGGCAGGGGGAATCTGTAGTATGCCTGACAAGCGCGCGCGTATTTCCATCTCAATAGGGTGACGAAAAACACCCTACATAGGGTTTCTTTTTGGAGATCTTCTTCTCTCTGGAGAATTAAATTCTCTTTTCTTTTGGCTTACGAAGGGGGTTTTTCTCTCTTCTTTTTTTCTCCTCTTTTCCTTTTTCTGTTGGCTCCTATTTATAGGAGAAAGAAAAGAATCAATTAATTTAGAAAATCTCTCATTGAGAGATTTTGATTAATTTATAATCATCCAACATGATCTTTTAGATCACTCGGTGAATTTTATTCACCGTTGGATTTTTATTCCAAGGATTTCTGTTTTACAAAAGATATTTCTTTTGTTGTTCTTAACAAGTTTAGAAAGATATTTCCTTGCACAGAATTTTTCTGTAGATTGATGAATTTTTAATCACCATTGGATTTTTAATCCAACGGCACTCTGTTTTACAGAGCGTAATCTTTCTTGTTTAGAAAGATCCAAGGAAATATTTTCCCAATAAGGCTTTTGATCCCTTTTAATTAGAATTTAATTCTATCGATTCAGAACGCTTAGGAGCCCATCACGTGTAGCACGTGACCTCACCAAATTAAGCATACCAAAGAGCGTCACGTGCTATCACGTGGGTTTTTTCTCTGGCCAATTGTTTATTTTAGATAAGTGCTCATATACTTTGTATATAGGGGTCACGTGTCTGCACGTGAGGCTCAGTTTCAGATTATTTTGTTAAGCGCGGTGCCTATCACGTGTGGGCACGTGATGCTCCATTTGGGGGTTTTTTCCGTCGCTTTTTATTTATTATTCAGTTTTTATCAGAGAACAAATGCCCCCACAGCGTTGTTCTCACGTGGTTTGCACGTGAGTGCAACGCTGTCACCTTTATAGCCGTTGGATTGCCTAGGGGAACGGGGAGATGAACCGCCCTTATCACATATTATAAATGCGAGGGTTGGGTTCCTTGGACAACCACTGTTTCTTCATCTTCTTCCTTCTTTGCTTTCTTTTGAGAATTTAATTCTCCTCTTCAGAGCTTAGTTCTCTGTCCATTGAAAATTTCCAGAGTTTAATTCTGCCAAAAAGAACCCCTTTTTAGGTAAAGCTCTTGAACATCAGAGAATCCTTTTCTTAAAGAAAGCCTCTGGATTTTAAATCCATCATGAAAGTTTTGCTCTCCTCTAAAACCCATCTCTTAGAGATCCAAAGATGTGATTTTTGAGTAATAACTCTCAATGTTTTGGGCATGACATTTGATTTTTCATTTTCTCTTTTTGGGGTTTTTGGAATTTAATTCCATTGCATAAAAGGAATTTAATTCCTCACCGAAGATCTTAGCTATGAAGGATCAAGAGGGCCCTTCGGGAATTTGATTCCCCAGTGTTCTTGAAAATCTTTTTATGGGATTTTTTCCTTTATTTTTTTATCCATTTGACAGGGTTTGTAATGGGTGTTCTTTTGTGAGGATGACCCAAGTCGTTTAAACTCCAATGTGCATTTATTGAGAATCTCTTTTTTTTATTCTCACAATGATATCCCTGCCTCGTGATTGGCGAGCCGTCATACTGATTTTGTAGGGTCCATTATTTTTTGCAATCAATGATCACATGGAATAAGCTTCTTGTCGTTTTCTTCTGCTGTTTATATATATATATATATATATATATATATATATATATATTTGCACGTATAGATTGCATTAACGGTATTTCCTCCCTTTATTTCAGGAACAATGGCTTCCCTTCCTTACTTTCCTTTTACTCGCTCAGACGCTGCTTTTCCACAATCGCCGTCGGACGAAGAAGTAATGGCGATGATCCGGGACCATGACATGGACTGTACCAGTTTGCTCTTGTGGGGAACCTCGTATGGACATATCATCCGGGGCCGCCGCAGCTTTCTTTGCGAAGTGCCAACAAAGCCTCTTCGCCAAATTTTGCCGATGGAGCGTCCGCAGACTGCTTTTGTGGTGGAGACGGCTGATTGGACTCCTATAGGCCGGCTTGAGCCGTCGACAACGGGGATACCCAACCAACCTTTGCCGGCCATAGACATTTTGGGGCATCGTATTTGTCAAGGTAAAGCCCAACCCTGGGGACAAATTTATAAGATAGGGCTTACACCTCGCCACCCAACGGGTTATCTTTCCTGGGCTCGATATGTTCTGTATGCTCACCATGCACGATTGCAGAAGGTCGGGCTCTATCAGGCAGTGTATGCGTCTCTCTTTCATTATCAGTCCCCTCATGTCTGGTGGGTTAAGGCTTTTGTGAACCAGTGGAATCTTCCCACCAACACCTTCTTGCTAGGTGATCGCGAGGTCTCTATTTCATTGGAAGAGTTTTGCGATGTTTTGGGACTACCAATCAGGGGAGAGCATTATGAAGAGTTGCTGCCTCCCGATGAGTATGTGTTTGAGACGATGCCAGCTTCGCTTGACGGCTTGACGACTGAAAATGTCGTCCTCCATAAGCACCCTAGCTTAATCAATGTTTTGGTTATCTTTGAGAAATTGTTCGCAGTGTCGGAAGGGCATGGCATCACTTTTGAGAGCTTTATTGCCTGCTTTATCCGCGAAGACGTTTTGTCCAAGACGGCTCCAAAGTTTGCGAATATTAACGACCCTTTTGGGTTTGGGCTAAATAAACTGCCGGCCAAAGAAGAAGATTTACCACAGTTTTACATCCCGATTTTGTCGGTCGTGCCCTTCGATTCAATCGGGGCTCCCAGCATGGACGAAGAGACCTTCTTTGTCGGTTTTATCAGCCTTTGGCTTAGCTGGTTCGCCATTCCAACTCACCGTCGCTTCATGAGAGCTTCGGTCATCTATCCTGCTCATCGTGTGGCTGAAGGGACACGACTGACCGTGGGCATCGCGGGGCTATCGCACTTATACCATGGGCTGAGTGCTGTGGCCAATACTTCGACCCTGGGTGTAGATGTTGTGAGTTTCTCCCTCCACTACTTTACATCGTGGATCGAGATGAATGTATTGGGGGCATTCGCAGCGCATTAAAGGCCAGATTTCTATGATGCTTACACCTTCCCGCGGCTCATGAGGTTGGTGGATGCTTCTGCTCCTGATCCAACTCAACTAGGGGCCCTTCGTGTGTTGCTTAACCCGTATGCTAACGAAGGTGGGATGGTATTCAATGACCGAGTCCTCTCTGCTCCTTCGGGACCTGTTCAACAGCTATTCGATTTATCGAAAGGGGGAGCACCATCCTTAAAGCCTAAGGAAATTATGCACTTGTATTCGATTAGGCTGGGTTATTTGGTGTTCCGTTGAAATGATACGGCTCTTTTCATGTGGTATAATCCTCACCGCTTTGCTCGGAAATTGGGTTATAACCAGGGTGTTCCCTTCGAAGCATTTTTGGTGGAGCCCAGCTCGTCTCTGGGAGTCGTTCGTGACATCATCCATCACTTCATGCGGCTGAACACCGGCTCTCGTTTTGTGATCCCCGAGGCCGACTATATTCTGAGGTGCGTGGGTTTTTATACGGGTTGGTACCATCATCGAGTTGGTCCAATCATTACTGGGGAGAAGCGGATACTCTTCGGATATAGAGCACCCGCCCTGATCCAAGCCATAAGCATTCTGCCTCGACCACGGACAATGGTTCGCCCTCCATTAAGGAGTAGTGGTGCCTTACTCATCCCTGAGGCGGCGGATGCGAAGTCAACTCCTCCCACAGTTGGTATGCCAATGCGCACTAGGGCTCAGATAAAGGCTTCCGATAAGGCACCAGCAGTAGTTTCATCAGTTGCGGCGTCATCAATGGCAGTGTCATCATCGGTAGTACTGCTGAAAGAGGATACTGGAGACGAAATCGGCCAACGTCGCGCCAAAGCGCCGAGGGGCAGGAAGCGATCTTCATCTAGTGTTAGCTCCAGCTCAAAACGGAGGAAGAAAACGGTTACTGGTCTGCTCGACCTCTTGTTCGAATCTGAGGCTGTTGCCCAAGACGAACCCATATCCATGCAAGAGCCGGATGATGGTCTTCTCTTTCCGAGTTCATCTGCCGAGGAAGCCACATAATTGGCTGAGGCTATAAGGCGTTCACAAGACGAAACTGAGAACGTGTGTGTCCCGAAAAAACCTTATCCTCCCGTCATATTCTACGAAGATCCCCCATCACTACGGAGGGTACATATGGGTCCCCTGTGATGGGAAGATGAGATAGCCCTCAAGCAGCCTATCTCAGCCGCTTCCGAAGATGAGCTGGCATTGAAAACCGGTGGCCATGAATCTGCATTTGAACCCCGGCGAGCACACTTCCTTAGGAAGGAACGACGGCTTTAAAAAGCCATACTAGAAGCATCCTAACGCATCGGTATGTGTGCTTTCCGTATTTTTTTTGGCAAATAATTTGTATCGCTTTTTATATCTCCTTATCTTTGCGAAAATTTACAGGGACTTCAGGAATGACAGAGGATTTGAGCTCAAGTCGCGTCCTGACTGTGAGCTCTGTAAATGTCTCCGATAAGACCCTGGTAGGTGCGGAGGAGGTCGTTACAGCCACTATTCCTGTTGTGGAGCTTCCACTGGTAGCCTCCATTCCTCCAGTGTCTATTATTCCAGCAGAGGTGACTTCATCGACCTCAGTTCGCATGGACATCTCTAGTGACACACCGAAGGGTGTAGAAGAGGTTGTCGGAGCCATTAGTCATGTCTTGGAGCTCTCGGTGGCGACTGTTGTTCTTCAATTGGAAGCTGCCTCACTGGTCCATATCCCCAACGATGTACCCGAGGGTGTGGAGGAGCCTATCGAGGCCGCTATCCCTCCGGTTCAAGGCGGGAAGAGCATCGAAGGTAATCTTCTATACTTTGTTTTTTAGTAGCCTTTCCATTATCTGAACCTTTCCTTCCTTTCAGAACTACGGGAATTGCTGCTTCTATTATGGACCTATCTCCCAGGAAGTCCTTCCAGCGCTTACTTGACATAGGTGCTCTACAGGCGATATCCCCGCAAAGCATAGTCCTTTCTTTCAGGCAAGGTTGGTGTTCTTTGACCCCCCCCCTTTTTTATTATTATTCTTTATAATAACACCGATATGCGCTCCACAGTTCTGGAGGCTGATGACAAGGTCGAGATCATCGATGGGTCCGGGGATCTCTCAAACCCTCCTTGCATGACTGCGGGTAAGTTAGGATTTTATCTTTGGCATTGATTTACCTATTTCATGTTTGTGGCTCTCACTAACTGTTCACAAACCTTGACAGCTTTGCCAACCCTAACTCCGTTGGAATCTCGGATCTTCATGCCACCGAGTCCCTATGCCCGTCGTGCATCCGAAAGGATGGCGAGGCAAACTATCCACTCCCTGACGGCTCTCATTGAAGACCTTCGCGCTGGTACCTCTGTCCCGGCCGAAGAATTTGCTGTCGAAGCCAATGCTTCCTTGTCCGTCCTCTTCACCTATCATGATGAAGCATTGGTACGCGTCTGGGTTGAGTATTGTTGCAGAGTGGAAGCTTGCTTACATAATCTGGAGTGTATCCGCTTTCCTTCCGAGCTCTTAACTGCAAAGGTGACCCAGCAGGGGTGGATTGAGCGGTGTGCCGCTAATCTTCAGTCCTGCGAAAAAAGGCTCAACCGGAAATTTTCGGAGAGGGAGCCAGCTTCAAATGCTTTGGGGGAACTTCAAGCTCAACTCACTGCTAAGACCACTCATGCGTACGAACTTTGGCGGGTGCTTCAAGAAATTATCATAGAGGTGGTAGCTCTTGATAAAGCCGTTATTTTTACCCGCGAGATGGTTGAAACTCACAAAGTAACTAAAAGGGAGCTTGAGAGTCAACTCGCCTCTTTCGGGAGCAATTCTGAAGAAGAAATGGCTCTTGGCCCTCTCTTCAAAGAATCCGCCTCAGGAAAAGAGGAAGAAACGAAGAGCTATGAGAATATTCAGCTGCGTACTCGCACGTTGCCCAAAAAGAATCTTGGACCAACGAATAAAGGATCGAACAAAAAAGATAAGGGGAAAGAAAAAGTCCTTGAAGATATCGCCCTCGATGACCGAGTCGTCGAAGAGCTGGAAGCCAAGAACCCGCCCAAGAAAAGCAAAGTGGATTACAATGTCCTAGCATACTTGAGGAAGATACCCTCACAGCTGAGCATCTTGGATGCCCTTCTATTGTCTAAAGAGGCACGAGATTCCCTGATCAGGACACTACAAGAACCCGAACAGTTTCAAGCCTTTCTCGCCGAAGAAAAGATGAAGGACGAGCTCGAAGAAGTTTACACAGCTGACATCACTTTCGGCGATGAAGATCTCCTCCTCGGAACGTGGGAGCAAAACCGTCCCCTCTATGTCTCCGGGTATTACCATGACATCAAGATAGAGAAGATCCTAATTGACAACGGGTCCTCTGTAAACCTTCTCAACGTGAGGGTGCTAAAGGAAATTTGTATGAGCATGCAGCACCTAGCTCGAGATAAAATCACCATCTCCGAGTTCGACTCCCAGTCATCACGGACGCTCGGGTCTATGATACTGACATTACGCTTCGGGTCGCTCGTCACTGACATCAAGTTCCACGTCATTGACGCCAAGACTTGCTACAATGCCTTGCTCTGGTTGCACGAGTACAACACCATCCCTTCTTCACAACATCAGTGTATGAAGTATTTCAACGATGGTCTCGAGTACACCGTAACGGGGGAGCTAAACCCATTCTCCGTGAATGAAGTCCGCAAATACGAGGATGCAAAGTATTTCCTGCCAGACTTTGAAGACACGGAAAGATGCCATAAACCGGAGAATAATAAAAAAGCTATCACCACAATTCCGGTCTTCAGGAACGATACCGAGGAGGAGGAAGAGATAGTCTATTCGGGGCCGCTCCAATGCAACAAGCCGGGACCATCTACCCCTTATTCTGGTTTTTGGCAGAGACTCTGAAGACGAAGTCAACGCAGTGTTCTCGGTCCGTCCATCGGTGCAGGCTCTCATTGGAGATGATCAGAGTTTGCAAATCGCCATAGTTCCACAAAAGTATTACAAAGAGTTCGACGCACTTGATACCTATAGTGTGCAAGAACTGCAGACGTTCTACGTCCCTCCAAGGCGAAAAGATGAAAAGGCGATCCTTTTTTATCGATCCGCGGAAACCAAAGTGGATAAAGAAATCTGGCATGGTGCCGATTCTATGCTTGACAGGCTCCAGCCCATCCGTCTGCCCAGATACTACACAGAAGGATTAAAAAGGTTGTTGAGGCGCCAAGACGTACCCTTTAAATAGACTACTCGACAAGCTCAGTTCTACAACAGGATCTGGAACGTCCCCAGAACTCAGCGAAAATTGCCCAACGGGAGAATGGAAACGATCGGGCTTGGATTTGTTCGATCCAAGAAACGAGAGCGATTCCATGGCTGCTACATTATACATGACTTCAATGAAGAAGGAGATGCTCTGTTCGAAGACACTGCGATTGAACCAAAACAAGATCCTGCCGTAAAAATGCCAAGTCCGTCGTTTGAAGAACAGATGGACAAGCTAATAAGGGAAGCGGGTCAAAAGGTCCGGGATGACCACAACCGTGAAATGGCCATTTACGAGAAAGCCAGGACGCAACGCCTCCTTCAGCAGGATACGGAGAATGACGATACCCTTCGTCGTCAGCCCGTCATACAAAAGACCCGACGCGGAGGCAAAAACAAAATAAAGAACGGAAAAAACGTTCGAAAGCGGCAAAGCGGGTCCAAGAAGCCACGCAATCGAGAATTGAGCAGCCGGGATCCGTCTCTTATAAAGAAGATGGGTCGAGCATATTCTTTTCCCTAAGACAAGACAAGGAAGATATTCGATCTTGTCATGAAACATCAAATGATTACGCTCCCGGAGTCCAAACACCCCGAACAAGCAGACGAAGTCTCTCACCCAGACTATTGCTCCTATCACCGAGCGATAGGACATCCTCTCGAAAACTGCTTCACATTCAAAAACCGGGTAGAAGACCAGTATCAACAAGGCAGGTTCGCTCTATCCAGCAGTTGGAGGGTAACCCCACTGTCACGCCCCGCTTCCCAGTGTACGGCGAAGTGGACGCGATGAGGCCCGCTACGTATATACTCAGAAGTGCATACGCTAAGCGTAACTAAGCAATATAAAGTAAATCACAAGAGACGGATGATATAGAAATAACAGCAACTTTTATTAATAACATTCTTTGTACAATGCATGAAAAGGAAATACAACTGAATGAAAAGCGATGCCTAAACAGTGGCATAACAGTAAATGGAAATACTGGAAAGAACAAGGTACAATATCTAGAGCTCGGGGTCTTCGTGGAACTGCTCCAAATCTTCATCGGTAGGCTCAGTCTCTGCTGGGTCCAAAGCACCTGACGACATTCAAAGAAGAAAGAAACAGAATGTCGTCAGCGAACAGGTCGCTCGGTAAGTCCCAAAGATAAGGAATAAATAGACAGAGAGTAAGAGAGAGAGAAAGAGAGTAGCTTTTAATGTTGTATTGTATTGTCATATTATAGTAGTATGGTGTTAACGCTGTTGTTGTAGCTTGGTACAGAAGGATGCCAGTGTATACGAGAGGGGTCTCAGTATGCTAGAGACCAGGGCAAATGGAAGTACAAGGCTCCGTTATACAACCCGGAACAACGGCAATTGGATTCAGGTTAGGTGTCTTAATCTTACCGTCTCGTGCCACCTTTAACACCTTCCGTACCAATCTACCCCTTAAACCCCGCGATATCTTGTTTGTATTGTTATCTTGTAAAATTGAATTGATTGCATGATTGACTGACTGACTGACCGAAACCATGATATCAGGAAACGGTTATAACCGTAGAGTCATGTAAATGGAATACTGGAAACATGTAAAAGGAATATCCATGGTTCGGTTCAGTCAGGTTATATAAAATGTTAACTGGATTCTGGGATTCATGTATTCATCTTGAGTTGAAATATAAAGAATATAGATTGACTTGAATCATATTCAAGTCAGAAATAATCAGACTCTAACCCGAGTCAGACTAAAAGAAATGTAATTGGAAGTTCGATAATTGATAGGGGCCTTTTTGTAATTTATAAAACTTGAGGGGGTTTTATGTAAAAAGTACTATTGTATAGTTTTCAAAATACACCTCAAGTATTTAATCTTCGTCTTTATAGTTATAATGGGTGTGAATTTTATTTGTGTTATTCTAGTGAATATATCCTAATAAAAGTATTAATTGTTTTATTTGAAATTCATGGTATTTTAATGTAACTTTTAATCTTGTAATTTTTAGGAAAATGTGGAAACGTTATATTATAATAAAATAGGTGTCTAAATGATAATTATATATATGTTAATACAAGAATAATTTTAAATAATATTTTATTTTCCAAAATCTCATTTTTTTCTTAAATGCCGTATTTTAAACCTTTCGAGACCGAATGCTCCTTGCGGAGGTCTGAATCTCGCACTACTAGCCCGCGGGTGCACGATGAACCGCACTATCCCTAACGGGTTCCCCAAAAGTGGGTTGTAGTGGCACTTTGCTTAGGTTTAACAAATACTATTCATTTAGGAAAACTGTTTTATAAATAAAAGGTATTTATTTGTAAAAGGGTATAGATTTCCGTATTTTAGTTTCTAGGGTTTCCTAAGCCAACTAGCCTATTTCTAAGGTCTAAACGATAAGTCA
Source organism: Agapanthus africanus (assembly GCA_030015575.1). Taxonomy (NCBI): domain Eukaryota; kingdom Viridiplantae; phylum Streptophyta; class Magnoliopsida; order Asparagales; family Amaryllidaceae; genus Agapanthus; species Agapanthus africanus. Next base: position 307,073,087 of record CM057339.1, read on the forward strand.
TTAGAAGCCTCAAATCGTCTCTTCACCGTCAATTGCGGCCAGGTAAGTGCCAGGTAAGTGGGAAGGAACCACAGTAGTGGGCCTAATTAAAAACCACTAGCCTAGACATACTTGCCTAGACACCACAAGACAGTTTAGATAAACGATCGATGTCCATGACATATCGTGCTTTTATTTTAAAAGATTTTATTTAGAATTGTGTACAACTTAAAGCTTTCAGAAAAGGTTTATAAAGAATATGGTATTTTAGTGAAAAGTCCTGTATTTTCGTATTCTATATTTTGATGTTTATCAATTAGGGTTATATTTGTGTGTGTGTAGAGGTAGGTCATTACCTCGTGACTTATTTTAGGGTTTAATGAAGTTTTAGAGGTTAAATATGATGTATTAAACTTGAAGGTATTAAAGCGCAAGAATACGGTATTTGAAAACGTTATCATTTCATGTGTGAAAATTCATTCAAATTGATTTCTACAAGTTTAGTGATCAAGATAAACATATTTAGGAGTGAGGGATTTAATTAGAACAAGAAAAATAAACTTTGTGGTATTTTTATGAAAAGAATACGGTTTTACAAGAAAGCTATCATTTCATGTGAGAAACTTTATTTAAATTGGTTTCTAGGTGATTAATAGTCATCATAGATAGGTTTAGGTATTATGTATTAGGTGACAAGTGGAAATTTGTAGAAAAACCGAATCGGAAATCGGTTTGTTCCGATTTCCGTCGGGTTCCAAAAAGTCGTATTTTCTATTAAAAGAAAAGAGAGATAGAAGAGATGGGACTTACGGTTTTGGACAAACTAAGGAGGCTAAGGGAGGTGGTGATTGTCGGTGCGTCGAAAACGTCGCGAAGGTTCTACTACGATCGCCGGAATCCGTCGTCGATTTCGGCAGCGCTTCGCTTCTCGCTCTTTGTACCGAGTTCTCGAGAATTTGGGAGAGTGGACTTAGAGTTGTAGGGTAAAATGGTAGAGGGTAAGGGTGTTTATATAGGGCTAGGCTAGGGTGAGGGTTTTAATTAAAAAATATATAAAAATCATTAAAAATCATTAAACCTAGGAGTAAAAGGGATTTATTGGCCAAATTAAAATCGATCCAGGTATAATAAGTGTGCAAGAGGGTTGATCAAGTCAAGAGACAACTTTTCTCAGTTTGTGACTCGGCCGTCCGGCCGGCGGTGCCGAGTCGGGCCTAGTCAGGCTTCCAGTGGCCGGGGATTTTCTGGAGGTACAATTTGGTATATTTACTTTTTGTTGTCCAGTACATATTTTGGGAGTTATGGCCTTTTTACCGTTGACTTCCAAAAAAAATTAAAACAAAATAAATACAAAAATAATGTGGGGCATGGGATTTGAACTCCGGTGGCTTGGTTCAGCAGTGCAAGGTATTACCAATGAGCTACAAGCTCCTTCTTGTAATTATTGTGGTTTTTAATTACTTAAACTGATAGCAGCAAGAATAAATACTCCTGGTATACATTAAATTTAAAGTAATTTCTTGTACACTAAAAATGGAGTTATTTCATTCTTGTAGCTTGTAATTAAAAACAAAAATAATTACCTAAATCTTGTGCTCAGACTAAAATACCCCTTTGTGGATTTTAAAAATATTTTGAAAAAAATTTGTATAGGAAAAAGTGTATAAGAAAATTAGGGTTGTTACATTCTACCCTCCTTATAAAAATTTCGTCCTCGAAATTTGTAAAAGGAAAGTGTAACAGTGCAAAAAAATTTGGCGAATAAAAGTGAAAAAAAGGCTTACCGGTGTTACCTTGACCTACAGTCTCGGCTTCTACAGCTTCTAATGTGAAGGTCTGTCGCCGTGGTATATTCCTTCTAGCTAGAGGCACATTCTGCCTTTGAGACGTATTTCTCTGCCCTCTAGGCATGTCCTTCATTGCCTGTTGGAATTGGCGAGTAGGCTGTGCAGGTGGTGGAGCAGGTAGTGCAGGACGAGTTGCAGGAGCCTGGATGGTTGGCCGCTGCGGTTGGTTTGTGTGTGTGTGAGATGAGTTGCTGTTGTAAGGACAGTTCCCAATTCCGTGGTTGGATGCGCCACAAATTAGACACAGGCCTTTTGCGCGCCTACAGTCCTTCCACAAATGTCCCTTTCTATGGCAGTAATGGCAAATTTCTTCAGTCCTCTTGGGTTCAAACAAGGGCCTGGAAGAGGCTCCACCTACCATCTGGTTGGCATGGCGCTTGACTCCTGCAGACTGAGGTCTGCCCCTCTCTTTTATTACTGCCTCATAACTGCGGGCAGCTTCTAGAGCTTCCTCGTGAGTCAAGAATTTTCCTGTGGCTAGAGCAGCCTTAATCTCGGTGTCCAAACCTTATTGAAAGCGACGGGCTCTGATGTCGTCCGTCGGTATCAAGTGTGCCGCGAATCGTCTCAACATGGTGAATTTAGCGTCGTATTCATCTACCGATTTGTCCCACATTGATCCTTGCTGTAAATGAATAAACTGCTGCTCCATGGCGAACCTGGTAGTCACAGGGAAATATTTCGCGTCGAACTTCTCGCGAAATGTCTTCCATTCAATCGGCTGTACCAGGCGGGTTTCTTCCGCCTTCCACCAATTGCGAGCATTATCCGTGAGCTGTAGTTTTGCTACACGGACCCAAGCGTTGTCTGGCACTTGAGCTGCTGCCAGATCGTCTTCGATGCTTTGTGCCCATTCTTCCGCTTCAAGAGGGCTTCCTTTACCAGAGAACTGCTTTGGGTGCAAAGCCCTGAATTGCTTTACTCCCGGTGCATCGGTCTCAGGACGGTTCAAAAGTTGTTGCTGTCCCTCGAGAAGGCTGCGGATCGCCTCGAATAGCATCGTTTGCTTAGTGGGTGGTGCAGGAACAGCTGGTGTGAGAGGTAGTGCTGGTAGGGTGTTGTTGACGTTGGTGCTGGTGTTGTTCGGGGAATCCATAATCCTGAAGAAAAATTTGGATTAGGACAGATTTAAATACATGAAATGATAAGATTCAAGGAATAGAGATTTGCAAGATTCAAAGAACATGAATTGTAAAGAATGTTTTAGTTGCTGGTTCTTGTGTTATATTGCTTAGGTTGTTCACGCAGACCAGAACTGCATGACAGGGATTCATACAGCACTGACCTGCATGGGCCACCAACAAAACCTGTCACGCCCCGCTTCCCAGTGTACGGCGAAGTGGACGCGACGAGGCCCGCTACGTATATACTCAGAAGTGCATACGCTAAGCGTAACTAAGCAATATAAAGTAAATCACAAGAGACGGATGATATAGAAATAACAGCAACTTTTATTAATAACATTCTTTGTACAATGCATGAAAAGGAAATACAACTGAATGAAAAGCGATGCCTAAACAGTGGCATAACAGTAAATGGAAATACTGGAAAGAACAAGGTACAATATCTAGAGCTCGGGGTCTTCGTGGAACTGCTCCAAATCTTCACCGGTGGGCTCAGTCTCTGCTGGGTCCAAAGCACCTGACGACATTCAAAGAAGAAAGAAACAGAATGTCGTCAGCGAACAGGTCGCTCGGTAAGTCCCAAAGATAAGGAATAAATAGACAGAGAGTAAGAGAGAGAGAAAGAGAGTAGCTTTTAATGTTGTATTGTATTGTCATATTATAGTAGTATGGTGTTAACGTTGTTGTTGTAGCTTGGTACAGAAGGATGTCAGTGTATACGAGAGGGGTCTCAGTATGCTAGAGACCAGGGCAAATGGAAGTACAAGGCTCCGTTATACAACCCGGAACAACGGCAATTGGATTCAGGTTAGGTGTCTTAATCTTACCGTCTCGTGCCACCTTTAACACCTTCCGTACCAATCTAACCCTTAAACCCCGCGATGTCTTGTTTGTATTGTTATCTTGTAAAATTGAATTGATTGCTTGATTGACTGACTGACTGACCGAAACCATGATATCAGGAAACGGTTATAACCGTAGAGTCGTGTAAATGGAATACTGGAAACATGTAAAAGGAATATCCATGGTTCGGTTCAGTCAGGTTATATAAAATGTTAACTGGATTCTGGGATTCATGTATTCATCTTGAGTTGAAATATAAAGAATATAGATTGACTTGAATCATATTCAAGTCAGAAATAATCAGACTCTAACCCGAGTCAGACTAAAAGAAATGTAATTGGAAGTTCGATAATTGTTAGGGGCCTTTTTGTAATTTATAAAACTTGAGGGGGTTTTATGTAAAAAGTACTATTGTATAGTTTTCAAAATACACCTCAAGTATTTAATCTTCGTCTTTATAGTTATAATGGGTGTGAATTTTATTTGTGTTATTCTAGTGAATATATCCTAATAAAAGTATTAATTGTTTTATTTGAAATTCATGGTATTTTAATGTAACTTTTAATCTTGTAATTTTTAGGAAAATGTGGAAACGTTATATTATAATAAAATAGGTGTCTAAATGATAATTATATATATGTTAATACAAGAATAATTTTAAATAATATTTTATTTTCCAAAATCTCATTTTTTTTTCTTAAATGTCGTATTTTAAACCTTTCGAGACCGAATGCTCCTTGCGGAGGTCTGAATCTCGCACTACTAGCCCGTGGGTGCACGATGAACCGTACTATCCCTAACGGGTTCCCCAAAAGTGGGTTGTAGTGACACTTTGCTTAGGTTTAACAAATACTATTCATTTAGGAAAACGGTTTTATAAATAAAAGGTATTTATTTGTAAAAGGGTATAGATTTCCGTATTTTAGTTTCTAGGGTTTCCTAAGCCAACTAGCCTATTTCTAAGGTCTAAACGATAAGTCATTAGAAGCATCAAATCGCCTCTTCACCGTCAATTGCGGCCAGGTAAGTGCCAGGTAAGTGGGAAGGAACCACAGTATTGGGCCTAATTAAAAACCACTAGCCTAGACACACTTGCCTAGACACCACAAGACAGTTTAGATAAACGATCGATGTCCATGACATATCGTGCTTTTATTTTAAAAGATTTTATTTAGAATTGTGTACAACTTAAAGCTTTCAGAAAAGGTTTATAAAGAATATGGTATTTTAGTGAAAAGTCCTGTATTTTCGTATTCTATATTTTGATGTTTATCAATTAGGCTTATATTTGTGTGTGTGTAGAGGTAGGTCATTACCTCGTGACTTATTTTAGGGTTTAATGAAGTTTTAGAGGTTAAATATGATGTATTAAACTTGAAGGTATTAAAGCGCAAGAATACAGTATTTGAAAACGTTATCATTTCATGTGTGAAAATTCATTCAAATTGATTTCTACAAGTTTAGTGATCAAGATAAACATATTTAGGAGTGGGGGATTTAATTAGAACAAGAAAAATAAACTTTGTGGTATTTTTATGAAAAGAATACGGTTTTACAAGAAAGCTATCATTTCATGTGAGAAACTTTATTTAAATTGGTTTCTAGGTGATTAATAGTCATCATAGATAGGTTTAGGTATTATGTATTAGGTGACAAGTGGAAATTTGTAGAAAAACCGAATCGAAAATCGGTTTGTTCCGATTTCCGTCGGGTTCTAAAAAGTCGTATTTTCTATTAAAAGAAAAGAGAGATAGAAGAGATGGGACTTACGGTTTTGGACAAACTAAGGAGGCTAAGGGAGGTGGTGATTGTCGGTGCGTCGAAAACGTCGCGAAGGTTCTACTACGATCGCCGGAATCCGTCGTCGGTTTCGGCAGCGCTTCGCTTCTCGCTCTTTGTACCGAGTTCTCGAGAATTTGGGAGAGTGGACTTAGAGTTGTAGGGTAAAATGGTAGAGGGTAAGGGTGTTTATATAGGGCTAGGCTAGGGTGAGGGTTTTAATTAAAAAATCATTAAAAATCATTAAACCTAGAAGTAAAAGGGATTTATTGGCCAAATTAAAACCGATCCAGGTATAATAAGTGTGCAAGAGGGTTGACCAAGTCAAGAGACAACTTTTCTCAGTTGGTGACTCGGCCGTCCGGCCGGCGGCGCCGGACCGAGTCCGCCGATTCGCCGGCCGGCGGCACCGAGTCGGGCCGAGTCAGGCTTCCAGTGGCCGGGGATTTTCTGGGGGTACAATTTGGTATATTTACTTTTTGTTGTCCAGTACATATTTTGGGAGTTATGGCCTTTTTACTGTTGACTTCCAAAAAAAATTAAAACAAAATAAATACAAAAATAATGTAGGGCATGGGATTTGAACTCCGGTGGCTTGGTTCAGCAGTGCAAGGTATTACCAATGAGCTACAAGCTCCTTCTTGTAATTATTGTGGTTTTTAATTACTTAAACTGATAGCAGCAAGAATAAATACTCCTGGTATACATTAAATTTAAAGTAATTTCTTGTACACTAAAAATGGAGTTATTTCATTCTTGTAGCTTGTAATTAAAAACAAAAATGATTACCTAAATCTTGTGCTCAGGCTAAAATACCCCTTTGTGGATTTTAAAAATATTTTGAAAAAAATTTGCATAGGAAAAAGTGTATAAGAAAATTATGGTTGTTACACCCACCACAGAAGCATGTTCCAAAAGCAACGTACATAGCGAGAGTAGGGCCAGATCAACATCGGTCTTGGAAATGATCTCGTACCTGTCACGCAATAACGCTGTCAGAAGAAGGAGTACGCGAGGATATGGATGACCTCTCCTGGTGCTTCGAAAATGAGGATGAAGATGAGTTGATCTCAGAACTTCCACTGGCGCCAAAAGAACTGGAAGATGGAATATATACTATTGCGGACAACCTAAGGAAAGTTGACTTGGGGTTGGCAAACGACCCGAGGCCTATGTTCGTCAATGAGCTGCTGTCCGAAGAAAAGGTAGCCACGCTAAGAGACGTGCTCATGCAGTATAAAGACTGCTTCGCATGGAACTACTCCGAGATGCCAGGGCTAGATCCGGAAATAGTTGTGCATAAATTGGCGATATCCCTGGACGTCAAGCCAGTCAAACAAGCACCGAGGAGAATGCGGCTCGAACTTGAAATGAGCATCAACGTCGAAGTCAAGAAGCTAATCGACTCTGGCTTTATCCAAGAAGTTCAGTATCCTGACTGGATCGCCAATATTATCCAACTGATGAAGAAAAATGGGACGGTGCGCATCTGCGTAGACTTTCGGGACCTCAACAAAGTTTGCCCGAAGTATGATTTTCCCGTACCGGTTACCGAGCTGATGATAGACAACACGTCCACTCACAAAGTCTTCTCCTTCATGGACGGATCATCAGGGTACAATCAAATAAAGATGCACCCCGAAAACCAGAAGCTATCGCTTTCCGGACTCCCCTGGGAATATTCTGGTACAAAGTGATGCCTTTCGTCTTGAAAAACGCCGGCGCTACCTATCAGAGGGCCATGACAAAGATTTTCGATGACCTCATGCATGAAATTGTCGAATGTTATATCGATGACCTCGTGGTGAAAAGCAAGTCGTACAAGGAGCATTGGGAGCATCTGAAGATCGTGTTTCTGGGCCTTCGGAAATACAACGTGAAGATGAACCCTCTGAAATGCGCGTTCGGAGTTTCCTCGAGCAAATTCATAGGATTCATCGTACGACACCGGGGCATCGAGATAGACCCGTCGAAGATCAAAGCGATCATGGACATGCATCCGCCAAGAACTCTCAAGCAACTGCGGTCTCTCCAAGGGAAGCTCACGTATATCCGACAGTTCATTGCTAACCTCTCCGGCAAATGCCGCCCCTACAGTCATTTAATGAAGAAGGGGACCCCGTTCGTCTGGGATCGTAAATGCCAAAGCGCACTGGACGAAATCAAGCAATACTTGCAGAATCCGCCGGTACTGACTGCCCCGGTCAAGGGAAAGCCCCTCATCTTGTACACAACCGCCCTTGAAGGTTCTTTAGGTGCGCTATGGGCACAGGAGAACGACCAAGGAAAAGAGAAGGCCCACTACTATTTGAGTCGAGTTCTTCTGGGGGCAGAAAACAACTACTCCCCCATCGAAAAACACTGCCCGGCGTTAATCTTCGCGATAACGAAGCTCAGACACTATGCGTTGGCGCATGAAGTCCATCTCATATCAAAAGTGGACCCTCTCAAGTATTTGATGTCAAGAGCAATACTAACGGGACGGCTCGCTAAATGGGCCCTGCTTTTAATGGAATTTTCGATAACATACCGACCCCTCAAAGCAGTGAAAGGCCAGGTCATCGCCGACTTTCTCTTCGAGCATCCGATACCTACCGATTCACGCTTAAATTATGAACTGCCAAATGAGCATGCGTTTAACACGATCGACAGGGAGAGAGGAGGGAGTGATACCCGATGGGAACTCTACATTGATGGGGCATCTTCCATGAAGAAGCGAAAGCATAACTCCCGCATAATCAAATCTGGGGTAGGCCTCATCTTCGTGACTCTACAAGGAGGGATAATGCGCTTTGCCTTTTCCTTGACAGAGCCAAGGACAAACAATGAAGCGGAATATGAAGCTTTGATAGAAGGTCTTGTCAACATGGGAATCGAAAACCACCTCATATACGGGGACTCTCAGCTAGTCGTTAGTCAAATAAACGATGACTATCAAACGTGTAAACCAGAGTTGGTAAAGTACGGTGAGAGAGTGCAACAATTGCTGACTCAAATCCCTTCTTGTGCCCTGGAAAGCATACCGCGTGTGGAAAATAGGAAAGCGGATGCATTAGCCAAGCTCGCTAAAGAAATGGCTGATGAAAACATCGATGATGTGAGGATCGTTGTGCAAAGTTGTCGGGTTCTTGCGCCAGCAGAAATATCTCCGGAGTCGTTTGAAGAAAAGGAAGCGATCGAGAAAATAGCCCTACAAATAGAGGACCAGGAAAAAGCCAAGGATTGGAGAGAAGTCTTTATAGACTACTTCAAATCCCGTCAAACACCTGAAGATGCATCCTCAAGACATCAGTTCATGAAACGAGCTATGTTTTTCTCCTTCGTCAACGATACTCTGTATAAGAGATCGTTCGACTCTCTGTGACTAAGATGCCTGGGACCAGAAGAAGCAAGGAGAGTCGTCCAAGAAACTCACAACGGACTCTGCGGTTCTCATCAAGCCGGGCCAAAGATAAAGCTGAAGATCAAAAGGATGGGTTACTATTGGCCCACGATGATTCGGGACTGCCTTGAATACGCGAAGCGATGTCATTCGTGCTAGATTCATGGAGACTTCATCCACCAGCATCCAAACCCACTACACCCAACCGTGGCTAGCTGGCCGTTCGAAATGTGGAAAACCGACATAATTGGGCCCATCGAGCCAGCGTCATCCAGAAGACATCGGTTCATATTGGCGACAACCGATTACTTCTCTAAATGGGCAGAGGCCATACCGCTAAGAGAAGTGAAAGACGGAGAATATTCTCCATTTCTTCAAGACACACGTCATTTATCGGTTTGGTACTCCGCGACGGATTATCTCCAATAACGGGCCGGCCTATAGAAGTCACAGAATCAGCCGCTTCACATAGCAGCATAATATAGACTGGAGATACTCTTCGGTCTACAATCCACGAGCTAACGGTCTAGATGAGACTTTCAACAAGACCTTGATGAAGATCATAAAGAAGACGGTGTCAAAAAATAAGGACTGGCACGAGAGACTGCATGAAGCTCTCTGGGCATATCAGACCACGTTCAAAACGGCTATGAACACAACGCCATTCGCATTGGTATTCGGCACTGAAGCAGTACTCGCCTTGGAAATAGAGCTACCCTCTCTACGAGTGGCGGTTCATTACAAGCTAACAGACGAAGAGAATGCTCATCTTCGGCTTGAGGAGCTCGACGCCCTCGATGAAACTCGTCTCATAGCGCAACAAAACTTGGAGGCTTACAAAGCAAAAATGACATGCTCATATGAGAGATTGACTATGCCGAGAACATTCCGCCAAGGCGAACTCGTGCTAGTTGTCAAAAGATCTATGATCCCCAATCGTGCCAAACGGGGGAAATTCGAGCCGAACTATGAGGGTCCATACATCATAGAAAAAGTTTACCAAGGAGGGGCCTATCTACTCATAGACATGCATGGCGAAAGACCCTTCAGGCTAATAAACGGCCGGTTCCTGAAAAAATACTACACCTGACGAGTCACGGCCTACGTCAACAATAGATGGCGACGTCTATGTCCGCTCGCTATCTTCCCAAGCCCAAACTCTATAAGTAGTATACAGCGAAACTTTGCCTCAAAATCGCTACCGGACCGAAACGTCCTTAAACTAACAATGGACCGAAACGTCTTTAAACTATTACAAACCGCAGCATTCTAGGGCTGACCCAAAAAAAACGGTACGTCCATAAGCAAGATGGGCACAGATGAAAACTCGAAAGGGCTCCGTGAGTAAAAACAGCAAGGCTACCGGCGATGTTTGTGAAAACCCGAAAGGGCGCAGACTCGTGTTAAAAAAACAGTGCGTCCATAAGCAAGATGGGCACGGATGAAAACCCGAAAGGGCTCCATAAGTAAAAACAGCAGGGCTACCGGCGAGTCTGTGAAAACCCGAAATGGCGCAGACTCATAAAAAATTCATGCACATTGGCAAGGTCCTCTCGACCTTGTAAGGAGAAAATACCTGCGTGAGATCCTTACGACTCACAAGGGAGCAACACACTTAGGGATCCCCATGATTCCTGAGGAGAAATTACACTTACGAGATCCTCACGACTCGTAAGGAGAACCCTCTTATGGGGCCCTCACGGCTCATAAGATTCGAAAGCCTTAAGCTACAGGGATCTAAACCTGTTCTTAATCAATCACATTTCCCAGACTGCCCTACAAACGGTTCAATGTTAACCCTTGTATACAATCTACGGGCACAAATAAACGTTTCCCCACCCAGTTCCACCAATGGCGCGAAATTTCCTCATGTGGTGAATGGCACTTGTAAGTCCTCTCGACTTATAATGAGAAAACACTCTTGCAAGATCTTTACGACTTATAGGAGAACACACACTTAAGAATCCTCATGATTCTTAAGGAGAAAATGCACTTATGAGATCCTCTCGACTCGTAAGGAGAAACATCTTTATGAGACCCTTACGGCTCATGAAGTCAAAAGCCTTAGTCGACAGGATCCTAACCCTGTTTGTTAAGCCGCCTTTGTTCAAATCGATAGAGGCAAATGATGATTCGCTACTGGCAACGTTTCAGTAGTAGCGATGCTGATGCCTAAATCAGTAACAAATTCCAAGTCCTTTCACGGCAAATGATGATTCGCTCCTGGAAATATTCCAGTTACAGCGATGCTGATGCTAAGATTGGCATCAGATTCCAAGATCTATACTCGTAGCAAAAAGTCAGCAAGTTATAAATGCATATGAAATAGCCGAAATGATAGGGCAACTTGCAACAAAATCAGCAAGTAAAAGATATGCATAAAAAATAGCTGAAATGATAGGGCAACTCGCAATAAAAAGCAGCGAGTAAAAAGAAAAATAGCCGAAATGATTGGGCACCATGAAAAATAGCCGAAATGATTAGGCAATCGCGACTTTCGCGATATAAAAAGCTGAAATGATAGAGCATCACGGAAAGAAATAAAAAAAATGAAAGAATGAAACTTTTGCTCTGCAGGTACTGACCCCTGTATACAATCCATGGGCATAAACGAAAAGGGAACCACATGTCCCAACAAACTCTGTCAAAGGGGAAGTCAAATCTCGACAGCAACATCTGCATCCTAGAAGACCAACAACGGTGTTCCTCCTCATGCTAGCAGAGCACGAACGCGACACCACCAAGCGGAGCCACGACAAAGTCCTCAGTTCCAAGACTCTACGGTTCGCTGACAACCTAGAGTCAGCAAATGACCCCGTCACGGAAATACGTCATCCAATGATCCCATCTCGGAAATACCATCTGGTTCATTTGGGCCAGCTTGTCAATCAAGGCCTGGAAGGTGGTCGGCTTACAGAACATCATAAATTGGGATATGGTCGCCTGCGGATCGAGAGTTCCCACAAGCATGCCCACTGCAGGAGCCTCTTCTATGCGCTGTTCGCACTTCGACCATAGGTTCCGCCACTGTATCGCATACTGAACCCATGTTTCGCCTGGATTCACCCTGGCATTGATCAATGCCGTGATTGGAGTGCGTTCACTGGCGCTTGCGAACCTTTGTGTAAACAGTAGCTCCATTTCTGCAAATATCTTGACAGAGTCATTCGGGAGCTCGGAATACCACTCGAATGCTGTCTCCGACAGGCTGCCAACAAACTGGCGAAACAGCAGTTTGTCGTCACCCCTAGTATTACCGCACAGAGCCCTGAATTGAGCAATGTGCTGGTGTGGATTACCTGTCCTCTTAAACACGTGGAATTTAGGGATCGTATATCCTGGTGGGTACTTAATCTGATCGTACCAATCCGGATAGGGTCGTCCAGTCTTGACGATTTAGCCAGCGGCTTTGCTCGCCTGGTGAGCTCATATCTGTTGAGCTATGTAGCTGTCAAGGATGGATTTGGAGATGGTCTCTTCCTTGGCTGCTGATAGAGCCGGAAGAGGGTTTGATGTCTCCCCTCTGTCGTCTTCAATTATTACTCGAGGATCTTTGGCTGGAAGGTCCGGCTGGATCATCATGCCCACCATATCTTGGAACAATAGTGCCATTTGTTTTATGTTGGCTACTTGTTCCGCGGCTTCTTTATCTTTCTTCTTGAGCATTCTGCATAGGAACTCGGCATCGGTTTTTTGCTCATGGCGTTGCTCCGACGATGTCTCCGAGCTTTCTTTTGGCCCAGTGAGTGCGGACATCTTTGTTAACATTTCCTGGAGCTTCTGTTGTTACTCATGGGCCTTTGTTATAGATCGGGTGAGTGGTCGGTGACCCTCGGAAGTGCTGCTTTCCTCTTTCCCGGAAGCCATATAAACAGTATGCACCACTATGCCCCCAGACTTGGAGCGTCTGGGTTCAGTGCCCTTGAGATTCGTCGCAGGCATAGGGATCTTCTCCGCCCTCCTCTTTTTATGGACGATTGAAGTTGAGGAGGCTGTTGATGTAGGCACCCGTGCAGACGACACCATTCATGGTGTAGCGGAGGGATGGTCTTCCTTTTACTGAATCTTTATTTTCTTCTGTCGGCGAGAGTAGTCCTTATCGATTACGGAGTCTTGGACTCTCCGCCAGACCCTGTGGATTTTGGAGGACGACCGCTGAGGGGGTTGTTCCGGCTTCGCCTTTGTGATGTTTTTAGCAGGCAGAGGAGACCTTTTTAGCACGGCAATTGGAGAATTCTTGTGCATCCTCCTGAGCGGCTCAAAGTTGTTCCCAGTTGGAACAGCAGCATCGACTTCCACCATCGGAGCTGGTGGAGTCAATCCAGAAGGGGAACTGCCCCCAGCTTTCTTCACTCGGCGCTAGTGGCGACGTCGAGCATGTATTGCAGACGGTACTGGCTCAGTTATGGGGGGTGCTTCATCATGCCTCCTGTTCTGGTGAAGGGTTGCTGTTGGTGCCAGCCTATCAAAGACTGACGTCCGCTGAGAATAAACGTCCAACTTGTCGAAGACTGACCTTTAAGCAGGGGAAGTAGTTTGGACGACCTCACCCAAAGCAGGAATTGGGGTGGCCGGTCTCGCAAAGACCAATCCTTTAGCAGGAGAAGCCCCTATGATGACTTCGTTTACTGGAGTTGGAATAGCTATCCGCTTCGGGATAACTCCTTCGGGTATTGCAGGCATCTTCACGGGCCCACTGGAGCTCAGGCTCAGCCTGTCGAAGACTGATGCAGTAGACTTGGAGTTGGACGGCCCGTTGAGAGGGGCCGTGGTAGTGGTAAGCCGATCAAAGACCGACTTCTTCGGAGCTTCCTGTGACGGTATTGGGACACTGAAGCTTGTCGGTGGGATCATGGTCCCAAAGAACAGTCCAGTGGTGTCCTGAGTCACCTGTTCCACTGGCATGGCGAAGATGGAAGCCGCTTGGAGCCCATAGATCACTCCTCCAGCGAGGACGGAGTGGGAGTTGTTGTTGCAGTTGGTGCAGTTGGAAGCCATTTTCTCTGCACGGGAGCAAGACACTAAATCTTAGTACCTTGAATCCAGGGGCATCCACATCAAACCGCGATTCGTTCGTGAACACGACACACGAAGTGTGGTTTGGAAAGAGGAAAAGGTCCCACTGGGCATGCCAGAATCTGTTCATCACCGAAAACAGATACGAAACCGCGTAGGTCGTCATGCCTGAATTTGGGGGCATATGCTATTTGGGTTTTATCCGTCCACCTCTCTGAAGATGCCAAGTTGATTTATGGCACCGTATATCGGAGATTTAGATAGATGCGGCCGATGTAGCAGACTTCGTCAGATTCCCCCTCGTTGTGAAGGATTTTTGATTGTGGGGACGTTCTTCGCTGCAGGTGCAAGCCCCTGCAGTTAATTACACTACCGCATCGCGGTAACAACTTTCTCCTTCTCCAGATGGTCATTTCGTGTTGTGTGTGTTTGTTTTATTTTCGGTTGCCCGTGGATCGTATACGGAGACTAATTTATGTTGTCGCCCGTAGGGCGTGGATTAGTCCAAATCCGTATTTTCTTAGATTTGGGTTTGGGTTGGTTTAAGGATCGTTAATCTTGTTTTAGATTAAGATCAACTTACACGTTTGTTGAGGACACGTTAGTCTAATCTTAAACTAAGATCTACTCAACATGATTTGAGGATCATTTAGATCCAATGAAAGACCATTTGGGCTGTATCGTTTTAGTTTAGGGATGTTACGGTCTATTGGGTTTAAGGACATCATAGTCCATGGAGTTTAAGGATATCATAGTCCACAGTTTAAAGACGTCATAGTCTATAGAGCTTAGTTTAGGGACGTTACGGTCCAAATTTAGTTTAAGGACATTACGGTCCATTGTTAGTTTAAGGACGTTACGGTCTAGAGTTAGTTTAAGGACATTACGGTCCATAGTTTAGATGTAACCATGGGTTTGGAAATGCACCAGATAGTTATTGGTCGTCGGGACCCACCACCTCTCTAAAGATGTTGAAGAATTACGACATGTATCAGATGTATGAAGAGATGTACCCTTGAACCAAATGTCAGATTGAGAGGGAATGGGATGAACATTATTTTGAATGCCATCTGAGATGACTAATTTTGGAAGACCTGAGTATAATGTGGGCTCAGTCAAAAGGGATTTTGGCTTTAGCAGACCTAGCTGATTTGGGCTAAGATTAGACTCATTATAGTATTAAAAACTAGAGTATGTTCAGCGCTGACATGCTCCCACGTGAATCCTTAAAGTATTATTTAAGCACTGAAGATTTGAAGTGCTCACGTGGGGTCACGTGAAGCACTTGAAGTAGTGTTAAACGCTGAAAGTCTGAGGCGCTCACGTGTGGTCACGTGAGGCGCCTGAGATTTGGCACAGCTTCTCTGGATTTGTTCCCTTTTTCTTTTCTGAGAGCTGAGCACTATTGGGTCGCGTGGGATCATGTGAGGCGTTCCCAAAGACTGAAAGCTGCCTTTGTTTTATTCTCTTTTGAAAAGTGCTAAGCACTATTAAGGGGTCACGTAGGGTCACGTGAGGCGCCCTGAAGACTGAAAGCTGCCTATGTTTTATTCTCTTTTTACAAAGGTTTATTCATGGGTCACGTGGGAGCACGTGATCTGCAATTATCATGTTTGGATGTTAATCTCCTTTTAAGCACTGAAGATTTGAAGCGCTCACGTGGGGTCACGTGAGGCGCTTGAAGTAGTGTTAAATACTGAAAGTCTGAGGTGCTCACGTGGGGTCACGTGAGGCACCTGAGACTTAGCACAGCTTCTCTGGATTTGTTCCCTTTTTCTTTTCTGAGAGCTGAGCACTATTGGGTCACGTGGGATCACATGAGGCGTTCCCAAAGACTGAAAGCTGCCTTTGTTTTGTTCTCTTTTGAAAAGTGCTAAGCACTATTAAGGGGTCACATGGGGTCACGTGATCTGCAATTATCATGTTTTGATGCTAATCTCCTTTTACGTGCATGGGGATCTTAAATTTTCAAGCTTCTTGCTTAATAAGAATTAAATTCTGTTATAGGGTTAAACCCTAAGTTTATTTAGAGGAATTAAATTCCTATATGCTCTTTTGTAAGAATTAAATTCTTTGGACTCAATTCTTCCCCTAAGTTTTGAATCTGCATAACAGATCTTCCCGATGAGAATTAAATTCTCAACTTGTGAGGAGATCTGCTTCTGCAGATCTTCAACCTGAGGAAGAACTAAGTTCTTTTTAGAAGAGTTAAACTCTTGTGAAGGTGAAGAAGAGGTAAAAAGGTTCTGTCTTTGGTTCCTTTCCTTACCTAGGATTTCTTTTTGGAGATCTTCTTCTCTCTGGAGAATTAAATTCTCTTTTCTTTTGGCTTACGAAGGGGTTTTTTCTCTCTCCTTTTTTTCTCCTCTTTTCCTTTTTCTGTCTTTTGGCTCCTATTTATAGGAGAAAGAAAAGAATCAATTTGTTTAGAAAATATCTCATTGAGAGATTTTGATTGATTTTATAATCAACCAACATGATCTTTCAGATCACTCGGTGAATTTTATTAACCATTGGATTTTTAATCCAAGGACTTCTGTTTTACAGAAGATATTTCTTTTGTTGTTCTTAACAAGTTTAGGAAGATATTTCCTTGCACAGAATTTTTCTGTAGATTGGTGATTTTTTAATCACCATTGGATCTTTAATCCAACGGCGCTCTGTTTTATAGAGCGTAATCTTTCTTGTTTAAAAAAATCCAAGGAAATATTTTCCCCATAAGGATTTTGATCCCTTTTAATTAGAATTTAATTCTATCGATTCAAAAGGCTTAGGAGCCCATCACGTGTAGAACATGACCTCACTAAATTATAGTGTTAAACACTAGAGTATGTTCAGCGCTCACGAGCTCCCACGTGAGGCCTTAAAGTATTGTTTAAGCACTGAAGATTTGAAGCGCTCACATGGGGTCACGTGAGCCGCTTGTAGTAGTGTTAAACACTGAAAGTCTGAGGCGCTCACGTGGGGTCACGTGAGGCGTCTGAGATTTGGCACAGCTTCTCTGGATTTGTTCCCTTTTTCTTTTCTGAGAGCTGAGCACTATTGGGTCACGTGGGATCACGTGAGGCGTTCCCAAAGACTGAAAGCTGCCTTTGTTTTATTCTCTTTTGAAAAGTGCTAAGCACTATTAAAGGGTCACGTGGGGTTACGTGAGGCGCCCTAAAGACTGGAAGCTGCCTTTGTTTTATTCTCTTTTTACAAAAGTTTGTTCGGGGGTCACGTGGGAGCACGTGATCTGCAATTACCATGTTTGGATGCTAATCTCCTTTTAAGCACTGAAGATTTAAAGCGCTCACATAGGGTCACGTGAGGCGCTTGAAGTAGTGTTAAACACTAAAAGTCTGAGGCGCTCACGTGGGGTCATGTGAGGCGCCTGAGACTTGGCATAACTTCTTTGGATTTGTTCCCTTTTTCTTTTCTGAAAGCTGAGCACTATTGGGTCACGTGAGGCATTCCCAAAGACTGAAAGCTGCCTTTGTTTTATTCTCTTTTGAAAAGTGCTAAGCACTATTAAGGGGTCACGTGATCTGCAATTCTTATGTTTTGTTGTTAATCTCCTTTTACGTGCATGGGGATCGTATGTTTTCAAGCTCCTTCCTTAATAAGAATTAAATTCTATTATAGGGTTAAACCCTAAGTTTATTTAGAGGAATTAAATTCCTATATGCTATGTTGTAAGAATTAAATTCTTTGGACTCAATTCTCCCCCTAAGTTTTGAATCTGCGTAACAGATCTCCCCGATGAGAATTAAATTCTCTACTTGTGGGGAGATTTGCTTCTGCAGATCTTCAACTAGAGGAAGAACTAAGTTCTTTTTAGAAGAGTTAAACTCTTGTGAAGGTGAAGAAGAGGTAAAAAGGTTCTGTCTTTGGTTCCTTTCCTTACCTAGGGTTTCTTTTTGGAGATCTTCTTCTCTCTGGAGAATTAAATTCTCTTTTCTTTTGGCTTGCGAAGGGGTTTTTTCTCTCTCTCTCTTTTCTCCTTTTTTCCTTTTTCCGTCTCTTGGCTCCTATTTATAGGAGAAAGAAAAGAATCAATTTGTTTAGAAAATCTCTCATTGAGAGATTTTGATTGATTTTATAATCAACCAACATGATCTTTTAGATCACTCGGTGAATTTTATTCACCGTTGGATTTTTAATCCAAGGACTTCTGTTTTACTGAAGATATTTCTTTTGTTGTGCTTAACAAGTTTAGGAAGATATTTCCTTGCACAGAATTTTTCTATAGATTGGTGATTTTTTAATCACCATTGGATCTTTAATCCAACGGCGCTCTGTTTTACAGAGCGTAATCTTTCTTGTTTAGAAAGATCCAAGGAAATAATTTCCCAATAAGGCTTTTGATCCCTTTTAATTAGAATTTAATTCTATTGATTCAGAAGGCTTAGGAACCCATCACGTGTAGCACATGACCTCACCAAATTAAGCATACCAAAGAGCGTCACGTGCTATCACGTGGGTTTTTTCTCTGGACAATTGTTTATTTTAGATAAGCAATCATATATTCTGTATATAGGGGTCACGTGTCTGCACGTGAAGCTCAGTTTCAACTTATTTTGTTAAGCGCAGTGCCTATCACGTGTGGGCACGTGATGCTCCATTTGGGGGGGTTTCCCGTCGCTTTTTATTTATTATTCAGTTTTTATCAGAGAACAGTTTCTAAGTTACGTTCGAGCGCAGAGGTTTTATCGGTACCGGCTGTTGAAATATTATTATAAGGATCAAAGTTGTTGGCCGGGTTTTGAAATGATTGCGGTTGAAAGGGGTGCTGATTTTCTTGTGGTGGCTGCTGTTGCTATGGGGGAGGCCTTTGATAGTTGCTTGGGAACTGGTTTTGATTTTGAGTTTGATTTTGGTTCCAAGAAAAATTAGGATGATTCCTCCATCCCTGATTATAAGTAGATGAATAAAGGTCATTTCTAAGTTGTTGCTGAAAAGCAGCATTGGTTTGTTCATGACCTTGAGACGGAGGATTCAAAGAACATTTCTCCGTTAAATGTGATGGGTCAAAACAGCAACCACACACGGTTTTGGGGAGCGTAACTTGGTTTAGGGAGGTTGGGAAGACTTTGTTTTCGATAGCTTCGAGTTTCTTTTGCATCGCGGCCATTTCTTCTTTCATTGCGATGGAAACGTCGAGCTGATGGATACCTGCCCTAGATGAAGATGGAATTGGTCTAACACTTTCCCACTGTAAGGTTTGTTCGGCGAGATCTTCCAGAAATTGCCAAGCTTCGCCATCGTTTTTAGACATGAAATGGCATTGACAAATGGTTTCAAGCATTTGTTTCGTGGCAGGATTAACACCCTCATATATAATTCGGCAAAGTTTCCATCTATCAATTCCGTGATTGGGGCATTGTAGAAGAAGATCCTTAAACCGCTCAAAGCATTTCCAGAATGGTTCGTTGGGAAATTGGGTAAACTGGTTAATCTCGCTTCGAACACGGGCGATTTTGTGATTGGGATAAAATTTCTTAAGGAATGCTATAACGAATTCATCCCATTTAGCGATAGAATGTGCGGCAGTGCTATAAAACCATTTTTCTGCTAAGTCGCACAAGGTAAAAGGGAGAAGATGTAATCGCATGGCATCCCCTGAATGTTTGGTCGTGCCCATCATTGCGCATACATTTTCGAATTTGGTGATAAAAACGTATGCGTCTTCAGATTCAAGCCCGTGAAATTTGGGCAATAAGTTGATGAAGTGGGGTTTAATTTCGAAATTATCCCAATTGGCTGGTGGAAGAGACAGAAAAGTAGGAAGGGGTCCATGTACAGGTTAGCATCTTTCTTGGAGAGAGATACGCAGTGAATTCTGCGTACCTACGGATGGTGGCAGGGTGGTATCGTGAAACCCCGATGGCGATATGTCCATCTCGGAAGATGTGGTGGGTGGAGGGGAAATAGAAGATTAAGAAGTACCGACTTCGGAGTCGATAGAAAAACGCGGACAAGACGGGCACTAGAATCCCGTGTCCAGCCGATCATGCACTAAGCGGGTTTAATACACGTAGCAGCGTGTGTGAGAACGATTTTTAGAAGGTTTGTTCTGAAAAAGTTTCGGACGTGAGGCTTGACTCAACAAATCACAAAATGCACAATCAAACCCTAGAACTAGGGTCACCTAGGTCAAGTCACTAGACCGCTCCTAGACTTCCAAAGGACAAGTCGCAGGATCAATTCTCTACCACCTCTTTATCACTCTTGTGTCCAGGTAAGTGCAAGGTAAGTGGGAGGTATCCGCTATACGAATCACCGAAAGTAGCGGGTCTAATTAAGTAACCACTTTCCTTAGTCGCACTTGCCTAGACACCATAAGAGAGATGCAGATAAGCAATAGATTATCCACGACCCACCTCTGTCCTAATTGAGCGCGACGGTCCTTAGAGGCTTGGTCTAGATATTTTTTTTAATTAATGTAGGGTGAAAGTATGCTCGTTTTGTGATTTGTGAGGCCTAGGAAGGGTGATTAAATCCCCACCTAATCTGGATTTGGGTTATTGTCCCTTAATGTCCGGTTAAGATGTGCACAAACAAACCAATATCAAAACATGCAAAAAGATTTTTGAGCGGCGCTTTTTGCAAAGAATCCTGCAGTCAAAATCAGATTATTGGAGCTTTAGAGGAGAGAGAAAGATATGAAGAAATTACCTAAGGATTTTGGGGGCCTAACTCCACCAGAGAGCCGCGGTTCTGCCTCCAATAGCTCACTTCTGTCGCGGTTCCGCCGCGCAATGGAGTCTTCTCCTGCTGAGTTTTCTTCAGAGCATCCCTATGCTCTTCTGGGCTTCGTCAAAATTTTTCAACTCTCTGTTGGCTTGCTCCAGTTACTCTAGATTCCCTTGCAAAACTCGCACAATAATCGTTAAATACACAAGATGCGGTTTTGATTTTTTTATGGTTGCCGGATTTAATAAGAATTCAACCCGAATAGCAAGAAAAAATTGCAGTCGTTTCCCCGGCAACGGCGCCGTTTGATTGATCTTTTAAAAAGTGTGTTCGTAAAGTTACTGCAATCAAGACGGTGTCGCTAGTAGCTAGCCGCGATGAGTACGGGTCGTCCGCAGAGAAACGTGAACCTTCTTCTTGCTTTAGATGAGTTGATTGAAGATTGGTTGATTAGTTGTAGATCTATTTGAAATGGATGTAGAATTTATAAAGAAGAGGCTTGTAGAGTTCATAGGACTTAGTAGTGATGGATGAATAATTAAAAATGGCTCCTTTTATTTTTTAATAGTTTAAAACTAGATTGATAGTGATAAATGTAGATTAGGGTTCTTTTAGAAAAAACTAGGGTTTCCCCACTCTTAACCCTTGTCCTTGCATTGATCTCTATTCATGTCTAGCTTTTAAACAGATCTCGAATCGTGGTCGTGGCTAGCAGTAGATTGGTAGTACGCCCGATAAAGATGTTAACATTTGTTTTGCTAAAGTTTATAAACTTTAAAATGTTTAAAAGAGGTTAAATGATTTTATCATCTATTGATCTACCATAACCTACGAACCCTAGCAAGTTAGGAATTACTCGCTCATTGTTTGAAATCTAGAAGAAAGGATGAAGAATGAAAACATGATTAAGATGCAGAAATAAAATGTAGAAATTAAATGCAGAAAGTAGATGCGAAAAGAAATAAACTAAGATCTACCTTTATTAATCAACTCATACAACTCTCCATAGAAAGTAGATTACAAAGAACCCTAGTTTTTTCTCTTGCTCTCTTGTTGGAGGTAGATGAGTGGCTGATGATCACCTGGATGCGTGGATCGCTTTGGACCTCTTGATCACTTCGGATTGATCATTTTAGATATGAATCTCTCGGTCCTATATAGTCACAGAAATTAGAAACCCTAGATACCCTACATGAGATATGCTGATAAAATCCAGACTACAAAATTTTAAATCCTACGGCTCTAGATATGCCGCGGATCCACCGTGAATCATGCTCATTGGCCGCCCAACCGCGGCGCTTTGGAGGGATCATTATCTGGGATTTTTTCTACTCTCTTCTGTTGACATTTGGAGATCTCTTCGATGTCTGGATTATAAAAATAATGCACTGAGTCTCTGCCGTTGCTAAATCTTATGATTTGCTTCCATATTTCGGTAGATTTGATTCCGATATCTCGGATCTCTTGGATTCCTGTCCTGATCTAACATCTGCACAATATCTCAAGTTATGGTGTTGGTAATATTTGGTATTTTTGAGATATTATCCTAATCATTTTATATGATATTATATATTAAGAATATTGATTAGAAATATTTGATATGCATATGCATATTTTAATCACAATATATTATATAAATATTAAATACATGTATTTTCCCTCATTATGTTAATTATAATATAAAAACATATGATAATAAACTTTTTACACATAAACCCTCATATGTTCTATAATTACAATAAACACCTTTTAGTACTTTACAGTAATAGGGAAAATGTTCATTCAAATGTGTAATATTTTAAACCAATCAGTGCGACGAGATGGGCCGAAGGGAGATGGCTCTGGGTGTTGGGTTTGTAAGGCTACTCCAACGCCCCGGCCATCAATCCATGGCCAAATGCGGAACAAAAACTTTTTACAACCCGGCGCTAACGAAACCCGATTTCCTGATCGATCCATTAACCCTATACTAGTTATCTGTAAAAGGAGTTTAGAGAGGTTATACCGATCGATCCGTGTCCTTCGGTCTTCAACCTCTGTCCCAAGCTCCTCGCGGCTTCCTCGATCAAGTTTGTTCTCCGGTCTCCCTCGTCGAAGACGATCCACGTCGAGGATTAGTAATACGGGCTCCCGCCTCAAAACTGAAGCAACTCGGGCATCCAGTTTGCTAGCTTAGATACCCAAGGTGAAGTAGAGATAGTGTGTGAATAATTTGTCTTAAAGCACCCAAAGATTTGGGTGGAGGTGAATGAAGTTGCCAAGAGATGTAAAGAAGTGTGAGGCATAAGAAATTGCATATGAGGGAAAAATAATGGCTAAGCAAAAAGTTCTTTGTGGATTTTCCAAGTGTTGTAGTGGTAAGTAAATCAATCTTTTTAACACAAAAAAATGCCCTGCACAAAAACCGCAGCTTCCAATTTTCTCACAAAAACCAACACATGAAAATATCTAACTAAAATATCTTATGCAAAATATCTTCAACACAACAAAAACAATTAATGCACCATCAATGCCAAAACTTGCACACATGCATGCATCACACAAATGCCCACGAAATGCCCACAGCCAAAAAAATTCCAAGCACAAGGAATGGGCCCAAAATCAGCCCAAAAAAATGACTCACAATTTCCATAAATTAAACATTAAACCAAATGTTTAAATCAAGAAAAGAGAATGACAACTTCTAAAGTAAACTCGTAACGAATTACAAGAATACCGCTCAACTGTATATACATATCTGCATCTGTATTCCGACTGAATACGAATACAATGAGACGAAAATATTCCAACAATATAATACTAGGATCCGGCTTAAACTAAAGCTCACTAGTATTATCCGTCCGATCATGATTCGTGCACAAGTGCACGTATATGATCGAACCATACCATAAAACCATACGGCCTCTACAATGTTTCGCCCGAACTAGGGAAACCCTCTGTGTGGGACTGTAAAAACTCGTTAATACTCTGGCAGTGGGTTTAACCACAAGCACGTCAGTGGCACTAGCTGTACGTAACGGCTACCCGGGTATTGAGCGAAAGGAAGGCCGACGAGCAAACTCATCCTGAAATCCCTATTGAGCCTGACAGTGACAATATCCGTACAGTCCGGTCCGTTCGTCTATGAGTATCGCACATCGAGTCTAGGGGGTGGATAAAGTCAGACCCCTAATAACGCGACATTTAGTGTTGGCATGAAACCTATTACCAACTGAGAAGCTATCGATCCTAGATCGGTAATTCTTGTCTACTCCGACCGAGGATTTCTGGTGATGGCCATCCGTGCACTCCGCGACATCAACCCCCAATACCGAGAGAGACGAATCCCCTGACGATCCGCTCACTGCCTCCATGTGGCTCGGGACTGTACCCAACTAAAACCTATTTGCACGACTCCTCTGAGCCATGGTAGGGTAGTAATCAAAGCACAGTGGAAAATCACACAAGACAAATGACGATCTCAGGTCGATAGACTAACCTGTACACATGTCACCAGGGAATTGCTATCTGACAATAGGTATAATACCAACTAGCATGTTCCCGGCGAGTCCGTCCGGTGTACTCATAACCCAATGAGCACATGTATACATCTTAGGTGAACCAACTGACACCAATGGCTTGTGAGACCGGCCACCGCCCCTCGTCTGGGTCTCGATCCATATACACTAGTCTACTATTGGAGTATCGATGCCCAGTCTCGAAACTCCCACGACTAGGGACACTTTAAGGATGTGCTTATAGACCACCCAACTCTCACGTATATGATCGCCATCATACTTCTGGTAATCAAGCAAGAATCCTATGGGCTCTATAAACATGTAATAGTGATCTGTAATGTCACCTGAAATTTGTACACGATGATAAAGACAAACCAGATAGCATACTATCATCTCGAGTAAGACTGTTCTACCGGTATAGGTCCTCCCTCAATCATTGCAATCACGTGCCTGCGATCTAATAATTGACTTGAGGGCACTATATCCAACAATCTCACACTTGAACTTAAGGCTAATTATTGCGGTGTCGCATACTCATAGCTCGTGTGATTCCGAACACCCAATTTCTCTACTAATCAGTTTCACAAAGCTCGTTTGTAAAACTATTGCGCTTGAGAATAGCCTCAGTGAGTGGATCCGCTCCAATTTTTCTTTCTATGTCTCTCTTTATCTCAAGTTCGCGGAGAAAGCCATCTCCCGAAATGAGCAATACCTATCTTAGAATATGCCTGGATATCTAATGGGACCCAGTTCACAAATGAACTCCAAATACAGTAAACTTCTTAGACTGTATCGTCAACTGAATTTAATCAGTATCCTGCGCCATGCCTCCTTCAGTATCCGCTTGGAGCACCTGTCTAAACAACTGCCCCTCGTTAAGAGGGAAAATTATAACTCTGATAGTCACTCTGTCATTCAGGTCACCTTGGAAGCCTGGAATGATAACCGTCTCTCGAAGGAGGCTGCCGTTACCAAATCCCTAAAACATCAACTTGTGTTCATAAACTGCTTCCGAACGTTTCTCCAGGATTGGATTAATATATCAACTTATTGCGTCTAGTGAAAAAACAACATCTGGTGTGGTACTTGACATCTCATAATTGACTCAATTGCCTAAGCAAGTGATATGCCAATCATGTATATCTCTCTCCCCTTTAGTCTGTAAGACACATTTAGAGATGGTGACTCCATCACCTGGAGGTACACTACCATGCCAGGAGTCGTCCATTCTAAAATACTTTTAGAATACTGTCTAAGTACCCATATTGGGAAACTACCCAAATCTAGATCTAAAACCATAGATCTAGTAACCAGAATGCCTGATATAATATCCAAATCCTATGTGGAGAAACCACTGTGTGGCAACCACAGTATAACCGATCGCAGTGTAGGAATTTTACTTCCTACAAAGTGTATTTCATCCAAATACTAGGACATCACACCCTACTACCTTCTTAACAGATCCATCTCCTATTCCGATGAAGTCAAAGCCTATGACTGTCACATCAAAAATAGATGATCTATCTCCGCTATACCTGCTTTAGTCTATAAATAGACATAAGCAACTTGCCCACTATGCTTTCGCTGCTCCCACTGACTACAACAACCCTCTGGCAGAGTCATATACACGTGCACTTCTAAAGCTAGTTTAGAACGATGCTATACTCATCCTCCTGCCAGGTCTCATAGTCTAGAGCGGCAGTAATAACAAGTTTGGGTAAACAAGAACCTCCCTGTCGCCTTCTTTGAGGATACTGAAGTACCTCTCGGGTGCTGAGGTTACCCACCATATCTGCGGAGTGGCGAATGGAATGTCAAACCCAATTGAATGTTTAGGTACTATTAAATTTTCAGTAATCGTCTGTGGTTCTAGAATCACTTCCATTTCTAACATACTCCCACTACTGTTTTCTGAAAAAGTCTATTTTACTAAAACTGTGGCGAGTCAAGAACAATATCACTATTAATCTTCCATATGGTAGAAAGTTACCACTCGTCATAGCCCGGGGTAACCCACAAACTGCCATTACAGAAATGTGCCTTGAGTTATCCAGAGTCCGGTTTTAAGCATAAGCCGGACAACTCCATATACCTTAACATCGTTAAGATACAAACCATTCTATATACAATATAGAAACAGAGGCACTGATTTAATTGGAACCAGATTCAAATCATTCAGCTGTCTCCAGTGCATGTCAACTAAATGGAGAGAGGTCGATCAGCATTGCTCAACTTAGGAGTGCATTCAGATATGAGTAACCTGAAAGAGAAGCAAGTTCTCAAAACCATTACTATCTACTGAATACCAAACACAAGTATCTATATCTTCGATCACCATGAAGAATCCCGATACTTCGACACATGGTTATCTACTTTATTCTTATACCTATAACTTCTCAAAACTTGGACCTTGTATTTCTATGAAACACTTGTCTAAAACTGGAGAAGTCACAAGTAAACAGAATATAGTGCGAGAACCAACCCCTCTGCCCTAATGGATACTGGACAACATACAATACTTTGTATAAGTCTCCTGAGTTGAATAACTCAAACCCTGTGCATAGTAGGTTGAAAACTGCACTATGGTTAAGAAAAATTACACCGCTGTTTAATGCTCCTTACCTAACCATCAACTGATATAGTAAATGTCATGGACATAATTTCAAAAAGTTATATCTCACTTTATAAAATAAACGTACAAATATATCATTTTGAAATTGGTGTATAACAACGGATATTCAAAACCAAATATTTTCCATCAGGCAAAACCCTAGGCGATTTTCTCAAATATCACCAATTACAACGAATTCTGATATAAGGAGGATGTAATCACCTAATTCCCAATAACATACTCCCACTCATCATCTGTAAAACCATACAGATGTGAGAATCAAGTCTGGTAAATACATACCCTGGAGTAAAGATCTAATTGGAAAATCAGTTTTCAATTAACAACGCATCGTGAAACTGAAACATTAAAATGTTTCGAAGGGGTATCCAGGTATTCCTAGTAATGCCTCTTACACTATTCAGATTCATGACTGTAACCGTATATTTCTTTGACATCTTTCCAAATCCCTTTATTTGTCTTTACTCATTACCTTCTGTACACCACCCTTAGGCTAAATGGTTTTCTTCCTTCCCTACCGTTCGGCACCAGCCTATGGTTTGGAAGAAGACTATCTAATAAGCGTAATAGGTATACTCTCCTAATCCTAGGAGCACTCACAACCTGAGAGAAGGTAAATATAAAAGACAACCGAATAAACCTTATTCTATTTATCCTGAACCGGAGAAATGCAAAGGTGAAGTAGGAGTGGCGATGAACTACACGGTTTAGCCATGAATGATAGCAGTCGCAATTTACTTTGCCTTCTTTCTGATCCTTTTATTTGTCTTTACTTATTACCTTCTGTACACTATACTTAGGCTAATTGGTTTTCTTCCTTCCCCACCATTCGGCACCTGCCTATGGTTTGGAAGAAGATTATCCAATGAGCGCAATAGGTGTACCATTTCCTAATCTTAGGAACCATCACAACTTGAGAGAAGGTAAAAGGAAAAGACAACTGAATAGTCCTATTCAATTTCTCCTGAACCGGAAACCATCCTCGAATCTGAAACAAGTTTCTTCGAGTTCGTATGTAACTATACGATGGTCATATCCAATAAATGTGGATCTTCATAGTGATACGGAATGTTCCGGAGAAAAACAAAGGGTAAAAATAGGAGTGGCAATGAAGTATGCAACTTTGACAATCCAAAAGTCAATATGTTTTAAGAAGGTTCGGTTAACTTGGTTTATGAGTTCTAGTCTAGGGTCGGTCCATGGTCGCTGCCAAAGAGAGAGAGAAAAGAAACACTCAGTGTGCACTCTAACCTAGATCAGAATGGTCAATCACTTTATCTAATCAGGATGTCTCCCACTGTATCCTCAAATTTTCCTCCAAACCTGAAAGAAGAATTAGTCGGGATCATCTGAAAATCACCCGAGGAGTAAACCAACTCATCAGTGGGTATCGGGATCCAACTATCATAGCATGATAACCTGATGGAATCCACTCAAGTTATCACACTCCAGAAGGTATGCGCATGCCTGGCAAGTTTTCTGTATGTTTGAAACTCCCGATGTGATTTTTACCCCATGCTATTATGACCTTGACAAAGGCCAACATATTATAGGTCACATGTCAAGTTCTACCCGTCATTGTCCAGGTTAATTTGAACCCACCCATACATACCCTTGACGAAGGCCAAAATAGTAGTACGACTGTCCCAAACTAACGCATCTATCTATGCAACAGAAAAGTAACAAATAGCTACCATACACTATGCCTTGACGAAGGCCAACATACATAACATGAATACTAAGTGCTACCCATCTGAAATGACGGAGGGCTACGAATGGTTTTTGGTGAAAAACCTTTAACGTAATGAACTTGATATCGTTGAAAGAACCGGATAGCTTTTATAAATATATAGTGGCGAAAACCTTTTTGCTAAAGAGGTCACTCCCGGTGAAGGGATCTCGGCTCTTTCCTCATAGAATGAGGTGCAGGATATTCCAACTGAATACCGCGATGGAAAGCAAAAAGTAATCGACTATTGTGAATTTATTACCCTGACGCAAACTTCTGCCTAAGGGGTCACTCCCGATGAAGGGATCTCGGCCCTTGCCTCGTCGAATGAGGTGCTGGATATTCATAACCGAATACCGATGTGCATAACGAAAAGAAAACGTCCTTATAATAACAGCTTTTGAAAATTTGTTCCAACAACATCGAATAGGTCTGTTTTCCTTGCATTAATCTGAATCAACGCAGTCCCATCAATTAATCACACCAGAAAAGAACGAAAATATGATGTACGTATATGCCATCTGCATTCGCCACTGGGTCCCGTCATCACTCGTTAGGTTACTTAACTAACGACAGAGCGGGGACTGGACTAACGCGGGTGTAAAACATATACACTATCTACTAGTATATATATAACAATATATAATGATCTCTCCAGGCATGATAAATGCAACATCACAGATAAGCAATAGGCATCAAAGAACAATACAGATAATATGGGAGCCCCGGGTTTCCTTTGAACCGCAAGTGAAACCCGACGTTCCCCTGGTCGCGTGGATAGCCTGTACAATGAAAACCTAGACCCTTACGAGTGCAGCAAGTTATCCGCCAAAACCGAAGCGAGGCAGCCCCCTTCATCAAAGTGAATGGGCCACCCGGCACTTCACGGAATCCGGTAACTTGAGCATCCCTCCTTAGGTCAACCTGTACCCCCTACGAGTGCGGCGAATAGTCCGCCAATTCTAGAGTGAGGCCCCCTCCTTCTCAACGCCATGAGATGCGGACCCGTTGCCCGCCAGAACCCGGCTATCTGTGCACTTTATCGCGGGGTAATCCTAGTACAGAAAAGAAAATATGTACAACGGTGATATCGACCTCAACCCAGTCGTGCCCCAAACAAATAATATACAAACAGGCAGTGACGGCAGTCCACATGTCGGATGCTCACCCCGCGATATCAAATGTATAAATAAAACTAAACTGCACTATCATTGCAACCAAGCTATCCCCACGACGAATCCACAACAGCACAGCACAACACAGAACATCAACGTGAATGTCACGTTCGCAAACCCGTCTAAAATCCGCAACCAAGCTCGAATGACATTCACGGTCGCAAATAAAAATGTAAGTACTGTAAACATTAAACAGTGTTAGAAATATCGACTTCGAAATAACCCCGAATAGCCCCAAACAACTAGATAAAACCATATCCAAACTGGGCTAAATTAGCAATACCACTAAACTAACATTCCAGAGACTATATGCCATAGGGATGAAGTTGTGTGAGCGAAAGAATTTTGGCCAAGTCATGAAATGAAAAAGAAGTTGCTGTGAAAAGAAGTGGCTGTGGATTTTTAATGAAGTGGTGAAGTGGTTATGGCTGTTGTTTTGTTGTAGTGAGTAATTTGTGCAAAAGAAACTCATGAAAAGTTTCCTAGCACACTAAAACAAAACCCCAGCTATGCATTTCCTAATCAAAGAAAATTCAACAGCCACTAAAAATTTCCCCATCACCAAAAATATTATTGGTATTACTTCGGGGTTGTTTCGGTTTCGATATTTTAACATTGTCTAAACAACTAATATGTGGTTAACGGGTTGGCTCTGATACCATGTAAGGCTACGCCAGCGCCCCGGCCATCAATCCGTGGCCAAACGCTGAACAAAAACTTTTTAAAACCCGACGCTAACGGAACCCGATTCCTGGATCGAACCATTAACCCTATACTAGTTATCAGTAAAAGGAGTTTAGAGAGGTTATACCGATTGATCTGTGTCCTTCGGTCTTCAACCTCTGTCCCAAGCTCCTCACGGCTTTCTCGATCAAATTTGTTCTCCGGTCTCTCTCGTCGAAGACGATCCACGTCAAGAATTAGTAATACGGGCTCCCGCCTCAAAACCGAAGCAATTCGGGCATCCAGTTTGCTAGCCTAGATACCCAAGGTGAAATAGAGATAGTATGTGAATATTTTGTCTCAAAGCACCCAAGGATTTGGGTAGAGGTGAATGAAGTTGCCAAGAGATGTGAAGAAGTGTGAGGCATAAGAAATTACTTGTGAGGGAAAAATAATGGCTAAGCAAAAAGTTCTCTGTGGATTTTCCAAGTGTTGTAGTGTTAAGTAAATCAATCTTTTTAACACAAAGAAAAATGCCCTGCACAAAAGCTGCAGCCTCCAATTTTCTCACAAAAACCAACACATGAAAATATCTAACTAAAATATCTTATACAAAATATCTTCAACACAACAAAAACAATCAATGCACCATCAATGCCAAAACTTGCACACATGCATGCATCACACAAATGCCCAAGAAATGCCCACAGCAACAAAAATTCCCAGCATAAGGAATGGGCCCAAAATCAGCCCAAAAAAATGACTCACAATTTCCATCAATTAAACATTAAACCAAATGTTTAAATCAAAAAAAAAAAAGAATGGCAACTTATAAAGTAAACTCGTAACGAATTACAAGAATACCCCTCAACTGTATATATATAGCTGTATCCGTATTCCGACTGAATACGAATACAACGAGATGAAAATATTCCAACAATATAATACTAGGATCCGGCTTAAACTAAAGCCCACTAGTATTATCCGTCCGATCATAATCCGTGCACAAGTGCATGTATATGATCGAACCCTGCTATAAAACCATACGGCCTCTACAACGTTTCGCCCGAACTAGGGAAACCCTCTGTGTGGGACTCTAAAGACTCGTCAATACTCTGGCAGTGGGTTTAACAACAAGCATGTCAGTGGCACTAGCTGTACATAACGGCTACCCAGGTATTGAGCGAAAGGGAGACCGACGAGCAAACTCATCCTGAAACCCCTATTGAACCTGACAGTGACAATATCCGTACATTCCGGTCTGTTCGTCTATGAGTATCGCACATCAAGTCTAGGGGTGGATAAAGTCAGACCCCTAATAACGCGATATTTAGTGTCGGCATAAAACCTATCACCAACTGAGAAGCTATCGATCCTAGATCGGTAATTCTCGTCTATTCCGGCCGAGAATTTCTGGTGATGGCCATCCGTGCACTCCGCGACATCAACCCCCAATACCGGAAGAGACGACTCCCCTGACGATCCGCTCACTGCCTCCATGTGGCTCGGGACTGTACTCAATTAAAACTTGTTTGTAAGACTCATCTGAGCCGTGGTAGGGTAGTAATCAAAGCACAGTGGGAACTCACACGAGATAAATGACGATCTCAGGTCGATAGACTAACCTGTACACATGTCACCAGGGAATTGCTATCTGACAATATGTATAATACCAACTAGCATGTTCCCGGCGAGTCCATCTGGTGTACTCATAACCCAATGAGCACCTGTATACTTCTTAGGTGAACCAACTGAAACCAATGGCTTGTGAGACCGGCCATCGCCCCTTGTCAGGGTCTCGATCCGTATACACTAGTCTACTATTGGAGTATCGATGCCCAGTCTCAAAACTCCCACGACTAGCGACACTTTAAGGATGTGCTTATAGACCACCCAACTCTCACGTATATGATCGCCATCATACTGCTGGTAGTCAAGCAAGAATCCTATGAGATCTATCAACATGTAATAGTGATCTGTAATGTCACCTGAAACATTTACACGATGATAAAGACAAACCAGATAGCATATTATCATCTCGAGTAAGACTGTTCTGCCGGTATAGGTCCTCCCTCAATCATTGCAATCACGTGCCTGCGATCCAATAATTGACTTGAGGGCACTATAGCCAACAGGGTTAGGGCTGGAGTTGGGTCTGTGCCAAACTTTTGAGGAAGGAGATGGAATATTTTTTGATGAGAGATACGAATAGTATATATAGGATATATGCAAAATTTAATTGAACCCCTACTAGGTTTTTCTTTCACGACCACCCTAACACAATCTCTTTAAAAGATTATTTAAAGATTTTAACTATCTTATCATATCTTATTTAAAACTATCAAACTAAAATATATCTTTGGTTACACAATAATGTTAGACAAAATATTATATGCATATTAAAATAAGATATTACTTGATTAGAAAACAAATTTTGAGTACTAATTATCATCTATTTAACAAATTTAGAAAACCATAATTATATTCTATTATGATACTACTTTATACTTATCTAATTATTTATAAATAAATAATAGGACACATGGCAATTATAACAATACATAACTTAAATAGAATAAAGTAAATACCCATCAATATAATTTAAACCCAATAAAATAATACCAAGCCCAAGTCACCATAAACCAATAACGATTTACCAATAAACCAATTAACAATAATAATTTAAAATGCCCTACACATTTATTAAATATAATTAAACAACGTACGTCCGTGCTCGGGTGTTACATTAGGTAAGGTTCATTAAATGACGATATAATTCTTCTTAACCATAATACAATTTTCAATCTACGACACACATGATTTGAGTTATTAAACTTTAAGAACTTATACAAAATATTATATGTTGTCTGTTGTCCATTAGGACAACGGGTTGGTACTCGTACTATATTCCATTTATTTATGACTTCTCTGGTTTTGGACACGCATTTCGTTGAAATACAGGGTCCAAATTTTGAGAAGTTATAGCTATAAGAATAAAGTAGAGAACCATGCATTGGAAGTATCAGGATTTTTTGAAGTATTCGAACATATAGATACTTATACTAGCTATTCCGTCATAGTAATTTGTAGAATTGTATTCTTCCTTAAATTATTCATCCGTGGGTGCGCTCCTTGATGAGTAATGTTGTATGGCCTTTTACTCTTTGGTTATGCACTGGATACAGCTGCAAAAATTTTGAATCCAGCTCCAGTTAAATTAGTGCATTTGTTTTTATATTGGATATAAAATGGATTCATATCTTAACGATATTAAGGTATATGGAGATGTCCGGTTTATACTTAAAACCAGAATTCGGATAAACTCAAAACACGTTTCAGTAATGGTCGTTTGTGGGTTATCCCGGGCTTAGACGAGGGTTAATATTCTACCATTTGCAGGATCAATAGTTATATTGTTCTTGACTCACCACCTTTTAGTGAATTGAAATATTTTCAGAAAACATTAGTGGGAGTATGGTAGAACTGAAAATAATTCCAGAACTACAAACGGTTACTTTCATTTAATAGAACCTAAGCATTCGATTGGATTCGACAATCCAGTGGCCGCTCCGCAGATTTAGTTGGTAAGCTCAACCATCCGAGAGGTATTTCGGTCTCCTCAAAGACCATGACAGGGAGATTTTGATAACCCAAGCTTATCGCTACTGCTGTCCTAAACTATGAGATCAGGCAGGTGGATGACTATAACGTCATTTTAAATTGAATTTAGAAGTGCACGTTTATATGTGTAATACCCAATCCCCTTTGTACGCCAATACCCGTATTTAAAATAAAATGTTGTTCTAAATAATTTATCCATTTTTATTTTATTTATTTATTTATATTTTTCCTGTACCCAAATATTTTATTTATTTTTCCCAATACCCTAACCTATATTTTACCCAAATTTTTTCACTAAAACCTTATCCAAACCCAAGCCCCACTATCCCAAACCCAAACCCCAATAAACCAAACCCAACCCTCTCCCTAACTGCCACTTTCTCTTTTGAATTTCCCCCATTTAAATTCCACTTAATATCCAAATCGGTTCTCATTTAATTCCAATATCCCAAATTAATCACCATAATTCTTATTTATTTCTTTTAATTAACAATTAATTCTCACTCTCTCTCTCTCTCTCTCTCTCCCCTCCTTCAATTCCCTCTTTATTTTCTATTATCCTTTATTAATCCTATAATCCCATCTCCTTCTTTCAACTGTGCTCCTTCTTTCTTTTTTCAAAAATTCAAGTTCCTCCAAAATCCCACCTGAAAATCCTTCTCAAATTTCACATTAACACCAAAATAACTCATTATTAATTCTCCATTAATTCTCTTTATTTACCCTATTAATTCTCTAACGCAACTCTCTCAATCACTCCTTCTCTCCCTCCATATCTCTTCCTTCTTCCTCTAACACCCAATCCAATCACCCATCACTGCCTCCAGCCGACCCTTTCACCAACGAGCTCCCCGACATCGTCGCTACCACCACTCGCCACCCAAACGCCAGCTCTGCCACCGCCGGCTCGTCTCGAGCCTCCTTTGGGCCATGACCCGCAACCACACCGAGATCGAGCACAAGCCGCAACCTCCATCTCGCAACCCAACGGTAGTCCACATCTCTCGCTTCCTCACCAGCCCTCACCTTTTTTCGTCGACCCGTCGACAGCCCCATGAACTCGAGCTTCATCACACCTACTGAGCCATCAAGCCTAAGCTAAAGATCCATAGAGGCCACGCCAAGAGCTTGAGCCTCGTTGCGCCTTCGCCACCGCTGTTAGCGTTGCCGTGCCACTGTCATTTTCAAGCAAGTGGAACCCCCTTCCCTTGCAAATCATGCTACTATAGCTCATAAAACTATATGCTATTGTTAAGTAATTGAAGTTTTATACATACGTGTGTTATTGTACGTAAATATATCAATACCGTTATAGCGTTAATCAAACACCTGTACCTTAAGCCATCGTGTTTGGTTATATTGGATCGAACCCATCTTGGGTTTATTGATCGTATGAATGTCTTTTAGGCTTTTATATGGATTAATTGTCTTCGATTGACACTCGGGTACACCGGTTAAGTGCTCGATGCAAAAACCAAATAAAATATGGCGGAACTTATGTCTACTAGATAAATTTAGCAATAATGGATAAAATGTAAGAAGTTGGGTCGAAAATACGGACTCTAACATTGTAAAATGTCACCCCCACTTAGATCCACCAAATCTGAAATTTCCCGTACACCTAACTCGTGAAAATCATAGTAAATTGGATACATACTGGAACACTGTGTTCGAGGGCTCGTATCGAAGACGACTCAACAATATATAACCTTATATAATTTATTTTTTAATACTGTTATAATACGATAACAAAAACTATTCGGGATTGCGGCTCTGGACTGCAGTCCAGAGCAGTACTTCTTGTCAACACCTGAATTAAAATGTTCTTATAACTCTGCGTGAAAATGATATTATGAGGAACCCTATACCGTTACGAATATTATCCTTTTATCTAACTATTTGTGGTGGTTTAATTCATTTTTACCATCGTTTTCTATTTTAATCATATTTTAAATCGCCGTTACATACTGCAGTCCCAAGCAGGGGAAGAACATATACCCTGATCTTAAACAGTGCATATCTTCCGGTACACAGAGGATATTGTCAATCCGTATGGTGTGTTAGAAACCTAATTAATATATCTAAATATTACCCAACTGTAGCATCCCCTAATTATGATCTCAACATGGTGAAAACTGTATTACGAAATGGACTTTCAGTTCAGGAACTGAATTTCCAGCAGAGAACACTTAAAAAGAAATGACCGTAATTCGTAAACCCGAAACCTGATTGACTTGAAACTAATTTCGTTGAATTGGTAATTAAGTTTAATTTCTACCCCTTTTGTATCATTTTGCTTAATTCTTATTATACGATTTAATATAAATTTTTCTAAATTTTTAAGACGTGTGATGACTTATATTGCATATGACTTGCTTAGCAGCATAATTCATATATTTACCCGACTGTGATATCTTTAGCGATAGTGAGTACCCTTATTAATTCTTAGTGTATATTGCATTGTCAAACGTGAGTGGTATCGGATTAGTTGTGTCGAGTACGCCAGTGAAAAGTGAACGATTTATGATAGTGAACAGTACGGTGAATAGCGAGCAAAACAGTGTTATTGGTGCGTACTTATACACAACTAGCCCATACATACATTTATTGAAACCTGAGGAAAAAATGGATATTGAAGTGGAAATGAACTTGTATTTAGCGAGGTTGGTGATTAGAGGACGATCATTCGAATATATATATATATATATATATATATATATATATATATATATATATATATATATATATATGTTTGGACTTAGCGGTCCGGCTGACAGGGTTATGTCTCGGGCAACAGTGAGACGTAGTCTCAGATACGTACGAGACCCTTGTTAAACATGATCACTCCTTTTTGCAAACTCGATTTCAAAATTGACTTAGAGACCAGTATATATATATATATAATAGGTTTGTACTTAGCGGTCCGGCTGACAGGGTTATGTCCCGGGCAACAGTGGGACGTAGTCTCGGATACGTACGAGACCCTTGTTAAACATGATCACTCCTTTCTGCAAACTCGATTTCAAAATTGACTTAGGGACCAGTAGGAACATAGGTCATACATTGCTTTGATTGTAGACATATCGATTGTCTGCATTCATTGTCTCCACTGTTATTACTTTTATTTCATGTCTCATTATTATTATCATATTACTGCTATTGCGTCACCCTGACGACCTGAGTATGCATGCTCAGAGCTTGGAGAGAACGCAACTTAGGAGTCGGATCTACCATTCGAGCTCGCAGAGATTTAGACGTTTGTATTTTCAGCACTTATATCGCTTCCTATAAAGCGACCTTGTATTCGCACTTGGTTAGTAGTTTTCTTTTCTGTTGAACTATTATAAACTGAGAACAATGAAAATTGATATAATAACTAGTGATGTGTTCCCTTGACTTCTGTGCTATATTTACTGATTACCATGTAGTGCTAGAAGCTGAAGTGTGACTACGGCGGGATTATTCCTTGACTATAGGAGCATGGCTATCCTAATCGCCTCCCGTATTCCGTATTTTAGGAAGCGGGACGTAACATGATTTTGTTGGTATCAGAGTGCCAGGCTTTAGTATAAAGGGATAACATTAACTACACTTTATTATATTGTTTTTACTTCACTATCTTTTACTTTCATCCTTGTATCTAATCATATCCGTTCATCTATCTTCTAGCGAGATGACTTCCCTAAACGGCCTCTCCTCGGACTCTAGTTCTCAGGATCGTACAGAGAGGATCCTGAACGCACTGACGACTCTCGAGGAAGCCCAAGAGAGAAAGACGGACCTACTTACCGAGAGTCTCTCGGCAATTACCGCATTAGGAAGACCCTCCGCTTTCATTGCCGCTCCCGAGGGCGCCACGGCAACAGCTACACCTGCCAGAGCTGGCACTGTGTCGGATTTCCGGAGGCTACACCCGGTTATGTTTACAGGGTTAGCCGAACCAGTTGAGGCTGAGCAATGGCTAGTCAATGTGGAGAACCTACTGACGGACGCATGGATCCCCGATGAAGAGAAAGTGAACGTAATGAAGATCCAGCTGGAAGACGAAGCCCGTACTTAGTGGTCCGTCAAAGAGAGCAGACTCGATGGGCCGATTGAATGGAGAAAATTCAAAGAATTCTTCTTAGACCACTACTTCCCCTCCACCACCAAAGCAGAAATGGAAGAAAGATTTATCTTGCTGAAGAAAAATGGCCGCCCCGTTGACGTATATGCGACAGAGTTCAACCGTCTGAGCCGATTCGCTCTCTATATGGTCGCTTCAGAGGCCACCAGGACCAGACATTTCTTGCAGGGACTTGACTTTGAGCTACAGCAATTGATTGCGTCTCTCGGGTTGCAAACTTTCGCCTTGGTGCTCAACGCTGCATGAATTCAGGAGAAGCTGATCAATAAATTCAAAGGCCCCAGCTCGAGTGAGAGGAGGCCCCCAGTTATCCTGACACGTACTCATACATCGTCCCGAGGGGTCAGACCAGTTCACAGGCCATGGACGAGCAGATGAAGCATCCCTCCGTGCCCCAGCAGCAACAACAGAGGAAGGCTTTAGTCCGTGGCTACTATCACAGGGACGGGCATACACAGAAGGACTGTCGTCGTGCCAAGGGACAATGTTTGATTTGCGGATCTAGCCAGCACAGGGTTAGTGGTTTCCATCAGCGAATACAGTTACAGGGAGGATCTGGACTGCGGCAGCAGAGGTCAGTGTAGTAGAGATAGACCAACACAGGGCGCGATCAGGGACGGGCTTTCACCCTGACTTCCGAGCAGGCAAAGGCTTCAGGTGAAGATGTTACAGGTACTCCATTCATTCAGTCTACACCAGTTAGAGTACTATTTGAATCTGGAGCATCACATTGTTTCATATCTGCACATTTCGTCGACACTCACTCCATACCATATGAACCATTAACCAAGGGATGGGAAATACATACGGGTAATGGTATTATAGTGTCTAGTCGAAAATGAAGATCTTGTCCAGTTGTAGTGTGTGGCAGGGAATTCTTGCGGATTTCATTTTAATCGGGACAGGCAGCTACGACGCAATTCTCAGGTTGGATTGGATGAGTACATTCCATGCGATCATCGATTGCCGAGCTAAGAATGTAACCTTCCGCATCCCTAATCACTCTGAGTTTTTTTTCGAAGGCGGAAGCAAATCTCTGGAGCCAGCCAAGTATAAAACTAAGCCGAAGGTATTGACGGCTATGGAGATTGATGAGAATCTAGCGCCAGAGATTGTTCGGGATTTCCTTGATTTGTTACCTGAAGATTTACCAGGTCTACCATCTCCTCACATCTTGGTATTCTCAATCGACCTGATTCCAGGTACATCACCAGTTTCTAAAGCACCATACAGAATGGCACCAGTTGAATTGGCAGAATTGAAGAAGCAAATTAGAGATGTTCTGGAAAAGGGATTTATTCGCCCAAGCGCTTCGCCGTGGGGTGCACCAGTCTTGTTGGTGATGAAGAAGGATGGATCGCTACGGATGTGCATAGACTTCCGCGAGCTGAACAGAGTAACGATAAAGAACAAATACCCCATTCCGTGCATCGATGACTTATTTGATCAATTGGGTGGTGCCAAGGTATTTTTGAAGCTGGATCTTTGTTCAGGTTATCACCAGATCAGAGTAACGGCTGAAGATGTATGCAAGATGGTTTTCTGAACCCGATACGGGTATTATGAGTTTCTTGTAATGCCGTTCGGTGTTACTAATGCTCCAACAATATTCATTGATTTGATGAACAGAGTATTTGCAAAATACTTGAACACGTTTGTCGTTGTATTCATCAACGACATACTGGTCTACTCTAAGACTTGAGAGGAGCACGCCAAATATTTGCAAATTGTACTACAAATTCTGCGGGAAGTGAAGTTATATGCAAAACTGAGCAAGTGCGAGTTATGGCTCGACAAAGTGCAGTTATTGGGACACATTGTTTCGGGCGAAGGCATTTCAATGGACCCAGCGAAGATAGAATCTGTTAGAGATTAGCCGACACCGAAGTCAGCGGAGAAGATTAGAAGCTTCCTGGGATTGGCAGGATATTATCGGCGTTTCGTTCAGGACTTTGCATGAGTTGCTGAACCCTTGACAAAGCTGACACGGAAGGAAGTGCCTTATGTGTGGTCAGAGGAATGTACACAGGCTTTTGAGTTACTGAAACAAAAGTTGACCACGGATCTTATTCTTACAATACCGAATAATTCGGGTGGTTTGGTGACACACAGCGATGCTTCAAGGAAAGGTATAGGCTGTGTTCTGATACAGCATGGTCGGGTAGTTGCTTATGTCTCATGGCAGCTGAAGAATCACGAGAGGAACTACCCAACACACGACTTGGAGTTAGCTGCAGTGGTTTTTTCCTTGACGATCTGGAGACATTATTTACTAGGCGAAAAGGTAGAAGTGTACACGGATCATAAGAGTCTGAAATATATGTTCACTCAGAAGGAATTGAATATGAGGCAACGCCGATGGCTAAAACAAATGGCGGACTACGACTTAGACTTATAGTACCATCCAAGGAAAGTAAATGCCGTACCTGACGCTCTCAGTCGCAAGTCAACGGTCATGATGTTAACCAGTCAGAGGAGCATCATTGAGGATTTTCAGATGCTCAAACTAAAGGTTGTTACACTAAGTGCAACCGAGCAGCTCTGGCAATTACAGGTGTAGTCTTTACTTGTAGAACGCATTAAGGCTGCACAGGCTGATGATCCTCGATTGCAGAAGTTCAGAGAGCGGGTAGAAGCCGGGTTGAGAACAGATTTACTCATACATCGAGACGATTCCTTAAGATTAGGTAGCAGACTCTGCGTTCCTAAGGGTGGTGTTCAAGAAGAAATACTAGCCGAGGCTCACAGTTCAACTTATTCAGTGCATTCGGGAAGCACAAAGATATACCGGGATCTGAGGCAACACTATTGGTGTAACGGGATGAAGCAGGAGATTACACGGTTTGCGTCCAAGTGCTTGGTATGCCAACAAGTAAAGGCTGAACACTAGAAGACTGCGGAATTGTTACAACCGCTTTCGATACCCGAGTGGAAATGGGAGCACATCTCCATGGATTTCATGACTGCCTTACCACGGAGTCCAAGAGGCAACAACGCCGTCTGGGTTATCATCGACCGTCTTACGAAAGCAACACACTTTATACCTTTTCGAGTGGGACAGTCGATAGAGTTGCTTGTAGAGAAGTACATGCAAGAGGTAGTGCGACTTCACAGAGTTTCGGTCAACATAGTATCGGATTGAGACACCAGATTCGTTTTACATTTTTGGAAGAGCTTAAAAGAGAGCCTGGGTACACGTCTCAAGTTCAGCATAGCTTATCATCTACATACGGACGGATAATCCGAGCATACTATTCAGACGCTCGAGGACATGTTGAGAGCATGCATGTTGGACTTTCAGAGTTCTTGGAAGGATCACCTCCATCTGGTGGAGTTTTCTTATAATAACAGTTTCCAAACTAGAATCCAGATGGCTCCGTTTGAAGCACTTTACGGACGAGAATGTCGATCCCCTGTTTGTTGGGGTGACGTTGGTGAACGAAGATTACTAGGACCCGAACTTATAATTCAGACAAGGTCCAGATGATCAAACAGCGCATTAAGACTACTCAAGACCGGTAGAAGAGTTGGGCAGATTCCAGCATGAGATCTTTAGAGTTTGAAGTCGGTGATCATGTATTCCTGAAGATTTCACCTACCCGCGGTGTTATCAAATTTGTGAGTAGTGGGAAACTCAGTTCCTAGATTCATCGGACCATTCGGGGTACTAGAGCGAGTAGGGGAGGTGGCTTACCGACTTGTCTTACCCCCATCGTTAGCTGGCGTACACAACACATTTCATGTGACATAGTTAAGGCGCTATGT
Organism: Agapanthus africanus; assembly: GCA_030015575.1. NCBI lineage: Eukaryota > Viridiplantae > Streptophyta > Magnoliopsida > Asparagales > Amaryllidaceae > Agapanthus > Agapanthus africanus. Next base: position 307,114,937 of record CM057339.1, read on the forward strand.
TCAAGACGACAGTCACGTTCTCGATCATTTGGATTTGACATTGGGTACCGACTTATCGTATGTGGAGCAGCCTACTACTATACTCGTTCATAGAGAGAAGGTGCTAAAAAATAAGGTCATTCTGTTAGTCCGAGTATCTTGGGCGGTCGTCCGCCTGGGGAATCTATCTAGGAATGTGAGGAGGATATCCGTTCACGGTTCCCACATCTTTTCGAGTAGCTGTTTGTATCTTTGCTAGTTTTTGTTCCTTAATTTCAAGGACAAAATTTTTATAAGGGTAGTATGAAGTAATACCGAATCCTCGTTGTACGCCAATACCCGTATTTAAAATAAAATGATGTTCTAAATAATTTACGCATTTTTATTTTATTTATATTTTTCCTATACCCAAATATTTTATTTATTTTTCCCAACACCCTAACCTATATTTTACCCAAATTGTTTAACTAAAATCTCACCCAAGCCCAAAGCCTAAGCCCAACTATCCCAAATCCAAGCCCCAATAACCCAAACCCAACCCTCTCCCCAACTGTCACTTTCTCTTTTGAATTTCCCCCATTTAAATCCCACTTAATAACCAAATCAATTCCCATTTAATTCCCAAATCCCAAATTAATCGCCATAATTCTTATTTATTACTTTTAATTAACAATTAATTCTCTCTCTCTCTCTCTTCTCTCTCTCTCTTTCTCTCTCTATTTGCCTTCAATTCTCTCCTTATTTTCTATTATCCTTTATTTATCTTATAATCCCATCTCCTTCTTTCAATTGTGCTCCTTCTTCATTTTTTAAAGATTCAAGTTCCTCCAAAATCCCACCTGAATATCCTCCTTAGATTTCACATTAACACCAAAATAACTCAACTTTAATTCTCTATTAATCCTCTTTATTTTCCCTATTAATTCTCTGACACAACTCTCTCAATCACTCCTTCTCTCCCTCCATATCTCTTCCTTCTCCCTCCATACACCCAATCCAATCACTCATCACTGCCTCCGACCAACACCCTCACCAACGAACTCCCCGACATCACCGCTACCTCCACTCGCAGCCCAAACGCCAGCTCTGCCACCGCCGGCTCGCCTCGAGCCCCATTTGGGCCACGACTCGCAACCACACCGAGATAGAGCACAAACCGCAACCTCTATCTCGCAACCCAATGGAAGTCCACATCTCCCACTTACTCACCAGCGCTTGCCTTTTTTCCGTCGACCCATCGACAGCCCCATGAACTCGAGCTTCGTCGCACCCATTGAGCCATCAAGCCTGAGCTCAAGATCCATCGAGGCTGCGCCAAGAGCTTGAGCCTCGTCGCGCCTTCACCGCCGCTGTTAGCTTTGCTGTGCCACTGTCATTTTCAGGCAAGTGGAATCTCCTTCCCTTGCAAATCATGCTACTTTAGCTTATAAAACTATATGATATTGTTAAGTAATTGAAGTTTTATACATACGTGTGTTATTGTGCGTAGATATATCAATACTGTTATAGCGTTAATCGAACACCTATACCTTAAGCCATCGTGTTTGGTTATATTGGATCGAACCCATCTTGGGTTTATTGATGGCATGAATGTCTTTTAGGCTTTTACATGGATTAATTGTCTTCGATTGACACTCGGGTACACCGGTAAGTGCTCGATGCGAAAACCAAATAAAATATGGCGGAACTTATGTCTACTAGATAAATTTAGCAATAATGGATAAAATGTAAGAAGTTGGGTCGAAAATACGGACCCTAACACCGTGAAATGTCGCCCCCACTTAGATCCACCAAATCTGAAATTTCCCGTACACCTAACTCGTGAAAATCATAGTAAATTGGATACATGCAGGAATACAGTTTTCGAGGGCTCATATCGAATCCGGCTCGACAACCTAGAACCTCCTATAATTTTTTTTTTATACTGTTACATCACGATAACGAAAATTGTTCAGGAATGCAGCTCTGGATTGCAGTTCAGAGCAATACTGCTTGTCGACACCTGAATTAAAATGTTTTTATAACTCTGTGTGAAAATAATATTATGTGGAACCCTATACCGTTGCGAATATTATCCTGTTAGATAACTATCGGTGGTGGTTTCATTCGTTTTTACCATATTTTGCTATTTTAATCATATTTTAAATCGTCGTTACGTACTGCAGTCCCAAGTAGGGGCGGAACGTATACCTTGATCTTAAACCATCCATATCATCAGGCACACAGTGGATTTTGTCGATCCATCTGGTGAGTTGGAAACCTAATTAATAGATCTAAATATTACTAAACTGTAGAGTTGCCTAATTATGATCCCAACAGGGTGAAAACGGTGTTACGAAAAGGATTTTCAGTTCAGGAACTGAATTTTCAACAAAGAACACTTAAAAAGAAATGACCGTAATTCGCAAACCCTAAACCCGATTGACTTGAAACCAATTTCTTTGAATTTCTAATTAAGTTTACTTTCTACCCTTTGCTTAATTTTGATTGTATGATTTATTATAAATTTTTCTAAATTTTTAAGACGTGTAATGACTTATATTGCATATGTTCACATATTTACCCGACTGTGATACCTTTAGCGATAGTGAGCTCCCTTATTAATTCTCAGTGTATATTACATTGTCGAACGTGAGTGGTATCTGATTAGTTATGACGAGTATGTCAGTGAAAAGTGAACGATTTGTGATAGTGAACAGTACAGTGAATAGCGAGCAAAACAGTATTATTAGTGCGTACTTGTACACAACTAGCCCATACATACATTTATTGAAACCTGGGGAAAAAAGGGAAATCGAAGTGGAAAGAAACTTGTATTCAGCGAGGCTAGTGATTTAGAGGATGATCATTCGAACAACGACTCTTATATATATATATATATATATATATATATATATATATATATATATATATATATATATATATATATATATTAGGTTTGGACTTAGCGGTACGGCTGACAGAGTTATGTCCCAGGCAATAGTGGGCCGTAGTCTTGGGTACGTATGAGACTCTCGTTAAACATGATCACTCCTTTCCGCAAACTCGATTTCAAAATTGACTTTTAGAGACCAGTAGGAATACTGGTCATACATTGCATTGATTGTAGACTTATCGATTACCTGCATTCAATGTCTCCACTGTTATTACTTTTATTTCATGCCTCATTATTGTTATCATATTACTGCTATTGCGTCACCCTGACTACCTGAGTATGTATGCTCAGAGCTTGGAGAGAACACAGCTCAGGAGTCAGATCTACCATTCGTGCTCGTAGAGATTTAGACATTTGTATTTTCAGCATTTATATCGCTTCCCATAAAGTGACCTTGTATTCGCACTTGGTTAATAATTTTCTTTTCTGTTGAACTATTGTAAACTGTGAATAATGAAAGTTGGTGTAATAAACTAGTGATGTGTTCCCTTTACTTCTGTGCTATATTTACCGATTACCATGTAGTACTAGAAGCCGAAGTGTGACTACGGCGGGATTATTTCTGTGGGAGCACAGCTGGCCCAGTCACCTCCCGTATTCCATATTTTAGGAAGCGGGACGTGACAATATGACTCTGCCAGAGGGTTATTGTAGTCATTGGGAGCAGTGGAAGTGTGGTGGGTAAGATGCTTATGTCTAGTTATAGACTAAAGTAAGGAAAGAGGAAATGGGTCATCTATTCTTGATGTGATAGTCACAGTGTTTGACTTCATCAAGAATGACAGATAGACATGATAATAAGGTTGAGTAGAGAGTGATGTCCTGATTTTGGATGACATACTCCTGATAGGAAGTGTTGTTCCTATACTACTATCGGTTAAACTATGGTTGTCACAAATATATCTTCACAAAGAATCTGAATAAAATTTCAAATATTTAGATGACTAGATCAATGGTTTTAGATCTAGATTTGGGAAGTGTCCTAATTCGGGTATTTTGACACTATTCTAAAGGTTTTTAGCATGAATGACTCCTGACGTGGTAGTATACCTGCAGGGGATGGAGTCACCCTCTCTGAATAGATGTCTTCTGGACTGATGAGGAGAGTGATTTGCATGATTGATATACCACTTGCTTAGGAAATTGAGTCAATCATGAGATATCAAGTACCACACCAGATATTGCTTTTGCACTAGCTACAATAAGTAGATATTAATCTAATTCTAGAGAAACATTAGGAAGCAGTTATGAACATAATAGAATGGTCTTGGTATATGACAATAGTAGCCTCCTTCAGAAGGCGGTTATCATTTTAGGCTTCCAGAGTGACTTGGATGACTGAGTTGGTGTCAGAATTAAAGTTTACCCTCTTTTGAGGGGCAGTATGTTGGACAAGGGTCTAAGCGGATACTGAGGAAGGTATGGCGCAGGATACAGATTAAATTCAGTGGAAGATACGGTCTAACAAATTTGTTGGATTTAGAGTTCATTTATGAGCTTGGTACCATCAGATATCCAGACATGTTCTAATACAGGTATCGCTCATTTTGGGAGATAGTCATTCTCCATGAAGTTGAGATATAGAGAGATAAAGATAGAAATATTGGAGATGATCCACTCACTTAGTCTATTTCTCAAACACGAATGTTTCGCAAGCATGACTTGCGAAACTGATTGGTAGAGAAGTTGGGTGTTCGGCATCACACGGGCTGTGAGTATGCGACACCGCAATAATTAGCCTTAACTGCAAGTGGGAGATTGTTGGCTATAGTGCTCTCAAGTCAATTATTTTAATCGTAGGTAGGCGATTATGATGATTGAGGGAGGATCTATACGGGTAGAACTTCATCGAGATGATAGTAGACTATCTGATTTATCTTTATCATTATGTACATATATTATGCGGTATTACGGAACACTATTGCTTGTTGATAGAGCCCATAGGATTCATGCTTGACTACCGGGGTTATTGTGGAGATCACACTGGTGGGAACAGGTCAGTCTATAAGAAAATCCTTAAATGTCCTTAATCATGTGAATATCGAAACTGGGCATCTATATTCCAAAGTAGACTAGTGTATACGTTTCTTGACCCTGACAAGGGACAATGGCCGGTCTCATAGCCATTAGTGTTAGTTAGTCACCAAAGATTGTATACAGGTGCTCATTGGGTTATGAGTTATACTGGACGGACTCGCCGGGAACAAGCTAGATGGTATTATACCTATTGTCAGGTAGCAGTTCTCCGGTGACATGAGTACAGATTAGCCTGTCGACCTGAGATCGTTATTTGTCCCGTGTGTGTTCCCACTGTGCTTTGATTGCTATCCTACCACGGCTCTACTGTGTCGTGTAAACAGATTTTAGTTGGGTACAGTTCCAAGCCACATAGAGGCAGTGAGCGGTTCGTCAAGGATTCGTCTCTCCCGGTATCGGGGGTAGATGTCGCGCAGTGCACGGGTGGCCATCACCAGAAATACTTGGCCATGGTAGACAAGATTTACTGATTTGGATCAATAATTTCTCAGTGGGTGATGGGCTTTACACCGACACTACTTATCACATTATTAGGGATTTGACTTTATCCAAACCCCTAGACCCGATATGCGATACTCTTAGACGAATAGACCAGACTGTATGGAGATTGTCACTTTCAGGCTCAATAGGAATATGGACGAGTTTGCTTGTCGACCTTCCTTTCGTTCAATACCTGGGTAGCTGTTACGTACAGCTAGTGCCGCTGACGTGCTTGTGGTTAAATCTACTGCCAGAATATTGTCGAGTCTTTAAAGTCCCACACAGAGGGCTTCCTAGCTCAGGCGAAACGATATAGTGTACGTATTTTGATATGTACTTAGGTTCGATTAAAACACGTGTTTTTGTACATGTAATTTTAATCTGACATTTTGTTAATACTAGCCGGTTTGAAAAATTGCCAGATTATCATTTTTGGATGAAATGTGAGCTAGTATTATATATCTTTTTAGTATCTCTCTTTTCGGTATTCGTATTTTGACATAATACGGTATTTATACGAATACGGATATTTATATGAGTATTTGTATCTTAATACGAATACGGGTATTTATATAAATATGAGTATTTGTATTTTATACAATACGGGTGTATGTTTTTTGATACGAATACGGGTGTATGTATTTGTAGCATATAATTGTATTAGTGTGTATGTGTGTGTGTGTGTGTGTTTACATGTGAGATGGTTATCTCTTCTCTTCTTCTTCTTTATGTGAGAATGGTGTAGACTTGTGACGCAAAAAAGAAAGTGAAAAACTACAACAATCGTATTCACTTCCTACTTCATCATCCTATACACTTGCTTGGGTAGTAAAGGGTGTTCTCTTCATAAAGTTCTTGACCTAGTGAAGAGGTAGTTTGGGTTTGAATCTTCTCGACGTAGATCATTTTCGGCCTCAAAGACTTCAAGCAAACTTGTCCATTTCTCCAAGAGAACCCATACTAGAGTTCGGGAGATCACTACTTGCAGCGATCGCAGCGAAGGGACTTCCACACGGAGCTTTAGAAGTGAAGGACCGGTCTACAAAGGTTGAATTCCTCATTCACTTAGTGTAATGGTAGATTACATGTTTGGTTTTGTCTATTTACTCTAGCTTGATCCTCGCTTAGGATTGATCAGCACCTTAGAATTTTTGAATTTGGCATGGTAGTTGTTGTAAAAACCCAGTAGGGTGCTAAGGAATCCCAACAGTGGTATCAGAGCCGGGCTAGAGTATTAGACGGTGTTTGTTAGATTACGAAACCGAAACTACTCCGAAACTTGAAACACCGAATACTAGGTTCTGTCGATTTTTAAATGACCTCAAAAAAAATTTAAACAAGTGCAGAGTGTTGTATGGGATGCAACATGAACACCATGCAAATTTCAAGGGGTAAGCTCGGTTTTTAGCCGAGATCATGGGTATTGTGGTCGGCCATGTAGACTTGGTTTTGCTTGAAATTTGCAGGGTGTTCCAGAGACTAGGTTTTGGTATTTCAGGTGTTGTTTGTTTTTGCTAATTTTGAATGAGATGTAATCTTACACTATAAACAATTCGGAGTGTTTCGTATTCGTAGTTTAACATTGTTTTCGGGTTTTCACATGTTATCTAGGCGAAATTAAAAAGTTCGAACGATTATCAGAAACCCATTTTTCCAAGTTTAACGTATTCGGAAAAACATGCAAGTAATTATATGAACCCTCTAGAAGAATGAAACCCTAACTCGACTTTTTGGATCGCGGAACCGTGGTCATACCCTAGGGTTTGCCGCAGTTCCGTGGCGACATGAGTGAGGCTTGGATCTGCCTTTCTACGGCTGGTGCATAGGTACTGTGGAATATTCTAGGTATTATTGAACTGTGCTCAAGTGTTGAGCTGTCGGGAAATTGTAGGACTTTGATTAATCGATCGAAAAGTTTAACGTCGTCCGGATATTTATGATGGGATACAATAATTAGAATCTTTCTAGTTGCGTGCAAGTTTAACATTTCGGTCTCGGACGGAATCGGGAATCTTGCTGAATTACCCGACTTCCTTTGAAAAGTGTTTTCATGGTTGAGACCTAAATGTAAAATTTGCATTGTTAGGCATGAAATCCAGAATATGTGATATTCCGGGTTTATGATGTCTAAGGGCAGTGCAGATTCCAATTGTTGTAGTTTTTCACTTTCTTTTTTGCGACCGTAAATGTAATATGTGGTGTATCGCCGGTTTCGTTGCTATATATCAACGACAATTGGGATACACATATTTACTTATGTTGATGACATGTGTTGTTATATGTTGCTGTGATATGTTATATTGGATCGTCGTGTTTGAATAGCCGGGGGGTTTTATGTGAGATGAGAGTTTTTCATTTTCATTCATGTAAAAACTTGTATGTAATATTCTTTTATTGGGGCACTTCCGGGTTGAGGAAGATGTCACCGTTGATGTATATTATTTACTTTTCCGCATTAGGATAGACCCAAGGAGGGGAGCACAAGTAACCGGGTTCCAAAGTCCAGTGGGGGGCCATCTCGAGGAGTCGAGTCCGGGTCTCCTAACTCTAGAATTGGTAAGGTTGCTTGCCGCTCTCGTAGGGGTCTTGGAATGTGGGTTTGGCTATTCATCACGACCGTGGAATCCGTGTTTTATACAGGCTTAAATTAAAACCCGAAAATCCTAGTATATCCAATATTTCATATGTTGTCTTATGCTGCTGATATTCTGTGATATGATCACTTTTATATTCTGAGATGGATACATTATAATATACATGATATATTATAGACATTGCTTATGTTTTTCACCCGCGCTAGTCCTGCCCCGCTCTGCCGTTAGTTACCTAACCTAACGGTGCATGACGGGGCGTCGTGGTGAATGCGGATGGCATAAGCGTATGTTGTATTTATCTGTGATGTTTAGGTAACTGAAATGATGGGATATTCATTAATAAGATTAATGAAAGAAAATAAACCTAAAGATGTTGTGGAATCGAATTTTCAAAAATTAGGTAGCTCTAGTTATTGCTTTGCATAGCGGTATTCCTTGTAGAATATCCTGCACCTTATTCGATGAGGAATGAGACGAGATGCCTTCACCGGGAGTGACCTCTTTAGCAATAACTAGCAGATGCTACAACCCTCGGTTTTGTCTTTTGATTGCTTTTCTAGTTCTTTCTTTGCATAGTGATATTGTGAATATCCTGCACCTCGTTCGACGAGGAAAGAGCCGAGATCCCTTCACCGGGAGTGACCTCTTTAGCGAAACTAGCAAAAGCCTAAAAAACACTCCATTTTAAATCATTTGATTCTGCAACAAGATCAAGTTAAAAGCGTTAAAGGTTTTCACAAAAACCATCTGCAACCCTCCGTCATTTTACGAAGTAGAGTACTTAGTATTTGTGCTGCGTATGTTGATCATAGTCAAGGCGTAGTGTACGGTAGCTAAGTGATGTCTTTCTACATAGCATATGATGCGATTGATTAGGACAGTCATGTGATTTTGTTGATTATAATCAAGGGTCATATGGGTGGATCTAATTAATCAAGAAATGACGGGTAGAACTTGATTAGTGCTTATGATATGTTGATCATAGTCAAAGTCATAAGTGCTAGGGGTAAAAACCATTATCGGGAGTTTCAAGTGTTGAAATTTGCAATGAGATTGCATACCTTCTATGTGATAGTTGGATCCTAATACCCACTGCGAGTAATTGTTACTCCTGGGAGAGTTTTGCACTTTACAATTAGCCGATCAAGTAGGTGTCTAGAAAGGTGTCAACGGGGTTACGCCCCTAGAAAAACGAAGTTTATTTTAATTAGTTCCGTGCGAAAGCACGGGGAACCTCACTCAAAGTACCGACACTGGCCTGGCTGAAAGATTGGCGAACTTGTAGGGTGTAATTAATCTCGGCTAGTCTTTCCTTTTAAGATTTGAAGGAAGATTTGATAAAAACGGTGGGAGACATCCTGATTAGATAAAATATATAACCAATCTAATCTTGCAAGAGCGCACGCAGAGTGTTTTCTTCTCTCTCTCTCCAGGTAGCGACCATGTCACGCCTTAATCAAGATAATAATATGGATGTATTGACCGAACCCGCTTGTTATACTGAGCTGGGGAACGTCGGTCCCGCTCCAACTTATAATTGTTATAAGACCGAGCAGGAAATAGGGGAATACCAGGATTCCCATGCCGCCCAAACGAATAAAGTGCATGTTGATGCATCTTCTTCGGGTGTGTTCGTTACAGATAGATATTTCTCAGTATCCTCTACGTCCTGGGTATTTGATACCTGATCAGGATCCCGTATATGTAATCTGTTACATAGGCTACAGAAAGATAGAGAACTGAGAATAGAGTGATATTTCTCTAAGTATAGAGAATGGTGCAATTGTTGCAGCCAAATCAGTTGGCAAATATCACCTTGTATTACCAAATACATTGATTCTGAACAAATGTTATTAGATACCGAACCTGATATACAATATCATATTAGTCTCTTTATTTACTAAAGAAGGATATAATTTTGTATTGTTGGATATTATTTTGAACATTTCCTATATCAAAGTGTTGATCGGTTCAGGCACATTATCTAATAGCATATACATTCTAAATCAAACCACAGTTCTTAACATACAGAACACACACAAGAGGAAGAGTTCAGAAATGAACGAATCCTACTTATGGCATTATAGACTGGGTCATATCAATGCGACCCGACTAGCTAAGTTACATTAAGATGCATATTTAAATCAGTTTGAATTTACATCTTGTGAAACTTGTCAGTCATGTCACAAAGATAAAATGACCATAGCTCCGTTTACTGAAAACAGAGAAAGAGTTAGTGAACTCTTGGGACTGATACATAATGATGTATGTGGTCCCCTGTCTACACATGCCAGGACTGGTTCTTTGTACTTCGTTATATTCACTGATGATCTCTCAGGATTTGGACATGTGTTACTGTTGAAACACAAGCCTGAAGCTTTTGAGAAATTCAATGAATATAAATCCGAAGTATAGAACCAAAACAGGTATAAGTATTATGTCCTTTGATGGGATCAAGGAGGAGAATACTTGTGCATGGAATTCTTGGACTATTCTAAAGGAGAATGAGATTCTCTCTCAGCATTACTCTTCCGTATACACCACAGCACATCGGTATATCGGGGCGGAGCAATCGCACCCTATTAGATATGGTGCGCTCTATGATGAGTACTACTGAGTTACCTATTTCTTTTTAGGGAGTTATGCACTTGAGAAGCTGCATACCTATTGAATTGGGTTCCAATCAAATCAATGCCTACCACTCCATATAAGTTATGGTATGGGAAGAGCCCATCTCTTAAGCATGTTAAGATTTGGGTTGTCCGGCCTATGTCTAAAAGCAAAATCTGGACAACCTCGAGGCAAGGTCAGTTCTGTGGAAGTTTGTTGGATATCCCAAGCATTTACAAGAGAATATCTTCTACCACACCGAGAAACAAAAGGTGTTTTATTTCTCAGCATACCACCTTTTTAGAGAAGGAATTTATTTTAGAAAAAAATTTGTGGTCATGAGGTAGAACTGGAAGAAGTTCCAGCTATACAAATTACAACTGATGATTTGGTAGAACCAGAGGATTCAATAGTTCCCGACGAACCTCAGCCTCTCCGCCGATCTGGTAGGGTTCCTCATCTTTCTGAAAGATACTTCGGTTTCTCGATGACAGTGGGAGCGAGGATTGCATCATGAGATGATGACCCAACTAGTTTCGAGCAGGCCATCAAGAGTAGGGACTCTGTAAGAATGGCTGGATGCTTAGCGATCTAAGATGGAATCCATGTACACCAACAAAGTATGGACTTTGGTTGCTATATCTGAAAGGTTAAATCCCCATCAGGAGCAAGTATATATTGAGAAGATTACTTGTTGTAGATGGAAAAGTTGAGACTTTCAAAGCTAGACTTGTTGTAAAAGATTCTCTTCATCGGCCAGGCGTGGATAATGATGAAAAAAATTTCTAGTGGCTATGCTTAAGTCCATCCGGATCTTACTTGTCATTGCTGCATACCATGACTACGATATCTGGTGGTTGGGTGTCATGACTGCTTTTCTTAATAATGATTTAGAAGAGAGCGTTTATAAGTACATAGCCAGAGGGCTTCGTAGACAATGGGAGCAGCGGGAAAGTATGCAAGTTGCTTTACGGGTTAAAGCAATCATCGCGGAGTTGGAACATCTGTTTTGATGTGGTAATCAAAGTGTTTGACTTCATCAAAATGGTAGATGAACCTTGTATATACAAAAGGGGTAGTAGAGAGTAAGGTGATCTTCCTCGTATTGTACGTGGATGACATACTCTTGATAGAAAAGAAGTTTCATATGCTACACTCGGTCAATCTCCTCTTATCACATTGATTCTCCATATAGGATCTATGTGATACCTCCTAAATCCTGGTTTCTGGATTTATATGATAGATCTAAATGGATGTTAGGCCACTCACTAGGTGTAGTGAGATGGTATCAATCGATCCTGGGGAGAATCACTGGATAGCTTCCAGGGTGGTAAGGATGACTGAATATCAGTCACAGGCATTGTCTTTACCCTCAGTAGAGGGACGGTATGTTGGAAGAGTTCCAAGCTAGATACCGGGGCAAACTAGATGATAAAGGCTGGAGACATCGCTATCAAAGATACTACCAAAGAGGCAGTCTGGGTGTATATTTTTTCATAAGATGAACTAGGTTTCTACCATTATGTGACAATGGAGGTGTGGCTTTTGGCCTAGGAACCCCGGTCCAATCAGTGACCCAGACATATTCTAAGGCAGTATCACCTGATCAAGGAGATGGTTGAACTCCAAGAGATCGAGGTTAGGAGAGTAGACTCAGAGGTTAACACGGCGGATCCACTGACTGAGGCCTTTCTTGCGAGAGAATTTTATAGGACGTTGGGTATGCTATACTACAACAACTGGCCTTAGTGCAAGTGGGAGATTGTTAGTTGTATGTATACCCTAGAGGCCATTATTGTACATGAGATGTATATTATAGTGGATGCTGGGACATATATAGGGAGGACTTTCTTGCTCGACATGATAGTACGCTATCTGGTTGCTCTTTATATTAACATGTACACTTTCTGTCTCTCTGTTACATGTTGATAAAGCCCTTAGGATGTGTACTTAATTTCCAAGATTATGATGCAGATCATACTAGTGGGGCCTGGGTAGTCCATGAGTTCATCCTTCAATGTTCCTAGTCGTGGGAATATCGAGACTGGGCATCGATATTCCAGAGTAGACTAGCGTATATCTTCTCGACCCATATGATGGGCGATGGATGATCCCATATCCATTGGTGTTTGACATCATAGATGGTATACGGGTGCTCAGTGGAGACTGGGTACACTGAACGGACTCGCCGAGAACTCCTAGATGGTATTATACCTCACGTCAGATAGCAGTTCTCTGGTGACACTGGTACAGGTTAGTCTGTCGACCCGAGATCGTCATAGAGTCTTGTGTGTCTCCTACTGTGATTTGATTTCCACCCTACCACGGCTCTACTGAGTCGTGCAAACAGATGGTTTTTGGGTACAGTCCCGAGTCACATGGAGGCAATGAGCGATAGGAGGGGATTCGTCTCTCCCGGTATTGAGGGTTGATGTTGCGCTGTGCTCGATTGGCTATAACTGAAATCCCTGGCCAGGGTAGATGTGATTTACTGATAAGTGTTATCAGTAATTTCACGTCCGTTATGGACCTTACATCGGTATGACTTATCAAGCTATTGGGGTCTGACGTTTACCACCCCTAGGCGAGATATGCGACATATCAGACGAACAGACCGGAGTGCGTGGTAGTGTTACTGATTGGATTCGCAGGAGTATGAGCAGGCTTGCTTGTTGATCTTCTGATCGCTCAATACTCGGGTGGTCGTTACGTTTAGCAGACCTCTTGCGACTTGTGGGTGTTTGATATGATCATCACCCACTGTCGGCGTATTGACGAGTCTTTAGAGTCCTACACAGAGGTTTCCTGGCTCAGGAGAAACGGAGTAGGAGCACATATGAGATATGTGCGGGACCGAGATTGATACGCGTATGTGATACCGTATTCTATTCTTGCGATTTGTATTATCGGTCGGTTATATATAGCTGGGTTATCGAATCAAGAGTTGATTCGATAAATTGATACACATGATATTAGTCGGTTATATATGATATAGCCGGATTATTAATCAAGTGTTGATTTAATAATCTAATGTATAATTATATATTTGATATATTAATTTACATTGACTAGTATTAGCTTACTTAAGATTGCTTTTTCTCACTTGATTGTGCATTAAGTGTATATGTGATATATACTTATGTACATAGTTTGTATCATGCTTGATGATACATGCAAGCATGGGTGTGTGTGTGTGAATTACACCATGATAATTAAAATGTGAAGGTTTTTATTTATCTTAATAATTCAAAATTAGTGAGAATTTTGTCATGCTTGGAAGCTTGGAGAAGCTTGAAGCATCTTTGACAAAGTCCACTTGTTTTGTCTCACTTAAGATATTTATTAACCTAACCATTTCAATTAGCCATGGTTTAGTCTCTATAATGGTTAGTATATGATAGTAACTCACCCATGGTTGCATAATTCACCACTTGATTTATTCTTGAGTCCATTCTTCTTCTTCATCTCAACTCAAAAGCTTTCTAGGTTTTTAATAAATGGTGAAAATGAGTGAGAAAATAAAATCTAAAGTGAGCTCACTTCCTACTTCATCATCTTATACACTTGCTTGGGTAGTAAAGGGTGTTCTTTTAACAAAATTCTTGACCTAGTGAAGAGGTAGCTTGGGTTTGAGTCTCCTCGATGTAGATCATCTTCGGCCTCGAAGACTTCGATTAAGCTTGTCCATTTCTCCAAAGGAACCCATACTAGAGTTCGTGAGATCACTACTTGCAGCGATCGCAGTGAAGGGACTTCCACACGGAGCTTTAGAAGTGAAGGACCGGTCTACAAAGGTTGTATTCCTCATTCACTTAGTGTAATGGTAGATTACATGTTTGGTTTTGTCTATTTACTCTAGCTTGATCCTAGTTTAGAATTGATTAGCACATTAGAATTTTTGAATTTGATACGGTGGTTGTTGTGAAAACCCAGTAGGGTGCTAAGGAATCCCAACACGGTGCCCAAGACGAAGATCGACACAAGAATAAAAGTAAAAGAAATACTAAAAACATCAACTGAACTATATCCAAATCGACGCATAAAAGAATAACATACAAGTCTCGTCTCTAAGTCCAAAAGAATATACAAGTTTGGTTGATAGAGTTTTTAACTAGATCACAAAAGATTATAAATATATATGCGACGGTTACGATCTGGAATGTAACCCACCTACCAAAGCAATCACCCGAAAAGAAAAAAACGTGCCAGCAAGCCGCTACTAATCCGAGCGATCGGCCATGTAAGAAAACTATAGCACAACGGGGGTGACTTGCCAACTCGAGAGTAGAAAATATCATCAGGTAGAAATCGAATGCATAACAATCTACATAGGTCATACTGTATAATAATATCATATTATGCGACAACGAAAGTGAACGTGCATATACATAATATCGTGTCAGTATCAATATATGGGAATATGTCATCCAAAACATCTTTATATGTCATCCAATGAGTGTCCATCAACGACACTCGAAATCCTCATAAAAATATCTGAGTGTTCAGCATCGACACTCGAAATTCTCATAAATCCCGTGTCCAACATCGACACGTAAAATTCTCATATTACAGACGTCGTCTCTCGGATCGGCCCTCTCTCAGGCGTCGTCTCATCGGATCGTCCCACATATCCATCTGAATCAAATCACTCTAGTCGGTATTCTCCGGATATCCGTCTAGTATCCATACTTTCACTGGTAGGTATCACTCCCAACCAAGCTCAACACCTTTCTATACGATCTTCTTATCCCTGTGTCACGCCCCACGTCCCAGTAAACGGAAAGGTGACGTGGCAAGCCCACAACGTATTACTATGAAAATACGTTAAGCGTAATTAAGCAATATAAAAATAAGCAAGAATGATAAGAGTAATAAAATAAAACAGCAATTTTATTTACATTCAACTTTACATACAACTGTTTGGAAATAAAAGATACAATAATAATGCAAAATACCTAAATAATGGCATAATGAAAGTAAGTACAGGTAGTAAGAAGCTAGTAGTCTAGCTTAGTAGCAAACCGGTCCAAGTCCTCCGGGCTCGACTCTATCTCCTTAGAGCCCGATCCTCCTGACGAACATTCTAAAGAAAGAAACAGAGAGGAATGCCGTCAGCGAACTAGCGCTCGGTAAGTTCCAAAAGAAGTAAGAGAAGATAGTATATAATGTCAAATGAACAGTGGACAGGTAAAGTTGTATATGATCATTTACAGGTATAAAATAATTATTCTAACGTGATTATTTGTATTTTGATAAAGAAGTTATTCATGTATATGAGATGAGTCCATCTTACCCTGTGGACTATGGCAACATATAGTACAAGGCCTCGTCATAACCCACGGGAAAACGGCACATGAATTCATGTAGGTGTATTTTAAAGTGACCTCTCGTGCCACAATATACGTTCCGTACCAATCTACCCCTTTTATCCCTGCATATTATATTATATAGATTAAGATTACAGGTCTTGGCCGAATCCATGGATATACAATGTACAGGTTCATGTTCAAGATATAATCATGTGTTCAGGTATTCATGCCAAGTTCATGTCAAGTTACAACCATGGTTCGGTCAAGTTGAGTCAAGTATTCAAGTTCAAGTTTGATATTTGAATTCGAGTGTTCAGGTTCATGATCAAGTATTCAAGTATGTGTTTGATTTTGGATTCTAGTTTGAGTTTGGATTCAGGTTAGAGTCAGAATCTTATGAAAGGATTTAGTTCTTGAATTTCTTAGGTTCGAAAGTAATCGGGCAACTGCTGCACATAAACGATAGGATTTGTGTCTTTTTTCAAGACAATTGTCATTGATAATTCCGTTAAACTTGTCTAACCTAAATAGGAAAGCACTCACTTTCTCCGGCTCCCTGAGGCTCAAGAGAAATGATACCACTTAAACCTATATTAATCTAGAGTCCTTAAATATTTGTTATCTTCCTGTTTACATTGTATTTATATTGTTTGCATCTCTCGAGGAGGTTTTATGAAAAATACTTTAATATTGTTTAAAAATAAACCTCCAGGGTGATTTATGATATTTAGAGTTTTTATAAATATGTATTTTAATTTAGATAGTGTTTTAATGATAAAACCTAATTTTTAAAAGTTTGTGGTATTTTTATGAAAACGGTCTCTTTTGGAAACTTGATGGTATTTTTCATTTAATTTTAACTTTTCATTTGAAAATATGATTTTCACAATTTGTTTTACTGAAAATACGGTTTCATAATTATACATAATTTTCCTAAATTTAGTTTTGTTTAGAATTTTTTTTAAAAAACCGTATTTTTTATTTCCTTTTGAGACCGAATACTCCGTGAGGAGTTCTGCATCTCTCTCTACTATCCCAAAGATGTGTGATAACCCACACCATTCATAAACAGGCCCCCTAACGAGGGCTGTAGAGACGCAATTGCCAAAGGTTAAAAAATATCGATTAAAAGAAACCTTTTTTTGTAAAAATATGGTATTTTAATGTAAAACATATTCTTTGAATTATCCATATATCTATAACAGCGTGCTATAAAATCATAGCGTGCATGTGGGGTAGGTCGTTACCCCATAAATTTTCCTAAGGTATTTATGCTAACTATCGAAATAACGGTTATACTAAAGTTCATGGTATTTTTTTCTGAAAATGTCATTTTATGATTATTTCTCATGGAAAATTGTATTACACTAAAAGCTATATTTATGTGAATAAGGTTAAGAGTGGTTTTATAGTATTGTGATTTATTTTGCTTATCAAGTGGGTGAAAAGGTTTGAAAAGAGATTAATATCGGATCTAACTCCACTTTACCGATATGTTTTCATAATGCGATTTTAGTTGAAAAAAAGGAGAGGGGAAGGGACTTATGGTTTTATAACGTTGAGAAAAGAGTAAGGAAGAGAGGGGGGATCCGTGGCATCATGGTAGCTCCGGAAACGACTCCAATTTTCAACGAAAGAGAACTTGGTTTCTAACTCCACTTGACTCATGTTGCACTTAGAAAATTTTGGAAGAATTTTGATAGAAATTTCAGAATGGGGGAAAGCTAGGGCAGATGGTGGTATTTATAGGGTGAAAAATGAGAGAGGGTGTGAAATAAAATGAATTAAAATAGATTTAATAGTGTTAATTAGGGATTTGAAGAGTCTCTATTTGATTGCACGAAAATCAAACTGTGTAGGGGAGCTAAAGGGACGAGTGTGCAAAGCACGGAGTGATTTGGAGCAAAAGGGACCGTCGGTGGCGGCCAGATGGGGGAAACAGGCGGTAAGATTTTATTCTCTTGCTTCGAGATTCGTGCCATGTGCTTTAATCGGAGTTTACTCATTGCGTCTGTTTGATTTTTTTTGAAACTTTTCATTTCTCCATGTATTGTACGTGCAACTTTTGGGCTTCCGATTTTTTTTTAAAAATCTTTAAAAAATTTGGGGCTGATGGGATTCGAACACACAGGCTACGTCCCAGTAGTGTAGAGGCTTTACCAGTGAGCACCAAGTTGCTTCTTACTTTTATTGAACAAAAGTAACTTATAATTTCTACACATGCTGAAATACCCTTTTCTATACATTTAAACAAATAATTCTGTACAGGGATTTTAGAGTCGTTACATTCTACCCTCCTTATAAAAATTTCATCCTCGAAATTTACATTTAAATAAAGACTAATTTTTCAAAAAAGTAAGGGTATCGTGCACACATATCTTCTTCTCTTTACCAAGTTGATTTTCCCGACAAATCCTTTCTCCACATCACTCGGACCAAGTTCACTTCCTTGTTCCGCACTGTCTTCACATTTCGGTCCAGAATCTCAATTGGTTGCTGCTCACAAGTTAGATCAGTCTATACCGTGAGCACTGAGTGATTAAGTATATGGCTAGGTCGCTCACATATTGTCGTAGTTGGGATATGTGGAACACGTTGTGCACTCCTTCCAAAGAAGGTAGTAGTGCTAAACGGTACGCCGGTTCTCCAACTCGTTCGAGTATGTCGAACGGTCCTATGTATCTTGGACTTAATTTACCCCTCTTGCCAAAACGTATCACTCCTCTATTTGGAGAGATCTTCAAGAATACATGCTCTTCGGATTGAAACTCCAGATGTCGTCGTTTTGCATCTGCCCAATGCTTCTGTCGGTCCTGGGCTATACGCATCTTTTCCCAGATCGTGCGAACCACATCTACAGTTGCCACGATCATATCTGGTCCAAGAAGTTCACAATCTCCAACGTCGTCCCAACTCAGCGGGGAACAACACTTCCGTCCGTAGAGTGATGCGAATGGTGTCATCCCAATGCTTTCCTGGTAGCTGTTGTTATATGAGAACTCCACAAGGTGTAGGTGATCTTCCTACGAACCTCCGAAGTCTAACATACAAACTCTCAGCATATCTTCTAATATATGAATTGTTCGCTCAGACTTTCCATCCGTTTGTGGATGATATGCTGTGCTGAAATTCAGACTCGTTCTCAGGCTAGCTTGCAGACTCCGCCAAAACTGTGATTGGAATCTCGTATCACGATCAGAGACGATGCAAATCGGTACTCCATGTAATCTCACGATCTCCTCCATGTACTTCTTTGCTAACGTCTCGGTTGAGTGGCCAATTCGGAATAGAATAAAGTAAGCCGACTTGGTGAGTCGATCCACAATAACCCAAATCGCGTCATTACCCTTCGTACTCCGAGGGAGAGCAGTCACGAAGTCCATGGTAATGTGCTACCATTTCCATTTCGGAATTGGTAACGGTTGAAGTAGACCAACAGTTCTGTGATATTCAGCCTTCACTTGCTGACATACTTGACACTTTACTATGCTCCTTGATACTTCTCGCTTCATTCCATGCCACCAGTAATATTGTCGTAGATCCTTGTACATCTTTGTACAGCCGAGGTGTACCGAGTACGGAGAGTTGTAAGCTTCTTTCATCAATTCTTCTCAAACGGGTCCGACTGGCACGCATAAACGGCTCCCATACCGCAAGGATCTATCTTCATGGATGATGAAATCAGTTCGAAATCCACTTTCTACTTGTTCTCGGAACTTTTGTAGCTTGGCATCATTTGCTTGAGCTGCCTTGAACTGATTTACAAGAGTGGACTGAACGTGTAAGTTCATCAAATATGAAGCGTTACCTAGCATAACTACTTCGATCTACAATCTGTGCAATTCTTGTTGTAGCTTCCACTGAGCGGTGAGGTTCATTGCTAATGGCTAGCGACTAAGTGTATTAGGAATTACGTTCACCTTCCTAGGATGGTACTGTAGGTTGATGTCGAAGTCCGCCATGAGTTCTAGTCATCTTCTCTGCCACATATTGAGTTCCTTCTGATTAAATATATACTTCAGACTCTTATGGTCAGTGTATATATCCACTCGCTCTCCCAATAAATAGTGACACTAAATCTTGAGGGCGAAAATGACGGCTGCCAATTCTAGATCATGTGTTGGATAGTTGCGTTCATGAAATTTTAACTGCCTTGATGCAAAAGTCACAACTTTTCCATGCTGATGTAGAACAAATCCTGATTATTTACCGGATGCATCACAATGCACATCGAACCCGCCAGATTGATCCGGTATTACAAGAATAGGTGCAAAGGTTAATGTTATGTCCCACTTCCCAGAGTGTGCGAACTACGACACATGACAGAGCCAACCATGCTACCTGTAGATAGGAATCATCCCTCCACAGTCACATTACGGTTGTCTATAGGATATCAAGAACAGTAAAATATAAAATCTATCTAGTACATGTCCATTTGCCAAATAAAAGAGTCAAGAAAATGTATAAGTGGAAACGATAATAATATCTAATAAACAACATCTGAAAATACGTCCCAATATGGGCTCACATCAAGAAATAAAAGCTGCGGAAAATAACTAAACTAAACATCACTAAACTTAATTCCTCACTACTCTGCTTGATGGCTAAAGTACTCCTGTTTAGCCTGCGATAGAGATAGAGGAACTGGACCATGCAAAACCCAGACGTCAGTGCGTCATAATACTAAAATAACAGTAATAACCAGGATGTAACAAGATATGTAAATATGAATATAAATCACAACATAAATATAAATAGTGAGGTATGTGGGTGTATGTGATGTGTAACCTAAAACTGGGCTTCTAGGTTATCTATACTAAAAGTATTTGAAATCAATTAATGTAATCATCATCGTAACCTAATAGTCTATGCCCCGTTCATTCCCCACGGGGCCACGATAACAGGATTATTCTGTAACACCCGGAAAAACGGCAAACAAGATATTCCGTAACGCCCGGAAAACGGCAAACATGTAATTATTCCGTAACGCACGGAAAACGGCAAACAGGATATTCCGTAACGCCCGGAAAATTAGAAAACATGTAATAATAGCATTTTGAGTTACGTTCGGTTTAAATTCTTGATTTCCCATTTACCCTCAAGTTTGTGTTCAAGTCAGGTATTACCAATATAGATCTAATGCCAGCACAGGATCAAGCAGGTACGGGCTTTCATCTATGCAAACAACAAATAACGTCCGTCGGGACAACAAGTCAGGATTGTTGGCATTAGTAACTAGATCCAAGTAATGAGTCAAGTAGTAGGTCTGTGAACATGTCATGTGATGTCTATATATCATACAGATACCAAAATGTAAAACTATAGCGAATATCTGAATACGGTAATCACGACAGATACCAGGATGCATATGTATCCATCTGTAATACCCTGTATACATATCCATGACTAGGTATGATGCAACTAGACAGCATGTTATACTAATATAAATGTAATATGATATAATGAGGTTTCGACATGGAACTAGATATGCAATTCTCAGTACGGGATGCGAACGGATACCGAAAAACGGTAATTATATAACATTGGATGCATAATATAACAAATGTATTATTTTTATTCATATAAATAGATATATTATAACATAGCATGTTGCAAGATATACTTGCCTGATCCGATCTCACGTCGAGGTACGTACATCACGTTCGACGTCGGGTAAACGTCATGATGAAACCACGCACGTACAAGACTAGACCAAGCTAATCCAAGACATGACTGCGCTGGATGATGATGACGACTGGGTCGCCCGGATCGTCGGCGACGTGCGCAACTCCAGCGACGGCTGGAAAACCAAGAATCAAGAAAGAAAAGAAAAGAAAGAAATAAGAGAAGAAGGAGAAGAAGAAGGATGGGTTGGCTTCTGGTGTTGGCTCTGGATTCCGGTTCTGTTAGAAAGGACTCCGCTGACACCTCTTCCTTTCGCCGCGTGATGAAAGTTTAGGATTTTGTGAAGGGTATTTATATAAAGTTTAGGATTTTGTGCAAATTTGGATTTGTGAGGGTGTAAGTGGAAAAAGGGTAGAAAACATTTTAGCTCAGAATTTTATTAAAAATTAAAAACAAAATTGATGGATGGTGCAAGGACACCTCCTACTTGCATGCACACACACTCTCCTCATACCTTCTCCTTGCATGAGGATGGCACCCTTTAGCCTTTGACACCTTCTCCTACATCTCACCCTTCACTCTTCTCATATATATGATATGTTCAGATCATTTAACTAAATTACAAATCTGAAAATTTAAGAAAGAAAAGAAAACCAAATCAAAATAAAGAAGAACAAGAGAAAGGTGAAGCAAGGAGCTAATCTAGGAATTTCCTCACCATTAAGCTAGGACTAAGAGCTTGTGCATCTTGGAGGGTGTTCTTCCAACAAGTTATTATAGGTAAAATCTTTATTCTCAGTAGAGATTTAAAGTCTGGAATTTGTTTAAGTTTGAAATCAAAAGTCTATAATATCGTATTTTAGTTACAACTAAGTTCTGTTTGGATCTGCTATAGTTTATATAAAAAGTAACTTAACAAAATAGTGCCAAAATGATGTATGTTAGACCTATAACAACCCACTGTTTGAAAAATCAGCGGATGAGTTGTGGTTAGAGGTGAAATGCCACTTGAACCCAGAGCTAGCTGGTTCTCCCCGAAATGCGTTGAGGCGCAGCAGTTGACTGGACATCTAAGGGTAAAGACTCAGGGGACAGAGGGGACGACGACGGGGTCAGGGTGATCAGCGGTGAGGAGTTGCAGGCGTGGGCGTTGGGGTTGCAGTGTTGGTCAGGGTTGTGGTGTATGGGTGCAGGGACTGCTCGGGTCGTGGGTTTCTTGGAAGAGGGGAGAAGGTGACGATGTGGTCGAGGGTGAGGAGATGGTGAGGTATGGATGGTCGGCGACGAGGGCTAGGGCTCGGGCGTGGGTTCTCGGAGCTCGGGGTTTGGGTTTTCTTAGGGTTGTTGTGCAAGGATCTCGTGAAGAGGGAGAGGAGGTGGAGAAGGTGGGGATGGTGATGACGATGATGTCGGCGGTGGTCGGCGGTGATCGGCGGTGAGGGGTTTTTAGGGTCTCTGGGCGATGGGTTCTCGGGGTCATGGTCGTCGGGAAAAGGAGGAGAGGGAGATAAGGTCGAGGGGATGATGACGAGGGCGAGGAGATGATGAAGGTGAGGTTGGGACGGTCGTGGGGAGGTCGGCGATGAGGGCTTGGGTCACGGCTAAGGTTGCAAGCGTGGGTTCTCGTCGCGAGGAAGGAGACGAAGGAAAGAGAGAGGAGAGAGGCTGAGAGGTTAAAATTAGGTTTTTAAAAAAATATAATATATATATATAGGGGGAGAAAAAGAGGCAGTTTGTAGAGAGAGAGTGAGAATATAATTAGGATTTAGAATATATATTATAAGTATAAATATTACTGTTAAGGTTTTAAAAAAAATATTTTAATATATATTCTGGGATTATGCAGCTAATACAAATATATTCTGAAAAATACCCGGATCACTTCAAAAAATCTAGTTTTAAAATACGGATAATATACGAATCAGTCAAAACCATAATGCTATGTCGGTTAAATAAAATGCATACCCACAAGAACGGATACACGTAAATGCATGTAGCGATCCAAACGAGTATGTTTCATCAAACTGGACATGAACACGATGTCTGGATACAACTATAGGGTATGGGGTATGATAACAAGGAATGTTAGATATTAAAATATATATTTGGTTATAATTTGAATTATTTAAAATATATGCGGATACTAAAAATATTATACAAGTGTATATCAAATCTAACTGTGCACGGATCCTCTGTACTAATAAGGATATGTCGTGCTCTAGAACCATGATGGGTTTCAAGCATGCGGGTCGGGTCGGATATAACCACAGATACCAAATGCACTATCCGCACCCAAGACGATAATAATCAAAAACTGTCGCAAGATTAGATAATACTCAAATGAAATATGGAATAAATGAACTAGGGTGTTACAGCTAAGCTCGACCTGAGCTCTACAAAATCCTTCTCACATACTTCTGACCACACGATGCTTCATTTTTACGTGTGAGCTTGGTCAGGGGTGCTGCGATCTTTGATAATCCTTCGATGAAGCGTCAGCAGTATCCTGCTAAGCCTAAGAAACTTCTTATATCTTTCACCGTCTTTGGTGTCGGCCACTCGCTGGCAGCTGACACCTTAGCTGGATCCACAGAGATTCCTTCGCCTGAAACGATATGTCCAAGAAATCCGACTTGATCTAGCCAAAATTCACACTTGTTGTACTTGGCGTAGAGTTTGTGTTGTCATAATGTCTCCAGGACAATGCGTAAGTGCTCGGCGTGTTCTTTCCGATTCATTGAATACACCAGGATGTCGTCGATGAAGATAACAACAAAACTGTCCAAGTACTCTCGGAAAACTTGGTTCATCGGGTTCATAAAGATGGCAGGTGTATTGGTCACTCCAAAAGGCATTACGATGTGTTTATAATGGCTACAACGAGTCCTAAACGCCGTCTTTGGAATGTCGGACTCTTTGACCTTCACCTGATGGTAACCTAAACAAAGATCTAGTTTTGAAAAGATACAAGATTCACTTAACTATTCGAAAAGGTCATCGATGCACGGTATTGGATACTTGTTCTTAATTGTCACTTCGTTTAGAGCTCGATAATCCACACGCATCCGGTAGGAACCTTCCTTCTTCTTCACTAGTAACACCGGAGATCCCCAACTTGATGTACTGGGTCGGATCCAACCTTTCTTCGGTAGTTGGTCCAACTAAATACAGATCTCCTTCAATCCCTCCGGACTTAATCTGTATGGAGCTTTGATTACAGGTTGTGCACCGGATTGTAAATCAATACTAAATTCAAGAGCTCGATCGGGAGGCAAACCTGATATGTCTTCAGGGAACACATTCTCGAACTCTCGAACTATCTCAGGTTTTTCTTCTTCAGCTGGTAGAAGGAACACTTCTATATTCTTCGGTTTAGCACGGTAGCTTTCTGGCTCCAAGGTTCTGTCTCCACTTTTGAAATAAAAGACTGGGTGATCTGATATCTCAAATACTACCCTCTTTTGACGACAATCAATTGTAGCATAAAATACTCCCAGCCAATCCATTCCCATCGAAATTTGGTATATCCAGTACTTTGAAATTTGCGTAGAATTCTCGACTGCAAACTACAACTGGGCACTGATCATATCTCAAAGTTGTCTTCAATACTCCATTCCTGAAACTGACATTCCAGCTTAAAATGAGTGGCTTCATAAGAATTGCATGCTGTCATGCCCCGCTTCCTAAAGGAAGGTGAAGAGGTAACGTGGCACGGTCCATAATCTAACTATATTGAAAGTGGTTTATTCAATACAGTTACTTTAAACGTATGAATATCTATAACATGCAGGATATGTACCAAAACGAAATAATAAAAGCAGAAGGCATTTATTTCCATTAACAAAAACTTTATTACATCCCAAGGGAAAAGTAAAATAAACTAAATAGTTTAATTATATCGAAGGAAAGAAGCAAAACCCTAAACATGCGGCCAACAAACAAAAAATATAACTAGCTACTCTTCTGTCGCCAAGTCCGCATAATCTTCACCAGTAGGCTCCACACTTTGATCCTCATCATGATACTCGTCTTCGTCTAACGGATATTCTAGAGATAGAGAAAAGAGGAAAGGAAAGTTCGTCAGCGAATTACACTCAGATAGGATTGCCTCATAAGAAAGTAAGGATACAGGAAAAACAAACAAGTGTATATCGGTATGATATATGTATATAGGTATGATGTATATGTGTAAGAGGGTATGTGGTATATAGGAGTATGTTGTATATAAGGGTATGTTGTATGATGTATCTACCAGGTAAATGTTCGCATTAGTTTATTAAATAAGGGTCTGGATACTCGCGATTATTCCGTTGTGACCATGGAATAACAACTGGGGAAGCGAAATGTACGGTTTCACTTCACAGGATCATGATCGAGTAGTAAGGGAATCCGAGTTTCGCACATCCTTACCTAATCAAACTACCTATCCCCGTTGTTTAGTATAAGGTTTTGATGAATTAGAGTTAGTGTGTATATCATCTAGGCATGAAATTTCCATATTGTGTGTCATCCACTTTTTGGAATTTTTCGCCCTTAAGTAGAGTTAGTATTCGCCCGAAGATCAGGTTAGTATTCGCTCGAATATTGGGTTAGTAGTCGTCCATATATTGGACTATTCACCCTGCCTGCAGGGATCTTAATTTATAAAGTATTTCATATCTAGGTTCGCGCATTCTAACCCTAACCGTATCATGTGTCAGGTATGTCGTAAGTTCGTATTCAAATAGTTGATCTCACTTAATGTCGCATTCCACAATCACTCATTTTAGCTTGTTACCTTTTAAGGTTTGTAATATGGACCATCATATTTTATAGAAATCTTAGTTAATAAAGATCAAGGTATTTAATTGTAGTTATAGTTTATAAGAAAGTCATGGTATTTTAGAGTAAATATAATTTGAGAGACACATGGTATTTTAATGAAAATATCTTTTAATGAAGAATTATGGTATTTATTTGAATTTATCTTTTAATAAAGTTTTAGGTATTCTTTTTGGAAAATGTCTTTTATAAAGATTATGGTTTTTTGTTGAAGATAGCCTTTTAATAAAGGTCGAGGTATGTAAATGAAATTATATCCTTTTTAGGATGGATTAAGGAATTTTTTTGTATATAATAATTTATAAAGTCATGGTATTTATTTGGAGGTAACATTTTAGAAATACGTCCGTGTTGGCAACCGCTGCACATGGGCGGCAGGATTTATTTCCTTTTCAGGGACGATTGCTAATCAACCACGAGATATTTACTTAAAATATTACCCTATTTAAATTAAGATATTTTATTAAAGGTGATATTCTACAAAAAAAACTCCATGTTAGCAACCGTTGCACATGGACGACAGGATTTGTGTCCTTTTCAGGGCGATTGCCTAGTAACCACGAGGTGTTTCATGTAAAATATTACCCTATTATGTTATCTTATTAAACCTTAGTGGTTATAGGATGAAAAATATTAATATAATAATATTCCCTTTAAGTGAAAGGGTATTAATATGAAAAACTATAATATAACTATCTTATTAGAAGAATATGGTATGTATGTGAATATAACTTGTTTTGATAATATCGTAAGGTATATATAGTCTTAGGTATTAGAACAACCTGCCCTAAGGTGGAAGGGGTTTAATAAAACTAAAATAATTAGTGAATAAGAGTAAAAAATAAAATATCATTTTAATGTGCCAAAAGTATTTTATTCACATTGTCCTATATCTTATGGGTACTTTAATTAAATATAACGTATTAATAAAATGAGGGTATTTTGTGGAAGTAACCTATTTCGATACCTAATTGGTATCATGGGATAAGATTGCCATCTCAACTTAGCATCCAGTAAGCAAGTGTAGTTTTTATGATCATGGATATATGTATACATGAGGGATAGATCATTACCCCGTGATATCAATATCAAAGTTATGATTTTTATTTAAATATGATGGCACTATAATCTAAACAAGCAATATTTATTTTTAATATCATTTTATGGAGTGTGGAGAGATTAAAAATTCAGATTTAAGAGTTAAGAAAGAAGATGACAGATACAAGATGGTGAGAGGTAGATCATACCTTTGTTTTGAGATGAAAATTTAGGAAGCCGAAACATCTTGTTGCTCTAAAACGTGAATATCCCCACGTTCTGATTTTTCCTTGATGATTGGGTGGAACCACAGCGTCGGCGTCATCGAGACGAAGGTCTGGGTATTTTTTCAGAATTTTCGGAGTTCTGTGGTGTGAGAAAAGTGATTAGGAAGGGGCTGTATATATAGGGTTTAATTATAATAATAAAATCCCAAAAACCCAGTCAAATCCCACAAAAATCCGCACCCACAATGATTGCAAATCATTGCTTGATGATTAGCCATCGCCGCCATCAAATCATGGCTGTTGGATATAAATCCAACGGCCCGTGATCACCCCGGCCCCGGCCTCGTCACGAGTAGGGAGGCCATGCGTTTTTGCGTGGTCCCCATCCCGTGGGCGCCGCCATCTCCCTTGGGTCATAGGATTTAAAATCCAATGGTCCAGGTTTATCACCTTTTTCCATTTTTTTATATAAATTTATATATTAAAATCTAAAACTGTTTTTATAAAACCGAATTTGTTTTGGAATAAAAATATTTTTTAAAATATGAGAAAAATCAAAAAAAATGTATCTTGTTGTTATCTTCAGTTTAAAAATGATTTTGGGCTAAAACTAAATAATATTCCCATATCTATGATATTTATTAGTTATTATAATTATTTAAAATCTAGTTTATCCTTGAAACTCATTTTAATTATGAAATAATTATTTTAATTGATAATAAAAATATGTAAATTATTTTAAGGCATTATAAAATTTCATTAAAACATTTTAAGCCCAAAAAAATATAAATAGATTTTAGAAAATTCCTTTAATTATATTTCAATGCTTTAAAAATTACTAACATTACTTTTAAAAATAAAAATCATTAAAATAAAATATTTCTCCATCAACTAAATACGCAAATAAATACTTGGTACTAAATAAAAGACCTTTTATTGGGTATTAGAAAATACGGTCGTTACACGTGCGTTCTCACGAATTGTTGTGATTTGAAGCAGTGTGAAACTCCAGTGTCGAAAAGTGCGAGTGCAGCAAGGGTGGCTACTAGTATAGTACCTAAATTGTGTGAGATTGTGTTTAGATATAGGGAAAATATAACTATGCACAAGAATTGAAAGGTTGAAAGGATGGGAAAATTTACAGGTGATGACTTGTCCTGTGGCTTCGGCCTCCTCGACCGTCATTGTAAAAGCATGCCGTCTCAGTATATTCCTCCTCGCCGGAGGCACATTCTTTTGCCCTTGAGGTACGTTTCTCTGTGCCTGATGGAATTAACACTGAGGTTGTGCTGGTGGTCCACGTGGAGCTGGTGTAGGAAGAGCTGGGCGGGGTGCAGGTGCCTGAATGGCTGGCCTATGCGGAGCTGGAATTGCAGGTCTGGGTGCTGGTGTTGTGTTACTATGATATGGGCATACTCCTATAGCATGAGTAGATGCGCCACAAATCAACATGGGCCATTTGCACGTCTGCGGTTCTTTGCCAAATGTCCAGTTCTCTTGCAGTAGAAACAGAAATCTGGACCGGACCAGTTAAACGATCCTCCTGGCCTCTTGGGTGCAAAAGTCGGCCTAGAAGAGGCTCCTCCTGTCATCTGGGTAGCAGGGTGTTTGATTCCGGCTGCTAGAGGCTTACCTTTTTTCTTGACCATAGCTTCATAAAGGCGTGCTGCCTTCAGTGCGAGTTCATGAGTTGGATAGTCTCCTGTAGCTAAAGCCGTCTGAATCTCCGGGTTTAAGCCTTGTTGGAATCGTCTAGCCCAAATCTCATCGGTCGGGATCAAGTGTGTCGCGAACCTGATAAGATGTTGATGTCAGGATAGTGATGTGTTTTACGGAATAGAATTTGATATGAATTCTTTATTTGCTGAGCATGATGGATTCAGCATCATATTCATCCACTGATTTTACCCACATAGAGCCTTTTTGTAGGTGGATGAACCGTTTTTCCTTCTCAAAGCGAGCAGTCTCGGAGAAAAACTTCGCATCGAACAGATCGCGAAACTTTTTCCACTCTATTGATTGTGTGAGATGGATTTCCTTGACTTTCCACTAGACTTTAGCATTTTCGGTGAGGTGGAGCTTAGCTACACGAATCCAAGCTATGTCTAGTACTTGCACTGTTGTAAGATCGTCCTTGATACTTTGGGCCTATTCTTCGGCCTCAAGAGGACTCTCTTTCCCTGAAAAGTTCCTTGGATGCAACGCACGAAATTGCTTTACTCCAGGTGCTTCGGCTTCAGGGCGGTTTATGAGAATAGCAGTTTGCTGCTGCTGGCCCTCCAGAAGACTTTTGATGGCTTTTAGAAGCGCCATATGTTCATTGATCGGAGCAGCATCAGTAGGGAGAGGTGGTAAGGTAGGTGGTGGTGTGTTGCTATTGACGTTGGTACCGGTGTTGTTGGGAGAATCCATTACCCTGATAAAAAAAGGAAAGGTTAGGATAGATTCAAGAAATTTAAAATGCAAGGAATGTATAGTTGCTGATTCTTATAATTCTTGTGATATATTGCTTAAGACTTCATGTAAAACAGACCTGTATAGACCGCCAACAAAACCTGTCATACCCCACTTCCAAGTAGACAGAAACGGTGACGTGGCAAGCCCACAACGTATTACTATGAAAATACGTTAACCGTAATTAAGCAATATAACAATAAGAAAGAATGAAAAGAGTAATAAAATAAAACAGTAACTTTATTTACATTCAACTTTACATACAACTATCTGGAAATAAAAGATACAATAATAATGCAAAATGCCTAAACAATGGCATAATGAAAGTAAGTACAGATAGTAAGAAGCTAGTGGTCTGGCTGAGTAACAAACTGGTCCAAGTCTTCCAGGCTCGGCTCTATTTCCTCAGAGTCTGATCCTCCTGACAAACATTCCAAAGAAAAAAACAGAAAAGAATGTCGTCAGCGAACTAGAGCTCAGTAAGTCTCAAAAGAAGTAAGAGAAGATAGTATATGATGTCAAATGAACAGTGGACACGTAAAATTGTATATGATCATTCATAAGTATAAGATAATTATTCTTACGTGATTATTTGTAGTTTGATAAAGAAGGTATTCATGTATACGAGAGGAGTCCATCTTATCCAGTGAACTATGGTAACATGTAGTATAAGGCCCCGTCATAACCCACAGGACAAAGGCGCGTGAATTCATGTAGGTGTCTTTTAAAGTGACCTCTCGTTCCACGATATACGTTTCGTACAAATCTACCCATTTATCCCAGTGTATTGTAATGTATAGATTAAGATTACAAGCATTGGCCGAATCCATGAACATACAATGTACAGGTTTGTAACACCCTAGTACATCTATACTATATTTTGGGTATTTCAAATCTTGCAGCAAAATTCTTTGCTATTGTTGCTTTTGGGTTGCGAATGATGCAATTAGCAGCTGTGGTTATTATTCGACCCGGCCCGCATGGTTGAAATCCAACATGGTTCGAGATTATATCAGGTATTTGCTAGTACAGTGTATCCATGCAAATCTAGAATACACATACATATATAATATATTTTAGAATCTACATATCTTTTATAATACAATATAAAACCAAATAATATTTTCCCATCTAGCCTTACATGTCATAGTACCATATATCAGGTGGTTGCGCCCGTACATCGTGTTTGTATCCTAAGGGTTAGACAGACGATTATTTGATCTCTACGTATATTTACGTAGATCCGTATTTGGGGGTATATGTTTTTAATTATATACATTTGCATCATGGTTTAAATTCTTATGTATATTCCTCGTATTTAAAAACTAGATTTTTAAAGGGGTACGGGTAATATTCGGAATAATCTGGTATTATCTGTAAAATCCCACAATATATATATAATATATTATATATAGATAATATATATGAGTTAAATATATTTAAATTTTTAAATAAAACTTTCTCTATCTATCTCTCTCTCTAACTCTCTCTCTCTATCACTCCACGTCCCCACATCTCTATCCCTATATATATATATATATATAATAAATTTATAAAACCTTATATATATATAATAAATTTATAAAACCTTATATATATATAATAAATTTATAAAACCTCTCTCTCCCTTCCCTCGTTTCTCTTCTTCTCGTCGCCTAACCCCGAACCCTAACCCACGCCTCCCATCTTCGCAACTCGTCGTCGTCGACTCCGCCTCCTCGTCATCACCGCCCTCACCTCTTCCTCTTCCCTAAGACCTCGCCGGAGCTCCAAAACCCGATAGCAAGAAGCACTTCCTTCAATCCCTCATCGACATCGTCACCACCCCTCGTCGTCGCCGCCCTAGCGTCGTTGTAGTCCTCTCCCCTGCCTCGCTATCACCTCCTCCTCTCCTCCACCTTTCTCGACGACCAACAAGCTCCTAACTTAGACCCCGACATCAAGAACCCATCAACCCCACCTCGTCTCGACCTCGTCGCCGAAACCGACCACCACCCTCATCCCCCGTCACCTTCTCGTCTCCTCATCAACAACCCAGAGCACCACACCACACCCTCTTCTTCACCCCCTGCTCTTTCCCCAATCACTCTAACCCTCACGGCAACCCATCTCGTCGACCTCGCCGTCGGCCTCGCCGCCACCTCGCCGCCACCATCTCTGTTGTCATCACCAACCCCAGGACACCAGAAAACCCCGTCATTACCTTCTTCTTCTGTTCTTTCTTACCCTTCTTTCTTTCTTCATCTCTTTTCTTTTCTTCCGATCATCTCGCCGGAGTTGCGCACGTCGCCGACGATCTAGACGACCCAGTCACCATCGTCGTCTGACTTAATTACTACGTCACACAGCTGCTCAGCCAGGTCAATTCCTGCGTGCGTAAGTTTTGCGTCGTGACTTTATTTCGGTGTCAGAACGTGACATCCGTATCTCGACATGAGATTCGATTAAACAAGTTCTAAACTTGCAACATGCTATTATGATTCTATCGATATTTATATGCTTGACTATAGAACATACATTTTAATATTCAGCAAGTAGTAATGATTTACAGTTTTATAGTATCCATCTGTATCCGTACCGATTGCATACCGGATCATCACAATATTATCATAATAATATACCAGTTCAGTATTTTATCTAGTTTGCAATATACATGGTAATGGACGTAAAACGATTTTTACAGATAGATACATATACATCCTGGCATTAGTTGTGGTTACCGTGTTTCGAAATTGGTTATAGTTTTACATTCGGTGTCTATTTGGGTTAAAATATATTGCATGACATGTTCATGACCCACTACCAGACTTGTTACTTAAATTTTATTACTAATGCCGACAATCCCGACTTGTTGTCCTGACGGACATGGCCTATTGTCTACATAGACAAGACTTGTACCTGCTTGATCCTGTGTTGGCATTAGATTTATATTATCAATACCCGACTTGAACACAAAACCTTAGGGGTAAGGGGAAATCAATACTAAAACTGGACCTATAACTCAACAGTTCGATACTCTAGATACTGATCAGTCTTTACGGGCTCGGCCAGCTTCGAAATGATGCTGCCAACATCATTCATCTGTACATATTACCCGTTTACTACTTAGCGGCACGTTTCGGATTCAGCCCGAGAATCTTGACTGTGGTCCCAGGCACGCGCGGGATACTATTGAATTATATCGACGATTCCATTAAATTGATTTCAAAGACTTGTAGAATAGATAACCTAGAGGCACGGACTTTAGGATACGCATAACATACCTATATATCACGGTTTTATACCTGGGTTATTTATTTATACTCATGTTTAATTATAGCATTCTATCCTGGTTATTGCGATTATTTTGATATTATGACGCACTGACGTCTGGGTTTTACATGGCCCAGTTCTTCTGACATTATCGCAGGCAGATCAGGAGTATTTCAGCAAGCAAGCCGAACAATAAGGAGCTAGATGTTTAGCTTAGAGATACTTAGTTTCTTTTATTTTCCGTATTTTATTTTATCGATGTGAACCCATAAAGGACATGATTCAGAGATCGTTATTTATTGGATCTTGATTCGTTTCCGCTATACGCATTTCTTGATTTTATTTACTGTGGTAGATGGACATCTTCGCACTAAAAATTTAGTAGTTTGTTGTTCTTGATATCCGATTGACAACCGTAATGTGACTATAGAGGGATTATTCCTAACCATAGGTAGCATGGTTGGCTCTGTCGTGTGCCGTATTTACGTATCTTGGAAAGCAGGGCGTGACAGGGTTTGTTTGGTATCAGAGCCATACGATTTAGGGTTAGTCAAGTTTGGTTCTTTTGTAGTTGGGTATTGAACCCAATACACTAACCAGGGAATCCGGAATTAGGAACATGTCCTGCCACATTACTATCTTGCTAGTCTTGAATCTATAGCTATCGATATCTTGTTTATTGAATCATGTTTATCGTTACTAATCCCCTTCAGTGTCTTGGCTCTAGAATCATGGCAGATAGAGATTTGCGGTCATACCAGAGGCGTGTTGATAACGCCGTATTGCTTGGAGTTGTACGTGGTATGCTTAAAAACTAGAAGCGGCAAACTGAGCTAAATCAGCGGCAGGCCGAGGCTTTCCAGGAAGGTCTGTGGATGATCCAGCAGTCCGTGGTTGCAGCAGCACCCAGGCCAACACAGCGTGAGGGCACCGTGGAGGACTTTAGGAAGCTCGGTACATCCACATTTACTGGACTGGAGGAGCCATTGCCGGCGGAGAAGTGGCTAGTTGATACAGAGAACCTGCTCGTTGCCGCGCAGATTCTAGATGAGAAAAGGGTGGATGTCGTATGCATCCAATTGGAGGATTACGCTCGCGAATGGTGGCTCGTAGAAGAGACCCATCTGACCAAGCCGATCAGTTAGGCGACTTTTTCGCGTAGCTTCTTGGAGAAGTTCTTTCTGCAATCTGCTCGGGAGGAAATGGAAGAGAAGTTCATTAGCTTGAAGCAGAATAGTGGATCCGTTGATACACATGAGGCTGAGTAGACCAGGCTCAGTCGATTTGCGGGGACCTTAGTTGCCAATAAGTTAGATAGGGCAAGGCGGTTTATGCGTAGCTTGGATATGGAGATTCAGATACACATCATATCTCTGGGATTGACCATCTTCTCCTAAGTTCTCAAAGCAGCCAGGGAGTAACAGAGTTTATTGGTAAAGGCAAAGGGTAATCTATAGCAAGAAGTTATAGTGCGGAAGCCGGCGTTTATGCCAAACAGAGCTCCTGTACGCGGAAGCATTCCGGTAAACAAGTGAGGCACTGTACCTATGAAGAAGCCTTTTGTATCCGATCAGAAAAAAAGTGTGATTTGTGGCTTTTGCCATCTACCCGGACACTTACAGAAGGACTATCGGCGGAGGCTCGGACTTTGCTTAGTTTGTGGATCAGCTGACCATACCATCAGTGCTTGCCCTTCGAAGCTACGATTGAGATACGATATTCAGAAACCACTGCAGAAGCATATTCATGGGCAGAAGCTGATCACTCAGAGGCCTAATCAAGCACGGGCATTCACCTTGACGGCCGAGGAGGCCAAGTCGTCAGATAATGTTGTTTCAGATATCCTACTTGTTTATAATTTTCCCGCATTGGCATTATTCGATTCAGGTGCATCCCATTGCTTCATGTCATCCAAGTTTATTAGTGCACACTCTATTCCACACACGGCCCTGTCAAGTTGCTGGGACATACACACTTGGAATGGGAGAATTGTATCGAGCAGTGAGTGCAAGGGTTGCTCGATCGTTATTTGCGGACGGGAGTTATTCACGAATTTCTTGGTGATTGATACTAGCAGCTATGATGTTGTCTTGGGAATGGACTTTCTTGACACTTTCCATGCTCACGTTGATTGAAGGGCAAAGAAAGTGTTTTCCAGATTCCCGGACATCCGGAGTTCATATTTTTGGGAGGTAGCAAATCTGTCGGGCCAGTCGAATTTAGGGCTAGGCCGACTAATGCCGTTCTTTCGTCGATGGAAGTAAACCAGGAAGAAGCACCAGCGGTAGTTCGGGACTTTATGGATGTGTTCGAGGATATCTCGGGTTTACCGCCAAAACGATATGTGGAGTTCGCGATTGATCTTATTCCTGGAGCAGCGCCGATTTCAAAGGCTTATTATCCAATGACGCCAGTGGAACTGGAAAAGGTAAAGAAACAAGTTACCGAATTACTAGAGAAGGGTTGGATTCGCAGCAGCAATTCACCTTGGGAAGCTCCAGTTCTTCTAGTCAAGAAGAAGGATGGCACGCGGAGGATGTGCATCGATTTTCGAGAATTAAATCAGGTGACTATTAAGAACAAGTACCCAATCCCTCGCATCGGCGAATTTTTCGATCAACTCAGTGGCTAAGGATATTCTCAAAGTTGGATTTGCGATCCGGATATCACTAAGTTCGGGTGAAATCAGAAGATATTTTCAAAACAGCGTTCCGAACTCGATATGGGCATTACGAGTACTTAGTGATGCCATTTGGAGTTACTAACGCACTGGCAATATTTATAGACTTGATGAACCGAATCTTTTTACCGTACCTGAACCAGTTCATAGTGGTGTTTATTGATAATATTCTGGTCTATTCGAATAGCAAAGAAGAGCATGTAGAACACTTGAGGATCGCACTGCAAACATTGAGACAAGAAAAGTTATATGTTAAGATGAGCAAGTGTAAGTTTTGGCTCGAAGAACTAAAGTTCTTGGGTCATGTTGTATTCGGAGATGGAATTGTCGTTGACCCTGAAAAGATTGCAACTGTTCATGATTTGCCAATTCCAAAGAATGTAGGGGAGATCAAAAGTTTTCTTGGGCTTGCCGGATATTATAGAAGGTTTGTGGAGAATTTCGCTCGAATAGCAGAACCATTGACCAAGTTAACACGAAAGGAGGTACCGTTCGTATGGACCGAGAAGTGTGCATTAGCTTTTGAAGCATTGAAGCAAAGATTGACCACCACTCCTATTCTGACAGTGCCAAGCGGTTCCGGAGGGCTGGTTATTCACAGCGACGCGTCTGGGAAAGGCTTGGGATGTGTTCTAATGCAGCATGAGAAGGTCATAGCTTATGCGTCAAGACAATTGAAAACTCATGAGAATAACTACCCAACTCATGATCTGGAGTTAGCAGCAGTGATTTTTGCTCTGAAGATTTGGAGACACTACTTATTAGACGAAAAGGTAGAAGTATTTACCGATCACAAAAGCCTAAAGTATGTATTCACACAGAAAGAGCTCAACATGAGACAGCGTAGATGGCTAGAGCTGATGGCTGAGTATAATCTTGATCTAAAATACCATCCGGGGAAAGTTAATGTAGTACCGGATGCTCTAGGTCGGTTACCAGCGATATGGATGTTGACTGCACAAAAGGAGATTATAGCTGATCTTCAGAGATTTGAATTGGAGATTGTACTACCAAATTCTTCGGGACAGTTGATGCAATTGCAAGTACAGTCATCCTTGATCGATAATATTAAAGCAGCGCGGTCGCATGATCCAAGATTGCAAAAGTTTCGAGAACAAGTAGAAGCGGGATTTCAAACAGATTTTTTGATTCATGAAGATGGTTCGTTACGATATGGGAGCCGTTTATGTATGCCTAAAGGAGATGTTTATGAAGAAGTCTTGAAGGAGGCTCATAGTTCCACGTATTCAGTGCATCCGGGAGGCATGAAGATGTACATAGATCTGCGACAACATTTCTGGTGGGAAGGCATGAAAAGGAAGATTGCTCGCTACGTATCGAAGTGCTTGGTGTGTCAGCAAGTCAAGGCTGAATATCAAAGGGTAGCTAGTTTGTTGCAACCACTTCCGATTCCTCAAAGGAAGTGGGAACATATAACCATGGATTTCGTTGCTGCTTTACCATGGTGTCTAAAGGGCAATAATGCAGTTTGGGTGATTGCCGATCGATTGACTAAGGCAGCTTATTTTATACCGTTTCGAGTTGGTCAGTCAACGGAGGCTTTGGCAGAGCGGTACATGTAGGAGATTGTGAGATTGCATGGAGTACCCATAAGCATCATTTCGAATCGTGATACTCGATTTCTATCCCACTTTTGGAGGTCTATAGGAAAGTTTGTGAACTCGCTTCAAGTTTATCACAGCCTATCATCCCCAGACAGATGGCTAGTCTGAATGAATGATCCAAACTCTTGAAGATATGTTGAGAGTATGCATGTAAGACTTTAAGGGTTCATGGGAGGATCATTTGCACTTAGTGGAGTTTTCATACAATAACGGTTTTCTGGCGACTATACAGATGGCTCCATTCAAAGCATTATACGGTCGTAAGTGTTGCTCACTGGTCTGTTAGGACGACGTTGGAGAAAGAAGATTGTTGGGACCAGATATTATTATGCAAACGGTGGAGAAAGTTAACATGATCCGAAATCATATGAAGGTAGAACAGGATCGACAGAAAAGTTGGGATGATACTGGAAGAAGACATCTGGAGTTCGCGGTTGGTGATCTTGTGTCCTTGAAGATATCACCGACTAGAGGAGTAATCCAATTTTGCAGTCGAGGCAAACTTAGTCCTCGATTCGTAGGACCTTTCGATATTATCGAGCGTGTTGGAGAGGTAGCTTATCGATTGGCTTTACCACCATCCTTGGCGGGTGTTCATGATGTGTTTCATGTATCATAACTCCGCAAGTATGTTAGAGATGAGACGCACGTCCTGGATCACTCGGAACTGACAGTAAGGGAAGATTTAACGTATGAAGAGCAACCAATGATTATTGTGGATCTACGAGAAAAAGTCCTCAAGAATAAAATTATCCCGCTAGTATTCGTTTCATGGGGGAATCGTTCGCACGGAGAATCTACTTGGGAACGTGAAGACGAGATTCGACAAAAGTTTCCACAGCTCTTTTCTTAGATCCGTAGTTTCTTGTCTTTTCTTGTTCTGTGATTTTCGAGGACGAAATCCTTTTGTAGTTAGGTATAGTGTAACACCCTAGTATATCTATACTATATTTTGGGTATTTCAAATCTTGCGGCAAA
The DNA here is from genome assembly GCA_030015575.1 of Agapanthus africanus. NCBI lineage: Eukaryota > Viridiplantae > Streptophyta > Magnoliopsida > Asparagales > Amaryllidaceae > Agapanthus > Agapanthus africanus. The sequence continues at coordinate 307,153,581 of CM057339.1, forward strand.
ATTCTTTGCTATTGTTTTGGGTTGCGAATGATGCAATTAGCAGCTGTGGTTATTATTCGACCCGACCCGCATGGTTGAAACCAAACATGGTTCGAGATTATATCAGGTATTTGCTAGTACAGTATATCCATGCAAATCTAGAATATATATACATATATAATATATTTTAAAATCTATATATCTTTTATAATACAATATAAAACTAAATAATATTTTCCCATCTAGCCTTGCATGTCACAGTACCCCATATCAGGTGGCTGCACCCATACATCGTGTTCGTATCCTAAAGGTAAGACAGACGATTATTTGATCACTACGTATATTTACGTAGATCCGTATTTGGGGTATATGTTTTTAATTATATACATTTGCATCATGATTTAAATTCTTACGTATATTCTTCATATTTAAAAACAAGATTCGGAGTAATCTGGTATTATCTGTAAAATAATGCAATATATATATATAATATTATATATATATAATATATTATATATAACTAATATATATCAGTTAAATATATTTAAATTTTTAGATGAAAATTTCTCTGTCTCTCTCTCTTTCTCTAACTCTCTCTCTCTATCACTCCCTGTCCCCATATCTCTCTCTCTCTCTTTCTCTCTATCTCTCTCTCTTTCTAACTCTCTCTCTCTCTATCACTCCCCGTCCCCACATCTCTCTCTCTCTCTCCCTATATATATATATATATATATATATATAATAAATTTATAAAACCTCTCTCTCTCCTCCCCCGTTTCTCTTCTTCTCATCACCTAACCCCGAACCCTAACCCACGCCTCCCGTCACCGCACCTCGTCGTCGTCGACCTCGTCATCACCGCCCTTACCTCCTCCTCTTCCCCGAGACTTCCCCGGAGCTCCGAAACCCAATAACAAGAACCCACCTCCTTCAAACCCCCATCGACCTCGTCGCCACCCCTCGTCGTCGCCGCCCTAGCGTCGTCATCGTCCTCTCCCCTGCCTTGCTATCACCTCCTCCTCTCCTCCACCTTTCCCGACGACCACCAAGCTCCTAACCTAGACCCCAACACCAAGAACCCATCAACCCTACCTCATCTCAACCTCGTCACTGAAACCGACCACTACCCTCACCCCCATCACCTCCTCTTCTCCTCATTAGCAACCCTAGAGCTCCACACCACAACACACCGCACCCTCTTCTTCACCCCCTGCACTTTCCCCGATCACTCTAACCCTCACGGAAACCCATCTCGTCGACCTCCCCGTCACCTCGCCGTTGCCATCTCTGCTATCATCACCTACCCCAGAACACCAGCAAACCCCGCCATTACCTTCTTCTTCTGTTCTTTCTTCTTCTTTCTTTCTTTTCTTCTTTCTTTCTTCATCTCTTTTTTTTCTTCCGATCGTCTCGCCGGATTTGCGCACGTCGCCGACGATCCAGACAACCCAGTCACCGTCGTCATCTAACCCAGTTACCATGTCATGTAGCTACTCAGCCAGGTCAAGTCCTACGTGCATAAGTTTTGCGTCGTGACTTTATTTCGGCATCGGAACGTGACATCCGTATCTCGACGTAAGATTTGATCAGGCAAGTTCTAAACTTGCAACAAGCTATTTTGATTATATCGATATTTATATGCTTAACTATGTACATACGTTTTAATATTCGGCAAGTAGTAGCGATTTACAGTTTTATAGTATCCGTATGTATCCGTACCGATAATAGTTTACCTAGTTGTATGCTAGATCATCACAATATTAACATACTACTATATCAGTTCAGTATTTTATCTAGTTTGCAATTTACATGGTAATGGATGTAAAACGGTTATTACAGATAGATACATATATATCCTGGCATTAGTTGTGGTTACCGTGTTTCGATATTGGTTATAGTTTTACATTCGGTGTCTATTTGAGTTAAAATATATTGAATGACATGTACACGACCCACTACCAGATTTGTTACTTGAATCTTATTACTAATGCCGACAAACCTGACTTGTTGTCCTAACGGACGTGACTTGTTGTTTACATAGACAAGACATGTACCTTCTTGATCCTGTGTTGGCATTAGATTTATATCATCAACACCCGACATGAACACAAAACGTTGGGGGTAAGGGGAAATCAATAATGAAACCTGACTTGTAACTCAACAGTTCGATACTCCAGATACTGATCAGTCTTTACGGGCTCGGCTAGCCCCGGAATGATGTTGCTGGCATCATTCATCTGTACATGTTACCTGTTTACTACTTAGCGGCACGTTTCAGATTCAGCCCGAGAATCTTGACCGTGGTCCCGGGCACGCACGGGATACTATTAAGTTACATTGATAATTCCATTAAATTGATTTCAAAGACCTATAGAATAGATAACCTAGAGGCACAAACTTTAGAATACACATCACATACCTATATCTCATTGTTTTATACCTAGGTTATTTATTTGTACTCATGTTTAATTATAGCATCCTATCCTGGTTATTGCGATTATTTTGATATTATGACGCACTGACGTCTGGGTTTTGCACGACCCAATTCCTCTGACATTATCGCGGGCAGATCAGGAGTATTTCAACAAGAAAGCCGAACAATAAGAAGCTAGATGTTTGGTTTAGAGATACTTAGTTTGTTTTATTTTCCGTAGTTTATTTTATTGATGTGAGCCCATAAGGGGCATGATTCAGAAATTGTTATTTATTGGATCTTGATTCGTTTCCGCTATACGAATTTCTTGATTTTATTTACTGTGGCAGATAGACATCTTCACGCTAAAGATTTAGTAGTTTACTGTTCTTGATATCCAATTGAAAACAGTAATGTGACTATAGAGAGATTATTCCAAACCATAGGTAGCATGGTTGGCTCTGTCGCATGCCGTATTTATGTATCTTGGGAAGCGAGGCGTGACAGGGTTCATGTTAAAGATATAATCATGTATTCAGGTATTCACGTCAAGTTCATGTCAAATTACAACCATGGTTCGGTCAAGTCGAGTCAAGTATTCAAGTTCAAGTTTGATATTTGAATTCGAGTGTTCAGATTCATGATCAAGTATTCAAGTCTATGTTTGATTTTGTATTCTTGTTTGAGTTTGAATTCAGGTTGGATTTAGAATCTTATGAAAGGATTTGGTTCTTAAATTTCTTAGGTTTGGGAGTAATCGGGCAACTGCTGCACATGGACGGCAGGATTTATGTCTTTTTCCAAGACAATTACCATTGATAACTCCGTTAAACTTGTTTAACCTGAATAGGCAAGCACTCACTTTCTCCGACTCCCTGGGGCTAAAGAGAAATAATACCGCTTAAACCTATATTAATTTAGAGTCCTTAAATATTTGTTATCTTGTTGTTTACATTGTATTTATATTGTTTGCATCTCTCGAGGGGGTTTTATGAAAAATACTTTAATATTGTTTAAAAATAAACCTCGATAGTGATTTATAATATTTAGAGTTTTTATGAATATGTATTTTAATTTAAATGGTATTTTAGTGATAAAACCTAGTTCTTAAAAGTTTGTGGTATTTTTATGAAAACGATCTCTTTTGGAAACTTGATGGTATTTTTCATTTAATTTTAACCTTTCATTTGAAAATATGATTTTCACAATTTGTTTTACTTAAAATACAGTTTCATAATTATATATAATTTTCCTAAATTTAGTTTTGTTTAGAAAATTCATGTTTTCTTAAAAATCGTATTTTTTATTTCCTTTCGAGACCGAATACTCCGTGAGGAGTTCTGCATCTCGCTCTACTATTCCAAGGATGTGCGATAACCCGCACCATCTATAAACGGGTCCCCTGACGAGGGTTGTAGAGGCGCAATTGCCAAGGGTTAAAAAATATCGATTAAAAGAAACCCTTTTTGTAAAAATATGGTATTTTAATGTAAAACCTATTCTTTGAATTAAGTATACATCTAGAACATCGTGCTATGAAATCATAGTGTGTTTGTGGGGTAGGTCTTTACCCCATGAATTTTCCTAAGGTATTTATGCTAATTATCAAAATAACGGTTATACTAAAGTTCATGGTATTTTTTTTTTTTTTGAAAATGTCATTTTATGATTATTTCTCATGGAAAATTTTATTACACTAAAATCTAAATTGATGTGACTAAGGTTAAGAGTGGTTTTATAGTGTTGTAATTTATTTTGCTTATCAAGTGTGTGAAAAGATTTGAAAAGAGAGTAATATCGAATCTAACTCCACTTTACCGATATGTTTTAAAAATGCGATTTTAGTTGAAAAGAAGGAGAGGGGGAAGGGACTTACGGTTTTATAACGTCGAGAAAAAAGTAAGGAAAAAAGAGGGGCATCCATGGCGTCACGGTAGCTCCGGAAACAACTTCGATTTTCAACGAAAGAGAATTTGGTTGCTAACTACACTTGACTACACTTGCTCTTGGAAAATTTTGAAAGAATTTTGATAGAAATTTCAGAATGGGGGAGAGCTAGGGCATGGGGTTGTATTTATAGGGTAAAAAATGAGAGAGGGTGTGAAATAAAATGAATTAAAATATATTTAATGGTGTTAATTAGGGATTTGAAGAGCCTCTGTTTGATTGCAGGAAAATCAAACAGTGCAGGGGAGTTGAAGGGATGAGTGTGCAAAGCACGGAGTGATTTGGAGCAAAGAGGACAGTCGGTGGCGGCCAGATGGGGGAAACGGGCGGTCAAATTTTGTCCTCTTGCCTCGAGATTCATGCCACGTGCTTTAATCAGTGTTTACTCCTCATTGCGTCTGTTTGATTTTTCTGAAACTTTTCGTTTCTCCGTGTATTGCATGTGCAACTCTTGGGATTCCGAAAAAAAATTTAAAAAATCTTTTAAAAATTTGGGGCTGATGGGATTTGAGCTTACGGCTACGTCCCAGCAGTGTAAAGGCTTTACCAGTGAGCTACAAGTTGCTTCTTATTTTTATTTAATAAAAATAACTTATAATTTCTACACGGGCTGAAATACCATTTTCTATACATTTAAACAAATAATTCTGTACAGAAATTTCAGAGTCGTTACACACTGGGTACCATACCGGGTACACCATGTATCCGCAATCAGTTTCTCCCTATCCCTCGATTTGGATAATACTCATATCTCAGCACCCAGAAAACTCATGGTGGACGTAAAATATTATATCAAGAGAAAACCGCATTTTAAAATATTCACAAATTTTATAAAATGATATCCACGGCTCCTCAAATCTCAGAAATCCCATGAAAACACTATCTCATAAGAATTTGGCAATAATGGAACAACATATAAACGTACAGAACAGTAATATAATGCACGCTGATGTGAAATGAACAGTAATCTAAGGCACGGGCAAGAATATAGTATGATGCGAAATAGCAATGTGTACGTGAAATATACGAGTTGGTGTACTACAAGCGTGTTCATATAAGCAATGTAAAGAAAGTACAATATCCAGAACAGTACGTGGTGCTGAATAATAAGTAGTAATCTATAATGCTATCAAGATATAGTATGATACGGATAACATAGCAAGTCCTATATGTGTATGTGGCATGGCAATTACCAATGAGGTGTAGGTGTAACATGCAAGTATGTGCAAGTGCAACATGAAATCAACGGTAATGGTGCGCGTGTCCTAGAAAAAGAAATTAAGTAGAGCTAATGGTATGAACGTAGTAAATATCGTAAATAATCGAAGCACGAGCGTATACAGAAATAAGGAATCATAACGTGAACAAGCGTTTAAAAATATCTAACTACTTATGAGTCATACAGTTATACTTTAAAATAGCACGAAACGTTGTTTTGGAAATAAGGGACTACGATATTTTTGAAATAGATATCGTTTGAAAATTCGTAGAGCGCCTTCGAAGTTATCATTTAACAGTACGTAACGATTCGTTGGTTTTTAAAATATGTATGACTTTAAACCATGAATTCCCAATTTTGAAATATTAGTAAGACTCCTCGAGTCGAAATGAATATCGGCCGTAATCGGCAATTTTTCATCAATATATCATGTACGGAATCTCCTTCGTACAATATCATCCAATCAAGCAGCACGAATCTATACTCACGTACGCCAACTCATCTCATATCATATCATACTATATCATGTATACTTATATCGTAAGTGTGCTCATATCATATATATAGCTATATCATATAAAGTACTCATATATATATATAGCTCAAAGGTTAAGGAATATAGACTAGATATATAATTTCTACTAGTATACTAACATACGCATATGGTTATACTAGGTATATGATTCTAGTATATATAATATCCTAATTACTACGGTTACGGGGGTGCTATACGCCATCTGTCTGACTTCCCCCGTAGATATACATCTACTCATCTAAACGCCTCGCCCTAGTCGAAGCCAACGAACGCCTTGCCCTTCTTCATCGTCTCGAAAGTCCACGCGATTGTATCTACAATCGAAATCATAAAAAAATCGCATAAAAACCCAAATCGAAATCGAAACCACTAGCGAAGCATACATAGGTTGGAACCTATGGCTAACACATGCCAAAATGATAAAATACTTCCCGACGTTGATTTACGGACGTCGAACGACCAAGTCACATCATGAAAATTCAAAAACTAAGTTTAGAAACCGTATGATAACGTCAAAAAGCTAAGTAAAACACCTCCAGATTTTTATTCAGGGAATCTGGGGCAATTTAGCATATAAAATAAGCATGTATATAAATTAAAACATCTACTGACTAAACCCCGACACATCTCTCAAAACCTTGGCCGTAGATTTACGGGTTTAGACTGCAATTTGCTGTTCAAAATGGGAGTTAGGTGCTTGTGTTTCTCTTGGGGTCTTCTGGTGGTCTAAATAGATCCAGTCTATACACTAAATATTTTTCAGAGATCCGAAACTATCCCAGAATTCGTTTGAACACTAAAGCTTCACTATAACTCCTGGTTTTTGAAAACTTAACCGATATTTGAAACTCTAAACACAAGTAAAACTCGATAAAAGAAGGATTTTTACCTAAATAAAAAGATGAAGGAGAAGATCAAGCTATAGGATACCATTTGGAGATTTGATGAGGCTTGACATTGAAAGAGTTGTGCTTGCATCAAGGAAAGGAAGTTTGGAGTTGTGTTGAGTTGAGTAAGAGTTTGTGCTGAGTGGAAGAGTGCGTGACGGTATGTTTGTGTGGAGGACATGCATGGGGTAGGGAGAGAGAGATTGAAGGAATAAGAAGGAAAATATGAGGAGGAGATTGAAGAGAATGAATGGGGAGGCATGGGCATGAGCATGAGCATCGTGTGCCCATGCTCCTATATCCTCTCTCTCCCCCCCCCCCCCCCCTCCCCTTCTCTCTCTTATAATATGAAAAACACAAGAAAAATATATTTGTAGCTATGTCATGCTTTGAAACCCAAATGAAACTGTAATCACACTTTTAAACTCTTGTTAACTTGTCATGGCACTTTAAGTGAAAATTTTGGAAAAACAAATACTAGTTTTAACATGCAAACTTGTATGGATATAATTATATGCTAATTTATGAAAAGCGCAATTAAATAAATGCTCACATAATTAATAATTCATTTTAATTTCAATTATTTTTCAAAATAGAGGTATATAATTATACCAATCTACGAAAACTCAAATCCATACCCAGTATATATCCGTAAAACTCATTATATTATTATTTAAATTCCAAAATAATATTTACTATTTTTCTGAAATGTTACAGAGAGGCTAGGCTCCTACAAAACATCATGCACAGAAGAAGAATGTAGCGGAGATGTGCATGCTTCGTTGGATATGTGATAACACTAGAAAAGATAAAGTGCGAAATGAGGTTTTCGTGCAAGGGTTGGTGTAGCACCTGTGGAGGAGAAAATGCGAGAAAAGCAACTAAGATGGTTTGTTCACTTGAGATCAATATTTTTCTTTTAAATGGGCTAACTTCTCAAATTCCCAAACCGTCGTAGATTTCACCGATCCAACCGATCATCATGATCTACATGTCATAGATAGATTAGGTATCAAAATTCACGAGATTTGGAGATCTCTTGCATATCAATCAAGTGGTCGTATTTTTCATATATCGAAAAGCCGTTAATTTTTTACCCCACCTAATTGATGTGTTAAAAATCTTCAAATCTCATGATTTTTCATATGTAACCTATTTATGACATGTTGCTCACAATTATCGGTCGAATCGATGAAAAATACGTCAGTTTAAGAGTTTGAGGAGTTAGATACATTTATAAAATGAGCATCGGGCTCAATGAACATTTTTCTCATATATATATAAAAGGATAATGGAGAAAATGTGCCATAGGAAGGAATTTCCTCTTATGGCGTCGAAAAAGTACATCCTCCACAACTTTTTTCGATGATCGGCATCCATCACCATCATCTTTATCATGTAAGATGTGGATACACCAAATTTCATATGATTCCATCACTTTTCACCGTTGATTTAGTGATAGCAAAATTAACGGTTTACCGACAATAGAACTTTTTATATTACTAATTCAACGGTGAAAAAGTGGTGGAATCAAATGAAATTTGGTGTATCCACATCTTACATGATAATGATGATGATGATAGATGTAGGTCGTCGAAAAAAAAATCATGGAGTGTGTATATTTCTTTATTCTTATATATGTAGAGAGAAAGAGGATAACGGAGATAAGGTGCCCTCCTATAGCGTCGGAAAAATACACCATCCACGATCTTTCTCGACGACCGACACCCATCATCATCATTTTTACCATGTAAGATGTGGATACACCAAATTTTGAGTGATTCCATCACTTTTCACCGTTGATTTAGTGGATGTTGTTCTTGCCAAAATATTTTGGCTCAGAACTTGCTGTTCCCTTATAAAAATAAAGGGAAAGCTCTACGTGTTAAATACATGCACCCACATGCAAAGCATGTAACTGTCACCTCAGGTAGCGCCGCACGTGAAGTTCACGTAGACGCCAATGTGCAAAGCACAGGAGCGCATGTTCCCCTAATATTTAAACATAATAAAACAACTAAGCTCTGTTAAAATTTTGTTGAGGCAGCGCCTCACGTGCCCCTCACGAGGCCGTCAGCGCCAGCGCCAATCTTGTAGGATCAATCCTATGGTGGCACCACACGTGCTCCTCAGGTGGGAGCCAATGTGCAAAGCACAAGAGCGCCTATCATAAATAAGAATTAAATTCTTAAGTGGCACCCACGTGTACAACACGTGAGCGTCGGCGCCTAAATTAAAAGCAAGTAGAATTAAATTCTACATGGGAATATTTCCCTAAAAACTGGGATATTCTCTGTTAAACAGAGTCGTTGGAATCAAAAATCCAACAGTGGTTATAAAATCATCCATCAATCATTTGATAGAATAAAATTTTATCTTAGGAAAATATATTCCTAATCTTGTTAAACTAACAAGATATTCATATGATAAAATAAAATTCTAACAAGATATTCATATTATAAAATAAAATTCTATGTTAGGAAAATATCTTCCAAATCTTGTTAAAATAACAAGATATTAATATGATAAAATAAATTTCTAATCTTGTTATAATAACAAGATATTAATAAAATAAAATTCTAATTTTGTTAAACTAACAAAATATTTATATGATAGAATAAAATTCTATCTTAGGAAAATATTTCCTAATCTTGTAAAACAAACAAGAAATCTTCTCAGTTAAACAGAGAGTTTTTGGATTAAAAATCCAACGGTGAATAAAATTCACCGATTGATCTAAAAGATCATTTTGATTGATTAAAAAATCAATCATGATCTCTCGATGAGAGATTTTCTCAACAACTTGATTCCTTTCTTTCTCCTATAAATAGGAGCAATGAGATGACAAAAGGAGGGAGGAAAAGAAAAGAGGAGACCCCCCATAAGCTTCTGTAAAAATACAAAAGGCTATCAAAACAACAGAGAATTTAATTCTCTCAAAGAAGTAGATTTCCTTCCTAAAAATCTTAGGTAAAGAAAAAAGCAGAGATCAAAAAATATCTCATTTACCTATTAAAAAGGTTTAACCCTTCTCAAAGAATTTAGTTCTTTTTCTGGATCTAAAATCCACAAAACAAGTCTCCCATAAGTTGAGAATTTAATTCTCATAGGGAAGATCTTATTCTTGAGAATCAAAGATTCAGGAGAGAACATGGATACAAAAACATGAAAAAGAAGGAGTTCATAATACTCCGGAAACGTGGTTCCTTCAAATCATGAACTTAGTTCTTAAAATAACTTGATCCCAGATCTTCAAAATAGTGATCTTGGTGATTCTTAATGGTCAAAAAATCATTAAAAAGGGTTTAACCTCTCTGAAAACATGAACATGGAAAACAAGGAGTTCATAATACTCCGGGAACTTAGTTCCTTCAAATCAAGAACTTAGTTCTTAAAAAACATGATCCCAGATCCTTAAAATAATGATCTTGGTGATCGTTAATGATCAAAATACCATTAACAGAGATTTAAGTTCTTTAAAAACATCAACAGAGATTAAATCTCCAAAAACATAGCGCCTCACGTGAAACACACATGAGCATCGGGAAAAATTAGTGCTTAACACTATTGGAGCGCCTCACGTGAAATACACGTGAGCACCACAAAAGTTAGTGCTTAGCACTATTGGAGCGCCTTACGTGATATACACGGGAGCGCTATATGCAGCTGAGTGCTTAGCACTGCTGGGTGTTACAGAAACCCAATCTTAGCCCAAATTGACTAAGCTTATATTCATCATATCCAAACTGATCTTAGTCTCAAACATGACTAATGATCTCTCATTGATGATATCCAAAATGATATTCATCCCATATCTCCTAAGATAATCTTAGTCTCAAATAAGCTTATATTCACTTCGTCACATAATAAATACACATGCGCACAAGATGGATAATGGACCGAAATGTTCTTAAACTAATATTCGCCTCTAAAATGGCAATAAAGGACCGAAACGTCCTTAAACTAACACCTCGCCTCAAACATGGTGATAATGGACCGCGATGTCCTTAAACTAAAATAATCGAGCACAAATGCTCATATGTTTAAGCTGATCTTAATCTCAAACCAGATTAATGGTCCTTAAATCAACCCAAATCTAAAAATATACGGATTTGGACTAATCCACGCTCTACGGGCAACGACAGAAACTAGTCTCCGTATACAATCCACGGGCAACCTAAACAAACAAAAACACACACGACATGAAGTGAACTTCCGGAGCAGGAGAAAGTGGTTATCGCGATGCGGTAATGTAATTAACTGCTGGGGCTTGCGCCTGCAGGGAAGAGCGTCCCCACAATCAAAAAACCCTCACAAATAAGGGGAAATCTGATAAAATCTGCTACAATGGCCGCATCTGTCCAAACCTCCGATATACGGTGCCATAAATCAACTTGGCATCTTCGAAGAGGTGGACGGATAAATCCAAATAGCATCTACCCCCAGGATTCAGTCCCGACGTCCCGATCCTTCTTCCGGCAGTGAACAGATTCTGGCACGCCTGGTAGGACCTCTTCCTCTTTCCACTCCACACTTCGTGAGTCGTGTTTTTCCGCGATCAAATAATCACGGTATAGATGTTTGTAGTTGCCCTTGGGTGATGGGATACTGAAGCCGGCGTATCGTTTCTATGCAGAATGGCGTTTTCTTCCACTCACCGCAACTCAAGCTCTGTCATATCTAGTAGAGTCAAGTACGGGCCACTTGCAGCCTCAAATTTCTGCAATCCGGCTCTTTAAGAAATCAATGGGCTTCTCTTTGGGTCTATGCTCCCACCTCCCACCCTCAGTACCTCAACGCCGAAGGAGGAACCTTAAAAGAAGTCGGTCTTCCACAGCCGGCTCCTCAAGTTTCTGCTTTTCCGACGGAATCGATCTCCAAACAACCGGTATCTTCCAAAGGCCATGGTCGACGCAGGGGGCAGAATATTCATGATCTCAAAGAAAGCAAGGGGTAAGCTCAGCTAACTCTTGAGGCTGATAAATCTATGGTCGCAAGACATCATCGACGTCGAAATGGGCATCAAATAAGATGAGCTGAGGCCAGTTCTCCATCCAGGCTGATTCTAACTCTGACGGCGAATGTTGTTGTTCCAACCAGGAACAGCTTTGAACTGCTGCGAAGGGTCAGGCAAAATTCCCCCATTGTGATATTGAAGAAGTCTTCGCAAACCGAGGAGAGTAGAGGCCAGTTCGCTCCCTAAAAGAACTTTCCTCATCTATATATAAGGTGTGGAAACAAGTGAAGAACTCAGTCATTGTCTGCGGCTCTTCCCCTAAACGTCAGCCAAATTCTGGCAAATCCCCTTTCAAATACAAGGGGACTCATCCCAAGACGGTTCCTGCTACAACGGTTCCTCCCGAAGCCAAAGTGGCTTCTCACAAAAAAGAGAGGCCGAATAAGGCTCAAGCGCCCGAGGCAAACTTCAAAGTCCAAAACTCCAAACACCCCAAGCCTGGGGGCATGGTAGTTCATACAGTCCATATGGTGAACTCCAAAGATGAAGTTCGTGCTTCTACTAGTCACGGACCGCATACTCGATCTCTGACAAAATCTCAACTGCGAAGTGAAAAGTTACAGGAGATGCTTGCTCAGGCGACAGCACTTGCTCGTCCACCGCCTAAGTAAAATCCTGAGGACACACCCAAAGAAAGAGTAGAGAAGAAGTCGGATATTGACTTTCTAAAGCGTGCTCTCAAAAAGAGAGATGAAGAAGCGGCAGAAATGTCCGTTAAAATGAACCAGATGGCCCTTCTGATCTAGAATATGGCTGGAATGATGGTTCAATCAGAACCACTAGGAGATGAACCGCCGGTAGTCGCTCTTAAAGACAAGGGTGATATTTCAAATCCTCTGCAAGTCTCATCAACGGCCGAAGAGGAAATGATTCCAAAAGCAAAGCTGGACTAATATATCGCTAAGCAAATCAAAGCTCACTATGTCAGTGAAGCTGCAAATAGGTCAATCAAGACTGGTCGACTATATCCGTCCTGGTACGATCAAATACAGTACCCGCCAAAGTACGCACTTCCAACGTTCCACATGTACAAAGGAACTGGGAATCCTCGCCAGCACATTGCGCGATTTAAATCCATGTGCGACAATACTAAAGGAAATGACATACTGCTCCTCCGACAGTTCGTCAGCAGTCTGGCGGGCATCGCCTTCGAATGGTATGCGGAACTCCCAAATGATTCCGTGAAGACCTTCGATGGGATGAATATGCTCTTCTGCCAGAGATTCGCTAGTGAGAATGAACACACTACCATGGCAGCGTTGGTCAACGAAAGGGTTGGACTGAATAAAACCTGAGTTCAATATGTTACCCGATGGCGAAATCTCTGATCAAAATGCGAGCAACGCATCGACGAGACTGCAACCGTGGGAATGTTCATAGCCACCCTTGGTCCAAATTCAAAGGTGTTCCCATTTATGGCCCTCTTCAAGCCAACGACCTTCCAAGAGCTCATGGATAAAATGACTCGATTGGATCAGATGGGTCAAGACCCTTCATCATCCGATAAAGATAAATGAAAAGCAGAGGCAAGGTGGCGTTTTTCGCCTACGCTCGACAAAAAATGAGCGGCTATGAAGCAACCTGTCGCCAAAATAGCGACGACGTGGGTACTCGCTCCCCCCGAAACATACACAGGGGGCATATTTCTCACTGGCGGAAGAATCTCTACGTGGGATAGTCCTTTCTTCTCAAAAAATAGAAAGGATATCAAGGGACCTACAAGCGGGTCCTACAATCAAGTGGAATATCCAACTTGAACCAAAAAACCATAGGAGGGATGTGAAATCCATGTCCCGCTTCGAATCAGACGATGAGGGGAAAAACCCCCAAGTCAAGTTCATTCTTCCAGGAAAGAAGAAGACTCGGCAGAAGGAATGACGTAGTATCTCGTTCCTTCGTATATGAAGAAGATGCTCTATCAGTATCGGAAAGCGACATTGATGAGCAGGGGGCAAGTGCCATGTAAAATACCCGGTACTTCCTGCAAAACAACCCGATAGGCAAAATGATAGATGAAGCAGTCCAAGAAGGTGAAGATAGTATAAGGCGTGAAGTGTCCATGCAAACAAAGGACAGGCAGCAGCGCCTCAGCAAACAAGAGTTGGAAGGGATGGATGCAACTCTCCGACCGAATGATAAAATGGACCGAAACGTCCCTAAACTAATGCGTTCCCCCAAAAAACGGGAATGTTGAACCGAAACGTCCTTAAACTAACAACGGACCGAAACGTCCTTAAACTAATATTCGTCCCAAATATGGGAATGTTGTACTGAAACGTTCTTAAACTAATATTCATCCCCAAAATTTGAATGCTGGACCGAAAAGTCCTTAAACTAAAAAATTTGCCTCAAACATGGCGATAATGGACCGTAACGTCCCTAAACTAGCGCGTCGCCTCAAATACGGTGATATGCTCTGTTGAGATCTATATTGCAATCGAAGTCCCAACGGTGAAGGTTGCAACTCAAGTTCTACCGGCTACACAGCTACTCCAGAAGTGAAACCACTCCTAAGTCCCACCAGCAAATAGATGGGTAACCTGCGACGAAGGTACTTTAAAAAGTTTCACCACGTTAAAAAAATGGTATGTCCACAAGCAAAATGGGTGCGGATGAAAACCCGAAAGAGTGCCGTGAGTAAAAACAGCAGGACTGCCGGCGAGTTTGTGAAAACCCGAAAGGGCGCATCTCGTTAAAAAAAGAAAAAGAAAAAAAGAAAGAAAAACGGTATGTCCACAAGCAAAATGGGCACGGATGAAAACCCGACAAGGCGCCGTGAGTAAAAACAGCAGGACTGCCGGCGAGTTTGTGAAAACCCGGAAAGGGCGCAAACTCGTAAAATAAAAAAAATCATGTGCACTTGCAAGGTCCTCTCCACCTTATGAGGAAAAAAACCTATGTGAGATCCTTACGACTCACAAAGGAGAAACACACTTAGAAATTTCTACGATTCCTAAGGAGAAAATACACTACGGGATCCTCACGACTCGTAGGGAGAAATACCTTTATGAGACCCTTACGGCTCATAAAGTCAAAAAGCTTTAGTCGACAGGATCCTAACCCTACTTGCTAAGCCACCTTTGTTCAAATCAACAAAGTCAAATAATGAGTCGCTCCTGGCAATATTCCAGTCGTAGCGATGTTGATGCCTAAAAAAGTATCAAACTTCAAGTTCTCTCAAGGCAAATGATGATTCGCTCCTGACAATAACCTAGTTGCAGCGATGCTGATGCCTAAACAGGTGACAAACTCTAAGTCCTTTCACGGCAAATGATGATTCGCTCCTGGCAATATCCCAGTCGTAGCGATGTTGATGCCAAGGTTGGTATCAGATTCTAAACTCGCAATAAAAACAGCAGCGAGTAGCAAAAAAATGTATATGAAATAGCCGAAATGATAGGGTAGCTCGCAATAAAATCAGCGAGAAAAAAATATGCATATAAAAACAGTCGAAATGTTTGGGCAACTCACAATAAAAAGCGGCAGGTAAAAATATTTTTAAAAAATAGCTGAAATGATTGGGCACCGCTGATAAAAAGCCGAAATGATTGGGCAATCGCGACTTTCGCGAAATGAAAAGCTGAAAAAATATAGCATCGCGACAATAAAAAATAAAATAAAATAAAATTTCCTCTACCCTGCAAGTATGTCCATATTGACTCATGTATACGATCCATGGGCACAAATGAAATGGGAACTATATTTTCCCATCAGGCTCCATCAAAGGGAGAGCCAAGTCTTGACGGTTCATATACAACCCAGAGACTATCTCGGCATTCTTTCAGGGTGTAGACGCAACGTCATCAAAGACCCAAGGGCCAAAACAAGAAAAGAGTGATGGAAAAATCCTAACTCCAGCTCGACGTTCTTCTCATGCCAGCGGGATATAGACGCAATATCATCAAAGACCCAAGGGTCAAACAAAAAAGGCGTAATGGAAAAATCCCAGCTCCAGCTCGACGTTCCTTCTCGGTGCAGATGCGACGTCAATAAAGGCTCCAAGGAGCCAAATCAAAAGGGAGTGACGGCAAAATCCTAACTCCATCTTGACGTGCTTCTCATGCCAGAAGGATGTAGACGCAATGTCATCAAAGACCCAAGGGTCAAACAAAAAAGGATTAATAGCAAAATCCCAGCTCCGGCTCGACATTCTTTCTCGGTGCAGATGCGACGTCAACAAAGGCTCTAAGGAGCCAAATCAAAAAGGAGTGATGGCAAAATCCTAACTTCAGCTCGACGTGCATCTCATGCCAGGTGCAACGTCAACAAAAGACCCAAGGGTTCAAAGCAAAAATGGAGTCATGGAAAAATCCTAGCTCAAGTTGTATAACCGCATTATATCTGACATCTGCATTTTTTAATAAAACAAATAAAGTCAAATAAAATATTTTAAAAATATTTGGCATGGCCTGCATGTTACCCCTGACCCTGTGGTAGCATCCGTACATCTTGTTCTTTCCGTTAAGTGAAACGGACTCGTTTGGATAGCTGCGTGCACGTTACGTGTATCTGTTCTTGGGGGTATGCATTTTCGTTACCCGGATATCCTATTTTGGTTTTGGTTAACACGTATATTATCCGTATTTTTAAACTGGATTTTTAGACCCAACCCGGACGTATTTTGGAATATTTTTGTATTAGCCAGAAAACTCAAATTTTCTTAATATTATATTCTAATATATATATATATATATATATATATATATATACCGTTTAAATAAAATTTTATAACTAAATATATTTTCTAAATATTTCCTAAATCCTAATCTAAACACTCAGATCTCCTGCTCTCTCTCTCTCTCTCTCCTCCACATACTATATATAAATATATATTCCTTTTCTTTAACCTATTTTTAACCCCATACCCATGCACTGTTCTCTCTCTCTTCTTCGTTCTCTGTTTTCCCCGCCTCGCTCACAAAACTCAAAACCCTAACCCTAGCCTCGCCTCCGCCCTCGTCGCCGTTGCCACCTCCACCCTCTCTCATCACAGACACCACAACCATCACCTCCTCACCTCCCTCTCTCCACTCTTCCATGCATCACTACAATCACCTGCAACCCAACCCATAGCCTCGCCTGCACACCCCGCCTCACCGGAGCTCCAACCCAGTCGACCACCTCACACCCTCATCATCTCCTTTTCCTCTCCCTTATCACCTCTGACACCATCACCACCACCCGAGCACCAAAAACCCCGCACACCCAATCCCTGACGATCAAGAAACCCTCACTGCCCTTTGCCGTGAAACCTCGCCGGAAAACCCACGCCTCTTGACGTCACCCCCTCGCCACTGTCCCAGAACCCCGAGACAACTCCAGTGGACCCTACAAACCACAGCCCCTTCTCTTTCTTCTTCTTCTTCTTTTCTTCTCTTTACTTTCTTTATTCCGTTTCCGGTCATCGCAGGAACCGTGCCCATCGCCGACGATCCGCGCAATCCAGTAGACGTTCTCAGCCAGCGTGGTCATATTCTTGCTTTGCCTGGTTCGGTTCTATACACGCGTGTGTGTATTGCGACGTTTATCCGACGTCGAACGCAGCGTACGCATCCCGTCGTGAGATCCGATCAGGCAAGTTTATCTTGCTACATGCTATAATATATATTTTACATCCATATGAATAAAAATATCACATGTTTACTGCATTGTACATCATATGTTACAGTTTTACAATTTTACAATACCCGTTCGCATCCGTACAGTTTATCACATATCTAGTCGCATGCAAGTTTATCTCGTTGCAGGCTATGCAACATATTTTACATCTATATGTATAAAATTATTACATGTTTATTGCATTTCACATCCATATTACCGTTTTACTGTTTTCGGATAGCCGTTCGTATCCGTATCATTTATTACATATATAGTTGCATGCAAGTTTATCTTGTTACATGCTATGTTATTATATTTACATCCATATGAATAAAAATATTACATGTTTATTGCATTGTGCATCCATGTTACAGTTTTACCGTTTTTCGATATCCGTTCGTATCCGTACCGTATATTACATATCTAGTTGCATGCCGGAATCATATTACATCATGTTACTACTATATTAATATGCCATGCTTGCTAGTGTGCATCAAATGACTCATTGACTCATGTTATGATATCACTGATTATCATTTGTGCATCCATGCTTTTACCGTGCATCCGTACTTTTACCGTGCATCTGTACTTGACACAGTTTTACTTTTGAGCATCCGTATGATACATATGCACTACCTGACATGACCTGATACACCACTCCTTGACTTGATACCTGATCTTGTTACTAATGCCGAAAATCCTGACATGTTGTCCTGACGGACGTATCTTTTTGTCTGCATAGACAAACATGTACCTGCTTGATCCTGTGTTGGCATTAGCTCCAGATTATCAATACCTGACTTGAACACATAACCTTGGGGGTATGGGGAAATCAAAAGTGTAACTGAAGTGTAGCTTAAAAGGGTATTACTTGATCTGTGGTCCCGGGGGATAACGGGACAGAATCATTCGTGATTCTTACTTGATCTATGGTCCCGGGGGATAATGGGACATATTCTTTTGAGTTACATGGAGGAGTACACTAATTGATTTCAAACAAACTTTAGAATAGATAACCTAGCAGTATAGTTCATATTGCTCACCGCACGTCACATACACTGATACACTTCACTGTTCTATATCCGTGTTT
Organism: Agapanthus africanus; assembly: GCA_030015575.1. Classification (NCBI taxonomy): domain Eukaryota; kingdom Viridiplantae; phylum Streptophyta; class Magnoliopsida; order Asparagales; family Amaryllidaceae; genus Agapanthus; species Agapanthus africanus. The sequence continues at coordinate 307,172,266 of CM057339.1, forward strand.
ACTTATTACATTCATGTTACTGTTTATACGCATGCATGTATATCTCGTTACATCTTGGTTCTTATTATTGTTTGATATTATGATGCACTGACGTCTGGGTTTTGCATGGCTCAGTTCCTCAATCTCTTTTTGCAGGCTGACCAGGAGTATTTCAGCCGACAGGCCGAACAGTGAGGAGCATGTTAGTGAGTGTTTAGCTTAGTTTTCTTTCCGTACTTTCATTTCCTGATGTGGGCCCGTATTTAGGACGTACTTTCCTGATGTTATTGTTTATTGGATTTATTGCTTTCGCATACTATTTCTTGACTCGTTTATTTTGGCATATGGACATATATTAGATATTTATTTTATTTCTAATGTTCTTGATATCTTATAGACAGTCGTAATGTGACTGTGGAATGATGTTTCCTAGCCACATGTAGCATGGTTGGCTCTGTCATGTGCCGATCTTAGCGCATTCTGGGAAGCGGGTCGTAACAAGTCTCATAGGGCCTATTTTATTCATTATCTTTTATATATGTGTGTGTATATATATATGAGAGAGAGAGAGATGCGCCATAAGAGGGAATTTCCTCATATGGAGACGAAAAAATACACCCTCCACGATTTTTTCCGACGATTAGCACCTATCATCATCTTCTTTATCATGTAAGATATGGATACACCAAATTTCATGTGATTGCATCACTTTTTCACCGTTTTTTAATGCGTGCAAAATTAACGGTTTACCGATAATAGAACTTTTTACATTGCTAATTCAACGGTGAAAAAGTGGTGGAATCACATGAGATTTGGTATATCCATATCTTACATGATAAAGATAATGATGATGGATACCGATCGTCGAAAAAACCCATGGAGGTTGTAGTGTTTTGACGTCGCTTAGCGAAAAGTCTCGTAAAGCCTCTTTTCTTCATTATTCTCACATACACGAGGACAATGGAGGAAAGGTGACATAGGAGGGAATTTCCTCCTATATGGGAATTTCCTCCTATGGCGTCGAAAAATTACACTTGCTGCGATTTTTTTCGACGATCGGCATTCATTATCATCATTTTTATCATGTAAAATGTGCATACACCAAATTTCATGTGATTCCATCATTTTTTCACCGTTGCTTTAGCCAGTGCAAAATTAATGGTTACCAACAATAGAACTTTTTACATTGCTAATTCAACGGTGAATAGGTGGTGAAATCACATAAAATTTGGTGTATCCACATCTTACATGATAATGATGAGTGCCGATAGTCAAAAAAAATCGTGGAGGATATAGATTTTTTACGCCACCTAACGAAAAAATTTCATGGGGTCTCTTTTCTTCATTATTCTCCCTCCCTCCCTCCCTATATATATATATATATATATATATATATAATGGGAAGTGCTCCATTGCAAACCAGTCCACGTTTTTTAAAAACGGGAACTCTCGGCCTACGGCATATTTTAATGATCCGATCCATTCAAGTTGATCACTCTATCCTCAAATACATGTGTATGAAAAATCAAAGGATTTGAAGACCTTTAACCTATGCATCGATGGATGCAAAAATAAACACCTTTCGATGATGCAACATAAACTTCATTCGATATATAAGTTAGAGGTCTTCAAATCCTTTGATTTTCACACATAGATTTGAGAGTAAGGTGATCAACTTGAACAGATCGGATTGTTAAAATATGTCGTAGATCGGGAGTTCCCGTTTTTAAACAACACGGACCGGTTTGCAATGGAGCACTCCCAATATATAACCATGTGAATCTATAATACATATCGTACAAACATTAATATAATGAAAATTTGATACATCTGGTTTTATAAGAAATTTGAAAAGTAGACCATGAATGTAATTTACCAATGATGGAGGTCCTTTTCGGGTCTCCGTCAGATGTTGTCTTCCGCTGATCTCCCGGTGGACTTGGGTGGTCACCTTCTGTTGCGTGTGGGTCTCAATGGGTTTTGGTGGAAGAGGTGGTATGAGGATTTTGGTGCCGAGTACCTGCAAAGAAGTCCCGGGGTGGTTTGGTACCACCAAGGACCCTCCGACGATCAAGTTAGTGATGAGATCCGAGCAGAGTAACGGCTTAAAAGAGTAAAGAATGGCTCACTTGACCCCTCTGTGATGAGGGTTTATATAACGGTGGTGGCACGCAGCAGCAGGCGCGAGAATCTCGCCGGCAGTTATGCTCCCGACGTCACGCCCACGTAGAGAGCAGATCGCCCATTAATGGGGATCGTGATGGCGTAGAACGTGGGATGTTGCTGGCGTAGAATCTGCGTATGGCGAGATTCGCAGAGCGGTGGTTACACCTGTGAGTGGTGGAGTTGGTCGGAGGGCCGAGGAAGACGGCCTCGGCGGGAGCTCGGGGACGAGCGAGGAGGCCGAGGAGTCTTGGTCCTGTGGCAGCTCGAGGCGAGCTGAGGGGCCGAGGAGGCTAACTTGCAGGGAGCCCCGAGGAGGGCCAGCTTGTGTTTGCAGGTCGGGTACAGGGTGGCCTGGTCGGTCTCTGTGGGCCCTTTCTTCCGAGTTCTGGGACACGTCACCTGCCACGCGTCCTGATCTTGGAGATCGCCAATATTGAGCATCATCATTAGCCCCCCACTCTTGTCCCGACCAGCTAATGGGTCGGGTCAGGAGTGGACTGCCAGGCCTCCCGAGGTGAGCTCCTTTCCAGGGTTGTGTCGGGATGAATCCTCGGGCCGTCGGTTTGTCTTTTCCGCTAGCGAATCAAGGCGAGATCTCTGCGCTTAAAGAAGGTGTGCCGGTTCGTGCACTCTGCAACTGAAGCGACGGTCCACGTGTCGAGCGTCGATTGGCTGATGCGACGTATGCAGGCCTGCGGCGTCTGATGGGACACGGCCCAGTGCAGAACTGACACGTGGAGCGATCGCGGCCGCTGGGCGCGAGGAGCCATTTCGGCGGGAGATGACGGACGCCGTTGGATGAGGCCATATGCAGCAATAAACATGGGTGGGGCCCGCTCTAGGGCCCTTACTCCTTCATATTTTCCTCTCTCAAGTCTTGGTTGCTCGGCGCTCGTCTCCCTTCTCCCGTTTCCAGCCCTTGAAGATTTTCTTTCCCAAGGTTAGATGTCTTCCTCTGTAGAATCAGTGGACGTTGTAGGAGTAGGTGCTAGGGTTCCTCTAGCTGTGTCTGAGTCTCCCCGGGGGGCAGGGGTTTGATCCTCTCCCCGGGATCGTGAGGCGAGGGCTGCCTCCAGGGAGGAGGAGGCAGATGTGGCCCCCAGCACCCCGTGCTGGGTGAGGCACGAGGATGAGCTCGTCAATGCTCGGACTCGCTTCCACATCCCCTCGCGCTATACGCTTCGACAGGCCAAGGAGGGAGAGAGAGCAGATCAGGTACGGGGCAAGGAGATCGCCCTGTATTTGGAAGCCTTTTGGGGCGGAATGCGCCTGCCCTTCTCTCCTGAGGTCGTCGCCGCGCTGAATTTCTTCAGTTTGGCCCCCGACCAGTTAGTGCCGAACTCGTGGAGGATCCTCCTCGGGTTCTTGATCCGCCTGAAGTTACAGGCGGTTCCCTTCAGCTTTCCCCTTCTTGATTCCTCCCTTGTCTTCAAGAGTCACCCTGGTGGTCGAGCCGGCGACCCGAGATGGGTTTATCTCACTTTCAGGAAGCGGCCAGGGGGCGCTGCCGGGACCGGGATCGTGACTTTGCCCTCTTCCATTCATGACTGGAAAAAGAAATTTTTCTTCATTTCCCCTCCCGAGGGCGAGGACTGGCCCGTGCCTACCAAGTGGTCGAGGGAGAAATGTTTGCCGGGGAACCAGTCCAATGACCCCGCCGCGGTAAGGGTGGCATCGTGGGAGCCCATCCCCCGACCTGACGTGCTGCTGTCCGAGAGGGTTCTGAGCTGGGCCGGACTCAGTCCTGTTGAGTTCGTCGGTAAGTTGGGTTAGCTTTTTGGCTTGTGTCTTGCTCGTGTTGCTGATTCGTTGGGTATTTGTTTTGTGCAGGATCCATGGACTTCGTCTCGCTCCGAGCTTCCATGCGCCAGCCGAGGCAGCCTACGAGGGCTGGGGGCGCCAATTCTTCCCGTGCGAAGCCCGCCCCGGCTCCTGCCGCTCCAGTGGCGGCGCCCCGCGAGCGCTCAGCGGCGGACCCCGCCCCGAGTCCCAGCAGAGCATCGGGCCGGAAGCGGGCCCTGGTTCAGGAGGACTCGGCCTCGGAAGAGGAGATCGGCTCTCCATCACAGCCGCTCAAGAGAAGCTCCAATAGACCCTCCCGGAGCCGGTCCTCGCCGACCATGGTGGAGGGGGGCTTCCGGTTTGCGGTGCCATCGGGACTGTCCGTGGCGGATAGCCTTCTGCACGAGATAGAGACCTCGGCAGGGGGCAGAGTCCCAGGGGGGACCTTCAGGGCTCAGCTGGCGTCCATCGCCCAGGAGTCCGTGCAGGTAAGTTTCTTGGTTCATTGTGATATTCAGTGCCCCTTCATCTTTCTGATTTTTTGTGTCTCCCAGGTCCTCCAGCACGTGGCCCTCGCCCTACGTATAGAAGCCGAGGTGGTAGCCCCGGCGTTGGAGGCTGCGGGTCAGCTCGCCTCGCTGCAAGAGAGCTCCAGGCGGGAGCTGGAGGCGATGTCGGTGAGGGTCGTCGCCTTGGAAGGCGAGGTGGAGGCCGGGAAACGGGAGGTCGCCCGGCACCGCGAGGCCGCCGTTATCGCCGAGGGCAAGCTCGGGGACGCTCAGGTGCTCGCCGGCAACCTGAAGAGGACAGTGAAGACCCTCTGAAAGGAGCTGGGGGCGGCGGCTGAGGCGGACAAGTCGGCTGAATCGAGGGCGGTGGATAGCTATAAGAAGTCGAATGACTTCTATGACGACTTGGCCGTGGCCACGACCCGCATTTGGCATGACGCTCTCGATGCCGTTAAATCCCGGATGCCGGAGTTTGCCGACGCAGACCTCCGGGCTGAGTTCCCCCTCGTGGGCGCCGACGAGCAAGGGGAAGAGGTTCCCGGCGAGGAGGTGGCCGAGGACCCAGCGTGCCATGTGGTGGAGGTCGAGGACCTCGAGGTCGTACCCGGCCCCGAGGCATAGAGCCCCCGTTCTCCTCCTTTTATTTTGTTTTCTTGAATTTTGTAAGGCTGGGGAGCCCAAAAAATATCCTTTGTAAAACTTTATCTTTGGTAGTAATGAAGTTTTTCTTCGGCTCCGTAGAATTGCGCTCTACCATCTGTTTGCAAGATATTTTTGTCTGTACCGTTGTGCTTTCATGTCAGGTTGGCCATCTGCCTGGCGATCGTCCGTCGAGTTGACTTCAATCACTGGCCGATGAGCGTGGCCAGCGCCCACGAGGAGGTATCCCCATGGGCCCCGGAGTCGAGGGGAGATCGTTTAGACTTGGACAGACCTGACGCGCCTCACTGGGGTCTCGGATCCTCCGCGGGCCACAGGGCGTCTCCGATCTCGAATGCTGACCATCATCCGGGGGTGACTGGGAAGGGTAGCTGCTCAGTCGCCTCTTGCAAGGGCTTTCTGGTCCTTGGCGTAGCGGTAGGGGAGCTACCCGCCAGGGATGGCCGAGCAAGGACTCAACTGCCTCTGGGAGGACTTGGATCCTTAGCGCAAGAGGGCTGTAAGAAGCCCACTAAAAATGACCGGGCAGTGAAGCTGCGCGGTTGCCTCTTGGCGAGGGCTTTTTCCCTGAGAGATAGCCGAGCGAGGGATCCTCGTGCTCGACTTCCTCTGGGAGGGTTTTTTGATCCTCGGCGTTGTGGCAGGGAAACTGCCCGCTGGGGATAGCCGAGCGAGGGATCCTCGGGCTCGACTGCCTCTGGGAGGGCTTTTCGATCCCTGGCGTTGAGGGTAGGGAGCTACCAGCCGGAGTTGACCGAGCAAGGTAGCCGCTCGGTTGCCACTTGCGAGGGCTTTTGATCCTTTAGGACGGGGACCGAGCAGGGTTACTGCCCAGTGCCTCTTGGCGAGGACTTTGATCCCTGTCGGTTATGGTAGGGAGCTACCAGCCGGGGATAGCCGAGCAAGGACTCGACTGCCTCTGGGAGGACTTTGGTCCTTAGCGCGGGAGGGGCTGTAGAAGCCTACCAAGGACCCTTGGTCGGGCAGGGTTACTGCCCGGTGCCTCTTGGCGAGGGCTTTTGTCCTGAAAGATAGCCGAGCGAGGGATCCTCGGGCTCGACTGCCTCTGGGAGGGCTTTTTGATCCTCGGCGTTGTGGCAGGGAAGCTGCCCGCTGGGGATAGCCGAGCGAAGGATCCTCGGGCTCGACTGCCTCTGGGAGGGCATCCCGATCCCTGGCGTTGCGGTAAGGAAGCTACCCGCGAGGGGTGACCGAGCAGGGTAGCTGCTGGGCTGAATCTTGACATGGTGTAGCCCGACCGTCCAGCTGTAGGTGCGGGGAGTGGGAACGGTCGGGGCAACGGCGCGCGTCGCCAGCGCATTGAATGCGGGGGGAGGCGAAGCGCTAGGGGCGCGTCGCTTCGATTCCACCGGAGAAGGCTTGATGGTTGCCGCGTGGCAGCGACTCCCTGGGCGAAAGCGGGCGACTGTTGGGCTATATAAGGCGGAAGGAGTACTGGTCCTTTCATCCTTCATAAACAGGTCGCCGAGAATGCAGGACTTCCCGTTTACCATCCCCGACATCGTCCACTTTGAAGACGTGTACCTTTACGACCCGTACTGTACCGAGGACACGGTGCAGCTGGTCTACGGGAGCATCGAGGACCATTTCGGCCGGCTGCTCCCCCGACGCTCCTCCCTGCTGCAGCTGCTGATGTACTCCATCTGGAGGGCGTCGTCGGGGCTTTACAACCCCCTATATGAGCTGCTCTATGACGAGGCCGTGGGCAAGCTGCGGTCCTTGAGGCGCTTCGGCCTAATCTCTGCGAACCGGCTGGCCCGCTCAGAGGCGCTCGTCCGCGAATGCTACGAGCTAAGGCTCGGGATCGACGCGCGGGGGGAACCGAGGACAGAGGCTGGACCTTGCGAGGCCCCGGTTGGCGGAGATTTTTACCGAGTACCACGAGCAGTGCTCGCTGCACCCCCTTCCCCTACTATTGTAATTTTCTTTTCTTTTTGCATGTATGGCTGAGGAGCCTATAATACCCTTTGAATAAACAAAGCTTTTCTTTCCTTTTCCAAACGCTCCATTGATCTTTATTAAATTAACAATAGATCCTAGGAAGAATTTACATTGCTTTAAAAGAAAGGTACAGGCTACTAGATGACTTTATTGGCTTGGGTCGAGCTCCCTGAAGGGTTGTTGGCCCCCGTGCTTGGCATAGGGCATGGGGCTCCCTGAGCTCCGGGCTGGCCGTCCGTTGAAACAAGCATGATCTGACCAATGGTCAGGTCGGCGGGAGGGCGATGCTGCTCCTGCTCGCGGTCGGCCTGCCGTTTGTCCCTCAGGTAGGCGGCAAGGTGCCCAGACTGGATGAGCTCTTCGATGTAGTCTCTCAGTTGTTTGCAGTCCTCCGAAGCGTGGCCCGGCACCCGGTGGAAAGTGCAGTAGGGGCCCCGGGTTCGCTTCGCGGCCTGACGCGGGATCGGAGGGAACTTAAAGAACCCCTCGTTTTGGGCCTCCTCCGGCAACACTGCGAGGGAGACGTTGAGGGGGGTATACTCCTGGAACTTCGGGTGGTAGGGCTGTTGACGCTCCGGCCTCTCCTCCCGAGCCCTCTTCTTCTGGTCGGTCCGTTCGGCCTGGGGGAGGTTAGCATTCACCTCGGATTCCAGCTGAATCTCGCGCTCGGTCCACGCCTTGACCTCGGCCATGGTCTTAGGTTGCGCCAACGCGAAGGAACGTAACCATTCCTTGTGCCTCAGACCGGATCTAAGCGCCGTGATGACGGTTTCGTCCCGGTGTCGGGCACCTCGAGAAGGGCGTTGTAGAAACGGGTAATGTAGGCCTTGAACGTTTCCTTGTCTCCACTCTTAACCGTAAAGAGGTAGTCGACCGTGCGCTTTTGTCGACGGTTCCCCACGAAATGGCCGAGGAACTGGGTAGCTAGCTCGTCGAAGATCGAAATTGAGCGAGGCGCGAGTCCCCGGAACCAGTCCCGACCTGCGTGGATAAGGGTGGCCGGGAAGGCTCTGCACTGGGCGGCGTCGGAGTGATCCTGGAAGCTCATCCCCGCGGTGAAAGCGTCCAGATGGTCCTTCGGGTCGGTTTTCCAGTCGAACAGAGAGACCTTTGGGGGCTTGTTGCGCGAGGAGACGTGGACAGAGAGCAATTCCTCAGTGAACGGCTTTGTGAGCAAGTCGGAGGCATACTTAGCCCCGTCGCTCGAGAGGTGAGCCCCCCGGCGCATGCCCTCAATTTTCTTCTCGAGGGCGTCGAGCCAACCGTGGTATCCCGAGGAGTCGGCACCTTGGGATCCCTGGCCTCCGCTGCGGGTGACCTGCGTCTGGGAGCGGCCTCGGTTCCTCACGATGTGGTGCCTCAGATCCCGAGGCGAGGTGGCTCTGGAACAGCCGAGGTGAACACCTTCTGTGCGGCCCCGCCGAGTGTAGTGGTGTCAACCGCGCCTGTGGAGAGGCGAGGTGACTGACATCTCCTCAGGAGGATAAGGGTCGCATGGAGGCTCGAGGAGGGGTGCCCTGGCAGCGGATCTTGGTGTGGAGCCGTGGGGCGCCCAGCGGGCCTCAGGGGGCACCGGCTCGAGAGATCGGTGGCCAGGGGTCGTTGCCTGCTGGTGGTCAGCCGCCCTGACGGGGGCAGAGCCTTCTGGAGGCGGCGAAGCGGCGATCTGGGGCCCGGGTCCGGCGGACGAGGGCCTCCACGAGGGATTGCAGCCGATCTATCCGGCCTGCGAGGGGGTTGATGACGGCCATCGGAGGAGGCTCATCCCCGCCTTCGGTGAGTGTAAGGCGGCGGCTGGTACCGGGATCCTCGGGGTGGCTGCTCGCCATTTGGGGGGAGATCGGAAGGCCAACTTTATGTTTTGGGGAGTTGTCTCCCACAGACGGCGCCAACTGATGGAGGTCCTTTTCGGGTCTCCGTCAGATGTTGTCTTCCGCTGATCTCCCGGTGAACTTGGGTGGTCACCTTCTATTGCGTGTGGGTCTCAATGGGTTTTGGTAGAAGAGATGGTATGAGGAGTTTGATGCCGAGTACCTGCAAAGAAGTCCCGGAGTGGTTTGGTACCACCAAGGACCCTCCGACGATCAAGTTAGTGATGAGATCCAAGCAGAGTAACGGCTTAAAAGAGTAAAGAATAGCTCACTTGACCCCTCTGTGATGGGGGTTTATATAACGGTGGTGGCACGCAGCAGCAGGCGCGAGAATCTCGCCGGCAGTTACGCTCCCGACGTCACGCCCACGTAGAGAGCGGATCGCCCATTAATGGGGATCGTGATGACGTGAAACGTAGGATGTTGCTGGCGTAGAATCTGCGTATGGCGAGATTCGCGGAACGGTGGTTACGCATGTGAGTGGTGGAGTTGGTCGAAGGGCCGAGAAAGACGGCCTCGGCGGGAGCTCGGAGACGAGCGAGGAGGCCGAGGAGTGTTGGTCCTGTGGCAGCTCGAGACCAGCTGAGAGGCCGAGGAGGCTAACTTGCAGGGAGCCCGAGAAGGGCCGGCTTGTGTTTGCAGGTCGGGTACAGGATGGTCTGATCGGTCTCTGTGGGCCCTTTCTTCCGAGTTTTGGGACACGTCACCTGCCACGCGTCCTGATCTTAGAGATCGTCAATATTGAGCATCATCAACCAATATGAACGTATTTTCGCGTGCATTCACAAGTGTTTATAATCGCATGATATATGAAGCATGAGTTGTTTACCGAAAGCTGCTAACAATCTAAATAATTCCAAAATTCTTATTTTACCCGTAAAAGAGAATAAAAACATGTCGGAGAGAATAATGATGAGCATCATGGCCGAAACGATCAACCCCTAAAATTAAGATATTCTGCAGACTTCCTAAGCATGAAAATAACAGCAAATGATATCATGAAAAAACTTGAATAGTTCAAAATTATCCCATAATAAAGCAAGTTTAAGATAACTTTGTTAAGGGAAAAAGGACTAATAATTATACTTTAAACAGAGCATGCGAACACACCATAAGAGCTTTTGATTCTGCAACTAAAGTTAATATCTAATCTAAATGACTCTCAAAAGATACAAACACAGAAATCACCGAGAAAAGAATCAGAAATCGAGAAGGGCAGGGGCCGCGGGGGGGAATGAGTATCAGACCAAATTTAGATTACAACAAAACGGTTTCGTAATAATGAAACGCCTAAACAGAAACTACATATAGTTCTTGTATTTTTTTCTTTTGATCATCGAATTCTTACAGCTACAAAGTAAAACCTCAAGAAAACTAAACTTGCGCACTTTAGATCAATCAAAGCTACCAATCTGAACCATCAGGAAAAGGCTCAAGCGCGTTTTGCTTCCCTTCAACATAAAACTCAACAACAGCTTTCATTCTCCCAATTTTATCAGGATGGTAATTCACATGAACAATCACCGGCGTCAATTTCTTGAGGCTTTCATCTTTTCTCACCGTTTTAAATAATACTTTACTGTTCATAAACTGATAAATATCCATCGTTCTTCTCGATGCATGAAGCCCTTCATAACCCGGGTGTGAGGGATAGAACAGCTCTTCATTGAAAACCGCTTGATCCCACACTTTCTTGTGAGCCAGTCGATCCGCAACCCGATCCAAAAGCTCAATAGATGGAATTGTCGGTCTAATGTAGAAAAACCCGGAATTATAAACCCAAATTCTCATAGTATGAGCGTAGCGGGCCCAACCCATCGAAGGCTCGTCAAATACATCATTATAGCCATAAGCTGTCATGTTATTATGACCATCACTCATTGATTCTACATCACAGTCTCTATAGAGATGATCGAACGGATTTCTTAAATAAACAATGTCTACGTCTGAGAGAAGAATACTGTAGCCAAGCTGTAAGAATTCTCGTAAAATACGGAATTTTAGACCAGAGACTGCATGATTACCACCGGTCTTTGCAATTGAATCAAATCCTTCATCAAGAGTTCTTCGGTAAACTGGAACTTCGTTGGCATTGCAGAATTTTTCGATTTCATCGTCAAATGCCACGACTAGGTAATTTGGAATCCCAACCCTTTTGATGTTTTCGAACCAGATTTGTAGCATTTCTTTGACATTCGAATTTGCTACGGCGACTATGAGTTCTTTTCGAACGACGACTTTTTCGAGGATTTTTGATAATTTTGGGTTGATGGATTCATCAGGAATTACTGTTGGATTTGTTCTTAGAGATTGTACGGTGCCAAAAGGCCCAGCTTTGTGTTGTTGTCCTAAAACCAAAAATTGCTTTTGAGCTTGATCTTTTCCTTGTTCGGCTAGTTGAAGTTTTAAGGTTATGTCCTTGAGTTGTTTCTTCAGTTCAGCATTTTTCTCAGACAAAGATGCTAGTTCCAACTTCAACAAGTTGGTTTTTTCGCTTGATTCGCATGGAGTTGTAGTGACCTAGAGTTTAGAATATCAGAAATACAAAATGATCTATGAGCAGAAATACATGTAATTATTTCAGAAGAAAAAAGATGACACACACACGTGCACACGCCCACACAGCGGAAAACAACTAGAGGTATGCAAATAAACTTTTCATGTTATTTTTCTAATGACTGGTTTAAAATAAATAAAAGTGAAACTGGTAAATGATGAAGCATTCTATGCCCTACTGCTACCTAACTTGATCAAACAAATGGCTTCATGCACTCAAGCACACCAGTCACTTTTTTGATGTGGCTAGATGTTAAATTCAACACTCGTCACTTTCGCTAATTATACTGCTGCAAAGATTCATTGCCAGTTTCAACCCCGAAGCAGTAATACTAAAAACATTATAAAAATAAAAAATACATTCTGAAACTGAAATCTTAACGATTCAGATCAATGGAAATAGAGCAGATGAAAATGGAGAAGTGTTCCTGGGATTTCTTTCTTTCTTTCTTTCTTTTGGGGGTGGGGGGGTGGGGGTGGGGGGGTTGTTCTGTTCAGTATGTGAGGGATTGGGAGGTGATGTCATATTGTTTGCAACAATAAAACACACATCCAACTTTCGAAGGTTGGCCCAACTCCACCACCTCGTTTCTACTCTCTTCAAGGATGAGGAATAAGAACACCCTTATTGATAATAGTTTGACTAATTGAACGATATGAAGTAAAAGAAAAATTGGTTACTGATAATTGTCAGTTGACTTCACTATTGCATACAAAGGTTCAAGTACTTCCTGCTGTTGTGCGGGTCCAAATTCTCATGAGATGCCACCGGTTGTATAATTCGTGATGTCACCACCTTGAACACAAAACATTTACAAGGTGATGATTTAAAAAAGGAGAGGTACACTTATTCAACCAACACTAGTTGAGTATCTGAGCGCAAAAGTTTCTTCCCTCCACATTGTGGGAATGTGTTTTGTCTCGATGTTTGCTTTATTTGTGGTAACAAAAATCTTTATACTGATCTATTAGATTATCCGCTTATGGATTGGTTTCAGTAGGTGAGAAGACCTAGAGGATGTTGATTGGTAATTTAATATTGTTTTTTGGGATGCGACCCCTTTGGGAATCGATCCGGCGACCTCTCACTTTGGAAAGTTATACCGCATGTGCTATGCTCAAGTGGTGCAATTTAATCCTGTTGCAAGCTTATATATTGTTCACAATTTCTTCGGCAAAAATAAGCACACTAATCAAGAGAGAATTGATGTCCGATCCACGGTCTAATATAGGACTCTGTCTTCCATGGATTTTATAGTTGGCCTCGTTTTGATGGGAACACCCAAATGATGATGATGATGACTACTATGCAAAAGGCTTGATTACGATGGTGTTGACGTAAAACAAGAGTGTTTGCACTGTCCACTTCCACAATCAATCTCTTTAATCTTAAACCCACTTCTACCATCACTCGATCCCAAAAGGCAAACCAACCTTTCCAGATCAGTCATTGTTTCAGCATTCTTCATCTTTTTTATTAAGGAATAAGGTGGGGGTAATTAGATCACTCATACTCTTCATTTAATGCAAATCAGTCCTCCACCCTCACACAATCTACACAAAAATCTCAGAGCAGGTTGCTTCTCTGCCTTCATGTGCGACAAGATGATAAAATTTTGATGTAAAAACCTAAACAGCATAGTTTTGAGTCTGCCATCTGACATAAACAGCAAAGTTGATTTTAAGGGAGAGAACCCGTCTAAATTTCGTCAAAATATACAATAATGGCATCAAACTGAACCATCATATCGTATTCCTGTTGGAGTTTTTTCAAAAGGTTGCAACCGTTTTTGATGACCTTTGAAAATCTATAAATAGAACCGATTTTCTTATAAACTTTAACTTCTTCTTCTCTACTATTCCCTTACTATTTCGAATAGAATTTCGAAGTTTCTTCGATTTTTGCTGATCGCAGGAACTTCGGACTCCGTTGTATCCTGAAGGATTCTTGTCTGCAACCCTTTAGCAAACTTAAATTGAGTGGGGACAAGTAAATCCTTGAAGAAAACCGATTGTGCCTCCCATCATTTTTCCAACTCCTACACTAAATTTCTAACAATTTCAAGGATTTATTTTCGTCTACAATAGAGTTGGAATCCAGCCTAACCTCGGTTAAAATTATGAACCAAGACCTTATCGAACTTGATCGGTTTGACGGGGCAAACTACACCCGATGGGCAAACAAGATGTGCTTCCTTCTGATGACGTTGAAGACACGATCTTACACCGATTCCAACGCCTATGGATATTGACAACGAAGCGTTTATGAAGGCCAGAAAGAAACGAGAAGAGGAATGTCTCTGCAAAGGTCACATTTTGAACACACTGTCGGATCGCCTCTTTGATAACTACACCGAAACAACTTCAGCAAAAGAAATTTGGAAGATCTGGAGTTCAAATACAAAATGGAGCAGCAAGATACAAACAAGTATTTAATTTCAAAATATTAGTATCGTATGGTTGACAAAAAATCTATTTTAGACCAATATCATGGACTTGAATTACTTGTCAATCAAACGAATACTCTAGATATAAAATTATTTGAAACCTTCCAAGTTGGAGCAATCATATCGAAACTGCCCTATACCTGGAAAGTTTACCAAAATAAATGGCTTCATAAGACAAAAAAATTCTCTCGAGCAAATTCAAAGATATCTGCGAATTGAGAAGGAAGCCCATCTAAGGAATAAGAAAGATGAGATCAAGATCGTTCCTAGGGCTAACCATATAGAGGGTGTTGTTCAGAAGAAAGCTAAGCCAAACTATTTCAAGCCAAACTAAGGAAAATTCAATAACCTGAAAAAGAATAAAAGCTCTTATATTTGCGGTAAGAAAGGGCATTTTGCTCGTAAATGCAGGTACCGCAAAATTAGTTTCAACAAAGAAGAAAATTAGGAGATCAAGCATACGAACAATGTTAAGAAGGCCTACTGTGCCATGGTTACTGTTGCAAACAGTGGTATAATCACTGAAGTGAATATAGGGGGCTCAGATTCTGGATAGTGGCTCGACTCCGGCGTAACAGTCTACATTTGCTAAGATAAGTCGATGTTGAAGAACTTTGACAAGACAACTGATGGCAAGGAAGTCTTAATGGGCAACCAGAACCATGCACATGTACAAGGAAAGGGTTTTGTTGACTTTACTTCACCTACGGAAAGAAATTGACACCATTGAATGTTCTCTAAATTCCTGATATGAGAAAGAATTTAGTGTTTGTTGATTTGTTATGTAAAAAGGACTTTAAAGTTGTAACTGGATCCGACAAATTAATTTTTTCGAAGAATGGGCTTTGTGGAAATGAGCTACTCTTGTAATGGAATGTTTGCATTTAGCATTAATGAAAATAAAGTGATTTCCGTTTTTGTCTAGGAATCTTTTAATTTATGGCATCATTTGATTATGACATTTAAATTTTCAATATTTAAAGAATATGCATAAACTTGGTTTAATTTTTTTATGATTTTAGTAGTGATCATAAATGTAAGATTTGTATACAGTCAAAAGTATCTAAAATACATTTTCCAAGAGTTGAAAGAAATTCTGGAATTTTAGACTTAATACATTCTGATATATGTAAACTTAATGGAATGCTTACTAGAGGAGAAAGTATTTTATTACTTTTATCGATGACCACTCTAAATATGTGTATATTTAATAAAAAGTAAAGACGATGTATTCTCTATGTTTAAAATTTATAAAGCAGAAGTTGAAAATCAACTTAGTAAGATTAAAGTTCTTCGCAGTGATAGAGGAAGAGAATATTTCTCAAACGAATTTATAAATTTCTACGAGTAACGTGATATAGTGCATGAAATGGTAGCAACATACACTCCTCAACAGAATGGTTTAGCGGAAAGGAAAAATCGTTCTCATATAGAAATGGTGAATTCTATGTTGTAACATGCAAAATCGTCTTTAAATTAATGGGAAGAAGCTTTATTGACGGCTTGCCATTTACATAATAGAATTCTATCAAAGAAATCAAAATCAGCCCATACGAATTATGAAAGAAAAGAAAGCCAAATTTGGCTTATTTAAAAGTGTAGGGATGTTTGATATATTATAGGGTTTCTGAACCTAAACGGACTAAATTAGCTCCTAGAGCAGTCAAAAGTGTATTTATAGGATATACCGAACATAATAAAACTTATAGACTTCTTGATTTGGAATCTAATGTAATAGTTGAATCTAGAAATGTCGAATTTTTTGAAACAAACTTCAAGTCAGATGTTCAACATAAGTCGTTTATAGAAAAAACGGCAATAAAAAAGAAATCTATTGACCTTCCAAATAGAACCTAAAAAAAGTCGAAGAATAAGAAAAAAGAAAATGCTAGATCCTGACTTTGTTGATCCTAATTCTATTTTTTTCTAGTAGAAAGAGATAGAAATATGGAGATTAATAAAATACCTATTGTTCTCCATATAGAAGATGATCCTAAAAACTATAGCGAAATAATAGTTTCGAGAGACTCGGCATTTTGGAAAGAAGCCATAAATGATTAAATGGATTCTATTATGTCCAATAACACTTGGTTAACTGATTTACCTAAAGGATCTAAGGCTATAGGAAGTGAGTATTTCAAAGAAAGTACAATTCTGATGGATCTTTACAAACGTTTAAGGATAGACTCGTGGCGTTGGGGTTCAAACAAAGATATGGTGTCGATTATTTCGACGCTTATACGCCTGTAGCACGCATAACATCTATCGGAATATTATTTGCTCTAGCATCTATATATAATTTGTATATTCACCAAATGGACGTGAAACGACATTCTTAAATGGCGAGTTAGAAGAAAAGGTATAAATGGAGCAACCAGAAGGGTTTATACTTTCAGGAAATGAAAACAAAGTCTGCAAATTAGTTAAATCACTTTATGGTTTAAAACAGACACCCAAACAATGGCATGAGAAATTTGATTCGGTTATACTATGGAATGGCTTCCATCACGATAGCGCTGATAAATGTATATACATGAATTATACTAAAGAGTATAGTATAGCTATATGCTTATACGTAGATGATTTATTGATTATCAATAACATGTCGGGTGTAACTGAAACTAATGAGTCTCTAACTTCTATGTTTAAAATGAAAGATTTAGGAAAAGTTGATACAATCTTAGGAATTAAGGTGGTAAAATATAGTGAGGGTTATGCGTTATGTCAACCTCATTATATTGAGAAGATAATCTCCAAGTTTAATCATCTCGCTTTCAAGACGTATAACACTCATTTTGATTCTAGCGTTACATTAAAAGAGAACCCTGGTAGAGAAATAATACAACTTGAATATGCAAGTGCTATTGGGTGTTTAATGTATGCAACACATTGCACAAAACTAGATATAGCTTTTGCTGTTTCTAAACTTAGTAGATCCACTATAATCCAAGAATAGAACATTGGAAAGCTATTGGCAAAATATTTCGATATCTGAAGGGAACTTTGAAATATGGATTATTTTATAATAAATTTCCAACGGTCTTTGAAGGATGGTCTGACACAAATTGGATAACTGGTTCAGAAGATAATAAATCTACATCCTGATGGGTATTCACCCTCAGAGGATGTGTCATTTCATGGGCTTCAAACAAACAACCATGTATATTATTCAACCATGGAATCTGAATATATTGAATTGGCGGTGGCCAGCAAAGAGGCTGAATGGATTAGGGTATTATTGGATATTAAATTTTTGCCTAATCATATACCTCCAATATCCATATATTGTGATAACGAAACAATATTGTCAAGAGCCTACAGTAGTATTTATAATGGAAAATCAAGACATATAAGCTTGAGACATGAGTATGCGAGACAATTAATTAATGAAGGGATTATCACAATTACATGTGTAAATTCAAGTAAAAACTTCGCAGATCCTTTTACCAAAGGACTGGCCAGAGACTTGGTAAGAACAACATCAATTGACACAGGACTGAAATCCATTAAATAAAAGTTAATAGTGATGATAACCCAACGTTCAACTAAAATTCTATTTGTACAAGGTTTAAGGGGTAATAACAAGTTACTATATAACTATGAGCACTAGTTGTTTAAGTCCCACAGTTGGAAACTAGTGATGCCGTCAAAATTGAAGGATGATTTTATAACTCTTAATGAAGTTCGCTCGTGTAGGAAATATGTTTGGAGGTGGAAACACTAGAACTTCACCTATAAAAACATAGAAGTGGTGCCGCTTCTCATGGAAGTTTAGGATTTGCTTCCGGGATTGTTTTCTGAATAATGATAACACAAGGCCATTAATAGTGTTGAGTGAGAATGAAATTCTTAAGAAAACATGATATAAATATGTGTGTTATGTTACCAGTCATACATCAAGGAGTAGCTGGTTTAATGCTTAACAGCCATAAACTTCGTATCACCTTGCAATATTTAACACTAACTTTAAACCAAAAGGAACCTTTAACTATGCAAATTATATCAATAGAGAATATAGAGAATATAGATGAGAAGAAAAATTATAAGCTCAAAAAGTGAGGGATTGTCGGAGTTTTTGAGCGGTTGTGAATATTGAAATTTAAATTTCGAAAATTCGGTTTTGAGCGGTTATGAATTTTGAAATTTGAACTTTTGTCCTTTCAAAAGGTTGCAACCGTTTTTGATGAACTTTGAGAATCTATAAATAGAACCGATTTTCTTAAGAACTTTAACGTCTTCTTTACTATTCCCTTACTATTTCGAATATAATTTCAAAGTTTCTTTAATTTTTGCTGATCGCAGGAACTTCAAACTATAGAGTATCCTGAGGAATTCTTGTCTGCAACCCTTTAGGAAACTCAATTTGAGTGAAGATGTAAATTCTCGTTTCCATCAATGAAATTTTCTATTTTTCCTAGCCCCCGAATGTCCTCCCATTTTTCCTCGTAATTTTTGTATGAAATTGGTTGCTAGGTTTTTAGTATTTAATTTCTAAACAATTAAAATAAAGCCCAAGAGAAGAAAATAAAAACAAAACATATAATTAAACCGAGCCCAGCCCACTTCCATGATTTTCTTCCCTTTACACAAAACTAATTAAACAAATTAATATAATCATCAGCCCAGCCCACTTCTATATCCTTATCTGTTTTTCCTTCACAAAAATAAAAATAAATGAATTAATCTCAAAACTTTCCCCGGCCCAAACCTCACAGGCCCATGCCTCTCCATACCTACCCAGCCCGTTAAGCTTCCTTCCCCAACTCTCTTCTCGTTTTCCCGCTCGTTCTTCTGCGCTTCCCACGTCGCCCACGTCGTCGCCGCGCCCCGCTCGCCGCCCACGTTCTCGCTCCTCAAGACCACGACCTCGTGCACGCCTATCAAACCGCTCCTCGTCGCTCTAACCATCTTCCCCCTCACTCTCGTTCTCCTCTATCGCGAGGACTCCCTGCACCCGAGAACCCTGGAAACGACACCAACTCAAGAAAACCTTCATCGTCGGTGACTCGTCGTCGCCATCACCCCGATCTCACCCTCCTCTCCTCGCCCTCGTAACCACCTCCTCTTCTTTTACTTCTTTCCCCAACGAGATCCCTGCCACTCTTGGCAGCCCACGACCACGATCACTGCAGCCCGACGCGACCCCAAAAACCTCACAGTCGATCACCCTCACCTCGTCACCACCATCACCTCCTACTAGCCGAGCCCTCCACCACCTCACTGCATTCTACACCAAGCTGCAACCCCGAACCCCCTGCTGCACCCTCGCCGGTGACCACTTCATCCACCCCGGCTGCCTCCCTTCCAGTGCCCGAACGTCTCCGACGCCCCACATCACTCGCAGCCGCCTCGCCCAGAAACCTAAGCCCCGCTGCCAAGAACCCAAACTCGAGCCGAGGCCGTGAACTCTAGTCGTGTCGTTCGTAGCGCGATCTCGACGTTGCCGCTGCCGTGCGTCAACGCGTCTTCAGGCAAGTTACCTACTTGCTACATGCTAAATTGTTCTGTTACAATTCAAAATCCTATGAATTCCGTGTATATAATTCGTATAAATTTTTATGACGCAAGTGTTTGATGCAAAACCCGAACGAAAACCTTCCATTAAACTGACGGGAATTGATCATATAAGCTGGCCCGTGTGGTAATGAACATGGTGTTAAAATTTGGCCGAAAAATATAATCGTTACTGACGTAAACGATCATCCCCAATTACACCCGTTAAAACTGCAAATTTCCCGCATCTGAAACTTGTAAAAATCATAATTAATTGTTTACAAATTGGAATGATGCGTTCGAAGGCTCAAATCGAAGCCGACTCGACGACCTGGAACCCCATAAAGGTTTTTAATTGTTTCTATACTGAAAAGACAACGGAAACTGGTTCGTAGAGCGGTTCTGGACTGCAGTCCAGAGCAGCTCTGGCTGTTGGTTTCCATCTTGTAATGCTTACCCTCTACTGCTTGAACATGCTGTATTGCGGAACCCTACACCATAGTGAAGATGAAACAGTTAGCTAAATAATGAAAGTGATTTCACCCCTTTTTACCGTCGTTTACTATTTAAACTGTAATTTAAATGAACAGGACGTATAGCAGTCCCAAACAGAAACAGAACTGATAACCTGTTGTTGTACAGTACATAACTTATGACGTAGAGGCGCGATTGAGAATCCGTCTGGTGCGTTGGAAACCCTATTGAAAAACCTAAATTTCGTTCAACTATAGCGTCGCTAAATTCTGATCCCAACAGGGTGAAAATTGTGTCGCGAAATGGACGTTCAGTTCAGGAACTGAATTTCCTGCAGCGAACGCTTAAAAAGAAACGGCTGTAACTTGCAAACCCGAAATCCGATTGTACTGAAATAAATTTTGCTGAACTGCCGACTGAGTATACTTGCTACCGCCTTTGTATCATTTTACTGAATTTTGAACGTATGATTTAAGGTAATTTTTATAAGTTCATATGGTGTATAATAGTTCATATTACACATGACTTGTTAACTGCATAAATGCGCATATCTTACCCGATTGCCATACACATAGTGATAGTGCGCGTTATTATTCAGTGCACAATGCATTATCGTGCGTGAATGGTATTGGTTTAGGAGTGTCAAGTACGCCAATGGAAAAGTGAATGATTCGTGACGGTGAACAATACAGTGAACAGTGACAAAAACCGTGTTATTGGTGTATACTTGTACACGACTAGACCATACTCATAAATAGTGTAAACCTGGGGAAAAAGGGGAAATCGAAGTGGAAAGAACATCGTATTTAACGAGGACAGTGATTTAGAGGATGATCATTCGAACAGAGACTCTTATATATATTAGGTTGGGCCTGACGGTCTGGCTGACAGGGTTATGTCCCGGGCCATAGTGGGTCGTAGTCTCGGGTATGTACGAGACCCTCGTTAAACATGATCCTCATTTCCACAACCCGATTTCAAAGATGACTTAGAGACTGATAGGGACAGATCATACTTTGCATCAGTTAGTGACATATTGGTTACCTGTATTTTACTTCCACTGTTATTACCTTATTTGCTTGTTTCTTGTCACTATTACATTATTGCTATTGTGTCGCTCTGACGACCTGAGTATGCATGCTCAGTGATAGAGGTGGATTTGTCTGATCTCGAGGAGACCGTGAAGATCCAGACCAGTGGACCGGTTACATTTCTCCACTGATATTCCTGGTTAGTTGCCCTCTTGTTCACTTCCTTCGAGCTCAGATCTCTTTATATCTTATAGTTTTAGTGACTGCATTCTCTTTACATGTATTGTATTTTACTGAGTACCATATAAATGCTAGAAGCCGATATGTGACTACGACAGGATTTTTCCTTGATCGTAGGAGCATGGCTGGCCTTGTCACCCTTATATTCCGTATTTTGGGAAGCGGGGCGTGACAAAAGACAAGTAAATCCTTGAAGAAAGCCGATTGCGCTTCGGAGTCAATGGATCATTTACTTGTACCCATCATTTTTTCGGTTCCTACACTAAATTTCTAGCAATTTCTTCTATAAACCCACATGCAATAACATCAACTAATCAATTCAAAGCTAGCTCTTTAGCTGAAAGTGACAAACTTTTCATATTTGGAGCTATTAAAAGACCTCAACCTTCCCCTTTCACACTTCGACCACAAACACTGTACAGGTTTTCACCAAAACAGAACCCACACCAAACCAAAATTCGACGATCAATCAGGAATCAAGAACAAATCAACTAAAAATCAGCAATACCTGATTCGATCTGACGCTAGTGTGTCCCTCTCGAGCTAAGTGAGAGCGAA
Source organism: Agapanthus africanus (assembly GCA_030015575.1). Classification (NCBI taxonomy): domain Eukaryota; kingdom Viridiplantae; phylum Streptophyta; class Magnoliopsida; order Asparagales; family Amaryllidaceae; genus Agapanthus; species Agapanthus africanus. The sequence goes on from CM057339.1 coordinate 307,193,994, forward strand.
AGAAGCCATCAGGATACAAGAAGGCGCAGGCGCAGCCGAGAGCGATCCCGATCGCGACAGCCATGGCGATCTGAGCACCGCGAGAGGGCCCGCCGCCGCCGCCGCCGCCCCTCATCAGCGGTCCGTCTCTCTTTCCCGCCATTTTACTCGGTCAGATCTCGGATTCGTTGACGAAACCCTAAAAAAATGGGTTTTTAAAATTAAAAAAAATGTAAGAAAGTTGAGGAAGGCGGTGAGGAGTCGTTGATGTTGTGCGGAAAAAATATTTTTTGTTTCACTAAAAAACAGTGGGGAAAATATGGGTTAGATCGTGGGCACTAGATTAAAAAAATTATTCAACAATTCAGGACCGTTAAAACTTAATCTATTCTTAAAAAACGGTTAAAATCAACGGTTTTCATTTAACGGCTATTTAAAGTGACGGTTAATATCAACGTTGGATAAAAAATTATATAACAAATCAGAACCGTTTATAGTAAACCGCTCCGCTACTTTAAGTAGCGGTTAAATCTAACGGTTTTTATTTAAATTATACCTAAAGTAGCGGTTAAAATCAAAAGTTAATTTATCCAGCAAATCAAAACCGTTCAGAGTTAACCGCTGCTTAAGATAGCGATTAAATCTAACGGTTGTTATTTAGCCTCTACTTAAAGCAGTTGTCAAAATCAAAAGTCAACCGCTGCTTAAGTATTTTTTTTCAAGCGGTTACGGAATATATCACCTCTCGACTTTCAAATCCTATCTTCCGTCACGTCTACGTCTTTCTCAACAAGATTTTTCGAAATGGTTATGGTATATTCTTTATTTCTGCATTTATATACGCTGTCATGTCTATTAATCTAGCCTATGAGTGAACTGTTCCTGAATTAGAAATAGAAGAAAGAATAGCAGCGAAAACAGACGGATAAACAATAGAACCAATTGATTATGTTATAAAGTTGATCCAAGAAGCAATAAAATACCTAGCAGCAATCGCAATTCAAGTAAAAAAACGCTCAATTTACATCTGAAAACCCTAACAAAAAATCCTGAATAAATAACAAAACCTATAGTAATTAAAACAATAAATTTATCTTGTGAAATTGATCCAAAAATCAAGAGATACCTCGTAAGAATCGCAATTCAAATTATAACAAAAATTGCCCAATTTCGATCTCAAAATCCTAAACTGCTGAAACTGTTGGGACGGTTTTCTCTTTTATAATATGAACCGCCATTTTAAATAGTGGTTAAATATTTTTACCTATCTTTTAATTAGCGGTTAAATCTGAACCTTTTATTTTAGCCACTGCTTAGTGGCAATTAAAATAAACGGTTCAAATTTGTTGGTACATTTTTCCTTAAATATTGCAGGGTTTAATGCGAATCTATAGGCAGATACATGACTTAAGGGAGCACGTATGACCGGTACAGTGGGTTTTGTGCCGGGCCGGGTTTGGTTTAAGGCCCATAAATTTCGACCCATATAAAATATGGGGTATCAAAAAGCCCCTGGCCCGCTTCAAGCTTGTGTAAAAACCCTGGACCTTTTGCTCTTGTCAAAAAACCCTGGGCTCGGTTAAATCCACGTTATCTAAACAATTGGATGGAACAAAGGCCTAAATGAAATGCGGACTTTCTCAACAATTTTGAAAATATCAGGATTTTTAGATAACTCTCGAGCGGGCTATGGGCTTTTTTATAATTTTACCCTAAAATATACCAGACCGAAAGAGTCAAAAGAGACGAGTCAGACTAGATTGCTCCGTGTAAATGGTTGGTCAAACAAATACAACAAAAAATGCCCAAAGTTTAGACTGGCAAGAAATCATGTGTCCACCATCAAGCTTTAAAAACGATATAGATGCATGGATAACCTGTGTATGACAAATACTCTCCATTAGAAATATTAAGCATGAAACATAAACTGTCTCGAACAGAGATGCCCTTCAATTAAACTCATTGTAGACAGGTGAACACTCATTGTAGACAGGTGAACAAGCAAGGAAATTACAAAATCATTCTTTACAAAAACAAGAATGGTAAACATCATAAACACATAAAAAAAATTATATTACCTTTTGCCAAAAATGAGTAAACACATACAAAAATTACAAACTTCTTGACACAACTCTCCCAGCTTCCCTATCGTTAGTAGGAGCTGGTAATGCACAGTATATAAAATCAATCTACAACAAACAACATAAACAAATGATACAGATTGTCTTCACCTCAAAGAAGCCTAAGATGTGAAGTATCATTAAGCCTTTTTATCTGCCACCCCGTCCTTACTGAATACTGCACAACCGTTACCGAAGAATCATCGACACAAAATTTCTGCGACACTGCAGGGCCCGCACCCAGAACACCCGCAATTAGACATTTAATCGGGGTCGAATGCGTAAAAATCCCTATCGAATTAGACAAGTTTCTAGTTTCACTTGGCGAAAAATCCTCTTCGGCCTCGTTCTCTCCGGTTGTAACAAATTGCAACCTGCTCTTTCCCGATTTTTTTCTTTGCAATCCTGGGCGATTGAGTCGATACATCAAGTCCCATTGGCCGTCTTTTTCTTGAACCGAGTTGGTTGAGCTTTGGCGAGAGAAGCCGCCTCGACTGGGCTTATCGGGGATTTTGAGGACGGATTTGTTGAGGAATTCGATCATACGGAACTCTACTTGCCGCAATGATTCGCCAGAGGGAGGAGAGAAATCAGGTAGGGTTTTTTCGATGATGGTGAGGATTTCAGGGGTGTAGGTTTCGGAACGAAGGCAGCCTTCCCATTGGCCCTGGCTCATTTCAACCAGTTCGTTGGAGGTCTCGATTTGCTCCGTTGCAAAGCCAAGTTCCTGAAGAATGGAATCAGAAGTTGGCTCCATTCATGCACATGGTTTAAGAACTAGGTTCGACAAATAACAAAGAAGAAAGAGAAAATCAACACCAGTGTTGTTGTAGTTTGGTGCAAGTGCTAATAAGATCTTTAATTACATTATCAAAATAGGATTTACGAAATCATTCTCTCCAGATCTCTTTTCCTCACCTTTACACAGTTGTCTCACCTAATATGCATACCCTTATATACCTGATACAAATATCAGGTACCCCCAAAGTTGTTAAAATCACATGGCTGCCGGTCCCAATGTTTCTTTAAAACACCCCCAAAGTTGCTTAAAATCACATGGCTGCCCGTCCCAAAGTTGCTTTAAAACACATAAGAGTCCAATTCAGGAAGGAGAAAGTTATTGACAAGAGAAAAGCCCAAAGAGTCTTAAACGAGAAATGGCCATATGACAGCTCTAATTCTCCTAGTTCAAAGAAAAATCTAAAATGGAAAAATATATATTTGCTATGGATTTTTATGCTACAACTCTAAGGTGCAAATAACAAGAAGCGCTAACCAAAACACACATTCCCGAAGATAATAATAACAAAAAGGTACCAAGACCTGGTATGAACTTATATAGGCTCCAAGTCTATTCTAACATCTACCTATTAGTTCTTTGAATACAGCCATCCAAGTCCCCATCGAAACAACTTGCAACCATGTATGTAGAGGTTGGATTATTTGGATAGGTCCAGAGCAAATTGGATACAATCAAATTTATCAGTCTACTTCTCAATCGAATTTCAGCAATCTTATATTCAGGAAGGAACTGTAAACCAGTAAAATCCATGTTAGCTCATCCTTTGGAATGTCAACTCTGCCCACCAACCCCCTTTTGTTTTTCCTTTTTTTTTTTTCCTTTTTTGTAGTGTTTTTTTAATAAATCGACCACCTTCGGGGATCAAACTTGCGACCTCTCACATTGGAGAGGAAATTGGTACAAGCTAAGCTACGCCCAGTTGGTACTTTTTTTTGTTGTTGTTGAAAAAAAGGAGGGGGCAAATAAACATAGCCTTTGTTGTAATAGCTTAAGCATCCTATCCTATACAGTAGTAGAAATGCAACAAGAAAGAGATATATGCGACAAACTCTTAAGATAACGTTAAATTAGTGAAAGTATAAGATGTTTCCATACGTTAACCAGAACGTAAATAATAACATAGAAAAGTTTAAACATTTACACATTATAAGATATCGCCTGTTCTCAGATAAAATAAAAGCAATGCAAAAACCCAACATTAAAAACACAATATTAGGCATGTTCCCTAGAATAAGCACCGAAAAATCGCATTTATAATCCATCAGAATTTTGTAGATCGCAATATATTCAGTTTTTCCCATAAAAATTTTAGCTCAGAAACTAAACTGCAATGCTGCATATCATAGCTTGAGAAGTGCTTACAGTATTCAAAACAATCCAGAATATCCTATACAAAATTCAGTATTAAAAGCTAAGCATAGAAACAATCGAGAAGAATATCATACGCTAGGGAGTCTAAGCTTAGTGACAACTTGACAAGTATAAGCTAAGGATTCTTCTAAGGTCCAATAAGAACATAAATTGAATCCCCCGGGATGAAACTAGACAGCTCAAAAACCTAACACAGTGATATACCATTAAGAAATGAAGATAGCTCTAATGCGGTTAAATAAATTAATAGTTATGAATATAATCAGGAAAAAGAGAGAAATGTTCCCATGAAGTAAACTTTCCATTTATAATACATAAAAGGGAAATTTTGGATTATCAGCCTGCTCTGAGCAAATTAGTCCATTCATTAAGCCCTAAAATCATACACTATGCAGTAGGCCTCAGTACAAATTCTAATTTTTTACATAACGAAATTGCCTCTACTAACACCATGTAGAATTCAAATGAATTCACAATTTCTATACAAGCAATCACCATGTAGAATTCAACTGTTGAAATTTACAGTTATAAAAGGGCAGTTTATAAACGCTCAAACATTGGCGGCAATGACAAAAATCTTATTCACATCATATACTGGATTTTAAGTATACATTAGAACTCGACATCAGGCCATAACTTTTGACTCAATTACTAACAAAACTAAAAGAAAGGACTCAGTTATCATACCACAATGCAATACAATTCAGCAATTTTCTACCAAAATTTAAATTACATCTAAATATCAACCCTTTACAATAGTCAAGAACTCATAAGCCTCCAGAATCAAGTGTAACTCAGCAAATTTTAGGACCAAACCCATATTCAAAAACCAAGCTGCAACTGGTTAACTAAACTAGTTTCAAAAGCTAAATCTCTACACAAGCACCTAGTCAAGAGCTCAAATTTACTGCTTCACTGTTAGAATTCATTAGATTTCACTAAAGTCATCAACTTTGAGTATAATTCAGCAACCCCCACACAAAATTCAGGAGAAATCACAAAATTTTTATATCGAAATAAAAAATCAAAGAGAGATAGATGGAGGATTACCCTACAAACGAACCCGGCAGTGGTCATCGCCCGATCCAGCGGCGAAGAGTAGACCTTGGAAAACCTAACCCCCTGCGACTTCAAGAACACCGCGAGGGCCCTCGCCTGCCGCTCCCCGTTCCCGGTGAGCCCCGCCTCCGGCCACCGCCCGGTGACGAGATCCGGCCTCAAGTTCACCGCGCACTCCCCGTGAGCGATCAGAAAGACCTCGGTGGCGGTGACCAGATCCAGGCCCAGCCCTAGCCCTGGGTCCAAGGGGGGAGGAGGAGGGAGGAGGACGTGGCAGGGGTCCCAGACCTTGATGTGGGGCCCCCCGCGGGGGGTGCCGACGGCGGAGAGGGGGGAGGCGGAGGCGTAGCAGGGGAGGATCTCAGGCTCTTGCTCCAGGACCTTGTCCCTAGGGTGGGGCCCGCCGGCGATGGATGAGATGAGGGGTTGCTGATCGTGGCGGTGATGATGTTCTTCTTGTTCTTCATCGTCTTCGTCTTCGTTGTCCTGGGGCTGAGAGGATTGAGAGGAGCCCATTAGGGCTAGGGTTTGGGATTTGAGTAGGGCTAGATTTTAGTGATGAGAGAGATCTGAGGAGGTGATGAGAGAGATCTGAGGAGGTGAGAGAGAGTGAGAGAAAGGGAAGACGTTGAGAGCTGTAAAAAATATTGAACAGAACAAAAATGGGAGGTGAGAGATCTAGTCTGGCTCTCGACGGCTTTCCTCTGCTGAATAGAATAAAAATGGGAGGTAATAAATTTTGGTTTTTTTTTCCCTTGCTTTTTTTGATTTTTTCTTTTTCTTTTTACGTTGGACCCTCAAATCTTCAGTTCTGAATGTCTTTCATCTGGCCTGTTCGTTTCGAAGGAGTTTGTAGAAGCAGGAGTTTCAACCTTTTGGTTTTAAAATTTTGTTTGTCTGTTTTGTCCGTCAAGTCACTGTTCTCGAGCTCCTAATTACTAATATCCTACACGACAAGCATAAAATTAGGAGTTCCATGTCGTATTTTTTTGGGTGGAATTGGGCTAGAGTTTGCTGCGTTGGCTGCCTTTTAATTTTTTTAAATACTTAAACTCCGTTAACAATCCAATTTCTTTTTTTTTTAATCTATAAACTTCTGATTTTGATAGACGCTCTTCCAAACAGAAACTTCAAATTTCTAGATGCAAAAAACTCCTCCGGAGAAACAAGAATTTAATTGCACTCATTTTAATGCATGGTTTCTAACTCTTTGATTTTTAACTCCATGAAAATAAACATGCACACTAACACATATGACCGTCCCTTGATAAACGGATGCAAGATGAATTTATGGGATTTTATGGAAATAAACGGTTTTACGTCAATTTATTAGTGGTGATGCCCAAACCCTCAAAATCCTGTTTCAAAATATAATCTCGTACGATCCGTTGTTGAAGAAAATTTTAAGTAGTATATTTCAGTCACTCTGGCGAGAGTTCCATCTAAACTCGGTTAAATATGATTAATGCAAAGGGAACACGGACGACTGGATGTCTTCTTCTTACACGCTTGTCATATAACATCAAAATCCTTTTTCTTATTGCTCTTCGCTTCTTCTGGAGAGTCATGCCGCGTTAATTTTCCTTCTATTCTTCTTCCGAAACAAAGTCATACTGAACGAAGCGGGGAAAAGGGGTTGCAGAATAGGGGATTTGATACTTTAGTTAAGTTAATTAACCATCTAACTGTTGATTTTTACTGTTAAACACTTAACAAACAAACATGTTTAGATAAAGAAATGATATATGATCCGGGACTTATGTTTAGAATATGATCTGAGGGTTCGATTTCGCCCAGGGGGAAAAGTAGTCAGGTTAATAGCACAAAACCTTTATGAGTCTTACCCAGTATAGCCTCATATACCCCTTCAAAGGAATTATTAGCATGATGCTGCCTGTCACAAAGGCCTAAACCACTCAAATTCAACCCCAAATGGTTCAAAATGATTGTCTGATTTGACTTAAGAACTTGTAATTGTCAGTTAGAGCAGGGTTATGAGTGTTTTTTAGCGCTTTCCTGGATCAATGAAGAGCTGTTTATTCTAATAAATAATTCGAGAGGCATAAGTACTGTGATGCGCGCTGCCCCACACGGAAGTTTGATGCAATAATCCCTTAAATTTCTATAAATACATTTTTTCCCCCATATGTTTGCATGGTTTCTGCATGTTTCTCTGTGCGATTAACAAAAACAAAGAAGCTAAAAAATGGCATTGTGGCATGACATTGCATTTTTTATTTACAAAAGACAATGTAATGCTTTTTGGTTATTGCAGCTCTCGAATTTTTTAATAAGAGGCCATATTGAGTGCAAACGGTTTGACAATACAAACGTCTTGTTCAAATACAAAGAGAGATTACGCTAGATCGTTGATACTGGATCTGTATTTCTAACATTTGTATCGAGTGGGGGTTGAAACTCCAAGCCTCTTGTTAAACTGCGAAGATACTTTACCGTTTGGTACGTATATGCTCAACTTGTATTTTTAATTGATAGGTTGCACCAAATCAAATCAACAAAAGGGCAAAAATGGGTACACTACGTACTTCCTACACTCTTATCGCAATTCCTTTTCTAAAGGGCTAGCACCCAATTAATGTGCTCAAATAGCAGCATCCATGTTCTTGATTTATTTCCCAAACTATGGATGTGGGAATAATCATCATCAACCAAATAATGGCCCAATAGTTACCCACTCAATGAATATTAACACAAACATCACAAATTACAATCTACGCGGGCCCCATCTGCCCACCCACCTTGTTCCCCGGCAAATCCCACCATCTGATCCCCTATCATCCCTCCGCACCGGACCTAAGAAATTTTGCACACAGGACCCCCCCAAATCTTTGTTGCCACAACAACCCAATAAAATATGCATTTCTAAAATTAATCATCGTAATGGATATTGAATGCCGTTTTCAACCACCACTTAAAAGCAATTAAAAACGATTTGAAACCAGCTTTGCGAAATAAGCGGCATTTAAATGCTATAAAGCTAATTTTAGACCTCGCATAATGTCATCTTTCTAAATTAATAATCTTATGTTTTTGTATTTTAAAGTATAATTTAGTGTATATACGCAAATAAGGAATCTAATGGTTTACAAGCAAAAGGCCACAGACAGCTGTCAGCGGTTCATTTGTGACAAACGCTGTTGCCTGTTCTGAAAACGAACCAACTAAACAGCCCTTCGCCAAACTTTCAATTTTTCGTCGCCACCGAGATCTCAGCTTCGAGATCTAAATCCCTTCTTCCTCTTTCAACGCCGCTCTCATCTCCCCCCTGTAAACAAGCTGAAAAAAGATCCGATTTTTTTATACCGAAAATGGATCGGCGCCGAGCTGGGAGTCCAATCTACAGCCGCCAGCAGAGCGGGAGCAGCACCGGCTCGTCGTCGCCGTCGATGTCGCCGGCGCATCACCGCTCGTCGTCGGGATCGGCGTTTGGGTTCTCCAACATCAAGAGGACGCAGAATTTGGCGGCGAAGGCGGCGAACGCGAGGCTGGCGCAGGTGATGGCGTCGCAGAGCGCGGGGGATGATGAGGACGATGACGAGGAGGAGGTGGGGCCCAGGGGGGAGCTAGGGTTAGGGTTAGGTGGTGGGCTTAGGTTTGGGATGGGGGCGGCGGGGACGAGGGGGAGCGGGAACGGCGGGGCCAACCATGGGACGTCGTTGCTTGGGAGGGCGGCGAGATCGCCGTCGCCTGCGGTGAGTCTTGCGAATTACGAATTGAATTATAATCCTGTTATTTGATAGTCTATTTAGTTAGAAATCACACTTTTGGGCGTTTTTGAAATTTTAAATACTGCTCCTTTTCATATTAATTTTTGTTGAATTATTGTTATTGGAAGCTTGGAATTGCAGTGATCAGACTCAGCAGATGTGCCGTTTTACCCAAACTAAGGCTGGCTAAATTGTAGGAAAACTCCTAAAAAGTGATTTTCTTCTACTTTTCCACTATGTTGACATTTTTCCCCCCAAAATTGCCCATCGATGAATAAATGGTCTTCTAGAGATTACTGAATTTGAACACAATGGCAAAGCCAAGAATTTCTTAATGAAATCAATTACACTCGTCTACACGTCTCTATATTAATATTATTGTTTCACAATTTCTCGACGAGAAAGCAAGTGCACAACATAGAATAATAAATCCAGCATTTTGGAAGATCTTCAAAAAGAAAAAATCATTGCGGATCATTATTAGTTTGGACTCCCTTGGTGCCTCAACAGTATGAGTGGCTTACAAGATCAACTTATGCCTTCATTGTCCCTTAACAGTAGGCTTGTTAATGTTGTATTGTAGCGAGTCCCATAAAGCCCCATTGAATACCCATTTTAGATAACAGCGGTCACACATCACTTCTATTTTGCATCAAGTAGAAGTATAAATCTTCTGACCTCTGTGTTGCTTTAGTTGCCTTAAACGTAGCTTTGGCCCTCTTTTATGCGCTTGAAGCCCCGTTTAAACCCGTTTTTAGCTGGTTATTACAAAATGAAGCCCTTATTTCATTAAAACATTCATATTATCATATTAAATGATAGAACTATTAAATTGCAATGTTGTCTGTAATCGATAACATCTTTTTAGACCTTCCATTATGACATATTTATTAATGTTGCCTTAAATTTTTTCAATATGTTTCTATTATTGCATATAAACTTTGAGAATAATGGAGGATAAAGACACTATAATGGTCAAAAGTCAACCTTACACCATTATTTTTGACGATTGACACCCGGCAACTTGATCTCTGTCGTCTAAAATGCACATACAATAAATTTTATGTAATTCTAGTACCTTTTAATCGTTGATTTAGTGGGTTCAAAATGGTCTATTATTGGAAAGTTGTTAAATGTTAATTTTACACCTACTACACCAATTGTTAAAAGATATTTCATTAATATGATCATACTACTGCTAAACGTCCTTCCACTGAGTGATCAAGCACTATAAGTTTTAGACTTTTAGGCGCTGATTGAATATCCTATTTAGAATATATACTGCCTAAATCCACATATTTATCGTTTATCATTTGTCTAATCCGATTTTCTCACATTTTAATTAGTTAGGTCGGAACTTTGTAGAGCATACTCCAACGGTCCGCTCAACATCTACTGGAAGGCCGTCAGTAACTCGTCCGGCACCAATGGTTCCCCCAAGTAGACCATCATTGAGGACCCCATCCCCCACACCAGCAATAGAACCTCCCATGGACAGGCGGAGAGAAAAAAGGTAACTGGATTCTCACACGCAATCAATTATATCATATTTGCAGAACTTAAAAGTAAAAAAATGAAGCTTATACGAACTTATCAATTTTAAATAGATAATAACCAAGATTTTATGTTTATACAGTATTTATAAAGATTTTTTTGAATTTGATAATCCAAGTTTCATGAACAAGCTGCAGTAACTTTATGGCATTGTTTTATGTTAATTGTGACATTCATAATAGCATTTAGATAGTTTTTTATTGTTTAATTCTAAGGATTGTTATTATTTTGTTTTATTTTTATGCTGATATGGATAATTAGTTGGATTTTCATATAATTATGATAATTTTGAATTTTGAATTTATTATTAATATTAGTTTCACACGTATTTTCCATATGTGCAATTCTTTTGAAACTTATTGGTTATTACGTGTTTGTTTTCTAGCGGTAAAAACGGTATATTTAAACCTTTATTGGTCAGTGATCCATTCTTTTTTTAGGATGCGTGATAGGTGTTGAAATGTATTACAGATTTCCTGCAGATATCGGTCATCTGAACTCAAGAGATACAGGAAATCAAAGGGAGGCTTCTGCACTTCGAGATGAGGTATGCTCTTGTCTTTTATTAATTAAAACCATGTCTTTTGTTTACTCTCCTTGTCATAACCATGAAGGTTATTTTTTCCTCGATGCTTTTTTGGCATGTTACTTATTAGTTTGCACAAAATTGAAACAATAGTATTAAATTGAAATGCATGTCTATGAAGATGTTTTTTCTGTTTAATTATATATGAAGCTGGAAATGCTACAAGAGGAGAATGAAAATATTCTTGAGAAGGTAAATAATTTTATGAAGTGATTATTGTATTTTCTTTCTCATGATCCTTCTTTAGTAGTAACTACTAAGATCTTTAGCATGCAAATGATTTGAAATCCAGCTGCGATTTGCGGAAGAGAAAAGGGAGGAGGCAGAGGCCAGAGCAAGGGAGATTGAGAAACAGGTAGCGTTTTTAACTCTCTCTCTCCCCTAATCACTAATATCTTTAAGAGGCAGTAAACTAACAAGAAGAATTAGTCTATCAGGATATAATTCCTTGTCTTCTATTTCTCTTTTCTCTTAGCGAACTATGCTCTATTATCTTAAAATCTAGAGGTAGAGAGGCTTGATGAAGCTCCATTTACTGAACATTTAGGAGGTAGCTGATTTCTGCCATCAGCATTTTCATGAAGGCTAATTCTGATATAATAGATTATTTTCCAGAGAATGTCTGCACAATAATTTCATAATATCTTGATTTTATTGGTATGCTGAATACCTCCCAGACATGATAATTATCCACATTTACTTTGTGGTTTGGTTGATTAAATAATGCTGGATCTCCTATCACTGTCTCATGGCTTCCTTGACATTTACATTCTGTAAGCTTTGGTGTTCTACACCAGCATCTGGGATTTAACGGCGAGAGAAAGAGGTATTAGATGTTGTTTATATAAATGGCAATTTTAATGTAATTCAGGTGTTTTTTTTTATTTAATTATTGTTTTTTTTATTAGGGATCACTGATCAATAATAAAATTTCATATGCGTTACTGCATGCATGCATTATGGCTTGAAGCAATTGGTAAATTCTGCAGGACATGATTCTTAGCTGCCCTGCACTTAATTTCCATACACACCCATTTGAGTTCTGCACTTCCCCTATATACCCATTCCACGGGGAATAAGGAGAAGCAGACATCTGTCTTAAATTGATAGTGGAACATCGAGTAGATAACTTCTTATTTATTGCATTGGAGAAATTTCAAGTGTTATATATATATATATATATATATATATATATATGAGGTTAATGGTGGAAAGAGGCCATAGGAGGGAATTTCCTCCTATGGTGTCGAGAAAATACACCCTCCATCATTTTTTCCGATGATCGGCACCCACCATCTTCATCGTTATCATCTAAGATGTGGGTACACCAAATTTCATGTGATTCTACAACTTTTGCACCGTTGATTTAGTGGGTTCAAAATTAACGGTTTACCGACAATAGAACTTTTTACATTGCTAAATCAACGGTGAAATGGTTGTAGAATCACATGAAATTTGGTGTACCCACATCTTAGATGATAACGATGAAGATGGTGGGTGCCGATCGGCGGAAAAAACGAGTGAGGGTGTATTTTTTCGACGCCGTAGGAGGAAATTCCTTCCTATGGCATCTTTCCTCCATTATTCTCTCTCTCTCTCTCTCTCTATATATATATATATATATACGTATATATATATATATATATTTCTGGGATATGCCGGCTTATTATGTTATATAATTCTCCAGTTACATGTCTTGAAACTTGTGTTGTTACATCACAGGTTGCTGCTCTCGGAGAAGGGGTGTCTTTAGAAGCCCGGTTACTTAGCAGGTAAAATTTGGGGTTACCCTAAATATGCAATGTTCATTGTGAAGTCAGATTATGATGATGTGCTTCATTTGCAGGAAGGAGGCAGCCCTACGGCAAAGAGAGGTAATAACACACTAACGAGCTAGACATCAATGCAGATTAGCATTTGCTATTGAGCCTAAACCAAACCAGGTTAAATGTTTGCGTACTGACCAAACATAAGGGTTTTAGAAGGCTTACATACTTATAATTCTTTGTGAATTTAAATGCGGCAATTAAAGCTGGCTACAAGTATTGTTCAATTTTGTTGTTGGATCTTCTCGGATTTGAGTGTGCTCCATAAATGACCCAACCCGTTCTACAGGAGAAAAAAAGACTTGAATGATGATATGATTTCTTATGCGAGCCTTCTGATGTTCTTTTATTTATTGCGAAATGTTCTATTTATTTGCTCGTTATAAAAGAATATTAAATGCAGCCATCAAATTAGTGATGCAACATCTTATTAAAATCACGGTAACAAAACATTACTGTATTACTATAGGCTGCTCTTAAAGCTGCGTCACAAAATAAGGATGGGAGAAGCGAGGAAATAACAGCTCTTCGACAACAAGTGGAGGTGTCGTGCCTTTTCTTTTATTACTTTATTGTGCTTTGTTTTGCTAATACTTGTTTGTGCTAATTGAATAGGTTGCTTAAGCGACAGTTAAACAGATTTCTGCTGTTCATTACAATTAGTTTTGTTTTTATTTTGTGAACAGTCCGCAAAGGAAGAGGTTGCAACTGTAGTAGATCAACTCAGAGAAGCCGAATCTGAAGCTAAGGCTCTTCGTTCAATGACACAGAGGATGATTTTAACACAAGAAGAGATGGTCAGCAACTAGAACAGTATCTAGTAGTTCAAAGATCTGCTTAGATGCATATAGATTTATTTCTGAATCTGATTGCAAATTCTTGTTTAAATTGCAGGAGGAGGTGGTTCTAAAAAGGTGTTGGCTTGCACGGTACTGGGGCTTAGCTGTTCGTTATGGTAACTTACAGCATGTATTTTACTTCATCAATGTGTGACTATTATGTAGTTTCTGCTGATACCTTTTTTACCAATACATAATTACAGGTGTCTATCCAGAGATTTGTGTCTCAAAGCATGAGCATTGGTCATCATTAGCCCCTCTTCCTTATGAACTCGTCATTTCTGCTGGACAAAAGGCTAAGGAAGAATCTCGTGACAAAGGCAAGTCATTATTGTTGCAACAACCACCATTAATTCTAGGGTTAATTGCATTGAAACAACTTTTAGTTTATGTCATCAGCGCAAACACCCTGCTTCTCATTGACAAACATCCAAAAGCACTCAAATTCTACGCCGAACACAAAAGAAGCCGCACAGTCAAATTGAACAGCCATTTTCTTTATAATATGGATTACTCGGAGAAAAAAGATCAAGTGGTGTTATGGTTTTGAAAAGTTTGGGAGGGTGTTTGCATTAATAAATCTTATGGGGGGTATAAGTGCTATGCGGTGCAAACTACAAGTGGGTTTTGTGCAATTAACCCTTAATTCTAACGTCATGGCATATTGCATGGGCTTTAGTTGTGAGACTTGTATGCTTATGTCAGTTTTGTTATGGGTGAAACTTTAATGTCAAACAGGTGATGCTGACCTTGATAGAAGAAATAAACCTGCTCGTGATTTGAACGACATCACTGGAGAAGGGAACATAGAAAGCATGCTCTCAGTCGAGAAAGGCTTAAGAGAACTTACTTCTTTGAAGGTGATCTACCATCTTTCATATCAACATTTTTGTTCTTGTTAGCAGTTCTTTATCTTCATCAAGTGTCTTTCAAAGAAGTATCTTTGCAAAGGTTTATGCAGGCTGGGACGAGCAAATTTTTTGTTTCTTCTCTTTCCTTTTTTTCCCCTTTCAATATTTTAGTTTTGAGTTTGGTAATTGATTTAGCTATAATGATTCTCAGGTTGAGGATGCAGTAATTCTTGCAATGGGTAACCATAGATGTCCAAATCTCCTTCGACAATCAATTTCAGGTTTGCTCTCGTCGGTGTACTAGCTGTTACCATGTGAATATTAGAAAACTATTTCCTCTGTACTCTTAAAGTATAGCGGAATCACCATGCTGTCATTTTTCTAGTAGACATTGTCAATTTTATCTGTTGCGCCTGTATCCCTTTCGTCTCATTTTGATAAGTGTACACCCATCATTTCTTAGCCTATAATAAACCGTAGTATGCTTTTTGTGTTCATATATGTTTTCATTCAAAGAGGAAATTATCTTACAGGTTTGATGTTCAAATATTTGCATGTGCTGCATCTCTATATTAATTCCTACCTTCTCTCTTCTTACCTATCCTATTCACATTAGTGAAAAGGTGTACCTTTAATTTTGTTTACTAACATCACTATAGCCTATAGAGAAGTGGTTTCCATGTCATTCCTTTTCCAGCTTTTCGTAACATTTACATGGTGAAAATTGTTTTCCATTATCAAATGAACTGGTATGTCCATGAAGGACATACAAAATTCAACAAGATATATTACAGAATGCAACAAGATATACTGCTAATATACTGGATGATAACCCTGTATGTGTTTATCCTTTTAGTCCTTGGACACTAACTCGTTCTCCTTTGTGGATTTATTTTGCTTGTTCAGATAATAAATCTCCTGGAGGTCCGAAGTTCATGGAAGCATTCGGTAATAGCTCGTTCATTCTGATGTACAGATTCCTCGATTTATTTAATCACCTGTCTACACATCTACACACACGCACACACGCACTTGCACAGATACGAGTATATGTTTTGTGTGTATACACATAAATACACATTCATCTTTATTATTAGCAGCCTTCACATGCTCCTGAGTTGTTCCCAAGTTAAGAGTTTAGTTGGTCGTGTTATTATTAAATGTGCAATCTCATTTTTCTTCAGTTTAAGAAGGCCTTGATGCTACGACATTAAATATCGATTTTTTTCCTTGTAGAATTAAACAAAGAGGAATCAGAAGATGTATTTTTCAAGCAGGTAGGCATTTATCCTTAAATTTCACTGTATGTGCCTTATAGAACTTTACCTTTATGAAATAAAGATCTTTTATATAAATAGGTTACATGAATAACTGAACAAGGTTTCTTATACATCATTTCTAGATTATTTGATAACAAATATTTAATACAGGCATGGCTTACCTATTTGTGGAGGCGAGCAAAAAATCTTGGAGTCGAGGATGATATTGCTGAAGAGCGGCTAGAATTTTGGATTAGCCATGCTGGCCAGTCACCAACTTCTCATGACGCTGTAGATGGTAAGATGTTTGCCTTTGTAATCATGTTCCATAACATAGGAATGTTACATAATGAAGCAAATCCATTTAGACTATATTCCAGTAGTTGCTCAGAATATCTACTTTTATGACTTATCTTTAGAATGTGTGCTATATATGCTAAAAACTTAGGACCTATATATTTGCTATGATTTCTGCCACCATTAACTCGGGCCATCTCAATTTAAATTGTTGTATGGTTGGCCAAATGCATAGTGGGGGATGTGGGTCTGGATCGAAATTTGTCCATCTCGCAGGAGCCTTTTCTCACATCTACAATTCTCGATTGCATATCATCTTGAAATGCTGTGGTAAATTGGTAGCACCTCTTTTCATGTTAATGCTTTGCCCTTTTTTTCCCGCTTAGTTTTGTATAGGCTGCATTGCCGAAAACCTTGTTTACTTTTGCCTGTTTAAATGATACTGTCATGGCTCATAGAAGCGGCACTTCATCCCCAACTTCAACAGAATATCTTTTTTATTTTTTTATGTCTTCAACTATTTTTTTCTTATCTAGCACGTACCCACGTTTTACTGTACTTCTTACCTTGCAATTTACTTGTCTTTTGGCCTATTGCACACTAACTAAGAAAAGGTGCAACTTCTCTTTAAAAGATGTATAATTAGCAATGTAAAGGTTCTATATTATGCCAAGAATTTATTTATTTACTGGATTTTTCCCCCTGTTTTGAAAGGACAAAATCTGTATCCAAATGGTTCTACATACAACTATAATGTTTTGGATCCTTATTGATTATTCACAAGTGCTTTACATATTTCATCACTGGAATCATTGATATGATCTCCATTAAGTACATCGGAAGATTTTTTTTTCTTGGTTCCTCCTATTCCTGATTCTTTTTATTTCAGTTGAGCGAGGTCTATTAGAATTGAGGAGGCTGGGAATTGAGCAGCAGCTATGGGAAGCCTCCCGCGGAGAAATTGAGCTCGCATCACCAACAAATCATGAATAATTATCAAAGAGGCGAAGCCTTCGCTTATTTATCCAGTTCCTTTGTACAAAAGGTGTATTTTGATGTGAGTTTGTGTAATCTCAGACAGCAGCTGCACCTTAATTTTACAGGTCCCTACAGTGTGAAGTTTGCTTTCTGTTAAGAATTTTGTTTTTTTAAGGTCGGGTTCTTGGTGTAATTTATTTTGGTATTTGAAATTCGGAGTGTTTGTATTCATAATATTGGGGTCACACTACACTGTTGTGAAAATTATTATTTGTTTTAATATATTTGTACTTCTATTCTTCAAATGGAGTTATAAAGTGGCTTTTTAAGTTGTATATAGGCGTGCATCATCAATTACCAGTATCTTGCTATTGTCATGCATGGATTGTACATATTTAGAAGTATATTTATAATATTGGCATGCAATGTTATGAAGAAATCTATTATCCTTGTGATGATGCTCGATATCGGTGATCTTCCAGATCATGACACATGGCAGATGTCTTGTCCCAAAATCCATAAGAAAGGACCTACAGTGGCCGACCAGGCCACTCCTGTGCCCGTCCCACAAACGAACGCTGGCTCACCTCCGAGCCCCCTGCACAATTGGCCTCCTCGGCCCTATCAGCTCGTCTCCGGGCTACCGCAGAACCAAGATACCTCGGCTCGTCCGCAAGCTCTCCCGCCGAGGTCATCTTCCTCGATCTCATCGACCGACCAACAGCACCACTCACAGGCGCAACCGCCATCCGGCGAATCTCGCCATGCGCGAGATATCCGCCGGCCATGTCCCGTGTTCCACGCCATCACGATCCCCCATTAACGAGCCTGTCTCGCCATTAATGGGAGATCTCGTCCATTACGCAGGCGTGACGTCGGGGGCGTAACGGCCGGCGTGATTCTCGCGCCTGCCCGCCTGCTGCCACCGCTATATAAACTCCTTCTTCAGACGGTTCATGTAAGCCATTTTTACTCCTCTAAGCCGTTACCCTACTCGGATTTCCTCTCTAACTTGACCGTTGGAGGGTCCTCGGTGGTACAATCACCCCGGGACTTCCTTGCAGGTAGCTCGGCCCAAACAACCTCAAACCCATTAAGATCCACACGCTACAAGAGCCAGCCTTCAGACCCAATCTCAGCCGTCTATCGCCGCCATCAGCAGATCAACGGAAGGTAACATCTCGGCGTGATCCCGGTCACGTCAGCTGGCGCCGTCTGTGGGAAATCCTTGATTCCACAAAAACAAAAGTGTATCTTCCGATCTCAATCTAATGGCGAGTGATCATCACGACGATCCAAGCACTAGCCGCCGCTTCCCCCTCAACGGAGGCGCGGACGAACCTCCTCCACCGAATGCCATCAACGCCCTTGCCGGCCAGATAGACCGACTTGCGTCAGTCGTGGAGGCGCTCATCCACGTCCAAATGGCAGGGCAAGATCCCCATGTCACCGCTCCCCCGCCTCGGGACCGGGACCCCTACAGGGGGAGAGAAGACTCCGCTCGCGTCGGCAGTGCCGACCACCGCCTCGCTACGTCCCACGGCCGTAGATCTCCCGGGCCAATACATTCTGCGACCCGCTGGGCGCCCCACAGTTCAACACCGAGGTCCGTCGTCAGAGCGCCTCGCCCCGAGCCTCTTCACGACCCTTTCCCTTCTAAGGAGATGTCGGTCAGCTCGCCTGTTCCCAGGCATGACCGACACTCCCTCCCTCAACGGGGTCGCGCGGACGGGACTCCCCACGGCGGCTCGGAGACTACCTCGCCAGGGGATCTGAGGAACCTCATTGAGAGGAACCGGGGTCGCGGCCTGACGCAGGTCTCCAACAGCAAAGGGCAGGGATCAGAATGTGCCGAATCGTCGGGGTACCACGGCCGACTCGACGCCCTCGAGAAAAAGATCGAAGGTATGCATCGGGAAGGACACAGTTCGAGAGACGGGGCTAAGTACGCCGCCGACTCGCTCACCAGACCTTTCACCGAGGAGGTGCTCGTTGTCCACGTCTCCTCTCGCAACAAGCCCCGAAGGTCTCCCTCTTCAACGGCAAATCTGACCCGAAGGACCATTTGGATGCATTCACCGCGGGGATGAGCTTCCAAGATAACTCCGACGTCACCCAATGCCGAGTTTTCCCGACCAATCTCATCCGCTCCGGACGAGACTGGTTCCGAGGACTCGAACCACGCTCGATCTCAACTTTCGACGAGCTGGCCACCCAATTCCTCGATCACTTCGTCGGGAACAGGCGGCAAAAACGCACAGTTGACCATCTCTTCACGATCAAGAGCGGGGACAAAGAGACGTTCAAAGCATACGTCACCCGCTTCTACAACGCCCTTCTCGAGGTCCCAGAGCACCGGGACGAGACGGTTATCACAACACTTAGGTCTGGTCTTAGGCACAAGGAGTGGTTACGCTCCTTTGCATTAGCACAACCTAAGACCATAGCCGAGGTAAAGGCCTGGACCGAGCGCGAGGTCCAGCTCGAATCCGAGGTGAACTTAAATCTCCCCCGGGCAGAGCAAGCCAACCAAAAGAAAAGGGCAAGGGAAGAGAGAAGAGGACCTGAGCGGCCAAAACCCTACTCCCCGAAGTTTCAGGAGTACACCCCGCTCAACGTCTCCCAGACGGTACTGCTTGAGGAGGCCAAGGGCGAGGGGTTCTTCAAGCTCCCCCCGATCTCGCGAATAGCCTCAAAGCGAACCCGGGGCCCCTACCGCGGTTTCCACAGGTCGCTAGGCCACTCCACGGAGAGCTGTAAGCAGCTCCGAGTCTACATCGAGGAGCTCATCCATTCGGGGCACCTCGCAGCGTACTTGAGGGACGAGCGGCAAGCTGATCGCGAGCAGGAGCAGCGTCCCCCTCCCGGCGAGCTGAAAATCGGCCAAATCATGGTCGTGTCAGCGGAGGGTACGCCGGGTACCTACGAAGCTCAGCACCCTATGCCGGTCGTGGAGGCCAACAGACATCCGAGAGGCTCAAGCTATACAAATAAGAACATCTACTAGCATATATTTCTTTTTAAGGCAATGTACACCTTTTTTGAGATCTTTTTGTTTATATAATAAAAGGGATCAATAAAGCATTGCAAAAAAGAAAAGAGAATCCTATTCATTCAAAAGGTATTGTGGGCTCCTCAGCCGTACATCCAAAAAAGAAAAAATTACAGTAGCGGGGGAAGGGGGTGCAGGAAACGTTACTCGTGGTACTCCGAGGAGATCTCCGCCAACCGAGCCCTCGCAGCCTCAGACCTCTACCCCCGGTGCCACCCGCGAACGTCGGCGTCGTGCCTCAATTGGTAGCACTCAAGGATGAGCGCCACCGAGCGATCCCGCCGACCCGTGGAGATCAGGCCGAAGCGCCACAGGGACCTTAACTTACCGACCGCCTCGTCCCTCAGCTGCTCGGACAAGGGGTTCTGAAGTCCCGGCGACGCCCTCCAGATGGAGTACATTAGCAGCTGTAGCAAGGGGGAACGTCGGGGAAGCAGTCGGCCGAAGTGATCCTCAATGCGGCCAATCACTAACCGCATCATGTCCTCGGTGCAGTGCTGGTCGTAGAGGTAGACGTCCTCGAAGCTCACAATGTCAGGGGATGGAAAAAGGGGAGTCCTCCATTCTTACGTTTTGGGTGTGAAGGATGGAGTGATCAACACTCCCTCCATTTTATGGCGAACAACCCCGGGAGTCCAACAGTCGCTCACCCACAACTGTACCGCCACGCGGCAGACACCTGGCCTGTCTCGACGAAATCGAAACGACGCGGCTCCGGTGCTTCGCCTCCTCCACGCGTTCATGGCACGTGTCACCCGTGACTGTCCCTCTTCCCAAAGCCCTCACCAAGAGGCAGCCCAGTAGCTACCCTGCTCGACTATCCCTGGCTGGTAGTTCCCTACCCCATCATGCCAAGGATCAAAGCCCTCGCTAAGAGGCATCCGAGCAGCTTCACTGCTCGGTCCATCCTTAGTAGGCCACTTACGGCCCCTCCTGTGCTAAGGATCTAAGCCCTCACTAGGAGGCAGCCCAGGAGCTACCCTGCTTGGCTATCTATGGCTGGTAGTTCTATACCCCGCAACGCCAGGGATCGAAGCCCTCACCAAGAGGCAGCCCAGCAGCTACCCTGCTCGGCTATCCCTGGCTGGTAGTTCCATACCCCGCAACGCCAAGGATCAAAGCCTTCACCAAGAGGCAGCCGAGCGACTACCCTGCTCGGTTATCTCTGGCCGGTAGCTCCCTACCCCAAAGCGCCAAGGATCAAAGCTTTCGCCAAGAGGCAACCAAGCAGCTTCACTGCTTGGTCCATCCTCAGTAGGCCACTCATGGCCCTTCCCGTGCTAAGGATCTAAGCCCTCACTAAGAGGCAGCCCAGCAGCTACCCTTCTCGGCTATCCCTGGCTGGTAGTTCCATATCCCGCAACACCAGGGATCGAAGCCCTCATCAAGAGGCAGCCCAGCAGCTACCCTGCTCGGCTATCCCTGGCTGGTAGTTCCATACCCCGCAACGCCAAGGATCAAAGCCCTCACCAAGAGGCAGCCGAGCGGCTACCCTGCTCGGTTATCCCTGGCCGGCAGCTCCCTACCCCAAAGCGCCAGGGATCAAAGCCCTCGCCAAGAGAAAACCGAGCAGCTTCACTGCTTGGTCCATCCTTGGTGTCACGCCCCGCTTCCCAAAATACGGAAAACGAGGAATGACTAGGCCAGCCATGCTCCTACGGTCAAGGAATCATCCCGCCGTAGTCACACTTCGGCTTCTAGCACTACATGGTAATCAGTAAATAAAGCACAGTATTAAAGGAATCACATCACTAATTTATTACATTAAAATTTCATTGTTCACAGATCACAGATAATAAGAAAGATAACTAACCAAGTTCAATCTCACAATCTCTCTTATGGAAAGCAGTAAATGAAGAAGGTACACCAAACTATATCTCCGTGAACTCAAAGGATAGATCCGTCTCCGGTGCTGGTCCTCCCGCGGAATCTGAGCATGCATACTCAGGTCGTCAGAGCGACACAAATAATAATATCATTACAATCAGATGCAACAGGTAAATAAGGTAATACTGGTATGAGAATAATGCAAGTAATCACTATGTCACAATATGATGCAGAATATGTTATGTGTCCCTATCGGTCTCTAGGTCATGTTTGAAATCACATAGTGGAAGGAGGATCATGTTTAACAGGAGTCTCGTACATACCCGAGACAACGGCCTACATGCCCGGGACATAACCCTGTCAGCCGGATCGCTAGATCCTGTCCTACACGTATAAGTATCACAGTTCGAATGATCATCCTCTAATCACGGTCCCGCTAAATACGATACTCTTTCCACTTTGATTTCCCCTTTTCCCCCCAGGTTACACTATTTATGATATTGGTCTAGTTGTGTACGAGTATACCAATGACACGGTTTCATCACTATCCACTGTATCAATCACTGTCACGAATGTTCACTTTCCATTGGTGTACTCGTCACTCCTAAATCAACATCCATCACTCACGATAATGCAATGTCCACACGCACTAACACTGTGTAAATGACAAGGATATGATATATGTATTGTAAACTACCAAATAAGCTCGGTATGTTATGAATTAATATGCATGTCACGAACCAAAATGAATTACACAAATTAATATGTTACGAATTCAGCAAACATGATGTAGGTAAGATATATAGAACAATCAGTCAGGAATTCATCAAATTTTGTTTCAGTTCGATCGGAGTTTCGGTTTTCAAGATATAACTGTTTCAGTTTAAGTGTTCGCAGCTGGAATTTCAATTTCAGAACTGAACATCTGTTTCGCGACACGAATTGCGCCCAGTTGGGCTCAGAATTTAGCGATGTCATAGTTAAATGAAATTTAGGGTTTTCGATAAAGTATTCAACGCAACAGACGGATCTTCAATCGCATCTTTACGTTAAAAGTTATACACAGTTCAATCTCAAATGTCATTTCAGAAAGTGTTCTGGACAGCTTTACGTTCTGCCCTTTTAAAATAAGTTTAAAATAACAAACGGCGATGAATCGGAATGAAACCACTTGTTTTCTCTCACTAACAGGAATATCTTATAACTAATGTAAAGTTCCGTATCACAAGATTTCAGGAAACACGGGGACGCAGGCCTTTAGACAGAACACCCTAATCAGAAACATTCTGGACTGCAGTCCAGAGTCATGTTCCGATCCAATTATCTTCAGGGTTTCAGAACAGAAAACATTAAAATTCTACATAGTATTAAAGTACGTCGAGTCGGCTTCGATTTAAGCCCTCGAACGCATCTTTCCAATATGTGTATGATTTATGGTGATTTTATTCGTTTTCAGTTACGAGGGAAATTCCAGTTTTAACGACATGTTTGGGGGTATCGATTTTCGTTACAAACAATCGCGTTTTTCAGCAAATTTCACACATGTTATATATCATTCAAAGGGCCAACAGAAAGTATCAGTTGCCGTCAAATTAGACATTTTTTTCTATTAGTAATTAACATCGAGCACTTATGTTTTAACACGTATAGGAAATCGGAAAGCTTGTAAATTACATAATCTAGATGGGTTACACTATTATTATAGCATGAAGCAAGTAAATACTTGCCTGGAGAACGCCTCGGTGTCGTATGGCAGCAGTGGCGTCGCGAACGCGCGATATACGCAACGTATCGGATTCCCGCGAGCCTCGATCTAGATGTGGATCTCGCGTCGGGTTCCCGGAGTCGTCTTTGTGCCTGTTGGAAGTCTAGAATGGTGCTCTGTGGGTCTCTCGAGGTGTGTTGGGGTTGCTGACGGTCGACGTCGTTGCTCCGGCGACGCACAGTGCAACCCACAGTGATAAAATGTTTGCTAATTGGGTTTTGGAGTTTTTGAAGAAGGGAATAGGTTAGTCAGTGGGCGAGGGTCGTGGTGATGGTGATGATGCTGAGGAGGTGGAGGTCGTTGGGAGGGTCGGCGATGTGGTGGGGAGTTCGCCGGCGTCGAGGGTATAAGGTGATGACTCGAGCTCGGCTGAAATGGGTTGTGTGCAGGGGATATTTGAGAGGGCTCGGTTTGAAGAATGGTGAAGTCCTAGAGGGAGAAGAGAGTGGGTCGTCGATGGTTGTCGAGGTGTTGTCGAGGTGTGGTCGAGGTGTGGTCGCCGTCGATGGGGCGACGAGTGGTCGGGCAAAATGGGTTCGAGAGGAATTTGGGTGCTCGGTGGATTTGAAGAGTGATGAGAGTCAGGAATTTTCCAAGAAGAAAGAGAAGAGAGAGGTGAGGTTGTGATATGGAACGGCGGCAACGGTACTGCGTGGGCGTGGGCGTGAGCGACGGCGGAGGAGGCGGGTCGCGCGCGCAGTTAAGGGGGTAGCCGTTGGAAATTTGAAGAGGGAAGAAGAACAGTGAGGGTCGGGTCGGGTCTGAAGCAAGGGAATTGGGCGTGGGCTGCAGGGAGTGGGCCGCGAAAAGAATTCATTTTTCTTTAAAAAATCTCGTGGGCTTCAGAAAGTAACGGGCCGGTAAAAAAACAATTAGTTCTCAAAAAGAGATGGGCTGAGATAAGGAATGGGTTGGGTTTGTTTAAAACATTCCTTTCTTTTTACAAAAAAACGAAATGGGCTGAGGGCAGAGACAGGCCGGCTCAAAAATTTGGTTAAAAAATTTATTTAAAGATGGGATGTGGGCTGGTGGGTTTAAGAAATTAGTTTGTTAGTTTAAATTCGGCTTTTTGGGTTGTTGGGAAAAATTTTAAATACTGGAATTCAAACTACTACCTTCTACAGAATAATTACAAGGAAAAGTAAATTTCGAGAATTTGGAAAAATACAAAGAAAATTCTTGTAGATGGAGAACGGGGATTTACATCATACCCCCCTTAACAAAAATTTCGTCCTCGAAATTTGATAAGGACACAAGAATACAATGTACTAAACAAAGAGATGTGGATAACGATCACGGATATCTTCTTCCCGCTCCCAGGTGGATTCTTCTGGGGAACGACCGCCCCAAGACACTCGGACTAACGGAATAACCTTATTCTTCAGCACTTTCTCTCTGCGGTCGAGAATGGTAGTAGGCTGCTCCTCGTATGCCAGATCAGTCCCCAAAACTAATTCTGAATGGTCCAGAACATGGTTCTCATCTCGAACGTAACGCCGCAACTGTGACACGTGGAAGGTATTGTGCACACCAGCTAGCGATGGAGGCAAGGCAAGTCGATAGGCCACCTCTCCTACTCGCTCTAGTACCTCAAAAGGTCCGATAAAACGGGGACTAAGTTTTCCCCGACTTCCGAATCTGATAACTCCACGTGTAGGGGAAATCTTCAAGAATACATGATCTCCAACTCCGAACTCAAGTGCCCTTCTGTTGGTATCTGCCCAACTCTTTTGTCGATCCTGAGCCGTCTTAATACGCTGCCTGATCATTTGGACATTGTCCACTGTCTGAACAATGAGTTCGGGGCCCAGTAATCTTCGTTCTCCCACATCATCCCAACATACTGGTGATCGACACTTACGCCCATATAGCGCTTCGAAAGGAGCCATCTGAATACTAGCCTGATAACTATTGTTGTAAGAAAACTCGACTAGATGCAGATGGTCCTCCCAGGAACCCTGAAAGTCCAACATACAGGCTCTCAACATATCCTCGAGCGTCTGAATTGTACGCTCGGATTGTCCATCCGTCTGTGGGTGATAAGCTGTGCTGAATTTAAGGCGGGTTCCCAAACTCTCCTGTAAGCTCTTCCAAAAGTGCGACAAGAATCTCGTGTCCCGGTCTGACACAATGCTGACTGGAACACCGTGAAGTCGCACAATCTCCTGCATATATCTTTCTGCCAGTGATTCTGTCGACTGTCCCACTCGGAAAGGTAGAAAGTGTGCAGCTTTTGTGAGGCGATCGACGATAACCCAAATAGCATTATTGCCTCTAGGGCTCCGTGGTAAGGCCGTCACAAAATCCATAGTAATGTGCTCCCACTTCCATTCAGGTATCGGCAATGGTTGTAATAATCCTGCTGTTCTCTGATGTTCCGCCTTCACCTGCTGACATACCAAGCATCTGGATACGAACCTCGCAATTTCCCACTTCATTCCGTTCCACCAAAAGTGCTGCTTTAGATCCTGATACATTTTTGTACCTCCTGGATGCACAGAATAAGCTGAACTGTGTGCTTCAGCCAAAACTTCTTCTCGTACATCTCCTTTAGGTACGCAGAGTCTGCTACCGAATCTCAAAGAGCCATCTTCATGTATAATCAAATCCGTTCTCAGTCCAGCTTCCACTTGCTCTCTGAACTTTTGTAATCGGGGATCATCCGCTTGTGCAATCTTGATGCGATCCACTAGGGAAGATTGCACCTGTAGCTGCCAAAATTGACTGAGTGCGTT
Source organism: Agapanthus africanus (assembly GCA_030015575.1). Taxonomy (NCBI): domain Eukaryota; kingdom Viridiplantae; phylum Streptophyta; class Magnoliopsida; order Asparagales; family Amaryllidaceae; genus Agapanthus; species Agapanthus africanus. The sequence goes on from CM057339.1 coordinate 307,220,622, forward strand.
CGGAGTAATGACCTCAAGTTCAAGTCTCTGGAAATCCTCAATAATACTCCTCTGATCGGTCAACATCATGACCGCTGGTTTGCGACTGAGTGCATCTGGTACAACATTGACCTTCCCCGGGTGATATTGAAGGTCCAAGTCATAATCTGCCATCAGCTCTAGCCATCGGCGCTGCCTCATGTTTAGTTCCTTCTGGGTGAAAACATACTTCAAACTTTTATGATCCGTGTAAACCTCCACTTTCTCACCCAAAAGATAGTGCCTCCAAATCTTCAGTGCAAAGACTACCGCGGCTAACTCCAAGTCATGCGTGGGGTAGTTCTTCTCGTGGTTTCTCAGTTGTCGAGAGGCGTAAGCAACCACTCGGCCGTGTTGCATCAAAACACAGCCTAAACCCTTCCCCGAGGCATCACTGTGTATCACCAAACCACCGGAATTTTCTGGTACTGTAAGTATAGGTGCTGTGGTTAACTTCTGCTTTAGTGTGTCAAATGCCTGAGTGCAATCCTCTGTCCATGTAAACGGCACGTCCTTCCGTGTCAGCCTCGTCAATGGTTCCGCGATCCTTGAGAAATCTTGGACGAACCTCCGATAATAACCTGCCAATCCCAGAAAACTCCTGATCTCAGCCACTGACTTCGGCGTCGGCCAATCTCTGACAGATTCTATCTTTGCCGGGTCCACCGAGATGCCTTCGCCCGAAACGATATGTCCCAAAAACTGAACCTTGTCAAGCCAGAACTCACACTTGCTTAGCTTCGCATACAGCTTCTCTTCCCGAAGAATTTGTAAGACTGTGCGCAAGTGTTCAGCGTGCTCCTCCTGAGTCTTCGAGTAGACAAGTATGTCGTCGATAAACACAACTACAAACGCGTCCAAGTATTTTGCGAACACCCTGTTCATTAAATCCATGAATATTGCTGGGGCATTGGTAACACCGAACGGCATCACAAGGAACTCGTAATGTCCGTATCGGGTCCTGAAAGCCGTCTTGCATACATCCTCAGCTGCTACTCTGATTTGATGATATCCAGAACGGAGGTCCAACTTCGAGAAAACCTTGGCTCCACTTAGCTGATCAAATAGGTCGTCAATGCGCGGTATTGGGTACTTGTTCTTTATCGTGACCTTGTTCAGCTCCCAATAATCTATACACATTCGCAGCGATCCATCCTTCTTCTTTACTAATAGGACTGGTGCACCCCACGGTGAAGCGCTTGGTCGAATAAATCCTTTCTGCAAAAGTTCTTCAACCTGCTTCTTCAATTCCGCCAACTCAACTGGTGCCATTCGGTATGGGGCCCTGGATACTGGGGCCGTACCTGGAATCAAATCGATTGAGAACTCCAAAATTCGAGGTGGTGGTAGACCTGGTAAATCCTCGGGAAAAACGTCCAGAAAGTCCCGAACAATTTCTGGGGCTGGGCTCCTATCAATCTCCATAGCTGTCAGCTCCTTAGGCTTTGCTCTGTATTTAGCTGGCTCCAAAGATTCACTTCCGCCCTCGAAAATAAACTCCGGGTGATTGGGAATGCGGAAAATCACATTCCTTGCACGACAATCGATCACAGCATGAAAAGTGCTCATCCAATCCATCCCAAGAATTGCGTCGTAACTGCCTGTCCCAATTAGGAGGAAATTCGCATAGAATTCCCTGCCACATACTACAACCGGGCATAATCTACATTCTCGGCTAGATATAATGATGCCATTACCCGTATGAATTTCCCATCCCTTGGTTAGTGGTTCATGTGGTATTGAGTGTGTATTTGTGAAATGCTCAGACAAGAAACAATGCGATGCTCCCGAATCAAAAAGTACTCTAGCTGGTAAGGAATGCACGAGTAGAGTACCTGTAACCACATCTCCTGCTGCTTCCGCCTGCTCGGCGGTCAAGGTGAAAGCCCGTCCCTGACCGCGACCTGTAAATGGTTGCCTCTGCTCCTGTGGCCTCTGCTGTGACGGTCCAGACCCTCCCTGTATTTCTGCTCGCTCAGGACAGTTGTTAATCCTGTGTTGACTGGAACCGCAAATTAGGCACTGTCCCTTGGCACGGCGACAGTCCTTCTGAGTATGTCCTCCTCTACCGCAATAGCCGCAAGTTACGCCCTGTCTCTGGGGGCGATGCTGTGGTACAAACGGGCGCTTCATTTGCGTCGTCCCTGCTCTATGAACCGGTATAGCTCCTCGAGAAGGCGTGTGGGTACGTGCTGGGACGACTGGGGGTCTTCTGAACTTGTTAATCAATTGCTCCTGAACTCTCGCCGCGTTGAGTACCTGTGCGAAAGTCTGTAGATCTAACGATGCAATCAGCTGCTGCAACTCAAAATCTAACCCCTGAAGGAAACGTCTGGCCCTGGTGACTTCTGATTCGACCATGTATGGAGCAAAGCGGCTCAGACGGTTGAACTCTGCCGCATAAACGTCCACTGGGCGTCCATTCTGCTTTAAAAGAATAAACTTCTCCTCCATTTCTGCCTTGGCGGTGGGAGGAAAATAATGATCTAAGAAGCACTCCTTAAACTTGCTCCATTCGATCTGCCCTTCAAGTCTGCTTTCTTCTACCGACCACCATGTACGAGCCTCGTCTTCTAATTGTATCTTTATCACATCCACTCTGTCTTCCTCTGGAATCCTGGCAGCTGTCAGTAAATTTTCCATGTTTACCAGCCATTGTTCAGCCTCAAGGGGTTCAGCTAGCCCTGTGAACGCAGCTGGGTGTAACCGTCGGAAGTCTGATACGGTACCAGCCCTAGCCTGATATGCTGGGGGAACAACACTCTCGGGGGAAGTAATAAGTGCGGAGGGTCCTCCTGCGGCGGTAATCGCCCTGAGTCCTTCGGTAAGCAAATCAGTCTTCCTCTCCTGAGCTTCCGCGAGAGTGGTCAGTGCACTGAGTATTCTTTCCGTGCGGTCCTGAGAGCTGGAGTCCGAGGAGGGGTCGTTCGGGGACGTCATATCACTGGAAGATTCAAAAGAATAGGTTCAGATTCAAGGATAGAAATCAAGGGTAGTGAAACAAGAATAACGTAATATTGCATAGTTAATGTTATCCCTTGATACTAAACACGGGCTCTGATACCAACTAAACCATGTCACGCCCCGCTTCCCAAAATACGGAAAACGAGGGATGACTAGGCCAGCCATGCTCCTACGGTCAAGGAATCATCCCGCCGTAGTCACACTTCGGCTTCTAGCACTACATGGTAATCAGTAAATAAAGCACAGTATTAAAGGAATCACATCACTAATTTATTACATTAAAATTTCATTGTTCACAGATCACAGATAATAAGAAAGATAACTAACCAAGTTCAATCTCACAATCTCTCTTATGGAAAGCAGTAAATGAAGAAGGTACACCAAACTATATCTCCGTGAACTCAAAGGATAGATCCGTCTCCGGTGCTGGTCCTCCCGCGGAATCTGAGCATGCATACTCAGGTCGTCAGAGCGACACAAATAATAATATCATTACAATCAGATGCAACAGGTAAATAAGGTAATACTGGTATGAGAATAATGCAAGTAATCACTATGTCACAATATGATGCAGAATATGTTATGTGTCCCTATCGGTCTCTAGGTCATGTTTGAAATCACATAGTGGAAGGAGGATCATGTTTAACAGGAGTCTCGTACATACCCGAGACAACGGCCCACATGCCCGGGACATAACCCTGTCAGCCGGATCGCTAGATCCTGTCCTACACGTATAAGTATCACAGTTCGAATGATCATCCTCTAATCACGGTCCCGCTAAATACGATACTCTTTCCACTTTGATTTCCCCTTTTTCCCCCAGGTTACACTATTTATGATATTGGTCTAGTTGTGTACGAGTATACCAATGACACGGTTTCATCACTATCCACTGTATCAATCACTGTCACGAATGTTCACTTTCCATTGGTGTACTCGTCACTCCTAAATCAACATCCATCACTCACGATAATGCAATGTCCACACGCACTAACACTGTGTAAATGACAAGGATATGATATATGTATTGTAAACTACCAAATAAGCTCGGTATGTTATGAATTAATATGCATGTCACGAACCAAAATGAATTACACAAATTAATATGTTACGAATTCAGCAAACATGATGTAGGTAAGATATATAGAACAATCAGTCAGGAATTCATCAAATTTTGTTTCAGTTCGATCGGAGTTTCGGTTTTCAAGATATAACTGTTTCAGTTTAAGTGTTCGCAGCTGGAATTTCAATTTCAGAACTGAACATCTGTTTCGCGACACGAATTGCGCCCAGTTGGGCTCAGAATTTAGCGATGTCATAGTTAAATGAAATTTAGGGTTTTCGATAAAGTATTCAACGCAACAGACGGATCTTCAATCGCATCTTTACGTTAAAAGTTATACACAGTTCAATCTCAAATGTCATTTCAGAAAGTGTTCTGGACAGCTTTACGTTCTGCCCTTTTAAAATAAGTTTAAAATAACAAACGGCGATGAATCGGAATGAAACCACTTGTTTTCTCTCACTAACAGGAATATCTTATAACTAATGTAAAGTTCCGTATCACAAGATTTCAGGAAACACGGGGACGCAGGCCTTTAGACAGAACACCCTAATCAGAAACATTCTGGACTGCAGTCCAGAGTCATGTTCCGATCCAATTATCTTCAGGGTTTCAGAACAGAAAACATTAAAATTCTACATAGTATTAAAGTACGTCGAGTCGGCTTCGATTTAAGCCCTCGAACGCATCTTTCCAATATGTGTATGATTTATGGTGATTTTATTCGTTTTCAGTTACGAGGGAAATTCCAGTTTTAACGACATGTTTGGGGGTATCGATTTTCGTTACAAACAATCGCGTTTTTCAGCAAATTTCACACATGTTATATATCATTCAAAGGGCCAACAGAAAGTATCGGTTGCCGTCAAATTAGACATTTTTTTCTATTAGTAATTAACATCGAGCACTTATGTTTTAACACGTATAGGAAATCGGAAAGCTTGTAAATTACATAATCTAGATGGGTTACACTATTATTATAGCATGAAGCAAGTAAATACTTGCCTGGAGAACGCCTCGGTGTCGTATGGCAGCAGTGGCGTCGCGAACGCGCGATATACGCAACGTATCGGATTCCCGCGAGCCTCGATCTAGATGTGGATCTCGCGTCGGGTTCCCGGAGTCGTCTTTGTGCCTGTTGGAAGTCTAGAATGGTGCTCTGTGGGTCTCTCGAGGTGTGTTGGGGTTGCTGACGGTCGACGTCGTTGCTCCGGCGACGCACAGTGCAACCCACAGTGATAAAATGTTTGCTAATTGGGTTTTGGAGTTTTTGAAGAAGGGAATAGGTTAGTCAGTGGGCGAGGGTCGTGGTGATGGTGATGATGCTGAGGAGGTGGAGGTCGTTGGGAGGGTCGGCGATGTGGTGGGGAGTTCGCCGGCGTCGAGGGTATAAGGTGATGACTCGAGCTCGGCTGAAATGGGTTGTGTGCAGGGGATATTTGAGAGGGCTCGGTTTGAAGAATGGTGAAGTCCTAGAGGGAGAAGAGAGTGGGTCGTCGATGGTTGTCGAGGTGTTGTCGAGGTGTGGTCGAGGTGTGGTCGCCGTCGATGGGGCGACGAGTGGTCGGGCAAAATGGGTTCGAGAGGAATTTGGGTGCTCGGTGGATTTGAAGAGTGATGAGAGTCAGGAATTTTCCAAGAAGAAAGAGAAGAGAGAGGTGAGGTTGTGATATGGAACGGCGGCAACGGTACTGCGTGGGCGTGGGCGTGAGCGACGGCGGAGGAGGCGGGTCGCGCGCGCAGTTAAGGGGGTAGCCGTTGGAAATTTGAAGAGGGAAGAAGAACAGTGAGGGTCGGGTCGGGTCTGAAGCAAGGGAATTGGGCGTGGGCTGCAGGGAGTGGGCCGCGAAAAGAATTCATTTTTCTTTAAAAAATCTCGTGGGCTTCAGAAAGTAACGGGCCGGTAAAAAAACAATTAGTTCTCAAAAAGAGATGGGCTGAGATAAGGAATGGGTTGGGTTTGTTTAAAACATTCCTTTCTTTTTACAAAAAAACGAAATGGGCTGAGGGCAGAGACAGGCCGGCTCAAAAATTTGGTTAAAAAATTTATTTAAAGATGGGATGTGGGCTGGTGGGTTTAAGAAATTAGTTTGTTAGTTTAAATTCGGCTTTTTGGGTTGTTGGGAAAAATTTTAAATACTGGAATTCAAACTACTACCTTCTACAGAATAATTACAAGGAAAAGTAAATTTCGAGAATTTGGAAAAATACAAAGAAAATTCTTGTAGATGGAGAACGGGGATTTACATCATACCCCCCTTAACAAAAATTTCGTCCTCGAAATTTGATAAGGACACAAGAATACAATGTACTAAACAAAGAGATGTGGATAACGATCACGGATATCTTCTTCCCGCTCCCAGGTGGATTCTTCTGGGGAACGACCGCCCCAAGACACTCGGACTAACGGAATAACCTTATTCTTCAGCACTTTCTCTCTGCGGTCGAGAATGGTAGTAGGCTGCTCCTCGTATGCCAGATCAGTCCCCAAAACTAATTCTGAATGGTCCAGAACATGGTTCTCATCTCGAACGTAACGCCGCAACTGTGACACGTGGAAGGTATTGTGCACACCAGCTAGCGATGGAGGCAAGGCAAGTCGATAGGCCACCTCTCCTACTCGCTCTAGTACCTCAAAAGGTCCGATAAAACGGGGACTAAGTTTTCCCCGACTTCCGAATCTGATAACTCCACGTGTAGGGGAAATCTTCAAGAATACATGATCTCCAACTCCGAACTCAAGTGCCCTTCTGTTGGTATCTGCCCAACTCTTTTGTCGATCCTGAGCCGTCTTAATACGCTGCCTGATCATTTGGACCTTGTCCACTGTCTGAACAATGAGTTCGGGGCCCAGTAATCTTCGTTCTCCCACATCATCCCAACATACTGGTGATCGACACTTACGCCCATATAGCGCTTCGAAAGGAGCCATCTGAATACTAGCCTGATAACTATTGTTGTAAGAAAACTCGACTAGATGCAGATGGTCCTCCCAGGAACCCTGAAAGTCCAACATACAGGCTCTCAACATATCCTCGAGCGTCTGAATTGTACGCTCGGATTGTCCATCCGTCTGTGGGTGATAAGCTGTGCTGAATTTAAGGCGGGTTCCCAAACTCTCCTGTAAGCTCTTCCAAAAGTGCGACAAGAATCTCGTGTCCCGGTCTGACACAATGCTGACTGGAACACCGTGAAGTCGCACAATCTCCTGCATATATCTTTCTGCCAGTGATTCTGTCGACTGTCCCACTCGGAAAGGTAGAAAGTGTGCAGCTTTTGTGAGGCGATCGACGATAACCCAAATAGCATTATTGCCTCTAGGGCTCCGTGGTAAGGCCGTCACAAAATCCATAGTAATGTGCTCCCACTTCCATTCAGGTATCGGCAATGGTTGTAATAATCCTGCTGTTCTCTGATGTTCCGCCTTCACCTGCTGACATACCAAGCATCTGGATACGAACCTCGCAATTTCCCACTTCATTCCGTTCCACCAAAAGTGCTGCTTTAGATCCTGATACATTTTTGTACCTCCTGGATGCACAGAATAAGCTGAACTGTGTGCTTCAGCCAAAACTTCTTCTCGTACATCTCCTTTAGGTACGCAGAGTCTGCTACCGAATCTCAAAGAGCCATCTTCATGTATAATCAAATCCGTTCTCAGTCCAGCTTCCACTTGCTCTCTGAACTTTTGTAATCGGGGATCATCCGCTTGTGCAATCTTGATGCGATCCACTAGGGAAGATTGCACCTGTAGCTGCCAAAATTGACTGAGTGCGTTCGGAGTAATGACCTCAAGTTCAAGTCTCTGGAAATCCTCAATAATACTCCTCTGATCGGTCAACATCATGACCGCTGGTTTGCGACTGAGTGCATCTGGTACAACATTGACCTTCCCCGGGTGATATTGAAGGTCCAAGTCATAATCTGCCATCAGCTCTAGCCATCGGCGCTGCCTCATGTTTAGTTCCTTCTGGGTGAAAACATACTTCAAACTTTTATGATCCGTGTAAACCTCCACTTTCTCACCCAAAAGATAGTGCCTCCAAATCTTCAGTGCAAAGACTACCGCGGCTAACTCCAAGTCATGCGTGGGGTAGTTCTTCTCGTGGTTTCTCAGTTGTCGAGAGGCGTAAGCAACCACTCGGCCGTGTTGCATCAAAACACAGCCTAAACCCTTCCCCGAGGCATCACTGTGTATCACCAAACCACCGGAATTTTCTGGTACTGTAAGTATAGGTGCTGTGGTTAACTTCTGCTTTAGTGTGTCAAATGCCTGAGTGCAATCCTCTGTCCATGTAAACGGCACGTCCTTCCGTGTCAGCCTCGTCAATGGTTCCGCGATCCTTGAGAAATCTTGGACGAACCTCCGATAATAACCTGCCAATCCCAGAAAACTCCTGATCTCAGCCACTGACTTCGGCGTCGGCCAATCTCTGACAGATTCTATCTTTGCCGGGTCCACCGAGATGCCTTCGCCCGAAACGATATGTCCCAAAAACTGAACCTTGTCAAGCCAGAACTCACACTTGCTTAGCTTCGCATACAGCTTCTCTTCCCGAAGAATTTGTAAGACTGTGCGCAAGTGTTCAGCGTGCTCCTCCTGAGTCTTCGAGTAGACAAGTATGTCGTCGATAAACACAACTACAAACGCGTCCAAGTATTTTGCGAACACCCTGTTCATTAAATCCATGAATATTGCTGGGGCATTGGTAACACCGAACGGCATCACAAGGAACTCGTAATGTCCGTATCGGGTCCTGAAAGCCGTCTTGCATACATCCTCAGCTGCTACTCTGATTTGATGATATCCAGAACGGAGGTCCAACTTCGAGAAAACCTTGGCTCCACTTAGCTGATCAAATAGGTCGTCAATGCGCGGTATTGGGTACTTGTTCTTTATCGTGACCTTGTTCAGCTCCCAATAATCTATACACATTCGCAGCGATCCATCCTTCTTCTTTACTAATAGGACTGGTGCACCCCACGGTGAAGCGCTTGGTCGAATAAATCCTTTCTGCAAAAGTTCTTCAACCTGCTTCTTCAATTCCGCCAACTCAACTGGTGCCATTCGGTATGGGGCCCTGGATACTGGGGCCGTACCTGGAATCAAATCGATTGAGAACTCCAAAATTCGAGGTGGTGGTAGACCTGGTAAATCCTCGGGAAAAACGTCCAGAAAGTCCCGAACAATTTCTGGGGCTGGGCTCCTATCAATCTCCATAGCTGTCAGCTCCTTAGGCTTTGCTCTGTATTTAGCTGGCTCCAAAGATTCACTTCCGCCCTCGAAAATAAACTCCGGGTGATTGGGAATGCGGAAAATCACATTCCTTGCACGACAATCGATCACAGCATGAAAAGTGCTCATCCAATCCATCCCAAGAATTGCGTCGTAACTGCCTGTCCCAATTAGGAGGAAATTCGCATAGAATTCCCTGCCACATACTACAACCGGGCATAATCTACATTCTCGGCTAGATATAATGATGCCATTACCCGTATGAATTTCCCATCCCTTGGTTAGTGGTTCATGTGGTATTGAGTGTGTATTTGTGAAATGCTCAGACAAGAAACAATGCGATGCTCCCGAATCAAAAAGTACTCTAGCTGGTAAGGAATGCACGAGTAGAGTACCTGTAACCACATCTCCTGCTGCTTCCGCCTGCTCGGCGGTCAAGGTGAAAGCCCGTCCCTGACCGCGACCTGTAAATGGTTGCCTCTGCTCCTGTGGCCTCTGCTGTGACGGTCCAGACCCTCCCTGTATTTCTGCTCGCTCAGGACAGTTGTTAATCCTGTGTTGACTGGAACCGCAAATTAGGCACTGTCCCTTGGCACGGCGACAGTCCTTCTGAGTATGTCCTCCTCTACCGCAATAGCCGCAAGTTACGCCCTGTCTCTGGGGGCGATGCTGTGGTACAAACGGGCGCTTCATTTGCGTCGTCCCTGCTCTATGAACCGGTATAGCTCCTCGAGAAGGCGTGTGGGTACGTGCTGGGACGACTGGGGGTCTTCTGAACTTGTTAATCAATTGCTCCTGAACTCTCGCCGCGTTGAGTACCTGTGCGAAAGTCTGTAGATCTAACGATGCAATCAGCTGCTGCAACTCAAAATCTAACCCCTGAAGGAAACGTCTGGCCCTGGTGACTTCTGATTCGACCATGTATGGAGCAAAGCGGCTCAGACGGTTGAACTCTGCCGCATAAACGTCCACTGGGCGTCCATTCTGCTTTAAAAGAATAAACTTCTCCTCCATTTCTGCCTTGGCGGTGGGAGGAAAATAATGATCTAAGAAGCACTCCTTAAACTTGCTCCATTCGATCTGCCCTTCAAGTCTGCTTTCTTCTACCGACCACCATGTACGAGCCTCGTCTTCTAATTGTATCTTTATCACATCCACTCTGTCTTCCTCTGGAATCCTGGCAGCTGTCAGTAAATTTTCCATGTTTACCAGCCATTGTTCAGCCTCAAGGGGTTCAGCTAGCCCTGTGAACGCAGCTGGGTGTAACCGTCGGAAGTCTGATACGGTACCAGCCCTAGCCTGATATGCTGGGGGAACAACACTCTCGGGGGCAGTAATAAGTGCGGAGGGTCCTCCTGCGGCGGTAATCGCCCTGAGTCCTTCGGTAAGCAAATCAGTCTTCCTCTCCTGAGCTTCCGCGAGAGTGGTCAGTGCACTGAGTATTCTTTCCGTGCGGTCCTGAGAGCTGGAGTCCGAGGAGGGGTCGTTCGGGGACGTCATATCACTGGAAGATTCAAAAGAATAGGTTCAGATTCAAGGATAGAAATCAAGGGTAGTGAAACAAGAATAACGTAATATTGCATAGTTAATGTTATCCCTTGATACTAAACACGGGCTCTGATACCAACTAAACCATGTCACGCCCCGCTTCCCAAAATACGGAAAACGAGGGATGACTAGGCCAGCCATGCTCCTACGGTCAAGGAATCATCCCGCCGTAGTCACACTTCGGCTTCTAGCACTACATGGTAATCAGTAAATAAAGCACAGTATTAAAGGAATCACATCACTAATTTATTACATTAAAATTTCATTGTTCACAGATCACAGATAATAAGAAAGATAACTAACCAAGTTCAATCTCACAATCTCTCTTATGGAAAGCAGTAAATGAAGAAGGTACACCAAACTATATCTCCGTGAACTCAAGGATAGATCCGTCTCCGGTGCTGGTCCTCCCGCGGAATCTGAGCATGCATACTCAGGTCGTCAGAGCGACACAAATAATAATATCATTACAATCAGATGCAACAGGTAAATAAGGTAATACTGGTATGAGAATAATGCAAGTAATCACTATGTCACAATATGATGCAGAATATGTTATGTGTCCCTATCGGTCTCTAGGTCATGTTTGAAATCACATAGTGGAAGGAGGATCATGTTTAACAGGAGTCTCGTACATACCCGAGACAACGGCCCACATGCCCGGGACATAACCCTGTCAGCCGGATCGCTAGATCCTGTCCTACACGTATAAGTATCACAGTTCGAATGATCATCCTCTAATCACGGTCCCGCTAAATACGATACTCTTTCCACTTTGATTTCCCCTTTTTCCCCCAGGTTACACTATTTATGATATTGGTCTAGTTGTGTACGAGTATACCAATGACACGGTTTCATCACTATCCACTGTATCAATCACTGTCACGAATGTTCACTTTCCATTGGTGTACTCGTCACTCCTAAATCAACATCCATCACTCACGATAATGCAATGTCCACACGCACTAACACTGTGTAAATGACAAGGATATGATATATGTATTGTAAACTACCAAATAAGCTCGGTATGTTATGAATTAATATGCATGTCACGAACCAAAATGAATTACACAAATTAATATGTTACGAATTCAGCAAACATGATGTAGGTAAGATATATAGAACAATCAGTCAGGAATTCATCAAATTTTGTTTCAGTTCGATCGGAGTTTCGGTTTTCAAGATATAACTGTTTCAGTTTAAGTGTTCGCAGCTGGAATTTCAATTTCAGAACTGAACATCTGTTTCGCGACACGAATTACGCCCAGTTGGGCTCAGAATTTAGCGATGTCATAGTTAAATGAAATTTAGGGTTTTCGATAAAGTATTCAACGCAACAGACGGATCTTCAATCGCATCTTTACGTTAAAAGTTATACACAGTTCAATCTCAAATGTCATTTCAGAAAGTGTTCTGGACAGCTTTACGTTCTGCCCTTTTAAAATAAGTTTAAAATAACAAACGGCGATGAATCGGAATGAAACCACTTGTTTTCTCTCACTAACAGGAATATCTTATAACTAATGTAAAGTTCCGTATCACAAGATTTCAGGAAACACGGGGACGCAGGCCTTTAGACAGAACACCCTAATCAGAAACATTCTGGACTGCAGTCCAGAGTCATGTTCCGATCCAATTATCTTCAGGGTTTCAGAACAGAAAACATTAAAATTCTACATAGTATTAAAGTACGTCGAGTCGGCTTCGATTTAAGCCCTCGAACGCATCTTTCCAATATGTGTATGATTTATGGTGATTTTATTCGTTTTCAGTTACGAGGGAAATTCCAGTTTTAACGACATGTTTGGGGGTATCGATTTTCGTTACAAACAATCGCGTTTTTCAGCAAATTTCACACATGTTATATATCATTCAAAGGGCCAACAGAAAGTATCGGTTGCCGTCAAATTAGACATTTTTTTCTATTAGTAATTAACATCGAGCACTTATGTTTTAACACGTATAGGAAATCGGAAAGCTTGTAAATTACATAATCTAGATGGGTTACACTATTATTATAGCATGAAGCAAGTAAATACTTGCCTGGAGAACGCCTCGGTGTCGTATGGCAGCAGTGGCGTCGCGAACGCGCGATATACGCAACGTATCGGATTCCCGCGAGCCTCGATCTAGATGTGGATCTCGCGTCGGGTTCCCGGAGTCGTCTTTGTGCCTGTTGGAAGTCTAGAATGGTGCTCTGTGGGTCTCTCGAGGTGTGTTGGGGTTGCTGACGGTCGACGTCGTTGCTCCGGCGACGCACAGTGCAACCCACAGTGATAAAATGTTTGCTAATTGGGTTTTGGAGTTTTTGAAGAAGGGAATAGGTTAGTCAGTGGGCGAGGGTCGTGGTGATGGTGATGATGCTGAGGAGGTGGAGGTCGTTGGGAGGGTCGGCGATGTGGTGGGGAGTTCGCCGGCGTCGAGGGTATAAGGTGATGACTCGAGCTCGGCTGAAATGGGTTGTGTGCAGGGGATATTTGAGAGGGCTCGGTTTGAAGAATGGTGAAGTCCTAGAGGGAGAAGAGAGTGGGTCGTCGATGGTTGTCGAGGTGTTGTCGAGGTGTGGTCGAGGTGTGGTCGCCGTCGATGGGGCGACGAGTGGTCGGGCAAAATGGGTTCGAGAGGAATTTGGGTGCTCGGTGGATTTGAAGAGTGATGAGAGTCAGGAATTTTCCAAGAAGAAAGAGAAGAGAGAGGTGAGGTTGTGATATGGAACGGCGGCAACGGTACTGCGTGGGCGTGGGCGTGAGCGACGGCGGAGGAGGCGGGTCGCGCGCGCAGTTAAGGGGGTAGCCGTTGGAAATTTGAAGAGGGAAGAAGAACAGTGAGGGTCGGGTCGGGTCTGAAGCAAGGGAATTGGGCGTGGGCTGCAGGGAGTGGGCCGCGAAAAGAATTCATTTTTCTTTAAAAAATCTCGTGGGCTTCAGAAAGTAACGGGCCGGTAAAAAAACAATTAGTTCTCAAAAAGAGATGGGCTGAGATAAGGAATGGGTTGGGTTTGTTTAAAATATTCCTTTCTTTTTACAAAAAAACGAAATGGGCTGAGGGCAGAGACAGGCCGGCTCAAAAATTTGGTTAAAAAATTTATTTAAAGATGGGATGTGGGCTGGTGGGTTTAAGAAATTAGTTTGTTAGTTTAAATTCGGCTTTTTGGGTTGTTGGGAAAAATTTTAAATACTGGAATTCAAACTACTACCTTCTACAGAATAATTACAAGGAAAAGTAAATTTCGAGAATTTGGAAAAATACAAAGAAAATTCTTGTAGATGGAGAACGGGGATTTACATCTGGTAGGCCCCTTACGGCCCCTCCCGCGCTAAGGATCAAAAGCCCTCGCAAAGAGGCAGCCGAGCGACTACCCTGCTCGGCTATTCCGGCTGGTAGCTCCCTACCCCGCAACGCCAGGTGTTGGGAATTCACCCGCGCGCGCAAACGCGTATGTTATGGAAATGCGATATCGGTTTTGGAAATAACGGATTGCGCACGCGAGATCGTTCTCGTTTTACAATTTATAACCGTAAGTGCACGGCACGTTGTAGCGAGCCGGCAAGCACGGGTCGATCCGCAGGGAATTGTGTATTACGTATTGTTGTTCAAGGTTAACAAATCAATGAATTGGGGTTTGTCACAGTAAATATATAAAAGAATAAAAACAAGGAAAAAGCAAGAAAATGAGTTAAGGAAAGAATGGTTGTGGCTTGGTTCGGAAGCTTGAATCGCGACGTTTACCTCTACCCTCCCGTGATCATGAGTTGTCCGGCCTTACCTTGGTCCCGGCATGAATCACGACTTATCAACGTGGTTGCGGAGCACAAACCGTCAAAGTCCGATGTTCACCGCAAAGCACGAAACGAGTCCTTTTGGTCACTTACCGTTTGTATGTCCGCGTTTGGGGTATCAACATAAGCACAAAGGTTAGCAAGCATACCGCAACAACAAAAATACAAAGTGGTTAGTGAGAGCAAATGATATTAGTGTTGAGTTTGCTAAGAAGTTGTGATGGTATATCGTATATGAAATTAAGAGATTTGTCACGTTCTTAATCACAAGATACGATATCCAAGCTTAGCAAATTTAACACTAAATAGATTTTAACTTAAACATTGAAAATGGGGAAAGGGAATGAATACGGTATATGAGGAGGTTACAAATAACCATATGTCAAAATACTGTATCATATCAATGCATAAACAATATTCAAGTTAGAATCAAAAGTTAAGCACACGAAACATAAACAAGAGGTGGAGGAGGTAAAGCCTTTTATCTCACTTCCTCACCCACACCACAACCAAATAAAGAATTAGTTAAGCATGAATAAAAAGCAAGTAAAGAAAGTAAGTATAAAAAGAAAGCAACAATTTATTAATCACTTGAAGAATTGAGATACAAGATTATGGTAGCTTGTTCAACCTCCTTAATGAAGCTCTCCAAAGAGAGATTCAAGAGGGAAGAAGAAGAAGAAACCAAATGAAGATCACCCACCCTCAAGCTAAACCAAAAAGAAAGAAACTAAGAAATATACAATGTAGAATGAGAGAATATGTGAGAGAGCCCTCCCCTTGCCACTGATCTGCTATTTATAGGCCTCAAAGAGGAATAAACAAACAATGAAACTAAGCTGACATGGCAGAAAGGGAGAGACAGAGAAAATATGAGGCCCATTGGAGCATGGGGGGCCGAGCTCGCCGGATTTCCATGATGTCTCGCCGGCCAAAAACCAAGCAATGGGGGTTGTGTTTGCAGTGGGGATTTGTGTACATCCCAATACCACTCTGGTGTTGTTTGCTTGGTTTAATTTAACCTAGTTTGTCTTCAAAGTTTTGGAGGGAACTTGGTTGCTTTAACTCACATCAAAGCTTTTAGCAATAAATGCACAATCAATGCACATCATACCCATATAGCCCACTTGCACAATTCATCATGCCATGGTAGCCCCACTTGGTCCAAGCAATGTGCACACTTATGTGTTGGACCATTTGTATACAAAAAATGTGTACACATGCATTATTTCAAAAAGAGCTCTCGGGATATCGGTCGGTTCTCTGTTCTGCTTGTAGTGTCGGCTCCCAAATGTTATATCCGTGATTTTGAGTATGTTTTCAGTATTGTATCACGAATACCGGTAAACTGTAATTACTGAGCAGACACTGATCAATAGCACCGATATATAGCAAAACAGATAACGAATGAGAGGTATTGTTTCCCCAAATCAGAGCAAGGCTCTGTTTGAATTTCAAAAATTTAAATTTTGAAGCAACGCTTCAAATTCCGTGCGCTGCGCGCAACGCGCCACGTGTCAGAAGTTGATACGTCAGCGCAGCGCACCCAATCAGAGCAAGAATCTATTTAAAACAAAAATTAAAGGAAGCAACGCTTCAGTTACGCAAGCGCTGCGCTGCGCGACACGTGTCAGCGCAGTTGCGCAAGCGCTGAGCGACACGTGTCAGCGCAGTTGCGCAACTGCGCTGTGCGCTGCGTGACACGTGTCAAGCGCTGGGACGTTTGCGCCAAAAAAAATTAAATTTCTAGTAAGATTCTTCTGTTCTTGTTAAAACAAGAAGATTGTCTTCTGTAAAACAGAAGCCCTCGGATCAAAGATCCAACGGTGGGGAAAATTCCCCAAATCACTCAGAGAAGGATCTCTTTAACAAACTTAACAAATCTATGAGCACTATATAAAGACCCCTAGACCCCAATTAAAAGGGGATCAATATTGTGAGAAATTAAGAACCTCAAAACAGAGAGAACTCTGAAGAAAGTTCAAGAAAAAAGGTAAAAACCTTCATAAAATAGAAGAATTTCTTCTAATAGATCATTGATCTAAGAACAAGATCAATGATCTTCAAATAATAATAGTGCCATGCACTTTTTATAAACCATTGGTTCTCTAAAAACAAGAAAAACTTGTTTTCTTTGATCTAAATTGGATCAAGAAATCAAACAGCACCCTGCACTTGTAGAATTTGCACTGTTGCGCTCTTGGGTTGGCGCAAGCCACCAGAGAGCGCCACGTGTCAGCACTTGAACAACTTGCGCTATGCGCTTTTAAAATAGAGTATTACTCTCTGAAATTGGCGCAACTCATTAGAGCGTGCCACGTGTCAGCAGCGCAGCGCACTGACACAACGCACTGCGCTAACTGCGCTCGTGCTTACCAGAGTGTGACACGTGTCACCTCCACATGCGCTTGCGCTCATTAATTGGCGCAAAGCGCCTGACAAGCCACTGTCAGATAATTAATGCATTGCATTATTTGCAGAAGGGCCAAGCCCAATTAAAAAAGGCCTAACAGGCCTAGTAAATGCTATGCATTATTTTAAAAAGGGCAGAGCCCAAATAAAAACAGATGCAATGCATCATTCTTTTTAAAGGAGCAGAGCCCAAACAAGGGTCTGTCAGACCAGAACAGATGTTGTGCATCATTTAAAAGGGGCAGAGCCCAAATAAAGATCCAACAGAGACCAAGATTAATGCTGTGCATTATCAAACATGGGCAAAGCCCTAGCACAAGCCTTATAGGCCTAAGATCAAGAAAAACGTTGAACATCTTCAACTAGACTTAGCCCAATCATGGCCGTAAGTCTTCAAACTAAATTGACTGAGCAAGACTACTCTCCTAAACCAATTTACATCCGGTTCAAGGGTACATCTCTGAACTCCTCTGACACCTATCGTTGTAATCCTTCAACGACGTCAGAGAGGTGACGGGTCCCGACGGCCACAAATAAAATGGACCACCATGTCCCTAAACTGGCTATGGACCACCATGTCCTTAAACTGGCGATGGACCCCCACGTCCCTAAACTGGAACATGGACCACTACGTCCCTAAACTGGAACAATAGAGCCCCCAAATGCTCTTTTGTCGGATATAAACGATCCCGTTTAAGTTGATCTTAGCCTCAAATATGGCTAACGTATCCTTAAACATTAAAACAGACTTTAGTCCCAAATTGGACTATAAAACTCCCAATCAACTTTGGTTCAAGGGTACATCTCTGAACTCCTCTGACACCTGTCGTTGTAATCCTTCAACGTCGTCAGAGAGGTGACGGGTCCCGACGGCCATATATTAAATGGACCACTATGTCCCTAAACTGGAACAATAGAGCCCCTAAATGCTCTTTCCGTTAAGTTGATCTTAGTCTCAAATCAGACTAACGCATCCTTAACGAACGTTTAAGTTGATCTTAGCATCAAATACGGCTAACGTATCCTCAAACTAAAACCCCAAACCCAAATCTAAGAAAATACGGATTTGGACTTATCCACGTCCTACGGGCGACGACATAAATTAGTCTCCGTATACAATCCACGGGCAACCACAAACAAAAAAAACACACACGACACGAAGTGAAATTCTGGAGAAGGAGAAAATTGTTACCGTGAAACGGTAGCGTAATTAACTGCAGGGGCTTGCGCCTGCAGGGAAGAGCGTCCCCACGATCAAAAACTCCTCAAGTGAGGGGGAATCTGATGAAGTCTGCTACATCGGTCGCATCCGTCTAAACCTCCGATACACGATGCCATAAATCAACTTGGCATCTTCGGAGAGGTAAACGGATAAAACCAAATAGCATCTGCCCCGCATCTCAGGCAAGACGTCTTCACGTCGTCGCCGTCTTTCGGAGGGGAACAGATTCTGGCACGCCCGGTGGGACCTTTTCCTCTTTCCACTCCACACTTCGTGTGTCGTCTTCGCGAACGAATCGCGGTTTGTTAATGGTTGCCTTTGGATTTCAAGTTACTAAGATTTGGTCTTTTGCCTGGCGCAGAAATCAAGCATCGATGGCCTCTAACTGCTCAAACTGCTCGAAGTGCCAATGCAACCGACACTCCGCCTCACCTGGAGGTGTAGCATATGGGCCTCAAGCGGCCTCCGTCCTTACTATGCCCGTGGAGAAAGTGACTCAAGCCACCACCGGCCTGTTCTTCGGGACCATGATCCCGCCAGCAAGCTTCACCATCCATGTGCCCGCACCGGAAGCTTCAAGAAAGACGGTCTTCGATCGACTTGCTACTCCCACGGCCCCTCTCAACGGGTCGTCCAATTCTTCAGTCTTCACCAGGCTGAGCTCGAGCACCAAAGGGCCTATCAAGAAGCCCATAACACATGAGGCGGTCATCCCAAAGAAGACGGCTGCTCCCGAAGACGCCAAGGCGGCTTCTCCTGTCAAAGAGTCAGTCTTTGCAAGGCTGACTATTCCCACTCCCGCTCAGAAATCTGCTTTTGATCGCTTGGACACAACTCCTCAACGGACGTCAGTCTTCAACAGGCTGACACCAGCAACAGTCCCTCGCTTGAACAGGGGGCAAGAAGAAGCTGTCTCTGAACCAATACCGACAACTCGTCGCGCCCGACGACGCCACTGGCGCCGGATAAGGAAGACCGGGGGCAACTCCCCCTCTGGATTTACGCCACCAGCTCCGATGGTGGGGATCGAGGCTGCTGTTCCAACTGGGAACAGCTTTGAATTGCTGAACACGGTGCGCAGAAACTCTCTTACTGCGGTGTTGAAACGAACTCCTTCATCTGTGAAGAATACTCCGGAGAAGAAGCTAGAGCAGCCCCCTCAACGGATGTCCTCTAAAATTTACAAAGTCTGGCGACAGGTCCAGGAGTCGGTGATTGATGAAAACTATCTCTGCCGCCAGAAAAATACGAAGGTGCGGCAGGAGAAGAATTACTCCATCAAGCCACAAAAAGCAACAACTACTTGGGTGCCCACTGCAACGGCCCCCTAAACTCCAATCCCTCAAAGGAAAAGGAGGCCGCAAAGAGCCCCTGTGAACATGGCGAAGCGTAAAAGCGCTGAACACAAACGCCCCAGGTCTGGGGGCATGGTGGTGCACACTGTTTATATGGCTTCCGGAAAGGAGGAAAGCCGCGCTTCGACGGGTCACCGACCGCTCACCCGATCCTTGACAAAAGCCCAGGAGCAGCAACAAAAGCTTCAGGAAATGATGACTGCGATGGCTGCACTTACCGAACCGAAAGAAAGTTTGGAAGTATCATCAGAGTAGCATCATGAACAAGAAACTGACGCTGACTATCTACGTAGAGTCCTCGAAAAGAAGGACAAAGAGGCGGCAGAACAAGCTGCTAACATAAAACAAATGGCATTTCTCTTCCAAGACATGGTAGGGATGATGTTACAGCCGGACCCTCCAGCTGAAGACCCTCCGATCATTGTTGGAGACGACAGAGGGGAGACATCTAATCCTCCTCTGGCTCTTTCAGCGGCCAAGGAAGAAACCATTTCCAAGGCCGCACTGGACGACTATATATCTCAGCAAATACGAGCTCATCAGGCGAGTGAAGCGGCTGGGCAAATTGTTAGAACTGGACGACCCTATCCGGGCTGGTATGACCAAATCAGTTACCCGCCGGGATATACGATCCCTAAGTTCCACGTATATAAAGGGCCAGGGAATCCGCATCAACATGTCGTTCAATTCAGGGCCTTATGCGGTAATACTGGAGGCGATGACAAATTGTTGCTTCGCCAATTCGTCGGCAGCTTAGCAGAAACAGCCTTTGAATGGTATTCGGAGCTACCTAATGACTCTGTCAAAACATTTGCGGAGATGGAGTTATTGTTTACACAAAAATTCGCGAGTGCTAGTGAACGCACCCCGATAACGGCACTGATAAATGCCAGGATAAGGCCAGGCGAAACGTGGGTCCAATACGCAATACGATGGCGGAACCTATGGTCGAAATGCGAACAACGCATAGAAGAGGCACCTGCGGTAGGCATGTTCGTGGGCACTCTCGATCCGCAGGCGACTATATCCCAATTCATGATGTTCTTCAGGCCAATCACCTTCCAGGCATTGATCGACAAATTAGCCCAAATGGACCAGATGGGCCACGGACCGTCTCCTCCAAAACCAGACTCTCGAAATGAGAAAGGAAAAGAAAAAGGGAAAGCGACTGTCGTTGCCAATGCTCAACAACAGCCGAGCAACTCAAAGCCGGTCGTTCGCCAAAATAACGCGCATCCACGCCCGTCCCTCGAGGAGAGACTAGGACGTCCTTACTCGTTTCTTCAGAATAAAACGAGAAGACTGTTTGAACTGGCAGTACGCAACAGACTCATCAATCTGCCGAATCCAAAACGTCCGTTGCAGCCAGGCGATCTCAATAATCCCGATTACTGTCCTTACCACCAAACGGTAAGTCACCCGATCGAGGATTGCTTCGTCTTTAAGGGATGGATCGAGGATCAATACCTACAAGGCAAGTTTGCGCTGTCTGAAAACTGGAAGGTAAACCCACCACAGCCGCACACTCCAAAGAAGACGGACACGATGGGGGCAGCTTGTTCTTTTGTCAAGGACGAAAATGATGGAGAAGACTCATCAGAAGAGTTTGGAGACTACGTAGCGACTTGTCACGTGATATCTCACTCATTGGCGGATGATAAAGAGGCTCCTTGCGCCGAGAAACCGAGGGCGGATCCTGAACCAGAAATTCCGCGGCCGTCAGACGAATTGATCGATGCCTTCCTGAATGAGATTCGCTTGAAAGTTAAAGCCAATCAAGAGCGTGAAATGGCCATACTGGAAGGAGCCAAACACCGACGACTGGACCAAAGAGTCGAGGCACTCCCGTCAAATCAAAAGCCATCCGCTGCGGATAAAAATGAATTCAAAACGAGGAAAAGGTTTGCTAAAGCCCTGTCAGCAGGAATGAAGCTACCGCCCGATGAAGAAAATACTCTCGGTGGAGTAGAGATGCATCCTAACTTCTGCTTATATCATCGAAAGATCATACATCCTACCGAAGACTGCGACTCCTTTAAGTGTTGGTGGCAAGGATATGTTGCTCAAAAGAAACACTTCAATAGGACAAAATATGAAGCTCGTAGACATCAGAAAAATGTGATAGAAGAGCGCAAAAGAGCCGCCGCCGATTGTCATATAGCCGACTCCAAGGGATCGTAAATTATCACCTTTGGAAGCGACTCTGACGAGGAAGCTGCCCTCAACCCTCTCCTCAAGGAATCCATGAAAGAATTGAGAAGTTGCGATAACGTTCAGCCGTGTAATCGCACGCTACTTGAAAAAAATCTCGGCCTCGCGAACAAAGTATCGAGCAAAAAGGACAAAGAGAAGGGAAAAACAGCCCTCGTAGCCAATACTCAACAGCAATCGAATGGCCCTAAACCGGTTGTTTGCCGAAACAACAAGCAGCAACCCCTCCAGGAAAAGTTGAAACGTCCTTACTCGTTTCCTCAAGATAAAACAAGGAGACTGTTCGAGCTGGCAGTGCGCGACAGACGCATCAATCTGCCGAGACCAAAACGTCCGTTGCGGCCAGGCGATGTCAATGATCTGAATTATTGTCCTTACCACCAAACGGTAGGTCACCTGATCGAGGATTGCTACATCTTTAAAAACTGGGTTGAAGATCAATACCAACAAGGCAAGTTCGTCATATCCAAAAACTGGAAGGTGAGCCCACCACAACCACATACTCCAATAAAGATGGATATGCCGGGGGCATCATGCTCATTCATAAGGAAAGCCCCATAGACCGAAAAGTCAGTAAACTAGAGATTCGCCTCAAATATGGCGACAACGGACCGCAACGTGCTTAAACTAACGGCGGACCGAAACGTCTTTAAACTAACGACGGACCGAAACGTCCTTAAACTAATAACGGACCGAAACGTCCTTAAACTACTACCGCGGCATCTTCAGGCTGACGAGATGAATAAAAGAAAAAGGAAAATAAAAAAATAAAAAAATAAAAATATATATAAAAACGGTATGTCCATAAGCAAAAAGGGCACGGATAAAAACCCGAAAGGGCTCCGTGAGTAAAAACAGCAGGGCTACCGGCAAGTGTTCGTGAAAACCCGAAAGGGCGCGGCCTCGTAAAAAAAACGTATAAAAATAAAAAGAATAAAAAAAAGGGGTATGTCCATAAGCAAAAAGGGCACGGATGAAAACCCGAAAGGGCTCCGTGAGTAAAAACAGCAGGACTACCGGCGAGTGTTTGTGAAAACCCGAAAGGGCGCAACCTCGTTAAAGGACACTTACAGGGTCCTCTCGACCTTGTAAGGAAAAACCACCCGCGTGAGATCCTTACGACTCACAAGGGAGCAACACACTTAGGGATCCCCACGATTCCTAAGGAGAAAATACACTTGCGAGATCCTCACGACTCGTAAGGAGAACTCTCTTATGGGACCCTCACGGCTCATAAGATTTGAAAGTCTTAAGTTACAGAGACCTAAACCTGTGCTTAAGAAACCTCCACAACCTTCGATTTTGCCCTACAAGTGGCTCAATACTGACCCTTGTATACAATCCACGGGCGCGAATAAACATTTCCCTCACCAAGTTTCATCCGTGATTGGGGATATGTGCGCATGATGAACAACCCTTATAAGTCCTCTCGACGTACAAGGAGAAAACCCTCTCGTAGGATCCTTACGACTTACAGAGAAACATACACTTAGGAATCCTCACGATTCCTAAGGGGAAAATACACCTACAAGATCCTCACGACTTGTAGGGAGAAATACCTTTGTGAGACTCTTACGGCTCATAAAGTTAAAAGCCTTAGTCGACAGGACCTTAACCATGTTCGCTAAGCTACCTTTGTTCAACATCGACAGAGGCAAATGATGATTCGCTCCTGGCAATATCCCAGTTGTAGCGGTGCTGATGCCGAAATCGGTGTCTAATTTCAGGTTTACGGTGAAAAGCCGGTAGGCCGCACATGCATACGAAATAGCCGAAATGATGGGGCGGCTTGCAAATAAAAATCAGCAAGTAAAAAAAAATGTGTATGCATGCAAAATAGCCGAAATGATAGAGCACCTTGCAATAAAAAGCAGCAAGTAAAGAAAACGTATGCATACAAAATAGCCGAAATGATTGGGCAACTCGCAATAAAAAGCAGCGAGTAAAAATAAAAAAAATATAGCCGAACTGATTGGGCACCGCGAAAAATAGCCGAAATGATTGGGCAATCGCGGCCTTCGTGATATAAAAGCTGAAATGATAGAGCATCGCGGAAAGAATAAAAAAAATAAAATGAAAGAATGAAACTTTTTGCCCTACAGGCGATAGCACAGCAATCTCTGTATACAATCCAAGGGCACAAACAAAGAAGGAAGCACCCTTTCCCTCCCAATGCTCCATCAGAAAACGGAGCCAAATCTTAACGGCAATATCTACGGCCTAAGAATCAACGAAGGCGTTCCTTTGTAGTCCATCAAGATGCAGATACAACGCCGACGAAAGACCCCATGGTCAAACAAGCGGAGTAACGGCAAAATCCCAGCTCCACCTCGGCATTCGTCTCGATACAGCAGACGATATGTCACCATAGCGTTCTTCCTCCAACAGGGTTCAGACGCGACAATCAAACAAACGGAGCCATGGCAAAATTCCTAGTTCCAAACCTCGACGGTTTACCAGCAACCTAGAGACAACCGCGACGTTCGTCTCGATACAGCAGACGAGATGTCACGACAGCGTTCTTCCCTCAACAGGGTTCGGACGTGACAAAGCAAATGAAGCGAAGGCCAAATTCCTAGCTTCAAGGTCTTAACGGCGAGTCATATAAAGCCTGAAAAACAACTGGAGATCGTCTCACACCAGTGCGGAATGGTCACCACTTCGACGTTCGTCTCGACACAGCAGACGCAACATCATCAAAAAAATGGAGCCACAGCAAAAAATCCTTAGTTCCAGACCTCGACGGTTCACCAGCAACCTAGAGATAACCGCGACGTTCGTCTCGATATAGCAGACGAGATGTTAACAACGGCGTTCCTTCACAGTCCATCAAGATGCAGATACAACGCCAACGAAAGACCACATCATCAAACAAATGAAGCCACGGCAAAATCCCTAGTTCCAAATCTCGACGGCTCACCAGCAACCTAGAGACAACCGCGACATTCGTCTCGATACAGCAGACGAGATGTCACGACAGCATTCTTCCCGCAACAAGGTTCGGACGTGACAAAGCAAACGAAGCGAAGGCCAAATTCCTAGCTTCAAGGTCTTAACGGCGAGTCATATAAAGCCTGAAAGACAACTGGAGATCGTCTCACACCAGTGCGGAATGGTCACCACTTCGACGTTCGTCTCGACACAGCAGACGCAACATCATCAAACAAATGGAGCCACGGCAAAATACCTAGTTCCAAACCTCGACGGTTCACCAGCAACCTAGAGACAACCGCGACGTTCGTCTCGATACAGCAGACGAGATGTCACCCCAGTGTTCTTCCTCCAGCAGGGTTCGGACGTGACAAAAGCAAACGAAGCGAAGGCTAAATTCCTAGCTTCAAGGTCTTAACGGCGAGTCATATAAAGCCTGAAAGACAACTGGAGATCGTCTCACACCAGTGCGGAATGGTCACCACTTCGACGTTCGTTTCGACACAGCAGACGCAACATCATCAAACAAATGGAGCCACGGCAAAATCCCTAGTTCCAAACCTCGACGGTTCACCAGCAACCTAGAGACAACTGCGACGTTCGTCTCGATACAGCATACGAGATGTCACCCCAGCGTTCTTCCTCCAGCATGGTTCAGACACGACAATCAAACAAACGGAGCCACGGCAAAATCCCTAATTCCCACCGCGACATTCGTCTCGATACAGCAGACGCGATGCCAGCAAACGAAGCAAAGGCCAAATTCCTAGCTTCAGGGTCTTGGCAGCAACTCACATAAAACCTGAAAGACTATCGGAGATCATCCCATACCAGCGCGGAGTGGATATGACTCATCGGGGCTCACCAAAATGAGCCTAACCTCAAGTAAAAAGCGGCATGGCAAATTCCTAACGCTTGCTCTTCCGACGGTCAAACTGCCAAGGAGGATTGCTTGAAGACGTCTTGTCCAGCCCCCGAAGGGATCAGAGACACGGTAGTCGCAGGGCTACTCGAATAGCACGATTGCCTATCGAGGAACATATCAGCTGATGCAACGGTACAACAGCCAAAACCCTGAGTACCACAGACCCTAACGGACTTCTGCCGTAAAGAGCAGAGGTTAACTGTGACGTTAGGATATTCTTGCGAGAAATACTCGATTCGTCTCGACTTGTGAAGAAATTGATGTCTTTGCGAGAACTTCTCGATGCGGCTCGACTCGTAAGATAAAGCCTTAGGCAGTAAGGATTAAAAAAAAACTTGTTCCCTAAGCACTGGGACCCTGCAAGTTGGCCCAAAACGGTCTCTTGCATACTATCCACGGGTCTCACTCTCCAAACTCGAATCTCGACAAGGAGGGAAACAACCGCTTACGGGTCCTCTCGACTCGTAAGAGGGAAAATTCTCTTATAGGATCCGTACGACTTATAAGAGAAAATGCACTTAGGAATCCTCACGATTCCTAAGGAGAAAAACCACCTACGAGATCCTCTCGATCCGTAGGGAGAAAAGTCTCTATGAGACCCTCACGGCTCATAGAGTTGAAAAGTCTTAGGCAGCAGATCTGAACCTGTGGCCTAAGCCATCGCTATTTCTTGAGGAAATCAAGATGCTTGCTCTATTATCTGTCAACCATGTTTACTAAGGTAGCATGCTGATAATAAAAGAAAGAAAAAGGCGGAGAGATGACATAAGACATTACAAAGAATATATATCTTTTATTCATAAACTTGATTGAGTACAAGATACATTGTGTTAAAGAATAAAAAATATATATACATTTTTATTTACAAGTACAAATGATACAAAAAATAGCTACTGAGAAGGAAGTGTCTTTAACAAATCCGCAAGCTGCTCTCGCACTTCCTTTAGCGCCTCCTCCTGAGTGGCTGCCGCGGCCACTTCCGCTTCCACCTGGGCCCGCTGCTGCAAATAGTATGAAAGTTGCTCCTCAGCTGCCTGCTGGGCTGCTTCCTGATTAGGTGCATCCCGCTCGACGACGTCAAGCTGTTGCCTCAGTGATAACCCTTCGGAGAGGCATTGCAGAAGGCCTTCAAAGATAACCTTCAGCCGTGCAGCGTTGGCCTCCGCCCGAGCATGCAGTTGGGCAGATTTGCTCGAAGTCTCACCGCGCTCCTTACGCCTTGAAGTAACTTCTTGTTCGAGATGGCGGAAGTAAGAAGCGCTCTGCTCAATCCAAGCTGCTCTTTGATGGCTTGCGGCTAAGGCCTCGGGAGCAGGGCGCATGAACTCCAGCTGATGCGGGCGAGCCTCGATCTCCCTGCAGTGATTAACCCAAGGCGTCACGATGTCCTCGTTATGGAAATTTACGAGTATCACCAGTATTGGGTTAACTGCCGTAGCAAAATCTGCGGCAGACGTAGGAGTCTCAACGTCGAGTTCCTCAATGTAGTCGCTCAACATGCGCAGACTATTCGCGGCGCCTTTCGAAGACGGACGTCTCAAGAAAGGGCCTGCCGGCATCGTGACACGAGACTCGAAAGGCGCCGAGATCGGAACGACAGCTGAAAAAACAAAATACGATTAGATTACAGTTCAAGAAATACAAAAAGAAAAAGGGGTCATCAATGCGATAGTTTACTATACCAGCTGCAACAGGTGGCAAGGCCGGAAGGGCCGGTGGCGCGGCCAATCTTTCATCCCCTCCTTCAATTTATAGCACTGTAATTAGGACGAGAAAAAGTTAGAAAATAATTCCATCACTGAAAAAAGAAAGATATCAGTCGGAAACTATACTCACCAGCACCATTAGAGGAAGAAGTGAGTTCAGATGGGAAAGACAGATCATCAGACATGATTGTCTACAAAGAAAAAACGAAATTTAACCGTCAGTATCATAATTCCAACGCCTAGCATTTTAAAATTTATACCACACTGCAGTGCAGTGGGTAGGGGACCAAATGGGGACCCACAAAATCTGGATGACAGTGCACCAGTTAATAAGACAGCCCCATCATTGGATGAAACTGTCAATTAATGAAGAAACCCTAATAGAATATCCTCATTAATGGGAAATCTCTAGAGACAAGGAGAAAATCCCCTCTTTCAGAGCAAAGCTCTGTCACAGAGTGACATTTGTCAGACTCTGGTCTCAAGGGAATAAAATTTCTTTAAAAAGAGCTTAGCTCTGTAATAATGATGGGGAGATTCATCAAAAGAAAATTTTAACTCCTAAAGATTAAAAATTTGGGGTCTTTAAAAAAAAAGAAGAGAATCCATGAAGACTTATAAAAAAGTTCTCCATTTTTGGATAAAAAAAAATCTATATTTTGTCCATGAGCAAAGCTCTGTTCATGGGTAAAAACCCTGAAACAAGATCTCTTTATATCTATGGATTCTTGAGAGCAAGGCTCTGTTGGTGAAACCCCAAAGGGGTTTTTCTTTAGATCAAAGATCTATGAGAGCAAGACTCTGTTGATTAAAATTAATTTAATTAAATTTAAGTTAAATTTTACCTAAGATGTTCTAAAAGTTTGAACTTTGAAGTTATTGAAAGAAGAGAGCAAGGCTATGAAGTTCTTAAAAGAGCATGGCTCAGGAAAATAAAATCTTGAAGATGGTAAAAATTTTCTAAGGACCAAGGGTCCTATTTATAGGCGCCTGCGCCCTTTCACCTCACCCCTTGATCCAACGGCCTAGATCTTGCCACCGTTGCACTCACGTGTGCGCCACGTGAGCGCAACGGTGGGGGGCATTTGTTTCCCCCAATCAGAGCATGGCTCTGTTTGAATTTAAAAAATTCAAATTTTGAAGCAACGTTTCAAATTCCGTGCGCTGCGCGCAACGCGCCACGTATCAGAAGTTGATACGTCAGCGCAGCGCCCAAGGCAGTGCACCTAATCAGAGCAAGGCTCTATTTAAAACAAAAATTAAAGGAAGCAACGCTTCAGTTGAGCAAGCGCTGCGCTGCGCTGCGCGACACGTGTCAGCGCAAACGCAGTTGCGCTGCGCTGTGCGCTGCGCGACACGTGTCAGCGCAGTTACGCAAGCGCAGATGCGCTGCGCTGTGCGCTGAGCGACACGTGTCAGCGCAGTTGCGCTGTGCGCTGCGTGACACGTGTCAAGCGCTGGGGCGTTTGCGCCAAACAGAATTAAATTTCTAGTAAGATTCTTCTGTTCTTGTTAAAACAAGAAGATTGTCTTCTATAAAACAGAAGCCCTCGGATCAAAGATCCAACGGTGGGGAAAATTCCCCAAATCACTCAGAGAAGGATCTCTTTAACAAATCTATGGGCACTATATAAAGACCCCTAGACCCCAATTCAAAGGGGATCAACATTGTGAGAGATTAAGAACCTCAAAACAGAGAGAACTCTGAAGAAAGTTCAAAAAAAAAGGTAAAAACCTTAATAAAATAGAAGAATTTCTTCTAATAGATCATTGATCTAAGAACAAGATCAATGATCTTCAAATAATAATAGTGCCTTGCACTTTTTATGAACCACTGGTTCTCTGAAAACAAGAAAAAGTTGTTTTCTTTGATCTAAATTGGATCAAGAAATCAAACTGTAACAACCCTAAATTTTCTATACAAAATTTTTCAAATATTTTTTCAAAAATCCACAAAGGGGTATTTTAGCCTGAGCATAAGATTTAGGTAATTATTTTTGTTTTTAATTACAAGCTACAAGAATGAAATAACTCTATTTTTAGTGTACAAGAAATCACTTTAAAATTTAATGTATACTTGGAGTATTTACTCTTGCTGCTATCATTTTAAGTAATTAAATAACACAATAATTATAAGAAGGAGCTTATAGCTCATTGGTAAGACCTTGCACTGCTGAACCAAGCCACCAGAGTTCGAATCCTATGCCCCACATATTTTTATATCATTTTGTTTTAATTTTTTTGGAAGGTCAACGGTCAAACAGCCATAACTCTCAAAATTAATACTGCACATAAAAAAGTTAAATACACCAAAAATCCCCCCATGAAAATCCCCACCCAACGGTGCCCCGACTCGGCCGAGTCGTCAACACGGATTTTCTCCGTGTTGACTTGGTCAACCCCCCTGTATACTTTATTTTTCTTGTTCGGTTATCAAATTCTCCATAACTCACTTTTACTCCTAAATTTAATGATTTTTAATGATTTTCTTATATATTTTTATATTTTTTTTAAATCAAAACCCTAACCCTAGCCTAGCCCTATATAAACACCCTTACCTTCTACCATTTCACCTTACAATTCTAAGTCCACTCTCTAAAATTCTCAAGAGAACACGGTACGTTAGAAAAAGAGCGAGAAGCGAAGCGCTGCCGAAACCGACGACGAATTCCGACGACCGTACTAGGATCCTTGGCGACGTTTCGACGCACCGACAACCTACTACTTTCTTAGCCTCCCTAACTTGTCCAAACTTGTAAGTCCCACTCTTTCTATCTTCCTTTTCCTTGAAAGAAAATATGACTTTATGAAACTCGACGGAAATCGGAACAAACCGATTTCCGATTCGGTTTTTCTACAAAATCTCACTTGTCACCTAATCCATGACACTTAAACATATTCATGATGACTATTAATCACATAAAAATCAATTTAGACAAAGTTTCTCACATGAAATGATAACTTTCTTGTAATATCGTATTCTTTTCACAATAATACCATAAAGTTTATTTTTCTTATTCTAATCAATTTCCTCATACCTAAACATGTTCATCTTGATCACTAAACTTGTAAAAATCAATTTGAATGAGTTTTCACACATGAAATGATAACGTTTTCAAATACCGTATTCTTACACTTAAATACCCTTATGTTTAAATTAACATGTTTAACCTCTAAACTTCACTAAACCTTAAAATAAGTCACGAGGTAATGACATACCTCCACACACACGCAAATACAACCTTAATTGATATTCCCAAAATTTAGAATACGAAAATACAAGACCTTGCATTAAAATACCATAATCTTCATAAAACCATTCTTAAAGATTTTAGATTTGTTTCACTTTTTAGTAAATGGTTCTTACTAGGAAAATACGATAAGTTGTGGACATCGATCGTTTATCTAAACTGGTTTTGTGGTGTCTAGGCAAGTGTGTCTAGACTAGTGGTTTTTAATTAGGCCCACTACTGTGGTTCCTTCCCATTTTCCTGGCACTTACCTGGCCGCAATTTGCTGTGAAGAGGCGATTTGAGGCTTCTAATGACTTGTCGTTTAGACCTTAGAAATAGGCTAGTTGGCTTAGGAAACCCTAAAAACTAAAATACGGAAATTTACATCCTTTACAAATAAATACCTTATCTTTATAAAACCGTTTTCTAAATGGATAGTATTTATTAAATCTTTGCAAAGCGCCGCTACAACCCACCTTTGGGGAACCCGTTAGGGATAGTACGGTTCATCGTGCACCCGCGGGCTAGTAGTGCGAAATTCAGACCTCCGCAAGGAGCATTCGGTCTCGAAAGGTTTAAAATACGACATTTAAGAAAAATGAGATTTTGGAAAATAAAATATTTATTTAAAATTATTCTTGTATTAATATATATATAATTATCATTTAAACACCTATTTTATCATAAGATAAAGTTTCCATTTTTTTTCTAAAATTTACAAGATTAAAGGTTACATTAAAATACCATGAATTTTAAATAAATCAATATTATAAATTAATACTTTTATTAGGATATATTCACTAGAATAACACAAATAAAATCCACACTCATTATAACTATAAAGACGAACAATAAATTCTTGAGGTGTATTTTGAAAACTATACAAAAGTACTTTTTACATAAAACCCCCTCAAGTTCTATAAATTACAATAAGGACCCTAACAAGTACAGAACTTCAAATTATCTTTCTTTTAGTCTGACTCGGGTTAGAGTCTGACTAATTCGGACTTGAATATGATTCAAGTCAACCCATATTCTTTAATATTCCAACTCAATATGAACACATGAATCCCAGAATCCAGTTAACAATCTATTCAATTTTGACTGAATCAAACATGGATATACATCCATTATCCTGTTATTCCATCTACCTGATTATGCAGTTACAACATGTTTACTGATATCATGGTTTTGGTCAGTCACCCAAGTTACACAATACAATACAACAATACTGTTAAAACACTACGGGGTTTAAGGGGTAGATTGGTACGGAAGGTGTTAAAGGTGGCACGAGGTGGTCAGATTAAGACACCTAACCTATATTCCGTTGCTGTTGTACCGTGGCTTAACGGTTCCTTGTACTTTCCGTTTGCCCTGGTCTCTAGCATATAGAGACCCCCCTCGTATACACTGCATCCTTCTGTACCAAGCTATAAACAACAGCGTTAACATAATATTCCATAATATTCAACAATATAATATTTTAGAAAATACTTCAATTCTTCCTTATCTTTGGGACTTACCGAGCGACCCGTTCGCTGACGACATTCTATTTCTTTCTTCTTTGAATGTTGTCAGGTGCGTTGGACCAAGCTGAGATCGAGCCCACCGGTGAAGATTTGGAGCAGTTCCACGAAGACCCCGAGCTCTAGATATTGTACCTTGTTCTTTTCAGTATTTCATTTCCTGTTATGCCACTGTTTAGGCATCGCTTTTCATTTCAGTTGTATTTTCTTTTCATGCATTGTACAAAAGAATGTTATTAATAAAATTGCTGTTCTTTTTATACTCTTGTTTCTTGTGTATTATTTTGCTTAGCTACGTTTAGCGTAGGTACTTCTGAGTACATACGTAGCGGACCATCGTCGCGTCCCCTTCGCCGTACACTGGGAAGCGGGGCGTGACACAAACAGCGCCCTGCACTTGTAGAATTTGCACTGTTGCGCTCTTGGGTTGGCGCAAGCCACCAGAGAGCGCCACGTGTCAGCACTTGAACAACTTGCGCTATGCGTTTTTAAAATAGAGCATTGCTCTCTAAAATTGGCGCAACTCATCAGAGCGTGCCACGTGTCAGCAGCGCAACAGCGCAGCGCACTGACACAGCGCACTACGCTAACTGCGCTCGCGCTCACCAGAGTGTGACACGTGTCACCTCCACATGCGCTTGCGCTCATTAATTGGCGCAAAGCCCTTGACAAGCCACTGTCAGATAATTAACGCATGACATTATTTGCAGAAGGGCCAAGCCCAATTAAAAAAGGCCTAACAGGCCAAGTAAATGCTATGCATTATTTTAAAAAGGGCAGAGCCCAAATAAAAACAGATGCAATGCATCATTCTTTTTTAAAGGAGCAGAGCCCAAACAAGGATCTGTCAGACCAGAACAGATGCTGTGCATCATTTAAAAGGGGCAGAGCCCAAATAAAGGTCCAACAGAGACCAAGATTAATGCTGTGCATTATCAAACATGGGCAAAGCCCTAGCACAAGCCTAATAGGCCTAAGATCAAGAAAAACGTTGAATATCTTCAACTGGACTTAGCCCAATCATGGTCGTAAGTCCTCAAACTAAATTGACTGAGCAAGGCTACTCTCCTAAACCAATTTACATCCGGTTCAAGGGTACATCTCTGAACTCCTCTGACACCTATCGTTGTAATCCTTCAACGACGTCAGAGAGGTGACGGGTCCCGACGGCCATAAATAAAATGGACCACCATATCCCTAAACTGGCTATGGACCACCATGTCCCTAAACTGGCTATGGACCACCATGTCCCTAAACTGGCGATGGACCCCCACGTCCCTAAACTGGAACATGGACCACTACGTCCCTAAACTGGAACAATAGAGCCCCCAAATGCTCTTTTGTCGGATCTAAACGATCCCGTTTAAGTTGATCTTAGCCTCAAATATGGCTAACGTATCATTAAACATTAAAACAGACTTTAGTCCCAAATTGGACTATAAAACTCCCAATCAACTTTGGTTCAAGGGTACATCTCTGAACTCCTCTGACACCTGTCGTTGTAATCCTTCAACGTCGTCAGAGAGGTGACGGGTCCCGACGGCCATATATTAAATGGACCACTATGTCCCTAAACTGGAACAATAGAGCCCCTAAATGCTCTTTCCGTTAAGTTGATCTTAGTCTCAAATCAGACTAACGCATCCTTAACGAACGTTTAAGTTGATCTTATCTTCAAATACGGCTAACGTATCCTCAAACTAAAACCCCAAACCCAAATCTAAGAAAATACGGATTTGGACTAATCCACGTCCTACGGGCGACGATATAAATTAGTCTTCGTATACAATCCACGGGCAACCACAAACAAAAAAAACACACACGACACGAAGTGAAATTCTGGAGAAGGAGAAAGTTGTTACCGCGATGCGGTAGCGTAATTAACTGCAGGGGCTTGCGCCTGCAGGGAAGAGCGTCCCCACGATTAAAAACCCCTCAAGTGAGGGGGAATCTGACGAAGTCTGCTACATCGGCCGCATCCGTCTAAACTTCCGATACACGATGCCATAA
Source organism: Agapanthus africanus (assembly GCA_030015575.1). NCBI lineage: Eukaryota > Viridiplantae > Streptophyta > Magnoliopsida > Asparagales > Amaryllidaceae > Agapanthus > Agapanthus africanus. The sequence goes on from CM057339.1 coordinate 307,254,761, forward strand.
ATCAACTTGGCATCTTCGGAGAGGTAAACGGATAAAACCAAATAGCATCTGCCCCGAATCTCAAGCAAGACGTCTTCACGTCGTCGCCGTCTTTCGGAAGGGAACAGGTATTAAAATGCAGTTTTCTGTGGTGAACACCAGGGATCAAAGCCCTCACCAAGAGGCAGCCCAGCATCTACCCTGCTCGGCTATCCCTGGCTGGTAGTTTCATACCTCGCAACGCCAAGGATCAAAGCCGACTACCGTGCTCGGTTATCCCTGGCTGGTAGCTCCCTGCCCCAAAGCGCCAGGGATCAAAGCCCTTGCCAAGAGGCAACCGAGCAGCTTCACTGCTTGGTCCATCCTTAGTAGGCCCCTTACGGCCCCTCCCGCGCTAAGGATCAAAAGCCCTCGCAAAGAGGCAGCCGAGCGGTTACCCTGCTCGGCTATTGTAATACCCAGCCCCTTTTTATACCAATATCTGTATTTTTGTTATTCTTGAATTTTATTTAATTTTATTTCTTCTAAACCCTAAAACCCAAATCCTATTAGATCTTAAATTTTTTCCAATTAATTCCTTCAGCCCAACAACCATTTCTTTTAATAAATCCCACGCCCAACCCATCTAAACCCAGCCCGCTCCTTTTTCCTTATCAAATTTCCAGCCGGCCCTTCGTTTTCTTTTTCCTTTTTATTTTTCCAGCGGCCCAAGCTCATTCAGCCCAACAATACCCTTCTAAATAAATTAACTAGTTTGCCCAAGTCCAATCCCAGCAGCCCGTTGCACCCAACCCGACCCGGCCCGTACCATAACCCTTCTTCTCCCCACGTTCCCATAATTCCCGCGCGATTCTGCCGTTGCGCCCACGTCGCAGCTCGTCACGCGTCGTGCCCCGCTCGCGAGCGTTACCCACGACGCGCGCCCTCGACCTCTCCTCGTTGACACGCCTCTCTCTCCTCTCATAATTCTTTCTCTCTCCCCCACGTCTCCTCTCCCTCTCTCTTCCATTTTCCTTTCCCGCTCCTCTCTTGAACCCGCGCCCACCCCCGCGATCGCCCCGTCGCCGTCGCGACCATCGCCGGCATCACAGTCACCACCATCGCCTGCATCACAGTCGCCACCTCACCTCCCCTTCGACCACCATCCACCGAACTCCTCCTCATGCAACCCACGACTCCATGGCCGAGCTCGAGGCCCATGGCAGCTCCTCCTTAGCCGAGACACCACCTCTGCATCACCTACGACCTCTTTAACGGCCCCCAACATCACCGCCGACCACCCTCTACCGATCATGACTCCCTCAACCTCCATCTTCGAACCCATCGTCCTCGCCCGACCCCTCCTTCGTCACCAGAGCATCCTCGCTGCCTTCTTCGACCGTCGGAGTACCGCCAACCACCGCGACGCCTCCACCCGCTCCCTTTTCCTCTCCTCTGTCGAAAGAAACACCCAAAAACCGAGCTCTCCTCCTTCTCTCCTTTCCTGCTCAACCCACCACTAAGCCGTCGCCGCCATTCATCACCGCATCGTCGACCGCCACCTCCAATGACACCCTACCAGCTCCTCACAACCCAGTAGCAACCACATGCTTCACCTCCAGCCAACCTTCGCTGCCCATACTCGAGCTCCTAGCCTAGTCTAAGCCCCGAGGCCGTGCCAAGATCGAGCCGAGGCCAAACCTTGCTGTGTTTCCATGCCACTGTCGTGCGTCTCCAGGCAAGTATTTTACTTGCTTACATGCTAATCTACTCGTGTTACAAATTCAAAAGTATAAGTTATGAATTTGCAATTCCCGATAAAATTAAACGACATACCTGTTCGATGCATGATCCCAATGAAAATACTCACCTAATTTGACGGGACTGGACTGTTTATATTGGCCCATTTAGTGATGAATACCTTGTATAAATTTCACTGGATAATACGACTATTAGCGACTAAAACGACTACCCCCAAGTTTACCTGTAAAACTAGAAATTTCCCGTATCTGAAAATTATTAAAATCACCGTAAATTATGTACACACTGAAATGATGCGTTCGAGGGCTCAAATCGAAACCGACTCGACAAAATATAACCCTATGCAAGTTCTAATGGTTTCTGTACTTAAATTGTGACGATATTTGGTTCGGAGTGCGACTCTGAACTGCAGTCCAGAGCGACTCTGATTATTGCTTACTGTTCCGTAATGGGTACCACCTTGTTTCCTTACCTCGTATGTTGCGGAACTCCGCTGTTTATTAAAGGTGAATCTGTTAGCTAGATAACACAAGTGGTTTCATCCTGTTTCGTAATTGTTTGCTTTTTATTCTGTAATTTAAAAGAGCTGGACGTATAACTGTTCAGAACAGATTCAGAAGTGATATACTAGTGGTAAACAGTGTATAACTCCTGACGTACAGATGCGATTAAGGATCCGTCTATTGCGTTGAAAACCTTACTGAAAACCCTAGATTTCATTCAACTGTAGCATCGCTAAATTCTGACCCCAACTAGGATTAAAATGCGTTACGAAACGGACTTCCGATTCTGAAACCGGATTTCCAGCCGTGAACGCTTAAAATGAAATAGCCATAATTAGTGATCCTGAAACCCGATTGGCGTGAAACCAAATTCGCTGGATAGATAATTGAACATACTATTTATCCCCATTCATTGTTTCACTAAACTATAAACATATGATTTATGATAAAATTATGCACAGATTACTGATTTATGACATCCTAATCATGCTTTACATACGGTTTACGCATCATATCATACATATGTCACTGCATTGATAACCTAGTGATAATGTGCATTACCCAGTGTTAGGTATTAGTGATGATTGTGGCAAGTACGTAAGTGTTCGTACATAAGTGAATAAGTGAAAGTGATACGTACTTGTACACAATCAGTGAACCTTATTATTCTATTGCATTGTCGACGTCTGTGGAACGCGTGTACGTGTGACTATAAGTGGTATGGGACACTTATGGAAGCTCTTGCATGGGTGTCACAGATAATACACCATACACTGCCATTTATCTTAGGTATTAGTCGGGACGTGCTTGATGGAGGTCCTGCCTCCAGTTCTCGCGCAGACTTGTCACAGACCGATTGGTATTTGAGGTTATGGTTAGCGTTTGATGTGGACCACGGGGTGTAGGGTAGTTTGAGTGTGGGTTCAACAGAATCTCGGGAGTCCCATGCCGGCTTATATATATGGAGATATATGGAGATTTACAGGGTACATGATTATTACCGTGAGTTACATGTTGGGGCCGTGGTCCCTTGCCTTTGGGTCCTACCCTTGGGTGGAGGACACTCGCGAGTGGTTGACTCTCACACTTGGACTGACGATAGGTTTAGTGACCTGTACAGTGAGACTTAGAGACTGATAGGGATGATAGCATCGATATACATTACTTATTGTATTGACATACCTGACATATTATTTTACTGCTTTTATTGTTCCACTGCATTGGTTACTCCATGTTTATACCTCTACTGTCTTGATTTACTGTTATGTATTCGTTATTACTGTTCGAGTTGCCACTTGCATTTTTTTTATATATATTGCTATCGTGTCGCTCTGACGACCTGAGTATGCATGCTCAGTTTGAGGAGTGGATTTAGCCTGGACCAGGACTAGACGTACATCGCGGACATCTTGATCAGCTGTCCAGAGTTATACTCTTTACCTTCATCAGGTCAGTTCTTGTATATGTTTTGTTTCAGTTACTGCATTTCTCATTACCTGCGCATCGTTTACTGACTACCATGTAAAGCTAGAAGCCGAAGTGTGACTACAGCAGGATATTTCCTTGACCGTAGGAGCATGGCTAGCCTTGTCAACCCCTTGTATTCCGTATTTTGGGAAGCGGGGCGTGACATATACCATTATTTGTATTTCTTTTTTTCACCTATAAAATTTATTTATTTATTTAAATCCCATTAAACCCAAAAACCCTTAATTCTTTTTCTTAAAACCCAACCCACTCCTTTATTTCTTCTCAATTTTCCCAGCCCGGCCCCTTTCATTTTCTTTTCCCTTTTATTTTCCAGCCCAGCCCGTTCACTCCTCAGCCCAGACTCCATAATCCTTTTGCATATTTTCTAAAACTTAAACCCTCAGCCCATTCCCAAATTTCCCCATTTTAATTCCTTCTGGCCCAGCCCCACTCTCCAAGCCCGTTTCCACCCAGCCCATTTCTTTATTTATTAAAGTTTAAACCCAACTCCTTCCTAAAACCCAGCCCACTCCAACTCGGCCCGCTCCCTTCAGCCGCTCACCCAAACCCGACCCACAACACCCTACCCGACCCGTTTCGCTCCTTCTCCCCTAACGGCTACTTCACTTTCCCGCTCGACCGATCCGCCTTCTTCGCCGTAACTCACGCCAACGCCCGTCGCCTTCGCCCACGCCCACGCTCGCGCCGTGCCCCACTCCTCGCGCCCACGACGCGCGCATTTCCCCTACGACCCGCTCCCCAACTGTTCGCTCCTCCTTCTCCCTCACACCCTCGAACCCACTTCTCTCTCCCTCTCAAACTCTCACCCACCCGAGTCGCTGCACACCCGCTTCCCTCGACGACGATGACGACGGCGACGAATCACCTCGTACTCCTCCCTCGCTCACTCCTCCTCCACCATCACCGCTACCCAACCTCCAGCTCCGGCCATCACGAGAACCCGAGCTTCCCCAAACAATCGCTCACCTCCATTCCATAGCCACTCGATCCAAACCACCGCCGTCTTCACCCTCGTCCTCAGCCCTAGTCGCACCTATCACCTCGCCTGCACCCGAGTCGACCTCCCCATCACCATTGTTTCAACCACCACCGACCACCGACCCCTCGCCAAGCTCACTGCACCCGAGCTCGAGCCTTGCACCCTCTCACCGGAACCGGCGAGCCTCCTCTCACCAGAACCGCCTCGTCGACACCCCTACGTCACCAGCATCATCACCATCACCACAACTCGAACCCCTCTGCAACTTTTCCCTCTCTGTGTCTCCCTCTCTCTCAACCTCTGCTTCTCTCTCTCTCTCTACATCTCTTTCTCTCTCTCTGTCTCCCCTCTCTCTCTGTTATACACTCTCTCTCTCTAATTCCCTCTCTCTCAATCTCTACATCTCTCTCTCTCTCTTTCTCTCTCTCTCTCCCTGTCTAACTCTCTCACTCTCTCTCTGTCTCTCTCCCTCTCCCTCCATCTATCTCCCTCTTCTATCAACCAACCACCTCACACCCAACCACAGCTCCTAGCCGTCGCCGAGCCCTCTTCGCTGCAACCATCGACGGAGCCACAACATCGCCTGAGCTCGCAGCCGTCGCCGCCACTGCACAGAGCCGTCAAGCTAAGCTCGAGCCGAGGCCAAACCTTTGTCATTGTTGCCCGTGTGTGTCGTGCCCATGCATGCCATCACAGTCATCATCACTGCGGCACCATCGACACATCGTTTCCAGGCAAGTATTTTACTTGCTACATGCTAATCTATTTATGTTACAAACCCAATTCGTATAAATTGCAATGTTACAATTATCGATAACTTATACTATTTACCTGTTCGATGCATGATCCTGTTTCCTGATTTAAAATCAGGAAAGCTTCTGGGAAAAGCTTCAAAAAGGGGCCACGTGCTTACACGTGACCAGCAGTCACGTGTTGACACGTGACATATCAAAGCAGCGGAAAAGGGCACATTGGTTCCCTGATCAAATCAAGGAAAAGGGCTTCAGGAGAAGTCACGTGCTCCCACGTGACCAGAGTCATGTGTTGGCACGTGACGTTCAAAACAGCAGACTCGCTCTCCAGTTGAACCAAGGAAAGAGGCGCCAGACAAGGGTCACGTGCTCACACGTGACCAGGGGTCACGTGGTAGCACGTGATGGCTAAGCAGCAGAAGAAGGCAGAGTGCAAAAGAAGGAAAGGGCTCGTTACAAGGGAGTCACGTGTCCACACGTGACCATTGGTCACGTGGTCACACGTGACCGGCTTTCAAAGCCCATTTTGCTAACAGAATTAAATTCTGGAAGAGAATCAAATCTTTCCAAAGGAAAACAATTATCTGGAACCAATCAAATTAAAGATTCAGAGATAATTAAATATCATCTATCTATGGAAAATCTCGGGTTTGGAAAGATTTCCCCCTTAAATCTAACCAAAATAACAAAGGAGAGTCTCTGGATTTAAAATCCAATGGTGAATAAAATTCACCTAATAATCCAAAGGTCCAGAACGAATGAAGGATGCAAATCAAATCTCTCAATGAAGATTCATCGAAAACTGATTGATTCGGCTGCTTCTCCTATAAATAGGAGCCAAGACACACAAAAAAGATACATACGCAGAGGGAAGAAAAAGGAGAGAGCCTTGATACTTTGAGGAATTTGGAGCTTCTGCAAAAAGAAAACCCTAGGTAAGAAAGGGAAGGCTTCCTGAAAGAAGGAGAATATAATTCTCAACAGAGTTTAACTCTGACAAAATAAAAAACAGAAGAACATATTTCTTCTCTCTTTGATAGAGGATCTGTAAAGAGCACATCTCCCCTTAAAGTTGAGAATTTAATTCTCGATGGGTTGAGATCCTGCCATGCAGATCCAAAACATAGAGAGGGAATGCAAGAATGAGAATTTAACTCTCACAAAACTATAGGAATTTAATTCCTTTAAAATAAAATTAGGGCTTGACCCTATATCATGGGAATTTAATTCCTTCAGAGCAAAGAGAAACAGGGTTTAACCCTAATTAAGAACTTAGTTCTGTTGAAACAACGGGAATTCAATTCCCTTAATCATAATTTAACAGGGACTGGAAGTTTAATTCCTTAAAAAGCTTTTATTAGAGTTTAACCCTATTCAGTTCTTCACGTAAACGAGGAATTTAATTCCTACAGAAGATTCAGGGATCAATTCTACTCCAGAATATGAGTCTTCAAAAGGAAGTAGGAATTTAATTCCTTTGAAAATTTAAAGCTCGAGGAATTTAATTCCTGAGAAAGATCAACAGATTCTCTAAAACAATATACATAGAGGCAGGGTCACGTGTCATCACGTGACCCCCTCAAAAGAGCTACAGAAAGCCCTTTGAGGCAGTCCCCCACGTGACCCACGTGACCCTTGACAGAAACTCTAATACATAGGCATATGAATGCCCGTCACGTGATGACACGTGATGTTCTGAAAGATGCAGCGATTTCAGCAGAATAAATGGAGAGAGGGCGTTCTCACGTGTTGCCACGTGACCCCTTTCGCCTTAGTGTTCAACACTAAGTTGGAATTCTTGAACACAGTACTGAAACACTGTTGGGCCTTAGTGTTCAACACTAATCAAAGAACCTTATTTACAGTGTTCAACACTGATTACCTTAGTGTTTAACACTAATCCGAGATCTCCATTGTAGTGTTCAACACTGACTACCTTAGTGTTTAACACTAATTTGAGAGCTCTGTTGCCGATGCTTGATACCGATCTGTTTTAGTGTTTAACACTAATCTGAAAGCCTTGTTGCTGGTGTTTAACACCAATTATCTTTTAGTGTTAAATACTAACTTGTCAACCTCATTCCCAGTGTTCAACACTGATTGCTCCGAAGTGTTTAACACTAGGCTTTGGCCCAATTGGCTAAAGGGATAGAGGCAAAACCTCTCCCTCAATGGACCCATAAGAAGTCAATATTCCAGACATGATAGGACTTAGCCCGAGCTGGCCATAAGTCCTCAATTCGTAATTAACTGGGCCAATGGGCTCATAATATATTTAATGGGTCTTGATCCTAAATTGGGCCAAGGACTATTTAATCCATTCCGGTTTTAGGGTACATCTCTTCACTCCTTTGATACCTGGCATTGTAATCCCTCAATGTCTTCAAAGAGGTGACGGGTCCCGACGACCACCCATGATATGGACTGTGGGGTCCTTAAACTCATGTCTAATGCAAAATTCCTGGTTACGTGGAACGTGGATAATGTCACTCTTTGACCCCGCGGAAAACGCCCAGAGCGGAGCCTAGTCCTCGCCGAGCATGGCAGTGAACCCGTGTGAAGCATCTAGTGCAAAATTCCTGGTTACGTGGAACGTGGATAATGTCACTCTTTGACCCCGTGGAAAACGCCCAGAGCGGAGCCTGGTCCTCGCCAAGCACGGCAGTGAACCCGTGCGAAGCATCCAGAGCATATACCGGACTGTGGAGTCCTTAAACCCATGGACTACGACGTCCTTAACCTTGACCGAGATGTCTTAAAACTAACAACGGACCGCAATGTCCTTAAACTACCCATGGACCGCAATGTCCTTAAACTACCCATGGACCGCAATGTCCTTAAACTAGAACAATAGAGCCCAGCATGCTCTTTTGTCGGATCTAAACGGTCCCGTTTAAGTTGATCTTAGCCTCAAAGATGGCTAACGTATCCTTAAACCTTCAAACAGACTGGACTATGAATCCCCTAAATTAACTCTGGCTCGAGGGTACATCTCTGAACTCCTCTGACATCCGTCGTTGTAATCCTTCAACGTCGTCAGAGAGGTGACGGGTCCCGACGGCCACATATACGATGGACCACTATGTCCCTAAACTGGAACAATAGAGCCCAAATGCTCTTTTGTCGGATCTAAACGATCCCGTTAAGTTGATCTTAGTCTCAACGTTAGACTAACGTATCCTTAACAAACGTTTGAGTTGATTTTAGCCTCAAATATGGCTAACGTATCCTCAAACCAAACCCCCAAACCCAAATCTAAGATAATACGGATTTGGACTAGTCCACGCCCTACGGGCGACGACATAACTCGGTCTCCGTAAACAATCTACGGGCAACAAAACGTAAAATAAACACCCACGACACGAAGTGACCAGCTGGAGAAGGAGAAAGTTGTTACCGCGATGCGGTAGCGTAATTAACTGCAGGGGCTTGCGCCTGCAGGGAAGAGCGTCCCCACAATCAAAAACCCCTCAAACGAGGGGGAATCTGACGAAGTCTGCTACATCGGACGTATCCGTTTAAACCTTCGATACATGGTGCCATAAATCAACTTGGTATCTTCGGAGAGGTGAACGGATAGCACCAATTAGCATCTGCCCCGAATCTCAGTGCCAAGCCATCGCAGTCTTGTGCGCCGCCGTTCGGAGGGGAACAGATTCTGGCACGCCCGGTGGGACCTTTTCCTCTTTCCACTCCACACTTCGTGTGTCGTGATTCGCGAACCAATCGCGGTTCGCTAATAGTTGCCCTTGGGTTTCAAGATACTAAGAATTGGCATCTTGCTTATTGCAGAAAGCAAAGGATCGATGGCTTCTACTTCTGCGAAATTCTCCAACTGCTCAAACTGCAATTGCGACCAACGCTCTACCTCGCCAGGAGGTATAGCCTATGGACCCCAAGCTGCTTCGTTGTTCACAATGCCGGTGGACCAAGTGACTCAAGCCACTACCGGATTGTTCTTCGGGACTATACTCCCATCGTCAAGCTTCGCTGCGCCGGTACTGACAAAGGAAGCTCCCAAGAAGTCAGTCTTTGATCGTCTTACCCCTGCCGCGGCTCCTCTCAACGAGTCGCCCAGCGTCAGCGCCTCGGCCCCCTTAACCTCCATGGCTCATAAAAGGAGGAGGCCAGAGAAGACCCCCCAACGTGCAACGACGGCTAAAAGCACTGATCCCAGACGCCCTAAGTCTGGGGGTATGATGGTCCACACCGTATACATGGCCTCTGGAAAGGAGGAGAGCCGCACTTCTACAGGCCACCGACCGCTTACCCGATCCGTGACGAAAGCCCAGGAGCAACAACAAAAGCTTCAGGAAATGATGAATGCTATGGCCGCACTTACCGGGCCAAAAGAAAGCCCAGAAACATCCTCAGACGCGCGCCAAGAAGAAGAAACCGACGCTGAATTCCTTCGCCGGATACTGGAGAAAAAGGACAAAGAGGCTGCTGAACAAGCAACCAACATACAACGTATGGGCCTTCTCTTCCAAGATATGATAGGAATGATGATCCAGCAGGACTTGCCCGCCGAGGATCCCCCAATCGTTCTTGAAGACGACCAAGGAGAAACGTCAAATCCACTACCAGCCCTCTCAACGGCCAAGGAGGAGGCAATCTCTAAGGCTGACTTGGCTGACTACATAGCCCAGCAAATCCGGGTCCATCATGCGACTGAGGCAGCTGGTCAAGTCGTGAAAACGGGGCGGCCGTATCCAAGCTGGTACGACCAAATCAAATACCCGCAAGGCTATACGATACCAAAATTCCACGTGTATAAGGGGACCGGCAATCCCCATCAACATGTCACCCAGTTCCGGGCCCTCTGTGGTAACACCGGCGGTGATGATAAACTGTTGCTCCGCCAGTTCGTAGGTAGCTTATCAGAAACAGCATTCGAATAGTATTCGGAACTCCCGAACGATTCTATCAAAACGTTCGCTGAAATGGAGCTGCTATTCACTCAGTGATTCGCGAGCGCCAGCGAACGCACTCCAATAACTGCTTTGATTAACGCCAGGGTAAAACCAGGCGAAACCTGGGTCCAGTATGCTATACGCTGGCGGAATTTGTGGTCGAGATGCGAGCAACGCATTGAGGAAGCACCCGCAGTGGGTATGTTCGTGGGAACCCTAGACCCCCACGCAACTATCTCCCAGTTTATGATGTTCTTTAAGCCAAGCACATTCCAGGCTTTAATCGACAAGTTGGCTCAGATGGACCAGATGGGTCATAGACCACCTGCCCCGAAGTCAGAACCTCGGAATGACAAGGGTAAAGGAAGGGCAACCTTCGTCGCGAATGCCCAACAGCAACCTAACTCCCCGAAACCGGCAGATCAATTGGAAGAAAGACGCCGGTATTATAATGAGAAGATGAAACGTCCCTACTCGTTCCCACGGGACAAGACGAAACGGTTATTTGAGCTGGCAGTATGCAACAGACTTATAAACTTGCCAAATCCAAGGCGACCGCCACAACCCATCGAGGTGAATAACCCCAACTATTGCCCTTACCATCAAACGGTAAGCCATCCGATCGAGGATTGCTTCGTTTTCAAAGGATGGATTGAAGATCAATACCTCTAGGGGAAGTTTGTACTGTCCGAAAAGTGGAAGGTGAACCCACCACAGCCGCATACTCCTAAGAAAGCAGATACACCGGGGGCAACCTGCTCCTTTATTGAAGAAGCTCCATGGGAGGTCGTGCTATCAACTAAAACCAAAAGAATGCTGAGAGACCTTCATGCGTGCCCCGCGATCAGATGGGAGGACCCTCTTGAACCTTAAGTTATCGAAGGGATGTTGAAGCCCCGCCCAACTACGAAGACTCGCGATAATGGCCCAAATACTCACGCCCAACCGTCAAAATCTTCGAAGAAAAAGAAGAAGAAATCCAAGAAGCCCGGAGACGAGCACACGAACTTGCAGAAGCAAATTGACACGCTGGAAGAATACAATCAAAAGGCGCGAACTCCTGTCACACTGCGAGAGTTCCTCAACCACATCTTTCAAGAGGGAGATGATGAAGATAGCTCATCGGATGAATCCGAAGAGTATGTGGCGAGTTGTAACGTAATCTCCCACTTGTTTACCGACGATGAGAAAACTCCTAGCACTAAGAAGCTGGAGGCGGAACCTGAACCAGAGCGTGCGTGGCTGACAAATGAAATGATCAAAGCCTTCTTAGATGAAATTCGTCTAAAAAGTAAGGCGGATCAGGAGCATGAGATGGCGACGTCAGAAAGAACCAAATGCAGACGACTGAATGAAAGAGTTGAACTACCCCCGCCAGATCAAAAGGCGTCCGAAGTAGACAAAAAGATATTCAAGACGAGGAAAAGGTTTTCCAAAGCCATGTCAATGGGGATGAAGCTACCACCCTCGGAAGGGAATACACACGATGGGGCGGAGAGGCACCCTAATTATTGCGCATATCATCGAAAAATCTCACACCCCACGGAGGAGTGTGACGCCTTTAAAATATGGTGGCAAGGATATGTTACTTGTCAGCAACATTTTAAGCGCATGAAACGCAAGAGCCGTCGGGAGCGAAGAAGTGCTGTCGAAGGGCACAACAGAACCACTGGCAACTGTTACATGGTCAACGCCGGGGGGTCACAAGTTCTCACCTTTGGGAGCGACTTTGATGAAGAAATGGCTCTGGGCCCTCTCTTTAAAGAATCCGTCTTAGAGAAAGAGGAGAAACTAGAAGCCTGCGAAAACATTCAGCTGCGCAATCGCACACTCCCAGAAAAGAATCTCGGGCCCGTAAGTAGAAAAGATAAGGGAAAGGAAAAGGCCACTGAAGATATCACTTTAGATGACCAAGTCATGAAAGAACTGGCTGCCAAAGACCCTCCTAGGAGGAGTAAAGTGGACTATAACATCCTCGCGCACCTAAGGAAGCTACCTTCTCAGATTAATATTCTCGACGCCCTCCTATTATCAAAAGAAGCGCGAGACTCACTAATTAAGGCATTACAAGAACCTGAACAATTCCAAGCCTTCCTCGCCACTGAAAAGATGAAGGATGAACTGGAGGAAGTGCATACAGCCGATATCACTTTCGGCGACGAAGACCTCCTTCTCGGGACGTGCGACCATAACCGTCCCCTATATGTCTCCGGATACTGCCATGATATCAAGATAGGCAAGATCCTGGTGGATAATGGATCCTCCGTCAATCTCCTTAATGTTCGGGTGTTGAAGGAAATCTGCATGAGTGTGCAACATCTCGCTTGTGACAAAATTACTATCTCCGGTTTCGATTCACAATCGTCACGGACTCTCGGATCCGTGATACTAACATTACGCTTTGGGCTTCTCGTCACAGACATCAAATACCATGTCATTGACGCTAAGACCTGCTACAACGCCTTGCTCTGCCGTCCTTGGCTACACGAGTACAACATCATCCCTTCTACACAGCATCGGTGTATGAAGTACTTTAAGGACGGTTTCGAGTATACTGTAACAGGCGAGTTGAACCCATTTTCCGTGAACGAAGTCCGCAAATACGAGGATGCGAAATACTTTTTGCCAGATTTCGAGGATACAGAAAGGTGTCGCAACCCGGAGAACAAAGCCGTCGCCACCATCCCTGTTTTCGGGAGCGATACCGAAGAAGATGAAGAGATAGTTTATGCAGGGCCATCTCGACGCAGCAACCCGGGAACGTCCGCCCCCATGTTAGTCTTCGGAAGTGACTCGGAAGATGAGGTTAATGCCGTGTTCTCCAATCGGCTGCCGATACAAGCACCCCTTGGCGATGACCATAGTTTGCAAATCACCATGGTACCGCGAGAACACTACAAGGATCTCGACACGCTTCAAGCTCACAATGTGCAGGACCTGCAAACATTTTATGTCCCTCCCAGGCGAAGGGGTGAGAAGGTGATCCTATTCAACCGATCCTCAGAGTCGAAAATAGAGAAAGAGATCTGGCATGGCGCGGATGCTACATGCGACAGACTCCAACCCATCCGTCTGCCCAGATACTATACAAATGGATTAAAGAAGCTATTGAAGCGCCAAGGAGTACCCTTAAAACAGACTGTTCAACAGGATCGGTTCTACAACAAGATCTGGGATGTCCCTGGGACTCAGCGCAAATTGCCCAACGGGAAAATGGAAACACTCGGGCTTGGATACGCGAGAGCGGGAAAGCGGGGACGGGCCCACAGCAACTACGCCATATACACCTTTGATGAAGAAGAGGACGCCCTGTCAGGAGATGCCAACCCCTCGTCAAAATTACACCCCGCGATCGAAATGCCGAGTCCGTCGTTTGGAGAACGAACGGACAAGCCTACCAGGAAAATGGGTCCGAAAGCTCAGGAAAACCACAACCGCGAAATGGCCCTCTACGAGAAGGCCAGGACGCAACGCCTATTTCAACAGGCTCCAAAAGACAAAGATGCTCATCTTTGTCAACCCGTTGAGCGAAAGGCCCGATGCGGAGACGGAAATAAATTAAGAAGCGGGAAGAGGAGCCGACAACAACGACGCAGGATTAGAGGGTTACGGGTACTGCGCGGCTCGGATTCGTCTCTCATAGAGAAGATGAGTCGAGCGTATTTCTTCCCCCGAGACAAGACGGAGAAGTTACTCAAGCTCGCTTTAAAACATCAAATGATCGCGCTTCCAGAGTCTAGACACCCTGAGCAAGCTAACAAGGCTTCTCGTTTGAGCTATTGCTCTTATCACCGAGCCATAGGACATCCTACCGAAGACTGCTTCACCTTCAAGGACTGGGTCGAGGACCAGTACCGACGTGGCAGATTCGCTTTATCCAACAGCTGGAGGGTAACGCCGCCACGAAAGCACGAGCCCAAGGCCGCAAGAGCAGAACCGGATCCACCTCAGTCCCGGGAGCGGATCCGCGCCTGTTATACGATTACGATATTAAAAGAAGAGCCCGAGAACATGGATGACCTTCCCCGGTGCTTTGAAAACAGCGATGATGAGGTGATCTCAGAATTTCCGCCCGCTCCGAAAGAACTGGAAGATGGTATACATACTACGGCGGATAACCTTAGGAAGATTGAGTTGGGATCGGCAGATGACCCGCGACCGACATTTGTCAGCGAGCTACTCTCTGAAGAAAAGGTGGCCGCGTTAAAGAACGTGCTTCTACGACATAAAGACTGCTTCGCGTGGAACTACTCCGAGATGCCAGGATTAGATCCGGAGGTTGCTGTGCATAAATTAGCAATATCCCCAGATATCAAGCCAGTCAAGCAGGCGCCAAGAAGGATGCGACTCGAGCTAGAGATGAGCATCAACGCCGAAGTCAAGAAGCTGATCGATTCTGGATTTATTCAAGAAGTCCAATATCCCGATTGGATCGCCAATATCGTCCCGGTAATGAAGAAGAATGGGACGGTACGCATATGCGTGGATTTCAGGGATCTTAATAAAGCCTGTCCAAAGGATGATTTCCCAGTACCGGTAACCGAGCTAATGATAGATAACACGTCCACTCACGAGGTTTTCTCCTTTATGGACGGTTCGTCAGGATACAATCAGATAAAGATGCATCCCGAAGACCAGAAGCACACCGCTTTCCGGACCCCTTTGGGTATATTCTGCTACAGGGTTATGCCCTTTGGTCTAAAGAACGCTGGCGCTACCTATCAAAGGGCCATGACAAAGATCTTCGATGACCTCATACATGACATCGTTGAGTGCTATATCGATGACCTCGTAGTAAAGAGCATGTCATACGAAGAGCATTTAAAGCACCTGGAGACTGTGTTTCAACGCCTCCGGCAATATAATTTGAAAATGAATCCCCTCAAATGCGCGTTTGGAGTCTCCTCGGGCAAATTCCTGGGATTCATCGTTCGACACCGAGGTATTGAAATAGATCCGTCAAAGATTAAAGCGATCATGGAAATGCCTCCGCCAAGAACCCTCAAACAGTTGCGGTCTCTCCAAGGGAAGCTCGCATACATCCGGCGATTTATCGCAAATCTTTCAGGCAAATGCCGCCCCTACAGTCACCTGATGAAGAAGGGAACCCCATTCGTCTGGGATCAAAAATGCCAAGGTGCACTAGACGAGATCAAGCAGTACCTGCAGAACCCGCCGGTATTGGCTGCGCCGGTCAAGGGAAAACCCCTCATTCTTTATACAACCGCCCTCGAAGGTTCCTTGGGCGCATTATGGGCGCAAGAGAACGATCAGGGGAAAGAGAGAGCACTCTACTACTTAAGTCGAGTTCTACTGGGGGCAGAAAGCAATTACTCTCCCATTGAAAAACATTGCTTGGCATTAATCTTCGCGATAACAAAGCTCAGGCACTATGCGTTGGCACACGAAGTCTGTCTCATCTCGAAGGTGGACCCTCTTAAATATCTGATGTCAAAAGCCATATTGACGGGACGACTCGCTAAATGGGCCCTGCTCTTGATGGAGTTCTCGATAATCTATCAACCTCTCAAGGCAGTGAAAGGCCAGGCCATTGCTGACTTCCTCGCTGAGCACCCGATACCGGCCGATTCTCCTCTGAATTGTGATTTGCCGGACGAGCATGCATTTGATGCGATTAGCGGCGGAAGCACCCGATGGGAACTCTATTTCGATGGAGCGTCCTCCGTAAAGAAACAGAAACAAGGTATCCCAATGATCAAATCGGGGATAGGCCTCATCTTTGCAACTCTACAAGGAGGGATAATGCGCTTCGCCTTCTCCTTAACAGAGCCGAGGACAAACAATGAGGCTGAATATGAAGCTCTGATAGCAGGCCTCGAAATCGCCATCGACATGGGAATTGAAGACCTCCTTATATACGGGGATTCTCAGCTAGTTGTTAGTCAAGTAAATGGTGACTACCAAACGTGCAAGCCGGAGTTGGTAAAGTACGGCGAAAAGGTGCAACAACTGTTGGCCCAGATTCCCTCCTATATTTTAGAGAACATACCGTGCGCGGAGAACAGCAAAGCAGACGCGTTGGCCAAACTTGCTAAAGAACTGGCTGACGAGAACCTCGATGATGTCAGAATCGTGGTACAAAGCCGTCGAGTGCTCACCCCGGCAGAAATACCTCCGGAATTATATAAAGAGGGAGCGACTGAGCAGATGACCCTACAAATAAAAGACCAGGAGAAGGCCGAGGACTGGAGGGAAGTCTTCATAGACTACTTTAAGTCCCGCCGAATGCCCAAAGAAGCGTCCTCAAGACATCAGCTCATGAAACGAGCCCTATCTTTCGCTCTCGTCAACAATACTCTATACAAGAGATCGTTTGATTCTCTATGGCTGAGATGCTTAGGATCTGACGAAGCAGAAAGAGTCATTCAGGAAGTTCATGACGGACTTTGCGGTTCTCACCAAGCAGGCCCGAAGATGAAGTTAAAGATTAAACGAATGGGCTACTACTGGCCCACGATGATCCAGGACTGCCTCGAGTATGCGAAGCAATGCCACTCATGCCAGATTCATGGAGACTTCATCCACCGACATCCGAATCCACTACACCCAACGGTGGCCAGCTGGCCATTCGAGATGTGGGGGACTGACATAGTCGGCCCCATTGAGCCAGCATCATCTCGGGGACATCGTTTTATCCTGGCGACAACTGATTACTTCTCCAAATGGGCAGAAGCAGTACCACTGAGGGAAGTGAAGACGGAGAATATCCTCCATTTCTTCAAGACGCACGTCATCTATCGGTTTGGAACCCCACGGCAGATTATTTCCGATAACGGGCCAGCCTACAGAAGCCACAAGATTAGCCGCTTCGCGCAGCAGCACAATATAGACTGGAGGTATTCTTCAGTTTACAACCCACGAGCTAACGGTCTGGCCGAGGCCTTCAATAAGACCTTGACGAAGATCATAAAAAAGACCGTTTCCCGGAATAAGAGAGACTGGCACGAGAGGCTGCAAGAGGCCCTTTGGGCTTATCGAACTACATTCAAGACAGCCACGAACACAACGCCGTACGCATTGGTATTTGGGACGGAAGCAGTGCTCCCCCTCGAGATAGAGTTACCCTCTCTACGAGTAGCAGTCCACCACGAGCTGACGGACGAAGAAAATGATCACCTTCGGCTTGAGGAGCTTGATGCCCTCGACGAAACCCGACTCATAGCGCAACAACATCTGGAAGCCTACAAAGCAAAGATGACGCGCTCGTACGAAAGATTGACCAGGCCGAGGACATTCCGCCAAGGCGAACTCGTGCTAGTGGTCAAGAGACCTATGATCCCCAATCGTGCCAAACGGGGAAAATTTGAGCCAAACTACGAAGGCCCTTACATCATAGACAAGGTCTACCAGGGTGGAGCCTATCTACTCATGGACATGCACGGTGAAAGACCTTTCAGGCCAATAAACGGCCGTTTCTTAAAGAAATACTACGCTTAATGAGCCATAGCCTGGGTCAATGATAGATGACGACGACTATGTCCGCTCGCTATCTTCCTAGGCTCAGACTTTACAAGCAGCAGCCGGCCTTCCCGTAACAACGGACCGAAACGTCCTTAAACTAAAGACGGACCGAAACGTCCTTAAACTAAAGACGGACCGAAACGTCCTTAAACTAAAGACGGACCGAAACGTCCTTAAACTAACGACGGACCGAAACGTCCTTAAACTAGCGACGGACCGAAACGTCCCTAAACTACTACCACAGCATCATTAGGCTGACGAGATAAAAAAAAAGTATATAAAATAAAAAACGGTATGTCCATAAGCAAAGTGGGCACGGATGAAAACCCGAAAGGGCTCCGTGAGTAAAAACAGCTGGACTACCGGCGAGTGTTTGTGAAAACCCGAAAGGGCGCAACCTCGTTAAAAGACACTTATAGGACCCTCTCGACCTTGTAAGGAGAAACCGCCTGCGTGAGATCCTTACGACTCACAAAGGAGCAGCACACTTAGGGATCCTCACGATTCCTGAGGAGAAAATACACTTACGAGATCCTCACGACTTGTAAGGAGAACTCTCTTATGGGACCCTCACGGCTCATGAGACTTGAAAGTCTTAAGTTACAGAAACCTAAACCTGTTCTTAAGAAAATCCTCCACAACCCTCGATGTTGCCCTACAAGCGGCTCGTACTGACCCTTGTATACAATCCACGGGCGCGAATAAACATTTCCCCAGCAAAGTCCCACCCGTGACTAGGGATATGTCCATATAATGAGCAGCCCTTGTAGGTCCTCTCGACCCATAAGGAGAAAGCCCTCTTGTAGGATCCTTACGACTTACAGAGGAACACGCACTTAGGAATCCTCACGATCCCTAAGGAGAAAATACACCAGCAAGATCCTCACGACTTGTAGGGAGAAATATCTTTGTGAGACCCTTACGGCTCATGAAGTCAGAAGCCTCGGTCGGTGGGACCCTTAACCCTGTTTACTAAGCCACCTTTGTTCAAACATCGACAGAGGCAAATGATGATTCGCTCCTGGCAACATCCCAGTTGTAGCGGTGCTGATGCTGAAATCGGTATCTAAAATCCAAGCTTGCAGCGAAAAAGCTAGCGAGCCACACATGCATACGAAATAGCCGAAATGATGGGGCGACTTGCAATAAAAAGCAGCAAGTAAAAATGTATGCATGACAAAATAGCCGAAATGATGGGGCAACTCGCAATAAAAAACAGCGAGTGAAAATAAATAAATAGCCGAAATGATTGGGCACCGCGAAAAATAGCCGAAATGATGGGGCAATCGCGACCTTCGCGATGTAAAAGCTGAAATGATAGAGCATCGCGGAAAAAGAAATAAAATAAAAGTGAAATCCTCGCCCTACAGGTGATGTTACATCTACCCCTGTATACAATCCAGGGGCGCAAACAAAGAAGGGATCATACTCCTTCCCCAGGTTTCATCATAAGGAGAAGCCAAATCTCGACGACTCACAGATAGCCTAGAGATCATCTCGTTGTTCGTTTCATGGCAGCAAACACAACATCAAGCGAAACGGAACAGCGGCAACTCCCAGTTCCATGACTCGATGATGTATTCCCACAGAGAGTCAAACCCCAATCCCGTGAAATGCGGATACAATCAGCAAAATTCCTGGTTACGTGGAACGCGGATAATGTCACTCTTTGACCCCGTGGAAAACGTCCAGAGCGGATCCTGGTCCTCGCAGAGCACGGCAGTGAACCCGTGTGAAGCATCCAGAGCGGAGCCTAGTCCTCGCCGAGCACGGCAGTGAACCCGTGTGAAACATCTAGTGCAAAATTCCTGGTTACGTGGAAAGCGGATAACGTCACTCTTTGACCCCGTGGAAAACGTCCAGAGCGGATCCTGGTCCTCGCAGAACACGGCAGTGAACCCGTGTGAAGCATCCAGAGCGGAGCCTAGTCCTCGCAGAGCACGGCAGTGAACCCGTGTGAAGCATCTAGTGCAAACTTCCTGGTTATGTGGAAAGCGGATAATGTCACTCTTTGACCCCGTGGAAAACGTCCAGAGCGGATCCTGGTCCTCGCAGAGCACGGCAGTGAACCCGTGTGAAGCATCCAGAGCGGAGCCTAGTCCTCGCCGAGCACGGCAATGAACCCGTGTGAAGCATCTAGTGCAAACTTCCTAGTTACGTGGAACGCGGATAATGTCACTCTTTGACCCCGTGGAAAACGTCCAGAGCGGATCCTGGTCCTCGCAGAGCACGGCAGTGAACCCGTGTGAAGCATCCAGAGCGGAGCTTAGTCCTCGCCGAGCACGGCAGTGAACCCGTGTGAAGCATCTAGTGCAAAATTCCTGGTTACGTGGAACGTGGATAACGTCACTCTTTGACCCCGCGGAAAACGCCCAGAGCGGAGCCTGGTCCTCGCCAAGCACGGCAGTGAACCCGTGTGAAGCATCCAGAGCAAATACCGGACTGTGGAGTCCTTAAAATCCACGGACTATGACGTCCTTAACCTCGACCGCGATGTCTTAAAACTAACGATCAACCACCCCTATTCCTTACAGATTTTGCCTCGGTTTAAGGGTACATCTCTTCACTCCTTTGATGCCTGGCGTTGTAATTCCTCAACGTCTTCAAAGAGGTGACGGGTCCCTGCAACCAAACATCGGACTGTGGAGTCCCTAAATCCACGGACTATGAGGTCCTTAACCTTGACCGTGATGTCTTAAAACTAACATCGGACTGTGGAGTCCCTAAATCCATGGACTATGAGGTCCTTAACCTTGACCGTGATGTCTTAAAACTAACAGCGGACTGTGGAGTCCTTAAATCCACGGACTATGAGGTCCTTAACCTTGACCGTGACGTCTTTAAACTACAATATCTGGAGAAACCCCTGACTCCGTAAAACACGGACAAGGGTAACCGCATCCAGCATTTACAAGTCCTCACGACCGGGAGGAAAACTCTTTATGAGACCCTCGTGGCTCGTAAAATGCAGAAGACTTAGGAAGCAGATCTTAACCCTGAATCCTGAGCCATCGCTGTCCTGCAAGGAGATCAAG
This sequence comes from Agapanthus africanus, assembly GCA_030015575.1. Taxonomy (NCBI): domain Eukaryota; kingdom Viridiplantae; phylum Streptophyta; class Magnoliopsida; order Asparagales; family Amaryllidaceae; genus Agapanthus; species Agapanthus africanus. The sequence goes on from CM057339.1 coordinate 307,275,635, forward strand.
ATAGAATATCCGCAGAATGCATTCAATAAAAAGGGGACACACCGTTGAAAGGAAAATTGTATCTTTTATTCATAAGCCAAAATGGATACAAGGCGCGATTCATGAAAGAAACAAAAAGAAAGATACTCTCATGAGTATGTACAAAAAAAAAAGAAAAAGATACAAGTCCTCAAGCCGGCGGGCGATGCAGTAATTTTACCAGCTCATCATTCTGTTGCTGAGCCACGGCTTCATGACGCAAGATCTCCAGAAGACGAGCCTCCGCCTGAGCTTGCTGAGCCTGATACGAAGCAAGCCGAGCTTCGAGCTCTTTCTCGGTGGCTTTATGAGCCTCGACCCTCTCACGAGTGAACGTGGCGGCTTTATCGAGAGCCACCACCTCTTTGATGGATTCCTGAAGCACCCGCCACAGTTCATACGCTTTATTGGCCCTGGCTGTGAGATTGGCTTGAAGCTCGCCCAGCGCCTTAGAGGCTAGCTCCCTCTCCGAGAATTTGCGGCCAAGCCTCTTCTCACATGACGTCATGTTTGCCGCACATCGTGCTATCAGACCTCGCAACTCCGCTTTTGCAGCCACGGCTTCCGAGGAAAGGCGAGAACATTCGAGAGCATACAAACAAGCCTCCACCTTCCTACAGAACTCCACCCAGACCCGCACCACCTCCTCGCTATGATAGGTGGCGAGAAAAGGAAGAGAGCCGTTAGCTTCAGCGGCAAACGCTTCGGCTGTGGTCGCACTACCAGCACGGAGCTCCTCGATGAAAGAAGATAGGGAGAGAAGGCTCAATTGGGCCAAGCGTTCTGAAGCCCGCAAAGCGTAGGGGCCGGGCGGCATCACAATGCGCGATTCCAAAGCCATGGAGACTGGCAGGGCTGTTCAAATTTGGCAAATGTTGGTAAAACTCTTAGACGCAGAACGAACGGGACTATAATAAAATATCACTCACCGACAGTCATGCAAGTAGGAGCTGAAGGTTCCCCTGGCCCTTCAACGACCTCGACCTCATCGTCGGCTTCCAAAACTAGAAGAGACATCAACGTCATTTCGCAAAATAGTAACAAGGCTATGGTAAAAAAAATGGCGAATGACACTAACCTTGCCCAGAGGAAAGGACAATACGCTGAGGAGGGATCGCCTGCGGAGCTGCCATCTCCAATAAACGCTGAAATGATTGACGAGGCGACAGATCCGCGATCGTGGCTGCCAAACCGCGCAATTCTGGGAAAGATAAAAGATTTCAGACTATGAAGGGGTTACTAAATTAAAACGTAGAGGGATACCTTCAACACTCCTCCCATTCTGAGCCGGGGGGATAGCAGCTTCAACGGTCTCCGCCGTGACCTCAGGCTGTAACAAAGGGAGAGTAGTCCCGACTGCCTCGCTTCCAGCCTTTGGGCCGCCCTCAGTAAGAGTCATTGGGGTGGCGGCCTCCAAGAGAGCCTCCCCCAAAGGGGCAAGTACTCCCTGATCAAGAATCGCTGCGGGAGGTTCTATCATGAAAGGAGCAGCCTCATCAGCCCCCTCCACATCCAGCAAGGCTTCATTGAGAACTTCGGCGGGCTTTAGCTTTAATGGGCCAGCAGGGAGCTCCCCCAACGTCGAAGACTCTGCACGATTCGAATAAGAATAATGATACATACCCACGAGCATAAATAAGCAAAGAAACTACAAAAGAAGCACAACATACCTATACGCAAAGAAGCCCTCGACATGGCTTCTTCAAGCCGCTTCTCTTTCTCAAGGAGGTAAGCACGCCGAGGTTCGAGGGTAGATTCATGACCGCCGGTCCACAAAGAAAGTGCATCAGCTGCGTCTTCTGAAACGGCCTGCTTCAAAGCCCTTTCCCCCTATTCCTCCAAAGGGCCGATAAACCGTCGCCGAATCCACGAAGGGTCTTCGTAAAAAATTACAGCGGGATAAGGCTTCTTCAGAACCCTGGCGTCATGGGATGCGTCTGTTGAACGCCGTATGGCCTCAGCCAGCTGTGCAGCCTCCTCGTCAGCCGAACTCGGGAAAAGAAGTCCGGCGGTTGACTCTTGCAAGGCCAAGGGTTCGTCTTCAAGGATGGGCTCAGACTCCACCACGGAATCAAGCGGGGCGGTAGCCGCTTTCCTCCGCCGTTTAGACCCAGAGCCGGTCGCTGAGGATGACCGCTTCCTCCCTCGCGAAGCCTTAGGGCGACGCTGGCCCACATCGCCTTCAACGCCCTCGTCCCTGTTACTCTCACTCGGTGCCACGACCAAGGACGACATCGCCGTCGTCGACGCCACGGGGGGCGGTGCCGCCACCGGCAGAGGTGCTACTACTGGAGCCCGTCTACCTCGCGATCGGGAACCCAAGGGCATACCAGCTGTCGGAGTAAGGTCTACCCCTGACTCCCCCGGAATGAGGGCGGCGCCAATCTCCCTCAAGGGGAAATGGACTGGAACCCTTGGTCGCAGCTTAGCTCCCGAAACCTGAGGAGGGGAGTCGTGACCAAGAAGAACCCTTCTTTCTTCAGCAATAATTGGGGTGATTCGATGAAGATACCAGCCCGTAAATGCACCTACGCATCGGGGCATGTACTCGGCTTCGGGGACCATGAAATGAGAGTCGGTGTTCAACCTCACAAAATGATGAGCGGCATCGCGAACAGCGTCGAGCGAAGGGATCGGGGCGACTATAAAAGCCTCAAAGGGAACACCCTGGTCGTATCCAAGGTGCCGGGCAAATCGATGCGGATTGTACCGCATAAAAAGAGCTGCACTGTCCTGGCGAAACACCAAGTAGCCCGGTCTAATTGAATACAAATGTGTGGCCTCTCGGGGCTTCAGAGAAGGCGCGTTGTCCTTTGACTGGTCCCAAAGTTGCTGAACGGGACCCGAAGGAGTAGACAGAACCCGATCGTTAAAAACCAACCCGCCAGCGGTGGCATGAGGAGAGAACAGCACCCGAATAGCCCCAAATTGAGTTGAGTCGGCAGCAGAAGCACCCACCAGTCGCATGAGTCGCGGGAAGGGATAGGCGTCGTAAAAGGCGGGCCTCTGATGCATAGCAAAAGACCCCAGCACATGCATTTCAATCCACGACGTGAAATAATGAAGCGAAAAGTTCACTACGTCCACGCCAGGCGTAGAAGTATTAGCTGCGGTGCCCAATCCGTTATAGAGGTGCGTCAAGGCCAGGATGCCGATCGCCAACCTCATCCCCTCAGCAATACGATGAGCCGGGTAGATGACCGAGGCTCTCATGAAACGGCGATGCATGGGGATAACGAACCAACTGAGCCAGACGCTAACAAACCCCACAAAGAACGTCTCCTCGTCCATGCCGGGGGCAGCAATGGATTCAAAAGAGATCGGCGATATAATAGGAATGTAATGCTGAGGTAGATCTGATTCGTTGGTCGGCAACCTCTTCGGGCCAAACCCAAAGGGGTCCCCAATGTTGGCAAACTTCGGGGCTGTCTTCGATAAGGTGTCCTCACGAAGGAAACGAGCAATGAAGCTCTTGAAAGTGACACCCTGCTCCTCGGACTCGGTGAATAATTGGTCGAAGATGCCTAGGGCCTTGATTAAACTGGGGCGCTTATGGCGAACAGCATTCTCAGAAGACAGACCGTCAACTGGGGCGAGCTCAGGCTCAAAAACATACTCGTCAGGAGGTAACAACTCCTCATACAGATTACCCCTTATCGGCAACCCCGAGATATCATAAAATTCGGCCAGAGAAATCGAAACCTCGCGATCTCCCAGAATGAAAGTATTAGTGGGAAGATTCCACTGGTTCAAAAATGCCTTGACCCACCAGGCATGCGGGGACTTGTAATGGAATAGCGACGCGTATATGGCCTGATAAAGCCCGACTTTCTGCAACCGCGCCCGATGGGCAGAAAGGATGTAGCGAGCCCAGAGAAGGTAGCCCGTAGGATGCCTAGGAGTGAGCCCTATCTTATAAATTTGCCCCCACGGGTGGGCCTCACCCTGGCAGATACGCCGTCCCAAATGTCTATGGCCGGGATCGGATGGTTCGGAATGCCGGTCGTCGAAGGCTCTAGCCTCCCCGTTGGAGTCCAGTTGGGCATTTCCACAGCAAAAGCTGTCCTTGGAGGATCCATCGGTAAAAATGGGAAAGTAGGCTCCGTCGGCACCGCGCAAAGAAAGCTCCGGCGACCCTGAATAATCTGATTGTACCAAGGTCCCCATTGAAGAAGATTGGTGCAGTTCGGGTCATGGGCCCGAATCATCGCCATCGCTTCCTCATCAGACGGCGACTGAGGAAAAGCAGCCTCCGAGCGAGAAAAGGGAAAGCGTGGAACAGAAGCCATCGCACCTGAAATCCAATAGAGGAGGACCGTTAGAAGAGAAGTCAGCAACGTATATTCATAAACTTGAAGACTAGTTAAAGAGAGCAACAACAGAGTTTTCTGGGGTCACTAGCTACAAAACAGATGGGTCCCACAGAATCCGGATGACGGCTCATTAATAATGAGGCCAAAAGCGTTACAATGAAACAAAAGGAATATCCTCAAAGAATGATGATCATGCACAGCCCCCCCCAAACAGAAGCTGTCTCGAGCTCTACAAAGAATCTAGCAAAATCAAAGGAATTAAATTCCCACCAAAAGACATCATTACAAAACCCCCATTGCATTAATGACAGGAAGAACCACCTAGGGCCAAGAGACCTCAGGAAGCCTCCATGCGAAGAGACTGAGTTCTTCATAGGAATTAAATTCCTTATTAAGAAAAGGGAATTAAATTCCCGGAAATATTTTTGATGGAATTAAATTCCATGGGTTGAAACGCCATCGTCATCTCCTCAAAGATCACCTAAACCCTAAGAGATCTACAGTTCGAAAGTTAGGTGGTTTCCTGTTCTTATGGAAAAACTCGAAGAAAAATGGGTTCTCTGTGAAACCCTTAATGCGGATTTAAAATCCAAAGAGTTCTTTTAAAGACGAAGGCGCTTCGGCCGTTCAACATTATTACCTGAGGAAAAGGGATCCGTCAACAGAGTTAAACTCTGGGAAATGTCTGAGACAGAGAACTAAGCTCTGGAAGTAAGAATTAAATTCTCAAGGAAAAAGTTCTCAGAAGAAGAAGATGAACAAAGTGAAGGCTCCTATGAAGAGACAGAGGTATTTATAGAAGGCAATGGAAACGGTTCATCTCCCCAGATCCCTAGAGGAATCCAACGGTCCCAAGAGGTGACAGCGTTGCACTCACGTGCAGACACGTGAGAACAACGCTGTGGGGGCATTTGTTTCCTGATTTAAAATCAGGAAAGCTTCTGGGAAAAGCTTCAAAAAGGGGCCACGTGCTTACACGTGACCAGCAGTCACGTGTTGACACGTGACATATCAAAGCAGCGGAAAAGGGCACATTGGTTCCCTGATCAAATCAAGGAAAAGGGCTTCAGGAGAAGTCACGTGCTCCCACGTGACCAGAGTCACGTGTTGGCACGTAACGTTCAAAGCAGCAGACTCGCTCTCCAGTTGAACCAAGGAAAGAGGCGCCAGACAAGGGTCACGTGCTCACACGTGACCAGGGGTCACGTGGTAGCACGTGACGGCTAAGCAGCAGAAGAAGGCAGAGTGCAAAAGAAGGAAAGGGCTCGTTACAAGGGATTCACGTGTCCACACGTGACCATGGGTCACGTGGTCACACGTGACCGGCTTTCAAAGCCCATTTTGCTAACAGAATTAAATTCTGGAAGAGAATCAAATCTTTCCAAAGGAAAACAATTATCTGGAACCAATCAAATTAAAGATTCAGAGATAATTAAATATCATCTATCTATGGAAAATCTCGGGTTTGGAAAGATTTCCCCCTTAAATCTAACCAAAATAACAAAGGAGAGTCTCTGGATTTAAAATCCAATGGTGAATAAAATTCACCTAATAATCCAAAGGTCCAGAACGAATGAAGGATGCAAATCAAATCTCTCAATGAAGATTCATCGAAAACTGATTGATTCGGCTGCTTCTCCTATAAATAGGAGCCAAGACACACAAAAAAGATACATACGCAGAAGGAAGAAAAAGAAGAGTGCCTTGATACTTTGAGGAATTTGGAGCTTCTGCAAAAAGAAAACCCTAGGTAAGAAAGGGAAGGCTTCCTGAAAGAAGGAGAATATAATTCTCAACAGAGTTTAACTCTGACAAAATAAAAAACAGAAGAACATATTTCTTCTCTCTTTGATAGAGGATCTGTAAAGAGCACATCTCCCCTTGAAGTTGAGAATTTAATTCTCGATGGGTTGAGATCCTGCCATGCAGATCCAAAACATAAAGAGAGAATGCAAGCACGAGAATTTAACTCTCACAAAACTATAGGAATTTAATTCCTTTAAAATAAAATTAGGGCTTGACCCTATATCATGGGAATTTAATTCCTTCAGAGCAAAGAGAAACAGGGTTTAACCCTAATTAAGAACTTAGTTCTGTTGAAACAACGGGAATTCAATTCCCTTAATCATAATTTAACAGGGACTGGAAGTTTAATTCCTTAAAAAGCTTTTATTAGGGTTTAACCCTATTCAGTTCTTCACGTAAACGAGGAATTTAATTCCTACAGAAGATTCAGGGTTCAATTCTACTCCAGAATATGAGTCTTCAAAAGGAAGTAGGAATTTAATTCCTTTGAAAATTTAAAGCTCGAGGAATTTAATTCCTGAGAAAGATCAACAGATTCTCTAAAACAATATACATAGAGGCAGGGTCACGTGTCACCACGTGACCCCCTCAAAAGAGCTACAGAAAGCCCATTGAGGCAGTCCCCCACGTGACCCACGTGACCCTTGACAGAAACTCTAATACATAGGCATATGAATTCCCGTCACGTGATGGCACGTGATGTTCTAAAAGATGCAGCGATTTCAGCAGAATAAATGGAGAGAGGGCGTTCTCACATGTTGCCACGTGACCCCTTTTGCCTTAGTGTTCAACACTAAGTTGGAATTCTTGAACACAGTACTGAAACACTGTTGGGCCTTAGTGTTCAACACTAATCAAAGAACCTTATTTACAGTGTTCAACACTGATTACCTTAGTGTTTAACACTAATCCGAGATCTCCATTGTAGTGTTCAACACTGACTACCTTAGTGTTTAACACTAATTTGAGAGCTCTGTTGCCGATGCTTGATACCGATCTGTTTTAGTGTTTAACACTAATCTGAAAGCCTTGTTGCTGGTGTTTAACACCAATTATCTTTTAGTGTTAAACACTAACTTGTCAACCTCATTCCCAGTGTTCAACACTGATTGCTCCGAAGTGTTTAACACTAGGCTTTGGCCCAATTGGCTAAAGGGATAGAGGCAAAGCCTCTCCCTCAATGGACCCATAAGAAGTCAATATTCCAGACATGATAGGACTTAGCCCGAGCTGGCCATAAGTCCTCAATTCGTAATTAACTAGGCCAATGGGCTCATAATATATTTAATGGGTCTTGATCCTAAATTGGGCCAAGGACTATTTAATCCATTCCGGTTCTAGGGTACATCTCTTCACTCCTTTGATACCTGGCATTGTAATCCCTCAATGTCTTCAAAGAGGTGACGGGTCCCGACGACCACCCATGATATGGACTGTGGGGTCCTTAAACTCATGTCTAATGCAAAATTCCTGGTTACGTGGAACGTGGATAATGTCACTCTTTGACCCCGCGGAAAACGCCCAGAGCGGAGCCTAGTCCTCGCCGAGCACGGCAGTGAACCCGTGTGAAGCATCTAGTGCAAAATTCCTGGTTACGTGGAACGTGGATAATGTCACTCTTTGACCCCGTGGAAAACGCCCAGAGCGGAGCCTGGTCCTCGCCAAGCACGGCAGTGAACCCGTGTGAAGCATCCAGAGCATATACCGGACTGTGGAGTCCTTAAACCCATGGACTACGACGTCCTTAACCTTGACCGAGATGTCTTAAAACTAACAACGGACCGCAATGTCCTTAAACTACCTATGGACCGCAATGTCCTTAAACTACCCATAGACCGCAATGTCCTTAAACTACCCATGGACCGCAATGTCCTTAAACTAGAACAATAGAGCCCAGCATGCTCTTTTGTCGGATCTAAACGGTCCCGTTTAAGTTGATCTTAGCCTCAAAGATGGCTAACGTATCCTTAAACCTTCAAACAGACTGGACTATGAATCCCCCAAATTAACTCTGGCTCGAGGGTACATCTCTGAACTCCTCTGACATCCGTCATTGTAATCCTTCAACGTCGTCAGAGAGGTGACGGGTCCCGACGGCCACATATACGATGGACCACTATGTCCCTAAACTGGAACAATAGAGCCCAAATGCTCTTTTGTCGGATCTAAACGATCCCGTTAAGTTGATCTTAGTCTCAACGTTAGACTAACGTATCCTTAACAAACGTTTGAGTTGATTTTAGCCTCAAATATGGCTAACGTATCCTCAAACCAAACCCCAAACCCAAATCTAAGATAATACGGATTTGGACTAGTCCACGCCCTACGGGCGACGACATAACTCGGTCTCCGTAAACAATCCACGGGCAACAAAACGTAAAATAAACACCCACGACACGAAGTGAACAGCTGGAGAAGGAGAAAGTTGTTACCGCGATGCGGTAGCGTAATTAACTGCAGGGGCTTGCGCCTGCAGGGAAGAGCGTCCCTACAATCAAAAACCCCTCAAACGAGGGGGAATCTGACGAAGTCTGCTACATCGGACGTATCCGTTTAAACCTTCGATACATGGTGCCATAAATCAACTTGGTATCTTCGGAGAGGTGAACGGATAGCACCAATTAGCATCTGCCCCGAATCTCAGTGCCAAGCCATCGCAGTCTTGTGCGCCGCCGTTCGGAGGGGAACAGATCCCAATGAAATCATTCATTTAATTTGACGGAACTCAATTGCATGGTCTGGCCCGTATGGAAGTGAACCTAGTGTGTAAATCTCATGGGAAAATATGACCGTTAACGACTAAAACGATTACCCCCAAACATACCTGTAAAACTGGAACTTTCCCCGTATCTGAAAACCGTTAAAATCACCATAAATTATGTACATACTTGAATGATGCGTTCGAGAGCTTAAATCGAAGCCGACTCGACGGACTATAACCCTATGCAAGTTTCTAATGGTTTCTGTACTTAAATTGTGACGATATTTGGTTCGGAGTGCGACTCTGGACTGCAGTCCAGAGCTACTCTGATTATTGTTTGCTGTCCCGTAATGTGTACTACCTTATTTTCCTGAACTCGTATGTTGCGGAACTCCGCAGTTTAGTAAAGGTGAATCTGTTAGCTAGATAACACAAGTGTTTTCATTCCGTTTCATCGTCGTTTGCTATTTAAATTGTAAATTAAAAGAGCTGGACGTATAACTGTCCAGAACAGATTCAGAAGTGACAAACTAGTGATAAATAGTGTATAACTTTCCACGTACAAACACGATTGAGGATCCGTCTATTGCGTTGCATACCCTACTAAAAACCCTAGATTTCATTCAACTGTAGCGTTGCTAAACCCTGATCCCAACTAGGATTAAAATGCGTTGCGAAACGGACTTCCGATTCTGAAACCGGATTTCCAGCCGTGAACGCTTAAAATGAAATGGCCATAACTAGTGATCCTGAAACCCGATTGACGTGAAACCAAACTTGCTGGATAGATATTCAAACATACTATTTAATCCCCGTTCATAGTTTTGCTAAATTGTACACGTATGATTTATGATAAATTATGCAAGTGGTAGAATACTGATTTATAACATCCTAATCATGCTTTACATACTGTTTACTCATCATATCATACATATGTCACTGCATTGCTAACCTAGTGATCATGCGCATTACCCAGTGTTAGGTATTAGTGATGATTGTGGCAAGTACGTTAGTGTTCGTGCATGAGTGAATAAGTGAAAGTGACACGTACTTGTACACAATCAGTGAACCTTATTATTCTCTTGCATTGTCGACGTCTGTGGGACGCGTGTACGTGTGACTATAAGTGGTATGGGACACTTATGGAAGCTCTTGCATGGGTGTCACAGATAAGGCACCAGACACTGCCATTTATCTTGGGTATTAGTCGGGACGTGCTTGATGGAGATCCTATCTCCAGTTCTTGCGCAGACTTGTCATGGACCGACCAGTATTTGAGGTTATGGTTGGCGTTTGATGTAGATCACGGGGTGTGGGGTAGTTTGAGTGTGAGTCCAACAGAATCTCGGGAGTCCCATGCCGGCTTATATATATGGAGATATATGGAGATTTACAGGGTACATGATTATTACCGTGAGTTACATTTTGGGCCCGTGGTCCCTTGCCCTTGGGTCCTACCCTTAGGTGGAGGACACTCGCGAGTGGTTGACTCTCACACTTGGACTGACGATAGGCTCAGTGACCTGTACAGTGAGACTTAGAGACTGATAGGGATAATGGCATTGATATACATTACTTAACGTGTTGACATACCTGGCATACTATTTTACTGCTTTACCGTTCACCTGATCTATTGGACACTTTATTGGTTACTGTATGTTCATACTTATATCGTCTTGATTTACTGTTATATTCATCTATTATCACTGTTCGAGTTGCCACTTGCATCTATATGTTTATATTGCTATTGTGTCGCTCTGACGACCTGAGTATGCATGCTCAGTGTGAGGAGTGGATCTAGCCGGGACCAGGACCAGACGTACATCACGGACATCTTGATTAGCTATCCAGAGTTATACCCTTTTGTTTTCCATCAGGTCAGTTCTTTGTATTGTTTTGTTTCAGTTACTGCATTTCTCATTACCTGCGCATTATTTACTGATTACCACGTAAAGCTAGAAGCCGAAGTGTGACTACGGCAGGATATTTCCTTGACCGTAGGAGCATGGCTGGCCTTGTCAACCCCTCGTATTCCGTATTTTGGGAAGCGGGGCGTGACAGCTATCCCCGGCTGGTAGCTCCCTACCCCGCAATGCCAGGGATCAAAGCCCTAGCCAAGAGACACCGTGCAGCAACCCTGCCTGGCCATCCTTAAAGATCAAAACCCTCGCCAAGAGGCACCGGGCAGTAACCATGCTCGGCCCGTCCTTAGTAGGCCACTTACGGCCCCTCCCGCCCTAAGGATCAAAAGCCCTCGCAAGAGGCAACCGGGCCCGCCCTTGCTCGGTTATCCCTGGCTGGTAGCTCCCTACCCCACAACGCCAGGGATCAAAGCCCTCGCCAAGATGCACCGGGCAGCAAGCCTGCCCGGCCCATCCTTAAGGATCAAAGCCCTCGCCAAGAGGCACCGGGCAGTAATCCTGCTCGGCCCGTCCTTAGTAGGCCTCTTACAGCACCTCCCACGCTAAGGATCAAAAGCCCTCACAAGAGGCAACCGGGCCGCCCTTGCTCGGTTATCCTCGGCTGGTAATTCACTACCCCACAACGCCAGAGATCTAAGCCCTCGCCAAGAGGCAACTGAGCAGCTTCACTGCTCGGTCCATCCTTAACAGGCCTTGCACGGCCTCTCCCGCGCTAAGGATCGAAGCCCTCACAAGAGGCAGCCGAGCGGCTACCCTGCTTGGCTATCCCCGGCCGGTAATTCACTACCTTACAACGCCAGGGATCTAAGCCCTGGCCAAGAGGCAACTGAGCAGCTTCACTGCTCGGTCCATCCTTAGCAGGCCTTGTACGGCCCCTCCCGCGCTAAGGATCGAAGCCCTCACCAAGAGGCAGCCGAGCGGCTACCCTGCTCGGCTATCCCCGGCTGGTAATTCACTACCTTACAACGCTAGGGATCGAAGCCCTCGCCTAGAGGCACCGGGCAGCTACCCTGCTCGGTCCATCTTTAGCATGCCTCTCCGAGCCTTCCACGCTAAGGAACATGACCTCACCAAGAGGCATCCGGTCTATCTACGTCTGAGCGATCTCCACCTCGACTTCGGGGCCATGGAGATACCGTCTTCCCGCCGGTCTTTGCACTCGGCAAGTGAACAGATTCAACTCGACGCGTAATCGCTAGACAAAGAACCGACATAACACGAAGGCAGTACTGTGCAAATACAAGTGTTTACCGACAAAGGAAAATACGCGCGCAAATCCTACTGTAAAAATAATTCATTCCCGAAATCAAAGTCTTTACAAGGGTATTGGGGGCTCCCCAGCCTTAAAAAATGCCCGGAGGCCTACAAAATTCCCGATGCAACAAAAGAAAAGAAACAAGAAGACGAGGGGTTTCAGTCCTCAGGGCCAGGCGCAACCCCGGGAAGCTCAATTTCTACCACGACTCGGGCGGCGTCTGGGGGCTTAGCGCCCATCACAGGAGCCTCGGCATCGCCCTCACCGGAAATCTCTTCCCCGGCCTCGCCCCCGGGGTCGTCTCCGTGCTCGTCATCCCCGCGAGGATATTTAGCTCGGAGCTCTGCATCAGCGAACTCCGGCATCCGAGCCTTGATGGCGTCGAGGGCCTCGTGCCAGATGAGGGTAGTGGCCGAGGCTAGGACGGCGTAAAAATATTCCGACTTCTTGTAGTTCTCCACCGCCTTCGCCGCTCTGAGATCGGCTCGCTTCGTCCCCTCTACTGCCGCCTCCAGCTCCTTCTGGAGGGTGCTCACCAACTTCTTCATGGTGCCGACGAGCACCTTGGAGTCCTGAAGCTTGGCCTCGGCGGCCTCGAGGTACCTGGCAACCTCCTGCTTCACGGCCGCCACCTCCTGCTCCTCGGCCGCCATCTCGCCCTCCAGGGCAGCGACCCTCGCCATCGCCGCTTCCAGCTCCAGCTTTAAGCTCTCCTCCAATGAGGAGAACTCGCCCGCGGGCCGCATCGCCGGGGCAATTTCCTCTTCCTCCATCTGGACGACGAGGGCGACGTGCTGGAGGACCTGAAGAAATCAGAAGGGGGCCAGAAAGAGAAGGGGAACACCAAATCTCGCGAAGGATGAGAAGCTGAGTGAAAAATCGAGTGAGGTGCGAGCACTAACCTGCATGGCCTCTTGGGCGATGGCCGCCATTTGCGTCTTGAGAGTCCCCCGAGGGACCTTGCCCCCGGCCGACCTCTCCATGTCAGCCAGCAAGCTGTCAGCGACGGAGAACCCCGAGGGCACCTCAAAGCGGAGGTCCCCCTCGTCCACCAAGATCAGGGAGGCCAGGGTCCGCGGAACCGTTCGGGGGAACCTCTTGAGAGACGACGGAGGAGAGCCGGTCTCCATCTCCGAAGCCCGGGCCTTTTGTCCTCGGACCCGCTTTCGGCTCGGCGCCTGGCTGGGCTCCGAGGCACAGCCCGCACTCGAACGTTGGAGTGGGACGGCTGTCGGGGGAGCCGGGACCGACGTCGGACGAGAAGAGCTGGCACTTCCAACCTTCGATCCCTTCTTCAGCTTGCGCATGGCCGCTCGGAGTTGGCTCAAGTCCATGGGTTCTGCACAAGACAAGATACAATGGAGTCAGCAACACAAACAAGAATGAAAACAAACGCAAGCCTAACAGATCGCCTGCAAGCTCCTAACTTACCGACGAACTGGGCGGGGCTGAGCCCAGTCCAACTAAGGGCCTGCTCAGAAAGCAGCACGCCAGCCCGGGGAATGGGCTCCCACTCCGCCACTCTCACCATGTCGGGATCGTTGGACGGGCTTCCCCGCCAGCACCTATCCCTAGACCACTGGGTGGGCACGGGCCAGTCCTCACCCTCTGGCGGCCCAACAAAGAAAAACTTCTTCTTCCAATCGTGGATGGAAGAAGGCAAGACGACGACTCCCGACCCGGCTGCACTCCCCGGTTGTTTCCTAAAGGAGAAGTAAACCCACCCCGGGTCGCCCGCGCGAGTGCCGGGGTGACCTTTGTAAATGAGAGAGGAGGCAAGGATGGACATACCGAAAGGGATCATCTGCAACTTCAAACGGACCAGGAACCCAAGAAGAATTCTCCAGGAGTTCGGCACTAGCTGGCCCGGGGCTAGCCCAAAGTAATTTAGCGCTCTAACAACATCGGGAGAGAAAGGCAGCGCATTCCGGCCCAAAAGGCTTCCAGGTACAAGGCAATCTCCTTGCCCCGTACCTGATCTGCCATCTCTCTTTCCTCGGCCAAGCGTGGCGTATAGCTGGAAGGGATATGGAAACGAGCCCGAGCGGTGGCAAGCTCATCCTTATACCTCACCAAGGATGGCACACCAGGGGCGTCCGCCACCTCCGCTCTAGGAACCGCCCCTGTCGCGCAACCCCGGGAAGAGGATCTGACCCTATCTCCCCGGGAAGACTCCGACTCATTGGAAGAACCCATAGAATCTACCCCGATGACATCTACAGACTCCTCAAAAGAAGACATCTAACTTGATGGAGAGAAGTCCTCGGGAGAGAAAACGCAGAGATCCGACCTAAAAAGGAGAGCGCCGAGCTAACAAGACTCAGAACAAGGAAAATATGAAGAGATATGGGCACTGAAGCGGACCCCACCTCTATTTATAGCTACCAGCATACACATCCAACGGTGGCAGTCATCTCCCGCCGAAACGGTTCAGTGCATTTGACGGCCACGATCGCTCTACCCGTCGCACGCGCATTGGCCATATCCCATCAGACGCCAGAAGTCTATGACCCATCGCGTCAGCCAATCAGCGCCCGACACGTGGGCAGTCGCTTCATTGGACATATGTCCGATCCGGCGCACCCTCTTTAATGCAAAGATCACACCCCCGATTCGCTGGCGTCATCCAGAAAATACAACAGATTGCCCCGGAACACGCCTCGACGATATCTTCGAAAAGGAGCTCACCTCGGGTGACCCGGCAGACCACTTTCGTCCCGACCCGTCAGCTGGTCGGGACGAGAGTGGGGGGATAATGATGATGCTCGATATCGGTGATCTCCCAGATCATGACACGTGGCAGATGTCGTGTCCCAAAGCCCACAAGAAAGGACCTACAGTGGCCGACCAGGCCACTCCTGTACCCGTCCCACAAACGAACGCTGGCTCACCTCCGAGCCCCCTGCACAATTGGTCTCCTCAGCCCTAGCAGCTCGTCTCCGGGCTACCGCGGAACCAAGATACCTCGGCTCTCCCGCTCGTCCGCGAGCTCTCCCGCCGAGGTCATCTTCCTCGGTCTCATCGACCGACCGACAGCACCACTCACAGGCGCAACTGCCATCCCGCGAATCTCTCCATGTGCGAGATATCCGCTGGCCACGTCCCGCGTTCCACGCCATCACGATCCCCCATTAACGAACTTGACTCGCCATTAATGGGATATCCCGCCCATTACACGGGAGTGACGTCGGGGGCGTAACGGCCGGCGTGATTCTCGCGCCTGCTCGCCTGCTGCCACCGCTATATAAACTCCTCCTTCAGACGGTTCAAGTAAGCCATTTTTACTCCTCTAAGCCGTTACTCTGCTCGGATTTCCTTTCTAACATGACCGTCGGAGGGTCCTCGGTGGTACAATGTCACAACCCGAAATTGGCACGTGACGGCCCTAATACTACGCAACGTCTATAGGCGTAACGCATTAAAAGAAAGCTAAAACCCAGAAATCTAAACCATTAAAAGACAAGAAAAGACAAAAAACATTGTTTAAACTTTTGAAAATCTCAAGTATAAATTCTTTAAGTCCAATTTACTTTCTTGAAAAATTTCGGCAGCACCTCCTTAATAAAAACCAACCCCAAAATGGGTACAACATAAATATAAAGTAAAGCATCCCCAACGGGAGCAAATCCACGCCAAAAGGCGAAAAACAACCACCACAACAAATATACGACGCCGTAGCGAAGAAATAAAAAACGATAGACAGAAAACTGTATAAAAGACAACCAAGTCACAAAATAATACAATATCGTCCTCACCAAGTCTCTAAGTCAACAAGAAAATAGTAGATGGAGAGTACAAGGATATAACGAATATACAATACAAAAACGAATAACCACAAAACCCACCTAAGCAAACTGCACACTGTGAGCTGATGCGGTATCCGTAGCAAAAGATGATAAGATAGATGAATAGCCTGTCTCGACTACTCTGGGAACAATCCTGCAAAATAATTGTGGCACAACGGGGGTGAGTTGCCAACTCGTGAATAGTAAATAACATATGCAGGTAATCGTAAGTATGCACGTACAACGCGAATCTAACATATGCAATTAATAGCAATAAAAGGTCATATGAATTCAATAATCATGAAAGTACACCAACGGTTACTACAATTACATGAAGCAATAATATGACAATCGGTATGCAATAATCATGCAATAATGATATGAAAATGTAAATATGCAATAGTCATGAAAGGTACACTAGTAGGTACAACTAACACATGAAGCAATGCATATAAATGAAGTATGTAAATGCAATAGTCATGAAAGGTACACTAACAGGTACTACTAATACATGAAACGGTGCATAAACAATAAATGTGGAGTATGGAATGAAACATGTCATTTCCACGGAATCCTGACATCGTGGTATGATCAAAATCCATCAAGACAATCCAAATCCCAATTCCTCAATTCAGCCCCCAAATTGGCTCTCATATCATATAAGTCTCACAAATCCTTAATGTACAATATCGAATAAATCTCATATATCCTGAATATACAAAGTCAAGTGAATCTCATATATCCTTTATGTACAATATCAAGTAATCTCAAAAGTCCTAAATTCAATATCAAGTGAATCTCTTATATTCTAGGTATATTTGCATGAATAATTAAGATGAAGTATATGAATTTATACGTATACATATATATTAGCGTCCCATTCCACTAATATATATGTATATGCATATATAACAGCGTCCCATTCCACTGTTATATATACTTAGGAGTAAAATATCATGAAAACCAAGTGTCAAGTATCGACACAAAATAGTGATCTATCAGGTGCTGTCACCAAGACTGGCACCCTGATAGGTACGTATCATACGCTATACCGAAAGCTCGAGTGCCTAGCTCTGACCCTCGCCTCTCGACGTATCCATACGCACATGACTCCCGTCGGTATCCCCATGATAACCGCCGAGTCATTGGTAATGTCACCGGAGTGTATGATTCCCCTGCCAGGCTCAATCGGCAAGGTCCATCAATCGTCTTGCCCCGGGGTACCTCCGGGCCCCACCATGTATCCTCATACGGCCCCCGACTCCTCACATGGGTTATATATATCAGAACCGATAAATCTCATGGTGGATGCTGAAATATCATATCAAGGGAAGCCGGGTTTTTCAAATAATGCATAATTTCATGAACTACCACGGTCCCCAAATCCAGAAAACATCATGAAAAATCCATATCTCAATGCGAAAATCCATGAATATAATATATGCAACATAAAACTGAAACGTAAGTATATAAGGAAAAGCCGCTAATTAACTGCAACAAGTTAATATAAAATATCACGCGGTTCCTATTTTCTCCAATTCTAAATAACATCAAGTAAAGGTAAATATGTAGCTATAACTGATATATGCGTAAACATAAAGGTATAGCAAGATATAGATATCTACCTATCAGAAATGATGTAATATACCCCCCGGGTATAAGTGAAGTATGTATGCAAAGTATACATGTAGCTATGTTATTATGTGTGTATGTACCTATCACTAATGGTACAATACCCTGTAAGTATACATGTAACTAGCATGTAAGCATGCCAAGGCATATGTGTAAGCATATAGGTATACAGGTATGCTATAAGTCATATGTGTAAAGAAATATGAATCAATGTCTCAATGTCCCTAACCAAACAATATCATATCTATAAGTGGGTTGTGCGTGTCATGCCAATTATTGACGGTGTGTGTGGTATACAATCAATACTCGTGCAACATAAGCCGTCAATAATAGTGCAGTGTCCTAAAGATACTAGTCCAAGCACAACAATTAATTAAACAGTATGGTGTATACACAATTCTAAATATGAAATAGAATATGCGACAAGTCAAGTCATTTCTAGCCCAGACGCATAACGCCATGCGGGCGATCCCCCTGTAGATATTAAATCTACTCACCAACGTTCCTGGCTAAGTGAAGCCTATCACCTGTTTTCCCTTGTCGTAGCGTCCGAAGTCTCCCCTTGTGAACCTAAAATTTCACAGACACATCACATAAGCTAAATATCCTACATCGACGAAAAGACAACGAAACGCAATGAAAACGGCCAAAAAACTACACTGCACACTTAGCGCATCTAACGCGCACGATATCGGTCAAAAACCCTAATTAGGGTCGCTAAACTACGAAACACCAAGTCTAGACTCCGATCGTCCCGATCGCGCAACACAACACAATTAAATGTGAGGAATATAATAGATATAATCTCGCAACGACCAATTGAAACCACGTCGGAAAAACCCCGAAACCTAGTAAACAACTTATCGCAATATTTCGCACTAGAATCAAACTAACACATTTCTAGCGATTTCAAACATCTTATATTAGCTTAGCTAAGCTAATCAAACCATTTCTATATTTTTAACACCTGCTAAATAAGTTTTAGCAAAAACCTAGTAAGCAATATTTCACAATTAAACAAAGTATTAATTAACAATAATTATCATAATCTATTAGGTTATATTTTTCTAATCACAAATTAACACTTCAATTAACATTAAACACTTAAATCATTTTTTAATCTTAACTTGAATTTCTTAAAAAAATATGAATAATGAATAAATCAAGAGTTTTAAAGCTATATTAAACATATAATTAGCTAATTTAAATAGCTAAATTAAGATCTAAACAATTAATTAAGCATTAAGGTAAGAGATTATACCTTAACAAGAACACAAAATATTATCTTGATCCATCATCTTAGCCTAAAAAAAACCATGCTTTGTTGAAGATTCAAGAAATCTTAGTGAAGGAAATTGATGGTTTATTTTTTATTTAGGATTTTTTTTTTTGGATTTTTTTTGGGATTTTGAAGCATTTTGTGAACAAAATGATGAAGAAATGAGTTAGGAATGAAATGGGGCAGATTTGGGGGAAGTGGGCTCAGCCAAGGTGATGGAGGGGGGTTTTATGCAAAAAGAGAGTGAAGTTTCTAGCAAAAATCATTAAATGCATCAATAAATGCTATTTTGCCATTTTTCATTTTCATTTTCTTTTCTTTTTAAAATTAACTCCTTTGGACTAAAAAAATCTAGATATTTAAAAAGAAGGTTCTAAAATAATTGCAGTGATGATTTCTAATGATTCTCATTTAGAAGAAATTTCTCGATTTACGTGCATATTTTACCGGCTAAAATAATAGTTTATTTAGGAAAAATTCTATCTGAACCAAAACCTCCCATATACCCCCAAAGTGCGCGCACTAGTTTTATTTTAGCTAAAATAGATGCCGACAAATTTCTACGGACGTTTGATCGAAATCAGGTTAAAACGGAAAATACCGACTATTTTGCCCTAAAACGGAAAAATTCGCAAAACGATTTCTAAAACGTTACATACAACCACCATGGGACTTCCTTGCAGGTAGCTCGGCCCAGACAACCTCAAACCCATTGAGATCCACACGCTACAGGAGCCAGCCTCTAGATCCAATCTCAGTCGTCTATCGCCGTTATCAGCAGATCAACGGAAAGTAACATCACAGCGTGATCCCGGTCACATCACCTTGTTAGTCACTTGATTTATAAAAGTGAATGAAGGATTAGGGAATATCAAGCATAGAATTGTTCAAGTTATCTAACAATAGGTTCTTGAGCCGCATGCAAGTTCTTTCATTGCTATAATTCACAATTTGGAAAAAATAGATTCACTGAAATTTCAAGGAAATCACAGGAACATAAGAAGCCAAAATCACACAGTTTGGCTGTCACAAGATGTGTCTTATCTGCTCTTCCTTTGCTATTGAAGTGAACAGTCCAAGTTACCGGATCGAAATTTTTAAGGTAAAAGATATATAATAATTATCGTATCAAGGAAAATGTTTTATAACTACAGTAAAAAATCAGTGTAACCATGGACAGATTCATTTTATTTGCAGTCAAAGTTACTGACAACATAGTAAAGAATAAGTGAGACAAAGTTATGATAGATGAAAAAAAATAAAAAAATATAACATTAAAAATCAAAAGAGATATCATGAAAACATGCATTTCCCTGATTACTTTTGTCCGATTTGTTTGCACGAGTAAAATGGAATTACCGGAAGTAAGCATACCTCAGTCACTTTAGTTGTTTGTTTGCACGGAAGTAGAACATGGAAGTTACTTCAAAATGATGATATAGATCCTACGTGACATGACTATTTTCAAAATTTCCTTCCTCTAATTTTGAATGGATAATAACTATGTAGCACAAGATACAAGAAAAAGAATTGTTATTTAATATTTTTCTTTATTGCTTCTAAAATGTAATAATTCATTATTATTGAAAAAGTGATTTTTTATTCTTCTTGCTTATGAATGAAACATATGAAGTTGTTTAATTTTCTTACTTCCGTCTTCAAATAATTATACAAGCAAATGCTAGAATTAAAATTTAGGTTTACTTTCATGGCATTTTTTTGGAAGTTGCTTCAAGATTACTTTCGGACAACCAAACGAGCTCTACATGAGGATAAAAATAGGACAATTTTTAGAATTATCAATATTTTGAAATATTTAGCAAAATGGTGTTCCTAAAAAATATTTAGCAGAATGATGTTAGGCTGTAGAGTAGCCCGCATAAGGTATTCTTAACTAAAACCGTGCTATAAAAATGCCGTTTTAAGATAAGAAAACTTATAAAACTTGTAATCTTTGTTGGTTGGGGGATCTTTGTTGATTGTACAGTAAAACCACAGTTTTAAAGTGCGGTTCTTAACTTACAAAATTTTTATGAAGATTTTAGCTTAAAACCGTATTTTAAAAATACGATTTTTGTTAGCAACAACTAAACCGGGCTAATCACCATCCCAACACCATTCTCCTAAATATATTTTGGTTGCACTTCATTTTGCTAAATATTTTGAAAAAAAATGCCAATTTCTAAAAATGGTCCAAAAAATATCACAAATGTTGCAAAACTTTTTTCCTTACTTACCTCACAAGTAAAATAAAAAGAAGAAGAGAAAAATCACCTCTGTAATGATTCTGACACCAAGGGCATTCTGGGAAATCACAAATCTCTCTCACTCTCTCAAAACCTCAACCTCTTAAAAAACAGAACAGCAAAAATGCTCTCAAGAGCTCACAATCTCTCTCCAGTGGAACAACACCACCACCACCAGCAACAACAAGAAGCAGAAGCTGAAGCTGAAGCCAACCCCAACCCCATCTTCGACTCAACTGCAACACAAATGGAATCACAATTCCCAAGCTTCAAATCTCTCCTCGAAGAAGAAGGAGAAGAAGAGGAAAACCCCATCTGGTACTTAGCCGAATCACTCCAAACCCATCAAGAATCCTTCACCTCTCTCCTCTCATCAAACCCTTTTGCTCTCTCCTTCGATCTCGGCTTCGACCCACTTGGGCTCATCGATCCCAACCCTAACCCTCAATTTCAACCTACCCATATACCCCAATCGAGCTTCCAACCCTTCGATTGCTCCCAATATGTTCCAAAATCCAAGGTTTTGAAGCCCCTTGAGGTCGGTACTTCATTTGGGGCTCAGGGCGTCGTTGAGGTTGATGATTCTGATGAGAATGTGAGGAGCCTGGAGGGTTTCGATGGTGATGAGAAGGGGGATAGGAGGAGGAGGAGGAGGAGGAAGGAGGGAGGAGCTCCGGCGAAGAATTTTATGGCGGAGAGGAGGAGGAGGAAGGAGGGAGGAGCTCCGGCGAAGAATTTGATGGCGGAGAGGAGGAGGAGGAAGAAGCTGAATGATAGGTTGTATATGTTGAGATCTGTTGTGCCAAAAATCAGCAAGGTGAGAACTTTTTGGTGTTTGTTGATTAAATTTAGCTCACTTTGATGTTGTGATTTGAGTTTCTTACTTTATGCGTATGAGGTTGAGTGTCTATATGATTGCTTGTGCTAGCCATAAAATTATCACCATTGAAGCCTTTCCCATTAAAACGGGGTTGGTTTAGAATCTAGCTTCGAGGGAAAAATTGGTAAAAATTTATAATCTAACATGTTCTTGTAGGTTGAGCACCCTTGGACTGAAACTAGAGTTTTTGCACGGAGGTATAATTTAATCCGTGTTCGATGGAATTCGAGCCTGGATTGCCCTGATATCATCTCCAAGTCCCTGGCACTCTATCAACACTTTAAAGTTGTGTTGGAAGTTAACAGCTATAGTTTGATATTCTAACATATGCGACCATAATCCTTTCTCAGTGTCACATTTTTGACCGAGGAAGATATGGCAAGAGAGAAGTTTCCATAATTTTATTTGATGAGTTGTCCTCTAAATTCTCCTATATTAGTAGAAAAGTTTAGAAGAAGGGAAAAGATGATGGCTTTACCGTAGGATATTATGTTGAAAATGAAATTCTTATAAGAACAGCTATGAAAACATCACCTTAATGAAGAATTATATCAAAAGTCTATCATGCTCTTATTAGTGTTACCTTCTGAGCAACATACTAGAGCAACAATCTCCATTTTTATCATAGAAAAATGGCTTTTGTCTAAGTACTCTAAAACGAAACATTCTCATTTCCTCTTTCCCCAGACTTAATATAATTGGGCATAGGTTTCGTTAATTGTTTTAGGAGTTATTGATAGTTGCTTGGTTGGCTAGAGGAAAAACACCTAAAGCATGGGGAGTTCAAGTAACTGCCGAATCATTATTCTACAATATTATGTAGGTGTAGAAATCATCAAGAAGTTTTTTTTTTCCAGTTTTCGTTAGGCTTTTCTATAATATTGAACTATCCTCTGCTATAATTGTTTTTCACTAAACTACCTCAGTTTTTATTACAGCAAACTCCCTTAAACTTTAGTTTTGAGGGAAGGTTTTTTTCACCCAGAAATTTAGCACTTTTGAGGGAGGTTACTGTTATTGGGGGAAAAACGCTATAAGGTAGTTTAGTGGGAAAACACAATACTTAATGGTATCTTAGTGTAATAGCCATTTTCCTATAATATTGGTTTTATGTTTGTTTTTATTCGACAGATGGATAGAGCTTCGATTCTCGGCGATGCAGTTGAGTACTTGAAGGAGCTTATGCAAAAGATCAAAGACCTGCACAATGAACTCGAGCCAACACCTTCTACTTCTTCAACGCTTCCTACTGATACCACAAGCTTCCACCCTTCAACACCCACACCTCTCACTTTGCCATGCCGTGTCAAGGAAGAGCTCTGCCCGAGCCCGAGCTCATTCTCAAGCCCTAATGGTGAACCGGCAAGGGTCAGTCTATTTATTTATTTTTCTTTTTGTGATTTTAATTGTTGTTGATCCAATAAACTATTGGCTCCA
The DNA here is from genome assembly GCA_030015575.1 of Agapanthus africanus. Lineage (NCBI taxonomy): Eukaryota > Viridiplantae > Streptophyta > Magnoliopsida > Asparagales > Amaryllidaceae > Agapanthus > Agapanthus africanus. The sequence continues at coordinate 307,298,909 of CM057339.1, forward strand.
TTCCCCGTTTGGTTATTAGGAAGCATTCAGATCCACCGAATTTGGTTACTTTGGTGAACTGTTAACATCATCATATTTATTTGAGCAATTGCGCGCGCGCGCAAAAGCGAAGAAAGGAACAGACCCAAAAGTGATTTATTAGCGCAAACACCCCCTTTTCTTATAGACTAAAAACCTTAAATGTCTCAAGTTATGTTTTCAAAAACTCCAATTGTCTAAATTAGCTTTAGAATTTGTTTGTGTTGTTCATAGTTGAATCTGAGAGTTTCTTTAGGGTTTAGGTCAATTACCAGAACGGGTATTTATGCTGAAACACTTGAGGGCTGTAAGTACTAAGTGCTATACGAGTAAACTACAGAGGTGTTATGTGCAATTATGTTTAGGTTACATCAAACAGTGGGAGGTATTTAACTTTTTGCTACCTAACCTCTAAGCTTAGCTTGTTAGTGATTGATCAATAATAGGGCACAAATGTTCTCCCCGATTCTTGCCACAACTTTAGAGTTTTTTATGTGGAGCAAGGGACTTAATATGGCACAAAGCTTACATATAGCGGAGTGCGGATCTTTTAAAAAAACTATTGAATAAAAGTTCCGTGATTCAGTCCTCAGGAAGGTGCTCAACCTGCATGAAAGTGTTAGAATATAAAAGTAGTGATAACGACTTTAATAAGTACCTCATTGTCACTTTTCTCCCTGTACACCTTAGTGGCTGCGATAGCGCTATAAATAGTATATTATTAAGCTTGGAATCATTAATAATGAAAAGATTGCTTAAACAGGTAGAAGTTAGTATGCAAGAAGGCCGGGCAGTCAACATCCACATGTACTGCGCTCGAAGGCCTGGCCTATTGCTCTCAACATTGAGGGCCCTCGATGACCTCGGACTTGACATTCAACAAGCCGTTATCAGCTGTTTCAATGGCTTCGGACTTGATGTTTTCCAAGCCGAGGTAGAAATTTAACCTTTTCTCCCCATTAAACTACCAAAATTATACATGTTTCTTCAATAACCTATCAAGAACTTTCATATTGACACTTCCAGTTTTTCACTAAACTATTATAACAGCGTTTTACAAATGCCATTGACGCCATTATGTTAGTTTAGAAAAATTGCAGATATGATTCACTGAAAAATGGATACTGTTAGGTGAAACTTTTTGAATTTCCTATAAATCATATTTCCGTAGTTTAGTGAACTTAAGCCTATAATTAATTTTCCATGCCTTCTAAACTTTTTTGTTCATCAAGTTTATTCATAACATGATGAATTTCATTGTTTAGCAATGTAATGATGGTCCATGCGCGTTGCCAGAAGAAATCAAATCGGTTCTTTTGCATTCTATTGGATCTCATGGTATGCTATTCTAAGCTTTTTAACGACGACAATCTTAGGGAGATTTGCAAATGCGCTGACCGTAATTTGAGTCATTTGTGTTTAATCTATGGAAAACTCTATTTGCTAATTCTGATTCACATGTAGTTCTGTTTCTAATTCGAAATTCAAATTTAGATGCAGTTAATTATATCATTGTTTCATCTGTCTAATATGATTATTATTGTTGTGTATTTGTTTGTTGGAATGCTCCTAAATGGACTCATGTGATTTAACTTTGGTTTGCAAGCCCTAAACTCCATTTAAAACTTTAATTTTGACGGGGTGTTTGGCTTTTGTGACTATCTAAACTCCATAATCTTGTTTTATAGTCATCTAAACTCCAAAATGGGGGTTTACTTCACAAATTTTGGAGCTGAGAAAGCTTTGGTTGAATTGGAGTTCAGTAAAAGCTACAATCCAAAATGAAAATCTATAAATTATGAATATGTAGTTAAGTTTAGATAACTTTAAAAGATTCTGGATGGCATAACTAAATCCAAAACCCATCCATTTAATAATCATCCAATAATGGATCAAAAAGTTGATTTAGTGGCATGTGGTGCTTGAAATTATGCAGGTGAGAAACTTATCCCCCCAACTTAAATAAACAAACCCTTTAAATTGTTGGAACTCTTAAGAGAACAAATGATTCCAATATGTACTATAATATGATATAACATTGCCCAGTTATTTTATGACATGAAGCAAAATCTTTTGTGCAATGAACAGTGACTAAAGAACAAGAGTAATGCATCACAAGAAATACTTTTTGCACTGGCTCAGCTTGTTTGTATTTCTTGTAGATGTAAGGCTTGGTCATCAGATGCTTTGTGATGGTCCTTTTTGAAGCTAGGTTGGTGTAAACAAGGAATCTCAGTTTACTTTTTGTTCGACTCCACAAACTTTTTTCTAATACATTGATTTGATTGCTAACCTATTTTTGGCAAGATGAGGAATGGATGCTTTGGTTTCTAGACAAATTATACTATGGCTAGAATTGAAGCATCTTATGATATGCATGTTGTGTATGAGACTAAGATGGTACTTGTAGAGCAACTCATTTCAGTTTGGCACATATTAGGAAGAGGCCTTTTGTAGGGTTTCAACCGAAAAAGATGTAATGTATGAATGCGTGTAAAAAATGCAGAACTCTTCGGCCTTGGCCAGAACTATGGAGTCTAGGAGGAATGATGGGGATTTAATGAACAAATTGTTGAGGATCATGTTCTTATTGTTTGTTAGAGAATGCATTCATGTAGAAACTAATATGGGTATATTGTTTTAGTTTATGAGCCGAAGTAGACAACTCATCTGCAATAAAACTTTGCTTTCCTTGTGATATAGTTTATCCCTTAGATTTTTGTTGGTGCTGCCACCGAAAGGGTTGCTATAGCAAAGGATCGATCGTTTGTAAAAAGATAAAAATTTGAATCCAAGTGTCCATAGGCATGTTGAGAAATTACATGGTTACAATACAGAAAACCATCTTGGTTTTTTAGTGGAAAGATATCGCCGGGACCTTTAAATATTTGAACATGGCCTCCATTATTTTAACTGTCATTAATTTATCCATCCAAAAACAGATTACATAACCTAATTTGGATCAACGTACACTGGAGAAAAAGAAAAGGAAAAAGAAAAACTCATCTCTTGTCATGCCCCGCTTTCCAGAGTGCGCTAAGATAGACACGTGACAGAGCCAACCATGCTACTTGTTGTTAGGAAACATTCCTCCACAGTCATATTACGGCTGTCTAGAGATATCAAGAACAGTTGAAATAAAATAAACTATCTAGTACATGTCCATGAGCCAGAATAAACGAGTCAAGAAATAATATGCGGAAGCAATTGATCCAATGAGGAATAACATCTGGAAAGTAAACATAACTAAACTGGATACTAACTAGATACTAACATGATTCTCACTGCTCGGCCTGATGGCGGAAATACTCCTGATCAGCCTGCGACAAGGGTGGAGGATCTGGGCCATGCAAAACCCAGACGTCAGTGCGTCATAATATCAATAACTCTAAGCAAGCAGGATGTAATGAAATATGCATGCATGAAGTATAAACAGTAATAGGAATGCAATAAGTAAACACAGATATAGAACAGTGAAGTGTATCAATATATGTGACGTGCAGTGATCAATCTAAACTGTGCTACTGGTTATCTATTCTAAAGTTGTTTGAAATCAATTAATGTAATCCTCATCGTAACCCATCAGTCTATACCTCGTTCATTTCCTACGGTAACAAGATATAATAGACTGTGAGTCTATGTCCCGTTCATACCCCACGGGACCACGGTAACATGATGTAATAGCATTTTGAGTTACGTTCAGCTACATTCTTGATTTCCTCATACCCCCAAGTTATGTGTGTAAATCAGGTATTGAATAATTTGGAGCTAATGCCAACACAGGATCAAGCAGGAACAAGTTTGTCTATACAGACAACATGATATGTCCATCGGGACAACATGTCAGGATTGTCGGCATTAGAAACAGGATCAAGTAACATGTCAAGTAGTGATATATCAGGTCGTGTCAGGTAGTGAACATGTATCAAGTCAGGTCAAGTAGTAGTGTATCAGGTCATGTCAAGTAGTGTACAGGTATCAAGCGGGTGCTCATAATCGAACTGTAGCAAGTATTGAATCAGGGTGAAAATACGGATGTACAATAAAAGCATGGATGCACAAATATCGATCAGGGGTCACATCATGACTAAGTAGGATGCACAATTATCAAGCACGGTGCACTAATACAACAGTAATATGAAATAATATGGTCTCGGCGTGCAACTAGATATGTAATAAACCGTACGGATACAGACGGATACTATAAAACTGTAAATCGGTAAAATTTGTTGAATATTAAAACACAAGCACTAATATTTATTAAATAGATATTGATATAATAATATTAATATGGATAACATATTCAAACCGATTAATAACTATAAAAGTGGTATTGATGAACCATGCACAAGAAAGTTCCGTTCAGAAATTCAGCGTCACCCTGATTTGTAAAATAGCTTAAAAATAACAAACGTTCTCCAAAAGGGACGTGTTTTATACCAAAAAAAAGATAATTCAATAAGGTTTTCATTTTTATAAGTTTAAGTATCTCAGGTTGTTCCTACAAAAAGTTATGAACATTCGAACTTGAAAGTTTGCTTCTGGAATTTCTCTGGACAGCAGTTAGAGATATTTTCGTTTGCATTTTACGTTATTTAAACAATTTATTTTGCAAGTAAATATTTCTTAGAGTTATAGTATTCTGAGTTAGCTTCGTAACGAACTAAAGAACGTATACTAATAACTTTTCTATGATTTATAATGAATTTTATAAGGTAAGGCGCACAGTAAATTTCAGATTTGTCGTATCCGCTTTGCAATGACGTTTCATGTGTAAACTAAAATATTTTCAAACTATATTTTGTATAACATTATAAAATGCAGATTATAAACTAATTAAAGATAATAATAAGAAATATTACGACGATATATATTTTAAATGATATGGATGCAAACGGGTATCCGAAAACAGTAAAAGTTTAGTATGGATGTACAATGGGATGAACGGGTAACATTTTACTCATATGGATGCATAATACTATACCTAGTATGTGGCAAGATGATTTAGCATGCGAATACTTATGTAAATACTGATATAGATGCATACGGATGCCATATAACCGTAAAATGATAAACTGGTAAATGTGGGATGTACAATTAAACAATATGAAATGTTATTATTCAATTGGGTGCAGTATATTGTAGTCTAGCATGTATCAAGATAAATTTGCATGCACTAGATATGAAATAACTTGTACGGATGCATACGGATATCCGAAAACGGTGAAACATGCAAAATGATAATGTGGGATGGATGATTTAAAATACAAGTGCTATATTTATTCAAATAGATGTAAATACAGTAACATAGCATGTAGCAAGATAAACTTGCCTCGATCGAATCACGCGACGGATACGCACGGCACGTCCGACGTCGGTAAATCGTCGCAACGCACACGCGGCACGCGGGACGGGTCCAGGCAAGGCAAGAGGTTAATCACACAGGTAAGGGACGTTCACTGGATCACTCGGATCGTCAGCGACGAGCACAGCTCCGGCGGTGATCACCGGAAACAAGATCAAGAAAAAGAAAGAAGAAAGAAGAAAAAGAAGTAAGAAGAAGAGGCTGTGTATTAAATATGGAAGAATAAATAAATAAATAAAATATATATAAATATATATATTCAGAGGGGAGAGAGAGAGAAAGGGGTTGTTAGTGTGTTAGGAAATTAGTTTAGATTTAAATTTAAAAAAATCTTTTATTAGTTAACTAAATTTTAATTTGTATCAGTTTATAAAATTAATATTATATAAATAAAATTTGATATTCTGGTAAATACAAATATAGTCCAAAACATGCCCGGGTCAGGTCTAAAATTCAGTTTTAAAATACGAAAAATATACATGTCGACCAAAATTAAAGTTGGATATCCGGGTAACGAAAAAATGCATATCCCAAGAACGGATGCACGTACGTGCGCGTAGCCATCCAAACAAATCCGTTTCACTGAACAGGACGAGAACAAGATGCGCGGATGCTACCACAGGGTCAGGGGTATCACGCAGGCCATGCAATATATTTTTAAAATATTTTATGTGACTTAAATGTTATATAAAAATGCAGATGCCAGGTAAAATGCTAGTATGCCAATGAAAGTGCACGACTCCGCGTATCAAGTCAGGATAAATCATAAACATGAATCAAAACAGGTTTCAAGCATGTGGGTCGGGTCGGATGCAAATACAGATGTCAAAATACTATTCGCACCCAAAATACAGTAAACCAAGAAACCACCATAAATAAAGAAATACTTGACTAGAACTGGTATAAATGAACTAGGGTGTTACATTATACCCAACTACAAAAAAAATTTGTCCTCGAAATTCTCAAGACAAGAAAATGTAAACAACATGAGTCTACAAGAAGAGATCTGGAAACTTCTGTCGAATCTCGTCTTCTCGTTCCCAAGTCGATTCTTCGTGTGAGCGATTCCTCCAAGAAACAAGTACGAGAGGGATAACCTTGTTCTTAAAGACATTTTCTTTTCGATCAACAATCGTCATCGGTCGTTCCTCAAAGGTCAAATCCTCTCTTACAGTCAGCTCCAAATGATCCAGCACGTGTGTTTCATCTCGAACATACTTACAGAGTTGATGAATATTCGCCAAAGATTGTGGTAAAGCCAATCGATAAGCCACTTCTCCAACATGCTCCATAATCTTGAAAGGCCCCACGAATCGAGGACTAAGCTTGCCTTGACTCCCAAAACGAATCACTACTCTAGTCGGTGATATCTTTAAGAACACAAGATCACCAACAGCGAACTCTAGAGGTCTTCTCGATGTATCGGCCCAACTCTTCTGCCAATCTTGTGCTGCCTTCATATGATTCCGGATAGTAATAACTTCTCTACTGTTTGCACGTCAAATTCGGTCCCAACAATCTTCGCTCTCCAATATCGTCCCAACAAACGGGTGAGCGACACTTGCGACCATACAATACTTCGAATGGAGCCATCTGAATAGTCGCCTGGAAGCTGTTATTATACGAGAACCCCACCAGGTGTAGATGATCCTCCCACGAACCCTTGAAGTCCAACATGCAAGCTCTCAACATATCTTCAAGAGTTTGGATCGTTCTCTCCGACTGGCCATCTGTCTGAGGATGATAAACTGTGCTAAACTTCAATCGCGTCCCCAAACTTTCCTGTAAACTCCTCCAGAAGTGTGATAAGAATCGGGTGTCACGGTCGGACACGATACTCACAGGTACTCCATGCAATCTCACAATCTCCTGCATGTACCGTTTCGCCAACGCTTCCGTTGACTGACCAATTCGAAATGGTATGAAATGAGCTGTCTTGGTCAATCGATCAACAATCACCCAAACTGCATTGTTGCCCTTTGGACTCCGTGGTAAAGCTGTCATGAAATCCATGGTTATATGTTCCCACTTCCATTGAGGAATCGGAAGTGGTTGCAATAAACCAGCAACCCTTTGATGTTCAGCCTTAACTTGCTGACGCACCAAGCATTTCGCTACAAAGCGAGCAATCTCCCTTTTCATGCCTTCCCACCAGAAATGCTGTCGTAGATCACGGTACATCTTCGTGCCTCCTGGATGTACAGAATAAGCGGAACTGTGCGCCTCCTTCATAACCTCTTCGCGAATGTCTCCTTTCGGCATACACAAACGGCTACTATATCGCAACGAACCATCTTCATGAATTAATAAGTCCGTTCGAAGTCCAGCTTCCACTTGTTCTTGAAACTTCTGTAATCTTGGGTCCTGTGACTGTGCTGCTTTAATATTATCGATCAATGACGACTGTACTTGCAGCTGCATCAACTGTCCTGAAGAATGCGGTAGCACAATCTCCAACTCGAATCTCCGAAAGTCTTCGATAAGCTCCTTCTGTGCAGTCAACATCCGAATCGCTGGCAACCGACTAAGCGCATCCGACACAACATTAACTTTCCCTGGAATGTACTTAAGATCAAGATCGTAGTCGGCCATCAGCTCCAACCATCTACGCTGCCTCATATTAAGCTCTTTCTGTGTGAACACGTACTTCAGGCTTTTGTGATCGGTGAATACTTCGACTCTTTCGCCCAATAGGTAGTATCTCCAAATCTTCAAAGCGAAAATCACTGCTGCTAGCTCCAAATCATGAGTCGGGTAATTCTTCTCATGGGTCTTCAACTGTCTCGATGCGTAAGCTATAACTTTCCCATGCTGCATCAAAACACATCCCCAACCTTTTCCAGATGCATCGCTGTGAATTACCAATCCTCCGGAACCGTCTGGTACAGTCAAAATAGGAGCGGTTATCAACCTTTGTTTTAACGCCTCAAAAGATGACGCACACCTATCCGTCCATACGAACGGTACTTCCTTCCGTGTAAGCTTGGTCAAAGGCTCAGCCAAACGAGCAAAATTTTCCACGAACCTTCTGTAATACCCAGCAAATCCAAGAAAACTTTTGATCTCTTCTACGTTCTTCGGAATTGGTCAATCTTGAATTACGGTGATTTCATCTCTGGATACGACATGCCCCAAAAACTTCACTTCTTCAAGCCAAAACTCACACTTGCTCATCTTCGCATATAATCTTTCTTGCCTCAATGTCTGCAGTGAGATCTTCAAGTGTTCTGCATGCTCTTCTATGCTCCTCGAGTAGACCAAAATATCATCAATGAACACTACTATAAACTGGTCCAAAAACGGTGAAAAGATTCGGTTTATCAAGTTCATAAACATCGTTGGTGCATTCGTGACTCCGAATGACATCACTAAATACTCGTAATGTCCATATCGGGTTCGGAACACAGTCTTGCAAATATCCTCTGATTTAACTCGGACCTGATGATATCCGGATCGCAAATCCAGCTTCGAGAATACCCTCGCGCCACTAAGCTGCTCGAACAATTCGCCAATGCGAGGGATCAGGTACTTGTTCTTAATAGTCATCTGGTTTAATTCTCGATAATCGATGCACATCCTCCTTGTGCTATCTTTCTTCTTGACTAGAAGAACTGGAGCTCCCCAAGGTGAATTGCTGCTGCGAATCCAACTCTTCTCAAGTAATTCGATAACCCGTTTCTTGACTTCTTCCAACTCCACTGGTGCCATTGGATAGTACGCCTTTGAGATTGGCGCTGCACCAGGAACAAGATCGATCGTGAACTCCACATCTTGTTTTGGCAGTAAACCCGAGATGTCCTCGAACACGTCCATGAACTCTCGAACCACAGCTGGCGCTTCCTCCTTATCAACTTCCATTGTCGAAAGAACCTGTTTGTCGGCCTAGCTCTAAACTCGACTGGTCCGACAGAACTGCTACTTCCAGCAAAACAAACTCCGGATGTCCGGGAATCTGGAAAATCACTTTCTTTGCCCTACAATCAATGTGAGTGTGGAAAGTGCCGAGAAAGTCCATTCCCAAGACAACATCATAGCTGCCGGTATCAACCACCAAGAAATCTGCAAAACATGAACTGGTAAGCAAACCAAGGTAATAAAACGACCATGGAACAAGGAAATGAATCAAGACCAGGACCCCAAGTTACTTAAATAGAGTACCGCATTGTAACCATACTGCAGTTCATGGGTACAATCACATAACTCCGTTCAAGTCACCCAAATCCTAGTATCAGAATCAAAGGAATAGGACGGGAGAAACAATAGGGAACCAAAAGATTTCAAGCCGAGATGCAAAGTTGTTTACATATCGTCAAGACAAAGGATCAAGAGAAAGATAAGATTCAAGAATCACGAGAACAATGTGGCAGGACATGTTCCTAATCACGGATTTTCTGATTCGTGTATTGGGTCCAATACCCAACTACAAAAGAATCAACCCGATTAACCTAAATCCTATGCCTCTGATACCAAACAAACCTTGTCACGCCCCGCTTCCCAGAGTGCGCTAAGATAGGCACGTGACAGAGCCAACCATGCTACCTGTGGCTAGGAAACATCCCTCCACAGTCACATTGCGGCTGTCTAGAGATATCAAGAACAGTAGAAATAAAATAAACTATCTAGTACATGCCCATGAGCCAGAATAAACGAGTCAAGAAATAATATGCGGAAGCAATAGATCCAATGAGCAATAACATCTGGAAAGTAAACATAACTAAACTGGATACTAACTAGATACTAACAGGATCCTCACTGCTCGGCCTGATGGCGGAAATACTCCTGATCAGCCTGCAACAAGGGTAGAGGAGCCGGGCCATGCAAAACCCAGACGTCAGTGCGTCATAATATCAATAACTCTAAGCAAGCATGATGTAATGAAATATGCATGCATGAAGTATAAACAGTAACAGGAATGCAATAAATAAACACGGATATAGAACAATGAAGTGTATCAATATATGTGACGTGCAGTGATCAATCTAAACTGTGCTACTGGGTTATCTATTCTAAAGTTGTTTGAAATCAATTAATGTAATCCTCATCGTAACCCATCGGTTTATGCCCCGTTCATTCCCCACGGGACCACAGTAACAAAATATAATAGACTGTGAGTTTATGTCCCGTTCATACCCCACGGGACCACGGTAACATGATGTAATAGCCCTTTGAGTTACGTTCAGCTACATTCTTGATTTCCCCATGCCCCCAAGTTATTTGTGTAAGTCAGGTATTGAATAATCTGGAGCTAATGCCAACACAGGATCAAGCAGGAACATGTTTGTCTATACAGACAACAGGATATGTCTATCGGGACAACATGTCAGGATTGTCCGCATTAGAAACATGATCAGGTAACATGTCAAGTAGTGATATATCAGGTCGTGTCAGGTAGTGAACATGTATCAAGTCAGGTCAAGTAGTAGTGTATCAGGTCATGTCAAGTAGTGCACAGGTATTAAGCAGGTGCTCATAATCGAACTGTAGCAAGTATTGAATCAGGGTGAAAATACGGATGTACAATAAAAGCATGGATGCACAAATATCGATCAGGGGTCACATCATGACTAAGTAGGATGCACAATTATCAAGCATGGTACACTAATACAACAGTAATATGAAATAATATGGTCTCGGCGTGCAACTAGATATGTAATAAACCGTACGGATACAGACGGATACTATAAAACTGTAAATCGGTAAAATTTGCTGAATATTAAAACACAAGCACTATTATTTATTAAATAGATATTGATATAATAATATTAACATGGATAACATATTCAAACTGATTAATAACTATAAAAGTGGTATTGATGAACCATGCACAAGAAAGTTCCGTTCAGAAATTCAGCTTCACCCTGATTTGTAAAATAGCTTAAAAATAACAAACTTTCTCCACGTCTTATACCAAAAAAAGATAATTCAATAAGGTTTTCATTTTTATAAGTTTAAGTATCTCAGGTTGTTCCTACAAAAAGTTATGAACATTCGAACTTGAAAGTTTGCTTCTGGAATTTCCCTAGACAGCAGTTAGAGATATTTTCATTTGCATTTTACGTTATTTAAACAATTTATTTTGCAAGTAAATATTTCTTAGAGTTATAGTATTCTGAGTTAGCTTCGTAACGAACTAAAGAACGTATACTAATAACTTTTCTATGATTTATAATGAATTTTATAAGGTAAGGCGTACAGTAAATTTCAGATTTGTCGTATCCGCTTTGCAATGACGTTTCATGTGTAAACTAAAATATTTTCAAACTATATTTTGTATAACATTATAAAATGCAGATTATAAACTAATTAAAGATAATAATAAGAAATATTACGACGATATATATTTTAAATGATATGGATGCAAACGGGTATCCGAAAACAGTAAAAGTTTAGTATGGATGTACAATGGGATGAACGGGTAACATTTTACTCATATGGATGCATAATACTATACCTAGTATGTGGCAAGATGATTTAGCATGCGAATACTTATGTAAATACTGATATGGATGCATACGGATGCCATATAACCGTAAAATGATAAACTGATAAATGTGGGATGTACAATTAAACAATATGAAATGTTATTATTCAATTGGGTGCAGTATATTGTAAGTCTAGCATGTATCAAGATAAATTTGCATGCACTAGATATGAAATAACTTGTACGGATGCATACGGATATCCGAAAACGGTGAAACATGCAAAATGATAATGTGGGATGGATGATTTAAAATACAAATGCTATATTTATTCAAATAGATGTAAATACAGTAACATAGCATGTAGCAAGATAAACTTGTCTCGATCGAATCACGCGACGGATACGCACGGCACGTCCGACGTCGGTAATTCGTCGCAACGCACACGCGGGACGGGTTCAGGCAAGGCAAGAGGTTGATCACACAGGCAAGGTATGTTCACTGGATCACTCGGATCGTCAGCGACGAGCACGGCTCCGGCGGTGATCACCGGAATCAAGAAACAAGATCAAGAAAAAGAAAGAAGAAAGAAGAAGTAAGAAGAAGAGGCTGTGTATTAAATAAGGAAGAAAAAAATATATATATAAAAATATATATATGTAGAGGAGAGAGAGAAAAGGGTTGTTAGTTTGTTAGGAAATTAGTTTAGATTTAAATTTAAAAAAATCTTTTATTAGTTAACTAAATTTTAATTTGTATCAGTTTATAAAATTTGATATTATGGTAAATACAAATATAGTCCAAAACATGTTCGGGTCGGGTCTAAAATTCAGTTTTAAAATACGAAAAATATACATGTCGACCAAAATTAAAGTTGGATATCCGGGTAACGAAAAAATGCATACCCAAGAACGGATGCACGTACGTGCGCGTAGCCATCCAAACATATCCGTTTCACTGAACAGGTCGAGAACAAGATGCGCGGATGCTACCACATGGTCAGGGGTATCACGTAGGCCATGCAATATATTTTTAAAATATTTTATGTGACTTAAATGTTATATAAAAATGCAGATGCCAGGTGAAATGCTAGTATGCAAATGAAAGTGCACGAGTTCACGTATCAAGTCAGAATAAATCATAAACATGAATCAAAACAGGTTTCAAGCATATGGGTCGGGTCGGATGCAAATACAGATGTCAAAATACTATTCGCACCTAAAACACAGTAAACCAAGAAACTACCATAAATAAAGAAATACTTGACTAGAACTGGTATAAATGAACTAGGGTGTTACATCTCTCCTCCACCATTTTTGGTGAGCCTGACCCTGCTAGGAACTCATCCTACCTACGCACTGCTATCGTCGTCCCGCTTTCTTGTCAAGACAAGATAAAAAGAAATGCATTTAGGGTTTCAAAGGGATCACATTAAGGCTTTGAAATGAATTTGAATTAGGGTTTTAATTAGAGGTTCGGATTCGAATTATTATGGGGGTCATCATGGGTGGGGGGTGGGGAATGAAGTTGTTGCAATTCATCGTAGGCAGACTTTAGCCTTGGCCAAGCCTATTGGACTGGCCCTAGCTTGAAGAGGCAAATTGATATCTTCTTCTTCATGTTAAAAGAAGAAGAGGTGTGAGTTGTTTTTCTTTTTAACCTGAAAATTGAATTGTTATTCCTTTCTTGCAATTAGCTAGAGTTATCTAGGAATGGTGATAGGGTTATCTAGGAGTAGCTAGGTTTACCATTTGTAGTTCCTAATTCCTGTTAGTGGTAATATTGGATTCCGACAATTGGGAAACGATGAAGCGAGAACACCCTTGTCTTTACTACCGAGCTCTAGAGAAGATGCGTTGGAGGTTCGGATTTGAATCTGGGTCATCATGGGTTGTATGAGAGGTGGGGGGTTTGAAGTTGTAAGAGATGGCGGGGTCTTCGATTTGCCGGACTGGCTAGGAGAGAAGAATATGGTTTTTCTTTCTTTCTTTCCTTCCTTCCTTCCTTCCTTTTGAGGTATTTTGGCTCAAAACAGCTCAGGGGCAAGACACAAGGTCTGTTTTGGATGGAAACATCAACAAAATGAAAGTTTGAGGGGGCAAAATACAATTATTTCAAAACAGTTAATTGCACATAACACCCTAGTAGTTTACTCCGTGTGGCATTGGTACCCTTTCAAGTAATTTATTGGCACAAACCCAGATTATGCTCATCAATTGAAATCTTCAGAGAACACTCATATTTAACTCTAAACAACAAAAACAACTTCTAAAGGAAGATTAGATGATCGCTTAGCTTATTTAAAATTGAATTTAATCAGAGCATTTTGTATCATAGAGCAGAGGGGGTGTTTGTGACAGTAATTTAATCGAGTGTCTGTGACACACATGAAGGTTACAGGTGTGTTTTGTGCAATTAACCCATTTAAAAAATAGGGCGCGGTTCATTGAAGCTTTTTTTGTCAAAAATGGATATCCATCGTTGATCGCCATAGCATTAAGGAAATCAATGCCTTGTATTATTCATTTTTTATTTTTGAGAGAGATACAAAATCAAGAAGAAATTGCAAATGGAATAAATAATATACCAATGGTGGATATCCATCTTCGACAAATCGAAAAGCGACATCTTTCATCGGAACCGTGCCCATATACAAAATCAAGAAGAATGGTGTTTCCTGTTTTTAGGATGCACTTGGTATATAGAATGGAAGATTACCGGAAATTCTCACATTCATGAGAATATGATGACCGTACATATAATTTCAATGAATCTTTGCATTGCCGCGTTTGGTATATTTCAATCATCTCTGATAATATATATATAATAACGACTGTAGGTCGGTGGCGGCTGGTCAGCAACCAATGGACGACAAGCAGGCGGTGGGAAGATGACCGACGGCGGTTGCCGGCCAATCATTGCCGGCCTAGGATAAATCTATCTTGGAAGGATTAAGATTCTCATGAAATATTGCATCTCGTTACGACGGTAATCCTATATTCCTAGTAATATTTTTTACACCAAAACAAAAGTGGTGATTTTTTTTTATGGATTCTAGGATTTATCCTACCAAGCGCATCTTGACACTGACACAAGGAAGTTTTTATGCATTTTAACTAAAATATTATTGCGTTTCTAAGGGGCTTTGGTGGGTTTGGGCTTATAGGGGTCAAACAGAATGCATAACCCTAAGTATTAAAGCCAAGTCCAACTTCATGTAAGTTCCATATGGATCCAAAAGCTTAAAAATCATTTATCAAGGCTAATAATCTTCTGTCATCAAACAATTAACATTAAAGTGCTTCATTTGTACTTCCGCATAATGGGTCATTTATTGGATGATTTACTACATAATTGATACATTATCATGCTGGTGGCTGCTCTTGAAGGGTACCAAAGCAATTTGGGTACAAAAATATTTTCACTTAGAATCCAATGGACCCGTTTAACTCTTTCTTTTACTCAATAAATCACTATCAATAATCATTATCACCCTATAATCTCTATTGTTTATTTTTTCAATTAAGCAATGCTTTATTTCCTCTCATTGATGCCTATCGGATGCCTCTTCAATGCCCTAAACCTTGGATTTGGAGTACTTGCAAGCATGCCTCCATTATTGTTGGCCATACATGTATGATGTTTATTTAGTAATTAAAGATTTCATAAGAAGTTTATGTACAAGAAAATCCATGGTTACCAAGTTACGTGTCTGTAATATACAAATGATGCATCATATAAAATGCCGCTAGAGTTCAAGACATGGTGACAAGATTTGATAAAATTTTCATTGGATTATCTTTTACCAAAGACCGGTTATATACTTTGAACTCTTTCCTATTTAAAGAGAAAATCGGTAAAACTAAAATTTTAGGGTCTGTAAATGCTTGCGTTCACTAATTAAGCCAGATTTTCTCAACGGATTGTTCAGTGAGATCTCGTAATTGCATTGTTACAAACTTAAAATTCAAATGTTTCTTTAAACCGCGGAAAAGAATTCCAGTAATTTATCGGTTCAGTTTGGCAGAACGCGGGTCTCCAGAACTGCTCAACTGTTTATATATTATATATTTCAATGTTGAATCTTGTTGTTTATGTGTTAAAAAATGACTAATTTGTCATCAAATTCTTCACGAAATCTTTGTAGAGTCAAGTATAAATTTCAAAAATCTTAGGGGAATGAGAGACCATGATATTTTCCATAAATTTAGAAAAGTATAATGGTTGATCATCATATTGTCAAAGCTGGTGGGTGGACCAATTGGACCATGCTGGGACCATCAAAGCAATAACAAAAAAGTTCATGGTTTCCATGAGCCATCCCTGTTCTGAATTATTATTGTGATATCTCGGTTAATTCTAATTTACTATTCTATAACCACTATAAAAAAATTGATATCCTATTTCCTCTAAACCCTCTATTCAGTATTTTCTTAATAGTTTTTTGAAAGGAAAAAAAGGAAACATTGTTGGCCTTTAAATATCCTATTGCTCAAATGGTTTTATGGCATATATTTTGGGATCACGAGTCCATGCTATCAAAATCAACGGTCCAGATTTTGTTCTTATCAGAATCGATGGTCAAGATTAGTGTAAAACAAGAAGAATGGGTATAAGTGATTTGTATGTATGATCTGTGGTCAGGATTGTATAAGAGTATCAATACTATTATTTTGAAACAGGAGAGGAGGCTCCTGGTCAATTTTTCTGTGAGAGATTCCAACTTCGATTGTCACTTTCTACTTTGAAATTATTATTTTTTAGTTTCATTCTATAGAGCAGAAATCCTATGTTGCATCCATTTTGCCGCTAGGCGTATGTATTTGATTTTTTAGTTGGAGTTGCGATTCTTTCAGAAAAGATGTGCTAAACGGGTTTCTTAAGAAATATTTTACCACTTGAAATGTTAAATATTTCTATAAATTTCTAGAATTTGAAAGATATTATTGGTGGAATATTTACTAAATATTCGAAACCATGCAGACCTGTAAATATAAATATAGAACGAGGAAAATGAGGATCAACAGGATATGAGAAAGCTTTTATAATCAACCAAAATATCAACAATCTATTAATTTTCGTAATGACAGGCATGACGCACGTTGATCGGAGCATTCTAAGACCTACACATATAAAAAGGACATAGAAGACAAAAGAAGGCTGACAATGAATACCACGCCACAAAAATAATTTCTAGATTTGTTCCGTGCTGTGTAGAAACATAATTCTAATATAAAAGAACATTTCTGTAGGGGTTGTTTTGAAAAAAGAAAGGCAGTAGTAATGGAACAGCTTCGTCTCCTGCAGCCCGCCGCGGTTTCAACCATGACCGTAACTGACACGTCATCTCTCCATCTCCACCGTCCATCCTCCGCGTATAAATCGAGCGGGAGTCTCCTTCTCCTCCCCTCCCCCGCTTTCTCTCTCCGAGAAAACGAGAAGAAAAGAGCGCCGAGCACCAAAACCCTAATCTTTCTCTCTCCTCAATATTTTGGTGGCGCAGGTTCTAATCATTCAGATCTCTCTCCTATTTATTCTAAATTTTGCGTTTTTAGCAGATTTACGATGCATTTCTTGCTGTTTTCTGGCACGATCTTTGAAAATGTGACCAACATATTAAGCAATTTCTGTAAACAGATTCGTTGTAGACCCTAATCGAGGAAAATGGCGGTCTCGATTCATCTCGGAGCTCGAGCGAGTTGTCCAGGGCTCAAAAGGGTCTCGCTGAGCTCGCTCTGTTCGTCGACGAGCAACAGTGGGCTTGGATCTGAATCGGCTGCAAAGCTTGTTTGTACGAGGGGAGAGGGGAGAATTGGAAAAAGGAGAAGTTTTTTGAAGGTCTGTTGCGAGAGAGGAGCGGCCGCGGTGGTAGAGAAGAAGAATGAGAGCTCGAGGCGGAATTTCGATGGGAAAAATGCTGACTTTAGCGTTGTGATGAAGTTTGGGGGATCGTCGGTTGCTTCGGCTGAGAGAATGAGAGAGGTCGCAAGCCTCATTTTGAGTTTTCCAGAGGAAAGGCCCGTGGTTGTTTTATCGGCGATGGGAAAAACAACAAACAAGCTATTGCAGGTACCTGAAATGGACGATTTTTTTTGTAAAAGATCAGTTTAGCATTTTATCAGATAAATTTTCTGGGTTTTGTTTAGGCTGGGGAAAAAGCGGTCAGTTGCGGTGTATCCAATGTATCGGAAATCGATGAGCTGAGATTTATAAAGGACCTGCATCTTAGGTTGGTTGTTTTAAGAATGGTTGAATAATTAGTTTTTTTTGGTTGTTTTAAGAATGGTTGAATAATTAGTTTTTTGGTGGGAGCCTAACTGTTGTTGTTTCTACTGTTCAGGACAGTTGATGAACTTGGAGTCGATAGGTCTACTATTTCCTGTGAGTTTTATTTATTGGTATTTGGGTTTCGAGGTTTTGAGTTTCTGACATATAATTAGAATAAATGCTACTACTTCAGTTCCTAAGTTTTTTGCAACATCATTTATGCTTATTATAGCATGATACTAATTTAATGCTTCTTGTGGTATAGCAAAAAGGTGCATGTTGTTTCATATTTTTTAAAGTTTGATTATTGATATTCAGGCAGTTAGAAACTTAAGGCTATGTTACTGTGTGTTCCAATATTATCAAAACAATTTCTCCTTTACCTGTATTCACTAACTACAGTCATCCTTAAATTGTATTGGTTGAAATTCCAATTATATTTAGATTTAAATACTTTTCCTGGAAATCTCATGAGTGTATTGTTAATAGAGATGTGAAATTATATAATTATGGGTGGCATAGTGTCTTAGGATCTTAGTGAAACATTAGAGGGGTGATGATGCAGACAAGCATTAATATGTGCTTAAATATAGTAATTCTCATGAATAAGAAAGTACTGGACTCTGGAGCATGATCTACAAATACATAACATGATTAAATAATCAGGGACAATTGCTCATCTGATACATATGTCTTGTAAGTGATCTAGGCCCTATTGTTAGTATCACAAGGAAGTATGATGCTTCGTGCTCCATAGAAAAATTCATTCGGATGGAGAGTATTAGGGCTTCAATGATGATTATCATCATCATTGACAATTTCATAACCTTACTTGATTGGGTATTATTAGCTACTTTGTACGAACTATAGTTTGATAATGTGTCCTTTCAGTTACCTAATTATTTTGGTGTTATAATTGACTCTGCAAAGAGAGAATGATCATGTGGTGTGTTGTGTCACCTAGCTTATAAATCTTGCAGACATTTTCATTTACAATGAAACGGTTTTGTTACTTCTAGATCTTAGTTCTTCATATTGTTTCAAATTTCAAATTTCTTTTTTGCCATAACCCTGACCAATTAGCTAACATTGTACTGTCAGCATACATACCATGATTTACCTTCTGATGTCAATTATGTATTCATGATCTTAACAAGAAACTGTATGCAATCTTTTCGCATTCTCTATTGAGATTCCATCTTCGTATCCTGATTGTGTTTTTGACTCTTGTCATATGCTCTGTGATGTTGGACTTTTGTGCTTACAGTTTTTCTGGATGAACTGGAGCAACTTCTAAAAGGCATTGCCATGATGAAAGAGTTGACTCTTCGTACGAGAGATTATTTAGTTTCATTTGGGGAATGCATGTCTACAAGAATTTTTACAGCATATCTAAACAAGATTGGTACTAAAGCAAGACAGGTATGCCACTGATCGTATGGAAGAACTAGCCTTCAGTAAGTAGCAAGGTTCAAGAACTCGGTTTCGGATTTGGTCTCTCATAATTTTATTAGTTTCGCTGGGTTTCGGCTTAGTTTTGCTAATCTAGGTTCGGGTTCCGGTTTCGACGGTAATACAACATACATAAGTGTAGATATATTAAATACTTAAATTTATGGTTCTATATTACAAGACAATGATCCTAGTGTTTAAAAATCCAGCCATGATGCAAAATATATTGAAAAGAGTACTTAAATAAGTATTAATATACGGTTTGGGTTCACTTTTTTGCAGTTTTCTAACAACGAAGGCCTACAATGATCACAATGACAGTAAAAGTGGTATAAAAAAATAAGTTTTTAAAGGTTTCGCCGAAACGATATTGTATGGTTGGTTTTGTATCGGTTTCGGGTTTCGTATCGGTCTCCATCGAAACCGATATGAAACCACCGCGTATCGGTGGTTTTGGCCGAAACCTCCAACCTTGGTAAGTAGAGCTTATCGACTACACAAATATATAGTACTTTATTATCGATCACATCCTTTGTCAGAAGAGTAAATGCAAATTGCTCATTTTGCAATATGAAGGTCATTTTTGTTCTCTCATTAAAAAAAGAAAAGGAATGAAAAGTTCTCTCGGAATATAAAGGCTGACTAGCCTTCATGTGAACCATTCAATACCATAAAATTGTGGCATTTCTTCTGCATAGTCATATTCTCATCTGTTGCATTGACTAGTATTCAGCATATTCATTTGCTCGTGTTTGTGTTGGAGTGAAGCCGGATAAAATACTTCCGAAAGAAATTACTCTCCATCACAAATGCTTTCACACATTCTGATACGTTATGCCCACTTTCTCATGATTCATCAAACCATTCAATTTCAAACTCCATTTCACTCTCAAACATCAAGCCTATCAATCATAATTCTAATCCTTCAACCTCTAAATCCATGATTAGAAATCATCCCTCCAAACTCATAAAACCCAACTCCGCTACAAACCCATCTAAAGTGCCTTCAAATATCATTCCTCCATCCTCAAATACTACCGTATCTCATTCCTCTCTTTTACATCATGATGGATCTTGGAAAGTTGTAAACCGTAAACAATTCGAAGGACGAAATCATACCGCAAGCCGGGTACTTTCTTCTAATTCCAAGTACTGGGAGAAACCTTGAACGTTGTTGATGTTAAACCATTGATGGCTCAAGAAATCCAAACAACTAATCATGATGCCATCGCGAATGCCCCTGCAAGTGCCAATGCATCAAATGACCAATTGTTAACAAATGATGATAGCTACTCCAAGTGTGTTGTGTTGGAATGTAGGGGGCCTCAACGTTGACCCAATAAGGTAGAAGAATATCGGCGCATTGTAAAAGAAAAATCAATCGACATTCTTTGCCTAGTTGGAACTAAAGTCAAAATGACTTCGGCTAATCTACCTAAATTCACTTTTCTCGAAGATGAATGTTCCTTCAACAATTTTCAATGTGCTCGAGGAAGAATTTAGATCAAATTTAATAAAGAGGTATTCTATTAATCTCCTTTCTTCAATGGACCAACTTTTCCATTTTCACGTTTGAGATAGTTTTCATGATTTCTTTTTGTCCGTGGTTTATGGACAAAATGATGTGTACTATCGAAATAGACTTTGGAATGAACTTGAGTTTATTTCATCTTCTATCGACAAACTATGGTTAGTTGTTAGATACTTTAACATTGTCCGTTTTGCACATGAAAAAATTGGTGGTAACCCGGCGAATACTTTTAATATGAACAACTTCAACTAATGCCCTTTTTCTTGTGAAATTGATGATATGGCATATCAACTTCACTTGGAGCAACCACAATCCTATTAATCATATATGGAAAAACTTGATCGAGTTCTTTGCAATATTCTTTGGACGGAAACTTATCCAAATTCCACCGCTAACTTTCTAGAAACGGGTGTTTCCTACCATTCTCTCATACATGTCAGAAGTTCCGTTATTGCTCTCACACCTAAATCTTTCAAGTTTCTTAACGTTTGGGCCAATCATCTGGAGTTTCTAAGCGTAGTCGAAAATGCATGGAAGGGATACTACTCCGGCGATCCAATTTCTATCCTTTACAAAAAACGTAAAGATGTTAAGATTGCATTGAAAAGTTGAAGCACAGAATGCATTGGTGATATCCAATTAAAAATCAATGACGCGAGAAGAGATTTATTCAACATCCAAACTAATATTGATGCTAATCCTCTTGACTCGAATCTATGCTTCTAAGAACGAGAAGCCGTAAGCATGCTCAATCATATTCTTCAACTTGAGGAATTTATTTTCAAACAAAAATCAAAGGTCGATTGGCTTCATTTGGGGGATGGAAATAATAAATTATTCTATGTGGCTATGTGTAAAAAACGATGCTCCAATCACATCAATTCTATCCAACTTGAGGATGGTTCATTCACTTCCGATTCTTCTACCGTTGCTTCTAAAGCTGTGCATTTTTATCAAGAACTCCTCAACTCATCTCACCGATATTAATATTCTTTAGTTGATAATGGGCCGGAACTTAAGGAAGCACATTCATGACATTTCCAAACCCATTACCACAACAACAACAACAACTGAACTTTTTATCCCAAGCATATGGGGTAAGGCTACATGAACCAACATGAGAATCACACCGGGTCCAGCACATGAATCGTCCGCCTCCACTCACTCCTATCGAACAATATACTTCCATCGAGTCCTTTGGCAACCATATCGTTTCGTATCACCTCCATCCATGTTTTCTTCGGTCTCCCTTTTGCCTTTTTGCCATTGTCCATATCGAGAGTATCTATTCGTCGAACCGGTGCTTCCATAGGTCTGCGTCGCACATGACCAAACCATCTTAGCCGGTTTTCCTGCATCTTCTCCTCCAAAGGTGCTACACCAACTTTTGCACGAATATCCTCATTTCGCACCTTATTTTTTCTAGTGTTACCGCACATCCAACGAAGCATGCGCATCTCCGCTACGTGCATCTTCTGTGTATGATGCTTCTTAGGAGCCCATCATTCTGTACCATATAATAAGGCAGGCTGAATAGCGCTCCGATAAAACTTTCCTTTCAATTTTAATGGAAAGTTACGATCACACAAAATCCCTGTTGCACTCCTCCATTTCAACCAACCAGGTTGGATCCTTTGATTAACATCACTATCGATCTCCCCATTCTTTTGGATGATGGAACCTAGATATCTAAACTGATCGTTCGGTGATTGTAGGCACCCCCATTGAGATGGGAATATGCACGCGCTTGTCAGGCGTACTACAGATTCCCCCTGCCTAGGGTAGGCCGGGGTTTAATGATTGTGGGGATCCGAATCTCCGGCAGCCGCGGACTAAGCTGCCGTAAATTAGGCGAGGGAACCTCCGATTAACGGGTTAAACTGGTCATGCGAACTCAATGTGCATTATCGTGTTTTGAAGGGGGTCTTGGATGTATCGGGGGTTCCGCAGAGTTTTTACGGGGGTCCCGCTACCCGGATAGCGGGCTGGGGTCAAGGGGACTAGCAGCCCCCTTGCGGGGTGCGGGGCAACGCCCTGGCCCAAATTTTTTGGGGAGGGATAGTGCTGTAGAGTACGTGTATGTGTGTGTATATATGTATATATATATAAGGGGGAAAAGGAATCCAAAGGATGCGTGGGGCCAACGCCTCACGTGCCTAGCACGCGAGCGCTCTGGGCGCTGGGCGCACCACGTGTCGGCACGTGGGCGCGAGCGCTCGAGCGCTGGGCGCGCCACGTGTCGGTACGTGGACGCAAGCGCTCTGGGCGCAGGGCGCGCCACGTGTGCGCTCTGGGCGTCAAACAGAAAGGGGACTTTGGTCCCCTTCACTGGGAGCTGTGCTCCCGATTTGTGGAGTTAAACTCCCAAAGGTTTTAGAAATGATCAAAGGGGGCTTCTTTGTTTCTCCCATTGGTTCTGGATCTTCCCAGGATGGGATTTTTGAAGATGGGTCTCCTCCTTCCTCCTCTATTGGCTGGGTCTTGAAGAACAAGAAGTATGAGATCTTAAAGATCTCTTCTTTTTGAGATCTGATGGAAGATCTGAATTCCCCTTTGTGGGTTTCGTGGTGGAAAACTACTTAGTTTTGGAAAAGAAAGAGTAAAACTCTTGATTTAATTCAAAAGAAATGAGAAGGTTTAGAACCTTGGAGAAGTAGCAGGAGGCATAAAGAATCTTAGTTTTTGGGGAATGAAAATTGTATATTAGATATTTTCATCATGTTGCCTTATATAGGCTTACATACTTACATATAGCCCCTTGGGCTTTTCAAAATGACATTTTACCTATCCCATGGCTCATGTGCCATTTGTTTTTGCACATAAGCCATGGGCTTACAAAAATTTGGCTTTATGTCCATTTTGTTTACATTCATGCATAAAAAATTACATAAAAATTATTTATTACATGATTTTGTTGTTGGCATGGGGAGGCTTGGCCGTGGGTTTGGCTTGGGCATGAGCCCGCTTGACCTGGGCTTGGGCCCACCTGGCTTGGGGTTGACCTTGACCTGGTCAACCGGGCTGTAAATTTTTACCCCAACAAAGCACCCCCCATCAATAAATGCACACCACATATGTGGGTCGTGTGCGTGAAATTGATGGATCTTCTTTCGCGTGGAGGCGACTTGCTTTGGTTCCCTCTTTTTTGGGATGCACTGCCCTTTTAACGACATGGACGGTCGACGCTTGACGCGTTTCCGAGACGGAGTGTCTGTGGTAGACTTTTCCCTGGCCCGGAGTGATCTGGTTCCTGCTTTGTAGGAAGCCTGTGTTGCCGTTTTTGCGACATGGACGGTCGACGCTCTGATCCGGAGCGATTTGGGTTCCCGATTTGTGGGAAGCCTGCACTGCCGTTTTCGCGACATGGACGGTCGACGCTCTGATCCGGAGCGATTTGGGTTCCCGATTTGTGGGAAGCCTGCACTGCCCTTTTCGCGACATGGACGGTCGACGCTCTGATCTGGAGCGATTTGGGTTCCCGATTTGTGGGAAGCCTGCACTGCCCTTTTCGCGACATGGACGGTCGCGACATGGACGGCCGACGCTCTGATCCGGAGCGATTTGGTTCCCGATTTGTGGGAAGCCTGCACTGCCCTTTTTGCGACATGGACGGTCGACGCTCTGATCCGGAGCGATTTGGGTTCCCGATTTGTGGGAAGCCTGCACTGCCCTTTTTGCGACATGGACGGTCGACGCTTGACGCGTCTCCGAGACGGAGTGTCCGTGGTAGACTTTTTCCTGGCCCGGAGTGATCTGGTTCCTGCTTTGTAGGAAGCCTGCACTGCCCTTTTCGGGACATGGATGGTCGACGCTCTGATCCGGAGCGATTTGGTTCCCGATTTGTGGGAAGCCTGCACTGCCCTTTTTGCGACATGGACGGTCGACGCTTGACGCGTCTCCGAGACGGAGTGTCCGTGGTAGACTTTTTCCTGGCCCGGAGTGATCTGGTTCCTGCTTTGTAGGAAGCTTGCACTGCCCTTTTCGGGACATGGATGGTCGACGCTCTGATCCGGAGCGATTTGGTTCCCGATTTGTAGGAAGCCTGCACTGCCCTTTTTGCGACATGGACGGTCGACGCTTGACGCGTCTCCGAGACGGAGTGTCCGTGGTAGACTTTTCCCTGGCTCGGAGTGATCTGGTTCCTGCTTTGTAGGAAGCCTGCACTGCCCTTTTTGCGACATGGACGGTCGACGCTCTGATCCGGAGCGATTTGGTTCCCGATTTGTGGGAAGCCTGCACTGCCCTTTTTGTGACATGGACGGTCGATGCTTGATTTGACTTGCTCTGCTTCTTGCAGTGTCAGGGGTGAACTTGACTTGCTCCGCTTCTTGCGGTGTCGAGATTGGATTCTGACTTGTTCCGCCTTCTGCGGTGTCGGAGTTGAGGTTGACTTGTTGATTGTGATTTGGGTTGACATTAGCATCGCTATACTGGAACATGGTACCAGGAGCGAATCATCATCTGTCTTTGAGAGGATTTTGGGATTGGTTTGGTGGCTTAAGATACAGGTTTAGATCCCTATCACCTAAGGCTTTTCAATTTTATGGGCCGTAAGGGTCCCATAAAAGCATTTTCTCCCTACGAGTCGAAAGGATCTCGTAGGTGTATTTTCTCCTTAGGAGTCGTGGGGACTCCTAAGTGTGTGGCTCCTGTGTGAGTCGTAAGGATCTCACGCGGGAATTTTCACCTCACAAAGTCGAGGGGACTTTGCGAGTGCATTTCATCTCTTTTTTTCTTACGAGTTTGCGACATTTCGGGTTTTCACAAACCTGCCGGCAGTCCTACTGTTTTTACTCACGGAGCCCTTTCGGGTTTTCATCCGTGCCCATTTTGCTTGTGGACATACCGTTTTTTTTGCGCTGGTGGGACTTTAAAAGTAGTCTCATTGGCAGGACTTGGGAGAGATTGGGATTGTTTTATGCCCGTGGATTGTATACGGTTTTGCAGGGTGTATGATCCAGACCGTAGGGCCGGAAAAATTTCGGGACTTTGTTGGCGTCTGCATCGCTACACTGGAATATGGTATAAGGAGCGACTCATCATTCGCCGTTTGGGATATGGGGTTTGAAATTTGGTTGGCGTCTGTATCGCTGCACTGGAATATGGTACCAGGAGCGACTCGTCATTCGCCACTTGGGGATTGGGGAGCGATGGCTTAGGAGACAGGTTTAGATCCCTATTGCCTAAGGCTTTTCAATTTTATGGGCCGTAAGGGTCCCATAAAAGCATTTTCTCCCTACGAGTCGTAAGGATCTCGTAGGTGTACTTTCTCCTTAGGAGTCGTGAGGACTCCTAAGTGTGTTTTTCCTTTATGAGTTGTAAGGATCCCACAAAGGTTTGTTCTTCTCATGTATCGTGAGGACACATGAGTGAGTCTTCTCAATGGAGCATAATTCCAAAGGCGAAGACCAGCCGCGTAACTGGTGATTACGGTGAGGCATGGGTATGATGAGAATTATTTGAGCCCGTGGATTGTATACGGTAGTCAATTTGGGGACCGGCCGTAGGACCGGAAGAATTTTGGGAAACTGGATTTGGTTGGCGTCTGCATCGCTGCACTGAAATATGGTACCAGGAGCGACTCATCATTCGCCGTTTTGTTTTTGTTTTTGTTTTTTTTACCGCGATTGCTCTATCATTTCAGCCTTTCTTATCGCGAAGGTCGCGATTGCCCTATCATTTCGGCTATTTATTCGCGGTTGCCCCATCATTTCGGCTGTTTATTTTCATCTTTATTTTTACTCGCTGATTTTTATTGCGAGTTGCCCCATCATTTCGGCTTTTCTTTATTTTTCTTTTATTTACATATTTTTTTGTTTATTTACATATATATTTTTTACATTCCCAGTTTAACGACTTAAAGGTCGATTGTTCCCAGTTTAAGGACGTGGTGGTCGTCTGTTTCCAGTTTAACGACGTCGTGGTCGTCTGTTTCCAGTTTAACGACGTGGAGGTCGTCTGTTTCCAGTTTAACGACGTAGAGGTCCTCTGTTTTCAGTTTAACGACGTAGAGGTCATGTGACGAGGAGCTTAGAGAAGATACCTTATTGAGCAGCTGTAAGGGGCACCGCTGGAGCTTGCCCGAGATGCCTTATTACTTTGTCGGTGTTGATGGCCTTGCCCCCCAGCTGGGGCCAAGAAAAATCGTTCAAATACCGACTTGCATTCGAATATGGCAATTGGAAATTGTTAACCTGCAAATAGAAACATTATTTCAGTATAGGCAATCGATATGTATATTGATTGAGTTCGCATGAACATTTAACCCGAAATATGGGAGGAGAGATGGTCCCACCGGGCGTGCCAGAATCTGTAGTGTGTTTTTCGTCACCCCATTGAGATGGGAATATGCACGCGCTTGTCAGGTGTACTACAGATTCCCCTGTCTAGGGTAGGCCGGGGTTTAATGATTGTGGGGATCCGAATCTCCGGCAGCCGCGGACTAAGCTGCCGTAAATTACCCCTCGCCTTTGGAGCGAGGGAACCTCCGATTAACGGGTTAAACCGATCATGCGAACTCAATGTGCATTATCGTGTTTTGAAGGGGTTTTTGGATGTATCGGGGGTCCCGCAGAGTTTTTACGGGGGTCCCGCTACCTGGATAGCGGGCTGGGGGTCAAGGGGGCTAGCAGCCTCCTTGCGGGGTGCGGGGCAGCGCCCCGGCCCAAAATTTTTTGGGAAGGGATAGTGTTGTAGAGTACGTGTATGTGTGTGTGTGTGGGGGGGGGGAAAGGCATCCAAAGGATGCGTGGGGCCAGCGCCTCACGTGCCTAGCATGTGAGCGCTGGGCGCGAGCGCTCTGGGCGCGCCACTTGTCGGCACGTGGGCGCTGGACGCGCCACGTGTCGGCATGTGGGCGCAAGCGCTCTGGGCTCAGGGCGCGCCACGTGGGCTTAAGCGCTCTGGGCGCTGGCGCGCCACGTGCTCGGCACGTGGGCGCAAGCGCTCTGGGCGCTGGGCGTGCCACGTGTCGGCACGTGGGCGCAAGCGCTCTAGGCGCTGGGCGTGCCACGTGTCGGCACGTGGGCGCAAGCGCTCTGGGCGCTAGACGCTGGGCGTCAAACAGAAAGGGGACTTTGGTCCCCTTCACAGGGAGCTGTGCTCCCGATTTGTGGAGTTAAACTCCCAAAGGTTTTAGAAATGATCAAAGGGGCTTCTTTGTTTCTCCCTTTGGCTCTGAATCTTCCCAAGATGGGATTTCTGGAGATGGGTCTCCTCCTTCCTCCTCTATTGGCTGGGTCTTGAAGAACAAGAAGTATGAGATCTTAAAGATCTCTTCTTTTTGAGATCCGATGGGAGATCTGAGTTCCCCTTTGTGGGTTTCGTGGTGGAAAACTATTTAGTTTTGGAAAAGAAAGAGTAAAACTCTTGATTTAATTCAAAAGAAATGAGAAGGTTTAGAACCTTGGAGAAGGAGCAGGAGGCACAAAGAACCTTAGTTTTTGGGGAATGAAAATTGTATATTAGATATTTTCATCATGTTGCCTTATATAGGCTTACATACTTACATATAGCCCCTTGGGCTTTTCAAAATGGCATTTTGCCTATCCCATGGCTCATGTGCCATTTGTTTTTGCACATAAGCCATGGGCTTACAAAAATTTGGCTTTATGCCCATTTTGTTTACATTCATGCATAAAAAATTACATAAAAATTATTTATTACATGATTTTGTTGTTGGCATGGGGAGGCTTGGCCGCGGGCTCGGCTTGGGCATGGGCCCGCTTGACTGGGCTTGGGCCCACCTGGCTTGGGGTTGACCTTGACTTTGACTTGGTCAACCGGGGTGTAAATTTTTACCCCAACAGTGATATCTCTTGCCCTTCTAATGTTATACCAATATGGTTTTGACTTCTCCGGTTACTAAATTTGCAATGCATATATGCTGTCTTGGACCTGCTCAATCTGAATCCCCGAGATTCCAATGTTTGCCTCCATAATTCCAATTTGGCATTAACCTCTGCTTTCGTCTCATTTACTAGAACAATATCATCAGCGAATAGCATACACCAAGGTACCTCATCTTGGATAGTTCTAGTAAGTTCATCCATCACGATGGTAAACAT
This sequence comes from Agapanthus africanus, assembly GCA_030015575.1. NCBI lineage: Eukaryota > Viridiplantae > Streptophyta > Magnoliopsida > Asparagales > Amaryllidaceae > Agapanthus > Agapanthus africanus. Next base: position 307,328,027 of record CM057339.1, read on the forward strand.
GAATGGACTTAATGCAGATCCTTGATGTAAACCAATTGTAATCGAAAAATCACTTGTTAAGCCTCCGCAGGTTCTGACATTTGCCACTACTCCATCGTACATATCCTTGATTATGTCAATATACTTGACGGGGACCCCCTTCTTCATCATTGTCCCCCATAATACCTCTCTAGGTACCTTGTCGTACGCTTTTTCTAAATCAATAAATATCATATGCAAATCTTTTCTTCTCTCTCGAAAACGCTCGACAGGTTGACGAAGCAAATGAATAGCCTCTGTTGTCGATCGTCCAGGCATGAACCCAAACCGGTTCTCTGTTAACTTAATATCCTTCCTTAGCCTGTGTTCAATCACTCTCTCTCAAAGTTTCATGGTGTGACACATAAGTTTTATTCCACGGTAGTTTGAGCAACTTTGAATGTCATCCTTGTTCTTGTAGATAGGTACAAGGATACTTTTCCTCCATTCATTTGGCATCTTTTTTATCTGCCAAATCTTATTAAACAGATCTGTCAGCCATTTAACGCCTATTTCTCCTAAGCATCTCCAAATCTCGATAGGAATCCCGTCAGGACCAACCCCTTTTCTTAAACTCATTCTGTTCAAAGCTTCTTTAACCTCAGGTAGTCTTATTTTACGCATGAAATCACGGTTTATATTTTGAGATTGAATGACAAGTCCGTCCAAATTCTTAGTAAAGCTCTCATTGAACAATTTGTCAAAATAATCTCTCCGTCTTTCTTTGATATCCTCATCTCGAACTAAAATCTTATGATTTTCATTTTTGACACACTTCACCGCATATAAGTCTCTAGTCTTCCTTTCCCGCATCCGAGCAATCCGGTATATATCATTTTCAGCATTTTTAGTGTCTAATTTCTCGTACACCTCCTTGTAGACTTTAGATTTAGCTTCCCGAACAGCTTTCTTAACTTCCTTTTTAGCCATTTTATACTTCTCAAATCTCTCCACATCTCTACTTTTCTTCAAATCTTTATAAGAATCCATTTTAATTTTAATAGCATCCTTTACTTCTTCATTCCACCATGATGTGTTCTGAGATGGTGGAGCACCACCTCTCGACTCACCAAGTAGATCTCTAGCTACCTTCTTGATACAACTAGCCATTTTGTTCCATGTTCTGTCTGAATCATCTTTCGACTGCCAATCCGCTTTTTGGACTACACGATCTTTTAAAGTCTTTTGATTACCTTCTTTCAATCGCCACCATTTAATTTTAGGCTCTACCTTACGTCTAATCTTCCTAAGTCCTCTTCTAAATCGAAAGTCTAAAACTAAAAGTCTATGTTGAGTGGTTACACTCTCACCTGGCACTACCTTACAGTCGATACAACAATCTTTATCTATTCTTCTCGTCAGAAAAAAGTCTATTTGACTAGCACTTGATCCGTTCCTAAAAGTGATAAGGTGGGACTCTCTTTTCCTAAACCAGGTGTTTGCTAAGATCAAGTCATAAGATAAGGTAAAATCTAGAATCGAGTCACCTATTTCATTCCTTTGTCCAAAACTAAAACCTTCATGGATAGTATCAAACCCACTACGACTAGTACCTACATGTCCATTAAGATCACCACCAATAAATAACTTCTCTCCACTAGGTATACTTTGCACTATCTCGTCTAAATCCTCCCAGAATAGACGCTTACTAGCGTCATCAAGATCTATCTGTGGTGCATAAGCATTAATAACATTAAGGATCTCTCCACCTAGAATAAGCTTAACCAGTAAAATTCTATCATCTTTTCTCCTAATCTTAACTACATCCTCAAGCAACCGTATATCTATGATTATGCCTACCCCATTACGATTTTTATCTCTACCCGTATACCAAAGCTTATAACACCAAGGCTCTATGACTCTACTCTTTTCACCTATCCACTTAGTTCCAAACCCATCACCAGTGAGATTAAAAATGTGATTTTCAATGCTGATACTATAAATTCTTCGGGGTCGGATGGATTCAACAATCTTTTCTTTCAAAAAGTTTTGACCTATCGTTGGAAAATTGGTCAAAAAAGCTATTCTTTATTTTTTTAAATACGGCTAAGTTACTGAAATGTGCCAACTTCACTTTTATTTCTCTTATCCCGAAAACAAAAAATCTGATTTCATTCCCTGAATTTAGGCCCATCTCTCTTTGAAATTGTATTTATAGAAATATTGCCAAAATTCTTGCATTTAGACTCTAGTCTATTATGCCACATTTCATTCCCTTTACTCAAAGTGCTTTTATTCATGGTCGAAATATTGAAGATAATATTCTTCTTGCTTCCGATTTGATTCATAATTTTCACCAACTGAATGCAAAAAATGGTTGTGCAAAAATTGATTTGCACAAAGCATTTGATTCCGTTATAGAGATTTTCTTTTACATATTATGGATCAAAGAGGCTTTCCTTCAATTTGGCTCAAATGGATCTGGACTTGCGTATATAAACTGATGTCCTCGATTAACTTGAGTGGCATACAACATGGTTACTTTAGTTCCACTTCCGGTTTACGGCAAGGTGATCCTCTTTCGTCTTACCTATTCACATTGGTGATGACTTCTTTTTCACAATTTTTACAAGAAAAAGTGGATTTCGGTGAATTTGAAACTATTGATAGGAGTTCTCTTAGTATCTCTCATATTCTTTATGCCGATGAAATTCTTGTTCTTGGAAGAAGTGAGATGATATTCGCCACAATTTTAAATGAAGTACTTAATACCTTCTATTGCATCTCCGGTCTAAAAGCAAATAGAAATAAGAGCCATATATTTTTTTCTTTTACGGTGGTGTTGAGTTGCAAATTGCCGATTCTTCAAACACTTGGTATTGAGGAGGGGACGCTTCTTTCTATATATCCCGGTCTTCCATTTTCTTCTAAAAGTCTTAGTGCTATCATGTGCCAGCCTCTCATAGATAAGATGACTCGACTTAGCGGATGAAAATTCAAGTTTCTCTCAGTGGCCGGATGTTTTGATCTTCTCCGATCGACTCTTCTCGTTTACCAAATGTATTGGTCACAAGATTTCAACCTTCCGAAAAGAGCTTTTAAAAAAGTAGAATTCATTTGTCGGAGGTTTTTGTGGGGCAACTCGAAATTTTCTACAATTAAATGAAATGGTATTTGCAAGCCGAAAGAGCGAGGTGGTTTGAGCATCTTTAGTCCACATGATTGCAATCTTGCATCACGTCTTAAGTTTTGTTTGAAACTTTTTCATAAAGAAGGTTTTTGGGGTTTATGGACCCATTTGGTGTTTGTTGCACCTTCAAGGAGAAATAATTTTTGAACTTTTTGGACCACTTCGTCATCGTGGAGATCTTCGAATACGAATATTCTTCATATAAGAGATCTATCTATATAATACATTAAAAAGCCATAAGCTAGAATATTCCTTGGCATTTGCCAACAAATTTGATTAGGACCCTTGAGATTCTTTGCAAGTTGCAACCAACGCTTGCTCATCCCTGCTTGAAATTAAAAGGTGAAAATTTATGAATGCCCCTTCCTTATATTTCTCTCTCAACAGATATGGGCCGGAAAAATTCCATTTTGCCCCATACTTATAAATGTGTTCACATTGAAACCTCGACTTCTTTAGAAACTTATATTCAATATGGCCCCTTTTATTCCTTACAATTTTCTTACTACCCACTCCTAAGTTTAAGCTCCTTGATTTGATAAATGGACAATTTAGCTTGGGCCCTTGCTATTTCTATGCTTTTACATGGAGTTGGTCATGCATTGGATGCGAAGTACATTTATTTTACAAGTTTGAAAATTTTCAGTCATTCAAATGTTGAGTTTTCTTAGGGAAAATTCGTCCAGAAGCTTTTATTAATACTTTAAATGCTAATTTAGACCAGTTACTGATCCATTACATGTACAAAACTATTCTTTGTTGGAATGCAACCCGTTTAGGAATTGAATCGTTGACCTATTGGTATATTTAAAAGACCTATTGGTATATTGATCTTGAGAGGAAATTCTTACCGCATGACCTATGCCAATTGGTATATTTAAAAGACATTCATTGCTATAAATTTTTGCCAACGTTGCGAGACCTGTGTTGGTGCTAAGATATGGATCACTGTAGATCATCTACTTGCCTCAATATTTTATGTATATATTTAATCACTTGGCAATTTTTGGTGAAAAACAGCAACTATTCTTAAATTACTACCGTTAAAGCACGGTTACACACACACACACACACACACACACAAGGTGTATCCAGATCATCAAGCTCAATTTTGGCTCTATGTGGAAAATTAGCTTTAGCCGCATTTTTTTCTGGAGACTTCCCTTCAGACTCTTGGTTCAGGTGTTAAAGCTCAATTTTGGCTTCGAAAAATTAGCTTCAGCCCTGATTTTTTTTTCTTTTTAGAGATTTTCATTTGAACCCTTGGATAAATATTTGTAGCTGACCATGGATTGTCAAACTTTTCAATCACCTCTTCTTATTCTTGTATGGTTGCAATTAAACACGTGAGTGAATCATAAGCTTGGAAAATTACATGTACCTCCCAATCGTAATGATAGCACTAAACTATTTATCTATGCTTTCAATTAGAATATTTGATTGCTACCTGTATTTTTATGCAATTATTTAAGATTGTCGATAACTAAATATAACTTAGTACTAATTACTTATTATGAATAAAAATAATTCTTCTTCTCACTTCGCGCAATTTTTATGAGAAAAGAAGTGAAAAGCCACCCGATCTTTTCCTTATAAAACTTTTAATGGACTAAAAAATTCGGATTGTATCCAGATCGAGCTCATTTTTTGTCGTTTTCCATGGGAAATTAATAATCCGTCCCTCGCTTTTAATGTAAATCTGCATTGGCCCCTTTAAATAAAGGGTGAATACTGATTGGAAAAATTTAGACTATGCCCCCTAGGTTTTAAGAAAATTTGCATTTGGTCCCTCTTATGTAACATATTGGAAAATTAGATTGTGCCCCTTCCATTTGAATTTTTTTTCATTCAAATCCTTTACGACGTATCTTTTGGCCTTTGTAAATTTTTCTACATATGGCTAAAAGACTAAAACTTTCATTTTAGTTTCTCTTGACAATGTGTCTTTGTAGTTTACTGGAGTGGTACCCATTGCTAGCGCTAGGTCATGCGATCGCAGTCATCAGACTATGATCGATCTCAGAACCGTTCCTATCTCTATTTTGTGTGGCTTTCGAATTAAAACAGAAGTGATACAATTGTCTTAACTTTATGACGTTTTTGGCTAATAATCAACCTCTTAAGTAGGTGGGTTACTACCGATGAATATATAAATGATTTATTTATTTCTTTAGATATATTTTCATGTTAATTATTTTTATTCGCGCACGGTACAAATATAAATTATGGGATAATATCTTCCTTTAATTGTCGTTAATTATTTTGTATTTAATTAACTGTCATAAATATTCTATATCATGCAACATTTTTTTATGACTTATTTACATTTATCTAGATCATGCAAAATATCAAAACGTAAACTTTGCAGCTTTTTCATGGGCTTGTGCATCTGCATGGGGCCCTTTTCCAGTAGTTCAAAGAGAAAGTCGAATATCGGATTCATGACGGGGGCTTCAACTTACCTTTTTCTTGATCCTTGGATTGAGAGAAATTCTCTTTTTGATATTTTTGGAGAGCAATTAGCATATGAATTTGGTATCCCACATGGCAATTCCAAACTTTCGGTCTTTATTCATGATGGAGAATGGTTACTACTTCAATTTACTTCATCGAGTACAATGAAGGCTTTGGAGTTGATTATATTGATCATTATTGATAGATCTGTCACCGGCGACACTTTATTTGGGAAGTCTGAAAATTCACAACAAAATCGGCGAAGTTATCATTCCTAACACAGCCTTCCTTTAAATATTCTTGGGCTAATTTTGTTTGTTTCATGAATCCATTCTGAAGATTTTTTTTTATTTATGGCAAGAAACACTTGAAAAATTGAAAACCCTTGATGTACTTCAAGCAAGAGGTATTAGTCAAGGAGAACAATGCATTTTTGCAAAGCCCAATCCGAGTGTCATAAATATCTATTCTTTGAATGCCAATTTTCTAGTTGAGCGATACAAGCATCTTTTGCACGTTGCGGTATTTGCAATATACCTTCTAATCTTCAGGACATCATAGATTTCATCCAATTGATGTTCTCGAGTAAGAAACCAATCGGAACGCTCCTTCGTATGGTGGTTGCAAATATTATTTGGCATGTTTGGAAATAACCGAACTATAGAATTTTTAGGTACTAATATAGGCCTAAAGAGATTGTTCTTCGGAATGTGATCTTCGATACTTCAATTAGGATAACTAAGTTTTTTTATGCTAATGATTTGGGTAGTGAACCAATTGCTCGAAATTGGAATGCATTGCCTCCCTTTTTAAAAGTTCGATCTTGAGTTATCGGTTTGTGATAGCTTTGATCTTGGATTCTTGTACTTGTAATTATATTTTATTTTAATATATAAAAATTCGGGCCTTTTGCCCTCGCCTTTGGCAAAAAATATTCATTTGCTTGTAGTGGCTTGCTACTAGGCTTCTGTACACCGTGTTCTCTGGTCATTCCATGTGAACTATTTTAAAACACTAACATTTTCCATTTTTTATACATAATTAGGTTCTGGCATTTATCATGATGACTAGCAACCATATATAGTTATTTCTCTTGTATTGGCTTTTCTTATGCATCAGTATTCATTCTACAATGTTGTCCTGACATTTGTTATTTTGATTACTATTCATATTTACTTACATGTAATGCCCTCGTATTGGCATGCTCTTAGGCTACAAGCCCAGGGTTTGATCCAGGAATTTTCACTAGAGGGGGCACCAAATATGGTAAGGTTTTGTTAAGAAGTTAAACCTAAATATTATATAAAAATCGTCAAATAATTTGAAAAATGGTAACAAAAATTTAAATTAATTTAGTTACAAACGTAGAAAGAACTTTTCCATCAAAAAGAAAATCCGCAATAAAATTCATACCCACTTAAATATAATAGTTATTATGTGGATCATGGGGATTGAAGCCAAGAACTATTGTTGGGAAGCAAAATGTGCTGCCGCTTGAGCTAAAGTATCCATTTGTCAGTTTCATGCCGTGTGTGTGATGTCCCTAAAATACCAACACTCTCGGTTCTACTCGATATTAGTCTCGTTTTTCTCGAAATTTCAGCGAGGGCACGTGTCCCCTCTAGTCTCCACTTAGATCCGCCCCTGCTACAGCCTGCGCGATTCATTGTAATTTGCACTCCACGCATTTGTCATAGTGATTAGTGTCAGGATAGTCATTTCCTCATTGGCATGCTATTAGGCCTAAGGATCCATTATAGTATATTCTCCCTACAATTCATGCATACAGTTTGAAAAATCGAAACGATAGCTTACTTTTGATTTGCTTATTTTTTGTAGTATGATGCATTTGATATGGGCATTATAACCACAGACGATTTCACAAATGCGGACATCTTAGAAGCAACTTATCCGGCTGTTGCAAAGAGGCTGCGTGAAGATTGGATAAATAATCCTGCAATACCTATTGTCACTGGTTTTCTTGGGAAGGTCTTAATTATCTCTAGCAGACTAGTCTTGTTAATGCTTTGATCATTGGTTGCTTTGTGTTCATGTAGTAAATTGTAGTTTACAGTTTTATTTTATAATCTTTCAATTGTAGGGTTGGAAATCCTGTGCCGTGACCACATTAGGAAGGGGCGGTAGTGACTTGACAGCGACAACTATTGGTAAAGCATTGGGCCTGCGAGAGATACAGGTGAGGACCGTGAGGTTCGAAACATAAGTTTACATTTGATTTTGCATGGAAATGTGCCATTTTGAATGTTCGTATGCATTCGTTTACAAATAGGTATGGAAGGATGTAGATGGCGTTTTGACATGTGATCCAAATATCTATCCAAAGGCAGAGCCTGTACCACACTTGACATTTGACGAGGCAGCTGAACTGGCATATTTCGGTGCACAGGTATATTGTGGCTAAAAAAACTGGATTGTAAGAAGAAGAAAAATTTAAAAACAACAATTGCCCTCTTTAGCTTTTTAAGATTAATCCGTCCCTTCTTTCCTCCCCCCACCCTCCCGAAAACGAGCATGTATGGATAATAGGTTAATTGCACAAACCCCCCTATAGTTTACATGCAATGAATTCACATCCCCTCAACTGATTTATTAGCGTGAAAGCCCCCTCTGGTCATAGACCAAATCCGTAAGAAACACTCAAATTCTACTCTAAACAACGCAAACAAGTTCTAAAGTTAGATTGACAACCATTTGAGTTGTATAGAGATGAATGTTTCTGTTTTTAACAGTTTTGTCAATGAGCATAGGGGGTGTTTCTGTTACTAAATTGCTTCAGAGGGTATAAAAGCTATACAGGTTAAACTACAGGGCATTCTTTTTTGGGTTGCAATAATTGACATTAAAAAAGTGGTCTTCTTTTCTTCTACTTCCTACTAGGCTGCATCACAATTGAGCTTACCACAATTGACCTATATTCCTAAAAGTTGTATTAATCACTATTCAGTTTTGTAGAGAGATGGAAATGAATAAGAAAGTAAAATTTAAGCTGAATATCCACTTTTGGTCATTAGTTAATATTTGATCTTTTGTTTGCTAATGCTGCAGGTTCTCCATCCTCAGTCTATGCGTCCTGCTAGAGAAAGTGATATACCTGTTCGAGTCAAGAACTCCTACAACCCTCAAGCTCCCGGTACCCTCATCACTAAAGCTAGAGATCTCAGTGAGGTTCGTAGCGGCACATTTTTGCTTACCAGTACCAATAATATAGTCACTCAAAATCTTTATCATAATCGCAGGCTGTTTTGACAAGTATCGTCTTAAAATCAAATATCACCATGCTTGATATTGTGAGCACACGAATGCTTGGTCAATATGGTTTTTTAGCAAAGGTAAGCTCAACTCAATTCACTTCTCACTTCAGCAAGTTAAATTACACTAAAATACCATTCATAATTGTTGTTTTAATTGAACAGCCTTCTGTTTTTAAAAAAAAAAATTATACGGTAAACTCCAATGAGTATCAAGTTTTTTCATTGAAATGCTTTTAAATGTAGCACTTTGAGCAAGCTTATTGTAATAAAATAAAAACTTTAAGGTAGTTTACTGGAAAAACAGCGATAGTTAATGGTATTTCAGTGCAATTTTGCCATCATGTTGTTAATGAAATGGTGTGTCATGACATATATTATCAAATCTAGGTTTTTTCTACATTTGAAGAGTTGGGCATCTCAGTGGATTGTGTTGCTACAAGTGAAGTCAGCATCTCATTAACATTAGACCCTGCAAAAGTCTGCAGCACCGAACAAATCCAGCAGGCATCTGTATGATTCATTTTCTCTCCTTTGCATCGGTACCAATTGTAATGATATCTAAGGCAACTTTTTATCTCATGTAAACTATCAGGAACTCGATCACCTTGTTGAAGAACTAGAAAAAATTGCAGTGGTTAATCTTCTCCAGAATAGATCAATAATCTCTCTCATCGGGAATGTGCAGCGATCTTCGCTGATACTGGAAAAGGTAAAGTTTAAAAATCTCATCAACATTTATGCAAGAATAATTTCCTTACATCAAAACACAAATTTCAGGCATTTAGTGTTTTAAAGAAGAATGGGACCAATGTTCAGATGATTTCTCAAGGAGCTTCTAAGGTATAGTCATGGGTGGCTAATCTTTTGTTTCCTCGTTTTTTTTCCAATTGAGTGTTCAATTATTTATTATCGATAAATGTTTCGGGTTTTTTCAGGTAAATATTTCATTGGTGGTTCATGATAATGAAGCAAAAGAATGTGTTAAAGCTCTCCATTCTGCTTTCTTTGAAACTGGAGATGGTTATTCATCAGAAATCAGTTCACATAATGGCTCGATGACGAGTCCTGAAGTAAATTAATTTTGCCCCAAGGGCTCTATTCATCTCAGTATCCCAATCTCATTAATTGATGGCGTTAGAAATAAAGGTTTCGAAGCTTATTTCCACTTCATTTGATGGAGAAAAGAAAATTTCCAACCCCACCCACCCACCCACCTGCGGAAAGCTGTTGTATTTCAGTTATCATTGTCAAAAATCCGTTAGTAACTAAAATAGTTAACCTATATTGAGAACATGACTATTTTGACATGATAAGATGAATTTGAAATGAAATGCTAGGTACAACTACCGCCATTTTTAACATGATGTAGCTCTGCTACAACAATTGAGATGTCTAGCTTATGTTGTCTGTAGTATTAAATATGAGATGCACTGAATTTGTAATTTAGAATTTTCTTTTCCACCCAAAATTGTGCATTTGCACATGTTTCGGCTCTATTGAATTTTCTTAAAATCGAAGATAACTTTCGAATCCTATAGGTATTTACAATGAAAGCTAAAAGGATGCGTTCTCACAGATGAGTGCGGGACAGAAAAAAGGATTCATACAACTATAAAGTTGTCGTTGTCGCATCAGATAATAAAGTTAGATGAGTTTAAAACTTAATTTATATAAGTTAAAAGACATCAAATATCATTTACATTCTTCTACTCTAATCTAAATCCAACTATAATTCTTTGAACAATAAAATGGTTATATGTAAGAAGGATTCATTTTGATTTAATGCAACATTCTTCTCTCGTCTCTTCCCAAAACTCAAAACGTGTACGGATGATCAGTAGCCCTCAATCACATTCAGACTAGAACTTGATAATAAATCAATGAATGTTGATTTCCCATCGTATCACATTTTTCTGGAACCTATACCACCCGTTTCTGGAAGACAAAAAAGAAAGAGAAAAATAAAACCCAGATCAACCATTTCAGCTAATGTTGATACATTCTCCAATATTGTTTATTTTTCAGTCTGTAAAGGAAGTGAACTAGTTATATATAGGTCCTAGTCATTTGAAAATGCTTTTCCGGAATTCGAAAATTCATGTTAGTCCCTGGTCATTTAAAATTAGAATTTGCTTAATAGTGTTGGTCAAAACTAGCATTGTAGAATGTGAGAATTTGGATTTTAAATTCATCATTCAATTTATAGTAAAAAACGAGAAAACCAATTAATTTTCAAATCACCATATACCTCCAGGTTTTCTAAAATGCCATAGTATACATAATAGATCAAAATTTAAATAAACCATCCTACAGGATACTGCCTCCACCACCGACTACCGTGACTATTGACCGACGAGCGACCGCCGCCGCCGCCGGTGACTGACCACCGACCGGCCCTGATTGCCACCTCCTGTCGCCGCTCGCCGCCACCCGTGATCGTTGTCCGTTGCCGCCACCTACCGTCCCCTGTCGCCGCCATCGGCCGACCCGCCCCCAACCACTGCCGATCGTTGCCCGTTGCCGCCACCGACTGTCCCCCGTTGCCACCATCGACCGACCACCGGCTGCCACCGACCGTTGTCGCTCGCCCCCGGTCGATGTTTGTCGCCGCCACCGACCGTCTCCCACCGCCGTCATTGACAGACTGCCGGTTGCCTTCGATTGCCGCCACCGATAGTCGTCGATCGCTGCCCATCACCGCTCATCACCGTCTGCGATCAATGTCCGTCACCTTCACCGACTGTTCCATGTCGCCGTCATCGACCGACCGATGGCAGCCCCCCCGATCACCAGCCACCGACTGTCGCCACCCTAATCGTCACCCATCACCGCCACAGACTGTCCACAGCCGCAGAGCGCCTACCGACCATCCTCATCGTTGGCCGACACTCACCTTCGTCGTCAGTTGTAACTGCTTGTCCACTATTAAATTTATTGTTTATGGATTTTGAAATCAAATGACTAGTATTTTAAATTGATTTTTTTTAATCAAAATGACGGTCATTTTATTTGCGAATTCTGCATTCTAAAATTACTTGGGACCGACGCTCCCCAAACGATAATCACTACTCCCACCTTTAGGTCTTTTTTTATGCTTCTTTCTTTTTCATCAAAATATAAGTACTTTTGCAATACAAAAAAGAAACTTCATTTTTAATACAACACTTACCAAACTAACTCTTAATAAATCTCATCACTGTTCAAAATATCAAGAAATTAATGAACATTTAAGAGGGATAAAATGAGAAATTTACATTTATAACATCATAGATTTAAGAGATCTCAATATTTTCTTAATACATGTGCAAAAGCAAAAAGAAAAAGACTTAAATTATGAAACAAGAGAGAGTATCGTTTATGTATTGTGCTACTAACATACCATTAGCATGACTGTACATCAAATAATTCGGTTACTAATTGGTTGTGAATCTCTGTTTAAGATAAATTCTGACCCCAAAAAGACGATTTGCAAACCCTATTTTGTGACGATAAAGCCAAATCCAAGAGGAGTAGAAATTCTCAAAACAAACAAAGGATTTGTATTTGTGTGGACAATTTTCTGGCTATAACGCTTTTTGGGAAAAAAATCATATGTGAACCTATCTATTAAACTTTTTATAGCGAGGAGGATCTACCATACATGTGGCAGATTGGGTGTGGATCTTTGAGGTAAAACAATAGTGCGCTTCTTTATTTTTGAGATGCACACCCAATATGCCACGTGTATGGTAGATCCACATCCAATCTGCCACGTGTACGGTAGATCCTCCTCCTTATAAAAAGTTTTATACATAGGTTCCCATATGATTTTTTTCTAGCCCTTTGCCCTCGCAAATCCATGAAATCCTACAGGAATATGGGCAAACCGTTTATAATAATGAGCGTTTCTTGTACGTCACGCAATGCTGATAAGCATTCACACATACAACACCAAAAACTTATCGTACTTCATCCACCGCATGTTGTCAATTCAATTTGATTTGCCTAAACTTATTATGGTTAGTTTTAATTGCTTAAATCTACAACTCTTTTAAAATCAAATCTAATAAATATCGTATGGTTCTCTTTTTTTTTCCAATACAAATATATATAAATTCCCTAAACTTTAAACCATTAAAAATAGAAATGCTTGTCACCATTGTTTCATCTAATTTTAATGGCCATAAATATAATACAACTAGTAGTCTGGTACAAAATGTTCTTAAATATTCTTATTTTACAAAACTGAAGAGAGGATTTGAATTCCAGATGGTTTTAAGTAGTTTTCAAGGGGTCAAATTAGCTCCTCAAATCTTTGGGATTTCTAAATATGTCCCAAAAATTTTCGGATCCGAAGAAGCTGCTATTAGAGCCATAACAACACCTATGCTATTAGATCCAACGATCCAGATTCATCCAAAAACTCAATCAATGGTCAAGATTTGTGTAAAACATGGATTTCTCAGCTACTCATCCTACATGCAAAACATTTGGTATACATATAAGAATGTTATTTTAATACTTAATTACTAATTGCATGTTTGGAACAATGGTAAATGCATGAGATTTTGTTTTTGGAGGTCTTAGATTTGATTCTTGTAGGGAATTTTTTCAAGTTTATTTTATCTTCATGCCAAGAACAATTTGCAAACCCTATTATGATAATTTGTATTGTTATAACAAAATCGATAAGAATTATTCATCTAATGTATATAGACCTAATAAATAGACATGCATACTTATCACATGATAGTTAAATCTATTTTTTCTAATTATCACGCTTATAAATTACAAATGCGATGATTTTCTCATAAGTGAATTTGAATTCTGATCATTTTGCGTCTTTATATAAGAGAAGACGGAAGAAAATATGGATGGAGGTGATACGAAAAGATATGGTTGCCAAAGGCCTTAATGAAAGTATATTGTTCCATAGGAGTTAGTGGAGGTGAATGATTCATGTGCTGGAGCCGGCGTGATTCTCATGTTGGTTCATGTAGCCTACCCCATATGCTTGGGATAAAAGGCTCAGTTGTTGTTTATATAAGAGAAGACAGGAATATTGTCTTTTCTTGACTTTTTCGAGGAATAATTCTCGAAAATTTAATATATAAAATATTTATTTTTCTAGTTAAAATATATTTTCGGTAATATACTTGGGCCTCTCCAAGAACAATTTCCTGGCTCTGCCACTGTAACCAGGAAATACTTCTAGCTTCTATCCCTAATTTTATAAAATCTGCAACTTGCCCCTCAGCTTAATTTATTCCCAAAATGTACTTATTTAGGTATTTCTTTTATAAAAGATATCTTCTTTTCATTTCTTCAATTTTAGAATTATCCATCTATAGTGTTTCCAAAATGCCTTCTGTCAAATTAAGTTTGGATAAAAAATCCTTGCGATATACTTATATCCTGAAAAATTCACCTTTTCTTTTAATTTCCTTTATACTAAATCCATTGGGAGACACACACACACACACACACATATATATATAAACAAACAAAAAATGCAAAAATGCAATCCGAATCGAACTCCTTCCCATGTTTACCATATATGAGTTCTCTTTTGGTCTTATAAATGTTGAGAAAGAGAGAAGTGAAGAGAAGAGAAGGGGTTTATAAGCGAATTTGGAGAAGAAAGAGGTGTAGGTTAGATTAAAAGAGTTTGGAAAAAAAAAAACTAAATAAGAAAAAAGAGAGAAAAATAAATATCTTTAAATTTATTATGCAATGAAGTACTAAGTTTTTTTGGGTAAATTGTTAAAACCCTGAGCTGATTTTCTTGCTGTCAAAAACCCCCGGCCTCCAAACGGTTTTCAAAAACCCCCTGAGAATTTTTCATGTCGTATCTCTATAATTGTCTGCTATATCTAAATAGATCATACATATGCATACAACTGCATACTATAACGTTTGTATCCGAATTAAAATGGTTTGTTTTAATTAGTTATTATAATTAGTTGTTTTTAATTTGTGTTATACAAAATTAATTATTTTTAAATTTTTGTTTGTTAAATGATATGACCCTGTTGAAAACTCACGGTGTCATGCTTTTGTCGAGTTTAGTTTAATTAAGATATGTCGGTTTTGTTTGATGAAAATAGGGCATGATGTGAGTCTCGAGTTTTAAAAATACCGCAAGTGCACGGTGCGTTGATGCACCGGCAAGTACGGATCGAACCATAAGGAGTGGATATCACGATATCGTTTTGAGTTATGAAACAATGGGTTGGAAATGGATGTTTGTCACGTTTTTACAACAATTAAATGAAGAAAGGTTTAGGATTGTTTAAAGAAAACTTAGGCTAAGATTTGGTATGGTTGAAATACGGCTTTTACCCCCAACTCTCCGTTTTGATTCAAGGCTCATTTTTAGCATGAAATGAATGCGGAATTAGTTAAATGAAGTTAGCAAGCATAGAACATATGCATGTATGCTATATGTCCTATCTAGCTAGTTTGCAACACTTAACTTAATTTCGTATTCCTTTCAACTTCAAATCATAATATAGCAAAATAAAATGCAAAGAAGGAATAAGATATTTGTTAAAGGTTGATTTGCAACCATTCAAAACAATATATCTTATCAAGCAAAACATAATATAATTGCATAATTAAGAAAGGAAGTGTAAAATGCAAGAATCAAAAAGGGAGGGGTTGGAAGAAAAACCATTCCACAACCTACCGCACCATAACCTAAGAACAAACTACTCACACATTATAAATTGAAATAACAATAAAGAAGAAAAAACAAAAAGAGAAGAGAACAAGAATCAACTTGATATAAATGAAGCCTTTATTGCAATGGTTCCAAGTACAAACAAGTGAATTCAAATACCAAAATCTAATCTCGCAAGCTCAAGGGAGAGCTTGCAAGACTAGAGGAAGGCAGGGAATTTACACTAAGGGTTACAAGATCACTAGTTACAATTTTTACAAACTTTTCTCTCACACAAAATAGTGCCTTCTAACTTGCCCAGAGGCCTGGTATTTATAGACTCAAAACAAAATTAAGCAAATAATAAAAAAGAGATGATGTGACTGCAAGGAGGGGACACTTGGTGCTTCATATCACATCACATCTTTTAGCATTAAATGCATATCACCCTCATTTGTGCTCCTTTTGTGCCAACGTAGCCCCCCATCACGGTCTAGTGCACATGCATTGTGTAGGACCAAAAATTGTGTATGCAATATTATTTATACAAGATCTCAATGGATATCGATCGGTTTTCTATTCCGTTTGCAGTGTCAGCTCCCAAACGTTATATCCGTGATTTTGAGCGTGTTTCCAGTTTTTTATCACGAACACTTGTAATCTGTAATTATTGAGCAGACACTGGTTAATAGTACCGATATATACAAAAATAGATAACAAATGAGTGGTATTAAAATGCAGTTTTCTGTGATGAACAAATACCCCCAAACTTATCTTTTGCTTGTCCCGAGCAAAACAAAAAATCCTATCCTCACTTTCGCAGGGAAAGCGAATACACTGAGCATGTGCAACAAGCCGTTAAAGCTCTAGGTGTCCCTAGCAGGAGGAGTGTTGTCTCCTGAGGGTTTTCAGCGAATACTGACCATAAAATCCCGTCAAGCTAGTTTCATATGTTAACATCGACTTTTACTCATACGGTTTAGTATCTACATTAGAAATTCTATTATCCTAAGTTAGAAGTTTTCAACCCTTATGTTTCACACCTCCTATTTATTCAATTTCGGATCCTATACGTTTTGACAGTTTAAGAAAGAACTCGATTTCTCTTGAGTTGTCCTTCTAAAGTGCAGTCTCCAATCTGGAATTTTTATCGTCTTTACGGAAAACATAAGTCCTATTCTATATTCCTATCTTTCTTCCAAATATCGATTGTATACCTTTGTGTGTGTGTAAAATTTTCACCCCTACACTCAAGAATTCAATTCAAGCTATAGTACCCTTACCTTAATACTTAATACTACTTTTCGTTTATGATGGACGGATTTGCTCGCACACCTTTCATGCGACTATTAATGCTTCTTGAGGCATTAACATCCGATTACTGAAAGTGTGAGCTTAAAACGTAAATAACAGTTTCCAGGTCTTGATTTTATTTCTTTCTTCTTTCTTCTTTCTTCTTTCTTTTTCTTATTTCTTATTTCTTTTCAAGACCGGATATATTTTTCAATGATGCTAATAACCATTTATAATAATGAGCGTTTCTTGTATGTCACCCAATGCTAATAAGCATTCTTACAACTTTATATTCACACATATAACACCAGAAACTTATCAAACTCAAATAATCCATGTTATCCATCGCATGTTGTCAATTCAATTTGATTTGCCTAAACATATTATGGTTAGTTTTAATTGCTTAAATCTACAACTCTTTTAGAATCAAATCTAATAAATATCGTATGGTTCTCTATTTTTTCCAATACATATATATATAAATTTCCTAAACTTTAAACCATTAAAAATAGAAATGCTTGTCACCATTGGTTCGTCTAATTTTAATGGCCATAAATATAATACAACTAGTAGTATGGTACAAAATGTTCTTAAATATTCTTAATTTACAAAACTGAAGTGAGGATTTGAATTCCAAATGGTTTAAAGTAGTTTTAAGGGGTCAAATTAGCTCCTCAAATCTTTGGGATTTCTAAATATGTCCTAAAAATTTTCGGATTTGATGGAGGTCCTTTTCGGGTCTCCGTCAGATGTTGTCTTCCGTCGATCTCCTGGTTGATTTTGGAGGTGATCTCCTGTCGCGTGTGGGTCTTAATGGGTTTTGAGGAGATTGGTGGTTTGAGGAGTTCGCGCCGAGTACCTGCAAGAAAGTCCCGGGGTGGTTTGGTACCACCGAGGACCTTCCGACGATCAAGTTAGCACCAGATTCGAGCAGAGTAACGGCTAAGTGGGGTGAAAAAAGCTTACCTGACCCCTCTGTGATGGGGGTTTATATAGTGGCGGCAGCAGGCGCGAGAATCTCGCCGGCAGTTATGCTCCCGACGTCACGCCCGCGTAACGAGCGGATCGCCCGTTAGTGGGGATCGTGATGGCGTGGAACGTGGGATGTTGCCGACGGAGAATCTGCGCGTGGCGAGATTTGAGGAGCGGCGGTTACGCCTTTGAGTGGTGGAGTTGGTCGGTCGGAGGGACCGAGAAAGATGGCCTCGGCAGGGGAGCTCAGGAACGAGCGGGAGGGCCGAGGAGTCTTGGTCCTGTGGCAGCTCGGGACGAGTTGAGAGGCCGAGGAGGCCAATTCGTAGGGGGTCCTGAGAAGAGCCAGCTTGTGCTTGCAGGTCGGGTACAGGGGTGGCCTGGTCGGCCCCTGTGGGCCCTCTCTTCTGAGTTCTGGGACACGTCATTTGCCACGTGTCCTGATCTGGGAGATCGCCATTATAGAGCATCATCATTAGCCCCCCACTCTTGTCCTGACCAGATGGCGGTCGAGTCAAGAGTGGACTGCCGGGCCGCCTGGGGTGAGCTCCCTCTTAAGATTTCATCGGGACGTGTCCCCGGACTGTCAGCTGTCTTTTCCGTCAGCGAATCAGGGCGGGATCTCTGCATTTAAGGAAGGTGCGCCGGTTTGTGCATCCTGTCACTAAAGCGACAGTCCGCGTGTCAAGCGTCTGTTGGCCGACGCGACGTGTGCAGACCTGCGGCGTCTGATGGGATGCAGACTAGTATGGGAAGGACAAGTGGAGCAATCGAGGCCGTCGGACACGAGGAGGCGTTTTGGCGGGAGATGAAGGGCGCCGTTGGATGAGGGCGATTGCAGTGATAAATAGGGGCGGGGCCTACCCCAGGGCCCCTGCTCCTGCATATTTTCTCGCTCTAAGTCCCGGTTGCTCGGCGCTCGTCTTCTTTCTTCTGCTTTCGTTTCCCGAGGATCTCTCTTCTTCATGTTAGATGTCTTCTTTCGTAGAATCTGTAGATGCCATAGGAGTAGCTTCTAGGGACCTCCTAGTTGAGCCTTAGTCTTCCCATGGAGCAGGGGTCAGATCTTCTTCCCGGGATCGCCCGGCGAGGGCAACCCCCAGGGAGGAGGCGGTAGACGCTACCCCCGGCGCGTCGTGTTAGGTGAGGCATGAGGACGAGCTTGCCAATGCTCGGGCTCGCTTCCACATCCCCTCGCGTTATACGCTTCGCTTGGCCAGAGAGGGAGAGAGGGCAGACCAAGTACGGGATAGGGAGATCGCCCTGTATTTGGAAGCTTTTTGGGGTGGAATGCGCCTGCCCTTCTCTTCCGAGGTCGTCGAAGCGCTGAACTTCTTCGGGTTAGCCTCTGTCCAGCTAGTGCTGAACTCATGGAGGATTCTCCTTGGGTTCCTGATCCGCCTGAAGCTACATGCGGTTCCCTTCAGCCTCTCCATCTTTGATTCCTCCCTTGTTTTCAAAAATCATCCTGGGGGCCGAGCGGGCGACCCGAGGTGGGTCTACCTCTCTTTTAGAAAGCGACAGGGGGGCGCCGCCGGGACAGGGGTTGTAGCCCTGCCTTCTTCCATTCACGAATAAAAGAAGAAGTTTTTCTTCGTCGCGCTGCCCGAGGGTGAGGACTGACCCGTGCCCATCAAGTGGTCGAGGAAAAAATGCTTGCCGGGAAACCAGTCCAATGACCCCGTCGTGGTGAGGGTGGCATCGTGGGAGCCCGTCTCTCGATTTGACATGCTGCTGTCTGAGAGGGTCCTGAGTTGGGCCGAGCTCAGCTCCGTCGAGTTCGTCGGTAAGTTAGGCTTGCTTTTTGGCTTGCATATTGCATGTGTCGCTGACTTCTTTGCATTTGGTTTTGTGCAGGACCCATGGATATGGACGAGCTCCGAGCCTCCATGGGCCAGCCGAGGAAGGTCACGAAGGCTGGAGGCGCCGGCTCTTCTCGTTCGAAGCCTGCCTCGGCTCCTTCGGCCTCCGTCCCGGTGCCTCCGGTGGCCGCGTCCCTTGAGCGTTCGGGAGCGGATCCCGCCCTGAGGTCTAGCAGAGCGCCGGGCCGGAAGCGGGCTCGAATTCTGGAGGACCCGGTCTCGGAGGAGGAGACCAGCTCTCCATCGGAGCCATTCAAGAGGGGTTCCTGGAAGTCTCCTCAGGGCCCGCCCTCGCCGATCATGGTGGAGGAGGGGGGCCTCCGGTTTGCGGTGCCCTCGGGGCTATCTGTCGCGGACAGCCTGCTGCATGAAATAGAGAGGTCGGCAGGGGGCAGGGTCCCCGGGAGGACCTTCAGGGCCGAGATGGCGTCCATTGCCCAGGAGTCCGTGCAGGTAAGTGCTCAGTTGCTTGTGAGATTTTGCGCTTCCTTCGTCTTACTGACCTCTTTCTTATTTTTTCAGGTCCTCCAGTACGTCGCCCCTGCCTTACGCATGGAGGCCGAAGTGATGCCCCAGCGATGAAGGCCGCGGACCAGCTTGCCTCACTGGAAGAGAGCTCCAAGCGGGAGCTGGAGGCGGCGATGGCGAGGGTTGCCGCCCTGGAGGGCGAGGTGGAGGCCGGGAAACGAGAGGTTTCCCAACACCGCGAGGCCGCCGAGGCTGCCGAGGTTAAGCTTGAGGACGCTCAGGCGCTCGCCGGCAACCTGAAGAAGACGGTGAGGACCCTCCAGAAGGAGCTGGGGGCGGCGGTCAAGGCCGACCTCTCGGCGGCGAAGGCGGTGGAGGGCTACAAGAAGTCGAAGGACTTCTACAACGACTTAGCCGTGGCCACCACCCGCATCTGGCACGAGGCCCTCGACACCGTTAAGGCCCGGATGCCGGAGTTCGCCGATGAAGAGCTCCGGGCCGAATACCCCCTCGCGGACGCCGATGTGCAGGGGAAAGAGATTCCTGACGAGTAGTTGGTGTTAGAGATAGTGCCCTCAGAGTCAATTATTGGATCACAGGCATGTGATTGCAATGATTGAGGGAGGACATGTCCCAGTAGGACAGTCTTACTCGAGATGATAGTATGCTATCTGGTTTATCTTTATCATCGTGTACTGCTTTAGGTGACCTTACGAGTCGCTATTACACGTTGATAGAGCCCCTAGGATTCTTGCTTGACTACCAGCAGTATGAGGGCGATCATATAAGTGAGAGCTGGAGTCTATAAGCACATCCTTAAAAGGTCCCTAGTCGTGGGAGTTTCGAGACAGGGCATCGATTCTCCAGAGTAGACTAGTGTATACAGTCGAGACCCCGACGAGGGGCGGTGGCCGGTCTCACAAGCCACTGGTGTCAGTTGGTTCACCTAAGATGTATACAGGTGCTCATTGGGTTATGAGTACACCGGACAGGACTCGCCGGGAACCTGCTAGTTGGGATTATACCTGATGTCAGATGGCAGTTCCCTGGTGACATGTGTACAGGTTAGTTCATCGACCTGAGATCGTCATTTGTCTCGTGTGAGTTCCCACTGTGCTTTGATTACTACCCTACCACGGCTTAAAGGAGTCGTGCAAACAGGTTTTAGTTGGGTACAGTCCCGAGCCATATGGAGGCAGTGAGCGGATCTGCAGGGGTTCGTCTCTCCCGGTATTGGGGGTGAGGTCGCGCTGTGTCTAGGAGAGCCAGAACATGAAAAGTCCTTGGCCAAGGCAGGAGATTTGCTGGTAGGTATTCCAGTAGTATCTCAGGGTGTTCTGGGCTACACTCCGACACGACTTGTACTGCTATTGGGGGTCTGACTTTTACCAACCCCCCAGGCCCGCCATGCGATGCTCATAGACGAACGGACCGGACTGTACGGATATTGTCACTGACAGGCTCAGTAGGGTGTCAGGATGAGTTCGCTCATCGACGTCCCTTTTGGTCAATAGCTGGTGGCCCGTCACGTATGGCTTATACCTTTGACGTGCTAGTGGTTAAATCCACAGCCATAGTATTGACGAGTCTTTAGAGTCCACCACACACAGTTACTCAGGTTTCGGGCGAAACACTGTAGAGGCCGTATGGAGATATGGCAGGGTTCGATCAGATACGTGCGGTATTTCACGGATCGTGATCGGACGGTTTTTACTAGCCGGCTTTGGCTTAAGCCGGATCCTAGTATTAGATAGTGTAGTTTTGTCTCTTTGCATTTGTGTTCAGTGGGAATACAAGTGCGGGCATGTATTTGCAGTAGCGGGGTTTTCCTGTAATTTATTACGGGATCAGTTTTCTGAAGTTGCCAGTTTGCATTCCGTTCCGGCCGGTTTTCCTTTGTTCCTTCGCGGCCGGACTTTATCGATGGAGGGTGTTATTTGCAGTTTGCAAATAACATTTGTGGAGGAGTTTTCTTGCATATTTGTGGCCTCTTCATCATGAGATGCTTTTCTTGTCCATTTCATTGCTTTCATGTGATGGTTGTTTGATTTGATGAGAAGAGAAATGAGTGTGATATTGATGTGAGCCTTTTTCCTTTATCATTTTCTTTTTCCTCCACTTGATAACACTTGGTTTTTTGATTCCATTTTCTCCACCATTTTTAGAGGGGCCGGCCACTATTCTAGAGGAGAGGAGGATCATTTTGTGAGGATGGAAAAATCATCATCTCATTTTGGTTTTGCTTCAAAAACCCTCACTACTCTCCAAAGTTCTTTCTTGATCCCTCCATCCATGGCAACTTCTTGACCCCCAAAGAGACATAGCATTCTACACTTGCCTACAGCAAACCTTGGACGCGTCGGCTAGCCAACTTCACGTCCGAGTTGCCTCGGTCAAGAGGTGGGAGCCCGTAAAAGAACTCGGCTACGTGGTGCCCTTTCCGACGAGGACGTGACGGACTGAGATTCCGCAGGAGATCGGAGTGCAGACGAAGTCCGAAGGACACGGATCGCTTGGTATAACTTCTCTACTCTTTTCTTGTTTTCTAGTAGCTAGGTTAATGGCCCGATCCGGGTGAAAAGTGCGCGGTGGTGCCGGTTTGCTAGTTTGCAAAATTTTTGTTTCCGCGTTTCCAGCGTCGGATCGACGGCCGGGGCGCCGCCGCGGACTTACAGTTGGCCGAGGACCCTGCTCGCCGCATGGTAGATATCGAGGACCCCGAGGTCGTGCCTGGCCCCGAGGCCTAAAGCCCCCGTCCTCCTCCTCCTTTTATTTTGCCGCTTCTGGAATTTTTGTAAGCCTCCGGGCAGTTTGTAAGGCTGGGGAGCCCAAAATACCCTTTGTAACTACTTTGCTTTTGGTAGTAAAACTTTTTTGGTTTCATCAGTTTGCACTTTATCTTCTGTTTGTGAAGTAAAACTTTTTTGGTTTCATCAGTTTGCACTTTATCTTCTGTTTGTGAAGAATGCTTGTAAAATATCTTTGCATGCACTGTTGGGCTTCTATGTCAGGTCGGCTATCTGTCTAGCGATCGTTCGTCGAGTTGATTTCGATCACTTGCCAAGTACGCCAAGCGCTGCTGAGAAGGAGGCATCTCCATGGCCCCGAAGTCGAGGGGGGATTGCTCAGACTTGGATAGACCTGATGTCCCTTGTTGGGGCTTCGGATCCGCTGCATGTGATGGGCAGAGGGATGTCCATCGTAGTTGTGCCGAGTATAAATGGGCTCAGTGGCCTCGTTTTGAGGGCTACAAACCCGCAGCGTCTGTTGGGCAGGAGGATGCCTACTGGGTATAGCCGAGCAGGGAAGCTGCTCGGTTGCCCCTTATCGGGGGCTTTGATCCCTGGCGCCGCGAGTAGGGAAGTTATCGGCTAGGGATGACCGAGTAGGGTAGCCGCTCGGTTGCCTCTTGTGAGGGCTTTGATCCTTAGCGTTGGAGGGGCTGTAAGAAGCCTTCTAAGGATAACCGGGCAGTGAAACTGCGCAGTCGCTTCTGGCATCGTGGGTAGGCAACCACCAGCCGGGGATGACCGAGCGGGGTAGCCGCTCAGGTGCCTCTTGCGAGGGCTTTAATCCCTGGCGTCATGGGTAGGGGGCTACCGGCCGGAGATGACCGAACAGGGTTGCCGCTCGGTTGCCCCTTGCGTGGGCTTTGATCCATGAGGACGGGGAACGAGCAGGGTTACTGCCCATGCCTCTTAGCGTGGACTTTGATCCATGTCGGTTGTGGTAGGAAGCTACCAGCCGGGGATAGCCGAGCAAGGGTCGGGCTCGACTGCCTCTGGGAGGACTTTGGTCCTTAGCGCGGGAGGGGCTGTAAGAAGCCTACCAAGGACCCTTGGCCGGGCAGGGTTACTGCCCGGTGCCTCTTGGCGAGGGCTTTTATCCTGAAGGATAGCCGAGCGAGGGTCGGGCTCAACTGCCTCTGGGAGGGCTTTTTGATCCCTATCGGTCGTGGTAGGAAGCTACCAGCCGGGGATAGCCGAGCAGGGTAGCTGCTGAGCTGCCTTTAAGGAGGACTTTGATCCTTAGCGTTGGAGGGGCCGTAGGAGGCCTGCTAAGGATAACCGGGCAGTGAAGCTGCGCGGTTGCCTCTTAGCGAGGGCTTTGATCCCTGGAGTTGCGAGTAGGGAAGCTACCGGCTAGGGATAGCCGAGCATGGAAGCCGCTCGGCTGCCTCTATGGAGGACTTTGATCCTTAGCGTCGGAGGGGCCGTAGGAGGCCTGCTAAGGATAACCGGGCAGTGAAGCTGCGCGGTTGCCTCTCGGCGAGGGCTTTGATCCCTGGCGTTGCGAGTAGGGAAGCTACCGGCCGGGGATAGCTGGGCAGGGAAGCCGCTCGGCTGCCTCTACGGAGGACTTTGATCCTTAGCGTTGGAGGGGCCGTAGTAGGCCTGCTAAGGATAACCGAGCAGTGGAGCTGCGCGGTTTCCTCTCGGCGAGGGCTTTGATCCCCGGCGTTGCGTGTAGGGAAGCTACCGGCCAGGGATGGCCGAGCATGGCAGATGCTTGGCCGATTCTTCATGAGGTTTCGCCCGACCATCCCGTGGCAGGTATGGGGAACAGGAACGGTCGCGGTGAACGTGCGCGTAGCATGCGCATTGAATGTGCGGGGAGGCGAAGCGCCAGAGTCGCGTCGTTTCGATTCTGCCAGAGAAGGCTCAATGATCGCCGCGCGGTAGCGACTTTGTGGGCGAAAACAGGCGACTGTTGGGTTCCGTTGGGGAGCAGTGGGCTATATAAGGCCGAGGGAGAACTGGTCCTCCCCTTCTTTGTAAACGGATCGTTGAGAATGAAAGACTTCCCCTTTACCATCCCCGATATCATCCACTTCGAAGACATATACCTCTATGACCAGAACTGAACCGAGGACACGGTGCAGTTGGTCTATGGGAGCATCGAAGACCACTTCGGCCGGCTGCTCCCCCCTGCTGCAGCTGCTGATGTACTCCATCTGGAGGGCGTCACCGGGGCTTTACAACACCTTGTCCGAGCAGCTCTACGACGAGGCCGTGGGCAAGCCGCGGTCTCTGAGGCGCTTCGGCCTGATCTCCGCGAGTTGGCTGGCTCGCTCGGTGGCGCTCGTCCGTGAGTGCTACGAACTGAGGCTCGAGGTCAACGCGCGCGGAGGGAATCGACTGGGGTTGGATCTAGCGAGGCCTCGCCCGGTGGAGATCTTTACCGAGTACCACGAGCAGTGCTCTCTGCACCCCCTCCCCCCGCTGCTGTAATTTTCTTTTTCTTTTTGTATGTATGGTTGAGGAGCCCATAATACCTTTTTGAATAAACGAGACCTTTCCTTCTTTTTCGCAATGTTCCATTGATTATTAAATTTACAACAGACCCTAGGAAGAGTTTACATTGCCCTAAAAAAAGTACATGCTAATAGATGACCTTATTAGCGTGGCCCGAGCTCCCTGGAGGCTTGTTGGTCTCCGTGCTCGGCACTGAGTACGGGGCTCCCTGTGCTCCGGACTGGTCATCTGCCGAAACGAGCATGATCTGGCCGATGGTCAGCTCGGTGGGAGGGAGAAACTGCTCCTGCTCGCGGTCGCCCTGCCGCTTATCCCTCAAGTAGGCGGCGAGGTGCCCCGATCGGATGAGCTCCTCAATGTAGTCCCGGAGTTTCTTACAATCCTCCGTGGCGTGGCCCAGCGTCCGGTGGAAGGCGCAGTAGGGGCCCTGGGTTCGCTTCGAGGCCTGACGCGGGATTGGAGGGAACTTGAAGAACCCCTCGTCCTGGGCCTCCTCTACTAACACTGCGAGGGAGACGTTGAGCGGGGTGTACTCCTGGAATTTCGGGTGGTAGGGCTGCTGACGATCTGGCTTCTCTTCCCGAGCCCTCTTCTTCTGGTCGGACCGTTCTGCTCGAGGGAGGTTCGTGTTCACCTCGGACTCGAACTGAATCTCGCGCTCGGTCCACGCCTTGACCTCGGCCATGGTCTTAGGCTGCGCCAGCGCAACCACTCCTTGTGCCTAAGACAAGATCTGAGCACCGTGATGACGGTCTCATCCCGGTGCTCGGGGACCTCGAGGAGGGCGTTGTAGAAGCGGGTGACGTAAGCTTTGAACGTCTCCTTGTCCTCGCTCTTAATTGTGAAGAGGCAGTCGACCATGCGCTTCTGCCGACGGTTCCCAACGAAGTGGCCGAGGAACTGAGTAGCCAGCTCATCAAAGATAGAGATTGGGCAAGGCTCGAGTCCTCGGAACCAGTCCCGACCAGAGCGGATGAGGGTGGCTGGGAAGGCCCTGCACTGGGCGGCGTCGGAATGGTCCTGGAAGCTCATCCCTACGGTGAAAGCATCCAAATGGTCTTTCGGGTCTGTTCCCCTCCGAACGGCGGCCCGGACTTCGCGTCCGTGCCTGAGGTTCGGGGCAGATGCTATTTGGTTTTATCCGTCTATCTCTCCGAAGATGCCAGGTTGATTTATGGCGCCCTGTATCAGAGGTTTAGACGGATGCGGCCGATGTAGCAGACTTCGTCAGATTCCCCCTCAGGGTGAGGGGTTTTTGATTGTGGGGACGCTCTTCCCTGCAGGCGCAAGCCCCTGCAGTTAATTACGCTACCGCATTGCGGTAACAACTTTCTCCTTCTCCAGAATTTCACTTCGTGTCGTGTGTGTTTGTTTTGTTTGTGGTTGCCCGTGGATTGTATACGGAGACTGAGTAATGCCGTCGCCGGTAGGACGTGGATTAGCCCAAATCCGTGTTTACTTAGATTTGGGTTTGGTGTTTTAGTTTAAGGATACATTAGTCACGTTGCGGCTAAGATCAACTTAAACGTTCGTCAAGGATACGTTAGTCCTGTTTTGGACTAAGATCGACTCGACGTAGTGATTAATTTAATGTATGGCCATTGGGACTCGTCACCTCTCTGACGTCGTTGAAGGATTACAACGACATGTATCAGAGGAGCTCGGAGATGTACCCTCGAACCAGAGTTGATTGGGAGTTTTATAATCCATGTGGATGTTTAAGGATACGTTAGCCGTGTTTGGGGCTAAGATCGACTTAAACGGGACCGTTTAGATCCGGCAAAAGAGCATTCGGGCTCTATTGTGCCAGTTTAGGGACGTGGTGGTCTATCGCCAGTTTAGGGACGTGGTGGTCTATCACCAGTTTAAGGACGTGGAGGTCCATGTTTAGTTTAGGGACGTTTCGGTCCGATATTAGTTTAAGGACGTTTCGGTCCGATATTAGTTTAAGGACGTTTCGGTCCGATATTAGTTTAGGGACGTTTCGGTCCACGAGTTTAGGGACCCCGCAGTCCATATGGGTGTGTGGTCGTTGGGACCCGTCACCTCTTTGACGTCGTTGAGGAATTACAACGATGGATGTCAAAGGAGTTCGGAGATGTACCCTTGAACCGGACGTAAATCGATTTAGGAGAGCCATTTTGCTCAATCAATTTAATTTAAGGACTTATGGCCACGATTGGGCTAAGTCCATTTCTTTTGCATTTCTTTTTCTTTTATTTGGGTTTTGCCCAATAGGGATGCAGAGCATCAATTTTATTTGGGGCCCAGCCCTTTTACTGCTTGCAATCTATTTTGACCTGCTAGGTCTTTTTGATTTGGGCCTAGCCCTTCAAATAATGCATTGCATTTGTGCAAAGCACCAAGAATCTTTTAGATTCAGGAAAAGAAGTGCAGAGCACTTTTTAATTTCTTGATCTAAATTTAGATCAAAGAAAAGAAAAGAAATCTTTTCTTTCTTTCTGTTTCAGAGAACCAGAGGTTCATAGCAAGTGCAAGGCACTATTTTTATTATTTTTATTTATTTGTTTATCTATTGAAGATCACTGATCTTGTTTTCTAGATCAATGATCTATTCTTTAAGAGAATTTTCTCTTATCTCAAAGGTTTTTACCTTCTTTTTTGTGTTCTCAGAAATTCTCCAGAGTTCTCCCTTTTTTTATCCAATTCTCTATATCCAATTGTCTATATCTTTGAAATGGGGTCTGGGGTTCTTTTATAGTGCTCAAAGATCAGTTAAATTTGTTAAAAAGATCTTTTCTGAGTGATTCGGGGAATTTTCCCCACCGTTGGATCTTTGATCCAAAGGCCCCTGTTTTACAGAAGAAATCTTCTTGTTTTAACAAGAACAGAAAAGATTTCCTTAAATCTTCATTCTGTTGTTGCGCAACTCACCAGCGCGTGACACGTGTCGCGCAGTAAGGCGCTTGCGCAATAGCGATTGTGCAACTGCGCAGACACGTGTCGCGCAGTGAAGCGCTTGCGCAACAACGCTTGCACACCAGCGCAGACACGTGTCGCGCAGCCGTGCGCTTGCGCAGTTGCGCTTGCGCAACTGCGCAGACACGTGTCGCGCTGCCGTGCGCTTGCGCAGTTGCGTTTGCGCAACTGCGCAGACACGTGTCGCGCTGCCGTGCGCTTGCGCAGTTAAGTGTTACTTATGTTTTTAAAGAGCCTTGCTCTGATCGGACGTATCGCCTTGGGCGTTGTGCTGCCGTGTCAACTTCTGACACGTG
Source organism: Agapanthus africanus (assembly GCA_030015575.1). Lineage (NCBI taxonomy): Eukaryota > Viridiplantae > Streptophyta > Magnoliopsida > Asparagales > Amaryllidaceae > Agapanthus > Agapanthus africanus. The sequence continues at coordinate 307,356,627 of CM057339.1, forward strand.
GCGCATTGAGCGCAGCGCACGGGAACCGAAGCGTTGCTTCAAAATTTGAATTTTCAAAATTCAAACAGAGCCTTGCTCTGATTGGGGGAACAAATGCCCCCCCACCGTTGCGCTCACGTGGCGCGCACGTGAGTGCAGCGGTGGCAAGATCCTGACCATTGGATCATAGAGGTCAGGTGAAGAGACGCATGCGTCTATAAATGGGACCCTTGGTCCTTAAAATTTTTTACCGTTCCAAGAACTTTGATTCAGAGCCTTGCTCTTGCTTAAAAGCTCTTAGAGCCTTGCTCTTGCTTCTTCCCAAGAACTTTAAAGTTCAGAACTTAGAATCACTCTAGGTAAGAATTAATTTAAATTAATTTTAATTAACAGAGCCTTGCTCTTGTAGATCTTTGATCTAAAGAAAAATCCCTTTGGGGTTTCTTCAACAGAGCCTCGCTCTCATAGATCTTTGATCTAAAGAAAACCCCTTTGGGGTTTCATCCACAGAGCCTTGCTCTCAAAAATTTACAGAGATCTTGTTCCTGGGTTTTAACCTATGAACAGAGCTCTGCTCATAGATCAACTAGAAAACTTTTAAAAGTTTTCATGGATCTTTAAGATCCCAAAAATTTTAATTCTTAGGAGTTATAATTTTTTCATTACTACTACAGAGCTAGGCTCTTTTTTAAGAAGTTTTATTCCTTTGAGACCAGAGTTTGACAAATGTCACTCTGTGACAGAGCTTTGCTCTAAAAAGAGGAGATTTTCTCCTTGTCTCTAGGGATTCCCCCCCAATGAGGATATTCTCTTGGGGGTCTTTTTTATTGACTGACAGTCTCATCCAATGATGGGACTGTCTTATCAAATGATGCGCCGTCATCTTGATTTTGTGGGTCCCCCTTTGGTCCCCTACCCACTGCATTGTAGTGTGATGTAGGCCTTTGAAATGTGAAGCATTGGAACACTAACGGTTATGTTTTTTTTTTTTACAGGAGACATGTCTGAAGATTTGTCTTTCCCTTTTGTTCGCTCAGAAGGAGGGTTCCCACATGCACCAGTGGACCGGGTGGTGTTTGCTCTGATCAAAGATCACGATCCCGAGTGCAAGAGACTTCACTTATGGGGAAGGTGGTACAGCCAGATTATCCAAGGCCGTCGCAGCTTTAGCTCCACCTCACCCTCCGAGCCCATAGTTACGATCCCTTATGCGGACAAGCTCCCGGTGGAGTATGCCGTGGAGGTTAAAAATTGGAATTCTGACGATCTCCTCCAGCCTGCCATTGGCGCCATTCCGGTGCAACCGCCGCCAGCTATAGATATTTTGGGGAGGCGAATCTGTCAGGGTGAAGCACGCCCTCGGGGACAGGCTTATAATATTGGACTGATCCCGCGACCGCTTGCCGGATACTTGCAATGGGCCCGGTACATCTTATCGACGAAAAGGACTCATCTAACGAAGATTGGTTTATATTCGGCCGTCTACGTTTCGCTTTTCGAGTATCCCTCTCCTCCAACGTGGTGGATAAAGGCCTTTATTGAACAATGGAATATCCCCACCCACACCTTCTTGACAGCGGATAGGGAAGTCTCCATCTCTTTGGAAGAATTTGTTGAGATTTCAGGTCTACCAGTGAGGGGGAGCACTACGAAGAGCTGCTTCCTCCTGATGAGTACGTCTTTGCCACCAAGCAGGTTGTATTTGACTTAACTCCGGAAAGTGCCATTCAGCATCAGCACCCGGGCTTGGTGAAGGTGTTGGAGATTTATGAGGAACTCCATTTGGAATCGGGCGACCGGGGCGTCAGTTTCGCGGATTTCATCGCTCGTTTTATCCGCCCAGAGTTCCTATCAGAGCAGGGCAAGAAGTTTGCTCAGCTTGCTGACCCCTTTGGTTTCGGCTTGGACCGCCGACCTTTATCGGAAAATGTGCAGCGGGATTTTTATCTCCCTGGCACTGCCAGTGTCCCTTTCTCAGAGATCGCCGTTCCTGGCATGGACGAGGAGACTTTTTTCATAGGGTTCTTGGGTCTATGGCTATGCAGCTTCGCGCTTCCCATGCACCCACGCCTCATGCGGTCCTCCGTCTTTTACCCGGCGCATCGAATGGTGGCCGGTTTGCAGTTATCGGTAGGGATCGCCGGATTGGCTTACCTTTACAATGGACTTAGCGTAGCGGCGGACGCTAGTGAGCCTGGGGTATAGCCTGCCAACTTCCCGATGCACTATTTTATTTCTTGGATGGAGATGCACGTGCGAGGAGTGTTTGGTGCCCACAAGACTCCTCCGCTCTTCGAGAAATACAGACTCCCGAGAGTCATGCGGTTGGTCGGGGCTTCAATTGTGGTTGCACCTCCGCGGGAGTCTAGGGGACTGCTCCTGCGTTCACATCTAGTCGGAGCGAAGACCTCTTTTGTGGATAAGGTCATCACCATAGGCTCCGAGACCGCTAAGTCAGTGGTGTCGCTGCGTGATGACTTTAAAGGTGGGGCTTCTGTACTGAAGGCCCGGGAAATCCTCCATCTTTACTCCATTCGGCCGGGCTACCTAGTATTTAGGCAGAATGAGACGGCTCTCTTTATGAGGTATAACCCGCATCGATTTGCCCGACAATCGAGCTACAATCAAGGGATCCCGTTGGAAGCCTTTCTGGAAACACCCGCAGTCGGCCTAGAGGGGGTAAGGAATGCGATGCATCATTTCATCCGGCTCAATACAGGCTCCTATTTTTTCATCAGTGAGCCTAGCTGTGTCCCTAAAATAATCCATCCATATGTAGCCTGGTATGCGCATGCTATGGGCCCAATCATCTTAATGGAGAAACGCCTGCTGGTCGACCGTAGGGCTGCGCCTCCTGGCGGTGATCGCAAGGCTCCCTTGCAGCCAAGGATCCAGGTCATCCCCCCGATAAAAGATGCCAGAGTTGACCGACCACGCGTGTTGAGTCCCCCGCGTGGATTGCCATTGCCCACTACGGTGGATGCACCGCCGGCACCCCGTGCTCCCACGAAGACGGTTAATATGGTATCACCAGGATCTGGCGGAGGGACAGAGATCGGGACTCGCCGCCCTAAAGTGGCTGCCAAGCGCAAATCCGCTCCGGGTGGATCTAAAGCTGGTGGACAGCAGAAAAAGAAGAAGTCCGCCCTTTCCCTCGATGCGATCCTCAGCTCAAAGCCTGCGGCTTCTCCTGCCGAGGCCATATGTGAGTATGGAAGCAATGAGGGCTTTGTGGTGGACCCTGAGGACACCAATTTAGCTGCCGCCATTGCAGCTTCGGAGCGATCGGCGAGACTTGAAGCGATGTTAAGCAAACTCGCTGAGTCCGGTAATCATCAGATGCTTTATTTGTCATTTTACTGCATTTTTATTATTATCTTTAGCTAATATTTGATTCATTCTCAACAGGCATTTCTACTGAAGAGGCCATTGCTGCATCTTTGAAGACCTTCCAGGAGGAGGAGAAGAAGCGTGTCCCAGCAGGCATTGGTATGTCCCACCCTTTTCCCTTTCATAAGGAAAGTTTGTCATCTTCTCTGATGGTCAACCTAACCTTCTTTTGTTTCCTTGCAGAGGTTATATCAGTTGACGCGGGGATCCTTCCTGAGCCTGTTACCGAAGTCCCAGCTTCGTCGAAGTTGCTGCAAGAGCCTCAGCTTGACAAAACGACGAGGGATGCCCTGAAAAACCTAGAGGCCTCCCTATTCACGGACGAGGACACCTCAATTAGGGAAGCTCTAGTGGCATCCGTCTCAACGGCTCGGGAGGAGCGGAAGCGGTTGAGATGTGCAGCAAAGGCACGCATAGCTGCTTTGGCTGCGGGAGCGGGCCCTAGCACTATTCCTCGTGCCGACACTCCTTCTGAAGAGGCCCCTGCCGTCCTGTCTACTGCTCATAGGCAGGTGGCGCGCACGGCTCGGGATGCAAACGATAAGTCCTCTTCAGGTAACATTTCTTTCAGAACTTTGTTGTAAGAATTATAAAGCCATTGGCTCATATGCGTTTCATCTTGCAGGGCCAAGTCCGACTGAGGGGGAGGCGGAGACCGTCGAACACAGGGGAATGGAGGAAACGGCACTTGCCGAACCCAAGCTGACAATGAGCACTGTCGTCAGGGCCACGGGACCTGAAACAGGGGTCGAGGAATCCGCCACCGAGAGGGTCATTGATACCGCTCCTGACGTGGGGGTAGATGAGATGATTGTCTTAACCGAGGCGAAGGCGGTAGAGGGAGAAGCGCTCGCGGCTGGAGACCTCGCGGTGACGGTGGATGAGGCAACCGTGACCGCAGGACCCGAAGGAGTAGCGGGTGAGGTGGCCACGATTCCTGAGGACGAGCCAGCCGCTCCTTCTCTGGAATCTGGCAATACTCCAATCATAGCCCTCCCCGCGTATGGTTCCTTGCCGTCTCCAGGGCTTGCGAGCACAACAACGGTTCCCATCGAGTCGGGTGACGAGGCTACGGGTGGTGGCCTGATGTCAATGGAGGAAGGAATTGCCTCAGTCTCGGCTGGCAGTTCGTCGGGTAAGTTTCGGGTTACTATCATTTCCCCCTTTTTTATATATCTTGTGATCTCTTCTAACAAGCTTGTCTCTGCAGGTGCGGCCAGTGCCGACGCTCCATTGCTTGAAGGAGCACCGTCAACTACTGCTTTGGCGGTGGTCACTTCCCCGTCTTCCCTCGTGCCATCGCGGATGTTGGAAGGTATGGATTTGCGACTCACAAGTTAATCTTTTAAACGTGTAGTTCATGGACTAACGCCATACCACTGCATCTTTCCAGGAGTGCTCTTTGATCACCTATATCAAGTGTTGCTCCCACACTTCTCCTTCCCATCCGAACTTGCTTCTCCCTCTAGTGGCGCTGGTGAGTGTATGTTCAATACAATATCTTTGTTCATCCCCTTTTTCTAGCAATTGAATGATTTCTGACTTTTCCCTTTCTTTATTGCAGTGCCACAAATCGAAAGAGGGGATGCCAGACCTGCCGTGCTACCGGCCCTTCCGGCTCTGCCATCTGTTGTTGCTGGTATAGCAAATTCCTTTTTTTTTTTTGGTAACCCTTAAATATCTCTTGAACCATCGTTTAACCATGTTTTGTTTTGCAGCTATTGTTCCGGCTCCGGTCCCTTTTGAGTCTCGCGTCCTTCTACCGGCAGGCCCTTTCTTGAGACGCCCGTCTTCAAAGGGTGCCGTGATGAGTTTGGGCATGCTGAGCGGGTACATCGAAGAGCTCAACGTGGATGCTCTCCCTTCTGCCGTAGATTTCGCTGTGGATGTTAATCCAATGTTGGCGGCGCTCGTAACTTTTCATAACGAAGGCGTCGTCGGATCTTGGGTTAATCACTGCAGGGAGATCGAGGCCTGTCTATACCAGCTGGAGTCGACGCGCCCTTCTCCCAAAGTTTTAGCCCTGAGCACCCAACGCACAACTTGGCTCGAGCAAAGCACTTCGCACTCCCGCCACTTGGAGCAAGAAGCAGCTCTAAGACTAAGGGAATGCTAAAAGACCTCGAACGAAACGGCCCATCTGCGCGCTGAGGTTGAGGCAAATGCTGCCCAAGTGAAGACTATCTTTGAGGGTCTCTTGGAGCGCATCTCCCATGGGCTAAACTTGAAGCGGAAGCTTGACGTAGCTGAGCGCGATATCCCAAGTCGGGAGGCTGCCTATCAAGTCGTGAGGGAGCAGCTTGCGTCGGTCCTGCAGCAACGAGCCCAAGTGGAGGCAGAGCTGGCAGTGGTAACTGACCAAGAGAAAGCATGGAAGGACATATGCGAGCGATTGCTACATCTATGCAAGACGCTTCCTTCCCAATAATTCTCCTTGTATCATTTGTCTTTGTAAAGTACATGTATATATTTTTTTATTCTTTAGCATAATGTATCCTGTACTCGATCAATATTTATGAATAAAAGATGCACATTTTGTAATGTCTTGTGTCATTTCTCCGTCTTTTCTTTCTTTTATTATCAGTATGCCACCTTAGTAACCATGATTAGGACGAGTATCCCGACCTTCTTAAGAAATAACGATGGCTTAGGCCGCAGGTTCAGATCTGCTGCCTAAGGCTTTTCAACTCTATAAGCCGTGAGGGTCTCATAGAGACTTTTCTCCCTACGGATCGAGAGGATCTCGCAGGTGGATTTTCTCCTTAGGAATCGTGAGGATTCCTAAGTGTGGTTTTCTCTTATAAGTCGTAAGGATCTTATAAGAGAATTTTCCCTCTTACGAGTCGAGAGGATTCGTAAGTGGTTATTTCCCTCTTCGTCGAAATTCGACTTCGGAGAGTGAGACCCGTGAATAGTATGCAAGAGACCAGTTTGGATTGACTTGCAGGGCTCCATTGCTCAAAAAGCAAGCTTTCCTTGCTGTCTGAGACTTCTTCTTACAAATTGAGACGAATCGGGGATCTGTCTGCGGTTGTAGCGGAACAGTTGACATGAGTTAAGAAGCTCTCATCACGGAGTGTTTGTATCCGTGAGTCGAGGAGTTTGCTAGGGATTATTTGTTTCCCAAGCGCCAAGGAGTATTTGTTTCCTTGGGGTTTGAAACGAGTCGAGGGTTCCTGCGGAGGCACTGGTGGCTCTGCGGGTCGACGCGGATCAGAAGGCTCTCGTCAAGGAGTGTTTCTATCCGTGAGTCGAGGAATTTGCTGGGATTATTTGTTTCCCAAGCGCCAAGGATTATTTGTTTCCTTGGGGTTTGAAACGAGTCGAGGGTTCCCACGGGGGCTCTGGTGGCTCTGCGGGTCGACGCGGATCAGGAAGCTCTCGTCAAGGAGTGTTTGTATCCGTGAGTCGAGGAGTTTGCTGGGATTATTTGTTTCCCAAGCGCCAAGGATTATTTGTTTCCTTGGGGTTTGAAACGAGTCGAGGATTCCTACGGAGGCACTGGTGGCTCTGCAGGTCGACGCGGATAAGAAGGCTCTCGTCAAGGAGTGTTTGTATCCGTGAGTCGAGGAGTTTGCTGGGATTATTTGTTTCCCAACCGCCAAGGATTATTTGTTTCCTTGGGGTTTGAAACGAGTTGAGGATTCCTACGGAGGCACTGGTGGCTCTGCGGGTCGACGCGGATCAGAAGGCTCTCGTCAAGGAGTGTTTGTATCCGTGAGTCGAGGAGTTTGCTGGGATTATTTGTTTCCCAAGTGCCAAGGATTATTTGTTTCCTTGGGGTTTGAAACGAGTCGAGGATTCCTACGGAGGCACTGGTGGCTCTGCGGGTCGACGCGGATCAGAAGGCTCTCGTCAAGGAGTGTTTGTATCCGTGAGTCGAGGAATTTTGCCAGGGATTATTTGTTTCCCAAGCGCCAAGGATTATTTGTTTCCTTGGGGTTTGAAACGAGTCGAGGATTCCTACGGAGGCACTGCTGACTCTGCGGGTCGACGCGGATCAGAAGGCTCTCGTCAAGGAGTGTTTGTATCCGTGAGTCGAGGAATTTGCTAAAGACACTGGTTTCTTCGGAGTTGGACTGAACCGTCGAGATTTGGCTTCGTCTTCTGGCGGAGCCTGTTGGGAAAGTATGGTTCCCTCTTTGTTTACGCCCTTGGATTGTATACAGGGATCGATGTGATCTTAACTGTAGGGCCAAAGTTTTATCATCAATTTTTTTGTTTTATCTCCGCGATGCTCTATCATTTCAGCTTTTATATCGCGAAGGTCGCGATTGCCCAATCATTTCGGCTATTTTTCGCGGTGCCCAATCATTTCGGCTATTTATTTTATTTTTACTCGCTGCTTTTTATTGTGAGTTGTCCAATCATTTCGGCTATTTTGTATGCATACGTTTTTACTTGCTGCTTTTTTATTGCAAGTTTCCCTATCATTTCGGCTATTTCGTATGCATGTGCGGCCTACTGGCTTTCGCCGTAAACCTGAAATTGGACACCGATTTCGGCATCAGCACCGCTACAACTGGGATATTACCAGGAGCGAATCATCATTTGCCTCTGTTGTTGTCGAACAAAGGAGGCTTAGCGACCAGGGTTAGGGTCCTGTCGGCTAAGGCTTTTGACTTCATGAGCCGTAAGGGTCTCGTGAAGGTATTTCTCCCTACAAGTCGTGGGGATCTTGTAAGTGTATTTTCTCCTTAGGAGTCGTGAGGATCCCTAAGTGTTTGTTTCTCTGTAAGTCGTAAGGATCCTACAGGAGGGCTTTCTCCTTGTAAGTCGAGAGGATTTACAAGGGTTGTTTACCATGCAAACATATCCCTAGTTTCAGATGGGACTTAGTTAGGGAAATGTTTATTCGTGCCCGTGGATTGTATACAAGGGTCAATATTGAACCACTTGTAGGGCAATATTGGAAGTTTGTGGGGGTTTGCTTAAGCACATGTTTAGGTCTCTGTGACTTAAGACTTTCAAATCCTATGAGCCGTGAGGGTCCCATAAGAGAGTTCTCCTTACGAGTCGTGAGGATCTCGCAAGTGTATTTTCTCCTTAGGAATCGTGGGGATCCCTAAGTGTGTTGCTCCTTTGTGAGTCGTAAGGATCTCACGCAGGTGGTTTCTCCTTACAAGGTCGAGAGGACTCTATAAGGGTTCTTTAACGAAGTTGCGCCCTTTCGGGTTTTCACAAACATTCGCCGGTAGTCCTGCTGTTTTTACTCACGGAGCCCTTTCGGGTTTTCATCCGTGCCCATTTTTCTTATGGACATACCGTTTTTTTTTCTTCTTATTTTCTTTTTCTCTTTTTTTTTTAAACGAGGTCGCGCCCTTTCGGGTTTTCACGAACACTCGCCGGCAGCCCTGCTGTTTTTACTCACGGAGCCCTTTCGGGTTTTCATCCGTGCCCTTTTTTGCTTATGGACATACCGTTTATTTTATTTTATTTTTATATGTTTTTTTTTATATCTCGTCAGCCTAAGGATGCTGCGGTATTAGTTTAAAGACGTTTCGGTATGCTATTAGTTTAAGGACATTTCAGTCCAATGTCGAGAAGGTTGGCTATTCTTTATGAAGCTTGAGCTTAGGAAGATAGCGAGCGGACTTAGTCGTCGTCATCCATTATTGACCTAGGCTGTGGCTCATTAAGCGTAATATTTCTTTAGGAAACGACCGTTTATCGGCCTGAAAGGCCTTTCACCGTGCATGTCCATGAGTAGATAGGCCCCACCCTGGTAAACTTTATCTATGACGTACGGGCCTTCATAGTTTGGCTCGAATTTTCCCCGCTTGGCGCGATTGGGGATCATAGGCCTTTTGACCACTAGCACGAGTTCGCCTTGACGAAATGTCCTCGGTCGGGTCAATCTTTCGTATGAGCGCGTCATCTTTGCTTTATAAGCTTCCAGATTTTGTTGTGCTAGAAGCCGGATTTCATCAAGGGCATCAAGCTCTTCAAATCGAAGGTGAGCATTTTCTTCGTCTGTCAGCTCGTAGTGGACTGCCACTCGTAGAGAGGGTAATTTTATCTCGAGAGGGAGTACTGCTTCCGTCCCAAATACCAACGCGTATGGCGTTGTGTTTGTGGCCGTTTTAAATGTAGTTCGATACGCCCAAAGAGCCTCTTGCAATCTTTCGTGCCAATCTCTCTTATTTCGTGACACTGTTTTCTTCATGATCTTCGTCAAGGTCTTGTTGAAGGCCTCAGCTAGACCGTTAGTGTCACGACCCGAAAGTACGGAACGTGACTGGCACTTGGATTACGAGACGTCTAAAGGCGTACCGTAACCTAAGTCAGCCAAAGCCCAGAAATCTAACCCAAAATCAAAGAGAGTGAAGGAAAACCTTAAATGAAAACGGTTTTTGAAATCAATTAAGTTGCATAGAATCCAAAAAAAAAAAACATCAAAAATTTCTGAAAATTTCGGCAGAGTCTCCCCTGTATTTTCTATCCCCCAAAATGGGTACAACAAGATAATACATATGAGATCATAAAAATGGCATCCCCAAGCGGGAGCTAGCTCTTCGCCCAAGGCGGATCACAACCACATGCAATATATAAGCAATACCAAGAAAAGAGCATAGAAGAAACCCAAAATATCAGAAAACGCAACGCCGGCTCAAGTGAGCTCGACCCAAAAGAAACCACCAATATACAAATCTCTCAGTCTCATCACTATGTCGCATATACAATATATAAAGTGGTAGATGGAGAATACTAGATACAATGATAAAGCAAAAAGAAATAAAGTGTGCTCGCAACCCACCTACGGGCGATGTCGCGAGTCTGAGCAAAAGGAACTGAGGATAAGATAGCCCGCCGCTACAAGACTGACGGGTCCGACCTGCAAGACACTGTGGCACAACGGGGGTGAGTTGCCAGCTCGTGAGTAAATATAACATCTAATAAGGCAATCGTAAGAATGCACGCAATGCGGAACGACATGTATGTCCATGTGTGATATAATATCTCTAGTATGCAATGTCTTTTCTAACTCTTTAAGTGTTTCAAATGTTAAGGTTACTGCATTCTTAACTTTTAGAAAATGAATATCTGTACAATAGCTAAGTATCATCAAGAAATCATCTGAAAACCCGTGTCAAGCATCGACACCAAATAGGAATCATATCTGTCTCAATATCGGGCTCCGTCAGTCCGGATCGGCCCATATCATAAATCTCACGACAACGGTCGGTATCCTCCGGATATCCGCCGCGCCAGACGTCACCGGTAGGTAGTCTTCCCCTGCCAGGCTCATCGTCTACAACTCGATCTTCTTGTCCCGGGGTACCATACCGGGCCCACCATGTACCCGAGACGGTTCATCCACTCCTCGAATCGGGTCTCGAAATCCAACAGAAAACATGAAAACTCATGGTGGACGACACATACATCACGAGAAAACCGCAACTTTGGTTTGAAAATGATAAAGATAAGGTTTTGTTAAATTCTTGTGGTTTTCCCCAAAAATCCAGAAATCGCAGCAAAACTGAAATCCTCAAGAAAATCATAATGTCCACATGTTATCTATATGATAAATGTCTGTGATATCAATGTGTATGTTGTGAATTTTGGCTATAGTTCTATGTAAATATGATGATGATGCGAGATATGTGCATGCGATGCAGTTTCATATATCAAGTATGAATGCAGGTGATGATATTAAGATAAACAGGTTCTATCGTGCATGTGGCATGTTATTTACCAAAGGCGTGCGTGTCACATGAATAGTGCGTGTGCAACAGATGCCAATGGTAATGGTGTTCATGTCCTACGAAGTGGTATCGCATATATGAAGATGAATGTCCATGCAATCTAGCATACGGTTAGCTGTGAGGGTATGCAATGTACATGAAGGGGTAAGCTATCTAACAATATAAATCTTGCATAAAGTAAGGTAATCCTAACTAGGTGGGGGCGCCTCGCGCCATCCAGACGATTCCCCCATAGATGAATATATCTACTCACCTGAAATCCCCGCTAATCTGATCCGGCCACCGCTTTGCCTTTACGCGCCGTGTCCGATGTTTCTCCGACCGATCCTATATATGCACAATATCAAGCATAAGATTACATAACCCTAAATGATGCAAGTCACATTATACAAATATCGACGCTCACAAATTAATCATAGCATGCGCTCGGTGCGCGGAAAAACGTACGAAAATCGCAATCCTTTAACTAAAATCGTCATTTCGGGGAAATCGACAAAACTACAACCCGACTAGACGAAACCCCGCGTTCGCGCATTCTAATAATCCTATACGAAGCTAATAATATTGCTAACCTAACGCCAATTGACCGCATTCTATTTTCTACAAAAATCTAGTAAGCGAAGTTCTAGCCGATTTGATACAAACATTGAAATTTGTCGATTTAGTAAGCATATCATTTCACAATTAACCATTCTAATCAATTAGACAACCATCCCTAACATAATCCAACCATTATGCTACAAACCCTAATTTTAAAATATCAAAACCTTCTCTTGATTTTTCATGAACAAGGATTTACACTAAATTAATACTTAAAAATTTGATTTTAGCACAAATAAACTACAAGTTAGCAAACTAGTTTAGAATTTTTACCTCACCAATTGAATCCTAGCATGATCAAGTCACCAAGAAAGCCTCCTTTCATCAAGCTTTTGAACTAATTTGGTTGAGGAGAGAGTGGATTAAGGTTTAGTGTTGAATTGAGAATGAAATTTGGGAATTTTCAATGGATTTTTGATAGCAAAATGAAGCAAAATGCAATGAGAGGTGAGGGGATTTCCTGCAGTTTTGGTCGACCAGCAGGTTGAGGGGGAAGTGTGGGCTTTTTGGGAGAAGTTTCTAGGTCTACAAACCCATCATGTTATCATTTAATGCTTTCATTTCAACCTTTTTACAAAAAACCCCCTTTTTAAGCCATTTTTTTCATAATTTTCCCCCTTTTAAACCAAAAGTTTGCAAGACATGATACAATTTTATTAACACCATATTTTAGCTTATAAAGACTCCTAATTAAGAAATTTACCTAATTAACTTTGTATTATCCCTAATTAAATGTATTTAAAAAGGCTTAAAATAATAAAAAAATTAATTAATTACGAATTTTTTTTTATTTAACTAGAAAATTATAAGTGACATTTTAGTGACAAAATTATAGTAATATCTTATTTAAATTTTGTATAATTAGGTCTACAATGAAAAATATCAATTTTGACATTTTACGGAAAAAGCCGAAAAATTAGCCGATTACCGAAAAACTGCCTAAACGATTTTCGAAGGGTTACAGTTAGCTCGCGGATTATAAACTGAGGAATATCTCCAGTCTATATTATGCTGTTGCGCAAAGCGACTAATCTTGTGGCTTCTGTAGGCTGGCCCGTTATCGGAGATGATCCGTCGCGGAGTTCCAAACCGGTATATGACATGCGTTTTGAAGAAATGGAGGATGTTCTCCGTCTTCACTTCCCTCAACGGTACCGCCTCTGCCCATTTGGAGAAGTAATCAGTCGTCGCCAAGATGAAGCGATGTCCCTTTGACGATGCTGGTTCGATGGGGCCGACTATGTCAGTTCCCCACATTTCGAATGGCCAACTAGCCACTGTTGGATGCAGTGGATTGTGATGCTGATGGATGAAGTCCCCATAAATTTGGCATGAATGACATTGCCTCGCGTATTCCAGGCAATCCTGCATCATCGTGGGCCAGTAGTAGCCCATCCGTTTTATCTTCAACTTCATCTTAGGGCCTGCTTGGTGGGAACCGCAGAGTCCGTCGTGAACCTCTTGGACGACCCTTCTCGCTTCGTCAGGTCGTAGGCATCTCAGCCACAGAGAATCGAATGACCTCTTGTATTGAGTATCGTTGACGAAGGCAAAAGACAGAGCTCGTTTCACGAGCTGATGTCTTATGGACGCTTCTTCAGGCATTCGGTGGAACTTGAAGTAATCTATGAAGACTTCTCTCCAGTCTTCGGTCTTCTCATGGTCTTTTATTTATAGGGTCGCCTGCTCAGTTGCTCCCTTTTCTTTATATGATTCTGGAGGTATTTCTGCTGGGGCGAGCACTCGACGGCTTTGTATCACGATTCTAACGTCATCGAGGTTCTCGTCAGCCAATTCTTTAGCAAGTTTGGCCAGTGCGTCCGCTTTGCTGTTTTCCGCGCGCGGTATGCTTTCCAACGTGTAGGAAGGAATTTGGGTTAGCAGTTGCTGCACTTTTTCACCGTATTTTACCAATTCCGGTTTGCATGTTTGGTAATCGCCGTTCACTTGACTGACGACTAGCTGGGAGTCCCCATATATGAGGAGGTTTTCAATTCCCATGTCGATGGCAATCTCCAAGCCTGCTATCAAAGCTTCGTATTCAGCTTCATTATTCGTTCTCGGCTCTGTCAAGGAGAAGGCGAAGCGCATTATTCCTCCTTGTGGGGTTACGAAGATAAGGCCTACTCCCGATTTGATCATTGTCGTATTTTGTTTGTGCTTTTTCATGGAAGATGCCCCGTCGAAATAAAGCTCCCAACGGGTATCACCACCGTCGATTGCGTTAAACGCATGTTTGTCTGGCAAATCGCAATTCAGAGGGGAATCGGCAAGTATCGGGTGCTCAGCAAGGAAGTCGGCTATGGCCTGACCCTTCACTGCCTTGAGGGGTCGATATGTTATCGAGAACTCCATTAAGAGCAGAGCCCATTTAGCGAGTCGTCCCGTCAAGATGGCCTTCGACATTAAATATTTGAGAGGGTCCACCTTTGAAATGAGATGGACTTCATGCGCTAATGCGTAATGTCTAAGCTTTGTTATTGCGAAGATCAACGCTAGGCAGTGTTTCTCAATGGGGGAGTAATTGCTTTCTGCCCCCAGCAGAACCCGACTTAAGTAGTAGAGTGCTCTTTCTTTCCCCTGGTCATTCTCTTGTGCCCATAATGCGCCTAAAGAACCCTCAAGGGCGGTCGTGTAAAGAATGAGAGGTTTTCCCTTAACTGGAGCAGCCAACACCGGAGGGTTTTGCAGATACTGCTTGATCTCATCCAATGCGCCTTGGCATTTGTGATCCCAAACGAATGGGGTTCCCTTCTTCATCAGGTGACTGTAAGGACGACACTTTCCTGAAAGATTAGCTATAAATCGCCGTATGTATGCGAGCTTTCCTTGGAGAGATCGCAACTGTTTAAGAGTTCTTGGAGGAGGCATTTCCATGATCGCCTTAATCTTAGACGGATTTATTTCAATGCCTCGGTGTCGAACGATAAACCCTAGGAATTTGCCCGAGGAAACCCCGAACGCACATTTTAAAGGATTCATCTTCAAATTGTATCGCCGAAGGCGTTGAAATACGGTCTTCAAATGCTCGAGATGTTCCTCGTATGATTTGCTTTTAACCACGAGATCGTCGATATAGCATTCAACGATTTCGTGTATAAGGTCGTCGAAGATCTTTGTCATGGCCCTCTGATAAGTAGCACCGGCGTTCTTCAAACCGAAGGGCATCACTTTATAACAAAATATCCCTAAAGGAGTCCGGAAAGCCGTATGTTTCTGATCTTCAGGATGCATTTTTATTTGATTATACCCTGATGAGCCGTCCATGAAGGAGAAAACCTCATGAGTGGATGTATTGTCTATCATAAGTTCAGTGACTGGCACTGGGAAATCATCCTTCGGGCAAGCTTTATTAAGATCCCGGAAGTCTACGCATATGCGCACTGTCCCATTTTTCTTCATCACTGGGACGATGTTGGCGATCCATTCAGGGTACTGAACTTCCTGGATGAAGCCAGAGTCGATTAACTTTTTGACTTCGGTATTTATGCTCATCTCAAGCTCGAGTCGCATCCTTCTCGGCGCCTGTTTGACTGGCTTGATGTTCGGGGATATTGCTAGTCTATGTACAGCAATTTCTGGATCTAGTCCCGGCATCTCGGAATAGTTCCATGCGAAGCAATCTTTATGCTGCACAAGGATGTCTTTTAACGCAGCCACCCTCTCTTCAGACAGCAGCTTGCTGACGAATGTCGGTCGCGGATCATTTATTGTCCCCAACTCGATTTTCTTGAGGTTATCTGCAGTAGTATGGATTCCATCTTCCAGCTCTTTTGGCGCTGGTGGAAATTCTGAGATTACCTCATCGCTGCTGTTTTCAAAGCACCAAGGAAGGCTGTTCGTGTCCTCGGACTCTTCTTTTAATATTGTTATCACATGGCAGGTGCGAATTTTCTGCCAATCCCAATACGGAGTTGGTTCTATCCTTGTGTTTTCGGGTTCGTGCTTTTGCGGCGGCGCTACCCTCCAGTTGTCAGACAACGCGAATTTGCCAAGCTGATACTGATCTTCAACCCAATTCTTGAAGGTGAAGCAATCTTCAAGAGGGTGTCCCATTGCTCGATGGTAAAAGCAATAATTTGGGTTGAACACCTCGCCTGCGTGCTCGGGGTGTTTGGACTCTGGCAACATAAGCATTTGATGTTTTAGAGCGAGATCGAATATCTTCCTTGTTTTGTTCCGAGGAAATGAGTATGCTCGACCCATTTTCTTCATGAGGGCTAGGTCAATAACGCTCGACTCTCGGATGCGTGGCTTCCTAGCTCTGCTTTGTGGTTGTTGAGCGCCTTTCTTGCCTTTCGACTTGTTTTTGCTTTCGCGTCGAACCTTTTTTGTAGCAGGTTGATAAGGAGCGGCATTTTCATCCTTCACGGCTTGTTGGAGAAGGCGTTGTGTCTTGGCTTTCTCATAGATTGCCATTTCACGATTGTGATCATCTCGGGCTTTTTGACCCGCGTTCCTTATAAGTTTGCCCATCTGGTCTTCAAATGATGGACTGGGCGGTTTTGCATCAGGAACTTTTGCTGGCTCATGATTAGCGTTTTCCTCTTGAGCATTTGCTTCTTCATCAGAATTGTGCACGACGTAACAATCGCGGAGCAGCTCTCGTTTCCTGGAGCGAATATATCCGAGCCCGATCGTCTCCAGCCTCCCATTAGGTAGCTTGTGCTGAGTTCCAGGGACGTTCCAAACCCTGTCATAGAATTTGGCCTTTCTAACGGTTTGTTCGAAAGGTATTCCCTGGCGCTTCAACAGTCTTCTCAAGCCTTCCGTATAATATCGGGGTAGACGGATGGGCTGGAGTCTGTCCAGCGTTGGATCCGCACCATACCAAATTTCTTTTTCCACCTTGTTTTCTTCAGAACGGTAGAATAGGATTGCCTTCTCGCCTTTTCGTCCGGGAGGGATATAGAATGTCTGCAATTCTTCTATGCTATTGGTGTCGAGTGCATCCAGTTCTTTGTAATGTTCAAGCAGCACCATGGTTATCTGCAGACTTCGCTCTTCATCAGCGGAAACCCGTATTGAAGGCCGAGCAGGGAATACAGCATGAACTTCATCCTCTGAATCACTGCCGAAGATCAATGAAGGAACGGATGGTCCTGGCCTGGTGGATTGGGATGGACCTGAATAAATTATATCCTCCTCCTCGGTGTCACTGCCGAAGACAGGGATGGTGGCGTTAGTTTTGTTCTCCGGTTTGTGACACCTTTCCGTGTCTTCGAAACTCGGTAAGAAGTACTTGGCATCTTCATACTTGCGAACTTCATTTACGGAAAACGGATTCAACTCTCCCACCACTGTGTACTCGAGGCCATCCCTAGAATACTTCATGCACTGATGCTGTGTAGAAGGGATGATATTGTACTCGTGTAGCCATGGTCGGCCGAGCAGAGCATTGTAGCACGTCTTGGCGTCTATAACATGGAATTTGATGTCTGTGACGAGCAACCCGAAGCGTAGCGTCAATATCACAGATCCAAGAGTCTTTGAGGATTGAGAGTCGAAACCGGAGATAGTGATCTTGTCCCGGGCGAGGTGTTGGACGCTCATGCAAATTTTTTTTAACACCCGCACATTAAGTAGATTGACAGATGATCCGTTATCGACCAGGATTTTGCCTATCTTTATGTCATGGCAGTATCCTGAGACATAAAGGGGACGATTGTGTTCGCACGTCCCAAGGAGAAGGTCTTCATCGCCGAAAGCAACGTCGGCCGTGTGCACCTCTTCCAATTCATCCTTCATCTTTTGTTCGGCCAGGAAAGCTTGGAATTAGTCCGGATCTTGTAGGGCCTTAATCAAAGAATCCCTCGCTTCTTTTGATAGTAATAGGGCATCGAGAATGCTGAGTTGTCAGGGTAGCTTTCTCAGATGCGCCAAGACATTGTAATCCACATTACTCCTCTTCGGCGGGTTCTTGGCGGTTAACTCTTCCGCAACTTGGTCATCCAAAGCGATGTCTTCAGAGACCTTCTCTTTCCCTTTGTCTTTCTTGTTTATGGGTCCGAGATTATTTTCGGGTAATGTTCGATTGCGTAGCTGTATATTTTCGCAAGCCTTCGGTTCTTCTTCTTTTCCCGGAGTGGATTCTTTGAAGAGGGGGCCAAGCTCTAGCTCCTCATCGGAATCGCTCCCAAATGTAGGCACTTGTGACCCGGCAGTGTTAACCATGTGACAATTGCTGGCAGTTCTTTCAAGCTCTTTGGTCGTGTTTCTTTGCTCCCGACGAATTTTACGCTTTTCCCGTTTAAAGCGTTGTTGATTAGCGATGTATCCTTGCCACCATCTATCGAAAGCCTTGCACTCTTGAGTGGGATGCGAGACCTTCTGATGATATAAGCAATAAGAGGGGTGCATTTCTACCACACCAGTCATTTTTCCTTCAGGGGATGGTAGCTTCATACCCATTGATATGGCCTTAGCAAACCTCTTCTTTATTTTGAATTGACTTTTGTCAGCGGTGGAGGCATTTTGCTCCAGCGGGATCATCTCAGCTCTTTCCTCAAGTCGCTGGCGCTTGGCCCTTTCGAATATAGCCGTCTCGCGTTCTTGATCAGCTTTACTTTTCAATCGAGCTTTACTAAGAAACGCGTCAATCATTTCGATTGATAACTCTGGAACCCTTGACTCAGTATTTGCCCCCAGCGTTTTAGTGCCAGAAGTCCCTTCATCGTTCGTGGTCGAATGGGAGATCATATGACAGCTCGCCACATATTCCTCGGATTCATCCGATGAACTTTCCCCCTCATCTTCTTTTTGAAAGACGTAATCAAGGAAATCTTGGAGCGTAATGGGAGTCCGCACCTTTTGGTTGTATTCATCTAGTGCGTCGATTTGCTTTTGTAAGTCCGTGCGCTTGTCGCCAGGCTTCACGGGCTTCTTAGATTTCTTCTTCTTCTTTTTCGAAGATTTTGACGGCTGGCTATGAAAGCTTGAACTACCACCATCGGTCTTCGGAGTCGATCGTGGCTTCAACATCCCCTCAATAACCTGCGGTTCCAAGGGGTTCTTCCACTTGACCGCTGGACAGGTCTGAAGATCATTTAGCATTCTCCTCGTTTTGGCTGATAATACAACCTCCCAAGGAGCTTCTTCAATGACGGAGCATGTTGCCCCCGGCGTATTCGTCCCCTTAGAGGTGTGGGGCTGCGGGGGATTCACCTTCCATTTGTCAGATAGCGCAAATTTGCCCTGACGGTACTGATTCTCAAGCCAATTCTTGAAAACGTAGCAATCCTCGATGGGATGGCCTAGTACTCGATGGTAAGGGCAGTAATTGGGCTCGTTGACGTCGTTCGGTTGCAACAGACGTTTTGGATCTGGCAAACTTATGAGTCTATTGCGCAACGCCAGCTCGAATAACCTCCTTGTTTTATCGCGGGGGAAGGAGTAAGGACGTCCCATCCTGTCCTCAAGGGGTACGTATGGGCGTGTATTGTTTGGACGAGCAACCGGCTTCGAGCCGCTCGGTTGTTGTTGGGCATTAGCGACAATGATCGCTTTTCCCTTTCCTTTATCGTTTCGGGAGTCCGGCTTCGGAAGAGGGGGTTTATGGCCCATCTGGTCCATCTGCGCTAATTTGTCGATCAAAGCCTGGAAGGTAGTCGGCTTGAAGAACATCATAAACTGTGAAATGGTTGCTTGTGGATCAAGGGTTCCAACAAACATTCCCACCGCAGGGGCTTCTTCTATGCGCTGTTCACACTTCGACCATAGATTACGCCACCGTATAGCGTACTGAACCCATGTCTCGCCGGGTTTTACCCTGGCGTTAATCAGTGCCGTCATCGGGGTACGCTCACTGACACTTGCAAAACGTTGGGTAAAGAGTAGCTCCATCTCCGCAAAGATTTTAATAGAGTCGTTGGGGAGCTCAGAATACCATTCGAACGCCGTATCTGATAGGCTTCCAACGAACTGGCGAAGCAAAAGCTTGTCGTCGCCGCCGGTGTTACCGCAAAGCGCCCTGAACTGGGCAACATGTTGATGGGGATTGCCGGTCCCTTTGTAGACATGAAACTTGGGAATTGTGTAACCCGGCGGGTATTTGATTTGGTCATACCAGCCTGGATACGGTCGCCCTGTTTTTATGACGTGGCCGGCTGCTTCGGCCGCGTGATGAACCTTTATTTGCTGGGCTATATATTCGTCCAGATCAGTTTTAGAGATTGTATCCTCTTTAGCCGTTGATAGAACGGGCTGAGGGTTTGATGTCTCTCCCCTATCATCCCCAAGGACAATCGGGGGTTCTTCAGTCGGGGGATCTTGTTGTATCATCATCCCTATCATGTCCTGGAAGAGGAGGCCCATACGCTGTATATTGGCTGCTTGTTCAGCAGCCTCTTTGTCTCTCTTTTCCAGTACTCGGCGGAGGAACTCGGCGTCGGTCTCTTCCTCTTGGCGTTCGTCTAAGG
Organism: Agapanthus africanus; assembly: GCA_030015575.1. NCBI lineage: Eukaryota > Viridiplantae > Streptophyta > Magnoliopsida > Asparagales > Amaryllidaceae > Agapanthus > Agapanthus africanus. The sequence goes on from CM057339.1 coordinate 307,376,719, forward strand.
ACGTCTCAGGGTTCTCTTTTGGCTCCGTGAGTGCAGCCATTGTAGTCATCATCTCCTGGAGCTTTTGTTGCTGCTCCTGAGCCTTGGTCACTGATCTGGTAAGCGGTCGGTGACCCGTAGAAGTACGACTTTCTTCCTTTCCAGAAGCCATATAAACCGTATGAACTGTTATGCCCCCTGACTTGGAGCGTTTAGGTTCACCGCTTTTAAACTTTGTCAGTGTCACGGGAGCTTTCTCTGGCCTTTTTCTTTTGTGGGCCATCGAGGTCAAAGGAGCCGTTGGAGTGGGCATCCTAGCATTTGTTGCCCCCTGCTGTTTAATGGGGCGGTTTTTGTCCTTTTCCACCTTTGCCTTTTTCTGGCGACGAAAGCGGTCTGGGTCAATCACGGAGTCTTGAACCTTCCGCCAAACTTTATAAATTTTTGACGACAGCCGTTGAGGGGGCTGTTCCTGTTTTGTCTCCGGAGCTTTTTCCATAGGCGGAGGAGATCTTTTCAATGTAGCAATCGGAGAGTTCTTTCTCACCTTCCTCAGCAATTCAAAGCTGTTCCCAGTTGGAACAGCAGCGTTGACCTCCACCACTGGAGCAGGTGGGGTTAGCCCTGAGGGGGAGTTGCCCCCTGCTTTCCTTACTCGTCGCCAATGGCGACGTCGCGCACGACGAGCCGTTGGGGCTGGCTCGGAAATCGAGATGGTTTCTTGTTGCCCCCTGTTTGAGCGTGGGGTAACTGCCGATGTCAGCCTATCGAAGACTGATGCCTTTTGACCAGCTGGGGGAGGAGTGGGAACCGTCAATCTTGTGAAGACCGACTCTCTGATGGGAGAAGCCTCTTTAACGACTTCCAAAGCAGCGGCCGCTGCCCTCTTTGGGACGACCACTTTATAGTTCTGACCTAGCCTGGTGAAAACGGAGGCTGTCGGTTTGGCAGCGGACGACCCGTTGACAGGGGCCGTGGTAGCAGTGAGCCGGTCGAACACCGACTTCTTGTTCGCTTCCGGTGCGGATATCGGCATAGAGAAGCTTGTAGGTGGGACCATGGTCCCGAAAAACAGGCCGGTGGCGGCCTGGGTCACCTGTTCAACCGGCAGAGTGAGGAAAGAGGCCGCTTGGGGCCCATATGTTACACCTCTCGGTGAGGTGGAGCGTCCGTTGCAGTGGCATTTCGAGCAGTTTGTGCAGTTGGTGGCCATTGAATCTTGAATTCTGCGCCAGGTAAAAGACCAAATCTTAGCAACTTGAAATCCGAAGACAACCATTTAACAAACCGCGATTGGTTCGTGAAGACGACACACGAAGTGTGGAGTGGAAAGAGGAAGAGGTCCCACCGGGCGTGCCAGAATCTGTTCCCCTCCGAACGGCGGCCCGGACTTCGCGTCCGTGCCTGAGGTTCGGGGCAGATGCTATTTGGTTTTATCCGTCTATCTCTCCGAAGATGCCAGGTTGATTTATGGCGCCGTGTATCAGAGGTTTAGACGGATGCGGCCGATGTAGCAGACTTCGTCAGATTCCCCCTCAGGGTGAGGGGTTTTTTATTGTGGGGACGCTCTTCCCTGCAGGCGCAAGCCCCTGCAGTTAATTACGCTACCGCATTGCGGTAACAACTTTCTCCTTCTCCAGAATTTCACTTCGTGTCGTGTGTGTTTGTTTTGTTTGTGGTTGCCCGTGGATTGTATACGGAGACTGAGTAATGCCGTCGCCGGTAGGACGTGGATTAGTCCAAATCCGTGTTTACTTAGATTTGGGTTTGGTGTTTTAGTTTAAGGATACATTAGTCACGTTGCGGCTAAGATCAACTTAAACGTTCGTCAAGGATACGTTAGTCCTGTTTTGGACTAAGATCGACTCGACGTAGTGATTAATTTAATGTATGGCCATCGGGACTCGTCACCTCTCTGACGTCGTTGAAGGATTACAACGACATGTATCAGAGGAGCTCGGAGATGTACCCTCGAACCAGAGTTGATTGGGAGTTTTATAATCCATGTGGATGTTTAAGGATACGTTAGCCGTGTTTGGGGCTAAGATCAACTTAAACAGGACCATTTAGATCCGGCAAAAGAGCATTCGGGCTCTATTGTGCCGGTTTAGGGACGTGGTGGTCTATCGCCAGTTTAAGGACGTGGAGGTCCATTGCCAGTTTAGGGACGTTTCGGTCCGATATTAGTTTAGGGACATTTCGGTCCGATATTAGTTTAGGGACGTTTCGGTCCACGAGTTTAGGGACCCCGCAGTCCATATGGGTGTGTGGTCGTTGGGACCCGTCACCTCTTTGACGTCGTTGAGGAATTACAACGATGGATGTCAAAGGAGTTCGGAGATGTACCCTCGAACCGGACGTAAATCGATTTAGGAGAGCCATTTTGCTCAATCAATTTAATTTAAGAACTTATGGCCACAATTGGGCTAAGTCCATTGCTTTTGCATTTCTTTTGCTTTTATTTGGGCTTTGCCCAATAGGGATGCAGAGCATCAATTTTATTTGGGGCCCAGCCCTTTTACTGCTTGCAATCTATTTTGACCTGCTAGGTCTTTTTGATTTGGGCCTAGCCCTTCAAATAATGCATTGCATTTGTGCAAAGCACCAAGAATCTTTTAGATTCAGGAAAAGAAGTGCAGAGCACTTTTTAATTTCTTGATCTAAATTTAGATCAAAGAAAAGAAAAGAAATCTTTTCTTTCTTTCTGTTTCAGAGAACCAGAGGTTCATAGCAAGTGCAAGGCACTATTTTTATTATTTTTATTTATTTGTTTATCTATTGAAGATCACTGATCTTGTTTTCTAGATCAATGATCTATTCTTTAAGAGAATTTTCTCTTATCTCAAAGGTTTTTACCTTCTTTTTTGTGTTCTCAGAAATTCTCCAGAGTTCTCCCTTTTTTTATCCAATTCTCTATATCCAATTGTCTATATCTTTGAAATGGGGTCTGAGGTTCTTTTATAGTGCTCAAAGATCAGTTAAATTTGTTAAAAAGATCTTTTCTGAGTGATTCGGGGAATTTTCCCCACCGTTGGATCTTTGATCCAAAGGCCCCTGTTTTACAGAAGAAATCTTCTTGTTTTAACAAGAACAGAAAAGATTTCCTTAAATCTTCATTCTGTTGCTGCGCAACTCACCAGCGCGTGACACGTGTCGCGCAGTAAGGCGCTTGCGCAACAGCGATTGCGCAACTGCGCAGACACGTGTCGCGCAGTGAAGCGCTTGCGCAACAGCGCTTGCACACCTGCGCAGACACGTGTCGCGCAGCCGTGCGCTTGCGCAGTTGTGTTTGTGCAACTGCGCAGACACGTGTCGCGCAGCCGTGCGCTTGCGCAGTTGTGTTTGTGCAACTGCGCAGACACGTGTCGCGCAGCCGTGCGCTTGCACAGTTGTGCTTGCGCAACTGTGCAGACACGTGTCGCGCTGCCGTGCGCTTGCGCAGTTGCGCTTGCGCAACTGCGCAGACACGTGTCGCGCTGCCGTGCGCTTGCACAGTTGTGCTTGCGCAACTGCGCAGACACGTGTCGCGCTGCCGTGCGCTTGCACAGTTGTGCTTGCGCAACTGCGCAGACACGTGTCGCGCTGCCGTGCGCTTGCGCAGTTAAGTGTTACTTATGTTTTTAAAGAGCCTTGCTCTGATCGGACGTATCGCCTTGGGCGTTGTGCTGCCGTGTCAACTTCTGACACGTGGCGCATTGCGCGCAGCGCACGGGAACCGAAGCGTTGCTTCAAAATTTGAATTTTCAAAATTCAAACAGAGCCTTGCTCTGATTGGGGGAACAGGGTTGGTTTTCCCGTCGAACAGAGAGACCTTTTGGGGCTTGTTGTGCGAGGAGACGTGGACAGCAAGCAGTCCCTCGGTAAACGGCTTGGTGAGCCAGTCGGCGGCGTACTTATCCCCGTCGCCCGAGAGGTGACCTTCCCGGCGCATGCCCTCGATCTTCTTTTCAAGGGCGTCGAGTAGGCCATGGTACCCCGAGGATTCGGCGTCTTGTGATACCTGGCCTCTGCTGTGGGAGATCTGCATCTGGACGCGGCCCCGGTTCCTCTCGATGAGGTTCCTCAGATCCCCGGGCGAGGCGGCCCTCGAGCCGTCGTGGCGAACCTCTTCTGTGCGACCCCGTCGAGGGAGGGGGTGTCGATCATGCTTGGGGACATGCGAGGTGACCGACGTCTCTTCAGGGGGGTAAGGGTCGCGAGGAGGCTCGAGGCGAGGCGCTCTGGCGGCGGATATTGGTTTGGAGCTGTGGGGCGCCCAGCAGGACTCAGGGAGTATCGGCCTGTGAGATCTGTGGCCATGGTCGTAGCCTACCGGTGGTCAGCCGTGCCGTCGAGGGCAGAGCCTTCTGGAGGCGGAGGAGCGGCGATCTGGGGCCTTGGCTCGGCCGTTTGGACGCGGACGAGCGCCTCCATGAGGGACTGTAGCCGATCTATTCGGCCGGCGAGGGCATTGATGACGGTCGCCGGAGGAGGTTCATCCGCGCCTCCGGTGAGGGGGAGGCGGCGGATGGTACCTGGATCTTTATGGTGATCGCTTGTCATGTGGATGGAGATCGGAAGGCCAAATTTGTTTTTTGTGGAGTTCAGTTTCCCACAGACGGTGCCAACTGATGGAGGTCCTTTTCGAGTCTCCGTCAGATGTTGTCTTCCGTCAATCTCCCGGTGGATTCTGGAGGTGATCTCCTGTCGCGTGTGGGTCTCAATGGGTTTTGAGGAGATTGGTGGTTTAAGGAGTTCGCGCCGAGTACCTGCAAGGAAGTCCCGGGGTGGTTTGGTACCACCGAGGACCCTTCGACGATCAAGTTAGCACCAGATCCGAGCGGAGTAACGGCTAAGTGGGGTGAAAAAAGCTTACTTGACCCCTCTGTAATGGGGGTTTATATAGTGGCGGTAGCACGCAGCAGCAGGCGCGAGAATCTCGCCGGCAGTTACGCTCCGGACGTCACGCCCGTGTAACGAGCGGATCGTGATGGCGTGGAACGTGGGATGTTGCCGGCGGAGAATCTGCGTGTGGCAAGATTTGTGGAGCGGCAGTTACGCCTGTGAGTGGTGGAGTTGGTCGGTCGGAGGGATCGAGGAAGATGGCCTCGGCAGGGGAGCTCGGGAACGAGCGGGAGGGCCGAGGAGTCTTGGTCCTGTAGCAGCTCGGGGCGAGCTGAGAGGCCGAGGAGGCCAATTCGTAGGGGTCCTGAGGAGAGACAGCTTGTGCTTGCAGGTCGGGTACAGGGGTGGCCTGGTCGGCCCCTGTGGGCCCTCTCTTTGGAGTTCTGGGACACGTCATCTGCCACGTGTCCTGATCTGGGAGATCGCCAATATAGAGCATCATCAGGATCCGAAGAAGCTGCTATTAGAGCCATAATACCACCCATGCTATTAGATCCAACAGTCCAGATTCATCCAAAACTCGAACAATGGTCGAGATTTGTGTAAAACAAGGTGTCCTTTGGTATTGGTGTATTTTACGTGCTTTACATATGGGATGTATGGCTGAGATTGCTCCAGAGCACCCATACTATTATCTCACACTAGCGGCCACTCCCTGTCCCAAATTTTCATACCCAATTCTTGTCATTAGCTAAATTGGCCCCTATTAAATTTTATCATTAAAAATTAGATTAGGCCAGTGGTTTAATTAATTTGAATAGTTTTTACTTTTTATCTCTAAGCCATGGGAAAAGTATTTAGGTCCCTATGGACCAAAAGTTTTAGGGTTTGGTCCCTGAACCAAAAAGAGTTGTCAAAAACTCTCTAGAGTAAAATACTCTTTTGTTTTAGTCCTTATAATACATGAACTAATATGTTATTCTTATACCGCTTTTTAGATAAACTACTACATTACCATTTAAAATACATATATATCTTATAAAATATTACATTTATCTTATAAATTACTGTACTTATGTTGATATTACTATGTCAAATAATTATATTTCACCTAAAATTGTTACATCTACCAGTAAAACTACTATATATATTAGTAATACTGCTATATTTATCTTACCAATAGATGTAGAAGTTTAGGTTAAATATAATATTCTTAACATAAATATAGTAGATTTGATATAAATATAGTATTTTATAAGATAAATATAGTACCTTAAAAGATAAATGTGGTACTTTATCTAGAAGGATAATATTAGCATAACATTTAGTTAATGTACTAAAAGAATTAAAGCAAATGAATATTTGAGTACAGTAAGTTTTTGACAAGTCCTTTTGGCCCAGGACCAAACCCTATTGCTGTTCGGCCCTATTGACCTAAAACCATTTCCCCCATAAACCATTCTTCTTCCCTTTATCAATTTTCTTCTCCGTCTCGTCCTCCTCTTCCTTTTATTCTTTTTGGTGTTGGCGTTGCCACTTTATCTGGATGCTCCACCTCCTTCTCCACCATCTCCTCCATCTGTCTTTGGTTTGTTTTTGCACGTGTGGGATTGGGGGATGATGGGATGAAATTGGCCGATCAGCATGTTTTTTTATTTTCAAATATGTTGGCTGATTTGCAGGCAGGGGCGGAGCTAAAGAGGACGGGCTGGGCCCGGCATAGATTTCGGAACCCTCTATAGAACTTATTATATAGCTAAGCATTTGGTATACACATAAGAATGTTATTTTAATACTTAATTACTAATTGCATGATTGGCACAATGGTAAATGCATGAGATTTTGTTTTTGAGGGTCTTAGGTTTGATTCTTGTAGGGAATTTTTTCAAGTTTATTTTATCTTCATGCCACGTTAACGTTTTCATACCTTAAATAAATATCTTGCAATATTTGATGTTATACTCAAATTTCAATCAAGTTTTATATGGAATTGTTTGATTAGATTTCAAAAAGGCCTAATACGAGCTAAACTATTTTTATTAATCATATACTATTTTAGATCTTCCAAAACATGAAAGCCTGTTGTACTCCTAAATTAAAGAAATATCAACATAATAATTTTAAATTTATATGGTACCTTTGGACCATTTTCCATATGTGTTTTTTCTTAATATGATAATTTGTATTGTTATCACAAAATCGATAAGAATTATTCATCTAATGTATATAGACCTAATAAATAGACATCCATGCTTATCACACTTGATAGTTAAACCGATTTTTTCTAATTATCATGCTTATAAATTACAAAAGCAATCATTTTCTCATGAGTGAATTTGAATTCTGATCATTTTGCGTCTTTATATAAAAGAAGACGGAAGAAATTATGGATGGAGGTGATACCAAAAGATATGGTTGCCAAAGGCCTCAATGAAAGTATATTGTTCGATAGGAGTAAGTGGAGATGGAGGATTCATGTGCTGGAGCCGGTGTGATTCTCATGTTGGTTCATGTAGCCTACCCCATATGCTTCGGATAAAAGGCTCAATTGTTGTTTTTAAGAGAAGACGGAAATATTGCCTTTTCTTGACTTTTTCGAGAAATAATTCTCGAAAATTTAATATATAAAATATTTATTTTTCTAGTTAAAATATATTTTCGGTAATATACTTGGCCTCTCCAAGAACAATTTCCTGGCTCCGCCACTGTATGCAGGAAATACTCCTAGCTTCTATCCCTAATTTTATAAAATCTGCACCTTGCCCCTCAGCTTAATTTATTCCCAAAATGTACTTATTTAGGTATTTCTTTTATAAAAGATATCTTCTTTTCATTTCTTCAATTTTGAATTATCCATCTATAGTGTTTCCAAAATGCCTTTTGTCAAATTAAATTTGGATAAAAATCCTTGCGATATACTTATATCCTGAAAAAATCACCTGTGCAAAAATTCACCTTTTCTTTTAATTTCCTTTATCCTAAATCCATTGGGAGCGCCAAATATATATATATAAACAAAAAAAATACAAAAATGCAATCCGAATCGAACTCCTTCCCAAGTTTGCCATATATGAACTCTCTTTTGGTCTTATAAATGTTGAGAAAGAGAGAAGTGAAGAGAAGAGAAGGGGTTTATAAGCGAATTTGGAGAAGAAAGACACTACTAAAATAGGGGGTTGCCCCTACGGATGAAGACATCCGTAGGGGCAATTTTAGTTTGGCACTACGGACTAATCCGTAGGGCCAAAAGGTTGCCCCTACGGTCCTTACATATTAATTTAAAAATATTAAATCTTAAATTGTTGTTTGTCCTACGGAGCCGCAAACCAAGAACCTGTGGACTTATCCGTAGGGCCATCTAAATAGGGATTTAAGTAAAAAGGCACAGATCGATCCCTACGCTGATTATCCTTAATATTATTTTCTCCTGCGCGCGAACTCAAATTCCCAAACCCCTCGTTCTCGCCGATCGATCGTCGTTCTCGTCGTCGCCGGCACCGGCCGATTCGTCGTAGCCACCGCCTGCTTTCATCGTCGCTAGCGCCGGCTCATCTCCGTTTTCGTCGTCGCCTCCGATCGATCGTCGCCTCTGCACAAGTAAGGAAATCTTCAATTACTCAAATTTTTGATTGTTTTAGGGCTAAGGTTCATGGTTTGGGTACCGATGAGGCATCGGTTGGGGTTAGCGTTAGGGTTGGGGCTGGGGCTGGGGCTGGGGCTGCGGTTGGGGTTGGGGTTCGGTAGGGGTTGGGGTTGGGGTTAAGGTTAGGGTTGGGGTTAGGGTTGGGGTTCGACTGGGGCTGGGGCTGGGGTTGGGGTTTAGCTGGGGCTGGGGTTAGGGTTAGGCTGGGGCTGGGCTGGGGCTGGGGTTAGGTTTGGGTTGGGGCTGGGCTGGGGCTGGGGCTGGGGAAGAATTTGTGGAGTCATGAGGAATTAATGTAGTCTCTGACGATGTTACCCCAATTTCCATGGAGACATGAGGAGACATGGGAAGAATTCATGTCTTTCGTGTTGTAGATATAGAATCAAGTATCTAGCTATAGATTGATTGCCCAAAAATTATAATTGGATGCATTCATGTGGTGGTTGTAGTTTGTGGCCAGATAAATCTTTGCATGCTGCCATTGGCAAGTCTTTGTCCAACCAAAACATGATTCAACATACTGAGCTTGTGGTACCAGACCATTCATACTGCAAAAAAAAGACACATTTCTGATTTGAAGAAAAGGAAGGGCAAGATAGGGATTTAGTTATGGATTTTACTTGGGCGCCTCCTCTTTTAATACATGTCTATCTTTACAAGAATATCGTGTCACATATTCGGTTTTAGCATCTGTACGCAACTGCTTTGATTATCATCGTGTTATTAACATCTTGAACTTCTATCATTTTTCTAATATGTTTCATAGTTAATATAATAATCCTTTGTCTATATTTGTTGACAGTGGCCTTTCTTTTGGATGAACATGTTTTTTGATGCATGTTTCAGTCATGTGAATTCATATGTTGCGTATAACGCTTTATGATATCAGTATCCTACATTTGTAGTTTTAATTATTGATTGTTATAGATGAATGCCATTGCAATAATAGTTTTTGGTAGATGAATGCCATTGCAATGTAGGATGACCAGTTCTATCAATCTTGATCTCAATGGTTTAAAATCATGTTACACATACAACACAAATGCACAACAAACGCATCATTAGAGAGTGATTCGAGGTGTTCAAGTTAAAACCAATATATGATACTCGATGATAATATGAAACCTTCATATTCTCATCGATACTCATATATGAAACTAAAAGCGCCACTTAGTCCCCGTCTATCGGTTAACATACGTGCGATGTTCGTCGTGACATAGAACTATACAAAGGTTGTTAAATATTGGACGGTATAGCTCGATACTAACAACCGTCGTATAGTCTATATAAGCGACGAGAAGATTCAATCGTATGGTAACCGATAGATTTGTCCCGTGTGGACAAATTCGGAATGTATAAAGCAAACACCTTCATTCACTTGTGTTTTCATTCGTTTCGAGATATTTCGTCGGTTCCGCAGGTTCTCCGTGTACAAAGATAGATTAGATGTTCATTTCAACGTTGTTTCACAGCTTTGAAATGATTATCTATTCTATTACAGTGTACTCGGAGAACAGCGGGGAGGTGTTGCCGAAATTTACTCGTAACGGTTGAAAGCACAAGTGATGGGTGTTCGCTCTATACATTCTTAATGGGATAGAAGCCTTACCCCCGACAGCCGGAACACACATACAACAAGAATACACAACAAACGCATAATTAGAGAGTGATTCGAGATGTTCAAGTTAAAACCAATATATGATACTCGATGATAATATGAAACCTTCATATTCTCATCGATACTCATATATGAAACTAAAAGCGCCACTTAGTCCCCGTCTATCGGTTAACATACGTGCGATGTTCGTCGTGACATAGAACTATACGAAGGTTGTTAAATATTGGACGGTATAGCTCGATACTAACAACCGTCGTATAGTCTATATAAGCGACGAGAAGATTCAATCGTATGGTAACCGATAGATTTGTCCCGTGTGGACAAATTAGGAATGTATAAAGCGAACACCTTCATTCACTTGTGTTTTCATCCGTTTCGAGATATTTCGTCGGTACCTTTCCGCTGGTTCTCCGTGTACAAAGATAGATTAGATGTTCATTTCAACATTGTTTCACAGCTTTGAAATGATTATCTATTCTATTACAGTGTACTCGGAGAACAGCGGGGAGGTGCTACCGAAATTTACTCGAAACGGTTGAAAGCACAAGTGATGGGTGTTCGCTCTATACATTCTTAATGGGATAGAAGCCTTACCCCCGACAGTCGGAACACACACATACAATAAGAATACACAACAAACGCATAATTAGAGAGTGATTCGAGATGTTCAAGTTAAAACCAATATATGATACTCGATGATAATATGAAACCTTCATATTCTCATCGATACTCATATATGAAACTAAAAGCGCCACTTAGTCCCCGTCTATCGGTTAACATACATGCGATGTTCGTCGTGACATAGAACTATACGAAGGTTGTTAAATATCGGACGGTATAGCTCGATACTAACAACCGTCGTATAGTCTATATATGCGACGAGAAGATTCAATCGTATGGTAACCGATAGATTTGTCCCGTGTGGACAAGTTAGGAATGTATAAAGCAAACACCTTCATTCACTTGTGTTTTCATCCGTTTCGAGATATTTCGTCGGTACCTTTCCGCTGGTTCTCAGTGTACAAAGATAGATTAGATGTTCATTTCAACGTTGTTTCACAGCTTTGAAATAATTATCTATTCTATTACAGTGTACTCGGAGAACAGCGGGGAGGTGCTGCCGAAATTTACTCGAAACGGTTGAAAGCACAAGTGATGGGTGTTCGCTCTATACATTCTTAATGGGATAGAAGCCTTACCCCCGATAGCTGGAACACACACATACAATAAGAATACACAACAAACGCATAATTAGAGAGTGATTCGAGATGTTCAAGTTAAAACCAATATATGATACTCGATGATAATTGTTCCCCTCCGAAAAACGGCCAAGACGTGGACTGTCTTGCCTGAGATTCGGGGCAGATGCTAATTGGTGCTATCCGTCTACATCTCCGAAGATACCAAGTTGATTTATGGCACCGTGTATCGAAGGTTTAAACGGATACGTCCGATGTAGCAGACTTCGTCAGATCCCCCCTCGCTTGAGGGGGTTTTGATTGTGGGGACGCTCTTCCCTGCAGGCGCAAGCCCCTGCAGTTAATTACGCTACCGCATCGCGGTAACAACTTTCTCCTTCTCCAGATGGTCACTTCGTGTCGTGTGTGTTTGATTTGTGTTTGGTTGCCCGTGGATTGTATACGGAGACTGAGTTATGTCGTCGCCCGTAGGGCGTGGACTAGTCCAAATCCGTATCTTTCTTAGATTTGGGTTTGGGGGTTGTGTTTAAGAATACGTTAGCCTCGTTTGAGACTAAGATCGACTTAAACGTTTGTTAAGGATGCGTTAGTCTAGTTTTAGACTAAGATTGACTTAACGGGGTCGTTTAGATCCGACAAGAGAGCGATTAGGGGAGCCCTGTTGTTTAGTTTAGTGACTTTGCGGTCAATAGGTAGTTTAAGGACATTGCGGTCCAATATTAGTTTTAAGATGTTGCGGTCAAGGTTAAGGGCATCGTAGTCCGTGGATTTTTAAGGACTCTACAGTCCGATGTTAGTTTTAAGACATCACGGTCAAGGTTAAGGACGTCATAGTCCGTTGTTAGTTTTAAGACATTCCGGTCAAGGTTAAGGACCTCATAGTCCATGAGTTTAAGGACCCCACAGTCCGTATCAATGTGTGTGGTTATCGGGACCCGTCACCTCTTTGAAGACGTTGAGGAATTACAACGACGAGTATCAAAGGAGTGAAGAGATGTACCCTTAAACCAAGGTAGATTAAATGATATGTAGTCCAATTTGGAAACTAAGATCAATTATTATATTATGAGCTCATTGGCCCAGTTGAATTTGAATTGAAGACTTATGGCCATCTTGGGCCGAGTCCAATTGTATCTGGGATATTAGCCCTCTTTTGATTCATTGAAGGAGTGGCTTTGCCTCTGGAGACTTAGCCAATTGGGCTAAGGCTAGTGTTAAACACTAGAGACCAACAGTGTTAAACACTGGGAATAAGATTGACAAGTTAGTGTTAAACATTAAAAGATAATCAGTGTTGAACACTGGGAAAAGAGTTTTCAGATTAGTGTTAAACACTAAACAAATCAGTGTTAAACACTGCAAATAGAGTTTTCCAAATTAGTGTTAAACACTAAGAAGAATCAGTGTTAAACACTCGATACAGAGTTTCAATTTAGTGTTAAACACTAAGGCAAGAGGGGTCACATGGTAATATGTGAGGGCGCCCTGCTTCCCTTTATTTTATTCGGTCAAAAGTCTCGAATACTTTTAAAGTATCACGTGCCGTCACGTGATGAGAATTTTGGTGCTTTTCTGTTAAAGCTTCAGCCAAGGGGTCACGTGGTAGCACGTGATAGCGCCCTGTTTCCCTTTATTTTGTTCTACAGATAAGTGTTTAACACTTTTAATTCTGAAAGTCATCATGTGTGGGCACGTGATGGGGGCTTGCGCTTTGATCCGTTAGAATGTTCATTAGGGGTTACGTGTCGACACGTGAGGGCGCCCTAAAGCTCTTTTCTGTTTCTTTTTCTTTTGTGTGCTTTAGAGATCACGTGGGGCACCTGAGGCATTTGCCTCAAAGCTCTCCTTTTTATATCTTTGCAGGAGTCACGTGGTAGCACGTGAGGTGTTTACTTCAGAGTTCTTTTCTGGGGATCTTTACAGGGGTCATGTGGTAGCACGTGACTCTGCATGTTTTAAAGATCTGTTCATCTCTTAAGAATTAATTTCTTCATAAGGTTAAACCCTAGCAACAAACTTTAGGGGAATTAAATTCCTGTTTTCTTCTGAGGAATTGTATTCTTAATAGGGTTAAACCCTAATTTCTTTTCTTAAGGGAATTAAATTCCTGTGAGTTTTGAGGGAATTATGTTCTCAAATAGGGTTAAACCCTAGTTCTGTTCATTTTGAAGGAATTAAATTCCTATAGGGTTAAACCCTAATTTTACCTCAAAGGAATTGAATTCCTATCATTTAGTGAGAATTAAATTCTCAAAACTCAGTTCCTCCTCTGTGTTTTAGATCTGCGTGGCAGGATCTCAACCTAATGAGAATTAAACTCTCAATTCATGGAAAGATGTGCACTTTGCAGATCCTCCACCAGAGAAAGAACTAAGTTCTTTTCTTTATCTAAGAGTTAAACTCTTTTGAGAATTAAATTCTCTTTTTAAGCCTCTCCTTTCTTACCTAGGGTTTTCTTTTGCAGAGAATCAATTTCTTCCAAAATCTCAAGGCTCTATCTCTCTTTCTCTCTGTATATTTCTCCCTCTTAAAACTCTCTCCTTTGGCTCCTATTTATAGGAGAAGGAAGATGATCAATCAATTTTAGTGAATCTTTCATTGAAAGATTTGATATGTTTATTGAGAGATTTGATTTATGTTTATCATTAATCCGGGCCTTCAGATCATTAGGTGAATTTTATTCACCATTGGATTTTAAATCCAAATGTATCTCTTTGTTATTTCGGTTAGATTTTGGGGGGGGGGGGAAACCTTTCCAAGTCCAAGATTTTTCCATAAATTGGTGATATTTAATCACCTTCAGATTTTAATCCAACAGTTCCAAATAATTCTTTTCCATTTTAGAAAGACTTGAGAGATCTTTTCTCAGAATTTAATTCTGTCATAAAATAAGGCTCTTGAGGCTGGTCACGTGTGGCCACGTGACCATTGGTCACGCGTACGCATGTGACCCCTGGTCACGTGTAGGCACGTGACCCTCCCTGGAATGGGCTTCCCTTCCTTCTGTGCTTTGTTCTTTGCCGCTGCTTAGTCATCACGTGTCAACACGTGACCGCTGGTCACGTGCTAGCACGTGATGCCTCTGCCGTAGGTTTTCCTGATCTTAAATCAGGAAACAATAATATGAAACCTTCATATTCTCATCGATACTCATATATAAAACTAAAAGCGCCACTTAGTCCCCGTCTATCGGTTAACATACGTTCGATAATTTATTCTTTTCAACGACAAACACACGCACAAAGCATATACAGGGATTTTCTCTTTTGTCAGTAACTATCCCGTGTTTATATTTCTCAATATAGTCACCATAACCTACAATTTATATGTTATACAGTCTAACATGGACCATGAGTACGTCAGAGTTAAGGACTGGATGTATGTGGATTGACAACAACGTATGCAACCTAAGTTTGTCGCAGGAGTTGCTGCTTTCATTGAATTTGCATGCGCACATAATAAGATCATAATAGAGAAGATTCTCTGTCCGTACGATAGATGTGGCAATAAGTACTGGCAGAAGGTAGAATTGGCAGAGCTTCATATTGTAAAATATGGGTTTACTAGACTTTATACAACTTGGAAATATCACGGGGAAGGAGAAGAATGCAGTAATGCGGCAGAAGAAGAAGGAGAACACGATAATGCGGCAGGAGAAGAAGGAGAATTCGGTAATGCGGCAGAAGGAGAAGACGGTAATTTATTTCCATCAGAAGAAATGGAGGATATGGTAGAGGCTGCCCTAGGTGAATCTATTCGTACCGAAGATGACATTCCTTTCGGTCAAGGACCGCGTGCGGATAAATATGAAAATTTCATGAATGATGCTAGAAAACCAATTTATGAGAATGCGAAGTATTCCACCCTCTCATGGTTCGTCCAACTTTTCCAGATTAAGTGCCTAAATGGATGGAGCAACAAGTCATTCACAATGCTTCTTTCGTTCTTGAAAGATTCTATGCCTCCGGGAAATAACGTGCCCGACAGCTGGTACGAAGCCCAGAAGATGATGTCTGATTTGGGTCTAAAGTGCGAGAAAATTCAAGCATGTCCTAAAAATTGCGTGTTGTACCGGAAAGAGAATTCAGATTTGAAAGAGTGTCCAACATGCGGAGATGCCAGGTATAAGCCGAAAGATTCTGATAAGAAGCCTGATATAACTGTCAAGATAGCACGATACTTTCCCATAACACAGAGGCTACAGAGGCTATTCAGGTGCAAGAAAACAGCCGAGGCAATGATTTGGAATCACCGTGCTCCTCCAAGTGAAGATGGAAAAATGAGCCATCCAAGAGATTCACCGACATGGAAGGATTTCGATAGGAGGCATGCAATATTCGGTAGCGATCCTCGCAATGTCCGGCTCGGACTGGCTACTGATGGCTTCTGCCCATTCAACTATATGGCTGGAAGTCACAGCACATGGCCCGTTGTAATGATAATTTATAATCTGTCGTCTTGGTTGGCTATGGACCAATCATACTTTATGATGCCTCTTCTTATCGACGGACCAAACACACCGGGGAACAATATCGACGTCTATCTCCAACCTCTGATCGAGGAGTTGAAATCTTTGTTCATTGATGGTGTAGAGACATACGATGCAAACACAAATACAACCTTCATACTGTGTGCGGCTTTAATGTGGACAATTAATGACTTTCCTGCGTATGGAATGCTATCAGGTTGGTCCGTACATGGTCACAAAGCATGTCCTCATTGCCATGAACACACAATATCGAAATTCTTGAATTTTAGCAGGAAGGTATGTTATTGCGGCCATCGATGTTTCCTGCCTCCAGACCACCCGTATAGGTTAGACACGGTTCACTTTGATGGTCATCAGGAACTTCTTGGACCTCCATCCCCATTGTCCGGAGAGGACGTGACTGCTAAATGGGATGGTTACAATAATGTGACCTTCGAGATGGATCCGACGAAATAGGTCAAACCACCATTTTGGAACAAGTTAAGCATTTTCTTTGAGCTTCCGTACTGGTCAACAAATTTAGTGCGTCATTGTCTGGACGTCATGCATATAGAGAAGGGAGTATCAGAACACATACTTAACTTGCTTCTTTGTAAAGACGGGAAATTGAAAGACAACCTAAATGCTCGGATGGATCTACATGAGTGGGGAATAAGAAGTGAATTGCACCTTAGACCGGTAGCGGGTAAACCGGGCAAGTTTGTACTTCCCAATGCCGCTTATCATATGTCACAACCGGAGAAGAAAAGATTCTTGCAGGTGTTGCATGATTTGAAAGTTCCCACAGGTTTCTCAGGATCATTCAGCAAGAAAATAAAAATTGTGAAAGGCAAGATCGATGGGTTGAAAAGTCATGATCACCATGTTATCGTGGAGCACCTTCTTCCATTAGCCCTCAGGACTTCTCTCCCCGAATCAGTTGGTTTAGTAATCAACGACCTATGTTGTTTTTTCAGAGAGTTGTGTGCTAAAACACTGAAGGTTGTGACGCTGGATAAACTAGAAAATTCTATTGCGTTGATACTTTGCAAGTTTGAGCGTATTTTCCCACCGTCATTCTTCGATATCATAATACACTTGACGGTCATCTTGCAACTAAGGCTAAGTTAGCCGGACCGGTACAATATCGATGGATGCATCCCGTTGAGAGGTACGTGTAATTTTTCGTTTCGCGCAATTTATAAATTTATTGTTGTCCTGTATGCCCGTATTTATTTATTCAACATATTTTCATTAGGTACCTCTACACTCTTAAAAAGTATATACGCAATAAAAATCGACCAGAGAATTCTATCATGCAAGGTTATGTTCTTGATGAAGCAACCACATTTTGTTCCCACTATCTGGATGAGAACACTGAGACAAGACTTAACCGGCCTCGAAGAATTCAAGACGATCCATATGGTAAAGCCGAGTATAAGAGGGTAGACACTATGTTTATCAACAAGATATACCGGTTTATCTTGCTTAATTGCGCATGTCTTGAACAAATTAGAGAGTAAGTTTTTTTTGGATTAATTGTTATATTTGTGTTTGTGTGTGTATGAAATGATATAATATTAATGTCACCATTATTTGTCGAAAACAGAATTCATTTTAACGAGGTACGTAAGAGGCATCCTGATTGGAACGAAGAACGATTGGAAAAATATCATCAGGATAATTTTTGTGATTGGGTCACAGATCATATAAGTTATTCGAATAATATTTTATTGCTATCAGTTTTAATCTAAACTTGTATCGTTATGTATTTTTCGTAAAATTTGTTTTGTTAGATCCACGATCCGAACTTGTCTGCATCATTTTAGAGTGATTCAAGATGTTTTGCTCAATTTCCTAGTATGGAGGTTGCATATTACAAAGGATTTGGTGTCCTTGGATACAAATTCGAAGTTAAGGACATAAAAACATCTAGAACCACTCAGAATAGTAGGATTGCGACGGTAGGATCGGACGGTGTGATTTATTATGGGTACTTAAATTGTATACTCGGCATCCACTATCCCGGAAGATCAAAACCCTTTTATATATTCCAGTGTACTTGATACGATACGCGAACCGATACGGATAAGTGGAGAAGCAATATTAGGACTTAGAAAGATGAATATGGATTGACCAGTGTGAACACACTTCGATTTTACGGTCAGGAAGATCCGTTTATCTTTCCGAACCAAGCGTTCCAAGTATACTATTCACAGTGTTTGAAGCATCCGGGATGGAGTGTTGTATGCCGATGGAAACCCGGAGATGTCTACGATGTCCCAGAATTCAAGGACAGCGATGAGGATGAAGAAGAAAGAAGGCTTAGAGTGCTCCGACCGTCTGTTTCGAAGACGGGTTGTCTTCGACCGATCATGAAGTTACGTGGGTTAGAAATGACATCGATGATGAAATCCAAATAGATATGTATAATGCGCCCATGAAACGAAAAAGGTTATCAGTAATGTTATATTATTACTTCATATTTTACGATCTATACATATATAGTCAATACTTTTAATGATTGTTTAATGCGTCCACGAACCGTTTATCTAGATTTGATGACGATGTCGGGAGCAACGAGGGGCGGCAGGAGCTCCATCCGCGGCAGAGGCAGAGGCAGAGGCAGAGCGGTTCTGCCGCCCGGAGAGCTCCGTAGGGAGCTTCAGAGGGCCGGTCTTGCACCCAGATCGGAGACCCCTTCGGATGCCTCCTTCCGTGTGGATTTTGCCACACCTCCAGGTATATTGCACGCATATCATTTTGAATGTAATATTATAGATATTCATGCATGTTTATGTCAAAATTACTTATATTGTCAATGTTTGATTGTCTAGTTGTTGGTGATGCGTCCACATCTGGGACAGAGGCCAATCCCGCTCCTCCAGGTATGTTTATATATCATATAGTGCATGTATATTGATTTAGAATGCTATATCATAAATATACACACATTCCTTTTGCTCTTACTTAGATACTAATTTTTATTATTGTCTAGCTGTAGGTGGTGACACCACCGCACCTGCGGGTATGTTTATATATCCTATAATGCATGCGTATTGATTTAGAACGTTATATTATTGATCTACACATTCTTTTTGCAATTACTTATATAATATATTTTTAATTGTCTAATTATAGGTGGTGCATCGACATCTGACGCAGGGGCCACTCTTGCCACTTCCATACCCTCCGCATCGTCTGCAGGTTAGTATGAATAAATATAAAATATTTATTCATTTTACATATGCTCTATAGAATAAATATGAACTTCATGGAAATTTAGCGTCAATGTTTATTTTCTAGTTGGAGGGGATGCGTCCGCATCCGGGACACCGACTGTTCCTCACCGGAGGAACTATCGTCCCGCTCGTGCTGCTGCCCGGGCCCAGGCTCGTGCTTTAGTCACCGGAGGTATATATCACACTTCAATTTTCGTTTAACCTTGATTTCTTAATACAAATTTGTCTTAATATTGATTGTCTTGATATTTCTTGCAGACGCAGGGCCTCCCCATCCCCAGATGGGGACTCAAGGCCCGAATCTGTCCCATAGGCTGAGGCCTGATAGAGCTAGGGGGAGGCAGCATTCCCCCTCTTTTTTACCCTTGACTATCGCTATACCGGTCCTCATGCCGAGAGGTTCGGCCGGTATATGGCGGATGAGAGACGTCTCGTGAAGAACTATCCATTTCACGTTGAGTGGGGCGAGCAACACTAGCGCTTATTCGCCCGCTTCTTTGATCAGGCTCGGGTATTAATATATATTTTCATTTGATTTATCCAATATATTTATTATTAACACTTGCAATCTAATAACAATGTTTTTTTGTATTTTCAGTTGGATTACGATTTTCAGCCTGTAGCCGACCATGATCACCCTGGGAGGGTGCTCGACCTTCATGCTCTGTACAATGGCCTGATGAAGAACATGCAGACCAAGGTCCGATACAACAGGAATGAAATGAAGGCCGACTGCTACTCCCTGTGGATGGCGACCCCCGAAGCAGAGAGAGCGGCCCTCCTATCTACTCCGGCGTTTGCGAGAGTCGACGTAGAGACATGGCCTCTATTGTGCGAATATTTCGACTCTCAACGCAAACATGTATGTATTTTAAATGTAATTCATTGTTTAGGATATAATTTATTTTTTTGTGTTCTTTAATTATAAAACTAAATGTGAATGCGTTGTGCAGAAACATGCCGCTCAAAATACAGAGAATAGGAAGTCGGCGAAGAGGGGTCGCTCCTACTTACACAGGTGGCTCGAGAAATATTACTCGAGCCATGGAGTTATCGGTAAATTACAATAGACCGGCCTTTGTGATATAATGTAATATTAAGAGTTATTTTCTAATATATCTAATATTAAGAGTTGTTTTCTAATATTGCAGACAGCTCAGACCCTGGCGCAGGGTGGTACACCGAGCGTGCTGTCCGCATATCTTGCCGTCCACAGCACCTCGACAGATCCCGCCACGGGCGAGCTTCGATATCCCGACGTCGCTACCCAGGAGTATTGCGTAAGTGTTAATATTTATTCAACCCATATTTGAAATTTTATTTTTGGAAGGTTCAAATTTAAATTTTATACTTATACTTTACTGCTTAATATGGGTGTAGGAGCGGGTGGTTGAGCAGGCCGAGGCCTCGGGGATTGATTTTACCGGACAGAGCGATCCGAGACTGCTGACCCCAGTCCTGGACGCCGCACACGGAGGGCACCACAGAGGTTGGGAAAGAGGCCGGGGACTGGGCCCTAGCAGGGCCCATATGAGATTGGACTCCACCCCGGCGGTTACTTCCTCCGTCTCCAGTGAGCGACGTGTCCAGCAGGAACTGGAGAGCTTGAAGGCCACCGTTCAGGAGTTGAAGGAGATGCTGGTATGTATACTACTTTATAGTAAAATATCATGTCATATTATAGATATCAACATATCCAATATTATTACGTAGCCTGAGGTTATTTGGTTGTAGACTTAGGTTTGATTAATCATACATACATATCTAATTAAAATAAACTGCGGTTTTCCAAACTGGATATCCAAATGGGGTTTCGAAATAACTTGATAATGATACGAATTCGAATAATACACAGTTCTTACACGCTTATTACACACGTTAGGTCCAGACGCGACAGGGTACATCGGCCGAGCCTCCACATGCATCTCCTTCGACTGCGGCTCCGCAAGCCACTACATCGGCTGCGGTTCCGCAGACAGCTCCTATAGCTCCACCGCCCGCTCAGACTCCCGCAGCCGCGGCTCCACAAGCCACTACCTCGACGGCGGCTGCGCAGACCACATCTCCAGCTCCATAGCCCGCTCAGACTCCCGCCCGCGCCGAATTGCATGGTTTATTGACCGAGGAGCAGGCGCGCCAGATTCTAGCGTTTATCAGAGGTGGAGCTGAACCGAGCTAGGGTAGCTTTTTGATTCTTATTTTTTGAAACATGTATTTATTTATATGATATATATTGTACTACATTTTGGACGATATTGATATTGGTGGTCCTACGGTGTTTATATTTATATCATATTCTGTTTTTTGGTTTCTTTTGTATATTATATGCGTGAGACATGATTATGAATACTGCGATATATGTTGTGTGATGATTAATTTTATATTCGATTGATGTATATATTATTATGCACAGGGCGAGAGAAAAATAAACTGCCCTTTTTAAAAAAAATGATAGTATATACCTACGGATTAATCCGTAGGTACACACTTTGCCCCTACGGATTAAACCGTAGGGGCAAAATATCAGGATATCTTATATTTCCCTTGTGATCTCAGTATCGGGGGGTTTGGATTTGCCCCTCCGGATATATCCGCAGGGGCAAACAAATGGCCCTACGGAGTTATCCGTAGGGGCAAAATATCAGGATTCCTGATATTTTGCCCCTACGGATAAGTACCTACGCATGTATCCGTAGGGGCTATTACTTGGCCCTACGGATTCATCTGTAGGTACAAGTGATATATTTTAAAGAACCGTAAATAAAATAAATTTGTTGTCCCTACGGCCTAATTCGTAGGGCAAACGGGACCTACACAGAACTCCGTAAGTACAAATTTTTGTCCGTAGGGGCAAGTTCAGGACTTCAACTTGCACCTACGGCGTTTGTACCTACAGGGTATTTTATTGTCCCTACGGATATATCCGTAGGAGCAGTGGTTTGCCCCTACGGCTAAATCCGTAAGGGCAACCCTTATTTGTAGTAGTGAGAGGTGTAGGTTAAATTAAAAGAGTTTGGAAAAAAAATTTAAATACGAAAATAGAGAGAGAAATAAATATCTTTAAATTTATTATGCAATGAAGTACTAAGTTTTTTTAGGTAAATTGTTAAAACCCCGAGCTAATTTTCTTGCTGTCAAAAACCCTCTGGCCTCCAAACGGTTATCAAAAAACCCCTGAGAATTTTTCATGCGGTATCTCTATAATTGCCTGATATATCTAAATAGGTCATACATATCTCATGCAACTGCATACTGTAACGTTTGTATCCGAATTAAGATGGTTTGTTTTAATTAGTTATTATAATTAGTTGTTTTTAATTTGTGTTATACAAAATTAATTATTTTTAAATTTTTGTTTGTTAAATGATATGACCCTAACCTGCAAAAACCTCTACCCTTTTGGCCTTGTGTTGGTCTTAGAGGCAGCATCACATTGCCTTTTGATAGAAGTCTGGGAAGCCAGGGAAACACTAGAATTAATTAATACTATTTCAAAGTCGAAGTGCATGGAAATGAATTGAAGAGTATGCTTTTCTTTTGCCTATTAAACCAAGCTGTCTACATTCGAGAGAGAGTGTTAATTTGTGTGAGGCGAACTGTGCTACTGTTCAACATAGAGCATTTTTGGTGAGAACTTGGTGTATGCATGATAGAGTCTTCACTCTCATTTGTTTTTCAATTTGTTATGGATTTGAGAAATTCCCTAAAATTCTCTAATATAGCATAGACCCTTCCTTGGCTCCTGTAAAAGTTTAAAGGGGAGCTAAGGTTTGGGAGATAAAAATTCGGCAAATTGGATGTTATACCGATTTGCAATATCGGGTAAGTCTCTCTTCTCTTATGTACTTCCGCCCCCAAAGACTTGAACATGTTTTTATATTGAAATTATATGTCTGCTATAAGTTTCCATCATAATAGTTGCTTCAAGTGATCATTTGTTATTTTTGATGGAATTTACAAATTAATATTGGTTAATTCGGATTTTTAGGGACAGCCATAGTAAAACTGTCATAACTCCTACACCCGACCTCCGTTTTGGACGAAATCTTGATGGATAAATATATACTCGAAAAGATCTACGTTTTTCATGTTGATGCCTATTTCGAAAAATGATGTTTAAAATTATTAATTTGCGTTTCAAGTTGATGTATACACTTTTAATATATTGATATTTGATTAAATGCTTGATTCATGTTAGCGGTTAGCATTTGTTATTAGAAATTCATACTTGGAATTTGTAAACATATTTTAAAGATATTTTAATGACATGGGGTTAATGGGGGAGTGTGGGGAATGAAATGAGCTATGTGTATCAGGAGTACCCTTATCAAAGCGTCGTTGTTCCATCGGCGTTAAACGGAATACTCTCCGATTGCTAAAGCATGTATCGAAAGTCCCCTTATGTACTAACTCATGTTCAATGATCTTGTTCCGTTGTTTCTTGGGGTTAAAACGGAATACTTGCCGATGCACCGTGCTCTCATTTCATTCTTCTGAACCCGTTAAATAAAATACCGTTTTCATGTCAAAAACTTGTTGATATTTTCTTGACCCACAAGCAATATTTTAGTTACCTACTGTTATAATATTTGTTCTACTTCATGTTTTTGTTATAATGTATTTTACTATAATTGTTGAATTTGGGAGACTTACCTAAGCAAAGCTTGCTGACGGATATTTCATTGTGTTTTGAAATATTTCGTTAGATTTTGGGGAAGACGACGGTACACCTAGCGAGATAGACTCACCTACAGAAGATCAAATATATTTTCAGGATTAAGCAGAACAACAGTAGTTTTTCTGCTCCAGCTTCCTTTTGAATTCTAGATTCTTGTTATCTTTTGCTACATGTTATGTATTTTGTTGGCTGCCTTGTAGTTAGAGGCGAACTCCTCGTTGTATATTTCTTTAAGACTTGATGTGTCCTTATGTATTTGCTATCTTGTTGTAATAAATGTTGGTTGGATTGTGATATAAGTTTTTGTGATACTATTGCTGCATGATTAGACGCTTAGCGTGTCTATATCAGGAATATGTGCTTCTCAGTATAGATACGTCACGGGCCAAGTCACGTCTTTGCCACTGTTATTTTGGGAAGCAGGGTGACACATACATACGCGCCACTGTTTTTTATGCGGTATCTGTATAGTTGCATGCTATATCTAAACATGTCATGCATATCGTAGGCAGCTGCATAATATCATATATTGCTTAACAACTAGATATAGCAGGCAACTATATAGATACCGTAGACGTGAGCTTTTTTGACAACTAAGAACTTTTTCAAGGTTTTTTTACAGGCGTTTCGGGGCCAAGGTTTTTGACAGCGAGAAAATCTGCCTAGGTTTTTCTTTTTTTGACAATTTACCCCATTTTGGTGTGTGTGCGGGGAGTGGGAGAGGTGTTTGTGATGCACGTGTCCATATTTTAAACATCATCTATCCATCCCACCAAATGCAAAAAACAAGTATGCAAGGGTTTACATGGTGCAAGCCACTTGCAAGGCCTTTCATGACTTTGGGATTTGTGCAAGAAAAGCCAAGCAAGAGCTTGCAAGTGGCTTGCACCATACAAGCCCTTGCATATTAGTTTTTTCCACCAAATGCGTCTATGAATTTCTTTTATCCCCTGGATTGCATAAAATAAAACTTCTAATAACGAACGCAAACGCGAGCCCGAATCCTTGCCCTAAAGCTAACCCTAGCCTCCGCCATGGCCCGCACCATCGACTTCCGCCGCCTCGACGAAGGCATCGGCGGCCAGAAGAACAAACGCAAGCGCGAGCCCGAACCCGAAACCCTCGCCCCCAACGCAACCCGAATCCAGCAGCGTCTCCTCCTCGATGGACGTCGACGCCCCGTCGTCAAAGCGGCTGGCGATCCCCTCCGCCGCCGACGCGTCGAATACCTCCTACTACCGCCCCTCCTAAGACGGAACCATTGCCGGCAACGTCTCCGGCTGCACGTGGAAGCACGTGCGCACCCAGCGGTCCTCCGCCTCGTGCGTCTCTCGCCGCGCCCCTTCGCTGGAGTACCGAACGAAGGAGAAGGAGCTGAAGAGGGCGTTCAGGGAGAGGGTGAACGAGCTGAAGGAGGAGATCCGAACGAATAAGGTGGAGAAGAGGCAG
Organism: Agapanthus africanus; assembly: GCA_030015575.1. Classification (NCBI taxonomy): domain Eukaryota; kingdom Viridiplantae; phylum Streptophyta; class Magnoliopsida; order Asparagales; family Amaryllidaceae; genus Agapanthus; species Agapanthus africanus. The sequence continues at coordinate 307,401,819 of CM057339.1, forward strand.
AAGAGGGAGGAGAGGGAGAAGAAGAAGGAGAATATCTTGAGATCTGGGACCAAGCTGCAGAAGATCACCAATCCCAAGAACTTGAAGAAGATCGCCAAGTCCAAGGATAGGAAGCTGCTCAAGGTTGTGCCTGATAATGTTGTCGATGGGAACAAGTCGATGGGAACAAGAAGGGCAAGAAGAAGAAGAAGTGATCTTGGTGTGTTTTATTGAGCTTTTTTTTAGATTCATGTTTTGATTTTGCTACGTGGGTTGCTGTTATTTTGTTGGAATTTGCTTTAAATCAAAAATCATAAGGAGAATATGAGCTTAAAGATTTGATTTTGTTATGTGTGGTAATTGTAGAATTTGCTTGCTGTTTAAATCTACTGTTGAATTGCAGTGTAGTTTCTGGTGATAAATGCTTAGACTCCATTTTGTAATGTGGGTAGCTGTAATTCTGGGGTTGGATTATGAGAGAGATATAGGTTTGTAAAATGTTGGGATTGCGCTCAGGCAAAGAACTAAAGTGGGTAGCTTTTTGGTAAATTCCATGTCTCTGTGTTTGTTAGGATTGTTCCTACTGTCGAATTGAATCTGCTTTGAGACAGTTACATATATGGTAGGAAGTGCATAATAATTACTTTATTGCTAGTATGTATACATAGTTGTAAGGAGAATATGGCATATTTAAAGATTTTTGATTGATTACATTTTCTATTTAATGTTTACTTGATTATTTTCCGTTTACAAAATCTCAATTTGTCATGTGGCTTGCTAATATTTTGTTGTTTTTCTGAGTATAAGGAGAATATAAGCTTAAAGTTCATTTTTGTTATGTAGATTGCTGTTATTTTTGTGGAAATTGTAGAACTCGCTTGCTGCTTTAAGTTTATTGTTGTATAGTAGTGTTTTCTGTGATAAATGTTTTGATATACCGTTTTTTCATTCTAAAAGGTTCATTTTGTCATATGGCGGGCTTTAAACTTTGTTGATACAGGTTTGAATGAGCTTCGGCAAGAACTGAAGCCGGTGACTTTATGTTTGGTGTGTCCTTTTGGTAATATCTATGCCTCTATTGTAAGCTTAGAGATTTTCAGTTAAACGGTTTATGTCTATTATCAAAGTGAATATGCTTTCTCAATCTCTGATAAGTTAGATATAATTTCGTAGGAAGCGCATAATTAGTTTATTGTCATTATCTGTTTATAGTTATTAGTAAATATGATATGGGCCGTCTAAAGATGTTTGATTAGGGTTTTGTTTGAAGTATTCAGCTAAAGTCAGTTCTTCTTGAAGATTATTCCTTTTTTGTTGCTCAAGGATTATGATGAAAGCATGCTTCAGTCCGACCCAACACTGAATCCATTTTAATTTAGATAATGTCATATCGTTGTTGTTATTGGGTGGGATTAGTAAAATTGATAACACTTAACTCTACTGCTAGTGGCAGAATACGTGGAAACTTATGCAATTACTGCTTTATTTTTATGGTTAATATCACAAAACATCCCTGTAGTTTACCCCGTATAGCACTTATACCCACTCAAGCGATTTATTAGTTCAACGACTCCCTCTGCTCATCAACCAAAACCCTATTAAACACTCAAATTCTTCTCTGAACAACACTAGCAAGTTCTAGAATTAAATTGGACAATCGTTTTCAGTTGTCCAGATTCTAGAGTTGAATTTGAGTGTCTTTGGGGTTTTGATCGCTGAGCCGAGGGGGCATTGCTAATAACCACTTGAGGGGGCATAACTGCTAAATGGGGTAAATTACAAGGGTGTTTCGTGCAATCAACCCTAATTTTAGTAGCGAACCAGAGTCCTCAAAAACAGCTTGTTTTGTTCTTTTGTGACATACAATATAATTGTTCAGAGCTAGAAGTTGGCAAGTAGGAAGATAAGTTTTGTGGGTTAATTTCAATCGGCTCAAGATACATTTTTGTTGATCCTTATCATCTATTGTTAAATCAAGGAGTCGGTTTCTTGTTAAATCAGTAAATGTACATCTATACTTTTAAGAATGAGTTAATGTTATCTTATGTTCTGTCTTAAGTTTATGAGAAATTTATACCCTTTTTCTGCTGACTGTTTGATTGTGTGAGTCTTATACTAAGAAAATATTATGGAGTACTGTGACTCTTTGATCACATTCCCTCCTTTTTGTGTTTCATACTACATTTGGGCTGCTATTATTCTGTTGGAATCGGAGAATTTGCTTTTTGCTATTGTTAATTTAATCTTTTCCATACTCATAGTTTTATTTTTTTGGGTATGGGTCGCAATTATATTACTGTTTTATTGATATAATTTATTTTCTCCTTGTCGTTTCAATATTTTTCTTTTTATTGCTGTCTTAATGCCTATGGGTGGCAATATTGCCAAACCTTTATTTGATAAATCCACACCAAAACTTGTGTATGGACAAAATCAACCCCAACAATATCAGCCTTTAATTTGTTTTTTTATGCTGTCCTTGCTCTTGATCCCGATCCGGATCCTATTTACGGCATTGATATAGTACTGTCCCGTGTCGATCACAGGATGGTCGTCGAGATCATGAAGATCCACAGCCCCACACCAAGATTTGTAGCCTCGTAGGCTTGTCGGCAACGCGGTTGAGCTCCTTCATCATATTGTCGAGATCCTCTTGCGACGAGATCGAGATGAGAGCGTCAAGGTCTTTGTCGGGCAACTGGTACTTGACGGCGCCGATCTCGTTTCCGAACACGCCAACAGATTTGCTATGGTCGAGAAACACCGGAACGAGAAAATCGACGGAGAGGGTGGGGGTTGTTGGGGAGGTTAAGGAGGCGGAGGTGGGGGAGGAATGAGATGGGTAGAGGGGATGGGGCCGGTGAGGTTGGAGGAGGAGAGATCGAGGTCGATGATGTGGCGGGGGTGCAGGCGGAGGAGAGACGATGGGATGCGATTTGGAGGGAGGGAATTAAAGACTGATGTAGTTGAGGTTAATTTTGTACATACATAAGTTTTGGTGTGGATTTATCAAAAATAAGGGTTTGGCCGCCACCCATGCCTATTACTGAATTGGATATGCTTTGTGTTCAATTGTCATGTATTTCGATTGAATAAGAGTGTGAATCACTGTTAATATCTGCCTAAAATTCTATTTTGGTGATGTGGGTAGCTTTTATTTATTAATGGGAATTGTAGAATTTGCTTGTTTAAGTTTCCTGTTATAATGCAATGTACCTTCTTTTATTATTTAGCCATCATTTCTTATTCTAAAACTTTCATATAATCATATGGGTATCTGCTACCTTGGTGTCAATTATGAATGGGATGCATGTTTGATTAGCTCTGATAATAAGTAAAGATGATGGGTAATTTGTGCTTGTTTGCTTTTTTAATATTTTGCTTGTTATATATAGCATATGAAAATCGCAATATAGTTCATTTTCTATATTTTACATACTATATAGTACAAGAAAATTGCAAAATTTTCAAAAAATCTCAAATTTTTTGTTTTCTTTCTTTCTATCTTCAATAATATTATGAATGGAATAACATACAAAATCATGAAATTTTTAAAAATCTCAAATATTTTTGTTTTCTATGGTTTTTTAATATTTTGTATGCTGTAGCACCTGACAATCGCGAAATTTAAAAGATTATAATTATTTATTTCTTTAAATTTACAATATTTTACATGTTACACATGAAAATTGTTTAATTTTCAAAATTCTCAAACATTTCAGTTTTTTTTCGGTTTTTCAATATTTTGCATAATATACCAAACGGAAATCACGAATTTTTTAAAAATCTCAAAAAGTTTCAGTTTTTTTTCCTTCAATTTTTCACTATTTTGCATGCTAAACGAACAAAAATCGTACAATTTTCAAAAATCAAGATATCACACAAAAAATCGTACAATTTTCAAAAATCAAGATATCACACAAAAAATTCAAAATTTTATGGTCCTTTTTGGGGTTTTCAATATTTTGTTTGTTTATAAACAAAAATCGCATGTTTTCAAAAATATGAAAATTTTATGTTTCTTTCAAATTTCAATTCGTATGCCATGACATGAAAATCACGAATTTTTCAAAATTAAAAAAAAATTTGTTTCTTCAAATTTTCAGTATTTTGGATGCTAAAGTACATTTGATCACGTAATTTACAAAAATCTCAATATTTGTTGTTTTATTCGGTTTTAATTATTTTGCCTGCTATATCACACAAAGATCGTGAACTTTTCAAAAATATCAAAATTTTATGTTTTCTTTCGTTTTCTCTATTTTGCGGCTTATAACTCACGAAAATGGCTAAATTTTACAAATCTCAAAATTTATTGTTTACTTCGGTATTACAAATTTTTTGAATGCTATTAGCACAAGAAAATAATTAAAACTTTCAAAAATCTTGAAATTTTATGTTTTCTTCGTATTATAAAATATTTTGTTTGCCATATAGAGCATGAAACTTGTAATATTTTCAAACGGCTTAAAATTCTGATTTCTTCGGTGCTTTAACATTCACAAACGAAAATCTCAAAATTTACAGAAATCTCAAAAAATTTCTGTTTTCTTCTCTTTTTCTATATTTTGCATAAAATCATAAATTTTTTAATTCATTCCAAAAATAGAAATCTTACATGTTTCATTATTTTCGCATGCTGCATAGCACATAAAAATCATAAAATTTCAAAAATCTCAAACATTTTCGTTTTATTCGGTTTCCACAAAATCATGAAATCATCTACAATCTCACAAAGTTTCAGTGTTCTTTGATTTTTCAAAATTTTGTATGCTATAACAAATGAAAATCATGAAATTTTCAAAAAATAATCACCACATGAAAAATTCAAAAAATTTCGGGGGTGTTTGGCTTTTCAATATTTTGCTTATTGTAATACATTAAAATCATGATATTTTAAAAAATCTCATTTTTTTTGTTTTGTTTAAATTTTCAATATATCGTATGATATAACACACGAAAATCATCAATATTTTAAAATTAAAAAAAATTGTTTTTCAAATTTTCAGTATTTAGCTTGCTATAGCATACAGACCGTGAATCAAAAATCTTAATATTTTATGTTTTTTTCGATTTTTTTAATTTTTTGCTGCTTATAGCATACATAAATCGCTAAATTTGAAAAAGTCTCAAATAATTTTTTTTTTTGGGTCTTACAATTTTTGTATGCTATAGAAGCACACAAAAATGATGAAAATTTCAAAAAATTTAAAATGTTATGTTTTCTTCATGTATTTTATTGTTTTTTACTATATAGAGCAAATAGAGCCTGAAATTGCAATATTTTCAAAAAAATTAAATTTCCTGTTTTCCTTGATTTTTTAACATTCACAAATGAAAATATCAAATTTTCAACAATCTCAAATTTTTCCTGTTTTCTTTGTTTTTTCTTTTCAATATATAGTATATGAAACTCATAAAATTTCATAAATCATAAAAATCTTCCTCATTTTGGATGACCTACAAAAATCATACGATTCCAAAAACCTCATAATTTTCTGTTTTTTTTGTTTTCCAATCATTTACTTGCTCTTATTTTTGAATAACTTCCGCGTATCAAAGAGACAAAAATCTATATGAAGCAACAGAAGAAAAGTTCGCCAATTGGTACTAAGAACTTGATAGAACCATATAGGGTGTTTTTCGTCACCCCATTGAGATGGGAATACGTGTCGCATGTCAGGCGTACTACAGATTCCCCCTGCCTAGGGTATACGGGGGTTTATTGGTTGTGGGAATCCGAATCTCCGGCAGCCGCGGACTAAGCTGCCGTTAATTACCCCTTACCTTTAGAGCGAGAAACCTTCGATTGACGGGTCAAATTGGTCATACGAACTCAATGTGCAGTGTGGGTATGTGTGTCTTGAGGGGTTTTGGATATATCGGGGACCTCACAGAGTTTAAAGGGGTCCTGCTACCCGGATAGTAGGCTGTGGGTCATGGGGGCTACCAGCCCTCTTGCGGGGTGCGGGGCAACGCCCCGTTAGAAATTTTTTTCTAACGGGGGAGGTATTTTTAGTGTGGAGTGCTTGGGAAAAGAGGGATGAATAGCGTCCAAAGGACGCGTGGGCGTCAGCGCTTCATGTGCTTGGCACGTGGGCGCTGGGCGCTGAATGCTGGCGCTGGGCGCGAGCACCTCACGTGCCCGGCACGTGGGCGCTGGGCGCGATATGCGGCGCCTCACGAGCCGAGCACGTGGGCACCGGCGCCTCACGCGCCCGGCATATGGATGCCGGCGCCCGCGGAAAGAAGGGGCTTTTAGCCCTGGAATTAGGAGTTAAACTCCGAAAGAGGATTTTTTATTTATGGAGTTAAACTCCGAAAGATATTGAATGGAGTTAAACTCCTAAAAAAGGGTTTAATTTATGGAGTTAAACTCCAACAGATCTTGAATGGAGTTAAACTCGTAGAAATCTTTGGAGATGATTGAAGGGGACGCCCTTCTTCTCCCCTTTAGGCTTGGATCTTTTTTTGAGCCTCGGATTCTCCCGGAATGAGATTTTTGGAGATGAGTCTCCTTTTTCCTCTTTGTTAGCTGGATCTTGGGAAAAAAGGGGTGAGACTTAGAAATCTTCCCTTTTAGAGATTTGATGGCAGATCCGAGCTCCCCTTCAACGGTTTTATGGTGAAAATCTATTTATTTTTGGAAAAGAAAGAGTTAAACTCTTAATTTAATTCAAAAAAAAGATAAGAAAGTTTAGAACCTTGAGGAAGGAGGAGGCACAGAAACCCTAATTTTTAAGGGGAAATGAAGTATTGTCCTTCATTTCATCATCATGTTGCCTTTTATAGGCGTACAAATTTACACATAGCCCTTTGGGCTTTACAAAATGGCATTTTGCCCATCCCATATATCATGTGCTCATTTCTTTTGCATATGGGCCATGGGCTTTACAAAAATTTGGTTTTATGCCCATTTTCCTTACACTTATTCATAATATTACATCAAAATTATTTATTACATAATTTTCATTTTGTCACGGGAGAGGCTGGCCGCTTCATGTTCGGGTTTGATTTGGGCATGGGCCCACTTGGCCTGGGCTTGGGGTTGACTTTGATTTTGACTTGGACATCCGGGTGTAATTTTGACCCCAACAAAGTGCCCCCATCAATAAATGAACATCGCGTATATGAGTTGTGTGCATGAAATTGATGGATCTTGGAGTTGGACTTCAAGGTGGAACATCATTCCGGGGGCGGAGCATCATTCCGGGCGCATAATTCCGAGGATCGAAGCATAATTCCGGGATTGAAGCATCATTCCGAAGAGCAGAGCATGATTTAGGGATCGGAGCATAATTCCGAAGAGCGGAGCATGATTCCAGGGAGCGGAGCATGATTCCGGGGACCGTACGGGTGTATCCTAAGACGAAACTTAGTTCCGGCATAGGGCAGACATTCTGAACGGAGTATAGCTCCGATGCATAGGTTGATTCCAAGTCGAAGCATAATACCGATAGGAAAGGAAGATACTCCGAGGCGAAGTATGATTTCAACATGGGGTACACTCTGAGACGAAGCATGATTCCGACGTAGAGGTCAATTCCCAGGCGAAGCATAATTCTGACGGGGTAAGCAGGTACTCCAAGGCCAAGCATGATTTCGACACGGGGTACACTGAGACGAAGCATGATTCCACTGCAGAGGTTGTTGGTTGACTTGATTCCGAGACGAAACATAATTCCGACGGGGAGGCGTTGGTTGACTTGATTCCGAGACGGAGCATAATTCCGACGGGGAGGTCGTTGGTTGTCTTGCCGACTTGATATGATTTGGGTTGACATCAGCATCGCTACATTGGAATATGGTACCAGGAGCGAATCATCATTTTCCATGAGAGGATTTGAGGATTCTAAATATGACAAGCCCCCCATGGATTCGAGAAGAAGGAAATGAAGGGTTTTTGTTTGGCATCAGCACCGCTACACTAGAATATGGTACCAGGAGCGAATCATCATTTGCCGTGAGAGGATTTGGGGATTTTGGTTTTGGTTTGGCATCAGTACTGCTACACTGGAATATGGTACCGGGAACGAATCATCATTTGCTGTGAGAGGATTTGCCTTATTCCCAGTTTAACAACTTAGGGGTCATTTGTTCCTAGTTTAACGATTAGAGGTTATCTGTTCCCAGTTTAAAGACTTAGGGGTCTATTGGATCGAAAGTATAGAATTTTTGGGGTTGGAGTCGGCATCAGCGTTGTTAACACTGTAGCACAGATGCTAGAAGAAATTCATCATTTGCCTTTACCTGTTAGGGAGCGATAACTTAGGAGACAGGTTTAGGTCCCTATCACCTAAGGCTTTTCAATTTTATGAGCTGTAAGGGTCCCATAAAAGCATTTTCTCCCTACGAGTCGAAAGAATCTAGTAGGTATATTTTCTCCTTAGGAGTCGTGGGGACCCCCAAGTGTGTTTTTCTTTTATGAGTCGTAAGTATCCCACGAAGGTGTTTTCTTACGAGTCGCGAGGATCTCGCAGGCTTTGTTCTTTTCATTTATCATAAGAACACATGAGTGGGTCTTCCCAAATGGAGCATAATTCCGAGGGCGGAGACTGGCCGCTGAACTGGTGATTGCGGTGGGGCATGGGTGTGATGGGAATTATTTGAGCCCGTGGATTGTATACAGTAGTCAATTTAGGGACCACCCATAGGACAGGGAGAATTTTAGGAATTTGAATTTTGGTTGGTGTCTGCATTGTTGCACTGGAATATGGTACCGGGAGCGACTCATCATTCGCGGTTGGGGATTTGAATTTTGGTTGGCATCTGCATCGCTGCACTGGAATATAGTACCAGGAGCGACTCATCATTTCCTATTTGGAAGGTTTTTTTTACTGCGATTGCTTTATCATTTCAGCTTTTCTAATCGCGAAGGTTGCGATTACCCTATCATTTCGGCTATTTATTCACGGTTGCCCAATCATTTTGACTTTATTTTCATCTTTATTTTACTCGCTGATTTTTATTGCGGGTTGCCCAATCATTTCGGCTTTATTTTCATCTTTATTTTACTCGCTGATTTTTATTGCGAGTTGCCCCATCATTGCGGCTTTTTTTCCCATTTATTTACAATTTTTTTTACATCCCCAGTTTAACAACTTAGGGGTCGATAGCTCTCAGTTTAACGACGTGGTGGTCAACTGTTGGAGCCTAGGCTCGATTCTGCAGGAACCACGGGCTTCTTTGGTTTAATTGCATAAGCGGGCTCTTCGTCATCTTGACCGAGCCGGTGTTGGATGGCAACAACCATGTCATCGTCATGGCTATAAGGCGTATGAGGACTTGTTTCTCTGGGCTCCATCATGTAGACCATATGGGTTGTGTACCCGTCTATCACTTCTTCGTTGGCAATGTTGCCTGTTTGGCTCTTAGCTTGTCGCCTTAGTCCGCTCCTTTCATAGAAAGGCAGATGTCTGAGAGAATTAGGTTCCCGAAGGGTTTCAGTCTCTATTTGTATGAAATTGGCGGTCACAGCTTGACTGTTTGTTAATACACCTTTAGTCAGTTCTATCTTTCCTGCCTTGTACTGCTTTTCGACCCAATCTTTGAAGACAAAGCAATCCTCAATGGCATGACCTATCACTCTGTGATAGGGCAATATTTGGGGTCGTCGGTCATATTCTCTTCTTGAGATCTTTTTGATTCTGGCAATTGTAGACCGTTTCTTAGGGCATCCTTGAATATTTTAAGGACTTTGTCCCTTCTGAAGGAATAGACCTTATCCAGCTTCTCTTTAGGTAGAGATTCTCCTCCCTCTCCAAACACTGGCTTTCGAGGCTGGTTGGCATTAAGCCCGCTCATCCCTTGCTTATTTCAGTTAGCCGAAATTTTAAAAGATTCAGCAACGTTGGAATTTCCGCCTTTGCGATTATCGTCCTTTCTGTTTCTCCAGGACCTATTGTTATTTTGGGAATCACAGGAGGACTCATGCTTTAAGCGCTTCAACATCTGAACTTTCCTGGTCAGCTCTTGGAATGTTTTTAGACCCACGGTGTATAGAAACGGGGACATCCAATTGTTGAGATTTCCGACGAGGAGGCTGACAGATTGGTCCTGCTCTATCGGCGATTCACATTTGACGGAGAGATTACGCCATCGGGTTATAAAATCCGTGCTGCTTTCTTTGTTCTTTGGCTTGGTCCTTACAAGGTCGGCAATGGTGATCTTATCGATGACACTCATGAACCTTTGTCGGAATAGAGATTCCATTTGGACGAAAGTAGTAACGGAAGCATCCGGTATGCTCGTGTACCAGTCGAAAGCGACATCGGTTAAGCTATTAACGAACTGGCGGAGGAGAAGCGCATCACTGCCCCCAGTATTCCTGCATGAGGCTTTAAAGTGGGCGATGTGCTGATTGGCATTTCCCGTCCCATCAAATCTTCCGAATCTGGGGATGACATAGCCGCCAGGAAACTCTACCAGATCATACCGAGTAGGATATGGTCTCATACTACCGCTGATATCTTTTTGCGCTTCGGCTTCGGCTACTGATGTTTTGACTTTGTTGGCGACCAAATCCATAATTTGATCTTGCGTTAGCAGGTTGATGTCATCAGTAGTCAAGACATTTTTCGAGATAGGATGCGGCCAACTTTCCTGCAGCTCTCCCACCTTTGGATTTAAGGGAACATGCGTCGGCTGCCTCGGGACACCGTTTTCCAATTCATGAGTAGAGCTCTACGCTTGATTGGGCGGTCGAGAGGCAACTTGGGTCGTGAGTTGTAAGATGACGTTTGTCAAGTCGTCAATCTTTGAGTAGAGCTTGGCCATCTCCTTGTCTTTGTTTCTGAGCTGCTTTTGGAACTTTTAGAGAAGTTACTGCTCTATGGTCTTGGGACGGAAGATTGGCTCCTTTTTGCTTTCCGAGCCCGACTCCTCATGAACCGAGGGATCTTTCTGCTTATCAGCCTCACTGGAAGGGTTTTCATTACCTTCCAGAAGATGCTGGTCTTAGGAAGTGGCAGCCACATTCATACAAGATTGGATTTGAGATGTGGTAGTCTCGTCCTTGCTCGTGCTGCGCGTGCCCACCATTCAGACAGTGTGGACTACATGTCCAGCCATCTCTTTATCTTTGGCGGGGTAACCCTGTTCTTGGAACGTCATGAAGTTCAGCCTAGCAGGAGCCCTAGCCCTTTTGTTGGCTCTATAGCTGAGTATTTTCTGCCTTAGCTTCTCGATTTTGAGGGCTTGACGGCCATCCGTCATCCAGGAAGCCATCGTGAGTCGATTGACGGGGAGCTTAGAGAAGATACCCGATTGAGCAGTTATCAGGGACACCGCTAGCGTTTGCCCAAGATGCCTTGTTGTTTTGTTGGTGATGATGGCCTTGCCCCCATCTGGGGCTAAGGAAAGTCGTTCAAACACCGACTTGCGTTTGGGTTGGGACGCCTTCGAGACCACCACATTTGGCCTCTTGCCTTTCGAGGCCGGTTTGTCTGCCACCGGAGCTTGAGGAGCTGGGATGGTGTTAGCTGGAATGAACAGAATAGAGCCGAACTGTAGCAGCAGCTCCCCCATTGTTGCCCGAGACTGGACGGAAGGACCGTCCTGGCATCCATCTTCATCGTGTAGGAGATGGGAGTTGTGTCGAGAGCTGAGCAGGTCCTCGGAGAAATTGTTGGGGCTTGATCGCTTGAAATCCTGCATGAAAAAGTATTATTTCGGTATAAACATCGATATGTATGTTGATTGAGTTCGCATGAATGTTTAACCCGAAATTTGGGATGAGAGAAAAGGTCCTACCAGGCGTGCCAGAATCTGTAGGGTGTTTTTCGTCACCCCATTGAGATGGGAATACGCGTCTCTTGTCAGGCGTACTACAGATTCCCCCTGCCTAGGGTAGGCGGGGGTTTATTGATTGTGGGAATCCGAATCTCCAGCAGCCGCAGACTAAGTTGACGTTAATTACCCATCGTCTTTGGAGCGAGAGAAGTTCCGATTGACGGGTTAAACTGGTCATACGAACTCAATGTGCAGTATGTGTATGTGTCTCTTGAGGGGTTTTGGATATATCGGGGGCCTCGCAGTGTTTATGGGGGTCCTGCTACCCGGATAGCGGGCTGGGGGTTAAGGGGGCTAGCAGTTCCCTTGCGGGATGCGGGGCAGCACCCCGTTAGAATTTTTTTTCTAATGGGGGAGGTATTTTTAGTGTGGAGTGTATGGGAAAAGAGGGGTGAATAGCGTCCAAAGGACACGCGGGCGCTGGGCGCTGAATGCCGGCGACTCACGTGCCCGGCACGTGGGCGCTGGACGCTAGATGCTGGTGCTGGGCGCCGGCGCCTCATACGCCCGGCATGTGGGCGCTGGGTGCCTCACGCGCCTGGCACGTGGGCGCTGGGCGTCCACGGAAAGAAGGGCCCCCCAAATTAGGAGTTAAACTCCGAAAGAAGATTTTTTATTTATGGAGTTAAACTCTGAAAGATGTTGAATGGAGTTAAACACCTAAAAAAAGGGTTTGATTTATGGAGTTAAACTCCAACAGATCTTGAATGGAGTTAAACTCCTAGAAATCTTTGGAGATGGTTGAAGGGGACCCCCATCTTTTGAGCTTCGGATCCTCCCGGAATGGGATTTTTAGAGATGGGTCTTCTTCTTCTTCCTCTCTGTTGGCTGGATCTTGGGAAAAAAAGGGTGAGACTTAAAATTCTCCCCTTTTAGAGATTTGATGGCAGATCCGAGCTCCCTTTCAACGGTTTTATGGTAAAAAACTATTTATTTTTGGAAAAGTAAGAGTTAAACTCTTGATTTAATTCAAAAAAATATAAGAAGGTTTAGAACCTTGAGGAAGGAGAAGTAGGCAGAGAAACCCTAATTTTTAAGGGGGAATGAGTTATTGTCCTTCATTTCATCATCATGTTGTCTTTTATAGAATTACAAATTTACACATAGCCCCTTGGGCTTTACAAAATGGCATTTTGCCCATCCCTTGCATATGTGCTCATTTTTTTTACACATGAGCCATGGGTTTTACAAAAATTTGGCTTTATGCCCATTTTCCTTACATTTATTCATAAAAATTACATCAAAATTATTTATTACATAATTTTCATTTTGGCATGGAAGAGGCTGGTCGCTTCATTTTCGGGCTTGATTTGGGCATGGGCCCACTTGGCCTGGGCTTAGGCCCAATTGGTTTGGGATTGATTTTAATTTTAACTTGGTCAACCGGGTGTAATTTTTGACCCCAACAAACCAGTCTGAGTAGCAGAGACTCCGGGTGACTGGGAACCATCGACAACACATAAAAATAATGATATTTTAAAAAAATCCTAATTTTTTTTTTATTTTTTTCAAACTTCTTATATTTTTCATGTTGTCGCAGGTGAGTCGCAAATTTTTAAAAATCTCTGTGTTTTTTGGTTCTTCAACATTTTGTTTTTTATAGCATATGAAATAGCAAAATCTTTTGTTTTTTTTATATTTTAAATGATATAACAAAAGAAAATCATAAAAATTTAAAAATCTCAATTTTTTCTATGTTTCTTAAATATTATAAATGGTATAGAACACAAAATTCATGAAATTTTCAAAATCTCAAATATTTATGCTTTCTTCAAGGTTTTTAATGTTTTACATAAACATGACAATCGCGAAATTTTTACTAAAATTAATTGTTTTCTTCAAATTCACAATATCTTACATGATACAACATGAAAGTTGCATAACTTCAAAATTCTCAAACTATTATGTTATCTTCGGTTGTTCGATATTTTGCATCATATATAAAAAGGAAAATTATGAAATTTTCAAAAATCTCATAAAGATACAGTTTTAATCAATTTTTCAATATATTTTTTTAGGTTTTCGAAAACAAAGAATCGTGAAAAATCGCAATATCACAAGAAAATTTCCACATTTTCTGTGTTTTTTGGTTTTTTCGATATTTTGCTTAGTATAGCACAGAAAAATCATGATATTTTCAAAAATCTCAATATGTTTCCTCCGAATTTTCAATATATCGAATAACACACGAAAATCTCAATTTTCTTAAAAATTCGAAATTCCGTTTTCTGTAAATTTTCAGTATTTTGCTTGTGCTATAGCGCAAGGATCGCGGATGTTTTTAATATTTTATGTCTTATTCGGTTTTTCAATATTTTGGTTTCTAGCGAACAAAGATCACGGTCTTTTGAAAAATATTACAATTTTCCGTCTTCTTCCTTTTAAAAATATTTTGCTGCTTGTAATATAAGAAAATCTATAAATTTTAAAACATCTTAGATTTTTTTTTTGTTTTCTTCGGTCTTACTATGTTTTCTATATATAGCACACGAAAATCATGACTTTTCAAAAATTTAAATCTTATGTTGCTTCCTATATAGAACATGATAATTGCAGTAATTTGAAAAATCTTAAAATTTTACGTATTCTTCGATCGCTTAACATTCGCAAACAAAAATTACAAAATTGCCAGAAATCTCATAAAATTTCTATTTTTTTCACTTTTTCAATATTTTGGATGGTAGCACATGAAAATCGCAAAATTTTGATAAATCTACAAAAAAGCAATCTTCCTTTTCACATTATTTTACATGCTATATAACATACAAAACTCAAACAAGTTTAAAAATCTCAATTTTTTCCTCTCTTCAGTTTTCCAATATTTTGCTCACTCATATTTTTGGAGACCTTTCGGATATAAAAAGACAAAAACATATGTACAGAAATAGAAAACATACTCGCCAATTGCTATTAAGAACTTAACAGAACAGAGAAATGTAGTCTAAGAGACTGAGATTCCGGGTGACTAGAAACTTTTGGTAACACAGAAGTATCGCGAAATTTTAAAAAATCATATCTTTTTGTTTTCTTCAAATTTCCAATATTTTGCACATTAGCACGTGAGAATCGCTAAATTTTTAGAAAACTAAAAATTCTCTTATTTATTTTGTTTTTTTAAAAAAAAATTCTTGTTATAGCATATATAAATCACAAAATCTTTCGTTTTTTATATTCTACATGCTATAAAATAAGGTAATCCCAAAATTTTCAAAAATTCCAATTGTTTCTTGTTTTATTCCTTTTTCAATATTAAATAGTGAAAAATTAAAAAATCTCAAATATTTCTACTATCTTCGATTTTTTAATACTTGACATGTTATAGCATACGACCCAACGTTTATTGAAAATATATGAATACGACAATCACAAAATTTATAAATTCCAAAAATTATTTGTTTTTTAAGAATTTACAATATTTTACTCACTACAACATGAAAATTTCATAATTTCACAAACTTTTAGTTTTTCAATATTTTGCTTGCTATATATTAAACGAAAATCGTGAAATTTTCAAAAAATGCATATCATACGAATATTTTAAATTTTTTTGGGCACTCTGTTTTTCCAATATTATGGTTGTTATACCACACGAAAACCATGTTTTTTTTAAAATTCTAAAATTTATGTTTTCTTCAAATTTTCATTATTTAGAACACGGATGGTGAAGTTTCAAGAATTTCATATTTATGTTTTATTACATTTTATAATATTTTGCTTGCTATAACATTGAAAAATTGCCGACATTTCAAATGTATCAAAAACTTTTGTTTTCTCCATTTTTTCAATATTTTGCTGCTTATAGAATAAAAAAATCACTAAATTTTAAAAAATCTTAAATTTTTTGTTTTCTTCGGTTGTACAATTTTTTGAATGATATATAGAACAAACGAAAATCATGAAATTTTATATTTTCTTTTGATTTTTGTTATTTTTTGTTTCTCATTTTCAAAAAAATTACGCAATCGATTTTTTTTTGTTTACATTGCATTTTTAATATTTTGCAAGAAGCACATGAAAATAAAAAAGTTTACATAAATCTCCAAAAACAAAATCTTCTTTTTTCATTATTTTGCATGCTATATGGCACACAAAAACCATACAATCTCAAAAATCTCAAAAAAAAAATTCTTCGGTTTTCCAATATTTTACTTGCGCATACTTTTAAAGAACTTTCGATCAAAGAGACAAAAACCAATGTGAAGTAATAGAAGAAAAGCTCGCAGATTGCCGCTAAGAACTTAATAGAACAAAAAGATCAAGTCTGAATGACAGAGTGACTGGGAACCCCCTAGTAACAAAAAAATCACGAAATTTTAGAAAATCCTAAATATTTTTGTTTTCTTCAAATTTCCAATATTTTACATGTTGTAACACATGAGAATCACTAAATTTCTAGGAGTCTCAGAAATCACTTTTTAAAATATTTCGCTTCTTTTAGACCATGAAAATCGCAAAAGCTTTCTTTGTTTTATTTTACATTCTAACAGAGAAAAACGTAGAATTTTCAAAAATCTTAAAATTTTCTATTTTGTTCCTTTTTTCAATATTATACATGGTAAAAAAATCATGAAATAACAAAAATCTCAAATATTTCTGCTTTCCACGGATTTTTAATATTTTGCATTCTATAGCATAGAAAAATCGCGAAATTTATAAAATCCTATACTTATTTTTTTCTTCAAATTTACAATATTTTACATGCCACAAGATGAAAATTACGTACTCAAACTTTTCTATTTTCTTAGGCTATTCGATATTTTTCATGATCTAAAAAACGAACATTGCGAAAATTTTAAAAATCTCACACAGTATCAGTTTTCTTTGATTTTTCAATATTCAGCATTCTTTAGCAAATAAAAATCGTGAAAATTTCAAAAATCACGATTTCATACGAAAATATCAAAATTTACTGTGTTATTTGGTTTTTTAATATTTTGCTAACACATGAGAATTGCGAATTTTTTAAAAGTTAGAATAATTTTCCGTTTACTTCAAATTTTTAGTATTTTGCTTTCTTTGCACGAGGGTAACAAAATTTTTAAAAGTCTTAACATTTTATGTTTTACTTCGTTTTTCAATATTTTGCATTCTATATAAAAAAAAGATAGCGGACTTTTCAAAAATATCAATTTATTTTGTTTTCTTTCTTTTAAAAATATTTTGGCGCTTAGAACACAAGAAAATCTAAAATTCTAAAAAATCTCAAATTCTTTTTTGCTTTCTTTAGTATTACAATTTTTTGTATGCTATATATAACATACGGAAATCATAAATTTTCAAAAATTTAATGTTTTCTTCATGTTTTTTTTTTCTAATTTGCCTGCTAATATTTTCAAAAATCTTAAAATTTTATGTTTTTTCGATTGCTTAACATTCACAATCGAAATTGCAAAATTTTCCTATTTTCTTCACTTTCTCAACATTTTACGTTGGACATGAAAATTGCAAAAATTTTCATATATCTCCAAACAAAATCTTCCTTTTTTCATACTATAGCACACAAAAATCATAAAATTTTAAAAATCCAAAAAAAAAAATCACTGAATTTTCAAAAATTTAGTGATTGGAAACTCGTGGAACGTGGAAAAATTAGGAAAATTTTAAAAATTCTAACTGTTTTTTGTTTTCTTCAAATTTCAAATAGTTTGCACGCTGTAGCACATAAGAATATTTAAATTTTCAAATATCTCATAATTCTGTGTTTTCCTTTTTCTTGTTTTTCAATAATTTGCTTATTATATAGCACTAGCCTTTTTGGCATGTGGGTTGCACGTAATTTGAGAAACTTTTATAATAAATTTCTTTATTAACTATGTATATCGTACTTGTAAAATAATAACGATGTTACAATTTAATTAAAGGCATCGTACTTGTAAAATAATAATGACGTAGCATTTAATTACGTGCATTGCACATAAAACAATCGTGTTATTTTGTTTGATTTTTATAAAAAACTAGGAAGCCACGTCATCAATCAATTTCAAAATTAAATGACCCCCTTACTTTAGCCTTATAATAGTAGAGATACAATAATCAAAATATCTTTCGGTTTTCTGTATTTTACATGCTATAGCACAAGAAAATCATAAAATTTTCAAAAATACCAATTTTTCCGTTTTCTTACTTTTATCAATATTATATATGGTATAGAACACAAAAATATTGAAATTTTTCTAAAATCTCATATATTTAAAATGGATTTATAAATTTATAAATTTAAAATGGATTAAAAAATCTCATATGTAAATGCTTTAGAAATTTTGAAGCAATAATAATAAGGGAAAGAACGAGACAAGTGAAAATGTTTGAAATAACTTTATAGTGCATTTAATAATGGTGAAACTAATGGAAAACATGTGTACAATCGAAGGAGTCAAGGTTGACATATATACGTCGATCTAAAAATGGAAAGGACTTGAACTTGAACGCCTTTTGATAAATGTCCGGAGGATGGCAGTTATAGCAACAAGATCAATGCATCATGGATGTGCATGTATAAGTGAAAAGTCACGGGTTAACATATTCACGTCGATCAAATAATGGATGCGACTTGAATTTGAATGTTTACTCATAAATGTCCATAATAGTACGATTATAAGAGCATAATTAATAGTAGGTGTATATTGTTGTGGACAAGGGTTGAAGGACATTATAAATAGACAATAAATTAAGCCTGTAAGGAGATTAAATCATTAAGGAATTGTGGTTAAGACAGTTATAGACAGGAGAATCAATGATGGGTGCATATGAAAATAGATTTAAAGATTTGAGAGTAGTAATGTTTAGTAAATAGATTCAGAAATTTAAAATTTCGATAAAAAAGTAGATTCAAGTCCTTATAAAGAACGAGACAAGTGAAAATGTTTAAAATAACTTAATGACGCGTTTAAAAATAGTGTAATTCAGGAAAAAGATTAAGAAATTTAAAATTTAAGAAAAGTAGCTTCAAATCCTTTAACAAAACAAGTGAAAAATAATGGTAACTTTGAAAGTATTAATGTTAAGAAAATAGATTTAGAAATTTAATACAATTGAAGTTTTTTTTCAACATCCTTTCTAATAAATAAAATAAAATTGAAATGCAAAATGATGTAAGTCTTTGAAATCTTCAGAAATTTACTTTAAAAGTTGCTTATGATTCATGAACATTTCGTAGCTTTCTAAAAGGTCATTTATCAAAAGTAGGTTTTATATAAAATTAATTTCAACATATTATTAAAAAGCTTTACGAAAAACCTTCCGGTTCTAACAAAAATATACTATAGAAAATTGTTTTTGGTCTAAAAAAAACTTTATGATGCATTTAATATTAGTAACATCACAAAGTCAAATATCTAAAAATTAAGACAATTTTCCAATTGTTTTATGAAAGAGACAAGTGATATGCGATGTTGTATCGAAAAAAGGATAGATGATGAAAAAAATAAATAAAATCAAGGTATCGTGAATGATTGGTCATGTGTGCAAAGTTAATTTGATGAAAGCCACAATCACGAATGTATACAATAGAAAGAGCCACAGGTCGACATATTCAGATTGATCTAATAATGGAGAGGACTTGATCCTGAATGACTATCGGCAAATGTCCTTACGAGGACAGTTATAGAAAGAGAATCAATGGTATGTGCATATTGTTGTGGACATAAATTAGAGGACATTATAAAAAGACGATAATTAAACCTGTATGAAAGATAAATCAATTACGAATCAGGGTTAAGACAATTATAGACAGAGAATCAATGATAGGTGCTTCTGGAAATGGATTCAGAAATTTCATAGCTGTTTAGGGAAATAGATTCAGAAATTAAAATTTAGATTAAATAATAGATTTCAATCTTTTTAAAAAATGAGACAAGTGAAAAGGCTTGAAATAACTTTATGATGCATTTAAAAATGACAAAATTAAGGAAAAATATTTAGAAATTTAAAATTTAAGAAAAATAACTTCAAATCCATTTAACGAACGAGACAAGTGAAAAAGCTTGAAACAATTTTAGGGTGCATTTGAAAATAGGAATATTAAGAAAATAGATTTAGAAATTTAATCCTATTGAACCGGGGGAAAATTAGGCTTTCCAACCCTAATTGGCTCAGTCACCTCCAATTCTTTACGATTGTGAGTTGCCTCTTCTTGATCATTTTGTTTAGATTCATCGTATAGATTTCTCAATTCTTGCAACTCCTGTGGTTTGCGATGTTGCATTTGATCCTTTGTTGAGTTTTCATAGGATCGATTGATATCTCAATCCTATGGATTGTGCTTGCTATGTTTCTTTGCCTTGATGTCAGCAAGATTCTACTGTTCTATTGGATTCTTTTACTGTTCCATTGAATTCTGGGTGTTGCATGAATATTCGGCAAAATCAAAACGCTGCTACTGAGAAAATAAGTTCTTGGAATAATTCTCAAATTCTGGAATCAGAGGCGATTAGAACTAAAGCAATGAATAAAACCTTTGGAGAAATTGTCAAAAATGATGCTCAGATACCGAAAGGATCTTTTGTACCTGCAGTGAAGCCCATTTTTTCAGAACCTGGGATGCAAATTACAGAAAAAGAAAATGACTTTGATGACAATGGAGACCCTGCAATAAACTTTTCTCAAGATGAAATTGATAAATCAGCCTTTGCTTTAAATCTAGCCTTAATTGCTCAGTGTGCCTATGGGAGGCCTCCACTTTCTGAATTCAAAACTCTCTCGTCTCAAAAAATGAATTTCAAAGGAGACTTTGCACTTACCTTCTTGGATAATAGGCATCTGCTGATGAGGTTTCAAAAGTCCAGTGATTTCATAAAAAGCTAAGGACAAAGGATATGATATATATATCGAGGATTACTTGTTCAGGTTTTTCCAAATTTTTATAAGAAGCAAAATAAAGAAAATCGAGACAACACTCGGCAGGTGGAGAAAATTGAGAAACATTTCCCTCAAGTGAAGACTAAAAATGTTGGGAGGAAAAAAGAGAATAGACTGGTTACACTTGTAAGGTTCAACGATCAGACAAAATTGCTGAGAGTAATAAAGAGATTTTCTCTATTGAGGATAGCTCACACGCACAACTACTTGCTCAGGACCAGGATAATCACAGGCAATCACTATCTGATTTTCAAAGACGACAGCTATATAACAAAGGCAAACAAATTCTGGAGGATTCAAATTTAAGGTTTGATACAAAGAATGAAACAACAGAGAAGTTTTCTGGTGGTCTTAATGTTACTAAAAATTTCCTGACTCCAGCAAGTAAAAACCTTCCAGAGACTTCAGAATCAGTTGAAGTTCCAAAATGAAAACCTGAGATTAGAACTGCCACACTTACTCATGAAGATGCAAATGAAAATCACTATCCCTTCTTCTCCTTTGAGCTATGTCTTCATTGAAACATCTATTTCTAGTAGAAGGAAGAGAGATTATACGAAAGAAAAAACAGAAGAATACTTGGCTCAATTCAAAAGATAAAGAAGCTGGAACAGATGTTCTGCAGAATAAAAAAGTCAAGAATAAACCTTCAAGGCCACATAAAAAGAATTATGGTGATCCAAGGTAGCCTGGTCTTAGGACTAAAAAAGTCCCTAAAAGATTTTATGAATCTTCTTAATGATGAATATATGTTTTTGGAACTTGACAGGGATTGCCAACCTCAGACTCAGCATAGAGTGAAAAAGCTAACTCAGAAAAATATACTCCCTCTCCCTCTCCCTCTCTCTCTCTCTCTCTCTCTCTCTCTCTCTCTCTCTTATGTATTATGGAGCCCATGACTGAATTTTTCTAAAGTTAGCTATATTGCTTTTCAAACTGGTTTTTCTCGGGTCTTGGGTAACATCAGCAACAAAAAATGGATCTTTATATCAGGACATTTTCAACAGTTATATAATAAAGGTACACAAATTCTGGAGGATTCAAATTTAAGGTTTGATACAGAGACGGAAACAACAGAGAACTTTTCTGGTGGTCTTAATGTTTCTAAAAATTTCCTGACTTCAGCATGTAAAAAAATGTCCATAGGACAACAAAACAAAATCAGTGGATCATGAATATGTACAATTGAAAGTCACGAGTTGACAAGGTCATGTGTTATGTGTGCCTCACATTCATCCCTAAAGATTTCCCTATTGATCCGGCGGTATCACGAAGCGAAGGTTTACGGTTATCTTCAGGTCAGACGTCTGGTATAGCTCTGTCGCTTTTTTGGAGTTTCAGTATATACCTTGACAGACGTCCGCTATAGAGGGGCAGACGTCTGTAGGACTGGACAAAGAGTTGAAGTTTCGGGATATGCTCTGACAGACGTCTGCCCATCTCTGGGGCAGACGTCTGCCGTCAGGCCGGGCACAGATTTCCTAAGCTAGGAAATTAGTTTTTTGGGAATATCTTTTGTATGCTATAAATAAGAAAGATTGTAGCAACCCTAGATTGAAGCCTTTGAGATAGCAATTTGATTATTTGGTGAGAACCCATTGTTATTTTGCGAGAGCTAGGGTTTTGAGAGGGATTTGTATTCTCCATCGATTTGTACTCCTCCGCATTTGATAATTAGTAAAGTTTCACCTTCGCCTATTTGTTTCGTTGGTTAGTATTCATATTTTTATCTTGCCTGTGGTTTGATACTCTTCTCTATATCGATTGTTTTGTGCTTTATGATTATCTTATTCGCACCAAACTGGTATCAGAGCAATTGTTGCGTTATTGTGGGATTTTTGGTTGAACCATTAGGTCTTTGATTTTGTGATCTAGCTCAACGGTGGGTAATGACAACTACATTCTCTTCCCCATTTTTTTAGATCGTGATTTTGAAGTTAAGGGTTCATTAGTATTCAAGGTATTTTGATCCCATATCATGTCTCCGACAATTATGAAGTTTGATATCGAGAAGTTCGATGGGAATATGGGTTTCTGTTTGTGGTAAGTGTTTGTGGCAAGTTCATATAGTTTCCATTTTGACTCAAAACAATTTGAAGAAGGCAATTCATGGGAAGGAGAAGAAGCCTTCTATTATGACGGAGGAAGCTTGGGAGGAGATGGATGAGAAGGCCTTAACTGCTAATCACTTGTGTCTGACTAACGAATTACTATAAGAAGTTTTGGTGGAGAAGACAACGGCTGATTTGTGGAATAAGTTGGAAGAGTTATATTTGAGGAAATCTCTCACAAATTGACTCCAGTTGAAGCAAAGTTTCTACACACTTCGTATGTCAGAAGACTCTCCAATAAAATCTCACGTTGATGAGTTTAATTCAATCATTACAGATATGGATAAGATAAATATTAAGACTGATGATGAAGATCAGGCTATTCTCTTGTTGTGTTCGTTGCCACCCACATATAAGCACTTCCGTAACACCATGATTTATGGACGAGACACGATCTCAATCAAGGATGTCAAGGAGAATTTGATGAACAAAAAGAAGATCGACAAGAAGTTGACTTCTACCGAAGCAGATAGTTCGTCGTTTGGTTTATTTGTTCGACGGCGTGCAGAGAAGAGAGATCTGGAAGCAAATAGGAAGAAGTTGCTATCAAAGTCCAAGGCTAAGAACGTGCCATGCAATTGTTGTAAGAAGGGACACTTTAAGGCTGATTGCTTTAAACTATGGAACAAGCAAAAGCAGGAAGACAAATCAAAGGAGTCTTCAGCTGAAGCGAGTACAGCGGAAGGAGAAAGAGATCTTGTGATCTTCGACAACACATAGTAATCCAAGGATGAATGGATTATGGATTCGGGTTGTTCTTATCACATGTGTCCCCACATACGAGTCCGTTGATGGTGGAGTGGTTTTGATGGGCAACAATAGTTCATGCTGAGCTATTGGCAAAGATACAATCCAAATTAAGATGTTTGATGGTGTTGTAAGGACATAGGCAGAAGTCAGGCACATACCTGACTTCAAGAAAAACCTCATCTCTTTAGGTGCACTCGATGACAAGGGTTGCAAATTTTCCGTTGAAGATGGAGTTTTAAAGGTAACCAAAGGTACTCTCGTTGTGAAGAAGGGCTTGAAAAAAATGGTCCTTGTATTCATCGAAGGGTTCGACGACTTCCGGATCGGTCGCGATTTCATCATCCAAATCTATGACAGATTCAGAAACTACTGGATTGTGGCACATGAGACTCGGGCATATGAGTGAGAGAGGATTGACCGGGTTGTCGAAACAGGATCTACTTGGTGAAAAGAGTACGACGAAACCAAAGTTTTGTGAACATTGCGTCTTTCGAAAGCAAAAACACGTTAGCTTCAGTTCGGCCGTGCACAACATGAAAGGTATTCTAAATTATATCCATTCGGATTTTTGGGGATCTTCTTTGGTTGCTTCTAAAGGAAGCGGTGCCAAATATCTGCTTACCTTCATTGATGATTTTTCGAGAAAGGTTTGGGTCTACTTCTTGAAAACAAAAGTGATGTGTTTACTATATTCAAATAATGGAAGACGTTGCTTGAGAAGCAGACCGGAAAGCATATCAAAAGACTTAGGACGGACAACGGGTTAGAATTTTGCGGTGGAGATTTTAACAATTTTTGCAAAAACAAAGACATAGTTCGGCATCATACCGTTGTCTACACACTACAGAAGAATGGAGTTGTGGAGCGGATGAACTGGTCTTTTTTGGAGAAAGCGCGGTGCATATTAACCAACACAGGGCTTGGAAAGGAGTTTTGGGCAGAAGCGGTAAATACGGCGTACTATATTGTGAATCGGTCACTTCATACATCGCTAGGTTGTAAGATGCCGGAGCATATATAGTCGGAAAAACACGCCGATTATTCGACACTTACAGGTGTTTGGTTGCCCCGCTTATGCACATTGCCGTGAAGGTAAGTTGGATCTTCGAGCAAAAAATGCATATTTCTCGGTTATGTTACCGGCGTTAAAGGTTATAGATTGTGCTGTTCGGATCCAAAGTCGCATAAATTTATGATTAGCAGAGATGTGACTTTTGATGAATCTGCTATGTTATTGCCGAATAACAAGAAATCTTCAGTTGAAGACGATTCGAAGAAGGATGAGCCGAGGGTTGATATTGAGATCAGTGATAGCTCGGGTTAGCAGGAGATCTCTCCTTCACCATCGTCTGAAGAAAGCTCAAGATGAGCAGTCCGATGATGATGAGTATTTGCTCGCTCATGACTGACAGAGAAGGGACAATAGACGGCTACAGAGATATGGCTACGATGACCTAATGGCGTATGTGTTGTCTGTTGCAAAGATAGTTGATAGTAGCGAGCCGACAAGCTATAAAGATGCTATCTCATTCGATGAAGCAGCTCGTAGACTAGTCGTTATGAATGAAGAGACTGGGTTTCTTTACAATAACAAAACTTGAAAGCTCGTAAAGCCTAAAAGAAGAAAGAAAATTGTTGGCTGCAGGTGGGTTTTCAAGAAGAAAGAAGGTGCCCAAGGGACGATTGGTACGGGGTACAAGGCGCGGTTGGTAGCTAAAGGCTATTTGTAGGTGTGGAGAGTTGACTTCACAGAGGTATTTTCTCCGGTTGTTAAACACACCTCTATACATGTCTTACTCGGTTTGGTAGCTATGCAAGATTTGGAGCTTGAGCAGCTCGATGTGAAGACCGCATTCTTGCACGGCGATTTGGTGGAGAAAATCTACATGCAACGGCCCAAAGGTTTTGAAGTTGAAGACAAAGAAGACCACATTTGTTTGCCAGAGAAGTCTCTCTTCGATTTGAAACAGTCATCTAGACGTTGGTATAAAAAGTTTGACTCCTTCATAAAAGAAATTGAGTTTATGAGAAGTATGGGTGACAGTTGTGTATATTCGAAAAAGCTCGTTGATGGTTCTTTCATATATTTGCTACTCTATATTGATGATATGTTGATAGTAACAAGATATATGGTCGATATTCAGATTTTGAAGGAACGGTTGAAAGGAAAGTTTGAGACCAAGAATTTGGAAGCGGCCAAGAAATTACTTGGTATGTAGATCAGGTGAGATCGCAAAGGATGAAATTTATCCTTGTCTCAACAACGATATGTTAAGAAAGTTTAAGAGCATTTCGGTATGGCAAACGCTAAATCTGTAAGTACTCCGTTGACAGCTCATTTTAAATTTTCAGCTTGTTTATCACCGCAGACAGAGGATGAGATTAGATATATGTTGAATGTTCCATATGCGAGTACGGTAGATAGTGTTATGTATGTCATGGTTTGTACACAACCTGACATTTCACACGTCGTTAGTGTTGTTAGTCGCTATATGGCATCTCCTGACAAAAGCCATTGCAGGCGGTGAAATGGATATTAGATACCTTCGAGGTACGTCTGACGTGGGGTTGGTGTTTGGAAGGAACGGCGACAATTTAGTTGGATTATGCGGGTGATCTTGACAGACGCAAATTGATCACCGGTTATGTGTTCTCCTTGGGAGGATGTGCCATCAGTTGGCGTACTTCTTTACCGCACACGGTAGCGTTGTCTACGATGGAGGTGGAGTATATAACCATTGTTGGGGCCATTAAGGAGGCAATTTGGTGGAAGGGGCTATTTTCAGAACTTAGTATTCCAAAAGATACCATAATAGTCTACTGTGATAGCCAAAGTGTTATTCATTTAATGAAAGGTTAGATCCATCATGATAGGACGAAGTACATTGACGTGAAGTATTGGTACGTACAGGAGATCATTAAGAAAGAAGAGATTATTATAGAAAAGGTTCGCACAGCGGACAATCCGGCCGACAAGTTGACGGAATCTCTTTCAGCTGTTAAGTTTAAACATTGCTTAAACTTAATTGGAGTGCATAGCACTCATTGAGCCCTTGAGAGATTTTGTGGTGAAGGTAAAGCTGTTATTTTTTTGATGGAGGAGTTTTATGGAATGCAAAACAAAGTGGAGATTTGTTATGTGTGTCTCACATTCATCCCTAAAGATTTTCCTATTTATCCGGCGTTATCAAGAAGCAAAGATTTGCAGTTATCTGCAGGTCAGACGTCTGTACCAGATGTCTGGACAGACATTTGGGACAGACGTCTGCCTCACTCTGTCACTTTTCTGGAGTTTCGGTAAATACCAAACATTTGCCCCTTTGTAGCGGGCGTCTGTAGGACCGGTCAGAGAGTTGAAGTTTCAGGATATACTCTGACAAACGTCTGCCCATCTATGGGGCAGACGTCTGCCGTCGAGCCGGACGCAGATTTCATAAGTTAGGAAATTAGTTTTTTAGGAATATCTTTTGTATGCTATAAATATGAAAGTTTGAAGCAACTCTAGATTGAAGCCTTTGAGATAGCAATTTGATTATTCGGTTAGAACCCATTGTTATTTTGAGATTAATAAAGCTTTGTCTTCACCTATTTGTTTTGTGATTGGTATTCATATTTCTATCTTGTCTGTGGCTTGATACTCTTCTCTATATTAATTATTTTTTGTTTTGTGATTGCCTTATTCGCAACATCATGTCAATCAAGTAATGGAGAGAGCATGAACGTGAATGCCTATTCATAAATGTCCATAGGAGAAATGGTTATACGAATGCAATCAATGGTATGTTTTTTGTGTACACGAGTTAGAAGACATAATAAAAAAACAATAATTAAACTCGTAGGAAGATTAAATAATTAAAGAATCAGGGTTAAGACAGTTATAGACAGGAGAATCAATTAAAGGTGCATAGAGAAATGG
This sequence comes from Agapanthus africanus, assembly GCA_030015575.1. Taxonomy (NCBI): domain Eukaryota; kingdom Viridiplantae; phylum Streptophyta; class Magnoliopsida; order Asparagales; family Amaryllidaceae; genus Agapanthus; species Agapanthus africanus. Next base: position 307,429,221 of record CM057339.1, read on the forward strand.
ATTCATAAATTTGAATGTAGTAATAATAAGGAAATAACTCAAAAAATTTAAAATTTAGATAAAACATAGATTTAACAAAGAACAAGACAAGTGAAAAAGTTCAAAAATAGCGACATTAAGGGAAAATATGTGTACACTCAAAAGAGTCAAGGGTTGATATATACGATCTAAAAATCGCGAGGAATTGAACTTGAATGCCTTTTGATAAATGTTAATAGAACGACGGTTATAGGAACAGAACAAATGGTTTATGAATGTGTACAATCTAAAAGTCACGGGTTGACATATTCATGTCGATCAAATAATGAATATGACTTGGATTTGATTGTCTATTGATAAATGTCCATAGGAGAACGGTTATAGGAAATGAATCAATGGAAGGTGCATATTATTGTAGAAACGAGTTGGAGAACATTAGATAACGACAATAATTAAGCCAATAGAAAGATTAAATCATTAAGAAATCAGACAGTTATAGAAAGGAGAATCAGTGATGGATATTTAAAATAGATTTAGAAATTGGAAAGTATTAATGTTTAGGAAATAGCTTTAGAAATGTAAAATTTAGATAAAAAAAATTAGATTCAAGTTCTTTTAAAGAACGAGACAAGTGAAAAATCTTGAAATAATTTAATGACACGTTTAAAAATAATGAGATTAAGGAAAAGGATTTAGAAATTTAAAATTTAAGAAAAGTAGCTTCAAAAGCTTTAACGGAACAGGTGAAAATTTATGGTGCCTTTGAAAGTAGTAATGTTAAGAAAATGTATTTACAAAATTTAATACAATTGAAGTTTTTTCAAAATACACCCTTTCTAATATAAATAAAAAATGCTACAATGCAAAATGGAGAAAAGTCTTTGAAATCTTGAGGAATTTGCTTTAATGGAGAAGTTTCGAATATTTTATACACGAGACAAGTGAAATGCGATGTTTTATCCTAAGTGGTAAGACGATGATAAAAAATATAAGGTATCATGAATGATTGGTTACGTGTGGAAAGTAAATATGGCGAAAGACACACTCACCGATGTGTACAAATTTAAAGAGACCCGGGTTGACGTATTCAGGTCGTTCTAATAATGGAGAGAACTTAGATTGAATGCCAATCGACAATTGTCCGTAATGGGATGCTTCTAGGAAGAGAATTGTTGGTAGGTGCATATTGTCGTAGACAAAAATTGGAGTACATTATGGAAAGACAATAAATAAGCTCAAAAGCAGAATAAATAAGTACTGAATCAGGGTTAAGACAGTTATAGACGGAAAATCAATGATACGTACATATGAAAATGGATTTAGAAATTTGGAAGTGGTAATAAAAAGAAAATAATTTCGGAAATTTGAAATTTATATCAAAAAAATAGGTTCAAGTCTTTTTAAAGAACGAGACAAGTGAAAAATCTTAAAATAATTTTATAGTGTATTTAAAAATAGTGAAATTAAGGGAAAATAAGTGTACAATTGAACGAGTCGCCGGTTGGTATATACACGTCGATCTACATGGAGAGGACTCGTACTTGAAAGCCTTTTGCTAAATGTCCATAGGACGACGGTTATAGAAATAGAACTAGTGGACCATGAATGTGTGCAATCGAAAATTCATAGGTTGACATAGTTACATCGATCAAAATAATGGAGAGGACTTGAGCTTGAATATTTATTCATAAATATCCATAAAAGGAATGGTTATACTAACATAATCAATGGTAGGTGCATATTTTGTGGCATGAGTTTGAGGACATTATAAAAAGACAATAATTAAGCCTGGAAGATTAAATCATTAAGGAATCAGGCTTAAAACAGTTATAAACAAGAGCCTCAATTATGTGCATATGGAAATGGATTTAGAAATTTGGAAGCAGTAATAATAAAGAAATAAACAAGAAATTTAAAGTTCAGATTAAAAAAAATAGATTTGTCACAAAGGTGGGCATCACGCCTCAGACAACCGTCGTTACGCTCGTAGGTCCCCATTTGGAGAATTATCTCAAGTTTTTAATAAGATAAGTTTACCGATTACGACGTTTTGCTTGTAAAACTCGCTTCACTCCTTTATCGTTCGCTTTGTCACTTCTTTCCTTCGCTACACTTGCCGAGGGCTTAGCTGCTGGGTAACAAAGTCTAGGCCTCTTACAGGAGGTGGTCATAGCGAGGAAGTTCATTGATGAACCAGGCGGCCTGCGCTCCTTGCAATCAGTCAGCCAGCAGGGGTAAGTCATTTTAATGAACGAAACATGTGGAAAGGCTTGAAATAAGTTTATAGTGCATTTAAAAATTGTGAAACTAAGAAAAAATATGTCTACAACCAAAAGAGTCATGTGTTGATATATCCACGTCCATCTAAAAATGAAAAGGACTTGAACTTGAATGCCAAAAGACGATAATTAAGCACAAATGTAGATTAAATCAGTAATATATTAGGGTTAAGACGGTTATAGACGGAGAATCAATGATATGTGCATATGGAAATGGATTTAGAAATTTGGTAGCAATAAGAAAGAAATAGATTTGGAAATTTGAAATTCATATAAAAAAAATAGATTCAAATCTTTTTAAAGAACGAGACAAGCGAAAAAACTTAAAATGATTTTATAGCGCATTTTAAAATAGTGAAATTAAGGGAAAATACGTGTATAATCGAAAGAGTCGCCGGTTGACATATACACGTCGATCTACAAATGGGAAGGGCTTGAACTTGAAAGCCTTCTGCAAAATGTCCATAGGAGGACGGCTATAAGAATAGAACTAGTGGATCATGAATGTGTACAATAGAAAAGTCACGGGTTGACATGGTCACGTCGATCAAAATAATAGAGAGGGCTTGAGCTTGAATGTCTATTCATAAATGTCCATAAAAGGAATCGTTATAGGAACATAATCAATGGTGGGTGTATATTTTTTGTGGCATGAGTTTGAGGACATTATAGAAAGACAATAATTAAGCCCGTTGGAAGATTAAATCACCAAGGAATCAGGGTTAAGTCAGTTACAGATAGGAGAATCAATCATAGGTGCATATGGAAATGGATTCAGAAATTTGGAAGCAGTAATAATAAGGAAATAGACTCAGAAATTTAAAATTTAGATAAAAGAATAGATTTAATCCATTTTAATGAATTTGATAAGTGAAAAGATTTGAAATAACTTTATAGTGCACTTAAAAATAGTGAAACTAAGAAAAAATATACGTACAACTAAAAGATTCACGGGTTGATATATACACGTCGATCTAAAAATATAAAGGAATAAACTTGAAAGCCAAAAGACAATAATTAAGCCCAAAGGTAGAGTAAATCAGTAATGAATCAGGATTAAGACAGTTATAAACAGAGAATCAATGATACGTGCATCTGGAAATGGATTTAGATTCGGAAATTTCAAATTTATATCAAGAAATAGATTCAAGTCTTTTTAAAGAACGAGGCATGTGAAAATGCTTACAATAATTTCGTAGTGCATTTAAAAATAGTGAAATTAAGGGAAAACACATGTACGATCGAAAGAGTCTCCGGTTGACATATACACGTTGATCTACAAATGGAAAGGACACTTGAAAGCATTTTGCTAAATGTCCATAGGACGACAGTTATAGGAATAGAACTAGTGGATCATGAATATGTACAATCGAAAAGTCACAGGTTGACATAGTCTCGTCGATCAAATAATGGAGAGAACTTGAGTTTGAATGTCTATAAAAGGAATGATTATAGGAACATAATCAATGGTAGGTGTATATTTAAAGTCACGGGTTGACATAATCTCGTCGATCAAATAATAAAGAGAATTTGAGCTTGAATGTTTATTTATAAATGTCTATAAAAGGAATGGTTATAGGAACATAATCAATGGTAGGTGTATATTTTTTATGGCACGGGTTTGTGGACATTATAAAAAGACAATTATTAGGCCCATAGGAAAATTAAATCACTATGGAATTAGGTTTACGACAGTTATAGACAGGAGAATCAATTATAGGTGTATATGGAAATGGATTCAGAAATTTGAAAGTAGTAATAATAAGAAAATACACTCAGAAATTTAAAATTTAAATAAAAAAATAGATTTATGTCATTTTAATGAATGAGACAAGTTGAAAGGCTTGAAATAACTTTATGGTGCATTTAAAAATAATGAAACTGAGGAAAAATATATGTACAACCAAAATAGTCGCACGTTCACATATACATGTCGATCTAAAAATGGAGAGGACTTGAACTTAAATGCCTTTTGATAAATTTTCATAGGACGACGGTTATAGGAACAAAACCAATGGATCATGACTGTGTACAATCAAAAAGTCAAAAATTTACATATTCATGTCGACCAAAAAATAGAGAGGACTTAGATTTGAATGTCTATTGATAAATTTCCAAAGAAGAATGGTTATAGTAACAGAATCATTGGTACGTGCATATTCTCGTGAACACGAGTTGGAGGATATTAGAAAATGACAATATTTAGGTAATAAGAAGATCAAATCACTAAGAAATCAGGGTTGAGACAGTTATAGAAAGGAGAATCAATGATAGGCGCATATAGAAATAGATTTAGAAATTTGAAAGGAGTAATGTTTAGGACACAGATTCAGAAATTTAAAATTTAGATAAAAAATTAGATTCAATTCCTTCTAAAGAACGATAAAAGTGAAAAAGCTTGAAATAATTTTATAGTGTATTTAAAAATAGCGAAATTAAGGGAAAATACGTGTACAAACGAAAGAGTCATGAGTTGACATATACACCTCCGAACTAATAATGGAGAGGACTTAAACTTGAACGCCTTTTGATAAATGCCCATCGGACAACAGTTTTAGGTACAAAATCAGTGGTGCATAAATGTTTACAATCGAAAATTCACGGGTTGATATAGTAATGTCGATCAAATAATGGAGAGGACTTGAGCTTGAATGTCTATTCATAAATGTCCATAGGATGAACGATTACATGAACAAAATCAATAGTAATATGTTTCGTGGACACGAGTTTGATGATATAATAAAAAGACAATAATTAAGCCCGTATGAAGATAAAATCACTAAGGAAACAGCGTTAAAGCAGTTATAGACAGGAGAATCAATGATAGGTGCATATGGAAATGGGTTCAGAAATTTGGAAATAGTAATAATAAGGAAATAGACTCGAAAATTTAAAATTTAGATAGAAAATAGATTTAAGTCCTTTTAAAGAACGAGAAAAGTGAAAAGTTTGAAATAAATTTAGAGTGCATTTAAAAATAGTTAAACTAAGGGAATATACGAGTACAATTAAAAGAGTCATGGATTTACATATAACATCGATCTAAAAATGGAAAGGACTTGAACTTGATTGCTTTTTGATAAATGTACATATGACGAATTTATAGGAACTATAACAGCAGCAATGGATCATGAATGTGTACAATTGAAAAGTTATGGGTTGACATATTCACATCGATCAAATAATGGAGAGGACTTGAATTTGAAAGTTTATTGATAAATGTTTATATGAGGACGGTTATACAAACAAAATCAACGGTAGGTATATATTGTTGTGGAAACGAGTTAGAGGCCTGAATAAGAAACAATAATTAGCTAGTAGAAAGATTAAATCACTAAGAAATTAGGGTTAAGACAGTTATATACTGTAGAATCAATGATATGTGCATATAGAAATATATTTAGAAATTTGAAAGTAGTAATGTTTGGAAAATAAATTCAGAAATTTAAAATCTAGATTAAGTAATTAGATTCTAGTCCTTTTAAAGATTGAGACAAGTAAAAAAAACCTTGAAATAACTTTATGATGAATTTAAAAACAGTGTTATCAAGGAAAAGGATTTAGAAATTTAAAATTTAAGAAAAATAGCTTCAACTGCTTTTAGTAACGGAACAAGTGAAAATTTATGGTGCCTTTGAAATAAGTCCTCGAAGATCCGGATCGCTCTTGATTGTCGGTCTCCTCGTGTCGAAGATGATCCATCCGAGAGTCTATACTTCAAGCTCCAATCTCTAAACTGAGATAACTAAGGTACCTAGTTCGCTAAGCTACGTAGCTTAGAAGATGTAGAGTATCTAATGGAGTGTTTTATCACAAGAGACTTAATGGCTCACAACACATGTGAAGCTTTTAGGTCTTGAGGAAGGAGAGAAAAATGGAGAGAGAAAGTGAAAATGCAAATGAGCTAAGGTTATGGCAAGTGAAGAATGGGTCCTACACCCATCTCACTCGAGCACAATATTTTCTAATTGAAAATATCAACCATGCTTGAATAGTGAGTCCAAACAAATAAAATAAACCAATGAGCCATGCTTCACTCCATGCCACAAATATCTCTATATTCCACCTCATTAATCTATTTCTAAAAATAGATAAACCAAATAATGAGGTGTCCCCTTCTAAAAGCATCTCTTGTGAAATTACAAGAATGCCCTCACCGTATATACATACCCGTATTTGTATTCCGAAAAAATACGAATACAATGAGATAATAATAATCCAATAATATAATACTAGAATCCGGCTTAAACCAAAGCCCACTAGTATTATCCGTTCGAACAACATCCGTGCAGCCAGTACACGTGTATGATCGGAACCCTGCCGTAAAACCATACAGTCTCTATATCGTTTCGCCCGAAACAGGGAAGCCCTCTGTGCGGGACTCTAAAGACTCGACAATACGCCGGCAGTGGGTCTAACCACAAGCCTGTCAACGGTACCAACTGCACGTAACGGCTGCCCAGGTATTTGTCGATATAAAGGCCGATGGGCAAACTCATCTGAACTCCTAATGAGCCTATCTATGACAATCTCCATACAGTCCGGTCTGTTCGTCTAAGACACTCGCATATCGGGTCTAAGGGATGGTAACTGTCAGACCCCTACTAGCGCAATAAATCGTGCCGGGTAAAGCCCAATACACCCTGAGAAACTACTGGAGTACCTGCCAGTAAATCTCACTTGCCCTGACCAGGGACTTTGTATAATGGCTTTCTAAACACAGTGTGATATCAACCCCTAATACTGGGAGAGATGAATCCTATCTAACCGCTATTGCCTCCAAGTGCTTCGGGACTGTACCCAACTGCTACATGTTTGCACGACTCCTTTGGGCCGTGGTAGGGTAGCAATCTAAGTACAGTGGGAACACACTCGAGACGAATAGTGATGTCAAGTCAACGGACTAACCTGTACTCATTCCACCGGGGAACTGCTACCTGACGATAGGTATAATACCAACCAGCAGTTCCCAACGAGTCCGTCCAGTGTAACTCATAACTAAATGAGCACATGTATACTATCTCGAGTACGACATACCAATGGTTGTGGGACAGACCATCTCTCCTGCTGGGATAAGAAGCGTATACACTAGTCTACTCTGGAGTATCGATACCCCGTCTCGATAATCCTACAACTAAGGACCCTTTTTAAGGATGTGCTTATAGACTATCCAGCCTCCACTGGTGTGACTGCCATCATAATGCGGGTAGTCAAGCAAAGATCAAAAGGGCTCTACCAATATATATTAGCGATATGCTAAAAGAAACATATGCACATACTGAGGTAGAATCAAACCAAATAGCATACTACCATTTTGAGCAAGACTGTTATTATATCTATGAATATCTCAAGCTTCCAAAATGTAATATACAATCCAGTACTTTACAATAATGGCCTCTAGGGCATATATCACTAACAATAAAAGAAGAATGGCTCCCACTGTTCTTCGAATCCTCCTTCAAACCATAAAAGAAGAATTAGTCAGGATTAATCTCACCCTACAATTCTTGCTTAATCTTTCGTCCAGGCTAGTGTTGATAATTCGAGAGAGGTTTTCCAAAGCTTTCGCAAAGTTTCTTCATTACATAACCTCTTTTCCCTGGAGGCGTAGCCCAACTAACACCATTCTAGACACCTACTTGGTTTATAGTATTGATTGTTTAGTGAAAAAAATCTCCCGAAGAGTAGCGGATGCTCACAGTAAGATCGGGATCCAAATATCGTGTGACAACCTTGAAGGAATTCTACCAAAATCATCACTCCAAATGGTATGCAACACTAGCAAGTTCCATTTTCCTTTGAAACTCCCGATGTGGATTTTTGCCCCGGGCGCTTATGACCTTGACAAAGGCCAACATATCATAAAACGCAAGTCAAGTTCTTCCCGTCATTATCCAGGTTAATTTGAACTCATCCGTACAAACCCTTGACGAATGCCAAAATAGTTGTACGACTGTCCCAAATCAACGCATCTATCTATACTACAGATGAATACCCAGCAGCTATCAATCACTATGCCTTGGCGAAGGTCAAAATACATAGCTTGAATACTACTGAATACTTATCTGAAATGATGGAGGGCTATGAATGGTCTTGGCGAAACCATGAACGTAATGAACTTGATATAGTCGAAGGAACGATGATAGCTTTTAAAAGGAGTAGTTTAGGCTCCGCATTTAAAAGTTGTTTTTCAAGAAAACCGAGTGGCTTTGAAATTGTTCCAACGATTTAAACCTTGGTTTGTTTTCCTTACATTAACCAATATTAACGTGGTCCCATCATTTAACCATATCATTGTAGAAAAGAAACGAAAATAGAACGTACACTTATGCCATCCGCATTCGCCACGGGGCTCGTCATGCACCGTTAGATTACTTAACTAATGGCAGAGCGGGGGCTGGACTAGCACGGGTGTAAAACATAAACAATGTTTATTATATATAATATATATATAGCCATTCGTCTCACGCAATAATAGTCATTCCAGATCATAGATCATAGATGAATATATTAGGAATTCTGTGTTTCGTTTTAGCCTAAAACGAAAGACAGATTCCACGGTCATGATGAATAGCCAAACCCCACCCTAGACCCCTACGAGTGCGACAAACTACCCGCCAAATTTCCGAAGTGAAGCAACCTCCCGCAATAAAATGAGTAGGCCACTCGGACTTCAAGAACCCGGTAGTTTGTGCACCCCATCTTAGATTTATTCTAGACGCAAGAAAAATTAAATAAAATAATACAACGGTGGCTACAACCTCAACCCGGATGTGCCCCGCAAAAATAATATTATATCAATTACAAATTTACATGAATGAAAGAAAAGAAAACACTCTTCTCACATCCCTTGGCTATTCATCCACGACGATCCAATACTTCATATACACAAACCATCAAGATGATAATATGTGCAACCCCTACTGTTTGACATATAACAATTAGCAAACGTTTAGCAACACATATACAAACACAGAAACACCGATTGGCCAAGAACTTAGAATTTCGATCGATAATACTTATCCGTGTTTACCACATGCACAAACTAGTACACAAACAATCTGGGTAAAAACCAAATATACCAAAAATCATAATTCCAAGAACCAAAACCACAGAAAAAATTGGAAGTAACTCGGCCACAACTCGGCGGCGGTTCCGCCGCAAAGTTGATGAGTTACGTGCTCAGATTTTTTTCTAGGTCCTAGAAATGCTTGCGCGTATTTTTAAGGTCACTGAAATAATTTTTGAACAGTTTTTAAAAAATCGACAGCAAGCATATCTCAGAAATTTAATTTCGGGTATTTTTTTGTCAATCAAATTTCTAATCACTTGCTAACAAGCTAGTTAAGCTTTAGTAGGCTCTGATACCACCGTAAGTCGATGTCACGGACCCATGCACTTGTGGGGAGATGGAATTTATAAAAAAATGATTTTTCTTACTTCGCAACACCGACTTTAACTCCATGATCTGTACGGAAACCTTAACTAGCTATATCTACTAGGAGGTTCTAACTACTATGTTAGGGTTTATATCTCCTTATTTACAAGTCCTTCGGGTCTTCTTCTCCCCCTCTCCTTGAGCTCCTCGAAGATCCGGATCGCGCTTGATCGTCGACCTCCTCGTGTCGAAAATGATCCACCCGAGAGTCCATACTTCAAGCTCCAACATCTAAACCGAGGTAACTAAGGTACCTAGTTCGCTAAGCTAGGTAGCTTAGAAGATGTAGAGTATCTAATGGAGTATTTTATCTCAAGAGACCTAATTGCTCCCAACACATGTGAAGGTTTTAGGTCTTGAGGAAGAAGGAAAGAAAAATGGAGAGAGAAAGTGAAAATGTAAATGAGCTAAGGTTCTGACAAGTGAAGAATGGCTCTTACACTCACCTTACTCAAGCATGCAATATTTTTTAATTGAAAATATCAACCATGCTTGAATAGTGAGTCCAAACCAATAAAATAAACCAATGAGCCATGCTTCACTCCATGCCACAAATATCTCCATTTTCCACCTCATTAATCTATTTCTAAAAATAGATAAACCAAATAATGAGGTGTCCCCTTCTAGAAGCATCTCTTATGAAATTACAAGAATGCCTACCGTATATACATACCCGTATTCATATTCCGATAAATACGAATACAATAAGATAACAATAATCCAATAATATAATACTAGAATCCGGTTTAAACCAAAACCCACTAGTATTATCCGTCCAAACAAAATTCGTGCAACCAGTATACGTATATGATCGGAACCCTATCGTAAAACCATACGGCCTCTACATCGTTTTGCCCGAAGCAGGGAAACCCTATGTGTGGGACTTTAAAGACTCGATACTACGCTGGCAGTGGGTTTAACTACAAGTCCGTCGGCGGTACTAGCAGCACATAACGTCTATCCAGGTATCTGTCGATAAGAAGACCGATGAGCAAACTAATTCGAACTCCTACTGAGCCTATCTGTGATATTCTCCATACAGTCCGGTCTGTTCGTCTAAGATACTCATATATCGGGCCTAGAGGGATGGTAATCGTTAGACCCCTAATAGTGCAATAAGTCGTGCCGGGTAGAGCCCAATACACTATGAGAAACTACTGGAGTATCTACCACTAAATCTTGCTTGCTCTGGCCAAGGACTTTGCGTAATTACTTTCCGAACACAGCGCGATATCAACCCCCAATACAAGGAGAGACGAATCCTATCTAACCGCTATTGCTTCCACGTGCTTCGGGACTACACCCAACTACTACCTGTTTGCACAACTCCTTCGAGCCGTGGTAGGGTAGTGATCTAAATACAGTGGAAATACACTCAAGACGAATAGTGATGTCAAGTCAACGGACTAACCTGTATTAATGCCACCTGGGAACTGTTACCTGACAATAGGTATAATACCAACCGGCAGTTCCTAATGAGTCTGTCCAGTGTAACTAATAACCCAATGAGCACCTGTATACCATCTCCGGTACGGCATACCATGGCTGTGGGACAGACCATCTCCCCTGTTGGGATGAGAAGCGTATATACTAGTCTACTCTGGAGTATTGATGTCTCATCTCGATAATCCTACGACTAAGGACCTTTTATAAGGATATGCTTATAGACTACCCAGTCCCTACTAGTGTGACTGCCATCATAACGCTGGTAGTCAAGCAAAGATCTTAAAGGTTCTACCAATATGTATTAGCGATATACTAAAAGAAACATATACACATATTGAGGTAGAATCAAACAAAGTAGCATACTACCATTTTGAGCAAGACTGTTATTATATCTGTGAATATCCCAAGCTTCCAAAATATAACATACAATCAAGTACTTTACAATAATGGCCTCTAGGGCATATATCACTAACAAATCAATGATAAGGTGCAAATGGAAATGGATTCAGAAATTTGGAAGTAGTAATAATAAGGAAATAGATTCGGAAACTTGAAATTTATATTATAGAAACATATTCAAGTCCTTTTAAAGAACAAGACAAGTGTAAAAGCTTGAAATAATGTTATAGTGCGTTTAAAAATAGTGAAATCAAGGGAAAATACGTGTTCAATCCAAAGAGTCACGGGTTGACATATACACGTTGATATAACAATGGAGAAGACTTGAACTTGAAAGCCTTTTGGTAAATGTTCACAGGACGACGGTTATAGGAATAGAACCAGTGAATCATGAATGTGTACAATCAAAAAGTCACTGGTTGACAGTTGATGGCTTATGGATTTTCATAATCATACTATTTAGTTTTAATGATATTACACAATATTAATAGATATATAAATGTGTTTCATATTGCATATTTCATAACACTGTATATGAGGTTGGTTGTGTTTGAGAAATATTTCAGGATATCTACCGACACAAGCCTATCATGAAGGATGGAGGATATTGAGCTAAACGGCAAATCTATTAGAGGTTGAAGGATAATGGACTAGAGCTACTCAATGAACAAATTCAAGCTCAAGAAGTTAAGGAGCCAAAGTGTAAAAGCTTGAAATAATGTTATAGTGCATTTAAAGAACAATATCCTTTTAAAGAACAAGACAAGTGTAAAAGCTTGAAATAATGTTATAGTGCATTTAAAGAACAATATCCTTTTAAAGAACAAGACAAGTGTAAAAGCTTGAAATAATGTTATAGTGCATTTAAAAATAGTGAAATAAAGGGAAAATACGTGTTCAATCCAAAGAGTCACGGGTTGATATATACATGTTGATATAACAATGAAGAAGACTTGAACTTGAAAGCTTTTTGATAAATGTTCACAGGACGACAGGTATAGGAATAGCACCGGTGAATCATGAATGCGTACAATCAAAAAGTCACCGGTTGACAGTTGATGGCTTATGGATTTTCATAATCATACTATTTAGTTTTGATGATATTATACAATATTAATAGATATATAGATGTGTTTCATATTGCATATTTCATAACACTGTATATGAGCTTGGTTGTGTTTGAGAAATATTTCAGGATATCTACTGACACAAGCCTATCATGAAGGATGGAGGATATTGAGCTAAACGGCAAATCTATTAGAGGTTGGAGGATAATGGACTAGAGCTACTCAATGAACAAATTCAAGCTCAAGAAGTTAAGGAGCCAAAGTCTAAAAGCTTGAAATAATGTTATAGTGCATTTAAAGAACAATATCCTTTTAAAGAACAAGACAAGTGTAAAAGCTTAAAATAATGTTATAGTGCATTTAAAAATAGTGAAATCAAGGGAAAATACGTGTTCAATCCAAAGAGTCGCGGGTTGACATATACATGTTGATATAACAATGGAGAAGACTTGAACTTGAAAGCATTTTGATAAATGTTCACAGGACAACAATTATAGGAATAGAACCAGTGAATCATGAATGTGTACAATCAAAAAGCCACTGATTGACAGTTGATGGCTTATGGATTTTCATAATCATACTATTTAGTTTTGATAATATTACACAATATTAATAGATATATAGATGTGTTTCATATTGCATATTTCATAACACTGTATATGAGCTTGGTTGTGTTTCAGAAATATTTCAGGATATCAACCGACACAAGCCTATCATGGAAGATTGAGGATATTGAGCTAAACGGCAAATCTATTAGAGGTTGGAGGATAATGGACTAGAGCTACTCAATGAACAAATTCAAGCTCAAGAATTTAAGGAGCCAAAAGTCTAAGTTTAAAGAATTCAAGAATCGAAGAAATCAAGAGTTCAAGCTACAAGTGTAATCTCTAGGAAATCGATGTAAGTACATCGTGGTTTATGATATTAGCATGAAAAAGCTCAAACACACACTTTTGCATGCATGAAACTTTTGGGCAAAACTTGGTAAAGCTTTTCATTCAAAACGATTTTCAATTTCAAGTTAAAAATTTTTAGTGCATTCCTTCTTCAGACATCTGTCCAAGTCTTATTCAGACGTCTGTATACTATTGCAAAACGTGCATCTCTCCAAGTCTTATTCAGACGTCTGTATACTATTGCAAAACGTGCATAAGTTTTAAAATGTCAGTTTCTTACTTCAGAACAAACATCTGAAGCTTACAAGAACAAATATCTGTCGATACTTCTTTAGATGTCTGGTTATTCTCTGTGTTTTCATTGCCTTAAATTTTTTGACAGAACAAATGTCTGTCAATCTTCTTCAGATGTCTGATTTTTCTTTGTATTTTCATTGCTTTAAAACTTTTGAGGAAACAAACGTCTGAACCCATTGGGCACAAACGTCTAAAGGTTAAAATCTTTGAAAATCTTTTCTTCTTCAGACGTGTCACTTGTTCTTCAGACGTTTGTCTGTTCCTTGTACTTTCTTTGGCCATATTTTGAAAACCATGGAGAACGTCTAAAGCTCATGACGACAAACGACTGAGACTATTTTTGTATGAAAATTTTACCGTTACAGTGCATTTAATGCTATAACGACTAGTTTTATTTTGCCTTCAGACGTCTGTTCTTCTGCCTAAGCCGTAATAAATGGATGTACTTGAATGTTTTTGTGTGGTGTTTAAAAGGGACTCTTGTGTAGTTATTGCATAGCGACAATTCTGAAAAATTGCATTCATTTTCTTGAGTTCATCTTCACCCAGAAAACATTTGAGCTTTAATTGAAAATCAAATACTTCATTGAAGTATTCTAGAGTTTTGATTGTAAACTTTTGAGAAAGTATCTTGGATTGTAATCTTCTTCTTTTTCTCTCTTTATGTGAAATCTCTTAAGTGCAAGAAAGTTCTTGTGAATGAGGAGAAATCTTGTGAAGAAGTCTCTCGTGTGTCGAGTGACGTGTTGTTACGAGTGCGCAACATGTTTGTCTCATCGAAGACGTGATTAAGTGGAACGGGCTCGTACAACTAAAAAGAGGACTAAGAGATCTCCCGAATCTCTATAAAATCGCTCTTGTTTGCGTTTGATTATCTCTAACTATCTCTTATATTTTCTAGCTATAATTGCGTTTAATTTTATTTGCAAGTAGTTTATTAATTTATGGGAATTGTTAGTATAATCCTATTCACCCTTTATAGGATTATTTCAATTGGTATCAGAGCAAGGTGCTCGTTTTTGTTAGGATTAAAACCTAGAGAGATCCTATGGCCTCATCTTCTTCACATAGTATGGGACACTTCTAATCCATCACTAAACCAGGATACTTTGATTGTATAAACTTTACCATTTGAAAAGTTAAGATGGAGTCATTTTTAGAATCACAAGGTATGTGTAAAGACACACCTTTTTGAAGGAGTATGAATTACCCACCATCGATGAGGATAGTTGGAGTATAGTAGATAAAAAGGCTTATGAAGATGATCATAAAGCCAAGTTTGCTTTCTTTTCTTGCCTTAACGAAAATGATTTGGCTCAAGTTATAAAATGTAAAAGTGCTTTTTCTATGCGAAAATTTTTATTTGTTGCTCATAAAGGGAGTTCCAATGTTAAAAGGGCCAAAATTGATCTTTTGAAAACGGAGTATGAAAATTTTCGACTGTTGCCCGATGAAAATATTGATGATATGTTTAGTCATTTTATTTGCATCACTGATACTCTGGACTCTTTGTTAGATGATCCCATGAAGAATGAAGAAAAAGTAAGGAAGATACTTCGACCACTCACCAAGAAATGGCAAATAAAGGAGACTACTCTTGTCGAGACCCGGTTCTTGCTCACGGAACCAAGTGCCATGCCAAGTGTCATGTTTAAGTGGGCAGGGGCCACCTCTCGGGTCTGTGGGACCCACTGTAGAACAATGGGGAATCTTCGGAATACATTCCGAAAGAGAGCAGATCTGTACTATAAATGGAATGATACCACTCTTCAATACAGAGACGCCTTTTAAGTGAACCGGCACTACAGGAGCTTGAGAACTCCGTAGTTAAGTATGCTTAACAGAATGGTATCAGAGCTGGTCCTTTAATAGTAGGTCTGTGGTTCGAGGACGAACCATTGTTCAAAGGTGGAGAGAATGTCGGGACCCGGTTCTTGCTCACGGAACAAAATGCCACCCCAAGTGTCATGTTTAAGTGGGCGGGGGCCACCTCTTGAGTCCATGGGACCCACTGTAGAACAATGGGAAATTTTCGGAATACATTCCGAAAGAGGGCAGATTTGTACTATAAACGGAATGATACTACTCTTCAATACAGAGGCGCCTTTTAAGTGAACCGGCACTACAGGAGCTTGAGAACTCCGTAGTTAAGCGTGCTTGAGCCAGGGAAGTTCTAGGATGGGTGACCTCCTGGGAAGTGGCCCCTGTCGGGTCTGGTTCGCCCCGTAGGACAAAACCGTGCGGCTTTGGTCAGAGCGGACAATACTCTCTGTATTGAGGGTGGAGCGTGACAACTCTCAAGGAGATAGCCGATATTGAGATCATGTCTTTTGAAGTGCTTCAAGGAAATCTCAAGACTTGTGAGATTGAACTCAAAACCTACGACTTGGAAGATAAAATAGTGGAGAAGAAAGATAAGCTAAAGAACATCGCGCTCAAGGCTACATCCAAGACATCATCCAAATCCAAAGCTCCATCCAAATCAAGCGAACATGACGAACTTAGTGGAGATGATGAGGATATCGCTCTTATGAAAAGGCAATTCAACAAATTCTTCAAGCTTCAAAAAAATTTCTAGGAAGCCCGGCCATCTCGTTCTCGATTGCCCTCTCAATAATGAAAAGGAAGCTCCGCAATGACCAAATCGGAGAGCCTTCAATGCAAGAACATTGGATAATTCGGAAGAGAGCGATAATGAAGATCGTCCATCCGATCAAGAAACAGCGGAAATGTGCTTCATGGCACATGAGGATGAGCTAATAAATGATCTCTAACTTTGAAGAACTTCTTGAAACATTTGGAACTTTATGTGATGCTTATTCCAAACTTCAATCCAAGTACTCTAATGCTAAACAAAAAATTGCTAGTTTTGAAAAAAAAAGTTTTTCTATTAAACCTTGTGGTTGTGAAAGTTTAAAATCCGAGAACGAAAAACTTTCAAGTAAAATTGCTTCTTTAACTAGTTCTCTCGATGATGCTAATTTCAAAAGTGAGAGACTTACTTCCATATTTACTTCACTCAAAACTAAGTATGACTTCTTGACTATCACCCATAATGCTATGTTGCTTGATGTTGTGTCACGTCGCGCTTCCCAAGATACCAAAATTTCAGGAGGTAACTCGACCAGCCATGCTACCTACCATAAGGAAATATTCTCATAGTCACATTACGGTTGGCAATCAGTAATCAAGGATAAAAATATAACTATCTATCTCTAAATATGTCTGATGGAGACTGTGATCTCCTTCGACTGTCATCCTCCGTCGATCCTGTGATGGCGGTCTTTGACGGTTGAGATTTGGTTTGGGAGTTGTTGAGCGTGTGGATCTCAATGGGTTGGCGTTGATGCCGAGCTATCTGCAAAAGAAGTCCCGGGGTGGGTGACCACCGTAGGAACCTCCGACGATCAAGTTAGTGTCGGGGAATAAGTGCAGAGTAACGACGTATTGGAATGAGTTCGAGTTACCTGATTCGTCTGAGAGGGGTTTATATATTGGTCGCATGGAGCGAGCAGGCACGAGATCATCGTCGTCGGTTTCGCCCCAGCATTAACCTCGCATTTAATGGCGGGATGCGCCTATTAACGGGGGGATACGCTAGCATGGGACGCGGAACATGGGGAGGCGGATTTCTCGCCCTGGCGATATACGCGGAGCCGTTGTGGGGATGCATGGGATCCGCGCTCTTGATTGATCGGGGAAACCGAGGAAGCTCGGTCCGTTAGGAGCTCGGAGACGAGCCGGAAGGCCGAGGAAGCTCAGCATGTCAGGAGCTCGGAGACGAGCCGGGAGGCCGAGGAAGCTCGGCATGTCAGATGGCTCAGAGGCGAGCAAGGAGACCGAAGAAGCTCGGAGACGAGCTATTGGTAGTTTGCTAGGTGAAGGTGGAAAGTACTCAGGGAGGTCTCCTGAAAGGTCGGATACTTTCTCGAGACGAGGTCTCGAGGAATGCCCTTAATGTAACTCATTTATTCCACCTCCGTAGCCTTCGGGACATGTCATCCGCCATATGTCGTAATCTGAGGAAATACCACTTGTGAGCATCATTATTAGCCCCCCATTCTCATTCCGATCTATTTATGGGTCGGATCGAGAGTGGCCTGCTCGGTTTTTCTTTGGCTCAGTTTGGCACCGAGAATCAGAATGTGGATTACCCGGGAACGACATGGCGTTTAGCGGTTGCGTCGTTTCGATCTTTGGGCCCACGTGTCGTCTCGTCGTGCAAGTACTTTTAGCTAGTATACTTTTCATTGTTCGAATCTTTCATTCTGCAAGTATTTTTAGCTCGTAGGTCTTTTTATCTTTTAAGTACTTTTAGCTCGTAAGTATCTTTATCTTGCAAGTGCTAGGCCGGTGTCCACCTTTCCCGCACTTGCTAACCGTTCATCGAGTAGAGTCGAACGATAGCCAAGTGTAGGAAGGTCGGTGTCCTCCCTTTTCCCGAAGTCAAGGTGGCGATCGCGCATCGAGTCGAACGATAGCCAAGTGTAGGAAGGTCGGTATCCTCCCTTTCCCCCGAGTCGATGTGGCGATCATGCATCGAGTATGAACCAATTGATGGGCCGATCAAAAATCTGCTCGGCGGCCTCGTGAGGAGGACTTTTAGATCCGTTTCTTTGCAGGGCAGGAATCTACCCGCTGCGGATGGACCGAGCAGGAAGCTACTCGGTCGCCTCGATGTCGAGGGCTTTGGATCCACAGTATTGATGGGCAGAAAGCTATCCACTGTGGATGGACCGAGCAGGAAGCTACTTGGTGGCCTTATGAGGAGGGCTGTAGATCCACAACATTGATGGGCATGAAGCTACATGGCCATGAAGCTACCTACTGCGGATGGACCGAGCAGGAAACTACTCGGTGGCCTCGTGAGGAGGGCTTTTGATCCACAACGTAGTTGGGTGGAAAGCTACCAACTGCGGATGGACCGAGCAGAAAGCTACTCGGTGGCCTCGTGAGGAGGGCTTTAGATCCACAGCATTTATGGGCAGGAAGCTACCCATTGTGGATGGACTGAGCAGGAAGCTACTCAGTGGCCTCGTGAGGATGGCTTTTAGATCCACAGCGTTGTCGGGCAGGAAGCTACCCACTGTGGATGGACTGAGCAGGAACTACTCGGTGGCCTCGTAAGGAGGGCTTTTGATCCACAGCGTAGTCAGGCAGGATGCTACCCACTGCGGATGGACCGAGCAGGAAGCTACTCAGTCGCCTCGCGAGGGCTTTAGTTCCACAGCGTTGTTGGGTAGGAAGCTACCCACTGCGGATGGTACCCGTTGAAATCATTCCCCGTTTTGCTGCACACTTAGTGAACATGATCTCACGAATGCTCAGTGTGACACAGTGATGTACGAGTTTATGGCCCGCAAGGGGTCTCCTCTTCCCGCCAGCTCTATATGGTTTTGCATGATCTTTCTTCTCGCCGTTCTCGATGACGTTCCTCCTCATTCGGCGGAGACGACTTTAGCGATGCTTGACGCGGCGGAGGACAAGATCAACCGCATCCAGAATGCTGGTCTGATCACAAAGCCTTTAAGGGACCGCTCCGTCCACCTGTTGAGTCAGATACGGGCTCGACGGGTTGTCATGTCTTTTTTTGCCGAAGAGCACGGCGGTGATAGGTGGAGAGCGACTTTTCGCAAGAATCGTCGTTTTGACAAGGCAGAGAGGGCCGAGAGAGAGTTAGATAATTTTGTAATTCGTTTCACCAATTGCTGTAGTCCTGATCCCGTGTTTGGTGATCTTTTCCCCGTGGAATAAAATGTTTATTTAAATGCATGTTTTTTATTGTTGCCTAATGAATATTTCACCTCCAACAAATGTCTTTCCACTGACTGCTCGTTTAAACTTATGCGCACCTTGCATGTGCGCACATGTTTTGCACGTGCATATGGTAAGCGTATGCGCACGTGCTTTGCACGTGCATTTCGCACTTGGGAATTTCGGTGAAGTGCGAATGTTAATAATGCACGCACATGGCTTTATACTTATTCTTCCCTCAAGTGCGCGCTTGATTTGGATACACCCATAAACAGGTGCGAACAAATGCCCCACCCACCGATTGCGTGCATGTGATCTGCATATGGTGCGAATGGTGTCAAGCAGTCCACCGTCGGATTTGCCTTGAAAAAGGTCGCACCCCGGGATTCAAACCATTTTTTACCCCTATAAAAAGGGTCGCACCCCTTCTCTGAAGTGCCTCACTTGCGCACTTTAAGAACGGTTCTTTTTGCACACTTGTCTCTCCAGTGCATACGCACTTGTTCAAATCTTTTGCTTACTTTCAGAAGCCTTTTCTTCTATAAATTTCGAGCGGTAAGTGTGTTGCGCACCTCTACCCTTGATCCATTTGCTTAGTGCGCATTTATGGGTTGCGCGCTTGCCCTTAGCTTGTCATTTGCGCACTCGTGAACAATTTGACTTTGACCTTAACTTAAACATTTTAGTCTAAGTATTTTAAAGAAACTTTAAACAATTT
This sequence comes from Agapanthus africanus, assembly GCA_030015575.1. Classification (NCBI taxonomy): domain Eukaryota; kingdom Viridiplantae; phylum Streptophyta; class Magnoliopsida; order Asparagales; family Amaryllidaceae; genus Agapanthus; species Agapanthus africanus. The sequence continues at coordinate 307,449,494 of CM057339.1, forward strand.
TGCCTAAAAATTCATGTGGAGTTTCTTAACTATATAGTTAAGACTCCCACAGTTCGTCATTCACGAGATACTTCATGATTGCGATTTTAACGCACCTTTTTTCTTTTAGCCTTTCAGGTACAATGGCATATTCATCAGACTTTGGTTATGAGCGTCAAGAGAATTTGCGTCCGGATGAACAGACAAAGCAAGAGATCTTTCAAATGATAGGAGCTCATGATGCTCCGCAACAATATCTACATCTATGGGCTGGATGGTATAATAGTCCAGGGCCGGGTTAGCTTTCAATGTGAGGCGCCCTCTAATCCTTTGGGGCCTATCCAGTACACAGAGCTTTCAACGACTGCTTTCACGGCGGAGGTGGAAAACTAGACAGCTTGCAATAGGTTGCAGCCATCCACAGAAGGAGTGACGACGACAACACCAGTAGATCTTCTAGGATGTCGGATGAGCCAAGATGAGGCCAGACTGTGGAGAATACCTTATCATGTGGGATCCCGAAATATTTGGCCGGCTATGTCGGCTAGGCCATGTTCATCTTATCGACGGAGAGAACTCTATTGGAGCGCACCAGGCTTTATGGAGCGGTCTATGCTTCACTGTTCGAGTACCCCAAGACTGGGCCCTGGTGGATGAAGTCCTTCAGACAAGCATCTTTATGATGTCCGACAGGGAGGCATCTATCTCTTTGTTAGAATCCAAGCATATATTTGGGCTGCCAATCATGGGGGAACATGATGAGGAGGTAGTACCCCATGATAAATTTGTCTTTGCTGCAGACCCGGCTGCTGCGGATTTGACAGACGACAATGCAATAGCTTTCCTACGACCGGGTCTTAGGAAGGTGCGAGCCATTTTTGAGGAGATGCACTATGCCTCTGAAGAAGAAGGGGTTACTTTTTTAAGTTTTTATCGCTAGATTTGTGCACCCGAATGTCCTTAGGGCCGATACGACAGGCACGCAAACATGAGAAACCCCTTTTAGTCTACGCATGCAGGGGAAAGATTCCGCGGCGATGGACTACTACTTCCGTCCTAGCGCATCCCCTTATGATTTTAAGGACACTGCCGCTCCAAGGATCGATCGGAACTCTTTTATAGCTTTCATAAGCCTATGATTGAGCTGGTTCGCGATCCCTGTTCATCCTAGACTGATGCGGGCCTCTGTTTTCTACCCCGCCGATCGCATAGCTTCCGGTGCAAGGCCGACCATCGGTATCGCCGGGTTACATTCTTATATCAGGGACTCACCGAATTGGCCACCTCAAACCCAGAGGAGGAGCATATGTATATGTCGCTGCACTATTTCGGCGGATGGATCCACCTGCATGTAAACGGAACATACAGTGAGCGTGTACAACCGATGTTCTTTGACATGGGTCTATTTCCCATAGTGATGAAACTCGTCGAGGCTGCAATGATCAAACCAAACAAAGACATCCGTCGGCTGTGCCTCTACCCCTTCAATCTCCGAGAGCATAGGCAAATCTATTTTGATGATTGGGTGCTTGTGAGGCATCACCCCACTGGTCAACCCTGCTAGATATATTAAGAGGGTAATTTGAGCTTGTCAAATAGGGTTATTGCTTATCTTTATTCGATCCGACCCGGTTTCCTGGTGTACAGACGGAGCAACGATGTCGCCTATAGGCCATATAGACCTCATCGCTTCTCCTGGAAATTTGGGTATGACCAAGGCGTTCCGCTCCAAGCTTTCCATTGCTAACCCGCTTTTATGAAGGAGTCTGCGAAGAACGTCATTCACCACTTTATGAGACTGAACACTGGATCTCGCTTCGCAATTCCCGATTCGGACCGTGTTCCTTGACTATTATTGGCTTTTCGATCATGGTATTCATCATCTATGGCTGGGGTCATCGACCACGAGAAGCATGTCTTCCTTGGTCGTCGGGGTGCGATGAAGGCAACGAAACCTGGCTTTCCCTAGAGACCAAGGTCTGCCATTCGTCCTTTCTTGCCTCAAGAAAGGACGCCGGCAGTTTCTCCCACTGTTCGAGAACTCAGGACAGCTTGAGCTTTTGGAGGCGTGCAACCAGAAACTGTTCCTGGCACCAGGAAAAGGATAGTCGCCGGTAGGAAGCGAGCTTCATCGCCTATTGCCTCTGGATCTTCCGGCAGGTCACGTCATACTGGGGGCATTTTGCCTGCTGATAGTCCTTTCCCTGAACCGGAAGCAAGGTCATCCATCGGAGATGTCATCGCAGTTGACTCACTTTCCAATTCAGAAATCGGGAAGCGCCGGCCGGGGGCACCATTAAGAAAGAAGAGGGTCCTTCAAGCTGACGAAAGACCGTGTCAGGCCAAGACGACAAAGTCACTATGACGGACGACATTTTAGAGCACGGGACGAACATGGATACCATCTTCCCAGAAACACAAGCTGCGGAAGACGTTGATGTTGTGGCGGCCATGGTAGAGTTAGCAGCCGAGGATGACTATGCTATTCTTCAGGCGGTGTTATCTGCTTCCGAACAGTTGGCTGAAAGAGAAGCGGAAAAGATACGGGCGCTCGCGGTGACCATTATATTTCCTCTACCCTTATTCAAGCACTTTTCATGAGAAATGATATTATTTATCTCATCTCATTTTTTTAAAGACTACATCATTAGTAGAGCTTCCAAGCTTGTGGGGACTTCACGCGTAGCCTTGCCGATGGGACCTGAGAGAGATATGGATTGTTTATGCCTATGGATTGTATACGGCCGGTTATATGACCCATACCGTAGGGCTAAATATATTGGTTTAGGGACATTTCGGTCCATTGTCATGTATATTATGAAGAAAATGTAAGGTAACATATTAGTTTAAGGCTGTTTCGGTCCAACGTTCCCGTGTTTGGGATAGATATTAGTTTAAGGACATTTCGGTCTAATACCAGTTTAAGAACGTTTCGGTCCAATACCGGTTTAAGGACGTAATGGTCCAACACTCCCTCGTTTGGGACAGATATTAGTTTATGGACGTAGTGGTCCAATATCGTATAATGCGGAGCATACGACTTTCAGAATTTGACTCAAGAAGATAGCGAGCAGACACATGCATCGTCATCTATCATTGACCTAAGTCACGACTCTTCAAGCAAAGTACTTTTTAATGAGTCGGTCGTTTATTGGCCGAAATGGCCTTTCTCCATTCATATCCATGAGCAGGTAAGCTCCACCTTGGTAGACTTTATCTATGATGTACGAGCCTTCATAATTTAGCTTGAACTTCCTCCGTTTTGCACGATTAGGAATCATCGGTCTTTTAACAACCATCACGAGTTCGCTTTGGCAAAATGTTGTCGGCCATATTAGTCTTTCATATGATTGCGTCATCCTTACCTTATAAGCTTCCAGATTTTGCTGTGGTATAAGACGGGTTGCATCGAAAGCATCAAGCTCCTCGAGCCTAAAATGAGCATTTTCTTCATCCATCAACTCGTATTGAATCGCCACTCGTAAGTGCTGCCTTAGGGCCAAACACCAACGCATATGGTGTTGTATTTATGGTCGTTTATTTTGTTGAATGCTTCAGCTAGACCATTTGGCCCGAGAATTATAGATCGAGGAGTACCTCCAGTCTATCTTGTGTTGCTGTGCGAAACGACTTATTTTGTGGCTTTTGCTGGATAGTCCATTATCCGAGATTATTCGTCGTGGAATTCCGAACCGGTAAATGACATGAGTTTTGAGAAAGTGGAGAATATTGTTCGTCTTCACCTCCCTTAGCGGTACCGCTTCTGCCCACTTAGAGAAATGGTCGGTTGTTGTTAGTATAAACCGATGTCCTCTGGATGACGCTGTTTTGATAGGGCCGATTATATCCATTCCCCATATCTCGAACGGCCAACTAGCTACTATCGGATGCAGTGAATTTTGATGCTGATGTATGAAGTCCCCATGTATTTGCACGAGTGACCGCTTCGCATATTCAAGGTAGCCTTGGATCATCATGGGCCAGTACTAGCCCATCCTTTTTATCTTCAGCTTCATCTTTGGATCTGCTTGATGGGAGGAGCAAAGTCCGTCGTGTACTTCTTGGACGACTTTCTTTACTTCTTTTGGTCCCAAGTACTTAACCATACGAGGTCGAAGGATCTCTTATACAAAGTATCATTGACGAAGGCGAACGACTGAGCTCGTTTCATGAGCTGGTGTCTAGACGACGCATCTTCAGGTGTGCATTGGGATTTGAAGTAGTCAATAAAGGCTCCCTTCCAGCCCCCAACTTCTTCGTTTTCTATTTGGAGGACATCTTTTTCTTTGAGTAGCTCCATCAGAACTTCCGGAGGTATATCTGATGGCGTCAAGATCTTGCGGTTTTGGACAATGATCCTTATGTCGTCAAGATCTTCATCGGCCAATTCTTTAGCCAACTTAGCTAACACATCTGCCTTGCTGTTTTCCGCTCGTGGAACGCTTTTCAGGATATATGAAAGGAATTGGGTCAGCAGCTGCCGCACTCTTTCGCCATACCTTATCAATTCTGGTTTGCATGTCTAATAAACACCATTTACTTGACTGACAATCAGCTGAGAATCTCCATATATTAGGAGATTCTTGATTCTCATATCGATAGCGATCTCATAACCGGCTATCAAAACTTCGTATTTAGCTTCATTATTAGTCCTGGGCTTTGTCAAGAAGAAAGCATAACGCAATATTTCTTCTTGCGGGTTCACGAAAATAAGGCCCACCCCAGCTTTGATTAAAGGGGTGTTCTTTCGTTGTTTTATGGAAGATGCTCTATCGAAGTAGAGCTTCCATCAAGACTTATTTTCTTCTTTCTCTTTTTCAACTGCGTCGAATGCATGTTCATCCGGCAACTCGCAGTTTAGGGAAGAATCGGCTAGTATCGGGTGTTCCGCAAGAAAATCGGCGATGGCTTGTCCTTTCACTGCTTTGAGAGGTCGATATGTTATCGAAAACTCCATCAGTAAGAGGGCCCATTTAGCAAGTGTTCCCGTCAGTATAGCCTTTGACATCGGATACTTCAGAGAATCCACATTTGATATGAGATGGACCTCATGCGTCAAGGCGAAGTGTCTGAGTTCGTTATTGCGAAGATCAGCGCCAAGCGGTGCTTTTCGATAGGAGGTAGTTGCTCTCTGCCCCCAGGAGAACTCGACTTAGATAGTAAAGAGCTCTCTCTTTTTCTTGATCGTTCTCTTGTGCCTATAGCGCTATGAACCCTCAAGAGCTGTTGTATATAGGATAAAGGGTTTTCCCTTAACCGAAGCGGCAAATACCGATGGATTTTGCAGGTATTGTTTGATTTCCTCCAATGCGTTTTGACATTTCTGATCCCAGACAAATGGAGTCCCCTTCTTCATCAGATGGTTATAAGGGAGACATTTTCCGGAGAGGTCGGCTATGAACCGCCGGATATATGCGAGCTTTTCTTGGAGAGATCGCAGTTGTTTAAAGGTTCTTGGCGAGGGCATTTCCATAATTGCCTTGATTTTTTAGGGATCAATTTCGATATCTCGGTGGAGGATGATGAAGCCTAGGAATTTGCCAGACGAGATTCAAACGCGCACTTTAAAGCATTCACCTTCAGATTATATTGCCGAAGACGCACGAACACGATCCATAGATGCTCCCAGTGCTCATGAGATTTGTTTTTGACCATGAGGTCATCGATGTAGCATTCGACGATCTTGTGTATGAGATCATCGAATATCTTCGTCATGGCCCTTTGGTACGTGGCTCCAGCGTTCTTCAAACTGAAGGGCATCACCTTGTAGCAAAACACGCCCAACAGTGTCTAGAAGGCGGTATATGCTTTTGGTCTTCAGAATCCATCTTTATTTGGCTGTATCCTGAAGATCCATCCATAAAAGAGAAGACTTCATGGGTGGATGTGTTATTGATCATTAGCTCGGTAACGGGCATTGGGAAGTCATCTTTCGGGCATGCCTTGTTGAGGTCCCGAAAGTCCACGCAGATCCAAACCGTCCCATTTTTCTTTATCACCGGAACGATATTAGCGATCCAATCGGGATATTGAATTTTTTGGATGAAACCGGAGTCGATTAATTTCTTGACTTCGGCATTGATACTTATCTCGAGTTCACATTCTTCTTGGTGCTTGCTTGACTGGCTTTATCTCTGGCGAAATTACCAGTTTGTGTACCTTTAAATCTAAACCCGACATTTCAGAGTAGTTCCAAATGAAGCAATCTCTATACTATATAAGCATATCTTTTAATGTGGCTACTTGTTTTTCGGATAGCAGCTAACTGACGAACGTCGGTCTCAGATCATTCTCCGTTCCCAAGTCGATTTTCCTTAGGTTGTCTGTCGTGGTACGTATCCCATCCTCTAGCTCTTTTGGTGCCGGTGGGAATTCCGAAATCTCCTCGTCATCGTCTTCGTTTGTAAAGCTTGCTTTTATCATTTATTATATGACAGGTACGAGTCCGCTTTCGTTTTCGCGGTCGAGCCGATCCCATCCTGATGGTATAGGTCTTCTTCGGCTCATGCTTTTGTGGCGGGCTTATCCTCCAGTTATGAGATAGCATGAACATGCCTTATTGATATTGGTTTTCCACTCAGTTCTTGAAAGTGAAAACAGTCTTCAAAGAGGTGACTGGTTGCTCGGGGATCGGAGCAATAATCCGGAGATGGACTTCATTTATCTGTCCAGTGTGCTGAGACTCCGAAGGGGCCATGATCTGGTGTTTTCATGACAAGGCAGAAGATCTTCCCTGTCTGGTCTCGAGGGAATGAATACTCTGACCCATCTTCTTTATGAGAGTCAGGCTCCGACCGAACTTTCCTCGTTTAAAAGGCATCTTAGACCTGCTCTGTTGTCCATGAGCGTTGCTTGCGATCGTTACCTTATTCTTGTCTCTGCTTCGGGATTTTCCTTTTTCACGTGAATACACAGCGGGCCGTGGATGGAGAGTATCATAATCTACTTCTTCCACTAACTGCTCACCGAAACGCCGCTTTCTGGCATTTTCATATAATGTCATTTCACGACTGTGGTTGTCTTGGCTCGCTTGACAAGCTTTCTTTATTATCCTGTCAATCTGCTCTTCGAGCGACGAACTTGAGGTTCTTCGAGCGAGATTTTCCTCTTGTTCGACGACATGGCTACTTGGAGAAGCATATTCTTCTCTATTCAAGCTGTTTATGGTGTGGCAGCTGTAGATTTGCTCTCGTTTCTTAGACTGAACATATCCCAGCCCAGTTGTTTCCAACTTCTCATTGGGCTTCTTTTGTTGAGTCCTGGAATATCCTAAATCCATCTATAGAATTGAGCTTGGCGAACAGTTTGTTCGAGAGGCACACCTTGGCGCTTTAATAGCTCCTTTAATCCCTCCGCATAATATCTTGACAGACGGATGGGCTGGAACTTGTCAAGATTTGGATCGACTCTATGGCAGATTTTCTTTTCTACCTTGGTCTTCTTGGATTTATAAAAGAGGATCGCCTTTTCACCTATAAGGCACGGAGAAAGTTTCCAACTTTGGCACGTAGAAAGTTTTCCACTCTAGCACGCTATATGTATTGAACGCGTCAAGTTCTTTATAATGTCGAGATGGAGCGATCATAATATGTAGACTCTGATCCGCTTCGGCAAGAGTCTGTGTCGATGGGGGCGAATAGAGAACACTGCATTAGTCTCGTCTACGGAATCGCTGCCCAAGACCGGGATAGGGGTCAAAGGCCTGGTTTTATTGTTCTCTCTAAGATTTTCCCGAGTAGACTTTTTGTTCATTTTCTTATGTATCACTTCCGAAGACCGGGATAGTGGCCACAGATTTTTGCTTATTTTTCGGCTTGTGGCACCTTTCAGTATCTTCGAAATCAGGTTGAAAATATTTTGCATATACATACTTTCGCACCTCATTTATCGAGGATTGAGTTCTCCTTTGAAGGTGTACTGTAGGCCATCCTTGAAATACTTCACACGTTGATGTTGCATAGAAAGAATGACGTACTCGTGTAACCACATCCTGCCGAGTAGAGCATTATAACAAGTCTTAGCGTCAATGACATGGAATTTGATGTCAGTGATGAGCTGCTCGAAGCGGAGTGTCAATATTACGGACCCAAGCGTCTATGATGACTGCGATTCGAACCCCGAGATAGTAATCTTGTCTCGGGCAAGGTGCTGAACATTCATACATATCTCCTTCAGCACTATCACATTGAGATTGACGGAGGATCAGTTATCGACGAGGATTTTCTATATCTTGATGTCATGGCAGTACCCGGTAACATACAGCTGTCGATTGTGCTCGCATGTACCAAAAAGTAGATCTTCCTCGTTGAACTAATATCAGTCGTGTAGACCTCTGCAAATCCGTCCTTCATTTTCTCTTCCACGAGCTAAGCTTGAAGCTGATCAGGTTCTTGCAAGGCCTTGATCAAGAAGTCTCGTGCCTCTTTAGATAAGAGAAGGGCGTCCAATATGCTCAATTGTGATGGTATCTTCCTCAAATGCGCAAGAACGTTATAGCCCACCTTGGTTTTCTTAGGTAGGTCCTTGGCGGTAAGCTCTCTGGCTATCCCCTTCATCAAGGGCGATCTCTTTAGGCATTTTCCCCTACCCTTTGTCTTTTTTCGAACCCTTGTTTGCGGATCCGAGGTTCTTTTCAGGTAGAGCACGGTTACACAACTGGATGTTCCAGTACTCATTTTCCTTTTCGTTTTCCAATGCGAAGATTTCAAAGAGGGTTGAGGGGCATTTCATTCTCAGAATCACTCCCGAACATGAGAACCTGAGATTTCCCCCCTTTTGAACTGGTACTAACCATATGATAGTTGCCAGTTGCTTCTTTATGCACTGTCGTCTCACTGCTCTCATATCGATGAGCGCGAGCCTCGCGTTTCTCATTGTTAAAGTGTATTCTATGGGCAACATATCCTTGCCACCACTTCTTGAAGACGTTACATTCCTCAATGGGATGAGCGATTCTCCGGTGATACAAGCAGTATTTTGGGTGTCCTCCACCATCGAAGTACGGAACCCCAGGAGTAAACATAATGAGGGGTGACGGTTTCATCCCTATGGATAGAACCTTGGCAAACATTTTCTCAGCTTTGTTCCTGATCTTATTCTTTGCAGGCATGCTTCGGTTTGGTCGGAGAGCTTTATGATTCGTCCTTGCCGCCACTTCTTTGTTCAAACGCTGTTATTTGGCCTTTTCATATATGGCCATCTCGCGTTCCTGATTTTTGCTCTTTTGAAAAGATTGTTTCAGAAGCCTTTCAATTGGGTCTTCCTCGGACAGTTCCGGGGTTTTTGATGCCGATTCTGCCCCAGCTCGTCCATGTCGCTTTCCAACGCTGGCGGGACTTCTTCATCATATAGGAATGAATGGGAGTCCATATGGTAGCTTGCTATACGTTCTTCTGAATCCTTTGACGAGTCATTTTCCTCATCATCGTCATTGTCCTTGTGCTCAAGAATATGGTTGAGAAATTCTTCGAGCGTCACTGGTGTTCATGCTTTCTGGTTGTATTCTTCCAGCGCGTCTATATACTTCTGAAGGTCTGTGCGTCTGTTGACATTTTCAGCAGGCTGCACAGGCTTCTTAGTCTTCTTCTTTTTCTTAGAAGATTTCGAAGACTTGACTTGGGGCTTTTCCCCTTGTCAGCGATTTTCGGTGCGAGACACGGATTCGGCAACCCTTCTATAATCTCGGGCTCAAACGGGATTTTCCACTTGATCACCGGGCATGTTTGTAAATCTTTCAGCATTCTTTTGGTTTTTGCCGAAAGAACACTTCCCATGAAGCTTCTTCCACGAACGAGCATGATGCCCCCTGCGTATCCACTTTCTTGGGAGCATGCTTTTGAGACGAATTACCCTCCAATTGTCTGACAATGCAAATTTTCCCTGCTAGTATTAGTCTTCTACCCAGTTTTTGAAGACGTAGCAGTTCTCAATTGGGTGGCTCACTACTCGGTGATAGGGGCAGTAGCTGGGGTTATTAACATCACCAGCTTGTGCGGGTCGCCATGGCTCTACCAATATAATCAGACTATTTCGCATAGTCAGCTCGAACAATCTTCTGGTCTTATCATAAGGGCATGAATATGCGCGTCCCATCCTTTCTTCTAGGGTCGGACATGTATGGCTGCTTTCGGACCGCTTGGCATCAAAGGCTGCTTTCCCTTGTTGTGTATTGGCATCAAAGGTTAATTTCCTTTTACCCTATTATTTCGGGGATCCTTGCTTGAAGAGGAAAGACCATGGCACATCTGATCCATCTAGGCCCGTTTATTAATCAGCGCCCAAAATGTAGTGGGCTTGAAGGTCATAAATTAGGATATGGTCGATTAGGAATCGATAGTCCCAATGAACATCCCTACAGCTGGGGACTCTTCAATGCATTGTTCGCATTTGGACCACAAATTTCACCACCGGATCGCGTATTGAACCTATGTTTCCCCTGGCTGGACCCTGTAATTGATCAGCGCAGTGATTGGCATGCACTCACTCGCGCTGGCAAACCTTTGAGCGAATAATAGCTCCATCTCAGAGAAGGTTTTTATGGAGTCATTTGGAGCTCCGAGTACCATTCGGAAGCCGTCTCTAATAGACTTCCAACGAATTGGTGAAGCAGCAATTTATCATCGCCTCCGGTATTTCCACACAAAGCTTTGAACTACACGACAAGATGGGGGTTACCGGTTCCTTTATATATATGGAATTTCGGGATCGTATATTCCAGTGAGTATTTCATCTTGGTCGTACCAGGCCGGATATGGTCGACCAGTTTTGACAAGCAGATTTGCAGCCTCGTTGGCTTGACAAGCCTTGATTTGTTGGGCGATATAGTCTTCCAACACTGCCTTTGAGATTGTTTCCATCAGAAATCAAAAACTTTTACCAAGAAGCAATGGCTTCTGATTTATTTTCATTTCTTTTATTTTTCCAAGAAACAAAAGTTCGATTTTTATCTATTTTCAAGTCATATGCATGCGTTTTATGGCGCGCGTCTTATTTTCTTGGATCTTAAGATTAATCTCTCGCAAAGGTATAAACTTTATGAACGAGAGACGAACCCTAAGATCGTTTGATCTTTTATAGCGAATCAATGGATTCGAAAAGAAGCAAAAGCTTCTGTAAAGGTAAAAGCCTTTTTTAATGGAGGAACGGAAAAGTTTTTCTCTTTATTTCTACCTTGCGCACGGATGAAGAAGACTTGAAATTTTTCCAAAACTTATGGGGGTTTTCGAGACTCTGTTTCTTCATATGAGGCTCCCATTTATAGAAGAGAAGAAATTAGGGTTCGTTTGATTTGTTTTGATTTTATTTCGATTCCAATTTGATTTTAGATTGATTTAAAAGATTTAATTGATTTATATCAATTAAGGGTGACATGTGCACCGTTGGATCTTTGATCCACATATCAGTTTGTTAAGGTCTTTAACCAACATAATATTTTCCTGTTAATTAAGAATCGGTTGCCTTTTATTCCTGTCAGGAAGATCCCAAATTTATTGGTTAAGTGCGCAATGCGCACGTGCGTTGCACATGCATATAGCAAACATGCGCGTACTTGTCATGCGCACGTGTTTTGTACGTGCCTGTAGGTAGCATATGTGCACGTGCTTTGAACGTGCACATCGTACTTAATGACTTCCGTCAAGTATGAGTGGCAATGATGCGCACATGTGCTGCTCACGTGTTATTCATTAACCTTCATACGCGTACATATACAAACGCGCATGTCTTCAGAATTATTCAAGTGCACACTTACTACGATGCGTGAACCAATGACTCGTGATTTTCAGGGTTGTCAACCTCTTTTTCAGCACTTTTCATTGGTCAAAGGTTTGAGAATTGTTCTCATTTTAATGACATGCAATATTTTCTGTGTCAAGACTTGAACGCTTCTCCTTATAAATTAAAGTACCCCCTTCCCCTTCACATCCACGGAGAAAGGAACATAGCTTGCAATCGCCCGTATATTCTTCGACAGCCATAGGAGGCACCCATTGAAGAAATCATTCCCCGTTTTGCTGCATGCTTAGTGAACCCTGGTCTCACAGATGCTCAGTGTGACACAGTGATGTACGAGCTTACGGCCCGCAAGGATCTCCTCTTCCCGCCGACTCTATATGCCTTCGCATGATCTTTCTCGCCGTTCTCGACGACGTTCCTTCTCACCTGGCGGAGATTACTTCAGCGATGCTCGACGTGGCGGAGGACAAGATCGACTGCTTCCAGAAGGCAGGTCTGGTCACGAAGCCTTTAAGGGACCGCTCCGTCTACCTGTTGAGTCAGATACGGACTTAGTGGGCTATCATGTCTTCTTTTCCCGACGAGCACGGCGCTGATAGGTAAGGAGCCACTTTTCACGAGAATCGTCGTTTTGGCATGATAGAGATGGCCGAGAGAGAATTAAAGAATTTTGTATATTGTTTCACTAATCCCAGTAGTATTGATCCCGTGTTTGATGATATTTTTCCCATGGAATAAAATGTTTATTTAAATACATGTTTTTTATTGTTGTCTAATGAATATTTCACATCCAACGAATGTCCTTCCACTGACTGCTCGTTAAAACATACGCGCACCTTGCATATGCGCACATGCTTTGCACATGTATATAACAAATATAACAAGCGTATGCGCACGTGCTTTGCGCGTGCACTTCGCACTTTGGAATTTCTGCAAAATTTGAATGTCAATGACGCACACACATGCTTTTAGACTTATTCTAAGTCCCTCAAGTGCGCTCTTGATTTGGATATGCACTTAAACTGGTGCGAACAACAGATATAGGCACATAATCAGTGGATCATGAATGTGTACAATTGAAAAGTCTTGGGTTGACATAGTCATGTTGATCAAATATTGGAGAGGACTTGAGCTTGAATATTTGTTCATAAATGTTCATAGGATAAATGGATAAGAACCGAATCAATAGTAAGTGCAATTAAAACTTTAGATTAACAAATAGATTTAAGACAATTTAAAGAACAAGACAAGTGAAAGCTTTAGATAACTTTATAGTGCATTTAAAAATAGTGAAACTAAGGGAAATATGTGTCCAATTAAAAAAGTCACGGATTTAAACACGTCGATCAAAAAACAGAGAGGGCTTGAACTTGAATCCCTTTAGATAAATGTTCGTAAAACAACGATTATAGGAACAGAACCATTGGATTAGAATCGAAAAGTCACGGATTGACATATTCACGTCGATCAAATAATGGAAAGGGCATGGATTTGAAAGTATATTGATAAATGTTCATAGGATGGCGGAAATAGTGCATTTAAAAATAGTGAAATGAAGAGGAAATATGCGTACAATCGAAAGAATCACGGACCGAAATATACACGATCAAATAATGAAGAGGGCGTGGATTTAAAAAGTTTATTGACAAATGTCCATAGGAGGACGGTAATAATGCATTTAAAATAGTGAAATTAAAAGGAAATATTTATACAATCGAAAAAGTCACGGGTTGACATACAGACTTCGAACTAATAATAGAGAGAACTTGAACTTGTATGCCTTTTGATAAATAAGAAGAAGGTTATAGGAACATAATCAATGGATCACAAATATGTACAATCGAAAAGTCACGGGTTGACATAATCACGTCAATCAAATAATGGAGAGGACTTGAGCTTGAATATCTATACATAAATATTCATAAAAGACAGGGTTATAGAAAGCGAATCAATAGTAGGTGCTTATTTTTTGTAGACACGAGTTTGAGGACATTATGAAAAAGACAATTAAACCAGTAGGTAGATTAATTCGGTATGGAATCAAGATCAAGACAGTCATAAACATAACAAACAATGATAGGTGCATATGGAAATGGATTCAGAAAATTGAAAGTACTACGGAAATAGATTCAGAAATCTAAAATTTAGATAAAAATAGATTTAAGTCATTTTAAAGAACGAGACAAGATCAAAGGCTTAAAATAACTTTATAGTGCACTTAAAATAGTGAAACTATGGAAAAATCTGAGTACAATCAAAAGGGTCACATGTTATACACGTCGATCTAAAAATGGAAAGCTCTTAAACTTGAATGTGTTTAGATAAATGTTCATAAGACAACGGTTACTTGAACAGAACTGGATCATGAATGGGTACAATCGAAAAGGACACGGGTTGACATATTCACACCAATCAAATAATGGAGAGGACGTGGATTTGCAAGTCTACTGATAAATGTCCATATGAGGGAAATAATAGTTCATTTAAAAATAATGAACTCAAGGGGTAATATGTGTACAATCAAAAGAATCATGAGTTAACATAAACACGTCGATCAAATAATGGAGAGAACGTGGATTTGAAAGTCTACCGACAAATGTCCAAAGGAGGGCACTAATAGTGCGTTTAAAAATAGTGAAATTAACGAGAAATATGTGTACAATCAAATTAGTCATGGTTATACATGTCAAACCAAATAATGGAGACGACTTGCACTTAAATGCCTTTTGATAAATGTCAATAAGATGACGATTATAGAAACATAATCAGTGGACCATGAATGTGTACAATCGAAAAGTCACGAGTTGACAGTCACGTCGATCAAATAATGGAAAGGACTTGAGCTTCAATGTCTATTCATAAATGTCCACAGGAGAAACGGATAAGAACCGAATTAATAGTAGGTGCATATTTTTTATGTACACGAGTTTGATGACATTATAAAAAGACAATAATTAAGCCCGTAGGTACATTAAATCAGTAATGAATCAGGATTAAGACACTCATAGACATGAGTGTCAATGATGTGCATATGAAAATAGATTCGGATATTTGAAAATAGTAATACTGCGAAAATAGACTCAGAAATTTTAGATTAAAAAATAGATTTAAGTCAATTTAAAGAACAAGACAAGTGAAATAGCTTGGTTTTTTCTTAATCCCACCTCTACTAGAGAACTGAACATGAGAGTTTCTTCTCATCCAACTCCTCGCGAATGAAAGGATTCGATAATATTACAGATACACATGTATTTAACAACTAATACACTAAACTAAGTAATGGGATTTACTGATATTCATTTATTACATATGAAGCTGTATATATGGCCATATGTGTATATTTCTTGATAATGCTTCTTTTTTATATTATAACGAATCCTTTTTTTTCACTCTTATTGAATCAAGAAAATATTGTAATCCAATAAATAAAGGTTTCGCGGTCGAATATTGACTCTTTCCTGCTTCATTCATAGGATTAATCTATGACCTTTCAAAGTAAATCAATTATACTACATTTGTCGAACTAACAATGGAGAGGACTTGAACTTGAAAACCTTTTGATAAATGTAAATAGGACAACGGTTATAGGAACATAATCGGTGGATCATGAATGTATACAATCGAAAAGTCATGGGTTGATATAGTCACGTCGATCAAATAATGGAGAGGACTAGAGCTTGAAAGTCTATTCATAAATGTACATGGGAGGAACACTTATAGGAAGCGAATAAATAGTAAGTGCATATTTTTTGTAGACACGAGTTTAAGGATATTATGAAAATATAATAATTAAACATGCATGTAGAGTAAATTAGTAATGATTGGTGCATATGGAAATGGATTCAGAAATTTGGAAGTAGGAATAATACGGAAATAGATTTGGAAATCTAAAATTTAGATATAAGATCGATTTAAGTCATTTTATAGAACGAGACAAGAGAAAAGGCTTAAAATAACTTTATACTGCACTTAAAAAAATGAAACTACGGAAAAATGCGTGTACAATAAAAAGAATCACGGATTGACATATACACGTCGGTCTAGAAATGGAGAAAGCTTAAACTTGAATGCCTTTGAATAAATGTTCATAAGACAACGGTTATTGGAACAGAATCAGTGCATCATGAATGTGTACAATCGAAAGGTCACGGATTGACGTAGTCACATCGATCTAATATGGAGAGGACTTGACTTTAAATGTCTATTAAACAACATTTTATAAGAACGGAATCAAAGAATCATGAATGTGGACAATCGAAAAGTCACGAGTTGATATAGTCGCGTCCATCAAATAAGGGAGAAGACATGAGTTTAAATTTCTATTGGACGACGGTTACGGGAACAAAATCGGATTGAATGTCTATTGATAAATGTCCATAGGAGGAACGGTTATAAAAACATGATCAATGGTAAGTGCATATTGTTGTGGACACGAATTTGATAACATTTATAAAAAGACAATTATTAAGCATGTAGAAAGATTAAATGACTAAGGAATTAGGGTTAAACGTATATACATGGGTGAATCGATGATAGGTCCATACGGAAATGAGTCGAGAAATTTTGTAGTAATAATAAGGAAATAGTTTCAAAGATTTAAAATTAAAATAAAAAATTGATTTAAATTATTTTAATGAACGAGACAAGAGAAAAGCTTATAATAATTTTATTGTGCATTTAAAAATAATGAAACTAAGGAAAAAATCGTGTATAATCAAAAGAGTCACGAGTTGACATATACACGTCGATCAAAAAATGGAAATGGCTTGAACTTGAATGCTTTTAGATAAATGTTCAAAGGACCAACGGTTATAGGAACAAAAGTATTGGATTATGAACGTGTACGATCGAAAAGTCACAGGATGACATATTCACGTCGATCAAATAATGGAGAGGACGTGCATTTGAAAGTCTATTGATGAATGTCCATAGGACAATAATAGGAACATATTTACAGAATCAAAGATAAGTTCATATTGTTGTGGACACGAGTTGGAGGATGTTTACCGCCGAAAACTGGACTGAGATGTCTTGTTGGATATAGTGCCATCAAGACAATTATTGTGATCGCAAGTAGACGATTATGATAATTGAGGGATGACTTATACAGGTATAACAGTCTTACTCAAGATAACAATATGTTATCTGCTTTGTCTTCAGTATTAAAATATGCACAAACAAACCAATTACAAAACATGCAAAAGATTTTTGAGCGGCGGTATTATGCAAAGAATCCTGCAAAAAAATATACTATTGGATTTCAGGGGAGAAATAAAGAGTTGAGGAATATACCGGAGAATTTTGGATGCATAACTCAACAGGAGTGTCGCGGTTCCGCCGCCAAAACCGCGCTTATGTCGCGGTTCTACCACAGAATGTAGGCTTCTTTTGCTAATTTTTTCACAGTGGCCTCCTTTCTTACTCTGGTCCTCCCTGAAGGTCTCTGAATCTTAATTTACTCGCTCTAGTGTTTCCAGAATCCCTCGCAAAAATCGCACACTAATCGTTAAATATGCAAGTTGCGGTTTTGTTTTATTTTTATGATATGAATCGAATAAGAATTCAACACGAATAGCAAGAAAAAAATTACGCACGTATCCCCGGCAACGACGCCATTTGATTGATTTGTGAAAAGTATAGTAAATAACCGCAATCAATAACGGTGACGCGTGTAGCTAGCCAAGATGAGTACGGGTCGTTCGCAGGGATACGTGGAACTTTAATCTTATTTTAGACGAGTTGAATAAAGAATAAGGAGAATAGATTATAGATCTATATTAAATACGGATGTAGAATTTATAGTTTTAAGATCTAGTTTAAATACGGATGTAGAATCTATAAAGAAGAGGCTTGTAGGGTTCGTTGGGATTTAGTAGTCATGGATGACTAATAAAAATTACTTCTTTTATCTTTTGATAAATTTAAAACTAGATAGATAGTGATGAATGAGAATTAGGGTTCTTGGAAATCTACCTTTATTAATCAACTTCACAATTACAAAACCTTCGAGTTTAGATTACAAAAGAAAGAAGAAGTTGCTTTCGATCTCTACCTCGTAGG
Organism: Agapanthus africanus; assembly: GCA_030015575.1. Lineage (NCBI taxonomy): Eukaryota > Viridiplantae > Streptophyta > Magnoliopsida > Asparagales > Amaryllidaceae > Agapanthus > Agapanthus africanus. The sequence continues at coordinate 307,467,266 of CM057339.1, forward strand.
AAGTAGATACTCTGTCGAATCTCACGTCGCCTTATCACGTCGAATCGCGGACCTGTCTTGGATCACTTATTCTTTGACAGTGATTTGCGTCGTATAAAAGGTGATGAATTCTAGCTTTAGCCCTCGGTCCTTTATATAGCCCTAAAAGCAGAAACCCTAGATACATGATATGGTTATTTGTTGATGCAATCCTACCCCAAAAAATCCCAAACATTAACTCCTTAGAACGGCGGCGGATCCGCCGCAAAATTCATGCTTTGGCCGCGGAACCGTGGTGGGATAGGGGAGTTAGGGCTTCAATTTTCTGGGGCTTGTACATGTTGGCACGTGGAGATTTATGTGATGTCTGGATTCTTCAAATCTTATCCGAGTCTCTGCCAGTATTAATTTTATGATTTAATTAAATTTCATCGGCAGATTTTTGATTTCCGGCATCTCGATATCCTGATCTCCTGACCTGAGCCAAACTTTGCACAATATCTCCATGAATAATGTTAGTAATATTTGTTGTAGAAATATTATTCTAGCCATTTGTATGATGTTATATCTTTTAAAGAATCTTGATTAGAATATTTGATATGATATGCGTAATAAAAATATTATATAAATATTATATAAATATATAAACATATGGTAAATAGTATTTTGCAGATAAACCCAAATATGTTCTATATTTATAATAAACATCTTTAGATATTTAAGAAAAGTAAGGAAAATTTTATATCAAATGTGCGATATTTTCGACTGCATATGAAGCGATCTTTGTATTGCATAAACACATCTCTTAGGGTTGCCACTTGTTTTTCAGATAGCAGCTCACTAACAAACGTTGGCCCTGGATCATCCTCCATTCCTAAGTTGATTTTCTTTAGGTTGTCTACCATTGTGTATATCCCATCCTCCAACTCTTTTGGCGCTGGTGGAAATTCTGAGATCTCCTCGTCATCGTTTTCATTTGTGAAGCATCCGAAGATATCAATCATATTCTCGTTCTCTCCCTCTTTTAAGAGAGTTACCATATGACAGGTACGAGTCCGCTTCCATTTCCGCGATCGAGCTGGTCCTATCCTGACGGTATAGGTCTTCTTTGGCTCGTGCTTTTATGGCGGGCTTATCCTCCAGTTGTCGGATAGCATAAACCCGCCGCATTGATATTGATCCTCGACCCAGTCCTTGAATATGAAGCAGTTCTCAAGAGGATGACATATTGCTCTGTGATAGGAGCAATAGTCCAGATGGTGGATCTCATTTACTTGTTCAGGGTGCCGAGATTCTAGAAGTGTCGACATTTAGTGCTTCATGACAAGGCTGAAGATTTTTCCTGTCTTGTCTCGAAAGGAGTGTTTTCGACCCATCTTTATAAAAGACGAGTTCCAACCGAGATTTTCTCGATTAATCGGCGTTTTGGACCTAGTTTGTTGTCCGTTGTTCACGTTCTTCGCCTTATTTTTATCTTCACTTCGGGATTTTCCTTTTCCACGAGAGTCGACAATAGGTTGTAGATGGAGGGGTCACGCTCTATTTCTCCCACTAATTGCCGACCGAGACGCTGCGTCTTGGCCTTTTCGTATATGGCCATTTCGCGGCTGTGGTTGTCTCGGATCGCCTGACAAGCTTCTTTTATTAGCTTGTCAATTTACTCTTCGAGCGACGGATATAACGTTCTCAAAGTGGGATCTCGCTCCAATTTGACATCATGGCTATTTAGAAGAATGTTTTCTTCTTCACTCGAGCTATTTATGACGTGGCAGCTGTAAATTTGCTCCCGTTTCTTAGACCGCACATATCCCAGCCCACTTGTTTCCATCTTCCCGTTGAGTTTCTTTCGTTGAGTCCCGGAGATATCCCAAATCTTTTTATAGAATTGGGCTTGCCGAACTATTTGTTCGAGAGGTACGCCTCGGCGCCTTAACAGTTTCTTTAGGCCCTCCATATAATATCTTGGTATGCGGATGGCTGAATCCCGTCAAGAGTGGAGTTGGTACCATGCCAAACTTTTTTTCCACTTTAGTCTCCATAAACTTGTAGAAGTAGATCACCTTTTCACCTCTTCGTCTTAGATGCACGTAGAAAGTTTTCAGTCTGTATGTATTGAGCAGGTCAATCATCATAATGTGTAGACTCTGATCCATTTCGGCAAGAGTTTGTGTTGATGGGCGGACGGAGAACACCGTATTCATCTCATTTTCAAAGTCGTTGGCAAAAACAAGGATAGGGGTCGATGGTCCAAGCTTACTGTTCTCTCTCAGAGGCCATCTCGAGTAGACTATTTATTCGTCTTCCTCGGTATCACTTCCGAAGAGCGGGATGGTTGCCACGGATTTTTGCTTATTTCGGGCCTGTGGCATCTTTCAGTGTCTTTAAAGTCCAGCTGAAAGTACTTTGCGTCTTCATACTTTCGCACTTCGTTCACCGAGAAAGGATTGAGCTCACGTGACGGTACTTTGCGTCTTCATACTTTCGCAACTTCGTTCACCGAGAAAGGATTGAGCTTTCCCATGACAGTGTACTCAAAGCCATCTTTGAAATACTTCATACACTGATGTTGTGTAGAAGGGACGACATTGTACTCGTGCACCCAAAGTCTGCCGAACAGAGCGTTGTAACAAGTCATGGCGTCAATGACATGGAATTTGATGTCAGTGACAAGCAGCCCGAAACGGAGCGTCAATATTATGAACCCAAGCATTCGTGACGACAGCGAGTCGAACTCTGAGATGGTTATTTTGTCTCGGGTAAGGTGCTGAACATTCATACATATTTCCTTCAGCACCCTCACGTTGAGAAGATTGACGGATGATCCGATATCGACAAAAAATTTCCCTGTCTAGATTTTGTGGCAGTACCTGATGATATAGAGCGGTCGATTGTGTTCGCATGTACCGAGGAGTATATTTTCATCGCTGAATGTGATGTCAGCCGTGTAGACGTCTGCTAGTTCGTTTTTCATCTTCTATTCTGCGAAGAAGGCCTGAAACTGATCAGGCTCTTGCAGGGCTTTGATTAAGGAGTCTCGTGCTTTTTTGGACAAGAGCAAAACATCCAAAATGCTCAGTTGTAAGGGTATTTATCTCAGTTGTGCAAGGACATTATAGTCCGCCTTAGTTTTCTTACGCAGGTTTTTCGCGGCGAGCTCTTTGACCACCTCATCATCAAGAGTAATTTGGTCGGGCATTTTCCCTCTTCCTTTATCCTTTTTTATTTGGACCCTTGTTTGCGGGTCCGATATTCTTTTCAGGCAGCGTGCGGTTACGCAGCTGGATGTTCTCGCAGTCCTTCTCTTCTTTTTCAAAGAAAGAGTTTTCAAAGAGAGAATTGAGAGGTATTTCATCCTCAAAATCGCTCCCGAACGTGAAAACTCGGGATTTTTCCCTTTTTGAACTGGTACCAGCCATATGACAGCGGCCAGTTGCTTCTTTGTGTGCTGCCTTTTCGCCATTCTCATTTCGATGAGCGCGAGCTTCATCCTTCTCCTTCTTGAAGTGTTTTCTGTGGACAACATATCCTTACCACCACTTCGTGAAGGCGTTGCACTTCTCGATGGTGTGAGCGACTCTTCGGTGGTATGCACAGTATTTTGGGTGCTCTTCTCCACCATCGAAATATGGGACCCGATGCGTGTACATAATGAGAGGTGGCAACTTTATCCCTAATGATAGGGCTTTGGCAAACCGCTTCTCAGCTTTGATCCTGCTCTTATTTGTTGCAGGTATGCCTTGATTTGGTCGGAGAGCTTTATGACTTGTCCTCACCGCAGCTTCTTTATTCAGACGCTGACGCTTAGCCTTTTCATATATGGTTGTCTCGCGTTCTTAGTCATTTTTGCTCTTTTGAAAAGCTTCTTTTAGTAGCCTTTCACTCGGTTCTTCTTCCGGCAATTTCGAGGAATTTATCGCCGATTCTGCCCCCAGTTCACCCACTTCGCTTTCCGACGCCGGCGGAGCTTTTTCATCATATTATGATGAATGGGAGATCATGTGGCAGCTTTCCATACGGTCTTCCATTTCTTCTGATGATTCTTTTTCCTCATTATTGTCCCTATCCTCGTCCTCAAGAATATGCTTGAGGAATTCTTCGAGTGTGACTGACGTCCGCGCTTTCTGATTGTATTCTTCTAACGCATCTATGTATTTCTGGAGGTATGTGCGATTGTCGACGTATTCGGTAAGCTGCACATGCTTCTTATTCTTCTTTTTCTTTGAAGATTTCGAAGGCTTGACTTTGTGGATTTTTCCCTTGTCGACGGTCTTAGGCGTGAGATGCAGCTTCAACATCCCTTCTATAATTTCGGGCTCAAGCGAGCTTTTCCACTTGACCGCCGGACAGGCTTGTAGATCTTTCAGCATTCTTTTAGTTTTTGCTGAAAGACATACTTCCCATGGAGCTTCTTCCATGAGAGAGCAGGATGCCCCCGCACATCCACCTTTTCTTTTGGGGCGGATTTACCCTCCAATTGTTAGATAGTGTGAACTTCTCCTGCTGGTACCGGTCCTCGACCCAGTTTTTGAAGATATAACAATTCTCGATTGATTGGCTAACTATCGTGTGTAGGAGCAGTAGTTGAGGTTATTGACGTCGCCGGCTTATGCAGGTCGCCGCAGGTCTGACAATGTGATCAAATTATTTCGCATTGCTAGCTTGAACAACCTCCTCGTCTTATCGCGAGGGAACGAGTATGTACGTCCCAGCCTTTCTTCTAAGGACGGGCGCGTACGAGTGTTGGTTTGACAGACAGGTGTTTTCGGAGCGCCCGGTTGTTGCTGCGTGTTAGCAACAAAGGTTGCTTTCCCTTTGGTCTTGTTATTGTTTGAGGATCCTTACTTGAGGAGGAAGGACCATGACCCATCTCATCCATCTGCGCTAACTTATCAATCAGCTCCTGAAACGTGGTGAGCTTGAAGAAGGTCATGAACCGGAACACGTTTGACTCAGGATCAATAGTCCCAATAAACATTCCCACAGCCGGAGACTTCTCAATGCACTGTTCGCATTTAGACCATAGATTTTGCCACCAGATCTCATATTGGATCGACGTTTCAACTGGCTTAACCCTGGTATTGATCAGCGTTGTGATCGGAGTGCGCTCGCTCGCACTGGGAAACCTTTGCGTAAAGAGCAGTTCCATTTTAGAAAAGGTTTTCACGGAATCATTTGGGAACTCCGAGTACCATTCGAAAACTGTTTCTGATAAACTTCCGATGAATTGGCGAAGCAATAATTCGTTGTCACCTCCTGTATTGCCGCACAGAGCTCTAAACTGTGCAACATGCTGATAGGGATTCCCCGTTCCTTTATATACGTGAAACTTTGGAATAGCATGTCCCGGCGGGTACTTTATTTGGTTATACCAGGTCGGATATGGTCGTCTGGTTTTAACTATTTGGTTAACGGCTTCATTGGGTTGGTGAGCTCTAATTTGCTAAGCAATGCAATCATCCAAGGCTGCCTTGGAGATCGTCTCCTCCTTGGCCGTCAAAAGGCCTGGGAAGGATTTAACATTTCCCCTCTATCATCTTCGATGATCACCGGAGGATCTTCAGCCGGTAATTCTGGTAGGATCATCATTCCAACCATATCTTGAAATAGGAGAGCCATCTGCTTTATGTTAGCAGCATGCTCCGCAATTTCCTTATCTTTCTTCTCTATCACTCATCGCAAGAACTCTATATCGGTTTGTTACTCCTGGCGTTGTTCAGTTTCTTTGTCCGGGCTTTCTTTAGGCCCGGTGAGTGATGGCATTTTGGTCAGCATCTCTTGGAGCTTTTGTTGTTACTCCCGAGCCTTTGTCAGCGATCGAGTATACGGTTTATGACTGACAGAAGCACGGCTCTCTTCTTTTCCTTTGGTCATATAAACCGTATGTATAGTCATGCCCCCCGACTTGGGGCATTTGGAGCCTTCGCCTTTGGATTTTGCCGCTGGCGATGGAATTTTCTCGGCCTCAATGTTCTATGAGGTAGGAGCACGAGGAGCTGCTGTGACAGGCATCTCTTTATAATAAGTCCCCCGTTGTATGGGGAAGAGCACTCTTTTTCTTGTCGGACGTTGGATTTCTTCGATCGACGAGCGTAGTTTTCATCAAGACCGAGTCTTGGACTTTCCGCCAGACTCTATAAATTTGCGAAGAGCCGCTGATAAGGTTGCTCCGGCTTTGCCTGCACTGTAGCTTCTACGGGTGGGGGTGATTTATTTAGCACCGTCGTTGGGGAGTTTTTGTGCAACCTCCTCAGCGGTTCAAAGTTGTTTCCAGTTGGAACAGCAACGTCAACATCCATCATAGAAGCTGGTGGGGTAAGCTCGGGGGGAGAGTTGCCCCAGCTTGTCTCATTCGGCACCATTGGTGATGTTGAGCATGTCGTGTAGCGGGAATTGCCTCAGTTTTGGAGGCGTCTTCATCATGCCTCCGGCGTTGCTGGGGAGCTTCGCTTGGTGTCGGCCTCTTGAAGACGGATGCTTTTGGCGAAGCTGGAGCAAAGTTGGTTAATCTGTCGAAGACCGACCATCTTGGTGGCGAAGCACTTTTGTTGGCCTCGCGTATGATAAGAGCGGGGAGGGATAGTCATTTTAAGGCAACCCCTTCTGGAATCACAGGCTTGTTAGCAAACCCGTTTGAGTTTCTCTTCAGCCTATTGAAAACTGAGACTTCAGAGTTAGACGGCTTGATGATAGGAACCGTCTCAATAGCCAACCGATCAAAGACCGACTTTCGGGAAGCTTCTTCTCAGGGTGTTGTGGCGCTAAAGCTCATGGATGGGAGCATGGTCCCGAAGAATAGCCCGGTAGTGGCCTGCGTGACCTGTCCTACCGACATTAAGATGGAAGACGCATTGGGCCTGTACGTCACTCTTCAAGTTGGGGCGGAGTGAGAGTTGCTTTTGCAGGAAGTACAATGATAAGAAGTTTTAGTATCTTGCATCCAAGGGCAACCATGAATATAGCGAACCATGATTTTGTTCATGAAACACGACACACGAAGTGTGGAGTGGAAAGAGAAAGATGTCCCACCGGGCGTGCCAGAATCTTTTTACCGCCGAAGACTGGACTGAAACGTTGGGACGTCTAACCTGAATTTGGGAGCAGATGCTATTTGGACATATATCCATCCACCTCTCCGAAAATACCAAGTTGATTTATGGCACCGTATATCGGAGGTTTGGATAGACGTGATCGATGTAGCAGGTTTCATCAGATTCCCTCTCATTTGTGAGGGATTTTTGATTGTGGGGACGCTTTTCCATGCAGGCGTAAGCCCCTGCAGTTAATTACATTAACAATTTTCTCTTACTCCGATAGGTCACTTCATGTCCTGTTATGTTTTTTTGTTTTGGTTGCCCGTGGATTGTACACGGAGACTTGTTTATGTCGTTGCCCGTAGAGCGCAAATTAGTGCAAATCCGTATATATTAGATTTGGGTTTGAACTTTAAGAAGTATGTTCCGTCAATTCAAAAAATACTTTATTTTATTTAAGGACCGTTAATCTGGTTTTAGATTAAGATCAACTTAAATATATATGTGAACGTATGAGCTCAATTTATTTTAACTTAGGATACGTTAGTCTTGTATGAGAATAAGATCAATTTAGAAATATATTTAAGGATCGTTAAATTTTATTAAGATCCATCAACAGAGCATATGGATTCGGCTGCAAAGAAATTTCAGAGACTTAGCCAATTTAGTCTCAGTCCTGGGCTTTTTCCCTCACTCAGCAGAGCTAAGCACTTAGTCTCTTGACTATATATATATAGCGCTAAGCACTTGTTCAATGCTCACGTGTGTTTCACATGAGGCGCTGAGTTTTTGAGTGCTCACGTTGGTTTCACGTGAGGCACTTAGTTCTTGGACGCACACGTGTGTTTCACGTGAGGCGCTGAGTTCTTGGGCGCTCACGTGTGTTTCACGTGAACCGTCGAGTTCTTTAGTATCTTTTAGGCGCTTACGTTGGTTTCACGTGAGGCGCTGAGTTTTTGAACGCTCATATATGTTTTACGTGAAGCGCTGAGTTTTTAAACGTTCACGTGTGAAACACATGAGCTGAGTATTTAAGCGTTCACGTGTGTTTCACGTGCGCTGAGTTTTCTTTTTGGGCGTTCACCAGTGAAACACGTGAGGCGCAGAGCCCTTTAAAGATTAACTCTCTGTTTATCTTTTGAAAAGAAATTAAACTTCTATTAATGGCGTTTTGGCCATTAACGATCACCAAGGTCATTGTTTTGAGGATTTGGGATCAAATTTTCTTTGAGAACTAAGTTCTTCTATTATTTTTTGTAAGAACTAAATTCTTTGAAGGGATAAACCATGTTTTCAGAGGAATTAAATTCCTGAAATGTAACTTCCGTCTTTTTTTTATTTCTTTTTCCAAATCTAGTTTTTTCCACCTAGATCTTGAGTCTGAAAAACAAAATCTTCCCGATAAGAATTAAATTCTCAACTTATGAGAGATTTGCCCTGCAGATCTCAGATGCAGAGAAAGAACTAAGTTCTTTTTGGAGGGTTAAACCCTTTTATTTACATATGCTAGGCAAATGAGATGTTTTTTATCTCTGGTTTTTTTACCTAGGGTTTTGAAATGAGAAGGGACTTTTCTTCAACAAGAAAATTAAATTCTCGGTTGTAGCTGCGAAAACTTATGGGGGGTCTCTCTCATTGAGAGTTAAAGTCTCGAGTTCTTTATATAGGTAAGGCAAACTGTTGATCGGTTTTAAGAAAATCTCTTATTGAGAGATACCAATTGATTTAATTAGTCTCAAAAATTATTCGGGAAATTTTATCCACCATTGGATCTGACCCAGTGATTTTCTGTTTAACGGAATAAATTTTTCTGTTTTTAACAAGATTAGGGAAATATTTTCCTATGCATAGAATTTAATTCTATTTTTTAATTCAAACGGTGATTTTTTAGCCACCATTAGATTTTTAATCCAAGAGTTCTCTGTTTAACATAGTATATCTTTCTTGTTTAGAAAGATTAGGAAAATATTTTTCCATATAGAATTTAATTCTATCTTTTGATGATTTTTAGTCATCATTGGATCTTTTGATCTAACGGATCTGTTTAACAGGAAATATTTATGGAAATATTTTCAACATAGAAATTAATTCTACCCAAACAAACATGCTTTAATTTGGACCATAGCCAAAGAATTTAATTTTTACTGCAGTAGGCACCCACGTGCTTTGCACGCCAGCGCTCACATACGTTTCACATGAGGCGTTGCCATAGAATTTAATCCTATTAAAGACTGGCGTCGGCGCTAACGTGTGTTTCACGTGAGGCACTGCCTTATTATATTTAACCAATAATAATTTTTTATACGAAGGAACAGAGGACATAAGAAAAAGAGAATAATTAACCCATAAGAAGATTAAATCACTAAGAAATCATAGTTTAGATAGTTATAGAGAATGGAGAGGTTTAGAAAATTGAAAGTAGTAAAGTTTAGGAAATAGATTAAGAGATTTAAAATTTAGATTAAAAAATAAGATTCAAGTACTTTTAAAGAACGAGACGAAGTGAAAAAACTTGAAAATACTTTATGGCGCATTTAAAAATAGTGTGCTTAAGGAAATTGATTTAGAAATTTAAAATTTAAGAAAATCGGTGTCAATTTCTTTGAGTAACAAAACAGGTGAAAATGTATGCTCCCTTTAAAAGCAGTAATGTTAAGAAATAGATTTAGAAATTTAATACAATTGAAGCATATTCAAAATGTAGCCTTTCTAATGAATAAAAAATGCTGAAATGCAAAATAGTGTGAATTCTTTGAAATCTAAAGAAATTTATTTTAAAAGTTAAAGACGGTGTGGAATATTTTATAAACGAGACGAGTGAAATGTGATATATCCAAAAAAAGCTAGATAAAAAACAGGGTATCATGAATGATTGGTTACGTACGTAAAATAAATTTGCCGAAAGCCACGATCACGAATGTGTACAATCGAAAGAGCCTCGAGTTGACATATTCAAATCGATCTAATGATGGAGAGAACTTGAACTTGAATTCGTATTAACAAATGTCCATAATGGGATGGTTATAAAAAGAGAATCAATGGTAGGTGCCATATTAACATAGGCAAAAATTGGACATTATAAAAATACAATAATTAAGACCGTGGGTAGATTAAATCGGTAAGGAATCAGGATTAAGACAGTTACAGACAGAAAATCGATGATAGCACTATATGGAAATGGATTCAAAAATTTTGAAATAGTAATAATACAAAAATAGATTCGGAAATTTTTAATTTAGATTAAAAAAATAGAGTTAAGTCGTTTCAAAGAACGAGACAAGTGAAAAGGCTTAAAATAGCTTTATGATGCATTTAAAAATAATGAAACTAAGGGAAAATGTGTGTACAATCAAAAGAGTCACGGGTTGACCTATACACGTCGATCTAAAAATGAGAAGACATGAACTTGAATGCCTTTAGATAAATGCTCATAGGAACATAATTACATATTCAATAGTAGATGCATATTATTATGGACAAGAGTTGGAGGGCATTATAAAAAGGCGTTAGTTAATCCTATAGGAAGATTGTCCTTTTAAAAGCAGTAATGTTAAGAAACAGATTTAGAAATTATATACAATTGAAGCATTTTTCAAAAAGGTTGTAATACAAAATGGTGTAAATTCTTTGAAATCCAGAGAAATTTGCTTTAAAAGAATGGACGTTTTCAAATATTTTATAAACGAGACAAGTAAAATGCGATGTTGAATCCAGAAAGGCTAGACGATGATAAAATAAAAGTCAAGGTAGCATGAATGATTGGTTTCGTGTGCAATGTAAATTTGGCAAAATTCACAATCACGGATGTGTACAATCGAAAGATCCTCGGAGTGGCATAATCAGGTCGATCTAAAAATAGCGAAGACTTGAACTTGAATGTCTATTGACAAATTACTATATGGGACGTTATAGAAAGAGAATCAATGGTAGGTGCATATTGTTGTGGGCATAAATTAAAGGAAATTATGAAAAGACAATAATTAAGCCCATAGATAGATTAAATCCGTAATGAACCGGGGTTATGACGGTTAATAACGGAGAATCAAGGATAGGTGCAAATGGAAATGGATTCCAAAATTTGGAAGTAGTGAAAAATAAGGAAATAGAATAGGAAATTAAAAATTTAGAGTTTTGAAGGTTAGGGTTTCGAAGGATCGACATCGAGAGATGAAATCACAGCGACGGTGTGTTGTTTCTTTTGACGGAATTAAAAAATTAAAGTTTAAAGAACGGTAAGATCTAATTTAAGAATTGTGATATCAGTCTTTAGTATTGTTCGCATAGATGACATTAATTTATTTAAGGGTAGTGTAATCCGACGCTTATTCCTAAATGATTGGTTGATCAAGCGGTCGTCGGTTTTAGCTTTTTCTTCTTCTTTCTTGCAAATGTAAACGGTAGCCTTCAGGTGTTAAGGAGCAGAAATGTAGTCAAAGACTACTCAATAGATATGTTTCTATGCGTTTCGAGAGTTTCACTAATGAAACCTATGGCTTCTTCATAAATTCAAGTGCATGATTACTGTAGTGCCAATTTTAATCAATCTTCAGCTTAGGTCTAAAATCTATTTAGTCTCATCTCAATCAGATAGAAAAAGGGGATGATCTATATTATTTGGTATCATAATCTATCAATCCATCACAAATCAATATCAAATATAGGAACAATAATCTAAATTAAGGCATAATGAATCAAACTGACTGAAATTTTAACTAGATAAATTAATACGAATTAAAAAAATTGAACCTTTTTTCCAAAATCTTACCTGCTGGGTTTCCTCGGATTCTCCATCTCAAAAGCACTACTCAAAGGCACTCAATGCAGCTCATAAACCCTCGTAGACGCCCTGAGCTTCACCGTATCATCCTCCCACTAAATCAACAGCAGCAATCTAAGCCCCAATCTTTTCCCCTGAAACCCAGGTGCCATGAACTGCAAAACAAAATTTCAAATTGATGAAAAAAGAAAAACACAAAAAAAATTTATGAACCAATCCAAGAAACAATAAATACCCGAATCGAGATCGTTCACGGAGAGGCTCTTGCTAGGGTTGTGGGGCCCTTGGAAGTCCTTACGATGCTCCTGCGGAAGACCGCACCGCCGGAGATGGATGGAGGAAGGGGAGGAGGAGGAGGGGAGAGGGTGGGGCCCACGCGTTGGCCACCGTCATTTTTAGAGAGATGGTAGAGAGAGAGAGCCTTACGGTTAGGGTTTTGAAGGGAAAGATCGCCGACTTTAGATCGGCGGCGGCTCCTCGGACTCCAGGAGGTTAGGGTTTCGAAAGATCACATCGAGAGATGAAATCCCAGCGACAGCGTGTGGTTTATTTTGAGGGAATTAAAAAAGGGAAGTTTAAAGAACGATATTAAAAAAGGGAAATTTAAAGAACGATATTATAACCCTAAACACTAACGGGTAACATCTAATTTAGGAAGGTAATATTAATATTAATATATTCATACGGCCTTAGACTTGGTCTAAATGGGGTTTCCAAATTAAAATAAATTATGGGTTTTTTTCCATATATAATTAATAAACCGTTTTGGTTTCCAAATGGGTGAATATAAAATATGGTTTTTTTATATGCCCCCTTCAAATTTTACGTGTTCATATATACCCCTTTACCAATCGTTGTCAAAAACTGTCCACAACGACCGCTGCCTACAAATGCTTGCCGAAAAACGTCAGTTGCCGCTGTCCTCCTTCCGCAATCGGCTCTCTCCATGTTATCATTTAGACAAACTACTAGACGACGAGCATAGGACGCACTTGTGACACACATCAACACGTGTATACACTTATAAGATGTGGCATTTGTAGCTTATAAGTTCTAACCAATTTTGAAAAATAGCAATAGCGAAAATTTAGTGCTATGTCTCTTAAAAGTGAAAATCGCAAAATGTGTAGTGCGCAAAGCATAAACTATATGGATTATTATTAATTATTTTTGATAATTATATTTACTCGTACTAAATTACAATATATCTAAATTAGTCATAAAAATAAAGGGTTTTTTTTATTTTAGAATCTCCAAACTTTCATATTTTCAAAAAAGATGCGCGAAACTTCATATTTTCAAAAAGGACGCCCCAAACTTAAACGTTAACTAAAAAAGACCCTCCGTCAACTTGAATGGTTAAATTCTAAGTATAAAGACAAAACTACCACTCTTCTTCTCCTCCTCCTCCTCTTCATCTTCTTCTTCTAACCTGCACCAATCCTTTTGCTTCTTCTTCTTCTTCTTCCACGCAATCAATGGCGGCTTGCGCAAACAACGATCTTCGCTTGATCCCGAACCCATTTTCATCGACATCTCCTAACTCCCCATGAAAACTCTCATCCTCTCTCTCATTTCTCTCCCTCTTCATTCCATTCTCGTTCTCATCGATATCGCAGGGACTCGCCAAGAAGAGGGGACGAGCGAGAGAGTGAGAGGTTAAAAATGAGCAATAGACGATAAGGGGACATTTTTTAACTATGGAGGGGTATATCGGTCAATTACAGTCTCCAAAACTGTTTTATTTAACAAAATTTGGATGGGAATTAATGGGAGGGTCTTTTTTAGTTAACTTAAATAGTTTGGGTTGTCCATTTTGAAAATACCAAGTTTTGCGTGTCTTTTTTGAAAATACCAAGTTTGGAGGGTCCAAAATAAAAAAAACCATTAATAAAACATAGATTAAATTGTTTAAAATTTTAAGAAAATAATGCAAAACCTAGCGGCAATTAATTTTCAATTGTACAAGTTTGTATTCATACTTAAGATATTCAAAGTAGTGGAGTGGAATTAGGTTTTTATCCTTTTTAACTTTTAGGTTACGAGAATTAAAAGTTGGATGATGTGTTAAATATATATTAGGTTCTCTTAATCTTTTGAATTTTAAATTGTCGTGCCCCGCTTTCTAGAGTGTGCTAAGATCGGCACGTGACAGAGCCAACCATGCTACCTGTGGGTAGGAAACATCCCTCCACAATCACATTACGGTTGTCTATAAGATATCAAGAACAGTAGAAATAAAATAAACTATCAAGTACATGTCCATATGCTAGAATAAACGAGTCAAGAAATAATACGCGGAAGCAATAAATCCAAGTAACAATAACAATCTGGAAAGTACGTCCTAAATACGGGCTCATATCAGGAAATAAAAGTACGGAAAGAAACTAAACTAAACTGGATACTAACAGGATCCTCACTGCTCGGCTTATCGGCTAAAGTACCCCTGATCGGCCTGCGACAAAGGTAGAGGATCTGGGCAATGCAAAACCTAGACGTCGGTGCGTCATAATATCAAACAATAATACATGAACAGGATACACGAGATATGCATGCATGAGTATAAACGATAACATGGATATAACCAGTAAACATGGATATGGAACAATGAAGTGTAGTAAGTAACTAAACTATACTACTGGGTTATCTATTCTAAAGTCTTCGAAATTAATTAATGTAATCATCATCATAACCCATCGGTATATGCCCTGTTCATGCCCTACGGGACCATGGTAACAGGATTATTCCGTAACGCCCGGAAAAACGGCAAACAATATATTCCGTAACGCCCGGAAAAACGGCAAACAATATATTCCGTAACGCCCGGAAAAACGGCAAACAATATATTCCGTAACGCCCGGAAAAACGGCAAACAATATATTCTGTAACGCCCTAAAAAACGGCAAACAATATAATAGTCCTTTGAGTTATCTTCGGTTACATTCTTGATTTATCCTTACCCCTAAGGTTATGTGTTCAAATCAGGTATTGTCGATTGATATCTAATGCTAACACAGGATCACGCAGGTACAGGTTTTGTCTATACAGACAACAATAACGTCCATAAGGACAACATGTCAGGATTGTCGGCTGTCACGCCCCGCTTCCCAGAGTACACTAAGATAGGCACGTGACAGAGCCAACCATGCTACCCGTGGATAGGAAATATCCTTCCACAGTCACATTACGGCTGTAGAGATATCAAGAACAATAATAAACTATCTAACACATGTCCATAAGCCAGAATAAACGAGTCAAGAATAAAATAATGCGGAAGCAAAAAGATCCAATAAACAAAATACCTGGAAAGTAAAACTGGATACCGATAGGATCCTCACTGCTCGGTCTAACAGCGGCAGTACTCCTGATCAGCCTGCGACAAAGGTAGAGGATCTGGGCCATGCAAAACCCAGACGTCAGTGCGTCATAACATCAATAATAATATAATCAGGGGGTAGCAAGACATGCGGGTACGAATATGAACGGTAAACAATAATAATAGTGCAGGATAAGGCATAAGTGATGTACAGTGAGTAATCTAAACTCGTCTATCGGGTTAACTACTCTCAAGTCTTTGAAATCAATTTGATGAATCATCGATGTAACTCAATAGTATCCCGTGCGTGCCCGGGATCACGGTCTAAGACTCTCGGGCTGAATCTGAGAGGTGCCGTAAGGCAGTAAAGGGTGGATAGTATCCCGTGCGTGCCCGGGATCACGGTCTAAGACTCTCGGGCTGAATCCGAGACATGTCGCAAGGCAGTAAAGGGTAGTAGGTAATGACGAGTGATGTCAGCAGCATCACCCCGGGGCTGGCCTAACCCATAAGACTAATCAGTAAAGGTATCGAACTGTCGAGTTACAAGTCAGGTTTCATCATTGATTTTCCCATACCCCCAAGTTATGTGTTCAAGTCAGGTATTAATAAATCTAGGGCTAATGCCAACACAGGATCAAGTAGGTACAGGTTTGTCTGAATAAACAATAGAAAATGTCCGTAGGGACAACCTGTCAAGGTTGTTGGCATTAGTAATAAGATTAGGTAACAGGTCAAGCTATAGTACATCAGGTCAAGTCAGGTAGTGTATATAAATCCAATCATGTCAAGAAGTGCACGGTATCAAGTCGTATCAACTAGTAGTGTATAAAATCATGTCGGGGGTGCACAAATGTCATGTGGGTGCTCATAATCAAACTATAATAGACATGGGTTCACAAAAACAAGTATGGGGTATCAATGTAACAATAAAATGGAATATTGTGATGGGGTATGCAAATAGGTACAGATTAAAACATATGGATGCACAGTTATCGATTTGGGTTAAGATTATAGTTCCAACACTAATTAAAATACACTTTATCAAATATGGAATGTTAAAATCACATTATTATGTATTATATGATCTATGGATGCAATTGTATATATACTAGACAAGATGGATGCAAATAGATATCCGAAAAGTGTAAAATACCATTCGCACCCAAACACGATAAATCAATAAAATACCACCGATAAATAAATACGGGAACTGGAATTGGTATAAGTGAACTAGGTTGTTACATTATACTCAACTACAAAAAGAATTTCGTCCTCGAAATTCCAAGAACAAGAAAGGATAAACAATCAACACACTACAAGAATAGATGTGGAAACTTCTGTCGGATTTCATCTTCTCGTTCCCAAGTTGATTCTCCATGCGAGCGATTTCCCCAAGAAACAAGTACAAGAGGGATAACTTTGTTCTTAAGAACCCTTTTCACTTCGATCCACAATCAACATCGGTCATTCCTCAAAAGTCAAATCTTCTCGTACAGTCAGCTCCGAATGATCCAGTATGTGTGTTTCATCTCGAACATACTTATGGAGTTGAGATACGTGAAACACGTCATGAACATTCGCCAAGGATTGCGGTAAAGCCCATCGATACGCCACTTCTCCAACACGCTCGAAAAATCTCAAAAGATCCTACGAATCGAGGACTAAGCTTTCCTCGACTTCCGAAACGAATCACCCCTCTAGTCGGTGATAACTTCAAGAATACCAAATCACCAACGGCAAACTCTAGCGGTCTTCTTGATGTATCTGCCCAGCTCTTTTGTCGGTCTTGTGCTGCTTTCATATGATTCCAGATAGTGTTAACCTTCTCAACTGTTTACACGATCAAATCCGGTCCCAACAATCTTCGTTCTCCAACATCGTCCCAACAAACAGGTGAACGACACTTGCGACCATATAAAGCTTCGAATGGAGCCATCTGAATATTCGCCTGGAAACTGTTGTTGTAAGAAAACTCCACCAAGTGTAGATGATCATCCCATGAACCCTTGATGCCTAACATGCAAGCTCTCAACATGTCTTCAAGAGTTTAGATCGTTCTCTCCGACTGGCTATCTGTCTGAGGATGATAAGCTGTGCTAAACTTCAATCGAGTCCCCAAACTTTCCTGTAAGTTTCTCCAGAAGTGTGATAAGAAACAGGTGTCACGGTCGGACACGATGCTCACTGGTACTCCATGCAATCTTACAATCTCCTGCATATACCGTTCTGCCAAAGTTTCTGTTGATTGACCAACTCGAAATGGGATGAAATGAGCTGCCTTGGTCAATCGATCAACAATCATCCAAACTGCATTGTTGCCTTTTTGGACTCCGCGGCAAAGCCGTCACGAAATCCATGGTTATATGTTCCCACTTCCACTGAGGACTCGGAAGTGGTTGCAATAAACCAGCAACCCGTTGATATTCAGCCTTAACTTGCTGACACACCAAGCACTTCGCTACAAAGTGGGCAATCTCCCGTTTCATGCCTTCCCACCAGAAATGCTGTCGTAGATCTCGGTACATCTTTGTGCCTCCTGGATGTACGGAATATGTGGAACTATGCGCCTTCTTCATAACTTCTTCGAGAATGTCTCCCTTTGGCACACATAAACGACAACCATATCGCAATGAACCATCTTCATGAATCAATAAATCCGTTTGAAGTCCAGCTTCAACCTATTCTCGAAACTTTTGCAAATCTTGGGTCTTGCATTTTTGCTGCTTTAATATTATCGATCAACGACGATTGTACTTGCAGTTGCATTAACTGTCCCGAAGAATGCGGTAACACAACTTCCAAATCGAATCTCCGAAAGACTTCAATAAGTTCCTTCTGTGCAGTCAACATCTGAATTGCTGGCAACCGACTAAGCGCATTCGGCACAACATTAACTTTTCCCGGATGATACTTAAGATCAAGTTCGTGGTCAACCATCAGCTCCAACCATCTACGCTGCCTCATATTAAGCTCCTTCTGCGTGAACACATACTTCAAGCTTTTGTGATCGGTGAATACTTCGACCCTTTCGCCCAATAAGTAGTGTCTCCAAATCTTCAAAGCGAAAATCACAGCTGTTAGCTCCAAGTCATGAGTTGGGTAATTCTTCTCATGGGTCTTCAACTGTCTCGATGCGTAATCTATAACCTTCTCATGCTGCATCAAAACACATCCCAATCCTTTCTCAGATGCGTTGTTGTGAATCACCAATCTTCCGGAACTTTCTGGCACAGTTAAAACAGGAGCGGTTATCAAACTCTGCTTCAACGCCTCAAAAGCTGACGCACACTTATCTGTCCACATAAATGGTACTTCCTTGCATGTAAGCTTGGTCAGAGGCTCAGCCAAACGAGAAAAATTTTCCACGAACCTTCTGTAATACCCGGCAAGTCCAAGAAAGCTTCTAATCTCTGCAACGTTCTTCGGAATCGGCCAATCTTGAACTGCTGCAATCTTCTCAGGATCAACGGCGATTCCATCTCCAGCTACGACATGCTCCTGTTTACCCTAATCAGAGCAAAGCTCTGTTCAAATTCCAAGGCGGGAAATGAAGCAATGCTTCTGTTTCCCCCAATCAGAGCAAATCTCTACCTTGAAAGTTTAAATTTTAATAAATTGAAGCAACACTTCAGATTTCTTACGCTGTGCGCAGAGTGCCACATGTCAGAATCAGACACGCCAGCGCAGCGCCCGGGGTTGCGCACCCAATCAGAGCAAGGCTTTGTTTAAGATTCAAATTTTAAATAAAGGAAGAACGCTTCAGGCCACTTGCGCTCTGTGCTGCGCGACACGTGTCAGTGCAGTTGGGCTGCGCTCTGCGCTGCGCGACACGTGTCAGGCGTAGGTGCGCTTGCGCCAAACCGAGAAATTCCAGAAAGATCTTTCTGATCTTATTAAAACAATAATATTCTCTTCTGCAAAACAGAAGCCCTTGGATCAAAGATCCAACGGTGGGGAAAAATCCCTAAATCACTCAGAGAAAGATCTTTTTAACTGATTTAACAAATCTATTGGCACTAGATAAAGGCCCCTAAACTCCAAGTCTAAAACACAGAGAAAAAGATAAAGAACTCCTCTAAAATTTTGAGAAGAAACTCAGAGAGATAAAAAGGTAAAAACCTTTGAATAAAAAGAAGAATTTTCTTCTATAAAGATCATTGATCTAAGAACAAGATCAAGATCTTCAATTAAAAAGGAAAAAAAGATAAAAAAATATCCAATCACAAAAAGATTAAAAGAAGTATTACTTCGCAGATCATTTGATCTACATAAAGGCATTGCCTTTTGATGAACCATTGGTTCTGGAATCTTAAAAGATTCTTTTCTTTAATCCAAAATTGGATCAAGATATTAAACAGTGCCCTGCACTTGCAAAATTTGCACTGTTGCACTCTTGGGTTGGCGCAAGCCACCAGAGGGCGCCACGTGTCAGCCCCAGAAAAAACTGCGCTATGCGCTTCTAAAACAGAGAACTGCTCTCATAAATTGGCGCACTGCACCAGAGCACGCCACGTGTCAGCAGCGTAACAGCGCAGCGCACTGGCACAGCGCACTGCGCTTGTGCTCACCAGAGCGTGACACGTGTCACCTCTACATGCGCTTGTGCTCATTAATTGGCGCAAAGCGCCTGACAAGCCATATGGCACATTGTCAGAAGAGTTAATGCTTTGCATTATTTAAAAGAGGGACATAGCCCAATTAAAAAGGCCTAACAGGCCTGATAAAGATGCTGTGCATCATTTAACAAGGGGCAGAGCCCAAGCAAAGGCCTAACATGCCAACTGTAAATAAAAATGTTGAACATTTTCAACTGGACTTAGCCCAATCATGACCGTAAATCCTCAAATTAAATTGACCAAGCACGACTGCTCTCTCAAATCGAATTATATCCGGTTCAAGGGTACATCTCTGAACTCCTCTGACATTTGTCGTTGTAATCCTTCAACGTCGTCAGAGAGGTGACGGGTCGCGACAACCACACATTGCTACGGACTTAAGCGTCCTTAAACCTATGGACTTAAGCGTCCTTAAACCAACCTATGGACTTAAACGTCCTTAAACCAACTCATGGACTTAAGCGTCCTTAAACTCACGGACTTAAGCGTCCTTAAACCAATGGACCACCATGTCCCTAAACTGGCGATGGACCACTATGTCCCTAAACTGGAACAATAGATCCCCTAAATGCTCTTTTGTCAGATCTAAACGATCCCGTTTAAGTTGATCTTAGCCTCAAATATGGCTAACGTATCCTTAAACCTTCAAACAGACTTTAGTCCTAAAGTGGACTATAGATCCCCCAATCAACTTTGGTTCAAGTGTACATCTCTGAACTCCTCTGACATCTGTCGGTGTAATCCTTCAACGTTGTCAGAGAGGTGATGGGTCCCGACGGCCATACATGCGACGGACCACTATGTCCCTAAACTGGAACAATAGAGCCCCCAAATGCTCTCTTGTTGTATCTAAACAATCCTGTTAAGTTGATCTTAGTCTCAAATCAGACTAACTTATCCTTAACGAACGTTTAAGTTGGTCTTAGCCTCAAATATGGCTAACGTATCCTTAAACCAAAACACCAAACCCAAATATAAGTAAATACGGATTTGGACTAATCTACGTCCTACGGGCGACGACATAAATTAGTCTCCGTATACAATCTACGGGCAACCACAAACAAAACAAACACACATGACATGAAGCGAAATTCTGGAGAAGGAAAAAGTTGTTACCGCTATGCGGTAGCGAAATTAACTGCAGGGGCTTACGCCTGCAGGGAAGAGCGTCCCCACAATCAAAAAACCCTCAAGTGAGGGGGAATCTGACGAAGTCTGCTATATCGGCCGCATCTGTATAAACCTCCGATACACGGTGCCATAAATCAACTTGGCATCTTCGGAGAGGTGGACGGATAAAACCAAATAGCATATGCCCCGAATCTCAGGCAAGACGTCTTCACGTCGCGCCGTCTTTCGGAGGGGAACAAATTCTGGCACGCCCGGTGGAACCTTTTCCTCTTTCCACTCCATACTTCGTGTGTCGTGTTCGCGGACAAATCGCGGTTTGCTGTGGTTGCCTGCGGATTCGAGGTACTAAGATTTGGTGTCTTGCTCCGTGCAGAAAACAGAAGATCAATGGCTTCAAATTGCACTACCTGCAACTGCAACTCTCGCTCCGTCCCTGCTGGAGGAGTGACTTACGGGCCCCAGGCGGCCTCCCTTTTCAAGATGCTAGTGGAGCAGGTAACTCAGGCCACCACTGGCCTATTCTTCGGGACCATGCTCCCATCGATGAGCTTCGCCCCGATGTCGTCGCAAGAAGCTCCAAAGAAGTCGGTCTTTGATCGACTTACCACTGCCGCAGTCCCTCTCAACGGGTCGTCCAACTCCACTACCTCAGTTTTCAACAGACTGGGCCAGAACGTCTGCAAGCCCGCGATACCTGAAGCTGCCATCCCAAAGCGGATAGCCATCCCAGCTCAAGCGAACGAAATCATTGGAAAGGCTTCTCCTTCCAAGAAGTCAGTTTTTACAAGGCTGACGATTCCGGTTTCTGCTCCAGGCGAAGTCTTCAAAGCTGCTTCCCCTGCCCAGAGGGGGCATGATGAAGTCACCTTTATAGCTGAAACGACTCCATCCGCACGACACGCTCGACGTCGCCACTGGCGCCGAGTAAGGAAGGCTGGGGGCAACTCCCCCTCTAGGATAACTCCGCCGGTTCCGATGGTGGAAATCAAAGCTGCTGTTCCAACTGAGAATAGCTTTGAACTGCTCAACAAGGTGTGCAGAAACTCTCCGGCCGCTGTGCTGAAAAGATCCCCTCCATCTATGGAGACTGCTATAGAGAAGAAGCCGGAGCAGCCCTTTCAGCGGCTGTCCTCCAAAATTTACAAAGTCTGGTGACAGGTCCAGGAGTCGGTAATTGATCAAGATTACTCCCGCCGACAGAAAAAGATAAAGGTTCAGCGAGAAGAAAACCGTCCTGTCAAGCCACAAAAGGCGACAGCTGGCAGGGTGCCCACTGCAACGGCTCCCTCGACGTCGATCACTCAAAAGAAAAGGAGGCCAAAAAAAGCCCCTGTGAACATGGCGAACCGTAAAAGCGCTGAGCACAAACGTCCCAAGTCTGGGGGCATGGTGGTGCACACTGTTTATATGGCTTCTGGAAAGGAGGAAGGCCGTGCTTCGACGGGTCACCGACTGCTCACCCGATCCGTGACAAAAGCCCAGGAGCAGCAACAGAAGCTTCAAGAGATGATGACTGCGATGGCTGCATTCACCGGGCCAAAAGAAAGCTCGGAAGTATCATCAGAGCAGCGTCACGAACAAGAAACCGATGCTGACTTCTTACGTAGAGTCCTCGAAAAGAAGGACAAAGAAGCCGCAGAGCAAGCGGCTAACATAAAACAAATGGCGCTCCTCTTCCAAGATATGGTAGGGATGATGTTACAGCCGGACCCTCCAGCTGAAGACCCTCCAATCATTGTCGGAGACGACGGAGGGGAGACATCTAATCTTCCTCCGGCCCTTTCAGCAGCCAAGGAGGAAACCATTTCCAAAGCTGCACTAGACGACTATATAGCTTAGCAAATACGGGCTCATCAGGCGAATGAAGCGGCTGCGCAAATTGTTAGAACTGGACGACCCTATCCAAGCTGGTATGACAAAATCAGTTACCCTCCGGGATATACGATCCCTAAGTTCCACGTATATAAAGGGACAGGGAATCCACATCAGCATGTCGCTCAATTCAGGGCCTTATGCGGCAACACTGGAGGCGATGACAAACTGCTGCTTCGCCAGTTCGTCGGCAGCTTAACAGAAACGGCCTTTGAATGGTATTCGGAGCTACCTAATGACTCTGTCAAAACGTTTGTAGAGATGGAGCTGTTGTTTACACAAAGATTCGCAAGTGCTAGTGAACGCACCCCGATAACAGCACTGATCAACGCCAGGATAAGGCCAGGCGAAACGTGGGTGCAATACGCAACACGATGGCGGAATCTGTGGTCGAAATGTGAACAGCGGATCGAAGAAGCACCTGCGGTAGGCATGTTCGTAGGCACTCTTGATCCACAAGCAACCCTCTCGCAATTCATGATGTTCTTCAAACCGACCACGTTCCAGGCTTTAATTGATAAGCTAGTCCAGATGGATCAAATGGGTCACAAACCGTCTCCTCCAAAGCCGGAACCCCGAAACGACAAAGGTAAAGGGAAGGCGACATTCGTTGCGAACACCCAACAGCAGCCCAGTGCCCCAAAATTAGCGGATCAACTGGAAGAAAGACGGCGGTATTATAATGAGAAAATGAAACGTCCTTACTCATTCCCGCGGGATAAAACGAAGAGGTTGTTCGAGCTGGCGATGCACAATAGGCTTATCTATCTCCCGAATCCAAGGAGACCACCGCAACCCAGCGAGGTGAATAATCCCAACTATTGTCCTTACCACCAAACGGTAAGTCACCCGATCGAGAATTGCTTCGTCTTTAAGGGATGGATCGAGGATCAGTACTTACAAGGCAAGTTTGCGCTGTCTGAAAAGTGGAAAGTAAACCTACCACAGCCGCACACTCCAAAAAAGATGGACACACCGGGGGCAACCTGTTATGTGATCTCTCACTCATTTGTAGATGATAAAGAGGCTCCTTGCACCGAGAAATCGAGGGCGGATTCTAAACCGAAACTTCTGTGGCCATCAGACGAGATGATCGATGCCTTCCTGAATGAGATTCGTCTGAAAGTTAAAGCCAATCAGGAGCGTGAGATGGCCATGTTGGAAGGAGCCAAACACCGGCGACTAGACGAAAGAGTCGAGGCACTCCCGTCAAATCAAAAGTCATCCGCTGCGGATAAAAAAAAATTCAAGACGAGGATAAGGTTCGCTAAAGCCATATCAATGGGAATGAAGCTACCACCCTCTGAAGAAAACACTCTCGGTGGAGTAGAGATGCATCCTAATTATTGCTTATATCATCAGAAGATCGCACATCCCACTGAAGACTGCGACTGCTTTAAGTGTTGGTGGAAAGGATATGTCGCTCACAGGCAACACTTCAACAGGACAAAGCGTGAAGCTCGTAGACAGCGAAAAAATACGACAGATGAGCATAAAAGAGTTGCCGGCAATTGTCATAGGGATGGTCCCGGGGGATCACGAGTTCTTACCTTCGGGAGCGATTCCGACCAAAAAGTAGCCCTTGGCCCTCTCTTTAAGGAGTCCATCTCTGAAGAATTAAAGAATTGCGAGAACATTCAGCCGTGTAATTTCGCGATACCCGGAGAGAATCTCGGATCCACAAACAACGGAGCGAACAAAAAGGATAAAGAAAAGGGGAAAATGGCCTTTATCGCCAACACTCAATAACAATCGAGTGGCCCTAGACCGGTTGTTCGCCAAAGCAGCAAGCGGCAACCCCTCTGTGAGAGGTTGAAACGTCCTTACTCATTTCCCCAGGATGAAACAAGAAGGCTGGTCGAAGCGGCAGTGCACAACATGCTTATCACTCTACCGGAGCCGAAACACCAACTACAACTGAATGATGTCAACACTCCTAATTACTGCCCTTACCACCAAGTATTGGGCCATCCGATTGAAAACTGCTACGTCTTCAAAAACTGGGTTGAAGACCAATACCAACAGGGCAAGTTCGCATTGTCCGAAAACTGGAAGGTGAGCCCGCCACAACCACATGCTCCGAGAAAGATGGATATGCCGGGGGCATCATGCTCATTCATAGGGAAAGCCCCATAGACCGAAAGTCAGTAAACTAGAGATTCACCTCAAATACGACAACGGCGGACCGAAACGTCCTTAAACTAATGACGGACCACTACGTCCTAAAACTAGCTGACGACCGAAACGTCTTTAAACTACTACCGCAGCATCCTCAGGCTGACGAGATAAAAAAAAATAAAGAATAAAAAAATGATAATAAAAAAACGGTATGTCCATAAGCAAAATGGGCACGGATGAAAACCCGAAAGGGCTCCGTGAGTAAAAACAGCAGGGCTACCGGCGAGTGTTTGTGAAAACCCGGAAGGGCACAACCTCGTTAGAAAAATAAAAAAAAGGGGGGGATAAAAAGAATAAAAGAAGAAGAGGAAGAAGAAAATGGTATGTCCATAAGCAAAATGGGCACGGATGAAAACCCGAAAGGGCTCCGTGAGTAAAAACAGCAGGACTACCGGCGAGTGTTTGTGAGAACCCGAAAGGGCGCAACCTCGTTAAAAGATACTTGCAGGGTCCTCTCGACCTTGTAAGGAGAAACCACCCACGTGAGATCCTTACGACTCATAGGGAAGAAACACACTTAGGGATCCTCACGATTCCTAAGGAGAAATCACACTTGCGAGATCCTCACGACTCGTAAGGAGAACTTTCTTATGGGACCCTCAAGGCTCATAAGATTTAAAAGTCTTAAGTTACAGAGACCTGAACCTATTCTTAAGCAACCTCCACAACCTTCGATATTGCCCTACAAATAGCTCAATACTGATCCTTGTATACAATCCACGAGCGCGAATAAATATTTTCCTAACAAAGTTCCATCTGTGACTAGGGATATGTTCGCACGGTGAACACTCCTGTAAGATCCTTACGACTTATAGGAGAACACGCACATAGGAATCCTCACGATTCCTAAGGAGAAAACACACCTACGAAATCCTCACGACTCGCAGGGAGAAATACCTTTATGAGACCCTTACGGCTCATGAAGTCAAAAAGCCTTAGTCGACAGGACCCTAACCCTGTTTACTAAGCCACCTTTGTTCAAACATCGACAGAGGCAAATGATGATTCGCTCCTGGCAATATCCCAGTTGTAGCGATGTTAATGCCTGAACCGGTATCAAATTCCAAGTCCTTTCATGGAAAGTGATGATTCGCTCCTGGCAATACCCCAGTTGTAGCGATGCCGATGCCTAAACCGGTATCAAAATTCCAAGCCCTTTCATGACAAATGATGATTCGTTCCTGCCAATATTCCAGTTGTAGCGATGCTGATGCTGGGATTGGCACCAGATTCCAAGTTCCACACTCGCAATAAAAAAGAATCTGCGAGCCACACATGCAAAATAGCCGAAATGATGGGGCAACTCGCAATAAAAAGCAGCGAGCGAAAATAAAATAAATAGCCGAAATGATTGGGCAACTCGCAATAAAAAGCAGTGAGTAAAAATAAAAAAAACAGCCGAAATGATTGGGCACCGCGAAAAATAGCCAAATGATTGGGCAATCACAACCTTCGCGATATAAAAGCTGAAATGATAGAGCATCGCGGAAATAAAATAATAAAAAAATGATGATGAATGAAACTTTTACCCTACAGGCGATATCATAGGAATCCCTGTATACAATCCAGGAGCACAAACAAAGAAGGAATCACATCTTCCTTCCCCATGCTCCATCAGAAAACTGAGCCAAGTCTTGACGGCAACTCATATAAAACTGGAAAGATAATCGGAGATCATCTCACATAGGGTGATCACCTCCTCAACATTTGTCTCGATACAGCAGACGAGATGTCAACAACGGCGTTCCTTCGCAGTCCAGCAGGATGTAAATGCAACGTCGGCAAAAGACCCCATGGTCAGTAAAGTGGAGTGACGGCAAAATCCCAGCTCTACCTCAACATTCGTCTCGATACAGTAGACGAGATGTCACAACAATGTCCTTCCTCCAACGGGATTCGGACATGACAAAGCAAACGAAGTGAAGGCCAAATTCCTAGCTTCAAAGTCTTGACAGCAAGTCATATAAAACCGGAAAGACAATCGGAGATCATCTAGCACCAATGCATAGTGGTCACCACCTCGACGTTCGTCTCAACATAGCAGAGGCAACATCACCAAACGGAGCCACGGCAGAATCCCTAGTTCCAAACCTCGACGGTTCACCAACAACCTAGAGACAACCGCGATATTCGTCTCGATATAGAGGACGCAATGCCAGCAAACGAAGCGAAGGCCAAATTCCTAGCTTCACGGTCTTAACGGCAAGTCATATAAAGCCTGAAAGACAATCGAAGATCATCTTGCACCAACGCGGAATGGTCACCACCTCGACGATCGTCTCGATACAGCAGACGAGATGTCGACAACAACGTTCTTCCTCCAACAGGATTCAGACGTGACAATCAAACAGCGGAGCCACGGCAAAGTCCCTAGTTCCAAACCTCGACGGTTCACCAACAACCTAGAGACAACCACGATGTTCGTCTCGATATAGAGGACGTAATGTCAGCAAACAAAGCAAAGGCTAAATTCCTAGCTTCAGGGTCTTAACGACAAGTCATATAAAGCCTGAAAGACTATCGGAGATCATCCCACACCAGCGCGGAGTGGTTATGACTCATCGGGGCTCTCCAAAATGAGTCTAACCTCAAGTAAAAACTGACATGGAATATCCCTACACTTTCCCTTTCGATGGTAATATTACCTGGAAGATTACTTGAAGACGTCTTGTCCAGCCCCCGAAGGGATCAGAGATACGACAATCGCAAAGCTACTCAAACAGCAAGATTGCATATCGAGGAATATATCAGCCAACGCGACGGTACGACGGCCAAAACCCTAAGTACCACAGACCCTAGCGGACCTCTGTCGCAAAGAGCAGAGGTTAACTGTGACGTTAGGATATTCTTGCGAGGAGCGCTCACTTCGGCTCGACTCGTAAGGAAAAGCCTTAGGCAGCGGGGATTAAAAAAAACATGTTTCCTAAGCACTGGGACCCTGCAAGTCGGTCCAAAATGGACTCTTGCATACCATTCACGGGTCACACTCTCCAAAGTCGAATCTCGACAAGGAGGGAAACAACCGCTTATGGGTCCTCTCGACTCGTAAGAGGGAAAATTCTCTTATAAGATCCTTACGACTTATAAGAGAAAACACACTTAGGAATCCTCACGATTCCTAAGGAGAAAATACACCTACGAGATCCTCTCGATCTGTAGGGAGAAAATTCTTTATAAGACCTTCACGGCTCATAGAATTGAAAAGTCTTAGGCAGCAGATTTGAACCTGCGGCCTAAGTCATTGCTGTCTCTTGAAGAAGCCAATACAAGATGCTCGCTCTATCATCCGTCAACCATGTTTACTAAGGCATCATACTGATAATAAAAGAAAGAAGAAAGCGACAGAAGGAACATCCGATTTGCATTTGATCAAGCGTTCGAGACACACTCATTCATGCATTTGCAAAAGACCCAGAACGAGAAATAAGACAAGCTGAAATAAAAAAATTTCCATTCATATTGCCAAGGGTTCTTACAATCATAAAGAAATAAACAAAGACAATATTCAAATGATTACAACGGTATAACTTCAGATCCAGGGCACGCATTAAGGAATTCAAAAGTAAGGCCATCTAGAGTCTTTCTGGCCTTTCTGATTATTCTCGTGCGCAACCTCTCGCGCTCACGTGTGTCAAGGTCTTCGGCAAGGCCCCCCATCCTTCGATAAGCAGCTATTATCGTCGTCTGTTGAAAAATTTGATGCAGAATGTCGATGAGGCTATCTCGCCGTTTCTTCGAGATCAGCCCCGACAGGTAAACTGAATGCACCTTGTCTTCGGCATCATCCAGCGCATTAAGCGGCATGGCCTCATGAAACCCCGGAAGTGCTCTCCAAATTGCTCCCAGCACGACTTTCAAGAGAGCAGAACGGCGAGGAAGCAGCCAACCAACGCGTGCATTCAGACGACCCATAACCTCCGCACACTGGGCATCTGTAAACTCTTGGTTTTGTTGACGGCCCTGTACGCGGATATCCTCGTAAGTGATGAATTCGTGCAGACTGTATAGATGAACAGCCATAATGCCTGAAGGAAATATCATTGGAAGATTAGCAATAAAAAAACACAGGGGGTTAAACTCCTCGAGAGCAATGCTCTGCAGACAGGAGTGACACTTGTCAAAATCAGTTATAAGGAGAATTTGAAGAAAATCTCCCAAGAACATGAAGAGCTCTGCTCTAAAAAGATGATATAATTCATCAAAAATAAAATTCCATCTTAAAACCTCCAAGATCCATGAAAAACTCTTAAGAGTTCTTCTATATGATTTGGAAGGAGCAAAGCTCCATTAATGAATTAAGAGAATACAACGAAAATCTTTTAGAGAGCAGAGCTCTATTAATGGAACCCTAATAGGGTCCCCTCTAGTTCTCTTTAGATCCCTTTAGACCTATAGAGCAAAGCTCTGCTAAGTGAAACCCTAAATGAGTTTTCTTTAGATCAGGGATCTATTGAGAGCAAGGCTCTGTCAATGAAAATTAATTTAATTTAATTTTAATTTTAATTTTTACCTAAAAGTTTTAAGAGTTTAACTCTTGGAGTTCTTGAAAATAAAGGGCATGGCTCTGAGATTCTGAAAGTAAAAGTTTTGAAGATGATAATCATCTGTTGAGGGACCAAAGGTCCTATTTATAGGCATTGAAAACCCTTTAAACTTCCAAAAGTTGCCGCAACGGTTGGAATTCTACCACCGCTGCGCTCACGTTTAGGGCCACGTAAGCGCAACGGTGGAGAGGCATTTGTTTACCCCAATCAGAGTAAAGCTCTGTTCAAATTCCAAGGCGGGAAATGAAGCAACGCTTCTGTTTCCCCCAATCAGAGCAAAGCTCTACATTGAAAGTTTAAATTTTAATAAATTGAAGCAGCGCTTCAGATTCCTTACGCTGTGCGCAGAGCGCCACGTGTCAGAATCAGACACGCCAGCGCAGCGCCCGGGGCAGCGCACCCAATCAGAGCAAGGCTCTATTTAAGATTCAAATTTTAAATAAAGGAAGCAACGCCTCAGGCCACTTGCGCTCAATAGCGACAAAATTTTCTCAAGTCTAATCGACTCTCTGCGCTGCGCGACACGTGTCAGCGCAGATGCGCAATTGTGCTGCGTGACACGTGTCAGCGCAGTTGCGCTGCGCTCTGCGCTGCGCGACACGTGTCAGGCGTAGGTGCGCTTGCGCCAAACCGAGAAATTCCAGAAAGATCTTTCTGATCTTATTAAAACAATAAGATTCTCTTCTGTAAAACAGAAGCCCTTGGATCAAAGATCCAACGGTGGGGAAAAATTCCTAAATCACTCAGAGAAAGATCTCTTTAACTGATTTAACAAATCTATTGGCACTATATAAAGGCCCCTAGACTCCAAGTCTAAAACACAGAGAAAAAGATAGAGAACTCCTCTAAAATTTTGAGAAGAAACTCAGAGAGATAAAAAGGTAAAAACCTTTAAATAAAAAGAAGAATTTTCTTTTATAAAGATCAATGATCTAAGAACAAGATCAAGATCTTTAATTAAAAGATAAAAAAAGATAAAAAAGATCCAATCACAAAAAGATTAAAAGAAGTATTACTTCACAGATCATTTGATCTACATAAAGGCATTGCCTTTTGATGAACCATTGGTTCTGGAATCTTAAAAGATTCTTTTTTTTAATCCAAAATTGGATCAAGATATTAAACAGTGCCTGCACTTGCAAAATTTGCACTGTTGCGCTCTTGGGTTGGCGCAAACCACCAGAGGGCGCCACGTGTCAGCCCCAGAAAAAACTGCGCTATGCGCTTCTAAAACAGAGCACTGCTCTCATAAATTGGCGCACTGCACCAGAGCGCGCCACGTGTCAGCAGCGCAACAGCGCAGCGCACTGCGCTTGTGCTCACCAGAGCGTGACACGTGTCACCTCCACATGCGCTTGCGCTCATTAATTGGTGCAAAGCGCCTGACAAGCCACGTGGCACATTGTCAGAAGAGTTAATGCTTTGCATTATTTAAAATAGGGATAGAGCCCAATTAAAAAGGCCTAACAGGCCTGATAAAGATGTTGTGCATCATTTAACAAGGGGCAGAGCCCAAGCAAAGGCCTAACAGGCCAACTGTAAATAAAAATGTTGAACATTTTCAACTGGACTTAGCCCAATCATGGCCGTAAGTCCTTAAATTAAATTGACTGAGCACGATTGCTCTCTCAAATCGAATTACATCCGGTTCAAAGGTACATCTCTGAACTCCTCTGACATTTGTCGCTGTAATCCTTCAACGTCGTCAGAGAGGTGACGGGTCCCGACAACTACACATTGCTACGGACGTAAGCGTCCTTAAACCTATAGACTTAACCGTCCTTAAACCAACCTATGGACTTAAGCGTCCTTAAACCAACTCATGGACTTAAGCGTCCTTAAACTCACGGACTTAAGCGTCCTTAAACCAATGGACCACCATGTCCCTAAACTGGCGATGGACCACTATGTCCCTAAACTGGAACAATAGAGCCCCCAAATGCTCTTTTGTCGGATCTAAACGATCCCGTTTAAGTTGATCTTAGCCTCAAATATGACTAACGTATCCTTAAACCTTCAAACAGACTTTAGTCCCAAAGTGGACTATAGATCCCCCAATCAACTTTGGTTCAAGGGTACATCTCTGAACTTCTCTGACATCTGTCATTGTAATCCTTCAACGTCGTCAGAGAGGTGATGGGTCCCGACGGCCATACATGCGACAGACCACTATGTCCCTAAACTGAAACAATAGAGCCCCTAAATGCTCTCTTGTTGGATCTAAACGATCCTGCTAAGTTGATCTTAGTCTCAAATCAGACCAACATATCCTTAACGAACGTTTAAATTGATCTTAGCCTCAAATATGGCTAACGTATCCTTAAACCAAAACACGAAAACCTAAATCTAAGTAAATACGGATTTGGACTAATCCATGTCCTACGGGCGACGACATAAATTAGTCTCCGTATACAATCCACGGGCAACCACAAATAAAACAAACACACACGACACGAAGCGAAATTCTGGAGAAGGAGAAAGTTGTTACCGTTATGCGGTAGCATAATTAACTGCAGGGGCTTGCGCCTGCAGGGAAGAGCGTCCCCACAATCAAAAACCCCTCAAGTGAGGGGGAATCTAACGAAGTCTGCTACATCGGCCGCATCCGTATAAACCTCCGATACACTGTGCCATAAATCAACCTGGCATCTTCGGAGAGGTAGACAGATAAAACCAAATAGCATATGCCCTGAATCTCAGGCAAGACGCCTTCACGTCGCGCCGTCTTTCGGAGGGGAACAGCCCCAAAACTTCACTTCTTCAAGCCAAAACTCACACTTGCTCATCTTTGCATACAATCTTCCTTGCCTCAATGTCTGTTGTGTGATCTTCAAGTGTTCCGCATGCTCTTCAATGCTCCTCGAGTAGACCAGAATATCATCGATGAATACCACTATAAACTGGTCCAAGAATGGTGAAAAGATTCAGTTCATCAAGTACATAAATATAGCCGGTGCATTCGTTACTCCGAAGGGCATCACTAAATACTTTTAATGTCTATACCGAGTTCAGAACGCAGTCTTGCAAATATCTTCTGATTTAACTCGGACCTGATGATATCCGGACCGCAAATCCAACTTTGTGAATACCCTCGCGCCACTATACTGCTCGAACAATTCGCCAATGCGAGGGTGTTCCCCTCCGAATGGCGGCTAAGACTGGACGTCTTGCCTGAGATTCGGGGCAGATGCTATTTGGTTTTATCTGTCCACCTCTCCGAAGATAACAAGTTGATTTATGGCACCGTGTATTGGACGTTTAGACGGATGCGGCCGATGTAGCAGACTTCGTTAGATTCCTCCTCGTTAGAGGGGTTTTTGATTGTGGGGACGCTCTTCCCTGCAGGCGCAAGCCCCTGCAGTTAATTACGCTACCGCATCGCGGTAACAACTTTCTCCTTCTCCAGAATTTCACTTCGTGTCATGGGTGTTTGTTTTGTTTGTGGTTGCCCGTGGATTGTATACGGAGACTAATTTATGTCGTCGCCCGTAGGACGTGAATTAGTCCAAATCCGTATTTTCTTAGATTTGGGTTTGGGGTTTTGGTTTAAGGATACGTTAGCCATATTTGAGGCTAAGATCAACTTAAACGTTTGTTAAGGATATGTTAGTCTAATATGAGACTAAGATCAACTTAACGGGATCGTTTAGATCTGAAAAGAGAGCATTTGGGGGCTCTATTGTTCCAGTTTAGGGACATAGTGGTCCATTTCCAGTTTAGGGACATGGTGGTCCAACATTCCCATTTTGGGGACGAATATTGGTTTAAGGACGCATTAGTCCATGAGTTTAAGGAACCCACAGTCCGTATTACCAGTTTGCCCGTGGATTGTATACGGAGACTAATTTATGTCGTCGCCCGTAGGACGTGAATTAGTCCAAATCCGTATTTTCTTAGATTTGGGTTTGGGGTTTTGGTTTAAGGATACGTTAGCCATATTTGAGGCTAAGATCAACTTAAACGTTTGTTAAGGATATGTTAGTCTAATATGAGACTAAGATCAACTTAACGGGATCGTTTAGATCTGAAAAGAGAGCATTTGGGGGCTCTATTGTTCCAGTTTAGGGACATAGTGGTCCATTTCCAGTTTAGGGACATGGTGGTCCAACATTCCCATTTTGGGGACGAATATTGGTTTAAGGACGCATTAGTCCATGAGTTTAAGGAACCCACAGTCCGTATTACCAGTTTAGGGACATAATGGTCCAACATTCCCATTTTGGGGATGAATACTGGTTTAAGGACGCATTAGTCCATGAGTTTAAGGACCCCACAGTCCGTATTACCATTTTAGGGACATGGTGATCCCACATTCCCATTTTGGGGACGAATATTGGTTTAAGGACGCATTAGTCCATGAGTTTAAGGACCCCACAGTCCGTATTACCAGTTTAGGGACATGGTGGTCCCACATTCCCATTTTGGGGACGAATATTGGTTTAAGGACGCATTAGTCCATGAGTTTAAGGACCCCACAGTCCGTATTAATGTGTGGTTGTCGGGACCTGTCACCTCTCTAACGACGTTGAGAGATTACAATGACAGATATCAGAGGAGTTCGGAGATGTACCCTTGAACCGGATATAAATCAAATTTGAGAGAGCAGTCGTGCTCAGTCAATTTAATTTGAGGACTTACGGCCAGAATTGGGCTAAGTCCAGTTGAAAATGTTCAACATTTTATTTGCATTTGGCCTGTTAGGCCTTTACTAGAGCTCTGCCCCTGTTTAATAATGCAAAGCATTTGTCTTGGTCTGTTGGACCTTTTAATTGGGCTCTGTACTGCATTTAATAATGCACTGCATTTTTAGGCCTTTTAATTGGGCTCTGCCCTTTCTTAATAATGCGTAGCATTTAATAGTCTGACAGTGTGCCACGTGGCCTGTTAGGTGCTTTGCGCTGATTGAGGAGCGCAAGGCGCAAACTGATGTGGAGGTGACACGTGTCGCGCTCTGGTGAGCGCAAGTCTGTTAGCGCAGTGCGCTGCGCTAGTGCGCTGCTGACACGTGTCGCGCTCTGGTGACTTGCGCCAAACCAAGAGACCAGTGCTCTATTTTTAGAAGCGCAAGGCGCAGTTGTTCTGTGATTGACACGTGGCGCTCTCTGGTGGCTTGCGCCAATCCAAGAAGCACAACGGTGCAGATTTCAAAAGTGCAAGGCACTGTTTAATATCTTGATCAAATTTAGATCAAAGAAAACAAGTTTTTCTTGTTCCAGAGAGGTTCTACCTCAAATTTCAAGAACCAGTGGTTCATCAAAAGGCAATGCCTTTATATAGATCAAAAGATCTAATCATAAAGTAGATTACTTCTTTATTATTATTTTTTATTAAAGATCTTGATCTTGTTCTTAGATTATTGATCTTTTTAGAAGAAATTCTTCTTTTTTTTCAAAGGTTTTACCTTTTTTCTTTCTCTCTGAATTCTTCTCAAAGTTTTTGAGGAGGTCTCTGTATCTTTATTTCTGTGTGTTTTAGACTTGGAGTCTAGGAGCCTTTATATAGTGCCAATTGATTTGTTAAATTAGTTAAAGAGATCTTTCTCTGATTGATTTAGAGATGTTTCCCTACCGTTGGATCTTTGATCCAAAGTCTCTGTTTTACAGAAGAGAATCTTATTGTTTTAATAAGATTTAAAAAGATCTTTCCAGAATTTTTCTGTTTAAATGCTGGCACAGCTGGCGCAAGCGCACTTGCGCTTGACACGTGTCGCACAGCGCAACTGCGCTAGCACAACTGCGATAGCGCAACTGCGCTGACACGTATCGCGCAGCGCAGAGCGCAGCGTAACTGCGCTGATACGTGTCGCGCAGCGCAGAGCGCAGCGCAACTGCGCTAGCGCAACTACGCTGACACGTATCGCGCAGCGCAGAGCGCAAGTCACCTAAAGCGTTGCTTCCTTATATATATTTTTATTTTAAAACAGAGCCTTGCTCTGATTGGGTGCGCTGTCTTGGGCGCAGCGCTGGCATGTCAGCTTTTGACACGTGGCGCGTTGCGCGCAGCGCAAGGAATCTGAAGCGTTGCTTCAATTTTTGAATTTTTGAAATTCAAACAGAGCTTTGCTCTGATTGGGGAAACAGATGGATCAGGTTCTTATTCTCAATAGTCACCCGGTTTAATCCTCGAGAGTCGATGCACATCCTCCTGGAGCTTCCCAAGGTGAATTACTGCTGCAAATCCAACCCTTCTCAAACAATTCGGCAACCTGCTTCTTGACTTCTTCCAATTCCACTGGTGCCATTGGATAGTACGCCTTTGAGATTGGCGCTGCACCAGGGACAAGATCGATTGCGAACTCCACGTCCCGTTTCGGTGGTAAACCTGAGATGTCCTTGAACACGTCCATGAAATCTCAAACTACAGCTGGCGCTTCCTCCTTATCAACTTCCATCGACGAAAGAACACTGTTTGTCGTCCTAGCCCTAAACTCGACTGGCCCGACAGAACTGCTTCCTCCAGCAAAAACAAACTCCGGATGTCCGGGAATCTGGAAAATCACTTTCTTTGCCCTACAATCAATGTGAGCGTGGAAAGTGCCGAGAAAATCCATTCCCAAGATAACATCAAACAAAGAGATGCACCAGAATTGAATAATTCTAATGCGGGGAAAACATGAACAAGTAGGATACCTGAAACGATTTCACCTGAAGCTAAACACTGAAGAAGATAAGCGCGGTAAACAGAATTCAAGCTTGCGATAAACATGAACTGGAAAGCAAAAGAAGCAAGGCAATATAACGGCCATGAAACAAGGAAGTGAATCAAGACTAGGACTCCAAGTTACTTAAATAGAGTACCGCATTATAACCATGCTGCAGTTCATAGTTACAATCACATAACTCCACTCAAGTCGCCCAAATCCTAGTATCAGAATCAAAGGAACATGGAGAAATAATAGGGAACCAAAAGGTTTCAAGCCGAGATGCAAAGTTGTTTGCATTTCGTCAAGACAAAGGATCAAGAGAAAGATAAGATTCAAGAATCATGATAACAATATGGCAGGACATGTTCCTAATCATGGATTTTCTTATTCGTGTATTGGGTCCAATACCCAACTACAAAAAAGATCAAACCCGATAAACCTATATCCTATGTCTCTGATACCAAACAAACCCTGTCACGCCCCGCTTCCCGGAGTACACTAAGATAGGCACGTGACAGAGCCAACCATACTACCTGTGGATAGGAAATATCCTTCCACAGTCACATTACGGCTGTAGAGATATCAAGAACAATAATAAACTATCTAACACATGTCCATAAGCCAGAATAAACGAGTCAAGAATAAAATAATGCAGAAGCAAAAAGATCTAATAAGCAAAACACCTGGAAAGTAAAACTGGATACCGATAGGATCCTCACTGCTCTGTCTAACAGCGGCAGTACTCCTGATCAGCCTGCGACAAAAGTAGAGGATCTGGGCCATGCAAAACTCAGACGTCAGTGCGTCATAACATCAACAATAATATAATCAGGGGGTAGCAAGACATGCGGGTATGAGTATGAACGGTAAACAATAATAACAGTGCAGGATAAGGCAGAAGTTATGTGCAGTGAGTAATCTAAACTCGTCTATCGGGTTAACTACTCTCAAGTCTTTGAATTCAATTTGATGAATCATCGATGTAACTCAATTGTATCCCGTGTGTGCCCGGGATCACGGTCTAAGACTCTTGGGCTGAATCCGAGATGTGCCGCAAGGCAGTAAAGGGTGGATAGTATCCCGTGCATGCCCGGGATCACGGTCTAAGACTCTCGGGCTGAATTCGAGATGTGCCGCAAGGCAGTAAAGGGTAGTAGGTAATGACGAGTGATGTCAGCAGTATCACCCCGGGGCTGGCCTAGCCCGTAAGACTGATCCGTAAAGGTATCGAACTGTCGAGTTACAAGTCAGGTTTCATCATTGATTTCCCTATACCCCCAAGTTATGTGTTCAAGTCAGGTATTAATAAATCTGGGGCTAATGCCAACACAGGATCAAGTAGGTACATGTTTGTCTGAATAGACAACAGGAAATGTTCGTAGGGACAACATGTCAAGGTTGTTGGCATTAGTAACAAGATTAGGTAACAGGTCAAGCTATAGTACATCAGGTCAAGTCAGGTAGTGTATATAAATCCAATCATGTCAAGAAGTGCACGGTATTAAGTCGTATCAAGTAGTAGTGTATCAAATCATGTCGGGGGTGCACAAATGTCACGTGGGTGCTCATAATCAAACTATAATAGACATGGGTTCACAAAAACAAGTATGGGGTATCAATGTAACAATAAAATGGAATATTGTGATGGGGAATGCAAATAGGTACAGATTAAAACATATGGATGCACGGTTATCGATTTGGGTTAAGATTATAGTTCCAACACTAATTAAAATACACTTTAATGTTAAAATCACATTATTATGTATTATATGATCAATGGATGCAATTATATATATACTAGACAAGATGGATGCAAATAGATATCCGAAAAGTTATAAACTATTGAAATGGAACTATGGACTATACAAACTAAGCACTGTGTGATATAACTACGGATATGGTACAGTACATTGTAATCTAATATGCAACAAAATATGTTTTCATGTTCTAGATCTAAAATGATATAAACGGGACATCGAAATGTTAAAATGGAATATGGGGCACTAGATTTAAACAACAGGCTTAATACGTATTTAAATAAGTATAAAATAATTTAAATAGCATGTAGCAAGTTTTACTTGCCTCGGGGATCCACAGATGCGCGGCACGCAGCAAGAATGCGATAAAACGACGAAAAATCTCCATTGGGGCATTTCGTCGAACACCTTGCGCGCACAAATACGGAACAGAACCAGGCAATGCAAGAATGTAACCGCGTAGGTAGGGAACGTCCACGCGACGCCTCATGTCGAATAGAGACCAAATAAGAATCCATGATAACCGGTACAAAATAGATCTCGAGAGGAAGAGAATAAAGGTTGTCTAAACCACAAGCGAGGACAGTAGCAAAACGTCTAAGAGAGCATCGTCGGTAACGGAGATGAGCGGAGATGAGCGAGGAAGAACGGAGACGAGATCAACCAAGACAATGGAGCCGGATGTTGAAACAACTCCTCACTGAGATTTTGTTATGCGATGGAGGTATTTTACTTTTGCTTGGCCAAGAGTCATCAATATTAGGAGGCTGCTCATCAACGGCAGGAGGCAAGAGTGTAACAACCTAGTTCATTTATACCATTTCAGTTCCCGTATTTATTTATTTGTGGCATTTTATTGATTTATCGGGTTTGGGTGCGGATGGTATTTCACATTTTACATTGCATTCGACCCGACCCGCTTGCTTGAAACTTGTTTGATTCATATTTATAGATTACCCTGACTTGTTGGATGGACACGTGCATCTCATGATTATTACATACTGGTATTTCATCTAGCATTGCATCTTTTATCATATAACATTTTTTTAGGTCACAGAAAATAATTTAAAATTGCATAACATGGCCTGCTTGATACCCCTAACCCCGTGGTAGCATCCGCGCATCTTGTTCTCGTCCCGTTCAGTGAAACGGACGTGTTTGGATGGCTACGCGCACGTACCTGCGTCCGTTCTTGGGGGTATGCTTTTTCGTTACTTGAGCATTCATTTTGAATTTTTAAAGTTGTATATATTTTTCATATTTTAAATCCGAATATTTAGACCTTACCCGGGCGTGTTTTGGAGTAAATTTGTATTTGCCAAAATCTTAAAACGTATTAATATTATATTAATATTTTATTCTAACTATAAATATAAGTTTGTTTTCTTTATTACGATTCTTTAAAACCAAAATATATTTTCTATATATTTTTTATGTAACCAATCCAAATCTTTCTCTCTCCCCTCTCTTCATCTCTCTCTCTCTTTCTATCCTCTCTCTCTCTCTCTCTTTCTCTCTCCCTCTCTCTCCACTCTGCCTCTCTCTCCACTCTGCCTCTCTCTGCATATATAAATATATATATTTTATATTATAATTATTTCCTTTATTTTAAACCCTATTCTCTCCTCATGTTCTTCTCTCCCCCCCCTCATTTTTCCGCCGCCTTCCTCACGCGAAGCTTTCGCGAACCCTAACCCAGCACCCTCGTCGCCGCCTCCATCGCCGCCTAAACCACCACCTCCTCACCCTCGTCTTCACCTTCTCCTCAACCTCCTTCTCAACCCCAGAGCCCACTCCCACTTTTTCCCTGAGCCTGCACACCCACTTCCACTGCCACCTCCTCATCGCCGCCACGCCTTACCGTCGCCAGCGACCGTCCCTGCATCACCACCACCTCGCCCTCGTCTCCTCTCCTCTTCCCTTCTCCCCAAAACCCTCAGCTAAACCTCACAACCGAGCATAACCCCTAGATGCCCTTGCCGGAAAACCATCGCCGCACACTTTCACGCCGACGACCCCTCGTCGTCGTCGTCCTTTTCTCCTTTCCCTGCAACTCCTACAACCCAGAGCAACCAACCCCTCTCCTTCTTCTTTCATTTTTCTTCTTCTTCTTCTCTCTTCTTCGCTTAGTTCTCGGTTTCCGACCGTCGTCGGAGCCGTGCTCGTCGCCGATGATCCGGGCGACCCAGTAGACGTCCATATCCAGCGTGGTCGTGTTCTTGCCTTACCTGGTTCTGTTCTGTGCTCACGTGGACACATCGCGACATTTTACCGACGTCAGACGTGCCGTACATATCCGTTTCGTGATCCCCAAGGCAAGTAAAACTTGCTACATGCTATTCATATTATTTTATACTTATTTAATTGCATAGTGAACCTGTAGATTAAATCTAATATCGCATGTTCCATGTTGATATTCCGATGTTTCATTTATATCACGTGTAGATCTAGAACCTGAAACATTTCATATTGCATATTAGATTACGATACAAGATACCTATATTCGTATTTGAACCACATAATGATTATTTGTATAGCCCATAGTACCATTTTAAATAGTTTATAACTTTCGGATACCTAGTTGCATCCATTTAGCCTATTTTATATACAATTGCATCCCTAGATCATTTAATACATATTAACGAGATTTTAACATTTCATATTTGATCAAGTGTATTTTACTTAGTGCTGGAACCATAACCCAAACTCAAATCAATAACCGTGCATCCATATGTTTTAATTTGTACCTTTTTGCATGCCACATTACAATGTTCCATTTTATTGTTCCATTAGTACCCCATACTTGTTTTGTATACCAATGCTTATTTTTTAGTTTGATTATGAGCACCCACGTGACATGTTGTGCACCCCTGACATGACTTGATACACCTATTACTTGACACGACGTGATACCATGCACTTCTTGACATAACGTGATACCGTGCACTTCTTGACATGACGTGATACCTATATACTACCTGACTTGACCTGATGTACCATAGCTTGACCTGTTACCTGATCTTGTTACTAATGCCAACAAACTTGACCTGTTGTCCCTACGGACATTTCCTGTTTTCTATCCAGACAAACCTGTACCTGCCTAATCCTGTATTGGCATTAGCTCCAGATTATTCAATACCTGACTTGAACATATATAACTTGGGGGCATGAGGAAATCAATGATGAAACCTGACTTGCAACTCGACAGTTCGATGCCTTTTCTGATCAGTCTTACGGGCTAGGCCAGCCCTGGGGTGATGTTGCTGACATCACTCGTCATTACCTACTACCCTTTTACTGCCTTGCGGCACGTCTCGGATTCTGCCCGAGAGTCATAGACCGTGATCCCGGGCACACACGGGATACTATTGAGTTACATCGATGATTCATCAAATTGATTTCAAAGACTTGAGAGTAGTTAACCCAATAGACCGGTCCAGATTACTCACTACACATTACCCTCACTGTCCTCATTTATATTACTGTTATACCTATTTTACTGTTCATACACACACCTGCATGCCTTGCTACCCCTGTTTATTTTATTGCTTAGTATTATGACGCACTGCCGTCTGGGTTTTGCATGGCCCAGATCCTCTACCTTTGTTGCAGACTGATCAGGAGTACTGCCGCTGTTAGACCGAGCGGTGAGGATCCTGTTGGTATCCAGTTTTACTTTCCAAGTGTTTTATTTATTGGATCTTTTGCTTCCGCATATTATATTATTTCTTGACTCATTTATTCTAACTTATGGACATGTACTAGATAGTTTAATTTACTTTCCTGTTCTTGATATCTCTACAGCCGTAATGTGACTGTGGAAGGATTTTTCCTATCCACAGGTAGCATGGTTGACTATGTCACGTGCCTATTTTAGCGTACTCTGGGAAGCGGGGCGTGACATGGTTTGTTTGGTATCAGAGACATAGGATTTAGGTTAATCGGGTTTGATTCTTTTGTAGTTGGGTATTGGACCTAATACACGAATCAGAATACCCGTAATTAGGAGCATGTCCTGCCACGTTGATATCATGATTTTTGAAGCATATCTTTCTCTTTATCCTTTGCCTTGACCATATGCAAACCACTTTTCATCTTGGCTTGAAACTGTAGGGTTACTAGGCACTCTCAAGAGGTTCCACAAGGCATCAACTATGCCAAACAAAAATTTTCCGGTGCCGAGAAACCCTAATATAGATCGTTAACTAGAAGTTAAGGCGAAAAGCAAGCAAGTAAACAACTTTATTGCTAAGTGAAAGGGACTACAACCTTTGCAGATCCGCTCCACCATTTCTTTAGCCTCGTGCTGACGTCCCTCCGCTGCGATCATCGGATCTTGGACTCTAGCGATGGTTTCATCGGAAAAATGATCGGGCTAGGTCATTGACTTCGAGGCCGAAGATGATCTACGTCGGGGAGACTCAAAATCAAGCTATTCCTTCACCTGGTCGAAAAATTTGTGAAGAGAACACCCTATACTACATGGCAAGTGGTAGAGGATGAAGAAATAGGAAGTGGGTTCACTTTAGAATTGGATTTCTCACTCTTTTTCTCATGGCACCATTGGAGCTCTCAAGCTTTTATGAGCTTGATGAAGATGAAGAAGAAGAAAAGAATCATATGAATGAAAACTTATCCAAATGAATAATGGCACCATGGTTGAGTTAAGCCCTCATGCTTAACTCATGTAGAGATTTAACCAAACCATTAGGTTAAAGGTTAGGTTAAAGAATATC
This sequence comes from Agapanthus africanus, assembly GCA_030015575.1. NCBI lineage: Eukaryota > Viridiplantae > Streptophyta > Magnoliopsida > Asparagales > Amaryllidaceae > Agapanthus > Agapanthus africanus. The sequence goes on from CM057339.1 coordinate 307,509,849, forward strand.
AAAAGAAATGACAAAAGAGTGGACTTTGTCAAAGCTTCTCCAAGCTTCTTCAAGCTTGATAACTTTGACTAAGTTAAACCCTTTTGTTAAATCTTAAGATGAAACAATAACCCTAATCTTTACCCTAATCTTGGTATGAATCTCATACACACAACTTGTTTGTATCATCAAGCATGATACAAACATGTACACTTGCATATATCACATATAAACAATGTGCACATTCAAGTGAGAAAATCAATCTTAAGTGAACCAATACTAGTTAATGTAAAGTAATATATCAAATATATAATTATACATTAAATCATTAAATCAACACTTGATTTAACGATCCGGTCATATCGCATATAACCGACTAATATCATGTGTATCAATGTATCGAATCAACACTTGATTCGGTAACCCGGCTATATCACATATAACCGACCGATGATACAAATCGCGAGAATAGAATACAGTATCATGTTAGTTATATGTATGCCCTAGAGGCCATTACTGTACATACGATGTATATTGTAATGGATGTTTGGACATATATAGGGAGGACTTTCTTGCTCGACATGATAGTATGCTATCTGGTTGTACTTTATCTTAACATGTACTCTGATTGTCTCTATATTACATGTTGATAAAGCCCATAGGATATGTACTCGACTACTGGGACTATGATGAGATCATACTAGTGGGGCCACGGTAGTCGACGAGTACATCCTATAACTGTTCCTAGTCGAGGGTGTATCGAGACAGGGCATCGATACACCAGAGTAGACTAGCGTATACGCATCTTGACCCATATGATGGGCGATAGATGATCCCATATCCATCGGTGTTTGACATCAAGTATGGTGTATGGGTGCTCAGTGGAGACTGGGTACACTGGACGGACTCGCCGAGAACTCCCAGATGGTATTATACCATACGTCAGATGGCAGTTCTCCGGTGACACTGGTACAGAGTAGTCTGTTGACCCGAGATCGTCATAGAGTATTGTGTGATTCCCACTGTGCTTTGATTTCCATCATACCACGTCCAAGAGGGCGTGCAAAAAGGTGGCTTTTGGGTACAGTCCCGAATCACATGGAGGCAATGAGCGATAGGAGGGGATTCGTCTCTCCCGGTATAGGGAGTTGATGTTGTGCTGTGTTCGATTGGCTATAACCGGAAATCCCTGGCCAGGGTTGCTGAGATTTACTGGTAAGTGTTATCAGTAGTTTCTCGAACTGTTATAGACCTCATATCGACACGACTTATCGAGCTACTGGGGTCTGACGTTTACCACCCCTAGGCGAGATATGCAACATATCAGACGACGAGACCGGACTGTACGGGAGTGTTACTGTTTGGATTCACAGGAGAATGTACAGGCTTGCTTGTTGATCTTCTGAGCGCTCAATACCTGGGTGGCTGTTACGTTTAGCTGACCGCTTGCAGCTTGTGGGTTTGATATGATCATCACCTACTGCCGGCGTATTGACGATTCTTTAGAGTCCTACATAGAGGTTTCTTGACTCAGGCAAAACGGAGTAGGAGCACATATGTGATATGTGCGGGACCGAGGATAATGCGATATGTGATACCGTATTATATTCTCGTGATATTTGATATCAGCCGGGTCATCGGATCAAGTGTTGATTCGATGAATCGGTACGGATAAATATTAGTCAGTTATATGCGATATAGCCGGATTGTCGGATCATGTGTTGATTCGATAATTTAATGTATAATAATATATATGATATATTAAATTACATTAACTAATATTTGCTCACTAAAAGATTCTTTTTCTCACTCGGGTAATACATTGATATATATGCGATATATGTTAAATGTATTATTTTATTTTGTTACGATAAATATTATATATGTGATATATAATATTGTAACATGATATGATAAATAATGCAACATGTTTTGTAAAGATTAATCAAGATTAGGGTTTGATTTGGGTTAATGACTTCTAGTAGATTCTAGAAGGTTTTCTATTTTGTTTTGGAAAAGATATTTTCAAGTGACTCATTCTTAACTCAACCCAAACCCTAACCCTTGGTCAATTCTCTACAATGGTTAAGTCAACCATGGTTGCATAATTCATCATTATCTCTTTTGCATTATTCATTACAAAAGGATTTCTATTATTGTTCATCTTCTTCCTTCATTCTCTTCATGAAAAAGCTTACTAGTTTTTCTAAAGTGATGAATGAAAAAGATAAATAAAGAGAGCAAAAAATCTTACTTCATCATCCTCATCTTCTCTTGCCATTTAGATGAGGGTGTTCACATCATTTCATGAGTGTTAGCTTGTGTTAACGAAACTTCAAGGTAGATCATCTTAGTATCGAAGATCGGAAGCAAAGGTTGCATCTTTCTCTTCGTGGAACCTCTCGCGAGTCCGGAACCCGATGATCGCAGCGAAGGGACCACAACTTGGAGCATATGAAGTGAAGGACCGGATCTACAAAGGTTGTAATCCCTCTCACTTAGTGTTAAAGATGTTAACATGTTAGTTTTCGCCTAATCTCTAGTTTAAAGATCCGTATTCGGGTTGTTCGGCACGGCTAAAATTTTAATCGGGCATGGTTGATGCCTCGTAGACCCTTGTGCGCGTGCATAGCAACCCTACAGTGGTATCAGAGCTACTAGGCATTGGATGTCGACCTATGGGGGGTTCTCACTGTGTGGCAGTGTGGCGAAGCATAGGCTCTTACCCCCAGGGTGTCCCGAGACCGGAAGGTGTTCCGGCGGGTTGTAGTCCTCGCGAGGGGGCATGCGTAAAAAGTAGCGGCTGAGGGACCCGTTGGTGCCACGGTGACCCCATTGGTTGGGGTGGCTGCCCAACCCTACAGTGGTATTAGAGCCAAGCTAGAGCTTTAGGCGAAGTCTAGACGAAGTTTAAAGTCCGATCGAACCCGAAAACCCCGACACGAACCCTTCTCTGTACATTTTCTGAAAATGTGGTTTTTTCCAGATTAAAAATTGCTAAAAAATTCAGCAGGGTCTTAGATGAATTACTGTGAAATTCGAGGGGCTAACTCATCTAAAGCATGGCGGAACCGCGGCATAAGCATGCCTTATGCGGCGGTTCCGCGGCCATATGATGACGTCAGCCCTCCATATTTGCACAGTAATTCCTCTTTCACAGTGCTGAGTTTTATGGGAATTTTTAATATTTATTCAAGAGTTGAATTTTCTGGGGTTGTTTTGGGGATTCGATGATTCGATCGGATTATCAGATTTTGTCTATGTGTTTTCCGGATAAATTTTAGAAACTGTTAAAAAGTTCGAACGGATATCAATAACTCACTTTTTCCCCTGTCGGAAAATTTTTCAAAAGTTGGATTTTTTCTCGTGTTTAAGAACGTTCTAAGTCGTGCAAGTAACGCGGTGGACCCTCTAGAAGACAACAAACCTTAACTCGATTATGTGACCGTCTTGAACTGCCTTTTGAACCTTAGGGTTTGGGGCAGTACGGCGTGCCACATGTGAGGCGTTGGCTTGACCCTTCTACGGCTGGACCATTGGTACCGTGGCATGTGATGAATGTTTTTTTAAACTGATTTCAAGTGTTGAGATATATTGGGGAAATCTTGGGTGTTTGATGATTCGATCGGAAAGTTTAACTTTGTCTATTTATCTGGAATGTGATACAATATTTGGAATCCACAGGTAGTTATGAGATAACTGATTTGAATATTATAAACATAGCAGTTTAGTCTCAAACGATCGGTTGCCACGGAATTTTGATGTGATCAAAAGTCTGTCGCAATCACGTAGCGTACGCGGATACTCGCCGGGTAAACTTGATAGACAGCTACGCCCCATAGCCCCGACCAAGTGACTGTAGGAGAACCCCATCGCCGAAAGCATCCGTTCGGGTGCTCGCGGCAGCGGTGTTCCTCCTTAGTGCACTTCGTCGACAGCATCTGGGGGTGCGGCCGTCTACTAAAGTTTGCGACGAGCATTCGATCAGGACGTCGGGAATCTTGTTGAATTGCCCGACTTGATATTGAAAAGAGTTTTCGATAATGAGACTAAAATGCGGGGTTTATAATAGTTAGGCATGAGATGTCTAAGGAATTCATTTGGTTAGGCATGCGATGTCTAAGGAGGTTGCGGATTCCAACTGTTGTAGTTTTACACTTTCTTTTCTATGACCGTAAGCGTAGTATGTGGTGTATCGCCGGCTTCGTTGCTATACATCAACGACAATCGGGATACGCATACTTGCTTACGTTGATGATATGAGATATTATGTGTTGCTGTGATATGTTGTATTGGATCGTCGCGTTTGAATAGCCGGGGGTTTTATATGAGATGAGAGTTTTTTCTTTTTCATTCATGTAAAATTCAAATGTATGTAATATTTTTTTATTGGGGCACTTCCAGGTAGCGGAAGATGTCACCGTTGTATATTATTTACTTTTCCGCATTAGGTAGACCCAAGGCGGGGAGCACAAGTAACCGGGTTCTAGGGTCCAGTGGGAGACCATCTCGAGGAGTCGAGACCGGGTCTCCTAACCCTAGAATTGGCAGTGTTACTTGCCGCTCTCGTAGGGGTCTAGGGATGTGGGTTTGGCTATTCATCGCGACCATGGAATCCGTGTTTTATACAGGCTCGTATTGAAAACACGGACGTCCTAGTATATCCAATATTTCATATATGTTCTTCTGCTGCAATGTTCTATGATGAGATCATATTACTGCCTGAGACGAATGTTTATATTATATATATGAGATATATGTTATATTGCAGATTTCGTTTCAAAAAGAGATGCTTGCGAAGCATAATTAAAATGGGACTTCATTAATGAGATTAATGAAATAAAAGAAACCTAAGATGTTGTAGAAACTTGTTTAAATTAAAAAAAAACTGGTAGCTCTAGTTCTTGCTTTGCATCGCGGTGTTCCTTGTAGAACATCCTGCACCTTATTCGATAAGGAAAGGACTGAGATCCCTTCACCGGGAGTGACTCCTTTAGCAATAACTGGCAGATGCTACAAACTCGGGTTGTCTTTTGATTGCTTTTATAGTTCTTGCTTTGCACAGTGGTATATATGATATATCCTGCACCTTATTCGATGAGGAAAGGGCCGACGATCCCTGTTCCCCTCCGAACGGCGGCCCGGACTTCGCGTCCGTGGCATGAGGTTCGGGGCGGATGCTATTTGGTTTGATCCGTCCACCTCTCCGAAGATGCCAAGTTGATTTATGGCACCTTGTATCGGAGGTTTAGACGGATGCGGCTGATGTAGCAGACTTCGTCAGATTCCCCCTCAGGGTGAGGGTTTTTGATTGTGGGGACGCTCTTCCCTGCAGGCGCAAGCCCCTGCAGTTAATTACGCTACCGCGTCGCGGTAACAACTTTCTCCTTCTCCAGAATTTCACTTCGTGTCGTGTGTGTTTGTTTTGTTTGTGATTGCCCGTGGATTGTATACGGAGACTGAGTAATGCCGTCGCCCGTAGGGCGTGGATTAGTCCAAATCCGCATTTACTTAGATTTGGGTTTGGTGTTTTTTGGTTCAAGGATGCATTAGTCGCGTTGCGGCTAAGATCAACTTAAACGTTCGTCAAGGATACGTTAGTCCTGTTTTAGACTAAGATCGACCTGACGTAGTGATTGATTTAATTATCTGGCTGTCGGGACTCGTCACCTCTCTGACGTCGTTGAGGGATTACAACGACAGGCGTCAGAGGAGTTCAGAGATGTACCCTTGCACCAAAGTTGATTCGGAGTTTTATTGTTTATTTAAAGATCTAAGGACACATTAACCGTATTTGGGGCTAAGATCAACTTAGACGGGACCGTTTAGATCCGACAAAAGAGCGTTCGGGCTCGATTGCGCTAATTTAACGACGTGGCGGTCCATCGCCAGTTTTAAGGACGTGGTGGTCCATTATTAGTTTAGGGACGTTTCGGTCCGTCACCAGTTTAAGGACGTAGTGGTCCATATTCCAGTTTAGGGACGTGGTGGTCTGATATTAGTTTAGGGACGTTTCGGTCCGATATTAGTTTAGGTACGTTTCGGTCCGATATTAGTTTAGGGACGTTTCGGTCCATTTGGATGTGTGGTCGTTGGGACCCGTCACCTCTTTGACGTCGTTGAATAATTACAACGAGGGATATCGAAGGAGTTCGGAGATGTACCCTTGAACTGGTCGTGAATTGGTTTAGGAGAGCCACTGTGTTCAATCAGTTTCATTTAAGGACTTACGGCCAGGATTGGGTTAAGTCCAATTTTTTTATTTATTTTGGGCTTTGCCCGACTGGAAAATCGATCCAAACAGGGCTCTGCCCCTTTATTATTTTGCAATTTGATTTGGGCCAGGCCCTTTTAAATAATGGGTTGCGTTTGTGCAGAACCTCAAGAATTTTCCAAACAGGGCCCTGCCCCTTTATTATTTTGTAATTTGATTTGGGCCAGGCCCTTTTAAATAATGAGTTGCATTTGTGCAGAACCCCAAGAATTTTTTTAAGATTTAAGAACAAAAGTGCATAGCACTTTTGATCTAAATTTGGATCAAAGGAAAACAAGTTTTTCTTCTTGTTTTCCCTGATTTTACAGAACCAAGGGTTCACAACAAGTGCAAGGCACTATTTATTTATTGAATTATTCACTTTTTTAATCCTCTGTTCTTCAGAGATTTTTCTCTTCTTCAAAAGAAGTTTTTACCTTTTTTATGTTCTTGATTAATCTTCAAGAGTTCTTTTTCTTCTTTATTTTTTTTTATGCCAGAAGTTGATTCTTCTCTGTTGATGATTCTCGAATGAGGTCTGGGGTCCTATTTATAGTGCTCACAAATTTGTTGAATTTGTTAACAAGATCTTTTCTGAATAATTTTGGGAATTTTCCCACCATTGGATCTTTGATCCAAAGGCAGAAGAAAATCTTCTGGTTTTGGAAAGAACAGAAAAGATTCATTAAATTTTCATTCTGTTTCTGCGCAACTCCCCAATGAATGACACGTGTCGCGCAGTGGAAGACTTGCGCAACAGTGCTTGCGCAACTGCGCAGACACGTGTCGCGCAGCTGTGCACTTGCGCAACAGTGTTTGCGCAACTGCGCAGACACGTGTCGCGCAGCTGTGCACTTGCGCAACAGTGTTTGCGCAACTGCGCAGACACGTATCGCGCAGCGGTGCGCTTGCGCAACTGTGCAGACACGTGTCGCACTGTGGACCGCTTGCGCACTGCGCAACGCACGGAATTTGAAGCGTTGCTTCAAAAAAATTGAATTTTCAAAATTCAAATGAGCCTTGCTCAGATTGGGGGAACAAATGCCCCCCCACCGTTGTGCTTACGTGGCGCGACGTAAGCGCAACGGTGGCCAGATCCTAGCCGTTGGATCAGGGGGTCAGTTGAAGGGGCGCAGGCGCCTATAAATAAGACCCTTGGTCTTTGGTAATTTTTTTCTTACCATCTTAAAGAATCAGAGCCTTGCTCTTGCTTAAAAATTTTCAGAGCCTTGCTCTTGATTTCTCTCAAGAACTTTCAAGTTCAGAACTTAGAATTTCTAGGTAAAAAGTCAGATTAATTCAAATTAAACTTAATTGACAGAGCCTTGCTCTTGTAGATCTTGGATCTAAAGAAAACCCCTTTGGGGTTTCTTCAACAGAGCCTTGCTCTTGGGATCTTTGATCTAAAGAAAACCCCATTGGGGCTTTTTTACCAGAGCCTTGCTCTCAAGATTTACAGAGGTCCTGTTCATGGGTTTTGACCCATGAACAGAGCTTTGCTCTTGGATGAACTGAAAAACTTTTTATAAGTTTTGATGGATTTTTCAGGATTTTTTTTTTTTAAAAACTTCAATTCTTCTAAGTGTTGATGGATTTTTGATTATTACCACAGAGCCATGCTCTTTTAAGGAATCTTATTCCCCTGAGACCAGAGTTTGACATATGTCACTCTGTGACAGAGCTTTGCTCTAAAAGAGGAGATTTTCTCTTTGTCTCCAGGGACTTCCCCACCAATGGGTGTATCCTATTGGGCCCTTTTTATGAATTGACAGTCCTATCTAATGATGGGATTGTCTTATTAAATGATGCACATCGTCCGGATTTTGTGGGTCCCCTTTTGGTCCCTTACCCACTGCATCACAGTGTGGAGCAAGATTTATATATATTTTTTTTGAAATGCCAAGCGTTGGGCCACTAATGATGTATATTTCTTGTCTTTCCACAGAAAACATGTCTGACGACTTGTCTTTTCCCTTCGTTCGCTCGGAAGGAGGGTTCCCCCATGCGCCAGTGGATCGGGTGGTGTTCGCTCTTATTAAAGATCACGATCCTGAGTGCAAAAAGCTCCATCTGTGGGGAAGGTGGTATAGCCAGATCATCCAAGGCCGTCGCAGTTTCAGTTCCGCCGCGCCCTCTGAGCCCATTGTCACGATTCCTTATACGGACGAACCCCCGGTGAAGTATGCCGTGGAGGTTAAGAATTGGAATTCTGATGACCTCCTTCAGCCTGCAATCGGCGCCATCCCCGTGCAGCCGCCGCCGGCGATAGATATTCTGGGGAGGCGAATTTGTCAGGGCGAAGCACGCCCTTGGGGACAGGCTTATAACATTGGAATGATCCCACGACCCCCCGCCGGATATTTGCAGTGGGCCCGGTACATTCTATCGGCGAAGAGGACCCACCTGACGAAGATTGGTCTATACTCGGCCGTCTTCGTCTCGCTCTTCGAGTACCCCTCTCCTCCAACGTGGTGGATAAAGGCCTTCGTCGAACAATGGAATATCCCCACCCATACCTTCCTGATGGCGGATAAGGAAGTCTCTATCTCTTTGGAGGAACTTGCCGAAATTTCAGGTCTGCCAATGAGGGGGGAGCACTACGAGGAGTTGCTTCCTCCTGACGAGTACGTCTTTGCCACCAAGCAGCTGGTATTTGATTTAACCCTGGAGAATGCCATTCAGCATCAGCATCCAGGTTTGGTGAAGGTGTTGGAGATCTACGAGGAACTCCATTTGGAATCGGGAGACAAGGGCGTCAGTTTCGCAGCTTTCATGGCTCGCTTTATCCGCCCGGAGTTCTTATCAGAGCAGAGCGAGAAGTTCGCTCAGCTTGACGACCCGTTTGGTTTCGGTTTGGATCGCCGACCCGTATCGGAGAATAACCAGAGGGATTTCTATCTCCCCAATGCTGCCATCGTCGCTTTCTCGGAAATCGCCGTCGCCGGCATGGATGAGGAAACCTTCTTTATTGGGTTCTTGGGCTTGTGGTTATGCAACTTTGCGCTCCCTATGCACCCACGCTTCATGCGACCCTCTGTCTTTTACCCGGCGCATCGGATGGTGGCCGGTCTGCAGTTGTCGGTAGGGATTGCTGGGTTAGCTTACCTTTACCATGGACTCAGCGTAGCGGCGGACGCCAATGATCCTGGGGCACAGCCTGCTAACTTCCCGATGCATTACTTTGTTTCTTGGATAGAGATGCACGTCGAGGGGTGTTTGGCGCCCACAAGACTCCTCCATTCTTCGAGAAGTACAGACTCCCAAGAGTCATACGGTTAGTCGGGGCTTCAATTGTGTTTGCATCCCCGCGGGATTCTAGGGGACTCTTCCTGCGCCCACATTTGGTCGGAGCGACGACTTCTTTCGCGGATAAGGTTATCACCATAGGCTCGGAGACTACTAAGTCGGTGATGCCCCTACGTGACGAGTTTAAGGGCGGGGCTTCTGTACTGAAGGCTCGGGAAATCCTCCATCTCTACTCCATTTGGCCGGGCTACCTGGTGTTTCGGCAGAATGAGACGGCTTTGTTTATGAGGTATAGTCCGCATCGATTCGCCCAGCAATCAAGCTACAACCAGGGAATCCCGATGGAAGCCTTCTTGGAAACGCCCGTGGTTGGCCCAGCGGGGGTAAAGAATGCGATGCATCACTTTATACGGCTTAACACGGGTTCCTTTTTCTTCATTAGTGAACCCAGCTGTGTGCCTAAGATGCTTAATTCATATGTGGCCTGGTATGCGCACGCTATGGGCCCAATCATTTTAATGGAGAAACGCATGCTGGTCGACCGTAGGGGTGCGCCTCCTGGCGGTGATCGTAAGGCTCCCTTGCAGCCAAGGACCCAAGTCACCCTCCCGATAAAAGATGCCGGAGCTGACCGACCACGCGTGTTGGCCCCTCCGCGTGGATTGCCACTGTCTACTACGGTGGATGCACCAACGGCGCCCCGTGTTCCGACAAAGACAATCAAAGTGGTATCGCCAGAGTCGGGGGCAGGAGCGGATATCGGGACTCGCCGCCCGAAAGTGACTGCCAAGCGCAAAGCTGGTCCGAGTGGATCTAAAGCTGGCGGACAGAAGAAGAAGAAGTCCGCCCCATCCCTCGATGCGATCCTCAGCTCAAAGCCTGCGACTTCTCCTGCCGAGGCCATATGCGAGTACGGCAGCAATGAGGGCTTTGTGGTGGACCCTGCGGACACCAATTTGGCTGCCGCCATTGTAGCTTCGGAGCGATCGGCGAGGCTCGAAGCGATGCTAAGTAAACTCGCTGAGTCCGGTAATCATCAGACGCTTTATTTGTCATTTCATTGCACTTTGTATTATTACGTTTAACTAACATTTGCTCCATTTTTAATAGGTGTCTCTACTGAAGAGGCTATCGCTGCCTCCCTGAAAACCTTCCAAGAGGAGGAGGAGAAGCGTGCCCTAGCAAGCGTCGGTATGTTTTATCCCTTTCTCTTTTATATGGAAAGTTTGTTGTCTTTTCATGATAGTCAACCTGACCTTCTCTTGTTTCTTTACAGGGGTTGTATTAATCGGCGCCAGGATCCTTTCCGAGCCCGTCACCGAAGCCCCGGCTCCGTCGAAGCTGCCGCAAGAGCCTCGGCTTGACGCAACGACGAGGGATGCTCTGAAAAATCTGGAGGCATCCCTCTATACGGATGAGGATGCTTCACTCAAGGAAGCTCTGATGGCATCCGTCTCAACGGCCCGAGAGGAGCGGAAGCGGTTGAGACGTGAAGCAAAGGCGCGGAAAGCTGCTTTGGCCACGGGAGCGGGCCCTAGCACCATTCCTCGCGCTAGTACTCCCTCCGAAGAGCCCCCTGTTGCCCTGTCTACTACTCGTCGGCAAGTGGCGTGCGCGGTTCGGAGCGCCAATGATAAATCTGCTTCAGGTAGTACTCCTTTCAGAACCTTGTTGTACGAATTGTAAAGCCATTGGCTCATACGTATCCCATCTCGCAGGGTCAAGTCCAACTGAGGGGGAGGCGGAGACAACCGTCGAACCCAGGGGAGCGGAGGAAGCGATACTTGCTGAACTCGAACCGACAGTGAGCAACGTTGTCGGGGTCATGGGGCCTGGAGCCGAGATTGAGGGACCTTCCGCGGAGAGGGTCATTGATGTCGCACCTGAAGTGGCGGCAGATGAGATGATTGTCTCAACCGAGCCGAAGGCGGTAGAGGGCAAGGTGCTTGAGGCTGGGGACCTCGCGGCGCCGATGGACGAGGCAGCTGCGACCGCCGATCCTGAGGGAGCAGCGGGTGAGGCGGCCATGATTCCTGAAGACGGGCTAGGCGCTCCTTCTCAGGAATCTGGCAATGTTCCTATCATAGCCCTCCCTGCCTATGGTCCCCCGCCGCCTGTAGAGCTTGCGAGCATAACAACGGTTCCCCTCGAGTCGGGTGATGAAGCTACAGGCGGTGGCCTTCCGTCAGTGGAGGAAGGGATTGCCTCGGTTTCTGCTGGCATCTTGTCGGGTAAATTTTGAATGACCAATGTTCTTCGTTTATATATACCTCACAATCTCTTTTAACCAGTTTGTCTTTGTTTCAAACGCAGGTGCGGCTAGTGCCGATGCTCCATTGCCTGAAGGCACACCGTCAACTACTGTTTTGGCGGTGATCGCTCCTCAGCCTTCCCTTGTGCCATCGCGGGTGTCGGAAGGTATGAATTTACGGCTTATGCATTGATCTTTTAACGTGTAGCTTATGTACTAACGTTATACTACTATGCTCTTTTCAGGAGTGTTCCTCGATCATCTATACCAAGTGCTGCTCCCACACTTCTCCTTCCCATCCGAGCTCGCTTCTCCCTCCAGTGGTACCGGTAAGTGCTGTCTTGATCTCTTTCGAGGGAATATAGGATCGTATCTGACTTTTCCTCTTCCTGATTGCAGTGCCTCGAATCGAAGGAGGGGACACCAGGCCTGCGCTGCCACCGGTGCCTCCGGCTTTGCCATCCGTTGCGACTGGTACAACATATTCCTTTCCCCTTTTTATATGATCTTTCACCGACTTTTCGAATCATTGTTTGACCATGTTTCATTTTGCAGCTATTGTTCCAGCTCTGATCCCTTTTGAGTCTCGCGTTCTCTCACCGGCGGGTCCTTTCTTGAGACGCCCGTCTTCAAAGGGTGCTGTGATGAGCCTGGGTATGCTGAGCGGGTACATCGAAGAGCTCAACATGGATGCCCTCCCCTCTGCCGTAGATTTCGCTGTGGATGTTAACCCAATGTTGGCGGCGCTCGTAACTTTTCATAACGAAGGCGTCGTCGAATCGTGGGTTAACCACTGCAGAGAGATCGAGGCTCGCCTGCATCGGTTGGAGTCGACGCGCCCTTCTCCCGAGGTTTTGGCCGCGAGCGCCCAACGGACAGCTTGGCTTGAGCAAAGTGTTTCTTATCTCCGCCATTTGGAGCAGGAGGCAGCTTTACGGCTAAAGGCGCATCGGGAATCTTCAAACGCGACCGCTTGCCTTCGTTCTGAAGTTAGGACGAATGCTGCTGAAGTGAAAGTCGTCTTTGAAGGTCTTCTCAAGCGTATATCTAGTGGGCTAGCGCTGAAGCGGAAGCTTGATGCCGCTGAGCGTGATGCCCGAGGCCAAGAAGCAGCTCAGCAGGTTGTTGGGGAAGAGCTCGCATCCTTCACGCAGCAGCGGGCTCAAGTAGAGGCTGAACTGGCAGTGGTAGTTGATCATGAGAAGGCGTGGAAGGAAGTACGCGAGCAATTGATAGAGCTGTTCAAGAAGCTTCCTTCTCCCTGAATATTTTGTATCGTTCACACACCTGTGATTTGTATATAGCATATACGCATTTTTTTTATACGATCCGCCTTGTATTTTGATTGAATTTATGAATAAAAACATATTCTTTCTTGCAATGTCTGGTACTATTTCTTCGCTTTTTCCCTTTTTGTTATGGTGTTTTCGATGAACATGATCGGCGGGCAACTTAACCTCTCCGAGAGGTAGCGATGGCTTAGGTTGCAGGTTCAGGTCTGCCGCCTAAGGCTTTTCAACTCTATGAGCCGTGAGGGTCTCATAGAGACTTTTCTCCCTACGGATCGAGAGGATCTCGTAAGTGGATTTTCTCCTTAGGAATCGTGAGGATTCCTAAGTGTGGTTTTCTCTTATAAGTCGTAAGGATCCTACAAGAGAATTTTTCCCTCTTACGAGTCGAGAGGACTTGTAAGCGGTTGTTTCCCTCCTTGTCGAAGTTCGATGTTGGAGAGTGAGACCCGTGGATGGTATGCAAGAGACCGTTTTGGGCCAACTTGCAGGGTCCCAGTGCTTAGGAAACAGGCTTCTTTTACACCCACCGCCTAAGGCTTTATCTCACGAGTCGAGCCGCCTCAACAATTTTTTTCCGCAAGTCGAGACGAATCGAGCGTTTCTCACAAGAATATCTTAACGTCGCATTTAACCTCTGCTCTTTACGACAGAAGCTCGTTAAGGTTGGTGGTACTTAGGGTTTTGGCCATCGTACCGTCGCATAAGCTGATATAGTCCTCGATAGGCAATCGTGCTATTCGAGTAGCCCTGCGACTGCCGTGTCTCTGATCCCTTCGGGGGCTGGACAAGACGTCTTCAAGCAATCCTCCTTGGCAGTTTGACCGTCGGAAGAGCAAGCGCTAGGAATTTGCCATGCCGCTTTTTACTTGAGGTTAGGCTCATTTTGGAGAGCCCCGATGAGTCATAACCACTCCGCGCTGGTGTGGGATGATCTCCGATAGTCTTTCAGGCTTTGTATGACTTGCCGTTAAGACCCTGAAGCTAGGAATTTGGCCTTTGCTTCGTTTGCTGGCATTGCGTCTGCTGTATCAAGACGAATGTTGCAGTGGGAACTAGGGATTTTGCCGTGGCTCCGTTTGTTTGATGACGTTGCGTCTGCTGTGTCGAGACGAACGTTGGGGTGACATCTCGTCTGCGGTATCGAGACGGACGTCGAGGTTGTCTCTAGGTTGCTGGTGAACTGCCGAGGTTTGGAACTAGGGATTTTGCCGTGGCTCCATTTGTTTAATGACGTTGCGTCTGCTGTGTCGAGACGAATATTGGGGTGACATCTCGTTTGCTGTATCGAGACGGACGTCGAGGTGGTGACCACTCTGTGCTGGTGCGAGATGATCTCCGGTTGTCTTTCCGGTTTTATATGAGTTACCGTCAAGACGTCGAAGCTAGGAATGTGGCCTTCGCTTCGTTTGCTTTTGTATGTCCAAATTCTGTTGGAGGACGAACGCTAGGGTTAACATTTCGTCTGCTGTATCGAGACGAACATCAAGGTGGTGACCACTCTGTGCTGGTGCGAGATGATCTCCGGTTGTCTTTCCGGTTTTATATGAGTTACCGTCAAGACGTCGAAGCTAGGAATGTGGCCTTCGCTTCGTTTGCTTTGGTGTGTCCAAATCCTGTTGGAGGATGAACGCTGGGGTTAACATTTCGTCTGCTGTATCGAGACGAACATCATGGAGGTGACCACTTCATGTGAGATGATCTCCGATTGTCTTTCCGGTTTTATGTGAGTTACCGTAAAGACGTTGAAGCTAGGAATGTGGCCTTCGCTTCATTTGCTTTGTCATGTCTGAATCCCTGCTGGAGGAAGAACGCTGAGGTTGACATCTCGTCTACTGTATCGAGCCGAACGTCAAGGAGGTGACCACTTCATGTGAGATGGTCTCCGATTGTCTTTCCGGTTTTATGTGAGTTACCATAAAGACGTTGAAGCTAAGAATGTGGCCTTCGCTTCGTTTGCTTACACTGCGTCTGGTGTATTGAGACGAATGCTGAGGTGGAGCTGGGATTTTGCTATCACTCCACTTTGTTTCGACCATGGGGTCTTTTGTTAACTTTGCATGTACACCCCGCTGGGCTGCGAAGGAATGCCGTTGTTGACATTGCGTCTGTTGTAACGAGACGAATGCTAAGGTGGAGTTGGGATTTTGCCGTTACTCCGCTTTGTTTCGACCGTGAGGTCTTTTGTTGACGTTGCATCTGCCTCCAGCTGGACTGCGGAGGAATGCTGTTGTTGACATTGCGTCTACTGTATCGAGACGAATGCTGAGGTGAAGCTGGGATTTTGCCATCGCTCCGCTTGATGGTGTAACATCTGTGTCCTGTTGGAATGAGGAGGCACACCGTTGTTGGTCTCCAGGCTGTAGACGTGGCCATTGAGATTTGGAACTATGGACTTTGTCATGGTTCCGTTTCGTTGCGATTCCGAGGTCAGTTGTTGACGTCATGTCTGCATCTAGTTGGAGTGAGGAGAAACGCCGTTGGTGATCTTTAAGTTGTCGATATTGACGTCGAGACCCTGAAGTTAGGGACCTTCCTTTGCTTCATTTGTTGACATCGTGTCTGTAATATTGCGACAAATGTCGAGATGGTCTCTAGGTTATCTATGAACCGTCGAGATTTGGCTTCGCTTTCTGGTGGAGCCTGTTGGGAAGGTATTGTTCCCTTTTTATCTGTGCCCCTGGATTGTATACAGGGATCGATGTGATTTCACCTGTAGGGCAAAAAGTTTCATTCTTTCATTTTTTTTTATTCTTTCCGCGATGCTCTATTATTTCAGCTTTTATATCGCGAAGGTCGCGATTGCCCAATCATTTCGGCTATTTTTCGCGGTGCCCAATCATTTCGGCTATTTACTTTATTTTTACTCGCTACTTTTTATTGCGAGTTGCCCAATCATTTCGACTGTTTATTTTATTTTTACTCGCTGTTTTTTTATTGCGAGTTGTCCAATCATTTCGGCTATTTTTCTTTTTACTCGTGCATACATTTTTACTTGTTGATTTTTTTTGCAAGTTGCCCCATCATTTCGGCTATTTCGTATGCATTTTTTTCTTGGGCTCGCTGATTTTTTTTTTTGTGAGTAGGGAATTTGGGGTTTGATACCAATCTTGGCATCAGTATCGCTGCAACTGGGATATTGCCAGGAGCGAATCATCATTTGCCTTGAAAGGACTTGGAATTTAATACCGGTCTAGGCATCAGCATCGCTGCAACTGGGATATTGCCAGGAGCGAATCATCATCTGCCATGAAAGGACTTGGAATTTGATACCGATTTAGGCATCAGCATCGCTACAACTGGAATATTGCCAGGAGCGAATCATCATTTGCCTCTGTCGTTGCCGAACAAAGGTGGCTTAGTAAACAGGGTTAAGGGTCCTGTCGGCTAAGGCTTTTGGCTTCATGAGCCGTAAGGGTCTCACAAAGGTATTTCTCCCTACAAGTCGTGAGGATCTTGTAGGTGTGTTTTCTCCTTAGGGATCGTGAGGATTCCTAAGTGTATGTTCCCCTGTAAGTCGTAAGGATCTTACAAAAGGATTTTCTCCTTATAAGTCGAGAGGACTTACAAGTGTTGTTTGCTGGACAAGCATATCCCTAGTCGCAGATGGGACTTTGTTAGGGAAATATTTATTCGTGCCCGTGGATTGTATACAAGGGTCATTATGAGCCGCTTGTAGGGCAATATCGAAGGTTGTGGAGGCTGCTTAAGAACAGGTTAAGGTTTCTGTAACTTAAGACTTTCAAATCTTATGAGCCGTAAGGGTCCCACAAGAGAGTTCTCCTTACGAGTCGTGAGGATCTTGCAAGTGTATTTTCTCCTTAGGAATAGTGGGGATCCCTAAGTGTGTTGTTCCTTTGTGAGTCGTAAGGATCTCACGCCGGTGGTTTCTCCTTACAGGGTCGAGAGGACCCTATAAGTGTTTCTTAACGAGGTTGCGCCCTTTCGGGTTTTCACAAACACTCGCCGGTAGTCCTGCTGTTTTTACTCACAGAGCCCTCTCGGGTTTTCATCCGTGCCCGTTTTGCTTATGGACATACCGTTTTTTTTTATTCTTTTTATTTTCTTCTTCTTCTTTTTTTTTACGAGGTCGCGCCCTTTCGGGTTTTCACGAACACTCGCCGGTAGTCCTGCTGTTTTTACTCACGGAGCCCTTTCGGGTTTTCATCCGTGCCCTTTTTGCTTATGGACATACCGTTTTTTTTATTTTATATTTTTTTTATTTATTATTTTTTTTATCTCGTCAGCCTGAGAATGCTGCGGTAGTAGTTTAAAAACATTTCGGTCATTTGCAAGTTTTAGGACATTGCGGTCCATCATTAGTTTAAGGACATCTCGGTCCGTTGTTAGTTTAAGGACGTTTCGGTCCGTTATCCAGTTTTAGGACGTAGTGGTCCGTTAGGCTTTCTCTATGAATGAGCATGATGCCCCCGGCATGTCCATATTTTTCGGAGCATGCGGTTGTGGCGGGTTCACCTTCCAAATTTCGGACAACGCGAACTTGCCCTGTTGGTATTGGTCTTCAACCCAGTTCTTGAAGACGTAGCAATCCTCGATCAGATGACCTACCGTTTGGTGGTAAGGGCAATAATTAGGATTATTAATATCGCCTGGCCACAACGGACGTTTTGGACTCGGCAGATTGATGAGTCTGTCACACACTGCCAGCTCGAACAGTCCCCTTGTTTTATCTTGCGAAAACGAGTAAGGACGTTTCAACTTTTCCTGGAGGGATTGCCGCTTGTTGCTTTGGCAAGCAACTGGTCTAGGGTCACCTGATTGTTGGTGAGCGCTGGCGACGAGGGCCTTTTTTCCTTTTCTTTTATCCTTTTTGTTCGCTCCGTTGTTTGCAGGGCCGGGATTCTTTCCGAGTAGCATGCGATTGCATGGCTGAACGTTCTCGCAGCTTCTCAATTCCTTTATTTTTGAAATAGATTCCCCGAGGGAAGAGTTGGGGGTAGCTTCTTCGTCAGAGTCGCTTCCAAAGGTGATAATTTGTGATCCCTTGAAGTCGGCTATATGACAGTCGGCGGTGGCTCTTTTGCGCTCATCTATCGCATTTTTCCGATGTCCACAAGCTTCACACTTTGTCCTGTCGAAGTGTCGCTTTTGAGCGACATACCCTTACCACCAACAGTTAAAGGATTCGCGGTCTTCGGTAGGATGTATGATCTTCTGATGATATAAACAGAAGTTAGGGTGCATCTCTACCTCAGAGAAAGGATTTTCTTCGGAGGGCGGTAGCTTCATTCCTACTGATAGAGCTTTGGCGAACCGTTTCCTCGTCTTGAATTTGTTTTTACCCGCAGTGTATGGCTTTTGATTTGACGGGAATACCTTGGTTCTTTCCAGTATGGCCATTTCATGCTCTTGATTGGCTTTTGCTTTCAGACGAATTTCATTTAGGAAAGCATCGATCAACTTGTCTGACGGCCGCGGAATTTCTGTTTCAGGGTCCGCCGTTGATTTCTCAGCGCAAGGATCCTCCTCATCATCCGTCAGTGAATGAGAAATCACATGACAAGTCGCTACGTAGTCTTCGGATTCATCCGATAAGTTTTCTCCATCGTTTTCATCCTCGACGAAAGAACAAGTTGCCCCCGGCGTGTTCGTCTTCTTTGGAGAGTGCGGCTGTGGGGGGTTTACCTTCCAGCTTTCAGACAGCGTGAACTTGCCTTGCAGGTATTGATCCTCGATCCATCCCTTAAAGACGAAACAATCCTCAATCGGGTGACTTACCGTTTGGTGGTAAGGGCAATAATTAGGATTATTAAGATCGCCTGGCTGCGACAGACGCTTTGGACTCGGCAGATTGATGAGTCTGTTACGCACTGCCAGCTCAAACAGTCTTCTCGTTTTATTCTGAGGAAACGAGTAAGGACGTCCTAGCCTCTCTTCGAGGGATGGGCGTGGACGCACGTTGTTTTGGCGAGCGACCGGCTTTGAGTTGCTCGACTGTTGCTGAGCGTTGGCGACGATGATCGCTTTTCCTTTCTCATTTCGGGGATCGGGTCTTGGAGGAGACGGTCTATGGCCCATCTGGTCCATTTGGGCTAATTTGTCGATCAAGGCCTGGAAGGTGGTCGGCCTGAAGAACATCATGAATTGCGAGATGGTCGCCTGCGGATCGAGAGTGCCCACAAACATGCCTACCGCAGGTGCCTCTTCTATGCGTTGTTCGCATTTCGACCATAGGTTTCGCCATCGTGTTGCGTATTGGACCCACGTTTCGCCGGGCCTTATCCTGGCATTTATCAGTGCTGTAATCGGGGTGCGTTCACTAGCACTCGCGAATCTCTGTGTAAACAGCAGTTCCATCTCTGCAAATGTTTTGACAGAGTCGTTAGGTAGCTCCGAATACCATTCAAAGGCTGTTTCTGCTAAGCTGCCGACGAATTGACGTAGCAACAATTTGTCATCGCCTCCAGTATTGCCGCATAAGGCCCTGAATTGAGCGACATGCTGATGCGGATTCCCTGTCCCTTTATATACGTGGAATTTAGGGATCGTATATCCCGGCGGGTAATTGATTTGGTCATACCAGCTCAGATACGGTCGTCCGGTTCTAACAGTTTGCCCAGCCGCTTCATTCGCCTGATGAACCCGGATCTGCTGAGCTATATATTCGTCTAGGTCGACTTTGGAGATTGCCTCCTCCTTGGCTGTTGATAGAGCCGGCGGAGGATTTGACGTTTCTCCCCTGTCATCTTCAAGGACGATCGGAGGATCTTCAGCAGGAGGGTCCGGCTGTAACATCATCCCTACCATATCTTGGAAGAGGAGCGCCATCTGTTTTATGTTAGCCGCTTGCTCTGCAGCTTCTTTGTCCCTCTTTTCGAGGACTCTGCGTAAAAAGTCAGCGTCGGTTTCTTGTTCTTGACGCTCATCCGAAGACGTTTCAGAGCTTTCTTTTGGCTCAGTGAGTGCAGCCATTGTAGTCATCATTTCCTGAAGCTTTTGTTGTTGCTCCTGGGCTTTCGTCACGGATCGGGTGAGCGGTCGGTGGCCCGCAGAAGTACGGCTTTCCTCCTTTCCAGAAGCCATATAAACAGTGTGCACCACCATGCCCCCAGACTTGGGGCGTTTGTGTTCGGTGTCTTTGCGATTTGCCGAAGACACAGGGGCTTCTTGCGGCCTCCTTTTTTGAGTGATTGGAGTTAAGGGAGCCGTTGTAGTGGGCACCCAAGTAGCTTTTGCTTTTTGTGGTTTGACAGAGTAATCCTTCCCCTGCCGAACCTTCATCTTTTTCTGTCGTCGGAGGCAGTCTTGATCGATCACCGACTCTTGAACCTGTCGCCAGACTTTGTAAATTTTAGAGGACAGCCGTTGAAGGGGATGCTCTAGTTTCTTCTCTGGAATATTCTTCACAGATGAATGAGTTCGCTTTAGCACCGCAGTAGGAGAGTTTCTGCGCACCGAGTTCAGCAACTCAAAGCTGTTCCTGGTTGGAACAGCAGTATCGATCTCCACCATCGGAGCTGACGGAGTTATCCCAGAGGGGGAGTTGCCCCTAGCCTTCCTTACTCGACGCCAGTGGCGACGTCGAGCGTGTCGTGCTGATGGAGTTGTTTCAGCTATAGGGGTGACCTCCTCATGCCCCCTGTGTTGGTCAGAATATACTGGTACCAGCTTTTTAAAGATCGAAGTCCGTTGAACGGGGACGACCAACTTGTCAGAAGCGGACTTCTGAACATGGGAAGCAACCTTGGTGATTTTGCCAGGAACGGGAGTTGGGATGGCTATCCGTTTCGGGATAACGCCTTCTGGTATGGCAGGCTTCTTCATGGGCCCGATGGAGCTCTGGCCTAATCCATTAAAACCTGAAGCAGTGGAGTTGGATGACCCATTGAGAGGGGTCGCGGCAGTGGTAAGTCGATCGAAGACCGACTTCTTTGGAGCTTCTTGCAATGTCATTAGGGCGTTGAAGCTCATTGGTGGGAGCATGGTCCCAAAAAATAGTCCAGTGGTGGCTTGAGCCATCTGCTCCACCGGCATTTTGAAAAGGGAGGCCGCTTGGGGCCCATAAGTCACTCCTCCAGCAATGGCGGAGCGAGAGTTATCGCTGCGGGCGGTGCAGTTCGAAGCCATCGATTTTCTGTTTTCCTGCATAAAGCAAGACACCAAATCTTAGTACCTTGAATCCACAGGCAATCACAGCAAACCGCGATTTGTTCGCGAACACGACACACGAAGTGTGGAGTGGAAAGAGGAAGAGGTCCCACCGGGCGTGCCAGAATCTGTTCCCCTCCGAACGGCGGCCCGGACTTCGCGTCCGTGGCATGAGGTTCGGGGCAGATGCTATTTGGTTTGATCCGTCCACCTCTCCGAAGATGCCAAGTTGATTTATGGCACCTTGTATCGGAGGTTTAGACGGATGCGGCCGATGTAGCAGACTTCGTCAGATTCCCCCTCAGGGTGAGGGGTTTTTGATTGTGGGGACGCTCTTCCCTGCAGGCGCAAGCCCCTGCAGTTAATTACGCTACCGCGTCGCGGTAACAACTTTCTCCTTCTCCAGAATTTCACTTCGTGTCGTGTGTGTTTGTTTTGTTTGTGATTGCCCGTGGATTGTATACGGAGACTGAGTAATGCCGTCGCCCGTAGGGCGTGGATTAGTTCAAATCCGCATTTACTTAGATTTGGGTTTGGTGTTTTTTGGTTCAAGGATGCATTAGTCGCGTTGCGGCTAAGATCAACTTAAACGTTCGTCAAGGATACGTTAGTCCTGTTTTAGACTAAGATCGACCTGACGTAGTGATTGATTTAATTATCTGGCTGTCGGGACTCGTCACCTCTCTGACGTCGTTGAGGGATTACAACGACAGGCGTCAGAGGAGTTCAGAGATGTACCCTTGCACCAAAGTTGATTCGGAGTTTTATTGTTTATTTAAAGATTTAAGGACACATTAACCGTATTTGGGGCTAAGATCAACTTAGACGGGACCGTTTAGATCCGACAAAAGAGCGTTCGGGCTCGATTGCGCTAGTTTAAGGACGTGGCGGTCCATCGCCAGTTTTAAGGACGTGGTGGTCCATTATTAGTTTAGGGACGTTTCGGTCCGTCGCCAGTTTAAGGACGTAGTGGTCCATATTCCAGTTTAGGGACGTGGTGGTCTGATATTAGTTTAGGGACGTTTCGGTCCGATATTAGTTTAGGGACGTTTCGGTCCGATATTAGTTTAGGGACGTTTCGGTCCATTTGGATGTGTGGTCGTTGGGACCCGTCACCTCTTTGACGTCGTTGAATAATTACAACGAGGGATGTCGAAGGAGTTCGGAGATGTACCCTTGAACCGGTCGTGAATTGGTTTAGGAGAGCCACTGTGCTCAATCAGTTTCATTTAAGGACTTACGGCCAGGATTGGGTTAAGTCCAATTTTTTTATTTATTTTGGGCTTTGCCCGACTGGAAAATCGATCCAAACAGGGCTCTGCCCCTTTATTATTTTGCAATTTGATTTGGGCCAGGCCCTTTTAAATAATGGGTTGCGTTTGTGCAGAACCTCAAGAATTTTCCAAACAGGGCCCTGCCCCTTTATTATTTTGTAATTTGATTTGGGCCAGGCCTTTTTAAATAATGAGTTGCATTTGTGCAGAACCCCAAGAATTTTTTTAAGATTTAAGAACAAAAGTGCATAGCACTTTTGATCTAAATTTGGATCAAAGGAAAACAAGTTTTTCTTCTTGTTTTCCCTGATTTTACAGAACCAAGGGTTCACAACAAGTGCAAGGCACTATTTATTTATTGAATTATTCACTTTTTTAATCCTCTGTTCTTCAGAGATTTTTCTCTTCTTCAAAAGAAGTTTTTACCTTTTTTATGTTCTTGATTAATCTTCAAGAGTTCTTTTTCTTCTTTATTTTTTTTATGCCAGAAGTTGATTCTTCTCTGTTGATGATTCTCGAATGAGGTCTGGGGTCCTATTTATAGTACTCACAAATTTGTTGAATTTGTTAACAAGATCTTTTCTGAATAATTTTGGGAATTTTCCCACCATTGGATCTTTGATCCAAAGGCAGAAGAAAATCTTCTGGTTTTGGAAAGAACAGAAAAGATTCATTAAATTTTCATTCTGTTTCTGCGCAACTCCCCAATGAATGACACGTGTCGCGCAGTGGAAGACTTGCGCAACAGTGCTTGCGCAACTGCGCAGACACGTGTCGCGCAGGTGTGCACTTGCGCAACAGTGTTTGCGCAACTGCGCAGACACGTGTCGCGCAGCTGTGCACTTGCGCAACAGTATTTGCGCAACTGCGCAGACACGTGTCGCGCAGCGGTGCGCTTGCGCAACTGCGCAGACACGTGTCGCGCAGCGGTGCGCTTGCGCAACTGCGCAGACACGTGTCGCACTGTGGACCGCTTGCGCACTGCGCAACGCACGGAATTTTAAGCGTTGCTTCAAAAAAATTGAATTTTCAAAATTCAAATGAGCCTTGCTCAGATTGGGGGAACAATCCCTTCACCGGGAGTGACCCCTTTAGCAAAACTAGAAAAAGCCTCAAAAACACTCCATTTAAAATCACTCGATTCTACAACGATATCAAGTTCATTACGCAATAGGTTTTCAGAAAAACCTGTCGTAACTCTCCGTCATTTCAGATAAGTTGTATATAATATTCGTGCTACATTTGTTGGCTTTCGTCAAGGTGTAGTGTGCGGTAGCTATCTGCTGCTTATCTGCTGCATATGATGCGATTGGATTAGGGTAGTCGTGCGGCTTTGTTGGATTTCGTCAAGGGTCGTGCGGGTGGGTTTATTTCAATCAAGAAATGACGTGTTGGACTTGACTAGTAGCCTATGGTTTGTTGGCTTTCGTCAAGGTCATAGGACGCTAGGGGTAAAATATTATTGGGAATTTCAAGTGTTGAAATTTGCAATGAGATTGCATACCTTCTATGAGATAGTTGGATCCCGATACCCGCTGCGAGTAAGAGTTACTCCTGGGAGAGTTTTATACATTACAACTAGTCGATCAAGTAGGTGTCTAGAAAGGTGTTAACGGGGTTACGCCTCTGGGAAAACGAGGTTTACTTTAATTAGGTTCGTATGAAAGCACGGGGGACCTCCCTCAAAGTACCGACACTGGCCTGGCTGAAAGATTGGCGAACTTGTAGCGTGTAATTAATCCCGGCTAGTCTTTCCTTTTAGGGTTTGAAGGAAGATTTGATTAAAACAGTGGGAGACATCCTGATTAGATATATTATATAACCAATCTAATCTTGCAAGAGCATACGCTGAGTGTTTTCTTCTCTCTCTCTCTCCAAGTAGCGACCATATCACGCCTTAATCAAGATAATAAAACGGATATATTGACCGAACCCGCTTGTTATACTCAACTGGGGAACGTTGGTCCCGCTCCAACTTATAATTGTTATAGGACAGAGCAGGAAATTAGGGAATACCAGATTTCCCGTGCCGCCCAAACGAAGAAAGTGCATGCTGATGCATCATCTTCGGGTGTGTTCGTTACATAGAACTGTTTCTCAGTATCCTTTACGTCTTGGGTATGTGATACCGGATCAGGATCCCGCATATGTAATCTGTTACATGGGCTACAGATAGGTAGTGAACTGAGAACGGGTGATAAGTTTCATGAGACAGAAAACGGTGCAAGTGTTGCAGCCAAGTCTGTTGGTCACAGTCACCCTGTATTACCAGAATACATTGATTCTGAACAAATGTTATTAGATACCGAACCTGATATACAAAATCATATCAGTCTCTTTATTAGTAAAGAAAGGATATAATTTTGTATTGTTGGATAATGTTTTGAACATTTCCTATATCAAGAGTTGATCGGTTCAGGCACGTTATCTAAAAGCATTGTCGTTCTAAATCAAACTACAGTTCTAAGTATACGGAACACACACAAGAGGAAGAGTTCAGAAATGAATAAATCCTTCTTGAGGTATTGTAGACTAGGTCATATCAATGCGACCTGACTGGCTGAAGTTACATATAGATGCATATTTAAATTAGTTTGAATTTACATCTTGTGAAACTTGCCGGTCATGTCACAAAGATAAGATGACCATAGCTCTGTTTATTAGAAACAGAGAAAGAGTTAGTGAACTCTTGGGATTGATACATGCTGATGTATGAAGGTCCCCTGTCTACACATGCCAAGACTGGTTCTTTGTACTTCATTACATTCTCTGATGATCTCTCAAGATTCAGACATATGTTCCTGCTGAAACACAAGTCTGAACCTTTTGAGATATTCACAGAATATAAGTTAGAAGTAGAGAACCAAAATACGGGTATAAGTATTATGTCCTTTGGTGAGATCAAGGAGGAGAATACTTGAGCACGGGATTCCTGGACTATTCTAAAGGAGAATGTGATTCTCTCTCAGCATTACTCCTCCGTATACACCATAGCACGATGGTATATCGTGGCGGAGCAATAGCACCCTATGTGATATGGTGTGCTCTATGATGAGTACTACTGAGTTGCCTATTTCCTTTTGGGAGTTATGCACTTGAGAAGCTGCATACCTATTGAATAGGGTTCAAATCAAATCAGTTGCCTACCACTTCATATGTGATATGGAAAGGGAAGAGCCCATATCTTAAGCTTGTTAAGATTTGGGGTTGTCCGGCCTATGTCTAAAAGCAAAATCCGGACAAGCTCGAGGCAAGGTCTGTTATGTAGAACTGGAAATGTTCCAGCTATACAAACTACAGCTGATGATTTGGTAGAACCAAAGGATTCAATAGTTTCCAACGAACCTCAGCCTCTCCGCCGATCTAGTAGGGTTCCTCACCCACCTGAGAGATACTTCGGTTTCTCTATGATAGTGGGAGCGATGATTGCATCATGAGATGATGACCCAACTAGTTTCGAGCTGGCCATCAGGAGTGGGACTCTGTAAGAATGGCTGGGTGCTTATCGATCTGAGATGGAATCCTTATACACCAACAAAGTATGGACTTTGGTTGCTTTATCTGAAGGGTTAAATCCCCATCAAGAGCGAGTATATCTTGAGAAGATTACTTGGTGTACATGGAAAAGTTGAGACTTTCAAAGCTATGCTTAAGTCCATCCAGATCCTACTTGCCACTGCTACATTCCATGACTACGATATCTGGTGGTTGGGTGTCATGACTGCTTTTCTAAATGATGTTTTAAAAGAGAGCGTCTATAAGTACACAGCCAGAGGGCTTCGTAGACAGTGGGAGCAGCGGAAACGTGTGCAAGATGTTTTATATGATAAAACAGGCATCGCAGAGTTGGAACATCTGTTTTGATGTGGTAGTCAAAGAGTTTGACTTCATCAAAATGGTAGATGAACCTTGTATATACGAAAAGGTAGTAGAGAGTATGGCGGTGATCCTCGTAGAGTACGTGGATGACATACTCTTGATAGGGAAGGAGTTTCCTATGCTACGCTCGGTCAATCTCCGCTTATTACAAGGATTCTCCATATAGGATCAAAGTGATACCTCCTAAATCCTGGGTTTTGGATCTATGAGATAGATCTAATTGGATGTTAGGACACTCACTAGTTGTAGTGAGATGGTATCAATCGATCCTGGGGAGAATCACTGGAAAGGTTCCAGGCTGAGAAGGACGACTGAATGTCAGTCGCAGGCATTGTCTATACCCTCCGTGGAGGGACGGTATATTGGAAGAGTTCCAAGCTAGATACCGTGACATACTAGACGATTAAAGGCAAGATACATCGTTACCAAGGATGCTACTAAAGAGGCAGTCTGGATATATATTAGTTCATAAGATGAACTTCGTTCCGACCATTGTGTGACAATGGAGTTGTGGCTTCAGCCAAGGAACTACCGTCCCATCAGAAATCCAGATATAATTCTTAGGCAGTATCACCTGATCATAGAGATGGTTGATCTCCAGGGAGATCGAGGTTAGGAGAGTAGATACAGAGGACAACAGCGCGGATCCACTCACAAAGGCCTTTTTCCCAGTAGAGACTTTTACGGGATGGTTGAGTATGAGATACTTCAACCGCAGCTAATTGTTGGGTATGCGATACCATAACAGATGGCCCTAGTGCAAGTGGGAGATTGTTACTTATATGTATGCCCTAGAGGCCATTACTGTACATACGATGTATATTGTAATGGATGCTTGGACATATATAGGGAGGACTTTCTTGCTCGACATGATAGTATGCTATCTGGTTGTACTTTATCTTAACATGTACTCTGATTGTCTCTATATTACATGTTGATAAAGCCCTTAGGATATGTACTCGACTACTGGGACTATGATGAGATCATACTAGTGGGGCCACGGTAGTCGACGAGTACATCCTATAACTGTTCCTAGTCGAGGGTGTATCGAGACAGGGCATCGATACACCAGAGTAGACTAGCGTATACGCATCTTGACCCATATGATGGGCTATGGATGATCCCATATCCATCGGTGTTTGACATCAAGGATGGTGTACGGGTGCTCAGTGGAGACTGGGTACACTGGACGGACTCGCCGAGAACTCCCAGATGGTATTATACCATACGTCAGATGGCAGTTCTCCGGTGACACTGGTACAGAGTAGTCTGTTGACCCGAGATCGTCATAGAGTTTTGTGTGATTCCCACTGTGCTTTGATTTCCATCATACCACGTCCAAGAGGGCGTGCAAAAAGATGGCTTTTGGGTACAGTCCCGAATCACATGGAGGCAATGAGCGATAGGAGGGGATTCGTCTCTCCCGGTATAGGGAGTTGATGTTGTGCTGTGTTCGATTGGCTATAACCGGAAATCCCTGGCCAGGGTTGCTGAGATTTACTGGTAAGTGTTATCAGTAGTTTCTCGAACTGTTATAGACCTCATATCGACACGACTTATCGAGCTACTGGGGTCTGACGTTTACCACCCCTAGGCGAGATATGCAACATATCAGACGACGAGACCGGACTGTACGGGAGTGTTACTGTTTGGATTCACAGGAGAATGTACAGGCTTGCTTGTTGATCTTCTGAGCACTCAATACCTGGGTGGCTGTTACGTTTAGCTGACCGCTTGCAGCTTGTGGGTTTGATATGATCATCACCTACTGCCAGCGTATTGACGATTCTTTAGAGTCCTACACAGAGGTTTCTTGACTCAGGCAAAACAGAGTAGGAGCACATATGTGATATGTGCGGGACCGAGGATAATGCGATATGTGATACCGTATTATATTCTCGCGATGTTTGATATCAGCCGGGTCATCGGATCAAGTGTTGATTCGATGAATCGGTACGGATAAATATTAGTCGGTTATATGCGATATAGCCGGATTGTCGGATCAAGTGTTGATTCGATAATTTAATGTATAATAATATATATGATATATTAAATTACATTAACTAATATTTGCTCACTAAAAGATTCTTTTTCTCACTCGGGTAATACATTGATATATATGCGATATATGTTAAATGTATTATTTTATTTTGTTACGATAAATATTATATATGTGATATATAATATTGTAACATGATATGATAAATAATGCAACATGTTTTGTAAAGATTAATCAAGATTAGGGTTTGATTTGGGTTAATGACTTCTAGTAGATTCTAGAAGGTTTTCTATTTTGTTTTGGAAAAGATATTTTCAAGTGACTCATTCTTAACTCAACCCAAACCCTAACCCTTGGTCAATTCTCTACAATGGTTAAGTCAACCATGGTTGCATAATTCATCATTATCTCTTTTGCATTATTCATCACAAAAGGATTTCTATTATTGTTCATCTTCTTCCTTCATTCTCTTCATGAAAAAGCTTACTAGTTTTTCTAAAGTGATGAATAAATATGAGAAAAAGATAAATAAAGATAGCAAAAAATCCTACTTCATCATCCTCATCTTCTCTTGCCATTTAGATGAGGGTGTTCACATCATTTCATGAGTGTTAGCTTGTGTTAACGAAACTTCAAGGTAGATCATCTTAGTATCGAAGATCGGAAGCAAAGGTTGCATCTTTCTCTTCGTGGAACCTCTCGAGAGTCCGGAACCCGATGATCGCAGCGAAGGGACCACAACACGGAGCATATGAAGTGAAGGACTGGATCTACAAAGGTTGTAATCCCTCTCACTTAGTGTTAAAGATGTTAACATGTTAGTTTTCGCCTAATCTCTAGTTTAAAGATCCGTATTCGGGTTGTTCGGCACGGCTAAAATTTTAATCGGGCATGGTTGATGCCTCGTAGACCCTTGTGCGCGTGCATAGCAACCCTACATATCACATACTGGTATTATTCTTGGTCCCGCACATATCTCATATGCGCTCCTATTTCGTTTCGCTTGAGCCAGGAAACCCCTGTGTAGGACTCTAAATACTCGTTAATACGCCGGCAGTAGGTGATGATCATATCAAACACCCATAAGCCGTAAGCGGTCTGCTAAACGTAACGGCCACCCGGGTATTGAGCGATCAGAAGATCAACGAGCAAGCCCACTCACACTCCTGTGAATCCAACGAGTAACACTACCGTACAGTCCGGTCTGTTCGTCTGATATGTCGCATATCTCGTCTAGGGGTGGTAAACATCAGACCCCAATAACTCGATAAGTAGTGTCAATATGAGGCTCATAACGGGTCGAGAAACTACTGGTAACACTTACCTGTAAATCCCTAAAACAGCCTTGGCCAAGGACTTCCTGTTATAGCCAATCGAGCACTGCGCAACATCAACTCCCTATACCGGGAGAGACGAAACCCCTCCTATCGCTCATTGCCTCCATGTGATTCGGGACTGTACCCAAAAGCCACCTTTTTGCATGCCCTCTTGGACATGGTATGATGGAAATCAAAGCACAGTGGGAATCACACAAGACTCTATGACGATCTCGGGTCTACAGACTAACCAGTACCAGTGTCACCAGAGAACTGCCATCTGACGTAAGGTATAATACCATCTGGGAGTTCTCGGCGAGTCCGTCCAGTGTACCCAGTCTCCACTGAGCACCCGTATATCATCTCTGATGTCAAACACCAATGGATATAGGATCATCCATCGCCCATCTATATGGGTCGAGAAGCTACACGCTAGTCTACTCTGGTATATCAATGCCCCGTCTCGATATACCCACGACTAGGGACTTTGAAGGATGTACTTATGGACTACCACGTCCCCACCAGTATGATCCGCATCATAGTCCAGGTAGTCAAGTACACATCCTAAGGGCTTTATCAACATGTAACAGAGAGACAATCCGTGTACACATTAAGGTAAAGAGTAACCAGATAGCATACTATCATATCGAGCAAGAAAGTCATCCCTATATATGTCCAAGCATCCACTACAATATACATCCTATGTATAGTAATGGCCTCTAGGGCATACATATAACTAACAGAAACCTTGTGGTTCCCAATTGTTTCTCCCCGTTCTTTGATTCTGATACTAGGATTTGGGCGACTTGAGTGGAGTTATGTAATTGTAACTATGAACTGCAGCATGGTTACAATACGATACTCTATTTAAGTAACTTGGAGTCCTAGTCTTGATTCACTTCCTTGTCTCATGGTAGTTATATTGCCTTGCTTCTCTTGCTTTCCAGTTCATGTTTATCGCAAGCTTGAATTTTGTTTACCGTGCTTATCTTCTTCGGTGTTTGGCTTCAGGTGAAATCGTGTCAGGTATCCTACTTGATTATGTCTTCCCCGCATTAGAATTATTCAATTCTGGTGCATCCCTTTGTTTGTTGTTGTCTTGGGAATGGATTTCATCGGCACTTTCCACGCTCACATTGATTGTAGAGCAAAGAAAGTGAATTTCCAGATTCACGGACATCCGAAGTTTGTTTTTGCGGAAGGAAGCAGTTCTGTCGGGCCAGTCGAGTTTAGAGCTAGGCCGACAACTAATGTTCTTTCGTCGACGGAGGTTGCTAAAGATGAAGCGCCAGCTGTTGTTCGAGATTTCATGGACGTGTTTGAAGACATATCAGGTTTACCGCCGAAGCGAGACATGGAGTTCGCGATTGATCTTGTTCCTGGTGCAGCGCCAGTTTCTAAAGCGTACTATCCAATGACACCAGTGGAGTTGGAAGAAGTCAAGAGCAGGTTACTGAATTACTTGAGAAGGGTTGGATTCGCAGCAGCAATTCATCTTGGGGAGCTCCAGTTCTTCTAGTAAAGAAGAAAGATGGCACAAGGAGGATGTGCATCGAGTATCGAGAATTAAACCGGGTGACTATTAAGAATAAGTACCCGATCCCTCGCATTGACGAATTATTCGAGCAAATCTATGGCGCGAGGGTATTCTCGAAGCTGGATTTGCGATCCGGATATCATCGGGTTCGAGTTAAATCAGAAGATATTCGCAAGACTGCGTTCAGAACTCGGTATGGACATTACAAGTATTTAGTGATGCCATTCGGAGTCACGAATGCGCCGGCGATATTTATGGAGCATGTAAACCCGTTTTGATTCCTGTTTATGATTTATCCTGGCTTGTTATATGGATCCGTGCATTTTCATTTTTGTTTATATTGCATACTGGACATTACAAGTTTTGATTCCTGTTTATGATTTATCCTGAGCTTAATGATCTTGGAGAAAAAGTTGATGGCAAAATGGAGAAAATTGAAAAGAGTAATGCTTTTCATACCGGTGCGGTGGATTCCATGTAGCCTATATAGATTCCACCACACCAGTAGGAAAAGTATTACTCAATTGAAAAACTCTTTGCAAATGTGAAGTTTCAAATTGAAGTGATTGTTATTCTTATAGCCTTAAACCTCATATGTACTTTAATTATCATGTTGTATGCAACTTATTTAAATTAATATAATTTTGGTTTGCACTGTGATGATAGTTTATAAATTGAATCTCGATTTGAATATGGATTTGCTTGGAAGCTAGAATACTGTAAATTTGTGTTTTAAAAAGCAGAAATAATGAGATTTATCCATAGGATGAATTACTCTAAAAATACCTTAATTACCTTTTTCAGTAAAATACATTGTAGTTTATTCTATTGCAGTAAAAACCTTAGCTGCTGTTTTCGAGGGTATTTTAGTGAAAAAATCCCTTCAATGCATCGTTTAAGGTGTTTCAATGTAATAAAAAATCATCAAGGTATTTTAGTGAAAAATTGCAATAGTTAATGGTATTTTAGTGTAAGTTGCCCTTACCCATATTGCACTTATCTAAAACCTGGAAACGGTCATGGTATAAATACTTGGAAGTGGAAAAACCTGGCAAATGCTTTTTGCAAACCTGAACTAATAAGTAAAAAGGATGAGAATAATACGAGTGCCAAATTGAGAAAACCTTGTACAAAAAATCATGGTATAAATACTTGAAAGTGGAAAAACCTGGCAAATGCTTCTTGCAACCTTGAACAATAAGTAAACAGGAGGAAAATAATTTGCTTAGAAAGAAAATAACACACTTATATAAGAAGCTAGCTCCATACATAATGAATATCAATCAGCAAATCCAAATATTACAACAACAACAAATTAAAAAAATACACACACATCCAGATTGCATATATGAAAAGAGACTATCCAAAAAGATGCAAGATATAACATATCAATATATAAGATATCAATTCTATTGATAAGGGTAACACATCTATATAACAACCAAATCCATACATATCACTAGTCCAAATAACACCAAATTAACTAACATATCCAAGTTACAATAAACTAACACATCTAAATAACATGGTTCAAGTTATTAATTGCCACTCCAAAATGCTGCCGCCGCCGCTAATAACTGCTACAAAATATTGTTGCTGCAAATAGTTGCTATAATATGCCGCCGTCGCCGCTATTAACCACTACAAAATGCTGATGTTGCTGCTTCTTGCTCCAAAATGTTGTATGCTAACAAATCCTATGTACATGAAACAACAATATATAAGATGGATGAGTAGTCCATGAGCTTGTGAAATCAACATTTGAAATATAATAAGAACTTTGCTTGGTTATAAACATTAAGTTTGTAACTTATTTTAAAATTACCTTATAGCCTCTATGGTGCTCTATTCACATGTGCTCTCCCCCCCTCTAATAGGACCTCTTCCTCTAATGGAAATAATCCTTCCTCTTGTAGTAGTCAGGGGTGGACTTCCATACCTTGGTGATGTTTGCATATTGTGTTTATTTCAATTTTATCTCTATTTTGGAATGGGAGCAATTAGATGGGGAGCTAAGATATATGATTGTATGATATTTCTATGGTTCATTATCTTCTCTTTAATTAGATAGGATAGGATGGAAATCAAACATTTGTTTCCAAAAATAAACATCGACAAAGAAATTATCATTATATAGGTGAAGATTTTCTAGAAGAGTTTGGAGATTTGTTTTGAGTTTTGCAAGAATGTCTGAAATTAAAATCCAAATAATCTGAAGCAATTTTAATGTATCTTAACTTATGGCCAAGCTGCAAATTAAGCAAGGCATGTCGTTAAAACAGTATCACTCCAGTACTTTTTGGAACATGCATATGAAACAACAAAAAACGAGCAATTTCCAATAAATGACACATTTTCCGTTCAGCAAACCCTATTTTGTTGAGGGGCATATAAGCAAGACGCCTGATGTACAATCCCATTATCAGCAAGATATTTATCGAAATAATCAAAAACATTCTTTTTCATTATCTGTACGTAGGATTTTCAACGACATGCCAAATTTGTTTTGAACTTAGGGTTTGATGGTAAAGGTTGGCGGCGGCTAGGGTTTGGTGTTGACGATGGTTAGGGTTTGGCGAAACATGGCTTGAATACCATGACAAGGAATCGAAGTTGTATCAGCCCATTTCTTCCAACGTTGCGGAGATGAACAAGCAACGTGATGTTGCAGAGATGAATAAGCAACGTGAGATGCTGAATGTTGTGCGATTTTTATCAAGTCTTCCCCCGGAGTATGAGTCCGTTCAATCTGCTATTTTAGAGAGTTCAGAGATTCCGACCTTTTATGAGGTATTCTCCAGGTTACACCGTTCTCGTGTGTTAGATCCCTTGTCTAATGTGCGTGGTGATAGTAGCGTGAATAAGTTTGCATTAGTGACCACATCCGGCAGTACACGTAGTCGTGGTCGTGTCTATTTTTGTGGTGGTAGTCTTGATGGAGGACACGGTCATGGTGGTGGTCAAGGTAGAAAGTTGTGCACACACTGTGGGAAATCGAGACATTTCTTTAACTTTTGTTGAGATCTACATCGCAGACCTTCCGCTAATCATGCATCCTCTCAGGGTGATATATTGGAGCACTCACATCCCACCGCTCTATCTGATACAGCATCTTTGGCCTCAAAGATGATATTTATTTATGAGGATGAGTATCACAACCTCCTCTCTACTCAGCAGCCTGCTTCTGTTACCACAGTAACCCATGCTTCAGGTACTCTTATAGCTTTTAGTGCTACATGCTCCGGATCATTGATTCAGGTGCTACAGATCATATGACAATAAATCATTATTCTTTTATTTCTTTCACACCGTCTTCTAAAAAATCTTGTTTCACCTTAGCCGATGGATCCTCCTCCTCTGTCACTAGAGGTGGGTCGGTACATCTATCTAAGGATCTTTCGTTTTAATCTATTTATCATGTTCCTGGATTCCCTATTAGCTTATTGTCCATCAGCAAACTTACGTGATCGTTGAATTGTTCTGTAACATTTTATCCTTCACATTTTATCTTTCAGGATCTGCAGAACAGGAAGTTAATTGGTGGCGGGCATGAATCTTAATGCTTTTATTATCTGAACAAGGATGATATTTTTTCTTCGGGTTCCGCAGTTTTGCGTTCATCAGTTTCTCCTCTTCAGCTCCACTGTCAGATGGATCATCCCAATTTGAAGGTTCTTCAGAGTTTAGTCTCGCATCTTAGGTCAATAAAATCACTTGATTGTAAATCATATCAATTTGGTAAACATCATCGTGTATCTTTTCCTATTTCTGAGAGTCGCATGTTGAACCAATTTTATTTAGTGCATTCAGACATTTTGGGTCTCTTCAATGGGCCATCATATCAAGGTTTTAAATATTTTGTCATATTTGTGGATGATTTCTCTTGTATCACTTATTTGAACTTGATGAAAAATCGCTCTGATACCATGATAAGGAATTTCAGGAAAAATAAAATTCTTTCCTTAGCTAATTCATGAAGGAATACATATATATATTTATACTAGAGTTTACGGATACGGGTTTGGATCTAATATCAAAAGTCCAACTGCTTTATCACACATTATCTCTAATATTTTCCATTTGATAGAACATCAAAATATGAAGAAATTCATGATCATACTTGATATCCTTTAAGTCAAACTGATAAGCCTACTTTACTAACAAAAGTTGAACCTTTAGAAGGTTAGCTATAGTAATACAGTATGTTAGTAAATTATCTAAAGTACGTAAATACATGAAACATTAATAATAACTCTCATGAATCAGCAAAAAGCAAAAACTAACTAAATAAATCTAAGGATTTTCCTTACTTTGTATGTTTCAAAAGTATCAAAAATTCGTAAACATATATCACTTGCGCGACTTTCACTTATCACAGAGAAGGCACGATGCCTCTCTGGTCCGAGAAAGATTCAAGATTTCGGCCAAAACTACCGATACGTGGTGGTTTCGTATCGGTTTCGGTGGAGACCGATACAAAACCAACCGAGACCGATACGAAACAAACCAAACTATATTGTTTCGGCCAAAACCTCTAAAAACTTATTTTTATACCATTTTTACTGTGATTGTAATCATTGTAGGCCTTTGTTGTTGGAAATCCGCAAAAAAGTAAACTCAAACCCTATATTAATATTTATTTAAGTACACTTTTCAATATATTTTGCATAATTGATGGATTTTTAAATACTAGGATCGTTATCTTGTAATATAGAAGCATAAATTTAAGTATTTAATATATCTACACTTTGTATGTTGTATTACAGTTGAAATTGAAACCCGAACCGGGATTATCGAAACTTAGCCGAAACCCAGCGAAACTAATAAAATTATGAGAGACTGGAACAGAAACCGAGCTCTCGTACCTTTGGTCCGAAGCTTCCTTTCCCAGAAAACAACCCAAGACCAAATGCCACGGCATCGGCTGATGCTTGAGGAACCTGGATCATTAGATACAAGAATTATTTGGTTTCTAAAAGACACCGATGACAAATATTGTGATTAAGGAAAGAGATTTAGAAGTTTAAAATTTAAGAAAAGTTGCCTCAATTGCTTTAAGTAACGAAACAGGTAAAAATTTGTGGTCCCTTTAAAAACAATAATGTTAAGAAATAGATTTAGAAATTTAATACAATTGAAGCATTTTCAAAATGCAGCCTTTCAAATAAATAAACAATACCGAAATGCAAAATGGTGAAAAGTCTTTAAAATCATGAGAAATTTTCTTTAAAAGTTGAGAAGGTTTCAAATATTTTATAAACGAAACAAAGGAATGAGCTGTATCCAAAAAGGCTAGATGAAAAGATCAAGGTACCATGAATAATTGATTACTTAAGCAAAGTAAATTTGGTGAAAGCCACAATCACGAATATGTGTACAATCGAAAGAGCCTCTGGTCGACATATTCAGGTCAATCTAATAATGGAGAGAACTTGAAATTGAATGCTTATTAACAAATGTCTATAATGGGATGATAATAAGAAGAGAATCAATGATAGGTGTATATTAACGTGGAAAAATTAGACATTATTAAAAGACAATAATTAAGTCCGTAGATAGATTAAATCAGTAAAGAATCGGGATTAAGACAGTTATAGATGGAAAATCGATAATAGTTGTGGGAATGGATTCAGAAATTTGGTAGTAATAATACGGAAATAGATTTGGAAATTTTAAATTTCGATAAAAAATTGATTTAAGTCATTTTTAAAAACGAAATAAGTGAAAAGGCTTAAAATAACATTATAGTGAATTTAAAAATTGTGAAACTAAGGAAAAATATGTGTATAATCAAAAGAGTCACGGGTTGACATATACACGTCGATCTAAAAATAAAACAGACTTGAACTTGAATGCCTTTAGATAAATGTTCATAGGACAACGGTTACTGAAACAAAACCATTAAATCATGAATGTGCAATCAAATAATAGAGAGGACGTGGATTTGAAAGTCTATTGATAAATGTTCATAGGAGGGCGGTAACAGTGCATTTAAAAATTGTGAAATAAAGGGGAAATATATGTACAATCGAAAGAGTCACGACCAGACATATACACGTCAATCACATAATGGAGAGGGCGCAGATTTGAAAGTCTATTGATAAATGACCATAGGAGGGCAGTAATAGTGTATTAAAAAGGTAAAATTAAAGAGAAATATTTGTACAATCGAACGACTCGCGGGTTGACATACACATGTCGAACTAATAACGGAGAGGACTTGAAGTTGAATGCCTTTTGATAAATGTCAATAGGACGACGGTTGTAGGAACATAATCAATGGATCATGAATGTGTACAATCAAAAAGACACGGGTTGACATAATCACGTCGATCAATGGAAAGGACTTGAGCTTGAATGCCTATTCATAAATGCCTATAGGAGGAACGATTATAGAAACCGAATCAATAGTGGTTGCATATTTTTTATGAACACGAGTTTGGTACATTATGGAAAGACAATAAACAAGTAGGTAAATTAAATCAGTAAGAAATCAAGAATATGACAGTCAGGGCAGGAGAATCAATGACAGGTGCATATGGAAATGCATTCAGAAATTGGGAAGTGGTAATAATGCGAAAATTGATTTAGATATCTAAAATTTAGATTAAAAATATATTTCAGTCATTTTAAAGAACGAGACAAGAGAAAAGGCTTAAAATAACTTAATTATGCATTTAAAAATAGTGAAACTAAGGAAGAATAAGTATACTATCAAAAGAGTCATGGGTTGAAGTTTACACGTCGATCTAAAAATTGAGAGGAATTAAACTTGAATGCCTTTAGATAAATGTTCATAAGACAACGGTTATTGGAACAGAACCATTGGATATGAATGTGTACAATCGAAAAAGTCACGGGTTGGCATATACGCGTCGATCAAATAATGGAGAGGACGTAGATTTGAAAGTCTATTGATAAATGTCCATAGGAGGACGGTAATAATGCATTTAAAAATAGTGAAATTAGGGGGAAATATGTGTACAAATGAAAGAGTTACAGGTTGACATATACACGTCGATCAAATAATAAAGGGGCGTGGACTTGAAAGTTTATTGATCAATGTGCAAAGAAGGGCGGGAACAATGCATTTAAAAATAGTGAAATTAAAGGGAAATATGTGTATAATCGAAAGAGTCATGGGCTGACATATACAAGTCAATCTAATAATGGAGAGGACCTGAACGTAAATGCCTTTTGATAAATGTCAATATGATGACG
Source organism: Agapanthus africanus (assembly GCA_030015575.1). Taxonomy (NCBI): domain Eukaryota; kingdom Viridiplantae; phylum Streptophyta; class Magnoliopsida; order Asparagales; family Amaryllidaceae; genus Agapanthus; species Agapanthus africanus. Next base: position 307,548,202 of record CM057339.1, read on the forward strand.
GTTATAGAAACATATTTAGTGGATCATGAATGAGTACAATCGAAAAGTCATGGGTTGACATAGTCACGTCGATCAAATAATGGAGAGAACTTGAGCTTGAATGTCTATTCATAAATTTCCATAAAAGAAAAAGATAATAACCGAATCAAAAGCAGGAGCGTATTTTTTATGAACACGAGTTTGAGGACATTATAAAAAGACAATAATTAAGCATGTAGGTACATTACATAAATGAGGATTTAGTGTTAAGATAGTCATAAACAAGAGAATCAATGATATGTGCATTTGGAAATGGATTCAGAAATTTGAAAGTAGTAATAATAAAGAAATATACTCAGAAATTTAAAATTTAGATAAAAATAGATTTAAGTCAATTTAAAGAGCAAGACAAGTGAAAAATCTTTAGATAATATTATAGTGCATTTAAAAATAGTGAAACTAAGGGAAAATACGCGTATAATCAAAAGAGTCACGGGTTGACATATAAACATCGATCTAAAATTGCAGAGGACTTGAACTTGAATGCTTTAGATAAGTGTTCATAAAGCAACGATTATAGCAACATAACTATTGGATCATGAATGTATACAATCAAAAAGTCACGAGTTCATATATTCACGTCGATCAAATAATGGAGAGGATGTGGATTTGAAAGTCTATTGATAAATGCCCGGTAATAGTGCATTTAAAAATAGATGTCTATAATATATCAAGTTGGATTGGATATATGAAGCGGGTTTAGTTCGGGCTGGGGTTTAGGGGTCGGGCTGACGGGTTTAACACTAAACTCATACCCAACCCGAAATTATTTTATCTAATTTTCAACCCGCCCGATCGGGTTCGGATGGGTGTTGGATATCCAAAATACCTTGAAAAACCGGGTCAGGTCAGGTTTGGATTAACCCAACCCGACTTTCACCCCTAATTATTATAGTCACGTCAATCAAATAATGGAGGGGACTTGAACTTGAATGTTTATTCATAAATGTCCATAGGAGGAATGGTTATAGGAACCGGATCAATAGTATGTACATATTTTTTGTAGACACGAGTTTGAGGACATTATGAAAAGACAATAGTTAAACTTGTATGTAGATTAAATCAATAAGGAATCAAGATTAAGATAGCCATAGACATGAGAATCAATGATAGGTGGTGCATATAGAAATGGATTTAGAAATTTGGAAGTAGTAATAATCCGGAAATAGTTTCGAAAATCTAAAATTTAGATAAAAAATAAAATTAAGTTGTTTTAAAGAACGAGACAAGAGAAAATGCTTAAAATAACTTTATAGTGCAATTAAAAATAGTTAAATTAAGGAAAAATGCGTGTCCAGTCAACAAGAGTCACGGGTTGATATATACACGCCAATCTAAAAATTGAGAGGACTTAAAACATGAACGCCTTTAAATAAATGTTTATTAGACAACGGTTAATGGAACAGAACCATTGAATCATGAATATGTACAATCGAAAAAGTCACGAGTTGACATATTCGCGTTGATCAAATAATAGAGAGGACGTGGATTTGAAAGTATATTAATAAATGTCCATAGGAGGGTAGTATCAGTGCATTTAAAAATAGTGCTATCAAGGGAAAATATGTACAATCGAAAGAGTCACGGTTAACATATACACAATGATCAAACAATGGAGAGGACGGGGATTTGAAAGGTTGTTGATAAATGTCCAAAGGAGGGCGATAATAGCACATTTAAAAATAGTGAAATTAAGGGGGAAATATGTATATAATCGAAAGAGTCATGCATTGAAATATACACGTCGAACTAATAACGGGAAGGAGCTGAACTTAAATACCTTTTGATAAATGTCAATAGGATGACGATTATAAGAACATAATCAATAGATCATGAATGTGGACAATAAAAAAATCACGGGTTGACATAGTGGCGTCGATCAAATAATGGAGATGACTTAAGCATGAATGTCTATTCATAAATGTCCATAGGAAGAACGGTTATAAGAAGCGAATCAATAGTAAGTGCATATTTTTTGTAGACATGAGTTTGAGGACATTATGAAAAGACAATTAATCAATAAGGAATCAAGATTAAGAAAGTCATAGACAGGAGGATCAAGATAATTCAGAGATTTAGAAATAGTAATAATACGGAAATAGATTCAGAAATTTGGAAATAGTAATAATATGGAAATAGATTCGAATAACTAAAATTTAGATTAAAAAATAGATTTAAGTCATTTTAAAGAACGGGACAAGAGAAAAGGCTTAAAATAACTTTATAGTGCAATTAAAAATAGTGAAACCAAGGAAAAATACGAGTACAAACAACAAGAGTCACAGGTTGACATATACACGTCGATTTGAAAATGGAAAGGACTTAAACTTGATTGCCTTTAATTAAATGTACATTAGACAACGGTTATTGGAACCGAACCATTGCATCATGAATGCGTACAATCGAAATAGTCACGGGTTGGTATATTCACGTCCATTAAAAAATGGAGAGGACGTGGATTTGAAAGTCTATTAATAAATGATCATAGGAAGGCGGTATTAATGCATTTAAAAATAGTCAAATCAAGTGGAAATGTGGACAATCGAAAGAGTCACGGGTTAACATATACACGTCGATCAAATAATGGAGAGGACGTGGATTCGAAAGGCTATTAATAAATGTCCAAAGGAGAGAGATAATAGTGCATTTAAAAATAGTGAAAATAATCACTACTACAAATAAGGGTTGCCCCTACGGATATATCCGTAGGGGCGAAAAAATAACCTGTAGGTGCAAACGCTGTAGGTGCAAGTCGAAGCCCTGAACATGCCCCTACGGACTAAAACTTGCCCCTACGGAGTTATGTTTAGGTACCTTTTCCCCTACGGATTAGGCCGTAAGGGTAAAAAAAATATTTTATTTACGGTTTTTTAAAATAGATTTCTTGTAACTACGGATGAATCCGTAGGGACATGTAATAGCCCCTACGGATACATGCGTAGGTACATATCCGTAGGGGCAAAATTTCAGAATTCCTGATATTCTGCCCCTACGGATACAGCCGTATGGGCATTTGTTTAGTCCTACGGAAATATCCGTAGGGGCACACCAACCCCCCTGAAACTGAGATCAGGGGGGAAAATATCAGCTAATTCTAATATTTTGCCCCTACGGTTTAAGCTGTAGGGGCAACATGTGTACCTACGGATTAATCCGTAGGTATATATTATCTGTTTTTTTTAATAAAAAAAGGCTGCCTGATTTATTCTCGCCCTGTGCACAATAATATATACATCAATCAAATAAAAAATTAATCATCACACAACATATATCGCAGTATTCATAATCACATCTCATGCATATAATATACAAAAGAAACCAAAAAACTGAATATGATATAAATGTAAACCAATATCAATATTGTCCAAAATGTTTCAAAATGTAGTACAATATGTATCATATAAATAAATACATGTTTCAAAAAATAAGAATCAAAAAGCTACCCTAGCTCGGTCCACCTCCACCTCTGATAAATGCTAGAATCTGGCACGCCTGCTCCTCGGTCAATAAACCATGCAATTCGGTGCGTGCGGGAGTCTGAGCGGGCTGTGGAGCTGGCGATGTGGCCTGCGTAGCCGCCATCGAGGTAGTGGCTTGCGGAGCCACGGCTGTAGGAGTCTGAGCGGGCGGTGGAGCTATAGGAGCTGTCTGCGGAACCGCAGCCGATGTAGTGTCTTGCGGAGCCGCAGCCGAAGGAGATGCGTGTGGAGGCTCGGCCGATGTACCCTGTCGCGACTGGACCTAAGGTGTGTAATAAGCGTGTAAGAACTGTGTATTATTCGAATTCGTATCATTATCAAGTTATTTCGAAACCCCATTTGGATATCTAGTTTGGAAAACCGTAGTTTATTTTAATTAGATATGTATGTATGATTAATCAAACCTAAGTCTACAACCAAATAAGCTCAGGCTACGTACTAATATTGGATATGTTGATATCTATAATATGACATGATATTTTACTATAAAGTAGTATACATACCAACATCTCCTTCAACTCCTGAACGGTGGCCTTTAAGCTCTCCAGTTCCTGCTGGACACGTCGCTCACTGGAGACGGAGGAAGTAACCGCCGGGGTGGAGTCCAACCTCATATGGGCCCTACTAGGGCCCAGTCCCCGGCCTCTCTCCCAACCTCCGTGGTGCCCTCCGTGTGCGGCGTCCAGGACCGGGCTCAGCAGCCTCGGATCGCTCTGTCCGGTAAAATCGATCCCCGAGGCCTCGGCCTGCTCAACCACCCACTCCTACACCCACATTAAGCAGTAAAGTATAAGTATAAAATTTAAATTTGAACCTTCCAAAACTAAAATTTCAAATATGGGTTGAATAAATGTCAACACTTACGCAATACTCCTGGGTAGCGACGTCGGGATATCGAAGCTCGCCCATGGCGGGATCTGTCGAGGTGCTGTGGACGGCAAGATATGCGGACAGCACGCTCGGTGTACCACCTTGCGCCACGGTCTGAGATGTCTGCAATATTAGAAAATAAATCTTAATATTAGATATATTAGAAAATAACTCTTAATATTGCAGAATATCACAAAGGTCGGTCTATTGTAATTTACCGATAACTCCATGGCTCGAGTAATATTCCTCGAGCCACCTGTGTAAGTGGGGCGACCCCTCTTCGCCGACTTCTTGTTCTCTGTATCCTGAGCGGCCTGTTTCTACACAACGCATTAACATTTAGTTTTCTAATTAAGGAACACAAAAAAATAAATTATATCCTAAACAATTTATTACATTTAAAATACATACCTGTTTGTGTTGGGAGTCAAAATATTCGCACAATAGAGGCCATGTCTCTACGTCGACTCTCGCAAACGCCGGAGTAGATAGGAGGGCCGCTCTCTCTGCCTCGGGGGTCGCCATCCACAGGGAGTAGCATTCGGCCTTCAGCTCATTCCTGTTGTATCGGACCTTGGTCTGCATGTTCTTCATCAGGCCATTGTACAGAGCATGAAGGTCGAGTACCCTCCCAGGGTGATCAGGGTCGGGTACAGGCTGAAAATCGTAATCCGACTGAAAATACAAAAAAAAAACATTGTTATTAGATTGCAAGTGTTAATAATAAATATATTGGATAAATCAAATGAAAATATATATTAATACGTACCCGAGCCTGATCAAAGAAGAGGGCGAATGAGCGCTGGTGCTGCTCGCCCCACTTAACGTGAAGTGGATAGTTCTTCACGAGCCGGCTCTCGTCCCCCATAATTAGGAAATTAAAAATAGATTATATAAGTAATTGCAAAAAGAATGTGTAGATCAATAATATAACGTTCTAAATCAATATGCATGCACTATAGGATATATAAACATACCCGCAGGTGCGGTGGTGTCACCACCTATAGCTAGACAATAATAAAAATTGCTAAGTAAGAGCAAAAGGAATGTGTGTATATTTATGATATAGCATTCTAAATCAATATACATGCACTATATGATATATAAACATACCTGGAGAAGCAGGAGTGGCCTCTGTCCCAGATGTGGACGCATCACCAACAACTAGACAATCAAACATTGACAATATAAGTAATTTTGCCATAAACAGATGGGAATGGAGGTCCAAGAAGCTCTTGATGACCATCAAAGTGAACCGTGTCTAACCTATAGGGGTGGTCTGGAGGCAGGAAACGTCGATGGCCGCAATAACAAACCTTCCTGCTAAAATTCAAGAATTTCGATGTTGTGTGTTCATGGAAATGAGGACATGCTTTGTGACCATGTACGGACCAACCTGATAGCATTCCATACGCAGGAAAGTCATTAATTGTCCACATTAAAGCCGCACGCAGTATGAAGGTTGTATTTGTGTTTGCATCATATGTCTCTACACCATCAATGAACAAAGATTTCAACTCCTCGATCAGAGGTCGGAGATAGACGTCAATATTGTTCCCCGGTGAGTTTGGTCCGTCGATAAGAAGTGGCATCATAAATTATGATTGGTCCATAGCCAACCAAGGTGACAGATTATAAATTATCATTACAACGGGCCATGTGCTGTGACTTCCAGCCATATAGTTGAATGGGCAGAAGCCATCTGTAGCCAGTCCGAGCCAAACATTGCGAGGATCGCTACTGAATATTGCGTGCCTCTTATCGAAATCCTTCTATGCCGGTGAATCTCTTGGATGGCTCATTTTCCATCTTCACTTGGAGGAACACAGTGATGCCAAATCATTGCCTCGGCTGTTTTCTTGCACCTGAATAGCCTCTGTAGCCTCTGTGTTATGGGAAAGTATCGTGCTATCTTGACAGGTATATCAGGCTTCTTATCAGAATCTTTCGGCTTATACCTGGCCTCTCCGCATGTTGCACCTGAAGGCGTTTGCTTTATACATTCTTAACTTGTCCACACGGGACAAATCTATGGGTTACCATACGATTGAATTTTCTCGTCGCGTAGACTATACGACGGTTGTTAGTATCGAGCTATACCGTCCGATATTTAACAATCTTCGTATAGTTCTATGTCACGACGAACATCGCACGTATGTTAACCGATAGACGGGGACTAAGTGGCGCTTTTAGTTTCATATATGAGTATCGATGAGAATATGAAGGTTTCATATTATCATCGAGTATCATATATTGGTTTTAACTTGAACATCTCGAATCACTCTCTAATTATGCGTTTGTTGTGTATTCTTGTTGTATGTGTGTGTTTCGGCTGTCGGGGGTAGGCTTCTATCCTATTAAGAATGTATAGAGCGAACACCCATCACTTGTGCTTTCAACCGTTTCGAGTAAATTTCGGCAGCACCTCCCCGTTGTTCTCCGAGTACACTGTAATAGAATAGATAATCTTTTCAAAGCTGTGAAACAACGTTGAAATGAACATCTAATCTATCTTTGTACACGGAGAACCAGCGGAAAGGTACCGACGAAATATCTCGAAACGGATGAAAACACAAGTGAATGAAGGCGTTTGCTTTATACATTCTTAACTTGTCCACACGGGACAAATCTATGGGTTACCATACGATTGAATTTTCTCGTCGCGTAGACTATACGACGGTTGTTAGTATCTAGCTATATCGTCCGATATTTAACAACTTTCGTATAGTTCTATGTCACAACGAACATCGCACGTATGTTAACCGATAGACGGGGACTAAGTGGCGCTTTTAGTTTCATATATGAGTATCGATGAGAATATGAAGGTTTCATATTATCATCGAGTATCATATTTTGGTTTTAACTTGAACATCTCGAATCACTCTCTAATGATGCGTTTGTTGTGCATTCGTGTTGTATGTGTAACATGATTTTAAACCATTGAGATCAAGATTGATAGAACTGATCATCCTTCATTGCAATGGCATTCATCTACCAAAAACTATTATTGCAATGGCATTAATCTATAACAATCAACAATTAAAACTACAAATGTAGGATACTGATATCATAAAGCGTTATACGCAACATATGAATTCACATGACTGAAACATGCATCAAAAAACATGTTCATCCAAAAGAAAGGCCACTGTCAACAAATATAGACAAAGGATTATTATATTAACTATGAAACATATTAGAAAAAGGATAGAAGTTCAAGATGTTAATAACACGATGATAATCAAAGCAGTTGCGTACAGATGCTAAAACCGAATATGTGACACGATATTCTTGTAAAGATAGACATGTATTAAAAGAGGAGGCGCCCAAGTAAAATCCATAACTAAATCCCTATCTTGCCCTTCCTTTTCTTCAAATCAGAAATGTATCTTTTTTTTGCAATTATATATAGCTAAAACAAAGAAGGTCCTACAATTCTAAGCATTTCCAATTACAACGGCCCATCCTCAAAATCCAGAATCTTATGAGCATCTTATGCAATTAGCAAACATATTCAACCGAAAACACCCTCAAAATTTCCACTAGACTACAAATCCTTTGCATACTCAAACCCCAACCAGATCAAATTAAGGGACTACTCAGACACACAGTTTAAATCAATCAAAAATATCCAAAATCAGACACGGGGTCTTTGGATACCTACCAAATGCCAGGTCCCATGACTCCAAAAACAAAACCTCAACATGCCCAACGGCTAAAAGTTCCACAAAACAGTCTCCGTTTCCAAGAAAATTTAAGAATGACAAATAAAATTATTAATTAAACTGGGCTTTACCCACATTATTAGTCCAGTTTCCAACACCTTCTCAAACTAGACACATTTTCCTCTTATGATCATCATCAACATTTCAATTAACGAGCTTAATGCTAATTAGAAGGGAAATTAACTTAGACCCTGAAATCCAAAACCCCAACCCCAACCCCAACCGCAACCCCCTGCCGAACCCCAGCCCCAGCCCCAACCTTAACGCCAACTGCAGCCCTAGCCGCAGCCCGAGCCCGAGCCCCAACCGCAGCCCTAGTAGCAGCCCGACCCCAGCCCCAACCCTAGCCCTAGCCCGAGCTCGAGCCCGCAGCCCCAGCCCCAGCCCAATCAAAAATTTGAGTAATTGAAGATTTCATTACCTGTGTAGAGGCGACGACGAGAACGGAGATGAGCCGGCGCTGGCGATGACGAAAGCAGGCGGTGGCTACGACGAATCGGCGGCGCTGGCGACGACGAGAATGATGAGAACGACGATCGATCGGCGGGAACGAGGGTTTGGGAATTTGGGTTCGCACGAGAATTAGGAATAATGAGCGTAGGGATCGATCTGAGCTTTTAACTTAAATCCCTATTTAGATGCCCCTACGGATAAGTCCGTAGGTTCTTGGTTTGCGGCTCCGTAGGGGCAAACAACAATTTAAGATTTAATAATTTTTAAATAAATATGTAAGGACCGTAGGGTCAACCTTTTGGCCCTATGAATTAATCCGTAGGGCCAAACTAAAATTGCCCCTACGGATGTCATTATCCGTAGGGAAACCCCCTATTTTAGTAGTGAATTGGAAGAATCACGGGTTAACATATACACATCATAGTCAAAAGAATCAATGATAAGTGAATATGGAAATGGATTCAAAAATTTAGAAGTATTAATAATACAGAAATAGATTCGGAAATCTAAAATTTATATTAAAAAATAGATTTAAGTCATTTCAAAGTACGAGACAAAAGAAAAGGATTAAAATAACTTTATAGTGCGCTTAAAAAGAGTGAAAATAAGGGAAAATACGTATTCAATCAAAAGAGTGACGGGTTGACATATACACGTCGATCAAATAATGGATTTGTCCATAGGAGGGCGGTTATAGGAACATAATTACAGAATCGATGGTTCGTGCAAATTGTTGAAGACATGAATTGGAGGACATTAGAAAAAGGCATTAGTTAATCCCGTAGGAAGATTAAATGTTCATAAGTCAACGTTATTGGAACAGAACTATTGGATCATGAATGTGTACAATCTAAAAATTTACGGGTTGACATATTCACGTTGATCAAATATTAGAGAGAACGTGGATTTGAAAGTCTAATAATAAATGTCCATAGGAGGGCGGTAATAATGCATTTAAATATAGTGAAATGGGAACAATGTGTGCAATCGAAATAGTCACAGGTTGACATATACACGTCGATCAAATAATGGAGAGGGTGTGGATTTGAAAGTCTATAGATAAATGTCCAAAAGGAGGGCGGTAATAGTGCATTTAAAAATTGTGAAATTAAGGGAAAATATGTGTACAGTCAAAAAGTCAAGGGCTGCCAAATACATGTCGATCAAATAATAAAGAGGACGTCGATTTAAAAGTCTATTGATAAATGTCCATAGAAGGGCGATAATAGCGCATTTAAAAATAGTGAAATTAAGGGAAATATGTGTACAATCGAAAGATACATGGGCTGACATATACACGTCGAACTAATAGTGAAGAGCATTTGAACTTAAATGAATTTTGATAAATGTCAATTATGACGACGGTTATAGGAACATAACCAGTGGATCATGAATGTGTACAATCGAAAAGTCACAGCTTGACAGAGTCACGTTGATTAAATAATGGAGAGGACTTGAGCTTGAATGTCTATTCATAAATGTCTATAGGAGGAACGATTATAGAAAGCGAATCAATACTAGGTGCATATTTTTTGTAGACACGAGTTTGAGGACATTAAGAAAAGACAATAATTAAACTTGCAGGTAGATTGAATCAGTAAGGAATCAAGATTAAAACAGTCATAGTCAAAAAATTCAATGACAGGTGAATAAGGAAATGGATTCAGAAATTTGGAAGTAATAATAATACAGAAAAGGATTCGGAAATCTAAAACTTAGATTAAAAAATAGATTTAAGTTATTTTAAAGAACAAGACAAGAAAAAAGGCTTAAAATAACTTTACAGTGCACTTAAAAATAGTGAAATAAAGGAAAAATACGTATACAATCAAAAGAGACATATGTTGACGTATACATGTCGATATATAAATGGAGAGGATTTAAACTTGAATGCCTTTAGATAAATGTTCATAAGATAACGGTTATTACAATAAAACCATTGGATCATGAATGTGTACAATCGAAAAAGTCACGGGTTGACATATTCACGTCGATAAATAATGGAGAGGACGTGAATTTGAATGTCTATTGATAAATATCCATAAGAGGGAAGTAATTGGGCATATAAAAATAGTGAAATTACGGGAAAATAGGTGTACAATCGAAAGAGTCACGGGTTGACATAAAAACGACGATCAAATAATGGAGAGGACGTGGATTTGAAAGTCTATTGATAAATAACCAAAGGAGGGCAGTAATAGGGCATTTAAAAATAGCGAAATTAAGACGGAATATGTGTACGATCGAAAGAATCATGGGTTGGCATATACACGTCGAACTAATAATAGAGAGGACTTGAACTTAAATGTCTTTCGATAAATGTCAATAGGGCGACAGTTATAGTAACATAATCAGTGGATCGTGAATGAGTACAATCGAAAAGTCATGGAATGACATAGTTACGTCGATCAAATAATGGAGAGGACTTGAGCTTGAATGTCTATTCATAAATGTCCATAGGAGAAATGGATAAGAACCGAATCAATAGTAGGTGCATATTTATTATACACACGAGTTTGAGAACATTATAAAAAGACAATAATTAAGATTGTATGTACAATAAATCACTAAGGAATAAAGGTTAAGACAGTCATAGACAAAAGAATTAATGATGGGTGCATTTGGAAATGGATTCAGAAATTTGAAAGCAGAAATAATAAGGAAATCTACTCAGAAATTTAAAATTTAGATTAAAAAATAGAATTAAGTTATTTTAAAGAACAAGACAAGTGAAAAGGCTTTAGATAATTTTATAGTGCTTTTAAAAATAGTGAAACTTAGAAAAAGTATGTGACAATCAAAAGAATCACGCGTTGACATATACCCATCGATCTAAAAATGGAGAGAATTGAACTTCAATGCCTTTAGATAAATGTTCATAAAACAACGATTATAGCAAAAAAGTCGTGGGTTCACATATTCACATCGATCAAATAATGGAGAGGACGTGGATTTGAAAGTCTATTGATGAATGTCTATTGGTGGGCGATTATAAGAACAGAATTACAGAATCGATGATTGGTGCAAATTGTTGTAGACACAAGTTGGAGGACATTAGAAAAAGACAATAGTTAATCCCGTAGGAAGATTAAATATTGACAAGAAAACGATTATTGAAGCTGAACCATTGGATATTGAATGTGTGCAATTAAAAAGTCACGGGTTGACATATTCATATTGATCAAATAATGGAGAGGACGTGGATTTGAAAGTCTATAGATAAATGTCCATAGGAGGGTGGTAATAGTGAATTTAAAAATAGTGAATTAAGGGGAAATATGTATACAATCAAAAGAGTCACAGGTTGACACACACACGATGAAATAACAATGGAGTGGACTTGAACTTGAATGCCTTTTGATAAATGTCAATAGAACGACGGTTATAGTAACATAATCAGTGGATCATGAATGTGTACGATCGAAAAGTCGCGGGTTCACATAGTCGCGTCGATCAAACAATAGAGAGGACTTGAACTCGAATGTCTATTCATAAATGTTTATAGGAGGAACGGTTATAGGAACCAAATCAATAGTATGTGCATATTTTTTATATACACGAGTTTGAGAACATTAGGAAAAGACTAATTAAACCTGTGTAAATTAAATCAGTAAGGAATCAAGATTAAAACGGTCTTAGAAAGGAGAATCAATGATAGGTGATATAGAAATGGATTCAGAAATTTGGAAGTAGTAATAATCCGGAAGTAGATTCGAAAATCTAAAATTTAGATTAAACAAATAGAATTATGTCATTGTAAAGAACGAGACAAGAGAAAAGCCTTAAAATAACTTTATAGTGCAATTAAAAATAGTGAAACTAAAGAAAAATGCATGTACAAACAACAAGAGTCACAGCTTGACATATACACGTCGATCTAGAAATGGAGAAGATTTAAACTTGAATGTCTTTAAATAAATGCTCACTAGACAACAAATATTGGAACAGAACCATTGGATATGAATGTGTATAAGAGAAAAAGTCACGGATTGACATATTCACGTCTATCAAATAATGGAGATGATGTGGATTTGAAAGACTATTGATAAATGTCTAAAGGAGGACGGATTAGTGTATTTAAAAATAGTGAAACTAAGATGAAATATGTACAATCGAAAGAGCCACAGGTTAACATATACACGTCGATGAAACAATGGAAAGGACGCGGATTTAAAAGGTTATTGATAAATGTCCAAAGGAGGGCGATAATAATGCATTTAAAAATAGTGAAATTAAGAGGAAATAAGTGTATAGTCGAAAAAGTCATGGGTTGACATACACACGTCGAACTAATAATGGAGAGAACTTGAACTTAAATGCCTTTTTGATAAATGTTAATGGAATGACGATTATAAGAACATAATTTCTGGATCATGAATGAGGACAATCAAAAAATCAAGGGTTGATATAGTCACGTCGATCAAATAATGGAGAGGACTTGACCATATAAGGAACGGTTATAGAAAGTGATTGATAACAGGTGCAATTTTTTTGTAGGCATGAGTTTGAGGACATTATGAAAAGACAATAATTAAACCTGTAGGTAGATTAAATCAGTAAGGAATCAAGATTAAAAGGATCAATGATGGGTGAATATGGAAATGGATTCAGAAATTTAAAAGTATTAATAATAAGTAAATAGATTCGTAAATCTAAAATTCGATAAATAAAAAATAGAATTAAGTCATTTCAGACAACGAGACAAGAGAAAAGGATTAAAAAAAACTTTATGGTGCACTTAAAATTAGTGAAACTAAGGAAAAATACGTACACAATCAATAGAGTCACGGGTTAACATATACACGTCGATCTAAAAATAGGGAGGACTTAAACTTGAATGCTTTCAGATAAATGTTCATAAGAGAACGATTATTGGAACAGAACCATCGGATCATGAATGTGTACAATCGAAAAGGTCAAGGGTTGACATATTCACATCAATCAAATAATGTAAAGGACGTGGATTTGAAAGACTATTGATAAATGCCCACAGGAGAGGGATAATAATGCATTTTAAAAAAATGAAATTAAAAGGAAATATGTGTACAAACGAAAGAGTCACGGGCTGACATATACACGTCGATCAAATAATGGAGAGGACATGGATTTGAAAGCCTACTGATAAATGTCCAAAAGATGGCGGTAATAGTGCATTTAAAAATAGTGAAATTAAGGGGAAATATTTGTATAATCGAAAGAGACATTGGTTGACATATACACGTCGAACTAATAATGGAGAGGACATGAAGTTAAATGCCTTTTGATAAATTTCAATAGAATGACGGTTATAATAACATAATCAGTGGCTCCTGAATGAGTACAATCGAAAAGTTACGGGTTGAAATAGTCACGTCGATCAAATAATGGAGAGGACTTTACTTGAATGTCTATTCATAAATGTCCATATGAGAAAAGGATAAGTACTAAATCAATAGTAGGAGCATATTTTTTATGGACATGAGTTTGAGAACATTATAAAAAGAAAATAATTAAGAAAGTAGGTACATTAAATCACTAAGGAATCGGGGTTAAGACAGTCATAGACAGGAGAATCAATGATAAGTGCATTTGGAAATGGATTTAGAAATTTGAAAGTAGTAATAATAAGGAAATAGACTTAGAAATTTAAAATTTAGATTAAAAATAGATTTAGGTCAATTTAAAGAACAATACAAGTGAAAAAGCTTTAGATAACTTTATAGTGCATTTAAAAATTAGTGAAACTAAGGAAAAATACATGTACAATCAAAAGAGTCATGGGTTGACATATATACGTCGATCTAAAAATGGAGGACTTTAACCTGAATGCCTTTAGATAAATGTTCATAAAACAACGATTATAGCAACAGAACCATTGGATCATGAATGTGTACAATCGAAAATTCATTGGTTGACATATTCACGTCGATCAAATAATAGAGATGACGCGGATTAGAAAGTCTATTTATAAATGTCCATAGAAGGGCGGATATAGAAACAATACTGCAGTATCGATGGTTGGTGCAAATTGTTGTAGACACGAGTTGGAGGACATTAGAAAGACATTAGTTAATCCCGTAGGAAGATTAAATGTTCATAAAACAACGGTTATTGGAACAGAACCATTGGATCATGAATGTGTAAAATCGAAAAAGTCACGGGTTTACGTATTCACGTCGATCAAATAACGGAGAGGACATGGCTTTGAAAGTCTATGGATAAATGTCCATAGGAGGGCGGTAATAGGAACAGAATTACAGAATCGATGGTTCGTGCAAATTGTTTTAGACACGAGTTGGAGGACATCAGAAAAAGGCATTAGTTAATCCCGTAAGAAGATTAAATGTTCATAAGACAACAGATATTGGAACATTATGAAAAGACAATAATTAAACCTTATTATAGATTAAATAGGTAAGGAATCACGATTAAGACGGTCATAGCAGGAGAATCAATGATAGGCGCATATAGAAATGGATTCAGAAATTTGGAAGTAGTAATATTCCGAAAATAGATTCGAAAATCTAAAATTTAGATTAAAAAATAGAATTAAGTCATTTTAAGGAACGTGGCAAGATAAAAGGCTTAATATAATTGTATAGTGCAATTAAAAATAGTGAAACCAAGGGAAAATACGTGTACAATCAACAAGAGACGTGGTTTGATATATACACGTCGATCTTAAAATGGAGAGGACTTAAACTTGAATGCCTTTAAATAAATGTTCATTAGGCAACAGTTATTGGAACAGAACTATTAGATAATGAATGTGTACAATCGAAAAAGTCACGGGTTGACATATTCACCTCGATCAAATAACGGAGAGTACGTGGATTTGAAAGTCTATTGTTAAATGACCATAGGAGGGCAGTATAAGTGCATTTAAAAATAGTGAAATTAAGGGCAAATATGTACAATCGAAAGAGTCAGGGGTTAACATATACACGTTGATCAAACAATGGAGAGGACATGGATTTGAAAGGCTATTGATAAATGTCCAAAGGATGGCGATAATAGTGCATTTAAAAATAGTGAAATTATGGGGAACTATATATGCAACCGAAAGAGTCAATGGTTGACATTTACACGTCAAACTGATAATAGAGAGGACTTGAACTTAAATGCCTTTTTTGATAAATGTCAATAGAATGACGGTTATAAGAACATAATCGGTGGATCATGAATGTGGACAATCGAAAAATCACGGGTTGATATAGTCACGTTAATCAAATAATGGAGAGGACTTTAGCTGGGATGTCTATTTATAAATGTCCATTAAGGAATGGTTATAGGAAGCGAATCATTTGTAGGTGCAAATTTTTTGTAGACATGAGTTAGAGGACATTATGAAAAGACAATGATTAAACATGTAGGGTGAATAAATTAGTAAAGAAATAAGATTTAGAGGGTCATAGTAAAAAGAATCAATAATAGATGAACATGGAAATGGATTCAGAAATTTAGAAGTATTAATAATACGGAAATAAATCCGGAAATCTAAAATTTAGATTAAAAAAGAGATTTAAGTCATTTTGAAGAACGAGATGAGAAAATGATTAAAATAACTTTATAGTGCACTTAAAAATAGTGAAACTAAGAAAAAATACGTATAAAATCAAAAGAGTCACGGGTTGACGTATACACGTCGATTTAAAAAAGAAGAGAACCTAATCTTGAATGCCTTTAGATAAATTTTCATAAGACAACGATTATTGGAACAAAACCATTGGATCATGAATGAGTACAATCGAAAAAATCACAGGTTGACATATTCACGTTGATCTGATAATGGAGAGGATGGGGATTTAAAAGTCTATTGATAAATATCTAAAAGATGGTGGTAATAGTGCATTTATTAAGAGTTAAATTAAAGGGAAATATGTGTACAATCGAATATTCATGGTTTGACATATACACGTCGATCTAATAATGGAGAGGACGTGGATTTGAAAGTCTAATGATAAATGTCTAAAGGATGGCGGTAATAGTGCATTTAGAAATAGTGAAATTAAGGGGAAAATATGTGTATAATCGAAATAGTCATGGGTTGACATATACATGTCGAACTAATAATGGAGAGGACCTGAACTTATATGCTTTTTGATAAATGTCAATAGGATGACGGTTATAAAAACATAATCAGTGGCTCATGAATGAGTATAATCGAAAAGTCAGGGGTCAACATAGTCACGTCGATCAAATAATGGAGAGGATTTGAGCTTGAATGTCTATTTATAAATGTTCATAAGAGAAACGATTATAGGAAGCGAATCAATAGTTAATGCATATTTTTAGTTGACACTAGTTTGAGAACAATGTGACAAGACAATAATTAAACTTCCAGATTAAATTTGTAAGGAATCAAGATTAAGATAGTCATAGTAAAAGAATCAATTATAGGTGAAAATGGAAATGGATTCAGAATTTTGGAAGTAATAATAATACGGAAATAGATTTAAGTCATTTTAAAGAACAAGACAAGAGAAAAGTCATAAAATAATTTTATAGTGCAATTAAAAATAGTGAAACTAAGGAAAAATACGTATATAATCAAAAGAGTCACAGGTTGATATATATACGTCGATCTAAAAATTGAGAGGACTTAAACTTGAATGTCTTTAGATAAATATTTATAAGAAAACGATTATTGGAATAGAACCATAAAATCATAAATGTCTACAATCGAAAAAGTCACGGGTTGGCATATTCACGTCGATCAAATAATGGTAATAATGCATTTAAGAAAGTAAAATTAAGGGGAAATATGTGTACAATCAAAAGAGTCATGGGTTGACATATACACGATCAAATAATGGAGCGGATGTGGATTTGAAAGTCCATTGATAAATGTTCAAAAAAGGCAGTTATAGGAACAAAATTACAAAATTGATAGTCGGTGCAAATTATTGTAGACACGAGTTGGAGGACATTAGAAAAAGACATTAGTTAATCCCGTAGGAAGATTAAATTTTGATAACATAACAACTATTGGAATATAACCATTTGATCATGAATGTGTACAATGGAAAAGTCACGGGCTGACATATTCACGTAAATGAAATAATAGAGAGGACGTAGATTTGAAAGTCTATTGATAAGTGTTCATAAGAGGGTGGTAATAGTGCATTTAAAAATAGTGATATTAAAGGGAAATATGTGTACAATCGAAAAGGTCACGGGCTGATATATACACGTCAATTAAATAATAGAAAGGACGTGGATTTGAAGTCTATTGATAAATGTTCATAGGAGGGCGGTAATTGTGCATTTAAAAATAGTGAAAGGAAAAATATGTGTACAATCGAAAGATTCATGGGTTGACATATACATGTCGAACTAATAATGGAGAAGACCTGAACTTAAATGCCATTTGTTAAATGTCAATAGGATGACGGTTATAGGAACATAATCAGTGGATCATGAATGAGTACAATCGAAAAGACACGGGTTGACAGTCACGTCGATCAAATAATGGAGAGGACTTGAGCTTGAATATCTATTCATAAGTATCCATAGGAGAAACGGATAAGAACCAAATCAATAGTAGATGCATATTTTTTATGGACACGAGTTTGAGAACATTATAAAAGACAATAATTAGGCCTGTAGATATATTAAATCACTAAGGAATCAGGATTGCGACAGTCATGGACTGGCAAATCAATGATATAAGCATTTGGAAATGGATTCAGAAATTTGAAAGCAGTAATAATAAGGAAATATACTCAGAAATTTAAAATTTAGATTAAAAAATAGATTTAGGTCAATTTAAAGTACAAGGCAAATGAAAAAGCTTTAGATAACTTTATAGTGCATTTAAAAATAGTGAAACTAAGGAAAAATACGTGTACAATTAAAAGAGTCACATATTGACATATACACGTTGATCTTAAAATGGAAAGAATTTGAACTAGATTGCCTTTAGATAAATGTTCAGAAAACAATGATTATAGCAATAGAACCATTGGATCATGAACGTATACAATCGAAAAGTCACGAGTTCATATATTCACGTTGATCAAATAATGGATAGGGCGTGGATTTGAAAGTTTATTGATAAATGTCCATAGAAGGACGAATATAGGAAAAGAATTACAGAATCGACCGTTGGTGCAAATTGTTTTGGACACGAGTTGGAGGACATTAGAAAAAGGAATTAGTTAATCCCGTAGGAAGATTAAATGTTTATAAGACAATGGTTACTATAACAGAACCACTGGATCATGAATATATAAAATTAAAAAGTCACGGGTTGACATATTCACGTTGATCAAATAATGGAAAGGATATGTATTTGAATGTCTGTTGATAAATGTTCATAAGATGGCAGTAATAGTGCATTTAAAAATAGTGAAATTAAGGGGAAATACGTCTACAATTGAAAAGTTCATGCGCTGACATATACATGTCGATTAAATAATGGGGAGGACGTGGATTTGAAAGTCCATTGATAAATGTCCATAGAATGGTGGTAATAATGCATTTAAAAATAGAGAAATTAAGGAAAAATATGTGTACAATCGAAAGAGTCGTGGGTTGACATACACACGTTGAACAAATAATGGAGAGGACTTGAACTTGAATGCCTTTTGATAAATGAAAATAGGACGACGGTTATAGGAACATGATTAGTGATCATGAATGTGTACAACTGAAAAGTCACGGGTTGACATAGTATCGTCAATCAAATAATGGAGAGGACTTGAGCTTGAATGTCTATTCATAAATGTCCATAGAAGGAACGGTTATAGGAACTGAATTAATAGTATGTGCATACTTTTTATAGACACGAGTACGAGCACATTATGAAAAGACAATAATTAAACATGTAGGTAGATTATATCAGTAAAGAATCAAGATTAAGATGGCTATAGACATGAGAATCAATGATAAATGCATATGGAAATAGATTTAGAAATTTGGTGGTAATTATACGGAAATAGATTCGTTAATCTAAAAGTTAGATAAAAAATTAAATCTAAGGCATTTTAAAGAACAAGACAAGAGATAAGGCTTAAAATAACTTCATAATGTATTAAAAAATAGTGAAACTAAGGAAAAATATATGTATAATCAAAAGAGTAACGGGTTGGTATATACACGTCCATCTAAAAATGGAGAGGACTAAAACTTGAATGACTTTAAATAAATGATCATTAGATAACGGTTATTGAAACAGAACCTTTGGATCATGAATGTGTACAATCGAAAAAATCACGGGTTGACATATTCATTCCGATCAAATAATGGAGAGGACGTGGATTTGAAAGTCTACTGATAAATCATGGGTTGGCATATTCATCACGACCGTGGAATCTGTTTTTCGTTCGAGGCTAAAACGAAACACGGAAATCCTAGTATATCCACTATTCTCATTTGTGTTGCTTCTGCTGTGATCTGTGATGTTTATCATTGCGTAAGACGAATGGCTATATATAGATTATATATAATAAGCGTTGCTTATGTTTTGCATTTGTGCTAGTCCTGACCCCGCCTTGCTGTAAGTTAAGTAACCTTACGGTGAATACCTGGGACCCTATGGCAAATGCGGATGTCATAAACATACGTTCTATTTACGTTTCTTCTGCAATGATAGGGTTAATTGATTGGACCACATTAATTCTAATTAGTACAAAGAAACAAACCAAAAGTTTAAAGTCGTTAGAACAATTTAAAAACCACTCGGGTTTCTTTAAAAACAACTTTTAAATATGGATCCTAAACCACTCCTTTTAAAAGCCATTCGGTTTCTTTGACTATATCAAGTTCATTATGTTCACGGTTTTTGCCAAAACCAGTCGTAGCCCTCCGTCATTTCAGATAGGTATCCACTAGTATTCAAGCTATGTATTTTGACCTTCGCCAAGGCATAGTGATTGGTAACTAATGGATATTTATTTATAGTATAGATAGATGCATTAGTCTAGGACAGGCGTACAACCATTTTGGCCTTCGTTAGGGTTTGTACGAATGTGTCTAGGTTAACCAGGACAATGACAGGTAGAACTTGACTTGTGACTTATGATATTTTGGCCTTCGTCAAGGTCATAAGCGCTTGGGGCAAAAACCGCATCGGGAGTTTCAAAGGAAAATGAAACTTGCTAGTTTTGCATACCTTCTGGAGTGTAATGATTTTGGTAGGATTCCTTCAAAGTTATCACACAATAATAGTTTGATCCCGATCCCATGGTGACTAATTATTATTACTTTTCGGGAGATTTTTTCACTTTACGATCAATGCAACAACCCGTAGGTGTCTAAAAAGGTGTTAGCAGGGCAACGCTTCTAGGAAAAAGAGGTTATGTAATTAAGGAATATCACGAAAGCATTGTAAAACCTCCCTCGAAATACCGACACTCACCTGGCCAAAAGGTTAAAGCAAGAATTGTAACGTGGGATTAATCCCGACTAATTCTTCTTTTATGGTTTGAAGGAGAATTCAAGAAAACAGTGGGAGACATCTTGTTTAGATAAACTAAAAAACAATCTAAACTTGCAAGAGCATCTATGCTGAGTGTTCCTTCTCTCTGTGTTTCTTCTTTCTCCTAATTGCAGCGACCAAGATGGCCGGGCTTAAGTTAGTATTAGATAAAAACATATTGATGGGGCCGAACTATAAAGATTGGTTAAAGAATGTCTAAATGGTCATTACTTATGATAAGCTGGGCTACCTCTTTACTACTAATGCTCCCGCCGTTTCAGGTCCAAATTCCACTGTCGCGGACATTGAGATCCGTAAGACTTGGGATATTGACTGTGCAAAAGCGAAGTGTCTCGTGCTGGGCTCTATGGATAATAAACACCAGAGGCGGCATGAGAAGATGGACTTAGCTTCCATCTTCCTCCATATCAAAGATTTATATGGAGATCAATCTCGTATCACAAGATACGAGACCTTGAAGAAGATTTTTTAGGCGAGATTGGCTATCGGGTCATATGTAGGAGACCACGTCATTAAGATGATCAGCCTCATTGAAGAGCTCGCGGACCTTGGGACCACGTTGGAGAATGAGTTGTACACAGACTTGATTATATAGTCCCTCTCCTCTACCTATGCCCAGATTATATTGAATTTCAATATACAAGGAAAGGAAGTTACAATTTTAGAGCTGCTCAACATATTGAGGAGAGCAGAGGGCACCCTAAAGAAATCTAGAAAGACCCGCTCTGCTTGTTGGGGAACCTTCTTCTTTTAAATCCAAGGCGAAAGCCAAGAGGAAGAAGAAGAAAGCCCCCACCAAACCGAAAGGCGGTGTCGTTAAGGTACAGGAGAAAGGCAAGGCAAAAGTTGAGGGGCCAATAGTGGCAAAGGAGGAATGCTTTTATTGTCACAAGAAAAGTCATTTGGAAGAAGGACTGCAGGGCTTGGAAAGCCAAGAACCGGGATTCGAAGCAAGTTGTGGTTCCAGTTTCAGGTGTGTTTATGATTGAGAACTGTTTGTCAATAAACTCTACTTCCTGGGTATTGGATACTGGTTCAGGATCTCATATCTGTAATTCTTTACAGGCACTGAGAAGCCGTAGAGTTTTGTCGGCTGGTGATATGACTCTCAGAGTTGCAAACGGAGCGAGCATGGATATTGTTTCCGTAAGGGAATATCACCTAGGATTGATAAGTGGAAACATTTTGATTTTGCGCAACTGTTTTTTGTACCTGCTATGACATGTAATATCATTTTTGTATCTTTACTATCTAAAAAAGTTATTATTTTACATTTGTGTGATGCTGTTAACATTTAACTTAATCATAGCTTGATTGGGGCTGGTACATTAGACAACGGTATAAACGTATTAAATCAACATCAAGTTTTCAATGTCCATAACACACTTAAAAGAAAGACTCCAGAATTAAATCAAGTTTTCTTATGGCATTGTAGACTAAATAATATCAATGAAACAGGATTGACGAAGTTACATAAAAATGGATATTTGGATCCGTTTGAGTATCTATCTTATGTAATTTGTCAATCATGTATCAAAGTAAAGATGACAAAGACTCCGCTCACTGGATACGGAGAAAGAGCCACCGAGCTCTTGGGACTCATACACAGCGACGTGTGAGGTCCAATGTCTACACATGCAAGAAGTGGTTTTTCCTACCTTATTACTTTTACCGATGATTTCTCTAGGTATGGACATGTATTTTTGATGAAACATAAATACGAGACCTTTAAGAAATTCTAGGAGTACAAGAATGAAATGGAAAAACAAACAGACAAAAGTATCAACCACAGTCTATTACTGAAACCTTAGTAGAACCTGAAGTTTCAAAAGAACTGGAGTAGCTGCACCATCCGCAGATCTAGTAGGTAGTCTCATCCGTCTGAGAAATACTATGGTTTTCTCGTAGCCGGGGATATAGAGGATTGCATCATCGATGATGATGAGCCTATTAGTTTTCAGCAGACCATTACGAGCAGAGACTCAGTAAAGTGGTTGGATGCTATGCGGTCCGAGATGGAATCCATCTACACCAACAAAGTTTGGATTTTGGACATTGCACCTTTAGGAGTAAAAAACCGTAGGCTATAAATGGATCTTCAAATAGAAGATTGGTGCAGATAGACAGGTTGAAACCTATAAATCTAGACTTGTAGCAAAAGGTTTTCGTCTAAGACCTGGCTTGGACTATGATAAAATCTTTTCTCCAGAGGCTATGCTTAAATCCATCTGGATCATACTTGCCATTGCTGCCTTCCATGATTATGAAATCTGGCAGATGAACGTAAAGACCGCTTTTCTAAATGGAAGTTTGGAAGAGTGAGTTTATATGGATCAGCCAGAGGGTTTCATAGAGAGTGAAAGCAGCGGAAGAGTGTGCACGCTGCTTAAATCCATTTATGGATTAAAGCAGGCATCACGGAGTTGGAACATTTGTTTTGATAAGATGGTCAAAGAATTTGACTTTATCAAAAATATAGATGAACTATGTATTTATAAGAAAATTGTAGCAAGAATTATGGTATTCCTCGCTTTGTATGTGGATAACATTCTCTTGATAGGAGATGACATTCTCTAGATAGGAAATGACATTCCTAAGCTACAATCGGTCAAAAGTTTCTTGTCACAGAAGTACTCCATGAAAGACCTGGATAATGCTTCCTACATTCTGAGGATCGAGATCTATCGTGATAGATCTGAGAGGATGTTGGGACTTTCACATTTCAGGTACATTGACACCATACTGAAGAGATTTAGTATGAAAGATTCCAAGAGCGATAATTTACCCGCTTGTCATAGAATCACCTCTCCAAAGTGATGTCTCCCAAGACTGATTTGGAGAGAGATCGCATGAGTATTATACCCTACGCTTCAACGGTAGGATCTATAATATATGCGATGTTATGTACCAGACCGGATGTAGCTTATGCATTGAGCGTGGTAAGCAGGTATCAGTCAAACCCGGGGAGAAGCACTGGTTAGTAGTAAAGAACATTCTCAAGTACATGAGAAGGACTAAGGAGATGTTCTTGGTATATGGCAGTAAAGACCTCCAGATTGAAGCCTTCGTTGACTCCGGCTTCCAAAGTGACAAAGATGACTCCAAATCCATGTCGGATTATGTATTCACCCTCAATAGAGGGACATTCTGTTAGAAGAGCTCCAAACAGGACACCGTAGCTGACTCGACAATGGAGGAAAAGTATATCGTTGCTTGTGACACCGCATAAGAAGCTGTCTGGATGAGAAAGTTCATTTCAGAACTTCAAGTGGTTCAGTCCATTGTTGACCCAATACCTTTGTATTGTGACAACAACGGGGCTATTGTTTTAGCGAACCATGGTCCCATCAGAGATCTAAACACATCTTGAGGTAGTATCACATGATCAGGGGAGCTCGTGGATCGCCGGGAGATCGAGGTGCGGAGAGAAGACACGAAGGACGGCACTGCAGATCCACTCACAAATGCCATCCCTCAGACACAGTTCGAGAGGCAATTCGAGATGATAGGTCCGCGATACGTCAATACATGTCCTTAGTGCAAGTGGGAATTGTTAGCCATATATGCCTTAGATGCCATTATTGTATGGTACAGGATTGTATATTATATTTTGGGAGCTTGGGATGTATATCTATAAGACAGTCTTGCTCAATATGATAGTTTGCTATCTTGTTTGTATCTATCTTAACATGTGTATATGTTCTTTTTACATATCGTTAATACATGTTGATAGAGCCCTTAGGATGTTTGCTTGACTACCATTGTTATGATAGCAATCATACTTGTGGGAGCTGGATAGTTTATAACCACATCCTTGAAATTGTCCCTAGTCGTAGGATTATTGAGACTGGGCATCGATACTCCAGAGTAGACTAGTGTATATGTTTCTTATCCCTGTCATGGGAGATGGCCGGTCCTGCAGCCATTGGTATATGGTACTAAAGAGAGTATACATGTGTTCATTAGGTTATGAGTTACACTGGACGGACTTGCTAGGAACTGCTAGTTAGTATTATACCTATCGTCGGATAGCAATTCTCTGGTGACATAAGTACAACTTAGTCCGATGACTTGACATCACCATTAGTCTCGAGTGTGTTCTCACTATACATAGATTACTACCCTACCACGGCTTTAAAGAGTCGTTCAAACCGGTAGTAGTTGGGTGCAGTCCAAAGCACTTGGTGGCAGTAGGTGATAGAAGGGATTCATTTCTCCTGGTATAGGGAGTTGATATCGCGCTGTGTATGGTTGGCCGATACTATAGATCCCTGGCCAGGACAAGTGAGATTTATTGGTAGATACACCAGTAGTTTCTTAAGTTGTATTAGGTTCCACACCGACATGATTTGTCACGCTAATTAGAGTCTGACGTTTACCATCCCTAGGCCCGATATGCGATACTTTTTGTCACGCCCCGCTTCCTAGAGTACGCTAAGATCGGTACATGACAGAGCCAACCATGCTACCTGTGGTTAGGAAACATCCCTCCACAGTCACATCACGGCTGTCTATAAGATATCAAGAACAGTAGAAATAAATAATCTATCTAGTACATGTCCATCTGCCAGAATAAAGAGTTAAGAAATAATATGCAGAAGCAATATAATACAAATAATAATAACATCTGGAAAGTACGTCCCAAATACGGGCTCACATCAGGAAATGAAAGTACGGAAATAAACTAAACTAAGCTAGATACTAACAGGATCCTCACTGCTCGGCCTGACGGCTGAAATACTCCCGATCAGCCTGCGAAAGAGATAAAGGATCCGGGCCATGCAAAACCCAGACGTCAGTGCGTCATAATATCAAACAATAAAATATAATCAGGAGGAAACAAGATATGCAGGCATGAGTATGAACAGTAATAAGGGTATAACAGTAATACGAATATGGAACAGTGAAGTGTATAAGCACACGTGACGTGCGGTGAGTAATCTGAACTAAACTACTAGGTTAATTACTCTCAAGCCTTTGAAATAAATTTAATGAATCGTTGATGTAACTCAATAGTATCCGTGCATGCCCGGGACCACGGTCCAGATTCTCGGGTTGAAACCGAGACGTGCCGCTAAGCACAAAACAGGAAATATGTACAGATGAATGATGTTAGCAGCATTATCCTAGGACTGGCCTAGCCCCCAAAACTGATCAGTATAAGCGTCGAACTGTTGAGTTATAAGTCAAGTTTCATCATTGATTTCCCCTTACCCCCAAAACTGAGCATCGCTTCCGATCGTGATACCCGATTCTTATCGCACTTCTGGAGGAGTTTACAGGAAAGTTTGGGGACGTGATTGAAGTTTAGCACCACTTATCATCCTCAGACCGATGGCCAGTCGGAGAGAACGATCCAAACTCTTGAAGGCATGTTGAGAGCTTGCATGTTAGACCTCAAGGGTTTATGGGAGGATCATCTACACTTGGTGGAGTTTTCGTACAATAACAGCTTTCAAGCGACTATTCAGATGGCTCCATTAGAAGCATTGTATGGGCGCAAGTGTCGTTCACCTGTTTGTTGGGACGATATTGGAGAACGAAGATTGTTGGGACCGGATTTGATCGTGCAAACAGTAGAGAAGGTTAATACTATCCGGAATCACATGAAGGTAGCGCAGGATCGACAGAAGAGTTGGGCCGCCACATCGAGAAGACCTATAGAATTCGCTGTTGGTGATCTTGTATTCTTGAAAATATCGCCGACTAGAGGAGTGATTCGTTTGGGAGTCGAGGCAAGCTTAGTCTTCGATTCGTGAGGCCTTTCGAGATTATGGAGCGTGTTGGAGAAGTGGCTTATCGATTGGCGTTACCACCATCTTTGGCGAATGTTCATGACGCGTTTCATGTATTTTAACTCCGTAAGTATGTTCGAGATGAGACGCACGTGCTAGATCATTCGGAGCTGACTGTAAGGGAGGATTTGACCTTTGAGGAACGACCGATGTCGATTGTTGATCGAAGAGAAAAGGTCCTCAAGAACAAGGTCATCCCGCTCGTACTTGTTTCATGGGGGAATCGCTCGCACAGAGAATCGACTTGGGAACGAGAAGATGAGATTCGACAGAAGTTTCCAGATCTTTTCCTGTAGTTTCATGTTTGTTTATCTTTTCTTGGTTTGGGAATTTCGAGGTCGAAATTATTTTTGTAGTTGGGTATAATGTAACACCCTAGTTCATTTATACCAGTTCTATATTGGGTTTTTCTTTATTTATGGTTATTTCTTGATTTATTGTGTTTTAGATGCGAATAGTGTAATTGGCATCCGTATTGCATCCGACCCGACCAGCTTGCTGGAAACCAGTTTTGGTTCCTGTTTATCTTTTATCTCGGCTTGTTACGTGGATCCGTGCACTTTCATATTTTATACCGCATACTGGCATTTTATCTGGTATCTGCATTTTAATATAACATTTAAAGTCGAATAAAATATTTTAAAATTATCTAGCATGGCCTGCATGATACCTCTAACCCTGTCGTAGCATCCGCGCATCTTGTTCTCGTCCCGTTCAGTGAAACGGACTCGTTTGGATAGCTACATGCATGCTCCGTGTATCCATTCTTGGGGGTATGCTTTTTCGTGACCCGGATATCCTACTTTGGTTTTGGTTGGTACGCATATTATCCGTATTTTAAAACTAGATTTTTAGATGTGACCTGGACGTGTTTTGGACTATTTTTGTATTAGCCAAAAACTCAAAATTTACTAATATTATATTTGTAAATAATTCTAACCGTTTAAAATTTTTATTTAACTAAAAAGATTTTTTTAAAAAAATCAAATTAACAGAAACTCTCTCTGTCTCTCTCCTCTCTCTCTCTTTCACTATAATTATATATTTTTTAATCTCAAAATTTTTCACAAATCCATTTTAAACTCACGTCTTCCCCACCTCCTCCTTCTTCTATATTTTTCCCGCCTCTGCCCTCGCTCGCGCTCGTCGCCGCCTTCCCCCGGTGCGACGCCGTCGCCGCCTCTACCCTCGTCATCGTCGAATCCTCGACCACCACCTCACCTTTCTCTCTTTCGTCCTTCTCTTTTTCCTTCCCTGCACATCCACCGCACCAGAAACCCAACCCGACACCTATCGCCTCCACCGCCGGAACCCCGTCGATGACCGTACCCCGTCATCCTCATCACCACCTTCAAATCCTGACACCATCATCACCACCATCACCTACAACCCAATCCAAGCCAACCTTACACACCCGAGAACCCATTGCGGCTACCTCCTCGGTCGCCGTCGCCCTCATCGCCGACCACCTCGTCTCAACCCCTCGTCACCATCCCTGTCTCCTCACCTCCTTCTCTCTTCCCTTCAACCCTTCTCTTCTTCCGAGCCCACTGCAACCACACCCACATCCATCGCCAAAACCCACTGCCTTTTGACGTAGACCTCGCCGTTGATGGCTCATCGTCGTCGTCGTCTCCCCTGCCTCGCCTCTGTCCCCAAACACTAACTCCAGAGTAGCACCTTCATCTTCTTCTCTTTCTCCTTCTTTTTCTCCTCCTTCAAATTCTTCTTCTCTCCTCTTTCTTGAATTCTTGTTTTCCTGTCACCGCCGGAGCCATACCGCCGACGACGATCCGGACGAACCATACCGTCACCACAGTACCACTACAATACCAAAATTATACCATCACCACTTCCATGTCACGATCGTGTCACGGCCAGATCGTGTCCAGATCGCGACCAGACCATGCACCAGATCGTGTCCAGATTGCGACCAGACCACCACCAGACCATGCACCAGAGCGTCTCCAAATCGCGACCAGACCATGCACCAGATCGCAACATACCATGCACCATATCCAGATCGTGCCATGACCGTGTCATCACCGTACTCGGACCGTGTCACGCCATGTGCCCTGCTCCTGTGCCACGTCATGCCCGCTTCGTGCTCAGCCCATGCCATTTGTGTGCCACCATCGCACCAGTCCCGTGTCACCGCAAGACCCATCACCGTGTCGTGCCGTTTCACACACCGTATCGTGTTATGTCGCACCAGGCCGCCTGCATATCGACCATTGTTTCTGAGGGAAGTTTATCTTGCTACATGCTATATACATATTGTGCATCCATGTTTTATTGTGTACCCATACCATTAATTCTATATATCTAGTTGCATGCCATGCCAAATTAATTCATATTACTGTTACATTAGTACCCCATGCTTGATAATGTGCGCATCCTACATAGTCATGATATAACCCCTGATAGATAATTGTGCACCCATGCTTCTACAGTACATCTGTACTTTTACTGTGATTCGATACTTGCTACATTTTACTGTTGGGCATCCACGTGATACA
Organism: Agapanthus africanus; assembly: GCA_030015575.1. Classification (NCBI taxonomy): domain Eukaryota; kingdom Viridiplantae; phylum Streptophyta; class Magnoliopsida; order Asparagales; family Amaryllidaceae; genus Agapanthus; species Agapanthus africanus. The sequence goes on from CM057339.1 coordinate 307,577,503, forward strand.
TGTACACTACCTGCTATGACCTGATATACCACTACTTGACATGTTACCTGATCCTGTTTCTAATGCCGACAATCCTGACATGTTGTCCTGATGGTCGTTACTGTTGTCTGCATAGACAAAATCTGTACCTGCTTGATCCTGTATTAGCATTAGATATTGATTAGCAATACCCGACTTGAACACATAACCTTAGGGGTAAGGGGAAATCAAGAATGTAACGGAACGTAACTCAAAGGGCTATTATATTGTTTGCCGTTTTTCCGGGCGTTACGGAATATATTGTTTGCCGTTTTTCTGGGCGTTACGGAATATATTGTTTGCCGTTTTTCCGGGCGTTACGGAATAATCCTGTTACCGTGGTCTCGTGGGGAATGAACGGGGCATAGACCGATGGGTTACGATGAGGATTACATTAATTTATTTCGAAGACTTTAGAATAGATAACCCAGTAATATAGTTTAGATTACTCACTGCACTTCACCTGCACGTATACACTTCACTGTTCCATATTCGTGTTACTGTTATCTCTTATTACTGCTCATACTCATGCCTGCATATCTTGTTACCTCCTGATTATATTATTGTTGATATTATGACGCACTGACGTCTGGGTTTTGCATGGCCCAGATCCTCTATCTCTGTTGCAGGCCGTTCAGGAGTATTTCAGCCAACAAGCCGAGCAGTGAGGATCCTGTTAGTATCTAGTTTAGTTTAGTTTCTTTCCATATTTTCATTTCCTGATGTAAGCCCATATTTGGGATGTACTTTCCAGATTGTTATTGTTTATTGGATTTATTGCTTCTACATATTATTTCTTGACTCGTATATCCCGACATATGGACATGTACTAGATAGTTTATTTTATTTCTACTGTTCTTGATATCTATAGACAGCCGTAATGTGACTGTGGAGGGATGTTTTCGAGCCACAGGTAACATGGTTGGCTCTGTCACGTACCGATCTTAGCGCACTCTGGGAAGTGGGGCGTGACAGGGTTTGTTTGGTATCAGAGCGATAGGATTTAGGTTAATCGGGTTTGGTTCTTTTGTAGTTGAGTATTGGACCCAATACACGAATCAGAAAACCCGTAATTAGGAACATGTCCCGCCACATTGTTCTCGGGATTCTTGAATCTTATCTTTCTCTTGACCCTTTGTCTTGACGATATGCAAACAACTTTGCATCTCGGCTTGAAATCTTTTGGTTTCCTATTGTTTCTCCCGTCCTATTACTTTGATTCTGATACTAGGATTTGGGCGACTTAAACAGAGTTATGTAATTATACCTATGAACTGCAGCATGGTTACAATATGGTACTCTATTTAAGTAACTTGGAGTCCTGGTCTTGATTCATTTCTTTGTTTCATGGTCATTATATTACCTTGCTTCTCTCGGCTTCATTGCTTACCAGTTTATGTTTTATCGCAAGCTTGGATCCTGTTTATCGTGCTAATCTTCTTCAGCATCTTGGCTTCAGATGAAGTTGTTTTCGGGTATCCTACTTGTTCATTATTTTCCCGCATTAGCATTATTTGATTCAGGTGCATCCCATTGTTTGATGTTGTCTTGGGAATGGATTTTCTCGGCACTTTCCACGCTTACATTGATTATAGGGCAAGGAAAGTGATTTCCCAGATTCTCGGACATCCGAAGTTTGTTTTTGCTGGAGGAAGCAGTTCTGTCGGGCCAGTCAAGTTTAGGGCTAGGCCGACAAACGGTGTTCTTTCGTCGATAGAAGTTGATAAGGAGGAAGCGCCGGCTGTAGTTCGAGAGTTCAAGGACGTGTTCGAGGACATCTCGGGTTTACCGCCAAAACGAGATGTGGAAATTGTGGAATCTGTGAGGGCTAAATGGAATCTGCTAACACCCGGAGCCTCTGAAAATTATTTTGCAAGGACAGTGATACATGCAGGCACCCAGGAAGCTTACCCCAAAACCCTAGCCCCTATCTCCCAATTCTGGCCGCAGATTTAATCTGTATGGCCGCAAATTGCGTCCTGGGTCCCACCATTTTGATCCGTGTTGGTTCTGTAGCTTTATCTTATATAAACTAGACCCTTGGCATATACAAAATTGACCAATTTGACCTAGGGTAAAATCTGGGACCTTTTTCCTATGTTGTTGTTTTGATTCGGAGTTTCGTTTTGCGTATTTTGAATTCTGGATTTCTAGTATTGTGTTTTACCTCGATCTTTTGACGTTTGTACGACGATATCGAGGATTGTTTGATGGTTTTGAAAGCGTAGTCCATAGGTTCTAACCTATAGGCCTTAGCACGTCGTTTGGTTTTCTCGATGTGATTTTAAGGTGCATTTGCGATTGTGTTATCTTATAGGTACCTTCTCGAGGGCTTCATACGATGAAGAAGATGAAGGCGACATCGACACCGACACGCAGGATGCAAGGTGAGTAGATTATATCTACGGGGGAAGTTGGGTGGATGGCGTATAGCACCCCCGCAGTTCGATGTTTAGTATACTATATATATACTACATATATAAATATGATAGCGTTATGTGTGACATGGATATTCTAGATGTGATTAGGTGTACTATGGATAGATTAGGGTTTAGAAGTAAACTAGTATAGTTTCCTAGTTGCGAACCCTAGAATAGGTTTACACCCACACACACACATGCTTGCTTGTTATACTTATACCTGGATGATGAGGATAGTGTATGATATTTAGAGATGAGTCGATGAGATTGGGCATAGTGCCATGAGATCGATGATATAATGTGATTCGTATTCAGGATACGACATGACATTTTAGCGGGCCTTTGGACGTGTGTTTCACACACGCATTTATATTTATATAGATGGTATCGATTTGTACTAGACTTAGATCAGTACCCCAGATCATGAGATATGATGATAAGGATACCAGATAATTGATGAGATGAATGTGATATTGACCCGTACCTAGCTTTTGGGATGCCGTATGATGAGTTACCGTACGAACTTTATTTGATGATAAGATCCACACTCATGACTCGAGGATGTCATATGATATTGTATCGTACGCTGTACCTTTGAGGCGGGATCACCGACTATTATATTTATATATATGTATATATCGACTCAGATTTAGGTGGTTTCCATACCCCTCCCGATTGACTTGTTAGTTAGATCTGTAGTTGCTTAGTAGATGTTAGGCTAGACCGATGTCATACCTATTTCAAAAACTAACGAATCGGGAGTAGTTAAAGACAAGCAAAGGGATTCTACAGATATTTTCAAAAGACGCACCTTTTCTTAAAAACACCGTAGCCCTTATTTTCCTAAAAACCCCGATTCGTCTTCTTTCAAATAGCAAAACAGTATGACATGGATACATTAATGTAGATTCTACACTGTTGTGTTTATTATTCATTTGCCGCATATTCTTACTGTTTGCATCACATTGCATGTTAAATATGTTATTTGTTATATTAAAACCATGCTGTTAGGACACTAGCACCATTATCGATGATGCGTATGTTCCACGTACACCTGCTTGCCGGCTCATACACTTCATCATCGATAATTGCCTTGTCACTACACTGTAGGACTGTTGCATTCAGGATATGATCCCTTGCATGGCATACCTGTGTACTTACATATTGTACACTCATACTTGTGCACATACCTATTGTACACTCATACTTGTGTACTTACATATTGTACACTCATACTTGTGCACCTACATATTGTACACTCATACTTGTGTAATTACATACTATACACTCATACTTGTGCATATACCTATTGTACACCCATACATGTGTACTTACATATTGTACACTCATACTTGTGCACCTATCTGTTGTACACTCATACTTGTATACATACGTAATTGCACATACATAGATGATTCTGGCTTGATTTGGAGATTTGGGAACCGCAAGATACTCTTTAAAACTGATTCATTTTAAAAGGGCGGTTTCCCTCAATATGTGCATATTACTATTCCATGCTGCATGATATACTGATATGCTTACATTTCTTTATTATGTCGCATATATCATGCCTTATGTTTGTACGCATTGAGATATGTTGTTTCCATGATATTTCTGGATTTGGGAACCGTGGGTATTTCAAAAGAAAGTATGTATTGTTTTAAAAACCTGGTTACCCTTGATATGATATTTCAGTGCGTCCACCATGTGTTTTCTCGGTTCTGAGAGCGACATGTGAAACCCGATTCGAGGAGAGGTAGGCACCGTCTGCGGGTACATGATGGACCCGGTGAGGTACCCCGGGGCAAGAAGACTCGTATATGCTAGACGGTGAGCCTGGCAGGGGAGTACTACCTACCAGTGATTGTTTTTGAGCTCGGCGGATATCTGGGGGATACCGACCGGAGTTGAGAGATGAGACGGGCCGATCCGGACTGACGGAGCCCTATGTATATGAGGATTTACGTGCCGATGCTAGGCACAGGTTTCATGATGTTTTCGAGTGTCGATGCTTGACACTCAGGTTCCATGATTTGATATGTCGTGAGCGACACATGTTGATTTACATCCTCATACTTCCATGCATATGCTTTATGATATTTACATGCATGATGCTTATTGTCATTGGGTGACACGTGGACGATTTCCACATACATATAGTTGACATTGATGATATTGATCACATAGTTGGATGATATCCACATACATATAGTTGATATTGATGATATTGATCACATAGTTGGATGGCATCCACACATTCATAGACTTCATGATATAGTCGACATTGATCATACCTCATATTTATGATATGTTATTACCTGAGGCATTGGCATGAGCACTTGGCACTACACTCATGTATAGATGTTACATTGCCACCTGTTTACCCCAATCAGAGCAAGGCTCTGTTCAAATTCCAAGGCGGGAACTGAAGCAACGCTTCTGATTCCCCCAATCAGAGCAAAGCTCTGTTTGAATTTCAAAAATTCAAAAATTGAAGCAACGCTTCAAATTCCTTGCGCAGCGCGCAGCGCGCAGCGCGCAACGCGCCACGTGTCAAAAACTGATACGCCAGCGCAGAGCCCAAGGCAGCGCACCCAATCAGAGCAAGGCTCTACTTAAATTAAAAAAACAAAAGAAGCAACGCTTCAATTGCGCTGCGCTCTGCGCTACGCGACACGTGTCAGCGCAGATGCGCTAGCGCAGTTGCGCTGCTCTCTGGGCTGCTTGACACGTGTCAGCGCAGTTGCGCTGCGCTCTGAGCTGCGCGACACGTGTCAGCACAGTTGCGCTGCGCGACACGTGTCAAGCGCAGGTGCATTTGCGCCAAACAAAATTAAAATTCCAGTAAAATCTTTCTGTTCTTGTTAAAACAAGAAGATTATCTTCTGTAAAACAGAAGCCCTTGGATCAAAGATCCAACGGTGGGGAAAAATCCCCAAATCACTCAGAGAATGATCTCTTTAACGAATTTAACAAATTAATTGGCACTATATAAAGGCCTCTAGACCCCAATTCTAAAACACACAGAGACAGAAACACAGAAAACACAAAAACAGAGAGAAAATTCAGAGAACTCCTTTAAAGAATTTGGAGAAGAATTCACAAAGAGAAAAAGGTAAACCCTTTTGAATAAAAAGAAGAATTTCTTCTGAAAAGATCAATGATCTAAGAACAAGATCAAGGATCTTCAATATAAAAATATAATAATAACAAAGGCATTGCCTTTTTTATGAACCACTGGTTCTGGAATCTTTAAAGATTCTTTTCTTGAATCCAAAATTGGATCAAGATATTAAAACAGTGCCTTGCACTTGTACATCTGCGCTGTTGCGCTCTTGGGTTAGCGCAAGCCACCAGAGAGCGCCGCGTGTCAGCTCCAAAACTACTTGCGCTATGCGCTTTTAAAATAGAGCATTGCTCTCTGAAAATTGGCGCAACTCACCAGAGCGCGCCACGTGTCAGCAGCGCACTGTGCTTGCGCTCAATAATTGGCGCAAAGCGCCTGACAGGCCACATGGCCACTGTCAGATAATTAATGCACTGCATTATTGAAAAGAAAGGCTGAGCCCAATTAAAAAAAAGGCCTAATAAATAAAATGCATTATTCTAAAAAGGGCAGAGCCCAAACAAAGGCCTGTCAGACCAAAACAGATGCTCTGCATCATAAAAATAAAAGGACAGAGCCCAGATCAAATAGGCCTTACAGGCCTAAATAAAATGCAGTGCATTACTAAACAGGGGCAAAGCTTTAGCATAGGCCTAATAGGCCAAAGATAAATAAAAACGTTGAACATTTTCAACTGGACTTAGCCCAATCATGGCCGTAAGTCCTCAAATTAAATTGACTGAGCACGACTGCTCTCTTAAATCAATTTACATCCGGTTCAAGGGCACATCTCCGAACTCCTCTGACACCTATCGTTGTAATCCTTCAACGACGTCAGAGAGGTGACGGGTCCCGACAACCACACATCGATACGGACTGTGGGGTCCTTAAACCTACGGACTTATGCGTCCTTAAACCAAGATACGGACTGTGGGGTCCCTAAACTCACGGACTCAAGCGTCCTTAAACCCTCGGACTCAAGCGTCCTTAAACCCCCGGACTCAAGCGTCCTTAAACCTACGGACTTAAGTGTCCTTAAACTCACGGACTCAAGCGTCCTTAAACCCCCGGACTCAAGCGTCCTTAAACCTACGGACTCAAGCGTCCTTAAACCTACGGACTCAAGCGTCCTTAAACTCCCGGACTCAAGCGTCCTTAAACCTACGGACTCAAGCATCCTTAAACCCCCGGACTCAAGCGTCCTTAATCCCCCGGACTCAAGCGTCCTTAAACTATGGACTTAAGCGTCCTTAAACTCCCGGACTCAAGCGTCCTTAAACCTACGGACTCAAGCGTCCTTAAACTACATGACTCAAGCGTCCTTAAACCCCCGGACTCAAGCGTCCTTAAACCTATGGACTTAAGCGTCCTTAAACTCCCGGACTTAAGCGTCCTTAAACTCCCGGACTCAAGCGTCCTTAAACCCCCGGACTCAAGCGTCCTTAAACTGATGGACCATTACGTCCCTAAACTGGAACATGGACCACTACATCCCTAAACTAGAATAATAGAGCCCCTAAATGCTCTTTTGTCGGATCTAAACGATCCCGTTTAAGTTGATCTTAGCCTCAAATATGGCTAACGTATCCTTAAACATTCAAACAGACTTTAGTCCCAAATTGGACTATAGATCCCCCAATCAACTTTGGTTCAAGGGTACATCTCTGAACTCCTCTGACACCTGTCGTTGTAATCCTTCAACGTCGTCAGAGAGGTGACGGGTCCCGACGGCCATATATTAAATAGACTACTATGTCCCTAAACTGGAACAATAGAGCCTCCAAATGCTCTCTTGTTGGATTTAAACGATCCCGTCAAGTTGATCTTAGTCTCAAATTGGACCAACGTATCCTTAACAAACGTTTAAGTTGATCTTAGCCTCAAATATGACTAACGTATCCTTAAACCAAAACCCCAAACCCAAATCTAAGAAAATACGGATTTGGACTAATCCATGTCCTACGGGCGACGACATAAATTAGTCTCCGTATACAATCCACGGGAAACCACAAACAAAACAAACACACACGACACGAAGTGAAATTCTGGAGAAGGAGAAAGTTGTTACCGCGACGCGGTAGCATAATTAACTGCAGGGGTTTGCGTCTGCAGGGAAGAGCGTCCCCACAATCAAAAACCCCTCAAGTGAGGGGGAATCTGACGAAGTCTGCTACATCGGCCGCATCCGTCTAAACCTCCGATACACGGTGCCTTAAATCAACTTGGCATCTTCGGAGAGGTGGACAGATAAAACCAAATAGCATCTGTCCTGGATCTCAGGCAAGACGTTCAGTCTTGGCCGTCTTTCGGAAGGGAACACCACCTTATCATACTTCAGACTTATTCATTTGAGGTTTATATATATATATCTGATTGTATTGACCTAGGATTGTATCATACATACGATTTCTGCTCTGTGATGTTTTCTATTCACGAGTTGGCAACTCACCCCCGTTGTGCCACAGTTCTTGCAGGTTTTGCCGTACAGGTTCTGTTGCGGCTTCTGGCACACTGCTTCCCTTACGGGTGATTTGCTTTGGTAGGTGGGTTCTTTTGCATCAGAACCACTATTGTACATGTATTATTCGGTTGTATCTAGTAATTCCATCAACCAAACTTGTATATTGTTTCAGACTTTGAAAACCAGCTGTGTATTATTTCGACCTTAGAGTCGCGCGTTGTAGTATTATGGTTTTCATGCTAATTTTGAGTTTTCCTTTGAGTTTTGATCCTCGCCCTTCGGCGTTGTATATTATACTACTTGCGTGGTTGTGACCGTCGATTGACGAAGAGCTAGCTCTCGTTTGGGGATGCCTTTTATTATTGTATATATACTATTCATGTTGTACCCCGTTTGGGCCAGTATTTACAAAGGAAACTCTGCCGAAATTTTTAGAAAAGACTATAGATTTTAAAAATGCATATGTGGCTTACTTATTTAAAAACCTTGCTTTTAAAACATGTTTTCCTTACTTCTTAAAATCTAGTTTTCTTTATTTACTCCTTAAAATGGTTTTAGATTTCTGGGCTTTTGGCTTACTTGAATTAGATGGAGTCCTATAGATTTCATATGATTCAAGGGCCAGTCACGTGCTATTTCGAGTCGTGACACACACAGTTCCGCATATTCCGTACATCCAGGAGGCACGAAGATGTACCGTGATCTAAGACAACATTTCTGGGGGGAACACATGAAAAGGGAGATTGCTCGCTTTGTAGCGAAGTGCTTGGTGTGTCAGCAAGTTAAGGCTGAACATCAAAGAGTAGCTGGTTTATTGCAACCACTTCCAATTTCTCAGTAGAAGTGGGAACTGGAACATATAACCATGGATTTCGTGACAGCTTTACCGCGGAGTCCAAAGGGCAACAATGCAGTTTGGGTGATTGTTGATCATTTTACCAAGGCATCTCATTTCATACCATTTCGAGTTGATCAGTCAACGGAAGCATTAGCAGAACGGTATATGCATGAGATTGGGAGATTGCATGGAGTACCTGTGAGCATCGCTTCCGATCGTGATACCTGATTCTTATCGCACTTCTGGAGGAGTTTACAGGAAAGTTTGGGGACACGATTGAACTTTAGCACCACTTATCATCTTCAGACCGATGTCCATTCGGAGAGAACGATACAAACTCTTGAAGACATGTTGAGAGCTTGCATGTTAGACTTAAAAGGTTCATGAGAGGATCATCTATACTTGGTGGAGTTTTCGTACAATAACAGCTTTCAGGCGACTATTCAGATGGCTCCATTCGAAGCATTGTATGGGTGCAAGTGTCGTTCACCTGTTTGTTGGGACGATGTTGGAGAACGAAGATTGTTGGGACCGGATTTGATCGTGCAAACAGTAGAGAAGGTTAATACTATCCGGAATCACATGAAGGAAGCGCAGGATCGACAGAAGAGTTGGGCCGACACATCGAGAAGACTTCTAGAATTTGCTGTTGGTGATCTTGTATTCTTGAAGATATCACCGACTAGAGGAGTGATTCGTTTTAGGAGTCGAGGCAAGTTTAGTCCTCGATTCGTGGGGCCTTTCGAGATTATGGAGTGTGTTGGAGAAGTGGCTTATCGATTGGCGTTACCACCATCTTTGGTGAATGTTCATGATGTGTTTCATGTATCTTAACTCCATAATTATGTTTGAGATGAGACGCACGTGCTAGATCATTCAGAGCTGACTGTAAGGGAGGATTTGACCTTTGAGGAACGACCGATGTGGATTGTTGATCGAAGAGAAAAGGTCCTCAAGAATAAGGTTATCCCGCTCGTACTTGGTTCACGGAGGAATCGCTCGCACGGAGAATCGACTTGGGAACGAGAAGACGGGATTCGATAGAAGTTTCCAGATATCTTCCTGTAGTTTCATGTTTGTTTATCTTTTCTTGTTTTGGGAATTTCAAGGACGAAATTCTTTTTGTAGTTGGGTATAATGTAACACCCTAGTTCATTTATACCAGTTCTATATTGGGTTTTTCTTTATTTATGGTTATTTCTTGATTTATTGTGTTTTGGATGCGAATAGTGTAATTGGCATCCATATTGCATCCGACCTGACCCGCTTACTGGAAACCAGTTTTGATTCCTGTTTATCTTTTATCCCAGCTTGTTACGTGGATCCGTGCACTTTCATATTTTATACTGCATACTGGCATTTTATCTGGCATCTGTATTCTAATATAACATTTAAAGTCGAATAAAATATTTTAAAATTATCTAGCATGGCCTGCATGATACCCCTAACCCTGTCGTAGCATTCGCGCATCTTGTTCTCGTCCCGTTCAGTGAAACGGGCTCGTTTGGATAACTACGTGCACGCTACATGTATCCATTCTTGGGGGTATGCTTTTTCGTGACTCGGATATCCTACTTTGGTTTTGGTTGGTACGTATATTATCCGTATTTTAAAACTAGATTTTTAGACCCGACCTGGGCATGTTTTGGACTATTTTTGTATTAGCCAAAAACTCAAAATTTACTAATATTATATTTGTAAATAATTCTAACCGTTTAAAATTTTTTATTTAACTAAAAGGATTTTTAAAAAAAAATCTAATTAACAGAAACTCTCTCCGTCTCTCTCCTCTCTCTCTCTTTCACTATAATTATTTATTTTTTAATCTCAAAATTTTTCACAAACCCATTTTTAACTCACGTCTTCCCCACCTCCTTCTTCTTCTAAATTTTTCCCGCCTCTGCCCTCGCTTGCGCTCGTCGCCGCCTTCCCTCCGTGCGATGCCGTCGCCACCTCCACCCTCGTCATCGTCGAATCCTCGACCACCACCTCACCTTTCTCTCTTTCGTCCATCTCTTTTTCCTTCTCTGCACATCCACCGCACCAGGAACCCAACCCGACACCCATCGCCTCCACCACCGGAACCCCGTCGACGACCGTACCCCATCATCCTCATCACCACCTTCGAATCCTGACACCATCATCACCACTATCACCTACAACCCAACCCAAGCCAACCCTACACACCCGAGAACCTATTGCGGCCACCTCCTCGGTCGCCGTCGCCCTCATCGCCGACCACCTCGTCTCAACCACTCGTCACCAACCCTGTCTCCTCACCTCCTTCTCTCTTCCCTTTAACCCCTCTCTTCTTCTGAGCCCACTGCAACCACACCCATAGCCCTCACCAAAACCCACTGCCTTTTGACGTAGACCTCGCCGTCGACGGCTCGTCGTCGTCGTCGTCTCCCCTGCCTCGCCTCTGTCCCCAAACACTAATTCCAGAGTAGCACCTTCATCTTCTTCTTTTTCTCCTTCTTCTTCTTCTCTTTTCTCTTTCTTGAATTCTTGTTTTCCGGTCATCGCCGGAGTCATGCCGCCGCCGACGATCCGGACGAACCATACCATCACCACAGTACCGCTATAATACCAAAATTATACCATCACCACTTCCATGTCATGACCGTGTCACGGCCAGATCGCGACCAGACCATGCACCAGATCGTGTCCAGATCGCGACCAGATTATGCACCAGATCGTCTCCAGACCGCGACCAGACCACCACCAGACCATGCACCATACCCAGACCGTGTCATCACCGTACTCGGACCGTGTCACGCCATGTGCCCTGCTCCTGTGCCACGTCATGCCCGCTTCGTGCTCAGCCCATGCCACTTATGTGCCACCATCGCACCAGTCCCGTGTCACCGCAAGACCCAGCACCGTGTCGTGCCGTTTCATACACCGTATCGTGTCGTGTCGCACCAGGCCACCTGCATATCGACCACTGTTCTGAGGCAAGTTTATCTTGCTACATGCTATACTACTATATTTTGCATTCATGCGAATAATAATATTACATATTGTTTAGTTATGAATCCAATGTTACAGTTTTACAATTTTACAATATCCATTCGCATCCGTACAGTTTATTACATATCTAGTCGCATGCAAGTTTATCTTGCTACATGTTATACTATTATATTTTGCATTCATGCGAATAATAATATTACATATTGTTTAGTTATGCATCCAATATTACAGTTTTATAATATCCGTTCGCATCCGTATAGTTTATTGCATATCAAGTCGCATGTAAGTTTATTTTACTACATGCTATAATACATATTGTGCATCCATGTTTTATTGTGTACCCATACCATTAATTCTATATATCTAGTTGCATGCCATGCCAAATTAATTCATATTACTGTTACATTAGTACCCCATGCTTGATAATGTGCGCATCCTACATAGTCATGATATAACCCCTGATAGATAATTATGCACCCATGCTTCTACAGTACATCCGTACTTTTACTGTGATTCGATACTTGCTACATTTTACTGTTGGGCATCCACGTGATACATGTACACTATCTGCCATGACCTGATATACTATTACTTGACATGTTACCTGATCCTGTTTCTAATGCCGACAATCCTGACATATTGTCCTGATGGTCGTTACTGTTGTCTGCATAGACAAAATCTGTATCTGCTTGATCCTGTATTAGCATTAGATATTGATTAGCAATACCCGACTTGAACACATAACCTTAGGGGTAAGGGGAAATCAAGAATGTAACGGAACGTAACTCAAAGGGCAATTATATTGTTTGCCATTTTTCCGAGCGTTACGGAATATATTGTTTGCCATTTTTCCGGGCGTTACAGAATATATTGTTTGCCGTTTTTCCGGGCGTTACGGAATAATCCTGTTACCGTGGTCCCGTGGGGAATGAACGGGGCATAGACCGATTGGTTATGACGAGGATTGCATTAATTGATTTCGAAGACTTTAGAATAGATAACCCGGTAGTATAGTTTAGATTACTCACCGCACTTCACCTGCACGTATACACTTCACTGTTCCATATTCGTGTTACTGTCATACTCTTATTACTGCTCATACTCATGCCTGCATATCTTGTTACCTCCTGATTATATTATTGTTGATATTATGACGCACCGACGTCTGGGTTTTGCATGGCCCAGATCCTCTATCTCTGTCGCAGGCCGTTCAGGAGTATTTCAGCCAACAGGCCGAGCAGTGAGGATCTTGTTAGTATCCAGTTTAGTTTAGTTTCTTTCCGTATTTTCATTTCCTGATGTGAGACCGTATTTAGGACGTACTTTCCAGATTGTTATTGTTTATTAGATTTATTGCTTCCGCATATTATTTCTTGACTCGTATATCCTAGCATATGGACATGTACTAGATAGTTTATTTTATTTCTACTGTTCTTGATATCTATACACAGCCGTAATATGACTGTGGAGGGATGTTTCCTAGCCACAGGTAGCATGATTGGCTCTGTCACGTACCGATCTTAGCGCACTCTGGGAAGCGGGGCGTGACAAATGATATGGATACGAGCGGCTATCCAAAAGCATGATTCCGACGCAGAGGTCAATTCCCAGGCGAAGCATAATTCCGACGGGGAAAGCAGGTACTCCAAGGCCAAGCATGATTTCGACACGGGGTACACTCTGAGATGAAGCATGATTCTGCCGCAGAGATTGTTGGTTGACTTGATTCCGAGACAGAGCATAATTCCGACGGGGAGGTCGTTGGTTGACTTGATTCCGAGACAGAGCATAATTCTGACTGGGAGGTCGTTGGTCGTCTTGCTGACTTGACATGATTTGGGTTGACATCAGCATCGCTACACTGGAATATGGTACCAGGAGCGAATCATCATTTGCCATGAGAGGATTTGAGGATTTTGGCTTTGGTTTGGCATCAGCACTGCTACACTGGAATATGGTACCAGGAGTGAATCATCATTTTCCGTGAGTGGATTTGGGGATTTTGGTTTTGGTTTGGCATCAGTACTGCTATACTGGAATATGGTACCAGGAGCGAATCATCATTTGACGTGAGAGGATTTGCCTCATTCCCAGTTTAACGACTTAGGGGTCATCTGTTCCCAGTTTAACGACTTAGAGGTCATATATTCCCAATTTAAAGACTTAGGGGTCTATTGGATCGAAAGTTTAGAATTTTTGGGGTTAGGGTCGGCAACAGCGTTGCTAACACTGAAGCACGGCTGCTAGAAGAAATTCATCATTTGCCTTTACCTATTAGTGAGTGATGACTTAGGAGACAGGTTCAAGTCCCTATCACCTAAGGCTTTTCAATTTTATGAGCCGTAAGGGTCCTATAAAAGAATTTTCTCCCTATGAGTCGAAAGAATCTAGTAGGTATATTTTCTCCTTAGGAGTCGTGGGGACCCCCAAGTGTGTTTTTCCTTTGTAAGTCATAAAGATCCCACGAAGGTGTTTTCTTACGAGTCGAGAGGATCTCGCAAGCTTTGTTCTCCTCATGTATTGTGAGGACACATGAGTGGGTCTTCCCAAATGGAGCATAATTCCGAGGGCGGAGACTGGCCGCTGGGCTAGTGATTGCGGTAGGGAATGGGTGTGATGAGAATTATTTGAGCCCGTAGATTGTATACGGTAGTCAATTTAGGGACCACCCATAGGGCAGGGAGAATTTTGGGAATTTAAATTTTGGTTGGTGTCTGCATTGTTGCACTGGAATATGGTACCAGGAGCGACTCATCATTCGCCGTTGGGGATTTGAATTTTGGTTGGCGTCTGCATCGCTGCATTGGAATATAGTACCAGGAGCGACTCATCATTCACCATTTGGAGGGTTTTTTTTTACTGCGATTGCTCTATCATTTCATCTTTTCTTATCGCGAAGGTTGCGATTACCCTATCATTTCGGCTATTTATTCGCGGTTTCCCAATCATTTTGGCTTTATTTTCATCTTTATTTTACTCGCTGATTTTTATTGCAAGTTGCTCCATCATTTCGGCTTTTTTTCCATTTATTTACACATTTTTTTACATCCCCAGTTTAACGACTTAGGGGTTGATTGCTCCCAGTTTAACGATGTGGTGGTCAACTGTTGGAGCCTAGGCTCGATTCTGCAGGAACCACGGGCTTCTTTGGCTTAATTGCATAAGCGGGCTCTTCATCATCTAGATCGAGCCGGTGTTGGATGGCAACAACCGTGTCATCATCATGTCTATAAGGTGTACGATGACTTGTTCCTCTGAGCTCCATCATGTAGACCGTATGGGTTGTGTACCCATCTATCGCTTCTTCGTTGGCAATGTTGCCCGTTTGGCTCTTAACTTGTCGCCTTGGTCCGCTCCTTTCATAGAAAGGTAGATGTCTGAGAGAATCAGGTTCCCGAAGGGCTTCGGTCTCCGTTTGTATGAAATTGGCGATCACAGCTTGACTGTTTGTTAACACTCGTTTAGACAGTTCTATCTCTCCTGCCTTGTATTGCTTATCGACCCAATATTTAAAGACAAAGCAGTCCTCAATGGCATGACCTATCACTCTGTGATAGGGGCAATATTTGGGGTCGTCGGTCATATTCGCTTCTTGAGATCTTTTTGATTCTGGCAATTGTAGACCGTTTCTTAGGGCATCCTTAAATATTTTACGAACTTTGTCCCTTCTGAATGAATAGACCTTATTCAGCTTCTCTTTCAGTAGAGATTCTCCTCCCTTTCCGAACACTGGCTTTCGAGGCTGGTTGGCATTAAGCCCGCTCATCCTTTGCTTATTTCGGTTAGCCAAAATTTTAAAAGATTCAGCATCGTTGGAATTTCCGCCTTTACGATTATCGTCCTTTCGGTTTCTCCAGGACCTATTTTTATTTTGGGAATCAGAGGAAGACTCATGCTTTAAGCGCTTCAACATCTGAACTTTCCTGGCCAGCTCTTGGAATGTTTTAAGACCCGCGGTGTATAGAAACGGGACCATCCAATTGTTGAGATTTCCGATGAGGAGGCTGACAGATTGGTCCTGCTCTATTGGCGGTTCACATTTGACGGAGAGATTACGCCATCGGGTTATAAAATCTGTGCTGCTTTCATTGTTCTTTGGCTTGGTCCTTACAAGGTCGGCAATGGTGATCTTATCGCTGACACTCATGAACCTTTGTCGGAATAGAGATTCCATTTGGACGAAAGTAGTAACGGAGCCATCCGGTATGCTCGTGTACCAGTCGAAAGCGACATCGGTTAAGCTATTAACGAACTGGCGGAGGAGAAGCGCATCATTGCCCCCAGTATTCCTACATGAGGCTTTAAAGTGGGTGATGTGCTGATTCGCATTTCCTGTCCCATCAGATCTTCCGGATTTGGGGATGACATAGCCACCAGGAAACTCTACCAGATCATACCGAGCAGGATATGGTCTCCCACTACTGCTGATATCTTTTTGCGCTTCGGCTTCGGCTACTAATGTTTTGACTTTGTTGGCGACCAAATCCATGATTTGATCTTGCGTTAGCGGGTTGCTGTCATCAGTAATCAAGACATTTTTTGAGATAGGATGCGGCCAACTTTCATGCAGCTCGCCCACCTTTGGATTTGAGGGAATAGGCGTCGGCTACCCCGGGACACCGTTTTCCAATTCATGAGCAGAGCTCTGTGCTTGATTGGGCGGTCGAGAGGAAACTTGGGTCGTGAGTTGTAAGATGACGTCTGTTAAGTCGTTGATCTTTGAGTGGAGCTTGGCCATTTCCTTGTCTTTGTTTCTGAGCTGCTTTTGGAGCCCTTGGAGAAGTTACTGCTCTGCGGTCTTGGGACGGAAGATTGGCTCCTCTTCGCTTTCCGAGCCCGACTCCTCATGAACCGAGGGATCTCTCTGCTTATCAGCCTCACTGGAAGGGTTTTCATTACCTTCCAGAGGATGCTGGTCTTGGAAAGTGGCAACCACATTCATACCAGATTGGATTTGAGATGTGGTGGTCTCGTCCTTGCTCGTGCTGCGCGTGCCTACCATGTAGACAGTGTGGACCACATGTCCAGCCATCTCTTTTATCTTTGGAGGGGTAACCCTGTTCTTGGAACCTCATGAAGTTCAGCCTAGCAGGAGCCCTAGCCCTTTTGTTGGCTTTATATCTGAGCATTTTTTGCCTTAGCTTCTTAATTTTGAGGGATTTACGGACATCCGTCATCCAGGAAGCCATCGTGAGTCGATTGACGGGGAGCTTAGAGAAGATACCCGATTGAGCAGTTATCAAGGACACCGCTAGCGTTTGCCCAAGATGCCTTGTTATTTTGTTGGTGATGATAGCCTTGCCCCCAGCTGGGGCCAAGGAAAGTCGTTCAAACACCGACTTATGTTTGGGTTGGGACGCCTTCGAGACCACCACATTTAGCCTCTTGCCTTTCGAGGCCGGTTTGTCTGCCACCGGAGCTTGAGGAGCTGAGATGGTGTTAGCTAGCATGAAGAGAATAGGGCCGAACTGTAGCAGTGGCTCCCCCACTGTTGCCCGAGACTTGCCGGGAGGACCGTCCTGGCATCCATCTTCATCATGTAGGAGATGGGAGTTGTGTCGAGAGCTGAGCTGGTCCTCGGAGAAATTGTTGGGGCTTGATCGCTTGAAATCCTGCATGAAAGAGTATTATTTCAGTATAAACATCGATATGTATGTTGATTGAGTTCACATGAACGTTTAACCCGAAGTATGGGAGGAGAGAAAAGGTCCTGCCGGGTGTTCCAGAATCTGTAGGGTGTTTTTCGTCACCCCATTGAGATGGGAAAACGCGTCGCTTGTCAGGCATGCTACAGATTCCCCCTGCCTAGGGTAGGTGGGGGTTTATTAATTGTGGGAATCCGAATCTCCAGCGGCCGCGGACTAAGATGTCGTTAATTACCCATCGCCTTTGGAGCGAGAGAACCTCCGATTGACGGGTCAAACTGGTCATACGAACTCAATGTGCAGTGTGCGTATATGTGTCTTGAGGGGTTTTGGATAAATCGGGGGCCTCGCAGAGTTTATGTGGGTCCCGCTACCCGGATAGCGGGCTAGGGGTTAAGGAGGCTAGCAGTCCCCTTGCGGGATACGGGGCAGCACCCCGTTAGAATTTTTTTTCTAACGGGGGAGGTATTTTTAGTGTGGAGTGCATGGGAAAAGCGGGGTGAATAGCGTCCAAAAGACGCATGGGCGCCAGTGCCTCACGTGCTTGGCACTCGAACGCTGGGCGCTGAATGCTGGAGACTCACGTGCCCGACACGTGGGCGCTGGATGCTAGATGCTGGTGCCGGGCGCCAGCGTCTCACGCGGCACCCGACACATGGGCACTGGGCGCCGGCGCCTCACGCGCCTGGCACGTGGGCACTGGGCATCCACGGAAAGAAAGGGCTTCTACCCCGAAATTAGGAGTTAAACTCCGAAAGCGGATTTTTTATTTATGGAGTTAAACTCCGAAAGATGTTGAATGGTGTTAAACACCTAAAAAAAGGGTTTGATTTATGGAGTTAAACTCCAACAGATCTTGAATGGAGTTAAACTCCTAGAAATCTTTGGAGATGATTGAAGGAGACCCCTTTCTTCTCCCCTTTAGCCTTGAATCTTCTTTTGAGCTTCGGATCCTCCCGGAATGGGATTTTTGGAGACGAGTCTTCTTCTTCTTCCTCTCTGTTGGCTGGATCTTGGGGAAAAAAGGGTGAGACTTAAAAATCTCCCCTTTTAGGGATTTGATGGCAGGTCCGAGCTCCCCTTCAATAGTTTTATGGTGAAAAACTATTTATTTTTGGAAAAAGAAGAGTTAAACTCTTGATTTAATTCCAAAAAAAGATAAGAAGGTTTAGAACCTTGAGGAAGGAGTAGGCAGAGAAACCCTAATTTTTTAGGGGGAATGAATTATTGTCCTTCATTTCATCATCATGTTTCCTTTTATAGGATTACAAATTTACACATAGCCCCTTGAGCTTTACAAAATGGCATTTTGCCCATCCCATGCATCATGTGCTCATTTTTTTTGCACATGAGCTATGGGCTTTACAAAAATTTGGTTTTGTGCCAATTTTCCTTACATTTATTCATAAAAATTACATCAAAATTATTTATTACATAATTTTCATTATGGCATGGGAGAGGCTGGTCACTTCATTTTCGGGCTTGATTTGAGCATGGGCCCACTTGGCCTGGGCTTGGGCCCAATTGGCTTGGGGTTGACTTTGATTTTAACGTGGTCAACCGGGTGTAATTTTTGACCCCAACAAACCAGTCTGAGTAGCAGAGACTCCGGGTGACTGGGAACCACTGACAACACATAAAAATAATGATATTTTAAAAAAATCCTTATTTTTTAAATTTTTTTTCAAACTTCCTATATTTTTCATGTTGTAGCACGTGAGTTGCAAAATTTTAAAAATCTCAAAAATCTCTGTGTTTTTTGGTTCTTCAATATTTTGTTTTTTATAGCATATGAAATAGCAAAATCTTTTATTTTTCTATATTTTAAATGCTATAACAAAAGAAAATCATAAAAATTTAAAAATCTCAATTTTTTCTATGTTTCTTAAATATTATAAATGGTATAGAACACAAAATTCATGAAATTTTCAAAATCTCAAATATTTATGCTTTCTTCAAGGTTTTTAATGTTTTACATAAACATGACAATCGCGAAATTTTTACTAAAATTAATTGTTTTCTTCAAATTCACAATATCTTACATGATACAACATGAAAGTTGCATAACTTCAAAATTCTCAAACTATTATGTTATCTTCGGTTGTTCGATATTTTGCATCATATATAAAAAGGAAAATTATGAAATTTTCAAAAATCTCATAAAGATACAGTTTTAATCAATTTTTCAATATATTTTTTTAGGTTTTCGAAAACAAAGAATCGTGAAAAATCGCAATATCACAAGAAAATTTCCACATTTTCTGTGTTTTTTGGTTTTTTCGATATTTTGCTTAGTATAGCACAGAAAAATCATGATATTTTCAAAAATCTCAAAATTTTATGTTTCCTCCGAATTTTCAATATATCGAATAACACACGAAAATCTCAATTTTCTTAAAAATTCGAAATTCCGTTTTCTGTAAATTTTCAGTATTTTGCTTGTGCTATAGCGCAAGGATCGCGGATGTTTTTAATATTTTATGTCTTATTCGGTTTTTCAATATTTTGGTTTCTAGCGAACAAAGATCACGGTCTTTTGAAAAATATTACAATTTTCCGTCTTCTTCCTTTTAAAAATATTTTGCTGCTTGTAATATAAGAAAATCTATAAATTTTAAAACATCTTAGATTTTTTTTTTGTTTTCTTCGGTCTTACTATGTTTTCTATATATAGCACACGAAAATCATGACTTTTCAAAAATTTAAATCTTATGTTGCTTCCTATATAGAACATGATAATTGCAGTAATTTGAAAAATCTTAAAATTTTACGTATTCTTCGATCGCTTAACATTCGCAAACAAAAATTACAAAATTGCCAGAAATCTCATAAAATTTCTATTTTTTTCACTTTTTCAATATTTTGGATGGTAGCACATGAAAATCGCAAAATTTTGATAAATCTACAAAAAAGCAATCTTCCTTTTCACATTATTTTACATGCTATATAACATACAAAACTCAAACAAGTTTAAAAATCTCAATTTTTTCCTCTCTTCAGTTTTCCAATATTTTGCTCACTCATATTTTTGGAGACCTTTCGGATATAAAAAGACAAAAACATATGTACAGAAATAGAAAACATACTCGCCAATTGCTATTAAGAACTTAACAGAACAGAGAAATGTAGTCTAAGAGACTGAGATTCCGGGTGACTAGAAACTTTTGGTAACACAGAAATATCGCGAAATTTTAAAAAATCATATCTTTTTGTTTTCTTCAAATTTCCAATATTTTGCACATTAGCACGTGAGAATCGCTAAATTTTTAGAAAACTAAAAATTCTCTTATTTATTTTGTTTTTTTAAAAAAAATTTCTTGTTATAGCATATATAAATCACAAAATCTTTCGTTTTTTATATTCTACATGCTATAAAATAAGGTAATCCCAAAATTTTCAAAAATTCCAATTGTTTCTTGTTTTATTCCTTTTTCAATATTAAATAGTGAAAAATTAAAAAATCTCAAATATTTCTACTATCTTCGATTTTTTAATACTTGACATGTTATAGCATACGACCCAACGTTTATTGAAAATATATGAATACGACAATCACAAAATTTATAAATTCCAAAAATTATTTGTTTTTTAAGAATTTACAATATTTTACTCACTACAACATGAAAATTTCATAATTTCACAAACTTTTAGTTTTTCAATATTTTGCTTGCTATATATTAAACGAAAATCGTGAAATTTTCAAAAAATGCATATCATACGAATATTTTAAATTTTTTTGGGCACTCTGTTTTTCCAATATTATGGTTGTTATACCACACGAAAATCATGTTTTTTTTAAAATTCTAAAATTTATGTTTTCTTCAAATTTTCATTATTTAGAACACGGATGGTGAAGTTTCAAGAATTTCATATTTATGTTTTATTACATTTTATAATATTTTGCTTGCTATAACATTGAAAAATTGCCGACATTTCAAATGTATCAAAAACTTTTGTTTTCTCCATTTTTTCAATATTTTGCTGCTTATAGAATAAAAAAATCACTAAATTTTAAAAAATCTTAAATTTTTTGTTTTCTTCGGTTGTACAATTTTTTGAATGATATATAGAACAAACGAAAATCATGAAATTTTATATTTTCTTTTGATTTTTGTTATTTTTTGTTTCTCATTTTCAAAAAAATTACGCAATCGATTTTTTTTTGTTTACATTGCATTTTTAATATTTTGCAAGAAGCACATGAAAATAAAAAAGTTTACATAAATCTCCAAAAACAAAATCTTCTTTTTTCATTATTTTGCATGCTATATGGCACACAAAAACCATACAATCTCAAAAATCTCAAAAAAAAATTTCTTCGGTTTTCCAATATTTTACTTGCGCATACTTTTAAAGAACTTTCGATCAAAGAGACAAAAACCAATGTGAAGTAATAGAAGAAAAGCTCGCAGATTGCCGCTAAGAACTTAATAGAACAAAAAGATCAAGTCTGAATGACAGAGTGACTGGGAAC
Source organism: Agapanthus africanus (assembly GCA_030015575.1). Taxonomy (NCBI): domain Eukaryota; kingdom Viridiplantae; phylum Streptophyta; class Magnoliopsida; order Asparagales; family Amaryllidaceae; genus Agapanthus; species Agapanthus africanus. Next base: position 307,599,438 of record CM057339.1, read on the forward strand.
CCCCTAGTAACAAAAAAATCACGAAATTTTAGAAAATCCTAAATATTTTTGTTTTCTTCAAATTTCCAATATTTTACATGTTGTAACACATGAGAATCACTAAATTTCTAGGAGTCTCAGAAATCACTTTTTAAAATATTTCGCTTCTTTTAGACCATGAAAATCGCAAAAGCTTTCTTTGTTTTATTTTACATTCTAACAGAGAAAAACGTAGAATTTTCAAAAATCTTAAAATTTTCTATTTTGTTCCTTTTTTCAATATTATACATGGTAAAAAAATCATGAAATAACAAAAATCTCAAATATTTCTGCTTTCCACGGATTTTTAATATTTTGCATTCTATAGCTTAGAAAAATCGCGAAATTTATAAAATCCTATACTTATTTTTTTCTTCAAATTTACAATATTTTACATGCCACAAGATGAAAATTACGTACTCAAACTTTTTTATTTTCTTAGGCTATTCGATATTTTGCATGATCAAAAAAACGAAAATTGCGAAAATTTTAAAAATCTCACACAGTATCAGTTTTCTTTGATTTTTCAATATTCAGCATTCTTTAGCAAATAAAAATCGTGAAAATTTCAAAAATCACGATTTCATACGAAAATATCAAAATTTACTGTGTTATTTGGTTTTTTAATATTTTGCTAACGCATGAGAATTGCGATTTTTTATAAAATTAGAATAATTTTCCATTTACTTCGAATTTTTAGTATTTTGCTTTCTTTGCACGAGGGTCACAAAATTTTCAAAAGTCTTAATATTTTATGTTTTACTTAGTTTTTCAATATTTTGCATACTATATAAAAAACAAAAGATAGTGGACTTTTCAAAAATATCAATTTTTTTTGTTTTCTTTCTTTTAAAAATATTTTGGCGCTTAGAACACAAGAAAATCTATAACTCTAAAAAATCTCAAATTCTTTTTTGCTTTCTTTAGTATTAAAATTTTTTGTATGCTATATATAACATACGGAAATCATGAATTTTCAAAAATTTAATGTTTTCTTCATGTTTTTTTTTTCTAATTTGCCTACTAATATTTTCAAAAATCTTAAAATTTTATGTTTTTCCTATTGCTTAACATTCACAATCGAAATTGCAAAATTTTCATAAAATCTGAAAATTTTCCTATCTTCACTTTCTCAACATTTTACGTTGCACATGAAAATTGCAAAAATTTTCAGATATCTCCAAACAAAATCTTCCTTTTTACATACTATATAGCACACAAAAATCATAAAATTTTAAAAATCCAAAAAAAAAATCACTGAATTTTCAAAAATCTAGTGATTGAAAACCCGTGGAACGTAGAAAAATTAGGAAATTTTTAAAAATCCTAATTGTTTTTTGTTTTCTTCAAGTTTCAAATAGTTTGCACGCTGTAGCACATAAGAATCTTTAAATTTTCAAATATCTCATAATTCTGTGTTTTCCTTTTTCTTGCTTTTCAATAATTTGCTTATTATATAGCACTAGCCTTTTTGGCACGTGGGTTGCACGTAATTTGAGGAACTTTTACAATAAATTTCTTTATTAACTACGTATATCGTACTTGTAAAATAATAACGACATTACAATTTAATTATATGCATCGTACTTGTAAAATAATAATGGCGTAGCTTTTAATTACGTGCATTGCACATAAAACAATGGTGTTATTTTGTTTGATTTCTATAAAAAACTAGGAAGCCACATCATCAATCAATTTCAAAATTAAATGACCCCCTTACTTTAGCCTTATAATAGTAGAGATACGATAATCAAAATATCTTTTCGTTTTCTTACTTTTATCAATATTATATATGGTATAGAACAGAAAAATCTTGAAATTTTTCTACAATCTCATATATTTAAAATGGATTTATAAATTTATAAATTTAAAATGGATTAAAAAATCTCATATGTAAATGCTTTAGAAATTTGGAAGCAATAATAATAAGGGAAAGAACGGGACAAGTGAAAATGTTTGAAATAACTTTATAGTGCATTTAATAATGGTGAAACCAATGGAAAACATGTGTACGAAGGAGTCAAGGTTGACATATATACGTCGATCTAAAAATGGAAAGGACTTGAACTTGAACGCCTTTTGATAAATGTCCGGAGGATGGCAGTTATAGCACCAAGATCAATGCATCATGGATGTGTATAAGTGAAAAGTCACGGGTTAACATATTCACGTCGATCAAATAATGGATGGGATTTGAATGTTTATTGATAAATGTCCATAAGAGTACGATTATAAGAGCATAATTAATAGTAGGTGTATATTGTTGTGGACACGAGTTGAAGGACAATTATAAATAGACAATAAATTAAGCCCGTAAGGAGATTAAATCATTAAGGAATTGTGGTTAAGACAGTTATAGACAGGAGAATCAATGATGGGTGCATATGAAAATAGATTTAGAGATTTGAAAGCAGTAATGTTTAGTAAATAGGTTCAGAAATTTAAAATTTCGATAAAAAAGTAGATTCAAGTCCTTATAAAGAACAAGACAAGTGAGAATGTTTAAAATAACTTAATGATGCATTTAAAAATAGTATAATTCAGGAAAAAGATTAAGAAATTTAAAATTTAAGAAATGCAGCTTCAAATTTTTTAACAAAACAAGTGAAAATTAATGGTACCTTTGAAAGTATTAATGTTAAGAAAATAGATTTAGAAATTTAATACAATTGAAGTTTTTTTTCAACAACCTTTCTAATAAATAAAATAAAATTGAAATGCAAGATGATGTAAAGTCTTTGAAATCTTGAGAAATTTGCTTTAAAAGCTGCTTATGATTCATGAACATTTCGTAGCTTTCTAAAAGGTCATTTATCAAAAGTAGGTTTTATATAAATTTAATTTCAACATATTATTAAAAATCTTTACGAAAAACCTTCCAGTTATAACAAAAATATACTATAGAAAATTGTTTTTGGTCTAAAAATAACTTTATGATGCATTTAATATTAGTAACATCACAAAGTCAAATATCTAAAAATTAAGACAATTTTCCAATTGTTTTATAAAAGAGACAAATGATATGCGATGTTGTATCGAAAAAAGGATAGACGATGAAAAAAATAAATAAAATCAAGGTATCGTGAATGTTTGGTCATGTGTGCAAAGTAAATTTGATGAAAGCCACAATCACGAATGTATTCAATAGAAAGAGCCACATGTCGACATATTCAGATTGATCTAATAATGGAGAGGACTTGATCCTGAATGACTATCGGCAAATGTCCATACGAGGACGGTTATAGAAAGAGAATCAATGGTATGTGCATATTGTTGTGGACATAAATTAGAGGACATTATAAAAAGACGATAATTAAACCTGTATGAAAGATAAATCAATAACGAATCAGGGTTAAGACAATTATAGACAGAGAATCAATGATAGGTGGTTATGGAAATGGATTCAGAAATTTCATAGTTGTTTAGGGAAATAGATTCAAAAATTAAAATTTAGATTAAATAATAGATTTCAATCTTTTTAAAAAATGAGACAAGTGAAACGGCTTGAAATAACTTTATAATGCATTTAAAAATGACAAAATTAAGGAAAAATATTTAGAAATTTAAAATTTAAGAAAAATAACTTCAAATCCAATTAACGAACGAGACAAGTGAAAAAGCTTGAAACAATTTTAGGGTGCATTTGAAAATAGGAATAGTAAGAAAATAGATTTAGAAATTTAATCCTATTGAACTGGGGGGAAATTAGGGCTTTCCAACCCTAATTGGCTCAGTCACCTCCAATTCTTTACGATTGTGAGTCGCCTCTTCTTGATCTCCTTTGAGCTCTTAATTTTGATCATTTTGTTTAGATTCATCATATAGATTTCTCAATTCTTGTAACTCCTGTGGTTTGCGATGTTGCATTTGATCCTTTGTTGAGTTTTCATAGGATCGATTGATCTCTCAATCCTATGGATTGTGCTTGCTATGTTTCTTTGCCTTGATGTCAGCAAGATTATACTGTTCTATTGGATTCTTTTACCGTTCCATTGAATTCTGGGTGTTGCATGAATATTCGGCAAAATCAAAACGCTGCCACTGAGAAAATAAGTTTTGGAATAATTCTCAAATTCTGGAATCAGAGGCAAATTACAACTAAAGCAATGAATAAAACCTTTGCAGAAATTGTCAAAAATGATGCTCAGATACCAAAAGGATCTTTTGTACCTGCAGTGAAGCCCATTTTTTCAGAACCTGGGATGCAAATTGCAGAAAAAGAAAATGACTTTGATGACAATGGAGACCCTGCAATAAACTTTTCTCAAGATGAAATTGATAAATCAGCCTTTGCTTTAAATCTAGCCTTAATTGCTCAGTGTGCCTATGGGTGGCCTCCACTTTCTGAGTTCAATACTCTTTTGTCTCAAAAAATGAATTTCAAAGGAGACTTTGCACTTACCTTGTTGGATAATAGGCATCTAATGATGAGGTTTCAAAAGTCCAGTGATTTCATAAAAAACTAAGGACAAAGGATATGATATATATCAAGGATTACTTGTTCAGGTTTTTCCAAATTTTTATAAGCAAAATAAAGAAAATCGAGACAACACTCGGCAGGTGGAGAAAATTGAGAAACATTTCCCTCAAGTGAAGACTAAAAATGTTTGGAGGAAAAAAGAGAATAGACTGGTTACACTTGTAAGGTTCAACGATCAGACAAAATTGCTGAGAGTAATAAAGAGATTTTCTCTATTGAGGATAGCTCACATGCACAACTACTTGCTCAGGACAAGGATAATCACAGGCAATCACTATCTGATTTTCAAAGACAACAGCTATATAATAAAGGCAAACAAATTCTGGAGGATTCAAATTTAAGGTTTGAAACAAAGAATGAAACAACAGATAAGTTTTCTGGTGGTCTTAATGTTACTAAAAATTTCCTGACTCCAGCAAGTAAAAACCTTCCAGAGACTTCAAAATCAGTTGAAGTTCCAAAATGAAAACCTGAGATTAGAACTGCCGCACTTACTAATGAAGATGCAAATGAAAATCACTATCCCTTCTTCTACTTTGAGCATATGTCTTCATTGAAACATCTATTTCTAGTAGAAGGAGAGAGATTATACGAAAGAAAAAACAGAAGAATACTTGGCTCAATTCAAAGATAAAGAAGCTGGAACAGATGTTCTGCAGAATAAAAAAGTCAAGAATAAACCTTCAAGGCCACATAAAAAGAATTATGGTGATCCAAGGTAGCCTGGTCTTTAGGACTAAAAAAGTCCCTAAAAGATTTTATGAATCTTCTTAATAATGAATATATGTTTTCGGAACTTGACAGGTATTGCCAACCTCAGACTCAGCATAGAGTGAAAAAGCTAACTCAGAAAACTCTCTCTCTCTCTCTTCTGTATTATGGAGCCCATGACTGATTTTTTCTAAAGTTAGCTATATTGCTTTTCAAACTGGTTTTTCTCGGGTCTTGGGTAACATCAGCAACGAAAAATGGATCTTTATATCAGGACATTTTCAACAGTCATATAATAAAGGGAAACAAATTCTGGAGGATTCAAATTTAAGGTTTGATACAGAGACGGAAACAACAGAGAACTTTTCTGGTGGTCTTAATGTTACTAAAAATTTCCTAACTTCAGCATGTAAAAAAATGTCCATAGGACAACAGAACAAAATCATTGGATCATGAATATGTACAATCGAAAGTCACGAGTTGACAAGGTCATGTGTTATGTGTGCCTCACATTCATCCCTAAATATTTCCCTATTGATCCGGCGTCATCACGAAACGAAGATTTACGGTTATCTTCAGGTTAGACGTCTGGTATAGCTCTGTCACTTTTCTGGAGTTTCAGTAAATACCTTGACAGATGTCTGCCCCTCTATAGCGGACGTCTGTAGGACCGGATAAAGAGTTGAAGTTTCGGGATATGCTCTGACAGACGTCTGCCCATCTCTGGGGCAGACGTCTGCCGTCGGGCCGGGCAAATTTCCTAAGTTAGGAAATTAGTTTTTTGGGAATATCTTTTGTATGCTATAAATAAGAAAGATTGTAGCAACCCTAGATTGAAGCCTTTGATATAGCAATTTGATTATTTGGTGAGAACCCATTGTTATTTTGAGAGAGCTAGGGTTTTGAGAGAGATTTGTATTCTCCATCGATTTGTACTCCTCCGCATTTGATAATTAGTAAAGTTTCACCTTCGCCTATTTGTTTCGTTGGTTAGTATTCATATTTTTATCTTGCCTATGGTTTGATACTCTTCTCTATATCGATTGTTTTGTGCTTTGTGATTACCTTATTCACAACAAACTGGTATCAGAGATATTGTTGCGTTATTGTGGGATTTTTGGTTGAACCGTTAGGTCTTTTGATTTTGTGATCTAGGTCAACGGTGGGTAATGACAACTACATTCTCTTCCCCACTTTTTTAGATCGTGATTTTGATGTTTGGGGTTCATTAGTATTCAAGGTATTTTGATCCCATATCATGTCTCCGACAATTATGAAGTTTGATATCGAGAATTTCGATGGGAATATGAGTTTCTGTTTGTGGTAAGTGTTTGTGGTAAGTTCATATGGTTTCCATTTTGACTCAAAACAATTTGAATAAGGCAATTCATGGGAAGGAGAAGAAGCCTTCTATTATGATGGAGGAAGCTTACGAGGAGATGGATGAGAAGGCCTTAACTGCTAATCACTTGTGTCTAACGAATTACTATAAGAAGTTTTGGTGGAGAAGACAACGGCTGATTTGTGGAATAAGTTGGAGGAGTTATATTTGAAGAAATCTCTCACGAATTGACTCCAGTTGAAGCAGAGTCTCTACATACTTCGTATGTCAGAAGACTCTCCAATAAAATATCATGTTGGTGAGTTTTATTCAATTATTACAGATATGGGTAAGATAAATATTAAGACCGATGATGAAGATCAGGCTATTCTCTTAGTGTTCGTTGCTACCCTCTTATAAGAACTTCCGTTACACCATGATTGATGGACGAGACACGATCTCAATCAACGATGAACAAAAAGAAGATCGATAAGAAGTTGACTTCTACCGAAGCAAATGGGTCGTCGTTTGGTTTATTTGTTCGAGGGCGTGCTGAGAAGAGAGATCCGGAAGCAAATAGGAAGAAGTTGCTATCAAAGTTCAAGGCTAAGAACGTACCCTGCAATTATTGTAAGAAGGGGCATTTTAAGGCCGATTGCTTTAAACTATAGAATAAGCAAAAGCAGGAAGACAAATCAAAGGAGTCTTCAGCTGAAGCGAGTATAGCGGAAGGAGAAAGAGATCTTGTGATCTTCGACAACACACAGTAATCCAAGGATGAGTGGATTATGGATTCGGGTTGTTCTTATCACATGTGTCCCAATAGGGAGTTGTTCACCACATACGAGTCCGTTGATGGTGGAGTGGTTTTGATGGTCAGCAATAGTTCATGCTGAGCTATTGGCAAAGATACAATCCAAATTAAGACGTTCGATGGTGTTGTAAAGGCATAGGCGGAAGTCATGCACATACCTGACTTGAAGAAAAACCTCGTCTCTTTAGGTGCACTCGATGACAAGGATTGCAAATTTTCCGTTGAAGATGGAGTTTGAAGGTAACCAAAGGTACTCTCGTTGTGACGAAGGGCTTGAAAAAATGGTCCTTGTATTCATCGAAGGGTTCGACGACTTCCGGATCGGCCGCGATTTCATCATCCAAATCTATGACAGATTCAGAAACTACTAGATTGTGGCACATGAGACTCGAGCATATGAGTGAGAGAGGAGTGACCGAGTTTTCGAAACAGGATCTACTTAGTGAAAAGAGTACGACGAAACCGAAGTTTTGTGAACATTGCGTCTTTCGAAAGCAAAAACGCATTAGCTTCAGTTCGGCGGTGCATAACATGAAAGGTATTCTAAATTATATCCATTCGGATTTTTGGGGATCCTCTCCAGTTCCTTCTAAAGGAAGCGGTGCCAAATATCTGCTTATCTTCATTGATGATTTTTCGAGAAAGGTTTGGGTCTACTTCTTGAAAACAAAAGTGATGTGTTTACTATATTCAAATAATGGAAGACGTTGCTTGAGAAGCAGACATGAAAGCATATCAAAAGACTTAAGACGGACAACAAGTTAGAATTTTGCGGTGGAGATTTTAACAATTTTTGCAAAAACAAAGACATAGTTCGGCATCATACCGTTGTCTACACGCTACAGCAGAATGGAGTTGTGGAGCGGATGAACCGGTCTTTTTTAGAGAAAGCGCGGTGCATATTATCCAACGCAGGGCTCGGAAAGGAGTTTTGGGCAGAAGCGGTAAATACGGCGTGCTATATTGTGAATCGGTCACCTCATACATCGCTAGGTTGTAAGACGCCGGAGCATGTATGGTCGGAAAAACACGCCGATTATTCGACACTTGCAGGTGTTTGGTTGCGCCGCTTATGCATATTGCCGTGAAGGTAAGTTGCATCTTCGAGCAAAAAAATGCATATTTCTCGGTTATATTACCGGCGTTAAAGGTTATAGATTGTGGTGTTCGGATCCAAAATCGCATAAATTTATGATTAGCAGATATGCTACTTTTGATGAATCTGCTATGTTATTGCCGAATGACAAGGAATCTCCAGTTGAAGACGATTCGAAGAAGGATGAGCCGAGGGTTGATATTGAGGCCAGTGATAGCTCGAGTTAGCAGGAGATCTCTCCTTCACCATTGTCTGAAGAAGCTCAAGTTGAGCAGTCCGATGATGATGAGTATTTGCTCGCTCATGACCGACAGAGAAGGGATAATAGACGGCTACAGAAATATGACTATGATGACCTAATGGCGTATGCGCTGTCTGTTGCAGAGATAGTTGATAGTAGCGAGCCGACAAGCTATAAAGATGCTATCTCATTCGATGAAGCAGCTCGTTGACTAGTCGTTATGAATGAAAAGACTGGGTTTCTTTACAATAACAAAACTTGGAAGCTCGTAAAGCCCAAAAGAAGAAAGAAGATTGTTGGCTGCAAGTGGGTTTTCAAGAAGAAAGAAGATGACCAAGGGACGGTTGGTACGGAGTATAAGGCGCGGTTGGTAGCTAAAGGCTATTTGTAGGTGCGGAGAGTTGACTTCACAGAGGTATTTTCTCCGATTGTTAAACACACTTCTATACGTGTCTTACTCGGTTTGGTAGCTATGCAAGATTTGGAGCTTGAGCAGCTCGATGTGAAGACCACATTCTTGCATGGCGATTTGGTGGAGAAAATCTACATGCAACGGCCCAAAGGTTTTGAAGTTGAAGACAAAGAAGACTACATTTGTTTGCCAGAGAAGTCTCTCTACGATTTGAAACGGTCATCTAGACGTTGGTATAAAAAGTTTGACTCCTTCATGAAAGAAATTGAGTTTATGAGAAGTATGGGTGACAGTTGTGTATATTCGAAAAAACTCGTTGATGGTTCTTTCATATATTTGCTACTCTATATTGATGATATGTTGATAGAAACAAGATATATGGTTGATATTCAGATTTTGAAGCAACGGTTGAAAGGAAAGTTTGAGACCAAGAATTTGGAAGCGGCCAAAAAATTACTTGGTATGTAGATCAGGTGAGATCGCAAAGGAGGAAATCTATCCTTGTCTCAACAACGATATGTTAAGAAAGTTTTAGAGCGTTTCGGTATGGCAAACGCTAAATCTGTAAGTACTCCGTTGACAGCTCATTTTAAATTTTCAGCTCGTTTATCACCGCAGACAGAGGATGAGATTAGATATATGTTGAATGTTCCATATGCGAGTACGGTAGGTAGTGTTATGTATGTCATGGTTTGTACACAACCTGTATTTCACAAGCCGTTAGTGTTGTTAGTCGCTATATGGCATTTCCTGACAAAAGCCATTGCAGGCGGTGAAATGGATATTAGATACCTTCGAGGTACGTCTGACGTGGGGTTGGTGTTTGGAAGGAACGACGGCAATTTAGTTGGATTCAGCGACTCCGATTATGCGGATGATCTTGACAGACGCAGATCGATAATCGGTTATGTGTTCTCCTTGGGAGGATGTGCCATCAGTTGGAATACTTTTTTACCGCCTACGGTAGCATTGTTTACGACGGAGGTGGAGTATATAGCCATTGTTGGGGCCGTTAAGGAGGCAATTTGGTGGAAGGGGCTATTTTCGGAACTTAGTATTCCAAAAGATACCATAATAGTCTACTGTGATAGCCAAAGTGTTATTCATTTAACGAAAGATTAGATGCATCATGATAGGACGAAGCACATTGACGTGAAGTATTGGCTCGTACAGGAGATCATCAAGAAAGAAGAGATTATTATGGAAAAGGTTGGCACAGCGGACAATCCGGCCGACAAGCCGACGAAGTCTCTTTCAGCTGTTAAGTTTAAAGATTGCTTAAACTTCTTTATCGTTCGCTTTGTCAGTCTTTTCCTTCGCTACACTTGCCGAGGGCCTGGTTGCTGGGTAACAAAGTCTAGGCCTCTTACAGGAGGTGGTCATTGCGAGGAAGTTCATTGATGAATCAGTCGGCCTGCGCTCCTTGCAATCAGTCAGCCAGCAGGGGTAAGTCATTTTAATGAACGAAACATGTGGAAAGGCTTGAAATAAGTTTATAGTGCATTTAAAAATTATGAAACTAAGAAAAAATATGTGTACAACCAAAAGAGTCATGTGTTGATATATCCACGTCCATCTAAAAATGAAGAGGACTTGAACTGGAATGCCAAAAGACGATAATTAAGCACAAATGTAGATTAAATCAGTAATATATTATGGTTAAGAAAGTTATAGACGGAGAATCAATATATGTGCATATGAAAATGGATTCAGAAATTTGGAAGTAGTAATAAGAAAGAAATGGATTTGGAAATTTGAAATTCATATCAAAAAAATAGATTCAAATCTTTTTAAAGAACGAGACAAGCGAAAAAACTTAAAATGATTTTATAGCGCATTTTAAAATAGTGAAATTAAGGGGAAATACGTGTATAATCGAAAGAGTCGCCGGTTGACATATACACGTCGATCTACAAATGGGAAGGACTTGAACTTGAAAGCCTTCTGCTAAATGTCCATAGGACGACGGTTATAAGAATAGAACTAGCGGGTCATGAATGTGTATAATAGAAAAGTCACGGGTTGACATGGTCACGTCGATTAAAATAATAGAGAGGACTTGAGCTTGAATGTCTATTCATAAATGTCCATAAAAGGAATCGTTATAGAAACAGAATCAATGGTGGGTGTATATTTTTTGTGGCATGAGTTTGAGGACATTATAGAAAGACAATAATTAAGCCCGTTGGAAAATTAAATCACCAAGGAATCAGGGTTAAGTCAGTTACAGATAGGAGAATCAATAATAGGTGCATATGGAAATGGATTCAGAAATTTGGAAGCAGTAATAATAAGGAAATAGACTCAGATTTAAAATTTAGATAAAAGCAGATTTAATCCATTTTAATGAATTTGATAAGTGAAAAGATTTGAAATAACTTTATAGTGCACTTAAAAATAATGAAACTAAGAAAAAACATACGTACAACTAAAAGATTCACGGGTTGACATATACACGTCAATCTAAAAATATAGAGGACTATAACTTGAAAGCCAAAAGACAACAATTAAGACCAAAGGTAGAATAAATCAGTAATGAATCAGGATTAAGACAGTTATAAACAGAGAATCAATGATACGTGCATATGGAAATAGATTTAGATTCAGAAATTTCAAATTTATATCAAGAAAATTCAAGTCTTTTTAAAGAACGAGACATGTGAAAATGCTTACAATAATTTCGTAGTGCATTTAAAAATAGTGAAATTAAGGGAAAACATATGTACGATCGAAAGAGTCTCCGGTTGACATATACACGTTAATCTACAAATGGAGAGGACTTAAACTTGAAAGCCTTTTGCTATATGTCCATAGGACGACAGTTATAGGAATAGAACTAGTGGATCATGAATATGTACAATCGAAAAGTCACAGGTTGACATAGTCTCGCCGATCAAATAATAGAGAGAACTTGAGTTTGAATGTCTGTAAAAGGAATGGTTATAGGAACATAATCAATGGTAGGTGTATATTTAAAGTCACGGGTTGACATAATCTCGTCGATCAAATAATAAAGAGAACTTGAGCTTGAATGTTTATTTATAAATGTCTATAAAAGGAATGGTTATAGGAACATAATCAATGGCAGGTGTATATTTTTTATGGCACGGGTTTGTGGACATTATAAAAAGACAATTATTAAGCCCATAGGAAAATTAAATCACTATGGAATTAGGTTTACAACAGTTATAGACAGGAGAATCAATTATAGGTGTATATGGAAATGGATTCAGAAATTTGAAAGTAGTAATAATAAGGAAATACACTCAGAAATTTAAAATTTAAATAAAAAATAGATTTATGTCATTTTAATGAATGAGACAAGTCGAAAGGCTTGAAATAACTTTATGGCGCATTTAAAAATAATGAAACTGAGGAAAAATATATGTACAACCAAAATAGTCGCACGTTCATATATACATGTCGATCTAAAAATGGAGAGGACTTGAACTTAAATGCCTTTTGATAAATTTTCATAGGACGACGGTTATAGAAACAAAACCAATGGATCATGACTGTGTACAATCAAAAAGTCAAAAATTTACATATTCATGTCGACCAAAAAATAGAGAGAACTTAGATTTGAATGTTTATTGATAAATGTCCAAAGAAGAATGATTATAGTAACAGAATCATTGGTAGGTGCATATTCTTGTGAACACAAGTTATAGGATATTAGAAAAAGACAATATTTAAGTAATAAGAAGATCAAATCACTAAGAAATCAGGGTTAAGACAGTTATAGAAAGGAGAATCAATGATAGGTGCATATGGAAATAGATTTAGAAATTTGAAAGGAGTAATGTTTAGGACACACATTCAGAAATTTAAAATTTAGATAAAAAAATTAGATTCAATTCCTTCTAAAGAACGATAAAAGTGAAAAGGCTTGAAATAATTTTATAGTGTATTTAAAAATAGTGAAATTAAGGGAAAATACGTGTACAAACGAAAGGGTCATGAGTTGACATATACACCTCCGAACTAATAATGGAGAGGACTTGTACTTGAACGCCTTTTGATAAATGCTCATCGGACAACAGTTTTAGGTACAAAATATGTAGTGCATAAATGTTTACAATCGAAAATTCACGGGTTGATATAGTCATGTCGATCAAATAATGGAAAGGACTTGAGCTTGAATGTCTATTCATAAATGTCCATAGGATGAACGATTACATGAACAAAATCAATAGTAGATGCATATGTTTCGTGGACACGAGTTTGATGATATAATAAAAAGAAAATAATTAAGCCCGTATGAAGATAAAATCACTAAGGAATCAGCGTTAAAGCAGTTATAGACAGGAGAATCAATGATAGGTGCATATGGAAATGGGTTCAGAAATTTGGAAATAGTAATAATAAGGAAATAGACTCGGAAATTTAAAATTTAGATAAAAAATAGATTTAAGTCCTTTTAAAGAATGAGAGAAGTGAAAAGTTTGAAATAAATTTAGAGTGCATTTAAAAATAGTTAAACTAAGGGAATATACGAGTACAATTAAAAGAGTCACAGGTTTATATATACACATCGATCTAAAAATGGAAAGGACTTGAACTTGATTGCATTTTGATAAATGTACATATGACGACTTTATAGGAACTATACCAGCAGCAATGGATCATGAATGTGTACAATTGAAAAGTTATGGGTTGACATATTCACATCGATCAAATAATGGAGAGGTCTTGGATTTGAAAGTTTATTGATAAATGTTTATATGAGGACGATTATACAAACAAAATCAATGGTAGGTATATATTGTTGTGGAAACGAGTTAGAGGACTAAATAAAAAACAATAATTAGCTCATAGAAAGATTAAATCACTAAGAAATTAGGGTTAAGACAGTTATATACATATAGAAATATATTTAGAAATTTAAAAGTAGTAATGTTTGGAAAATAAATTCAGAAATTTAAAATCTAGATTAAGTAATTAGATTCTGGTCCTTTTAAAGATTGAGACAAGTAAAAAACCTTGAAATAACTTTATGATGAATTTAAAAACAGTGTTATTAAGGAAAAGGATTTAGAAATTTAAAATTTAAGAAAAATAGCTTCAAATGCTTTTAGTAACGGAACAAGTGAAAATTTATGGTGCCTTTGAAATAAGTAATGTTAAGAAAATGGATTTAGAAATTTAATAAAATTGAAGAATTTTCAAAATACGGCCTTTCTAATAAATAAAAAAATTCTGGAAAGCAAAATGGTTTAAAGCCTTTAAAATCCTGATAAATTTGCTTTAAAAGTTGGAGACGATTTCGAAAATTTTATAATTAAGACAACTGAAATAAGATGTTGTATCCAAAAAGGCTAGATGAGGATAAAAATCAAGTTATCACGAATGATTGCTTACGTGTGGAAAGTAAATTTGGCGAAAGCCACAATCACAGATATGTACAATCCAAAGAGCCTCGGGTTGATATATTCAGGTCGATCTAAAAATGGTGAGGACTTGAACATGAATGCCTATTGAAAAATATCAATGATTGGACAGTTTTAAGAAGAGAATAAATGGTAGGTGCATATTCCCATGCACAAAAAATTGGAGGACATTATGAAAAAACAATAATTAAGTCCATAAGTAGATTAAATCAGTAATGAATCGGAATTAAGACAGTTATAGACAGAGAATCATGTAAGTCGATGTCGCGCACCCCACGTACTTGTGGGGAGGCGAAATTTACAAAAAAACGATTTTTCTTACTTCGCAACACCGACTTTAACTCCAGGATTTTTACGGAAACCTTAACTAGTTATATCTACTAGGAGGTTCTAACTACTATGTTAGGGTTTATACCTCCTTATTTACAAGTCCTTCGGGTCTTCTTCTCCTCCTCTCCTTGAGCTCCTCGAAGATCCGGATCACTCTTGATTGTCGGTCTCATCGTGTCGAAGATGATCCACTCGAGAGACTATACTTCAAGCTCCAACCTCTAAACTGAGATAACTAAGATACCTAGTTCGCTAAGCTACGTAGCTTAGAAGATGTAGAGTATCTAATGGAGTATTTTATCTCAAGAGACTTAATGGCTCACAACACATGTGAAGATTTTAGGTCTTGAGGAAGGAGAGAAAAATGGAGAGAGAGAGTGAAAATGCAAATGAGCTAAGGTTATGGCAAGTGAAGAATGGCTCCTACACCCATCTCATTCAAGCATGCAATATTTTCTAATTGAAAATATCAACCATGCTTGAATAGTGAGTCCAAACCAATAAAATAAACCAATGAGCCATACTTCACTCCATGCCACAAATATCTCCATTTTCCACCTCATTAATCTATTTCTAAAAATAGCTAAACCAAATAATGAGGTGTCCCTTTCTAGAAGTATCTCTTGTGAAATTACAAGAATGCCCTCACCGTATATACATACCCGTATTTGTATTCCGAAAAATACAAATACAATGAGATAATAATAATCTAATGATATAATACTAGAATCCGGCATAAACTAAAGCCCACTAGTATTATTCGTTCGAACAACATCCGTGCAGCCAGTACACGTATATGATCGGAATCCTGCCGTAAAACCATACGGCATCTATATCGTTTCGCCCGAAACAGGGAAACCCTCTGTGTGGGGATCTAAAGACTCGACAGTACGCCGGCAGTGGGTTTAACCACAAGCCTGTCAACGGTACTAGCTGCACGTAACGGCTGCCCAGTTTTCTGTCGATATGAAGGCCGATGGGCAAACTCATCCGAACTCTTAATGAGCCTATCTGTGACAATCTCCATACAGTCCGTTCTGTTCGTCTAAAATACTCGCATATCGGGCCTAGGGGATGGTAACTGTCAGAACCATAATAGCGCAATAAGTCATGCCGGGTAGAGCCCAGTACATCCTGAGAAACTACTGGAGTACCTGCCAGTAAATCTCACTTGCCCTGACCAGGGACTTTGTATAATGGCTTTCCAAACACAGCGTGATATCAACCCCGAATACCGGGAGAGACGAATCCTATCTAACCGCTACTGTCTCCAAGTGCTTCGGGACTGCACCCAACTACTACCTGTTTGCACGACTCCTTTGAGCCGTGGTAGGGTAGCGATCCAAGTACAGTGGGAACACACTCGAGACGAATAGTGATGTCAAGTCAACGGACTAACTTGTACTTATTCCACTGAGGAACTGCTACCTGACGATAGGTATAATACCAACCAGCAGTTCCCAACGAGTCCGTCCAGCGTAACTCATAACTAAATGAGCACATGTATACTATCTCCGGTACGACATACCAATGGCTGTGGGACAGACCATCTCCCCTGCTGGGATAAGAAGCGTATACACTAGTCTACTCTGGAGTATCGATGCCCCGTCTCGATAATCCTACGACTAGGGGCCTTTTTTAAGGATGTGCTTATAGACTATCCAGCCTCCACTAGTGTGACTGCTATCATAACGCTGGTAGTCAAGCAAAGATCCTGAAAGCTCTACCAAAATATATTAGCGATACGCTAAAAGAAATATATACACATATTGAGGTAGAATCAAACCAACTAGCATACTACCATTTTGAGCAAAACTGTTATTATATCTGTGAATATCCCAAGCTTCCAAAATGTAATATACAATCCAATATTTACAATAATAGCCTCTAGGGCATATATCACTAACAATAAAAAAAGAATGGCTCCCACTGTTCCTCAAATCCTCCTTCAAACCATAAAAGAAGAATTAGTTAGGATTAATCCCACCCTACAATTCTTGCTTAATCTTTCGGCCATGCTAGTGTTGGTATTTCGAGAGAGGTTTTCCAAAGCTTTCGCAAAGTTCCTTAATTATATAACCTCTTTTCCCTGAAGGAGTAGCCCAGCTAACACCATTCTAGGCACCTACTTGGTTTATAAAATTGATTGCTTAGTGAAAAAATCTCCCGAAGAGTAGCGGATGCTCATAGTAGGATCGGGATCCAAATATCATCGTGTGACAACCTTGAAGGAATTCTACCAAAATCATCACTCTAAACGGTATGCAACACTAGCAAGTTCCATTTTCCTTTGAAACTCCTGATGTGGATTTTTTGCCCCAGGCACTTATGACCTTGACGAAGGCCAACATACCATAAGGCGCAAGTCAAGTTCTCCCCATCATTATCCAGGTTAATTTGAACTCATCCGTACAAACTCTTGACGAATGCCAAAATAGTTGTACGACTGTCCTAAATCAACGCATCTATCTATACTACAAATGAATACCCAACAGCTACCAATCACTATGCCTTGGCAAAGGTCAAAATACATAGCTTGAATACTTATCTGAAATGACGGAGGGCTATGAATGGTTTTGGCGAAACCGTGAACGTAATAAACTTGATATAGTCGAAGGAACGATGATGGCTTTTAAAAGAAGTGGTTTAGGCTTCGCATTTAAAAGTTGTTTTTCAAGAAAACCGAGTGGCTTTGAAATTATTCCAACGATTTAAACTTTGGTTTGTTTTCCTTGCACTAATCAATATTAACGCGGTCCCATCATTTAACCATATCATTGCAGAAAAGAAACGAAAATAGAACGTACGCTTATACCATCCGTATTCGCCACGGGGCCCGTCATGCACCGTTAGATTACTTAACGGCAGAGTGGGGGCTAGACTAGCGCGGATGTAAAACATAAACAACGTTTATTATATATAATATATATAGCCATTCGTCTCACGCAATAATAGCCATTCCAGATCATAGATCACAGATGAATATATTAGGAATTCTGTGTTTCGTTTTAGCTTAAAACGAAAGACAGATTCCACGGTCGTGATGAATAGCCAAACCCCACCCTAGACCCCTACGAGTGCGACAAACTACCCGCCAAATTCCCGAAGTGAAGCAACCTCCCTTAATAAAATGTGTAGGCCACTAGGCACTTCAAGAACCGGGTAGTTTGTGCACCCCATCTTGGGTCTATCCTAGATGCAAGAAAAAGTAAATAAAATAATACAACGGTGGTTACAACCTCAACCCGGATGTGCCCCGCAAAAATAATATTATATCAATTACAAATTTACATGAAAGAAAGAGAAGAAAACACTCTTCTCACATCCCTTGGCTATTCATCCACGACGATCCAATACTTCATATACACAAACCATCAAGATGATAATATGTGCAACCCCTGCTAATTGACATATAACAATTAGGAAACGTTTAGCAACACATATACAAACACAGAAACACCGATTAGCCAAGAACTTAGAATTTCAATCGATGATACTTATCCATGTTTACCCCATGCACAAACTAGTACACAACAATCTGGGTAAAAACCAAATATACCAAAAATCATAATTCTAAGAACCAAAACCACAGAAAAATTTGGAAGCAACTCAGCCACAACTCGCGGCGGTTCCGCCGGAAAGTTGATGAGTTAGGTGCTCAGATTTTTTTCTAAGTCTTAGAAATGCTTGTGTGTATTTTTAAGGTCACTGAAATAATTTTTGAACGGTTTTTAAAAAATTGACAATAAGTATATCTCGGAAATTTAATTTTGGGTACTTTTTCATCGATCAAAGTTCTAATCACTTGCTAACAAGCTAGTTAAGGTTCAGTAGGCTCTGATACCACTGTAAGTCGATGTCGCGCACCCCATGCACTTGTGGGGAGATAGAATTTATAAAAAACGATTTTTCTTACTTCGCAACACCGACTTTAACTCCATGATCTTTACGGAAACCTTAACTAGCTATATCTACTAGGAGGTTCTAACTACTATGTTAGGGTTTATATCTCCTAGTTTACAAGTCCTTCGGGTCTTCTTCTCCTCCTCTCTTTGAGCTCCTCGAAGATCCGGATCGCGCTTGATCGTCGGCCTCCTCGTGTCGAAGATGATCCACCCAAGAGTCTATATTTCAAGCTCCAACCTCTAAACCGAGGTAACTAAGGTACCTAGTTCGCTAAGCAAGGTAGCTTAGAAGATGTAGAATATCTAATAGAGTATTTTATCTCAAGAGACCTAATGGCTCATAACACATGTGAAGGTTTTAGGTCTTGAGGAAGGAGAGAAAAATGGAGAGAGAAAGTGAAAATGCAAATGAGCTAAGGTTCTGGCAATCGAAGAATGGCTCCTACACTCACCTCACTCAAGCATGCAATATTTTCTAATTGAAAATATCAACCATGCTTGAATAGTGAGTCCAAACCAATAAATAAACCAATAAGTCATGCTTCACTCTATGCCACAAATATCTCAATTTTCCACCTCATTAATCTATTTCTAAAAATAGATAAACCAAATAATGAGGTGTCTCCTTCTAGAAGCATCTTTTGTGAAATTACAAGAATGCCCACCGTATATACATACTCGTATTCATATTCCGAAAAATACGAATACAATGAGATAATAATAATCCAATAATATAATACTAGAATCCGGTTTAAACCAAAACCCATTAGTATTATCCGTCCAAACAAAATCCGTGCAGCCAGTACACGTATATGATCGGAACCCTGTTGTAAAACCATACGGACTCTACATCGTTTTGCCCGAAGCAGGGAAACCTTATGTGTGGGACTCTAAAGACTCGACAGTACGCTGGCAGTGGGTTTAACCATAAGTCCGTCAGTGGTACTAGCAGCACGTAACGGCTACCCAAGTATCTGTCGATAAGAAGGTCGATGAGCAAACTAATCCGAACTTCTACTGAGCCTATTTGTGACATTCTCCATACAGTCTGGTCTGTTCGTCTAAGATACTCATATATCGGGCCCGGGGGATGCTAATCGTCAGACCTCTAATAGTGCAATAAGTCGTGCCGGGGTAAAGCCCAATACACCATGAGAAACTACTGCAGTACCTACCACTAAATCTTGCTTGCTCTGGCCAGGGACTTTGCGTAATTGCTTTCCGAACACCGCGCGTTATCAACCCCCAATACCGGGAGAGACGAATCCTATCTAACCGCTATTGCTTCCAAGTGCTTCAGGACTGCACCCAACTACTACCTGTTTGCACGACTCCTTTGAGCCGTGGTAGGGTAGTGATCTAAATACAGTGGAAACATACTCGAGATGAATAGTGATGTCAAGTCAACGGACTAACCTGTATTAATGCCACCCGGGAACTGTTACCTGACAGTATGTATAATACCAACCAGCAGTTCCTAATGAGTCCGTCCAGTGTAACTCATAATCCAATGAGCACCTGTATACCATCTCCGGTACAGCATACCATGGCTGTAGAGCATACCATGGCTGTAGGACAGACCATCTTCCCTGCTGGGACGAGAAGCGTATACACTATGTCTACTCTGAAGTATTGATGCCTCATCTCGATAATCCTACGACTAAGGACCTTTTATAAGGATATGCTTATAGACTACCCAGTCCCCACTAGTGTGACTGCCATTACAACGCTGGTAGTCAAGCAAAGATCGTAAAGGCTCTACCAATATGTATTAGCGATATGCTAAAAGAAACATATACACATTGAGGTAGAATCAAACCAAGTAGCATATTACCATTTTGAGCAAGATTGTTATTATTATCTGTGAATATCCCAAGCTTCCAAAATGTAATATACAATCCAGTACTTTACAACAATGGCCTCTAAGGCATATATCACTAACAAATCAATGATAAGGTGCATATGGAAATGGATTCAGAAATTTAGAAGTAGTAATAATAAGGAAATAGATTCGGAAACTTGAAATTTATATATAAAAACATATTCAAGTCCTTTTAAAGAACAAGACAAGTGTAAAAGCTTGAAATAATGTTATAGTGCATTTAAAAATAGTGAAATCAAGGGAAAATACGTGTTCAATCCAAAGAGTCGAGGGTTGACATATACATGTTGATATAACAATGGAGAAGACTTGAACTTGAAAGCCTTTTGATAAATGTTCACAGGACGACGGTTATAGGAATAGCACCAGTGAATCATGAATGTGTACAATCAAAAAGTCACTGGTTGACAGTTGATGGCTTATGGATTTTCATAATCATACTATTTAGTTTTGATGATATTACACAATATTAATAGATATATAGATGTGTTTCATATTGCATATTTCATAACACTGTATATGAGCTTGGTTGTGTTTAAGAAATATTTCAGGATATCAACCGACACAAGCCTATCATAAAGGATAGAGGATATTGAGCTAAACGGCAAATCTATTAGAGGTTGGAGGATAATGGACTAGAGCTACTCAATGAACAAATTCAAGCTCAAGAAGTTAAGAAGCCAAAGTCTAAAAGCTTGAAATAATGTTATAATGCATTTAAAGAACAATATCCTTTTAAAGAACAAGACAAGTGTAAAAGCTTGAAATAATGTTATGGTGCATTTAAAAATAGTGAAATCAAGGGAACATACGCGTTCAATCCAAAGAGTCGAGGGTTGACATATACATGTTGATATAACAATGGAGAAGACTTGAACTTGAAAGCATTTTGATAAATGTTCACAGGACGATGGTTATAGGAATAGAACCAGTGAATCATGAATGTGTACAATCAAAAGGTCACTGATTGACAGTTGATGGCTTATGGATTTTCATAATCATACTATTTAGTCTTGATAATATTACACAATATTAATAGATATATAGATGTGTTTCATATTGCATATTTCATAACACTGTATATGAGCTTGGTTGTGTTTGAGAAATATTTCAGGATATCAACCGACACAAGCCTATCATGAAAGATGGAAGATATTGAGCTAAACGGCAAATCTATTAGAGGTTGGAGGATAATGGACTAGAGCTACTCAATGAACAAATTCAAGCTCAAGAAGTTAAGAAGCCAAAAGTCCAAGTTTAAAGAATTCAAGAATCGAAGAAATCAAGAGTTCGAGCTACAAGTGTAATCTCTAGGAAATCGATGTAAGTACTTCGTGGTTTATGATATTAGCATGAAAAAGCTCAAACACACACACTTTTGCATGCATGAAACTTTTGGGCAAAACTTGGTAAAGCTTTTCATTCAAAACAATTTTCAATTTCAAGTTAAAAATTTTTAGTGCATTCCTTCTTCAGATGTCTGTCCAAGTCTTATTCAGACGTCTGTATACTATTGCAAAACGTGCATAAGTTTTAAAATGTCAATTTCTTACTTCAGAACAAACATCTGAAGCTTACAAGAACAAATGCCTGTCAATACTTCTTTAGACGTCTGGTTATTCTCTGTGTTTTCATTGCCTTAAATTTTTTTGATAGAACAAACTTCTGTCAATCTTCTTCATATGTCTGATTGTTCTTTGTATTTTCATTGCTTTAAAACTTTTGAGGGAACAAACATCTGAAACTATTGGGCACAAACGTCTGAAGGTTAAAATCTTTGAAATTTTTTTCTTCTTCAGACGTGTGTCACTTGTTCTTCAGACGTCTGTTCGTTCTCTGTACTTTCTTTGGCCATATTTTGAAAACCATGGCGAACGTCTGAAGCTCATAACGACAAATGTCTGAGACTATTTTTGTATGAAAATTTTACCGTTACGATGCATTTAATGCTATAACGACTAGTTTTATTTTGCCTTCAGATGTCTGTTCTTCTGCCTAAGCCGTAATAAATAGATGTACTTGAATGTTTTTGTGTGGTGTTTAAAAAGGACTCTTGTGTAGTTATTGCATAGCAACAATTCTGAAAGATTGCATTCATTTTCTTAAGTTCATCTTCACCCAATAAAAGAAAAAGAAAACATTTGAGCTTTAATTGAAAATCAAATACTTCATTGAAGTATTCTAGAGTTTTGATTGTAGAGTTTTGATTGTAAACTTTTGAGAAAGTATCTTGAATTGTATTCTTCTTCTTTTTCTCTCTTGGTGTGAAATCTCTTAAGTGCAAGAAAGTTCTTGTAAGTGAGGAGAAATCGTGTGAAGAAGTCTCTCGTGTGTCGAGTGACGTGTTGTTACGAGTGCGCAACATATTTGTCTCATCGAAGACGTGATTAAGTGGAACGGGCTCGTATAACTAAAGAAAGAGGACTAAGAGATCTCCCGAATCTCTATAAAATCGCTCTTGTTTGCGTTTGATTATCTCTAACTACCTCTTATATTTGCTAGCTATAATTGCATTTAATTTTATTTGCAAGTAGTTTATTAATTTGTGGGAATTGTTAGTATAATCATATTCACCCCTTATAGCATTATTTCAATTGGTATCAGAGCAAGGTGCTCTTTTTTGTTAGGATTAAAAACCTAGAGAGATCCTATGGCCTCATCTTCTTCACATAGTATGGGACATTTCCAATCCATCACTAAACCACGATACTTTGATGGTATTAACTTTACCATTTGAAAAGTTAAGATGGAGTCATTTTTAGAATCACAAGGTATGTGTAAAGACACACCTTTTTGAAGGAGTATGAATTACCCACCATCGATGAGGATAGTTGGAGTATAGTAAATAAAAAGGCTTATGAAGATGATCATAAAGCCAAGTTTGCTTTCTTTTCTTGCCTTAACGAAAATGATTTGGCTCAAGTTATAATATGTAAAAGTGCTTTTTCTATGCGAAAATTTTCATTGGTTGCTCATAAAGGGAGTTTCAATGTTAAAAGGGCCAAAATTGATCTTTTGAAAACGGAGTATGAAAATTTTCGAATGTTGCCCGATGAAAATATTGATGATATGCTTAGTCATTTTATTTGCATCACTAATACTCTGGACTCTTTGTTAGATGATCCCATGAAGAATGAAGAAAAGGTAAGGAAGATACTTCGACCACTCACCAAGAAATGGCAAATAAAGGAGACTACTCTTGTCGGGACCAGGTTCTTGCTCACAGAACAAAGTGCCATGCCAAGTGTCATGTTTAAGTAGGCAGGGGCCACCTCTTGAGTCCATGGAACCCACTGTAGAACAATGGGGAATTTTCGGAATACATTCCGAAAGAGACAGATCTATACTATACATGGAATGATACCACTTTTCAATACAGAGACGCCTTTAAGTGAACCGGCACTACAGGAGCTTGAGAACTCCGTAGTTAAGCATGCTTGAGCCAGAGAAGTTCTGGGATGGGTGACCTCCCGGGAAGTGGCCCCTGGTCGGGTCCGATTCGTCCCGAAGGACAAAACCGTGCGGCTTTGGCCAGAGCGGACAATACTCTCTGTATTGGGGGTGGGGCGTGACAGAATGGTATCAGAGCTGGTCCCTCAATAGTAGGTCTGTGGTTCAAGGACGAACCGTTGTTCAAAGGTGGGGAGAATGTCGGGACCCGGTTCTTGCTCACGGAACAAAGTGCTACCCCAAGTGTCATGTTTAAGTGGGCGGGGGCCACCTCTTGAGTCCGTAGGAAAGTACTCTAATGCTAAACAAAAAATTGCTAGTTTTGAAAAAAAAAGTTTTTCTATTAAATCTTATGGTTGTGAAAGTTTAAAATCCAAGAACGAAAAACTTTCAAGTAAAATTGCTTCTTTAACTAGTTCTCTCGATGACGCTAATTTCAAAAGTGAGAGACTTACTTCCATATTTACTTCACTCAAAACTAAGTATGACTTCTTGACTATCATTCATAATGCTATGCTGCTTGATGTTGTGTCACGTCTCGCTTCCCAAGATACCAAAATTTCAGGAGGTAACTCGACCAGCCATGCTACCTACCATAAGGAAATATTCTCATAGTCACATTACAGTTGTCAATCAGTAATCAAGAACAATAATATAACTATTTATCTCTAAATATGTCTGATGGAGACTGTGATCTCCTTCAGATGTCATCCTCCGTCGATCTTGTGATGGCGGTCTTTGACGGTTGAGATTTGGTTTGGGAGTTGTTGAGCATGTGGATCTCAATGGGTTGGCGTTGATGCCGAGCTATCTGCAAAAGAAGTCCCGGGGTGGATGACCACCGTAGGACCCTCCGACAATCAAGTTAGTGTCGGGGAATAAGTGCAGAGTAACGACGTATTGGAATGAGTTCGAGTTACCTGATTCGTCGGAGAGGGGTATATATAGTGGTCGCGTGGAGCGAGCAGGCACGAGATCGTCGCCGTCAGTTACGTCCCAGCATTAACCTCGCATTTGATAGCGGGATGCGTGCATTAACGGGGGGATACGCTAGCATAGGACGCGGAACGTGGGGAGGCGGATATCTCGCCCTGGCGATATACGCGGAGCCGTTGCGGGGATGCATGGGATCCGTGCTCTTGATTGATCGGGGAAACCGAGGAAGCTCAGTCCGTTAGGGGCTCGGACACGAGCCGGAAGGCCAAGGAAGCTCGGCATGTCAGGAGCTCGGAGACGAGCCGGGAGGCCGAGGAAGCTCGGCATGTCAGATGGCTCGGAGATGAGCAAGAAGACTGAGGAAGCTCGGAGACGAGCTATTGGTAGTTTGCTAGGTGAAGGTGGAAAGTACTCAGGGAGGTCTCCTGAAAGGTCGGATACTTCCTCGAGACGAGGTCCCGAGGAATACCCCTAATGTAACTCATTTATTCCACCTCCGTAGCCTTCGGGACATGTCATCCGCCACGTGTCGTAATATGAGGAAATACCACTTGTGAGCATTATTATTAGCCCCCCACTCTCGTTCGGATCTATTTATGGGTCGGGTCGAGAGTGGCCTGCTCGGTTTTTCTTTGGCTCAGTTTGGCACCGAGAGTTAGAATGTGGATCGCCCGAGAATGACATGGCATTTAGCGGTTGCGTCGTTTCGATGTTTGGGCCCACATGTCGTCTCGTCGTCCAAGTACTTTTAGCTAATATACTTTTCATTGTTCGAATCTTTCATTCTGCAAGTATTTTTAGTTGGTAGGTCTTTTTATCTTGCAAGTACTTTTAGCTCGTAAGTATCTTTATCTTGCAAGTGCTAGGTCGGTGTCCACCTTTCCCGCACTTGCTAACCGTTCATCGAGTAGAGTCGAACGAGAGCCAAGTGTAGGAAGGTCGGTGTCCTCCCTTTTCCTGAAGTCAAGGTGGCGATCGCGTATCGAGTCGAACGATAGCCAAGTGTAGGAAGGTCGGTATCCTCTCTTTCCCCCGAGTCGAGGTGGCGATCGTGCATCGAGTATGAACCAATTGATGGGCCGAGCAAAAATCTGCTCGGCGGCCTCGTGAGGACTTTTAGATCTGTTTCTTTGCAGAGCAGGAATCTACCCGCTGCGGATGGACCGAACAGGAAGCTACTCGGTCGCCTCGATGTCGCGGGCTTTGGATCCAAAGTATTAATGGGCAGAAAGCTACCCACCGTGGATGGACCGAGCAGGAAGCTATTCGGTGGCCTCGTGAGGAGGGTTTTAGATCCACAGCATTGATGGGCATGAAGCTATATAGCCATGAAGCTACCCACTGCGGATGGACCGAGCAGGAAACTACTCGGTGGCCTCATGAGGAGGCTTTTGATCCACAACGTAGTAGGGTGGAAAGCTACCCACTGCGGATGGATCGAGCAGAAAGCTACTTGATGGCCTCTTGAGGAGGGCTTTAGATCCACAGCATTTATGGGCATGAAGCTACCCACTGTGGATAGACCGAGCAAAAAGGTACTCAGCGGCCTCGTGAGGAGGGCTTTTGGATCTACAGCGTTGTCGGGCAGGAAGCTACCCACTGCGGATGGACCGAACAGGAAACTGCTCGGTGGCCTCGTGAGGAGAGCGTTTGATCCACAGCGTAGTTGGGCAGGATGCCACCTACTGCAGATGGACCGAGCAGGAAACTACTCGGTGGCCCCGTAAGGAGGGCTTTTGATCCACAGCGTAGCCAAGAAGGAAGCTACCCACTGCGGATGGACCGAGCATGAAGCTACTCGGTCGCCTCGCGAGGGCTTTAGTTCCACAGCATTATTGGGCAGGAAGCTACCCACTGCGGATAGTGCCCGTTGAAGAAATCATTCCCCGTTTTGCTGCACACTTAGTGAACCCTGATCTCATGGATGCTCAGTGTGACATAATGATGTACGAGTTTATGGCCCGCAAGGGGTCTCCTCTTCCCGCCAGCTCTATATGGTTTTGCATGATCTTTCTCTCCGTTCTCGATGACGTTCTTCCTCATCCGGCGGAGACGACTTTAGCGATGCTCGACGCGGCGGAGGACAAGGTCAACTGCTTCCAGAATGCTGGTCTGATCACAAAGGCTTTAAGGGTCCGCTCCGTCCACCTGTTGAGTCAGAGAAGGGCTCAACGGGTTGTCATGTCTTTTTTTTTCCGAAGAGCACGGCGTTGATAGGTGGAGAGCGACTTTTCGCAAGAATCGTCGTTTTGACAAGGCAGAGAGGGCCGAGAGAGAGTTAGATAATTTTGTAATTCGTTTCACCAATTCCTGTAGTCCTGATCCCGTGTTTGGTGATCTTTTCCCCGTGGAATAAAATGTTTATTTAAATGCATGTTTTTTATTGTTGCCTGATGAATATTTCACCTCCAACAAATGTCCTTCCACTGACTGCTCGTTTAAACTTATGTGCACCTTGCATGTGCGCACATGTTTTGCACGTGCATATGGCAAGCGTATGCGCACGTGCTTTGCACGTGCATTTCGCACTTGGGAATTTCTGCGAAGTGCAAATGTCAATGATGCACATACATTGCTTTATACTTATTCTTCCCTCAAGTGCGCGCTTGATTTGGATACGCCCATAAACAGGTGCGAACAAATGCCCTACCCACCGATTGCGTGCATGTGATCTGCACATGGTGCGAATGGTACCAAGCAGTCCACCATCGGATTTGCCTTAAAAAAGGTCACACCCCGGGATTCAAACCATTTTTTACCCCTTTAAAAAAGGTTGCACCCCCTTCTCTGAAGTGCCTCACTTGCGCACTTTAAGAACAGTTCTTTTTGCACACTTGTCTCTCCAGTGCATACGCACTTGTTCGAATCTTTTGCTTACTTTCAAAAGCCTTTGCTTCTTTAAATTTCGAGCGGTAAGTGTGTTGCGCACCTCTACCCTTGATCCATTTGCTTAGTGCGCATTTATGGGTTGCGCGCTTGCCCTTGGCTTGTCATTTGCACACTTGTGGACAATTTGACTTTGACCTTAACTTAAACATTTTAGTCTAAGTATTTTAAAGAAACTTTACACAATTTTGCCCAAGAATTCTCGTGGAGTTTCTTAACTATATAGTTAAGACTCCCACAGTTCGTCATTCACGAGATACTTCATGATTGCGATTTTAACGCACCTTTTTTCTTTTAGCCTTTTAGGTACAATGGCATATCCATCAGACTTTGGTTATGAGCGTCAAGAGAATTTGCGTCCGGATGAACAGACAAAGCAAGAGATCTTTCAAATGATACGAGCTCATGATGCTCCACAACAATATCTACATCTATGGGCTGGATGGTATAATAGTACAGGGCCGGGTTAGCTTTCGATGTGAGGCGCCCTCTAATCCTTTGGGGTCTATCCAGTACACAGAGCTTTCAACGACTGCTTCCACGGCGGAGGTAGAAAACTAGACAGCTTGCAATAGGTTGCAACCATCCATAGAAGGAGTGACGACAACGACACCGGTAGATCTTCTAGGATGTCGGATGAGCCAGGATGAGGCTAGACTGTGGAGAATACCTTATCATGTGGGATCCCGAAATATTTGGCCGGCTATGTCGGCTAGGCCAGGTTCATCTTGTCGACGGAGAGAAATCTATTGGAGCACACCGGGCTTTATGGAGCGGTCTATGCTTCACTGTTCGAGTACCTCATGACTGGGTCCCGGTGGGTGAAGTCCTTCAGACAAGCACCTTTATGATGTCCGACAGGGAGGCATCTATCTCTTTGTTAGAATTCCAGCATATATTTGGGCTACCAATCATGGGAGAACATGACGAGGAGGTGGTACCCCGTGATAAATTTGTCTTTGCTGCAGGCCCGGCTGCTGCGGATTTGATAGACGACAATGCAATAGCTCTCCTACGACCGGGTCTTAAGAAGGTGCGAGCCATTTTTGAGGAGATGCACTATGCCTCTGGACAAGAAAAGGTTACTTTTAAGTTTTTATCGCTAGATTTGTGCACCCGAATGTCCTTAGGGCCGATACGACATGCATGCAAACATGAGAAACCCCTTTTAGTCTACGCATGCAGGGGAAAGATTCCGCGGCGATGGAGTACTTCCGTCCTAGCACATCCCCTTATGATTTTAAGGACACTGTCGCTCCAGGGATCGATCGGAACTCTTTTATAGCTTTCATAAGCCTATGGTTGAGCTGGTTCGCAATCCCTGTTCATCCTAGACTGATGCGGGCCTCTGTTTTCTACCCCGCCGATCGCATAGCTTCTGGTGCAAGGCTGGCCATCGGTATCGCCGGGTTACATTCTTATATCAGGGACTCACCGAATTGGCCACCTCAGACCCAGAGGAGGAGCATGTGTATATGTCGTTGCACTATTTCGGCGCATGGATCCACCTGCATGTAAACGGGACGTACAGTGAGCGTGTACAACCGATGTTCTTTGACATGGGTCTATTTCCCATGGTGATGAAACTCGTCGAGGCTGCAAGGATCAAACCAAACAAAGACATCTGTCAGTTATGCCTCTACCCCTTCAATATCCGAGAGCATAGGCAAATCTATTTTGATGATTTGGTGCTTGTGAGGCATCACCCCACTGGTCAACCCCTGCTAGATATATCAAGAGGGTAATTTGAGCTTTGTCAAATAAGGTTATCGCTTATCTTTATTCGATCCGACCCGGTTTCCTGGTGTACAGACGGAGCAACGATGTCGCCTACAGGCCATATAGCCCTCATCGCTTCTAGCAATTTGGGTATGACCAAGGCGTTCCAATCCAAGCTTTCCGTTGCTAACCCGCTTTTATGAAGGAGTCTGCAAAGAACGTCATTCACCACTTTATGAGACCGAACACTGGATCTCGCTTCCCAATTCCCGATCCGGACCGTGTTCCTTGACTATTATTGGCTTTTCGATCATGGTATTCATCATCTATGGCCAGGGTCATCGACCACGAGAAGCATGACTTCCTTGGTCGTCGGGGTGCGATGAAGGCAACGAAACCTGGCTTTCCCTAGAGACCAAGGTCTGCCATTCGTCTTTTCTTGCCTCGAGAAAGGACGCCGGCAGTTTCTCCCGCTGTCCAGGAACTCAGGACAGCTTGAGCTTTTGGAGGCATGCAACCAGAAATTGTTCCTGGCACCAGGAAGAGGATAGTCGCCTGTAGGAAGCGAGCTTCATCGCCTATTGCCTCTGGATCTTCTGGCAGGTCACGTCATACTGGCGGCATTTTGCCTGCTGATAGTCCTTTCCCTGAACCGGAAGCAAGGTCATCCATCGGAGATGTCACCGTAGCTGACTCACTCTCCAATTCAGAAATCGGGAAGCGCCGGCCGGGTGCACCATTAAGAAAGAAGAGGGTTCTTCAAGCTGACGAAAGACCGTGTCAGGCCAAGACGACCAAGTCTCTATGACGGACGACATTTTAGAGCATGGGACAAACATGGATACCATCTTCCTAGAAACACAAGCTGCGGAAGATGTTGATATTGTGGCGGCCATGGTAGAGTTAGCAGCCGAGGATGACTATGCTATTCTTCAGGCGGCGCTATCTACCTCCGAAAAGTTGGCTGAAAGAGAAGCGGAAAAGATACGGGTGCTCGCGGTGACCAGTATATTTCCTCTACCCTTATTCAAGCACTTCTCCATTCGAGCTGTTTATGGTGTGGCAGCTGTAGATTTGCTCTCGTTTCTTAGACTGAACATATCCCAGCCCGGTTGTTTCCAACTTCTCATTGGGCTTCTTTTGTTGAGTCCTGGAATATCCTAAATCCATTTATAGAATTGAGCTTGGCGGACAGTTTGTTCGAGAGGCACACCTTGGCGCTTTAACAGCTCCTTTAATCCCTCCGCATAATATCTTGACAGACGGATGGGCTGGAACTTGTCAAGATTTGGATCGACCCTATGGCAGATTTTCTTTTCTACCTTGGTCTTCTTGGATTTATAAAAGAGGATCGCCTTTTCACCTATAAAGCACGGAGAAAGTTTCCAACTCTGGCACGTAGAAAGTTTTCAACTCTGGCACACTATATGTACTGAACGCGTTAAGTTCTTTATAATGTCGAGATAGAGCGATCATAATATGTAGACTCTGATCCGCTTCGGCAAGAGTCTGCGTCGATGGACGAATAGGCGAATAGAGAACACTGCATTAGTCTCGTCTTCGGAATCGCTGCCCAAGACCGGGATAGGGGTCAAAGGCCTTGTTTTATTGTTCTTTCTGAGATTGTCCCGAGTAGACTTTTTGTTCATTTTCTTATGTATCACTTCGAAGACCGGGATGGTGGCCACGGATTTTTGCTTATTTTTCGGCTTGTGGCACCTTTCAGTATCTTCGAAATCAGGTTGAAAATATTTTGCATATACATACTTTCGCACCTCATTTATCGAGGATTGAGTTCTCCTTTGACGGTGTACTATAGGACATCCTTGAAATACTTCATACGTTGATGTTGCGTAGAAAGAATGACGTACCCATGTAGCCACATCCTGCCGAGTAGAGCATTATAACAAGTCTTAGCGTCAATGACATGGAATTTGATGTCAGTGATGAGCTGCCCGAAGTGGAGCGTCAATGTTACGGACCCAAGCGTCCGTGATGACTGCGATTCAAACCCCGAGATAGTAATCTTGTCTCGGGCAAGGTGCTGAACATTCATACATATCTCCTTCAGCACTATCACATTGAGATTGATGGAGGATCCGTTATCGACGAGGATTTTCCATATCTTGATGTCATGGCAGTACCCGGTAACACAACGGTCGATTGTGCTCGCATGTACCAAAAAGTAGATCTTCCTCGTTGAACGTAATATCAGCCGTGTAGACCTCTGCAAATCCGTCCTTCATTTTCTCTTCCGCGAGCTAAGCTTGAAGCTGATAAGGTTCTTGCAAGGCCTTGATCAAGAAGTCTCGTGCCTCTTTAGATAAGAGAAGAGCGTCCAATATCCTCAACTGTGATGTTATCTTCCTCAAATGCGCAAGAACTGTCACGCCCCGCTTCCCAGAGTACGCTAAAATGGACACGTGACATAGCCAACCATGCTATCTGTGGGTAGGAAGTATCCATCCACAGTCACATTACGGCTGTAAAGATATCAAGAACAAAATAAAACTATCTAAACATGTCCATAATCCAAGATAACATGAGTCAAGAATAATAAAATGCGGAAGCGAAAGATCCAATACAAAATAACTGGAATGTATGTCCCATAATGCGGGCTCACATCAGGAATAAAATGCAGGAAAGAAAAGCTAACTACTGCTGACACTCACAGCTCAGCCTGTCGGCTGAAGTACTCCTGCTCGGACTGCGACAACGGTACAGAATCTGGGCTATGCAAAACCTAGACGTCGGCGCGTCAAGTCATCAAGTAATAACATAAAAAAACAGGGTAACAGGCAATGCGAATATAAACATGAATAAAGCAAGGGTAACAATAATATAAATCAGAGCGGTGCAGAGTAGTGTGCAGTGGGTAAACTAAACTGTTCTATCAGGTTTTCTGTTCTAAAGTCTTTGAAACCAAATTGATGAATCATCGATGTAATTCAATAGTATCTCGTACATACCCGGGACCACGGCCCCAGATTCTCGGGCTGAAACCGAGACATGCCGCTGGGCACCAAACAGGAATGTGTACAGATGAATGATGTCAGCACCATCATTCCAAGGCTGGCCTAGCCTCAAAACTGATCAGAACAGATAGCGAACTGTTGAGTTACAAGTCAGGTTTCACCTTTGATTTCCCCATACGCCCAAGCAATATGTGTATGTCAGGTCAGATATCCCGTAATCAAAAAACTAATGCCAACACAGGATCAGGTAAACAGGTTTGTCTGGATAGACAACAGGAACGGTCCATGAGAACTACATGTCAGGTTTGTTGGCATTAGACACAAGATCAGGTAACAGGTCAGGTCATGGTACATCAGGTCAAGTCAAGCAGTATACGGTACCATGTCGGGTCAATCAATATGTATGTAGCAAGTCAGGTCAAGATGTAAACGATATCATGGGTGTGCTCATATTCAGTTACATAATCAAGCATGGTCATCACAACGTAGATTTAAGCAATGAATTAAACAATAAAGAAGCATCGATTAATTAGCAGCACAGTTATCAATTGTGTGTCCGGGGTGTTATCAACATTATAAGAATACAGTATGACAGTTAGGGCCGTTAAATCATGTTAACCAGTTAAGAATTTTATAGATGCAATGATATATATATATATATATATATATATATATATATATATATATATAGGTTCCATGGATGAAGTCACAGTTTATGCAGGTTAAATGTACACATGTGTCCGAATGAAGTAAAATGATAGAGAGAGTGTCATAGGCTAAGTCATTAGTGAAAGTGTGATTAAAACATGTAACTGTGGTTATTAGGTTCAATACCGTAATTGCAAAAGGTAGGTTCCAAGTTTGAAAGATAAAATGATATATAACAATATTGTACACGAAAATGGGAAATGATCTTACTAAAGTTGAAACTACAGGTTTAGGGTGCCATCAATGTGTAAGTAAATATTGTTTAGCATGTAGCAAGGAGTACTTGCCTTGACGGGTCGCAAACCGGGAATACGGAACGTTAAACGTCGGCGGGGAAACTCGCGACGGGCGCACGGTTCACGGAATGAGCCCAAACGACGAACAGTGGAACCACACAGATCAGAGTACCTCGCTGGATCGTCGGGACACGTCGCCGGCACGGCCGAATTCCGGCGAGATACAAAAACAGCGAATCTACAAAGTTCAAGAATTCATGAAACGACACAAGAAGAATTAAGAAGAGAGAAGAGAAGGATGATAGAGAAAAGGGTGCTCACGAGGATCTGTGGAGGGGTGGTGATGGTCGACAACGTCGACGGAGCTCCGGCGGCCAGCCTACGACGACGGTGAGAAAATTTTCAGATCAAGAAACCTGAACAGAGAAGGAAGAAGAAGAAAGGAGAAGATGAGGAGGTGTGAAGCTCACCGAGGAGGGTGCTTGCGAGGCTAGGGACGTATGGAGATCGCCGGCGGCGATCCTACGACGAGCTGCGGCTGCAGGTGGCCGTGGTTGCTGCTGCAGGGTGCACGGGGAAAAGATGAAGGAGGGAGAAGAGGTGGATGAGGATGCGAGGAGGCGAGGAGGCCGGTGATGGTGGCGTCGACGTTGGGCTACTGTGGCGAAGGGGTGAGGCGGCTAGGGTTCATGGGGTTTGGGTTCGCTACGTGAAAGAAAAAGGAAAGGAAGAAGAGAAAGTATATATAGGAGAGAGAAAGGGAGAGAGATGCGGGGAGAGAGAGAGAGATACGGGGGGGAGAGAGAGAGATAGAGACGGGGAGAGAGAGAGGAGTTGCAAGAGGGGAGAGAGAGAGATGGAGAGAGGAGAGAGAAAGAATAGGGGGGAGAGAAAATTGGATTGTAGTGGAGAGAAAAGAGAGAGAGAGAGAGTGTGAGGCCCACGGTTTATGAGAGTTTTGATTGGCAGAAAGATTGTAGGGGTTAGGAAAAAAAATTTAATAAAGATTTGGAAATGGGGAAAAATATATTATAGGTTATAAAAATATATTCGACAGTTTAAAAGAAATATTAGAAATTGGGATTTTGGCGCAAAGTAAAATATTTCCAAATTGCGCACGGGTCGGGTCCAAAAATTTGAAATTGAAATAAGAAAATTTTAGGCGGGATCCAAAATTTAAAATGAAGTATTTTGCAATCAAAAAGCATACCCGCAAAACGGACACACGTACGTGCGCGTAGCCGTCCAAACTCGCCCGTTTCACCGAACGGGACGAGAACACGATACACGGATGCTACAACAGGGTTAGGGGTGTCAAGTAGGCCATGACGAATATTTTTAATTTTATTGTAGATGTCTTAAATTGTTATATGCAGAAATGAATTTGTCGGGTAAAATTTATAACTAACAACAGTCAAGTAGGATCAACGAAATAAATACCATACACCATTCATATGACAACAGAAACCAGTAGCATTGGGTTCGGGTGTTACATTATACCCAACTACAAAAAGAATTCCGTTCTCGAAATTCCAAGAATACAAAGATAGATGACGAAAAAACTACAAGAAAAGATGAGGAAACTTCTGCCGGATTTTATCTTCTTGTTCCCAAGTGGACTCTCCATGCGAGCGATTACCCCAAGAAACAAGCACAAGAGGGATCACCTTGCTCTTAAAGACCTTTTCCCTTCGATCCACGATTTCAATCGGTCGCTCCTCAAAAGTCAAGTCTTCTTGTACCGTCAGCTCCGAATGATCCAATACATGTGTTTCATCACGAACATACTTACGGAGTTGAGATACGTGAAACACATCGTGCACATTCGCCAAGGATTGCGATAACGCCAAACGATACGCTGCCTTACCAACACGCTCCAAGATCTCAAAGGGTCCAACGAATCGAGGACTAAGCTTTCCTCGACTTCCAAAACGAATCACCCCCCTAGTCGGTGATATCTTCAAGAATACCAAATCACCCACGGCGAACTCTAAAGGTCTTCTCGACGTATCTGCCCAACTCTTCTGTCGGTCTTGAGCTGCTTTCATATGACTTCTGATAGTGTTAACCTTCTCTACTGTCTGCACCACCAAATCTGGTCCCAACAATCTTCGTTCACCGACATCGTCCCAACAAACAGGTGAACGGCATTTACGTCCATACAAAGCTTCAAATGGAGCCATCTGGATAGTTGCCTGAAAACTGTTGTTGTAAGAAAACTCCACCAAATGTAGACGATCCTCCCAAGAACCCTTGAAGTCCAACATGCATGCCCTCAACATATCTTCAAGAGTTTGGATTGTTCTCTCGGACTGACCATCAGTTTGAGGATGATAAGCTGTGCTAAACTTCAATCGAGTCCCCAAACTTTCCTGTAAACTCTGCCAAAAGTGTGATAAGAACCGAGTGTCCCGATCGGACACAATACTCATCGGTACTCCATGCAATCTTACAATCTCTTGCATGTACCGCTCTGCCAAAGTCTGTTGATTGACCAACCCGAAAAGGAATGAAGTGAGCTGCCTTGGTCAATCGATCAACAATCACCCATACAGCATTGTTGCCTTTTGGACTCCGCGGTAAAGCCGTCACGAAATCCATGGTTATATGTTCCCACTTCCACTGAGGAATCGGAAGTGGTTGCAATAAACCAGCAACCCTTTGGTGTTCAGCCTTAACTTGCTGACACACCAAGCACTTTGCCACAAAGCGAGCAATCTCCCACTTCATACCTTCCACCAGAAATGTTGTCGAATATCTCGGTACATCTTTGTGCCTCCTGGATGTACAGAATAAGCTGAACTGTGTGCCTCTTTCATAAGCTCTTCACAAATATCTCCATTTGGCACACACAAACGGCTACCATACCTTAACGAACCATCTTCGTGGATCAATCAATCTGTTCATAGTCCGGCTTCAACCTGTTCTCGAAACTTTTGCAGTCTAGGATCCTGCGATTGTGCTGCTTTAATATTCTCGATCAATGACGAATGTACTTGCAGCTGCATCAACTGTCCCGAAGAATGCGATAGCAGAACCTCCAAGTCAAATCTTCGAAAATCTTCAACGAGCTTCTTCTGCGTAGTCAACACCTGAATTGCTGGTAACCGACTAAGCGCATCCGGCACGACATTAACCTTCCCCGGATGGTACTTAAGATCAAGATCGTAGTCAGCCATCAGCTCCAACCATCTACGTTGCCTCATATTAAGCTCCTTCTGCGTGAACACATAATTCAAGCTCTGGTGATCAGTAAAAACTTCGACCCTTTCGCCCAAAAGGTAGTGTCTCCAAATCTTCAAAGCGAAAATCATAGCCGCAAGTTCCAAGTCATGAGTTGGGTAATTCTTCTCATGGGTCTTCAATTGTCACGATGCGTATGCTACAACCTTCCCATGCTGCATCAAAACACATCCCAATCCTTTCCCGACGCGTCGCTGTGAATCACCAATCCTCCGGAATTGTCTGGCACGGTCAGAATAGGGGCGGTTATCAATTTCTGCTTCGTCTCAAAAGCTAACGCACATTTATCCGTCCATACAAAAGGTACCTCTTTGCGCGTAAGCTTGGTTAACGGCTCCGCCAGACGAGCAAAGTTCTCCACAAATCTTCTGTAATATCCGGTGAGTCCAAGAAAGCTTCTTATCTCCGCAACATTCTTTGGAATCAGCCAATCTCGTACTGCTGCAATCTTTTCGGGATCGACAGCGATTCCATCGCCAGACACAACATGCCCCAAAAACTTTACTTCCTCCAGCCAAAAATCGCACTTACTCATCTTCGCATATAACTTCTCTTGTCTCAACGTTTGCAGTGCGATCTTCAAATGCTCAGCATGCTCTTCAAAACTCTTCGAGTAAACCAGGATATCGTCAACGAATACCACAATAAACTGGTCCAAGAATGGTGAAAAGATTCGGTTCATCAAGTCCATGAATATCGCCGGTGCATTCGTTACTCCGAAAGGTATCACTAAGTATTCGTAATGTCCATACCGAGTTCGGAACGCCGTCTTGCAAGTATCTTCTGCTTTCACTCGGACCTGATGATATCCGAATCGCAAATCCAGCTTCGAGAATACCCTCGCGCCACTAAGCTGCTCGAAAAGTTCGCCAATGCGAGGGATCGAGTACTTGTTCTTAATAGTCACCCGGTTTAATTCTCGATAGTTGATGCACATCCTTCTCGTGCCGTCTTTCTTCTTTACTAGAAGAACTGGAGCTCCCCAAGGCGAGTTACTGCTTCGAATCCAACCCTTCTCAAGCAGTTCAGCAACCTGTTTCTTGACTTCTTCCAACTCTACTGGTGCCATTGGATAATACGCTTTGGATACTGGCGCTGCACCAGGAATAAGGTCAATTGCGAACTCTACGTCTCGCTTCGGCGGTAAACCCGATATATCTTCAAACACGTCCATAAAATCACGAACAACAGCCGGCTCTTCACTTTTATCAACTTCCATTGCTGCAAGAATATTGTTTGTCGGCCTAGCCCTAAACTCGACTGGCCCGACAGAACTGCTTCCTCCAGTGAAGCTAAACTCGGGATGTCCGAGAATCTGGAAAATTACCTTCCTTGCCCTACAATCAATGTGAGCGTGGAAAGTGCCAAGAAAATCCATTCCCAAGACGACTTCGTAGCTGCCTGTATCAATCACCAAGAAATCTGCAAAAAGCTCCCGTCCGCACACAACTGTACAATCTTTACACTCCCTACTAGCTATGATTTTCCCATTCCCAGTGTGTATGTCCCAGAAACTAGACAGGGTCATGCAGTCAATCGAGTGTGTAGTTATAAACTTGGATGACATAAAACAATGGGATGCACCAGAATCAAATAACGCTAATGCGGGAAAACCATGAACGAGTAGAGTACCTAAAACAACTTCTCCTGACGCCTTAGCTTCTTCAGCTGTCAAGGTAAAAGCTCGAGCCTGATTAGGTCCTTGAGTCAGCTGTTTCTGTCCCTGGAACGGTCTCTGCGGAGGCTTCTGAATATCATCCCTCGTACGAAGCTTCGACGGACAAGCGTTGACAGCGTGATCTGCCGTTCCACAAACCAAACAGAGTCCCAGCCTCCTACAACAATCCTTTTACATGTGGCCAGGTAAATTGCAGTAGTTACAGGTCATGCTCTTTCTTCGATCGACGACAATAGGCTTCTTCATGGGTGCTATACCACGACGGTCCACTGGAATACCTCTGCGACCATGAGCTCGGTTTGGTACAAATGCTGGCTTCCTTACCGCAACTGCTGTCTGCTGCAAACTCCCCTTCATCCCGTATAAACTCTGCTGCTCTCGGGCTGCCGCAAGTACTTGTGAGAAAGTGGTCAAACCCAGGGAGACAATCTGCCTCTGGATGTCCACGTCCAAACTGTGCATGAACCTCCGTGCCCTGTCTACATCGTTGGCAATTAAAGGTCCAGCGAATCTACTGAGTCTTGTCCACTCTGCTGCATGCACATCCACGGGTGCTCCCTTCTGCTTTAGCCCGATGAACTTCTCCTCCATTTCCTCCCGTGCAGTCCGTGGGAAGAACTTCTCTAGGAAACTCTTTGAAAAATCCGCCCACTTGATCGGCTTGGGCAAACGGTCCTGCTCCACAAGCCACCATTCTCGGGCGTAGTCTACTAACTGAATGCGTACCACATCAACTCTTTTCTCATCTGGAATCTGTGCCGCAACAAGCAAGTTCTCTGTGTCAACTAGCCACTGCTCTGCTGGCAACGGCTCCTCCAAACCAGTAAATGTAGACGGACCTAAACGCCTGAAATCTACTACGATCCCTAATCGGTCAACTGGTTTAGCTCCAACATTGTTTACAGACTGCTGAACGATCTGCAAACCTTCCTGAAACGATTCCGCTTACTGCTAGATCAGCTCGGTCTATTTCTTTTGATTCTCCAGCATTCCTCTTTTCACTCCAAGCATGGCGGCTTCGTCCACACGCCTTTGGTACGTCTTCAAATTCTTACCTGCTATATTCCAGAAATCAAAACACCCAACATTAGCATGATGATAGATTCAAAATATAGATCAAGGCTAGACCTCCAAGTTACTTAAATAGAGTACCGCATTGTAACTATGCCGCGGTATCATAGCCACAATTACATAACTCCACTCAAGTCGCCTAAGTCCTAGAGATAACAAGGAATCAGGTTTCGAGTCGACATGCAAAGGAAGTTTGCACATCGTAAAAGATATAATCAGGAAGAATGTGATTCAAGAATGGTAAAACGGCAAGGTGGCAGGACATGTTCCCTAAACACGGGTATTC
Source organism: Agapanthus africanus (assembly GCA_030015575.1). Lineage (NCBI taxonomy): Eukaryota > Viridiplantae > Streptophyta > Magnoliopsida > Asparagales > Amaryllidaceae > Agapanthus > Agapanthus africanus. The sequence continues at coordinate 307,639,226 of CM057339.1, forward strand.
TGATTCGTGTATTGGGTACAATACCCAACTACAAAAGAATCAACCCGACTAACCTATGGCTCTGATACCAAAAGAACCATGTCACGCCCCGCTTCCCAGAGTACGCTAAAATGGGCACGTGACATAGCCAACCATGCTACCTGTGGGTAGGAAGTATCCATCCACAGTCACATTACGGCTATAGAGATATCAAGAACAAAATAAAACTATCTAAACATGTCCATAATCCAAGATAACATGAGTCAAGAATAATAAAATGCGGAAGCGAAAGATCCAATACAAAATAACTGGAATGTATGTCCCATAATGCGGGCTCACATCAGGAATAAAATGCAGGAAAGAAAAGCTAACTACTGCTGACACTCACAGCTCAGCCTGTCGGCTAAAGTACTCCTGCTCGGACTGCGACAACGGTACAGAATCTGGGCCATGCAAAACCCAGACGTCAACGCGTCAAGTCATCAAGTAATAACATAAAAAAACAGGGTAACAGGCAATGCGAATATAAACATGAATAAAGCAAGGGTAACAATAATATAAATCAGAGCAGTGCAGAGTAGTGTGCAGTGGGTAAACTAAACTGTTCTATCAGGTTTTCTGTTCTAAAGTCTTTGAAACCAAATTGATGAATCATCGATGTAACTCAATAGTATCCCGTACATACCCGGGACCACGGCCCCAGATTCTCGGGCTGAAACCGAGACATGCCGCTGGGCACCAAACAGGAATGTGTACAGATGAATGATATCAGCACCATCATTCCAAGGCTGGCCTAGCCTCAAAACTGATCAGAACAGGTAGCGAACTGTTGAGTTACAAGTCAGGTTTCACCTTTGATTTCCCCATACCCCCAAGCAATATGTGTATGTCAGGTCAGGTATCCCGTAATCAAAAAACTAATGCCAACACAGGATCAGGTAAACAGGTTTGTCTGGATAGACAACAGGAACGGTCCATGAGAACTACATGTCAGGTTTGTTGGCATTAGACACAAGATTAGGTAACAGGTCAGGTCATGGTACATCAGGTCAGGTCAAGTAGTATACGGCACCATGTCGGGTCAATCAATATGTATGTAGCAAGTCAGGTCAAGATGTAAACGATATCATGGGTGTGCTCATATTCAGTTACATAATCAAGCATGGTCATCACAATGTAGATTTAAGCAACGAATTAAACAATAAAGAAGTATCGATTAATTAGCAGCACAGTTATCAATTGTGTGTCCGGGGTGTTATCAACATTATAAGAATACAGTATGACAGTTAGGGCCGTTAAATCATGTTAACCAGTTAAGAATTTTATAGATGCAATGTATATATATATAGGTTCCATGGATGAAGTCACAGTTTATGCAGGTTAAATGTACACATGTGTCCGAATGAAGTAAAACGATAGAGAAAGTGCCATAGGCTACGTCATTAGTGAAAATGTGATTAAAACATGTAACTGTGGTTATTAGGTTCAATACCGTAATTGCAAAAGGTAGGTTCCAAGTTTGAAAGATAAAATGATATGTAACAATATTGTACACGAAAATGGAAAATGATCTTACTAAAGTTGAAACTACAGGTTTAGGGTGTCATCAATATGTAAGTAAATATTGTTTAGCATGTAGCAAGGGGTACTTGCCTTGACGGGTCGCGAACCGGGAATACGGAACGTTAAACGTCGGCGGGGAAACTCGCGACGGGCGCACGGTTTACGGAATGAGCCCAAACGACGAACAGTGGAACCATACAGATCAGAGTACCTCGTTGGATCGTCGGGACACGTCGCCGGCACGGCCGGATTCCGGCGAGATACAAAAACAATGAATCTACAAAGTTCAAGAATTCATGAAACGACACAAGAAGAATTAAGAAGAGAGAAGAGAAGGAGGATAGAGAAAAGGGTGCTCACGAGGATCTGTGGAGGGGTGGTGATGGTCGACAACGTCGACGGAGCTCCGGCGGCCAGCCTACGACGACGGCGAGAAAATTTTCAGATCAAGAAACCTGAACAGAGAAGGAAGAAGAAGAAAGGAGAAGATGAGGGGGTGTGAAGCTCACCGAGGAGGGTGCTTGCGAGGCTAGGGACGTATGGAGATCGCCGGCGGCGATCCCACGACGAGCTGCGGCTGCAGGTGGCCGTGGTTGCTGCTGCAGGGTGCACGGGGAAAAGATGAAGGAGGGAGAAGAGGTGGATGAGGATGCGACGAGGGCGAGGAGGCCAGTGATGGTGGCGTCGGCGTTGGGCTACTGCGGCGAAGGGGTGAGGCGGCTAGGGTTCATGGGGTTTGGGTTCGCTACGTGAAAGAAAAAGAAAAGGAGGAAGAGAAAGTATATATAAGAGAGAGAAAGGGAGAGAGATGCGGGGGGAGAGAGATGCGGGGGGAGAGAGAGATAGAGACGGGGAGAGAGAGAGGAGTTGCGAGAGGAGAGAGAAAGTATAGGGGGAGAGAAAATTGGATTGTAGTGGAGAGAAAAGAGAGAGAGACGGTGGAAGGGAGAGAGTGGGGCCCACGGTTTATCAGAGTTTTGATTGGCTGAAAGATTGTAGGGGTTAGGAATAAAAATTTAATAAAGATTTGGAAATGGGGAAAAATATATTATAGGTTATAAAAATATATTCGACGGTTTAAAAGAAATATTAGAAATTGGGATTTTGGCGCAAAGTAAAATATTTCCAAATTGCGCCCGGGTCGGGTCCAAAAATTTGAAATTGAAATAAGAAAATTTTAGGCGGGATCCAAAATTTAAAATGAAGTATTTTGCAATCAAAAAGCATACCCCCAAAACGGTCGCACGTACGTGCGCGCAGCCGTCCAAACTCGCCCGTTTCACCGAACGGGACGAGAACACGATGCACGGATGCTACAACAGGGTTAGGGGTGTCAAATAGGCCATGACAAATATTTTTAATTTTATTTTAGATGCCTTAAATTGTTATATGCAGAAATGAATTTTTCGGGTAAAATTTATAACTAACAACAGTCAAGTAAGATCAACGAAATAAATACCATACACCATTCATATGACAACAGAAACCAGTAGCATTGGGCTCGGGTGTTACAAGAACTTTATAGCCCACCTTGGTTTTCTCAGGTAGGTCCTTGGCGGCAAGCTCTCTGGCTATCCCCTTCATCAAGGGCGATCTCTTTGGGCATTTTTCCTTACCCTTTGTCTTTTTTCGAACCCTTGTTTGTGGGTCCGAGGTTCTTTTCAGGTAGAGTGCGGTTACGCAACTGGATGTTCGAGTACTCATTTTCCTTTTCTTTTTCCAATGCGAAGATTTCAAAGAGGGTTGAAGGGCATTTCATTCTCAGAATCACTCCCGAACGTGAGAACCTGAGATTTTCCCCCTTTTAAACTGGTACTAACCATATGACAGCTGCCAGTTGCTTCTTTATGCACTGTCGTCTCACTGCTCTTATATCGATGAGCGTGAGCGTCGCGTTTCTCATTCTTAAAGTGTTTCTATGGGTAACATATCCTTACCACCACTTCTTGAAGACGTTACATTCCTCAATGGGATGAGCGATTCTCCGGTGATACAAGTAGTATTTTGGGTGTCCCTCTCCACCATCAAAGTACGGAACCCCAGGTGTAAACATAATGAGGGTGACGGTTTCATCCCTATGGATAGAACCTTGGCAAACATTTTCTCAGCTTTGTTCCTGATCTTATTCTTTGCAGGCATGCTTCGGTTTGGTCGGAGAGCTTTATGATTCGTCCTTGCCGCCATTTCTTTGTTCAAACGCTGTTATTTGGCCTATTCATATATGGCCATCTCGCGTTCCTGATTTTTGCTCTTTTGAAAAGCTTGTTTCAGCAGCCTTTCAATCGGGTCTTCCTCTGGCAGTTCCGGGGTTTTTGATACCGATTCTGCCCCAGCTCGTCCATGTCGCTTTCCAACGCCGGCGGGACTACTTCATCATATATGAATGAATGGGAGTCATCATATAGGAATGAATGGGAGTCCATATGGTAGCTTGCTACACGTTCCATTTCCTTTGACGAGTCATTTTCCTCATCATCGTCATTGTTCTTATGCTCAAGAATATGGTTGAGAAATTCTTCGAGTGTCACTGGTGTTCATGTTTTCTGGTTGTATTCTTCCAGCGCGTCTATATACTTCTGAAGTTCTGTGCGTCTGTCGACATTTTCAGCAGGCTGCACAGGGTTCTTAGTCTTCTTCTTTTTCTTAGAAGATTTCGAAGACTTGACTTGGGGCTTTTCCCCTTGTCAGCGATTTTCGGTGCGGAACACGGATTCGGCAACCCTTCTATAATCTCGGGCTCAAACGGGATTTTCCACTTGATCGCCGGGCATATTTGTTTGTAGATCTTTCAGCATTCTTTTGGTTTTTGCCAAAAGAACACTTCCCATGAAGCTTCTTCCAAGAAAGAGCAGGATGCCCCCTCGTATCCACTTTCTTGGGAGCATGCTTTTGGGACGAATCTACCCTTAAATTGTCTGACAATGCAAATTTTCCCTGCTGGTATTGGTCTTCTACCCAGTTTTTGAAGACGTAGCAGTTCTCAATTGGGTGGCTCACTACTCAGTGATAGGGGCAGTAGCTAGGGTTATTAACATCACCAGCTTGTGCGGGTCGCCATGGTTCTACCAATATAATCAGATTATTTCGCATAGTCAGCTCGAACAATCTTCTGGTCTTATCATAAGGGAATGAATATGCGCGTCCCATCCTTTCTTCTAGGGTCGGACATGTACGGCTGCTTTCGGACCGCTTGGCATCAAAGGCTGCTTTCCCTTGTTGTGTATTGGCATCAAAGGCTGCTTTCCTTTTACCCTATTATTTCGGGGATCCTTGCTTGAAGAGGAAAGACCATGGCATATCTGATCCATCTAGGCCAGTTTATCAGTCAGCGCCCGAAATGTAGTGGGCTTGAAGGTCATAAATTGGGATATGGTCGATTAGGAATCGATAGTCCCAATGAACATCCCTACAGCTGGGGACTCTTCAATGCATTGTTCGCATCTGGACCACAAATTTCACCATCGGATCACGTATTGAACCCATATTTCCCCTGGCTTGACCTTATAATTGATCGGCGCAGTGATTGGAGTGCACTCACTCGCGTAGGCAAACCTTTGAGTGAATAATAGCTCCATCTTAGAGAAGGTTTTTACGGAGTCACTTGGGAGCTCCGAGTACCATTCGGAAGCCGTCTCTAATAAACTTCCAACGAATTGGCGAAGTGGCAATTTATTATCGCCTCCGGTATTGCCACACAAAGCTTTGAACTACGCGACAAGATGGGGGTTACCGGTTCCTTTATATATATGGAATTTCGGGATCGTATATTCCAGTGAGTATTTCATCTGGTCTTACCAGGCCGGATATGGTCGACCAGTTTTGAAAAGCAGATTTGCAGCCTCGTTGGCTTGACAAGCCTTGATTTGTTGAGCGATATAGTCTTCCAACACTGCCTTTGAGATTGTTTCCATCAGAAACCAGAAACTTATACCAAGAAGCAATGGCTCCTGTTTTATTTTCATTTCTTTTATTTTTCCAAGAAGCAAAAGTTCGATTTTTATCTATTTTCAAGTCATATGCATGCGTCTTATGGCGCGCGTCTTATTTTCTTGGATCTTAAGATTAATCTCTCGCGAATCAATGGATTCGAAAAGAAGCAAAAGCTTCTGTAAAGGTAAAAGTCCTTTTTAATGGAGGAACGGAAAAGTTTTTCTCTTTATTTCTACCTTGCGCACGGATGAAGACTTGAAATTTTTCCAAAACTTATGGGGATTTTCGAGACTGATTTCTTCATATGAGGCTCCCATTTATAGAAGAGAAGAAATTAGGGTTTGTTTAATTTGTTTTGATTTTATTTCGATTCCAATTTGATTTTAGATTGATTTAAAAGATTTAATTGATCTATATCAATTAAGGATGACATGTGCACCGTTGGATCTTTGATCTACAGATCAGTTTGTTAAGGTCTTTAACCAACAGAATATTTTCCTGTTAATTAAGAATCGGTTGCCTTTTATTCCTGTCAGGAAGATCCCAAATTTATTGGTTAAGTGCGCAATGCGCACATGCGTTGCACAAGCATATGGCAAACATACGCGTACTTGTCATGCGCACGTGTTTTGTACGTGCCTGTGGGTAGCATATGTGCACGTGCTTTGAACGTGCACATCGTACTTAATGACTTCCGTCAAGTATGAGGGGCAATGATGCGCACATGTGCTGCTCACGTATTATTCATTAACCTTCATACGCGTACATATACAAACGTGCATGCCTTCAAAATTATTCAAGTGCACACTTGCTATGATGCGTGAACCAATGACTCGTGATTTTCAGGGTTGTCAACCTCTTTTTCAGCCGTTTTCATTGGTCAAAGGCTTGAGAATTGTTCTCATTTTAATGACATGCAATATTTTCTGTGGCAAGACTTGAACGCTTCTCCTGATAAATTAAAGAAGTACCCCTTCCCCTTCACATCCACGGAGAAAGGAACATAGCTTGCAATCGCCCGTATATTCTTCGACAGCCATAGGAGGTACCCATTGAAGAAATCGTTCCTCGTTTTGCTGCACGTTTAGTGAACCCTGGTCTCACAGATGCTTGGTGTGACACGGTGATGTACGAGCTTATGGCCCGCAAGGGATCTCCTCTTCCCGCCGACTCGCACATAAGAACGCGTATTTTGTATTTTCGATACAAATACAATATTCGTATTTTGGTAGAAATACAGGTATATACAGGTAGAAATACGGGTATTTTGGTATACTTGATTATATACATACATTTATATGTGTGTACATGTGTACCATGGTGAGGTGGCCTCTCTCTCTCTTGTTCTTATCTCTTCTAGGTGTGTATGGGCTTGTGACTCACACTAGTGAGTTATAAACCCACCGACTATTTTTTTTTTTGTGAAGAGATAATAAGAGAGAGTGTGGTTATTATTATTATCATTATCATGATCATTATTGTTTTTGGAGAGCCATCCTTTTCTTCTTCCTCATTTTCTTTAACATGTAGAGACGACTTCGAAAGCTCGATCCAAGGACCTAGGAGCTCAAAGAGAGGACTGCACAAGACCTGAAGGACACAACTTCAAAGGTTATAGTCCTTACATAGTAGTTAAACTCTTTAGCTTAGTTTAATTTAGTGTTTGGGCTTGAATTCTAGGGTTAAAGTTTGTAATGCTCAAGTTAAAACTAAAGTTTTGCGAATCTGCAACGCTGTAGTTGTCATGGCAAGGGGCACTATAGACTTACAACAAGTCGATCAAATAATGGGAAGAACATGAATTTGAAAGTCTATTGATAAATATCCATAAGAAGGCGGTAATAGTGCATTTAATAATAGTGAAATTAAGGGGAAATATGTGTACAATCGAAAGATTCGCGGGTTGACATACACACGTCGAACTAATAATGGAGAGGACTTGAACATGAATGCCTTTTAATAAATGCCTATAGGACGACGGTTATATGAACATAATTAGTGGATCATGAATGTGTACAATCGAAAAGTCATGGGTTAACATAGTCACGTCGATCAAATAATAGAGATGACTTGAGCTTGAATGTTTATTCATAAATGTCCATAGGACGAACGGTAATAGGAACCGAATCTATAGTATGTGCATATTTTTTGAAGACACGAGTTTGGGTATATTATGAAAAGACAATAATTAAACCTATAGATAGATTAAATCAGTTGGGAATCAAGATTAAGACAGTCAAAGAAAGAAGAATCAATGATATATGAAAATGGATTCAGAAATTTGGAAGTTAATAATACGGAAATTGATTCGAAAATCTAAAATTAAGATAAAATATAGATTTAAGTCATTTTAAAGAACATGACGAGAAAAAAGGTTGTCCACTTAAAAATTGTGAAACTAAGGGAAAATACGTGTACAATCAAAATAGTCACGGTTGCCAAATACACGTCGATTTAAAAACGGCGAGGATTTGAACTTGAATTCCTATAATTAAATCTTCATTAGACAGCGGTTATTGGAAGAGAACTTTGGATCATGAATGTATACAATCGAAAAAATCATGGATTGACATATTCATGTAAATCTAATAATGGAGAGGACATGAATTTTAAAATCTATTGATAAATGTCTATAGGGGCGGTAATAGTGCATTTAAAAATAGTGAAATTAAGGGAAAATATGTAGACAATCGAAAGAGTCAATGGTTGACATGCACAAATGGAAAATATGTATACAATAAAAAGAGTCATGGGTTGACATACACAAGCGGAACTAATAATAGAAAGGCCTTGAACTTAAATTCCTTCTGATAAATGTTAATAGGACGACGGTTATAGAAACATAATCGGTGGATCATAAATGTGTACAATTGAAAAATCACGGGTTGACATAGTCACGTTGATCAAATAATGGAGATGACTTTCGCTTGAATGTCTATTCATAAATGTCCATAGGAAGAATGGTTGTATGAAGTGAATCAATAGTAGGTGCATATTTTTTGTAAACGCAAGTTTGAGGACAACATGAAAAGACAATAAATAAATTTGTATCTAGATTAAATCAGTAAGGAGTCAAGATTAAGACAGGCATAGTCAAAATAAATGATATGTGAATATGAAAATGGATTCAGAAATTTGGTAGTAATAATATGGAAATAAATTCTGACATTTAAATTTAGATTAAAAAATAGATTTAAATCATTTTTAAGAATGAGACAAGCGAAAAGGCTTAAAATAACTTTATAGTGCACTTAAAAATAGTTAAGCTAAAGAAAAATATAAATACAATCAAAAGAGTCACGGGTTGACATATACACGTCGATCTAAAAGGGAAGAGAACTTAAACTTGAATGTCATTAAATAAATGTTTATAAGACAACAGTTATTGGAACAGAACCATGGATCTAAATGTGTACAATCGAAAAAGTCATGGGTTGACAAATTTACATCGAACAAATAATGGAGAGGACGTGGATTTAAAAGTCTAATTATAAATGTCCACAGGAGGGCGGAACTAATGCATTTAGAAATGTGAAATTAAGAGGAAATATGTGTACAATCGAAAGAGTCACGGGTTGACAAATACACGTTGATCAAATAATGGAGAGGACGTGAATTTGAAAGTCTATTGATAAATGTCCAAAAGAGGGCGGTAATGGTGCATTTGAAAATAGTGAAATTAAAGGGAAATATGTGTACAATCGAAATAGTCATGGGTTGACATATACACATCGAACTAATAATAGAGAGGACCTGAAATTAAATGCCTTTTGATAAAAGTCAATAAGATGACGGTTATAAGAATATAATCAGTGGATCAAGAATGAGTACAATTGAAAAGCCACAGTTTGACATAGTCACGTCGATCAAATATTGGAGGTGACTTTAACTTGAATGTCTATTCATAAATGTCCATAAGAAGAACGGTTATAGAAACTGAATAAATAGTATGTGCATATTTTTTGTAGATACGAGTCTGAGGAATTATGAAAAGACAATAATTAAACCTGTAGGTAGATTAAATCGGTAATGAATCAAGATTAAGACAATCTTAGACAGGAATATCAATGATAGGTGATTATGGAAATGGATTCAAAAATTTGGAAGTTGTCATAATACAGAAATAGATTCGAAAATCTAAAATTTAGATAAACTAAAATAGATTTAAGTCATTTTAAAGAACAAGACAAGAGAATAGGCTTAAAATAACTTTATAGTGCTTTTAAAAATAGTGAAATTAAGGAAAAATACGTATACAATCAAAAGAGTCATGGGTTGACAAAAATTGAAAGGACTTAAACTTGAATGCCTTTAGATAAATGTTCATAAGACAACGGTTATTGGAACAGAACCATTGGATCATAAATGTATACAATCGAAAAAGGGATGGCGGTAATACTGCATTTAAAAATAGTAAAACTAAGGAAAAGTACGTGTACAATTAAAAGAGTCACGAGTTGACATATACAAGACGATCTTAAAATGGAAAGAACTTGAACTTGAATGCCTTTAGATAAATGTTCATAAATCAACGATTATAGCAATAGAACCATTGGATCTTGAATGTGTACAATCAAAAAGTCGCAGTTTCATATATTCACGTCAATCAAATAGTGGAGAGGGAGTGAATTTCAAAGTTTATTGATTCCATAGAAGGGCGGTTATAGGATTAGAATTACAGAATTGATGGTTAGTGCAAATTGTTTTGGACACGAGTTGGAGGACATTAGAAAAGGCGTTAGTTAATCTCGTAGTAAGATTAAATGTCCATAAGACAATGGTTATTGGAACAGAACCATTGGATCATGAATGGGTACAATTGAAAAGTCATAGGGTGAAATATTCACGTCGATCAGATAATGAAAAGGACGTGGATTTGAAAGTCTATTCTTTAAATGTCATGGTCGGTGCAAATCGTTGTAAACACGAATCGGAAGACATTAGAAAGACATTAGTTAATCCGGTAAGAAGATTAAATATTCATAAGACAACGGTTATTCTATAAGAATCAATGGATCGTGAATGTGTATAATTGAAAAGTAATAGGTTGACATATTCACGTCGATCAAATAATAGAGAGGACGTGAATTTGAAAGTCTATTGATAAATGTTCATACAAGGACGGTAATCGTGCATTAAAAAATGGTGAAATTAAGGTGAAATATGTGTACAATCGAAAAAGTCATGGGATGATATATACACGTCGATCGAATAATAGGCTGGACGTGGATTTGAAAGTCTTGATAAATGTCCATAAGATGGCGATAAAAGTGCATTTAAAATTTGTGAAATTAAGGAGAAATATGTGTACAATCGAAAGAGTCACGGGTTGACACACACGTCGAACTAATAATGGAGAGAATTTGAACTTGAATACCTTTTTGATAAATGTTAGTGCATCATGAATGTGTACAATTGAAAAGTCACGGGTTGACGTATTCACGTCGACCAAATAATGGAGTGCTTGAATGCCTATTCATAAATGTCCATAAGAGGAACGATTGTAGGAAGCGAATTAAAGAACGAGACGATGTGAAAAAACTTGAAAATACTTTATGGAGCATTTAAAAATAGCGTGATTAAAGAAAATGATTTAGAAATTTAAAATTAAAGAAAATTTGCATCAATTGCTTTAAACGGGTGAAAATTTATGCTCCCTTTAAAAGCGGTAAGGTTAAAAAATAGATTTAGAAATTTAATACAATTGAAGCATTTTCAAAATACAACATTTTTAATGAATAAAAAATGCTGAAATGCAAAATGGTGTAAATTCTTTAAAGACGGTTTCAAATATTTTACAAACGAGACAAGTGAAATGCGATATATCCAATAAGGCTAGATAAAAAGACAGGGTATCATGTATGACTGGTTACGTACATAAAGTAAATTTGGCGAAAGCCACCACGGATGTGTACAATCGAAAGAGCTCCGGGTTGACATATTCAAATCGATCTAATAATTAAGAGAACTTGAACTTGCATTCCTATTAACAAATGTCCGTAATGGGATGGTTATAAGAAGAGAATCAATAGTAGGTGCATATTAACCTAGGCAAAAATTGGACATGAAAATACAATAATTAAGCCCGTAGGCAAATTAAATCGGTAAGGAATCGGAATTCAGACAGTTATAGACAGAGAATCAATGATAGCACCATATGGAAATGGATTCAAAAATTTGGAAGTAGTAATAATACAAAAATAGATTCGAAATTTTTTAATTTAGATTTAAAAATAGAGTTAAGTCGTTTTAAAGAACGAGACAAGTGAAAAGGTTTAAAATAACTTTATGGTGCATTTTAAAAGATGAAACTAAAGAAAAATACGTGTACAATCAAAAGAGTCACGGGTTGACCTATACACGTCGATCTAAAAATGGAAAAGACTTGAACTTGAATTCATTTAGATAAACGTTCATAGGAACATAATTACAGAATCAATGGTAGATGTATATTATTGTGGACAAGAGTTGGAAGGCATTATAAAAAGACTTTAGTTAATCATATAGGAAGATTGTCCTTTTAAAAGCAGTAATGTTAAGAAATAGATTTAGAAATTAAATAAATTGAAGCATTTTTCAAAAAGGTTGTAATGCAAAATGGCGCAAAGTCTTTGAAATCCTGAGAAATTTGCTTTAAAAGTTAGGGACGTCTTCGAATATTTGATAAAGAGACAAGTGAAATGCGATGTTGAATCAAGAAAGGCTAGACGATGATAAAATAAAAGTCGAGGTATCATGAATGATTGGCTTCGTGTGCAATGTAAATTTGGCGAAATTCACAATCACGGATGTGTACAATCAAAAGATCCCCGGGTTAACATAATCAGGTCGATCTAAAAATGGCGAGAACTTAAACTTGAATGTCTATAGACAAATTTATATAATGGGATGGTTATAGGAAGAGAATCAATGGTAGGTGCATATTGCTATGGGCATAAATTAAAGGAAATTATGAAAAGACAATAATTAAGCCAGTAGGTAGATTAAATCCGTAATGAACCAGGATTATGACGGTTGTAGACGGAGAACCAGGGATAGGTGCATATGGAAATAGATTCCAAAATTTGGAAGTAGTGAAAATAAGGAAATAGAATAGGAAATTAAAATTTTTGAGTTTCGAAGGTTAGGGTTTCGAAGGATCGACATCGAGAGATGAAATCACAGTGACGGTGTGTTGTTTCTTTTGACGGAATTAGAAAAGGAAAGTTTAAAGAATGGTAAGATCTAATTTAAGAATTGTGATATCAGTCTTTAATATTGTTCGCAGAGATCACATTAATTTATTTAAGGGTAGTGTAATCCGACGCTTATTCCTAAATGATTGGTTGATCAAGCAGCCATTGGTTTTAGCTTTTTCTTCTTTCTTGCAAATGTAAACGGTAGCCTTCAGGTGTTAAAGAGCAGAAATGTAGTGGAGAGCTTTAACACATTCTTTTGCTTCATTATCATGAACAACCAATGAAATATTTACCTGAAAAAACCCGAAACATTTATCGATAATAAATAATTGAACACTCAATTGGAAAAAATGAGGAAACAAAAGATTAGCCACCCATGACTATACCTTAGAAGCTCCTTGAGAAATCATCTGAACATTGGTCCCATTCTTCTTTAAAACACTAAATGCCTGAAATTTGTGTTTTGATGTAAGGAAATTATTCTTGCATAAATGTTGATGAGATTTTTAAACTTTACCTTTTCCAGTATCAGCGAAGATCGCTGCACATTCCCGATGAGAGAGATTATTGATCTATTCTGGAGAAGATTAACCACTGCAATTTTTTCCAGTTCTTCAACAAGGTGATCGAGTTCCTGATAGTTTACATGAGATAAAAAGTTGCCTTAGATATCATTACAATTGGTACCAATGCAAAGGAGAGAAAAATGAATCATACAGATGCCTGCTGGATTTGTTCGGTGCTGCAGACTTTTGCAGGGTCTAATGTTAATGAGATGCTAACTTCACTTGTAGCAACACAATCCACTGAGATGCCCAACTCTTCAAATGTAGAAAAAACCTGGATTTGATAATATATGTCATGACACACCATTTCATTAACAACATGATGGCTAAATTGCACTGAAATACCATTAACTATCGCTGTTTTTCCAGTAAACTAGCTTAAAGTTTTTATTTTATTACAATAAGCTTGCTCAAAGTGCTACATTTAAAAGCATTTCAATGAAAAACTTGATACTCATTGGAGTTTACCGTATAAAATTTTTTTTTAAAAACATAAGGCTGTTCAATTAAAACAACAATTATGAAGGATATTTTAGTGTAATTTAACTTACTGAAGTGAGAAGTGAATTGAGTTGAGCTTACCTTTGCTAAAAAACCATATTGACCAAGCATTCGTGTGCGCACAATATCAAGCATGGTGATATTTGATTTTAAGACGATACTTGTTAAAACAGCGTGCGATTATGATAAAGATTTTGAGTGACTATATTATTGGTACTGGTAAGCAAAAATGTGCTGCTACGAACGTCACTGAGATCTCTAGCTTTAGTGATGAGGGTACCGGGAGCTTGAGGGTTGTAGGAGTTCAGGACTCGAATAGGTATATCACTTTCTCTCGCAGGACGCATAGACTGAGGATGGAGAACCTGCAGCATTAGCAAAGAAAAGATCAAATATTAACTAATGACCAAAAGTGGATATTCAGCTTAAAAGTAGACTGACAAAAGATAAATAAGCAGGTGGAACATGGACAGGTCATAGGATGTGACACTGGATCACGCTTTAATTTTCTACCGCAACGAGCTCGGCGTAAAGGATGAGACATCTGTTACGTGGACACCGTACACACATGAGCTGTTAGCCACTCTACCTCTGTTGTGCATGCTAGGAGCCCACTTTTGGCTTGTAAGGACACCGATCATATGAAATGAGATCCTTTGTTGAGTTTTCATAGGATCGATTGATATCTCAATCCTATGGATTGTGCTTGCTATGTTTCTTTGCCTTGATGTCAGCAAGATTCTACTGTTCTATTGGATTCTTTTACTGTTCCATTGAATTCTGGGTGTTGCATGAATATTCGGCAAAATCAAAACGCTGCCACTGAGAAAATAAGTTCTTGGAATAATTCTCAAATTCTGGAATCAGAGGCAATTAGAACTAAAGCAATGAATAAAACCTTTGCAGAAATTGTCAAAAATGATGCTCAGATACCAAAAGGATCTTTTGTACCTGCAGTGAAGCCCATTTTTTCAGAACCTGGGATGCAAATTGCAGAAAAAGAAAATGACTTTGATGACAATGGAGACCCTGCAATAAACTTTTCTCAAGATAAAATTGATAAATCAGCCTTTGCTTTAAATGTAGCCTTAATTGCTCAGTGTGCCTATGGGAGGCCTCCACTTTCTGAGTTCAAAACTCTTTTGTCTCAAAAAATGAATTTCAAAGGAGACTTTGCACTTACCTTCTTGGATAATAGGCATCTGCTGATGAGGTTTCAAAAGTCCAGTGATTTCATAAAAAGCTAAGGACAAATGATATGATATATATCAAGGATTACTTGTTCAGGTTTTTCCAAATTTTTATAAGAAGCAAAATAAAGAAAATCGACAACACTCGGCAGGTGGAGAAAATTGAGAAACATTTCCCTCAAGTGAAGACTAAAAATGTTTGGAGGAAAAAAGAGAATAGACTGGTTACACTTGTAAGGTTCAACGATCAGACAAAATTGCTGAGAGTAATAAAGAGATTTTCTCTATTGAGGATAGCTCACACGCACAACTACTTGCTCAGGACCAGGATAATCACAGGCAATCACTATCTGATTTTCAAAGACAGCAGCTATATAATAAAGGCAAACAAATTCTGGAGGATTCAAATTTAAGGTTTGATACAAAGAATGAAACAACAGAGAAGTTTTCTGGTGGTCTTAATGTTACTAAAAATTTCCTGACTCCAGCAAGTAAAAACCTTCCAGAGACTTCAAAATCAGTTGAAGTTCCAAAATGAAAACCTGAGATTAGAACTGCCGCACTTACTAATGAAGATGCAAATGAAAATCACTATCCTTTCTTCTCCTTTGAGCATATGTCTTCATTGAAACATCTATTTCTAGTAGAAGGAAGAGAGATAATACGAAAGAAAAAACAGAAGAATACTTGGCTCAAATCAAAGATAAAGAAGCTGGAACAGATGTTCTGCAGAATAAAAAAGTCAAGAATAAACCTTCAAGGCCGCATAAAAAGAATTATGGTGATCCAAGGTAGCCTGGTCTTAGGACTAAAAAAGTCCCTAAAAGATTTTATGAATCTTCTTAATGATGAATATATGTTTTTGGAACTTGACAGGGATTGCAAACCTCAGACTCAGCATAGAGTGAAAAAGCTAACTCAGAAAAATATACTCTCTCTCTCTCTCTCTCCCTCTCTCTCCCTCCTGTATTATGGAGCCCATGCCTGATTTTTTCTAAAGTTAGCTATATTGCTTTTCAAACTGGTTTTTCTCGGGTCTTGGGTAACATCAGCAACAAAAAATGGATCTTTATATCAGGACATTTTCAACAGTTATATAATAAAGGTAAACAAATTCTGGAGGATTCAAATTTAAGGTTTGATACAGAGACGGAAACAACAGAGAACTTTTCTGGTGGTCTTAATGTTACTAAAAATTTCCTGACTTCAGCATGTAAAAAAATGTCCATAGGACAACAGAACAAAATCAGTGGATCATGAATATGTACAATCGAAAGTCATGAGTTGACAAGGTCATGTGTTATGTGTGCCTCACATTCATCCCTAAAGATTTCCCTATTGATCCGGCGTTATCACGAAGCGAAGATTTACGGTTATCTTCAGGTCAGACATCTGGTATAGCTCTGTCACTTTTCTAGAGTTTCGGTAAATACCTTGACAGACGTTTGTCTCTCAATAGCGGACGTCTGTAGGACTGGACAAAGAGTTGAAGTTTCAGGATATGCTCTGACAGACGTTTGCCCATCTCTGGGGCAGACGTCTGCCGTCGGGCCGGGCGCAGATTTCCTAAGTTAGGAAATTAGTTTTTTGGTAGTATCTTTTGTATGCTATAAATATGAAAGATTGTAGCAACCCTAGATTGAAGCCTTTGAGATAGCAATTTGATTATTTGGTGAGAACCCATTGTTATTTTGAGAGAGCTTAGGTTTTGTGAGGGATTTGTATTGTCCATCGATTTGTACTCCTCTGCATTTGATAATTAGTAAAGTTTCACTCTTCTCTATATTGATTGTTTTGTGCTTTCCTTATTCACAACAAACTGGTATCGAAGATATTGTTGCGTTATTGTGGGATTTTTGGTTGAACCATTATGATCTAGGTCAACGGTGGGTAATGACAGCTATATTCTCTTCCCTACTTTTTTAAATCGTGATTTTGAAATTTAGGGTTCATTAGTATTCAAGGTATTTTGATCCCATATCATGTCTCCGACAATTATGAAGTTTGATATCGAGAATTTCGATGGGAATGAGTTTCTGTTTGTGGTAAGTGTTTGTGGCAAGTTCATATGGTTTCCATTTTGACTCAAAACAATTTGAAGAAGGCAATTCATGGGAAGGAGAAAAAGCCTTATATTATGACGGAGGAAGCTTAGGAGGAGATGGATTAGAAGGCCTTGACTGCTAATCACTTGTGTCTGACTAACGAATTACTATAAGAAGTTTTGGTGGAGAAGACAACGGCTGATTTGTGGAATAAGTTAGAGGAGTTATATTTGAGGAAATCTCTCACGAATTGACTCCAGTTGAAGCAGTCTCTATACACTTCGTATGTCGGAAGACTCTCCAATAAAATCTCACGTTGGTGAGTTTAATTCAATCATTACAGATATGGGTAAGATAAATATTAAGACCGATGATGAAGTTCAGGCTATTCTCTTATTGTGTTCATTACCACCCCCTTATAAGAACTTCCGTGGCACCATGATTTATGGACGAGACACGATCTCAATCAAGGATGTCAAGGAGAATTTGATGAACAAAAAGAATATCGATAAGAAGTTGACTTCTACCGAAGCAAATGGTTCGTCGCCTGGTTTATTTGTTCGAGGGCGTGCAGAGAAGAGAGATCCGGAAGCAAATAGGAAGAAGTTGCTATCAAAGTCCAAGGCTAAGAACGTGCCCTGCAATTATTGTAAGAAGGGGCACTTTAAGGCCGATTGCTTTAAACTATGGAACAAGCAAAAGCAGGAAGACAAATCAAAGGAGTCTTCAACTGAAGCGAGTATAGCGGAAGGTGAAAGAGATCTTGTGATCTTCGACAACACACAGTAATCCAAGGATGAGTGGATTATGGATTCGGGTTGTTCTTATCACATGTGTCCCAATAGGGAGTTGTTCACCACATATGAGTCCGTTGATGGTGGAGTGGTTTTGATGGGCAACAATAGCTCGTGCTGAGCTATTGGCAAAGATACAATCCAATTTAAGATGTTCGATGGTGTTGTAAGGACATAGGCGGAAGTCATGCACGTACCTGACTTGAAGAAAAACCTCGTTTCTTTAGGTGCACTTGATGACAAGGGTTGCAAATTTTCCGTTGAAGATGGAGTTTTGAAGGTAACCAAAGGTACTCTTGTTGTGATGAAGGGCTTGAAAAAATGGTCCTTGTATTCATCGAAGGGTTCAACGACTTCCGGATCGGCCGCGATTTCATCATCCAAATCTATGACAGATTCAGCAACTACCAGATTGTAGCACATGAGACTCGAGCATATGAGTGAAAGAGGATTGACCGAGTTGTTGAAACAGGATCTACTTGGTGAAAAGAGTACGATGAAACCGAAATTTTGTGAACATTGTGTCTTTCGAAAGCAAAAACGCGTTAGCTTCAGTTCGGCGGTGCACAACATGAAAGGTATTCTAAATTATATCCATTCGGATTTTTTGGGATCCTCTCCGGTTGCTTCTAACGGAAGCGATGCCAAATATCTGCTTACCTTCATTGATGATTTTTCGAGAAAGGTTTGGGTCTACTTCTTGAAAACAAAAGTGATGTGTTTACTATATTCAAATAATGGAAGACGTTGCTGAAGAAGCAGACAGGAAAGCATATCAAAAGACTTAGGACGGACAACTGGTTAGAATTTTGCAGTGGAGATTTTAACAATATTTGCAAAAACAAAGACAGTTCGGAATCATACCGTTGTCTACACACTACGGCAAAATGAAGTTGTGAAGCGGATGAACCGGTCTTTTTTGGAGAAAGCGCGGTGCATATTATCCAACGCAAGGTTTGGAAAGGAGTTTTGGACAGAAACGGTAAATACGGCGTGCTATATTGTGAATCGGTCACCTTATACATCGCTAGGTTGTAAGACGCCGGAGCATGTATGGTCGGAAAAACATGTCGATTATTCGACACTTAAGGTGTTTGGTTGCCCCGCTTATGCACATTGCCGTGAAGGTAAGTTGAATCTTCGAGCAAAAAAATGCATATTTCTCGGTTATGTTACCGGCGTTAAAGGTTATAGATTGTGGTGTTCGGATCCAAAGTCGCATAAATTTATGATTAGCAGAGATGTGGCTTTTGATGAATCTGCTATGTTATTGCCGAATAACAAGGAATCTCCAGTTGAAGACGATTAGAAGAAGGATGAACCGAGGGTTGATATTGAGGTCAGTGATAGCTCGGGTTAGCAGGAGATCTCTCCGTCACCATCGTCTGAAAAAGCTCAAGATGAGCAGTCCGATGATGATGAGTATTTGCTCGCTCATGACCGACAGAAAAGGGACAATAGACGGCTACAGAGATATGGCTACGATGACCTATTGGCGTATGCGCTGTCTGTTGCAGAGATAGTTGATAGTAGCAAGCCAACAAGCTATAAAGATGCTATCTCATTCGATGAAGCATCTTGTTGACTAGTCGTTATGAATGAAGAGACTGGGTTTCTTTACAATAACCAAACTTAGAAGCTCGTAAAGCCCAAAAGAAAAAAAAAAGATTGTTGGTTGCAAGTGGATTTTCAAGAAGAAAGAAGGTGACCAAGGGACGGTCGGTACGGGGTACAAAGCGCGGTTGGTAGCTAAAGGCTATTTGTAGGTGCGGGGAGTTGACTTCACAGAGGTATTTTCTCTGGTTGTTAAACACACCTCTATACGTGTCTTACTCGGTTTGGTAGCTATGCAAGATTTGGAGCTTGAGCAGCTCGATGTGAAGACCGCATTCTTGCACGGCGATTTGGTGGAGAAAATCTACATGCAACGGCCCAAAGGTTTTGAAGTTGAAGACAAAGAAGACCACATTTGTTTGCCAGAAAAGTCTCTCTACGATTTGAAATAGTCATCTAGACGTTGGTATAAAAAGTTTGACTCCTTCATGAAAGAAATTGAGTTTATGAGAAGTATGGGTGACAGTTGTGTATATTCGAAAAAGCTTTTTGATGGTTCTTTCATATATTTACTACTCTATATTGATGATATGTTGATAGCAACAAGATATATGGTTGATATTCAGCTTTTGAAGGAACGGTTGAAAGGAAAGTTTGAGACCAAGAATTTAGAAGCGGCCAAGAAATTACTTGGTATGTAGATCAGGTGAGATCGTAAAGGAGGAAATCTATACTTGCAAGCGGTGAAATGGATATTAGATACCTTCGAGGTACGTCTGACGTAGGGTTGGTGTTTGAAAGGAACGATGACAATTTAGTTGGATTCAGCGACTCCGATTATGCGGGTGATCTTGACAGACGCAGATCGATCACCGGTTATGTGTTCTCCTTGGGAGGATGTGCCATCAGTTGGCGTACTTCTTTACAGCCTACGGTAGGGTTGTCTACGACGGAGGAGTATATAGCCATTGTTGGGGCCGTTAAGGAGGCGATTTGGTGGAAGGGGCTATTTTCGGAACTTAGTATTCCAAAAGATACCATAATGATCTACTGTGATAGCGAAAGATTAGATGCATCATGATAGGACGAAGCACATTGACATGAAGTATTGGTTCGTACAGGAGATCATTAAGAAAGAAAAGATTATTATGGAGAAGGTTGGCACAACGGACAATCCGGCCGACAAGTTGACGAAGTCTCTTTCAGCTGTTAATTTTAAACATTGCTTAAACTTAATTGAAGTGCATAGCACTCATTAAGCCCTTGAGGGATTTTGTGGAAGGTGGAGCTGTTATTTTTTTTGGAGGAGTTTTGTGGAATGCGAAACAAGGTAGAGATTTGTTATGTGTGTCTCACATTCATCCCTAAAGATTTTCTTATTTATCCGGCGTTATCAAGAAGCAAAGATTTGCAGTTATCTTCAGGTCAGACATCTGTACCAGATGTCTGGACAGACATTTGGGACAAACGTCTGCCTCACTCTGTCACTTTTCTGGAGTTTCGGTAAATACCAGACATCTTCCCCTTTGTAGTGGGCGTCTGTAGGATCGGTCAGAGAGTTGAGGTTTTAGGATATACTCTAACAGACGTCTGCCCATCTATGGGGCAGACGTCTGCCGTCGGGCCGGACGCAGATTTCATGAGTTAGGAAAGTTTGAAGCAACTCTAGATTGAAGCCTTTGAGATAGCAATTTGATTATTTGGTTAGAACCCATTGTTATTTTGAGAGAGCTAGGGTTTTGAGAGAGATTTGTATTCTCCATCGATTTGTACTCCTCCGAATTTGATAATTAATAAAGCTTCGTCTTCAACTATTTGTTTTATGGTTAGTATTCATATTTATATCTTGTCCGTGGTTTGATACTCTTCTCTATATTGATTGTTTTGTGCGTTGTGATTGCCTTATTCGCAACATCATGTCAATCAAGTAATGGAGAGAACATGAACGTGAATGTCTATTCATAAATGTCCATAAGAGAAATGGTTATACGAATGCAATCAATGGTATGTTTTTTGTGTACACGAGTTAGAAGACATAATAAAAAAAAACAATAACAAGACAAGTGAAAAAGTTCAAAAATAGCGACATTAAGGGAAGATATGTGTACACTCAAAAGAGTCGAAGGTTAATATATACGATCTAAAATGGCGAGGAATTGAACTTGAATGCCTTTTGATAAATGTCAATAGAACGACGGTTATAGGAACATAACAAATGGTTAATGAATGTGTACAATGTAAAAGTCACGGGTTGACATATTCATGTCGATCAAATAATGAATATGACTTGGATTTGAATGTCTATTGATAAATGTCCATAGGAGAACGGTTATAGGAAATGAATCAATGGAAGGTGCATATTATTGTAGAAACGAGTTGGAGGACATTAGATAACGACAATAATTAAGCCAATAGGAAGATTAAATCATTAAGAAATCAGGGTTAAGACAGTTATAGATAGGAAAATCGGTGATAAGGGCATATGGAAATAGATTTAGAAATTTGAAAGTATTAATGTTTAGAAAATAGCTTTAGAAATGTAAAATTTAGATAAAAAATTAGATTCAAGTTCTTTTAAAGAACGAGACAAGTGAAAAATCTTGAAATAATTTAATGACAAATTTAAAAATTGTGAGATTAAGGAAAAGGATTTAGAAATTTAAAATTTAAGAAAAGTAGCTTCAAAAGCTTTAACGAAACAAGTGAAAATTTATGGTGCCTTTGAAAGTAGTAATGTTAAGAAAATATATTTAGAAATTTAATGCAATTGAAGTTTTTTCAAAATACAGCCTTTATAATATAAATAAAAAAATGCTACAATGCAAAATGGGGAAAAGTATTTGAAATCTTGAGGAATTTGCTTTAATGGAGACAATTTCGAATATTTTATACACAAGACAAGTGAAATGCGATGTTTTATCCTTAGTGGAAAGACGATAAAAAATATAAGGTATCATGAATGATTGGTTACGTGTGGAAAGTAAATATGGCGAAAGACACACTCACGAATGTGTACAAATTTAAAGAGACCCAGGTTGCCGTATTCAGGTCGTTCTAATAATGGAGAGAACATAGATTTGTCCGTAATGGGATGCTTCTAGGAAGAGAATTGTTGGTAGGTGCATATTGTCGTGGACAAAAATTGGAGTACATGCATATTGTCGTGGACAAAAATTGGAGTACATTATGGAAAGACAATAAATAAGCTCAAAGGTAGAATAAGTACTGAATAGTAGGGAAATTGATGTGTTAAAAATGCAATATTTTCGATTGATCAAATTCCCCTAAACTTAATTTTCGTCGTCTCGAGCAAACTTGTTTTATTAGAAAGAGAAGAAGAAATAAAGAAAAAGAAAAAAACTAACTAGCACACATTCGTAGGCAATACGATTGCACTGAGCACGTGCAACAAGCCTTTAAACCTCTAGGTGTCCCTGGTAGGAGAGGGTTTTCAGCGGATTGCACCCACAAAATCCAATAATAAAAGGAAGACTGTGAAAATTACATATAAAGATCAGAATTATAAAAGAAAGACTTTGAAAATTTAGAGTTTCCAACTAATACTAGCTTTTCGGTTGTCATGAGCCCTATCTTAATAGTCATGAAAAGATATTAGAAATCACATCATCCCTCAATAAAACATCGCATTTATTCTTCATTCCTACCTTTCTTCCAAACAACGACCATATAACCCTACGTGTGTGTAAAGAACATCCCTACACTCGGAGAATTCAATTCAAGCTATCATACCCTTGTCCATCTGCCTCGGTACTTTTTAATCGATGAATATTTAGATGAGATTGCTCACACATTTTTCATGCGACCGTTAATACTTCTTGAGGTACTAACCGACCGATTACTCATGTGCTTACTTATTAGGTGTACTAGTATCTTCCTCGTCTTGCACCACCTAAGGCTTAGCAGTGACTCCCAGACCAGTCGGTCTAAGGCACTAGGTGATGAAGCACCCTCGCTATATTTTTTTATGCTGCCTTGGCGATAACAAAACCAGTGTTCATTTTTCTACACCATTTTATATTTTCTTCATTTATTATTTCCTTCATACTTTGGCTTCTAGACAAGAGCATTTCAAGGTATCCTCTACTATCCCGAGTTTCAAGACGTGTGTAAGTTCGTATAGTAGGGTATCAACGTTCAAATGTTTGGCTTCCAGAATAGGAACTATTTTTCAGACTTATTTTTATCTTCAGATCGGTGACTTCCTTCATCTTACTAACCCTTGGAACAACGGCTCATAACTACTTATTACTAGTTCGTTTAAGAAAACTTCTAATTTTCTTAGTTTTCTTAAATTTCTCTAATCTTTTGGATGTAATTTTTCACTATCTAATCTTTTATTATCAAATTAAATATTAAATATTTTTTTCTTTTTTAAAAAAAATTTAATTTTTATATGTTTTAAAAATTTTGTGCTTATGCAAAGTGATATACAAATGATGCGCAAATAAGCACAAACCTCCCCCAAACTTGTTTTCGAGAGTGTCCTAACTGTTGTCATCTGTTGGAACACAAAAACCTGTAAGCCTGGAAGAAAATTTATTAATGGAGGCAATAAATATGATCGTGAAAGATCCTCCCCCAAACTTATTCTTTTCACTCACCTCCATTCTAAAAGATGATACGGTAATTTACAAGACATGGAGGTGAGACGGAGGAATTTTAATCAAGATAAAGTGGCTCCTGTAAAAACAGGAACTCCTCCGTGGGGTCAGTGGAAAAATACGGTTTTAATCTATGTCCATTTACTTTGAAAAATGTACCGTTTTCAACATTTTCAAGCTCAACTGCCCCGTGCGGGTATACATACCGCACAACAAAAGGTCCTTTCCACCGAGATCGTAGCTTACCCGCATGAAGATGGAGTCGTGAATCATAAAGGACTTGTTGACCAGGTGTAAAAGTAATTCTCAAATGGTTTTATCGTGAAATACCTTAGTCCGGTTCTTTACAATTACAACATTATCATAAGCTTCATCGCGGAGTTCGCTTAGCTCATTTAATTGCAACTTCCGAAAGTTGCAGGCTTGATTTAAGTCAAACTTAAGTTCTCTAATGGCCCACATTGCTTTGTGCTCAATCTCGATCGGAAGGTGACAAGTCTTTCCAAACACTAGTCTGTAAGGAGACATACCTAGTCTCATTGAGAGTTAAAGTCTCAGGTTCTTTATATAGGTAAGGCAAACTGTTGATCGGTTTTAAGAAAATCTCTTATTGAGAGATATCAATTGATTTAATTAATCTCAAAAATTATTCGGGAAATTTTATCCACCATTGGATCTGACTCAGTGATTTTCTGTTTAACGGAATATATTTTTCTGTTTTTAACAAGATTAGGGAAATATTTTCCTATGCATAGAATTTAATTCTATTTTTTAATTCAAACGGTGATTTTTTAGTCACCATAAGATTTCTAATCCAAGAGTTCTCTGTTTAACATAGTATATTTTTCTTGTTTAGAAAGATTAGGAAAATATTTTCCCATATATAATTTAATTCTATCTTTTGATGATTTTTAGTCATCATTGGATTTTTGATCCAACGGATCTGTTTAACGGAAAATATTTATGGAAATATTTTCAACATAGAAATTAATTCTACCCATGCAGACCCGCTTTAATTTGGGCCATAGCCAAAGAATTTAATTTTTACTACAATAGGAACCCACATACTTTGCACGCCATCGCTCACATGTGTTTCACGTGAGGCGTTGCCATAGAATTTAATCTTATTAAAGACTAGCGCCGGCGCTCACGTGTGTTTCACGTGAGGCACTGCCTTATATTTAACCAATAATAATTTTTTATACGAAGGAACAGAGGACAAGAAAAAGAGAATAATTAACCCATAAGAAGATTAAATCACTAAGAAATCATAGTTTAGATAGTTATAGAGAATGGAGAGATTTAGAAAATTGAAAGTAGTAAAGTTTAGGAAATAGATTAAGAGATATAAAATTTAGATTAAAAAATAAGATTCAAGTACTTTTAAAGAACGAGACGAAGTGAAAAAACTTGAAAATACTTTATGGCGCATTTAAAAATAGCGTGCTTAAGGAAATTGATTTAGAAATTTAAAATTTAAGAAAATCGGCGTCAATTTCTAACGAAACATGTGAAAATGTATGCTCCCTTTAAAAGCAGTAATGTTAAGAAATAGATTGAGAAATTTAATACAATTGAAGCATATTCAAAATGCAGCCTTTCTAATGAATAAAAAATGCTGAAATGCAAAATAGTGTGAATTCTTTAAAATCTAAAGAAATTTATTTTAAAAGTTAAAGACGGTTTGGAATATTTTATAAACGAGACGAGTGAAATGTGATATATCCAAAAAAGCTAGATAAAAAACAGGGTATTATGAATGACTGGTTACGTACGTAAAATAAATTTGGCGAAAGCCACGATCACGAATGTGTACAATCGAAAGATCCCCGAGTTGACATATTCAAATCGATCTAATGATGGAGAGAACTTGAACTTGAATTCCTATTAACAAATGTCCATAATGGGATGGTTATAAGAAGAGAATCAATGGTAAGTGCATATTAACATAGGCAAAAATTGGACATTATAAAAATACAATAATTAAGCCGTGGGTAGATTAAATCGGTAAGGAATCAGGATTAAGACAGTTATAGACAGAAAATCGATGATAGCACTATATGGAAATGGATTCAAAAATTTAGTAGTAATAATACAAAAATAGATTCAGAAATTTTTAAATTTGATTAAAAAAATAGAGTTATCGTTTCAAAGAACGAGACAAGTGAAAAGGCTTAAAATAACTTTATGATGCATTTAAAAATAATGAAACTAAGGGAAAATACGTGTACAATCAAAAGAGTCACGAGTTGACCTATACACGTCGATCTAAAAATGGAGAAGACATGAACTTGAATGCCTTTAGATAAATGTTCATAGGAACATAATTACATAATCAATAGTAGATGCATATTATTATGGACAAGAGTTGGACGGCATTATAAAAAGACGTTAGTTAATCCTATAGGAAGATTGTCCAGTAATGTTAAGAAATAGATTTAGAAATTACATACAATTGAAGCATTTTTCAAAAAGGTTGTAATGCCAAATGGTGTAAAGTCTTTGAAATCGTGAGAAATTTGCTTTAAAAGTTATGGACGTTTTCGAATATTTTATAAACGAGACAAGTGAAATGCGATGTTGAATCCAGAAAGGCTAGACGATGATAAAATAAAAGTCAAGGTATCATGGATGATTGGTTTCGTGTACAATGTAAATTTGGCAAAATTCACAATCACGGATGTGTACAATCGAAAGATCCTTGGGTTGACATAATCAGGTCGATCTAAAAATGGCGAAGACTTGAACTTGAATGTCTATTGACATATTACTATATGGGACGGTTATAGGAAGAGAATCAATGGTAGGTGCATATTGTTGTGGGCATAAATTAAAGGAAATTATGAAAAGACAATAATTAAGCCCATAAATAGATTAAATCCGTAATGAACCAGGGTTATGACGGTTAATAACGGAGAATCAAGGATAGGTGGATATGGAAATGGATTCCAAAATTTGGAAGTAGTGAAAAATAAGGAAATAGAATAGGAAATTAAAAATTTAGAGTTTTGAAGGTTAGGGTTTCGAAGGATCGACATCGAGAGATGAAATCACAGCGACGGTGTGTAGTTTCTTTTGACGAAATTAAAAAAGTAAAGTTTAAAGAACGGTAAGATCTAATTTAAGAATTGTGATATCAGTCTTTAATATTGTTCGCATAGATCACATTAATTTATTTAAGGGTAGTGTAATCCGACACTTATTCCTAAATGATTGGTTGATCAAGCGGTCGTCGGTTTTAGCTTTTTCTTCTTCTTTCTTGCAAATGTAAACAGTAGCCTTCAGGTGTTAAGGAGCAGAAATGTAGTTAGAGACTACTCAATAGATATGTTTCTATGCGTTTCGAGAGTTTCACTGATGAAACCTATGGCTTCTTCATAAATTCAAGTGCATGATTACTGTAGTGCCAATTTTAATCAATCTTCAGCTTAGGTCTAAAATCTATTTAGTCTCATCTCAATCAGATAGAAAAATGGCATGATCTATATTATTTGGTATCATAATCTATCAATCCATCACAAATCAATATCAAATATAGGAACAATAATCTAAATTAAGACATAATGAATTAAACTGACTGAAATTTTGACTAGATAAATTAATACGAACTAAAAAAAATTGAACCTTTTTTCCAAAATCTTACCTGTTGGGTTTCCTCGGATTCTCCATCTCAAAAGCACTACTCAAAGGCACCCAATGCAGCTCATAAACCCTCGTAGACGCCCTGAGCATCACCGTATCATCCTCCCACTAAATCAACAGCAGCAATCTAAGCCCCAATCTTTTCCCCTGAAACCCAGGTGCCATGAACTGCAAAACAAAATTTCAAATTGATGAAAAAAGAAAAACACAAAAAAAAAATTATGAACCAATCCAAGAAACAATAAATACCCGAATCGAGATCGGTCACGGAGAGGCTCTTGCTAGGGTTGTGGGGCCCTTGGAAGTCCTTACGATGCTCCTGCGGAAGACCGCACCGCCGGAGATGGATGGAGGAAGGGGAGGAGGAGGAGGGGAGAGGGTGGGGCCCACGCGTTGGCCACCGTCATTTTTAGAGAGATGGTAGAGAGAGAGAGCCTTACGGTTAGGGTTTTGAAGGGAAAGATCGCCGGCGGCGGCTCCTCGGACTCCAGGAGGTTAGGGTTTCGAAAGATCACATCGAGAGATGAAATCCCAGCGACAGCGTGTGCTTTATTTTGAGGAAATTAAAAAAGGGAAGTTTAAAGAACGATATTAAAAAAGGGAAATTTAAAGAACGATATTATAACCCTAGACACTAACGGGTAACATCTAATTTAGGAATGTAATATTAATATTAATATATTCAAACGGCCTTAGACTTGGTCTAAATGGGGTTTCCAAATTAAGATAAATTATGGGTTTTTTTCCATACATAATTAATAAACCGTTTTGGTTTCCAAATGCATGAATATAAAATATGGTTTTTTTATATGCCCCCTTCAAATTTTACGTGTTCATATATACCCCTTTACCGATCACTGTCAAAAACTGTCCACAACGACCGTTGCCTACAAGTGCTTGCCGAAAAACGTCAGTTGCCGCTGTCCTCCTTTCGCAATCGGCTCTCTCCATGTTATCATTTAGAAAAACTACTAGACGACGAGCATAGGACGCGCTTGTGACACACATCAACACGTGTATTCACTTATAAGATGTGGCATTTGTAGCTTATAAGTTCTAACCAATTTTGAAAAATAGCAATAGCGAAAATTTAGTGCTATGTCTCTTAAAAGTGAAAATCGCAAAATGTGTAGTGCGCAAAGCATAAACTATATGGATTATTATTAATTATTTTTGATAATTATATTTACTCGTACTAAATTACAATATATCTAAATTAGTCATAAAAATAAAGGGTTTTTTTTATTTTAGAACCTCCAAACTTTCATATTTTCAAAAAAGACGCGCGAAACTTCATATTTTCAAAAAGGACGCCCCAAACTTAAACGTTAACTAAAAAAGACCCTCCATCAACTTGAATGGTTAAATTCTAAGTATAAAGACAAAACTACCACTCTTCTTCTCCTCCTCCTCCTCTTCATCTTGCTTCTTCTTCTTCTTCTTCCACGCAATCAATGGCGGCTTGCGCAAACAACAATCTTCGCTTGATCCCGAACCCATTTTCATCGACATCTCCTAACTCCCCATGAAAACTCTCACCCTCTCTCTCATTTCTCTCCCTCTTCATTCCATTCTCGTTCTCATCGATATCGCAGGGACTCGCCAAGAAGAGGGGACGAGCGAGAGAGTGAGAGGTTAAAAATGAGCAATAGACGATAAGTGGACATTTTTAAACTATGGAGGGGTATATCGGTCAATTACAGCCTCCAAAACTGTTTTATTTAACAAAATTTGGATGGGAATTAATGGGAGGGTCTTTTTTAGTTAACTTAAATAGTTTGGGTTGTCCATTTTGAAAATACCAAGTTTTGCGTGTCTTTTTTGAAAATACCAAGTTTGGAGGGTCCAAAATAAAAAAAACCATTAATAAAACATAGATTAAATTGTTTAAAATTTTAAGAAAATAATGCAAAACCTAGAGGCAATTAATTTTCAATTGTACAAGTTTGTATTCATACTTAAGATATTCAAAGTAGTGGAATGGAATTAGGTTTTTATCCTTTTTAATTTTTAGGTTACGAGAATTAAAAGTTGGATGATGTGTTAAATATATATTAGGTTCTTTTAATCTTTTGAATTTTAAATTGTCGCGCCCCGCTTTCTAGAGTGCGCTAAGATCGGCACGTGACAGACCCAACCATACTACCTGTGGGTAGGAAACATCCCTCCACAATCATATTACGGTTGTCTATAAGATATCAAGAACAGTAGAAATAAAATAAACTATCTAGTACATGTCCATATGCTAGAATAAACGAGTCAAGAAATAATATGCGGAAGCAATAAATCCAAGTAACAATAACAATCTGGAAAGTACGTCCTAAATACGGGCTCACATCAGGAAATAAAAGTACGGACAGAAACTAAACTAAACTGGATACTAACAGGATCCTCACTGCTCGGCTTATCGGCTAAAGTACCCCTGATCGGCCTGCGACAAAGGTAGAGGATCTGGGCCATGCAAAACCTAGACGTCGGTGCGTCATAATATCAAACAATAATACATGAACATGATACACGAGACATGCATGCATGAGTATAAACGATAACATGGATATAACCAGTAAACATGGATATGGAACAATGAAGTGTAGTAAGTAACTAAACTATACTACTGGGTTATCTATTCTAAAGTCTTCGAAATCAATTAATGTAATCATCATCGTAACCCATCGGTATATGCCCCGTTCATGCCCCACGGGACCATGGTAACATGATTATTCCGTAACGCCCGGAAAAACGGCAAACAATATATTCCGTAACGCCCGGAAAAATGGCAAACAATATATTCCGTAACGTCCGGAAAAACGGCAAACAATATATTCCGTAACGCTCTAAAAAACGGCAAACAATATAATAGTCCTTTGAGTTATCTTCGGTTACATTCTTGATTTCCCCTTACCCCCAAGGTTATGTGTTCAAATCAGGTATTGCCGATTGATATCTAATGCTAACACAGGATCACACAGGTACAGGTTTTTTCTATACAGACAACAATAACGTCCATAAGGACAACATGTCAGGATTGTCGGCTGTCACGCCCCGCTTCCCAGAGTACACTAAGATAGGCACGTGACAGAGCCAACCACGCTACCTGTGGATAGGAAATATCCTTCCACAGTCACATTACGGCTGTAGAGATATCAAGAACAATAATAAACTATCTAACACATGTCCATAAGCCAGAATAAACGAGTCAAAAATAAAATAATGCGGAAGCAAAAAGATCCAATAAATAAAACACCTGGAAAGTAAAACTGGATACCGATAGGATCCTCACTGCTCGGTCTAACAGCGGCAGTACTCTTGATCAGCCTGCGACAAAGGTAGAGGATCTGGGCCATACAAAACCCAGACGTCGGTGCGTCATAACATCAATAATAATATAATCAGGGGGTAGCAAGACATGCGGGTACGAGTATGAACGGTAAACAATAATAATAGTGCAGGATAAGGCATAAGTGATGTACAGTGAGTAATCTAAACTCGTCAATCGGGTTAACTACTCTCAAGTCTTTGAAATCAATTTGATGAATCATCGATATAACTCAATAGTATCCCGTGCGTGCCCGGGATCACGGTCTAAGACTCTCGGGCTGAATCTGAGACGTGCCGTAAGGCAGTAAAGGGTGGATAGTATCCCGTGCGTACCCGGGATCACGGTCTAAGACTCTCGGGCTGAATCCGAGACGTGTCGCAAGGCAGTAAAGGGTAGTAGGTAATGACGAGTGATGTCAGCAGCATCACCCCGGGGCTGGCCTAACCCATAAGACTGATCGGTAAAGGTATCGAACTGTCGAGTTACAAGTCAGGTTTCATCATTGATTTTCCCATACCCCCAAGTTATGTGTTCAAGTCAGGTATTAATAAATCTAGGGCTAATGCCAACACAGGATCAAGTAGGTACAGGTTTGTCTGAATAGACAACTGAAAATGTCCGTAGGGACAACCTGTCAAGGTTGTTGGCATTAGTAATAAGATTAGGTAACAGGTCAAGCTATAGTACATCAGGTCAAGTCAGGTAGTGTATATAAATCCAATCATGTCAAGAAGTGCACGGTATCAAGTCGTATCAACTAGTAGTGTATCAAATCATGTCGGGGGTGCACAAATGTCATGTGGGTGCTCATAATCAAACTATAATAGACATGGGTTCACAAAAACAAGTATGGGGTATCAATGTAATAATAAAATGGAATATTGTGATGGGGTATGCAAATAGGTACAGATTAAAACATATGGATGCACAGTTATCGATTTGGGTTAAGATTATAGTTCCAACACTAATTAAAATACACTTTATCAAATATGGAATGTTAAAATCACATTATTATGTATTATATGATCTATGGATGCAATTGTATATATACTAGACAAGATGGATGCAAATAGATATCCGAAAAGTGTAAAATACCATTCGCACCCAAACACGATAAATCAATAAAATACCAACGATAAATAAATACGGGAACTGGAATTGGTATAAGTGAACTAGGTTGTTACATTATACTCAACTACAAAAAGAATTTCGTCCTCGAAATTCCAAGAACAAGAAAGGATAAACAATCAACACACTACAAGAATAGATGTGGAAACTTCTGTCGGATTTCATCTTCTCGTTCCCAAGTTGATTCTCCATGCGAGTGATTTCCCCAAGAAACAAGTACAAGAGGGATAACTTTGTTCTTAAGAACCCTTTTCACTTCGATCCACAATCAACATCGGTCATTCCTCAAAAGTCAAATCTTCTCGTACAGTCAGCTCCGAATGATCCAGTACGTGTGTTTCATCTCGAACATACTTATGGAGTTGAGATACGTGAAACACGTCATGAACATTCGCCAAGGATTGCGGTAAAGCCCATCGATACGCCACTTCTCCAACACGCTCCAAAAATCTCAAAAGATCCTACGAATCGAGGACTAAGCTTTCCTCGACTTCCGAAACGAATCACCCCTCTAGTCGGTGATAACTTCAAGAATACCAAATCACCAACGGCGAACTCTAGAGGTCTTCTTGATGTATCTGCCCAACTCTTTTGTCGGTCTTGTGCTGCTTTCATATGATTCCAGATAGTGTTAACCTTCTCAACTGTTTACACGATCAAATCCGGTCCCAACAATCTTCGTTCTCGAACATCGTCCCAACAAACAGGTGAACGACACTTGCGACCATATAAAGCTTCGAATGGAGCCATCTGAATAGTCGCCTGGAAACTGTTGTTGTAAGAAAACTCCACCAAGTGTAGATGATCATCCCATGAACCCTTGAAGCCTAACATGCAAGCTCTCAACATGTCTTCAAGAGTTTAGATCGTTCTCTCCGACTGGCTATCTGTCTGAGGGTGATAAGCTGTGCTAAACTTCAATCGAGTCCCCAAACTTTCCTGTAAGTTTCTCCAGAAGTGTGATAAGAAACGGGTGTCACGGTCGGACACGATCCTCATTGGTATTCCATGCAATCTTACAATCTCCTGCATGTACCGCTCTGCCAAAGTTTCTGTTGATTGACCAACTCGAAATGGGATGAAATGAGCTGCCTTGGTCAATCGATCAACAATCATCCAAACTGCATTGTTGCCTTTTTGGACTCCGCGGCAAAGCCATCACGAAATCCATGGTTATATGTTCCCACTTCCACTGAGGACTCGGAAGTGGTTGCAATAAACCAGCAACCCATTGATATTCAGCCTTAACTTGCTGACACACCAAGCACTTCGCTACAAAGCGGGCAATCTCCCGTTTCATGCCTTCCCACCAGAAATGCTGTCGTAGATCTCAGTACATCTTCGTGCCTCCTGGATGTACGGAATATGCGGAACTGTGCGCCTTCTTCATAACTTCTTCGAGAATGTCTCCCTTTGGCACACATAAACGACTACCATATCGCAATGAACCATCTTCATGAATCAATAAATCCGTTCGAAGTCCAGCTTCAACCTGTTCTCGAAACTTTTGCAAATCTTGGGTCTTGCATTTTTGCTGCTTTAATATTATCGATCAACGACGATTGTACTTGCAGTTGCATTAACTGTCCCGAAGAATGCGGTAGCACAACTTCCAAATCGAATCTCCGAAAGACTTCAATAAGTTCCTTCTGTGCAGTCAACATCTGAATTGCTGGCAACCGACTAAGCGCATCCGGCACAACATTAACTTTTCCCGGATGATACTTAAGATCAAGTTCGTGGTTAGCCATCAGCTCCAACCATCTACGCTGCCTCATATTAAGCTCCTTCTGCGTGAACACATACTTCAAGCTTTTGTGATCGGTGAATACTTCGACCCTTTCGTCCAATAAGTAGTGTCTCCAAATCTTCAAAGCGAAAATCACAGTTGTTAGCTCCAAGTCATGAGTTGGGTAATTCTTCTCATGGGTCTTCAACTGTCTCGATACGTAAGCTATAACCTTCTCATGCTGCATCAAAACACATCCCAATCCTTTCTCAGACGCGTTGTTGTGAATCACCAATCTTCCGGAACTTTATGGCACAGTTAAAACAGGAGCGGTTATCAAACTCTGCTTCAACGCCTCAAAAGCTGACGCACACTTATCTGTCCATATAAATGGTACTTCCTTGCGTGTAAGCTTGGTCAGAGGCTCAGCCAAACGAGCAAAATTTTCCATGAACCTTCTGTAATACCCGGCAAGTCCAAGAAAGCTTCTAATCTCTGCAACGTTCTTCAGAATCGGCCAATCTTGAACTGCTGCAATCTTCTCAGGATCAACGGCGATTCCATCTCCAGCTACGACATGCCCCTGTTTACCCCAATCAGAGCAAAGCTCTGTTCAAATTCCAAGGCGGGAAATGAAGCAACGGTTCTGTTTCCCCCAATCAGAGCAAATCTCTACCTTGAAAGTTTAAATTTTAATAAATTGAAGCAACGCTTCAGATTTCTTACGCTGTGCGCAGAGCGTCACATGTCAGAATCAGACACGCCAGCGCAGCGCCCGGGGCTGCGCACCCAATCAGAGCAAGGCTTTGTTTAAGATTCAAATTTTAAATAAAGGAAGAACGCTTCAGGCCACTTGCGCTCTGCGCTGCGCGATACGTGTCAGCGCAGATGCGCAGTTGCGCTGCGCTCTGCGCTGCGCGACACGTGTCAGCGCAGTTGGGCTGCGCTCTGCGCTGCGCGACACATGTCAGGCGTAGGTGCACTTGCGCCAAACAGAGAAATTCCAGAAAGATCTTTCTGATCTTATTAAAACAATAAGATTCTCTTCTGCAAAACAGAAGCCCTTGGATCAAAGATCCAACGGTGGGGAAAAATCCCTAAATCACTCAGAGAAAGATCTTTTTAATTGATTTAACAAATCTATTGGCACTAGATAAAGGCCCCTAAACTCCAAGTCTAAAACACAGAGAAAAAGATAGAGAACTCCTCTAAAATTTTGAGAAGAAACTCAGAGAGATAAAAAGGTAAAAACCTTTGAATAAAAAGAAGAATTTTCTTCTATAAAGATCATTGATCTAAGAACAAGATCAAGATCTTCAATTAAAAAGGAAAAAAAGATAAAAAAAGATCCAATCACAAAAAGATTAAAAGAAGTATTACTTCGCAGATCATTTGATCTACATAAAGGCATTGCCTTTTGATGAACCATTGGTTCTGGAATCTTAAAAGATTCTTTTCTTTAATCCAAAATTGGATCAAGATATTAAACAGTGCCCTGGACTTGCAAAATTTGCACTGTTGCACTCTTGGGTTGGCGCAAGCCACCAGAGGGCGCCACGTGTCAGCCCCAGAAAAAACTGCGCTATGCGCTTCTAAAACAAAGAACCGCTCTCATAAATTGGCGCACTGCACCAGAGCACGCCACGTGTCAGCAGCGTAACAGTGCAGCGCACTGGCACAGCGCGCTGCGCTTGTGCTCACCAGAGCGTGACACGTGTCACCTCTACATGCGCTTGCGCTCATTAATTGGCGCAAAGCGCCTGACAAGCCATATGGCACATTGTCAGAAGAGTTAATGCTTTGCATTATTTAAAAGAGGGACATAGCCCAATTAAAAAGGCCTAACAGGCCTGATAAAGATGCTGTGATCATTTAACAAGGGGCAGAGCCCAAGCAAAGGCCTAACAGGCCAACTGTAAATAAAAATGTTGAACATTTTCAACTGGACTTAGCCCAATCATGGCCGTAAATCCTCAAATTAAATTGACCGAGCACGACTGCTCTCTCAAATCGAATTATATCCGGTTCAAGGGTATATCTCTGAACTCCTCTGACATTTGTCGTTGTAATCCCTCAACGTCGTCAGAGAGGTGACGGGTCCCGACAACCACACATTGCTACGGACTTAAGCGTCCTTAAACCTATGGACTTAAGCGTCCTTAAACCAACCTATGGACTTAAACGTCCTTAAACCAACTCATGGACTTAAGCGTCCTTAAACTCACGGACTTAAGCGTCCTTAAACCAATGGACCACCATGTCCCTAAACTGGCGATGGACTACTATGTCTTTAAACTGGAACAATAGAGCCCACAAATGCTCTTTTTTCAGATCTAAACGATCCCGTTTAAGTTGATCTTAGCCTCAAATATGGCTAACGTATCCTTAAACCTTCAAACAGACTTTAGTCCCAAAGTGGACTATAGATCCCCCAATCAACTTTGGTTCAAGCGTACATCTCTGAACTCCTCTGACATCTGTCGTTGTAATCCTTCAACGTCGTCAGAGAGGTGATGGGTCCCGACGGCCATACATGCGACGGACCACTATGTCCCTAAACTGGAACAATAGAGCCCCCAAATGCTCTCTTGTTGGATCTAAACGATCCTGTTAAGTTGATCTTAGTCTCAAATCAGACTAACGTATCCTTAACGAACGTTTAAGTTGGTCTTAGCCTCAAATATGGCTAACGTATCCTTAAACCAAAACACCAAACCCAAATCTAAGTAAATACGGATTTGGACTAATCCACGTCCTACGGGCGACGACATAAATTTGTCTCCATATACAATCCACGGGCAACCACAAACAAAACAAACACACACGACACGAAGCGAAATTCGGGAGAAGGAGAAAGTTGTTACCGCTATGCGGTAGCATAATTAACTGCAGGGGCTTACGCCTGCAGGGAAGAGCATCCCCACAATCAAAAAACCCTCAAGTGAGGGGGAATCTGACGAAGTCTACTATATCGGCCGCATCCATATAAACCTCCGATACACGGTGCCATAAATCAACTTGGCATCTTCGGAGAGGTGGACGGATAAAACCAAATAGCATCTGCCCCGAATCTCAGGCAAGACGTCTTCACGTCGCGCCGTCTTTCGGAGGGGAACAGATTCTGGCACGCTCGGTGGGACCTTTTCCTCTTTCCACTCCACACTTCGTGTGTCATGTTCATGAACAAATCGCGGTTTGCTGTGGTTGCCTATGGATTCGAGGTACTAAGATTTGGTGTCTTGCTCCGTGCAGAAAACAGAAGATCAATGGCTTCAAACTGCACTACCTGCAACTGCAACTCTCGCTCCGTCCCTGCTGGAGGAGTGACTTACGGGCCTCAGGCGGCCTCCCTTTTCAAGATGCTAGTGGAGCAGGTAACTCAGGCCACCACTGGCCTATTCTTCGGGACCATGCTCCCACCGATGAGCTTCGCCCCGATGTCGTCGCAAGAAGCTCCAAAGAAGTCGGTCTTTGATCGACTTATCACTGCCGCGGTCCCTCTCAACGGGTCGCCCAACTCCACTACCTCAGTTTTCAACAGACTGGGCCAGAACGTCTGCAAGCCCGCGATACCCGAAGCTGCCATCCCAAAGCGGATAGCCATCCCAGCTCAAGCGAACGAAATCATTGGAAAGGCTTCTCCTTCCAAGAAGTCAGTTTTTACAAGGCTGACCATTCCGGTTTCTGCTCCAGGCGAAGTCTTCAAAGCTGCTTCCCGTGCCCAGAGGGGGCATGATGAAGTCACCTTTATAGCTGAAACGACTCCATCCGCACGACACGCTTGACGTCGCCACTGGCGCCGAGTAAGGAAAGCTGGGGGCAACTCCCCCTCTGGGATAACTCCGCCGGTTCCGATGGTGGAAATCAAAGCTGCTGTTCCAACTGAGAACAGCTTTGAACTGCTCAACAAGGTGCGCAGAAACTCTCCGGCCGCTGTGCTGAAAAGATCCCCTCCATCTATGGAGACTGCTACAGAGAAGAAGCCGGAGCAGCCCTTTCAGCGGCTGTCCTCCAAAATTTACAAAGTCTGGTGACAGGTCCAGGAGTCGGTAATTGATCAAGATTACTCCCGCGATAGAAAAAGATAAAGGTTCAGCGAGAAGAAAACCGTCCTGTCAAGCCACAAAAGGCGACAGCTGGCTGGGTGCCCACTGCAACGGCTCCCTCGACGTTGATCACTCAAAAGAAAAGGAGGCCGCAAAAAGCCCCTGTGAACATGGCGAACCGTAAAAGCGCTGAGCACAAACGTCCCAAGTCTGGGGGCATGGTGGTGCACACTGTTTATATGGCTTCTGGAAAGGAGGAAGGCCGTGCTTCGACGGGTCACCGACTGCTCACCCGATCCGAGACAAAAGCCCAGGAGCAGCAACAGAAGCTTCAAGAGATGATGACTGCGATGGCCGCATTCACCGGGCCAAAAGAAAGCTCGGAAGTATCATCAGAGCAGCATCACGAACAAGAAACCGATGCTGACTTCTTACGTAGAGTCCTCGAAAAGAAGGACAAAAAAGCCGCAGAGCAAGCGGCTAACATAAAACAAATGGCGCTCCTCTTCCAAGATATGGTAGGGATGATGTTACAGCCGGACCCTCCAGCTGAAGACCCTCCAATCATTGTCGGAGACGATGGAGGGGAGACATCTAATCTTCCTCCGACCCTTTCAGCAGCCAAGGAGGAAACCATTTCCAAAGCTGCACTAGACGACTATATAGCTCAGCAAATACGGTCTCATCAGGCGAATGAAGCGGCTGCGCAAATTGTTAGAACCGGACGACCCTATCCAAGCTGGTATGACAAAATCAGTTACCCTCCGGGATATACGATCCCTAAGTTCCACGTATATAAAGGGACAGGGAATCCACATCAGCATGTTGCTTAATTCAGGGCCTTATGCGGCAACACTGGAGGCGATGACAAACTGCTGCTTCACCAGTTCGTCGGCAGCTTAACAGAAACGGCCTTTGAATGGTATTCGGAGCTACCTAATGACTCTGTCAAAATGTTTGCAAAGATGGAGTTGTTGTTTACACAAAGATTCGCAAGTGCTAGTGAACGCACCCCGATAACAGCACTGATCAACACCAGGATAAGGCCAGGCGAAACGTGGGTGCAAAACGCAACACGATGGCGGAATCTGTGGTCGAAATGTGAACAGCGGATCGAAGAAGCACCTGCGGTAGGCGTGTTCGTGGGCACTCTTGATCCACAAGCAACCCTCTCGCAATTCATGATGTTCTTCAAACCGACCACGTTCCAGGCTTTAATTGATAAGCTAGTCCAGATGGATCAAATGGGTCATAGACCGTCTCCTCCAAAGCCGGAACCCCGAAACGACAAAGGTAAAGGGAAGGCGACATTCGTTGCGAACACCCAACAGCAGCCCAGTGCCCCAAAATTAGCGGATCAACTGGATGAAAGACGGCAGTATTATAATGAGAAAATGAAACGTCCTTACTCATTCCCGCGGGATAAAACGAAGAGGCTGTTCGAGCTGGCGATGCGCAATAGGCTTATCTATCTCCCGAATCTAAGGAGACCACCGCAACCCAGCGAGGTGAATAATCCCAACTACTGTCCTTACCACCAAACGGTAAGTCACCCGATCGAGGATTGCTTCGTCTTTAAAGGATGGATCGAGGATCAGTACCTACAAGGCAAGTTTGCGCTGTCTGAAAAGTGGAAAGTAAACCCACCACAGTCGCACACTCCAAAGAAGACGGACACACCGGGGGAAACCTGTCATGTGATCTCTCACTCATTGGTAGATGATAAAGAGGCTCCTTGCACCAAGAAATCGAGGGCGGATTCTAAACCGGAACTTCTGTGGCCATCAGACGAGATGATCGATGCCTTCCTGAATGAGATTCGTCTGAAAGTTAAAGCCAATCAGGAGCGTGAGATGGCCATGTTGGAAGGATCCAAACACCGGCGACTAGACGAAAGAGTCGAGGCACTCCCGTCAAATCAAAAGTCATCCGCCGCGGATAAAAACAAATTCAAGACGAGGAAAAGGTTCGCTAAAGCCATATCAATGGGAATGAAGCTACCACCCTCTGAAGAAAACACTCTCGGTGGAGTAGAGATGCATCCTAATTATTGCTTATATTATCAGAAGATCGCACATCCCACTGAAGACTGCGACTGCTTTAAGTGTTGGTGGAAAGGATATGTCGCTCACAGGCAACACTTCAACAGGACAAAGCGTGAAGCTCGTAGACAGCGAAAAAATACGACAGATGAGCATAAAAGAGTTGCCGACAATTGTCATAGGGATGGTCCCGGGGGATCATGAGTTCTCACCTTCGAGAGCGATTCCGACCAAAAAGTAGCCCTCGGCCCTCTCTTCAAGGAGTCCATCTCTGAAGAATTAAGGAATTGCGAGAACATTCAGCCGTGCAATTTCGCGATACCCGGAGAGAATCTCGGATCCACAAACAACGGAGCGAACAAAAAGGATAAAGAAAAGGGGAAAACGGCCTTTATCGCCAACACTCAATAACAATCGAGTGGCCCTAGACCGGTTGTTCGCCAAAGCAGCAAGCGGCAACCCCTCTATGAGAGGTTGAAACGTCCTTACTCATTTCCCCCAGGATGAAACAAGAAGGTTGTTCGAAGCGGCAGTGCACAACAGGCTTATCACTCTACCGGAGCCGAAACACCAACTACAACTGAATGATGTCAACACTCCTAATTACTGCACTTACTACCAAGTATTAGGCCATCCGATTGAAAACTGCTACGTCTTCAAAAACTGGGTTGAAGACCAATACCAACAGGGCAAGTTCGCGTTGTCCGAAAACTGGAAGGTGAGCCCGCCACAACCACATGCTCCGAGAAAGACAGATATGCCGGGGGCATCATGCTCATTCATAGGGAAAGCCCCATAGACCGAAAGTCAGTAAACTATAGATTCACCTCAAATACGGCAACGGCGGACCGAAACGTCCTTAAACTAATGACGGACCACTACGCCCTAAAACTAGCTGCCGACCGAAACGTCTTTAAACTACTACCGCAGCATCCTCAGGCTGACGAGATAAAAAAAATAAAGAATAAAATGATAATAAAAAAAACGGTATGTCCATAAGCAAAATGGGCACGGATGAAAACCCGAAAGGGCTCCGTGAGTAAAAACAGCAGGGCTACCGGCGAGTGTTTGTGAAAACCCGGAAGGGCGCAATCTCGTTAGAAAAATAAAAAAAGGGGGGGGATAAAAAGAATAAAAAAAGAAGAAGAAGAAGAAAATGGTATGTCCATAAGAAAAATGGGCACGGATGAAAACCCGAAAGGGCTCCGTGAGTAAAATCAGCAGGACTACCGGCGAGTGTTTGTGAAAACCCGAAAGGGCGCAACCTCGTTAAAAGACACTTGCAGGGTCCTCTCGACCTTGTAGGGAGAAACCACCCACGTGAGATCCTTACGACTCACAGGGAAGCAACACACTTAGGGATCCTCATGATTCCTAAGGAGAAATCACACTTGTGAGATCCTCATGACTCGTAAGGAGAACTCTCTTATGGGACCCTCACGGCTCATAAGATTTGAAAGTCTTAAGTTACAGAGACCTGAACCTGTTCTTAAGCAACCTCCACAACCTTCGATATTGCCCTACAAGTGGCTCAATACTGATCCTTGTATACAATCCACGAGCGCGAATAAACATTTCTCTAACAAAGTCCCATCTGTGACTAGGGATATGTTCGCACGGTGAACAACCCTTGTAAGCCCTCTCGACTTATAAGGAGAAAACACTCCTGTAAGATCCTTACGACTTATAGGAGAACACGCACTTAGTAATCCTCACGATTCCTAAGGAGAAAACACACCTACGAAATCGTCACGACTCGCAGGGAGAAATACCTTTATGAGACCCTTACAACTCATGAAGTCAAAAAGCCTTAGTCGACAGGACCCTAACCCTGTTTACTAAGCCACCTTTGTTCAAACATCGACAGAGGCAAATGATGATTCGCTCCTGGCAATATCCCAGTTATAGCGATGCTGATGCCTGAACCGGTATCAAATTCCAAGTCCTTTCATGGCAAGTGATGATTCGCTCCTGGCAATACCCCAGTTGTAGCGATGCCGATGCCTAAACCGGTATCAAAATTCCAAGCCCTTTCATGGAAAATGATGATTCGCTCCTGGCAATATTCCAGTTGTAGCGATGCTGATGCTGGGATTGGCACCAGATTCCAAGTTCCACACTCGCAATAAAAAAGAATCTGCGAGCCACACATGCAAAATAGCCGAAATGATAGGGCAACTCGCAATAAAAAGCAGCGAGTGAAAATAAAATAAATAGCCGAAATGATTGGGCAACTCGCAATAAAAAGCAGCGAGTAAAAATAAAAAAAACAGCCGAAATGATTGGGCACCGCGAAAAATAGCCGAAATGATTGGGCAATCGCAACCTTCGCGATATAAAAGCTGAAATGATAGAGCATCGCGGAAATAAAATAATAAAAAAAATGATGATGAATGAAACTTTTGCCCTACAGGCGATATCACAGGAATCCATGTATACAATCCAGGAGCACAAACAAAGAAGGAATCACATCTTCCTTCCCCATGCTCCATCAGAAAACCGAGCCAAGTCTTGACGGCAACTCATATAAAACTGGAAAGACAATCGGAGATCATCTCACATAGGGTGATCACCTCCTCAACATTTTTCTCGATACAGCAGACGAGATGTCAACAACGGCGTTCCTTCACAGTCCAGCAGGATGTAAATGCAACGTCAGCAAAAGACCCCATGGTCAGTAAAGCGGAGTGACGGCAAAATCCCAGCTCTACCTCAACATTCGTCTCGATACAGCAGACGAGATGTCACAACAATGTCCTTCCTCCAACGGGATTCGGACATGACAAAGCAAACGAAGTGAAGGCCAAATTCCTAGCTTCAAAGTCTTGATGGCAAGTCATATAAAACCGGAAAGACAATCGGAGATCATCTAGCACCAATGCAGAGTGGTCACCACCTCGACGTTCGTCTCAACATAGCAGAGGCAACATCACCAAACGGAGCCACGGCAAAATCCCTAGTTCCAAACCTCGACGGTTCACCAACAACCTAGAGACAACCGCGACATTCGTCTCGATATAGAGGACGCAATGCCAGCAAACGAAGCGAAGGCCAAATTCCTAGCTTCACGGTCTTAACGGCAAGTCATATAAAGCCTGAAAGACAATCAAAGACCATCTTGCACTAACGCGGAATGGTCACCACCTCGACGATCGTCTCGATACAGCAGACGAGATGTCGACAATAACGTTCTTCCTCCAACAGGATTCAGACACGACAATCAAACAGCGGAGCTACGGCAAAGTCCCTAGTTCCAAACCTCGACGATTCACCAACAACCTAGAGACAACCGCGACGTTCGTCTCGATATAGAGGACGTAATGTCAGCAAACGAAGCAAAGGCTAAATTCCTAGCTTCAGGGTCTTAACGGCAAGTCATATAAAGCCTGAAAGACTATCGGAGATCATCCCACACCAGCACGGAGTGGTTATGACTCATCGGGGCTCTCCAAAATGAGCCTAACCTCAAGTAAAAACTGACATGGAATATCCCTACACTTGCCCTTTCGACGGTAATATTACCTGGAAGATTACTTGAAGACGTCTTGTCCAGCCCCCGAAGGGATCAGAGATGTAAGTCTACGCTAGCGCCCCGGCAGTCTACAGACGCCAAATGTGGAACAAAAAACTTTTTAACTGGCGCTATCGTATACTTTAACCCGGATCTGCCATTATTGCTAAACTAACAAACTGTAAAGAGTGTAGAAAGGTTATACCGAACGATCCGAGTTCTTCGTTCTTCAACCATCATCCCACGCTCCGTTGCGGCTGCTCCGATCTCGTCGATCTCCGATTCCTTCGTCGAGGTGGCACCACGTCGACGATTCTTTAAACGGGCTCCCGCCTCTGACTTGAGGCAACTCGATCGTCAAGTTTGCTAAAAGAGACGACCAAGAATGATGTAGAGAATGAGTAGATGACTTTGTCTCACTTCGTCCAAGTCCGTGGACGATCGGTAAATGAAGTTGCCGAGGGAATTGGGTGATGGAATGAAATGAACTGTAAAATTCCATGCACCCCAAATACTATCATATCTTTTCAAGTGAAACAACAAGTGAGAGTGAGAGGGAGGAGAGAGAGGGCCGGCCATATATATGGAGAGGGGGGGTGAGTGTAGGAGGAGGGGAGAGTAACCATAAGACTAAATATCTCACAAAATATCTTAAGCTTAACAAAACTCATTAAAGCTAAAGCATGACTCACAAACCTAGTCATCATGCATTAATGAACCATTAAATGCATCCAATGAAAACTCAATACCAATTAATCCTAGTCACCTCATCTAGAACCTTCTAGAAGAATCCACACTCATCTCAAGAAAAGACAAATCCGTCTTTAACCGAATGTTAAAAGACGGCTGATAGAAAACTGGAAACTGGCAACTTCCAAAAGTGATCCTGAAACGACTTTCAGGACAACCCCGAAACTGTATAAATATA
The DNA here is from genome assembly GCA_030015575.1 of Agapanthus africanus. NCBI lineage: Eukaryota > Viridiplantae > Streptophyta > Magnoliopsida > Asparagales > Amaryllidaceae > Agapanthus > Agapanthus africanus. Next base: position 307,683,493 of record CM057339.1, read on the forward strand.
CCCGCATTTGTATTACGACCGAATACAAATGCAACTGAGACAAAGATATTATACCTACTCAATATAATACTCGGATCCGGCTTAAACCAAAGCCGACCAGTATCATCTGTCCGAAAATCGACACGTGCGTAAACGCACGTGCATTTTCCGAACCCTGCCATAAAACCATACGGCCTCTACAACGTTTCGCCCGAACTTGGGAAACTGTCTGTGGGGGACTCTAATGACTCGTCAGTACCCTGGCAGTGGGTTTAACCACAAACCGTCAGCGGCACTAGCAATGCGTAACGGCTGCCCATGGACTGACCTCAAGGGATGCCGATGAGCGCACTCATCCGGAAAACCCTACTGAGCCTAACAGTGAGAATGTATATACAGTCCGGTCCGTTCGTCTATGAGTATCGCATATCTGCCTAGGGGGCTAGTAACGTCAGACCCCCAATAGCAGTATAAGTCGTGTCGGAGTGAAGCCCAATAACACCCTGAGATACTACTGGAGTACCTACCAGTAAATCTCCTGCCATGGCCATGGAATTTGTGTAATGGCTCTCCTAGACACAGTACGACCTCGCCCCCAATACCGGGAGAGACGAATCCCCTGCCGATCCGCTCACGTGCCTCCATATGGCTCGGGACTGTACCCAAAAGCTACCTGTTTGCACGACTCCTTTGAGCCGTGGTAGGGTAGAAATCAAAGCACAGTGGGAACTCACACGAGACAAATGACGACCTCAGGTCGATGAACTAACCTGTACACATGTCACCAGGGAACTGCTATCTGACGGTAGATATAATACTAACTAGCAGATTCCCGGCGAGTCCTGTCCGGTGTACTCATAACCCAATAAGCACCTGTATACATCTTAGATGATCCAACTGACACCAGTGGCTTGTGAGACCGGCCACCGCCCCTCGTCGGGGTCTCGACTGTACACACTAGTCTACTCCGGAGTATCGATGCCCTGTCTCGAAACTCCCATGACTAGGGACCACAATTAAGGATATGCGTATAAACCACCCAACTCTCACGTATATGATCGCCATCATACTGTTGGTGGTAAAGCAAGATCCTAAGGGTTCTATCAAAGTGTAACATGTAATCAGTCACCTGATCATGTACACGACTGATAAAGACAAACCAGATAGCATACTATCATCTCGAGTAAGACTGTTATACCGGTATAGGTCCTCCGCAATCATTGCAATCACGTACCTGCGATCCAATAATTGACTATGAGGGCACTATCTCCAACAAGAGATACGACAATCGCAAGGCTACTCGAACAGCAAGATTGCATATCGAGGAATATATCAGCCAACGCGACGGTACGACGACCAAAACCCTAAGTACCACAGACCCTAGCGGACCTCTGTCGCAAAAAGCAGAGGTTAACTGTGACGTTAGGATATTCTTGCGAGGAGCGCTCGCTTCGGCTCGACTCGTGAAGAAAATCCTTAGGCAGCGGGGATTAAAAAAAACCTGTTTCCTAAGCACTGGGACCCTGCAAGTCGGTCCAAAATGGACTCTTGCATACCATTCACGGGCCACACTCTCCAAAGTCGAATCTCGACAAGGAGGGAAACAACCGCTTATGGGTCCTCTCGACTCGTAAGAGGGAAAATTCTCTTATAAGATCCTTACGACTTATAAGAGAAAACGTACTTAGGAATCCTCACGATTCCTAAGGAGAAAATACACCTACGAGATCCTCTCGATCTGTAGGGAGAAAATTCTTTATAAGACCCGCACGGCTCAAAGAATTGAAAAGTCTTAAGCAACAGATCTGAACCTGCGGCCTAAGTCATTGCTGCCTCTTGAAGAAGCCAATACAGGATGCTCGCTCTATCATCCGTCAACCATGTTTACTAAGGCAGCATACTGATAATAAAAGAAAGAAGAAAGCGACAGAAGGAACATCCGATTTGCATTTGATCAAGCGTTCGAGACACACTCATTCATGCATATGCAAAAGACCCAGAATGAGAAATAAGACAAGCTGAAATAAAAAAATTTCCATTCATATTGCCAAGGGTTCTTACAATCATAAAGAAATAAACAAAGACATTATTCAAATGATTACAACGGTATAACCTCAGATCCAGGGCACGCATTAAGGAATTCAAAAGTAAGGCCATCTATAGTCTTTCTGGCCTTTCTGATTATTCTCGTGCGCAGCCTCTCGCGCTCACGTGTGTCAAGGTCTTCGGCAAGGCCCCCCATCCTTCGATAAGCAGCAATTATCGTCGTCTGTTGAAAAATTTGATGCAGAATGTCGATGAGGCTATCTCGCCGTTTCTTCGAGATCAGCCCCGACAGGTAAACTGAATGCACCTTGTCTTCGGTATCATCCAGCGCATTAAGCGGCATGGCCTCGTGAAACCCCGGAAGTGCTCTCCAAATTGCTCCCAGCATGACTTTCAAGAGAGCAGAACGACGAGGAAGCAGCCAACCAACGCGTGCATTCAGACGACCCATAACCTCCGCATACTGGGCATCTGTAAACTCTTGGTTTTGTTGACGGCCCTGTACGCGGATATCCTCGTAAGTGATGAATTCGTGCAGACTGTATAGATGAACAACCATAATGCCCGAAGGAAATATCATTGGAAGATTAGCAATAAAAAAAACACAGGGGGTTAAACTCCTCGAGAGCAATGCCCTGCAGACAGGAGTGACACTTGTCAAAATCAGTTATAAGGAGAATTTGAAGAAAATCTCTCAAGAACATGAAGAGCTCTGCTCTAAAAAGATGATATAATTCATCAAAAATAAAATTCCATCTTAAAACCTCCAAGATCCATGAAAAACTCTTAAGAGCTCTTCTATATGATTTGGAAGGAGCAAAGCTCCATTAATGAATTAAGAGAATACAACGAAAATCTTTTAGAGAGCAGAGCTCTATTAATGGAACCCTAATAGGGTCCCCTCTAGTTCTCTTTACATCCCTTTAGACCTATAGAGCAAAGCTCTGCTATGTGAAACCCTAAATGGGTTTTCTTTAGATCAGGGATCTATTGAGAGCAAGGCTCTGTCAATGGAAATTAATTTAATTTAATTTTAATTTAAATTTTTACCTAAAAGTTTTAAGAGTTTAACTCTTGGAGTTCTTGAAAATAAAGAGCATGGCTCTGAGATTCTGAAAGTAAAAGTTTTGAAGATGATAATCATCTGTTGAGGGACCAAAGGTCCTATTTATAGGTGTTTACCCCAATCAGAGCAAAGCTCTGTTCAAATTCCAAGGCGGGAGATGAAGCAACGCTTCATCTTCCCCCAATCAGAAATAAAGCTTTGCTTTGAAAAATTAAAACTTTAATGAATGAAGCAACGCTTCAGATTCTTTGCGTTGCGCGCAACGCGCCACGTGTCAGAAGTTGACACGTCAGCACAACGCCCAAGACAGCGCGTCCAATCAGAGCAAGGCTTTTTAATGAAAAAACAAAAGCAATGCTCAGTTGCGCAAACACAACTGCGCAAGCGAACCGCTGCGTGACACGTGTCTGCGCAGTTGCGCAAGCGCACCGCTGCGCGACGCAACTGCGCAAGCGCACCGCTGCGCGACGCGTGTCTGCGCAGTTGCGCAAGAGCAGTTGCGCAAGAGCAGTTGCGCAAGCGCTTTATTGTACGACACGTGTCACTCACTGGGGGAGTTGCGCAAAACAGAATAAATCTTATTGAAACAAGAAGATTTCTTCTGTAAAACAGAGTCCTTTGGATTAAAGATCCAACGGTGGGGAAAATTTCCCAAATCACTCAGAGAATGATCTCTTTAACAAACTTTAACTAATTTATGGGCACTATAAAAAGGACCCTAAACCTCATTTCAAAAGGAAGGGAGATCAACACCTTGCTAAAAAAAAATCAAAGACACTTGCTAGAGGGAACAGATTCTGGCACGCCCGGTGGGACCTCTTTCTCTTTCCACTCCACACTTCGTGTGTCGTGTTCGCGAACAAATCGCGGTTTGCTGTGATTGCCTGTGGATTCAAGGTACTAAGATTTGGTGTCTTGCTCTTTGCAGAAAACAGAAAATCGATGGCTTCGAACTGCACCGCCCGCAGCGATAACTCTCGCTCCGTCATTGCTGGAGGAGTGACTTATGGGCCCCAAGCTGCCTCCCTTTTCAAAATGCCGTTGGGACAGGTGGCTCAAGCCACCACTGGACTATTTTTTGGGACCATGCTCCCACCAATGAGCTTCAACGCACCAAAGAAGTCGGTCTTCGATCGACTTACCACTGTCACGACCCCTCTCAACGGGTCGTCCAACTCCATTGCTTCAGTTTTTAACAGACTAGGCCAGAGCTCTAACAGGCTCATGAAGAAGCCTGCCATACCAGAAGGCGTTATCCCGAAGCGGATAGCCATTCCAACTCCCGTTCCTGGCAAAATCACCAAGGTTGCTCCCCATGTTCAGAAGTCCGCTTCTGACAAGTTGGCCGTCCCCGTTCAACGGACGTCGATCTTTAAAAAGATGGTACCAGTATATTCTGACCAACACAGGGGGCATGAGGAGGTCGCCCCTATAGCTGAAACAACTCCATCAGCACGACATGCCCGACGTCGCTACTGGCGCCAAGTGAGGAAGGCTGGGGGCAACTCCCCCTCTGAGATAACTCCGCCAGCTCCAACGGTGGGGATCGATGCTGCTGTTCCAACCGGGAACAGCTTTGAACTGCTCAACAAGGTGCGCAGAAACTCTCCTACTGCGATGTTGAAACGAACTCCTTCACCTGTGGAGAATACTCCAGAGAAGAAGTTAGAGCAACCCCCTCAACGGCTGTCCTCTAAAATTTACAAAGTCTGGCGACAGGTCCAAGAGTCGGTGATCGATCAAGACTGCCTCCGACGACAGAAAAAGATGAAGGTTCGGCGGGAGAAGGATTACTCTGTCAAACCACAAAAAGCAAAAGCTACTTGGGTGCCCACTACAATGGCTCCCTTAACTCCAATCACTCAAAAAAGGAAGCCGGAAAAAGCCCCTGTGTCTTTGGCAAATCGCAAAGACACTGAACACAAACTCCCCAAGTCTGGGGGCATGGTGGTGCACACTGTTTATATGGCTTCTGGAAAGGAGGAAAGCCGCACTTCTACGGGCCACCGACCGCTCACCCGATCCGTGACGAAAGCCCAGGAGCAACAACAAAAGCTTCAGGAAATGATGACTACAATGACTGCACTTACCGAGCCAAAAGAAAGCCCAGAGGCATCATCAGAGCAGCGTCACGAACAAGAAACTGATGCTGACTTCTTACGCAGAGTCCTCGAAAAGAGGGACAAAGAAGCTGCAGAGCAAGCGGCTAACATAAAACAGGTGGCGCTCCTCTTCCAAGATATGGTAGGGATGATGTTACAGCCGGACCCTCCTGCTGAAGATCCTCCGATCGTCCTTGAAGACGACAGGGGAGAAACGTCAAATCCTCCGCCGGCTCTATCAACAGCCAAGGAGGAGGCAATCTCCAAAGTTGACCTAGACGAATATATAGCTCAGCAGATCCGGGTTCATCAGGCGAATGAAGCGGCTGGGCAAATTGTTAGAACCGGACGACCGTATCCGAGCTGGTATGACCAAATCAATTACCCGCCAGGATATACGATCCCTAAATTCCACGTATATAAAGGGACAGGGAATCCGCATCAGCATGTCGCTCAATTCAGGGCCTTGTGCGGCAATACTGGAGGCGATGACAAATTGTTGTTACGTCAATTCGTCGGCAGCTTAGCAGAAACAACCTTTGAATGGTATTCGGAGTTACCTAACGACTCTGTCAAAACATTTGCAGAGATGGAACTGCTGTTTACACAGAGATTCGCGAGTGCTAGTGGACGCACCCCGATAACAGCACTGATTAATGCCAGGATAAGGTCAGGCGAAACATGGGTCCAATACGGAACACGATGGCGGAACCTGTGGTCGAAATGCGAACAACGTATAGAAGAGGCACCTGCGGTAGGCATGTTTGTGGGCACTCTCGATCCGCAAGCGACCATCTCACAATTCATGATGTTCTTCAGGCCGACCACCTTCCAGGCCTTGATTGACAAATTAGCCCAAATGGACCAGATGGGCCATAGGCCTTCTTCTTCAAAGACAGAGCCTTGGAATGAAAAGGGCAAAGGGAAGGCAACCTTCATTGCCAATACTCAACAACGGTCGAACAACTCAAAGCCGGTCGTTCGCCAAAACAACGTGCGCCCACGCCCATCCCTCGAAGAGAGGCTGGGACGTCCTTACTCGTTTCCGCAGAATAAAACGAGAAGACTGTTTGAGCTGGCAGTGCGCAACAGACTTATTAATCTGCCGAGTCCAAAGCGTCTGTCGCAGCCAGGCGATCTTAATAATCCCGATTATTGCCTTTACCACCAAACGGTAAGTCACCCAATTGAGGATTGTTTCGTCTTTAAGGGATGGATCGAGGATCAATACCTGCAAGGCAAGTTCACGCTGTCTGAAAGCTGGAAGGTAAACCCACCACAGCCGCACTCTCCAAAGAAGACGGACACGCCGGGGGCAACTTGTTCTTTCGTCGAGGATGAAAACGATGGAGAAAACTTATCGGATGAATCCGAAGACTACATAGCGACTTGTCATGTGATTTCTCATTCACTGACGGATGATGAGGAGGATCCTTGCGCTGAGAAATCAATGGCGGACCCTGAAACAGAAATTCTGCAGCCGTCAGACAAGTTGATCGATGCCTTCCTAAATGAAATTCGTCTGAAAGCAAAAGCCAATCAAGAGCATGAAATGGCCATACTGGAAAGAACCAAGGTATTCCCGTCAAATCAAAAGCCATACACTGCGGGTAAAAACAAATTCAAGATGAGGAAACGGTTCGCCAAAGCTCTATCAGTAGGAATGAAACTACCGCCCTCCGAAGAAAATTCTTTCTCTGAGGTAGAGATGCACCCTAACTTCTATTTATATCATCAGAAGATCATACATCCTACCGAAGACTGCGAATCCTTTAACTGTTGGTGGCAAGGGTATGTCGCTCAAAAGCGACACTTCGACAGGACAAAGTGTGAAGCTTGTGGACATCGGAAAAATGCGATAGATGAGCGCAAAAGAGCCGCCGCCGACTGTCATATAGCCGACTTCAAGGGATCACAAATTATCACCTTTGGAAGCGACTCTGACGAAGAAGCTACCCCCAACTCTTCCCTCGGGGAATCTATTTCAAAAATAAAGGAATTGAGAAGCTGCGAGAACGTTCAGCCATGCAATCGCATGCTACTCGGAAAGAATCCCGGCCCCGCAAACAACGGAGCGAACAAAAATGATAAAAGAAGAGGAAAAAAGGGCCTCGTCGCCAGCGCTCAACAACAATCAGGTGACCCTAGACCGGTTGCTTGCCAAAGCAACAAGCGGCAACCCCTCCAGGAAAAGTTGAAACGTCCTTACTCGTTTCCGCAAGATAAAACAAGGGGACTGTTCGAGCTGGCAGTGTGCGACAGACTCATCAATCTGCCGGGTCCAAAACGTCCGTTGCGGCCGGGCGATGTTAATAATCCTAATTATTGCCCTTACCACCAAACAGTAGGTCACCTGATCGAGGACTGCTACGTCTTCAAAAACTGGGTTGAAGACCAATACCAACAGGGCAAGTTCGCGCGGCCCGAAAAGTGGAAAGTAAACCCGCCACAACAACATGCTTCGAAAAAGGTGGATATGCCGGGGGCATCATGCTCATTCATAGGGAAAGCCCCATAGACCGAAAAGTCGGTAAACTAGAGATGCTTCTCAAATACAGCGACGGCGGACCGAAACGTCCCTAAACTAACGGCGGACCGCAATGTCCTAAAACTTGCAAATGACCGAAACGTCTTTAAACTACTATCAACCCGCGGCATCCTCAGGCTGGCGTGGTAAAAAAAAACAAAAAAAAAACAAAAAAAAAACGGTATGTCCACAAGCAAAATGGGCACGGATGAAAACCCGAAAGGGCTCCGTGAGTAAAAACAGCAGGGCTACCGGCGAGTCTTGTGAAAACCTGAAAGGGCGCAACCTCGTTAAAAAAAAAAAGAAGAATAAAAAAAATAATAAAAATAAAAAATAAAAGACGGTATGTCCAGAAGAAAAATGGGCACGGATGAAAACCCGAAAGGGCTCCGTGAGTAAAAACAGCAGGGCTACCGGCGAGTGTTTGTGAAAACCCGAAAGGGCGCAACCTCGTTAAAAGACACTTACAGGATCCTCTCGACCTTGTAAGGAGAAACCACCCGCGTGAGATCCTTAAGACTCACAAGGGAGCAACACACTTAGGAGTCCTCACGATTCCTAAGGAGAAATTACACTTACGAGATCCTCACGACTCGTAAGGAAAACTCTCTTATGGGACCCTCACGGCTCATAAGATTTGAAAGTCTTAAGTTACAGAAACCTTAACCTGTTCTTAAGCAACCCCCACAACCTTCGATATTGCCCTACAAGCGGCTCATATTGACCCTTGTATACAATCCACGGGCATGAATAAATATTTCCCTAACAAAATCACATCCGTGACTAGGGATATGCTTGTACAGCAAACAACACTTGTAAGTCCTCTCGACTTATAAGGAGAAAACCCTTTTGTAAGATCCTTACGACTTACAAGAGAACATGCACTTAGGAATCCTCACGATTCTCAAGGAGAAAACGCACCTACAAGATCCTCACGACTTGTAGGGAGAAATACCTTTGTGAGACCCTTACGGCTCATGAAGTCAAAAGCCTTAGCCGACAGGACCCTTAACCCTGTTTACTAAGCCACCTTTGTTCAACATCGACAGAGGCAAATGATGATTTGCTCCTGGCAATATCCCAGTTGCAGCGATGCTGATGCCTAAATTGGTATCAAATTTCAAGTCCTTTCACGGCAAATGATGATTCGCTCCTGGCAATATTCCAGTCGCAGCGATGCTGATGCCAAGATTGGTATCAGACCCCAAATCCCCTACTCGCGAAAAAAAAAATCAGCGAGCCAAAAAAAAAATGCATACGAAATAGCCGAAAGATGGGGCAACTTGCAAACAAAATCAGCAAGTAAAAATGTATACATGCAAAATAGCCGAAATGATTGGGCAACTCGCAATAAAAAGCAGCGAGTAAAAAGAAAAATAGCCGAAATAATTGGGCACCGCGAAAAATAGCCGAAATGATTGGGCAATCGCGATTTTCGCGATATAAAAAGCTGAAATGATAGAGCATCGCGGAAAGAATAAAAAAATGAAAGAATGAAACTTTTTGCCCTACAGGTGAAATCACGTCGATCCCTGTATACAATCCAGGGACACAGATAAAGAGGGAACCATACCTTCCCAACAGGCTCCATCAGAAAGCGAAGCCAAATCTCGACGGTTCATAGACAACCTAGAGACAACCTTAACATTTGTCGCAATATTACAGACACAATGTCGGCAAATGAAGCAAAGGGAGGTCCCTAGCTTCAGGGTCTCGACGTCAATATCGAAAACTTAAAGATCACCAACGGCGTTTCTCCTCACTCCAACCAGATGCAGACGTGACGTCAACAACCGACCACGGAGTCGCAACGAAACGGAACCATGGCAAAGTCCCTAGTTCCAAATCTCAATGGCCACATCTACAGCCTGGAGACCAACAACGGTGTGCCTCCTCATTCCAACAGGACACAGATGTTACACCATCAAGCGGAGCAATGGCAAAATCCCAGCTCCATCTTAGCATTCGTCTCGTTACAGCAGACGAGATGTCAACGACGACGTTCCTCCGCAGCCCAGCAGGATGCAGATGTAACGTCAACGAAAGACCTCACGGTCAAAACAAAGCAGAGCGGTGGCAAAATCCCTGCTCCACCTTGACGTTCATCTCGATACAGCAGATGAAATGTCACCCCAGCGTTCTTCCCCGAGCAGGATTCGGACGCGCCAAAGCAAACGAAGCGAAGGCCAAATTCCTAGCTTCAACGTCTTGACGGTAACTCATATAAGAACGAAAAGACAATCAGAGATCATCCAGCACAGAGTGGTCACCACCTTGACATTCGTCTCGATACAGCAGACGAAATGTCAACCCCGGCGTTCTTCCTCCAACAGGATTTGGACACACCAAAGCAAACGAAGCGAAGGCCACATTCCTAACTTCGACGTCTTGATGGTAACTTATATAAAACCGGAAAGATAATCAGAGATCATCTCGCACCAGCACAGAATGGTCACCACCTCGACGTCCGTCTAGATACAGCAGACGAGATGTCACCCTAACGTTCGTCTCGATACAGCAGACGCAACATCACCAAAAGGAGCCACGACAAAATCCCTAGTTCCAAACCTCGACGGTTCACCAGCAACCTAGAGACAACCATGACATTCGTCTCGATACAGAGGACGCGATGCCAGCAAACGAAGCGAAGGCCAAATTCCTAGCTTCAGGGTCTTAACGGCAAGTCATATAAAGCCTGAAAGACCACAGGAGATCATCCCACTTGGAGTGGTCACCACCTCGACGTTCGTCTCGATACAGCAGACGCAACATCACCAAAAGGAGCCACGGCAAAATCCCTAGTTCCAAACCTCGACGGTTCATCAGCAACCTAGAGACAACCACGACATTCGTCTCGATATAGAGGACGCAATGCCAGCAAATGAAGCAAAGGCCAAATTCCTAGCTTCAGGGTCTTAACGGCAAGTCATATAAAGCCTGAAAGACTATCGGAGATCATCCCACACCAGCGCGGAGTGGTTATGACTCATCGGGGCTCTCCAAAATGAGCCTAACCTCAAGTAAAAAGCGGTATGGCAAATTCCTAGCGCTTGCTCTTCCGACGGTCAAACTGCCAAGGAGGATTGCTTGAAGACGTCTTGTCCAGCCCCCGAAGGGATCAGAGACACGGCAGTCGCAGGGCTACTCGAACAGCACGATTGCCTATCGAGGACTATATCAGCTTATGCGACGGTACGATGGCCAAAACCCTAAGTACCACCAACCTTAACGGGCTTCTGTCGTAAAGAGCAGAGGTTAAATGCGACATTAAGATGTTCTTGCGAGAAACATTCGATTCGTCTCGACTTGTGAAAAATTGTCGAGGCGGCTCGACTCGTGAGATAAAGCCTTAGGCAGTGGGCATAAAAGAAGCCTGTTTCCTAAGCATTGGGACCCCATAAGTTGGCCCAAAACGGTCTCTTGCATACCATCCACGGGTCTCACTCTCCAACGTCGAACTTCGACAAGGAGGGAAACAACCGCTTACAAGTTCTCTCGACTCGTAAGAGGGAAAAATTCTCTTGTAGGATCCTTACGACTTACAAGAGAAAACCACACTTAGGAATCCTCACGATTCGTAAGGAGAAAAACCCACCTACGAGATCCTCTCGATCCATAGGGAGAAAAGTCTCTATGAGACCCTCACGGCTCAAAGAGTTGAAAAGTCTTAGGCAGCAGATCTGAACCTGCGGCCTAAGCCCTCGCCATCTCATGAAGAAATCAAGAAGCTTACTCTATTACCTGCTAATTGTGACGACATGCTGAGAAAGAGGAAAAGCAACAGAAAGAGCATCCGATTTACATTTGATCAAGCGTTCAAGACACATTCATTCATGCATGGGCAAAAAGACTCAGGACAAAAGATATATAATAAAGACAAGCTGGGGTAGAAAAAAAAATTTCATTAATATTGCCCAAAATTCTTACAATCATAAAAAGCAATGAAAGAAAAGTATTATTACAATGGAATAACCTCAGATCCGGGGCACGGATTGAGGAATTCAAAAGTAAGGCCATCCAGAGTTCTTCTGGCCTTTCTAATTATTCTTATGCGCAGCCTTTCGCGCTCCTCTGTGTCGATATCATCGGCAAGCCCTTCCGGCCTTCGATAAGCAGCAACTATCGTCGTCTGCTGAAAGATTTGATGTAGGATGTCAATGAGACCGTCCCGCCGTTTCTTCGAGATCAGCCCCGTCAGGTACACTGAATGCACCTTGTCTTCGGCATCATCCAACGCATTGAGCGGTAGGGCCTCATGAAGACCCGGAAGTGCTCTCCATATTGCTCCCAGCACAACCTTTAAGAGAGCCGAACGACGAGGAAGCAGCCAACCACAACTCGCGTTGAGGCGACCCATGACCTCCGCACACTGGGCGTCCGTAAACTCCTGGTTCTGTTGACGGCCCTGTACATGGATATCCTCATAAGTGATGAACTCGTGCAGGCTGTATAGACGCACCGCCATAATACCTGAAGAAAACAATACAGGGAGATTAACAAACAAGAAAATACAGAAAGTTAAAAGTTAAACTCCTCGAGAGCAATGCTCTGCAGACAGGAGCGACACCAGTCAAAATCAGTTATGAGGAGAATTTGAGGAAAATTCCTTGAGAACATTGAGAGCTCCGCTCTGGAAAAAAAATGATATAATAATAATAATATTATCAAGTGCCATATAATTTGGGAGGAGCAAAGCTCCATTAATTAAGAAGATATAAGAAAAATCTTTTATAGAGCGAAGCTCTATTAATGGAACCCTAACAGGATTCTCCTGAGTTCTCTTTGAACCCCTTTAGAGCAAAGCTCTGCTAAATGAAACCCTAAATGGGTTTTCTTTAGATCAGGGATCTATGGAGAGCAAGGCTCTGTTGATGAAAATTAATCTAATTTAATTTAATCTTAATTTAAATTTTCACCTAAAAAGTTTTAAAGAGTTCAACTCTTGCAGTTCTTGAAAATAAAGAGCAGGGCTCTGAGTTTTGAAAATAAAATTGTGAAGATGAAAATCATCTAAAGTACCAAAGGTCCTATTTATAGGCATCAATTGCCTCTTCAATTGCCAAAAGGTGCCGCGACGGTTCGGATTCTGCCACCGTTGCGCTTGCGTTTGGAGGCCACGTAAGCGCAGCGGTGGGGGGACATTTGTTCACCCCAATCAGAGCAAAGCTCTGTTCAAATTCCAAGGCGGGAGATGAAGCAACGCTTCATCTTCCCCCAATCAGAAATAAAGCTTTGCTTTGAAGAATTAAAACTTTAATGAATGAAGCAACGCTTCAGATTCTTTGCGCTGCGCGCAACGTGCCACGTGTCAGAAGTTGACACGCCAGCACAACGCCCAAGGCAGCGCGTCCAATCAAAGTAAGGCTCTTTAATGAAAAAACAAAAGCAATGCTCAGTTGCGCAAACACAACTGCGCAAGCGAACCGCTACGCGACACGTGTCTGCGCAGTTGCGCAAGCACAACTGCGCAAGCGCACCGCTGCGCGACGTAACTGCACAAGCGCACCGCTGCGCGACGCGTGTCTGCGCAGTTGTGCAAGCACAACTACGCGACACGTGTCTGCGCAGTTGCGCAAGCGCACCGCTGCGCGACACGTGTCTGTGCAGTTGCGCAAGAGCAGTTGCGCAAGCGCTTCATTGTGCGACACGTGTCACTCACTGGGGGAGTTGCGCAAAACAGAATAAATCTTATTGAAACAAGAAGATTTCTTCTGTAAAACAGAGTCATTTGGATTAAAGATCCAACGGTGGGGAAAATTCCCCAAATCACTCAGAGAATGATCTCTTTAACAAACTTTAACTAATTTATGGGTACTATAAAAAGGACCCTAAACCTCATTTCAAAAGGAGGAAGATCTTGCTAAAAAAAAAGAGAAGGGAATTCTTGAGAACTCTTGAAGAATAAAAATAAAAGGTAAAAGCCTTTAAAAGAAGAGAAAATTCTCTTATGAACAAGATCATGGATCTTCAACAATAAATAAATAAATAAATAAAATAGTGCCTTGCACTTGTTTTATGAACCATCGGTTCTTGAACCTAAAAGGTTCTTAAATTAATAGTGTTTTGCACTTTCATGAACCTTTGGTTCTCTGAGATAAGAAAAACAAGAAGAAACTTGTTTTTTCTTAGATCTAAATCAAATAGTGCCTTGCACTTGTTTTATGAACCATCGGTTCTTGAACCTAAAAGGTTCTTAAATTAATAGTGCTTTGCACTTTTATGAACTTTTGGTTCTTTGAGATAAGAAAAACAAGAAAAAACTTGTTTCTTTCTTAGATCTAAATCAAATAGTGCTTTGCACTTCTTTTATGAACCATCGGTTCTTGAATCTAAAAGATTCTCAAATTAACAGTGCTTTGCACAAATGCAATGCATTACTAAAAGGGCCAGGCCCAAATCAAAATGACCTGACAGGCCAAAATAAATTGCAAGGCAATAAATGGGCAGAGCCCAAATAAATTGATGATTTGCATCTTTTATACAAGGGCAGAGCCTAAATGAAATTGATGCTCTGCATCATTTATAAAGGGCAGAGCCTAAAACAAATTGATGCCCTGCATCTTTTCTGGGCAAAGCCCAAATAAAAATAAAAACAAATGCAAATAAAATATTGGACATTTTTAACTGGACTTAGCCCAATCGTGGCCATAAGTCCTTAAACTAAATTAACTGAGCAAAACGGCTCTCCTAAACCAATCCACATCCGGTTCAAGGGTACATCTCCGAACTCCTTTGATATCCATCGTTGTAATTCCTCAACGACGTCAAAGAGGTGACGGGTCCCAACGACCACACACCCATATGGACTGCGGGGTCCTTAAACTCGTGGACCGAAACGTTCTTAAACTAATATTGGACTGAAACGTCCCTAAACTAATATCGGACCGAGACGTTCCTAAACTAATATCGAACCACCACGTCCCTAAACTGGCGATGGACCGAAACGTCCTTAAACTAATATCGGACCTAAACGTCCCTAAACTAATATCGGACCGAAACGTCCCTAAACTAATATCGGACCACCACGTCCCTAAACTGGAATATGGACCACCACGTCCCTAAACTGGCACAATAGAGCCCAAATGCTCTTTTGTCGGATCTAAACGGTCCCGTTAAGTTGATCTTAGTCTCAAACTGGACTAACGTATCCTTAACAAACGTTTGAGTCGATCTTAGCCTCAAAAATGGCTAACGTATCCTCCAAACAGACTTTAGTCCCAAATTGGACTATGAATCTCCCAAACTAGAACAATAGAGCCCAAACGCTATTTTGTTGGATTTAAACGATCACGTTAAGTTGATCTTAGTCTCAAACAGGACTATCGTATCCTTAACGAACGTTTAAGTTGATCTTAGCCGCAACGCGACTAATGCATCCTTAAACTAAAAACACCAAACCCAAATCTAAGTAAATACGGATTTGGACTAATCCACGTCCTACGGGCGACGACATTACTCAGTCTCCGTATACAATCCACGGGCAACTACGAACAAAACAAACACCCACGACATGAAGTGAAATTCTGGAGAAGGAGAAAATTGTTACCGCGACGCGGTAGCGTAATTAACTGCAGGGGCTTGCGCCTGCAGGGAAGAGCGTCCCCACAATCAAAACCCCCTCAAGCGAGGGGGAATCTGACGAAGCCTGCTACATCGGCCGCATCCGTCTAAACCTCCGATACAAGGTGCCATAAATCAACTTGGCATCTTCGGAGAGGTAGATGGATAAAACCAAATAGCATCTGCCCCGAATCTCAGCGTCAGGACATCGCGGTCCTGTGCGCCGCCATTCGGAGGGGAACAATAGGCATTGAAAACCCTTTCAACTTCCAAAAGTTGCCGCAACGGTTGGAATTCTACCACCGCTGCGCTTACGTTTGGGGCCACGTAAGCGCAACGGTGGGGAGGCATTTGTTTACCCCAATCAGAGTAAAGCTCTGTTCAAATTCCAAGGCGGGAAATGAAGCAACGCTTCTGTTTCCCCCAATCAGAGCAAAGCTCTACCTTGAAAGTTTAAATTTTCATAAATTGAAGCAGCGCTTCAGATTCTTTGCGCTGTGCGCAGAGCGCCACGTGTCAGAATCAGACACGCCAGCGCAGCGCCCGGGGTAGCGCACCCAATCAGAGCAAAGCTCTGTTTAAGATTCAAATTTTAAATAAAGGAAGCAACGCCTCAGGCCACTTGCGCTCAATAGCGACAAAATTTTCTCAAGTCTAATCGGCTCTCTGCGCCGCGCGACACGTGTCAGCGCAGATGCGCAGTTGCGCTGCGCGACACGTGTCAGCGCAGTTGCGCTGTGCTCTACGCTGCGCGACACGTGTCAGGCGTAGGTGCGCTTGCGCCAAACAGAGAAATTCCAGAAAGATCTTTCTGATCTTATTAAAACAATAAGATTCTCTTCTGTAAAACAGAAGCCCTTGGATCAAAGATCCAACGGTGGGGAAAAATTCCTAAATCACTCAGAGAAAGATCACTTTAACTGATTTAACAAATCTATTGGCACTATATAAAGGCCCCTAGACTCCAAGTCTAAAACACAGAGAAAAAGATAGAGAACTCCTCTAAAATTTTGAGAAGAAACTCAAAGAGATAAATAGGTAAAAACCTTTAAATAAAAAGAAGAATTTTCTTCTATAAAGATCAATGATCTAAGAACAAGATCAAGATCTTCAATTAAAAGAGAAAAAAGATAAAAAAGATCCAATCACAAAAAGATTAAAAGAAGTATTACTTCACAGATCATTTGATCTACATAAAGGCATTGCTTTTTGATGAACCATTAGTTCTGGAATCTTAAAAGATTCTTTTCTTTAATCCAAAATTGGATCAAGATATTAAACAGTGCCCTGCACTTGCAAAATTTGCACTGTTGCGCTCTTGGGTTGGCGCAAGCCACTAGAGGGCGCCACGTGTCAGCCCTAGAAAAAACTGCGCTATGCGCTTCTAAAACAGAGAACTGCTCTCATAAATTGGCGCACTGCACCAGAGCGCGCCACGTGTCAGCAGCGCAACAGCGCAGCGCACTGCGCTTGCGCTCACCAGAGCGTGACACGTGTCACCTCCACATGCGCTTGCGCTCATTAATTGGTGCAAAGCGCCTGACAAGCCACGTGGCACATTGTCAGAAGAGTTAATGCTTTGCATTATTTAAAAGAGGGACATAGCCCAATTAAAAAGGCCTAACAGGCCTGATAAAGATGTTGTGCATCATTTAACAAGGGGCAGAGCCCAAGCAAAGGCCTAACAGGCCAACTGTAAATAAAAATGTTGAACATTTTCAACTGGACTTAGCCCAATCATGGCCGTAAGTCCTTAAATTAAATTGACCGAGCACGATTGCTCTCTCAAATCGAATTACATCCGGTTCAAAGGTACATCTCTGAACTCCTCTGACATTTGTCGTTGTAATCCTTCAACGTCGTCAGAGAGGTGATGGGTCCTGACAACTACACATTGCTACGGACGTAAGCGTCCTTAAACCTATGGACTTAAGCGTCCTTAAACCAACCTATGGACTTATGCGTCCTTATACCAACTCATGGACTTAAGCGTCCTTAAACTCATGGACTTAAGCGTCCTTAAACCAATGGACCACCATGTCCCTAAACTGGCAATGGACCACTATGTCCCTAAACTGGAACAATAGAGCCCACAAATGCTCTTTTGTCGGATCTAAACGATCCCGTTTAAGTTGATCTTAGCCTCAAATATGGCTAACGTATCCTTAAACCTTCAAACAGACTTTAGTCCCAAAGTGGACTATAGATCCCCCAATCAACTTTAGTTCAAGGGTACATCTCTGAACTCCTCTGACATCTGTCGTTGTAATCCTTCAACGTTGTCAGAGAGGTGATGGGTCCCGACGGCCATACATGTGACGGACCACTATGTCCCTAAACTGAAACAATAGAGCCCCTAAATGCTCTCTTGTTGGATCTAAACGATCCTGCTAAGTTGATCTTAGTCTCAAATCAGACTAACGTATCCTTAACGAACGTTTAAGTTGATCTTAGCCTCAAATATGGCTAACATATCCTTAAACCAAAACACCAAACCCAAATCTAAGTAAATACGGATTTGGACTAATCCACATCCTACAGGCGACGACATAAATTAGTCTCCGTATACAATCCACGGGCAACCACAAATAAAACAAACACACACGACACGAAGCGAAATTCTGGAGAAGGAGAAAGTTGTTACCGTTATGCGGTAGCATAATTAATAGCAGGGGCTTGCGCCTGCAGGGAAGAGTGTCCCCACAATCAAAACCCCCTCAAGTGAGGGGGAATCTGACGAAGTCTGCTACATCGGCCGCATCCGTATAAACCTCCGATACACGGTGCCATAAATCAACCTGGCATCTTCGGAGAGGTGGACGGATAAAACCAAATAGCATCTGCCCTGAATCTCAGACAAGACGTCTTCACGTCGCGCCGTCTTTCCGAGGGGAACAGCCCCAAAACTTCACTTCTTCAAGCCAAAACTCACACTTGCTCATCTTTGTATACAATCTTCCTTGCCTCAATGTCTGTTGTGTGATCTTCAAGTGTTCCGCATGCTCTTCAATGCTCCTCGAGTAGACCAGAATATCATCGATGAATACCACTATAAACTGGTCCAAGAATGGTGAAAAGATTCAGTTCATCAAGTCCATAAATATCGCCGGTGCATTCGTTACTCCGAAAGGCATCACTAAATACTTTTAATATCTATACCGAGTTCAGAACGCAGTCTTGCAAATATCTTCTGATTTAACTCGGACCTGATGATATCCGGACCGCAAATCCAACTTTGTGAATACCCTTACGCCACTATACTGCTCGAACAATTCGCCAATGCGAGGGTGTTCCCCTCCGAATGGCGGCCAAGACTGGACATCTTGCCTGAGATTCGGGGCAGATGCTATTTGGTTTTATCTGTCCAACTCTCCGAAGATACCAAGTTGATTTATGGCACCGTGTATTGGACGTTTAGACGGATGCGGCCGATGTAGCAGACTTCGTCAGATTCCTCCTCGTTAGAGGGGTTTTTGATTGTGGGGACGCTCTTCCCTGCAGGCACAAGCCCCTGCAGTTAATTACGCCACCGCATCGCGGTAACAACTTTCTCCTTCTCCAGAATTTTACTTCGTGTCCTGGGTGTTTGTTTTGTTTGTGGTTGCCCGTGGATTGTATACGGAGACTAATTTATGTCGTCGCCCGTAGGACGTGGATTAGTCTAAATCCGTATTTTCTTATATTTGGGTTTGGGGTTTTGGTTTAAGGATACGTTAGCCATATTTGAGGCTAAGATCAACTTAAACGTTTGTTAAGGATATGTTAGTCTAATATGAGACTAAGATCAACTTAACGGGATCGTTTAGATCCGAAAATAGAGCATTTGGGGGCTCTATTGTTCCAGTTTAGGGACATAGTGGTCCATTTCCAGTTTAGGGATATGGTGGTCCAACATTCCCATTTTGGGGACGAATATTGGTTTAAGGACGCATTAGTCCATGAGTTTAAGGAACCCACAGTCCGTATTACCAGTTTAGGGACATAATGGTCCAACATTCCCATTTTAGGGATGAATATTGGTTTAAGGACGCATTAGTCCATGAGTTTAAGGACCCCACAGTCCGTATTACCAGTTTAGGGACATGGTGGTCCCACATTCCCATTTTGGGGACGAATATTGGTTTAAGGACGCATTAGTCCATGAGTTTAAGGACCCCACAGTCCGTATTACCAGTTTAGGGACATGGTGGTCCCACATTCCCATTTTGGGGACGAATATTGGTTTAAGGACGCATTAGTCCATGAGTTTAAGGACCCCATAGTCCGTATTAATGTGTGGTTGTCGGGACCCGTCACCTTTCTGACGACGTTGAGAGATTACAACGACAGATATCAGAGGAGTTCGGAGATGTACCCTTGAACGGATATAAATTGATTTGAGAGAGCAGTCATGCTCAGTCAATTTAATTTGAGAACTTACGGCCAGAATTGGGCTAAGTCCAGTTGAAAATGTTCAACATTTTATTTGCATTTGGCCTGTTAGGCCTTTACTAGAGCTCTGCCCCTGTTTAATAATGCATAGCATTTGTCTTGGTCTGTTGGACCTTTTAATTGGGCTCTGCACTGCATTTAATAATGCACTGCATTTTTATTAGGCCTGTTAGGCCTTTTGATTGGGCTCTGCACTGCATTTAATAATGCACTGCATTTTTATTAGGCCTGTTAGGCCTTTTAATTGGGCTTTGCCCTTTCTTAATAATGCGTAGCATTTAATTGTCTGACAGTGTGCCATGTGGCTCGTCAGGTGCTTTGCGCTGATTGAGGAGCGCAAAGCGCAAACTGATGTGGAGGTGATACGTGTCGCGCTCTGGTGAGCGCAAGTCTGTTAGCGCAGTGCGCTGCGCTAGTGCGCTACTGACACGTGTCGCGCTCTGGTGACTTGCGCCAAACCAAGAGAGCAGTGCTATGTTTTTAGAAGCGCAAGGCGCAGTTGTTCTGTGATTGACACGTGGCGCTCTCTGGTGGCTTGCGGCAATCCAAGAAGCACAACGGTGCAGATTTCAAAAGTGCAAAGCACTGTTTAATATCTTGATCAAATTTAGATCAAAGAAAACAAGTTTTTCTTGTTCCAGAGAGGTTCTACCTCAAATTTCAAGAACCAGTGGTTCATCAAAAGGCAATGCCTTTATATAGATCAAAAGATCTAATCATGAAGTAGATTACTTCTTTATTATTATTTTTTATTAAAGATC
Organism: Agapanthus africanus; assembly: GCA_030015575.1. Taxonomy (NCBI): domain Eukaryota; kingdom Viridiplantae; phylum Streptophyta; class Magnoliopsida; order Asparagales; family Amaryllidaceae; genus Agapanthus; species Agapanthus africanus. The sequence continues at coordinate 307,703,965 of CM057339.1, forward strand.
TTGATCTTGTTCTTAGATTATTGATCTTTTTAGAAGAAATTCTTCTTTTTTTCAAAGGTTTTACCTTTTTTCTTTCTCTCTGAATTCTTAAAGTTTTTGAGGAGGTCTCTGTATCTCTATTTCTGTGTGTTTTAGACTTGGAGTCTAGGGGCCTTTATATAGTGCCAATTGATTTGTTAAATCAGTAAAAAGAGATCTTTCTCTGATTGATTTAGGGATGTTTCCCTACCATTGGATCTTTGATCCAAGGGCTCTGTTTTACAGAAGAGAATCTTATTGTTTTAATAAGATTTAAAAAGATCTTTCCAGAATTTTTCTGTTTAAATGCTGGCACAGCTGGCACAAGCGCACTTGCGCTTGACACGTGTCGCGCAACGCAGCTGCGCTAGCACAACTGCGCTGACACATGTCGCGCAGCGCAACTGCGATAGCGCAACTGCGCTGACACGTATCGCGCAGCGCAGAGCGCAGCGCAACTGCGCTGACACGTGTCGCGCAGCGCAGAGCGCGGCGCAACTGTGCTAGCGCAACTACGCTGACACGTGTCGCGCAGCGCAGAGCGCAAGTCGCCTGAAGCGTTGCTTCCTTATATATATTTTTATTTTAAAATAGAGCCTTGCTCTGATTGGGTGCGCTGTCTTGGGCACAACGCTGGCGTGTCAGCTTTTGACACGTGGCACGTTGCGCGCAGCACAAGGAATCTGAAGCGTTGCTTCAATTTTTGAATTTTTGAAATTCAAACAGTGCTTTGCTCTGATTGGGGAAACAGAGGGATCAGGTTCTTATTCTCAATAGTCACCCGGTTTAATCCTCAAGAGTCGATGCACATCCTCCTGGAGCTTCCTAAGGTGAATTACTGCTGCAAATCCAACCCTTCTTAAACAATTCGGCAACCTGCTTCTTGACTTCTTCCAATTCCACTGGTGCCATTGGATAGTACGCCTTTGAGATTGGCGCTGCACCAGGGACGAGATCGATTGCGAACTCCATGTCCCGTTTCGGCGGTAAACCTGAGATGTCCTTGAACACGTCCATGAAATCTCAAACTACAGCTGGCGCTTCCTCCTTATCAACTTCCATCGACGAAAGAACACTGTTTGTCGTCCTAGCCCTAAACTCGACTGGCCCGACAGAACTGCTTTCTCCAGCAAAAACAAACTCCGGATGTCCGGGAATCTGGAAAATCACTTTATTTGCCCTATAATCAATGTGAGCGTGGAAAGTGCTGAGAAAATCCATTCCCAAGATAACAACAAACAAAGGGATGCACCAGAATTGAATAATTCTAATGCGGGGAAAACATGAACAAGTAGGATACCTGAAACGATTTCACCTGAAGCCAAACACTGAAGAAGATAAGCGCGGTAAACAGAATTCAAGCTTGCGATAAACATGAACTGGAAAGCAAAAGAAGCAAGGCAATATAACGGCCATGAAACAAGGAAGTGAATCAAGACCAGGACTCCAAGTTACTTAAATAGAGTACCGCATTGTAACCATGCTGCAGTTCATAGTTACAATCACATAACTCCACTCAAGTCGCCCAAATCCTAGTATCAGAATCAAAGGAACATGGAGAAATAATAGGGAACCAAAAGGTTTCAAGCCGAGATGCAAAGTTGTTTGCATTTCGTCAAGACAAAGGATCAAGAGAAAGATAAGATTCAAGAATCATGATAACAATATGGCAGGACATGTTCCTAATCATGGATTTTCTTATTCATGTATTGGGTCCAATACCCAACTACAAAAAAGATCAAACCCGATTAACCTATATCCTATGTCTCTGATACCAAACAAACCTTGTCACGCCCAGCTTCCCATAGTACACTAAGATAGGCACGTGACAGAGCCAACCATACTACCTGTGGATAGGAAATATCCTTCCACAGTCACATTACGGCTGTAGAGATATCAAGAACAATAATAAACTATCTAACACATATCCATAAGCCAGAATAAACGAGTCAAGAATAAAATAATGCAGAAGCAAAAAGATCCAATAAACAAAACACCTGGAAAGTAAAACTGGATACCGATAGGATCCTCACTGCTCTGTCTAACAGCGGCAGTACTCCTGATCAGCCTGCGACAAAGGTAGAGGATCTGGGCCATGCAAAACTCAGACGTCAGTGCGTCATAACATCAATAATAATATAATCAGGGGGTAGCAAGACATGCGGGTATGAGTATGAACGGTAAACAATAATAACAGTGCAGGATAAGGCATAAGTGATGTGCAGCGAGTAATCTAAACTCGTCTATCGGGTTAACTACTCTCAAGTCTTTGAATTCAATTTGATGAATCATCGATGTAACTCAATAGTATCCCGTGCGTGCCCGGGATCACGGTCTAAGACTCTCGGGCTGAATCCGAGATGTGCCGCAAGGCAGTAAAGGGTGGATAGTATCCCATGCATGCCCGGGATCACGGTTTAAGACTCTCGGGCTGAATTTGAGATGTGCCGCAAGGCAGTAAAGGGTAGTAGGTAATGACGAGTGATGTCAGCAGTATCACCCCGGGGCTGGCCTAGCCCGTAAGACTGATCAGTAAAGGTATCGAACTGTCGAGTTACAAGTCAGGTTTCATCATTGATTTCCCCATACCCCTAAGTTATGTGTTTAAGTCAGGTATTAATAAATCTGGGGCTAATGCCAACACAGGATCAAGTAGGTACAGGTTTCTCTGAATAGACAACAGGAAATGTTCGTAGGGACAACATGTCAAGGTTGTTGGCATTAGTAACAAGATTAGGTAACAGGTCAAGCTATAGTACATCAGGTCAAGTCAGGTAGTGTATATAAATCCAATCATGTCAAGAAGCGCACGGTATCAAGTCTTATCAAGTAGTAGTGTATCAAATCATGTCGGGGGTGCACAAATGTCACGTGGGTGCTCATAATCAAACTATAATAGACATGGGTTCACAAAAACAAGTATGGGGTATCAATGTAACAATAAAATGGAATATTGTGATGGGGTATGCAAATAGGTACAGATTAAAACATATGGATGCACAGCTATCGATTTGGGTTAAGATTATAGTTCCAACACTAATTAAAATACACTTTAATGTTAAAATCACATTATTATGTATTATATGATCTATGGATGCAATTATATATATACTAGACAAGATGGATGCAAATAGATATCCGAAAAGTTATAAACTATTGAAATGGAACTATGGACTATACAAACTAAGCACTGTGTGATATAACTACGGATATGGTACAGTACATTGTAATCTAATATGCAACAAGATATGTTTTCATGTTCTAGATCTAAAATGATATAAACGGGACATCGAAATATTAAAATGGAATATGGGGCACTAGATTTAAACAACAGGCTTAATACATATTTAAATAAGTGTAAAATAATTTAAATAGCATGTAGCAAGTTTTACTTGCCTCGGGGATCCACAGATGCGCGGCACGCAGCAAGAATGCGATAAAACGACGAAAAATCTCCATTGGGGCATTTCGTCGAACACCGTGCGCGCATAAATACGGAACAGAACCAGGCAATGCAAGAATGTAACCGCGTAGGTAGGGAACGTCCACGCGACGCCTCATGTCGAATAGAGACCAAATAAGAATCCATGATAACCGGTACAAAATAGATCTCGAGAGGAAGAGAATAAAGGTTGTCTAAACCACAAGCGAGGACAAGAGTAGCAAAACGGTCTAAGAGAGCATCGTCGGTAATGGAGATGAGCGGAGATGAGCGAGGAAGAACGGAGACGAGATCAACCAAGACAATGGAGCCGGATGTTGAAACAACTCCTCACTGAGATTTTGTTATGCGATGGAGGTATTTTACTTTTGCTTGGCCAAGAGTCATCAATATTAGGAAGCTGCTCATCAACGGCAGGAGGCAAGAGTGTAACAACCTAGTTCATTTATACCATTTCAGTTCCCGTATTTATTTATTTGTGGCATTTTATTGATTTATCGGGTTTGGGTGCGGATGGTATTTCACATTTTACTTTGCATTCGACCCGACCCGCTTGCTTGAAACTTGTTTGATTCATATTTATAGATTACCCTGACTTGTTGCATGGACACGTGCATCTCATGATTATTACATACTGGCATTTCATCTAGCATTGCATCTTTTATCATATAACATTTTTTTTATGTCACAGAAAATAATTTAAAATTGCATAACATGGCCTGCTTGATACCCCTAACCCCGTGGTAGCATCCGCGCATCTTGTTCTCGTCCCGTTCAGTAAAACGGACGTGTTTGGATGGCTACGCGCACGTACGTGCGTCCGTTCTTAGGGGTATGCTTTTTCGTTACTTGAGCATTCATTTTGAATTTTGAAAGTCGTATATATTTTTCATATTTTAAATCCGAATTTTTAGAACCTGACCCGGGCGTGTTTTGGAGTAAATTTGTATTTGCCAAAATCTCAAAACGCATTAATATTATATTAATATTTTATTCTAACTATAAATATAAGTTTGTTTTCTTTATTACGATTCTTTAAAACGAAAATATATTTTCTATATATTTTTTATGTAACCAATCCAAATCTTTCTCTCCCCCCTCTCTTCGTCTCTCTCTCTTTCTATCCTCTCTATCTCTCTCTCTTTCTCTCTCCCTTTCTCTCCACTCTGCCTCTCTCTGCATATATATATATATATATATATTTTTATATTATAATTATTTCCTTTATTTTAAACCCTATTCTCTCCTCATGTTCTTCTCTCTCTCCCTCATTTTTCCGCCGCCTTCCTCACGCGAAGCTTTCGCGAACCCTAACCCAGCACCCTCGTCGCCGCCTCCGTCGCCGCCTAAACCACCACCTCCTCACCCTCGTCTTCACCTTCTCCTCAACCTCCTTCTCAACCCCAGAGCCCACTCCCACTTTTTCCCCGAGCCTGCACACCCACTTCCACTGCCACCTCCTCGTCGCCGCCACGTCTTGTCGTCGCCAGCGACCGTCCCTGCATCACCACCACCTCGCCCTCGTCTCCTCTCCTCTTCCCTTCTCCCCAAAACCCTCAGCTAAACCTCACAACCGAGCATAACCCCTAGCTGCCCTTGCCGGAAAACCATCGCCACACACCCTCACGCCGACGACCCCTCGTCGTCGTCATCCTTTTCTCCTTTCCCTGCAACTCCTACAACCCAGAGCAACCAACCCCTCTCCCTCTTCTTTCATTTTTCTTCTTCTTCTTCTCTCTTCTTCGCTTAGTTCTCAGTTTCCGACCGTCGTCGGAGCCGTGCTCGTCGCCGATGATCCGGGCAACCCAATAGACGTCCATATCCAGCGTGGTCGTGTTCTTGCCTTACCTGGTTTTGTTCTGTGCTCGCGTGGACACATCGCGACATTTTACCGACGTCAGACGTGCTGTACGTATCCGTTTCGTGATCCCCGAGGCAAGTAAAACTTGCTACATGCTATTCATATTATTTTATACTTATTTAATTGCATAGTGAACCTGTAGATTAAATCTAATATCGCATGTTCCATGTTGATATTCCGATGTTTCATTTATATCACGTGTAGATCTAGAACCTGAAACATTTCATATTGCATATTAGATTACGATACAAGATACCTATATCCGTATTTGAACCACATAATGATTATTTGTATAGCCCATAGTACCATTTTAAATAGCTTATAACTTTCGGATACCTAGTTGCATCCATTTAGCCTATTTTATATACAATTGCATCCCTAGATCATTTAATACATATTAATGAGATTTTAACATTTCATATTTGATCAAGTGTATTTTACTTAGTGTTGGAACCATAACCCAAACTCAAATCGATAACCGTGCATCCATATGTTTTAATTTGTACCTTTTTGCATGCCACATTACAATGTTCCATTTTATTGTTCCATTAGTACCCCATACTTGTTTTGTATACCAATGCTTATTTTTTAGTTTGATTATGAGCACCCACGTGACATGTTGTGCACCCCTGACATGACTTGATACACCTATTACTTGACACGACGTGATACCATGCACTTCTTGACATGGCGTGATACCGTGCACTTCTTGACATGACGTGATACCTATATACTACCTGACTTGACCTGATGTACCATAACTTGACCTGTTACCTGATCTTGTTACTAATGCCAACAAACTTGACCTGATGTACCATAGCTTGACCTGTTACCTGATCTTGTTACTAATGCCAACAAACTTGACATGTTGTCCCTATGGACATTTCCTGTTTTCTATCCAGACAAACCTGTACCTGCCTGAACCTGTATTGGCATTAGCTCCAGATTATTCAATACCTGACTTGAACATATATAACTTGAGGGCATGAGGAAATCAATGATGAAACCTGACTTGTAACTCGACAGTTCGATGCCTTTTCTGATCAGTCTTACGGGCTAGGCCAGCCCTGGGGTGATGCTGCTGACATCACTCGTCATTACCTACTACCCTTTTACTGCCTTGCGGCACGTCTCGGATTCAGCCCGAGAGTCATAGACCGTGATCCCGGGCACGCACGGGATACTATTGAGTTACATCGATGATTCATCAAATTGATTCCAAAGACTTGAGAGTAGTTAACCCAATAGACCGGTCCAGATTACTCACTACACATTACCCTCACTGTCCTCATTTATATTACTGTTATACCTATTTTACTGTTCATACACACACCTGCATGCCTTGCTACCCCTGTTTATTTTATTGCTTAGTATTATGACGCACTGACGTTTGGGTTTTGCATGGCCCAGATCCTCTACCTTTGTTGCAGACTGATCAGGAGTACTGCCGCTGTTAGACCGAGCGGTGAGGATCCTGTTGGTATCCAGTTTTACTTTCCAGGTGTTTTATTTATTGGATCTTTTGCTTCCGCATATTATATTATTTCTTGACTCATTTATTCTAGCTTATGGACATGTACTAGATAGTTTAATTTACTTTCCTGTTCTTGATATCTCTACAGCCGTAATGTGACTGTGGAAGGATTTTTTCTATCCACAGGTAGCGTGGTTGGCTATGTCTCGTGCCTATTTTAGCGTACTCTGGGAAGCGGGGCGTGACATGGTTTGTTTGGTATCAGAGACATATGATTTAGGTTAATCGGGTTTGATTCTTTTGTAGTTGGGTATTGGACCCAATACACGAATCAGAATACCCGTAATTAGGAGCATGTCCTGCCACGTTGATATCATGATTTTTGAATCATATCTTTCTCTTTATCCTTTGCCTTGACCATATGCAAACCACTTTTCATCTTGGCTTGAAACTGTAGGGTTACTAGACACTCTTAAGAGGTTCCACAAGGCATCAACTATGCCAAACAAAAATTTTCCGGTGCCGAGAAACCCTAATATAGATCGTTAACTAGAAGTTAAGACGAAAAGCAAGCAAGTAAACAACTTTATTGCTAAGTGAAAGGGACTACAACCTTTGTAGTCCGCTCCACCATGTCTTTAGCTCCGTGTTGACGTCCCTCCGTTGCGATCATCGGATTCTGGACTCTAGCGATGGTTTCGTCGGAAAAATGATCGGCCTAGGTCATTGACTTCAAGGCCGAAGATGATCTACGTCGGGGAGACTCAAAATCAAGCTATTCCTTCACTTGGTCGAAAACTTTGTGAAGAGAACACCCTATACTACATGGAAAGTGGTAGAGGATGAAGAAATAGGAAGTGGGTTCACTTTAGAATTGGATTTCTCACTCTTTTTCTCATGGCACCATTGGAGCTCTCAAGCTTTTGTGAGCTTGATGAAGATGAAGAAGAAGAAAAGAATCATATGAATGAAAACTTATCCAAATGAATAATGGCACCATGGTTGAGTTAAGCCCTCATGCTTAACTCATGTAGAGATTTAACCAAACCATTAGGTTAAAGGTTAGGTTAAAGAATATCAAAAGAAATGACAAAAGAGTAGACTTTGTCAAAGCTTCTCCAAGCTTCTTCAAGCTTGATAACTTTGACTAAGTTAAACCCTTTTGTTAAATCTTAAGATGAAACAATAACCCTAATCTTTACCCTAATCTTGGTATGAATCTCATACACACAACTTGTTTGTATCATCAAGCATGATACAAACATGTACACTTGCATATATCACATATAAACAATGTGCACATTCAAGTGAGAAAATCAATCTTAAGTGAACTAATACTAGTTAATGTAAAGTAATATGTCAAATATATAATTATACATTAAATCATTAAATCAACACTTGATTTAACGATCCGGTCATATCGCATATAACCGACTAATATCATGTGTATCAATGTATCGAATCAACACTTGATTCGGTAACCCGGCTATATCACATATAACCGACCGATGATACAAATCGTGAGAATAGAATACAGTATCACATACTGGTATTATTCTCGGTCCCGCACATATCTCATATGCGCTCCTATTTTGTTTTGCTTGAGCCAGGAAACCCCTGTGTAGGACTCTAAAGACTCGTCAATACGCTGGCAGTAGGTGATGATCATATCAAACACCCACAAGCCGCAAGCGGTCTGCTAAACGTAACGGCCACCCGGGTATTGAGCGATCAGAAGATCAACGAGCAAGCCCGCTCACACTCCTGTGAATCCAACGAGTAACACTACCGTACAGTCCGATCTGTTCGTCTGATATGTCGCATATCTCGTCTAGGGGTGGTAAACGTCAGACCCCAATAACTCGATAAGTCGTGTCAATATGAGGCTCATAACGGGTCGAGAAACTACTGGTAACACTTACCAGTAAATCCCTAAAACAGCCTTGGCCAAGGACTTCCTGTTATAGCCAATCGAGCACTGCGCAACATCAACTCCATATACCGGGAGAGACGAAACCCCTCCTATCGCTCATTGCCTCCATGTGATTCGGGACTGTACCCAAAAGCCACCTTTTTGCACGCCCTCTTGGACGTGGTATGATGGAAATCAAAGCACAGTGGGAATCACACAAGACTCTATGACGATCTCGGGTCTACAGACTAACATGTACCGGTGTCACCAGAGAACTGCCATCTGACGTAAGGTATAATACCATCTGGGAGTTCTCGACGAGTCCGTCCAGTGTACCCAGTCTCCACTGAGCACCCGTATATCATCTCTGATGTCAAACACCAATGGATATGGGATCATCCATCGCCCATCTATATGGGTCGAGAAGCTACACGCTAGTCTACTCTGGTATATCAATGCCTCGTCTCGATATACCCACGACTAGGGACTTTGAAGGATGTACTTATGGACTATCACGTCCCCACCAGTATGATCCGCATCATAGTACAGGTAGTCAAGTACACATCCTAAGGGCTTTACCAACATGTAACAGAGAGACAATCAGTGTACACGTTAATGTAAAGAGTAACCGGATAGCATACTATCATATCGAGCAAGAAAGTCATCCCTATATATGTCCAAGCATCCACTACAATATACATCCTATGTATAGTAATGGCCTCTAGGGCATACATATAACTAACAGAAACCTTGTGGTTCCCTATTGTTTCTCCCCGTTCTTTGATTCTGATACTAGGATTTGGGCGACTTGAGTGGAGTTATGTAATTGTAACTATGAACTGCAGCATGGTTACAATACGATACTCTATTTAAGTAACTTGGAGTCCTAGTCTTGATTCACTTCCTTGTCTCATGGTAGTTATATTGCCTTGCTTCTCTTGCTTTCCAGTTCATGTTTATCGCAAGCTTGAATTTTGTTTACCGTGCTTATCTTCTTCAGTGTTTAGCTTCAGGTGAAATCGTTTCAGGTATCCTACTTGATTATGTCTTCCCCGCATTAGAATTATTCAATTCTGGTGCATCCCTTTGTTTGTTGTTGTCTTGGGAATGGATTTCATCGGCACTTTCCACGCTCACATTGATTGTAGAGCAAAGAAAGTGAATTTCCAGATTCACGGACATCTGAAGTTTGTTTTTGCGGAAGGAAGCAGTTCTGTCGGGCCAGTCGAGTTTAGAGCTAGGCCGACAACTAATGTTCTTTCGTCGACGGAGGTTGCTAAAGATGAAGCGCCAGCTGTTGTTCGAGATTTCATGGACGTGTTTGAAGACATATCGGGTTTACCGCCGAAGCGAGACGTGGAGTTCGCGATTGATCTTGTTCCTGGTGCAGCGCCAGTTTCTAAAGCGTACTATCCAATGACACCAGTGGAGTTGGAAGAAGTCAAGAGCAGGTTACTGAATTACTTGAGAAGGGTTGGATTCGCAGCAGCAATTCATCTTGGGGAGCTCCAGTTCTTCTAGTAAAGAAGAAAGATGGCACAAGGAGGATGTGCATCGAGTATCGAGAATTAAACCAGGTGACTATTAAGAACAAGTACCCGATCCCTCGCATTGGCGAATTATTCGAGCAACTCTGTGGCGCGAGGGTATTCTCGAAGCTGGATTTGCGATCCGGATATCATCGGGTTCGAGTTAAATCAGAAGATATTTGCAAGACTGCATTCAGAACTCGGTATGGACATTACAAGTATTTAGTGATGCCATTCGGAGTCACGAATACGCCGGCGATATTTATGGAGCATGTAAACCCGTTTTGATTCATGTTTATGATTTATCCTGGCTTGTTATATGGATCCGTGCATTTTCATTTTTGTTTATATTGCATACTGGACATTACAAGTTTTGATTCCTGTTTATGATTTATCCTGAGCTTAATGATCTTGGAGAAAGAGTTGATGGCAAAATGGAGAAAATTGAAAAGAGTAATGTTTTTCATACCGGTGCGGTGGAATCCATGTAGCCTATATAGATTCCACCACACCAGTAGGAAAAGTATTACTCAATTGAAAAACTCTTTGCAAATGTGAAGTTTCAAATTGAAGTGATTGTTATTCTTATAGCCTTAAACCTCATATGTACTTTAATTATCATGTTGTATGCAACTTATTGAAATTAATATAATTTTGGTTTGCACTGTGATGATAGTTTATAAATTGAATCTCGATTTGAATATGGATTTGCTTGGAAGCTAGAATACTGTAAATTTGTGTTTTAAAAAGCAGAAATAATGAGATTTATCCATAGGATGAATTACTCTAAAAATACCTTAATTACCTTTTTCAGTAAAATACATTGTAGTTTATTCTATTGCAGTAAAAACCTTAGCTGCTGTTTTCGAGGGTATTTTAGTGAAAAAATCCCTTCAATGCATAGTTTAAGGTGTTTCAATGTAATAAAAAATCATCAAGGTATTTTAGTGAAAAATTGCAATAGTTAATGGTATTTTAGTGTAAGTTGCCCTTACCCATATTGCACTTATCTAAAACCTGGAAACGATCATGGTATAAATACTTGGAAGTGGAAAAACCTGGCAAATGCTTTTTGCAAACCTGAACTAATAAGTAAAAAGGATGAGAATAATACGAGTGCCAAATTGAGAAAACCTTGTACAAAAAATCATGGTATAAATACTTGAAAGTGGAAAAACCTGGCAAATGCTTCTTGCAACCTTGAACAATAAGTAAACAGGAGGAAAATAATTTGCTTAGAAAGAAAATAACACACTTATATAAGAAGCTAGCTCCATACATAATGAATATCAATCAGCAAATCCAAATATTACAACAACAACAAATTAAAAAAATACACACACATCCAGATTGCATATATGAAAAGAGACCATCCAAAAAGATGCAAGATATAACATATCAATATATAAGATATCAATTCTATTGATAAGGGTAACACATCTATATAACAACCAAATCCATACATATCACTTATCCAAATAACACCAAATTAACTAACATATCCAAGTTACAATAAACTAACACATCTAAATAACATGGTTCAAGTTATTAATTGCTGCTCCAAAATGCTGCTGCCGCCGCTAATAACTGCTACAAAATATTGTTGCTGCAAATAGTTGCTATAATATGCCGCCGCCGCCGCTATTAACCACTACAAAATGCTGATGTTGCTGCTTCTTGCTCCAAAATGTTGTATGCTAACAAATCCTATGTACATGAAACAACAATATATAAGATGGATGAGTAGTCCATGAGCTTGTGAAATCAACATTTGAAATATAATAAGAACTTTGCTTGGTTATAAACATTAAGTTTGTAACTTATTTTAAAATTACCTCATAGCCTCTATGGTGCTCTATTCACATGTGCTCTCCCCCCTCTAATAGGACCTCTTCCTCTAATGGAAATAATCCTTCCTCTTGTAGTAGTCAGGGGTGGACTTCCATACCTTGGTGATGAGAAAAGAAAGTCCGCTTCAAAATTATCATATGATTCTTGTACCTTTTCTTGCATTTCATATTCAGATATTCCAGTATCTTCTTGAGTCGCATTTCTTTCCATTATCTGCACAGATTGTTGCCTCATCACTTGCTCACTTACATATGCCTTCACTCCTTGGTTCATGCCTTGTATATCTAGTCCATATCCTGAATACATTAATTGCATGAGCTAATTTATATTAAATTGGCAATATTTATCTTCAAAATCATACTGGTTGATACCATGTAAGTCATAGTGGTTGACGTCCTGGAAATCATATTGGTTGATGCCTTGTAGTCCATCTTGAGGTTGAGCTATCCTTTCTTGCGTCCTAACAGAATTTGGCATGCACGCAGTCATGTGAAAATAATTAATAAAGTAGACTTGGAGTTGAGTCAATTAACTATAGAATTGGAAAGAAGTCTTTTATATCACCTTTTTTGTTTCTTTTTCTTTGTTCTTCTACTTGTAGAAGCAATATTGAAAACAATTGTAGATGTATTGTCATCAACAGGCAGTGGATTCGCGCATTTTTTTTGATAGTGTCCCCCAAGACTTCAGGCCTATTAGTCTTTTGGATAGCATTTTCAAAATTTTTACTAAGATTATGGCTAATAGATTGGGAAAATTCTAGCATGACCTATTAAGTAAGACTCAATTTGCCTTCTTGAGAAATAAGTCCACTCGTGATTGCTTCTCAGTTGCACCTGAATTAGTTAATGCTTGTGACAAAGTTACGGGATCCCGAAACCACCAGCCACCCCGACCGAATCTGTGATGCTTAAAATTGACTTCCACAAAGCTTTTGATTCCATGAACTGGGATTATATTCTTGATCTGCTTAAGGTTAGAGGTTTTGGTGACAAATGGATAAAATGGATTTCCATGATACTACATTAATTCTTCTAATTCAAAAGTCCTTATGAATGGCAATTTGGGTAAAATCATCAAATATAGAAGAGGCTTAAAACAGGGGATCCCTCGTCTCCTCTCCTCTTCAATCTAGCAGTAGATACTGTTAGTGTTAAGCCAGCTTATAAGGAAATCAACAGTACTAACATCAAGTTCCATGTGCATAATTCTATTTGGATAATTCTCTACTCCTGTTAAAGTTAAAATCTTTTCATGGTTGTTAGCCCAAGATAGAATTCTAACTAAGGAAAATTTGATCAAGAAAGGTTGGTTTAATATTGCAGCTTGTAATTTTGATGATTGTGTGATTGAAGCTTCTAATCATCTTTTTTTTAGTGTAAAGCGGCCAAATTCATTTGGAGAGACTTGTTGAAAGCTATTAAGGTACATCCTCCTCCTCATTTCTTTATTGATGGTATTACCAACTGGAAAAATACAAACATTCATTCCAATCTTAGTCATATGTGGCTTCTGCTGCTTTATTCTACTTGCTGGAATATTTGGGATGTAAGAAATAACAAAATTTTTAATGATAAAGATTACTCCCATGTACAAGTTCTGAACAACATTCTTTATCATTTCCTTAACCGGGGGGGGGGGGGGGGGGGGGGGTTACGCCATCTATGATAAAAGATTTTACCATCAGTTCTTTTGAATTCAACAATCTAAAGGTAATGTACTCGGGGGATGTGGATGCTCTTATTCATAGGAGTTACAATCCCTTTTTAGTTTTATAAGATGGTTGTGCCATTCTTTATTAAGTGCCATGGTTTTTTTTTTCACTGATGGTGTTGCTGGTTTGCTTTATCCCTAGACCTCCTATGCCGCAGTATATATTAATCTCATCATACATAATGTTGCATTATTTGCTCCCCTTTCAGCATGACTGCTATATACTCTTCATCCTTAAGTTAAAATATGGCTTGTTTGTAAGATATCAAATGTATACCATCAACCGATAATCTATCAGAAAATGGGGAAGGTTATTACAACATAGGTTTTTGAGGGTGATCCAGCTGTTTGCTCTCTGGAACCTTGTTATCCCCTGAAAGCTTTTTCCATAAAATTTACAAAACTCTCTGTTCTTGAGTTACTCTCTTCAAATTTTATGTTTGTAAGAAGCACAAACCATGCTCTGTTGGTTCTTCCTGGCTACTGGTACATACCTTTGATATGTTACAACATTTTTATATACTCCTGAGCAGGTTTCAATAGTATGGAGTTTGTCTTTAATATACATCTCCACCTGAGCAAAAAAATACATGATTGCTAGTTATGCATGAGGTATGTATAGATGCTGAATAAAAGTGGATGCCGTAAAAGGGTATATTTCAGTAAATTCTTGTTAACTGAAGCTTTTAAAATGTTGTACACATTATTGGCACTTGATTTTGATTAATAGCCTAAACATTTTATTCCTTTTTTGATTGTTGAAATCTATTGGTATCACTTCTTTTATCTTGATGTGTGCATCCTGTTTCCAGTTTTTATATCCTGTTCTATGAGAGTTCTGGACTTGGGGGGAATGTCCTCACCATTAAAAAAGATAATGCTGATGCTATGATTTTCTTTGCTTTGACAGGGGCAAACCACTTTTTGTATTTTGTACAGTCGTTTTTTCCCTTGAAATAAAATTGTCATGGGACGGACATCCAATTGGAGCCCTGCTCTTCTCATCAAAAAGGAAAAAAGAAAAAAGAAAAGTGATTGTGATAGATTCATTCACCTGAACCTTCAAGAAAAAGACCAAGAAGACAGGTGAATGGCGTAACAGTCTCAGCATGAGCATAACGGAGCCTTACCTTCTCAAATGTGCCCGGGGTATAGTTTCCTGGAATTGCAATCAAATTTCTCTAATGTACAACTATATCAACATGGTTTTCACTAAATTGAAGCAGTTCTACACCTGTGGTTTTAGTCATATTTCTTATATATCCCTTAATGAATGTGTAATATCAGATTGGAAAAACTTCTGATATTTCAACATCCATGAACTATAGTTTATGCAAACACAAAGGGATAAATGAGAAATTAGGTCGGTAGAGATCGGTGCTCTAAGATTTAGCTGTTAAGGGTTCTGCAAACTCAAGAATTATCTTTGATTATTGCTCAACAATGTTATTCTTAGTATAGGAAATGTAATTAAGTTCAAATTCAGGAGCAGTGTTTGTGCCTTGATGATGTTTGCATATTGTGTTTATTTCAATTTTATCTCTATTTTGGAATGGGAGCAATTAGATGGGGAGCTAAGATATATGATTGTATGATATTTCTATGGTTCATTATCTTCTCTTTAATTAGATAGGATAGGATGGAAATCAAACATTTGTTTCCAAAAATAAACATCGACAAAGAAATTATCGTTATATAGGTGAAGATTTTCTAGAAGAGTTTGGAGATTTGTTTTGAGTTTTGCAAGAATGTCTGAAATTAAAATCCAAATAATCTGAAGCAATTTTAATGTATCTTAACTTATGGCCAAGCTGCAAATTAAGCAAGGCATGTCGTTAAAATAGTATCACTCCAGTACTTTTTGGAACATGCATATGAAACAACAAAAAACGAGCAATTTCCAATAAATGACACATTTTCCGTTCAGCAAACCCTATTTTGTTGAGGGGCATATAAGCAAGACGCCTGATGTACAATCCCATTATCAGCAAGATATTTATCGAAATAATCAAAAACATTCTTTTTCATTATCTGTACGTAGGATTTTCAACGACATGCCAAATTGGTTTTGAACTTAGGGTTTGATGGTAAAGGTTGGCAACGACTAGGGTTTGGTGTTGACGATGGTTAGGGTTTGGCGAAACATGGCTTGAATACCATGACAAGGAATCGAAGTTGTATCAGCCCATTTCTTCCAACGTTGCGGAGATGAACAAGCAACGTGATGTTGCAGAGATGAATAAGCAACGTGAGATGCTGAATGTTGTGCGATTTTTATCAAGTCTTCCCCCGGAGTATGAGTCCGTTCAATCTGCTATTTTAGAGAGTTCAGAGATTCCGACCTTTTATGAGGTATTCTCCAGGTTACACCGTTCTTGTGTGTTAGATCCCTTATCTAATGTGCGTGGTGATAGTAGCGTGAATAAGTTTGCATTAGTAACCACATCCGGCAGTACACGTAGTCGTGGTCGTGTCTATTTTCGTGGTGGTAGTCTTGATGGAGGACACGGTCATGGTGGTGGTCAAGGTAGAAAGTTGTGCACACACTGTGGGAAATCGAGACATTTCTTTAACTTTTGTTGAGATCTACATCGCAGACCTTCCGCTAATCATGCATCCTCTCAGGGTGATATATTGGAGTACTCACATCCCACTGCTCTATCTGATACGGCATCTTCGGCCTCAAAGATGATATTTATTTATGAGGATGAGTATCACAAGCTCCTCTCTACTCAACAGTCTGCTTCTGTTACCACAGTAACCCATGCTTCAGGTACTCTTATAGCTTTTAGTGCTACATGCTCCGGATCATTGATTCAGGTGCTACAGATCATATGACAATAAATCATTATTCTTTTATTTCTTTCACACCGTCTTCTCAAAAATCCCGTTTCACCTTAGCCGATGGATCCTCCTCCTCTGTCACTAGAGGTGGGTCGGTACATCTATCTAAGGATCTTTCGTTTTAATCTATTTATCATGTTCCTGGATTCCCTATTAGCTTATTGTCCATCAGCAAACTTACGTGATCGTTGAATTGTTCTGTAACATTTTATTCTTCACATTTTATCTTTCAGGATCTGCAGAACAGGAAGTTAATTGGTGGCGGGCATGAATCTTAATGCTTTTATTATCTGAACAAGGATGAAATTTTTTCTTCGGGTTCCGCAGCTTTGCGTTCATCGGTTTCTCCTCTTCAGCTCCACTGTCAGATGGATCATCCCAATTTGAAGGTTCTTCAGAGTTTATTCTCGCATCTTAGGTCAATAAAATCACTTGATTGTAAATCATATCAATTTGGTAAACATCATCGTGTATCTTTTCCTATTTCTGAGAGTTGCATGTTGAACCAATTTTATTTAGTGCATTCAGATATTTGGGGCCTCTTCAGTGGGCCATCATATCAAGGTTTTAAATATTTTGTCATATTTGTGGATGATTTCTCTTGTATCACTTATTTGAACTTGATGAAAAATCGCTCTGATACCATGATAAGGAATTTGAGGAAAAATAAAATTCTTTCCTTAGCTAATTCATGGAGGAATACATATATATATTTATACTAGAGTTTACGGATACGGGTTTGGATCTAATATCAAAAGTCCAACTGCTTTATCACATATTATCTCTAATATTTTCCATTTGATAGAACATTAAAATATGAAGAAATTCACGATCAAACTTGATATCCTTTAAGTCAAACTGATAAGCCTACTTTACTAACAAAAGTTGAACCTTTAGAAGGTTAGTTATAGTAATACAGTATGTTAGTAAATTATCTAAAGTAGGTAAATACATGAAACATTAATAATAACTAACATGAATCAGTAAAAAGCAAAAACTAACTAAATAAATCTAAGGATTTTCCTTACTTTGTATGTTCCGAAAGTATCAAAAATTCGTAAACATATATCACTTGCGCGACTTTCACTTATCATAGAGAAGGCACGATGCCTCTCTGGTCCGAGAAAGATTCAAGATTTCGGCCAAAACTACCGATACGTGGTGGTTTCGTATCGGTTTCGGTGGAGACCGATACAAAACCAACCGAGACCGATACGAAACAAGCCAAACTATATTGTTTCGGCCAAAACCTCTAAAAACTTATTTTTATACCATTTTTACTGTGATTGTAATCATTGTAGGCCTTTGTTGTTGGAAATCCGCAAAAAAGTGAACTCAAACCCTATATTAATATTTATTTAAGTACACTTTTCAATATATTTTGCATAATTGCTGGATTTTTAAATACTAGGATCGTTATCTTATAATATAGAAGCATAAATTTAAGTATTTACTATATCTACACTTCGTATGTTGTATTACAGTCAAAATTGAAACCCGAACCGGGATTATCGAAACTTAGCCGAAACCCAGCGAAACTAATAAAATTATGAGAGACTGGAACAGAAACCGAGCTCTCGAACCTTTGGTCCGAAGCTTCCTTTCCCAGAAAACAACCCAAGACCAAATGCCACGGCATCGGCTGATGCTTGAGGGCATCGGCTGATGCTTGAGGAACCTGGATCATTAGATACAAGAATTATTTGGTTTCTAAAAGACACCGACGACAAATATTGTGATTAAGGAAAGAGATTTAGAACTTTAAAATTTAAGAAAAGTTGCCTCAATTGCTTTAAGTAACGAAACAGGTAAAAATTTATGGTCCCTTTAAAAACAATAATGTTAAGAAATAAATTTAGAAATTTAATACAATTGAAGCATTTTCAAAATGCAGCCTTTCAAATAAATAAACAATACCGAAATGCAAAATGGTGAAAAGTCTTTAAAATCATGAGAAATTTGCTTTAAAAGTTGAGAAGGTTTCAAATATTTTATAAACGAAACAAAGGAATGTGCTGTATCCAAAAAGGCTAGATGAAAAGATCAAGGTACCATGAATGATTGATTACTTAAGCAAAGTAAATTTGGCGAAACCCACAATCACGAATATGTGTACAATCGAAAGAGCCTCTGGTCGACATATTCATGTCAATCTAATAATGGAGAGAACTTGAAATTGAATGCTTATTAACAAATGTCTATAATGGGATGATAATAAGAAGAGAATCAATGATATGTGCATATTAACGTGGAAAAATTAGACATTATTAAAAGACAATAATTAAGTCCGTAGATAGATTAAATCGGTAAAGAATCGGGATTAAGACAGTTATAGATGGAAAATCGATAATAGTTATGGGAATGGATTCAGAAATTTGGTAGTAATAATACGGAAATAGATTTGGAAATTTTAAATTTAGATAAAAAATTGATTTAAGTCATTTTTAAAAACGAAATAAGTGAAAAGGCTTAAAATAACATTATAGTGAATTTAAAAATTGTGAAACTAAGGAAAAATATGTGTATAATCAAAAGAGTCACGGGTTGACATATACACGTCGATCTAAAAATAAAACAGACTTGAACTTGAATGCCTTTAGATAAATGTTCATAGGACAACGGTTACTGAAACAAAACCATTAAATCATGAATGTGCAATCAAATAATAGAGAGGACGTGGATTTGAAAGTCTATTGATAAATGTTCATAGGAGGGCGGTAACAGTGCATTTAAAAATTGTGAAATAAAGGGAAAATATATGTATAATCGAAAGAGTCACGACCAGACATATACACGTCAATCACATAATGGAGAGGGCGCGGATTTGAAAGTCTATTGATAAATGACCATAGGAGGGCAGTAATAGTGTATTAAAAAGGTAAAATTAAAGAGAAATATTTGTACAATCGAACGACTCGCGGGTTGACATACACACGTCGAACTAATAACGGAGAGGACTTGAAGTTGAATGCCTTTTGATAAATGTCAATAGGACGACGGTTGTAGGAACATAATCAATGGATCATGAATGTGTACAATCAAAAAGACACGGGTTGACATAATCACGTCGATCAATGGAAAGGACTTGAGCTTGAATGCCTATTCATAAATGCCTATAGGAGGAACGGTTATAGAAACCGAATCAATAGTAGTTGCATATTTTTTATGAACACGAGTTTGGTACATTATGGAAAGACAATAAACAAGTAGGTAAATTAAATCAGTAAGATATCAAGAATATGACAGTCAGAGGCAGGAGAATCAATGACAGGTGCATATGGAAATGCATTCAGAAATTGGAAAGTGGTAATAATGCGAAAATTGATTTAGATATCTAAAATTTAGATTAAAAATAGATTTCAGTCATTTTAAAGAACGAGACAAGAGAAAAGGCTTAAAATAACTTAATTATGCATTTAAAAATACTGAAACTAAGGAAGAATAAGTATACTATCAAAAGAGTCATGGGTTGAAATTTACCCGTCGATCTAAAAATGGAGAGGAATTAAACTTGAATGTCTTTAGATAAATGTTCATAAGACAACGGTTATTGGAATAGAACCATTGGATATGAATGTTTACAATCGAAAAAGTCATGGGTTGGCATATACGCGTCGATCAAATAATGGAGAGGACGTAGATTTGAAAGTCTATTGATAAATGTCCATAGGAGGACGGTAATAATGCATTTAAAAATAGTGAAATTAGGGGGAAATATGTGTACAAATGAAAGAGTTACAGGTTGATATATACACGTCGATCAAATAATAAAGGGGACTTGAAAGTTTATTGATCAATGTGCAAAGAAGGGCGGGAACAGTGCATTTAAAAATAGTGAAATTAAAGGGAAATATGTGTATAATCGAAAGAGTCATGGGCTGACATATACAAGTCAATCTAATAATGGAGAGGACCTGAACGTAAATGCCTTTTGATAAATGTCAATATGATGACGGTTATAGAAACATATTTAGTGGATCATGAATGAGTACAATCGAAAAGTCATGGGTTGACATAGTCACGTCGATCAAATAATGGAGAGAACTTGAGCTTGAATGTCTATTCATAAATTTCCATAAAAGAAAAAGATAAGAACCGAATCAATAGCAGGAGCGTATTTTTTATGAACACGAGTTTGAGGACATTATAAAAAGACAATAATTAAGCATGTAGGTACATTACATAAATGAGGATTTAGTGTTAAGATAGTCATAGACAAGAGAATCGATGATAGGTGCATTTGGAAATGGATTCAGAAATTTGAAAGTAGTAATAATAAAGAAATATACTCAGAAATTTAAAATTTAGATAAAAATAGATTTAAGTCAATTTAAAGAGCAAGACAAGTGAAAAATCTTTAGATAATATTATAGTGCATTTAAAAATAGTGAAACTAAAGGAAAATACGTGTATAATCAAAAGAGTCACGGGTTGACATATAAACATCGATCTAAAATTGCAGAGGACTTGAACTTGAATGCTTTAGATAAGTGTTCATAAAGCAACGATTATAGCAACATAACTATTGGATCATGAATGTATACAATCAAAAAGTCACGAGTTCATATATTCACGTCGATCAAATAATGGCGAGGATGTGGATTTGAAAGTCTATTGATAAATGCCCGGTAATAGTGCATTTAAAAATAGATGTCTGTGATATATCAAGTTGGATTGGATATATGAAGCGGGTTTAGTCCGGGCTGGGGTTTAGGGGTCGGGCTGACGGGTTTAACACTAAACTCATACCCAACCCGAAATTATTTTATCTAATTTTCAACCCGCCCGATCGGGTTCGGATGGGTGTTGGATATCCAAAATACCTTGAAAAACCGGGTCAGGTGAGGTTTGGATTAACCCAACCTGACTTTCACCCCTAATTATTATAGTCACGTCGATCAAATAATGGAGGGGACTTGAACTTGAATGTCTATTCATAAATGTCCATATGAGGAATGGTTATAGGAACCAGATCAATAGTATGTACATATTTTTTATAGACACGAGTTTGAGGACATTATGAAAAGACAATAGTTAAACTTGTATGTAGATTAAATCAATAAGGAATCAAGATTAAGATAGCCATAGACATGAGAATCAATGATAGGTGGTGCATATGGAAATGGATTTAGAAATTTGGAAGTAGTAATAATCCGGAAATAGTTTCGAAAATCTAAAATTTAGATAAAAAATAAAATTAAGTTGTTTTAAAGAACGAGACAAGAGAAAATGCTTAAAATAACTTTATAGTGCAATTAAAAATAGTTAAATTGAGGAAAAATACGTGTCCAGTCAACAAGAGTCACGGGTTGATATATACACGCCAATCTAAAAATGGAGAGGACTTAAAACATGAACGCCTTTAAATAAATGTTTATTAGACAACGGTTAATGGAACAGAACCATTGAATCATGAATATGTACAATCGAAAAAGTCACGAGTTGACATATTCGCGTTGATCAAATAATAGAGAGGACGTGGATTTGAAAGTATATTAATAAATGTCCATAGGAGGGTAGTATCAGTGCATTTAAAAATAGTGCTATCAAGGGAAAATATGTACAATCGAAAGAGTCACGGTTAACATATACACAATGATCAAACAATGGAGAGGACGGGGATTTGAAAGGTTGTCGATAAATGTCCAAAGGAGGGCGATAATAGCACATTTAAAAATAGTGAAATTAAGGGGGAAATATGTATATAATCGAAAGAGTCATGCGTTGAAATATACACGTCGAACTAATAATGGGAAGGAGCTGAACTTAAATACCTTTTGATAAATGTCAATAGGATGACGATTATAAGAACATAATCAGTAGATCATGAATGTGGACAATAAAAAAATCATGGGTTGACATAGTGGCGTCGATCAAATAATGGAGATGACTTAAGCATGAATGTCTATTCATAAATGTCCATAGGAAGAACGGTTATAAGAAGCGAATCAATAGTAAATGCATATTTTTTGTAGACATGAGTTTGAGGACATTATGAAAAGACAATTAATCAATAAGGAATCAAGATTAAGAAAGTCATAGACAGGAGGATCAAGATAATTCAGAGATTTAGAAATAGTAATAATACGGAAATAGATTCAGAAATTTGGAAATAGTAATAATATGGAAATAGATTCGAATAACTAAAATTTAGATTACAAAATAGATTTAAGTCATTTTAAAGAATGGGACAAGAGAAAAGGCTTAAAATAACTTTATAGTGCAATTAAAAATAGTGAAACCAAGGAAAAATACGAGCACAAACAACAAAAGTCACAGGTTGACATATACACGTCGATTTGAAAATGGAGAGGACTTAAACTTGATTGCCTTTAATTAAATGTACATTAGACAACGATTATTGGAACCGAACCATTGCATCATGAATGCGTACAATCGAAATAGTCACGGGTTGATATATTCACGTCCATTAAAAAATGGAGAGGACGTGGATTTGAAAGTCTATTAATAAATGATCATAGGAAGGCGGTATTAATGCATTTAAAAATAGTCAAATTAAGTGGAAATGTGGACAATCGAAAGAGTCAAGGGTTAACATATACACGTCGATCAAATAATGGAGAGGACGTGGATTTGAAAGGCTGTTAATAAATGTCCAAAGGAGAGAGATAATAGTGCATTTAAAAATAGTGAAAATAATTGGAAGAGTCACGGGTTAACATATACACATCATAGTCAAAAGAATCAATGATAAGTGAATATGGAAATGGATTCAAAAATTTGGAAGTATTAATAATACAGAAATAGATTCGGAAATCTAAAATTTATATTAAAAAATAGATTTAAGTCATTTCAAAGTACGAGACAAAAGAAAAGGATTAAAATAACTTTATAGTGCACTTAAAAAGAGTGAAAATAAGGGAAAATACGTATTCAATCAAAAGAGTGACGGGTTGACATATACACGTCGATCAAATAATGGATTTGTCCATAGGAGGGCAGTTATAGGAACATAATTACAGAATTGATGGTTCGTGCAAATTGTTGAAGATATGAATTGGAGGACATTAGAAAAAGGCATTAGTTAATCCCGTAGGAAGATTAAATGTTCATAAGACAACGTTATTGGAACACAACCATTGGATCATGAATGTGTACAATCTAAAAATTTACGGGTTGACATATTCACGTTGATCAAATAATAGAGAGAACGTGGATTTGAAAGTCTAACGATAAATGTCCATAGGAGGGCGGTAATAATGCATTTAAATATAGTGAAAGGGAACAATGTGTGCAATCGAAATAGTCACAGGTTGACATATACACGTCGATCAAATAATGGAGAGGGTGTGGATTTGAAAGTCTATAGATAAATGTCCAAAATGAGGGCGGTAATAGTGCATTTAAAAATTATGAAATTAAGGGAAAATATGTGTACAGTCAAAAAGTCACGGGCTGCCAAATGCACGTCGATCAAATAATGGAGAGGACGTCGATTTAAAAGTCTATTGATAAATGTCCATAGAAGGGCGATAATAGCGCATTTAAAAATAGTGAAATTAAGGGAAATATGTGTACAATTGAAAGATACATGGGCTGACATATACACGTCGAACTAATAGTGAAGAGCATTTGAACTTAAATGAATTTTGATAAATGTCAATTATGACGACGGTTATAGGAACATAACCAGTGGATCATGAATGTGTACAATCGAAAAGTCACAGCTTGACAGAGTTACGTTGATTAAATAATGGAGAGGACTTGAGCTTGAATGTCTATTCATAAATGTCCATAGGAGGAACAATTATAGAAAGCGAATCAATACTAGGTGCATATTTTTTGTAGACACGAGTTTGAGGACATTAAGAAAAGACAATAATTAAACTTGCAGGTAGATTGAATCAGTAAGGAATCAAGATTAAAACAGTCATAGTCAAAAAATTCAATGACAGGTGAATAAGGAAATGGATTCAGAAATTTAGAAGTAATAATAATAGAGAAAAGGATTCGGAAATCTAAAACTTAGATTAAAAAATAGATTTAAGTTATTTTAAAGAACAAGACAAGAGAAAAGGCTTAAAATAACTTTACAGTGCACTTAAAAATAGCGAAACAAAGGAAAAATACGTATACAATGAAAAGAGACATATGTTGACGTATACATGTCGATATATAAATGGAGAGGATTTAAACTTGAATGCCTTTAGATAAATGTTCATAAGATAACGGTTATTACAATAAAACCATTGGATCACGAATGTGTACAATCGAAAAAGTCACGGGTTGACATATTCACGTCGATAAATAATGGAGAGGACGTGAATTTGAATGTCTATTGATAAATATCCATAAGAGGGAGGTAATTGGGCATATAAAAATAGTGAAATTACGGGAAAACAGGTGTACAATCGAAAGAGTCACGGGTTAACATAAAAATGACGATCAAATAATGGAGAGGACGTGGATTTGAAAGTCTATTTATAAATAACCAAAGGAGGGCAGTAATAGGGCATTTAAAAATAGCGAAATTAAGAGGAAATATGTGTACGATCGAAAGAATCATGGGTTGGCATATACACGTCGAACTAATAATAGAGAGGACTTGAACTTAAATGTCTTTCGATAAATGTCAATAGGGCGACAGTTATAGTAACATAATCAGTGGATCGTGAATGAGTACAATCGAAAAGTCATGGAATGACATAGTCACGTCGATCAAATAATGGAGAGGATTTGAGCTTGAATGTCTATTCATAAATGTCCATAGGAGAAATGGATAAGAACCGAATCAATAATAGGTGCATATTTTTTATACACACGAGTTTGAGAACATTATAAAAAGACAATAATTAAGATTGTATGTACAATAAATCACTAAGGAATAAAGGTTAAGACAGTCATAGACAAAAGAATCAATGATAGGTGCATTTGGAAATGGATTCAGAAATTTGAAAGCAGTAATAATAAGGAAATCTACTTAGAAATTTAAAATTTAGATTAAAAAATAGAATTAAGTTATTTT
This sequence comes from Agapanthus africanus, assembly GCA_030015575.1. Taxonomy (NCBI): domain Eukaryota; kingdom Viridiplantae; phylum Streptophyta; class Magnoliopsida; order Asparagales; family Amaryllidaceae; genus Agapanthus; species Agapanthus africanus. The sequence goes on from CM057339.1 coordinate 307,729,595, forward strand.
AAAGAACAAGACAAGTGAAAAGGCTTTAGATAACTTTATAATGCTTTTAAAAATAGTGAAACTTAGAAAAATTATGTGACAATCAAAAGAATCACGCGTTGACATATACCCATCGATCTAAAAATGGAGAGAATTGAACTTGGATGCCTTTAGATAAATGTTCATAAAACAACGATTATAGAAAAAAAGTCATGGGTTCACATATTCACATTGATCAAATAATGGAGAGGACGTGGATTTCAAAGTCTATTGATGAATGTCTATTGGTGGGCGGTTATAAGAACAGAATTACAGAATCGATGATTGGTGAAAATTGTTGTAGACGCGAGTTGGAGGAAATTAGAAAAAGACAATAGTTAATCCCGTAGGAAGATTAAATATTGACAAGAAAACGGTTATTGAAACTGAACCATTGGATATTGAATGTGTGCAATTAAAAAGTCACGGGTTGAAATATTCATATTGATCAAATAATGGAGAGGAGAGGACGTGGATTTGAAAGTCTATAGATAAATGTCCATAGGAGGGTGGTAATGGTGAATTTAAAAATAGTGAATTAAGGGGAAATATGTATACAATCGAAAGAGTCACAGGTTGACACACACACGATGAAATAATAATAGAGTGGACTTGAACTTGAATGCCTTTTGATAAATGTCAACAGAACGACGGTTATAGTAACATAATCGGTGGATCATGAATGTGTACGATCGAAAAGTCGTGGGTTCACATAGTCGCGTCGATCAAACAATAGAGAGGACTTGAACTCGAATGTCTATTCATAAATGTTTATAGGAGGAACGGTTATAGGAACCAAATCAATAGTATGTGCATATTTTTTATAGACACGAGTTTGAGAACATTAGGAAAAGACTAATTAAACCTGTGTAAATTAAATCAGTAAGGAATCAAGATTAAAACGGTCTTAGAAAGGAGAATCAATGATAGGTGATATAGAAATGGATTCAGAAATTTGGAAGTAGTAATAATCCGGAAGTAGATTCGAAAATCTAAAATTTAGATTAAACAAATAGAATTATGTCATTTTAAAGAACGAGACAAGAGAAAAGCCTTAAAATAACTTTATAGTGCAATTAAAAATAGTGAAACTAAAGAAAAATGCATGTACAAACAACAAGAGTCACAGCTTGACATATACACGTCGATCTAAAAATGGAGAAGACTTAAACTTGAATGTTTTTAAATAAATGCTCATTAGACAACAAATATTGGAACAGAACCATTGGATATGAATGTGTATAAGAGAAAAAGTCACGGGTTGACATATTCACGTCTATCAAATAATGGAGATGATGTGGATTTGAAAGACTATTTATAAATGTCTAAAGGAGGACGGATTAGTGTATTTAAAAATAGTGAAACTAAGATGAAATATGTACAATCGAAAGAGCCACAGGTTAACATATACACGTCGATGAAACAATGGAAAGGACGTGGATTTAAGAGGTTATTGATAAATGTCCAAAGGAGGGCGATAATAATGCATTTAAAAATAGTGAAATTAAGAGGAAATAAGTGTATAGTCGAAAAAGTCATGGGTTGACATACACACGTCGAACTAATAATGGAGAGAACTTGAACTTAAATGCCTTTTTGATAAATGTCAATGGAACGATGATTATAAGAACATAATTTCTGGATCATGAATGAGGACAATCAAAAAATCAAGGGTTGATATAGTCACGTCGATCAAATTATGGAGAGGACTTGACCATAGGAGGAACGGTTATAGAAAGTGATTGATAACAGGTGCAATTTTTTTGTAAGCATGAGTTTGAGGACATTATGAAAAGACAATAATTAAACCTGTAGGTAGATTAAATCAGTAAGGAATCAAGATTAAAAGGATCAATGATGGGTGAATATGAAAATGGATTCAGAAATTTAAAAGTATTAATAATAAGTAAATAGATTAGTAAATCTAAAATTTCGATAAATAAAAAATAGAATTAAGTCATTTCAGACAACGAGACAATAGAAAAGGATTAAAATAACTTTATGGTGCACTTAAAATTAGTGAAACTAAGGAAAAATACGTACACAATCAATAGAGTCACGGGTTGACATATACACGTCGATCTAAAATTGGGGAGGACTTAAACTTGAATGCTTTCAGATAAATGTTCATAAGAGAACGATTATTGGAACAGAACCATCGGATCATGAATGTGTACAATCGAAAAGGTCAAGGGTTGACATATTCACGTCAATCAAATAATGTAAAGAACGTGGATTTGAAAGCCTATTGATAAATGTCCATAGGAGAGGGATAATAATGCATTTAAAAAAATGAAATTAAAAGGAAATATGTGTATAATCGAAAGAGTCACGGGCTGACATATACACGTCGATCAAATAATGGAGAGGAAAGCCTACTGATAAATGTCCAAAAGATGGCGGTAATAGTGCATTTAAAAATAGTGAAATTAAGGGGAAATATTTGTATAATCGAAAGAGACATTGGTTGACATATACACGTCGAACTAATAATGGATAGGACCTGAAGTTAAATGCCTCTTGATAAATTTCAATAGAATGACGGTTATAAGAATATAATCAGTGGCTCATGAATGAGTACAATCGAAAAGTCACAGGTTGAAATAGTCACGTCGATCAAATAATGGAGAGGACTTTACTTGAATGTCTATTCATAAATGTCCATATGAGAAAAGGATAAGTACTAAATCAATAGTAGGAGCATATTTTTTATGGACATGAGTTTGAGAACATTATAAAAATAAAATAATTAAGAAAGTAGGTACATTAAATCACTAAGGAATCGGGGTTAAGACAGTTATAGACAGGAGAATCAATGATAAGTGCATTTGGAAATGGATTTAGAAATTTGAAAGTAGTAATAATAAGGAAATAGACTTAGAAATTTAAATTTTAGATTAAAAATAGATTTAGGTCAATTTAAAGAACAATACAAGTGAAAAAGCTTTAGATAACTTTATAGTGCATTTAAAAATTAGTGAAACTAAGGAAAAATACATGTACAATCAAAAGAGTCATGTCAACGTCGATCTAAAAATGGAGAGGACTTTAACCTGAATGCCTTTAGATAAATGTTCATAAAACAACGATTATAGCAACAGAACCATTGGATCATGAATGTGTACAATCGAAAAGTCATGGGTTGACATATTCACGTCGATCAAATAATAGAGATGACGCGGATTAGAAAGTTTATTTATAAATGTCCATAGAAGGGCGGATATAGAAACAATACTGCAGTATCGATGGTTGGTGCAAATTGTTGTAGACACGAGTTGGAGGACATTAGAAAGACATTAGTTAATCCCGTAGGAAGATTAAATGTTCATAAGATAACGGTTATTGGAACAGAACCATTGGATCATGAATGTGTAAAATCGGAAAAGTCACGTGTTTACGTATTCATGTCGATCAAATAACGGAGAGGACATGGCTTTGAAAGTCTATGGATAAATGTCCATAGGAGGGCGGTAATAGGAACAGAATTACAGAATCGATGGTTCGTGCAAATTGTTGTAGACACGAGTTGGAGGACATCAGAAAAAGGCATTAGTTAATCCCGTAAGAAGATTAAATGTTCATAAGACAACAAATATTGGAACATTATGAAAAGACAATAATTAAACCTTATTATACATTAAATAGGTAAGGAATCACGATTAAGACGGTCATAGCAGGAGAATCAATGATAGGCGCATATAGAAATGGATTCAGAAATTTGGAAGTAGTAATATTCCGAAAATAGATTCGAAAATCTAAAATTTAGATTAAAAAATAGAATTATGTCATTTTAAGGAACGCGGCAAGATAAAAGGCTTAATATAATTGTATAGTGCAATTAAAAATAGTGAAACCAAGGAAAAATACGTGTACAATCAACAAGAGACGTGGTTTGATATATACACGTCGATCTTAAAATGGAGATGACTTAAACTTGAATGCCTTTAAATAAATGTTCAATAGGCAACAGTTATTGGAACAGAACTATTAGATAATGAATGTGTACAATCGAAAAAGTCACGGGTTGACATATTCACCTCGATCAAATAACGGAGAGTACGTGGATTTGAAAGTCTATTGTTAAATGACCATAGGAGGGCAGTATAAGTGCATTTAAAAATAGTGAAATTAAGGGCAAATATGTACAATCGAAAGAGTCATGGGTTAACATATACACGTTGATCAAACAATGGAGAGGACATGGATTTGAAAGGCTATTGATAAATGTCCAAAGGATGGCGATAATAGTGCATTTAAAAATAGTGAAATTATAGAGAACTATATATGCAACCGAAAGAGTCAATGGTTGACATTTACACGTCAAACTGATAATAAAGAGGACTTGAACTTGAATGCCTTTTTTGATAAATGTCAATAGAATGACGGTTATAAGAACATAATCGGTGGATCATGAATGTGGACAATCGAAAAATCACGGGTTGACATAGTCACGTCAATCAAATAATGGAGAGGACTTTAGCTGGGATGTCTATTTATAAATGTCCATAAAGGAATGATTATAGGAAGCGAATCATTTGTAGGTGCAAATTTTTTGTAGACATGAGTTTGAGGACATTATGAAAAGACAATGATTAAACATGTAGGGTGAATAAATTAGTAAAGAAACAAGATTAAGACGGTCATAGTAAAAAGAATCAATAATAGATGAACATGGAAATGGATTCAGAAATTTAGAAGTATTAATAATACGGAAATAAATCCGGAAATCTAAAATTTAGATTAAAAAAGAGATTTAAGTCATTTCAAAGAATGAGATGAAAAAATGATTAAAATAACTTTATAGTGCACTTAAAAATAGTGAAACTAAGAAAAAATACGTATAAAATCAAAAGAGTCACGGGTTGATGTATACACGTTGATTTAAAAAAGAAGAGAACTTAAACTTGAATGCCTTTAGATAAATTTTCATAAGACAACGATTATTGGAACAAAACCATTGGATCATGAATGAGTACAATCGAAAAAGTTACAGGTTCACATATTCACGTTGATCTGATAATGGAGAGGATGGGGATTTAAAAGTCTATTGATAAATATCTAAAAGATGGTGGTAATAGTGCATTTATTAAGAGTTAAATTAAAGGGAAATATGTGTACAATCGAAAGATTCATGGTTTGACATATACACGTCGATCTAATAATGGAGAGGACATGGATTTGAAAGTCTAATGATAAATGTCTAAAGGATGGCGGTAATAGTGCATTTAGAAATAGTGAAATTAAGGGGAAAATATGTGTATAATCGAAATAGTCATGGGTTGACATATACATGTCGAACTAATAATGGAGAGGACCTGAACTTATATGCTTTTTGATAAATGTCAATAGGATGGCGGTTATAAAAACATAATCAGTGGCTCATGAATGAGTATAATCGAAAAGTCAGGGGTCAACATAGTCACGTCGATCAAATAATGGAGAGGATTTGAGCTTGAATGTCTATTTATAAATGTTCATAAGAGAAACGATTATAGGAAGCGAATCAATAATTAATGCATATTTTTAGTTAACACTAGTTTGAGAACAATGTGACAAGACAATAATTAAACTTCCAGATTAAATTTGTAAGGAATCAAGATTAAGATAGTCATAGTAAAAGAATCAATGATAGGTGAAAATGGAAATGGATTCAGAATTTTGGAAGTAATAATAATACGGAAATAGATTTAAGTCATTTTAAAGAACAAGACAAGAGAAAAGTCATAAAATAACTTTATAGTGCAATTAAAAATAGCGAAACTAAGGAAAAATACGTATATAATCAAAAGAGTCACTGGTTGATATATACACGTCGATCTAAAAATTGAGAGGACTTAAATTTGAATGTCTTTAGATAAATATTTATAAGAAAACGATTATTGGAACAGAACCATAAGATCATAAATGTCTACAATCGAAAAAGTCGCGGGTTGGTATATTCACGTCGATCAAATAATGGTAATAATGCATTTAAAAAAGTGAAATTAAAGGGAAATATGTGTACAATCAAAATAGTCATGGGTTGACATATACACGATCAAATAATGGAGAGGATGTGGATTTGAAAGTCCATTGATAAATGTTCAAAAAAGGCAGTTATAGGAACAAAATTACAAAATTGATAGTTGGTGCAAATTATTGTAGACACGAGTTGGAGGACATTAGAAAAAGACATTAGTTAATCCCGTAGGAAGATTAAATTTTGATAACATAACAACTATTAGAATATAACCATTTGATCATGAATGTGTATAATGGAAAAGTCACGGGCTGACATATTCACGTCAATCAAATAATAGAGAGGACATAGATTTGAAAGTCTATTGATAAATGTTCATAAGAGGGTGGTAATAGTGCATTTAAAAATAGTGATATTAAAGGGAAATATGTGTACAATCGAAAAGGTCATGGGCTGATATATACACGTCAATTAAATAATAGAAAGGACGTGGATTTGAAGTCTATTGATAAATGTTCATAGGAGGGCAGTAATTGTGCATTTAAAAATAGTGAAAGGAAAAATATGTGTACAATCGAAAGATTCATGGGTTGACATATACACGTCGAACTAATAATGGAGAAAACCTGAACTTAAATGCCATTTGTTAAATTTCAATAGGATGACGGTTATAGGAACATAATCAGTGGATCATGAATGAGTACAATCGAAAAGACACGGGTTGACAGTCACGTCGATCAAATAATGGAGAGGACTTGAGCTTGAATATCTATTCATAAATATCCATAGGAGAAACGGATAAGAACCAAATCAATAGTAGATGCATATTTTTTATGGACACGAGTTTGAGAACATTATAAAAGACAATAATTAGGCCTGTAGATATATTAAATCACTAAGGAATCAGTATTGCGACAGTCATGGATTGGCAAATCAATGATATAAGCATTTGGAAATGAATTCAGAAATTTGAAAGCACTAATAATAAGGAAATATACTCAGAAATTTAAAATTTAGATTAAAAAATAGATTTAGGTCAATTTAAAATACAAGACAAATGAAAAAGCTTTAGATAACTTTATAGTGCATTTAAAAATAGTGAAACTAAGGAAAAATACGTGTACAATTAAAAGAGTCACATGTTGACATATACACGTTGATCTTAAAATGGAAAGAATTTGAACTAGAATGCCTTTAGATAAATGTTCATAAAACAGCGATTATAGCAACAGAACCATTGGATCATGAACGTGTACAATCGAAAAGTCATGAGTTCATATATTCACGTTGATCAAATAATAGAGAGGGCGTGGATTTGAAAGTTTATTGATAAATATCCATAGAAGGACGAATATAGGAAAAGAATTACAGAATCGACCGTTGGTGCAAATTGTTTTGGACACGAGTTGGAGGACATTAGAAAAAGGAATTAGTTAATCCCGTAGGAAGATTAAATGTTTATAAGACAGTGGTTACTATAACAGAACCACTGGATCATGAATATATAAAATTGAAAAGTCACGGGTTGACATATTCACGTTGATCAAATAATGGAAATGATATGTATTTGAAAGTCTATTGATAAATGTTCATAAGAGGGCAGTAATAGTGCGTTTAAAAATAGTGAAATTAAGGGGAAATACGTCTACAATTGAAAAGTTCATGCGCTGACATATACACGTTGATTAAATAATAGGGAGGACGTGGATTTGAAAGTCCATTGATAAATGTCCATAGGATGGTGGTAATAGTGCATTTAAAAATAGAGAAATTAAGGAAAAATATGTGTACAATCGAAAGAGTCCTGGGTTGACATACACACGTTGAACAAATAATGGAGAGGACTTGAACTTGAATGCCTTTTGATAAATGAAAATAGGACGACGGTTATAGGAACATGATTAGTGATCATGAATGTGTACAACTGAAAAGTCACGGGTTGACATAGTACCGTCGATCAAATAATGGAGAGGACTTGAACTTGAATGTCTATTCATAAATGTCCATAGGTAGAACGGTTATAGGAACTGAATTAATAGTATGTGCATATTTTTTGTAGACATGAGTACGAGCACATTATGAAAAGACAATAATTAAACATGTAGGTAGATTATATCAGTAAAGAATCAAGATTAAGATGGCCATAGACATGAGAATCAATGATAAATGCATATGGAAATAGATTTAGAAATTTGGTGGTAATTATACGGAAATAGATTCGTTAATCTAAAAGTTAGATAAAAAATTAAATTTAAGTCATTTCAAAGAACAAGACAAGAGATAAGGCTTAAAATAACTTCATAATGTATTAAAAAATAGTGAAACTAAGGAAAAATATATGTATAATCAAAAGAGTAACGGGTTGGTATATACACGTCCATCTAAAAATGGAGAGGACTTAAGCTTGAATGAGTTTAAATAAATGATCATTAGATAATGGTTATTGGAACAGAACCTTTGGATCATGAATGTGTACAATCGAAAAAATCACGGTTTGACATATTCATTCCGATCAAATAATGGAGAGGACGTGGATTTGAAAGTCTACTGATAAATCACGGGTTGGCATATTCATCACGACCGTGGAATCTGTTTTTCGTTCGAGGCTAAAACGAAACACGGAAATCCTAGTATATCCACTATTCTCATTTGTGTTGCTTCTGCTGTGATCTGTGATGTTTATCATTGCGTGAGACGAATGGCTATATATAGATTATATATAATAAGCGTTGCTTATGTTTTGCATTTGTGCTAGTCCTGTCCCCGCCTTGCTGTAAGTTAAGTAACCTTACGGTGAATACCCGGGACCCTATGGCAAATGCGGATGGCATAAACGTACGTTCTATTTACGTTTCTTTTGCAATGATAGGGTTAATTGATGGGACCACATTAATTCTAATTAGTGCAAAGAAACAAACCAAAAGTTTAAAGTTGTTAGAACAATTTAAAAACAACTTTTAAATATGGATCCTAAACCACTCCTTTTAAAAGCCATTCGGTTCCTTTGACTATATCAAGTTCATTATGTTCATGGTTTTTGCCAAAACCAGTCGTAGCCCTCCATCATTTCAGATAGGTATCCACTAGCATTCAAGCTATGTATTTTGACCTTCACCAAAGCATAGTGAATGGTAACTAATGGATATTTATCTATAGTATAGATAGATGCATTAATCTAGGACAGACGTACAACCATTTTGGCCTTCGTTAGGGTTTGTACGAATGTTTCTAGGTTAACCAGGACAATGACAGGTAGAACTTGACTTGCGACTTATGATATTTTGGCCTTCGTCAAGGTCATAAGCGCTTGGGGCAAAAACCACATCGGGAGTTTCAAAGGAAAAGGAAACCTGCTAGTTTTGCATACCTTCCGGAGTGCAATGATTTTGGTAGGATTTCTTCAAAGTTATCACACAATGATAGTTTGATCCCGATCCCATGGTGACTAATTATTATTACTTTTCGGGAGATTTTTTCACTTTACGATCAATGCAACAACCCGTAGGTGTCTAAAAAGGTGTTAGCAGGGCAACGCTTCCAGGAAAAAGAGGTTATGTAATTAAGGAATATCACGAAAGCGTTGTAAAACCTCCCTCGAAATACCGACACTCACCTGGCCAAAAGGTTAAAGCAAGAATTGTAACGTGGGATTAATCCCGACTAATTCTTCTTTTATGGTTTGAAGGAGAATTCAAGAAAACAGTGGGAGACATCTTGTTTAGATAAACTAAAAAACAATCTAAACTTGCAAGAGCATCTATGCTGAGTGTTCCTTCTCTCTGTGTTTCTTCTTTCTCCTAATTGCAGCGACCAAGATGGTCGGGCTTAAGTTACTATTAGATAAAAACATATTGATGGGGCCGAACTATAAAGATTGGTTAAAGAATGTCTAAATGGCCATTACTTATGATAAGCTGGGCTACCTCTTTACTACTAATGCTCCGGCCGTTTCAGGTCCAAATTCCACTGTCGCGGACATTGAGATCCACAAGACTTTGGATATTGACTGTGCAAAAGCGAAGTGTCTCGTGCTGGCCTCCATAGATAATAAACACCGGAGACGGCATGAGAAGATGGACTTAGCTTCCATCTTCCTTCATATCAAAGATTTATATGGAGATCAATCTCGTATCATAAGATACGAGACCTTGAAGAAGATTTTTTAGGCGAGATTGGCTATCGGGTCATATGTAGGAGACCACGTCATTAAGATGATCATCCTCATTGAAGAGCTCGCGGACCTTGGGACCACGTTGGAGAACGAGTTGTACACGGACTTGATTATACAGTCCCTCTCCTCTACCTATGCCCAGATTATATTGAATTTCAATATACAAGGAAAGGAAGTTACAATTTCAGAGCTGCTCAACATATTGAGGAGTGCAGAGGGCACCCTAAAGAAATCCAGAAGCTCTGCTTGTTGGGGAACCTTCTTCCTTTAAATCCAAGGCGAAAGCCAAAAGGAAGAAGAAGAAAGTCCCCACCAAACCGAAAGACGGTGTCGTTAAGATACAGGAGAAAGGCAAGGCAAAAGTTGAGGGGCCAATAGTGGCAAAGGAGGAATGCTTTTATTGTCACAAGAAAAGTCATTTGGAAGAAGGACTGCAAGGCTTGGAAAGCCAAGAACCAGGATTCGAAGCAAGTTGTGGTTTCAGCTTCAGGTGTGTTTATGATTGAGAACTGTTTGTCAATAAACTCTACTTCCTGGGTATTGGATACTGGTTCAGGATCTCATATCTGTAATTCTTTACAGGCACTGAGAAGCCGTAGAGTTTTGAAGGCCGGTGATACGACCTTCAGGGTTGCAAACGGAGCGAGCATGGATATTGTTTCCGTAGGGGAATATCACCTAGGATTGATAAGTGGAAACATTTTGATTTTGCGCAACTGTTTTTTGTACCTACTATGACATGTAATATCATTTTTGTATCTTTACTATCTAAAAAAGTTATTATTTTACATTTGTAAGTGATGCTGTTAACATTTAACTTAATCATAGCTTGATTGGGGCTGGTACACTAGACAACGGTATAAACGTATTAAATCAATATCAAGTTTTCAATGTCCATAACACACTTAAAAGAAAGACTCCAGAATTAAATCAAGTTTTCTTATGGCATTGTAGACTAAATAATATCAATGAAACACGGTTGACGAAGTTACATAAAAATGGATATTTGGATCCGTTTGAGTATCTATCTTATGTAATTTGGCAATCATGTATCAAAGTAAAGATGATAAAGACTCCGCTCACTGGACACGGAGAAAGAGCTACCGAGCTCTTGGGACTCATACACAGCGACGTGTGAGGTCCAATGTCTACACATGCAAGAAGTGGTTTTTCCTACCTTATTACTTTTACCGATGATTTCTCTAGGTATGGACATGTATTTTTGATGAAACATAAATACGAGGCCCTTAAGAAATTCTAGGAGTACAAGAATGAAATGGAAAAACAAACAGACAAAAGTATCAACCACAGTCTATTACTGAAACCTTAGTAGAACCCGAAGTTTCAAAAGAACTGGAGTAGCTGCACCATCCGCAGATCTAGTAGGTAGTCTCATCCGTCTGAGAAATTCTATGGTTTTCTCGTAACAGGAGATAGAGAGGATTGCATCATCGATGATGATGAGCCTACTAGTTTTCAGCAGACCATTACGAGCAGAGACTCAGTAAAGTGGTTGGATGCTATGCGGTCTGAGATGGAATCCATCTACACCAACAAAGTTTGGATTTTGGACATTGCACCTTTAGGAGTAAAACCCGTAGGCTATAAATGGATCTTCAAAAAGAAGATTGGCGCAGATAGACAGGTTGAAACCTATAAATCTAAACTTGTAGCAAAAGGTTTTCTTCTGAGACCTGGCTTGGACTATGATAAAATCTTTTCTCCAGAGGCTATGCTTAAATCCATCCGGATCATACTTGCCATTGCTGCCTTCCATGATTATGAAATCTGGCAGATGGACGTAAAGACCGCTTTTCTAAATGGAAGTTTGGAAGAGTGGGTTTATATGGATCAGCCAGAGGGCTTCATAGAGAGCGAAAGCAGCGGAAGAGTGTGCAAGTTGCTTAAATCCATTTATGGATTAAAGCAGACATCGCGGAGTTGGAACATTTGTTTTGATGAGATGGTCAAAGAATTTGACTTTATCAAAAATATAAATGAACTATGTATTTATAAGAAAATTGGAGCAAGAATTATTGTATTCCTCGCTTTGTATGTGGATAACATTCTCTTGATAGGAGATGGCATTCTCTATATAGGAAATGACATTTCTAAGCTACAATCGGTCAAAAGTTTCTTATCACAGAAGTACTCCATGAAAGACCTGGATGATGCTTCCTACATTCTGAGGATCGAGATCTATCGTGATAGATCTGAGAGGATGTTGGGATTTTCACATTTCAGGTACATTGACACCATACTGAAGAGATTTAGTATGAAATATTCCAAGCGCGGTAATTTACCCTCTTGTCATTGAATCACCTCTCCAAAGTGATGTCTCCCAAGACTGATTTGGAGAGAGATCGCATGAGTATTATACCCTACGCTTCAACGGGTAGGATCTATAATATATGCGATGTTATGTACCAGACCGGATGTAGCTTATGCATTGAGCGTGTTAAGCTGGTATCAGTCAAACCCGGGGAGAAGCACTGGTTAGCAGTAAAGAACATTCTCAAGTACATGAGAAGGACTAAGGAGATGTTCTTGGTATATGGCAGTAAAGACCTCCAGATTGAGGCCTTCGTTGACTCCAGCTTCCAAAGTGACAAAGATGACTCCAAATCCATGTCGGATTATGTATTCACCCTCAATGGAGGGACATTCTGTTAGAAGAGCTCCAAACAGGACACCGTAGCTGACTCGACAATGGAGAAAGAGTATATCGTTGCTTATGACACCGCATAAGAAGCTGTCTGGATGAGAAAGTTCATTTCAGAACTTCAAGTGGTTCAGTCCATTGTTGACCCAATACCTTTGTATTGTGACAACAACGGGGCTATTGTTTTAGCGAACCATGGTCCCATCAGAGATCTAGACACATCTTGAGGTAGTATCACATGATCAGGGGAGCTCGTGGATCGCCGGGAGATCGAGGTGCGGAGAGAAGACACGAAGGACGGCACTGCAGATCCACTCACAAATGCCATCCTTCAGACACAGTTCGAGAGGCTATTCGAGATGATAGGTCCACGATACGCCAATACATGTCCTTAGTGCAAGTGGGAATTGTTAGGTATATATGCCCTAGATGCCATTATTGTATGGTACATGATTGTATATTATATTTTGGGAGCTTAGGATGTATATGTATAAGACAGTCTTGCTCAATATGATAGTTTGCTATCTTGTTTGTATCTATCTTAACATGTGTATATGTTCTTTTTACATATCGTTAATACATGTTGATAGAGCCCTTAGGATGTTTGCTTGACTACCATCGTTATGATAGCAATCATACTTGTGGGAGCTGGGTAGTTTATAAGCACATCCTTGAAATTGTCCCTAGTCGTAGGATTATTGAGACTGGGCATCGATACTCCAGAGTAGACTAGTGTATATGTTTCTTATCCCTATCATGGGAGATAGCCGGTCCCGCAGCCATTGGTATATGGTACTAAAGAGAGTATACATGTGCTCATTAGCTTATGAGTTACACTGGACCTACTTGCTAGGAACTGCTATTTAGTATTATACCTATCGTCGGATACCAATTCTCTGGTGACATAAGTATAACTTAGTCCGATGACTTGACATCACCATTAGTCTCGAGTGTGTTCTCACTATACATAGATTACTACCCTACCATGGCTTTAAAGAGTCGTTCAAACCGGTAGTAGTTGGGTGCAGTCCAAAGCACTTGGTGGCAGTAGGTGATAGAAGGGATTCGTTGCTCCTGGTATAGGGAGTTGATATCGCGCTGTGTATGGTTGGCCGATACTACAGATCCCTAGCCAGGACAAGTGAGATTTATTGGTAGATACACCAGTAGTTTCTTAAGTTGTATTAGGTTCCACATCGACATGATTTGTCATGCTAATTAGAGTCTGACGTTTACCACCCCTAGGCCCGATATGCGATACTCTTTGTCACGCCCCGCTTCCTAGAGTGCGCTAAGATCGGCACATGACAGAGCCAACCATGCTACCTGTGGCTAGGAAACATCCCTCCACAGTCACATCACGGCTGTCTATAGGATATCAAGAACAGTAGAAATAAATAATCTATCTAGTACATGTCCATCTGCCAGAATAAAGAGTCAAGAAATAATATGCGGAAGCAATAAAATCCAAATAATAATAACATCTGGAAAGTACGTCCCAAATACGGGCTCACATCAGGAAATGAAAGTACGGAAATAAACTAAACTAAGCTAGATACTAACAGGATCCTCACTGCTCGGCCTGACGGCTGAAATACTCCCGATCACCTGCGAAAGAGATAAAGGATCCGGGCCATGCAAAACCCAGACGTCAGTGCGTCATAGTATCAAACAATAAAATATAATCAGGAGGAAACAAGATATGCAGGCATGAGTATGAACAGTAATAAGGGTATAACAGTAATACGAATATGGAACAATGAAGTGTATAAGCACACGTGACGTGCGGTGAGTAATCTGAACTAAACTACTGGGTTAATTACTCTCAAGTCTTTGAAATAAATTTAATGAATCGTTGATGTAACTCAATAGTATCCGTGCATGCCCGGGACCACTGTCCAGATTCTCGGGCTAAAACCGAGACGTGCCGCTAAGCACAAAACAGGAAACATGTACAGATGAATGATGTCGGCAGCATTATCCCAGGACTGGCCTAGCCCCCAAAACTGATCAGTATAAGCGTCGAACTATTGAGTTATAAGTCAAGTTTCATTATTAATTTCCCCTTACCCCCAAAACTAAGCCTCGCTTCTGATCGTGATACCCGATTCTTATCGCACTTCTGGAGGAGTTTACAGGAAAGTTTGGGGACGTGATTGAAGTTTAGCACCACTTATCATCCTCAGACCGATGGCTAGTCGGAGAGAACGATCCAAACTCTTGAAGGCATGTTGAGAGCTTGCATGTTAGACTTCAAGGGTTCATGGGAGGATCATCTACACTTGGTAGAGTTTTCGTAAATAACAGCTTTCAAGCGACTATTCAGATGGCTCCATTCGAAGCATTGTATGGGCACAAGTGTCGTTCACCTGTTTGTTGGGACGATATTGGAGAACGAAAATTGTTGGGACCGGATTTGATCGTGCAAACAGTAGAGAAGGTTAATACTATCCGGAATCAAATGAAGGTAGCGCAGGATCGACAGAAGAGTTGGGCCGCTACATCGAGAAGACCTCTAGAATTCGCTGTTAGTGATCTTGTATTCTTGAAGATATCACCGACTACAGGAGTGATTCATTTGGGAGTCGAGGAAAGCTTAGTCCTCGATTCGTGAGGCCTTTCAAGATTATGGAGCGTATTGGAGAAGTGGCTTATCGATTGGCGTTACCACCATCTTTGGCGAATGTTCATGACGCATTTCATGTATTTTAACTTCGTAAGTATGTTCGAGATGGGACGCACGTGCTAGATCATTCGGAGCTGACTGTAAGGGAGGCTTTGACCTTTGAGGAACGACCGATGTCGATTGTTGATCGATGAGAAAAGGTCCTCAAGAACAAGGTTATCTTGCTCGTACTTGTTTCATGGGGGAATCGCTTGCACAGAGGATCGACTTGGGAACGAGAAGACGAGATTCGACAGAAGTTTCCAGTTCTCTTCCTGTAGTTTCATGTTTGTTTATCTTTTCTTGTTTTGGGAATTTCGAGATCGAAATTATTTTTGTAGTTGGGTATAATGTAACACCCTAGTTCATTTATACCAGTTCTATTTTGGGTGTTTCTTTATTTATGGTTATTTCTTGATTTATTGTGTTTTAGATGCGAATAGTGTAATTGGCATCCGTATTGCATCCGACCCGACCAGCTTGCTGGAAACCAGTTTTGATTCCTGTTTATCTTTTATCTCGGCTTGTTACGTGGATCCGTGCACTTTCATATTTTATACTGCATACTGGCATTTTATCTGGCATCTGCATTTTAATATAACATTTAAAGTCGAATAAAATATTTTAAAATTATTTAGCATGGCCTGCATGATACCCCTAACCCTGTCGTAGCATCCGCGCATCTTGTTCTCGTCCCGTTCAGTGAAACGGACTCGTTTGGATAGATACGTGCACGCTACGTGTATCCATTCTTGGGGGTATGCTTTTTCGTGACCCGGATATCCTACTTTGTTTTTGGTTGGTACGCATATTATCCGTATTTTAAAACTAGATTTTTAGACCCGACCTGGGCGTATTTTGGACTATTTTTGTATTAGCCAAAAACTCAAAATTTACTAATATTATATTTGTAAATAATTCTAACCGTTTAAAATTTTTATTTAACTAAAAAGATTTTTTTAAAAAAATCTAATCAACAGAAACTCTCTCTGTCTCTCTCCTCTCTCTCTTTTTCACTATAATTATATATTTTTTAATCTCAAAATTTTTCACAAACCCATTTTAAACTCACGTCTTCCCCACCTCCTTCTTCTTCTATATTTTTCCCGCCGCTGCCCTCGCTTGCACTCGTCGCCGCCTTCCCCCCGTGCGACGCCGTCGCCGCCTCCACCCTTGTCATCGTCGACTCCTTGACCACCACCTCACCTCTCTCTTTCGTCCTTCTCTTTTTCCTTCCCTGCACATCCACCGCACCAGCAACCCAACCCGACACCTATCGCCTCCACCGCCGGAACCCCGTCGATGACCGTACCCCGTCATCCTCATCACTACCTTCGAATCCTGACACCATCATCACCACCATCACCTACAACCCAATCCAAGCCAACCCTACACACCCGAGAACCCATTGCGGCCACCTCCTCGGTCGTCGTCGCCCTCATCGCCGACCACCTCGTCTCAACCCCTCGTCACCATCCCTGTCTCCTCACCTCCTTCTCTCTTCCCTTCAACCCCTCTCTTCTTCCGAGCCGACTGCAACTACACCCACAGCCCTCGCTAAAACCCACTGCCTTTTGACGTAGACCTCGCCGTTGATGGCTCATCGTCGTCGTCGTCTCCCCTGCCTCGCCTCTGTCCCCAAACACTAACTCCAGAGTAACACCTTCATCTTCTTCTCTTTCTCCTTCTTCTTCTCCTCCTTCAAATTCTTCTTCTCTTTTCTCTTTCTTGAATTCTTGTTTTCCTGTCATCGCCGGAGCCATGCCGCCACCGACGATCCGGACGAACCATACTATCACCACAGTACCACTACAATACCAAAATTATACCATCACCACTTCCATGTCACGATCGTGTCGCGGCCAGATCGTGTCCAGATCGCGACCAGACCATGCACCAGATCGTGTCCAGTTGCGACCAGACCACCATCAGACCATGCACCAGATCGTCTCCAGATCGCGACCAGACCATGCACCAGATCGCAACATACCATGCACCATATCCAGATC
Source organism: Agapanthus africanus (assembly GCA_030015575.1). NCBI lineage: Eukaryota > Viridiplantae > Streptophyta > Magnoliopsida > Asparagales > Amaryllidaceae > Agapanthus > Agapanthus africanus. The sequence goes on from CM057339.1 coordinate 307,747,079, forward strand.
GTGCCATGACGGTGTCATCACCGTACTCGGACCGTGTCATGCCATGTGCCCTGCTCCTGTGCCACGTCATGCCCGCTTCGTGCTCAGCCCATGCCACTTGTGTGCCACCATCGCACCAGTCCCGTGTTACCGCAAGACCCAGCACCGTGTCGTGCCGTTTCACACACCGTATTGTGTTATGTCGCACCAGGCCGCCTGCATATCGACCATTGTTTCTGAGGGAAGTTTATCTTGCTACATGTTATAATACATATTGTGCATCCATGTTTTATTGTGTACCCATACTATTAATTTTATATATCTAGTTGCATGCCATGCCAACTTAATTCATATTACCGTTACATTAGTACCCCATGCTTGATAATGTGCATCCTACATAGTCATGATATAACCCCTGATAGATAATTGTGCACCCATGCTTCTACAGTACATCCGTACTTTTACTGTGATTCGATACTTGCTACATTTTACTGTTGGGCATCCACGTGATACATGTACACTACCTGCCATGACCTGATATACCACTACTTGACATGTTACCTGATCTTGTTTCTAATGCCGACAATCCTGACATGTTGTCCTGATGGTCGTTACTGTTGTCTGCATAGACAAAATCTGTACCTGCTCGATCCTGTATTAGCATTAGATATTGATTAGCAATACCCGACTTGAACACATAACCTTAGGGGTAAGGGAAAATCAAGAATGCAACCGAACGTAACTCAAAGGGCTATTATATTGTTTGCCGTTTTTCCGGGCGTTACGGAATATATTGTTTGCCATTTTTCTGGGCGTTACGGAATATATTGTTTGCCGTTTTTCCGGGCGTTACGGAATAATCCTGTTACCGTGGTCTCGTGGGGAATGAACGGGGCATAGACCGATGGGTTACGATGAGGATTACATTAATTTATTTCGAAGACTTTAGAATAGATAACCCAGTAGTATAGTTTAGATTACTCACTACACTTCACCTGCACGTATACACTTCACTGTTCCATATTCATGTTACTGTTATACTCGTATTACTGCTCATACTCATGCCTGCATATCTTGTTACCTCCTGATTATATTATTGTTGATATTATGACGCACTGACGTCTGGGTTTTGCATGGCCCAGATCCTCTATCTCTGTCGCAGGCCGTTCAGGAGTATTTCAGCCAACAGGCCGAGCAGTGAGGATCCTGTTAGTATCCAGTTTAGTTTAGTTTCTTTCCATATTTTCATTTCCTGATGTGAGCCCATATTTGGGACGTACTTTCCATATTGTTATTGTTTATTGGATTTATTGCTTCTACATATTATTTCTTGACTCGTATATCCCGGCATATGAACATGCACTAGATAGTTTATTTTATTTCTACTGTTCTTGATATTTATAGACAGCCGTAATGTGACTGTGGAGGGATGTTTTCGAGCCACAGGTAGCATGGTTGGCTCTGTCACATACCGATCTTAGTGCACTCTAGTAAGTGGGGCATGACAGGGTTTGTTTGGTATCAGAGCGATAGGATTTAGGTTAATCGGGTTTGGTTCTTTTGTAGTTGGGTATTGGACCCAATACACGAATCAGAAAACCCGTAATTAGGAACATGTCCCGCCACATTGTTCTCGGGATTCTTGAATCTTATCTTTCTCTTGACCCTTTGTCTTGACGATATGCAAACAACTTTGCATCTCAGCTTGAAATCTTTTGGTTTCCTATTGTTTCTCTCGTCCTATTACTTTGATTCTGATACTAGGATTTGGGCGACTTAAACGGAGTTATGTAATTGTACCTATGAACTGCAGCATGGTTACAATACGGTACTCTATTTAAGTAACTTGGAGTCCTGGTCTTGATTCATTTCTTTGTTTCGTGGTCATTATATTACCTTGCTTATCTCGGCTTCATTGCTTACCAGTTTATGTTTTATCGCAAGCTTGGATCCTGTTTATCGTGCTAATCTTCTTCAGCATCTTGGCTTCAGATGAAGTTGTTTTCGGGTATCCTACTTGTTCATGATTTTCCCGCATTAGCATTATTTGATTCAGGTGCATCCCATTGTTTGATGTTGTCTTGGGAATGGATTTTCTCGACACTTTCCACGCTCACATTGATTATAGGGCAAGGAAAGTGATTTTCCAGATTCTCGGACATCCGGAGTTTGTTTTTGCTGGAGGAAGTAGTTCTGTCGGGCCAGTCGAGTTTAGGGCTAGGCCGACAAACGGTGTTCTTTCGTCGATGGAAGTTGATAAGGAGGAAGCGCCAGCTGTAGTTCGAGAGTTCAAGGACATCTCGGGTTTACCGCCAAAACGAGATGTGGAGTTCGCGATCGGTCTTGTTCCTGGTGCAGCGCCAATTTCAAGGGCGTACTATCCGATGGCACCAGTGGAGTTGGAAGAAGTAAAGAAGCAGGTTACCGAATTGCTAGAGAATGATTGGATTCACAGCAGTAATTCACCTTGGGGAGCTCTAGTTCTTCTAGTCAAGAAGAAAGATGGCACAAGGAGGATGTGCATCGATTATCGAGAATTAAAACGGATGACTATTAAGAACAAGTACCCGATCTCTCGCATTGGCGAATTTTTCGAGCAACTTAGTGGAGAGAGGGTATTCTCGAAGCTGGATTTGCGACCCGGATATCAGCAAGTTCGAGTTAAATCAGAAGATATTTGCAAGATTGCGTTCCGAACTCGATATGAACATTACGAGTATTTAGTGATGCCATTCGGAGTCACGAATGCACTGGCGATATTTATGGACTTGATGAACCGAATCTTTTCACTGTTCTTGGACCAGTTTATAGTGGTGTTCATCGATAATATTCTGGTCTACTCGAGGAGCCTAGAAGAGCATGCAGAACACTTGAAGATCGCATTGCAAACATTGAGGCATGAAAGATTGTATGCGAAGATGAGCAAGTGCGAGTTTTGGCTCAAAGAAGTAAAGTTTTGGGGGCATGTCATATCCGGAGATGGAATCACCGTTGACCCTGAGAAGATTGTAGCAGTTCAGGATTGACCGATTCCGAAGAACGTAGCAGAGATCAGAAGTTTTCGTGGACTTGCCGGATATTACAGAAGATTCGTGGAGAATTTTGCTCGATTGGCTGAGCCTTTGACCAAGCTTACGCGAAAGGAAGTACAGTTCATATGGACAGATGGTTGTGCGTCAGCTTTTGAGGCGTTGAAGTAAAGATTGATAACTGCTCCTATTTTGACCGCACCAGACGGTTCAGGAGCATTGGTGATTCACAGCGACGCGCCTGGAAAAGGTTTAGGATGTGTTTTGATGCAGCATGAGAAAGTTATAGCTTACGCATCGCGGCTGTTGAAGACCCATGAGAAGAATTACCCAACTCATGATTTGGAGCTTGTAACAGTGATTTTCACTTTGAAGATTTGGAGATACTACTTATTGGGCGAAAGGGTCGAAGTAATCACCTATCACAAAAGCCTAAAGTATGTGTTCACGCAGAAAGAGCTTAACATGAGCTAGCGTAGATGGTTGGAGCTGATGGCTGACTACGATCTTGATCTTAAGTACCATCCAGGGAAAGTTAATGTAGTGCCGGATGCTCTTAGTCGGTTGCCAGCAATTCGGATGTTGACTGCACAGAAGGAGCTTATCGAGAATTTTCAGAGATTCGAGTTGGAGATCGTGTTACCGCATTCTTTGGGACAGTTGATGCAGCTGCAAGTACAGTCTTCGTTGATCGATAATATTAAAGCAGCGCAGTCACATGACCCAAGATTACAAAAGTTTCGAGAACAGGTTGAAGCGGGACTTCGAACGGATTTGTTGATTCATGAAAATGGTTCGTTGCGATATGCTAGCTGTTTGTGTGGGGAGAAAGGAGATATTCGCGAAGAAGTTATGAAGGAGGCACACTGTAACATTTCAAAAAAATAAAAAATTATTTTTGGGGATTTTTTATAATTTAATAATAAAATATTGAATATTTTAATAAGCGGTATAATTAAATACCGATAAACTGGGAAAAAATTTGAAAAATTATAGCAATTACTAAAAAGGATGTTTTATGTGAATTATGCAAATTTTAAGTTTTTATGATTAATTATATGCTAATTTAGTGCTAATCGCGATTAAAAATCGCTAATCGGATTTTAAGCATATTTTGTGCAAAACATGCACCATATCATTTTACATTTGTTACATTTATTTCTATGGCTTGACTTCATGTTCTTTTTACCATGGTTGTTGTTTTTAAGTTAAGAGAGGGAAAATAGAAAAGAAAAGAATAAAGAAATAGGTATGGGTGAGAGAGAGAAAGGTGAGGGTTTATGTTGACTTGGTCTTGATCCATCCCCCATCATTATTGCACTCATTTTCCTCTCCCCTCTCCTCTTCTTTCTACTGCTGTCGTTGCCCCTCCTCTCCTTCTCCACAAAATCCCCCAAAACACCATGCTAATCACCTCAAAACCCGAGTCCCTTTTCATTAAAAAGATGCACAAGCTCAAGGGAAGCACATTGGACCAAGAAAAATCAAATTTTGAGGACTTTGGGCAACTCAAGAAAATTCTTGAGTTGCCAAATGAAGTATTTTCTGAACCTTTAGCTTGGTATTTCCATTACTTTTACCCCCATGTTAGATTAGAACCGATATCGTGTGGTTTCGGTGAACTTTGAAAACTCTAGTTAGGGTTTAGGGAAATTTTGGGTAGTAATGTGCAATTGAGCTCAGTAAAGGCCACACAAACCCCCTAGTGCTAGAATTCAGGCCTAAAACAGAGACTAGAACACCGGAATACAGATTTAGAAAAGCCGATATCGGGAAATTGTGGAATCTGTGAGGGCTAAATGGAATCTGCTAACATCCGGAGCCTCTGAAAATTATTTTGCAAGGACAGTGATACATGCTGGCACCCAGAAAGCTAACCCCAAAACCCTAGCCCCTATCTCCCAATTCTGGCCGCAGATTTAATCTGTATGGCCGCAAATTGCGGCCTGGGTCCCACCATTTTGATCCGTGTTGGTTCTGTAGCTTTATCTTATGTAAACTAGACCCTTGGCATATACAAAATTGACCAATTTGACCTAGGATAAAATCTGGGACCTTTTTCCTAAGTTGCCGTTTTGATTCGGAGTTTCGTTTTGCGTATTTTGAATTCTGGATTTCTAGTATTGTGTTTTACCTCGATCTTTTGACGTTTGTACGACGATATCGAGGATTGTTTGATGGTTTTGAAAGCGTAGTCCATAGGTTCTAACCTATAGGCCTTAGCGCGTCGTTTGGTTTTCTCGATGTGATTTTAAGGTGCATTTGTGATTTTGTTATCTTGTAGGTACCTTCTCGAGGGCTTCATACGATGAAGAAGATGAAGGCGACATCGACACCGACACGTAGGATGCAAGGTGAGTAGATTATATCTACGAGGGAAGTCGGGTGGATGGCGTATACTGCAATTCGATGTTTAGTATACTATATATATACTACATATATAAATATGATAGCATTATGTGTGACATGGATATTCTAGATGTGATTAGGTGTACTATGGATAGATTAGGGTTTAGAAGTAAACTAGTATAGTTTCCTAGTTGTGGACCCTAGAATAGGTTTACACCCACACACACACATGCTTGCTTGTTATACTTATACCTGGATGATGAGGATAGTGTATGATATTTGGAGATGAGTCGATGAGATTGGGCATAGTGCCATGAGATCGGTGATATAATGTGATTCGTATTCAGGATACGACATGAGATTTTAGCGGGCCTTTGGACGTGTGTTTCACACACGCATTTATATTTATATAGATGGTATCGATTTGTACTAGACTTAGATCAGTACCCTAGATCATGAGATATGATGATAAGGATACCGGATAATTAATGAGATGAATGTGATATTGACCCGTACCTAGCTTTTAGGATGCCGTACGATGAGTTACCGTACGAGCTTTATTTGATGATAAGATCCACACTCATGACTCGAGGATGTCATATGATATTGTATCATACGTGGTACCTTTGAGGCGGGACACCGACTATTATATTTATATATATGTATATATCGACTCAGATTTAGGTGGTTTCCATACCCCTCCCGATTGACTTGTTAGTTAGATCTGTAGTTGCTTAGTAGATGTTATGCTAGACCGATGAGTAGTTAAAGACAGGCAAAAAGATTCTACGGATATTTTCAAAAGACGCACATTTTCTTAAAAACACCGTAGCCCTTAGTTTCCTAAAAACCCCGATTTGTTTTCTTTCAAATGGCAAAACAGTATGACATGGATACATTGATGTATATTCTACACTGTTGTGTTTATTATTCATTTGCCGCATATTCTTACTGTTTGCATCACATTGCATGTTAAATATGTTATTTGTTATATTAAAACCATGCTGTTAGGACACTAGCACCATTATCGATGATGCGTATGTTCCACGTACACCTGCTTGCCGGCTCACACACTTCATCATCGATAATTGCCTTGTCACTACACTGTAGGACTGTTGCATTCAGGATATGATCCCTTGCATGGCATACTTGTGTACTTACATACTGTACACTCATACTTGTGCACATACCTATTGTACACTCATACTTGTGTACTTACATATTGTACACTCATACTTGTGCACCTACATATTGTACACTCATATTTGTGTAATTACATACTGTACACTCATACTTGTGCACATACCTAGTGTACACTCATACTTGTGTACTTACATATTGTACACTCATACTTGTGCACCTACCTGTTGTACACTCATACTTGTATACATACGTAATTGAACATACATAGATGATTCTGGCTTGATTTGGAGATTTGGGAACCGCAAGATACTTTTTAAAATTGATTCATTTTAAAAGGGCGGTTTCCCTCAATATGTGCATATTACTATTCCATGTTACATGATATACTGATATGCTTACATTTCTTTATTATGTCGCATATATCATGCCTTATGATTGTACGCATTGAGATATATTGTTTCCATGATATTTCTGGATTTGGGAACCGTGGATATTTCAAAAGAAACTATGTATTGTTTTAAAAACCGTGGGTATTTCATGTTTGTTTATCTTTTCTTGTTTTGGGAATTTCGAGGACGAAATTCTTTTTGTAGTTGGGTATAATGTAACACCCTAGTTCATTTATACCAGTTCTATTTTAGGTATTTCTTTATTTATGGTTATTTCTTGATTTATTGTGTTTTGGATGCGAATAGTGTAATTGGCATCCATATTGTATCCGACCCGACCCGCTTACTGGAAACCAGTTTTGATTCCTGTTTATCTTTTACCCCGGCTTCTTACGTGGATCCGTGCACTTTCATATTTTATACTGCATACTGGCATTTTATCTGGCATCTGTATTTTAATATAACATTTAAAGTCGAATAAAATATTTTAAAATTATCTAGCATGGCCTGCATGATACCCCTAACCCTGTCGTAGCATCCGCGCATCTTGTTCTCATCCCCTTCAGTGAAACGGACTCGTTTGGATAACTACGTGCACGCTACGTGTATCCATTCTTGGGGGTATGCTTTTTCATGACCCGGATATCCTACTTTGGTTTTGGTTGGTACGTATATTATCCGTATTTTAAAACTAGATTTTTAGACCCGATCTGGGCGTATTTTGGACTATTTTTGTATTAGCCAAAAACTCAAAATTTACTAATATTATATTTGTAAATAATTCTAACGGTTTAAAATTTTTATTTAACTAAAAGGATTTTTTTAAAAAAAATCTAATTAACAGAAACTCTCTCTGTCTCTCTCTCCTCTCTCTCTCTTTCACTATAATTATTTATTTTTTGATCTCAAAATTTTTCACAAACCCATTTTAAACTCACGTCTTCCCCACCTCCTCCTTCTTCTAAATTTTTCCCGCCTCTGCCCTCGCTCGCGCTCGCCGCCGCCTTCCCTCCGTGCGACGTCGTCACCGTCTCCACCCTCGTCATCGTCGACTCCTCGACCACCACCTCACCTTTCTCTCTTTCGTCCTTCTCTTGTTCCTTCCCTGCACATCCACCGCACCAGGAACCCAACCCGACACCCATCGCCTCCACCGCCGGAACCCCGTCGACGACCGTACCCCGTCATCCTCATCACCACCTTCGAATCCTGACACCATCATCACCACTATCACCTACAACCCAACCCAAGCCAACCCTACACACCCGAGAACCTATTGCGGCCACCTCCTCGGTCGCCGTCGCCCTCATCGCCGACTACTTCGTATCAACCCCTCGTCACCATCCCTGTCTCCTCACCTCCTTCTCTCTTCCCTTCAACCCCTCTTTTCTTCTGAGCCCACTGCAACCACACCCACAGCCCTCGCCAAAACCCACTGCCTTTTGACGTAGACCTCGCCGTCAACGGCTCATCGTCGTCGTCGTCTCCCCTGCCTCGCCTCTATCCCCAAACACCAATTCCAGAGCAGCACCTTCATCTTCTTCTCTTTCTCCTTCTTCTTCTTCTCTTTTCTCTTTCTTGAATTCTTGTTTTCCGGCCATCGCCGGAGCCATGCCGCCGCCGATGATCCGGACGAACCATACCATCACCACAGTACTGCTATAATACCAAAATTATACCATAACCACTTCCATGTCACGACCGTGTCACGGCCAGATCGCGACCAGACCATGCACCAGATCGTGTCCAGATCGCGACCAGACCATGCACCAGATCGTCTCCAGATCGCGACCAGACCACCACCAGACCATGCACCAGATCGCGACCAGACCATGCACCGTACCCAGACCGTGTCATCACCGTACTCGGACCGTGTCACGCCATGTGCCCTGCTCCTGTGCCACGTCATGCCCGCTTCATGCTCAGCCCATGCCACTTGTGTGCCACCATCGTACCAGTCCCGTGTTACCGCAAGACCCAGCATCGTGTCGTGCCGTTTCACATACCGTATCGTGTCGTGTCGCACCAGGCTACCTGCATATCGACCACTGTTCTGAGGCAAGTTTATCTTACTACATGCTATAATACATATTGTGCATCCATGTTTTATTGTGTACCCATACCATTAATTCTATATATCTAGTTGCATGCCATGCCATATTAATTCATATTACTATTACATTAGTACCCCATGCTTGATAATGTGCATCCTATATAGTCATGATGTAACCCCTGATCGATAATTGTGCACACATGCTTCTACAATACATCCGTACTTTTACTGTGATTCGATACTTGCTACATTTTACTGTTGGGCATCCACGTGATACATGTACACTACCTGACATGACCTGATATACCACTACTTGACATGTTATCTGATCCTGTTTCTAATGCCGACAATCCTGACATGTTGTCCTGATGGATGTTACTGTTGTCTGCATAGACAAAATTTGTATCTGCTTGATCCTGTGTTGGTATTAGATATTGATTAGCAATGCCCGACTTGAACACATACCTTGGGGGTAAGGGGAAATCAAGAATGTAACCGAACGTAACTCAAAGGGCTATTATATTGTTTGTCGTTTTTCCGGGCGTTACGGAATATATTGTTTTCCATTTTTCCGGGCGTTACGGAATATATTGTTTGCCGTTTTTCCGGGCGTTACGGAATAATCCTGTTACCGTGGTCCCATGGGGAATGAACGGGGCATAGACCGATTGGTTATGACGGGGATTGCATTAATTGATTTCGAAGACTTTAGAATAGATAACCCAGTAGTATAGTTTAGATTACTCACCGCACTTCACCTGTACGTATACACTTCACTGTTCCTTATTCGTGTTACTGTCATACTCTTATTACTGCTCATACTCATGCCTGCATATCTTGTTACCTACTGATTATATTATTGTTGATATTATGACGCATTGACGTCTGGGTTTTGCATGGCCCAGATCCTCTATCTCTGTCGCAGGCCGTTCAGGAGTATTTCAGCCAACAGGCCGAGCAGTGAGGATCCTGTTAGTATCCAGTTTAGTTTAGTTTCTTTCCGTATTTTCATTTCCTGATGTGAGCCCGTATTTGGGACATACTTTCCAGATTGTTATTGTTTATTGGATTTATTGCTTCCGCGTATTATTTCTTGACTCGTATATCCTGGCATATGGACATGTACTAGATAGTTTATTTTATTTCTACTATTCTTGATATCTATAGACAGCCGTAATATGACTGTGGAGGAATGTTTCCTAGCCACAGGTAGCATGATTGGCTCTGTCACGTGCCGATCTTAGCGCACTCTGGGAAGCGGGGCGTGACAAATGATATGGATACGAGCGGCTATCCAAAAGCATGATTCCGACGCAGAGGTCAATTCCCAGGCGAAGCATAATTCCGACGGGGAAAGCAGGTACTCCAAGGCCAAGCATGATTTCGACACGGGGTACACTCTGAGACGAAGCATGATTCCGCCGCAGAGATTGTTAGTTGACTTGATTCCGAGACGGAGCATAATTCCGACGGGGAGGTCGTTGGTTGACTTGATTCCGAGATGGAGCATAATTCTGACTGGGAGGTCGTTGGTCGTCTTGCTGACTTAACATGATCTGGGTTGACATCAGTATCGCTACACTGGAATATGGTACCAGGAGCGAATCATCATTTGCCATGAGAGGATTTGAGGATTTTGGCTTTGGTTTGGCATCAGCACTGCTACACTGGAATATGGTACCATGAGTGAATCATCATTTTCCGTGAGAGGATTTGGGGATTTTGGTTTTGGTTTGGCACCAGTACTGCTACACTGGAATATAGTACCAGGAGCGAATCATCATTTGACGTGAGAGGATTTGCCTCATTCCCAGTTTAATGACTTAGGGGTCATCTGTTCCCAGTTTAACGACTTAGAGGTCATCTATTCCCAGTTTAAAGACTTAGGGGTCTATTGGATCGAAAGTTTAGAAATTTTGGGGTTGGGGTAGGCATCAGCATTGCTAACACTGAAGCACAGGTGCTAGAAGAAATTCATCATTTGCCTTTACCTGTTAGGGAGTGATGACTTAGGAGACAGGTTCAGGTCCCTATCACTTAAGGCTTTTCAATTTTATGAGCCGTAAGGGTCCCATAAAAGAATTTTCTCCCTATGAGTAAAGAATCTAGTAGGTATATTTTCTCCTTAGGAGTCGTGGGACCCCCAAGTGTGTTTTTCCTTTGTAAGTCGTAAGGATCCCACGAAGGTGTTTTCTTACGAGTCGAGAGGATCTCGCAAGCTTTGTTCTCCTCATGTATTGTGAGGACACACGAGTGGGTCTTCCCAAATGGAGCATAATTCCGAGGGCGGAGACTGGCCGCTGGACTGGTGATTGCGGTAGGGCATGGGTGTGATGAGAATTATTTGAGCCCGTAGATTGTATACGGTAGTCAATTTAGGGACTACCCAAAAGGCAGGGAGAATTTTGGGAATTTGAATTTTGGTTGGTGTCTGCATTGTTACACTGGAATATGGTACCAGGAATGACTCATCATTCGCCGTTGGGGATTTGAATTTTGGTTGGCGTTTGCATCGCTGCACTGGAATATAGTACCAAGAGCGACTCATCATTCACCATTTGGAAGGTTTTTTTACTGCGGTTGCTCTATCATTTCATCTTTTCTTATCGCGAAGGTTGCGATTACCCTATCATTTCGGCTATTTATTCGCGGTTGCCCAATCATTTTGGCTTTATTTTCATCTTTATTTTACTCCCTGATTTTTATTGCAAGTTGCCCCATCATTTCGGCTTTTTTTCCATTTATTTACACATTTTTTTACATCCCCAGTTTAACGACTTAGGGGTTGATAGCTCCCAGTTTAACGACGTGGTAGTCAACTGTTGGAGCCTAGCTCGATTCTGCAGGAACCACGGGCTTCTTTGGCTTAATTGCATAAGCGGGCTCTTCGTCATCTAGATCGAGCCGGTGTTGGATGGCAACAACCATGTCATCATCAGCTTGACTGTTTGTTAACACACGTTTAGACAGTTCTATCTCTCCTGCCTTGTATTGCTTTTCGACCCAATATTTGAAGACAAAGCAGTCCTCAATGGCATGACCTATCACTCTGTGATAGGGGCAATATTTGGGGTCGTCGGTCATATTCGCTTCTTGAGATCTTTTTGATTCTGGCAATTGTAGACCGTTTTTTAGGGCATCCTTGAATATTTTACGGACTTTGTCCCTTCTGAAGGAATAGACCTTATCCAGCTTCTCTTTCAGTAGAGATTCTCCCCCCTCTCCGAATACTGGCTTTCGAGGCTGGTTGGCATTAAGCCCGCTCATCCTTTGCTTATTTCGGTTAGCCAAAATTTTAAAAGATTCAGAATCGTTGGAATTTCCGCCTTTGCGATTATCGTCCTTTCGGTTTCTCCAGGACCTATTGTTATTTTGAGAATCAGAGGAGGACTCATGCTTTAAGCGCTCCAACATCTGAACTTTCCTGGCCAGCTCTTGGAATGTTTTAAGACCCGCGGTGTATAGAAACGAGACCATCCAATTGTTGAGATTTCCGACAAGGAGGCCGACAGATTGGTCCTGCTCTATTGGCGGTTCACATTTGATGGAGAGATTACGCCATCGGGTTATAAAATATGTGCTGCTTTCATTGTTCTTTGGCTTGGTCCTTACAAGGTCGGCAATGGTGATCTTATCGCAGACATTCATGAACCTTTGTCGAAATAGAGATTCCATTTGGGCGAAAGTAGTAACGGAGCCATCCGGTATGCTCGTGTACCAGTCGAAAGCGACATCGGTTAAGCTATTAACGAACTGGCGGAGAAGAAGCGCATCATTGCCCCCAGTATTCCTGCATGAGGCTTTAAAGTGGGTGATGTGCTGATTCGCATTTCCTGTCCCATCAAATCTTCCGGATTTGGGGATGACATAGCCACCAGGAAACTCTACCAGATCATACCGACTACTGCTGATATCTTTTTGCGCTTCGGCTTCGGCTACTAATGTTTTGACTTTGTTAGCGACCAAATTCATGATTTGATCTTGCGTTAGCGGGTTGCTGTCATCAGTAGTTAAGACATTTTGCGAGATAGGATGCGGCCAACTTTCATGCAGCTCGCCCACCTTTGGATTTGAGGGAATAGGCGTCGGTTACCTCGGTACACCGTTTTCCAATTCATGAGCAGAGCTCTGTGCTTGATTGGGCGGTCGAGAGGCAACTTGGGTCGTGAGTTGTAAGATGACGTTTGTCAAGTGGTTGATCTTTGAGTAGAGCTTGGCCATTTCCTTGTCTTTGTTTCTGAGCTAATTTTGGAGCTCTTGGAGAAATTACTGCTCTGCGGTCTTAGGACGGAAGATTGGCTCCTCTTCGCTTTCCGGGCCCGACTCCTCATGAACCGAGGGATCTCTCTGCTTATCAGCCTCACTGGAAGGGTTTTCATTACCTTCCAGAGGATGCTGGTCTTGGAAAGTGACAGCCACATTCATACCAGATTGGATTTGAGATGTGGTGGTCTCGTCCTTGCTCGTGCTGCGCATGCCTACTAAGTAGACAGTGTGGACCACATGTCCAACCATTTCTTTTATCTTTGGAGGGGTAACCCTGTTCTTGGAACCTCATGAAGTTCAGTCTAGCAGGAGCCCTAGCCCTTTTGTTGGCTCTATATCTGAGCATTTTCTGCCTTAGCTTCTCGATTTTGAGGGCTTTACGGGCATCCGTCATCCAGGAAGCCATCGTGAGTCGATTGACGGAGAGCTTAGAGAAGATACCCGATTGAGCAGTTATCAAGGACACTGCTAGCATTTGCCTAAGATGCCTTGTTGTTTTGTTGGTGATGATGGCCTTGCCCCCAGCTGGGGCCAAGGAAAGTCGTTCAAACACCGACTTACGTTTGGGTTGGGACGCCTTCGAGACCACCACATTTAGCCTCTTGCCTTTCGAGGCCGGTTTGTCTGCCACCGGAGCTTGAGGAGCTGAGATGGTGTTAGCTGGCATGAACAGAATAGGGCCGAACTGTAGCAGCGGCTCCCCCACTGTTGCCCAAGATTGGCCGGGAGGACCGTCCTGGCATCCATCTTCATCGTGTAGGAGATGGGAGTTGTGTCGAGAGCTGAGCTGGTCCTTGTTGGGGCTTGATCGCTTGAAATCATGCATGAAAGAGTATTATTTCAGTATAAACATCGATATGTATGTTGATTGAGTTCGCATGAACGTTTAACCCGAAATTTGGGAGGAGAGAAAAGGTCCTACCGGGCGTGCCAAAATCTGTAGGGTGTTTTTCGTCACCCCATTGAGATGGGAATACGCGTCGCTTGTCAGGCGTACTACAGATTCCCCCTGCCTAGGGTAGGTGGGGGTTTATTAATTGTGGGAATCCGAATCTCCAGCAGCCACGGACTAAGATGCCGTTAATTACCCATCGCCTTTGGAGCGAGAGAACCTCCGATTGACGGGTCAAACTGGTCATACGAACTCAATGTGCAGTGTGCGTATGTGTGTCTTGAGGGGTTTTGGATATATCGGGGGCCTCGCAGAGTTTATGGGGGTCCCGCTACCCGGATAGTGGGCTAGGGGTTAAGGAGGCTAGCAGTCCCCTTGCAGGATACGGGGCAGCACCCCGTTAGAATTTTTTTCTAACGGGGGAGGTATTTTTAGTGTGGAGTGCATGGGAAAAGCGGGGTGAATAGCGTCCAAAAGACGTGTGGGCGCCAGCGCCTCATGTGCTTGGCACTCGGACGCTGGGCGCTGAATGCTGGCGACTCACGTGCCCGGCACGTGGGTGCTGGACGCTAGATGCTGGTGCCGGGCGCCAGCGCCTCACGCGGCACCCGGCACGTGGGCACTGGGCGCCAGCGCCTCAAGCGCCCGGCATGTGGGCGCTGGGCGTCCGTGGAAAGAAAGGGCTTCTACCCCGAAATTAGGAGTTAAACTCCGAAAGAGGATTTTCTATTTATGGAGTTAAACTCCGAAAGATGTTGAATGGAGTTAAACACATAAAAAAAGGGTTTGATTTATGGTGTTAAACTCCAACAGATCTTGAATGGAGTTAAACTCCTAGAAATCTTTGGAGATGATTGAAGGAGACCCCTTTCTTCTCCCCTTTAGCCTTGAATCTTCTTTTGAGCTTCGGATCCTCCCGGAATGGGATTTTTGGAGACGAGTCTTCTTCTTCTTCCTCTCTGTTGGCTGGATCTTGGGGAAAAAAGGGTGAGACTTAAAAATCTCCCCTTTTACGGATTCGATGGCAGGTCCGAGCTCCCCTTCAATAGTTTTATGGTGAAAAACTATTTATTTTTGGAAAAGGAAGAGTTAAACTCTTGATTTAATTCAAAAAAAAGATAAGAAGGTTTAGAACCTTGAGGAAGGAGTAGGCAGAGAAACCCTAATTTTTTAGGGGGAATGAATTATTGTCCTTCATTTCATCATCATGTTTCCTTTTATAGGATTACAAATTTACATATAGCCCCTTGAGCTTTACAAAATGGCATTTTGCCCATCCCATGCATCATGTGCTCATTTTTTTTGCACATGAGCCATGGGCTTTACAAAAATTTGGCTTTGTGTCAATTTTCCTTACATTTATTCATAGAAATTACATCAAAATTATTTATTACATAATTTTCATTTTGGCATAGGAGAGGCTGGTCGCTTCATTTTCGGGCTTGATTTGAGCATGGGCCCACTTGGCCTGGGCTTGGGGTTGACTTTGATTTTAACTTGGTCAACCGGGTGTAATTTTTGACCCCAACAAACCAGTCTGAGTAGCTGAGACTCCGGGTGACTGGGAACCACTGACAACACATAAAAATAATGATATTTTAAAAAAAATCCTTATTTTTAAAATTTTTTTTCAAACTTCCTATATTTTTCATGTTGTAGCATGTGAGTTGCAAAATTTTAAAAATCTCAAAAATCTCTGTGTTTTTTGATTCTTCAATATTTTGTTTTTTATAGCATATGAAATAGCAAAAACTTTTATTTTTCTATATTTTAAATGCTATAACAAAAGAAAATCATAAAAATTTAAAAATCTCAATTTTTTCTATGTTTCTTAAATATTATAAATGGGTATAGAACACAAAATTCATGAAATTTTCAAAATCTCAAATATTTATGCTTTCTTCAGGGTTTTTAATGTTTTACATAAACATGACAATCGCGAAATTTTTACTAAAATTAATTGTTTTCTTCAAATTCACAATATCTTACATGATACAACATGAAAGTTGCATAACTTCAAAATTCTCAAACTATTATGTTATCTTCGGTTGTTCGATATTTTGCATCATATATAAAAAGGAAAATTATGAAATTTTCAAAAATCTCGTAAAGATACAGTTTTAATCAATTTTTCAATATATTTTTTTCGGTTTTGGAAAACAAAGAATCGTGAAAAATCGCAATATCACAAGAAAATTTCCACATTTTCTGTGTTTTTTGGTTTTTTCGATATTTTGCTTAGTATAGCACACAAAGATCATGATATTTTCAAAAATCTCAAAATTTTATATTTCCTCCGAATTTTCAATATATAGAATAACACACGAAAATCTCAATTTTCTTAAAAATTCGAAATTCCGTTTTCTGTAAATTTTCAGTATTTTGCTTGTGCTATAGCGCAAGGATCGCGGATGTTCTTAATATTTTATGTCTTATTCGGTTTTTCAATATTTTGGTTTCTAGCGAACAAAGATCACGGTCTTGTGAAAAATATTACAATTTTTCGTCTTCTTCCTTTTAAAAATATTTTGCTGCTTGTAATACAAGAAAATCTATAAATTTTAAAACATCTTAAATTTTTTTTTGTTTTCTTCGGTCTTACTATGTTTTCTATATATAGCACACGAAAATCATGACTTTTCAAAAATTTAAATCTTATGTTGCTTCCTATATAGAACATGATAATTGCAGTAATTTGAAAAATCTTAAAATTTTACGTATTCTTCGATCGCTTAACATTCGCAAACAAAAATTACAAAATTGCCAGAAATCTCATAAAATTTCTATTTTTTTCACTTTTTCAATATTTTGGATGGTAGCACATGAAAATCGCAAAATTTTGATAAATCTACAAAAAAGCAATCTTCCTTTTCACATTATTTTACATGCTATATAACATACAAAACTCAAACAAGTTTAAAAATCTCAAATTTTTCCTCTCTTCAGTTTTCCAATATTTTGCTCACTCATATTTTTGGAGACCTTTGGGATATAAAAAGACAAAAACATATGTACAGGAATAGAAAACATACTCGTCAATTGCTATTAAGAACTTAACAGAACAGAGAAATGTAGTCTAAGAGACTGAGATTCCGGGTGACTAGAAACTTTTGGTAACACAGAAATATCGCGAAATTTTAAAAAAATCATATCCTTTTTGTTTTCTTCAAATTTCCAATATTTTGCACATTAGCACGTGAGAATTGCTAAATGTTTAGAAAACTAAAAATTCTCTTATTTATTTTGTTTTTTTAAATTTTTTTTCTTGTTATAGCATATATAAATCACAAAATCTTTCGTTTTTTATATTCTACATGCTATAAAATAAGGTAATCCCAAAATTTTCAAAAATTCCAATTGTCCTTTTTCAATATTAAATAGTGAAAAATTAAAAAATCTCAAATATTTCTACTATCTTCGATTTTTTAATACTTGACATGTTATAGTATACGACCCAACGTTTATTGAAAATATATGCATACGACAATCACAAAATTTATAAATTCCAAAAATTATTTGTTTTTTAAGAATTTACAATATTTTACTCACTACAACATGAAAATTTCATAATTTCACAAACTTTTAGTTTTTCAATATTTTGCTTGCTATATATTAAACGAAAATCGTGAAATTTTCAAAAAATGCATATCATACGAATATTTTAAATTTTTTTGGGCACTATGTTTTTCCAATATTATGGTTGTTATACCACACGAAAATCATGTTTTTTTTTAAAATTCTAAAATTTATGTTTTCTTCAAATTTTCATTATTTAGAACACGGATGGTGAAGTTTCAAGAATTTCATATTTATGTTTTATTCCATTTTATAATATTTTGTTTGCTATGACACTGAAAAATTGCCGACATTTCAAATGTATCAAAAACTTTTGTTTTCTCCATTTTTTCAATATTTTCCTGCTTATAGAATAAAAAAATCACTAAATTTTAAAAAATCTTAAATTTTTTGTTTTCTTCGGTTATACAATTTTTTGAATGATATATAGAACAAACGAAAATCATGAAATTTTATATTTTCTTCTGATTTTTGTTATTTTTTGTTTCGCATTTTCAAAAAAATTACGCAATCGATTTTTTTTTGTTTACATTGCATTTTTAATATTTTGCAAGAAGCACATGAAAATCAAAAAGTTTACATAAATCTCCAAAAACAAAATCTTCTTTTTTCATTATTTTGCATGCTATATGGCACACAAAAACCATACAATCTCAAAAATGTCAAAAAAAAATTTCTTCGGTTTTCCAATATTTTACTTGCGCATACTTTTAAAGTTTCGATCAAAGAGACAAAAACCAATGTGAAGTAATAGAAGAAAAGCTCGCAGATTGCCGCTAAGAACTTAATAGAACAAAAAGATCAAGTCTGAATGACAGAGTGACTGGGAACCCCCTAGTAACAAAAAAATCACGAAATTTCAGAAAATCCTAAATATTTTTGTTTTCTTCAAATTTCCAATATTTCACATGCTGTAACACATGAGAATCACTAAATTTCTAGGAGTCTCAGAAATCTCTTTTTTAAATAATTGGCTTCTTTTAGACCATGAAAATCGCAAAAGCTTTCTTTGTTTTATTTTACATTCTAGCAGAGAAAAACGTAGAATTTTCAAAAATCTTAAAATTTTCCATTTTGTTCCTTTTTTCAATATTATACATGGTAAAAAAATCATGAAATAACAAAAATCTCAAATATTTCTGCTTTCCACGAATTTTTAATATTTTGCATTCTATAGCATAGAAAAATCGCGAAATTTATAAAATCCTATAGTTATTTTTTTCTTCAAATTTACAATATTTTACATGCCACAAGATGAAAATTACGTACTCAAACTTTTTTATTTTCTTAGGCTATTCGATATTTTGCATGATCAAAAAAACGAAAATTGCGAAAATTTTAAAAATCTCACACAGTATCAGTTTTCTTTGATTTTTCAATATTCAGCATTCTTTAGCAAATAAAAATCGTGAAAATTTCAAAAATTACGATTTCATACGAAAATATCAAAATTTACTGTGTTATTTGGTTTTTTAATATTTTGCTAACGCATGAGAATTGCGAATTTTTTAAAAATTAGAATAATTTTCCGTTTACTTCGAATTTTTAGTATTTTGCTTTCTTTGCACGAGGGTCACAAAATTTTCAATTAATATTTTATGTTTTACTTAGTTTTTCAATATTTTGCATACTATATAAAAAACAAAAGATAGCGAACTTTTCAAAAATATCAATTTTTTTTGTTTTCTTTCTTTTAAAAATATTTTGGCGCTTAGAACACAAGAAAATCAATAACTCTAAAAAATCTCAAATTCTTTTTTGCTTTCTTTAGTATTAAAATTTTTTGTATGCTATATATAACATACGGAAATCATGAATTTTCAAAAATTTAATGTTTTCTTCATGTTTTTTTTTCTAATTTGCCTACTAATATTTTCAAAAATCTTAAAATTTTATGTTTTTCCTATTGCTTAACATTCACAATTGAAATTGCAAAATTTTCATAAAATCTGAAAATTTTCCTATCTCCTTCACTTTCTCAACATTTTACGTTGTACATCAAAATTGCAAAAATTTTCATATATTTCCAAACAAAATCTTCCTTTTTACATACTATATAGCACACAAAAATCATAAAATTTTAAAAATCCAAAAAAAAATCACTGAATTTTCAAAAATCTAGTGATTGGAAACCCGTGGAACGTAGAAAAATTAGCAAATTTTTAAAAATCCTAATTGTTTTTTGTTTTCTTCAAGTTTCAAATAGTTTGCACGCTGTAGCACATAAGAATCTTTAAATTTTCAAATATCTCATAATTCTGTGTTTTCCTTTTTCTTGCTTTTCAATAATTTGCTTATTATATAGCACTAGCCTTTTTGGCACGTGGGTTGCACGTAATTTGAGGAACTTTTACAATAAATTTCTTTATTAACTACGTATATCGTACTTGTAAAATAATAACGACATTACAATTTAATTATATGCATCGTACTTGTAAAATAATAATGGCGTAGCATTTAATTACGTGCATTGCATATAAAACAATGGTGTTATTTTGTTTGATTTCTATAAAAAATTAGGAAGCCACATCATCAATCAATTTCAAAATTAAATGACCCCCTTACTTTAGCCTTATAATAGTAGAGATACGATAATCAAAATATCTTTCCGTTTTCTTACTTTTATCAATATTATATATGGTATAGAACACAAAAATCTTGAAATTTTTCTACAATCTTATATATTTAAAATGGATTTATAAATTTATAAATTTAAAATGGATTAAAAAATCTCATATGTAAATGCTTTAGAAATTTGGAAGCAGTAATAATAAGGGAAAGAACGGGACAAGTGAAAATGTTTGAAATAACTTTATAGTGCATTTAATAATGGTGAAACTAATGGAAAACATGTGTACGAAGGAGTCAAGGTTGACATATATACGTCGATCTAAAAATGGAAAGGACTTGAACTTGAACGCCTTTTGATAAATGTCCGGAGGATGGCAGTTATAGCACCAAGATCAATGCATCATGGATGTGTATAAGTGAAAAGTCACGGGTTAACATATTCACGTCGATCAAATAATGGATGGGACTTGAATGTTTATTGATAAATGTCGATAAGAGTACGATTATAAGAGCATAATTAATAGTAGGTGTATATTGTTGTGGACACGGGTTGAAGGACATTATAAATAGACAATAAATTAAGCCCGTAAGGAGATTAAATCATTAAGGAATTGTGGTTAAGACAGTTATAGACAGGAGAATCAATGATGGGTGCATATGAAAATAGATTTAGAGATTTGAAAACAGTAATGTTTAGTAAATAGGTTCAGAAATTTAAAATTTCGATAAAAAAGTAGATTCAAGTCCTTATAAAGAACAAGACAAGTGAAAATGTTTAAAATAACTTAATGACGCATTTAAAAATAGTGTAATTCAGGAAAAAGATTAAGAAATTTAAAATTTAAGAAAAGCAGCTTCAAATCCTTTAACAAAACAAGTGAAAATTAATGGTACCTTTGAAAGTATTAATGTTAAGAAAATAGATTTAGAAATTTAATACAATTGAAGTTTTTTTTCAACAACCTTTCTAATAAATAAAATAAAATTGAAATGCAAGATGATGTAAAGTGTTTGAAATCTTGAGAAATTTGCTTTAAAAGCTGCTTATGATTCATGAACATTTCGTAGCTTTCTAAAAGGTCATTTATCAAAAGTAGGTTTTATATAAAATTAATTTCAACATATTATTAAAAATCTTTACGAAAAACCTTCCAGTTATAACAAAAATATACTATAGAAAATTGTTTTTGGTCTAAAAATACTTTATGATGCATTTAATATTAGTAACATCACAAAGTCAAATATCTAAAAATTAAGACAATTTTCCAATTGTTTTATGAAAGAGACGAGTGATATGCGATGTTGTATCGAAAAAAGGATAGATGATGAAAAAAATAAATAAAATCAAGGTATCGTGAATGTTTGGTCATGTGTGCAAAGTAAATTTGATGAAAGCCACAATCACGAATGTATACAATAGAAAGAGCCACAGGTCGACATATTCAGATTGATCAAATAATGGAGAGGACTTGATCCTGAATGACTATCGGCAAATGTCCATACGAGGACGGTTATAGAAAGAGAATCAATGGTATGTGCATATTGTTGTGGACATAAATTAGAGGACATTATAAAAAGACGATAATTAAACCAGTATGAAAGATAAATCAATAACGAATCAGGGTTAAGACAATTATAGACCGAGAATCAATGATAGGTGCTTATGGAAATGGATTCAAAAATTTCATAGTTGTTTAGGGAAATAGATTCAGAAATTAAAATTTAGATTAAATAAAAGATTTCAATCTTTTTAAAAAATGAGACAAGTGAAAAGGCTTGAAATAACTTTATGATGAATTTAAAAATGACAAAATTAAGGGAAAATATTTAGAAATTTAAAATTTAAGAAAAATAACTTCAAATCCAATTAACGAAAGCAATGAATAAAACCTTTGCAGAAATTGTCAAAAATGATGCTCAGATACCAAAAGGATCTTTTGTACCTGCAGTGAAGCCCATTCTTTCAGAACCTGGGATGCAAATTGCAGAAAAAGAAAATGACTTTGATGACAATGGAGACCCTGCAATAAACTTTTCTCAAGATGAAATTGATAAATCAGCCTTTGCTTTAAATCTAGCCTTAATTGCTCAGTGTGCCTATGGGAGGCCTCCACTTTCTGAGTTCAATACTCTTTTGTCTCAAAAAATGAATTTCAAAGGAGACTTTGCACTTACCTTGTTGGATAATAGGCATCTGCTGATGAGGTTTCAAAAGTCCAGTGATTTCATAAAAAACTAAGGACAAAGGATATGATATATATCAAGGATTACTTGTTCAGGTTTTTCCAAATTTTTATAAGCAAAATAAAGAAAATCGAGACAACACTCGGCAGGTGGAGAAAATTGAGAAACATTTCCCTCAAGTGAAGACTAAAAATGTTTGGAGGAAAAAAGAGAATAGACTGGTTACACTTGTAAGGTTCAACGATCAGACAAAATTGCTGAGAGTAATAAAGAGATTTTCTCTATTGAGGATAGCTCACATGCACAACTACTTGCTCAGGACAAGGATAATCACAGGCAATCACTATCTGATTTTCATAGACAACAGCTATATAATAAAGGCAAACAAATTCTGGAGGATTCAAATTTAAGGTTTGAAACAAAGAATGAAACAACAGATAAGTTTTCTGGTGGTCTTAATGTTACTAAAAATTTCCTGACTCCAGCAAGTAAAAACCTTCCAGAGACTTCAAAATCAGTTGAAGTTCCAAAATGAAAACCTGAGATTAGAACTGCCGCACTTACTAATGAAGATGCAAATGAAAATCACTATCCCTTCTTCTACTTTGAGCATATGTCTTCATTGAAACATCTATTTCTAGTAGAAGGAGAGAGATTATACGAAAGAAAAAACAGAAGAATACTTGGCTCAATTCAAAGATAAAGAAGCTGGAACAGATGTTCTGCAGAATAAAAAAGTCAAGAATTAACCTTCAAGGCCACATAAAAAGAATTATGGTGATCCAAGGTAGCCTGGTCTTTAGGACTAAAAATGTCCCTAAAAGATTTTATGAATCTTCTTAATAATGAATATATGTTTTTGGAACTTGACAGGGATTGCCAACCTCAGACTCAGCATAGAGTGAAAAAGCTAACTCAGAAAAATCTCTCTCTCTCTCTCTTCTGTATTATGGAGCCCATGACTGATTTTTTCTAAAGTTAGCTATATTGCTTTTCAAACTGGTTTTTCTCGGGTCTTGGGTAACATCAGCAACGAAAAATGGATCTTTATATCAGGACATTTTCAACAGTTATATAATAAAGGGAAACAAATTCTGGAGGATTCAAATTTAAGGTTTGATACAGAGACGGAAACAACAGAGAACTTTTCTGGTGGTCTTAATGTTACTAAAAATTTCCTGACTTCAGCATGTAAAAAAATGTCCATAGGACAACAGAACAAAATCATTGGATCATGAATATGTACAATCGAAAGTGACGAGTTGACAAGGTCATGTGTTATGTGTGCCTCACATTCATCCCTAAATATTTCCCTATTGATCCGGCGTCATCACGAAACGAAGATTTACGGTTATCTTCAGGTTAGACGTCTGGTATAGCTCTGTCACTTTTCTGGAGTTTCAGTAAATAACTTGACAGATGTCTGCCCCTCTATAGCGGACGTCTGTAGGACTGGATAAAGAGTTGAAGTTTCGGGATATGCTCTGACAGACGTCTGCCCATCTCTGGGGCAGACGTCTGCCGTCGGGCCGGGCGCAAATTTCCTAAGTTAGGAAATTAGTTTTTTGGGAATATCTTTTGTATGCTATAAATAAGAAAGATTGTAGCAACCCTAGATTGAAGCCTTTGATATAGCAATTTGATTATTTGGTGAGAACCCATTGTTATTTTGAGAGAGCTAGGGTTTTGAGAGAGATTTGTATTCTCCATCGATTTGTACTCCTCCGCATTTGATAATTAGTAAAGTTTCACCTTCGCCTATTTGTTTCGTTGGTTAGTATTCATATTTTTATCTTGTCTGTGGTTTGATACTCTTCTCTATATCGATTGTTTTGTGCTTTGTGATTACCTTATTCACAACAAACTGGTATCAGAGATATTGTTGCGTTATTGTGGGATTTTTGGTTGAACCGTTAGGTCTTTTGATTTTGTGATCTAGGTCAACGGTGGGTAATGACAACTACATTCTCTTCCCCACTTTTTTAGATCGTGATTTTGATGTTTGGGGTTCATTAGTATTCAAGGTATTTTGATCCCATATCATGTCTCCGACAATTATGAAGTTTGATATCGAGAATTTCGATGGGAATATGAGTTTCTGTTTGTGGTAAGTGTTTGTGGTAAGTTCATATGGTTTCCATTTTGACTCAAAACAATTTGAATAAGGCAATTCATGGGAAGGAGAAGAAGCCTTCTATTATGACGGAGGAAGCTTACGAGGAGATGGATGAGAAGGCCTTAACTGCTAATCACTTGTGTCTAACGAATTACTATAAGAAGTTTTGGTGGAGAAGACAACGGCTGATTTGTGGAATAAGTTGGAGGAGTTATATTTGAAGAAATCTCTCACGAATTGACTCCAGTTGAAGCAGAGTCTCTACATACTTCGTATGTCAGAAGACTCTCCAATAAAATATCATGTTGGTGAGTTTAATTCAATTATTATAGATATGGGTAAGATAAATATTAAGACCGATGATGAAGATCAGGCTATTCTCTTAGTGTTCGTTGCTACCCTCTTATAAGAACTTCCGTTACACCATGATTGATGGACGAGACACGATCTCAATCAACGATGAACAAAAAGAAGATCGATAAGAAGTTGACTTCTACCGAAGCAAATGGGTCGTCGTTTGGTTTATTTGTTCGAGGGCGTGCTGAGAAGAGAGATCCGGAAGCAAATAGGAAGAAGTTGCTATCAAAGTTCAAGGCTAAGAACGTGCCCTGCAATTATTGTAAGAAGGGGCATTTTAAGGCCGATTGCTTCAAACTATGGAATAAGCAAAAGCAGGAAGACAAATCAAAGGAGTCTTCAGCTGAAGCGAGTATAGCGGAAGGAGAAAGAGATCTTGTGATCTTCGACAACACACAGTAATCCAAGGATGAGTGGATTATGGATTCGGGTTGTTCTTATCACATGTGTCCCAATAGGGAGTTGTTCACCACATACGAGTCCGTTGATGGTGGAGTGGTTTTGATGGTCAACAATAGCTCATGCTGAGCTATTGGCAAAGATACAATCCAAATTAAGACATTCGATGGTGTTGTAAAGGCATAGGCGGAAGTCATGCACATACCTGACTTGAAGAAAAACCTCGTCTCTTTAGGTGCACTCGATGACAAGGATTGCAAATTTTCCGTTGAAGATGGAGTTTGAAGGTAACCAAAGGTACTCTCGTTGTGACGAAGGGCTTGAAAAAATGGTCCTTGTATTCATCGAAGGGTTCGACGACTTCCGGATCGGCCGCGATTTCATCATCCAAATCTATGACAGATTCAGAAACTACTAGATTGTGGCACATGAGACTCGAGCATATGAGTGAGAGAGGAGTGACCGAGTTTTCGAAACATGATCTACTTAGTGAAAAGAGTACGACGAAACCGAAGTTTTGTGAACATTGCGTCTTTCGAAAGCAAAAACGCGTTAGCTTCAGTTCGGCGGTGCATAACATGAAAGGTATTCTAAATTATATCCATTCGGATTTTTGGGGATCCTCTCCAGTTCCTTCTAAAGGAAGCGGTGCCAAATATATGCTTATCTTCATTGATGATTTTTCGAGAAAGGTTTGGGTCTACTTCTTGAAAACAAAAGTGATGTGTTTACTATATTCAAATAATGGAAGACGTTGCTTGAGAAGCAGACATGAAAGCATATCAAAAGACTTAAGACGGACAACAGGTTAGAATTTTGCGGTGGAGATTTTAACAATTTTTGCAAAAACAAAGACATAGTTCGGCATCATACCGTTGTCTACACGCTACAACAGAATGGAGTTGTGGAGCGGATGAACCGGTCTTTTTTGGAGAAAGCGCGGTGCATATTATCCAACGCAGGGCTCGGAAAGGAGTTTTGGGCAGAAGCGGTAAATACGGCGTGCTATATTGTGAATCGGTCACCTCATACATCGCTAGGTTGTAAGACGCCGGAGCATGTATGGTCGGAAAAACACGCCGATTATTCGACACTTGCAGGTGTTTGGTTGCGCCGCTTATGCATATTGTCGTGAAGGTAAGTTGCATCTTCGAGCAAAAAAATGCATATTTCTCGGTTATGTTACCGGCGTTAAAGGTTATAGATTGTGGTGTTCGGATCCAAAATCGCATAAATTTATGATTAGCAGAGATGCTACTTTTGATGAATCTGCTATGTTATTGCCGAATAACAAGGAATCTCCAGTTGAAGACGATTCGAAGAAGGATGAGCCGAGGGTTGATATTGAGACCAGTGATAGCTCGAGTTAGCAGGAGATCTCTCCTTCACCATTGTCTGAAGAAGCTCAAGTTGAGCAGTCCGATGATGATGAGTATTTGCTCGCTCATGACCGACAGAGAAGGGATAATAGACGGCTACAGAAATATGACTATGATGACCTAATGGCGTATGCGCTGTCTGTTGCAGAGATAGTTGATAGTAGCGAGCCGACAAGCTATAAAAATGCTATCTCATTCGATGAAGCAGCTCGTTGACTAGTCGTTATGAATGAAAAGACTGGGTTTCTTTACAATAACAAAACTTGGAAGCTCGTAAAGCCCAAAAGAAGAAAGAAGATTGTTGGCTGCAAGTGGGTTTTCAAGAAGAAAGAAGGTGACCAAGGGACGGTTGGTACGGAGTATAAGGCGCGGTTGGTAGCTAAAGGCTATTTGTAGGTGCGGAGAGTTGACTTCACAGAGGTATTTTCTCCGATTGTTAAACACACTTCTATACGTGTCTTACTCGGTTTGGTAGCTATGCAAGATTTGGAGCTTGAGCAGCTCGATGTGAAGACCACATTCTTGCATGGCGATTTGGTGGAGAAAATCTACATGCAACGGCCCAAAGGTTTTGAAGTTGAAGACAAAGAAGACTACATTTGTTTGCCAGAGAAGTCTCTCTACGATTTGAAACGGTCATCTAGACGTTGGTATAAAAAGTTTGACTCCTTCATGAAAGAAATTGAGTTTATGAGAAGTATGGGTGACAGTTGTGTATATTCGAAAAAGCTCGTTGATGGTTCTTTCATATATTTGCTACTCTATATTGATGATATATTGATAGAAACAAGATATATGGTTGATATTCAGATTTTGAAGCAACGGTTGAAAGGAAAGTTTGAGACCAAGAATTTGGAAGCGGCCAAAAAATTACTTGGTATGTAGATCAGGTGAGATCGCAAAGGAGGAAATCTATCCTTGTCTCAACAACGATATGTTAAGAAAGTTTTAGAGCGTTTCGGTATGGCAAACGCTAAATCTGTAAGTACTCCGTTGAGAGCTCATTTTAAATTTTCAGCTCGTTTATCACCGCAGACAGAGGATGAGATTAGATATATGTTGAATGTTCCATATGCGAGTACGGTAGGTAGTGTTATGTATGTCATGGTTTGTACACAACCTGTATTTCACAAGCCGTTAGTGTTGTTAGTCGCTATATGACATTTCCTGACAAAAGCCATTGCAGACGGTGAAATGGATATTAGATACCTTCGAGGTACGTCTGACATGGGGTTGGTGTTTGGAAGGAACGACGGCAATTTAGTTGGATTCAGCGACTCCGATTATGCGGATGATCTTGACAGACGCAAATCGATAACCGGTTATGTGTTCTCCTTGGGAGGATGTGCCATCAGTTGGCATACTTTTTTACCGCCTACGGTAGCATTGTTTACGACGGAGGTGGAGTATATAGCCATTGTTGGGGCCGTTAAGGAGGCGATTTGGTGGAAGGGGCTATTTTCGGAACTTAGTATTCCAAAAGATACCATAATAGTCTACTGTGATAACCAAAGTGTTATTCATTTAACGAAAGATTAGATGCATCATGATAGGACGAAGCACATTGACGTGAAGTATTGGCTCGTACAGGAGATCATCAAGAAAGAAGAGATTATTATGGAAAAGGTTGGCACAGCGGACAATCCGGCCGACAAGCCGACGAAGTCTCTTTCAGCTGTTAAGTTTAAAGATTGCTTAAACTTCTTTATCGTTCGCTTTGTCAGTCTTTTCCTTCGCTACACTTGCCGAGGGCCTGGTTGCTGGGTAACAAAGTCTAGGCCTCTTACAGGAGGTGGTCATTGCGAGGAAGTTCATTGATGAATCAGTCGGCCTGCGCTCCTTGCAATCAGTCAGCCAGCAGGGGTAAGTCATTTTAATGAACGAAACATGTGGAAAGGCTTGAAATAAGTTTATAGTGCATTTAAAAATTATGAAACTAAGAAAAAATATGTGTACAACCAAAAGAGTCATGTGTTGATATATCCACGTCCATCTAAAAATGAAGAGGACTTGAACTGGAATGCCAAAAGACGATAATTAAGCACAAATGTAGATTAAATCAGTAATATATTATGGTTAAGAAAGTTATAGACGGAGAATCAATATATGTGCATATGAAAATGGATTCAGAAATTTGGAAGTAGTAATAAGAAAGAAATGGATTTGGAAATTTGAAATTCATATCAAAAAAATAGATTCAAATCTTTTTAAAGAACGAGACAAGCGAAAAAACTTAAAATGATTTTATAGCGCATTTTAAAATAGTGAAATTAAGGGGAAATACGTGTATAATCGAAAGAGTCGCCGGTTGACATATACACGTCGATCTACAAATGGGAAGGACTTGAACTTGAAAGCCTTCTGCTAAATGTCCATAGGACGACGGTTATAAGAATAGAACTAGCGGGTCATGAATGTGTATAATAGAAAAGTCACGGGTTGACATGGTCACGTCGATTAAAATAATAGAGAGGACTTGAGCTTGAATGTCTATTCATAAATGTCCATAAAAGGAATCGTTATAGAAACAGAATCAATGGTGGGTGTATATTTTTTGTGGCATGAGTTTGAGGACATTATAGAAAGACAATAATTAAGCCCGTTGGAAAATTAAATCACCAAGGAATCAGGGTTAAGTCAGTTACAGATAGGAGAATCAATAATAGGTGCATATGGAAATGGATTCAGAAATTTGGAAGCAGTAATAATAAGGAAATAGACTCAGATTTAAAATTTAGATAAAAGCAGATTTAATCCATTTTAATGAATTTGATAAGTGAAAAGATTTGAAATAACTTTATAGTGCACTTAAAAATAATGAAACTAAGAAAAAACATACGTACAACTAAAAGATTCACGGGTTGACATATACACGTCAATCTAAAAATATAGAGGACTATAACTTGAAAGCCAAAAGACAACAATTAAGACCAAAGGTAGAATAAATCAGTAATGAATCAGGATTAAGACAGTTATAAACAGAGAATCAATGATACGTGCATATGGAAATAGATTTAGATTCAGAAATTTCAAATTTATATCAAGAAAATTCAAGTCTTTTTAAAGAACGAGACATGTGAAAATGCTTACAATAATTTCGTAGTGCATTTAAAAATAGTGAAATTAAGGGAAAACATATGTACGATCGAAAGAGTCTCCGGTTGACATATACACGTTAATCTACAAATGGAGAGGACTTAAACTTGAAAGCCTTTTGCTATATGTCCATAGGACGACAGTTATAGGAATAGAACTAGTGGATCATGAATATGTACAATCGAAAAGTCACAGGTTGACATAGTCTCGCCGATCAAATAATAGAGAGAACTTGAGTTTGAATGTCTGTAAAAGGAATGGTTATAGGAACATAATCAATGGTAGGTGTATATTTAAAGTCACGGGTTGACATAATCTCGTCGATCAAATAATAAAGAGAACTTGAGCTTGAATGTTTATTTATAAATGTCTATAAAAGGAATGGTTATAGGAACATAATCAATGGCAGGTGTATATTTTTTATGGCACGGATTTGTGGACATTATAAAAAGACAATTATTAAGCCCATAGGAAAATTAAATCACTATGGAATTAGGTTTACAACAGTTATAGACAGGAGAATCAATTATAGGTGTATATGGAAATGGATTCAGAAATTTGAAAGTAGTAATAATAAGGAAATACACTCAGAAATTTAAAATTTAAATAAAAAATAGATTTATGTCATTTTAATGAATGAGACAAGTCGAAAGGCTTGAAATAACTTTATGGCGCATTTAAAAATAATGAAACTGAGGAAAAATATATGTACAACCAAAATAGTCGCACGTTCATATATACATGTCGATCTAAAAATGGAGAGGACTTGAACTTAAATGCCTTTTGATAAATTTTCATAGGACGACGGTTATAGAAACAAAACCAATGGATCATGACTGTGTACAATCAAAAAGTCAAAAATTTACATATTCATGTCGACCAAAAAATAGAGAGAACTTAGATTTGAATGTTTATTGATAAATGTCCAAAGAAGAATGATTATAGTAACAGAATCATTGGTAGGTGCATATTCTTGTGAACACAAGTTATAGGATATTAGAAAAAGACAATATTTAAGTAATAAGAAGATCAAATCACTAAGAAATCAGGGTTAAGACAGTTATAGAAAGGAGAATCAATGATAGGTGCATATGGAAATAGATTTAGAAATTTGAAAGGAGTAATGTTTAGGACACACATTCAGAAATTTAAAATTTAGATAAAAAAATTAGATTCAATTCCTTCTAAAGAACGATAAAAGTGAAAAGGCTTGAAATAATTTTATAGTGTATTTAAAAATAGTGAAATTAAGGGAAAATACGTGTACAAACGAAAGGGTCATGAGTTGACATATACACCTCCGAACTAATAATGGAGAGGACTTGTACTTGAACGCCTTTTGATAAATGCTCATCGGACAACAGTTTTAGGTACAAAATATGTAGTGCATAAATGTTTACAATCGAAAATTCACGGGTTGATATAGTCATGTCGATCAAATAATGGAAAGGACTTGAGCTTGAATGTCTATTCATAAATGTCCATAGGATGAACGATTACATGAACAAAATCAATAGTAGATGCATATGTTTCGTGGACACGAGTTTGATGATATAATAAAAAGAAAATAATTAAGCCCGTATGAAGATAAAATCACTAAGGAATCAGCGTTAAAGCAGTTATAGACAGGAGAATCAATGATAGGTGCATATGGAAATGGGTTCAGAAATTTGGAAATAGTAATAATAAGGAAATAGACTCGGAAATTTAAAATTTAAATAAAAAATAGATTTAAGTCCTTTTAAAGAATGAGAGAAGTGAAAAGTTTGAAATAAATTTAGAGTGCATTTAAAAATAGTTAAACTAAGGGAATATACGAGTACAATTAAAAGAGTCACAGGTTTATATATACACATCGATCTAAAAATGGAAAGGACTTGAACTTGATTGCATTTTGATAAATGTACATATGACGACTTTATAGGAACTATACCAGCAGCAATGGATCATGAATGTGTACAATTGAAAAGTTATGGGTTGACATATTCACATCGATCAAATAATGGAGAGGTCTTGGATTTGAAAGTTTATTGATAAATGTTTATATGAGGACGATTATACAAACAAAATCAATGGTAGGTATATATTGTTGTGGAAACGAGTTAGAGGACTAAATAAAAAACAATAATTAGCTCATAGAAAGATTAAATCACTAAGAAATTAGGGTTAAGACAGTTATATACATATAGAAATATATTTAGAAATTTAAAAGTAGTAATGTTTGGAAAATAAATTCAGAAATTTAAAATCTAGATTAAGTAATTAGATTCTGGTCCTTTTAAAGATTGAGACAAGTAAAAAACCTTGAAATAACTTTATGATGAATTTAAAAACAGTGTTATTAAGGAAAAGGATTTAGAAATTTAAAATTTAAGAAAAATAGCTTCAAATGCTTTTAGTAACGGAACAAGTGAAAATTTATGGTGCCTTTGAAATAAGTAATGTTAAGAAAATGGATTTAGAAATTTAATAAAATTGAAGAATTTTCAAAATACGGCCTTTCTAATAAATAAAAAAATTCTGGAAAGCAAAATGGTTTAAAGCCTTTAAAATCCTGATAAATTTGCTTTAAAAGTTGGAGACGATTTCGAAAATTTTATAATTAAGACAACTGAAATAAGATGTTGTATCCAAAAAGGCTAGATGAGGATAAAAATCAAGTTATCACGAATGATTGCTTACGTGTGGAAAGTAAATTTGGCGAAAGCCACAATCACAGATATGTACAATCCAAAGAGCCTCGGGTTGATATATTCAGGTCAATCTAAAAATGGTGAGGACTTGAACATGAATGCCTATTGAAAAATATCAATGATTGGACAGTTTTAAGAAGAGAATAAATGGTAGGTGCATATTCCCATGCACAAAAAATTGGAGGACATTATGAAAAAACAATAATTAAGTCCATAATTAGATTAAATCAGTAATGAATCGGAATTAAGACAGTTATAGACAGAGAATCATGTAAGTCGATGTCGCGCACCCCACGTACTTGTGGGGAGGCGAAATTTACAAAAAAACGATTTTTCTTACTTCGCAACACCGACTTTAACTCCAGGATTTTTACGGAAACCTTAACTAGTTATATCTACTAGGAGGTTCTAACTACTATGTTAGGGTTTATACCTCCTTATTTACAAGTCCTTCGGGTCTTCTTCTCCTCCTCTCCTTGAGCTCCTCGAAGATCCGGATCACTCTTGATTGTCGGTCTCATCGTGTCGAAGATGATCCACTCGAGAGACTATACTTCAAGCTCCAACCTCTAAACTGAGATAACTAAGATACCTAGTTCGCTAAGCTACGCAGCTTAGAAGATGTAGAGTGTCTAATGGAGTATTTTATCTCAAGAGACTTAATGGCTCACAACACATGTGAAGGTTTTACGTCTTGAGGAAGGAGAGAAAAATGGAGAGAGAGAGTGAAAATGCAAATGAGCTAAGGTTATGGCAAGTGAAGAATGGCTCCTACACCCATCTCATTCAAGCATGCAATATTTTCTAATTGAAAATATCAACCATGCTTGAATAGTGAGTCCAAACCAATAAAATAAACCAATGAGCCATACTTCACTCCATGCCACAAATATCTCCATTTTCCACCTCATTAATCTATTTCTAAAAATAGCTAAACCAAATAATGAGGTGTCCCTTTCTAGAAGTATCTCTTGTGAAATTACAAGAATGCCCTCACCGTATAAACATACCCGTATTTGTATTCCGAAAAATACGAATACAATGAGATAATAATAATCTAATAATATAATACTAGAATCCGGCATAAACTAAAGCCCACTAGTATTATTCGTTCGAACAACATCCGTGCAGCCAGTACACGTATATGATCGGAACCCTGCCGTAAAACCATACGGCATCTATATCGTTTCGCCCGAAACAGGGAAACCCTCTGTGTGGGGATCTAAAGACTCGACAGTACGCCGGCAGTGGGTTTAACCACAAGCCTGTCAACGGTACTAGCTGCACGTAACGGCTGCCCAGTTTTCTGTCGATATGAAGGCCGATGGGCAAACTCATCCGAACTCTTAATGAGCCTATCTGTGACAATCTCCATACAGTCCGTTCTGTTCGTCTAAAATACTCGCATATCGGGCCTAGGGGATGGTAACTGTCAGAACCATAATAGCGCAATAAGTCATGCCGGGTAGAGCCCATTACATCCTGAGAAACTACTGGAGTACCTGCCAGTAAATCTCACTTGCCCTGACCAGGGACTTTGTATAATGGCTTTCCAAACACAGCGTGATATCAACCCCCAATACCGGGAGAGACGAATCCTATCTAACCGCTACTATCTCCAAGTGCTTCGGGACTGCACCCAACTACTACCTGTTTGCACGACTCCTTTGAGCTGTGGTAGGGTAGCGATCTAAGTACAATGGGAACACACTCGAGACGAATAGTGATGTCAAGTCAACGGACTAACTTGTACTTATTCCACCGAGGAACTGCTACCTGACGATAGGTATAATACCAACCAGCAGTTCCCAACGAGTCCGTCCAGCATAACTCATAGCTAAATGAGCACAAGTATACTATCTCCGGTACGACATACCAATGGCTGTGGGACAGACCATCTCCCCTGCTGGGATAAGAAGCGTATACGCTAGTCTACTCTGGAGTATCGATGCCCCGTCTCGATAATCCTACGACTAGGGGCCTTTTTTAAGGATGTGCTTATAGACTATTCAGCCTCCACTAGTGTGACTGCTATCATAACGCTGGTAGTCAAGCAAAGATCCTGAAAGCTCTACCAAAATATATTAGCGATACGCTAAAAGAAATATATACACATATTGAGGTAGAATCAAACCAACTAGCATACTACCATTTTGAGCAAAACTGTTATTATATCTGTGAATATCTCAAGCTTCCAAAATGTAATATACAATCCAGTATTTACAATAATGGCCTCTAGGGCATATATCACTAACAATAAAAAAAGAATGGCTCCCACTGTTCCTCAAATCCTCCTTCAAACCATAAAAGAAGAATTAGTTAGGATTAATCTCACCCTACAATTCTTGCTTAATCTTTCGGCCATGCTAGTGTTGGTATTTCGAGAGAGGTTTTCCAAAGCTTTCGCAAAGTTCCTTAATTATATAACCTCTTTTCCCTGAAGGAGTAGCCCAGCTAACACCATTCTAGGCACCTACTTGGTTTATAAAATTGATTGCTTAGTGAAAAAATCTCCCGAAGAGTAGCGGATGCTCATAGTAGGATCGGGATCCAAATATCATCGTGTGACAACCTTGAAGGAATTCTACCAAAATCATCACTCTAAATGGTATGCAACACTAGCAAGTTCCATTTTCCTTTGAAACTCCTGATGTGGATTTTTTGCCCCAGGCACTTATGACCTTGACGAAGGCCAACATACCATAAGGCGCAAGTCAAGTTCTCCCCATCATTATCCAGGTTAATTTGAACTCATCCGTACAAACTCTTGACGAATGCCAAAATAGTTGTACGACTGTCCCAAATCAACGCATCTA
The DNA here is from genome assembly GCA_030015575.1 of Agapanthus africanus. Taxonomy (NCBI): domain Eukaryota; kingdom Viridiplantae; phylum Streptophyta; class Magnoliopsida; order Asparagales; family Amaryllidaceae; genus Agapanthus; species Agapanthus africanus. The sequence continues at coordinate 307,782,366 of CM057339.1, forward strand.
TCTATACTACAAATGAATACCCAACAGCTACCAATCACTATGCCTTGGCAAAGGTCAAAATACATAGCTTGAATACTTATCTAAAATGACGGAGGGCTATGAATGGTTTTGGCGAAACCGTGAACGTAATAAACTTGATATAGTCGAAGGAACAATGATGGCTTTTAAAAGGAGTGGTTTAGGCTTCGCATTTAAAAGTTGTTTTTCAAGAAAACCGAGTGGCTTTGAAATTGTTCCAACGATTTAAACTTTGGTTTGTTTTCCTTGCACTAATCAATATTAACGCGGTCCCATCATTTAACCATATCATTGCAGAAAAGAAACGAAAATAGAACGTACGCTTATACCATCCGCATTCGCCACGGGGCCCGTCATGCACCGTTAGATTACTTAACGGCAGAGTGGGGGCTAGACTAGCGCGGATGTAAAACATAAACAACGTTTATTATATATAATATATATAGCCATTCGTCTCACGCAATAATAGCCATTCCAGATCATAGATCACAGATGAATATATTAGGAATTTTGTGTTTCGTTTTAGCTTAAAACGAAAGACAGATTCCACGGTCGTGATGAATAGCCAAACCCCACCCTAGACCCCTACGGGTGCGACAAACTACCCGCCAAATTCCCGAAGTGAAGCAACCTCCCTCAATAAAATGTGTAGGCCACTCGGCACTTCAAGAACCCGGTAGTTTGTGCACCCCATCTTGGGTCTATCCTAGATGCAAGAAAAAGTAAATAAAATAATACAACGGTGGTTACAACCTCAACCCGGATGTGCCCCGCAAAAATAATATTATATCAATTACAAATTTACATGAAAGAAAGAGAAGAAAACACTCTTCTCACATCCCTTGGCTATTCATCCACGACGATCCAATACTTCATATACACAAACCATCAAGATGATAATATGTGCAACCCCTACTAATTGACATAACAATTAGCAAACGTTTAGCAACACATATACAAACACAGAAACACCGATTAGCCAAGAACTTAGAATTTCAATCGATGATACTTATCCATGTTTACCCCATGCACAAACTAGTACACAACAATCTGGGTAAAAACCAAATATACCAAAAATCATAATTCTAAGAACCAAAACCACAGAAAAATTTGGAAGCAACTCGGCCACAACTCGCGGCGGTTCCGCCGGAAAGTTGATGAGTTAGGTGCTCAGATTTTTTTCTAGGTCTTAGAAATGCTTGTGTATATTTTTAAGGTCACTGAAATAATTTTTGAACAGTTTTTAAAAAATTGACAATAAGTATATCTCGGAAATTTAATTTTGGGTACTTTTTCGTCGATCAAAGTTCTAATCACTTGCTAACAAGCTAGTTAAGGTTCAGTAGGCTCTGATACCACTGTAAGTCGATGTCGCGCACCCCATGCACTTGTGGGGAGATAGAATTTATAAAAAACGATTTTTCTTACTTCGCAACACCGACTTTAACTCCATGATCTTTACGGAAACCTTAACTAGCTATATCTACTAGGAGGTTCTAACTACTATGTTAGGGTTTATATCTCCTAGTTTACAAGTCCTTCGGGTCTTCTTCTCCTCCTCTCTTTAAGCTCCTCGAAGATCCGGATCGCGCTTGATCGTCGGCCTCCTCGTGTCGAAGATGATCCACCCGAGAGTCTATATTTCAAGCTCCAACCTCTAAACCGAGGTAACTAAGGTACCTAGTTCGCTAAGCAAGGTAACTTAGAAGATGTAGAATATCTAATAGAGTATTTTATCTCAAGAGACCTAATGGCTCATAACACATGTGAAGGTTTTAGGTCTTGAGGAAGGAGAGAAAAATGGAGAGAGAAAGTGAAAATGCAAATGAGCTAAGGTTCTGGCAAGTGAAGAATGGCTCCTACACTCACCTCACTCAAGCATGCAATATTTTCTAATTGAAAATATCAACCATGCTTGAATAGTGAGTCCAAACCAATAATTAAACCAATAAGCCATGCTTCACTCCATGCCACAAATATCTCAATTTCCACCTCATTAATCTATTTCTAAAAATAGATAAACCAAATAATGAGGTGTCTCCTTCTAGAAGCATCTTTTGTGAAATTACAAGAATGCCCACCGTATATACATACTCGTATTCATATTCCGAAAAATACGAATACAATGAGATAATAATAATCCAATAATATAATACTAGAATCCGGTTTAAACCAAAACCCATTAGTATTATCCGTCCAAACAAAATCCGTGCAGCCAGTACACGTATATGATCGGAACCCTGTTGTAAAACCATACGGACTCTACATCGTTTTGCCCGAAGCAGGGAAACCCTATGTGTGGGACTCTAAAGACTCGACAGTACGCTGGCAGTGGGTTTAACCATAAGTCCGTCAGTGGTACTAGCAGCACGTAACGGCTACCCAGGTATCTGTCGATAAGAAGGTCGATGAGCAAACTAATCCGAACTTCTACTGAGCCTATTTGTGACATTCTCCATACAGTCTGGTCTGTTCGTCTAAGATACTCATATATCGGGCCCAGGGGGATGCTAATCGTCAGACCTCTAATAGTGCAATAAGTCGTGCCGGGGTAAAGCCCAATACACCATGAGAAACTACTGCAGTACCTACCACTAAATCTCGCTTGCTCTGGCCAGGGACTTTGCGTAATTGCTTTCCGAACACCGCGCGATATCAACCCCCAATACCGGGAGAGACGAATCCTATCTAACCGCTATTGCTTCCAAGTGCTTCGCGACTGCACCCAACTACTACCTGTTTGCACGACTCCTTTGAACCGTGGTAGGGTAGTGATCTAAATACAGTGGAAACATACTCGAGACGAATAGTGATGTCAAGTCAACGGACTAACCTGTATTAATGCCACCCGGGAACTGTTACTTGACAGTAGGTATAATACCAACCAGCAGTTCCTAATGAGTCCGTCCAGTGTAACTCATAATCCAATGAGCACCTGTATACCATCTCCGGTACAGCATACCATGGCTGTAGGACAGACCGTCTTCCCTGCTGGGACGAGAAGCGTATACACTATGTCTACTCTGAAGTATTGATGCCTCATCTCGATAATCCTACGACTAAGGACCTTTTATAAGGATATGCTTATAGATTACCCAGTCCCCACTAGTGTGACTGCCATTACAACGCTGGTAGTCAAGCAAAGATCGTTAAGGCTCTACCTATATGTATTAGCGATATGCTAAAAGAAACATATACACATTGAGGTAGAATCAAACCAAGTAGCATACTACCATTTTGAGCAAGATTGTTATTATTATCTGTGAATATCTCAAGCTTCCAAAATGTAATATACAATCCAGTACTTTACAACAATGGCCTCTAAGGCATATATCACTAACAAATCAATGATAAGGTGCATATGGAAATGGATTCAGAAATTTGGAAGTAGTAATAATAAGGAAATAGATTCGGAAACTTGAAATTTATATTATAAAAACATATTCAAGTCCTTTTAAAGAACAAGACAAGTGTAAAAGCTTGAAATAATGTTATAGTGCATTTAAAAATAGTGAAATCAAGGGAAAATACGTGTTCAATCCAAAGAGTCGAGGGTTGACATATACATGTTGATATAACAATGGAGAAGACTTGAACTTGAAAGCCTTTTGATAAATGTTCACAGGACGACGGTTATTGGAATAGAACCGGTGAATCATGAATGTGTACAATCAAAAAGTCACTCGTTGACAGTTGATGGCTTATGGATTCTCATAATCATACTATTTAGTTTTGATGATATTACACAATATTAATAGATATATAGATGTGTTTCATATTGCATATTTCATAACACTGTATATGAGCTTGGTTGTGTTCGAGAAATATTTCAGGATATCAACCGACACAAGCCTATCATGGAGGATGAAGGATATTGGGCTAAACGACAAATCTATTATAGGTTGGAGGATAATAGACTAGGGCTACTCAATGAACAAATTCAAGCTCAAGAAGTTAAGGAGCCAAAGTGTAAAAGCTTGAAATAATGTTATAGTGCATTTAAAGAACAATATCCTTTTAAAGAACAAGACAAGTGTAAAAGATTGAAATAATGTTATAGTGCATTTAAAAATAGTGAAATAAAGGGAAAATACGTGTTCAATCCAAAGAGTCGTGGGTTGACATATACATGTTAATATAACAATGAAGAAGACTTGAACTTGAAAGCCTTTTGATAAATGTTCACAGGACGACGGTTATAGGAATAGCACCAGTGAATCATGAATGTGTACAATCAAAAAGTCACTGGTTGACAGTTGATGGCTTATGGATTTTCATAATCATACTATTTAGTTTTGATGATATTACACAATATTAATAGATATATAGATGTGTTTCATATTGCATATTTCATAACACTGTATATGAGCTTGGTTGTGTTTAAGAAATATTTCAGGATATCAACCGACACAAGCCTATCATAAAGGATAGAGGATATTGAGCTAAACGGCAAATCTATTAGAGATTGGAGGATAATGGACTAGAGCTACTCAATGAACAAATTCAAGCTCAAGAAGTTAAGAAGCCAAAGTCTAAAAGCTTGAAATAATGTTATAATGCATTTAAAGAACAATATCCTTTTAAAGAACAAGACAAGTGTAAAAGCTTGAAATAATGTTATGGTGCATTTAAAAATAGTGAAATCAAGGGAACATACGCGTTCAATCCAAAGAGTCGAGGGTTGACATATACATGTTGATATAACAATGGAGAAGACTTGAAATTGAAAGCATTTTGATAAATGTTCACAGGACGACGGTTATAGGAATAGAACCAGTGAATCATGAATGTGTACAATCAAAAAGTCACTGGTTGACAGTTGATGGCTTATGGATTTTCATAATCATACTATTTAGTTTTGATAATATTACACAATATTAATAGATATATAGATGTGTTTCATATTGCATATTTCATAACACTGTGTATGAGCTTGGTTGTGTTTAAGAAATATTTCAGGATATCAACCGACACAAGCCTATCATGGAAGATTGAGGATATTGAGCTAAACGGCAAATCTATTAGAGGTTGGAGGATAATGGACTAGAGCTACTCAATGAACAAATTCAAGCTCAAGAATTTAAGGAGCCAAAAGTCCAAGTTTAAAGAATTCAAGAATCGAAGAAATCAAGAGTTCAAGCTACAAGTGTAATCGCTAGGAAATCGATGTAAGTACATCGTGGTTTATGATATTAGCATGAAAAAGCTCAAACACACACTTTTGCATGCATGAAACTTTTGGGCAAAACTTGGTAAAGCTTTTCATTCAAAACGATTTTCAATTTCAAGTTAAAAATTTTTAGTGCATTCCTTCTTCAGACATCTGTCCAAGTCTTATTCAGACGTCTGTATACTATTGCAAAACGTGCATAAGTTTTAAAATGTCGATTTCTTACTTCAGAACAAACATCTGAAGCTTACAAGAACAAATGCATGTCAATACTTCTTTAGACGTCTGGTTATTCTCTGTGTTTTCATTGCCTTAAATTTTTTTGATAGAACAAACTTCTGTCAATCTTCTTCATATGTCTGATTGTTCTTTGTATTTTCATTGCTTTAAAACTTTTGAGGGAACAAACATCTGAACCTATTGGGCACAAACGTCTGAAGGTTAAAATCTTTGAAATTTTTTTCTTCTTCAGACGTGTGTCACTTGTTCTTCAGACGTCTGTTCGTTCTCTGTACTTTCTTTGGCCATATTTTGAAAACCATGGCGAACGTCTGAAGCTCATAACGACAAACGTCTGAGACTATTTTTGTATGAAAATTTTACCGTTACGATGCATTTAATGCTATAACGACTAGTTTTATTTTGCCTTCAGATGTATGTTCTTCTGCCTAAGCCGTAATAAATGGATGTACTTGAATGTTTTTGTGTGGTGTTTAAAAAGGACTCTTGTGTAGTTATTGCATAGCAACAATTCTGAAAGATTGCATTCATTTTCTTAAGTTCATCTTCACCCAATAAAAGAAAAAGAAAACATTTGAGCTTTAATTGAAAATCAAATACTTCATTGAAGTATTCTAGAGTTTTGATTGTAAACTTTTGAGAAAGTATCTTGAATTGTATTCTTCTTCTTTTTCTCTCTTGGTGTGAAATCTCTTAAGTGCAAGAAAGTTCTTGTAAGTGAGGAGAAATCGTGTGAAGAAGTCTCTCGTGTGTCGAGTGACGTGTTGTTACGAGTACGCAACATATTTGTCTCATCGAAGACGTGATTAAGTGGAACGGGCTCGTATAACTAAAGAAAGAGGACTAAGAGATCTCCCGAATCTCTATAAAATCGCTCTTGTTTGCGTTTGATTATCTCTAACTACCTCTTATATTTGCTAGCTATAATTGCATTTAATTTTATTTGCAAGTAGTTTATTAATTTGTGGGAATTGTTAGTATAATCATATTCACCCCTTATAGCATTATTTCAATCGGTATCAGAGCAAGGTGCTCTTTTTTGTTAGGATTAAAAACCTAGAGAGATCCTATGGCCTCATCTTCTTCACATAGTATGGGACACTTCCAATCCATCACTAAACCACGATACTTTGATGGTATTAACTTTACCATTTGAAAAGTTAAGATGGAGTCATTTGTAGAATCACAAGGTATGTGTAAAGACACACCTTTTTGAAGGAGTATGAATTACCCACCATCGATGAGGATAGTTGGAGTATAGTAAATAAAAAGGCTTATGAAGATGATCATAAAGCCAAGTTTGCTTTCTTTTCTTGCCTTAACGAAAATGATTTGGCTCAAGTTATAATATGTAAAAGTGCTTTTTCTATGCGAAAATTTTCATTGGTTGCTCATAAAGGGAGTTTCAATGTTAAAAGGGCCAAAATTGATCTTTTGAAAACGGAGTATGAAAATTTTCGAATGTTGCCCGATGAAAATATTGATGATATGCTTAGTCATTTTATTTGCATCACTAATACTCTGGACTCTTTGTTAGATGATCCCATGAAGAATGAAGAAAAGGTAAGGAAGATACTTCGACCACTCACCAAGAAATGGCAAATAAAGGAGACTACTCTTGTCGGGACCAGGTTGAGCAAAGTGCCATGCCAAGAGTCATGTTTAAGTAGGCAGGGGCCACCTCTTGAGTCAATGGAACCCACTGTAGAACAATGGGGAATTTTCGGAATACATTCCGAAAGAGACAGATCTATACTATACATGGAATGATACCACTTTTCAATACAGAGACGCCTTTAAGTGAACCGGCACTACAGGAGCTTGAGAACTCCGTAGTTAAGCATGCTTGAGGCAGAGAAGTTCTGGGATGGGTGACCTCCCGGGAAGTGGCCCCTGGTCGGGTCCGATTCGTCCCGAAGGACAAAACCGTGCGGCTTTGGCCAGAGCGGACAATACTCTCTGTATTGGGGGTGGGACGTGACAGAATGGTATCAGAGCTGGTCCCTCAATAGTAGGTCTGTGGTTCGAGGACGAACCATTGTTCAAAGGTGGGGAGAATGTCGGGACCCGGTTCTTGCTCACGGAACAAAGTGCCACCCCAAGTGTCATGTTTAAGTGGGCGGGGGCCACCTCTTAAGTCCGTAGGAAAGTACTCTAATGCTAAACAAAAAATTGCTAGTTTTGAAAAAAAAGTTTTTCTATTAAATCTTATGGTTGTGAAAGTTTAAAATCCGAGAACGAAAAACTTTCAACTAAAATTGCTTCTTTAACTAGTTCTCTCGATGACGCTAATTTCAAAAGTGAGAGACTTACTTCCACATTTACTTCACTCAAAACTAAGTATGACTTCTTGACTATCATTCATAATGCTATGCTGCTTGATGTTGTGTCACGTCTCGCTTCCCAAGATACCAAAATTTCAGGAGGTAACTCGACCAGCCATGCTACCTACCATAAGGAAATATTCTCTTAGTCACATTACAGTTGTCAATCAGTAATCAAGAACAATAATATAACTATTTATCTCTAAATGTCTGATGGAGACTGTGATCTCCTTCAGATGTCATCCTCCGTCGATCTTGTGATGGCGGTCTTTGACGGTTGAGATTTGGTTTGGGAGTTGTTGAGCATGTGGATCTCAATGGGTTGGCGTTGATGCCGAGCTATCTGCAAAAGAAGTCCCGGGGTGGATGACCACCGTAGGACCCTCCGACAATCAAGTTAGTGTCGGGGAATAAGTGCAGAGTAACGACGTATTGGAATGAGTTCGAGTTACCTGATTCGTCGGAGAGGGGTATATATAGTGGTCGCGTGGAGCGAGCAGGCACGAGATCGTCGCCGTCAGTTACGTCCCAGCATTAACCTCGCATTTAATAGCGGGATGCGTGCATTAACGGGGGGATACGCTAGCATAGGACGCGGAACGTGGGGAGGCGGATATCTCGCCCTGGCGATATACGCGGAGCCGTTGCGGGGATGCATGGGATCCGTGCTCTTGATTGATCGGGGAAACCGAGGAAGCTCAGTCCGTTAGGGGCTCGGACACGAGCCGGAAGGCCAAGGAAGCTCGGCATGTCAGGAGCTCGGAGACGAGCCGGGAGGCCGAGGAAGCTCGGCATGTCAGGAGCTCGGAGATGAGCAAGAAGACTGAGGAAGCTCGGAGACGAGCTATTGGTAGTTTGCTAGGTGAAGGTGGAAAGTACTCAGGGAGGTCTCCTGAAAGGTCGGATACTTCCTCGAGACGAGGTCCCGAGGAATACCCCTAATGTAACTCATTTATTCCACCTCCGTAGCCTTTGGGACATGTCATCCGCCACGTGTCGTAATCTGAGGAAATACCACTTGTGAGCATTATTATTAACCCCCCACTCTCGTTCGGATCTATTTATGGGTCGGGTCGAGAGTGGCCTGCTCGGTTTTTCTTTGGCTCAGTTTGGCACCGAGAGTTAGAATGTGGATCGCCCGAGAATGACATGGCGTTTAGCGGTTGCGTCGTTTCGATGTTTGGGCCCACATGTCGTCTCGTCGTGCAAGTACTTTTAGCTAATATACTTTTCATTGTTCGAATCTTTCATTCTGCAAGTATTTTTAGTTGGTAGGTCTTTTTATCTTGCAAGTACTTTTAGCTCGTAAGTATCTTTATCTTGCAAGTGCTAGGTCGGTGTCCACCTTTCCCGCACTTGCTAACCGTTCATCGAGTAGAGTCGAACGAGAGCCAAGTGTAGGAAGGTCGGTGTCCTCCCTTTTCCTGAAGTCAAGGTGGCGATCGCGCATCGAGTCGAACGATAGCCAAGTGTAGGAAGGTCGGTATCCTCTCTTTCCCCCGAGTCGAGGTGGCGATCGTGCATCGAGTATGAACCAATTGATGGGCCGAGCAAAAATCTGCTCGGCGGCCTCGTGAGGACTTTTAGATCCGTTTCTTTGCAGGGCAGGAATCTACCCGCTGCGGATGGACCGAGCAGGAAGCTACTCGGTCGCCTCGATGTCGAGGGCTTTGGATCCAAAGTATTAATGGGCAGAAAGCTACCCACCGTGGATGGACCGAGCAGGAAGCTATTCGGTGGCCTCGTGAGGAGGGTTTTAGATCCACAGCATTGATGGGCATGAAGCTACATAGCCATGAAGCTACCCACTGCGGATGGACCGAGCAGGAAACTACTCGGTGGCCTCATGAGGAGGCTTTTGATCCACAACGTAGTAGGGTGGAAAGCTACCCACTGCGGATGGATCGAGCAGAAAGCTACTTGATGGCCTCTTGAGGAGGGCTTTAGATCCACAGCATTTATGGGCATGAAGCTACCCACTGTGGATGGACCGAGCAAAAAGGTACTCAGCGGCCTCGTGAGGAGGGCTTTTGGATCCACAGCGTTGTCGGGCAGGAAGCTACCCACTGCGGATGGACCGAACAGGAAACTGCTCGGTGGCCTCGTGAGGAGAGCTTTTGATCCACAGCGTAGTTGGGCAGGATGCCACCTACTGCAGATGGACCGAGCAGGAAACTACTCGGTGGCCCCGTAAGGAGGGCTTTTGATCCACAGCGTAGCCAAGAAGGAAGCTACCCACTGCGGATGGACCGAGCATGAAGCTACTCGGTCGCCTCGCGAGGGCTTTAGTTCCACAGCATTATTGGGCAGGAAGCTACCCACTGCGGATAGTGCCCGTTGAAGAAATCATTCCCCGTTTTGCTGCACACTTAGTGAACCCTGATCTCATGGATGCTCAGTGTGACATAATGATGTACGAGTTTATGGCCCGCAAGGGGTCTCCTCTTCCCGCCAGCTCTATATGGTTTTGCATGATCTTTCTCTCCGTTCTCGATGACGTTCCTCCTCATCCGGCGGAGACGACTTTAGCGATGCTCAACGCGGCGGAGGACAAAGTCAACTGCTTCCAGAATGCTGGTCTGATCACAAAGGCTTTAAGGGTCCGCTCCGTCCACCTGTTGAGTCAGATAAGGGCTCGACGGGTTGTCATGTCTTTTTTTTTCCGAAGAGCACGGCGTTGATAGGTGGAGAGCGACTTTTCGCAAGAATCGTCATTTTGACAAGGCAGAGAGGGCCGAGAGAGAGTTAGATAATTTTGTAATTCGTTTCACCAATTCCTGTAGTCCTGATCCCGTGTTTGGTGATCTTTTCCCCGTGGAATAAAATGTTTATTTAAATGCATGTTTTTTATTGTTGCCTAATGAATATTTCACCTCCAACAAATGTCCTTCCACTGACTGCTCGTTTAAACTTATGTGCACCTTGCATGTGCGCACATGTTTTGCACGTGCATATGGCAAGCGTATGCGCACGTGCTTTGCACATGCATTTCGCACTTGGGAATTTCTGCGAAGTGCAAATGTCAATGATGCACATACATTGCTTTATACTTATTCTTCCCTGAAGTGCACGCTTGATTTGGATACGCCCATAAACAGGTGCGAACAAATGCCCTACCCACCGATTGCGTGCATGTGATCTGCACATGGTGCGAATGGTACCAAGCAGTCCACCATCGGATTTGCCTTAAAAAAGGTCACACCCCGGGATTCAAACCATTTTTTACCCCTATAAAAAAGGTCGCACCCCCTTCTCTGAAGTGCCTCACTTGCGCACTTTAAGAACAGTTCTTTTTGCACACTTGTCTCTCCAGTGCATACGCACTTGTTCGAATCTTTTGCTTACTTTCAGAAGCCTTTGCATCTTTAAATTTCGAGCGGTAAGTGTGTTGCGCACCTCTACCCTTGATCCATTTGCTTAGTGCGCATTTATGGGTTGCGCGCTTGCCCTTGGCTTGTCATTTGCACACTTGTGGACAATTTAACTTTGACCTTAACTTAAACATTTTATTCTAAGTATTTTAAAGAAACTTTACACAATTTTGCCCAAGAATTCTCGTGGAGTTTCTTAACTATATAGTTAAGACTCCCACAGTTCGTCATTCACGAGATACTTCATGATTGCGATTTTAACGCACCTTTTTTCTTTTAGCCTTTTAGGTACAATGGCATATCCATCAGACTTTGGTTATGAGCGTCAAGAGAATTTGCGTCCGGATGAACAGACAAAGCAAGAGATCTTTCAAATGATACGAGCTCATGATGCTCCACAACAATATCTACATCTATGGGCTGGATGGTTTAATAGTACAGGGCCGGGTTAGCTTTCGATGTGAGGCGCCCTCTAATCCTTTGGGGTCTATCCAGTACACAGAGCTTTCAACGACTACTTCCACGGCGGAGGTAGAAAACTAGACAGCTTGCAATAGGTTGCAACCATCCATAGAAGGAGTGACGACAACGACACCGGTAGATCTTCTAGGATGTCGGATGAGCCAGGATGAGGCTAGACTGTGGAGAATACCTTATCATGTGGGATCCCGAAATATTTGGCCGGCTATGTCGGCTAGGCCAGGTTCATCTTGTCGACGGAGAGAACTCTATTGGAGCACACCGGGCTTTATGGAGCGGTCTATGCTTCACTGTTCGAGTACCTCATGACTGGGTCCCGGTGGGTGAAGTCCTTCAGACAAGCACCTTTATGATGTCCGACAGGGAGGCATCTATCTCTTTGTTAGAATTCCAACATATATTTGGGCTGCCAATCATGGGAGAACATGACGAGGAGGTGGTACCCCGTGATAAATTTGTCTTTGCTGCAGGCCCGGCTGCTGCGGATTTGATAGACGACAATGCAATAGCTCTCCTACGACCGGGTCTTAAGAAGGTGCGAGCCATTTTTGAGGAGATGCACTATGCCTCTGGACAAGAAAAGGTTACTTTTAAGTTTTTATCGCTAGATTTGTGCACCCGAATGTCCTTAGGGCCGATACGACATGCATGCAAACATGAGAAACCCCTTTTAGTCTACGCATGCAGGGGAAAGATTCCGCGGCGATGGAGTACTTCCGTCCTAGCACATCCCCTTATGATTTTAAGGACACTGTCGCTCCAGGGATCGATCGGAACTCTTTTATAGCTTTCATAAGCCTATGGTTGAGCTGGTTCGCAATCCCTGTTCATCCTAGACTGATGCGGGCCTCTGTTTTCTACCCCGCTGATCGCATAGCTTCTGGTGCAAGGCTGGCCATCGGTATCGCCGGGTTACATTCTTATATCAGGGACTCACCGAATTGGCCACCTCAGACCCAGAGGAGGAGCATGTGTATATGTCGTTGCACTATTTCGGCGCATGGATCCACCTGCATGTAAACGGGACGTACAGTGAGCGTGTACAACCGATGTTCTTTGACATGGGTCTATTTCCCATGGTGATGAAACTCGTCAAGGCTGCAAGGATCAAACCAAACAAAGACATCTGTCAGTTATGCCTCTACCCCTTCAATATCCGAGAGCATAGGCAAATCTATTTTGATGATTTGGTGCTTGTGAGGCATCACCCCACTGGTCAACCCCTGCTAGATATATCAAGAGGGTAATTTGAGCTTTGTCAAATAAGGTTATCGCTTATCTTTATTCGATCCGACCCGGTTTCCTGGTGTACAGACGGAGCAACGATGTCTCCTACAGGCCATATAGCCCTCATCGCTTCTGGCAATTTGGGTATGACCAAGGCGTTCCAATCCAAGCTTTCTGTTGCTAACCCGCTTTTATGAAGGAGTCTGCAAAAAACGTCATTCACCACTTTATGAGACTGAACACTGGATCTCGCTTCGCAATTCCCGATCCGGACCGTGTTCCTTGACTATTATTGGCTTTTCGATCATGGTATTCATCATCTATGGCCAGGGTCATCGACTACGAGAAGCATGTCTTCCTTGGTCGTCGGGGTGCGATGAAGGCAACGAAACCTGGCTTTCCCTAGAGACCAAGGTCTGCCATTCGTCCTTTCTTGCCTCGAGAAAGGACGCCGGCAGTTTCTCCCGCTGTCCAGGAACTCAGGACAGCTTGAGCTTTTGGAGGCATGCAACCAGAAACTGTTCCTGGCACCAGGAAGAGGATAGTCGCCTGTAGGAAGCGAGCTTCATCGCCTATTGCCTCTGGATCTTCCGGCAGGTCACGTCATACTGGCGGCATTTTGCCTGCTGATAGTCCTTTCCCTGAACCGGAAGCAAGGTCATCCATCGGAGATGTCACCGTAGCTGACTCACTCTCCAATTCAGAAATCGGGAAGCGCCGGCCGGGTGCACCATTAAGAAAGAAGAGGGTTCTTCAAGCTGACGAAAGACCGTGTCAGGCCAAGACGACCAAGTCTCTATGACGGACGACATTTTAGAGCATGGGACAAACATGGATACCATCTTCCTAGAAACACAAGCTGCGGAAGATGTTGATATTGTGGCGGCCATGGTAGAGTTAGCAGCCGAGGATGACTATGCTATTCTTCAGGCGGCGCTATCTACCTCCGAAAAGTTGGCTGAAAGAGAAGCGGAAAAGATATGGGTGCTCGTGGTGACCAGTATATTTCCTCTACCCTTATTCAAGCACTTCTCCATTCGAGCTGTTTATGGTGTGGCAGCTGTAGATTTGCTCTCGTTTCTTAGACTGAACATATCCCAGCCCGGTTGTTTCCAACTTCTCATTGGGCTTCTTTTGTTGAGTCCTGGAATATCCTAAATCCATTTATAGAATTGAGCTTGGCGGACAGTTTGTTCGAGAGGCACACCTTGGCGCTTTAACAGCTCCTTTAATCCCTCCGCATAATATCTTGACAGACGGATGGGCTGGAACTTGTCAAGATTTGGATCGACCCTATGGCAGATTTTCTTTTCTACCCTGGTCTTCTTGGATTTATAAAAGAGGATCGCCTTTTCACCTATAAAGCACGGAGAAAGTTTCCAACTCTGGCACGTAGAAAGTTTTCAACTCTGGCACACTATATGTACTGAACGCGTTAAGTTCTTTATAATGTCGAGATAGAGCGATCATAATATGTAGACTCTGATCCGCTTCGGCAAGAGTCTGCGTCGATGGACGAATAGGCGAATAGAGAACACTGCATTAGTCTCGTCTTCGGAATTGCTGCCCAAGACCGGGATAGGGGTCAAAGGCCTTGTTTTATTGTTCTTTCTGAGATTGTCCCGAGTAGACTTTTTGTTCATTTTCTTATGTATCACTTCGAAGACCGGGATGGTGGCCACGGATTTTTGCTTATTTTTCGGCTTGTGGCACCTTTCAGTATCTTCGAAATCAGGTTGAAAATATTTTGCATATACATACTTTCGCACCTCATTTATCGAGGATTGAGTTCTCCTTTGACGGTGTACTATAGGACATCCTTGAAATACTTCATACGTTGATGTTGCGTAGAAAGAATGACGTACTCATGTAGCCACATCCTGCCGAGTAGAGCATTATAACAAGTCTTAGCGTCAATGACATGGAATTTGATGTCAGTGATGAGCTGCCCGAAGTGGAGCGTCAATGTTACGGACCCAAGCGTCCGTGATGACTGCGATTCGAACCCCGAGATAGTAATCTTGTCTCGGGCAAGGTGCTGAACATTCATACATATCTCCTTCAGCACTATCACATTGAGATTGATGGAGGATCCGTTATCGACGAGGATTTTCCATATCTTGATGTCATGGCAGTACCCGGTAACACAACGGTCGATTGTGCTCGCATGTACCAAAAAGTAGATCTTCCTCGTTGAACGTAATATCAGCCGTGTAGACCTCTGCAAATCCGTCCTTCATTTTCTCTTCCGCGAGCTAAGCATGAAGCTGATAAAGTTCTTGCAAGGCCTTGATCAAGAAGTCTCGTGCCTCTTTAGATAAGAGAAGGGCGTCCAATATCCTCAACTGTGATGTTATCTTCCTCAAATGCGCAAGAACTGTCACGCCCCGCTTCCCAGAGTACGCTAAAATGGACACGTGACATAGCCAACCATGCTATCTGTGGGTAGGAAGTATCCATCCACAGTCACATTACGGCTGTAAAGATATCAAGAACAAAATAAAACTATCTAAACATGTCCATAATCCAAGATAACATGAGTCAAGAATAATAAAATGCGGAAGCGAAAGATCCAATACAAAATAACTGGAATGTATGTCCCATAATGCGGGCTCACATCAGGAATAAAATGCAGGAAAGAAAAGCTAACTACTGCTGACACTCACAGCTCAGCCTGTCGGCTAAAGTACTCCTGCTCGGACTGCGACAACGGTACAGAATCTGGGCCATGCAAAACCCAGACGTCAACGCGTCAAGTCATCAAGTAATAACATAAAAAAACAGGATAACAGGCAATGCGAATATAAACATGAATAAAGCAAGGGTAACAATAATATAAATCAGAGCGGTGCAGAGTAGTGTGCAGTGGGTAAACTAAACTGTTCTATCAGGTTTTCTGTTCTAAAGTCTTTGAAACCAAATTGATGAATCATCGATGTAATTCAATAGTATCCCGTACATACCCAGGACCACGGCCCCAGATTCTCGGGCTGAAACTGAGACATGCCGCTGGGCACCAAACAGGAATGTGTACAGATGAATGATGTCAGCACCATCATTCCAAGGCTGGCCTAGCCTCAAAACTGATCAAAACAGGCAGCGAACTGTTGAGTTATAAGTCAGGTTTCACCTTTGATTTCCCCATACCCCCAAGCTATATGTGTATGCCAGGTCAGGTATCCCGTAATCAAGAAATTAATGCCAACACAGGATCAGGTAAACAGGTTTGTCTGGATAGACAACAGGAACGGTCCATGAGGACTACATGTCAGGTTTGTTGGCATTAGACACAAGATCGGGTAACGGGTCAGGTCATGGTACATCAGGTCAAGTCAAGCAGTATACGGTACCATGTCGGGTCAATCAATATGTATGTAGCAAGTCAGGTCAAGATGTAAACGATATCATGGGTGTGCTCATATTCAGTTACATAATCAAGCATGGTCATCACAATGTAGATTTAAGCAATGAATTAAACAATAAAGAAGCATCGATTAATTAGCAGCACAGTTATCAATTGTGTGTCCGGGGTGTTATCAACATTATAAGAATACAGTATGACAGTTAGGGCCGTTAAATCATGTTAACCAGTTAAGAATTTTATAGATGCAATGATATATATATATATATATATATATATATATATATATATATAGGTTCCATGGATGAAGTCCCAGTTTATGCAGGTTAAATGTACACATGTGTCCGAATGAAGTAAAACGATAGAGAGAGTGTCATAGGCTACGTCATTAGTGAAAGTGTGATTAAAACATGTAATTGTGGTTATTAGGTTCAATACCGTAATTGCAAAAGGTAGGTTCCAAGTTTGAAAGATAAAATGATATATAACAATATTGTACACGAAAATGGGAAATGATCATACTAAAGTTGAAACTACAGGTTTAGGGTGTCATCAATGTGTAAGTAAATATTGTTTAGCATGTAGCAAGGAGTACTTGCCTTGACGGGTCGCAAACCGGGAATACGGAACGTTAAACGTCGGCGGGGAAACTCGCGACGGGCGCACGGTTCACGGAATGAGCCCAAACGACGAACAGTGGAACCACACAGATCAGAGTACCTCGCTGGATCGTCGGGACACGTCGCCGGCACGGCCGGATTCCGGCGAGATACAAAAACAGCGAATCTACAAAGTTCAAGAATTCATGAAACGACACAAGAAGAATTAAGAAGAAAGAAGAGAAGGATGATAGAGAAAAGGGTGCTCACGAGGATCTGTGGAGGGGTGGTGATGGTCGACAACGTCGACGGAGCTCCGGCGGCCAGCCTACGACGACGGCGAGAAAATTTTCAGATCAAGAAACCTGAACAGAGAAGGAAGAAGAAGAAAGGAGAAGATGAGGGGGTGTGAAGCTCACCGAGGAGGGTGCTTGCGAGGCTAGGGATGTATGGAGATCGCCGGCGGCGATCCTACGACGAGCTGCGGCTGCAGGTGGCCGCGGTTGCTGCTGCAGGGTGCACGGGGAAAAGATGAAGGAGGGAGAAGAGGTGGATGAGGCTGCGAGGAGGCCGGTGATGGTAGCGTCGACGTTGGGCTACTGTGGCGAAGGGGTGAGGCGGCTAGGGTTCATGGGGTTTGGGTTTGCTACGTGAAAGAAAAAGGAAAGGAAGAAGAGAAAGTATATATAGGAGAGAGAAAGGGAGAGAGATGCGGGGAGAGAGAGAGAGATAGAGACGGGGAGAGAGAGAGGAGTTGCAAGAGGAGAGAGAGAGATGGTGAGAGGAGAGAGAAAGAATAGGGGGGGAGAAAATTGGATTGTAGTGGAGAGAAAAGAGAGAGAGAGAGTGAGGCCCACGGTTTATGAGAGTTTTGATTGGCAGAAAGATTGTAGGGGTTAGGAAAAAAAAATTTAATAAAGATTTGGAAATGGGGAAAAATATATTATAGGTTATAAAAATATATTCGACAGTTTAAAAGAAATATTAGAAATTGGGATTTTAGCGCAAAGTAAAATATTTCCAAATTGCGCACGGGTTGGGTCCAAAAATTTGAAATTGAAATAAGAAAATTTTAGGCGGGATCCAAAATTTAAAATGAAGTATTTTGCAATCAAAAAGCATACCCGCAAAACGGACACACGTACGTGCGCGTAGCCGTCCAAACTCGCCCGTTTCACCGAACGGGACGAGAACACGATACACGGATGCTACAACAGGGTTAGGGGTGTCAAGTAGGCCATGACGAATATTTTTAATTTTATTTTAGATGTCTTAAATTGTTATATGCAGAAATGAATTTGTCGGGTAAAATTTATAACTAACAACAGTCAAGTAGGATCAACGAAATAAATACCATACACCATTCATATGACAACAGAAACCAGTAGAATTGGGTTCGGGTGTTACATTATACCCAACTACAAAAAGAATTCCGTCCTCGAAATTCCAAGAATACAAAGATAGATGACGAAAAAACTACAAGAAAAGATGAGGAAACTTCTGCCGGATTTCATCTTCTCGTTCCCAAGTGGACTCTCCATGCGAGCGATTACCCCAAGAAACAAGCACAAGAGGGATCACCTTGTTCTTAAGGACCTTTTCCCTTCGATCCACGATTTCAATCGGTCGCTCCTCAAAAGTCAAGTCTTCTTGTACCGTCAGCTCCGAATGATCCAATACATGTGTTTCATCACGAACATACTTACGGAGTTGAGATACGTGAAACACATCGTGCACATTCGCCAAGGATTGTGATAACGCCAAACGATACGCTGCCTTACCAACACGCTCCAAGATCTCAAAAGGTCCAACGAATCGAGGACTAAGCTTTCCTCGACTTCCAAAACGAATCACCCCCCTAGTCGGTGATATCTTCAAGAATACTAAATCACCCACGGCGAACTCTAGAGGTCTTCTCGACGTATCCGCCCAACTCTTCTGTCGGTCTTGAGCTGCTTTCATATGACTTCTGATAGTGTTAACCTTCTCTATTGTCTGCACCACCAAATCTGGTCCCAACAATCTTCGTTCACCGACATCGTCCCAACAAACAGGTGAACGACATTTACGTCCATACAAAGCTTCAAATGGAGCCATCTGGATAGTTGCCTGAAAACTGTTGTTGTAAGAAAACTCCACCAAATGTAGACGATCCTCCCAAGAACCCTTGAAGTCCAACATGCATGCCCTCAGCATATCTTCAAGAGTTTGGATTGTTTTCTCGGACTGACCATCAGTTTGAGGATGATAAGCTGTGCTAAACTTCAATCGAGTCCCCAAACTTTCCTGTAAACTCTGCCAAAAGTGTGATAAGAACCGAGTGTCCCGATCGGACACAATGCTCACCGGTACTCCATGCAATCTTACAATCTCTTGCATGTACCGCTCTGCCAAAGTCTGTTGATTGACCAACCCGGAAAGGAATGAAGTGAGCTGCCTTGGTCAATCGATCAACAATCACCCATACAGCATTGTTGCCTTTTGGACTCCGCGGTAAAGCCGTCACGAAATCCATGGTTATATGTTCCCACTTCCACTGAGGAATCGGAAGTGGTTGCAATAAACCAGCAACCCTTTGGTGTTCAGCCTTAACTTGCTGACACACCAAGCACTTTGCCACAAAGCGAGCAATCTCCCACTTCATACCTTCCACCAGAAATGTTGTCGAATATCTCGGTACATCTTTGTGCCTCCTGGATGTACAGAATAAGCTGAACTGTGTGCCTCTTTCATAAGCTCTTCACAAATATCTCCCTTTGGCACACACAAACGGCTACCATACCTCAACGAACCATCTTCGTGGATCAATCAATCTGTTCATAGTCCGGCTTCAACCTGTTCTCGAAACTTTTGCAGTCTAGGATTCTGCGATTGTGCTGCTTTAATATTCTCGATCAATGACGAATGTACTTGCAGCTGCATCAACTGTCCCGAAGAATGCGGTAGCAGAACCTCCAAGTCAAATCTTCGAAAATCTTCAACGAGCTCCTTCCGCGTAGTCAACACCTGAATTGCTGGTAACCGACTAAGCGCATCCGGCACGACATTAACCTTCCCCGGATGGTACTTAAGATCAAGATCGTAGTCAGCCATCAGCTCCAACCATCTACGTTGTCTCATATTAAGCTCCTTCTGCGTGAACACATAATTCAAGCTCTTGTGATCAGTAAAAACTTCGACCCTTTCGCCCAAAAGGTAGTGTCTCCAAATCTTCAAAGCGAAAATCATAGCCGCAAGTTCCAAGTCATGAGTTGGGTAATTCTTCTCATGGGTCTTCAACTGTCTCGATGCGTACGCTACAACCTTCCCATGCTGCATCAAAACACATCCCAATCCTTTCCCGACACGTCGCTGTGAATCACCAATCCTCCGGAATTGTCTGGCACGGTCAGAATAGGGGCGGTTATCAATTTCTGCTTCGTCTCAAAAGCTAACGCACATTTATCCGTCCATACAAAAGGTACCTCTTTGCGCGTAAGCTTGGTTAACGGCTCCGCCAGACGAGCAAAGTTCTCCACAAATCTTCTGTAATATCCGGTGAGTCCAAGAAAGCTTCTTATCTCCGCAACATTCTTTGGAATCGGCCAATCTCGTACTGCTGCAATCTTTTCGGGATCGACGGCGATTCCATCGCCAGACACAACATGCCCCAAAAACTTTACTTCCTCCAGCCAAAAATCGCACTTACTCATCTTCGCATATAACTTCTCTTGTCTCAACGTTTGCAGTGCGATCTTCAAATGCTCAGCATGCTCTTCAAAACTCTTCGAGTAAACCAGGATATCGTCAATGAATACCACAATAAACTGGTCCAAGAATGGTGAAAAGATTCGGTTCATCAAGTCCATGAATATCGCCGGTGCATTCGTTACTCCGAAAGGTATCACTAAGTATTCGTAATGTCCATACCGAGTTCGGAACGCCGTCTTGCAAGTATCTTCTGCTTTCACTCGGACCTGATGATATCCGAATCGCAAATCCAGCTTCGAGAATACCTAAGCTGCTCGAAAAGTTCGCCAATGCGAGGGATCGAGTACTTGTTCTTAATAGTCACCCGGTTTAATTCTCGATAGTCGATGCACATCCTTCTCGTGCCGTCTTTCTTCTTTACTAGAAGAACTGGAGCTCCCCAAGGCGAGTTACTGCTTCGAATCCAACCCTTCTCAAGCAGTTCAGCAACCTGTTTCTTGACTTCTTCCAACTCTACTGGTGCCATTGGATAATACGCTTTGGATACTGGCGCTGCACCAGGAATAAGGTCAATTGCGAACTCTACGTCTCGCTTCGGCGGTAAACCCGATATATCTTCAAACACGTCTATAAAATCACGAACAACAGCCGGCTCTTCACTTTTATCAACTTCCATTGCTGCAAGAATATTGTTTGTCGGCCTAGCCCTAAACTCGACTGGCCCGACAGAACTGCTTCCTCTAGTGAAGCTAAACTCGGGATGTCCGGGAATCTGGAAAATTACCTTCCTTGCCCTACAATCAATGTGAGCGTGGAAAGTGCCAAGAAAATCCATTCCCAAGACGACTTCGTAGCTGCCTGTATCAATCACCAAGAAATCTGCAAAAAGCTCCCGTCCGCACACAACTGTACAATCTTTACACTCCCTACTAGCTATGATTTTCCCATTCCCAGTGTATGTCCCAGAAACTAGACAGGGTCGTGCAGTCAATCGAGTGTGTAGTTATAAACTTGGATGACATAAAACAATGGGATGCACCAGAATCAAATAACGCTAATGCGGGAAAACCATGAACGAGTAGAGTACCTAAAACAACTTCTCCTGACGCCTTAGCTTCTTCAGCTGTCAAGGTAAAAGCTCGAGCCTGATTAGGTCCTTGAGTCAGCTGTTTCTGTCCCTGGAACGGTCTCTGCGGAGGCTTCTGAATATCATCCCTCGTACGAAGCTTCGACGGACAAGCGTTGACAGCGTGATCTGCCGTTCCACAAACCAAACAGAGTCCCAGCCTCCTACAACAATCCTTTTGCATGTGGCCAGGTAAATTGCAGTAGTTACAGGTCATGCTCTTTCTTCGATCGACGACAATAGGCTTCTTCATGGGTGCTATACCACGACGGTCCACTGGAATACCTCTGCGACCATGAGCTCGGTTTGGTACAAATGCTGGCTTCCTTACCGCAACTGCTATCTGCTGCAAACTCCCCTTCATCCCGGATAAACTCTGCTGCTCTCGGGCTGCCGCAAGTACTTGTGAGAAAGTGGTCAAACCCAGGGAGACAATCTGCCTCTGGATGTCCACGTCCAAGCTGCGCATGAACCTCCGTGCCCTGTCTACATCGTTGGCAATTAAAGGTCCAGCGAATCTACTGAGTCTTGTCCACTCTGCTGCATGCACATCCACGGGTGCTCCCTTCTGCTTTAGCCCGATGAACTTCTCCTCCATTTCCTCCCGTGCAGTCCGTGGGAAGAACTTCTCTAGGAAACTCTTTGAAAAATCCGCCCACTTGATCGGCTTGGGCAAACGGTCCTGCTCCACAAGCCACCATTCTCGGGCGTAGTCTACTAACTGAATGCGTACCACATCAACTCTTTTCTCATCTGGAATCTGTGCCGCAACAAGCAAGTTCTCTGTGTCAACTAGCCACTGCTCTGCTGGCAATGGCTCCTCCAAACCAGTAAATGTAGACGGACCTAAACGCCTGAAATCTACTACGGTCCCTAATCGGTCAACTGGTTTAGCTCCAACATTGTTTACAGACTGCCGAACGATCTGCAAACCTTCCTGAAACGATTCCGTTTGCTGCTAGATCAGCTCGGTCTATTTCTTTTGATTCTCCAGCATTCCTCTTATCACTCCAAGCATGGCGGCTTCGTCCACACGCCTTTGGTACGTCTTCAAATTCTTACCTGCTATATTCCAGAAATCAAAACACCCAACATTAGCATGATGAAAGATTCAAAATATAGATCAAGGCTAGAACTCCAAGTTACTTAAATAGAGTACCGCATTGTAACTATGCCGCGGTATCATAGCCACAATTACATAACTCCACTCAAGTCGCCTAAGTCCTAGAGATAACAAGGAATCAGGTTTCGAGTCGACATGCAAAGGAAGTTTGCACATCGTAAAAGATATAATCAGGAAGAATGTGATTCAAGAATGGTAAAACGGCAAGGTGGCAGGACATGTTCCCTAAACACGGGTATTCTGATTCGTGTATTGGGTACAATACCCAACTACAAAAGAATCAACCCGACTAACCTATGGCTCTGATACCAAAAGAACCATGTCACGCCCCGCTTCCCAGAGTACGCTAAAATGGGCACGTGACATAGCCAACCATGCTACCTGTGGGTAGGAAGTATCCATCCACAGTCACATTACGGCTGTAGAAATATCAAGAACAAAATAAAACTATCTAAACATGTCCATAATCCAAGATAACATGAGTCAAGAATAATAAAATGCGGAAGCGAAAGATCCAATACAAAATAACTGGAATGTATGTCCCATAATGCGGGCTCACATCAGGAATAAAATGCAGGAAAGAAAAGCTAACTACTGCTGACACTCACAGCTCAGCCTGTCGGCTAAAGTACTCCTGCTCGGACTGCGACAACGGTACAGAATCTGGGCTATGCAAAACCCAGACGTCAACGCGTCAAGTCATCAAGTAATAACATAAAAAAACAGGGTAACAGGCAATGCGAATATAAACATGAATAAAGCAAGGGTAACAATAATATAAATCAGAGCAGTGCAGAGTAGTGTGCAGTGGGTAAACTAAACTGTTCTATCAGGTTTTCTGTTCTAAAGTCTTTAAAACCAAATTGATGAATCATCGATGTAACTCAATAGTATCCCGTACATACCCGGGACCACGGCCCCAGATTCTCGGGCTGAAACCGAGACATGCCGCTGGGCACCAAACAGGAATGTGTACAGATGAATGATGTCAGCACCATCATTCCAAGGCTGGCCTAGCCTCAAAACTGATCAGAACAGGTAGCGAACTGTTGAGTTACAAGTCAGGTTTCACCTTTGATTTCCCCATACCCCCAAGCAATATGTGTATGTCAGGTCAGGTATCCCGTAATCAAGAAACTAATGCCAACACAGGATCAGGTAAACAGGTTTGTCTGGATAGACAACAGGAACGGTCCATGAGAACTACATGTCAGGTTTGTTGGCATTAGACACAAGATCAGGTAACAGGTCAGGTCATGGTACATCAGGTCAAGTCAAGTAGTATACGGCACCATGTCGGGTCAATCAATATGTATGTAGCAAGTCAGGTCAAGATGTAAACGATATCATGGGTGTGCTCATATTCAGTTACATAATCAAGCATGGTCATCACAATGTAGATTTAAACAATAAAGAAGTATCGATTAATTAGCAGCACAGTTATCAATTGTGTGTCCGGGGTGTTATCAACATTATAAGAATACAGTATGACAGTTAGGGTCGTTAAATCATGTTAATCAGTTAAGAATTTTATAAATGCAATGATATATATATATATATATATATATATATAGGTTCCATGGATGAAGTCACAGTTTATGCAGGTTAAATGTACACATGTGTCCGAATGAAGTAAAACGATAGAGAAAGTGCCATAGGCTACGTCATTAGTGAAAATGTGATTAAAACATGTAACTGTGGTTATTAGGTTCAATACCGTAATTGCAAAAGGTAGGTTCCAAGTTTGAAAGATAAAATGATATGTAACAATATTGTACACGAAAATGGAAAATGATCTTACTAAAGTTGAAACTACAGGTTTAGGGTGTCATCAATGTGTAAGTAAATATTGTTTAGCATGTAGCAAGGGTTACTTGCCTTGACGGGTCGCGAACCGGGAATACGGAACGTTAAACGTTGGCGGGGAAACTCGCGACGGGCGCACGGTTCACGGAATGAGCCCAAACGACGAACAGTGGAACCACACAGATCAGAGTACCTCGTTGGATCGTCGGGACACGTCGCCGGCACGGCCGGATTCCGGCGAGATACAAAAACAATGAATCTACAAAGTTCAAGAATTCATGAAACGACACAAGAAGAATTAAGAAGAGAGAAGAGAAGGAGGATAGAGAAAAGGGTGCTCATGAGGATCTGTGGAGGGGTGGTGATGGTCGACAACGTCGACGGAGCTCCGGCGGCCAGCCTACGACGACGGCGAGAAAATTTTCAGATCAAGAAACCTGAACAGAGAAGGAAGAAGAAGAAAGGAGAAAATGAGGGGGTGTTAAGCTCACCGAGGAGGGTGCTTGCGAGGCTAGGGACGTACGGAGATCGGCTGCGGCGATCCCACGACGAGCTGCGGCTGCAGGTGGCCGTGGTTGCTGCTGCAGGGTCCACGGGGAAAAGATGAAGGAGGGAGAAGAGGTGGATGAGGATGCGACGAGGGCGAGGAGGCCAGTGATGGTGGCGTCGGCGTTGGGCTACTGCGGCGAAGGGGTGAGGCGGCTAGGGTTCATGGGGTTTGGGTTCGCTACGTGAAAGAAAAAGAAAAGGAGGAAGAGAAAGTATATATAGGAGAGAGAAAGGGAGAGAGATGCGGGGGGAGAGAGAGAGATACTGGGAGAGTGAGAGATAGAGACGGGGAGAGAGAGAGGAGTTGCGAGAGGAGAGAGATCGAGAGGAGAGAGAAAGTATAGGGGGAGAGAGAAAATTGGATTGTAGTGGAGAGAAAAGAGAGAGAGACGGGGGAAGGGAGAGAGTGGGGCCCACGGTTTATCAGAGTTTTGATTGGCTGAAAGATTGTAGGGGTTAGGAATAAAAATTTACTAAAGATTTGGAAATGGGGAAAAATATATTATAGATTATAAAAATATATTCGACGGTTTAAAAGAAATATTAGAAATTAGGATTTTGGCGCAAAGTAAAATATTTCCAAATTGCGCCCGGGTCGGGTCCAAAAATTTGAAATTGAAATAAGAAAATTTTAGGCGGGATCCAAAATTTAAAATGAAGTATTTTGCAAATTAAAAAGCATACCCCCAAAACGGACGCACGTACGTGCGC
Source organism: Agapanthus africanus (assembly GCA_030015575.1). NCBI lineage: Eukaryota > Viridiplantae > Streptophyta > Magnoliopsida > Asparagales > Amaryllidaceae > Agapanthus > Agapanthus africanus. The sequence continues at coordinate 307,808,161 of CM057339.1, forward strand.
GCAGCCGTCCAAACTCGCCCGTTTCACCGAACGGGACGAGAACACGATGTACGGATGCTACAACAGGGTTAGGGGTGTCAAATAGGCCATGACAAATATTTTTAATTTTATTTTAGATGCCTTAAATTGTTATATGCAGAAATGAATTTTTCGGGTAAAATTTATAACTAACAACAGTCAAGTAAGATCAACGAAATAAATACTATACACCATTCATATGACAACAGAAACCAGTAGCATTGGGCTCGGGTGTTACAAGAACTTTATAGCCCACCTTGGTTTTCTCAGGTAGGTCCTTGGCGGCAAGCTCTCTGGCTATCCCCTTCATCAAGGGCGATCTCTTTGGGCATTTTTCCTTACCCTTTGTCTTTTTTCGAACCCTTGTTTGTGGGTCCGAGGTTCTTTTCAGGTAGAGTGCGGTTACGCAACTGGATGTTCGAGTACTCATTTTCCTTTTCTTTTTCCAATGCGAAGATTTCAAAGAGGGTTGAAGGGCATTTCATCCTCAGAATCACTCCCGAACGTGAGAACCTGAGATTTCCCCCCTTTTAAACTGGTACTAACCATATGACAGCTGCCAGTTGCTTCTTTATGCACTGTCGTCTCACTGCTCTTATATCGATGAGCGTGAGCCTCGCGTTTCTCATTCTTAAAGTGTTTCTATGGGTAACATATCCTTACCATCACTTCTTGAAGACGTTACATTCCTCAATGGGATGAGCGATTCTCCGGTGATACAAGTAGTATTTTGGGTGTCCCTCTCCACCATCAAAGTACGGAACCCCAGGTGTAAACATAATGAGGGGTGACGGTTTCATCCCTATGGATAGAACCTTGGCAAACATTTTCTCAGCTTTGTTCCTGATCTTATTCTTTGCAGGCATGCTTCGGTTTGGTCGGAGAGCTTTATGATTCGTCCTTGCCGCCACTTCTTTGTTCAAACGCTGTTATTTGGCCTATTCATATATGGCCATCTCGCGTTCCTGATTTTTGCTCTTTTGAAAAGCTTGTTTCAGCAGCCTTTCAATCGGGTCTTCCTCAGGCAGTTCCGGGGTTTTTGATACCGATTCTGCCCCAGCTCGTCCATGTCGCTTTCCAACGCCGGCGGGACTACTTCATCATATATGAATGAATGGGAGTCATCATATAGGAATGAATGGGAGTCCATATGGTAGCTTGCTACACGTTCCATTTCCTTTGACGAGTCATTTTCCTCATCATCGTTATTGTCCTTATGCTCAAGAATATGGTTGAGAAATTCTTCGAGTGTCACTGGTGTTCATGTTTTCTGGTTGTATTCATCCAGCGCGTCTATATACTTCTGAAGTTCTGTGCGTCTGTCGACATTTTCAGCAGGCTGCACAGGCTTCTTAGTCTTCTTCTTTTTCTTAGAAGATTTCGAAGACTTGACTTGGGGCTTTTCCCCTTGTCAGCGATTTTCGGTGCGGAACACGGATTCGGCAACCCTTCTATAATCTCGGGCTCAAACGGGATTTTCCACTTGATCGCCGGGCATATTTGTTTGTAGATCTTTCAGCATTCTTTTGGTTTTTGCCAAAAGAACACTTCCCATGAAGCTTCTTCCAAGAAAGAGCAGGATGCCCCCTCGTATCCACTTTCTTGGGAGCATGCTTTTGGGACGAATCTACCCTTAAATTGTCTGACAATGCAAATTTTCCCTGCTGGTATTGGTCTTCTACCCAGTTTTTGAAGACGTAGCAGTTCTCAATTGGGTGGCTCACTACTCAGTGATAGGGGCAGTAGCTAGGGTTATTAACATCACCAGCTTGTGCGGGTCGCCATGGTTCTACCAATATAATCAGATTATTTCGCATAGTCAGCTCGAACAATCTTCTGGTCTTATCATAAGGGAATGAATATGCGCGTCCCATCCTTTCTTCTAGGGTCGGACATGTACGGCTGCTTTCGGACCGCTTGGCATCAAAGGCTGCTTTCCCTTGTTGTGTATTGGCATCAAAGGCTGCTTTCCTTTTACCCTATTATTTCGGGGATCCTTGCTTGAAGAGGAAAGACCATGGCATATCTGATCCATCTAGGCCAGTTTATCAGTCAGCGCCCGAAATGTAGTGGGCTTGAAGGTCATAAATTGGGATATGGTCGATTAGGAATCGATAGTCCCAATGAACATCCCTACAGCTGGGGACTCTTCAATGCATTGTTCGCATCTGGACCACAAATTTCACCATCGGATCACGTATTGAACCCATATTTCCCCTGGCTTGACCTTATAATTGATCGGCGCAGTGATTGGAGTGCACTCACTCGCGTAGGCAAACCTTTGAGTGAATAATAGCTCCATCTTAGAGAAGGTTTTTACGGAGTCACTTGGGAGCTCCGAGTACCATTCGGAAGCCGTCTCTAATAAACTTCCAACGAATTGGCGAAGTGGCAATTTATTATCGCCTCCGGTATTGCCACACAAAGCTTTGAACTACGCGACAAGATGGGGGTTACCGGTTCCTTTATATATATGGAATTTCGGGATCGTATATTCCAGTGAGTATTTCATCTGGTCTTACCAGGCCGGATATGGTCGACCAGTTTTGAAAAGCAGATTTGCAGCCTCGTTGGCTTGACAAGCCTTGATTTGTTGAGCGATATAGTCTTCCAACACTGCCTTTGAGATTGTTTCCATCAGAAACCAGAAACTTATACCAAGAAGCAATGGCTCCTGTTTTATTTTCATTTCTTTTATTTTTCCAAGAAGCAAAAGTTCGATTTTTATCTATTTTCAAGTCATATGCATGCGTCTTATGGCGCGCGTCTTATTTTCTTGGATCTTAAGATTAATCTCTCGCGAATCAATGGATTCGAAAAGAAGCAAAAGCTTCTGTAAAGGTAAAAGTCCTTTTTAATGGAGGAACGGAAAAGTTTTTCTCTTTATTTCTACCTTGCGCACGGATGAAGACTTGAAATTTTTCCAAAACTTATGGGGATTTTCGAGACTGATTTCTTCATATGAGGCTCCCATTTATAGAAGAGAAGAAATTAGGGTTTGTTTAATTTGTTTTGATTTTATTTCGATTCCAATTTGATTTTAGATTGATTTAAAAGATTTAATTGATCTATATCAATTAAGGATGACATGTGCACCGTTGGATCTTTGATCCACAGATCAGTTTGTTAAGGTCTTTAACCAACAGAATATTTTCCTGTTAATTAAGAATCGGTTGCCTTTTATTCCTGTCAGGAAGATCCCAAATTTATTGGTTAAGTGCGCAATGCGCACGTGCGTTGCACAAGCATATGGCAAACATACGCGTACTTGTCATGCGCACGTGTTTTGTACGTGCCTGTGGGTAGCATATGTGCACGTGCTTTGAACGTGCACATCGTACTTAATGACTTCCGTCAAGTATGAGGGGCAATGATGCGCACATGTGCTGCTCACGTATTATTCATTAACCTTCATACGCGTACATATACAAACGTGCATGCCTTCAAAATTATTCAAGTGCACACTTGCTATGATGCGTGAACCAATGACTCGTGATTTTCAAGGTTGTCAACCTCTTTTTCAGCCCTTTTCATTAGTCAAAGGCTTGAGAATTGTTCTCATTTTAATGACATGCAATATTTTCTGTGGCAAGACTTGAACGCTTCTCCTGATAAATTAAAGAAGTACCCTCTTCCCCTTCACATCCACGGAGAAAGGAACATAGCTTGCAATCGCCCGTATATTCTTCGACAGCCATAGGAGGTACCCATTGAAGAAATCGTTCCTCGTTTTGCTGCACGTTTAGTGAACCCTGGTCTCACAGATGCTTGGTGTGACACGGTGATGTACGAGCTTATGGCCCGCAAGGGATCTCCTCTTCCCGCCGACTCGCACATAAGAACGCGTATTTTGTATTTTCGATACAAATACAATATTCGTATTTTGGTAGAAATACAGGTATATACAGGTAGAAATACGGGTATTTTGGTATACTTGATTATATACATACATTTATATGTGTGTACATGTGTACCATGGTGAGGTGGCCTCTCTCTCTCTTGTTCTTATCTCTTCTAGGTGTGTATGGGCTTGTGACTCACACTAGTGAGTTATAAACCCACCGACTATTTTTTTTTTGTGAAGAGATAATAAGAGAGAGTGTGGTTATTATTATTATCATTATCATGATCATTATTGTTTTTGGAGAGCCATCCTTTTCTTCTTCCTCATTTTCTTTAACATGTAGAGACGACTTCGAAAGCTCGATCCAAGGACCTAGGAGCTCAAAGAGAGGACTGCACAAGACCTGAAGGACACAACTTCAAAGGTTATAGTCCTTACATAGTAGTTAAACTCTTTAGCTTAGTTTAATTTAGTGTTTGGGCTTGAATTCCAGGGTTAAAGTTTGTAATGCTCAAGTTAAAACTAAAGTTTTTCGAATCTGCAACGTTGTAGTTGTCATGGCAAGGGGCACTATAGACTTACAACAAGTCGATCAAATAATGGGAAGAACATGAATTTGAAAGTCTATTGATAAATGTCCATAAGAAGGCGGTAATAGTGCATTTAATAATAGTGAAATTAAAGGGAAATATGTGTACAATCGAAAGAGTCGCGGGTTGACATACACACGTCGAACTAATAATGGAGAGGACTTGAACATGAATGCCTTTTAATAAATGCCTATAGGACGACGGTTATATGAACATAATTAGTGGATCATGAATGTGTACAATCGAAAAGTCATGGGTTAACATAGTCACGTCGATCAAATAATAGAGATGACTTAAGCTTGAATGTTTATTCATAAATGTCCATAGGACGAACGGTAATAGGAACCGAATCTATAGTACGTGCATATTTTTTGAAGACACGAGTTTGGGTATATTATGAAAAGACAATAATTAAACCTATAGATAGATTAAATCAGTTGGGAATCAAGATTAAGACAGTCAAAGAAAGAAGAATCAATGATATATGAAAATGGATTCAGAAATTTGGAAGTTAATAATACGGAAATTGATTCGAAAATCTAAAATTAAGATAAAATATAGATTTAAGTCATTTTAAAGAACATGACGAGAAAAAAGGTTGTCCACTTAAAAATTGTGAAACTAAGGGAAAATACGTGTACAACCAAAATAGTCACGGTTGCCAAATACACGTCGATTTAAAAACGGCGAGGATTTGAACTTGAATTCCTATAATTAAATCTTCATTAGACAGCGGTTATTGGAAGAGAACTTTGGATCATGAATGTATACAATCGAAAAAATCATGGATTGACATATTCATGTAAATCTAATAATGGAGAGGACATGAATTTTAAAATCTATTGATAAATGTCTATAGGGGCGGTAATAGTGCATTTAAAAATAGTGAAATTAAGGGAAAATATGTATACAATCGAAAGAGTCAATGGTTGACATGCACAAATGGAAAATATGTATACAATAAAAAGAGTCATGGGTTGACATACACAAGCGGAACTAATAATGGAAAGGCCTTGAACTTAAATTCCTTCTGATAAATGTTAATAGGACGACGGTTATAGAAACATAATCGGTGGATCATAAATGTGTACAATTGAAAAATCACGGGTCGCCATAGTCACGTTGATCAAATAATGGAGATGACTTTCGCTTGAATGTCTATTCATAAATGTCCATAGGAAGAATGGTTGTATGAAGTGAATCAATAGTAGGTGCATATTTTTTGTAAACGCAAGTTTGAGGACAACATGAAAAGACAATAAATAAACTTGTATCTAGATTAAATCAGTAAGGAGTCAAGATTAAGACAGGCATAGTCAAAATAAATGATATGTGAATATGAAAATGGATTCAGAAATTTGGTAGTAATAATATGGAAATAAATTCTGACATTTAAATTTAGATTAAAAAATAGATTTAAATCATTTTTAAGAATGAGACAAGCGAAAAGGCTTAAAATAACTTTATAGTGCACTTAAAAATAGTTAAGCTAAAGAAAAATATAAATACAATCAAAAGAGTCACGGGTTGACATATACACGTCGATCTAAAAGGGAAGAGAACTTAAACTTGAATGTCATTAAATAAATGTTTATAAGACAACAGTTATTGGAACAGAACCATGGATCTAAATGTGTACAATCGAAAAAGTCATGGGTTGACAAATTTACATCGAACAAATAATGGAGAGGACGTGGATTTAAAAGTCTAATTATAAATGTCCACAGGAGGGCGGAACTAATGCATTTAGAAATGTGAAATTAAGAGGAAATATGTGTACAATCGAAAGAGTCACGGGTTGACAAATACACGTTGATCAAATAATGGAGAGGACGTGAATTTGAAAGTCTATTGATAAATGTCCAAAAGAGGGCGGTAATGGTGCATTTGAAAATAGTGAAATTAAAGGGAAATATGTGTACAATCGAAATAGTCATGGGTTGACATATACACATCGAACTAATAATAGAGAGGACCTGAAATTAAATGCCTTTTGATAAAAGTCAATAAGATGACGGTTATAAGAATATAATCAGTGGATCAAGAATGAGTACAATTGAAAAGCCACAGTTTGACATAGTCAGGTCGATCAAATATTGGAGGTGACTTTAACTTGAATGTCTATTCATAAATGTCCATAAGAAGAACGGTTATAGAAACTGAATAAATAGTATGTGCATATTTTTTGTAGATACGAGTCTGAGGAATTATGAAAAGACAATAATTAAACCTGTAGGTAGATTAAATCGGTAATGAATCAAGATTAAGACAATCTTAGACAGGAATATCAATGATAGGTGATTATGGAAATGGATTCAAAAATTTGGAAGTTGTCATAATACAGAAATAGATTCGAAAATCTAAAATTTAGATAAACTAAAATAGATTTAAGTCATTTTAAAGAACAAGACAAGAGAATAGGCTTAAAATAACTTTATAGTGCTTTTAAAAATAGTGAAATTAAGGAAAAATACGTATACAATCAAAAGAGTCATGGGTTGACATATACACGTCGATCTAAAAATTGAAAGGACTTAAACTTGAATGCCTTTAGATAAATGTTCATAAGACAACGGTTATTGGAACAGAACCATTGGATCATAAATGTATACAATCGAAAAAGGGATGGCGGTAATACTGCATTTAAAAATAGTAAAACTAAGGAAAAGTACGTGTACAATTAAAAGAGTCACGAGTTGACATATACAAGACGATCTTAAAATGGAAAGAACTTGAACTTGAATGCCTTTAGATAAATGTTCATAAATCAACGATTATAGCAATAGAACCATTGGATCTTGAATGTGTACAATCAAAAAGTCGCAGTTTCATATATTCACGTCAATCAAATAGTGGAGAGGGAGTGAATTTCAAAGTTTATTGATTCCATAGAAGGGCGGTTATAGGATTAGAATTACAGAATTGATGGTTAGTGCAAATTGTTTTGGACACGAGTTGGAGGACATTAGAAAAAGGCGTTAGTTAATCTCGTAGTAAGATTAAATGTCCATAAGACAATGGTTATTGGAACAGAACCATTGGATCATGAATGGGTACAATTGAAAAGTCATAGGGTGAAATATTCACGTCGATCAGATAATGAAAAGGACGTGGATTTGAAAGTCTATTCTTTAAATGTCATGGTCGGTGCAAATCGTTGTAAACACGAATCGGAAGACATTAGAAAGACATTAGTTAATCCGGTAAGAAGATTAAATATTCATAAGACAACGGTTATTGGATAAGAATCAATGGATCGTGAATGTGTATAATTGAAAAGTAATAGGTTGACATATTCACGTCGATCAAATAATAGAGAGGACGTGAATTTGAAAGTCTATTGATAAATGTTCATAGAAGGACGGTAATCGTGCATTAAAAAATGGTGAAATTAAGGTGAAATATGTGTACAATCGAAAAAGTCATGGGATGATATATACACGTCGATCGAATAATAGGCTGGACGTGGATTTGAAAGTCTTGATAAATGTCCATAAGATGGCGATAAAAGTGCATTTAAAATTTGTGAAATTAAGGGGAAATATGTGTACAATCGAAAGAGTCACGGGTTGACATACACACGTCGAACTAATAATGGAGAGAATTTGAACTTGAATACCTTTTTGATAAATGTTAGTGCATCATGAATGTGTACAATTGAAAAGTCACGGGTTGACGTATTCACGTCGACCAAATAATGGAGTGCTTGAATGCCTATTCATAAATGTCCATAAGAGGAACGATTGTAGGAAGCGAATTAAAGAACGAGACGATGTGAAAAAACTTGAAAATACTTTATGGAGCATTTAAAAATAGCGTGATTAAAGAAAATGATTTAGAAATTTAAAATTAAAGAAAATTTGCGTCAATTGCTTTAAACGGGTGAAAATTTATGCACCCTTTAAAAGCGGTAAGGTTAAAAAATAGATTTAGAAATTTAATACAATTGAAGCACTTTCAAAATACAACATTTTTAATGAATAAAAAATGCTGAAATGCAAAATGGTGTAAATTCTTTAAAGACGGTTTCAAATATTTTACAAACGAGACAAGTGAAATGCGATATATCCAATAAGGCTAGATAAAAAGACAGCGTATCATGTATGACTGGTTACGTACATAAAGTAAATTTGGCGAAAGCCACAATCACGGATGTGTACAATCGAAAGAGCTCCGGTTTGACATATTCAAATCGATCTAATAATTAAGAGAACTTGAACTTGCATTCCTATTAACAAATGTCCGTAATGGGATGGTTATAAGAAGAGAATCAATAGTAGGTGCATATTAACCTAGGCAAAAATTGGACATGAAAATACAATAATTAAGCCCGTAGGCAAATTAAATCGGTAAGGAATCGGAATTCAGACAGTTATAGACAGAGAATCAATGATAGCACCATATGGAAATGGATTCAAAAATTTGGAAGCAGTAATAATACAAAAATAGATTCGAAATTTTTTAATTTAGATTTAAAAATAGAGTTAAGTCGTTTTAAAGAACGAGACAAGTGTAAAATAACTTTTGGTGCATTTTAAAAGATGAAACTAAAGAAAAATACGTGTACAATCAAAAGAGTCACGGGTTGACCTATACACGTCGATCTAAAAATGGAAAAGACTTGAACTTGAATTCATTTAGATAAATGTTCATAGGAACATAATTACAGAATCAATGGTAGATGTATATTATTGTGGACAAGAGTTGGAAGGCATTATAAAAAGACTTTAGTTAATCATATAGGAAGATTGTCCTTTTAAAAGCAGTAATGTTAAGAAATAGATTTAGAAATTAAATAAATTGAAGCATTTTTCAAAAAGGTTGTAATGCAAAATGGCGCAAAGTCTTTGAAATCCTGAGAAATTTGCTTTAAAAGTTAGGGACGTCTTCGAATATTTGATAAAGAGACAAGTGAAATGCGATGTTGAATCAAGAAAGGCTAGACGATGATAAAATAAAAGTCGAGGTATCATGAATGATTGGCTTCGTGTGCAATGTAAATTTGGCGAAATTCACAATCACGGATGTGTACAATCAAAAGATCCCCGGGTTAACAAAATCAGGTCGATCTAAAAATGGCGAGAACTTAAACTTGAATGTCTATAGACAAATTTATATAATGGGATGGTTATAGGAAGAGAATCAATGGTAGGTGCATATTGCTATGGGCATAAATTAAAGGAAATTATGAAACGACAATAATTAAGCCCGTAGGTAGATTAAATCCGTAATGAACCAGGATTATGACGGTTGTAGACGGAGAACCAGGGATAGGTGCATATGGAAAAAGATTCCAAAATTTGGAAGTAGTGAAAATAAGGAAATAGAATAGGAAATTAAAATTTTTGAGTTTCGAAGGTTAGGGTTTCGAAGGATCGACATCGAGAGATGAAATCACAGTGACGGTGTGTTGTTTCTTTTGACGGAATTAGAAAAGGAAAGTTTAAAGAATGGTAAGATCTAATTTAAGAATTGTGATATCAGTCATTAATATTGTTCGCAGAGATCACATTAATTTATTTAAGGGTAGTGTAATCCGACGCTTATTCCTAAATGATTGGTTGATCAAGCAGCCATTGGTTTTAGCTTTTTCTTCTTTCTTGCAAATGTAAACGGTAGCCTTCAGGTGTTAAGGAGCAGAAATGTAGTGGAGAGCTTTAACACATTCTTTTGCTTCATTATCATGAACAACCAATGAAATATTTACCTGAAAAAACCCGAAACATTTATCGATAATAAATAATTGAACACTCAATTGGAAAATATGAGGAAACAAAAGATTAGCCACCCATGACTATACCTTAGAAGCTCCTTGAGAAATCATCTGAACATTGGTCCCATTCTTCTTTAAAACACTAAATGCCTGAAATTTGTGTTTTGATGTAAGGAAATTATTCTTGCATAAATGTTGATGAGATTTTTAAACTTTACCTTTTCCAGTATCAGCGAAGATCGCTGCACATTCCCGATGAGAGAGATTATTGATCTATTCTGGAGAAGATTAACCACTGCAATTTTTTCCAGTTCTTCAACAAGGTGATCGAGTTCCTGATAGTTTACATGAGATAAAAAGTTGCCTTAGATATCATTACAATTGGTACCAATGCAAAGGAGAGAAAAATGAATCATACAGATGCCTGCTGGATTTGTTCGGTGCTGCAGACTTTTGCAGGGTCTAATGTTAATGAGATGCTAACTTCACTTGTAGCAACACAATCCACTAAGATGCCCAACTCTTCAAATGTAGAAAAAACCTGGATTTGATAATATATGTCATGACACACCATTTCATTAACAACATGATGGCTAAATTGCACTGAAATACCATTAACTATCGCTGTTTTTCCAGTAAACTAGCTTAAAGTTTTTATTTTATTACAATAAGCTTGCTCAAAGTGCTACATTTAAAAGCATTTCAATGAAAAACTTGACACTCATTGGAGTTTACCGTATAAAATTTTTTTTAAAAAACATAAGGCTGTTCAATTAAAACAACAATTATGAAGGGTATTTTAGTGTAATTTAACTTACTGAAGTGAGAAGTGAATTGAGTTGAGCTTACCTTTGCTAAAAAACCATATTGACCAAGCATTCGTGTGCGCACAATATCAAGCATGGTGATATTTGATTTTAAGACGATACTTGTTAAAACAGCGTGCGATTATGATAAAGATTTTGAGTGACTATATTATTGGTACTGGTAAGCAAAAATGTGCTGCTACGAACGTCACTGAGATCTCTAGCTTTAGTGATGAGGGTACCGGGAGCTTGAGGGTTGTAGGAGTTCAGGACTCGAACAGGTATATCACTTTCTCTCGCAGGACGCATAGACTGAGGATGGAGAACCTGCAGCATTAGCAAAGAAAAGATCAAATATTAACTAATGACCAAAAGTGGATATTCAGCTTAAAAGTAGACTGACAAAAGATAAATAAGCAGGTGGAACATGGACAGGTCATAGGATGTGACACTGGATCACGCTTTAATTTTCTACCGCAACGAGCTCGACGTAAAGGATGAGACATCTGTTACGTGGACACCGTACACACATGAGCTGTTAGCCACTCTACCTCTGTTGTGCATGCTAGGAGCCCACTTTTGGCTTGTAAGGACACCGATCATATGAAATGAGATCCTTTGTTGAGTTTTCATAGGATCGATTGATATCTCAATCCTATGGATTGTGCTTGCTATGTTTCTTTGCCTTGATGTCAGCAAGATTCTACTGTTCTGTTGGATTCTTTTACTGTTCCATTGAATTCTGGGTGTTGCATGAATATTCGGCAAAATCAAAACGCTGCCACTGAGAAAATAAGTTCTTGGAATAATTCTCAAATTCTGGAATCAGAGGCAATTAGAACTAAAGCAATGAATAAAACCTTTGCAGAAATTGTCAAAAATGATGCTCAGATACCAAAAGGATCTTTTGTACCTGCAGTGAAGCCCATTTTTTCAGAACCTGGGATGCAAATTGCAGAAAAAGAAAATGACTTTGATGACAATGGAGACCCTGCAATAAACTTTTCTCAAGATAAAATTGATAAATCAGCCTTTGCTTTAAATGTAGCCTTAATTGCTCAGTGTGCCTATGGGAGGCCTCCACTTTCTGAGTTCAAAACTCTTTTGTCTCAAAAAATGAATTTCAAAGGAGACTTTGCACTTACCTTCTTGGATAATAGGCATCTGCTGATGAGGTTTCAAAAGTCCAGTGATTTCATAAAAAGCTAAGGACAAATGATATGATATATATCAAGGATTACTTGTTCAGGTTTTTCCAAATTTTTATAAGAAGCAAAATAAAGAAAATCGACAACACTCGGCAGGTGGAGAAAATTGAGAAACATTTCCCTCAAGTGAAGACTAAAAATGTTTGGAGGAAAAAAGAGAATAGACTGGTTACACTTGTAAGGTTCAACGATCAGACAAAATTGCTGAGAGTAATAAAGAGATTTTCTCTATTGAGGATAGCTCACACGCACAACTACTTGCTCAGGACCAGGATAATCACAGGCAATCACTATCTGATTTTCAAAGATAACAGCTATATAATAAAGGCAAACAAATTCTGGAGGATTCAAATTTAAGGTTTGATACAAAGAATGAAACAACAGAGAAGTTTTCTGGTGGTCTTAATGTTACTAAAAATTTCCTGACTCCAGCAAGTAAAAACCTTCCAGAGACTTCAAAATCAGTTGAAGTTCCAAAATGAAAACCTGAGATTAGAACTGCCGCACTTACTAATGAAGATGCAAATGAAAATCACTATCCTTTCTTCTCCTTTGAGCATATGTCTTCATTGAAACATCTATTTCTAGTAGAAGGAAGAGAGATAATACGAAAGAAAAAACAGAATACTTGGCTCAAATCAAAGATAAAGAAGCTGGAACAGATGTTCTGCAGAATAAAAAAGTCAAGAATAAACCTTCAAGGCCACATAAAAAGAATTATGGTGATCCAAGGTAGCCTGGTCTTAGGACTAAAAAAGTCCCTAAAAGATTTTATGAATCTTCTTAATGATGAATATATGTTTTTGGAACTTGACAGGGATTGCAAACCTCAGACTCAGCATAGAGTGAAAAAGCTAACTCAGAAAAATATACTCTCTCTCTCTCTCTCTCCCTCTCTCTCCCTCCTGTATTATGGAGCCCATGCCTGATTTTTTCTAAAGTTAGCTATATTGCTTTTCAAACTGGTTTTTCTCGGGTCTTGGGTAACATCAGCAACAAAAAATGGATCTTTATATCAGGACATTTTCAACAGTTATATAATAAAGGTAAACAAATTCTGGAGGATTCAAATTTAAGGTTTGATACAGAGACGGAAACAACAGAGAACTTTTCTGGTGGTCTTAATGTTACTAAAAATTTCCTGACTTCAGCATGTAAAAAAATGTCCATAGGACAACAGAACAAAATCAGTGGATCATGAATATGTACAATCGAAAGTCATGAGTTGACAAGGTCATGTGTTATGTATGCCTCACATTCATCCCTAAAGATTTCCCTATTGATCCGGTGTTATCACGAAGCGAAGATTTACGGTTATCTTCAGGTCAGACATTTGGTATAGCTCTGTCACTTTTCTAGAGTTTCGGTAAATACCTTGACAGACGTCTGTCTCTCAATAGCGGACGTCTGTAGGACTGGACAAAGAGTTGAAGTTTCAGGATATGCTCTGACAGACGTTTGCCCATCTCTGGGGCAGACGTCTGCCGTCGGGCCGGGCGCAGATTTCCTAAGTTAGGAAATTAGTTTTTTGGTAGTATCTTTTGTATGCTATAAATATGAAAGATTGTAGCAACCCTAGATTGAAGCCTTTGAGATAGCAATTTGATTATTTGGTGAGAACCCATTGTTATTTTGAGAGAGCTTGGGTTTTGTGAGGGATTTGTATTGTCCATCGATTTGTACTCCTCTGCATTTGATAATTCGTAAAGTTTCACTCTTCTCTATATCGATTGTTTTGTGCTTTCCTTATTCACAACAAACTGGTATCGAAGATATTGTTGCGTTATTGTGGAATTTTTGGTTGAACCATTATGATCTAGGTCAACGGTGGGTAATGACGGCTATATTCTCTTCCCTACTTTTTTAGATCGTGATTTTGAAGTTTAGGGTTCATTAGTATTCAAGGTATTTTGATCCCATATCATGTCTCCGACAATTATGAAGTTTGATATCGAGAATTTCGATGGGAATGAGTTTCTGTTTGTGGTAAGTGTTTGTGGCAAGTTCATATGGTTTCCATTTTGACTCAAAACAATTTGAAGAAGGCAATTCATGGGAAGGAGAAAAAGCATTATATTATGACGGAGGAAGCTTAGGAGGAGATGGATTAGAAGGCCTTAACTGCTAATCACTTGTGTCTGACTAACGAATTACTATAAGAAGTTTTGGTGGAGAAGACAACGGCTGATTTGTGGAATAAGTTGGAGGAGTTCTATTTGAGGAAATCTCTCACGAATTGACTCCAGTTGAAGCAGTCTCTACACACTTCGTATGTCAGAAGACTCTCCAATAAAATCTCACGTTGGTGAGTTTAATTCAATCATTACAGATATGGGTAAGATAAATATTAAGACCGATGATGAAGTTCAGGCTATTCTCTTATTGTGTTCATTACCACCCCCTTATAAGAACTTCCGCGACACCATGATTTATGGACGAGACACGATCTCAATCAAGGATGTCAAGGAGAATTTGATGAACAAAAAGAATATCGATAAGAAGTTGACTTCTACCGAAGCAAATGGTTCGTCGCCTGGTTTATTTGTTCGAGGGTGTGCAGAGAAGAGAGATCCGGAAGCAAATAGGAAGAAGTTGCTATCAAAGTCCAAGGCTAAGAACGTGCCCTGCAATTATTGTAAGAAGGGGCACTTTAAGGCCGATTGCTTTAAACTATGGAACAAGCAAAAGCAGGAAGACAAATCAAAGGAGTCTTCAACTGAAGCGAGTATAGCGGAAGGTGAAAGAGATCTTGTGATCTTCGACAACACACAGTAATCCAAGGATGAGTGGATTATGGATTCGGGTTGTTCTTATCACATGTGTCCCAATAGGGAGTTGTTCACCACATATGAGTCCGTTGATGGTGGAGTGGTTTTGATGGGCAACAATAGCTCGTGCTGAGCTATTGGCAAAGATACAATCCAATTTAAGATGTTCGATGGTGTTGTAAGGACATAGGCGGAAGTCATGCACGTACCTGACTTGAAGAAAAACCCCGTTTCTTTAGGTGCACTTGATGACAAGGGTTGCAAATTTTCCGTTGAAGATGGAGTTTTGAAGGTAACCAAAGGTACTCTTGTTGTGATGAAGGGCTTGAAAAAATGGTCCTTGTATTCATCGAAGGGTTCAACGACTTCCGGATCGGCCGCGATTTCATCATCCAAATCTATGACAGATTCAGAAACTACCAGATTGTAGCACATGAGACTCGGGCATATGAGTGAAAGAGGATTGACCGAGTTGTTGAAACAGGATCTACTTGGTGAAAAGAGTACGACGAAACCGAAGTTTTGTGAACATTGTGTCTTTCGAAAGCAAAAACGCGTTAGCTTCAGTTCGGCGGTGCACAACATGAAAGGTATTCTAAATTATATCCATTCGGATTTTTTGGGATCCTCTCCGGTTGCTTCTAACGGAAGCGATGCCAAATATCTGCTTACCTTCATTGATGATTTTTCGAGAAAGGTTTGGGTCTACTTCTTGAAAACAAAAGTGATGTGTTTACTATATTCAAATAATGGAAGACGTTGCTTAAGAAGCAGACAGGAAAGCATATCAAAAGACTTAGGACGGACAACTGGTTAGAATTTTGCAGTGGAGATTTTAACAATTTTTGCAAAAACAAAGACAGTTCGGAATCATACCGTTGTCTACACACTACGGCAAAATGGAGTTGTGAAGCGGATGAACCGGTCTTTTTTGGAGAAAGCGCGGTGCATATTATCCAACGCAGGGTTTGGAAAGGAGTTTTGGACAGAAGCGGTAAATACGGCGTGCTATATTGTGAATCGGTCACCTCATACATCACTAGGTTGTAAGACGCCGGAGCATGTATGGTCGGAAAAACATGTCGATTATTCGACACTTAAGGTGTTTGGTTGTCCCGCTTATGCACATTGCCGTGAAGGTAAGTTGAATCTTCGAGCAAAAAAATGCATATTTCTCGGTTATGTTACCGGCGTTAAAGGTTATAGATTGTGGTGTTCGGATCCAAAGTCGCATAAATTTATGATTAGCAGAGATGTGGCTTTTGATGAATCTGCTATGTTATTGCCGAATAACAAGGAATCTCCAGTTGAAGACGATTAGAAGAAGGATGAACCGAGGGTTGATATTGAGGTCAGTGATAGCTCGGGTTAGCAGGAGATCTCTCCGTCACCATCGTCTGAAAAAGCTCAAGATGAGCAGTCCGATGATGATGAGTATTTGCTCGCTCATGACCGACAGAGAAGGGACAATAGACGGCTACAGAGATATGGCTACGATGACCTATTGGCGTATGCGCTGTCTGTTGCAGAGATAGTTGATAGTAGCGAGCCAACAAGCTATAAAGATGCTATCTCATTCGATGAAGCATCTTGTTGACTAGTCGTCATGAATGAAGAGACTGGGTTTCTTTACAATAACCAAACTTGGAAGCTCGTAAAGCCCAAAAGAAAAAAAAAGGTTGTTGGTTGCAAGTGGATTTTCAAGAAGAAAGAAGGTGACCAAGGGACGGTCGGTACGGGGTACAAAGCGCGGTTGGTAGCTAAAGGCTATTTGTAGGTGCGGGGAGTTGACTTCACAGAGGTATTTTCTCTGGTTGTTAAACACACCTCTATACGTGTCTTACTCGGTTTGGTAGCTATGCAAGATTTGGAGCTTGAGCAGCTCGATGTGAAGACCGCATTCTTGCACGGCGATTTGGTGGAGAAAATCTACATGCAACGGCCCAAAGGTTTTGAAGTTGAAGACAAAAAAGACCACATTTGTTTGCCAGAGAAGTCTCTCTACGATTTGAAATAGTCATCTAGACGTTGGTATAAAAAGTTTGACTCCTTCATGAAAGAAATTGAGTTTATGAGAAGTATGGGTGACAGTTGTGTATATTCGAAAAAGCTTTTTGATGGTTCTTTCATATATTTACTACTCTATATTGATAATATGTTGATAGCAACAAGATATATGGTTGATATTCAGCTTTTGAAGGAACGGTTGAAAGGAAAGTTTGAGACCAAGAATTTAGAAGCGGCCAAGAAATTACTTGGTATGTAGATCAGGTGAGATCGTAAAGGAGGAAATCTATACTTGCAAGCGGTGAAATGGATATTAGATACCTTCGAGGTACGTCTGACGTAGGGTTGGTGTTTGAAAGGAACGATGACAATTTAGTTGGATTCAGCGACTCCGATTATGCGGGTGATCTTGACAGACGCAGATCGATCACCGGTTATGTGTTCTCCTTGGGAGGATGTGCCATCAGTTGGCGTACTTCTTTACAGCCTACGGTAGGGTTGTCTACGACGGAGGAGTATATAGCCATTGTTGGGGCCGTTAAGGAGGCGATTTGGTGGAAGGGGCTATTTTCGGAACTTAGTATTCCAAAAGATACCATAATGATCTACTGTGATAGCGAAAGATTAGATGCATCATGATAGGACGAAGCACATTGACATGAAGTATTGGTTCGTACAGGAGATCATTAAGAAAGAAAAGATTATTATGGAGAAGGTTGGCACAACGGACAATCCGGCCGACAAGTTGACGAAGTCTCTTTCAGCTGTTAATTTTAAACATTGCTTAAACTTAATTGAAGTGCATAGCACTCATTAAGCCCTTGAGGGATTTTGTGGAAGGTGGAGCTGTTATTTTTTTGGAGGAGTTTTGTGGAATGCGAAACAAGGTAGAGATTTGTTATGTGTGTCTCACATTCATCCCTAAAGATTTTCTTATTTATCCGGCGTTATCAAGAAGCAAAGATTTGCAGTTATCTTCAGGTCAGACATCTGTACCAGATGTCTGGACAGACATTTGGGACAAACGTCTGCCTCACTCTGTCACTTTTCTGGAGTTTCGGTAAATACCAGACATCTTCCCCTTTGTAGTGGGCGTCTGTAGGATCGGTCAGAGAGTTGAGGTTTTAGGATATACTCTAACAGACGTCTGCCCATCTATGGGGCAGACGTCTGCCGTCGGGCCGGACGCAGATTTCATGAGTTAGGAAAGTTTGAAGCAACTCTAGATTGAAGCCTTTGAGATAGCAATTTGATTATTTGGTTAGAACCCATTGTTATTTTGAGAGAGCTAGGGTTTTGAGAGAGATTTGTATTCTCCATCGATTTGTACTCCTCCGAATTTGATAATTAATAAAGCTTCGTCTTCAACTATTTGTTTTATGGTTAGTATTCATATTTATATCTTGTCCGTGGTTTGATACTCTTCTCTATATTGATTGTTTTGTGCGTTGTGATTGCCTTATTCGCAACATCATGTCAATCAAGTAATGGAGAGAACATGAACGTGAATGTCTATTCATAAATGTCCATAAGAGAAATGGTTATACGAATGCAATCAATGGCATGTTTTTTGTGTACACGAGTTAGAAGACATAATAAAAAAAAACAATAACAAGACAAGTGAAAAAGTTCAAAAATAGCGACATTAAGGGAAAATATGTGTACACTCAAAAGAGTCAAAGGTTAATATATACGATCTAAAATGGCGAGGAATTGAACTTGAATGCCTTTTGATAAATGTCAATAGAACGACGGTTATAGGAACATAACAAATGGTTAATGAATGTGTACAATGTAAAAGTCACGGGTTGACATATTCATGTCGATCAAATAATGAATATGACTTGGATTTGAATGTCTATTGATAAATGTCCATAGGAGAACGGTTATAGGAAATGAATCAATGGAAGGTGCATATTATTGTAGAAACGAGTTGGAGGACATTAGATAACGACAATAATTAAGCCAATAGGAAGATTAAATCATTAAGAAATCAGGGTTAAGACAGTTATAGATAGGAAAATCAGTGATAAGGGCATATGGAAATAGATTTAGAAATTTGAAAGTATTAATGTTTAGAAAATAGCTTTAGAAATGTAAAATTTAGATAAAAAATTAGATTCAAGTTCTTTTAAAGAACGAGACAAGTGAAAAATCTTGAAATAATTTAATGACAAATTTAAAAATTGTGAGATTAAGGAAAAGGATTTAGAAATTTAAAATTTAAGAAAAGTAGCTTCAAAAGCTTTAACGAAACAAGTGAAAATTTATGGTGCCTTTGAAAGTAGTAATGTTAAGAAAATATATTTAGAAATTTAATGCAATTGAAGTTTTTTCAAAATACAGCCTTTATAATATAAATAAAAAAATGCTACAATGCAAAATGGGGAAAAGTATTTGAAATCTTGAGGAATTTGCTTTAATGGAGACAATTTCGAATATTTTATACACGAGACAAGTGAAATGCGATGTTTTATCCTTAGTGGAAAGACGATAAAAAATATAAGGTATCATGAATGATTGGTTACGTGTGGAAAGTAAATATGGCGAAAGACACACTCACGAATGTGTACAAATTTAAAGAGACCCAGGTTGCCGTATTCAGGTCGTTCTAATAATGGAGAGAACATAGATTTGTCCGTAATGGGATGCTTCTAGGAAGAGAATTGTTGGCAGGTGCATATTGTCGTGGACAAAAATTGGAGTACATGCATATTGTCGTGGACAAAAATTGGAGTACATTATGGAAAGACAATAAATAAGCTCAAAGGTAGAATAAGTACTGAATAGTAGGGAAATTGATGTGTTAAAAATGCAATATTTTCGATTGATCAAATTCCCCTAAACTTAATTTTGGTCGTCTCGAGCAAACTTGTTTTATTAGAAAGAGAAGAAGAAAATAAAGAAAAAGAAAAAAACTAACTAGCACACATTCGTAGGCAATACGATTGCACTGAGCACGTGCAACAAGCCTTTAAACCTCTAGGTGTCCCTGGTAGGAGAGGGTTTTCAGCGGATTGCACCCACAAAATCCAATAATAAAAGGAAGACTGTGAAAATTACATATAAAGATCAGAATTATAAAAGAAAGACTTTGAAAATTTAGAGTTTCCAACTAATACTAGCTTTTCGGTTGTCATGAGCCCTATCTTAATAGTCATGAAAAGATATTAGAAATCACATCATCCCTCAATAAAACATCGCCTTTATTCTTCATTCCTACCTTTCTTCCAAACAACGACCATATAACCCTACGTGTGTGTAAAGAACATCCCTACACTCGGAGAATTCAATTCAAGCTATCATACCCTTGTCCATCTGCCTCGGTACTTTTTAATCGATGAATATTTAGATGAGATTGCTCACATTTTTCATGCGACCGTTAATACTTCTTGAGGTACTAACCGACCGATTACTCATGTGCTTACTTATTAGGTGTACTAGTATCTTCCTCGTCTTGCACCACCTAAGGCTTAGCAGTGACTCCCAGACCAGTCGGTCTAAGGCACTAGGTGATGAAGCACCCTCGCTATATTTTTTTATGCTGCCTTGGCGATAACAAAACCAGTGTTCATTTTTCTACACCATTTTATATTTTCTTCATTTATTATTTCCTTCATACTTTGGCTTCTAGACAAGAGCATTTCAAGGTATCCTCTACTATCCCGAGTTTCAAGACGTGTGTAAGTGCGTATAGTAGGGTATCAACGTTCAAATGTTTGGCTTCCAGAATAGGAACTATTTTTCAGACTTATTTTTATCTTCAGATCGGTGACTTCCTTCATCTTACTAACCCTTGGGACAACGGCTCATAACTACTTATTACTAGTTCGTTTAAGAAAAAACTTCTAATTTTCTTAGTTTTCTTAAATTTCTCTAATCTTTTGGATGTAATTTTTCACTATCTAATCTTTTATTATCAAATTAAATATTAAATATTTTTTCTTTTTTAAAAAAAATTAATTTTTATATGTTTTAAAAATTTTGTGCTTATGCAAAGTGATATACAAATGATGCGCAAATAAGCACAAACCTCCCCCAAACTTGTTTTCAAGAGTGTCCTAACTGTTGTCATCTGTTGGAACACAAAAACCTGTAAGCCTGGAAGAAAATTTATTAATGGAGGCAATAAATATGATCGTGAAAGATCCTCCCCCAAACTTATTCTTTTCACTCACCTCCATTCTAAAAGATGATACGGTAATTTACAAGACATGGAGGTGAGACGGAGGAATTTTAATCAAGATAAAGTGGCTCCTGTAAAAACAGGAACTCCTCCGTGGGGTCAGTGGAAAAATACGGTTTTAATCTATGTCCATTTACTTTGAAAAATGTACCGTTTTCAACATTTTCAAGCTCAACTGCCCCGTGCGGGTATACATACCGCACAACAAAAGGTCCTTTCTACCGAGATCGTAGCTTACCCGCATGAAGATGGAGTCGTGAATCATAAAGGACTTGTTGACCAGGTGTAAAAGTTATTCTCAAATGGTTTTATCGTGAAATACCTTAGTCCGGTTCTTTACAATTACAACATTATCATAAGCTTCATCGCGGAGTTCGCTTAGCTCATTTAATTGCAACTTCCGAAAGTTGCAGGCTTGATTTAAGTCAAACTTAAGTTCTCTAATGGCCCACATTGCTTTGTGCTCAATCTCGATCGGAAGGTGACAAGTCTTTCCAAACACTAGTCTGTAAGGAGACATACCTAATCTCATTGAGAGTTAAAGTCTCAGGTTCTTTATATAGGTAAGGCAAACTGTTGATCGGTTTTAAGAAAATCTCTTATTGAGAGATATCAATTGATTTAATTAGTCTCAAAAATTATTCGGGAAATTTTATCCACCATTGGATCTGACTCAGTGATTTTCTGTTTAACGGAATATATTTTTCTGTTTTTAACAAGATTAGGGAAATATTTTCCTATGCATAGAATTTAATTCTATTTTTTAATTCAAACGGTGATTTTTTAGTCACCATAAGATTTCTAATCCAAGAGTTCTCTGTTTAACATAGTATATTTTTCTTGTTTAGAAAGATTAGGAAAATATTTTCCCATATATAATTTAATTCTATCTTTTGATGATTTTTAGTCATCATTGGATTTTTGATCCAACGGATCTGTTTAACGGAAAATATTTATGGAAATATTTTCAACATAGAAATTAATTCTACCCATGAAGACCCGCTTTAATTTGGGCCATAGCCAAAGAATTTAATTTTTACTACAATAGGAACCCACATGCTTTGCACGCCAGCGCTCACATGTGTTTCACGTGAGGCGTTGCCATAGAATTTAATCTTATTAAAGACTAGCGCCGGCGCTCACGTGTGTTTCACGTGAGGCACTGCCTTATATTTAACCAATAATAATTTTTTATACGAAGGAACAGAGGACAAGAAAAAGAGAATAATTAACCCATAAGAAGATTAAATCACTAAGAAATCATAGTTTAGATAGTTATAGAGAATGGAGAGATTTAGAAAATTGAAAGTAGTAAAGTTTAGGAAATAGATTAAGAGATATAAAATTTAGATTAAAAAATAAGATTCAAGTACTTTTAAAGAACGAGACGAAGTGAAAAAACTTGAAAATACTTTATGGCGCATTTAAAAATAGCGTGCTTAAGGAAATTGATTTAGAAATTTAAAATTTAAGAAAATCGGCGTCAATTTCTTTGAGTAACGAAACATGTGAAAATGTATGCTCCCTTTAAAAGCAGTAATGTTAAGAAATAGATTTAGAAATTTAATACAATTGAAGCATATTCAAAATGCAACCTTTCTAATGAATAAAAAATGCTGAAATGCAAAATAGTGTGAATTCTTTAAAATCTAAAGAAATTTATTTTAAAAGTTAAAGACGGTTTGGAATATTTTATAAACGAGACGAGTGAAATGTGATATATCCAAAAAAGCTAGATAAAAAACAGGGTATTATGAATGACTGGTTACGTACGTAAAATAAATTTGGCGAAAGCCACGATCACGAATGTGTACAATCGAAAGATCCCCGAGTTGACATATTCAAATCGATCTAATGATGGAGAGAACTTGAACTTGAATTCCTATTAACAAATGTCCATAATGGGATGGTTATAAGAAGAGAATCAATGGTAAGTGCATATTAACATAGGCAAAAATTGGACATTATAAAAATACAATAATTAAGACCGTGGGTAGATTAAATCGGTAAGGAATCAGGATTAAGACATTTATAGACAGAAAATCGATGATAGCACTATATGGAAATGGATTCAAAAATTTAGTAGTAATAATACAAAAATAGATTCAGAAATTTTTAAATTTGATTAAAAAAATAGAGTTATCGTTTCAAAGAACGAGACAAGTGAAAAGGCTTAAAATAACTTTATGATGCATTTAAAAATAATGAAACTAAGGGAAAATACGTGTACAATCAAAAGAGTCACGAGTTGACCTATACACGTCGATCTAAAAATGGAGAAGACATGAACTTGAATGCCTTTAGATAAATGTTCATAGGAACATAATTACATAATCAATAGTAGATGCATATTATTATGGACAAGAGTTGGACGGCATTATAAAAAGACGTTAGTTAACCTATAGGAAGATTGTCCAGTAATGTTAAGAAATAGATTTAGAAATTATATACAATTGAAGCATTTTTCAAAAAGGTTGTAATGCCAAATGGTGTAAAGTCTTTGAAATCGTGAGAAATTTGCTTTAAAAGTTATGGACGTTTTCGAATATTTTATAAACGAGACAAGTGAAATGCGATGTTGAATCCAGAAAGGCTAGACGATGATAAACTAAAAGTCAAGGTATCATGGATGATTGGTTTCGTGTACAATGTAAATTTGGCAAAATTCACAATCACGGATGTGTACAATCGAAAGATCCTTGGGTTGACATAATCAGGTCGATCTAAAAATGGCGAAGACTTGAACTTGAATGTCTATTGACATATTACTATATGGGACGGTTATAGGAAGAGAATCAATGGTAGGTGCATATTGTTGTGGGCATAAATTAAAGGAAATTATGAAAAGACAATAATTAAGCCCATAGATAGATTAAATCCGTAATGAACCAGGGTTATGACGGTTAATAACGGAGAATCAAGGATAGGTGGATATGGAAATGGATTCCAAAATTTGGAAGTAGTGAAAAATAAGGAAATAGAATAGGAAATTAAAAATTTAGAGTTTTGAAGGTTAGGGTTTCGAAGGATCGACATCGAGAGATGAAATCACAGCGACGGTGTGTAGTTTCTTTTGACGAAATTAAAAAAGTAAAGTTTAAAGAACGGTAAGATCTAATTTAAGAAT
Source organism: Agapanthus africanus (assembly GCA_030015575.1). Taxonomy (NCBI): domain Eukaryota; kingdom Viridiplantae; phylum Streptophyta; class Magnoliopsida; order Asparagales; family Amaryllidaceae; genus Agapanthus; species Agapanthus africanus. Next base: position 307,832,428 of record CM057339.1, read on the forward strand.
TGTGATATCAGTCTTTAATATTGTTCGCATAGATCACATTAATTTATTTAAGGGTAGTGTAATCCGACACTTATTCCTAAATGATTGGTTGATCAAGCGGTCGTCGGTTTTAGCTTTTTCTTCTTCTTTCTTGCAAATGTAAACAGTAGCCTTCAGGTGTTAAGGAGCAGAAATGTAGTTAGAGACTACTCAATAGATATGTTTCTATGCGTTTCGAGAGTTTCACTGATGAAACCTATGGCTTCTTCATAAATTCAAGTGCATGATTACTGTAGTGCCAATTTTAATCAATCTTCAGCTTAGATCTAAAATCTATTTAGTCTCATCTCAATCAGATAGAAAAATGGCATGATCTATATTATTTGGTATCATAATCTATCAATCCATCACAAATCAATATCAAATATAGGAACAATAATCTAAATTAAGACATAATGAATTAAACTGACTGAAATTTTGACTAGATAAATTAATACGAACTAAAAAAAATTGAACCTTTTTTCCAAAATCTTACCTGTTGGGTTTCCTCGGATTCTCCATCTCAAAAGCACTACTCAAAGGCACCCAATGCAGCTCATAAACCCTCGTAGACGCCCTGAGCATCACCGTATCATCCTCCCACTAAATCAACAGCAGCAATCTAAGCCCCAATCTTTTCCCCTGAAACCCAGGTGCCATGAACTGCAAAACAAAATTTCAAATTGATGAAAAAAGAAAAACACAAAAAAAAAATTTATGAACCAATCCAAGAAACAATAAATACCCGAATCGAGATCGGTCACGGAGAGGCTCTTGCTAGGGTTGTGGGGCCCTTGGAAGTCCTTACGATGCTCCTGCGGAAGACCGCACCGCCGGAGATGGATGGAGGAAGGGGAGGAGGAGGAGGGGAGAGGGTGGTGCCCACGCGTTGGCCACCGTCATTTTTAGAGAGATGGTAGAGAGAGAGAGAGCCTTACGGTTAGGGTTTTGAAGGGAAAGATCGCCGGCGGCGGCTCCTCGGACTTTAGATCGGCGGCGGCTCCTCGGACTCCAGGAGGTTAGGGTTTCGAAAGATCACATCGAGAGATGAAATCCCAGCGACAGCGTGTGCTTTATTTTGAGGAAATTAAAAAAGGGAAGTTTAAAGAACGATATTAAAAAAGGGAAGTTTAAAGAACGATATTAAAAAAGGGAAATTTAAAGAACGATATTATAACCCTAGACACTAACGGGTAACATCTAATTTAGGAATGTAATATTAATATTAATATATTCAAACGGCCTTAGACTTGGTCTAAATGGGGTTTCCAAATTAAGATAAATTATGGTTTTTTTTCCATACATAATTAATAAACCGTTTTGGTTTCCAAATGCGTGAATATAAAATATGGTTTTTTTATATGCCCCCTTCAAATTTTACGTGTTCATATATACCCCTTTACCAATCGCTGTCAAAAACTGTCCACAACGACCGCTGCCTACAAGTGCTTGCCGAAAAACGTCAGTTGCCGCTGTCCTCCTTTCGCAATCGGCTCTCTCCATGTTATCATTTAGAAAAACTACTAGACGACGAGCATAGGACGCGCTTGTGACACACATCAACACGTGTATACACTTATAAGATGTGGCATTTGTAGCTTATAAGTTCTAACCAATTTTGAAAAATAGCAATAGCGAAAATTTAGTGCTATGTCTCTTAAAAGTGAAAATCGCAAAATGTGTAGTGCGCAAAGCATAAACTATATGGATTATTATTAATTATTTTTGATAATTATATTTACTCGTACTAAATTACAATATATCTAAATTAGTCATAAAAATAAAGGGTTTTTTTTATTTTAGAACCTCCAAACTTTCATATTTTCAAAAAAGACGCGCGAAACTTCATATTTTCAAAAAGGACGCCCCAAACTTAAACGTTAACTAAAAAAGACCCTCCATCAACTTGAATGGTTAAATTCTAAGTATAAAGACAAAACTACCACTCTTCTTCTCCTCCTCCTCCTCTTCATCTTCTTCTACGAACCTGCACCAACCCTTTTGCTTCTTCTTCTTCTTCTTCCACGCAATCAATGGCGGCTTGCGCAAACAACAATCTTCGCTTGATCCCGAACCCATTTTCATCGACATCTCCTAACTCCCCATGAAAACTCTCACCCTCTCTCTCATTTCTCTCCCTCTTCATTCCATTCTCGTTCTCATCGATATCGCAGGGACTCGCCAAAAAGAGGGGACGAGCGAGAGAGTGAGAGGTTAAAAATGAGCAATAGACGATAAGTGGACATTTTTAAACTATGGAGGGGTATATCGGTCAATTACAGCCTCCAAAACTGTTTTATTTAACAAAATTTGGATGGGAATTAATGGGAGGGTCTTTTTTAGTTAACTTAAATAGTTTGGGTTGTCCATTTTGAAAATACCAAGTTTTGCGTGTCTTTTTTGAAAATACCAAGTTTGGAGGGTCCAAAATAAAAAAAAACATTAATAAAACATAGATTAAATTGTTTAAAATTTTAAGAAAATAATGCAAAACCTAGAGGCAATTAATTTTCAATTGTACAAGTTTGTATTCATACTTAAGATATTCAAAGTAGTGGAATGGAATTAGGTTTTTATCCTTTTTAATTTTTAGGTTACGAGAATTAAAAGTTGGATGATGTGTTAAATATATATTAGGTTCTTTTAATCTTTTGAATTTTAAATTGTCGCGCCCCGCTTCCTAGAGTGCGCTAAGATCGGCACGTGACAAACCCAACCATACTACCTGTGGGTAGGAAACATCCCTCCACAATCACATTACGGTTGTCTATAAGATATCAAGAACAGTAGAAATAAAATAAACTATCTAGTACATGTCCATATGCTAGAATAAACGAGTCAAGAAATAATATGCGGAAGCAATAAATCCAAGTAACAATAACAATCTGGAAAGTACGTCCTAAATAGGGCTCACATCAGGAAATAAAAGTACGGAAAGAAACTAAACTAAACTGGATACTAACAGGATCCTCACTGCTCGGCTTATCGGCTAAAGTACCCCTGATCGGCCTGCGACAAAGGTAGAGGATCTGGGCCATGCAAAACCTAGACGTCAGTGCGTCATAATATCAAACAATAATACATGAACATGATACACGAGATATGCATGCATGAGTATAAACGATAACATGGATATAACCAGTAAACATAGATATGGAACAATGAAGTGTAGTAAGTAACTAAACTATACTACTGGGTTATCTATTCTAAAGTCTTCGAAATCAATTAATGTAATCATCATCGTAACCCATCGGTATATGCCCCGTTCATGCCCCACGGGACCATGGTAACATGATTATTCCGTAACGCCCGGAAAAACGGCAAACAATATATTCCGTAACGCCCGGAAAAACGGCAAACAATATATTCCGTAACGCCCGGAAAAACGGCAAACAATATATTCCGTAATGCTCTAAAAAACGGCAAACAATATAATAGTCCTTTGAGTTATCTTCGGTTACATTCTTGATTTCCCCTTACCCCCAAGGTTATGTGTTCAAATCAGGTATTGCCGATTGATATCTAATGCTAACACAAGATCACACAGGTACAGGTTTTGTCTATACAGACAACAATAACGTCCATAAGGACAACATGTCAGGATTGTCGGCTGTCACGCCCCGCTTCCCAGAGTACACTAAGATAGGCACGTGACAGAGCCAACCACGCTACCTGTGGATAGGAAATATCCTTCCACAGTCACATTACGGCTGTAGAGATATCAAGAACAATAATAAACTATCTAACACATGTCCATAAGCCAGAATAAACGAGTCAAAAATAAAATAATGCGGAAGCAAAAAGATCCAATAAACAAAACACTTGGAAAGTAAAACTGGATACCGATAGGATCCTCACTGCTCGGTCTAACAGCGGCAGTAGTCCTGATCAGCCTGCGACAAAGGTAGAGGATCTGGGCCATGCAAAACCCAGACGTCAGTGCGTCATAACATCAATAATAATATAATCAGGGGGTAGCAAGACATGCGGGTACGAGTATGAACGGTAAACAATAATAATAGTGCAGGATAAGGCATAAGTGATGTACAGTGAGTAATCTAAACTCGTCTATCGGGTTAACTACTCTCAAGTCTTTGAAATCAATTTGATGAATCATCGATGTAACTCAATAGTATCCCGTGCGTGCCCGGGATCACGGTCTAAGACTCTCGGGCTGAATCTGAGACGTGCCGTAAGGCAGTAAAGGGTGGATAGTATCCCGTGCGTGCCCGGGATCACGGTCTAAGACTCTCGGGCTGAATCCGAGACGTGTCGCAAGGCAGTAAAGGGTAGTAGGTAATGACGAGTGATGTCAGCAGCATCACCCCGGGGCTGGCCTAACCCATAAGACTGATCGGTAAAGGTATCGAACTGTCGAGTTACAAGTCAGGTTTCATCATTGATTTTCCCATACCCCCAAGTTATGTGTTCAAGTCAGGTATTAATAAATCTAGGGCTAATGCCAACACAGGATCAAGTAGGTACAGGTTTGTCTGAATAGACAACTGAAAATGTCCGTAGGGACAACCTGTCAAGGTTGTTGGCATTAGTAATAAGATTAGGTAACAGGTCAAGCTATAGTACATCAGGTCAAGTCAGGTAGTGTATATAAATCCAATCATGTCAAGAAGTGCACGGTATCAAGTCGTATCAACTAGTAGTGTATCAAATCATGTCGGGGGTGCACAAATGTCATGTGGGTGCTCATAATCAAACTATAATAGACATGGGTTCACAAAAACAAGTATGGGGTATCAATGTAACAATAAAATGGAATATTGTGATGGGGTATGCAAATAGGTACAGATTAAAACATATGGATGCACAGTTATCGATTTGGGTTAAGATTATAGTTCCAACACTAATTAAAATACACTTTATCAAATATGGAATGTTAAAATCACATTATTATGTATTATATGATCTATGGATGCAATTGTATATATACTAGACAAGATGGATGCAAATAGATATCCGAAAAGTGTAAAATACCATTTGCACCCAAACACGATAAATCAATAAAATACCACCGATAAATAAATACGGGAACTGGAATTGGTATAAGTGAACTAGGTTGTTACATTATACTCAACTACAAAAAGAATTTCGTTCTCGAAATTCCAAGAACAAGAAAGGATAAACAATCAACACACTACAAGAATAGATGTGGAAACTTCTGTCGGATTTCATCTTCTCGTTCCCAAGTTGATTCTCCATGCGAGCGATTTCCCCAAGAAACAAGTACAAGAGGGATAACTTTGTTCTTAAGAACCCTTTTCACTTCGATCCACAATCAACATCGGTCATTCCTCAAAAGTCAAATCTTCTCGTACAGTCAGCTCCGAATGATCCAGTACGTGTGTTTCATCTCGAACATACTTATGGAGTTGAGATACGTGAAACACGTCATGAACATTCGCCAAGGATTGCGGTAAAGCCCATCGATACGTCACTTCTCCAACACGCTCCAAAAATCTCAAAAGATCCTACGAATCGAGGACTAAGCTTTCCTCGACTTCCGAAACGAATCACCCCTCTAGTCGGTGATAACTTCAAGAATACCAAATCACCAACGGCGAACTCTAGAGGTCTTCTTGATATATCTGCCCAACTCTTTTGTCGGTCTTGTGCTGCTTTCATATGATTCCAGATAGTGTTAACCTTCTCAACTGTTTACACGATCAAATCCGGTCCCAACAATCTTCGTTCTCCAACATCGTCCCAACAAACAGGTGAACGACACTTGCGACCATATAAAGTTTCGAATGGAGCCATCTGAATAGTCGCCTGAAAACTGTTGTTGTAAGAAAACTCCACCAAGTGTAGATGATCATCCCATGAACCCTTGAAGCCTAACATGCAAGCTCTCAACATGTCTTCAAGAGTTTAGATCGTTCTCTCCGACTGGCTATCTGTCTGAGGGTGATAAGCTGTGCTAAACTTCAATCGAGTCCCCAAACTTTCCTGTAAGTTTCTCCAGAAGTGTGATAAGAAACGGGTGTCACGGTCGGACACGATCCTCATTGGTATTCCATGCAATCTTACAATCTCCTGCATGTACCGCTCTGCCAAAGTTTCTGTTGATTGACCAACTCGAAATGGGATGAAATGAGCTGCCTTGGTCAATCGATCAACAATCATCCAAACTGCATTGTTGCCTTTTTGGACTCCGCGGCAAAGCCGTCACGAAATCCATGGTTATATGTTCCCACTTCCACTGAGGACTCGGAAGTGATTGCAATAAACCAGCAACCCGTTGATATTCAGCCTTAACTTGCTGACACACCAAGCACTTCGCTACAAAGCGGGCAATCTCCCGTTTCATGCCTTCCCACCAGAAATGCTGTCGTAGATCTCAGTACATCTTCGTGCCTCCTGGATGTACGGAATATGCGGAACTGTGCGCCTTTTCATAACTTCTTCGAGAATGTCTCCCTTTGGCACACATAAACGACTACCATATCGCAATGAACCATCTTCATGAATCAATAAATCCGTTCGAAGTCCAGCTTCAACCTGTTCTCGAAACTTTTGCAAATCTTGGGTCTTGCATTTTTGCTGCTTTAATATTATCGATCAACGACGATTGTACTTGCAGTTGCATTAACTGTCCCGAAGAATGCGGTAGCACAACTTCCAAATCGAATCTCCGAAAGACTTCAATAAGTTCCTTCTGTGCAGTCAACATCTGAATTGCTGGCAACCGACTAAGCGCATCCGGTACAACATTAACTTTTCCCGGATGATACTTAAGATCAAGTTCGTGGTTAGCCATCAGCTCCAACCATCTACGCTGCCTCATATTAAGCTCCTTCTGCGTGAACACATACTTCAAGCTTTTGTGATCGGTGAATACTTCGACCCTTTCGTCCAATAAGTAGTGTCTCCAAATCTTCAAAGCGAAAATCACAGCTGTTAGCTCCAAGTCATGAGTTGGGTAATTCTTCTCATGGGTCTTCAACTGTCTCGATACGTAAGTTATAACCTTCTCATGCTGCATCAAAACACATCCCAATCCTTTCTCAGACACGTTGTTGTGAATCACCAATCTTCCGGAACTTTATGGCACAGTTAAAACAGGAGCGGTTATCAAACTCTGCTTCAACGCCTCAAAAGCTGACGCACACTTATTTGTCTATATAAATGGTACTTCCTTGCGTGTAAGCTTGGTCAGAGGCTCAGCCAAACGAGCAAAATTTTCCATGAACCTTCTGTAATACCCGGCAAGTCCAAGAAAGCTTCTAATCTCTGCAACGTTCTTCAGAATCGGCCAATCTTGAACTGCTGCAATCTTCTCAGGATCAACGGCGATTCTATCTCCAGCTACGACATGCCCCTGTTTACCCCAATCAGAGCAAAGCTCTGTTCAAATTCCAAGGCGGGAAATGAAGCAACGGTTCTGTTTCCCCCAATCAGAGCAAATCTCTACCTTGAAAGTTTAAATTTTAATAAATTGAAGCAACGCTTCAGATTTCTTACGCTGTGCGCAGAGCGCCACATGTCAGAATCAGACACGCCAGCGCAGCGCCCGGGGCTGCGCACCCAATCAGAGCAAGGCTTTGTTTAAGATTCAAATTTTAAATAAAGGAAGAACGCTTCAGGCCACTTGCGCTCTGCGCTACGCGACACGTGTCAGCGCAGATGCGCAGTTGCGCTGCGCTCTGCGCTGCGCGACACGTGTCAGCGCAGTTGGGCTGCGCTCTGCGCTGCGCGACACATGTCAGGCGTAGGTGCGCTTGCGCCAAACAGAGAAATTCCAGAAAGATCTTTCTGATCTTATTAAAACAATAAGATTCTCTTCTGCAAAACAGAAGCCCTTGGATCAAAGATCCAATGGTGGGGAAAAATCCCTAAATCACTCAGAGAAAGATCTTTTTAATTAATTTAACAAATCTATTGGCACTAGATAAAGGCCCCTAAACTCCAAGTCTAAAACACAGAGAAAAAGATAGAGAACTCCTCTAAAATTTTGAGAAGAAACTCAGAGAGATAAAAAGGTAAAAACCTTTGAATAAAAAGAAGAATTTTCTTCTATAAAGATCATTGATCTAAGAACAAGATCAAGATCTTCAATTAAAAAGGAAAAAAAGATAAAAAAAGATCCAATCACAAAAAGATTAAAAGAAGTATTACTTCGCAGATCATTTGATCTACATAAAGGCATTGCCTTTTGATGAACCATTGGTTCTGGAATCTTAAAAGATTCTTTTCTTTAATCCAAAATTGGATCAAGATATTAAACAGTGCCCTGGACTTGCAAAATTTGCACTGTTGCACTCTTGGGTTGGCGCAAGCCACCAGAGGGCGCCACGTGTCAGCCCCAGAAAAAACTGCGCTATGCGCTTCTAAAACAGAGAACCGCTCTCATAAATTGGCGCACTGCACCAGAGCACGCCACGTGTCAGCAGCGTAACAGTGCAGCGCACTGGCACAGCGCACTGCGCTTGTGCTCACCAGAGCGTGACACGTGTCACCTCTACATGCGCTTGCGCTCATTAATTGGCGCAAAGCGCCTGACAAGCCATATGGCACATTGTCAGAAGAGTTAATGCTTTGCATTATTTAAAAGAGGGACATAGCCCAATTAAAAAGGCCTAACAGGCCTGATAAAGATGCTGTGATCATTTAACAAGGGGCAGAGCCCAAGCAAAGGCCTAACAGGCCAACTGTAAATAAAAATGTTGAACATTTTCAACTGGACTTAGCCCAATCATGGCCGTAAATCCTCAAATTAAATTTACCGAGCACGACTGCTCTCTCAAATCGAATTATATCCGGTTCAAGGGTACATCTCTGAACTCCTCTGACATTTGTCGTTGTAATCCCTCAACGTCGTCAGAGAGGTGACGGGTCCCGACAACCACACATTGCTACGGACTTAAGCGTCCTTAAACCAACCTATGGACTTAAACGTCCTTAAACCAACTCATGGACTTAAGCGTCCTTAAACTCACGGACTTAAGCGTCCTTAAACCAATGGACCACCATGTCCCTAAACTGGCGATGGACTACTATGTCTCTAAACTGGAACAATAGAGCCCCCTAATGCTCTTTTGTCAGATCTAAACGATCCCGTTTAAGTTGATCTTAGCCTCAAATATGGCTAACGTATCCTTAAACCTTCAAACAGACTTTAGTCCCAAAGTGGACTATAGATCCCCCAATCAACTTTAGTTCAAGCGTACATCTCTGAACTCCTCTGACATCTGTCGTTGTAATCCTTCAACGTCGTCAGAGAGGTGATGGGTCCCGACGGCCATACATGCGACGGACCACTATGTTCCTAAACTGGAACAATAGAGCCCCCAAATGCTCTCTTGTTGGATCTAAACGATCCTGTTAAGTTGATCTTAGTCTCAAATCAGACTAACGTATCCTTAACGAACGTTTAAGTTGGTCCTAGCCTCAAATATGGCTAACGTATCCTTAAACCAAAACACCAAACCCAAATCTAAGTAAATATGGATTTGGACTAATCCACGTCCTACGGGCGACGACATAAATTTGTCTCCATATACAATCCACGGGCAACCACAAACAAAACAAACACACACGACACGAAGCGAAATTCGGGAGAAGGAGAAAGTTGTTACCGCTATGCGGTAGCGTAATTAACTGCAGGGGCTTGCGCCTGCAGGGAAGAGCGTCCCCACAATCAAAAAACCCTCAAGTGAGGGGGAATCTGACGAAGTCTGCTATATCGGCCGCATCCATATAAACCTCCGATACACGGTGCCATAAATCAACTTGGCATCTTCGGAGAGGTGGACGGATAAAACCAAATAGCATCTGCCACGAATCTCAGGCAAGACGTCTTCACGTCGCGCCGTCTTTCGGAGGGGAACAGATTCTGGCACGCTCGGTGGACCTTTTCCTCTTTCCACTCCACACTTCGTCTGTCATGTTCATGAACAAATCGCGGTTTGATGTGGTTGCCTATGGATTCGAGGTACTAAGATTTGGTGTCTTGCTCCGTGCAGAAAACAGAAGATCAATGGCTTCAAACTGCACTACCTGCAACTGCAACTCTCGCTCCGTCCCTGCTGGAGGAGTGACTTACGGGCCTCAGGCGGCCTCCCTTTTCAAGATGCTAGTGGAACAGGTAACTCAGGCCACCACTGGCCTATTCTTCGGGACCATGCTCCCAACGATGAGCCTCGCCCCGATGTCGTCGCAAGAAGCTCCAAAGAAGTCGGTCTTTGATCGACTTATCACTGCCGCGGTCCCTCTCAACGGGTCGCCCAACTCCACTACTTCAGTTTTCAACAGACTGGGCCAGAACGTCTGCAAGCCCGCGATACCCGAAGCTGCCATCCCAAAGCGGATAGCCATCCCAGCTCAAGCGAACGAAATCATTGGAAAGGCTTCTCCTTCCAAGAAGTCAGTTTTTACAAGGCTGACCATTCCGGTTTCTGCTCCAGGCGAAGTCTTCAAAGCTGCTTCCCGTGCCCAGAGGGGGCATGATGAAGTCACCTTTATAGCTGAAACGACTCCATCCGCACGACACGCTCGACGTCGCTACTGGCGCCGAGTAAGGAAAGCTGGGGGCAACTCCCCCTCTAGGATAACTCCGCCGGTTCCGATGGTGGAAATCAAAGCTGCTGTTCCAACTGAGAACAGCTTTGAACTGCTCAACAAGGTGCGCAGAAACTCTCCGGCCGCTGTGCTGAAAAGATCCCCTCCATCTATGGAGACTGCTATAGAGAAGAAGCCGGAGCAGCCCTTTCAGCGGCTGTCCTCCAAAATTTACAAAGTCTGGTGACAGGTCCAGGAGTCGGTAATTGATCAAGATTACTCCCGCCGACAGAAAAAGATAAAGGTTCAGCGAGAAGAAAACCGTCCTGTCAAGCCACAAAAGGCGACAGCTGGCTGGGTGCCCACTGCAACGGCTCCCTCGACGTCGATCACTCAAAAGAAAAGGAGGCCGCAAAAAGCCCCTGTGAACATGGCGAACCGTAAAAGCGCTGAGCACAAACGTCCCAAGTCTGGGGGCATGGTGGTGCACACTGTTTATATGGCTTCTGGAAAGGAGGAAGGCCGTGCTTCGACGGGTCACCGACTGCTCACCCGATCCGTGACAAAAGCCCAGGAGCAGCAACAGAAGCTTCAAGAGATGATGACTGCGATGGCCGCATTCACCGGGCCAAAAGAAAGCTCGAAAGTATCATCAGAGCAGCGTCACGAACAAGAAACCGATACTGACTTCTTACGTAGAGTCCTCGAAAAGAAAGACAAAGAAGCCGCAGAGCAAGCGGCTAACATAAAACAAATGGCGCTCCTCTTCCAAGATATGGTAGGGATGATGTTACAGCCGGACCCTCCAGCTGAAGACCCTCCAATCATTGTCGGAGACGACGGAGGGGAGACATCTAATCTTTCTCCGGCCCTTTCAGCAGCCAAGGAGGAAACCATTTCCAAAGCTGCACTAGACGACTATATAGCTCAGCAAATACGGGCTCATCAGGCGAATGAAGCGGCTGCGTAAATTGTTAGAACCGGACGACCCTATCCAAGCTGGTATGACAAAATCGGTTACCCTCCGGGATATACGATCCCTAAGTTCCACGTATATAAAGGGACAGGGAATCCACATCAGCATGTTGCTCAATTCAGGGCCTTATGCGGCAACACTGGAGGCGATGACAAACTGCTGCTTCACCAGTTCGTCGGCAGCTTAACAGAAACGGCCTTTGAATGGTATTCGGAGCTACCTAATGACTCTGTCAAAATGTTTGCAAAGATGGAGTTGTTGTTTACACAAAGATTCACAAGTGCTAGTGAACGCACCCCGATAACAGCACTGATCAACACCAGGATAAGGCCAGGCGAAACGTGGGTGCAAAACGCAACACGATGGCAGAATCTGTGGTCGAAATGTGAACAGCGGATCGAAGAAGCACCTGCGGTAGGCGTGTTCGTGGGCACTCTTGATCCACAAGCAACCCTCTCGCAATTCATGATGTTCTTCAAACCGACCACGTTCCAGGCTTTAATTGATAAGCTAGTCCAGATGGATCAAATGGGTCACAGACCGTCTCCTCCAAAGCCGGAACCCCGAAATCGCGGTGGGACCTCTTCCTCTTTCCACTCCACACTTCGTGTGTCGTGTTCGCGAACAAATCGCGGTTTGCTGTGATTGCCTGTGGATTCAAGGTACTAAGATTTGGTGTCTTGCTCTATGTAGAAAACAGAAAATCGATGGCTTCGAACTGCACCGCCCGCAGCGATAACTCTCGCTCCGTCATTGCTGGAGGAGTGACTTATGGGCCCCAAGCTGCCTCCCTTTTCAAAATGCCGTTGGGGCAGGTGGCTCAAGCCACCACTGGACTATTTTTTGGGACCATGCTCCCACCAATGAGCTTCAACGCACCAAAGAAGTCGGTCTTCGATCGACTTACCACTGTCGCGACCTCTCTCAACGGGTCGTCCAACTCCATTGCTTCAGTTTTTAACAGACTAGGCCAGAGCTCTAACAGGCTCATGAAGAAGCCTGCCATACCAGAAGGCGTTATCCCGAAGCGGATAGCCATTCCAACTCCCGTTCCTGGCAAAATCACCAAGGTTGCTCCCCATGTTCAGAAGTCCGCTTCTGACAAGTTGGCCGTCCCCGTTCAACGGACGTCGATCTTTAAAAAGCTGGTACCAGTATATTCTGACCAACACAGGGGGCATGAGGAGGTCGCCCCTATAGCTGAAACAACTCCATCAGCACGACATGCCCGACGTCGCTACTGGCGCCAAGTGAGGAAGGCTGGGGGCAACTCCCCCTCTGAGATAACTCCGCCAGCTCCAACGGTGGGGATCGATGCTGCTGTTCCAACCGGGAACAGCTTTGAACTGCTCAACAAGGTGCGCAGAAACTCTCCTACTGCGATGTTGAAACGAACTCCTTCACCTGTGGAGAATACTCCAGAGAAGAAGTTAGAGCAACCCCCTCAACGGCTGTCCTCTAAAATTTACAAAGTCTGGCGACAGGTCCAAGAGTCGGTGATCGATCAAGACTGCCTCCGACGATAGAAAAAGATGAAGGTTCGGCGGGAGAAGGATTACTCTGTCAAACCACAAAAAGCAAAAGCTACTTGGGTGCCCACTACAATGGCTCCCTTAACTCCAATCACTCAAAAAAGGAAGCCGCAAAAAGCCCCTATGTCTTTGGCAAATCGCAAAGACACTGAACACAAACTCCCCAAGTCTGGGGGCATGGTGGTGCACACTGTTTATATGGCTTCTGGAACGGAGGAAAGCCGCACTTCTACGGGCCACCGACCGCTCACCCGATCCGTGACGAAAGCCCAGGAGCAACAACAAAAGCTTCAGGAAATGATGACTACAATGGCTGCACTTACCGAGCCAAAAGAAAGCCCAGAGGCATCATCAGAGCAGCGTCACGAACAAGAAACTGATGCTGACTTCTTACGCAGAGTCCTCGAAAAGAGGGACAAAGAAGCTGCAGAGCAAGCGGCTAACATAAAACAGGTGGCGCTCCTCTTCCAAGATATGGTAGGGATGATGTTACAGCCGGACCCTCCTGCTGAAGATCCTCCGATCGTCCTTGAAGACGACAGGGGAGAAACGTCAAATCCTCCGCCGGCTCTATCAACAGCCAAGGAGGAGGCAATCTCCAAAGTTGACCTAGACGAATATATAGCTCAGCAGATCCGGGTTCATCAGGCGAATGAAGCGGCTGGGCAAATTGTTAGAACCGGACGACCGTATCCGAGCTGGTATGACCAAATCAATTACCCGCCAGGATATACGATCCCTAAATTCCACGTATATAAAGGGACAGGGAATCCGCATCAGCATGTCGCTCAATTCAGGGCCTTGTGCGGCAATACTGGAGGCGATGACAAATTGTTGTTACGTCAATTCGTCGGCAGCTTAGCAGAAACAGCCTTTGAATGGTATTCGGAGTTACCTAACGACTCTGTCAAAACATTTGCAGAGATGGAACTGCTGTTTACACAGAGATTCGCGAGTGCTAGTGGACGCACCCCGATAACAGCACTGATTAATGCCAGGATAAGGTCAGGCGAAACATGGGTCCAATACGCAACACGATGGCGGAACCTGTGGTCGAAATGCGAACAACGCATAGAAGAGGCACCTGCGGTAGGCATGTTTGTGGGCACTCTCGATCCGCAGGCGACCATCTCACAATTCATGATGTTCTTCAGGCCGACCACCTTCCAGGCCTTGATTGACAAATTAGCCCAAATGGACCAGATGGGCCATAGGCCTTCTTCTTCAAAGACAGAGCCTTGGAATGAAAAGGGCAAAGGGAAGGCAACCTTCATTGCCAATACTCAACAACGGTCGAACAACTCAAAGCCGGTCGTTCGCCAAAACAACGTGCGCCCACGCCCATCCCTCGAAGAGAGGCTGGGACGTCCTTACTCGTTTCCGCAGAATAAAACGAGAAGACTGTTTGAGCTGGCAGTGCGCAACAGACTTATTAATCTGCCGAGTCCAAAGCGTCTGTCGCATCCAGGCGATCTTAATAATCCTAATTATTGCCTTTACCACCAAACGGTAAGTCACCCAATTGAGGATTGTTTCGTCTTTAAGGGATGGATCGAGGATCAATACCTGCAAGGCAAGTTCACGCTGTCTGAAAGCTGGAAGGTAAACCCACCACAGCCGCACTCTCCAAAGAAGACGGACACGCCAGGGGCAACTTGTTCTTTCGTCGAGGATGAAAACGATGGAGAAAACTTATCGGATGAATCCGAAGACTACATAGCGACTTGTCATGTGATTTCTCATTCACTGACGGATGATGAAGAGGATCCTTGCGCTGAGAAATCAATGGCGGACCCTGAAACAGAAATTCTGTAGCCGTCAGACAAGTTGATCGATGCCTTCCTAAATGAAATTCGTCTGAAAGCAAAAGCCAATCAAGAGCATGAAATGGCCATACTGGAAAGAACCAAGGTATTCCCGTCAAATCAAAAGCCATACACTGCGGGTAAAAACAAATTCAAGACGAGGAAACGGTTCGCCAAAGCTCTATCAGTAGGAATGAAGCTACCGCCCTCCGAAGAAAATTCTTTCTCTGAGGTAGAGATGCACCCTAACTTCTGTTTATATCATCAGAAGATCATACATCCTACCGAAGACTGCGAATCCTTTAACTGTTGGTGGCAAGGGTATGTCGCTCAAAAGCGACACTTCGACAAGACAAAGTGTGAAGCTTGTGGACATCGGAAAAATGCGATAGATGAGCGCAAAAGAGCCGCCGCCGACTGTCATATAGCCGACTTCAAGGGATCACAAATTATCACCTTTGGAAGCGACTCTGACGAAGAAGCTACCCCCAACTCTTCCCTCGGGGAATCTATTTCAAAAATAAAGGAATTGAGAAGCTGCGAGAACGTTCAGTCATGCAATCGCATGCTACTCGGAAAGAATCCCGGCCCCGCAAACAACGGAGCGAACAAAAATGATAAAAGAAGAGGAAAAAAGGGCCTCGTCGCCAGCGCTCAACAACAATCAGGTGACCCTAGACCGGTTGCTTGCCAAAGCAACAAGCGGCAACCCCTCCAGGAAAAGTTGAAACGTCCTTACTCATTTCCGCAAGATAAAACAAGGGGACTGTTCGAGCTGGCAGTGTGCGACAGACTCATCAATCTGCCGGGTCCAAAACGTCCGTTGCGGCCGGGCAATGTTAATAATCCCAATTATTGCCCTTACCACCAAACAGTAGGTCACCTGATCGAGGACTGCTACGTTTTCAAAAACTGGGTTGAAGACCAATACCAACAGGGCAAGTTCGCGCTGCCCGAAAAGTGGAAAGTAAACCCGCCACAACAACATGCTTCGAAAAAGGTGGATATGCCGGGGGCATCATGCTCATTCATAGGGAAAGCCCCATAGACCGAAAAGTCGGTAAACTAGAGATGCTTCTCAAATACAGCGACGGCGGACCGAAACGTCCCTAAACTAACGGCGGACCGCAATGTCCTAAAACTTGCAAATGACCGAAACGTCTTTAAACTACTATCAACCCGCGGCATCCTCAGGCTGGCGTGGTAAAAAAAAAAAAAAAAACAAAAAAAACGGTATGTCCACAAGCAAAATGGGCACGGATGAAAACCTGAAAGGGCTCCGTGAGTAAAAACAGCAGGGCTACCGGCGAGTCTTGTGAAAACCCGAAAGGGCGCAACCTCGTTAAAAAAAACAGAAGAATAAAAAAAATAATAAAAATAAAAAATAAAAGACGGTATGTCCAGAAGCAAAATGGGCACGGATGAAAACCCGAAAGGGCTCCGTGAGTAAAAACAGCAGGGCTACCGGCGAGTGTTTGTGAAAACCCGAAAGGGCGCAACCTCGTTAAAAGACACTTACAGGATCCTCTCGACCTTGTAAGGAGAAACCACCCGCGTGAGATCCTTAAGACTCACAAGGGAGCAACACACTTAGGAGTCCTCACGATTCCTAAGGAGAAATTAAACTTACGAGATCCTCACGACTCGTAAGGAAAACTCTCTTATGGGACCCTCACGGCTCATAAGATTTGAAAGTCTTAAGTTACAGAAACCTTAACCTGTTCTTAAGCAACCCCCACAACCTTCGATATTGCCCTACAAGCGGCTTATATTGACCCTTGTATACAATCCACGGGCATGAATAAATATTTACCTAACAAAATCACATCCGTGACTAGGGATATGCTTGTACAGCAAACAACACTTGTAAGTCCTCTCGACTTATAAGGAGAAAACCCTTTTGTAAGATCCTTACGACTTACAAGAGAACATGCACTTAGGAATCCTCACGATTCCCAAGGAGAAAACGCACCTACAAGATCCTCACGACTTGTAGGGAGAAATAGCTTTGTGAGACCCTTACGGCTCATGAAGTCAAAAGCCTTAGCCGACAGGACCCTTAACCCTGTTTACTAAGCCACCTTTGTTCAACATCGACAGAGGCAAATGATGATTTGCTCCTGGCAATATCCCAGTTGCAGCGATGCTGAATCCTAAATCGGTATCAAATTTCAAGTCCTTTCACGGCAAATGATGATTCGCTCCTGGCAATATTCCAGTCGCAGCGATGCTGATGCCAAGATTGGTATCAGACCCCAAATCCCCTACTCGCGAAAAAAAAAATCAGCGAGCCAAAAAAAAATGCATACGAAATAGCCGAAATGATGGGGCAACTTGCAAACAAAATCAGCAAGTAAAAATGTATGCATGCAAAATAGCCGAAATGATTGGGCAACTCGCAATAAAAAGCAGCGAGTAAAAAGAAAAATAGCCGAAATAATTGGGCACCGCGAAAAATAGCCGAAATGATTGGGCAATCGCGATTTTCGCGATATAAAAAGCTGAAATGATAGAGCATCGCGGAAAGAATAAAAAAAAATGAAAGAATGAAACTTTTTGCCCTACAGGTGAAATCACGTCGATCCCTGTATACAATCCAGGGACACAGATAAAGAGGGAACCATACCTTCCCAACAGGCTCCATCAGAAAGCGAAGCCAAATCTCGACGGTTCATAGACAACCTAGAGACAACCTTAACATTTGTCGCAATATTACAGACACAATGTCGGCAAATGAAGCAAAGGGAGGTCCCTAGCTTCAGGGTCTCGACGTCAATATCGAAAACTTAAAGATCACCAACGGCGTTTCTCCTCACTCCAACCAGATGCAGACGTGACGTCAACAACCGACCACGGAGTCGCAACGAAACGGAACCATGGCAAAGTCCCTAGTTCCAAATCTCAATGGCCACATCTACAGCCTGGAGACCAACAACGGTGTGCCTCCTCATTCCAACAGGACACAGATGTTACACCATCAAGCGGAGCAATGGCAAAATCCCAGCTCCATCTCAGCATTCGTCTCGTTACAGCAGACGAGATGTCAACGACGACGTTCCTCCGCAGCCCAGCAGGATGCAGATGCAACGTCAACGAAAGACCTCACGGTCAAAACAAAGCAGAGCGGCGGCAAAATCCCTGC
Source organism: Agapanthus africanus (assembly GCA_030015575.1). NCBI lineage: Eukaryota > Viridiplantae > Streptophyta > Magnoliopsida > Asparagales > Amaryllidaceae > Agapanthus > Agapanthus africanus. Next base: position 307,850,416 of record CM057339.1, read on the forward strand.
TCCACCTTGACGTTCAACTCGATACAGCAGATGAAATGTCACCCCAGCGTTCTTCCCCGAGCAGGATTCGGACGCGCCAAAGCAAACGAAGCGAAGGCCAAATTCCTAGCTTCAACGTCTTGACGGTAACTCATATAAAAACGAAAAGACAATCAGAGATCATCCAGCACAGAGTGGTCACCACCTTGACGTTCGTCTCGATACAGCAGACGAAATGTCAACCCCAGCGTTCTTCCTCCAACAGGATTTGGACACACCAAAGCAAACGAAGCGAAGGCCACATTCCTAACTTCGATGTCTTGACGGTAACTTATATAAAACCGGAAAGATAATCAGAGATCATCTCGCACCAGCACAGAATGGTTACCACCTCGACGTCCGTCTCGATACAGCAGACGAGATGTCACCCTAACGTTCGTCTCGATACAGCAGACGCAACATCACCAAAAGGAGCCACGGCAAAATCCCTAGTTCCAAACCTCGACGGTTCACCAGCAACCTAGAGACAACCATGACATTCGTCTCGATACAGAGGACGCGATGCCAGCAAACGAAGCGAAGGCCAAATTCCTAGCTTCAGGGTCTTAACGGCAAGTCATATAAAGCCTGAAAGACCACCGGAGATCATCCCACTTGGAGTGGTCACCACCTCGACGTTCGTCTCGATACAGCAGACGCAACATCACCAAAAGGAGCCACGGCAAAATCTCTAGTTCCAAACCTCGACGGTTCATCAGCAACCTAGAGACAACCACGACATTCGTCTCGATACAGAGGACGCAATGCCAGCAAACGAAGCAAAGGCCAAATTCCTAGCTTCAGGGTCTTAACGGCAAGTCATATAAAGCCTGAAAGACTATCGGAGATCATCCCACACCAGCGCGGAGTGGTTATGACTCATCGGGGCTCTCCAAAATGAGCCTAACCTCAAGTAAAAAGCGGTATGGCAAATTCCTAGCCCTTGCTCTTCCGACGGTCAAACTGCCAAGGAGGATTGCTTGAAGACGTCTTGTCCAGCCCCCGAAGGGATCAGAGACACGGCAGTCGCAGGGCTACTCGAACAGCACGATTGCCTATCGAGGACTATATCAGCTTATGCGACGGTACGATGGCCAAAACCCTAAGTACCACCAACCTTAACGGGCTTCTGTCGTAAAGAGCAGAGGTTAAATGCGACATTAAGATGTTCTTGCGAGAAACGTTCGATTCGTCTCGACTTGTGAAAAATTGTCGAGGCGGCTCGACTCGTGAGATAAAGCCTTAGGCAGTGGGCATAAAAGAAGCCTGTTTCCTAAGCATTGGGACCCCATAAGTTGGCCCAAAACGGTCTCTTGCATACCATCCACGGGTCTCACTCTCCAACGTCGAACTTCGACAAGGAGGGAAACAACCGCTTACAAGTTCTCTCGACTCGTAAGAGGGAAAAATTCTCTTGTAGGATCCTTACGACTTACAAGAGAAAACCACACTTAGGAATCCTCACGATTCGTAAGGAGAAAAACCCACCTACGAGATCCTCTCGATCCATAGGGAGAAAAGTCTCTATGAGACCCTCACGGCTCATAGAGTTGAAAAGTCTTAGGCAGCAGATCTGAACCTGCGGCCTAAGCCCTCGCTATCTCATGAAGAAATCAAGAAGCTTACTCTATTACCTGCTAATTGTGACGACATGCTGAGAAAGAGGAAAAGCAACAGAAAGAGCATCCGATTTACATTTGATCAAGCGTTCAAGACACATTCATTCATGCATGGACAAAAAGACTCAGAACAAAAGATATATAATAAAGACAAGCTGGGGTAGAAAAAAAAATTTCATTAATATTGCCCAAAATTCTTACAATCATAAAAAGCAATGAAAGAAAAGTATTATTACAATGGAATAACCTCAGATCCGGAGCACGGATTGAGGAATTCAAAAGTAAGGCCATCCAGAGTTCTTCTGGCCTTTCTAATTATTCTTATGCGCAGCCTTTCGCGCTCCTCTGTGTCGATATCATCGGCAAGCCCTTCCGGCCTTCGATAAGCAGCAACTATCGTCGTCTGCTGAAAGATTTGATGTAGGATGTCAATGAGACCGTCCCGCCGTTTCTTCGAGATCAGCCCCGTCAGGTACACTGAATGCACCTTGTCTTCGGCATCATCCAACGTATTGAGCGGTAGGGCCTCATGAAGACCCGGAAGTGCTCTCCATATTGCTCCCAGCACAACCTTTAAGAGAGCCGAACGACGAGGAAGCAGCCAACCACAACTCGCGTTGAGGCGACCCATGACCTCCGCACACTGGGCGTCCGTAAACTCCTGGTTCTGTTGACGGCCCTGTACATGGATATCCTCATAAGTGATGAACTCGTGCAAGCTGTATAGACGCACCGCCATAATACCTGAAGAAAACAATACAGGGAGATTAATAAACAAGAAAATACAGAAAGTTAAAAGTTAAACTCCTCGAGAGCAATGCTCTGCAGACAGGAGCGACACCAGTCAAAATCAGTTATGAGGAGAATTTGAGGAAAATTCCTTGAGAACATTGAGAGCTCCGCTCTGGAAAAAAAAATGATATAATAATAATAATATTATCAAGTGCCATATAATTTGGGAGGAGCAAAGCTCCATTAATTAAGAAGATATAAGAAAAATCTTTTATAGAGCGAAGCTATATTAATGGAACCCTAACAGGATTCTCCTGAGTTCTCTTTGAACCCCTTTAGAGCAAAGCTCTACTAAATGAAACCCTAAATGGGTTTTCTTTAGATCAGGGATCTATGGAAAGCAAGGCTCTGTTGATGAAAATTAATCTAATTTAATTTAATCTTAATTTAAATTTTCACCTAAAAAGTTTTAAAGAGTTCAACTCTTGCAGTTCTTGAAAATAAAGAGCAGGGCTCTGAGTTTTGAAAATAAAATTGTGAAGATGAAAATCATCTAAAGTACCAAAGGTCCTATTTATAGGCATCAATTGCCTCTTCAATTGCCAAAAGGTGCCGCGACGGTTCGGATTCTGCCACCGTTGCGCTTGCGTTTGGAGGCCACGTAAGCGCAGCGGTGGGGGGCATTTGTTCACCCCAATCAGAGCAAAGCTCTGTTCAAATTCCAAGGCGGGAGATGAAGCAACGCTTCATCTTCCCCCAATCAGAAATAAAGCTTTGCTTTGAAAAATTAAAACTTTAATGAATGAAGCAACGCTTCAGATTCTTTGCGCTGCGCGCAACGCGCCACGTGTCAGAAGTTGACACGCCAGCACAACGCCCAAGGCAGCGCGTCCAATCAGAGCAAGGCTCTTTAATGAAAAAACAAAAGCAATGCTAAGTTGCGCAAACACAACTGCGCAAGCGAACCGCTACGTGACACGTGTCTGCGCAGTTGCGCAAGCACAACTGTGCAAGCGCACCGCTGCGCGACGTAACTGCACAAGCGCACCGCTGCGCGACGCGTATCTGCGCAGTTGCGCAAGCACAACTGCGCAAGCGCACCGCTGCGCGACACGTGTCTGCGCAGTTGCGCAAGAGCAGTTGCGCAAGCGCTTCATTGTGCGACACGTGTCACTCACTGGGGGAGTTGTGCAAAACAGAATAAATCTTATTGAAACAAGAAGATTTCTTCTGTAAAACAGAGTCATTTGGATTAAAGATCCAACGGTGGGGAAAATTCCCCAAATCACTCAGAGAATGATCTCTTTAACAAACTTTAACTAATTTATGGGCACTATAAAAAGGACCCTAAACCTCATTTCAAAAGGAGGAAGATCTTGCTAAAAAAAAAGAGAAGGGAATTCTTGAGAACTCTTGAAGAATAAAAATAAAAGGTAAAAGCCTTTAAAAGAAGAGAAAATTCTCTTATGAACAAGATCATGGATCTTCAACAATAAATAAATAAATAAATAAAATAGTGCCTTGCACTTGTTTTATGAACCATCGGTTCTTGAACCTAAAAGGTTCTTAAATTAATAGTGCTTTGCACTTTCATGAACCTTTGGTTCTCTGAGATAAGAAAAACAAGAAAAAACTTGTTTTCTCTTAGATCTAAATCAAATAGTGCCTTGCACTTGTTTTATGAACCATCGGTTCTTGAACCTAAAAGGTTCTTAAATTAATAGTGCTTTGCACTTTTATGAACTTTTGGTTCTCTGAGATAAGAAAAACAAGAAAAAACTTGTTTCTTTCTTAGATCTAAATCAAATAGTGCTTTGCACTTCTTTTATGAACCATCGGTTCTTGAATCTAAAAGATTCTCAAATTAACAGTGCTTTGCACAAATGCAATGCATTACTAAAAGGGCCAGGCCCAAATCAAAATGACCTGACAGGCCAAAATAAATTGCAAGGCAATAAATGGGCAGAGCCCAAATAAATTGATGATTTGCATCTTTTATACAAGGGCAGAGCCCAAATGAAATTGATGCTCTGCATCATTTATAAAGGGCAGAGCCCAAAACAAATTGATGCCCTGCATCTTTTCTGGGCAAAGCCCAAATAAAAATAAAAACAAATGCAAATAAAATATTGGACATTTTTAACTGGACTTAGCCCAATCGTGGCCATAAGTCCTTAAACTAAATTAACTGAGCAAAACGGCTCTCCTAAACCAATCAACATCCGGTTCAAGGGTACATCTCCGAACTCCTTTGATATCCATCGTTGTAATTCCTCAACGACGTCAAAGAGGTGACGGGTCCCAACGACCACACACCCATATGGACTGCGGGGTCCTTAAACTCGTGGACCGAAACGTCCTTAAACTAATATCGAACCGAAACGTCCCTAAACTAATATCGGACCGAGACGTTCCTAAACTAATATCGAACCACCACGTCCCTAAACTGGCGATGGACCGAAACGTCCTTAAACTAATATTGGACCGAAACGTCCCTAAACTAATATCGGACCGAAACGTCCCTAAACTAATATCGAACCACCACGTCCCTAAACTGGCGATGGACCGAAACGTCCTTAAACTAATATCGGACCGAAACGTCCCTAAACTAATATCGGACCGAAACGTCCCTAAACTAATATCGGACCACCACGTCCCTAAACTGGAATATGGACCACCACGTCCCTAAACTGGCACAATAGAGCCCAAATGCTCTTTTGTCGGATCTAAACGGTCCCGTTAAGTTGATCTTAGTCTCAAACTGGACTAACGTATCCTTAACAAACGTTTGAGTCGATCTTAGCCTCAAAAATGGCTAACGTATCCTCCAAACAGACTTTAGTCCCAAATTGGACTATGAATCTCCCAAACTAGAACAATAGAGCCCAAACGCTATTTTGTTGGATTTAAACGATCACGTTAAGTTGATCTTAGTCTCAAACAGGACTATCGTATCCTTAACGAACGTTTAAGTTGATCTTAGCCGCAACGTGACTAATGCATCCTTAAACTAAAAACACCAAACCCAAATCTAAGTAAATACGGATTTGGACTAATCCACGTCCTACGGGCGATGGCATTACTCAGTCTCCGTATACAATCCACGGGCAACCACGAACAAAACAAACACCCACGACACGAAGTGAAATTCCGGAGAAGGAGAAAGTTGTTACCGCGACGCGGTAGCGTAATTAACTGCAGGGGCTTGCGCCTGCAGGGAAGAGCGTCCCCACAATCAAAAACCCCTCAAGCGAGGGGGAATCTGACGAAGCCTGCTACATCGGCCGCATCCGTCTAAACCTCCGATACAAGGTGCCATAAATCAACTTGGCATCTTCGGAGAGGTAGACGGATAAAACCAAATAGTATCTGCCCCGAATCTCAGCGTCAGGACATCGCGGTCCTGTGCGCCGCCATTCGGAGGGGAACAATAGGCATTGAAAACCCTTTCAACTTCCAAAAGTTGCCGCAACGGTTGGAATTCTACCACCGCTGCGCTCATGTTTGGGGCCACGTAAGCGCAACGGTGGGGAGGCATTTGTTTACCCCAATCTGAGTAAAGCTCTGTTCAAATTCCAAGACGGGAAATGAAGCAACGCTTCTGTTTCCCCCAATCAGAGCAAAGCTCTACCTTGAAAGTTTAAATTTTAATAAATTGAAGCAGCGCTTCAGATTCTTTGCGCTGTGCGCAGAGCGCCACGTGTCAGAATCAGACACGCCAGCGCAGCGCCCGGGGTAGCGCACCCAATCAGAGCAAGGCCCTGTTTAAGATTCAAATTTTAAATAAAGGAAGCAACGCCTCAGGCCACTTGCGCTCAATAGCGACAAAATTTTCTCAAGTCTAATCGACTCTCTGCGCCGCGCGACACGTGTCAGCGCAGATGCGTAGTTGCGCTGCGCGACACGTGTCAGCGCAGTTGCACTGTGCTCTACGCTGCGCGACACGTGTCAGGCGTAGGTGCGCTTGCGCCAAACAGAGAAATTCCAGAAAGATCTTTCTGATCTTATTAAAACAATAAGATTCTCTTCTGTAAAACAGAAGCCCTTGGATCAAAGATCCAACGGTGGGGAAAAATTCCTAAATCACTCAGAGAAAGATCACTTTAACTGATTTAACAAATCTATTGGCACTATATAAAGGCCCCTAGACTCCAAGTCTAAAACACAGAGAAAAAGATAGAGAACTCCTCTAAAATTTTGAGAAGAAACTCAAAGAGGTAAAAAGGTAAAAACCTTTAAATAAAAAGAAGAATTTTCTTCTATAAAGATCAATGATCTAAGAACAAGATCAAGATCTTCAATTAAAAGATAAAAAAGATCCAATCACAAAAAGATTAAAAGAAGTATTACTTCACAGATCATTTGATCTACATAAAGGCATTGCCTTTTGATGAACCATTGGTTCTGGAATCTTAAAAGATTCTTTTCTTTAATCCAAAATTGGATCAAGATATTAAACAGTGCCCTGCACTTGCAAAATTTGCACTGTTGCGCTCTTGGGTTGGCGCAAGCCACCAGAGGGCGCCACGTGTCAGCCCCAGAAAAAACTGCGCTATGCGCTTCTAAAACAGAGAACTGCTCTCATAAATTGGCGCACTGCACCAGAGCGCGGCACGTGTCAGCAGCGCAACAGCGCAGCGCACTGCGCTTGCGCTCACCAGAGCATGACACGTGTCACCTCCACATGCGCTTGCGCTCATTAATTGGTGCAAAGCGCCTGACAAGCCACGTGGCACATTGTCAGAAGAGTTAATGCTTTGCATTATTTAAAAGAGGGACATAGCCCAATTAAAAAGGCCTAACAGGCCTGATAAAGATGTTGTGCATCATTTAACAAGGGGCAGAGCCCAAGCAAAGGCCTAACAGGCCAACTGTAAATAAAAATGTTGAACATTTTCAACCGGACTTAGCCCAATCATGGCCGTAAGTCCTTAAATTAAATTGACCGAGCACGATTGCTCTCTCAAATCAAATTACATCCGGTTCAAAGGTACATCTCTGAACTCCTCTGACATTTGTCGTTGTAATCCTTCAACGTCGTCAGAGAGGTGACGGGTCCCGACAACTACACATTGCTACGGACGTAAGCGTCCTTAAACCTATGGACTTAAGCGTCCTTAATCCAACCTATGGACTTAAGCGTCCTTATACCAACTCATGGACTTAAGCGTCCTTAAACTCATGGACTTAAGCGTCCTTAAACCAATGGACCACCATGTCCCTATACTGGCAATGGACCACTATGTCCTTAAACTGGAACAATAGAGCCCACAAATGCTCTTTTGTCGGATCTAAACGATCCCGTTTAAGTTGATCTTAGCCTCAAATATGGCTAACGTATCCTTAAACCTTCAAACAGACTTTAGTCCCAAAGTGGACTATAGATCCCCCAATCAACTTTAGTTCAAGGGCACATCTCTGAACTCCTCTGACATCTGTCGTTGTAATCCTTCAACGTTGTCAGAGAGGTGATGAGTCCCGACGGCCATACATGCGACGGACCACTATGTCCCTAAACTGAAACAATAGAGCCCCTAAATGCTCTCTTGTTGGATCTAAACGATCCTGCTAAGTTGATCTTAGTCTCAAATCAGACTAACGTATCCTTAACGAACGTTTAAGTTGATCTTAGCCTCAAATATGGCTAACGTATCCTTAAACCAAAACACCAAACCCAAATCTAAGTAAATACGGATTTGGACTAATCCACGTCCTACAGGCGACGACATAAATTATTCTCCGTATACAATCCACGGGCAACCACAAATAAAACAAACACACACGACACGAAGCGAAATTCTGGAGAAGGAGAAAGTTGTTACCGTTATGCGGTAGCATAATTAATTGCAGGGGCTTGCGCCTGCAGGGAAGAGTGTCCCCACAATCAAAACCCCCTCAAGTGAGGGGGAATCTGACGAAGTCTGCTACATCGGCCGCATCCGTATAAACCTCCGATACATGGTGCCATAAATCAACCCGGCATCTTCGGAGAGGTGGACGGATAAAACCAAATAGCATCTGCCCTGAATCTCAGACAAGACGTCTTCACGTCGCGCCGTCTTTCCGAGGGTAACAGCCCCAAAACTTCACTTCTTCAAGCCAAAACTCACACTTGCTCATCTTTGTATACAATCTTCCTTGCCTCAATGTCTGTTGTGTGATCTTCAAGTGTTCCGCATGCTCTTCAATGCTCCTCGAGTAGACCAGAATATCATCGATGAATACCACTATAAACTGGTCCAAGAATGGTGAAAAGATTCAGTTCATCAAGTCCATAAATATCGCCGGTGCATTCGTTACTCCGAAGGGCATCACTAAATACTTTTAATATCTATACCGAGTTCAGAACGCAGTCTTGCAAATATCTTCTGATTTAACTCGGACCTGATGATATCCGGACCGCAAATCCAACTTTGTGAATACCCTTACGCCACTATACTGCTCGAACAATTCTCCAATGCGAGGGTGTTCCCCTCCGAATGGCGGCCAAGACTGGACATCTTGCCTGAGATTCGGGGCAGATGCTATTTGGTTTTATCTGTCCACCTCTCCGAAGATACCAAGTTGATTTATGGCACCGTGTATTGGACGTTTAGACGGATGCGTCCGATGTAGCAGACTTCGTCAGATTCCTCCTCGTTAGAGGGGTTTTTGATTGCGGGGACGCTCTTCCCTGCAGGCGCAAGCCCCTGCAGTTAATTACGCCAGCGCATCGCGGCAACAACTTTCTCCTTCTCCAGAATTTTACTTCGTGTCGTGGGTGTTTGTTTTGTTTGTGGTTGCCCGTGGATTGTATACGGAGACTAATTTATGTCGTCGCCCGTAGGACGTGGATTAGTCCAAATCCGTATTTTCTTATATTTGGGTTCGGGGTTTTGGTTTAAGGATACGTTAGCCATATTTGAGGCTAAGATCAACTTAAACGTTTGTTAAGGATATGTTAGTCTAATATGAGACTAAGATCAACTTAATGGGATCGTTTAGATCCGAAAATAGAGCATTTGGGGGCTCTATTGTTCCAGTTTAGGGACATAGTGGTCCATTTCCAGTTTAGGGATATGGTGGTCCAACATTCCCATTTTGGGGACGAATATTGGTTTAAGGACGCATTAGTCCATGAGTTTAAGGAACCCACAGTCCGTATTACCAGTTTAGGGACATAATGGTCCAACATTCCCATTTTGGGGATGAATATTGGTTTAAGGACGCATTAGTCCATGAGTTTAAGGACCCCACAGTCCGTATTACCAGTTTAGGGACATGGTGGTCCCACATTCCCATTTTGGGGACGAATATTGGTTTAAGGACGCATTAGTCCATGAGTTTAAGGACCCCACAGTCCGTATTACCAGTTTAGGGACATGGTGGTCCCACATTCCTATTTTGGGGACGAATATTGGTTTAAGGACGCATTAGTCCATGAGTTTAAGGACCCCACAGTCCGTATTAATGTGTGGTTGTCGGGACCCGTCACCTTTCTGACGACGTTGAGAGATTACAACGACAGATATCAGAGGAGTTCGGAGATGTACCCTTGAACCGGATATAAATTGATTTGAGAGAGCAGTCATGCTCAGTCAATTTAATTTGAGAACTTACGGCCAGAATTGGGCTAAGTCCAGTTGAAAATGTTCAACATTTTATTTGCATTTGGCCTGTTAGGCCTTTACTAGAGCTCTGCCCCTGTTTAATAATGCATAGCATTTGTCTTGGTCTGTTGGACCTTTTAATTGGGCTCTGCACTGCATTTAATAATGCACTGCATTTTTATTTGATTGGGCTCTGCACTGCATTTAATAATGCACTGCATTTTTATTAGGCCTGTTAGGCCTTTTAATTGGGCTTTGCCCTTTCTTAATAATGCGTAGCATTTAATTGTCTGACAGTGTGCCACGTGGCTCGTCAGGTGCTTTGCGCTGATTGAGGAGCGCAAAGCGCAAACTGATGTGGAGGTGATACGTGTCGCGCTCTGGTGAGCGCAAGTCTGTTAGCGCAGTGCGCTGCGCTAGTGCGCTGCTGACACGTGTCGCGCTCTGGTGACTTGCGCCAAACCAAAAGAGCAGTGCTCTGTTTTTAGAAGCGCAAGGCGCAGTTGTTCTGTGATTGACACGTGGCGCTCTCTGGTGGCTTGCGGCAATCCAAGAAGCACAACGGTGCAGATTTCAAAAGTGCAAAGCACTGTTTAATATCTTGATCAAATTTAGATCAAAGAAAACAAGTTTTTCTTGTTCCAGAGAGGTTCTACCTCAAATTTCAAGAACCAGTGGTTCATCAAAAGGCAATGCCTTTATATAGATCAAAAGATCAAATCATGAAGTAGATTACTTCTTTATTATTATTTTTTATTAAAGATCTTGATCTTGTTCTTAGATTATTGATCTTTTTAGAAGAAATTCTTCTTTTTTTTCAAAGGTTTTACCTTTTTTCTTTCTCTCTGAATTCTTAAAGTTTTTGAGGAGGTCTCTGTATCTCTATTTCTGTGTGTTTTAGACTTGGAGTCTAGGGGCCTTTATATAGTGCCAATTGATTTGTTAAATCAGTAAAAAGAGATCTTTCTCTGATTGATTTAGGGATGTTTCCCTACCATTGGATCTTTGATCCAAGGGCTCTGTTTTACAGAAGAGAATCTTATTATTTTAATAAGATTTAAAAAGATCTTTCCAGAATTTTTCTGTTTAAATGCTGGCACAGCTGGCACAAGCGCACTTGCGCTTGACACGTGTCGCGCAGCGCAACTGCACTAGCGCAACTGCACTTGACACATGTCGCGCAGCGCAGAGCGCAGCGCAACTGCGCTGACACGTATCGCGCAGCGCAGAGCGCAGCGCAACTGCGCTGACACGTGTCGCGCAGCGCAGAGCGCAGCGCAACTGTGCTCGCGCAACTACGCTGACACGTGTCGCGCAGCGCAGAGCGCAAGTCGCCTGAAGCGTTGCTTCCTTATATATATTTTTATTTTAAAACAGAGCCTTGCTCTGATTGGGTGCGCTGTCTTGGGCACAACGCTGGCGTGTCAGCTTTTGACACGTGGCACGTTGCGCACAGCACAAGGAATCTGAAGCGTTGCTTCAATTTTTGAATTTTTGAAATTCAAACAGTGCTTTGCTCTGATTGGGGAAACAGAGGGATCAGGTTCTTATTCTCAATAGTCACCCGGTTTAATCCTCAAGAGTCGATGCACATCCTCCTGGAGCTTCCCAAGGTGAATTACTGCTGCAAATCCAACCCTTCTTAAACAATTCGGCAACCTGCTTCTTGACTTCTTCCAATTCCACTGGTGCCATTGGATAGTACGCCTTTGAGATTGGCGCTGCACCAGGGACAAGATCGATTGCGAACTCCATGTCCCGTTTCGGCGGTAAACCTGAGATGTCCTTGAACACGTCCATGAAATCTCAAACTACAGCTGGCGCTTCCTCCTTATCAACTTCCATCGACGAAAGAACACTGTTTGTCGTCCTTGGCCTAAACTCGACTGGCCCGACAGAACTGCTTCCTCCAGCAAAAACAAACTCCGGATGTCCGGGAATCTGGAAAATCACTTTATTTGCCCTATAATCAATGTGAGCGTGGAAAGTGCTGAGAAAATCCATTCCCAAGATAACAACAAACAAAGGGATGCATCAGAATTGAATAATTCTAATGCGGGAAAAACATGAACAAGTAGGATACCTGAAACGATTTCACCTGAAGCCAAACACTGAAGAAGATAAGCGCGGTAAACAGAATTCAAGCTTGCGATAAACATGAACTGGAAAGAAAAAGAAGCAAGGCAATATAACGGCCATGAAACAAGGAAGTGAATCAAGACCAGGACTCCAAGTTACTTAAATAGAGTACCGCATTGTAACCATACTGCAGTTCATAGTTACAATCACATAACTCCACTCAAGTCGCCCAAATCCTAGTATCAGAATCAAAGGAACATGGAGAAATAATAGGGAACCAAAAGGTTTCAAGCCGAGATGCAAAGTTGTTTGCATTTCGTCAAGACAAAGGATCAAGAGAAAGATAAGATTCAAGAATCATGATAACAATATGGCAGGACATGTTCCTAATCATGGATTTTCTTATTCGTGTATTGGGTCCAATACCCAACTACAAAAAAGATCAAACCCGATTAACCTATATCCTATGTCTCTGATACCAAACAAACCTTGTCACGCCCAACTTCCCATAGTACACTAAGATAGGCACGTGACAGAGCCAACCATACTACCTGTGGATAGGAAATATCCTTCCACAGTCATATTACGGCTGTAGAGATATCAAGAACAATAATAAACTATCTAACACATATCCATAAGCCAGAATAAACGAGTCAACAATAAAATAATGCAGAAGTAAAAAGATCCAATAAACAAAACACCTGGAAAGTAAAACTGGATACCGATAGGATCCTCACTGCTCTGTCTAACAGCGGCAGTACTCCTGATCAGCCTGCGACAAAGGTAGAGGATCTGGGCCATGCAAAACTCAGACGTCAGTGCGTCATAACATCAATAATAATATAATCAGGGGGTAGCAAGACATGCGGGTATGAGTATGAACGGTAAACAATAATAACAGTGCAGGATAAGGCATAAGTGATGTGCAGCGAGTAATCTAAACTCGTCTATCGGGTTAACTACTCTCAAGTCTTTGAATTCAATTTGATGAATCATCGATGTAACTCAATAGTATCCCGTGCGTGCCCGGGATCACGGTCTAAGACTCTCGGGCTGAATCCGAGATGTGCCGCAAGGCAGTAAAGGGTGGATAGTATCCCATGCATGCCCGGGATCACGGTCTAAGACTCTCGGGCTGAATTCGAGATGTGCCGCAAGGCAGTAAAGGGTAGTAGGTAATGACGAGTGATGTCAGCAGTATCACCCCGGGGCTGGCCTAGCCCGTAAGACTGATCAGTAAAGGTATCGAACTGTCGAGTTACAAGTCAGGTTTCATCATTGATTTCCCTATACCCCTAAGTTATGTGTTTAAGTCAGGTATTAATAAATCTGGGGCTAATGCCAACACAGGATCAAGTAGGTACAGGTTTGTCTGAATAGACAACAGGAAATGTTCGTAGGGACAACATGTCAAGGTTGTTGGCATTAGTTACAAGATTAGGTAACAGGTCAAGCTATAGTACATCAGGTCAAGTCAGGTAGTATATATAAATCCAATCATGTCAAGAAGTGCACGGTATCAAGTCTTATCAAGTAGTAGTGTATCAAATCATGTCGGGGGTGCACAAATGTCACGTGGGTGCTCATAATCAAACTATAATAGACATGGGTTCACAAAAACAAGTATGGGGTATCAATGTAACAATAAAATGGAATATTGTGATGGGGTATGCAAATAGGTATAGATTAAAACATATGGATGCACAGTTATCGATTTGGGTTAAGATTATAGTTCCAACACTAATTAAAATACACTTTAATGTTAAAATCACATTATTATGTATTATATGATCTATGGATGCAATTATATATATACTAGACAATATGGATGCAAATAGATATCCGAAAAGTTATAAACTATTGAAATGGAACTATGGACTATACAAACTAAGCACTGTGTGATATAACTACGGATATGGTACAGTACATTGTAATCTAATATGCAACAAGATATGTTTTCATGTTCTAGATCTAAAATGATATAAACGGGACATCGAATTATTAAAATGGAATATGGGGCACTAGATTTAAACAACAGGCTTAATACATATTTAAATAAGTGTAAAATAATTTAAATAGCATGTAGCAAGTTTTACTTGCCTCGGGGATCCACAGATGCGCGACACGCAGCAAGAATGCGATAAAACGACGAAAAATCTCCATTGGGGCATTTCGTCGAACACCGTGCGCGCACAAATACGGAACAAAACCAGGCAATGCAAGAATGTAACCGCGTAGGTAGGGAACGTCCACGCGACGCCTCATGTCGAATAGAGACCAAATAAGAATCCATGATAACCGGTACAAAATAGATCTCGAGAGGAAGAGAATAAAGGTTGTCTAAACCACAAGCGAGGACAAGAGTAGCAAAACGGTCTAAGAGAGCATCGTCGGTAATGGAGATGAGCGGAGATGAGCGAGGAAGAACGGAGACGAGATCAACCAAGACAATGGAGCCGGATGTTGAAACAACTCCTCACTGAGATTTTGTTATGCGATGGAGGTATTTTACTTTTGCTTGGCCAAGAGTCATCAATATTAGGAAGCTGCTCATCAACGGCAGGAGGCAAGAGTGTAACAACCTAGTTCATTTATACCATTTCAGTTCCCGTATTTATTTATTTGTGGCATTTTATTGATTTATCGGGTTTGGGTGCGGATGGTATTTCACATTTTACATTGCATTCGACCCGACCCGCTTGCTTGAAACTTGTTTGATTCATATTTATAGATTACCCTGACTTGTTGCATGGACACGTGCATCTCATGATTATTACATACTGGCATTTCATCTAGCATTGCATCTTTTATCATATAACATTTTTTTAGGTCACAGAAAATAATTTAAAATTGCATAACATGGCCTGCTTGATACCCCTAACCCCGTGGTAGCATCCGCGCATCCTGTTCTCGTCCCGTTCAGTAAAACGGACGTGTTTGGATGGCTACGCGCACGTACGTGCGTCCGTTCTTGGGGGTATGCTTTTTCGTTACTTGAGCATTCATTTTGAATTTTGAAAGTCGTATATATTTTTCATATTTTAAATCCGAATTTTTAGAACCTGACCCGGGCGTGTTTTGGAGTAAATTTGTATTTGCCAAAATCTCAAAACGCATTAATATTATATTAATATTTTATTCTAACTATAAATATAAGTTTGTTTTCTTTATTACGATTCTTTAAAACGAAAATATATTTTCTATATATTTTTTATGTAACAAATCCAAATCTTTCTCTCTCCCCTCTCTTCGTCTCTCTCTCTCTTTCTCTCTCCCTTTCTCTCCACTCTGCCTCTCTCTGCATATATATATATATATATATATTATATTATAATTATTTCCTTTATTTTAAACCCTATTCTCTCCTCATGTTCTTCTCTCTCTCCCTCATTTTTCCGCCGCCTTCCTCACGCGAAGCTTTCGCGAACCCTAACCCAGCACCCTCGTCGCCGCCTCCGTCGCCGCCTAAACCACCACCTCCTCACCCTCGTCTTCACCTTCTCCTCAACCTCCTTCTCAACCCCAGAGCCCACTCCCACTTTTTCCCCGAGCCCGCACACCCACTTCCACTGCCACCTCCTCGTCGCCGCCACGTCTTGTCGTCGCCAGCGACCGTCCCTGCATCACCACCACCTCGCCCTCGTCTCCTCTCCTCTTCCCTTCTCCCCAAAACCCTCAGCTAAACCTCACAACCGAGCATAACCCCTAGCTGCCCTTGCCGGAAAACCATCGCCACACACCCTCACACCGACGACCCCTCGTCGTCGTCGTCCTTTTCTCCTTTCCCTGCAACTCCTACAACCCAGAGCAACCAACCCCTCTCCCTCTTCTTTCATTTTTATTCTTCTTCTTCTCTCTTCTTCGCTTAGTTCTCGATTTCCGACCGTCGTCGAAGCCGTGCTCGTCGCCGATGATCCGGGCAACCCAATAGACGTCCATATCCAGTGTGGTCGTGTTCTTGCCTTACCTGGTTTTGTTCTGTGCTCGCGTGGACACATCGCGACGTTTTACCGACGTCAAACGTGCTGTACGTATCCGTTTCGTGATCCCCGAGGCAAGTAAAACTTGCTACATGCTATTCATATTATTTTATACTTATTTAATTGCATAGTGAACCTGTAGATTAAATCTAATATCGCATGTTCCATGTTGATATTTCGATGTTTCATTTATATCACGTGTAGATCTAGAACCTGAAACATTTCATATTGCATATTAGATTACGATACAAGATACCTATATCCGTATTTGAACCACATAATGATTATTTGTATAGCCCATAGTACCATTTTAAATAGCTTATAACTTTCGGATACCTAGTTGCATCCATTTAGCCTATTTTATATACAATTGCATCCCTAGATCATTTAATACATATTAATGAGATTTTAACATTTCATATTTGATCAAGTGTATTTTACTTAGTGTTGGAACCATAACCCAAACTCAAATCGATAACCGTGCATCCATATGTTTTAATTTGTACCTTTTTGCATGCCACATTACAATGTTCCATTTTATTGTTCCATTAGTACCCCATACTTGTTTTGTATACCAATGCTTATTTTTTAGTTTGATTATGAGCACCCACGTGACATGTTGTGCACCCCTGACATGACTTGATACACCTATTACTTGACACGACGTGATACCATGCACTTCTTGACATGGCGTGATACCGTGCACTTCTTGACATGACGTGATACCTATATACTACCTGACTTGACCTGATGTACCATAGCTTGACCTGTTATCTGATCTTGTTACTAATGCCAACAAACTTGACCTGATGTACCATAGCTTGACATATTACCTGATCTTGTTACTAATGCCATCAAACTTGACATGTTGTCCCTATGGACATTTCCTGTTTTCTATCCAGACAAACCTGTACCTGCCTGAACCTGTATTGGCATTAGCTCCAGATTATTCAATACCTGACTTGAACATATATAACTTGAGGGCATGAGGAAATCAATGATGAAACCTGACTTGTAACTCGACAGTTCGATGCCTTTTCTGATCAGTCTTACGGGCTAGGCCAGCCCTGGGGTGATGCTGCTGACATCACTCGTCATTACCTACAACCCTTTTACTGCCTTGCGGCACGTCTCGGATTCAGCCCGAGAGTCATAGACCGTGATCCCGGGCACGCACGGGATACTATTGAGTTACATCGATGACTCATCAAATTGATTTCAAAGTCTTGAGAGTAGTTAACCCAATAGACCGGTCCAGATTACTCACTACACATTACCCTCACTGTCCTCATTTATATTACTGTTATACCTATTTTACTGTTCATACACACACCTGCATGCCTTGCTACCCCTGTTTATTTTATTGCTTAGTATTATGACGCACTGACGTCTGGGTTTTGCATGGCCCAGATCCTCTACCTTTGTTGCAGACTGATCAGGAGTACTGCCGCTGTTAGACCGAGCGGTGAGGATCCTGTTGGTATCCAGTTTTACTTTCCAGGTGTTTTATTTATTGGATCTTTTGCTTCCGCATATTATATTATTTCTTGACTCATTTATTCTAGCTTATGGACATGTACTAGATAGTTTAATTTACTTTCCTGTTCTTGATATCTCTACAGCCGTAATGTGACTGTGGAAGGATTTTTCCTATCCACAGGTAGCATGGTTGGCTATGTCTCGTGCCTATTTTAGCGTACTCTGGGAAGCGGGGCGTGACATGGTTTGTTTGGTATCAGAGACATATGATTTAGGTTAATCGGGTTTGATTCTTTTGTAGTTGGGTATTGGACCCAATACACGAATCAGAATACCCGTAATTAGGAGCATGTCCTGCCACGTTGATATCATGATTTTTGAATCATATCTTTCTCTTTGTCCTTTGCCTTGACCATATGCAAACCACTTTTCATCTTGGCTTGAAACTGTAGGGTTACTAGACACTCTTAAGAGGTTCCACAAGGCATCAACTATGCCAAACAAAAATTTTCCGGTGCCGAGAAACCCTAATATAGATCGTTAACTAGAAGTTAAGACGAAAAGCAAGCAAGTAAACAACTTTATTGCTAAGTGAAAGGGACTACAACCTTTGTAGATCTGCTCCACCATGTCTTTAGCTCCGTGTTGACGTCCCTCCGTTGCGATCATCGGATTCTGGACTCTAGCGATGGTTTCGTCGGAAAAATGATCGGGCTAGGTCATTGACTTCGAGGCCGAAGATGATCTACGTCGGGGAGACTCAAAATCAAGCTATTCCTTCACTTGGTCGAAAACTTTGTGAAGAGAACACCCTATACTACATGGAAAGTGGTAGAGGATGAAGAAATAGGAAGTGTGTTCACTTTAGAATTGGATTTCTCACTCTTTTTCTCATGGCACCATTGGAGCTCTCAAGCTTTTGTGAGCTTGATGAAGATGAAGAAGAAGAAAAGAATCATATGAATGAAAACTTATCCAAATGAATAATGGCACCATGGTTGAGTTAAGCCCTCATGCTTAACTCATGTAGAGATTTAACCAAACCATTAGGTTAAAGGTTAGGTTAAAGAATATCAAAAGAAATGACAAAAGAGTGGACTTTGTCAAAGCTTCTCCAAGCTTCTTCAAGCTTGATAACTTTGACTAAGTTAAACCCTTTTGTTAAATCTTAAGATGAAACAATAACCCTAATCTTTACCCTAATCTTGGTATGAATCTCATACACACAACTTGTTTGTATCATCAAGCATGATACAAACATGTACACTTGCATATATCACATATAAACAATGTGCACATTCAAGTGAGAAAATCAATCTTAAGTGAACTAATACTAGTTAATATAAAGTAATATATCAAATATATAATTATACATTAAATTATTAAATCAACACTTGATTTAACGATCCGGTCATATCGCATATAACCGACTAATATCATGTGTATCAATGTATCGAATCAACACTTGATTCGGTAACCCGGCTATATCACATATAACCGACCGATGATACAAATCGCGAGAATAGAATACAGTATCATATACTGGTATTATTCTCGGTCCCGCACATATCTCATATGCGCTCCTATTTCGTTTTGCTTGAGCCAGGAAACCCCTGTGTAAGACTCTAAAGACTCATCAATACGCTGGCAGTAGGTGATGATCATATCAAACACCCACAAGCCGCAAGCGGTCTGCTAAACGTAACGGCCACCCGGGTATTGAGCGATCAGAAGATCAACGAGCAAGCCCGCTCACACTCCTGTGAATCCAACGAGTAACACTACCGTACAGTCCGGTCTGTTCGTCTGATATGTCGCATATCTCGTCTAGGGGTGGTAAACGTCAGACCCCAATAACTCGATAAGTCGTGTCAATATGAGGCTCATAACGGGTCGAGAAACTACTGGTAACACTTACCAGTAAATCCCTAAAACAGCCTTGGCCAAGGACTTCCTGTTATAGCCAATCGAGCACTGCGCAACATCAACTCCCTATACCGGGAGAGACGAAACCCCTCCTATCGCTCATTGCCTCCATGTGATTCGGGACTGTACCCAAAAGCCACCTTTTTGCACGCCCTCTTGGACGTGGTATGATGGAAATCAAAGCACAGTGGGAATCACACAAGACTCTATGACGATCTCGGGTCTATAGACTAACATGTACCGGTGTCACCAGAGAACTGCCATCTGACGTAAGGTATAATACCATCTGGGAGTTCTCGACGAGTCCGTCCAGTGTACCCAGTCTCCACTGAGCACCCGTATATCATCTCTGATGTCAAACACCAATGGATATGGGATCATCCATCGCCCATCTATATGGGTCGAGAAGCTACACGCTAGTCTACTCTGGTATATCAATGCCTCGTCTCGATATACCCACGACTAGGGACTTTGAAGGATGTACTTATGGACTATCACGTCCCCACTAGTATGATCCGCATCATAGTACAGGTAGTCAAGTACACATCCTAAGGGCTTTACCAACATGTAACAGAGAGACAATCAGTGTACACGTTAATGTAAAGAGTAACCGGATAGCATACTATCATATCGAGCAAGAAAGTCATCCCTATATATGTCCAAGCATCCACTACAATATACATCCTATGTATAGTAATGGCCTCTAGGGCATACATATAACTAACAGAAACCTTGTGGTTCCCTATTGTTTCTCCCCGTTCTTTGATTCTGATACTAGGATTTGGGCGACTTGAGTGGAGTTATGTAATTGTAACTATGAACTGCAGCATGGTTACAATACGATACTCTATTTAAGTAACTTGGAGTCCTAGTCTTGATTCACTTCCTTGTCTCATGGTAGTTATATTGCCTTGCTTCTCTTGCTTTCCAGTTCATGTTTATCGCAAGCTTGAATTTTGTTTACCGTGCTTATCTTCTTCAATGTTTGGCTTCAGGTGAAATCGTTTCAGGTATCCTACTTGATTATGTCTTCCCCGCATTAGAATTATTCAATTCTGGTGCATCCCTTTGTTTGTTGTTGTCTTGGGAATGGATTTCATCGGCACTTTCCACGCTCACATTGATTGTAGAGCAAAGAAAGTGAATTTCCAGATTCACGGACATCTGAAGTTTGTTTTTGCGGAAGGAAGCAGTTCTGTCGGGCCAGTCGAGTTTAGAGCTAGGCCGACAACTAATGTTCTTTCGTCGATGGAGGTTGCTAAAGATGAAGCGCCAGCTGTTGTTCGAGATTTCATGGACGTGTTTGAAGACATATCGGGTTTATCGCCGAAGCGAGACGTGGAGTTCGCGATTGATCTTGTTCCTGGTGCAGCGCCAGTTTCTAAAGCGTACTATCCAATGACACCAGTGGAGTTGGAAGAAGTCAAGAGCAGGTTACTGAATTACTTGAGAAGGGTTGGATTCGCAGCAGCAATTCATCTTGGGGAGCTCCAGTTCTTCTAGTAAAGAAGAAAGATGGCACAAGGAGGATGTGCATCGAGTATCGAGAATTAAACCAGGTGACTATTAAGAACAAGTACCCGATCCCTCGCATTGGCGAATTATTCGAGCAACTCTGTGGCGTGAGGGTATTCTCGAAGCTAGATTTGCGATCCGGATATCATCGGGTTCGAGTTAAATCAGAAGATATTTGCAAGACTGCATTCAGAACTCGGTATGGACATTACAAGTATTTAGTGATGCCATTCGGAGTCACGAATGCGCCGGCGATATTTATGGAGCATGTAAACCCGTTTTGATTCCTGTTTATGATTTATCCTGGCTTGTTATATGGATCCGTGCATTTTCATTTTTGTTTATATTGCATACTGGACATTACAAGTTTTGATTCCTGTTTATGATTTATCCTGAGCTTAATGATCTTGGAGAAAGAGTTGATGGCAAAATGGAGAAAATTGAAAAGAGTAATGTTTTTCATACCGGTGCGGTGGAATCCATGTAGCCTATATAGATTCCACCACACCAGTAGGAAAAGTATTACTCAATTGAAAAACTCTTTGCAAATGTGAAGTTTCAAATTGAAGTGATTGTTATTCTTATAGCCTTAAACCTCATATGTACTTTAATTATCATGTTGTATGCAACTTATTGAAATTAATATAATTTTGGTTTGCACTGTGATAATAGTTTATAAATTGAATCTCGATTTGAATATGGATTTGCTTGGAAGCTAGAATACTGTAAATTTGTGTTTTAAAAAGCAGAAATAATGAGATTTATCCATAGGATGAATTACTCTAAAAATACCTTAATTACCTTTTTCAGTAAAATACATTGTAGTTTATTCTATTGCAGTAAAAACCTTAGCTGCTGTTTTCGAGGGTATTTTAGTGAAAAAATCCCTTCAATGCATAGTTTAAGGTGTTTCAATGTAATAAAAAATCATCAAGGTATTTTAGTGAAAAATTGCAATAGTTAATGGTATTTTAGTGTAAGTTGCCCTTACCCATATTGCACTTATCTAAAACCTGGAAACGATCATGGTATAAATACTTGGAAGTGGAAAAACCTGGCAAATGCTTTTTGCAAACCTGAACTAATAAGTAAAAAGGATGAGAATAATACGAGTGCCAAATTGAGAAAACCTTGTACAAAAAATCATGGTATAAATACTTGAAAGTGGAAAAACCTGGCAAATGCTTCTTGCAACCTTGAACAATAAGTAAACAGGAGGAAAATAATTTGCTTAGAAAGAAAATAACACACTTATATAAGAAGCTAGCTCCATACATAATGAATATCAATCAGCAAATCCAAATATTACAACAACAACAAATTAAAAAAATACACACACATCCAGATTGCATATATGAAAAGAGACCATCCAAAAAGATGCAAGATATAACATATCAATATATAAGATATCAATTCTATTGATAAGGGTAACACATCTATATAACAACCAAATCCATACATACCACTTATCCAAATAACACCAAATTAACTAACATATCCAAGTTACAATAAACTAACACATCTAAATAACATGGTTCAAGTTATTAATTGCTGCTCCAAAATGCTGCTGCCGCCGCTAATAACTGCTACAAAATATTGTTGCTGCAAATAGTTGCTATAATATGCCGCCGCCGCCGCTATTAACCACTACAAAATGCTGATGTTGCTGCTTCTTGCTCCAAAATGTTGTATGCTAACAAATCCTATGTACATGAAACAACAATATATAAGATGGATGAGTAGTCCATGAGCTTGTGAAATCAACATTTGAAATATAATAAGAACTTTGCTTGGTTATAAACATTAAGTTTGTAACTTATTTTAAAATTACCTCATAGCCTCTATGGTGCTCTATTCACATGTGCTCTCCCCCCTCTAATAGGACCTCTTCCTCTAATGGAAATAATCCTTCCTCTTGTAGTAGTCAGGGGTGGACTTCCATACCTTGGTGATGAGAAAAGAAAGTCCGCTTCAAAATTATCATATGATTCTTGTACCTTTTCTTGCATTTCATATTCAGATATTCCAGTATCTTCTTGAGTCGCATTTCTTTCCATTATCTGCACAGATTGTTGCCTCATCACTTGCTCACTTCCATATGCCTTCACTCCTTGGTTCATGCCTTGTATATCTAGTCCATATCCTGAATACATTAATTGCATGAGCTAATTTATATTAAATTGGCAATATTTATCTTCAAAATCATACTGGTTGATACCATGTAAGTCATAGTGGTTGACGTCCTGGAAATCATATTGGTTGATGCCTTGTAGTCCATCTTGAGGTTGAGCTATCCTTTCTTGCGTCCTAACAGAATTTGGCATGCACGCAGTCATGTGAAAATAATTAATAAAGTAGACTTGGAGTTAAGTCAATTAACTATAGAATTGGAAAGAAGTCTTTTATATCACCTTTTTTGTTTCTTTTTCTTTGTTCTTCTACTTGTAGAAGCAATATTGAAAACAATTGTAGATGTATTGTCATCAACAGGCAGTGGACTTGCGCATTTTTTTTGATAGTGTCCCCCAAGACTTCAGGCCTATTAGTCTTTTGGATAGCATTTTCAAAATTTTTACTAAGATTATGGCTAATAGATTGGGAAAATTCTAGCATGACCTATTAAGTAAGACTCAATTTGCCTTCTTGAGAAATAAGTCCACTCGTGATTGCTTCTCAGTTGCACCTGAATTAGTTAATGGTTGTGACAAAGTTACGGGATCCCGAAACCACCAGCCACCCCGACCGAATCTGTGATGCTTAAAATTGACTTCCACAAAGCTTTTGATTCCATGAACTGGGATTATATTCTTGATCTGCTTAAGGTTAGAGGTTTTGGTGACAAATGGATAAAATGGATTTCCATGATACTGCATTAATTATTCTAATTCAAAAGTCCTTATGAATGGCAATTTGGGTAAAATCATCAAATATAGAAGAGGCTTAAAACAGGGGATCCCTTGTCTCCTCTCCTCTTCAATCTAGCAGTAGATACTGTTAGTGTTAAGCCATCTTATAAGGAAATCAACAGTACTAACATCAAGTTCCATGTGCATAATTCTATTTGGATAATTCTCTACTCCTGTTAAAGTTAAAATCTTTTCATGGTTGTTAGCCCAAGATAGAATTCTAACTAAGGAAAATTTGATCAAGAAAGGTTGGTTTAATATTGCAGCTTGTAATTTTGATGATTGTGTGATTGAAGCTTCTAATCATCTTTTTTTTTTAGTGTAAAGCGGCCAAATTCATTTGGAGAGACTTGTTGAAAGCTATTAAGGTACATCCTCCTCCTCATTTCTTTATTGATGGTATTACCAACTGGAAAAATACAAACATTCATTCCAATCTTAGTCATATGTGGCTTCTGCTGCTTTATTCTACTTGCTGGAATATTTGGGATGTAAGAAATAACAAAATTTTTAATGATAAAGATTACTCCCATGTACAAGTTCTGAACAACATTCTTTATCATTTCCTTAACCGGGGGGGGGGGGGGGGGTTACGCCATCTATGATAAAAGATTTTACCATCAGTTCTTTTGAATTCAACAATCTAAAGGCAATGTACTCAGGGGATGTGGATGCTCTTATTCATAGGAGTTACAATCCCTTTTTAGTTTTATAAGATGGTTGTGCCATTCTTTATTAAGTGCCATGGTTTTTTTTTTCACTGATGGTGTTGCTGGTTTGCTTTATCCCTAGACCTCCTATGCCGCAGTATATATTAATCTCATCATACATAATGTTGCATTATTTGCTCCCCTTTCAGCATGACTGCTATATACTCTTCATCCTTAAGTTAAAATATGGCTTGTTTGTAAGATATCAAATGTATACCATCAACCGATAATCTATCAGAAAATGGGGAAGGTTATTACAACATAGGTTTTTGAGGGTGATCCAGCTGTTTGCTCTCTGGAACCTTGTTATCCCCTGAAAGCTTTTTCCATAAAATTTACAAAACTCTCTGTTCTTGAGTTACTCTCTTCAAATTTTATGTTTGTAAGAAGCACAAACCATGCTCTGTTGGTTCTTCCTGGCTACTGGTACATACCTTTGATATGTTACAACATTTTTATATACTCCTGAGCAGGTTTCAATAGTATGGAGTTTGTCTTTAATATACATCTCCACCTGAGCAAAAAAATACATGATTGCTAGTTATGCATGAGGTATGTATAGATGCTGAATAAAAGTGGATGCCGTAAAAGGGTATATTTCAGTAAATTCTTGTTAACTGAAGCTTTTAAAATGTTGTACACATTATTGGCACTTGATTTTGATTAATAGCCTAAACATTTTATTCCTTTTTTGATTGTTGAAATCTATTGGTATCACTTCTTTTATCTTGATGTGTGCATCCTGTTTCCAGTTTTTATATCCTGTTCTATGAGAGTTCTGGACTTGGGGGGAATGTCCTCACCATTAAAAAAGATAATGCTGATGCTATGATTTTCTTTGCTTTGACAGGGGAAAACCACTTTTTGTATTTTGTACAGTCGTTTTTTCCCTTGAAATAAAATTGTCATGGGACGGACATCCAATTGGAGCCCTGCTCTTCTCATCAAAAAGGAAAAAAGAAAAAAGAAAAGTGATTGTGATAGATTCATTCACCTGAACCTTCAAGAAAAAGACCAAGAAGACAGGTGAATGGCGTAACAGTCTCAGCATGAGCATAACGGAGCCTTACCTTCTCAAATGTGCCCGGGGTATAGTTTCCTGGAATTGCAATCAAATTTCTCTAATGTACGACTATATCAACATGGTTTTCACTAAATTGAAGCAGTTCTACACCTGTGGTTTTAGTCATATTTCTTATATATCCCTTAATGAATGTGTAATATCAGATTGGAAAAACTTCTGATATTTCAACATCCATGAACTATAGTTTATGCAAACACAAAGGGATAAATGAGAAATTTGGTCGGTAGAGATCGGTGCTCTAAGATTTAGCTGTTAAGGGTTCTGCAAACTCAAGAATTATCTTTGATTATTGCTCAACAATGTTATTCTTAGTATAGGAAATGTAATTAAGTTCAGATTCAGGAGCAGTGTTTGTGCCTTGATGATGTTTGCATATTGTGTTTATTTCAATTTTATCTCTATTTTGGAATGGGAGCAATTAGATGGGGAGCTAAGATATATGATTGTATGATATTTCTATGGTTCATTATCTTCTCTTTAATTAGATAGGATAGGATGGAAATCAAACATTTGTTTCCAAAAATAAACATCGACAAAGAAATTATCATTATATAGGTGAAGATTTTCTAGAAGAGTTTGGAGATTTGTTTTGAGTTTTGCAAGAATGTCTGAAATTAAAATCCAAATAATCTGAAGCAATTTTAATGTATCTTAACTTATGGCCAAGCTGCAAATTAAGCAAGGCATGTCGTTAAAATAGTATCACTCCAGTACTTTTTGGAACATGCATATGAAACAACAAAAAACGAGCAATTTCCAATAAATGACACATTTTCCGTTCAGCAAACCCTATTTTGTTGAGGGGCATATAAGCAAGACGCCTGATGTACAATCCCATTATCAGCAAGATATTTATCGAAATAATCAAAAACATTCACGTAGGATTTTCAACGACATGCCAAATTGGTTTTGAACTTAGGGTTTGATGGTAAAGGTTGGCAATGACTAGGGTTTGGTGTTGACGATGGTTAGGGTTTGGCGAAACATGGCTTGAATACCATGACAAGGAATCAAAGTTGTATCAGCCCATTTCTTCCAACGTTGCGGAGATGAACAAGCAACGTGATGTTGCAGAGATGAATAAGCAACGTGAGATGCTGAATGTTGTGCGATTTTTATCAAGTCTTCCCCCGGAGTATGAGTCCGTTCAATCTGCTATTTTAGAGAGTTCAGAGATTCCGACCTTTTATGAGGTATTCTCCAGGTTACACCGTTCTTGTGTGTTAGATCCCTTATCTAATGTGCGTGGTGATAGTAGCGTGAATAAGTTTGCATTAGTGACCACATCCGGCAGTACACGTAGTCGTGGTCGTGTCTATTTTCGTGGTGGTAGTCTTGATGGAGGACACGGTCATGGTGGTGGTCAAGGTAGAAAGTTGTGCACACACTGTGGGAAATCGAGACATTTCTTTAACTTTTGTTGAGATCAACATCGCAGACCTTCCGCTAATCATGCATCCTCTCAGGGTGATATATTGGAGTACTCACATCCCACTGCTCTATCTGATACGACATCTTCGGCCTCAAAGATGATATTTATTTATGAGGATGAGTATCACAAGCTCCTCTCTACTCAACAGTCTACTTCTGTTACCACAGTAACCCATGCTTCAGGTACTCTTATAGCTTTTAGTGCTACATGCTCCGGATCATTGATTCAGGTGCTACAGATCATATGACAATAAATCATTATTCTTTTATTTCTTTCACACCGTCTTCTCAAAAATCCCGTTTCACCTTAGCCGATGGATCCTCCTCCTCTGTCACTAGAGGTGGGTCGGTACATCTATCTAAGGATCTTTCGTTTTAATCTATTTATCATGTTCCTGGATTCCCTATTAGCTTATTGTCCATCAGCAAACTTACGTGATCGTTGAATTGTTCTGTAACATTTTATCCTTCACATTTTATCTTTCAGGATCTGCAGAACAGGAAGTTAATTGGTGGCGGGCATGAATCTTAATGCTTTTATTATCTGAACAAGGATGAAATTTTTTCTTCGGGTTCCGCAGCTTTGCGTTCATCGGTTTCTCCTCTTCAGCTCCATTGTCAGATGGATCATTCCAATTTGAAGGTTCTTCAGAGTTTATTCTCGCATCTTAGGTCAATAAAATCACTTGATTGTAAATCATATCAATTTGGTAAACATCATCGTGTATCTTTTCCTATTTCTGAGAGTTGCATGTTGAACCAATTTTATTTAGTGCATTCAGACATTTGGGGCCTATTCAATGGGCCATCATATCAAGGTTTTAAATATTTTGTCATATTTGTGGATGATTTCTCTTGTATCACTTATTTGAACTTGATGAAAAATCGCTCTGATACCATGATAAGGAATTTGAGGAAAAATAAAATTCTTTCCTTAGCTAATTCATGGAGGAATACATATATATATTTATACTAGAGTTTACGGATACGGGTTTGGATCTAATATCAAAAGTCCAACTGCTTTATCACACATTATCTCTAATATTTTCCATTTGATAGAACATTAAAATATGAAGAAATTCACGATCAAACTTGATATCCTTTAAGTCAAACTGATAAGCCTACTTTACTAACAAAAGTTGAACCTTTAGAAGGTTAGTTATAGTAATACAGTATGTTAGTAAATTATCTAAAGTAGGTAAATACATGAAACATTAATAATAACTAACATGAATCAGTAAAAAGCAAAAACTAACTAAATAAATCTAAGGATTTTCCTTACTTTGTATGTTCCGAAAGTATCAAAAATTCGTAAACATATATCACTTGTGCGACTTTCACTTATCATAGAGAAGGCACGATGCCTCTCTGGTCCGAGAAAGATTCAAGATTTCGGCCAAAACTACCGATACGTGGTGGTTTCGTATCGGTTTCGGTGGAGACCGATACAAAACCAACCGAGACCGATACGAAACAAGCCAAACTATATTGTTTCGGCCAAAACCACTAAAAACTTATTTTTATACCATTTTTACTGTGATTGTAATCATTGTAGGCCTTTGTTGTTGGAAATCCGCAAAAAAGTGAACTCAAACCCTATATTAATATTTATTTAAGTACACTTTTCAATATATTTTGCATAATTGCTGGATTTTTAAATACTAGGATCGTTATCTTATAATATAGAAGCATAAATTTAAGTATTTAATATATCTACACTTTGTATGTTGTATTACAGTCGAAATTGAAACCCGAACCGGGATTATCGAAACTTAGCCGAAACCCAGCGAAACTAATAAAATTATGAGAGACTGGAACAGAAACCGAGCTCTCGAACCTTTGGTCCGAAGCTTCCTTTCCCAGAAAACAACCCAAGACCAAATGCCACGGCATCGGCTGATGCTTGAGGAACCTGGATCATTAGATACAAGAATTATTTGGTTTCTAAAAGACACCGATGACAAATATTGTGATTAAGGAAAGAGATTTAGAACTTTAAAATTTAAGAAAAGTTGCCTCAATTGCTTTAAGTAACGAAACAGGTAAAAATTTATGGTCCCTTTAAAAACAATAATGTTAAGAAATAGATTTAGAAATTTAATACAATTGAAGCATTTTCAAAATGCAGCCTTTCAAATAAATAAACAATACCGAAATGCAAAATGGTGAAAAGTCTTTAAAATCATGAGAAATTTGCTTTAAAAGTTGAGAAGGTTTCAAATATTTTATAAACGAAACAAAGGAATGTGCTGTATCCTAAAAGGCTAGATGAAAAGATCAAGGTACCATGAATGATTGATTACTTAAGCAAAGTAAATTTGGCGAAACCCACAATCACGAATATGTGTACAATCGAAAGAGCCTCTGGTCGACATATTCAGGTCAATCTAATAATGGAGAGAACTTGAAATTGAATGCTTATTAACAAATGTCTATAATGGGATGATAATAAGAAGAGAATCAATGATAGGTGCATATTAACGTGGAAAAATTAGACATTATTAAAAGACAATAATTAAGTCCGTAGATAGATTAAATCGGTAAAGAATCGGGATTAAGACAGTTATAGATGGAAAATCGATAATAGTTATGGGAATGGATTCAGAAATTTGGTAGTAATAATACGAAAATAGATTTGGAAATTTTAAATTTAGATAAAAAATTGATTTAAGTCATTTTTAAAAACGAAATAAGTGAAAAGGCTTAAAATAACATTATAGTGAATTTAAAAATTGTGAAACTAAGGAAAAATATGTGTATAATCAAAAGAGTCACGGGTTGACATATACACGTCGATCTAAAAATAAAACAGACTTGAACTTGAATGCCTTTAGATAAATGTTCATAGGACAACGGTTACTGAAACAAAACCATTAAATCATGAATGTGCAATCAAATAATAGAGAGGACGTGGATTTGAAAGTCTATTGATAAATGTTCATAGGAGGGCGGTAACAGTGCATTTAAAAATTGTGAAATAAAGGGAAAATATATGTACAATCGAAAGAGTCACGACCAGACATATACACGTCAATCACATAATGGAGAGGGCGCGGATTTGAAAGTCTATTGATAAATGACCATAGGAGGGCAGTAATAGTGTATTAAAAAGGTAAAATTAAAGAGAAATATTCGTACAATCGAACGACTCGCAGGTTGACATACACACGTCGAACTAATAACGGAGAGGACTTGAAGTTGAATACCTTTTGATAAATGTCAATAGGACGACGGTTGTAGGAACATATTCAATGGATCATGAATGTGTACAATAAAAAAGACACGGGTTGACATAATCACGTCGATCAATGGAAAGGACTCGAGCTTGAATGCCTATTCATAAATGCCTATAGGAGGAACGGTTATAGAAACCGAATCAATAGTTGTTGCATATTTTTTATGAACACGAGTTTGGTACATTATGGAAAGACAATAAACAAGTAGGTAAATTAAATCAGTAAGATATCAAGAATATGACAGTCAGAGGCAGGAGAATCAATGACAGGTGCATATGGAAATGCATTCAGAAATTGGAAAGTGGTAATAATGCGAAAATTGATTTAGGTATCTAAAATTTAGATTAAAAATAGATTTCAGTCATTTTAAAGAACGAGACAAGAGAAAAGGCTTAAAATAACTTAATTATGCATTTAAAAATAGTGAAACTAAGGAAGAATAAGTATACTATCAAAAGAGTCATGGGTTGAAATTTACACGTCGATCTAAAAATGGAGAGGAATTAAACTTGAATGCCTTTAGATAAATGTTCATAAGACAACGGTTATTGGAATAGAACCATTGGATATGAATGTTTACAATCGAAAAAGTCATGGGTTGGCATATACGCGTCGATCAAATAATGGAGAGGACGTAGATTTGAAAGTCTATTGATAAATGTCCATAGGAGGACGGTAATAATGCATTTAAAAATAGTGAAATTAGGGGGAAATATGTGTACAAATGAAAGAGTTACAGGTTGACATATACACGTCGATCAAATAATAAAGGGGACTTGAAAGTTTATTGATCAATGTGCAAAGAAGGGCGGGAACAGTGCATTTAAAAATAGTGAAATTAAAGGGAAATATGTGTATAATCGAAAGAGTCATGGGCTGACATATACAAGTCAATCTAATAATGGAGAGGACCTGAACGTAAATGCCTTTTGATAAATGTCAATATGATGACGGTTATAGAAACATATTTAGTGGATCATGAATGAGTACAATCGAAAAGTCATGGGTTGACATAGTCACGTCGATCAAATAATGGAGAGAACTTGAGCTTGAATGTCTATTCATAAATTTCCATAAAAGAAAAAGATAAGAACCGAATCAATAGCAGGAGCGTATTTTTTATGAACACGAGTTTGAGGACATTATAAAAAGACAATAATTAAGCATGTAGGTACATTACATAAATGAGGATTTAGTGTTAAGATAGTCATAGACAAGAGAATCGATGATAGGTGCATTTGGAAATGGATTCAGAAATTTGAAAGTAGTAATAATAAAGAAATATACTCAGAAATTTAAAATTTAGATAAAAATAGATTTAAGTCAATTTAAAGAGCAAGACAAGTGAAAAATCTTTAGATAATATTATAGTGCATTTAAAAATAGTGAAACTAAAGGAAAATACGTGTATAATCAAAAGAGTCACGGGTTGACATATAAACATCGATATAAAATTGCAGAGGACTTGAACTTGAATGCTTTAGATAAGTGTTCATAAAGCAACGATTATAGCAACATAACTATTGGATCATGAATGTATACAATCAAAAAGTCACGAGTTCATATATTCACGTCGATCAAATAATGGCGAGGATGTGGATTTGAAAGTCTATTGATAAATGCCCGGTAATAGTGCATTTAAAAATAGATGTCTGTGATATATCAAGTTGGATTGGATATATGAAGCGGGTTTAGTTCGGGCTGGGGTTTAGGGGTCGGGCTGACGGGTTTAACACTAAACTCATACCCAACCCGAAATTATTTTATCTAATTTTCAACCCGCCCGATCGGGTTCAGATGGGTGTTGGATATCCAAAATACCTTGAAAAACCGGGTCAGGTCAGGTTTGGATTAACCCAACCCGACTTTCACCCCTAATTATTATAGTCACGTCTATCAAATAATGGAGGGGACTTGAACTTGAATGTCTATTCATAAATGTCCATATGAGGAATGGTTATAGGAACCAGATCAATAGTATGTACATATTTTTTATAGACACGAGTTTGAGGACATTATGAAAAGACAATAGTTAAACTTGTATGTAGATTAAATCAATAAGGAATCAAGATTAAGATAGCCATAGACATGAGAATCAATGATAGGTGGTGCATATGGAAATGGATTTAGAAATTTGGAAGTAGTAATAATCCGGAAATAGTTTCGAAAATCTAAAATTTAGATAAAAAATAAAATTAAGTTGTTTTAAAGAACGAGACAAGAGAAAATGCTTAAAATAACTTTATAGTGCAATTAAAAATAGTTAAATTAAGGAAAAATACGTGTCCAGTCAACAAGAGTCACGGGTTGATATATACACGCCAATCTAAAAATGGAGAGGACTTAAAACATGAACGCCTTTAAATAAATGTTTATTAGACAACGGTTAATGGAACAGAACCATTGAATCATGAATATGTACAATCGAAAAAGTCACGAGTTGACATATTCGCGTTGATCAAATAATAGAGAGGACGTGGATTTGAAAGTATATTAATAAATGTCCATAGGAGGGTAGTATCAGTGCATTTAAAAATAGTGCTATCAAGGGAAAATATGTACAATCGAAAGAGTCACGGTTAACATATACACAATGATCAAACAATGGAGAGGACGGGGATTTGAAAGGTTGTCGATAAATGTCCAAAGGAGGGCGATAATAGCACATTTAAAAATAGTGAAATTAAGGGGGAAATATGTATATAATCGAAAGAGTCATGCGTTGAAATATACACGTCGAACTAATAATGGGAAGGAGCTGAACTTAAATACCTTTTGATAAATGTCAATAGGATGACGATTATAAGAACATAATCAGTAGATCATGAATGTGGACAATAAAAAAATCATGGGTTGACATAGTGGCGTCGATCAAATAATGGAGATGACTTAAGCATGAATGTCTATTCATAAATGTCCATAGGAAGATTATAAGAAGCGAATCAATAGTAAATGCATATTTTTTGTAGACATGAGTTTGAGGACATTATGAAAAGACAATTAATCAATAAGGAATCAAGATTAAGAAAGTCATAGACAGGAGGATCAAGATAATTCAGAGATTTAGAAATAGTAATAATACGGAAATAGATTCAGAAATTTGGAAATAGTAATAATATGGAAATAGATTCGAATAACTAAAATTTAGATTACAAAATAGATTTAAGTCATTTTAAAGAATGAGACAAGAGAAAAGGCTTAAAATAACTTTATAGTGCAATTAAAAATAGTGAAACCAAGGAAAAATACGAGTACAAACAACAAAAGTCACAGGTTGACATATACACGTCGATTTGAAAATGGAGAGGACTTAAACTTGATTGCCTTTAATTAAATGTATATTATACAACGGTTATTGGAACCGAACCATTGCATCATGAATGCGTACAATCGAAATAGTCACGGGTTGATATATTCACGTCCATTAAAAAATGGAGAGGACGTGGATTTGAAAGTCTATTAATAAATGATCATAGGAAGGCGGTATTAATGCATTTAAAAATAGTCAAATTAAGTGGAAATGTGGACAATCGAAAGAGTCAAGGGTTAACATATACACGTCGATCAAATAATGGAGAGGACGTGGATTTGAAAGGCTGTTAATAAATGTCCAAAGGAGAGAGATAATAGTGCATTTAAAAATAGTGAAAATAATTGGAAGAGTCACGGGTTAACATATACACATCATAGTCAAAAGAATCAATGATAAGTGAATATGGAAATGGATTCAAAAATTTGGAAGTATTAATAATACAGAAATAGATTCGGAAATCTAAAATTTATATTAAAAAATAGATTTAAGTCATTTCAAAGTACGAGACAAAAGAAAAGGATTCAAATAACTTTATAGTGCACTTAAAAAGAGTGAAAATAAGGGAAAATAAGTATTCAATCAAAAGAGTGACGGGTTGACATATACACGTCGATCAAATAATGGATTTGTCCATAGGAGGGCAGTTATAGGAACATAATTACAGAATTGATGGTTCGTGCAAATTGTTGAAGATATGAATTGGAGGACATTAGAAAAAGGCATTAATTAATCCCGTAGGAAGATTAAATGTTCATAAGACAACGTTATTGGAACACAACCATTGGATCATGAATGTGTACAATCTAAAAATTTACGGGTTGACATATTCACGTTGATCAAATAATAGAGAGAACGTGGATTTGAAAGTCTAACGATAAATGTCCATAGGAGGGCGGTAATAATGCATTTAAATATAGTGAAAGGGAACAATGTGTGCAATCGAAATAGTCACAGGTTGATATATACACATCGATCAAATAATGGAGAGGGTGTGGATTTGAAAGTCTATAGATAAATGTCCAAAATGAGGGCGGTAATAATGCATTTAAAAATTATGAAATTAAGGGAAAATATGTGTACAGTCAAAAAGTCACGGGCTGCCAAATACACGTCGATCAAATAATGGAGAGGACGTCGATTTAAAAGTCTATTGATAAATATCCATAGAAGGGCGATAATAGCGCATTTAAAAATAGTGAAATTAAGGGAAATATGTGTACAATTGA
The DNA here is from genome assembly GCA_030015575.1 of Agapanthus africanus. NCBI lineage: Eukaryota > Viridiplantae > Streptophyta > Magnoliopsida > Asparagales > Amaryllidaceae > Agapanthus > Agapanthus africanus. The sequence goes on from CM057339.1 coordinate 307,885,259, forward strand.
AAGATACATGGGCTGACATATACACGTCGAACTAATAGTGAAGAGCATTTGAACTTAAATGAATTTTGATAAATGTCAATTATGACGACGGTTATAGGAACATAACCAGTGGATCATGAATGTGTACAATCGAAAAGTCACAGCTTGACAGAGTTACGTTGATTAAATAATGGAGAGGACTTGAGCTTGAATGTCTATTCATAAATGTCCATAGGAGGAACAATTATAGAAAGCGAATCAATACTAGGTGCATATTTTTTGTAGACACGAGTTTGAGGACATTAAGAAAAGACAATAATTAAACTTGCAGGTAGATTGAATCAGTAAGGAATCAAGATTAAAACAGTCATAGTCAAAAAATTCAATGACAGGTGAATAAGGAAATGGATTCAGAAATTTAGAAGTAATAATAATAGAGAAAAGGATTCGGAAATCTAAAACTTAGATTAAAAAATAGATTTAAGTTATTTTAAAGAACAAGACAAGAGAAAAGGCTTAAAATAACTTTACAGTGCACTTAAAAATAGCGAAACAAAGGAAAAATACGTATACAATGAAAAGAGACATATGTTGACGTATACATGTCGATATATAAATTGTAACACCCGAGCCCAATAATACTATTTCTTTTGCTAGTTGAGTGTTATACATTGCTCATTCCAATTATCCTGATTGTTTGGTGTTTATTGCTAAATTTTAACCGGTTAAGTCATTTCGGCACATAACAAATTTTAACACCTAAAATGAAATTAAAAATATCCATGTTGGCCTACTCGTCGCCACTAGTCGCGTGGTAGCGTCCGCGTGTCGAGATTCCGTCCCGTTCGGTGAAACGGGCAAGTTTGGACGACTACGTGCGCGTGCAAGTGTCCGACTTGGGGGCATGCATTTTAATCATTAAACACCTCTTTTCAAAATTTGGAACTCGCTTAAAATCCTATAATTTGAATTTGAAACATCTGGGCGCAAACCGGGCGCGATTTGGAAATGTTTCATTTAGCGCCGAAAAACCCATTTAATTAAATATATTTTAAAACTATAAAATATTTAACTGTTTTAATTCTAACGTTCAAATCTCTTTAAAAATCTTTCTTCAAAAATTTCCTTTCAACTCCCAGCCAAAGCCAATCACGAGGGGCTAAAACCCTCGTGGGCCCCGCCAACCCATCTCTCTCTCCGTCTCTCTCCATCTCTCTCTAATCTCCTTCTCTCTCTATCTCTAAAATCTCTCTCCCTCTCTCTAATAATCTTCTCTCTCTCTCTCTCTATTATATATTTTTCCCACTTTTCCTTGTCCTCACCAAAGCAACACGAAACCTCACCGAACCCTAACCCTAGCTTCGTCGTGCCGTCGCCGTCGACCTCCCCGCGACCTCGTCGTCGCCGTCCTCGCCTCCTCAGCATCAACTGCTCGACGTCCTCCTCTTCTCCAGCCTTCCGCGCCTGCAACCCAACCCCCCGACGCCACCACCAGCCGCAGATCTCGCCGTCGCCGCCGCCTCCCATCGCCGACGACGCCAGAGACTTCCTCCCTTCACCCTCGTCCCGACCTCGTCGTCTTCTTCCTCCTCCCCTCGCCGGACCACCACCAACCCGAGCCCAACCCCCATCGCCTAACCCTCTGGTTCGCCGGAAAAGGGACACCGTCGACCCCCTCGTCGTTGCCAGCACACCGACGACCACCTCCTCTCCTCCCTGCAACCTGGGCCAGGCTAGAACCTCTCCCCTATTCGCTGCACCCCGATCCAGCCACCTCAAACCCTTGCCGCGCCACTGTTCCTCGCCGCCGGCGCCCCATCGCCGTCGAGCCCGTCGTGGTTGCCCCCTGGTTCTTCCCTGTAAGCATCCCTTTAGCTTTCCATTCATGTAAAACCCCCTCGCTGGTCTTTGTTTACGTATATCGTGTTTGCTAACTTCGTCGCCTTTTGACTTTCGCCGGATTCCGACCGTGCCGTCGTTTGGACCCGACGCTCCAGCAAAGTACTCTGGTCCGTATGGTCCCGCTGTTCGCTGTTAGGACTCGATCCGTGGCCCGTGCACCCGTCTCGTGTTTTCCGCCGACGTTGCATTCGCGTTTTCCGGTTTGCGAAACAGTCGAGGCAAGTATCCGAATACTTGCTCTAACATGCTAGTATACAAGATCAAGTCTTGCTATACATTTCATTATCACATTACTTAAATTAACCACACAGTTGATGGTAATATCGGTATTTGGTATAACTTAGAATTGACGGTTGCAATTATCCTTAACATTAAATCAGTATAGTAGTTCTTGTAATTAATCAATCTGCTATCAACTAACTAAACCAATTAAATCGTCCTTGCTTCATTTGTTAAATCATCCATGAGACAATTATTTATGCTTTAGTTTAAATTCATGTAGCTTCATTACTTTATGTTGTTGATATTGTTTCACCTTGTGACTATTGCACCCCAAGGGTGCTTGAACCTGTTAATAAAGATAATGCAAAGCACCATTGTGATTAAGTGACTATTAGTGCTGTTTACTTTAAATTCTTACTGCTGTATACCTGTTGAGAGCACACACTCGATCACAGTACATATTGACTCGACCCTGCTACGCCTGACACATATACTGATACACCGGACATGACACCCTGTACATACTGACTCAACCTTTTGTACTACGACCTGACTTATTACATGATCTCATGCCTAATGCCGACAAACCTGACTTGGGGTCCTCATGGACCATTCCTGCTGTCTATCCAGACAGACCTGCTTTTACCTGATTCTGTGTTGGCATTAGTCCTTGACTACTGAATACCTGACCTGACATACATAACTTGGGGGTATGGGGAAATCAAAGATGAACCTGACTTGTAACCCGACAGTTCACTACCTGTTCGAGTGTACACATTCCTGTTTTGTGCCTAGCGGCATTGTTCCCCTCCGAATGGCGGCCGAGACATGGGCTGTCTCGCCTGAAATTCGGGGCAGATGCTAATTGGTGCTATCCGTCCACCTCTCCGAAGATGCCAATTCGATCCATGGCGCCATAAATCGGAGGTCTAGACGGATGCGTCCGATGTAGCAGACTTCGTCAGATTCCCCCTCGTTCGAGGGGTTTTTGATTGTGGGGACGCTCTTCCCTGCAGGCGCAAGCCCCTGCAGTTAATTACGCTACCGCTTTGCGGTAACAACTTTCTCCTTCTCCAGATGGTCACTTCGTGTCGTGTGTTCTTGTCTTATGTTTCATTGCCCGTGGATCGTTTACGGAGACTGAGTTATGTTGTCGCCCGTAGGGCATGGACTGGTCCAAATCCGCATTATCTTAAATTTGGGTTTGGGGGTTTTGGTTTGAGGATACGTCAGCCATACTTGAGGCTAAGATCGACTCAAACGTTTGTTAAGGACACGTTTAGTCTAACTTTGTGACTAAGATCAACTCAACGGGATCGTTTAGATCCGACAAAGGAGTGTTTGAACTCCATTGTTCCAATCATCGTCTATGTGGCCGTCAGGACCCGTCACCTCTCTGACGACGTTGAGGGATTTCAACGACGGATGTCAGAGGAGTTCAGAGATGTACCCTCGAGCCAGAGTTAATTAGGGGGGATTCGTAGTCCAGTCTGCTTGAAGGTTTAAGGACGCGTTAGCCATTTTTGAGGCTAAGATCAACTTAAACAGGACCGTTTAGATCCGACGAAAGAGCATATGGAGGCTCTATGGTTCTAGTTTAAGGACATTGCGGTCCATGGGTAGTTTTAAGGACATTGCGGTCCGTGGGTAGTTTAAGGACATTGCGGTCCGTGGGTAGTTTAAGGACATTGCGGTCCATGGGTAGTTTAAGGACATTGCGGTCCATGGGTAGTTTAAGGACATTGCGGTCCGTTGGTAGTTTAAAGACATCTCGGTCAAGGTTAAGGACGTCATAGTCCATGGGTTTAAGGACTCCACAGTCCGGTATGTGCTCTGGATGCTTCACACGGGTTCACTGCCGTGCTAGGCGAGGACCAGGCTCCGCTCTGGATGCTTCACACGGGTTCACTGCCGTGCTCCGCGAGGACCAGGATCCGCTCTGGACGTTTTTCGTGGGGTCAAAGAGTGACGTTATCCACGTTCCACGTAACCAGGAATTTTGTATTATGCATGGGTTTAAGGACCCCACAGTCCATATCATGAACGGTCTTCGGGACCCGTCACCTCTTTGAAGACATTGAGGGATTACAATGCCAAGTATCAAAGGAGTGAAGAGATGTACCCTAGAACCGGGATGGATTAAATGGTCCTTGGCCCAATTTGGGTCAAGACTGATCAATTATGTTATGAGCCTACCGGCCCAGTTAATCACAAATTGAGGACTTATGGCCAGCTTGGGCTAAGTCCAGTCAGGTCTGGAATATTGACTCTTTGTTGGTCCATTGAGGGAGAATATTTGCCTCTATCCCTCTAGCCAATTGGGCCAAAGCCTAGTGTTAAACACTTCAGAGCAATCAGTGTTGAACACTGGGAATAAGGCTGTTGAGTTAGTGTTCAACACTAAGAGATAATTGGTGTTAAACACCAGCAATAAGGCTTTTTCAAATTAGTGTTAAACACTAAAACGGATCAGTGTTGAATCCTGCCAATAAGGCTTTTTAGTCAGCATTGAATGCTAAGGCTCGACAGTGTTTTAACATTGGGCTTGAGAGTTTTAATTTTAGTGTTAAACACTAAGGCAAGAAGGGTCACGTGGCAGCACGTGAGGGCGCCCTCCCTTCATTTGTTCCGCTGAAATTATCATTTCCTTCATAGCATCACGTGCCGTCACGTGATGGGCATTCAAATGCCTTTGTGTTAAGGCTTCTGCTGAGGGTCACGTGGGTCACGTGGGGTGCTGCCTCAAAGGGGCTTTCTGTAGGGGTTTTGGGGGGTCACGTGGTAGCACGTGACCCTGCCTCTATGTAGTTTCTAGAGGATCTGTTGATCTTTCTTTTCAGGAATTAAATTCCTCTGGCTTTAATTTTCAAAGGAATTAAATTCCTACTTCCCTTTCGATCCTTGAACCTTCTGTAGGAATTAGATTCCTCGTTTATGTGAAGAATTGAATAGGGTTAAACCCTAATAAAAAACCTTTTTAAGGAATCAAACTTCCGTTTCCCGTCAGATTATGATTAAGGGACTTAGATTCCCATTGTTTCAACAGAACTAAATTCTTAATTAGGGTTAAACCCTGCTCCTTTTTATTTTGAAGGAATTAAATTCCCATAACACAGGGTCAAGCCCTACTTTTATCTTAGAGGAATTAAATTCCTATAGTTCTGTGAGAATTAAATTCTCGTGCTTGCATTCTTTCTCTATGTTTTGGATCTGCATGGCAGGATCTCGACCCATTGAGAATTAAATTCTCAACCTTAAGGGGAGATGTGCACTTTGCAGATCTTCTATCAAAGAGAGAAGAAATTTGCTCTTCTGTTTTATATATTAGAGTTAAACTCTATAGAGAATTAAATTCTCTTTCTTTCGAAAGGCTTCCTCTTTCTTACCTAGGGTTTTTTGCAGAAGATCCGAGTCTTTTCAAAGTATCAAAGCTCTCCTCCTTTTTTCTTTTCTCTTTTCTGCGCATGTATCTCTTTTTGTGTCTCTTGGCTCCTATTTATAGGAGAAGCAGCTGAATCAGTTGGTTTTTGACGAATCTTCGTTGAGAGATTTGATTTGCGTCCTTCATTCGTTCTGGACCTTTGGATTATTAGGTGAATTTTATTCACCGTTGGATCTCAAATCCAGAGATTCTCCTTTGTTATTTTGGTTAGATTTAAGGGGGAAATCTTTCCAAACCCGAGATTTTCCATAGATAAATGACCTCCGAATCTTTAATTTGATTGGATGAATATAGTTGCGTTCCTTTGGAAAGATTTGCATTTCTCTCAGAATTTAATTCTGTTGATAAAAAGGGCTTTGAAAGCCGGTCACGTGTGCCCACGTGACCCATGGTCACGTGTGAGCACGTGACCCATGGTCACGTCCCTTTGGAATGAGCCTTTTCCTTTCTTCTGACTGTTGCTTAAGCGTCACGTGCCACCACGTGACTCTTGGTCACGTGTGAGCACGTGACCCTCGTTCTGAAGCCTTTTCTTTGACTTGGTCAGTTAACCGACGTGCCTTTGACGCTTGCATTTCAACGTCACGTGTCGCCACGTGACCCTGATCACGTGGGGGCACGTGACTCTCCTTGAAGCTTTTCCTTTTCTTCTTCGTATTCAGGGAATCGAACTCGCCTTGATGGCGTTTTTAGGTGTCACGTGCCAACACGTGACCGCTAGTCACGTGTAAGCACGTGACCCTCTATTGAAGCTTTTCACAGAAGCTTTCCTGATTTTAAATCAGGAAACAAATGCCCCCACAGCGTTGTTCTCACGTGTCTGCACGTGAGTGCAACGCTGTCACCTCTTGTGACCGTTGGATTCCTCTAGGGATTCGGGTATACGAAACGTCCTTTCAGAAGCGCCTTCACTTTTTCATGCCCTTCCTTTCAAACCTTTCTTTTAAGAATTTGATTCTGGTTATCAGAGCTTAGTTCTCTGTTGTGTCTGTGCAGTGCCGCCTTATTTTCCAATCAAAGGCTAGTGCTCACGTGTTGCGCATGCAGGGATTTGCTTGATGGGGACGTTTCATTTCCTTAACCTGATTCCAATGCGTCGTTGGATTTCATTTCCAACGCTCTCCCCTTCTTTCCGGGCTTTGAGAATAGTCCCACCATGCACAACATTTTTTGTGCATAGCATTAAATGCTCCCCTTTATAAGCTGAACCCATGCCTTGCTTCTTTTCTTCACAGAGAAGCCCATTCGTGCCTTAAGGCGGTCATCTTTGAAAACCCGATTAATCGCCATGGCTTGCAATCGTCCCCATGCTCGTCGGCAACCATGGGGGGTGCCCCTTGAGGAGATAATTCCTCGCTTCGCTGCGAGGCTGGCGGATCCCCTTCTCACCGACGCTCAATGTGACACGGTGATGTACGAGCTACTGACCCATCGGGGCTCTCCTCTTCCCATGGGCTCCATTTGGCTCCGGATGATCCTCATGTCTGTGCTTGCCGATATACCCCCTCATCCGGCGGAGATGACTTCGGCGATCCTTGATGCGGCGGAGGACAAGCTTGAGTGCTTTCATGAGGCTTGTCTGATCACTCAATCTCTGAAGGATCACTCAGTTCATTTACTGAGTCAGATAAGAACTCGTCGGGCCGTCATGTCTGCTTTTGTTGATGAGCACGGCTCCAACCGGTGGGGAGCGACTCCTCGCGAAAACCGCCGTTTTGACGTGCTGGAGAAGGCGGAGAGGGAGTTGGAGAATTTTGTGTTTTGCTTTGTTAACCCTTGTATTTCTGATCCCTTGTTTGGTGATCTTTTCCCACCAATGTAGTATGTTTGAATCAATGTACTCCTTTAATCATTGGTGGTTTGCATGCCTTCTGTTGAATTTTCATGCTTGTCAGATAGTCGTACGTGTGTCTTGCTTGCGTAAATGAGCTGTTTGTTTTTCTTTAATTACGAGCACCATCGTTACGTTGCATGCACATCAGTGCCTCGGGTAACATTTCCTTTTAAACATTCATACAGTTGCAAATGCGTGCCTGATAGGATACAGATCAGAAACTTGCCGCTTTATCTCCCGTATCGGGTGGTTTGCGCTGGCTTTAGATCGAGTATTGTTGTCGAAGGGAGGTTTATAAATGAAGGCATATTCTTCAATGGTGTGTCCCCTTTCTATTGAATGTGTTCTGCAGACAATTTATCTTGATCTCCTTGCAGGATAGCGATGGCTCAGGATTCAGGGTTAAGATCTGCTTCCTAAGACTTCTGCATTTTACGAGCCACGAGAGTCTCATAAAGAGTTTTCCTCCCGGTCGTGAGGACTTGTAAATGCCGGATGCGGTTACCCTTGTCCGTGTTTTACGGAGTCAGAGGTTTCTCCAGATATTGTAGTTTAAAGACGTCGCGGTCAAGGTTAAGGACCTCATAGTCCGTGGATTTAAGGACTCCACAGTCCGATGTTAGTTTTAAGACATCACGGTCAAGGTTAAGGACCTCATAGTCCGTGGATTTAGGGACTCCACAGTCCGATGTTTGGTTACAGGGACCCGTCACCTCTTTGAAGACGTTGAGGAATTACAACGCCGGGCATCAAAGGAGTGAAGAGATGTACCCTTAAACCGAGGCAAAAATCTGTGAGGAATAGGGGTGGTTGGTCGTTAGTTTTAAGACATCGCGGTCGAGGTTAAGGACGTCATAGTCCGTGGATTTTAAGGACTCCACAGTCCGGTGTTTGCTCTGGATGCTTCACACGGGTTCACTGCCGTGCTTGGCGAGGACCAGGCTCCGCTCTGGGCGTTTTCCGTGGGGTCAAAGAGTGACGTTATCCACGTTCCACGTAACCAGGAATTTTGCACTAGATGCTTCACACGGGTTCACTGCCGCGTTAGGCGAGGACTAGGCTCCGCTCTGGATGCTTCACATGGGTTCACTGCCATGCTCTGTGAGGACCAGGATCCGCTCTGGACGTTTTCCACGGGGTCAAAGAGTGACGTTATCCGCTTTCCACGTAACCAGGAAGTTTGCACTAGATGCTTCACACGGGTTCACTGCCGCGTTAGGCGAGGACTAGGCTCCGCTCTGGATGCTTCACATGGGTTCACTGCCATGCTCTGCGAGGACCAGGATCCGCTCTGGACGTTTTCCACGGGGTCAAAGAGTGACGTTATCCGCTTTCCACGTAACCAGGAAGTTTGCACTAGATGCTTCACACGGGTTCACTGCCGCGTTAGGCGAGGACTAGGCTCCGCTCTGGATGCTTCGCACGGGTTCACTGCCATGCTCTGCGAGGACCAGGATCCGCTCTGGACGTTTTCCACGGGGTCAAAGAGTGACGTTATCCGCTTTCCACGTAACCAGGAAGTTTGCACTAGATGCTTCACACGGGTTCACTGCCGCATTAGGCGAGGACTAGGCTCCGCTCTGGATGCTTCACATGGGTTCACTGCCATGCTCTGCGAGGACCAGGATCCGCTCTGGACGTTTTTCACGGGGTCAAAGAGCGACATTATCCGCTTTCCACGTAACCAGGAAGTTTGCACTAGATGCTTCACACGGGTTCACTGCCGTGTTAGGCGAGGACTAGGCTCCGCTCTGGATGCTTCACATGGGTTCACTGCCATGCTCTGCGAGGACCAGGATCCGCTCTGGACGTTTTCCATGGGGTCAAAGAGTGACATTATCCGCTTTCCACGTAACCAGGAAGTTTGCACTAGATGCTTCACACGGGTTCATTGCCGCGTTAGGCGAGGACTAGGCTCCGCTCTGGATGCTTCACATGGGTTCACTGCCATGCTCTGCGAGGACCAGGATCCGCTCTGGACGTTTTCCACGGGGTCAAAGAGTGACATTATCCGCTTTCCACGTAACCAGGAAGTTTGCACTAGATGCTTCACACGGGTTCACTGCCGCGTTAGGCGAGGACTAGGCTCCGCTCTGGATGCTTCACATGGGTTCACTGCCATGCTCTGCGAGGACCAGGATCCGCTCTGGACGTTTTCCACGGGGTCAAAGAGTGACATTATCCGCTTTCCACGTAACCAGGAAGTTTGCACTAGATGCTTCACACGGGTTCACTGCCGCGTTAGGCGAGGACTAGGCTCCGCTCTGGATGCTTCACATGGGTTCACTGCCATGCTCTGCGAGGACCAGGATCCGCTCTGGACGTTTTTCACGGGGTCAAAGAGCGACATTATCCGCTTTCCACGTAACCAGGAAGTTTGCACTAGATGCTTCACACGGGTTCACTGCCGTGTTAGGCGAGGACTAGGCTCCGCTCTGGATGCTTCACATGGGTTCACTGCCATGCTCTGCGAGGACCAGGATCCGCTCTGGACGTTTTCCACGTGGTCAAAGAGTGACATTATCCGCTTTCCACGTAACCAGGAAGTTTGCACTAGATGCTTCACACGGGTTCATTGCCGCGTTAGGCGAGGACTAGGCTCCGCTCTGGATGCTTCACATGGGTTCACTGCCATGCTCTGCGAGGACCAGGATCCGCTCTGGACGTTTTCCACGGGGTCAAAGAGTGACATTATCCGCTTTCCACGTAACCAGGAAGTTTGCACTAGATGCTTTACACGGGTTCACTGCCGCGTTAGGCGAGGACTAGGCTCCGCTCTGGATGCTTCACATGGGTTCACTGCCATGCTCTGCGAGGACCAGGATCCGCTCTGGACGTTTTCCACGGGGTCAAAGAGTGACATTATCCGCTTTCCACGTAACCAGGAAGTTTGCACTAGATGCTTCACACGGGTTCACTGCCGCGTTAGGCGAGGACTAGGCTCCGCTCTGGATGCTTCGCACGGGTTCACTGCCATGCTCTGCGAGGACCAGGATCCGCTCTGGACGTTTTCCACGGGGTCAAAGAGTGACGTTATCCGCTTTCCACGTAACCAGGAAGTTTGCACTAGATGCTTCACACGGGTTCACTGCCGCGTTAGGCGAGGACTAGGCTCCGCTCTGGATGCTTCGCACGGGTTCACTGCCATGCTCTGCGAGGACCAGGATCTGCTCTAGACGTTTTCCACGGGGTCAAAGAGTGACATTATCCGCTTTCCACGTAACCAGGAAGTTTGCACTAGATGCTTCACACGGGTTCACTGCCGTGTTAGGCGAGGACTAGGCTCCGCTCTGGATGCTTCGCACGGGTTCACTGCCATGCTCTGCGAGGACCAGGATCCGCTCTGGACGTTTTCCACGGGGTCAAAGAGTGACATTATCCGCTTTCCACGTAACCAGGAAGTTTGCTGATTGTATCCGCATTTCACGGGATGGGGGTTGACTCTTGGCGATATGTGTCGCCGAGCCATGGAACTTGGGGTTGCCGCTGTTCCGTTTCGCTTGATGTTGTGTCGTCGAGACAATGAAGCTAGGAATTTGGCCTTCGCTTCATTCGCCGGTATCGCGTCTGCTGTATCGAGACGAATGCCACGGTGGCGATCACTAAGTTATCTGTGAACCGCCGAGATTTTGCTTGCTTCTTTTTATTGCAAGTTGTCCCATCATTTCGGCCATTTTGTCTGGAATGTTTACCAGGAGCGAATCGTCATTTGCCTCTGTCGACGTTTGAACAAAGGTGGCTTAGCAAACAGGGTTAAGGGTCCTGTTGACCAAGGCTTTTAATTTCATGAGCCGTAAGGGTCTCACAAAGGTGTTTCTCCCTACAAGTCGTGAGGATCTTGCAAGTGTGTTCTCTCCTTAAGAATCGTGGGGATTCTTAAGTGCATGTTCTCTTGTAAGTCGTAAGGATCTTACAAAGAGGATTTTCTCCTTATAAGTCGGGAGGACTTACAAGGGTCGTTCACCATATGGATGTCTCTCCAGTTACGGGTGGGACTTTGTTTGGGGAAATGTTTATTCGCGCCCGTGGATTGTATACAAGGGTCAGTCCGAGCCGCTTGTAGGGCAATGTCGGAGGTTGTGGAGGATTTGCTTAAGAACAGGTTTAGGTCTCTGTAACTTAAGACTTTCAAATCTTATGGGCCGTGAGGGTCCCATAAGAGAGTTCTCCTTACGAGTCGTGAGGATCTCGTAAGTGTATTTTCTCCTTAGGAATCGTAAGGATCCCTAAGTGTGTTGCTCCTTTGTGAGTCGTAAGGATCTCACGCAGGTGGTTTCTTCTTACAAGGTCAAGAGGACCCTATAAGTGTCTTTTAATGAGGTTGCGCCCTTTCGGGTTTTCACAAACACTCGCCGGTAGTCCTGCTGTTTTTACTCACGGAGCCCTTTCGGGTTTTCATCCGTGCCCATTTTGCTTGTGGACATACCGTTTTTTTTTTTTTTTTTTTATCTCGTCAGCCTAAGGATGCTGCGGTAGTAGTTTAGGGACGTTTCGGTCCGTCGTTAGTTTAAAGACATTTCGGTCCATTGATAGTTTAAGGACGTTTCGGTCCGTCGCTAGTTTAAGGACGTTTCGGTCCGTCATTAGTTTAAGGACGTTTCGGTCCGTTGATAGTTTAGGGACGTTTCGGTCTGTCGCTAGTTTAAGGACGTTTCGGTCCGTCATTAGTTTAAAGACGTTTCGGTCCATCGTTAGTTTAAAGACGTTTTGGTCTGTTGATAGTTTAAGGACGTTTCGGTCCGTTCATAGTTTAAAGACGTTTCGGTCCCTTGATAGTTTAAGGACATTTCGGTCCCTTGTTATGGGAGGGTCAGCTACTGCTTGTAAAGTCTGAGCCTAGGAAGATAGCGAGCGGACATAGTCGTCGTCATCTACCGTTGACCCAGGCTGTGGCTCACTAAGCGTAGTATTTCTTCAAGAAGCGGCCATTTATTGGCCTGAAAGGCCTTTCACCGTGCATGTCCACGAGTAGATAGGCTCCACCCTGGTAAACCTGGTCTATGATGTACGGGCCTTCATAGTTTGGCTCGAATTTTCCCCGCTTGGCACGATTGGGGATCATAGATCTTTTGACTACCAGCACGAGTTCGCCTTGGCGGAATGCCCTTGGCCTGGTCAATCTTTCGTACGAGCGCGTCATCTTTGCTTTGTGGGCTTCTAGATGTTGTTGCGCTATGAGTCGGGTTTCGTCGAGGGCATCAAGCTCCTCAAGTCGAAGGTGAGCATTTTCTTCGTCAGTCAGTTCGTGGTGGATTGCCACTCGTAGAGAGGGTAACTCTATCTCGAGGGGGAGTACTGCTTCCGTCCCAAATACTAACGCGTATGGCGTTGTGTTTGTGGCCGTCTTGAATGTAGTTCGATAAGCCCAAAGGGCTTCTTGCAGCCTCTCGTGCCAGTCTCTCTTATTCCGGGAAACGGTCTTTTTTATGATCTTTGTCAAGGTCTTATTGAAGGCCTCGGCCAGACCGTTGGCTCGTGGGTTGTAAACTGAAGAATACCTCCAGTCTATATTGTGCTGCTGCACGAAGCGGCTAATCTTATGGCTTCTGTAGGCTGGCCCGTTATCGGAGACAATCCGCCGTGGGGTTCCAAACCGATAGATGACGTGCGTCTTGAAGAAATGGAGGATATTCTCCGTCTTCACTTCCCTCAATGGTATTGCTTCTGCCCATTTGGAGAAGTAATCAGTAGTCGCCAGGATAAAACGGTGTCCCCGAGATGATGCCGGCTCAATGGGGCCGACTATGTCAGTTCCCCACATTTCGAATGGCCAGCTGGCCACTGTTGGGTGTAGCGGATTCGGATGTTGGTGGATAAAGTCTCCATGAATCTGGCACGAGTGGCATTGCTTCGCATACTCGAGGCAGTCCTGGATCATTGTGGGCCAGTAGTAGCCCATTCGTTTAATCTTTAACTTCATCTTTGGGCCTGCTTGGTGAGAACCGCAAAGTCCGTCATGAACTTCCTGAACGACTTTTTCTGCTTCGTCAGGTCCTAAGCATCTCAGCCATAGAGAATCGAGCGATCTCTTGTATAGGGTATTGTTGACGAAAGCGAAAGATAGAGCTCGTTTCATGAGCTGATGTCTTGAAGACGCTTCTTTGGGTATGCGGCGGGACTTAAAGTAGTCTATGAAGACTTCCCTCCAGTCCTCGGCCTTCTCATGGTCCTTTATTTGTAGGGTCGTCTGCTCAGTCGCTCTCTTTTCTTTGCATGATTCCGGAGATATTTCTGCCGGGGCGAGCACTCGACGGCTTTGTATCACGATTCTGACATCATCGAGGTTCTCGTCGGCCAGTTCTTTAGCAAGCTTAGCCAATGCGTCTGCTTTGCTATTTTCTGCGCGTGGTATGTTCTCCAAAGTGTAGGAAGGAATTTGGGACAATAGTTGTTGCACCCTTTCGCCGTACTTCACCAGCTCCGGTTTGCACGTTTGGTAGTCGCCATTCACTTGACTAACGACCAGCTGAGAATCCCCGTATATGAGGAGGTCTTCAATTCCCATGTCAATGGCAAGCTCGAGACCTGCTATCAGGGCTTCGTATTCAGCTTCATTGTTTGTCCTTGGCTCTGTTAAGGAGAAGGCGAAGCGCATTATCCCTCCTTGTGGAGTCGCAAAGATGAGGCCTATCCCTGACTTGATCATTGGGATACCTTGCTTTTGTTTCTTTATAGAGGACGCTCCATCGAAATAAAGTTCCCATCGGGCGCTTCCACCGCTAATCGCATCAAATGCATGCTCGTCCGGCAAGTCACAATTCAAAGGAGAATCGGCCGGTATCGGGTGCTCAGCGAGGAAATCGGCAATGGCCTGGCCTTTCACTGCCTTGAGAGGTTGATATGTTATCGAGAACTCCATCAAGAGCAGGGCCCATTTAGCGAGTCGTCCCGTCAATATGGCTCTTGACATCAAGTATTTAAGAGGATCCACTTTCGAGATGAGGCAGACTTCGTGTGCCAACGCATAGTGCCTGAGTTTTGTTATCGCGAAGATTAACGCCAAGCAATGTTTTTCAATGGGAGAGTAATTGCTTTCTGCCCCCAGTAGAACTCGACTTAAGTAGTAGAGTGCTCTCTCTTTCCCCTGATCGTTCTCTTGCGCCCATAATGCGCCCAAGGAACCTTCGAGGGCGGTTGTATAAAGAATGAGGGGTTTTCCCTTGATCGGCGCGGCCAATACCGGCGGGTTCTGCAAGTACTGCTTGATCTCGTGTAGTGCACCTTGGCATTTTTGATCCCAGACGAAAGGGGTTCCCTTCTTCATCAGGTGACTATAGGGGCGGCATTTGCCTGAAAGATTTGCGATAAATCGCCGGATGTATGCGAGCTTCCCTTGGAGAGACCGCAACTGTTTGAGGGTTCTTGGCGGAGGCATTTCCATGATCGCTTTAATCTTTAACGGATCTATCTCAATACCCCGGTGTCGGATGACGAATCCCAGGAATTTTCCCGAGGAGACTCCAAACGCGCATTTGAGGGGATTCATTTTCAAATTATATCGCCGGAGGCGTTGAAACACAGTCTCCAAGTGGTTTAAATGCTCTTCGTATGACATGCTCTTTACTACGAGGTCATCGATATAGCACTCGACGATGTCATGTATGAGGTCGTCGAAGATCTTTGTCATGGCCCTTTGATAGGTAGCGCCGGCATTCTTTAGACCGAAGGGCATAACCCTGTAGCAGAATACACCCAAAGGGGTCCGGAAAGCGGTGTGCTTCTGGTCTTCGGGATGCATTTTTATCTGATTGTATCCTGAAGAACCATCCATAAAGGAGAAGATCTCGTGAGTAGACGTGTTATCTATCATTAGCTCGGTTACCGGCACCGGGAAATCATCTTTTGGACAGGCTTTGTTGAGATCCCTGAAATCCACGCATATACGCACCGTCCCATTCTTCTTCATCACCGGGACGATATTGGCGATCCAATCGGGATATTGTACTTCTTGGATAAATCCAGAATCGATTAGTTTTTTGACTTCGGCGTTGATGCTCATCTCCAACTCGAGTCGCATCCTCCTTGGCGCTTGCTTGACTGGCTTGATATCCGGGGATATTGCTAATTTATGCACGGCAACCTCCGGATCTAATCCTGGCATCTCAGAGTAGTTCCATGCGAAGCAGTCTTTATGTCGTAGAAGCACGTTTTTTAACGCGGCCACCCTTTCTTCAGAGAGTAGCTCGCTGACAAATGTTGGTCGCGGGTCCTCTGCCGATCCTAACTCAATCTTCCTGAGGTTATCTGCAGTAGTATGTATACCGTCTTCCAGTTCTTTCGGAGCAGGCGGGAATTCTGAGATAACCTCATCATCGCTATTTTCGAAGCACCGGGGAAGGTTGTCTATCGCAATCGTATAACAGGTGCGGATACACTCCCGGGGCTGAGGCGGATCCGGCTCCGCTCTTGCGGCCTTGGACTCGTGCTTTCGTGGCGGCGTTACCTTCCAGCTGTTGGACAAAGCGAATCTGCCCCGTCGGTACTGGTCCTCGACCCAGTTCTTGAAGGTGAAGCAGTCTTCGGTAGGATGTCCTGCGGCTCGGTGATAAGAGCAATAGCCCGAGCGAGAGGCCTTATTAGCTTGCTCAGGGTGTTTAGACTCCGGAAGCGCGATCATCTGATGTTTTAGGGCGAGCTTGAGTAACCTTTCCGTCTTGTCTCGGGGGAAGGAGTACGCTCGACTCATCTTTTCTATGAAGGGCGAATCCGAGCTGTGCAGTACTCGACCTCGTAACCCTCTAATCCTGCGTCGTTGTTGTCGGCTCTTTTTTCCGCTTCTCGACTTATTTCCGTCTCCGCGTCGGGCCTTTCGCATGATGGGTTGACAAGGATGAGCATTCTTGCCTTTCGCAGCCTGTTGAAATAGACGTTGCGTCCTGGCCTTCTCGTAGATGGCCATTTCGTGGTTGGGGTCTTCCCGACCTTTCTGACCCACTTTCCTGATGGGCTTGTCCATTCGTTCTAGAAATGACGGACTTGACGCCTCAATCGCGTGGTCTGGTTTTGATGAGGGGTTGGCATCTCCTGACAGGGCGTCCTCTTCTTCATCAAAGGTATATATAGCGTAGCTGTTATGAGCCCGTTCTCGTTTTCCGGTTCTCGCGTATCCAAGCCCGAGTGTCTCCATTTTCCCATTAGGCAATTTGCGTTGGGTTCCAGGGACATCCCAAATCCTGTTGTAAAACCGAGCCTGTTGAACAGTTTGTTTTAAGGGTACCCCTTGGTGCTTCAATAGCTTCTTTAATCCATTTGTATAGTATCTGGGCAAACGGATGGGCTGGAGTCTGTCGCATGTAGCATCTACGCCGTGCCAGATCTCTTTCTCTACTTTCGACTCTGAGGATCGATAAAATAGGATCATCTTCTCACCCTTTCGCCTGGGGGGGACGCAAAACGTTTGCAGCTCTTGCACACTGTGAGCTTGAAGCGTGTCGAGGTCCTTGTAGTGTTCTCGCGGTACCATGGTGATCTGCAAGTTATGGTCATCGCCAGGAGGTGCTTGTATTGAAAGCCTATTGGAGAATACGGCATTGACCTCATCTTCCGAATCACTTCCGAAGACCAGTATGGGGATGGGCGCCCTCCGGTTGTTGCGTTGAGCTGGCCCCGTATAAACTATCTCTTCTTCTTCTTCGGTATCGCTTCCGAAAACAGGGATGGTGGCGGCGGCCTTGTTCTCCGAGTCGTGACACCTTTCTGTATCTTCAAAGTCTGGCAAAAAGTATTTCGCATCCTCGTATTTGCGGACTTCGTTCACGGAAAATGGGTTCAGCTCACCCGTTACAGTATACTCGAAACCATCTTTAAAGTACTTCATACACTGATGTTGTGTAGAAGGGACGATGTTGTACTCGTGTAACCAAGGACGGCCGAGCAAGGCATTGTAACAGGTCTTCGCGTCAATGACATGGAATTTGATGTCTGTGACGAGAAGCCCGAAGCGTAACGTTAGTATCACAGATCCAAGAGTCCGTGACGATTGTGAATCAAAACCGGAGATAGTAATTTTGTCCCGAGCGAGATGCTGCACACTCATGCAGATTTCCTTCAACACCCGAACATTAAGGAGATTAACGGAGGATCCGTTATCCACCAGGATCTTGCCTATCTTGATGTCATGGCAGTACCCAGAGACATATAGGGGACGGTTATGGTCGCACGTCCCGAGAAGGAGGTCTTCATCACCGAAAGTGACGTCGGCCGTATGCACTTCTTCCAGTTCGTCCTTCATCTTTTCGGTGGCGAGAAAGGCTTGGAATTGCTCAGGTTCTTGTAGTGCCTTAATTAGTGAGTCCCGTGCTTCTTTTGATAATAGGAGGGCGTCGAGAATGCTGAGCTGAGAAGGTAGCTTCCTTAGATGCGCGAGGATGTTATAGTCCACTTTACTCCTCCTAGGAGGGTCTTTGGCAGCCAGTTCTTTCGCGACTTGGTCATCCAAAGTGATATCTTCAGTGACCTTTTCCTTTCCCTTATCTTTTCTGTTCGTAGGCCCGAGATTCTTTTCCGGGAGTGTGCGATTGCGCAGCTGAGTGTTTCCGCAGGCTTCGGATTCCTCATCTTTCCTTAGCGCGGATTCTTCAAAGAGAGGGCCCAGAGTCACTTCTTCGTCAGAGTCGCTCCCAAAGGTGAGGACTTGCGACCCCTCGGCATGAGCCATATAACAGTTGCCAGTAATTCTGTTGGGCCCGTCAACGGCGCTTCTTTGCTCCCGACGGCTCTTGCGTTTCATGCGTTTGTAATGTTGCCGACGAGCAACATATCCTTGCCACCATATCTTAAAGGCGTCGCACTCCTCTGTGGGGTGTGAGACTTTCCGATGATATGCACAGTAATCGGGGTGCTTCTCCGCCCCATTGTGTGTGTTTCCTTCCGAGGGTGGTAGCCTCATTCCCATTGACATGGCTTTGGCGAACCTTTTCCTCGTCTTGAATATCTTCTTGTCCATCTCGGATACCTTTCGCTCTGGCAGGGGTAGTTCAATTCCTTCGTTCAGTCGCCCGCATTTGGTTCCTCCTGATGCTGCCATCTCACGCTCCTGATCTGCTTTACTTTTTAGACGAATCTCGTCTAGGAAGGCATTGATCATATCAGTTGTCAGCCTCGCACGCTCTGGTTCGGGCTCCGCCTTCAGCTTCTTAGTGCTAGGAGTTTTCTCATCATCGGTAAACGAGTGGGAGATCATGTTGCAACTTGCCGCATATCCCTCGGATTCATCCGACGAGTTCTCTCTATCATCGTCCTCTTGAAAGATGTGGCTGAGGAACTCTTGCAGTGTGACAGGAGTTCGCGCCTTCTGATTATATTCTTCCAGCGCGTCGATTTGCTTCTGCAAGTTTGTTCGCTCGTCTCCAAGCTTCGCGGGCTTCTTGGATTTCTTCTTCTTTTTCTTCGAAGCTTTTGACGGCTGGGCGTGAGTATTTGGGCCCTTGTCAGCAGTCTTCGTAGTTGTGCGGGGCTTCACTGCTCCTTCGATAATTCGAGGTTCAAGAGGGTCCTTCCATTCGATTGCAGGGCACGCGTGAAGGTCTCTCAGCATCCTTTTGGTCTTCGTTGATAGCACGACCTCCCATGGAATTTCTTCGATAAAGGAGCAGGTTGCCCCCGATGTGTCCGTCTTTTTAGGAGTATGTGGTTGTGGCGGGTTCACCTTCCACTTTTCGGACAGTACAAACTTCCCCTGGAGGTATTGATCTTCGATCCATCCTTTGAAGACGAAGCAATCTTCAATCGGATGGCTTACCGTCTGATGGTAAGGGCAATAGTTGGGGTTATTCACCTCGGTGGGTTGTGGCGGTCGCCTTGGATTCGGGAGGTTGATAAGTCTGTTGCGTATTGCCAGCTCAAATAACCGTTTTGTCTTGTCTCGTGGGAACGAGTAGGGACGCTTCATCTTTTCGTTATAATATCGGCGTCTTTCTTCCAATTGATCTGCCGATTTCGGGGCGTCAGGCTGCTGTTGGGCGTTCGCGACAAAGGTTGCTCTTCCTTTACCCTTATCATTCCGAGGTTCCGACTTCGGAGGAGGTGGCCTATGGCCCATCTGGTCCATCTGAGCCAACTTGTCGATTAAAGCCTGGAATGTGGTTGGCTTAAAGAACATCATAAACTGGGAGATAGTTGCGTGGGGGTCTAGGGTTCCCACGAACATACCCACTGCGGGTGCTTCCTCAATGCGTTGCTCGCATCTCGACCACAAATTCCGCCAGCGTATAGCGTACTGGACCCAGGTTTCGCCTGGCTTTACCCTGGCGTTAATCAAAGCAGTAATTGGAGTGCGCTCGCTGGCACTTGCGAACCGCTGAGTGAACAACAACTCCATTTCAGCGAACGTTTTGATGGAATCGTTCGGGAGTTCCGAATACCATTCGAACGCTGTTTCTGATAAGCTGCCAACGAACTGACGGAGTAACAGTTTATCGTCACCGCCGGTGTTACCGCAGAGGGCCCGGAACTGGGCGACGTGTTGATGAGGATTGCCGGTCCCCTTATACACATGGAATTTCGGTATCGTATAGCCTTACGGATATTTGATTTGATCGTACCAGCCTGGATACGGTCGCCCTGTTTTCACGACTTGACCAGCTGCCTCAGTCGCATGATGAACTCGGATTTGCTGGGCTATGTAGTCAGCCAAGTCAGCCTTAGAGATCGTCTCCTCCTTGGCCGTTGAGAAGGCTGGTGGTGGATTGGACGTCTCTCCTCGGTCGTCTTCAAGAACAATCGGAGGATCTTCGGCGGGTAAGTCCTGTTGGATCATCATTCCTATCACATCTTGAAAGAGAAGGCCCATCCGTTGTATGTTGGCCGCTTGTTCAGCAGCCTCTTTGTCCCTTTTCTCCAGTGTCCGGCGAAGGAATTCAGCGTCGGTTTCTTCCTCCCGGCGTGCGTCTGAGGATGCTTCTGGGTTTTCCTTTGGCCCGGTGAGCGCGGCCATAGCATTCATCATTTCTTGGAGCTTTTGTTGCTGCTCCTGGGATTTCGTTACGGATCGGGTTAGCGGTCGGTGGCCTGTAGAAGTGCGTCTCTCCTCCTTTCCAGAGGCCATGTATACGGTGTGGACCATCATGCCCCCAGACTTAGGGTGTCCGGGCTTGTTGCTTTTAGCCGTCGTTGCATGTTGAGGGATCTTCTCTGGCTCCCTCCTTTTATGAGCCATGGAGGTTGAGGGGGCCGTCGAGGTGGGCGTCCAAACAGCCTTTTGGGTTTTCGCCTGGTGACCAGCTTTCAGTTGGATCTTCAGCTTCTTATGCTGGCGGGAGAGGTTTGGATCGATGATTGAGTCCCGGGCCTGCCGCCAAACCTTATAGATTTTGGAAGACAGCCGTTGAGGAGATCGGGGCTGTTCTGATTCTATTTCCACAACCTTTTTTGATGGGGGAGGAGACCTCTTCAGCACTGCGGTAGGGGAATTCCTTCGCACCTTATTTAACATTTCGAAGCTGTTCCTAGTTGGAACAGCAGCATTAACTTCTACCGCTGGGGCTGGTGGAGTCAATCTAGAGGGGGAGTTGCCCCCAGCCTTCCTTATTCGGCGCCAATGACGACGTCGAGCGCATCGAGCAGACGGCGTAGAGTCAGATATAAGAATGGTCTCATCTTGCCCCCTGTGTGGGTGGGGGGTCGTTGTTGGTGTTAGCCTGTCAAAGACCGATGTCCTTTGTGCAACGGGAGCGGGAGCTGAAGCCGTTAATCTGGTAAAGACCGACTTTTTGGCCGGGGAAGCTGCCTTGGCGATTTCGGAAGCATGAGCGGCCGTTTTCTTAGGAGCAGCCTTCTCTGCGACGAATCTGCAGGATTTCTGGCCCAATCTAGAAAAGACTGAGGCGCTGACATCGGACGACTCGGTGAGAGGAGTCGTGGCAGGGGTGAGACGATCAAAGACCGACTTCTTGAGGGCTTCCTTTGTCAGCACTGGCGCCGTGAAGCTGGATGGTGGGAGTATAGTCCCAAAGAACAATCCGGTAGTGGCCTGAGTCACCTGGTCCGCCGGCATTGTGAACAACGAAGCAGCTTGGGGTCCATAGGCTATACCTCCCGGCGAGGCAAAGCGTTGGTCGCAATTGCAGCTTGAGCAGTTGGAGGATTTCGCGGAAGTAGCAGCCATTGATCCTTTGTTTTCTGCAATAGGCAAGGCGCCAATTCTTAGTATCTTGAAACCCAAGGGCAACTGTTAGCGAACCGCGATTGGTTCGCGAATCACGACACACGAAGTGTGGAGTGGAAAGAGGAAAAGGTCCCACCGGGCGTGCCAGAATCTGTTCCCCTCCGAATGGCGGCCGAGACATGGGCTGTCTCGCCTGAAATTCGGGGCAGATGCTAATTGGTGCTATCCGTCCACCTCTCCGAAGATGCCAATTCGATCCATGGCGCCATAAATCGGAGGTCTAGACGGATGCGTCCGATGTAGCAGACTTCGTCAGATTCCCCCTCGTTCGAGGGGTTTTTGATTGTGGGGACGCTCTTCCCTGCAGGCGCAAGCCCCTGCAGTTAATTACGCTACCGCTTTGCGGTAACAACTTTCTCCTTCTCCAGATGGTCACTTCGTGTCGTGTGTTCTTGTCTTATGTTTCATTGCCCGTGGATCGTTTACGGAGACTGAGTTATGTTGTCGCCCGTAGGGCATGGACTGGTCCAAATCCGCATTATCTTAAATTTGGGTTTGGGGGTTTTGGTTTGAGGATACGTCAGCCATACTTGAGGCTAAGATCGACTCAAACGTTTGTTAAGGACACGTTTAGTCTAACTTTATGACTAAGATCAACTCAACGGGATCGTTTAGATCCGACAAAGGAGTGTTTGAACTCCATTGTTCCAATCATCGTCTATGTGGCCGTCAGGACCCGTCACCTCTCTGACGACGTTGAGGGATTTCAACGACGGATGTCAGAGGAGTTCAGAGATGTACCCTCGAGCCAGAGTTAATTAGGGGGGATTCGTAGTCCAGTCTGCTTGAAGGTTTAAGGACGCGTTAGCCATTTTTGAGGCTAAGATCAACTTAAACAGGACCGTTTAGATCCGACGAAAGAGCATATGGAGGCTCTATGGTTCTAGTTTAAGGACATTGCGGTCCATGGGTAGTTTTAAGGACATTGCGGTCCGTGGGTAGTTTAAGGACATTGCGGTCCGTGGGTAGTTTAAGGACATTGCGGTCCATGGGTAGTTTAAGGACATTGCGGTCCATGGGTAGTTTAAGGACATTGCGGTCCGTTGGTAGTTTAAAGACATCTCGGTCAAGGTTAAGGACGTCATAGTCCATGGGTTTAAGGACTCCACAGTCCGGTATGTGCTCTGGATGCTTCACACGGGTTCACTGCCGTGCTAGGCGAGGACCAGGCTCCGCTCTGGATGCTTCACACGGGTTCACTGCCGTGCTCCGCGAGGACCAGGATCCGCTCTGGACGTTTTTCGTGGGGTCAAAGAGTGACGTTATCCACGTTCCACGTAACCAGGAATTTTGTATTATGCATGGGTTTAAGGACCCCACAGTCCATATCATGAACGGTCTTCGGGACCCGTCACCTCTTTGAAGACATTGAGGGATTACAATGCCAAGTATCAAAGGAGTGAAGAGATGTACCCTAGAACCGGGATGGATTAAATGGTCCTTGGCCCAATTTGGGTCAAGACTGATCAATTATGTTATGAGCCTACCGGCCCAGTTAATCACAAATTGAGGACTTATGGCCAGCTTGGGCTAAGTCCAGTCAGGTCTGGAATATTGACTCTTTGTTGGTCCATTGAGGGAGAATATTTGCCTCTATCCCTCTAGCCAATTGGGCCAAAGCCTAGTGTTAAACACTTCAGAGCAATCAGTGTTGAACACTGGGAATAAGGCTGTTGAGTTAGTGTTCAACACTAAGAGATAATTGGTGTTAAACACCAGCAATAAGGCTTTTTCAAATTAGTGTTAAACACTAAAACGGATCAGTGTTGAATCCTGCCAATAAGGCTTTTTAGTCAGCATTGAATGCTAAGGCTCGACAGTGTTTTAACATTGGGCTTGAGAGTTTTAATTTTAGTGTTAAACACTAAGGCAAGAAGGGTCACGTGGCAGCACGTGAGGGCGCCCTCCCTTCATTTGTTCCGCTGAAATTATCATTTCCTTCATAGCATCACGTGCCGTCACGTGATGGGCATTCAAATGCCTTTGTGTTAAGGCTTCTGCTGAGGGTCACGTGGGTCACGTGGGGTGCTGCCTCAAAAGGGCTTTCTGTAGGGGTTTTGGGGGGTCACGTGGTAGCACGTGACCCTGCCTCTATGTAGTTTCTAGAGGATCTGTTGATCTTTCTTTTCAGGAATTAAATTCCTCTGGCTTTAATTTTCAAAGGAATTAAATTCCTACTTCCCTTTCGATCCTTGAACCTTCTGTAGGAATTAGATTCCTCGTTTATGTGAAGAATTGAATAGGGTTAAACCCTAATAAAAAACCTTTTTAAGGAATCAAACTTCCGTTTCCCGTCAGATTATGATTAAGGGACTTAGATTCCCATTGTTTCAACAGAACTAAATTCTTAATTAGGGTTAAACCCTGCTCCTTTTTATTTTGAAGGAATTAAATTCCCATAACACAGGGTCAAGCCCTACTTTTATCTTAGAGGAATTAAATTCCTATAGTTCTGTGAGAATTAAATTCTCGTGCTTGCATTCTTTCTCTATGTTTTGGATCTGCATGGCAGGATCTCGACCCATTGAGAATTAAATTCTCAACCTTAAGGGGAGATGTGCACTTTGCAGATCTTCTATCAAAGAGAGAAGAAATTTGCTCTTCTGTTTTATATATTAGAGTTAAACTCTATAGAGAATTAAATTCTCTTTCTTTCGAAAGGCTTCCTCTTTCTTACCTAGGGTTTTTTGCAGAAGATCCGAGTCTTTTCAAAGTATCAAAGCTCTCCTCCTTTTTTCTTTTCTCTTTTCTGCGCATGTATCTCTTTTTGTGTCTCTTGGCTCCTATTTATAGGAGAAGCAGCTGAATCAGTTGGTTTTTGACGAATCTTCGTTGAGAGATTTGATTTGCGTCCTTCATTCGTTCTGGACCTTTGGATTATTAGGTGAATTTTATTCACCGTTGGATCTCAAATCCAGAGATTCTCCTTTGTTATTTTGGTTAGATTTAAGGGGGAAATCTTTCCAAACCCGAGATTTTCCATAGATAAATGACCTCCGAATCTTTAATTTGATTGGATGAATATAGTTGCGTTCCTTTGGAAAGATTTGCATTTCTCTCAGAATTTAATTCTGTTGATAAAAAGGGCTTTGAAAGCCGGTCACGTGTGCCCACGTGACCCATGGTCACGTGTGAGCACGTGACCCCCTTTGGAATGAGCCTTTTCCTTTCTTCTGACTGTTGCTTAAGCGTCACGTGCCACCACGTGACTCTTGGTCACGTGTGAGCACGTGACCCTCGTTCTGAAGCCTTTTCTTTGACTTGGTCAGTTAACCGACGTGCCTTTGACGCTTGCATTTCAACGTCACGTGTCGCCACG
Organism: Agapanthus africanus; assembly: GCA_030015575.1. Classification (NCBI taxonomy): domain Eukaryota; kingdom Viridiplantae; phylum Streptophyta; class Magnoliopsida; order Asparagales; family Amaryllidaceae; genus Agapanthus; species Agapanthus africanus. Next base: position 307,910,121 of record CM057339.1, read on the forward strand.
TGACCCTGATCACGTGGGAGCACGTGACTCTCCTTGAAGCTTTTCCTTTTCTTCTTCGTATTCAGGGAATCGAACTCGCCTTGATGGCGTTTTTAGGTGTCACGTGCCAACACGTGACCGCTAGTCACGTGTAAGCACGTGACCCTCTATTGAAGCTTTTCACAGAAGCTTTCCTGATTTTAAATCAGGAAACAGGCATGTCTCGGTTTCGGCCGAGAATATTGTGGCCGTGATCCCGGGTATGTACGGGGTACTACCGAGTGTACACTTTCCTGCTTTGTGCCTAGCGGCATGTCTCGGCTGCAGCCGAGAATATTGTGGCCGTGGTCCCGGGTATGTACGGGATACTATTGAGTTACATCGACGATTTATCAATTGATTTCAAAGACTATAGAGTAGAAACCTGATAGGACAGTTTAGTTACCACTGCACATTACCCTGCACTCCTATTTCATAGTACTGCTTACTCATATTCATACCTGCATTGCTTATTACCATATTCATGTTATATTATTGGTTGACATGACGCGCTGACGTCTGGGTTTTGCATGGCCCAGATTCCTTACCACTGTCGACGACCGAGCAGGAGCACTTCAGCCAGCAGGCTGATCTGTGAGTTCCATAGTGATTAGTTTATTTATTTCATTTCATTTCCAGATGTGAGCCCGCATTATGGGACGTACTGTTTATTTATTGTATTGGATCATTTGCTTCCGCACTATTGTTTATTGACTCTTGTTATTATGGATTTGGACATGTGTTAGATTAGTTTATTTATATTGTTCTTGATATCTCTACAACCGTAATGTGACTGTGGATGGATACTTCCTACCCACAGGTAGCATGGTTGGCTATGTTACGTGCCCAATCTTGCGTACTCTGGGAAGCGGGGCATGACATGGTTCTTTTGGTATCAGAGCCATAGGTTAATTGGGTTAATTCTTTGTAGTTGGGTATTGCACCCGATACACGAATCATAATACCCGTGATTAGGAAACATGTCCTGCCACCTTGACCGTTTTACCATCCTTGAATCATTCTTCCGGATCATGTCGACATGCAAACTTACTTTGCATTGTCAACTCGAAAACCTAATTTCTTGTTATCTCTAGGACTTAGGCGACTTGGGTGGAGTTAAGTAATTGCGGCTATGATACCGCGGCATAGCTACAATGCAGTACTCTATTTAAGTATCTTGGAGTTCTAGCCTTGATTTATATATTGAATCTATCATCATGCTAATGTTGTTTGTTTTGATTTCAGGACCATGGCAGATAAGAATTTCAAGACGTATCAGAGGCGCGTGGATGAAGCCGCCATGTTAGGAGTGATACGTGGGATGTTGGAGAATCAGAAAAGGCAAACTGAGCTGATCCAGCAGCAAGCAGATTCATTTCAGGAGGGTTTGCAGGACATTCGGCAGTCTGTAAACACCGCTGTAGCGAAGCCAGTTGACCGAGTAGGGACCGTGGCAGATTTCAGACGGTTGGGTCCTACTACTTTCACTGGTCTGGAGGAGCCGTTGCCAGCCGAGCAGTGGCTAGTGGACACGGAGAATTTACTGATTGCGGCATAGATCCCAGAAGACAAGAGAGTTGATGTGGTGCGCATTCAGCTGGTGGATTACGCCCGAGAGTGGTGGCTTGTGGAGGAGACCCGCTTGTCCAAGCCAATCAGTTGGGCGGATTTCTCTAAAAGTTTCCTGGAGAAGTTCTTCCCGCGGACTGCACGGGAAGAAATGGAAGAGAAATTTATTGGACTGAGGCAAAATGGAGCAGCTGTGGATGTACATGCAGCGGAATGGACGAGACTCAGCCGCTTCGCTGGACCCTTAGTCGCCAAGGAGGCAGACAGGGCGCGAAGGTTCTTGCGCAGTTTGGATGTGGACATCCAGAGACAGATCGTCTTCCTGGGTTTGACCACTTTCTCGCAGGTTCTTACGGCAGCCAGAGAGCAGCAGAGTTTATCAGGATTGAAAGGGAACCTTCAGCATACAGCAGTTGCAGCCAGGAAGCCCGTTTTTGCACCTAACCGAGATCACGGGCGCAGAGGTATTCCAGTGGACCGTCGAGGCGTAGCACCCATGAAGAAGCCTGTGGTCGTTGATCGAAGAAAGAGCATGAATTGTAACTACTGCAATTTACCGGGCCACATGCAAAAGGATTGTCGAAGGAGGCTGGGACTTTGTTTGGTTTGTGGAGCGACTGATCACGCAGTTGGTGCCTGTCCGTCGAAGCTTCGCACGAGAGATGATATACAGAAGCCTCCGCAGAGACCGTTCCAAGGGCAGAAACAGCTGACTCAAGGACCTAATCAGGCTCGAGCTTTCACGTTGACAGCTGAGGAAGCTAAGGCATCAGGAGAAGTGGTTTCAGGTACTTTACTCGTTCATGGTTTTCCCGCATTGGCATTATTTGATTCCGGAGCATCCCACTGTTTTATGTCATCCAAATTTATAACTACACACTCGATTACCTGCATGACCCTGTCTAGTTTCTGGGACATACACACTGGGAATGGGAAAATCATAGCTAGTAAGGAATGTAGAGATTGTACAGTTGTTGTTTGCGGACGAGAGCTTTTTGCAGATTTCTTGGTGATAGATACGGGCAGTTATGAAGTAGTCTTGGGAATGGATTTTCTTGGCACTTTCCACGCACACATTGACTGTAGGGCAAGGAAAGTAATTTTCCAGATTCCCGGACACCCTGAGTTTACTTTCACTGGAGGAAGCAGCTCTGTCGGGCCAGTCGAGTTTAGGGCTAGGCCGACAAACAGTGTTCTTGCGACAATGGAAGTGGATAGTAATGAAGAGCCGGCAGTTGTTCGTGACTTTATGGATGTGTTTGAAGATATATCAGGCTTACCGCCGAAGCGAGATGTGGAGTTTGCGATTGACCTTATTCCTGGTGCAGCGCCAGTATCAAAATCTTATTATCCGATGGCACCGGTGGAATTGGAGGAAGTTAAGAAACAAGTTGGTGAATTACTCGAGAAAGGTTGGATTCGAAGCAGCAACTCGCCTTGGGGAGCTCCAGTTCTTTTAGTAAAGAAGAAGGATGGCACGAGAAGGATGTGCATTGATTATCGAGAATTGAACCGGGTGACTATTAAGAATAAGTACCCGATCCCTCGCATTGGAGAACTTTTTGAGCAGCTTAGTGGCGCGAGGGTATTCTCGAAACTGGATTTGCGATCAGGATATCATCAGGTCCGAGTGAAAGCAGAAGACATTTGCAAGACGGCGTTTCGAACTCGATATGGACATTTCGAGTATCTAGTAATGCCCTTCGGAGTAACGAATGCGCCGGCAATATTCATGGATTTGATGAACAGGGTCTTTTCACCATTCTTAGACCAGTTTATTGTGGTATTCATTGACGATATTCTGGTATACTCAAAGAGTCCGGAGGAGCACGCTGAGCATTTAAGGATCGCACTGCAGACGCTGAGACAAGAGAAATTGTTTGCGAAGATGAGTAAGTGCGAATTCTGGCTGGAAGAGGTGAAGTTTCTGGGGCATGTTGTGTCGGGCGATGGAATCGCCGTTGATCCCGAGAAGATTACAGCAGTTCGAGATTGGCCAACTCCAAAGAATGTTGCGGAGATAAGAAGTTTTCTTGGACTCGCCGGATACTACAGGAGATTTGTGGAGAACTTCGCTCGTTTGGCAGAGCCGTTAACCAAGCTTACGCGTAAGGAGGTACGGTTTGTTTGGACGGATGGATGTGCATTGGCCTTCGAGACGTTGAAGCAAAAGTTGATAACCGCCCCGATCCTGACCGTACCAGATAATTCAGGAGGACTGGTGATTCACAGCGACGCATCCGGAAAAGGATTGGGATGTGTTTTGATGCAGAATGGGAAAGTCGTCGCTTACGCATCGAGACAACTGAAGACTCATGAGAAGAATTATCCGACTCATGACTTGGAGCTTGCAGCCGTGATCTTCGCCTTGAAAATTTGGAGACATTACCTTTTAGGCGAGAGGGTCGAAGTCTTTACAGATCACAAGAGTCTGAAGTATGTGTTCACTCAGAAGGAGTTGAACATGAGGCAACGCAGATGGTTGGAGCTGATGGCCGACTACGACCTTGATCTTAAGTACCATCCGGGAAAAGTTAACGTCGTGCCGGATGCGCTTAGTCGGTTACCAGCAATTCAGGTATTGACCGCACAAAAGGAGATCATTGCGGATTTTCAGAGATTTGACTTGGAGGTTGTGCTACCACATGCTACGGGACAGTTGATGCAGTTGCAAGTACAGTCGTCCTTAGTTGAGAAGATTAAAGCGTCACAATCGCAGGATCCTAGACTGCAAAAGTTTCGAGAGCAGGTTGAAGCCGGACTGCGAACCGATTTACTGATCCATGAAGACGGTTCGTTGAGATATGGTAGCCGTGTGTGTGTGCCTAGAGGAGATGTGCGTGAAGAGCTTATGAAGGAGGCACACAGTTCAGCTTACTCTGTACATCCAGGAGGGACAAAGATGTACCGAGATATTCGACAGCACTTCTGGTGGGAAGGTATGAAACGAGAGATTGCTCGCTTCGTGGCTAAGTGCTTGGTGTGTCAGCAAGTCAAGGCTGAACACCAAAGGGTTGCTGGTTTGTTGCAACCACTTCCGATCCCTCAGTGGAAGTGGGAACATATAACCATGGATTTCGTGACGGCTTTACCGCGGAGTCCAAAAGGCAACAATGCCGTATGGGTGATTGTCGATCGGTTGACCAAGGCAGCTCACTTTATTCCTTTTCGGGTTGGTCAATCGACGGAGACTTTGGCAGAGCGATACATGCAGGAGATTGTCAGATTGCATGGAGTGCCGGTAAGCATCGTATCCGATCGGGATACTCGGTTCTTGTCGCACTTCTGGAGGAGTTTACAAGAAAGTTTGGGGACTCGATTGAAGTTTAGCACAGCTTATCATCCTCAGACTGATGGGCAATCGGAGAGAACGATCCAGACCCTTGAAGATATGTTGAGGGCTTGCATGTTGGACTTCAAAGGTTCTTGGGAGGATCATCTACACCTGGTGGAGTTTTCGTACAACAATAGCTTCCAAGCGACTATTCAGATGGCTCCGTTTGAAGCGTTGTATGGTCGTAAGTGCCGTTCACCTGTTTGCTGGGATGATGTTGGTGAACGAAGGTTACTAGGACCAGATTTGGTAGTTCAGACAGTCGAGAAGGTGAATACAATCAGGAGGCATATGAAGGCAGCTCAAGACAGACAGAAAAGTTGGGCCGACACGTCAAGAAGACCTCTAGAGTTCGCCGTGGGTGATTTGGTATTCCCGAAGATATCACCGACTAGAGGGGTGATTCGCTTTGGGAGTCGGGGAAAGCTTAGTCCCCGATTCGTTGGACCCTTCGAGATATTGGAGCGTGTTGGAGAGGTAGCGTACCGTTTGGCGTTACCACAGTCATTGGCAGGAGTGCACGATGTGTTTCATGTATCTCAGCTACGGAGGTATGTCCGAGATGAAACTCACGTCTTGGATCATTCGGAGTTGACTGTACGGGAGGACCTAACTTTTGAGGAACGACCAGTTGAAATCAAGGATCGAAGAGAAAAGGTTCTTAAGAACAAGGTTATCCCTCTTGTGCTAGTTTCTTGGGGTAATCGATCGCATGGAGAATCCACTTGGGAGCGAGAAGACGAGATCCGGCAGAAGTTTCCTCACCTTTTTCTGTAGCTATCTATCTTGTATTCTTGGAATTTCGAGGACGAAATTCTTTTTGTAGTTGGGTATGATGTAACACCCGAGCCCAATAATACTATTTCTTTTGCTAGTTGAGTGTTATACATTGCTCATTCCAATTATCCTGATTGTTTGGTGTTTATTGCTAAATTTTAACCGGTTAAGTCATTTCGGCACATAACAAATTTTAACACCTAAAATGAAATTAAAAATATCCATGTTGGCCTACTCGTCGCCACTAGTCGCGTGGTAGCGTCCGCGTGTCGAGATTCCGTCCCGTTCGGTGAAACGGGCAAGTTTGGACGACTACGTGCGCGTGCAAGTGTCCGACTTGGGGGCATGCATTTTAATCATTAAACACCTCTTTTCAAAATTTGGAACTCGCTTAAAATCCTATAATTTGAATTTGAAACATTTGGGCGCAAACCGGGCGCGATTTGGAAATGTTTCATTTAGCGCCGAAAAACCCATTTAATTAAATATATTTTAAAACTATAAAATATTTAACTGTTTTAATTCTAACGTTCAAATCTCTTTAAAAATCTTTCTTCAAAAATTTCCTTTCAACTCCCAGCCAAAGCCAATCACGAGGGGCTAAAACCCTCGTGGGCCCCGCCAACCCATCTCTCTCTCTCCGTCTCTTTCTATCTCTCTCTAATCTCCTTCTCTCTCTATCTCTAAAATCTCTCTCCCTCTCTCTAATAATCTTCTCTCTCTCTCTCTCTATACTGTTCCTCGTCCTCACCAAAGCAACACGAAACCTCACCGAACCCTAACCCTAGCTTCGTCGTGCCGTCGCCGTCGACCTCCCCGCGACCTCGCCGTCGCCGTCCTCGCCTCCTCAGCATCAACTGCTCGACGTCCTCCTCTTCTCCAGCCTTCCGCGCCTGCAACCCAACCCCCCGACGCCACCACCAGCCGCAGATCTCGCCGTCGCCGCCGCCTCCCATCGCCGACGACGCCAGAGACTTCCTCCCTTCACCCTCGTCCCGACCTCGTCGTCTTCTTCCTCCTCCCCTCGCCGGACCACCACCAACCCGAGCCCAACCCCCATCGCCTAACCCTCTGGTTCGCCGGAAAAGGGACACCGTCGACCCCCTCGTCGTCGCCAGCACACCAACGACCACCTCCTCTCCTCCCTGCAATCTGGGCCAGGCTAGAACCTCTCCCCTATTCGCTGCACCCTGATCCAGCCACCTCAAACCCTTGCCGCGCCACTGTTCCTCGCCGCCGGCGCCCCATCGCCGTCGAGCCCGTCGTGGTTGCCCCCTGGTTCTTCCCTGTAAGCATCCCTTTAGCTTTCCATTCATGTAAAACCCCCTCGCTGGTCTTTGTTTACGTATATCGTGTTTGCTAACTTCGTCGCCTTTTGACTTTCGCCGGATTCCGACCGTGCCGTCGTTTGGACCCGACGCTCCAGCAAAGTACTCTGGTCCGTGTGGTCCCGCTGTTCGCTGTTAGGACTCGATCCGTGGCCCGTGCACCCGTCTCGTGTTTTCCGCCGACGTTGCATTCGCGTTTTCCGGTTTGCGAAACCGTCGAGGCAAGTATCCGAATACTTGCTCTAACATGCTAGTATACAAGATCAAGTCTTGCTATACATTTCATTATCACATTACTTAAATTAACCACACAGTTGATGGTAATATCGGTATTTGGTATAACTTAGAATTGACGGTTGCAATTATCCTTAACATTAAATCAGTATAGTAGTTCTTGTAATTAATCAATCTGCTATCAACTAACTAAACCAATTAAATCGTCCTTGCTTCATTTGTTAAATCATCCATGAGACAATTATTTATGCTTTAGTTTAAATTCATGTAGCTTCATTACTTTATGTTGTTGATATTGTTTCACCTTGTGACTATTGCACCCCAAGGGTGCTTGAACCTGTTAATAAAGATAATGCAAAGCACCATTGTGATTAAGTGACTATTAGTGCTGTTTACTTTAAATTCTTACTGCTGTATACCTGTTGAGAGCACACACTCGATCACAGTACATATTGACTCGACCCTGCTACGCCTGACACATATACTGATACACCGGACATGACACCCTGTACATACTGACTCAACCTTTTGTACTACGACCTGACTTATTACATGATCTCATGCCTAATGCCGACAAACCTGACTTGGGGTCCTCATGGACCATTCCTGCTGTCTATCCAGACAGACCTGCTTTTACCTGATTCTGTGTTGGCATTAGTCCTTGACTACTGAATACCTGACCTGACATACATAACTTGGGGGTATGGGGAAATCAAAGATGAACCTGACTTGTAACCCGACAGTTCACTACCTGTTCGAGTGTACACATTCCTGTTTTGTGCCTAGCGGCATGTCTCGGTTTCGGCCGAGAATATTGTGGCCGTGATCCCGGGTATGTACGGGGTACTACCGAGTGTACACTTTCCTGCTTTGTGCCTAGCGGCATGTCTCGGCTGCAGCCGAGAATATTGTGGCCGTGGTCCCGGGTATGTACGGGATACTATTGAGTTACATCGACGATTCATCAATTGATTTCAAAGACTATAGAGTAGAAACCTGATAGGACAGTTTAGTTACCACTGCACATTACCTTGCACTCCTATTTCATAGTACTGCTTACTCATATTCATACCTGCATTGCTTATTACCATATTCATGTTATATTATTGGTTGACATGACGCGCTGACGTCTGGGTTTTGCATGGCCCAGATTCCTTACCACTGTCGACGACCGAGCAGGAGCACTTCAGCCAGCAGGCTGATCTGTGAGTTCCATAGTGATTAGTTTATTTATTTCATTTCATTTCCAGATGTGAGCCCGCATTATGGGACGTACTGTTTATTTATTGTATTGGATCATTTGCTTCCGCACTATTGTTTATTGACTCTTGTTATTATGGATTTGGACATGTGTTAGATTAGTTTATTTATATTGTTCTTGATATCTCTACAACCGTAATGTGACTGTGGATGGATACTTCCTACCCACAGGTAGCATGGTTGGCTATGTTACGTGCCCAATCTTGCGTACTCTGGGAAGCGGGGCGTGACATAAATGGAGAGGATTTAAACTTGAATGCCTTTAGATAAATGTTCATAAGATAACGGTTATTACAATAAAACCATTGGATCACGAATGTGTACAATCGAAAAAGTCACGGGTTGACATATTCACGTCGATAAATAATGGAGAGGACGTGAATTTGAATGTCTATTGATAAATATCCATAAGAGGGAGGTAATTGGGCATATAAAAATAGTGAAATTACGGGAAAACAGGTGTACAATCGAAAGAGTCACGGGTTGACATAAAAATGACGATCAAATAATGGAGAGGACGTGGATTTGAAAGTCTATTTATAAATAACCAAAGGAGGGCAGTAATAGGGCATTTAAAAATAGCGAAATTAAGAGGAAATATGTGTACAATCGAAAGAATCATGGGTTGGCATATACACGTCGAACTAATAATAGAGAGGACTTGAACTTAAATGTCTTTCGATAAATGTCAATAGGGCGACAGTTATAGTAACATAATCAGTGGATCGTGAATGAGTACAATCGAAAAGTCATGGAATGACATAGTCACGTCGATCAAATAATGGAGAGGATTTGAGCTTGAATGTCTATTCATAAATGTCCATAGGAGAAATGGATAAGAACCGAATCAATAATAGGTGCATATTTTTTATACATACGAGTTTGAGAACATTATAAAAAGACAATAATTAAGATTGTATGTACAATAAATCACTAAGGAATAAAGGTTAAGACAGTCATAGACAAAAGAATCAATGATAGGTGCATTTGGAAATGGATTCAGAAATTTGAAAGCAGTAATAATAAGGAAATCTACTTAGAAATTTAAAATTTAGAATAAAAAATAGAATTAAGTTATTTTAAAGAACAAGACAAGTGAAAAGGCTTTAGATAACTTTATAATGCTTTTAAAAATAGTGAAACTTAGAAAAATTATGTGACAATCAAAAGAATCACGCGTTGACATATACCCATCGATCTAAAAATGGAGAGAATTGAACTTGGATGCCTTTAGATAAATGTTCATAAAACAACGATTATAGAAAAAAAGTCATGGGTTCACATATTCACATTGATCAAATAATGGAGAGGACGTGGATTTCAAAGTCTATTGATGAATGTCTATTTGTGGGCGGTTATAAGAACAGAATTACAGAATCGATGATTGGTGAAAATTGTTGTAGACGCGAGTTGGAGGACATTAGAAAAAGACAATAGTTAATCCCGTAGGAAGATTAAATATTGACAAGAAAACGGTTATTGAAACTGAACCATTGGATATTGAATGTGTGCAATTAAAAAGTCACGGGTTGACATATTCATATTGATCAAATAATGGAGAGGAGAGGACGTGGATTTGAAAGTCTATAGATAAATGTCCATAGGAGGATGGTAATGGTGAATTTAAAAATAGTGAATTAAGGGGAAATATGTATACAATCGAAAGAGTCACAGGTTGACACACACACGATGAAATAATAATAGAGTGGACTTGAACTTGAATGCCTTTTGATAAATGTCAACAGAACGACGGTTATAGTAACATAATCAGTGGATCATGAATGTGTACGATCGAAAAGTCGTGGGTTCACATAGTCGCGTCGATCAAACAATAGAGAGGACTTGAACTCGAATGTCTATTCATAAATGTTTATAGGAGGAACGGTTATAGGAACCAAATCAATAGTATGTGCATATTTTTTATAGACACGAGTTTGAGAACATTAGGAAAAGACTAATTAAACCTGTGTAAATTAAATCAGTAAGGAATCAAGATTAAAACGGTCTTAGAAAGGAGAATCAATGATAGGTGATATAGAAATGGATTCAGAAATTTGGAAGTAGTAATAATCCGGAAGTAGATTCGAAAATCTAAAATTTAGATTAAACAAATAGAATTATGTCATTTTAAAGAACGAGACAAGAGAAAAGCCTTAAAATAACTTTATAGTGCAATTAAAAATAGTGAAACTAAAGAAAAATGCATGTACAAACAACAAGAGTCACAGCTTGACATATACACGTCGATCTAAAAATGGAGAAGACTTAAACTTGAATGTTTTTAAATAAATGCTCATTAGACAACAAATATTGGAACAGAACCATTGGATATGAATGTGTATAAGAGAAAAAGTCACGGGTTGACATATTCACGTCTATCAAATAATGGAGATGATGTGGATTTGAAAGACTATTTATAAATGTCTAAAGGAGGACGGATTAGTGTATTTAAAAATAGTGAAACTAAGATGAAATATGTACAATCGAAAGAGCCACAGGTTAACATATACACGTCGATGAAACAATGGAAAGGACGTGGATTTAAGAGGTTATTGATAAATGTCCAAAGGAGGGCGATAATAATGCATTTAAAAATAGTGAAATTAAGAGGAAATAAGTGTATAGTCGAAAAAGTCATGGGTTGACATACATACGTCGAACTAATAATGGAGAGAACTTGAACTTAAATGCCTTTTTGATAAATGTCAATGGAACGACGATTATAAGAACATAATTTCTGGATCATGAATGAAGACAATCAAAAAATCAAGGGTTGATATAGTCACGTCGATCAAATTATGGAGAGGACTTGACCATAGGAGGAACGGTTATAGAAAGTGATTGATAACAGGTGCAATTTTTTTGTAAGCATGAGTTTGAGGACATTATGAAAAGACAATAATTAAACCTGTAGGTAGATTAAATCAGTAAGGAATCAAGATTAAAAGGATCAATGATGGGTGAATATGGAATGGATTCAGAAATTTAAAAGTATTAATAATAAGTAAATAGATTAGTAAATCTAAAATTTCGATAAATAAAAAATAGAATTAAGTCATTTCAGACAACGAGACAATAGAAAAGGATTAAAATAACTTTATGGTGCACTTAAAATTAGTGATACTAAGGAAAAATACGTACACAATCAATAGAGTCACGGGTTGACATATACACGTCGATCTAAAATTGGGGAGGACTTAAACTTGAATGCTTTCAGATAAATGTTCATAAGAGAACGATTATTGGAACAGAACCATCGGATCATGAATGTGTACAATCGAAAAGGTCAAGGGTTGACATATTCACGTCAATCAAATAATGTAAAGAACGTGGATTTGAAAGCCTATTGATAAATGTCCATAGGAGAGGGATAATAATGCATTTAAAAAAATGAAATTAAAAGGAAATATGTGTACAATCGAAAGAGTCACGGGCTGACATATACACGTCGATCAAATAATGGAGAGGAAAGCCTACTGATAAATGTCCAAAAGATGGCGGTAATAGTGCATTTAAAAATAGTGAAATTAAGGGGAAATATTTGTATAATCGAAAGAGACATTGGTTGACATATACACGTCGAACTAATAATGGATAGGACCTGAAGTTAAATGCCTCTTGATAAATTTCAATAGAATGACGGTTATAAGAATATAATCAGTGGCTCATGAATGAGTACAATCGAAAAGTCACAGGTTGAATATAATCAGTGGCTCATGGAGAGGACTTTACTTGAATGTCTATTCATAAATGTCCATATGAGAAAAGGATAAGTACTAAATCAATAGTAGGAGCATATTTTTTATGGACATGAGTTTGAGAACATTATAAAAATAAAATAATTAAGAAAGTAGGTACATTAAATCACTAAGGAATCGGGGTTAAGACAGTTATAGACAGGAGAATCAATGATAAGTGCATTTGGAAATGGATTTAGAAATTTGAAAGTAGTAATAATAAGGAAATAGACTTAGAAATTTAAATTTTAGATTAAAAATAGATTTAGGTCAATTTAAAGAACAATACAAGTGAAAAAGCTTTAGATAACTTTATAGTGCATTTAAAAATTAGTGAAACTAAGGAAAAATACATGTACAATCAAAAGAGTCATGGGTTGACATATATACGTCGATCTAAAAATGGAGAGGACTTTAACCTGAATGCCTTTAGATAAATGTTCATAAAACAACGATTATAGCAACAGAACCATTGGATCATGAATGTGTACAATCGAAAAGTCATGGGTTGACATATTCACGTCGATCAAATAATAGAGATGACGCGGATTAGAAAGTTTATTTATAAATTTCCATAGAAGGGCGGATATAGAAACAATACTGCAGTATCGATGGTTGGTGCAAATTGTTGTAGACACGAGTTGGAGGACATTAGAAAGACATTAGTTAATCCCGTAGGAAGATTAAATGTTCATAAGATAATGGTTATTGGAACAGAACCATTGGATCATGAATGTGTAAAATCGGAAAAGTCACGTGTTTACGTATTCATGTCGATCAAATAACGGAGAGGACATGGCTTTGAAAGTCTATGGATAAATGTCCATAGGAGGGCGGTAATAGGAACAGAATTACAGAATCGATGGTTCGTGCAAATTGTTGTAGACACGAGTTGGAGGACATCAGAAAAAGGCATTAGTTAATCCCGTAAGAAGATTAAATGTTCATAAGACAACAGATATTGGAACATTATGAAAAGACAATAATTAAACCTTATTATACATTAAATAGGTAAGGAATCTCGATTAAGACGGTCATAGCAGGAGAATCAATGATAGGCGCATATAGAAATGGATTCAGAAATTTGGAAGTAGTAATATTCCGAAAATAGATTCGAAAATCTAAAATTTAGATTAAAAAATAGAATTATGTCATTTTAAGGAACGTGGCAAGATAAAAGGCTTAATATAATTGTATAGTGCAATTAAAAATAGTGAAACCAAGGAAAAATACGTGTACAATCAACAAGAGACGTGGTTTGATATATACACGTCGATCTTAAAATGGAGAGGACTTAAACTTGAATGCCTTTAAATAAATGTTCAATAGACAACAGTTATTGGAACAGAACTATTAGATAATGAATGTGTACAATCGAAAAAGTCACGGGTTGACATATTCACCTCGATCAAATAACGGAGAGTACGTGGATTTGAAAGTCTATTGTTAAATGACCATAGGAGGGCAGTATAAGTGCATTTAAAAATAGTGAAATTAAGGGCAAATATGTACAATCGAAAGAGTCATGGGTTAACATATACATGTTGATCAAACAATGGAGAGGACATGGATTTGAAAGGCTATTGATAAATGTCCAAAGGATGGCGATAATAGTGCATTTAAAAATAGTGAAATTATAGAGAACTATATATGCAACCGAAAGAGTCAATGGTTGACATTTACACGTCAAACTGATAATAAAGAGGACTTGAACTTGAATGCCTTTTTTGATAAATGTCAATAGAATGACGGTTATAAGAACATAATCGGTGGATCATGAATGTGGACAATCGAAAAATCACGGGTTGACATAGTCACGTCAATCAAATAATGGAGAGGACTTTAGCTGGGATGTCTATTTATAAATGTCCATAAAGGAATGATTATAGGAAGCGAATCATTTGTAGGTGCAAATTTTTTGTAGACATGAGTTTGAGGACATTATGAAAAGACAATGATTAAACATGTAGGGTGAATAAATTAGTAAAGAAACAAGATTAAGACGGTCATAGTAAAAAGAATCAATAATAGATGAACATGGAAATGGATTCAGAAATTTAGAAGTATTAATAATACGGAAATAAATCCGGAAATCTAAAATTTAGATTAAAAAAGAGATTTAAGTCATTTCAAAGAATGAGATGAAAAAATGATTAAAATAACTTTATAGTGCACTTAAAAATAGTGAAACTAAGAAAAAATACGTATAAAATCAAAAGAGTCACGGGTTGATGTATACACGTTGATTTAAAAAAGAAGAGAACTTAAACTTGAATGCCTTTAGATAAATTTTCATAAGACAACGATTATTGGAACAAAACCATTGGATCATGAATGAGTACAATCGAAAAAGTCACAGGTTCACATATTCACGTTGATCTGATAATGGAGAGGATGGGGATTTAAAAGTCTATTGATAAATATCTAAAAGATGGTGGTAATATATGTACAATCGAAAGATTCATGGTTTGACATATACACGTCGATCTAATAATGGAGAGGACATGGATTTGAAAGTCTAATGATAAATGTCTAAAGGATGGCGGTAATAGTGCATTTAGAAATAGTGAAATTAAGGGGAAAATATGTGTATAATCGAAATAGTCATGGGTTGACATATACATGTCGAACTAATAATGGAGAGGACCTGAACTTATATGCTTTTTGATAAATGTCAATAGGATGGCGGTTATAAAAACATAATCAGTGGCTCATGAATGAGTATAATCGAAAAGTCAGGGGTCAACATAGTCACGTCGATCAAATAATGGAGAGGATTTGAGCTTGAATGTCTATTTATAAATGTTCATAAGAGAAACGATTATAGGAAGCGAATCAATAATTAATGCATATTTTTAGTTGACACTAGTTTGAGAACAATGTGACAAGACAATAATTAAACTTCCAGATTAAATTTGTAAGGAATCAAGATTAAGATAGTCATAGTAAAAGAATCAATGATAGGTGAAAATGGAAATGGATTCAGAATTTTGGAAGTAATAATAATACGGAAATAGATTTAAGTCATTTTAAAGAACAAGACAAGAGAAAAGTCATAAAATAACTTTATAGTGCAATTAAAAATAGTGAAACTAAGGAAAAATACGTATATAATCAAAAGAGTCACTGGTTGATATATACACGTCGATCTAAAAATTGAGAGGACTTAAATTTGAATGTCTTTAGATAAATATTTATAAGAAAACGATTATTGGAACAGAACCATAATAAATGTCTACAATCGAAAAAGTCGCGGGTTGGCATATTCACGTCG
Organism: Agapanthus africanus; assembly: GCA_030015575.1. Taxonomy (NCBI): domain Eukaryota; kingdom Viridiplantae; phylum Streptophyta; class Magnoliopsida; order Asparagales; family Amaryllidaceae; genus Agapanthus; species Agapanthus africanus. Next base: position 307,925,652 of record CM057339.1, read on the forward strand.
ATCAAATAATGGTAATAATGCATTTAAAAAAGTGAAATTAAAGGGAAATATGTGTACAATCAAAATAGTCATGGGTTGACATATACACGATCAAATAATGGAGAGGATGTGTATTTGAAAGTCCATTGATAAATGTTCAATAAAGGCAGTTATAGGAACAAAATTACAAAATTGATAGTTGGTGCAAATTATTGTAGACACGAGTTGGAGGACATTAGAAAAAGACATTAGTTAATCCCGTAGGAAGATTAAATTTTGATAACATAACAACTATTAGAATATAACCATTTGATCATGAATGTGTATAATGGAAAAGTCACGGGCTGACATATTCACGTCAATCAAATAATAGAGAGGACATAGATTTGAAAGTCTATTGATAAATGTTCATAAGAGGGTGGTAATAGTGCATTTAAAAATAGTGATATTAAAGGGAAATATGTGTACAATCGAAAAGGTCATGGGCTGATATATACACGTCAATTAAATAATAGAAAGGACGTGGATTTGAAGTCTATTGATAAATGTTCATAGGAGGGCAGTAATTGTGCATTTAAAAATAGTGAAAGGAAAAATATGTGTACAATCGAAAGATTCATGGGTTGACATATACACGTCGAACTAATAATGGAGAAGACCTGAACTTAAATGCCATTTGTTAAATTTCAATAGGATGACGGTTATAGGAACATAATCAGTGGATCATGAATGAGTACAATCGAAAAGACACGGGTTGACAGTCACGTCGATCAAATAATGGAGAGGACTTGAGCTTGAATATCTATTCATAAATATCCATAGGAGAAACGGATAAGAACCAAATCAATAGTAGATGCATATTTTTTATGGACACGAGTTTGAGAACATTATAAAAGACAATAATTAGGCCTGTAGATATATTAAATCACTAAGGAATCAGTATTGCGACAGTCATGGACTGGCAAATCAATGATATAAGCATTTGGAAATGAATTCAGAAATTTGAAAGCACTAATAATAAGGAAATATACTCAGAAATTTAAAATTTAGATTAAAAAATAGATTTAGGTCAATTTAAAATACAAGACAAATGAAAAAGCTTTAGATAACTTTATAGTGCATTTAAAAATAGTGAAACTAAGGAAAAATACGTGTACAATTAAAAGAGTCACATGTTGACATATACACGTTGATCTTAAAATGGAAAGAATTTGAACTAGAATGCCTTTAGATAAATGTTCATAAAACAACGATTATAGCAACAGAACCATTGGATCATGAACGTGTACAATCGAAAAGTCATGAGTTCATATATTCACGTTGATCAAATAATAGAGAGGGCGTGGATTTGAAAGTTTATTGATAAATATCCATAGAAGGACGAATATAGGAAAAGAATTACAGAATCGACCGTTGGTGCAAATTGTTTTGGACACGAGTTGGAGGACATTAGAAAAAGGAATTAGTTAATCCCGTAGGAAGATTAAATGTTTATAAGACAGTGGTTACTATAACAGAACCACTGGATCATGAATATATAAAATTAAAAAGTCACGGGTTGACATATTCACGTTGATCAAATAATGGAAATGATATGTATTTGAAAGTCTATTGATAAATGTTCATAAGAGGGCAGTAATAGTGCGTTTAAAAATAGTGAAATTAAGGGGAAATACGTCTACAATTGAAAAGTTCATGCGCTGACATATACACGTTGATTAAATAATGGGGAGGACGTGGATTTGAAAGTCCATTGATAAATGTCCATAGGATGGTGGTAATAGTGCATTTAAAAATAGAGAAATTAAGGAAAAATATGTGTACAATCGAAAGAGTCCTGGGTTGACATACACACGTTGAACAAATAATGGAGAGGACTTGAACTTGAATGCTTTTTGGTAAATGAAAATAGGACGACGGTTATAGGAACATGATTAGTGATCATGAATGTGTACAACTGAAAAGTCACGGGTTGACATAGTACCGTCGATCAAATAATGGAGAGGACTTGAACTTGAATGTCTATTCATAAATGTCCATAGGTAGAACGGTTATAGGAACTGAATTAATAGTATGTGCATATTTTTTGTAGACATGAGTACGAGCACATTATGAAAAGACAATAATTAAACATGTAGGTAGATTATATCAGTAAAGAATCAAGATTAAGATGGCCATAGACATGAGAATCAATGATAAATGCATATGGAAATAGATTTAGAAATTTGGTGGTAATTATACGGAAATAGATTCGTTAATCTAAAAGTTAGATAAAAAATTAAATTTAAGTCATTTCAAAGAACAAGACAAGAGATAAGGCTTAAAATAACTTCATAATGTATTAAAAAATAGTGAAACTAAGGAAAAATATATGTATAATCAAAAGAGTAACGGGTTGGTATATACACGTCCATCTAAAAATGGAGAGGACTTAAGCTTGAATGAGTTTAAATAAATGATCATTAGATAATGGTTATTGGAACAGAACCTTTGGATCATGAATGTGTACAATCGAAAAAATCACGGTTTGACATATTCATTCCGATCAAATAATGGAGAGGACGTGGATTTGAAAGTCTACTGATAAATCACGGGTTGGCATATTCATCACGACCGTGGAATCTGTTTTTCGTTCGAGGCTAAAACGAAACACGGAAATCCTAGTATATCCACTATTCTCATTTGTGTTGCTTCTGCTGTGATCTGTGATGTTTATCATTGCGTGAGACGAATGGCTATATATAGATTATATATAATAAGCGTTGCTTATGTTTTGCATTTGTGCTAGTCCTGTCCCCGCCTTGCTGTAAGTTAAGTAACCTTACGGTGAATACCCGGGACCCTATGGCAAATGCGGATGGCATAAACGTACGTTCTATTTACGTTTCTTTTGCAATGATAGAGTTAATTGATGGGACCACATTAATTCTAATTAGTGCAAAGAAACAAACCAAAAGTTTAAAGTTGTTAGAACAATTTAAAAACAACTTTTAAATATGGATCCTAAACCACTCCTTTTAAAAGCCATTCGGTTCCTTTGACTATATCAAGTTCATTATGTTCATGGTTTTTGCCAAAACCAGTCGTAGCCCTCCATCATTTCAGATAGGTATCCACTAGCATTCAAGCTATGTATTTTGACCTTCACCAAAGCATAGTGAATGGTAACTAATGGATATTTATCTATAGTATAGATAGATGCATTAATCTAGGACAGACGTACAACCATTTTGGCCTTCGTTAGGGTTTGTACGAATGTTTCTAGGTTAACCAGGACAATGACAGGTAGAACTTGACTTGCGACTTATGATATTTTGGCCTTCGTCAAGGTCATAAGCGCTTGGGGCAAAAACCACATCGGGAGTTTCAAAGGAAAAGGAAACCTGCTAGTTTTGCATACCTTCCGGAGTGCAATGATTTTGGTAGGATTTCTTCAAAGTTATCACACAATGATAGTTTGATCCCGATCCCATGGTGACTAATTATTATTACTTTTCGGGAGATTTTTTCACTTTACGATCAATGCAACAACCCGTAGGTGTCTAAAAAGGTGTTAGCAGGGCAACGCTTCCAGGAAAAAGAGGTTATGTAATTAAGGAATATCACGAAAGCGTTGTAAAACCTCCCTCGAAATACCGACACTCACCTGGCCAAAAGGTTAAAGCAAGAATTGTAACGTGGGATTAATCCCGACTAATTCTTCTTTTATGGTTTGAAGGAGAATTCAAGAAAACAGTGGGAGACATCTTGTTTAGATAAACTAAAAAACAATCTAAACTTGCAAGAGCATCTATGCTGAGTGTTCCTTCTCTCTGTGTTTCTTCTTTCTCCTAATTGCAGCGACCAAGATGGTCGGGCTTAAGTTACTATTAGATAAAAACATATTGATGGGGCCGAACTATAAAGATTGGTTAAAGAATGTCTAAATGGCCATTACTTATGATAAGCTGGGCTACCTCTTTACTACTAATGCTCCCGCCGTTTCAGGTCCAAATTCCACTGTCGCGGACATTGAGATCCATAAGACTTTGGATATTGACTGTGCAAAAGCGAAGTGTCTCGTGCTGGCCTCCATAGATAATAAACACCGGAGACGGCATGAGAAGGTGGACTTAGCTTCCATCTTCTTTCATATCAAAGATTTATATGGAGATCAATCTCGTATCATAAGATACGAGACCTTGAAGAAGATTTTTTAGGCGAGATTGGCTATCGGGTCATATGTAGGAGACCACGTCATTAAGATGATCAGCCTCATTGAAGAGCTCGCGGACCTTGGGACCACGTTGGAGAACGAGTTATACACGGACTTGATTATACAGTCCCTCTCCTCTACCTATGCCCAGATTATATTGAATTTCAATATACAAGGAAAGGAAGTTACAATTTCAGAGCTGCTCAACATATTGAGGAGTGCAGAGGGCACCCTAAAGAAATCCAGAAGCTCTGCTTGTTGGGGAACCTTCTTCCTTTAAATCCAAGGCGAAAGCCAAAAGGAAGAAGAAGAAAGTCCCCACCAAACTGAAAGACGGTGTCGTTAAGATACAGGAGAAAGGCAAGGCAAAAGTTGAGGGGCCAATAGTGGCAAAGGAGGAATGCTTTTATTGTCATAAGAAAAGTCATTTGGAAGAAGGACTGCAAGGCTTGGAAAGCCAAGAACCAGGATTCGAAGCAAGTTGTGGTTTTAGCTTCAGGTGTGTTTATGATTGAGAACTGTTTGTCAATAAACTCTACTTCCTGGGTATTGGATACTGGTTCAGGATCTCATATCTGTAATTCTTTACAGGCATTGAGAAGCCGTAGAGTTTTGAAGGCCGGTGATACGACCTTCAGGGTTGCAAACGGAGCGAGCATGGATATTGTTTCCGTAGGGGAATATCACCTAGGATTGATAAGTGGAAACATTTTGATTTTGTGCAACTGTTTTTTGTACCTACTATGACATGTAATATCATTTTTGTATCTTTACTATCTAAAAAAGTTATTATTTTACATTTGTAAGTGATGCTGTTAACATTTAACTTAATCATAGCTTGATTGGGGCTGGTACACTAGACAACGGTATAAACGTATTAAATCAATATCAAGTTTTCAATGTCCATAACACACTTAAAAGAAAGACTCCAGAATTAAATCAAGTTTTCTTATGGCATTGTAGACTAAATAATATCAATGAAACACGGTTGACGAAGTTACATAAAAATGGATATTTGGATCCGTTTGAGTATCTATCTTATGTAATTTGGCAATCATGTATCAAAGTAAAGATGACAAAGACTCCGCTCACTGGACACGGAGAAAGAGCTACCGAGCTCTTGGGACTCATACACAGCGACGTGTGAGGTCCAATGTCTACACATGCAAGAAGTGGTTTTCCTACCTTATTACTTTTACCGATGATTTCTCTAGGTATGGACATGTATTTTTGATGAAACATAAATACGAGGCCCTTAAGAAATTCTAGGAGTACAAGAATGAAATGGGAAAACAAACAGACAAAAGTATCAACCACGGTCTATTACTGAAACCTTAGTAGAACCCGAAGTTTCAAAAGAACTGGAGTAGCTGCACCATCCGCAGATCTAGTAGGTAGTCTCATCCGTCTGAGAAATTCTATGGTTTTCTCGTAACAGGAGATAGAGAGGATTGCATCATCGATGATGATGAGCCTACTAGTTTTCAGCAGACCATTACGAGCAGAGACTCAGTAAAGTGGTTGGATGCTATGCGGTCTGAGATGGAATCCATCTACACCAACAAAGTTTGGATTTTGGACATTGCACCTTTAGGAGTAAAACCCGTAGGCTATAAATGGATCTTCAAAAAGAAGATTGGCGCAGATAGACAGGTTGAAACCTATAAATCTAAACTTGTAGCAAAAGGTTTTCGTCTGAGACCTGGCTTAGACTATGATAAAATCTTTTCTCCAGAGGCTATGCTTAAATCCATCCGGATCATACTTGCCATTGCTGCCTTCCATGATTATGAAATCTGGCAGATGGACGTAAAGACCGCTTTTCTAAATGGAAGTTTGAAAGAGTGGGTTTATATGGATCAGCCAGAGGGCTTCATAGAGAGCGAAAGCAGCGGAAGAGTGTGCAAGTTGCTTAAATCCATTTATGGATTAAAGCAGACATCGCGGAGTTGGAACATTTGTTTTGATGAGATGGTCAAAGAATTTGACTTTATCAAAAATATAAATGAACTATGTATTTATAAGAAAATTGTAGCAAGAATTATTGTATTCCTCGCTTTGTATGTGGATAACATTCTCTTGATAGGAGATGGCATTCTCTATATAGGAAATGACATTTCTAAGCTACAATCGGTCAAAAGTTTCTTGTCACAGAAGTACTCCATGAAAGACCTGGATGATGCTTCCTACATTCTGAGGATCGAGATCTATCGTGATAGATCTGAGAGGATGTTGGGATTTCACATTTCAGGTACATTGACACCATACTGAAGAGATTTAGTATGAAATATTCCAAGCGCGGTAATTTACCCTCTTGTCATTGAATCACCTCTCCAAAGTGATGTCTCTCAAGACTGATTTGGAGAGAGATCGCATGAGTATTATACCCTACGCTTCAACGGGTAGGATCTATAATATATGCGATGTTATGTACCAGACCGGATGTAGCTTATGCATTGAGCGTGTTAAGCTGGTATCAGTCAAACCCGGGGAGAAGCACTGGTTAGCAGTAAAGAACATTCTCAAGTACATGAGAAGGACTAAGGAGATGTTCTTGGTATATGGCAGTAAAGACCTCCAGATTGAGGCCTTCGTTGACTCCAGCTTCCAAAGTGACAAAGATGACTCTAAATCCATGTCGGATTATGTATTCACCCTCAATGGAGGGACATTCTGTTAGAAGAGCTCCAAACAGGACACCGTAGCTGACTCGACAACGGAGAAAGAGTATATCGTTGCTTATGACACCGCATAAGAAGCTGTCTGGATGAGAAAGTTCATTTCAGAACTTCAAGTGGTTCAGTCCATTGTTGACCCAATACCTTTGTATTGTGACAACAACGGGGCTATTGTTTTAGCGAACCATGGTCCCATCAGAGATCTAGACACATCTTGAGGTAGTATCACATGATCAGGGGAGCTCGTGGATCGCCGGGAGATCGAGGTGCGGAGAGAAGACACGAAGGACGGCACTGCAGATCCACTCACAAATGCCATCCTTCAGACACAGTTCGAGAGGCTATTCGAGATGATAGGTCCACGATACGCCAATACATGTCCTTAGTGGGAATTGTTAGGTATATATGCCGTAGATGCCATTATTGTATGGTACATGATTGTATATTATATTTTGGGAGCTTAGGATGTATATGTATAAGACAGTCTTGCTTAATATGATAGTTTGCTATCTTGTTTGTATCTATCTTAACATGTGTATATGTTCTTTTTACATATCGTTAATACATGTTGATAGAGCCCTTAGGATGTTTGCTTGACTACCATCGTTATGATAGCAATGATACTTGTGGGAGCTGGGTAGTTTATAAACACATCCTTGAAATTGTCCCTAGTCGTAGGATTATTGAGACTGGGCATCGATACTCCAGAGTAGACTAGTGTATATGTTTCTTATCCCTATCATGGGAGATAGCCGGTCCCGCAGCCATTGGTATATGGTACTAAAGAGAGTATACATGTGCTCATTAGCTTATGAGTTACACTGGACCTACTTTCTAGGAACTGCTATTTAGTATTATACCTATCGTCGGATACCAATTCTCTGGTGACATAAGTATAACTTAGTCCGATGACTTGACATCACCATTAGTCTCGAGTGTGTTCTCACTATACATAGATTACTACCCTACCATGGCTTTAAAGAGTCGTTCAAACCGGTAGTAGTTGGGTGCAGTCCAAAGCACTTGGTGGCAGTAGGTGATAGAAGGGATTCATTGCTCCTGGTATAGGGAGTTGATATCGCGCTGTGTATGGTTGGCCGATACTACAGATCCCTAGCCAGGACAAGTGAGATTTATTGGTAGATACACCAGTAGTTTCTTAAGTTGTATTAGGTTCCACATCGACATGATTTGTCATGCTAATTAGAGTCTGACGTTTACCACCCCCTAGGCCCGATATGCGATACTCTTTGTCACGCCCCGCTTCCTAGAGTGCGCTAAGATCGGCACGTGACAGAGCCAACCATGCTACCTGTGGCTAGGAAACATCCCTCCACAGTCACATCACGGCTGTCTATAGGATATCAAGAACAGTAGAAATAAATAATCTATCTAGTACATGTCCATCTGCCAGAATAAAGAGTCAAGAAATAATATGCGGAAGCAATAAAATCCAAATAATAATAACATCTGGAAAGTACGTCCCAAATACGGGCTCACATCAGGAAATGAAAGTACGGAAATAAACTAAACTAAGCTAGATACTAACAGGATCCTCACTGCTCGGCCTGACGGCTGAAATACTCCCGATCAGCCTGCGAAAGAGATAAAGGATCCGGGCCATGCAAAACACAGACGTCAGTGCGTCATAATATCAAACAATAAAATATAATCAGGAGGAAACAAGATATGCAGGCATGAGTATGAACAGTAATACGAATATGGAACAGTGAAGTGTATAAGCACACGTGACGTGCGGTGAGTAATCTGAACTAAACTACTGGGTTAATTACTCTCAAGTCTTTGAAATAAATTTAATGAATCGTTGATGTAACTCAATAGTATCCGTGCATGCCCGGGACCACGGTCCAGATTCTCGGGCTAAAACCGAGACGTGCCGCTAAGCACAAAACAGGAAACATGTACAGATGAATGATGTCGGCAGCATTATCCCAGGACTGGCCTAGCCCCCAAAACTGATCAGTATAAGCGTCGAACTATTGAGTTATAAGTCAAGTTTCATTATTAATTTCCCCTTACCCCCAAAACTAAGCCTCGCTTCTGATCGTGATACCCGATTCTTATCGCACTTCTGGAGGAGTTTACAGGAAAGTTTGGGGACGTGATTGAAGTTTAGCACCACTTATCATCCTCAGACTGATGGCTAGTCGGAGAGAACGATCCAAACTCTTGAAGGCATGTTGAGAGCTTGCATGTTAGACTTCAAGGGTTCATGGGAGGATCATCTACACTTGGTAGAGTTTTCGTAAATAACAGCTTTCAAGCGACTATTCAGATGGCTCCATTCGAAGCATTGTATGGGCGCAAGTGTCGTTCACCTGTTTGTTGGGACGATATTGGAGAACGAAGATTGTTGGGACCGGATTTGATCGTGCAAACAGTAGAGAAGGTTAATACTATCCGGAATCACATGAAGGTAGCGCAGGATCGACAGAAGAGTTGGGCCGCTACATCGAGAAGACCTCTAGAATTCGCTGTTAGTGATCTTGTATTCTTGAAGATATCACCGACTACAGGAGTGATTCATTTGGGAGTCGAGGAAAGCTTAGTCCTCGATTCGTGAGGCCTTTCAAGATTATGGAGCGTATTGGAGAAGTGGCTTATCGATTGGCGTTACCACCATCTTTGGCGAATGTTCATGACGCATTTCATGTATTTTAACTTCGTAAGTATGTTCGAGATGGGACGCACGTGCTAGATCATTCGGAGCTGACTGTAAGGGAGGCTTTGACCTTTGAGGAACGACCGATGTCGATTGTTGATCGAAGAGAAAAGGTCCTCAAGAACAAGGTTATCCTGCTCGTACTTGTTTCATGGGGGAATCGCTCGCACAGAGGATCGACTTGGGAACGAGAAGACGAGATTCGACAGAAGTTTCCAGTTCTCTTCCTGTAGTTTCATGTTTGTTTATCTTTTCTTGTTTTGGGAATTTCGAGATCGAAATTATTTTTGTAGTTGGGTATAATGTAACACCCTAGTTCATTTATACCAGTTCTATTTTGGGTGTTTCTTTATTTATGGTTATTTCTTGATTTATTGTGTTTTAGATGCGAATAGTGTAATTGGCATCCGTATTGCATCCGACCCGACCAGCTTGCTGGAAACCAGTTTTGATTCCTGTTTATCTTTTATCTCGGCTTGTTACGTGGATCCGTGCACTTTCATATTTTATACTGCATACTGGCATTTTATCTGGCATCTGCATTTTAATATAACATTTAAAGTCGAATAAAATATTTTAAAATTATTTAGCATGGCCTGCATGATACCCCTAACCCTGTCGTAGCATCCGCGTATCTTGTTCTCGTCCCGTTCAGTGAAACGGACTCGTTTGGATAGCTACGTGCACGCTATGTGTATCCATTCTTGGGGGTATGCTTTTTCATGACCCGGATATCCTACTTTGGTTTTGGTTGGTACGTATATTATCCGTATTTTAAAACTAGATTTTTAGACCCGATCTGGGCGTATTTTGGACTATTTTTGTATTAGCCAAAAACTCAAAATTTACTAATATTATATTTGTAAATAATTCTAACGGTTTAAAATTTTTATTTAACTAAAAGGATTTTTTTTAAAAAAAATCTAATTAACGGAAACTCTCTCTGTCTCTCTCTCCTCTCTCTCTTTCACTATAATTATTTATTTTTTGATCTCAAAATTTTTCACAAACCCATTTTAAACTCACGTCTTCCCCACCTCCTCCTTCTTCTAAATTTTTCCCGCCTCTGCCCTCGCTCGCGCTCGCCGCCGCCTTCCCTCCGTGCGACGTCGTCACCGTCTCCACCCTCGTCATCGTCGACTCCTCGACCACCACCTCACCTTTCTCTATTTCGTCCTTCTCTTGTTCCTTCCCTGCACATCCACCGCACCAGGAACCCAACCCGACACCCATCGCCTCCACCGCCGGAACCCCGTCGACGACCGTACCCCGTCATCCTCATCACTACCTTCGAATCCTGACACCATCATCACCACCATCACCTACAACCCAATCCAAGCCAACCCTACACACCCGAGAACCCATTGCGGCCACCTCCTCGGTCGTCGTCGCCCTCATCGCCGACCACCTCGTCTCAACCCCTCGTCACCATCCCTGTCTCCTCACCTCCTTCTCTCTTCCCTTCAACCCCTCTCTTCTTCCGAGCCCACTGCAACTACACCCACAGCCCTCGCTAAAACCCACTGCCTTTTGACGTAGACCTCGCCGTTGATGGCTCATCGTCGTCGTCGTCTCCCCTGCCTCGCCTCTGTCCCCAAACACTAACTCCAGAGTAACACCTTCATCTTCTTCTCTTTCTCCTTCTTCTTCTCCTCCTTCAAATTCTTCTTCTCTTTTCTCTTTCTTGAATTCTTGTTTTCCTGTCATCGCCGGAGCCATGCCGCCACCGACGATCCGGACGAACCATACTATCACCACAGTACCACTACAATACCAAAATTATACCATCACCACTTCCATGTCACGATCGTGTCGCTGCCAGATCGTGTCCAGATCGCGACCAGACCATGCACCAGATCGTGTCCAGTTGCGACCAGACCACCATCAGACCATGCACCAGATCGTTTCCAGATCACGACCAGACCATGCACCAGATCGCAACATACCATGCACCATATCCAGATCGTGCCAAGACCGTGTCATCACCGTACTCGGACCGTGTCACGCCATGTGCCCTGCTCCTGTGCCACGTCATGCCCGCTTCGTGCTTAGCCCATGCCACTTGTGTGCCACCATCGCACCAGTCCCGTGTTACCGCAAGACCCAGCACCGTGTCGTGCCGTTTTACACACCGTATTGTGTTATGTCGCACCAGGCCGCCTGCATATCGACCATTGTTTCTGAGGGAAGTTTATCTTGCTACATGTTATAATACATATTGTGCATCCATGTTTTATTGTGTACCCATACCATTAATTTTATATATCTAGTTGCATGCCATGCCAACTTAATTCATATTACTGTTACATTAGTACCCCATGCTTGATAATGTGCATCCTACATAGTCATGATATAACCCCTGATAGATAATTGTGCACCCATGCTTCTACAGTACATCCGTACTTTTACTGTGATTCGATACTTGCTACATTTTACTGTTGGGCATCCACGTGATACATGTACACTACCTGCCATGACCTGATATACCACTATTTGACATGTTACCTGATCTTGTTTCTAATGCCGACAATCCTGACATGTTGTCCTGATGGTCGTTACTGTTGTCTGCATAGACAAAATCTGTACCTGCTCGATCCTGTATTAGCATTAGATATTGATTAGCAATACCCGACTTGAACACATAACCTTAGGGGTAAGGGAAAATCAAGAATGCAACCGAACGTAACTCAAAGGGCTATTATATTGTTTGCCGTTTTTCCGGGCGTTACGGAATATATTGTTTGCCATTTTTCTGGGCGTTACGGAATATATTGTTTGCCGTTTTTCCGGCCGTTACGGAATAATCCTGTTACCGTGGTCTCGTGGGGAATGAACGGGGCATAGACCGATGGGTTACGATGAGGATTACATTAATTTATTTCGAAGACTTTAGAATAGATAACCCAGTAGTATAGTTTAGATTACTCACTACACTTCACCTGCACGTATACACTTCACTGTTCCATATTCATGTTACTGTTATACTCGTATTACTGCTCATACTCATGCCTGCATATCTTGTTACCTCCTGATTATATTATTGTTGATATTATGACGCACTGACGTCTGGGTTTTGCATGGCCCAGATCCTCTATCTCTGTCGCAGGCCGTTCAGGAGTATTTCAGCCAACAGGCCGAGCAGTGAGGATCCTGTTAGTATCCAGTTTAGTTTAGTTTCTTTCCGTATTTTCATTTCCTGATGTGAGCCCATATTTGGGACGTACTTTCCATATTGTTATTGTTTATTGAATTTATTGCTTCTACATATTATTTCTTGACTCGTATATCCCGGCATATGAACATGCACTAGATAGTTTATTTTATTTCTACTGTTCTTGATATCTATAGACAGCCGTAATGTGACTGTGGAGGGATGTTTTCGAGCCACAGGTAGCATGGTTGGCTCTGTCACATACCGATCTTAGTGCACTCTGGTAAGTGGGGCATGACAGGGTTTGTTTGGTATCAGAGCGATAGGATTTAGGTTAATCGGGTTTGGTTCTTTTGTAGTTGGGTATTGGACCCAATACACGAATCAGAAAACCCGTAATTAGGAACATGTCCCGCCACATTGTTCTCAGGATTCTTGAATCTTATCTTTCTCTTGACCCTTTGTCTTGACGATATGCAAACAACTTTGCATCTCAGCTTGAAATCTTTTGGTTTCCTATTGTTTCTCTCATCCTATTACTTTGATTCTGATACTAGGATTTGGGCGACTTAAACGGAGTTATGTAATTGTACCTATGAACTGCAGCATGGTTACAATACGGTACTCTATTTAAGTAACTTGGAGTCCTGGTCTTGATTCATTTCTTTGTTTCGTGGTCATTATATTACCTTGCTTCTCTCGGCTTCATTGCTTACCAGTTTATGTTTTATCGCAAGCTTGGATCCTGTTTATCGTGCTAATCTTCTTCAGCATCTTGGCTTCAGATGAAGTTGTTTTCGGGTATCCTACTTGTTCATGATTTTCCCGCATTAGCATTATTTGATTCAGGTGCATCCCATTGTTTGATGTTGTCTTGGGAATGGATTTTCTCGACACTTTCCACGCTCACATTGATTATAGGGCAAGGAAAGTGATTTTCCAGATTCTCGGACATCCGGAGTTTGTTTTTGCTGGAGGAAGTAGTTCTGTCGGGCCAGTCGAGTTTAGGGCTAGGCCGACAAACGGTGTTCTTTCGTTGATGGAAGTTGATAAGGAGGAAGCGCCAGCTGTAGTTCGAGAGTTCAAGGACATCTCGGGTTTACCGCCAAAACGAGATGTGGAGTTCGCGATCGGTCTTGTTCCTGGTGCAGCGCCAATTTCAAGGGCGTACTATCCGATGGCACCAGTGGAGTTGGAAGAAGTAAAGAAGCAGGTTACCGAATTGCTAGAGAATGATTGGATTCACAGCAGTAATTCACCTTGGGGAGCTCTAGTTCTTCTAGTCAAGAAGAAAGATGGCACAAGAAGGATGTGCATCGATTATCGAGAATTAAAACAGATGACTATTAAGAACAAGTACCCGATCTCTCGCATTGGCGAATTTTTCGAGCAACTTAGTGGAGAGAGGGTATTCTCGAAGCTGGATTTGCGACCCGGATATCAGCAAGTTCGAGTTAAATCAGAAGATATTTGCAAGATTGCGTTCCGAACTCGATATGAACATTACGAGTATTTAGTGATGCCATTCGGAGTCACGAATGCACTGGCGATATTTATGGACTTGATGAACCGAATCTTTTCACTGTTCTTGGACCAGTTTATAGTGGTGTTCATCGATGATATTCTGGTCTACTCGAGGAGCCTAGAAGAGCATGCAGAACACTTGAAGATCGCATTGCAAACATTGAGGCATGAAAGATTGTATGCAAAGATGAGCAAGTGCGAGTTTTGGCTCAAAGAAGTGAAGTTTTGGGGGCATGTCATATCCGGAGATGGAATCACCGTTGACCCTAAGAAGATTGTAGCAGTTCAGGATTGACCGATTCCGAAGAACGTAGCAGAGATCAGAAGTTTTCGTGGACTTGCCGGATATTACAGAAGATTCGTGGAGAATTTTGCTCGATTGGCTGAGCCTTTGACCAAGCTTACGCGAAAGGAAGTACAGTTCATATGGACAGATGGTTGTGCGTCAGCTTTTGAGGCGTTGAAGTAAAGATTGATAACTGCTCCTATTTTGACCGCACCAGACGGTTCAGGAGCATTGGTGATTCACAGCGACGCGCCTGGGAAAGGTTTGGGATGTGTTTTGATGCAGCATGAGAAAGTTATAGCTTACGCATCGCGGCTGTTGAAGACCCATGAGAAGAATTACCCAACTCATGATTTGGAGCTTGTAACAGTGATTTTCACTTTGAAGATTTGGAGATACTACTTATTGGGCGAAAGGGTCGAAGTAATCACCTATCACAAAAGCCTAAAGTATGTGTTCACGCAGAAAGAGCTTAACATGAGCTAGCGTAGATGGTTGGAGCTGATGGCTGACTACGATCTTGATCTTAAGTACCATCCAGGGAAAGTTAATGTAGTGCCGGATGCTCTTAGTCGGTTGCCAGCAATTCGGATGTTGACTGCACAGAAGGAGCTTATCGAGAATTTTCAGAGATTCGAGTTGGAGATCGTGTTACCGCATTCTTTGGGACAGTTGATGCAGCTGCAAGTGCAGTCTTCGTTGATCGATAATATTAAAGCAGCGTAGTCACATGACCCAAGATTACAAAAGTTTCGAGAACAGGTTGAAGCGGGACTTCGAACGGATTTGTTGATTCATGAAAATGGTTCGTTGCGATATGCTAGCTGTTTGTGTGGGGAGAAAGGAGATATTCGCGAAGAAGTTATGAAGGAGGCACACTGTAACATTTCAAAAAAATAAAAAATTATTTTTGGGGATTTTTTATAATTTAATAATAAAATATTGAATATTTTAATAAGCGGTATAATTAAATACCGATAAATTGGGAAAAAATTTGAAAAATTATAGAAATTACTAAAAAGGATGTTTTATGTGAATTATGCAAATTTTAAGTTTTTATGATTAATTATATGCTAATTTAGTGCTAATCGCGATTAAAAATCGCTAATCGGATTTTAAGCATATTTTGTGCAAAACATGCACCATATCATTTTACACTTGTTACATTTATTTCCATGGCTTGACTTCATGTTCTTTTTACCATGGTTGTTGTTTTTAAGTTAAGAGAGGGAAAATAGAAAAGAAAAGAATAAAGAAATAGGTATGGGTGAGAGAGAGAAAGGTGAGAGTTTATGTTGACTTGGTCTTGATCCATCCCCCATCATTATTGCACTCATTTTCCTCTCCCCTCTCCTCTTCTTTCTACTGCTGTCGTTGCCCCTCCTCTACTTCTCCACAAAATCCCCCAAAACACCATGCTAATCACCTCAAAACCCGAGTCCCTTTTCATTAAAAAGATGCACAGGCTCAAGGGAAGCACATTGGACCAAGAAAAATCAAATTCTGAGGACTTTGGGCAACTCAAGAAAATTCTTGAGTTGCCAAATGAGGTATTTTCTGAACCTTTAGCTTGGTATTTCCATTACTTTTACCCCCATGTTAGATTAGAACCGATATCGTGTGGTTTCGGTGAACTTTGAAAACTCTAGTTAGGGTTTAGGGAAATTTTGGGTAGTAATGTGCAATTGAGCTCAGTAAAGGCCACACAAACCCCCTAGTGCTAGAATTCAGGCCTAAAACAGAGACTAGAACACCGGAATACAGATTTAGAAAAGCCGATATCGGGAAATTGTGGAATCTGTGAGGGCTAAATGGAATCTGCTAACATCCGGAGCCTCTGAAAATTATTTTGCAAGGACAGTGATACATGCTGGCACCCAGAAAGCTAACCCCAAAACCCTAGCCCCTATCTCCCAATTCTGGCCGCAGATTTAATCTGTATGGCCGCAAATTGCGGCCTGGGTCCCACCATTTTGATCCGTGTTGGTTCTGTAGCTTTATCTTATGTAAACTAGACCCTTGGCATATACAAAATTGACCAATTTGACCTAGGGTAAAATCTGGGACCTTTTTCCTAAGTTGCTGTTTTG
The DNA here is from genome assembly GCA_030015575.1 of Agapanthus africanus. NCBI lineage: Eukaryota > Viridiplantae > Streptophyta > Magnoliopsida > Asparagales > Amaryllidaceae > Agapanthus > Agapanthus africanus. The sequence continues at coordinate 307,942,238 of CM057339.1, forward strand.
ATTCGGAGTTTCGTTTTGCGTATTTTGAATTCTGGATTTCTAGTATTGTGTTTTACCTCGATCTTTTGACGTTTGTACGACGATATCGAGGATTGTTTGATGGTTTTGAAAGCGTAGTCCATAGGTTCTAACCTATAGGCCTTAGCGCGTCGTTTGGTTTTCTCGATGTGATTTTAAGGTGCATTTGCGATTTTGTTATTATGTAGGTACCTTCTCGAGGGCTTCATACGATGAAGAAGATGAAGGCGACATCGACACCGACACGTAGAATGCAAGGTGAGTAGATTATATCTACGAGGGAAGTCGGGTGGATGGCGTATACTGCAATTCGATGTTTAGTATACTATATATATACTACATATATAAATATGATAGCGTTATGTGTGACATGGATATTCTAGATGTGATTAGGTGTACTATGGATAGATTAGGGTTTAGAAGTAAACTAGTATAGTTTCCTAGTTGCGGACCCTAGAATAGGTTTACACCCACACACACACATGCTTGCTTGTTATACTTATACCTGGATGATGAGGATAGTGTATGATATTTGGAGATGAGTCGATGAGATTGGGCATAGTGCCATGAGATCGGTGATATAATGTGATTCGTATTCAGGATACAACATGAGATTTTAGCGGGCCTTTGGACGTGTGTTTCACACACGCATTTATATTTATATAGATGGTATCGATTTGTACTAGACTTAGATCAGTACCCTAGATCATGAGATATGATGATAAGGATACCGGATAATTGATGAGATGAATGTGATATTGACCCGTACCTAGCTTTTAGGATGCCGTACGATGAGTTACCGTACGAGCTCTATTTGATGATAAGATCCACACTCATGACTCGAGGATGTCATATGATATTGTATCATACGCGGTACCTTTGAGGCGGGACACCGACTATTATATTTATATATATGTATATATCGACTCAGATTTAGGTGGTTTCCATACCCCTCCCGATTGACTTGTTAGTTAGATCTATAGTTGCTTAGTAGATGTTATGCTAGACCGATGAGTAGTTAAAGACAGGCAAAGAGATTCTACGGATATTTTCAAAAGACGCTTATTTTCTTAAAAACACCGTAGCCCTTAGTTTCCTAAAAACCCCGATTCGTCTTCTTTCAAATGGCAAAACAGTATGACATGGATACATTGATGTATATTCTACACTGTTGTGTTTATTATTCATTTGCCGCATATTCTTACTGTTTGCATCACATTGCATGTTAAATATGTTATTTGTTATATTAAAACCATGTTGTTAGGACACTAGCACCATTATCGATGATGCGTATGTTCCACGTACACCTGCTTGCCGGCTCACACACTTCATCATCGATAATTGCCTTGTCACTACACTGTAGGACTGTTGCATTCAGGATATGATCCCTTGCATGGCATACTTGTGTACTTACATACTGTACACTCATACTTGTGCACATACCTATTGTACACTCATACTTGTGTGCTTACATATTGTACACTCATACTTGTGCACCTACATATTGTACACTCATATTTGTGTAATTACATACTGTACACTCATACTTGTGCACATACCTATTGTACACTCATACTTGTGTACTTACATATTGTACACTCATACTTGTGCACCTACCTGTTGTACACTCATACTTGTATACATACGTAATTGAACATACATAGATGATTCTGGCTTGATTTGGAGATTTGGGAACCGCAAGATACTCTTTAAAATTGATTCATTTTAAAAGGGCGGTTTCCCTCAATATGTGCATATTACTATTCCATGTTGCATGATATACCGATATGCTTACATTTCTTTATTATGTCGCATATATCATGCCTTATGATTGTACGCATTGAGATATATTGTTTCCATGATATTTCTGGATTTGGGAACCGTGGATATTTCAAAAGAAAGTATGTATTGTTTTAAAAACCGTGGGTATTTCATGTTTGTTTATCTTTTCTTGTTTTGGGAATTTCGAGGACGAAATTCTTTTTGTAGTTGGGTATAATGTAACACCCTAGTTCATTTATACCAGTTCTATTTTGGGTATTTCTTTATTTATGGTTATTTCTTGATTTATTGTGTTTTGGATGCGAATAGTGTAATTGGCATCCATATTGTATCCGACCCGACCCGTTTACTGGAAACCAGTTTTGATTCCTGTTTATCTTTTACCCCGGCTTCTTACGTGGATCCGTGCACTTTCATATTTTATACTGCATACTGGCATTTTATCTGGCATCTGTATTTTAATATAACATTTAAAGTCGAATAAAATATTTTAAAATTATCTAGCATGGCCTGCATGATACCCCTAATCCTGTCGTAGCATCCGCGCATCTTGTTCTCGTCCCCTTCAGTGAAACGGACTCGTTTGGATAACTACGTGCACGCTACGTGTATCCATTCTTGGGGGTATGCTTTTTCATGACCCGGATATCCTACTTTGGTTTTGGTTGGTACGTATATTATCCGTATTTTAAAACTAGATTTTTAGACCCGATCTGGGCGTATTTTGGACTATTTTTGTATTAGCCAAAAACTCAAAATTTACTAATATTATATTTGTAAATAATTCTAACGGTTTAAAAAATTTATTTAACTAAAAGGATTTTTTTAAAAAAAATCTAATTAACAGAAACTCTCTCTGTCTCTCTCTCCTCTCTCTCTTTCACTATAATTATTTATTTTTTGATCTCAAAATTTTTCACAAACCCATTTTAAACTCACGTCTTCCCCACCTCCTCCTTCTTCTAAATTTTTCCCGCCTTTGCCCTCGCTCGCGCTCGCCGCCGCCTTCCCTCCGTGCGACGTCGTCACCGTCTCTACCCTCGTCATCGTCGACTCCTCGACCACCACCTCACCTTTCTCTCTTTCGTCCTTCTCTTGTTCCTTCCCTGCACATCCACCGCACCAGGAACCCAACCCGACACCCATCGCCTCCACCGCCGGAACCCCGTCGACGACCGTACCCCGTCATCCTCATCACCACCTTCGAATCCTGACACCATCATCACCACTATCACCTACAACCCAACCCAAGCCAACCCTACACACCCGAGAACCTATTGCGGCCACCTCCTCGGTCGCCGTCGCCCTCATCGCCGACTACCTCGTATCAACCCCTCGTCACCATCCCTGTCTCCTCACCTCCTTCTCTCTTCCCTTCAACCCCTCTTTTCTTCTGAGCCCACTGCAACCACACCCATAGCCCTCGCCAAAACCCACTGCCTTTTGACGTAGACCTCGCCGTCGACGGCTCATCGTCGTCGTCGTCTCCCCTGCCTCGCCTCTATCCCCAAACACCAATTCCAGAGCAGCACCTTCATCTTCTTCTCTTTCTCCTTCTTCTTCTTCTCTTTTCTCTTTCTTGAATTCTTGTTTTCCGGCCATCGCCGGAGCCATGCCGCCGCCGATGATCCGGACGAACCATACCATCACCACAGTACTGCTATAATACCAAAATTATACCATAACCACTTCCATGTCACGACCGTGTCACGGCCAGATCGCGACCAGACCATGCACCAGATCGTGTCCAGATCGCGACCAGACCATGCACCAGATCGTCTCCAGATCGCGACCAGACCACCACCAGACCATGCACCAGATCGCGACCAGACCATGCACCGTACCCAGACCGTGTCATCACCGTACTCGGACCGTGTCACGCCATGTGCCCTGCTCCTGTGCCACGTCATGCCCGCTTCGTGCTCAGCCCATGCCACTTGTGTGCCACCATCGTACCAGTCCCGTGTTACCGCAAGACCCAACATCGTGTCGTGCCGTTTCACACACCGTATCGTGTCGTGTCGCACCAGGCTACCTGCATATCGACCACTGTTCTGAGGCAAGTTTATCTTGCTACATGCTATACTACTATATTTTGCATTCATGCGAATAATAATATTACATATTGTTTAGTTATGAATCCAATGTTACAGTTTTACAATTTTACAATATCCGTTCGCATCCGTACAGTTTATTACATATCTAGTCGCATGCAAGTTTATCTTGCTACATGCTATACTACTATATTTTGCATTCATGCGAATAATAATATTACATATTGTTTAGTTATGCATCCAATGTTACAGTTTTACAGTTTTATAATATCCGTTCGCATCCGTACAGTTTATTGCATATCAAGTCACATGTAAGTTTATCTTACTACATGCTATAATACATATTGTGCATCCATGTTTTATTGTGTACCCATACCATTAATTCTATATATCTAGTTGCATGCCATGCCATATTAATTCATATTACTATTACATTAGTACCCCATGCTTGATAATGTGCATCCTATATAGTCATGATGTAACCCCTGATCGATAATTGTGCACACATGCTTCTACAATACATCCGTACTTTTACTGTGATTCGATACTTGCTACATTTTACTGTTGGGCATCTACGTGATACATGTACACTACCTGACATGACCTGATATACCACTACTTGACATGTTATCTGATCCTGTTTCTAATGCCGACAATCCTGACATGTTGTCCTGATGGATGTTACTGTTGTCTGCATAGACAAAATTTGTATCTGCTTGATCCTGTGTTGGTATTAGATATTGATTAGCAATACCCGACTTGAACACATACCTTGGGGGTAAGGGGAAATCAAGAATGTAACCGAACGTAACTCAAAGGGCTATTATATTGTTTGTCGTTTTTCCGGGCGTTACGGAATATATTGTTGGCCATTTTTCCGGGCGTTACGGAATATATTGTTTGCCGTTTTTCCGGGCGTTACGGAATAATCCTGTTACCGTGGTCCCATGGGGAATGAACGGGGCATAGACCGATTGGTTATGACGGGGATTGCATTAATTGATTTCGAAGACTTTAGAATAGATAACCCAGTAGTATAGTTTAGATTACTCACCGCACTTCACCTGTACGTATACACTTCACTGTTCCATATTCGTGTTACTGTCATACTCTTATTACTGCTCATACTCATGCCTGCATATCTTGTTACCTACTGATTATATTATTGTTGATATTATGACGCATTGACGTCTGGGTTTTGCACGGGCCAGATCCTCTATCTCTGTCGCAGGCCGTTCAGGAGTATTTCAGCCAATAGGCCGAGCAGTGAGGATCCTGTTAGTATCCAGTTTAGTTTAGTTTCTTTCCGTATTTTCATTTCCTGATGTGAGCCCGTATTTGGGACATACTTTCCAGATTGTTATTGTTTATTGGATTTATTGCTTCCGCGTATTATTTCTTGACTCGTATATCCTGGCATATGGACATGTACTAGATAGTTTATTTTATTTCTACTGTTCTTGATATCTATAGACAGCCGTAATATGACTGTGGAGGGATGTTTCCTAGCCACAGGTAGCATGATTGGCTCTGTCACGTGCCGATCTTAGCGCACTCTGGGAAGCGGGGCGTGACAAATGATATGGATACGGCTATCCAAAAGCATGATTCCGACGCAGAGGTCAATTCCCAGGCGAAGCATAATTCCGACGGGGAAAGCAGGTACTCCAAGGCCAAGCATGATTTCGACACGGGGTACACTCTGAGACGAAGCATGATTCCGCCGCAGAGATTGTTAGTTGACTTGATTCCGAGACGGAGCATAATTCCGACGGGGAGGTCGTTGGTTGACTTGATTCCGAGACGGAGCATAATTCTGACTGGGAGGTCGTTGGTCGTCTTGCTGACTTAACATGATTTGGGTTGACATCAGTATCGCTACACTGGAATATGGTACCAGGAGCGAATCATCATTTGCCATGAGAGGATTTGAGGATTTTGGCTTTGGTTTGGCATCAGCACTGCTACACTGGAATATGGTACCAGGAGTGAATCATCATTTTCCGTGAGAGGATTTGGGGATTTTCGTTTTGGTTTGGCACCAGTACTGCTACACTGGAATATGGTACCAGGAGCGAATCATCATTTGACGTGAGAGGATTTGCCTTATTCCCAGTTTAAAGACTTAAGGGTCTATTGGATCGAAAGTTTAGAAATTTTAGGGTTGGGGTAGGCATCAGCGTTGCTAACACTGAAGCACAGGTGCTAGAAGAAATTCATCATTTGCCTTTACCTGTTAGGGAGTGATGACTTAGGAGACAGGTTCAGGTCCCTATCACTTAAGGCTTTTCAATTTTATGAGCCGTAAGGGTCCCATAAAAGAATTTTCTTTCTATGAGTAAAGAATCTAGTAGGTATATTTTCTCCTTAGGAGTCGTGGGACCCCCAAGTGTGTTTTTCCTTTGTAAGTCGTAAGGATCCCACGAAGGTGTTTTCTTACGAGTCGAGAGGATCTCGCAAGCTTTGTTCTCCTCATGTATTGTGAGGACACATGAGTGGGTCTTCCCAAATGGAGCATAATTCCGAGGGCGGAGACTGGCCGCTGGGCTGGTGATTGCGGTAGGGCATGGGTGTGATGAGAATTATTTGAGCCCGTAGATTGTATATGGTAGTCAATTTAGGGACTTCCCAAAAGGCAGGGAGAATTTTGGGAATTTGAATTTTGGTTGGTGTATGCATTGTTACACTGGAATATGGTACCAGGAATGACTCATCATTCGCCGTTGGGGATTTGAATTTTGGTTGGCGTTTGCATCGCTGCACTGGAATATAGTACCAAGAGCGACTCATCATTCACCATTTGGAGGGTTTTTTTTACTGCGATTGCTCTATCATTTCATCTTTTCTTATCGCGAAGGTTGCGATTACCCTATCATTTCGGCTATTTATTCGCGGTTGCCCAATCATTTTGGCTTTATTTTCATCTTTATTTTACTCCCTGATTTTTATTGCAAGTTGCCCCATCATTTCGGCTTTTTTTCCATTTATTTACACATTTTTTTACATCCCCAGTTTAACGACTTAGGGGTTGATAGCTCCCAGTTTAACGACGTGGTAGTCAACTGTTGGAGCCTAGCTCGATTCTGCAGGAACCACGGGCTTCTTTGGCTTAATTGCATAAGCGGGCTCTTCGTCATCTAGATCGAGCCGGTGTTGGATGGCAACAACCATGTCATCATCAGCTTGACTGTTTGTTAACACACGTTTAGACAGTTCTATCTCTCCTGCCTTGTATTGCTTTTCGACCCAATATTTGAAGACAAAGCAGTCCTCAATGGCATGACCTATCACTCTGTGATAGGGGCAATATTTGGGGTCGTCGGTCATATTCGCTTCTTGAGATCTTTTTGATTCTGGCAATTGTAGACCGTTTTTTAGGGCATCCTTGAATATTTTACGGACTTTGTCCCTTCTGAAGGAATAGACCTTATCCAGCTTCTCTTTCAGTAGAGATTCTCCCCCCTCTCCGAATACTGGCTTTCGAGGCTGGTTGGCATTAAGCCCGCTCATCCTTTGCTTATTTCGGTTAGCCAAAATTTTAAAAGATTCAGAATCGTTGGAATTTCCGCCTTTGCGATTATCGTCCTTTCGGTTTCTCCAGGACCTATTGTTATTTTGAGAATCAGAGGAGGACTCATGCTTTAAGCGCTCCAACATCTGAACTTTCCTGGCTAGCTCTTGGAATGTTTTAAGACCCGCGGTGTATAGAAACGAGACCATCCAATTGTTGAGATTTCCGACAAGGAGGCCGACAGATTGGTCCTGCTCTATTGGCGGTTCACATTTGATGGAGAGATTACGCCATCGGGTTATAAAATATGTGCTGCTTTCATTGTTCTTTGGCTTGGTCCTTACAAGGTCGGCAATGGTGATCTTATCGCAGACATTCATGAACCTTTGTCGAAATAGAGATTCCATTTGGGCGAAAGTAGTAACGGAGCCATCCGGTATGCTCGTGTACCAGTCGAAAGCGACATCGGTTAAGCTATTAACGAACTGGCGGAGAAGAAGCGCATCATTGCCCCCAGTATTCCTGCATGAGGCTTTAAAGTGGGTGATGTGCTGATTCGCATTTCCTGTCCCATCAAATCTTCCGGATTTGGGGATGACATAGCCACCAGGAAACTCTACCAGATCATACCGACTACTGCTGATATCTTTTTGCGCTTCGGCTTCGGCTACTAATGTTTTGACTTTGTTAGCGACCAAATTCATGATTTGATCTTGCGTTAGCGGGTTGCTGTCATCAGTAGTCAAGACATTTTGCGGGATAGGATGCGGCCAACTTTCATGCAGCTCGCCCACCTTTGGATTTGAGGGAATAGGCGTCGGCTACCTCGGTACACCGTTTTCCAATTCATGAGCAGAGCTCTGTGCTTGATTGGGCGGTCGAGAGGCAACTTGGGTCGTGAGTTGTAAGATGACGTTTGTCAAGTGGTTGATCTTTGAGTAGAGCTTGGCCATTTCCTTGTCTTTGTTTCTGAGCTACTTTTGGAGCTCTTGGAGAAATTACTGCTCTGCGGTCTTAGGACGGAAGATTGGCTCCTCTTCTCTTTCCGGGCCCGACTCCTCATGAACCGAGGGATCTCTCTGCTTATCAGCCTCACTGGAAGGGTTTTCATTACCTTCCAGAGGATGCTGGTCTTGGAAAGTGACAGCCACATTCATACCAGATTAGATTTGAGATGTGGTGGTCTCGTCCTTGCTCGTGCTGCGCATGCCTACCAAGTAGACAGTGTGGACCACATGTCCAACCATTTCTTTTATCTTTGGAGGGGTAACCCTGTTCTTGGAACCTCATGAAGTTCAGCCTAGCAGGAGCCCTAGCCCTTTTGTTGGCTCTATATCTGAGCATTTTCTGCCTTAGCTTCTCGATTTTGAGGGCTTTACGGGCATCCGTCATCCAGGAAGCTATCGTGAGTCGATTGACGGAGAGCTTAGAGAAGATACCCGATTGAGCAGTTATCAAGGACACTGCTAGCGTTTGCCTAAGATGCCTTGTTGTTTTGTTGGTGATGATGGCCTTGCCCCCAGCTGGGGCCAAGGAAAGTCGTTCAAACACCGACTTACGTTTGGGTTGGGACGCCTTCGAGACCACCACATTTAGCCTCTTGCCTTTCGAGGCCGGTTTGTCTGCCACCGGAGCTTGAGGAGCTGAGATGGTGTTAGCTGGCATGAACAGAATAGGGCCGAACTGTAGCAGCGGCTCCCCCACTGTTGCCCAAGATTGGCCGGGAGGACCGTCCTGGCATCCATCTTCATCGTGTAGGAGATGGGAGTTGTGTCGAGAGCTGAGCTGGTCCTCGTTGGGGCTTGATCGCTTGAAATCATGTATGAAAGAGTATTATTTCAGTATAAACATCGATATGTATGTTGATTGAGTTCGCATGAACGTTTAACCCGAAATTTGGGAGGAGAGAAAAGGTCCTACCGGGCGTGCCAAAATCTGTAGGGTGTTTTTCGTCACCCCATTGAGATGGGAATACGCGTCGCTTGTCAGGCGTACTACAGATTCCCCCTGCCTAGGGTAGGTGGGGGTTTATTAATTGTGGGAATCCGAATCTCCAGCAGCCACGGACTAAGATGCCGTTAATTACCCATCGCCTTTGGAGCGAGAGAACCTCCGATTGACGGGTCAAACTGGTCATACGAACTCAATGTGCAGTGTGCGTATGTGTGTCTTGAGGGGTTTTGGATATATCGGGGGCCTCGCAGAGTTTATGGGGGTCCCGCTACCCAGATAGTGGGCTAGGGGTTAAGGAGGCTAGCAGTCCCCTTGCAGGATACGGGGCAGCACCCCGTTAGAATTTTTTTCTAACGGGGGAGGTATTTTTAGTGTGGAGTGCATGGGAAAAGCGGGGTGAATAGCGTCCAAAAGACGTGTGGGCGCCAGCGCCTCATGTGCTTGGCACTCGGACGCTGGGCGCTGAATGCTGGCGACTCACGTGCCCGGCACGTGGGCGCTGGACGCTAGATGCTGGTGCCGGGCGCCAGCGCCTCACGCGGCACCCGGCACGTGGGCACTGGGCGCCAGCGCCTCACGCGCCCGGCATGTGGGCGCTGGGCGTCCGTGGAAAGAAAGGGCTTCTACCCCGAAATTAGGAGTTAAACTCCGAAAGAGGATTTTCTATTTATGGAGTTAAACTCCGAAAGATGTTGAATGGAGTTAAACACATAAAAAAAGGGTTTGATTTATGGTGTTAAACTCCAACAGATCTTGAATGGAGTTAAACTCCTAGAAATCTTTGGAGATGATTGAAGGAGACCCCTTTCTTCTCCCCTTTAGCCTTGAATCTTCTTTTGAGCTTCGGATCCTCCCGGAATGGGATTTTTGGAGACGAGTCTTCTTCTTCTTCCTCTCTGTTGGCTGGATCTTGGGGAAAAAAGGGTGAGACTTAAAAATCTCCCCTTTTACGGATTCGATGGCAGGTCCGAGCTCCCCTTCAATAGTTTTATGGTGAAAAACTATTTATTTTTGGAAAAGGAAGAGTTAAACTCTTGATTTAATTCAAAAAAAAGATAAGAAGGTTTAGAACCTTGAGGAAGGAGTAGGCAGAGAAACCCTAATTTTTTAGGGGGAATGAATTATTGTCCTTCATTTCATCATCATGTTTCCTTTTATAGGATTACAAATTTACATATAGCCCCTTGAGCTTTACAAAATGGCATTTTGCCCATCCCATGCATCATGTGCTCATTTTTTTTGCACACGAGCCATGGGCTTTACAAAAATTTGGCTTTGTGTCAATTTTCCTTACATTTATTCATAGAAATTACATCAAAATTATTTATTACATAATTTTCATTTTGGCATGGGAGAGGCTGGTCGCTTCATTTTCGGGCTTGATTTGAGCATGGGCCCACTTGGCCTGGGCTTAGGGTTGACTTTGATTTTAACTTGGTCAACCGGGTGTAATTTTTGACCCCAACAAACCAGTCTGAGTAGCTGAGACTCCGGGTGACTGGGAACCACTGACAACACATAAAAATAATGATATTTTAAAAAAATCCTTATTTTTAAAAAAAATTTTCAAACTTCCTATATTTTTCATGTTGTAGCACGTGAGTTGCAAAATTTTAAAAATCTCAAAAATCTCTGTGTTTTTTGATTCTTCAATATTTTGTTTTTTAAAGCATATGAAATAGCAAAAACTTTTATTTTTCTATATTTTAAATGCTATAACAAAAGAAAATCATAAAAATTTAAAAATCTCAATTTTTTCTATGTTTCTTAAATATTATAAATGGGTATAGAACACAAAATTCATGAAATTTTCAAAATCTCAAATATTTATGCTTTCTTCAGGGTTTTTAATGTTTTACATAAACATGACAATCGCGAAATTTTTACTAAAATTAATTGTTTTCTTCAAATTCACAATATCTTACATGATATACAACATGAAAGTTGCATAACTTCAAAATTCTCAAACTATTATGTTATCTTCGGTTGTTCGATATTTTGCATCATATATAAAAAGGAAAATTAAGAAATTTTCAAAAATCTCGTAAAGATACAGTTTTAATCAATTTTTCAATATATTTTTTTCGGTTTTGGAAAACAAAGAATCGTGAAAAATCTCAATATCACAAGAAAATTTCCACATTTTCTGTGTTTTTTGGTTTTTTCGATATTTTGCTTAGTATAGCACACAAAGATCATGATATTTTCAAAAATCTCAAAATTTTATGTTTCCTCCGAATTTTCAATATATCGAATAACACACGAAAATCTCAATTTTCTTAAAAATTCGAAATTCCGTTTTCTGTAAATTTTCAGTATTTTGCTTGTGCTATAGCGCAAGGATCGCGGATGTTCTTAATATTTTATGTCTTATTCGGTTTTTCAATATTTTGGTTTCTAGCGAACAAAGATCACGGTCTTGTGAAAAATATTACAATTTTCCGTCTTCTTCCTTTTAAAAATATTTTGCTGCTTGTAATACAAGAAAATCTATAAATTTTAAAACATCTTAAATTTTTTTTTGTTTTCTTCGGTCTTACTATGTTTTCTATATATAGCACACGAAAATCATGACTTTTCAAAAATTTAAATCTTATGTTGCTTCCTATATAGAACATGATAATTGCAGTAATTTGAAAAATCTTAAAATTTTACGTATTCTTCGATCGCTTAACATTCGCAAACAAAAATTACAAAATTGCCAGAAATCTCATAAAATTTCTATTTTTTTCACTTTTTCAATATTTTGGATGGTAGCACATGAAAATCGCAAAATTTTGATAAATCTACAAAAAAGCAATCTTCCTTTTCACATTATTTTACATGCTATATAACATACAAAACTCAAACAAGTTTAAAAATCTCAAATTTTTCCTCTTCAGTTTTCCAATATTTTGCTCACTCATATTTTTGGAGACCTTTGGGATATAAAAAGACAAAAACATATGTACAGGAATAGAAAACATACTCGCCAATTGCTATTAAGAACTTAACAGAACAGAGAAATGTAGTCTAAGAGACTGAGATTCCGGGTGACTAGAAACTTTTGGTAACACAGAAATATCGCGAAATTTTAAAAAAATCATATCCTTTTTGTTTTCTTCAAATTTCCAATATTTTGCACATTAGCACGTGAGAATTGCTAAATTTTTAGAAAACTAAAAATTCTCTTATTTATTTTGTTTTTTTAAATTTTTTTTCTTGTTATAGCATATATAAATCACAAAATCTTTCGTTTTTTATATTCTACATGCTATAAAATAAGGTAATCCCAAAATTTTCAAAAATTCCAATTGTTTCTTGTTTTTTTCCTTTTTCAATATTAAATAGTGAAAAATTAAAAAATCTCAAATATTTCTACTATCTTCGATTTTTTAATACTTGACATGTTATAGTATACGACCCAACGTTTATTGAAAATATATGCATACGACAATCACAAAATTTATAAATTCCAAAAATTATTTGTTTTTTAAGAATTTACAATATTTTACTCACTACAACATGAAAATTTCATAATTTCACAAACTTTTAGTTTTTCAATATTTTGCTTGCTATATATTAAATGAAAATCGTGAAATTTTCAAAAAATGCATATCATACGAATATTTTAAATTTTTTTGGGCACTCTGTTTTTCCAATATTATGGTTGTTATACCACACGAAAATCATGTTTTTTTTTTAAATTCTAAAATTTATGTTTTCTTCAAATTTTCATTATTTAGAACACGGATGGTGAAGTTTCAAGAATTTCATATTTATGTTTTATTCCATTTTATAATATTTTGTTTGCTATGACACTGAAATATTGCCGACATTTCAAATGTATCAAAAACTTTTGTTTTCTCCATTTTTTCAATATTTTACTGCTTATAGAATAAAAAAATCACTAAATTTTAAAAAATCTTAAATTTTTTGTTTTCTTCGGTTATACAATTTTTTGAATGATATATAGAACAAACGAAAATCATGAAATTTTATATTTTCTTCTGATTTTTGTTATTTTTTGTTTCGCATTTTCAAAAAAATTACACAATCGATTTTTTTTTGTTTACATTGCATTTTTAATATTTTGCAAGCAGCACATGAAAATCAAAAAGTTTACATAAATCTTCAAAAACAAAATCTTCTTTTTTCATTATTTTGCATGCTATATGGCACACAAAAACCATACAATCTCAAAAATCTCAAAAAAAAAATTCTTCGGTTTTCCAATATTTTACTTGCGCATACTTTTAAAGTTTCGATCAAAGAGACAAAAACCAATGTGAAGTAATAGAAGAAAAGCTCGCAGATTGCCGCTAAGAACTTAATAGAACAAAAAGATCAAGTCAGAATGACAGAGTGACTGGGAACCCCCTAGTAACAAAAAAATCACGAAATTTTAGAAAATCCTAAATATTTTTGTTTTCTTCAAATTTCCAATATTTCACATGCTGTAACACATGAGAATCACTAAATTTCTAGGAGTCTCAGAAATCTCTTTTTTAAATAATTGGCTTCTTTTAGACCATGAAAATCGCAAAAGCTTTCTTTGTTTTATTTTACATTCTAGCAGAGAAAAACGTAGAATTTTCAAAAATCTTAAAATTTTCCATTTTTTTCCTTTTTTCAATATTATACATGGTAAAAAAATCATGAAATAACAAAAATCTCAAATATTTCTGCTTTCCACGGATTTTTAATATTTTGCATTCTATAGCATAGAAAAATCGAGAAATTTATAAAATCCTATAGTTATTTTTTTCTTCAAATTTACAATATTTTACATGCCACAAGATGAAAATTACGTACTCAAACTTTCTTATTTTCTTAGGCTATTCGATATTTTGCATGATCAAAAAAACGAAAATTGCGAAAATTTTAAAAATCTCACACAGTATCAGTTTTCTTCGATTTTTCAATATTCAGCATTCTTTAGCAAATAAAAATCGTGAAAATTTCAAAAATTACGATTTCATACGAAATATCAAAATTTACTGTGTTATTTGGTTTTTTAATATTTTGCTAACGCATGAGAATTGCGAATTTTTTAAAAATTAGAATAATTTTCCGTTTACTTCGAATTTTTAGTATTTTGCTTTCTTTGCACGAGGGTCACAAAATTTTCAAAAGTCTTAATATTTTATGTTTTACTTAGTTTTTCAATATTTTGCATACTATATAAAAAACAAAAGATAGCGAACTTTTCAAAAATATCAATTTTTTTTGTTTTCTTTCTTTTAAAAATATTTTGGCGCTTAGAACACAAGAAAATCAATAACTCTAAAAAATCTCAAATTCTTTTTTGCTTTCTTTAGTATTAAAATTTTTTGTATGCTATATATAACATACGGAAATCATGAATTTTCAAAAATTTAATGTTTTCTTCATGTTTTTATTTTCTAATTTGCCTACTAATATTTTCAAAAATCTTAAAATTTTATGTTTTTCCTATTGCTTAACATTCACAATTGAAATTGCAAAATTTTCATAAAATCTGAAAATTTTCCTATCTCCTTCACTTTCTCAACATTTTACGTTGTACATCAAAATTGCAAAAATTTTCATATATTTCCAAACAAAATCTTCCTTTTTACATACTATATAGCACACAAAAATCATAAAATTTTAAAAATCCAAAAAAAAATCACTGAATTTTCAAAAATCTAGTGATTGGAAACCCGTGGAACGTAGAAAAATTAGCAAATTTTTAAAAATCCTAATTGTTTTTTGTTTTCTTCAAGTTTCAAATAGTTTGCACGCTGTAGCACATAAGAATCTTTAAATTTTCAAATATCTCATAATTCTGTGTTTTCCTTTTTCTTGCTTTTCAATAATTTGCTTATTATATAGCACTAGCCTTTTTGGCACGTGGGTTGCACGTAATTTGAGGAACTTTTACAATAAATTTCTTTATTAACTACGTATATCGTACTTGTAAAATAATAACGACATTACAATTTAATTATATGCATCGTACTTATAAAATAATAATGGCGTAGCATTTAATTACGTGCATTGCATATAAAACAATGGTGTTATTTTGTTTGATTTCTATAAAAAATTAGGAAGCCACATCATCAATCAATTTCAAAATTAAATGACCCCCTTACTTTAGCCTTATAATAGTAGAGATACGATAATCAAAATATCTTTCCGTTTTCTTACTTTTATCAATATTATATATGGTATAGAACACAAAAATCTTGAAATTTTTCTACAATCTTATATATTTAAAATGGATTTATAAATTTATAAATTTAAAATGGATTAAAAAATCTCATATGTAAATGCTTTAGAAATTTGGAAGCAGTAATAATAAGGGAAAGAACGGGACAAGTGAAAATGTTTGAAATAACTTTATAGTGCATTTAATAATGGTGAAACTAATGGAAAACATGTGTACGAAGGAGTCAAGGTTGACATATATACGTCGATCTAAAAATGGAAAGGACTTGAACTTGAACTTGAACGCCTTTTGATAAATGTCCGGAGGATGGCAGTTATAGCACCAAGATCAATGCATCATGGATGTGTATAAGTGAAAAGTCACGGGTTAACATATTCACGTCGATCAAATAATGGATGGGACTTGAATGTTTATTGATAAATGTCGATAAGAGTACGATTATAAGAGCATAATTAATAGTAGGTGTATATTGTTGTGGACACGGGTTGAAGGACATTATAAATAGACAATAAATTAAGCCCGTAAGGAGATTAAATCATTAAGGAATTGTGGTTAAGACAGTTATAGACAGGAGAATCAATGATGGGTGCATATGAAAATAGATTTAGAGATTTGAAAGCAGTAATGTTTAGTAAATAGGTTCAGAAATTTAAAATTTCGATAAAAAAGTAGGATTCAAGTCCTTATAAAGAACAAGACAAGTGAAAATGTTTAAAATAACTTAATGACGCATTTAAAAATAGTGTAATTCAGGAAAAAGATTAAGAAATTTAAAATTTAAGAAAAGCAGCTTCAAATCCTTTAACAAAACAAGTGAAAATTAATGGTACCTTTGAAAGTATTAATGTTAAGAAAATAGATTTAGAAATTTAATACAATTGAAGTTTTTTTTCTACAACCTTTCTAATAAATAAAATAAAATTGAAATGCAAGATGATGTAAAGTGTTTGAAATCTTGAGAAATTTGCTTTAAAAGCTGCTTATGATTCATGAACATTTCGTAGCTTTCTAAAAGGTCATTTATCAAAAGTAGGTTTTATATAAAATTAATTTCAACATATTATTAAAAATCTTTACGAAAAACCTTCCAGTTATAACAAAAATATACTATAGAAAATTGTTTTTGGTCTAAAAATAACTTTATGATGCATTTAATATTAGTAACATCACAAAGTCAAATATCTAAAAATTAAGACAATTTTCCAATTGTTTTATGAAAGAGACAAGTGATATGCGATGTTGTATCGAAAAAAGGATAGATGATGAAAAAAATAAATAAAATCAAGGTATCGTGAATGTTTGGTCATGTGTGCAAAGTAAATTTGATGAAAGCCACAATCACGAATGTAAACAATAGAAAGAGCCACAGGTCGACATATTCAGATTGATCAAATAATGGAGAGGACTTGATCCTGAATGACTATCGGCAAATGTCCATACGAGGACGGTTATAGAAAGAGAATCAATGGTATGTGCATATTGTTGTGGACATAAATTAGAGGACATTATAAAAAAACGATAATTAAACCTGTATGAAAGATAAATCAATAACGAATCAGGGTTAAGACAATTATAGACCGAGAATCAATGATAGGTGCTTATGGAAATGGATTCAAAAATTTCATAGTTGTTTAGGGAAATAGATTCAGAAATTAAAATTTAGATTAAATAATAGATTTCAATCTTTTTAAAAAATGAGACAAGTGAAAAGGCTTGAAATAACTTTATGATGAATTTAAAAATGACAAAATTAAGGGAAAATATTTAGAAATTTAAAATTTAAGAAAAATAACTTCAAATCCAATTAACGAAAGCAATGAATAAAACCTTTGCAGAAATTGTCAAAAATGATGCTCAGATACCAAAAGGATCTTTTGTACCTGCAGTGAAGCCCATTTTTTCAGAACCTGGGATGCAAATTGCAGAAAAAGAAAATGACTTTGATGACAATGGAGACCCTGCAATAAACTTTTCTCAAGATGAAATTGATAAATCAGCCTTTGCTTTAAATCTAGCCTTAATTGCTCAGTGTGCCTATGGGAGGCCTCCACTTTCTGAGTTCAATACTCTTTTGTCTCAAAAAATGAATTTCAAAGGAGACTTTGCACTTACCTTGTTGGATAATAGGCATCTGCTGATGAGGTTTCAAAAGTCCAGTGATTTCATAAAAAACTAAGGACAAAGGATATGATATATATCAAGGATTACTTGTTCAGGTTTTTCCAAATTTTTATAAGCAAAATAAAGAAAATCGAGACAACACTCGGCAGGTGGAGAAAATTGAGAAACATTTCCCTCAGGTGAAGACTAAAAATGTTTGGAGGAAAAAAGAGAATAGACTGGTTACACTTGTAAGGTTCAACGATCAGACAAAATTGCTGAGAGTAATAAAGAGATTTTCTCTATTGAGGATAGCTCACATGCACAACTACTTGCTCAGGACAAGGATAATCACAGGCAATCACTATCTGATTTTCATAGACAACAGCTATATAATAAAGGCAAACAAATTCTGGAGGATTCAAATTTAAGGTTTGAAACAAAGAATGAAACAACAGATAAGTTTTCTGGTGGTCTTAATGTTACTAAAAATTTCCTGACTCCAGCAAGTAAAAACCTTCCAGAGACTTCAAAATCAGTTGAAGTTCCAAAATGAAAACCTGAGATTAGAACTGCCGCACTTACTAATGAAGATGCAAATGAAAATCACTATCCCTTCTTCTACTTTGAGCATATGTCTTCATTGAAACATCTATTTCTAGTAGAAGGAGAGAGATTATACGAAAGAAAAAACAGAAGAATACTTGGCTCAATTCAAAGATAAAGAAGCTGGAACAGATGTTCTGCAGAATAAAAAAGTCAAGAATAAACCTTCAAGGCCACATAAAAAGAATTATGGTGATCCAAGGTAGCCTGGTCTTTAGGACTAAAAAAGTCCCTAAAAGATTTTATGAATCTTCTTAATAATGAATATATGTTTTTGGAACTTGACAGGGATTGCCAACCTCAGACTCAGCATAGAGTGAAAAAGCTAACTCAGAAAAATCTCTCTCTCTCTCTTCTGTATTATGGAGCCCATGACTGATTTTTTCTAAAGTTAGCTATATTGCTTTTCAAACTGGTTTTTCTCGGGTCTTGGGTAACATCAGCAACGAAAAATGGATCTTTATATCAGGACATTTTCAACAGTTATATAATAAAGGGAAACAAATTCTGGAGGATTCAAATTTAAGGTTTGATACAGAGACGGAAACAACAGAGAACTTTTCTGGTGGTCTTAATGTTACTAAAAATTTCCTGACTTCAGCATGTAAAAAAATGTCCATAGGACAACAGAACAAAATCATTGGATCATGAATATGTACAATCGAAAGTCACGAGTTGACAAGGTCATGTGTTATGTGTGCCTCACATTCATCCCTAAATATTTCCCTATTGATCCGGCGTCATCACGAAACGAAGATTTACGGTTATCTTTAGGTTAGATGTCTGGTATAGCTCTGTCACTTTTCTGGAGTTTCAGTAAATAACTTGACAGATGTCTGCCCCTCTATAGCGGACGTCTGTAGGACTGGATAAAGAGTTGAAGTTTCGGGATATGCTCTGACAGACGTCTGCCCATCTCTGGGGCAGACGTCTGCCGTCGGGCCGGGCGCAAATTTCCTAAGTTAGGAAATTAGTTTTTTGGGAATATCTTTTGTATGCTATAAATAAGAAAGATTGTAGCAACCCTAGATTGAAGCCTTTGATATAGCAATTTGATTATTTGGTGAGAACCCATTGTTATTTTGAGAGAGCTAGGGTTTTGAGAGAGATTTGTATTCTCCATCGATTTGTACTCCTCCGCATTTGATAATTAGTAAAGTTTCACCTTCGCCTATTTGTTTCGTTGGTTAGTATTCATATTTTTATCTTGCCTGTGGTTTGATACTCTTCTCTATATCGATTGTTTTGTGCTTTGTGATTACCTTATTCACAACAAACTGGTATCAGAGATATTGTTGCGTTATTGTGGGATTTTTGGTTGAACCGTTAGGTCTTTTGATTTTGTGATCTAGGTCAACGGTGGGTAATGACAACTACATTCTCTTCCCCACTTTTTTAGATCGTGATTTTGATGTTTGGGGTTCATTAGTATTCAAGGTATTTTGATCACATATCATGTCTCCGACAATTATGAAGTTTGATATCGAGAATTTCGATGGGAATATGAGTTTCTGCTTGTGGTAAGTGTTTGTGGTAAGTTCATATGGTTTCCATTTTGACTCAAAACAATTTGAATAAGGCAATTCATGGGAAGGAGAAGAAGCCTTCTATTATGACGGAGGAAGCTTACGAGGAGATGGATGAGAAGGCCTTAACTGCTAATCACTTGTGTCTAACGAATTACTATAAGAAGTTTTGGTGGAGAAGACAATGGTTGATTTGTGGAATAAGTTGGAGGAGTTATATTTGAAGAAATCTCTCACGAATTGACTCCAGTTGAAGCAGAGTCTCTACACACTTCGTATGTCAGAAGACTCTCCAATAAAATATCATGTTGGTGAGTTTAATTCAATCATTACAGATATGGGTAAGATAAATATTAAGACTGATGATGAAGATCAGGCTATTCTCTTAGTGTTCGTTGCTACCCTCTTATAAGAACTTCCGTTACACCATGATTGATGGACGAGACACGATCTCAATCAACGATGAACAAAAAGAAGATCGATAAGAAGTTGACTTCTACCGAAGCAAATGGGTCGTCGTTTGGTTTATTTGTTCGAGGGCGTGCTGAGAAGAGAGATCCGGAAGCAAATAGGAAGAAGTTGCTATCAAAGTCCAAGGCTAAGAACGTGCCCTGCAATTATTGTAAGAAGGGGCATTCTAAGGCCGATTGCTTTAAACTATGGAATAAGCAAAAGCAGGAAGACAAATCAAAGGAGTCTTCAGCTGAAGCGAGTATAGCGGAAGGAGAAAGAGATCTTGTGATCTTCGACAACACACAGTAATCCAAGGATGAGTGGATTATGGATTCGGGTTGTTCTTATCACATGTGTCCCAATAGGGAGTTCACCACATACGAGTCCGTTGATGGTGGAGTGGTTTTGATGGTCAACAATAGCTCATGCTGAGCTATTGGCAAAGATACAATCCAAATTAAGACGTTCGATGGTGTTGTAAAGACATAGGCGGAAGTCAGGCACGTACCTGACTTGAAGAAAAACCTCGTCTCTTTAGGTGCACTCGATGACAAGGGTTGCAAATTTTCCGTTGAAGATGGAGTTTGAAGGTAACCAAAGGTACTCTCGTTGTGATGAAGGGCTTGAAAAAATGGTCCTTGTATTCATCGAAGGGTTCGGCGACTTCCGGATCGGCCGCGATTTCATCATCCAAATCTATGACAGATTCAGAAACTACTAGATTGTGGCACATGAGACTCGGGCATATGAGTGAGAGAGGATTGACCGAGTTGTCGAAACAGGATCTACTTAGTGAAAAGGGTACGACGAAACCGAAGTTTTGTGAACATTGCGTCTTTCGAAAGCAAAAACGCGTTAGCTTCAGTTCGGCGGTGCACAACATGAAAGGTATTCTAAATTATATCCATTCGGATTTTTGGGTATCCTCTCCAGTTCCTTCAAGGAAGCGGTGCCAAATATCTGCTTATCTTCATTGATGATTTTTCGAGAAAGGTTTGGGTCTACTTCTTGAAAA
This sequence comes from Agapanthus africanus, assembly GCA_030015575.1. Classification (NCBI taxonomy): domain Eukaryota; kingdom Viridiplantae; phylum Streptophyta; class Magnoliopsida; order Asparagales; family Amaryllidaceae; genus Agapanthus; species Agapanthus africanus. Next base: position 307,963,428 of record CM057339.1, read on the forward strand.
CAAAAATGATGTGTTTAATATATTCAAATAATGGAAGACGTTGCTTGAGAAGCAGACAGGAAAGCATATCAAAAGACTTAGGACGAACAACGGGTTAGAATTTTGCGGTGGAGATTTTAACAATTTTTGCAAAAACAAAGACATAGTTCGGCATCATACCGTTGTCTACACGCTACAGCAGAATGGAGTTGTGGAGCGGATGAACCGGTCTTTTTTGGAGAAAGCGCAGTGCATATTATCCAACGCAGGGCTCGGAAAGGAGTTTTGGGCAGAAGCGGTAAATACAGCGTGCTATATTGTGAATCGGTCACCTCATACATCGCTAGGTTGTAAGACGCCGGAGCATGTATGGTCGGAAAAACACGCCGATTATTCGACACTTGCAGGTGTTTGGTTGCCCCGCTTATGCATATTGCCGTGAAGGTAAGTTGGATCTTCGAGCAAAAAAATGCATATTTCTCGGTTATGTTACTGGCGTTAAAGGTTATAGATTGTGGTGTTCGGATCCAAGGTCGCGTAAATTTATGATTAGCAGAGATGCGACTTTTGATGAATCTGCTATATTATGGTCGAATAACAAGGAATCTCCAGTTGAAGACGATTCGAAGAAGGATGAGCCAAGGGTTGATATTGAGGTCAGTGATAGCTCGGGTTAGCAGGAGATCTCTCCTTCACCATTTTCTGAAGACGCTCAAGTTGATGATGAGTATTTGCTCGCTCATGACCGACAGAGAAGGGACAATAGATGGCTACAGAGATATGACTACGATGACCTAATGGCGTATGCGCTGTCTGTTGCAGAGATAGTTGATAGTAGCGAGCCGACAAGCTATAAAGATGCTATCTCATTCGATGAAGCAGCTCGTTGACTAGTCGTTATGAATGAAAAGACTGGGTTTCTTTACAATAACAAAACTTAGAAGCTCGTAAAGCCCAAAAGAAGAAAGAAGATTGTTGGCTGCAAGTGGATTTTCAAGAAGAAAGAAGGTGACCAAGGGACGGTTGGTACGGGGTACAAGGCGCGGTTGGTAGCTAAAGGCTATTTGTAGGTGCGGAGAGTTGACTTCACAGAGGTATTTGTTAGTGTTTATGCCCTAGAAGGCCATTACTGTATCATACTAGCTTGTATATTACTTAATGGAAGCTTGGGATATTCACATGTATATAACAGTCTTGCTAAACATGGTAGTATGCTACTTGGTTTTTCTATCTTAATATGTGAGTATACGTATTGATAGAGCTCTTAGGATCTTGCTTGTCTACCAGCGTTGTGATGGCAGTCACACTTGTGGGGGCTGGGTAGTCTACAAGCACATCCTTTTTCAGGTCCCTGGTCGTTGGATTATCGAGACAGAGCATCGATACTCCGGAGTAGACTGGTGTGTACGCTTCTCATCCCAGTTGGGGAGATGGTCTGTCCCACAGCCGTCAGTACGTCGTACTGGAGATAGTATACAGGTGCTCGTTAGGTTACGGGTACACCGGACAGGACTCACAGGGAACTGTTGGTTGGTTTGATACCAGTCGTCAGTGAACAGTTCCCAGGTGACATGAGTACAGCGTAGTCCGCAGACTTGACACTGCTACTTCGCCTCGAGTGTGTCCCACTGTTCTTAGATTGCTACCCTACCACGGCTCAAAGGAGTCGTGCAAACAGGTAGCAGTTGGGTGCAGTCCCGAGCACTTGGAGGCAGTGGCGGTTAGACAGGATTCGTCCCTCCCGGTATTGGGAGTAGATATCGTGCTGTGTCAGAGAGCCATTACGCAAAGTCCCTGGCCAGGGCAAGCGAGATTTGCTGGTAGGTTCCAGCAGTTTCTCAGGGTGTAATGGGCTTCACTCCGACACGACTTATACCGCTATTAGGGGACTGACGCTTGCCGCCCCCCTAGGCCCGATATGCGATAGTCTTGGACGAACGGACCGGACTGTATGGAGATTGTCACATCAGACTCAGTAGGAGTTCGGATGGGTTTACTCATCGGCCTTCTTATCGACAACTACCTGGGGACCGTTACGTACAGCTAGTGCCGCTTGCGGTCTGTGGTTAAACCCACTGCCAGCGTAGTAGTCGAGTCTCTAGAGTCCCACACAGAGAGTTTCCTACTCCAGGCGAAACGATATAGAGGTTGCATGGTTTTGCGACAAAGGGTTCGGACGCATACGTGCGTTTACGCGCGTACGACTTTCGGACAGATTTTACCAGTCGGCTTTGGTTTAAGCCAGTTACTGGTATCCGGTTATTGGATTTTTACAGTCTAAAGTTTTTCCGTATTTTTGCGGATCGGAGGGGCGTTCTCGTAATTACTCGAGAAGCTTCTAGAAGTGGTGACTAAGGAGGTTTAGGTGTCATTTGCATTAAATGAGTTTAGTGAGTCATGAGGGTGATTCATGCATATCATTAATGCATGATAAATGCTTAATGAGTCATGGTTATGAATCACCACTAGATATTTATGAAACTTCATTATTCATCATTTTAGTTTTCTTTTATGAATGAATATTAAAGGTTCATATATATTATGATAGATTTACTATTCTCATTACAATCATTCTCACCTTCTCTCTCCTCAAGCTCTCTCTCTTCAAAAGACTAATCCTCACCCTCATGTGTTGAGATCTAGGATTAGTAAGACTAATCAATCCATAACCATCTCTATATTACACCTAGCTTCTTTGATTAGCAATCAAAGTTGGTTAGTTACCTCAAGTTAGAGGTTTAGCTTGGAGTTTCGCTCTCGGGTGGATCGTCTACTACCTAGAGAAGGCCGAGGAGAACCAAGGAGGACATAAAGAAGAAGGACCGGTTCATTAGGTATAATCCCTAATCTCTTATGTAAAGAAACTCATAAGAATACGGTTTTTAGGGTTTAGCCTCGATTCATGCGGTTAGTCGATGTTTGTTGTTTGAACTTGATAGTTTTTTGTAATTTCCGCCTCCCCATAAGTACTGGGGTGTACTACATCGACTTACAGTGGTATCAGAGCCTCGCTAAACACTAAATAACTTAATCGCAAATTTGTACGAATTTCGAACGAAAAACCGATCCCGGAAAACCCTAGTTCTGTTAAGTTTCTGTCGAAGTGAAAATGAAGTCCTAAAATTTTTCTGGAGTGTTCAGAGAGCTAGAAATGGGTCCAGGAGAACACCCAAGAAATTCGAGCCCATGAATCGGCAACTCGGCCGCGGAAGCGCGGCGGATCGGTGGGATCTGCCGCGCATCCGCGGCGCTTTGACCGAGTCATGGACTCGTTTTTCTTGTGTGGGTCCCCTGTGACATTTGGGGTTTTCTGGGATATTTAATTATTGCTCAGGTTACTGTTTAACAGAGCAGATTTTGGAGCAATTTTGAAGTTGTTTATTCGATCGAAAAATACAGTATTTGCGTATTGGATTATATCTGTGATTGTTTGATGTGTTCGTAAACCTCCCCCAACTGCTAGTATGTCGGTTGGCAGGGGGTTGCACATTTCTGAAATGGTTATATCTGTTTGTGCATATAAACTGTATTGGACTGTTGTGGTGTATAGCCGGGGTTAACAATGGTTTATTGATTTATTCATTTGTTGTAAATGTAATTTGTTGTAATATTATTTTCGCGGGGCACTTCCAGGTTGCGGTTGTAGCCACCGTTGTATTATTTCATTTTACTGTTTTTGCTCCTAGGACTGACCCAAGGTGGGGTACACAGACTGCCGGGTGGGTAGTTTGCCGTACCCGTAGGGGTCGAGGGTGGGGTAAACGGCTATTCATCACAACTGTGTAATCTGTCTTTTCTTGCAGGCTCAAAAGAAATACAGATTGCTTGCAAATCCAATATTGTTTATCTGTGTTCTGGAATGAATATCATTGCGTCAGACGAATGTAAAATATCTATATTATGATAGCTATTTAGACGTCACTTATGTTTTACACCCGCGCTAGCCCAGCCCCCGCTCTGTCGTTAGTTAAGTAACCTAACGAGTGATGACGGGACCCCGTGGCGAATGCGGATGGCATAAGAGGACGTTATATTTTCGTTGTTTTCTGCAATGATAGGTTAATGATGGGACGCATTATCTGTAATGCAAAGTAAAACAAACCAAAGTTTAAATCGTTGGAACAATTTAAAAGAAACCACTCGGTTATTTTTAAAACAGATAATTTTAAATGCGGAGATTTAACCACTCCTTTTAAAAGCTATCAGGTTCCTTCGGTTATATCAAGTTCACTACGTTCACGGTTTCGCCAAAACCAGTCGTAGCCCTCCGTCGTTTCATTTGGGTATTCAGTAGTATTCAAGCTATGCATTTTGGCCAAAGTCAAGGCATAGTGTTTGGTAGCTACTGGGTTTTCATTTGTTGCATAAGATAGATGAGTTAGTTTGGGACAGTCGTATTATCATTTGACCAAAGTCAGGGGTATATACGGATGGGTTCAAATTGACAAGATAATGACGGGTAGAACTTGACATGTGACTTATGACATTTTGACCAAAGCCAAGGTCATAAGAGCATGGGGCAAAAACCTATATCGGGAATTTCTAAAGAAACTGAAATTTGCAAAGAGATGCATACCATTTGGAGTTTGATGAATGTTGGTAGGATTCCTTCAACATTATCATACGATGATATTTGGATCCCGATCCTACTGTGAGTATATGCTACTTATCAGGATATTCGTCGCTTAACGATCAATGCTATAAACCTAGTAGGTGTCCAGAAAAGTGTCAGCGGGGTTACGCCCCCAGAGAAAAGAGGTTCTTTAATTAAGGAACTTCGCGAAAGCGTTGGAAAACCTCCCTCGAAGTATCGACACCGGCCTGGCTGAACGGTTAAGCAAGTATTGTACGGTGAGAATAGTCTTGGCTAATTCTTCTTTTATGGTTTGAGGAAGGATTCGAGAAACAGTGGGAGCCATCCAGTTTAGATAAACTAAAAACCACTCTAAACTTGCAAGAGCATCATGCTAAAGAGTTTTCTTCTCTCTCTCCTAATTGCAGCGACCCTGAAAATGACTGGACTTAAGTTACTTTTAGAGAAAAATATACTGACAGGGCCAAACTATAAAGATTGGCTGCGGAATGTCAAGATGGCTTTGACCTATGACAAACTGGGGTACGTCCTCACCGCTACAGCACCTGCTGTCCTTGGTCCCAAATCCAGCAATGCGGATAAGGAAATCCGTAAAACCTGGGATTTAGATTGCGCGAGAGCCAAGTGCATCGTGCTTGCCTCGATGAACAATGAACATCAGAGGAGGCACGAGGATATGTCTCTAGATGGCATATTTCTCCATACAAAGGAACTTTATGGAGAGCAATCTCGTATAGCAAGATACGAGACCTCGAAGAAACTGTTTCGAGCGAGGTTGGCTGTCGGGTCATCCGTAGGTGAACATGTCCTACAGATGATCGGCTATATTGAAGAGCTCGCGGACCTTGGGACGACTTTGGACAATGAGCTCTATACAGACCTCGTTCTCCAGTCCCTTCCTCCCACCTACGCCCAGTTTATCCTCAACTTCAATCTTCAAGGAAAAGAAGTTGAACTTGCGGAACTCCTGAACATGTTAAGGAGTGCAGAGGGCACCTTGCAGAAGGCAAGGGAAACACCCGCTATGTTTGTTGGCGGATCATCTTCTTCCGGGTCCAAGGCTAGGGCCAAAGGAAGGAAGAAGAAGGCCGCACCCAGACCTAGAGGAGGTGTTAGTAAGGTGGGAAAGAAGGGAAAGAAAAAGTTTACAGCACCAGTAGTTGGCCTGGATGAGTGCTTCCATTGTCACAGGAAAGGGCACTGGAAGAAGGATTGCAAGGCGTGGAACGCCAAGAACCAGGAACCGAAGCAAGCTGTGGCTTCGACTTCAGGTGTGTTTGTAATTGAGAATTGTCTGTCAATCAACTCTACTTCCTGGGTATTGGATACCGGGTCAGGATCTCATATTTGCAATTCATTGCAGGCACTGAGAAACCGTAGAGTGCTGAAGGAAGGTGATATGATCCTCAGGGTTGCTAACGGAGCTAGCGTGGGAGCTGCGTCCGTCGGGGATTATCACCTAGGATTGACGAGTGGACACATTTTGGTTTTACATAACTGTTATTTTGTACCCAGCTTAACGTGTAATATCATATCAGTTTCCTTGTTATCAAATAAAGGTTATGATTTCACGTTTGTAAGAGATGTTGTCAACATCCACCTTAATCATGGTTTGATTGGGTCCGGTACTCTAAATAACGGCATATATGTGTTAAACCAACTCCAAATTTTCAATGTCCAGAACACACTAAAAAGAAAGTCTCCAGATTTAAATAAAGCTTTCTTATGGCATTGTAGACTGGGTCACATCAATGAGAGAAGGTTGACTAAGTTGCATAGAGAAGGATATTTGGACACGTTCGAATATCAAACTTATGACACTTGTCAATCTTGTCTCAAAGGAAAGATGACAAAGACTCCATTTACTGGACAAGGAGTAAGAGCGAGCGAGCTCTTAGGACTCATACACAGTGATGTATGTGGTCCAATGTCTACACATGCGAGAGGTGGTTTTTCCTATTTCATTACTTTCACGGATGATTACTCAAGATACGGATTCATTTATCTGATGAAACATAAATCCGAAGCTTTTGAGAAATTCCAAGAGTATAAGAATGAAGTAGAAAACCAAACCGGCAAAAGTATAAAGACACTTAGATCTGATCGAGGTGGTGAATACTTGAGTGCCGAGTTCCTAGGTTACCTAAAAGAGAAAGGAATTCTCTCTCAGCTTACTCCTCCATACACTCCACAGCATAACGGTGTATCGGAGAGACGGAATCGAACCCTATTGGATATGGTACGATCCATGATGAGTAATACTGAGTTGCCGCGATCTTTCTGGGGTTATGCGCTTGAATCAGTGGCATATCTTCTGAACAGAGCTCCTACCAAGACTGTGCCTACCACTCCATATCAGATGTGGACTGGGAAGAAACCCCATCTTCAGCATATGAAGATTTGGGGATGTCCAGCTTTTGTTAAAAAGCAGCATGTGGACAAGCTCGAGGCACGATCAGTAAAATGTATGTTTGTGGGATATCCAAAGAACTCCAAGGGATATTATTTCTATTACGCAGAGGAACAAAAGGTTTTTGTTTCTCGTAATGCCCATTTTCTGGAAAATCAGTTTTTAGAAAAGGAAATAAGTGGGAGCGAAATAGAACTGGAAGAAATTCCAGAACCACAAACTGCTACTGAAAGTTTGGTAGAACCAGAGGTTCAAGAAGAACAGAACATTCCCGCACCCCTCCGCAGGAGTAGTAGGCCGTCTCGTCCGCCTGAGAGATACTACGGTTTTCTCATAGATGGGGATAGAGAGGATTGCATCATAGATGATGATGAACCTACTGACTTCAGGCAGGCCATCCAGAGCGGCGACTCGGTACGATGGCTAGATGCAATGCGGACCGAAATGGAGTCCATGTACACCAACAAAGTATGGACTTTGGACTTTGCTCCAGATGGGGTAAAACCCATAGGATGCAAATGGATCTTCAAGAAAAAGATTGGTGTAGATGGACAGGTGGAAACCTATAAGGCTAGACTTGTTGCAAAGGGTTTTCGTCAAAGACCTGGTTTGGACTATGACGAAACTTTTTCTCCAGTGGCTATGCTCAAATCCATTCGGGTCCTTCTTGCTATTGCTGCCTTCCATGATTATGAAATCTGGCAGATGGACGTAAAGACGGCTTTTCTGAATGGAAATTTAGAAGAGAGCGTCTATATGGATCAGCCAGAGGGTTTCAATCAGAGTGGGAGCAGCGGGAAAGTATGCAAGCTGCTTAAGTCCATTTATGGACTAAAGCAGGCATCGCGGAGTTGGAACATCTGTTTTGATGAGACAGTCAAAGAATATGACTTTATCAAAAATCCAGATGAACCGTGCATATATAGTAAAGTTGTGGCCAGAAGTGTCGTATTCCTCGTCTTGTACGTGGATGACATTCTATTGATAGGAAATGACATTCCTATGCTACAATCTGTCAAAGGATTCTTGTCACACAGGTTCTCCATGAAAGACCTGGGAGATGCCTCTTACATTCTGGGGATCCGGATCTATCGTGATAGATCCAAGAGGATGTTGGGACTTTCGCAGTCCAGGTATATCGACACTGTACTGAATAGATTCAGTATGGAAGATTCTAAGCGCGGTAATCTACCGGCTTGTCACGGAATCACCCTCTCCAAAGAGATGTCTCCCAAGACTGATTTGGAAAGGGAACGCATGTCTATTATACCCTACGCTTCTGCGGTAGGCTCTATAATGTATGCGATGTTGTGTACCAGACCAGATGTAGCTTATGCACTTAGCGTGGTAAGCCGGTATCAGTCAGACCCAGGGGAGAAACACTGGATAGCAGTAAAGAACATTCTCAAGTACCTGAGAAGGACTAAGGAGATGTTCTTGGTTTACGGCGGAAAAGACCTCAGGTTGGAGGCCTTTGCTGATTCCGGCTTCCAGAGTGATAAGGACGATTCCAAGTCCATGTCGGGTTATGTCTTTACCCTCAATGGAGGGGCGGTGTGCTGGAAGAGCTCCAAGCAGGACACCGTTGCTGACTCGACGATGGAAGCGGAGTATATAGCTGCTTGCGATGCCGCAAAAGAAGCAGTCTGGATGAAGAAGTTCCTAACAGAACTTCAGGTGGTTCCTACCATAGTTGATCCAATACCTCTGTATTGCGACAACAACGGAGCTATAGCTTTAGCGAAGGAACCAAGGTCCCATCAGAAGTCCAGACACATCTTAAGGCGGTATCACCTGATCAGGGAGATCATTGATCGTCAGGAGATCGAGGTTCGGAGAGTTGCTTCAGAAGAGAACATTGCTGATCCATTCACGAAGGCCCTTCCTCAGATTCAGTTCGAGAGGCTGCTCGAGATCATTGGTCTGCGATATGCCAGTACATGGCCCTAGTGCAAGTGGGAGATTGTTAGTGTTTATGCCCTAGAAGGTCATTACTGTATCATACTAGCTTGTATATTACTTAATGGAAGCTTGGGATATTCACATGTATATAACAGTCTTGCTAAACATGGTAGTATGCTACTTGGTTTTTCTATCTTAATATGTGAGTATACGTATTGATAGAGCTCTTAGGATCTTGCTTGTCTACCAGCGTTGTGATGGCAGTCACACTTGTGGGGGCTGGGTAGTCTACAAGCACATCCTTTTTCAGGTCCCTGGTCGTTGGATTATCGAGACAGAGCATCGATACTCCGGAGTAGACTGGTGTGTACGCTTCTCATCCCAGTTGGGGAGATGGTCTGTCCCACAGCCGTCAGTACGTCGTACTGGAGATAGTATACAGGTGCTCGTTAGGTTACGGGTACACCGGACAGGACTCACAGGGAACTGTTGGTTGGTTTGATACCAGTCGTCAGTGAACAGTTCCCAGGTGACATGAGTACAGCGTAGTCCGCAGACTTGACACTGCTACTTCGCCTCGAGTGTGTCCCACTGTTCTTAGATTGCTACCCTACCACGGCTCAAAGGAGTCGTGCAAACAGGTAGCAGTTGGGTGCAGTCCCGAGCACTTGGAGGCAGTGGCGGTTAGACAGGATTCGTCCCTCCCGGTATTGGGAGTAGATATCGTGCTGTGTCAGAGAGCCATTACGCAAAGTCCCTGGCCAGGGCAAGCGAGATTTGCTGGTAGGTTCCAGCAGTTTCTCAGGGTGTAATGGGCTTCACTCCGACACGACTTATACCGCTATTAGGGGACTGACGCTTGCCGCCCCCCTAGGCCCGATATGCGATAGTCTTGGACGAACGGACCGGACTGTATGGAGATTGTCACATCAGACTCAGTAGGAGTTCGGATGGGTTTACTCATCGGCCTTCTTATCGACAACTACCTGGGGACCGTTACGTACAGCTAGTGCCGCTTGCGGTCTGTGGTTAAACCCACTGCCAGCGTAGTAGTCGAGTCTCTAGAGTCCCACACAGAGAGTTTCCTACTCCAGGCGAAACGATATAGAGGTTGCATGGTTTTGCGACAAAGGGTTCGGACGCATACGTGCGTTTACGCGCGTACGACTTTCGGACAGATTTTACCAGTCGGCTTTGGTTTAAGCCAGTTACTGGTATCCGGTTATTGGATTTTTACAGTCTAAAGTTTTTCCGTATTTTTGCGGATCGGAGGGGCGTTCTCGTAATTACTCGAGAAGCTTCTAGAAGTGGTGACTAAGGAGGTTTAGGTGTCATTTGCATTAAATGAGTTTAGTGAGTCATGAGGGTGATTCATGCATATCATTAATGCATGATAAATGCTTAATGAGTCATGGTTATGAATCACCACTAGATATTTATGAAACTTCATTATTCATCATTTTAGTTTTCTTTTATGAATGAATATTAAAGGTTCATATATATTATGATAGATTTACTATTCTCATTACAATCATTCTCACCTTCTCTCTCCTCAAGCTCTCTCTCTTCAAAAGACTAATCCTCACCCTCATGTGTTGAGATCTAGGATTAGTAAGACTAATCAATCCATAACCATCTCTATATTACACCTAGCTTCTTTGATTAGCAATCAAAGTTGGTTAGTTACCTCAAGTTAGAGGTTTAGCTTGGAGTTTCGCTCTCGGGTGGATCGTCTACTACCTAGAGAAGGCCGAGGAGAACCAAGGAGGACATAAAGAAGAAGGACCGGTTCATTAGGTATAATCCCTAATCTCTTATGTAAAGAAACTCATAAGAATACGGTTTTTAGGGTTTAGCCTCGATTCATGCGGTTAGTCGATGTTTGTTGTTTGAACTTGATAGTTTTTTGTAATTTCCGCCTCCCCATAAGTACTGGGGTGTACTACATCGACTTACAGTATTTTCTCCGATTGTTAAACACACTTCTATACGTGTCTTACTCGGTTTGGTAGCTATGCAAGATTTGGAGCTTGAGCAGCTCGATGTGAAGACCACATTCTTGCATGGCGATTTGGTGGAGAAAATCTACATGCAACGGCCCAAAAGTTTTGAAGTTGAAGACAAAGAAGACCACATTTGTTTGCCAGAGAAGTCTCTCTACGATTTGAAACGGTCATCTAGACGTTGGTATAAGAAGTTTGATTCCTTCATGAAAGAAATTGAGTTTATGAGAAGTATGGGTGACAGTTGTGTATATTCGAAAAAGCTCGTTGATGGTTCTTTCATATATTTGCTACTCTATATTGATGATATGTTGATAGAAACAAGATATATGTTGATATTCAGATTTTGAAGCAACGGTTGAAAGGAAAGTTTGAGACCAAGAATTTGGAAGCGGACAAAAAATTACTTGGTATGTAGATCAGGTGAGATCGCAAAGGAGGAAATCTATTCTTGTCTCAACAACGATATGTTAAGAAAGTTTTAGAGCGTTTCGGTATGGCAAACGCTAAATCTGTAAGTATTCCGTTGACAGCTCATTTTAAATTTTCAGCTCGTTTATCACCGCAGACAGAGGATGAGATTATATATATGTTGAATGTTCCATATGCGAGTACGGTAGGTAGTGTTATGTATGTCATGGTTTGTACACAACCTGACATTTCACACGCCGTTAGTGTTGTTAGTCGCTATATGGCATTTCCTGACAAAAGCCATTGCAGGCGGTGAAATGGATATTAGATACCTTCGAGGTACGTCTGATGTGGGGTTGGTGTTTGGAAGGAACGACGACAATTTAGTTGGATTCAGCGACTCCGATTATGCGGGTGATCTTGACAGACGCAGATCGATAACTGGTTATGTGTTCTCATTGGGAGGATGTGCCATCAGTTGGCGTACTTCTTTACCGCCTACGGTATCGTTGTCTACGACGGAGGTGGAGTATATAGCCAATGTTGGGGCCGTTAAGGAGGCGATTTGGTGGAAGGGGCTATTTTCGGAACTTAGTATTCCAAAAGATACCATAATAGTCTACTGTGATAGCCAAAGTGTTATTCATTTAACGAAAGATTAGATGCATCACGATAGGACGAAGCACATTGACGTGAAGTATTGGTTCGTACAGGAGATCATCAAGAAAGAAGAGATTATTATGGAAAAGGTTGGCACAGCGGACAATCCGGTCGACAAGCCGACGAAGTCTCTTTCAGCTGTTAAGTTTAAACATTGCTTAAACTTTTTTATCGTTCGCTTTGTCAGTCCTTTCCTTCGCTACACTTGCCGAGGGCCTGGTTGCTAGGTAACAAAGTCTAGGCCTTTTACAGGAGGTGGTCATTGCGAGGAAGTTCATTGATGAATCAGGCGGCCTGCGCTCCTTGCAATCAGTCAGCTAGCAGGGGTAAGTCATTTTAATGAACGAAACATGTGGAAGGGCTTGAAATAAGTTTATAGTGCATTTAAAAATTGTGAAACTAAGAAAAAATATGTGTACAACCAAAAGAGTCATGTGTTGATATATCCACGTCCATCTAAAAATGAAGAGGACTTGAACTTGAATGCCAAAAGACGATAATTAAGCACAAATGTAGATTAAATCAGTAATATATTAGGGTTAAGACAGTTATAGACGGAGAATCAATATATGTGCATATGAAAATGGATTCAGAAATTTGGAAGTAGTAATAAGAAAGAAATAGATTTGGAAATTTGAAATTCATATCAAAAAAATAGATTCAAATCTTTTTAAAGAACGAGACAAGCGAAAAAACTTAAAATGATTTTATAGCGCATTTTAAAATAGTGAAATTAAGGGGAAATACGTGTATAATCGAAAGAGTCGTCGGTTGACATATACACGTCGATCTACAAATGGGAAGGACTTGAACTTGAAAGCCTTCTGCTAAATGTCCATAGGACGACGGTTATAAGAATAGAACTAGCGGGTCATGAATGTGTATAATAGAAAAGTCACGGGTTGACATGGTCACGTCGATTAAAGGAATAGAGAGGACTTGAGCTTGAATGTCTATTCATAAATGTCCATAAAAGGAGTCGTTATAGAAACATAATCAATGGTGGGTGTATATTTTTTGTGGCATGAGTTTGAGGACATTATAGAAAGACAATAATTAAGCCCGTTGGAAGATTAAATCACCAAGGAATCAGGGTTAAGTCAGTTACAGATAGGAGAATCAATAGTAGGTGCATATGGAAATGGATTCAGAAATTTGGAAGCAGTAATAATAAGGAAATAGACTCAGATTTAAAATTTAGATAAAAGTAGATTTAATCCATTTTAATGAATTTGATAAGTGAAAAGATTTGAAATAACTTTATAGTGCACTTAAAAATAATGAAACTAAGAAAAAATAAATGTACAACTAAAAGATTCACGGGTTGACATATACATGTCAATCTAAAAATATAGAAGACTATAACTTGAAAGCCAAAAGACAACAATTAAACCCAAAGGTAGAGTAAATCAGTAATGAATCAGGATTAAGACAGTTATAAACAGAGAATCAATGATACGTGCATATGGAAATAGATTTAGATTCAGAAATTTCAAATTTATATCAAGAAAATTCAAGTCTTTTTAAAGAACGAGACATGTGAAAATGCTTACAATAATTTCGTAGTGCATTTAAAAATAGTGAAATTAAGGGAAAACATATGTACGATCGAAAGAGTCTCCGGTTGACATATACACGTTGATCTACAAATGGAGAGGACTTAAACTTGAAAGCCTTTTGCTAAATGTCCATAGGACGACAGTTATAGGAATAGAACTAATGGATCATGAATATGTACAATCGAAAAGTCACAGGTTGACATAGTCTCGTCGATCAAATAAAAGAGAGAACTTGAGTTTGAATGTCTATAAAAGGAATGGTTATAGGAACATAATCAATGGTAGGTGTATATTTAAAGTCATGGGTTGACATAATCTCGTCGATCAAATAATAAAGAGAATTTGAGCTTGAATGTTTATTTATAAATGTCTATAAAAGGAATGGTTATAGGAACATAATCAATGGCAAGTGTATATTTTTTATGGCACGGGTTTGTGAACATTATAAAAAGACAATTATTAAGCCTATAGGAAAATTAAATCACTATGGAATTAGGTTTACGACAGTTATAGACAGGAGAATCAATTATAGGTGTATATGGAAATGGATTCAGAAATTTGAAAGTAGTAATAATAAGGAAATACACTCGGAAATTTAAAATTTAAATAAAAAATAGATTTATGTCATTTTAATGAATGAGACAAGTCGAAAGGCTTGAAATAACTTTATGGTGCATTTAAAAATAATGAAACTGAGGAAAAATATATGTACAACCAAAATAGTCGCACGTTCATATATACATGTCGATCTAAAAATGGAGAGGACTTGAACTTAAATGCCTTTTGATAAATTTTCATAGGACGACGGTTATAGAAACAAAACCAATGGATCATGACTGTGTACAATCAAAAAGTCAAAAATTTACATATTCATGTCGACCAAAAAATAGAGAGAACTTAGATTTGAATGTTTATTGATAAATGTCCAAAGAAGAATGATTATAGTAACAGAATCATTGGTAGGTGCATATTCTTGTGAACACGAGTTGGAGGATATTAGAAAAAGACAATATTTAGGTAATAATAAGATCAAATCACTAAGAAATCAGGGTTAAGACAGTTATAGAAAGGAGAATCAATGATAGGTGCATATGGAAATAGATTTAGAAATTTGAAAGGAGTAATGTTTAGGGGACACATTCAGAAATTTAAAATTTAGATAAAAAATTAGATTCAATTCCTTCTAAAGAACGATAAAAGTGAAAAGGCTTGAAATGATTTTATAGTGTATTTAAAAAAAGCAAAATTAAGGGAAAATACATGTGCAAACGAAAGGGTCATGAGTTGACATATACACCTCCGAACTAATAATAGAGAGGACTTGTACTTGAACGCCTTTTGATAAATGCTCATCGGACAACAGCTTTAGGTACAAAATCAATGGTGCATAAATGTTTACAATCGAAAATTCACGGGTTGATATAGTCATGTCGATCAAATAATGGAGAGGACTTGAGCTTGAATGTCTATTCATAAATGTCCATAGGATGAACGATTACATGAACAAAATCAATAGTAGATGCATATATTTCGTGGACATGAGTTTGATGATATAATAAAAAGAAAATAATTAAGCCCGTATGAAGATAAAATCACTAAGGAATCAGCGTTAAAGCAGTTATAGACAGGAGAATCAATGATAGGTGCATATGGAAATGGGTTCAGAAATTTGGAAATAGTAATAATAAGGAAATAGACTCGGAAATTTAAAATTTAGATAAAAAATAGATTTAAGTCCTTTTAAAGAACGAGAGAAGTGAAAAGTTTGAAATAAATTTAGAGTGCATTTAAAAATAGTTAAACTAAGGGAATATACGAGTACAATTAAAAGAGTCACGGGTTTATATCTACACATCGATCTAAAAATGGAAAGGACTTGAACTTGATTGCATTTTGATAAATGTACATATGACGACTTTATTGGAACTATACCAGCAGTAATGGATCGTGAATGTGTACAATTGAAAAGTTATAGGTTGACATATTCACATCGATCAAATAATGGAGAGGACTTGGATTTGAAAGTTTATTGATAAATGTTTATATGAAGACGATTATACAAACAAAATCAATGGTAGGTATATATTGTTGTGGAAACGAGTTAGAGGACTAAATAAAAAACAATAATTAGCTCGTAGAAAGATTAAATCACTAAGAAATTAGGGTTAAGACAGTTATATACTGTAGAATCAATGATATGTGCATATAGAAATATATTTAGAAATTTAAAAGTAGTAATGTTTGGAAAATAAATTCAGAAATTTAAAATCTAGATTAAGTAATTAGATTCTAGTCCTTTTAAAGATTGAGACAAGTAAAAAACCTTGAAATAACTTTATGATGAATTTAAAAACAGTGTTATTAAGGAAAAGGATTTAGAAATTTAAAATTTAAGAAAAATAGCTTCAAATGCTTTTAGTAACGGAACAAGTGAAAATTTATGGTGCCTTTGAAATAAGTAATGTTAAGAAAATGGATTTAGAAATTTAATAAAATTGAAGAATTTCAAAATACGGCCTTTCTAATAAATAAAAAAATGCTGGAAAGCAAAATGGTTTAAAGCCTTTAAAATCCTGATAAATTTGCTTTAAAAGTTGGAGACGATTTCGAAAATTTTATAATCAAGACAGCTGAAATAAGATGTTGTATCCAAAAAGGCTAGATGAGGATAAAAATCAAGTTATCACGAATGATTGCTTACGTGTGGAAAGTAAATTTGGCGAAAGCTACAATCACAGATGTGTACAATCCAAAGATCCTCGGGTTGATATATTCAGGTCGATCTAAAAATGGTGAGGACTTGAACATGAATGCCTATTGAAAAATATCAATGATTGGACAGTTTTAAGAAGAGAATATATGGTAGGTGCATATTCCCATGCACAAAAAATTGGAGGACATTATGAAAAAACAGTAATTAAGTCCATAATTAGATTAAATCAGTAATGAATCGGAATTAAGACAGTTATAGACAGAGAATCATGTAAGTCGATGTCGCGCACCCCACGCACTTGTGGGGAGGCGAAATTTACAAAACGATTTTTCTTACTTCGCAACACCGACTTTAACTCCAGGATTTTTACGGAAACCTTAACTAGTTATATCTACTATGAGGTTCTAACTACTATGTTAGGGTTTATACCTCCTTATTTACAAGTCCTTCGGGTCTTCGTCTCCTCCTCTCCTTGAGCTCCTCGAAGATCCGGATCACTCTTGATTGTCGGTCTCATCGTGTCGAAGATGATCCACCCGAGAGACTATACTTCAAGCTCCAACCTCTAAACTGAAATAACTAAGATACCTAGTTCGCTAAGCTACGCAGCTTAGAAGATGTAGAGTATCTAATGGAGTATTTTATCTCAAGAGACTTAATGGCTCACAACACATGTGAAGGTTTTAGGTCTTGAGGAAAGAGAAAAATGGAGAGAGAAAGTGAAAATGCAAATGAGCTAAGGTTATGGCAAGTGAAGAATGGCTCCTACACCCATCTCACTCAAGCATGCAATATTTTCTAATTAAAAATATCAACCATGCTTGAATAGTGAGTCCAAACCAATAAAATAAACCAATGAGCCATGCTTCACTCCATGCCACAAATATCTCCATTTTCCACCTCATTAATCTATTTCTAAAAATAGCTAAACCAAATAATGAGGTGTCCCCTTCTAGAAGTATCTCTTGTGAAATTACAAGAATGCCCTCACCGTAATACATACCCGTATTTGTATTCCGAAAAATACGAATACAATGGGATAATAATAATCTAATAATATAATACTAGAATCCGGCATAAACCAAAGCCCACTAGTATTATCCGTTCGAACAACATCCGTGCAGCCAGTACACGTATATGATCAGAACCCTGAAACCATACGTCCTCTATATCGTTTCGCCCGAAACAGGGAAACCCTCTGTGTGGGGCTCTAAAGAATCGACAGTACGCCGGCAGTGGGTTTAACCATAAGCCTGTCAACGGTACTAGCTGCACGTAACGGCTGCCCTGGTATCTGTCGATATGAAGGCCGATGGGCAAACTCATCCGAACTCTTAATGAGCCTATCTGTGACAATCTCCATACAGTCCGTTCTGTTCGTCTAAAATACTCGCATATCGGGCCTAAGAGATGGTAACTGTCAGAACCCTAATAGCGTAATAAGTCATGCCGGGCAGAGCCTAATACACCCTGAGAAACTACTGGAGTACCTGCCAGTAAATCTCACTTGCCCTGACCAGGGACTTTGTGTAATGGCTTTCCAAACAAAGCGTGATATCAACCCCCAATACCGGGAGAGACGAATCCTATCTAACCGCTACTGCCTCCAAGTGCTTCGGGACTGCACCCAACTACTACATGTTTGCACGACTCCTTTGAGCCGTGGTAGGGTAGCGATCTAAGTACAGTGGGAACACACTCGAGACGAATAGTGATGTTAAGTCAACGGACTAACCTGTACTCATTCCACCGGGGAACTGCTACCTGACGATAGGTATAATACCAACTAGCAGTTCCCAACGAGTCCGTCCAGTGTAACTCATAACCAAATGAGCATATGTATACTATCTCCGGTACGACATACCAATGGCTGTGGGACAGACCATCTCCTCTGCTGGGATAAGAAGCGTATACACTAGTTTACTCTGGAGTATCGATGCCCCGTCTCGATAATCCTACGACTAGGGGCCTTTTTTAAGGATGTGCTTATAGACTATCCAGCCTCCACTAGTGTGACTGCTATTATAACGCCGGTAGTCAAGCAAAGATCTTGAAGGCTCTACCAAAATATATTAGCGATATGCTAAAAGAAATGTATACACATATTGAGGTAGAATCAAACCAACTAGCATACTACCATTTTGAGCAAAACTGTTATTATATCTGTGAATATCCCAAGCTTCCAAAATGTAATATACAATCCAGTATTTACAATAATGGCCTCTAGGGCATATATCACTAACAATAAAAGAAGAATGGCTCCCACTGTTCCTCGAATCCTCCTTCAAACCATAAAAGAAGAATTAGTTAGGATTAATCTCACCCTACAATTCTTGCTTAATCTTTCGGCCATGCTAGTGTTGGTATTTCGAGAGAGGTTTTCCAAAGCTTTCGCAAAGTTCCTTAATTACATAACCTCTTTTTCCTGAAGGAGTAGCCCAGCTAACACCATTCTAGGCACCTACTTGGTTTATAAAATTGATTGCTTAGTGAAAAAATCTCCCGAAGAGTAGCGGATGCTCATAGTAGGATCGGGATCCAAATATCATTGTGTGACAACCTTGAAGGAATTCTACCAAAATCATCACTCTAAATGGTATGCAACACTAGCAAGTTCCATTTTCCTTTGAAACTCCCGATGTGGATTTTTTGCCCCAGGCACTTATGACCTTGACGAAGGCCAACATACCATAAGACGCAAGTCAAGTTCTCCCCATCATTATCCAGGTTAAATTGAACTCATCCGTACAAACCCTTGACGAATGCCAAAATAGTTGTACGACTGTCCCAAATCAACGCATCTATCTGTACTACAAATGAATACCCAACAGCTACCAATCACTATGCCTTGGCGAAGATTAAAATGCATAGCTTGAATACTACTGAATACTTATCTGAAATGACGGAGGGCTATGAATGGTTTTGGCGAAACCGTGAACGTAATAAACTTGATATAGTCGAAGGAACGGTGATAGCTTTTAAAAGGAGTGGTTTAGGCTCCGCATTTAAAAGTTGTTTTTCAAGAAAATCGAGTGGCTTTGAAATTGTTCCAACGATTTAAACTTTGGTTTGTTTTCCTTGCACTAATCAATATTAACGCGGTCCCATCATTTAACCATATCATTGCAGAAAAGAAACGAAAATAGAACGTACGCTTATACCATCCGCATTCGCCTCGGGGTCCGTCATGCACCGTTAGATTACTTAACGGCAGAGCGGGGGCTAGACTAACGCGGGTGTAAAACATAAACAACGTTTATTATATATAATATATATAGCCATTCGTCTCACGCAATAATAGCCATTCCAGATCATAGATCACAGATGAATATATTAGGAATTCTGTGTTTCGTTTTAGCTTAAAACGAAAGACAGATTCCACGGTCGTGATGAATAGCCAAATCCTACCCTAAACCCCTACGGATGCGACAAACTACCCGCCAAATTCACGAAGTGAAGCAACCTCCCTCAATAAAATGTGTAGGTCACTCGGCACTTCAAGAACCTGGTAGTTTGTGCACCCTATCTTGGGTCTATCCTAGTTGCAAGAAAAAGTAAATAAAATAATACAACGGTGGTTACAACCTCAACCCGGATGTGCCCCGCAAAAATAATATTATATCAATTACAAATTTACATGAATGAAAGAAAAGAATACACTCTTCTCACATCCCTTGGCTATTCATCCACGACGATCCAATACTTCATATACACAAACCATCAAGATGATAATATGTGCAACCCCTACTAATTGACATATAACAATTAGCAAACGTTTAGCAACACATATACAAACACAGAAACACCGATTAGCCAAGAACTTAGAATTTCAATCGATGATACTTATCCATGTTTACCCCATGCACAAACTAGTACACAAACAATCTGGGTAAAAACCAAATATACCAAAAATCATAATTCTAAGAACCAAAACCACAGAAAAATTTGGAAGCAACTCGGCCACAACTCGACGGCGGTTCCGCCGGAAAGTTGATGAGTTAGGTGCTCAGATTTTTTTCTAGGTCTTAGAAATGCTTGTGCGTATTTTTAAGGTCACTGAAATAATTTTTGAACAGTTTTTAAAAAATCGACAGTAAGTATATCTCGGAAATTTAATTTTGGATACTTTTTCGTCGATCAAAGTTCTAATCACTTGCTAACAAGCTAGTTAAGGTTTAGTAGGCTCTGATACCACTGTAAGTCGATGTCGTGCACCCCATACACTTATGGGGAGATGGAATTTAAAAAAAACGATTATTCTTACTTCGCAACACCAACTTTAACTCCATGATCTTTACGGAAACCTTAACTAGCTATATCTACTAGGAGGTTCTAACTACTATGTTAGGGTTTATATCTCCTTGTTTACAAGTCCTTCGGGTCTTCTTCTCCTCTCTTTGAGCTCCTCGAAGATCCGGATCGCGCTTGATCGTCGGCCTCCTCGTGTCGAAGATGATCCACCCGAGAGTCTATACTTCAAGCTCCAACCTCTAAACCGAGGTAACTAAGGTACCTAGTTCGCTAAGCAAGGTAGCTTAGAAGATGTAGAATATCTAATAGAGTATTTTATCTCAAGAGACCTAATGTCTCATAACACATGTGAAGGTTTTAGGTCTTGAGGAGGAGAGAAAAATGGAGAGAGAAAGTAAAAATGCAAATGAGCTAAGGTTCTGGCAAGTGAAGAATGGCTCCTACACTCACCTCACTCAAGCATGCAATATTTTCTAATTGAAAATATCAATCATGCTGGAATAGTGAGTCCAAACCAATAAATAAACCAATAAGCCATGCTTCACTCCATGACACAAATATCTTCATTTTCCACCTCATTAATCTATTTCTAAAAATAGATAAACCAAATAATGAGGTGTCTCCTTCTAGAAGCATCTTTTGTGAAATTACAAGAATGCCCACCGTATATACATACCCGTATTCATATTCCGAAAAATACGAATACAATGAGATAATAATAATCCAATAATATAATACTAGAATCTGGTTTAAACCAAAACCCATTAGTATTATCCGTCCAAACAAAATCCGTGCAGCCGGTACACGTATATGATCGGAACCCTGTTGTAAAACCATACGGACTCTACATCGTTTTGCCCGAAGCAGGGAAACCCTATGTGTGGGGCTCTAAAGACTCGACAGTACGCTGGCAGTGGGTTTAACCATAAGTCCGTCAGTGGTACTAGCAGCACGTAACGGCTACCCAGGTATCTGTCGATAAGAAGGCCGATGAGCAAACTAATCCGAACTTCTACTGAGCCTATCTGTGACATTCTCCGTACAGTCTGGTCTGTTCGGCTAAGATACTCATATATCGGGCCCAGGGGGATGCTAATCGTCAGACCTCTAATAGTGTAATAAGTCGTGCCGGGGTAAAGCCCAATACACCATGAGAAACTACTGCAGTACCTACCACAAAATCTCGCTTGCTCTGGCCAGGGACTTTGCGTAATTGCTTTCCGAACACCGCGCGATATCAACCCCCTATACCGGGAGAGACGAATCCTATCTAACCGCTATTGCTTCCAAGTGCTTCGGGACTGCACCCAACTACTACCTGTTTGCACGACTCCTTTGAGCCGTGGTAGGGTAGTGATCTAAATACAGTGGAAACATACTCGAGACGAATAGTGATGTCAAGTCAACAGACTAACCTGTATTAATGCCACCCAGGAACTGTTACCTGACAGTAGGTATAATACCAACCAGCAGTTCCTAATGAGTCCGTCCAGTGTAACTCATAACCCAATGAACACCTATAAACCATCTCCGGTACAGCATACCATGGCTGTAGGACAGACCATCTTCCCTGCTGGGACGAGAAGCGTATACACACTGTCTCCTCTGGAGTATTGATGCCTCATCTCGATAATCCTACGACTAAGGACCTTTTATAAGGATATGCTTATAGACTACCCAGTCCCCACTAGTGTGACTGCCATCACAACGCTGGTAGTCAAGCAAAGATCGTAAAGGCTCTACCAATATGTATTAGCGATATGCTAAAAGAAACATATACACATTGAGGTAGAATCAAATCAAGTAGCGTACTACCATTTTGAGCAAGACTGTTATTATTATCTGTGAATATCCCAAGCTTCCAAAATGTAATATACAATCCAGTACTTTACAATAATGGCCTCTAAGGCATATATCACTAACAAATCAATGATAAGGTGCATATGGAAATGGATTCAAAAATTTGGAAGTAGTAATAATAAGGAAATAGATTCGGAAACTTGAAATTTATATTATAAAAACATATTCAAGTCCTTTTAAAGAACAAGACAAGTGTAATAGCTTGAAATAATGTTATAGTGCATTTAAAAATAGTGAAATCAAGGGAAAATACATGTTCAATCCAAAGAATCGAGGGTTGACATATACATGTTGATATAACAATGGAGAAGACTTGAACTTGAAAGCCTTTTGATAAATGTTCACAGAACGACGGTTATTGGAATAGAACCGGTGAATCATGAATGTGTACAATCAAAAAGTCACTCGTTGGCAGTTGATGGCTTACGGATTCTCATAATCATACTATTTAGTTTTGATGATATTACACAATATTAATAGAGATATAGATGTGTTTCATATTGCATATTTCATAACACTGTATATGAGCTTGGTTGTGTTCGAGAAATATTTCAGGATATCAACCGACACAAGCCTATCATGGAGGATGGAGGATATTGGGCTAAACGGCAAATCTATTAGAGGTTGGAGGATAATAGACTAGGGCTACTCAATGAACAAATTCAAGCTCAAGAAGTTAAGGAGCCAAAGTGTAAAAGCTTGAAACAATGTTATAGTGCATTTAAAGAACAATATCCTTTTAAAGAACAAGACAAGTGTAAAAGATTGAAATAATGTTATAGTGCATTTAAAAATAGTGAAATAAAGGGAAAATACGTGTTCAATCCAAAGAGTCGTGGGTTGACATATACATGTTGATATAACAATGAAGAAGACTTGAACTTGAAAGCCTTTTGATAAATGTTCACATGACGACGGTTATAGGAATAACACCAGTGAATCATGAATGTGTACAATCAAAAAGTCACTGGTTGATAGTTGATGGCTTATGGATTTTCATAATCATACTATTTAGTTTTGATGATATTACACAATATTAATAGATATATAGATGTGTTTCATATTGCATATTTCATAACACTGTATATGAGCTTGGTTGTGTTTGAGAAATATTTCAGGATATCAACCGACACAAGCCTATCATAAAGGATAGAGGATATTGAGCTAAACGGCAAATCTATTAGAGGTTGGAGGATAATGGACTAGAGCTACTCAATGAACAAATTCAAGCTCAAGAAGTTAAGGAGCCAAAGTTTAAAAGCTTGAAATAATGTTATAGTGCATTTAAAGAACAATATCCTTTTAAAGAACAAGACAAGTGTAAAAGCTTGAAATAATGTTATAGTGCTTTTAAAAATAGTGAAATCAAGGGAACATACGCGTTCAATCCAAAGAGTCGAAGGTTGACATATACATGTTGATATAACAATGGAGAAGACTTGAACTTGAAAGCATTTTGATAAATGTTCACAGGACGACGGTTATAGGAATAGAACCAGTGAATCATGAATGTGTACAATCAAAAAGTCACCGGTTGACAGTTGATGGCTTATGGATTTTCATAATCATACTATTTAGTTTTGATAATATTACACAATATTAATAGATATATAGATGTGTTTCATATTGCATATTTCATAACACTGTATATGAGCTTGGTTGTGTTTGAGAAATATTTCAGGATATCAACCGACACAGGCCTATCATGAAAGATGGAGGATATTGAGCTAAACGGAAAATCTATTAGAGGTTGGAGGATAATGGACTAGAGCTACTCAATGAACAAATTCAAGCTCAAGAAGTTAAGAAGCCAAAAGTCCAAGTTTAAAGAATTCAAGAATCGAAGAAATCAAGAGTTCGAGCTACAAGTGTAATCTCTAGGAAATCGATGTAAGTATTTCGTGGTTTATGATATTAGCATGAAAAAGCTCAAACACACACACTTTTGCATTCATGAAACTTTTGGGCAAAACTTGGTAAACCTTTTCATTCAAAACGATTTTCAATTTTAAGTTAAAAATTTTTAGTGCATTCCTTCTTCAGATGTCTGTCCAAGTCTTATTCAGACGTCTGTATACTATTGCAAAACGTGCATAAGTTTTAAAATGTCAGTTTCTTACTTCAGAACAAACATCTGAAGCTTACAAGAACAAATGCCTGTCAATACTTCTTTAGACGTCTGGTTATTCTCTGTGTTTTCAATGCCTTAAATTTTTTTGATAAAACAAACTTCTTTCAATCTTCTTCATATGTCTGATTGTTCTTTGTATTTTCATTGCTTTAAAACTTTTGAGGGAACAAACGTCTGAACCTATTGGGCACAAACGTCTGAAGGTTAAAATCTTTGAAAAAAATTTCTTCTTCAGACGTGTGTCACTTGTTCTTCAGACGTCTGTTCGTTCTCTGTACTTTCTTTGGCCATATTTTGAAAACCATGGCGAACGTCTGAAGCTCATGACGATGAACGTCTGAGACTATTTTTGTATGAAAATTTTACCGTTACAGTGCATTTAATGCTATAACGACTAGTTTTATTTTGCCTTCAGATGTCTGTTCTTCTGCCTAAGCCGTAATAAATGGATGTACTTGAATGTTTTTGTGTGGTGTTTAAAAGGGACTCTTGTGTAGTTATTGCATAGCAACAATTCTGAAAAATTGCATTCATTTTCTTAAGTTCATCTTCACCCAACAAAAGAAAAAGAAAACATTTGAGCTTTAATTGAAAATCAAATACTTCATTGAAGTATTCTAGAGTTTTGATTGTAAACTTTTGAAAAAGTATCTTGAATTGTAATCTTCTTCTATTTCTCTCTTGGTGTGAAATCTCTTAAGTGCAAGAAAGTTCTTGTAAGTGAGGAGAAATCGTGTGAAGAAGTCTCTCGTGTGTCGAGTGACGTGTTGTTACGAGTGCGCAACATATTTGTCTCATCGAAAACGTGATTAAATGGAACGGGCTCGTGCAACTAAAGAAAGAGGACTAAGAGATCTCCCGAATCTCTGTAAAATCGCTCTTGTTTGCGTTTGATTATCTCTAACTATCTCTTATATTTGCTAGCTATAATTGCGTTTAATTTTATTTGCAAGTAGTTTATTAATTTGTGGGAATTGTTAGTATAATCCTATTCACCCCTTATAACATTATTTCAATTGGTATCAGAGCAAGGTGCTCTTTTTTGTTAGGATTAAAAACCTAGAGAGATCCTATGGCCTCATCTTCTTCACATAGTATGGAACACTTCCAATCCATCACTAAACCACGATACTTTGATGGTATTAACTTTACCATTTGAAAAGTTAAGATGGAGTCATTTTTAGAATCACAAGGTACGTGTAAAGACACACCTTTTTGAAGGAGTATGAATTACCCACCATCGATGAGGATAGTTGGAGTATAGTAAATAAAAAGGCTTATGAAGATGGTCATAAAGCCAAGTTTGCTTTCTTTCCTTGCCTTAACGAAAATGATTTGGCTCAAGTTATAATATGTAAAAGTGCTTTTTCTATGCGAAAATTTTTATTGGTTGCTCATAAAGGGAGTTTCAATGTTAAAAGGGCCAAAATTGATCTTTTGAAAACGGAGTATGAAAATTTTCGAATGTTGCCCGATGAAAATATTGATGATATGCTTAGTCATTTTATTTGCATCACTAATACTCTGGACTCTTTGTTAGATGATCCCATGAAGAATGAAGAAAAGGTAAGGAAGATACTTCGACCACTCACCAAGAAATGGCAAATAAAGGAGACTACTCTTGTCGGGACCCGGTTCTTACTCACGGAACAAATAAAGGACCCACTGTAGAACAATGGGGAATTTTCGGAATACATTCCGAAAGAGAGCAGATCTATACTATAAATGGAATGATACCACTTTTCAATATAGAGGTACCTTTAAGTGAACCGGCACTACAGGAGCTTGAGAACTCCGTAGTTAAGCATGCTTGAGCCAGAGAAGTTCTGGGATGCCTGGGAAGTGGCCCCTGGTCGGGTCCGGTTCGTCCCGAAGGACAAAACCGTGCGGCTTTGGCCAGAGCGGACAATACTCTCTGTATTGGGGGTGGGGCGTGACAGAATGGTATCAGAGCTGGTCCCTCAATAGTAGGTCTGTGGTTCGAGAACGAACCATTGTTCAAAAGGTGGGGAGAATGTCGGGACCCGGTTCTTGCTCACGGAACAAAGTGCCACCCCAAGTGTCATGTTTAAGTGGGCGGGGGCCACCTCTTGAATCCGTGGGGGCCACCTCTTGAGTCCGTGGGAAAGTACTCTAATGCTAAACAAAAAACTTGCTAGTTTTGAAAAAAAATTCTATTAAATCTTATGGTTGTGAAAGTTCAAAATCCGAGAACGAAAAACTTTTAAGTAAAATTGCTTCTTTAACTAGTTCTCTCGATGATGCTAATTTCAAAAGTGAGAGACTTACTTCCACATTTACTTCACTCAAAACTAAGTATGATTTCTTGACTATCATTCATAATGCTATGCTGCTTGATGTTGTGTCACGTCTCGCTTCCCAAGATACCAAAATTTCAGGAGGTAACTTGACCAGCCATGCTACCTACCATAAGGAAATATTCTCATAGTCACATTACAGTTGTCAATCGGTAATCAAGAACAATAATATAACTATCTATCTCTAAACATGTCTGATGGAGACTGTGACCTCCTTCAGATGTCATCCTCCGTCGATCCTGTGATGGCGGTCTTTGACGGTTGAGATTTGGTTTGGGAGTTGTTGAACATGTGGATCTCAATGGGTTGGCGTTAATGCCGAGCTATCTGCAAAAGAAGTCCCGGGGTGGATGACCACCGTAGGACCCTCCGACAATGAAGTTAGTGTCGGGGAATAAGTGCAGAGTAACGACGTATTGGAATGAGTTCGAGTAACCTGATTCGTCTGAGAGGGGTATATATAGTGGTCGCGTGGAGCGAGCAGGCACGAGATCATCGCCGTCAGTTACGTCCCAGCATTAACCTCGCATTTAATGGCGGGATGCGTCCATTAACGGGGGGATACGCTAGCATGGGACGCGGAATGTGGGGAGGCGGATATCTCGCCCTGGCGATATACGCGAAGCCGTTGCGAGGATGCATGGGATCCGTGCTCTTGATTGATCAGGGAAACCGAGGAAGCTCAGTCCGTTAAGAGCTCGGAGACGAGCCGGAAGGCCGAGGAAGCTCGGCATGTCAGGAGCTCGGAGACGAGCCGGGAGGCCGAAGAAGCTCGGCATGTCAGATGGCTCGGAGACGAGTAAGAAGACTGAGGAAGCTCGGAGACGAGCTATTGGTAGTTTGCTAGGTGAAGGTGGAAAGTACTCAGGAAGGTCTCCTGAAAGGTCGGATACTTCCTCGAGACGAGGTCCCGCGGAATACCCCTAATGTAACTCATTTATTCCACCTCCGTAACCTTCGGGACATGTCATCCACCACGTGTCGTAATCTGAGGAAATACCACTTGTGAGCATCATTATTAGCCCCCCACTCTCGTTCCGATCTATTTATGGGTCGGGTCGAGAGTGGCCTACTCGGATTTTCTTTGGCTCAGTTTGGCACCGAAAGTTAGAATGTGGATCGCCCGAGAATGACATGGCGTTTAGCGGTTGCGTCGTTTCGATGTTTGGGCCCACGTTTTGTCTCGTCGTGCAAGTACTTTTAGCTAATATACTTTTCATTGTTCGAATCTTTCATTCTGCAAGTAATTTTAGCTGGTAGGTCTTTTTATATTGCAAGTACTTTTAGCTCGTAAGTATCTTTATCTTGCAAGTGCTAGGCCGGTGTCCACCTTTCCCGCACTTGCTAACCGTTCATCGAGTAGAGTCGAGCGATAGCCAAGTGTAGGAAGGTCGGTGTCCTCCCTTTTCCTGAAGCCAAGGTGGCGATCGCGCATCGAGTCGAACGATAGCCAAGTGTAGGAAGGTCGGTATCCTCTTTTTCCCCCGAGTCGAGGTGGCGATCGTGCATCGAGTATGAACCAATTGATGGGCCGAGCAAAAATCTGCTCGGCGGCCTCGTGAGGACTTTTAGATCCGTTTCTTTGCAGGGCAGGAATCTACCCGCTCCGGATGGACCGAGCAGGAAGCTACTCGGTCGCCTCGATGTCGAGGGCTTTGGATCCAAAGTATTGGATGGGCAGAAAGCTACCCACTGCGGATGGACCGAGCAGGAAGCTATTCGGTGGCCTCGTGAGGAGGGCTTTAGATCAACAGCATTGATGGGCATGAAGCTACATGGCCATGAAGCTACCCACTGCGGATGGACCGAGCAGGAAACTACTCGGTGGCCTCATGAGGAGGCTTTTGATCCACAACGTAGTTGGGTGGAAAGCTACCCACTGCGGATGGACCGAGCAGAAAGCTACTCGGTGGCCTCTTGAGGAAAGCTTTAGATCCACAGCATTTATGGGCATCCACAACGTTGTCGGGCAGGAAGCTACCCACTGCGGACGGACCGAACAGGAAACTGCTCGGCGGCCTCGTGAGGAGAGCTTTTGATCCACAGCGTTGTCGGACAGGAAGCTACCCACTGCGGACGGACCGATCAGGAAACTGCTCGGTGGCCTCGTGAGGAGAGCTTTTGATCCACAGCGTAGTTGGGCAGGATGCTACCTACTGTGGATGGACCGAGCAGGAAACTACTTGGTGGCCCCGTAAGGAGGGCTTTTGATCCACAGCGTAGTCAGGAAGGAAGCTACTCACTGCGGATGGACCGAGCAGAAGCTACTCGGTCGCCTCGCGAGGGCTTTAGTTCCACAGCATTATTGGGCAGGAAGCTACCCACTGCGGATAGTGCTCGTTGAAGAAATCATTCCCCGTTTTGTTGCACACTTAGTGAACCCTGATATCATGGATGCTCAGTGTGACATAGTGATGTACGAGTTTATGGCCCGCAAGGGATCTCCTCTTCCCGCCAGCTCTATATGGTTTTGCATGATCTTTCTCGCCATTCTCGATGACGTTCCTCCTCATCCGGCGGAGACGACTTTAGCGATGCTCGACGCGGCGGAGGACAAGGTCAACTGCTTCCAGAATGCTGGTCTGATCACAAAGCCTTTAAGGGACCGCTCCGTCCACCTGTTGAGTCAGATACGGGCTCGACGGGTTGTCATGTCTTTTTTTGCCGAAGAGCAGGGCGTTGATAGGTGGAGAGCGACTTTTCGCAAGAATCGTCGTTTTGACAAGGCAGAGAGGGCCGAGAGAGAGTTAGATAATTTTGTAATTCGTTTCACCAATTCCTGTAGTCCTGATCCCGTGTTTGGTGATCTTTTTCCCGTGGAATAAAATGTTTATTTAAATGCATGCTTTTTATTGTTGCCTAATGAATATTTCACCTCCAACAAATGTCCTTCCACTGACTGCTCGTTTAAACTTATGCGCACCTTGCAAGTGCGCACATGTTTTGCACGTGCATATGGCAAGCGTATGCGCACGTGCTTTGCATTTCGCACTTGGGAATTTCCGCGAAGTTCAAATGTCAATGATGCACACACATTGCTTTATACTAGTCTTCCTTCAAGTGCGCGCTTGATTTGGATACGCCCATAAACAGGTGCGAACAAATGCCCCACCCACCGATTGCGTGCATGTGATCTGCACATGGTGCGAATGGTGCCAAGCAGTCCACCGTCGGATTTGCCTTAAAAAGGTCGCACCCCGGGATTCAAACCATTTTTTACCCCTATAAAAAAGGTCGCACCCCCTTCTTTGAAGTGCCTCACTTGCGCACTTTAAGAACAGTTCTTTTTGCACACTTGTCTCTCCAGTGCATACGCACTTGTTCGAATCTTTTGCTTACTTTCAGAAGCCTTTGCTTCTTTAAATTTCGAGCGGTAAGTGTGTTGCGCACCTCTACCCTTGATCCATTTGCTTAGTGCACATTTATGGGTTGCGCGCTTGCCCTTGGCTTGTCTTTGCGCACTTGTGGACAATTTGACTTTGACCTTAACTTAAACATTTTAGTCTAAGTATTTTAAAGAAACTTTACACAATTTTGCCCAAGAATTCTCGTGGAGTTTCTCAACTATGTAGTTAAGACTCCCACAGTTCGTCATTCACGAGATACTTCATGATTGTGATTTTAACGCACCTTTTTTCTTTTAGCCTTTTAGGTACAATGGCATATCCATCAGACTTTGGTTATGAGCGTCGAGAGAATTTGCGTCCGGATGAACAGACAAAGCAAGAGATCTTTCAAATGATACGAGCTCATGATGATCCACAACAATATCTACATCTATAGGCTGGAAGGTATAATTGTACAGGGCCGGGTTAGCTTTCAATGTGAGGCGCCCTCTAATCCTTTGGGGTCTATCCAGTACACAGAGCTTTCAACGACTGCTTTCACGGCGGAGGTGGAAAACTAGACAGCTTGCAATAGGTTGCAGCCATCCACAGAAGGAGTGACGACAACGACACCGGTAGATCTTCTATCATGTCGGATGAGCCAGGATGAGGCTAGACTGTGGAGAATACCTTATCATGTGGGATCCCGAAATATTTGGCCGGCTATGTCGGCTAGGCCAGGTTCATCTTGTCGACAGAGAGAACTCTATTGGAGCACACTGGGCTTTATGGAGCCGGTATATGCTTCACTGTTCGAGTACCCCAAGACTGGGCCCCGGTGGGTGAAGTCCTTCAGACAAGAACCTTTATGATGTCTGACAGGGAGGCATCTATCTCTTTGTTAGAATTCCAGCATATATTTGGGCTGCCAATCATGGGAGAACATGACAAGGAGGTAGTACCCCGTGATAAATTTGTCTTTGCTGCAGGCCCGGCTGCTGCGGGTTTGATAGACGACAATGCAATAGCTCTCCTACGACCGGGTCTTAAGAAGGTGCGAGCCATTTTTGAAGAGATGCACTATGCCTCTGGACAAGAAAAGGTTACTTTTAAGTTTTTATCGCTAGATTTGTGCACCCGAATGTCCTTAGGGCCGATACGACAGGCACGCAAACATGAGAAACCCCTTTTAGTCTACGCATGCAGGGGAAAGATTCCGCGGCGATGGAGGACTACTTCCGTCCTAGCACATCCCCTTATGATTTTAAGGACACTGTCGCTCCAGGGATCGATCGGAACTCTTTTATAGCTTTCATAAGCCTATGGTTGAGCTGGTTCGCGATCCCTGTTCATCCTAGACTGATGCGGGCCTCTGTTTTCTATCCCGCCGATCGCATAGCTTCCGGTGCAAGGCTGGCCATCGGTATCGCCGGGTTACATTCTTATATCAGGGACTCACCGAATTGGCCACCTCAGACCCAGAGGAGGAGCATGTGTATATGTCGTTGCACTATTTCGGCGCATGGATCCACCTGCATGTAAACGGGACGTACAGTGAGCGTGTACAACCGATGTTCTTTGACATGGGTCTATTTCCCATGGTGATGAAACTCGTCGAGGCTGCAAGGATCAAACCAAACAAAGACATCCGTCGGTTGTGCCTCTACCCCTTCAATATCCGAGAGCATAGGCAAATCTATTTTGATGATTCGGTGCTTGTGAGGCATCACCCCACTGGTCAACCCCTGCTAAATATATCAAGAGGGTAATTTGAGCTTATCAAATAAGGTTATCGCTTATCTTTATTCGATCCGACCCGGGTTCCTGGTGTACAGACGGAGCAACGATGTCGCCTACAGGCCATATAGCCCTCATCGCTTCTCCTGGCAATTTGGGTATGACCAAGGCATTCCGCTCCAAGCTTTCCGGACCGTGTTCTTTGACTATTATTGGCTTTCCGATCATGGTAGTCATCATCTATAGCTGGGGTCATCGACCACGAGAAGCATGTCTTCCTTGGTCATCGGGGTGCGATGAAGGCAACGAAACCTGGCTTTCCCTAGAGACCAAGGTCTGCCATTCGTCCTTTCTTGCCTCGAGAAAGGACGCCGGCAGTTTCTCCCGCTGTCCGGGAACTCAGGACAGCTTGAGCTTTTGGAGGCATGCAACCAAAAACTGTTCCTGGCACCAGGAAGAGGATAGTCGTCTGTAGGAAGCGAGCTTCATCGCCTATTGCCTCTGGATCTTCCGGCAGGTCACGTCATACTGGCGGCATTTTGCCTGCTGATAGTCCTTTCCCTGAACCGGAAGCAAGGTCATCCATCGAAGATGTCGCCGCAGCTGACTCACTCTCCAATTCAGAAATCGGGAAGCGCCGGCCGGGGCACCATTAAGAAAGAAGAGGGTTCTTCAAGCTGACGAAAGACCGTGTCAGGACAAGACGACCAAGTCTCTATGACGGACGACATTTTAGAGCATGGGACAAACATGGATACCATCTTCCTAGAAACACAAGCTGCGGAAGATGTTGATGTTGTTGATGTTGTGGCGGCCATGGTAGAGTTAGCAGCCGAGGATGACTATGCTATTCTTCAGGCGGCGCTATCTCCCTCCGAACAGTTGGCTGAAAGAGAAGCGGAAAAGATACGGGTGCTCGCGGTGACCAGTATATTTCCTCTACCCTTATTCAAGCACTTTTCATGAGAAATGATATTTATCTCATCTCATTTTTTTTAAAGACTACATCATTAGTAGAGCTTCCAAGCCTGTGGGGACTTCAGGCGTAGCCTTGCTGATGGGACCTGAGAGAGATAGGGATTGTTTATGCCCGTGGATTGTATATGGCCGGTTATATGACCCATACCGTAGGGCTAAACATATTGGTTTAGGGATATTTCGGTCCAACATTTGTTTAGGGACATTTCGGTCCATCGTCATGTATATAATGAAGAATATGTAAGGTAACATATTAGTTTAAGGTTGTTTCGGTCCAACGTTCCCGTGTTTGGGATAGATATTAGTTTAAGGACATTTCGGTCCAATACCAGTTTAAGGACGTTTCGGTCCAATACCAGTTTAAGGACGTAATGGTCCAACATTCCCGTGTTTGGGACAGATATTAGTTTAAGGACGTAGTGGTCCAATATCGTATAATGCGGAGCATACGACTTTCAGAATTTTAACTCAAGAAGATAGCGAGCGGACACGTGCGTCGTCATCTATCATTGACCTAAGTCGCAACTATTCAAGCAAAGTACTTTTCGATGAGTTGGTCGTTTATTGGCCGAAATGGCCTTTCTCCATTCATATCCATGAGCAGGTAAACTCCACCTTGGTAGACTTTATCTATGATGTACGAGCCTTCATAGTTTGGCTTGAACTTCCTCCGTTTTGCACGATTGGGAATCATCGGTCTTTTAACAACCATCACGAGTTCGCTTTGGCGAAATGTTGTCGGGCGGATTAGTCTTTCATATGATTGCATCATCCTTACCTTATAAGCTTCCAGATTTTGATGTGGTATAAGATGTGTTGCATCGAAAGCATCAAGCTCCTCGAGCCTAAAATGAGCATTTTCTTCATCCATCAACTCGTAATGAACCGCCACTCGTAAGTGCTACCTTAGTGCCAAACACCAACGCATATGGTGTTGTATTTATGGTCGTCTTGAATGTTGTTCGGTACGTCCAAAGAGTTTCATGCAGCCTCTCGTGCCAGTCTTTCTTGTTCTTGGACACCGTCTTCTTTATAATCTTTTGTTGAATGCTTCAGCTAGACCATTTGGCCCGAGAATTATAGATCGAGGAGTATCTCTAGTCTATATTGTGTTGCTGTGCGAAATGGCATATTTTGTGGCTTTTGTTGGATAGTCCATTATCCGAGATTATTTGTCGTGGAGTTCCGAACCGGTAAATGACATGAGTTTTGAGGAAGTGGAGAATATTGTTCGTCTTCACCTCCCTTAGCGGTACCGCTTCTGCCAACTTAGAGAAATGGTCGGTTGTTGTTAGTATAAACCGATGTCCTCTGGATGACGTTGGTTCGATAGGGCTGATTATATACATTCTCCATATCTCGAACGGCCAACTAGCTACTATCGGATGCAGTGAATTTGGATGTTGATGTATGAAGTCCCCATGTATTTGCACGAGTGACCGCTTCGCATATTCAAGGTAGTATTGGATCATCATGGGCCAGTACTAGCCCATCCTTT
Organism: Agapanthus africanus; assembly: GCA_030015575.1. NCBI lineage: Eukaryota > Viridiplantae > Streptophyta > Magnoliopsida > Asparagales > Amaryllidaceae > Agapanthus > Agapanthus africanus. Next base: position 307,997,758 of record CM057339.1, read on the forward strand.
TTATGTTCAGCTTCATCTTTGGATCTACTTGATGGGAGCAGCAAAGTCCGTCGTGTACTTCTTGGACGACTTTCTTTACTTCCTTTGGTCCCAAGTATCTTAACCATACGAGGTCGAAGGATCTTTTGTACAAAGTATCATTGACGAAAGCGAACGACTGAGCTCGTTTCATGAGCTGGTGTCTAGACGACGCATCTTCAGGTGTGCATTGGGATTTGAAGTAGTCAATAAAGGCTCCCCTCTAGTCCCCAACTTCTTCGTTTTCTATTTGGAGAACATCTTTTTCTTCAAGTAGCTCTATCAGAACTTCCGGAAGTATATCTGCTGGCGCCAGGATTTTGCGGTTTTGGACAATGATCCTTATGTCATCAAGGTCTTCATCGGCCAATTCTTTAGCTAACTTGGCTAACGCATCCGCCTTGCTGTTTTCCGCTCGCGGAACGCTTTTCAGGATATATGAAAGGAATTGGGTCAGCAGCTGCCGCACTCTTTCGCCATACCTTATCAGTTCTGGTTTGCATGTTTAATAGACATCATTTACTTGATTCTCATATCGATAGCGATCTCATAACCAGCTATCAAAACTTCGTATTTAGCTTCATTATTAGTCCCGAGCTCAGTCAAGAAGAAAGCATAACGCAATATTTCTCCTTGCGGGTTCATGAAAATAAGGCCCATCCCATCTTTAATTAAAGGGGTGTTCTTTCGTTGTTTTATGGAAGATGCTCTATCGAAGTAGAGCTCCCATCAAGACTCATTGTCTTCTTTCTCTTTTTCGACTGCGTCGAATGCGTGTTCATCCGGCAACTCGCAGTTTAGGGAAGAATCGGCTAGTATCGAATGTTCCGCAAGAAAATCGGCGATGGCTTGTCCTTTCACCGCTTTGAGGAGTCGATATGTTATCGAAAACTCCATCAGTAAGAAGACCCATTTAGCAAGTGTTCCCGTCGGTATAGCCTTTGACATCGGATACTTCAGAGAATCCGCTTTTGATATGAAATGGACCTCATACGTCAAGGCGTAGAGTCTGAGTTCGTTATTGCGAAGATCAGCGCCAAGCGGTGCTTTTCGATGGGAGGTAGTTGCTTTCTGTCCCCAGGAGAACTCGACTTAGATAGTAAAGAGCTCTCTCTTTTCCTTGATCATTCTCTTGTGCCTATAGCGCTATGAACTCTCAAGAGCTGTTGTATATAGGATAAAGGGTTTTCCCTTAACCGGAGCGGCAAATACCGGCGGGTTTTGCAGGTATTGTTTGATTTCCTCCAATGCGTTTTGACATTTCTGATCCCAGAAGAATGGGGTCCCCTTCTTCATCAGATGGTCATAGGGGCAACATTTTCCGGAGAGGTCGGCTATGAACTTTTCTTGGAGAGATCGCAGTTGTGTGAGGGTTCTTGGCGAGGGCATTTCCATAATTGTCTTGATTTTTGAGGGATCGAGTTCGATATCTCGGTGGCGGATGATGAAGCCTAGGAATTTGCCAGACGAGATTCAAACGCGCACTTTAAAGGATTCACCTTCAGATTATATTGCCAAAGACGCACGAACACAATCCATAGATGCTCCCAGTGCTCATGAGATTTGTTTTTGACCATGAGGTCATCGATGTAGCATTCGACGATCTTGTGTATGAGATCATCGAATATCTTCGTCATAGCCCTTTGGTACGTGGCTCCGGCGTTCTTCAAACTGAAGGGCATCACCTTGTAGCAAATCACGCCCAACAGTGTCTTGAGGGCGGTATGCTTCTGGTCATCTTTATTTGGTTGTATCCTGAAGATCCATCCATAAAAGAGAAGACTTCATGGGTGGATGTGTTATCGATCATTAGCTCGGTAACGGGCATTGGGAAGTCATCTTTCAAGCATGCCTTGTTGAGGTCCCAAAAGTCCACGCAGATCCAAACCGTCCCATTTTTCTTTATCACCGGAACGATATTAGCGACCCAATCGGGATATTGAATTTCTTGGATGAAACCGGAGTCGATTAATTTCTTCACTTCGGCATTGATACTTATCTCGAGTTCACATTCTTCTTGGTGCTTACTTGACTGGCTTTATCTCTGGCGAAATTACCAATTTGTGTACCTTTGGATCTAAACCCAACGTTTCAGAGTAGTTCCAAACGAAGCAACCTCTATACTGCATAAGCATATCTTTTAATGCGGCTACTTGTTTTTTAGATAGCAGCTAACTAACGAACGTCGGTACCAGATCATTCTCCGTTCCCAAGTCGATTTTCCTTAGGTTGTCTGCCGTGGTACGTATCCCATCCTCTAGCTCTTTTGGTGCCGGTAGGAATTCCGAAATCTCCTCGTCATCGTCTTCGTTTCTGAAGCTTGCTTTTATCATTTATTATATGACAAGTACGAGTCCGCTTTCGTTTTCACAGTCGAGCCGATCCCATCCTGATGGTATAGGTCTTCTTCGGCTCATGCTTTTGTGGCGGGCTTATCCTCCAGTTATGAGATAGCATGAACCTGCCTTATTGATATTGGTTTTCCACCCAGTTCTTGAAAGTGAAAACAGACTTCAAAGGGGTGACTTGATTGCTCGGAGATCGGAGCAATAATCTGGAGATGGACTTCATTTATCTGTCCAGTGTGGTGAGACTTCGGAAGGGCCATGATCTAGTGTTTCCATGACAAGGCAGAAGATCTTCCCTGTTTGGTCTCAAGGGAACGAATACTCTGACCTATCTTCTTTATGAGAGCCAGGCTCCGACCGAACTTTCCTCATTTAAAAGGCATATTAGACCTGCTTTGTTGTCTGAGTGTTGCTTGCGATCGTTACCTTATTCTTGTCTCTGCTTCGGGATTTTTCTTCTTCACGGGAATACACAGCGGGCCGTGGATGGAGAGTATCATAATCTACTTCTTCCACTGACAGCTCACTGAAACGCCGCATTCTGGCATTTTCATATAATGCCATTTCACGACTGTGGTTGTCTTGGCTCGCTTGACAGGCTTTCTTTATTATCCTGTCAATCTGCTCTTCGAGCCACAGACTTGAGGTTCTTCGAGCGAGATTTTCCTCTTGTTCGACGACATAGCTACTTGGAGAAGTATATTCTTCTCCATTCGAGCTGTTTATGGTGTGGCAGCTGTAGATTTGCTCTCGTTTCTTAGACTGAACATATCCCAGCCCGATTGTTTCCAACTTCTCATTGGGCTTCTTTAGTTGAGTCCTGGAATATCCTAAATCCATTTATAGAATTGAGCTTGGCGAACAGTTTGTTCGAGAGGCACACCTTGGCGCTTTAACAGCTCCTTTAATCCCTCGGCATAATATCTTGACAGACGGGGCTGGAACTTGTCAAGATTTGGATCGACTCTATAGCAGATTTTCTTTTCTACCTTGGTCTTCTTGGATTTATAAAAGAGGATCGCCTTTTCACCTATAAAGCACGGAAAAAGTTTCCAACTCTGGCACGTAGAAAGTTTTCAACTCTAGCACACTATATGTATTGAACGCGTTAAGTTCTTTATAATGTCGAGATGGAGCGATCATAATATGTAGACTCTGATCCGCTTCGGCAAGAGTCTGCGTCGAAGGACGAATGGGCGAATAGAGAACACTGCATTAGTCCCATCTTCGGAATCGCTGCCCAAGACCGGGATAGGGGTCAAGGGCCTGGTTTTATTGTTCTTTCTGAGATTGTCCCGAGTAGACTTTTTGTTCATTTTCTTATGTATCACTTCGAAGACCGGGATGGTGGCCACGGATTTTTGCTTATTTTTCGGCTTGTAGCACCTTTCAGTATCTTCGAAATCAGGTTGAAAATATTTTGCATGTACATACTTTCGCACCTCATTTATCGAGGATTGAGTTCTCCTTTGACGGTGTACTGTAGGACACCCTTGAAATACTTCATACGTTGATGTTGCGTAGAAAGAATGACGTACTCATGTAGCCACATCCTGCCGAGTAAAGCATTATAACAAGTCTTAGCGTCAATGACATGGAATTTGATGTCGGTGATGAGCTACCCGAAGTGGAGCGTCAATATTACGGACCCAAGCGTCCGTGATGACTGCGATTCAAACCCCGAGATAGTAATCTTGTCTCGGGCAAGGTGCTGAACATTCATACATGTCTCCTTCAGCACTATCACATTGGGATTGATGGAGGATCCGTTATCGATGAGGATTTTCCATATCTTGATGTAATGGCAGTACCCGGTAACACAACGGTCGATTGTGCTCGCATGTACCAAAAAGTAGATCTTCCTCGTTGAACATAATATCAGCCGTGTAGACCTCTGCAAATCCGTCCTTCATTTTCTCTTCCGCGAGCTAAGCTTGAAGCTGATTAGGTTCTTGCAAGGCCTTGATCAAGAAGTCTCGTGCCTCTTTAGATAAGAGAAGGGCGTCCAATATCCTCAACTGTGATGGTATCTTCCTCAAATGCGCAAGAACTTTATAGCCCGCCTTGGTTTTCTCAGGTAGGTCCTTGGCGGCAAGCTCTCTGGCCATCCCCTTCATCAAGGGCGATCTCTTTGGGCATTTTTCTTTACCCTTTGTCTTTTTTCGAACCCTTGTTTGTGGGTCCGAGGTTCTTTTCAGGTAGAGTGCGGTTACGCAACTGGATGTTCGAGTACTCATTTTCCTTTTCTTTTTCCAATGCGAAGATTTCAAAGAGGGTTGAAGGGCATTTCATCCTCAGAATCACTCCCGAACGTGAGAACCTGAGATTTTCCCCCTTTTAAACCGGTACTAACCATATGGTAGCTGCCAGTTGCTTCTTTATGCACTGTCGTCTCACTGCTCTTATATCGATGAGCGTGAGCCTCGCGTTTCTCATTCTTAAAGTGTTTTCTATGGGCAACATATCCTTACCACCACTTCTTGAAGACGTTACATTCCTCAATGGGATGAGCGATTCTCTGGTGATACAAGCAGTATTTTGGGTGTCCCTCTCCACCATCAAAGTACGGAACCCCAGGTGTAAACATAATGAGGGGTGATGGTTTCATCCCTATGGATAGAACCTTGGCAAACATTTTCTCAGCTTTGTTCATGATCTTATTCTTTGCAGGCATGCTTCGGTTTGGTCGGAGAGCTTAATGATTCGTCCTTGCCGCCACTTCTTTGTTCAAACGTTGTTATTTGGCCTATTCATATATGGCCATCTCGCGTTCCTGATTTTTGCTCTTTTGAAAAGCTTGTTTCAGCAGCCTTTCAATCGGGTCTTCCTCTGGCAGTTCCGGGGTTTTTGATACCGATTCTGCCCCAGCTCGTCCATGTCGCTTTCCAACGCCGGCGGGACTACTTCATCATATATGAATGAATGGGAGTCATCATATAAGAATGAATGGGAGTCCATATGGTAGCTTGCTACACGTTCTTCCATTTCCTTTGACGAGTCATTTTCCTCATCATCGTCATTGTCCTTGTGCTCCAGAATATGGTTGAGAAATTCTTCGAGTGTCACTGGTGTTCGTGCTTTCTGGTTGTATTCTTCCAGCGCGTCTATATACTTCTGAAGTTCTGTGCGTCTGTCGACATTTTCAGCAGGCTGCACAGGCTTCTTAGTCTTCTTCTTTTTCTTAGAAGATTTCGAAGACTTGACTTGGGGCTTTTCCCCTTGTCAGCGATTTTCGGTGCGGGACACGGATTCAGCAACCCTTCTATAATCTCGGGCTCAAACGGGATTTTCCACTTGATCGCCGGGCATGTTTGTTTGTAGATCTTTCAGCATTCTTTTGGTTTTTGCGAAAAGAACACTTCCCATGAAGCTTCTTCCACGAACGAGCAGGATACCCCCTGCGTATCCACTTTCTTGGGAGCATGCTTTTGGGACGAATCTACCCTTCAATTGTCTGACAATGCAAATTTTCCCTGCTAGTATTGGTCTTCTACCCAGTTTTTGAAGACGTAGCAGTTCTCAATTGGGTGGCTCACTACTCAGTGATAGGGGCAGTAGCTAGGGTTATTAACATCACCAGCTTGTGCGGGTCGCCATGGTTCTACCAATATAATTAGATTATTTCGCATAGTCAGCTCGAACAATCTTCTGGTCTTATCATAAGGGAATGAATATGTGCGTCCCATCCTTTCTTCTAGGGTCGGACATGTACGGCTGCTTTCGGACCGCTTGGTAACAAAGGCTGCTTTCCCTTGTTGTGTATTGGCATCAAAGGCTGCTTTCCTTTTACCCTATTATTTCGGGGATCCTTGCTTGAAGAGGAAAGACCATGGCATATCTGATCCATCTAGGCCAGTTTATCAGTCAGCGCCCGAAATGTAGTGGGCTTGAAGGTCATAAATTGGGATATGGACGATTAGGAATCGATAGTCCCAATGAACATCCCTACAGCTGGGACTCTTCAATGCATTGTTCGCATCTGGACCACAAATTTCACCATCGGATCACGTATTGAACCCATATTTCCCCTGGCTTGACCTTTTAATTGATCGGCGCAGTGATTGGAGTGCACTCACTCGCGCAGGCAAACCTTTGAGTGAATAATAGCTCCATCTTAGAGAAGGTTTTTACGGAGTCACTTGGGAGCTCCGAGTACCATTTGGAAGCCGTCTCTAATAAACTTCCAACGAATTGGCGAAGCGGCAATTTATCATCGCCTCCGGTATTGCCACACAAAGCTTTGAACTACACGACAAGATGGGTGTTACCGGTTCCTTTATATATATGGAATTTCGGGATCGTATATTCCAGTGAGTATTTCATCTGGTCTTACCAGGCCGGATATGGTCGACCAGTTTTGACAAGCAGATTTGCAGCCTCGTTGGCTTGACAAGCCTTGATTTGTTGGGCGATATAGTCTTCCAACACTGCCTTTGAGATTGTTTCCATCAGAAACCAGAAACTTTTACCAAGAAGCAATGGCTCCTATTTTATTTTCATTTCTTTTATTTTTCCAAGAAGCAAAAGTTCGATTTTTATCTATTTTCAAGTCATATGCATGCGTCTTATGGCGCGCGTCTTATTTTCTTGGATCTTAAGATTAATCTCTCGCGAATCAATGGATTCGAAAAGAAGCAAAAGCTTCTGTAAAGGTAAAAGCCCTTTTTAATGGAGAAACGGAAAAGTTTTTCTCTTTATTTCTACCTTGCGCACGGATGAAGACTTGAAATTTTTCCAAAACTTATAGGGGTTTTCGAGACTGATTTCTTCATATGAGGCTCCCATTTATAGAAGAGAAGAAATTAAGGTTTGAACTTAAATTCCTTCTGATAAATGTTAATAGGACGACGGTTATAGAAACATAATCGGTGGATCATAAATGTGTACAATTGAAAGTCACGTTGATCAAATAATGGAGATGACTTACGCTTGAATGTCTATTCATAAATGTCCATAGGAGAAATGGTTGTATGAAGTGAATCAATAGTAGGTGCATATTTTTTGTAAACGCAAGTTTGAGGACAACATGAAAAGACAATAAACTAACTTGTAGCTAGATTAAATCAGTAAGGAGTCAAGATTAAAACAGGCATAGTCAAAATAAATGATAAGTGAATATGAAAATGGATTCAGAAATTTGGTAGTAATAATACGGAAGTAAATTCTGACATTTAAATTTAGATTAAAAAATAGATTTAAATCATTTTTAAGAATGAGACAAGCGAAAAGGCTTAAAATAACTTTGCACTTAAAAATAGTTAAGCTAAAGAAAAATATGAATACAATCAAAAGAGTCACGAGTTGACATATACACGTCGATCTAAAAGGGAAGGGAACTTAAACTTGAATGTCATTAAGAGAACTTGAACTTGCATTCCTATTAACAAATGTCCGTAATGGGATGGTTATAAGAAGAGAATCAATAGTAGGTGCATATTAACCTAGGCAAAAATTGGACATGAAAATACAATAATTAAGCTCGTAGGTAAATTAAATCGGTAAGGAATCGGGATTCAGACAGTTATAGACAGAGAATCAATGATAGCACCATATGGAAATGGATTCAAAAATTTGGAAGTAGTAATAATACAAAAATAGATTCGAAATTTTTTAATTTAGATTAAAAAATAGAGTTAAGTCGTTTTAAAGAACGAGACAAGCGAAAAGGCTTAAAATAACTTTATGGTGCATTTTAAAAGATGAAACTAAAGAAAAATACGTGTATAATCAAAAGAGTCACGGGTTGACCTATACACGTCGATCTAAAAATGGAGAAGACTTGAACTTGAATTCATTTAGATAAATGTTCATAAGAACATAATTACAGAATCAATGGTAGATGTATATTATTGTGGACAAGAGTTGGAGGGCATTATAAAAAGACATTAGTTAATCATATAGGAAGATTGTCCTTTTAAAAGCAGTAATGTTAAGAAATAGATTTAGAAATTAAATAAATTGAAGCATTTTTCAAAAAGGTTGTAATGCAAAATGACGCAAAGTCTTTGAAATCCTCAGAAATTTGCTTTAAAAGTTAGGGACGTCTTCGAATATTTGATAAAGAGACAAGTGAAATGCGATGTTGAATCAAGAAAGGCTAGACGATGATAAAATAAAAGTCGAGGTATCATGAATGATTGGTTTCGTGTGCAATGTAAATTTGGCGAAATTCACAATCACGGATGTGTACAATCAAAAGATCCCCGGGTAAACATAATCAGGTCGATCTAAAAATGGCGAGAACTTGAACTTGAATGTCTATAGACAAATTTATATAACGGGATGGTTATAGGAAGAGAATCAATGGTAGGTGCATATTGCTATGGGCATAAATTAAAGGAAATTATGAAAAGACAATAATTAAGCCCGTAGGTAGATTAAATCCGTAATGAACAAGGGTTATGACGGTTATAGACGGAGAACCAGGGATAGGTGCATATGGAAATAGATTCCAAAATTTGGAAGTAGTGAAAATAAGGAAATAGAATAGGAAATTAAAATTTTAGAGTTTCGAAGGTTAGGGTTTCGAAGGATCGACATCGAGAGATGAAATCACAGTGACGGTGTGTTGTTTCTTTTGACGGAATTAGAAAAGGAAAGTTTAAAGAATGGTAAGATCTAATTTAAGAATTGTGATATCAGTCTTTAATATTGTTCGCAGAGATCACATTAATTTATTTAAGGGTAGTGTAATCCGACGCTTATTCCTAAATGATTGGTTGATCAAGCAGCCATTGGTTTTAGCTTTTTCTTCTTCTTTCTTGCAAATGTAAACGGTAGCCTTCAGGTGTTAAGGAGCAGAAATGTAGTGGAGAGCTTTAACACATTCTTTTGCTTCATTATCATGAACAACCAATGAAATATTTACCTGAAAAAACCCGAAACATTTATCGATAATAAATAATTGAACACTCAATTGGAAAAAATGAGGAAACAAAAGATTAGCCACCCATGACTATACCTTAGAAGCTCCTTGAGAAATCATCTGAACATTGGTCCCATTCTTCTTTAAAACACTAAATGCCTGAAATTTGTGTTTTGATGTAAGGAAATTATTCTTGCATAAATGTTGATGAGATTTTTAAACTTTACCTTTTCCAGTATCAGCGAAGATCGCTGCACATTCCATATGAGAGAGATTATTGATCTATTCTGGAGAAGATTAACCACTGCAATTTTTTCCAGTTCTTCAACAAGGTGATCGAGTTCCTGATAGTTTACATGAGATAAAAAGTTGCCTTAGATATCATTACAATTGGTACCAATGCAAAGGAGAGAAAACTGAATCATACAGATGCCTGCTGGATTTGTTCGGTGCTGCAGACTTTTGCAGGGTCTAATGTTAATGAGATGCTAACTTCACTTGTAGCAACACAATCCACTGAGATGCCCAACTCTTCAAATGTAGAAAAAACCTGGATTTGATAATATATGTCATGACACACCATTTCATTAACAACATGATGGCTAAATTGCACTGAAATACCATTAACTATCGCTGTTTTTCCAGTAAACTAGCTTAAAGTTTTTATTTTATTACAATAAGCTTGCTCAAAGTGCTACATTTAAAAGCATTTCAATGAAAAACTTGATACTCACTGGAGTTTACCGTATAAATTTTTTTTTTTAAAACATAAGGCTGTTCAATTAAAACAACAATTATGAAGGGTATTTTAGTGTAATTTAACTTACTGAAGTGAGAAGTGAATTGAGTTGAGCTTACCTTTGCTAAAAAACCATATTGACCAAGCATTCGTGTGCGCACAATATCAAGCATGGTGATATTTGATTTTAAGACGATACTTGTTAAAACAGCGTGCGATTATGATAAAGATTTTGAGTGACTATATTATTGGTACTGGTAAGCAAAAATGTGCTGCTACGAACGTCACTGAGATCTCTAGCTTTAGTGATGAGGGTACCGGGAGCTTGAGGGTTGTAGGAGTTCTGGACTCGAACAGGTATATCACTTTCTCTCGCAGGACGCATAGACAAGGATGGAGAACCTGCAGCATTAGCAAAGAAAAGATCAAATATTAACTAATGACCAAAAGTGGATATTCAGCTTAAAAGTAGACTGACAAAAGATACATAAGCAGGTGGAACATGGACAGGTCATAGGATGTGACACCGGATCATGCTTTAATTTTCTACCGCAACGAGCTCGACGTAAAGGATGAGACATCTGTTACGTGGACACCGTACACACATGAGCTGTTAGCCACTCTACCTCTGTTGTGCATGCTAGGAGCCCACTTTTGGCTTGTAAGGACACCGATCATATGAAATGAGATCCTTTGTTGAGTTTTCATAGGATCGATTGATATCTCAATCCTATGGATTGTGCTTGCTATGTTTCTTTGCCTTGATGTCAGCAAGATTCTACTGTTCTATTGGATTCTTTTACTGTTCCATTGAATTCTGGGTGTTGCATGAATATTCGGCAAAATCAAAACGCTGCCACTGAGAAAATAAGTTCTTGGAATAATTCTCAAATTCTGGAATCAGAGGCAACTAGAACTAAAGCAATGAATAAAACCTTTGCAGAAATTGTCAAAAATGATGCTCAGATACCAAAAGGATCTTTTGTACCCTGCAGTGAAGCACATTTTTTCAGAACCTGGGATGCAAATTGCAGAAAAAGAAAATGACAATGGAGACCCTGCAAAAAACTTTTCTCAAGATAAAATTGATAAATCAGCCTTTTGCTTTAAATCTAGCCTTAATTGCTCAGTGTGCCTATGGGAGGCCTCCACTTTCTGAGTTCAAAACTCTTTTGTCTCAAAAAATGAATTTCAAAGGAGACTTTGCACTTACCTTAAACTGGAAAGGTCTTAAACTTGAATGTGTTTAGATAAATGTTCATAAGACAATGGTTACTTGAACAGAACTGGATCATGAATGGGTACAATCGAAAAGAACACGGGTTGACATATTCACACCAATCAAATAATGGAGAGGACGTGGATTTGCAAGTCTACTGATAAATGTCCATAGGAGGGAAATAATAGTGCGTTTAAAAATAATGAACTCAAGGGGAAATATGTGTACAACCGAAAGAGTCACGAGTTAACATAAACACGCCGATCTAATAATGGAGAGAACGTGGATTTGAAAGTCTATCGACAAATGTCCAAAGGAGGGCACTAATGGTGCGTTTAAAAATAGTGAAATTAACGAGAAATATGTGTACAATCAAATTAGTCATGGTTATACATGTCAAACCAATAATGGAGACGACTTGGACTTAAATGCCTTTTGATAAATGTCAATAGGATGACGGTTATAGAAATATAATCAGTGGACCATGAATGTGTACAATCGAAAAGTTACGAGTTGACAGTCACGTCGATCAAATAATGGAAAGGACTTGAGCTTCAATGTCTATTCATAAATGTCCACGGGAGAAACGGATAAGAACCGAATTAATAGTAGGTGCATATTTTTTATGCACACGAGTTTGATGGCATTATAAAAAGACAATAATTAAGCCCGTAGGTACATTAAATCAGTTATGAATCAGGATGAGTGTCAACGATGTGCATATGAAAATAGACTCGGAAATTTTAGATTAAAAAATAGATTTAAGTCAATTTAAAGAACAAGACAAGTGAAATAGCTTGATTTTTTTCTTAATCCCACCTCTACTAGAGAACTGAACATGAGAGTTTCTTCTCATCCAACTCCTCGCGAATGAAAGGATTCGACAATATTACAGATACACATGTATTTAACAACTAATACACTAAACTAAGTAATGGGATTTATTGATATTCATTTATTACATAGGAAGCTGTATATATGGCCATATGTGTATATTTCTATATAATGCTTCTTTTTTATATTATAACGAATCCTTTTTTTTACTCTTATTGAATCAAGAAAATATTGTAATCCAATAAATAAAGGTTTCGCGGCCGAATAATGACTCTTTCCTGCTCCATTCGTAGGATTAATTCATGACCTTTAAGAGTAAATCAATTATACTGCATTTGTCGAACTAACAATGGAGAGGACTTGAACTTGAAAACCTTTTGATAAATGTAAATAGGACAACGGTTATAGGAACATAATCGATGGATCATGAATGTGTACAATCGAAAAGTCACGGGTTGATATAGTCACGTCGATCAAATAATGGAGAGGACTTGAGCTTGAAAGTCTATTCATAAATTACATGGGAGGAACACTTATAGGAAGTGAATAAATAGTAAGTGCATATTTTTTGTAGACACGAGTTTGAGGACGTTATGAAAATACAATAATTAAACATGCATGTAGAGTAAATTAGTAATTTGGTGCATATGGAAATGGATTCAGAAATTTGGAAGTAGGAATAATACGGAAATAGTACAAGATCGATTTAAGTCATTTTATAGAACGAGACAACAGAAAATGCTTAAAATAACTTTATACTGCACTTAAAAAATGAAACTACGGAAAAATGCGTGTACAATAAAAAGAATCACAGGTTGACATATACACGTCGGTCTAGAAATGGAGAAAGCTTAAACTTGAATGCCTTTAAATAAATGTCCATAAGACAACGGTTATTGGAACAGAATCAGTGCATCATGAATGTGTACAATCAAAAGGTCACGGATTGACGTAGTCACATCGATCTAATATGGAGAGGACTTGACTTTAAATGTCTATTAAACAACATTTTATAAGAACAGAATCAAAGAATCATGAATGTGGACAATCGAAAAGTCACGGGTTGACAGTCACGTCCATCAAATAAGGGAGAAGACATGAGTTTAAATGTCTATTGGACGACGGTTACGGGAACAAAATCGGATTGAATGTCTATTGATAAATGTCCATAGGAGGAACGGTTATAAAAACATGATCAATGGTAAGTGCATATTGTTGTGGACACGAGTTTGATAACATTTATAAAAAGACAATTATTAAGCATGTAGAAAGATTAAATGACTAAGGAATTAGGGTTAAAACGGTTATACATGGGAGAATCGATGATAGGTCCATACGGAAATGAGTCGAGAAATTTTGTAGTAATAATAAGGAAATAGTTTCAAAGATTTAAAATTAAAATAAAAATTGATTTAAATTATTTTAATGAACGAGACAAGAGAAAAGCTTATAATAATTTTATTGTGCGTTTAAAAATAATGAAACCAAGGAAAAATTCGTGTATAATCAAAAGAGTCACGAGTTGACATATACTCGATCAAAAAATGGAGATGGCTTGAACTTGAATGCTTTTAGATAAATGTTCAAAGGACCAACGGTTATAGTAACAGAAGTATTGGATTATGAACGTGTACAATCGAAAAGTCATTGGATGACATATTCACGTCGATCAAATAATGGAGAGGACGTGCATTTGAAAGTCTATTGATGAATGTCCATAAGACAGTGATAGGAACATATTTACAGAATCAAAGATAAGTGCATATTGTTGTGGACACGAGTTGGATCAAGGCAATTATTGTGATCGCAAGTAACGATTATGATAATTGAGGGAAGACCTATACAGGTACAGTCTTACTCAAGATGACAGTATGCTATCTGGTTTGTCTTTATCATTGATAAAGCCCATAGGATTATTGCTTGACAACCAGCATTATGATGACGATCATATATGTGGGAACCGGGTTGTCCATAAGCACATCCTTAAATGTCCCTAGTCATGGGAGTACCGAGACTTGGCATCGATATTCCGGAGTGGACCGATGTATACGCTTCTAGACCCCGATGAGGGGGCGGTGGCCGGTCTCACAAGCAATTTGTGTTGTCACCTAAGATAGTATACAGATGCTCACTGGAGGTGAGTACACTGGACGGACTCACCAAGAACTTCTAAATATGGTATAATATCTATCGTCAGATGGAAATTCTCATGTGGCATGAGTATATGTTGGTCCTTTGATCTGAAGTCGTCATTTGTCTCGTGTGAGTTCTCACTGTACTTTGATTACTATCTTACAACGCCTCAAAAGAGTCATGCAAACAGGTTTTAGTTGGGTTCAGTCCCGAGCCATATGGAGGCAGTAGTCAACTGTCTGGGATTCGTCTCTCCTAGTATTAGGAATCGATGCCGCGCTATGTTCAGTTGGCTATCATCAGAAATCCATAGCCACAGTGGATGAGATTTGTTAATAGTTGATCGGTAGTATCTCTGTTGGTGATGAGCTTGACTCAGACACGACTTATCGGATTAGTAGGGGTCTGATGTTGTCCACCCTTAGACCCGATATTCGATAATTTTTGACGAAGAGACCGGACTGTACGGAAATTGTCATATTCAGGCTCGGTAGGGTAAGGACGCACTTGATTGTCGACCCCCTTTTCGACAAGTACCTAGGTAGCCATTACGTACAGCTAGTGTCGCTGACGTGCTTGTGGTTAAACGCACTGCCAGCGTATTATCGAGTCTTTTGAGTCCCACACAGTGGGTTTTCCAGGTTCAGGCGACAGATGTAGGAGCCGTACGTTGGTACGCGCAGGGGTCCGATTTTATACGTATACGGGATACACGGACTTTAATCGGACGATTGATAATACTAGACGGCTTACGATTAAGCCGAATTATTAAATCAAGTTTTAATTTAATAATTTATATATGTATTTTGATACATATATTTCGGTATTATTGTTCACTATTCATTCTCTTTGGTGCTATCCATATTTTTATACGGATACGCGTATATGTAGCGATACATATACCAGGTGAAGTATTCCGTATTTATACGGGAATGCTTCTAGAATAACACCTCATATTTGTTTTTCTTTTTAGAAAAATAAATGGAAAATGAGATGGTAATGAGGTGGCATGAAGCATGGCTACAAAAATAACGAGGAATGGCTTGGATAGTGATGTGCATTCATTTGTGCACTATTGCATCATGGTTGTGATTTACATAGCCATTCTCTTTTTCATTCTTTGTTTTCTGATGCTTCATTCTCTTCATGCTTCATGAGCTTCACACACACCACATTCTCCTTCTTGCTCTTATTTTTTA
Source organism: Agapanthus africanus (assembly GCA_030015575.1). NCBI lineage: Eukaryota > Viridiplantae > Streptophyta > Magnoliopsida > Asparagales > Amaryllidaceae > Agapanthus > Agapanthus africanus. Next base: position 308,013,113 of record CM057339.1, read on the forward strand.
GCATGGATTCTAGAGAGAACTTTAGTGAAATGTTCCTACATCACCGATCATCCACACCTTGCAAGTCTGGATCATCGGTTAGAGCCTCTTCCGGTTTTCCTCGGGTGGATCGTCTTCGGCGAGGGTGGTCAATTTTCAAGCGCGGCCCCGACAGCTACGAGTTTGGAGGGGTCTTCCACAACTGGGTGGATACGCGACAAAAATTGTAGTTTCTCAACCCTTGCGCTCTTAATTAGCTAGTTTAGGTTATTGGACCGTATTCTGGGTTTTACGGGTGTTCGGTGCTCGCAAAAGTTTTTTTTGGCGCTCACGTTAGTTTTACGTACTTTAGCCATTCTGGGTTTTATTGGATTTTGTATATCGCAAAAGGTTATTGGAACATGGTTTATTTGTGTTGGCTTTAGGGCTGTTTCCTGATATCTGGAATATTTTTATACTTTCTTGTTTACTGCCAGATCACAGGTCTTGAACTTGACGTATTTTATCAGCACTTTTAGCCGTTCCGGCTCTTTTACCTGGAATTTCCTGCACAAAATCTCGAGACAAGTGTTGCGATATACAAAGATCATGCGTGAAATAATAAACACACAATTTCCCTCAAAATGTCGGTTATAATGTATAACACATTATTTGATATTTTGCAGACAAATTGCTAATATGTGTTATATTCATACCGAACACTTTTAGATGAATGCAAATAGTAGGGAAATTGATGTGTTAAAAATGCAATATTTTCGACTGATCAAATTCCCCTAAACTTAATTTTGGTCGTCTCGAGCAAACTTGTTTTATTAGAAAGAGAAGAAAATAAAAAAAAAATAAAAAAACTAACACACTTTCGTAGGCAACACGATTGCACTGAGCACGTGCAACAAGCCTTTAAACCTCTAGGTGTCCCTGGTAGGAGAAGTGTTGTCTCCTGAGGGTTTTCAGCGGATTGCACCCACAAAATCCAATAATAAAAGGAAGACTGTGAAAATTACATATAAAGATCAGAATTATAAAAGAAAGACTTTGAAAATTTAGAGTTTCCAACTAATACTAGCTTTTCGGTTGTCATGAGCCCTATCTTAATAGTCATGAAAAGATGTTAGAAATCACATCATCCCTCAATAAAACATCGCCTTTATTCTTCATCCCTACCTTTCTTCCAAACAACGACCATATAACCCTACGTGTGTGTAAAGAACATCCCTACACTCGGAGAATTCAATTCAAGCTATCATACCCTTGTCCATATGCCTCAGTACTTTTTAATCGATGAATATTTAGATGAGATTGCTCACACATTTTTCATGCGGCCGTTAATACTTCTTGAGATACTAACCGACCGATTACTCATGTGCTTACTTATTAGGTGTATTAGTATCTTCCTCGTCTTGCACCACCTAAGGCTTAGCAGTGACTCCCAGACCAGTTGGTCTAAGGCACTAGGTGATGAAGCACCCTCGCTATATTTTTTATGCTGCCTTGGCGATAACAAAACCAGTGTTCATTTTTCTGCACCATTTTATATTTTCTTCATTTATTATTTCCTTCATACTTTGGCTTCTAGACAAGAGCATTTCAAGGTATCCTCTACTATCCCGGGTTTCAAGACGTGTGTAAGTGCGTATAGTAGGGTATCAACATTCAAATGTTTGGCTTCCAGAATAGGAACTATTTTTCAGACTTATTTTTATCCTCAGATCGATGACTTCCTTCATCTTACTAACCCTTGGGACAATGGCTCATAACTACTTATTACTAGTTCGTTTAAGAAAACTTCTAATTTTCTTAGTTTTCTTAAATTTCTCTAATCTTTTGGATGTAATTTTTCACTATCTAATCTTTTATTATCAAATTAAATATTAAATATTTTTTTCTTTTTAAAAAAAAATTAATTTTTATATGTTTTAAAAATTTTGTGCTTATGCAAAGTGATATACAAATGATGCGCAAATAAGCACAAACCTCCCCTAAACTTGTTTTCAAGAGTGTCCTAACGGTTGTCATCTGTTGGAACACAAAAACCTGTAAAGCCTGGAAGGAAATTTATTAATGGAGGCAATAAATATAATCGTGAAAGATCCTTCCCTAAACTTATTCTTTTCACTCGCCTCCATTCTAAAAGATGATACGGTAATTTACAAGACATGGAGGTGAGACGGAGGAATTTTAATCAAGATAAAGTGGCTCCTGTAAAAACAGGAACTCCTCCGTGGGGTCAGTAGAAAAATACGGTTTTAATCTATGTCCATTTACTTTGAAAAATGTACCGTTTTCAACATTTTCAAGCTCAACTGCCCCGTGCGGGTATACATACCGCACAACAAAAGGTCCTTTCCACCGAGATCGTAGCTTACCCGCATGAAGATGGAGTCGTGAATCATAAAGGACTTGTTGACCAGGTGTAAAAGTTATTCTCAAAATGTTTTTATCGTGAAATACCTTAGTCCGGTTCTTTACAATTACAGCATTATCATAAGCTTCATCGCGGAGTTCGCTTAGCTCGTTTAATTGCGGCTTCCGAAAGTTGCAGGCTTGATTTAAGTCAAACTTAAGTTCTCTAATGGCCCACATTGCTTTGTGCTCAATCTCGATCGGAAGATGACAAGCCTTTCCAAACACTAGTCTATAAGGAGACATATCTAGTCTCATTGAGAGTTAAAGTCTCAGGTTTTTTATATAGGTAAGGCAAACTGTTGATCGGTTTTAAGAAAATCTCTTATTGAGAGATATCAATTGATTTAATTAGTCTCAAAAATTATTCGGGAAATTTTATCCACCATTGGATCTGACCCAGTGATTTTCTGTTTAACGGAATATATTTTTCTGTTTTTAACAAGATTAGGGAAATATTTTCCTATGCATAGAATTTAATTCTATTTTTTTAATTCAAACGGTGATTTTTTAGTCACCGTAAGATTTCTAATCCAAGAGTTCTCTGTTTAACATAGTATATTTTTCTTGTTTAGAAAGATTAGGAAAATATTTTCCCATATATAATTTAATTCTATCTTTTGATGATTTTTAGTCATCATTGGATCTTTTGATCCAACGGATCTGTTTAACGGAAAATATTTATGGAAATATTTTCAACATAGAAATTAACTCTACCCATACAGACCGGCTTTAATTTGGGCCATAACCAAAGAATTTAATTTTTACTACAATAGGAACCCATGTGCTTTGCACGCCAGCGCTCACATGTGTTTCACGTGAGGCGTTGCCATAGAATTTAATCTTATTAAAGACTAGCGCCGGCGCTCACGTGTGTTTCACATGAGGTGCTGCCTTATATTTAACCAATAATAATTTTTTATACGAAGGAACAGAGGACAAGAAAAAGAGAATAATTAACCCATAAGAAGATTAAATCACTAAGAAATCATAGTTTAGATAGTTATAGAGAATGGAGAGATTTAGAAAATTGAAAGTAGTAAAGTTTAGGAAATAGATTAAGAGATATAAAATTTAGATTAAAAAATAAGATTCAAGTACTTTTAAAGAACGAGACGAAGTGAAAAAACTTGAAAATACTTTATGGCGCATTTAAAAATAGTGTGCTTAAGGAAATTGATTTAGAAATTTAAAATTTAAGAAAATCGGCGTCAATTTCTTTGAGTAACGAAACAGGTGAAAATGTATGCTCCCTTTAAAAGCAGTAATGTTAAGAAATAAATTTAGAAATTTAATACAATTGAAGCATATTCAAAATGCAGCCTTTCTAATGAATAAAAAATGCTGAAATGCAAAATAGTGTGAATTCTTTAAAATCTAAAGAAATTTATTTTAAAAGTTAAAGACGGTTTGGAATATTTTATAAACGAGACGGGTGAAATGTGATATATCCAAAAAAGCTAGATAAAAAACAGGGTATCATGAATGATTGGTTACGTACGTAAAATAAATTTGGTGAAAGCCACGATCACGAATGTGTACAATCGAAAGATCCCCGAGTAGACATATTCAAATCGATCAAATGATGGAGAGAACTTGAACTTGAATTCCTATTAACAAATGTCCATAATGGGATGGTTATAAGAAGAGAATCAATGGTAAGTGCATATTAACATAGGCAAAAATTGGACATTATAAAAATACAATAATTAAGACCGTGGGTAGATTAAATCGGTAAGGAATCAGGATTAAGACAGTTATAGACAGAAAAATCAATGATAGCACTATATGGAAATGGATTCAAAAATTTAGTAGTAATACAAAAATAGATTCGGAAATTTTTAATTTAGATTAAAAAAATAGAGTTAATCGTTTCAAAGAACGAGACAAGTGAAAAGGCTTAAAATAACTTTATGATGCATTTAAAAATAATGAAACTAAGGGAAAATACGTGTACAATCAAAAGAGTCACAAGTTGACCTATACACGTTGATCTAAAAATGGAGAAGGCATGAACTTGAATGCCTTTAGATAAATGTTCATAGGAACATAATTACATAATCAATAGTAGATGCATATTATTATGGACAAGAATTGGACGGCATTATAAAAAGACGTTAGTTAATCCTATAGGAAGATTGTCCAGTAATGTTAAGAAATAGATTTAGAAATTATATACAATTGAAGCATTTTTCAAAAAGGTTGTAAAGCCAAATGGTGTAAAGTCTTTGAAATCCTGAGAAATTTGCTTTAAAAGTTATGGACGTCTTCGAATATTTTATAAACGAGACAAGTGAAATGCGATGTTGAATCCAGAAAGGCTAGACGATGATAAAATAAAAGTCAAGGTATCATGGATGATTGGTTTCGTGTACAATGTAAATTTGGCAAAATTCACAATCACGGATGTGTACAATCGAAAGATCCTTGGGTTGACATAATCAGGTCGATCTAAAAATGGCGAAGACTTGAACTTGAATGTCTATTGACATATTACTATATGGGACGGTTATAGGAAGAGAATCAATGGTAGGTGCATATTGTTGTGGGCATAAATTAAAGGAAATTATGAAAAGACAATAATTAAGCCCATAGATAGATTAAATCCGTAATGAACCAGGGTTATGACGGTTAATAACGGAGAATCAAGGATAGGTGCATATGGAAATGGATTCCAAAATTTGGAAGTAGTGAAAAATAAGGAAATAGAATAGGAAATTAAAAATTTAGAGTTTTGAAGGTTAGGGTTTCGAAGGATCGACATCGAGAGATGAAATCACAGCGACGGTGTGTTGTTTCTTTTGACGGAATTAAAAAAGTAAAGTTTAAAGAACGGTAAGATCTAATTTAAGAATTGTGATATCAGTCTTTAATATTGTTCGCATAGATCACATTAATTTATTTAAGGGTAGTGTAATCCGACGCTTATTCCTAAATGATTGGTTGATCAAGCGGTCGTCGGTTTTAGCTTTTTCTTCTTCTTTCTTGCAAATGTAAACAGTAGCCTTCAGGTGTTAAGGAGCAGAAATGTAGTTAGAGACTACTCAATAGATATGTTTCTATGCGTTTCGAGAGTTTCACTGATGAAACCTATGGCTTCTTCATAAATTCAAGTGCATGATTACTGTAGTGCCAATTTTAATCAATCTTCAGCTTAGGTCTAAAATCTATTTAGTCTCATCTCAATCAGATAGAAAAATGGCATGATCTATATTATTTGGTATCATAATCTATCAATCCATCACAAATCAATATCAAATATAGGAACAATAATCTAAATTAAGACATAATGAATCAAACTGACTGAAATTTTGACTAGATAAATTAATACGAACTAAAAAAAATTGAACCTTTTTTCCAAAATCTTACCTGTTGGGTTTCCTCAGATTCTCCATCTCAAAAGCACTACTCAAAGGCACCCAATGCAGCTCATAAACCCTCGTAGACGCCCTGAGCATCACCGTATCATCCTCCCACTAAATCAACAGCAGCAATCTAAGCCCCAATCTTTTCCCCTGAAACCCAGGTGCCATGAACTGCAAAACAAAATTTCAAATTGATGAAAAAAGAAAAACAAAAAAAAAATTTATGAACCAATCCAAGAAACAATAAATACCCGAATCGAGATCGGTCACGGAGAGGCTCTTGCTAGGGTTGTGGGGCCCTTGGAAGTCCTTCCGATGCTCCTGCGGAAAACCGCACCGCCGGAGATGGATGGAGGAAGGGGAGGAGGAGGAAGGGGGATCGAGGCGGAGGAGGGGAGAGGGTGGGGCCCACGCGTTGGCCACCGTCATTTTTAAGGGAATGATGGTAGAGAGAGAGAGCCTTACGGTTAGGGTTTTGAAGGGAAAGATCGCCGACTTTAGATCGGCGGCGGCTCCTCGGACTCCAGGAGGTTAGGGTTTCGAAAGATCACATCGAGAGATGAAATCGCAGCGACAGCGTGTGGTTTATTTTGAGGGAATTAAAAAAGGGAAGTTTAAAGAACGATATTAAAAAAGGGAAATTTAAAGAACGATATTATAACCCTAAACACTAACGGGTAACATCTAATTTAGGAAGGTAATATTAATATTAATATATTCATACGGCCTTAGACTTGGTCTAAATGGGGTTTCCAAATTAAAATAAATTATGGGTTTTTTTCCATATATAATTAATAAACCGTTTTGGTTTCCAAATGGGTGAACATAAAATATGGTTTTTTTTATATGCCCCCTTCAAATTTTACGTGTTCATATATACCCTTTTACCAATCGCTGTCAAAAACTGTCCACAACGACCGCTGCCTACAAGTGCTTGCCGAAAAACGTCAGTTGTCGCTGTCCTCCTTCCGCAATCGGCTCTCTCCATGTTATCATTTAGACAAACTACTGGACGACGAGCATAGGACGCACTTGTGACACACATCAACACATGTATACACTTATAAGATGTGGCATTTGTAGCTTATAAGTTCTAACCAATTTTGAAAAATAGCAATAGCGAAAATTTAGTGCTATGTCTCTTAAAAGTGAAAATCGCAAAATGTGTAGTGCGCAAAGCATAAACTATATGGATTATTATTAATTATTGTTGATAATTATATTTACTCGTACAAAATTACAATATATCTAAATTAGTCATAAAAATAAAGGTTTTTTTTATTTTAGAACCTCCAAACTTTCATATTTTCAAAAAAGACACGCGAAACTTCATATTTTCAAAAAGGACGCCCTAGACTTAAACGTTAACTAAAAAAGACCCTCCGTCAACTTGAATGGTTAAATTCTAAGTATAGAGACAAAACTGCCACTCTTCTTCTCCTCCTCCTCCTCTTCATCTTCTTCTTCTAACCTGCACCAACCCTTTTGCTTCTTCTTCTTCTTCTTCCACGCAATCAATGGCGGCTTGCGCAAACAACAATCTTCGCTTGATCCCGAACCCATTTTCATCGACATCTCCTAACTCCCCATGAAAACTCTCATCCTCTCTCTCATTTCTCTCCCTCTTCATTCCATTCTCGTTCTCATCGATATCGCAGGGACTCGCCAAGAAGAGGGGACGAGCGAGCGAGTGAGAGGTTAAAAATGAGCAATAGACGATAAGTGGACATTTTTAAACTATGGAGGGGTATATCGGTCAATTACAGCCTCCAAAACTGTTTTATTTAACAAAATTTGGATGGGAATTAATGGGAGGGTCTTTTTTAGTTAACTTAAATAGTTTGGGTTGTCCATTTTGAAAATACCAAGTTTTGCGTGTCTTTTTTGAAAATACCAAGTTTGGAGGGTCCAAAATAAAAAAAACCATTAATAAAACATAGATTAAATTGTTTAAAATTTTAAGAAAATAATGCAAAACCCAGCGGCAATTAATTTTCAATTGTACAAGTTTGTATTCATACTTAAGATATTCAAAGTAGTGGAGTGGAATTAGGTTTTTATCCTTTTTAATTTTTAGGTTACGAGAATTAAAAGTTGGATGATGTGTTAAATATATATTAGGTTCTCTTAATCTTTTGAATTTTAAATTGCCGCGCCCCGCTTCCTAGAGTGCGCTAAGCTCGGCACGTGACAGAGCCAACCATGCTACCTATGGGTAGGAAACATCCCTCCACAATCACATTACGGTTGTCTATAAGATATCAAGAACAGTAGAAATAAAATAAACTATCTAGTACATGTCCATATGCCAGAATAAACGAGTCAAGAAATAATATGCGGAAGCAATAAATCCAAGTAACAATAACAATCTGGAAAGTATGTCCTAAATACGGGCTCACATCAGGAAATAAAAGTACGGAAAGAAACTAAACTAAACTGGATACTCACAGGATCCTCACTGCTTGGCCTATCGGCTAAAGTACCCCTGATCGGCCTGCGACAAAGGTAGAGGATCTGGGCCATGCAAAACCTAGACGTCAGTGCGTCATAATATCAAACAATAATACATGAACAGGATACATGAGATATGCATGCATGAGTATAAACGATAACATGAATATAACCAGTAAACATGGATATGGAACAATGAAGTGTAGTAAGTAACTAAACTATACTACTGGGTTATCTATTCTAAAGTCTTCGAAATCAATTAATGTAATCATCATCGTAACCCATCGGTATATGCCCCGTTCATGCCCCACGGGACCATGGTTACAGGATTATTCCGTAACGCTCGGAAAAACGGCAAACAATATATTCCGTAACGCCCGGAAAAAGGGCAAACAATATATTCCGTAAAGCCCGGAAAAACGACAAACAATATATTCCGTAACGCCCTAAAAAACGGCAAACAATATAATAGTCCTTTAAGTTATGTTCGGTTACATTCTTGATTTCCCCTTACCCCCAAGGTTATGTGTTCAAATCAGGTATTGCCGATTGATATCTAATGCCAACACAGGATCACATAGGTACAGGTTTTGTCTATACAGACAACAATAACGTCCATCAGGACAACATGTCAGGATTGTTGGCTGTCACGCCCCGCTTCCCAGAGTACACTAAGATAGGCACGTGACAGAGCCAACCATGCTACCTGTGGATAGGAAATATCCTTCCACAGTCACATTACGGATGTAGAGATATCAAGAACAATAATAAACTATCTAACATATGTCCATAAGCCAGAATAAACGAGTCAAGAATAAAATAATGCGGAAGCAAAAAGATCCAATAAACAAAACACCTGGAAAGTAAAACTGGATACCGATAGGATCCTCACTGCTCGGTCTAACAGCGGCAGTACTCCTGATCAGCCTGCGACAAAGGTAGAGGATCTGGGCCATGCAAAACCCAGACGTCAGTGCATCATAACATCAATAATAATATAATCAGGGGGTAGCAAGACATGCGGGTACGAGTATGAACGGTAAACAATAATAATAGTGCAGGATAAGGCATAAGTGATGTACAGTGAGTAATCTAAACTCGTCTATCGGGTTAACTACTCTCAAGTCTTTGAAATCAATTTGATGAATCATCGATGTAACTCAATAGTATCCCGTGCGTGCCCGGGATCACGGTCTAAGACTCTTAGGCTGAATCTGAGACATGCCGCAAGGCAGTAAAGGGTAGATAGTATCCCGTGCGTGCCTGGGATCACGGTCTAAGACTCTCGGGCTGAATCCGAGACGTGCCGCAAGGCAGTAAAGGGTAGTAGGTAATGACGAGTGATGTCAGCAGCATCACCCCGGGGCTAGCTTAACCCATAAGACTGATCAGTAAAGGTATCGAACTGTCGAGTTACAAGTCAGGTTTCATCATTGATTTTCCCATACCCCCAAGTTATGTGTTCAAGTCAGATATTAATAAATCTGGGGCTAATGCCAACACAGGATCAAGTAGGTACAAGTTTGTCTGAATAGACAACAGGAAATGTCCGTAGGGACAACCTGTCAAGGTTGTTGGCATTAGTAATAAGATTAGGTAACAGGTCAAGCTATAGTACATCAGGTCAAGTCAGGTAGTGTATATAAATCCAATCATGTCAAGAAGTGCACGGTTTCAAGTCGTATCAAGTAGTAGTGTATCAAATCATGTCGGGGGTGCACAAATGTCACGTGGGTGCTCATAATCAAACTATAATAGACATGGGTTCACAAAAACAAGTATGGGGTATCAATATAACAATAAAATGGAATATTGTGATGGAGTATGCAAATAGGTACAGATTAAAACATATGGATGCACAGTTATCAATCTGGGTTAAGATTATAGTTCCAACACTAATTAAAATACACTTTATCAAATATGGAATGTTAAAATCACATTATTATGTATTATATGATCTATGGATGCAATTGTATATATACTAGACAAGATGGATGCAAATAGATATCTGAAAAGTGTAAAATACCATTCGCACCCAAACACGATAAATCAATAAAATACCACAGATAAATAAATACGGGAACTGGAATTGGTATAAGTGAACTAGGTTGTTACATTATACTCAACTACAAAAAGAATTTCGTCCTCGAAATTCCAAGAACAAGAAAGGATAAACAATCAACACACTACAAGAATAGATGTGGAAACTTCTGTCGGATTTCATCTTCTCGTTCCCAAGTTGATTCTCCATGCGAGCGATTTCCCCAAGAAATAAGTACAAGAGAGATAACTTTGTTCTTAAGAACCCTTTTCACTTCGATCCACAATCAACATTGTTCATTCCTCAAAGGTCAAATCTTCTCGTACAGTCAGCTCCGAATGATCCAGTACGTGTGTTTCATCTCGAACATACTTATGGAGTTGAGATACGTAAAACACGTCATGAACATTCGCCAAGGATTACGGTAAAGCCCATCGATACGCCACTTCTCCAACACGCTCCAAAAATCTTAAAAGATCCTACGAATCGAGGACTAAGCTTTCCTCGACTTCCGAAACGAATCACCCCTCTAGTCGGTGATAACTTCAAGAATACCAAATCACCAACGGCGAACTCTAGAGGTCTTCTTGATGTATCTGCCCAACTCTTTTGTCGGTCTTGTGCTGCTTTCATATGATTCCAGATAGTGTTAACCTTCTCAACTGTTTACACGATCAAATCCGGTCCCAACAATCTTCGTTCTCCAACATCGTCCCAACAAACAGGTGAACGACACTCGCGACCATATAAAGCTTAGAATGGAGCCATCTGAATAGTCGCCTGGAAACTGTTGTTGTAAGAAAACTCCACCAAGTGTAGATGATCATCCCATGAACCCTTGAAGCCTAACATGCAAGCTCTCAACATGTCTTCAAGAGTTTGGATCGTTCTCTCCGACTGGCCATCTGTCTGAGGGTGATAAGCTGTGCTAAACTTCAATCGAGTCCCCAAACTTTCCTGTAAGTTTCTCCAGAAGTGTGATAAGAAACGGGTGTCACGGTCAGACACGATGCTCACTGGTACTCCATGCAATCTTACAATCTCCTGCATGTACCGTTCTGCCAAAGTTTCTGTTGATTGACCAACTCGAAATGGGATGAAATAAGCTGCCTTGGTCAATCGATCAACAATCACCCAAACTGCATTGTTGCCATTTTGGACTCCACGGCAAAGCCGTCACGAAATCCATGGTTATATGTTCTCACTTCCACTGAGGAATCGGAAGTGGTTGCAATAAACCAGCAACCCGTTGATATTCAGCCTTAACTTGCTGACACACCAAGCACTTCGCTACAAAGCGGGAAATCTCCCGCTTCATGCCTTCCCACCAGAAATGCTGTCGTAGATCTCGGTACATCTTCGTGCCTCCTGGATGTACGGAATATGCGGAACTGTGCGCCTTCTTCATAACTTCTTCGAGAATGTCTCCCTTTGGCACACATAAATGACTACCATATCGCAATGAACCATCTTCATGAATCAATAAATCCGTTCGAAGTCCAGCTTCAACCTGTTCTCGAAACTTTTGCAAATCTTGGGTCTTGCATTTTTGCTGCTTTAATATTCTCGATCAACGACGATTGTACTTGCAGTTGCATTAACTGTCCCGAAGAATGCGGTAGCACAACTTCCAAATCGAATCTCCGAAAGACTTCAATAAGTTCCTTCTGTGCAGTCAACATCTGAATTGCTGGCAACCGACTAAACGCATCCGGCACAACATTAACTTTTCCCGGATGGTACTTAAGATCAAGTTCGTAGTCAGCCATCAGCTCCAACCATCTACGCTGCCTCATATTAAGCTCCTTCTGCGTGAACACATACTTCAAGATTTTGTGATCGGTGAATACTTCGACCTTTTCGCCCAATAAGTAGTGTCTCCAAATCTTCAAAGCGAAAATCACAGCTGTTAGCTCCAAGTCATGAGTTGGGTAATTCTTCTCATGGGTCTTTAACTGTCTTGATGCGTAAGCTATAACCTTCCCATGCTGCATCAAAACACATCTCAATCCTTTCTCAGATGCGTTGTTGTGAATCACCAATCTTCCAGAACTTTCTGGCACAGTTAAAACAGGAGCGGTTATCAAAATCTGCTTCAACGCCTCAAAAGCTGACGCACACTTATCTGTCCACATAAATGGTACTTCCTTGCGTGTAAGCTTGGTCAGAGGCTCAGCCAAACGAGCAAAATTTTCCACGAACCTTCTGTAATACCCGGCAAGTCCAAGAAAGCTTCTGATCTCTGCAACGTTCTTCGGAATCGGCCAATCTTGAACTGCTGCAATCTTCTCAGAATCAACGGCGATTCCATCTCCAGCTACGACATGCCCCTGTTTACCCCAATCAGAGCAAAGCTCTGTTCAAATTCCAAGGCGGGAAATGAAGCAACGCTTTTGTTTCCTCCAATCAGAGCAAATCTATACCTTGAAAGTTTAAATTTTAATAAATTGAAGCAACGCTTCAGATTCCTTACGCTGTGCGCAGAGCGCCACGTGTCAGAATCAGACACGCCAGCGAAGCGCCCGGGGCTGCGCACCCAATCAGAGCAAGGCTCTGTTTAAGATTCAAATTTTAAATAAAGGAAGAACGCTTCAGGCCACTTGCGCTCTGCGCTGCGCGACACGTGTCAGCGCAGATGCGCAGTTGCGCTGCGCTCTACACTGCGCGACACGTGTCAGCGCAGTTGTGCTACGCTCTGCGCTGCGCGACACGTGTCAGGCGTAGGTGCGCTTGCGCCAAACAGAGAAATTCCAGAAAGATCTTTCTGATCTTATTAAAACAATAAGATTCTCTTCTGCAAAACAGAAGCCCTTGGATCAAAGATCCAATGGTGGGGAAAAATCCCTAAATCACTCAGAGAAAGATCTCTTTAACTGATTTAACAAATCTATTGGCACTATATAAAGGCCCCTAAACTCCAAGTCTAAAACACAGAGAAAAAGATAGAGAACTCCTCTAAAATTTTGAGAAGAAACTCAGAGAGATAAAAAGGTAAAAACCTATGAATAAAAAGAAGAATTTTCTTCTATAAAGATCATTGATCTAAGAACAAGATCAAGATTTTCAATTAAAAAGGAAAAAAAGATAAAAAAGATCCAATCACAAAAAGATTAAAAGAAGTATTACTTCGCAGATCATTTGATCTACATAAAGGCATTGCCTTTTGATAAACCATTGGTTCTGGAATCTTAAAAGATTCTTTTCTTTAATCTAAAATTGGATCAAGATATTAAACAGTGCCCTGCACTTGCAAAATTTGCACTGTTGCGCTCTTGGGTTGGCGCAAGCCACCAGAGGGCGCCACGTGTCAGCCCCAGAAAAAACTGCGCTATGCGCTTCTAAAACAGAGCACTGTTCTCATAAATTGGCGTACTGCACCAGAGCGCGCCACGTTTCAGCAGCGTAACAGCGCAGCGCACTGGCACAGCGCCCTGCGCTTGTGCTCACCAGAACGTGACACGTGTCACCTCTACATGCGCTTGCGCTCATTAATTGGCGCAAAGCGCCTGACAAGCCATATGGCACATTGTCAGAAGAGTTAATGCTTTGCATTATTTAAAAGAGGGACATAGCCCAATTAAAAAGGCCTAACAGGCCTGATAAAGATGCTGTGCATCATTTAACAAGGGGCAGAGCCCAAGCAAAGGCCTAACAGGCCAACTGTAAATAAAAATGTTGAACATTTTCAACTGGACTTAGCCCAATCATGGCCGTAAGTTCTCAAATTAAATTGACCGAGCACGACTGCTCTCTCAAATCGAATTACATCCGGTTCAAGGATACATCTCTGAACTCCTCTGACATTTGTCGTTGTAATCCTTCAACGTCGTCAGAGAGGTGATGGGTCCCGACAACCACACATTGCTACGGACTTAAGCATCCTTAAACCTATGGACTTAAACGTCCTTAAACCAACCTATCGACTTAAGCGTCCTTAAACCAACTCATGGACTTAAGCTTCCTTAAACTCACGGACTTAAGCGTCCTTAAACCAATGGACCACCATGTCCCTAAACTGGCGAGGGACCACTATGTCCCTAAACTGAACAATAGAGCCCCAAATGCTCTTTTGTCAGATCTAAATGATCCCGTTTAAGTTGATCTTAGCCTCAAATATGGCTAACGTATCGTTAAACCTTCAAACAGACTTTAGTCCTAAAGTGGACTATAGATCCCCCAATCAACTTTGGTTCAAGCGTACATCTCTGAACTCCTCTGACATCTGTCGTTGTAATTCTTCAACGTCGTCAGAGAGGTGATGGGTCCCGACGGCCATACATGCGACGGACCACTATGTCCCTAAACTGGAACAATAGAGCCCCCAAATGCTCTCTTGTTGGATCTAAACGATCCTGTTAAGTTGATCTTAGTCTCAAATCAGACTGACGTATCCTTAACGAATGTTTAAGTTGATCTTAGCCTCAAATATGGCTAAGGTATCCTTAAACCGAAACACCAAACCCAGATCTAAGTAAATACGGATTTGGACTAATCCACATCCTACGGGCGACGACGTAAATTAGTCTCCGTATACAATCCACGGGCAACCACAAACAAAACACACACGACACGAAGCGAAATTCTGGAGAAGGAGAAAGTTGTTACCGCTATGCGATAGCGTAATTAACTGCAAGGGCTTGCGCCTGCAGGGAAGAGCGTCCCCACAATCAAAAAACCCTCAAGTGAGGGGGAATCTGACGAAGTCTGCTATATCGGTTGCATCCATATAAACCTCCGATACACAGTGTCATAAATCAACTTGGCATCTTTGGAGAGGTGGACGGATAAAACCAAATAGCATCTGCCCCGAATCTCAGGCAAGACGTCTTCACGTCGCGCCGTCTTTCAGAGGGGAACAGATTCTGGCATGCCCGGTGGGACCTTTTCCTCTTTCCACTCCACACTTCGTGTGTCGTGTTCGCGAACAAATCGCGGTTTGCTGTGGTTGCCTGTGGATTCGAGGTACTAAGATTTGGTGTCTTGCTCCGTCCAGAAAACAGAAGATCAATGGCTTCAAACTGCACTACCTGCAACTGCAACTCTCGCTCCGTCCCTGCTGGAGGAGTGACTTACGGTCCCCAGACAGCCTCCCTTTTCAAGATGCCAGTGGAGTAGGTAACTCAGGCCACCACTGGCCTATTCTTTGGGACCATGCTCCCACCGATGAGCTTCGCCCCGATGTCGTCGCAAGAAGCTCCAAAGAAGTCGGTCTTTGATTGACTTACCACTGCCGCGGTCCCTCTCAACGGGTCGCCCAACTCCACTACCTCAGTTTTCAACAGACTGGGCTAGAACGCCTGCAAGCCCGCGAAACCCGAAGCTGCCATCCCAAAGCGGATAGCCATCCCGGCTCAAGCGAACGAAATCATTGGAAATGCTTCTCCTTCCAAGAAGTCAGTTTTTACAAGGCTGACCATTCCGGTTTCTGCTCCAGGCGAAGTCTTCAAAGCTGCTTGCCCTGCCCAGAGGGGGCATGATGAAGTCACCTTTATAGCTGAAACGACTCCATCCGCACGACACGCTCGACGTCGCCATTGGCGCCGAGTAAGGAAGGCTGGGGGAAACTCCCCCTCTGGGATAACTCCGTCGGCTCCGATGGTGGAAATCAAAGCTGTTGTTCCAACCGAGAACAGCTTTGAACTACTCAACAAGGTGAGCAGAAACTCTCCGGCCGCTGTACTGAAAAGATCCCCTCCATCTATGGAGACTGCTACAGAGAAGAAGCCGGAGCAGCCCTTTCAGCGGCTGTCCTCCAAAATTAACAAAGTCTGGCGACAGGTCCAGGAGTCGGTAATTGATCAAGATTACTCCCGCCGACAGAAAAAGATAAAGGTTCAGAGAGAAGAAAACCGTCCTGTCAAGCCACAAAAGGCGACAGCTGGCTGGGTGCCCACTACAACGGCTCCCTCGACGTCGATCACTCAAAAGAAAAGGAGGCCGCAAAAAGCCCCTGTGAACATGGCGAACCATAAAAGCGCTGAGCACAAACGTCCCAAGTCTGGGGGCATGGTGGTGCACACTATTTATATGGCTTCTGGAAAGGAGGAAAGCCGTGCTTCGACGGGTCACCGACTGCTCACCCGATCTGTGATAAAAGCCCAGGAGCAGCAACAGAAGCTTCAAGAGATGATGACTGCAATGGCCGCATTCACCGGGCCAAAAGAAAGCTCGGAAGTATCATCAGAGCAGCGTCACGAACAAGAAACCGATACTGAATTCTTACGTAGAGTCCTCGAAAAGAAGGACAAAGAAGCCGCAGAGCAAGCGGCTAACATAAAACAAATGGCGCTCCTCTTCCAAGATATGGTAGGGATGATGTTACAGCCGGACCCTCCAGCTGAAGACCCTCCAATCATTGCCGGAGACGACGGAGGGGAGACATCTAATCTTCCCCCGGCCCTTTCAGCAGCCAAGGAGGAAACCATTTCCAAAGCTGCACTAGACGACTATATAGCTCAGCAAATACGGGCTCATCAGGCGAATGAAGCGGCTGCGCAAATTGTTAGAACCGGACGACCCTATCCAAGCTGGTATGACCAAATCAGTTACCCTCCGGGATATACGATCCCTAAGTTCCACGTATATAAAGGGACAGGGAATCCACATCAGCATGTCGCTCAATTCAGGGCCTTATGCGGCAACACTGGAGGCGATGACAAACTGCTGCTTCGCCAGTTCGTCGGTAGCTTAACAGAAACGGCCTTTGAATGGTATTCGGAGCTACCTAATGACTCTGTCAAAATGTTTGCGGAGATAGAGCTGTTGTTTACACAAAGATTCGCAAGTGCTAGTGAACGCACCCCGATAACAGCACTGATCAACGCCAGGATAAGGCCAGGCGAAACGTGGGTGCAATACGCAACACGATGGCAGTATCTGTGGTCGAAATGTGAACAGCGGATCGAAGAAGCACCTACGGTAGGCATGTTCGTGGGCACTCTTGATCCACAAGCAACCCTCTCGCAATTCATGATGTTCTTCAAACCGACCACGTTCCAGGCTTTAATTGATAAGCTAGTCCAGATGGATCAAATGGGTCACAGACCGTCAACTCCAAAGCCGGAACCTCGAAACGACAAAGGTAAAGGGAAGGCGACCTTCGTTGCGAACACCCAACAACAGCCCAGTGCCCTAAAATTAGCGGATCAACTGGAAGAAAGACGGCGGTATTATAATGAGAAAATAAAACATCCTTACTCATTCCCGCGGGATAAAACTAAGAGGCTGTTCGAGCTGGCGATGCGCAATAGGCTTATCTATCTCCTGAATCCAAGGAGACCACTGCAACCCAGCGATGTGAATAATCCCAACTATTGTCCTTACCACCAAACGGTAAGTCACCCGATCGAGGATTGCTTCATCTTTAAGGGATGAATCGAGGATCAGTACCTACAAGGCAAGTTTGCGCTGTCTGAAAAGTGGAAAGTAAACCCACCACAGCCGCACACTCCAAAGAAGACGAACACACCGGGGGCAACCTGTCATGTGATCTCTCACTCATTGGTAGATGATAAAGAGGCTCCTTGCACCGAGAAACCGAGGGCGGATTCTAAACCGGAACTTCTGTGGCCATCAGACAAGATGATCGATGCCTTCCTGAATAAGATTCGTCTGAAAGTTAAAGCCAATCAGGAGCGTGAGGTGGCCAAGTTGGAAGGAGCCAAACACCGGCGACTAGACGAAAGAATCGAGGCACTCCCGTCAAATCAAAAGTCATCCGCTGCGGATAAATACAAATTCAAGACGAGGAAAAGGTTCGCTAAAGCCATATCAATGGGAATGAAGCTACCACCCTCTGAAGAAAACACTCTCGGTGGAGTAGAGATGCATCCTAATTATTGCTTATATCATCAGAAGATCGCACATCTCACTGAAGACTGGGACTGCTTTAAGTGTTGGTGGAAAGGATATGTCGCTCACAGGCAACACTTCAACAGGACAAAGCGTGAAGCTCGTAGACTGCGAAAAAATACGACAGATGAGCATAAAAGAGTTGCCGGTAATTGTCATAGGGATGGTCCCGGGGGATCACGAGTTCTCACCTTCGGGAGCGATTCCGACGAAAAAGTAGCCCTCGGCCCTCTCTTCAAGGAGTCCATCTCTGAAGAATTAAGGAATTGCGAGAACATTCAGCCGTGCAATTTCGCGATACCCGGAAAGAATCTCGGATCCACAAACAACGGAGCGAACAAAAAGGATAAAGAAAAGGGGAAAACGGCCTTTATCGCCAACACTCAATAACAATTGAGTGGCCCTAGACCGGTTGTTCGCCAAAGCAGCAAGCGGCAACCCCTCTGTGAGAGGTTGAAACGTCCTTACTCATTTCCCCAGGATGAAACAAGAAGGCTGTTCGAAGCGGCAGTGCACAACAGGCTTATCACTCTACCGGAGCCGAAACACCAACTAGAACTGGATGATGTCAACACTCCTAATTACTGCCCTTACCACCAAGTATTGGGCCATCCGATTGAAAACTGCTGCGTCTTCAAAAACTGGGTTGAAGACCAATACCAACAGGGCAAGTTTGCGTTGTCTGAAAACTGGAAGGTGAGCCCGCCACAACCACATGCTCCGAGAAAGATAGATATGCCGGGGGCAGCATGCTCATTCATAGGGAAAGCCCCATAGACCGAAAAGTCAGTAAACTAGAGATTCACCTCAAATACGGCAACGGCGGACCGAAACGTCCTTAAACTAACGACGGACCACTATGTCCTAAAACTAGCTGACGACCGAAACGTCTTTAAACTACTACCGCAGCATCCTCAGGCTGACGAGATAAAAAAAATAATAAAGAATAAAAAAAATGATAATAAAAAAACAGTATGTCCATAAGCAAAATGGGCACGGATGAAAACCCGAAAGGGCTCCGTGAGTAAAAACCGTAGGGCTACCGGCGAGTGTTTGTGAAAACCCGGAAGGGCGCAACCTCGTTAGAAAAAAAAAGGGGAATAAAAAGAATAAAAGAAGAAGAAGAAGAAGAAAACGGTATGTCCATAAGCAAAATGGGCACGGATGAAAATCCGAAAGGGCTCCGTGAGTAAAAACAGCAGGACTACCGGCGAGTGTTTGTGAAAACCCGAAAGGGCGCAACCTCGTTAAAAGACACTTGCAGGGTCCTCTCGACCTTGTAAGGAGAAACTACCCGCGTGAGATCCTTACGACTCACAGGGAAGCAACACACTTAGGGATCCTCACGATTCCTAAGGAGAAATCACACTTGCGAGATCCTCACGACTCGTAAGGAGAACTCTCTTATGGGACCCTCACGGCTCATAAGATTTGAAAGTCTTAAGTTACAGAGACCTGAACCTGTTCTTAAGCAACCTCCACAACCTTCGATATTGCCCTACAAGTGGGTCAATACTGACCCTTGTATACAATCCACGAGCGCAAATAAACATTTCCATAACAAAGTCCCATCTGTGACTAGGGATATGTTCGCACGGTGAACAACCCTTGTAAGCCCTCTCGACTTATAAGGAGAAACACTCCTGTAAGATCCTTACGACTTATAGGAGAACACGCACTTAGGAATCCTCACGATTCCTAAGGAGAAAACACACCTACGAAATCCTCACGACTCGCAGGGAGAAATACCTTTATAAGACCCTTACGGCTCATGAAGTCAAAAAGCCTTAGTCGACAGGACCCTAACCCTGTTTACTAAGCCACCTTTGTTCAAACATTGATAAAGGCAAATGATGATTCGCTCCTAGCAATATCCCAGTTGTAGCGATGCTGATGCATGAACCGGTATCAAATTCCAAGTCCTTTCATGGTAAGTGATGATTCGCTCCAGGCAATACCCCAGTTGTGGCGATGTTGATGCCTAAACCGGTATCAAAATTCCAAGCCCTTTCATGGAAAATGATGATTCGCTCCTGGCAATATTCCAGTTGTAGCGATACTGATGCTGGGATTGGCACCAGATTCCAAGTTCCACACTCGCGATAAAAAAGAATCTGCGAGCCACACATGCAAAATAGCCGAAATGATGGGGCAACTCGCAATAAAAAGCAGCGAGTGAAAATAAAATAAATAGCCGAAATGATTGGGCAACTCGCAATAAAAAGAAGCGAGTAAAAATAAAAAATAACAGCCGAAATGATTGGGCACCGCGAAAAATAGCTGAAATGATTGGGCAATCGCAACCTTCGCGATATAAAGCTGAAATGATAGAGCATCGCGGAAATAAAATAATAAAAAAATGATGATGAATGAAACTTTTGTCCTACAGGCGATATCACAGGAATCCCTGTATACAATCCAGGAGCACAAACAAATAAGGAATCACATCTTCCTTCCCCATGCTCCATCACAAAACTGAGCCAAGTCTTGACGGCAACTCATATAAAACTGGAAAGACAATCGGAGATCATCTCACATAGGGTGATCACCTCCTCAACATTCATCTCGATACAGTAGACGAGATGTCAACAACGGCGTTCCTTCGCAGTCCAGCAGGATGTAAATGCAACGTCAGCAAAAGACCCTATGGTCAGTAAAGTGGAGTGACGGCAAAATCCCAGCTCTACCTCAACATTCGTCTCGATACAGCAGACGAGATGTCACAACAATGTCCTTCCTCCAACGGGATTCGGACATGACAAAGCAAACGAAGTGAAGGCCAAATTCCTAGCTTCAAAGTCTTGATGGCAAGTCATATAAAACCGGAAAGACAATCGGAGATCATCTAGCACCAATGCAGAGCGGTCACCACCTCGACGTTCATCTCAACATAGCAAACGCAACATCACCAAACGGAGCCACGGCAAAATCCCTAGTTCCAAACCTCGACGGTTCACCAACAACCTAGAGACAACCGCGACATTCGTCTCGATATAGAGGACGCAATGCCAGCAAACGAAGCGAAGGCCAAATTCCTAGCTTCACGGTCTTAACGGCAAGTCATATAAAGCCTGAAAGACAATCGAAGATCATCTTGCACCAACGCGGATTGGTCACCACCTCGACGATCGTCTCGATACAGCAGACGAGATGTCGACAACAGCGTTCTTCCTCCAACAGGATTCGTACGCAACAATCAAACAGCGGAGCCACGGCAAAGTCCCTAGTTCCAAACCTCGACGGTTCACCAACAACCTAGAGACAACCGCGACGTTCGTCTCGATATAGAGGACGTAATGTCAGCAAACGAAGCAAAGGCTAAATTCCTAGCTTCAGGGTCTTAACGGCAAGTCATATAAAGCCTGAAAGACTATCGGAGATTATCCCACACCAGCGCGGAGTGGTTAGGACTCATCGGGGCTCTCCAAAATGAGCCTAACCTCAAGTAAAACTAACATGGAATATCCCTACACTTGCCCTTTCGACGGTAATATTACCTGGAAGATTACTTGAAGACGTCTTGTCCAGCCCCAGAAGGGATCAGAGATACAACAATTGCAAGGTTACTCGAACAGCAAGATTGCATATCGAGGAATATATCAGCCAACACGACGGTACGACAGCCAAAACCCTAAGTACCACTGACCCTAGCGAACCTCTGTCGCAAAGAGCAGAGGTTAACTGTGACGTTAGGATATTCTTGCGAGGAGCGCTCGCTTCGGCTCGACTCGTGAGGAAAAGCCTTAGGCAGCGGGGATTAAAAAAAACCTGTTTCCTAAGCACTGGGACCCTGCAAGTCGGTCCAAAATGGACTCTTGCATACTATTCACGGGTCACACTCTCCAAAGTCGAATCTCGACAAGGAGGGAAACAACCGCTTATGGGTCATCTCGACTCGTAATGTCATGACCCAAAGTTTGGCCCGTGACCGGCACTTAACCACGTAACGTTTACAGGCGTAACGCGACTAAGTGAACCGAAAACCCAGAAATCAAACCAGTAAAAGTATAGAGTGTTATAAGTTTAAAATGAAAGCACTTACTAACATGTTAAGAAATCTAAGTAAACAATCACCAAGATAGCAAAATACGACGCCGTAGCGAAGATCAAGATCCACAAGTGGGAACATCACAGATAGAATAAACTGCAAAGTACAGTCGGCTCACAACAAGCACGACACCAGAAAACAAATAATATACATCATCGTCCTCACACTGTCTCTAAGTCAAATACATACATGGTAGATGGAGAATACTGGATACAACAATATACATAACTGAAAGATAAATAGATACCGCACAAAACCCACCTATCAGCAAAAGAGCTAGTACACCAACTATGGGGGTATCTGTGTCAAAAGATGCAAAACACAGCCTGCCGCGACTACTCCGAAGGGCAACCTGCAAACACTGTGGCACAACGGGGGTGAGTTGCCAACTCGTGAATAGAGATAACATATAAAGGTAATCGCGAGCATGCATGTACTGCGCTACTCTATCATATGCCAACAGATGATATCAATATGTGATAAGCAGTATGTGCAATAATCATGCAAGTGCTCTATCAGGTAATATAACTACAGGATGAGGTACAATAATAAATGCTGAGCATGGGCAATATAATATCTACACGGAATGTCAACGTGGAATATATAATGGGTGTCCATCAATGCACCCAGATCCCCCAAATAGCTCAGGCGCCGGCACTCTCATCGGCCCTCTAATCCTGTAAATCTCTGAGAATCACGAGTGCCCAACATCGGCACCCAAATATCATAAGTACTCGTGTCCAGCATTGACACGCAAATCCTCATCCATCGGGCCCCGTCAGTCCGGGTCATCCCACGGGCTCCGTCTGCGGTATCGGCCCTCGGCCCCAGCAGTACGAATCATCCCGCATCCATCTATCGACTCTGATCAGTATCCTCCGGATAACTGTCAGGTCCAACCAATCACCGGTAGGTAGTAGTCCCTCTGCCAGGCTCACCGTCTACTATACAGCGAAACCGTTCTCGCCCCGGGGTACCATACCGGGTCCACCATGTACCCATAATCGGCCTCAACTAGCTCCTCGATTCGGGTTTACATATATCACTCTAGCACCGAGGAAACACATGGTGGACGCACCGAAATATCATATTAAGGGAACCGGGTTTTTAAATGATTACATATTTGAAATAGCCACGGTTCCCAAATCCAGAAATCACATGTAATCTAAACCAATATACAAGTCAATGTGAGGTGAAATGTGCATCAAGTATGAATATCATGTCTAGTCACATAAAAGATGAGCTATAGCATAATGATCCGATGTGGTATATGCATCAAGTATGAATATCATGTCAAGTCACATAAAGACGAGCTATAGCATAATGATCCGATGTGGTATATGCATCAAGTATGAATATCATGTCAAGTCACATAAAGATGAGCTATAGCATAATGATCATGGAAGTTCTACAGTGTGAGTGTCATGGCAATTACTAACGGTGTGTGTATAACATGCAGGATAGTGCTCGTGCAACATGAACCGTTAGTAATGGTGCGGTGTTCTATCAATTCTAGATTATATACATATATCAGGGAATGCAGTATGCACTAAATAGTAGCCATGAATAGTCAATGTATGCAAAGGAAACTATAAGGTCCTATCAGCCCTGACATAGAACGCCATGCGGGCGATATCCCCGTAGATGTTAAATCTACTCACCGTAGTCTCTCGCTAGGTATAGCCAACGACTTGTTTCCCCTTCTGCACGGCGTCTGCCGTACTCGCCTGCGAACCTAGAATTACTCAATATATATCACACATAAGCTTGAAGTCACACAAACACGACATTAAAGCCGAACTAGTAACTCGTGTCGTGAACCAAGCGCGCGTATGCGCGATACGCTAAAACGTGTGATTACGCGCCTGAAGCCACTCCGACGCGTCGCGATACGCAGAAACCCAAAACCCATACACACGTATCACGCGTGCTGCGAAGATTAAAAATACGGGAAAATAGGTATTCACCTCCAGATTTTAATACAGAAATGATATTGTAAAACTATATATACCAAAATAACCCCAATAGCAGCAGACTCCAGTGTCCCAAACCCCAAATCCCAACTCACCCATCTGGCCGCAAATTGCGGCCAGAAAGAATATTCCGGCGGCCTGGGTAGGGGGGTGGGCTTCCAGGTTTGGTGTGTGCACTCTATACCCCCATACATGCTACAGTAATATCTAGTTTTGCTCTGAAACATCTCGGGTAGTAGCAGATCCTACAGAGCCTTAAATCAAGTTAAAATCCACACTTTTTGCACTAAAATGGAACTTTATGGTATTTCTGTGCAAACTAAAACAAACCTGGCCTAAAATAGCTCTAATAACACATAATAGAGCTAACCAAACTAACAAAACCTTAATCTAACATGTGAATCACAAATATCCTTTAATATCACTAAAAATGCACAAAAATGAGATTTTTGCTAAAGAATACTACAAGTTTAAGGAAAATGAGTGCTAACATGAGTTAATACCTTCTAAAAACCTTATAAAACACCAAAAGTCCCAGCTCTTCTTTCAAGTGTGCAGATTTGCCTTCAAACACCCCAAAAAGCCCTTTTTCCATGGTTTTGTGAAGGAAATGTGTTGATTTGTGTAGGGTTTTGTTTGGGGATCAAAAGGAAATGAAAAGAAGAAGAAGAGATGAAGAAAATGATAGCGTTTTTCTGCTGGAAGCTGCAGAATTCAGAAGTGAGGAGAAGAGAGAGAGAAGGTCAACAAAAGTCCAATTCTTACCTAACACCCATACCTTATTTTTTTTATTAGGATTTGCATTTTTTAAAAAAAGGTTTTAGCTTGATTAAAGTGATGGAAATAAAGTGAACCATACAAGAAAAGAATTGGCTAACACTTTAAACCTAGGTCTCAAAAATGGTTAAGTGTGCAAGTGTACACTACAAAGGAAAATTTTCCAATTTGCTAACACGACTAAATATAATTAGTAAACCCGACTAAAATAACTAATAATCCTATGTACACATATATAATAACACGTACAATTACCAATTATCACGAAAAACATTCTAACGGAAATTCAAAGTGTTACACGTAAGAGGGAAAATTCTCTTATAAGATCCTTACGACTTATAAGAGAAAACGCACTTAGGAATCCTCACGATTCCTAAGGAGAAAATACACCTACGAGATCCTCTCGATCTGTAGGGAGAAAATTCTTTATAAGACCCTCACGGCTCATAGAATTGAAAAGTCTTAGGCAGCAGATCTGAACCTGCGGCCTAAGCCATTGCTGCCTCTTGAAGAAGCCAATACAGGATGCTCGCTCTATCATCCGTCAACCATGTTTACTAAGGCAGCATACTGATAATAAAAGAAAGAAGAAAGCGACAGAAGGAACATCCGATTTGCATTTGATCAAGCGTTCAAGACACACTCATTCATGCATGCGCAAAAGACCCAGAATGAGAAATAAGACAAGCTGAAATAAAAAAAATTCCATTCATATTGCCAAGGGTTCTTACAATCATAAAGAAATAAACAAAGACAATATTCAAATGATTACAACGGTATAACCTCAGATCCAGGGCACGCATTAAGGAATTCAAAAGTAAGGCCATCTAGAGTCTTTCTAGCCTTTCTGATTATTCTCGTGCGCAGCCTCTCGCGCTCACGTGTGTCAAGGTCTTCGGCAAGGCCTCCCATCCTTCGATAACCAGCAATTATCGTCGTCTGTTGAAAAATTCGATGCAGAATGTCGATGAGGCTATCTCGCCATTTCTTCGAGATCAGCCCCGACAGGTACACTGAATGCACCTTGTCTTCGGCATCATCCAGCGCATTAAGCGGCATGGCCTCGTGAAACCCCGGAAGTGCTCTCCAAATTGCTCCCAGCACGACTTTCAAGAGAGCAGAACGGCGAGGAAGCAGCCAACCAACGCGTGCATTCAGACGACCCATAACCTCCGCACACTGGGCATCTGTAAACTCTTGGTTTTGTTGACGGCCCTGTACGCGGATATCCTCGTAAGTGATGAATTCGTGCAGAATGTATAGATGAACAGCCATAATGCCTCAAGGAAACATCATTGGAAGATTAGCAATAAAAAACACAGGGGGTTAAACTCCTCGAGAGCAATGCTCTGCAGACAGGAGTGACACTTGTCAAAATCAGTTATAAGGAGAATTTGAAGAAAATCTCCCAAGAACATGAAGAGCTCTGCTCTAAAAAGATGATATAATTCATCAAAAATAAAATTCCATCTTAAAACCTCTAAGATCCATGAAAAACTCTTAAGAGTTCTTCTATATGATTTGGAAGGAGCAAAGCTCCATTAATGAATTAAGAGAATATAAGGAAAATCTTTTAGAGAGCAGAGCTCTATTAATGGAACCCTGATAGGGTCCCTTTTAGTTCACTTTAGATCCCTTTAGACCTATAGAGCAAAGCTCTGCTAAGTGAAACCCTAAATGGGTTTTCTTTAGATCAGGGATCTATTGAGAGCAAGGCTCTGTCAATGAAAATTAATTTAATTTAATTTAAATTTAAATTTTTACCTAAAAGTTTTAAGAGTTTAACTCTTCAAGTTCTTGAAAATAAAGAGCATGGCTCTGAGATTCTTAAAGTAAAAGTTTTGAAGATGATAATCATCTGTTGAGGGACCAAAGGTACTATTTATAGGCATTGAGAACCCTTTCAACTTCCAAAAGTTGCCGCAACGGTTGGAATTCTGCCACCGCCGCGCTCACGTTTGGGGCCACGTAAGCGCAACGGTGGGGAGGCATTTGTTTACCCCCAATCAGAGCAAAGCTCTGTTCAAATTCCAAGGCGGGAAATGAAGCAACGCTTCTGTTTCCCCCAATCAGAGCAAAGCTCTACCTTGAAAGTTTAAATTTTAATAAATTGAAGCAGCGCTTCAGATTGCTTGCGCTGTGCGCAGAGCGCCACGTGTCAAAATCAGACACGCCAGCGCAGCGCCCGGGGCAGCGCACCCAATCAGAGCAAGGCTCTGTTTAAGATTCAAATTTTAAATAAAGGAAGCAACGCTTCAGGCCACTTACGCTCAATAGCGACAAAATTTTCTCAAGTCTAATCGACTCTCTGCGCTGCGCGACAGGTGTCAGCGCAGATACGCAGTTGCGCTGCGCTCTGCGTTGCGCGACACGTGTCAGCGCAGCTGCACAACACGTGTCAGGCGTAGGTGCGCTTGCGCCAAACAGAGAAATTCTAGAAAGATCTTTCTGATCTTATTAAAACAATAAGATTCTCTTCTGTAAAACAGAAGCCCTTGGATCAAAGATCCAACGGTGGGGAAAAATCCCTAAATCACTCAGAGAAAGATCTCTTTAACTGATTTAACAAATCTATTGGCACTATATAAATGCCCCTAGACTCCAAGTCTAAAACACAGAGAAAAAGATAGGGAACTCCTCTAAAATTTTGAGAAGAAACTCAGAGAGATAAAAAGGTAAAAACCTTTGAATAAAAAAAAGAATTTTCTTCTATAAAGATCAATGATCTAAGAACAAGATCAAGATCTTCAATTAAAAGAGAAAAAAAGATAAAAAAGATCCAATCACAAAATGATTAAAAGAAGTATTACTTCACAGATCATTTGATCTACATAAAGGCATTGCCTTTTGATGAACCATTGGTTCTGGAATCTTAAAAGATTCTTTTCTTTAATCCAAAATTGGATCAAGATATTAAACAGTGCCCTGCACTTGCAAAATTTGCACTATTGCGCTCTTGGGTTGGCGCAAGCCACCAGAGGGCGCTACGTGTCAGCCCCAGAAAAAACTGCGCTATGCGCTTCTAAAACAGAGCACTGCTCTCATAAATTGGCGCACTGCACCAGAGCGCGCCACGTGTCAGCAGCGCAACAGCGCAGCGCACTGCGCTTGCGCTCACCAGAGCGTGACACGTGTCACCTCCACATGCGCTTGCGCTCATTAATTGGTGCAAAGCGCCTGACAAGCCACGTGGCACATTGTCAGAAGAGTTAATGCTTTGCATTATTTAAAAGAGGGACAGAGCCCAATTAAAAAGGCCTAACAGGCCTGATAAAGATACTGTGCATCATTTAACAAGGGGCAGAGCCCAAGCAAAGGCCTAACAGGCCAACTGTAAATAAAAATGTTGAACATTTTCAACTGGACTTAGCCCAATCATGGCCGTAAGTCCTTAAATTAAATTGACTGAGCACGATTGCTCTCTCAAATCGAATTACATCCGGTTCAAGGGTACATCTCTGAACTCCTCTGACATTTGTCGTTGTAATCCTTTAACGTCGTCAGAGAGGTGACGGGTCCCGACAACTACACATTGCTACGGACGTAAGCGTCCTTAAACCTATGGACTTAAGCGTCCTTAAACCAACCTATGGACGTAAGCGTCCTTAAACCAACTCATGGACTTAAGCGTCCTTAAACTCACGGACTTAAGCGTCCTTAAACCAATGGACCACCATGTCCCTAAACTGGCGATGGACCACTATGTCCCTAAACTGGAACAATAGAGCCCCCAAATGCTCTTTTGTTGGATCTAAACGATCCCGTTTATGTTGATCTTAGCCTCAAATATGGCTAGCGTTTCCTTAAACCTTCAAACAGACTTTAGTCCCAAAGTGGACTATAGATCCCCCAATCAACTTTGGTTCAAGGGTACATCTCTGAACTCCGCTAAAATCTGTCGTTGTAATCCTTCAACGTCGTCAGAGAGGTGATGGGTCCCGACGGCCATACATGCGACGGACCACTATGTCCCTAAACTAAAACAATAGAGCCCTTAAATGCTCTCTTGTTGGATCTAAACGATCCTGTTAAGTTGATCTTAGTCTCAAATCAGACTAACGTATCCTTAACGAACGTTTAAGTTGATCTTAGCCTCAAATATGGCTAACGTATCCTTAAACCAAAACACCAAACCCAAATCTAAGTAAATACAGATTTGGACTAATTCACGTCCTAAGGGCGACAACATAAATTAGTCTCCGTATACAATCCACGGGCAACCATAAATAAAACAAACACACACGACACGAAGCGAAATTCTGCAGAAGGAGAAAGTTGTTACCGTTATGCGGTAGCGTAATTAACTGCAGGGGCTTGCGCCTGCTGGGAAGAGCGTCCCCACAATCAAAAACCCCTCAAGTGAGGGGGAATCTGATGAAGTCTGCTACATCGGCCGCATCCGTATAAACCTCCGATACACGGTGCCATAAATCAGCCTGGCATCTTCGGAGAGGTGGACGGATAAAACCAAATAGCATCTGCCCCGAATCTCAGGCAAGACGTCTTCACATCGCGCCGTCTTTCGGAGGGGAACAGCCCCAAAACTTCACTTCTTCAAGCCAAAACTCACACTTGCTCATCTTTGCATACAATCTTCCTTGCCTCAATGTCTGCAGTGTGATCTTCAAGTGTTCTGCATGCTCTTCAATGCTCCTCGAGTAGACCAGAATATCATCGATGAATACCACTATAAACTGGTCCAAGAATGGTGAAAAGATTCAGTTCATCAAGTCCATAAATATCGCCGGTGCTTTCGTTACTCCGAAGGGCATCACTAAATACTTGTAATGTCCATACCGAGTTCAGAACGCAGTCTTGCAAATATCTTCTGATTTAACTTGGACCTGATGATATCCGGACCACAAATCCAGCTTTGAGAATACCCTCACGCCACTATGCTGCTCGAACAATTCGCCAATGCGAGGGTGTTCCCCTCCGAATGGTGGCCAAGACTGGACGTCTTGCCTGAGATTCGGGGCAGATGCTCTTTGGTTTTATCTGTCCACCTCTCCGAAGATACCAAGTTGATTTATGGCACCATGTATTGGACGTTTAGACGGATGCGGCCGATGTAGCAGACTTCGTCAGATTCCCCCTCGTTAGAGAGGTTTTGGATTGTGGGGACGCTCTTCCCTGCAGGCGCAAGCCCCTGCAGTTAATTACGCTACTGCATCGCGGTAACAACTTTCTCCTTCTCCAGAATTTCACTTCGTGTCGTGGGTGTTTGTTTTGTTTGTGGTTGCCCGTGGATTGTATACGGGGACTAATTTATGTCGTCGCCCGTAGGACGTGGATTAGTCCAAATCCGTATTTTCTTAGATTTGGGTTTGGGGTTTTGGTTTAAGGATACGTTAGTCATATTTGAGGCTAAGATCAACTTAAACATTTGTTAAGGATATGTTAGTCTAATATGAGACTAAGATCAACTTAACAGGATCGTTTAGATCCGAAAAGAGAGCATTTGGGGCTCTATTGTTCCAGTTTACGGATATTGTGGTCCATTGCCAGTTTAGGGACATGGTGGTCCAACATTCCCATTTTGGGGACGAATATTGGTTTAAGGACGCATTAGTCCATGAGTTTAAGGAACCCACAGTCCGTATTACCAGTTTAGGGACATAATGGTCCAACATTCCCATTTTGGGGATGAATATTGGTTTAAGGACGCATTAGTCCATGAGTTTAAGGACCCCACAGTCCGTATTACCAGTTTAAGGATATGGTGGTCCCACATTCCCATTTTGGGGACGAATATTGGTTTAAGGACGCATTAGTCCATGAGTTTAAGGACCCCACAGTCCGTATTACCAGTTTAGGGACATGGTGGTCCCACATTCCTATTTTGGGGACGAATATTGGTTTAAGGACGCATTAGTCCATGAGTTTAAGGACCCCACAGTCCGTATTAATGTGTGGTTATCGGGACCCGTCACCTCTCTGACGACGTTAAGGGATTACAACGACAGATATCAGAGGAGTTCGGAGATGTACCCTTGAACCGGATATAAATTGATTTAAGAGAGCAGTCGTGCTCAGTCAATTTAATTTGAGGACTTACGGCCAGAATTGGGCTAAGTCCAGTTGAAAATGTTCAACATTTTATTTGCATTTGGCCTGTTAGGCCTTTACTAGAGCTCTGCCCCTGTTTAATAATGCATAGCATTTGTCTTGGTCTGTTGGACCTTTTAATTGTGCTCTGCACTGCATTTAATAATGCACTGCATTTTTATTAGGCCTGTTAGGCCTTTTAATTGGGCTCTGCCTTTTCTTAATAATGCGCAGCATTTAATAGTCTGACAGTGTGCCACGTGGCCTGTCAGGTGCTTTGTGCTGATTGAGGAGCGCATGGCGCAAACTGATGTGGAGGTGACACGTGTCGCGCTCTGGTGAGCGCAAGTGCGCTGCGCTAGTGCGCTGCTGACACGTGTCGCGCTCTGGTGACTTGCGCCAAACCAAGAGAGCAGTGCTTTGTTTTTAGAAGCGCAAGGCGCAATTGTTCTGTGATTGACACGTGGCGCTCTCTGGTGGCTTGCGCCAATTCAAGAAGCGCAACGGTGCAGATTTCAAAAGTGCAAGGCACTGTTTAATATCTTGATCAAATTTAGATCAAAGAAAACAAGTTTTTCTTGTTCCAGAGAGGTTCTACCTCAAATTTCAAGAACCAGTGGTTCATCAAAAGGCAATGCCTTTATATAGATCAAAAGATCTAATCATGAAGTTGATTACTTCTTTATTATTAATTTTTATTAAAGATCTTGATCTTGTTCTTAGATTATTGATCTTTTTAGAAGAAATTCTTCTTTTTTTTCAAAGGTTTTACCTTTTTTCTTTCTCTCTGAATTCTTCTCAAAGTTTTTGAGGTCTCTGTATCTCTATTTCTGTGTGTTTTAGACTTGGAGTCTATGGGCCTTTATATAGTGCCAAGTGATTTGTTAAATCAGTTAAAGAGATCTTTCTCTGATTGATTTAGGGATGTTTCCCTACCGTTGGATCTTTGGTCCAAGGGCTCTGTTCAGTTGATAAAACTGCACATTTATATTACATTTTTCCTTCCATTTTCATATTAAAAAAAAAGACTTTAATATGATATATTATACATATGAGGGTTTATGTGTAAAAACATTATTTTCCATGTGTTAATATATTTTTATTATCATTTGGTAGGAAAATATATGCAAATAAATCTATTGACCAAATCCTAGTAGAACTAAGTCTACTAAATATTATTTGAGATTATGGTGCAGAATTTTCCAAGTTGTTATGCAGAATTTATCAAACAAATCAATTTGTTGAAGAAAACTTGCCAAATTAAGAAGCAAAACTTGGAGACCAAGTCTGGAAGCAACCGAGAGAAGATTTCTGAATTCTAAAGGTGCCTAGGATTGCCAAATGTCAAAATCAGAGAGCCCAAGAAAATTGATCAAGAGATCTCACCCGTAGGCCGCGGATCCGCGGCCTTAGCCCCCATTTGCCGCGGATCCGCGGCAATATTATGGAGTTAGAAGGCAAGATTTTTGGAGATCAATCACTGCTGAATTTTACCAAGTTTCCAACTAAAAGATTCTGGCTTTGCACTATAAAAGGGCACCGAGGGCCTCTTGGAAAAGCTATCAAGCCGAAGAGATCACGAAGCTCCAGACGCTCACGCATCCAGGCTGATCATCGACTGTTCGACTACCTCCTTAGGAAAGATCGAGAAGCAACTAGTTGTAATTATTTTCTATGGATTAAAAGTGTAGTTTGAAGAAGTCGATTAATAAAGGTAGTTATTTTATTTAATTGTTCTTTTTATTATGTTTTCCCTCTCTTTCTTTTCATCTTCTTTTCCCAACATGCACGAGTAATTCTCCGCTTGTTAGGGTTCGTAGGATTAGGGTAGGCTAATGGACGATGAAAATAATTAAACCCTTTTTAAGTCCTATAAAGTTTAGGAACTTTATCAAAAGAATCATTAACATCCTAATCGGGCGCGCTAGCAATTCTTTGCTAGTTCCGACCGCGATTAGCGATTAGATTAATGATTGTTTTGGTAAAGGCTAGATATGAACGGAGTTCCGTGTCGAGATAAGGGTTAAGAGTGGGATTCCTTTTCCCTCCAGAAACCCTAATCTACACGCATCACCGTCGTTCTAGTTCTAAATCTATTAATGGATAAAATGGTAACTTTTAATTAGTCGTCCATAACTACTAAATCCTAACTAACCCTACAAGCTCTCTTATTATATTAATTACATCTTTAAAATAATCTAGATCTATATTTTACATTCTTCTTTAACGTAGATCTAGAAATCTTTCTATAAAATTCTTTATCCCTCCTCTCTTTCTCAACACATCTAAAGTAAAAGTAAAAGGTTCCACGTTTCCCAGAGGACGACCCGTACTCATCTCGGTCTAGCTACGCGCGACACCGTTCTGATTGCGGTTAATTACAAACAAACACACTCTTTCGCAACCAATCAAATGGCGCCGTTGCCGGGGAGACGTGCGTAATTTTTTATTTTTACTATTTGTGTTGAATTCTTAGACGAGTCATATCATTATTAACACAAAACTGCAAATTGCATATTTAACGATTTGTGCGTGAATTTTGCAAGGAGATCTGGAGTCACAGAATTAAGGAGAACAGGGAACAGAGATCCAGAGGAGCACAGAAGGCTATACAAAAAATTTCATCAACTGTTCCGTCTGCCACGCGGCGGAATCGCGGCAGGTTGGAGGAATTAGAGCTTCAATCTTCTCTAGTATTTTCTTTTAACTCCTCCTCTCTCCCCTAAAATCCAATAAAATCTATCTTCTGCAGGATTCTTTGCAAAATCGCGCCGCTAAAAAAATTCTTTTTGCAAAAGTTTTGTGATTGGTTTTGTTTTACATATTTTAATACGGACTTTAAAGGGCAAAGACCAAATCAAGATTAGGTGGGGATTTCATCACCCTTCCTAAGCCCCACAAATCACAAACCGAGCATATAGATCAACCCTTCATTAATTTAAAAAATATCTAGACCAGACTCTAAGGACTGTCGCGCTTAATAAGGACAGAGGAAGGTCGTGGGTAATCTATCGTTTATCCGCATTACTTTTGTAGTGCTTAGGAAAGTGTGACAAAGGCTAGTGGTTTTTAATTAGGCCCACGACGGGTTCCTTCCCACTTACCTGGCACTTACCTGGCTACAAGGGTAGTACGGAAGCGGTAGAGGATTGATCCTGCGGCTTATCCTTTGGAAGTCTAGGAGCGGTCTAGAGACTGGACCTAGGTGACCTTAGTTCTAGGGTTGCTTGTGCATCTTAGGGAGATTTGTCTTGAGTCCCACTTTTTCAAAACAAGCTAATTTTAAATCACACACACGCTGCCACTTGCACTAAACCCGCTTAGTGCATGCTCGGCTGGACACGGGATCCTAGTGCCCGTCTTGTCCGCGTTCCTGCTATCGACGCCGAAGTCGGTACTTCTTCATCTTCTTTTCCCCCACCACACACCACATCGACCGTGATGGACGGCACTCCATCTAATTATAACACCACGCTGCTACCGCCCGAAGGTGCGCAGAATCCACCGCGCATCTCTCTCCAAGAGAGATGCTATCTTATCCGTGGTCCTCTTCCCACTTGTCTATCTCTTCCACCACCTAACGGGGATAATTTCGAAATTAAACCCCACTACATCAATTTGCTGCCCAAATTTCCCGGGCTTGAGTCGGAAGATGCGTACGTTTTCATCACCAAATTCGAAAACGTATGCGCAATGATGGGTACTTCACAATTGACTTTAGATGCTATGCGCTTGCGTCTTCTCCCATTCACACTGTGCGACTTGGCAGAAAAATGGCTTTATAATACTGTTGCACACTCTATCACTAATTGGGATGAATTCGTCGTAGCATTTCTTAAGAAGTTTTACCCAAATCATAAGACTGCACATGTTAGGAGCGAGATCAACCAGTTCACCCAGCTTCCCAATGAACCATTTTGGAAGTGCTTTGAACGTTTCAAAGATCTGCTTGTCCAATGCCCCCATCACGGAATACAAAGATGGGATTTATGTCGGATTATATATGAGGGCATTAATCCAGCGACAAAGTAGATGCTTGAAACAATGTGTCAATGCAATTTCATGTCTAAAGATGACGGTGAAGCTTGGAAATATCTGGAAGACTTTGCTGAACACACGTTGCAGTGGGAAAGCGTAAGACCACCTTCAACTAAGGGAGGTATTCACCAGCTCGATGTTTCTATCGGAGTAAAAGCCGAAATGTCAGCGATTCAGAAGAAACTCGATGCCATTGAAAACAAGTTCTCAACATTCTCCCTAAATCAGGTCACGCTTCCTAAGACCGTCTGTGGTTGCTGTTCGGATCCTTCACACTTAATGGAAGAATGTCCTATGAATGCATCGTTTCAAACTAATGCTGCTTTTCAGCAGCGACCTAGAAACGATCCTTATTCTTCCATATATAATCAAGGATGGAGGAATCATCCTAACTTTGCTTGGAATCAAAACCAACAATGTAATTATCAAAGACCTCCTCCACAGCAACCACAACCACAGAATCAACCCCCCTTTCAGTCACAAAATTTCCAAAATCCGGCCAACATTTCTACACCACAAGTGGCCGGTACTGACAACTCACTTGCACAAACTTTGGATATGTTCATGAAATAATCCATGCAAAATTCGGCTGAGATAAGGTCTTCTATTGATACCCTAACGAAAAACTCCTCCTCCCATGGTGAGAGTATTAAATCAATAGAAAACCAAATCGCACAGTTAAACGCCGCAATGAGTGCGAGAGAGAAAGGGAACCTCCCATCTCAACCCTTACCGAATCCTGGCCATTCACAAAGTCATAATGTGAATGCCATTACTACGTTGAGATCGGGGAGAGTGCTGAATAACCGAGTGGGTGAGCAATTTGATGATAGTGATACATTTGATACCCCTTCTTCTTCTTCTTCCCCTAATTCGTCTAGTCTCCCACCTTCGTCCGAGCCTATTCTCCGTTTTCCCCAAGGCTCAAACATTTCACCAAATCTATCTAAGTCGATTCCCACTCCAATTTTCGGATCGAATCTGTCGCCACAGTCTTCTCCACAAACGTTGGACCCAAAACTTATTGATCGAGCTCCATTTCCAAACCGATTAAGGGCCATCCGACCTAACCCGCAAACGGAGAAGATTGTGGAAATGTTTAAGCAAGTTAGCGTGAATATTCCTCTCCTAGATGCTATTCAACAAGTCCCATCTTATGCAAGAATCCTTAAAGACTTGTGCATTAGGAAGAGAAAAACTCAAGTGCCTAAAAAGGTTTTCATGACGAGTAATGTTAGCACAGCCTTTACCCAACAAATACCAAAGAAACGTAAGGACCCCGGCTGTCCTCCAATCTCTATTTCTATTGGGGGTAAAAATATAAATCGTGCTTTACTCGATCTAGGCGCTAGCGTCAACTTGCTTCCTTATTCAGTATACGAGCAGTTAGGAATTGGAGAGTTAAAACCCGCCCATTGTACTCTCCAAATGGCAGACCGATCTATCACCAAACCTCGGGGCGAACTTGAGGATGTGTTAATTAAAGTCGGGTAATTCATATTTCCCGTGGACTTTATTGTTTTGGATACACAACCTGTGGCAAACCCACGCAATCAAATCCCGGTGATACTTGGTCGAACCTTCCTAGCAACTTCTAACGCTGTGATTAATTGTCGTAACGGTTCTATGAACTTATCCTTTGGGAAAATGACAATTGAGCTTAATATTTACAAGCTAGGAAGTCAGCCATTAGAACCTTCTGCTCAATTGCTGGATGTTTGTTCCATCCACGAGATAGCTTCCGAAAGCTGCATGGATGAGGAGCTTTGTTTTGATGTTCTCGACAACACTAATGAGACATCGTTTGATCTTGCACCACTTTACAGTGAGGATATGTTCAATGAGTCAGACCTTGAGATTGAACCCGTTGACTCGTTGCAAAAGTCAGCAGCACTTTCCGAGTCAATATCTTATGCAAGTTTTGAACCTCTTCGGGAGTCCGAATATCATTCGCTTACCCCACCTTCTATTGTCTCTCCGCCAATTCTTGATCTTAAACCGCTACCTTCTCATCTTAAATATGCATATTTAGGAGATAATGAGACTTTGCCAGTGATTATTTCCGCTTCTCTAGCCTTAGAGCAAGAGAATGCACTTTTGGCAGTGTTGAGATCGAATCGGGAAGCATTTGGTTGGACAATGGCTGACATCAAAGGGATTAGTCTCTTAATTGTTGAACATTACATACATCTGATGGATGAAGCCAAACCAACCTGAGACCCACAAAGACGGTTAAATTCCGTTATGAAGGAGGCGGTAAAGAAAGAAATCGTCAAGTGCCTTGATAGTGGAATAATCTACCCCATATCTGATAGCCAATGGGTAAGTCCAATTCATGTGGTCCCTAAAAAGTCTGGCATCACGGTCATCACTAATGAGGCAAATGAGTTAATCCAAACACGCACCCAAACTGGGTGGCGCGTATGTATTGATTACAGGAAACTCAATGCCGCGACGAGGAAAGATCACTTCCCTCTACCTTTCATTGACCAGATGTTAGAACGATTAGCGGGACACGAATATTACTGTTTCTTGGACGGATACTCTGGCTACAACCGGGTCCCCATCGCCGAAAAGGATCAAGATAAAACCACTTTTACTTGTCCTTTCGGAACTTTTGCTTATAGACGCATGCCCTTTGGGTTATGCAACGCTCCCGCTACATTTCAGCGGTGTATGATGGGGATATTTTCAGATATGGTGGAAAATTTCTAGAAATTTTTATGGACGATTTCTCCATTTTTGGGGACTCCTTTGAGGACTGCCTTCGTAATCTTGACGCTGTTCTTACCCGCTGTAAGGATAAGAACTTGACTTTGAATTGGGAAAAATGTCATTTTATGGTCCAAGAAGGTATTGTACTTGGGCATATAATTTCACATAAAGGTATTGAGGTTGACAGAGCTAAAATAGATGTCATTCGAAACCTCCCTCGTCCCAATTGCGTCAAAGATATACGATCCTTCCTTGGTCATGCAGGATTTTATAGGAGATTTATTAAGGACTTTAGCAAAATTGCTAGACCCTTAACCCTTCTATTGGCCAAGGACACTACTTTTCAATTCGATTCGGATTGTGAGGCTGCTTTTGAATCGCTTAAAGAATCACTCACTACAGCCCCCGTTTTATCATCTCCAGATTGGAACCACCCGTTCGAGCTTATGTGTGATGCATCGGATTTTTCTATTGGTGCTGTCTTAGGACAGCATATTGATAAGATGCCACATGTAATTTACTATGCAAGTAGGACCTTGAACGATGCACAAATAAACTACACAACTACCGAGAAAGAACTCTTGGCAGTTGTATTTGCATTAGAGAAATTCAGGCCCTACTTGATTGGCTCACCTATTGTGGTTTACACAGATCACTCCGCCCTACGACATCTTTTATCGAAGAAGGATGCGAAGGCCAGGCTAATACGTTGGATCCTATTGTTACAAGAATTTGATCTTGTCATCAAAGATAAGAGTGGATGTGAAAACGTTGTAGCCGACCATCTTTCACGCATCACTTCTTCGCCAACTGTGACCGTGCCGATAAATGACTCATTTCCCGACGAACAGCTCTTGAATGTATCTTACGAACCTTGGTTCGTGGATATCGTGAACTATCTTGCGACGGGACTTATACCTAGCGATTGGTCGAAACAAGACAAACTTCGATTTTTATCCCAAGTAAAATATTTTTACTGGGATGAACCATATCTATTCAAGTATTGTTTCGATCAAATCATTCGCAGGTGTGTCCCTAACGATGAAGTCAAGAGCGTGTTATCATTTTGTCATGATCAGGCATGCGGCGGTCACTTTGGACCTCGAAAAACGGCGGAGAAAGTTTTGCAATGTGGCTTTTATTGGCCAACATTATTTAAAGATGCATTTGAACATTGCAAAACTTGTCCGCGATGTCAGCATTTGGATCGGATTTCACGAAGGAACGAGATGCCGCTCCAACCTATATTGGTTGTGGAAATATTTGATGTTTGGGGTATTGATTTTATGGGCCCTTTTCCCAACTCCTTTGGGAATCTATATATCTTGTTAGCGGTTGATTATGTCTCGAAGTGGGTGGAAGCTATACCGTGTCGCACTAATGACAACAAAGTTGTCATTAAGTTCCTTAAAGAAAATATCTTTTCGCGATTCGGACACCCTCGCGCTATCATTAGCGACAACGGGACACATTTCTGCAATAGGTCTTTCGAGGCCTTGATGCGGAAATATTCAATCACTCACAAGCTTTCTACGCCCTATCATCCCCAAACAAGAGGGCAGGCTGAGATCTCAAATAGACAGATCAAACAGATTTTGGAGAAGACGGTTTCGAAAAACCGTAAAGATTGGTCAACCAAATTGACGGATGCTCTTTGGGCATTCAGCACCGCTTATAAGACCGATCTTGGTATGTCTCCATACCGCCTTGTATTTGGGAAGGCATGTCACCTCCCTGTCGAGATTGAACATAAGGCAATGTGGGCTATTAAAGAGCTTAATTTTGATCTTGAGCATGCCAGTAGCTATCGGAAGCTGCAATTGAATGAGCTAAGCGAACTCCGCGATGAAGCTTACGATAATGCTGTGATAGTAAAGAATAGGACTAAAGTGTTCCACGATAAAAATCTTTTTAGAAAAACCTTCACATCGGGGCAACAAGTCCTTCTTTACGATTCCCGTCTCCATCTTCATCCGGGTAAGCTTAAATCTCGTTGGAAAGGACCTTTTGTGGTGCGGTATGTACACCTGCACAGGGCAGTTGAAGTCGAAAATTTGAAAAACGGATCGATTTTTAAAGTAAATGGGCATAGATTAAAACCGTATTTTTCTGCTGACCCCGCGTAGGAGCTCCTGTTTTTACAGGAGCCGCTTTATCAAAACTAAATTTCCTCCGCCACACCTCCATGTTTTGATAACTTTTTCACATTTTAAAGAATGGAGGTGAGTGAAAAATGATTTGATTGAATATCTGTGCGTGTCAAAGAATAAGTTTGGGGGAATTTTTCACTTAACTATTATTTTACCCCTTGTATCTCTCCCTTAGTATACAGGTCCATATTCTCAAAAGGCTACATCAGTGAGGACACTGCTGAAAACAGGTTTGGGGGGAGGTTTGTATTCACTGAATTATCTTTGACAATGGGCATTAAAATTTTTTTTTTAACAAAAGAGTAGAAAGTGAAAAATTACATCAAAAAGATAGGAACAGTTTAAGAAAACTAAGAAAATTAGAAGTTTTCTTAAACGAACTAGTAATAAGTAGTTATGAGCTGTTGTCCCAAGGGTTAGTAAGATGAAGGAAGTCACTAATCTGAGGATAAAAATAAGTCTGAAAAATAGTTTCTATTCTGGAAGCCAAACATTTGAAAGTTGATACCCTACTATATGCACTTACACACGTCTTGAAACTCGGGATAGTAGAGGATACCTTGAAATGCTCTTGTCTAAAAGCCAACGTATGAAGGAAATAAAAAAAAATGAAGAAAATATAAAAATGGTGAAAAGAAAAAAATGAACACTGGTTTTGTTATCGCCAAGGAAGCAATAAAAAAATATAGCGAGGGTGCCTCTTCACCTAGTGCCCTAAGGCCAACTGGTATGGGAGTCACTGCTAAGCCTTAGGTGGTGCAAGACGAGGAAAATAGTATCACCTAATCAACAAGCACATAAGTAATCAGTCGGTTAGTACCTCAAGAAGTAGTAACGGTCGCATGAAAATGTGTGAGCAAATCTTAATATTCATCAAATTAAAAAGTACTAAGGTAGATGGACAAGAGTATGATAGCTTGAATTCTATTCTCTGAGTGTAGGGATGTTCTTGACGCACACGTGGGGTTATATGATCAATGTTTGGTTGAAAGGTAGGAATGAAGAATAAAGACGATGTTTTATTGAGGGATGATGTGATTTCTAACATTTTTTCATGACTATTAAGATAGGGCTCATGACAACTGAAAAGCTAGTATAGTTGGAAACTCTTCTTTTCAAGGCCTTTCTTTTATGGTTCTTATCTTTATATGTAAATTTCACCATCTCTCTTTTGTTATTGGATTTTGTGGGTGTAATCCGCTGAAAACTCTCAGGAGACAACACTCCTCCTACTAGGGACACCTAGAGGTTTAACGGCTTGTTGCACGTGCTCAGTGCAATCGTGTCTGCCTACGAAAGTGTGCTTAGTTTTCTCCTTTCTTTTTTCTCCTCTTAAATAAACTAGTTTGCTCGGGACGATCAAAGATAAGTTTGGGGGTATTTGTTCAGTTGATAAAACTGCACATTTGTATTACATTTTTCCTACCATTTTCATATTAAAAAAAAGACTTTAATATGATATATTATACATATGAGGGTTTATGTGTAAAAACATTATTTTCCATGTGTTAATATATTTTTATTATCATTTGGTAGGAAAATGTATGCAAATAAATCTATTGACCAAATCCTAGTAGAACTAAGTCTACTAAATATTATTTGAGATTATGGTGCAGAATTTTCCAAGTTGTTATGCAGAATTTATCAAACAAATCAATTTGTTGAAGAAAACTTGCCAAATTAAGAAGCAAAACTTGGAGACCAAGTCTGGAAGCAACCGAGAGAAGATTTCTGAATTCTAAAGGTGCCTAGGATTGCCAAATGTCAAAATCAGAGAGCCCAAGAAAATTGATCAAGAGATCTCACCCGTAGGCCGCGGATCCGCGGCCTTAGCCCCCATTTGCCGCGGATCCGCGGCAATATTATGGAGTTAGAAGGCAAGATTTTTGGAGATCAATCACTGCTGAATTTTACCAAGTTTCCAACTAAAAGATTCTGGCTTTGCACTATAAAAGGGCACCGAGGGCCTCTTGGAAAAGCTATCAAGCCGAAAAGATCACGAAGCTCCAGACGCTCACGCATCCAGGCTGATCATCGACTGTTCGACTACCTCCTTAGGAAAGATCGAGAAGCAACTAGTTGTAATCATTTTCTATGGATTAAAAGTGTAGTTTGAAGAAGTCGATTAATAAAGGTAGTTATTTTATTTAATTGTTTTTTTTATTATATTTTTCCTCTCTTTCTTTTCATCTTCTTTTCCCAACATGCGCGAGTAATTCTCCGCTTGTTAGGGTTCGTAGGATTAGGGTAGGCTAATGGACGATGAAAATAATTAAACCCTTTTTAAGTCCTATAAAGTTTAGGAACTTTATCAAAAGAATCATTAACATCCTAATCGGGCGCGCTAGCAATTCTTTGCTAGTTTCGACCGCGATTAGATTAATGATTGTTTTGGTAAAGGCTAGATATGAACGGAGTTCCGTGTCGAGATAAGGGTTAAGAGTGGGATTCCTTTTCCCTCCAGAAACCCTAATCTACACGCATCACCGTCGTTCTAGTTCTAAATCTATTAATGGATAAAAAGGGTAACTTTTAATTAGTCGTCCATAACTACTAAATCCTAACGAACCCTACAAGCTCTCTTATTATATTAATTACATCTTTAAAATAATCTATATCTATATTTTACATTCTTCTTTAACGTAGATCTAGAAATCTTTCTATAAAATTCTTTATCCCTCCTCTCTTTCTCAACACATCTAAAGTAAAAGTAAAAGGTTCCACGTTTCCCAGAGGACGACCCGTACTCATCTCGGTCTAGCTACGCGCGACACCGTTCTGATTGCGGTTAATTACAAACAAACACACTCTTTCGCAACCAATCAGGCTCTGTTTTACAGAAGAGAATCTTATTGTTTTAATAAGATTTAAAAAGATCTTTCCAGAATTTTTCTGTTTAAATGCTGGCACAGCTGGCGCAAGCGCACTTACGCTTGACACGTGTCGCGCAACGCAAAGCGCAGCGCAACTGCGCTGACACGTGTCGCGCAGCTCAATTGCGATAGCGCAACTGCGCTGACACGTGTCGCGCAGCGCAGAGCGCAACGCAACTGCGTTGACACGTGTCGTGCAGCGCAGAGCGCAAGTCGCATGAAGCGTTGCTTCCTTATATATATATTTTTTATTTTAAAACAGAGCCTTGCTCTGATTGGGTGCGCTGTCTTGGGCGCAGCGCGGGCGTGTCAGCTTTTGACACGTGGCGCGTTGCGCGTAGCGCAAGGAATCTGAAGCATTGCTTCAATTTTTGAATTTTTGAAATTCAAACAGAGCTTTGCTCTGATTGGGGAAACAGAGGGATCAGGTACTTATTCTCAATAGTGACCCGGTTTAATCCTCGAGAGTCGATGCACATCCTCCTGGAGCTTCCCAAGGTGAATTACTGCTGCAAATCCAACCCTTCTCAAACAATTCAGCAACCTGCTTCTTGACTTCTTCCAATTCTACTGGTGCCATTGGATAGTACGCCTTTGAGATTGGCGCTGCACAAGGGACAAGATCGATTGTGAACTCCACGTCCCGTTTCGGCGGTAAACCTGAGATGTCCTCGAACACGTCCATGAAATCTCAAACTACAGCTGGCGCTTCCTCCTTATCAACTTCCATCGACGAAAGAACACTGTTTGTCTTCCTAGCCCTAAACTCGACTGGCCCGACAGAACTGCTTCCTCCAGCAAAAACAAACTCCGGATGTCCGGGAATCTGGAAAATCACTTTCTTTGCCCTACAATCAATGTGAGCGTGGAAAGTGCCGAGAAAATCCATTCCCAAGACAACAACAAACAAAGGGATGCACCAGAATTGAATAATTCTAATGCGGGGAAAACATGAACAAGTAGGATACCTGAAACGATTTCACCTGAAGCCAAACACTGAAGAAGATAAGCGCGGTAAACAGAATTCAAGCTTGCGATAAACATGAACTGGAAAGCAAAAGAAGCAAGGAAATATAACGGCCATGAAACAAGGAAGTGAATCAAGACCAGGACTCCAAGTTACTTAAATAGAATACCGCATTGTAACCATGCTGCAGTTCATAGTTACAATCACATAACTCCACTCAAGTCGCTCAAATCCTAGTATCAGAATCAAAGGAACATGGAGAAATAATAGGGAACCAAAAGGTTTCAAGCCGAGATGCAAAGTTGTTTGCATTTCGTCAAGACAAAGGATCAAGAGAAAGATAAGATTCAAGAATCATGATAACAATATGGCGGGACATGTTCCTAATCATGGATTTTCTTATTCGTGTATTGGGTTCAATACCCAACTACAAAAAAGATCAAACCCGATTAACCTATATTATGTCTTTGATACCAAACAAACCTTGTCACGCCCCGCTTCCCAGAGTACACTAAGATAGGCACGTGACAGAGCCAACCATACTACCTGTGGCTAGGAAATATCCTTCCACAGTCACATTACGGCTGTAGAGATACCAAGAACAATAATAAACTATCTAACACATGTCCATAAGCCAGAATAAACGAGTCAAGAATAAAATAATGCAGAAGGAAAAAGATCCAATAAACAAAACACCTGGAAAGTAAAACTGGATACCGATAGGATCCTCACTGCTCTGTCTAACAGCGGCAGTACTCCTGATCAGCCTGCGACAAAGGTAGAGGATCCGGGCCATGCAAAACTCAAACGTCAGTGCGTCATAACATCAATAATAATATAATCAGGGGGTAGCAAGACATGCGGGTATGAGTATGAACGGTAAACAATAATAACAGTGCAGGATAAGGCATAAGTGATGTGTAGTGAGTAATCTAAACTCGTCTATCGGGTTAACTACACT
This sequence comes from Agapanthus africanus, assembly GCA_030015575.1. Lineage (NCBI taxonomy): Eukaryota > Viridiplantae > Streptophyta > Magnoliopsida > Asparagales > Amaryllidaceae > Agapanthus > Agapanthus africanus. The sequence goes on from CM057339.1 coordinate 308,057,753, forward strand.
CAAGTCTTTGATTCAATTTGATGAATCATTGATGTAACTCAATAGTATCCCGTGCGTGCCCGGGATCACGGTCTAAGACTCTCGGGCTGAATCCGAGATGTGCCGCAAGGTAGTAAAGGGTGGATAGTATCCCGTGCATTCCCGGGATCACGGTCTAAGACTCTCGGGCTGAATTCGAGATGTGCCACAAGGCAGTAAAGGGTAGTAGGTAATGACGAGTGATGTCAGCAGTATCACCCCGGGGCTGGCCTAGCCCGTAAGACTGATCAGTAAAGGTATCGAACTGTCGAGTTACAAGTCAGGTTTCATCATTGATTTCCCCATACCCCCAAGTTATGTGTTCAAGTCAGGCATTAATAAATCTGGGGCTAATGCCAACACAGGATCAAGTAGGTACAGGTTTGTCTGAATAGACAACAGGAAATGTTCGTAGGGACAACATGTCAAGGTTGTTGGCATTAGTAACAAGATTAGGTAACAGGTCAAGCTATAGTACATCAGGTCAAGTCAGGTAGTGTATATAAATCCAATCATGTCAAGAAGTGCACGGTATCAAGTCTTATCAAGTAGTAGTGTATCAAATCATGTCGGGGGTGCACAAATGTCACGTGGGTGCTCATAATCAAACTATAATAGACATGGGTTCACAAAAACAAGTATGGGGTATCAATGTAACAATAAAATGGAATATTGTGATGGGGTATGCAAATAGGTACAGATTAAAACATATGGATGCACAGTTATCGATTTGGGTTAAGATTATAGTTCTAACACTAATTAAAATACACTTTATCAAATATGGAATGTTAAAATCACATTATTATCTATTATATGATCTATGGATGCAATTGTATATATACTAGACAAGATGGATGCAAATAGATATCCGAAAAGTTATAAACTATTGAAATGGAACTATGGACTATACAAACTAAGCACTGTGTGATATAACTACGGATATGGTACAGTACATTGTAATCTAATATGCAACAAGATATGTTTTCATGTTCTAGATCTAAAATGATATTAACGGGACATCGAAATGTTAAAATGGAATATAGGGCACTAGATTTAAACAACAGGCTTAATACGTATTTAAATAAGTATAAAATAATTTAAATAGCATGTAGAAAGTTTTACTTGCCTCGGGGATCCACAGATGCGCGGCACGCAGTAAGAATGCGATAAAACGACGAAAAATCTCCATTGGGGCATTTCGTCGAACACCTTGCGTGCACAAATATGGAACAGAACCAGGCAATGCAAGAATGTAACCGCGTAGGTAGGGAACGTCCACGCAACGCCTCATGTCAAATAGAGACCAAATAAGAATCCATGATAACCGGTACAAAATAGATCTCGAGAGGAAGAGAATAAAGGTTGTCTAAACCACAAGCGAGGACAAGAGTAGCAAAACGGTCTAAGAGAGCATCGTCGGTAACAGAGATGAGCGAGGAAGAACGGAGACGAGATCAACCAAGACAATGGAGCCGGATGTTGAAACAACTCCTCACTGAGATTTTGTTATGCGATGGAGGTATTTTACTTTTGCTTGGTCCAAGAGTCATCAATATTAGGAAGCTGCTCATCAACGGCAGGAGGCAAGAGTGTAACAACCTAGTTCATTTATACCATTTCAGTTCCCGTGTTTATTTATTTGTGGCATTTTATTGATTTATCGGGTTTGGGTGCGGATGGTATTTCACATTTTACATTGCATTCGACCCGACCCGCTTGCTTGAAACTTGTTTAATTCATATTTATATATTACCCTGACTTGTTGCATGGACACGTGCATCTCATGATTATTACATACTGGCATTTCATCTAGCATTGCATCTTTTATCATATAACATTTTTTAGGTCACAGAAAATAATTTAAAATTGCATAACTTGGCCTGCTTGATACCCCTAACCCCGTGGTAGCATCCGCGCATCTTGTTCTCGTCCCGTTCAGTGAAACGGACGTGTTTGGATGGCTACGCGCACGTACGTGCGTCCGTTATTGGGGGTATGCTTTTTCGTTACTTGAGCATTCATTTTGAATTTTGAAAGTCGTATATATTTTTCATATTTTAAATCCGAATTTTTAGACCCGACCCGGGCGTGTTTTGGAGTAAATTTGTATTTGCCAAAATCTCAAAACGTACTAATATTATATTAATATTTTATTCTAACTATAAATATAAGTTTGTTTTCTTTATTACGATTCTTTAAAACCAAAATATATTTTCTATATATTTTTTATATAACCAATCCAAATCTTTCTCTCTCCCCTCTCTTCGTCTCTCTCTCTCTTTCTATCCTCTCTATCTCTCTCTCTTTCTCTCTCTCCACTCTGCCTCTCTCTGCATATATATAATAGGGTTTAAAATAAAGAAAATAATTATAATATAAAATATATATATATATATATTTTATATTATAATTATTTTCTTTATTTTAAACCCTATTCTCTCCTCATGTTCTTCTCTCCCTCCCTCATTTTTCCGCCGCCTTCCTCACGCGAAGCTTTCGCGAACCCTAACCCAGCACCCTCGTCGCCGCCTCCGTCGCCGCCTAAACCACCACCTCCTCACCCTCGTCTTCACCTTCTCCTCAACCTCCTTCTCAACCCTAGAGCCCACTCCCACTTTTTCCCCGAGCCTGCACACCCACTTCCACTGCCACCTCCTCGTCGTCGCCACGCCTTGCCGTCGCCAGCGACCGTCCCTGCATCACCACCACCTCGCCCCCGTCTCCTCTCCTCTTCCCTTCTCCCCCAAAACCTCAGCTACACCTCACAACCGAGCATAACCCCTAGCTGCCCTTGCCGGAAAACCATCGCCGCACACCCTCACGCCGACGACCCCTCATCGTCGTCGTCCTTTTCTCCTTTCCTCGCAACTCCTACAACCCAGAGCAACCAACCCCTCTCCCTCATCTTTCATTTTTCTTCTTCTTCTTCTCTCTTCTTCGCTTGGTTCTCGGTTTTCGACCGTCGTCGGAGCCGTGCTCGTCGCCGATGATCCGGGCGACCCAGTAGACGTCTATATCCAGCGTGGTCATGTTATTGCCTTACATGGTTCTGTTCTGTGCTCGCGTGGACACATTACGACGTTTTACCGACGTCAGACGTGCCGTACATATCCGTTTCGTGATCCCCGAGGCAAGTAAAACTTGCTACATGCTATTCATATTATTTTATACTTATTTAATTGCATAGTGAACCTGTAGATTAAATCTAATATCGCATGTTCCATGTTGATATTCCGATGTTTCATTTATATCACGTGTAGATCTAGAACCTGAAACATTTCATATTGCATATTAGATTACGATACAAGATACCTATATCCGTATTTGAACCACATAATGATTATTTGTATAGCCCATAGTACTATTTTAAATAGTTTATAACTTTCGGATACCTAGTTGCATCCATTTAGCCTATTTTATATACAATTGCATCCCTAGATCATTTAATACATATTAACGAGATTTTAACATTTCATATTTGATCAAGTGTATTTTACTTAGTGTTGGAACCATAACCCAAACTCAAATCGATAACCGTGCATCCATATGTTTTAAGTTGTACCTTTCTGCATACCACATTACAATGTTCCATTTTATTGTTCCATTAGTACCCCATACTTGTTTTGTATACCAATGCTTATTTTTTAGTTTGATTATGAGCACCCACGTGACATGTTGTGTACCCCTGACATGACTTGATACACCTATTACTTGACACGACGTTATACCGTGCACTTCTTGACATGACGTGATACCGTGCACTTCTTGACATGACGTGATACCTATATACTACCTGACTTGACCTGATGTACCATAGCTTGACCTGTTACCTGATCTTGTTACTAATGCCAACAAACTTGACCTGTTGTCCCTACGGACATTTCCTGTTTTCTATCCAGACAAACCTGTAACTGCCTGATCCTGTATTGGCATTAGCTCCAGATTATTTAATACCTGACTTGAACATATATAACTTGGGGGCATGAGGAAATCAATGATGAAACCTGACTTGTAACTCGACAGTTCGATGCCTTTTCTGATCAGTCTTATGGGCTAGGCCAGCCCCGGGATGATGCTGCTGACATCACTCGTCATTACCTACTATCCTTTTACTGCCTTGCGGCACGTCTCGGATTCAGCCCGAGAGTCATAGACCGTGATCCCGGGCACGCACGGGATACTATTGAGTTACATCGATGATTCATCAAATTGATTTCAAAGACTTGAGAGTAGTTAACCCAATAGACCGGTCCAGATTACTCACTACACATTACCCTCACTGTCCTCATTTATATTACTGTTATACCTATTTTACTGTTCATACACATACCTGCATGCCTTGCTACCTCTGTTTATTTTATTGCTTAGTATTATGACGCACTGACGTCTGGGTTTTGCATGGCCCAGATCCTCTACCTTTGTTGCAGACTGATCAGGAGTACTGCCGCTGTTAGACCGAGCGGTGAGGATCCTGTTGGTATCCAGTTTTACTTTCCAGGTGTTTTATTTATTGGATCTTTTGCTTCCGCATATTATATTATTTCTTGACTCATTTATTCTAGCTTATGGGCATGTACTAGATAGTTTAATTTATTTTCCTGTTCTTGATATCTCTACAGCCGTAATGTGACTGTGGAAGGATTTTTCCTATCCACAGGTAGCATGGTTAGCTATGTCACGTGCCTATTTTAGTGTACTCTGGGAAGCGGGGCGTGACATGGTTTGTTTGGTATCAGAGACATAGGATTTAGGTTAATCGGGTTTGATTCTTTTGTAGTTGGGTATTGGACCCAATACATGAATCAGAATACCCGTAATTAGGAGCATGTCCTGCCACGTTGATATCATGATTTTTGAATCATATCTTTCTCTTTATCCTTTGCCTTGACCATATGCAAACCACTTTTCATCTCGGCTTGAAACCTTGTGGTTCCCTATTATTTCTCCCCGTTCTTTGATTCTGATACTAGGATTTGGGCGATTTGAGTGGAGTTATGTGATTGTAACTATGAACTGCAGCATGGTTACAATACGATACTCTATTTAAGTAACTTGGAGTCCTAGTCTTGAATCACTTCCTTGTCTCATGGTAGTTATATTGCCTTGCTTCTCTTACTTTCCAGTTCATGTTTATCGCAAGCTTGAATTTTGTTTACCGTGCTTATCTTCTTCAGTGTTTGGCTTTAGGTGAAATCGTTTTAGGTATCCTACTTGATCATGTCTTCCCCGCATTAGAATTATTCAATTCTGGTGCATCCCTTTGTCTGTTGTTGTCTTGGAAATGGATTTCATCGGCACTTTCCACGCTCGCATTGATTGTAGAGCAAAGAAAGTGAATTTCCAGATTCCCGGACATCCGAAGTTTGTTTTTGCGGAAGGAAGCAGTTCTGTCGGGCCAGTCGAGTTTAGAGTTAGGCCGACAACTAATGTTCTTTCGTCGACGGAGGTTGCTAAAGATGAAGCGCCAGCTGTTGTTCGAGATTTCATGGACGTGTTTGAAGACATATCAGGTTTACCGCCGACGCGAGACGTGGAGTTCGCAATTGATCTTGTTCCTGGTGCAGCGCCAGTTTCTAAAGCGTACTATCCAATGACACCAGTGGAGTTGGAAGAAGTCAAGAAGCAGGTTACTGAATTACTTGAGAAGGGTTGGATTCGCAGCAGCAATTCATCTTGGGGAGCTCCAGTTCTTCTAGTAAAGAAGAAAGATGGCACAAGGAGGATGTGCATCGAGTATCGAGAATTAAACCGGGTGACTATTAAGAACAAGTACCCGATCCCTCGCATTGGCGAATTATTCGAGCAACTCTGTGGCGCGAGGGTATTCTCGAAGCTGGATTTGCGATCCGGATATCATCGGGTTCGAGTTAAATTAGAAGATATTTGCAAGACCGCGTTCAGAACTCGGTATGGACATTATAGGTATTTAGTGATGCCATTCGGAGTCACGAATACGCCGACGATATTTATGGAGCATGTAAACCCATTTTGATTCCTGTTTATGATTTATCCTGGCTTGTTATATGGATCCGTGCATTTTCATATTTGTTTATACTGCATACTGGACATTACAAGTTTTGATTCCTGTTTATGATTTATCCTGAGCTTAATGATCTTGGAGAAAGAGTTGATGGAAAAATGGAGAAAATTGAAAAGAGTAATGCTTTTCATACCGGTGCGGTGGAATCCATGTAGCCTATATAGATTCCACCACACCAGTAGGAAAAGTATTACTCAATTGAAAAACTCTTTGCAAATGTGAAGTTTCAAATTGAAGTGATTGTTATTCGTATAGCCTTAAACCTCATATGTACTTTAATTATCATGTTGTATGCAACTTATTGAAATTAATATAATTTTGGTTTGCACTGTGATGATAGTTTATAAATTGAATCTCGATTTGAATATGGATTTGCTTGGAAGCTAGAATACTGTAAATTTGTGTTTTAAAAAACAGAAATAATGAGATTTATCCATAGGATGAATTACTCTAAAAATACCTTAATTACCTTTTTCAGTAAAATACATTGTAGTTTATTCTATTGCAGTAAAAACCTTAGCTGCTGTTTTCGAGGGTATTTTAGTGAAAAAAATCCCTTCAATGCATAGTTTAAGGTGTTTCAATGTAATAAAAAATCATCAAGGTATTTTAGTGAAAAATTGCAATAGTTAATGGTATTTTAGTGTAAGTTGCCCTTACCCATATTGCACTTATCTAAAACCTGGAAACGATCATGGTATAAATACTTGGAAGTGGAAAAACCTGGCAAATGCTTCTTGCAAACCTGAACTAATAAGTAAAAAGGATGAGAATAATACGAGTGCCAAATTGAGAAAACCTTGTACAAAAAATCATGGTATAAATACTTGAAAGTGGAAAAACCTGGCAAATGCTTCTTGCAACCTTGAACAATAAGTAAACAGGAGGAAAATAATTTGCTTAGAAAGAAAATAACACACTTATATAAGAAGCTAGCTCCATACATAATGAATATCAATCAGCAAATCCAAATATTACAACAACAACAAATTAAAAAAATACACACACATCCAGATTGCATATATGAAAAGAGACTATCCAAAAAGATGCAAGATATAACATATTAATATATAAGATATCAATTCTATTGATAAGGGTAACACATCTATATAACAACCAAATCCATACATATCACTTATCCAAATAACACCAAATTAACGAACATATCCAAGTTACAATAAACTAACACATCTAAATAACATGGTTCAAGTTATTAATTGCCGCTCCAAAATGCTGCTGCTGCTGTTAATAACTGCTACAAAATATTGTTGCTGCAAATAGTTGCTATAATATGCCGCCGCCGCCGCTATTAACCACTACAAAATGCTGATGTTGCTGCTTCTTGCTCCAAAATGTTGTATGCTAACAAATCCTATGTACATGAAACAACAATATATAAGATGGATGAGTAGTCCATGAGCTTGTGAAATCAACATTTGAAATATAATAAGAACTTTGCTTGGTTATAAACATTAAGTTTGTAACTTATTTTAAAATTACCTCATAGCCTCTATGGTGCTCTATTCACATGTGCTCTCCCCCCTCTAATAGGACCTCTTCCTCTAATGGAAATAATCCTTCCTCTTGTAGTAGTCAGGGGTGGACTTCCATACCTTGGTGATGAGAAAAGAAAATCCGCTTCAAAATTACCATATGATTCTTGTACCTTTTCTTGCATTTCATATTCAGATATTCCAGTATCTTCTTGAGTCGCATTTCTTTCCATTATCTGCACAGATTGTTGCCTCATCACTTGCTCACTTCCATATGCCTCCACTCCTTGGTTCATGCCTTGTATATCTAGTCCACATCCTGAATACATTAATTGCATGAGCTAATTTATATTAAATTGGCAATATTTATCTTCAAAATCATACTGGTTGATACCATATAAGTCATAGTGGTTGACGTCCTGGAAATCATATTGGTTGATGCCCTGTAGTCCATCTTGAGGTTGAGCTATCCTTTCTTGCGTCCTAACAGAATTTGGCATGCACGCAGTCATGTGAAAATAATTAATAAAGTAGACTTGGAATTAAGTCAATTAACTATAGAATTGGAAAGAAGTCTTTTATATCACCTTTTTTGTTTCTTTTTCTTTGTTCTTCTACTTGTAAAAGCAATATTGAAATCAATTGTAGATGTATTGTCATCAACAGGCAGTGGATTTGCGCATTTTTTTTGATAGTGTCCCCCAAGACTTCAGGCCTATTAGTCTTTTGGATAGCATTTTCAAAATTTTTACTAAGATTATGGCTAATAGATTGGGAAAATTCCAGCATGACCTATTAAGTAAGACTCAATTTGCCTTCTTGAGAAATAAGTCCACTCGTGATTGCTTCTCAGTTGCACCTGAATTAGTTAATGCTTGTGCCAAAGTTAAATCTGAATCTGTGATGCTTAAAATTGACTTCCACAAAGCTTTTGATTCCACAAAGCTATTAGGGTACATCCTCCTCATTTCTTTATTGATGCTATTACCAACTGGAAAAATACAAACATTCATTCCAATCTTAGTCATATGTGGCTTCTGCTGCTTTATTCTACTTGCTGGAATATTTGGGGTGTAAGAAATAACAAAATTTTTAATGATAAAGATTACTCCCATATACAAGTTCTGAACAGCATTCTTTATCATTTCCTTAACTTGGGGGGGGGGGGGGGGTTACGCCATCTATGATAAAAGATTTTACCATCAGTTCTTTTGAATTCAACAATCTAAAGGCAATGTACTCAGGGGATGTGGATGCTCTTATTCATAGGAGTTACAATCCCTTTTTAGTATTATAAGATGGTTGTGCCATTCTTTATTAAGTGCCATGGTTTTTTTTCCCACTGATGGTGTTGCTGGTTTGCTTTATCCCTAGACCTCCTATGCCACAGTATATATTAATCTCATCATACATAATGTTGCATTATTTGCTCCCCTTTCAGCATGACTGCTATATACTCTTCATCCTTAAGTTAAGATATGGCTTGTTTGTAAGATATCAAATGTATACCATCAACCGATAATCTATCAGAAAATGGGGAAGGTTATTACGACATAGGTTTTTTAGGGTGATCCAGCTGTTTGCTCTCTGGAACCTTGTTATCCCCTGAAAGCTTTTTCCATAAAATTTACAAAACTCTCTGTTCTTGAGTTACTCTCTTCAAATTTTATGTTTGTAAGAAGCACAAACCATGCTCTGTTGGTTCTTCCTGGCTACTGTTACATACCTTTGATATGTTACAATATTTTTATATACTCCTGAGCAGGTTTCAATAGTATGGAGTTTGTCTTTAATATACATCTCCACCTGAGCAAAAAAATACATGATTGCTAGTTATGCATGAGGTATGTATAGATGCTGAATAAATGTGGATGCCGTAAAAGGGTATATTTCAGTAAATTCTTGTTAACTGAAGCTTTTAAAATGTTGTACACATTATTGGCACTTGATTTTGATTAATAGCCTAAACATTTTATTCCTTTTTTGATTGTTGAAATCTATTGGTATCACTTCTTTTATCTTGATGTGTGCATTCTGTTTCCAGTTTTTATATCCTGTTCTATGAGAGTTCTGGACTTGGGGGGAATGTCCTCACCATTAAAAAAGATAATGTTGCTGCTATGATTTTCTTTGCTTTGACAGGGGCAAACCACTTTTTGTATTTTGTACAGTCGTTTTTTCCCTTGAAATAAAATTGTCATGGGACGGACATCCAATTGGAGCCATGCTCTTCTCATCAAAAAGGAAAAAAGAAAAAAGAAAAGTGATTGTGATAGATTCATTCACCTGAACCTTCAAGAAAAAGACCAAGAAGACAGGTGAATGGCGCAACAGTCTCAGCATGAGCATAACGGAGCCTTACCTTCTCAAATGTGCCCGGGGTATAGTTTTCTGGAATTGCAATCAAATTTCTCAAAACTACAACTATATCAACATGGTTTTCACTAAATTGAAGCAGTTCTACACCTGTGGTTTTAGTCATATTTCTTATATATCCCTTAATGAATGTGTAATATCAGATTGGAAAAACTTCTGATATTTCAACATCCATGAACTATAGTTTATGCAAACACAAAGGGATAAATGAGAAATTAGGTCAGTAGAGATCGGTGCTCTAAGATTTAGCTGTTAAGGGTTCTGCAAACTCAAGAATTATCTTTGATTATTGCGCAACAATGTTATTCTTATTATAGGAAATGTAATTAAGTTCAGATTCAGGAGCAGTGTTTGTGCCTTGATGATGTTTGCATATTGTGTTTATTTCAATTTTATCTCTATTTTGAAATGGGAGCAATTAGATGGGGAGCTAAGATATATGATTGTATGATATTTCTATGGTTCATTATCTTCTCTTTAATTAGATAGGATAGGATGGAAATCAAACATTTGTTTCCAAAAATAAACATCGACAAAGAAATTATCATTATATAGGTGAAGATTTTCTAGAAGAGTTTGGAGATTAGTTTTGAGTTTTGCAAGAATGTCTGAAATTAAAATCCAAATAATCTGAAGCAATTTTAATGTATCTTAACTTATGGCCAAGCTGCAAATTAAGCAAGACATGTCGTTAAAACAGTATCACCCCAGTACTTTTTGGAACATGCATATGAAACAACAAAAAACGAGCAATTTCCAATAAATGACACATTTTTCGTTCAGCAAACCCTATTTTGTTGAGGGGCATATAAGCAAGACGCCTGATGTACAATCCCATTATCAGCAAGATATTTATCGAAATAATCCAAAACATTCTTTTTCATTATCTGTACGTAGGATTTTCAACGACATGCCAAATTGGTTTTGAACTTAGGGTTTGATGGTAAAGGTTGGCGGCGGCTAGGGTTTGGTGTTGACGATGGTTAGGGTTTGGCGAAACATGGCTTGAATACCATGACAAGGAATCGAAGTTGTATCAGCCCATTTCTTCCAACGCTGCGGAGATGAACAAGCAACGTGATGTTGCGGAGATGAATAAGCAACGTGAGATGCTGAATGTTGTGCGATTTTTATCAAGTCTTCCCCCGGAGTATGAGTCCGTTCAATCTGCTATTTTAGAGAGTTCAGAGATTCCGACCTTTTATGAGGTATTCTCCAGGTTACACCGTTCTCGTGTGTTAGATCCCTTGTCTAATGTGCGTGGTGATAGTAGCGTGAATAAGTTTGCATTAGTGACCACATCCGGCAGTACACGTAGTCGTGGTCGTGTCTATTTTCGTGGTGGTAGTCTTGATGGAGGACACGGTCATGGTGGTGGTCAAGGTAGAAAGTTGTGCACACACTGTGGGAAATCGAGACATTTCTTTAACTTTTGTTGAGATCTGCATCGCAAACCTTTCGCTAATCATGCATCCTCTCTGGGTGATATATTGGAGTACTCACATCCCACTGCTCTATCTGATACGGCATCTTCGGCGTCAAAGATGATATTTATTTATGAGGATGAGTATCACAAGCTCCTCTCTACTCAGCAGTCTGCTTCTGTTACCACAGTAACCCATGCTTCAGGTACTCTTATAGCTTTTAGTGTTACATGCTCTGGATCATTGATTCAGGTGCTATAAATCATATGACAATAAATCATTATTCTTTTATTTCTTTCACACCGTCTGCTCAAAAATCTCGTTTCACCTTAGCCGATGGATCCTCCTCCTCTGTCACTAGAAGTGAGTCGGTACATCTATCTAAGGATCTTTCGTTTTAATCTATTTATCATGTTCCTCGATTCCCTATTAGCTTATTGTCCGTCAGCAAACTTACGTGATCGTTGAATTGTTCTGTAACATTTTATCCTTCACATTTTATCTTCCAGGATCTGCAGAACAGGAAGTTAATTGGTGGCGGGCATGAATCTTAATGCTTTTATTATCTGAACACGGATGATATTTTTTCTTCGGGTTCCGCAGCTTTGCGTTCATCAGTTTCTCCTCTTTAGCTCCACTGTCAGATGGATCATCCCAATTTGAAGGTTCTTCAGAGTTTATTCTCGCATCTTAGGTCAATAAAATCACTTGATTGTAAATCATATCAATTTGGTAAACATCATCGTGTATCTTTTCCTATTTCTGAGAGTCGCATGTTGATCCATTTTTATTTAGTGCATTCAGACATTTGGGGTCTCTTCAATGGGCCATCATATCAAGGTTTTAAATATTTTGTCATATTTGTGGATGATTTCTCTGTATCACTTATTTGTACTTGATGAAAAATCTCTCTGATACCATGATAAGGAATTTGAGGAAAAATAAAATTCTTTCCTTAGCTAATTCATGGAGGAATACATATATATATATTTATACTAGAGTTTACGGATACGGGTTTGGATCTAATATCAAAAGTCCAACTACTTTATCACACATTATCTCTAATATTTTCCATTTGATAGAACATGAAAATATGAAGAAATTCATGATCATACTTGAGATCCTTTAAGTCAAACTGATAAGCCTACTTTACTAACAAAAGTTGAACCTTTAGAAGGTTAGCTATAGTAATACAGTATGCTAGTAAATTATCTAAAGTAGGTAAATACATGAAACATTAATAATAACTAACATGAATCGGTAAAAAGCAAAAACTAACTAAATAAATCTAAGGATTTTCCTTACTTTGTATGTTTCGAAAGTATCAAAAATTCGTAAACATATATCACTTGCGCGGCTTTCACTTATCACAGAGAAGGCACGATGCCTCTCTGGTCCGAACAAGATTCAAGATTTCGGCCGAAACTACCGATACGTGGCGGTTTCGTATCGGTTTCGGTAGAGACCGATACGAAACCAACCGAGACCGATATGAAACAAACCAAACTATATTGTTTCGGCCAAAACCTCTAAAAACTTATTTTTATACCATTTTTACTGTGATTGTAATCATTGTAGGCCTTTGTTGTTGGAAATCCGCAAAAAGGTGAACTCAAACCCTATATTAATACTTATTTAAGTACACTTTTCAATATATTTTGCATAATTGCTGGATTTTTAAATACGAGGATCATTATCTTGTAATATAGAAGCATAAATTTAAGTATTTAATATATCTACACTTTGTATGTTGTATTACAGTCGAAATCGAAACCCGAACCGAGATTATCGAAACTTAGCCGAAACCCAGCGAAACTAATAAAATTATGAGAGACTGGAACAGAAACCGAGCTCTCGAACCTTTGGTCCGAAGCTTCCTTTCCCAGAAAACAACCCAAGACCAAATGCCACGGCATCGGCTGATGCTTGAGGGCACCGACTGATGCTTGAGGAACCTGTATCATTAGACACAAGAATTATTTGGTTTCTATAAGACACCGATGACAAATATTGTGATTAAAGAAAGAGATTTAGAAGTTTAATATTTAAGAAAAGTTGCCTCAATTGCTTTAAGTAACGAAACAGGTAAAAATCTATGGTCCCTTTAAAAACAATAATGTTAAGAAATTTATATAGAAATTTAATACAATTGAAGCATTTTCAAAATGCAGCCTTTCAAATAAATAAACAATACCGAAATGCAAAATGGTGAAAAGTCTTTAAAATCATGAGAAATTTGCTTTAAAAGTTGAGAAGGTTTCAAATATTTTATAAACGAAACAAAGGAATGTGCTGTATCCAAAAAGGCTAGATGAAAAGATCAAGGTACCATGAATGATTGATTACTTAAGCAAAGTAAATTTGGCGAAAGCCACAATCACGAATATGTGTACAATCGAAAGAGCTTCTGCTTGACATATTCAGGTCAATCTAATAATGGAGAGAACTTGAAATTGAATGCTTATTAACAAATGTCTATAATGGGATGATAATAAGAAGAGAATCAATGATAGGTGCATATTAACGTGGAAAAATTAGACATTATTAAAAGACAATAATTAAGTCCGTAGATAGATTAAATCAGTAAAGAATCGGGATTAAGACAGTTATAGATGGAAAATCGATAATAGTTATGGGAATGGATTCAGAAATTTGGTAGTAATAATACGGAAATAGATTTGGAAATTTTAAATTTAGATAAAAAATTGATTTAAGTCATTTTTAAAAACGAAATAAGTGAAAAGGCTTAAAATAACATTATAGTGAATTTAAAAATTGTGAAACTAAGGAAAAATATGTGTATAATCAAAAGAGTCACGGGTTGACATATACACGCCGATCTAAAAATAAAACAGACTTGAACTTGAATGCCTTTAGATAAATGTTCATAGGACAACGGTTACTGAAACAAAACCATTAAATCATGAATGTGCAATCAAATAATAGAGAGGACGTGGATTTGAAAGTCTATTGATAAATGTTCATAGGAGGGCGGTAACAGTGCATTTAAAAATTGTGAAATAAAGGGGAAATATATGTACAATCGAAAGAGTCACGACCAGACATATACACGTCAATCACATAATGGAGAGGGCGCGGATTTGAAAGTCTATTGGTTAATGACCATAGGAGGGCAGTAATATTGTATTAAAAAGGTAAAATTAAAGAGAAATATTTGTACAATCGAACGACTCGCGGGTTGACATACACACGTCGAACTAATAACGGAGAGGACTTGAAGTTGAATGCCTTTTGATAAATGTCAATAGGACGACGGTTGTAGGAACATAATCAATGGATCATGAATGTGTACAATAAAAAAGACACGGGTTGACATAATCACGTCGATCAATGGAAAGGACTTGAGCTTGAATGCCTATTCATAAATGCCTATAGGAGGAACGGTTATAGAAACCGAATCAATAGTAGTTGCATATTTTTTATGAACACGAGTTTGGTACATTATGGAAAGACAATAAACAAGTAGGTAAATTAAATCAGTAAGAAATCAAGAATATGACAGTCAGAGGCAGGAGAATCAATGACAGGTGCATATGGAAATGCATTCAGAAATTGGGAAGTGGTAATAATGCGAAAATTGATTTAGATATCTAAAATTTAGATTAAAAATAGATTTCAGTCATTTTAAAGAACGAGACAAGAGAAAAGGCTTAAAATAACTTAATTATGCATTTAAAATAGTGAAACTAAGGAAGAATAAGTATACTATCAAAAGAGTCATGGATTGAAATTTACACGTCGATCTAAAAATGGAGAGGAATTAAACCTGAATGCCTTTAGATAAATGTTCATAAGACAACGGTTATTGGAACAGAACCATTGGATATGAATGTGTACAATCGAAAAAGTCACGGGTTGGCATATACGCGTCGATCAAATAATGGAGAGGACGTAGATTTGAAAGTCTATTGATAAATGTCCATAGGAGGACGGTAATAATGCATTTAAAAATAGTGAAATTAGGGGGAAATATGTGTACAAATGAAAGAGTTACAGGTTGACATATACACCTCGATCAAATAATAAAGGGGCGTGGACTTGAAAGTTTATTGATCAATGTGCAAAGAAGGGCGGGAACAGTGCATTTAAAAATAGTGAAATTAAAGGGAAATATGTGTATAATCGAAAGAGTCATGGGCAGACATATACAAGTCAATCTAATAATGCAGAGGACCTGAACGTAAATGCATTTTGATAAATGTCAATATGATGACGGTTATAGAAACATATTTAGTGGATCATGAATGAGTACAATCGAAAAGTCATGGGTTGACATAGTCACGTCGATCAAATAATGGAGAGAACTTGAGCTTGAATGTCTATTCATAAATTTCCATAAAAGAAAAAGATAAGAACAGAATCAATAGCAGGAGCGTATTTTTTATGAACACGAGTTTGAGGACATTATAAAAAGACAATAATTAAGCATGTAGGTATATTACATAAATGAGGATTTAGTGTTAAGATAGTCATAGATAAGAGAATCAATGATAGGTGCATTTGGAAATGGATTCAGAAATTTGAAAGTAGTAATAATAAAGAAATATACTCAGAAATTTAAAATTTAGATAAAAATAGATTTAAGTCAATTTAAAGAGCAAGACAAGTGAAAAATCTTTAGATAATATTATAATGCATTTAAAAATAGTGAAACTAAGGGAAAATACGTGTATAATCAAAAGAGTCACGGGTTGACATATAAACATCGATCTAAAATTGCAGAGGACTTGAACTTGAATGCTTTAGATAAGTGTTCATAAAATAACGATTATAGCAACAGAACTATTGGATCATGAATGTGTACAATCAAAAAGTCACGAGTTCATATATTCACGTCGATCAAATAATGGCGAGGATGTGGATTTGAAAGTCTATTGATAAATGCCCGATAATAGTCCATTTAAAAATAGATGTCTGTAATATATCAAGTTGGATTGGATATATGAAGCGGGTTTAGTTCGGGCTGGGGTTTAGGGGTCGGGCTGACGGGTTTAACACTAAACTGATACCCAACCCGAAATTATTTTATCTAATTTTCAACCCGCCCGATCGGGTTCGGATGGGTGTTGGATATCCAAAATACCTTGAAAAACCGGGTCAGGTCAGGTTTGGATTAACCCAACCCGACTTTCACCCCTAATTATTATAGTCACGTCGATCAAATAATGGAGGGGACCTGAACTTGAAGGTCTATTCATAAATGTCCATAGGAGGAATGGTTATAGGAACCAGATCAATAGTATGTACATATTTTTTGTAGACACGAGTTTGAGGACATTATGAAAAGACAATAGTTAAACTTGTATGTAGATTAAATCAATAAGGAATCAAGATTAAGATAGCCATAGACATGAGAATCAATGATAGGTGGTGCATATGGAAATGGATTCAGAAATTTGGAAGTAGTAATAATCCAGAAATAGTTTCGAAAATCTAAAATTTAGATAAAAAATAAAATTAAGTTGTTTTAAAGAACGAGACAAGAGAAAATGCTTAAAATGACTTTATAGTGCAATTAAAAATAGTTAAATTAAGGAAAAATACGTGTCCAGTCAACAAGAGTCACGGGTTGATATATACACGCCAATCTAAAAATGGAGAGGACTTAAAACATAAACGCCTTTAAATAAATGTTTATTAGACAACGGTTAATGGAACAGAACCATTGAATCATGAATATGTACAATCGAAAAAGTCACGAGTTGACATATTCGCGTTGATCAAATAATAGAGAGGACATGGATTTGAAAGTATATTAATAAATGTCCATAGGAGGGTAGTATCAGTGCATTTAAAAATAGTGCTATCAAGGGAAAATATGTACAATCGAAAGAGTCACGATTAACATATACACAATGATCAAACAATGGAGAGGGCGGGGATTTGAAAGGTTGTTGATAAATGTCCAAAGGAGGGCGATAATAGCACATTTAAAAATAGTGAAATTAAGGGGGAAATATGTATATAATCGAAAGAGTCATGCGTTGAAATATACACGTCGAACTAATAATGGGAAGGAGCTGAACTTAAATGCCTTTTGATAAATGTCAATAGGATGATATAAGAACATAATCAGTAGATCATGAATGTGGACAATAAAAAAATCACAGGTTGACATAGTGACGTCGATCAAATAATGGAGATGACTTAAGCATGAATGTCTATTCATAAATGTCCAAAGGAAGAACGGTTATAAGAAGCGAATCAATAGTAAGTGCATATTTTTTGTAGACATGAGTTTGATGACATTATGAAAAGACAATTAATCAATAAGGAATCAAGATTAAGAAAGTCATAGACAGGAGGATCAAGATAATTCAGAGATTTAGAAATAGTAATAATACGAAAATAGATTCAGAAATTTGGAAATAGTAATAATATGGAAATAGATTCGAATAACTAAAATTTAGATTAAAAAATAGATTTAAGTCATTTTAAAGAACGGGACAAGAGAAAAGGCTTAAAATAACTTTATAGTGCAATTAAAAATAGTGAAACCAAGGAAAAATACGAGTACAAACAACAAGAGTCACAGGTTGACATATACACGTCGATTTGAAAATGGAGAGGACTTAAACTTGATTGCCTTTAATTAAATGTACACTAGACAACGGTTATTGGAACCGAACAATTGCATCATGAATGCGTACAATCGAAATAGTCACGGGTTGATATATTCACGTCCATTAAAAAATGGAGAGGACATGGATTTGAAAGTCTATTAATAAATGATCATAGGAAGGCGGTATTAATGCATTTAAAAATAGTCAAATTAAGTGGAAATGTGGACAATCGAAAGAGTCACGGGTTAACATATACACGTCGATCAAATAATGGAGAGGACGTGGATTTGAAAGGCTATTAATAAATGTCCAAAGGAGAGAGATAATAGTGCATTTAAAAATAGTGAAAATAATTGGAAGAGTCACGGGTTAACATATACACATCATAGTCAAAAGAATCAATGATAAGTGAATATGGAAATGGATTCAAAAATTTAGAAGTATTAATAATACAGAAATAGATTCGGAAATCTAAAATTTATATTAAAAAATAGATTTAAGTCATTTCAAAGTACGAGACAAAAGAAAAGGATTAAAATAACTTTATAGTGCACTTAAAAAGAGTGAAAATAAGGGAAAATACGTATTCAATCAAAAGAGTGACGGGTTGACATATACACGTCGATCAAATAATGGATTTGTCTATAGGAGGGCAGTTATAAAAACATAATTACAGAATTGATGGTTCGTGCAAATTGTTGAAGATATGAATTGGAGGACATTAGAAAAAGGCATTAGTTAATCCCGTAGGAAGATTAAATGTTCATAAGACAACGTTATTGGAACAGAACCATTGGATCATGAATGTGTACAATATAAAAATTTACGGGTTGACATATTCACGTTGATCAAATAATAGAGAGAACGTGGATTTGAAAGTCTAACGATAAATGTCCATAGGAGGGCGGTAATAATGCATTTAAATATAGTGAAAGGGGAACAATGTGTGCAATCGAAATAGTCACAGGTTGACATATACACGTCGATCAAATAATGGAGAGGGTGTGGATTTGAAAGTCTATAGATAAATGACCAAAATGAGGGCGGTAATAGTGCATTTAAAAATTGTGAAATTAAGGGAAAATATGTGTACAGTCAAAAAGTCACGGGCTGCCAAATACATGTCGATCAAATAATGGAGAGGACGTCGATTTAAAAGTCTATTGATAAATGTCCATAGAAGGGCGATAATAGCGCATTTAAAAATAGTGAAATTAAGGGAAATACGTGTACAATCGAAAGATACATGGGCTGACATATACACGTCGAACTAATAGTGAAGAGCATTTGAACTTAAATGAATTTTGATAAATGTCAATTATGACGACGGTTATAGGAACATAACCAGTGGATCATGAATGTGTACAATCGAAAAGTCACAGCTTGACAAAGTTACGTTGATTAAATAATGGAGAGGACTTGAGCTTGAATGTCTATTCATAAATGTCCATAGGAGGAACGATTATAGAAAGCGAATCAATACTAGGTGCATATTTTTTGTAGACACGAGTTTGAGGACATTAAGAAAAGACAATAATTAAACTTGCAGGTAGATTGAATCAGTAAGGAATCAAGATTAAAACAGTCATAGTCAAAAAATTCAATGACAGGTGAATAAGGAAATGGATTCAGAAATTTGGAAGTAATAATAATACAGAAAAGGATTCGGAAATCTAAAACTTAGATTAAAAAATAGATTTAAGTTATTTTAAAGAACAAGACAAGAGAAAAGGCTTAAAATAACTTTACAGTGCACTTAAAAATAGTGAAACAAAGGAAAAATACGTATACAATCAAAAGAGACATATGTTGACGTATACATGTCGATATAAAAATGGAGAGGATTTAAACTTGAATGCCTTTAGATAAATGTTCATAAGATAACGGTTATTACAATAAAACCATTGGATCACGAATGTGTACAATCGAAAAAGTCACGGGTTGACATATTCACGTCAATAAATAATGGAGAGGACATGAATTTGAATGTCTATCGATAAATATCCATAAGAGGGAGGTAATTGGGCATATAAAAATAGTGAAATTACGGGAAAATAGGTGTACAATCGAAAGAGTCACGAGTTGACATAAAAATGACGATCAAATAATGGAGAGGACGTGGATTTGAAAGTCTATTGATAAATAACCAAAGGAGGGCAGTAATAGGGCATTTAAAAATAGCGAAATTAAGAGGAAATATGTGTACGATCGAAAGAATCATGGGTTGGCATATACACGTCGAACTAATAATAGAGAGGACTTGAAATGAAATGTCTTTCGATAAATGTCAATAGGGCGACAGTTATAGTAACATAATCAGTGGATCGTGAATGAGTACAATCGAAAAGTCATGGAATGACATAGTCACGTCGATCAAATAATGGAGAGGACTTGAGCTTGAATGTCTATTCATAAATGTCCATAGGAGAAATGGATAAGAACCGAATCAATAGTAGGTGCATATTTTTTATACACACAAGTTTGAGAACATTATAAAAAGACAATAATTAAGATTGTATGTACAATAAATCACTAAGGAATAAAGGTTAAGAAAGTCATAGACAAAAGAATCAATGATAGGTGCATTTGGAAATGGATTCAGAAATTTGAAAGCAGTAATAATAAGGAAATCTACTCAGAAATTTAAAATTTAGATTAAAAAATAGAATTAAGTTATTTTAAAGAACAAGACAAGTGAAAAGGCTTTAGATAACTTTATAGTGCTTTTAAAAATAGTGAAACTTAGAAAAAGTATGTGACAATCAAAAGAATCACGCGTTGACATATACCCATCGATCTAAGAATGGAGAGAATTGAACTTGGATGCCTTTAGATAAATGTTCATAAAACAACGATTATAGAAAAAAAGTCATGGGTTCACATATTCACATTGATCAAATAATGGAGAGGACGTGCATTTGAAAGTCTATTGATGAATGTCTATTGGTGGGCAGTTATAAGAACAGAATTACAGAATCGATGATTGGTGCAAATTGTTGTAGACACGAGTTGGAGGACATTAGAAAAAGACAATAGTTAATCCCGTAGGAAGATTAAATATTAACAAGAAAACGGTTATTGAAACTGAACCATTGGATATTGAATGTGTGCAATTAAAAAGTCACGAGTTAACATATTCATATTGATCAAATAATGGAGAGGACGTGGATTTGAAAGTCTATAGATAAATGTCCATAGGAGGGTGGTAATAGTGAATTTAAAAATAGTGAATTAAGGGGAAATATGTATACAATCGAAAGAGTCACAGGTCGACACACACACGATGAAATAATAATGGAGTGGACCTGAACTTGAATGCCTTTTGATAAATGTCAACAGAACGACGGTTATAGTAACATAATCGGTGGATCATGATTGTGTACGATCGAAAAGTCGCGGGTTCACATAGTCGCAGGTTCGCGTCGATCAAACAATAGAGAGGACTTGAACTCGAATGTCTATTCATAAATGTTTATAGGAGGAACGGTTATAGGAACCAAATCAATAGTATGTGCATATTTTTTATAGACACGAGTTTGAGAACATTAGGAAAAGACTAATTAAACCTATGTAAATTAAATCAGTAAGGAATCAAGATTAAAACGGTCTTAGAAAGGAGAATCAATGATAGGTGATATAGAAATGGATTCAGAAATTTGGAAGCAGTAATAATCCGGAAGTAGATTCAAAAATCTAAAATTTAGATTAAACAAATAGAATTATGTCATTTTAAAGAATGAGACAAGAGAAAAGCCTTAAAATAACTTTATAGTGCAATTAAAAATAGTGAAACTAAAGAAAAATGCATGTACAAACAACAAGAGTCACAGCTTGACATATACACGTCGATCTAAAAATGGAGAAGACTTAAACTTGAATGTCTTTAAATAAATGCTCATTAGACAACAAATATTGGAACAGAACCATTGGATATGAATGTGTATAAGAGAAAAGTCACGGGTTGACATATTCACGTCTATCAAATAATGGAGATGATGTGGATTTGAAAGACTATTGATAAATGTCTAAAGGAGGACGGATTAGTGTATTTAAAAATAGTGAAACTAAGATGAAATATGTACAATCGAAAGAGCCACATGTTAACATATACACGCCGATGAAACAATGGAAAGGACGTGGATTTAAAAGGTTATTGATAAATGTCCAAAGGAGGGCGATAATAATGCATTTAAAAATAGTGAAATTAAGAGGAAATAAGTGTATAGTCGAAAAAGTCATGGGTTGACATACACACGTCGAACTAATAATGGAGAGAACTTGAACTTAAATGCCTTTTTGATAAATGTCAATGGAACGACAATTATAAGAACATAATTTCTGGATCATGAATGAGGACAATCAAAAAATCAAGGGTTGATATAGTCACGTCAATCAAATTATGGAGAGGACTTGACCATAGGAGGAACGGATATAGAAAGTGATTGATAACAGGTGCAATTTTTTTGTAGGCATGAGTTTGTGAGGACATTATGAAAAGACAATAATTAAACCTGTAGGTAGATTAAATCAGTAAGGAATCAAGATTAAAAGGATCAATGATGGGTGAATATGGAAATGGATTCAGAAATTTAAAAGTATTAATAATAAGTAAATAGATTCGTAAATCTAAAATTTCGATAAATAAAAAATAGAATTAAGTCATTTCAGACAACGAGACAATAGAAAAGGATTAAAATAACTTTATGGTGCACTTAAAATTAGTGAAACTAAGGAAAAATACGTACACAATCAATAGAGTCACGGGTTGACATATAAACGTCGATCTAAAATTGGGGAGGACTTAAACTTGAATGCTTTCAGATAAATGTTCATAAGAGAACGATTATTGGAACAGAACCATCGGATCATGAATGTGTACAATCGAAAAGGTCAAGGGTTGACATATTCACGTCAATCAAATAATGTAAAGAACGTGGATTTGAAAGCCTATTGATAAATGTCCATAGGAGAGGGATAATAATGCATTTAAAAAAAATGAAATTAAAAGGAAATATGTGTACAATCGAAAGAGTCACGGGCTGACATATACACGTCGATCAAATAATGGAGAGGAAAGCCTACTAATAAATGTCCAAAAGATGGCGGTAATAGTGCATTTAAAAATAGTGAAATTAAGGGGAAATATTTGTATAATCGAAAGAGACATTGGTTGACATATACACGTCGAACTAATAATGGAGAGGACATGAAGTTAAATGCCTTTTGATAAATTTCAATAGAATGACGGTTATAAGAATATAATCAGTGGCTCATGAATGAGTACAATCGAAAAGTCACGGGTTGAAATAGTCACGTCGATCAAATAATGGAGAGGACTTTACTTGAATGTCTATTCATAAATGTCCATATGAGAAAGGGATAAGTACTAAATCAATAGTAGGAGCATATTTTTTATGGACATGAGTTTGAGAACATTATAAAAAGAAAATAATTAAGAAAGTGGGTACATTAAATCACTAAGGAATCGGGGTTAAGACAGTCATAGACAGGAGAATCAATGATAAGTGCATTTGGAAATGGATTTAGAAATTTGAAAGTGGTAATAATAAGGAAATAGACTTAGAAATTTAAAATTTAGATTAAAAATAGATTTAGGTCAATTTAAAGAACAATACAAGTGAAAAAGCTTTAGATAACTTTATAGTGCATTTAAAAATTAGTGAAACTAAGGAAAAATGCATGTACAATCAAAAGAGTCATGGGTTGACATATATATGTCGATCTAAAAATGGAGAGGACTTTAACCTGAATGCCTTTAGATAAATGTTCATAAAACAACGATTATAGCAACAGAACCATTGGATCAAGAATGTGTACAATCGAAAAGTCATGGGTTGACATATTCACGTCGATCAAATAATAGAGATGACGCGGATTAGAAAGTTTATTTATAAATGTCCATAGAAGGGCGGATATAGAAACAATACTGCAGTATCGATGGTTGGTGCAAATTGTTGTAGACACGAGTTGGAGGACATTAGAAAGACATTAGTTAATCCCGTAGGAAGATTAAATGTTCATAAGATAACGGTTATTGGAACAGAACCATTGGATCATGAATGTGTAAAATCGAAAAAGTCAAGGGTTTACTTATTCATGTCGATCAAATAACGGAGAGGACATGGCTTTGAAAGTCTATGGATAAATGTCCATAGGAGGGCGGTAATAGGAACATAATTACAGAATCGATGGTTCGTGCAAATTGTTGTAGACACGAGTTGGAGGACATCAGAAAAAGGCATTAGTTAATCCCGTAAGAAGATTAAATGTTCATAAGACAACAGATATTGGAACATTATGAAAAGACAATAATTAAACCTTATTATACATTAAATAGGTAAGGAATCAGGATTAAGACGGTCATAGCAGGAGAATCAATGATAGGCGCATATAGAAATGGATTCAGAAATTTGGAAGTAGTAATATTCCGAAAATAGATTCAAAAATCTAAAATTTAGATTAAAAAATAGAATTATGTCATTTTAAAGAACGTAGCAAGATAAAAGGCTTAATATAATTGTATAGTGCAATTAAAAATAGTGAAACCAAGGAAAAATACGTGTACAATCAACAAGAGACGTGGTTTGATATATACACGTCGATCTTAAAATGGAGAGGACTTAAACTTGAATGCCTTTAAATAAATGTTCATTAGGCAACAGTTATTGGAACAGAACTATTAGATAATGAATGTGTACAATCGAAAAAGTCACGGGTTGACATATTCACCTCGATCAAATAACGGAGAGTACGTGGATTTGAAAGTCTATTGTTAAATGACCATAGGAGGGCAGTATAAGTGCATTTAAAAATAGTGAAATTAAGGGCAAATATGTACAATCGAAAGAGTCATGAGTTAACATATACACGTTGATCAAACAATGGAGAGGACATGGATTTGAAAGGCTATTGATAAATGTCCAAAGGATGGCGATAATAGTGCATTTAAAAATAGTGAAATTATAGGGAACTATATATGCAACCGAAAGAGTCAATGGTTGACATTTACACGTCAAACTGATAATAGAGAGGACTTGAACTTAAATGCCTTTTTTGATAAATGTCAATAGAATGACGGTTATAAGAACATAATCGGTGGATCATGAATGTGGACAATCGAAAAATCACGGGTTGACATAGTCACGTCAATCAAATAATGGAGAGGACTTTAGCTGGGATGTCTATTTATAAATGTCCATAAAGGAATGATTATAGGAAGCGAATCATTTGTAGGTGCAAATTTTTTGTAGACATGAGTTTGAGGACATTATGAAAAGACAATGATTAAACATGTAGGGTGAATAAATTAGTAAAGAAACAAGATTAAGACGGTCATAGTAAAAAGAATCAATAATAGATGAACATGGAAATGGATTCAAAAATTTAGAAGTATTAATAATACGGAAATAAATCCGGAAATCTAAAATTTAGATTAAAAAAGAGATTTAAGTCATTTCGAAGAACGAGATGAGAAAATGATTAAAATAACTTTATAGTGCACTTAAAAATAGTGAAACTAAGAAAAAATACGTATAAAATCAAAAGAGACACGGGTTGACGTATACACGTCGATTTAAAAAAGAAGAGAACTTAAACTTGAATGCCTTTAGATAAATTTTCATAAGACAACGATTATTGGAACAAAACCATTGGATCATGAATGAGTACAATCGAAAAAGTCACAGGTTCACATATTCACGTTGATCTGATAATGGAGAGGATGGGGATTTAAAAGTCTATTGATAAATATCTAAAAGATGGTGGTAATAGTGCATTTATTAAGAGGTAAATTAAAGGGAAATATGTGTACAATCGAAGATTCATGGTTTGACATATACACGTCGATCTAATAATGGAGTGGACGTGGATTTGAAAGTCTAATGATAAATGTCTAAAGGATGGCGGTAATAGTGCATTTAGAAATAGTGAAATTAAGGGGAAAATATGTGTATAATCGAAATAGTCATGGGTTGACATATACATGTCGAACTAATAATGGAGAGGACCTGAACTTATATGCTTTTTGATAAATGTCAATAGGATGGCGGTTATAAAAACATAATCAGTGGCTCATGAATGAGTATAATCGAAAAGTCAGGGGTCTACATAGTCACGTCGATCAAATAATGGAGAGGATTTGAGCTTGAATGTCTATTTATAAATGTTCATAAGAGAAACGATTATAGGAAGCGAATCAAAAGTTAATGCATATTTTTAGTTGACACTAGTTTGAGAACAATGTGACAAGACAATAATTAAACTTCCAGATTAAATTTGTAAGGAATCAAGATTAAGATAGTCATAGTAAAAGAATCAATGATAGGTGAAAATGGAAATGGATTCAGAATTTTGGAAGTAATAATAATACGGAAATAGATTTAAGTCATTTTAAAGAACAAGACAAGAGAAAAGTTATAAAATAACTTTATAGTGCAATTAAAAATAGTGAAACTAAGGAAAAATACGTATATAATCAAAAGAGTCACTGGTTGATATATACACGTCGATCTAAAAATTGAGAGGACTTAAACTTGAATGTCTTTAGATAAATATTTATAAGAAAACGATTATTGGAACAGAACCATAAGATCATAAATGTCTACAATCGAAAAAGTCACGGATTGGCATATTCACGTCGATCAAATAATGGTAATAATGCATTTAAAAAAGTGAAATTAAAGGGAAATATGTGTACAATCAAAATGGTCATGGGTTGACATATACACGATCAAATAATGGAGAGGATGTGGATTTGAAAGTCCATTGATAAATGTTCAAAAAGGCAGTTATAGGAACAAAATTACAAAATTGATAGTTGGTGCAAATTATTGTAGACACGAGTTGGAGGACATTAGAAAAAGACATTAGTTAATCCCGTAGGAAGATTAAATTTTGATAACATAACAACTATTAGAATATAACCATTTGATCATGAATGTGTACAATGGAAAAGTCACGGGCTGACATATTCACGTCAATCAAGTAATAGAGAGGACGTAGATTTGAAAGTCTATTGATAAATGTTCATAAGAGGGTGGTAATAGTGCATTTAAAAATAGTGATATTAAAGGGAAATATGTGTACAATCGAAAAGGTTAACGGGCTGATATATACACGTCAATTAAATAATAGAAAGGACGTGGATTTGAAAGTCTATTGATAAATGTTCATAGGAGGGCGGTAATTGTGCATTTAAAAATAGTGAAAGGAAAAATATGTGTACAATCGAAAGATTCATGGGTTGACATATACACGTCGAACTAATAATGGAGAAGACCTGAACTTAAATGCCATTTGTTAAATTTCAATAGGATGACGGTTATAGGAACATAATTAGTGGATCATGAATGAGTACAATCGAAAAGACACGGGTTGACAGTCACGTCGATCAAATAATGGAGAGGACTTGAGCTTGAATATCTATTCATAAATATCCATAGGAGAAACGGATAAGAACCAAATCAATAGTAGATGCATATTTTTTATGGACACGAGTTTGAGAACATTATAAAAGACAATAATTAGGCCTGTAGATATATTAAATCACTAAGGAATCAGGATTGCGACAGTCATGGACTGGCAAATCAATGATATAAGCATTTGGAAATGAATTCAGAAATTTGAAAGCAATAATAATAAGGAAATATACTCAGAAATTTAAAATTTAGATTAAAAAATAGATTTAGGTCAATTTAAAATACAAGACAAATGAAAAAGCTTTAGATAACTTTATAGTGCATTTAAAAATAGTGAAACTAAGGAAAAATACGTGTACAATTAAAAGAGTCACATGTTGACATATACACGTTGATCTTAAAATGGAAAGAATTTGAACTAGAATGCCTTTAGATAAATGTTCATAAAACAGCGATTATAGCAACAGAACCATTGGATCATGAACGTGTACAATCGAAAAGTCATGTTCATATATTCACGTTGATCAAATAATGGAGAAGGCGTGGATTTGAAAGTTTATTGATAAATGTCCATAGAAGGAAGAATATAGGAAAAGAATTACAGAATCGACCGTTGGTGCAAATTGTTTTGGACATGAGTTGGAGGACATTAGAAAAAGGAATTAGTTAATCCCGTAGGAAGATTAAATGTTTATAAGAAAATGGTTACTATAACAGAACCACTGGATCATGAATATATAAAATTAAAAAGTCACGGGTTGACATATTCACGTTGATCAAATAATGGAAATGATATGTATTTGAAAGTCTATTGATAAATGTTCATAAGATGGCAGTAATAGTGCGTTTAAAAATAGTGAAATTAAGGGGAAATACGTCTACAATTGAAAAGTTCATGCGCTGACATATACACGTTGATTAAATAATGGGGAGGACATGGATTTGAAAGTCCATTGATAAATGTCCATAGGATGGTGGTAATAGTGCATTTAAAAATAGAGAAATTAAGGAAAAATATGTGTACAATCGAAAGAGTCGTGGGTTGACATACACACGTTGAACAAAAAATGGAGAGGACTTGAACTTGAATGCTTTTTGATAAATGAAAATAGGACGACGGTTATAGGAACATGATTAGTGATCATGAATGTGTACAACTGAAAAGTCACGGGTTGACATAGTACCGTCGATCAAATAATGGAGAGGACTTGAGCTTGAATGTCTATTCATAAATGTCCATAGGAGGAACGGTTATAGAAACTGAATTAATAGTATGTGCATATTTTTTGTAGACATGAGTACGAGCACATTATGAAAAGACAATAATTAAACATGTAGGTATATTATATCAGTAAAGAATCAAGATTAAGATGGCCATAGACATGAGAATCAATGATAAATGCATATGGAAATAGATTTAGAAATTTGGTGGTAATTATACGGAAATAGATTCGTTAATCTAAAAGTTAGATAAAAAATTAAATTTAAGTCATTTTAAAGAACAAGACAAGAGATAAGGCTTAAAATAACTTCATAATGTATTAAAAAATAGTGAAACTAAGGAAAAATATATGTATAATCAAAAGAGTAACGGGTTGGTATATACACGTCCATCTAAAAATGGAGAGGACTTAAGCTTGAATGACTTTAAATAAATGATCATTAGATAACGGTTATTGGAACAGAACCTTTGGATCATGAATGTGTACAATCGAAAAAATCACGGTTTGACATATTCATTCCGATCAAATAATGGAGAGGACGTGGATTTGAAAGTCTACTGATAAATCACGGGTTGGCATATTCATCACGACCGTGGAATCTGTTTTTCGTTCGAGGCTAAAACGAAACACGGAAATCCTAGTATATCCACTATTCTCATTTGTGTTGCTTCTGCTGTGATCTGTGATGTTTATCATTGCGTGAGACGAATGGCTATATATAGATTATATATAATAAGCATTGCTTATGTTTTGCATTTGTGCTAGTCCTGTCCCCGCCTTGCTGTAAGTTAAGTAACCTTACGGTGAATACCCGGGACCCTATGGCAAATGCGGATGGCATAAACGTACGTTCTATTTACGTTTCTTCTGCAATGATAGGGTTAATTGATGGGACCACATTAATTCTAATTAGTGCAAAGAAACAAACCAAAAGTTTAAAGTTATTAGAACAATTTAAAAACCACTCGGGTTTCTTTAAAAACAACTTTTAAATATGGATCCTAAACCACTCCTTTTAAAAGCCATTCAGTTCCTTTGACTATATCAAGTTCATTATGTTCATAGTTTTTGCCAAAACCAGTCGTAGCCATCCGTCATTTCAGATAGGTATCCACTAGTATTCAAGCTATGTATTTTGACCTTAACCAAGGCATAGTGATTGGTAACTAATGGATATTTATCTATAGTATAGATAGATGCATTAATCTAGGACAGGCGTACAACCATTTTGGCCTTCGTTAGGGTTTGTACGAATTTTTCTAGGTTAACCAGGACAATGACAGGTAGAACTTGACTTGCGACTTATGATATTTTGGCCTTCGTCAAGGTCATAAGCGCTTAGGGCAAAAACCACATCGGGAGTTTCAAAGGAAAAGGAAACCTGCTAGTTTTGCATACCTTCCGGAGTGCAATGATTTTGGTAGGATTCCTTCAAAGTTATCACACAATGATAATTTGATCCCGATCCCATGGTGACTAATTATTATTACTTTTCGGGAGATTTTTTCACTTTACGATCAATGCAACAACCCGTAGGTGTCTAAAAAGGTGTTAGCAGGGCAACGCTTCCAGGAAAAAGAGGTTATGTAATTAAGGAATATCACGAAAGCGTTGTAAAACCTCCCTCGAAATACCGACACTCACCTGGCCAAAAGGTTAAAGCAAGAATTGTAACGTGGGATTAATCCCGACTAATTCTTCTTTTATGGTTTGAAGGAGAATTCAAGAAAACAGTGGGAGACATCTTGTTTAGATAAACTAAAAAACAATCTAAACTTGCGAGAGCATCTATGCTGAGTGTTCCTTCTCTCTGTGTTTCTTCTTTTTCCTAATTGCAGCGACCAAGATGGTCGGGCTTAAGTTACTATTAGATAAAAACATATTGATGGGGCCGAACTATAAAGATTGGTTAAAGAATGTCCAAATGGCCATTACTTATGATAAGCTGGGCTACCTCTTTACTACTAATGCTCCCGCCGTTTCAGGTCCAAATTCCACTGTCGCGGACATTGAGATCCGTAAGACTTTGGATATTTACTGTGCAAAAGCGAAGTGTCTCGTGCTGGCCTCTATGGATAATAAACACCGGAGACGGCATAAGAAGATGGACTTAGCTTCTATCTTCCTTCATATCAAAGATTTATATGGAGATCAATCTCGTATCACAAGATACGAGACCTTGAAGAAGATTTTTTAGGCGAGATTGGCTATCGGGTCATATGTAGGAGACCACGTAATTAAGATGATCAGCCTCATTGAAGAGCTCGCGGACCTTGGGACCACGTTGGAGAACGAGTTGTACACGGACTTGATTATACAGTCCCTCTCCTCTACCTATGCCCAGATTATATTGAATTTCAATATACAAGGAAAGGAAGTTACAATTTCAGAGCTGCTCAAAATATTGAGGAGTGCATAGGGCACCTTAAAGAAATCCAGAAAGACCCGCTCTGCTTGTTGGGGAACCTTCTTCCTTTAAATCCAAGGCGAAAGCCAAGATGAAGAAGAAGAAAGCCCCCACCAAACCGAAAGGCGGTGTCGTTAACATACAGGAGAAAGGCAAGGCAAAAGTTGAGGGGCCAATAGTGGCAAAAGAGGAATGCTTTTATTGTCACAAGAAAAGTAATTTGGAAGAAGGACTGCAAGGCTTGGAAAGCCAAGAACCAGGATTCGAAGCAAGTTGTGGTTTCATCTTCAGGTGTGTTTATGATTGAGAACTGTTTGTCAATAAACTCTACTTTCTGGGTATTGGATACTGGTTCAGGATCTCATATCTGTAATTCTTTACAGGCACTGAGAAGCCGTAGAGTTTTGAAGGCTGGTGATACGACCCTCAGGGTTGCAAACGGAGCGAGCATGGATATTGTTTCCGTAGGGGAATATCACCTAGGATTGATAAGTGGAAACATTTTGATTTTGCGCAACTGTTTTTTGTACCTGCTATGACATGTAATATCATTTTTGTATCTTTACTATCTAAAAAAGTTATTATTTTACATTTGTAAGTGATGCTGTTAACATTTAACTTAATCATAGCTTGATTGGGGCTGGTACACCAGACAACGGTATAAACGTATTAAATCAATATCAAGTTTTCAATGTCCATAACACACTTAAAAGAAAGACTCCAGAATTAAATCAAGTTTTCTTATGGCATTGTAGACTAAATAATATCAATGAAACGCGGTTGACGAAGTTACATAAAAATGGATATTTGGATCCGTTTGAGTATCTATCTTATGTAATTTGTCAATCATGTATCAAAGTAAAGATGACAAAGACTCCGCTCACTGGACACGGAGAAAGAGCTACCGAGCTCTTGGGACTCATACACAGCGACGTGTGAGGTCCAATGTCTACACATGCAAGAAGTGGTTTTTCCTACCTTATTACTTTTACCGATGATTTCTCTAGGTATGGACATGCATTTTTGATGAAACATAAATACGAGTCCTTTAAGAAATTCTAGGAGTACAAGAATGAAATGGAAAAACAAACAGACAAAAGTATCAACCACAGTCTATTACTGAAACCTTAGTAGAACCCGAAGTTTCAAAAGAACTGGAGTAGCTGCGCTATCCGCAGATCTAGTAGGCAGTCTCATCCGTCTGAGAAATACTATGGTTTTCTCGTAACCGGGAATAGAGAGGATTGCATCATCGATGATGATGAGCCTACTATTTTTCAGCAGACCATTACGAGCAGAGACTCAGTAAAGTGGTTGGATGCTATGCGGTCTGAGATGGAATCCATCTACACCAACAAAGTTTGCATTTTGGACATTGCACCTTTAGGAGTAAAACCCGTAGGCTACAAATGGATCTTTAAAAAGAAGATTGGTGCAGATAGACAGGTTGAAACCTATAAATCTAGACTTGTAGCAAAAGGTTTTCGTCTAAGACCTGGCTTGGACTATGATAAAATCTTTTCTCCAGACGCTATGCTTAAATCCATCCGGATCATACTTGCCATTGCTGCCTTCCATGATTATGAAATCTGGCAGATGGACGTAAAGACCGCTTTTCTAAATGGAAGTTTGGAAGAGTGAGTTTATATGGATCAGCCAGAGGGCTTCATAGAGAGTGAAAGCAGCGGAAGAGTGTGCAAGTTGCTTAAATCCATTTATGGATTAAAGCAGACATCGCGGAGTTGGAACATTTGTTTTGATGAGATGGTCAAAGAATTTGACTTTATCAAAAATATAGATGAACTATGTATTTATAAGAAAATTGTAGCAAGAATTATGGTATTCCTCGCTTTGTATGTGGATAACATTCTCTTGATAGGAGATGGCATTCTCTATATAGGAAATGACATTCTTAAGCTACAATCGGTCAAAAGTTTCTTGTCACAGAAGTACTCCAT
The DNA here is from genome assembly GCA_030015575.1 of Agapanthus africanus. Classification (NCBI taxonomy): domain Eukaryota; kingdom Viridiplantae; phylum Streptophyta; class Magnoliopsida; order Asparagales; family Amaryllidaceae; genus Agapanthus; species Agapanthus africanus. The sequence continues at coordinate 308,090,713 of CM057339.1, forward strand.
GAAAGACCTGGACGATGCTTCCTACATTCTGAGGATCGAGATCTATCGTGATAGATCTGAGAGGATGTTGGGAGTTTCACATTTCAGGTACATTGACACCATACTGAAGAGATTTAGTATGAAAGATTCCAAGTGCGGTAATTTACCCGCTTGTCATTGAATCACCTCTCCAAAGTGATGTCTCCCAAGACTGATTTGGAGAGAGATCGCATGAGTATTATACCCTATGCTTCAACGGTAGGATCTATAATATATGCGATGTTATGTACCAGACCGGATGTAGCTTATACATTGAGCGTGGTAATCAGGTATCAGTCAAACCCGAGGAGAAGCACTGGTTAGCAGTAAAGAATATTCTCCAGTACATGAGAAGGACTAAGGAGATGTTCTTGGTATATGGCAGTAAAGACCTCCAGATTGAGGCCTTCGTTGACTCCAGCTTCCAAAGTGACAAAGATGACTCCAAATCCATGTCGGATTATGTATTCACCCTCAATGGAGGGACATTCTGTTAGAAGAGCTCCAAACAGGACACCGTAGCCGACTCGACAATGGAGAAAGAGTATATCGTTGCTTGTGACACCGCATAAGAAGCTGTCTGGATGAGAAAGTTCATTTCAGAACTTCAAGTGGTTCAGTCCATTGTTGACCCAATACCTTTGTATTGTGACAACAACAGGGCTATTGTTTTTGCGAACCATGGTCCCATCAGAGATCTAGACACATCTTGAGGTAGTATCACATGATCAGGGGAGCTCGTGGATCGCCGGGAGATCGAGGTGCGGAAAGAAGACATGAAGGACGGCACTGCAGATCCACTCACAAATGCCATCCCTCAGACACAGTTCGAGAGGCTATTTGAGATGATAGGTCTGCGATACACCAATACATGTCCTTAGTGCAAGTGGGAATTGTTAGGTATATATGCCCTAGATGCCATTATTCTATGGTATAGAATTGTATATTATATTTTAGGAGCTTGGGATGTATATATATAAGACAGTCTTGCTCAATATGATAATTTGCTATCTTGTTTGTATCTATCTTAACATGTGTATATATTCTTTTTACATATCGTTAATACATGTTGATAGAGCCCTTAGGATGTTTGCTTGACTACCATCGTTATGATAGCAATCATACTTGTGGGAGCTGGGTAGTTTATAAGCACATCCTTGAAATTGTCCCTAATCGTAGGATTATTGAGACTGAGCATCGATACTCCAGAGTAGACTAGTTTATATGTTTCTTATCCCTGTCATGGGAGATGGCCGGTCCCGCAGCCATTGGTATATGGTACTAAAGAGAGTATACATGAGCTTATTAGGTTATGAGTTACACTGGACGGACTTGCTAGGAACTGCTAGTTAGTATTATACCTATCGTCGGATAGCAATTCTCTGGTGACATAAGTATAACTTAGTACGATGACTTGATATCACCATTAGACTCGAGTGTGTTCTCACTATACATAGATTACTACCCTCACGGCTTTAAAGAGTCGTTCAAACCGGTAGTAGTTGGGTGCAGTCCAAAGCACTTGGTGGCAGTAGGTGATAGAAGGGATTCGTTTCTCCTGGTATAGGGAGTTGATATCGCGCTGTGTATGGTTGGCCGATACTACAGATCCCTAGCCAGGACAAGTGAGATTTATTGGTAGATACACCAGTAGTTTCTTAAGTTGTATTAGGTTCCACACCGACATGATTTGTCACGCTAATTAGAGTCTGACGTTTACCACCCCCTACGCCCGATATGCGATACTCTTTGTCATGCCCCGCTTCCTAGAGTGCGCTAAGATCGGCACGTGACAGAGCCAACCATGCTACCTGTGGCTAGGAAACATCCCTCCACAGTCACATCACGGCTGTCTATAAGATATCAAGAACACTAGAAATAAATAATCTATCTACTACATGTCCATCTGCCAGAATAAAGAGTCAAGAAATAATATGCGGAAGCAATAAAATCCAAATAATAATAACATCTGGAAAGTACGTCCCAAATACGGGCTCACATCAGGAAATGAAAGTACGGAAATAAACTAAACTAAGCTAGATACTAACAGGATCCTCACTGCTCGGCCTGACGGCTGAAATACTCCCGATCAGCCTGCGAAAGAGATAAAGGATCCGGGCCATGCAAAACCCAGACGTCAGTGCGTCATAATAACAAACAATAAAATATAATCAGGAGGAAACAAGATATGCAGGCATGAGTATGAACAGTAATAAGGGTATAACAGTAATACGAATATGGAACAGTGAAGTGTATAAGCACACGTGACGTGCGGTGAGTAATCTGAACTAAACTACTGGGTTAATTACTCTCAAGTCTTTGAAATAAATTTAATGAATCGTTGATGTAACTCAATAGTATCCGTGCATGCCCGGGACCACGGTCCAGATTCTCGGGCTGAAACCGAGACGTGCCGCTAAGCACAAAACAGGAAACATGTACAGATGAGTGATGTCGGCAGCATTATCCCAGGACTGGCCTAGCCCCCAAAACTGATCAGTATAAGCATCGAACTGTTGAGTTATAAGTCAAGTTTCATTATTGATTTCCCCTTACCCCCAAAACCGAGAAGACGAGATTCGACAGAAGTTTCCCGTTCTCTTCCTGTAGTTTCATGTTTGTTTATCTTTTCTTGTTTTGGGAATTTCGAGGTCGAAATTATTTTTGTAGTTGGGTATAATGTAACACCCTAGTTCATTTATACCAGTTCTATTTTGGATGTTTCTTTATTTATGGTTATTTCTTGATTTATTGTGTTTTAGATGCGAATAGTGTAATTGGCATCCGTATTGCATCCGACCCGACCAGCTTGCTGGAAACCAGTTTTGATTCCTGTTTATCTTTTATCTCGGCTTGTTACGTGGATCCGTGCACTTTCATATTTTATACTGCATACTGGCATTTTATTTGGCATCTGCATTTTAATATAACATTTAAAGTCGAATAAAATATTTTAAAATTATCTAGCATGGCCTGCATGATACCCCTAACCCTGTCGTAGCATCCGCGCATCTTGTTCTCGTCCCGTTCAGTAAAACAGACTCGTTTGGATAGCTACGTGCACGCTACGTATATCCATTCTTGGGGGTATGCTTTTTCGTGACCCGGAGATCCTACTTTGGTTTTGGTTGGTACGCATATTATCCGTATTTTAAAACTAGATTTTTAGACCTGACCTGGGCATGTTTTGGACTATTTTTGTATTAGCCAAAACCTCAAAATTTACTAATATTATATTTGTAAATAATTCTAACCGTTTAAAATTTTTATTTAACTAAAAAGATTTTTTTACAAAAAAACTAATTAACAGAAACTCTCTCTGTCTCTCTCCTCTCTCTTTTTCACTATAATTATATATTTTTTAATCTCAAAATTTTTCACAAACCCATTTTAAACTCACGTCTTCCCCACCTCTTTCTTCTTCTATATTTTTCCCACCGCTGCCTCGCTCGCGCTCGTCGCCGCCTTCCCCCCGTGCGACGCTGTCGCCGCCTCCACCCTTGTCATCGTCGACTCCTTGACCACCACCTCACCTCTCTCTTTCATCCTTCTCTTTTTCCTTCCCTGCACATCCACCGCACCAGCAACCCAACCCGACACCTATCGCCTCCACCGCCGGAACCCCGTCGATGACCGTACCCCGTCATCCTCATCACTACCTTCGAATCCTAACACCATCATCACCACCATCACCTACAATTCAATCCAAGCTAACCCTACACACCCGAGAACCCATTGCGGCCACCTCCTCGGTCGCCGTCGCCCTCATCGCCGACCACCTCGTCTCAACCCCTCGTCACCATCCCTGTCTCCTCACCTCCTTCTCTCTTCCCTTCAACCCCTCTCTTCTTCCGAGCCCACTGCAACTACACCCACAACCCTCACCAAAAACCACTGCCTTTTGACGTAGACCTCACCGTTGATGGCTCATCTTCGTCGTCTCCCCTGCCTCGCCTCTGTCCCCAAACACTAACTCCAGAGTAGCACCTTCATCTTCTTCTCTTTCTCCTTCTTCTTCTCCTCCTTCAAATTCTTCTTCTTTCTTCTCTTTCTTGAATTCTTGTTTTCTTGTCATCGCCTGAGCCATGCCGCCGCCGACGATCCGGACAAACCATACTATCACCACAGTACCACTACAATACCAAAATTATACCATCACCACCTCCATGTCACGATCGTGTCGCGGCCAGATCGTGTCCAGATCGCGACTAGACCATGCACCAGATCGTGTCCAGATTGCGACCAGACCACCACCAGACCATGCACCAGATCGTCTCCAGATCGCGACCAGACCATGCACCAGATCGCAACATACCATGCACCATATCCATATCGTGCCATGACCGTGTCATTACCGTACTCGGACCGTGTCATGCCATGTGCCCTGCTCCTGTGCCATGTCATGCCCGCTTCGTGCTCAGCCCATGCCATTTGTGTGCCACCATCGCACCAGTCCCGTGTCACCGCAAGACCCAGCACCGTGTCGTGCCGTTTCATACACCGTATTGTGTTATGTCGCACCAGGCCGCCTGCATATCGACCATTGTTTCTGAGGGAAGTTTATCTTGCTACATGCTATAATACATATTGTGCATCCATGTTTTATTGTGTACCCATACCATTAATTTTATATATCTAGTTGCATGCCATGCCAACTTAATTCATATTACTGTTACATTAGTACCCCATACTTGATAATGTGCATCCTACATAGTCATGATATAACCCCTGATAGATAATTGTGCACCCATGCTTCTACAGTACATCCGTACTTTTACTGTGATTCGATACTTGCTACATTTTACTGTTGGGCATCCACGTGATACATGTACACTACCTGCCATGACCTGATATACCACTACTTGACATGTTACATGATCCTGTTTCTAATGCCGACAATCCTGACATGTTGTCCTGATGGTCGTTACTATTGTCTGCATAGAAAAAATCTGTACCTGCTTGATCCTGTATTAGCATTAGATATTGATTAGCAATACCCGACTTGAACACATAACCTTAGGGGTAAGGGGAAATCAAGAATGTAACCGAACGTAACTCAAAGGGATATTATATTGTTTGCCGTTTTTCCGGGCGTTACGGAATATATTGTTTGCCGTTTTTCTGGGCGTTACGGAATATATTGTTTGCCGTTTTTCCGGGCGTTACGGAATAATCCTGTTACCGTGGTCTCGTGGGGAATGAACGGGGCATAGACCGATGGGTTACGATGAGGATTACATTAATTTATTTCGAAGACTTTAGAATAGATAACCCAGTAGTATAGTTTAGATTACTCACTATACTTCACCTGCACGTATACACTTCACTGTTCCATATTCGTGTTACTGTTATACTCTTATTACTGCTCATACTCATGCCTGCATATCTTGTTACCTCCTGATTATATTATTGTTGATATTATGACGCACTGACGTCTGGGTTTTGCATGGCCCAGATCCTCTATCTCTGTCGCAGGCCGTTCAGGAGTATTTCAGCCAACAGGCCGAGCAGTGAGGATCCTGTTAGTATCCAGTTTAGTTTAGTTTCTTTCCGTATTTTCATTTCCTGATGTGAGCCCATATTTGGGACGTACTTTCCAGATTGTTATTGTTTATTGGATTTATTGCTTCCACATATTATTTCTTGACTCGTATATCCCGGCATATGGACATGTACTAGATAGTTTATTTTATTTCTACTGTTCTTGATATCTATAGACAGCCGTAATGTGACTGTGGAGGGATGTTTTCGAGCCACAGGTAGCATGGTTGGCTCTGTCACATACCGATCTTAGCGCACTCTGGGAAGTGGGGCGTGACAGGGTTTGTTTGGTATCAGAGCGATAGGATTTAGGTTAATCGGGTTTGGTTCTTTTGTAGTTGGGTATTGTACTCAATACACGAATCAGAAAACCCGTAATTAGGAACATGTCCCACCACATTGTTTTCGGGATTCTTGAATCTTATCTTTCTCTTGACCCTTGTCTTGACGATATGCAAACAACTTTGCATCTCGGCTTGAAATCTTTTGGTTTCCTATTGTTTCTCTCGTCCTATTACTTTGATTCTGATACTAGGATTTGGGCGACTTAAACGGAGTTATGTAATTGTACCTATGAACTGCAGCATGGTTACAATACGGTACTCTATTTAAGTAACTTGGAGTCCTGGTCTTGATTCATTTCTTTGTTTCGTGGTCATTATATTACCTTGCTTCTCTCGGCTTCATTGCTTACCAGTTTATGTTTTATCGCAAGCTTGGATCCTGTTTATCGTGCTAATCTTCTTCAGCATCTTGGCTTCGGATGAAGTTGTTTTCGGGTATCCTACTTGTTCATGATTTTCCCGCATTAGCATTATTTGATTCAGGTGCATCCCATTGTTTGATGTTGTCTTGGGAATGGATTTTCTCGGCACTTTCCACGCTCACATTGATTATAGGGCAAGGAAAGTGATTTTCCAGATTCTCGGACATCCGGAGTTTGTTTTTGCTGGAGGAAGCGGTTCTATCGGGCCAGTCGAGTTTAGGGCTAGGCTGACAAACGGTGTTCTTTCGTCGATGGAAGTTGATAAGGAGGAAGCGCCAGCTGTAGTTCGAGAGTTCAAGGACGTGTTCGAGGACATCTCGGGTTTACCGCCAAAACGAGATGTGGAGTTCACGATCGGTCTTGTTCCTGGTGCAGCGCCAATTTCAAGGGCGTACTATCCGATGGCACCAGTGGAGTTGGAAGAAGTAAAGAAGCAGGTTACCGAATTGCTAGAGAAGGATTGGATTCGCAGCAGTAATTCACCTTGGGGAGCTCTAGTTCTTCTAGTCAAGAAGAAAGATGGCATAAGGAGAATGTGCATCGATTATCGAGAATTAAACCGGATGACTATTAAGAACAAGTACCCGATCCCTCACATTGGCGAATTTTTCGAGCAACTTAGTGGAGAGAGGGTATTCTCGAAGCTGGATTTGCGATCCGGATATTAGCCAGTTCGAGTTAAATCAGAAGATATTTGCAATACTGCGTTCCGAACTCGATATGGACATTACGAGTATTTAGTGATGCCATTCGGAGTCACGAATGCACCGGCGATATTTATGGACTTGATGAACCGAATATTTTCACCGTTCTTGGACCAGTTTATAGTGTTGTTCATCGATGATATTCTGGTCTACTCGAGGAGCCTAGAAGAGCATGCAGAACACTTGAAGATCGCATTGCAAACATTGAGGCATGAAAGATTGTATGCAAAGATGAGCAAGTGCGAGTTTTGGCTTAAAGAAGTGAAGTTTTTGGGGCATGTCGTATCCGGAGATGAAATCACCGTTGACCCTGAGAAGATTGTAGCAGTTCAGGATTGGCCGATTCCAAAGAACGTAGCAGAGATCAGAAGTTTTCGTGGACTTGCCGGATATTACAGAAGGTTCGTGGAGAATTTTGCTCGATTGGCTGAGCCTTTGACCAAGCTTACGCGAAAGGAAGTACAGTTCATATGGACAGATGATTGTGCGTCAGCTTTTGAGGCGTTGAAGTAAAGATTGATAACTGCTCCTATTTTAACCGTACCAGACGGTTCAGGAGGATTGGTGATTCACAGCGACGCGTCTGGGAAAGGTTTGGGATGTGTTTTGATGCAGCATGGGAAAGTTATAGCTTACGCATCGTGGCAGTTGAAGACCCATGAGAAGAATTACCCAACTCATGATTTGGAGCTTGTAACAGTGATTTTTGCTTTGAAGATTTGGAGATACTACTTATTGGGCGAAAGGGTCGAAGTAATCACCTATCACAAAAGCCTAAAGTATGTGTTCACGCAGAAAGAGCTTAACATAAGGTAGCGTAGATGGTTGGAGCTAATAGCTGACTACGATCTTGATCTTAAGTACCATCCGGGGAAAGTTAATGCAGTGCCGGATGCTCTTAGTCGGTTGCCAGCAATTCGGATGTTGACTGCACAGAAGAAGCTTATCGAGGATTTTCAGAGATTCGAGTTAGAGATCGTGTTACCGCATTCTTTGGGACAGTTGATGCAGCTGCAAGTACAGTCGTTGTTGATCGATAATATTAAAGCAGCGCAGTCACATGACCCAAGATTACAAAAGTTTCGAGAACAGGTTGAAGCGGGACTTCGAACGGATTTGTTAATTCATGAAAATGGTTCGTTGCGATATGCTAGCCGTTTGTGTGGGGCGAAAGGAGATATTCGCGAAGAAGTTATGAAAGAGGCACACTGTAACATTTCAAAAAAATAAAATATTATTTTTGGGGATTTTTTATAATTTAATAATAAAATATTGAATATTTTAATAAGCGGTATAATTAAATACCAATAAATTGGGAAAAAATTTGAAAAATTATAGAAATTACTAAAAAGGATGTTTTATGTGAATTATGCAAATTTTAAGTTTTTATGATTAATTATATGCTAATTTAGTGCTAATCGCGATTAAAAATCGCTAATCGGATTTTAAGCATATTTTGTGCAAAACATGCACCATATCATTTTACACTTGTTACATTTATTTCCATAGCTTGACTTCATGTTCTTTTTACCATGGTTGTTGTTTTTAAGTTAAGAGAGGGAAAATAGAAAAGAAAAGAATAAAGAAATAGGTATGGGTGAGAGAGAGAAAGGTGAGGGTTTATGTTGACTTGGTCTTGAGCCATCCCCCATCATTATTGCACTCATTTTCCTCTCCCCTCTCCTCTTCTTTCTGCTGCTGCTGTTACCCCTCCTCTCCTTCTCCACAAAATCCCCCAAAACTCCATGCTAATCACCTCAAAACCCAAGTCCCTTTTCATTAAAAAGATGCACAGGCTCAAGGGAAGCACATTGGACCAAGAAAAATCAAATTTTGAGGACTTTGGGCAACTCAAGAAAATTCTTGAGTTGCCAAATGAGGTATTTTCTGAACCTTTAGCTTGGTATTTCCATTACTTTTACCCCCATGTTAGATTAGAACCGATATCGTGTGGTTTCGGTGAACTTTGAAAACTCTAGTTAGGGTTTAGGGAAATTTTAGGTAGTAATGTGCAATTGAGCTCAGTAAAGGCCACACAAACGCCCTAGTGCTAGAATTCAGGCCTAAAACAGAGACTAGAACACCGGAATACAGATTTAGAAAAGCCGATATCGGGAAATTGTGGAATCTGTGAGGGTTAAATGGAATCTGCTAACACTCGGAGCCTCTGAAAATTATTTTGCAAGGACAGTGATACATGCAGGCACCCAGGAAGCTAACCCCAAAACCCTAGCCCCTATCTCCCAATTCTGGCCGCAGATTTAATCTGTATAGCCCCAAATTGCGGCCTGGGTCCCACCATTTTGATCCGTGTTGGTTCTGTAGCTTTATCTTATGTAAACTAGACCCTTGGCATATACAAAATTGACCAATTTGACCTAGGGTAAAATTTGGGACCTTTTTCCTAAGTTTCTGTTTTGATTCGGAGTTTCGTTTTGCGTATTTTGAATTCTGGATTTCTAGTATTGTGTTTTACCTCGATCTTTTGACGTTTGTACGACGATATCGAGGATTGTTTGATGGTTTTGAAAGCGTAGTCCATAGGTTCTAACCTATAGGCCTTAGTGCGTCGTTTGGTTTTCTCGATGTGATTTTAAGGTGCATTTGCGATTTTGTTATCTTGTAGGTACCTTCTCGAGGGCTTCATACGATGAAGAAGATGAAGGCGACATCGACACCGACACGTAGGATGCAAGGTGAGTAGATTATATCTACGAGGGAAGTCGGGTGGATGGCGTATACCGCAATTCGATGTTTAGTATACTATATATATACTACATATATAAATATGATAGTGTTATGTGTGACATGGATATTCTAGATGTGATTAGGTATACTATGGATAGATTAGGGTTTAGAAGTAAACTAGTATAGTTTCCTAGTTGCGAACCCTAGAATAGGTTTACACCCACACACACACATGCTTGCTTGTTATACTTATACCTGGATGATGAGGATAGTGTATGATATTTGGAGATGAATCGATGAGATTGGGCATAGTGCTATGAGATCGGTGATATAATGTGATTCGTATTCAGGATACGACATGAGATTTTAGCGGGCCTTTGGACGTGTGTTTCACACGCGCATTTATATTTATATAGATGGTATCGATTAGTACTAGATTTAGATCAGTACCCCAGATCATGAGATATGATGATAAGGATACCGGATAATTGATGAGATGAATGTGATATTGACCCATACCTAGCTTTTAGGATGCCGTACGATGAGTTACCGTACGAGCTTTATTTGATGATAAGATCCACACTCATGACTCGAGGAAGTCATATGATATTGTATCGTACGCGGTACCTTTGAGGCGGGATCACCAACTATTATATTTATATATATGTATATATCAACTCAGATTTAGGTGGTTTCCATACCCCTCTCGATTGACTTGTTAGTTAGATCTGTAGTTGCTTAGTAGATGTTATGCTAGACCGATGAGTAGTTAAAGACAGGCAAATGGATTCTACGGATATTTTCAAAAGACGCGGCTTTTCTTAAAAACACCGTAGCCCTTATTTTCCTAAAAACCCCGATTCGTCTTCTTTCAAATGGAAAAACAGTATGACATGGATACATTGATGTAGATTCTAGACTGTTGTGTTTATTATTCATTTGCCGCATATTCTTACTGTTTGCATCACATTGCATGTTAAATATGTTATTTGTTATATTAAAACCATGCTGTTAGGACACTAGCACCATTATCGATGATGCGTATATTCGACGTACACCTGCTTGCCGGCTCACACACTTCATCATCGATAATTGCCTTGTCACTACACTGTAGGAATGTTGCATTCAGGATATGATCCCTTGCATGGCATACTTGTGTACTTACATACTGTACACTCATACTTGTGCACATAACTATTGTACACTCATACTTGTGTACTTACATATTGTACACTCATACTTGTGCACCTACATATTGTACACTCATACTTGTGTAATTACATACTGTACACTCATACTTGTGCACATACCTATTGTACACTCATACTTGTGTACTTACATATTGTACACTCATACTTCTGCACCTACCTGTTGTACACTCATACTTGTATACATACGTAATTGCACATACATAGATGATTCTGGCTTGATTTGGAGATTTGGGAACCGCAAGATACTCTTTAAAACTGATTCATTTTAAAAGGGCGATTTCCCTCAATATGTGCATATTACTATTCCATGCTGCATGATATACTGATATGCTTACATTTCTTTATTATGTCGCATATATCATGCCTTATGATTGTACGCATTGAGATATGTTGTTTCCATGATATTCTGGATTTGGGAACCATGGGTATTTCAAAAGAAAGTATGTATTGTTTTAAAAACCCGGTTACCCTTGATATGATATTTCAGTGTGTCCACGATGTGTTTTCTCGGTTCTGAGAGCGACATGTGAAACCCGATTCGAGGAGAGGTAGGCACCGTCTGCGGGTACATGGTGGATCCGATGAGATACCCCGGGGCAAGAAGACTCGTATATGTTAGATGATGAGCCTGGCAGGGGAGTACTACCTACCAGTGATTGTTTTTGAGCTCGGCGGATATCTGGGGGATACCGACCGGAGTTGAGAGATGAGACGATACGATCCGGACTGATAGAGCCCTATGTATATGAGGATTTACGTGCCGATGCTAGGCACAGGTTTCATGATGTTTTCGAGTGTCGATGCTTGACACTCAGGTTCCATGATTTGATATGTCGCGAGCGACACATGTTGATTTACATCCTCATACTTCCATGCATATGCTTTATGATATTTACATGCATGATGCTTATTGTCATTGGGTGACACGTGGACGATTTCCACATACATATAGTTGACATTGATGATATTGATCACATTGTTGGATGATATCCACATACATATAGTTGACATTGATGACATTGAACACATAGTTGGATGACATCCACATATTCATATACTTCATGATATAGTCGACATTGATCATACCTCATATTTATGATATGTTATTACCTGAGGCATTGGCATGAGCACTTGGCACTACACTCATGTATAGATGTTACATTGCCACCTTATCATACTTCAGACTTATTCATTTGAGGTTTATATATATATATATATATATATATATATATATATATATATATATATATATATGATCGTATTGACCTAGGATTGTGTCATACATACGATTTCTGCTCTGTGATGTTTTCTATTCACGAGTTGGCAACTCACCCCCGTTGTGCTACAGTTCTTGCAAGTTTTGCCGTACAGGTTCCGTTGCGGCTTCTGGCACACTGCTTCCCTTACGGGTGATTTGCTTTGGTAGGTGGGTTCTTTTGCATCAGAACCACTATTGTACATGTATTATTCAGTTGTATCCAGTAATTCTATCAACCAAACTTGTATATTGTTTCAGACTTAGAAAACCAGCTGTGTATTATTTCGACCTTAGAGTCGCGCGTTGTAGTATTATGGTTTTCATGCTGATTTTGAGTTTTCCTTTGAGTTTTGATCCTCGCCCTTCGGCGTTGTATATTATACTGCTTGCGTGGTTGTGACCGTCGATTGACGAAAAGCTAGCTCCCGTTTGGGGATGCCTTTTTTTATTGTATATATACTATTCATGTTGTACCCCGTTTGGGCCAGTATTTACAAAGGAAACTCTGCCGAAATTTTCAGAAAAGACTATAGATTTTAAAAATGCATATGCGGCTTACTTATTTAAAAACCTTGCTTTTAAAACATGTTTTCCTTACTTCTTAAAAACTAGTTTTCTTTATTTACTCCTTAAAATGGTTTTAGATTTCTGGGCTTTTGGCTTACTTGAATTAGATGGAGTCCTATAGACTTCATATGATTCAAGGGCCAGTCACATGCTATTTTGGGTCGTGACACACACAGTTTTGCATATTCCGTACATCCAGGAGGCACGAAAATATACCGTGATCTAAGACAACATTTCTGGTGGGAAGACATGAAAAGGGAGATTGCTCGCTTTGTAGCGAAGTGCTTGGTGTGTCAGCAAGTTAAGGCTGAACATCAAAGAGTAGCTGGTTTATTGCAACCATTTCCGATTCCTCAGTGGAAGTGGGAACATATAACCATGGATTTCGTGACAGTTTTACCGCGGAGTCCAAAGGGCAACAATGCAGTTTGGGTGATTATTGATCATTTGACCAAGGCAGCTCATTTCATACCATTTCGAGTTGATCAGTCAACGGAAGCGTTAGCAGAACGGTATATGCAGGAGATTGGGAGATTGCATGGAGTACCTGTGAGCATCGCTTCCGATCGTGATACCCGATTCTTATCGCACTTCTGGAGGAGTTTACAGGAAAGTTTGGGGACACGATTGAAGTTTAGCACCACTTATCATCTTCAGACCGATGGCCATTCGAGGGAACGATCCAAACTCTTGAAGACATGTTGAGAGCTTGCATGTTAGACTTAAAAGGTTCATGATAGGATCATCTATACTTGGTGGAGTTTTCGTACAATAACAGCTTTCAGACGACTATTCAGATAGCTCCATTCGAAGCATTGTATAGGTGCAAGTGTCGTTCACCTGTTGGGACGATGTTGGAGAATGAAGATTGTTAGGACCGGATTTGATCGTGCAAATAGTAGAGAAGGTTAATACTATCTGGAATCACATGAAGGCGGCGCAGGATCGACAGAACAGTTGGCCCGACACATCGAGAAGACTTCTAGAATTCGCTGTTGGTGATCTTGTATTCTTGAATATATCACCGACTAGAGGAGTTATTCGTTTTAGGAGTCGAGGTAAGCTTAGTCCTCGATTCGTGGGGCCTTTCGAGATTATGGAGCGTGTTGGAGAAGTGGCTTATCGATTAGCGTTACCACCATCTTTGGCGAATGTTCATGACGTGTTTCATGTATCTTAACTCCGTAATTATGTTTGAGATGAGACGCACGTGCTAGATCATTCGGAGCTGACTGTAAGGGAGGATTTGACCTTTGAGGAACGACCGATGTCGATTGTTGATCGAAGAGAAAAGGTCTTCAAGAATAAGGTTATCCTGCTCGTACTTGTTTCATGGAGGAATCGCTCGCACGGAGAATCGACTTGGGAACGAGAAGACGAGATTCGATAGAAGTTTCCAGATATCATCCTGTAGTTTCATGTTTGTTTATCTTTTCTTGTTTTGATAATTTCGAGGACGAAATTCTTTTTGTAGTTGGGTATAATGTAACACCCTAGTTCATTTATACCAGTTCTATTTTGGGTATTTCTTTATTTATGGTTATTTCTTGATTTATTGTGTTTTGGATGCGAATAGTGTAATTGGCATCCATATTGCATCCGACCCGACCCGCTTACTGGAAACCAGTTTTGATTCCTGTTTATCTTTTATCCCGGCTTGTTACGTGGATCCGTGCACTTTCATATTTTATACTGCATACTGGCATTTTATCTGGCATCTGTATTTTAATATAACATTTAAAGTCGAATAAAATATTATAAAATTATCTAGGATGGCCTGCATGATACCCCTAACCCTGTCGTAGCATTCGCGCATTTTGTTCTCGTCCCGTTCAGTGAAACGGACTCGTTTGGATAACTACGTGCACGCTACGTGTATCCATTCTTGGGGGTATGCTTTTTCGTGACCCGGATATCCTACTTTGGTTTTGGTTGGTACGTATATTATCCGTATTTTAAAACTAGATTTTTAGACCCGACCTGGACGTGTTTTGGACTATTTTTGTATTAGCCAAAAACTCAAAATTTACTAATATTATATTTGTAAATAATTCTAACGTTTTAAATTTTTTATTTAACTAAAAGGATTTTTAAAAAAAAATCTAATTAACAGAAACTCTCTCTCCCTCTCTCTCCTCTCTCTCTTTCACTATAATTATTTATTTTTTGATCTCAAAATTTTTCACAAACCCATTTTAAACTCACGTCTTCCCCACCTTCTCCTTCTTCTAAATTTTTCCCGCCTCTGCCCTCGCTCGCGCTCGTCGCTGCCTTCCCTCCGTGCGACGCCGTCACCGTCTCCACCCTCGTCATCGTCGACTCCTCGACCACCACCTCACATTTCTGTCTTTCGTCCTTTTCTTTTTCATTCCCTACACATCCACCGCACCAGGAACCCAACTCGACACCCATCGCCTCCACCGTCGGAACCCCGTCGACGACCGTACCCCGTCATCCTCATCACCACCTTCGAATCCTGACACCATCATCACCACTATCACCTACAACCCAACCCAAGCCAACCCTACACACCTGAGAACCTATTGCGGCCACCTCCTCGGTCGCCGTCGCCTTCATCGCCGACCACCTCGTCTCAACCCCTCGTCACCATCCATGTCTCCTCACCTCCTTCTCTCTTCCCTTCAACTCCTCTCTTCTTTTGAGCCCACTGCAACCACACCCATAGCCCTCGCCAAAACCCACTGCCTTTTGACGTAGACCTCGCCGTCGATGGCTCATCGTCGTCGTCGTCTCCCCTGCCTCGCCTCTGTCCCCAAACACCAATTCCAGAGCAGCACCTTCATCTTCTTCTCTTTCTCCTTCTCCTTCTTCTCTTTTCTCTTTCTTGAATTCTTGTTTTCCGGTCATCGCCGGAGCCATGCCGCCGCCGACGATCCGGACGAACCATACCATCACCACAGTACCGCTATAATACCAAAATTATACCATCACCACTTCCATGTCACGACCGTGTCACGGCCAAATCGCGACTAGACCATGCACCAGATCGTGTCCAGATCGCGACCAGACCATACACCAGATCATCTCCAGATCGCGACCAGACCACCACCAGACCATGCACCAGATCGCGACCAGACCATGCACCGTACCCAGACCGTGTCATCACCGTACTCGGACCGTGTCATGCCATGTGCCATGCTCCTGTGCCACGTCATGCCCGCTTCGTGCTCAGCCTATGCCACTTATGTGCCACCATCGTACCAGTCCCGTGTTACCGCAAGACCCAACACCGTGTCGTGCCGTTTCACACACCGTATCGTGTCGTGTCGCACCAGGCCACCTGCATATCGACCACTGTTCTGAGGAAAGTTTATCTTGCTACATGCTATACTACTATATTTTGCATTCATGCGAATAATAATATTACATATTGTTTAGTTATGAATCTAATGTTACAGTTTTACAATTTTACAATATCCGTTCGCATCCGTACAGTTTATTACATATCTAGTCGCATGCAAGTTTATCTTGCTACATGCTATACTACTATATTTTGCATTCATGCGAATAATAATATTACATATTGTTTAGTTATGCATCCAATGTTACAGTTTTACAGTTTTATAATATCCGTTCGCATCCGTACAGTTTATTGCATATCAAGTCGCATGCAAGTTTATCTTACTACATGCTATAATACATATTGTGCATCCATGTTTTATTGTGTACCCATACCATTAATTCTATATATCTAGTTGCATGCCATGCCATATTAATTCATATTACTGTTTCATTAGTACCCCATGCTTGATAATGTGCATCCTACATAGTCATGATGTAACCCGTGATCGATAATTGTGCACACATGCTTCTACAATACATCCGTACTTTTACTGTGATTCGATACTTGCTACATTTTACTGTTGGGCATCCACGTGATACATGTATACTACCTGACATGACCTGATATACCACTACTTGACATGTTATCTGATCCTGTTTCTAATGCCGACAATCCTGACATGTTGTCCTGATGGACGTTACTGTTGTCTGCATAGACAAAATTTGTATCTGCTTGATACTGTGTTGGTATTAGATATTGATTAGCAATACCCGACTTGAACACATAACCTTGGGGGTAAGGGGAAATCAAGAATGTAACCGAACGTAACTCAAAGGGCTATTATATTGTTTGCCGTTTTTCCGGGCGTTACGGAATATATTGTTTGCCATTTTTCCGGGCGTTACGGAATATATTGTTTGCCGTTTTTCCGGGCGTTACGGAATAATCCTGTTACCGTGGTCCCGTGGGGAATGAACAGGGCATAGACCGATTGGTTATGACGAGGATTGCATTAATTGATTTCGAAGACTTTAGAATAGATAACCCAGTAGTATAGTTTAGATTACTCACCGCACTTTACCTGCACGTATACACTTCACTGTTCCATATTCGTGTTACTGTCATACTCTTTTTACTGCTCATACTCATGCCTGCATATCTTGTTACCTCCTGATTATATTATTGTTGATATTATGACGCATTGACGTCTGGGTTTTGCATGGTCCAGATCCTCTATCTCTGTCGCAGGCCGTTCAGGAGTATTTCAGCCAACAGGCCGAGCAGTGAGGATCCTGTTAGTATCCAGTTTAGTTTAGTTTCTTTCCGTATTTTCATTTCCTGATGTGAGCCCGTATTTGAGACGTACTTTCCATATTGTTATTGTTTATTGGATTTATTGCTTCCGCATATTATTTCTTGACTCGTATATCCTGGCATATGGACATGTACTAGATAGTTTATTTTATTTCTACTGTTCTTGATATCTATAGACAGCCGTAATATGACTGTGGAGGGATGTTTCCTAGCCACAGGTAGCATGATTGGCTCTGTCACGTGCCGATCTTAGCGCACTCTGGAAAGCGGGGCGTGACAAATGATATGGATACGAGCGGCTATCCAAAAGCATGATTCCGACACAGAGGTCAATTCCCAGGCGAAGCATAATTCCGACGGGGAAAGCAGGTACTCCAAGGCCAAGCATGATTTCGACACGGGGTACACTCTGAGACGAAGCATGATTCTGCTGCAGAGATTGTTGGTTGACTTGATTCCGAGACGGAGCATAATTCTGACGGGGAGGTCGTTGGTTGACTTGATTCCGAGACAGAGCATAATTTCGACTGGGAGGTCGTTAGTCGTCTTGCTGACTTGACATGATTTGGGTTGACATCAGCATCGCTACACTGCAATATGGTACCAGGAGCGAATCATCATTTGCCATGAGAGGATTTGAGGATTTTGGCTTTGGTTTGGCATCAGCACTGCTACACTGGAATATGGTACCAGGAGTGAATCATCATTTTCCGTGAGAGGATTTGGGGATTTTGGTTTTGGTTTGTCATCAGTACTGCTACACTGGAATATGGTACCAGGAGCGAATCATCATTTGACGTGAGAGGATTTGCCTCATTCCCAGTTTAACGACTTAGAGGTCATATATTCCCAGTTTAAAGACTTAGGGGTCTATTGGATCGAAAGTTTAGAATTTTTGGGGTTGGGGTCGGCATCAGCGTTGCTAACACTGAAGCACAGGTGCTAGAAGAAATTCATCATTTGCCTTTACCTGTTAGGGAGTGATGACTTAGGAGACAGGTTCAGGTCCCGATCACCTAAGGCTTTTCAATTTTATGAGCCGTAAGGGTCCCTTAAAAGAATTTTCTCCCTATGAGTTGAAAGAATCTAGTAGGTATATTTTCTCCTTAGGAGTCGTGGGACCCCCAAGTGTGTTTTTCCTTTGTAAGTCGTAAGGATCCCACGAAGGTGTTTTCTTACGAGTCGAGAGGATCGCGCGTGCTTTGTTCTCCTCATGTATTGTGAGGACATATGAGTGGGTCTTCCCAAATGGAGCATAATTCTGAGGGCGGAGACTGGCCGCTGGGCTGGTGATTGCGGTAGGGCATGGGTGTGATGAGAATTATTTGAGCCCGTAGATTGTATACGGTAGTCAATTTAGGGACCACCCATAGGGCAGGGAGAATTTTGGGAATTTGAATTTTGGTTGGTGTCTGCATTGTTGCACTGGAATATGGTACCAGGAATGACTCATCATTCGCCGTTGGGGATTTGAATTTTGGTTGGCGTCTGCATCGCTGCACTGAAATATAGTACTAGGAGCGACTCATCATTCACCATTTGGAGGGTTTTTTTTACTGCGATTGCTCTATCATTTCATCTTTTCTTATCGCGAAGGTTGCGATTACCCTATCATTTTGGCTATTTATTCGCGGTTGCCCAATCATTTTGGCTTTATTTTCATCTTTATTTTACTCCCTGATTTTTATTGCAAGTTGCCCCATCATTTCGGCTTTTTTTCCATTTAGTTATACATCTTTTTTACATCCCCAGTTTAACGACTTAGGGGTTGATAGCTCCCAGTTTAACGACGTGGTAGTCAACTGTTGGAGCCTAGCTCGATTCTGCAGGAACCACGGGCTTCTTTGGCTTAATTGCATAAGCGGGCTCTTCGTCATCTAGATCGAGCCGGTATTGGATGGCAACAACCATGTCATCATCATGTCTATAAGGCGTATGAGTACTTGTTCCTCTGATCTCCATCATGTAGACCGTATGGGTTGTGTACCCGTCTATCGCTTCTTCGTTGGCAATGTTGCCCATTTGGCTCTTAGCTTGTCGCCTTGGTCCGCTCCTTTCATAGAAAGGCAGATGTCTGAGAGAATCAGGTTCCCGAAGGGCTTCGGTCTCCGTTTGTATGAAATTGGCGGTCACAGCTTGACTGTTTGTTAACACATGTTTAGACAGTTCTATTTCTCCTACCTTGTATTGCTTTTCGACCCAATATTTGAAGACAAAGCAGTCCTCAATGGCATGACCTATCACTCTGTGATAGGGGCAATATTTGGGGTCGTCGGTCATATTCGCTTCTTAAGATCTTTTTGATTCTGGCAATTGTAGACCGTTTTTTAGGGCATCCTTGAATATTTTACCGACTTTGTCCCTTTTGAAGGAATAGACCTTATCCAGCTTCTCTTTCAGTAGAGATTCTCCTCCCTCTCCGAACACTGGCTTTCGAGGCTGGTTGGCATTAAGCCCGCTCATCCTTTGCTTATTTCGGTTAACCAAAATTTTAAAAGATTCAGCATCGTTGGAATTTCCGCCTTTGCAATTATCGTCCTTTCGGTTTCTCCAGGACCTATTGTTATTTTGGGAATCAGAGGAGGACTCATGCTTTAAGCGCTCCAACATTTGAACTTTCCTAGTCAGCTCTTGGAATGTTTTAAGACCCGCGGTGTATAGAAACGAGACCATCCAATTGTTGAGATTTCCGACGAGGAGGCTGACAGATTGGTCCTATTCTATTGGCGGTTCATATTTGATGGAGAGATTACGCCATCGGGTTATAAAATCTGTGCTGCTTTCATTGTTCTTTGGCTTGGTTCTTACAAGGTCGGCAATGGTGATCTTATCGCTGACACTCATGAACCTTTGTCGGAATAGAGATTCCATTTGGGCGAAAGTAGTAACGGAGCCATCCGGTATGCTCGTGTACCAGTCGAAAGCGACATCGGTTAAGCTATTAACGAACTGGCGGAGGAGAAGCGCATCATTGCCCCTAGTATTCCTGCATGAGGCTTTAAAGTGGGTGATGTGCTGATTCGCATTTCCTGTCCCATCAAATCTTCCGGATTTGGGGATGACATAGCCACCAGGAAACTCTACCAGATCATACCGAGCAGGATATGGTCTCCCACTACTGCTGATATCTTTTTGCGCTTCGGCTTCGGCTACTAATGTTTTGACTTTGTTGGCGACCAAATCCATGATTTGATCTTGCGTTAGCGGGTTGCTGTCATCAGTAGTCAAGACATTTTGCGAGATAGGATGCGGCCAACTTTCATGCAGCTCGTCCACCTTTGGATTTGAGGGAATAGGCGTCGGCTACCTCGGGACACCGTTTTCCAATTCATGAGCAGAGCTCTGTGCTTGATTGGGCGGTCGAGAGGCAACTTGGGTCGTGAGTTATAAGATGACGTTTGTCAAGTCGTTGATCTTTGAGTAGAGCTTGGCCATTTCCTTGTCTTTGTTTCTGAGCTGCTTTTGGAGCTCTTGGAGAAGTTACTGCTCTGCGGTCTTGGGACAGAAGATTGACTCCTCTTCGCTTTCCGAGCCTGACTCCTCATGAACCGAGAGATCTCTCTGCTTATCAACCTCACTGGAAGGGTTTTCATTACCTTCCAGAGGATGCTGGTCTTGGAAAGTGGCAGCCACATTCATACCAGATTGGATTTGAGATGTGGTGGTCTCGTCCTTGCTCGTGCTGCGCGTGCCTACCATGTAGACAGTGTGGACCACATGTCTAGCCATCTCTTTTATCTTTGGAGGGGTAACCCTGTTCTTGGAACCTCATGAAGTTCAGCCTAGCAGGAGCCCTAGCCCTTTTGTTGGCTCTATATCTGAGCATTTTCCGCCTTAGCTTCTCGATTTTGAGGGCTTTACGGGCATCCGTCATCCAGGAAGCCATCGTGAGTCGATTGACGGAGAGCTTAGAGAAGATACCCGATTGAGCAGTTATCAAGGACACCGCTAGCGTTTGCCCAAGATGCCTTGTTGTTTTGTTGGTGATGATGGCCTTTCCCCCAGCTGGGGCCAAGGAAAGTCGTTCAAACACCGACTTACGTTTGGGTTGGGACGCCTTCGAGACCACCACATTTAGCCTCTTGCCTTTCGAGGCCGGTTTGTCTGCCACCGGAGCTTAAGGAGCTGAGATGGTGTTAGCTGGCATGAACAGAATAGGGCCGAACTGTAGCAGCGGCTCCCCCACTGTTGCCCGAGACTGGCCGGGAGGACCGTCCTGGCATCCATCTTCATCGTGTAGGAGATGGGAGTTGTGTCGAGAGCTGAGCTGGTCTTCGGAGGAATTGTTGGGGCTTGATCGCTTGAAATCATGCATGAAAGAGTATTATTTCAGTATAAACATCGATATGTATATTGATTGAGTTCGCATGAACGTTTAACCCGAAATATGGGAGGAGAGAAAAGGTCCTACCGGGCGTGCTGGAATCTGTAGGGTGTCTTTTGTCACCCCATTGAGATGGGAATACGCGTCGCTTGTCAGGCGTACTACAGATTCCCCCTGCCTAGGGTAGGTGGGGGTTTATTAATTGTGGGAATCCGAATCTCCAGCAACCACGGACTAAGATGCCGTTAATTACCCATCGCCTTTGGAGCGAGAGAACTTTCGATTAACGGGTCAAACTGGTCATACGAACTTAATGTGTAGTGTGCGTTTGTGTGTCTTGAGGGGTTTTGGATATATCGGGGGCCTCGCAGAGTTTATGGGGGTCCCGCTACCCGGATAGCGGGCTAAGGGTTGTTCCCCTCCGAACGACGGCCGGGACGCGGTGGCGTCCGTGCCAGTGGTTCGGGGCAGATGCTAATTGGTGCTATCCGTTCGCCTCTCCGAAGATGCCAAGTTGATTTGTGGCACCATGTATCGGAGGTTTAGACGGATGCGGCCGATGTAGCAGACTTCGTCAGATTCCCCCTCGTTTGAGGGGTTTTTGATTGTGGGGACGCTCTTCCCTGCAGGCGCAAGCCCCTGCAGTTAATTACGCTACCGCATCGCAGCAACAACTTTCTCCTTCTCCAGATGGTCACTTCGTGTCGTGTGTGTTTATTTTATGTTTTGTTGCCCGTGGATTGTTTACGGAGACCGAGTTATGTCGTCGCCTGTAGGGCGTGGACTAATCCAAATCCGTATTATCTTAGATTTGGGTTTGGGGGTTTGGTTTGAGGATACGTTAGCCATATTTGAGGCTAAGATCAACTCAAACGTTTGTTAAGGATGCGTCAGTCTAACTTGAGACTAAGATCAACTTAACGGGATCGTTTAGATCCGACAAGAGAGCATTTGGGCTCCATTGTTCCAGTTTGGGGACATAGTGGTCCATCGTATGTATGGCCGTCGGGACCCGTTACTTCTCTGACGGCGTTGAAGGATTACAACGACAGGTGTCAAAGGAGTTCCGAGATGTACCCTTAAACCAAAGTTGATTGGAGGGATTCATAGTCCAGTCTGTTTGAAGTTTTAAGGATACGTTAGCCATATTTGAGGCTAAGATCAACTTAAACGGGATCATTTAGATTCGGCAAAAGAGCATGCGTGGCTCTATTGTTCCAGTTTAGGGACGTGGCGGTCCATGGGTAGTTTAAGGACATTGCGGTCCATGGGTAGTTTAAGGACATTGCGGTCCAGGTTAAGGACGTCATAGTCCGTAGGTTTAAGGACCCCACAGTCCATTGTTAGTTTTAAGACATCTCGGTCAAGGTTAAGGACGTCGTGGTCCATGGGCTTAAGGGCCCCACAGTCCATTGTTAGTTTTAAACATATCGGTCGAGGTTAAGGACGTCGTAGTCCATGGGTTTAAGGACCCCACAATCCGTTGTTAGTTTTAAGACATCTCGGTCGAGGTTAAGGACGTCGTAGTCCATGGGTTTAAGGACCCCACAGTCCGTTGTTAGTTTTAAGACATCTCGGTCGAGGTTAAGGACGTCGTAGTCCATGGGTTTAAGGACCCCACAGTCCGTATCAATATATGGTCATCGGGACCCGTCACCTCTTTGAAGACGTTGAGGGATTACAACGCCAAGTATCAAAGGAGTGAAGAGATGTACCCTGGAACCGGAGTAGATTAAATAGTCTTTAGCCCAATTTGGGATCAAGACCAATTAGTTATGTTATGAGCCTATTAGCCCAGTTAATTACGAATTGAGGACTTATGGCCAGCTTGGGCTAAGTCCAATCATGTCTGGAATATTGGCTTCCCGTTGGTCCATTGAAGTAGAGAGTTTGCCTCTGGCCATTTAGCCAATTGGGCCAATGCCTAATGTTAAACACTACAGACCAATCAGTGTTGAACACTGGGAATGAGATTGACAAGTTAGTGTTTAACACTAACAGATAGTTGGTGTTAAACACCAGCAACAAGGCTCTCAAATTAGTGTTAAACACTAAAACAGATCAGTGTTAAACACTGGCAACAGAGATCTCACATTAGTGTTAAACACTAAGGTGATCAGTGTTGAACACTGCAAATAAAGTTCTTCGATTAGTGTTGAACACTAAGGCCCAACAGTGTTTTAACACTGGATTCGGGGGTTCCATTTTAGCGTTAGACGCTAAGGCAAGAGGGGTCACGTGGTAGCACGTGAGGGCGCCCTCCCTTCGTTTGTTCTGCTGAAAAGATCGCATCTTTTGGAGCATCACGTGTCATCACGTGACGGGTGTTTGAATGGAGTATGTTAAAGCTTCTGCCAAGGGTCACGTGGGTCACGTGAGGCACTGCCTCAAAGGGCTTTCTGTAGATCTTTTGGGGGGGGTCACGTGGTGACACGCGACCCTTCTTTTCTGTAGTTGTTAAGAAGATTTGTTAATCCCTTTCAGGAATTAAATTCCTCGTAGGGTTGAACCCTGACAATAATTTCAGAGGAATTAAATTCCTCATATATGTGAAGAACTGAATAGGGTTAAACCCTAATAAAAGCTTTAAGGAATTAAACTCCCACTCTCTGTTAGAGAATTATTCTGGGGAGTAAGATTAAGGGAATTAAATTCTTGTTGTTTTCACAGAACTAAATTCTTAATTAGGGTTAAACCCTGATTCCTTTCCCTAATTTTATTTTAAAGGAATTAAATTCCTATAGTTCTGTGAGAATTAAATTCTCGTGTTTGCATTCTCTCTCTGTGCTTTGGATCTGCATGGCAGGATCTCAACCCATTGAGAATTAAATTCTCAACTCAAGGGGAGATGTGCACTTTACAGATCCTCCATCAAAGAGAGAACCATGTTCTTCTGTTTTATATCAGAGTTAAACTCTGTTGAGAATTAATTTCTCTTTTCTTTCAAAAAGCCTTCCCTTTCTTACCTAGGGTTTTCTTTTGCAGAAGATCCAAATTCTTCAAAGTATCAATGCTCTCTCTCTTTTCTTCCCTCTGCCTGTATCTCCCTTTGTGTGTCTCATGGCTCCTATTTATAGGAGAAGCAACTGAGTCAATTAGTTTTTGATGAATCTTTCATTGAGAGATTTGATTTGCATCCATCATTCGTTTTGGACCATTGGATTATTAGGTGAATTTTATTCACCATTGGATTTTAAATCCAGAGATTCTCCTTTGTTATTTCGGTTAGATTTAAAGGGGAAATCTTTCCAAATTCGAGATTTTCCCATAGATAGATGATATTTAATCACCTCTAAATCTTTAATTTAATCGGTTGCTTATAATCTTTTTCCTTTGGAAAGATTTAAGTGATCTCTCCTCGGAATTTGATTCTGTTGAAAGATAGGCTTTGAAAACCGGTCACGTGTGGCCACGTGACCCTTGGTCACGTGTGGGCACATGACCCTTGGTCACGTGTGGGCACGTGACCCCCTTGGGACGAGCTTTCTTCTTTCTTTCTGCGCTCTGCTTTCTGGTCGCTGCTTAGCTGTCACGTGCCACCACGTGACCCCCTGGTCACGTGTGAGCACGTGACCCTTGGATGGACTCTTTTTCTTGGTTTAACCGGAGAACAAATCTGCTGCTTTTGATTATCACGTGCCAACACGTGACCTCTTTTCTGAAGCCTTTTCCTTGATTTGATCAGGGAACCGATGTGCCTTTGAAGCCGCTTTTAAATGTCACGTGCCAACACGTGACCCTGGTCACATGGGAGCACGTGACCCTTTCTGAACCCCTTTTCTTTGATGTAGTAGGGAAGCTGAATCTGCCTTGCCGATGCTTTTAGATGTCACGTTCCAACACGTGACTGCTGGTCACGTGTAAGCACGTGATCCTTTTCTGAAGCCTTTTCCGTAGGCTTTCCTGATTTTAAATCAGGAAACAAATTCCCCCACAGCGTTGTTCTCACGTGTTTGCACGTGAGTGCAACGCTGTCATTTTTTGTGACCGTTGGATTACTCTAGGGATTTGGGGAGATGAAGCGTCTCCATCACATCCTATAAATATTCATGTCCCTTCAGAAGAGCCTTCACTTTGCTCATCTTCTTCTTCCAAGAACTTTTTCTGAGAATTTAATTCTCTTCTTCCAGAGCTTAGTTCTCTGCCTCGAAACATTTCCAGAGTTTAACTCTGTTTAAAAGGACTCTTCCTCCTTAGGTAATGGTGATCGAAGCACCTTCATTTTGACAACACTCTCTGGATTTTAAATCCATATCAAGGGTTTCACAAAGAACCCATTTTTCTCTAAGTTCTTTAACCAAAATATGAGACCACTTAACCTCCAACAGTAGATCTCTTAGGGTTTAGATGATGATGGCGGTTTAAATCCATAGAATTTAATTCCATCCCAAAAATGTTTCTGGGAATTTAATTCCCTTCTCTTAATGAGGAATTTAATTCCAATGACTCAATTTCTTCACACGGAGGCTTCTTGGGGTCTCTTGACCCGAGATTGTCCTTCTGCAATTAATGAAACAGGAGCTTTCTAATGATTCTCATGACCATTATTTCAGGTATCATGGATACCCATCTGTATGGTCTTGACGAGATCATTTCCTATGGGAATATTCGTGCACTGGGCCGCAGTCAGAACCAGGAGTTCACCGATGCCCAGTGTGCCGAGATCATGAGCCGCTTTGACGAGTACAACCATCGGCTACTCCCCCGGCGCTCTTCTCTTCTGAGGCTGATCGTGCTGGCGATCCGGGAGGCACTTCCTCTCTTTTGCACCGGCATACCGCTCAGGGCCTTGGACACTGCTGAGGATAAGGTACATTCGGTGTACCTGATGGGCTTGATCTCAAAGAGGAGGCGAGATCACCTTATTGATCTCTTGCACCAATCTTTTCAGCAGTCAGCCATACTTGCCGCCTATCGGAGGGTGGAGGATATTCGTGAGGACCCCGACGCTTGCGACCGCGAGAGGAAGCATACTCGAGAGGTTCGAAATGCTTGGAGAATCTTGGACAAAGTTAATCTTGAGTTTCTCAACCCATGCCCTGCGTCTGAAGTTTTACCATTGTAAATGTGTCCTCTTTATTTTGTATGAATTTCTTGAAGTATGAGTGACAAGTTTTATTATGTCTTTCCATGTTTGCATGTCTTTCTCTGGGATTTTATCATTTTGCTACTGCTGTTGTTGGTGCTTTTAATATGCAGGGTGCTACTCCATTTTTTTTAGTGTACATCAGGTTTGGGCCTCACGTGTTCTGCACGTGGGGTCCCTTGATGGGGCTGTTCACAAAATTTTTCCATGCCATATTTTCAGTGCACGATATCAGATGCAGAAAAAGGGCCTTGGAAATAGTTCCATCTCCTTGATTTTCGATGCCTTTCCCTTTTTTTGGCCTTGGAAATAGCTTCACCATGCAAGATTTTCCGCACACAGCACTTAATGCACCCCTTTATATCTGAGGCAATGGTTTTCCTTTTCTCTTCACAGAGAACTTTTATTCCCATTTTAACGCGATTTAATTCGAGAACTAAGTGCCATGGCCTGCAACCGTCCGCACGCTCGTCGACAGCCATGGGAAGTTCCTATCGAGGAGATGATCCCCCGCTTCGCCGCCCGGTTGGTGGACCCACTCCTTACCGATGATGAATGCGACTCGGCGATGCATGAACTCTCGATCCGTAAGGGGTCTCCCCTCCCAATGGGTTCCCTCTGGCTCCGGATGATCCTCACGGCCGTGCTTGCCGACATTCCTCCTCACCCGGCAGAGATGACCCTGGTGATGCTTGATGCGGCTGAAGAGAAGCTCGAGGGTTTTCACGAAGCGTGCCTGATTACTCAGGCTTTGAAGGACTGTTCAATTCACTTGCTGAGCCAAATAAGGGCCCGGCGAGCTATTATGTTTGCTTTCGCGGACGAACATGGCGCCAATCGATGGAGAGCGACTCCTCGTGAGAACCGTCGCTTTGACGTGCTGGAGAGAGCGGAGGGAGAGATGGAGAACCTTGTTCTTTGTTTTGTTAACCCTTGTGCCATTGATCCCGTGTTTGGTGACCTTTTTCCATTAGCGTAGCATTTTTAAATTAGTCCCTCCCTTTTCTTATGTTTTATGCCGAACTTCCCTGTAGGCTTGGTGCTAGAATGTTTGTTTCCGCTTGCATGAATAAACTTTGTATTCTTCTTATGAGAACTTTCTTTAATTGCAAATGCTTTCATCACTTTCATGCGTATCAGCCCCTTTTTGGGCATTATGAATGTTCATATGATTGCAAATGCTATTATTTTTTTTTTTTGAATACCCATATGATTGCGAATGCATGCTTGAAATACGCCGGAAATCTTTCTTGTCGCTTTTCACATCAGGTGATGTGAGCGCGTTTTAGATCGATTATCCCCGTCGACCGGAAGCCCATTTATACGGTCTTGTAAATGTCTTGTTTCCAAGGCTGCGGTCACGAAAGCGAGCTTACGTGGCCTGATAGAGCGACACGTAGCGAACATATTGTTGTGCGGGAAAAGGGCTCGGCCGTAAATTTTCGGAGAGGGAGCTAGCTTCCAAGGCGCTGAGCGAGCTTTGCGCCACTCTTACCGCCAAGGCCAACAAAGCGTATGAATTCTGGCGGGTGCTTTAGGAGTCCATCAAAGAGGTGGTGGCTCTCGACAAAGCTTCCGCGTTCACTCGTGAAAGGGTCGAGGCGCATAAAGCCACCGAGAAAGAGCTCGAAGCTCGGCTTGCTTCGTATCAGGCTCAGCAAGCTCAGGCGGAGGCTCGTCTTCTGGAGATCTTGCGTCGTGAAGCCGCGGCTCAGCAACAGAACGATGAGCTGGTAAAATTATTGCACCGCCCGCCGGCTTGAGAACTTGTATCTTTTCTCCCTTTTTTTTTGTACATACTCATAAATGAGAGTATCTCTTTTTTTGTTTCTTTCATGAATTGTGCTTTGTATCCATTTTGGTTTATGAATAAAAGATACATTTTTCTTCTCAATGGTGTGTCCCTTTTGTATTCTGCGGATATTCTATCTTGATCTCCTTGCAGGACAGCGATGGCTTAGGATTTAGGGTTAGGATCTGCTTCCTAAGGCTTTTGCATTTTATGAGCCACGAGGGTCTCATAAAGAGTTTTTCTCCCTACAGGTCGAGAGGATCCCATAGGTGTACGTTCTTCTTAAAAATCGTGAGGATTCTTAAGCGGGTTTTCCCTTGAGAGTCGTAAGGATCTTACAAGAGAGTTTTTCTTCCTTACAGGTCGTGAGGACTTGTAAGTGCTGGATGTGGTCACCCTTGTCTGTGTTTTACGGAGTCAGGGGTTTCTCCAGGTATTGTAGTTTAAAGACGTCGCGGTCAAGGTTATGGACCTCATAGTCCGTGGATTTAAGGACTCCACAGTCCGATGTTAGTTTTAAGACATCACGGTCAAGGTTAAGGACCTCATAGTCCGTGGATTTAGGGACTCCACAGTCCGATGTTAGTTTTAAGACATCACGGTCAAGGTTAAAGACCTCATAGTCTATGGATTTAGGGACTCCACAGTCCGATGTTTGGTTGCAGGGACCCGTCACCTCTTTGAAGACGTTGAGGAATTACAACGCCAGGTATCAAAGGAGTGAAGAGATGTACCCTTAAACCAAGGCAGAATCCGTAGGGAATCGGGGTGGTTGATCGTTAGTTTTAAGACATCACGGTCGAGGTTAAGGACATCATACTCTGTGGATTTTAAGGACTCCACAGTCCGGTATTCGCTCTGGATGCTTCACACCGGTTTACTGCCGTGCTTGGCGAGGACCAGGCTCCGCTCTGGGTGTTTTCCGTGGGGTCAAAGAGTGACGTTATCCGCGTTCCACGTAACCAGGAATTTTGCACTAGATGCTTCACACGGGTTCACTGCCGTGCTCGGCGAGGACTGGGCTCCGCTCTGGATGCTTCACACGGGTTCACTGCCGTGCTCTGCGAGGACCAGGATCCGCTCTGGACGTTTTCCACGGGGTCAAAGAGTGACGTTATCCGCGTTCCACGTAACCAGGAATTTTGCACTAGATGCTTCACATGGGTTCACTGCCGTGCTCGGCGAGGACTAGGCTCCGCTCTGGATGCTTCACACGGGTTCACTGCCGTGCTCTGCGAGGACCAGGATCCGCTCTGGACGTTTTCCACGGGGTCAAAGAGTGACGTTATCCGCGTTCCACGTAACCAGGAATTTTGCACTAGATGCTTCACACGGGTTCACTGCCGTGCTCGGCGAGGACTAGGCTCCGCTCTGGATGCTTCACACGGGTTCACTGCCGTGCTCTGCGAGGACCAGGATCCGCTCTGGACGTTTTCCACGGGGTCAAAGAGTGACGTTATCCGCGTTCCACGTAACCAGGAATTTTGCACTAGATGCTTCACACGGGTTCACTGCCGTGCTCGGCGAAGACTAGGCTCCGCTCTGGATGCTTCACACGGGTTCACTGCCGTGCTCTGCGAGGACCAGGATCCGCTCTGGCCATTTTCCACGGGGTCAAAGAGTGACGTTATCCGCGTTCCACGTAACCAGGAATTTTGCACTAGATGCTTCACACGGGTTCACTGCTGTGCTCGGTGAGGACTAGGCTCCGCTCTGGATGCTTCACACGGGTTTACTGCCGTGCTCTGGGAGGACCAGGATCCTCTATAGACGTTTTCCACAGGGTCAAAGAGTGACGTTATCCGCGTTCCACGTAACCAGGAATTTTGCACTAGATGCTTCACACGGGTTCACTGCCGTGCTCGGCGAGGACTAGGCTCCGCTCTGGATGCTTCACACGGGTTCATTGCCGTGCTCTGCGAAGACCAGGATCCACTCTGGACGTTTTCCATGGGGTCAAAGAGTGACGTTATCCGCGTTCCACGTAACCAGGAATTTTGCACTAGATGCTCCACACGGGTTCACTGCCGTGCTCGGCGAGGACTAGGCTCCGCTCTGGATGCTTCACACGGGTTCACTGCAGTGCTCTGCGAGGACCAGGATCCCCTCTGGACGTTTTCCACGGGGTCAAAGAGTGACGTTATCCGCGTTCCACGTAACCAGGAATCTTGCACTAGATGCTTCACACGGGTTCACTGCCGTGCTCGGCAAGGACTAGGCTCCGCTCTGGATGCTTCACACGGGTTTACTACCGTGCTCTGCGAGGACCAAGATCCACTCTGGACGTTTTCCACGGGGTCAAAGAGTGACGTTATCCGCGTTCCATGTAACCAGGAATTTTGCACTAGATGCTTCACATGGGTTCACTGCCGTGCTCGGCGAGGACTAGGCACCGCTCTGGATGCTTCACACGGGTTTACTGCCGTGCTCTGCGAGGACCAGGATCCGCTCTGGACGTTTTCCATGGGGTCAAAGAGTGATGTTATCCGCGTTCCATGTAACCAGAAATTTTGCACTAGATGCTTCACACGGGTTCACTGCCGTGCTCGGCGAGGACTAGGCTCCGCTCTGGATGCTTTACACGGGTTCACTGCCGTGCTCTGCGAGGACCAGGATCCGCTCTGGACGTTTTCCATGGGGTCAAAGAGTGACGTTATCCGCGTTCCACGTAACCAGGAATTTTGCACTACATGCTTCACACGGGTTCACTGCCATGCTCGGCGAGGACTAGGCTCCGCTCTGGATGCTTCACACGGGTTCACTGCCGTGCTCTGCGAGGACCAGGATCCGCTCTGGACGTTTTCCACGGGGTCAAAGAGTGACGTTATCTGCGTTCTACGTAACCATGAATTTTGCACTAGATGCTTCACACGGGCTCACTGCCGTGCTCGGCGAGCACTAGGCTCCGCTCTGGATGCTTCACACGGGTTCACTGCCGTGCTCTGCGAGGACCAGGATCCGCTCTGGACGTTTTCCACGGGGTCAAAGAGTGACGTTATCCGCGTTCCACGTAACCAGGAATTTTGCACTAGATGCTTCACACGGGTTCACTGCCGCGCTCGGCAAGGACTAGGCTCCGCTCTGGATGCTTCACACGGGTTCACTGCCGTGCTCTGCGAGGACCAGGATCCGCTCTGGACATTTTCCACGGGGTCAATGAGTGACGTTATCCGCGTTCCACGTAACCAGGAATTTTGCACTAGATGCTTCACACGGGTTCACTGCCGTGCTCGGCGAGGACTAGGCTCCGCTCTGGATGCTTCACACGGGTTCACTGCCGTGCTCTGCGAGGACCAGGATCCGCTCTGGACGTTTTCCACGGGGTCAAAGAGTGACGTTATCCGCGTTCCACGTAACCAGAAATTTTGCACTAGATGCTTCACACGGGTTCACTGCCGTGCTCGGCGAGGACTAGGCTCCGCTCTGGATGCTTCACACGGGTTCACTGCCGTGCTCTGCGAGGACCAGGATCTGCTCTGGACGTTTTCCACGGGGTCAAAGAGTGACGTTATCCGCGTTCCACGTAACCAGGAATTTTGCACTAGATGCTTCACACGGGTTCACTGCCGTGCTCGGCGAGGACTAGGCTCCGCTCTGGATGCTTCACACGGGTTCACTGCCGTGCTCTGCGAGGACCAGGATCCGCTCTGGACGTTTTCCACGGGGTCAAAGAGTGACGTTATCCGCGTTCCACGTAACCAGGAATTTTGCACTAGATGCTTCACATGGGTTCACTGCCGTGCTCGGCGTGGACTAGGCTCCGCTCTGGATGCTTCACAAGGGTTTACTGCCGTGTTCTGCGAGGACCAGGATCCTCTCTAGACGTTTTCCACAGGGTCAAAGAGTGACGTTATCCGCGTTCCACGTAACCAGGAATTTTGCACTAGATGCTTCACACGGGTTCACTGCCGTGCTCGGCGAGGACTAGGCTCCGCTCTGGATGCTTCACACGGGTTCACTGCCGTGCTCTGCGAAGACCAGGATCCACTCTGGACGTTTTCCACGGGGTCAAAGAGTGACGTTATCCGCGTTCCACGTAACCAGGAATTTTGCACTAGATGCTCCACACGGGTTCACTGCCGTGCTCGGCGAGGACTAGGCTCCGCTCTGGATGCTTCACACGGGTTCACTGCCGTGCTCTGCGAGGACCAGGATCCACTCTGGACGTTTTCCACGGGGTCAAAGAGTGACGTTATCCGCGTTCCACGTAACCAGGAATTTTGCACTAGATGCTTCACACGGGTTCACTGCCGTGCTCGGCAAGGACTAGGCTCCGCTCTGGATGCTTCACACGGGTTCACTGCCGTGCTCTGCGAGGACCAGGATCCGCTCTAGACGTTTTCCACAGGGTCAAAGAGTGACGTTATCCGCGTTCCACGTAACCAGGAATTTTGCACTAGATGCTTCACACGGGTTCACTGCCGTGCTCGGCGAGGACTAGGCTCCGCTCTGGATGCTTCACACGGGTTCACTGCCGTGCTCTGCGAGGACCAGGATCCGCTCTGGACGTTTTCCACGGGGTCAAAGAGTGACGTTATCCGCGTTCCACGTAACCAGGAATTTTGCACTAGATGCTTCACACGGGTTCACTGCCGTGTTCGGCGAGGACTAGGCTCCGCTCTGGATGCTTCACACGGGTTCACTGCCGTGCTCTGCGAGGATCAGGATCCGCTCTGGACGTTTTCCACGGGGTCAAAGAGTGACGTTATCCGCGTTCCACGTAACCAGGAATTTTGCACTAGATGCTTCACACGGGTTCACTGCCGTGCTCGGCGAGGACTAGGCTCCGCTCTGGATGCTTCACACGGGTTCACTGCCGTGCTCTGCGAGGACCAGGATCCGCTCTGGACGTTTTCCACGGGGTCAAAGAGTGACGTTATCTGCGTTCTACGTAACCAGGAATTTTGCACTAGATGCTTCACACGGGCTCACTGCCGTGCTCGGCGAGGACTAGGCTCCGCTCTGGATGCTTCACACGGGTTCACTGCCGTGCTCTGCGAGGACCAGGATCCGCTCTGGACGTTTTCCACGGGGTCAAAGAGTGACGTTATCCGCATTCCACGTAACCAGGAATTTTGCACTAGATGCTTCACACGGGTTCACTGCCGCGCTCGGCGAGGACTAGGTTCCGCTCTGGATGCTTCACACGGGTTCACTGCCGTGCTCTGCGAGGACCAGGATCCGCTCTGGACCTTTTCCACGGGGTCAAAGAGTGACGTTATCCGCGTTCCACGTAACCAGGAATTTTGCTGATTGTATCCGCATTTCACGGGATGGCGGTTTGAATGTTGGCGGTATGTATCCCACCGATCCATGGAACTGGGAGTTGCCGCTGTTCCGCTGAGCTTGATGTTGTGTCCGTCGTTACGAGACGAATGCTGGGATGATCTCTAGGTCGCTTGTGGCCCGTCGAGATTTAGCTTCTTTCTTTGGTGAAACCTGGGGGGGGAGGTATGTTCCCTTTTTGTTTACGCCCTTGGATTGTGTACAGGGTGTGATGGAACATCACCTGTAGGGCATACATTGAAACTTTTCTTTTATATTTTGTTTCTTTTTCCGCGATGCTCTATCATTTCAGCTTCTATATCGCGGAGGTCGCGATTGCCCTATCATTTCGGCTATTTTTCGCGGTGCCCAATCATTTCGGCTATTTATTTATTTTCTACTCGCTGCTTTTTATTGGGAGTCGCCCTATCATTTCGGCTGTTTTCATGCATACATTTTTTTTACTTGCTGCTTTTTATTGCAAGTTGCCCCATCATTTCGGCTATTTCGTATGCATGTGTGGCTCGGTAGCTTTTTCGCTGCAAGCTTGGATTTTAGATACCGATTTCGGCATCAGCACCGCTACAACTGGGATGTTGCCAGGAGCGAATCATCATTTGCCTCTGTCGATGTTGAACAAAGGGGGCGTAGTAAACAGGGTTAAGGGTCCTGTCGACCAAGGCTTTTGACTTCATGAGCCGTAAGGGTCTCACAAAGGTATTTCTCCCTACAAGTCGTGAGGATCTTGTAGGTGTATTTTCTCCCTAGGAATCGTGAGGATCCCTAAGTGTATGTTCCTCTGTAAGTCGTAAGGATCCTACAAGAGGGTTTTTCCTTACAAGTCGAGAAGACTCCTAAGTGGTTGGTGAGTTGACTTGTTTCCGGGTCGAAGTATTGCTCCGACGGGGAGGTCTTCGGCTGACTTATTTCCGGGTCGGAGGTCGTTGGTGGACTTGTTTCCGAGACGGAGGTCATTTGTTGACTTGTTTCCGCGACGGAGGTCGTTAGTTGACTTGTTTCCGCGACGGAGGTCGTTGGTTGACTTGTTTCCGCGACGGAGGTCGTTGGTTGACTTGTTTCCGTGACGGAGGTCATTTGTTGACTTGTTTCCGTGACGGAGGTCGTTAGTTGACTTGTTTCCGCGACGGAGGTCGTTGGTTGACTTGTTTCCGCGACGGAGGTCATTTGTTGACTTATTTCCGAGACGGAGGTCGTTGGCTGACTTGTTTCCGCGACGGAGGTCGTTAGTTGACTTGTTTCCGCGACGGAGGTCATTTGTTGACTTGTTTCCGAGACGGAGGTCGTTGGTTGACTTGTTTTCGCGACGGAGGTCATTTGCTGACTTGTTTCCGAGACGGAGGTCGTTGGCTGACTTGTTTCCGCGCCGGAGGTCGTTGGTTGACTCTAGGTTGTCTGTGAACCGTAGAGTCTTAGAACCGGGGACTTTGTCGTAGCTCCGATTGGTGATGTCACGTCCATGTCCTGCTGGAATGAGGAGGAACGCCGCTGTCGGTCTCCAGGCTGTAGAAGTGGTCATCGAGATCTGACTTCCCCTTGACGCAGCCTGGTGGGGAAATGTAGTCTCCTTTCCCCCCTCCTTTTTTTCTGGTTTATGCCCATGGATTGTATACAGGGGTCATTATGGACTTACCTGCAGGGCAAAAGTTTCATTCTTTCATTTTTTTCCTTTCTGTGATGTTCTATCATTTCAGCTTTTTACATCGCGAAAGTCGCGATTGCCCATTCGCTACTTTTTATTGCGAGCTGCCCAATCATTTCGGCTATTTTTCATGCATACATTTTTACTTGTTTCTTTTCATTGCAAGCTGCCCCATCATTTCGGCTATTTCATATGCATGTGCGTCCTACTGGCTTTTCGCCATAAACCTGAAATTGGACACCGATTTTAGCATCAGTACCGCTACAACTAGGATGTTGCCAGGAGCGAATCATCATTTGCTTCTGTCGATGTTGAATAAAGGTGGCTTAGTAAACAGGGTTAAGGGTCCTGTCGACCAAGGCTTTTGACTTCATGAGCCATAAGGGTCTCACAAAGGTATTTCTCCCTACAAGTCATGAGGATCTTGTAGGTGTATTTTCTCCCTAGGAATCGTGAGGATTCCTAGGTGTATGTTTCTCTGTAAGTCGTAAGGATCTTACAAGAGGGTTTTCTCCTTATAAGTCGAGAGGACCTATAGGGGTTGTTCATCGCATGGACGTATCCCTAGTCACGGGTGGGACTTTGCTGGGGAAATGTTTATTTGCGCCCGTGGATTGTATACAAGGGTCAGTATTGAGCCTCTTGTAGGGCAATATCGGAGGTTGTGGGGGATTTGCTTAAGAACAGGTTTAGGTTTCTGTAACTTAAGACTTTCAAATCTCATGAGCCGTAAGGGTCCCCTAAGAGAATTCTCCTTACGAGTCGTGAGGATCTCACAAGTGTATTTTCTCCTTAGGAATCGTGGGGATCCCTAAGTGTGTTGCTCCCTTTGTGAGTCGTAAGGATCTCACGCTGGTGGTTTCTCCTTACAAGGTCGAGAGGACCCCATAAGTGTCTTTTAACGAGGTTGCGCCTTTTCGGGTTTTCACAAACACTCGCCGGTAATCCTGCTGTTTTTACTCACGGAGCCCTTTCGGGTTTTCATCCATGCCCATTTTGCTTATGGACATACTGTTTTTTTATTCCTTTTTTTTACGAGGCCGCGCCCTTTCGGGTTTTCACGAACACTCGCCGGTAGCCCTGCTGTTTTTACTCATGGAGCCCTTTCGGGTTTTCATCCGTGCCCATTTTGCTTATGGACATACCGTTTTTTTATTCTTTTTTTTTACGAGGTCGCGCCCTTTCGGGTTTTCACGAACACTCGCCGGTAGCCCTGCTGTTTTTACTCACGGAGCCCTTTCGGGTTTTCATCCGTACCCATTTTGCTTATGGACATACCGTTTTTTTTTATTCTTTTTTTTTGTCAGTCTACGGATGCTGCGGCATTAGTTTAAGGACGTTTCGGTCCTCTATTAGTTTAAGGACGTCTCGGTCCGCTATCCAGTTTTAGGACGTAGTGGTCCGTTAGGCTTTTTCTATGAATGAGCATGATGCCCCCGGCATATCCATCTTTTTCGGAGTATGTGGTTATG
Source organism: Agapanthus africanus (assembly GCA_030015575.1). Taxonomy (NCBI): domain Eukaryota; kingdom Viridiplantae; phylum Streptophyta; class Magnoliopsida; order Asparagales; family Amaryllidaceae; genus Agapanthus; species Agapanthus africanus. The sequence goes on from CM057339.1 coordinate 308,127,683, forward strand.
GTGGGCTCACCTTCCAATTTTCGGACAGCGCGAGTTCGCCTTGTTGGTATTGGTCTTCAACCCAGTTTTTGAAGACGAAGCAATCTTCGATCGGATGACTTACTGCTCGATGGTAGGGGCAGTAATTAGGATCGTTTACATCTCTTGGTTGTAGTGGACGTTTCGGATTTGGCAGATTGACAAATTCGTTGCGCACTGTCAGTTCAAATAGTTTCCTTGTTTTATCTTGAGGAAACGAGTAAGGACGTCCCAGTCTTTCTTCGAGTGATGGGCGTGGACGCATATTGCTTTGGCGAACAACTGATTTTGAGTTGCTCGGTTGTTGTTGAGTGTTGGCGGAGAAGGTCATTTTTCCCTTTCCTTTATCCCTTTTGTTCGCTCCGTCGTTTGCGGGTCCGCGATTCTTTCCGGGTAGTATGCCCTCGCACGGATGAAAGTATTCATGATTCTTCAAAGAGAGGGTTGAAGGCTGTTTTTCCATCAGGATCGTTCCTGGGGCAATTGCCGGTGACTCTTTTATGCTTATCCGTCGCATTTTTTGGCCGTCTACGAGCTTCCCGCTTTGTTCTGTTGACGTAATCCTTGTGAGCGACATACCCTTGCCACCAACACTTAAAGGAGTCGCAGTCTTCGGTAGCGTGTGCGGTCTTCTGATGATATAGGCAATAATTAGGATACATCTCTATTCCACCGAGAGTGTCTCCTTCAGAGGGTGGTAGCTTCATTCCCATTGATATGGCTTTAGCAAACCTTTTCCTCGTCTTGAATTTATTTTTATCGGCAGCGGATATCTTTTGATTTGATGGGAGTGCCTTGACTCTTTCGTCCAGTCGACGGTGTTTAGCTCCTCCTAGTATGGCCATTTCACGCTCTTGATTGGCTTTAACTTTCAGACGAATCTCATTCAGAAAGGCATCGATCATCTCGTCTGACGGCTGCAGGATTTCTGGTTCAGGGTCCGCCCTTAGCTTTTTAGTACAAGGAGTCTCTTCGTCGTCTGTAAACGAATAGGAGATCATATGACAGCTCGCCCCGTATTCCTCAGATTCATCCGACGAACTCTCCCCCTCATCTTCTTTTTGAAAGACGTGGTTGAAGAACTCCTGGAGCGTGATGGGGGTTCGTGCTTTCTGGCTGTACTCCTCCAGTGCATCAATTTTTTTTTGAAAGACGTGGTTGAAGAACTCCTGGAGCGTGATGGGGCTTCTTGGATTTCTTTTTCTTCTTCTTTGAAGATTTCAATGGCTGGTTGCGAACGTTCGGGCCACCCCCATCGATCGTTTGAGTTGAGCGCGGTTTCAACATTCCTTCAATGATTTGAGGTTCTAACGGGTTCTTCCACCTAATCGCTGGGCATGCTTGAAGATCGTTCAGCATCCTCTTTGTTTTAGCTGATAGCATAACCTCCCATGGGGCTTCCTCAACGAGAGAGCACGTTGCTCCCGGTGTATTTGTCCTCTTAGGGGTGTGAGGTTGTGGCGGATTCACCTTCCATCTGTCGGATAGCACGAACTTTCCCTGTTGGTACTGGTCTTCAAGCCAATCTTTGAAGACGTAGCAATCCTCGATCGAATGACCCAGTACTCGATGATAAGGACAGTAGTTAGGCTCATTGACATCATTTGGTTGTGATGGGCGTTTTGGATCCGGCAGATTTATGAGTTGGTTGCGCAATGCCAGCTCGAATAATCTTCTCGTCTTATCTCGGGGAAACGAGTAAGAACGTCCTAGCCTCTCTCCAAGGGGTACATTCGGACGCATATTATTTTGGTGGACGGCCGGCTTCGGGTTGTTCGGCTGTTGTTGAGCATTAGCGACAATGATTGCTTTCCCCTTTCCCTTCTCATTTCGGGAGTCCGGCTTTGGAAGAGGAGGTTTATGGCCCATCTGATCCATTTAGGCCAGCTTATCGATCAGAGCCTGAAACGTGGTCGGCTTAAAGAACATCATAAACTGGGAGATAGTTACGTGAGGGTCTAGGGTTCCCACGAACATGCCCACCGCGGGCGCTTCTTCAATGCGTTGCTCGCATTTCGACCACAAATTCCGCCAGTGTATAGCATACTGGACCCAAGTTTCGCCTGGTTTCACCCTGGCATTAACCAACGCCGTTATTGGAGTGCGTTCGCTGGCGCTTGCGAATCGCTGAGTGAATAGCAGCTCCATTTCAGCGAACGTCTTGATAGAATCGTTCGGGAGTTCCGAATACCATTCGAACGCTGTTTCTGATAAGCTGCCCACGAACTGGCGAAGCAACAGTTTATCATCACCGCCGGTGTTACCGCAAAGGGCCCTGAACTGGGCACCATGTTGATGGGGATTGCCGGTCCCCTTATACACGTGGAATTTTGGTATTGTATAACCCGGCGGGTATTTGATTTGGTCGTACCAGCTTGGATATGGCCGCCCCGTTTTTACGACTTGACCAGCTGCCTCAGTCGCATGATAAACTCGGATTTGCTGGGCTATATAGTCGACCAAGTCAGCCTTAGAGATTGTCTCCTCTTTGGCCGTTGAGAGGGCTGGTGGTGGATTTGACGTTTCTCCCCTGTCGTCTTCAAGGACGATCGGGGGATCCTCAGTGGGTGGATCCTGTTGGATCATCATTCCTATCATATCTTGGAAGAGGAGGCCCATACGCTGTATGTTGGCTGCTTGTTCAGCAGCCTCTTTGTCCTTCTTCTCCAATATTCGGCGAAGGAATTCAGCGTCGGTTTCTTCCTCCTGGCGTTCGTCCGAGGACGTTTCTGGGTTTTCTTTTGGCCCGGTAAGTGCGGCCATAGCATTCATCATTTCCTGGAGCTTTTGCTGTTGCTCCTGAGCTTTGGTCACCGACCGTGTAAGCGGTCTATGACCTGTGGACGCACGGCTGTCTTCTTTTCCTGACGCCATGTATACGGTGTAGACTATCATGCCCCCAGACTTAGGGCGTCTGGGCTCAGTGCTTTTAGCTGTCATTGCAGGCTGGGGGATCTTCTCTGGCTTCCTCCTTTTATGAGCAGTGGAGGTTGAAGGGGCCGTTGAGGTGGGCGTCCAGACAGCCTTTCGTGGTTTAGCCTGGGGACCGGCTTCCGGTTGGATTTTCAGCTTCTTGTGCTGGCGGGAGAAGTTTGGATCGATCATCGAGTCTCGGGCCTGCCGCCAAACCTTATAGATTTTGGAAGACAGCCGTTGAGGGGATCGGGGCTGTTCTGACTTTATTTCCACAACCCTTTTTAGTGGTGGAGGAGACCTCTTTAGCATGGCAGTAGGAGAATTCCTTCGCACCTTATTTAGCATCTCGAAGCTGTTCCCAGTTGGAACAGCAGCATTAACTTCTGCCATCGGGGCTGATGGAGTTAGCCCAGAGGGGGAGTTGCCCCCAGCTTTCCTTACTCGGCGCCAGTGGCGACGTCGAGCGTGTCGAGCGGACGGCGTTGGTTCAGCGGTGAGAATGGCTTCGTCTTGCCCCCTGTATAGGTGGGGGGTTGCTGCTGATGTTAGCCTGTCAAAGACCGATGCCCTTTGGGTAGCAGGAGCGGGAGCTGGGGCCGTCAATCTTGTAAGGACCGACCTTTTGGCCGGGGAAGCCGCCTTGGCGATTTCGGGAGCAGGACCGGCCACTTTCTTAGAAACAGCCTTCTCTGGGATTGTAGGCCCCATGATGGGTCCACAGAATTTCTGGCCCAATCTAGAGAAGACTGAGGCGCTGATATTGGGCGACCCGTTGAGAGGAGCCGCGGCAGGGGTAAGATGATCAAAGACCTACTTCTTGGGAGCTTCCTTTGTCAGCATCGGCGTCGCGAAGCTTGTTGGTGGGAGTATAGTCCCAAAGAACAATCCGGTAGTGGCCTGAGTCACCTGGTCCACCGGCATTGTGAATAACGAAGCAGCTTGGGGTCCGTAGGCTATACCACCTGGCGAGGCAAAGCGTTGGTCGCAATTGCAGTCTGAGCAGTTGGAGAATTTCGCAGAAGTAGAAGCCATCGATCCTTTGCTTTCTGCAATAAGCAAGACGCCAATTCTTAGTATCCTGAAACCCAAGGGCAACCATTAGCGAACCGCGATTGGTTCGTGAATCACGACACACGAAGTGTGGAGTGGAAAGAGGAAAAGGTCCCGCTACCCGGATAGCGGGCTAGGGGTTGTTCCCCTCCGAACGGCGGCCGGGACGCGGTGGCGTCCGTGCCTGGGGTTCGGGGCAGATGCTAATTGGTGCTATCCGTCCGCCTCTCCAAAGATGCCAAGTTGATTTGTGGCACCATGTATCGGAGGTTTAGACGGATGCGGCCGATGTAGCAGACTTCGTCAGATTCCCCCTCGTTTGAGGGGTTTTTGATTGTGGGGACGCTCTTCCCTGTAGGCGCAAGCCCCTGCAGTTAATTACGCAACCGCATCGCGGTAACAACTTTCTCCTTCTCCAGATGGTCACTTCGTGTCGTGTGTGTTTATTTTATGTTTTGTTGCCCGTGGATTGTTTACGGAGACCGAGTTATGTCGTCGCCCGTAGGGCGTGGACTAATCCAAATCCGTATTATCTTAGATTTGGGTTTGGGGGTTTGGTTTGAGGATACGTTAGCCATATTTGAGGCTAAGATCAACTCAAACGTTTGTTAAGGATGCGTTAGTCTAACTTGAGACTAAGATCAACTTAACGGGATCGTTTAGATCCGACAAGAGAGCATTTGGGCTCCATTGTTCCAGTTTGGGGACATAGTGGTCCATCGTATGTATGGCCGTCGGGACCCGTTACCTCTCTGACGGCGTTGAAGGATTACAACGACAGGTGTCAAAGGAGTTCCGAGATGTACCCTTGAACCAAAGTTGATTGGAGGGATTCATAGTCTAGTCTGTTTGAAGTTTTAAGGATACGTTAGCCATATTTGAGGCTAAGATCAACTTAAACGGGATCGTTTAGATCCGGCAAAAGAGCATGCGTGGCTCTATTGTTCCAGTTTAGAGACGTGGCGGTCCATGGGTAGTTTAAGGACATTGCGGTCCATGGGTAGTTTAAGGACATTGCGGTCCAGGTTAAGGATGTCATAGTCCGTAGGTTTAAGGACCCCACAGTCCATTGTTAGTTTTAAGACATCCCGGTCAAGGTTAAGGACGTCGTGGTCCATGGGCTTAAGGACCCCACAGTCCATTGTTAGTTTTAAGACATCTCGGTCGAGGTTAAGGACGTCGTAGTCCATGGGTTTAAGGACCCCACAATCCGTTGTTAGTTTTAAGACATCTCGGTCGAGGTTAAGGACGTCGTAGTCCATGGGTTTAAGGACCCCACAGTCCGTTGTTAGTTTTAAGACATCTCGGTCGAGGTTAAGGATGTCGTAGTCCATGGGTTTAAGGACCCCACAGTCCGTATCAATATGTGGTCATCGGGACCCGTCACCTCTTTGAAGACGTTGAGGGATTACAACGCCAAGTATCAAAGGAGTGAAGAGATGTACCCTGGAACCGGAGTGGATTAAATAGTCTTTGGCCCAATTTGGGATCAAGACCAATTAGTTATGTTATGAGCCCATTAGCCCAGTTAATTACGAATTGAGGACTTATGGCCAGCTTGGGCTAAGTCCAATCATGTCTGGAATATTGGCTTCCCGTTGGTCCATTGTAGGAGAGAGTTTGCCTCTGGCCATTTAGCCAATTGGGCCAATGCCTAGTGTTAAACGCTACAGACCAATCTGTGTTGAACACTGGGAATGAGATTGACAAGTTAGTGTTTAACACTAACAGATAGTTGGTGTTAAACACCAGCAACAAGGCCCTCAAATTAGTGTTAAACACTAAAACGGATCAGTGTTAAACACTGGCAACAGAGATCTCACATTAGTGTTAAACACTAAGGTGATCAGTGTTGAACACTGCAAATAAAGTTCTTCGATTAGTATTGAACACTAAGGCCCAACAGTGTTTTAACACTGGATTCGGGGGTTCCATTTTAGCGTTAGACGCTAAGGCAAGAGGGGTCACGTGGTAGCACGTGAGGGCGCCCTCCCTTCGTTTGTTCTGCTGAAAAGATCCCATCTTTTGGAGCATCACGTGTCATCACGTGACGGGTGTTTGAATGGAGTATGTTAAAGCTTCTGTCAAGGGTCACGTGAGGCACTGCCTCAAAGGGCTTTCTGTAGATCTTTTGGGGGGGTCACGTGGTGACACGTGACCCTTCTTTTCTGTAGTTGTTTAGAAGATTTATTAATCCCTTTCAGGAATTAAATTCCACATAGGGTTGAACCCTGACAATAATTTCAGAGGAATTAAATTCCTCATATATGTGAAGAACTGAATAGGGTTAAACCCTAATAAAAGCTTTAAGGAATTAAACTCCCACTCTCTGTTAGAGAATTATTCTGGGGTGTAAGATTAAGGGAATTAAATTCTTGTTGTTTTCACAGAACTAAATTCTTAATTAGGGTTAAACCCTGATTCCTTTCCCTAATTTTATTTTAAAGGAATTAAATTCCTATAGTTCTGTGAGAATTAAATTCTCGTGCTTGCATTCTCTCTGTGTGCTTTGGATCTGCATGGTAGGATCTCAACCCATTGAGAATTAAATTCTCAACTCAAGGGGAGATGTGCACTTTACAGATCCTCCATCAAAGAGAGAACCATGTTCTTCTGTTTTATATCAGAGTTAAACTCTGTTGAGAATTAATTTCTCTTTTCTTTCAAAAAGCCTTCCCTTTCTTACCTAGGGTTTTCTTTTGCAGAAGATCCAAATTCTTCAAAGTATCAAGGCTCTCTCTCTTTTCTTCCCTCTGCCTGTATCTCCCTTTGTGTGTCTCATGGCTCCTATTTATAGGAGAAGCAACCGAGTCAATTAGTTTTTGATGAATCTTTCATTGAGAGATTTGATTTTCATCCATCATTCGTTTTGGACCGTTGGATTATTAGGTGAATTTTATTCACTATTGGATTTTAAATCCAGAGATTCTCCTTTATTATTTCGGTTAGATTTAAAGGGGAAATCTTTCCAAATTCGAGATTTTCCCATAGATAGATGATATTTAATCACCTCTAAATCTTTAATTTAATCGGTTGCTTATAATCTTTTTCCTTTGGAAAAATTTAATTGATCTCTCCTCGGAATTTGATTCTGTTGAAAGATAGGCTTTGAAAACCGGTCACGTGTGGCCACGTGACCCTTGGTCACGCGTGGGCACGTGACCCCCTTGGGACGAGCTTTCTTCTTTCTTTCTGCGCTCTGCTTTCTGGTCGCTGCTTAGCTGTCACGTGCCACCACGTGACCCCTGGTCACGTGTGAGCACGTGACCCTTGGCTGGACTTTTTTTCTTAGTTTAACCGGAGAACAAATCTGCTGCTTTTGATTATCATGTGCCAACACGTGACCCTGGTCACGTGGGAGCACGTGACCTCTTTTCTGAAGCCTTTTCCTTGATTTGATCAGGGAACCGATGTGCCTTTGAAGCCGCTTTTAAATGTCACGTGCCAACACGTGACCCTGGTCACGTGGGAGCACGTGGCCCTTTCTGAACCCCTTTTCTTTGATGTAGTCGGGAAGCTGAATCTGCCTTGCCGATACTTTTAGATGTCACGTGCCAACACGTGACTGCTGGTCACGTGTAAGCACGTGATCCTTTTCTGAAGCCTTTTCCGTAGGCTTTCCTGATTTTAAATCAGGAAACAGGGGTTAAGCGGGCTAGCAGTCCCCTTGCGGGATACGGGGCAGCACCCCGTTAGAATTTTTTTTCTAACGGGGGAGGTAATTTTAGTGTGGAGTGCATGGGAAAAGCGGGGTGAATAGCGTCCAAAAGACGTGTGGGCGCCGGCGCCTCACGTGCTTGGCACTCGGACGCTGGGCGCTGAATGCTGGCGACTCACGTGCCCGGCACGTGGGCGCTGGACGCTAGATGCTGGTGCCGGGCGCCAGCGCCTCACGCGGCACCCAGCACGTGGGCACTGGGCGCCAGCGCCTCACGCGCCTGGCACGTGGACGCTGGGCGTCCATGGAAAGAAGGGGCTTCTACCCCGAAATTAGGAGTTAAACTCCGAAAGAGGATTTTTTATTTATGAAGTTAAACTCCGAAAGATGTTGAATGGAGTTAAACACCTAAAAAAAAGGGTTTGATTTATGGTGTTAAACTCCAATAGATCTTGAATGGAGTTAAACTCCTAGAAATCTTTGGAGACGATTGAAGGAGACCCCTTTCTTCTCCTTTTTAGCCTTGAATCTTCTTTTGAGCTTCGGATCCTCCCGGAATGGGATTTTTGGAGACGAGTCTTCTTCTTCTTTCTCTCTGTTGGCTGGATCTTGGGAAAAAATGGTGAGACTTAAAAATCTCCCCTTTTAGGGATTTGATGGCAGGTCCGAGCTCCCCTTCAATAGTTTTATGGTGAAAAACTATTTAGTTTTGGAAAAGGAAGAGTTAAACTCTTGATTTAATTCAAAAAAAAGATAAGAAGGTTTAGAACCTTGAGGAAGGAGTAGGCAGAGAAACCCTAATTTTTTAGGGGGAATGAATTATTGTCCTTCATTTCATCATCATGTTTCCTTTTATAGGATTACAAATTTACACATAGCCCCTTGAGCTTTACAAAATGGCATTTTGCCCATCCCATGCATCATGTGCTCATTTTTTGCACATGAGCCATGGGCTTTACAAAAATTTGGCTTTATGCCAATTTTCCTTACATTTATTCATAAAAATTATATCAAAATTATTTATTACATAATTTTCATTTTGGCATGGGAGAGGCTGGTCGCTTCATTTTCAGGCTTGATTTGAGCATGGGCCCACTTGGCCTGGGCTTGGGCCCAATTGGCTTGGGGTTGACTTTGATTTTAACTTGGTCAACCGGGTGTAATTTTTGACCCCAACAAACCAGTCTGAGTAGCAGAGACTCCAGGAGACTGGGAACCACTGACAACACATATAAATAATGATATTTTAAAAAAATCCTCATTTAAATTTTTTTTTTCAAACTTCTTATATTTTTCATGTTGTAGCACGTGAGTTGCAAAATTTTAAAAATCTCAAAAATCTCTGTGTTTTTTGGTTCTTCAATATTTTGTTTTTTATAGCATATGAAATAGCAAAATCTTTTATTTTTCTATATTTTAAATGCTCTAACAAAAGAAAATCATAAAAATTTAAAAATCTCAATTTTTTCTATTTTTCTTAAATATTATAAATGGTATAGAACACAAAATTCATGAAATTTTCAAAATCTCAAATATTTATGCTTTCTTCAGGGTTTTTAATGTTTTACATAAACATGACAATCGCGAAATTTTTACTAAAATTAATTGTTTTCTTCAAATTCACAATATCTTACATGATACAACATGAAAGTTGCATAACTTCAAAATTCTCAAACTACTATGTTATCTTCGGTTGTTCGATATTTTGCATCATATATAAAAAGGAAAATTATGAAATTTTCAAAAATCTCGTAAAGATACAGTTTTAATCAATTTTTCAATATATTTTTTTAGGTTTTGGAAAACAAAGAATCGTGAAAAATCGCAATATCACAAGAAAATTTCCACATTTTCTGTGTTTTTTGGTTTTTTCGATATTTTGTTTAGTATAGCACACAAAAATCATGATATTTTCAAAAATCTCAAAATTTTATGTTTCCTCCGAATTTTCAATATATCGAATAACACACGAAAATCCCAATTTTCTTAAAAATTCGAAATTTCGTTTTCTGTAAATTTTCAGTATTTTGCTTGTGCTATAGCGCAAGGATCGCGGATGTTCTTAATATTTTTTTGTCTTATTCGGTTTTTCAATATTTTGGTTTCTAGCGAACAAAGATCACGGTCTTTTGAAAAATATTACAATTTTCCGTCTTCTTCCTTTTAAAAATATTTTGCAGCTTGTAATACAAGAAAATCTATAAATTTTAAAACATCTTAGATTTTTTTTGTTTTCTTCGGTCTTACTATGTTTTCTATATATAGCACACGAAAATCATGACTTTTCAAAAATTTAATTCTTATGTTGCTTTCTATATAGAACATGATAATTGCAGTAATTTGAAAAATCTTAAAATTTTACGTATTCTTCGATAGCTTAACATTCGCAAACAAAAATTACAAAATTGCCAGAAATCTCATAAAATTTCTATTTTTTTTTCACTTTTTCAATATTTTGGATGGTAGCACATGAAAATCACAAAATTTTGATAAATCTACAAAAAGGCAATCTTCCTTTTCATATTATTTTACATGCTATATAACATACAAAACTCAAACAAGTTTAAAAATCTCAAATTTTTCCTCTCTTCAGTTTTCCAATGTTTTGCTCACTCATATTTTTGGAGACCTTTCGGATATAAAAAGACAAAAACATATGTACAGGAATAGAAAACATACTCGCCAATTGCTATTAAGAACTTAACAGAACAGAGAAATGTAGTCTAAGAGACTGAGATTCCGGATGACTAGAAACTTTTGGTAACACAGAAATATCGCGAAATTTTAAAAAATCATATCCTTTTTGTTTTCTTCAAATTTCCAATATTTTGCATATTAGCACGTGAGAATCGCTAAATATTTAGAAAACTAAAAATTCTCGTATTTTGTTTTTTAAAATTTTTTTTCTTGTTATAGCATATATAAATCACAAAATCTTTCGTTTTTATATTCTACATGCTATAAAATAAGGTAATCCCAAAATTTTGAAAAATTCCAATTGTTTCTTGTTTTATTCCTTTTTCAATATTAAATAGTGAAAAATTAAAAAATCTCAAATATTTCTACTATCTTCGATTTTTTAATACTTGACATGTTATAGCATACGACCCAACATTTATTGAAAATATATGCATACGACAATCACAAAATTTATAAATAACAAAAATTATTTGTTTTTTAAGAATTTACATACTCACTACAACATGAAAATTTCATAATTTCACAAACTTTTAGTTTTTCAATATTTTGCTTGCTATATATTAAACGAAAATCGTGAAATTTTCAAAAAATGCATATCATACGAATATTTTAAATTTTTTTGGGCACTATGTTTTTCCAATATTTTGGTTGTTATACCACATGGAAATCATGTTTTTTTTTAAAATTCTAAAATTTATGTTTTCTTCAAATTTTCATTATTTAGAACACGGATGGTGAAGTTTCAAGAATTTCAGATTTATGTTTTATTCCATTTTATAATATTTTGCTTGCTATAACACTGAAAAATTGCCGACATTTCAAATGTATCAAAAACTTTTGTTTTCTCCATTTTTTCAATATTTTGCTGCTTATAGAATAAAAAAATCACTAAATTTTAACTCTTAATTTTTTTGTTTTCTTTGGTTGTACAATTTTTTGAATGATATATAGAACAAACGAAAATCATGAAATTTTATATTTTCTTCTGATTTTTGTTATTTTTTGTTTCGCATTTTCAAAAAAATTACGCAATCGATTTTTTTTGTTTACATTGCATTTTTAATATTTTGCAAGAAGCACATGAAAATCAAAAAGTTTACATAAATCTCCAAAAACAAAATCTTCTTTTTTCATTATTTTGCATGCTATATGGCACACAAAAACCATACAATCTCAAAAATCTCAAAAAAAAAATTCTTCGGTTTTCCAATATTTTACTTGCGCATACTTTTAAAGAACTTTCGATCAAAGAGACAAAAACCAATGTGAAGTAATAGAAGAAAAGCTCGCAGATTGCCGCTAAGAACTTAATAGAACAAAAAGATCAAGTCTGAATGACAGAGTGACTGGGAACCCTTAGTAACAAAAAAATCACAAAATTTTAGAAAATCCTAAATATTTTTGTTTTCTTCAAATTTCCAATATTTTACATGCCGTAACACATGAGAATCACTAAATTTCTAGAAGTCTCAGAAATCTCTTTTTTAAATATTTGGCTTCTTTTAGACCATGAAAATCGCAAAAGCTTTCTTTGTTTTATTTTACATTCTAGCAGAGAAAAACGTAGAATTTTCAAAAATCTTAAAATTTTCCATTTTTTTCCTTTTTTCAATATTATACATGGTAAAAAAATCATGAAATAACAAAAATCTCAAATATTTCTGCTTTCCACGGATTTTTAATATTTTGCATTCTATAGCATAGAAAAATCGCGAAATTTATAAAATCTTATAGTTATTTTTTTCTTCAAATTTACAATATTATACATGCCACAAGATGAAAATTACGTACACAAACTTTTTTAATTTCTTAGGCTATTCGATATTTTGCATGATCTAAAAAACGAAAATTGCGAAAATTTTAAAAATCTCACACAGTATCAGTTTTCTTCGATTTTTCAATATTCAGCATTCTTTAGCAAATGAAAATCGTGAAAATTTCAAAAATCACGATTTCAAACAAAAATATCAAAATTTACTGTGTTATTTGGTTTTTTAATATTTTGCTAACACATGAGAATTGCGAATTTTTTAAAAATTAGAATAATTTTCCGTTTACTTCAAATTTTTAGTATTTTGCTTTCTTTGCACGAGGGTCACAAAATTTTCAAAAGTCTTAATATTTTATGTTTACCTTAGTTTTTCAATATTTTGCATACTATATAAAAAACAAAAGATAGCGGACTTTTCAAAAATATCAATTCTTTTTGTTTTCTTTCTTTTAAAAATATTTTGGCGCTTAGAACACAAGAAAATCTATAATTCTAAAAAATCTCAAATTCTTTTTTGCTTTCTTTAGTATTAAAATTTTGTGTATGCTATATATAACATACAGAAATCATGAATTTTCAAAAATTTAATGTTTTCTTCATGTTTTTTTTTTCTAATTTGCCTGCTAATATTTTCAAAAATCTTAAAATTTTATGTTTTTCCGATCGCTTAACATTCACAATCGAAATAGGAAAATTTTCATAAAATTTGAAAATTTTCCTATCTTCTTTACTTTCTCAACATTTTACGTTGCACATGAAAATTGCAAAAATTTTCATATATCTCCAAACAAAATCTTCCTTTTTTCATACTATATAGCACACAAAAATCATAAAATTTTAAAAATCCAAAAAAAAAGTCACCGAATTTTCAAAAATCTAGTGATTGGAAACCCGTAGAACGCAGAAAAATTAGGAAATTTTTAAAAAACCTAATTGTTTTTTGTTTTCTTTAAGTTTCAAATAGTTTGCACGCTGTAGCACATAAGAATCTTTAAATTTTCAAATATCTCATAATTCTGTGTTTTCCTTTTTCTTGCTTTTCAATAATTTGCTTATTATATAGCACTAGCCTTTTTGGCACGTGGGTTGCACGTAATTTGAGGAACTTTTAAAATAAATTTCTATATTAACTACGTATATCGTACTTGTAAAATAATAACGACATTACAATTTAATTATATGCATCGTACTTGTAAAATAATAATGGCGTAGCATTTAATTACGTGCATTGCACATAAAACAATGGTGTTATTTTGTTTGATTTCTATAAAAAAGTAGGAAGCCACATCATCAATCAATTTCAAAATTAAATGACCCCCTTACTTTAGCCTTATAATAGTAGAGATACGATAATCAAAATATCTTTCCGTTTTCTTACTTTTATCAATATTATATATGGTATAGAACACAAAAATCTTGAAATTTTTCTACAATCTCATATATTTAAAATGGATTTATAAATTTATAAATTTAAAATGGATTAAAAAATCTCATATGTAAATGCTTTAGAAATTTGGAAGTAGTAATAATAAGGGAAAGAACAGGACAAGTGAAAATGTTTGAAATAACTTTATAGTGCATTTAATAATGGTGAAACTAATGGAAAACATGTGTACAATCGAAGGAGTCAAGGTTGACATATATACGTCGATCTAAAAATGGAAAGGACTTGAACTTGAACGCCTTTTGATAAATGTCCGGAGGATGGCAGTTATAGCAACAAGATCAATGCATCATAGATGTGTATAAGTGAAAAGTCATGGGTTAACATATTCACATCGATCAAATAATGGATGGGACTTGAACTTGAATGTTTATTGATAAATGTCCATAAGAGTACGATTATAAGAGCATAATTAATAGCAGGTGTATATTGTTGTGGACACGGGTTGAAGGACATTATAAATAGACAATAAATTAAGCCCGTAAGGAGATTAAATCATTAAGGAATTCTGGTTAAGACAGTTATAGACAGGAGAATCAATAATGGGTGCATATGAAAATAGATTTAGAGATTTGAAAGCAATAATGTTTAGTAAAAAGATTCAGAAATTTAAAATTTCGATAAAAAAGTAGATTCAAGTCCTTATAAAGAACGAGACAAGTAAAAATGTTTAAAATAACTTAATGACGCATTTAAAAATAGTGTAATTCAGGAAAAAGATTAAGAAATTTAAAATTAAAGAAAAGTAGCTTCAAATCCTTTAACAAAACAAGTGAAAATTAATGGTACCTTTGAAAGTATTAATGTTAAGAAAATAGATTTAGAAATTTAATACAATTGAAGTATTTTTTCAACAACCTTTCTAATAAATAAAATAAAATTGAAATGCAAAATGATGTAAAGTCTTTGAAATCTTGAGAAATTTGCTTTAAAAGCTGCTTATGATTCATGAACATTTCGTAGCTTTCTAAAAGGTCATTTATCAAAAGTAGGTTTTATATAAAATTAATTTCAACATGTTATTACAAAACTTTACGAAAAACCTTCCACTTCTAACAAAAATATACTATAGAAAATTGTTTTTGGTCTAAAAATAACTTTATGATGCATTTAATATTAGTAACATCACAAAGTCAAATATCTAAAAATTAAGACAATTTTCCAATTGTTTTATGAAAGAGACAAGTGATATGCGATGTTGTATCGAAAAAAGGATAGATGATGAAAAAAAAAAATAAAATCAAGGTATCGTGAATGATTGGTCATGTGTGCAAAGTAAATTTGATGAAAGCCACAATCACGAATGTATACAATAGAAAGAGCCACAGGTCGACATATTCAGATTGATCTAATAATGGAGAGGACTTGATCCTGAATGACTATTGGCAAATGTCCATACGAGGACGGTTATAGAAAGAGAATCAATGGTATGTGCATATTGTTGTGGACATAAATTAGAGGACATTATAAAAGGACGATAATTAAACCTGTATGAAAGATAAATCAATAACGGATCAGGGTTAAGACAATTATAGACAGAGAATCAATGATAGGTGCATAGATTCAGAAATTTCATAGTTGTTTAGGGAAATAGATTCAGAAATTAAAATTTAGATTAAATAATAGATTTCAATCTTTTTAAAAAATGAGACAAGTGAAAAGGCTTGGAATAACTTTATGATGCATTTAAAAATGACAAAATTAAGGAAAAATATTTAGAAATTTAAAATTTAAGAAAAATAACTTCAAATCCAATTAACGAACGAGACAAGTGAAAAAGCTTGAAACAATTTTAGGGTGCATTTGAAAATAGGAATAGTAAGAAAATAGATTTAGAAATTTAATCCTATTGAACTGGGGGAAAATTAGGGCTTTCCAACCCTAATTGGCTCAGTCACCTCCAATTCTTTACAATTGTGAGTCGCCTCTTCTTGATCTCCTTTGAGCTCTTAATTTTGATCATTTTGTTTAGATTCATCGTATAGATTTCTCAATTCTTGTAACTCCTGTGGTTTGCGATGTTGCATTTGATCCTTTGTTGAGTTTTCATAGGATCGATTGATCTCTCAATCCTATGGATTGTGCTTGCTATATTTCTTTGCCTTGATGTCACCAAGATTCTACTGTTCTATTGGATTCTTTTACCGTTCCATTGAATTCTGGGTGTTGCATGAATATTCGGCAAAATCAAAACGCTGCCACTGAGAAAATAAGTTTTGGAATAATTCTCAAATTCTGGAATCAGAGGCAATTAGAACTAAAGCAATGAATAAAACCTTTGCAGAAATTGTCAAAAATGATGCTCAGATACCAAAAGGATCTTTTGTACCTGCAGTGAAGCCCATTTTTTCAGAACCTGGGATGCAAATTGCAGAAAAAGAAAATGACTTTGATGACAATGGAGACCCTGCAATAAACTTTTCTCAAGATGAAATTGATAAATCAGCCTTTGCTTTAAATCTAGCCTTAATTGCTCAGTGTGCCTATGGGAGGCCTCCACTTTCTGAGTTCAAAACTCTTTTGCCTCAAAAAATGAATTTCAAAGGAGACTTTGCACTTACCTTATTGGATAACAGGCATCTGCTGATGAGGTTTCAAAAGTCCAGTGATTTCATAAAAAACTAAGGACAAAGGATATGATATATATCAAGGATTACTTGTTCAGGTTTTTCCAAATTTTTATAAGCAAAATAAAGAAAATAGAGACAACACTCGGCAGGTGGAGAAAATTGAGAAACATTTCCCTCAAGTGAAGACTAAAAATGTTTGGAGGAAAAAGGAGAATAGACTGGTTACACTTGTAAGGTTCAACGATCAGACAAAATTGCCGAGAGTAATAAAGAGATTTTCTCTATTGAGGTAGCTCACATGCACAACTACTTGCTCAGGACCAGGATAATCACAGGCAATCACTATCTGATTTTCAAAGCCAACAGCTATATAATAAAGGCAAACAAATTCTGGAGGATTCAAATTTAAGGTTTGATACAAAGAATGAAACAACAGATAAGTTTTCTGGTGGTCTTAATGTTACTAAAAATTTCCTGACTCCAGCAAGTAAAAACCTTCCAGAGACTTCAAAATCAGTTGAAGTTCCAAAATGAAAACCTGAGATTAGAACTGCCGCACTTACTAATGAAGATGCAAATGAAAATCACTATCCCTTCTTCTCCTTTGAGCATATGTCTTCATTGAAACATCTATTTCTAGTAGAAGGAAGAGAGAATATACGAAAGAAAAAACAGAAGAATACTTGGCTCAATTCAAAGATAAAGAAGCTGGAACAGATGTTCTGCAGAATAAAAAAGTCAAGAATAAACCTTCAAGGCCACATAAAAGAATTATGGTGATCCAAGGTAGCCTGGTCTTAGGACTAAAAAAGTCCCTAAAAGATTATATAAATCCTCTTAATAATGAATATATGTTTTTGGAACTTGACAGGGATTGCCAACCTCAGACTCAGCATAGAGTGAAAAAGCCAACTCAGAAAAATCTCTCTCTCTCTCTCTCTCTCTCTCTCTCTCTTCTGTATTATGGAGCCCATGACTGATTTTTTCTCTCTCTCTTCTGTATTATGGAGCCCATGACTGATTTTTTCTAAAGTTAGCTATATTGCTTTTCAAACTGGTTTTTCTCGGGTCTTGGGTAACATCAGCAACAAAAAATGGATCTTTATATCAGGACATTTTCAACAGTTATATAATAAAGGTAAACAAATTCTGGAGGATTCAAATTTAAGGTTTGATACAGAGACGGAAACAACAGAGAACTTTTCTGGTGGTCTTAATGTTACTAAAAATTTCCTGGCTTCAGCATGTAAAAAAAATGTCCATAGGACAACAGAACAAAATCATTGGATCATGAATATGTACAATCGAAAGTCACGAGTTGACAAGGTCATGTGTTATGTGTGCCTCACATTCATCCCTAAAGATTTCCCTATTGATCCGGCGTTATCACGAAGCGAAGATTTACGGTTATCGTCAGGTCAGACGTCTGGTATAGCTCTGTCACTTTTCTGGAGTTTCGGTAAATACCTTGACAGATGTCTGCCCCTCTATAGCGGACGTCTGTAGGACTGGGCAGAAGGTTGAAGTTTCGGGATATACTCTGACAGACGTCTGCCCATCTCTAGGGCAGACGTCTGCCGTCGGGCCGGGCGCTGTCACTTTCCTAAGTCTTCGCCTATTTGTTTCGTTGGTTAGTATTCATATTTTTATCTTGCCTGTGGTTTGATACTCTTCTCTATATCGATTGTTTTGTGCTTTGTGATTACCTTATTCACAACAAACTGGTATCAGAGATATCGTTGCGTTATTGTGGGATTTTTGGTTGAACCGTTAGGTCTTTTGATTTTGTGATCTAGGTCAACGGTGGGTAATAACAACTACATTCTCTTCCTCACTTTTTTAGATCGTGATTTTGAAGTTTAGGGTTCATTCGTATTCAAGGTATTTTGATCCCATATCATGTCTCCGATAATTATGAAGTTTGATATCGAGAATTTCGATGGGAATATGAGTTTCTGTTTGTGGTAAGTGTTTGTGGCAAGTTCATATGGTTTTCATTTTGACTCAAAACAATTTGAAGAAGGCAATTCATGGGAAGGAGAAGAAGCCTTCTATTATGACGGAGGAAGCTTGGGAGGAAATGGATGAGAAGCCTTAACTGCTAATCACTTGTGTCTGACTAACGAATTAGTATAAGAAGTTTTGGTGGAGAAGACAACGGCTGATTTGTGGAATAAGTTGGAGGAGTTATATTTCAGGAAATCTCTCACGAATTGACTCCAGTTGAAGCAGAGTCTCTACACACTTCGTATGTCAGAAGACTCTCCAATAAAATCTCACGTTGGTGAGTTTAATTCAATCATTACAGATTTGGGTAAGATAAATATTAAGACCGATGATGAAGATCAGGCTATTCTCTTAGTGTTCGTTGCTACCCTCTTATAAGAACTTCCGTGACACCATGATTTATGGACGAGGCACGATCTCAATCAAGGATGTCAAGGAGAATTTGATGAACAAAAAGAAGATCGATAAGAAGTTGACTTCTACCGAAGCAAATGGTTCGTCGTTTGGTTTATTTGTTCAAGGGCGTGCAGAGAAGAGAGATCCGGAAGCAAATAGGAAGAAGTTGCTATCAAAGTCCAAGGCTAAGAACGTGCCCTGCAATTATTGTAAGAAGGGGCACTTTAAGGCCGATTGCTTTAAACTATGGAATAAGCAAAAGCAGGAAGACAAATCAAAGGAGTCTTCAGCTGAAGCGAGTATAGCGGAAGGAGAAAGAGATCGACAACACACAGTAATCCAAGGATGAGTGGATTATGGATTCGGGTTGTTCTTATCACATGTGTCCCAATAGGGAGTTGTTCACCGCATATGAGTCCGTTGATGGTGGAGTGGTTTTGATGGGCAACAATAGCTCGTGCTGAGCTATTGGCAAAGATACAATCCAATTTAAGATGTTCGATGGTGTTGTAAGGACATAGGCGGAAGTCATGCACGTACCTGACTTGAAGAAAAACCTCGTTTCTTTAGGTGCACTTGATGACAAGGGTTGCAAATTTTCCGTTGAAGATGGAGTTTTGAAGGTAACCAAAGGTATTCTTGTTGTGATGAAGGGCTTGAAAAAATGGTCCTTGTATTCATCGAAGGGTTCAACGACTTCCGGATCGGCCGCGATTTCATCATCCAAATCTATGACAGATTCAGAAACTACCAGATTGTAGCACATGAGACTCGGGCATATGAGTGAAAGAGGATTGACCGAGTTGTTGAAACAGGATCTACTTGGTGAGAAGAGTACGACGAAACCGAAATTTTGTGAACATTGTGTCTTTCGAAAGCAAAAACGCGTTAGCTTCAGTTCGGCGGTGCACAACATGAAAGGTATTCTAAATTATATCCATTCGGATTTTTGGGGATCCGCTCCAGTTCCTTCTAAACGAAGCGGTGCCAAAAATCTGCTTACCTTCATTGATGATTTTTCGAGAAAGGTTTGGGTCTACTTCTTGAAAACAAAAGTGATGTGTTTACTATATTCAAATAATGGAAGACGTTCCTTGAGAAGCAGACAAGAAAGCATATCAAAAGACTCAGGACGGACAACGGGTTAGAATTTTGCGGTGGAGATTTTAACAATTTTTTCAAAAACAAAGACATAGTTCGGCATTATACCGTTGTCTACACACTACAGCAGAATGGAGTTGTGGAGCAGATGAACCGGTCTTTTTTGGAGAAAGCGCGGTGCATATTATCCAACGCAGGGCTCAGAAAGGAGTTTTGGGCAGAAGCGGTAAATACGGCGTGCTATATTGTGAATCGGTCACCTCATACATCGCTAGGTTGTAAGACGCCGGAGCATGTATGGTCGGAAAAACACGCCGATTATTCGACACTTGCAGGTGTTTGGTTGCCTCGCTTATGCACATTGCCGTGAAGGTAAGTTGGATCTTCGAGCAAAAAAATGCATATTTCTCGGTTATGTTATCGGCGTTAAAGGTTATGGATTGTGGTGTTCGGATCCAAAGTCGCATAAATTTATGATTAGCAGAGATGTGACTTTTGATGAATCTGCTATGTTATTACCGAATAACAAGGAATCTCCAGTTGAAGACAATTCGAAGAAGGATGAGCCGAGGGTTGATATTGAGGTCAGTGATAGCTCGGGTTAGCAGGAGATCTCTCCTTCACCATTGTCTGAAGAAGCTCAAGTTGAGCAGTCCGATAATGATGAGTATTTGCTCGCTCATGACCGACAGAGAAGGGACAATAGACGGCTACAGAGATATGGCTACGATGACCTAATGGCGTATGCGCTGTCTGTTGCAGAGATAATTGATAGTAGCGAGCCGACAAGCTATAAAGATGCTATCTCATTCGATGAAGCAGCTCGTTGACTAGTCGTCATGAATGAAGAGACTGGGTTTCTTTACAATAACAAAACTTGGAAGCTCGTAAAGCCCAAAAGAAGAAAGAAGATTGTTGGCTCTAAGTGGGTTTTCAAGAAGAAAGAAGGTGACCAAGGGACGGTTGGTACGAGGTACAAGGCACGGTTGGTAGCTAAAGGCTATTTGTGGGTATGGAGAGTTGACTTCACAGAGGTATTTTCTCCGGTTGTTAAACACATCTCTATACGTGTCTTACTCGGTTTGGTAGCTATGCAAGATTTGGAGCTTGAGCTACTCGAAGTGAAGACCACATTCTTGCATGGCGATTTGGTGGAGAAAATCTACATGCAACGGCCCAAAGGTTTTGAAGTTGAAGACAAAGAAGACCATATTTGTTTGCCAGAGAAGTCTCTCTACGATTTGAAACGGTCATCTAGACGTTGGTATAAAAAGTTTGACTTCTTCATGAAAGAAATTGAGTTTATGAGAAGTATGGGTAACGGTTGTGTATATTCGAAAAAGCTCGTTGATGGTTCTTTCATATATTTGCTACTCTATATTGATGATATGTTGATAGCAACAAGATATATGGTTGATATTCAGATTTTGAAGCAACGGTTGAAAGGAAAGTTTGAGACCAAGAATTTGGAAGCGGCCAAAAAATTACTTGGTATGTAGATCAGGTGAGATCGCAAAGGAGGAAATCTATCCTTGTCTCAACAACGATATGTTAAGAAAGTTTTAGAGCATTTCGGTATGGCAAACGCTAAATCTGTAAGTACTCCGTTGACAGCTCATTTTAAATTTTCAGCTCGTTTATCACCGCAGACAGAGGATGAGATTAGATATATGTTGAATGTTCCATATGTGAGTACGGTAGGTAGTGTTATGTATGTCATAGTTTGTACACAACCTGACATTTCACACGCCGTTAGTGTTGTTAGTAACTATATGGCATCTCCTGACAAAATCCATTGCAGGCGGTGAAATGGATATTAGATACCTTCGAGGTACGTCTGACGTGGGGTTGGTGTCTGGAAGGAACGACGGCAATTTAGTTGGATTCAGCGACTCCGATTATGCGGGTGATCTTGACAGACGCAGATCGATAACCGGTTATGTGTTCTCCTTGAGAGGATGTACCATCAGTAGGCGTACTTCTTTACCGCCTACGGTAGCATTGTCTACGACGGAGGTGGAGTATATAGCCATTGTTAGGGCCGTTAAGGAGGCGATTTGGTGGAAGGGGCTATTTTCGGAACTTAGTATTCCAAAAGATACCATAATAGTCTACTGTGATTGCCAAAGTGTATTTCATTTAACGAAAGATTAGATGCATCATGATAGGACGAAGCACATTGACGTGAAGTATTGGTTCGTACAGGAGATCATTAAGAAAGAAGAGATTATTATGGAAAAGGTTGGCACAGCGGACAATCCGGCCGACAAGCCGACGAAGTCTCTTTCAGCTGTTAAGTTTAAACATTGCTTAAACTTCTTTATCGTTCGCTTTGTCGGTCCTTTCCTTCGCTACACTTGCCAAGGGCCTGGCTGCTGGGTAACAAAGTCTAGGCCTCTTACAGGAGGTGGTCATTGCGAGGAAGTTCATTGATGAATCAGGCGGCCTGCGCTCCTTGCAATCAGTCAGCCAGCAGGGGTAAGTCATTTTAATGAACGAAACATGTGGAAAGGCTTGAAATAAATTTATAGTGCATTTAAAAATTGTGAAACCAAGAAAAAATATGTGTACAACCAAAAGAGTCATGTGTTGATATATCCACGTCCATCTAAAAATGAAGAGGACTTGAACTTGAATGCCAAAAGACGATAATTAAGCACAAATGTAGATTAAATCAGTAATATATTAGGGTTAAGACAGTTATAGACAGAGAATCAATGATATGTGCATATGAAAATGGATTCAGAAATTTGGAAGTAGTAATAAGAAAGAAATAGATTTGGAAATTTGAAATTCATATCAAAAAAATAGATTCAAATCTTTTTAAAGAACGAGACAAGCGAAAAAACTTAAAATGATTTTATAGCGCATTTTAAAATAGTGAAATTAAGGGAAAATATGTGTATAATCGAAAGAGTCGCCGGTTGACATATACACGTCGATCTACAAATGGGAAGGACTTGAACTTGAGAGCCTTCTGCTAAATGTCCATAGGACGGCGGTTATAAGAATAGAACTAGCGGATCATGAATGTGTACAATAGAAAAGTCACGGGTTGACATGGTCACATTGATCAAAATAATAGAAAGGACTTGAGCTTGAATGTCTATTCATAAATGTCCATAAAAGGAATCGTTATAGAAACATAATCAATGGTGGGTGTATATTTTTTGTGGCATGAGTTTGAGGACATTATAGAAAGACAATAATTAAGCCCGTTGGAAGATTAAATCACCAAGAAACCAGGGTTAAGTCAGTTACAGATAAGAGAATCAATAATAGGTGCATATGGAAATGGATTCAGAAATTTGGAAGCAGTAATAATAAGGAAATAGACTCAGATTTAAAATTTAGATAAAAGTAGATTTAATCCATTTTAATGAATTTGATAAGTGAAAAGATTTGAAATAACTTTATAGTGCATTTAAAAATAGTGAAACTAAGAAAAAATATACATACAACTAAAAGATTCACGGGTTGACATATACACGTCGATCTAAAAATATAGAGGACTGTAACTTGAAAGCCAAAAGAAAATAATTAAGTCCAAAGGTAGAGTAAATCAGTAATGAATCAGGATTAAGACAGTTATAAACAGAGAATCAATGATACGTGCATATGGAAATAGATTTAGATTCGGAAATTTCAAATTTATATCAAGAAAATTCAAGTCTTTTTAAAGAACGAGACATGTGAAAATGCTTACAATAATTTCTTAGTGCCTTTAAAAATAGTGAAATTAAGGGAAAACATATGTACGATCGAAAGAGTCTCCGGTTGACATATACACGTTGATCTACAAATGGAGAGGAGTTAAACTTGAAAGCCTTTTGCTAAATGTCCATAGGACGACAGTTATAGGAATAGAACTAGTGGATCATGAATATGTACAATCGAAAAGTCACAGGTTGACATAATCTCGTCGATCAAATAATAGAGAGAACTTGAGTTTGAATGTCTATAAAAGGAATGGTTGTAGGAAAAAAATCAATGGTAGGTGTATATTTAAAGTCACGGGTTGACATAATCTCATCGATCAAATAATAAAGAGAATTTGAGCTTGAATGTTTATTTATAAATGTCTATAAAAGGAATGGTTATAGGAACATAATCAATGGTAGGTGTATATTTTTTATGGCACGGGTTTGTGGACATTATAAAAAGACAATTATTAAGCCCATAGGAAAATTAAATCACTATGGAATTAGGTTTACGACAGTTATAGATAGGAGAATCAATTATAGGTGTATATGGAAATGGATTCAGAAATTTGAAAGTAGTAATAATAAGGAAATACACTCAGAAATTTAAAATTTAAATAAAAAATAGATTTATGTCATTTTAATGAATGAGACAAGTCGAAAGGCTTGAAATAACTTTATGGTGCATTTAAAAATAATGAAACTGAGGAAAAATATATGTACAACCAAAATAGTCGCACGTTCATATATACATGTCGATCTAAAAATGGAGAGGACTTGAACTTAAATGCCTTTTGATAAATTTTCATAGGACGCCGTTTATAGGAACAAAACCAATGGATCATGACTGTGTACAATCAAAAAGTCAAAAATTTACATATTCATGTCGACCAAAAAATAGAGAGAACTTAGATTTGAATGTTTATTGATAAATGTCCAAAGAAGAATGATTATAGTAACAGAATCATTGGTAGGTGCATATTCTTGTGAACACGAGTTGGAGGATATTAGAAAAAGACAATATTTAGGTAATAAGAAGATCAAATCACTAAGAAATCAGGGTTAAGACAGTTATAGAAAGGAGAATCAATGATAGGTGCATATGGAAATAGATTTAGAAATTTGAAAGGAGTAATGTTTAGGACACACATTCAGAAATTTAAAATTTAGATAAAAAATTAGATTCAATTTCTTCTAAAGAACGATAAAAGTGAAAAGGCTTGAAATAATTTTACAGTGTATTTAAAAATAGCGAAATTAAGGGAAAATACGTGTACAAACGAAAGGGTCATGAGTTGACATTTACACCTCTGAACTAATAATGGAGAGGACTTGAACTTGAACGCCTTTTGATAAATGCCCATCGGACAACAGTTTTAGGTACAAAATCAGTGGTGCATAAATGTTTACAATCGAAAATTCACGGGTTGATATAGTCATATCGATCAAATAATGGAGAGGACTTGAGCTTGAATGTCTATTCATAAATGTCCATAGGATGAACGATTACATGAACAAAATCAATAGTAGGTGCATATGTTTCGTGGACACGAGTTTGATGATATAATAAAAAGAAAATAATTAAGCCCGTATGAAGATAAAATCACTAAGGAATCAGCGTTAAAGCAGTTATAGACAGGAGAATCAATGATAGGTGCATATGGAAATGGGTTCAGAAATTTGGAAATAGTAATAATAAGGAAATAGACTCGGAAATTTAAAATTTAGATAAAAAATAGATTTAAGTCCTTTTAAAGAACGAGAAAAGTGAAAAGTTTGAAATAAATTTAGAGTGCATTTAAAAATAGTTAAACTAAGGGAATATACGAGTACAATTAAAAGAGTCACGAGTTTATATATACACATCGATCTAAAAATGGAAAGGACTTGAACTTGATTGCTTTTTGATAAATGTACATATGACGACTTTATAGGAACTATAACAGCAGCAATGGATCATGAATGTGTACAATTGAAAAGTTATGGTTGACATATTCACATCGATCAAATAATGGAGAGGACTTGGATTTGAAAGTTTATTGATAAATGTTTATATGAGGACGATTATACAAACAAAATCAATGGTAGGTATATATTGTTGTGGAAACGAGTTAGAGGACAAAATAAAAAACAATAATTAGCTCGTAGAAAGATTAAATCACTAAGAAATTAGGGTTAAGACAGTTATATACTGTAGAATCAATGATATGTGCATATAGAAATATATTTAGAAATTTGAAAGTAGTAATGTTTGGAAAATAAATTCAGAAATTTAAAATCTAGATTAAGTAATTAGATTCTAGTCCTTTTAAAGATTGAGACAAGTAAAAAACCTTGAAATAACTTTATGATGAATTTAAAAACAGTGTTATTAAGGAAAAGGATTTAGAAATTTAAAATTTAAGAAAAATAGCTTCAAATGCTTTTAGTAACGGAACAAGTGAAAATTTATGGTGCCTTTGAAATAAGTAATGTTAAGAAAATGGATTTAGAAATTTAGTAAAATTGAAGAATTTTCAAAATACGGCCTTTCTAATAAATAAAAAAATGCTGGAAAGCAAAATGGTTTAAAGCCTTTAAAATCCTGATAAATTTGCTTTAAAAGTTGGAGACGATTTCGAAAATTTTATAATCAAGACAACTGAAATAAGATGTTGTATCCAAAAAGGCTAGATGAGGATAAAAATCAAGTTATCACGAATGATTGCTTACATGTGGAAAGTAAATTTGGCGAAAGCCACAATCACAGATGTGTACAATCCAAAGAGCATCGGGTTGATATATTCAGGTCGATCTAAAAATGGTGAGGACTTGAACATGAATGCCTATTGAAAAATATCAATGATTGAACAGTTTTAAGAAGAGAATAAATGGTAGGTGCATATTCCCATGCACAAAAAATTGGAGGACATTATGAAAAAACAATAATTAAGTCCATAATTATATTAAATCAGTAATGAATCGGAATTAAGACAGTTATAGACAGAGAATCATGTAAGTCGATGCCGCGCACCCCACGCACTTGTGGGGAGGCGAAATTTACAAAAAAACGATTTTTCTTACTTCGCAACACCGACTTTAACTCCAGGATTTTTACGAAAACCTTAACTAGTTATATCTACTAGGAGGTTCTAATTACTATGTTAGGGTTTATACCTCCTTATTTACAAGTCCTTCGTGTCTTCTTCTCCTCCTCTCCTTGAGCTCCTCGAAGATCCGGATCACTCTTGATTGTCGGTCTCCTCGTGTCGAAGATGATCCACCCGAGAGACTATACTTCAAGCTCCAACCTCTAAACTGAGATAACTAAGATACCTAGTTCGCTAAGCTACGTAGCTTAGAAGATGTAGAGTATTTAATGGAGCATTTTATCTCAAGAGACTTAATGGCTCACAACACATGTGAAGGTTTTAGGTCTTGAGGAAGGAGAGAAAAATGGAGAGAGAAAGTGAAAATGCAAATGAGCTAAGGTTATGGCAAGTGAAGAATGGCTCCTACACCCATCTCACTCAAGCATGCAATATTTTCTAATTGAAAATATCAACCATACTTGAATAGTGAGTCCAAACCAATAAAATAAACCAATGAGCCATGCTTCACTCCATGCCATAAATATCTCCATTTTCCAAATCATTAATCTATTTCTAAAAATAGATAAACCAAATAATGAGGTGTCCCCTTCTAGAAATATCTCTTATGAAATTACAAGAATGCTCTCACCGTATATACATACCCGTATTTGTATTCCGAAAAATACGAATACAATGAGATAATAATAATCCAATAATATAATACTAGAATCCGGCATAAACCAAAACCCACTAGTATTATCCGTTCGAACAACATTCGTGCAGCCAGTACACGTATATGATCGGAACCCTGCCGTAAAACCATACGGCCTCTATATCGTTTCACTCGAAACAGGGAAACCCTCTGTGTGGGGCTCTAAAGACTCGACAGTACGCCGGCAGTGAGTTTAACCACAAGCCTGTCAACGGTACTAGCTGCACGTAACGGCTGCCCAGGTATCTGTCGATATGAAGGCCGATGGGCAAACTCATCCGAACTCCTAATGAGCCTATCTGTGACAATCTCCATACAGTCCGGTCTGTTCGTCTAAGATACTCGCATATCGGGCCTAGGGGATGTTAACTGTCAGATCCTTAATAGCGCAATAAGTCATGCCGGGTAGAGCCCAATACACCCTGAGAAACTACTGGAGTACCTGCCAGTAAATCTCACTTGCCCTGACCAGGGACTTTGTGTAATGGCTTTCCAAACACAGCGTGATATCAACCCCAAATACCGGAAGAGACGAATCCTATCTAACCGCTACTGCCTCCAAGTGCTTCGGGACTGCACCCAACTACTACCTGTTTGCACGACTCCTTTGAGCCGTGGTAGGGTAGCGATCTAACTACAGTGGGAACACACTCGAGACAAATAGTGATGTCAAGTCAACGGACTAACATGTACTCATTCCACCGGGGAACTGCTACCTGACGATAGGTATAATACCAACCAGCAGTTCCCAACGAGTCCGTCCAGTGTAACTCATAACCAAATGAGCACATGTATACTATCTCCGGTACGACATACCAATGGCTGTGGGACAGACCATCTCCCCTGCTGGGATAAGAAGCGTATACACTAGTCTACTCTGGAGTATCGATGCCCCATCTCGATAATCCTACGACTAGGGGCATTTTTTAAGGACGTGCTTATAGACTATCCGGCCTCCACTAGTGTGACTGCCATCATAACGCTGGTAGTCAAGCAAAGATCCTGAAGGCTCTACCAAAATATATTAGCGATATGCTAAAAGAAATATATACACATATTGAGGTAGAATCAAACCAACTAGCATACTACCATTTTGAGCAAAACTGTTATTATATCTGTGAATATCCCAAGCTTCCAAAATGTAATATACAATCCAGTACTTTACAATAATGGCCTCTAGGGCATATATCACTAACAATAAAAGAAGAATGGCTCCCACTGTTCCTCGAATCCTCCTTCAAACCATAAAAGAAGAATTAGTCAGGATTAATCTCACCTTACAATTCTTGCCTAATCTTTCGGCCATACTAGTGTTGGTACTTCGAGAGAGGTTTTCCAAAGCTTTCGCAAAGTTCCTTAATTACATAACCTCTTTTCCCTGAAGGAGTAGCCCAGCTAACACCATTCTACGCACCTACTTGGTTTATAAAATTGATTGTTTAGTGAAAAAATCTCCCAAAGAGTAGCGGATGCTCACAGTAGGATCGGGATCCAAATATCATCGTGTGACAACGTTGAAGGAATTCTACCAAAATCATCACTCCAAATGGTATGCAACACTAGCAAGTTCCATTTTCCTTTGAAACCCCCGATGTGGATTTTTTGCCCCAGGCGCTTATGACTTTGACGAAGGCCAACATACCATAAGACGCAAGTCAAGTTCTCCCCATCATTATCCAGGTTAATTTGAACTCATCCGTACAAACCCTTGACGAATGCCAAAATAGTTGTACGACTGTCCAAAATCAACGCATCTATCTATGCTACAAATGAATACCCAGCAGCTACCAATCACTATGCCTTGGCGAAGGTCAAAATACATAGCTTGAATACTACTGAATACTTATCCGAAATGACGGAGGGCTATGAATGGTTTTGGCAAAACCGTGAACGTAATGAACTTGATATAGTCGAAGGAACGATGATAGCTTTTAAAAGGAGTGGTTTAGGCTCCGCATTTAAAAGTTGTTTTTCAAGAAAACCGAGTGGCTTTGAAATTGTTCCAACGATTTAAACTTTGGTTTGTTTTCCTTGCACTAATCAATATTAACGCGGTCCCATCATTTAACCATATCATTGCAGAAAAGAAACGAAAATAGAACGTACGCTTATACCATCTGCATTCGCCACGGGGTCCGTCATGCACCGTTAGATTACTTAATGGCAGAGCGGGGGCTAGACTAGCGTGGGTGTAAAACATAAACAACGTTTATTATATAATATATATATATAGCCATTCGTCTCACGCAATAATAGCCATTCCAGATCATAGATCACAGATGAATATATTAGGAATTCTGTGTTTCGTTTTAGCTTAAAACGAAAGACAGATTCCACGGTCATGATGAATAGCCAAACCCCACCTTAGACCCTACGGGTGCGACAAACTACCCGCCAAATTCCCGAAGTGAAGCAACCTCCCTCAATAAAATATGTAGGCCACTCGGCACTTCAAGAACCCGGTAGTTTGTGCACCCCATCTTGGGTCTATCCTAGATGCAAGAAAAAGTAAATAAAATAATACAACGGTGGCTACAACCTCAACCCGGATGTGCCCCGCAAAAATAATATTATATCAATTACAAATTTACATGAATGAAAGAAAAGAAAACACTCATCTCACATCCCTTGGCTATTCATCCACAACGATCCAATACTTCATATACACAAACCATCAAGATGATAATATGTGCAACCCCTACTAATTGACATATAACAATTAGCAAACGTTTCGCAACACATATACAAACACAGAAACACCGATTAGCCAAGAACCTAGAATTTCAATCAATGATACTTATCCATGTTCACCCCATGCAAAAACTAGTACACAAACAATCTGGGTAAAAACCAAATATACCAAAAATCATAATTCCAAGAACCAAAACCACAGAAAAATTGGAAGCAACTCGGCCACAACTCGGCGGCGGTTCCGCCGCAAAGTTGATGAGTTAGGTGCTCAGATTTTTTTCCCTAGGTCTTAGAAATGCTTGCGCGTAATTTTAAGGTCACTGAAATAATTTTTGAACAGTTTTTAAAAAATCGACAGTAAGCATATCTCGGAAATTTAATTTCGGGTACTTTTTCGTCGATCAAAGTTCTAATCACTTGCTAACAAGCTAGTTAAGGTTTAGTAGGCTCTGATACCACTGTAAGTCGATGTCACGCATCCCATGCACTTGTGGGGAGATGGAATTTATAAAAAAACAATTTTTCTTACTTCGCAACACCGACTTTAACTCCATGATCTTTACAGAAATCTTAACTAGCTATATCTATTAGGAGGTTCTAACTACTATGTTAGGGTTTATATCTCCTTGTTTACAAGTCCTTCGGGTCTTTTTCTCCTCCTCTCCTTGAGCTCCTCGAAGATCCGGATCGCGCTTGATCGTCGGCCTCTTCGTGTCGAAGATGATCCACCCGAGAGTCTATACTTCAAGCTCCAACCTCTAAACCGAGGTAACTAAGGTACCTAGTTCGCTAAGCAAGGTAAGTTAGAAGATGTAGAATATCTAATGGAGTATTTTATCTCAAGAGACCTAATGGCTCATAACACATGCGAAGGTTTTAGGTCTTGAGGAAGGAGAGAAAAATGGAGAGAGAAAGTGAAAATGCAAATGAACTAAGGTTCTGGCAAGTGAAGAATGGCTCTTACACTCACCTCACTCAAGCATGCAATATTTTTTAATTGAAAATATCAACCATGCTTGAATAGTGAGTCCAAACCAATAAATAAACCAATACGCCATGCTTCACTCCAAGCCACAAATATCTCCATTTTCCACCTCATTAATCTATTTCTAAAAATAGATAAACCAAATAATGAGGTGTCCCCTTCTAGAAGCATCTCTTGTGAAATTACAAGAATGCCCACCGTATATACATACCCGTATTCATATTCCGAAAAATACGAATACAATGAGATAATAATCCAATAATATAATACTAGAATCCGGTTTAAACCAAAACCCATTAGTATTATCCGTCCAAACAAAATCCGTGCAGCCAGTACATGTATATGATCGGAACCCTATCGTAAAACCATACGGGCTTTACATCGTTTTGTCCGAAGCAGGGAAACCTTATACGTGGGACTCTAAAGACTCGACTGTACGCTGGCAGTGGGTTTAACCACAAGTCCGTCAGTGGTACTAGCAGCACGTAACGGCTACCCAGGTATCTGTCGATAAGAAGGCCGATGAGCAAACTAATCCGAACTCCTACTGAGCCTATCTGTGACATTCTCCGTACAGTCTGGTCCGTTCGTCTAAGATACTCATATATCGGGCCTAGGGGGATGCTAATCGTCAGACCTTTAATAGTGCAATAAGTCGTGCCGGGGTAAAGCCCAATACACCATGAGAAACTACTGCAGTACCTACCACTAAATCTCGCTTGCTCTGGCCAGGGACTTTGCGTAGTTGCTTTCCGAACACCATGCGATATCAACCCCCAATACCGGGAGAGACGAATCCTATCTAACCGTTATTGCTTCCAAGTGCTTCGGGACTGCACCCAACTACTACCTGTTTGCACGACTCCTTTGAGCCATGGTAAGGTAGTGATCTAAATACAGTGGAAACATACTCGAGATGAATAGTGATGTCAAGTCAACGGACTAACCTGTATTAATGCCACCCGGGAACTGTTACCTGACAATAGGTATAATAACAACTAGCAGTTCCTAATGAGTCCGTCCAGTATAACTCATAACCCAATGAGCACCTGTATACCATCTCCGGTACGACATACCATAGCTGTAGGACAGACCATCCCCCTGCTGGGACGAGAAGCGTATACACTATGTCTACTCTGGAGTATTGATGCCTCATCTCGATAATCCTATGACTAAGGATCTTTTATAAGGATATGCTTATAGACTACCCAGTCCCCACTAGTGTGACTGCCATCACAACGCTGGTAGTCAAGCAAAGATCGTAAAGGCTCTACCAATATGTATTAGCGATATGCTAAAAGAAACATATACACATTGAGGTAGAATCAAACCAAGTAGCATACTACCATTTTGAGTAAGACTGTTATTATTATCTGTGAATATCCCAAGCTTCTAAAATATAATATATAATCCAGTACTTTATAATAATGGCCTCTAGGGCATATATCACTAACAAATCAACGATAAGGTGCATATGGAAATGGATTCAGAAATTTGGAAGTAGTAATAATAAGGAAATAGATTCGGAAACTTGAAATTTATATTATAAAAACATATTCAAATCCTTTTAAAGAACAAGATAAGTGTAAAAGCTTGAAATAATGTTATAGTACATTTAAAAATAGTGAAATCAAGGGAAAATACGTGTTCAATCCAAAGAGTCGAGGGTTGACATATACATGTTGATATAACAATGGAGAAGACTTGAACTTGAAAGCCTTTTGATAAATATTCACAGGACGACGGTTATTGGAATAGAACCGGTGAATCATGAATGTGTACAATCAAAAAGTCACTTGTTGACAGTTGATGGCTTATGGATTTTCATAATCATACTATTTAGTTTTGATGATATTACACAATATTAATAGATATATAGATGTGTTTCATATTGCATATTTCATAACACTGTATATGAGCTTGGTTGTGTTCGAGAAATATTACAGGATATCAACCGACACAAGCCTATCATGGAGGATGAAGGATATTGGGCTAAATGGCAAATCTACTAGAGGTTGGAAGATAATAGACTAGGGCTACTCAATGAACAAATTCAAGCTCAAGAAGTTAAGGAGCCAAAGTGTAAAAGCTTGAAATAATGTTATAGTGCATTTAAAGAACAATATCCTTTTAAAAAACAAGACAAGTGTAAAAGATTGAAATAATGTTATAGTGCATTTAAAAATAGTGAAATAAAGGGAAAATACATGTTCAATCCAAAGAGTCGTGGGTTGACATATACATGTTGATATAACAATGAAGAAGACTTGAACTTGAAAGCCTTTTGATAAATGTTCATAGGACGACGGTTATAGGAATAGCACCAGTGAATCATGAATGTGTACAATCAAAAAGTCACTGGTTGACAGTTGATGGCTTATGGATTTTCATAATCATACTATTTAGTTTTGATGATATTACACAATATTAATAGATATATAGATGTGTTTCATATTGCATATTTCATAACACTGTATATGAGCTTGGTTGTGTTTGAGAAATATTTCAGGATATCAACCGACACAAGCCTATCATAAAGGATGGAAGATATTGAGCTAAACGGCAAATCTATTAAAGGTTGGAGGATAATGGACTAGAGCTGCTCAATGGACAAATTCAAGCTCAAGAAGTTAAGGAGCCAAAGTCTAAAAGCTTGAAATAATGTTATAGTGCATTTAAAGAACAATATCCTTTTAAAGAACTAGACAAGTGTAAAAGCTTGAAATAATGTTATAGTGCATTTAAAAATAGTGAAATCAAGGGAACATACGCGTTCAATCCAAAGAGTCGCGGGTTGACATATACATGTTGATATAACAATGGAGAAGACTTGAACTTGAAAGCATTTTGATAAATGTTCACAGGACGACGGTTATAGGAATAGAACCAGCGAATCATGAATGTGTACAATCAAAAAGTCACTGGTTGACAGTTGATGGCTTATGGATTTTCATAATCATACTATTTAGTTTTGATAATATTACACAATATTAATAGATATATAGATGTGTTTCATATTGCATATTTCATAACACTGTATATGAGCTTTGTTGTGTTCGAGAAATATTTCAGGATATCAACCGACACAAGCCTATCATGGAAGATGGAGGATATTGAGCTAAACGGCAAATCTATTAGAGGTTAGAGGATAATGGACTAGAGCTACTCAATGAACAAATTCAAGCTCAAGAAGTTAAGAAGCCAAAAGTC
Organism: Agapanthus africanus; assembly: GCA_030015575.1. NCBI lineage: Eukaryota > Viridiplantae > Streptophyta > Magnoliopsida > Asparagales > Amaryllidaceae > Agapanthus > Agapanthus africanus. Next base: position 308,161,684 of record CM057339.1, read on the forward strand.
CAAGTTTAAAGAATTCAAGAATCGAAGAAATTAAGAGTTCGAGCTACAAGTGTAATCTTTAGGAAATCGATGTAAATACTTCGTGGTTTATGATATTAGCATGAAAAAGCTCAAACACACACACTTTTTCATGCATGAAACTTTTGGGCAAAACTTGGTAAAGCTTTTCATTCAAAATGATTTTCAATTTCAAGTTAAAAATTTTTAGTGCATTTCTTCTTTAGACGTCTGTCCAAGTCTTTTTCAGACGTCTGTATACTATTGCAAAACGTACATAAGTTTTAAAATGTCAGTTTCTTACTTCAGAACAAACATCTGAAGCTTATAAGAACAAATGTCTGTCAATACTTTTTTAGACGTCTGGTTATTCTCTGTGTTTTCATTGCCTTAAATTTTTTTGATAGAACAAACTTCTGTCAATCTTCTTCATATGTCTGATTGTTCTTTGTATTTTCATTGCTTTAAAACTTTTGAGGGAACAAACGTCTGAACCTATTGGGCACAAACGTCTGAAGGTTAAAATCTTTGAAAAAATTTTCTTCTTCAGACGTGTGTCACTTGTTCTTCAGACGTCTGTTCGTTCTCTGTACTTTCTTTGGCCATATTTTGAAAACCATGGCGAACGTCTGAAGCTCATGACAACAAACGTCTGAGACTATTTTTGTATGAAAATTTTACCGTTACAGTGCATTTAATGCTATAACGACTAGTTTTATTTTGACTTCAGATGTCTGTTCTGTAGGGTTTTCTTAACACCTTTATTAGGGTTTAGAAGCATCATACATGCTATAGCAATAAAATTTTGAGGTGCTAAGCAAACTATACAAAGAATCGAACTAGAATATATGAAGAACTATTAATAGTATCAATAATTAAGAGTTAAGTTATACTAAGTGATGAGACTACAACCTTTGTAGACCTCTTTGGAAGACTCCTTAGCTTTGAAAAGGTTCGCTTGATCAACTCCTCGTCCACGACGATCCACCCGAAGCACTTTGCTCTAAGCTTGATGCTTCCTTCGATCTTTGAAAAACTTGAAGCACAACACCCTACACAAGATAGCTAAGGTTTTGTAGGATGATGAAGTGGTTGCTATTCTTATTTAATACCTTTTCTTTTCTTTCTCTAACTCTATTTTAACATTTAAAAGAGAGCTAGGGTTTTTGAGGAAGAAGATGGCTCTCTCTTTTCTTTTGGAATGATAATGATAATAATGTAAAAAGAAAAATGAGAGAGAGAGATATCTTATCATAACCATAACTATAGTTAAAATAATATCTAGATATTTCAATTTAGGTCAAAAGGCAAAAGGAAATGAAACCATGGTTGAGTTAAATTCAACCATGGAAATGTGTAGAAAAGTGTGGAAAGAATGACTCATAAATCTTTTCTTTTGCCTTTAAACTTTATTGAAAATATCCATATATATATTACTGTATCTACAATATGATTCTTATATTGCCATCCTCTTTGTATCATCAACCATGATACTTTTCATGTATGTATGTATGCACATAATCATGTACATATACGTGCATGTATCCATAAGAAGAAAAGGATTTAAATAAATAATATAAAAGCCAATATTAAATCAACACTTGATTTAATAAATTGGTCATATCTTATACGACCTGACTAATATTAAATGCCCGATTAAAATACAGTATCATATACTAGTATTTAATCGAGGCTCCGCACATATCTCATATGTGCACCACTTCGTTCCGCCAGAGCCGAGAAACTTCTATGTGGGACTCTAAAACTCGTCAATACGCCAGCAGTAGATGATGATCATATCAAACACCTACAAGCCGCAAGCGGTCAGCTAAACGTAACGGCCACCCAGGTATTGAGCGATCAGAATAAGAACAAGCGAACCTGTCAAAACTCCTGTCAATCCATCCGGCAACACTAACTGTACATTCCGGTCTCTTCGTCAGATATGCTGCATATCGAGTCTAGGGATGGAATCGTCGACCCCAATAACTCAATAAGTCATGCCGGTATATGGTCTATAATAGATCGAGAAACTTACTGATAACACTTATCAGTAATATCTCAGCAGCCCTGGCCAGGGATTTCCCGTTATAGCCAATCATGCACAGCACAGCATCAACCCCCAATACCGGGAGAGACGAAACCCCTCCTATCGCTCACTGCCTCCACATGTCTCGAGACTATACCTAAAATCCACCTGTTTGTACGACTCAGTAGAGCCACAGTAGGGTGGAGATCAAAGTACAGTGGGAGGACACACAAGACTCTATGACGATCTCGGGTCTACAGACTAACCTGTACCAGTGTCACCTGAGAACTGCTATCCGACGTATGATATAATACCATATAGGAGTTCTCGGTGAGTCCGTTCAGTGTACCCAGTCTCACTGAGCACCCGTATACTATCTTCGGTGTCAACACACAAGACGGATATGGGATCATCCATCGCCCATCATATGGAAGAAGAATGATATACGCTAGTCTAAACTGGAATATCGATGCCCTGTCTCGATATACCTACGACTAGGAACATTTCAAGGATATGCTTATAAACTACAGATGTCCCACTAGTATGATCCACATCATAATGCCAGTAGTCAAGCCAATATCCTTAGGGCTTTATCAACATGCACCAAATGAATATAAACATGATCAAGTGAACATATGATAAAGCAAAACCAGATAGCATACTATCATATCGAGCAAGACCGTCCCCCGAATATATATATCTATATACATATCAGTACATACACTATCTCATAATGGCCTCTAGGGCATACATATATCCAACAATCTCCCACTTGCACTAAGGCCAATTATTGGCATATCTCATACCCAACATCTCAAAAAGTCGCTCATGCTGCGGCTGAGGGAGGGCCTTGGTGAATGGATCCGCAGCGTTGTTCTTTGTGTCTACTCTCTTAATCTCGATCTCGCGGCGATCGACTATCTCTCGGATCACATGATATCGCCTCAGGATGTGTCTGGACTTCTGATGGGACCTGGGCTCTTTGGCCAACGCCATAGCCCCATTATTGTCACAATACAGAGATATTGGATCAATAATGGTTGGAACTACTCCTAGATCCGCGATGAACTTTCTCATCCAGACGGCTTCCTTGGCAGCATCATTTGCAGCAATATATTCAGCTTCCATCATTGAGTCTACAACGGTATCCTGTTTGGAACTCTTCCAACTCACCATCCCTCCATTGAGGGTAAATGCAAACCCTGAGATAGACTTGCTGTCATCGTTGTCACTCTGGAAGCTCGAATCGGTAAAGGCCTCCATTTGGAGATCCCCATTACCATATATTAAGAACAATTCTTTAGTCCTTCGCAAGTACTTAAGAATGTTCTTTACAGCAATCCAGTGATTCTCCCCTGGGTTAGATTGATACCTGCTTACTACACTAAGTGCATAAGCAACATCAGGGCGTGTACATAACATTGCATACATTATCGATCCTACTGCCGAAGCATAGGGAATAATGCTCATGCGAGCTCTCTCTATATCAGACTTTGGGCAATCGTCTTTTGAGAGAGTGACTCCGTGGCAAGCGGGTAAGGCACCCCGCTTGGAGTCTTCCATACTAAATCTCTTTAGGATGGTGTTTATGTACTTGGTTTGGGACAATCCCAATAACCGTTTGGATCTATCCCTATAGATCCGTATACCCAATATGTATGTGGCATCTCCCAGGTCCTTCATGGAGAACCTTTGTGATAAGAATGATTTGACCGACTGTAGCATAGGAATGTCATTTCCTATCAGAAGTATGTCATCTACGTACAATACGAGGATTGCGACATTTCTTCCTACAGTCTTCTTATAAACACAAGGTTCATCTGGATTTTTGATGAAATCAAACTCTTTGATAACATCATCAAAACAGATGTTCCAACTCCGTGATGCCTGCTTTAATCCATAAATGGATTTAAGTAGCTTACATGCTTTACCGCTGCTCCCACTATCAATGAATCCCTCTGGCTGATCCATATAAACGCATTCCTCTAAATCACCATTTAGGAATGCAGTTTTAACGTCCATCTGCCAGATTTCATAGTCTTAGTGAGCAGCAATAGCAAGTAGGATCCGAATGGATTTAAGCATGGCTACCGGAGAGAAAGTCTCGTCATAGTCCAAACCTGGTCTTTGACGAAAACCTTTCGCTACCAACCTTGCCTTATAGGTCTCTACCTGTCCATCTACACCGATCTTTCTTTTAAAGATCCATTTGCATGCCACGGGTTTTTATCCCGGAGGGTACATCTTCCAAAGTCCATACTTTGTTGGTGTACATGGACTCCATTTCGGATCTCATGGCATCCAGCCAATTCACAGAGTCACCACTCGTGATAGCCTGATGAAAGCTGGAAGGATCATCATCATCCATGATGCAATCTTCTCTATCACCATCAACGAGAAAACCGTAGTATCTCTCCGGTGGGCGAGAAATCCTACCAGATCTACGGAGTGGCTGAGGTTCATTAGATTCTGTTATAACTTCAGGTTCAGCCAAGTTGTCATTTGTAACTTGTGTTTCTAGAACTTCTTCTAGATCTACCACATTGCCATTTGTATTGTTTGAAAAAATCTCATCTTCTAAAAAGGTGGCATACTGAGAAACAAACACTTTTTGTTCCTCTTTGTGGTAAAAAAGATACCCAAACGAATGTTTAGGATATCCTACAAATATACATTTGACTGATCGTGTCTCGAGTTTGTCTGGATTCTGCTTTTTAACAAAAGCCGGACAACCCCAAATCTTAACTCTTTTAAGAGATGGTTTCTTCCCATGCCATATCTCATATGGAGTGGTAGACACGGTCTTGGTTGGAACTTTGTTTAACAGAAAAGCTGCTATTTCCAATGCATGCCCCCAAAACGAGAGAGGTAACTCAGCATCACTCATCATGGATCGTACCATATCTAATAGGGTACGGTTCCTTCGTTCTGGCACACCGTTGTGCTGTGGTGTGTAAGGTGGAGTGAGCTGAGAGAGAATCCCATTCTCTTTTAGGAAGTCTAAGAACTCAGTACTTAAGTACTCTCCACCTCGATCTGATCGAAGTATCTTGATACTCTTTCCTGTTTGGTTTTCTACTTCATGTTTATACTCCTTGAATTTCTCGAAAGCTTCAGATTTATGTTTTATCAAATATACATGACCAAATCTTGAGAAATCATCAGTAAAAGTTATGAAGTATGAAAAACCGCCTCTTGCATGTGTAGACATTGGTCCGCATACATCACTATGTATGAGGCCTAGGAGCTCAGTAGCTCTTTCTCCATGTCCTGTAAACGGGGTTTTGGTCATTTTACCTTTGATACAAGACTGGCAAGTTGCATAAGATTTATACTCAAATGAATTTAAATATCCATCTTTATAAAGCTTGTTTAGTCTTGTTTCATTAATATGACCAAGTCTACAATGCCAAAGAAAAGCTTCATTTATCTCTAAAAATTTTCTTTTATTTTTGTGTTGTACGTTGAAAACTGTGTGTTGATTAAGGACGTATATCCCGTTATTTAATGTACCACAACCAATCAACTCTTGATTCAGTCTAATGTTCATAACATTGTGTTGCACAGCAAAATGATACCCTTCATTGTCTAACAAGGAAACAGATATAATATTACAAAGCATACTTGGTACAAAATAACACGGGTTCAAAACCAATATACAACCCGAAGGCAAACCTAGGTGATACTCTCCTACTGAAACTGCATTTACATTGGAACCATTTCCAACTTGGAGAGTATGATCACCTGTCTTCAGAACTCTGCTATTTCTCAACGCCTGCACAGAATTGCAAATATGAGAACCCGAACCGGTATCCAATACCCAGGAAGCAGAATTAATAGAAAAACAGTTTTCAATTATGAACACACCTGAAGCTGAAGCATCACCATGCTTCTTCTTGAGTGCTAGGTACTCAATACAGTTCCTCTTCCAGTGTCCCGTCTTCTTGCAATGGAAACATTCACCTTTCTCTGATGCCCCAACCTTGGACTTGCCTTTTCCCTTCACCTTTTTGACTCCACCCTTAGGTTTGGTGGGTTTCTTCTTCATCTTTCCCTTTCCCTTGGCCTTAGCCTTTGGGTAAGATGAGGAGGATTGCCCAACAGACATAACGGGAGTCTTCACTGACTTCAGTGTGCTCTCTGCACTCCTTAACATATTAAGGAGTTCAGGTAGTTCCTTCTCCATGTTGTGCATGTTGAAGTTAATGATGAACTGAGCAAAGGTGGAGGGGGGAGACTGTAGAATAATATCTGTATACTGTTCATTGTCCATTGTCCACCCAAGGTCCTCAATCTCTTCTATGAGAGCTATCATTTTCAGAACATGGTCTCCTACTGCTGTGCCAGCGGTCATGCGCATCTGAAACAGTTTCTTAGACGCTTCGTATCGTAATATGCGGGATTGCTCTCCATACAACTCTTTTGTGTTGAGAAATATGGCTTTTACGTCCATATTCTCGTGCTGCTTCTGATGTGTGTTATCCATCGATGCAAGCGCGAGGCATTTTGCCGTGGCATAGTCAGCGTCCCATGTCTTGTGGATTTCCTTATCCGCAACTGAAGGTTTAGGACCTAGGGGGGCAAGGCTGGAGCTGTGAGGACATATGATACTTTATCATAAGTCAAGGCTATATTTAAATTCCTCAGCCAGTCTTTATAGTTGGTCCCATTCAGCTTGTTTTTATCTAATAGAAGCTTAAGTCCTGTCATGGGTATCTGCCATTAAGAGAGAGAAAAGAATACACTTAGCGAATGCTCTTGCAAAGATCAGATTGGTTATTATCTTGTCTAATCGATGTCTCCCACTGTTTTTATCAAATTTTCTTTAAAACCTTTTAAAAAGAAAACTAGCCGGGATTAATTACATTCTACAACTTCGCCAACCTCTCAGCCAGGCCAGTGCCGGTACTCGAGGGAGGTTCCCCGTGCTTTCGCACGGACCTAATTAAAGTAAATCTCGTCTTCCCAGAGGCGTAGCCCCGTTTGGCACCTTTCTAGACACCTACCGAGTCAGCTAATTGTAAAGTGCAAAATTCTCCCGGGAGCAACATTTGCTCGCAGTGGGATCGGGATCCTATTATCATATAGTAGGTATACAATCTCATTTGTAATTTTCAACTCTTGAAATTCCCGATATGATTTTTACCCCTAGTACTTATGACCTTAACTAAAGTCAACATATCATAAGTACTAGTCAAGTTCTTCCCGTCATTTCGTGATTAACTAGACCCACTCATATGACCCTTAACTAAAGTCAACATAATCATATGAATGTCTTAACTAATCTGCATCATATGCAGGGTAGGAAGACATCACTCAGCTACCGTTCACTGCGCCTTAACTAAAGTCAAAATACGCAGCACGAATACTAAGTACTCTGCTTCCTAAAATGACGGAGGGTGGCGGATAGTTTTTAAGAAAACTTTTGACGCTTTGAACTTGATATCATTGTAGAATCTAATGGGTTTAAAAAGGAGTGGCTTAAGCTCCGCATTTTGAAACTTGCTTTTTATAAAAAAGGCCGAGTGTGTTTCAAATCTGATTCTACAATATCCTTTTAGGTTCATTTATCTTTTACATTAATCTCATTAATGTAGTCCCATCATTTAAATCCTAAGCCATTACAGAGAGAAACGAAAATATAACGTACACTTATGCCACTCACATTCGTCACAGTGTCCTGATATGCACCGTTAGGTTACTTAACTAACGGCATACCGGGACGGGGCTAGTGCGGGTGTAAAACATAAGTAACGTCTAATATATATCATATATATATATAATATTTCATTCGTCTCAGACATGTATTAAAAGATCACATCAGATAATGAAAACAGCAGAAGCACATAAAAGATATCTAGGAGGTCCGTATTTTATATTTAGCCAGCAATAAAAATACGGATTCCACGGTCGCAATAAATAGCCAAGCCCACACCCCTAGACCCCTACGAGAGCGGCAAGCGACCCTACCAATTCTGGAGTTTAGGAGACCCGGTCTCGACTCCTCGAGATGGCCTCCCACTGAACCCAAGAACCCGGTCACTTGTGCCCTCCACCTTGGGTCTGTCCTAATGCGGAAAAGTAAATAATATACAACACTGGTGACAACAACCTCACCCCGGAAGTGCCCCAAATAAAAGAATATTACATACAAATTAATTTTACATGAATTAAAAGAATACTCTCATCTCACATAAAAAAAAAAAGAAAACCCCCGGCTATTCATTGCGACAATCCTGCATATCAAATCTCATCGACACATAATATAAAATATCATCAACGTAAGTAAGTATGCATACACCGATCGTCATTGATGTATAGCAACGAAAACCGGTAATACATACTACACTTACGGTCACAGAGAAATAAAATGGGAAAAATACAACAATTGGAATCTTTAACTGCCTTTAGACAACACAAATCCGGAATATCATATATACAAGATTTCATGCCTAAATAATGTAAAGCTCGCATTTGGGTCTCATTCAAGAAAAGACCTTTTCAAAACAAACCGGATAATTCAACAAGATTTCAGTTTATCCCGAGACCGAACTGCTAGATTTACACGCAACAAACAAATTTGTAGATTTCAATTATTGTATCACATACTATTAAACTAAGCGACGTTGAAACATCCGATCAAACGATTTAAACAACCACAGACTGCTCTGAAAGCTCAACACCTGAGCAGATTCTAAAAAAAACAGTAACATCAGAAAACATATATGGGCCAGCACAAGAAAATACGGCCCATGAATCAACTATACCACCGAGGAACCGCCGCAACAAGCCTCTTGGGCCGCGGTTCCGCGGCCGTATAGTCGATTTAGGGGATCGTTTTTCTGGTGAGCCCATATATTTCCCTGCTTAATTTTTTACATATTTTTAATTTGAAAAATTCCAGGTTTTAAAAAAATTTCCAGAGAGCACCCCCCGGGTGTCGTTTTTCGTCCGTTCGATGTTTTCAACGTCGTTTAGGTTACCACAAAGCTCTAACTTGGCTCTGATACCACTGTAGGGTTTTCTTAACACCTCTATTAGGGTTTAGAAGCATCATACATGCTATAACAATAAAATTTTGAGGTGCTAAGCAAACTATACAAAGAATCGAACTAGAATATATGAAGTAACTATTAATAGTATCAACAATTAAGAGTTAAGTTATACTAAGTGATGAGACTACAACCTTTGTAGATCTCTTTGGAAGACTCCTTAGCTTTGAAAAGGTTCGCTTGATCAACTCCTCGTCCACGACGATCCACCCGAAGCACTTTGCTCTAAGCTTGATGCTTCCTTCGATCTTTGAAAAACTTGAAGCACAACACCCTACACAAGATAGCTAAGGTTGTGTAGGATGATGAAGTGATTGCTATTCTTATTTAATACCTTTTTTTTTCTTTCTCTAACTCTATTTTAACATTTAAAAGAGAGCTAGGGTTTTTGAGGAAGAAGATGGCTCTCTCTTTTCTTTTGGAATGATAATGATAATAATGTAAAAAGAAAAATGAGAGAGAGAGATATATCTTATCATAACCATAACTATAGTTAAAATAATATCTAGATATTTCAATTTAGGTCAAAAGGCAAAAGGAAATGAAACCATGGTTGAGTTAAATTCAACCATGGAAATGTGTAGAAAAGTGTGGAAAGAATGACTCATAAATATTTTCTTTTGCCTTTAAACTTTATTGAAAATATCCATATATATATTACTTTATCTACAATATGATTCTTATATTGCCATCCTCTTTGTATCATCAACCATGATACTTTTCATGTATGTATGTATGTATGCACATCATCATGTACATATGCATGCATGTATCCATAAGAAGAAAAGGATTTAAATAAATAATATAAAAGCCAATATTAAATCAACACTTGATTTAATAAATTGGTCATATCTTATACGACCTGACTAATATTAAATGCCCGATTAAAATACAGTATCATATACTAGTATTTAATCGAGGCTCCGCACATATCTCATATGTGCACCACTTCGTTTCGCCAGAGCCGAGAAACTTCTATGTAGGACTCTAAGACTCGTCAATACGCCAGCAGTAGATGATGATCATATCAAACACCTACAAGCCGCAAGCGGTCAGCTAAACGTAACGGCCACCCAGGTATTGAGCGATCAGAATAAGAACAAGCGAACCTGTCAAAACTCCTGTCAATCCATCCGCAACACTAACCGTACAGTCCGGTCTCTTCGTCAGATATGCTGCATATTGAGTCTAGGGATGGAATCGTCGACCCCAATAACTCAATAAGTCATGCCGGTATATGGTCTATAACAGATCGAGAAACTTACTGATAACACTTATCAGTAATATCTCAGCAGCCCTGGCCAGGGACTTCCCGTTATAGCCAATCGTGCACAGCACAACATCAACCACCAATACCGGGAGAGACGAAACCCCTCCTATTGCTCACTGCCTCCACATGTCTCGAGACTATACCCAAAATCCACCTATTTGTACGACTCAGTAGAGCCGCAGTAGGGTGGAGATCAAAGTACAGTGGGAGGACACACAAGACTCTATGACGATCTCGGGTCTACAGACTAACCTGTACCAGTGTCACCTGAGAACTGCTATCCGACGTATGATATAATACCATATAGGAGTTCTCGGTGAGTCCGTTCAGTGTACCCAGTCTCACTGAGCACCCGTATACTATCTTCGGTGTCAACACACCAGACGGATATGAGATCATCCATCGCCCATCATATGGAACAAGAATGGTATACGCTAGTCTAAACTTGAATATCGATGCCCTGTCTCGATATACCTACGACTAGGAACATTTCAAGGATATGCTTATAAACTACAGATGTCCCACTAGTATGATCCACATCATAATGCCAGTAGTCAAGCCAATATCCTTAGGGCTTTATCAACATGCACCAAATGAATATAAACATGATCAAGTGAACATATGATAAAGCAAAACCAGATAGCATACTATCATATCGAGCAAGACTGTCCCCCGAATATATATATCTATATACATATCAGTACATACACTATCTCATAATGGCCTCTAGGGTATACATATATCCAACATGTTCTTCTGCCTAAGCCGTAATAAATGGATGTACTTGAATGTTTTTGTGTGGTGTTTAAAAGGGACTCTTGTGTAGTTATCGCATAGCAACAATTCTGAAAAATTACATTCATTTTCTTGAGTTCATCTTCACCCAACAGAAGAAAAAGAAAACATTTGAGCTTTAATTGAAAATCAAATACTTCATTGAAGTATTCTAGAGTTTTGATTGTAAACTTTTGAGAAAGTATCTTGAATTGCAATCTTCTTCTTTTTCTCTCTTGGTGTGAAATCTCTTAAGTGCAAGAAAGTTCTTGTAAGTGAGGAGAAATCTTGTGAAGAAGTCTCTCGTGTGTCGAGTGACATGTTGTTACGAGTGCGCAACATATTTGTCTCATCGAAGACGTGATTAAGTGGAACAGGCTCGTACAACTAAAGAAAGAGGACTAAGAGAACTCCCGAATCTCTATAAAATCGCTCTTGTTTGTGTTTGATTATCTCTAACCATCTCTTATATTTGCTAGCTATAATTGCGTTTAATTTTATTTGCAAGTAGTTTATTAATTTGTGGGAATTGTTAGTATAATCCTATTCACCCCCTATAGGATTATTTCAATTGGTATCAGAGCAAGGTGCTCTTTTTTGTTAGGATTAAAAACTAGAGAGATCCTATGGCCTCATTTTCTTCACATAGTATGGGACACTTCCAATCCATCACTAAACCACGATACTTTGATGGTATTAACTTTACCATTTGAAAAGTTAAGATGGAGTCATTTTTAGAATCACAAGGTATGTGTAAAGACACCTTTTTGAAGGAGTATGAATTACCCACCATCGATGATGATAGTTGGAGTATAGTAGATAAAAAGGCTTATGAAGATGATCATAACGCCAAGTTTGCTTTCGTTTCTTGCCTTAACGAAAATGATTTGGCTCAAGTTATAAAATGTAAAAGTGCTTTTTCTATGCGAAAATTTTTATTGGTTGCTCATAAAGGGAGTTCCAATGTTAAAAGGGCCAAAATTGATCTTTTGAAAACGGAGTATGAAAATTTTCGAATGCTGCCCGATGAAAAATTGATGATATGCTTAGTCATTTTATTTGCATCACTAATACTCTGGACTCTTTGTTAGATGATCCCATGAAGAATGAAGAAAAGGTAAGGAAGATACTTCGACCACTCACCAAGAAATGGCAAATAAAGGAGACTGCTCTTGTCGGGGCCCGGTTCTTACTCACGGAACAAAGTGCCACGCCAAGTGTCATGTTTAAGTAGGCAGGGGCCACCTCTTGAGTCTGTGGGACCCACTGTAGAACAATGGGGAATCTTCGGAATACATTCTGAAAGAGAGCAGATCTATACTATAAATGGAATGCTACCACTCTTCAATACAGAGGCGCCTTTAAGTGAACCGGCACTACAGGAGCTTGAGAACTCCGTAGTTAAGCATGCTTGAGCCAGGGAAGTTCTGGGATGGGTGACCTCCTGGGAAGTGGCCCCTGGTCGGGTCCGGTTCGTCCCGAAGGACAAAACCGTGCGGCTTTGGCCAGAGCGGACAATACTCTCTGTATTGGGGGTGGGGAGTGACAGAATGGTATCAGAGCTGGTTCCTCAATAGTAGATCTGTGGTTCGAGGACGAACCATTGTTCAAAGGTGGGGAGAATGTCGGGACCCGGTTCTTGCTCACGGAACAAAGTGCCAACCCAAGTGTCATGTTTAAGTGGGCGGGGCTACCTCTTGAATCCGTGGGGGCCACCTCTTGAGTCCGTGGGAAAGTACTCTAATGCTAAACAAAAAATTGCTAGTTTTGAAAAAAAAAGTTTTTCTATTAAATCTTGTGGTTGTGAAAGTTTAAAATCCGAGAACGAAAAACTTTCAAGTAAAATTGCTTCTTTAATTAGTTCTCTCAATGATGCTAATTTCAAAAGTGAGAGACTTACTTCCACATTTACTTCACTCAAAACTAAGTATGACTTCTTGACTATCACTCATAATACTATGCTGCTTGATGTTGTGTCACGTCTTGCTTCCCAAGATACCAAAATTTCAGGAGGTAACTCGACCAGCCATGCTACCTACTATAAGGAAATATTCTCATAGTCACATTACAGTTGTCAATCAGTAATCAAGAACAATAATATAACTATCTATCTCTAAACATGTCTGATGGAGACTGTGATCTCCTTCAGATGTCATCCTCCGTCGATCCTGTGATGGCGGTCTTTGCCGGTTGAGATTTGGTTTGGGAGTTGTTGAGCGTGTAGATCTCAATAGGTTGGCGTTGATGCCGAGCTATCTGCAAAAGAAGTCCTGGGGTGGATGACCGCCGTAGGACCCTCCGACGATCAAGTTAGTGTCGGGGAATAAGTGCAGAGTAACGACGTATTGGAATGAGTTCGAGTTACCTGATTCGTCTGAGAGGGGTATATATAGTGGTCGTGTGGAGCGAGCAGACACGAGATCATCGCCGTCAGTTACGCCCCAGCATTAACCTCGCATTTAATGGCGGGATGCGCCCATTAACGGGGGGATACGCTAGCATGGGATGCGGAACGTGGGGAGGCGGATATCTCACCCTGGCGATACGCGGAGCCGTTGCGGGGATGCATGGGATCCGTGCTCTTGATTGATCGGGGAAACCGAGGAAGCTCAGTCCGTTAGGAGCTCGGAAACGAGCAGGAAGGCCGAGGAAGCTTGGCATGTCAGGAGTTCGGAGACGAGCTGGGAGGCCGAGGAAGCTCGGCATGTCAGATGGCTCGGAGACGAGCAAGAAGACCGAGGAAGCTCGGAGACGAGCTATTGGTAGTTTGCTAGGTGAAGGTGGAAAGTACTCGGAGAGGTCTCCTGAAAGGTCGGATACTTCCTCGAGACGAGGTCCCGAGGAATGCCCCTAATGTAACTCATTTATTCCACTTCCGTAGCCTTCGGGACATGTCATCCGCCACGTGTCGTAATCTGAGTAAATACCACTTGTGAGCATCATTATTAGCCCCCTACTCTCGTTCCGATCTATTTATGGGACGGGTCGAGAGTGGCCTGCTCGGTTTTTCTTTGGCTCAGTTTGACACTGAGAGTGGACCGAGCAGCGCACTTGTGAGGAGGACTTTTAGATCCGTTTCTTTGCAGGGCAGAAATCTACCCGCTGCGAATGGACCGAGCAGGAAGCTACTCGGTCGCCTAGATGTCGAGGGCTTTGGATCCACAGTATTGATGGGCAGAAAGATACCCACTGCGGATGGACCGAGCATGAAGCTATTCAGTAGCCTCATGAGGAGGGCTTTAGATCCACAACATTGATAGGCATGAAGCTACATGGCCATGAAGCTACCCACTGCAGATGGACCGAGCAGGAAACTACTCGGTGGCCTCATGAGGAGGCTTTTGATCCACAACGTAGTTGGGTGGAAAGCTACCCACTGCGGATGGACCGAGCAGAAAGCTACTCGGTGGCCTCGTGAGGAGGGCTTTAGATCCACAGCATTTATGGGCATGAAGCTACCCACTGTGGATGGACCGAGCAAGAAGCTACCCAGTGGCCTCATGAGGAGGGCTTTTGGATCCACAGCGTTGTCGAGCAGGAAGCTACCCACTGCGGATGGACCGAACAGGAAACTGCTCGGTGGCCTCGTGAGGAGAGCTTTTGATCCACAGCGTAGTTGGGCAACCTACTGCAGATGGACCGAGCAGGAAACTACTCGGTGGCCCCGTAATGAGGGCTTTTGATCCACAGCGTAGTCAGGAAGGAAGCTACCCACTGCAGATGGACCGAGCAGGAAGCTACCCGATCGCCTCGCGAGGGCTTTAGTTCCACAGCGTTGTTGGGCAGGAAGCTACCCACTGCGGATGCTACCCGTTGAAGAAATCATTCCCCGTTTTGCTGCACACTTAGTGAACCCTGATCTCATGGATGCACAGTGTGACACAGTGATGTACGAGTTTATGGCCCGCAAGGGGTCTCCTCTTCCCGCCAGCTCTATATGGTTTTGCATGATCTTTCTCGCCGTTCTCGATGACGTTCCTTCTCATCCGGCGGAGACGACTTTAGCGATGCTCGACGCGGCGGAGGAAAAGGTCAACTGCTTCCAGAATGCTGGTCTGATCACAAAGCCTTTAGGGGACCGCTCCGTCCACCTGTTGAGTCAGATACGGGCTCGATGGGTTGTCATGTCTTTTTTTGCCGAAGAGCACGGCGTTGATAGGTGGAGAGCGACTTTTCGCAAGAATCGTCGTTTTGAAAAGGCAGAGAGGGCCGAGAGAGAGTTAGATAATTTTGTAATTCGTTTCATCAATTCCTGTAGTCCTGATCCCGTGTTTGGTGATCTTTTCCCCGTGGAATAAAATGTTTATTCAAATGCATGTTTTTTATTGTTGCCTAATGAATATTTCACCTCCAACAAATGTCCTTCCACTGACTGCTCGTTTAAACTTATGCGCACCTTGCATGTGCGCACATGTTTTGCACGTGCATATGGCAAGCGTATGCGCACGTGCTTTGCACGTGCATTTCGCACTTGGGAATTTCTGCGAAGTGCAAATGTCAATGATGCACACAGATGGCTTTATACTTATTCTTGCCTCAAGTGCGCGCTTGATTTGGATACGCCTATAAACATGTGCGAACAAATGCCCCACCCACCGATTGCGTGCATGTGATCTATGCACATGGTGCGAATGGTGCCAAGCAGTCCACCGTCGGATTTGCCTTAAAAAAGGTCGCACCCCGGGATTCAAACCATTTTTTACCCCTATAAAAAAGGTCGCACCCCCTTCTCTGAAGTGCCTCACTTGCGCACTTTAAGAACAGTTCTTTTTGCACACTTGTCTCTCCAGTGCATACGCACTTGTTCGAATCTTTTGCTTACTTTCAGAAGCCTTTGCTTCTTTAAATTTCGAGCGGTAAGTGTGTTGCACACCTCTACCCTTGATCCATTTGCTTAGTGCGCATTTATGGGTTGCGTGCTTGCCCTTAGCTTGTCATTTGCGCACTTGTGGACAATTTGACTTTGACCTTAACTTAAACATTTTAGTCTAAGTATTTTAAAGAAACTTTAAACAATTTTACCCAAGAATTCTCGTGGAGTTTCTTAACTATGTAGTTAAGACTCCCACAGTTCGTCATTCACGAGATATTTCATGATTGCGATTTTAACGCACCTTTTTTCTTTTAGCCTTTTAGGTACAATAGCATATCCATCAGACTTTGGTTATGAGCGTCAAGAGAATTTGCGTCCGGATGAACAGACAAAGCAAGAGATCTTTCAAATGATACGAGCTCACGATGCTCCATAACAATATCTACATCTATGGGCTGGATGGTATAATAGTACAGGGCCGGGTTAGCTTTCAATGTGAGGCGCCCTCTAATCCTTTGGGGTCTATCCAGTACACAGAGCTTTCAACGACTGCTTTCATGGCGGAGGTGGAAAACTAGACAGCTTGCAATAGGTTGCAGCCATCCATAGAAGAAGTGACGACAACGACACCGGTAGATCTTCTGGGACGTCGGATGAGCCAGGATGAGGCCAGACTGTGGAGAATACCTTATCATGTGGCATCCCGAAATATTTGGTCGGCTATGTCGGCTAGGCCAGGTTCATCTTATCGACGGAGAGAACTCTATTGGAGCGCACCGGGCTTTATGGAGCGGTCTATGCTTCACTGTTCGAGTACCCCAAGATTGGGCCCCGGTGGGTGAAGTCCTTCAGACAAGCACCTTTATCATGTCCGACAGGGAGGCATCTATCTCTTTGTTAGAATTCCAGCATATATTTGGGCTGCCAATCATGGGAGAACATGACGAGAAGGTAGTACCCTATGATAAATTTGTCTTTGCTGCAGGCTCGGCTGCTGCGGATTTGACAGACGACAATGCAATAGCTCTCCTACGACCGGGTCTTAAGAAGGTGCGAGCCATTTTTGAGGAGATGCACTATGCCTCTGGACAAGAAGGGGTTACTTTTAAGTTTTTATCGCTATATTTGTGCACCCGAATGTCCTTAGGGCCGATACGACAGGCACGCAAACATGAGAAACCCCTTTTAGTCTACGCATGCAGGGGAAAGAATCCGCGGCGATGGAGGACTACTTCCATCCTAGCACATCCCCTTATGATTTTAAGGACACTGGCGCTCCAGGGATCGATCGGAACTCTTTTATAGCTTTCATAAGCCTATGATTGAGCTGGTTCGCGATCCTTGTTCATCCTAGACTGATGCGGGCCTCTGTTTTCTACCCCGCAGATCGTATAGCTTCCGGTGCAAGGCTGGTCATCGGTATCGCCGAGTTACATTCTTATATAAGGGACTCATCGAAATGGCCACCTCAGACCCAGAGGAGGAGCATGTGTATATGTCGTTGCACTATTTCGGCGCATGGATCCACCTGCATGTAAACAGGACGTACAGTGAGCGTGTACAACCGATGTTCTTTGACATGGGTCTATTTCCCATGGTGATGAAACTCGTCGAGGCTGCAAGGATCAAACCAAACAAAGACATTTGTCGGTTGTGCCTCTACCCCTTCAATATCCGAGAGCATAGGCAAATCTATTTTGATAATTGGGTGCTTATGACGCATCACCCCACTGGTCAACCCCTGCTAGATATATCAAGAGGGTAATTTGAGCTTGTCAAATAGGGTTATCGCTTATCTTTATTCGATCCGACCCGGTTTCCTGGTGTACAAACGGAGCAACGATGTCGCCTACAGGCCATATAGCCCTCATCGCTTCTCCCGGCAATTTGGGTATGACCAAGGCGTTCCACTCCAAGCTTTCCGTTGCTAACCCGCTTTTATGAAGGAGTCTGCGAAGAACGTCATTCACCACTTTATGAGACTGAACACTGGATCTCGCTTCGCAATTCCCGATCCGGACCGTGTTCCTTGACTATTATTGGCTTTTCGATCGTGGTATTCATCATCTATGGCCGGGGTCATTGAGGGGTCATCGACCACGAGCAGCATGTCTTCCTTGGTCGTTAGGGTGCGATGAAGGCAACGAAACCTGGCTTTCCCTAGAGACCAAGGTCTGCCATTCGTCCTTTCTTGCCTCGAGAAAAGACGCCGGCAGTTTCTCCCGCTGTCCGGGAACTTAGGACAGCTTGCGCTTTCTGAGGCATGCAACCAGAAACTGTTCCTGGCACCAAGAAGAGGATAGTCGCCTATAGGAAGCGAGCTTCATCGCCTATTGCCTCTGGATCTTCCGGCAGGTCACGTCATACTGGCGGCATTTTGCCTGGTGATAGTCCTTTCCCTGAACCGGAAGCAAGGTCATCCATCGGAGATGTCACCGCAGCTGACTCACTCTCCAATTCATAAATCGGGAAGCGCCGGCCGGGGGCACCATTAAGAAAGAAGAGGGTCCTTCAAGCTGACGAAAGACCGTGTCAGGCCAAGACGACCAAGTCTCTATGACGGACGACATTTTAGAGCATGGGACGAACATGGATACCATCTTCCTAGAAACACAAGTTGCGGAAGATGTTGATGTTGTGGCGGCCATAGTAGAGTTAGCAGCCGAGGATGACTATGCTATTCTTCAGGCGGCGCTATCTACCTCCGAACAATTGGCTGAAAGAGAAGCGGAAAAGATACGGGTGCTCGCGGTGACCAGTATATTTCCTCTACCCTTATTCAAGCACTTTTCATGAGAAATGATATTTATCTCATCTCATTTTTTTTAAAGACTACATCATTAGTAGAGCTTCCAAGCCTGTGGGGACTTCAGGCGTAGCCTTGCCGATGGGACCTGAGAGAGATAGGGATTGTTTATGCCCGTGGATTGTATACGGCTGGTTATATGACCCATACCGTAGGGCTAAACATATTGGTTTAGGGATATTTCGGTCCATCGTCATGTATATTATGAAGAATATGTAAGGTAACATATTAGTTTAAGGCTATTTCGGTCCAACGTTCCCGTGTTTGGGATAGATATTAGTTTAAGGACATTTCGGTCCAATACCAGTTTAAGGACATAATGGTCCAACATTCCCGTGTTTGGGACAAATATTAGTTTAAGGACGTAGTGGTTCAATATCGTATAATGCAGAGCATACGACTTTCAGAATTTTGACTCAAGAAGATAGCGAGCGGACACATGCGTCTTCATCTATCATTGACCTAAGTCGCGACTATTCAAGCAAAGTACTTTTCGATGAGTCGGTCGTTTATTGGCCGAAATGGCCTTTCTCCATTCATATCCATGAGCAGGTAAGCTCCACGTTGGTAGAATTTATCTATGATGTACGAGCCTTCATAGTTTGGCTTGAACTTCCTCCGTTTTGCATGATTGGGAATCATCGGTCTTTTAACAACCATCACGAGTTTGCTTTGGCGAAATGTTGTCGGCTGGATTAGTCTTTCATATGATTGCATCATCCTTACCTTCTAAGCTTCCAGATTTTGATGTGGTATAAGACGGGTTGCATCGAAAGCATCAAGCTCCTCGAGCCTAAAATGAGCATTTTCTTCATCCATCAACTCGTAATGAACCGCCACTCGTAAGTGTTGCCTTAGTGCCAAACACCAACGCATATGGTGTTGTGTTTATGGTCGTCTTGAATGTTGTTCGGTACGCCCAAAGAGTTTCATGCAGCCTCTCGTACCAGTCTTTGTTGTTCTTGGACACCGTCTTCTTTATAATCTTTTGTTGAATACTTCAGCTAGACCATTTGGCCCGAGAATTATAGATCGAGGAGTATCTCTAGTCTATCTCGTGTTGCTGTGCGAAATAGCTTATTTTGTGGCTTTTGTTGGATAGTCCATTATCCGAGATTATTTGTCGTGGAGTTCCGAACCGGTAAATGACATGAGTTTTGAGGCAGTGGAGAATATTGTCCGTCTTCACCTCCCTTAGCGGTACCGCTTCTGCCCACTTAGAGAAATGGTCGATTGTTGTTGGTATAAACCGATGTCCTCTGGATGACGCTGGTTCGATAGGGCTGATTATATCCATTCCCCATATCTCGAACGGCCAACTAGCTACTATCGGTTGCAGTGAATTTGGATGCTGATGTATGAAGTCCCCATGTATTTGCACGAGTGACCGCTTCACATATTCAAGGTAGTATTGGATCATCATGGGCCAGTACTAGCCCATCCTTTTTATGTTCAGCTTCATCTTTGGATCTGCTTGATGGGAGCAGCAAAGTCTGTCGTGTACTTCTTGGACGACTTTCTTTACTTCCTTTGGTCCCAAGTATCTTAACCATACGAGGTCGAAGGATCTTTTGTACAAAGTATCATTGACGAAGGCGAACGACTGAGCTCATTTTATGAGCTGGTGTCTAGACGAAGGTGTGCATTGGGATTTGAAGTAGTCAATAAAGGCTCCCCTCCAGTCCCCAACTTCTTCGTTTTCTATTTGGAGAACATCTTTTTCTTCGAGTAGCTCCATCAGAACTTCCGAAGGTATATCTGCTGGCGCCAGGGTCTTGCGGTTTTGGACAATGATCCTTATGTCATCAAGGTCTTCATCGGCCAATTCTTTAGCCAACTTGGCTAACGCATCCGCCTTGCCGTTTTCCGCCCGCAGAACGCTTTTCAGGATATATGAAAGGAATTGGGTCAGCAGCTGCCGCACTCTTTCATCATACCTTATCAGTTCTGATTTGCATGTCTGATAGACATCATTTACTTGATTCTCATATCGATAGCGATCCCATAACCAGCTATCAAAACTTCGTATTTAGCTTCATTATTAGTCCTGAGCTCCGTTAAGAAGAAAGCATTACGCAATATTTCTCCTTGCGGGTTCACGAAAATAAGGCCCATCCCATCTTTAATTAAAGGGGTGTTCTTTCGTTGTTTTATGGAAGATGCTCTATCGAAGTAGAGCTCCCATCAAGACTCATTTTCTTCTTTCTCTTTTTCGACTGCGTCGAATGTGTGTTCATCCGGAAACTCGCAGTTTAGGGAAGAGTCGGCTAGTATCGGATGTTCCGCAAAAAAATCGGCGATGGCTTGTCCTTTCACCGCTTTGAGGAGTCGATATGTTATCGAAAACTCTATCAGTAAGAAGACCCATTTAGCAAGTGTTCCCGTCGGTATAGCCTTTGACATCGGATACTTCAGAGAATCCGCCTTTGATATGAGATGGACCTCATACGTTAAGGCGTAGTGTCTGAGTTCGTTATTGCGAAGATCGGCGCCAAGCGATGCTTTTCGATGGGAGGTAGTTGCTTTCTGCCCCCAGAAGAACTCGACTTAGATAGTAAAGAGCTCTCTCTTTTCCTTGATCGTTCTCTTGTGCCTATAGAGCTATGAACTTTCAAGAGCTATTATATATAGGATAAAGGGTTTTCCCTTAACCGGAGCGGCAAATACCGGTGGATTTTGCAGGTATTGTTTGTTTTCCTCCAATGCGTTTTGACATTTCTGATCCCAGACGAATGGGGTCCCCTTCTTCATCAGATGGTCATAGGGGCGAAATTTTCTGGAGAGGTCGGCTATGAACTTTTCTTGGAGAGATCGCAGTTGTGTGAGGGTTCTTGGCGACGGCATTTCCATAATTGCCTTGATTTTTTAGGGATCGATTTCGATACCTCGGTGGTGAATGATGAAGCCTAGGAATTTTCCAGACGAGATTCAAGCGTGCACTTTAAAGGATTCACCTTCAGATTATATTGCCGAAGATGCACGAACACGATCCATAGATGCTCCCAGTGCTCATGAGATTTGTTTTTGACCATGAGGTCATCGATGTAGCATTCAACGATCTTGTGTATGAGATCATCGAATATCGTCGTCATAGCCCTTTGGTACGTGGCTCCGGCGTTCTTCAAACTGAAGGGCATCACCTTGTAGCAAAACACGCCCAATAGTGTCTAGAAGGCGGTATGCTTCTGGTCTTCAGAATCCATATTTATTTGGTTGTATCCTGAAGATCCATCCATAAAAGAGAAGACTTCATGGGTGGATGTGTTATCGATCATTAGCTCGGTAACGGGCACTGGGAAGTCATCTTTCGGGCATTTCTTGTTGAGGTCTCGAAAGTCCACGCAGATCCAAACCGTCCCATTTTTCTTTATCACCGGAACGATATTAGCGATCCAATCGGGATATTGAATTTCTTGGAAGAAACCGGAGTCGATTAATTTCTTGACTTCGGCATTGATACTTATCTCGAGTTCACATTCTTCTTGGTGCTTACTTGACTGGCTTTATCTCTGGCGAAATTACCAGTTTGTGTACCTTTGGATCTAAACCCAACATTTCAGAGTAGTTCCAAACGAAGCAATCTCTATATTGCATAAGCATATCTTTTAATGCGGCTACTTGTTTTTCGGATAGCAGCTAACTGACGAACGTCGGTATCAGATCATTCTTCGTTCCCAAGTCGATTTTCCTTAGGTTGTCTGCCGTGGTACGTATCCCATCCTCTAGCTCTTTTGGTGCCGGTGGGAATTCCGAAATCTCCTCGTCATCGTCTTCGTTTGTGAAGCTTGCTTTTATCATTTATTATATGACAAGCACGATTCCGCTTTCGTTTTCGCGGTCGAGCCGATCCCATCCTGATGGTATAGGTCTTTTTCGGCTCATGCTTTTGTGGTGGGCTTATCCTCCAGTTATGAGATAGCATGAACCTGCCTTATTGATATTGGTTTTCCACCCAGTTCTTGAAAGTGAAAACAGTCTTCAAAGGGGTGACTGATTTCTTGGAGATCGGAGCAATAATCCGGAGATGGACTTCATTTATCTGTCTAGTATGGTGAGACTTTGGAAAGGCCATGATCTAGTGTTTTCATGACAGGCAGAAGATCTTCCCTGTCTGGTCTCGGGGGAACGAATACTCTGACCTATCTTCTTTATGAGAGTCAGGCTCCGACCGAACTTTCCTCATTTAAAAGGCATCTTAGACCTGCTTTGTTGTCCATGAGCGTTGCTTGCGATCGTTACCTTATTCTTGTCTCTGCTTCGGTATTTTTCTTCTTCACGGGAATACACAGCGGGTCGTGGATGGAGGGTATCATAATCTACTTCTTCGACTGACTGCTCACTGAAACGCCGCATTCTGGCATTTTCATATAATTCCATTTCACGACTGTGGTTGTCTTGGCTCGCTTGACAAGCTTTCTTTATTATCCTGTCAATCTGCTCTTCGAGCGACGGACTTGAGGTTCTTCAAGCGAGAATTTCCTCTTGTTCGACGACATAGCTACTTGGAGAAGCATATTCTTCTTCGTTCGAGCTGTTTATGGTGTGGCAGCTGTAGATTTGCTCTCGTTTCTTAGATTGAACATATCCCAGCTCAGTTGTTTCCAACTTCTCATTGGGCTTCTTTTGTTGAGTCCTGGAATATCCTAAATCCATTTATAGAATTGAGCTTGGTGAACAGTTTGTTCGAGAGGCACACCTTGGCACTTTAACAGCTCCTTTAATCCCTCCGCATAATATCTTGACAAACGAATGGGCTGGAACTTGTCAAGATTTGGATCGACTCTATGGCAGATTTTCTTTTCTACCTTGGTCTTCTTAGATTTATAAAAGAGGATCGCCTTTTCACCTATAAGGCACGGAGAAAGTTTCCAACTCTGGCACGTAGAAAGTTTTCAACTAGCACACTATATGTATTGAACGCGTCAAGTTCTTTATAATGTCGAGATGGAGCGATCATAATATTGAGACTCTGATCCGCTTCGGCAAGAGTCTGCGTCGATGGACGAATGGGCGAATAGAGAACACTGCATTAGTCTCGTCTTCGGAATCGCTGCCCAAGACCGGGATAGGGGTTAAAGGCCTGGTTTTATTGTTCTTTCTGAGATTATCCCGAGTAGACTTTTTGTTCATTTTCTTATGTATCACTTCCGAAGACCGGGATGGTGGCCACAGATTTTTGCTTATTTTTCGGCTTGTGGCACCTTTCAGTATCTTCGAAATCAGGTTGAAAATATTTTGCATATACATACTTTCGCACCTCATTTATCGAGGATTGAGTTCTCCTTTGACGGTGTACTGTAGGACATCCTTGAAATACTTCATACGTTGATGTTGCGTAGAAAGAATGACGTACTCATGTGGCCACATCCTGCCGAGTAGAGCATTATAACAAGTCATAGCGTCAATGACATGGAATTTGATGTCAGCGATGAGCTGCCCGAAGCGGAGCGTCAATATTACGGACCGAAGCGTCCGTGATGACTGCGATTCGAACCCTGAGATAGTAATCTTGTCTCGGGCAAGGTGCTGAACATTCATACATATCTCCTTCAGCACTATCACATTGAGATTGATGGAGGATCCGTTATCAACGAGGATTTTCCATATCTTGATGTCATGGCAGTACCCGGTAACACAGCGGTCGATTGTGCTCGCATGTACTAAAAAGTAGATCTTCCTCGTTGAACGTAATATCAGCCGTGTAGACCTCTGCAAATCCGTCCTTCATTTTCTCTTCCGCGAGCTAAGCTTGAAGCTGATCAGGTTCTTGCAAGGCCTTGATCAAGAAGTCTCGTGCCTCTTTAAATAAGAGAAGGGCGTCCAATATCCTCAATTGTGATGGTATCTTTCTCAAATGCGCAAGAACGTTATAGCCCACCTTGGTTTTCTTAGGTAGGTCCTTGGCGGTAAGCTCTCTGGCTATCCCCTTCATCAAGGGCGATCTCTTTGGGCATTTTTCCTTACCCTTTGTCTTTTTTCGAACCCTTGTTTGTGGGACTAAGGTTCTTTTCAGGTAGAGTGCGGTTACACAACTGGATATTCGAGTACTCATTTTCCTTTTCTTTTTCCAATGCAAAGATTTCAAAGAGGGTTGAAGGCCATTTCATCCTCAGAATCACTCCCGAACGTGAGAACCTGAAATTTTTCCCCTTTTGAACTGGTACTAACCATATGATAGCTGTCAGTTGCTTCTTTATGAACTGTCGTCTCACTGCTCTCATATCGATGAGCGTGAGCTTCGTGTTTCTCATTCTTAAAGTGTTTTCTATGGGCAACATATCCTTGCCACCACTTCTTAAAGACGTTACATTCCTCAATGGGATGAGCGATTCTCCGGTGATACAAGCAGTATTTTGGGTGTCCCTCTCCACTATCAAAGTACGGAACCCCAGGTGTAAACATAATGAGGGGTGACGGTTTCATCCCTATGGATAGAACCTTGGCAAACATTTTCTCAGCTTTGTTCCTGATCTTATTCTTTGCAGGCATGCTTCGGTTTGGTCGGAGAGCTTTATGATTCGTCCTTGCCGCCACTTCTTTGTTCAAACTCTGTTATTTGGCCTATTCATATATGACCATCTCACGTTCCTGATTTTTGCTCTTTTGAAAAGCTTGTTTCAGCAGCCTTTCAATCGGGTCTTCCTCTGGCAGTTTCGGGGTTTTTGATACCGATTCTGCCCCAGCTCATCCGCTTTCCAACGCCGGCTGGACTACTTCATCATATATGAATGAATAGGAGTCATCATATAGGAATGAATGGGAGTCCATATGGTAGCTTGCTACACGTTCTTCCATTTCCTTTGACGAGTCATTTTCCTCATCATCATCATTGTCCTTATGCCCAAGAATATGGTTGAGAAATTCTTCGAGTGTCACTGGTGTTCGTGCTTTCTGGTTGTATTCTTCCAGCGCGTCTATATACTTCTGAAGTTCTGTGCGTCTGTCGACATTTTCAGCAGGCTGCACAGGCTTCTTAGTCTTCTTTTTTTAGAAGATTTCGAAGACTTGACTTGGGGCTTTTCCCCTTGTCAGCGATTTTCGGTGCGGGACACAGATTCGGCAACCCTTCTATAATCTCGGGCTCAAACGGGATTTTCCACTTGATCGCCGGGCATGTTTGTAGATCTTTCAGCATTCTTTTGGTTTTTGCCGAAAGAACGCTTCCCATAAAGCTTCTTCCACGAACGAGCAGGATGCCCCCTGCGTATCCACTTTCTTGGGAGCATGCTTTTGGGCTCCAATTGTCTGACAATGCAAATTTTCCCTGCTGGTATTGGTCTTCTACCCAGTTTTTGAAGACGTAGCAGTTCTCAATTGGGTGGCTCACTACTCGGTGATAAGGGCAGTAGCTAGGGTTATTAACATCACCAGCTTGTGCGGTTCGCCATGGTTCTACCAATATAATCAGATTATTTCGCATAGTCAGCTCGAACAATCTTCCGGTCTTATCATAAGGGAATGAATATGCGTGTCCCATCCTTTCTTCTAGGGTCGGACATGTACGGCTGCTTTCGGACCGCTTGGCATCAAAGGCTGCTTTCCCTTATTGTGTATTGGCATCAAAGGCTGCTTTCCTTTTACCCTATTATTTCGGGGATCCTGGCTTGAAGAGGAAAGACCATGGCATATCTGATCCATCTAAGCCAGTTTATCAGTCAACGCCCGAAATGTAGTGGGCTTGAAGGTCATAAATTGGGATATGGTCGATTAGGAATCGATAGTCCCAATGAACATCCTTACAGCTGGGGACTCTTCAATGCATTGTTCGCATCTGGACCACAAATTTCACCATCGGATCGCGTATTGAACCCATATTTCCCCTGGCTTGACCTTGTAATTGATCGGCGCAGTGATTAGAGTGCACTCACTCGCGCGGGCAAACCTTTGAGTGAATAATAGCTCCATCTTAGAGAAGGTTTTTACGGAGTCACTTGGGAGCTCCGAGTACCATTCGGAAGCCGTCTCTAATAAACTTCCAACGAATTGGCGAAGCAGCAATTTATCATCGCCTCCGGTATTGCCACACAAAGCTTTGAACTACGCGACAAAATGGGGGTTACCGGTTCCTTTATATATATGGAATTTCGGGATCGTATATTCCAGTGAGTATTTCATCTGGTCTTACCAGGCCGGATATGGTCGACCAGTTTTGACAAGCAGATTTGCAGCCTCGTTGGCTTGACAAGCCTTGATTTGTTGGGCGATATAGTCTTCCAACACTACCTTTGAGATTGTTTCCATCAGAAACCAGAAACTTTTACCAAGAAGCAATGGCTCCTGTTTTATTTTCATTTCTTTTATTTTTCCAAGAAGCAAACGTTCGATTTTTATCTATTTTCAAGTCATATGCATGCGTCTTATGGCGCGCGTCTTATTTTCTTGGATCTTAAGATTAATCTCTCGCGAATCAATGGATTCGAAAAGAAGCAAAAGCTTCTGTAAAGGTAAAACCCCTTTTAATGGAGGAACGGAAAAGTTTTTCTCTTTATTTCTACCTTGCGCACGGATGAAGGCTTGAAATTTTCCCAAAACTTATAGGGGTTTTCGAGACTGATTTCTTCATATGAGGCTCCCATTTATAGAAGAGAAGAAATTAGGGTTTGTTTAATTTGTTTTGATTTTATTTCGATTCCAATTTGATTTTAGATTGATTTAAAAGATTTAATTGATTTATATCAATTAAGGGTGACATGTGCACCGTTGGATCTTTGATCCACAGATCAGTTTGTTAAGGTCTTTAACCAACAGAATATTTTCCTGTTAATTAAGAATCGGTTGCCTTTTATTCCTGTCAGGAAGATCCCAAATTTATTGGTTAAGTGCGCAATGCGCACGTGCGTTCCACAAGTATATGGCAAACATACGCGTACTTGTCATGCGCACGTGTTTTGTACGTGCCTGTAGGTAGCATATGTGCACGTGCTTTGAACGTGCACATCGTACTTAATGACTTCTGTTCCCCTCCGAACGGCGGCCGAGACGTGGGGTCTCGCCTGAGGTTCGGGGCAGATGCTAATTGGTGCTATCCGTCCACCTCTCCGAAGATGCCAAGTTGATCTATGGCACCATGTATCGAAGGTTTAAACGGATGCGGCCGATGTAGCAGACTTCGTCAGATTCCCCCTCGTTTGAGGGGTTTTTGATTGTGGGGACGCTCTTCCCTGCAGGCGCAAGCCCCTGCAGTTAATTACGCTACCGCGTCGCGGTAGCAACTTTCTCCTTCTCCATATGGTCACTTCGTATCGTGGGTGTTTGTTTTGTTTTTGGTTGCCCGTGGATTGTATACGGAGACTGAGTTATGTCGTCGCCCGTAGGGCGTGGACTAGTCCAAATCCGTGTTATCTTAGATTTGGGTTTGTGGTTTTGGTTTGAGGGTACGTTAGCCATATTTGAGGCTAAGATCAACTCAAACGTTTGTTAAGGATACGTTAGTCCAGTTTGGGACCAAGATCAACTTAACGGGATCGTTTAGATCCGACAAGAGAGCAATTGGCTCTATTGTTCCAGTTTAGGGACATAGGGGTCCTTTGCATGTATGGTCGTCGGGACCCATCACCTCTCTGACGACGTTGAAGGATTACAACGACAGATGTCAAAGGAGTTCAGAGATGTACCCTTTAACCAAAGTTGATTGGGGGATTTATAGTCCAATTTGGGACTAAAGTCTGTTTGAAGGTTTAAGGATACGTTAGCCATATTTAAGGCTAAGATCAACTTAAACGGTTGTTAAGGATACGTTAGTCCAGTTTGGGACTAAGATCGACTTAACAGGATCGTTTAGATCCGACAAAAGAGCATTTGGGGGCTCTATTGTTCCAGTTTAGGGACATTGCGGTCCATGGGTAGTTTAAGGATATTGCGGTCCATGGGTAGTTTAAGGACATTGCGGTCCATGGGTAGTTTAAGGACATTGCGGTCCATTGTTAGTTTTAAGACATCTCGGTCAAGGTTAAGGACGTCATAGTCCATGGGTTTAAGGACTCCACAGTCCGGTATTTGCTCTGGATGCTTCACACGGGTTCACTGCCGTGCTTGGCGAGGACCAGGCTCCGCTCTGGGCGTTTTCCACGGGGTCAAAGAGTGACGTTATCCGCGTTCCACGTAACCAGGAATTTTGCATTAGATGCTTCACACGGGTTTAAGGACCCCACAGTCCATATCAATGTGTGGTCATCGGGACCCGTCACCTCTTTGAAGACATTGAGGGATTACAATGCCAAGTATCAAAGGAGTGAAGAGATGTACCCTAGAACCGGAATGGCTTAAATAGTCCTTGGCCCAATTTGGGATCAAGACCGATTAATTATGTTATGAGCCCATTAGCCCAGTTAATTACGAATTGAAGACTCATGGCCTAGCTTGGGCTAAGTCCGATCATGTCTGGAATATTGGCTTCCTGTTGGTCCATTGAAGGAGAGACTTTGTCTCTGGCCATTTAGCCAATTGGGCCAAATCCCAGTGTTAAACACTACAGACCAATCAGTGTTGAACACTGGGAATGAGGTTGACAAGTTAGTGTTTAACACTAAAAGATAATTGGTGTTAAACACCAGCAACAAGGCTTTCAAATTATCATAAACCGATCAGTGTTAAACACTGGCAATGGAGATCTCGGATTAGTGTTAAATACTAAGGTAATCAGTGTTGAACACTGCGAATAAAGTTCTTTGATTAGTGTTGAACACTAAGGCCCAACAGTGTTTCAATACTGGATTCGAGAGTTCCGATTTAGTGTTAAACACTAAGGCAAGAGGGGTCACGTGGCAACACGTGAGAGCGCCCTCCCTTCATTTATTCTGCTGAGATTATCGCATCACGTGCCCTCACGTGAAGGGCGTTTAAATGATTATATGTTAAAGCTTCTGCCGAGGGTCACGTGGGTCACGTGGGGTGCTGCTTCAAAGGGGCTTTCTGTAGATCTCTTGGGGGGGTCACGTGGTGACACGTGACCCTGCCTCTGCGTATGTTGTTTAGAGGATCTGTTAATCTTTTCCAGGAATTAAATTCCTCGTAGGGTTAAACCCTGACAGTAATTTCAGAGGAATTAAATTCCTACTTCCTTTTGAAGATTTATATTCTGAATAGAGTTGGACTCTGAATTTTCTATAGGAATTAAATTCCTCATACATGTGAAGAAGTAAATAGGGTTAAACCCTAATAAAAGCTTTTAAGGAATTAAATTCCCATTCTCTGTTAAATTATGATTAAGGGAATTAAACTCCCGCTGTTTCAACAGGACTAGGTTCTTAATTAGGGTTAAACCCTGTTTCTTTTTGTTCTGAAGGAATTAAATTTCCATGACACAGGGTCAAGCCCTAGTTTTATTTTAAAGGAATTAAATTCCTGTAGTTCTGTGAGAATTAAATTCTCGTGCTTCCATTCCCTCTCTATGTTTTGGATCTGCATGGCAGGATCTCAACCCATTGAGAATTAAATTCTCAACTTCAAGAGGAGATGTGCACTTTGCAGATCCTCTAGCAAAGAGAGAAGTAATATGTTCTTCTGTTTTATATATCAGAGTTAAACTCTGTTGAGAATTAAATTCTCCTTTCTTTCAAGGAGCCTTCCCTTTCTTACCTAAGGTTTTCTTTTGCAGAAGATCCAAGTTCCTCAAAGTATCAAGGCTCTCTCTCCCTTTCTTCCCTCTGCGTGTATATCTCTTTTTTGTATCTCTTGGCTCTTATTTATAGGAGAAGCAGCCGAGTCAATTAGTTTTTTGACGAATCTTCATTGAGAGATTTGATTTGCATCCATCATTCGTTCTGAACCTTTGGATTATTAGGTGAATTTTATTCACCATTGGATTTTAAATCCAGGGATTCTCCTTTGTTATTTCGGTTAGATTTAAAGGGGAAATTTTTCCAAACCCGAGATTTTCCCATAGATAGATGACATTTAATCATCTTTAAATCTTTAATTCGATTGGTTCTAGGAAATCGCTTTCCTTTGGAAAGATTTGAATCTCTTTCAGAATTTGATTCTGTTAACAAAACGGGCTTTGAAAGCCGGTCACGTGTGACCACGTGACCCATGGTCACGTGTGGGCACGTGACCCCCTTGGAACGAGCCTTCCTCTTTCTTTTTGCGCTGTCTTCTGGTTGCTGCTTAGTCATCACGTGCCAACACGTGACCTCCTCTGAAGCCTTTTCCTTGACTTGATCAGGGAACCAATGTGCCTTTTCCGCTGCTTTTATATGTCACGTGCCAACACGTGACTGCTGGTCACGTGTAAGCACGTGGCCCCCTTCTGAAGCTTTTCCCATAAGCTTTTCTGATTTTAAATCAGGAAACAAATGCCCCCACAGTGTTGTTCTCACGTGTCTGCATGTGAGTGCAACGCTGTCACCTTTGTGACCGTTGGATTCCTTTAGGGATTTGGGGATATGAAACGTTTCCATTGCCTTCTATAAATACCACTGTCTCTTCAGAAGGGCCTTCACTTTGCTCATCTTCTTCTTTTGAGAACTTTTTCTGAGAATTTAATTCTCGTTTCCAGAGCTTAGTTCTCTGCCTCAGACATTTTCCAGAGTTTAACTCTGTTGACGGATCCCTTTTTCTCAGGTAATAATGTTGAACGGCTGAAGCGCCTTCGTTTTAAAAGAACTCTCTGGATTTTAAATCCGCATTAAGGATTTCACAAAGAACCCATTTTTTTTCTTCAATTTCTTTGACTTCCATCAGTAGATCTCTTAGGGTCGGATGATCCTTGAGGAGATGATGATGGCGGTTCAACTCCATGGAATTTAATTCCATCCAAAAAAAAATGTTTTCTGGGAATTTAATTCTCTTTTCTTAATAAGGAATTTAATTCCAATGAAGAACTCGATTTCTTCACACGGAGGCTTCCTGGGGTCTCTTGGCCCGAGGTTGTTCTTCTGCTATTAATGAAATGGGAACTTTCTAATGATTCTCATGACCTTTATTTCAGGTATCATGGATGCCCATCTGTATAGTCTTGACGAGATCATTTCCTATGGGAATATTCGTGCGCTGGGCCGCAGTCAGAACCAGGAGTTCACCGATGCTCAGTGTGCCGAGATCATGAGCCGCTTTGACGAGTACAACCATCGGCTACTCCCCCGTCGCTCTTCTCTTCTGAGGCTGATCGTGCTGGCGATCCGGGAGGCACTTCCTCTCTTTTGCACCGGCATACCGCTCGGGGCCTTGGACACTGCCGAGGATAAGGTGCATTCGGTGTACCTTATGGGCTTGATCTCAAAGAGGAGGCGAGATCACCTCATCGATCTTTTGCGCCAGGCATTCCAGCAGTCGGCCATACTTGCCTCCTATCGGAGGGTGGAGGACATTCGTGAGGACCCCGACGCTTGCGACCGCGAGAGGAAGCATA
This sequence comes from Agapanthus africanus, assembly GCA_030015575.1. Classification (NCBI taxonomy): domain Eukaryota; kingdom Viridiplantae; phylum Streptophyta; class Magnoliopsida; order Asparagales; family Amaryllidaceae; genus Agapanthus; species Agapanthus africanus. The sequence goes on from CM057339.1 coordinate 308,193,773, forward strand.
CTCGGGAGGTTCGAAATGCTTGGAGAATCTTGGACAAAGTTAATCTCGAGTTTCTCAACCCATGCCCCGTGTCTGAAGCCTTGCCATTGTAAAAGTTTTCTTTTTATTTTGTATGACCTTCTTGAAGTCTGGATGATAAGTTCTATTGTGTTCTTGTATGTTTGCATGCTTTTTTGTGGGATTTTATCATTTCACTATTGTTGTTGCTGGTGCTTTTAATATGCATGGTGCTATTCTATTTTCTAGTGCACGTCAAATTTGGGCCTCACGTGTTCCGCACGTGGGATCATTTGATGGGACTATTCACAAAATTTTCCATGCCGCATCTTTAGCGCACAGTACCAGATGCAGAAAAGGAGCCTTGGAAATAGTTCCATCTCCTTGATTTTCGATGCCTTTCCTTTTTTGGGCCTTGGAAACAGCTTTCGCATGCAAGATTTTCCGCGCATAGCATTTAATGCACCTCTTTATATCTGAGGCAATGGCCATCCTTTTCTCTTCACAGAGAACTTTTATTCCCATTTTGACGCGATTCAATTCGAGAATAACTAAGTGCCATGGCCTGCAATCGTTTACACGCCCGTCGACAGCCATGGGAAGTGCCTATCGAGGAGATGATTCCTCGCTTTGCTGCACGATTGGTGGACCCTCTCCTGACCGACGACGAATGTGACTCAGCGGCATACGAGCTCTTGACTCGTAGGGGGTCCCCTCTTCCAATGGGCTCTCTCTGGCTCCGGATGATTCTTGCTGCTGTGCTTGCCGATGTCCCTCCTCACCCGGCGGAGATGACCCTAGCGATGCTCGATGCGGCTGAAGAAAAGCTCGAGGGCTTTCATGAAGCGTGCCTGATTACTCAGGCTTTGAAAGATCGCTCAGTTCATCTTTTGAGCGAAATAAGAGCCCGACGGGCTGTTATGTCTGCTTTTGCAGATGGCCATGGCGCCAATCGATGGGGAGCGACTTCTCGCGAGAACCGTCGCTTTGATGTGTTGGAGAGAGCAGAGAGAGAGAGATGGAGAACCTTGTTCTTTGTTTTGTTAACCCTTGTATTTCTGATCCCTTGTTTGGTGATCTTTTCCCACCAATGTAGTATGTTTGAATCAATGTACTCCTTTAATCATTGGTGGTTTGTATGCTTTCTGTTGAATTTTCATGCTTGTCAGATGAGCCGTCTATTTTTCTTTAATTACGAGCACCATCGTTACGTTGCATGTACATCAATGCCTCAGGCAACATTTCCTTTTAAACATTCGTACAGTTGCAAATGCGTGCCTGATAGGATACAGATCAGAAACTTTCCACGTTATCTCCCGTATCGGGTGGTTTGCGCTGGCTTTAGATCGAGTATTGTTGTCGAAGGGAGGTTTATAAATGAAGACATATTCTTCTCTTCAATGGTGTGTCCCCTTTCTATTGAATGTGTTCTGCGGACAATTTATCTTGATCTCTTTGCAGGACGGTGATGGCTTAGGATTCAGGGTTAAGATCTGCTTCCTAAGACTTTTGCATTCTATGAGCCATGAGGGTCTCATAAAGAGTTTTTCTCCCTACAGGTCGAGAGGATCCCATAGGTGTAAGTTCTTCTTAAAAATCGTGAGGATTCTTAAGCGGGTTTTCCCTTGAGAGTCGTAAGGATCTCACAAGAGAGTTTTTTCTTCCTCATAGGTCGTGAGGACTTGTAAGTGCTGGATGTGGCCACCCTTGTCCGTGTTTTATGGAGTCAGGGGTTTCTCCAGGTATTGTAGTTTAAAGACGTCGCGGTCAAGGTTAAGGACCTCATAGTCCGTGGATTTAAGGACTCCACAGTCCGCTGTTAGTTTTAAGACATCACGGTCAAGGTTAAGGACCTCATAGTCCGTGGATTTAGGGACTCCACAGTCCGATGTTAGTTTTAAGACATCACGGTCAAGGTTAAGGACCTCATAGTCCGTGGATTTAAGGACTCCACAGTCCGATGTGTGGTTGCAGGGACCCGTCACCTTTTTGAAGACGTTGAGGAATTACAACGCCAGGCATCAAAGGAGTGAAGAGATGTACCCTTAAACCAAGGCAAAATCTGTAAGGAATCGGGGTGGTTGATCGTTAGTTTTAAGACATCACGGTCGAGGTTAAGGACGTCATAGTCCGTGGATTTTAAGGACTCCACAGTCCGGTATTTGCTCTGGATGCTTCACATGGGTTCACTGCCGTGCTTGGCGAGGACCAGGCTCCGCTCTGTATACTTCACACGGGTTCACTGCCGTGCTCTGCGAGGACCAGGATCCGCTCTGGACGTTTTCCACGGGGTCAAAGAGTGACATTATCCGCGTTCCACGTAACCAAGAATTTTGCACTAGATGCTTCACACGGGTTCACAGCCGTGCTCGGCGAGAACTAGGCTCCGCTCTGGATGCTTCACACGGGTTCACTGCCGTGCTCTGCGAGGACCAGGATCCGCTCTGGACGTTTTCCACGGGGTCAAAGAGTGACATTATCCGCGTTCCACGTAACCAGGAATTTTTCACTAGATGCTTCATACGGGTTCACTGCCGTTCTCGGCGAGGACTAGGCTCCGCTCTGGATGCTTCACATGGGTTCACTGCCGTGCTCTGCGAGGACCAGGATCCGCTCTGGACGTTTTCCACGGGGTCAAAGAGTGACAATATCCGTGTTCCACGTAACCAGGAATTTTGCACTAGATGCTTCACACGGGTTCACTGCCGTGCTCAGCGAGGACTAGGCTCCGCTCTGGATGCTTCACACGGGTTCATTGCCGTGCTCCGCGAGGACCAGGATCCGCTCTGGACGTTTTTCCACGGGGTCAAAGAGTGACATTATCCGCGTTCCACGTAACCAGGAATTTTGCACTAGATGCTTCACACGGGTTCACTGCCGTGCTCGGCGAGGACTAGGCTCCGCTCTGGATGCTTCACATGGGTTCACTGCCGTGCTCTGCGAGGACCAGGATCCGCTCTGGACGTTTTCCACGGGGTCAAAGAGTGACATTATCCGCGTTCCACGTAACCAGGAATTTTTCACTAGATGCTTCACACGGGTTCACTGCCGTGTTCGGCGAGGACTAGGCTCCGCTCTGGATGCTTCACACGGGTTCACTGCCGTGCTCTGCGAGGACCAGGATCCGCTCTGGACGTTTTCCACGGGGTCAAAGAGTGACATTATCCGCGTTCCACGTAACCAGGAATTTTGCACTAGATGCTTCACACGGGTTCACTGCCGTGCTCGGCGAGGACTAGGCTCCGCTCTGGATGCTTCACACGGGTTCACTGCCGTGCTCGGCGAGGACTAGGCTCCGCTCTGGATGCTTCACACGGGTTCATTGCCGTGCTCTGCGAGGACCAGGATCCGCTCTGGACGTTTTTCCACGGGGTCAAAGAGTGACATTATCCGCGTTCCACGTAACCAGGAATTTTGCACTAGATGCTTCACACGGGTTCACTGCCGTGCTCGGCGAGGACTAGGCTCCGCTCTGGATGCTTCACATGGGTTCACTGCCGTGCTCTGCGAGGACCAGGATCCGCTCTGGACGTTTTCCACGGGGTCAAAGAGTGACATTATCCGCGTTCCACGTAACCAGGAATTTTTCACTAGATGCTTCACACGGGTTCACTGCCGTGTTCGGCGAGGACTAGGCTCCGCTCTGGATGCTTCACACGGGTTCACTGCCGTGCTCTGCGAGGACCAGGATCCGCTCTGGACGTTTTCCACGGGGTCAAAGAGTGACATTATCCGCGTTCCACGTAACCAGGAATTTTGCACTAGATGCTTCACACGGGTTCACTGCCGTGCTCGGCGAGGACTAGGCTCCGCTCTGGATGCTTCACACGGGTTCACTGCCGTGCTCAGCGAGGACTAGGCTCCGCTCTGGATGCTTCACACGGGTTCATTGCCGTGCTCCGCGAGGACCAGGATCCGCTCTGGACGTTTTTCCACGGGGTCAAAGAGTGACATTATCCGCGTTCCACGTAACCAGGAATTTTGCACTAGATGCTTCACACGGGTTCACTGCCGTGCTCGGCGAGGACTAGGCTCCGCTCTGGATGCTTCACACGGGTTCACTGCCGTGCTCTGCGAGGACCAGGATCCGCTCTGGACGTTTTTCCACGGGGTCAAAGAGTGACGTTATCCGCGTTCCACGTGACCAGGAATTTTGTTGATTATATCCGCATTTCACGGAGTTGGGATTTGACTCTCTGTGGGAGTACATCGTCGAGTCATGGAACTGGGAGTTGCCGCTGTTCCGCTTTGCTTGATGATGTGTCCGCTGTGACGAGACGAGTGCTGAGGTGGAGCTGGGATTTTGCTATCACTCTGCTTTGCTGACCATGGGGCCTTTTATTAGCTTTGCATGTACATCCTGCTGGACGTCGCTCCGCTTGATGGTGTAACATCTGTGTACTGCTGGAATGAGGAGGCGCACCGTTGTTGGTTTCCAGGCTGTAGATGTGGCCATTGAGATTTGGAACTAAGGACTTTGCCATGGTTCCGTTTCGTTGCGACTTTGAGGTCGATTGTTGACGTCATGTCTGTAATATTGCGACAAATGTCGACATTGTCTCTAGGTTGTCTATGAACCGTCGAGATTTGGCTTCACTTTCCGTTGGAGCCTGTCGGGAAGATATGGTTCCCTCCTTGTTCGTGCCCATGGATTGTATACAGGGGTCAATGTGACCTCACCTGCAGGGCAAAAAGTTTCATTCTTTCATTTTTTTTTATTCTTTCCGCGATGCTCTATCATTTCAGCTTTTTATATCGCGAAAATCGCGATTGCCCAATCATTTCGGCTATTTTTCGCGGTGCCCAATCATTTCGGCTATTTTTCTTTTTACTCGCTGCTTTTTATTGCGAGTTGCCCAATCATTTCGGCTATTTTTCATGCCTTCATTTTTACTTGCTGCTTTTTATTGCAAGTTGCCCCATCATTTCGGCTATTTTGTAGGCATGTGTGGCTTGCTAGCTTTTTCGCCGCAAGCTTGGGTTTTAGATACCGATTTCGGCATCAGCACCGCTACAACTGGGATGTTGCCAGGAGCGAATCATCATTTGCCTATGTCGATGTTTGAACAAAGGGGGCTTAGTAAACAGGGTTAAGGGTCCTGTCGACCAAGGCTTTTGACTTCATGAGCCGTAACGGTCTCACAAAGGTATTTCTTCCTATAAGTCGTGAGGATCTTGTAGGTGTATTTTCTCCCTAGGAATCGTGAGGATCCCTAAGTGTATGTTCCTCTGTGAGTCGTAAGGATCCTACAAGAGGGTTTTCTCCTTATAGGTCGAGAGGAATTATAAGGGTTGGACTTTGCTGGGGAAATGTTTATTCGCGCCCGTGGATTGTATACAAGGGTCAGTATTGAGTCCCTCGTAGGGCAATATCGAAGGTTGTGGAGGATTTGCTCAAGAACAGGTTTAGGTTTCTGTAACTTAAGACTTTCAAATCTTATGAGCCGTGAGGGTCTCATAAGAGAGTTCTCCTTACGAGTCGTGAGGATCTCGTAAGTGTATTTTCTCCTTAGGAATCGTGAGGATCCCTAAGTGTGTTGCTCCTTTGTGAGTCGTAAGGATCTCACGCAGGTGGTTTCTCCTTACAAGGTCGAGAGGACCCTATAAGTGTCTTTTAACGAGGTTGCGCCCTTTCGGGTTTTCGCAAACACTCGCCGGTAGTCCTGCTGTTTTTACTCACGGAGCCCTTTCGGGTTTTCATCCGTGCCCATTTTGCTTGTGAACATACCATTTCTTTTTTTTTATTCTTTTTCATATGTTTTTTTTTATTTTTTTTTCTCTCTTTCTTTTTTATCTCGTCAGCCTAAAGATGTCGCGATAGTAGTTTTAGGGACGTTTCGGTCCGTCGTTAGTTTAAGGACGTTTCGGTCCGTTATTAGTTTAAGGACGTTTCGGTCCATCGTTAGTTTAGGGACGTTTCGGTCCGTCGTTAGTTTAAGGACGTTTCGGTCCATCGTTATGGGAAGGCCGGCTGCTGCTTGTAAAGTCTGAGCCTAGGAAGATAGCGAGCGGACATGGTCGTCGTCATCTATCATTGACCCAGGCTGTGGCTCATTAAGCATAGTATTTCTTTAAGAAGCGGCCGTTTATTGGCCTGAAAGGCCTTTCACCGTGCATGTCCATGAGTAGGTAGGCTCCACCCTGGTAGACCTTGTCTATGATGTACGGGCCTTCATGGTTTGGCTCAAATTTTCCTCGCTTGGCACGATTGGGGATCATAGGTCTTTTGACCACTAGTACGAGTTCACCTTGGCGGAATGTCCTCGGCCTGGTCAATCTTTCGTACGAGCGCGTCATCTTTGCTTTGTAGGCTTCTAGGTGTTGTTGTGCTATGAGCCGGGTTTCGTCGAGGGCATCAAGCTCCTCAAGCCGAAGGTGAGCATTTTCTTCGTCCGTCAGCTCGTGGTGGACTGCTATTCGTAGAGAGGGTAACTCTATCTCGAGGGGGAGCACTGCTTCCGTCCCAAATACCAACGCGTACGGCGTTGTGTTCGTGGCCGTCTTGAATGTAGTTCGATAAGCCCAAAGGGCTTCTTGCAGCCTTTCGTGCCAGTCTCTCTTATTCCTGGAAACGGTCTTTTTTATGATCTTTGTCAAGGTCTTATTGAAGGCCTCGGCCAGACCGTTGGCTCGTGGGTTGTAAACTGAAGAATATCTCCAGTCTATATTGTGCTGTTGTGCGAAGCGGCTAATCTTATGGCTTCGGTAGGCTGGCCCATTATCGGAGATAATCCGCCGTGGAGTTCCGAACCGATAGATGACGTGCGTCTTGAAGAAATGGAGGATATTCTCCGTCTTCACTTCCCTCAGTGGTACTGCTTCTGCCCATTTGGAGAAGTAATCAGTTGTCGCCAGGATAAAACGATGTCCCCGGGACGATGCTGGCTCGATGGGGCCGACTATGTCAGTCCCCCACATCTCGAATGGCCAGCTAGCCACCGTTGGGTGTAGTGGATTCGGATGTTGGTGGATAAAGTCTCTATTAATCTGGCATGAGTGGCATTGCTTCGCAAACTCGAGGCAGTCCTGGATCATCGTGGGCCAGTAGTAACCCATCCGTTTAATTTTTAACTTCATCTTTGGGCCTGCTTGGTGAGAACCGCAAAGTCCGTCGTGAACTTCCTGAATGACTCTTTCTGCTTCGTCAGGTCCTAAGCATCTCAGCCATAGAGAATCAAACGATCTCTTGTATAGAGTATCGTTGACGAAAGCGAAAGATAGAGCTCGTTTCATGAGCTGATGTCTTGAGGACGCTTCTTTGGGCATTCGGTGGGACTTAAAGTAGTCTATGAAGACTTCCCTCCAGTCCTCGGCCTTCTCATGGTCTTTTATTTGTAGGGTCATCTGCTCAGTTGCTCCCTTTTCTTTATATAATTCCGGAGGTATTTCTGCCGGGGCAAGCACTCGACGGCTTTGTACCACGATTCTGACGTCATCGAGGTTCTCGTTCGGTTTGCACGTTTGGTAGTCACCATTTACTTGACTAACGACCAGTTGAGAATCCCCGTATATAAGGAGGTCTTCAACTCCCAGGTCGATGGCGATTTCGAGGCCTGCTATCAGAGCTTCGTATTCAGCTTCATTGTTTGTCCTCGACTCTGTTAAGGAGAAGGCGAAGCGCATTATCCCTCCTTGTGGCGTTGCAAAGACGAGGCCTATCCCCGATTTGATCCTTGGGATACCTAGTATCTGTTTCTTTACGGAGGATGCTCCATTGAAATAGAGTTCCCATCGGGTGCTACCGCCGCCAATCGCATCAAATGCATGCTCGTCCGGCAAATCACAGTTCAGAGGAGAATCGGCCGGTATCGGGTGCTCAGCGAGGAAATCGGCAATGGCCTGGCCTTTCATTGCCTTGAGAGGTTGATACGTTATCGAGAACTCCATCAAGAGCAGGGCCCACTTAGCGAGTCGTCCCGTCAATATGGCTTTCGACATCAAGTATTTAAGGGGATCCACCTTTGAAATGAGACGGACTTCATGCGCCAACGCATAGTGCCTGAGCTTTGTTATCGCGAAGATTAACGCCAAGCAATGTTTTTCAATGGGAGAGTAGTTGCTTTCTACCCCCAGTAGAACTCGACTTAAGTAGTAGAGTGCCCTCTCTTTCCCCTGATCATTCTCTTGTGCCCATAATGCGCCCAAGGAGCCTTCGAGGGCGGTCGTATAAAGAATGAGGGGTTTTCCCTTGACCGGCGCAGCCAACACCGGAGGGTTCTGCAGGTACTGCTTGATCTCGTCTAGTGCACCTTGGCATTTGTGATCCCAAACGAATGGAGTTCCCTTTTTCATCAGGTGGCTGTAAGGACGGCATTTGCATGAAAGATTAGCGATAAACCGCCGGATGTATGCGAGCTTCCCTTGGAGAGACCGCAACTGTTTGAGGGTTCTTGGCGGAGGCATTTCCATGATCGCTTTAATCTTTGACGGATCTATTTCAATGCCTCGGTGTCGAACGATGAATCCCAGAAATTTGCCCGAGGAGACTCCAAACGCGCATTTGAGGGGATTCATTTTCAAATTATATTGCCGAAGGCGTCGAAATACAGTCTCCAGATGTTTTAAATGATCATCGTATGACATGCTCTTTACTACGAGGTCATCGATATAGCACTCGACGATGTCATGTATGAGGTCATCGAAGATCTTCGTCATGGCCCTTTGATAGGTAGCGCCAGCGTTCTTTAGACCAAAGGGCATAACCCTGTAGCAGAATATACCCAAAGGGGTCCGGAAAGCGGTGTGCTTCTGGTCTTCGGGATGCATCTTTATCTGATTGTATCCTGACGAACCATCCATAAAGGAGAAAACCTCGTGAGTGGACGTGTTATAGCTCGGTTACTGGTACTGGGAAATCATCCTTTGGACAGGCTTTATTGAGATCCCTGAAATCCACGCATATGCGTACCGTCCCATTCTTCTTCATTACCGGGACGATATTGGCGATCCAGTCGGGATACTGGACTTCTTGGATAAATCCCGAATCGATCAGCTTCTTGACTTCGGCGTTGATGCTCATCTCGAGCTCGAGTCGCATCCTCCTTGGCGCCTGCTTGACTGGCTTGATATCTGAGGATATCGCTAATTTATGCACAGCAATCTCCGGATCTAATCCTGGCATCTCGGAGTAGCTCCACGCGAAGCAGTCTTTATGCCGTAGAAGCACGTTCTTTAACGCAGCCACCCTTTCTTCAGATAGCAGCTCGCTGACAAATGTCGGTCGCGGGTCGTCTGCCGATCCCAACTCAATCTTCTTGAGGTTATCTGCAGTAGTATGTATACCATCTTCCAGTTCTTTCGGAGCGGGCGGAAATTCTGAGATCACCTCATCATCGCTGTTCTCAAAGCACCAAGGGAGCTCATCTATGTCCTCGGGTTCTTCTTTTAATATCATAGTCATGTAACAGGTGCGAATCCGCTCCCAGGACTGAGGTGGATCCGGTTCTGCTCTTGCGGCCTTAGGTTCATGCTTTTGTGGCGGCGTTACCCTCCAGCCGTCGGATAAAGCGAATCTGCCCTGTTGGTATTGGTCCTCGACCCAGTTCTTGAAGGTGAAGCAGTCTTCGGTAGGATGTCCTATGGCTCGGTGATAAGAGCAATAGCTCAGATGAGAAGCCTTGTTAGCTTGCTCAGGATGTCTAGACTCTGGAAGCGCGATCATTTGATGTTTTATAGCGAGCTTGAGTAACCTCTCCGTCTTGTCTCGGGGGAAGGAGTACGCTCGACTCGTTTTCTTCATGAGGGACAAATCCGAGCCGTGCAATACCCGATCACGTAACCCTCTAATTCTGCGTCGTTGTTGTCGGCTCCTCTTTTCGCTTCTTGATTTATTTCCGTCTCTGCGTCAGGCCTTTCGTACGACGGGTTGACAAAGATGAGCATCTTTGTCTTTTGTAGCCTGTTGAAATAGACGTTGCGTCCTGGCCTTCTCGTAGATGGCCATTTCGCGGTTGTGGTCTTCCCGGGCTTTCTGACCCACTTCCCTGATAGGCTTGCCCATTCGTTCTTCAGACGACGGACTCGGCGCTTCAATCGCGGGGTCTAGTTTTGATGAGGGGTTGGCATCTCCTGACAGGGCGTCCTCTTCTTCATCAAAGGTATATATGGCGTAGCTACTGTGGGCCCGTTCCCGTTTTCCGGGTCTCGCGTATCCAAGCCCGAGTGTTTCCATTTTCCCGTTGGGCAATTTGCGTTGAGTCCCGGGGACATCCCAAATCCTGTTGTAGAACCGAGCCTGCCGAACAGTCTGTTTTAAGGGTACTCCTTGGCGCTTCAATAGCTTCTTTAATCCATTTGTATAGTATCTAGGCAGACGGATGGGTTGGAGCCTGTCAAGTGTAGCATCCGCGCCATGCCAGATCTCTTTCTCTATTTTCGACTCTGAGGATCGGTAGAATAGGATCACCTTCTCACCCCTTTGCCTGGGAGGGACGTAAAACGTTTGCAGGTCCTGCACATTGTGAGCTTGAAGCGTGTCGAGATCCTTGTAGTGTTCTCGCGGTACCATGGTGATTTGCAAACTATGGTCATCGCCAAGGGGTGCTTGTATTGACAGCCGATTGGCGAACACGGCATTAACCTCATCTTCCGAGTCACTTCCGAAGACCAACATGGGGGCGGGCGTCCCTAGGTTGTTGCGCTGAGATGGCCCTGCGTAAACTATCTCTTCCTCTTCTTCGGTATCGCTCCCAAAAACAGGGATGGTGGCGGCGGTTTTGTTCTCCGGGTTGCGACACCTTTCTGTATCCTCGAAATCTGGCAAAAAGTACTTCGCATCTTCGTATTTGCGGACTTCGTTCACGGAGAATGGGTTCAACTCACCTGTTACAGTATACTCGAAACCATCCTTAAAGTACTTCATACACTGATGTTGCGTAGAAGGGATGATGTTGTACTCGTGTAGCCAAGGACGACCGAGCAATGCGTTGTAGCAGGTTTTGGCGTCAATGACATGGAATTTGATGTCCGTGACGAGAAGTCCAAAGCGTAATGTTAGTATCACAGATCCGAGAGTCCGTGACGATTGTGAATCGAAACCGGAGATAGTAATTTTGTCACGAGCGAGGTGTTGCACACTCATGCAGATTTCCTTCAACACCCGAACATTAAGGAGATTGACGGAGGATCCATTATCCACCAAGATCTTGCCTATCTTGATATCATGGCAGTATCCGGAGACATATAGGGGACGGTTGTGGTCGCACGTCCCGAGAAGGAGGTCTTCATCACCGAAAGTGATGTCGGCCGTATGCACTTCCTCCCGTTCATCCTTCATCTTTTTAGTGGCGAGGAAGGCTTGGAATTGCTCAGGTTCTTGTAATGCCTTAATTAGTGAGTCTCGCGCTTCTTTTGATAATAGGAGGGCATCGAGAATGCTAAGCTGAGAAGGTAGCTTCCTTAGGTGCGCGAGGATGTTATAGTCCACCTTATCCTTCCTAGGCGGGTCTTTGGCAGCCAGCTCTCTCATGACTTGGTCATCTAAAGTGATATCTTCAGTGACTTTTTCCTTTCCCTTATCTTTTCTACTCACGGGCCCGAGATTCTTTTCTGGGAGTGTGCGATTGCGCAGCTGGATGTTCTCGCAGGCCTCCGATTTCTCCTCTTTCCCTAAAACGGACTCTTTAAAGAGAGGGCCCAGAGCCATTTCTTCATCAGAGTCGCTCCCAAAGGTGAGAACTTGTGACCCCCCGGCGTGAGCCATACAACAGTTGCCAGTAGTTCTGTTGTGCCCATCGACAGTACTTCTTTGCTCCCGACGGATCTTGCGTTTCATGCGCTTAACGTGTTGCCGACGAGCAACATATCCTTGCCATCATATCTTAAAGGCGTCGCACTCCTCCGTGGGGTGTGAGATTTTCCGATGATATGCGCAATAATCAGTGTGTCTCTCCACCCCCTCATGTGTGTTTCCTTCCGAGGGTGGTAGCTTCATCCCCATTGACATGGCTTTGGCAAACCTTTTCCTCGTTTTGAATATCCTCTTGTCTACTTCGGATGCCTTTTGCTCTGGCAGAGGTAGTTCAACTCTTCCGTTCAGTCGCCTGCATTTGGTTCCTTCTGATGCTGCCCTCTCACGCTCTTGATCCGCTTTACTTTTTAGACGAATCTCGTCTAGAAAGGCATTGATCATTTCATTTGTCGGCCCCGCACGCTCTGGTTCAGGCTCTGCCTCCAGCTTCTTAGTGCCTGGAGTTTTCTCATCATCGGTAAACGAGTGGGAGATTACGTTACAACTCGCCACATACCCTTCGGATTCATCCGACGAGCTCTCTCCATCATCTCCCTCTTGAAAGATGTGGCTGAGAAACTCTTGCAGTGTGACAGGAGTTCGCGCCTTTTGATTGTATTCTTCCAGCGCGTCGATTTGCTTCTGCAAGTTCGTGTGCTCGTCTCCAAGCTTCGCGGGCTTCTTGGATTTCTTCTTCTTTTTCTTCGAAGATTTTGACGGTTGGGCGTGAGTATTTGGGCCCTTATCACGAGTCTTCGTAGGTGTGCGGGGCTTCAACATCCCTTCGATAATTTGAGGTTCAAGAGGGTCCTTCCATTCGATCGCAGGGCACGCATGAAGGTCTCTCAGCATTCTTTTGGTTTTAGTTGATAGCACGACCTCCCATGGAGCTTCTTCAATAAAGGAGCAGGTTTCCCCCGGTGTATCTGCTTTCTTAGGAGTATGCGGTTGTGGTGGGTTCACCTTCCACTTTTCGGACAGTACAAACTTCCCCTGGAGGTATTGATCTTCAATCCATCCTTTGAAGACAAAGCAATCTTCAATCGGATGGCTTACCGTTTGATGGTAAGGGCAATAGTTAGGGTTATTCACCTCGGTGGGTTGCGGCGGTCTCCTTGGATTTGGTAGGCTTATAAGTCTGTTGCGTATTGCTAGCTCGAATAACCGTTTCGTCTTGTCTCGTGGGAACGAGTAGGGACGTTTCATCTTCTCATTATAATACCGACGTCTTTCTTCCAGTTGATCTGCCGGTTTCGGGGCGTTAGGTTGCTGCTGGGCATTCGCGACAAAGGTTGCCCTTCCTTTACCCTTGTCATTCCGAGGTTCTGACTTCGGGGCAGGTGGTCTATGACCCATCTGGTCCATCTGAGCCAACTTGTCGATTAAAGCCTGGAATGTGGTTGGCTTAAAGAACATCATAAACTAGGAGATAGTTGCGTGGGGGTCTAGGGTTCCCACGAACATGCCCACTGCGGGTGCTTCCTCAATGAGTTGCTCACATCTCGACCACAAATTCCGCCAGCGTATAGCATACTGGACCCAGGTTTCTCCTGGTTTTACCGTGGCGTTAATCAATGCAGTTATTGGAGTGCGTTCGCTGGCACTTGCGAATCGCTGAGTGAATAACAATTCCGTTTCAGCGAACGTTTTGATAGAATCGTTCGGGAGTTCCGAATACCATTCGAACGCTGTTTCTGATAAGCTGCCCATGAACTGGCGGAGCAACAGTTTATCATCACCGCCGGTGTTACCGCAGAGGGCCCGGAACTGGGCGACATGTTGATGGGGATTGCCGGTCCCTTTGTACATGTGAAATTTTGGTATCGTATAGCCTTGCGGGTATTTGATTTGGTCGTACCAGCTTGGATACGGCCGCCCCGTTTTCACGACTTGACCAGCTGCCTCAGTCGCATGATGAACCCGGATTTGCTGGGCTATGTAGTCAACCAAGTCAGCCTTAGAGATTGCTTCCTCCTTGGCCGTTGAGAGGGCTGGTGGTGGATTTGACGTTTCTCCTCGGTGGTCTTCAAGAACGATTGGGGGATCCTCGGCGGGTAAGTCCTGCTGGATCATCATTCCTATCATATCTTGGAAGAGAAGGCCCATACGTTGTATGTTGGCCGCTTGTTCAGCAGCCTCTTTGTCCTTTTTCTCCAGTATCCGGCGAAGGAATTCAGCGTCGGTTTCTTCCTCCTGGCGTGCGTCCGAGGACGTTTCTGGGCTTTCTTTTGGCCCGGTAAGTGCGGCCATAGCATTCATCATTTCATGAAGCTTTTGTTGCTGCTCCTGGGCTTTCGTCACGGATCGAGTAAGCGGTCGGTGGCCTGTAGAAGTGCGGTTTTCCTCCTTTCCAGAGGCCATGTAAACAGTGTGCACCACCATGCCCCCAGACTTAGGGCGTCTGGGCTTAGTGCTTTTAGCCGTCGTTGCACGCTGGGGGGTCTTCTCTGGCCTCCTCCGTTTATGAGCCATGGAGGTTGAGGGGGCCGTTGAGGTGGGCGTCCAGACAGCCTTTTGGGGTTTAGCCTGGTGACCAGCCTCCGGTTGGATTTTCAGCTTCTTGTGCTGGCGGGAGAAGTTTGGATCGATGATCGAGTCTCGGGCCTGCCGCCAAACCTTATAGATTTTGGAAGACAGCCATTGAGGAGATCGGGGCTGTTCTGGTTTTATTTCCACAACCTTTTTTAATGGGGGAGGAGACCTCTTCAGCACTACAGTAGGAGAATTCCTTCGCACCTTATTTAGCATCTCGAAGCTGTTCCTAGTTGGAACAGCAGCATTAACTTCTGCCATCGGGGCTGATGGAGTCAACCCGGAGGGGGAGTTGCCCCCAGCCTTCCTTACTCGGCGCCAATGACGACGTCGAGCGTGTCGAGCGGACGGCGTAGGGTCAGCGGTAAGAATGGTTTCGTCTTGCCCCCTGTATGGGTGGGGGGTCGCTGTTGGTGCTAGCCTGTCAAAGACCGATGTCCTTTGGGCAGCAGGAGCGGGAGCTGAAGCCGTTAATCTTGTAAAAACCGACTTCGTGGCCGGAGAGGCCGCCTTGGCGATTTCGGGAGCAGGAGCGGCCACTTTCTTAGAAGCAGTCTCCTCTGAGATTGTAGGCCACATGATGAGTTCGCAGGATTTCTGGCCCAATCTAGAGAAGACCGAGGCGTTGACGTTGGGCGACTCGTTGAGAGGAGCCGCGGCAGGGGTAAGACGATCAAAGACCGACTTCTTGAGAGCTTCCGTCGTCAGCACTGGAGCGGTGAAGCTTGTCGGCGGGAGCATGGTCCCAAAGAACAATCCTGTGGTGGCGCGAGTGACCTGTTCCACGGGCATTGTGAATAACGAAGCAGCTTGGGGTGCATAGGCTACACCTCCTGGCGAGGCAGAGCATTGGTTGCAATTGCAGTCCGAGCAGTTGGAGAATTTCGCAGAAATAGAAGCCATCGATCCTTTGCTTTCTGCAATAAGCAAGACGTCAATTCTTAGTATCTTGAAACCCAAGAGCAACCATTAGCGAACCGCGATTGGTTCGCGAATTACGACACACGAAGTGTGGAGTGGAAAGAGGAAAAGGTCCCACCGGGCGTGCCAGAATCTGTTCCCCTCTGAACGGCGGCCGAGACATGGGGTCTCGCCTGAGGTTCGGGGCAGATGCTAATTGGTGCTATCCGTCCACCTCTCCAAAGATGCCAAGTTGATCTATGGCACCATGTATCGAAGGTTTAAATGGATGCGGCCGATGTAGCAGACTTCGTCAGATTCCCCCTCGTTTGAGGGGTTTTTGATTGTGGGGACGCTCTTCCCTGCAGGCGCAAGCCCCTGCAGTTAATTACGCTACCGCGTCGCGGTAGCAACTTTCTCCTTCTCCATATGGTCACTTCGTGTCGTGGGTGTTTATTTTGTTTTTGGTTGCCCGTGGATTGTATACGGAGACTGAGTTATGTCGTCGCCCGTAGGGCGTGGACTAGTCCAAATCCGTGTTATCTTAGATTTGGGTTCGTGGTTTTGGTTTGAGGGTACGTTAGCCATATTTGAGGCTAAGATCAACTCAAACGTTTGTTAAGGATACGTTAGTCCAGTTTGGGACCAAGATCATCTTAACGGGATCGTTTAGATCCGACAAGAGAGCAATTGGCTCTATTGTTCCAGTTTAGGGACATAGGGGTCCTTTGCATGTATGGCCGTCGGGACCCATCACCTCTCTGACGACGTTGAAGGATTACAACGACAGATGTCAAAGGAGTTCAGAGATGTACCCTTTAACCAAAGTTGATTGGGGGATTTATAGTCCAATTTGGGACTAAAGTCTGTTTGAAGGTTTAAGGATACGTTAGCCATATTTAAGGCTAAGATCAACTTAAACGGTTGTTAAGGATATGTTAGTCCAGTTTGGGACTAAGATCGACTTAACAGGATCGTTTAGATCCGACAAAAGAGCATTTGGGGGCTCTATTGTTCCAGTTTAGGGACATTGCGGTCCATGGGTAGTTTAAGGACATTGCGGTCCATGGGTAGTTTAAGGACATTGCGGTCCATGGGTAGTTTAAGGACATTGCGGTCCATTGTTAGTTTTAAGACATCTCGGTCAAGGTTAAAGACGTCATAGTCCATGGGTTTAAGGACTCCACAGTCCGGTATTTGCTCTGGATGCTTCACACGGGTTCACTGCTGTGCTTGGCGAGGACCAGGCTCCGCTCTAGGCGTTTTCCACGGGGTCAAAGAGTGATGTTATCCGCGTTCCACGTAACCAGGAATTTTGCATTAGATGCTTCACACGGGTTTAAGGACCCCACAGTCCATATCAATGTGTGGTCATCGGGACCCGTCACCTCTTTGAAGACATTGAGGGATTACAATGCCAAGTATCAAAGGAGTGAAGAGATGTACCCTAGAACCGGAATGGCTTAAATAGTCCTTGGCCCAATTTGGGATCAAGACCGATTAATTATGTTATGAGCCCATTAGCCCAGTTAATTACGAATTGAAGACTCATGGCCTAGCTTGGGCTAAGTCCGATCATGTCTGGAATATTGGCTTCCTGTTGGTCCATTGAAGGAGAGACTTTGTCTCTGGCCATTTAGCCAATTGGGCCAAATCCCAGTGTTAAACACTACAGACCAATCAGTGTTGAACACTGGGAATGAGGTTGACAAGTTAGTGTTTAACACTAAAAGATAATTGGTGTTAAACACCAGCAACAAGGCTTTCAAATTATCATAAACCGATCAGTGTTAAACACTGGCAATGGAGATCTCGGATTAGTGTTAAATACTAAGGTAATCAGTGTTGAACACTGCGAATAAAGTTCTTTGATTAGTGTTGAACACTAAGGCCCAACAGTGTTTCAATACTGGATTCGAGAGTTCCGATTTAGTGTTAAACACTAAGGCAAGAGGGGTCACGTGGCAACACGTGAGAGCGCCCTCCCTTCATTTATTCTGCTGAGATTATCGCATCACGTGCCCTCACGTGAAGGGCGTTTAAATGATTATATGTTAAAGCTTCTGCCGAGGGTCACGTGGGTCACGTGGGGTGCTGCTTCAAAGGGGCTTTCTGTAGATCTCTTGGGGGGGTCACGTGGTGACACGTGACCCTGCCTCTGCGTATGTTGTTTAGAGGATCTGTTAATCTTTTCCAGGAATTAAATTCCTCGTAGGGTTAAACCCTGACAGTAATTTCAGAGGAATTAAATTCCTACTTCCTTTTGAAGATTTATATTCTGAATAGAGTTGGACTCTGAATTTTCTATAGGAATTAAATTCCTCATACATGTGAAGAACTAAATAGGGTTAAACCCTAATAAAAGCTTTTAAGGAATTAAATTCCCATTCTCTGTTAAATTATGATTAAGGGAATTAAATTCCCGCTGTTTCAACAGGACTAGGTTCTTAATTAGGGTTAAACCCTGTTTCTTTTTGTTCTGAAGGAATTAAATTCCCATGACACAGGGTCAAGCCCTAGTTTTATTTTAAAGGAATTAAATTCCTATAGTTCTGTGAGAATTAAATTCTCGTGCTTCCATTCCCTCTCTATGTTTTGGATCTGCATGGAAGGATCTTAACCCATTGAGAATTAAATTCTCAACTTCAAGGGGAGATGTGCACTTTGCAGATCCTCTAGCAAAGAGAGAAGAAATATGTTCTTCTGTTTTATATATCAGAGTTAAACTCTGTTGAGAATTAAATTCTCCTTTCTTTCAAGGAGCCTTCCCTTTCTTACCTAAGGTTTTCTTTTGCAGAAGATCCAAGTTCCTCAAAGTATCAAGGCTCTCTCTCCCTTTCTTCCCTCTGCGTGTATATCTCTTTTTTGTATCTCTTGGCTCTTATTTATAGGAGAAGCACCCGAGTCAATTAGTTTTTTGACGAATCTTCATTGAGAGATTTGATTTGCATCCATCATTCGTTCTGGACCTTTGGATTATTAGGTGAATTTTATTCACCATTGGATTTTAAATCCAGGGATTCTCCTTTGTTATTTCGTTAGATTTAAAGGGGAAATCTTTCTAAACCCGAGATTTTCCCATAGATAGATGATATTTAATCATCTTTAAATCTTTAATTCGATTGGTTCTAGGTAATCGCTTTCCTTTGGAAAGATTTGAATCTCTTTCAGAATTTGATTCTGTTAACAAAACGGGCTTTGAAAGCAGGTCACGTGTGACCACGTGACCCATGGTCACGTGTGGGCACGTGACCCCCTTGGAACGAGCCTTCCTCTTTCTTTTTGCGCTGTCTTCTGGTTGCTGCTTAGTCATCACGTGCCAACACGTGACCATTGGTCACGTGGGAGCACGTGACCTCCTCTGAAGCCTTTTCCTTGACTTGATCAGGGAACCAATGTGCCTTTTCCGCTGCTTTTATATGTCACGTGCCAACACGTGACTGCTGGTCACGTGTAAGCACGTGGCCCCCTTCTGAAGCTTTTCCCATAAGCTTTTCTGATTTTAAATCAGGAAACAACTTCCGTCAAGTATGAGGGGCAATGATGCGCACATGTGCTGCTCACGTGTTATTCATTAACCTTCATACGCGTACATATACAAACGCGCATGCCTTCAGAATTATTCAAGTGCACACTTGCTATGATGCATGAACCGATGACTCATGATTTTCAGGGTTGTCAACCTCTTTTTCAGCACTTTTCATTGGTCAAAGGCTTGAGAATTGTTCTCATTTTAATGACATGCAATATTTTCTGTGCTAAGACTTGAACGCTTCTCCTAATAAATTAAAGAAGTACCCCCTTCCCCTTCACATCCACGGAGAAAGGAACATAGCTTGCAATCGCCCGTATATTCTTCGACAGCCATAGGAGGTACCCATTGAAGAAATCATTCCCCGTTTTGCTGCACGCTTAGTGAACCATGGTCTCACAGATGCTCGGTGTGACACAGTGATGTACGAGCTTATGGCCCGCAATGGATCTCCTCTTCCCGCCGACTCGCAGATAAGAACGCGTATTTTGTATTTTCGATATAAATACGGTATTCGTATTTTGGTAGAAATACAGGTATATGTATTTATTATAAATACGGGTATTTTGGTATACTTGATTATATACATACATTTATATGTGTGTACATGTGTACCATGGTGAGGTGGCCTCTCTCTCTCTTGTTCTTATCTCTTCTAGGTGTGTATGGGCTTGTGACTCACACTAGTGAGTTATAAACCCACCGACTATTTTTTTTTGAAGAGATAATAAGAGAGAGTGTGGTTATTATTATTATCATTATCATGATCATTATTGTTTTTGGAGAGCCATCCTTTTCTTCTTCCTCATTTTCTTTAACATGTAGAGACGACTTCGAAAGCTCGATCCAAGGACCTAGGAGCTCAAGGAGAGGACTGCACAAGACCTGAAGGACACAACTTCAAAGGTTATAGTCCTTACATAATAGTTAAACTCTTTAGCTTAGTTTAGTTTAGTGTTTGGGCTTGAATTCTAGGGTTAAAGTTTGTAATGCTCAAGTTAAAACTAAAGTTTTTCGAATCCGCAACGCTGTAGTTGTCATGGCAAGGGGCACTATAGACTTACAACAAGTCAATCAAATAATGGAAAGAACGTGAATTTGAAAGTCTATTGATAAATGTCCATAGGAAGGCGGTAATAGTGCATTTAATAATAGTGAAATTAAGGGGAAATATGTGTACAATCGAAAGAGTCGCGGGATGACATACACACGTCGAACTAATAATGGAGAGGACTTGAACATGAATGCCTTTTAATAAATGCCTATAGGACGACGGTTATATGAACATAATTAGTGGATCATGAATGTGTACAATCGAAAAGTCACGGGTTAACATAGTCACGTCGATCAAATAATGGAGATGACTTGAGCTTGAATGTTTATTCATAAATGTCCATAGGACGAACGGTAATAGGAACCGAATCTATAGTATGTGCATATTTTTTGAAGACACGAGTTTGGGTATATTATGAAAAGACAATAATTAAACCTATAGATAGATTAAATCAGTTAGGAATCAAGATTAAGACAGTCAAAGAAAGAAGAATCAATAATATATGAAAATGGATTCAGAAATTTGGAAGTTAATAATACGAAAATTGATTCGAAAATCTAAAATTAAGATAAAATATAGATTTAAGTCATTTTAAAGAACAAGACGAGAAAAAAGGTTGTCCATTTAAAAATTGTGAAACTAAGGGAAAATACGTGTACAATCAAAATAGTCACGGTTGCCAAATACACGTCGATTTAAAAACGGCGAGGATTTGAATTTGAATTCCTTTAATTAAATGTTCATTAGACAACGGTTATTGGAAGAGAACCTTGGATCATGAATGTATACAATCGAAAAAATCATGGATTGACATATTCATGTAAATCTAATAATGGAGAGGACATGAATTTGAAAATCTATTGATAAATGTCTATAGGGGCGATAATAGTGCATTTAAAAATAGTGAAATTAAGGGAAAATATGTATACAATCGAAAGAGTCAATGGTTGACATACACACATGGAAAATATGTATACAATAAAAAGAGTCATGGGTTGACATACACAAGCGGAACTAATAATGGAAAGGCCTTGAACTTAAATTCCTTCTGATAAATGTTAATAGGATGACGGTTATAGAAACATAATCGGTGGATCATAAATGTGTACAATTGAAAAGTCACGGGTTGACATAGTCACGTTGATCAAATAATGGAGATGACTTACGCTTGAATGTCTATTCATAAATGTCCAAAGGAGGAATGGTTGTATGAAGTGAATCAATAGTAGGTGCATATTTTTTGTAAACGCAAGTTTGAGGACAACATGAAAAGACAATAAATAAACTTGTAGCTAGATTAAATCAGTAAGGAGTCAAGATTAAGACAAGCATAGTCAAAATAAATGATAAGTCAATATGAAAATGGATTCAGAAATTTGGTAGTAATAATACAGAAATAAATTCTGACATTTAAATTTAGATTAAAAAATAGATTTAAATCATTTTTAAGAATGAGACAAGCGAAAAGGCTTAAAATAACTTTATAGTGCACTTAAAAATAGTTAAGCTAAAGAAAAATATGAATACAATCAAAA
Organism: Agapanthus africanus; assembly: GCA_030015575.1. Taxonomy (NCBI): domain Eukaryota; kingdom Viridiplantae; phylum Streptophyta; class Magnoliopsida; order Asparagales; family Amaryllidaceae; genus Agapanthus; species Agapanthus africanus. The sequence continues at coordinate 308,215,051 of CM057339.1, forward strand.
GAGTCATGAGTTGACATGTACACGTCGATCTAAAAGGGAAGAGAACTTAAACTTGAATGTCATTAAATAAATGTTTATAAGACAACAGTTATTGGAACAGAACCATGGATCTAAATGTGTACAATCGAAAAAGTCATGGGTTGACAAATTTACATCGAACAAATAATGGAGAGGACGTGGATTTAAAAGTCTAATTATAAATGTCCACAGGAGGGCGGAACTAATGCATTTAGAAATGTGAAATTAAGAGAAAATATGTGTACAATCGAAAGAGTCACGGGTTGACAAATACACGTTGATCAAATAATGGAGAGGACGTGAATTTGAAAGTCTATTGATAAATGTCCAAAAGAGGGCGGTAATCGTGCATTTGAAAATAGTGAAATTAAGGGGAAATATGTGTACAATCGAAATAGTCATGGGTTGACATATACACATCGAACTAATAATAGAGAGGACCTGAAATTAAATGCCTTTTGATAAAAGTCAATAAGATGACGGTTATAAGAATATAATCAGTGGATCAAGAATGAGTACAATTGAAAAGCCACGGTTTGACATAGTCACGTCGATCAAATATTAGAGATGACTTTAACTTGAATGTCTATTCATAAATGTCCATAAGAAGAACGGTTATAGAAACTGAATAAATAGTATGTGCATATTTTTTGTAGATACGAGTCTGAGGAATTATGAAAAGACAATAATTAAACCTGTAGGTAGATTAAATCGGTAATGAATCAAGATTAAGACAATCTTAGACAGGAATATCAATGATAGGTGATTATGGAAATGGATTCAAAAATTTGGAAGTTGTCATAATACAGAAATAGATTCGAAAATCTAAAATTTAGATAAACTAAAATAGATTTAAGTCATTTTAAAGAACAAGACAAGAGAATAGGCTTAAAATAACTTTATAGTGCTTTTAAAAATAGTGAAATTAAGGAAAAATACGTATACAATCAAAAGAGTCATGGGTTGACATATACACGTCGATCTAAAAATTGAAAGGACTTAAACTTGAATGCCTTTAGATAAATGTTCATAAGACAACGGTTATTGGAACAGAACCATTGGATCATAAATGTATACAATCGAAAAAGGGATGGCGGTAATACTGCATTTAAAAATAGTAAAACTAAGGGAAAATACGTGTACAATTAAAAGAGTCACGGGTTGACATATACAAGACGATCTTAAAATGGAAAGAACTTGAACTTGAATGCCTTTAGATAAATGTTCATAAATCAACGATTATAGCAATAGAACCATTGGATCTTGAATGTGTACAATCAAAAAGTCGCAGTTTCATATATTCACGTCAATCAAATAGTGGAGAGGGAGTGAATTTCAAAGTTTATTGATTCCATAGAAGGGCGGTTATAGGATTAGAATTACAGAATTGATGGTTAGTGCAAATTGTTTTGGACACGAGTTGGAGGACATTAGAAAAAGGCATTAGTTAATCTCGTAGTAAGATTAAATGTCCATAAGACAATGGTTATTGGAACAGAACCATTGGATCATGAATGGGTACAATTGAAAAGTCATAGGGTGAAATATTCACGTCGATCAGATAATGAAAAGGACGTGGATTTGAAAGTCTATTCTTTAAATGTCATGGTCGGTGCAAATCGTTGTAAACACGAATTGGAAGACATTAGAAAAACATTAGTTAATCCGGTAAGAAGATTAAATATTCATAAGACAACGGTTATTGGATCAGAATCAATGGATCGTGAATGTGTATAATTGAAAAGTAATAGGTTGGCATATTCACGTCGATCAAATAATAGAGAGGACGTGAATTTGAAAGTCTATTAATAAATGTTCATAGAAGGACGGTAATCGTGCATTAAAAATGGTGAAATTAAGGGGAAATATGTGTACTATCGAAAAATTCATGGGATGATATATAAACGTCGATCAAATAATAGGTTGGACGTGGATTTGAAAGTCTTGATAAATGTCCATAAGATGGCAATAAAAGTGCATTTAAAATTTGTGAAATTAAGGGGAAATATGTGTACAATCGAAAGAGTCGCGGGTTGACATACACACGTCGAACTAATAATGGAGAGAATTTGAACTTGAATACCTTTTCGATAAATGCCAGTAGGACGACGGTTATAGAAACATAATCAGTGCATCATGAATGTGTACAATTGAAAAGTCACGGGTTGACGTATTCACATCGACCAAATAATGGAGTGCTTGAATGCTTATTCATAAATGTCCATAAGAGAAACGATTGTAGGAAGCGAATTAATAGTAGGTGTATATTTTTTGTAGATACGGGTTTGAGGACAATATGAAAAGACAATAATTAAACTCGTGGGTAGATTAAATCAGTAAGGAATCAAGATTAAGACGGTCATAGTCAAAAGAATCAATGATAGATGAATATGGAAATGGATTCAGAAATTTGGAAGTAGTAATAATATGGAAATAGATTCTGAAATCAAAAATTTAGATTAAAAAAATAGATTTAAGTCATTTTAAATAACGATATAAGAGAAAAGGCATAGAATAACTTTATAACGCACTAAAAAATAGTCAAGCTACGAAAAAATACGTATACAATCAAAATAGTCACGGGTTGACATATACACGTTGATCTAAAAATGGAGAGGACTTAAAGTTGAATGCCTTTAGATAGTTCATAAGATAACGGTTATTGGAACATAACCATTGGATCATGTGTGTACAATCGAAAAAGTCATGAGTTGACATATTCACGTCGATCAAATAATGGAGAGGACAAGGATTTGAAAGTCCATTGATAAATGTCCATAAGAGGGCGGTAATAATGAATTTAGAAATAGTAAAATTAAGGGGAAATATGTGTACAATCGAAAGAGTCACGAGTTGACATATACACGTCAGTTAAATAACGGAAAGGACGCGGATTTGAAAGTCTATTGATAAATATACAAAGGAGGACGGTAATAGTGCACTTAAAAATAATGAAATGAAGAGGAAATATGTGTACAATCGAAAGAGTCATGGATTGATATATACACGTCGAACTAATAATGGAGATGACCTAAACATAAATGCCTTCTGATAAAAAGTCAATAGGATGACGGTTATGGGAGCATAATCAGTGGATCATGAATGAGTACAATCGAAAAGTCATGGGATGACATAGTCGCGTCAATCAAATAATGGAGAGAACTTGAGCTTGAATGTCTATTCATAAATGTCCATAGGAGGAATGGTTATAGGAACCGAATCAAAAGTATGTGCATATTTTTTTGTAGATATGAGTATGAAGACATTATGAAAAGACAATAATTAAACCTACAGGTAGATTAAATCGGTAAGTAATCGAGAATAAGACAGTCATAGACAAGAGAATCAATGATAGATATGGAAATGGATTCAGAAATTTGGAAGCTGTAATAATATTTTAAAAGATTCGAAAATCTAAAATTTAGATTAAAAAATAGATATAAATCATTTTAAAGAACGAGCAAGAGAAAAGGCTTAAAATAACTCTATAAAGCATTTAAAATTGGGAAACTAAGGGAAAATACGTACGATCAAGAGTCACGGGTTGGCATATACACATCGATCTAATATTGGAGAGGAATATTCACTAGACAACAGTTATTGCAACAAACCATTAGATCATGAATGTATACAATTAAAAAAATTATGGGTTGATATATACACGTAGATCAAATAATGGAAAGGACATGTGTTAACACATTGAAAGTCTATTGATAAATGACTATAGAAGGGAGGTAATTGCAAATAAAAATAGTGAAATTAAAGGGAAATATGTACAATCGAAAGTCAGGTGTTAACGTATACACATTGACCAAACAATGTAAGGACGTGGATTTGAATGTCTATTGATAAATATCCAAAGAAAGGCGGTATTAGTGCATTTAAAAATAGTGAAATTAGGGGAAATATGTGTACAATCGAAAGAGTCATGGGTTGACATATACACGTCGAACTATTAATGGAGAGGACTTTAACTTAAATGCATTTTGATAAATGTCAATAGGACGACGATTATCGAAAAGTCACGGGTTGGCATAGTCATGTCAATCAAATAATGGAGAGGACTTAAGCTTTAATGTCTATTCATAAATGGCCATAAAAGGAACGGTTATATGAGGCGAATTAATAGTAGGTGCATATAACTGTAGGTGCATATAACTGTGGACATGAGTTTGAGGACATTGTGAAAAGACAATGATTAAACTTGCTCGTAGATTAAATCAGTAATGAATCAAGATTAAGACAGTCGTTGTCATGCCCCACTTCCCAAAGAAGGTGAAAGTGGCGTGGCACGGTCCGCAACCTAACTGTATTGAAGGTGTTCTATTCAATACAGTTATGTTAAGCGTAAGAATGAATCATAGTATGCAGGGTTGTGTACAAAAATTAAACAATAAAGCGAAAAACATTTATTTCCATTAACCAACTTTATTACATTCCAAAGAAAGAGCAAAGCAAACTAATTGGTTTAATTACATCAAAGAAAACAAAGCCCTAAACAAGTGGGCAACAAGAAAACTAATTAATCCTCCGATGCCATCTCTGCAAAATCTTCGTTAGTTGGTTCCTCGCCTAGATCTTCTTCATAAAACTCATTCCCATCTAACGGACATTCCAAAAGGGTAAAAGAGAGAAAGTCCGTCAGCGAGTTATACTCGGGTAGGATTACCTCATAAGATAGTAAAGGTATAGAAACGAACTGGTGTGTATAATGAATATGATGTACATGAGTATAAAGGTATGAGGTTAAGTACAAATTGGATATGTGAATATGAGTAGGTTTCATATGTTGTAAGTTATGTGTAGATGAAGGTAATAGTTTGTATTAGTTTGTTAAACAAGGGTCCAGATACTTGAGATTATTCCGTTGTGGCCACGGAACAACAACTGGGGAAGTGAAATGTACCGTTTCACTTCCCGAGATCATGATCGAGTAGTAGGGGAATCCAAGTTCCGAATTATCCTTGCCTAATCAAACTACCCATTCCCGTTTTTCAGTATAAAGATTTGGACGGATTAGAGTTAGTGCGTATACTTCTAGGCAAGGAATTTCCACATTGTATAGTCGCCCATATTTGGACTGTTCACCCGAAATATCGGAATCTTCATATTTGTATAGTCGTCCACATTTTAGACTGTTCACCCGAAATATCGGGATCTTCATATTTGTATAGTCGTCCATATATTGGACTGTTCACCCTGCTTGCAGGGATCTTCATAAAGTATTCCATACCTAGGTCCGCGCATTCTAACCCTAACTGTATCATGTTTTGTGTATGTCATGTTGTCATAAACTGGAAATTTAAAAAGAGTATTTGATCTCGTTTAATATGGCCTTCCACAACCACTCGTTTTATATTCTAGAATTTGTAAAGTACTTCGTGTCCTTTAGAGAAAACTTAGTTAAAATAATAAGGTTTAAATAACTTTTATTACTTCTAAGAAAACCATGATATTTGGGATATCTATTATTTTGGAAAAGAATAAGGTTTTACAGAAAATATCTTTTTGATAAAAGGTTGTGGTGTTTATTTGAAAATCTTTTGTAAAAGGTTTTTATTTGAAAATCTATATTGCTTCTAATATTCCAAAAGAATAAGTTATGAGGTCCTCAAATTGCCTCTTCACCGCCAATTGTGGCCAGGTAAATGCCAGGTAAGTGGGAAGGTACTCCACTACGTAAGTAGTGGGCCTAATTAATAACCACTAGCCTTAGACACACTTGCCTAGACAGCACAAATTCTGGTTTAGATAAACGATCGATGCCTACAACCGTTCCTTTATTCTAGATTGGTGTTATTTTAAAATTACCTTTTAAAAGATACTAACTATTCCCTTTTTAAAAAAGATATCGTTATTTAAATTTAATATTTTCTTTCTTAAAAAGTTGAGGGGTTTTAGAACTATTTGTAAGTAGAATATACGTATACTGTATCTAAAATATTTATTTCACATATCTTTATTTCTTACAGACATTTTAAACAAATATAATATTTAAATTAAACAGGGTATCTTGTGGAAGTAACCTATTACGAGATCATTTTTATAGTGTGGGTAAGTCAGAGGTGGAATGACAATTCATGACATTAAGCATATTAGATTCCAGGTGTTTTGGGTATGCAATATACTTCTATGTACAGAGGAAATTTAAACACCGTTTTAAATGGGGGTTAACATTATTATTATTGAGGGTACAAGGAAAAAGGTATGCACAATTATTATAACAACTTTTTAAATATGGGTTGATGATTAGAAGTTGGAATTTAGATAGAAGAAGGTGACAGGAAAAGGAGAGAGAGAGGCGGATCCTACCTTTGTTTAGAGTTTGGACGTAGACGGCGGAAGATGTAGGCTGGTACAAAATTCCGCAAAAGCTCCGCGTCCCGATTTTTCCTTGGCGATTGGATGTAGCCGTAGCGTCCGCGTCGTCGATACGAAGGCACCGGTATTTTTTTCAGAATTTTTGGAGTTCGGTGGTGTGAGAAATTTAGGTTTAAAGTGCCTATTTATAGGGTTCAAATGGTAACAATAAAATCCAAAAAAGTAGTTAAATCGCACGGGAAATCACGCCGGCCAATCATTGCAAATCATTCTGTTAATGATTGCGCCCGCCGCCACGTTTCGTGGCCGTTGGATCTGCATCCAACGGCCCAGATCGCACCGCCAGCCCCCCCGCCGCCACGCCACGCGTCGCCACGCGCCCGCGTGTGTGGGGATCACGCGCTTTCGCGTGGTCCCCACCACGTGGGCGCCGTCAGCGGGTTCTGGGCCATTGGATCTTGTGATCCAACGGTCCAGGTTAAAGGGGCTTATTTTATTATTATTATTATTTTTATATAAAAATAATATTTCTGTTTATTATTTTAAAAATTGGATTTGGCTTCCAAAAATTGTTAAAAGTAGTTAAAAACACGGGAAAATTATGAAAAAATTCCAGAAAATATATTTTATTATTATATTTACTATAAAAATAATTTTGGGCTAAAAAAACAAACAATACATCCATTTCTAAATTGTTAGCTAGTTATAATAATTATATAATATCGAGTTTATCTTTAAAATATTTTTAATTACGAATTAATTACTTTACTTGATAATAAAAATATGTAGATTATTTTAAGGTATTATAAAATTTTATTAAAACATTTTATGCCTATAAAAAGAATAAGTAGAATTTAGAAAATTCTTTTAATCCTATTCAATGTTTAGAAAATTATTAAAACATTCCTTTACTCAAAAAAAATACGTAAATAACCACTCGACTCTAGGAATTCAAAATGAAAGTTATTTTATTAGAAATCTCGACCATTACAATATACCCTCCTTAGAATAATTTCGTCCCCGAAATTCAGAAGGTAAGTCAAAAGGAGGGAGAGAAGGAAGAAAAAAGAAGAAGAAAAAAAATTTACATAAAGGAAACTTCAAATAAGTGAGGATGTCGTTCTCTCATCTCGTCTTCTCTTTCCCACGTGGATTCTCCGGGAGAGTCCTTCCTCCACATGACCCTAACTAATCTGATCGTCTTGTCTCTCAAGATCTTTTCCTTCCGATCAAGGATCTCCACCGGTCGTTGTTCATAGGTTAGGTCAGTTCCCACGGTGATTTCAGAATGATCCAAAACGTGACCGGGATCGCTGACATATCTCCTCAATTGAGAGATATGAAAAACGTTGTGTACACCCTCCAGAGAAGGGGGCAAGGCTAAACGATACACAACCTCTACAACTCGTTCGAGAATATCGAAGGGACCAATAAACCGTGGGCTGAGTTTTCCGCGTTTCCCAAAACGTATCACTCCCCGGTTAGGAGAAATCTTCAGAAACATGTGTTCTCCTGGTTAGAACTCTAGTGTCCTTCTCTTTGTATCCGCCCAATGCTTCTGCCGATCTTGTGCTATGTGTAATTGTTCTTTGATGGTTCTTATCACCTCCACTGTATCGACAATCATCTCGGGGCCTAGAAGTTCTCGATCCCCAATATCGTCCCAACTTAACGGTGACCTACACTTTCGCCCATACAAAGCGGCGAAAGGCGCCATGCCGATACTAGACTGGTAGCTATTGTTGTAAGCAAACTCTACCAAGTGCAGGTGATCTTCCCAAGATCCTTTAAAATCCAGCATACAGGCCCGGAGCATGTCTTCGAGAATTTGAATAACCCTTTCTGATTGGCCATCGGTCTGAGGATGGTAGGCGGTACTGAAACTCAGATTCGTGCCCAGACTCTCTTGTAGGCTTTGCCAAAACTTAGATCTGAAACGCGTATCCTGGTCGGACACGATGCAAATCGGTACGCCGTGCAATCGGACAATCTCCTCCATATACCTTTTTGCAAGGCTTTCGGTTGATTGACCCACTCGAAAAGGAATGAAATGCGCCGACTTGGTGAGTCGGTCCACAATCACCCATACAGCGTCGTTTCCCTTAGAGCTGCGAGGGAGTGCGGTCACAAAATCCATAGTTATGTTTTGCCATTTCCATTCGGGTATTGGTAACGGTTGTAATAGACCCGCCGTCCTGTGGTGTTCGGCTTTTACTTGTTGGCAAACGAGACATTTGGATATACTCTTGGCTATCTCCCGCTTCATCCCATGCCACCAATAGTTTTGCCTGAGGTCCTTGTACATTTTTGTTCCTCCCGGATGAACAGAGTAGGGAGAACTATGTGCCTCTTTTAATAATTCCTCCCTCATCTCCCCCTTAGGTACACAGACTCTGCTTCCATATCTCAAAGAACCATCTTCGTGTATGATGAAATCCGTCCGCATATTGGCGTCCACTTGTTCTTTGATCCTTCGCAACTTCGGGTCCTCCATTTGAGCGGCCTTGATCCGTTCGACTAATGTTGAGTGAATTTGCAAATTCATGAAGGATGTACACATTCCGGGCATTAATAACTCGGTCTCTAGTTCATTAAGATCTTGGCGATTCCTCCAATGAGTAGTCAGACTCGAAATCATAGGTTGACGACTCAAAGCATCCGGGACTACATTCACCTTTCCCGGATGGTATTGCAAATTTACGTCGAAATCTGCCATTAATTCCAGCCATCTCATCTGCCTCATATTGAGTTCCTTCTGGGTGAAGATATACTTCAAGCTCTTGTGGTCGGTGTAAATATCTACCCTCTCACCCAACAAATAGTGCCTCCAATTCTTTAGTGCGAAAACAACTGCGGCAAGTTCTAAATCGTGCGTTGGGTAGTTTCGCTCATGCACCTTTAATTGTCTGGACGCATAGGCCACTACCCTACCATGTTGGTGCAAAACGCATCCCAAGCCTTTTCCCGAGGCGTCGCAATGTACGTCGAATCCTCCAGTCCTGTCGGGAATCGTAAGAATGGGTGCAGAGGTTAAACGTGTCTTCAACTCTGCGAATGCTTCCTCGCAACCCTCGGACCATACATACGGTACATCTTTCCGAGTCAAAGTCGTCAGTGGTTCCGCAATTTTGGAGAAGTTATTGATGAAACGACGGTAATACCCAGCAAGTCCCAAAAAGCTCCTGATCTCGGTAACAGTTCTTGGTATCGGTCATGCCTGTACTGCGACAATCTTGGCTGGATCCACTGAAATCCCTTCGCCTGACACCACGTGTCCCAGGAATGCCACCTGCTCTAACCAAAACTCGCATTTGCTGAGCTTTGCATAAAGTTGGTGTTGTCGCAAGGTTTCGAGCACCGCACGCAAGTGTTCCGCGTGTTCTTCTTGATTCTTAGAATACACTAGAATATCATCGATGAAGACAACCACAAACTTGTCCAATTGCTCGTAAAACACTTGATTCATCAAGTTCATAAAGACTGCGGGGGCATTGGTTACTCCAAAGGGCATTACTAGGAATTCATAATGTCCATACCTAGTCCTGAAAGCCGTCTTGGGTATGTCAGACGCTTTCACCTTGAGTTGATGGTAGCATGTTCGTAAATCCAACTTGGAGAACACTCGAGCTCCCTCCAGCTGATCGAACAGGTCATCTATCCGTGGCAAGGGATATTTGTTCTTGATTGTTACTTTATTTAATTTCCGATAGTCGATGCACATCCGCTTAGTTCTATCCTTCTTAGATACTAAAAGAACTGGGGCACCCCAAGGTGACGAGCTGGGCCGAATGAACCCCTTATTGAGATGGTCCTCCACTTGCGCCCGAAGCTCCTTCAATTCTGCTGGCCCCATTCGATACGGTGCCTTCAATATGGGTTGAGTTCCTGGTACCAAGTCTATGGTGAACTCACACGCCCGATCCGGCGGTAAACCCGACACTTCTGCAAATACGTCTTCAAACTCTCGTACGACCATCGGCATCCTTTCCTCCCTTTGTACGACGTACAAAGTCTCTTCCTTTCTCGGTACAGCTCGGTAGGTTGCTGGGTCCAAGGACTTACTTCCACTCTCGAATATGAACAGCGGGTGGTCAGGGATTTCAAATACTACCCTCCTTTGACGACAGTCGATAGTAGCGTAGAAAGTACTCAACCAGTCCATACCCATGACCACGTCGAAATTGGGCATATCTATTACCATAAAGTTGGCATAGAAACCTCGCCCGCAGACTACCAACGGGCACAGATCGTATCCTGAAGTGGATTTGATCACACCGTTTCCCGTGTTGACGTTCCACTCGGTGATGAGAGGTGTTATGGGGATGGTGGTCACATACTTTTATGCCATAAAGCAATGCGACGCACCAGATTCAAAAAGTGTGAGTGCAGGTAAAGAGGCTACTAGGAGGATACCTAAGTTATAGGTGAAAGAAGATTAGGAAAGAGCCTAACAAGATATGTATGCAAGATGGGAGTGAACTTGGAAATATGCTAGTCAAAACAGCGATACCTGTAATTACTTCACCAGTTGCTTCAGCCTCTTCTGTGGTCATAGTAAAGGCCTGACGCTTCGGTCCGTTGCGCTGAGCTTGCTGAAAAACTCGCTTCTGTTGGGGTAAGGGTGGTCCTCTAGCTGCTGTTCCTTGCCCGTTCGGTTTATTAGTGGGTGGTGGCCGGGCTCCCTGTTGAGGCGCTCCAAGATTGGCTGGTCTGCTGTCCGGGAGTAATGGTCGTCTTCTCTGTGGACAATTCCCTATGGCATGTTCCGGAGACCCACAGATTATACAGAGCTTGTTCAAATAGCGGCAATCCTTCATGAAGTGTCTGACTTTGCCGCAATGGTTGCATGTGACTGCTGGTTTCCTGAAAGTAGCTAGTCCTGCTGGTCTCTTAGGTTGTTGCCTCGCGTGAAATCTGGAAGAGGCTCCTCTAAGAACTTGCTGGGCTGGTCGCTTAATGCCAGTCAATCGATCATCCTTCCTTATGCGTCTCTGAAGGTCTTCGAAGTTTTGTCCGCCTCTAGGATTTCATCATAAGTTGTTAAGGTGACAGAAGACATGGAGGACTGCGTCTTCAGATCCAACCCCTGCCGGAATCTTTTGGCATACAGTTCCGGAGTTGCCACCGGGTGATGCGCAAACCGACTTAATCTCGCGAACTCCGAAGCGTACTCGTCCACCGATTTATTCCACATACTCCCCTGTTGGAACTGTACAAACTCCCGTTCCATTTTTAGGTGTGCTACGGCGGGAATGTATTGAGTATCGAACCGTCGTTTGAATGTTTCCCAGTCGACGGGCTCCTTCAACCTGCTTTCCTCGGCCTCCCACCATATTCGGGAATTATCAGTGAGTTGTAGTTTGGCAACGTTCACCTACGCGTCCTTCGGGATTTGGGCGGCACTGAGGTCGTTGATTGTTCCCTTGAGCCATTCCTCAGCTTCTAAAGGAGTTTCCTTTCCTGAAAAAGCCTTAGGGTGGAGTGATCTGAACTGTTTCACTCCCGCCGCTCCTTGAGGAACTGGGACCAGTGCCTGCTTTAAAACTTCTGCTTGTTGCTGCCTAATCTCACGCAGCTCTTGATGCAAGGCAGCCGTCTGCTGCTGCTGTTGCTCCAGTAGTCCTTGCAGCATTTGTAGCATCGCTGCGTTTTGAGCAGTGGGTTCAATGTCTCCGTTTCCCCTTCGGTTGCGGTGATGGTGTCGTCCAGCCATGGGTATCTGAATCAGAAGGGGTTAGGCTAAAACCGTAGGTGAAAGACATAGAATAGTAACTTGCAGGAGGAGTAACGATTCATGCCAGAGGGAAACTAGTAAGGAATATAAAAAAATGAGAGACATGAGAGTGCAATTGTCGAAATCAAGATTTTATTAAAAAATGCCAACGGGACTACAAGGAATTATTTAAATAGGATCCTACTTCTATACACATTTTATTCTGCTCACTAAAAACTAAGAGCTAAACAGATGCCATTCGTCCATCAATTTGGAGGCGGAAACTGTGCGTTATTGGCTCGGCGCTTGTTGATCTTTCTTGCAAAACTGTAAAAGAAAGGAGAGCCTGGTACTTCCCGGCGGTAGAGTTGCGGAGGGGTACGACGAACACATCGATAAGCATACCCCCGAATATAAAGGTTCTTCCCAATGAACCACATGTGTGGCCCGTATTCTCTTGGTTCTTCTTCTTCCACTGGGACTTCTTCCTCAGCGGGAGCCTCCACTTCGGGCTCCTCCTCTTCCTCAACGGGATCTTCCTCTTCCTCTTCCTCAACTTCCTCTTCCTCAACGGGATCTTCCTCTTCCTCTTCCTCAACTACCTCTTCCTCAACGGGATCTTCCTCTTCGTCTTCCTCCATGGAATCTTCCTCTTCGTCCTCTTCCATATCGTCCTTGGGGATATTTATTTGGGGACCTATTACTTCGTCGTCCGAAAACCCAAGCGTAGCTTCAAAGGTGATGACTGACGTACTGTCCTCATCCGGAAGATGTGCCATGGCCTGAGAAGGACGGTCATGGTCAGGATACAGAGATGTCAAGGAAAGGACGAGGAATGGGAAAACTTTATGAAATTGATACAAACGGATAGGATTCACAAATATAATAAGTCGGTTAACAGTTTCATTTTAGTACACAAGACTGACCTGCATGGGCCACTACAAAAACCAGTCACGCCCCACTTCCCAAAGAAGGTGAAGAGTGGCGTGGCACGGTCCGCAACCTAACTGTATTGAAGGTGTTCTATTCAATACAGTTACGTTAAGCGTAAGAATGAATCATAGTATACAGGGTTGTGTACAAAAATAAAACAATAAAGCGAAAAACATTTATTTCCATTAACCAACTTTATTACATTCCAAAGAAAGAGCAAAGCAAACTAATTGGTTTAATTACATCAAAGGAAACAAAGCCCTAAACAAGTGGGCAACAAGAAAACTAATTAATCCTCTGATGCCATCTCTGCAAAATCTTCGTTAGTTGGTTCCTTGCCTAGATCTTCTTCATAAAACTCATTCCCATCTAACGGACATTCCAAAAGGGTAAAAGAGAGAAAGTCCGTCAATGAGTTATACCCAGGTAGGATTACCTCATAAGATAGTAAAGGTATAGAAACGAACAGGTGTGTATAATGAATATGATGTACATGAGTATAAAGGTATGAGGTTAAGTACAAATTGGATATGTGAATATGAGTAGGTTTCATATGTTGTAAGTTATGTGTAGATGAAGGTAATAGTTTGTATTAGTTTGTTAAACAAGGGTCCAGATACTCGAGATTATTCCGTTGTGGCCACGGAACAACAACTGGGGAAGTGAAATGTACCATTTCACTTCCCGGGATCATGATCGAGTAGTAGGGGAATCCGAGTTCCGAATTATCCTTGCCTAATCAAACTACCCATCCCCGTTTTTCAGTATAAAGATTTGGACGGATTAGAGTTAGTGGGAATTTCCACATTGTATAGTCGCACACATTTGGACCGTTCACCCGAAATATCGGGATCTTCATATTTGTATAGTCGTCCACATTTTAGACTGTTCACCCGAAATATCGGGATCATCATATTTGTATAGTCGCCCATATATTGGACTGTTCACCCTGCTTGCAGGGATCTTCATAAAGTATTCCATACCTAGGTCCGCGCATTCTAACCCTAACCGTATCATGTTTTGTGCATGTCATGTTGTCATAAACTGGAAATTTAAAAAGAGTATTTGATCTCGTTTAATATGGCCTTCCACAACCACTCGTTTTATATATTCTAGAATTTGTAAAGTACTTCGTGTCCTTTAGAGAAAACTTAGTTAAAATAATAAGGTTTAAATAACTTTTATTACTTCTAAGAAAACCATGATATTTGGGATATCTATTATTTTGGAAAAGAATAAGGTTTTACAGAAAATATCTTTTTGATAAAAGGTTGTGGTGTTTATTTGAAAATCTTTTGTAAAAGGTTTTTATTTGAAAATCTAGACTGCTTCTAATATTCCAAAAGGATAAGTTATGAGGTCCTCAAATCGCCTCTTCACCGCCAATTGTGGCTAGGTAAATGCTAGGTAAGTGGGAAGATACTCCACTACGTAAGTAGTGGGCCTAATTAATAACCACTAGCCTTAGACACATTTGCCTAGACAGCACAAAGTCTGGTTTAGATAAACGATCGATGCCTACAACCGTTCCTTTATTCTAGATTGGTGTTATTTTAAAATTACCTTTTAAAAGATACTAACTATTCCCTTTTTAAAAAAGATATCGTTATTTAAATTTAATATTTTCTTTCTTAAAAAGTTGAGGGGTTTTAGAACTATTTGTAAGTAGAATATACGTATACTGTATCTAAAATATTTATTTCACATATCTTTATTTCTTACAGACATTTTAAACAAATATAATATTTAAATTAAACAGGGTATCTTGTGGAAGTAACCTATTGCGAGATCATTTTTATAGTGTGGGTAAGTCAGAGGTGGAATGCCAATTCATGACATTAAGCATATTAGATTCCAGGTGTTTTGGGTATGCAATATACTTCTATGTACAGAGGAAATTTAAACACCGTTTTAAATGGGGGTTAACATTATTATTATTGAGAGTACAAGGAAAAAGGTATGCACAATTATTATAACAACTTTTTAAATATGGGTTGATGATTAGAAGTTGGAATTTAGATAGAAGAAGGTGACAGGAAAAGGGGAGAGAGAGAGAGGCGGATCCTACCTTTGTTTAGAGTTTGGACGTAGACGGTGGAAGACGTAGGCTGTTACAAAATTCCGCAAAAGCTCCGCGTCCCGATTTTTCCTTGGCGATTGGATGTAGCCGTAGCATCCGCGTCGTCGATACGAAGGCACCGGTATTTTTTTCAGAATTTTTGTTATTCGGTGGTGTGAGAAATTTAGGTTTAAAGTGCCTATTTATAGGGTTCAAATGGTAACAATAAAATC
Source organism: Agapanthus africanus (assembly GCA_030015575.1). Lineage (NCBI taxonomy): Eukaryota > Viridiplantae > Streptophyta > Magnoliopsida > Asparagales > Amaryllidaceae > Agapanthus > Agapanthus africanus. Next base: position 308,230,328 of record CM057339.1, read on the forward strand.
CAAAAAAGTAGTTAAATCGCACGGGAAATCACGCCGGCCAATCATTGCGAACCATTCTGTTAATGATTGCGCCCGCCGCCACGTTTCATGGCCGTTGGATCTGCATCCAACGGCCCAGATCGCACCGCCAACCCCCCGTCGCCACGCGTCGCCGCGCGCCCGCGCGTGTGGGGATCACGCGCTTTCGCGTGGTCCCCACCACGTGGGCGCCGTCAGCGGGTTCTGGGCCGTTGGATCTTGTGATCCAACGGTCCAGGTTAAAGGGGCTTATTATTATTATTATTATTATTATTATTATTATTATTATTATTATTATTATTATTATTATATAAAAATAATATTTCTGTTTATTATTTTAAAAATTGGATTTGGCTTCCAAAAATTGTTTAAAATAGTTAAAAACACGGGAAAATTATGGAAAAATTCCAGAAAATATATTTTATTATTATATTTACTATAAAAATAATTTTGGGCTAAAAAAACAAACAATACATCCATTTCTAAATTGTTAGCTAGTTATGATAATTATATAATATCTAGTTTATCTTTAAAATATTTTTAATTACGAATTAATTACTTTACTTGATAATAAAAATATGTAGATTATTTTAAGGTATTATAAAATTTTATTAAAACATTTTATGCCTATAAAAAGAATAAGTAGAATTTAGAAAATTCTTTTAATCCTATTCAATGTTCAGAAAATTATTAAAAACATTCCTTTACTAAAAAAAATACGTAAATAACCACCCGACTCTAGGAATTCAAAATGAAAGTTATTTTATTAGAAATCTCGACCATTACGGTCGTAGTTATAAGAATCAATGATAGGTGAAAATGGAAATGGATTCAGAAATTCGGAAGTAATAATAATACGGAAATTGATTCGAAAAACTAAAATTTAGATTAAAAATAGATTTAAGTCATTTTAAAGAACGTGACAAGAGAAAACGCTTAAAATTACTTCATAGTGCACTTAAAAATAGCGAAACTAAGGAAAAATACGTATACAATCAAATGGTCACGGGTTGACATATACATGTCAATCTAAAAATTGAGAGGACTTAAACTTGAATGCCTCAACATAAATGTTCAAAAGACAACGATTATTGGAACAGAACAATTGGATCATGAATGTCTACTATCAAAAAAGTCACGGGTTGACATATTTACATCGATCAAATAATGGAGAGAGGACTTGAGCTTAAATGCCTATTCATAAATGTCCATAGGAGAAAAATAAAAGAACCGAATCAATAGTAGGTGCATATTATTTATGGACACGAGTTTGAGAACATTATAAAAAGACAATAATTAAGCATGTAGGTACATTAAATTACTAAGGAATTAGGGTTAAGACGGTCATAGACAGGAGAATCAATGATAGATGCATTTGGAAATGGATTCGGAAATTTGAAAGTAGTAATAATAAGGAACTATACTCAGAAAGTTAAAATTTAGATTAAAAAATAGATTTAAGAAAATTTAAAGAACAAGAAAAGTGAAAAAGCTTTAAATAACTTCATAGCGCATTTAAAAATAATGAAACTAAGGAAAAATACGTGTACAATCAAAAGAGTCACGGGTTGACATATACACTTCAATCTAAAAATGGAGAGAACGTGATCTTGAATGCCTTTAGATAAATGTTCATAAAACAATGATTATAGCAACAGAACCATTGGATCATGAATGTGTACAATGGAAAAGTTATGGGTTCACAAATTCACATCGATCAAATAATGGAGAGGATATGGATTTGAAAGTCCATTAATAAATGTCCATAGGAGGGCGACTATAGGAACAAAATTACAATTGATAGTTCATGCAAATTGTTGAAGATACGAGTTGGAGGACATTAGAAAAAGGCATTAATTAATCCCGTAGGAAGAATAAATGTTCATAAGACAACGGTAATTGGAACAGAACCATTGGATCATGAATGTGTACAATTGAAAAAGTCATGGGTTGACATATTCACGTCGATCAAATAATGGATAGAACGTGGATTTGAAAGTCTACTGATAAATGTCCATAGGGGGACGGTAATAATGCATTTAAAATAGTGAAATTAAGGGAAAATATGAATGCAATCAAAAGAGTCACGGGTTGACATATACACGTTGAACAAATAATGGAGAGAACTTTAATCTGAAAGTCTATTGAAAAATATCCAAAGGAGGGCAGTAATAGTGCATTTAAAAATAGCGAAATTAAGAGGAAATATGTGTACAATCGAAAGAGTCATTGGTTGACAAATACACATCGAACTAATAATAGAAAGGAGTTGAACTTAAATGCCTTTTGATAAATGTCAATAGCAAGATGGTTATAGGAACATAATTAGTAGATCATAAATGTGTACAATCGAAAAGTCACGGGTTGATATAGTCACGTCGATCAAATAATGGAGAGGGCTTGAACTTGAATGTGTATTCATAAATGTCCATAGGAGGAACGGTTATAGGATGTGAATCAATAGTAGGTGCATATTATTTTTAGACACGATTTTGAGAACATTATGAAAAGATAATAATTAAACTTAGAGGTGGATTAAATCAATATGTAATTAAGATTAAGACAATCATAGCTAAAAGAATCGATAATTGGTGAATACAGAAATGGATTCAGAAATTAGGAAGTAATAATAATACATAAATAAATTCGAAAATCTAAAATTTTGATTAAAAAATAGATTTAAGTTATTTAAAGAACAAGACAAGTGAAAAGGCTTAAAATAACTTTGTAGTGTACTTAAAAATAGTGAAACTAAGGAAAAATATGTATACATTCAATAGAGTCACGGGTTGACATATCAACGTCGATCTAAAAATGGAGAGCACTTAAGCTTGAAGCCTTTGGATAAAAGACAGCGGTTATTGGAACAGAACCATTAGATCATGAATGTGTACAATCGAAACAGTCACGGGTTAACTTATTTACGCCAATCAAATATGGAGAGAACATAGATTAAAAAGTCTATTGACAAATGTCCATGGGAGGGCGGTAATAATGCATTTAAAAATAGTGAAATTAAGGGAACAATCGAAAGAATCACAGGTTGACATATATACGTTGATCAAATAATGGAGAGGATGTGGAATTGAAGGTCTATTGATAAATGTCCAAAGAAGGGCGGTAATAGTGCATTTAAAAATAGTGAAATTAAGGGGAAATATGTGTACAATTGAAAAAATCATGGGTTGACATGTGTCGTCGAACTAATAATGGAGAGGACCTGAACTTAAACGTCTTTTGATAAATGTCAATAGGATGACGGTTATAGAAACATAATCGGTGGATCATGAATGTGCACAATAGAAAAGTCACTGGTTGACATAGTCACGTCGATCAAATAATAAAGAGGAATTGAGCTTGAATGTCTATTCATAAATGTCCATAGGAGAAACGGATAAGATCCGAATCAATAATAGGTGCATATGTTTTATGGACACGGGTTTGAGGACATTATAAAAGCACAATAATTAAGTGTGTGGGTACTTTAAATCACTATGAAATAAGGTTTAAGACAGTCATATACAGGATAATCGATGATAGGTGCATTTGGAAATGGATTCAAAAATTTGAGAGTAGTAATAATAAGGAACTATACGCAGAAATTTAAAATTTAGATTAAAAAATAGAGTTAAGTCAATTTAAGACAAGTGAAAAAGCTTTAAATAACTTTATAAGGCATTTAAAAATAGTGAAATTAGGGGAAAATACGTGTACATTAAAAAAAGCCACGGGTTGACATATACACGTCGATCTAAAAATAGAGATAATTGAACTTGAATGCATTTAGATAAATGTTCTTAAAACATGATTATAGCAACAGAACCATTGGATCATGAATGTGTACTATCGAAAAGTCATAGGTTCACATATTCACGTCGATCAAATAATGTAGAGGATAGGAGGACGGTTATAAGAACTGAATTACAGAATCTATGATTGGTGCAAATTGTTGTAGACACGGGTTAAGGACATTAGAAAAAGGCATTAGTTAATCCCGTAGGAATATTAAATGTTAATAAGACAACGGTAATTGGAACAGAACCATTGGATCATGAATGTGTACAATTGAAAAGTGACGTGTTGACATAATCACGTTGATCAAATAATGTAGAGGATGTAGATTTGAAAGACTATTGATAAATGTTCGTAGGAAGGTGGTAATCGAGAGGACTTGAACTTGAATGCCTTTTGATAAATGTCAATAGGACGACAGTTATAGGAACATAATCAATGGATCATGAATATGTACAATCAAATAGTCACGGGTTGATAGTCACGCTGATCAAATAATGGAGATGACTTGAGCTTGAATGTCTATTTATAAATGTCCATAAGAGGAACGGTTATAGTGAAGCTACGGAAAAATACATATACAATAAAAAAAGTCACACGTCAATCTAAAAATGGAGAGCACTTAAACTTGAATGCCTTTAGATAAATGTTCATAAAATAATGATTATTGGAACAAAACCATTGGAACATGAATAGGTACAATCGAAGAAGTCATGAGTTGACATATTCACGTCGATCAAATAATGGAAAGGACAAAGATTTAAAAGTCTATTGATAAATATCCATAAGAGGGCGGTAATAATCCATTTTAAAATGGTGCAATTAAGGGGAACCATGTGTATAATTGAAAAAGTCACGGGTTGACATATACACATCGATAAATTAATGGAGAGGACGTGGATTTGAAAGTCTATTGATAAACGTCCTAAGGAGGGAGGTAATAATGCATTTAAAAATAGTGAAATTACCGATTGACATACAATCGAAAAGTCTCCGGTTGATAGTCACGTCGATCAAATAACGGAGAGCATTTTGAGCTTGAATGTCGATTCATAAATGTCCATAGGAGAAACGGATAAAACCGAAACAATATTTTTTATTGACATGAGTTTGAGGACTTTATAAAAAGACAATAATTAAGCTAGTTGATACATTAAATCAATAAGGATTCACGGTTAAGACGGCCATAGACAGGAGAATCAATGATTGGTATATATGGAAATGAATTCAGAAATTTGAAAGTAATAATAATAAGCAATAGACTCGGAAATTTAAAATTTAGATTAAAAAATGGATTTAAATCAATTTAAAGAACAAAAGCACGTGAAAAATCTTTAGATAATTTTATAGTGCATTTAAAAATAGTCAAACTAAGGAAAATTACGTGGACAATTAAAAGAGTCAAAGGATACCATATACACGTCGATCTAAAATGGAGAGTATTTGAACTTTAACGCCTTTAGATAATTGTTCATAAAACAACGATTATAGAAACAGAACCAATGGATCATGAATGTGTACAATAAAAAAATCATGGGTTGACATATTCACGTCAATCAAATAATAGAGAGGATGTGGATTTGAAAGTCTATTGATAAATGTCAATAGGAGGATGGTTATAGGTACATAATTACACAATCGATGGTTGGTGCAAATTGTGGCAAACACGAGTTGGAGAACATTAGAAAAAGACATTAGTTAATCCTGTAGAAAGATTAAATAACCACAAGACAACGTTTATTGGAACAGAACCATCGGATCATGAATGTGTACAATTGAAAGGTCACGAGTTGACATATTCACGTTGATCAAATAATGAAGGACGTGGATTTGTAAGTCTACCGATAAATGTCCATAAGAGGGAAGTAATAGCGCATTTAAAAATAGTGAAATAAGGGGAAATATGTGTACAGTCGAAAAAGTCATGGGATGAGATATACAAGTCGATTAAATAATGGAGATGACGTGGATTTGAAAATCTATTGATAAATGACTATAGGAAGGTGGTATTAGTGCATTTAAAAATAGAGAAATTAAGGGGAAATATGCGTACAATTGGAGTCGCGGGTTGACATACACGCGTCAAACTAATAATGGAGCGGACTTGAACTTGAATGTCTTTTGATAAATGTCAATAGGACGACGGTTATAGGAACATAATCAGTAGACCATGAATGTATACAATCAAAAAGTCATGGATTGACATAATCACGTCGATCAAATAATAGAGAGGACTTGAGCTTGAATATCTATAGGATGAACAATTATAGGAACATAATCCGTGCATATTTTTTGCAGACACATGTTTGAGGACATTATGGAAAGACAATAATTAAACTTGCAGGTAGTTAAATCAGTAAGGAATTAAGATTAAGACGGTCATAGACAAGAGAACCAATGATAGGTGCATATGGAAATGGATTCAGAAAATTGGTGGTAATAATACGGAAATGGATTCGAAAATCTAAAATTTAGATTAAAAAAAGTTTTAAATCATTTTAGAGAACGAGACGAGAAAAGGCTTAAAATAGCTTTATAGTGCATTTAAAAATAGTGAAACCGAGGAAAAATACATGTACAGTCAAAAGAGTCATGTGTTGACATATACACGTCGATCTAAAAATGGAGAGGACTTAAACTTGAATGCCTATAAATAAATGTTCATTAGACGATGGTTATTGAAACAGAACTATTGGATCATGAATGCGAACAATCGAAAAAGTCATGCGTTGGCATATTCACGTCGATCAAATGATAGAAAGGGTGAGGATTTGAAAGTCTACTGATAAATGTAAATATGAGGGCGGTAATAGGACATTAAAAATAGTGAAAATATGGGGAAATATGTGTACAATCGAAAAAGTCACGGGTTAACATATACACGTCGATCAAATAATGGAAAGGGCGTGGATTTAGAAATCTATTAATAAATGTCTAAAGGAAGGCGGTAATAGTGCATTTAAAAATAATGAAATTAAGAGGAAATATGTGTACAATCGAAAGAGTCATGTGTTGATATATACACGTCGAGCTAATAATGTAGAGGACTTGAACTTAAATGCCGTTTGATAAATGTCAATAAGAAGACAGTTATAGGAACATAATCAGTGGATCATGAATGTGTACAATCGAAAAGTCTTGGGTTAACAACGTCATGTTGATCAAATATTGGAGAGGACTTGAGCTTGAATATTTATTCATAAATGTTCATCGGAGAAATGGATAAGAACCGAATCAATAGTAAGTGCATATTTTTTATGGACATGAATTTGAGGACATTATAAAAAGACGATAATTATGCTCGTATGTAAATTAAATCACCAAGGAATCAGGGTTGACGGTTATAGACAGAAGAATTAATGATAGGTGCATATGAAAATGGATTCAGAAATTTGAATGTAGTAATATTAAGGAAATAGACTCGGCAATTAAAAATTTAGATTAACAAATAGATTTAAGACGACTTAAAGAACAAGATAAGTGAAAAAGCTTTAGATAACTTTATAGTGCATTTAAAACTAGTGAAACTAAGGGAAAATACGTGTCCAATTAAATAAATCACGGATTGACATAAACACGTCGATCTAAAAATGGAGAGGACTTGAACTTGAATGCCTTTAGATAAATGTTCATAAAACAACGATTACAAGAATAGAACCATTGGATTACAATCGAAATTCACAGGTTAACATATTCACGTCGATCAAATAATGGAAAGGACGTGGATTTGAAAGTTTATTGATAAATGTTCATAGGAAGGCGGAAATAATGCATTTAAAAATAGTGAAATTAAGAGGAAACATGTGTACAATCGAAAGAATCACGGGCTGACATATACACATCGATCAAATAATGAAGAGGATGTGGATATAAGGTCTATTGACAAATGTCCATAGGAGGGCGGTAATAATGCATTTAAAAATAGTGAAAGTAAGAGAAAATATTTATATAATCGAAAGAGTCGCGGGTTAACATACAGACATCGAACTAATAATGGGGATGACTTGAACTTGAATGCTTTTTGATAAATGTCAATAAGATGGTTACTTAAATCTGTAGGTAGATTAAATCAGTATGGAATCAAGATTAAGACAGTCATAGACATAACAAACAATGATAAGTGCATATGAAAATGGATTCAGAAATTTGGAAGTAATACGGAAATAGATTTGAAAATCTAAAATTTAGATAAAAAAAAATAGATTTAAGTAATTTTAAAGAACGAGACAAGAGAAAAGGCTTAAAATAACTTTATAGTGCACTTAAAAATAGTGAAACTATGGAAAAATAAGAGTACAATCAAAAGGGTCATGGGTTAACATATACACGTCAATCTAAAAATGAAAAGGCCTTAAACTTGAATGTGTTCAGATAAATGTTCATAAGACAACGGTTAATGGAACAGAACTAGATCATGAATGGGTCAATTGAAAAGGTCTCGTGTTTACATATTCACATCAATCAAATAATGGAGAGGACGTGGATTCGTAAGTCTATCGATAAATGTCCATAAGAGGGAAGTAATAGCGCATTTAAAAATAATGAGCTCAAAGGGAAATATGTGTACAATCGAAAGAGTAACATAAACACGTCGATCAAATAATGGAGAGAACGTGGATTTGAAAGTCTACCGACAAATATCCAAATGAGGGCGTTAATAGTGAATTATAAAATAGTGAAATTAACGAGAAATGTGTACAATCAAAAGATTCATTATTATACACGTCAAACCAATAATAGAGAGGACTTGGACTTAAATTCCTTCTGGTAAATGTCAATAGGATGACGGTTATAGGAACATAATCGGTGGATCATGAATGTGTACAATCAAAAAGTCACGAGTTGACAGTCACGTCGATCCAGTAATGGAGAGGACTTGAACTTCAACGTCTATTCATAAACGTCCACATGAGAAACAGATAAGAACCGAATCAATAGTTGGTGTATATTTTTTATGGACACAGGTTTGAGGACAATATAAAAAGACAATAATTAAGCCCGTAGGTATATTAAATCACTAATGAATCAGGTTAAGACAGTCATAGACAGGAGAATCAACGATAGGTGCATATGAAAATGGATTCAGAAATTTGAAAGTAGTAATACTACGAAAATAGACTCGGAAATTTTAGATTAAAAAATAGATTTAAGTCAATTTAAAAAACAAGACAAGTGAAAAGCTTGAGATAACTTTATACTGCATTTAAAAATAAAGAAACTAAGGAAAAATATGAGTACAATCAAAAGAGTCACGGATTGACATATACACGTCGATCTAAAAATGGAGAGGTTTTAAACTTAAATGCCTTTAAATAAATGCTCATTAGACAACGGTTATTGGAACAGAACCATTGGATCATGAATGTGTACAATCGAAAAAGTCACGGGTTGATATATTCATGTCGATCAAATAATTGAGAGGACGTGAATTTGAAAGTATATTGATAAATGTCCATAGAAGGACGGTTATAGGAACAGAATTACAGAATCGATGGTTAGTGCAAATTGTTGTAGACACGAGTTGGAGGACATTAGAAAAAGACATTAGTTAATCCAATAAGAAGATTAAATGTTCATAAGACAACGGTTATTGGAACATAACTATTGCATCATGAATGTGTACAATTGAAAAGTCACGGGTTTACATTTTCAGGTCGATAAAATAATGGAAAGGACGTGGATTTTAAAGTCTATCGATAAATGTTCATTAGAGGATGGTAGTAGTGCATTAAAAAATAGTGAAATTAAGGGGAAATATATGTACAATGGAAAGAGTTACAGGCTACATATACAGGTCGATCAAATAATGAAGAGGACGTGGATTTGAAAGTTTATTGATTAATGTCCATAGGATAGTAGTAATAGTGCATTTAAAAATAGTGAAATTAAGAGAAAATATGTGTACAATTGAAAGAGCTGCAGGTTGACATACACACGTCGAACAAATAATGGAGATGACTTGAACTTGAATGCCTTTTGATAAATGTAAATAGGACAACGGCTATAGGAACATAATCAGTGGGTCATGAATGGGTACAATTGAAAAGTCACGGGTTGACATAATCAAGTCGATCAAATAATGGAGATGACTTGAGCGTGAAAGTTTATTTATAAATATCCATGGGAGGAACACTTATAGGAAGTGAATTAATAGTAGGTGCATATTTTTTGTAGACACGAGTTTGAGGACATTATGAAAAGACAATAATTAAATATGCATGCAGGTAAATTAGTAAAGAATCAAGATTAAGACGGTCATGGTCAAAAGAATCAATGATAGGTGCATACGGAAATGGATTCAGAAATTTGGAAGTAGCAATAATACGGAAATAGATTCAGAATTCTAAAATTTAGATAAAAGGTAGATTTAAGTCATTTTATAGAACGAGACAAGAGAAAAGGCTTAAAATAACTTTATTGTGCACTTAAAAATAGTGAAACTAAGAAAAAATGTGTTTCAATCAAAAGAGTCGCGGGTTGACATATACACGTCAATCTAGAAATGGAGAAGACTTAAACTTGAATGCCTTTAGATAAATGTTCATAAGACAACGGTTATTGGAATAGAATCGGTGCATCATAAATGTGTATAATCGAAAGGTCACGGGTTGACATAGTCGCATCGATCTAATATGGAGAGGACTTGAGTTTAAATGCCTATTGGACATCATTTTATAAGAACAGAATCAAAGAAACATGAATGTGAACAATCGATAAGTCACGGGATGACATAGTCACGTCCATCAAATAATGGAGAGGACTTGAGTTTAAATGTCTATTGGACGACGGTTATAGGAACAAAATCAGATTGAATGTCTATTGATAAATGCCCATTGGAGAAACGGTGATACAAACATGATCAATGGTAAGTGCATATTGTTGTGGACACAAGTTTGATAACATTATAATAAGACGGTTATTAAGCATGTAGGAAGATTAAATGACCAAGGAATTAGGGTTAAAACGGTTAAAACATAGGAGAATCGATGATAGGTCCATACGGAAATGAGTCGAGAAATTTTGAAGCAGTAATAATAAGGAAATAGTTTCAAAGATTTAAAATTAAAATTAAAATTTGATTTAAATTATTTTAATGAACGAGACAAAAGAAAGGCTTATAATAACATATTGTGCATTTAAAAATAATGAAGCTAAGGAAAAATACGAGTATAATCAAAAGAGTCACGAATTGACATATACACGTTGATCAAAAAATGGAGATGACTTGAACTATGCTTTTAGATAAATGTTCATAGGACAACAGTTATAGGAACATAAGCATTGGATTATGAATGTGTACAATCGAAAAGTCACAGGTTGACATATTCACGCCGATCAAATAATGGAGAGAACATGCATTTGAAAGTCTATTGATAAATGTCCATAGTACGGTAATAGGAACATATTTACAGAATCAAAAGTAGATGCATATTGCTGTGGACACGAGTTGGAGGACATAAGAAAAAGTGAATAATTAGCCCATAGGAAGATTAAATCACTGAGAAATCATGGTTTAGATAGTTATAGACATGAGAATCAATGTTGACCATATGGAAATAGGTTTAGAAATTTGAAAGTAGAAAGTTTAGGAAATAGATTATGAGATTTAAAATTTAGATTAAAAAATAAGGTTCAAGCACTTCTAAAGAACGAGATGATGTGAAAAAACTTAAAAATACTTTATGGCACATTTAAAAATAGCGTGATTAAAGAAAATGATTTAGAAATTTAAAATTAAAGAAAATTTGCGTCAATTGCTTTAATGAAACGGGTGAAAATTTATGCTCCCTTTAAAAGCGGTAAGGTTAAAAAATAGATTTAGAAATTTAATACAATTGAAGCATTTTCAAAATACAACATTTTTAATGAATAAAAAATGCTGAAATGCAAAATGGTGTAAATTCTTTAAAGACGGTTTCGAATATTTTACAAACAAGACAAGTGAAATGCGATATATCCAGTAAGGCTAGATAAAAAGATAGGGTATCATGTATGACTGGTTACTTACGTAAAGTAAATTTGGCGAAAGCCACAATCACGGATGTGTACAATCGAAAGAGCTCCGGGTTGACATATTCAAATCGATCTAATTAAGAGAACTTGAACTTGCATTCCTATTAACAAATGTCCGTAATGGGATGGTTATAAGAAGAGAATCAATAGCAGGTGCATATTAACCTAGGCAAAAATTAGACCTGAAAATACAATAATTAAGCCCGTAGGTAAATTAAATCGGTAAGGAATCGGGATTCAGACAGTTATAGACAGAGAATCAATGATAGCACCATATGGAAATGGATTCAAAAATTTGGAAGTAGTAATAATACAAAAATAGATTCGAAATTTTTTAATTTAGATTAAAATATAGAGTTAAGTCGTTTTAAAGAACGAAACAAGTGAAAAGGCTTAAAATAACTTAATGGTGCATTTACAAGATGAAACTAAAGAAAAATACATGTACAATCAAAAGAGTCACGGGTTAACCTATACACGTCGATCTAAAAATGGAGAAGACTTGAACTTGAATTCATTTAGATAAATGTTCATAGGAACATAATTACAGAATCAATGGTAGATGTATATTATTGTGGACAAGAGTTGGAGGGCATTATAAAAAGACATTAGTTAATCATATAGGAAGATTTTCCTTTTAAAAGCAGTAATGCTAAGAAATAGATTTAGAAATTAAATAAATTGAAGCATTTTTCAAAAAGGTTGTAATGCAAAATGGCGCAAAGTCTTTGAAATCCTGAGAAATTTGCTTTAAAAGTTAGGGACGTCTTCGAGTATTTGATAAACGAGACAAGTGAAATGCGATGTTGAATCAAGAAAGGCTAGACAATGATAAAATAAAAGTCGAGGTATCATGAATGATTGGTTTCGTGTGCAATGTAGATTTGGCGAAATTCACAATCACGGATGTGTACAATCAAAAGATCCCCGGGTTAACATAATCAGGTCGATCTAAAAATGGCGAAAACTTGAACTTGAATGTCTATAGACAAATTTATATAATGGGATGGTTATAAGAAGAGAATCAATGGTAGGTGTATATTGCTATGGGCATAAATTAAAGGAAATTATGAAAAGACAATAATTAAGCCCGTAGGTAGATTAAATCCATAATGAACCAGGGTTATGACGGTTATAGACGGAGAACCAAGGATAGGTGCATATGGAAATAGATTCCAAAATTTGGAAGTAGTGAAAATAAGGAAATAGAATAGGAAATTAAAATTTTAGAGTTTCGAAGGTTAGGGTTTCGAAGGATCGACATCGAGAGATGAAATCACAGTGACGGTGTGTTGTTTCTTTTGACGGAATTAGAAAAGGAAAGTTTAAAGAATGGTAAGATCTAATTTAAGAATTGTGATATCAGTCTTTAATATTGTCTGCAGAGATCACATTAATTTATTTAAGGGTAGTGTAATCCGACGCTTATTCCTAAATGATTGGTTGATCAAGCAGCCGTTGGTTTTAGCTTTTTCTTCTTCTTTCTTGCAAATGTAAACGGTAGCCTTCAGGTGTTAAGGAGCAGAAATGTAGTGGAGAGCTTTAACACATTCTTTTGCTTCATTATCATGAACCAATGAAATATTTACCTGAAAAAACCCGAAACATTTATCGATAATAAATAATTGAACAGTCAATTGGAAAAAACGAGGAAACAAAAGATTAGCCACCCATGACTATAGCTTAGAAGCTCCTTGAGAAATCATCTGAACATTGGTCCCATTCTTCTTTAAAACACTAAATGCCTGAAATTTGTGTTTTGATGTAAGGAAATTATTCTTGCATAAATGTTGACGAGATTTTTAAACTCTACCTTTTCCAGTATCAGCGAAGATCGCTGCACATTCCCGATGAGAGAGATTATTGATCTATTCTGGAGAAGATTAACCACTGCAATTTTTTCCAGTTCTTCAACAAGGTGATCGAGTTCCTGATAGTTTACATGAGATAAAAAGTTGCCTTAGATATCATTACAATTGGTACCAATGCAAAGGAGAGAAAAATGAATCATACAGATGCCTGCTGGATTTGTTCGGTGCTGCAGACTTTTGCAGGGTCTAATGTTAATGAGATGCTAACTTCACTTGTAGCAACACAATCCACTGAGATGCCCAACTCTTCAAATGTAGAAAAAACCTGGATTTGATAATATATGTCATGACACACCATTTCATTAACAACATGATGGCTAAATTGCACTGAAATACCATTAACTATCGCCGTTTTTCCAGTAAACTACCTTAAAGTTTTTATTTTATTACAATAAGCTTGCTCAAAGTGCTACATTTAAAAGCATTTCAATGAAAAACTTGATACTCATTGGAGTTTACCGTATAATTTTTTTTTAAAAAACATAAGGCTGTTCAATTAAAATAACAATTATGAAGGGTATTTTAGTGTAATTTAACTTACTGAAGTGAGAAGTGAATTGAGTTGAGCTTACCTTTGCTAAAAAAACCATATTGACCAAGCATTCGTGTGCGCACAATATCAAGCATGGTGATATTTGATTTTAAGACGATACTTGTCAAAACAGGCTGCGATTATGATAAAGATTTTGGGTGACTATATTATTGGTACTGGTAAGCAAAAATGTTCTGCTACGAACGTCACTGAGATCTCTAGCTTTAGTGATGAGGGTACCGGGAGCTTGAGGGTTGTAGGAGTTCTGGACTTGAACAGGTATATCGCTTTCTCTCGCAGGACGCATAGACTGAGGATGGAGAACCTGCAGCATTAGCAAAGAAAAGATCAAATATTAACTAATGACCAAAAGTGGATATTCAGCTTAAATTTTACTTTCTTATTCATTTCCATCTCTCTACAAAACTGAATAGTTCACATTCTAAAAGTAGACTGACAAAAGATAAATAAGCAGGTGGAACATGGACAGGTCATAGGATGTGACACCGGATCACGCTTTAATTTTCAACCGCAACGAGTTCGACGTAAAGGATGAGACATCTGTTACGTGGGCACCGTACACACATGAGCTGTTAGCCACTCTACCTCTGTTGTGCATGCTAGGAGCCCACTTTTGGCTTGTAAGGACACCGATCATATGAAACGAGATCCTTTGTTGAGTTTTCATAGGATCGATTGATATCTCAATCCTATGGATTGTGCTTGCTATGTTTCTTTGCCTTGATGTCAGCAAGATTCTACTGTTCTATTGGATTCTTTTACTGTTCCATTGAATTCTGGGTGTTGCATGAATATTCGGCAAAATCAAAACGCTGCCACCGAGAAAATAAGTTCTTGGAATAATTCTCAAATTCCGGAATCAGAGGCAATTAGAACTAAAGCAATGAATAAAACCTTTGCAGAAATTGTCAAAAATGATGCTCAGATACCAAAGGATCTTTTGTACCTGCAGTGAAGCCCATTTTTTCAGAACCTGGGATGCAAATTGCAGAAAAAGAAAATGACTTTGATGACAATGGAGACCCTGCAATAAACTTTTCTCAAGATGAAATTGATAAATCAGCCTTTGCTTTAAATCCAGCCTTAATTGCTCAGTGTGCCTATGGGAGGCCTCCACTTTCTGAGTTCAAAACTCTTTTGTCTCAAAAAATGAATTTCAAAGGAGACTTTGCACTTACCTTCTTGGATAATAGGCATCTGCTGATGAGGTTTCAAAAGTCCAGTGATTTCATAAAAAGCTAAGGACAAATGATATGATATATATCAAGGTTTTCTTGTTCAGGTTTTTCCAAATTTTTATAAGAAGCAAAATAAAGAAAATCGACAACACTCGGCAGGTGGAGAAAATTGAGAAACATTTCCCTCAAGTGAAGACTAAAAATGTTTGGAGGAAAAAAGAGAATAGACTGGTTACACTTGTAAGGTTCAACGATCAGACAAAATTGCTGAGAGTAATAAAGAGATTTTCTCTATTGAGGATAGCTCACACGCACAACTACTTGCTCAGGACCAGGATAATCACAGGCAATCACTATCTGATTTTCAAAGACAACAGCTATATAATAAAGGCAAACAAATTCTGGAGGATTCAAATTTAAGGTTTGATACAAAGAATGAAACAACAGAGAAGTTTTCTGGTGGTCTTAATGTTACTAAAAATTTTCCGACTCCAGCAAGTAAAAACCTTCCAGAGACTTCAAAATCAGTTGAAGTTCCTAAATGAAAACCTGAGATTAGAACTGCCGCACTTACTAATGAAGATGCAAATGAAAATCACTATTCCTTCTTCTCCTTTGAGCATATGTCTTCATCGAAACATCTATTTCTAGTAGAAGGAAGAGAGATTATACGAAAGAAAAAACAGAAGAATACTTGGCTCAATTCAAAGATAAAGAAGCTGGAACAGATGTTCTGCAGAATAAAAAAGTCAAGAATAAACCTACAAGGCCACATAAAAAGAATTATGGTGATCCAGGGTAGCCTGGTCTTAGGACTAAAAAAGTCCCTAAAAGATTTTATGAATCTTCTTAATGATGAATATATGTTTTTGGAACTTGACAGGGATTGCCAACCTCAGACTCAGCATAGAGTGAAAAAGCCAACTCAGAAAAATATACTCTCACGCTCTCTCTCTCTCTCCCCTGTATTATGGAGCCCATGCCTGATTTTTTCTAAAGTTAGCTATATTGCTTTTCAAACTGGTTTTTCTCGGGTCTTGGGTAACATCAGCAACAAAAAATGGATCTTTATATCAGGACATTTTCAACAGTTATATAATAAAGGTAAACAAATTCTGGAGGATTCAAATTTAAGGTTTGATACAGAGACGGAAACAACAGAGAACTTTTCTGGTGGTCTTAATGTTACTAAAAATTTCCTGACTTCAGCATGTAAAAAAATGTCCATAGGACAACAGAACAAAATCAGTGGATCATGAATATGTACAATCGAAAGTCATGAGTTGACAACGCCATGTGTTATGTGTGCCTCACATTCATCCCTAAAGATTTCCCTATTGATCCGGCGTTATCACGAAGCGAAGATTTATGGTTATCTTTAGGTCAGACATCTGGTATAGCTCTGTCGCTTTTCTGGAGTTTCGGTAAATACCTTGACAGACGTCTACCCTCAATAGCGGACGTCTGTAGGACTGGACAAAGAGTTGAAGTTTCAGGATATGCTCTGACAGACGTCTGCCCATCTCTGGGGCAGACGTCTGCCGTCGGGCCGGGCGCAGATTTCCTAAGTTAGGAAATTAGTTTTTTGGGAATATCTTTTGTATGCTATAAATAAGAAAGATTGTAGCAACCCTAGATTGAAGCCTTTGAGATAGCAATTTGATTATTTGGTGAGAACTCATTGTTATTTTGAGAGAGCTAGGGTTTTGAGAGGGATTTGTATTGTCCATCGATTTGTACTCCTCCGCATTTGATAATTAGTAAAGTTTCACCTTCGCCTATTTGTTTCGTTGGTTAGTATTCATATTTTTATCTTGCCTGTGGTTTGATACTCTTCTCTATATCGATTGTTTTGTGCTTTCCTTATTCACAACAAACTGGTATCGAAGATATTGTTGCGTTATTGTGGGATTTTTGGTTGAACCATTAGGTCTTTTGATTTTGTGATCTAGGTCAACGGTGGGTAATGACAACTATATTCTCTTCCCCATTTTTTTAGATCGTGATTTTGAAGTTTAGGGTTCAGTAGTATTCAAGATATTTTGATCCCATATCATGTCTCCGACAATTATGAAGTTTGATATCGAGAATTTCGATGGGAATATGAGTTTCTGTTTGTGGTAAGTGTGTGGCAAGTTCATATGGTTTCCATTTTGACTCAAAACAATTTGAAGAAGGCAATTCATGGGAAGGAGAAAAAGCCTTATATTATGACGGAGGAAGTTTGGGAGGGGATGGATGAGAAGGCCTTAACTGCTAATCACTTGTATCTGACTAACGAATTACTATAAGAAGTTTTGGTGGAGAAAACAACGGCTGATTTGTGGAATAAGTTGGAGGAGTTATATTTGAGGAAATCTCTCACGAATTGACTCCAGTTGAAGCAGAGTCTCTACACACTTCGTATGTCAGAAGACTCTCCAATAAAATCTCAGTTTGGTGAGTTTAATTCAATCATTACAGATATGGGTAAGATAAATATTAAGACCGATGATGAAGATCATGTTATTCTCTTATTGTGTTCGTTGCCACCCCCTTATAAGAACTTCCGTGACACCATGATTTATGGACGAGACACAATCTCAATCAAGGATGTCAAGGAGAATTTGATGAAGAAAAAGAAGATCGACAAGAAGTTGACTTCTACCGAAGCAAATGGTTCGTCGTCTAGTTTATTTGTTCGAGGGCGTGCAAGGAAGAGAGATCCGGAAGCAAATAGGAAGAAGTTGCTATCAAAGTCCAAGGCTAAGAACGTGCCCTGCAATTATTGTAAGAAGGGGCACTTTAAGGCCGATTGCTTTAAACTATGGAACAAGCAAAAGTAGGAAGACAAATCAAAGGAGTCTTCAGCTGAAGCGAGTATAGCGGAAGGTGAAAGAGATCTTGTGATCTTCGACAACACACAGTAATCCAAAGATGAGTGGATTATGGATTCGGGTTGTTCTTATCACATGTGTCCCAATAGGGAGTTGTTCACCACATACGAGTTCGTTGATGGAGTGGTTTTGATGGGCAACAATAGCTCATGCTGAGCTATTGGAAAAGATACAATCCAATTTAAGATGTTCGATGGTGTTGTAAGGACATAGGCGGAAGTCAGGCACGTACCTGACTTGAAGAAAAACCTCGTCTCTTTAGGTGCACTTGATGACAAGGGTTGCAAATTTTCCGTTGAAGATGGAGTTTTGAAGGTAACCAAAGGTACTCTTGTTGTGATGAAGGGCTTGAAAAAATGGTCCTTGTATTCATGGAAGGGTTCGACGACTTCCGAATCGGCCGCGATTTCATCATCCAAATCTATGACAGATTCAGAAACTACCAGATTGTAGCACATGAGACTCGGGAATATGAGTGAAAGAGGATTGACCGAGTTGTTGAAACAGGATCTACTTGGTGAAAAGAGTACGACGAAACCGTAGTTTTGTGAACATTGCGTCTTTTGAAATCAAAAATGCGTTAGCTTCAGTTCGGCGGTGCACAACATGAAAGGTATTCTAAATTATATCCATTCGGATTTTTGGGGATTCTCTCCGGTTGCTTCTAAAGAAAGCGGTGCCAAATTTCTGCTTACTTTCATTGATGATTTTTCGAGAAAGGTTTGGGTCTACTTCTTGAAAACAAAAGTGATGTGTTTACTATATTCAAATAATGGAAAACGTTGCTTAAGAAGGAGACAGGAAAGCATATCAAAAGACTTAGGACGGACAACAGGTTAGAATTTTGCGGTGGAGATTTTAACATTTTTTGCAAAAACAAAGACATAGTTCGGCATCATACCGTTGTCTACACACTACAGCAAAATAGAGTTGTGGAGCGGATGAACCGGTCTTTTTTGGAGAAAGCGGTGCATATTATCCAACGCAGGGCTCGAAAAGGAGTTTTGGACAGAAGCGGTAAATACGGCGTGCTATATTGTGAATCGGTCATCTCATACATCGCCTAGGTTGTAAGACGCCAGAGCATGTATGGTCGGAAAAACATGTCGATTATTCGACACTTAAGGTGTTTGGTTGCCCCGCTTATGCACATTGCCGTGAAGGTAAGTTGAATCTTCGAACAAAAAATGCATATTTCTCGGTTATATTACCGGCGTTAAAGGTTATACATTGTGGTGTTCGGATCCAAAGTCGCATAAATTTATGATTAGCAGAGATGTGAATTTTGATGAATCTGCTATGTTATTGCCGAATAACAAGGAATCTCCCGTTGAAGACGATTAGAAGAAGGATGAGCCGAGGGTTGATATTGAGGTCAGTGATAGCTCGGGTTAGCAGGAGATTTCTCCTTCACTATCGTCTGAAGAAGCTCAAGATGAGCAGTCCGATGATGATGAGTATTTGCTCGCTCATGACCGACAGAGAAGGGACAATAGACGGCTATAGAGATATGGCTACGATGACCTATTGGTGTATGCGCTGTCTGTTGCAGAGATAGTTGATAGTAGCGAGCTGACAAGTTATAAAGATGCTATCTCATTCGATGAAGCATCTTGTTGACTAGTCGTTATGAATGAAGAGACTGGGTTTCTTTACAATAACCAAACTTGGAAGCTCGTAAAGCCCAAAAGAAGAGAGAAGATTGTTGGCTGCAAGTGGGTTTTCAAAAAGAAAGAAGGTGACCAATGGACGGTCGGTACGGGGTACAAAGCGCGGTTGGTAGCTAAAGGCTATTTGTACGTGCGGGGAGTTGATTTCACGGAGGTATTTTCTCCGGTTGTTAAACACACCTCTATACGTGTCTTACTCGGTTTGGTAGCTATGCAAGATTTGGAGCTTGAGCAGCTCGATGTGAAGACCGCATTCTTGCACGGCGATTTGGTGGAGAAAATCTACATGCAACGGCCCAAAGGTTTTGAAGTAGAAGACAAAGAAGACCACATTTGTTTGTCAAAGAAGTCTCTCTACGATTTGAAAGTCATCTAGACGTTGGTATAAAAAGTTTGACTCCTTCATGAAAGAAATTGAGTTTATGAGAAGTATGGGTGACAGTTGTGTATATTCGAAAAAGCTCTTTGATGGTTCTTTCATATATTTGCTACTCTATATTGATGATATGTTGATAGCAACAAAATATATGGTTGATATTCAGCTTTTGAAGGAACAGTTGAAAGGAAAGTTTGAGACCAAGAATTTAGAAGCGGCCAAGAAATTACTTGGTATGTAGATCAGGTGAGATCGTAAAGGAGGAAATCTATACTTGCAAGCGGTGAAATGGATATTAGATACCTTTGAGGTACGTCTGACGTGGGGTTGATGTTCGGAAGGAATGACGACAATTTAGTTGGATTCTGCGACTCCGATTATGCGGGTGATCTTGACATACGCAGATCGATCACCGGTTATGTGTTCTCCTTGGGAGGATGTGACATCAGTTGGCGTACTTCTTTACAGCCTACGGTAGCGTTGTCTACGACGGAGGAGTATATAGCCATTGTTGGAGCCGTTAAGGAGGCGATTTGGTGGAAGGGGCTATTTTCGGAACTTAGTATTCCAAAAGATACCATAATGATCTACTGTGATAGCCAAAGTGTTATTCATTTAACGAAAGATTAGATGCATCATGATAGGACGAAGCATATTGACGTGAAGTATTAGTTCGTACAGGAGATCATTAAGAAAGAAGAGATTATTATGGAGAAGGTTGGCACAACGGACAATCCGGCCGATAAGTTGACGAAGTCTCTTTCAGCTGTTAATTTTAAACATTGCTTAAACTTAATTAGAGTGCATAGCACTCATTGAGCCCTTGAGGGATTTTGTGGAAGGTGGAGCTGTTATTTTTTTGATGGAGGAGTTTTGTGGAATGCAAAACAAGGTGGAGATTTGTTATGTGTGTCTCACATTCATCCCTAAAGATTTTCCTATTTATCCGGCGTTATCAAGAAGCAAAGATTTGCAGTTATCTTCAGGTCAGACGTCTGTACCAGATGTCTGGACAGACATTTGGGACAAACGTCTGCCTTACTCTGTCACTTTTCTGGAGTTTCGGTAAATGCCAGACATCTTCCCCTTTGTAGTAGGCGTCTGTAGGACCGGTCAGAGAGTTGAGGTTTTAGGATATACTCTGACAGACGTCTGCCCATCTATGGGGCAGACGTCTGCCGTCGGGCCGGAAGCGGATTTCATAAGTTAGGAAAGTTTGAAGAAACTCTAGATTGAAGCCTTTGAGATAGCAATTTGATTATTTGGTTAGAACCCATTGTTATTTTGAGAGAGCTAGGGTTTTGAGAGGGATTTGTATTCTCCGTCGATTTGTACTCCTCCGAATTTGATAATTAATAAAGCTTCGTCTTCATCTATTTGTTTTGTGGTTAGTATTCATATTTCTATCTTGTCCATGGTTTGATACTCTTCTCTATATCG
Source organism: Agapanthus africanus (assembly GCA_030015575.1). Classification (NCBI taxonomy): domain Eukaryota; kingdom Viridiplantae; phylum Streptophyta; class Magnoliopsida; order Asparagales; family Amaryllidaceae; genus Agapanthus; species Agapanthus africanus. The sequence goes on from CM057339.1 coordinate 308,252,115, forward strand.
ATTGTTTTGTGCTTTGTGATTGCCTTATTCGCAACATCATGTCAATCAAGTAATGGAGAGAACATGAACGATGTCTATTCATAAATGTCCATAAGAGAAATGGTTATACGAACGCAATCAATGGTATGTTTTTTGTGTACACGAGTTAGAAGACATAATAAAAAAACAATAACAAGACAAGTGAAAAGGTTCAAAAATAGCGACATTAAGGGAAAATATGTGTACACTCAAAAAAGTCAAGGGTTGATATATACGATCTAAAAATGGCGAGGAATTGAACTTGAATGCCTTTTGATAAATGTCAATAGAACGACGGTTATAGGAACAGAACAAATGGTTAATGAATGTGTACAATCTAAAAGTCACGGGTTGACATATTCATGTCGATCAAATAATGAATATGACTTGGATTTGAATGTCTATTGATAAATGTCCATAGGAGAACGGTTATAGGAAATGAATCAATGGAAGGTGCATATTATTGTAGAAACGAGTTGGAGGACATTAAATAACGACAATAATTAAGCCAATAGGAAGATTAAATCATTAAGAAATCAGGGTTAAGACAGTTATAGATAGGAAAATCAGGGATAAAGGCAGGGCATATGGAAATAGATTTAGAAATTTGAAAGTATTAATGTTTAGGAAATAGCTTTAGAAATGTAAAATTTAAATAAAAAAATTAGATTCAAGTTCTTTTAAAGAACGAGACAAGTGAAAAATCTTGAAATAATTTAATGACACATTTAAAAATAGTGAGATTAAAGAAAAGGATTTAGAAATTTAAAATTTAAGAAAAGTAGCTTCAAAAGCTTTAACGGAACAGGTGAAAATTTATGGTGCCTTTGAAAGTAGTAATGTTAAGAAAATGTATTTAGAAATTTAATACAATTGAAGTTTTTTCAAAATACAGCCTTCATAATAAAATAAATAAATAAAATGCTACAATGCAAAATGGGGAAAAGTCTTTGAAATTTTGAGGAATTTGCTTTAATGGAGACAGTTTCGAATATTTTATACACGAGACAAGTGAAATACGATGTTTTATCCTAAGTGGAAAGACGATAAAAAAATATAAGGTATCATGAATGATTGGTTACGTGTGGAAAGTAAATATGGCGAAAGACACACTCACGGATGTGTACAAATTTAAAGAGACCCGGGTTGACGTATTCAGGTCGTTCTAATAATGGAGAGAACTTAGATTGAATGCCAATCGACAATTGTCCGTAATGGGATGCTTCTAGGAAGAGAATTGTTGGTAGGTGCATATTGTCGTGGACAAAAATTGGAGTGCATGCATATTGTCGTGGACAAAAATTGGAGTACATTATGGAAAGACAATAAATAAGCTCAAAGGTAGAATAAATAAGTACTGAATCAGGGTTAAGACAGTTATAGACGGAAAATTAATGATACGTACATATGAAAATGGATTAAGAAATTTGGGAGTAATAAAAAGAAAATAATTTCGGAAATTTGAAATTTATATCAAAAAAATAGGTTCAAGTCTTTTTAAAGAACGAGACAAGTGAAAATCTTAAAATAATTTTATAGTGTATTTAAAAATAGTGAAATTAAGGGAAAATAAGTGTACAATTGAACGAGCCGCCGGTTGGTATATACACGTCGGTCTACATGGAGAGGACTTGTACTTGAAAGCCTTTTGCTAAATGTCCAGAGGACGACGGTTATAAAAATAGAACTAGTGGACCATGAATGTGTACAATCGAAAAGTCATAGGTTGACATAGTTACATCGATCAAAATAATGGAGAGGACTTGAGCTTGAATATTTATTCATAAATGCCCATAAAAGGAATGGTTATACGAACATAATCAATGGTAGGTGCATATTTTGCGGCATGAGTTTAAGGACATTATAAAAAGACAATAATTAAGCCCGGAAGATTAAATCATTAAGGAATCACGGTTAAAACAGTTATAAACAAGAGCCTCAATTATGTGCATATGGAAATGGATTTAGAAATTTGGAAGCAGCAACAATAAAGAAATAAACAAGGAAATTTAAAATTCAGATTAAAAAAATAGATGCGTCTCAAAGGTGGGGATCATGCTTCAGACAACCGTCGTTACGCTCGGAGGTCCCCATTTGGAGAATTATCTCAAGTTTTTATTAAGATAAGTTTACCGATTACGACGTTTCGTTTGTAAAACTCTCTTCACTCCTTTATCGTTCGATTTGTCAGTTCTTTCCTTCGCTACACTTGCCGAGGGCCTGGCTGCTGGTTAACAATGTTTAGGCCTCTTACAGGAGGTAGTCATAGCGAGGAAGTTCATTGATGAATCACGCGGCCTGCGCTCCTTGCAATCAGTCAGCCGGCAGGGGTAAGTCATTTTAATGAACGAAACATGTGAAAAAGCTTGAAATAAGTTTATAGTGCATTTAAAAATTGTGAAACTAAGAAAAATGTGTACAACCAAAAGAGTCATGTGTTGATATATCCACGTCCATCTAAAAATGAAGAGGACTTGAACTTGAATGCCAAAAGACGATAATTAAGCACAAATGTAGATTAAATCAGGAATATATTAGGGTTAAGACGGTTATTGACGGAGAATCAATGATATGTGCATATGGAAATGGATTCAGAAATTTGGAAGTAGTAATAAGAAAGAAATAGATTCGGAAATTTGAAATTCATATCAAAAAAGTAGATTCAAATCGTTTTAAAGAACGAGACAAGCGAAAAAACTTAAAATGATTTTATAGTGCATTTATAAATAGTGAAATTAAGGGAAAATACGTGTATAATCGAAAGAGTTGCCGGTTGACATATACACGTCGATCTACAAATGGAAAGGACTTGAACTTGAAAGCCTTCTGCTAAATGTCCATAGGACGACGGTTATAAGAATAGAACTAGTGGATCATGAATGTGTACAATAGAAAAGTCACGGGTTGACATGGTCACGTCGGATGAATTAATAAAGAGGACTTGAGCTTGAATGTCTATTCATAAATGTCCATAAAAGGAATCGTTATAGAAATATAATCAATGGAGGGTGTATATTTTTTGTGGCATGAGTTTGAGGACATTATAGAAAGACAATAATTAAGCTCGTTGGAAGATTAAATCACCAAGGAATCAGGGTTAAGTCAGTTACAGACAGGAGAATCAATCATGGTATGGAAATGGATTCAAAATTTTGGAAGGAGTAATAATAAGGAAATAGACTCAGAAATTTAAAATTTAGATAAAAGAATAGATTTAATCCATTTTAATGAATTTGATAAGTGAAAAGACTTGAAATAACTTTATAGTGCACTTAAGAATAGTGAAACTAAGAAAAAATATACGTACAACTAAAAGATTCACGGGTTGACATATACACGTTGATCTAAAAATATAGAGGACTATAACTTGAAAGCCAAAAGACAATAATTAAGCCCAAAGGTAGAGTAAATCAGTAATGAATCAGGATTAAGACAGTTATAAATAGAGAATCAATGATACGTGCATATGGAAATGGATTCAGATTCGGAAATTTCAAATTTATATCAAGAAATAGATTCAAGTCTTTTTAAAGAACGAGACATGTGAAAATGCTTACAATAATTTCGTAGTGCATTTAAAAATAGTGAAATTAAGGGAAAACACATGTACGATCGAAAGAATCTCCGGTTGACATATACACGTTGATCTACAAATGGAGAGGACTGAAACTTGAAAGCCTTTTGCTAAATGTCCATAGGACGACAATTATAGGAATAGAACTAGTGGATCATATATGTACAATCGAAAAGTCACAGGTTGACATAGCCTCGTCGATCAAATAATGGAGAGAACTTGAGTTTGAATGTCTATAAAAGGAATGGTTATAGGAACATAATCAATGGTAGGTGTATATTTAAAGTCATGGGTTGACATAATCTCGTCGATCAAATAATAAAGAGAATTTGAGCTTGAATGTTTATTTATAAATGTCTATAAAAGGAATGGTTATAGGAAAATAATCAATGGCAGGTGTATATTTTTTATGGCACGGGTTTGTGGACATTATAAAAAGACAATTATTAAGCCCATAGGAAAATTAAATCACTATGGAATTAGGTTTACGACAGTTATAGACAGGAGAATCAATTATATGTGTATATGGAAATGGATTCAGAAATTTGAAAGTAGTAATAATAAGGAAATACACTCAGAAATTTAAAATTTAAATAAAAAATAGATTTATGTCATTTTAATGAATGAGACAAGTCGAAAGGCTTGAAATAACTTTATGGTGCATTTAAAAATAATGAAACTGAGGAAAAATATATGTACAACCAAAATAGCCACACGTTCACATATTCATGTCGATCTAAAAATGGAGAGGACTTGAACTTAAATGCCTTTTGATAAATTTTCATAGGACGGCGGTTATAGGAACAAAACCAATGGATCATGACCGTGTACAATCAAAAAGTCAAAAATTTACACATTCATGTCGACCAAATAATAGAGAGGACTTAGATTTGAATGTCTATTGATAAATATCCATAGAAGAATGGTTATAGTAACAGAATCATTGGTAGGTGCATATTCTTGTGAACACGAGTTGAAGGATAATAAGAATATCAAATCAGAAAGAAATCAAGGTTAAGACAGTTATAGAAAGGAGAATCAATGATAGATGCATATGGAAATAGATTTAGAAATTTGAGAGGAGTAATGTTTAGGACACAGATTCAAAAATTTAAAATTTAGATAAAAAATTAGATTCAATTCCTCCTAAATAACGATAAAAGTGAAAAAGCTTGAAATAATTTTATAGTGTATTTAAAAATAGCGAAATTAAGGGAAAATACGTGTACAAACGGAAGAGTCATGAGTTGACATATACACCTCCGAACTAATAATGGAGAGGACTTAAACTTGAACACCTTTTGATAAATGCCCATCGGACAACAGTTTTTAGGTACAAAAGCAGTGGTGCATAAATGTTTACAATCGAAAATTCACGGGTTGATATAGTCATGTCGATCAAATAATGGAGAGGACTTGAGCTTGAATGTCTATTCATAAATGTCCATAGGATGAACGATTACATGAACAAAATCAATAGTAGGTGCATATGTTTCGTGGACACGAGTTTGATGATATAATATAAAAACAATAATTAAGCCCGTATGAAGATAAAATCACTAAGGAATCAGCGTTAAAGCAGCTATAGACAGGAGAATCAATGATAGGTGCATATGGAAATAGGTTCAGAAATTTGGAAATAGTAATAATAAGGAAATAGACTCGGAAATTTAAAATTTAAATAAAAAATAGATTTAAGTCCTTTTAAAGAACGAGAGAAGTGAAAATTTTGAAATAAATTTTGAGTGCATTTAAAAATAGTTAAACTAAGGGAATATACGAGTACAATTAAAAAAGTCACGGGTTTACATATACACATCGATCTAAAAATGGAAAGGACTTGAACTTGATTGCTTTTTGATAAATGTACATATGACGACTTTATAGGAACTATAACAGCAGCAATGGATCATGAATGTGTACAATTGAAAAGTAATGGGTTGACATATTCACATCGATCAAATAATGGAGAGGACTTGGATTTGAAAGTTTATTGATAAATGTTTATATGAGGACGATTATACGAATAAAATCAATGGTAGGTATATATTGTTGTGGAAACGAGTTAGAGGACTAAATAAAAAACAATAATTAGCTCGTAGAAAGATTAAATCACTAAGAAATTAGGGTTAAGACAGTTATATACTGTAGAATCAATGATATGTGCATATAGAAATATATTTAGAAATTTGGTAGTAATGTTTCGAAAATAAATTCAGAAAATTATAATCTAGATTAAGTAATTAGATTCTAGTCCTCTTAAAGATTGAGACAAGTAAAAAACCTTGAAATAACTTTATGATGAATTTAAAAACAGTGTTATTAAAGAAAAGGATTTAGAAATTTAAAATTTAAGAAAAATAGCTTCAAATGCTTTTAGTAACGGAACAAGTGAAAATTTATGGTGCCTTTGAAATAAGTAATGTTAAGAAAATAGATTTAGAAATTTAATAAAATTGAAGAATTTTCAAAATACGGCCTTTCTAATAAATAAAAAAATGCTGAAAAGCAAAATGGTTTAAAGCCTTTAAAATCCTGATAAATTTGCTTTAAAAGTTGGAGACGATTTCGAAAATTTTATAATCAAGACAACTGAAATACGATGTTGTATCCAAAAAGGCTAGATGAGGATAAAAATCAAGTTATCACGAATGATTGCTTACGTGTGGAAAGTAAATTTGGCGAAAGCCACAATCACAGATGTGTACAATCCAAAGAGCCTCGGGTTGATATATTCAGGTCGATCTAAAAATGGTGAGGACTTGAAGATGAATGCTTATTGAAAAATATCAATGATTGGACAGTTTTAAGAAGAGAATAAATGGTAGGTGCATATTCCCATGCACAAAAAATTGGAGGACATTATGAAAAAACAATAATTAAGTCCATAATTAGATTAAATCAGCAATGAATCAGAATTAAGACAGTTATAGATAGAGAATCATGTAAGTCGATGTCACGCACCCCACGCACTTGTGGGGAGACGAAACTTACAAAAAATGATTTTTCTTACTTCGCAACACCGACTTTAACACCAGGATCTTTACGGAAACCTTAACTAGCTATATCTACTAGGAGGTTCTAACTACCATGTTAGGATTTACACCTTATTTACAAGTCCTTCGGGTCTTCTTCTCCTCCTCTCCTTGAGCTCCTCGAAGATCCGGATCACTCTTGATTGTCGGTCTCCTCATGTCAAAGATGATCCACCCAAGAGTCTATATTTCAAGCTCCAACCTCTAAACCGAGATAACTAAGGTACCTAGTTCGCTAAGGTACGCAGCTTAGAAGATGTAGAGTATCTAATAGAGTATTTTATCTCAAGAGACTTAATGGCTCACAACACATGTGAAGGTTTTAGGTCTTAAGGAAGAACGAAAGAAAAATGGAGAGAGAAAGTGAAAATGCAAAATAGCTAAGGTTATCGCAAGTGAAGAATTACTCCTACACTCATCTCACTCAAACATGCAATATTTTCTAATTGAAAATACCAACCATGCTTGAATAATGAGTCCAAACCAATAAAATAAACCAATGAGCCATGCTTCACTCCATACCACAAATATCTCCATTTTCCACCTCATTAATCTATTTCTAAAAATAAATAAACCAAATAATGAGGTATCCCCTTCTAGAAGCATCTCTTGTGAAATTACAAGAATGCCTCACCGTATAAACATATCCATATTTGTATTCCGAAAAATACGAATACAATGAGATAATAATAATCCAATAATATAATACTAGAATCCGGCTTAAACCAAAACCCACTAGTATTATCCGTTCGAACAACATCCGTGCAGCCAGTACATGTATATGATCGGAACCCTGCCGTAAAATCATACGTCCTCTATATCGTTTCGCTCGAAACAGGGAAACCCTCTGTGTGGGACTCTAAACACTCGACAATACGCTAGAAGTGGGTTTAACCACAAGCCTGTCAGCGGTACTAGCTGCATGTAACGGCTGCCCAGGTATCTGTCGATATGAAGGCCGATGAGCAAACTCATCCGAACTCCTAATGACCCTATCTGTGGCACTCCATACAGTCCAGTCTGTTCGTCTAAGATACTCGCATATCGGGCTTAGGGGATGGTAACTGTCAGACCCCTAATAGCGCAATAAGTCGTGCCAGGTAGAGCCCAATGCACCCTGAGAAACTACTGGAGTACCTACCAGTAAATCTCACTTGCCATGACCAGGGACTGTGTAATGACTTTCCAAACACAGCGTGATATCAACCCCCAATAACGGGTGAGACGAATCCTATCTAACCGCTACTTCCCTTAAGTGCTTCGGGACTGCACCCAACTACTACATGTTTGCACGCCTCTTTTGAGCCGTGGTAGAGTAGCGATCTAAGTCCAGTGGGAACACACTCGAGACGAATAGTGGTGTCAAGTCAACGGACTAACCTGTACTCATTCCACCGGGGAACTGCTACCTGACGATAGGTATAATACCAACCAGCAGTTCCCAACGAGTCCGTCCAGTGTAACTCATAACCAAATGAGCACATGTATACTATCTTCGGTACCTCATACCAATGGCTGTGGGGCAGACCATCTCCCCTGCTGGGATAAGAAGCATATACACTAGTTTACTCTGGAGTATCGATGCCCCGTCTCGATAATCCTACGACTAAAGACCTTTTTTAAGGATGTGCTTATAGACTATCCAGCATCCACTAGTGTGACTGCCATCATAATGCTGGTAGTCAAGCAAAGATCCTAAGGGCTCTACCAATATATATTAGCGATATGCTAAAAGAAACATATACACATACTGAGATAGAATCAAACCAAGTAGTATACTACCATTTTAATCAAGACTGTTATTATATCTGTGAATATCTCAAGCTTCCAAAATGTAATATACAATCCAGTACTTTACAATAATGGGTTCTAGGGCATATATCACTAACAATAAAAGAAGAATGGCTCGCACTGTTCCTCGAATCCTCCTTTAAACCATAAAAGAAGAATTAATCAGGATTAATCTCACCCTACAATTCTTGCTTAACCTTCGGCCAGGCTGGTGTTGGTACTTCGAGAGAGATTTTCCAAAGCTTTCGCAAAGTTCCTTAATTGCATAACCTCTTTTCCCTGGAGGCGTAGCCCCGCTAACACCATTCTAGGCACCTACTTGGTTTATAGCATTGATTGTTTAGTGAAAAAATCACCTGAAGAGTAGCGGATGCTCACCAAATATCATCGTGTGACAACCTTGAAGGAATTCTACCAAAATCATCACTCCAAATGGTATGCAACACTAGCAAGTTTCATTTTCCTTTGAAACTCCCGATGTGGATTTTTTGCCCCAGGCGCTTATGACCTTTGACGAAGGCCAACATATCATAAGACGCAAGTCAAGTTCTCCCCGTCATTATCCAGGTTAATTTGAACTCATCCGTACAAACCCTTGATGAATGCCAAAATAGCTGTGCGACTGTCCCAAATCAACGGATCTATCTATGCTACAGATGAATACCCAGCAGCTATCAATCACTATGCCTTGGCGAAGGTCAAAATGCATAGCTTGAATACTATTGAATACTCATCTGAAATGACGGAGGGCTATGAATGGTTTTGACGAACCATGAACGTAATGAACTTGATATAGTCGAAGGAACGGTGATAGCTTTTAAAAGGAGTGGTTTAGGCTCCGCATTTAAAAGTTGTTTTTCAAGAAAACCGAGTAGCTTTGAAATTATTCCAACGATTTAAACTTTGGTTTGTTTTCCTTACATTAATCAATATTAACGCGGTCCCATCATTTAACCATATCATTGCAGAAAAGAAACGAAAATAGAACGTACGCTTATGCCATCCGCATTCGCCACGGGGCCCGTCATGCACCGTTAGATTACTTAACTAAAGGCAGAGCGGGGGCTGGACTAGCGCGGATGTAAAACATAAGCAACGTTTATTATATATAATATATATAGGCATTCGTCTCACGCAATAATAGTCATTCCAGATCACAGATGAATATATTAGGAATTCTGTGTTTCGTTTTAGCCTAAAACGAAAGACAAATTCCACGGTCGTGATGAATAGCCAAACCCCACCTTAGACCCCTACGGGTGCGACAAACTACCCACCAAATTCCCGAAGTGAAGCAACCTTCCTCAATAAAATGAGTAGGTCGCTCGGCGGTTCAAGAACCCAGTAGTTGGTGCACCCCATCTTGGGTCTATCCTAGGTGCAAGAAAAAGTAAATGAAATAATACAAAGTTGCTACCAACCTCAACCCGGATGTGCCCCGCAAAAATAATATTATATCAATTACAAATTTACATGAATGAAAGAAAAGAAAACACTCTTCTCACATCCCTTGGCTATTCATCCACGACGATCCAATACTTCATATACACAAACCATCAAGACGATAATATGTGCAACCCCTACTGATTGACATATAACAATTAGCAGACGTTTAGCAACACATATATAAACACAGAAACACCGATTAGCCAAGAACTTAGAATTTCGATCGATAATACTTATCCGTGTTTACCCCATGCACAAACTAGTAAACAAACAATCTGGGTAAAAACCAAATATACCAAAAATCATAATTCCAAGAACCAAAAACACAGAAAAAATTGGAGGAAACTCGGCCACAACTCGGCGGCGGTTCCGCCGCAAAGTTGATGAGTTAAGTGCTCAAATTTTTTTCTAGGTCTTAGAAATGCTTGCGCGTATTTTTAAGACCACTGAAATAATTTTTGAACAGTTTTTAAAAAATCGACAGCAAGCAGATCTCGGAAATTTAATTTCAGGTATTTTTTCGCCAATCAAAGTTCTAATCACTTGCTAACAAGCTAGTTAAGGTCTAGTAGGCTCTGATACCACTGTAAGTCGATGTCGAGCACCCCATGCACTTGTGGGGAGATGAAATTTATAAAAAAAACGATTTTTCTTACTTCGCAACACCGACTTTAACTCCATGATCTTTACGGAAACCTTAACTAGCTATATCTACTAGGAGGTTCTAACTACTATGTTAGAGTTTATACCTCCTTGTTTACAAGTCCTTCGGGTCTTCTCCTCCTCTCCTTGAGCTCCTCGAAGATCCGGATCGTGCTTGATCGTCGGCCTCCTCGTGTCGAAGATGATCCACCCGAGAGTCTATACTTCAAGCTCCAACCTCTAAACCGAGTTAACTAAGGTACCTAGTTCGCTAAGTTAGGTAGTTTAGAAGATGTAGAGTATCTAATGGAGTATTTTATCTCAAGAGACCTAATGGCTCACAACACATATGAAGGTTTTAAGTCTTGAGGAAGAAGGAAAGAAAAATGGAGAGAGAAATTGAAAATGCAAATGAGCTAAGGTTCTGATAAGTGAATAATGGCTCCTACACTCACCTCACTCAAGCATGCAATATTTTCTAATTGAAATAACTACCATGCTTGAATAGTGAGTCCAAACCAATAAAATAAACCAATGAGCCATGCTTCACTCCATGCCACATTTTCCACCTCATTAATCTATTTCTAAAAATAGATAAACCAAATAATGAGGTGTCCCCTTCTAGAAACATCCCTTGTGAAATTACAAGAATGCCCTCACCGTATATATATACCCGTATTCGTATTCCGAAAAATACGAATGCAATGAGATAATAATAATCCAATAATATAATACTAGAATCCGGTTTAAACCAAAGCCCACTAGTATTATCCGTCCAAACAAAATCCGTGCAGCCAATACACGTATATGATCGGAACCCTGTCGTAAAACCATACGGGCTGTACATCGTTTTGCCCGAAGCAGGAAAACCCTATGCATGGGACTCTAAAGACTCGACAGTACGCTGGCAGTGGGTTTAACCACAAGTCCGTCGGCGGTACTAGCAGCACGTAATGGCTACCCAGGTATTTGTCGATAAGAAGGCTGATGAGCAAACTAATCTGAACTTCTACTGAGTCTATCTGTGACAATCTCCGTACAGTCTGGTCTGTTCGTCTAAGATACTCGTATATCGGGCCTAGGGGGATGATAATCGTCAGACCCCTAATAGCGTAATAAGTCGTGCCGGGTAGAGCCCAATACACTATGAGAAACTAATGGAGTACCTACCACTAAATCTCGCTTGCTATGGCCAGGGACTTTGTGTAATTGCTTTCTGAACACAGCACGATATCAACCCCCAATACCGGAAGAGACGAATCCTATCTAACCGATATTGCTTCCTAGTGCTTCGGGACTGCACCCAACTACTACCTGTTTGCATGACTCTTTTGAGCCGTGGTAGGGTAGTGATCTAAATACAGTGGAAACACACTCGAGACGAATAGTGATGTCAAGTCAACAGACTAACCTGTATTAATGCCACCCGGGAACTGCTACCTGACAATAGGTATAAAACCAACCAGCAGTTCCTAATGAGTCCGTCCAGTGTAACTCATAACCCAATGAGCACCTGTATACCATCTCCGGTACAGCATACCATGGCTGTGGGACAGACCATCTCCCTTGCTGGGATGAGAAGTTTATACATTAGTCTACTCTGGAGTATTTGATGCCTCATCTCGATAATCCTACGACTAAGGACATTTTATAAGGATATGCTTATAAACTACCCAATCCCCACTAGTGTGACTGTCATCACAACGCTAGTAGTTAACCAAAGATCCTAAAGGCTCTCCTACTATGTATTAGCGATATGCTAAAAGAAACATATACACATATTGAGGTAGAATCAAACCAAGTAGCATACTACCATTTTGAGCAAGACTGTTATTATATCTGTGAATATCCCAATCTTTCAAAATGTAATATACAATCCAGCTTTACAATAATGGACTCTAGGGCATATATCACTAACAAATCAAAGATAAGGTGCATATGGAAATGGATTCAGAAATTTGGAAGTAGTAATAATAAGTAAATAATGTTATAGTGTAAAAACATATTCTTATAAAATATTCAATGGATTCAGAAACTTGAAATTTATTTTATAAAAACATATTCAAGTCCTTTTTAAAGAACAAGACAAGTGTAAAAGCTTGAAATAATGTTATAGTGCATTTAAAAATAGTGAAATCAAGGGAAAATACGTGTTCAATCCAAAGAGTCGCGGGTTGACATATACATGTTGATATAACAATGGAGAAGACTTGAACTTGAAAGCCTTTTGATAAATGTTCACAGGACGACGGTTATAGGAATAGCACTGTAGGGTGTTTTTCGTCACCCCATTGAGATGGGAATACGCGCGCTTGTCAGGCGTATTACAGATTCCCCCTCCCTAGGGTAGGCTGGGGTTTATTGATTATGAAGATCCGAATCTCCGGCAGCCGTGGACTAAGCTGCCGTTAATTACCCCACGCCTTTGAAGCGAAGGAACCTCCGATTGACGGGTTAAACTGGTCATGCGAACTCAATGTGCAGTGTGCGTGTGGTGTTTTAAAAGAGGTTTTGGATATATCGGGAGGCCCGCAAAGTTTTTACGGGGGTCCTGCTACCCGGATAGCGGGCTGGGGGGTCAAGAGGGCTAGCAGCCCCCTTTCGAGGTATGGGACAGCGCCCCGACCCAAATTTTTTTGAGAGGGATAAGTGTTGTAGAGTATGTGTGTGTGTACATATATATAAAATAAAAAAAGTGAAAGGGCATCCAAAGGATGGGTGGGAAAAAGCGCCAGCGTTTTGGGTGCTAGCGCTTTGAGCGCAAGAGCGCTAGCGCCCCACGTGTCAGCACGTGAGCGCTCGGGCGCTAGCGCTTTGAGCACAAGGGCGCTAACGCTTTTAGCGCTCCACGTGTCAGCATGTGGGCGCTCGGGCGCTAGCGCTCTGAGCGCAAGCGCTCTGAGCGCTAGCGTCCCACGTGTCAGCACGTGGGCGCTCGGGCGCTATCGCTTTGTATGCTAGCGTCCTGAGCGCAAGAGCGCTTTGAGCACTAGCGCCCCACGTGTCAGCATGTGGGCGCTCAGGAGCAAAAGGGACTTGGTCCCTGCAATGGGAGTTGTACTCCCAGAAAGGAGCACTTATTATTTTGTGTATGTGTATATATATATATAAAGAGTTAAACTCCTAGAATATTTTGAAGTTGATGAAGGGGCTTCTCCACTTGAGCCCTAGTTCTTCCCCAAAGTGGGGTTTCTGGAGATAGGTCTCATTCTTCTTCCTGTCGTTTGGCCGGATCTTGGAGAAAGGGGGTGAGACTTAAAAATCTCCCCTTTTTGAGATCTAATGACAGTTCCAAGTTCCCCTTTGTGGATTTTGTGGTGAAAAACTATTTAGTTTTGGAAAAGGAAGAGTAAAACTCTTGATTTAATTCAAAAGAAAGGAGAAGGTTTAGAACCTTCAGAAAGGGGAAAGAGGCACAAACCCTAGATTTTGAAGGGAATGAAAAAGTATCTTAGATATATTCATCATGTTGCCTCGTGGAATAAAATGTTTATTTAAATGCATGTTTTTTATTGTTGCCTAATGAATATTTCACCTCCAACAAATGTCCTTCCACTGACTGCTCGTTTAAACTTATGCGCACCTTGCATGTGCGCACATGTTTTGCACGTGCATATGGCAAGCGTATGCGCACGTGCTTTGCACGTGCATTTCGCACTTAGGAATTTTTGCCAAGTGCGAATGTCAATGATGCACGCACATGGCTTTATACTTATTCTTCCCTCAAGTGCGCACTTGATTTGGATACGCCCATAAACATGTGCGAACAAATGCCCCACCCATCAATTGCGTGCATGTGATCTGCACATGGATGCGAATGGTGCCAAGCAGTCCACCGTCGGATTTTCCTTGAAAAGGTCGCACCCCTGGATTCAAACCATTTTTTACCCCTATAAAAAGGGTCGCACCCTATTCTCAGAAGTGCCTAACTTGCGCACTTTAAGAACAGTTCTTTTTGCACACTTGTCTCTCCAGTGCATACGCACTTGTTCGAATCTTTTGCTTACTTTCAGAAGCCTTTGCTTCTTTAAATTTCGAGCGGTAAGTGTGTTGCGCACCTCTACCCATGATCCATTTTCTTAGTGCACATTTATGGGTTGCGCGCTTGCCCTTAGCTTGTCATTTGCGCACTTGTGGACAATTTGACTTTGACCTTAACTTAAACATTTTAGTCTAAGTATTTTAAAGAAACTTTAAACAATTTTGCCCAAGAATTCTCGTGGAGTTTCTTAACTATGTAGTTAGGACTCCCACAGTTCGTCATTCACGAAATACTTCATGATTGCGATTTTAACGCACCTTTTTTTCTTTTAGCCTTTCAGGTACAATGGCATATCCATCAGACTTTGGTTATGAGCGTCAGGAGAATTTGCGTCCGGATGAACAGACAAAGCAAGAGATCTTTCAAATGATACGAGCTCACGATGCTCCGCAACAATATCTACATCTATGGGCTGGATGGTATAATAGTCCAGGGCCGGGTTAGCTTTCAATATGAGGCGTCCTCTAATCTTTTGGGGTTTATCCAGCACACAGAGCTTTCAACGACTGCTTTCACGGCGGAGGTGGAAAACTAGACAGCTTGCAATAGGTTGTAGCCATCTACAGAAGGAGTGACGACGACGACACCGGTAGATCTTCTGGGATGTCGGATGAGCCAGGATGAGGCCAGACTGTGGAGAATACCTTATCATGTGGGATCCCGAAATATTTGGCCGGCTATGTCGGCTAGGCCAGGTTCATCTTGTCGACGGAGAGAACTCTATTGGAGCGCACCGGGCTTTATGGAGCGGTCTATGCTTCACTGTTCGAGTACCCCAAGACTGGGCCCTGGTGGGTGAAGTCCTTCAGACAAGCACCTTTATGATGTCCGACAGGGAGGCATCTATCTCTTTGTTAGAATTCCAGCATATATTTGGATTGCCAATCACGGGAGAACATGACTAGAAGGTAGTACCCCGTGATAAATTTGTCTTTGCTGCAGGCCCGGCTGCTGCGGATTTGACGGACGACAATGCAATAGCTTTCCTACGAGCGGGTCTTAGGAAGGTGTGAGCCATTTTTGAGGAGATGCACTATGCCTCTAGACAAGAAGGGTTACTTTTAAGTTTTTATCGCTAGATTTGTGCACCTGAATGTCCTTAGGGCCGATACGACAGGCACGCAAACATGAGAAACCCCTTTTAGTCAACGTATGCAGGGGAAAGATTCCGCGGCGATGGAGGACTACTTCCGTCCTAGCGCATCCTCTTATGATTTTAAGGACACTACCGCTCCAGGGATCGATCGGAACTCTTTTATAGCTTTCATAAGCCTATGATTGAGCTGGTTCGCGATCCCTGTTCATCCTAGACTAATGCGGGCCTCAGTTTTCTACCCCGCCGATCGCATAGCTTCCGGTGCAAGGCTGGCCATCGGTATCGCCGGGTTACATTCTTATATCAGGGACTCACCGAATTGGCCACTTCAGACCCTGAGGAGGAGCATGTGTATATGTCGCTGCACTATTTCGGCGCATGGATCGACCAGCATGTAAACGTGACGTACAGTGAGCGTGTACAACCGATGTTCTTTGACACGGTTCTATTTCCCATGGTGATGAAACTCGTGGAGGCTGCAAGGATCAAACCAAACAAAGACATCCGCCGGCTGTGCCTCTACCCCTCCAATCTCCGAGAGCATAGGCAAATCTATTTTGATGATTGGGTGCTTGTGAGGCATCACCCCACTGGTCAACCCCTGCTAGATATATCAACGGGGTAATTTGAGCTTGTCAAATAGGGTTATCGCTTATCTTTATTCGATCCGACCCGGTTTCCTGATGTACCAACGGAGCAACGATGTCGCCTACAGGCCATATAGCCCTCATCGCTTCTCCTGGCAATTTGGGTATGACCAAGGCGTTCCGCTCTAAGCTTTCCGTTGCTAACCCGCTTTTATGAAGGAGTCTGCGAAGAACGTCATTCACCACTTTATGAGACTGGACACTCGATCTCGCTTCGCAATTCCCGATCCGGACCGTGTTCTTTGACTATTATTGGCTTTCCGATCATGGTATTCATCATCTATGGCTCGGGTCATCGACCACGAGAAGCATATCTTCCTTGGTTGTCGGGGTGCGATGAAGGCAACGAAACCTGGCTTTCCCTAGAGACCAAGGTCTGCCATTCGTCCTTTCTTGCTTCGAGAAAGGACGCCGGCAGTTTCTCCCGCTGTCCGGGAACTCAGGACAGCTTGAGCTTTCGGAGGCGTGTAACCAGAAACTGTTCCTGGCACCAGGAAGAGGATAGTCGCCGGTAGGAAGCGAGCTTCATCGCCTATTGCCTCTGGATCTTCCGGCAGGTCACGACATACTGGCGGCATTTTGCCTGCTGATAGTCCTTTCCCTGAACCGGAAGCAAGGTCATCCATCGGAGATGTCACCGCAGCCGACTCACTCTCCAATTCAGAAATCGGGAAGCGCCGGCCGGGGGCACCATTAAGAAAGAAGAGGGTCCTTCAAGCTGACGAAAGACCGTGTCAGGCTAAGACGGCCAAGTCTCTATGACGGACGGCATTTTAGAGCACGGGACGAACATGGATACCATCTTCCCAGAAACACAAGCTGCGGAAGATGTTGATGTTGTGGCGGCCATGGTAGAGTTGGCAGCCGAGGATGACTATGCGATTCTTCAGGCGGCGCTATCTTCCTCCGAACAGTTGGCTGAAAGAGAAGCGGAAAAGATACGGGCGCTCGCGGCGACTAGTATATTTCCTCTACCCTTATTCAAGCACTTTTCATGAGAAATGATATTTATCTCATCTCATTTTTTTTAAAAACTACATCATTAGTAGAGCTTCCAAGCCTGTGGGGACTTCAGGCGTAGTCTTGCCGATGGGACCTGAGAGAGATATGGATTGTTTATGCCCGTGGATTGTATACGGCCGGTTATATGACCCATACCGTAGGGCTAAACATATTGGTTTAGGGATATTTCGGTCCAACATTTGTTCAGGGACATTTCGGTCCATCATCATGTATATTATGAAGAATATGTAAGGTAACATATTAGTTTAAGGCTGTTTCGGTCCAACGTTTCCGTGTTTGGAATAGATATTAGTTTAAGGACATTTCGGTCCAATACCAGTTTAAGGACGTTTCGGTTCAATACCAGTTTAAGGACATGATGGTCCAACATTCCCGTGTTTAGGACAGATATTAATTTAACGACATTTCGGTCCTATACCAGTTTAAGGACGTAGTGGTCCAATATCGTATAATGCGGAGCATACGACTTTCAGAATTTTGACTCAAGAAGATAGCGAGCGGACACAGGCGTCGTCATCTATCATTGACCTAAGTCGTGACTCTTCAAGCAAAGTACTTTTTGATGAGTCGGTCATCTATTGGCCGAAATGGCCTTTCTCCATGCATATCCATGAGCGGGTAAGCTCCATCTTGGTAGACTTTATCTATGATGTACGAGCCTTCATAGTTTGGTTTGAACTTCCCCCGTTTTGCACAGTTGGGAATCATCGGTCTTTTAACAACCATCACGAGTTCGCTTTGGCGAAATGTTGTCGGCCTGATTAGTCTTTCATATGATCGCGTCATCCTTACCTTATAAGCTTCCAGATTTTGTTGTGGTATAAGATGGGTTTCATCGAGAGTATCAATCTCGAACCTAAAATGAGCATTTTCTTCATCCATCAACTCGTATTGAACCGCCATTCGTAAGTGCCGCTTTAGTGTCAAACACCAACACATATGGTGTTGTATTTATGGTCGTCTTGAATGTTGTTCGATACGCCCAAAGAGTTTCATGCAGCTTCTCGTGCCAGTCTTTCTTGTTCTTGAACACCGTCTTCTTTATAATCTTTTGTTGAATGCTTCAGCTAGACCATTTAGCCCGAGGATTATAAATCGATGAGTATCTCCAGTCTGTCTTGTGTTGTGTGAAGCGGCTTATTTTGTGGCTTTTGTTGGATAGTCCATTATCCGAGATTATTCGTCGTGGAGTTCCGAACCGGTAAATGACATGAGTTTTGAGGAAGTGGAGAATATTCTTCGTCTTCACCTCCCTTAGAGGTACCGCTTCTGCCCACTAAGAGAAATGGTCGGTGGTTGTTAGTATAAACCGATGTCTTCTGGATGACGCTGGTTCGATAGGGCTGATTATATCCATTCCCCACATCTCGAACGGCCAACTAGCTACTATCAGATGCAGTGAATTTGGATGCTGATGTATGAAGTCCCCATGTATTTGCACGAGTGACCGCTTCGCATATTCAAGGTAGCCTTGGATCATCATGGGCCAGTACTAGCCCATTCTTTTTATCTTCAGCTTCATCTTGGATCAGCTTGATGGGAGTAGCAAAGTCCGTTGTGTACTTCTTGGACGACTTTCTTTACTTCCTTTGGTCCCAAGTATCTTAACCATATGAGGTCAAAGGATCTCTTGTCCAAAGTATCATTGATGAAGGCGGACGACTGAGCTCGTTTCATGAGTTGGTGTCTAGACGACGCATCTTCAGGTGTGCATTGGGATTTGAAGTAGTCAATAAAAGCTCCCTTCCAGTCCCCAACTTCTTCGTTTTCTATTTGGAGAACATCTTTTTCTTCGAGTAGCTCCATCAGAACTTCCGGAGTTATATCTGCTAGCGCCAGGATCCTGCAGTTTTGGACAATGATCCTTATGTCATCAAGGTCTTCATCGGCCAATTCTTTAGCCAACTTGGCTAACGCATCCGCCTTGCTGTTTTCCGCTCGTGGAACGCTTTTCAGGATATGCGAAAGGAATTGGGTCAGCAGCTGCCGCAATCTTTCGCTATACCTTATCAGTTCTGTTTTGCATGTCTGATAGACACCATTTACTTAACTGACAATCAGCTAAGAATCTCCATATATTAGGAGGTTCTTGATTCTCATATCGATAGCGATCTCATAACCGGCTATCAAAACTTCGTATTTGGCTTCATTATTAGTCCTGGGCTCCGTCAAGAAGAAAGCATAAGGCAATATTTCTCCTTGCGGGTTCACGAAAATAAGACCCACCCCAGCTTTGATTATAGGGGTGTTCTTTCGTTGTTTTATGGAAGATACTCTATCGAAGTAGAGCTCCCATCAAGACTCATTTTCTTCTTTCTCTTTTTCGTCTGCATCGAATGCATGTTCATCCGGCAACTCGCAGTTTAGGGAAGAATCGGCTAGTATCGGATGTTCCGCAAGAAAATCGGCGATAGCTTGTCCTTTCACCGCTTTGAGGGGTCGATATGTTATCGAAAACTCCATCAGTAAGAGAGCCATTTAGCAAGTGTTCCCGTCAGTATAGCCTTTGACATCGAATACTTCAAAGAATCCACCTTTGATATGAGATGGACCTCACGCATCAAGGCGTCGTGTCTGAGTTCGTTATTGCGAAGATTAGCACCAAGCAGTGCTTTTCGATGGGAGGTAGTTGCTTTCTGCCCCCAGGAGAACTTGACTTAGATAGTTGCTCTCTCTTTTCCTTGATCATTCTCTTGTGCCTATAGCGCGTCTAATGAACCCTCAAGAGCCGTTGTATATAGGATAAAGGGTTTTCCCTTAACCGGAGCGGCAAATACCGGTGGATTTTGCAGGTATTGTTTGATTTCCTCCAATGCGTTTTGACATTTCTGATCCCAGACGAATAGGGCCCCCTTCTTCATCAGATGGTTATAAGAGTGACATTTTCCGGAAAGGTCGGCTATGAACCGCCGGATATATGCGAACTTTTCTTGGAGAGATCGCAGTTGTTTGAGGATTCTTGGCGAGGGAATTAACATAATTGCTTTGATTTTTTAGGGATCAATTTCGATACCTCGGTGGCGGATGATGAAGCCTAGGAATTTGCCAGACGAGATTCAAACGCGCACTTTAAAGGATTCACTTTCAGATTATATTGCCGAAGACGCACGAACACGATCCATAGATGCTCCCAGTGCTCATGAGATTTGTTTTTGACCATGAGGTCATCGATGTCGCATTCGACGATCTTGTGTATGAGATCATCGGATATCTTCGTCATAGCCCTTTGGTACGTGGCTCCGGCGTTCTTCAAACTGAAGGGCATCATCTTATAGCAAAACACGCCCAACAGTGTCTAGAAGGCGATATGCTTCTGGACTTCAGAATCCATCTTTATTTGGTTGTATCCTGAAGATCCATCCATAAAAAAGAAGACTTCATGGGTGGATGTGTTATCGATCATTAGCTCGGTAACGGGCACTGGAAAGTCATCTTTCGGGCATGCTTTGTTGAGGTCCCGAAAGTCCACGTAGATCCAAACCGTCCTATTTTTCTTTATCACCGGAACGATATTAGCGATCCAATCGGGATATTGAATTTCTTGGATGAAACCGGAGTCGATTAATTTCTTGACTTCGGCATTGATACTTATCTCGAGTTCACATTCTTCTTGGTGCTTGCTTGACTGGCTTTATCTCTGGCGAAATTACCAGTTTATGTACCTTTGGATCTAAACCCGACATTTCAGAGTAGTTCCAAGCGAAGCAATCTCTATACTGCATAAGCATATCTTTTAATGTGGCTATTTATTTTTCGGATAGCAGCTAACTGACGAATGTCGGTCTCAGATCATTCTCCGTTCCCAAGTCGATTTTGCTTAGGTTGTCCGCCGTGGTACGTATCCCATCCTCTAGCTCTTTTGGTGCCGGTGGGAATTCCAAAATCTCCTCGTCATCGTCTTCGTTTGTAAAGCATCTGAATCAATTATTATATGACAGGTACGAGTCCGCTTTCGTTTTCGCGGTCGAGCCGATCCCATCCTGATGGTATAGGTCTTCTTCGGCTCATGCTTTTGTGGCGGGCTTATCCTCCGATTATGAGATAGCATGAACCTGACTTATTGATATTGGTCTTCCATCCAGTTCTTGAAAGTGAAAACAGTCTTCAAAGGGGTGACTGATTGCTCGGAGATCGGAGCAATAATCCGGAGATGGACTTCATTTATCTGTCCAGTGTGTGAGACTCCGGAAGGGCCATGATATGGTGTTGTCATGACAAGGCAGAAGATCTTCCCTGTCTGATCTCGAGGGAACGAATACTCTGACCCATCTTCTTTATGAGAGTCGGGCTCCGACCAAACTTTCCTCGTTTAAAAGGCATCTTAAACCTGCTTTGTTGTCCTTGAGCGTTGCTTGCGATCGTTACCTTATTCTTGTCTCTGCTTCGGGATTTTCCTTCTTCACGGGAATACACAGCGGGCTGTGGATGGCGAGTATCATAATCTATTTCTTCCACTGATTGCTCACTGAAACACCGCTTTCTAGCATTTTCATATAATGCCATTTCACGACTGTGGTTGTCTTGGCTCGCTTGACAAGCTTTCTTTATTATCCTGTCAATCTGCTCTTCGAGCGATGGACTTGAGGTTCTTAGAGCGATTCCTCTTGTTCGACGACATAGCTACTTAGAGAAGCATATTCTTCTCCATTCGAGCGTGACAGCTGTAGATTTGCTCCCGTTTCTTAGACTGAACATATCTCAGCCCAGTTGTTTCCAACTTCACATTGGGCTTTTTTTGTTGAGTCCTGAAAATATCCTAAATCCATCTATAGAATTGGGCTTGGCGAACAGTTTGTTCGAGAGGCACACCTTGGCGTTTTAATAGCTCCTTTAATCCCTCCGCATAATATCTTGGCAGACGGATGGGCTGAAACTTGTCAAGATTTGGATAGACTCTATAGCAGATTTTCTTTTCTACCTTGGTCTCCTTGGATTTATAAAAGAGGGTCGTCTTTTCACCTATAAGGCACGGAGAAAGTTTCCAACTCTGGCACGTCGAAAGTTTTCAACTCTAGCACGCTATATGTATTGAGGGTGTCAAGTTCTTTATAATGTCGAGATGGAGCAATCATAATATGTAGACTCTGATCCGCTTCAGCAAGAGTCTACGTCGATGGACGAATAGAGAACGCCGCATTAGTCTCGTCTTCGGAATCGCCGCCCAAGACCGGGATAGGGGTCAAGGCCTGGTTTTATTGTTCTCTCTGAGATTGTCCCGAGTAGACTTTTTGTTCATTTTCTTCGGTATCACTTCCGAAGACCGGGATGGTGGCCACGGATTTTTACTTATTTTTCGGCTTGTGGCACCTTTCAGTATCTTCGAAATCAGGTTGAAAATATTTTGCATATACATACTTTCACACCTCATGTATCGAGGATTGAGTTCTCCTTTGACGGTGTACTGTAGGCCATCCTTGAAATACTTCATACGTTGATGTAGGCCATCCTTGAAATACTTCATACGTTGATGTTGCGTAGAAAGAATGACGTACTCGTGTAGCCACATCCTGCCGAGTAGAGCATTATAACAAGTCTTAGCGTCAATGACATGGAATTTGATGTCGGTGATGAGCTGCCCGAAGCGGAGCGTCAATATTACGGACCCAAGCGTCCATGATGACTGCGATTCGAACCCGGAGATAGTAATCTTGTCTCGGGCAAGGTGCTGAATATTCATACATATCTCCTTCAGCACTATCACATTGAGATTGACGGAGGATCCATTATCGACGAGAATTTTCCATATCTTGATGTCATGGCGGTACCCGGTAACATACAACGATCGATTGTGCTCGCATGTACCAAAAAGTAGATCTTCCTCGTTGAACGTAATATCAGCCGTGTAGACCTCTACAAATCCGTCCTTCATTTTCTCTTCCGCGAGCTAAGCTTGAAGCTGATCAGGTTCTTGCAAGGCCTTGATCAAGAAGTCCCGTGCCTCTTTAGATAAGAGGACGTCCAATATGCTCAACTGTGGTATCTTCCTCAAATGCGCAAGAACTTTATAGCCCACCTTGGTTTTCTTAGGTAGGTCCATGGCGGCAAGCTTTGTCTATCCCCTTCATCAAGGGCGATCTCTTTGGGCATTTTCCCCTACCCTTTGTCTGTTTTCGAACCCTTGTTTGTGGGTTCAAGGTTCTTTTCAGGTAGAGTGCGATTACGCAACTGGATGTTCCTGTACTCATTTTCCTTTTCTTTTTCCAATGCGAAGATTTCAAAGAGGGTTAAGGGGCATTTCATCCTCAGAATCACTCCCGAACGTGAGAACCTGAGATTTTTCCCCTTTTGAACTGGTACTAACCATATGATAGCTACCAATCGCTTCTTTATGCACCGTTGTTCGCTGCTCTCATATTGATGAGCGCGAGCCTCGCGTTTCTCATTCTTAAAGTGTTTTCTATGGGCAACATATCCTTGTCACCACTTCTTGAAGGCGTTACATTCCTCAATGGGATGAGCGATTCTCCGGTGATACAAGCAGTATTTTGGGTGTCCCTCTCCACCATCGAAGTACGGAACCCCAGGAGTAAAACATAATGAGGGGTGACAGTTTCATCCCTATGGATAGGACCTTGGCAAACATTTTCTCATCTTTGTACCTGGCATGCTTCGGTTTGGTCGGAGAGCTTTATGATTCATCATTGCCGCCACTTCTTTGTTCAAACGTTGTTATTTGGCATTTTCATATATGGCCATCTCGCGTTCCTGATTTTTGCTCTTTTGAAAAGCTTGTTTCAGCAGCCTTTCAATCGGGTCTTCCTCTGGCAGTTCCGAGGTTTTGATGCCGATTCTGCCCCGGCTCGTCCATGTCGCTTTCCAACACCGGCGCGACTTCTTCATCATATAGCAATGAATGGGAGTAATCATATAGGAATGAATGGGAGTCCATTTAGTAGCTTGCTACACGTTCTTCCATTTCCTTTGACGAGTCATTTTCCTCATCATGTCATTGTCCTTATGCTCAAGAATATGATTGAGAAATTCTTCGAGCGTCACTGGTGTTCGTGCTTTCTGGTTGTACTCTTTCAGCGTGTCTATATACTTCTAAAGGTATGTGCGTCTGTCGACATTTTCAGCAGGCTGCACAGGCTTCTTAGTCTTCTTTTTCTTAGAAGATTTCGAAGACTTGACTTGGGGGCTTTTCCCCTGTCAGCGATTTTCGGTGCGGGACACGGATTCGGCAACCCTTCTATAATCTCGGGCTCAAACGGGATTTTCCACTTAATCGCCAGGAATGTTTGTAGATCTTTCAGCATTCTTTTGGTTTTTACCGAAAGAACACTTCCCATGGAGCTTCTTCCACGAACGAGCAGGATGCCCCCGGCATATCCACTTTCTTAGGAGCATGCTTTTGGGACGAATCTACCCTCCAATTGTCTGACAATGCAAATTTGCCCTGCTGGTATTGGTCTTCTACCCAGTTTTTGAAGACGTACCAGTTCTCAATTGGGTGGCTCACTACTCGGTGATAGGGGCAGTAGCTGGGGTTATTAACATCACCAGCTTGTGCGGGTCGCCATGGTTCTACCAATAAAATCAGATTATTTCGCATAGTCAGCTTGAACAATCTTCTGGTCTTATCATAAGGGAATGAATATGCACGTCCCATCCTTTCTTCTAAGGTCGGACATGTACGGCTACTTTCGGACCGCTTGGCATCAAAGGCCGCTTTCCTTCGTTGTGTATTGGCATCAAAGGTTGCTTTCCCTTTACCCTATTATTTCGGGGATCCTTGCTCGAAGAGGAAAGACATGGCACATCTGATCTCTCTGGGCCAGTTTATCAATCAGGGCCCGAAATGTAGTGGGCTTGAAGGTCATAAATTGGGATATGGTCGATTAGGAATCGATAGTCCCAATGAACATCCCTACAGCTGGGGACTCTTCAATGCATTGTTCGCATTTGGACCACAAATTTCATCATCGGGTCGCGTATTGAACCCATTTTTCCCTGGCTTGACCCTGTAATTGATCGGCGCAGTGATTGGAGTGCGCTCACTCGTGCTGGCAAACCTTTGAGTGAATAATAGCTCCATCTCAGAGAAGGTTTTTACGGAGTCACTTGGGAGCTCCGAGTACCATTCGGAAGCCGTCTCTAATAGACTTCCAACGAATTGGCGAAGCAGCAATTTATCATCGCCTCTGGTATTGCCACACAAAGCTTTGAACTACGCGACAAGATGAGGGTTACCGGTTCCTTTATATATATGGAATTTCGGGATCATATATTCCAGTGAGTATTTCATCTGGTCGTACCAGGCTAGATATGGTCGGCCAGTTTTGACGAGCAGATTTGCAGCCTCGTTGGCTTGACAAGCCTTGATTTGTTGGGCGATATAGTCTTCCAACACTGCCTTTGAGATTGTTTCCATCAGAAAACAGAAGCTTTTAACAAGAAGCAATGGCTTCTGTTTTATTTTCATTTCTTTTATTTTTCCAAGAAGCAAAAGTTTGATTTTTATCTATTTTCAAGTCATATGCATGCGTTTTATGGCGCGCGTCTT
This sequence comes from Agapanthus africanus, assembly GCA_030015575.1. Taxonomy (NCBI): domain Eukaryota; kingdom Viridiplantae; phylum Streptophyta; class Magnoliopsida; order Asparagales; family Amaryllidaceae; genus Agapanthus; species Agapanthus africanus. The sequence continues at coordinate 308,277,932 of CM057339.1, forward strand.
ATTTTCTTGGATCTTAAGATTAATCTCTCGCAAAGGTATAAACTTTATGAACGAGAGACGAACCCTAAGATCGTTTGATCTTTTATAGAGAATCAATGGATTCGAAAAGAAGCAAAAGCTTCTGTATAAAAGAAAAAGCCTTTTTTAATGGAGGAACAGAAAAGTTTTTCTCTTTATTTCTACCTTGCGCACGGATGAAGTCTTGAAATTTTTCCAAACCTTATGGGGGTTTTCGAGACTCTGATTTCTTCATATGAGGCTCCCATTTATAAAAGAGAAGAAATTAGGGTTTGTTTGATTTGTTTAATTTTATTTTGATTCCAATTTGATTTTAGATTGATTTAAAAGATTTAATTGATTTATATCAATTAAGGGTGACATGTGCACCGTTGGATCTTTGATCCATAGATCAGTTTGTTAAGGTCTTTGACCAACAGAATATTTTCCTGTTAATTAAGAATCGGTTGCCTTTTATTCCTGTCAGGAAGATCCCAAATTTATTGGTTAAGTGCGCAATGTACACGTGCATTACACATGCATATGGCAAACATACGCGCAGTTGTCATATGCGCACGTGTTTTGTACATGCCTGTAGGTAGCATATGTGCACGTGCTTTGAACGTGCACACCGTACTTAATGACTTCCGTCAAGTATGAGTGGCAATGATGCGCACATATGCTGCTCACGTGTAATTCATTAACCTTCATACGCGTACATATACAAACGCGCATGCCTTCAGAATTATTCAAGTGCACACTTGCTATGATGCGTGAACCAATGACTCATGATTTTCAGGGTTGTCAACCTCTTTTTCAGCACTTTTCATTGGTCAAAGGTTTGAGAATTGTTCTCATTTTAATGACATGCAATATTTTCTGTGCCAAGACTTGAACGCTTCTCCTTATAAATTGAAGTACCCCCTTCCCCTTCACATCCAAGGAGAAAGGAACATAGCTTGCAATCACCCGTATATTCTTCGACAGCCATAGGAGGTACCCATTGAAGAAATCATTTCTTGTTTTGCTGCACGCTTAGTGAACCCTGATCTCACATATGCTTAGTGTGACACAGTGATGTACAAGCTTATGGCCCGCAAGGGTTCTCCTCTTCCCGCCGACTCTATATGCCTTCGCATGATCTTTCTCGCCGTTCTCGACGACGTTCCTTCTCACCCGGCGGAGATTACTTCAGCGATGCTCAACGCGGCGGATGACAAGATCGACTGCTTCCAGAAGGCAGGTCTGGTCACGAAGCCTTTAGGGGACCGCTCCGTCCACCTGTTGAGTCAGATACGGGCTTAGTGGGCTGTCATGTCTTCTTTTCCCGACGAGCACGACGCTGATAGGTGGGGAGCCACTTTTCACGAGAATCGTCGTTTTGACATGATAGAGAGGGTCGAGAGAGAAATAAAGAATTTTGTATATTGTTTCAATAATCCCTGTAGTGCTGATCCCGTGTTTGATGATCTTTTTCCCATGGAATAAAATGTTTATTTAAATACATGTTTTTTATTGTTGTCTAATGAATATTTCACATCCAACGAATGTCCTTCCACTGACTGCTCATTTAAACATACGCACACCTTGCATATGCGCACATGCTTTGCACGTGTATATAACAAATATAACAAGTGTATGCACACGTGCTTTGTTCGTAGGCAACACGATTGCACTGAGCACGTGCAACAAGTCTTTAAACCTCTAGGTGTCCCTGGTAGGAGGAGTGTTGTCTCCTGAGGGTTTTCAGCGGATTGCACCCACAAAATCCAATAATAAAAGGAAGACAGTGAAAATTACATATAAAGATCAGAATTATAAAAGAAAGACTTTGAAAATTTACAGTTTCAAACTAATACTAGCTTTTCGGTTGTCATGGGCCCTATCTTAATAGTCATGAAAAGATGTTAGAAATCACATCATCCCTCAATAAAACATCGCCTTTATTCTTCATCCCTACCTTTCTTCCAAACAACGACCATATAACCCTACGTGTGTAAAGAACATCCCTACACTCGGAGAATTCAATTCAAGCTATCATACCCTTGTCCATCTGCCTCAGTACTTTTTAATCGATGAATATTTAGATGAGATTGCTCACACATTTTTCATGCGACCGTTAATACTTCTTGAAGTACTAATCGACCGATTACTCATGTGCTTACTTATTAGGTGTATTAGTATCTTCCTCGTCTTGCACCACCTAAGGCTTAGCAGTGACTCCCAGACCAGTTGGTCTAAGGCACTGGGTGATGAAGCACCCTCGCTATATTTTTTTATACTGCCTTGGCGATAACAAAACCAGTGTTCATTTTTCTACACCATTTTATATTTTCTTCATTTATTATTTCCTTCATACTTTGGCTTCCAGACAAGAGCATTTCAAGGTATCCTCTACTATCTCGAGTTTCAAGACGTGTAAATGTGTATAGTAAGGTATCAACGTTCAAATGTTTGGCTTCCAGAATAGGAACTATTTTTCAGAGTTATTTTTATCCACAGATTAGTGACTTCCTTCATCTTCCTAACCCTTGGGACAACGGCTCATAACTACTTATTACTAGTTCCTTTAAGAAAACTTCTAATTTTCTTAGTTTTCTTAAATTTTTCTAATCTTTTGGATATAATTTTTCACTATCTAATCTTTTATTATCAAATTAAATATTAAATATTTTTTCTTTTTAAAAAAATTTAATTTTTATATGTTTTAAAAGTTTTGTGCTTATGCAAAGTGATATACAAATGATGCGCAAATAAGCACAAACCTCCCCCAAACTTGTTTTCAAGAGTTTCCTCACTGTTGCCATCTGTTGGAACACAAAAACCAGTAAGCCTAGGAGGAAATTTATTAATGGAGGCAATAAATATGATCGTTAAAGATCCTCCCCCAAACTTATTCTTTTCACTCACCTCCATTCTAAAAGATGATTCAGTAATTTACAAGACATGGAGGTGAGACGGAGGAATTTTAATCAAGACTCCGTGGGGTCAATGGAAAAATACGGTTTTAATCTATGTCCATTTACTTTGAAAAATATACCGTTTTCAACATTTTCAACCTCAACTGCCCCGTGCGGGTATACATACCGCACAACAAAAGGTCCTTTCCACCGAGATCGTAGCTTACCCGCATGAAGATGGAGTCGTGAATCATAAAGGACTTATTGACCAGGTGTAAAAGTTTTTCTCAAAATGTTTTTATCGTGAAATACCTTAGTCCGGTTCTTTACAATTACAGCATTATCATAAGCTTCATCGCGGAGTTCGCTTAGCTGGTTTAATTGCAGCTTCCGAAAGTTGCAGGCTTGATTTAAGTCAAAGTTAAGTTCTCTAATAGCCCACATTGCTTCGTGCTCAATCTCGATCGGAAGGTGGCAAGCCTTTCCAAACACTAGTCTGTAAGGAGACATACATAGTCTCATTGAGAGTTAAAGTCTCGGGTTCTTTATATAGGTAAGGCAAACTGTTGATCGGTTTTAAGAAAATCTCCTATTGAGAGATATCAATTGATTTAATTAGTCTCAAAAATTATTCGGGAAATTTTATCCACCATTGGATCTAACCCAGTGATTTTCTGTTTAATGGAATATATTTTTCTGTTTTTAACAAGATTAGGGAAATATTTTCCTATGCATATAATTTAATTCTATTTTTTAATTCAAACGGTGATTTTTTAGTCACCATTAGATTTTTAATCCAAGAGTTCTCTGTTTAACATAGTATATCTTTCTTGTTTAGAAAGATTAGGAAAATATTTTCCTATACATAATTTAATTCTATCTTTTGATGATTTTTAGTCATCAACGGATCTTTGATCCAACGGATCTGTTTAACGGAAAATATTTATGAAAATATTTTCAACATAGAAATTAATTCTACCCATGCAGACCCGCTTTAATTTGGGCCATAGCCAAAGAATTTAATTTTTACTACAATAGGCACCCACGTGCTTTGCACGCCAGCGCTCACATGTGTTTCACGTGAGGTGTTGCCATAGAATTTAATCCTATTAAAGACTAGCGCCGGCGCTCAAGTGTGTTTCATGTGAGGCACTGCCTTATCATATTTAACCAATAATAATTTTTTATACGAAGGAACAGAAGACATAAGAAAAAGAGAATAATTAACCCATAAGAAGATTAAATCACTAAGAAATCAAAGTTTAGTTAGTTATAGAGAATGGAGAGATTTAGAAAATTGAAAGTAGCAAAGTTTAGGAAATAGATTAAGAAATTTAAAATTTAGATTAAAAAATAAGATTCAAGTGCTTTTAAAGAACGAGACGAAGTGAAAAAACTTGAAAATACTTTATGGCGCATTTAAAAATAGTGTGCTTAAGGAAATTGATTTAGAAATTTAAAATTTAAGAAAATCGGCGTCAATTTCTTAGAGTAACGAAACAGGTGAAAATGTATGCTCCCTTTAAAAGCAATAATGTTAAGAAATAGATTTAGAAATTTAATACAATTGAAGCATATTCAAAATGCAGCCTTTCTAATGAATAAAAAATGTTAAAATGCAAAATGGTGTGAATTCTTTGAAATCTAAAGAAATTTATTTTAAAAGTTAAGGACAGTTTGGAATATTTTATAAACGAGACGAGTGAAATGTGATATATCCAAAAAAGCTAGATAAAAAACAGGGTATTAAAATTACCTCATAGCCTCTATGGTGCTCTCTTCACATGTGCTCTCCCCCCTCTAATAGGACCTCTTCCTCTAATGGAAATAATCCTTCCTCTTGTAGTAGTCGGGGGTGGACTTCCATACCTTGGTGATGAGAAAATAAAGTCCGCTTCAAAATTATCATATGATTCTTGTACCTTTTCTTGCATTTCATCTTCAGATATTCCAGTATCTTCTTGAGTCGCATTTCTTTCCATTATCTGCACAGATTGTTGCCTCATCACTTGCTCACTTCCATATGCCTCCACTCCTTGGTTCATGCCTTGTATATCTAGTCCATATCCTGAATACATTAATTCCATGAGCTAATTTATATTAAATTGGCAATATTTATCTTCAAAATCATACTGGTTGATACCATGTAAGTCATAGTGGTTGACGTCCTGGAAATCATAACCGGGTTGTCCATAAGCACATCCTTAAATGTCCCTAGTCGTGGGAGTATCGAGACTTGGCATCGATATTCCGGAATGGACTGGTGTATACGCTTCTAGACCCCGATGAGGGGGCGGTGGAAGGTCTCACAAGCAATTTGTGTTGTGTCAGCTAAGATAGTATACAGGTGCTCACTGGAGGTGAGTACACTGGACGGACTCACCAAGAACTTCTAGATATGGTATAATATCTATCGTCAGATGGAAATTCTCATGTGGCATGAGTATAGGTTGGTCCTTTGATCTGAAGTCGCCATTTGTCTCGTGTGAGTTCTCACTGTACTTTGATTACTATCTTACAACGGCTCAAAGGAGTCATGCAAACAGGTTTTAGTTGGGTTCAGTCCCGAGCCATATGGAGGCAGTGGTCGACTGTCAGGGATTCGTCTCTCCTGGTATTAGGAATCGATGCCGCGTTGTGTTCAGTTGGCTATCACCAGAAATCCATAGCCACAGTGGATGAGATTTGTTGATAGTTGATCGCTAGTATCTCTGTTGGTGATGAGCTTGACTCAGACACGACTTATCGGGTTAGTAGGGGTCTGACGTTATCCACCCCTAAACCCGGCATTCGATACTTTTTAACGAAGAGACCGGACTGTACGGAGATTGTCACATTCAGGCCCAGTAGGGTAAGGACGCACTTGATTGTCGACCCCCCTTTCGACAAGTACCTCGGTAGTCATTACGTATAGCTAGTGTCGCTGACGTGCTTGTGGTTAAACCCACTGCCAACGTATTATCGAGTCTTTAGAGTCCCACACGGAGGGTTTTCCAGGTTTAGGCGACAGATGTAGGAGCCGTACGTTGGTACGTGCAGGGGTCCGATTTTATACGTGTACGGGATACACAGACTTTAATCGGACGATTGATAATACTAGCCGGCTTACGATTAAGCCGGATTATTAAATCAAGTTCTAATTTAATAATTTATATATGTATTTTGATACATATATTTCGGTATTATTGTTCACTATTTATTTTCTCTTTGGTGCTATCCATATTTTTATACGGATACGTGTATATGTAATACATATACCAGGTGAAGTATTCCATATTTATACGGGAATGCTTCTAGAATAACACCTCATATTTGTTTTTCTTTTTAGAAAAATAAATGGAAAATGAGATGGTAATGAGGTGGCATGAAGCATGGCTACAAAAATAAAGAGGAATGGCTTGGATAGTGATGTGCATTCATTTGTGCACTATTGCATCATGGTTGTGATTTACATAGCCATTCTCTTTTTCATTCTTGTTTTCTGATGCTTCATTCTCTTCATGCTTCATGAGCTTCATACACACCTCATTCTCCTTCTTCTTGCTTTTTGGCATGGATTCTAGAGAGAACTTTAGTGAAATGTTCCTACATCACCAACCATCCACACCTAGCAAGTCCGGATCATCGGTTAGAGCCTCTTCCGGTTTTCTTCGGGTGGATCGTCTTCTGCGAGGGTGGTCAATTTTCAAGCGCGGTCCCGACGGCTACGAGCTTGGAGGGGTCTTCCACAACTGGGTGGATACGCGACAAAGATTGTAGTTTCTCAACCCTTGCACTCTTAATTAGCTAGTTTAGGTTATTGGACCGTATTCTGGGTTTTACGGGTGTTCGATGCTCACAAAAGTTTTTTTTGGCGCTCACGTTAGTTTTACGTACTTTAGCCGTTCTGGGTTTTATTGGATTTTGTATATCGCAAAAGGTTATTGGACCATGGTTTATTTGTGTTGGCTTTAGGGCCGTTTCTTGATATCTGGAATATTTTTATACTTTCTTGTTTACTGCCAGATCACAAGTCTTGGACTTGACGTATTTTATCAGCACTTTTAGCCGTTCCGGCTCTTTTACCTGGAATTTCCTGCACAAAATTTCGAGACAAGTGTTGCGATATACAAAGATCATGCGTGAAATAATAAACACACAATTTCCATCAAAATGCCGGTTATAATGTATAACACATATTATTTGATATTTTACAGACAAGTTGCTAATATGTGATATATTCATACTGAACACTTTTTGATGATTGCAAATAGTAGGGAAATTGATGTGTTAAAAATGCAATATTTTCGACTGATCAAATTCCCCTAAACTTAATTTTGGTCGTCTCGAGCAAACTTGTTTTATTAGAAAGAGAAGAAGAAAATAAAGAAAAAGAAAAAAACTAACTAGCACACTTTCGTAGGCAACACGATCGCATTGAGCACGTGCAACAAGCCTTTAAACCTCTAGGTATCCCTGGTAGGAGGAGTGTTGTCTCCTGAGGGTTTTCAGCGGATTGCACTCACAAAATCCAATAATAAAAGGAAGACTGTGAAAGTTACATATAAAGATCGGAATTATAAAAGAAAGACTTTGAAAATTTAGAGTTTCCAACTAATACTAGCTTTTCGGTTGTCATGAGCCCTATCTTAATAGTCATGAAAAGATGTTAGAAATCACATCCCTCAATAAAACATCGCCTTTATTCTTCATCCCTACCTTTCTTCCAAACAACGACCATATAACCTTACGTGTGTGTAAAGAACATCCCTACACTCGGAGAATTCAATTCAAGCTATCATACCCTTGTCCATCTGCCTCAGTACTTTTTAATCGATGAATATTTAGATGAGATTGCTCACACATTTTTCATGCGACCGTTAATGCTTCTTGAGGTACTAACCGACCGATTACTCATGTGCTTACTTATTAGGTGTATTAGTATCTCCCTCGTCTTGCACGACCTAAGGCTTAGCAGTGACTCCCAGACCAGTTGGTCTAAGACACTAGGTGATGAAGCACCCTCGCTGTATTTTTTTATGCGGCCTTGGCGATAACAAAACCAGTGTTCATTTTTCTACACCATTTTATTTTCTTCATTTATTATTTCCTTCATACTTTGGCTTCTAGACAAGAGCATTTCAAGGTATCCTCTACTATCCCGAGTTTCAAGACGTGTGTAAGTGCGTATAGTAGGGTATCAACGGTCAAATGTTTGGCTTCCAGAATAGAAACTATTTTTCAGACTTATTTTTATCCTCAGATTAGTGACTTCCTTTTATCTTACTAACCCTTGGGACAACGGCTCATAACTACTTATTACTAGTCCGTTTAAGAAAACTTCTAATTTTCTTAGTTTTCTTAAATTTTTCTAATCTTTTAGATGTAATTTTTCACTATCTAATCTTTTATTATCAAATTAAATATTAAATATATTTTTCTTTTTAAAAAAAATTAATTTTTATATGTTTTAAAAAATTTATGCTTATGCAAAGTGATATACAAATGATGCGCAAATAAGCACAAACCTCCCCCAAACTTGTTTTCAAGAGTGTCCTCACTGTTGTCATCTGTTGGAACACAAAAGCCTGTAAGCCTGGGAGGAAAATTATTAATGGAGGCAATAAATATGATCGTGAAAGATCCTCCAAATTTATTCTTTTCACTCACCTCCATTCTAAAAGATGATACGATAATTTACAAGACATGGAGGTGAGACAGAGGAATTTTAATCAAGATAAAGTGGCTCCTGTAAAAACAGGAGCACCTCCGTGGGGTCAGTGGAAAAATACGGTTTTAATCTATGTCCATTTACTTTGAAAAATATACCGTTTTCAACATTTTCAACCTCAACTGCCCCGTGCGGGTATACATACCGCACAACAAAAGGTCCTTTCCACCGAGATCGTAGCTTACCCGCATGAAGATGGAGTCGTGAATCATAAAGGACTTGTTGACCAGGTGTAAAAGTTATTCTCAAAATGTTTTTATCGTGAAATACCTTAGTCCGGTTCTTTACAATTACAGCATTATCATAAGCTTCATCGCGGAGTTCGCTTAGCTCGTTTAATTGCAGCTTCCGAAAGTTGCAGGCTTGATTTAAGTCAAAATTAAGTTCTCTAATGGCCCACATTGCTTTGTGCTCAATCTCGATCGGAAGGTGACAAGCCTTTCCAAACACTAGTCTGTAAGGAGACATACCTAGTCTCATTGAGAGTTAAAGTCTCGGGTTCTTTATATAGGTAAGGTAAACTGTTGATCGGTTTTAAGAAAATCTCTTATTGAGAGATATCAATTGATTTAATTAGTCTCAAAAATTATTCGGGAAATTTTATCCACCATTGGATCTGACCCAGTGATTTTCTGTTTAACGGAATATATTTTTCTATTTTTAACAAGATTAGGGAAATATTTTCCTATGCATAGAATTTAATTCTATTTTTTAATTCAAACGGTGATTTTTTAGTCACCATAAGATTTCTAATCTAAGAGTTATCTGTTTAACATAGTATATTTTTCTTGTTTAGAAAGATTAGGAAAATATTTTCCCATATATAATTTAATTCTATCTTTTGATGATTTTTAGTCATCATTGGATCTTTGATCCAACGGATCTGTTTAACGGAAAATATTTATGGAAATATTTTCAACATAGAAATTAATTCTACCCATGCAGACCCGCTTTAATTTGGGTCATAGCCAAAGAATTTAATTTTTACTACAATAGGAACCCACGTGCTTTGCACGCCAGCGCTCACATGTGTTTCACGTGAGGCGTTGCCATAGAATTTAATCCTATTAAAGACTAGCGCCGGCGCTCACGTGTGTTTCACGTGAGGCGCTGCCTTATATTTAACCAATAATAATTTTTTATACGAAGGAACAGAGGACAAGAAAAAGAGAATAATTAACCCATAAGAAGATTAAATCACTAAGAAATCATAGTTTAGATAGTTATAGAGAATGGAGAGATTTAGAAAATTGAAAGTAGTAAAGTTTGGGAAATAGATTAAGAGATATAAAATTTAGATTAAAAAATAAGATTCAAGTACTTTTAAAGAACGAGACGAAGTGTAAAAACTTGAAAATACTATATGGCGCATTTAAAAATAGTGTGCTTAAGGAATTGATTTAGAAATTTAAAATTTAAGAAAATCGGCATCAATTTCTTTGAGTAACGAAACCGGTGAAAATGTATGCTCCCTTTAAAAGCAGTAATGTTAAGAAATAGATTTAGAAATTTAATACAATTGAAGCATATTCAAAATGCAGCCTTTCTAATGAATAAAAAATGCTGAAATGCAAAATGGTGTAAATTCTTTAAAATCTAAAGAAATTTATTTTAAAAGTTAAAGACGGTTTGGAATATTTTATAAATGAGACGAGTGAAATGTGATATATCCAAAAAAGCTAGATAAAAAACAGGGTATGATGAATGATTGGTTACGTACGTAAAATAAATTTGGCGAAAGCCACGATCACGGATGTGTACAATCGAAAGAGCCCCGAGTTGACATATTCAAATCGATCTAATGATGGAGAGAACTTGAACTTGAATTCCTATTAACAAATGTCCATAATGGGATGGTTATAAGAAGAGAATCAATGGTAAGTGCGTATTAACATAGGCAAAAATTGGACATTATAAAAATACAATAATTAAGACCGTGGGTAGATTAAATCGGTAAGGAATCAGGATTAAGACAGTTATAGACAGAAAATCGATGATAGCACTATATGGAAATGGATTCAAAAATTTAATGGTAATAATACAAAAATAGATTCGGAAATTTTTAGTTTGGATCAAAAAAAATAGAGTTAAGTCGTTTCAAAGAACGAGACAAGTGAAAAGGCTTAAAATAACTTTATGATGCATTTAAAAATAATGAAACTAAGGGAAAATACGTGTACAATCAAAAGAGTCACGAGTTGACCTATACACGTCGATCTAAAAATGGAGAAGGCATGAACTTGAATGCCTTCAGATAAATGTTCATAGGCACATAATTACACAATCAATAGTAGATGCATATTATTATGGACAAGAGTTGGACGGCATTATAAAAAGACGTTAGTTAATCCTATAGGAAGATTGTCCGGTAATGTTAAGAAATAGATTTAGAAATTATATACAATTGAAGCATTTTTCAATAAGGTTGTAATGCCAAATGGTGTAAAGTTTTTGAAATCCTGAGAAAATTGCTTTAGAAGTTATGGACGTTTTCGAATATTTTATAAACGAGACAAGTGAAATGCGATGTTGAATACAGAAAGGATAGACGATGATAAAATAAAAGTCAAGGTATCATGGATGATTGGTTTCATGTACAATGTAAATTTGGCAAAATTCACAATCACAGATGTGTACAATCGAAAGATCCTTGGGTTGACATAATCAGGTCGATCTAAAAATGGCGAAGACTTGAACTTGAATGTCTATTGACATATTACTATATGGGACGGTTATAGGAAGAGAATCAATGGTAGGTGCATATTGTTGTGGGCATAAATTAAAAGAAATTATGAAAAGACAATAATTAAGCCCATAGATAGATTAAATCCGTAATGAACCAGGATTATGACGGTTAATAACGGAGAATCAAGGATAGGTGAATATGGAAATGGATTCCAAAATTTGGAAGTAGTGAAAAATAAGGAAATAGAATAGGAAATTAAAAATTTAGAGTTTTGAAGGTTAGGGTTTCGAAGGATCGACATCGAGAGATGAAATCACAGTGACGGTGTGTTGTTTCTTTTGACGGAATTAAAAAGGTAAAGTTTAAAGAACGGTAAGATCTAATTTAAGAATTGTGATATCGGTCTTTAATATTGTTCGCATAGATCACATTAATTTATTTAAGGGTAGTGTAATCCGACGCTTATTCCTAAATGATTGGTTGATCAAGCGGTCGTCGGTTTTAGCTTTTTCTTCTTCTTTCTTGCAAATGTAAACAGTAGCCTTCGGGTGTTAAGGAGCAGAAAGTAGTTAGAGACTACTCAATAGATATGTTTCTATGCGTTTCGAGAGTTTCACTGATGAAACCTATGGCTTCTTTATAAATTCAAGTGCATGATTACTGTAGTGCCAATTTTAATCAATCTTCAGCTTAGGTCTAAAATCTATTTAGTCTCATCTCAATCAGATAGAAAAAGGGCATGATCTATATTATTTGGTATCATAATCTATCAATCCATCACAAATCAATATCAAATATAGGAACAATAATCTAAATTAAGACATAATGAATTAAACTGACTGAAATTTTGACTAGATAAATTAATACGAATTAAAAAAAAAATTGAACCTTTTTTCCAAAATCTTACCTGTTGGGTTTCCTCGGATTCTCCATCTCAAAAGCACTACTCAAAGGCACCCAATGCTGCAAATAAACCCTCGTGGCACCCAATGCTGCAAATAAACCCTCGTAGACGCCCTGAGCATCACCGTATCATCCTCCCACTAAATCAACAGCAGCAATCTAAGCCCCAAACTTTTCCCCTGAAACCCAGGTGCCATGAGCTGCAAAACAAAATTTCAAATTGATGAAAAAAGAAAAACACAAAAAAAAATTTATGAACCAATCCAAGAAACAATAAATACCCGAATCCAGATCAGTCACGGAGAGGCTCTGGATCACGATGTGGCAATCTGGGTGACTTCCGATGAGAATAGAATCGTCGTCTCGCACTTCTTCTTCTTCCTGCCCTTGCTAGGGTTGTGGGGCCCTTGGAAGTCCTTACGATGCTCCTGCGGAAGACCGCACCGCCGGAGATGGATGGAGGAAGGGGAGGAGGAGGAAGGGGGATCGAGGCGGAGGAGGGGAGAGGGTGGGGCCCACGCGTTGGCCACCGTCATTTTTAGAGAGATGGTGGAGAGAGAGAGCCTTACGGTCAGGGTTTTGAAGGGAAAGATCGCCGACTTTAGATCGGCGGCGGCTCCTCGGACTCCAGGAGGTTAGGGTTTCGAAAGATCACATCGAGAGATGAAATCCCAGCGACAGCGTGTGGTTTATTTTGAGGGAATTAAAAAAGGGAAGTTTAAAGAACGATATTAAAAAAGGGAAATTTAAAGAACGATATTATAACCCTAGACGGTAACGGGTAACATCTAATTTAGGAATGTAATATTAATATTAATATATTCAAACGGCCTTAGACTTGGTCTAAATGGGGTTTCCAAATTAAGATAAATTATGGGGGGTTTTCCATATATAATTAATAAACCGTTTTGGTTTCCAAATGCGTGAACATAAAATATGGTTTTTTTTATATGCCCCCTTCAAATTTTACGTGTTCATATATACCCCTTTACCAATCGTTCCCAAAAATTGTCCACAACGACTGCTGCCTACAAGTGCTTGCCGAAAAACATCAGTTGCCGCTGTCCTCCTTCCGCAATCGGCTCTCTCCATGTTATCATTTAGACAAACTACTAGACGACGAGCATAGGACGCACTTGTGACACACATCAACACGTGTATACACTTATAAGATGTGGCATTTGTAGCTTATAAGTTCTAACCAATTTTGAAAAATAGCAATAGCGAAAATTTAGTGCTATGTCTCTTAAAAGTGAAAATCGCAAAATGTGTAGTGCGCAAAGCATAAACTATATGGATTATTATTGATTATTTTTGATAATTATATTTACTCGTACTAAATTACAATATATCTAAATTAGTCATAAAATTAAAGGTTTTTTTTTTTTATTTTAGAACCTCCAAACTATCATATTTTCAAAAAAGACATGCGAAACTTCATATTTTCAAAAAGGATGCCCCAAACTTAAACGTTAACTAAAAAAGACCCTCCGTCAACTTGAATGGTTAAATTCTAAGTATAAAGACAAAACTACCACTCTTCTCCTCCTCCTCCTCCTCTTCATCTTCTTCTTCTAACCTGCACCAACCCTTTTGCTTCTTCTTCTTCTTCTTCGTCTACGCAATCAATGGCGGCTCGCGCAAACAACAATCTTCGCTTGATCCCGAACCCATTTTCATCGATATCTCCCAACTCCCCATGAAAACTCTCATCCTCTCTCTCATTTCTCTCCCTCTTCATTCCATTCTCGTTCTCATCGATATCGCAGGGACTCGCCGAGAAGAGGGGACGAGCGAGAGAGTGAGAGGTTAAAAATGAGCAATAGACGATAAGTGGACATTTTTAAACCATGGAGGGGTATATCGGTCAATTACAGCCTCCAAAACTGTTTTATTTAACAAAATTTGGATGGGAATTAACGGGAGGGTCTTTTTTAGTTAACTTAAATAGTTTGGGTTGTCCATTTTGAAAATACCTAGTTTTGCGTGTCTTTTTTGAAAATACCAAGTTTGGAGGGTCCAAAATAAAAAAAAACCATTAATAAAACATAGATTAAATTGTTTAAAATTTAAGAAAATAATGCAAAACCTAGCGGCAATTAATTTTCAATTGTACAAGTTTGTATTCATACTTAAGATATTCAAAGTTGTGGAGTGGAATTAGGTTTTTATCCTTTTTAATTTTTAAGTTACGAGAATTAAAAGTTGGATGATGTGTTAAATATATATTAGGTTCTCTTAATCTTTTGAATTTTAAATTGTCGCGCCCCGCTTCCTAGAGTGCGCTAAAATCGGCACGTGACAGAACCAACCATGCTACCTGTGGGTAGGAAACATCCCTCCACAATCACATTACGGTTGTGTATAAGATATCAAGAACAGTAAAAATAAAATAAACTATCTAGTACATGTCCATATGCCAGAATAAACGAGTCAAGAAATAATATGCGGAAGCAATAAATCCAAGTAACAATAACAATCTGGAAAGTACGTCCCAAATACGGGCTCACATCAGGAAATAAAAGTACGGAAAGAAACTAAACTAAACTGGATACTAACAGGATCCTCACTGCTCGGCCTGTCGACTAAAGTACTCCTGATCGGCCTGCGACAAAGGTAGAGGATCTGGGCCATGCAAAACCTAGACGTCAGTGCGTTATAATATCAAACAATAATACATGAACAGGATACACGAGATATGCATGCATGAGTATAAACGATAACATGAATATAACCAGTAAACATGGATATGGAACAGTGAAGTGTAGTAAGTAACTAAACTATACTACTGGGTTATTTATTCTAAAGTCTTCGAAATCAATTAATGTAATCATCATCGTAACCCATCGGTCTATGCCCCGTTCATGCCCCACGGGACCATGGTAACAGGATTATTCCGTAACGCCCGAAAAAACGGCAAATAATATATTCCGTAACGCCCGGAAAAATGGCAAACAATATAGTCCGTAACGCCCGGAAAAACGGCAAACAATATATTCCGTAACGCCCGAAAAAAACGGAAAACAATATAATAGTCCTTTGAGTTATGTTCGGTTACATTCTTGATTTCCCCTTACCCCCAAGGTTATGTGTTCAAATCAGGTATTGCCAATTGATATCTAATGCCAACACAGGATCACGCAGGTACAGGTTTTGTCTATACAGACAACAATAACGTCCATCAGGACAACATGTCAGGATTGTCGGCTGTCACGCCCCGCTTCCCAGAGTACACTAAGATAGGCACATGACAGAGCCAACCATGCTACCTGTGGATAGGAAACATCCTTCCACAGTCACATTACGGCTGTAGAGATATCAAGAACAATAATAAACTATCTAACACATGTCCATAAGCCAGAATAAACGAGTCAAGAATAAAATAATGCGGAAGCAAAAGGATCCAATAAACAAAACACCTGGAAAGTAAAACTGGATACCGATAGGATCCTCACTGCTCGGTCTAACAGCGGCAGTACTCCTGATCAGCCTGCGACACGGGTAGAGGATCTGGGCCATGCAAAACCCAAACGTCAGTGCGTCATAACATCAATAATAATATAATCAGAGGGTAGCAAGACATGCGGGTACGAATATGAACGGTAAACAATAATAATAGTGCAGGATAAGGCATAAGCGATGTGCAGTGAGTAATCTAAACTCGTCTATCGGGTTAACTACTCTCAAGTCTTTGAAATCAATTTGATGAATCATCGATGTAACTCAATAGTATCCCGTGCGTGCCCGGGATCACGGTCTAAGACTCTCGGGCTGTATCCGAGACGTGCCGCAAGGCAGTAAAGGGTGGATAGTATCCCGTGCGTGCCCGGGAACACGGTCTAAGACTCTCGGGCTGAATCCGAGACGTGCTGCAAGGCAGTAAAGGGTAGTAGGTAATGACGAGTGATGTCAGCAGCATCACCCCGGGGCTGGCCTAGCCCATAAGACTGATCAGTAAAGGTATCGATCTGTCGAGTTACAAGTCAGGTTTCATCATTGATTTCCCCATACCCCCAAGTTATGTGTTCAAGTCAGGTATTAATAAATTTGGGGCTAATACCAACATAGGATCAAGTAGGTACAGGTTTATCTGAATAGACAACAGGAAATGTTCGTAGGGACAACATGTCAAGGTTGTTAGCATTAGTAACAAGATTAGGTAACAGGTCAAGCTATAGTATATCAGGTCAAGTCAGGTAGTGTATATAAATCCAATCATGTCAAGAAGTGCACGGTATCAAGTCGTATCAAGTAGTAGTGTATCAAATCATGTCGGGGGTGCACAAATGTTACGTGGGTGCTCATAATCAAACTATAATAGACATGGGTTCACAAAAACAAGTATGGGGTATCAATGTAACAATAAAATGGAATATTATGATGGGGTATGCAAATAGGTACAGATTAAAACATATGGATGCACAGTTATCGATTTGGGTTAAGATTATAGTTCCAACACTAATTAAAATACATTTTATCAAATATGGAATGTTAAAATCACATTATTATGTATTATATGATCTATGGATGCAATTGTATATATACTAGACAAGATGGATGCAAATAGATATCCGAAAAGTTATAAACTATTGGAATGGAACTATGGACTATACAAACTAAGCACTATGTGATATAACTACGGATATAGGTACAGTAAATTGTAATCTAATATGCAACAAGATATGTTTTCATGTTCTAGATCTAAAATGATATAAACGGGACACCGAAATGTTAAAATGGAATATGGGGCACTAGATTTAAACAAGAGGCTTAATACGTATTTAAATAAGTATAAAATAATTTAAATAGCATGTAGCAAGTTTTACTTGTCTCGGGGATCCACAGATGCGCGACACGCAGCAAGAATGCGATAAAACGACGGAAAATCTCCATTGGGGCATTTCGTCGAACACCTTGCGTGCACAAATACGGAACAGAACCAGGCAATACAAGAATATAACCGCGTAGGTAGGGAATGTCCACGCGACGCCTCATGTCGAATAGAGACCAAATAAGAATTCATGATAACCGGTACAAAATAGATCTCGAGAGGAAGAGAATAAAGGTTGTCTAAACCACAAGCGGGGACAAGAGTAGCAAAACGGTCTAAGAGAGCATCGTCGGTAACGGAGATGAGCGGAGATGAGCGAGGAAGAACGGAGACGAGATCAACCAAGACAACGGAGCCGGATGTTGAAACAACTCCTCACTGAGATTTTGTTATGCGATGGAGGTATTTTACTTTTGCTTGGGCCAAGAGTCATCAATATTAGGAAGCTGCACATCAATGGCTGGAGGCAAGAGGCAACTGTTTCCTGATTTAAAATCAGGAAGGCTCACGGAAAAAGGCTTCAGAAAGGGTCACGTGCTCCCACGTGACCTGGGTCACGTGTCGGCACGTGACACCTAAAAGCATCATCAAGTCAGATTCAGCTTCCCGACTAAATCAAGGAAAGAGGCTCCAGACAAGGGTCACGTGCTCACACGTGACCAACGGTCACGTGTTGGCACGTGATGACCAAGCAGCGGCAGAGGCAGAGTGCAAAAGAAGAAGAGGGCTCATTCCAAAGAGGGTCACGTGCCCACACGTGACCGTGGGTCACGTGGTCACACGTGACCGGCTTTCAAAGCCCATTTTGCTAAACAGAATTAAATTCTGAAAGAGATTCAAATCTTTCCAAAGGAAAGCGATTACCTGGAACCAATCGAATTAAAGATTTAAAGATGATTAAATATCATCTATCTATGGGAAAATCTCGAGTTTGGAAAGATTTCCCCTTTAAATCTAACCGAAATAACAAAGGAGAATCCCTGGACTTGAAATCCAATGGTGAATAAAATTCACCTAATAATCCAAAGGCCCAGAACGAATGATGGATGCAAATCAAATCTCTCAATGAAGATTCGTCAAAAACTAATTGACTCGGCTGCTTCTCCTATAAATAGGAGCCAAGAGATACAAAAAGAAGATATACGCAGAGGGAAGAAAAGGGAGAGAGCCTTGATACTTTGAGGAATTTGGATCTTCTGCAAAAGAAAACCCTAGGTAAGAAAGGGAAGGCTCCTTGAAAGAAAAGAGAATTTAATTCTCAACAGAGTTCAACTCTGATATATAAAACAGGAGAACATATTTATTCTCTCTTTGATAGAGGATCTGCAAAGTGCACATCTCCCCTTGAAGTTGAGAATTTAATTCTCAATGGGTCGAGATCCTGCCATGCAGATCCAAAACATAGAGAGGGAACGGAAGCACGAGAACTTAATTCTCACAGAACTATAGGAATTTAATTCCTTTAAAATAAAATTAGGGCTTGACCCTGTGTTATGGGAATTTAATTCCTTCAAGACAAAAAGAAACAGGGTTTAACCCTAATTAAGAACCTAGTTCTGTTGAAACAGCGGGAATTTAATTCCTTTAATCATAATTTAACAAAGAATGGGAGTTTAATTCCTTAAAAGCTTTTATTAGGGTTTAACCCTATTCAGTTCTTCACATATATGAGGAATTTAATTCCTACAGAAAATTCAGAGTCCAACTCTATTCCAGAATATAAATCTTCAAAAGGAAGTAGGAATTTAATTCCTCTGAAATTATTGTCAGGGTTCAACCCTACGAGGAATTTAATTCCTGGAAAAGATTAACAGATCCTCTAAACAACATACATAGAGGCAGGGTCACGTGTCACCACGTGACCCCCCTCAAAAGATCTATAGAAAGCCCCTTTGAGGCAGTGCCCCACGTGACCCACGTGACCCTAGGCAGAAGCTTTAACATATAAGCATTTGAATGCCCGTCACGTGATGGCACGTGATGCTCTGAAAGATGCATTAGTCTCAGAAGAACAAATGAAGGGAGGGCGCTCTCACGTGTTGCCACGTGACCCCTCTTGCCTTAGTGTTTAACACTAAATTGGAACTCCCGAATCCAGTGTTAAAACACTGTTGGGCCTTAGTGTTCAACACTAATCAAAGAACTTTATTTGCAGTGTTCAACACTGATGACCTTAGTGTTTAACACTAATCTGAGATCTCCGTTGCCGGTGTTTAACACTGATCTGTTTTAGTGTTTATGATAATTTGAAAGCCTTGTTGCTGGTGTTTAACACCAATTATCTTTTAGTGTTAAACACTAACTTGTCAATCTCGTTCCCAGTGTTCAACGCTGATTGCTCTGTAGTGTTTAACACTAGGCTTTGGCCCAATTGGCTAAATGGATAGAGGCAAAGCCTCTCCTTCAATGGACCAACAGGAAGCCAATATTCCAGACACGATTGGACTTAGCCCAAGCTGGCCATAAGTCCTCAATTCGCAATTAACTGGGCTAATGGGCTCATAACATAATTGGTCTTGATCCCAAATTGGGCCAAGGACTATTTAATCCACTCCGGTTCTAGGGTACATCTCTTCACTCCTTGATACTTGGCATTGTAATCCCTCAATGTCTTTAAAGAGGTGACGGGTCCCGACGACCACACATCGATATGGACTGTGGGGTCCTTAAACCCATGGACTATGAGGTCCTTAACCTTGACCGAGATGTCTTAAAACCAACAATGGACTGTGGGGTCCTTAAACCCATGGACTACGACGTCCTTAACCTCGACCGAGATGTCTTAAAACTAACAATGGACTGTGGGGTCCTTAAACCCACGGACTACGACGTCCTTAACCTTGACCGAGATGTCTTAAAACTAACAATGGACCGCAATGTCCTTAAACTACCCATGGACCGCAATGTCCTTAAACTAGCAATGGACCACTACGTCCCTAAACTGGAACAATAGAGCCTCCGCACGCTCTTTTGTCGGATCTAAAACGATCCCGTTTAAGTTGATCTTAGCCTCAAAGATGGCTAATGTATCCTTAAACCTTCAAACAGAATGGGCTATGAATCTCCCTCAATTAACTCTGGTTCGAGGGTACATCTCTGAACTCCTCTGACATCTGTCGTTGTAATCCTTCAACGTCGTCAGAGAGGTGACGGGTCCCGACGGCCATACATACGATGGACCACTATGTCCCTAAACTGGAACAATGGAGCCCAAACGCTCCTTCGTCGGATCTAAACGATCCCATTAAGTTGATCTTAGTCTCAAGTTAGACTAACGTATCCTTAACAAACGTTTGAGTTGATCTTAGCATCAAGTATGGCTAACGTATCCTCAAACCAAAACCACAAACCCAAATCTAAGATAACATGGATTTGGACTAGTCCACGCCCTACGGGCGACGACATAACTCAGTCTCCGTATACAATCCACGGGCAACCAAAAAACAAAACATAAAATAGACACACACGACACGAAGTGACCATCTGGAGAAGGAGAAAGTTGTTACCGCGATGCGGTAGCGTAATTAACTGCAGGGGCTTGCGCCTGCAGGGAAGAGCGTCCCCACAATCAAAAACCCCTCAAACGAGGGGGAATCTGACGAAGTCTGCTACATCGGCCGCATCCGTTTAAACCTTCGATACATGGTGCCATAGATCAACTTAGCATCTCCGGAGAGGTGGACGGATAGCACCAATTAGCATCTGCCCCGAACCTCAGGCGAGACGTCCAAGTCTCGGCCGCCGTTCGGAGGGGAACAGATTCTGGCACGCCCGGTGGGACCTTTTCCTCTTTCCACTCCACACTTCGTGTGTCATAATTCGCGAACCAATCGCGGTTCGCTAATGGGTGCCCTTGGGTTTCAAGATACTAAGAATTGGCGTCTTGCTTATTGCAGAAAGCAAAGGATCGATGGCTTCTACTTCTGCGAAATCCTCCAACCGCTCAGACTGCAATTGCGACCAACGCTTTGCCTCGCCAGGAGGTATAGCCTACGGACCCCAAGCTGCTTCGTTATTCACAATGCCGGTGGACCAGGTGACTCAGGCCACTACCGGATTGTTCTTTGGGACTATACTCCCACCGACAAGCTTCGCGGCGCCGGTGCTGACAAAGGAAGCTCTCAAGAAGTCGGTCTTTGATCGTCTTACCCCTGCCGCGGCTCCTCTCAACGAGTCGCCCAACGTCAACGCCTCGGTCTTCTCTAGATTGGGCCAGAAATCCTGCGAGCTCATCACGGGGCCTACAATCTCAAAGGAGGCTGCTTCTAAGAAAGTGGCCGTTCCTACCCCCGAAGTCGCCAAAGCGGCTCCTCCGACCAAAAAGTCGGTCTTTACAAGATTAACGGCTTCAGCTCCCGCTCCTGCTACCCAAAGGACGTCGGTCTTTGACAGGCTAACACCAGCAACGACCCCCCACCTACACAGGGGGCAAGACGAAACCATTCTTACCGCTGACCCAACGCCGTCCGCTCGACACGCTCGACGTCGCCATTGGCGCCGAGTAAGGAGGGCTGGGGGCAACTCCCCCTCGGGGCTAACTCCACCAACCCCGATGGCAGAAGTTAATGCTGTTGTTCCAACTGGGAACAGCTTCGAGATGCTAAATAAGGTGCGAAGGAATTCTCCTACTGCAGTGCTAAAAAGGTCTCCTCCCCCATTAAAAAAGATTGTGGAAATAAAATCAGAACAGCCCCGATCCCCTCAACGGCTGTCTTCCAAAATCTATAAGGTTCGGCGACAGGCCCGAGACTCGATCATCGATCCAAACTTCTCCCGCCAGCACAATAAGCTGAAAATCCAACCGGAAGCTGGTCGCCAAGCTAAACCCCAAAAGGCTGTCTGGACGCCCACCTCAATGGCCCCATCAACCTCCATGGCTCATAAAAAGAGGAGGCCAGAGAAGATCCCCCAACCTGCAACGACGGTTAAAAGCACTGAGCCCAGACGCCCGAAGTCTGGGGGCATGGTGGTGCACACTGTTTACATGACTTCTGAAAAGGAGGAAAGCCGCACTTCTACGGGCCACCGACCGCTCACCCGATCCATAACGAAAGCCCAGGAGCAGCAACAGAAGCTTCAGAAAATGATGAATGCTATGGCCGCACTTACCGGGCCAAAAGAAAGCCCAGAAACGTCTTCAGACGCACGACAGGAGGAAGAAACCGACGCTGAATTCCTTCGCCGGATACTGGAGAAAAAGGACAAAGAGGCTGCTGAACAAGCGGCCAACATACAACGTATGGGCCTTCTCTTCCAAGATATGATAGGAATGATGATCCAGCAGGACTTACCCGCCGAGGATCCCCCAATCGTTCTTGAAGACGACCGAAGAGAAACGTCAAATCCACCACCAGCCCTCTCAACGGCCAAGGAGGAGACAATCTCTAAGGCTGATTTGGTCGACTATATAGCCCAGCAAATCCGGGTTCATCATACGACTGAGGCAGCTGGTCAAGTCGTAAAAACGGGCCGGCCGTATCCAAGCTGGTACGACCAAATCAAATACCCGCAAGGCTATACGATACCAAAATTCCACGTGTATAAGGGGACCGGCAATCCCCACCAACATGTCGCCCAGTTCAGGGCCCTTTGTGGTAACACCGGCAGTGATGATAAACTGTTGCTCCGCCAGTTCGTGGGCAGCTTATCAGAAACAGCGTTCGAATGGTATTCGGAACTCCCGAACGATTCTATCAAAACGTTCGCTGAAATGGAGTTGTTATTCACTCAGCGATTCGCAAGTGCCAGCGAACGCACTCCAATAACTGCATTGATTAACGCCAGGGTGAAACCAGGCGAAACCTGGGTCCAGTATGCTATACGCTGGCGGAATTTGTGGTCGAGATGTGAGCAACGCATTGAGGAGGCACCCGCAGTGGGCATGTTCGTGGGAACCCTAGACCCCCACGCAACTATCTCCCAGTTTATGATGTTCTTTAAGCCAACCACATTCCAGGCTTTAATCGACAAGTTGGCTCAGATGGACCAGATGGGTCATAGACCACCTCCCCCGAAGTCGGAACCTCGAAATGACAAGGGTAAAGGAAGGGCAACCTTTGTTGCGAATGCCCAACAGCAACCTAACGCCCCGAAACCGGCAGATCAACTGGAAGAAAGACGCCGGTATTATAATGAGAAGATGAAACGTCCCTACTCGTTCCCACGAGACAAGACGAAACGGTTATTCGAGCTGGCAGTACGCAACAGACTTATAAACCTACCAAATCCAAGGCGACCGCCGCAACCCACCGAGGTGAATAACCCTAACTATTGCCCTACCATCAAACGGTAAGTCATCCGATTGAAGATTGCTTCGTCTTCAAAGGATGGATTGAAGATCAATACCTCCAGGGGAAGTTTATACTATCTGAAAAGTGGAAGGTGAACCCACCACAACCGCATACTCCTAAGAAAGAAGATGCACCGGGGGCAACCTGCTCCTTTATTGAAGAAGCTCCATGGGAGGTCGTGCTATCAACTAAAACCAAAAGAATGCTGAAAGACCTTCATGCGTGCCCTGCGATCGAATGGAAGGACCCTCTTGAACCTCAAATTATCGAAGGGATGCTGAGGCACCGCCCAACTACGAAGACTCGCGACGAGGGCCCAAATACTCACGCCCAACCGTCAAAATCTTCGAAGAAAAAGAAGAAATCCAAGAAGCCCGTGAAGCTTGGAAACGAGCACACGAACTTGCAGAAGCAAATCGACGCGCTGGAAGAATACAATCAAAAGGCGCGAACTCCTGTCACTCTGCAAGAGTTCCTCAACCACATCTTTCAAGAGAGAGATGAGGGAGAGAGCTCGTCGAATGAATCCGAAGGATATGTGGCGAGTTGTAACGTAATCTCCCACTCGTTCATCGATGATGAGGAAACTCCAGGCACTAAGAAGCTGGAGGCAGAGCCTGAACCAGAGCGTGCGTGGCCGACAAATGAAATGATCAATGCCTTTCTAGACGAGATTCGTCTAAAAAGTAAAGCGGATCAGGAGCGTGAGATGGCAGCGTCAGAAGGAACCAAATGCAGGCGACTGGACGGAAGAGTTGAACTACCTCTGCCAGAGCGAAAGGCATCCGAAGTTGACAAGAGGATATTCAAAACGAGGAAAAGGTTTGCCAAAGCCATGTCAATGGGGATGAAACTACCACCCTCGGAAGGAAACACACATGATAGGGTGGAGAGGCACCCTGATTATTGCGCATATCATCGGAAAATCTCACACCCCACGGAGGAGTGCGACGCCTTTAAGATATGGTGGCAAGGATATGTTGCTCGTCGGCAACATGTTAAGCGCATGAAACGCAAGATCCGTCGGGAGCGAAGAAGTACTATCGATGGGCACAACAGAACTACTGGCAACTGTTGTATGGCTCACGCCGGGGGGTCACAAGTTCTCACCTTTGGGAGCGACTCTGATGAAGAAATGGCTCTCGGCCCTCTCTTTAAAGAATCCGTTTTAGGGAAAGAGGAGAAACCGGAGACCTGCGAGAACATTCAGCTGCGCAATCGCACACTCCCAGAAAAGAATCTCGGGCCCGTGAGTAGAAAAGATAAGGGGAAGGAAAAGGTCACTGAAGATATCAGTTTAGATGACCAAGTCATGAGAGAGCAGGCTGCCAAAGACCCTCCTAGGAAGGATAAGGTGGACTATAACATCCTCGCGCACCTAAGGAAGCTACCTTCTCAGCTTAGTATTCTCGATGCCCTCCTATTATCAAAAGAAGCGCGAGACTCACTAATTAAGGCGCTACAAGAACCTGAGCAATTCCAAGCCTTCCTCGCCACTGAAAAGATGAAGGATGAACTGGAGGAAGTGCATACGGCCGACATCACTTTCGGTGATGAAGACCACCTCCTCGGGACGTGCGACCACAACCGTCCCCTATATGTCTCCGGATACTGCCATGATATCAAGATAGGCAAGATCCTGGTGGATAATGGATCCTCCATCAATCTCATTAATGTTCGGGTGTTGAAGGAAATCTGCATGAGTGTCACCTCGCTCGTGACAAAATTACTATCTCCGGTTTCGATTCACAATCGTCACGGACTCTCGGATCTGTGATACTAACATTACGCTTTGGACTTCTCGTCACAGACATCAAATTCCATGTCATTGACGCCAAGACCTGCTATAACGCCTTGCTCGGTCGTCCTTGGCTACACGAGTACAACATCATCCCTTCTACGCAACATCAGTGTATGAAGTACTTTAAGAATGGTTTCGAGTATACTGTAACAGGTGAGTTGAACCCATTTTCCGTGAACGAAGTCCGCAAATACGAAGATGCGAAGTACTTTTTGCCAGATTTCGAGGATACAGAAAGGTGTCGCAACCCGGAGAACAAAACCGCCGCCACCATCCCTGTTTTCGGGAGCGATACCGAAGAAGAGGAAGAGATAGTTTATGCAGGGCTATCTCAACGCAGCAACCTGGGGACGCCCGTCCCCATGTTGGTCTTCGGAAGTGATTCAGAAGATGAAGTTAATGCCGTGTTCTCCAATCGGCTGTCAATACAGGCACCCCCTGGCGATGACCATAGTTTGCAAATCACCATGGTACCGCGAGAACACTACAAGGATCTCGACACGCTTCAAGCTCACAATGTGCAGGACCTGCAAACATTTTACGTCCCTCCCAGGCAAAGGGGTGAGAAGGTGATCCTATTCTACCGATCCTCAGAGTCGAAAGTAGAGAAAGAGATCTGGCATGGCGCGGATGCTACACTTGACAGGCTCCAACCCATCCGTCTGCCTAGATACTATACAAATGGATTAAAGAAGCTATTGAAGCGCCAAGGAGTACCCTTAAAACAGACTGTTCGGCAGGCTCGGTTCTACAACAGGATTTGGGATGTCCTCGGGACTCAACGCAAATTGCCCAACGGGAAAATGGAAACACTCGGGCTTAGGTACGCGAGAGCCGGAAAACGGGAACGGGCCCACAGTAGCTACGCCATATATACCTTTGATGAAGAAGAGGATGCCCTGTCAGGAGATGCCAACCCCTCATCAAAACTAGACCCCGCGATTGAAGCGCCGAGTCCGTCGTCTGAAGAACGATTGGGCAAGCCTATCAGGAAAGTGGGTCAGAAAGCTCGGGAAGACCACAACCGCGAAATGGCCATCTACGAGAAGGCCAGGACGCAACGTCTATTTCAACAGGCTGCAAAAGACAAAGATGCTCATCCTTGTCAATCCGTTGTGCGAAAGGCCCGACGCAGAGACGGAAATAAATCAAGAAGCGGAAAGAGGAGTCGACAACAACGACGCAGGATTAGAGGGTTGCATGATCGGGTATTGCACGGCTCGGATTCGTCCCTCATAAAGAAGATGAGTCGAGCGTATTCCTTCCCCCGAGACAAGACGGAGAGGTTACTCAAACTAGCTTTAAAACATCAAATGATCGCGCTTCCAGAGTCCAGACACCCTGAACAAGCTAACAAGGCTTCTCGTTTGAGCTATTGCTCTTATCACCGAGCCATAGGACATCCTACCGAAGACTGCTTCACCTTCAAGAACTGGGTCGAGGACCGGTACCAACAGGGCAGATTCGCTTTATCCGACGGCTGGAGGGTAACGCCGCCACAAAAGCATGAACCCAAAGTCGCAAGAGCAGAACCGGATCCACCTCAGTCCTGGAAGCGGATTCGCACATGTTATACGATTACGATATTAAAAGAAGAGTCCGAGAACATGGATGACCTTCCCCAGTGCTTTGAGAACAACGATGATGAAGTGATCTCAGAATTTCCGCCAGCTCCGAAAGAACTGGAAGATGGTATACACACTACGGCAGATAACCTCAAGAAGATTGAGTTGGGATCGTCAGATGACCCGCGATCGACATTTGTCAGCGAGTTGCTATCTGAAGAAAGGGTGGCTGCGTTAAAGAACGTGCTTCTACGGCATAAAGACTGCTTCGCATGGAACTACTCCGAGATGCCAGGACTAGATCCGGAGATTGCTGTGCATAAATTAGCAATATCCCCAGATATCAAGCCGGTCAAGCAGGCGCTAAGAAGGATGCGACTCGAGCTTGAGATGAGCATCAACGCCGAAGTCAAGAAGCTGATCGATTCGGGATTTATCCAAGAAGTCCAATATCCCGATTGGATCGCCAATATCGTCCCGGTAATGAAGAAGAATGGGACGGTACGCATATGCGTGGATTTCAGGGACCTCAATAAAGCCTGTCCAAAGGATGATTTCCCAGTACCAGTAACCGAGCTAATGATAGATAACACGTTCACTCACGAGGTCTTCTCCTTTATGGACGGTTCGTCAGGATACAATCAGATAAAGATGCATCCCGAAGACCAGAAGCACACCGCTTTCCGGACCCCTTTGGGTATATTCTGTTACAGGGTTATGCCCTTTGGTCTAAAGAACGCTGGCGCTACCTATCAAAGGGCCATGACAAAGATCTTCGACGACCTCATACATGACATCGTCGAGTGCTATATCGATGACCTCGTAGTAAAGAGCATGTCATACGATGATCATTTAAAGCATCTGGAGACTGTATTTCGACGCCTTCGGCAATATAATTTGAAAATGAATCCCCTCAAATGCGCGTTTGGAGTCTCCTCGGGCAAATTTCTGGGATTCATCGTTCGACACCGAGGTATTGAAATAGATCCGTCAAAGATTAAAGCGATCATGGAAATGCCTCCACCAAGAACCCTCAAACAATTGCGGTCCCTCCAAGGGAAGCTCGCATACATCCGGCGGTTTATCGCTAATTTTTCAGGCAAATGCCGTCCTTACAGCCACCTGATGAAAAAGGGAACTCCATTCGTTTGGGATCACAAATGTCAAGGTGCACTAAACGAGATCAAGCAGTACCTGCAGAACCCTCCGGTGTTGGCTGCGCCGGTCAAGGGAAAACCCCTCATTCTTTATACGACCGCCCTCGAAGGTTCCTTGGGCGCATTATGGGCACAAGAGAACGATCAGGGGAAAGAGAGGGCACTCTACTACTTAAGTCGAGTTCTACTGGGGGCAGAAAGCAACTACTCTCCCATTGAAAAACATTGCTTGGCGTTAATCTTCGCGATAACAAAGCTCAGGCACTATGCGTTGGCGCATGAAGTCCGTCTCATTTCAAAGGTGGATCCCCTTAAATACTTGATGTCGAAAGCCATATTGACTGGACGACTCGCTAAGTGGGCTCTGCTCTTGATGGAGTTCGCGATAACGTATCAACCTCTCAAGGCAGTGAAAGGCCAGGCCATTGCCGATTTCCTCGCCGAGCATCCGATACCGGCCGATTCTCCTCTGAACTGTGATTTGCCGGACGAGCATGCATTTGATGCGATTAGCGGCGGAAGCACCCGATGTGAACTCTATTTCGATGGAGCGTCCTCCATAAAGAAACAGAAACAAGGTGTCCCAATGATCAAATCGGGGGTAGGCCTCGTCTTTGCAACTCCACAAGGAGGGATAATGCGCTTTGCTTTCTCCTTAACAGAGCCAAGGACAAACAATGAAGCTGAATACGAAGCTCTGATAGCAGGCCTCGAAATCGCCATCGACATGGGAATTGAAGACCTCATTATATACGGGGATTCTCAACTGGTCGTTAGTTAAGTAAATGGTGACTACCAAACGTGCAAACCGGAGTTGGTGAAGTACGGCGAAAAGGTGCAACAACTATTGACCCAAATTCCCTCCTATACTTTGGAGAACATACCACGCGCGGAAAACAGCAAAGCAGACGCGTTGGCCAAACTTGCTAAAGAACTGGCTGACGAGAACCTCGATGACGTCAGAATCGTGGTATAAAGCCGTCGAGTGCTCGCCCCGGCAGAAATACCTCCGGAATTATATAAAGAAAAGGGAGCGACTGAGCAGACGACCCTTCAAATAAAAGACCATGAGAAGGCCGAGGACTGGAGGGAAGTCTTCATAGACTACTTTAAGTCCCACCGAATGCCCAAAGAAGCGTCCTCAAGACATCAGCTCATGAAACGAGCTCTATCTTTCGCTTTCGTCAACGATACTCTATACAAGAGATCGTTTGATTCTCTATGGCTGAGATGCTTAGGGCCTGACGAAGCAGAAAGAGTCATTCAGGAAGTTCACGACGGACTCTGCGGTTCTCACCAAGCAGGCCCAAAGATGAAGTTAAAAATTAAACGGATGGGTTACTACTGGCCCACGATGATCCAGGACTGCCTCGAGTATGCGAAGCAATGCCACTCGTGCCAGATTCATGGAGACTTTATCCACCAACATCCGAATCCACTACACCCAACGGTGGCTAGCTGGCCATTCGAAATGTGGGGGACTGACATAGTCGGCCCCATCGAGCCAGCATCATCCCGGGGACATCGTTTTATCCTGGCGACAACTGATTACTTCTCCAAATAGGCAGAAGCAGTACCACTGAGGGAAGTGAAGACGGAGAATATCCTCCATTTCTTCAAGACGCACGTCATCTATCGGTTTGGAACCCCACGGCGGATTATCTCCGATAATGGGCCAGCCTACCGAAGCCATAAGATTAGCCGTTTCGCACAGCAGCACAATATAGACTGGAGATATTCTTCAGTTTACAACCCACGAGCTAACGGTCTGGCCGAGGCCTTCAATAAGACCTTGACGAAGATCATAAAAAAGACCGTTTCCAGGAATAAGAGAGACTGGCACGAGAGGCTGCAAGAAGCCCTTTGGGCCTATCGAACTACGTTCAAAACGACCACGAACACAACGCCGTACGCGTTGGTATTTGGGACAGAAGCAGTGCTCCCCCTCGAGATAGAGATACCCTCCCTGCGAGTGGCAGTCCACTACGAGCTGACGGACGAAGAAAATGCTCACCTTCGGCTTGAGGAGCTTGATGCCCTCGATGAAACCCGGCTCATAGCGCAACAACATGTGGAAGCCTACAAAGCAAAGATGACACGCTCGTACGAAAGATTGACCAGGCCGAGGACATTCCGCCAAGGCGATCTCGTACTAGTGGTCAAAAGATCTATGATCCCCAATCGTGCCAAGCGGGGAAAATTTGAGCCAAACTATGAAGGCCCGTACATCATAGACAAGGTCTACCAGGGTGGAGCCTATCTACTCATGGACATGCACGGTGAAAGGCCTTTCAGGCCAATAAACGGCCGCTTCTTCAAGAAATACTATGCTTAATGAGCCACCGCCTGGGTCAATGATAGATGACGACGACTATGTCCGCTCGCTATCTTCCTAAGCTCAGGCTTTGCAAGCAACAAACGTCCTTAAGCTATCGATGGACCGAAATGTCTTTAAACTAACGACGGACCGAAACGTCCCTAAACTACTACCGCAGCATCCTTAGGCTGACGAGATAAAAAAAAGAGAGAGAAAAAGAATAAAAAACGGTGTGTCCACAAGCAAAATGGGCACGGATGAAAACCCGAAAGGGTTCCGTGAGTAAAAACAGCAGGACTACCGGCGAGTGTTTGTGAAAACCCGAAAGGGCGCAACCTCGTTAAAAGACACTTGTAGGGTCCTCTCGACCTTGTAAGGAGAAACCACCTGCGTGAGATCCTTACGACTCACAAAGGAGCAACACACTTAGGGATCCTCACGATTCCTAAGGAGAAAATACACTTACGAGATCCTCACGACTCGTAAGGAGAACTCTCTTATGGGACCCTCACGGCTCATAAGATTTGAAAGTCTTAAGCTACAGAAACCTAAACCTGTTCTTAAGCAAATCCTCCACAACCTTCGATATTGCCCTACAAGGGACTCAATACTAACCCTTGTATACAATCCACGGGCGCGAATAAACATTTCCCCAGCAAAGTCCAACCCTTGTAGGTCCTCTCGATCCATAAGGAGAAAGCCCTCTTGTAGGATCCTTACGACTTACAGAGGAGCACACACTTAGGAATCCTCACGATCCCTAAGGAGAAAATACACCTGCAAGATCCTCACGACTTGTAGGGAGAAATACCTTTGTGAGACCCTTACGGCTCATGAAGTCAAAAGCCTCGGTCGACAGGACCCTTAACCCTGTTTGCTGAGCCACCTTTGTTCATCACCGACAAAGGCAAATGATGACTCGCTCCTGGCAACATTCCAGTTGTAGCGGTGCTGATGCCGAAATCGATGCCTAAAATCCAGGCTTGCAGCGAAAAGCTAGCAATCCACACATGCCTACAAAATAGCCGAAATGATGGGGCAACTTGCAATAAAAAGCAGCAAGTAAAAATGAAGGCATGAAAAATAGCCGAAATGATGGGGCAACTCGCAATAAAAAGCAGCGAGCAGAAAATAAATAGATAGCCGAAATGATTGGGCACCGCAAAAAAATAGCCGAAATGATTGGGCACCGCAAAAAAATAGCCGAAATGATGGGGCAATCGCGACCTTCGCGATATAAAAGCTGAAATGATAGAGCATCGCGGAAAAAGAAATAAAATAAAAATAAAATTTATGCCTTACAGGTGATGTTCCATCACACCCTATACACAATCCAAGGGCGTAAACAAAAAGGGAACATACCTTCCCCCCCAGGTTTCACCAAAGAAAGAAACCAAATCTCGACGGGCCACAAGCGACCTAGAGATCATCCTAACACTCGTCTCGTAACGACGGACACAACTTCAAGCTAAGCGGAATAGCGGCAACTCCCGGTTCCATGGCTCGGTGGTATACATATCGCCAACAGTCAAACCTCCATCCCGTGAACTGCGGATACAATCAGCAAAATTCCTGGTCACGTGGAACGCGGATAACGTCACTCTTTGACCCCGTGGAAAACGTCCAGAGCGGATCCTGGTCCTCGCAGAGCACGGCAGTGAACCAGTGTGAAGCATTCAGAGCGGAGCCTAGTCCTCGCCTAACGCGGCAGTGAAACCGTGTGAAGCATCTAGTGCAAAATTCCTGGTTACGTGGAACGCGGATAATGTCACTCTTTGACCCCGTGGAAAACGTCCAGAGCGGATCCTGGTCCTCGCAGAGCACGGTAATGAACCCGTGTGAAGCATCCAGAGCGGAGCCTAGTCCTCGCCAAGCACGGCAGTGAACCCGTGTGAAGCATCTAGTGCAAAATTCCTGGTTACGTGGAACGCGGATAATGTCACTCTTTGACCCCGTGGAAAACGTCCAGAGCGGATCCTGGTCCTCGCAGAGCACGGCAGTGAACCGGTGTGAAGCATCCAGAGCGGAGCCTAGTCCTCGCCGAGCACGGCAGTGAACCCGTGTGAAGCATCTAGTGCAAAATTCCTGGTTACGTGGAACGCGGATAATGTCACTCTTTGACCCCGTGGAAAACGTCCAGAGCGGATCCTGGTCATCGCAGAGCACGGCAGTGAACCCGTGTGAAGCATCCGGAGCGGAGCCTAGTCCTCGCCGAGCACGGCAGTGAACCCGTGTGAAGCATCTAGTGCAAAATTCCTGGTTACGTGGAACGCGGATAATGTCACTCTTCGACCCCATGGAAAACGTCCAGAGCGGATCCTGGTCCTCGCAGAGCACGGCAGTGAACCCGTGTGAAGCATCCGGAGCGGAGCCTAGTCCTCGCCGAGCACGGCAGTGAACCCGTGTGAAGCATCTAGTGCAAAATTCCTGGTTACGTGGAACGCGGATAATGTCACTCTTTGACCCCGTGGAAAACGTCCAGAGCGGATCCTGGTCCTCGCAGAGCACGGCAGTGAACCTGTGTGAAGCATCCAGAGCGGAGCCTAGTCCTCGCCGAGCACGGCAGTGAACCCGTGTGAAGCATCTAGTGCAAAATTCCTGGTTACGTGGAACGCGGATAATGTCACTCTTCGACCCCGTGGAAAACGTCCAGAGCGGATCATGGTCCTCGCAGAGCACGGCAGTGAACCCGTGTGAAGCATCCAGAGCGGAGCCTAGTCCTCGCCGAGCACGGCAGTGAACCCGTGTGAAGCATCTAGTGCAAAATTCCTGGTTACGTGGAACGCGGATAATGTCACTCTTTGACCCCGTGGAAAACGTCCAGAGCGGATCCTGGTCTTCGCAGAGCACGACAGTGAACCCGTGTGAAACATCCAGAGCGGAGCCTAGTCCTCGCCTAATGCGGCAGTGAACCCGTGTGAAGCATCTAGTGCAAAATTCCTGGTTACGTGGAACGCGGATAACGTCACTCTTTGACCCCGTGGAAAACGTCCAGAGCGGATCCTGGTCCTTGCAGAGCACGGCAGTGAACCCGTGTGAAGCATCCAGAGCGGAGCCTAGTCCTCGCCGAGCACGGCAGTGAACCCGTGTGAAGCATCTAGTGCAAAATTCCTGGTTACGTGGAACACGGATAACGTCACTCTTTGACCCCGCGGGAAAACGCCCAGAGCGGAGCCTGGTCCTCGCCAAGCACGGCAGTGAACCCGTGTGAAGCATCCAGAGCAAATACCGGACTGTGGAGTCCTTAAAATCCACGGACTATGACGTCCTTAACCTCGACCGTGATGTCTTAAAACTAACGATCAACCACCCCGATTCCCTACGGATTCTACCTTGGTTTAAGGGTACATCTCTTTACTCTTTTGATACCTGGCGTTGTAATTCCTCAACGTCTTCAAAGAGGTGACGGGTCCCTGCAACCAAACATCGGACTGTGGAGTCCCTAAATCCACGGACTATGAGGTCCTTAACCTTGACCGTGATGTCTTAAAACTAACATCGGACTATGGAGTCCCTAAATCCATGGACTATGAGGTCCTTAACCTTGACCGTGATGTCTTAAAACTAACAGCGGACGGTGGAGTCCCTAAATCCACGGACTATGAGGTCCTTAACCTTGACCGCGACGTCTTTAAACTACGATACCTGGAGCAGCCCCTGACCCCGTGAAACACGGATAAGGGTGACCACATCCAGCACTTGCAGGTCCTCACGACCTGTAAGGAAGAGAAACTCTCTTGTGAGATCCTTACGACTCTCAAGGGAAAACCCGCTTAAGAATCCTCACGATTTTTAAGAAAAACTTACACCTATGGGATCCTCTCGACCTGTAGGGAGAAAAACTCTTTATGAGACCCTCATGGCTCATAAAACACAAAAGTCTTAGGAAGCAGATCTTAACCCTGAATCCTGAGCCATCGCTGTCCTGCAAGGAGATCAAGATAGAACATCCGCAGAATACATTCAATAAAAAGGGGATACACCATTGAGAGGAAAATTGTATCTTTTATTCATAAGCCAAAATGGATACAAAGTACAATTCATGAAAGAACAAAAAGAAAATACTCTCATCCATGAGTATGTACAAAAGGGAAGGAAGAGATACAAATGTTTCAAGCCGGCGGGCGATTCAACAGCTTGGTCAGCTCATCCTGCTTTTGTTGGACCACGGCTTCATGACACAAGATCTCCAAAAGACGAGCCTCCGCCTGAGCTTGTTGGGCCTGATATGAAGCAAGCCGGGCTTCGAGCTCTTTCTCGATGGCTTTATGAGCCTCGACCCCCTCACGAGTGAACGTGGCAGCTTTATCGAGAGCCACCACCTCTTTTATGGACTCCTGGAGCACTCGCCAGAGTTCGTATGCTTTGTTGGCCTTGGCTGTGAGGCTGGCCTGAAGCTCGCTCAACGCCTTGGAAGCTAGCCCCCTCTCTGAAAATTTACGGCCGAACCCTTTTTTCGCACGACAATATGTTCGCCACGCGTCGCCCTATCAGGCCATGCAAGCTCACTTTGCGACCGCAACCTTGGAAATGGGACATACACGCTCGAGACCATATAAATGGGCTTCCGATCGACAACCATAATTGATCCAGCACGCGCTCACATAACCTGGTATGAAAAGCAACGAAAAACTTTCCGATGATTATTCTATCGAGCATGTGTTCGCAATCATATGAACATCCGAAAAAGAAATAAAATTCGAAGCTTTAATGTGCATGCGACATGACTACAGTATTGATAATTAAAGGAAGTTTTCATAAAAGGAACACAAAATTTATTTATGCAAACGGAAACATACATACTAGTACCAAGCCTACATGGAAGTTCGGCATAAAGCGTAAAAAAGGAGGGACTAATTTAAACATGTTCTACGCTAACGGAAAAGGTCACCAAATATGGGATCAACGGCACAGGGATTGATGAAGCAGAGGACAAAATTCTCCATCTCTCTCTCTGCTTTCTCCAGCACATCGAAGCGACGGTTCTCACGAGGACGCTCCCCATCGATTGGCGTCGTGTTCGTCCGCCAAAGCAGACATGATAGCTCGCCGGGCCTTTATCTGGCTCAGCAGATGAATTGAGTAATCCTTCAAAGCCTGAGTAATCAGGCACGCTTCATGAAAGCCCTCGAGCTTTTCTTCCGCCGCGTCGAGCATCGCCAGGGTCATCTCCGCCGGGTGAGGAGGGATGTCGGCAAGCACAGCCGTGAGAATCATCCGGAGCCAGAGGGAACCCATCGGTAGGGGGGACCCCCTACGGATCGAGAGTTCATGCATGGCTGAGTCGCCTTCGTTGTTGGTAAGGAGGGGATCCACCAACCGAGCAGCAAAGCGGGGGACCATCCCCTCAATAGGAACTTCCCATGGCTGTCGACGAGCATGAGGGCGATTGCAGGCCATGGCGCTCGTTTGTTTCTCAAGACAAGTTACTCCAAGATAAAATAATAATAATATAAATCTCTTTGTGAAGGAAAAAGAAAGCTATAGCCTCATATATAAAGAAGGGCATTAAGTGCTGTGCGCGGAAAATCTTGCATGGTGAAGCTATTTCCAAGGCCCAAAAAAGGAAAGGCATCGAAAATCAAGGAGAGGGAACTATTTCCAAGGCCCTTTTTTCTGCATCTGATATTGTGCACTGAAAATATGGCATGGGAAGATTTTGTGAACAGCCCCATCAAGGGACCCCACGCGCAGAACACGTGAGGCCCAAACCCGATGTACACAAAAAAAAATGGAGTAGCACCCTGCATATTAAAAGCACCAACAACAAAAATAGCAAAATGATGAAATCCCAGAGAAAGGCATGCGAACAGGGAAAAACATAATAAAACTTATCATTCATACTTTGAGAAGTTCATACAAAATAAAGAGGACACAACTACAACGGTAAGACTTCAGACGCAGGGCATGGGTTGAGAAACTCAAAATTAACTTTGTCCAAGATTCTCCAAGCATTTCGAACCTCCCGAGTATGCTTCCTCTCGCGGTCGCAAGCGTCGGGGTCCTCACGAATATCCTCCACCCTCCGATAGGCGGCAAGTATGGCGGACTGCTGAAAGGCTTGGTGCAAGAGATCAATAAGGTGATCTCGCCTCCTCTTTGAGATCAAGCCCATCAGGTACACTGAATGTACCTTATCCTCAGCAGTGTCCAAGGCCCTGAGCGGTATGCCAGCGCAAAAGAGAGGAAGTGCCTCCCGGATCGCCAACACGATCAGCCTCAGAAGGGAAGAGCGACGGGGGAGTAGCCGATGGTTGTACTCGTCAAAGCGGCTCATGATCTCGGCACACTGAGCATCGGTGAACTCCTGGTTCTGACTGCGGCCCAGTGCACGAATATTCCCATAGGAAATGATCTCGTCAAGACCATACAGATGGGCATCCATGATACCTGAAATAAAGGTCATAAGACATCATTACAAAACTTCTGTTGCATTGATTGCAGAAGAACAACCTCGGGCCAAGAGACCCCAGGAAGCCTCCGTGTGAAGAAATCGAGTTCTTCATTGGAATTAAATTCCTTATTAAGAAAAGGGAATTAAATTCCCAGAAACATTTTTGGATGGAATTAAATTTCATGGAGTTGAAACGCCATCATCATCTCCCCAAAGATCATCTAAACCCTAAGAGATCTACAGTTTGAAGGTTAGGCGGTTTCATGTTCTTATGGAAAAACATGAAGAAAAATGGGTAAAAACCCTTGTTTCGGATCTAAAATCCAAAGGAATGTGGAAGTTCGTTGTTTGTCCAAGAACATTACCTGAGGAAAAAGGGTCACCTGAACAGAGTTAAACTCTGAAGATTGTTTCAAGACAGAGAACTAAGCTCTGGAAGCGAGAATTAAATTCTCAAGGGAAAAGTTCTCAGAAGAAGAAGATGAGCAAAGTGAAGGCTCCTCTGAAGAGACAGTGGTATTTATAGAAGGCGATGGAAACGTTTCATCTCCCCAGATCCCTAGAGGAATCCAACGGTCACAAAAGGTGACAGCGTTGCACTCACGTGCTGACACGTGAGAACAACGCTGTGGGGGCATTTGTTTCCTGATTTAAAATCAGGAAGGCTCACGGAAAAGGCTTAAGAAAGGGTCACGTGCTCCCACGTGACCTGGGTCACTTGTCGGCACGTGACACCTAAAAGCATCATCAAGTCAGATTCAGCTTCCCGACTAAATCAAGGAAAGAGGCTCTAGACAAGGGTCACGTGCTCACACGTGACCAACGGTCACGTGTTGGCACGTGATGACCAAGCAGCGGCAGAGGCAGAGTGCAAAAGAAGAAGATGGCTCATTCCAAAGAGGGTCACGTGCACACACGTGACCATGGGTCACGTGGTCACACGTGACCGGCTTTCAAAGCCCATTTTGCTAAACAGAATTAAATTCTGAAAGAGATTCAAATCTTTCCAAAGGAAAGCGATTACCTGGAACCAATCGAATTAAAGATTTAAAGATGATTAAATATCATCTATCTATGGGAAAATCTCGAGTTTGGAAAGATTTCCCCTTTAAATCTAACCGAAATAACAAAGGAGAATCCCTGGACTTGAAATCCAATGGTGAATAAAATTCACCTAATAATCCAAAGGCCCAGAACGAATGATGGATGCAAATCAAATCTCTCAATGAAGATTCGTCAAAAACTAATTGACTCGGCTGCTTCTCCTATAAATAGGAGCCAAGAGATACAAAAAGAAGATATACGCAGAGGGAAGAAAAGGGAGAGAGCCTTGATACTTTGAGGAATTTGGATCTTCTGCAGAAGAAAACCCTAGGTAAGAAAGGGAAGGCTCCTTGAAAGAAAAGAGAATTTAATTCTCAACAGAGTTCAACTCTGATATATAAAACAGAAGAACATATTTCTTCTCTCTTTGATAGAGGATCTGCAAAGTGCACATCTCCCCTTGAAGTTGAGAATTTAATTCTCAATGGGTCGAGATCCTGCCATGCAGATCCAAAACATAGAGAGGGAACGGAAGCACGAGAACTTAATTCTCACAGAACTATAGGAATTTAATTCCTTTAAAATAAAATTAGGGCTTGACCCTGTGTTATGGGAATTTAATTCCTTCAAGACAAAAAGAAACAGGGTTTAACCCTAATTAAGAACCTAGTTCTGTTGAAACAGCGGGAATTTAATTCCTTTAATCATAATTTAACAAAGAATGGGAGTTTAATTCCTTAAAAGCTTTTATTAGGGTTTAACCCTATTCAGTTCTTCACATATATGAGGAATTTAATTCCTACAAAAAATTCAGAGTCCAACTCTATTCCAGAATATAAATCTTCAAAAGGAAGTAGGAATTTAATTCCTCTGAAATTATTGTCAGGGTTCAACCCTACGAGGAATTTAATTCCTGGAAAAGATTAACAGATCCTCTAAACAACATACATAGAGGCAGGGTCACGTGTCACCACGTGACCCCCCTCAAAAGATCTATAGAAAGCCCCTTTGAGGCAGTGCCCCACGTGACCCACGTGACCCTAGGCAGAAGCTTTAACATATAAGCATTTGAATGCCCGTCACGTGATGGCACGTGATGCTCTGAAAGATGCATTAGTCTCAGAAGAACAAATGAAGGGAGGGCGCTCTCACGTGTTGCCACGTGACCCCTCTTGCCTTAGTGTTTAACACTAAATTGGAACTCCCGAATCCAGTGTTAAAACACTGTTGGGCCTTAGTGTTCAACACTAATCAAAGAACTTTATTTGCAGTGTTCAACACTGATGACCTTAGTGTTTAACACTAATCTGAGATCTCCGTTGCCGGTGTTTAACACTGATCTGTTTTAGTGTTTATGATAATTTGAAAGCCTTGTTGCTGGTGTTTAACACCAATTATCTTTTAGTGTTAAACACTAACTTGTCAATCTCGTTCCCAGTGTTCAACGCTGATTGCTCTGTAGTGTTTAACACTAGGCTTTGGCCCAATTGGCTAAATGGATAGAGGCAAAGCCTCTCCTTCAATGGACCAACAGGAAGCCAATATTCCAGACACGATTGGACTTAGCCCAAGCTGGCCATAAGTCCTCAATTCGCAATTAACTGGGCTAATGGGCTCATAACATAATTGGTCTTGATCCCAAATTGGGCCAAGGACTATTTAATCCACTCCGGTTCTAGGGTACATCTCTTCACTCCTTTGATACTTGGCATTGTAATCCCTCAATGTCTTCAAAGAGGTGACGGGTCCCGACGACCACACATCGATATGGACTGTGGGGTCCTTAAACCCATGGACTATGAGGTCCTTAACCTTGACCGAGATGTCTTAAAACCAACAATGGACTGTGGGGTCCTTAAACCCATGGACTACGACGTCCTTAACCTCGACCGAGATGTCTTAAAACTAACAATGGACTGTGGGGTCCTTAAACCCACGGACTACGACGTCCTTAACCTTGACCGAGATGTCTTAAAACTAACAATGGACCGCAATGTCCTTAAACTACCCATGGACCGCAATGTCCTTAAACTAGCAATGGACCACTACGTCCCTAAACTGGAACAATAGAGCCTCCGCACGCTCTTTTGTCGGATCTAAAACGATCCCGTTTAAGTTGATCTTAGCCTCAAAGATGGCTAATGTATCCTTAAACCTTCAAACAGAATGGGCTATGAATCTCCCCCAATTAACTCTGGTTCGAGGGTACATCTCTGAACTCCTCTGACATCTGTCGTTGTAATCCTTCAACGTCGTCAGAGAGGTGACGGGTCCCGACGGCCATACATACGATGGACCACTATGTCCCTAAACTGGAACAATGGAGCCCAAACGCTCCTTCGTTGGATCTAAACGATCCCGTTAAGTTGATCTTAGTCTCAAGTTAGACTAACGTATCCTTAACAAACGTTTGAGTTGATCTTAGCCTCAAGTATGGCTAACGTATCCTCAAACTAAAACCACAAACCCAAATCTAAGATAACACGGATTTGGACTAGTCCACGCCCTACGGGCGACGACATAACTCAGTCTCCGTATACAATCCACGGGAAACCAAAAAACAAAACATAAAATAGACACACACGACACGAAGTGACCATCTGGAGAAGGAGAAAGTTGTTACCGCGATGCGGTAGCGTAATTAACTGCAGGGGCTTGCGCCTGCAGGGAAGAGCGTCCCCACAATCAAAAACCCCTCAAACGAGGGGGAATCTGACGAAGTCTGCTACATCGGCCGCATCCGTTTAAACCTTCGATACATGGTGCCATAGATCAACTTGGCATCTCCGGAGAGGTGGACGGATAGCACCAATTAGCATCTGCCCCGAACCTCAGGCGAGACGTCCAAGTCTCGGCCGCCGTTCGGAGGGGAACAGCAACCATCAACAGTTTTATTATTATTATTATTATTATTATTATTATTATTATTATTTTTACTTGAAGCTGACCATCAAGTCGGGAAGCTGGAGGCGATGCGGGTGCTTATGCAGTGCTGATGCTGATGCAGGCCAGCGAGACATGGTGCAGGTGCTGGTCTGGAGCCATGGTAGGGTTGCTGGAGGGGATTTGAAGGCGCAGAGCGTTGTTTGATCGAAGAGGTCTAGAGGGGTTCTAGAGGGTAGGCGAAGGTGCTGGAAGGCTCGAAAGTGTTGCTGGAGAGGGATGGAGGGCAGGCGATGGGTTTCAGTTTCAAGATGACGACAAGGACGAAGGTGACGGTGTTTGGTTTAGGCGGTCTCGGCTTTGTGATTGGGTCGAGGGAAGGAGGTGGTTGCACCGGTGAGGGCTCGGATTCCCGAGCGGTTGATTGGAGATGGGCTCGATGAAGGTGACTACGGTTGCACGGGTTTCTCAAAGATGACGATGGTGGTGTTGGTGGCTGGAGTCTTATTGAACAGGAGATGGAGACGGGGCGAGTGTGTTCTTAGGTTTGCAGAGACATCGACGGCAAGATGAGGAAGGTGCTGTGGTTAGGGTGCGATGGGTTGGCCGAGAAAGGAAAGGAGGCGAAGGAAATGTCGAGGTGACGAGGAAAGGTGTTGGGGTTTCAGGGTTGGTGTCGAAGTGGAGGTGGAGACGAGGGTGATGATGTCGTAGAGATGGCGAGGCGGTGATGGGAGCGACGGTGGCCATGAGGAGGAGAGCCGTGGTTTTCGGTTCGCGAGAAAGAAAAATGAGAGGAAGAGATGAAGAAATAATATATATGGGAGAGAGAGAATAAGCGAGAGGAGAGAGAGAGAGGAGATCGAGAGGTGAGAGAAAGAGAGAGGTGAACAGTGAGGAGAGATGGATTTATTTTTATATGGGGGAGAGAGAAAGGAAGAGGGGAGGAGAGAGAAAGGTAAAGAAAAGAGAGAAAGAGAAAGAAAGAGGAGAGAGGAGAGAGACGGCGAGAGAGCCTGAGAGAGAAAGAGAAATAGAAGAAAAGAACGAGAGGTTGAGTGCGGTGGGGCCAGAGAAAGAAAGAGATATATGGTTGTTTTAAAAGCTACGATTTGATTTAAAAAGATTTCGTTGGTTAACTAAAACTTTGAAGCTGTTAAGAAAATTTTAAATATATTATTATATTAAATAAATTTGAATTTTGGTGGGATATAAAATATTCCAAAATACGCCCGGGTCGGGTCTAAAAATTCAGATTTAAAATACGAAAAATATATGCGACTTCCAAATTTCAAAACGAGTGCTCAGGTAACGAAAATGTATACCCCCAAGAACGGATGCACGTACGTGCGCGTAGCCATCCAAACACGTCCGTTTCACTGAACGGGACGAGAACAAGATGCGCGGATGCTACCACGGGGTTAGGGGTATCATGCGGGCCATGTTATGTTATTTTAAAATATTTTCTGTGGCTTAAAATGTTATATGGCAAAAGATGCAATGCCGGATAAAATGCCAGTATGTACTAAACATGAAAATGCACAGTCTACGTAATAAGTCAAGTTAAACTATAAATATGAATCAACAAGTTCAAGCAAGCGGGTCAGGTCGAATGCAATATAAAGTGTAAAATACCATTCGCACCCAAACATGATAAATCAATAAAATACCACAGATAAATAAATACGGGAACTGGAATTGGTATAAGTGAACTGGGTTGTTACATTATACCCAACTATAAAAAGAATTTCGTCATCGAAATTCCAAGAACAAGAAAGGATAAACAATCAACACACTATAAGAATAGATGTGGAAACTTCTGTCGGATTTCATCTTCTCGTTCCCAAGTTGATTCTCCATGCGAGCGATTTCCCCAAGAAACAAGTACAAGAGGGATAACTTTGTTCTTAAGAACCCTTTTCACTTCGATCCACAATCAACATCAATCGTTCCTCAAAGGTCAAATCTTCTCATACAGTCAGCTCCGAATGATCCAGTACGTGTGTTTCATCTCGAACATACTTATGGAGTTGAGATACGTGAAACACGTCATGAACATTCGCCAAGGATTGCGGTAAAGCCAATCGATACGCCACTTCTCCAACACGCTCCAAAAATCTCAAAAGGTCCTACGAATCGAGGACTAACCTTTCCTCGACTTCCGAAACGAATCACCCCTCTAGTCGGTGAATACCAAATCACCAACGGCGAACTCTAGAGATCTTCTTGATGTATCTGCCCAACTCTTTTGTCGGTCTTGTGCTGCTTTCATATGATTCCGGATAGTGTTAACCTTCTCAACTGTTTACACGATCAAATCCGGTCCCAACAATCTTCGTTCTCTAACATCGTCCCAACAAACAGGTGAACGGCACTTGCGACCATATAAAATTTCAAATGGAGCCATCTGAATAGTCGCCTCGAAACTGTTGTTGTAAGAAAACTCCACCAAGCGTAAATGATCCTCCCATGAACCCTTGAAGCCTAACATGCAAGCTCTCAACATGTCTTCAAGAGTTTGGATCGTTCTCTCCGACTGGCCATCTGTCTGAGGGTGATAAGCTGTGCTAAACTTCAATCGAGTCCCCAAACTTTCCTGTAAGTTTCTCCAGAAGTGTGATAAGAAACGGGTGTCACGGTCGGACACGATGCTCACCGGTACTCCATGCAATCTTACAATCTCCTGCATGTACCGTTCTGCCAAAGTTTCTGTTGATTGACCAACTCGAAATGGGATGAAATGAGCTGCCTTGGTCAATCGATCAACAATCACCCATACTACATTGTTGCCTTTCTGGACTCCGCGACAAAACCGTCACGAAATCCATGGTTATA
The DNA here is from genome assembly GCA_030015575.1 of Agapanthus africanus. Taxonomy (NCBI): domain Eukaryota; kingdom Viridiplantae; phylum Streptophyta; class Magnoliopsida; order Asparagales; family Amaryllidaceae; genus Agapanthus; species Agapanthus africanus. The sequence goes on from CM057339.1 coordinate 308,321,245, forward strand.
TGTTCCCATTCCACTGAGGAATCGGAAGTGGTTGCAATAAACCAGCAACCCGTTGATTTTCAGCCTTAACTTGTTGACACACCAAGCACTTCGCTACAAAGCGGGCAATCTCCCGTTTCATGCCTTCCCACCAGAAGCTGTCGTAGATCTCGGTACATCTCCGTGCCTCCTGGATGTATGGAATATGCGGAACTGTGCGCCTTCTTCATAACTTCTTCGAGAATGTCTCCCTTTGGCACACATAAACGACTACCATATCGCAATGTACCATCTTCATGAATCAATAAATCCGTTCGAAGTCCAGCTTCAACCTGTTCTCGAAACTTTTGCAAATCTTGGGTCTTACATTTTTGCTGCTTTAATATTCTCGATCAACGACGATTGTACTTGCGGTTGCATTAACTGTCCCGAAGAATGCGGTAGCACAACTTCCAAATCGAATCTCCCAAAGACTTCAATAAGTTCTTTCTGTGCAGTCAACATCTGAATTGCTGGCAACCGACTAAGCGCATCCGGCACAACATTAACTTTTCCCGGATGGTACTTAAGATCAAGTTCGTAGTCAGCCATCAGCTCCAACCATCTACGCTGCCTCATATTAAGCTCCTTCTGCATGAACACATACTTCAAACTTTTTTGATCGGTGAATACTTCGACCCTTTCGCCAAATAAGTAGTGTCTCCAAATCTTCAAAGCGAAAATCACAGCTGCTAACTCCAAGTCATGAGTTGGGTAATTCTTCTCATGGGTCTTCAACTGTCTCGATGCGTAAGCTATAACCTTCCCATGCTGCATCAGAACACATCCCAATCCTTTCTCAGATGCGTTGTTGTGAATCACCAATCTTCCGGAACTTTCTGGCACAGTTAAAACAGGAGCGGTTATCAAACTCTGCTTCAACGCCTCAAAAGCTGACGCACAATTATCTATCAACATAAATGGTACTTCCTTGCGTGTAAGCTTGGTCAGAGGCTCAGCCAAACGAGCAAAATTTTCCACGAACCTTCTGTAATACCCGGCAGGTCCAAGAAAGCTTCTGATCTCTGCAACGTTCTTCGGAATCGGCCAATCTTGAACTGCTGCAATCTTCTCAGGATCAACGGCGATTCCATCTCCAGCTACGACATGGCCCTGTTTACCCCAATCAGAGCAAAGCTCTGTTCAAATTCCAAGGCGGGAAATGAAGTAACGCTTCTGTTTCCCCCAATCAGAGCAAAGCTCTACCTTGAAAGTTTAAATTTTAATAAATTGAAGCAACGCTTCAGATTCCTTGCGCTGTGCGCAGAGCGCCACGTGTCAGAATCAGATATGCTAGCGCAGCGCCCGGGGCAGCACACCCAATCAGAGCAAGGCTCTGTTTAAGATTCAAATTTTAAATAAAGGAAGAACGCTTCAGGCCACTTGCGCTCTGCGCTGCGCGACACGTGTCAGCGCAGATGCACAGTTGTGCTGCGCTCTGCGCTGCGCGACACGTGTCAGCGCAGTTGCGCTGCTCTCTGTGCTGCGCGACACGTGTCCGTCTAAACCCCTCAAGTGAGGGGGAATCTGATGAAGTCTGCTACATCGGCCACATCCGTCTAAACCTCCGATACACGGTGCCATAAATCAACTTGGCATCTTCGGAGAGGTGGACAGATAAAACCAAATAGCATCTGCCCCGAATCTCAAGAAAGACGTCTTCACGTCGCGCCGTCTTTCGGAGGGGAACAGATTCTGGCATGCCCGGTGGGACCTTTTCCTCTTTGCACTCCACACTTCGTGTGTCGTGTTCGCGAACAAATCGTGGTTTGCTGTGGTTGCCTGTGGATTCGAGGTACTAAGATTTGGTGTCTTGCTCCGTGCAGAAAACAGAAGATCAATGGCTTCAAACTGCACTACCTGCAACTGCAACTCTCGCTCCGTCCCTGCTGGAGGAGTGAATTACGGGACCCAGGCGGCCTCCCTTTTCAAGATGCCAGTGGAGCAGGTAACTCAGGCCACCACTGGCCTATTCTTTGGGACCATGCTCCCATCGATGAGCTTCGCCCCGATGTCGTCGCAAGAAGCTCCAAAGAAGTCGGTCTTTGATCGACTTACCACTGCCGCGGTCCCTCTCAATGGGTCGCCCAACTCCACTACCTCAGTTTTCAACAGACTGGGCCAGAACGTCTACAAGCCCGCGATACCCAAAGCTGCCATCCCAAAGCGGATAGCCATCCCGGCTCAAGCGAACGAAATCATTGCAAAGGCTTCTCTTTCCAAGAAGTCAATTTTTACAAGGCTGACCATTCCGATTTCTGCTCCAGGCAAAGTCTTCAAAGCTGCTTCCCCTGCCCAGAGGGGGCATGATGAAGTCACCTTTATAGCTGAAACGACTCCATCTGCACGACACGCTCGACATTGCCACTGGCGCCGGGTAAGGAAGGCTGGGGGTAACTCCCCCTCTGGGATAACTCTGCCGGCTCCGATGATGGAAATCAAAGCTGTTGTTCCAACTGAGAACAGCTTTGAACTGCTCAACAAGGTGCGCAGAAACTCTCCGGCCGCTGTGCTGAAAAGATCCCCTCCACCTATGGAGACTGCTACAGAGAAGAAGCCGGAGCAGCCCTTTCAGCGGCCGTCCTCCAAAATTTACAAAGTCCGGCGACAGGTCCAGGAGTCGGTAATTGATCAAGATTACTCCCGCCGACAGAAAAAGATAATGGTTCAGTGAGAAGAAAACCGTCCTGTCAAGCCACAAAAGGCGACAGCTGGCTGGGTGCCCACTACAACGGCTCCCTCGACGTCGATCACTCAAAAGAAAAGGAGGCCGCAAAAAGCCCCTGTGAACATAGCGAACCGTAAAAGTGCCGAGCACAAACATCCCAAGTCTGGGGGCATGGTGGTGCACACTATTTATATGGCTTCTGGAAAGGAGGAAGTCCGTGCTTCGACGGGTCACCGACCGCTCACCCGATCTGTGACAAAAGCCCAGGAGCAACAACAGAAGCTTCAAGAGATGATGACTGCGATGGCCGCACTCACCGGGCCAAAAGAAAGCTCGGAAGTATCATCAGAGCAGCGTCACGTGTAGGGTTCCTAGGCACTCAAGTGAGGTCTCATAAAGCATCGAACATGCCAATTTCAAAAATTCGGTGCCGAGAAACCCTAATGTACGGATCGTCGGCTAGATTTCTAGGCGAAACTATAAACTAGTTAACAACTTAACTAATGGGATACGGAAATACAACCTTTGTAGATCCGTTTGTCCACCTCCATAGCTCCATGAAGAAGTCATCTCCGCTGTACAAATCGAAAACCTGGGCTCAAGTGTCGGCTTCATCGGAGATTGGACGGGCTAGGTCGTCGACGACGTGCCGAAGATGATCTACGTCGAAGCATCACTAGATCGAGCTCCACCTTCACCAAGTCTTGAAAACTTGTGAAGGAAACACACTCTACTACTTGGCAAGAGGTAGAGGATGAAGAAATAGGAAGTGGGTAGACTTTAGTTTCGGATTTCTCACTCTAATTCTCACTTTGCCATTAAAGCTTGTGAAGCTTTTTCTTGAAGTGAAGAAGAAGAAGAAGAAGAAGATGAAGAATATGATAAGTTATTATGATAAATAGAAAATAAAACAATACTTATCATAATCTTTACCTTAGTTAAGTGTAGAGAATTGACTAAGGTTGGGTTGATGGTTAAGGTTAAGGATGAGAACAAAAAAGTCATCAAGTCAAAGCTTCATGAAGCTTTAACTAAAAACAAAAGAAGCCACCATTCATTTATCTTTCAATTTATTCAAAATGAATAAATAAATAAGATGAATGAATAAGTAAAACCCTAATCAACAACTTAACCTTGGTTTAATTCTTTACACTTAACCATAAAGCATGTATCATCAAACATGATACAATCAAGTGCACAAAATCATATCGCATATGCAATGCGCACAACCGAGCGAGAAAATCTATTTAAAGTGAACCGATACTAGTTAATGCAAAGTAATATATCAAATATATAATTATGCATTAAATCATTAAATCAACACTTGATTTAACGATCCGGTCATATCGCATATAACCGACTAGTAACCTATGTATCGGCTTATCGAATCAACGCTTGAATCGATAACTAGGTTATATCGCATACAACCATTCGACACATTGATCGCAAGAATGAAATACGGTATCACATACACGCATTATTCTCGGTCCCGCACATATCTCATATGCGCTCCTATTTCGTTTCGCTTGAGCCAGGAAACCTCTGTGTAGGACTCTAAAGACTCGTCAATACGCCGGTAGCAGATGATGATCATATCAAACATCCACAAGCCGCAAGCGGTCTGCTAAACGTAACGGCCACCCGGGTATTGAGCGATCAGAAGATCGACGAGCAAGCCCGCTCACACTCCTGTGAATCCAACCAGTAACACTACCGTACAGTCCGGTCTGATCGTCTGATATGTCGCATATCTTGCCTAGGGGTGGTAAACGTCAGACCCCAATAGCTCGATAAGTCGTGTCGATATGAGGTCTATAACAATTCGAGAAACTACTGGTAACACTTACTAGTAAATCTCAGCAACCCTGGCCAGGGATTTCCTGTTATAGCCAATCGAACACAGCGCAACATCAACCCCCTATACCGGGAGAGACGAATCCCCTCCTATCGCTCATTGCCTCCATGTGACTTGGGACTGTACCCAAAAACCACCGTTTTGCACGCCCTCTTGGACGTGGTAAGATGGAAATCAAAGCACAGTGGGAACCACACAAGACTCTATGACGATCTCGGGTCAACAGACTACTCTGTACCAGTGTCACCAGAGAACTGCCATCTGACGTGAGGTATAATACCATCTGGGAGTTCTCGGCGAGTCCGTCCAGTGTACCCAGTCTCTACTGAGCACCCGTATATCATCTCTGATGTCAAACACCGATGGATATGGGATCATCCATCGCCCATCTGTATGGGTCGAGAAGGTATACGCTAGTCTACTCTGGTAAATCGATGCCCCGTCTCGATACACCCACGACTAGGGACTTTGAAGGATGTACTTATGGACTACCATGTCCCCACTAGTATGATCCGCATCATAGTCCAGGTAGTCAAGTACACATCCTAAGGGCTTTACCAACATGTAACAGAGAGACAATCAGTGCACACGTTAAGGTAAAGAGTAACCAGATAGCATACTATCATGTCGAGCAAGAAAGTCCTCCCTATATATGTCCCAGCATCCACTACAATATACATCCTATGTACAGTAATGGCCTCTAGGGCATACATATAACTAACATCACGAACAAGAAACCGATGCTGACTTCTTACGTAGAGTCTTCGAAAAGAAGGACAAAGAAACTGCAGAGCAAGCGGCTAACATAAAACAAATGGCGCTCCTCTTCCAAGATATGGTAGGGATGATGTTACAGCCGGACCCTCCAGCTGAAGACCCTCCAATCATTGTCGGAGACGACGGAGGGGAGACATCTAATCTTCCTCCGGCCCTTTCAGCAGCCAAGGTGGAAACCATTTCCAAAGCTGCACTAGACGACTATATAGTTCAGCAAATACGGGCTTACCAGGTGAATGAAGCAGCTGCGCAAATTGTTAGACCGGACGACCCTATCCAAGCTGGTATGACCAAATCAGTTACCCTCCGGGATATATGATCCCTAAGTTCCACGTATATAAAGGGACAGGGAATCCACATCAGCATGTCGCTCAATTCAGGGCCTTATGCGGCAACACTGGAGGCGATGATAAACTGCTGGTTCGCCAGTTCGTCGGCAGCTTAACAGAAACGGCCTTTGAATGGTATTCGGAGCTACCTAATGACTCTGTCAAAACGTTTGCGGAGATGGAGCTGTTGTTTACACAAAGATTCGCAAGTGCTAGTGAACGCACCCCGATAACAGCACTGACCAACGCCAGGATAAGGCCAGGCGAAATGTGGATGCAATACGCAACACGATAGCGGAATCTGTGGTCGAAATGCGAACAACGGATCGAAGAAGCACCTGCGGTAGGCATGTTCGTCGGCATTCTTGATCCGCAAGCAACCCTCTCGCAATTCATGATGTTCTTCAAACCGACCACGTTCCAGGCTTTAATTGATAAGCTAGTCCAGATGGATCAAATGGGTCACAGACCGTCTCCTCCAAAGCCGGAACCCCGAAAAGACAAAGGTAAAGGGAAGGTGACCTTCGTTGCGAACACCCAACAGCAGCCCAGTGCCCTAAAATTAGCGGATCAACTGGAAGAAAGACGGCGGTATTATAATGAGAAAATGAAACGTCCTTACTCATTCCCGCGGGATAAAACGAAGAGGTTGTTCGTGCTGGCGATGCGCAATAGGCTTATCTATCTCCCGAATCCAAGGAGACCACTGCAACCCAGCGAGGTGAATAATCCCAACTATTGTCCTTACCACCAAACGGTAAGTCACCCGATCGAGGATTGCTTCGTCTTTAAGGGATGGATCGAGGATCAGTACCTACAAGGTAAGTTTGCGCTGTCTGAAAAGTGGAAAGTAAGCCCACCACAGCCGCACACTCTAAAGAAGACGGACACACCGGGGGCAACCTGTCATGTGATCTCTCACTCATTGGTAGATGATAAAGAGGCTCCTTGCACCGAGAAACCGAGGGCGGATTCTAAACCGGAACTTCTGTGGCCATCAGACGAGATGATCGATGCCTTCCTGAATGAGATTCGTCTGAAAGTTAAAGCCAATCAGGAGCGTGAGATGGCCATGTTGGAAGGAGCTAAACACCGGCGACTAGACGAAAGAGTCGAGGCACTCCCGTCAAATCAAAAGTCATCCGCTGCGGATAAAAACAAATTCAAGACGAGGAAAAGGTTCGCTAAAGCCATATCAATGGGAATGAAGCTACCACCCTCTGAAGAAAACACTCTCGGTGGAGTAGAGATGCATCCTATTTAATGCTTATATCTTCAGAAGATCCTACATCCCACAGAAGACCGCGACTCCTTTAAGTGTTGGTGGCAAGGGTATGTCGCTCATAGGCAACACTTCAACAGGACAAAGCGTGAAGCTCGTAGACAGCGAAAAATACGACAGATGAGCATAAAAGAGTTGCCGGCAATTGTCATAGGGATGGTCCCGGGGGATCACGAGTTCTCACCTTCGGGAGCGATTCCGACGAAAAAGTAGCCCTCGACCCTCTCTTCAAGGAGTCCATCTATGAAGAATTAAGGAATTGCGAGAACATTCAGCCGTGCAATTTCGCGATACCCGGAGAGAATCTTGGATCCACAAACAACGGAGCGAACAAAAAGGATAAAGAAAAGGGAAAAACGACCTTTATCGCCAACACTCAACAACAATCGAGTGGCCCTAGACCGGTTGTTCGCCAAAGCAGTAAGCGGCAACCCCTCTGTGAGAGGTTGAAACGTCCTTACTCATTTCCCCAGGATGAAACAAGAAGGCTGTTCGAAGCGGCAGTGCACAACAGGCTTATCCCTCTACCGGAGCCAAAACACCAACTACAACTGAATGATGTCAACACTCCTAATTACTACCCTTACCACCAAGTATTGGGCCATCCGATTGAAAACCGCCACGTCTTCAAAAACTGGGTTGAAGACCAATACCAACAGGGCAAGTTCGCGTTGTCCGAAAACTGGAAGGTGAACCCGCCACAACCACATGCTCCGAGAAAGATGGATATGCCGGGGGCATCATGCTCATTCATAGGGAAAGCCCCATAGACCGAAAAGTCAGTAAACTAGAGATTCGCCTCAAATACGGCAACGGCGGACCGAAACGTCCTTAAACTAACAACGGACCACTACGTCCTAAAACTAGCTGACGACCGAAACGTCTTTAAACTACTACCGCAGCATCCTCAGGCTGACGAGATAAAAAAAATAATAAAGAATAAAAAAAATGATAGTAAAAAAACGGTATGTCCATAAGCAAAATGGGCACGGATGAAAACCCGAAAGGGCTCCGTGAGTAAAAACAGCAGGGCTACCGGCGAGTGTTTGTGAAAACCCGGAAGGGCGCAACCTCGTTAGAAAAATAAAATAAAGGGGAATAAAAAGAATAAAAAAGAAGAAGAAGAAAATGGTATGTCCATAAGCAAAATGGGCACGGATGAAAACCCGAAAGGGCTCCGTGAGTAAAAACAGCAGGACTACCGGCGAGTGTTTGTGAAAACCCGAAAGGGCGCAACCTCGTTAAAAGACACTTGCAGGGTCCTCTTGACCTTGTAAGGAGAAGCCACCCTCGTGAGATCCTTATGACTCACAGGGAAGCAACACACTTAGGGATCCTCACGATTCCTAAGGAGAAATCACACTTGCGAGATCCTCACGACTCGTAAGGAGAACTCTCTTATGGGACCCTCACGGCTCATAAGATTTGAAAGTCTTAAGTTATAGAGACCTGAATCTGTTCTTAAGCAACCTCCACAACCTTCGATATTGCCCTACAAGCGGCTCAATACTGACCCTTGTATACAATCCACGGGCACGAATAAACATTTCCCTAACAAAGTCCCATCCATGACTAGGGATATGTTCGCACGGTGAACAATCCTTGTAAGCCCTCTCGACTTATAAGGAGAAAACACTCCTGTAAGATCCTTACGACTTATAAGAGAACACGCACTTAGGAATCCTCACGATTCCTAAGGAGAAAACACACCTACGAGATCCTCACGACTCGAAGGGAGAAATACCTTTATGAGATCCTTACGGCTCATGAAGTCAAAAAGCCTTAGTCGACAGGACCCTAACCCTGTTTACTAAGCCACCTTTGTTCAAACATCGACGGAGGCAAATGATGATTCGCTCCTGGCAATATCCCAGTTGTAGCGATGCTGATGCCTGAACCGATATCAAATTCCAAGTCCTTTCATGGCAAGTGATGATTCGCTCCTGGTAACATCCCAGTTATAGCGATGCTGATGCCTAAACCGGTATCAAAATTCCAAGCCCTTTCATGGCAAATGATGATTCGCTCAAGGAAATATTCCAGTTGTAGCGATGCTGATGCTGGGATTGGAACCAGATTCCAAGTTCCACACTCACGGTAAAAAAGAATCCGCGAGCTACTCATGCAAAATAGCCAAAATGATGGGGCAACTCGCAATAAAAAGCAACGAGTGAAAATAAAATAAATAGCCGAAATGATTGGGCAACTCGCAATAAAAAGCAGGGAGTAAAAATAAAAAAACAGCCGAAATGATTGGGCAATCGCAACCTTCGCGATATAAAAGCTGAAATGATAGAGCATCGCGGAAATAAAATAATAAAAAAATGATGATGAATGAAACTTTTGCCCTACAGGCGATATCACAGCAATCCCTGTATACAATCCAAGGGCACAAACAAAGATGGAATCACATCTTCCTTCCCCATGCTCCATCAGAAAACTGAGCCAAGTCTTGACGGCAACTCATATAAAACCGGAAAGGCAATCGGAGATCATCTCACATGGGGTGATCACCTCCTCAACATTCGTCTCGATATAGCAGACAAGATGTCAACAACGACGTTCCTTCGCAGTCCAGCAGGATGTAAATGCAACGTCAGCAAAAGACCCATGGTCAGTAAAGCGGAGTGACGACAAAATTATTGGATATAGTGCTCTCAAAGTCAATTATTGGATCGCAGATACGTGATTGCAATGATTGAGGGAGGACCTATACCGATATAACAGTCTTGCTCGAGATGATAGTATGCTATCTGGTTTGTCTTTATCATCGTATACATGCTTTAGTTCATTATTGCATGTTGATAGAGCCCATAGGATTCTTGCTTGACTGCCAGCAGTATGATGGCGATCATATACGTGGGAGCTGGGGTCTATAAGCACATCCTTAAAGTGTCCCTAGTCGTGGGAGTTTCGAGACAGGGCATCGATACTCCAGAGTAAACTAGTGTATACAGTCGAGACCCCGACGAGAGGCGATGGCCGGTCTTACAAGCCATTGGTGTCAGTTGGTTCACCTAAGATGTATACAGGTGCTCATTGCGTTATGAGTACACCGGACAGGACTCGCCGGGAACATGCTAGTTGGTATTATACATATCGTCAGATAGCAGTTCCCTGGTGACATGTATACAGGTTAGTTTGTCGACCTGAGATCGTCATTTGTCTCATGTGAGTTCCTACTGTGCTTTGATTACTACCCTACCACGCTCAAAGGAGACGTGCAAACAGGTTTTAGTTGGGTACAGTCCCGAGCCATATGGAGGCAGTGAGCGGATCGTCGGGGATTTGTCTCTCCCGGTATTGGGGGTTGATGTCGCACAGTGCACGGATGGCCATCACTAGAAATCCTCGGCCGAGGTAGTGGAGAATTACTGATTTGGATCAGTAGTTTCTCAAGAGGTGATGGGCTTCATACCGACACGAATTATCGCGTTATTAGGGGTCTGACTTTATCCACCCCTAGACTCGATATGCGATACTCTTAGATGAACGAACCGGACTGTACGGATATTGTCACTGTCAGGCTCAGTAGGGTTTCTGGATGAGTTCGCTTGTTAGCTTCTCTTCCAATCAATACATAGGCAACCGTTACGTACAGTTCGTACCTCTGACGTGCTAGTGGTTATACCCAGTGCCAGTGTGTTGATGAGTCATTAAAGTCCCCCACAGATAGTTTCCCAAGTTCGGGCGAAACGTTGTAGAGGCCGTATGGTTTTATGGCAGGGTAAACGTGTCATATTTCGGACATATAATACTTGTGGGCTTTGGTTTAAGCCGGATTCGAGTATTATACTGTGTAGATATAATATCTCTGTCTCAGTTGCATTTGTATTCGGTCGTAATACAAATGCGGGTATGTTTATACTGATACGGGGTTATCCTGAAATTCATTTCAGGATCACTTTTGGAAGTTGCCAGTTTCCAGTTTTCCATCGCCCGCTTTTAACATTCGGTTAAATGCGGATTTATCTTTTCATCACTTGGGTGAGTCATGAGGGTGATGTGTGTGGAAGCTTCTAGAAGAGGTGACTAGGATTAGCGAGTCACTTATTGCATTTAATGATTTGGTGAGGTGTTTTCGTGACTCATTGTTGCATTAATTATATGTTGCAAGGTGTTTAGGTGACTCATTCTTTTGATGATTGATCTTTATCTTATGGTTACCACTCCTTGCTCCTACACTCACCTCCTTCCCCTCTTGATAATGGTCGGCCCCTCTTAGAAATTCAAAATGGTTGTTGATTTGGAAAAGATTATAGTTTTGGATTCATGGAAATTAGATAGCCTCATTTCTCATTTCACCCGATCCAAAAGGCAACTTCATTAACCGTTCGTCCATGGCTTTGAACGAAGTGAGACAAAGTGTTCTACTCGCTCTCTACATCAATCTTGGTCATCTCTTTTAGCAAACTTGATGACCGAGTTGCCTCGATTCAGTGGCGGGAGCCCGTTTAAAGATCCGTCGACGTGGTGCCACCTGGATGAGGAGACTAGAGATTCAGGAGATCGGAGCAGCCGCAACAAAGCATGGGATGATGGTTGAAGACCGAAGGACTCGGATCGTTTGGTATAACATTTCTACCCACTCTATAGTTTGTTAGTTTAGCTTTAATGGCAGATCCGGGTTATAGTACACGATAGCGCCAGTCGTAAAAGTTTTTGTTCCGCGTTTGGCGTCTGTTAGACAGCCGGGGCGCTGCCGTGGACTTACAGTGGTATTAGAGCCTCGCCATTAAGCTTTACTAAGTTATGCTAACGCGTTTAAAAGATCGATCGAACGGAATTTCCGAAACTACAATTTTCTGCACTAAAGTTTCTGTCGATTTTTAAAGGGGTCTAAAAATTATTTTGAGCATCACAGAAAACCAAGCAGGCTTTTTAAAGAATACTGGAGAAAAACGATCAACTGAATTGACCGTACGACCGCTGAACCGCGGTCATAGCCTAGCTTTGACCGCGGAACCGTGGCTGTCTTGGTGTTTCAGTTGGTCATTTTTCTACAGGTGATTCTTTGTTGGAAATTGTGATTTCTGGAACTGTTCTTTTAGGCCCAGTTTTTGTTACTGTACAGCAGATGTACGTGGGGCCCACTTCGGGAAATTTTGTCGATCGAAATTTAAACGTGTTAGTTTACAGTACTTACTTTATAGCTCCGACCGTGAATGTCATTCGAGCGGTAAACCGCGTCTAATTGCTATAGTCCTTTTAGTCTGGTTTGCGAACGTGACATTCGCGTTGATGTTCTGTGTTGTGCTGTGATGTTGCGGATATGTCATGGTGGATAGCAGTGTGCAATGGTAGTGCTGTTTGGATTTATTTGTACTTTTGATATTGCGGGGCGAGCGTCCAACATGTGGACTGCCGTCACTGCCTGTTTGTATAATATTCTTTTGGGGCACGACCGGGCTGAGGTCGATGTACCCGTTGTATATATTTTCTTTTCTGTACTAGGATTACCCCGCGACGGAGTGCACAGATAGCCGGGTTTTGGAGTGCAACGGGTCCGTATCTCATGGCTTTGAGAGGCAGAGGGACCTCACTCTAGAATTGGCAGACTATTCGCCGCACTCGTAGGGGGTACAGGTTGACCCAAGGAGGGGTGCTCAAGTTACCGGATTCCGTGAAGTGCCGGGTGGTCCATTCACTATACTGTAGGGGGCTGCCTCGCTTCAGGTTTTGGCGGGTAACTTGCCGCGCCCGTAGGGGTCTAGGTTTCATTGCACAGGCTATCCACACGACCAGGGGAACGTCGGGTTTCAGTAGCGGCTCTGTGAAACCCGGGGATCCCAGATTATCTGTATTGTTCTGTGATGCTTATTACTTTTCTGTAATGTTGCATATTATCACGTCTGGAGCGATTATTGTATATTGGTATATATAATATTAGATGTTGTATATGTTTTACACCCGCGCTAGTCCAGTCCCCGCTCTGTCGTTAGTTAAGTAACTTAACGGGTGATGACGGGACCCAGTGGCGAATGCGGATGGCATATACGTACATTATATTTTCGTTCTTTTCTGGTGTGATTAATTGATGGGACTGCATTGATTCTGATCAATGCAAAGGAAAACAAACCTATATTTGATGTTGTTGGAACCATTTTTAAAAAGTGTTATTACAAAGACGTTTCCTTTTGTTTTGCAAAGTGATATTCAGTTTAGAATATCCTACGCCTCATTCGACGAGGCAAAGGCCGATATCCCTTCACCGGGAGTGACCCCTTGGGCAGAAGTTTGCGTCAGGGTAACAACTTCACTATAGTCGATTACAAGTTGCTTTGCATCGCGGTATTCAGTTGGAATATCCTGCACCTCATTCCACGAGGAAAGAGCCGAGATCCCTTCACCGGGAGTGACCTCTTTAGCAAAGGTTTTTCGCCACTATATTTTTATAAAAAGCTATCAGGTTCCTTCAGCGATATCAAGTTCATTACGTTAAAGGTTTTTCGCCAAAAACCAGCCGTAGCCCTCCATCATTTCTTTTGGATATTCAGTAGTATTCAAGCCATGTATTTTGACCTAACGCCAAGGCATAGTGTTTGGTAGCTGCTGGGTATTCATTTGTTGCATAGATAGATGAGTTGGTTTAGGACAGTCGTTCTGCCATTTTGACTTAACGCCAAGGGCCTGTGCGGGCGGGTTCAAATTAACCTGGATAATGACGGCTAGAACTTGACATGTGACTTATGATATTTTGACCTAACGCCAAGGTCATAAGAGCATGGGGCAAAAATCACATCGGGAGTTTCAAATATAAACTGAAACTTACCAGGTATGCGCATACCTTCTGGAGTGTGATAACTTAAGTGACTTCCATCAAGTTATCATGCGATGATAGTTGGATCCTGATTCTCACTGATGAGTTGGTTTACTCTTCGGGTGATCCCGACTAATTCTTCTTTCAGGTTTGGAGGAGAATTTGAGATTACAGTGGGAGGTTTCCTGATTAGATAAAGTGATAACCATTCTGATCTAGGTTAGAGTGCACGCAGAGTGTTTCTTTTCTCTCTCTCTTGGCAGCGACCATTGACCGACCCTAGACTATGACTCAGTGACCAAGTTGACCGAACCTTCTTAAAATACTGGCTTTTGGATTGTCTAAGTTGCATAAGTCATTGCCGCTCCTTCTTTTACCTTTTAAATTTCTCTAAACACCCCGTATTACTACGGACATCCACTTCCATTGGATAGATCCATCGTATGGTTATATACGAACTCGAAGGGACTTCTTCGAGGATGGATCCAGGTTCACGAGAAATAGAATTGGTTTATTCAGTTGTCTTTTATTATCACCTTCTCTCAGGTTGCTAGGGCTCCTTAGTTTAGGAGGGTACACCTATTACGCTTATTGGATAGTCTTCTTCCAAACCATAAGCAAGTGCTGAAAGGTAGGGAATGAAGAAAACCAATTAGCTTAAGTAGGGTGTACAGAAGGTAATAACTAAAGACAAAATAAAGGGATTAGAAAGAGGGCAAAGTAAATTGCGACTGTTATCATTCACGACCAAACCGCGTATTTTATCGTCACTCCTATTTCACCTTTGCTTTTTTCCCCAGTTCGGGAGAAATAGAATAAGGTATTATTCAGTTGTCTTTTATCATCACCTTCTCTCAAGTTGCGAGTACTCCTTGGTTTAGGAGGGTACACCTATTATGCTTACTGGATAGTCTTCTTCCAAACCATAGGCTGGTGCCGAACGGTAGGGAAGGAAGAAAACCACTTAGCCTAACGATGGTGTACAGAAGGTAATGAATAAAGACAAATAAAGGGATTTGGAGAGGTGGCAAAGAAATATACGGTTAAAGTCATGAATTGGATTATGGAAGAGGCATTGCTAGGAATACCAGGATACCCCTACGAAACATTTTTCATGTTTCGGTGCATTGTTAAAGGAAAACTGCTTTCCCGATTAGATACTTACTCCAGGGTATGTATTTATCAGGTATGATTTTCACATCTGTATGGTTTTACAGATGATGAGTGGGAGTAAGTTATTGGGAATTAGGTAATCATCTTCATTATATCGGAATTCGTTGTAATTGGTGATATTTGAGGAAATCGCCTGGGTACAGTTTTCAACCTACGATGCACAGGTTTTGAGTTATTCAACTCAGCGGATTTATACAGAGTATTGTATGTTGTCCAGTGTCCGTCAGGACAAAGGGGTAGGTCCTCATACTATGTTCTGTTTACTTGTGACTTCTCTAGTTTTTAGACAAGTGTTTCGTAGAAATACAATGTCTAAGTTTTGAGAAGTTGTGGGTATAAGAATAAAGTAGAGAACCAGGTGTCGCAAGTATCGGGATTCTTCAAAGAGATCGAAGATGTAGATTCTTGTGACTGGTATTCAGTTGATAGTAATGGTTTTGAGAAACTTGTTTCTCTTTCGGGCTACTCATAATTGGATGTTTCCTAAGTTGAGTAATGCTGATTAGCCTCTCTCCATTAAGATGATATGCACTGGAGACAGTTGCATGGTTTGAATCTGGTTCCAGTTAAATTAGTGCCTCTATTTCTATATTGTATATAGAATGGTTCATATCTTAACGATGTTAAGATACGGGGAGTTGTCCTGCTTATGCTTAAAACCAGACACTGGATAACTCAAGGCACGTTTCTGTAATAGCAGTTTGTGGGTTGACCCTGGCTTTGACGAGGGTTGATTTTCTACCATCTGGAAGATCAATAGTGATATTGTTCGTGACTCACAACAGTTTTAGTAAAATGGATTTTTTCAGAAAACGGTAGTGGGAGTATGGTAGAACTGGAAGTGATTCCAGAACCGCAAACGATTACGGAAAATTTAATAGGACCTATATATTCAATCGGGTTTGACATTCCAATAACCAATCCGCAGACATGGTGGGTAACCTCAGACACCCGAGAGATACTCCGGTAGCCTCAAGAATGGTGACAGGGAGGTTCTAGTTTACCCAAACTTGACACTACTGTTGTTCCAGACTATGAGACCCGGCAGGAGGATAAGTATAGCGTCGTTCTAAACTAGCTTTAGAAGTGTACGTATATATTATTCTGCCAGAGGGTTGTCGTAGTCAGTGGGAGCAGCGGAAGCATAGTGGGCAAGTAGCTTATGTCTATTTATAGACTTGAGCAGATATAGCGGAGATAGATCATCTAATTTTGATGTGACAGTCATGGCTTTGACTTCATCAGAATAGAGGATGGATCTGTTAAGAAGGTAGTAGGGTGTGATGTCCTGGTATTTAGATGACATACACAGAGTAGGAAGTAAAATTCCTATACTACGATCGGCTGTACTGTGGTCGTCACACAGTTGTTTCTCCACAAAGGATATGGATATAATATCAGACATTCTGGTTACTAGATCTATGGTTTTAGATCTAGATTTGGGTAGTTTCCCAATATGGGTATTTTGACAGTATTCTAAAGGTATTTTAGAATAGATGACTCCTGGCATGGTGGTGTACCTGCAGGTGATGGAGTCACCCTCTCTAAAGGTGTCTTACAGACTAAAGAGGAGAGGGATGTGCATGATTGGCAGATCACTTGCTTAGGTAATTGAGTCAATCATGAGATGTCAAGTACCACACCAAATGTTGTTTTTGCACTAGATGCAATAAATTTATATTAATCCAATCCTGAAGAAACATAAGGAAGCAGTTTAAGAACATAAGTGCATGTTCTGCGGATTTGATGACGGCAGCCTCCTTCGGGAGACGGTTATCATTCCAGGCTTCAAAGGTGACAAGATGACAGAGTGATTGTCAGAGTTATAGTTTTCCCTCTGACAAGGGACAGTATTATGGACAGGTGGTCCAAGAGGATACTGTGGGAGGCATGGTGCGCGATACTGATTAGATTCAGTTATCAATATAGTCTAAGAAGTTTGGATTTGGAGTTCATTTATGAACTAGGTCCCATCAGATATCCAGACATATTCTAAGACACCTATTACTCGATTCTGGAGATGGTTTTCTCCGCGAACTTGAGATTAAGAGAGACATAGAAAGAAACATCAGGGCGGATCCACTCACTGAGGCTATTTCTCGAACACAAGAGTTTTACAAACTAGCTTTGTGAAACTGATTAGTAGAGGAGTTGGGTGTTCGGTATCACACGGGCTGTGAGTATGCGACATCGCAATAATTAGCCTTAAGTGCAAGTGGGAGATTGTTGGATATAGTGCCCTCAAAGTCAATTATTGGATCGCAGATACGTGATTGCAATGATTGAGGGAGGACCTATACCGATATAACAGTCTTGCTCGAGATGATAGTATGTTATCTGGTTTGTCTTTATCATCGTATACATGCTTTAGTTCATTATTGCATGTTGATAAAGCCCATAGGATTCTTACTTGACTGCCAGCAGTATGATGGCGATCATATACGTGGGAGCTGGGGTCTATAAGCACATCCTTAAAGTGTCCCTAGCCGTGGGAGTTTCGAGACAGGGTATCGATACTCCAGAGTAGACTAGTGTATACAGTCGAGACCCTGACGAGGGGCGATGGCCGGTCTCACAAGCCATTGGTGTCAGTTGGTTCACCTAAGATGTATACAAGTGCTCATTGCGTTATGAGTACACCGGACAGGACTCGACGGGAACATGCTAGTTGGTATTATACATATCGTCAGATAGCAGTTCCCTGGTGACATGTGTACAGGTTAGTTTGTCGACCTGAGATCGTCATTTGTCTTGTGTGAGTTCCCACTGTGCTTTGATTACTACCCTACCACGCTCAAAGGAGACGTGCAAACAGGTTTTAGTTGGGTACAGTCCCGAGCCACATGGTGGCAGTGGGCGGATCGTCGGGGATTCGTCTCTCCCGGTATTGGGGGTTGATGTCGCACAGTGCATGGGTGGCCATCACTAGAAATCCTCGGCCGAGGTAGTGGAGAATTACTGATTTGGATCAGTAGTTTCTCAGGAGGTGATGGGCTTCATACCGACACGAATTATTGCGTTATTAGGGGTCTGACTTTATCCACCCCCTAGACTCAATATGCGATACTCTTAGACGAACGGACCGGACTGTATGGATATTGTCACTGTCAGGCTCAGTAGGGTTTCTGGATGAGTTCGCTTGTTAGCTTCTTTTCCAATCAATACATAGGCAACCATTACGTACAGTTCGTACCTCTGACGTGCTAGTGGTTATACCCAGTGCCAGTGTGTTGATGAGTCATTAGAGTCCCCCACAGATAGTTTCCCAAGTTCGGGCAAAACGTTGTAGAGGCCGTATGGTTTTATGGCAGGGTTCGGAAAATGCACGTGCGTTTACGCACGTGTCATATTTCGGACAGATAATACTTGTGGGCTTTGGTTTAAGCCGGATCCAAGTATTATACTGTGTAGATATAATATCTCTGTCTCAGTTGCATTTGTATTCGGTCGTAATACAAATGCGGGTACGTTTATACTGATACGGGGTTATCCTGAAATTCATTTCAGGATCACTTTTGGAAGTTGCCAGTTTCCAGTTTTCCATCGCCCGCTTTTAACATTCGGTTAAATGCGGATTTATCTTTTCGTCACTTGGGTGAGTCATGAGGGTGATGTGTGTGGAAGCTTCTAGAAGAGGTGACTAGGATTAGCGAGTCACTTATTGCATTTAATGATTTGGTGATGTGTTTTCATGACTCATTGTTGCATTAATTATATGTTGCAAGGTGTTTAGGTGACTCATTCTTTTGATGATTGATCTTTATCATATGGTTACCACTCCTTGCTCCTACACTCACCTCCCTCCCCTCTTGATAATGGTCGGCCCCTCTTAGAAATTCAAGATGGTTGTTGATTTGAAAAAGATTATAGTTTTGGATTCATGGAAATTAGATAGCCTCATTTCTCATTTCACCCGATCCAAAAGGCAACTTCATTAACCGTTCGTCCATGGCTTTGGACTAAGTGAGACAAAGTGTTCTACTCACTCTCTAAATCAATCTTGGTCATCTCTTTTAGCAAACTTGATGACCGAGTTGCCTCGGTTCAGAGGCGGGAGCCCGTTTAAAGATCCGTCGACGTGGTGCCATCTGGACGAGGAGACTGGAGATTCAGGAGATCGGAGCAGCCGCAACAAAGCGTGGGATGATGGTTGAAGACCGAAGGACTCGGATCGTTCGGTATAACATTTCTACCCACTCTATAGTTTGTTAGTGTAGCTTTAATGGCAGATCCGGGTTATAGTACACGATAGCGCCAGTTGTAAAAGTTTTTGTTCCGCGTTTGGCGTCTGTTAGACGGCCGGGGCGCTACCGTGGACTTACAAAAATCCCAGCTCTACCTCAACATTCGTCTCGATACAACAGACGAGATGTCACAACAATGTCCTTCCTCCAACGGGATTCGGACATGACAAAGCAAACGAAGCGAAAGCCAAATTCCTAGCTTCAAAGTCTTGACGGCAAGTCATATAAAACCGGAAAGACAATCGGAGATCATCTAGCACCAATGCAGAGTGGTCACCACCTCGACGTTCGTCTCAATATAGCAGACGCAACATTACCAAACGGAGCCACGGCAAAATCCCTTATTCTAAACCTCGACGGTTCACCAACAACCTAGAGACAACCGCGACATTCGTCTCGATATAGAGGACGCAATGCCAGCAAACGAAGAGAAGGCCAAATTTCTAGCTTCACGGTCTTAACGGCAAGTCATATAAAGCCTGAAAGACAATCGGAGATCATCTTACACCAACGCGGAATGGTCACCACCTCGACAATCGTCTCGATACAGCAGACGAGATGTTGACAACAGCGTTCTTCCTCCAACAGGATTTAGACGCGACAATCAAACAGCGGAGCCACGGCAAAGTCCCTAGTTCTAAACCCCGATGGTTCACCAACAACCTAGAGACAACCGCGACGTTCGTCTCGATATAGAGGACGTAATGTCAGCAAACGAAGCAAAGGCTAAATTCCTAGCTTTAGGGTCTTAACGGCAAGTCATATAAAGCCTGAAAGACTACCGAAGATCATCCCACACCGGCGCAGAGTGGTTATGACTGATCGGGGCTCTCCAAAATGAGCCTAACCTCAAGTAAAAACTGACATGGAATATCCCTACACTTGCCCTTTCGACGGTAATATTACCTGGAAGATTACTTGAAGATGTCTTGTCCAGCCCCCGAAGGGATCAGAGACACGACAATCGCAAGGCTACTCGAACAGCAAGATTGCATATCGAGGAATATATCAGCTAACGCGACGGTACGACGGCCAAAACCCTAAGTACCACAGAACCCTAGCGGACCTCTGTCGCAAAGAGCAGAGGTTAACTGTGACGTTAGGATATTCTTGCGAGGAGCTCTCGCTTCGGCTCGACTCGTGAGGAAAAGCCTTAGGCAGCGGGGATTAAAAAAAACCTGTTTCCTAAGCACCGGGACCCTGCAAGTCGGTCCAAAATGGACTCTTGCATACTATTCACGGGTCACACTCTCCAAAGTCGAATCTCGACAAGGAGGGAAACAACCGCTTACGAGTCCTCTCGACTCGTAAGAGGGAAAATTCTCTTATAAGATCCTTACGACTTATAAGAGAAAACGTACTTAGGAATCCTCACGATTCCTAAGGAGAAAATACACCTACGAGATCCTCTCGATCCGTAGGGAGAAAATTCTTTATGAGACCCTCACGGCTCATAGAATTGAAAAGTCTTAGGCAGCAGATCTGAACCTGCGGCCTAAGCCATCGCTGCCTCTTGAAGAAGCCAATACAGGATGCTCGCTCTATCATCCGTCAACCATGTTTACTAAGGCAGCATACTGATAATAAAAGAAAGAAGAAAGCGACAGAAAGAACATCCGATTTGCATTTGATCAAGCGTTCGAGACACACTCATTCATGCATGAGCAAAAGACCCAGAACGAGAAATAAGACAAGCTGAAATAAAAAAATTTCCGTTCATATTGCCAAGGGTTCTTACAATCATACAGAAATAAACAAAGGCATTATTCAAATAATTACAACGGTATAACCTCAGATCCAGGGCACGGATTAAGGAATTCAAAAGTAATGCCATCTAGAGTCTTTCTGGCCTTTCTGATTATTCTCGTGCGTAGCCTTTCATGCTCACGTGTGTCAAGGTCTTCAGCAAGGCCCCCCATCCTTCGATAAGCAGCAATTATCGTTGTCTGTTGAAAAATTTGATGCAGAATGTCGATGAGGCTATTTCGCCGTTTCTTCGAGATTAGCCCCGACAGGTACACTGAATGCACCTTGTCTTCGGCATCATCCAGCGCATTAAGCGGCATGGCCTTGTGAAACCCCGGAAGTGCTCTCCAAATTGCTCCCAGCACGACTTTCAAGAGAGCAGAACGGCGAGGAAGCAGCCAACCAACGCGTGCATTCAGACGACCCATAACCTCCGCACACTGGGCATCTGTAAACTCTTGGTTTTGTTGACGGCCCTGTACGCGGATATCTTCGTAAGAGATGAATTCGTGCAGATTGTATAGATGAACAGCCATAATTCCTGAAGGAAACATCATTGGAAAATTAGCAATAAAAAAACATAGGGGGTTAAACTCCTCGAGAGCAATGCTCTGCAGACAAAGTGACACTTGTCAAAATCAATTATAAGGAGAATTTGAAGAAAATCCCCCAAGAACATGAAGAGCTCTGCTTTAAAAAGATGATATAATTCATCAAAAATAAAATTCCATCTTAAAACCTCCAAGATCCATGAAAAACTCTTAAGAGTTCTTCTATATGATTTGGAAGGAGCAAAGCTCCATTAATGAATTAAGAGAATACAAGGAAAATCTTTTAGAGAGCAGAGCTCTATTAATGGAACCCTAATAGGGTCCCCTTTAGTTCTCTTTAGATCCCTTTAGACCTATAGAGCAAAGCTCTGCTAAGTGAAACCCTAAATGAGTTTTCTTTAGATCAGGGATCTATTGAGAGAAAGGCTCTGTCAATGAAAATTAATTTAATTTAATTTTAATTTTAATTTTTACCTAAAAGTTTTAAGAGTTTAACTCTTGGAGTTCTTGAAAATAAATAGCAGGGCTCTGAGATTCTGAAAGTAAAAATTTTGAAGATGATAATCATCTGTTGAGGGACCAAAGGTCCTATTTATAGGCATTGAGAACCCTTTCAACTTCCAAAAGTTGCCGCAACGGTTGGAATTCTGCCACCGCTGGCTCACGTTTGGGGCCACGTAAGCGCAACGGTGGGGGGGCATTTGTTTACCCAAATCAAAGCAAAGCTCTGTTCAAATTCTAAGGCGGGAAATGAAGCAACGCTTCTGTTTCCCCCATTCAGAGCAAAGCTCTACCTTGAAAGTTTAAATTTTAATAGATTGAAGCAACACTTCAGATTCCTTGCGCTATACGTAGAGCGCCACGTGTCAGAATCAGACACGCCAGCGCAGCGCCTGGGGCAGCGCATCCAATTAGAGCAAGGCTCTGTTTAAGATTCAAATTTTAAATAAAGGAAGCAACGCTTCAGGCCACTTGCGCTCTGCGCTGCGCGACACATGTCAGCGCAGATGCGCAGTTGCGCCGCGCTCTGCGCTGCGCAACACGTGTCAGCGCAGTTGCGCTGCGCTCTGCGCTGCGCGACACGTGTCAGCGCAGTTGCGCTAGCGCAGTGCGCTGCTCGACACGTGTCAAGCGTAGGTGCGCTTGCGCCAAACAGAGAAATTCCAGAAAGATCTTTCTGATCTTATTAAAACAATAAGATTCTTTTCTGTAAAACATAAGCTCTTGGATCAAAGATCCAACGGTGGGGAAAAATACCTAAATCACTCAGAGAAAGATCTCTTTAACTAATTTAACAAATCTATTGGCACTATATAAAGGCCCTTAGACTCCAAATCTAAAAGACAGAGAAAAAGATAGAGAACTCCTCTAAAATTTTGAGAAGAAACTCAGATAGATAAAAAGGTAAAAACCTTTGAATAAAAAGAAGAATTTTCTTCTATAAAGATCAATGATCTAAGAACAAGATCAAGATCTTCAATTAAAAAGGAAAAAAATATAAAAAAGATCCAATCACAAAAAGATTAAAAGAAGTTTTACTTCACAGATCATTTGATCTACATAAAGGCATTGCCTTTTGATGAACCATTGGTTCTGGAATCTTAAAAGATTCTTTTCTTTAATCCAAAATTGGATCAAGATATTAAACAGTGCCCTGCACTTGTAAAATTTGCACTGTTGCGCTCTTGGGTTGGCGCAAGCCACCGGAGGGCGCCACGTGTCAGCCCTAGAAAAAACTGCGCTATGCGCTTCTAAAACAGAGCACTGCTCTCATAAATTGGCGCACTGCACCAGAGCGCGCCACGTGTCAGCATTGCAACAGCGCAGCGCACTGCGCTTGCGCTCACCAGAGCGTGACACGTGTCACCTCCATATGCGCAAAGCGCCTGACAAGCCACGTGGCACATTGTCAGAAGAGTTAATGCTTTGCATTATTTAAAAGAGGGACAGAGCCCAATTAAAAAGGCTTAACAGGCCTGATAAAGATGCTGTGCATCATTTAACAAAGGGTAGAGCCCAAGTAAAGGCCTAACAGGCCAACTGCAATAAAAATGTTGAATATTTTCAACTGGACTTAGCCCAATCATGGCCGTAAGTCCTCAAATTAAATTGACTGAGAACGACTGCTCTCTCAAATCGAATTACATCCGGTTCAAGGTTACATCTCTGAACTCCTCTGATATTTGTCGTTGTAATCCTTCAACGTCGTCAGAGAGGTAACGGGTCCCGGCAACTACACATTGCTACGGACTTAAGCGTCCTTAAACCTATGGACTTAAGCGTCCTTAAACCAACATATAGACTTAAGCGTCCTTAAACCAACTCATGGACTTAAGCGTCTTTAAACTCACGGACTTAAGCGTCCTTAAACCAATGGACTACCATGTCCCTAAACTGGCGATGGACCACTATGTCCCTAAACTGGAACAATAGAGCCCCCAAATGCTCTTTTGTCGAATCTAAACGATCCCGTTTAAGTTGATCTTAGCCTCAAATATGGCTAACGTATCCTTAAACCTTCAAACAGATTTTAGTCCCAAAGTGGACTATAGATCCCCCAATCAACTTTGGTTCAAGGGTACATCTCTGAACTCCTCTGACATCTGTCGTTGTAATCCTTCAACGTCGTCAGAGAGGTGATGGGTACCGACGGCCATACATGCGACGGACCACTATGTCCCTAAACTGGAATAATAGAGCCCCCAAATGCTCTCTTGTTGGATCTAAACGATCCTGTTAAGTTGATCTTAGTCTCAAATCAGATAACGTATCCTTAACGAACGTTTAAGTTGATCTTAGCCTCAAATATGGCTAACGTATCCTTAAACCAAAACACCAAACCCAAATCTAAGTAAATACGGATTTGGACTAATCCACGTCCTACGGGCGACGACATAAATTAGTCTCCGTATACAATCCACGGGTAACCACAAATAAAACAAACACACACGACACGAAGCGAAATTCTGGAGAAGGAGAAAGTTGTTGCCGCTATGCGGTAGCGTAATTAACTGCAGGGGCTTACGCCTGCAGGGAAGAGCGTCCCCACAATAAAAAAAACCCCTCAAGTGAGGGGGAATCTGACGAAGTCTGCTACATCGGCCGCATCCGTCTAAACCTCTGATACACGGTGCTATAAATCAACTTGGCATCTTCGGAGAAATGGACGGATAAAAACAAATAGCATCTGCCCCGAATCTTAGGCAAGATGTCTTCACGTCGCGCCGTCTTTCGGAGGGGAACAACCCCAAAACTTCACTTCTTCAAGCCAAAACTCGCACTTGCTCATCTTTGCATACAATCTTCCTTGCCTCAATGTCTGCAGTGTGATCTTCAAGTGTTCCGCATGCTCTTCAATGCTCCTCGAGTAGACCAGAATATTATCGATGAATACCACTATAAATTGGTCCAAGAATGGTGAAAAGATTCAGTTCATCAAGTTCATAAATATCGCCGGTGCATTCGTTACTCCGAAGGGCATCACTAAATACTTGTAATGTCCATACCGAGTTCAGAACGCAGTCTTGCAAATATCTTCTGATTTAACTCAAACCTGATGATATCCGGACCGCAAATCCATCTTTGAGAATACCGCCGCGCCACTATGCTGCTCGAACAATTCGCCAATGCGAGGGTGTTCCCCTCCGAATGGCGGCCAAGACTAGACGTCTTGCCTGAGATTCGGGGCAGATGCTATTTGGTTTTATCCGTCTACCTCTCCGAAGATGCCAAGTTGATTTATGGCACCGTGTATCGGAGGTTTAGACGGATGCGGCCGATGTAGCAGACTTCATCAGATTCCTCCTCGTTAGAGGGGTTTTTGATTGTGGGGACGCTTTTCCCTACAGGCGCAAGCCCATGCAGTTAATTACGCTACCGCATCGCGGTAACAACTTTCTCCTTCTCCAGAATTTCAGTTCGTGTCGTGGGTGTTTGTTTTGTTTGTGGTTGCCCGTGGATTGTATACGGAGACTAATTTATGTCGTCACCCGTAGGACGTGGATTAGTCCAAATCCGTATTTTCTTAGATTTGGGTTTGGGGTTTTGGTTTAAGGATACGTTAGCCATATTTGAGGCTAAGATCAACTTAAACGTTTGTTAAGGATATGTTAGTCTAATATGAGACTAAGATCAACTTAACGGGATCGTTTAGATCCGAAAAGAGAGCATTTGGGGGCTCTATTGTTCCAGTTTAGGGACATAGTGGTCCATTGCCAGCTTAGGGACATGGTGGTCCAACATTCCCATTTTGGGGACGAATATTGGTTTAAGGACGCATTAGTCCATGAGTTTAAGGACCCTACAGTCCGTATTACCAGTTTAGGGACATAGTGGTCTAACATTCCCATTTTGGGGATGAATATTGGTTTAAGGACGCATTAGTCCATGAGTTTAAGGACCCCACAGTCCGTATTACCAGTTTAGGGACATGGTGGTCCAACATTCCCATTTTGGGGACGAATATTGGTTTAAGGACGCATTAGTCCATAAGTTTAAGGACCCCACAGTCCGTATTACCAGTTTAGGGACATGGTGGTCCCACATTCCCATTTTGGGGACGAATATTGGTTTAAGGACGCATTAGTCCATGAGTTTAAGGACCCCACAGTCCGTATTAATGTGTGGTTGTCGGGACCCGTCACCTCTCTGACGACGTTGAGGGATTACAACGACAGATATCAGAGGAGTTCGGAGATGTACCCTTGAACTGGATATAAATTGATTTGAGAGAGCAGTCGTGCTCGGTCAATTTAATTTGAGGACTTACGGCCAGAATTGGGCTAAGTCCAGTTGAAAATGTTCAACATTTTATTTGCATTTGGTCTGTTAGGCCTTTACTAGGGCTCTGCCCCTGTTTAATAATGCATAGCATTTGTCTTGGTCTGTTGGACCTTTTAATTGGGCTCTGCACTGCATTTTTATTAGGCCTTTTAATTGGGCTCTACCCTTTCTTAATAATGCGCAGCATTTAATAGTATGACAGTGCGCCACGTGGCACTTTGCGCTAATTGAGGAGCGCAAGGCGCAAACTGATGTGGAGGTGACATGTGTCGCGCTCTGGTGAGCGCAAGTCTGTTAGCACAGTGCGCTGCGCCAGTGCGCTGCTGACACGTGTCGCGCTCTGGTGACTTGCGCCAAACCAAGATAGCAGTGCTGTGTTTTTAGAAGCGTAAGGTGCAGTTGTTCTGTGATTGACACATGGCGCTCTCTGGTGGCTTGCGCCAATCCAAGGTGCACAACGGTGCAGATTTCAAAAGTGCAAGGCACTGTTTAATATCTTGATCAAATTTAGATCAAAGAAAACAAGTTTTTCTTGTTCCAGAGAGGTTCTACCTCAAATTTCAAGAACCAGTGGTTCATCAAAAGGCAATGCCTTTATATAGATCAAAAGATCTAATCATGAAGTAGATTACTTCTTTATTATTATTTTTTATTAAAGATCTTGATCTTGTTCTTAGATCATTGATCTTTTTAGAAGAAATTCTTCTTTTTTTCCAAAGGTTTTACCTTTTTTGTTTCTCTCTGAATTCTTCTCAAAGTTTTTGAGGAGGTCTCTGTATCTCTATTTCTGTGTGTTTTAGACTTGGAGTCTAGGTGCCTTTATATAGTGCCAATTGATTTGTTAAATCAGTTAAAGAGATCTTTCTCTGATTGATTTAGGGATGTTTCCCTGCCGTTGGATTTTTGATCCAAGGGCTCTGTTTTACAAAAGAGAATCTTATTGTTTTAATAAGATTTAAAAAGATCTTTCCAGAATTTTTCTGTTTAAATGCTGCCACAGCTGGCGCAAGCGTACTTGCGCTAGACACGTGTCGCGCAGCGCAGAGTGCAGCGCAACTGTGCTGACACGTGTCGCGCAGCGCAGAGCGCAAGTCGCCTGAAGCGTTGCTTCCTTATATATATTTTTTATTTTAAAACAGAGCCTTGGCGTGTCAGCTTTTGACATGTGGCGCGTTGCACGCAGCGCAAGGAATCTGAAGCGTTGCTTCAATTTTTGAATTTTTTAAATTCAAACAGAGCTTTGCTCTGATTGGGGAAACAAATGCCCCCCACCGTTGCGCTTACGTGGCGCTGTGAGTGCAGCGGTGGCAAGATCCCAACCGTCAGATCAACTCAGGAGTTGAAGGGGCGCTTAAGCGCCTATAAATATGACCCTTGGTCCTCCACAGATGTGTATCATCTTCAAGATTTTGATTTTCAGAGCCTTACTCTTGCTTTCAAGAACTTCAGAGCCTTGCTCTCATTTCCAAAGTTAGAACTTTTTAGAAAAACTTTAGGTAAAAATCAATCTTAAATTAAATTAATTTTAATTAATAGAGCCTTACTCTCATAGATCTTTTGATCTAAAGAAAACCCCTTTGGGGTTTTACCAACAGAGCCTTGCTCTCAAGAATCCATAGATCTAAAGAGATCTTGTTTCAGTATTTTTAACCCATGAACAGAGCTTTGCTCATGGACAAAATATAGATTTTTTTGATCTAAAAATGAAGAACTCTTAAGAGTTTTCATGGATCTTTAAGATCCTAAATTTTTTAATTAATAATAATTAATTAAATTTTTTTTTAGAAATTAATTTTCCTTTGATGGATATTTCCATCATTGTCACAGAGCTAGGCTCTTTAAATTTTTTAAGGAATTTTATTCTCTTGAGACCAGAGTTTGACAAGTGTCACTCCGTGACAGAGCTTTGCTCTGAAAAGGGAGATTTTCTCCTTGTCTCTAGGGATTTCTCATTTAATGAGAATATTCTTTTGAGGATCTCCTCATTAATTGACAGTCCCATCCAATGATAGGGCTGTCTTATTAACTGATGCATTGTCATCTGGATTTTGTGGGTCCACTTTTGGTCCCCTTCCCACTGCATTGCAGTATGGTACAAATTTTTAAAGTACCAAGTGTCAGAATTTAAATTATAGCACTGACGGTTGACTTTTGTCCTCCTTCTTTTTGCAGGTAACATGTTTTTCGATATCTCGTTCACATTCGTTCGCTCGGAGGGAGGATTCCCTGGACCACCCGTAGATCGGGAGGTCTTAGCTTTGATCAGAGACCATGATCCGGAACATAAGAATCTTCACCTTTGGGGATCATGGTACAATCAGATTATCAGGAGTCGACAAAGCTTTTCTTGCGCGACGCCTTCGGAGCCTATCACGGCGATACATTACGCCAACTCTCCCCCGGTGAAGTATGCCGTGGAGATGGTCGATTGGACTTCAGAGGGCCTTCTTCATCCTTCTATAGATGCAATTCCCGTTCAGACTCCCATGGTTTTGGATATCTTGGGATGCCGTATTTGTCAAGGCGAGGCGCGACCCTGGGGGCAACCATATAATATAGGTCTGATCCCCCGTCATCCGATCGGTTATCTGCCGTGGGCTCGCTACATCTTGTCAGTAAAGAAGTCGCAGTTGATGAGGCTTGGGTTGTATACCGCTGTTTATGCTTCCCTTTTCCAATATCCTACGCTCCCTACCTGGTGGGTTAAGGCTTTTTTGGAGCAATGGAATATCCCTACTCACACTTTCCTTGCATTAGACCGGGAAGTGTCGATTTCTTTAGAGGAGTTCACAGAAGTCTCCGGCTTACCGGTCATAGGGGAGCATTACGAGGAGCCGCTTCCTACGGACGAATATGTGTTCGGTGCTAAGCCAGTGATAATGGGTCTTACTCCAGCGAATGCCATTCAACCCCAATTTCCTAGTTTGATCAAAGTGTTAAATATCTACGAGGGCCTTTTTATTGAATCTCGGAGCCGCGGGGTTAGTTTCGAGGATTTTATCGCTCGCTTCCTTCACCCAAATGTCCTCTCGGCGGAAGCTGCTAAGTTCTCCACACTTGATGACCCTTTCGGTTTAGGTTTGGACAACCTGCCCGCGACGGAGATAGATCAGAAAGGTTTCTTCCTTCCTAACTCCCCGGTTGTCCCTTTTTCGGAGGTTGCAGTCCCTGGGATGGATGAGGAAGCATTCTTCTTAGGATTTCTTGGGCTATGGCTGGGCTGGTTTGCGCTCCCGATGCACCTTCGCCGTATGAGGCCATCTGTCTTTTACCCAGCTCACCGGATGACCATTGGGGTAAAAGTGGCCGTCGGGATCACCGGATTAGCACACCTGTATCACGACCTTAGTCAAGCGGCGGATGCTAATGAACCTGGAGTACCGCACGTGATATTCTCGATGCATTACTTCATATCATGGCTTGAGCTACATACACTTGGCATTTTTGGTATGCACAAAAGGCCTTCGTTCTACGACAGGTGTAGCTTCCCTCGAATTATGCGATTGGTCGGCGCCTCAATTGTAACTCCATCGCCACGGAATGCCAGAGGTTTGCTCCTTCGTCCCCGCACAGTTGGAGACGAGATGTCCTTCACTGACAAAGTGTTAACCATTGGAAAGGCGTCTACTACTACAGTGCGACCATTGCAAGATATTTTCAAAGATGGGGCCTCAGTTCTGACAGCCCGGGAGACCCTCCATTTATATTCCATTAGACCGAGTTTCCTGGTGTTTAGGCAAAATGATGCGGCACTTTTCATGAGATACAACCCGCATCGTTTTGCCCAGCAACTGAGCTACAATCAAGGGGTGCCGTTGGAGGCTTTCTTGCTGGAACCTGCTGCCACTGAAGAAGGGATGCGGAGCGCGCTGCATCACTTCATGCGTTTGAATACGGGCTCTCATTTTTTCATCAGCGAGCCGGCTTGCGCCCCACAGATCCTTAATACATATACGGCGTGGTACCAGCATTCGACGAGTGCTGTTATTAAGGAAGAAAGGCGATTGTTGGTTGACCGCAAGGGTGTGCCTCCCGGCAGCGACCGCAAAGCTCCCCTGAAGCCAAGGACCCCTGTAGTTCCTCCGCTAAGAGATGCTGGAGCTGAACCACCGCGCGTGCTGAGCCCTCCGCGCGGATTGTCGCCTCGTGATACCGTGGACGTGCGCCCAGTGCCCCGTGCTTCAGTGGAGATGGTGAATGTAGTTTCGCCCGAGTCTGGTGTGGGCTCGGACATCGGAACCATCCGTCTTAAGGTGGCTGCGAAGCGTAAGATGATTTTGGCGGCGACCGGGGTCCGCGCGCAGAAGAGGAAGAAGAAGTTTGTTCTTTCTCTTGATGCCATCCTTGGCTTAGAGCCTCAGGCCCCTCTCACCGAAGGCCTAAGCGAGTACAGGAGCAACAAGGGTTTCTTCGTAGATCCAGCAGACACCGATATGGCGGCCGCCATCGCGGCTTCTGAGCGATCGGCAAGGCTTGAAGCGTGGTTGGCCAAACTCGCGCAATCGGGTAACGACTAGTTGTATTCTTCCGTGATTGCATCGTACTTTTATCATTGTGTTTGACTAATGCTTTTCCCTCTTTTTTTTAACAGGCATTACCACCGAAGAAGCTATCGCTGCTTCCCTCAAAACTTTCCAGGAGGAGGAAAGGAAACACGCTCTGTCGGGCGTTGGTATGTCTCGGCTCACTGAGTCTTTATTCTCTTTTTTTATAGCCAACCTAATCTTCTCTTTGTCTCTTTGCAGGGGCCGCGGGATCTACTGCGCGAGCTGGTGCGGAGACTTTTCCTGGGCCAGCTACTGAAGTCCCGACCTCTTCGAGGCTGCTGCGAGAGACCCAACTCAAAAAGCCGATGAGGGATGCCTTGAAGGCTCTGGAGGCAACTCTAAACGCGGACGGCGACGCCTTGTTGGAGGCTTCCAAGAGGTCCATCATAACGGCCCGAGAGGAGAGAAAGCGCTTGAGGCGCGAGGCGAAGGAGTGCAGAGCTGCTTTGGCCATGGGAGCGGGCCTAAGCGCCGTTATTCCCGTTGCTTCTCCTTCCGAGGAGCCCCCGGTCGCCTTGTCTACTGCTCATAGACAGGCGGTGTGTGCAGTTCGGGAGGCCAACGATCGATCCACCTCAGGTAATGTGTCTTTCGAGACTTTGTTGTAAGAATTGTAAACCTATAAGTTCTTATATATCTTGTCCTGCAGGGCCAAGTCCAACCGAAGGGGCGGCGGAAACCGTCGAGCCTGAGGGGACGGTAGAGAAGGTAGCAGCCGAAACTGAGCCGACGGTAGGCGGTGCGGCCGTAGTTGCCGAGCCCGAGCTAGTGGCTGACGAAACGGTCACGCCTACTATGCCTAAGAAGGTTGCCGATGCCGAGCCCGAGGTAGCGGCGGATGAGACGGCTGCTACAGCCGGGTCTGGGGCAGCAGCGGATGGAGCAGTTGAGACCAATGACCCTATGGCAACGGTGGACGAGACAACCGTGACCGTTGAGCCCGAGGGAGTAGTGGGTGAGATGGGCATGATTCCCGAGGACGAGCCGGCCGCTCTTTCTCAAGAGTCTGGCAATGTTCCGATCATTGCTCACCCCTCCTACGGTCCTCCGCCGTCTCCTGGCCTCGCGAGCACGACGACGGCTCCTGTAGAGTCTGGTGATGAGGCTTCGGGAGGTGGACTCCTGTCAATGGAGGGAGACGCCGCCGTTTCGGCTGGATCATCATCAGGTAAATTTCGGGTTACCGTTCTTCTTTTATTCTGCAACCTTTCCTGACACGTTTATCTTTGTTTTTAACGCAGGTGCGGCCAGTGCTGATGCTCCATTGCTCGAGGGAGCGCCGTCAGTTACTGCCTAGACGGTGGCTACTTCTCTACCTTCTCTCGCGCCATCGCAAATGTTGGAAGGTATGGATTTTTAACCCATTAGTTTTATCTTTCGGCCGCATAATTTATGTACTAATGTCGTACTATTGCATCTTTGCAAGTGTTCTTTTTTATCACCTCTACTAGGTGCTGCACCCACACTTCTCCTTCCCGTCGGAGCTTGCTTCCTCTAGCGGCGCTGGTGAGTATGGTTTTCAATTAATACCCTTCCTTTTTTCAGTGATGGAATTATTTCTGATTCTTCCCTGCCTTGATTGCAGTGTTATAGATCGAATAAGGAGATAAGGGATCGGTTGCGCCACCGGTCCTCCCAGCTTTGCCGCCTGCTACAGCTGGTATAGTAAACTCCCTCATTGATAACTTTCTTATATTTTTTGAACCGTTATCTGATTGTGTTTTGTTTTTTCAGCTGTCATTCTGGTTCCGGCCCCCTTTGAGCCTCACATCATAATGCCGGCATGCCCCTTCTTGAGACGTCCATCTTCAAAGGGTGCTGCGATGAGTTTGGGCATACTGAGCGGTATGTCGAAGAGCTTGACGCAGACGTTCCCCCATCTGCCGCAGGTTTCGCTGCGGAGGTTAATCCGATGCTGGCGACACTTGTAAATTTTCATAATGAAGGCATCGTCGAGTCTTGGGTTAATCACTACAGGGAGATCGAGGCCCGCCTGCATCAGCTGGAGTCTATAAGTCCTGCCCCCGAGATCTTGGCCGCGAGCACTCAACGGGCGGCATGGATCGAGCAAAGCGCTCCTTACTTTCGCCATCTCGAACAAGAAGTTGCTTTAAGGCGTAAGGAGCGCGGCGAGACTTCGAGCAAATCTGCCCAACTGCATGCTCAGGTGGATGCAAACGCTGCACAGCTGAAGGTTATCTTTGAAGGCCTTCTACGATGCATCTCCGAAGGGTTAACACTGAGGCAGCAGCTTGACGTCGTCGAGCGGGATGCACCAAATCAGGAGGCAGCCCAGCAGGCAGTTGAGGAGCAACTTTCATCCTACCTGCAGCAGCGGGCCCAGGTGGAAGCAGAAGAACCCGCGGCAGCCGCTCAGGAGGAGGCGTTGAAGGAAGCGCGAGAGCAGCTCGCGGATTTGTTGAAGACGCTTCTTTCTCCATGACCATTTTGCATCATTTGTACTTGTAAATAAAAATGTATTTGTTTCTTTTATTCTTTAACACAATGTATCTTGTACTCAATCAAATTTATGAATAAAAGATATACATTCTTCATAATGTCTTGTGTCATCGCTCCGCTTTCTTCTTTCTTTTATTATCAGCATGTTACCTTAGTAAGCATGGTCGACAGATGATGGAGCGAGCATCCTGTCTTGGCTTCTTCAAGAGGCAGTGATGGCTTAGGTGGCAGGTTCAGATCCGCTACCTATGACTTTTCAATTCTATGAGCCGTGAGGGTCTCATAGAGACTTTTCTCCCTACGGATCGAGAGGATCTCGTAGGTGTATTTTCTCCTTAGGAATCGTAAGGATTCATAAGTGCGTTTTCTCTTATAATTCGTAAGGATCTTATAAAAGGATTTTCCCTCTTACGGGTCGAGAGGACCCGTAAGCGGTTGTTTCCTTCCTTGTCGAGATTCGACTTTGGAGAGTGTGACCCGTGAATAGTATGCAAGAGTCCATTTGGACCGACTTGCATGGTCCCAGTGCTTAGGAAACAGGTTTTTTGTTAATCCCCGCTGCCTAAGGCTTTTCCTCACGAGTCGAAACATATCGAGTAGTTCTCGTAAATACACTAATTTCCTCACGAGTCGAGACGAATCGAGCATTTCTCGTAAGAGTATCCTAACGTCACAGTTAAGCTCTGCTCTTTACGACAAAGGTCCGTTAGGGTCTGTGGTACCTAGGGTTTTGTCCGTCGTACCGTCGCGTTGGCTGATGTATTCCTCGGTAGGCAATCTTGCTGTTCGAGTAGCCTTGCGAATGTCGTATCTCTGATCCCTTCAGGGGTTGGACAATACGTCTTCAAGTAATCTTCCAGGTAATATTACCGTCGAAAGAGCAAGCGTAGGGATATTCCATGTCACTTTTTACTTGAGGTTAGGCTCATTTTGGAGAGCCCCGATGAGTCATAACCACTCCGCGCTGGTGTGGGATGATCTCCGATAGTCTTTCAGACTTTATATGACTTGCCGTTAAGACCCTGAAGCTAGGAATTTGGCCTTTGCTTCGTTTGCTAGCATTGCGTCCTCTATAT
Source organism: Agapanthus africanus (assembly GCA_030015575.1). Classification (NCBI taxonomy): domain Eukaryota; kingdom Viridiplantae; phylum Streptophyta; class Magnoliopsida; order Asparagales; family Amaryllidaceae; genus Agapanthus; species Agapanthus africanus. Next base: position 308,355,513 of record CM057339.1, read on the forward strand.
CGAGACGAATGTCGCTGTTGTCTCTAGGTTGCTGGTGAACCGTCGAAGTTTAGAACTAGGGATTTTGCCATGGCTCCTTTTGATGATGTTGCGTTGTTGTGTCGAGACGAACGTCGAGGTGGTGACCACTCCGCACTGGTGTGAGATGATCTCCGATTGTCTTTCAGGCTTTATATGACTTACCGTCAAGACCATGAAGCTAGGAATTTGGCCTTCGCTTCGTTTGTTGACATTGTGTCTGCAATATTGCAATAAATGTCGAGGTTGTCTCTAGGTTATCTATGAACCGTCGAGACTTGGCTTCGCTTTCTGGTGGAGCCTGTTGGGAAGGTATGGTTCCCTCTTTGTTTGTGCCCCTGGATTGTATACAGGGATCGATGTGATCTCACCTGTAGGGCATAAATTTCATTATATATATTTTTCATTTTATTTCTTTCCGCGATGCTCTATCATTTCAGCTTTTATATCGCAAAGGCCGCGATTGCCCAATCATTTCGGCTATTTTTCGCGGTGCCCAATCGTTTCGGCTATTTATTTCATTATTTACTCGCTGCTTTTTATTGCGAGTTGCCCAATCATTTCGGCTATTTATCTTATTTTCACTCGCTGCTTTTTATTGCGAGTTGCCCAATCATTTCGGCTATTTTGCATGCATGCATTTTTACTTGCTGATTTTGTTGCAAGTTGCCCCATCATTTCGGCTATTTCGTATGCACGTGTGGCTTGCTGGCTTTTCGCTGTAAGCCTGGAATTGGACGCCGACTTCGGCATCAGCACCGCTACAATTGGGATGTTGCCAGGAGCGAATCATTATTTGCCTCTGTCGATGTTGAACAAAGGTGGCTTAGTAAATAGGGTTAGGATCCCGTCGACTAAGGCTTTTAACTTCATGAGCCGTAAGGGTCTCACAAAGGTATTTCTCCCTACAAGTCGTGAGGATCTCGTAGGTGCGTTTTCTCCCTAGGAATCGTGAGGATTCCTAAGTGCATGTTCCTCTGTAAGTCGTAAGGATCTTACAAAAGGGTTTTCTCCTTATAAGTCGAGAGGACTTACAAGGGTTGTTCACCATATGGATATATCCTTAGTCACGGGTGGGACTTTGTTAGGGAAATGTTTATTCGTGCCCTGGATTGTATACAAGGGTCAGTATGAGCCGCTTGTAGGGCATGATCGAAGGTTGTGGGGGTTGCTTAAGAATAGGTTCAGGTTTCTGTAACTTAAGACTTTCAAATCTTATGAGCCGTAAGGGTCCCATAAGAGAGTTCTCCTTACGAGTCGTGAGGATCTCGCAAGTGTAATTTCTCTTTAGGAATCGTGGGGATCCCTAAGTGTGTTGCTCCCTTATGAGTCATAAAGATCTCACGTGGGTGGTTTCTCTTTACAAGGTCGAGAGGACCCTGTAAGCGTCTTTTAACGAGATTGTGCCATTTCGGGTTTTCACAAACACTCGCCGGTAGCCCTGCTGTTTTTACTCACGGAGCCCTTTCGGGTTTTCATCCGTGCCCATTTTGCTTATGGACATACCGTTTTTCTTCTTCTTTTTTTCTTCTTTTTTCTTACGAGGTCGCGCCCTTTCGGGTTTTCACAAACACTCGCCGGTAGCCTTGTTGTTTTTACTCACGGAGTCCTTTCGGGTTTTCATCCATGCCCATTTTGCTTATGGACATACCGTTTTTTTTATCACGTCAGCCTGAGGATGCTGCGGTAGTAGTTTAAAGACGTTTCGGTCATAAGTCAACGCACGATTACGCAGCTATAATTTGTCACAAATCTTCGCATGTTCTGTGCCGGAGGTGGATTCCTTGAAGAGAGGACCGAGGGCGATTTCTTCGTCAGAGTCGCTTCCAAAGGTGATAACTTGCGATCCCTTGGTGTCGGCTATGTGACAGTTGCCAGCAGCTCTTTCGCGCTCATCTTTCATGCTTTTCCGTTCCCGACGAGCCTTGCGATTCACTCATTGAACGTGTCGTCGATGGGCAACATATCCCTGCCACCAGTTTTTAAAGGCTATGCACTCCTCGGTAGGGTGCGCAATCCTCTGATGGTATAGGCAGAAGTTAGGATGTATTTCTGCTGCATCAAGACATATATTGCCAGGGGAGTTTCCTTTGAGAGAGGGCAACTTCATTCCTATTGCTAGGGCCCTAGTGAATTGATTCCTTACTTTAAGCTTGCTTTTGCTGGTGATAGGGATGCTTTGCTCCATTCGAGGCGTCTCGACCTTTTCCTCCAGTCGTTGGCGTTTGGTCTTTTCAAAAATAGCCAGTTCACGCTCTCGATTGGCTTTGCTTTTCTGACGGACCTCGTTTAGGAATGCATCAATCACTTTGTCTGATGGTCCTAGAAGTTCAGGCTCAGGATTTGCCCCCGGTTTCCCTGCGTCAGGAGTTTCTTCACTGTCTATCGACGAGTGAGAGATCACATGGCAACTTGCTACGTAATCCTCAGATTCGTTCGACGATTCTTCTCCATCAACTTCCTCCTGAAGGACGTGACTGAGGAACTCTTGGAGCGTGATGGGAGTCCGCGCTTTCTGGTTATACTCTTCCAGCGCGTCGATTTGTTTCTGCAGGTCCGTGCGCTTGTCGCCAGGCTTCACGGGCTTTTTGGATTTCTTCTTCTTTTTCGAAGATTTTGACGGCTGGGTGTGCGAGCTTTGGCTATCACTACTGATCTTTGCAGTTGGGAACGGCTTCAGCATCCCCTTGATGATCTCAGGTTCCAACGGGTTCTTCCATCTGATCGCCGGGTACGTCAGGAGATCACTCAGCATCCTTTTGGTTTTGGCGGATAGCACAACCTCCTATGGAGTTCCTTTTATAAGAGAGCACGATGCCCCCGGCGTGTCCACCTTTTTAGGAGCATGAGGTTGTGGCGGGCTCACCTTCCAATTTTCGGATAATGCGAATTTGCCTTGTTGGTATTGGTCCTCAATTCAGCCTTTGAAAACGAAGCAATCTTCGATTGGATGGCTTACCGCTTGGTGGTAAGGGCAATAATTAAGATCGTTGACATCGACTGGCTGCAACGGACGTTTTGTACACAGAAGATTGATGAGTCTGTTGCGCACTGTCAGCTCGAACAGTCTCCTTGTTTTATTCCGAGGAAACGAGTAAGGACATCCCAGTCTCTCCTCAAGGGATGGGCGTGGACGCACGTTGCTTTGGCGAACAACCGGCTTTGAGTTGCTCGGCTGTTGTTGAGTATTGGCGACGACGATCGCTTTCCCTTTTCCTTTCTCATTTCGAGAGTCTGGCTTTGGAGGGGATGACTTATGTCCTATCTGATCCATTTGTGCCAACTTGTCGATCAAGGCCTGGGATTTATGGATCATACATCCTGGCGGGTAACTGATTTGGTCATACCAGCCCGGGTAGGGTCGTCCGGTTCTAACAATTTGCCCAGCCGCTTCATTCGCCTGATAAGCTCGTATTTGCTGAGCTATATAGTCGTCTAGTGCAGCTTTGGGAATAGTTTCCTCCTTGGCTGCTGAAAGGGCCGGAGGATTAGATGCCTCCACTCCGTCGTCTCCAATAATGATCGGAGGGTCTTCAGCTGGAGGGTCCGGCTGTAACATCATCCCTACCATCTCTTGGAAGAGAAGCGCCATTTGCTTTATGTTAGCCGCTTGTTCTACGGCTTCTTTGTCTTTCTTTTCGAGGACTCTACGTAAGAAGTCAGCATCGGTTTCTTGCTCGTGACGCTGTTCTGATGATGCCTCCGGGCTTTCTTTTGGCCCGGTAAGTGCGGCCATTGCAGTCATCATTTCCTGAAGCTTCTGTTGCTGCTCCTGGGTTTTATCACGGATCGGGTGAGCGGTTGGTGACCCGTCGAAGCACGGCCTTCCTCCTTTCCGGAAGCCATATAAATAGTGTGCAAAACCATGCCCCCAGACTTGGGGAGTTTGTGTTCAGCGCTTTTACGGTTCACCATGTTCACAGGGGCTTTTTACGGCCTCCTTTTCTTTTGAGAGATTAACGTTGAAGGAGCCGTTGCATTGGGCACCCAGTGTTAGTTGTATGTATGCCCTAGAGGCCAGTATTGTACAGATGTTGTATATTATATTGGATGCTTGGACATATATAGAGATGACTTTCTTGCTCGATATGATAGCATGCTATCTGGTTGCTCTTTATCTTAACATGTACACTTGTCTCTTTAAACTGTCTTACAGTTACATGTTGGTAAAGCCCTTAGGATGTGTACTTGACTACCTGGACTATGATGCAGATCATACTAGTGGGGACATGGTAGTCCATAAGTACATCCTTCAAGGTCCCTAGTCGTGGGTGTATCGAGACGGGGCATCGATATACCAGTGTAGACTAGCGTATACGCCTCTCGACCCATGAGATGGGCGATGGATGATCCCATATCCATTGGTGTTTGACATCAGAGATGGTATACGGGTGCTCAGTGGAGACTGGGTACACTGGACGGACTCGCCGAGAACTCCCAGATAGTATTATACCTCACGTCAAATGGCATTTCTCAGGTGACACTTGTGCAGGTTAGTCTGTAGACCCGAGATCGTCATAGAGTCTTGTGTGATTCCCACTGTGCTTTGATCTCCACCTTACCACGTCCATGAGGGCGTGCAAAACGGTGGTCTTTGGGTACAGTCCCGAGTCACATGGAGGCAATGAGCGATAGGAGGGGTTTCGTCTCTCCCGGTATTGGGGGTTGATGTTGCACTGTGCTCGATTGGCCGTAACAGGGAAGTCCCTGGCCAGGGCTGATCAGAGATTTGCTGGTAAGTGTTACCAGTAGTTTCTCGACCCGTTATGAGCCTCACATCGGCACGACTTATCGGTTATTGGGGTCTGACGTTTACCACCCCTAGACTTGATATGCGACGTATCAGACGAACAGACCGGACTGTACGGTAAGTGTTACTGGTTGGATTCACAGGAGTGTGAGCGGGCTAGCTCGTCGATCTTCTGATCGCTCAATACCTGGATGGCCGTTACGTTTAGCAGACCGCTTGCGGCTTGTGGGTGCTTGATATGATCATCATCTGCTACCGGCGTATTGACGAGTCTTTAGAGTCCTACACAGAGGTTTCCTGGCTCAAGCGAAACGAAATAGGAGCGCATATGAGATATGTGCAGGACCGAGAATAATGCGTGTATGTGATACCGTATTTCATTCTCGCGATGAATGTTTCGATTGGTTGTATGCGATATAACCTAGTTGTCGAATCATTGATTCGATAAATGGATACATCGTATACTAGTCGGTTATGTGCAACATGACCGGATCATTGAATCAAGTGTTGATTTAATGATTTAATGTATAATTATATATTTGATATATTAATTTGCATTAACTAGTATTGGTTCATTTTAAAAGGATTTTCTCACTTGAAGTGCACATTGTATATGTGATATGCTTTTGTGTGCACTTGATTGTATCATGTTTGATGATGCATATTTACTTGGGTTTGTGCAAAGAATTAAACCATGGTTATGATAATGGTTAGGGTTTTGAGTTATTCATCTATTTATTTATCCATTCTTTATTTATTTAAATGGATAAAAGAAAAGAAAATGGTTTCTTATTATCATGAAGCTTGTTGAAGCTTCATGAAGCTTTGACTAAAGAGACCATTTTGTCGTCATGCTTAACCCTAACCATTCCCACTTACCATGGTCTATTCTCTACACTTAACCTTAGTTAGGATATGATAAGTATTGATTTCTTTTCTATTATTGAAAGAACTTATCATATTCTTTCTTCTTCTTGATCATCTTCTTCTTCAAGAAAAGCTTAAGCCCATCAATGGCAACTTGAGCAAAAGTGAGTGAAATCCAATTCTAAAGTGAACCCACCTCCTATTTCTTCACCCTCTACCTCTTGCCAAGTTGTTTTGGGTGTTTTCTTCACAAGTTTCACAACTTGGTGAAGTTGGAGCTTGAACTTGTGCAACCTCGACGTAGATCATCTTCGGCACGAAGCCGACGACCTATTCCGCTCATTTCTTCGATGAAGCCGATGCGAGAGTCCGAGATTTGACTAGGACAGCGAGAGGACGTCTACGTGGAGCTAAGGAAGTGGATAATCGGATCTACAAAGGTTGTAGCTTCTTATCTTTAGTTAAGTTGTTAACTAGATTCGTATTTCGCCTAGATTTCTAGTCAACGATCCATATTAGGGTTTCTCGGCACCCATAAAATTCGAAATTGGCATGGTTGATGCCTTGTGAGACCTCTATAGTGTGCCTAGGAACCTTTCACTGGTATCAGAGCCTAGCTAGAGCCTTAGGCGAAGTCTAGACGACGTTTGAAACCCGATCGAACCCGAAACCCTAACTTTTTCATGCTCTCTGGACTTTTTCTAAAAACTGGGATTTTTCCAGATTAAAAATTGCTAAAAAATTCAGCAGGGAAATCTATGAATTACGGTGCAAAAATAACTTAATGAACAGTCTACAGTGCGGCGGAACCGCGGCATAAGCCTGCTTAGGCGGCGGTTCCGCGGCAACTTTATTGAATTATCATATAATTTTTGCACAGTAACTGATTTCTTCTGGTGTTGGATTTTCTGGGAATTTTTAAAATTTATTCAAGAGTTGAATTTTCTGGGGTGTGTTGGGAGTTCGAAGATTCGATCGGAGTATCAGATTTTGTCTATGTGGCTTTCCGGATAATTTTTAGAATATGTTAAAAAGTTCGACCGGATATAAATACCCAATTTTTCCCCTGTCGGGAAATTTCCAAGTGTTGGATTTTTCCGTAGTTTAACGACGTTCTAAGTAGTGCAAGTAACGCGATGGACCCTCTAGAAGACAACAAACCTTAACTCGATTATGTGACCGTTTTGAACTGCCCTTTGAACCTTCGGGTTTGGGGCAGTACGGCGTGCCACATGTGAGGCGTTGGCTTGACCCTTCTACGGCTGGACCGTTGGTACTGAGGCACGAACTGAAGGTTGTTAGACTTATTTCATGTGTTGAGCTGTTTCGGGAAAACTTGGGTGTTCGAATGTTCGATCGGAAAGTTTAATATTTTCTATTTATCCGGAATGAGATACAATAATTGGAATTCACAAACAGTTATGAGATAACTGAATGAATGCTATAAATCTAGCGGTTTAGTTTCATTTGATATAGAAAAGAGTTTTCGATAATGAGACTAAAATGCGGGGTTTATAACTGTTAGGCATGTGATGTCTAAGTATTTCATTTGATTAGGCATGTGATGTCTAAAGAGGTTGCGGATTCCAACTGTTGTAGTTTTACACTTTCTTTTCTGTGACCGTAAGTGTAGTATGTTCATATCGCCGGTTTCGTTGCTATACGTCAACGACAATTGGGGTATGCATACTTACTTACGTTGATGACATGTGATGTTATGTGTTGCTGGATATGTTATATTGGATCGTCGTGTTTGAATAGCTGGGGGTTTTTATGTGAGATGAGTGTTTTTCATTTTCATTCATGTAAAAACTTGTATGTAATATTCTTTTATTTGGGGCACTTCCAGGTAGCGGAAGTTGTCACCTTTTGTATATTATTTACTTTTCCGCATTAGGATAGACCCAGGAGGGGAGCACAAGTAACCGGGTTCTGGGGTCCAGTGGGAGACCAACTCGAGGAGTCGAGTCCGGGTCTCCTAACCCTAGAATTGGTAGGGTTGCTTGCCGCTCTCGTAGGGGTCTAGGGGTGTGGGATTGGCTATTCATCACGACCGTGGAATCCGTGTTTTTTACTGGCTCGTATTGAAAACACGGACGTCCTGGTATATCCAATATTTCATATGATTCTTCTGCTGCGATATCTGTGATGTGATCATGTGATGTTCTGTGATGGATACAGTATATAGTATATATGATATATTATATAGACGTTACTTATGTTTTACACCCGTACTAGCCCTGCCCCGCTCTGCCGTTAGTTACCTAACCTAACGGTGCACGAGGGAACATCGAGGCGAATGCGGATGGCATAAGTGTACGTCGTATTTATCTGTGATGTTTAGGTACTTAAATGATGGGACTTCATTAATGTGATTAATGAAAGAAAAGAAACCTAAGATGTTGTGGAATCAAATTTAAAATAAAAAAAGGGTAGCTACAGTTCTTGCTTTGCACAGCGATATATATGATATATCCCGCACCTTATTCGATGAGGAAAGGACCGAGATCCCTTCACCTGGAGTGACTCCTTTAGCAATAAATGGCAGATGCTACACACTCGGTTTGGTTATTGATTGCTTTTAAGAGTTTTTGCTTTGCACAGTGATATATATGATATATCCCGCACCTCATTCGACGAGGAAAGGGCCGACGATCCCTTCACTGGGAGTGACCCCTTTAGCAAAACTAGAAAAGCCTAAAAAATCACTCCATTTTAAAACTTCATTTGATTCTACAACGATATCAAGTTCATTACGCTCATAGTTTTCAGAAAAACCTGCGTAGCCCTCCGTCAATTCAGATATGTAATATTCAGTATTCGTGCTGCGGTTGTTTGGCATGCGTCAAGGCGTAGTGTACGGTAGCTGATTATTACTTGTCTGTAGCATGAGATACGATTGGATTAAGGTATTCGTACGGCGTTGTTTGGCATGCGTCAAGGGTCGTACGGGTGGGTTTAATTCAATCACGAATTGTACGGGTTCAACTTGACTAGCGGACTATGGGTTGTTTGGCATGCGTCAAGGTCATAGCACGCTAGGGGCAAAATATTATCGGGAATTTCAAGTGTTGAAATTTGCAATGAGATTGCATACCTTCTATGAGATAGTTGGATCCCGATACCCACTGCGAGTAAGAGTTACTCCTGGGAGAGTTTTACACATTGCAATTAGCTGATCAAGTAGGTGTCTAGAAAGGTGTCAACGGGGTTACGCCTCTAGGAAAACGAGGTTTACATTAATTAGGTTCGTGCGAAAGCACGGGGGACCTCCCTCAAAGTACCGACACTGGCCTGGCTGAAAGATTGGCGAACTTGTAGTGTGTAATTAATCCCGGCTAGTCTTTCCTTTTAGGGTTTGAAGGAAGATTTGATAAAAACCAGTGGGAGCCATCCTGATTAGATAAGATAATAACCAATCTGATCTTGCACGAGCATACGCTAAAGTGTTTTCTTCTCTCTCTCTCCAGGTAGCGACCATTTCATGCCCTAATAAAGATAATAATTGAAAGGTTCCTAGGCACACTAATGAGATCTCACAAGGCATCAACCATGCCAATTTCAAATTTTAACGGTGCCGAGAAACCCTAACAAGATCGTTGGCTAGATTTTTAGGCGAATCAAGCAACTAGTTAACAAATTAACTAAGTGAACAGAAATACAACCTTTGTAGATCCGGTCCTCCACCTCCACGGCTCCGTAATGAAGTCCTCTCCGCTGTCCAAATCGAACCATGACTCTTTGCATCGGCTTCATCGGAGAAAAAGCGGGCTAGGTCATCGACGACGATGCCGAAGATGATCTACGTCGAGGCATCACAAGATCAAGCTTCCACTTCACCAAGTCATGAAACTTGTGAAGAAAACACACTCTACTACTTGGCAAGAGGTAGAGGATGAAGAAATAGGAAGTGGGTTCATTTTAGAATTGGATTTCTCACCCTTTTTCATCAATCACCATTGATGAAGCAAGCTTTTCTTCTTGTGAAGAAGAAGAAGAAGAAGAAGATGATTATTATGATAATATTCCAAATAGAAAATAAAAGGAATCCTTATCATAATCTAACCATGGTGAAGTGTAGAGAATCAACTAGGGTTAAGTGGAGTGGTTAGGGTTAAGCATGAGACAAAATGGTGACTTAGTCAAAGTTTCATGAAGCTTCAACATGCAAGTCCAAAATGAGCCACCATTTCATTTCTTTATGCCATTTATTTTCCAAAATAAACAAACAAATAAATAAATGATGGAAGAAACAAAACCCTAATTTCCAACATAACCATGGTTTAATTCTTTACACTTAACCAAAAAGCATGTATCATCAAACATGATACAATCATGTGCACAAAAGTATATCACATATACAATGTGCACATCAAGTGAGAAAATCCATTTAAAAGTGAACCAATACTAGTTAATGCAAAGTAATATATCAAATATATAATTATACATTAAATCATTAAATCAACACTTGATTCAATGATCCGGTCATGTCGCACATAACCGACTAGTATCCAATGTATCGACTTATCGAATCAATCTCCGATTCGATAACTAGGTTATATCGCATACAACCAATCGAAACATTCATCGCGAGAATGAAATACGGTATCACATACACGCATTATTCTTGGTCCCGCACATATCTCATATGCGCTCCTATTTCGTTTCGCTTGAGCCAGGAAACCTCTGTGTAGGACTCTAAAGACTCGTCAATACGCCGGCAGCAGGTGATGATCATATCAAACACCCACAAGCCGCAAGCGGTCTGCTAAACGTAACGGCCACCCGGGTATTGAGCGATCAGAAGATCGACGAGCAAGCCCGCTCACACTCCAGTGAATCCAACCAGTAACACTACCGTATAGTCCGGTCTCGTCGTCTGATATGTCGCATATCTCGCTTAGGGGTGGTAAACGTCAGACCCCAGTAGCTCGATAAGTCGTGTCGATATGAGGTCTATAACAGTTCGAGAAACTACTGGTAACACTTACCAGTATATCTCAGCAACCCTGGCCAGGGATTTCCGGTTATAGCCAATCGAACACAGCGCAACATCAACTCCCTATACCGGGAGAGACGAATCCCCTCCTATCGCTCATTGCCTCCATGTGACTCGGGACTGTACCCAAAAACCACCGTTTTGTACGCCCTCTTGGACGTGGTAAGATGGAAATCAAAGCACAGTGGGAACCACACAAGACTCTATGGCGATCTCGGGTCAACAGACTACTCTGTACCAGTGTCACCAGAGAACTGCCATCTGACGTAAGGTATAATACCATCTGGGAGTTCTCGACGAGTCCGTCCAGTGTACCCAGTCTCTACTGAGCACCCGTATATCATCTCTGATGTCAAACACCGATGGATATGGGACCATCCATCGCCCATCTGTATGGGTTGAGAAGGTACACGCTAGTCTACTCTGGTATATCGATGCCCCATCTCGATACACCCACGACTAGGGACTTTCAAGGATGTACTTATGGACTACCATGTCCCCACTAGTATGATCCGCATCATAGTCCAAGTAGTCAAGTACACATCCTAAGGGCTTTACCAACATGTAATAGAGAGACAATCTGTGTACACGTTAAGGTAAAGAGCAACCAGATAGCATACTATCATGTCGAGCAAGAAAGTCCTCCCTATATATGTCCCAGCATCCACTACAATATACATCCAATGTACAGTAATGGCCTCTAGGGCATACATATAACTAACAATCTCCCACTTGCACTAGGGCCATCTGTAGCAGTGGTTGTAGTATCTCATACTCAACCATCCCATAAAAGTCTCTCTCTGGGAATAGGCCTTCGTGAGTGGATCCGCCGTGTTGTCCTCTGAGTCTACTCTCCTAACCTCGATCCCTTAGAGATCAACCATCTCCATGATCAAGTGATACTGCCTTAGAATATGTCTGGATCACTGATGGGACCTGCGTTCCTTGGCATAAGCCACAACTCCATTGTCTCACAATGGTAGGAACATAGTTCATCTCATGAACCATTATACATCCAAACAGCCTCTTTGGTAGCATCTTAAGTAGCGATGTATCCAGCCTTTATCGTCTAGTATGCCACGGTATCTGGCTTGGAACTCTTCCAACATACCGTCCCTTTACTGAGGGTAAAGACAATGCCTGTGACTGACATTCAGTCGTCTTTATCGCCCTGGAACACTTCTAGTGATTCTCCCCAGGATCGATTGATACCATCTCACTACAACTAGTGAGAATCCTAACATCCAATTAAATCTATCTCATAGATCCAAAACTCAGGATTTAGGAGGTATCATTTTGATCCTACATGGAGAATCTTTGTGATAAACGGAGATTGATCGAGCGTAGCATAAGAAACTCCTTTCTTATCAAGAGTATGCCATCCACGTACTCTACGAGGATCACCACCATACTCCCTACTACCTTTTTGTTTATACAAGGTTCATCTGCCATTTTGATGATGTCAACTTTTTTTGACTAACACATCAAAACAGACGTTCCAACTCCGCGATGCCTGCTTTATCTTATAAAGCATCTTGCACGCGTTTCCGCTGCTCCCACTGTCTACGAAGCCCTCTGGCTGTGTACTTATAGACGCACTCTTCTAAAACATCATTTAGAAAACCATTCATGACACCCAACCACCAGATATCGTAGTCATGGTATGTAGCCGTGACAAGTAGGATCTGGATGGACTTAAGCATAGCTACTTGAAAAGGTTTCATTATTATCCACACCTGGTCAATGATGCAAACTTTTAACAAGTCTAGCTTTGAAAGTCTCAACTTTTCCATGTACACCAAGTAATCTTCTCAAGATATACTTGCTCCTGATGGGGATTTAACCCTTCAGATATAGCAACCAAAGTCCATACTTTGTTGGTGTATAAGGATTCCATCTCAGATCGCTAAGCATCCAGCCATTCTTACAGAGTCTTACTCCTGATGGCCAGCTCGAAGCTAGTTGGGTCATCATCTCATGATGCAATCCTCGCTCCCACTGTCATAGAGAAACAGAAGTATCTCTCAGGTGGGTGAGGAACCCTACTAGATCGGCGGAGAGGCTGAGGTTCGTTGGAATCTACTGAATCCTTTGGTTCTATCAAATCATCAGCTGCTGTTTGTATAGCTGGAACCTTTCCAGTTCTACATAACAGACCTTGCCTCGAGTTTGTCCGGATTTTTTGCTTTTAGACATAAGCCGGACAACCCCAAATCTTAACTAACTTAAGACATGGGCTCTTCCCTTTCCATATCACATATGAAGCGGTAGGCAACAGATTTGATTCGAACCCTATTCAATAGGTATGCAGCTTCATAAGTGCATAACTCCCTAAAGGAAATAGGTGACTCAGTAGTACTCATCATAGAGCACACCATATCAAATAGGGTGTATCTACTCCGCCCCGATATACCATCGTGCTATGGTGTATACGGAGGAGTAATGCTGAGAGAGAATCTCATTCTCCTTTAGAATAGTCCAGAAATTCCATGCTCAAGTATTCTCCTCCTTGATCTCATCATAGGACATAATACTTATACCCGTATTCTAGTTCTCTACTTCTCGCTTATATTCTGTGAATATCTCAAAAGGTTCGGACTCAAGTTCCAACAGGAACATATGACTGAATCTTGAGAGATTATCAGAGAATATAATGAAGTATAAAGAACCAGTCCTGGCATGTGTAGACAGGAGACCTTACATACATCATCATGTATCAGTCCCAAGAGTTCATTAACTCTTTCTCTGTTTCCAATAAACAGGGCTATGGTTATCTTATCTCTGTGACACGACTGGCAAGTTTCACAAGATGTAAATTCAAACTGATTTAAATATGCATCTTAATGTAACTTAGCTAGTCGGGTCGCATTGATATGACCTAGTCTACAATACCTCAAGAAGGATCCGTTCATTTCTGAACTCTTCCTCTTGTGTGTGTTCCGTATACTAAGAACTGTAGTTTGATTTAGAACATCAATACTTTTAGATACCGTGCCTGAACTGATCAACTTTTGATATAGGAAATGTTCAAAACATTATCCAACAATACAAAATTTTGCCGTATCTTCACTAATAAAGAGACAGATATGATTTTGTATATCAGGTTCGGTATCTAATAACATTCGTTCAGAATCAATGTATTTGTAATACAGGGTGACAGTGACCAACAGACTTGGCTGCAACACTTGGCCCGTTTTCTACCTCATGAAACTTATCACCCGTTCTCAGTTTTTCTACCTTTTTGTAGCCCTATGTAACAGATTACATATCTAGGATCCTGATCCGGTATCAAATACCCAGGATGCAGAGGATACTGAGAAACAGTTCTTTGTAATGAACACACCCGAAGATGATGCATCAGCATGCACTCTCTTCGTTTGGGCGGCATGGGAATCTTGGTATTCCCCAATTTCCTGCTCGGTCTTATAACAATTATAAGTTGGAGCGGGACCAACGTTCCTCAGCACAGTATAACAAGCGGGTTCGGTCAATATTCCGTATTATTATCTTGATTAAGGCGTGATATGGTCGCTACCTGGAGAGAGAGAGAAGAAAACACTCAGCGTGCGCTCTTGCAAGAATAGATTGGTTATTATTTTATCTAATCAGGATGGCTCCCACTGCTTTTTATCAAATCTTCCTTCAAACCCAAAAAGGAAAGACTAGCCGGGATTAATTACACACTACAAGTTCGCCAATCTTTCAGCCATGCCAGTGTCGGTACTTTGAGGGAGGTCCCCCGTGCTTTCGCACGAACCTAATTAATGTAAACCTCGTTTTCCCAGAGGCGTAACCTCGTTGACACCTTTCTAGACACCTACTTGATCGGCTAATTGTAATGTGTAAAACTCTCCCAGGAGTAACTCTTACTCGCAGCGGGTATTGGGATCCAACTATCTCATAGAAGGTATGCAATCTCATTGCAAATTTCAACACTTGAAATTCCCGATAATTTTGCCCCTAGCGTGCTATGACCTTGACGCATGCCAAACAACCCATAGTCCGCTATTCAAGTTCAACCCGTACATTTCTTGATTGAATTAAACCCACCCGCACGACCCTTGACGCATGCCAAACAACGCCGTACGAATACCCTAATCCAATCGCATCATATGCTGGCAGATAAGCACTAGTTAGCTACCGTACACTACGCCTTGACGCATGCCAAACAACCGCAGCACGAATACTAACTAGTACTTATCTGAAATGACGGAGGGCTACGACAGGTTTTTCTAAAAACCTATTGCGTAAAGAACTTGATATCGTTGTAGGATCGAATGAATTTTGAAATGGAGTGTCTTTGAGGTTTTTCTAGTTTTGCTAAAGGAGTCACTCCCGGTGAAGGGATCGTCGGTCCTTTCCTCGTCGAATGAGGTGCGGGGTATATCATATATATCACTGTGCAAAGAAAAAACTCTTAAAAGCAATCAAAAGACAAACCGAGTGTGTAGCATCTGCCAGTTATTGCTAAAGGAGTCACTCCCGGTGAAGGGATCTCGGTCCTTTCCTTATCGAATAAGGTGCAGGATATATCACATATACCGCTGTGCAAAGCAAGAACTGTAGCTACCTGTTTTATTTTGAAATTCGATTCTGCAACATCTTAGGTTTCTTTTATTTCATTAATCTCATTAATGAAGTCCCATCATTTAAATTACCTAAACATCACAGATAAATACGACGTACACTTATACCATCCGCATTCGCCTCGATGTCCCCTCGTGCACCGTTAGGTTAGGTAACTAACGGCAGAGCGAGGCAGGGCTAGCGCGGGTGTAAAACATAAGTAACGCCTATATAATATATCATATATACTATATACTGTATTATCACAGAACATCACATGATCACATCACAGATATCGCAGCAGAAGAAACATATGAAATATTGGATATACTAGAACGTCCGTGTTTTCAATACGAGCCAGTATAAAACACGGATTCCACGGTCGCGATGAATAGCCAAACCCACACCCCTACACCCCTACGAGAGCGGCAAGCAACCCTACCAATTCTGGAGTTAGGAGACCCGGACTCGACTCCTCGAGTTGGTCTCCCACTGGACCCCAGAACCCGGTTACTTGTGCTCCCCTCCTTGGGTCTATCCTAGTGCGGAAAAGTAAATAATATACAAACGGTGACATCTTCCGCTACCTGGAAGTGCCCCAATAAAAGAATATTACATACAAGTTTTTACATGAATGAAAATGAAAAACACTTATCTCACATAAAAACCCCCGGCTATTCAAACACGACGATCCAATATAACATATTTGTTCCCCTCCGAACGGCGGCCGAGACACGGACGGTCTAGCCTGAGATTCGGGGCAGATGCTAATTGGTGCTATCCGTTCACCTCTCCGAAGATGCCAAGTTGATTTATGGCACCATGTATCGGAGGTTTAAGCGGATGCGACCGATGTAGCAGACTTCGTCAGATTCCCCCTCGTTGAGGGGTTTTTGATTGTGGGGACGCTCTTCCCTGCAGGCGCAAGCCCCTGCAGTTAATTACGCTACCGCATCGCGGTAACAACTTTCTCCTTCTCCAGATGGTCACTTCCTGTCGTGTGTGTTTATTTTATGTTTTGTTGCCCGTGGATTGTTTACGGAGACCGAGTTATGTCGTCGCCCGTAGGGCGTGGACTAGTCCAAATCCGTATTATCTTAGATTTGGGTTTGGGGGTTTGGTTTGAGGATACGTTAGCCATACTTGAGGCTAAGATCAACTCAAACGTTTGTTAAGGATACGTTAGTCTAACTTGAGACTAAGATCAACTTAACGGGATCGTTTAGATCCGACAAAAGAACGTTTGGGTTCTATGTGATATTATAGACGTCTGCCCCTCTATAGCGGACGTCTGTAGGACTGGACAAAGATTTGAAATTTGGAATGTAAATGCTTTAGAAAATGGATTAAAAAATCTCATATGTAAATGCTTTAGAAATTTGGAAGCAGTAATAATAAGGGAAAGAACGGGACAAGTGAAAATGTTTGAAATAACTTTATAGTGCATTTAATAATGGTGAAACTAATGGAAAACATGTGTACAATCGATGGAGTTAAGGTTGACATATATACGTCGATCTAAAAATGGAAAGGACTTGAACTTGAACGCCTTTTGATAAATTTCCGGAGGATGGCAGTTATAGCAACAAGATCAATGCATCATGGATGTGTATAAGTGAAAAGTCATGGGTTAACATATTCACGTCGATCAAATAATGGATGGGACTTGAACTTGAATGTTTATTGATAAATGTCCATAAAAGTACGATTATAAGAGCATAATTAATAGTAGGTGTATATTGTTGTGGACACGGGTTGAAGGACATTATAAATAGACAATAAATTAAGCCCATAAGGAGATTAAATCACTAAGGAATTGTGTTTAAGACAGTTATAGACAGGAGAATCAATGATGGGTGCATATGAAAATAGATTTAGAGATTTGAAAGCAGTAATGTTTAGTAAATAGATTCAGAAATTTAAAATTTCGCTAAAAAAGTAGATTCAAGTCCTTATAAAGAACGAGGCAAGTGAAAATGTTTAAAATAACTTAATGACGCATTTAAAAATAGTGTAATTCAAGAAAAAGATTAAGAAATTTAAAATTTAAGAAAAGTAGCTTCAAATCCTTTAACAAAACAAGTGAAAATTAACGGTACCTTTGAAAGTATTAATGTTAAGAAAATAGATTTAGAAATTTAATACAATTGAAGTTTTTTTTCAACAACCTTTCTAATAAATAAAATAAAATTGAAATGCAAAATGATGTAAAGTCTTTGAAATCTTGAGAAATTTGCTTTAAAAGCTGCTTATGATTCATGAACATTTCGTAGCTTTTATAGCTTTCTAAAAGGTCATTTATCAAAAGTAGGTTTTATATAAAATTAATTTCAACGTATTATTAAAAATCTTTACGAAAAACCTTCCATTCTAACAAAAATATACTATAGAAAATTGTTTTTGGTCTAAAAATAACTTTATGATGCATTTAATATTAGTAACATCACAAAGTCAAATATCTAAAAATTAAGACAATCTTCCAATTGTTGTTTTATGAAAGAGACAAGTGATATGCGATGTTGTATCGAAAAAAGGATAGATGATGAAAAAAATAAATAAAATCGCGGGTATCGTGAATGATTGGTCATGTGTGCAAAGTAAATTTGATGAAAGCCACAATCACGAATGTATACAATAGAAAGAGCCACAGGTCGACATATTCAGATTGATCTAATAATGGAGAGGACTTGATCCTGAATGACTACCGGCAAATGTCCATACGAGGACGGTTATAGAAAGAGAATCAATGGTATGTGCATATTGTTGTGGACATAAATTAGAGGACATTATAAAAAGACGATAATTAAACCTGTATGAAAGATAAATCAATAACGAATCAGGGTTAAGACAATTATAGACAGAGAATCAATGATAGGTGCTTATGGAAATGGATTCAGAAATTTCATAGTTGTTTAGGGAAATAGATTCAGAAATTAAAATTTAGATTAAATAATAGATTTCAATCTTTTTAAAAAATGAGACAAGTGAAAAGGCTTGAAATAACTTTATGATGCATTTAAAAATGACAAAATTAAGGAAAAAATTTTAGAAATTTAAAATTTAAGAAAAATAACTTCAAATCCAATTAACGAACGAGACAAGTGAAAAAGCTTGAAGCAATTTTAGGGTGCATTTGAAAATAGGAATAGTAAGAAAATAGATTTACAAATTTAATCCTATTGAACTGGGGGAAAATTAGGGCTTTCCAACCCTAATTGGCTCAGTCACCTCCAATTCTTTACGATTGTTAGTCGCCTCTTCTTGATCTCCTTTGAGCTCTTAATTTTGATCATTTTGTTTAGATTCATCGTATAGATTTCTCAATTCTTGTAACTCCTGTGGTTTGCGATGTTGCATTTGATCCTTTGTTGAGTTTTCATAGGATCGATTGATCTCTCAATCCTATGGATTGTGCTTGCTATGTTTCTTTGCCTTGATGTCAGCAAGATTCTACTGTTCTATTGGATTCTTTTACCGTTCCATTGAATTCTGGGTGTTGCATGAATATTCGGCAAAATCAAAACGCTGCCACTGAGAAAATAAGTTCTTGGAATAATTCTCAAATTCTGGAATCAGAGGCAATTAGAACTAAAGCAATGAATAAAACCTTTGCAGAAATTGTCAAAAATGATGCTCAGATACCAAAAGGATCTTTTGTACCTGCAGTGAAGCCCATTTTTTCAGAACCTGGGATGCAAATTGCAGAAAAAGAAAATGACTTTGATGACAATGGAGACCCTGCAATAAACTTTTCTCAAGATGAAATTGATAAATCAGCCTTTGCTTTAAATCTAGCCTTAATTGCTCAGTGTGCCTATGGGAGGCCTCCACTTTCTGAGTTCAAAACTCTCTCGTCTCAAAAAATGAATTTCAAAGGAGACTTTGCACTTACCTTATTGGATAATAGGCATCTGCTGATGAGGTTTCAAAAGTCCAGTGATTTCATAAAAAACTAAGGACAAAGGATATGATATATATCAAGGATTACTTGTTCAGGTTTTTCCAAATTTTTATAAGCAAAATAAAGAAAATCGAGAGAACACTCGGCAGGTGGAGAAAATTGAGAAACGTTTCCCTCAAGTGAAGACTAAAAATGTTTGGAGGAAAAAAGAGAATAGACTGGTTACACTTGTAAGGTTCAACGATCAGACAAAATTGCCGAGAGTAATAAAGAGATTTTCTCTATTGAGATAGCTCACATGCACAACTACTTGCTCAGGACCAGGATAATAACAGGCAATCACTATCTGATTTTCAAAGACAACAGCTATATAATAAAGGCAAACAAATTCTGGAGGATTCAAATTTAAGGTTTGATACAAAGAATGAAACAACAGATAAGTTTTCTGGTGGTCTTAATGTTACTAAAAATTTCCTGACTCCAGCAAGTAAAAACCTTCCAGAGACTTCAAAATCAGTTGAAGTTCCAAAATGAAAACCTGAGATTAGAACTGCCGCACTTACTAATGAAGATGCAAATGAAAATCACTATCCCTTCTTCTCCTTTGAGCATATGTCTTCATTGAAACATCTATTTCTAGTGGAAGGAAGAGAGATTATACGAAAGAAAAAACAGAAGAATACTTGGCTCAATTCAAAGATAAAGAAGCTGGAACAGATGTTCTGCAGAATAAAAGAGTCAAGAATAAACCTTCAAGGCCACATAAAAAGAATTATGGTGATCCTAGGTAGCCTGGTCTTAGGACTAGAAAAGTCCCTAAAAGATTTTATGAATCTTCTTAATGATGAATATATGTTTTTGGAACTTGACAGGGATTGCCAACCTCAGACTCAGCATAGAGTGAAAAAGCTAACTCAGAAAAATCTCTCTCTCTTCTGTATTATGGAGCCCATGACTGATTTTTTCTACAGTTAGCTATATTGCTTTTCAAACTGGTTTTTCTCGGGTCTTGGGTAACATCAGCAACAAAAAATGGATCTTTATATCAGGACATTTTCAACAGTTATATAATAAAGGTAAACAAATTCCGGAGGTTTCAAATTTAAGGTTTGATACAGAGATGGAAACAACAGAGAACTTTTCTGGTGGTCTTAATGTTACCAAAAATTTCTTGACTTCAGCATGTAAAAAAATGTCCATAGGACAACAGAACAAAATCATTGGATCACGAATAT
Organism: Agapanthus africanus; assembly: GCA_030015575.1. Taxonomy (NCBI): domain Eukaryota; kingdom Viridiplantae; phylum Streptophyta; class Magnoliopsida; order Asparagales; family Amaryllidaceae; genus Agapanthus; species Agapanthus africanus. The sequence continues at coordinate 308,375,849 of CM057339.1, forward strand.
GTACAATCGAAAGTCACGAGTTGACAAGGTCATGTGTTATGTGTGCCTCACATTCATCCCTAAAGATTTCCCTATTGATCCGGCATTATCACGAAGCGAAGATTTACGGTTATCTTCAGGTCAGACGTCTGGTATAGCTCTGTCACTTTTCTGGAGTTTCGGTAAATACCTTGACAGACGTCTGCCCCTCTATAGCGGACGTCTGTAGGACTGGACAAAGATTTGAAATTTCGGGGTATGCTCTGACAGACGTCTGCCGTCGGGCCGGGCGCAGATTTCCTAAGTTAGGAAATTAGTTTTTTGGGAATATCTTTTGTATGCTATAAATAAGAAAGATTATAGCAACCCAAGATTGAAGCCTTTGAGATAGCAATTTGATTATTTGGTGAGAACCCATTGTTATTTTGGGAGAGCTAGGGTTCTGAGAGGGATTTGTATTCTCCATCGATTTGTACTCCTCCGCATTTGATAATTAGTAAAGTTTCACCTTTGCCCATTTGTTTCGTTGGTTAGTATTCATATTTTTATCTTGCCTGTGGTTTGATACTCTTCTCTATATGGATTGTTTTGTGCTTTGTGATTACCTTATCACAACAAACTGGTATCAGAGATATTGTTGCGTTATTGTGGGATTTTTGATTGAACCGTAAGGTCTTTTGATTTTGTGATCTAGGTCAACGGTGGGTAATGATAACTACATTCTCTTCCCCACTTTTTTAGATCGTGATTTTGAAGTTTAGGGTTCATTAGTATTCAAGATATTTTGATCCCATATCATGTCTCCGACAATTATGAAGTTTGATATCGAGAATTTCGATGGGAATATGAGTTTCTGTTTGTGGTAAGTGTTTGTGGCAAGTTCATATGGTTTCCATTTTGACTCAAAACAATTTGAAGAAGGCAATTCATGGGAAGGAGAAGAAGCCTTCTATTATGACGGAGGAAGCTTGGGAGGAGATGGATGAGAAGGCCTTAACTGCTAATCACTTGTGTCTGACTAACGAATTACTATAAGAAGTTTTGGTGGAGAAGACAACAGCTGATTTGTGGAATAAGTTGGAGGAGTTATATTTGAGGAAATCTCTCACGAATTGACTTTAGTTGAAGCAGAGTCTCTACACACTTCGTATGTCAGAAGACTCTCCAATAAAATCTCACGTTGGTGAGTTTAATTCAATCATTACAAATATGGGTAAGATAAATATTAAGACCGATGATGAAGATCAGGCTATTCTTTTAGTGTTCGTTGCCACCCTCTTATAAGAACTTCCGTGACACCATGATTTATGGACGAGATACGATCTCAATCAAGGATGTCAAGGAGAATTTGATGAACAAAAAGAAGATCGATAAGAAGTTGACTTCTACCGAAGCAAATGGTTCGTCGTCTGGTTTATTTGTTCGAAGGCGTACGGAGAAGAGAGATCCGGAAGCAAATAGGAAGAAGTTGCTATCAAAGTCCAAGGCTAAGAACGTGCCCTGCAATTATTGTAAGAAGGGGCATTTTAAGGCCGATTGCTTTAAACTATGGAATAAGCAAAAGCAGAAAGACAAATCAAAGGAGTCTTCAGCTGAAGCGAGTATAGCGGAAGGAGAAAGAGATCTTGTGATCTTCGACAACACACAGTAATCCAAAGATGAGTGGATTATGGATGAGGGTTGTTCTTATCACATGTGTCCCAATAGGAAGTTGTTCACCACATACGAGTCCGTTGATAGAGTGGTTTTGATGGGCAACAATAGCTCATGCTGAGCTATTGGAAAAGATACAATCCAAATTAAGATGTTCGATGGTGTTGTAAAGACATAGGCGGAAGTCAGGCACGTACCTAACTTGAAGAAAAACCTCGTCTCTTTAGGTGCACTCGATGACAAGGATTGCAAATTTTCCGTTGAAGATGGAGTTTTGAAGGTAACCAAAGATACTCTCGTTGTGATGAAGGGCTTGAAAAAATGGTCCTTGTATTCATCGAAAGGTTCGACGACTTCCGGATCGGCCTCGATTTCATCATCCAAATCTATGACAGATTCAGAAACTACTAGATTGTGGCACATGAGACTCGGGCATATGAGTGAGAGAGGATTGACCGAGTTGTCGAAACATGATCTACTTGGTGAAAAGAGTACGACGAAACCGAAGTTTTGTGAACATTGCGTCTTTCGAAAGCAAAAACGCGTTAGCTTCAGTTCGGCGGTGCACAACATGAAAGGTATTCTAAATTATATCCATTCGGATTTTGGGGATCCTCTCCAGTTGCTTCTAAAGGAAGCGGTGCTAAATATCTGCTTACCTTCATTGATGATTTTTCGAGAAAGGTTTGGGTCTACTTCTTGAAAACAAAAGTGATGTATTTATTATATTCAAATAATGGAAGACGTTGCTTGAGAAGCAGACAGGAAAGCATATCAAAAGACTTGGGACGGACAACAGGTTAGAATTTTGCGGTGGAGATTTTAACAATTTTTGCAAAAACAAAGACATAGTTCGGTATCATACCGTTGTCTACACACTACAGCAGAATGGAGTTGTGGAGCGGATGAACCGGTCTTTTTTGGAGAAAGCGCGGTGCATATTATCCAACGCAGGGCTCGGAAAGGAGTTTTGGGCAGAAGCGGTATACGGGGTGCTATATTGTGAATCGGTCACCTCATATATCGCTAGGTTGTAAGACGCCGGAGTATGTATGGTCGGAAAAACACGCCGATTATTCGACACTTACAGGTGTTTGGTTGCCCCGCTTATGCACATTGCCGTGAAGGTAAGTTGGATCTTCGAGCAAAAAAATGCATATTTCTCGGTTATGTTACCGGCGTTAAAGGTTATAGATTGTGGTGTTCGGATCCAAAGTCGCATAAATTTATGATTAGCAGAGATGTGACTTTTGATGAATCTGCTATGTTATTGCCGAATAACAAGGAATCTCCAGTTGAAGATGATTCGAAGAAGGATGAGCCGAGGGTTGATATTGAGGTCAGTGATAGCTCGGGTTAGCAGGAGATCTCTTCTTCACCATCGTATGAAGAAGCTCAAGATGAGCAGTCCAATGATGAGTATTTGCTCGCTCATGACCGACAGAGAAGGGACAATAAACGGCTACAGAGATATGGCTACAATGACCTAATAGGGTATGCGCTGTCTGTTGCAGAGATAGTTGATAGCAGCGAGCCGACAAGCTATAAAGATGCTATCTCATTCGATGAAGCAGCTCGTTGACTAGTCGTTATGAATGAGGAGACTGGGTTTCTTTACAATAACAAAACTTGGAAGCTCGTAAAGCCCAAAAGAAGAAAGAAGGTTGTTGGCTGCAAGTGGGTTTTCAAGAAGAAAGAAGGTGACCAAGGGACGGTTGGTACGGGATACAAGGCGCGGTTGGTAGCTAAAGGCTATTTGTAGGTGCGGAGAGTTGACTTCACAGAGGTATTTTCTCCGGTTGTTAAACACAGCTCTATACGTGTCTTACCCGGTTTGGTAGCTATACAAGATTTGGAGGTTGAGCAGCTCGATGTGAAGACCGCATTCTTGCACGGCGATTTGGTGGAGAAAATCTACATGCAACGGCCCAAAGATTTTGAAGTTGAAGACAAAGAAGACCACATTTGTTTGCCAGAGAAGTCTCTCTACGATTTGAAACGGTCATCTAGACGTTGGTATAAAAAGTTGACTCCTTCATGAAAGAAATTGAGTTTATGAGAAGTATGGGTGACAGTTGTGTATATTCGAAAAAGCTCGTTGATGGTTCTTTCATATATTTGCTACTCTATATTGATGATATGTTGATAGCAACAAGATATATGGCTGATATTCAGATTTTGAAGCAACGGTTGAAAGGAAAGTTTGAGACCAAGAATTTGGAAGCAGCCAAGAAATTACTTGGTATGTAGATCAGGTGAGATCGCAAAGGAGGAAATCTATCCTTGTCTCAACAACGATATGTTAAGAGTTTTAGAGCGTTTCGGTATGACAAACGCTAAATCTGTAAGTACTCCGTTGACAGCTCATTTTAAATTTTCAGCTCGTTTATCACCACAGACAGAGGATGAGATTAGATATATGTTGAATGTTCCATATGCGAGTACGGTAGGTAGTGTTATGTATGTCATGGTTTGTACACAACCTGACATTTCACACGCCGTTAGTGTTGTTAGTCGCTATATGGCATCTCCTGACAAAAGCCATTGCAGGCGGTGAAATGGATACTAGACACCTTCGAGGTACGTCTGACGTGGGGTTGGTGTTTGGGAGGAACGACGACAATTTAGTTGGATTCAGCGACTCCGATTATGCGGGTGATCTTGACAGACGCAGATCGATAACCGGTTATGTGTTCTCCTTGGGAGGATGTGCCATCAGTTGGCGTACTTCTTTACCGCCTACGGTAGCGTTGTCTACGACGGAGGTGGAGATATAGCCATTGTTGGGGCCGTTAAGGAGGTGATTTGTGGAAGGGGCTATTTTCGGAACTTAGTATTCCAAAAGATACCATAATAGTCTACTGTGATAGCCAAAGTGTTATTCATTTAACGAAAGATTAGATGCATCATGATAGGATGAAGCACATTGACGTGAAGTATTGGTTCGTACAGGAGATCATTAAGAAAGAAGAGATTATTATGGAAAAAGTTGGCACAGCGGACAATCCGGCCGACAAGCCGACGAAGTCTATTTCAGCTGTTAAGTTTAAACATTGCTTAAACTTAATCGGAGTGCATAGCACCCATTGAGTCCTTGAGGGATTTTGTGGTGAAGGTAGAGCTGTTATTTTTTTGATGGAGGAGTTTTGTGCAATGCGAAACAAGGTGGAGATTTGTTATGTGTGTCTCAAATTCATCCCTAAAGATTTTCCTATTTATCCGGCGTTATCAAGAAGCAAAGATTTGCAGTTATCTTCAGGTCAGACGTCTGTACCAAATGTCTGGACAAACATTTAGGACATACGTCTTCCTCACTCTGTCACTTTTCTGGAGTTTCGGTAAATACCATACATCTACCCCTTTGTAGCGGGCGTCTGTAGGACCGGTCAGAGAGTTGAAGTTTCAGGATATACTCTGACAGACGTCTGCCCATCTATGGGGCAGACATCTGCCGTCGGACCGGACGCAGATTTCATAAGTTAGGAAATTAGTTTTTTGGGAATATCTTTTGTATGCTATAAATATGAAAGTTTGAAGCAACTCTAGATTGAAGCCTTTGAGATAACAATTTGATTATTTGGTTAGAACCCATTGTTATTTTGAGAGAGCTAGGGTTTTGAAAGGGATTTGTATTCTCCATCAATTTGTACTCCTCCGAATTTGATAATTAATAAAACTTCGTCTTCACCTATTTGTTTTGTGATTAGTATTTATATTTATATCTTGTCTGTGGTTTGATACTCTTCTCTATATCGATTGTTTTGTGCTTTGTGATTGCCTTATTCGCAACATCATGTCAATCAAGTAATGGAGAGAGCATGAACGTGAATGTCTATTCAGAAATGTCCATAGGAGAAATGGTTATACGAACGCAATCAATGGTATGTTTTTTGTGTACACGAGTTAGAAGACATAATAAAAAAACAATAATTAAGCTCGTAGGAAGATTAAATAATTAAAGAATCAGGTTAAGACAGTTATAGACATGAGAATCAATTAAAGGTGCATAGAGAAATGGATTCAGAAATTTGAAAGTAGTAATAATAATGAAATAACTCAAAAATTTAAAATTTAGATAAAACATAGATTTAACAAAGAACAAGACAAGTGAAAAAGTTCAAAAATAGCGACATTAAGGGAAAATATGTGTACACTCAAAAGAGTCAAGGGTTGATATATACGATCTAAAAATGGCGAGGAATTGAACTTGAATGCCTTTTGATAAATGTCAATAGAACGACGGTTATAAGAACAAAACAAATGGTTTACGAATGTGTACAATCTAAAAGTCACGGGTTGACATATTCATATCGATCAAATAATGAATATGACTTGGATTTGAATGTCTATTGATAAATGTCCATAGGAGAACGGTTATAGGAAATGAATCAATGGAAGGTGCATATTATTGTATAAACGAGTTGGAGGTCATTAGATAACGACAATAATTAAGCCAATAGGAAGATTAAATCATTAAGAAATCAGGGTTAAGACAGTTATAGATAGGAGAATCAGTGATAAGGGCATATGGAAATAGATTTAGAAATTTGAAAGTATTAATGTTTAGGAAATATCTTTAGAAATGTAAAATTTAGATAAAAAATTAGATTCAAGTTCTTTTAAAGAACGAGACAAGTGAAAAATCTTGAAATAATTTAATGACACATTTAAAAATAGTGAGATTAAGGAAAAGGATTTAGAAATTTAAAATTTAAGAAAAGCAGCTTCAAAAGCTTTAACGGAACAAGTGAAAATTTATGGTGCCTTTGAAAGTAGTAATGTTAAGAAAATGTATTTAGAAATTTAATACAAATGATTTTTTTTCAAAATAAAGCCTTTCTAATATAAATAAAAAATGCTACAATGCAAAATGGAGAAAAGTCTTTGAAATCTTGAGGAATTTTCTTTAATGGAGACAGTTTCGAATATTTTATACACGAGACAAGTGAAATGCGATGTTTTATCCTAAGTGGAAAGACGATGATAAAAAATATAAGGTATCATGAATGATTGGTTATGTGTGGAAAGTAAATATGGCGAAAGACACACTCACGGATGTGTGCAAAGAGACCCGGGGTTGACGTATTAAGGTCGTTCTAATAATGGATAGAACTTAGATTGAATGCCAATCGACAATTGTCCGTAATGGGATGCTTCTAGGAAGAGAATTGTTGGTAGGTGCATATTGTCGTGGACAAAAATTGGAGTACATTATGGAAAGACAATAAATAAGCTCAAAGGTAGAATAAATAAGTACTGAATCAGGGTTAAGACAGTTATAGACGGAAAATCAATGATACGTACATATGAAAATGGATTTAGAAATTTGGAAGTGGTAATAAAAAGAAAATAATTTCGGAAATTTGAAATTTATATCAAAAAAATAGGTTCAAGTCTTTTTAAAGAACGAGACAAGTGAAAAATCTTAAAATAATTTTATAGTGTATTTAAAAATAGTGAAATTAAAGGAAAATAAGTGTACAATTGAACGAGTCGCCGGTTGGTATATACACGTCGATCTACATAGAGATGACTTGTACTTGAAAGCCTTTTGCTAAATGTTAGTGGACCATGAATGTGTACAATCGAAAAGTCATAGGTTGACATAGTTACATCGATCAAAATAATGGAAAGGACTTGAGCTCGAATATTTATTCATAAATGTCCATAAAAGGAATGGTTATACGAACATAATCAATGGTAGGTGCATATTTTGTGGCATGAGTTTAAGGACATTAAAAAAAGACAATAATTAAGACCGAAAGATTAAATCATTAAGGAATAAGGGTTAAAACAGTTATAAACAACAGCCTCAATTATGTGCATATGGAAATGGATTTAGAAATTTGGAAGCAGTAATAATAAAGAAATAAACAAGGAAATTTAAAATTCAGATTAAAAAAATAGATTTGTCTCAAAGGTGGGCATCATGCCTCAGACAACCGTCGTTACGCTCGTAGGTCCCCATTTGGAGAATTATCTCAAGTTTTTATTAAGATAAGTTTACCGATTACGACGTTTCACTTGTAAAACTCGCTTCACTCCTTTATCGTTCGCTTTGTCAGTTCTTTCCTTCGCTACACTTGCCGAGGGCCTGGCTGCTGGGTAACAAAGTCTAGGCCTCTTACAGGAGGAGGTCATTGCGAGGAAGTTCATTGATGAATCTGGCGGCCTGCGCTCCTTGCAATCAGTCAACCAGCAGGGGTAAGTCATTTTAATGAACGAAACATGTGGAAAGGCTTGAAATAAGTTTATAGTGCATTTAAAAATTGTGAAACTAAGAAAAAATATGTGTACCACCAAAAGAGTCATGTGTTGATATATCCACGTCCATCTAAAAATGAAGAGGACTTGAACTTGAATGCCAAAAGACGATAATTAAGCACAAATGTAGATTAAATCAGTAATATATTAGGGTTAAGAAAGTTATAAACGGAGAATCAATGATATGTGCATATGGAAATGGATTCAGAAATTTGGAAGTAGTAATAAGAAAGAAATAGATTTGGAAATTTGAAATTCATATCAAAAAAATAGATTCATATCTTTTTAAAGAACGAGACAAGTGAAAAAACTTAAAATGATTTTATGGTGCATTTTAAAATAGTGAAATTAAGGGGAAATACGTGTATAATCGAAAGAGTCGCCGGTTGACATATACACGTCGATCTACAAATAGGAAGGACTTGAACTTGAAAGCCTTCTGCTAAATGTCCATAGGACGACGGTTATAAGAATAGAACTAGCGGATCATGAATGTGTACAATAGAAAAGTCACGGGTTGAGATGGTCACGTCGATCAAAATAATAGAGAAGACTTGAGCATGAATGTCTATTGATAAATGTCCATAAAAGGAATCGTTATAGAAACATAATCAATGGTGGGTGTATATTTTTTGTGGCATGAGTTTGAGGACATTATAGAAAGACAATAATTAAGCCCGTTGGAAGATTAAATTACCAAGGAATCAGGGTTAAGTCAGTTACAGATAGGAGAATCAATCATCGGTGCATATGGAAATGGATTCAGAAATTTGGAAGCAGTAATAATAAGGAAATAGACTCAGAAATTTAAAATTTAGATAAAAGAATAGATTTAATCCATTTTAATGAATTTGATAAGTGAAAAGATTTGAAATAACTTATCGTGCACTTAAAAACAGTGAAACTAAGAAAAAATATACGTACAACTAAAAGATTCACGGGTTGACATATACACGTCGATCTAAAAATATAGAGGACTATAACTTGAAAGCCAAAAGACAATAATTAAGCCCAAAGGTAGAGTTAATCAGTAATGAATCAGGATTAAGACAGTTATAAACAGAGAATCCATGATATGTGCATATGGAAATAGATTCAGATTCGGAAATTTCAAATTTATATCAAGAAAATTCAAGTCTTTTTAAAGAACGAGACATGTGAAAATGCTTACAATAATTTCGTAGCGCATTTAAAAATAGTGAAATTAAGGGAAAACATATGTACGATCAAAAGAGTCTCCGGTTGACATATACACATTGATCTACAAATGGAGAAGACTTAAACTTGAAAGCCTTTTGCTAAATGTCTATAGGACGACAGTTATAGGAATAGAACTAGTGGATCATGAATATGTACAATCGAAAAGTCACAGGTTGACATAATCTCGTCGATCAAATAATAGAAAGAACTTGAGTTTGAATGTCTATAAAAGGAATGGTTATAGGAACATAATCAATGGTAGGTGTATATTTAAAGTCACAGGTTGACATAATCTCGTCGATCAAATAATTAAGAGAATTTGAGCTTGAATGTTTATTTATAAATGTCTATAAAAGGAATGGTTATAGGAACATAATCAATGGCAGGTGTATATTTTTTATGGCACGGGTTTGTGGACATTATAAAAAGACAATTATTAAGCCCATAGGAAAATTAAATCACTATGGAATTAGGTTTACGACAGTTATAGACAGGAGAATCAATTATAAGTGTATATGGAAATGGATTCCGAAATTTGAAAGTAGTAATAATAAGGAAATACACTCAGAAATTTAAAATTTAAATAAAAAATAGATTTATGTCATTTTAATGAATGAGACAAGTCGAAAGGCTTGAAATAACTTTATGGTGCATTTAAAAATAATGAAACTGAGGAAAAATATATGTACAACCAAAATAGTCGCACGTTCCCATATACATGTCGATCTAAAAATGGAGAGGACTTGAACTTAAATACCTTTTGATAAATTTTCATAGGACGACGGTTATAGGAACAAAACCAATGGATCATGACTGTGTACAATCAAAAAGTCAAAAATTTACATATTCATGTCGACCAAAAAATAGAGAGGACTTAGATTTGAATGTCTATTGATAAATATCCAAAGAAGAATGATGATAGTAAAAGAATCATTGGTAGGTGCATATTCTTGTGAACACGAGTTGGAGGATATTAGAAAAAGACAATATTTAGGTAATAAGAAGATCAAATCACTAAGAAATCAGGGTTAAGACAGTTATAGAAAGGAGAATACGTGAAAAGGCTTGAAATTTAAAATTTAGATTCAATTCCTTCTAAAGAACGATAAAAGTGAAAAGGCTTGAAATAATTTTATAGTGTATTTAAAAATAGCGAAATTAAGGGAAAATACGTGTACAAACGAAAGAGTCATGAGTTGACATATACACCTCCGAACTAATAATGGAAAGGACTTGAACTTGAACGCCTTTTGATAAATGCCCATCGGACAACAGTTTTAGGTACAAAATCAGTGGTGCATAAATGTTTACAATCGAAAATTCACGGGTTGATATAGTCATGTCGATCAAATAATGGAGAGGACTTGAGCTTGAATGTCTATTCATAAATGTCCATAGGATGAACGATTACATGAACAAAATCAATAGTAAGTGCATATGTTTCGTAGACACGAGTTTGATGATATAATAAAAAGAAAATAATTAATCCCGTATGAAGATAAAATCACTAAGGAATCAGCGTTAAAGCGGTTATAGATAGGAGAATCAATGATAGGTGCATATGGAAATGGGTTCAGAAATTTGGAAATAGTAATAATAAGGAAATAGACTCGGAAATTTAAAATTTAGATAAAAAAATAGATTTAAGTCCTTTTAAAGAACGAGAGAAGTGAAAAGTTTGAAATAAATTTAGAGTGCATTTAAAAATAGTTAAACTAAGGGAATATACGAGTACAATTAAAAGAGTCACGGGTTTACATATACACATCGATCTAAAAATGGAAAGGACTTGAACTTGATTGCTTTTTGATAAATATACATATGACGACTTTATAGGAACTTTAACAGCAGCAATGGATCATGAATGTGTACAATTGAAAAGTTATGGGTTGACATATTCACATCGATCAAATAATGGAGAGGACTTGGATTTGAAAATTTATTGATAAATGTTTATATGAGGACGATTATACGAACAAAATCAATGGTAGGTATATATTGTTGTGGAAACGAGTTAGAGGACTAAATAAAAAACAATAATTAGCTCGTAGAAAGATTAAATCACTAAGAAATTAGGGTTAAGACGGTTATATACTGTAGAATCAATGATATGTGTATATAGAAATATATTTAGAAATTTGAAAGTAGTAATGTTTGGAAAATAAATTCAGAAATTTAAAATCTAGATTAAGTAATTAGATTCTAGTCCTTTTAAAGATTGAGACGAGTAAAAAACCTTGAAATAACTTTATGATGAATTTAAAAACAGTGTTATTAAGGAAAATGATTTAGAAATTTAAAATTTAAGAAAAATAGCTTCAAATGCTTTTAGTAACGAAACAAGTGAAAATTTATGGTGCCTTTGAAATAAGTAATGTTAAGAAAATAGATTTAGAAATTTAATAAAATTGAAGAATTTTCAAAATACGGCCTTTCTAATAAATAAAAAAATGCTGAAAAGCAAAATGGTTTAAAGCCTTTAAAATCCTGATAAATTTGCTTTAAAAGTTGGAGACGATTTCGAAAATTTTATAATCAAGACAACTGAAATAAGATGTATCCAAAAAGGCTAGATGAGGATAAAAATCAAGTTATCACGAATGATTGCGTACGTGTGGAAAGTAAATTTGGCGAAAGCCACAATCACAGATGTGTACAATCCAAAGAGCCTCGGGTTGATATATTCAGGTCGATCTAAAAATGGTGAGGACTTGAACATGAATGCCTATCAATGATTGGACAGTTTTAAGAAGAGAATAATGGAGAAGACAAGTGTAAAAGCTTGAAATAATGTTATAGTGCATTTAAAAATAGTGAAATCAAGGGAACATACGTGTTCAATCCAAAGAGTCGCGGGTTGACATATACATGTTGATATAACAATGGAGAAGACTTGAACTTGAAAGCATTTTGATAAATGTTCACAGGACGGCGGTTATAGGAATAGAACCAGTGAATCATGAATATGTACAATCAAAAAGTCACTGGTTGATAGTTGATAGCTTATGGATTTTCATAATCATACTATTTAGTTTTGATAATATTATACAATATTAATAGATATATAGATGTGTTTCATATTGCATATTTCATAACACTGTATATGAGCTTGGTTGTGTTTGAGAAATATTTCAGGATATCAACCGACACAAGCCTATCATGGAAGATGGAGGATATTGAGCTAAACGGCAAATCTATTAAAGGTTGGAGGATAATGGACTAGAGCTACTCAAAGAACAAATTCAAGCTCAAGAAGTTAAGAAGCCAAAAGTCCAAGTTTAAAGAATTCAAGAATCGAAGAAATCAAGAGTTCGAGCTACAAGTGTAATCTCTAGGAAATCGATGTAAGTACTTCGTGGTTTATGATATTAGCATGAAAAAGCTCAAACACACACACTTTTGCATGCATGAAACTTTTGGGCAAAACTTGGTAAAGCTTTTCATTCAAAACGATTTTCAATTTCAAGTTAAAATTTTTTAGTGCATTCCTTCTTCAGACGTCTGTCCAAGTTTTATTCAGACGTCTGTATACTATTGCAAAACGTGCATAAGTTTTAAAATGTCAGTTTCTTACTTCAGAACAATCATCTGAAGCTTACAAGAACAAATGTCTGTCAATACTTCTTTAGACGTCTGGTTATTCTCTGTGTTTTCATTGCCTTAAATTTTTTTGATAGAACAAACTTCTGTCAATCTTCTTCAGATGTCTGATTATTCTTTGTATTTTCATTGCTTTAAAACTTTTGAGGGAACAAACGTCTGAACCTATTGGGCACAAACGTCTGAAGGTTAAAATCTTTGAAAATCTTTTCTTCTTCAGACGTGTGTCACTTGTTCTTCAGACGTCTGTTCGTTCTCTGTACTTTCTTTGGCCATATTTTGAAAACCATGGCGAACGTCTGAAGCTCATGACGACAAACGTCTGAGACTATTTTTGTATGAAAATTTTACCGTTACAGTGCATTTAATGCTATAACGGCTAGTTTTATTTTGCCTTCAGATGTCTGTTCTTCTGCCTAAGCCGTAATAAATGGATGTACTTGAATGTTTTTGTGTGGTGTTTAAAAGGGACTCTTGTGTAGTTATTGCATAGCAACGATTCTGAAAAATTGCATTCATTTTCTTGAGTTCATCTTCACCCAACAAAAGAAAAAGAAAACATTTGAGCTTTAATTGAAAATCAAATACTTCATTGAAGTATTCTAGAGTTTTGATTGTAAACTTTTGAGAAAGTATCTTGAATTGTAATCCTCTTCTTTTTCTCTCTTGGTGTGAAATCTCTTAAGTGCAAGAAAGTTCTTGTAAGTGAGGAGAAATCTTGTGAAGAAGTCTCTCGTGTGTCGAGTGACGTGTTGTTACGAGTGCGCAACATGTTTGTCTCATCGAAGACGTGATTAAGTGGAACGGGCTCGTACAACTAAAGAAAGAGGACTAAAAGATCTTCCGAATCTCTATAAAATCGCTCTTGTTTGCGTTTGATTATCTCTAACTATCTCTTATATTTGCTAGCTATAATTGCGTTTAATTTTATTTGCAAGTAGTTTATTAATTTGTGGGAATTGTTAGTATAATCCTATTCACCCCCAATAGGATTATTTCAATTGGTATCAGAGCAAGGTGCTCTTTTTTGTTAGGATTAAAAACCTAGAGAGATCCTATGGCCTCATCTTCTTCACATAGTATGGGGCACTTCCAATCCATCACTAAACCACGATACTTTGATGGTATTAACTTTACCATTTGAAAAGTTAAGATGGAGTCATTTTTAGAATCACAGGTATGTGTAAAGACACACCTTTTTGAAGGAGTATGAATTACCCACCATCGATGAGGATAGTTGGAGTATAGTAGATAAAAAGGCTTATGAAAATGATCATAAAGCCAAGTTTGCTTTCTTTTCTTGCCTTAACGAAAATGATTTGGCTCAAGTTATAAAATGTAAATATGCTTTTTCTATGCGAAAATTTTTATTGGTTGCTCATAAAGGGAGTTCCAATGTTAAAAGGGCCAAAATTGATCTTTTGAAAACGGAGTATGAAAATTTTCGAATGTTGCCCGATGAAAATATTGATGATATGTTTAGTCATTTTATTTGCATCACTAATACTCTGGACTTTTTGTTAGATGATCTCATGAAGAATGAAGAAAAGGTAAGGAAGATACTTCGACCACTCACCAAGAAATGGCAAATAAAGGAGACTACTCTTGTCGGGACCCGGTTCTTGCTCACGGAACAAAGTGTCACGCCAAGTGTCATGTTTAAGTGGGCAGGAGTCACCTCTTGAGTCCGTGGGACCCACTGTAGAACAATGGGGAATCTTCGGAATACATTCCGAAAGAGAGCAGATCTGTACTATAAATGGAATGATACTACTCTTCAATACAGAGGCGCCTTTAAGTGAACCGGCACTACAGGAACTTGAGAACTCCGTAGTTAAGCATGCTTGAGCCAGGGAAGTTCTGGGATGGGTAACCTCCTGGGAAGTGGCCCGTGGTCGGGTCCGGTTCGTCCCGAAGGACAAAACCGTGCGGATTTGGCCAGAGCGGATAATACTCTCTGTATTGGGGGTGGGACGTGATAGAATGGTATCAGAGCTGGTCCCTCAATAGTAGATCTGTGGTTCGAGGACGAACTATTGTTCAAAAATGGGGAGAATGTCGGGACCCAGTTCTTGCTCACGGAACAAAGTGTCACCCCAAGTGTCATGTTTAAGTGGGCGGGAGCCACCTCTTGAGTCCGTGGGAAAGTACTCTAACGCTAAACAAAAAATTGCTAGTTTTGAAAAAAAGTTTTTCTATTAAATCTTGAGGTTGTGAAAGTTTAAAATCCGAGAACGAAAAACTTTCAAGTAAAATTGCTTCTTTAACTAGTTCTCTCGATGATGCTAATTTCAAAAGTGAGAGACTTACTTCCACATTTACTTCACTTAAAACTAAGTATGACTTCTTGACTATCACTCATAATGTTATGCTGCTTGATGTTGTGTCACGTCCCGCTTCCCAAGATACCAAAATTTTAGGAGGTAACTCGACCAACCATGCTACTTACCATAAGGAAATATTCTCATAGTCACATTACGGTTGTCAATCAGTAATCAAGAACAATAATATAACTATATATCTCTAAACATGTCTGATGGAGATTGTGATCTCCTTCAGATGTCATCTTCCGTCGATCCTGTGATGACGGTCTTTGACGGTTGAGATTTGGTTTGGAAGTTGTTGAGCATGTGGATCTTAATGGGTTGGCGTTGATGCCGAGCTATCTGCAAAAGAAGTCCCGGGGTTGGTGACCACCGTAGGACCCTCCGACGATCAAGTTAGTGTCAAGGAATAAGTGCAGAGTAACGACGTATTGGAATGAGTTCGAGTTGCCTGATTCGTCTGAGAGGGGTTTATATAGTGGTCGCGTGGAGCGAGCAGGCACGAGATCATCGCCGTCAGTTACGCCCCAGCATTAACCTCGCATTTAATGGCGGGATGCGCCCATTAACAGGGGGATACGCTAGCATGGGACGCAGAACGTGGGGAGGCGGATATCTGAGCCGTTGCGGTGATGCATGGGATTCACGCTCTTGATTGATCGGGGAAACTGAGGAAGCTCGGTCCGTTAGGAGCTCGGAGACGAGCAGGAAGGCTGAGGAAGCTTGGCATGTCAGGAGCTCGGAGACGAGCCGGGACGCCGAGGAAGCTCAGCATGTCAGATGGCTCGGAGACGAGCAAGAAGACCGAGGAAACTCGGAGACGAGCTATTGGTAGTTTGCTAGGTGAAGGTGGAAAATACTCAGGGAGGTCTCCTGAAAGGTCGGATACATCCCGAGGAATGCCCATAATGTAACTCATTTATTCCACCTCCGTAGCCTTCGGGACATGTCATTCGCCACGTATCGTAATCTGAGAAAATACGACTTGTGAGCATCATTATTAGCCCCCCACTCTCGTTCCGATCTATTTATGGGTCGGGTCGAGAGTGGCCTGCTCGGTTTTTCTTTGGCTCAGTTTGGCACCGAGAATCAGAATGTGGATCGCCCGGGAACGACATGGCGTTTACCGGTTGCGTCGTTTCGATCTTTGGGCCCATGTGTCGTCTCGTCGTGCAAGTACTTTTAGCTAATATACTTTTCATTGTTCGAATCTTTCATTCTGCAAGTATTTTTAGCTCGTAGGTCTTTTTATCTTGCAAGTACTTTTAGCTCATAAGTATCTTTATCTTGCAAGTGCTAGGCCGGTGTCCACCTTTCCCGCACTTGCTAACCGTTCATCGAGTAGAATCGAACGATAGCCAAGTGTAGTAAGGTCGGTGTCCTCCCTTTTCCCGAAGTCAAGGCGGCGATCGCACATCGAGTCGAACGATAGCCAAGTGTAGGAAGGTCGATATCCTCTCTTTCCCCCGAGTCGAGGTGGCGATCGTGCATCGAGTATGAACCAATTGATGGGCCGAGCAAAAATCTGCTCGGTGGCCTCGTGAGGAGGACTTTTAGATCCGTTTCTTTGCAGGGCAGGAATCTACCCGCCGTGGATGGACCGAGCAGGAAGCTACTTGGTCGCCTCGATGTCGAGGGCTTTGGATCCACAGTATTGATGGGTAGAAAGCTACCCACTGCGGATGGACCGAGCAGGAAGCTATTCGGTGGCCTCGTGAGGAGGGCTTTAGATCCACAGCATTGATGGGCATGAAGCTACATGGCCATGAAGCTACCCACTGCGGATGGACCTAGCAGGAAACTACTCGGTAGACTCATGAGGAGGGCTTTTGATCCACAACGTAGTTGGGTAGAAAGCTACCCACTGCGGATGGACCGAGCAGAAAGCTACTCGGTGGCCTCGTGAGGAGGGCTTTAGATCCACAGCATTTATGGGCATGAAGCTACTCATTGTGGATGGACCGAGCAAGAAGCTACTCAGTGGCCTCGTGAGGAGGGCTTTTGGATCCACAGCATTGTCGGGCAGGAAGCTACCCACTGTGGATGGACCGAACAGGAAACTGCTCGGTGGCCTCATGAGGAGAGCTTTTGATCCACAGCGTAGTTGGGCAGGATGCTACCTACTGCGGATGGACCGAGCCCCGTAAGGAGGGCTTTTGATCCACAGCATAGTCAGACAGGAAGCTACCCACTGCGGATGGACCGAGCAGGAAGCTACTCGGTCGCCTCGCGAGGGCTTTAGTTCCACATCGTTGTTGGGCAGGAAGCTACCCTCTGCGGATGGTACCCGTTGAAGAAATCATTCCCCGTTTTGCTGCACACTTAGTGAACCCTGATCTCACGGATGCTCAGTGTGACACAGTGATGTACGAGTTTATGGCCCGCAAGGGGTCTCCTCTTCCCGCCAGCTCTATATGGTTTTGCATGATCTTTCTCGCCGTTCTCGATGACGTTCCTCCTCATCCGGCGGAGACGACTTTAGCGATGCTCGACACGGCGGAGGACAAGGTCAACTGCTTCCAGAATGCTGGTCTGATCACAAAGCCTTTAAGGGACCGCTCCGTCCACCTGTTGAGTCAGATACGGGCTCGGCGGGTTGTCGTGTCTTTTTTTGCCGAAGAGCACGGCGTTGATAGGTGGAGAGCGACTTTTCGCAAGAATCGTCGTTTTGACAAGGCAGAGAGGGCCGAGAGAGAGTTAGATAATTTTGTAATTCGTTTCACCAGTTCCTGTAGTCCCGATCCCGTGTTTGGTGATCTTTTCCCCGTGGAATAAAATGTTTATTTAAATGCATGTTTTTTATTGTTGCCTAATGAATATTTCACCTCCAACAAATGTCCTTCCACTGACTGCTCGTTTAAACTTATGCACGCCTTGCATGTGCGCACATGTTTTGCACGTGCATATGGCAAGCGTATTCGCACGTGCTTTGCACGTGCATTTCGCACTTGGGAATTTCTGCGAAGTGCAAATGTCATTGATGCACACACATGGCTTTATACTTATTCTTCCCTCAAGTGCGCGCTTGATTTGGATACGCCCATAAACAGGTGCGAACATATGCCCCAACCACCGATTGCGTGCATGTGATCTGCACATGGTGCGAATGGTGCCAAGCAGTCCACCGTCAGATTTGCCTTAAAAAAGGTCGCACCCCGGGATTCAAACCATTTTCTACCCCTATAAAAAAGGCCGCACCCCCTTCTCCGAAGTGCCTCACTTGCGCACTTTAAGAACAGTTCTTTTTGCACACTTGTCTCTCCAGTGCATACGCACTTGTTCGAATCTTTTGCTTACTTTCAGAAGCCTTTGCTTCTTTAAATTTCGAACGGTAAGTGTGTTGCGCACCTCTACCCTTGATCTATTTCCTTAGTGCGCATTTATGGGTTGCGTGCTTGCCCTTAGCTTGTCATTTGCGCACTTGTGGACAATTTGACTTTGACCTTAACTTAAACATTTTAGTCTAAGTATTTTAAAGAAACTTTAAACAATTTTGCCCAAGAATTCTCGTGGAGTTTCTTAACTAAGTAGTTAAGACTCCCACAGTTCGTCATTCATGAGATACTTCATGATTGCGATTTTAACGCACCTTTTTTTCTTTTAGCCTTTCAGGTACAATGGCATATCCATCAGACTTTGGTTATGAGCGTCAAGAAAATTTGCGTCCGGACGAACAGACAAAGCAAAAGATCTTTCAAATGATACGAGCTCACGATGCTCCGCAACAATATCTACATCTATGGGCTGGATGGTATAATAGTACAGGGTCGGGTTAGCTTTCAATATGAGGCGCCTTCTAATCCTTTAGGGTCTATCTAGTACACAGAGCTTTCAACGACTGCTTTCACGGCGGAGGTGGAAAACTAGACAGCTTGCAATAGGTTGCAGCCATCCACAGAAGGAGTGACGACGACACCGGTAGATCTTCTGGGACGTCGGATGAGCCAGGTGAGGCCAGACTGTGGAGAATACCTTATCATGTAGGATCCCGAAATATTTGGCCGGCTATGTCGGCTAAGCCAGGTTCATCTTGTCGACGGAGAGAACTCTATTGGAGCGCACCGGGCTTTATGGAGCGGTCTATGCTTCACTGTTCGAGTACCCCAAGACTGGGCCCCGGGCGGTGAAGTCCTTCAGACAATCACCTTTATGATGTCCGACAGGGAGGCATCTATCTCTTTGTTAGAATTCCAGCATATATTGGGCTGCCAATCACGGGAGAACATGACGAGAAGGTAGTACCCCATGATAAATTTGTCTTTGCTGCAAGTCCGGCTGCTGCGGATTTGACGGACGACAATGCAATAGCTCTCCTACGACCGGGTCTTAAGAAGGTGCGAGCCATTTTTGAGGAGATGCACTATGCCTATAGACAAGAAGGGGTTACTTTTAAGTTTTTATCGCTAGATTTGTGCACCCGAATGTCCTTAGGGCCGATACGACAGGCACGCAAACATGAGAAACCCCTTTTAGTCTACGCATGCAGGGGAAAGATTCCGCGGCGATGGAGGACTACTTCCGTCCTAGCACATCCCCTTATGATTTTAAGGACACTGCCGCTCCAGGGATCGATCGGAACTCTTTTATAGCTTTCATAAGCCTACGATTGAGCTAGTTCGCGATCCCTGTTCATCCTAGACTGATGCGGGCCTCAGTTTTCTATCCCGCCGATCGCATAGCTTCCGGTGCAAGGCTGGCCATCGATATCGCCGGGTTACATTCTTATATCAGGGATTCACCGAATTGGCCACCTCAGACCCAGAGGAGGAGCATGTGTATATGTCGTTGCACTATTTCGGCGCATGGATCCACCTGCATGTAAACGGGACGTACAATGAGCGTGTACAACCGATGTTCTTTGACATGGGTCTATTTCCCATGGTGATGAAACCCGTCGAGGCTGCAAGGATCAAACCAAACAAAGACATCCATCAGCTGTGCCTCTACCCATTCAATATCCGAGAGCATAGGCAAATCTATTTTGATGATTGGGTGCTTGTGAGGCATCACCCCACTGGTCAACCCCTGCTAGATATATCAAGAGGGTAATTTGAGCTTGTCAAATAGGGTTATCGCTTATCTTTATTCGATCCGACCCAGTTTCCTGGTGTACAGACGGAGCAACGATGTCGCCTATATGCCATATAGCTCTCATCGCTTCTCCTGGCAATTTGGCTATGACCAAGGCGTTCCGCTCCAAGCTTTCCGTTGCTAACCCGCTTTTATGAAGGAGTCTGCGAAGAACGTCATTCACCACTTTATGAGACTGAACACTGGATCTCGCTTCGCAATTCCCGATCCGGCCCGTGTTCCTCGACTATTATTGGCTTTTCGATCATGGTATTCATCATCTATGGCCGGGGTCATCGACCACGAGAAGCATGTCTTCCTTGGTCGTCGGGGTGCGATGAAGGCAACGAAACCTGGCATTCCCTAGAGACCAAGGTCTGCCATTCGTCCTTTCTTGCCTCAAGAAAGGACGCCGGCAGTTTCTCCCGCTGTCCGGGAACTCAGGACAGCTTGAGCTTTCGAAGGCATGCAACCAGAAACTGTTCCTGGCACAAGGAAGCGGATAGTCGCCTGTAGGAAGCGAGCTTCATTGCCTATTGCCTCTGGATCTTCCGGCAGGTCACGTCATACTGGCGGCATTTTTCCTGCTGATAGTCCTTTCCCTGAACCGGAAGCAAGGTCATCCATCGGAGATGTCACCGCAGCTGACTCACTCTCCAATTCAGAAATCAGGAAGCGCCGGCCGGGGGCACCATTAAGAAAGAAGAGGGTCCTTTAAGCTGACGAAAGACCGTGTCAGGCCAAGACGACCAAGTCTCTATGACGGATGACATTTTAGAGCACGGGACGAACATGGATACCATCTTCCTAGAAACACAAGCTGCGGAAGATGTTGATGTTGTGGCGGCCATGGTAGAGTTAGCAGCCGAGGATGACTATGCTATTCTTCAGGCGGCGCTATCTACCTCCGAACAGTTGGCTGAAAGAGAAGCGGAAAAGATACGGGCGCTCGTGGTGACCAGTATATTTCCTCTACCCTTATTCAAGCACTTTTCATGAGAAATGATATTATCTTATCTCATTTTTTTTAAAGACTACATCATTAGTAGAGCTTCCAAGCCTGTGGGGACTTCAGGCGTAGCCTTGCCGATGGGACCTGAGAGAGATAGGGATTGTTTATGCCCGTGGATTGTATACGGCCAGTTATATGACCCATACCGTAGGGCTAAACATATTGGTTTAAGGATATTTCGGTCCAACATTTGTTTAGGGACATTTCGGTCCATCGTCATGTATCTTATGAAGAAAATGTAAGGTAACATATTAGTTTAAGGCAGTTTCGGTCCAACGTTCCCGTGTTTGGGATAGATATTAGTTTAAGGACATTTCGGTCCAATACCAGTTTAAGAACGTTTCGGTCCAATACCAGTTTAAGGACGTAATGGTCCAACATTCCCGTGTTTGGGACAGATATTAGTTTAAGGACGTAGTGGTCCAATATCGTATAATGCGGAGCATACGACTTTCAGAATTTTGACTCAAGAAGATAGCGAGCCGACACATGCGTCGTCATCTAACATTGACCTAAGTCGCGACTCTTCAAGCAAAGTACTTTTTGTTGAGTCGGTCGTTTATTGGCCGAAATGGCCTTTCTCCATTCATATCCATGAGCAGGTAAGCTCCACCTTGGTAGACTTTATCTATGATGTACGAGCCTTCATAGTTTGGCTTGAACTTCCTCCGTTTTGCACGATTGGGAATCATCGGTCTTTTAACAACCATCACGAGTTCGCTTTGGCGAAATGTTGTCGGCCGGATTAGTCTTTCATATGATTGCATCATCCTTACCTTATAAGCTTCCAGATTTTGCTATGGTATAAGACGGGTTGCATCGAAAGCATCAAGCTCCTCGAGCCTAAAATGAGCATTTTCTTCATCCATCAACTCGTAATGAACTGCCACTCGTAAGTGCTGCCTTAGTGCCAAACACCAACGCATATGGTGTTGTATTTATGGTCGTCTTGAATGTTGTTCGGTACGCCCAAAGAGTTTCATGCTGCCTCTCGTGCCAGTCTTTCTTGTTCTTGGACACCGTCTTCTTTATAATCTTTTGTTGAATGCTTCAGCTAGACCATTTGGCCCGAGAATTATAGATCGAGGATTATCTCTAGTCTATCTTGTGTTGCTGTGCGAAATGGCTTATTTTGTGGCTTTTGTTGGATAGTCCATTATTCGAGATTATTCGTCGTGGAGTTCCGAACCGGTAAATGACATGAGTTTTGAGGAAGTGGAGAATATTGTTCGTCTTCACCTCCCTTAGCGGTACCGCTTCTGTCCACTTAGAGAAATGGTTGGTTGTTGTTAGTATAAACCTATGTCCTCTGGATGACGCTGGTTCGATAGGGCTGATTATATCCATTCCCCAAATCTCGAACGGCCAACTAGCTACTATCGGATGTAGTGAATTTGGATGCTGATGTATGAAATCCCCATTTATTTGCACGAGTGACCGCTTCATATATTCAAGGTAGTATTGGATCATCATGGGCCAGTACTAGCCCATCCTTTTTATGTTCAGCTTCATCTTTGGATCTGCTTGATGGGAGCAGCAAAGTCCGTCATGTACTTCTTGGACGACTTTCATTACTTCCTTTGGTCCTAAGTATCTTAACCATACGAGGTCGAAGGATCTTTTGTACAAAGTATCATTGACGAAGGCGAACGACTGAGCTCGTTTCATGAGCTGGTGTCTAGATGACGCATCTTCAGGTGTGCATTGGGATTTGAAGTAGTCAATAAAGGCTCCCCTCCAGTCCCCAACTTCTTCGTTTTCTATTTGGAGAACATCTTTTTCTTCGAGCAGCTCCATCTGAACTTCCGGAGGTATATCTGCTGGCGTCAGGATCTTGCAGTTTTGGACAATGATCCTTATGTCATCAAGGTCTTCATCGGCCAATTCTTTTAGCCAACTTGGCTAACGCATCCTCCTTCCTGTTTTCCGCTCGCGGAACGCTTTTCAGGATATATGAAAGGAATTGAGTCAGCAGCTGCCGCACTCTTTCGCCATACCTTATCAGTTCTGGTTTGCATGTCCGATAGACATCATTTACTTGATTCTCATATCGATAGCGATCTCATAACCAGCTATCAAAACTTCGTGTTTAGCTTCATTATTAGTCCTGAGCTCCGTCAAGAAGAAAGCATAACGCAATATTTCTCCTTACGGGTTCACGAAAATAAGGAGCACACCGGCTTTGATTAAAAGGGTGTTCTTTTGTTGTTTTATAGAAGATGCTCTGTCGAAGTAGAGCTCCCATCAAGACTCATTTTCTTCTTTCTCTTTTTCGACTACGTCGAATGCGTGTTCATCCGGCAACTCGCAGTTTAGGGAAGAATCAGCTAGTACCGGATGTTCCGCAAGAAAATTGGCGATGGCTTGTCCTTTCACCGCTTTGTGGAGTCGATATGTTATCGAAAACTCCATCAGTAAGAGGACCCATTTAGCAAGTGTTCCCGTCGGTGTAGCCTTTGACATCGGATACTTCAGAGAATCCACCTTTGATATGAGATGGACCTCATGCGTCAAGGCGTAGTGTCTGAGTTCGTTATTGCGAAGATCAGCGCCAAGCGGTGCTTTTCGATGGGGGGTAGTTGCTTTCTGCCCCCAGGAGAACTCGACTTAGATAGTAAAGAGCTCTCTCTTTTCCTTGATCGTTCTCTTGTGCCTATAGCGCTATAAACCCTCAAGAGCTGTTGTATAGGATAAAGGGTTTTCCCTTAACCGGAGCGGCAAATACCGGCGGATTTTGCAGGTATTGTTTGATTTCCTCCAATGCGTTTTGACATTTCTGATCCCAGATGAATAGGGTCCCCTTCTTCATCAGATGGTCATAGGGGCGACATTTTCCGGAGAGGTCGGGTATGAACCGCCGGATATATGCGAGCTTTTCTTGGAGAGATCGCAGTTGTGTGGGGTTCTTGGCGAGGGCATTTCGATAATTGCTTTGATTTTTGAGGGATCGATTTCGATACCTCGGTGGCGGATGATGAAGCCTAGGAATTTGCCAGACGAGATTCAAATGCGCACTTTAAAGGATTCACCTTTAGATTATATTACCGAAGACGCACGAACACGATCCATAGATGCTCCCAGTGCTCATGAGATTTGTTTTGACCATGAGGTCATCGATGTAGCATTCGACGATCTTGTGTATGAGATCATCGAATATCTTCGTCATAGCCCTTTGGTACGTGGCTCCGGCGTTCTTCAAACTGAAGGGCATCACCTTGTAGCAAAACACGCCCAACAGTGTCTAGAAGGCGGTATGCTTCTGGTCTTCAGAATCCATCTTTATTTGGTTGTATCCCGAAGATCCATCCATAAAAGAGAAGACTTCATGGGTGGATGTGTTATCGATCATTAGCTCGGTAACGGGCACTGGGAAGCATCTTTCGGGCATGCCTTGTTGAGGTCCCGAAAGTCCACGCAGATCCAAACCGTCCCATTTTTCTTTATCACCGGAATGATATTAGCGATCCAATCGGGATATTGAATTTCTTGGATAAAACCGGAATCGATTAATTTCTTGACTTCGGCATTGATACTTATCTCGAGTTCACATTCTTCTTGGTGCTTACTTGACTGGCTTTATCTCTGGCGAAATGACCAGTTTGTGTACCTTTGGATCTAAACCCAACATTTCAGAGTAGTTCCAAATGAAGCAATCTCTATACTGCATTAGAATATCTTTTAATGTGGCTACTTGTTTTTCGGATAGCAGCTAACTGACGAACGTCAGTATCAGATCATTCTCAGTTCCTAAGTCGATTTTCCTTAGGTTGTCTGCCGTGGTACGTATCCCATCCTCTAGCTCTTTTGGTGCCGGTGGGAATTCCGAAATCTCCTCGTCATCGTCTTCATTTGTGAAGCTTGCTTTTATCATTTATTATATGATAGGTACGAGTCCGCTTTCGTTTTCGCGGTTGAGCCGATCCCATCCTGATGGTATAGGTCTTCTTCGGCTCATGCTTTTGTGGCGGGCTTATCCTCCAGTTATGAGATAGCATGAACCTGCCTAATTGATATTGGTTTTCCACCCAGTTCTTGAAAGTGAAAACAGTCTTCAAAGGGGTGACTGATTGCTCGGAGATCGGAGCAATAATCCGGAGATGGACTTCATTTATCTGTCCAGTGTGCCGAGACTTCGAAAGGGCCATGATCTAGTGTTTTCATGACAAGGCAGAAGATCTTCCCTGTCTGGTCTCGAGGGAACGAATACTCTGACCTATCTTCTTTATGAGAGTCAGGCTCCGACCGAACTTTCCTCGTTTAAAAGGCATCCTAGACCCGCTTTTTTGTCCATGAGCGTTGCTTGCGATCGTTACCTTATTCTTGTCTCTGCTTCGGGATTTTTCTTCTTCACGGGAATACACAGCGGGCCGTGGATGGAGAGTATCATAATCTACTTCTTCCACTGACTGCTCACTGAAATGTCGCTTTCTGGCATTTTCATATAATGCCATTTCATGACTGTGGTTGTCTTGGCTCGCTTGACAAGATTTCTTTATAATCCTGTCAATCTGCTCTTCGAGCGACGGACTTGAGGTTCTTCGAGCGAGATTTTCCTCTTGTTCGACGACATAGCTACTTGGAGAAGCATATTCTTCTCCATTCGAGCTGTTTATGGTGTGGCAGCTATAGATTTGCTCTAGTTTCTTAGACTGAACATATCCCAGCTCAATTGTTTCCAACTTCTCATTGGGCTTCTTTTGTTGAGTCCTGGAATATCCTAAATCCATTTATAGAATTGAGCTTGGCGAACAGATTGTTCGAGAGGCACACCTTGGCGCTTTAACAGCTCTTTTAATCCCTCCGCATAATATCTTGACAGACGGATGGACTGGAACTTGTCAAGATTTGGATCGACTCTATGGCAGATTTTCTTTTCTACCTTGGTCTTCTTGGATTTATAAAAAAGGATCGCCTTTTCACCTATAAGGCACGGAGAAAGTTTCCAACTCTGGCACGTAGAAAGTTTTCAACTCTAGCACGCTATATGTATTGAACGCGTCAAGTTCTTTATAATGTCGAGATGGAGCGATCATAATATGTAGACTATGATCCGCTTCGGCAAGAGTCTGCATCGATGGACGAATGGGCGAATAGAGAACACTGCATTAGTCTCGTCTTCGGAATCGCTGCCCAAGACCGGGATAGGGGTCAAAGGCCTGGTTTTATTGTTCTTTCTGAGATTGTCCCGAGTAGACTTTTTGTTCATTTTCTTATGTATCACTTCCGAAGACCGCGATGGTGGCCACAGATTTTTGCTTATTTTTCGGCTTGTGGCACCTTTCAGTATCTTCGAAATCAGGTTGAAAATATTTTGCATATACATACTTTCGCACCTCATTTATTGAGGATTGAGTTCTCCTTTGACGGTGTACTGTATGCCATCCTTGAAATACTTCATACGTTGATGTTGCGTAGAAAGAATGACGTACTCGTGTAGCCACATCCTGCCGAGTAGAGCATTATAACAAGTTTTAGCGTCAATGACATGGAATTTGATGTCAGTGATAAGCTGCCCGAAGCGGAGCGTCAATATTACGGACCCAAGCGTCCGTGATGACTGCGATTCGAACCCCGAGATAGTAATCTTGTCTCGGGCAAGGTGCTGAACATTCATACATATCTCCTTCAGCACTATCACATTGAGATTGATGGAGAATCCGTTATCGACGAGGATTTTCCATATCTTGATGTTATGGCAGTGCCCGGTAACACAGCGGTCGATTGTGCTCGCATGTACCAAAAAGTAGATCTTCCTCGTTGAACGTAATATCAGCCGTGTAGACCTCTGCAAATCCGTCCATTATCTCTTCCGCGAGCTAAGCTTGAAGCTGATCAGGTTCTTGCAAGGCCTTGATCAAGAAGTCTCGTGCCTCTTTAGATAAGAGAAGGGCGTCCAATATCCTCAATTGTGATGGTATCTTCCTCAAATGCGCAAGAACGTTATAGCCCACCTTGGTTTTCTTAGGTAGGTCCTTGGCGGCAAGCTCTCTGGCTATCCACTTCATCAAGGGCGATCTCTTTGGGCATTTTCCCCTACCCTTTGTCTTTTTTCGAACCTTTGTTTGTGGGTCCGAGGTTCTTTTCAGATAGAGTGCGGTTACGCAACTGGATGTTCGAGTACTCATTTTCCTTTTCTTTTTCCAATGCGAAGATTTCAAAGAGGGTTGAAGGGCATTTCATCCTCAGAATCACTCCCGAACGTGAGAACCTGAGATTTTTCCCTTTTGAACTGGTACTAACCATATGAAAGCTGCCAGTTGCTTCTTTATGCACTGTCGTCTCACTGCTCTCATATCGATGAGCGCGAGCCTCGCGTTTCTCATTCTTAAAGTGTTTTCTATGAGCAACATATCCTTGCCACCACTTCTTGAAGACGTTACATTCCTCAATGGGATGAGCGATTCTCCGGTGATACAAGCAGTATTTTGAGTGTCCCTCTCTGCCATCGAAGTACGGAACCCCAGGTGTAAACATAATGAGGGGTGACGGTTTCATCCCTATGGATAGAACCTTGGCAAACATTTTCTCCGCTTTGTTCCTGATCTTATTCTTTGCATGCATGCTTCGGTTTGGTCGGAGAGCTTTATGATTCATCCTTGCCGCCACTTCTTTGTTCAAACGCTGTTATTTGGCCTATTCATATATGGCCATCTCGCGTTCCTGATTTTTGCTCTTTTGAAAAGCATGTTTCAGCAGCTTTTCAATCGGGTCTTCCTCTGGCAGTTCCGGGATTTTTGATACTGATTCTGCCCCAGCTCTTCCATGTCGCTTTCCAACGCCGGCGACACTACTTCATCATATATGAATGAATCGGAGTCATCATATAGGAATGAATGGGAGTCCATATGGTAGCTTGCTATACGTTCTTCCATTTCCTTTGACGAGTCATTTTCCTCATCATCGTCATTGTCCTTGTGCTCAAGAATATGGTTGAGAAATTCTTCGAGTGTCACTGGTGTTCGTGCTTTCTGGTTGTATTCTTCCAGCGCGTCTATATACTTCTGAAGGTCTGTGCGTCTGTCGACATTTTCAGCAGGCTGCACATGCTTCTTAGTCTTCTTCTTTTTCTTAGAAGATTTTGAAGACTTGACTTGGGGCTTTTCCCCTTGTCAGCGATTTTCGGTGCGGGACACGGATTCGGCAACCCTTCTATAATCTCGGGCTCAAACGGGATTTTCCACTTGATCGCCGGGCATGTTTGTAGATTTTTTCAGCATTCTTTTGGTTTTTGCCGAAAGAACACTTCTCAAGAAGCTTCTTCCACGAACGAGCAGGATGCCCCCTGTGTATCCACTTTCTTGGGAGCATGCTTTTGGGACGAATCTACCCTCCAATTGTCTGACAATGCAAATTTTCATGCTGGTATTGGTCTTCTACCCAGTTTTTGAAGACGTAGCAGTTCTCAATTGGGTGGCTCACTACTCGGTGATAGGGGCAGTAGCTAGGGTTATTAACATCACCAGCTTCTGCGGGTCGCCATGGTTCTACCAATATAATCAGATTATTTCGCATAGTCAGCTCGAACAATCTTCTGGTCTTATCATAAGGGAATGAATATGCGTGTCCCATCATTTCTTCTAGGGTCGGACATGTACGGCTGCTTTCGGACCGCTTGGCATCAAAGACTGCTTTCCCTTGTTGTGTATTGGCATCAAAGGCTGCTTTCCTTTTACCCTATTATTTCGGGGATCCTTGCTTGAAGAGGAAAGACCATGGCACATCTGATCCATCTGGGCAAGTTTATCAGTCAGCGCCCGAAATGTAGTGGGCTTGAAGGTCATAAATTGGGATATGGTCGATTAGGAATCGATAGTCCCAATGAACATCCCTACAGCTGGGGACTCTTCAATGCATTGTTCACATCTGGACCACAAATTTCACCATCGGATCGCGTATTGAACCCATATTTCCCCTGGCTTGACCTTGTAATTGATTGGCGCAGTGATTGGAGTGCACTCACTCGCACCGGCAAACCTTTGAGTAAATAATAGCTCCATCTCAGAGAAGGTTTTTACAGAGTCACTTGGGAGCTCCGAGTACCATTCGAAAGCGGTCTCTAATAAACTTCCAACGAATTGGCGAAGCAGCAATTTATCATCGCCTCCGGTATTGCCACACAAAGCTTTGAACTACGCGATAAGATGGGGGTTACCGGTTCCTTTATATATATGGAATTTCGGGATCGTATATTCTAGTGAGTATTTCATCTGGTCGTACCAGGCCGGATATAGTCGACCAGTTTTGACAAGCAGATTTGCAGCCTCGTTGGCTTGACAAGTCTTGATTTGTTGGGCGATATAGTCTTCCAACATTGCCTTTGAGATTGTTTCCATCAGAAACCAGAAACTTTTACCAAGAAGCAATGGCTTCTGTTTTATTTTCATTTCTTTTATTTTTCCAAGAAGCAAAAGTTTGATTTTTATCTATTTTCAAGTCATATGCATGCGTTTTATGGCACGCGTCTTATTTTCTTGGATCTTAAGATTAATCTCTCGTGAATCAATGGATTCGAAAAGAAGCAAAAGCTTCTGTAAAGGTAAAAGCCATTTTTAATGGAGGAACAGAAAAGTTTCTCTCTTTATTTCTACCTTGCGCACGGATGAAGACTTGAAATTTTTCCAAAACTTATGGGGGTTTTCGAGACTGATTTCTTCATATGAGGCTCCCATTTATAAAAGAGAAGAAATTAGAGTTTGTTTGATTTGTTTTGATTTTATTTGGATTCCAATTTGATTTTAGATTGATTTAAAAGATTTAATTGATTTATATCAATTAAGGGTGACATGTGCACCGTTGGATCTTTGATCCACAGATCAGTTTGTTAGGTCTTTAACCAACAGAATATTTTCCTGTTAATTAAGAATCGGTTGCCTTTTATTCCTGTCAGGAAGATCTCAAATTTATTGGTTAAGTGCGCAATGCGCACGTGCGTTGCACATGCATATGGCAAACATACACATACTTGTCATGCGCACGTACTTTGTATGTGCCTGTGGGTAGCATATGTGCACGTGCTTTGAACGTGCACATCGTACTTAATGACTTCCGTCAAGTATGAGTGGCAATGATGCGCACATGTGTTGCTCACGTGTTATTCATTAACCTTCATACGCGTACATATACAAACGCGCATGCCTTCAGAATTATTCAAGTGCACACTTGCTATGATGCGTGAACCAATGACTCGTGATTTTCAGGGTTGTCAACCTCTTTTTCAGCACTTTTCATTGGTCAAAGGCTTGAGAATTGTTCTCATTTTAATGACATGCAATATTTTCTGTGCCAAGACTTGAACGCTTCTCCTAATAAATTAAAGAAGTACCCCCTTCCCCTTCACATCCACGGAGAAAGGAACATAGCTTGCAATCGCCCGAATATTCTTCGACAGCCATAGGAGGTACCCATTGAAGAAATCATTCCCCGTTTTGTTGCACGCTTAATGAACCCTGGTCTCACAGATGCTCGGTGTGACACAGTGATGTACAAGCTTATGGCCCGCAAGGGATCTCCTCTTCCCGCCGACTCTATATGCCTTCGCATGATCTTTCTCGCCGTTCTCAACGACGTTCGTTCTCACCCGGCGGAGATTACTTCAGCGATGATCGACGCGGCGGAGGATAAGATCGACTGCTTCCAGAAGGCAAGTCTGGTCACGAAGCCTTTAAGGGACCGCTCCGTCCACCTGATGAGTCAGATACGGGCTTAGTGGGCCGTCATGTCTTCTTTTCCCAACGAGCACGGCGCTGATAGGTGGGGAGCCACTTTTCACGAGAATCGTCGTTTTGACATGATAGAGAGTGCCGAGAGAGAATTAAAGAATTTTGTATATTGTTTCACTAATCCCTGTAGTGTTGATCCCGTATTTGATGATCTTTTTCCCGTGGAATAAAATGTTTATTTAAATACATGTTTTTTATTGTTGTCTAATGAATATTTCACATCCAACGAATGCCCTTCCACTGACTGCTCGTTAAAACATACGTGCGCCTTGCATATGCGCACATGCTTTGCATATGTATATAACAAATATAACAAGCGTATGCGCACGTGCTTTGCGCGTGCACTTCCCCCTTTGGAATTTTTGCAAAATTTGAATGTCAATGATGCACACATGCCTTTAGACTTATTCTAAGTCCCTCAAGTGCGCACTTGATTTGGATATGCACTTAAACAGGTGCGAACAACAGTTATAGGAACATAATCAGTGGATCATGAATGTGTACAATCGAAAAGTCCTGGGTTGACATAGTCATGTTGATCAAATATTGGAGAGGACTTGAGCTTGAATATTTGTTCATAAATGTTCATAGGATAAATGGATAAGAACCGAATCAATAGTAAGTGCATATTTTTTATGGACACGGGACATTATAAGATAATAATTATGCCCGTATGTAAATTAAATCACCAAAGAATCAGGGTTAAGGCAGTCATAGACAAGAGAATCGATGATAGATGCATATGGAAATGGATTCGGAAATTTGAAGGTAGTAATAATAAGAAAATAGACTCGGTAATTAAAACTTTAGATTAACAAATAGATTTAAGACAATTTAAAGAACAAGACAAGTGAAAGCTTTAGATAACTTTATAGTGCATTTAAAAATAGTGAAACTAAGGGAAATATGTGTCCAATTAAAAGAGTCACGGATTTAAACACGTCGATCAAAAAACAGAGAGGGCTTGAACTTGAATTCCTTTAGATAAATGTTCATAAAACAACGATTATAGGAACATAACCATTGGATTACAATCGAAAAGTTACGGATTGACATATTCAAGTCGATCAAATAATGGAAAGGGCGTGGATTTGAAAGTATATTGATAAATGTTCATAGGATGGCGGAAATAGTGCATTTTAAAATAGTGAAATTAAGAGGAAATATGTGTACAATCGAAAGAATCACGGGCCAAAATATACACGATCAAATAATGAAGAGGGCGTGGATTTAAAAAGTTTATTGACAAATGTCCATAGGAGGACGGTAATAATGCATTTAAAATAGTGAAATTAAGAGGAAATATTTATATAATCGAAAAAGTCACGGGTTGACATACAGACTTCGAACTAATAAAGGAGAGATTGCCTTATGATAAATAGGAAGAAGGTTATAAGAACATAATCAATGGATCACAAATATGTACAATCGAAAAGTCACGGGTTGACATAATCACGTCGATCAAATAATGGAGAGGACTTGAGCTTGAATATCTATACATAAATTTTCATAAAAGACAGGGTTATAGAAAGCGAATCAATAGTAGGTGCATATTTTTTGTAGACACGAGTTTGGGGACATTATGAAAAAGACAATTAAACCAGTAGGTAGATTAATTCGGTATGGAATCAAGATCAAGACAGTCATAAACATAACAAACAATGATAGGTGCATATGGAAATGGATTCAGAAATTTGAAAGTAATACAGAAATAGATTCAAAAATCTAAAATTTAGATAAAAATATATTTAAGTCATTTTAAAGAACGAGACAAGATCAAAGGCTTAAAATAACTTTATAGTGCACTTAAAATAGTGAAACTATGGAAAAATCCGAGTACAATCAAAAGGGTCACATGTTATACACGTCGATCTAAAAATGGAAAGCTCTTAAACTTGAATGTGTTTAGATAAATGTTCATAAGTCAACGGTTAATTGAACAGAACTGGATCATGAATGGGTACAATCGAAAAGAACACGGGTTGAGATATTCACACCAATCAAATAATGGAAAGGACGCGGATTTGCAAGCCTACTGATAAATGTCCATAGGAGGGAAATAATAGTGCATTTAAAAATAATGAACTCAAGGGGAAATATGTGTACAATTGAAAGAGTCATGAGTTAACAAAAACACGTCGATCAAATAATGGAGAGAACGTGGATTTGAAAGTCTACTGACAAATGTCCAAAGGAGGGCAGTAATGGTGCATTTAAAAATAGTGAAATTAACGAGAAATATGTGTACAATCAAATTAGTCATGGTTATATATGTCAAACCAATAATGGAGACGACTTGGACTTAAATGCCTTTTGATAAATGTCAATAGGATGACGGTTATAGAAACATAATCAGTGGACCATGAATGTGTACAATCGAAAAGTCACGAGTTGACAGTCACGTCGATCAAATAATGGAAAGGACTTGAGCTTCAATGTCTATTCATAAATGTCCATAGGAGAAACGGATAAGAACTGAATTAATAGTACGTGCATATTTTTTATGCACATGAGTTTGATGACATTATAAAAAGAAAATAATTAAGCCCGTAGGTACATTAAATCAGTAATGAATCAGGATTAAGACAGTCATAGACATGAGTCATAAGCACCCTTCTGAGGTGGGACGACATCCAATGGTCTTTAGGCTTGCCGACAAGACTAAGTTAGGAATATGCCGTCACTTCGCTTTTTGTTTTGGTGTCGTACAGATTCTTTGCTAAAATAGGGTAAACATCCATATGACCTCTATGTTATATGTATTGCAATCGAGATATGGAGTTAGAAATATGACATCGCTCCAACTTCATTTGATAGTTGCGTCCGCACCCTACTGGAATTTGGAGGAACATCGAAATGATCTCTCGGCTGTAGATGTTGCCATCGAGATCTGGAGCTAGGAATATGTTGTCACTCCACTTTTATTCGACCTTGGGTCCTTGTTAACATCGCGATTGTACTTTGCTGGAGTAAGAGGGACGTCCAAATAGTCTCTAGGCTGTAGATGTGCCATTAAGACTCGGTTCTTCTTTTGACGAGGTATGGTGGGAAATTATGGTTCCCTTTCTTTCATTTGTGCTCATGAATTGTATACAAAAGTCGGTATGGACCTACTTGCAGGGCATAAAAAAGTTTTTTTCTTTTTTTATATTTCCGCGATGCTCTATCTTTTCAGCTTTTATCTCACGGAAGTCGCGATTGCTCAATTATTTCAGCTTTTTTTGACTCGTTGAGTTTTATTACGAGTCAGGAACTTGGGATCTGATCCTAATTTTGGCATCACCATCGCTGCAACTAGAATATTGCCAGGAGCGAATCATCATTTATCTTTATTGATTTGAACAAATGTGGTTTAGCAAACAGTGTTAGGATTATATCGACTAAGGCTTAAAGGTATTTCTCCCTACGAGTCGAGAGAATCTTGTAGGTGTATTTTCTCCTTATAAGTCGTGAGGACTCCTAAGTAGTATTTTCTCTTGCAAGTCGTAAGGGTAAGCGCCGTTCACCATGTTCAACGATGTTTCTCGTTCTTAGTGGGGCTTGATCGAGAATATATTTATTTACGCCTGTAGATTGTATACAAGGGTCAATATTGGGCCGTCTGTAGAGCATAAATTTGTGGGGTTATGATGGCTTAAGAACAGCTTCAGATCTCTGTAATTTAAGGTTTTTGAATTCTATAAGTCGTGAGGGTCTTATAGAGGGTATATTTTCCTTACGAGTCGTGAGGATCCCGTAAGTGTATTTTCTCCTTAGGAATCACATGGACTTTGCAAGTGCATCTTTTCCTTTCTTTCAACGAGTTTCCGCCCTCTCAGGTTTTCACAAGCTCGCCGGTAGCCCTGCTGTTTTTACTCACGGCGCCCTTTCGAGTTTTCATCCGTGCCCATTTCGCTTGTGGACATACCTTTTTTAGACGGCCCGTAAAGTAACGCACTAGCGGTTGTCAATCGCGGCATTCTTCGAAGGACCGCATCATATAGGATCTTGGAAGGATGTGAATTGTTTTATACCTGTGGATTGTATACGGTGCTCGATATGGAGACTCACCGTAGGGCGGTATATTAGTTTAAGGACATTACGGTCCATTATTAGTTTAGGGACGTCTCGGTCCAATACCAGTTTAAGGACATAGTGGTCCATCGTTAGTTTAGGGACATTTCGGTCCGTCATTCCTGTATTTGGGACGAATATTGGTTTAAGGACATCTCGATCCAACATTCCCATGTTCGGGATGAATTTCATTTGACACCACTTTCAGAGTTTGGATTCAGAAAGATAGTAAGCGGACACGAGCGTCGTCATCTATCATTGACTTAAGTCACGACTCTTCAGGCATAGTACTTTTTGAGAAATCGAGCGTTTATCGGCCGGAATGGCCTTTCGCCATGCATATCCATAAGGAGATTAGCTCCACCTTGACCTTATCTATGATGTACGGGCCTTCATAGTTTGGCTCGAACTTCTCCAGTTTTGCACGATTGAGGATCATTGGTCTTTTGAGGACCAGCACGAATTCGTCTTGGAGAAATGTTCTCGGCCTAGTCAGTCTTTCATACAACCATGTCATCCTTGTCTTATAAGCTTCCAGGTTTTGTTGTGCTATACGGCGAGTTTTGTTGATAGCGTTGAGTTTCCGAGCCTAAGATGAGCATTTTCTTCATCCGTTAGTTTGTATTAAACTGCCATTCGTAGTGAGGGAAGCTCTATCTCCAGTGGGAGTACTACTTCAGCGCCGAACACTAATGCGTATGGTGTTGTGTTCGTGGCCATCTTGAACGTTATTTGGTACGCCCAAAGAGCTTCATGCAACCTTTCGTGCCAGTCCTTTTTATTTCTGAACACCATATTTTTTATAATCTTGGTCAAGATCTTGTTGAATGCTTCAGCTAAACCGTTGGCATGAGGAGTATCTCTAGTTTATCTTTTGTTGATGTGTGAAGCGACTTATTTTGTGGCTTTTATAAACAGATCCATTATCAGAGATTATCCGTCACGGAGTTCCGAACCGGTAGATGACATGGGTTTTGAAGTGGAAGATATTGCTCCGTCTTCACCTCCCTTAGCGGCACTGCTTCTACCAACTTGGAGAAGTAATCTGTTGTTGCCAATATAAACCAATGTCTTCTGGATGACGCTGGTTCGATAAGGCCGATTATATCGGTTCCCCACATCTCGAACGGCCAACTGGTTACGAGTCCCCGTGGGAGTACTACTTCAGCGCCGAACACTAATGCGTATGGTGTTGTGTTCGTTGCGGATTTGGGTGTTGATGTATGAAGTCCCCGTGTATTTGGCACGAGTGACACTGCTTGGCATATTCGAGGCAGTCTTGAATCATCGTGGGCCAGTAATAGCCCATCCTTTTTATCTTCAGTTTCATTTTTGGCCTTGCTTGATGAGAACCGCAAAATCCGTCGTGTATTTCTTGGACTTTCTTTGCTTCTTTCGGCCCTAGACATTTTAACCATACGAAGTCGAAGGATCTCTTGTACAGAGTGTCATTGACGAAAGCGAATGACAGAGCTCGTTTCATGAGCTGATGTCTAAATGACGCATTTTCGGACGTTCGTTGGAACTTAAAATAGTCTATGAAGACTTCTTTCCGGTCCTTGCTCTCTTCTTCGTCCTCTATTTAGAGAACTTCTCGTTAGATCATTTCTTTCTTTATGGATAGTTTTATCAGATCTTCCGAAAGTATATCTGCTAGCGCCAGGATCCTGCGGTTTTGAACAATGATCCTTGCATCATCGAGGTCTTCATCAGCCAATTCTTTAGCCAACTTGGCTAACACATCCGCCTTGTTGTTTTCCGCTCGTGATATACTTTCCAAGATATATGAAGGGAATTGGATCAACAGCTGCTGCACTTTAGCCATACATTATTAGTTCTGACTTGCATGTCTTGTGGTCACCATTTACTTCACTGACAATCAGCTGAGAATCTCCATATATGAGGAGGTTCTTGATTTCCATGTCGATAGTGATCTCAAGACCGGCTATCAAAACTTCATATTCTGCTTCCGTCAAAGAGAGGACGTAACGCAATATTCCTCCTTGCGGGGTCACGAAGATAAGACCCACCCCGGCTTTGATTATGGGAGTATTCCTGTTTCGCCGCATCATGGAAGATGCTCCATCAAAGTAGACTTCCCATTGAGACTTATTTTCTTCTTTCTCTTTTTCGACTACGTCGAATGCGTGTTCATCCGGCACTCACAATTTAAGGATGAGTCGGTTGGTATCAGATGTTCTGCAATAAAGTCTGCGATGGTTTGTCCTTTCACCGCTTTGAAGGGATTCATTTTCGAGAATTCCATCAGCAGCAGTAGGGCCCGTTTGCCGATCCTTCCCGTCGGTATATCTTTCGACATCAGATATTTAAGAGGATCCATTTTTGATATGATGGACATCATGCGCCAAGGCGTAGTGTCTGAGCTTCGTAGTTACAAAGATCAGCGCCAGACTGTGCTTTTCGATGGGGGTAGTTACTTTCTGCCCCTAGGAGAACTCGACTAGTACAAAGCTCTCTCCTTTCCTTGGTCGTTCTCTTATGTCCATAGCGCGCCTAGAGAACCTTCAAGAGCCGTTGTATATAGGATAAAGGATTTTCCCTTAACCGGGAAGGCTAATACCGGCGGATTTTGCATGTATTGTTTGATTTCGTCCAATGCATTTTGGCATTTCTGATCCCAGACGAGCGATGTCGCCTTCTTCATCAGATAGCTATAGGGACATTTTCAGGAGAGGTTGGCTATGAACCGCCGGATGTATGCGAGCTTTCTTTAGAGAGATCGCAGCTGTATGAGAGTTCGTGGAGATAGCATTCCCATGATCGCCTTGATTTTTTAGGGATCAATTCCGATGCCTCGGTGACGGATGATGAATCCTAGGAATTTGCTTGAGAAGACGCCAAACGCGCAGTTTAGAGGGTTCATCTTCAGATTATACTTCGGAAGACACTCGAAAACGATCTTTAGATGTTCCCAGTGTTCCTCATGAGATTTGCTTTTGATCACGAGGTCGTCGACATAACATTCGACAATCACATGTATGAGGTCATCAAATATCTTCGTCATGGCTCTTTGGTATGTAGCTCCGGCGTTTTTCAAACCAAAAGGCATCACCTTATAGCAGAATACGCCTAACGGTGTTCGGAAGGCGGTATGCGTCCGGTCCTAAGGATCCATTTTTATTTGGTTGTATCGTGAAGATCCATCCATGAAAGAGAAGACCTCGTGGGAGGATGTGTTATCGATCATCAGCTCGGTAACGAGTACTGTGAAGTCATCCTTCGGGCATGCTTTGTTGAGGTCCCGAAAGTCCATGCAAATACGAACCGTCTTATTTTTCTTCATCACTAGAACAATGTTAGCGATCCAGTCGGGATATTGAACTTCTTGGATGAAGCCGGAGTCGATTAATTTCTGGACTTCGGCGTCAGGGCTTCAATTTTCTGGGGCTTATACATGTTGACACGGGGAGATTTATGTGATGTCTGGATTCTTCAAATCTTATCTGAGTCTCTGACTGTATTGATTTTATGATTTAATTAAATTTCATCGGCAGATTTTTGATTCCCGACATCCCGATATCCCGATCTCCCGACCTGAGTCAAATCTTGCACAATATCTCCATGAATAACGTTAGTAATATTTGTTATAGAGATATTATTCTAACCATCTGTATGGTGTTATATGTTTTAAAGAATCTTGATTAGAATATTTGATATGATATGCATAATAAAAATATTATATAAATATTATATGCATATATTTTCTTTCATAATGTTAATTATAATATATAAATATATGGTAAATAGTATTTTGTAGATAAACCCAAATATGTTCTATATTTATAATACACCTTTAGATATTTAAGTAAAGTAAGAAAAATGTTCTATCAAATGTGCGATATTTTTGACTGAACAAATACCCCCAAATTTAAATTTGATCGTCACGAGCAAACTATTTATTCAAGAGAGGGAGAAAAAGAAAAAACCTAAGTAACACACTTTCGTAGGCAACATGATTGCACTGAGCACGTGCAACAAGCCGTTAAACCTCTAGGTGTCCCTATTGGAGGAGTGTTGTCTCCTGAGGGTTTTTAGCGGATTACACCCACAAAATCCCATAATAAAAGAAAGCACCCTCGCCATATTTTTTTATGCTGCCTTAAGTAATTACTAAACCAGTGTTCATTTTTCTTCACCATTTTCTTTATTCATATTTTTATTTTTCTTGATACCAAGGCTTTTAGACAAGAGTATTTCAGGGACATGAATAATGAAAGTGAAATTCTCCCCCAAACTTATTTTTGGCTCATATTTTTTTAAAAAATTATTTTCTTTCAAGAGCCAAAAGATTTCTTCTTCCCCCCAAACTTGAGTAAAACAGTATTAAGCATTTTAAAATTATAAAAGGGGTCAAGTTATTGGTCAATATAAAACTTTACAAAGACCAAAAGTCAACACCAACCATTCAAAGATTTTATCGATGTAACACACTGATTGGTAGAAGAACATGTTGCATATAGACGTGGAGAAGTGGGGAGGGGATAAGAGGTGGAATAGAACGGGTTTACGTCTCGGTTTATAGAGACGAAACGGTGATGATGGATTACTCGCATTCTCGTTATTGATAAGAAGAAGGAGTGGTGGTTCAACTTCTTGGGGTTGATTCATCACAACGCCCATATTTTCTAAGAATGTGAGTTCTTCAGCGAAGATTTCTTTAAAGCTTTTATCGATATTCCGAATAATAATATCGGAAAGAACGGGATGATACTCGGACTCCATAAAAGGTTCATATTTAGCGTTAGATGTTGACCCAATAAAAGGATCCATATGTGTATAATAAATAGTAGGTTCAAACAACAATGTACTAGCGGAGTCAAGATCAGTAACGTGAAGCTGTTCAAATTCGCTGCTGTCGGAATCTATCGCTTCGACAGAAAATACTTGAGCATAGGGTTCGAAGGGTTCACTTCCCAACTTGTAAATGTTAAGCTCAATTAACATCTTCCCGAAGGATAGGGTCATAGAGCCGTTTCGACAATTGATTATTGCGTTGGAAGTCGTTAGAAAAGGTCGACCTAAAATCACCGGAATTTGGTTTCGTGGGTTTGCTATAGGCTGTGTATCAATAACGATAAAGTCCACAGGGCATATAAATTCCCCAACCTTGATTAACACATCCTCTAGCTCACCCTAGGTTGGGTGCTAGATCGATCGGCCATCTGAAAAGTGCAATGCGCCGGTTTTAACTCTCTGATTCCTAATTGCTCATAGACAGAATAAGGAAGCAAGTTAACACAAGCGCCTAAATCGAGTAGAGCATGATTGATATTTTACCCCCAATAGAAATAGATATGGTAGGATTTCCGAGGTCCTTTCGTTTCGGGGGTATTTGTTGTGTAAACGCGTGCTCACATTACTTGCTAAGAAAACTTTTTTAGGGACTTAATTTTTTTCTTCCTAGTGCACAAGTCCTTTAGGATTTTCGCATAAGACAGAACATGTTTAATAGTATCTAAGAGAGAAATATTTATGTTAACTTGCTTAAAAATTTCCACAATTTTCTCTATTTGTGGACTTGGTCTGTTGCCCCTTAACCTATGTAGATAAGGAGCTTTATCAATAAGGGTTTGGTTCAACATAGGAGAAGATTGTGGGGATGGAATAAATCCCAGAATTGGAGTTGGGATCGTTTTAGGTAGACTCGAGGAAGTGGGCTAAGGGTTCGAGTCTAGGGGAAAATGGAGAATAAGCTCGGAAGAAGGTGGACTAGACGAAATAGGGTTAGAAGTAAAAGAAGCCGGGGTATCATTAATATCATCAACGTCATCAACATGTTCACCCATTTGGTTGTTCAACACTCTTCCTGATCTCAATGTGGTAACTAACGGCACTCACATTATAACTTTGTGAGTGACCAGGATTCGGTATAGGTTGAGAGTTTCCCTTTTTCTCTCGCACTCATCGCGCCATTTAACTGTGCAAGTTGTGATTCTATCGATTTTATACTTTCACCGTGGGAAGCGGTGTTCTGAGTTAACGTTTGGATAGAAGATTTTAAATCATCCGTCGATTGCATTGAATGTTTAATAAACATATCCACGCTTCGTTCAAGTGTGGAGAGTTTTTCGGTACCAGCCGTTTGGAAAGAATCATTAATCGGTGCAGAATTGTTGGCTGGATTTTGAAAGGATTGTGGTTGAAAAGGGTGCTGACTCTGTTGTGGTTGCTGTTGCTGTGGAGGAACCCTTTGATAGTTATTTTGGCTCGGGAACGTATTTTGAGTTTGAGTTTGGTTTTGGTTCCAAGCAAAATTAGGATGATTCCTCCATCCCAGATTGTATGTGGAAGAATAAGGATCGTTTCTAGGTCGTTGCTGAAAAGTAGCATTAATTTGTTCTTCACCTTGAAACGGTCGACTCAAAGGACATTCTTCCGTTAGATGTGATGGGTCGGAACAGCAACCACACACACGGTTATGGAGAGCGTAACCTGGTTTAGGGAAGCTGAAGAGACTTTGTTTTCTATAGCGTCGAGTTTCCTTTGTATCACGGCAATTTCCGCTTTCACTGCGATGGAAACATTGCTCTGATGGATAACTGCCCTAGACGATATTGGTCTAACGTTTTCCCATTGTAAAGTTTGTTCAACGAGATCTTCCAGAAATTGCCAAGCTTCAACATCGTCTTTAGACATGAAATGGCATTGACAAATGGTTTCAAGCATCTGCTTTGTCGCTGGAGTAACACCCTCATATATAATTTGGCACAGATTCCATCTATTGATTCCGTGATGAGGACATTGGACAAGCAAATCTTTAAATCGTTCGAAGCATTTCCAAAATGATTTATTGGGAAGTTGGGTGAACTGGTTAATCTCGCTTCGAACACGGGCGGTCTTATGATTGGGATAAAATTTCTTAAGGAATGCTATAACGTATTCATCCCAATTGGAAATAGAGTGTGCGGCAGTGTTATAAAGCCATTTTTCTGCTAGATCGCACAAAGTAAAAAAGAGAAGACATAAGCGCATAGCATCCACTGAATGTTGTGAAGTGCCCATCATTGCGCATACGTTTTCGAATTTGGTGATAAAAACGTATACGTTTTCAGACTCGAGCCCGTGAAATTTAGGCAAAGGGTTGATGAAGTAGGGTTTAATTTCAAAATTATCCCCATTGGCTGGGGGAATAGATAGACAAGTAGGAAGGGGTCCACGCACGGGGTAGCATCTCTCTTG
Organism: Agapanthus africanus; assembly: GCA_030015575.1. Taxonomy (NCBI): domain Eukaryota; kingdom Viridiplantae; phylum Streptophyta; class Magnoliopsida; order Asparagales; family Amaryllidaceae; genus Agapanthus; species Agapanthus africanus. The sequence continues at coordinate 308,417,923 of CM057339.1, forward strand.
GAGAGAGATGCGCGGTGGATTCTGCGCATCTGCGGGTGGTGGCAGAGTGGTGTTATAATCTGATGGAGAACCGTCCATCTTGGTCGATGTGGTGGATGGAGGGGAAAAAGAAAATGAAGTACCGACTTCGGAGTCGATAGCAGAAACATGGACAAGACGGGCACTAGAATCCCGTGTCCAGCCGGGCATGCACTAAGCGGGTTTAGCACACGTAGAAGCATGTGAGAACTATTTAAAATGGTTTGTTTTGAAAAATGTCGGACGTGAGACAAATCACACAAAAATGCATAAACAACCCTAGAACCAAGGTCACCTAGGTCAAGTCACTAGACCGCTCCTAGACTTCCAAAGGACAAGTCGCAGGATCAATCCTCTACCATCTCTTTATCGCTCTTGTGGCCAGGTAAGTGCCAGCTAAATGGGAGGTATCCGCTATACGAATCACCGAAAATAGCAGGCCTAATTAAGTAACCACTTTTCTAGTCACGCTTGCCTAAACACCATAAAAAAATGCGGATAAGCGATAGATTACCCACAACCCTCCTCTGTCCTTATTGAGCGCGACGGTCCTTAGCGTCTTGGTCTAGATATTTTTTAATTAATATAAGGTTATGTGGATGCTCGTTTCGTGATTTGTGGGGCCTAAGAAGGGTGACAAAATCCCCACCTAATCTGAATTTTGGTCTTGCCCCTTAAAGTCAGTATTAAAATATGCACAAACAAACCAATTACAAAACACGCAAAAGATTTTTGAGCGGCGGTATTATGCAAAGAATCCTGCAGAAAAATATATTATTGGATTTTAAAGGAGAGATAAAGAGTTGAGGAATATACCAGAGAATTTTGGATGCACAACTCAACAGGAGCGCCGCGGTTCCGCTACCAAAACCCCGCTTATGACGCGGTTCTACCGCAGAAAGTAGGCTTCTTTTGCTAGTTTTTTCACAGTGGCCTCCTTTGCTCCTCTGGTCCTCTCTGAAGGTCTCTGAATCTTAATTTCCTCGCTCTAGTGTCTCCAGAATCCCTCGCAAAAATCGCACGCTAATCGTTAAATATGCAAGTTGCAGTTTTTTTTTAATTTTTATGATATGGATCGAATAAGAATTCAACACAAATAGCAAGAAAAAAATTACGCACGTATCCCCGGCAACGGTGCCATTTGATTGATTTGTGAAAAGTATAGTAAATAACCACAATCAATAACGGTGTCGTGTGTAGCTAGTCGAAATGAGTACGGGTCGTCCGCATGGATGCGTGGAACTTTAATCTTATTTTAGACGAGTTGAATAAAGAATAAGGAGAATAGATTCTAGATCTATGTTAAATACGGATGTAGAATTTATAGTTTTAAGATCTAGTTTAAAAGGTGATGAATTCTAGTTTTAGCCCTCGGTCCTTTATATAGCCCTAAAAGCAGAAACCCTAGATACATGATATGGTTATTTGTTGATGCAATCCTACCCCAAAAAATCCCAAACATTAACTCCTTAGAACGGCGGCGGATCCGCCGCAAAATTCATGCTTTGGCCGTGGAACCGTGGTGGGATAGGGGAGTTAGGGCTTCAATTTTCTGGGGCTTATACATGTTGACACGTGGAGATTTATGTGATGTCTGGATTCTTCAAATCTTATCTGAGTCTCTGCCAGTATTAATTTTATGATTTAATTAAATTTCATTGGCAGATTTTTTATTCCCGACATCTCGATATCCCGATCTCCTGACCTGAACCAAATTTTGCACAATATCTCCATGAATAATGTTAGTAATATTTGTTGTAGAAATATTATTCTAACCATTTGTATGATATTATATCTTTTAAAGAATCTTGATTAGAATATTTGATATGATATGCATAATAAAAATATTATTTAAATATTATAAAAATATTATATAAATATATAAACATATGGTAAATAGTATTTTGCAGATAAACCAAAATATGTTCTATATTTTATAATAAACATCTTTAGATATTTAAGAAAAGTAAGGAAAATATTATATTAAATGTGCTATATTTTCGACTGAACATGAAGCGATCTTTGTATTGCATAAGCACATCTCTTAGGGTTGCCACTTGTTTTTCAGATAGCAGCTCACTGACAAACGTCGGCCTCGGATCATCCTCTGTTCCTAAGTTGATTTTCTTTAGGTTGTCTACCATTGTGTGTATCCCATCCTCCAACTCTTTTGGCGCTGGTGGCAATTCTGAGATCTCCTTGTCATCGTCTTCATTTGTGAAGCATCCGAAGATATCAATCATATTCTCATTCTCTCCCTCTTTTAAGAGAGTTGGCATATGACAGGTACGTGTTCGCTTCCATTTCCGCAATCGAGCTGGTCTTATCCTGACGGTATAGGTCATCTTTGGCTCGTGCTTTTATGGCGGGTTTATCCTCCAGTTGTCGGATAGCATAACCCGCCGCATTGATATTGATCCTCGACCCAGTCCTTGAATGTGAAGCAGTCCTCAAGAGGATGATATATTGCTCTGTGATAGGAGCAACGGTCCGGATGGTGGATCTCATTTACTTGTTCAGGGTGCCGAGATTCTGGAAGCGTCGACATTTAGTACTTCATGACAAGGCTGAAGATTTTTCGTGTCTTGTCTCGAAAGGAGTATTTCCGACCCATCTTCTTTATAAAAGACGAGTTCTAACCGAGCTTTTCTCGATTAATCGGCATTTTGGACCTAGTTTGTTGTCCGTTGTTCACGTTCTTCGCCTTATTTTTATCTTCACTTCGGGATTTTCCTTTTCCATGAGAGTACACAGTAGGTTGTAGATGGAGGGCGTCACACTCTATTTCTCCCACTAATTGCCGACCGAGACACTGCGTCTTGGCCTTTTCGTATATGGCCATTTCGCGGCTGTGGTTGTCTCGGATCGCCTGACAAGCTTCTTTTATTAGCTTGTCAATTTACTCTTCGAGCGACGGATTTAACGTTCTCAAAGTGGGATCTCGCTCCAATTTGACATCATGGCTATTTAGAAAAATGTTTTCTTCTTCACTCGAGCTGTTTATGACGTGGCAGCTGTAAATTTGCTCACGTTTCTTGGACCACACATATCCCAGCTCACTTGTTTCCATCTTCCCGTTGAGCTTCTCTCGTTGAGTTCCGAAGATATCCCAGATCTTTTTATAGAATTAGGCTTGCCGAACTGTTTGTTCGAGAGGTACGCCGCGGCGCCTTAACGGTTTCTTTAGGCCCTCCATATAATATCTTGGCATGCGGATGGGCTGAAGCCCGTCAAGAGTGGAGTTGGCACCATGCCTAACTTTTTTTCCACTTTAGTCTCCATAAACTTGTAGAAGTGGATCGCCTTTTCAGCTCTTCTTCTTAGATGCACGTAGAAAGTTTTAGTCTGTATGTATTGAGCACGTCAATCATCATAATGTGTAGACTCTGATCCACTTCGGCAAGAGTTTGTGTTGATGGGCGGACGGAAAACATCGCATTCATCTCATTTTCAAAGTCGTTGGCAAAGACCAGAATAGGGGTCGATGGTCCAAGCTTACTGTTCTCTCTCAGAGGCCGTTTCGAGTAGACTATTTGTTCGTCTTCCTCGGTATCACTTCCGAAGAGCGGGATGGTGGCCACGGATTTTTGCTTATTTCGGGCCTGTGGCATCTTTCAGTGTCTTCAAAGTCCGGCTGAAAGTACTTTGCGTCTTCATACTTTCGCACTTCGTTCACCGAGAAAGGATCGAGCTCACATGACGGTACTTTGCGTCTGCATACTTTCGCAACTTCGTTCACCGAGAAAGGATTAAGCTTTCCCATGACGGTGTACTCAGAGCCATCTTTGAAATACTTCATACACTGATGTTGTGTAGAAGAGACGACATTGTACTCGTGCAGCCAAAGCCTGCCGAACAGAGCGTTGTAACAAGTCATGGCGTCAATGACATGGAATTTGATGTCAGTGACGAGCAGCCCGAAACGGAACGTCAATATTATGAACCCAAGCGTTCGTGACGACTGCGAGTCGAACTCTGAGATGGTTATTTTGTCTCGGGCAAAGTGCTGAACATTTATACATATTTCCTTCAGCACCCTCACCTTGAGAGGATTGACGGATGATCCATTATCGACAAAAAATTTCCCTGTCTAGATTTTGTGGCAGTACCTGATGATATAGAGCGGTCGATTATGTTCGCATGTACCGAGAAGTATATTTTCATCGCTAAATGTGATGTCAGCCGTGTAGACATCTGCTAATTCGTTTTTCATCTTCTATTCTGCGAGGAAGGCCTGAAACTGATCAGGCTCTTGCAGGACTTTGATTAGGGAGTCTCATGCCTTTTTGGACAAGAGCAAAACATCCAAAATGCTTAAGTTGTGAGGGTATTTATCTTAGTTGCGCAAGGACATTATAGTCTGCCTTAGTTTTCTTAAGCAGGTCGTTCGCGGCGAGCTCTTTGACCACCTCGTCATCAAGAGTAATTTGGTCGGGCATTTTCCCTCTTCCTTTATCCTTTTTATTCGGACCCTTGTTTGCGGGTCCGACATTCTTTTCAGGCTGCGTGCGGTTACGCAGCTGGATGTTCTCGCAGTCCTTCTCTTCTTTTTCCAAGAAGGAGTTTTCAAAGAGAGAATTGAGAGGTATTTCATCCTCAAAATCGCTCCCGAACGTGAGAACTCGGGGGTTTTCCCTTTCTGAACCGGTACCAGCCATATGACAGCGGCCAATTGCTTCTTTGTGTGCTGCCGTTTCGCCATTCTCATTTCGACGAGTGCGAGCTTCATGCTTCTCCTTCTTGAAGTGTTTTCTGTGGACAACATATCATTGCCATCACTTCTTGAAGGCGTTGCACTTCTCGATGGTGTGAGCGACTCTTCGGTGGTATTCACAGTATTTTGGGTGTCCTTCTCCACCATCGAAATATGGGACCCCATGCGTGTACATCATGAGAGGTGGCAGCTTTATCCCTAGTGATAGGGCTTTGGCAAACCGCTTCTCAGTTTTGATCCTGCTCTTATTTGTTGCAGGCATGCCTTGATTTGGTCGGAGAGCTTTATGACTTGTCCTCACCGCAGCTTCTTTATTCAGACGCTGACGCTTAGCCTTTTCATATATGGTTGTCTCGCGTTCTTAGTCATTTTTGCTCTTTTGAAAAGCTTCGTTTAGTAGCCTTTCACTCGGTTCTTCTTCCGGCAGTTTCGAGGAATTTAGCGCCGATTCTGCCCCTAGTTCACCCACGTCGCTTTCTGACACCGGCGGAGCTTCTTCATCATATAGTGATGAATGGGAGATCATGTGGCAGCTTTCCATACGGTCTTCCATTTCTTCTGATGATTCTTTTTCCTCATTATTGTCCCTATCCTCGTCCTCAAGAATATTCTTGAGGAATTCTTCGAGTGTGGCGTCCGCGCTTTCTGATTGTTTTCTTCTAACACATCTATGTATTTCTGGAAGTATGTGCGATTGTCGACGTATTCGGTAAGCTGCACATGCTTCTTATTCTTCTTTTTCTTTGAAGATTTCGATGGCTTGACTTTATGGATTTTTCCCTTGTCGACAGTCTTAGGCGCGAGACGCGGCTTCAACATCCCTTCTATAATTTCGGGCTCAAGCGAGCTTTTCCACTTGACCGCCGGATAGGCTTGTAAATCTTTCAGCATTCTTTTAGTTTTTGTTGAAAGACATACTTCCCATGGAGCTTCTTCCATGAGAGAGCAGGATGCCCCCGCACATCCACCTTTTTAGGAGCGTGCTTTTGGGGGGGATTTACCCTCCAATTGTTAGATAGTGCGAACTTCTCTTGCTGCTACCGGTCCTCGACCTAGTTTTTGAAGATATAACAATTCTCGATTGGATGGCTTACTATCGTGTGTAGGAGCAGTAGTTGAGGTTATTGACGTCGCCGGCTTATGCAGGTCGCCGCGGGTCTGACAATGTGATCAGATTATTTCGCATTGCTAGCTCGAACAACCTCCTCGTCTTATCGCGAGGGAACGAGTATGTACGTCCTAGCCTTTCTTCTAAGGACGAGCGCATACGAGTGTTGGTTTGACAGACAGGTGTTTTCGGACCGCCTGGTTGTTGCTGCGTGTTGGCAACAAAGGCTGCTTTCCCTTTGGCCTTGTTATTGTTTGAGGATCCTTGCTTGAGGAGGAAGGACCATGACCCATCTCATCCATCATCGCTAACTTATCAATCAGCTCCTGAAACATGGTGGGCTTGAAGAAGGTCATGAACCGGAACACGTTTGACTCAGGATCAATAGTCCCAATAAACATTCCCACAGCCGAAGACTTCTCAATGCACTGTTTGCATTTAGACCATAGATTTTGCCACCAGATCTCATATTGGACCTACGTTTCACCTGGCTTAACCCTGGCATTGATCAGCGCTGTGATCGGAGTGCGCTCGCTCGCACTGGCGAACCTTTACGTAAAGAGCAGTTCCATTTTAGAAAAGGTTTTCACGGAACCATTTGGGAACTCCGAGTACCATTCGAAAATTGTTTCTGATAAACTTCCGACGAATTGGCGAAGCAACAATTCGTTGTCGCCTCCTGTATTGCCGCACAGAGCTCTAAACTGTGCAACATGCTGATAGGGATTCCCCGTTCCTTTATATGTGAAACTTTGGAATAGCATGTCCCCGCGGGTACTTTATTTGGTCATACTAGGTCGGATATGGTCATCTGGTTTTAACTATTTGGTTAGCAGCTTCATTGGCTTGGTGAGCTCTAATTTGCTAAGCAATGCAATCATCCAGGGCTGCCTTGGAGATCGTCCCCTCCTTGGCCGTCAAAGGGCCTAGGAAGGATTTGACGTTTCCCCTCTATCATCTTCGATGATCATCGGAGGATCTTCAGCCGGTGATTCTGGTTGGATCATCATTCCAACCATGTCTTGAAAGAGGAGAGCCATCTGCTTTATGTTACCAGCATGCTCCGCAATTTCCTTATCTTTCTTCTCTATCACTCATCGCAAGAACTCTGTATCGATTTCTTGCTTCTGGCGCTGTTCAGTTTCTTTGTCCGAGCTTTCTTTAGGCCCGGTGAGTGATGGCATTTTGGTCAGCATCTCTTGGAGCTTTTGTTGTTGCTCCTGAGCCTTTGTCAGCGACCGAGTATACGGTCTATGACTGACAGAAGCACTGCTCTCTTCTTTTCCGTTGGCCATATAAACCGTATGTATAGTCATGCCCCCGACTTGGGGCATTTGGAGCCTTCGCCTTTGGATTTTGCCGCTGGCGATGGAATTTTCTCGGCCTCAATGTTCTATGAGGTAGGAGCACGAGGAGCTGCTGTGACAGGCATCTCTTTATAATAAGTCCCCCGTTGTATGGGGAGGAGCACTCTTTTTCTTGTCGGACGTTGGATTTCTTAAGTCGACGAGCGTAGTTTTCATCAGGAACCAAGTCTTGGACTTTCCGCCAGACTCTATAAATTTGCGAGGAGCCGCTAACAAGGTTGCTCCGGCTTTGCCTGCACTGTAGCTTCTGCGGGTGGGGGTGATTTCTTTAGCACCGTCGTTGGGGAGTTTTTGTGCAGCCTCCTCAGCGGTTCAAATTTGTTCCCAGTTGGAACAGCAGCGTCAACATCCACCATAGAAGCTGGTGGGGTAAGCTCGGGAGTAGAGTTGCCCTAGCTTGTCTCATTCGGCGCCATTGGTGACGTTGAGCATGTCGTGTAGCGGGAATTGCCTCAGTTTTGGAGACGTCTTCATCAAGCCTCCGGCGTTGCTAGGGAGCTTCGCTTGGTGTCGGCCTCTTGAAGACGGACGCTTTTGGCGGAGCTGGAGCAAAGTTGGCTAATTTGTCGAAGACCGGCCATCTTGGTGGCGAAGCACTTTTGTTGGCCTCGCGTATGATAAGAGCAGGGAGGGATAGCCATTTTAAGGCAACCACTTCTGGAATCACAGGCTTGTTAACAAGCCCGTTTGAGTTTCTCTTCAGCCTATTGAAAACTGAGACTTCAGAGTTAGACGGTTTGCTGATAGGAACCGTCTCAATGGCCAGCCGATCAAAGACCGACTTTCGGGAAGCTTCTTCTCGGGGCGTTGTGGCACCAAAGCTCATAGATGGGAGCATGGTCCCGAAGAATAGCCCGGTAGTGGCCTGCATGACTTGTCCTACCGGCATTAAGAAGATGGAAGACGCATTGGTCCCGTACGTCACACCTAAGGTTGGGGCGGAGTGGGAGTTGCTCTTGCAGGAAGTACAGTGATAGGCTATTGATTCTGCACAGAGACGAAGCACCAAGTTTTAGTATCTCGCATCCAAGGGCAACCATGAATATAGCGAACCACGATTTTGTTCGTGAAACACGACACACGAAATGTGGTGGAAAGAGAAAAATGTCCTACCGGGCGTGCCAGAATCTGTTTACCGCCGAAGACTGGACTGAAACGTTAGGACGTCTAACCTGAATTTGGGAGCAGATGCTATTTGGACATATCCATCCACCTCTCCGAAAATACCAAGTTGATTTATGGCACCGTATATCGGTGGTTTGGATAGATGTGATCGATGTAGCAGGTTTCATCAGATTCCCTCTCATTTGTGAGGGATTTTTTTATTATAGGGACGCTTTTCCATGCAGGCGTAAGCCCCTGCAGTTAATTACATTAACAATTTTCTCTTACTCCGGTAGGTCACTTCATGTCCTGTTATGTTTTTTTTTTGGTTGCCCGTGGATTGTATACGGAAACTTGTTTATGTCGTTGCCCGTAGAGCGCAAATTAGTCCAAATCCGTATATATTATATTTGGGTTTGAACTTTAAGAAGTATGTTCCGTCAGTTCAAAGAATATTTTATTTTATTTAAGGACCGTTAATCTGGTTTTAGATTAAGATCAACTTAAATATATATATGAACGTATGAGCTCAATTTATTTTAACTTAGGATACGTTAGTCTTATATGAGAATAAGATCAATTTAGAAATATATTTAAGAATCGTTAAATTTTATTAAGATCCATCAACAGAGCATATGGACTCGGCTGCAAAGAAATTTTAGAGACTTAGCCAATTTAGTCTCGGTCCTGGGCTTTTTCCCTCATTCAGCAGTGCTAAGCACTTAGTCTCTTTACTCTCTGTTTATCTTTTGAAAAGAAATTAAACTTCTATTAATGGCGTTTTGGCCATTAACGATCACCAAGGTCATTGTTTTGAGGATCTGGAATCAGATTTTCTTTGAGAACTAAGTTCTTCTATTATTTTTTGTAAGAACTAAATTCTTTGAAGGGATAAACCGTGTTTTCAGAGGAATTAAATTCCCGAAATGCAACTTCCATCTTTTTTTTATTTCTTTTCCCAAATCTAGTTTTTTCCACCTAGATCTTGAGTCTGAAAAACAAAATCTTCCCGATAAGAATTAAATTCTCAACTTATGAGAGATTTGCCCTGCGGATCTCAGATGCAGAGAAAGAACTAAGTTCTTTTTGGAGGGTTAAACCCTTATATTTACATATGCTAGGCAAAGGAGATGTTTTTTATGTCTGGTTTTTTTACCTAGGGTTTTGAAATGAGAAGGGACTTTTCTTCAACAAGAAAATTAAATTCTCGGTTGTAGCTGCCAAAGTTTATGGGGGTCTCTCTCATTGAGAGTTAAAGTCTCGGGTTCTTTATATAGGTAAGGCAAATTGTTGATCAGTTTTAAGAAAATCTCTTATTGAGAGATACCAATTGATTTAATTAGTCTCAAAAATTATTCGGAAAATTTTATCCACCATTGGATCTGACCCAGTGGTTTTCTGTTTAACGAAATATGTTTTTCTGTTTTTAACAAGATTAGGGAAATATTTTCCTATGCATAGAATTTAATTCTATTTTTTAATTCAAACGGTGATTTTTTGGTCACCATTAGATTTTTAATCCAAGAGTTCTCTGTTTAACATAGTATATCTTTCTTGTTTAGAAAGATTAGAAAAATATTTTTCCATATAGAATTTAATTCTATCTTTTGATGATTTTTAGACATCATCGGATCTTTGATCCAACGGATCTGTTTAACACGAAATATTTATGGAAATATTTTCAACATAGAAATTAATTCTACCCAAGCAGACCCGCTTTAATTTGGGCCATAGCCAAAGAATTTAATTTTTACTGCAGCAGGCACCCATGTGCTTTGCACGCCAGCGCTCACATGTGTTTCACGTGAGGCGTTGCCATAGAATTTAATCCTATTAAAGACTGGCACCGGCACTCACGTGTGTTTCACGTGAGGCACTGCCTTATTATATTTAACCAATAATAATTTTTTATACAAAGGAACAGAGGACATTAGAAAAAGAGAATAATTAACCCATAAGAAGATTAAATCACTAAGAAATCATAGTTTAGATAGTTATAGAGAATGGAGAGATTTAGAAAATTGAAAGTAGTAAAGTTTAGGAAATATATTAAGAGATTTAAAATTTAGATTAAAAAATAAGATTCAAGTACTTTTAAAGAACGAGACGAAGTGAAAAAACTTGAAAATACTTTATGGCGCATTTAAAAATAGTGTGCTTAAGGAAATTGATTTTAGAAATTTAAAATTTAAGAAAATCGGCGTCAATTTCTTTGAGTGACGAAACAGGTGAAAATGTATGTTCCCTTTAAAATCAGTAATGTTAAGGAATAGATTTAGAAATTTAATGCAATTGAAGCATATTCAAAATGCAGCCTTTCTAATGAATAAAAAATGCTGTAATGCAAAATAGTGTGAATTCTTTGAAATCTAAAGAAATTTATTTTAAAAGTTAAAGACGGTTTGGAATATTTTATAAACGAGACGAGTGAAATGTGATATATCCAAAAAAGCTAGATAAAAAACAGGGTATCATGAATGATTGGTTACGTACGTAAAATAAATTTGGCGAAAACCACGATCATGAATGTGTACAATCGAAAGAGCCCCGAGATGACATATTCAAATCGATCTAATGATGGAGAGAACTTGAACTTGAATTCCTATTAACAAATGTCCATAATGGGATGGTTATAAGAAGAGAATCAATGGTAGGTGCCATATTAACATAGGCAAAAATTGGACATTATAAAAATACAATAATTAAGAGCATGGGTAGATTAAATCGGTAAGGAATCAGGATTAAGACGGTTATAGACAGAAAATCGATGATAGCACTATATGGAAATGGATTCAAAAATTTAGTAATAATACAAAAATAGATTCGGAAATTTTTAATTTAGATTAAAAAATAGAGTTAAGTCGTTTCAAAGAACGAGACAAGTGAAAAGGCTTAAAATAACTTTATGATGCATTTAAAAATAATGAAACTAAGGGGAAATACGTGTACAATCAAATGAGTCACGGGTTGACCTATACATGTCGATCTAAAAATGGAGAAGACATGAACTTGAATGCCTTTAGATAAATGTTCATAGGAACATAATTACAGAATCAATAGTAGATGCATATTATAATGGACAAGAGTTGGAGGGCATTATAAAAAGACGTTAGTTAATTCAATAGGAAGATTGTCCTTTTAAAAGCAGTAATGTTAAGAAATAGATTTAGAAATTATATACAATTGAAGCATTTTTCAAAAAGGTTGTAATACAAAATGGTGTAAAGTCTTTGAAATCCTGAGAAATTTGCTTTAAAAGTAATGGACGTTTTCAAATATTTTATAAACGAGACAAGTGAAATGCGATGTTGAATCCAGAAAGGCTAGACGATGATAAAATAAAAGTCAAGGTATCATGGATGATTGGTTTCGTGTGCAATGTAAATTTGGCAAAATTCACAATCACGGATGTGTATAATCGAAAGATCCTCGGGTTGACATAATCGATCTAAAAATGGCAAAGACTTGAACTTGAATGTCTATTGACAAATTACTATATGGGACGGTTATAGGAAGAAAATCAATGGTAGGTGCATATTGTTGTGGGCATAAATTAAAGGAAATTATGAAAAGACAATAATTAAGCCCATAGATAGATTAAATCTGTAATGAACCAGGGTTATGACGGTTAATAACGGAGAATCAAGGATAGGTGCATATGGAAATGGATTCCAAAATTTGGAAGTAGTGAAAAATAAGGAAATAGAATAGGAAATTAAAAATTTAGAGTTTTGAAGGTTAGGGTTTCGAAGGATCGACATCGAGAGATGAAATCACAGCGACGGTGTGTTGTTTCTTTTGACGGAATTAAAAAAGTAAAGTTTAAAGAACGGTAAGATCTAATTTAAGAATTGTGATATCAGTCTTTAATATTGTTCGCATATATCACATTAATTTATTTAAGGGTAGTGTAATCCGACGCTTATTCCTAAATGATTGGTTGATCAAGCGGTCGTCGGTTTTAGCTTTTTCTTCTTCTTTCTTGCAAATGTAAACGGTAGCCTTCAGGTGTTAAGGAGCAGAAATGTAGTTAAAGACTACTCAATAGATATGTTTCTATGCGTTTCAAGAGTTTCACTGATGAAACCTATGGCTTCTTCATAAATTGAAGTGCATGATTACTGTAGTGCCAATTTTAATCAATCTTCAGCTTAGGTCTAAAATCTATTTAGTCTCAATCTCAATCAGATAGAAAAAGGGGATGAACTATATTATTTGGTATCATATTCTATCAATCCATCACAAATCAATATCAAATATAGGAACAATAATCTAAATTAAGACATAATGAATCAAACTGACTGAAATTTTGACTAGATAAATTAATACGAATTAAAAAAAATTGAACCTTTTTTCCAAAATCTTACCTGTTGGGTTTCCTCGGATTCTCCATCTCAAAAGCACTACTCAAAGGCACCCAATGCTGCTCATAAACCCTCATGGACGCCCTGAGCGTCACCGTATCATCCTCCCACTAAATCAACAGCAGCAATCTAAGCCCCAATCTTTTCCCCTGAAACCCAGGTGCCATGAACTGCAAAACAAAATTTCAAATTGATGAAAAAAAAATTATGAACCAATCCAAGAAACAATAAATACCCGAATCGAGATAGGTCACGGAGAGGCTCTGGATTTCGAGATGGAAACGGCCGATGCTCGGATGATCGAGCACGATGTGGCAATCTGGGTGGCTTCCGATGAGAATAGAATCGTCGTCTCGCACTTCTTCTTCTTCCTGCTCTTGATAGGGTTGTGGGCCCCTTGGAGGTCCTTACGATGCTCCTGCGGAAGACCGCACCGCCGGATATGGATGGAGGAAGGGGAGGAGGAGGAGGAAGGGGAGGAGGAGGAAGGGGAGAGGGTGGGGCCCACGCGTTGGCCACCGTCATTTTTAGAGAGATGGCAGAGAGAGAGAGAGCCTTAGGGTTAGGGTTTTGAAGGGAAAGATCGCCGACTTTAGATCGGCGGCGGCTCCTCGGACTCCAGGAGGTTAGGGTTTCGAAGGATCACATCGAGAGATGAAATCCCAGCGACAGCGTGTGGTTTATTTTGAGGGAATTAAAAAAGAGAAGTTTAAAGAACGATATTAAAAAAGGGAAATTTAAAGAACGATATTATAACCGTAGACAGTAACGGGTAACATCTAATTTAGGAATGTAATATTAATATTAATATATTCAAACAGCCTTTGGGTAACATCTAATTTAGGAACGTAATATTAATATTAATATATTCAAACAGCCTTTGACCAAGTCGAAATGGGGTTTCCAAATCAAGATAAATTATCGGGTTTTTTCCATATATAATTAATAAACCGTTTTGGTTTCCAAATGGGTGAACATAAAATATGGTTTTTTTTACGACGAGCATTGGACGCACTTGTGACACACATCAACACGTGTATACACTTATAAGATGTGGCATTTGTAGCTTATAAGTTCTAACCAATTTTGAAAAATAGCAATAGCGAAAATTTAGTGCTATGTCTCTTAAAAGTGAAAAACGCAAAATGTGTAATGCGCAAAGCATAAACTATATGGATTATTATTAATTATTTTTGATAATTATATTTACTCGTACTAAATTACAATATATCTAAATTAGTCATAAAAATAAAGGGTTTTTTTTTATTTTGGAACCTCCAAACTTTCATATTTTCAAAAAAGACACGCGAAACTTCGTATTTTCAAAAAGGACACCCCAAACTTAAACGTTAACTAAAAAAAACCCTTCGTCAACTTGAATGGTTAAATTCTAAGTATAAAGACAAAACTACCACTCTTCTTCTCCTCCTCCTCCTCTTCGTCTTCTTCTTCTCACCTGCACCAACCCTTTTGCTTCTTCTTCTTCTTCTTCCACGCAATCAATGGCGGCTTGCACAAACAACAATCTTCGCTTGATCCCAAACCCATTTTCATCGACATCACCCAACTCCCCATGAAAACTCTCATCCTCTCTCTCATTTCTCTCCCTCTTCATTCCATTCTCGTTCTCATCGATATCGCAGGGACTCGCCGAGAAGAGGGGACGAGCGAGAGAGTGAGAGGTTAAAAATGAGCAATAGACGATAAGTGGACATTTTTAAACCATGGAGGGGTATATCGGTCAATTACATCCTCCAAAACTGTTTTATTTAACAGAATTTGGATGGGAATTAATGAGAGGGTCTTTTTTTAGTTAACTTAAATAGTTTGGGTTGTCCATTTTGAAAATACCAAGTTTTGCGTGTCTTTTTTGAAAATACCAAGTTTGGAGGGTCCAAAATAAAAGAAACCATTAATAAAACATGGATTAAATTGTTTAAAATTTTAAGAAAATAATGCAAAACCTAGCAGCAATTAATTTTCAATTGTACAAGTTTGTATTCATACTTTAGATATTCAAAGTAATCTATCCTTTTTAATTTTTAGGTTACGAGAATTAAAAGTTGGATGATGTGTTAAATATATATTAGGTTCTCTTAATCTTTTGAATTTTAAATCCAATTTAATAACAAAAGACTTTATGTAAAATCTAATTTAGAAATAACGTAGGCTTGCTATTGCTATCAATGTGTAGCAGGGCATAAGTTATTTATAGTAATCGCATAAAATAGTATAAGTTATTTTGTTGAGTTATAACATATAGGTTGAGATATGCTAAATAATACAAAATAACGAGTGATGTAGTGAATATACCCTTGTTGACTTATAAGGGTCAGCTTAGATGCTTAGATGTATATGAGTGCCGTATTAATAATTTTATTACCCCATCTACCTACTAGACATTATATTCCTTATCCAATTCTTATTAAATGTGTATTTTAGACTGTTCTTGGTGTGAGAATAATGCTTGGGTTACGTCCCAATCACTCCCAATCACAGTCAATTGGCATTTTTAATTGTCTACACCTTTGAACATACTCATGTACTCATTTACAAGTGGAATTTTTCTTTAAAAAAAGTTACCATCAATAATACTAACTAATAAATAATTCATGAGAAATAGCACAATTAAACAAAGAAAGGATTGCTGATTTTTTTGCTTTGCTTAATAAACCAAGCACCCCAGCCGATGTAGATCATCAATATATTAAACTTGCCAAATCTGTTGGAATGGGACTCCAAAAAGTCACAAATATGACGCACAACAATGACAACCAGCCATCACCATCAAATATATGACCCAAGTTGGATATAGGAAACACAAAGTGAGAAAAGTAGCTCACAATTGTGGATATTTTAGTTATCTATGCTCCTTATCAAACATGACAGATTATCCCTTACACCGGGCGTAATGCACCCGGGGCAGTGTGTGTGTGACAGAGAGACATAGAGACTTCAGGCAGCGCGTGGGGTCCACGCTCCCATCTCTTCTCTCTCCTGCCCCGGAGTATGCGTCGAGTGCAGGGTTTAATTTTCCGTCGAACAGATAGAAAGCTTAATTGGTTTTTACTATAATTACACTAAAGTCTACTAAATTTAACAATAATCTCACTTAGTTTTTAATGCAATTTCTCTGATATTGGATACATTTTATTGAGTTTGCCTACACAAGGACTAAATTTGACCATGATTTCATTTATTTATACTATAATTACCCTGAAATTGATTAGATTGGACATAAAGTAAACATGAAACAAAAATATGTAGAACTATTATAGAAACCATGGCGAAGGCGATTTTCCAAATAAATCGACATTATAAAAGATCGCTAAGAATATTCAAAGTTTCAAAAAAAAAATATATGGCATAATTAAGGCGAGTAAAGAAAAAAGAGAAGCATTTTCACAAGATTCACTTATTATAAAAAATGCCAGTTGCCCCCATTAACACTTGTACAAAGCTCTACGAGACCTAGGGATCAACAAAATGCTGATAGAAAAGTTATACATGTAAACAAGGTTGAGCTCTTTTCTTTCTAGAAACTAAAATATTAAATAAATACAGGGTTTTTTTTTCTATATCTCACCCCAAAAATTCAATATTTCCGAATTTCACCCCCAAAACTTAGATTTACAAATTTCATCCCCGAAACCATTAAGTTATCCAAAATTCACCCCTGGTTACTTTTAACTGGCATATTCATCTAGTTGGGTTTAGAGCGGTTAATGGGGTTTTCTTATTCCTCTTTCTTATGTTGAATATGGGCTAGAGTTTTAGATTTATCACAATTTCAAAATCAGGAATTCTCTTTGAGAGCAAAATTTATGACATTTCATTTTCATCCAGTATTTGTTCTTTAAAATTGACGAGATCAAGCTCCTTTGCCACAACAATTACAATAACTTGAAGCAACAATACGAGTTACAGTTATGCCTATGCAAGTGGTGGTGTAATTCAAGTACTTTGCGGCGTGGGTATGATAGGCTGAGCTTAATGATCTTGGAGAAAGAGTTGATGGCAAAATGGAGAAAATTGAAAAGAGTAATGCTTTTCATAACGGTGCGGTGGAATCCATGTAGCCTATATGGATTCCACCGCGCTAGTAGGAAAAGTATTACTAAATTGAAAAACTTTGCAAATGTGAAATTTCAAATTGAAGTGATTGTTATTCTTATAGCCTTAAACCTCATATGTACTTTAATTATCATGTTGTATGCAACTTATTGAAATTAATATAATTTTGGTTTGCACTGTGATGATAGCTTATAAATTGAATCTCGATTTGAATATGGATTTGCTTGGAAGCAAGAATACTGTAAATTTGTGTTTTAAAAAACAGAAATAATGAAATTTATCCATAGGATGAATTACACTAAAAATACCTTAACTGCCTTTTTCAGTAAAATACATTGTAGTTTATTCTATTGCAGTAAAACCTTAGCTGCTATTTTCGAGGGTATTTTAGTGAAAAATCCCTTCAATGCATAGTTTAAGGTGTTTCAATGTAATAAAAAATCTTCAAGGCATTTTAGTGAAAAATTGCAATAGTTAATGGTATTTTAGTGTAAGTTGCCCTTACCCATATTGCACTTATCTAAAACCGGGAAACGATCATGGTATAAATACTTGGAAGTGGAAAAACCTGGCAAATGCTTCTTGCAAACTTGAACTAATAAGTAAAAAGGATGAGAATAATACGAGTGCCAAATTGAGAAAACCTTGTACAAAAAATCATGATATAAATACTTGAAAGTGGAAAAACCTGGCAAATGCTTCTTACAACCTTGAACAATAAGTAAAAAGGAGGAAAATAATTTGCTTAGAAAGAAAATAACACACTTATATAAGAAGCTAGCTCTATACATAATGAATATCAATCAGCAAATCCAAATATTACAACAACAACAAATTAAAAAAATACACACACATCCAGATTGCATATATGAAAAGAGACTATCCAAAAAGATGCGAGATATAGCATATCAATTTATAAGATATCAATTCCATTGATAAGGGTAACACATCTATATTACAACCAAATCCATACATATCACTTATCCAAATAACACCAAATTAACTAACATATCCAAGTTACAATAAACTAACACATCTAAATAACATGGTTCAAGTTTTTAATTGCTGCTCCAAAATGCTGCTGCTGCTGCTAATAACTGCTACAAAATATTGTTGCTGCAAATAGTTGCTATAATATGCCGCCGCCGCTATTAACCACTACAAAATGCTGATGTTGCTGCTTCTTGCTCCAAAATGTTGTATGCTAACAAATCCTATGTACATGAAACAACAATATATAAGATGGTTGAGTAGTCCATGAGCTTGTGAAATCAACATTTGAAATATAACAAGAACTTTGCTTGGTTATAAACATTAAGTTTGCAACTTATTTTAAAATTACCTCATAGCCTCCATGGTGCTCTATTCACAAGTGCTCTCCCCCCTCTAATAGGACATCTTCCTCTAATGGAAATACTCCTTCCTCTTGTAGTGGTCAGGGGTGGCCTTCCATACCTTGGTGATGAGAAAAGAAAGCCCGCTTCAAAATTATCATATGATTCTTGTACCTTTTCTTGCATTTCATCTTCAGATATTCCAGTATCTTCTTGAGTCCCATTTCTTTCCATTATCTGCACAGATTGTTGCCTCATCACTTGCTCACTTCCATATGCCTCCACTCCTTGGTTCATGCCTTGTATATCTAGTCCATATCCTGAATACATTAATTACATGAGCTAATTTATATTAAATTGGCAATATTTATTTTCAAAATCATACTGTTTGAGACCATGTAAGTCATAGTGGTTGACGTCCTGGAAATCATATTGGTTGATGCCCTGTAGTCCATCTTGAGCTTGAGCTATCCTTTCTTGCGTCCTAAAAGAATTTGGCATGCATGCAGTCATGTGAAAATAATTAATAAAGTAGACTTGGAGTTAAGTCAATTAACTATAGAATTGGAAAGAAGTCTTTTTTTAACTTTTTTTTGTTTCTTTTTCTTTGTTCTTCTACTTGTAGAAGCAATATTGAAATCAATTGTAGATGTATTGTCATCAACAGGCAGTGGATTCGCGCATTTTTGTTTGATAGTGTCCGCAAAGACTTCAGGCCTATTGGTCTTTTGGATAGCATTTTCAAAATTTTTACTAAGATTATGGCTAATAGATTGGGAAAATTCCTGCATGACCTATTAAGTAAGACTCAATTTGCCTTCATGAGAAATAAGTCCACTCGTGATTGCTTCTCAGTTGCACCTGAATTAGTTAATGCTTGTGCCAAAGTTAAATCTGAATCTGTGATGCTTAAAATTGACTTCCACAAAGCTTTTGATTCCATGAACTGGGATTATATTCTTGATCTGCTTAAGGTTAGAGGTTTTGGTGACAAATGGATAAAATGGATTTCCATGATACTACATTAATTCTTCTAATTCACAAGTCCTTATGAATGGCAATTTGGGTAAAATCATCAAATATAGAAGAGGCTTAAAACAGGGGATCCCTTGTCTCCTCTCATCTTCAATCTAGCAGTAGATACTGTTAGTGTTAACCCAGCTTATAAGGCAATCAACAGTACTAACATCAAGTTCCCTGTGCATAATTCTATTTGGATAATTCTACTCCTGTTAAAGTTAAAATCTTTGCATGGTTGTTAGCCCAAGATAGAATTCTAACTAAGGAAAATTTGATCAAGAAAGGTTGGTTTAATATTGCAGCTTGTAATTTTGATGATTGTATGATTGAAGCTTCTAATCATCGTTTTTTTTAGTGTAAAGCGGCCAAATTCATTTGGAGAGACTTGTTGAAAGCTATTAAGGTACATCCTCCTCCTCATTTCTTTACTGATGCTATTACCAACTGGAAAAATACAAACATTCATTCCAATCTTAGTCATATGTGGCTTCTGCCGCTTTATTCTACTTGCTGGAATATTTGGGGTGTAAGAAATAACAAAATTTTTAATGATAAAGATTACTCCCATGTACAAGTTCTGAACAACATTCTTTATCATTTCCTTAACTTTGGGGGGGGGGGGGGGGGGTTTACGCCATCTAAGATAAAAGATTTTACCATCAGTTCTTTTGAATTCAACAATCTAAAGGCAATGCACTCAGGGGATGTGGATGCTCTTATTCATAGGAGTTACAATCCCTTTTTAGTTTTATAAGATGGTTGTGCCATTCTTTATCAAGTGCCATGGTTTTTTTTCTCTGATGGTGTTGTTGGTTTGCTTAATCCCTAGACCTCCTATGCCACAGTATATATTAATCTCATCATACATAATGTTGCATTATTTTCACCCCTTTCAGCATGACTGCTATATACTCTTCATCCTTAAGTTAAAATATGGCTTGTTTGTAAGATATCAAATGTATACCATCAACCGATAATCTATCAGAAAACGGGGAAGGTTATTACAACATACCTTTGATATGTTGCAACATTTTTATATACTCCTGAGCAGGTTTCAATAGTATGGAGTTTGTCTTTAATATACATCTCCACCTGAGCAAAAAAATTCATGATTGCTAGTTATGCATGAGGTATGTATAGATGCTGAATAAAAGTGGATGCCGTAAAAGGGTATATTTCAGTAAATTCTTGTTAACTGAAGCTTTTAAAATGGTGTACACATAATTGGCACTTGATTTTGATTAATAGCCTAATCATTTTATTCCTTTTTTGATTGTTGAAATCTATTGATATCACTTCTTTTATCTTGATGTGTGCATCATGTTTCCAGTTTTTGTATCCTGTTCTATGAGAGTTCTGGACTTGGGGGGAATGTCCTCACCATTAAAAAAGATAATGCTGCTGCTATGATTTTCTTTGCTTTGACAGGGGCAGACCACTTTCGGTATTTTGTACAGTCGTTTTTTCCGTTTAAATAAAATTGTCATGGGACGGACATCCAATTGGAGCCCTGCTCTTCTCATCAAAAAGAAAAAAGAAATTGTGATAGATTCATTCACCTAAACCTACAAGAAAAAGACCAAGAAGATAGGTGAATGGCGCAACAATCTCAGCATGAGCATAACGGAGCCTTACCTTTTCAAATGTGCCAGGGGTATAGTTTCCTGGAATTGCAATCAAATTTCTCTAAAGTACAACTATATCAACATGGTTTTCACTAAATTGAAGCAGTTCTATACTTGTGGTTTTAGTCGTATTTCTTATATATCCCTTAATGAACGTGTAATATTAGATTGGAAAAACTTCTAATATTTCAACATCCATGAACTATATTTTATGCAAACACAAAGGGATAAATGAGAAATTAGGTCGGTAGAGATCGGTGCTCTAAGATTTGGTTGTTAAGGGTTCTGCAAACTCAAGAATTATCTTTGATTATTGCCTAACAATGTTATTCCTAGTATAGGAAATGTAATTAAGTTCAAATTCAGGAGCAGTGTTTGTGCCTTGATGATGTTTACATATTGTGTTTATTTCAATTTTATCTCTATTTTGGAATGGGAGCAATTAGATGGGGAGCTAAGATATATGATTGTATGATATTTCTATGGTTCATTATCTTCTCTTTAATTAGATAGGATAGGATGGAAATCAAACATTTGTTTCCAAAAATAAACATCGACAAAGAAATTATCATTATATAGGTGAAGAATTTCTAGAAGAGTTTGGAGATTTGATTTGAGTTTTGCAAGAATGTCTGAAATTAAAATCCAAATAATCTGAAGCAATTTTAATGTATCTTAATTTATGGTCAAGCTGCAACCACCACACATCGCGTGTGATAAAAATTAACAAAAGATATGATAAAAAAACATCATGCACTATAAGATGTAATCTTGTACATATCTAGTAAGTTTCATCCATAACTAAAGCAAATAGATAGGAACCTAATACAATTGATTGTCCCTAATTCTTCTCACACAGGCTCTACTCCATTATACATATTTTTAATTGCATTAATGTGACTGCTAGACACTTATTTTCTACTAAAACGTAGTACACAAAAAGTGCAGGATACCTATCGTATGTTATCTTTTTTCTGGATCAAGAGCATCATTTCAATAGATCCTTAATCATTCCACTAATCATCTTAGTAGGTACATCACTTCCCATAGTAGACCACCCAAGCATAAACCAAAAAGAAATTTCGAAGCAAATTTTTTATCTTTTCCATAGTCTCTAGTCAATAGGCTGACGCAGAGATTGGATGGATGTGCAATGAAAAGTTAGACGATCAACATCAAGATGGCACATACACAAAGCAAAAACCTGAACATAAAATTTTTCAATAAATACTAACATCACGTATAATCCACCAATATAAAAGGCTGAACAAGAAAAATAACTCCAGTTGGAAGAAAAATAGAAAGAGCTATACCTCTGAGGGATTGAAAAGGCCACAAGCTTGATCGGTGATATCCAATGAAGATGCTTCCTGAAATATGAAAAACAGTAAATTGATCTGGGGAAAAAGAACAGGACTATATCTATAAGACTTTAAGAGACTTCATTATACCTGCTTGCAGAGAAACCACAAAGAAGCAATATCGTGCTTAGTTAAACTTAGCTGGTATCATCTGCCATCGTCAGAAGAAATGACTTCTAAAATGGGGGTTTTAATCATATCAACAGCAGGCTCTTGATTTTCTCTATACTTGAAAGAGATATATCACAGTTCCTACCAAAGATAACGGTTATGCAGCTTGATAGGACTAAAGTTGAAAATATTACAGAACTGATGCACACTCTGCATGTACGAGATTTGTAGCCATTTATTATCCAAGAAACGCAAAGTCAGATAATACAGGATTTTTTTTAGATCAACCGACATTCATCTCTGAATAATTATTTACATGCGTGCGCGTGCACATATTTAAGGATGTTTTTGTGCGTAGAACTGTGCGGTTTGAAAAATCCATGATCATATAGAACTCTAAAAACAGGCTATTTCTGTGAAACCGCTTGATTAAAATAGAAAGGATAGCAATTAATTACACAAAATGATACATATTCTATCATGTTTTTTGACATGGAATTTGAGGAAAAATAAAATTCTTTTCTTAGCTAATTCATGGAGGAATACATATATATTTATACTAGAGTTTACGGATACGGGTTTGGATCGAATATCAAAAGCCCAACTACTTTATCACACATTATCTCTAATACTCCCTCTCAAGCCGGTCCATACATATCATGTAGACCCAGCTTGCTACATAAAATTTCAATTCATGCTTTTCCCAAAACCTCTGTGAAAATATGTGCTGGTTGATCCTTACTAGCAATGTATTGAGAATTATGAAATCCATTCTCCTTCTTTCCCCGAACAAAATAGCAGTCAACTTCAATGTGCTTAGTTCTCTCATGAAAACAGGATTATACGAAATATGGACTGCTGCTTGAGTGTCACAAAAGAGAGGAATAGAATGATGAATTTGAAATCCAAATTCACTTAATAGGTTAGTTATCCAAATCAATTGCACATAATATGAGCTATAGCACGGTATTCAACCTCCGCACTTGATCTAGTCATAACTGATTGTTTCTTACTTCTCCACGATACAAGATTACCACCGAGAAAGGTACAATAGCTAGTAGTAGACCTCCTATTAGTAAGGGAACCCACCCAATCAGCTTCATAAAATACCATCAACTGTTGAATATCTCCAAGATTGCGGTAAATTAATCATTGATTAGGTGAATTCTTTAAATAGTGAACAATACGAATAACAGCCCTCTAATGAGGCTCTCTTGGAGAATCCATAAACTGGCTCACCACGCTAACAACAAAAGAGATATCTAGTTTTGTTATCGTAAGATAATTAAGATTCCCAATCAATCGACGGTACCTTCCTGGATCTTCTAATAATTCTCATCGATCATCATAGAGTTTCATATTAGAATCCATTGGTATCTATGGGCTTGGTACCTAAAAGTCCAGTCTCTTTTAGAATATCTAGGACATACTCTGAGACAAGCAAATACCTTCTGCGGAATGTGCAATCTTAATCCCCAAGAAATATCGCAATAACCCCAAGTTCTTTGTATGAAAGTGATCTTGGAGAAATTTCTTAAGAACAATAATCCCGTCGGCATCACCATCACTGATAACAATATCATCAACATACACCACTAATATAATTCTCTTTCCTTTAAGGACTCGTGTAAAAACAGTATAATCACTCTTGCAATGATAGAAACCAAACTCCTGCATAACGGCACTGAATCTACCAAATCAAGTTCGAGGAGACTGCTTGAGCCCATATATAGCTTTTCGCAGTTTACATATTTTTCCTGTCTCCCTCTTAACTACGAAACCAGGTGGTTGGTCCATATATACTTCTTTTTCAAGGTCACCGTGGAGAAATGCATTCTTGACATCCAACTGATATAAAAGACAACTTAAATTTGCTGCTAAAAAAATCAGAATGCGCACAAAACAGAAGCTTCGATACTGGAGAGAACATCTCTGCATAATCAATTCCATATGTCTGTGTATAGCCTTTAGCAACAAGACGAGCCTTCAGCTGCTCAATAATCCCATCAGAATGATATTTAATAGTGTACACCCAACGTCCAACTGAAGATTTACTAGACGGTAAAGGAACCAAATACCACGTACCATTCTGATACATAGCATCCATCTCTTCCTCCATAGCCTTTTTCCAGTCAAGGTGACTGAAAGCTTCATATAAAGAACCAGGTAAGGAAGTGGATGACAAGGAAGATACAAAGGACCGATACCTGGATGACAATTGTGAGTAGTAAATAAAATTCGATATGGAATGAGGAGTACAAGAGCGTGTACCTTTTTATAACACAATAGAAAGATCAAGGTCAGATTATAGATCTTGTACGGAAACTATTGACCGTGGAAATGATTGAGTAGCTTGTTGTAATCGTGGTCTTCGTGAATAAAAACGATAGACTGGTGGTTTGGTAGGAATAACCTGAGGTTCTTCAGGACTCAAATCAACATCCACAGCAAATAAACAATTAAAAGACAATAGCGATGGTTCTGTAGAAGATTCACTTGATGGAGAAAAATATGGTACATTGTCAAAGAAAGTGACATCTGCTGAAATATAATGTTTATTCAATATAGGGTCAAAACATTTGTAGACTTTCTGAAGTTGAGAGTACCCTAAGAAAACACACTTAATGGCATGAGAATCCAATTTATCTTCTCCAAGAGCAAGTCTATGAACAAAACATACACTACCGAACACTTTATCAGGTAGTGGAAAATGTGAAAACTCTGGAAACAAAACATGATGAGGAGACTTTCCTCCCAAAGTAGGAGTGGGTAGACGATTAATAAGATAACATGTCGTTAAAACAGTATCACTCCAGTACTTTTTGGAACATGTATATGAAACAACAAAAAACGAGCAACTTCCAATAAATGACACATTTTCCGTTCAGCAAACCCTATTTTGTTGAGGGGTATATAAGCAAGACGCATGATGTACAATCCCATTATCATCAAGATATTTATCGAAATAATCAAAAACATTCTTTTTCATTATCTGTGCGTATGATTTTCAACGACATGCCAAATTGGTTTTGAACTTAGGGTTTGATGGTAAAGGTTGGCGGCGGCTAGGGTTTGGTGTTGAGGATGGTTAGGGTTTGACGAAACATGGCTTGAATACCATGACAAGGAATCGAAGTTGTATCAGCCCATTTCTTCCAATGCTGCGGAGATGAACAAGCAACGTGATGTTGCGGAGATGAATAAGCAACGTGAGATGCTGAATGTTGTGCGATTTTTATCAAGTGTTCCCCCGGAGTATGATTCCGTTCAATCTGCTATTTTAGAGAGTTCTAAGATTCCGACCCTTTATGAGGTATTCTCCAGGCTACGCCGTTCTTGTGTGTTATATCCCTTGTCTAATGTGCGTGGTGATAGTAGCATGAATAAGTTTGCATTAGTGACCACATCCGGCAGTACACATAGTCGTGGCTATTTTCGTGGTGGTAGTCGTGATGGAGGACACGGTGATGGTGGTGGTCAAGGTAGAAAGTTGTGCACACACTGTGGGAAATCGAGACATTTTGTTGACTTTTGTTGAGATCTACATCGCAGACCTTCTGCTAATTATGCATCCTCTCACGGTGATATATTGGAGTACTCACATCCTACTGCTCCATCTGATACGGCATCTTCGGCCTCAAAGATGATATTTATTTATGAGGATGAGTATCACAAGCTCCTCTCTACTCAGCAGTCTGCTTCTGTTACAACAGTAACCCATGCTTCAGGTACTCCTATAGCTTGTAGTGCTACATGCTCTGGATCATTGATTCAGGTGCTACAGATCATATGACAAGAAATCATTATTCTTTTATTTCCTTCACACTGTCTGCTCAAAAATCTCGTATCACCTTAGCCGATGGATCTTCCTCCTCTGTCACTGGAGGTAGGTCGGTACATCTATCTAAGGATCTTTCGTTTTAATCTGTTTATCATGTTCCACGATTCCCTATTAGCTTATTGTCCGTCAGCAAACTTACGTGATCGTTGAACTGTTCTGTAACATTTTATCCTTCACATTTTATCTTTCAGGATCTGCAGAATAGGAAGTTAATTTGTGGCGGGCATGAATCTTAATGCTTTTATTATATGAACACGGATGATATTTTTTCTTCAAGTTCCGGAGCTTTGCGTTCATCAGTTTCTCCTCTTCAGCTCCACTGACAGATGGATCATCCCAATTTGAAGGTTCTTCAGAGTTTATTCTCGCATCTTAGGTCAATAAAATCACTTGATTGTAAATCATATCAATTTGGTAAACATCATCGTGTATCTTTTCCTATATCTGAGAGTCGCATGTTGAACCATTTTTATTTAGTGCATTCAGACATCTGGGGTCTCTTCAATGGGCCATCATATTAAGGTTTTAAATATTTTGTCATATTTGTGGATGATTTCTCTTGTATCACTTATTTGTACTTGATGAAAAATCGCTCTGATACCCTGATAAGGAATTTGAGGAAAAATAAAATTCTTTCCTTAGCTAATTCATGGAGGAATACATACATACATACATACATACATACATATATACATATATATATATTTATATTTATACTAGAGTTTACGGATACGGGTTTGGATCTAATATCAAAAGCCTAACTACATTATCACACGTTATCTCTAATATTTTCCATTTGATAGGACATCAAAATATGAAGAAATTCATGATCATACTTGAGATCCTTTAAGTCAAACTGATATGCCTACTTTACTAACAAAAGTTGAACCTTTAGAAGGTTAGCTATAGTAATACAGTATGTTAGTAAATTATCTAAAGTAGGTAAATACATGAAACATTAATAATAGCTAACATGAATCAGTAAAAAGAAAAAACCAACTAAATAAATCTAAGGATTTTCCTTACTTTGTAAGTTTCGAAAGTATCAAAAAATCGTAAACATATATCACTTGCGCGACTTTCACTTGTCACAGAGAAGGCACGACACCTCTCTGGTTCGAGCAAGATTCAAGATTTCGGCCGAAAGTACCGATACGTGGTGGTTTCGTATCGGTTTCGGTGGAGACCGATACGAAACCAACCGAGACCGATACGAAACAAACCAAACTATATTGTTTCGGCCAAAACCTCTAAAAACTTATTTTTATACCATTTTTACTGTGATTGTAATCATTGTAGGCCTTTGTTGTTGGAAATCCGCAAAAAGGTGAACTCAAACCCTATATTAATACTTATTTAAGTACACTTTTCAATATATTTTGCATAATTGCTGGATTTTTAAATATTAGGATCATTATCTTGTAATATAGAAGCATAAATTTAAGTATTTAATATATCTACACTTTGTATGTTGTATTACCGTCGAAATCGAAACCCGAACTGGGATTATCGAAACTTAGCCTAAACCCAGCGAAACTAATAAAATTATGAGAGACTGAAACAGAAATCGAGCTCTCGAACCTTGGGTCCGAAGCTTCCTTTCCCAGAAAACAATCCAAGACCAAATGCCACGGCATCGGCTGATGCTTGAGGGCACCGGCTGATGCTTGAAGAACCTGTATCATTAGACACAAGAATTATTTGGTTTCTAAAAGACACCGATGACAAATAATGTGATTAAGGAAAGAGATTTAGAAGTTTAAAGTTCAAGAAAAGTTGCCTCAATTGCTTTAAGTAACAAAACAGGCAAAAATTTATGGTCCCTTTAAAAACAATAATGTTAAGAAATAGATTTAGAAATTTAAAACAATTGAAGCATTTTCAAAATGCAGCCTTTCAAATAAATAAACAATACCGAAATGCAAAATGGTGAAAAGTCTTTAAAATCATGAGAAATTTGCTTTAAGAGTTGAGAAGGTTTCAAATATTTTATAAACGAGACATATGAATGTGATGTATCCAAAAAGGCTAGATGAAAAAATCAAGGAACCATGAATGATTGGTTACTTACGCAAAGTAAATTTGGCGAAAGCCACAATCATGAATCTGTACAATCGAAAGAGCCTCAGGTTGACATATTCAGGTCAATCTAATAATGGAGAGAACTTGAACTTGAATGCTTATTAACAAATGTCTATAATGGGATGATAATAAGAAGAGAATCAATGATAGGTGCATATTAACGTGGAAAAATTAGACATTATTAAAAGACAATAATTAAGTCCGTAGATAGATTAAATCAGTAAAGAATCGGGATTAAGACAGTTATAGATGGAAAATTGATAATAGTTATGAGAATGGATTCAGATATTTGGTTGTAATAATACGGAAATAGATTTGGAAATTTTAAATTTAGATAAAAAAATTGATTTAAGTCATTTTAAAAAAACGAAACTAGTGAAAAGGCTTAAATAACATTATAGTGCATTTAAAAATTTTGAAACTAAGGAAAAATACGTGTATAATCAAAAAAGTCACGGGTTCACATATACACGTCGATCTAAATATAAAACAGAGTTGAACTTGAATGCCTTTAGATAAATGTTCATAGGACAACGGTTACATGAAAAAAACCATTAAATCATGAATGTGCAATCAAATAATAGAGAGGACGTGGATTTGAAAGTCTATTGATAAATGTTCATAGAAGCGCGATAACAGTGCATTTAAAAATAGTGAAATAAAGGGGAAATATATGTACAATCGAAAGAGTTACGGCCAGACATATACACGTCGATCACATAATGGAGAGGGCGTGGATTTGAAAGTCTATTGATAAATGACCATAGGAGGGCAGTAATAGTGTATTAAAAAGGTAAAATTAAAGGGAAATATTTGTACAATCGAAAGATTCGCGGGTTGACATACACACGCCGAGCTAATAATGGAGATGACTTGAAGTTGAATGCCTTTTGATAAATGTCAATAGGACGACGGTTGTATGTACATAATCAATGGATCATGAATGTGTACAATAAAAAAGCCACGGGTTGACATAATCACGTCGATCAATGGAAAGGACTTGAGTTTGAATGCATATTCATAAATGCCTATACGAGGAACGGTTATAGAAACCGAATCAATAGTAGTTGCATATTTTTTGTGGACACGAGTTTGGTACATTATGGAAAGACAATAAACAAGTAGGTAAATTAAATTAGTAAGAAATCAAGAATATGACAGTCAGAGGCAGGAGAATCAATGACAGGTGCATATGGAAGTGGATTCAGAAATTAGGAAGTGGTAATAATGCGGAAATTGATTCAGATATCTAAAATTTAGATTAAAAATAGATTTCAGTCATTTTAAAGAACGAGACAAGAGAAAAGGCTTAAAATAACTTAATTGTGCATTTAAAATTAATGAAACTAAGGAAGAATAAGTATACTATCAAAAGAGTCACGGGTTGAAATTTACATGTCGATCTAAAAATGGAGAGGAATTAAACTTGAATGCCTTTAGATAAATGTTCATAAGACAACGGTTATTGGAACATAACCATTGAATATGAATGTGTACAATCAAAAAGGTCACGGGTTGGCATATACGCGTCGATCAAATAATAGAGAGGACGTAGATTTGAAAGTCTATTGATAAATGTCCATAGGAGGACGGTAATAATGCATTTTAAAATAGTAAAATTAGGGGGAAATATGTGTACAGACGAAAGAGTTACATGTTGACATATACACTTCGATCAAATAATAAAGGGGGCGTGGACTTGAAAGTTTATTGATCAATGTGCAAAGAAGGGCGGTAACAGTGCATTTAAAAATAGTGAAATTAAAGGGAAATATGTGTATAATCGAAAGAGTCATGGGCTGACATATACAAGTCAAACTAATAATGGAGAAGACCTGAACGTAAATGCCTTTTGATAAATGTCAATATGATGACGGTTATAGGAACATATTTAGTGGATCATGAATGAGTACAATCGAAAAGTCATGAGTTGACATAGTCACGTCGATCAAATAATGGAGAGAACTTGAGCTTGAATGTCTATTCATAAATTTCCATAAAAGAAAAGATAAGAACCGAATCAATAGTAGGAGTGTATTTTTTATGAACACGAGTTTGAGGACAATATAAAAAGACAATAATTAAGCATGTAGGTACATTACATAAATAAGGATTCAGTGTTAAGATAGTAATAGACAAGAGAATCAATGATAGGTGCATTTGGAAATGGATTCAGAAATTTGAAAGTAGTAATAATAAAGAAATATACTCAGAAATTTAAAATTTAGATAAAAATAGATTTAACTCAATTTAAAGAGCAAGACAAGTGAAAAAGCTTTAGATAATATTATACTGCATTTAAAAATAGTGAAACTAAGGGAAAATACGTGTATAATCAAAAGAGTCACGGGTTGACATATAAGAATCGATCTAAAATTGCAGAGGACTTGAACTTGAATGCTTTAGATAAGTGTCACGCCCCACTTCCCAAAAGAAGGTGAAGAATGGTGTGGCACGGTCCCCAACCTAACTGTATTGAAGGTGGTCTATTCAATACAGTAATGTTAAGCGTAAGAATATCTAACATGCAGGGTGTATACCAAAATCAAAGTAGTAAAAGCGAAAGGCATTTATTTTCATTAACCAAACTTTATTACATCCCAAAAGAAAGAGTAAAATAAACTAAGTAGTTTAATTACATCGAGGAGAAACAAAAGCCCTAAACATGTGAGCAACAACAAAAATTAAATCTAGCTAATCTTCCATCGTCCAGTCTGCATAATCTTCATAAGTTGGCTTCACACGTTGATCCTCGCCATAATACTCATTCTTATCCGACGGACATTCCAAAGATAGAGGAAGAAAAGGAAGGTCCGTCAGCGAGTTATACTCGGGTAGGATTGCCTCATAAGGAAGTAGGTATAGAAACGAGCAGGTGTATATAAATATAATAAATATGATGTACATGGGTATAAAGGTATGGGGTTGTATGCAAATTAGATATGTTGACAAAGGTTTATGTTTGGTAAAGGTTCAAGTCAAGTCAAACGAATATTCAGTTTAAGAGTTAGATTAGGTTAAACAAGGTGTGTATGGATGGAATTGACTGGTGAACATACTCGTATCCTTGAGATATCCCATGACTAGCTGGAAGCAGTATGAGCTGGTGGTCGTGCCTGGGATGGCAATCAATGTGGTAGCGTGAACATCCCCGAAAGGTGTCCCATGACTACGATGGAGCTTTTTCTAGCGTGAATATCACTCAAGTGCACATGTATTACCACCCTTCAATTCCATAATAAACAACAAGTCTAAACTGCTAATATATCCACATCCAAGATACTGAATAATTCGTGTCTCATAAAGAAAGGTAGGTAAGATAACAGGTAGGTATAGCACATGATGTGAGTTTAGTGTTGAGTATCAATAGATATTGTAAACGTTTTAGTTTGTTAAATAAGGGTCCGGATACCCGCGATTATTCCGTTGTGGCCACGGAACAACAACTGGGGAAGTGAAATGTACCGTTTCACTTCCCGGGATCATGATCGAGTAGTAGGGAAATCCGAGTTCCGAATCTCCTTACCTAATCAAACTACCCATCCCCTGGTTCAGTATAAAGGTTTTGACGAATTAGAGTTAGTGCGTATACCTCTAGGCATGGAATTTCCACATTGTACGTCATCCATATTTTGGATCATTCGCCCTCATATAGGGTTAGTATTCGCCCGAATATCGGGTTAGTAGTCGTCCACACATTGGACTGGTCACCCTGCCTGCAGGGATCTTCATATATGTATAGTCGTCCGTACATCAGACTGGTCACCCGGAATATCGGGATCTTCTCAATAAGTATTCCATACCCAAGTCCGCGCATTCTAACCCTAACCGTATCATATTTTGTATATGTCATGTTATCATAAACTGGAAATTTAAAAAGTATTGATCTCGTTTAATATGGCCTTCCACAACCACTCGTTTTATTTTCTAAAGTTCGTAAAGTACTTCGTATCATCTTATAGAACACTTAGTTAATAAAGGATAATAGTGTTTAAGTATATTTATTATTTCTAAGAAAACCATGATGTTTGAAAGATTCATCATTTTTAGAAAACCCTAATGTTTTACTGAAAATATACTTTCTAAAAAGGTTATGGTATTTATTTGAAAATTATCTTTTAATAAGGTTTTAGACATCCTTTTTGAAAAATATCGTTATACGGGTTATGTTCTTTGTTGAAAATAGCCTTTTAATAAAGGTCGAGGTATTTAATGAAATTATGTCTTTTTAAGATGGGTTAAGGTATTTTATTGTAATTAATAATTTTATGAAATTATAGCGTTTTAAGTTTGGGTAACGTTTTAGAAAATACGTTCATTTTGGAAAAACCATAAGCCGTTATTTAAATTTAGTATTTTCCTCTTTAAAAAGGTTGAAGGGATTTAACAGCATTATAGTAGTTGATGAAAAAGGGTGTACGTAAAAATATATATCTATATTGTATCTAAGAATAAACCTTCCAATTATCTTATCAAATAAATAGAACCTTTTTAACAAAACGAGGGTCCTTTTTGTGGAAGAAAACCTATTTCGAGATCACAACAATAGTATGGGTGAGAGTAGGTATGACAGGGGTGAATTAATATTCGTGGGTTATACACATATTTTTCCTTAGTTTCACTATTTTTATATGCACTATAAAGTTATCTAAATCTTTTTCATTTGTCTTGTACTTTAAATTGACCTAAATCTGTTTTTTAATCTAAATTTTAAATTTCTGAGTATAATTCCTTATTATTACCGCTTTCAAATTTTTGAATCCATTTCCAAATGCTTATATCATTGATTCGCCAGTCCATGACTGTCGCAATCCTGATTCCTTAGTGATTTAATATATCTACATGCCTAATTATTGTCTTTTATAATGTTCTCAAACTCATGTCCGTAAAAAATATGCATCTACTATTGATTTGGTTCTTATCCGTTTCTCCTATGGATATTTATGAATAGATATTCAAGCTCAAGTCCTCTTCATTATTTGATCGACGTGACTATGTCAACCCGTGTCTTTTCGATTGTACTCATTCATGATCCACTGATTATGTTCCTATAACCATCATCCTGTTGACATTTAACAAATGGCATTTAAGTTCAGGTCTTCTCCATTATTAGTATGTCAACCCATGAATCTTTCGATTGTACACATATTTCCCCTTTCACTATTTTTAAATGCACAATTACCGCCCTCTTATGAACATTTATCAATAGACTTTCAAATCCACGTCCTTTCTATTATTTAGTCGACGTGTATATATCAGCCCGTGACCTTTTCGATTGTACACATATTTCCCTTTAATATCACTATTTTTAAATGCACTATTACGACCCTCTTATGAACATTTATCAATAGACTTTCAAATTTACGTCCTCTCTATTATTTGATTGACGTGAATATGTCAGCCCGTGACTTTTTCATTGTACACATTCATGATCAAATGGTTATATTCCAATACTTGTTGTGTTATCAAAATTTAATCTTCCTACGGGATTAACTAATGTCTTTTTCTAATGTCCTCCAACTCGTGTCTACAACAATTTGCACCAACTATCGATTTTGTAATTTTGTTCCTATAACTGCCTTTTTTGAACATTTATCAATGAACTTTCAAATCCACATCCTCTCCATTATTTGACCGACGTGTATATGTCAACCCATGACTCTTTTGATTGTACACATATTTCCCCTTAATTTCACTTTTTTAAATGCATTATTACCATTATTTGATCGACGTGAATATGTCAACCCGTGACTTTTTCGATTGTAGACATTTATGATCTTATGGTTCTGTTCCAATAATCGTTGTCTTATAAATATTTATCTAAAGACATTCAAGTTTAAGTCCTCTCAATTTTTAGATCGACGTGTATATATCAACCCATGACTCTTTTGATTATATACGTATTTTTCCTTAGTTTCACTATTTTTAATTGCACTATAAAGTTATTTTATGACTTTTCTCTTGTCTTGTTCTTTAAATGACTTAAATCTATTTCCGTATTATTATTACTTCCAAATTTCTGAATCCATTTCCATTTTCACCAATCATTGATTCTTTTACTATGACTATCTTAACCTTGATTCCTTAAAAATTTAATCTAGTGTCTTGTCACATTGTTCTCAAACTAGTGTCAACTAAAAATATGCATTTACTATTGATTCGCTTCCTATAATAGTTTCTCCTATGAACATTTATAAATAGACATTCAAGCTCAAATCCTTTCCATTATTTGATCGACGTGACTATGTTGACCCGTGACTTTTCGATTATACTCATTCATGAGCCACTGATTATGTTTTTATAACCGTCATCCTATTGACATTTATTAAAAAGCATTTAAGTTCAGGTCCTCTCCATTATTAGTTCGACATGTATATGTCAACCCATGACTATTTCGATTATACACATATTTTACCCTTAATTTCACTATTTTTAAATGCACTATTACCGCCATCCTTTAGACATTTATCATTAGACTTTCAAATCAACGTCCTCTCCATTATTAGATCGACATGTATATGGCAAACCATGAATCTTTCGATTGTACACATATTTCCCTTTAATTTCACTCTTAATAAATGCACTATTACCACCATCTTTTAGATATTTATTAATAGACTTTTAAATCCCCATCCTCTCCATTATCAGATCAACGTGCATATGTCAACCTGTGACTTTTCGATTGTACTCATTCATGATCCAATGGTTTTGTTCCAACAATCGTTGTCTTATGAAAATTTATCTAAAGGCATTCAAGTTTAAGTTCTCTTCTTTTTTAAATCGACGTGTATACGTCAACCCGTGACTCTTTTGATTTTATAGGTATTTTTTCTTAGTTTCACTATTTTTAAGTGCACTATAAAGTTATTTTAATCATTTTCTCATCTCGTTCTTCGAAATGACAAATCTCTTTTTTAATCTAAATTTTAGATTTCCGAATTTATTTCCGTATTATTAATACTTCTAAATTTCTGAATCCATTTCCATGTTCATCTATTATTGATTCTTTTTACTATGACCGTCTTAATCTTGTTTCCTTACTAATTTATTCTCCCTACATGTTTAATCATTTTCTTTTCATAATGTCCCCAAACTCGTGTCTACAAAAAATTTGCACCTACAAATGATTTGCTTCCTATAACCATTCCTTTATGGACATTTATAAATAGACATCCCAGCTAAAGTCCTCTCCATTATTTGATTGACGTAACTATATCAACCCGTGATTTTTCGGTTGTCCACATTCATTGACCACCGATTATGTTCTTATGACCGTCATTCTATTGACATTTATCAAAAATAGCATTTAATTTCAAGTCCTCTCTATTATCAGTTTGACATGTAAATGTCAACCATTGACTCTTTCGGTTGCATATATAGTTCCCCATAATTTCACTATTTTTAAATGCACTATTATCGCTATCCTTTGGACATTTATCAATAGCCTTTCAAATCCATGTCATCTCCATTGTTTGATCAACGTGTATATGTTAACCCGTGACTCTTTCAATTGTACATATTTGCCCTTAATTTCACTATTTTTAAATTCACTTATACTGCCCTCCTATGGTCATTTAACAATAGACTTTCAAATCCACGTACTCTCCATTATTTGATCGACGTGAATATGTCAACCCGTGACTTTTTCGATTGTACACATTCATTATCTAATAGTTATGTTCCAATAATTGTTGCCTAATGAACATTTATTTAAAGGCATTCAAGTTTAATTCCTCTCCATTTTAAGATCGGCGTCTATATGTCAAACCACGTCTCTTGTTGAGTGTACACGTATTTTTCCTTAGTTTCATTATTTTTAATTGCACTATACAATTATATTAAGCCTTTTATCTTGCCACGTTCCTTAAAATGACTTAATTCTATTTTTTAATCTAAATTTTAGATTTTCGAATCTATTTTCGGAATATTACTACTTCCAAATTTTTGAATCCATTTCTATATGCACCTATCATTGATTCTCCTGCTATGACCGTCTTAATCGTGATTCCTTACCTATTTAATTTATAATAAGGTTTAATTATTGTCTTTTCATAATGTTCCAATATTTGTTGCCTTATGAACATTTAATCTTCTTACGGGATTAACTAATGCCTTTTTCTGATGTCCTCCAACTCGTGTCTACAACAATTTGCACGAACCATCGATTCTGTAATTCTGTTCCTGTTACCGCCCTCTTATGGACATTTATCGATAGACTTTCAAATCCATGTCCTCTCCGTTATTTGATCGACGTGAATACGTAAATCCATGACTTTTTCGATTGTACACATTCATGATCCAATGGTTCTGTTCCAATAACCGTTGTCTTATGAACATTTAATCTTCCTACGGGATTAACTAATGTCTTTCTAATGTCCTCCAACTCGTGTCTACAACAATTTGCACCAACCATCGATACTGCAATATTGTTTCTATATCCACCCTTCTATGGACATTTATAAATAAACCTTCTAATCCACGTCATCTCTATTATTTGATCGACGTGAATATGTCAACCCTTGACTTTTCGATTGTACACATTCATGATCCAATGGTTCTGTTGCTATAATCGTTGTTTTATGAACATTTATCTAAAGGCATTTAGGTTAAAGTCCTCTCCATTTTTAGATCGACGTATATATGTCAACCCATGACTCTTTTGATTGTACATGTATTTTTCCTTAGTTTCACTAATTTTTAAATGCACTATAAAGTTATCTAAAGCTTTTTCACTTGTATTGTTCTTTAAATTGACCTAAATCTATTTTTAATCTAAATTTTAAATTTCTAAGTCTATTTCCTTATTTTTACTACTTTCAAATTTCTAAATCCATTTCCAAATGCACTTATCATTGATTCTCCTGTCTATGACTGTCTTAACCCTGATTCCTTAGTGATTTAATATACCTACTTTCTTAATTATTTTCTTTTTATAATGTTCTCAAACTCATGTCCATAAAAATATGCTCCTACTATTGATTTAGTACTTATCCTTTTCTCATATGGACATTTATGAATAGACATTCAAGTAAAGTCCTCTCCATTATTTGATCGACGTGACTATTTCAAGCCGTGACTTTTCGATTGTACTCATTCATGAGCCATTGATTATGTTCTTATAATCGCTATTCTATTGAAATTTATCAAAAGGCATTTAACTTCAGGTCCTCTCCATTATTAGTTCGACGTGTATATGTCAACCAATGTCTCTTCCGATTATACAAATATTTCTCCTTAATTTCACTATTTTTAAATGCACTATTACCGCCATCTTTTGGACATTTATCGGTAGGCTTTCAAATCCATGCCCTCTCCATTATTTGATCGATGTGTATATGTCAGCCCGTGACTCTTTCGATTGTACACATATTTCCTTTTAATTTCATTTTTTTAAAATGCATTATTATCTCTCTCCTATGGACATTTATCAATAGACTTTCAAATCCACGTCCTTTAC
This sequence comes from Agapanthus africanus, assembly GCA_030015575.1. Classification (NCBI taxonomy): domain Eukaryota; kingdom Viridiplantae; phylum Streptophyta; class Magnoliopsida; order Asparagales; family Amaryllidaceae; genus Agapanthus; species Agapanthus africanus. The sequence goes on from CM057339.1 coordinate 308,455,503, forward strand.
ATTATTTGATTGACGTGAATATGTCAACCCTTGACCTTTTCGATTGTACACATTCATGATCCGTGTATTTATATGAATAAGGATATTCGTGTCTTGATACAAATATATGTATTTCTTTCTTAATATGAATACGCGTATTTTGTATTTTCGATACAAATACGGTATTCGTATTTTGGTAGAAATACAGGTATATGTATTTATTATAAATACGGGTATTTTGGTATACTTGATTATATACATACATTTATGTGTGTGTACATGTGTACCATGGTGAGGTGGCCTCTCTCTCTTGTTCTTATCTCTTCTAGGTGTGTATGGACTTGTGACTCACACTAGTGAGTTATAAACCCACCGACTATTTTTTTTTGAAGAGATAATAAGAGAGAGTGTGGTTATTATTATTATCATTATCATGATCATTATTGTTTTTGGAGAGCCATCCTTTTCTTCTTCCTCATTTTCTTTAACATGTAGAGACGACTCCGAAAGCTCGATCCAAGGACCTAGGAGCTCAAGGAGAGGACTGCACAAGACCTGAAGGACACAACTTCAAAGGTTATAGTCCTTACATAGTAGTTAAACTCTTTAGTTTAGTTTAGTTTAGTTTAGTGTTTGGGCTTGAATTCTAGGGTTAAAGTTTGTAATGCTCAAGTTAAAACTAAAGTTTTTCGAATCCGCAACGCTGTAGTTGTCATGGCAAGGGGCACTATAGACTTACAACAAGTCGATCAAATAATGTGAAGAACGTGAATTTGAAAGTCTATTGATAAATGTCCATAGGAAGGCGGTAATAGTGCATTTAATAATAGTGAAATTAAAGGGAAATATGTGTACAATTGAAAGAGTCGCGGGTTGAAAAACACACGTCGAACTAATAATGGAGAGGACTTGAACATGAATGCCTTTTAATAAATGCCTATAGGACGACGGTTATATGAACATAATTAGTGGATCATGAATGTGTACAATCGAAAAGTCATGGGTTAACATAGTCACGTCGATCAAATAATGGAGATGACTTGAGCTTGAATGTTTATTCATAAATGTCCATAGGACGAACGGTAATAGGAACCGAATCTATAGTATGTGCATATTTTTTGAAGACACGAGTTTGGGTATATTATGAAAAGACAATAATTAAACCTATAGATAGATTAAATCAGTTAGGAATCAAGATTAAGACAGTCAAAGAAAGAAGAATCAATGATATATGAAAATGGATTCAGAAATTTGGAAGTTAATAATACGGAAATTGATTCGAAAATCTAAAATTAAGATAAAATATAGATTTAAGTCATTTTAAAGAACATGACGAGAAAAAAGGTTGTCCATTTAAAAATTGTGAAACTAAGGGAAAACACGTGTACAATCAAAATAGTCACGGTTGCCAAATACACGTCGGTTTAAAAATGGCGAGGATTTGAACTTGAATTCCTTTATTAAATGTTCATTAGACAACGGTTATTGGAAGAGAACTTTGGATCATGAATGTATACAATCGAAAAAATCATGGATTGACATATTCATGTAGATCTAATAATGGAGAGGACATGAATTTGAAAATCTATTGATAAATGTCTATATGGGCGGTAATAGTGCATTTAAAAATAGTGAAATTAAGGGAAAATATGTATACAATCGAAAGAGTCAATGGTTGACATACACACATGGAAAATATGTATACAATAAAAAGAGGCATGGGTTGACATACACAAGCGGAACTAATAATGGAAAGGCCTTGAACTTAAATTCCTTCTGATAAATGTTAATAGGACGACGGTTATAGAAACATAATCGGTAGATCATAAATGTGTACAATTGAAAAGTCACGGGTTGACATAGTCACGTTGATCAAATAATGGAGATGACTTACGCTTGAATGTATATTCATAAATGTCCATAGGAGGAACAGTTGTATGAAGTGAATCAATAGTAGGTGCATATTTTTTGTAAACGCGAGTTTGAGGACAATATGAAAAGACAATAAATAAACTTGTAGCTAGATTAAATCAGTAAGGAGTCAAGATTAAGACAGGCATAGTCAAAATCAATGATAAGTGAATATGAAAATGGATTCAGTTATTTGGTAGTAATAATACGGAAATAAATTCTGACATTTAAATTTAGATTAAAAAATAGATTTAAATCATTTTTAAGAATGAGACAAGCGAAAAGGCTTAAAATAACTTTATAGTGCACTTAAAAATAGTTAAGCTAAAGAAAAATATGAATACAATCAAAAGAGTAACGAGTTGACATATACACGTCGATCTAAAAGAGAAGAGAACTTAAACTTGAATGTCATTAAATAAATGTTTATAAGAGAACAGTTATTGGAACAGAACCATGGATCCTAAATGTGTACAATCGAAAAAGTCATGGGTTGACAAATTTACATCGAACAAATAATGGAGAGGACGTGGATTTAAAAGTCTAATTATAAATGTCCATAGGAGGGCGGAACTAATGCATTTAGAAATGTGAAATTAAGAGGAAATATGTGTACAATCGAAAGAGTCACGGGTTGACAAATACACGTTGATCAAATAATGGAGAGGACGTGAATTTGAAAGTCTATTGATAAATGTCCAAAAGAGGGCGGTAATGGTGCATTTGAAAATAGTGAAATTAAGGGGAAATATGTGTACAATCGAAATAGTCATGGGTTGACATATACACATCGAACTAATAATAGAGAGGACCTGAAATTAAATGCCTTTTGATAAAAGTCAATAGGATGACGGTTATAAGAATATAATCAGTGGATCAAGAATGAGTACAATTGAAAAGCCACGGTTTGACATAGTCACGTCGATCAAATATTGGAGATGACTTTAACTTGAATGTCTATTCATAAATGTCCATAAGAACGGTTATAGAAACTGAATAAATAGTATGTGCATATTTTTTGTAGATACGAGTCTGCGGAATTATGAAAAGACAATAATTAAACCTGTAGGTAGATTAAATCGGTAATGAATCAAGATTAAGACAATCTTAAACAGGAATATCAATGATAGGTGATTATAGAAATGGATTCAAAAATTTGGAAGTTGTCATAATACAGAAATAGATTCGAAAATCTAAAATTTAGATAAACTAAAATAGATTTAAGTCATTTTAAAGAACAAGACAAGAGAATAGGCTTAAAATAACTTTATAGTGCCTTTAAAAATAGTGAAATTAAGGGAAAATACGTATACAATCAAAAGAGTCATGGGTTGACATATACACGTCGATCTAAAAATTGAAAGGACTTAAACTTGAATGCCTTTAGATAAATGTTCATAAGACAACGGTTATTGGAACAGAACCATTGGATCATAAATGTATACAATCGAAAAAGGGATGGCGGTAATACTGCATTTAAAAATAGTAAAACTAAGGAAAAATACGTGTACAATTGAAAGAGTCACGGGTTGACATATACAAGACGATCTTAAAATGGAAAGAACTTGAACTTGAATGCCTTTAGATAAATGTTCATAAATCAACGATTATAGCAATAGAACCATTGGATCTTGAATGTGTACAATCAAAAAGTCGCAGTTTCATATATTCACGTCAATCAAATAATGGAGAGGGAGTGAATTTCAAAGTTTATTGATTCCATAGAAGGGCGGTTATAGGATTAGAATTACAGAATTGATGGTTAGTGCAAATTGTTTTGGACACGAGTTGGAGGACATTAGAAAAAGGCATCGGTTAAACTCGTATTAAGATTAAATGTCCATAAGACAATGGTTATTGGAACAGAACCATTGGATCATGAATGGGTACAATTGAAAAGTCATAGGGTGAAATATTCACGTCGATCAGATAATGAAAAGGACGTGGATTTGAAAGTCTATTCTTTAAATGTCATGGTTGGTGCAAATCGTTGTAAACACGAATCGGAGGACATTAGAAAGACATTAGTTAATCCGGGAAGAAGATTAAATATTCATAAGACAACGGTTATTGGATCAGAATCAATGGATCATGAATGTGTATAATTGAAAAGTAATAGGTTGACATATTCACGTCGATCAAATAATAGAGAGGACGTGAATTTGAAAGTCTATTGATAAATGTTCATAGAAGGACGGTAATCGTGCATTAAAAATGGTGAAATTAAGGGGAAATATGTATACAATCGAAAAAGTCATGGGATGATATATACACGTCGATCAAATAATGGGGTGGACGTGGATTTGAAAGTCTTGATAAATGTCCATAAGATGGCGATAAAAGTGCATTTAAAATTTGTGAAATTAAGGGGAAATATGTGTACAATCGAAAGAGTCGCGGGTTGACATACACACGTCGAACTAATAATGGAGAGAATTTGAATTTGAATACCTTTTTGATAAATGTCAATAGGACGACGATTATAGAAACATAATCAGTGCATCATGAATGTGTACAATTGAAAAGTCACGGGTTGACGTATTCACGTCGACCAAATAATGGAGTGCTTGAATGTCTATTCATAAATGTCCATAAGAGGAACGGTTGTAGGAAGTGAATTAATAGTAGGTGTATATTTTTTGTAGACACGGGTTTGAGGACAATATGAAAAGACAATAATTAAACTTGTAGGTAGATTAAATCAGTAAGGAATCAAGATTAAGACGGTCATAGTCAAAAGAATCAATGATAGATGAATATGGAAATGGATTCAGAAATTTGGAAGTAGTAATAATATGGAAATAGATTCTGAAATCAAAAATTTAGATTAAAAAAATAGATTTAAGTCATTTTAAAGAACGATATAAGAGAAAAGGCTTAGAATAACTTTATAGCGCGCTAAAAAATAGTCTACGAAAAAATACGTATACAATCAAAATAGTCACGGGTTGACATATACACGTTGATCTAAAAATGGAGAGGACTTAAAGTTGAATGCCTTTAGATAGTTCATAAGATAACAGTTATTGGAACATAACCATTGGATCATTATGTACAATCGAAAAAGTCATGAGTTGACATATTCATGTCGATCAAATAATGGAGATGACAAGGATTTGAAAGTCCATTGATAAATGTCCGTAAGAGGGCGGTAATAATGAATTTAGAAATAGTAAAATTAAGGGGAAATATGTGTACAATCGAAAGAGTCACGAGTTGACATATACACGTCAATTAAATAACGGAAAGGACGCGGATTTGAAAGTCTATTGATAAATATACAAAGGAGGACGGTAATAGTGCACTTAAAAATAATGAAATGAAGAGGAAATATGTGTACAATCGAAAGAGTCATGGGTTGATATATACACGTCGAACTAATAATGGAGAGGACCTAAACTTAAATGCCTTCTGATAAAAAGTCAATAGGATGACGGTTATGGGAGCATAATCAGTGGATCATGAATGAGTACAATCGAAAAGTCATGGATGACATAGTCGCGTCAATCAAATAATGGAGAGAACTTGAGCTTGAATATCTATTCATAAATGTCCATAGGAGGAATGGTTATAGGAACCGAATCAAAAGTATGTGCATATTTTTTTGTAGATATGAGTATGAAGACATTATGAAAAGACAATAATTAAACCTACAGGTAGATTAAATCGGTAAGTAATCGAGAATAAGACAGTCATAGACAAGAGAATCAATGATAGATATGGAAATGGATTCAGAAATTTGGAAGCTGTAATAATATTTTAAAAGATTCAAAAATCTAAAATTTAGATTAAAAAATAGATTTAAATCATTTTAAAGAACGAGCAAGAGAAAAGGCTTAAAATAACTCTATAGAGCATTTAAAATTGGGAAACTAAGGGAAAATACGTACGATCAAGTACGGGTTGGCATATACACATCGATCTAAAATTGGAGAGGAATATTCACTAGACAACAGTTATTGCAACAAACCATTGGATCATGAATGAATACAATTAAAAAAATTATGGGTTGATATATACACGTAGATCAAATAATGGAAAGGACACGTGTTAACACATTGAAAGTCTATTGATAAATGTTTATAGAAGGGAGGTAATTGCAATTAAAAATAGTGAAATTAAAGGGAAATGTGTACAATCGAAAGTTAGGTGTAAACATATACACATTGATCAAATAATGTAAGGACATGGATTTGAATGTTTATTGATAAATGTCCAAAGAAAGGTGGTATTAGTTCATTTAAAAATAGTGAAATTAGGGGAAATATGTGTACAATCGAAAGAGTCATGGGTTGACATATACACGTCGAACTATTAATGGAGAGGACTTTAACTTAAATGCATTTTGATAAATGTTAATAGGACGGCGATTATCGAAAAGTCACGGGTTGACATAGTCATGTCAATCAAATAATGGAGAGGGCTTAAGCTTTAATGTCTATTCATAAATGGCCATAGGAGGAACAGTTATATGAGGCGAATTAATAGTAGGTGCATATAACTTTAGGTGCATATAACTGTAGACACGAGTTTGAGGACATTATGAAAAGACAATGATTAAACTTGCTCGTAGATTAAATCAGTAATGAATCAAGATTAAGACATTCGTAGTTATAAGAATCAATGATAGGTGAATATGGAAATGGATTCAGAAATTCGGAAGTAATAATAATACGGAAATTGATTCGGAAAACTAAAATTTAGATTAAAAATAGATTTAAGTCATTTTAAAGAACGCGACAAGAGAAAACGCTTAAAATTACTTCATAGTGCACTTAAAAATAGAGAAACTAAGGAAAAATACGTATACAATCAAAAGGTCACGGATTGACATATACACGTCGATCTAAAAATTGAGAGGACTTAAACTTGAATGCCTTAAAATAAATGTTCAAAAGACAACGGTTATTGGAACAAAACAATTGGATCATGAATGTCTACTATCAAAAAAGTTACGGGTTGACATATTTACATCGATCAAATAATGGAGAGAGGACTTGAGCTTAAATGCCTATTCATAAATGTCCATAGGAGAAAAATAAAAGAACCGAATCAATAGTAGGTGCATATTATTTATGGACACGAGTTTGAGAACATTATAAAAAGACAATAATTAAGCATGTAGGTACATTAAATTACTAAGGAATTAGGGTTAAGACAGTCATAGACAGGAGAATCAATGATAGATGCATTTGGAAATGGATTCAGAAATTTGAAAGTAGTAATAATAAGGAACTATACTCAGAAAGTTAAAATTTAGATTAAAAAATAGATTTAAGAAAATTTAAAGAACAAGACAAGTGAAAAAGCTTTAAATAACTTCATAGTGTATTTAAAAATAATGAAACTAAGGAAAAATCCGTGTACAATCAAAAGAGTCACGGGTTGACATATACACTTCGATCTAAAAATGGAGAGAACATGATCTTGAATGCCTTTAGATAAATGTTCATAAAACAAGGATTATAGCAACAGAACCATTGGATCATTGAATGTGTACAATGGAAAAGTTATGGGTTCACAAATTCACATCGATCAAATAATGGAGAGGATATGGATTTGAAAGTCCATTAATAAATGTCCATAGGAGGGCGACTATAGGAACAAAATTACAATCGATAGTTCATGCAAATTGTTGAAGATACGAGTTGGAGGACATTAGAAAAAGGCATTAATTAATCCCGTAGGAAGAATAAATGCTCATAAGACAACGGTTATTGGAACAGAACCATTGGATCATGAATGTGTACAATTGAAAAAGTCATGGGTTGACATATTCACGTCGATCAAATAATGGATAGAACGTGGATTTGAAAGTCTACTGATAAATGTCCATAGGGGGACGGTAATAATGCATTTAAAATAGTAGGTGCATATTATTTTTAGACACGATTTTGAGAACATTATGAAAAGACAATAATTAAACTTGGAGGTGGATTAAATCAATATGTAATTAAGATTAAGACAATCATAGCTAAAAGAATCAATAATTGGTGAATACAGAAATGGATTCATAAATTAGGAAGTAATAATAATACATAAATAAATTCGGAAATCTAAAATTTTGATTAAAAAATAGATTTAAGTTATTTTAAAGAACGAGATAAGAGAAAAGGCTTAAAATAACTTTGTAGTGTACTTAAAAATAGTGAAACTAAAGAAAAATACGTATACATTCAATAGAGTCACGGGTTGACATATAAACGTCGATCTTAAAATGGAGAGCACTTAAGCCACTAGTAAAATAGGGGGTTGCCCCTACGGATATTGGAATCCGTAGGGGCGGATTTAACTTGGCCCTACGGATTAATCCGTAGGGCTAAAAGGTTGCCCCTACGGGCCCAGACGTCCAAGAATAAAAATATTAATTCTTAATTTGGTGTTTGCCCCTACGGAGCCGCAAACAAAGGACCTACGGGTATATCCGTAGGGGCAACTAAATATCAAATTACTAAAGCACAGATCGATCGCCTACGCTCACAATTTCTTTCTCTCTCGATCTCGATCGCGCGCGAAAACAACTCCTCGTCGCCACCGTCGTCCTCCTCGTCGCCACCGGCGTTCTCGTCGCCACCGCCGGTCAGGTGAGTAAATCTTGAGGTAAATTAAAGAATTTTTTGATTAACATACGTGCTGGGTCTGGGGTCGGGGGGTTGCGCACGCGCGAGTTGAGGTTCGGCAGGGGTCGGGGTCGGGGTCGGGGTTAGGGTTGGGGTTCGCTGCTGCTGGGGCTGGGGCTAGGGTTTGCCTTAGAGTTGGGGTTGGGGTTTAGCTGGCCGCGCTGGGGTTAGGGTTAGGGTTAGGTTGGGGCTGGGCTAGGCTGGGGCTGGGGGCTGGGGGCTTGGGCTGGGGCTGGGCTGGGCTGGGGCTGGGGGCTCGGGCTGGGTGGGGCTGGGGCTAGGGTTAGGTTGGGGTTAGGGTTAGGTGGATTGATGACAACAAAATACATGGATGGATCGATGAATTTAGTGATGTTATGTGTCCCGCCAACATAGGAAATTCAAACGTATACTCTGTTTTCTCATCTTAAAACTAGCAACCAAAATGTGACTAAAAAATCTTTCTAAATATATTTGAAACACATTTATTAGTTAGGTTGAATATTTGTGATTCCATTATATTATATTGTAAGATGCAGAAATTGTATCCTAAAACTACTTGATCCAATCATCCAACAAATACATTCATAAGATACTTATTAATTTTCCTGTATCTTGTATTGAATCGTAAGATTGATTTGCATGTCGTAAGATATTTGACAACACTAGGATGTCTTTCATAAAACAGAAAGTAAATTGGTGTAGGGAGAAAGCTGCTCGATGGGTGGTGACTGGGTCCATTCTTTCTTCATAATCCCCTTCAACTCTATGCCTTTCAATTATTGTGGGAAAATTAGATATTACTTGAGTGATTATGATATCATTTTTTTTGAATATTTCTTCCGAGAATTTATGCATGGTCTTGACATTGAACTTTATCATACTCCTTAATATTACTTTAGTGATTGATAATATTCAATAAGCTTATGTTGTTGACCCAAATTAAGTAAGGGGGTTAGTCAATTGGAATTGGTGTTTGGAACTTTGAAGTATATCTTTAATGGGATAGGTTTATTTGGTGTCAGTCAAATAAAATGAGAAGTAGAACCTTTTATTGTTAGTTATGAATGAATCTAATATTGGAAGTTGATGGTTTCAGTTAGAACTTTTTTGGTATATGATAGATTTCCGCCTACCAAAATCGTTCCATCCAAAAAGTGAATACAGTGGAACTTCTGTTCTCCTTGCCCATCCACTTTTTCTCTCTGGAAATTTGTAGTCTATATAACTATCTAAAATGTATTTGCTAATACAATTATTTTAACCTGACATACTAAAATATTATTATATTGTTTATGTTATCAATAAGTTATTAGTAGTATTCTCTTGATTGGTAAAAGGGGCATGGGCGTTCGCTCTATACATTCTTAATGGGATAGAAGCCTACCCCCCACAGCCGGAACACACACATACAACAAGAATACACAACAAACGCATAATTAGAGAGCGATTCGAGATGTTCGGGTTAAAACCAATATATGATACTCGATAATAATATGAAACCTTCATATCCCCATCGAAACTCATATATGAAACTAAAAGCGCCACTTAGTCCCCGTCTATCGGTTAACATACGTGCGATGCTCATCGTGACCTAGAACTATACGAAAGTTGTTAAATATCGGACAGTATAGCTCGATACTAACAACCGTCGTATAGTCTACGCGACGAGAAAATTCAATCGTATGGTAACCCATAGATTTGTCCCGTGTGGACAAGTTAAGAATGTATAAAGCAAACGCCTTCATTCACTTGTGTTTTCATCCGTTTCGAGATATTTCGTCGGTACCTTTCCGCTGGTTCTCTGTGTACAAAGATAGATTAGATGTTCATTTCAACGTTGTTTTACAGCTTTGAAATGATTATCTATTCTATTACAGTGTACTCGGAGAACAGCGGGGAGGTGCTGCCGAAATTTACTCGAAACGGTTGAAAGCACAAGTGATGGGCGTTCGCTTTATACATTCTTAATGGGATAGAAGCCTACCCCCGACAGCCGGAACACACACATACAAACGCATAACTAGAGAGCGATTCGAGATGTTCGGGTTAAAACCAATATATGATAATATGAAACCTTCATATTCCCATCGATACTCATATATGAAACTAAAAGCGCCACTTAGTCTCCGTCTATCGGTTAACATACGTGCGATAATTTATTCTTTTCAACGATAAACGCACACACAAAGCATATACACGGATTTTCTCCTTTGTCAGTAACTATCCCGTTCTTATATTTCTCAATATAGTCAGCATAACTTACAATTTATATGTTATTCAGTCTAACATGGCCCATGAGTACGTCAGAGTTAAGGACTGGATGTATGTGGATTGGAAACAACGTATGCAACCTAAGTTTGTCGCAGGAGTTGCTGCTTTCCTTGAATTTGCACGCGCACATAATAAGATCATAATAGAGAAGATTCTCTGTCCGTGCGATAGATGTGGCAATAAGTACTGGCAGAAGGTAGAATTGGCATAGCTTCATATTGTAAAACATGGGTTTACTAGACTTTATTCAACTTGGAAATATCACGGGGAAGGAGAAGAATGCAGTACTGCGGTAGAAGAAGAAGGAGAACACGATAATGCGGCAGGAGAAGAAGAAGAATTCGGTAATACGGCAGGAGACGGAAATTTATTTTCATCAGAAGAAATGGAGGATATGGTAGAGGCTGCCCTAGGTGAATCTATTCGTACCGAAGATGACATTCCTTCCGGTCAGGGACCGCGTGCGGATAAATATGAAAATTTCATGAATGATGCTAGGAAACCAATTTATGAGAATGCGAAGTATTCCACCCTCTCATGGTTCGTCCAACTTTTCCAGATTAAGTGCCTAAATGGATCGAGCAACAAGTCATTCACAATGCTTCTTTCGTTCTTGAAAGATTCTATGCCTCCGGGAAATAATGTGCCCGAAAGCTGGTACGAAGCCCAGAAGATGATGTCTGATTTGGGTCTAAAGTGCGAGAAGATTCAAGCATGTCCTAAAAATTGCGTGTTGTACCGGAAAGAGAATTCAGATTTGAAAGAGTGTCCAACATGCGGAGAGGCCAGGTATAAGCCGAAAGATTCTGATAAGAAGCCTGATATACCTGTGAAGATAGCACGATACTTTCCCATAACACAGAGGCTACAGAGGCTATTCAGGTGCAAGAAAACAGCCGAGGCAATGATTTGGCATCACCGTGCTCCTCCAAGCGAAAATGGAAAAATGAGCCATCCAAGAGATTCACCGGCATGGAAGGATTTCGATAGGAGGCACGCAATATTCAGTAGCGATCCTCGCAATGTCCGGCTCGGACTGGCTACCGATGGCTTCTGCCCATTCAGAATAGTGGGATTGCGACGGTAGGATCGGACGGTGTGATTTACTATGGGTACTTAAATTGTATACTCGGCATCCACTATCCCGGACGATCAGAACCCTTTTATATATTCCAGTGTACTTGGTACGATCCGCGAACCGATACGGACAGGTGGAGAAGCAGTCTTGGGACTTGGAAAGATGAATATGGATTGACCAGTGTGAACACACTTCGATTTTACAGTCAGGACGATCCGTTTATCTTTCCGAACCAAGCGTTCCAAGTATACTACTCACAGTGTTTGAAGCATCCGGGGTGGAGTGTTGTATGCCGATGGAAACCTAGAGATGTCTACGATGTCCCAGAATACGAGGACAACGATGATGACGAAGAAGAGAGAAGGCTTAAAGTGCTCCGACCGTCTGTTTCGAAGGACGGGTTGTCTTCGACCGATCATGAAGTTACGTGGGTTAGAAATGACATCGACGATGAAATCCAAGTAGATATGTATGATGCGCCCACGAAACGAAAAAGGTTATCAGTAATGTTATATTATTACTTCACATTTTACGCTCTAGATCATATATAGTCAATACTTTTAATGATTGTCTAATGCGTCCACGAACCGTTTATCTAGATTTGATGACGATGTCGGGAGCAGCGAGGGGCGGCAGGAGCTCCAGCCGCGGCAGAGGCAGAGGCAGAGGCAGAGGCAGAGGCAGAGCGGTTCTGCCGCCCGGAGAGCTCCGTAGGGAGCTTCAGAGGGCCGGTCTTGCACCCAGATCGGAGACCCCTTCGGATGCCTCCTTCCGTGTTGATTTGGCCACACCTCCAGGTATACTGCACGCATATCCATTTTGAATGTAATATTACAGATATTCATGCATGTTTATGTTAAAATTACTTATATTGTCAATGTTTGATTGTCTAGTTGTTGGTGATGCGTCCACATCTGGGACAGAGGCCACCCCCGCTCCTCCAGGTATGTTTATATATCATATAGTGTATGTATATTGATTTAGAATGCTATACTATAAATACACACATTCCTTTTGCTCTTACTTAGCAATTTTTATTATTGTCTAGCTGTAGGTGGTGACACCACCGCACCTGCGGGTATGTTTATATATCCTATAGTGCATGCATATTGATTTAGAACGTTATATTATTGATCTACACATTCTTTTTGCAATTACTTATATAATCTATTTTTAATTGTCTAATTATAGGTGGTGCGTCCACACCTTCCACAGGGGCCACTCCTGCCGCTTCCATACCCTCCGCATCGTCTGCAGGTTAGTATGAATAAATTTAAAATATTTATTCATTTTACATATGCTCTATAGAATAAATATGAACTTCATGGAAATTTAGCGTCGATGTTTATTTTATAGTTGGAGGGGATGCGTCCGGGTCCGGGACCCCGGTTGTTCCTCACCGGAGGAACTATCGTCCCGCTCGTGCTGCTGCTCGGGCCCAGGCTCGTGCGCAAGTCACCGGAGGTATATATCACACTTGAATTTTTGTTTAACCTTTATTTCTTAATACAACTTTGTCTTATTATTGATTGTCTTGATATTTCGTGCAGACGCAGGGCCTCTCCATCCCCAGAGGGGGACTCGAGGCCCGAATCAGTCCCATAGGCTGAGGCCTGATAGAGCTAGGGGGAGGCAGCATTCCTCCTATTTTTTACCCTTGACTATCGCTATACCGGTCCTCATGCCGAGAGGTTCGGCCGGTATTTGGGGGACGAGAGCCGGATCGTGAAGAACTATCCACTTCACGTTGAGTGGGGCGAGCAGCACCAGCGCTCATTCGCCCTCTTCTTTGATCAGGCTCGGGTATGTATTAATATATATTTTCGTTTAATCTATCCAATATATTTATTATTAACACTTGCAATCTAATAACAATGTTTTTTTTGTATTTTCAGTTGGATTACGATTTTCAGCCTGTAGCCGACCCTGATCACCCGGGGAGGGTGCTCGACCTTCATGCTCTGTACAATGGCCTGATGAAGAACATGCAGGCCAAGGTCCGATACAACAGGAATGAGCTGAAGGCCGACTGCTACTCCCTGTGGATAGCGACCCCCGAGGCAGAGAGAGTGGCCCTCCTATCTACTCCGGCGTTTGCGAGAGTCGACGTAGAGACATGGCCTCTATTGTGCGCTTATTTCGACTCCGAACGCAAACAGGTATGTATTTTAAATTTAATTCATTATTTATGATATAATTTATTTCTTTGTGTTTCTTAATTAGAAAACTAAATGTTAATGCGTTGTGCAGAAACAGGCCGTTCAGAATACGGAGAACAGGAAGTCGGCGAAGAGGGGTCGCCCCACCTACACAGGTGGCTCGAGGAACATTACTCGAGCCATGGAGTTATCGGTAAATTAAGAGTTATTCTCTAATATTCTGCAATATTAAGAGTTATTCTCTAATATTTCTAATATTAAGAGTTACTTTCTAATATTGCAGACATCTCGGACCGTGGCGTCAGGTGGTACACCGAGCGTGCTGTCCGCATATCTTGCCGTTCACGGCACCTCGACAGATCCCGCCACGGGCGAGCTTCGATATCCCGACGTCGCTACCCAGGAGTACTGCGTAAGTGTTAATATTTTTTCTACCCAAATTTGAAATTTTAGTTTTGGAAGGTTCAAGTTTAAATTTTATACTTATACTTTACTGCTTAATGTGGGTGTAGGAGCGGGTGGTTGAGCAGGCCCAGGCCTCGGGGATCGATTTTACCGGACAGAACGATCCGAGGCTGCTGACCCCAGTTCTGGACGCCGCACACGGAGGGTACCACGGAGGTTGGGAGAGAGGCCGGGGATTGGGCCCTAGCAGGGCCCATATGAGGTTGGACTCCACCCCGGCGGTTACTTCCTCCGTCTCCAGTGACCGGCATGTCCATCAGGAACTGGATAGCTTGAGGGCCACCGTTCAGGAGTTGAAGGAGATGCTGGTATGTATACTACTTTATAGTAAAATATCATTTCATATTATATACATATCAACATATCCATAATTAGTACGTAGCTTGAGTTTATTTGGTTTTAGACTTAAGTTTGATTAATCATACATACATATGTAATTAAAATAAACAACGCTTTTCCAAACTAGATATCCAAACAGGGTTTCGAAATAACTTAATAATGATACGAATTCGAATAATACACAGTTCTTACACGCTTCTTACACACGTTATGTCCAGACGCGACAGGGTAGATCGGCCGAGCCTCCACATGCATCTCCTTCGGCTGCGGCTCCGCAAGCCACTACATCGGCTGCGGTTCCGCAGACAGCTCCTGTAGCTCCACCGCCCACTCAGACTCCCGCAGCCGCGGCTCCGCAAGCGACTACCTCGACGGCGGCTGCGCAGACCACATCGCCAGCTCCACATGCCGCTCAGACTCCCGCTCGCGACGCATTGCAGAGTTTATTGACCGAGGAGCAGGCGCGCGTTATTCTAACGTTATTCAGAGGTGGAGCTGGACCGAACTAGGGTAGCTTTTTGGTTCTTATTTTTTGAAACATGTATTTATTTATATCACATTGTACTACATTTTGAAACGATATTGATATTGGTTTGTATTTATATCATATTCAGTTTTTGGGTTTCTTTTGTATATTATATATATGCGTGAGATGTGATTATGAATACTGCAATATATGATTTGATTGATGTATATAGTATTGTGCACAGGGCGGGAAAAAATCTAGCAGCCCATTTTTTAAAAAAAAATGCAGACAATATGTACCTACGGATTAAGCCGTAGGTATATATGTTGCCCCTACGGACATATCCGTAGGGGCAAACTATCAGGAAACTTGATATTTTCCCCCCTGTGATCTCAGTGCAGGGTGTTGGGAGTGCCCCTACAGACAAATCCGTAGGGGCCACTGTCTATCCCCTACGGTGTTATCCGTAGGGGCCAAATATCAGGTTTCCTGATATTTTGCCCCTACGACAGGCTTTCTTAGTTTGCGCTCATCTACCTACGGATATATTCGTAGGGGTATAACAAGTACCTACGGTTATATCCGTAGGTACATACAATATATTCAAAAAAACATAAAAAATATATGATTTGATTGCCCCTACGGAGTAATCCGTAGGGGCAACAACACCTACAGATATATCCGTAGGGGAAAGAATTTGCCCGTAGGGGCAAGTTCAGGGCCTCAACTTGCACCTGCGGCCTTTGCACCTACGGGGTATTTTTTCGCCCCTACGCATATATCCGTAGGGGCTGTGGGTTGCCCCTATGGATAAATCCGTAGGGGCAACCCTTATTTGTAGTAGTGAGCTTGAATGCCTTTGGATAAAAGACGGCGGTTATTGGAACAGAACCATTAGATCATGAATGTGTACAATCGAAACAGTCACGGGTTAACTTATTTACGCCAATCAAATATGGAGAGAACATAGATTAAAAAGTCTATTGACAAATGTCCATGGGAGGGCGGTAATAATGCATTTAAAAATAGTGAAATTAAGGGAACAATCGAAAGAATCACAGGTTGACATATATACGTTGATCAAATAATGGAGAGGACGTGGAATTGAAGGTCTATTGATAAATGTCCAAAGAAGGGCGGTAATAGTGCATTTAAAAATAGTGAAATTAAGGGGAAATATGTGTACAATTGAAAAAATCATGGGTTGACATGTGCCGTCGAACTAATAATGGAGAGGACCTGAACTTAAATGCCTTTTGATAAATGTCAATAGGATGACGGTTATAGAAACATAATCGGTGGATCATTAATGTGCACAATAGAAAAGTCATTGGTTGACATAGTCACGTCGATCAAATAATAGAGAGGAATTGAGCTTGAATGTCTATTCATAAATGTCCATAGGAGAAACAGATAAGATCCGAATCAATAGTAGGTGCATATGTTTTATGGACACGGATTTGAGGACATTATAAAAGCACAATAATTAAGTGTGTGGGTACTTTAAATCACTATGAAATAAGGTTTAAGATAGTCATATACAGGAGAATCGATGATAGGTGCATTTGGAAATGGATTCAGAAATTTGAGAGTAGTAATAATAAGGAACTATACTCAGAAATTTAAAATTTAGATTAAAAAATAGAGTTAAGTCAATTTAAGACAAGTGAAAAAGCTTTAAATAACTTTATAAGGCATTTAAAAATAGTGAAATTATGGGAAAATACGTGTACATTAAAAAAAGCCATGGGTTGACATATACACGTCGATCTAAAAATAGAGATAATTGAACTTGAATGCATTTAGATAAATGTTCATAAAACATGATTATAGCAACAGAACCATTGGATCATGAATGTGTACTATCGAAAAGTCATAGGTTCACATATTCACGTCGATCAAATAATGTAGAGGATAGGAGGACGGTTATAAGAACTGAATTACAGAATCTATGATTGGTGCAAATTGTTGTAGACACGAGTTAAGGACATTAGAAAAAGGCATTAGTTAATCCCGTAGGAATATTAAATGTTAATAAGACAACGGTAATTGGAACAGAACCATTGGATCATGAATGTGTACAATTGAAAAGTGATGGGTTGACATATTCACGTTGATCAAATAATGGAGAGGATGTAGATTTGAAAGACTATTGATAAATGTTCGTAGGATGGTGGTAATCGAGAGGACTTGAACTTGAATGCCTTTTGATAAATGTCAATAGGACGACAGTTATAGGAACATAATCAATGGATCATGAATATGTACAATCAAATAGTCACGGGTTGATAGTCACGCTGATCAAATAATGGAGATGACTTGAGCTTGAATGTCTATTTATAAATGTCCATAAGAGGAACGGTTATAGTGAAGCTAAGGAAAAATACATATACAATAAAAAAAGTCACACGTCGATCTAAAAATGGAGAGCACTTAAACTTAAATGCCTTTAGATAAATGTTCATAAAATAACGTTATTGGAACAAAACCATTGGAACATGAATATGTACAATCGAAAAAGTCATGAATTGACATATTCACGTCGATCAAATAATGGAAAGGACAAGGATTTAAAAGTTTATTGATAAATATCCATAAGAGGGCGGTAATAATGCATTTAAAAATGGTGCAATTAAGGGGAACTATGTGTATAATTGATAAAGTCATGGGTTGACATATACACATCGATAAATTAATGGAGAGGACATGGATTTGAAAGTCTATTGATAAACGTCCAAAGGAGGGAGGTAATAATGCATTTAAAAATAGTGAAATTACCGGTTGACATACAATCGAAAAGTCACCGGTTGACAGTCACGTCGATCAAATAACGGAGAGCATTTTGAGCTTGAATGTCTATTCATAAATGTCCATAGGAGAAACGGATAAAACCGAAACAATATTTTTTATTGACACGAGTTTGAGGACTTTATAAAAACACAATAATTAAGCTCGTAGATACATTAAATCAATAAGGATTCACGGTTAAGACGGCCATAGACAGGAGAATCAATGATTGGTACATATGGAAATGAATTCATAAATTTGAAAGTAATAATAATAAGCAATAGACACGGAAATTTAAAATTTAGATTAAAAAATGGATTTAAATCAATTTAAAGAACAAAAGCACGTGAAAAGGCTTTAGATAATTTTATAGTGCATTTAAAAATAGTCAAACTAAGAAAAATTACGTGGACAATTAAAAGAGTCAAAGGATACCATATATATGTCAATCTAAAAATGGAGAGTATTTGAACTTTAACGCCTTTAGATAATTGTTCATAAAACAACGATTATAGAAACAGAACCAATGGATCATGAATGTGTACAATAAAAAAATCACGGGTTGACATATTCACGTCAATCAAATAATAGAGAGGATGTGGATTTGAAAGTCTATTGATAAATGTTAATAGGAGGGCGGTTATAGGAACATAATTACACAATCGATGTTGGTGCAAATTGTGGCAGACACGAGTTGGAGAACATTAGAAAAAGACATTAGTTAATCCTGTAGAAAGATTAAATAACCACAAGACAACGTTTATTGGAATAGAACCATTGGATCATGAATATGTACAATTGAAAGGTCGCGAGTTGACATATTCACGTCGATCAAATAATGAAGGACGTGGATTTGTAAGTCTACCGATAAATGTCCATAAGAGGGAAGTAATAACGCATTTAAAAATAGTGAAATAAGGGGAAATATGTGTACAATCGAAAAAGTCGTGGGATGAGATATACATGTCGATTAAATAATGGAGATGACGTGGATTTGAAAGTCTATTGATAAATGACTATAGGAAGGTGGTACTAGTGCATTTAAAAATAGAGAAATTAAGGGGAAATATGTGTACAATTGGAGTCGCGGGTTGACATACACGCGTCAAACTAATAATGAAGCGGACTTGAACTTGAATGCCTTTTGATAAATGTCAATAGGACGACGGTTATAGGAACATAATCAGTAGACCATGAATGTATACAATCGAAAAGTCATGGATTGACATAATCACGTCGATCAAATAATAGAGAGGACTTGAGCTTGAATATCTATAGGATGAATGATTATAGGAACATAATCCATGCATATTTTTTGCAGACACATGTTTGAGGACATTATGAAAAGACAATAATTAAACTTGCAGGTAGTTAAATCAGTAAGGAATTAAGATTAAAACGGTCATAGACAGGAGAACCAATGATAGGTGCATATGGAAATGGATTCAGAAAATTGGTGGTAATAATACGGAAATGGATTCGAAAATCTAAAATTTAGATTAAAAAAAGATTTAAATCATTTTAGAGAACGAGACAAGAGAAAAGGCTTAAAATAGCTTTATAGTGCATTTAAAAATAGTGAAACTGAGGAAAAATACGTGTACAGTCAAAAGAGTCATGGGTTGACATATACACGTCGATCTAAAAATGGAGAGGACTTAAACTTGAATGCCTATAAATAAATGTTCATTAGACGATGGTTATTGAAACAGAACCATTGGATCATGAATGCGTACAATCGAAAAAGTCATGCGTTGACATATTCACGTCGATCAAATGATGGAAATGGTGAGGATTTGAAAGTCTATTGATAAATGTAAATATGAGGGCGGTAATAGGACATTAAAAATAGTGAAAATATGGAGAAATATGTGTACAATCGAAAAAGTCACGGGTTAACATATACACGTCGATCAAATAATGGAGAGGACGTGGATTTAGAAATCTATTAATAAATGTCTAAAGGAAGGCGGTAATAGTGCATTTAAAAATAGTGAAATTAAGAGAAAATATGTGTACAATCGAAAGAGTCATGTGTTGATATATACACGTCGAGCTAATAATGTAGAGGACTTGAACTTAAATGCCGTTTGATAAATGTCAATAAGAAGACAGTTATAGGAACATAATCAGTGGATCATGAATGTGTACAATCGAAAAGTCATGGGTTAACAACGTCATGTTGATCAAATATTGGAGAGGACTTGAGCTTGAATATTTATTCATAAATGTTCATCGGAGAAATGGATAAGAACCGAATCAATAGTAAGTGCATATTTTTTATGGACACGAACTTGAGGACATTATAAAAAGACGATAATTATGCCTGTACGTAAATTAAATCACCAAGGAATCAGGGTTAAGACGGTTATATACAGAAGAATTAATGATAGGTGCATATGACAATGGATTCAGAAATTTGAATGTAGTAATATTAAGGAAATAGACTCGGCAATTAAAAATTTAGATTAACAAATAGATTTAAGACAATTTAAAGAACAAGATAAGTGAAAAAGCTTTAGATAACTTTATAGTGCATTTAAAACTAGTGAAACTAAGGGAAAATACGTGTCCAATTAAAAAAATCACGGATTGACATAAACACGTCGATCTAAAAATGGAGAGGACTTGAACTTGAATGCTTTTAGATAAATGTTCATAAAACAACGATTACAAGAACAGAACCATTGGATTACAATCGAAATTCACAGGTTAACATATCCACGTCGATCAAATAATGGAAAGGACATGGATTTGAAAGTTTATTGATAAATGTTCATAGGAGGGCGGAAATAGTGCATTTAAAAATAGTGAAATTAAGAGGAAACATGTGTACAATCGAAAGAATCCTGGGCTGACATATACACATCGATCAAATAATGAAGAGGATGTGGATTTAAAAGTCTACTGACAAATGTCCATAGGAGGGCGGTAATAACGCATTTAAAAATATTGAAATTAAGAGAAAATATTTATATAATCGAAAGAGTCGCGGGTTGACATACAGACATTGAACTAATAATGGGGATGACTTGAACTTGAATGCTTTTTGATAATGTCAATAAGATGGTTACAGGAACATAGTGGATCACAAATGTGTATAATCGAAAAGTCACGGGTTGACATAGTCATGTCGATCAAATAATGGAGAGGACTTGAGCTTGGATATCTATACATAAATATCCATAAGAGGAACGGTTATAGGAAGCGAATCAATAGTAGGTGCATATTTTTTGTAGACATGAGTTTGAGGACATTATGAAAAGACAATAATTAAATCTGTAGGTAGATTAAATCGGTATGGAATCAAGATTAAGACAGTCATAGACATAACAAACAATGATAAGTGCATATGAAAATGGATTCAGAAATTTGGAAGTAATACGGAAATAGATTTGAAAATCTAAAATTTAGATAAAAAAAATAGATTTAAGTAATTTTAAAGAACGAGACAAGAGAAAAGGCTTAAAATAACTTTATAGTGCACTTAAAAATAGTGAAACTATGGAAAAATAAGAGTACAATCAAAAGAGTCACGGGTTAACATATACATGTCAATCTAAAAATGAAAAGGCCTTAAACTTGAATGTGTTCAGATAAATGTTCATAAGACAACGGTTAATGGAACAGAACTAGATCATGAATGGGTACAATCGAAAAGGTCACGTGTTTACATATTCACATCGATCAAATAATGGAGAGGACGTGGATTTGTAAGTCTACCGATAAATGTCCATAAGAGGGAAGTAATAGCGCATTTAAAAATAATGAACTCAAAGGGAAATATGTGTACAATCGAAAGAGTAACATAAACACGTCGATCAAATAATGGAGAGAACGTGGATTTGAAAGTCTACCGACAAATATCCAAATGAGGGCATTAATAGTGAATTTAAAAATAGTGAAATTAACGAGAAATGTGTACAATCAAAAGATTCATTATTATACACATCAAACCAATAATAGAGAGGACTTGGACTTAAATTCCTTCTGATAAATGTCAATAGGATGACGGTTATAAGAACATAATCGGTGGATCATGAATGTGTACAATCAAAATGTCACGAGTTGACAGTCACGTCGATCCAATAATGGAGAGGACTTGAACTTCAATGTCTATTCATAAACGTCCACATGAGAAACAGATAAGAACCGAATCAATAGTTGGTGAATATTTTTTATGGACACGGGTTTGAGGACAATATAAAAAGACAATATTAAACCCGTAGGTATATTAAATCACTAATGAATCAGGTTAAGACAGTCATAGACAGGAGAATCAATGATAGGTGCATATGAAAATGGATTCAGAAATTTGAAAGTAGTAATACTACGAAAATAGACTCGGAAATTTTAGATTAAAAAATAGATTTAAGTCAATTTAAAAAACAAGACAAGTGAAAAAGCTTGAGATAACTTTATACTGCATTTAAAAATAAAGAAACTAAGGAAAAATATGAGTACATTCAAAAGAGTCACGGATTGACATATACACGTCGATCTAAAAATGGAGAGGTTTTAAACTTAAATGCCTTTAAATAAATGATCATTAGACAACGGTTATTGGAACAGAACCATTGGATCATGAATGTGTACAATCGAAAAAGTCACGGGCTGATATATTCACGTCGATCAAATAATTGAGAGGACGTGAATTTGAAAGTATATTGATAAATGTCCATAGAAGGACGGTTATAGGAACAGAATTACAGAATCGATGGTTAGTGCAAATTGTTGTAGACACGAGTTGGAGGACATTAGAAAAAGACATTAGTTAATCCAATAAGAAGATTAAATGATCATAAGACGACGGTTATTGGAACATAACTATTGCATCATGAATGTGTACAATTGAAAAGTCACGGGTTTACATTTTCAGGTCGATAAAATAATGGAAAAGACGTGGATTTTAAAGTCTATCGATAAATGTTAATTGGAGGATGGTAGTAGTGCATTAAAAAATAGTGAAATTAAGGGGAAATATATGTACAATAGAAAGAGTTACGGGCTAAATATACAGGTCGATCAAATAATGAAAAGGACGTGGATTTGAAAGTCTATTGATTAATGTCCATAGGCTGGTAGTAATAGTGCATTTAAAAATAGTGAAATTAAGAGAAAATATGCGTACAATTGAAAGAGCCGCAGGTTGACATACACACGTCGAACAAATAATGGAGATGACTTGAACTTGAATGCCTTTTGATAAATGTAAATAGGACAACGGCTATAGGAACATAATCAGTGGGTCATGAATGGGTACAATTGAAAAGTCACGGGTTGACATAATCAAGTCGATCAAATAATGGAGATGACTTGAGCGTGAAAGTTTATTCATAAATATCCATGGGAGGAACACTTATAGGAAGTGAATTAATAGTAGGTGCATATTTTTTGTAGACACGAGTTTGAGGACATTATGAAAAGACAATAATTAAATATGCATGCAAGTAAATTAGTAAAGAATCAAGATTAAGACGGTCATAGTCAAAAGAATCAATGATAGGTGCATACGGAAATGGATTCAGAAATTTAGAAGTAGCAATAATACGGAAATAAATTCAGAAATCTAAAATTTAGATAAAAGGTAGATTTAAGTCATTTTATAGAACGAGACAAGAGAAAAGGCTTAAAATAACTTTATTGTGCACTTAAAAATAGTGAAACTACGAAAAAATGTGTTTCAATCAAAAGAGTCACAGGTTGACATATACACGTCGATCTAGAAATGGAGAAGACTTAAACTTGAATGCCTTTAGATAAATGTTCATAAGACAACGGTTATTGGAACAGAATCAGTGCATCATAAATGTGTATAATCGAAAGGTCACGGGTTGACATAGTCACATCGATCTAATATGGAGAGGACTTGAGTTTAAATGCCTATTGGACATCATTTTATAAGAATAGAATCAAAGAAACATGAATGTGAACAATCGAAAAGTCACGGGAAGACATAGTCACGTCCATCAAATAATGGAGAGGACTTGAGTTTAAATGTCTATTGGACGACGGTTATAGGAACAAAATCAGATTGAATGTCTATTGATAAATGCCCATTGGAGAAACGGTTATACAAACATGATCAATGGTAAGTGCATATTGTTGTGGACACAAGTTTGATAACATTATAATAAGACAGTTATTAAGCATGTAGGAAGATTAAATGACCAAGGAATTAGGGTTAAAATGGTTAAAACATAGGAGAATCGATGATAGGTCCATACGGAAATGAGTCGAGAAATTCTGAAGTAGTAATAATAAGGAAATAGTTTCAAAGATTTAAAATTAAAATAAAAATTTGATTTAAATTATTTTAATGAACGAGACAAAAGAAAGGCTTATAATAACATATTGTGCATTTAAAAATAATGAAGCTAAGGAAAAATACGTGTATAATCAAAAGAGTCACGAATTGACATATACACGTTGATCAGAAAATGGAGATGACTTGAACTTGAATGCTTTTAGATAAATGTTCATAGGACAACGGTTATAGGAACAGAAGCATTGGATTATGAATGTGTACAATTGAAAAGTCACAGGTTGACATAATCACGTCGATCAAATAATGGAGAGAACGTGCATTTGAAAGTCTATTGATAAATGTCCATAGAACGGTAATAGGAACATATTTACAGAATCAAAAGTAGATGCATATTGCTGTGGACACGAGTTGGAGGACATAAGAAAAAGTGAATAATTAGCCCATAGGAAGATTAAATCACTGAGAAATCATGGTTTAGATAGTTATAGACATGAGAATCAATGTTAGGTCGATATGTAAATAGGTTTAGAAATTTGAAAGTAGTAAAGTTTAGGAAATAGATTATGAGATTTAAAATTTAGATTAAAAAATAAGGTTCAAGCACTTTTAAAGAACGAGACAATGTGAGAAAACTTGAAAATACTTTATGGCACATTTAAAAATAGCGTGATTAAAGAAAATGATTTAGAAATTTAAAATTAAAGAAAATTTGCGTCAATTGCTTTAATGAAACGGGTGGAAATTTATGCACCATTTAAAAGCAGTAAGGTTAAAAAATAGATTTAGAAATTTAATACAGTTGAAGTATTTTCAAAATACAACATTTTTAATGAATAAAAAATGCGGAAATGCAAAATGGTGTAAATTCTTTAAAGACGGTTTCGAATATTTTACAAACGAGACAAGTGAAATGCGATATATCCAATAAGGCTAGATAAAAAGACAGGGTCTCATGTATGACTGGTTACGTACGTAAAGTAAATTTGGCGAAAGCCACAATCACGGATGTGTACAATCGAAAGAGCTCCGGATTGACATATTCAAATCGATCTAATAATTAAGAGAACTTGAACCTGCATTCCTATTAACAAATGTCCGTAATGGGATGGTTATAAGAAGAGAATCAATAGTAGGTGCATATTAACCTGGGCAAAAATTGTACATGAAAATACAATAATTAAGCCCGTAGGTAAATTAAATCGGTAAGGAATCGGGATTCAGACAGTTATAGACAGAGAATCAATGATAGCACCATATGGAAATGGATTCAAAAATTTGGAAGTAGTAATAATACAAAAATAGATTTGAAATTTTTTAATTTAGATTAAAAAATAGAGTTGTCGTTTTAAAGAACGAGACAAGTGAAAAGGCTTAAAATAACTTTATGGTGCATTTTAAAAGATGAAACTAAAGAAAAATACATGTACAATCAAAAGTCACGGGTTGACCTATACACGTCGATCTAAAAATGGAGAAGACTTGAACTTGAATTCATTTAGATAAATGTTCATAGGAACATAATTACAGAATCAATGGTAGATGTATATTATTGTGGACAAGAATTGGAGGGCATTATAAAAAGACATTAGTTAATCATATAGGAAGATTGTCCTTTTAAAAGCAGTAATGTTAAGAAATAGATTTAGAAATTAAATAAATTGAAGCATTTTTCAAAAAGGTTGTAATGCAAAATGGCGCAAAGACTTTGAAATCCTGAGAAATTTGCTTTAAAAGTTAGGGACATTTTCGAATATTTGATAAACGAGAAAAGTGAAATGCGATGTTGAATCAAGAAAGGCTAGACGATGATAAAATAAAAGTCGAGGTATCATGAATGATTGGTTTCGTGTGCAATGTAAATTTGGCAAAATTCACAATCACGGATGTGTACAATCAAAAGATCCCCGGGTTAACATAATCAGGTCGATCTAAAAATGGCGAGAACTTGAACTTGAATGTCTATAGACAAATTTATATAATGGGATGATTATAGGAAGAGAATCAATGGTAGGTGCATATTGCTATGGGCATAAATTAAAGGAAATTATGAAAAGACAATAATTAAGCCCGTAGGTAGATTAAATCCTTAATGAACCAGGGTTATGACGGTTATAGACGGAGAACCAAGGATAGGTGCATATGGAAATAGATTCCAAAATTTGGAAGTAGTGAAAATTAGGAAATAGAATAGGAAATTAAAATTTTAGAGTTTCGAAGGTTAGGGTTTCGAAGGATCGACATCGAGAGATGAAATCACAGTGACGGTGTGTTGTTTCTTTTGACGGAATTAAAAAAGGAAAGTTTAAAGAATGGTAAGATCTAATTTAAGAATTGTGATATCAGTCTTTAATATTGTTCGCAGAGATCACATTAATTTATTTAAGGGTAGTGTAATCCGACGCTTATTCCTAAATGATTGGTTGATCAAGCAGCCGTTGGTTTTTAGCTTTTTCTTCTTCTTTCTTGCAAATGTAAACGGTAGCCTTCAGGTGTTAAGGAGCAGAAATGTAGTGGAGAGCTTTAACACATTCTTTTGCTTCATTATCAAGAACGACCAATGAAATATTTACCTGAAAAAACCGGAAACATTTATCGATAATAAATAATTGAACACTCAATTGGAAAAAAAGAGGAAACAAAAGATTAGCCACCCATGACTATACCTTAGAAGCTCCTTGAGAAATCATCTGAACATTGGTCCCATTCTTCTTTAAAACACTAAATGCCTGAAATTTGTGTTTTGATGTAAGGAAATTATTCTTGCATAAATGTTGATGAGATTTTTAAACTTTACCTTTTCCAGTATCAGCGAAGATCGCTGCACATTCCCGATGAGAGAGATTATTGATCTATTCTGGAGAAGATTAACCACTGCAATTTTTTCCAGTTCTTCAACAAGGTGATCGAGTTCCTGATAGTTTAGATGAGATAAAAAGTTGCCTTAGATATCATTACAATTGGTACCAATGCAAAGGAGAGAAAAATGAATCATACAGATGCCTGCTGGATTTGTTCGGTGCTGCAGACTTTTGCAGGGTCTAATGTTAATGAGATGCTAACTTCACTTGTAGCAACACAATCCACTGAGATGCCCAACTCTTCAAATGTAGAAAAAACCTGGATTTGATAATATATGTCATGACACACCATTTCATTAACAACATGATGGCTAAATTGCACTGAAATACCATTAACTATCGCTGTTTTTCCAGTAAACTGCCTTAAAGTTTTTATTTTATTACAATAAGCTTGCTCAAAGTGCTACATTTAAAAGCATTTCAATGAAAAACTTGATACTCATTGGAGTTTACCGTATAATTTTTTTTTTAAAACATAAGGCTGTTCAATTAAAACAACAATTATGAAGGGTATTTTAGTGTAATTTAACTTACTGAAGTGAGAAGTGAATTGAGTTGAGCTTACCTTTGCTAAAAAACCATATTGACCAAGCATTCGTGTGCGCACAATATCAAGCATGGTGATATTTGATTTTAAGACGATACTTGTCAAAACAGCCTGCGATTATGATAAAGATTTTGAGTGACTATATTATTGGTACTGGTAAGCAAAAATGTGCTGCTACGAACGTCACTGAGATCTCTAGCTTTAGTGATGAGGGTACCGGGAGCTTGAGGGTTGTAGGAGTTCTGGACTCGAACAGGCATATCACTTTCTCTAGCAGGACGCATAGACTGAGGATGGAGAACCTGCAGCATTAGCAAAGAAAAGATCAAATATTAACTAATGACCAAAAGTGGATATTCAGCTTAAATTTTACTTTCTTATTCATTTCCATCTCTCTACAAAACTGAATAGTTCACATTCTAAAAGTAGACTGACAAAAGATAAATAAGCAGGTGGAACATGGACAGGTCATAGGTTGTGACACCGGATCAAGCTTTAATTTTCTACCGCAACGAGTTCGACGTAAAGGATGAGTCATCTGTTACGTGGACACCGTACACACATGAGCTGTTAGCCACTCTACCTCTGTTGTGCATGCTAGGAGCCCACTTTTGGCTTGTAAGGACACCGATCAAATGAAATGAGATCCTTTGTTGAGTTTTCATAGGATCGATTGATATCTCAATCCTATGGATTGTGCTTGCTATGTTTCTTTGCCTTGATGTCAGCAAGATTCTACTGTTCTAGTGGATTCTTTTACTGTTCCATTGAATTCTGGGTGTTGCATGAATATTCGGCAAAATCAAAACGCTGCCACTGAGAAAATAAGTTCTTGGAATAATTCTCAAATTCTGGAATCAGAGGCAATTAGAACTAAAACAATGAATAAAACCTTTGCAGAAATTGTCAAAAATGATGCTCAGATACCAAAAGGATCTTTTGTACCTGCAGTGAAGCCCATTTTTTCAGAACCTGGGATGCAAATTGCAGAAAAAGAAAATGACTTTGATGACAATGGAGACCATGCGATAAACTTTTCTCAAAATGAAATTGATAAATCAGCCTTTGCTTTAAATCTAGCCTTAATTGCTCAGTGTGCCTATGGGAGGCCTCCACTTTCTGAGTTCAAAACTCTTTTGTCTCAACAAATGAATTTCAAAGGAGACTTTGCACTTACCTTCTTGGATAATAGGCATCTGCTGATGAGGTTTCAAAAGTCCAGTGATTTCATAAAAAGCTAAGGACAAAGGATATGATATATATCAAGGATTACTTGTTCAGTTTTTTCCAAATTTATATAAGAAGCAAAATAAAGAAAATCGAGACAACACTCGGCAGGTGGAGAAAATTGAGAAACATTTCCCTCAAGTGAAGACTAAAAATGTTTGGAGGAAAAAAGAGAATAGACTGGTTACACTTGTAAGGTTCAACGATCAGACAAAATTGCTGAGAGTAATAAAGAGATTTTCTCTATTGAGGATAGCTCACATGCACAACTACTTGCTCAGGACCAGGATAATCACAGGCAATCACTATCTGATTTTCAAAGACAACAGCTATATAATAAAGGCAAACAAATTCTGGAGGATTCAAATTTAAGGTTTGATACAAAGAATGAAACAACAGATAAGTTTTCTGGTGGTCTTAATGTTACTAAAAATTTCCTGACTCCAGCAAGTAAAAACCTTCCAGAGACTTCAAAATCAGTTGAAGTTCCAAAATGAAAACCTGAGATTAGAACTGCCGCACTTACTAATGAAGATGCAAATGAAAATCACTACCCCTTCTTCTCCTTTGAGCATATGTCTTCATTGAAACATCTATTTCTAGTAGAAGGAAGAGAGATTATACGAAAGAAAAAACAGAAGAATACTTGGCTCAATTCAAAGATAAAGAAGCTGGAACAGATGTTCTGCAGAATAAAAAAGTCAAGAATAAACCTTCAAGGCCACATAAAAAGAATTATGGTGATCCAAGGTAGCCTGGTCTTAGGACTAAAAAAGTCCCTAAAAGATTTTATGAATCTTCTTAATGATGAATATATGTTTTTGGAACTTGACAGGGATTGTCGACCTCAGACTCAGCATAGAGTGAAAAAGCTAACTCAGAAAAATACTCTCTCTCTCTCTCTCTCTCCCCTGTATTATGGAGCCCATGCCTGATTTTTTCTAAAGTTAGCTATATTGCTTTTCAAACTGGTTTTTCTCGGGTCTTGGGTAACATCAGCAACAAAAAATGGATCTTTATATCAGGACATTTTCAACAGTTATATAATAAAGGTAAACAAATTCTGGAGGATTCAAATTTAAGGTTTGATACAGAGACGGAAACAACAGAGAACTTTTCTGGTGGTCTTAATGTTACTAAAAATTTCCTGACTTCAGCATGTAAAAAAATGTCCATAGGACAACAGAACAAAATCAGTGGATCATGAATATGTACAATCGAAAGTCACGAGTTGACAAGGTCATGTGTTATGTGTGCCTCACATTCATTCCTAAAGATTTCCCTATTGATCCGGCGTTATTACGAAGCGAAGATTTACGGTTATCTTCAGGTCAGACATCTGGTATAGCTCTGTCACTTTTCTGGAGTTTCGGTAAATACCTTGACAGACGTTTGCCCCTCTATAGCGGACGTCTGTAGGATTGGACAAAGAGTTGAAGTTTCAGGATATGCTCTGACAGACGTCTGCCCATCTCTGGGGCAGACGTCTGCCGTCGGGCCGGGCGCAGATTTCCTAAGTTAGGAAATTAGTTTTTTGGGAATATCTTTTGTATGCGATAAATAAGAAAGATTGTAGCAACCCTAGATTGAAGCCTTTGAGATAGCAATTTGATTATTTGGTGAGAACCCATTGTTATTTTGAGAGAGCTAGGGTTTTGAGAGGGATTTGTATTCTCCATCGATTTGTACTCCTCCGCATTTGATAATTAGTAAAGTTTCACCTTCGCCTATTTGTTTCGTTGGTTAGTATTCATATTTTTATTTTGCCTGTGGTTTGATACTCTTCTCTATATCGATTGTTTTGTGCTTTCCTTATTCACAACAAACTGGTATCGAAGATATTGTTGCGTTATTGTGGGGTTTTTGGTTGAACCATTAGGTCTTTTGATTTTGTGATCTAGGTCAACGGTGGGTAATGACAACTATATTCTCTTTCCCACTTTTTTAGATCGTGATTTTGAAGTTTAGGGTTCATTAGTATTCAAGATATTTTGATCCCATATCATGTCTCCGACAATTATGAAGCTTGATATCGAGAATTTCGAAGGGAATATGAGTTTCTGTTTGTGGTAAGTGTTTGTGGCAAGTTCATATGGTTTCCATTTTGACTCAAAACAATTTGAAGAAGGCAATTCATGGGAAGGAGAAGAAACCTTATATTATGACGGAGGAAGCTTGGGAGGAGGTGGATGAGAAGACCTTAACTGCTAATCACTTGTGTCTGACTAACGAATTACTATAAGAAGTTTTGGTGGAGAAGACAACGGCTGATTTGTGGAATAAGTTGGAGGAGTTATATTTGAGGAAATCTCTCACGAATTGACTCCAGTTGAAGCAGAGTCTTTACACACTTCGTATGTCAGAAGACTCTTCAATAAAATCTCACGTTGGTGAGCTTAATTCAATCATTACAGATATGGGTAAGATAAATATTAAGACCGATGATGAAGATCGGGCTATTCTCTTATTGTGTTCGTTGCCAACCTCTTATAAGAACTTCCGTGACACCATGATTTATGGACGAGAGACGATCTCAATCAAGGATGTCAAGGAGAATTTGATGAACAAAAAGAAGATTGACAAGAAGTTGACTTCTACCGAAGCAAATGGTTCGTCATCTGGTTTATTTGTTCGAAGGCATGCAAAGAAGAGAGATCCGGAAGCAAATAGGAAGAAGTTGCTATCAAAGTCCAAGGCTAAGAACGTGCCCTGCAATTATTGTAAGAAGGGGCACTTTAAGGCCGATTGCTTTAAACTATGGAACAAGCAAAAGCACGAAGACAAATCAAAGGAGTCTTCAGCCGAAGCGAGTATAGCGGAAGGTGAAAGAGATCTTGTGATCTTCGACAACACACGGTAATCCAAGGATGAGTGGATTATGGATTCGGGTTGTTCTTATCACATGTGTCCCAATAGGGAGTTGTTCACCACATACGAGTCCGTTGATGGTGGAGTGGTTTTGATGGGCAACAATAGCTCATGCTGAGCTATTGGCAAAGATACAATCCAATTTAAGATGTTTGATGGTGTGGTAAGGACATAGGCGGAAGTCAGGCACGTACCTGACTTGAAGAAAAACCACGTCTCTTTAGGTGCACTTGATGACAAGGGTTGCAAATTTTCCGTTGAAAATGGAGTTTTGAAGGTAACCAAATGTACTCTCGTTGTGATGAAGGGCTTGAAAAAATGGTCCTTGTATTCATCGAAAGGTTCGACGACTTCCGGATCGGCCGCGATTTCATCATCCAAATCTATGACAGATTCAGAAACTACCAGATTGTAGCACATGAGACTCGGGCATATGAGTGAGAGAGGATTGACTGAGTTGTTGAAACAGGATCTACTTGGTGAAAAGAGTACGACGAAACCGAAGTTTTGTGAACATTGCGTCTTTCGAAAGAAAAAAACGCGTTAGCTTCAGTTCGGCGGTGCACAACATGAAAGGTATTCTAAATTATATCCATTCGGATTTTTGGGGATCCTCTCCGGTTGCTTCTAAAGGAAGCGGTGCCAAATATCTGCTTACCTTCATTGATGATTTTTCGAGAAAGTTTGGGTCTACTTCTTGAAAACAAAAGTGATGTGTTTACTATATTCAAATAATGGAAGACGTTGCTTAAGAAGCAAACAGGAAAGCATATCAAAAGACTTAGGACGGACAACAGGTTAGAATTTTGCGGTGGAGATTTTAACATTTTTTGCAAAAACAAAGACATAGTTCGGCATCATACCGTTGTCTACACACTACAGCAGAATGGAGTTGTGGAGCGGATGAACCAGTCTTTTTTGGAGAAAGCGCGGTGCACATTATCCAACGCAGGGCTCGAAAAGGAGTTTTGGATAGAAGCGGTAAATACGGCGTGCTATATTGTGAATCGGTCACCTCATACATCGCTAGGTTGTAAGACGCCGGAGCATGTATGGTTGGAAAAACACGTCGATTATTCGACACTTAAGGTGTTTGGTTGCCCCGCTTATGCACATTGCCGTGAAGGTAAGTTGAATCTTCGAGCAAAAAATGCATATTTCTCGGTTATGTTACCGGCGTTAAACGTTATAGATTGTGGTGTTCGGATCCAAAGTCGCATAAATTTATAATTAGCAGAGATGTGACTTTTGATGAATCTGCTATGTTATTGCCGAATAACAAGGAATTTCCAGTTGAAGACGATTCGAAGAAGGATGAGCCGGGGGTTGATATTGAGGTCAGGGTTAGCAGGAGATCTCTCCTTCACCATTGTCTGAAGAAGCTCAAGATGAGCAGTCCGATGATGATGAGTATTTGCTCGCTCATGACCGACAGAGAAAGGACAATAAACGGCTACAGAGATATGGCTACGATGACCTATTGGCGTATGCGCTGTCTGTTGCAGAGATAATTGATAGTAGCGAGCCGACAAGCTATAAAGATGCTATCTCATTCGATGAAGCATCTTGTTGACTAGTCGTTATGAATGAAGAGACTGGGTTTCTTTACAATAACCAAACTTGGAAGCTCGTAAAGCCCAAAAGAAGAAAGAAGATTGTTGGCTGCAAGTGGGTTTTCAAGAAGAAAGAAGGTGATCAAGGGACGGTTGGTACGGGGTACAAAGCACGGTTGGTAGCTAAAGGCTATTTGTAGGTGCAGGGAGTTGACTTCACAGAGGTATTTTCTCCGGTTGTTAAACACACCTCTATACGTGTCTTACTCGGTTTGGTAGCTATGCAAGATTTGGAGCTTGAGCAGCTCGATGTGAAGACCGCATTCTTGCACTGCGATTTGGTGGAGAAAATCTGCATGCAACGGCCCGAAGGTTTTGAAGTTGAAGACAAAGAAGACCACATTTGTTTGCCAGAGAAGTCTCTCTACGATTTGAAATAGTCATCTAGACGTTGGTATAAAAAGTTTGACTCCTTCATGAAAGAAATTGAGTTTATGAGAAGTATGTGTGACAGTTGTGTATATTTGAAAAAGCTCGTTGATGGTTCTTTTCATATATTTGCTACTCTATATTGATGATATGTTGATAGCAACAAGATATATGGTTGATATTCAGATTTTGAAGGAACAGTTGAAAGGAAAGTTTGAGACCAAGAATTTGGAAGCGGACAAGAAATTACTTGGTATGTAGATCAGGTGAGATCGTAAAAGAGGAAATCTATACATGCAGGTGGTGAAATGGATATTAGATACCTTCGAGGTACGTCTGACGTGGGGTTGGTGTTTGAAAGGAACGACGACAATTTAGTTGGATTCAGCGACTCCGATTATGCGGGTGATCTTGACAGACGCAGATCGATCACCGATTATGTGTTCTCCTTGGAAGGATGTGCCATCAGTTGGCGTACTTCTTTACAGTCTACGGTAGCGTTATCTACGACGGAGGTGGAGTATATAGCCATTGTTGGGGCCGTTAAGGAGGCGATTTGGTGGAAGGGGCTATTTTCGGAACTTAGTATTCCAAAAGATACCATAATGATCTACTGTGATAGCCAAAGTGTTATTCATTTAACGAAAGATTAGATGCATCATGATAGGACGAAGCACATTGACGTGAAGTATTGGTTCGTACAGGAGATCATTAAGAAGAGATTATTATGGAGAATGTTGGCACAACGGACAATCCGACCGACAAGTTGACGAAGTCTCTTCCAGCTGTTAAGTTTAAACATTGCTTAAACTTAATTGGAGTGCATAGCACTCATTGAGCCCTTGAGGGATTTTGTGGAAGGTGGAGCTGTTATTTTTTTTGATGGAGTTTTGTGGAATGCGAAACAAGGTGGAAATTTGTTATGTGTGTCTCACATTCATCCCTAAAGATTTTCCTATTTATCTGGAGTTATCAAGAACTAAAGATTTGCAGTTATCTTCAGGTCAGACGTCTGTACCAGATGTCTGGACAGACATTTGGGACAGACGTCTGCCTCACTCTGTCACTTTTCTGGAGTTTTGGTAAATACCAGACATCTTCCCCTTTGTAGTGGGCATCTGTAGAACCGGTCAGAGAGTTGAGATTTTAGGATATACTCTGATAGACGTCTGCCCATCTATGGGGCAGACGTCTGCCGTCGGGCCGGACGCAGATTTCATGAGTTAGGAAAGTTTGAAGCAACTCAAGATTGAAGCCTTTGAGATAGCAATTTGATTTTAGAACCCATTGTTATTTTGAGAGAGCTAGGGTTTTGAGAGGGATTTGTATTCTCCATCGATTTGTACACCTCTGAATTTGATAATTAATAAAGCTTCGTCTTCGCCTACTTGTTTTGTGGTTAGTATTCATATTTCTATCTTGTTCGTGGTTTAATACTCTTCTCTATATCGATTGTTTTGTGCTTTGTGATTGCCTTATTCGCAACATCATGTCAATCAAGTAATGGAGAGAACATGAACGTGAATGTCTATTCATAAATGTCCATAAGAGAAATGGTTATACGAACGCAATCAATGGTGTGTTTTTTGTGTACACAAGTTAGAAGACATAATAAAAAAAACAGTAACAAGACAAGTGAAAAAGATCAAAAATAGCGACATTAAGGGAAAATATGTGTACACTCAAAAGAGTCAAGGGTTGATATATACGATCTAAAAATGGCGAGGAATTGAACTTGAATGCCTTTTGATAAAGGTCAATAGAACGGCGGTTATATGAACAGAACAAATGGTTAATGAATGTGTACAATCTAAAAGTCACGGGTTGACATATTCATGTCGATCAAATAATGAATATGACTTGGATTTGAATGTCTATTGATAAATGTCCATAGGAGAACGGTTATAGGAAATGAATCAATGGAAGGTGCATATTATTGTAGAAACGAGTTGGAGGACATTAGATAACGACAATAATTAAGCCAATAGGAAGATTAAATCATTAAGAAATCAGGGTTAAGACAGTTATAGATAGGAAAATCAGTGATAAGGGCATATGGAAATAGATTTAGAAATTTGAAAGTATTAATGTTTAGGAAATAGCTTTAGAAATGTAAAATTTAGATTAAAAAAATTAGATTCAAGTTCTTTTAAAGAACGAGACAAGTGAAAAATCTTGAAATAATTTAATGACACATTTAAAAATAGTGAGATTAAGGAAAAGGATTTAGAAATTTAAAATTTAAGAAAAGTAGCTTCAAAAGCTTTAACGGAACAAGTGAAAATTTATGGTGCCTTTGAAAGTAGTAATGTTAAGAAAATGTATTTAGAAATTTAATACAATTGAAGTTTTTTCATATTACAGCCTTTCTAATATAAATAAAAAATGCTACAATGCAAAATGGGGAAAAGTCTTTGAAATCTTGAGGAATTTGCTTTAATGGAGACAGTTTCGAATATTTTATACACGAGACAAGTGAAATGCGATGTTTTATCCTAAGTGGAAAAACGATGATAAAAAATATAAGGTATCATGAATGATTGATTACGTGTGGAAAGTAAATATGGCGAAAGACACTCACGGATGTGTACAAATTTAAAGAGACCCGGGTTGACGTATTCAGGTCGTTCTAATAATGGAGAGAACTTAGATTGAATGCCAATCGACAATTGTCCGTAATGGGATGCTTCTAGGAAGAGAATTGTTGGTAGGTGCATATTGTCGTGGACAAAAATTGGAGTACATGCATATTGTCGTGGACAAAAATTGGAGTACATTATGGAAAGACAATAAATAAGCTCAAAGGTAGAATAAATAAGTACTGAATCAGGGTTAAGACAGTTATAGAAGGAAAATCAATGATACGTACATATGAAAATGGATTAAGAAATTTGGTAGTAATAAAAAGAAAATAATTTCGGAAATTTGAAATTTATATCAAAAAAATAGGTTCAAGTCTTTTTAAAGAACGAGACAGGTGAAAAATCTTAAAATAATTTTATAGTGTATTTAAAAATAGTGAAATTAAGGGAAAATAAGTGTACAATTGAACGAGTCGCCGGTTGGTATATACACGTCGATCTACATGGAGAGGACTTGTACTTGAAAGCCTTTTGCTAAATGTCCATAGGACGACGGTTATAGAAATAGAACTAGTGGACCATGAATGTGTACAATCGAAAAGTCATAGGTTGACATAGTTACATCGATCAAAATAATGGAGAGGACTTGAGCTTGAATATTTATTCATAAATGTCCATAAAATGAATGGTTATACGAACATAATCAATGGTAGGTGCATATTTTGCGGCATGAGTTTAAGGACATTATAAAAAGACAATAATTAAGCCCGGAAGATTAAATCATTAAGGAATCAGGGTTAAAACAGTTATAAACAAGAGCCTCAATTATGTGCATATGGAAATGGATTTAGAAATTTGGAAGCAGCAACAATAAAGAAATAAACAAGGAAATTTAAAATTCAGATTAAAAAAATAGATTCGTCTCAAAGGTGGGCATCATGCCTCAGACAACCGTCGTTACGCTCGGAGGTCCCCATTTGGAGAATTATCTCAAGTTTTTATTAAGATAAATTTACCGATTACGACGTTTCGCTTGTAAAACTCGCTTCACTCCTTTATCGTTCGCTTTGTCAGTTCTTTCCTTCGCTACACTTGCCGAGGGCCTGGCTGCTGGGTAACAAAGTTTAGGCCTCTTACAGGAGGTGGTCATAGCGAGGAAGTTCATTAATGAATCACGCGGCCTGCGCTCCTTGCAATCAGTCAGCCGGCAGGGGTAAATCATTTTAATGAACGAAACATGTGAAAAAGCTTGAAATAAGTTTATAGTGCATTTAAAAATTGTGAAACTGAGAAAAAATGTGTACAACCAAAAGAGTCATGTGTTGATATTTCCACGTCCATCTAAAAATGAAGAGGACTTGAACTTGAATGCCAAAAGACGATAATTAAGCACAAATGTAGATTAAATCAGGAATATATTAGGGTTAAGACAGTTATAGACGGAGAATCAATGATATGTGCATATGGAAATGGATTCAGAAATTTGGAAGTAGTAATAAGAAAGAAATAGATTCGGAAATTTGAAATTCATATCAAAAAAATAGATTCAAATCGTTTTAAAGAACGAGACAAGCGAAAAAACTTAAAATGATTTTATAGTGCATTTATAAATAGTGAAATTAAGGGAAAATACGTGTATAATCGAAAGAGTCGCCGGTTGACATATACACGTCGATCTACAAATGGAAAGGACTTGAACTTGAAAGCCTTCTGCTAAATGTCCATAGGATGACGGTTATAAGAATAGAACTAGTGGATCATGAATGTGTACAATAGAAAAGTCACGGGTTGACATGGTCACGTCGGTCAAAATAATAAAGAGGACTTGAGCTTGAATGTCTATTCATAAATGTCCATAAAAGGAATCGTTATAGAAACATAATCAATGGTAGGTGTATATTTTTTGTGGCATGAGTTTGAGGACATTATAGAAAGACAATAATTAAGCCCGTTGGAAGATTAAATCACCAAGGAATCAGGGTTAAGTCAGTTACAGATAGGAGAATCAATCATAGGTGCATATGGAAATGGATTCAGAAATTTGGAAGCAGTAATAATAAGGAAATAGACTCAGAAATTTAAAATTTAGATAAAAGAATAGATTTAATCCATTTTAATGAATTTGATAAGTGAAAAGATTTGAAATAACTTTATAGTGCACTTAAAAATAGTGAAACTAAGAAAAAATATCCGTACAACTAAAAGATTCACGGGTTGACATATACACGTCGATCTAAAAATATAGAGGACTATAACTTGAAAGCCAAAAGTCAATAATTAAGCCCAAACGTAGAGTTCATCAGTAATGAATCAGGATTAAGACAGTTATAAATAGAGAATCAATGATACGTGCATATGGAAATAGATTCAGATTTGGAAATTTCAAATTTATATCAAGAAAATTCAAGTCTTTTTAAAGAACGAGACATGTGAAAATGCTTACAATAATTTCGTAGTGCATTTAAAAATAGTGAAATTAAGGGAAAACATATGTACGATCGAAAGAGTCTCCGGTTGACATATACACGTTGATCTACAAATGGAGAGGACTTAAACTTGAAAGCCTTTTGCTAAATGTCCATAGGACGACAGTTATAGGAATAGAACTAGTGGATCATGAATATGTACAATCGAAAAGTCACAGGTTGACATAGTCTCGTCGATCAAATAATAGAGAGAACTTGAGTTTGAATGTCTATAAAAGAAATGGTTATAGGAACATAATCAATGGTAGGTGTATATTTAAAGTCACGGGTTGACATAATCTCATCGATCAAATAATTAAGAGAATTTGAGCTTGAATGTTTATTTATAAATGTCTATAAAAGGAATGGTTATAGAAACATAATCAATGGCAGGTGTATATTTTTTATGGCACGGGTTTGTGGACATTATAAAAAGACAATTATTAAGCCAATACGAAAATTAAATCACTATGGTATTAGGTTTACGACAGTTATAGACAGGAGAATCAATTATAGGTGTATATGGAAATGGATTCAGAAATTTGAAAGTAGTAATATTAAGGAAATACACTCGGAAATTTAAAATTTAAATAATAAATAGATTTATGTCATTTTAATGAATGAGACAAGTCGAAAGGCTTGAAATAACTTTATGGTGCATTTAAAAATAATGAAACTGAGGAAAAATATATGTACAACCAAAATAGTCACACGTTCACATATTCATGTCGATCTAAAAATGGAGAGGACTTGAACTTAAATGCCTTTTGATAAATTTTCATAGGACGGCGGTTATAGGAACAAAACCAATGGATCATGACTGTGTACATTCAAAAAGTCAAAAATTTACATATTCATGTCGACCGAATAATAGAGAGGACTTAGATTTGAATGTCTATTGATAAATATCCATAGAAGAATGGTTATAGTAACAGAATCATTGGTAGGTGCATATTCTTGTGAACACGAGTTGGAGGATAATAAGAATATCAAATCACAAAGAAATCAGGGTTAAGACAGTTATAGAAAGGAGAATCAATGATAAAAGTGAAATTTGAAAGGAGTAATAGATTTAGAAATAGATTTAGAAATTTGAAAGGAGTAATGTTTAGCACACAGATTCAGAAATTTAAAATTTTGATAAAAAAAAATTAGATTCAATTCCTTCTAAAGAACGATAAAAGTGAAAAAGCTTGAAATAATTTTATAGTGTATTTAAAAATAGCGAAATTAAGGGAAAATACGTGTATAAACGAAAAAGTCATGAGTTGACATATACACCTCCGAACTAATAATGGAGAGGACTTAAACTTGAACACCTTTTGATAAATGCCCATCGGACAACAGTTTTAGGTACAAAATCAGTGGTGCATAAATGTTTACAATCGAAAATTCACGGGTTGATATAGTCATGTCGATCAAATAATGGAGAGGACTTGAGCTTGAATGTCTATTCATAAATGTCCATAGGATGAACGATTTCATGAACAAAATCAATAGTAGGTGCATATGTTTCGTGGACACGAGTTTGATGATATAATAAAAAGACAATAATTAAGCCCGTATGAAGATAAAATCACTAAGGAATCAGCGTTAAAGCAGTTATAGACAGGAGAATCAATGATAGGTGCATATGGAAATGGGTTCAGAAATTTGGAAATAGTAATAATAAGGAAATAGACTCGGAAATTTAAAATTTAGATAAAAAAAATAGATTTAAGTCCTTTTAAAGAACGAGAGAAGTGAAAAGTTTGAAATAAATTTAGAGTGCATTTAAAAATAGTTAAATTAAGGGAATATACGAGTACAATTAAAAGAGTCACGGGTTTACATATACACATCGATCTAAAAATGGAAAGGACTTGAATTTGATTGCTTTTTGATAAATGTACATATGACGACTTTATAGGAACTATAACATTAGCAATGGATCATGAATGTGTACAATTGAAAAGTTATGGGTTGACATATTCACATCGATCAAATAATGGAGAGGACTTGGATTTGAAAGTTTATTGATAAATGTTTATATTAGGACGATTATACGAATAAAATCAATGGTAGGTATATATTGTTGTCGAAACGAGTTAGAGGACTAAATAAAAAACAATAATTAGCTCGTAGAAAGATTAAATCACTAAGAAATTAGGGTTAAGACAGTTATATACTGTAGAATCAATGATATGTGCATATAGAAATATATTTAGAAATTTGGAAGTAGTAATGTTTCGAAAATAAATTCAGAAAATTATAATCTAGATTAAGTAATTAGATTCTAGTCCTTTTAAAGATTGAGACAAGTAAAAAACCTTGAAATAACTTTATGATGATTTAAAAACAGTGTTATTAAGGAAAAGGATTTAGAAATTTAAAATTTAAGAAAAATAGCTTCAAATGCTTTTAGTAACGGAAACAAGTGAAAATTTATGGTGCCTTTGAAATAAGTAATGTTAAGAAAATAGATTTAGAAATTTAATAAAATTGAAGAATTTTCAAAATACGGCCTTTCTAATAAATAAAAAAATGCTGAAAAGCAAAATGGTTTAAAGCCTTTAAAATTCTGAGAAATTTGCTTTAAAAGTTGGAGACGATTTCGAAAATTTTATAATCAAGACAACTGAAATACGATGTTGTATCCAAAAAGGCTAGATGAGGATAAAAATCAAGTTATCACGAATGATTGCTTACGCGTGGAAAGTAAATTTGACGAAAGCCACAATCACAGATGTGTACAATCCAAAGAGCCTCGGGTTGATATATTCAGGTCGATCTAAAAATGGTGAGGACTTGAAGATGAATGCCTATTGAAATATATCAATGATTGGACGGTTTTAAGAAGAGAATAAATGGTAGGTGCATATTCCCATGCACAAAAAATTGGAGGACATTATGAAAAAACAATAATTAAGTCCATAATTAGATTAAATCGGTAATGAATCAGAATTAAGATAGTTATAGATAGAGAATCATGTAAGTCGATGTCGCGCACCCCACGCACTTGTGGGGAGGCGAAACTTACAAAAAATGATTTTTCTTACTTCGCAACACCGACTTTAACTCCAGGATCTTTACGGAAACCTTAATATATCTATAAGGAGGTTCTAACTACTATGTTAGGATTTACACCTCCTTATTTACAAGTCCTTCGGGTCTTCATCTCCTCCTCTCCTTGAGCTCCTCGAAGATCCAGATCACTCTTGATTGTCGGTCTCCTCATGTCGAAGATGATCCACCCGAGAGTCTATACTTCAAGCTCCAACCTTTAAACCAAGATAACTAAGGTACCTAGTTCGCTAAGCTACGTAGCTTAGAAGATATAGAGTATCTAATGGAGTATTTTATCTCAAGAGACTTAATGGCTCACAAGACATGTGAAGGTTTTAGGTTTTGAGGAAGGAAAGAAAAATGGAGAGAGAGTGAAAATGCAAATGAGCTAAGGTTATGGCAAGTGAAGAATAACTCCTACACTCATCTCACTCAAGCATGCAATATTTTCTAATTGAAAATACCAACCATGCTTGAATAATGAGTCCAAACCAATAAAATAAACCAATGAGCCATGCTTCACTCCATGCCACAAATATCTCCATTTTCCACCTCATTAATCTATTTCTAAAAATAGATAAACCAAATAATGAGGTGTCCCCTTCTAGAAGCATCTCTTGTGAAATTACAAGAATGCCCTTACCGTATATACATATCCGTATTTGTATTTCGAAAAATACGAATACAATGAGATAATA
The DNA here is from genome assembly GCA_030015575.1 of Agapanthus africanus. NCBI lineage: Eukaryota > Viridiplantae > Streptophyta > Magnoliopsida > Asparagales > Amaryllidaceae > Agapanthus > Agapanthus africanus. The sequence continues at coordinate 308,498,100 of CM057339.1, forward strand.
ATAATACAATAATATAATACTAGAATCCGGCTTAAACCAAAGCCCACTAGTATTATCCGTTCGAACATCCGTGCAGCCAGTACACGTATATGATCGGAACCCTGCCGTAAAATCATACGTCCTCTATATCGTTTCGCCCGAAACAGGGAAACCTCTGTGTGGGACTCTAAAGACTCGACAGTACGCTGGAAGTGGGTTTAACCACAAGCCTGTCAGCGGTACTAGCTGCATGTAACGGCTGCCCAGGTATCTGTCGATATGAAGGCCGATGAGCAAACTCATCCGAACTCCTAATGAGCCTATCTGTGACACTCCATACAGTCCGGTCTGTTCATCTAAGATACTCGCATATCGGGCTTAGGCGATGGTAACTGTCAGACCCCTAATAGCGCAATAGGTCGTGCCGGGTAGAGCCCAATACATCCTGAGAAACTACTGGAGTACCTACCAGTAAATCTCACTTGCCCTGACCAGGGACTTTGTATAATGGCTTTCCAAACACAGCGTGATATCAACCCCCAATACCGGGTGAGACGAATCCTATCTAACCGCTACTACCTCCAAGTGCTTCGGGACTGCACCCAACTACTACCTGTTTGCACAACTCTTTTGAGCCGTGGTAGGGTAGCGATCTAAGTACAGTGGGAACACGGTCGAGACGAATAGTAGTGTCAAGTCAATGGACTAAGCTGTACTCATTCCACCGGGAAACTGCTACCTGACGATAGGTATAATACCAACCAGCAGTTCCCAACGAGTCCGTCCAGTGTAACTCATTTCCAAATAAGCACATGTATACTATCTCCGGTACGACATACCAATGGCTGTGGGACAGACCATCTCCCTTGCTGGGATAAGAAGCGTATATACTAGTCGACTCTGGAGTATCGATGTCCCGTCTCGATAATCCTACGACTAGGGACCTTTTTTAAGGATATGCTTATAGACTATCCAGCCTCCACTAGTGTGACTGCCATCATAATGCTGGTAGTCAAGCAAAGATCATAAGGGCTCTACCAATATATATTAGCGATATGCTAAAAGAAACATATACACATACTGAGGTAGAATCAAACCAAGTAGCATACTACCATTTTAATCAAGACTGTTATTATATCTGTGAATATCCCAAGCTTCTAAAATGTAATATACAATCCAGTACTTTACAATAATGGCCTCTAGGGCATATATCACTAACAATAAAAGAAGAATGGCTCCCACTGTTCCTCGAATCCTCCTTTAAACCATAAAAGAAGAATTAATCAGGATTAATCTCACCCTACAATTCTTGCTTAACCTTCGGTCAGGCTAGTGTTGGTACTTCGAGAGAGATTTTCCAAAGCTTTCGCAAAGTTCCTTAATTGCATAACCTCTTTTCCCTGGAGGCATAGCCCCGCTAACACCATTCTAGACACCTACTTGGCTTATAGCTTTGATTGTTTAGTGAAAAATCTCCCGAAGAGTAGCGGATGCTCACCAAATATCATCGTGTGACAACCTTGAAGGAATTCTACCAAAATCATCACTCCAAATGGTATGCAACACTAGCAAGTTTCGTTTTCCTTTGAAACTCCCGATGTGGATTTTTTTCCCCAGGCGCTTATGACCTTGACGAAGGCCAACATATCATAAGACGCAAGTCAAGTTCTCCCTGTCATTATCCAGGTTAATTTGAACTCATCCGTACAAACCCTTGACGAATGCCAAAATAGCTGTACGACTGTCCCAAATCAACGCATCTATCTATGCTACAGATGAATACCCAGCAGCTACCAATCACTATGCCTTGGCGAAGGTCAAAATGCATAGCTTGAATACTACTGAATACTCATCTGAAATGACGGAGGGCTATGAATGGTTTTGGCGAACCGTGAACGTAATGAACTTGATATAGTCGAAGGAACGATGATAGCTTTTAAAAGGAGTAGTTTAGGATTTAAAAGTTGTTTTTTAAGAAAACTGAGTGGCTTTGAAATTATTCCAACGATTTAAACTTTGGTTTGTTTTCCTTGAATTAATCAATATTAACGCGGTCCCATCATTTAACCATATCATTGCAGAAAAGAAACGAAAATAGAACGTACGTTTATGCCATCCGCATTCGCCACGGGCCCGTCATGCACCGTTAGATTGCTTAACTAACGGCAGAGCAGGGGCTGGACTAGCGCGGGTGTAAAACATAAGCAACGTTTATTATATATAATATATATAGCCATTCGTCTCACACAATAATAGTCAATCCAGATCACAGATCACAGATGAATATATTAGGAATTCTGTGTTTCGTTTTAGCGTAAAACGAAAGACAGATTCCACGGTCGTGATGAATAGCCAAACCCCACCCTAGACCCCTACGGATGCGACAAACTACCCGCCAAATTCCCGAAGTGAAGCAACCTCCCTCAATAAAATGAGTAGGCCACTCGGCAGTTCAAGAACCCAGTAGTTTGTGCATCCCATCTAGGGTCTATCCTAGGTGCAAGAAAAAGTAAATGAAATAATACAAAGTTGCCACCAACCTCAACCCGGATGTGCCCCGCAAAAATAATATTATATCAATTACAAATTTACATGAATAAAAGAAAAGCAAACACTCTTCTCACATCCCTTGGCTATTCATCCACGACGATCCAATACTTCATATACACAAACCATCAAGATGATAATATGTGCAACCCCTACTAATTGACATATAACAATTAGCAGACGTTTAGCAACACATATACAAACACGGAAACACCGATTAGCCAAGAACTTAGAATTTCGATCGATAATACTTATCCGTGTTTACTCCATGCACAAACTAGTACACAAACAATCTGGGTAAAAACCAAATATACCAAAAATCATAATTTCAAGAACCAAAACCACAGAAAAAATTGGAAGCAACTAGGCCACAACTCGGCGGCGGTTCCGCCGCGAAGTTGATGAGTTAGGTGCTCAGATTTTTTTTCTAGGTCTTAGAAATGCTTGCGCGTATTTTTAAGGCCACTGAAATAATTTTTGAACGGTTTTTAAAAAATCGACAGCAAGCATATCTCGGAAATTTAATTTCGGGTATTTTTCTAATCACTTGCTAACAAGCTAGTCAAGGTTTAGTAGGCTCTGATACCACTGTAAGTCGATGTCGCGCACCCCATGCACTTGTGGGGAGATGAAATTTATAAAAAAAAACGATTTTTCTTACTTCGCAACACCGACTTTAACTCCATGATCTTTACGGAAACCTTAACTAGTTATATCTACCAGGAGGTTCTAACTACTATGTTAGGGTTTATACCTCCTTGTTTACAAGTCCTTCGGGTCTTCTCCTCCTCTCCTTGAGCTCCTTGAAGATCCGGATCGCGCTTGATCGTCGGCCTCCTCGTGTCGAAGATGATCCACCTGAGAGTCTATACTTCAAGCTCCAACCTCTAAACCGAGTTAACTAAGGTACCTAGTTCGCTAAGCTAGGTAGTTTAGAAGATGTAGAGTATCTAATGGAGTATTTTATCTCAAGAGACCTAATGGCTTACAATACATGTGAAGGTTTTAGGTCTTGAGGAAGAAGGAAAGAAAAATGGAGAGAGAAAGTGAAAATGCAAATGAGCTAAGGTTCTGACAAGTGAAAAATGGCTCCTACACTCACCTCACTCAAGCATGCAATATTTTCTAATTGAAAATATCAACCATGCTTGAATAGTGAGTCCAAACCAATAAAATAAACCAATGAGCCATGCTTCACTCCATGCCACAAATATCTCCATTTTCCACTTCATTAATCTATTTCTAAAAATAGATAAACCAAATAATGAGGTGTCCCCTTCTAGAAACATCTCTTGTGAAATTACAAGAATGCCCTCACCGTATATACATACCCGTATTCGTATTCCGAAAAATACGAATACAATGAGATAATAATAATCCAATAATATAATACTAGAATCTGGTTTAAACCAAAGCCCACTAGTATTATCCGTCCAAATAAAATCCGTGCAGCCAATACACATATATGATCGGAACCCTGTCGTAAAACCATACGGCCTCTGCATCGTGTTGCCCGAAGCAGGGAAACCCTATGTGTGGGACTCTAAAGACTCGACAGTACGCTGGCAGTGGGTTTAACCACAAGTCCGTCAGCGGTACTAGCAGGACATAACGGCTACCCAGGTATCTATCGATAAGAAGGCCGATGAGCAAACTAATCCGAACTTCTACTGAGTCTATCTGTGACAATCTCCGTACAGTCCGGTCTGTTCGTCTAAGATACTCGTATATCGGGCCTAGGGGGATGGTAATCGTCAGACCCCTAATAGCGCAATAAGTCATGACGGGTAGAGCCCAATACACCATGAGAAACTACTGGAGTACCTACCAGTAAATCTCGCTTGCTATGGCCAGGGACTGTGTAATTGCTTTCTGAACACAGCACGATATCAACCCCTAATACCAGAAAAGACGAATCCTATCTAACCGCTATTGCTTCCAAGTGCTTCGGGACTGCACCCAACTACTACCTGTTTGCACGACTCCTTTGAGACGTGGTAGAGTAGTGATCTAAATACAGTGGAAACACGCTCGAGACGAATAGTGACGTCAAGTCACAGACTAACCTGTATTAATGCCACCCGGGAACTGCTACCTGACAATATGTATAAAACCAACCAGCAGTTCCTAATGAGTCCGTCCAGTGTAACTCATAACCCAATAAGCACATGTATACCATCTCCGGTACGGCATACCATGGCTGTGGGACAGACCATCTCCCCTGCTGGGATGAGAAGCATATACACTAGTCTACTCTGGAGTACTGATGCCTCATCTCGATAATCCTACGACTAAGGACATTTTATAAGGATATGCTTATAGACTACCCAATCCCCACTAGTGTGACTACCATCACAACGCTGGTAGTCAAGCAAAAATCCTAAAGGCTCTACCAATATGTATTAGCGATATGCTAAAAGAAACATATACACATATTGAGGTAGAATCAAACCAAGTAGCATACTACCATTTTGAGCAAGACTGTTATTATATCTGTGAATATCCCAAGCTTCCAAAATGTAATATACAATCCAGCTTTACAATAATGGCCTCTAGGGCATATATCACTAACAAATCAAAGATAAGGTGCATATGGAAATGGATTCAGAAATTTGGAAGTAGTAATAATAAGGAAATAGATTCGGAAACTTGAAATTTATATTATAAAAACATATTCAAGTCCTTTTAAAGAACAAGACAAGTGTAAAAGCTTGAAATAATGTTATAGTGCATTTAAAAATAGTGAAATCAAGGGAAAATACGTGTTCAATCGAGTCACGGGTTGACATATACATGTTGATATAACAATGGAGAAGACTTGAACTTGAAAGCCTTTTGATAAATCTTCACAGGACGACGGTTATAGGAATAGCACTGTAGGATGTTTTTCGTCACCTCATTGAGATGGGAATAGGCGCTTGACAGGCGTATTACAGATTCCCCCTTCCTAGGGTAGGCTGGGGTTTATTGATTGTGAAGATCCGAATCTCCAGCAGCCGCAGACTAAGCTGCCGTTAATTACCCCACGTCTTTGAAGCGAGGGAACCTCCGATTGACGGGTTAAACTGGTCATGCGAACTCAATGTGCAGTGTGCGCGTGTTGTGTTTTAAAAGAGGTTTTGGATATATCGGGGGCCCCGCAGAGTTTTTACGGGGGTCCCGCTACCCGGATAGCGGGCTGGGGGTCAAGAGGGTTAGCAGCCTCCTTGCGGGGTGCGGGGCAGTGCCTCCGGCCCAAATTTTAATGCACCTTTTTTCTTTTAACCTTTCAAGTACAATGGCATATCCATCAGACTTTGGTTATGAGCGTCAAGAGAATTTGCGTCCGGATGAACAGACAAAGCAAGAGATCTTTCAAATGATACGAGCTCACGATGCTCCGCAACAATATCTATATCTATGGGCTGGATGGTATAATAGTCCAGGGCCGGGTTAGCTTTCAATGTGAGGCGCCCTCTAATCTTTTGGGGTCTATCCAGCACACAGAGCTTTCAACGACTGCTTTCACGGCAGAGGTGGAAAACTAGAAAGCTTGCAATAGGTTGCAGCCATCCACAAAAGGAGTGACGACAACGACACCAGTAGATCTTCTGGGACGTCGGATGAGCCAGGATGAGGCCAGACTGTGGAGAATACCTTATCATGTGGGATCCCGAAATATTTGGCCGGCTATGTCGGCTAGGCCGGGTTCATCTTGTCGACGGAGAGAACTCTATTGGAGCGCACCGGGCAATGTCGGCTAGGCCAGACTGTGGAGTACCCCAAGACTGGGCCCTGGTGGGTAAAGTCCTTCAGACAAGCACCTTTATGATGTCCGACAGGGAGGCATCTATCTCTTTGTTAGAATTCCAGCATATATTTGGGCTGCCAATCACGGGAGAACATGACGAGGTGGTAGTACCCCGTGATAAATTTGTCTTTGCTGCAGGCCCAGCTGCTGCGGATTTGACGGACGACAATGCAATAGCTTTCCTACGAGCGGGTCTTAGGAAGGTGCGAGCCATTTTTAAGGAGATGCACTATGCCTCTAGACAAGAAGGGGTTACTTTTAAGTTTTTATCGCTAGATTTTGTGCACCTGAATGTCCTTAGGGCTGATACGACAGGCACGCAAACATGAGAAACCCCTTTTAGTCTACGCATGCAGGGGAAAGATTCCGCGGCGATGGAGGACTACTTCCGTCCTAGCGCATCCTCTTATGATTTTAAGGACACTGCCGCTCCAGGGATCAATCGGAACTCTTTTATAGCTTTCATAAGCCTATGATTGAGCCGGTTCGCGATCTTTGTTCATCCTAGACTGATGCGGGCCTCTGTTTTCTACCCTGCCGATCGCATAGCTTCTGGTGCAAGGCTGGCCATCGGTATCGCCGGGTTACATTCTTATATCAGGGACTCGCCGAATTGGCAACTTCAGACCCATAGGAAGAGCATGCGTATGTCGCTGCACTATTTCGGCGCATGGATCGACCTGCATGTAAACGGGACGTACAGTGAGCGTGTACAACCGATGTTCTTTGACATGGTTCTATTTCCCATGGTGATGAAACTCGACAAGGCTGCAAGGATCAAACCAAACAAAGACATCCGCCGGTTGTGCCTCTACCCCTCCAATCTCCGAGAGCATAGGCAAATCTATTTTGATGATTGGGTGCTTGTGAGGCATCACCCCACTGGTCAACCCCTGCTAGATATATCAACGGGGTAATTTGAGCTTGTCAAATAGGGTTATCGCTTATCTTTATTCGATCCGACCCGGTTTCCTGATGTACCGACGGAGCAACGATGTCGCCTACAGGCCATATAGCCCTCATCGCTTCTCCTGGCAATTTGGGTATGACCAAGACGTTCCGCTCCGAGCTTTCCGTTGCTAACCCGCTTTTATGAAGGAGTCTGTGAAGAACGTCATTCACCACTTTATGAGACTGAACACTCGATCTCGCTTCGCAATTCCCGATCCGGACCGTGTTTTTTGACTATTATTGGCTTTCCGATCATGGTATTCATCATCTATGGCTGGGGTCATCGACCACGAGAAGCATGTCTTCCTTGGTCGTCAGGGTGCGATGAAGGCAACGAAACCTGGCTTTCCCTAAAGACCAAGGTCTGCCATTCGTCCTTTCTTGCCTCGAGAAAGGACGCCGGCAGTTTCTCCCACTGTCCGGGAACTCAGGACAGCTTGAGCTTTCGGAGGCGTGCAACCAGAAACTGTTCCTGGCACAGGAAGAGGATAGTCGGCGGTAGGAAGCGAGCTTCATCGCTTATTGCCTCTGGATCTTCCGGCAAGTCACATCATACTGGCGACATTTTGCCCACTGATAGTCCTTTCCCTGAACCGGATGCAAGGTCATCCATCGGAGATGTCACCGTAGCTGACCCACTCTCCAATTCAGAAATCAGGAAGCGTCGGCCGGGGGCACCATTAAGAAAGAAGAGGGTCCTTCAAGCTGACGAAAGACCGTGTCAGGCCAAGACGGCCAGGTCTCTATGACGGACGGCATTTTAGAGCACGGGACGAACATGGATACCATCTTCCCAGAAACACAAGCTGCGGAAGATGTTGATGTTGTGGCGGCCATGGTAGAGTTAGCAGCCGAGGATGACTATGCTATTCTTCAGGCGACGCTATCTTCCTCCGAACAGATGGCTGAAAGAGAAGCGGAAAAGATACGGGCGCTCGCGGCGACTAGTATATTTCCTCTACCCTTATTCAAGAACTTTTTATGAAAAATGATATTATTTATCTCATCTCATTTTTTTAAAGACTACATCATTAGTAGAGCTTCCAAGCCTGTGGGGACTTTAGGCGTAGTCTTGCTGATGGGACCTGAGAGAGATATGGATTATTTATGCCCGTGGATTGTATACGGCCGGTTATATGGCCCATACTGTAGGGCTAAACATATTGGTTTAGGGATATTTCGGTCCAACATTTGTTTAGGGACATTTCGGTCCATCATCATGTATATTATAAAGAATATGTAAGGTAACATATTAGTTTAAAGCTGTTTCGGTCCAACGTTCCCGTGTTTGGGATAGATATTAGTTTAAGGACATTTCGGTCCAATACCAGTTTAAGCACGTTTCGGTCCAATACCAGTTTAAGGACGTAATGGTCCAACATTCCCGTGTTTGGGACAGATATTAGTTTAAGGACATTTTGGTCCAATACTAGTTTAATTACATAGTGGTCCAATATCGTATAATGCGGAGCATACGACTTTCAGAATTTTGACTCAAGAAGATAGCGAGCGGACATAGGCGTCGTCATCTATCATTGACCTAAGTCGCGACTCTTCAAGCAAAGTACTTTTTGATGAGTCGGTCGTTTATTGGCCGAAATGGCCTTTCTCCATGCATATCCATGAGCAGGTAAGCTCCACCTTGGTAGACTTTATCTATGATGTACGAGCCTTCATAGTTTGGCTTAAACTTTCCCCGTTTTGCACGATTGGGAATCATCGGTCTTTTAACAACCATCACGAGTTCCCTTTGGCGAAATGTTGTCGGCCTGATTAGTCTTTCATATGATCGTGTTATCCCTACCTTATAAGCTTCCAGATTTTGCTGTGGTATAAGACGGGTTTCATCGAGAGTATCAATCTCCTCGAGCCTAAAATGAGCATTTTCTTCATCCATCAACTCGTATTGAACCGCCATTCGTAAGTGCTGCTTTAGTGCCAAACACCAACGCATATGGTGTTGTATTTATGGTCGTCTTGAATATTGTTCGGTACGCCCAAAGAGTTTCATGCAGCCTCTCATGCCAGTCTTTCTTGTTCTTGAACACCGTCTTCTTTATAATCTTTTGTTGAATACTTCAGCTAGACCATTTGGCCCGAGGATTATAGATTGAGAAGTATCTCCAGTCTATCTTGTGTTGTTGTGTGAAGCGGCTTATTTTGTGGCTTTTGTTGGATAGTCCATTATCCGAGATTATTCGTCGTGGAGTTCGGAACCGGTAAATGACTTGAGTTTTGAGGAAGTGGAGAATATTCTTCGTCTTCACCTCCCTTAGCGGTACCGCTTCTGCCCACTTAGAGAAATGGTCAGTGGTTGTTAGTATAAACCGATGTCCTCTGGATGACGCTGGTTCGATAGGGCTGATTATATCCATTCCCCACATCTCGAACGGCCAACTAGGTACTATCAGATGCACTGAATTTGGATGCCGATGTATGAAGTCCCTATGTATTTGCACGAGTGACCGCTTCGCATATTCAAGGTAGTCTTGGATCATCATGGGTCAGTACTAGCCCATCCTTTTTATCTTCAGCTTCATCTTGGATCGACTTGATGGGAGCAGCAAAGTCCGTCGTGTACTTCTTGAACGACTTTCTTTACTTACTTTGGTCCCAAGTATCTTAACCATACGAGCTGAGCTCGTTTCATGAGCTGGTGTCTAGACGACGCATCTTCAGGCGTGCATTGGGATTTGAAATAGTCAATAAAGGCTCCCCTCCAGTCCCCAACTTCTTCGTTTTCTATTTGGAGAACATCATTTTCTTCGAGCAGCTCCATCAGAACTTCCGGAGTTATATCTGCCGGCTCCAGGATCTTGCAGTTTTGGACAATGATCCTTATGTCATCAAGGTCTTCATCGGCCAATTCTTTAGCCAACTTGGCTAACGCATCCGCCTTGCTGCTTTCTGCTCGCGGAACGCTTTTCAGGATATACGAAAAGAATTGGGTCAGCAGCTGCCGCACTCTTTCGCCATACCTTATTAGTTCTGGTTTGCATGTCTGATAGACACCTTTACTTGACTGACAATCGGCTGAGAATCTCCATATATTAGGAGGTTCTTGATTCTCATATCGATAGCGATCTCATAACCGACTATCAAAACTTCGTATTTAGCTTCATTACTAGTCCTGGGCTCCGTCAAGAAGAAAGCATAACGCAATAGTTCTCCTTGCGGGTTCACGAAAATAAGACCCACCCCAGCTTTGATTATAGGGGTGTTCTTTCGTTGTTTTATGGAAGATGCTCTATCGAAGTAGAGCTCCCATCAAGACTCATTTTCTTCTTTCTCTTTTTCGACTGCGTCGAATGCATGTTCATCCGGCAACTCGCAGTTTAGGGAAGAATCGGGTAGTATCGGATGTTCCGCAAGAAAATCGGCGATGGCTTGTCCTTTCACCGCTTTGAGGGATCGATATGTTATCGAAAACTCCATCAGTAAGAGGGCCCATTTAGCAAGTGTTCCCGTTAGTATAGCCTTTGACATCGGATGCTTCAAAGAATCCACCTTTGATATGAGATGGACCTCATGCATCAAGGCGTGGTGTCTGAGTTCGTTATTGCGAAGATCAGCGCCAAGCAGTGCTTTTCGATGGGAGGTAGTTGCTTTCTGCCCCCAGGAGAACTCGACTTAGATAGTTGCTCTCTCTTTTCCTTGACCGTTCTCTTGTGCCTATAGCGCGTCTAATGAACCCTAAAAAGCTGTTGTATATAGGATAAAGGGTTTTTCCTTAACCGGAGCGGCAAATACCGGTGGATTTTGCAGGTATTGTTTGATTTCCTCTAATGCGTTTTGACATTTCTGATCCCAGATGAATAGGGTCCCCTTCTTCATCAGATGGTTATAAGGGCGACATTTTCGGAGAGGTCGGCTATGAACCGCCGGATATATGCGAGCTTTTCTTGGAGAGATCGCAGTTGTTTGAGGATTCTTGGCGAGGGAATTACCATAATTGCCTTGATTTTTGAGGGATCAATTTCGATACCTCGGTGGCGGATGATGAAGCCTAGGAATTTGCCAGACGAGATTCAAACACGCACTTTAAAGGATTCACTTTCAGATTATATTGCCGAAGACGCACGAACACGATCCATAGATGCTCCCAGTGCTCATGAGATTTGTTTTTGATCATGAGGTCATCGATGTAGCATTCGACGATCTTGTGTATGAGATCATCGAATATCTTCGTCATAGCCCTTTGGTACGTGGCTCCGGCGTTCTTCAAACTGAAGGGCATCACCTTGTAGCAAAACACGCCCAACAGTGTCTAGAAGGCGGTATGCTTCTGGTCTTCAGAATCCATCTTTATTTGGTTGTATCCTGAAGATCCATCCATAAAAAAAAAGACTTCATGGGTGGATATGTTATCGATCATTAGCTCAGTAATGGGCACCGGGAAGTCATCTTTCGGGCATGCCTTGTTGAGGTCCCGAAAGTCCACGTAGATCCAAACCGTCCCATTTTTCTTTATCACCGGAACGATATTAGCGATTCAATCGGGATATTGAATTTCTTGGATGAAACCGGAGTCGATTAATTTCTTGACTTCGGCATTGATACTTATCTCGAGTTCACGTTCTTCTTGGTGCTTGCTTGACTGGCTTTATCTCTGGCGAAATTACCAGTTTGTGTACCTTTGGATCTAAACCCCACATTTCAGAGTAGTTCCAAACGAAGCAATCTCTATACTGCATAAGCAAATCTTTTAATGTGGCTATTTGTTTTTCGGATAGTAGCTAACTGACGAACGTCAGTCTCAGATCATTCTCCGTTCCCAAGTCAATTTTGCTTAGGTTGTCCGCCGTGGTACGTATCCCATCCTCTAGCTCTTTTGGTGCCGGTGGGAATTCCAAAATCTCCTCGTCATAGTCTTTGTTTGTAAAGCATCTGAATCATTTATTATATGACAGGTATGAGTCCGCTTTCGTTTTCGCGGTCGAGCCGATCCCATCCTAATGGTATAAGTCTTCTTCGGCTCATGCTTTTGTGGCGGGCTTATCCTCCAATTATGAGATAGCATGAACCTGACTTATTGATATTGGTCTTCCACCCAGTTCTTGAAAGTGAAAACAGTCTTCAAAGGGGTGACTGATTGCTCGGAGATCGGAGCAATAATCCGGAGATGGACTTCATTTATCTGTCCAGTGTGTTGAGACTCCGGAAAGGCCATGATATGGTGTTTTCATGACAAGGCAGAAGATCTTCCCTGTCCGGTCTCGAGGGAACGAATACTCTGACCCATCTTCTTTATGAGAGTCAGGCTCCGACCGAACTTTCCTTGTTTAAAAGGCATCTTAGACCTGCTTTGTTGTCCTTGAGCGTTGCTTGCGATCGTTACCTTATTCTTGTCTCTGCTTCAGGATTTTCCTTCTTCATAGGAATACACAGCGGGCTGTGGATGGAGAGTATCATAATCTACTTCTTCCACTGATTGCTCACTGAAACACCGCTTTCTAGCATTTTCATATAATGCCATTTCACGACTGTGGTTGTCTTGGCTCGCTTGACAAGCTTTCTTTATTATCCTGTCAATCTGCTCTTCGAGCGACGAACTTGAGGTTCTTCGAGCAAGATTTTCCTCTTGTTCGATGACATAGCTACTTGGAGAAGCATATTCTTCTCCATTCGAGCTGTTAATGGTGTGACGGCTGTAGATTTGCTCCCGTTTCTTAGAATGAACATATCTCAGCCCAGTTGTTTCCAACTTCTCATTGGGCTTCTTTTGTTAAGTCGTGGAAATATCCTAAATCCATTTATAGAATTGGGCTTGGCGAACAGTTTATTCGAGAGGCACACCTTGGCGCTTTAATAGCTCCTTTAATCCCTCCGCATAATATCTTGGCAGACGGACGGGCTGGAACTTGTCAAGATTTGGATCGACTCTATGGCAGATTTTCTTTTCTACTCTGGCACGTAGAAAGTTTTCAACTCTAGCACGCTATATGTATTGAGGGTGTCAAGTTCTTTATAATGTCGAGATGGAGCAATCATAATATGTAGACTCTAATCCGCTTCGGCAAGAGTATGCATCGATAAACGAATGGGCGAATAGAGAACACTGCATTAGTCTCGTCTTCGGAATCGCTGCCCAAGACCGGAATAGGGGTCAAGGCCTGGTTTTATTGTTCTCTCTGAGATTGTCCCGAGTAGACTTTTTGTTCATTTTCTTTGCTATCACTTCCGAAGACCGGAATGGTGGCCACGGATTTTTACTTATTTTTCGGCTTGTGGCACCTTTCAGTATCTTCGAAATCAGGTTGAAAATATTTTGCATATATATACTTTCGCACCTCATTTATCGAGGACTGAGTTCTCCTTTGACGGTGTACTGTAGGCCATCCTTGAAATACTTCATACGTTGATGTAGGCCATCTTTGAAATACTTCATACGTTGATGTTGCGTAGAAAGAATGACGTACTCGTGTAGCCACATCCTGCCGAGTAGAGCATTATAACAAGTCTTAGCGTCAATGACATGGAATTTAATGTCAGTGATGAGCTGCCCAATATTACGGACCCAAGCGTCCGTGATGACTGCGATTCGAACCCCGAGATAGTAATCTTGTCTCAGGCAAGGTGCTGAACATTCATACATATCTCCTTCAGCACTATCACATTGAGGAGATTGACGGAGGATCCGTTATCGACGAGAATTTTCCATATCTTGATGTCATGGCAGTACCTGGTAACATACAACGGTCGATTGTGCTCGCGTGTACCAAAAAGTAGATCTTCCTCGTTGAACGTAATATCAGCCGTGTAGACCTCTGCAAATCCGTCCTTCATTTTCTCTTCCACGAGCTAAGCTTGAAGCTGATCAGGTTCTTGCAAGGCCTTGATCAAGAAGTCTCGTGCCTCTTTAGATAAGAGAAGGGCGTCCAATATGCTCAACTGTGATGGTATCTCCCTTAAATGCGCAAGAACTTTATAGCCCGCCTTGGTTTTCTTAGGTAGGTCCTTGGTGGCAAGCTCTCTGGCTATCCCTTTCATCAAGGGCGATCTCTTTGGGCATTTTCCCATACCCTTTGTCTGTTTTCGAACCCTTATTCGCGGGTCCAAGGTTCTTTTCAGGTAGAGTGCGGTTACGCAACTGGATGTTCCAGTACTCATTTTCCTTTTCTTTTTCCAATGCGAAGATTTCAAAGAGGGTTGAGGGGCATTTCATCCTCGGAATCACTCCCGAACGTGAGAACCTGAGATTTTCCCCCTTTTGAACTGGTACTAACCATATGATAGCTACCAATCGCTTCTTTATGCACCGTCGTCTCGTTGCTCTCATATCGATGAGCGCGAGTCTCGCGTTTCTCATTCTTAAAGTGTTTTCTATGGGCAACATATCCTTGTCACCACTTCTTGAAGGCATTACATTCCTCAATGGGATGAGCGATTCTCCGGTGATACAAGCAGTATTTTGGGTGTCCCTCTCCACCATCGAAGTACGGAACCCCAAGAGTAAAACATAATGAGGGGTGACAGTTTCATCCCTATGGATAGGACCTTGGCAAACATTTTCTCATCTTTGTTCCTGATCTTATTCTTTGCAGGCATGCTTCGGTTTGGTCGGAGAGCTTTATGATTCATCCTTGCCGCCACTTCTTTGTTCAAACGCTGTTATTTGGCTTTTTCATATATAGCCATCTCGCGTTCCTGATTTTTGCTCTTTTAAAAAGCTTGTTTCAGCCGCCTTTCAATCGGGTCTTCCTCTGGCAGTTCCGGGGGTTTTGATGCCGATTCTGCCCCAGCTCGTCCATGTCGCTTTCCAACACCGGCGGGACTTCATCATATAGGAATGAATGGGAGTCATCATATAGGAATGAATGGAAGTCCATATGGTAGCTTGCTACACGTTCTTCCATTTCCTTTGACGAGTCATTTTCCTCATCATCGTCATTGTCCTTGTGCTCAAGAATATGGTTGAGAAATTCTTCGAGCGTCACTGGTGTTGGTGCTTTCTGGTTGTATTCTTCCAGCGCGTCTATATAGTTCTGAAGGTATGTGCGTCTGTCGACATTTTCAGCAGGCTGCACAGGCTTCTTAGTCTTCTTCTATTTCTTAGAAGATTTCGAAGACTTGACTTGGGGGCTTTTCCCCTTGTCAGCGATTTTCGGTGCGGGACACGGATTCGGCAACCCTTCTATAATCTCGGGCACAAAACGGGATTTTCCACTTAATCGCCGGGAATGTTTGTAGATCTTTCAACATTCTTCTGGTTTTTACCAAAAGAACACTTCCCATGGAGCTTCCACGAACGAGCAGGATGCCCCCGGCGTATCCACTTTCTTGGGAGCATGCTTTTGGGACGAATCTACCCTCCAATTGTCTGACAATGCAAATTTGCCCTGCTGGTATTGGTCTTCTACCCAGTTTTTGAAGACGTAGCAGTTCTCAATTGGGTGGCTCACTACTCGGTGATAGGGGCAGTAGCTGGGGTTATTAACATCACCAGCTTGTGCGGGTCGCCATGGTTCTACCAATATAATCAGATTATTTCGCATAGTCAGCTCGAACAATCTTCTGGTCTTATCATAAGGGAATGAATATGCACGTCCCATCCTTTCTTCTAAGGTCGGACATGTACGGCTACTTTCGGACCGCTTGGCATCAAAGGCTGCTTTCCTTTGTTGTGTATTGGCATCAAAGGCTGCTTTCCCTTTACCCTATTATTTCGGGGATCCTTGCTTGAAGAGGAAAGACATGGCACATCTGATCTATCTGGGCCAGTTTATCAATCAGCGCTCGAAATGTAGTGGGCTTGAAGGTCATAAATTGGGATATGGTCGATTAGGAATCGATAGTCCCAATGAACATCCCTACAGCTGGGGACTCTTCAATGCATTGTTCGCATTTGGACCACAAATTTCACCATCGGATCGCGTATTGAACCCATGTTTCCCTGGCTTGACCCTGTAATTGATCGGCGCAGTGATTGGAGTGCGCTCACTCGCGCTGGCAAACCCTTGAGTGAATAATAGCTCCATCTCAGAGAAGGTTTTTACGGAGTCACTTGGGAGCTCCGAGTACCATTCGGAAGCCGTCTCTAATAGACTTCCAACGAATTGGCGAAGCAGCAATTTATCATCGCCTCCGGTATTACCACACAAAGCTTTGAACTACGCGACAAGATGGGGGTTACTGGTTCCTTTATATATATGGAATTTCGGGATTGTATATTCCAGTGAGTATTTCATCTGGTCGTACCAGGCCGGATATGGTCGGCCAGTTTTGACAAGCAGATTTGCAGCCTCGTTGGCTTGACAAGCCTTGATTTGTTAGGCGATATAGTCTTCCAACACTGGCCTTTGAGATTTTCCATCAGAAACCAGAAGCTTTTACCAAGAAGCAATGGCTTCTGTTTTATTTTCATTTCTTTAATTTTTCCAAGAAGCAAAAGTTTGATTTTTATCTATTTTCAAGTCATATGCATGCGTTTTATGGCGTGCGTCTTATTTTCTTGGATCTTAATATTAATCTCTCGCAAAGGTATAAACTTTATGAACGAGAGACGAACCCTAACATCGTTTGATCTTTTATAGCGAATCAATGGATTCGAAAAGAAGCAAAAGCTTCTGTATAAAAGCAAAAGCCTTTTTTAATGGAGGAACAGAAAAGTTTTTCTCTTTATTTCTACCTTGCACACGGATGAAGACTTGAAATTTTTCCAAAACTTATGGGGGTTTTCGAGACTCTGATTTCTTCATATGAGGCTCCCATTTATAGAAGAGAAGAAATTCGGGTTTGTTTGATTTGTTTTGATTTTATTTCGATTCCAATTTGATTTTAGATTGATTTAAAAGATTTAATTGATTTATATCAATTAAGGGTGACATGTGCGCCGTTGGATCTTTGATCCACAGATCAGTTTGTTAAGGTCTTTGACCAACAAAATATTTTCCTGTTAATTAAGAATCGGTTGCCTTTTATTCCTGTCAGGAAGATCCCAAATTTATTCGTTAAGTGCGCAATGTGCACGTGCGTTGCACATGCATATGGCAAACATACGCGCACTTGTCATATGCGCACGTGTTTTGTACGTGCATGTGGGTAGCATATGTGCACGTGGTTTGAACGTGCACATCGTACTTAATGACTTCCGTCAAGTATGAGTGGCAATGATGCGCACATGTGCTGCTCACGTGTAATTCATTAACCTTCATACGCGTACATATACAAACGTGCATGCCTTCAGAATTATTCAAGTGCACACTTGCTATGATGCGTGAACCAATGACTCGTGATTTTCATGGTTGTCAACCTCTTTTTCAGCACTTTTCATTGGTCAAAGGTTTGAGAATTGTTCTCATTTTAATGACATGCAATATTTTATGTGCCAAGACTTGAACGCTTCTCCTTATAAATTAAAGTACCCCCTTCCCCTTCACATCCACGGAGAAAGGAACATAGCTTGCAATCACCCGTATATTCTTCGACAGCCATAGGAGGTACCCATTGAAGAAATCATTCCCTGTTTTGCTGCACGCTTAGTGAACCCTGGTCTCACAGATGCTCAGTGTGACACAGTGATGTACGAGCTTATGGCCCGCAAGGGATCTCCTCTTCCCGCCGACTCTATATGCCTTCATATGATCTTTCTCGCCGTTCTCGACGACGTTCCTTCTCACCCGGCGGAGATTACTTCAGCGATGCTCGACGCGGCGAAAGACAAGATCGACTGCTTCCAGAAGGCAAGTCTGGTCACGAAGCCTTTAAGGGACCGCTCCGTCCACCTGTTGAGTCAAATACGGGCTTAGTGGGCTGTCATGTCTTCTTTTCCCGACGAGCACGACGCTGATCGGTGGGGAGCCACTTTTCACGAGAATCGTCGTTTTGACATGATAGAGAGGGTCGAGAGAGAATTAAAGAATTTTGTATATTGTTTCACTAATCCCTGTAGTGTTGATCCCGTGTTTGATGATCTTTTTCCCATGGAATAAAATGTTTATTTAAATACATGTTTTTTATTGTTGTCTAATGAATATTTCACATTCAACCAATGTCCTTCCACTGACTACTCGTTTAAACATACGCACACCTTGCATATGCGCACATGCTTTGCACGTGTATATAACAAATATAACAAGTGTATGCGCACGTGCTTTGCGCGTGCGCACTTTGGAATTTCTGCAAAATTCGAATGTCAATGATGCACACACATGCCTTTAGACTTATTCTAAGTCCCTCAAGTGCGCACTTGATTTGGATATGCGCTTAAACAGGTGCGAACAGTTATAGGAACATAATTAGTGGATCATGAATGTGTACAATCGAAAAGTCCTGGGTTGACATAGTCATGTTGATCAAATATTGGAGACGACTTGAACTTGAATATTTGTTCATAAATGTTCATAGGAGAAATGGATAAGAACCGAATCAATAGTAAGTGCATATTTTTTATGGACACGGGACATTATAAGACAATAATTATGCCCGTATGTAAATTAAATCACCAAAGAATCAGGGTTAAGACAGTCATAGACAAGAGAATCGATGATAGATATGGAAATGGATTCAGAAATTTGAAGGTAGTAATAATAAGGAAATAACTCACTAATTAAAACTTTAGATTAACAAATAGATTTAAGACAATTAAAAGAACAAGACAAGTGAAAGCTTTAGATAACTTTATAGTGCATTTAAAAATAGCGAAACTAAGGGAAATATGTGTCCAATTAAAAGAGTCACGGATTTAAACACGTCGATCAAAAAACAGAGAAGACTTGAACTTGAATCCTTTTAGATAAATGTTCATAAAACAGCGATTATAGGAACAGAACCATTGGATTACAATCGAAAAGTCACGGATTGACATATTCACGTCGATTAAATAATAGAAAGGGCATGGATTTGAAAGTATATTGATAAATGTTCATAGGATGGCGGAAATAGCGCATTTAAAAATAGTGAAATTAAGAGGAAATATGTGTACAATCGAAAGAATCACGGGCTGAAATATACGCGTTGATCAAATAATGAAGGCGTGGATTTAAAAAGTTTATTGACAAATGTCCATAGGAGGACGGTAATAATGCATTTAAAATAGTGAAATAAAGCGGAAATATTTATACAATCGAAAAAGTCACGGGTTGACATACAGACTTCGAACTAATAATGGAGAGAATTTGAACTTGAATGCCTTTTGATAAATAGGAAGAATGTTATAGGAACATAATCAATGGATTACAAATGTGTACAATCGAAAAGTCACGGGTTGACATAATCACGTCGATCAAATAATGGAGAGGACTTGAGCTTGAATATCCATACATAAATATTCATAAAAGACAGGGTTATAGAAAGCGAATCAATAGTTGGTGCATATTTTTTGTAGACACGAGTTTGAGGACATTGTGAAAAAGACAATTAAACCAATAGGTAGATTAATTCGGTATGGAATCAAGATCAAGACAGTCATAAACATAACAAACAATGATAGGTTGTGCATATGGAAATGGATTCAGAAATTTGAAAGTAATACGGAAATAGATTCGGAAATCTAAAATTTAGATAAAAATAGATTTAAGTCATTTTAAAGAACGAGACAAGATCAAAGGCTTAAAATAACTTTATAGTGCGCTTAAAATAGTGAAACTATGGAAAAATATGAGTACAATCAAAAGGGTCACATGTTATAAACGTCGATATAAAAATGGATAAACTTGAATGTGTTTAGATAAATGTTCATAAGACAACGGTTACTTGAACAGAACTGGATCATGAATGGGTACAATCGAAAAGAACACGGGTTCACATAATCACACCAATCAAATAATGGAGAGGACGTGGATTTCCAAGTCTACAGATAAATGTCCATAGGAGGGAAATAATAGTGCATTTAAAAATAATGAACTCAAGGGGAAATATGTGTACAATCGAAAGAGTCACGAGTTAACATAAACACGTCGATCAAATAATGGAGAGAACGTGGATTTGAAAGTCTATCGACAAATGTCCAAAGGAGGGCAGTAATGGTGCGTTTAAAAATAGTGAAATTAACGAGAAATATGTGTACAATCAAATTAGTCATGGTTATACATGTCAAACCAATAATGGAGACGACTTGGACTTAAATGCCTTTTGATAAATGTCAATAGGATGACGGTTATAGAAACATAATCAGTGGACCATGAATGTGTACAATCGAAAAGTCGCGAGTTGACAGTCACGTCGATCAAATAATGGAAATGACTTGAGCTTCAATGTCTATTCATAAATATCCACAGGAGAAACGGATAAGAACCGAATTAATAGTAGTGCATATTTTTTATGCACACGAGTTTGATGGCATTATAAAAAGACAATAATTAAGCCCGTAGGTACATTAAATCAGTAATGAATCAGGATTAAGACAATCATAGACATGAGTGTCAACGATGTGCATATGAAAATAGACTCGGAAATTTTTGATTAAAAAATAGATTTAAGTCAATTTAAAGAACAAGACAAGTGAAATAGCTTGGTTTTTTCTTAATCCAACCTCTACTAGAGAACTGAACATGAGAGTTTCTTCTCATCCAACTCCTCGCGAATGAAAGGTTTCGACAATATTACAGATACACATGTATTTAACAACTAATACACTAAACTAAGTAATAGGATTTATTGATATTCATTTATTACATAGGAAGCTGTATATATGGCCATATGTGTATATTTCTATATAATGCTTCTTTTTTATATTATAACGAATCCTTTTTTTTACTCTTATTGAATCAAGAAAATATTGTAATCCAATAAATAAAGGTTTCGCGGCCGAATAATGACTCTTTCCTGCTTCATTCGTAGGATTAATCCATGACCTTTAAGAGTAAATCAATTATACTGCATTTGTCGAACTAACAATGGAGAGGACTTGAACTTGAAAACCTTTTGATAAATGTAAATAGGACAACGGTTATAGGAACATAATCGGTGGATCATGAATGTGTACAATCGAAAAGTCACGGGTTGATTTAGTCACGTCGATCAAATAATGGAGAGGACTTGAGCTTGAAAGTCTATTCATAAATGTACATGGGAGGAACACTTATAGGAAGTGAATAAATAGTAAGTGCATATTTTTTGTAGACACAAGTTTGAGGACGTTATGAAAACACAATAATTAAACATGCATGTAGAGTAAATTAGTAATGATTGGTGCATATGGAAATAGATTCAGAAATTTGGAAGTAGGAATAATACGGAAATAGATTTGGAAATCTAAAATTTAGATACAAGATCGATTTAAGTCATTTTATAGAACGAGACAAGAAAAAAGGCTTAAAATAACTTTATACTGCACTTAAAAAATGAAACTACGGAAAAATACGTGTACAATAAAAAGAATCACGGGTTGACATATACACGTCGGTCTAGAAATGGAGAAAGCTTAAACTTGAATGCCTTTAAATAAATGTTCATAAGACAACGGTTATTGGAACAGAATCAGTGCATCATGAATGTGTACAATCGAAAGGTCACGGATTGACGTAGTCACATCGATCTAATATGGAGAGGACTTGACTTTAAATGTCTATTAAACAACATTTTATAAGAACAAAATCAAAGAATCATGAATGTGGACAATCGAAAAGTCACGGGTTGACAGTCACGTCCATCAAATAAGGGAGAAGACATGAGTTTAAATGTCTATTGGACGACGGTTACGGGAACAAAATCGGATTGAATGCCTATTGATAAATGTCCATAGGAGGAACGGTTATAAAAACATGATCAATGGTAAGGGCATATTGTTGTGGACACGAGTTTGATAACATTTATAAAAAGACAATTATTAAGCAAGATTAAATGACTAAGGAATTAGGGTTAAAACGGTTATACATGGGAGAATCGATGATAGGTCCATACGGAATGAGTCAAGAAATTGTGTAGTAATAATAAGGAAATAGTTTCAAAGATTTAAAATTAAAATAAAAAATTGATTTAAATTATTTTAATGAACGAGACAAGAGAAAAGCTTATAATAATTTTATTGTGCGTTTAAAAATAATGAAACTAAGGAACAATTCGTGTATAATCAAAAGAGTCATGAGTTGACATATACACGTCGATCAAAAAATGGAGATGGCTTGAACTTGAATGCTTTTAGATAAATGTTCAAAGGGCCAACGGTTATAGGAACAGGAGTATTGGATTATGAACGTGTACAATCGAAAAGTCACAGGATGACGTATTCATGTCGATCAAATAATGGAGAGGACGTGCATATGAAAGTCTATTGATGATTGTCCATACGACAGTGATAGGAACATATTTACATAATCAAAGATAAATGCATATTGGTGTGGACACGAGTTGGGTCAAGGCAATTATTATGATCGCAAGTAGACGATTATGATAATTGAGGGAGGATCTATACAGGTACAGTCTTACTCAAGATGACAGTATGCTATCTGATTTGTCTTTATCATTGATAAAGCCCATAGGATTATTGCTTGACAACCAGCAATATGATGCCGATGATATATGTAGGAACCGGGTTGTCCGTAAGCACATCCTTAAATGTCCCTAGTCGTGGGAATATCGAGACTTGGCATCGATATTCCGGAGTGGACTGATGTAAACGCTTCTAGACCCCGATGAGGGGGCGGTGGCCGGTCTCACAAGCCATTTGTGTTGTGTCACCTAAGATAGTATATAGATACTCACTGGAAGTGAGTACACTGGACGGACTCGCCAAGAACTTCTAGATCTGGTATAATATCTATCGTCAGATGGAAATTCTCATGTGGCATGAGTATAGGTTGGTCCTTTGAACTGAAGTCGTCATTTGTCTCGTGTGAGTTATTATTGTACTTTGATTACTATCTTACAACGGCTCAAAAGAGTCATGCAAACAGGTTTTAATTGGGTTCAGTCCCGAGCCATATGGAGGCAGTGGTCGACTGTCAGGGATTCGTCTCTCCTGGTATTAGGAATCGATGACGCGCTGTGTTCAGTTGGCTATCACCAGAAATCCATGGCCACAGTGGATGAGAGTTGTTGATAGTTGATCAGGAGTATCTCTGTTGGTGATGAGCTTGACTCAGACACGACTTATCGGGTTAGTAGGGGTCTGACGTTATCCATCCTTAGACCCGACATTCGATACTTTTTGACGAAGAGACCGAACTGTATGGAGATTGTCACATTCAGGCTCAGTAGGGTAAGGACGCACTTGTTTGTCGACCCCCCTTTCGACAAGTACCTGGGTAGCCATTACGTACAGCTAGTGCCGCTGACGTGCTTGTAGTTAAACCCACTGCCAGCGTATTATCGAGTCTTTAGAGTCCCACTCAGAGGGTTTTCCAGGTTCAGGCGACAGATGTAGGAGCCGTACGTTGGTACGTGCAGGGGTCCGATTTTATACGTGTACGGGATACACGGACTTTAATCGGACGATTGATAATACTAGCTGGCTTACGATTAAGCCGGATTATTAAATCAAGTTTTAATTTAATAATTTATATATGTATTTTGATACATATATTTCGGTATTATTGTTCACTATTCATTTTCTCTTTGGTGCTATCTATATTTTTATACGGATACGCGTATATGTAACGATACATATACCAGGTGAAGTATTCCGTATTTATACGGGAATGCTTCTAGAATAACACCTCATATTTGTTTTTCTTTTTAGAAAAATAAATGGAAAATGAGATGGTAATGAGGTGGCATGAAGCATGGCTACAAAAATAAAGAGGAATGACTTGGATAGTGATGTGCATTCATTGGTGCACTATTGCATCATGGTTGTGATTTACATAGCCATTCTCTTTTTCATTCTTTGTTTTCTGATGCTTCATTCTCTTCATGCTTCATGAGCTTCATACACACCTCCTTCTCCTTCTTCTTGCTCTTATTTTTTAGCATGGATTCTAGAGAGAACTTTAGTGAAATGTTCCTACATCACCGACCATCCACACCTAGCAAGTCTGGATCATCGGTTAGAGCCTCTTCCGGTTTCCCTCGGGTGGATCGTCTTCGGCGAGGGTGGTCAATTTTCAAGCGCGGTCCCGACGGCTACGAGCTTGGAAGGGTCTTCCACAACTAGGTGGATACGCGACAAAGATTGTAGTTTCTCAACCCTTGCACTCTTAATTAGCTAGTTTAGGTTATTGGACCGTATTCTGGGTTTTACGGGCGTTCGGTGCTCACAAAAGTTGTTTTTGGCTCTCACGTTAGTTTTACGTACTTTAGCCGTACTGGGTTTTATTGGATTTTGTATATCGCAAAAGGTTATTGGACCATGGTTTATTTGTGTTGGCTTTAGGGCCGTTTTCTGATATCTGGAATATTTTTATACTTTCTTGTTTACTGCCAGATCACAAGTCTTGGACTTGACGTATTTTATCAGCACTTTTAGCCGTTCCGGCTCTTTTACCTGGAATTTCCTGCACAAAATTTCGAGACAAGTGTTGCGATATACAAAGATCATGTGTGAAATAATAAACACATAATTTCCCTCAAAATACCGGTTATAATGTATAACACATGTCATTTGATATTTTACAGACAAATTGCTAATATGTGTTATATTCATACCGAACACCTTCAGATGATTGCAAATAGTAGGGAAATTGATGTGTTAAAAATGCAATATTTTCGACTGATCAAATTCCCCCAAACTTAATTTTGGTCGTCTCGAGCAAACTTGTTTTATTAGAAAGAGAAGAAAATAAAGAAAAGAAAAAACTAACTAGCACACTTTCGTAGGCAACACTATTGCACTGAGCACATGCAACAAGCCTTTAAACCTCTAGGTGTCCCTAGTAGGAGGAGTGTTGTCTCCTGAGGGTTTTCAGCGGATTGCACCCACAAAATCCAATAATAAAAGGAAGACTGTGATAGTTACATATAAAGATTAGAATTATAAAAGAAAGACTTTGAAAATTTAAAGTTTCCAACTAATACTAGCTTTTCGGTTGTCATGAGCCCTATCTTAATAGTCATGAAAAGATGTTATCACATCATCCCTCAATAAAACATCGCCTTTATTCTTCATCCCTACCTTTCTTCCAAACAACGATCATATAACCCTATGTGTGTGTAAAGAACATCCCTACACTCGGAGAATTCAATTCAAGCTATCATACCCTTGTCCATCTGCCTCAGTACTTTTTAATCGATGAATATTTAGATTAGATTGGTTACACATTTTTCATGCGACCGGTAATACTTCTTGAGGTACTAACCGACCGATTACTCATGTGCTTGCTTATTAGGTGTATTAGTATCTTCCTCGTCTTGCACCACCTAAGGCTTAGCAGTGACTCCCAGACCAGTTGGTCTAAGGCACTAGGTGATGAAGCACCCTCGCTATATTTTTTTATGCTGCCTTGGCGATAACAAAACCAGTGTTCATTTTTCTACACCATTTTATATTTTCTTCATTTATTATTTCCTTCATACTTTGGCTTCTAGACAAGAGCATTTCAAAGTATCCTCTACTAACCCGAGTTTCAAGACGTGTGTAAGTGCGTATAGTAGGGTATCAACGTTCAAATGTTTGGCTTCCAGAATATGAACTATTTTTCAGACTTATTTTTATCCTCAGATTAGTGACTTCCTTTATCTTACTAACCCTTGGGACAACGGCTCATAACTACTTATTACTAGTTCGTTTAAGAAAACTTCTAATTTTCTTAGTTTTCTTAAATTTTTCTAATCTTTTGGATGTAATTTTTCACTATCTAATCTTTTATTATCAAATTAAATATTAAATATTTTTATCTTTTAAAAAAAATAATTTTTATATGTTTTAAAAGTTTTGTGCTTATGCAAAGTGATATACAAATGATGCGCAAATAAGCACAAACCTCCCCCAAACATGTTTTCAAGAGTGTACTCACTGTTGCCATCTGTTGGAACACAAAAACCTGTAAGCCTGGGAGGAAATTTATTAATGGAGGCAATAAATATGATCGTGAAAGATCCTCCCCCAAACTTATTCTTTTCACTCACCTCCATTCTAAAAGATAATACAGTAATTTACAAGACATGGAGGTGAGACGGAGGAATTTTAATCAAGATAAAGTGGCTCCTGTAAAAACAGGAGCTCCTCCGTAGGGTCAGTGGAAAAATACGGTTTTAATCTATGTCCATTAACTTTGAAAAATGTATCGTTTTCAACATTTTCAACCTCAACTGCCCCGTGCGGGTATACATACCGCACAACAAAAGGTCCTTTCCACCGAGATCGTAGCTTACCCGCATGAAGATGGAGTCGTGAATCATAAAGAAGGACTTGTTGACCAGGTGTAAAAGTTTTTCTCAAAATGTTTTTATCGTGAAATACCTTAGTCCGGTTCTTTACAATTACAGCATTATCATAAGCTTCATCACGGAGTTCGCTTAGCTCGTTTAATTGCTGCTTCCGAAAGTTGCAGGCTTGATTTAAGTCAAAGTTAAGTTCTCTAATGGCCCATATTGCTTTGTGCTCAATCTCGATCGGAAGGTGACAAGCCTTTCCAAACACTAGTCTGTAAGGAGACATACCTAGTCTCATTGAGAGTTAAAGTCTCGGGTTCTTTATATAGGTAAGGTAAACCGTTGATCGGTTTTAAGAAAATCTCTTATTGGGAGATATCAATTAATTTAATTAGTCTCAAAAATTATTCGGGAAATTTCATTCACCATTGGATCTGACCCAGTGATTTTCTGTTTAACGGAATATATTTTTCTGTTTTTAACAAGATTAGGGAAATATTTTCCTATGCATAGAATTTAATTCTATTTTTTAATTCAAACGGTGATTTTTTAGTCACCATTAGATTTTTAATCCAAAAGTTCTCTGTTTAACGTAGTATATCTTTCTTGTTTAGAAAGATTAGGAAAATATTTTCCCATATATAATTTAATTCTATCTTTTGATGATTTTTAGTTATCATTGGATCTTTGATCCATCGAATCTGTTTAACAGGAAATATTTATCGAAATATTTTCAACATAGAAATTAATTCTACCCATGCAGCCCCGCTTTAATTTGGGCCATAGCCAAAGAATTTAATTTTTACTACAATAGGCACCCACGTGCTTTGCACGCCAGCGCTCACATGTGTTTCACGTGAGGCGTTGCCATACAATTTAATCCTATTAAAGACTAGCGTCGGCGCTCACGTGTGTTTCACGTAAGGCACTGCCTTATCATATTTAACCAATAATAATTTTTTATACGAAGGAACAGAGGACATAAGAAAAAGAGAATAATTAACCCATAAGAAGATTAAATCACTAAGAAATCATAGTTTAGATAGTTATAGAGAATGGAGAGATTTAGAACATTGAAAGTAGTAAAGTTTAGGAAATAGATTAAGAGATTTAAAATTTAGATTAAAAAATAAGATTCAAGTACTTTTAAAGAACGAGACGAAGTGAAAAAACTTGAAAATACTTTATGGCGCATTTAAAAATAGTGTGCTCAAGGAAATTGATTTAGAAATTTAAAATTTAAGAAAATCGGCGTCAATTTCTTTGAGTAACGAAACAGGTGAAAATGTATGCTCCCTTTAAAAGCAGTAATGTTAAGAAATAGATTTAGAAATTTAATACAATTGAAGAATATTCAAAATGCAGCCTTTCTAATGAATAAAAAATGTTGAAATGCAAAATGGTGTGAATTCTTTGAAATTTAAAGAAATTTATTTTAAAAGTTAAAGACGGTTTGGAATATTTTATAAACGAGACGAGTGAAATGTGATATATCGAAAAAAGCTAGATAAAAACAGTGTATCATGAATGATTGGTTACGTACGTAAAATAAATTTAGCGAAAGCCACGATCACGAATGTGTACAATCGAAAGAGCCCCGAGTTGACATGTTCAAATCGATCTAATGATGGAGAGAACTTGAACTTGAATTCCTATTAACAAATGTCCATAATGGGATGGTTATAAGAAGAGAATCAATGGTAAGTGCATATTAACATAGGCAAAAATTGGACATTATAAAAATACAATAATTAAGACCGTGGGTAGATTAAATCGGTAAGGAATCAGGATTACGACAGTTATAGACAGAAAATCGATAATAGCACTATATGGAAATGGATTCAAAAATTTTGAAGTAGTAATAATACAAAAATAGATTCGGAAATTTTTAATTTAGATTAAAAAATAGAGTTAAGCCGTTTCAAAGAACGAGACAAGTGAAAAGGCTTAAAATAACTTTATGATGCATTTAAAAATAATGAAACTAAGGGACAATACGTGTACAATCAAAAGAGTCACGAGTTGACCTATACACGTCGATCTAAAAATGGAGAAGACATGAACTTGAATGCCTTTAGATAAATGTTCATAGGAACATAATTACATAATCAATAGTAGATGCATATTATTATGGACAAGAGTTGGAGGGCATTATAAAAAGACGTTAGTTAATCCTATAGGAAGATTGTCCTTTTAAAAGCAGTAATGTTAAGAAATAGATTTAGAAATTATATACAATTGAAGCATTTTTCAAAAAGGTTGTAATGCCAAATGGTGTAAAGTCTTTGAAATCCTGAGAAATTTGCTTTAAAAGTTATGGACGTTTTCGAATATTTTATAAACGAGACAAGTGAAATGCGATGTTGAATCCAGAAAGGCTAGACGATGATAAAATAAAAGTCAAGGTACCATGGATGATTGGTTTCGTGTGCAATGCAAATTTGGAAAAATTCACAATCACGGATGTGTACAATCGAAAGATCCTTGGGTTGACATAATCAGGTCGATCTAAAAATGGCGAAGACTTGAACTTGAATGTTTATTGACAAATTATTATATGGGGCGGTTATAGGAAGAGAATCAATGGTAGGTGCATATTGTTGTGGGCATAAATTAAAGGAAATTATGAAAAGACAATAATTAAGCCCATAGATAGATTAAATCCGTAATGAACCAGGGTTATGACGGTTAATAACGGAGAATAAAGTATAGGTGCATATGGAAATGGATTCCAAAATTTGGAAGTAGTGAAAAATAAGGAAATAGAATAGGAAATTAAAAATTTAGAGTTTTGAAGGTTAGGGTTTCGAAGGATCGACATCGAGAGATGAAATCACAACGACAGTGTGTTGTTTCTTTTGACGGAATTAAAAAAGTAAAGTTTAAAGAACGGTAAGATCTAGTTTAAGAATTGTGATATCAGTCTTTAATATTGTCCGCATAGATCACATTAATTTATTTAAGGGTAGTGTAATCCGACGCTTATTCCTAAATGATTGGTTGATCAAGCGGTCGTCGGTTTTAGCTTTTTCTTCTTCTTTCTTGCAAATGTAAACGGTAGCCTTCAGGTGTTAAGGAGCAGAAATGTAGTTAAAGACTACTCAATAGATATGTTTCTATGCGTTTCGAGAGTTTCACTGATGAAACCTATGGCTTCTTCATAAATTCAAGTGCATGATTACTGTACTGCCAATTTTAATCAATCTTCAGCTTAGGTCTAAAATCTATTTAGTCTCATCTCAATCAGATAGAAAAAGGGCATGATCTATAATATTTGGTATCACAATCTATCAATCCATCACAAATCAATATCAAATATAGGAACAATAATCTAAATTAAGACATAATGAATCAAACTGACTGAAATTTTGACTAGATAAATTAATACGAATTAAAAAAAATTGAACCTTTTTTCCAAAATCTTACCTGTTGGGTTTCCTCGGATTCTCCATCTCAAAAGCACTACTCAAAGGCACCCAATGCAACTCATAAAACATCGTAGACGCCCTGAGCTTCACCGTATCATCCTCCCACTAAATCAACAGCAGCAATCTAAGCCCCAATCTTTTCCCCTGAAACCCAGGTGCCATGAACTGCAAAACAAAATTTCAAATTGATGAAAAAAGAAAAACACACAAAAAAAATTATGAACCAATCCAAGAAACAATAAATACCCGAATCGAGATCGGTCACGGAGAGGCTCTGGATTTCGAGATGGAAACGGCCGATGCTCGGATGATCGATCACGATGTAAGGACTTCCGATGAGAATAGAATCGTCGTCTCGCACTTCTTCTTCTTCCTGCTCTTGCTAGGGTTGTGGGGCCCTTGGAAGTCCTTACGATGCTTCTGCGGAAGACCGCACCGCCGGAGATGGATGGAGGAAGGGGAGGAGGAGGAAGGGGGATCGAGGCAGAGGAGAGGAGAGGGTGGGGCCCACGCGTTGGCCACCGTCATTTTTAGAGAGATGGTAGAGAGAGAGAGAGCCTTAGGGTTAGGGTTTTGAAGGGAAAGATCGCCGACTTTAGATCGGCGGCGGCTCCTCGGACTCCAGGAGGTTAGGGTTTCGAAAGATCACATCCAGAGATGTGATCTTAGCGACAGCGTGTGGTTTATTTTGAGGGAATTAAAAAAGGGAAGTTTAAAGAACGATATTAAAAAAGTGAAATTTAAAGAACGATATTATAACCCTAGACAGTAACAGGTAACATCTAATTTAGGAATGTAATATTAATATTAATATATTCAAAGAGCCTTAGACTTAGTCTAAATGGGGTTTCCAAATTAAGATAAATTATGGGTTTTTTCCATATATAATTAATAAACCATTTTGGTTTAAAAATGGGTGAACATAAAATATGGTTTTTTTTATATGCCCCCTTCAGATTTTACGTGTTCATATATACCCCTTTACCAATCGCTGTCAAAAACTGTCCACAACGACCGCTGCCTACAAGTGCTGGCCGAAAAACGTCAGTTGTTGCTGTCCTCCTTCCGCAATCGGCTCTCTCCATGTTATCATTTAGAAAAACTACTAGACGACGAGCATAGGACGCACTTGTGACACACATCAACACGTGTATACACTTATAAGATGTGGCATTTGTAGCTTATAAGTTCTAACCAATTTTGAAAAACAGCAATAGCGAAAATTTAGTGCTATGTCTCTTAAAAGTGAAAAATGCAAAATGTGTAGTGCGCAAAGCATAAACTATATGGATTATTATTAATTATTTTTGATAATTATATTTACTCGTACTAAATTACAATATATCTAAATTAGTCATAAAAATAAAGGTTTTTTTTTATTTTAGAAACTCCAAACTTTCATATTTTCAAAAAAGACACGCGAAACTTCAAATTTTCAAAAAAGACGCCCCAAACTTAAACGTTAACTAAAAAAGACCCTCCGTCAACTTGAATTGATAAATTCTAAGTATAAAGACAAAAGTACCACTCTTCTTCTCCTCCTCCTCCTCCTCCTCTTCTAACCTGCACCAACCTTTTTGCTTCTTCTTCTTCTTCTTCCACGCAATCAACGGCGGCTTGCGCAAACAACAATCTTCGCTTGATCCCGAACCCATTTTCATCGACATCTCCCAACTCCCCATGAAAACTCTCATCCTCTCTCTCATTTCTCTCCCTCTTCATTCCATTCTCGTTCTCATCGATATCGTAGGGACTCGCCGAGAAGAGGGGACGAGCGAGAGAGTGAGAGGTTAAAAATGAGCAATAGACGATAAGTGGACATTTTTAAACCATGGAGGGGTATATCGGTCAATTACAGCCTCCAAAACTGTTTTATTTAACAAAATTTGGATGGGAATTAATGGGAGGATCTTTTTTAGTTAACTTAAATAGTTTGGGTTGTCCATTTTGAAAATACTAAGTTTTGCGTGTCTTTTTTGAAAATACCAAGTTTGGAGGGTCCAAAATAAAAAAAACATTAATAAAACATAGATTAAATTGTTTAAAATTTTAAGAAAATAATGCAAAACCTAGCGGCAATTAATTTTCAATTGTACAAGTTTGTATTCATACTTAAGATATTCAAAGTAATGGAGTGGAATTAGGTTTGTATCCTTTTAAATTTTTAGGTTACGAGAATTAAAAGTTGGATGATGTGTTAAATATATATTAGGTTCTCTTAATCTTTTGAATTTTAAATTGTCACACCCCGCTTCCTAGAGTGCGCTAAGATCGGCACGTTATAGAGCCAACTATGCTACCTGTGGATAGGAAACATCCCTCCACAGTCACATTACGGTTGTCTATAAGATATCAAGAACAGTAGAAATAAAATAAACTATCTAGTACATGTCCATATGCCGGAATAAACGAGTCAAGAAATAATATGCGGAAGCAATAAATCCAAGTAACAATAACAATCTGGAAAGTACGTCCCAAATACGGGCTCACATCAGGAAATAAAAGTACGGAAAGAAACTAAACTAAACTGGATACTGACAGGATCCTCATTGCTCGGCCTGTCGGCTAAAGTACTCCTGATCGACCTGCGACTAAGGTAGAGGATATGGGCCATGCAAAATCCAGACGTCAGTGCGTCATAATATCAAACAATAATACATGAACAGGATACACGAGATATGCATGCATGAGTATAAATGATAACATGAATATAACCAGTAAACATGGATATGGAACAGTGAAGTGTAGTAAGTAACTAAACTATACTACTGGGTTATCTATTCTAAAGTCTTCGAAATCAATTAATGTAATCATCATCGTAACCCATCGGTCTATGCCCCGTTCATGCCCCACGGGACCATGGTAACAGGATTATTCCGTAACGCCTGGAGAAACGGCAAACAATATATTCCGTAACGCCCGGAAAAACGGCAAACAATATATTCCGTAATGCCCGAAAAAAACGGCAAACAATATAATAGTCCTTTGAGTTATGTTCGGTTAAATTCTTGATTTTCCCTTACCCCCAAGGTTATGTGTTCAAGTCAGGTATTGCCAATTGATATCTAATGCCAACACAGGATCACGCAGATACAGGTTTTGTCTATACAGACAACAATAACGTCCATCATGACAACATGTCAGGATTGTCGGCATTAGAAACAGGATCAGGTAATATGTCAAGTAGTGATATATCAGGTCATGTCAGGTAGTGCACATGTATCAAGTGGGTGCCCAACAGTAAAATGTAGCAAGTATCGAATCACGGTAAAGGTACGGATGTACGGTGAAAGTATGGATGCACAAACATCTATCAGGGGTTACATCATGACTATGTAGGATGCACATTATCAAGCATGGGGTACTAATGTAACGGTAATATGAATTAATGTGACATGGCACGTAACTAGATATGTAGAATTAATGGTATGGATACACAATAAAATATGGATGCACAATTATCTATCAGGGGTTACAACTATAGCTCCATAACTAAATAGGATGCATATTATTAAGCATGGGGTGTTAATATAAAAGTAATATGAGTTAATGTGATCTGTGGATGCAGCTACATATCTAATAAATGATATGAATGCATACGGGTATCCGAAAACAGTAAAACATTAATATGGATGTAAATGCCATCAACATGTGATATTTTTATTCATATAGATGCAAAATAAGATACATAGCATGTAGCAAGATAAACTTGCCTCGATTGGATCTCATGACGGGGTGTGGAGGTCGACGACGATGATGTCGAGAATTGAGGGCGACGGAAGCATGGGTTGCTCGGTGATGGGTTCATCGCGGGGTTGTAGGTTAGGCAGTAGAATAGAGAGGTGGTGTTGTCGGAGAGGGAGACGAGGGTGACAGCCGAGGGTGGAGTGCGAAAGATCGCCGGCGTGATGACGACCGTGTCGAAGATGATGGGTGCGGTGAGGGTGCGGTGGGTTCGCCGCAGGGGTTGGAGAGAGGGGAGAGACAGGTGAGGTGATGGAGATAAGGATGACGAGGACGATGGCGGGAAGCGACGACAACGAGCGCGAGGCAGGTGAGGGCTCGACGTGGGTTTGTTGATCGCGAGGCGGGAAACAAAAAAAATGAAAAGAAGAAGATGAGGGAGGAGAGAGACATGGGAATAAGAGATTAGGATAAAATATTATATAAAGAATATATATATATATATATATATATATATATATATATATATGACAGAGAGAGAGAGTTTGTAAAAAATCTTTTTTTAAAATATAAAAAACTAAATAAAGATATTCGTATATAATTTTTTTAATAGTTAACAGTTTATTAAACGTAAATATATTATATGTAAAATAATTGAGATTTTGGCTAATACAAAAATAGTCCAAAACACGCCCGGGTCGGGTCTAAAATCCAGTTTTAAAATACGGAAAATATACGTGTCAACCAAAACTAAAACAGGATATCCGGGTAACGAAAATGCATACCCCCAAGAACGGATGCACGCACATGCACGTAGCCATCCAAACGAGTATGTTTCACTGAACGGGACACGAACAAGATACGCGGATGCTACGACAGGGCTAGGGGTATCATGCAGGCCATGCTAGATATTTTTAAAATATTTTTCTTGACTTTAAATGTTATATAAAAATGCAGATACCAGATATAATGCCAGTATCAATATAAACAAAAATGAAAATGCACGGATCCATATAACAAGCCAGGATAAATCATAAACAGGAATCAAAACGGGTTTACAAAAAGCGGGTCGGGTCGGATGCAAATACAAATGTCAAAAACACTATTCGCACCCAAAACACAATAAATCAGGAAAATACTATAAATAAAGAAATACTTGAACTAGAACTGATATAAATGAACTAGGGTGTTAGATAAATCCAATTTAATAACAAAAGGCTTTATGTAAAATCTAATTTACAAATAACGTAGGCTTGCTATTGCTATCAATGTGTAGCAGAGCATAAGTTATTTATAGTAATAGCATAAAGTAGTATAAGTTATTTTGTGAGTTATAACATATAGGTTGAGATATGCTAAATAATGCAAAATAACGAGTGATGTAACGAATATACCCTTGTTGACTTATAATGGCCAGCTTAGATGCTTTGATGTATATGAGTGAATTGATAATTTTATTACCCCATCTTCCTACTAGACATCATATTCCTTATCCAATTCTTATTAAATGTGTATTTTAGAATGTTCTTGGTGTGAGAATAATGCTTGGGTTACGTCCCAATCACGGTCAATTGGCATTTTTAATTGTCTACACCTTTGAACATACTCATATACTCATTTACAAGTGGAATTTTTCTTTAAAAAAAGTTACCATCAATAATACTACCCAATAAATAATTCATTAGAAATAGCACAATTAAACAAAGAAAGGATTGCTGATTTTTGAGCTTTGCTTAATAAACCAAGCACCCCAGCCGATGTAGATCATCAATACATTAAACTTGCCAAATCTGTTGGAATGGGACTCCAAAAAGTCACAAATATGACGCACAACAATGACAACCAGCCATCACCATCAAATATATGACCCAAGTCGGATATAGGAAACACAAAGTGAGAAAAGTAGCACAATTATGGATATTTTAGTTATCAATGCCCCTTATCAAACATGACAGATTATCCTTTACACCGGGTGTAATACACCCGGGGCAGTGTGTGTGTTAGACAGAGAGACATAGAGACTTCAGGCAGCGCGTGGGGCCCACACTCCCATCTCTTCTCTCTCCTGCCCCGGAGTATGCGTCGAGTGCAGGGTTTAATTTTCTGTCGAACAGATAGAAAACTTAATTGGTTTTTACTATAATTACACTAAAATAGACTACAGTCTACTAAATTTAACAATAATTTCACTTAGTTTTTAATGCAATTTCTCTGATATTGGATACATTTTATTGAGTTTGCCTACACATGGACTAAATTTGACCATGATTTCATTTATTTATACTATAATTACCCCGAAATTGATTAGATTGGACATAAAGTAAACATGAAACAAAAATATGTAGAACTATTATAGAAACCAGCGCGAAGGCGATTTTCCAAATAAATCGACATTATAAAAGATCACTAAGAATATTGAATGTTTCACAAAAATATATGGCATAATTAAGGCGAGCAAAGAAAAAAGAGAAGCGTTTTCACAAGATTCACTTATTATAAAAATTGTCAGTTGCCCCCATTAACACTTGTACAAAGCTCTACAGAGACCTAGGGATCAACAAAATGTTGATAGAAAAGTTATACATGTAAACAAGGTTGAGCTCTTTTCTTTCTAGAAACTAAAATAGTAAATAAATAAAGGGTTTTTTCTATATCTCACCCCAAAACTTCAATATTTCCGAATTTCACCCCCAAAACTTAGATTTACAAATTTCATCCCCGAAACCATTAAGTTATCCAAAATTCACCCTTGGTTACTTTTAACCAGCATATTCATCTAGTTGGGTTTAGAGCGGTTAATGAGGTTTTCTTATTCCTCATTCTTATGTTGAATAGGGGCTAGAGTTTTAGATTTATCACAATTTCAAAATCAGGAATTCTCTTTGAGAGCAAAATTTAGGACATTTCATTTTCATCCAATATTTGTTCTTTAAAATTGATGAGATCAAGCTCCTTTGCCACAGCAATTACAACAACTTGAAGCAACAATACGAGTTGCAGTTATGCCTATGCAAGTGGTGGTGTAATTCAAGTACTTTGCGGCGTGGGTATCATAGGCTGGGCTTAATGATCTTGGAGAAAGAGTTGATGGCAAAATGGAGAAAATTGAAAAGAGTAATGCTTTTCATACCGGTGCGGTGGAATCCATGTAGCCTATATAGATTCCACCGCACCAGTAGGAAAAGTATTACTCAATTGAAAAACTCTTTGCAAATGTGAAGTTTCAAATTGAAGTGATTGTTATTCTTATAGCCTTAAACCTCATATGTACTTTAATTATCATGTTGTATGCAACTTATTGAAATTAATATAATTTTGGTTTGCACTGTGATGATAGCTTATAAATTGAATCTCGATTTGAATATGGATTTGCTTGGAAGCTAGAATACTGTAAATTTGTGTTTTAAAAAACAGAAATAATGAGATTTATCCATAGGATGAATTACACTAAAAATACCTTAATTACCTTTTTCAGTAAAATACATTGTAGTTTATTCTATTGCAGTAAAAACCTTGCTATTTTCGAGGGTATTTTAGTGAAAAAATCCCTTCAATTGATAGTTTAAGGTGTTTCAATGTAATAAAAAATCATCAAGGTATTTTAGTGAAAAATTGAAATAGTTAATGGTATTTTAGTGTAAGTTGCCCTTACCCATATTGCACTTATCTAAAACCTGGAAACGATCATGGTATAAATACTTGGAAGTGGAAAAGCCTGGCAAATGCTTTTTGCAAACTTGAACTAATAAGTAAAAAGGATGAGAATAATACAAGTGCCAAATTGAGAAAACCTTGTACAAAAAATCATGGTATAAATACTTGAAAGTGGATAAACCTGGCAAATGCTTCTTGCAACCTTGAACAATAAGTAAACAGGAGGAAAATAATTAGCTTAGAAAGAAAATAACACACTTATATAAGAAGCTAGCTCCATACATAATGAATATCAATCAGCAAATCCAAATATTACAACAAAAACAAATTAAAAAAATACAGACACATCCAAATTGCATATATGAAAAGAGACTATCCAAAAAGATGCAAGATATAGCATATCAATATATAAGATATCAATTCCATTGATAAGGGTAACACATCTATATAACAACCAAATCCATACATAGCACTTATCCAAATAACACCAAATTAACTAACATATCCAAGTTACAATAAACTAACACATCTAAATAACATGGTTCAAGTTTTTAATTGCCGCCCCAAAATGCTGCTGCTGCTAATAACTGCTACAAAATATTGTTGCTGCAAATAGTTGCTATAATATGCCGCCGCCGCCGCTATTAACCACTACAAAATGCTGATGTTGCTGCTTCTTGCTCCAAAATGTTGTATGCTAACAAATCCTATGTACATGAAACAACAATATATAAGATGGATGAGTAGTCCATGAGCTTGTGAAATCAACATTTGAAATATAATAAGAACTTTGCTTGGTTATAAACATTAAGTTTGTAACTTATTTTAAAATTACCTCATAGCCTCTATGGTGCTCTATTCACATGTGCTCTCCCCCCTCTAATAGGACCTCTTCCTCTAATGGAAATAATCATTCCTCTTGTAGTAGTCAGGGGTGGCCTTCCATACCTTGGTGATGAGAAAAGAAAGTCCGCTTCAAAATCATCATATGATTCTTGTACCTTTTCTTGCATTTCATCTTCAGATATTCCAGTATCTTCTTGAGTCGCATTTCTTTCCATTATCTGCACAGATTGTTACCTCATCACTTGCTCACTTCCATATGCCTCCACTCCTTGGTTCATGCCTGGTATATCTAGTCCATATCCTGAATACATTAATTACATGAGCTAATTTATATTAAATTGGCAATATTTATCTTCAAAATCATACCGGTTGATACCATGTAAGTCATAGTGGTTGACGTCCTGGAAATCATATTGGTTGATGCCCTGTAGTCCATCTTGAGGTTGAGCTATCCTTTCTTGCGTCCTAACAGAATTTGGCATGCATGCAGTCATGTGAAAATAATTAATAAAGTAGACTTGGAGTTAAGTCAATTAACTATAGAATTGGAAAGAAGTCTTTTATATCACCTTTTTTGTTTCTTTTTCTTTGTTTTACTTGTAGAAGCAATATTGAAATCAATTGTAGATGTATTGTCATCAACGGTGGATTCACGCATTTTTTTTTGATAGTGTCCCCCAAGACTTCAGGCCTATTAGTCTTTTGGATAGCATTTTCAAAATTTTTACTAAGATTATGGCTAATAGATTGGGAAAATTCCTGCATGACCTATTAAGTAAGACTCAATTTGCCTTCTTGAGAAATAAGTCCACTCGTGATTGCTTCTCAGTTGCACCTGAATTAGTTAATGCTTGTGCCAAAGTTAAATTTGAATCTGTGGTGCTTAAAATTGACTTCCACAAAGCTTTTGATTCCATGAACCGGGATTATATTCTTGATCTGCTTAAGGTTAGAGGTTTTGGTGACAAATGGATAAAATGGATTTCCATGATACTACATTAATTCTTCTAATTCACAAGTCCTTATGAATGGCAATTTGGGTAAAATCATCAAATATAGAAGAGGCTTAAAACAGGGCATCCCTTGTCTCCTCTCCTCTTCAATCTAGCAGTAGATATTGTTAGTGTTAAGCCAGCTTATAAGGCAATCAACAGTACTAACATCAAGTTCCATGTGCATAATTCTATTTGGATAATTCTCTACTCCTGTTAAAGTTAAAATCTTTGCATGGTTGTCAGCCCAAGATAGAATTCTAACTAAGGAAAATTTGATCAAGAAAGGTTGGTTTAATATTGCAGCTTGTAATTTTGATGATTGTGTGATTGAAGCTTCTAATCATCTTTTTTTTTTTGAGTGTAAAGCAGCCAAATTCATTTGGAGAGACTTGTTGAAATCTATCATTTCTTTATTGATGCTATTACCAACTGGAAAAATTCAAACATTCATTCCAATCTTAGTCATATGTGGCTTCTGCTGCTTTATTCTACTTGCTGGAATATTTGGGGTGTAAGAAATAACAAAATTTTTAATGATAAAGATTACTCCCATGTACAAGTTCTGAACAACATTCTTTATCATTTCCTTAACTGGGGGGGGGGGGGGGTTACGCCATCTATGATAAAAGATTTTACCATCAGTTCTTTTGAATTCAACAATCTAAAGGCAATGTACTCAGGGGATGTGGATGCTCTTGTTCATATGAGTTACAATCCCTTTTTAGTTTTATAAGATGGTTGTGCCATTCTTTATCAAGTGCCATGGTTTTTTTTTTCTCTGATGGTGTTGTTGGTTTGCTTTATCCCTAGACCTCCTATGCCACAGTATATATTAATCTCATCATACATAATGTTGCATTATTTGCTCCCCTTTCAGCATGACTGCTATATACTCTTCATCCTTAAGTTAAAATATGGCTTGTTTGTAAGATATCAAATGTATACCATCAACCGATAATCTATCAGAAAACGGGGAAGGTTATTACAACATAGGTTTTTGAGGGTGATCCAGCTGTTTGCTCTCTGGAACCTGTTATCCCCTGAAAGCTTTTTCCATAAAATTTACAAAACTCTCTGTTCTTGAGTTACTCTCTTCAAATTTTATGTTTGTAAGAAGCACAAACCATGCTCTGTTGGTTCTTCCTGGCTACTGGTACATACCTTTGATATGTTACGACATTTTTATATACTCCTGAGCAGGTTTCAATAGTATGGAGTTTGTCTTTAATATACATCTCCACCTGAGCAAAAAAATACATGATTGCTAGTTATGCATGAGGTATGTATAGATGCTGAATAAAAGTGGATGCCGTAAAATGGTATATTTCAGTAAATTCTTGTTAACTGAAGCTTTTAAAATGTTGTACACATTATTGGCACTTGATTTTGATTAATAGCCTAAACATTTTATTCCTTTTTTGATTGTTGAAATCTATTGGTATCACTTCTTTTATCTTGATGTGTGCATCCTCTTTCCAGTTTTTATATCCTGTTCTATGAGAGTTCTGGACTTGGGGGAATGTCCTCACCATTAAAAAAGATAATGCTGCTGCTATGATTTTCTTTGCTTTGACAAGGGCAAACCACCTTTTGTATTTTATACAGTCGTTTTTCCCTTTAAATAAAATTGTCATGGGACGGACATCCAATTGGAGACCTGCTCTTCTCATCAAAAAGGAAAAAAGAAAAAAGAAAAGTGATTGTGATAGATTCATTCACCTGAACCTTCAAGAAAAAGACCAAGAAGACAGGTGAATGGCGCAACAGTCTCAGCATGAGTATAACGGAGCCTTACCTTCTCAAATGTGCCAGGGGTATAGTTTCATGGAATTGCAATCAAATTTCTCTAAAGTACAACTATATCAACATGGTTTTCACTAAATTGAGGCAGTTCTACACCTGTGGTTTTAGTCATATTTCTTATATATCCCTTAATGAATGTGTAATATCAGATTGGAAAAACTTCTGATATTTCAACATCCATGAACTATATTTTATGCAAACCCAAAGGGATAAATGAGAAATTAAGTCGGTAGAGATCGGTGCTCTAAGATTTAGCTGTTAAGGGTTCTGCAAACTCAAGAATTATCTTTGATTATTGCTCAACAATGTTATTCTTAGTATAGGAAATGTAATTAAGTTCAGGAGCAGTGTTTGTGCCTTGATGATGTTTGCATATTGTGTTTATTTCAATTTTATCTCTATTTTGGAATGGGAGTAATTAGATGGGGAGCTAAGATATATGATTGTATGACATTTCTATAGTTCATTATCTTCTCTTTAATTACATAGGATAGGATGGAAATCAAACATTTGTTTCCAAAAATAAACATAGACAAAGAAATTATCATTATATAGGTGAAGATTTTCTAGAAGAGTTTGGAGATTTGTTTTGAGTTTTGCAAGAATGTCTGAAATTAAAATCCAAATAATCTGAAGCAATTTTAATGTATCTTAACTTATGGCCAAGCTGCAAATTAAGCAAGACATGTCGTTAAAACAGTATCACTCCAGTACTTTTTGGAACATGCATATGAAACAAAAAAAACGAGCAATTTCCAATAAATGACACATTTTCCATTCAGCAAACCCTATTTTGTTGAGGGGCATATAAGCAAGACGCCTGATGTACAATCCTATTATCAGCAAGATATTTATCGAAATAATCAGAAACATTCTTTTTCATTATCTGTACGTAGGATTTTCAACGACATGCCAAATTGGTTTTGAACTTAGGGTTTGATGGTAAAGGTTGGCGGCGGCTAGGGTTTGGTGTTGACGATGGTTCGGGTTTGGCGAAACATGGCTTGAATACCATGACAAGGAATCAAAGTTGTATCAGCCCATTTCTTCCAATGTTGCGGAGATGAACAAGCAACGTGATGTTGCGGAGATGAATAAGCAACGTGAGATGCTGAATGTTGTGCGATTTTTATCAAGTCTTCCCCCGGAGTATGAGTCCGTTCAATCTGCCATTTTAGAGAGTTCAGAGATTCCGACCTTTTATGAGGTATTCTCCAGGTTACGCCGTTCTCGTGTGTTAGATCCCTTGTCTAATGTGCGTGGTGATAGTAGCGTGAATAAGTTTGCATTAGTGACCACATCCGGCAGTACACGTAGTCGTGGTCATGGCTATTTTCGTGGTGGTAGTCGTGATGGAGGACACGGTCATGGTGGTGGTCAAGGTAGAAAGTTGTGCACACACTGTGGGAAATCGAGACATTTCTTTGACTTTTGTTGAGATCTACATCGCAGACCTTCCGCTAATCATGCATCCTCTCAGGGTGATATATTGGAGTACTCACATCCCACTGCTCCATCTGATACGGCATCTTCGGCCTCAAAGATTATATTTATTTATGAGGATAAGTATCATAAGCTCCTCTCTACTCAGCAGTCTGCTTCTGTTACCACAGTAACCCATGCTTCAGGTACTCTTATAGCTTTTAGTGCTACATGCTCTGGATCATTGATTACAATAAAATCATTGGATCATGAATGTGTACAATCGAAAAAGTCACGGGTTGACATATTCACGTCGATAAATAATGGAGAGGACGTGAATTTGAATGTCTATTGATAAATATCCATAAGAGGGAGGTAATTGGGCATATAAAAATAGTGAAATTACGGGAAAATAGGTGTACAATCGAAAGAGTCACGAGTTGACATAAAAACGACGATCAAATAATGGAGATGACGTGAATTTGAAAGTCTATTGATAAATAACCAAAGGAGGGCAGTAATAGGGCATTTAAAAATAGCGAAATTAAGAGGAAATATGTGTACGTTCGAAAGAATCATGGGTTGGCATATACACGTCGAACTAATAATAGAGAGGACTTGAACTTAAATGTCAATAGGGCGACAATTATAGTAACATAATCAGTGGATCGTGAATGAGTACAATCAAAAAGTCATGGAATGACATAGTCACGTCGATCAAATAATGGAGAGGACTTGAGCTTGAATGTCTATTCATAAATGTCTATAGGAGAAATGGATAAGAACCGAATCAATAGTAGGTGCATATTTTTTATACACACGAGTTTGAGAACATTATAGAAAGACAATAATTAAGATTGTATGTACAATAAATCACTAAAGAATAAAGGTTAAGACAGTCATAGACAAAAGAATCAATGATAGGTGCATTTGGAAATGGATTCAGAAATTTGAAAGCAGTAATAATAAGGAAATCTACTCAGAAATTTAAAATTTAGATTAAAAAATAGAATTCAGTTATTTTAAAGAACAAGACAAGTGAAAAGGCTTTAGATAACTTTATAGTGCTTTTAAAAATAGTGAAACTTAGGAAAAGTATGTGACAATCAAAAGAATCACGGGTTGACATATACCCATCGATCTAAAAATGGAGAGAATTGAACTTGAATGCCTTTAGATAAATGTTCATAAAACAACGATTATAGCAAAAAAGTTGTGGGTTCACATATTCACATCGATCAAATAATGAAGAGGATGTGGATTTGAAAGTCTATTGATGAATGTCTATTGGTGGGCTGTTATAAAAACAGAATTACAGAATCGATGATTGGTGCAAATTGTTGTAGACACGAGTTGGAGGACATTAGAAAAAGACAATAGTTAATCCCGTAGGAAGATTAAATATTGACAAGAAAACGGTTATTGAAACTGAACCATTGGATATTGAATGTGTGCAATTAAAAAGTCACGGGTTGACATATTCATATTGATCAAATAATGGAGAGGACGTGGATTTGAAAGTCTATAGATAAATGTCCATAGGAGGGTGGTAATAGTGAATTTAAAATTAGTGAATTAAGGGGAAATATGTATACAATCGAAAGAGTCACAGGTTGACACACACACGATGAAATAATAATGGAGTGGACTTGAACTTGAATGCCTTTTGATAAATGTCAATAGAACGACGGTTATAGTAACATAATCAGTGGATCATGAATGTGTACGATCAAAAAGTCGCGGGTTCACATAGTCGCGTCGATCAAATAATAGAGAGGACTTGAACTCGAATGTCTATTCATAAATGTTTATAGGAGGAACGGTTATAGGAACCAAATCAATAGTATGTGCATATTTTTTATAGACACGAGTTTGAGAACATTAGGAAAAGACTAATTAAACCTGTGTAAATTAAATCAGTAAGGAATCAAGATTAAAACGGTCTTAGAAAGGAGAATCAATGATAGGTGATATAGAAATGGATTCAGAAATTTGGAAGTAGTAATAATCCGGAAGTAGATTTGAAAATCTAAAATTTAGATTAAACAAATAGAATTATGTCATTTTAAAGAACGAGACAAGAGAAAAGCCTTAAAATAACTTTATAGTGCAATTAAAAATAGTGAAACTAAAGAAAAATGCATGTACAAACAACAAGAGTCACAGCTTGACATATACACGTCGATCTAAAAATGGAGAAGACTTAAACTTGAATGTCTTTAAATAAATGCTCATTAGACAACGATTATTGGAACAGAACCTTTGGATATGAATGTGTATAAGAGAAAAAGTCACGGGTTGACATATTCACGTCTATCAAATAATGGAGATGATGTGGATTTGAAAGACTATTGATAAATGTCTAAAGGAGGACGAATTAGTGTATTTAAAAATAGTGAAATTAAGATGAAATATGTACAATCGAAAGAGCCACAGGTTAACATATACACGTCGATGAAACAATGGAAATGACGTGGATTTAAAAGGTTATTGATAAATGTCCAAAGGAGGGCGATAATAGTGCATTTAAAAATAGTGAAATTAAGAGGAAATAAGTGTATAGTCGAAAAAGTCATGGGTTGACATACACACGTCGAACTAATAATGG
Source organism: Agapanthus africanus (assembly GCA_030015575.1). NCBI lineage: Eukaryota > Viridiplantae > Streptophyta > Magnoliopsida > Asparagales > Amaryllidaceae > Agapanthus > Agapanthus africanus. The sequence continues at coordinate 308,542,995 of CM057339.1, forward strand.
AGAGAACTTGAACTTAAATGCCTTTTTGATAAATGTCAATGGAATGACGATTATAAGAACAAAATTTCTGGATCATGAATGAGGACAATCGAAAAATCAAGGGTTGATATAGTCACGTCGATCAAATAATGGATAGGACTTGACCATAGGAGGAACGGTTATAGAAAGTGATTGATAACAGGTGCAATTTTTTTTGTAGGCATGAGTTTAAGGACATTATGAAAAGACAATAATTAAACCTGTAGGTAGATTAAATCAGTAAGGAATCAAGATTAAAAGGATCAATGATGAGTGAATATGGAAATGGATTCAGAAATTTAAAAGTATTAATAATAAGTAAATAGATTCGTAAATCTAAAATTTCGATAAATAAAAAATAGAATTAAGTCATTTCAGACAACGAGACAAGAGAAAAGGATTAAAATAACTTTATGGTGCACTTAAAATTAGTGAAACTAAGGAAAAATACGTACACAATCAATAGAGTCACGGGTTGACATATACACGTCGATCTAAAAATGGGGAGGACTTAAACTTAAATGCTTTCAGATAAATGTTCAAAAGAGAATGATTATTGGAACAGAATCATCGGATCATGAATGTGTACAATCGAAAAGGTCAAGGGTTGACATGTTCACGTCAATCAAATAATGTAAAGGACGTGGATTTGAAAGTCTATTGATAAATGTCCATAGGAGAGAGATAATAATGCATTTAAAAAATGAAATTAAAAGGAAATATGTGTACAATCGAAAGAGTCATGGGCTGACATATACATGTCGATCAAATAATGGAGAGGACATGGATTTGAAAGCCTACTGATAAATGTCCAAAAGATGGCGGTAATAGTGCATTTAAAAATAGTGAAATTAAGGGGAAATATTTGTATAATCGAAAGAGACATTGGTTGACATATACACGTCGAACTAATAATGAAAAGGACCTGAAGTTAAATGCCTTTTGATAAATTTCAATAGAATGACGGTTATAAGAACATAATCAGTGGCTCATGAATGAGTACAATCGAAAAGTCACGGGTTGAAATAGTCACGTCGATCAAATAATGGAGAGGACTTTACTTGAATGTTTATTCATAAATGTCCATATGAGAAAAGGATAAGTACTAAATCAATAGTAGGAGCATATTTTTTATGGACATGAGTTTGGGAACATTATAAAAAGAAAATAATTAAGAAAGTAGGTACATTAAATCACTAAGGAATCAGGGTCAAGATAGTCATAGACAGGAGAATCAATGATAAGTGCATTTGGAAATGGATTTAGAAATTTGAAAGTAGTAATAATAAGGAAATAGACTTAGAAATTTAAATTTAGATTAAAAAATAGATTTAGGTTAATTTAAAGAACAATACAAGTGAAAAAGCTTTTGATAACTTTATAGTGCATTTAAAAATTAGTGAAACTAAGGAAAAATACATGTACAATCAAAAGAGTCATGGGTTGACATATATACATCGATCTAAAAATAGAAAGGACTTTAACCTGAACGCCTTTAGATAAATGTTCATAAAACAACGATTATAACAACAGAACCATTGGATCATGAATGTGTACAATCGAAAAGTCATGGGTTGACATATTCACGTCGATCAAATAATAGAGATGACGTGAATTAGAAAGTTTATTTATAAATGTCCATAGAAGGGCGGATATAGAAACAATATTGCAATATCGATGGTTGGTGCAAATTGTTGTAGACACGAGTTGGAGGACATTAGAAAGACATTAGTTAATCCCGTAGGAAAATTAAATGTTCATAAGACAACGGTTATTGGAACAGAACCATTGGATCATGAGTGTGTACAATCGAAAAAGTCACGGGTTTACGTATTCACGTCGATCAAATAACGGAGAGGACATGGATTTGAAAGTCTATGGATAAATGTCCGTAGGAGGGCGGTAATAGGAACAGAATTACAGAATCGATGGTTCGTGCAAATTGTTGTAGACACGAGTTGGAGGACATCAGAAAAAAGCATTAGTTAATCCCGAAAGAAGATTAAATGTTCATAAGACAACAGATATTGGAACATTACGAAAAGACAATAATTAAACCTTATTATAGATTAAATAGGTAAGGAATCACGATTAAGACGGTCTTAGCAGGAGAATCAATGATAGGCACATATAGAAATGGATTCAGAAATTTGGAAGTAGTAATATTCCGAAAATAGATTCGAAAATCTAAAATTTAGATTAAAAAATAGAATTAAGTCATTTTAAGGAACGTGGCAAGATAAAAGGCTTAATATAATTGTATAGTGCAATTAAAAATAGTGAAACCAAGGAAAAATACGTGTACAATCAACAAGAGACGTGGTTTGATATATACACGTCGATCTTAAAATGGAGAGGAATTAAACCTGAATGCCTTTAAATAAATGTTCATTAGGCAACAGTTATTGGAACAGAACTATTAGATAATGAATGTGTACAATCGAAAAAGTCACGGGTTGACATATTCACCTCGATCAAATAACAGAGAGCACGTGGATTTGAAAGTCTATTGTTAAATGACCATAGGAGGGCAGTATATGTGCATTTAAAATAGTGAAATTAAGGGCAAATATGTACAATCGAAAGAGTCATGGGTTAACATATACACGTTGATCAAACAATGGAGAGGACATGGATTTGAAAGGCTATTGATAAATGTCCAAAGGATGGCGATAATAGTGCATTTAAAAATAGTGAAATTATGGGGAACTATATATGCAACCGAAAGAGTCAATGGTTGACATTTACACGTCAAACTGATAATAGAGAGGACTTGAACTTAAATGCCTTTTTTTGATAAATGTCAATAGAATGACGGTTATAAGAACATAATCGGTGGATTATGAATGTGGACAATCGAAAAATCACGGGTTGACATAGTCACGTCAATCAAATAATGGAGAGGACTTTAGCTGGGATGTTTATTTATAAATGTCCATAAAGGAATGGTTATAGGAAGCGAATCATTTGTAGGTGCAAATTTTTTGTAGACATGAGTTTGATGACATTATGAAAAGACAATGATTAAACATGTAGGGTGAATAAATTAGTAAAGAAACAAGATTAAGATGGTCATAGTAAAAAGAATCAATAATAGATGAACATGGAAATGGATTCAGAAATTTAGAAGTATTAATAATACGGAAATAAATTCGGAAATCTAAAATTTAGATTAAAAAAGAGATTTAAGTCATTTCGAAGAACGAAATGAGAAAATGATTAAAATAACTTTATAGGGCACTTAAAAATAGTGAAACTAAGAAAAAATACGTATAAAATCAAAAGAGTCACGGGTTGACGTATACACGTCGATTTAAAAAAGAAGAGAACTTAAACTTGAATGCCTTTAGATAAATTTTCATAAGACAACGATTATTGGAACAAAACCATTGGATCATGAATGAGTACAATCGAAAAAGTCACAGGTTGACATATTCACGTTGATCTGATAATGGAGAGGATGGGGATTTAAAAGTCTATTGATAAATATCTAAAAGATGGTGGTAATAGTGCATTTATTAAGAGTTAAATTAAAGGGAAATATGTGTACAATCGAAATATTCATGGTTTGACATATACACGTCGATCTAATAATGGAGAGGACGTGGATTTGAAAGTCTAATGATAAATGTCTAAAGGACGGTGGTAATAGTGCATTTAGAAATAGTGAAATTAAGGGGAAAATATGTGTATAATCGAAATAGTCATGGGTTGACATATACATGTCGAACTAATAATGGAGAGGACCTGAACTTATATGCTTTTTGATAAATGTCAATAGGATGACGGTTATAAAAACATAATCAGTGGCTCATGAATGAGTATAATCGAAAAGTCACGGGTCAACATAGTCACGTCGATCAAATAATGGAGAGGATTTGAGCTTGAATGTCTATTTATAAATGTTCATAAGAGAAACAAGTATAGGAAGCGAATCAATAGTCAATGCATATTTTTAGTTGACACTAGTTTGAGAACAATGCGACAAGACAATAATTAAACTTCCAGATTAAATTTGTAAGGAATCAAGATTAAGATAGTCATAGCAAAAGAATCAATGTTAGGTGCAAATGGAAATGGATTCAGAAATTTGGAAGTAATAATAATACGGAAATAGATTTAAGTCATTTTAAAGAACAAGACAAGAGAAAAGTCATAAAATAACTTTATAGTGCAATTAAAAATAGTGAAACTAAAGAAAAATACGTATATAATCAAAAGAGTCACGGGTTGATATATACACGTCGATCTAAAAATTGAGAGGACTTAAACTTGAATGTCTTTAGATAAATATTTATAAGACAACGATTATTGGAAGAGAACCATAAGATCATAAATGTCTACAATCGAAAAAGTCATGGGTTGGCATATTCACGTCGATCAAATAATGGTAATAATGCATTTAATAAAGTGAAATTAAGGGGAAATATGTGTACAATCAAAAGAGTCATGGGTTGACATATACACGATCAAATAATGGAGAGGATGTGGATTTGAAAGTCCATTGATAAATGTTCAAAAAAGGCAGTTATAGGAACAAAATTACAAAATTGATAGTTGGTGCAAATTGTTGTAGACACGAGTTGGAGGACATTAGAAAAAGACATTAGTTAATCCCATAGGAAGATTAAATTTTGATAACATAACAACTATTAGAATATAACCATTTGATCATGAATGTGTACAATGGAAAAGTCACGGGCTGACATATTCACGTCGATCAAATAATAGAGAGGACATAGATTTGAAAGTCTATTGATAAATGTTCATAAGAGGGTGGTAATAGTGCATTTAAAAATAGTGATATTAAAGGGAAATATGTGTACAATCGAAAAGGTCACGGGCTGATATATACACGTCAATTAAATAATAGAAAGGACGTGGATTTGAAAGTCTATTGATAAATGTTCATAGGAGGGCGGTAATTGTGCATTTAAAAATAGTGAAAGGAAAAATATGTGTACAATCGAAAGATTCATGGGTTGACATATACACGTCGAACTAATAATGGAGAAGACCTGAACTTAAATGCCATTTGTTAAATGTCAATAGGATGACGATTATAGGAACATAATCAGTGGATCATGAATGAGTACAATCGAAAAGACACGGGTTGACAGTCACGTCGATCAAATAATGGAGAGGACTTGAGCTTGAATATCTATTCATAAATATCCATATGAGAAACGGATAAGAACCAAATCAATAGTAGATGCATATTTTTTATGGACACGAGTTTGAGAACATTATAAAAGACAATAATTAGGCCTGTAGATATATTAAATCACTAAGGAATCAGGATTGCGACAGTCATGGACTGGCAAATCAATGATATAAGCATTTGGAAATGGATTCAGAAATTTGAAAGCAGTAATAATAAGGAAATATACTCAGAAATTTAAAATTTAGATTAAAAAATAGATTTAGGTCAATTTAAAGTACAAGACAAATGAAAAGGCTTTAGATAACTTTATAGTGCATTTAAAAATAGTGAAACCAAGGAAAAATACGTGTACAATTAAAAGAGTCGCATGTTGACATATACACGTTGATCTTAAAATGGAAAGAATTTGAACTAGAATGCCTTTAGATAAATGTTCATAAAACAGCGATTAAAGCAATAGAACCATTGGATCATGAACGTGTACAATCAAAAAGTCACGAGTTCATATATTCACGTTGATCAAATAATGGATAGGGCGTGGATTTGAAAGTTTATTGATAAATGTCCATAGAAGGACGAATATAGGAAAAGAATTACAGAATCGACCGTTGGTGCAAATTGTTTTGGACACGAGCTGGAGGACATTAGAAAAAGGAATTAGTTAATCCCGTAGGAAGATTAAATGTTTATAAGACAGTGGTTACTATAACAGAACCACTGGATCATGAATATATAAAATTAAAAAGTCACGGGTTGACATATTCACGTTGATCAAATAATGGAAAGGATATGTATTTGAAAGTCTATTGATAAATGTTCATAAGATGGCAGTAATAGTGCATTTAAAAATAGTGAAATTAAGGGGAAATACGTCTACAATCGAAAAGTTCATGCGCTAACATATACATGTCGATTAAATAATGGGGAGGACGTGGATTTGAAAGTCCATTGATAAATGTCCATAGGATGGTGGTAATAGTGCATTTAAAAATAGAGAAATTAAGGAAAAATATGTGTACAATCGAAAGAGTCGTGGGTTGACATACACACGTTAAACAAATAATGGAGAGGACTTGAACTTGAATGCCTTTTGATAAATGAAAATAGGACGACGGTTATAGGAACATGATTAGTGATCATGAATGTGTACAACTGAAAAGTCACGGGTTGACATAGTACCGTCGATCAAATAATGGAGAGGACTTGAGCTTGAATGTCTATTCATAAATGTCCATAGGAGGAACGGTTATAGGAACTGAATTAATAGTATGTGCATATTTTTTATAGACACGAGTACGGGTACATTATGAAAAGACAATAATTAAACATGTAGGTAGATTATATCAGTAAAGAATCAAGATTAAGAGTAAAACCCATAGGCTACAAATGGATCTTCAAAAAGAAGATTGGTGCAGATAGACAGGCTAAAACCTATAAATCTAGACTTGTAGCAAAAGGTTTTCGTCTAAGACTTGGCTTGGACTATGATAAAATCTTTTCTCCAGAGGCTATGCTTAAATCCATCCGGATCATACTTGCCATTGCTGCCTTCCATGATTATGAAATTTGGCATATGGACGTAAAGACCACTTTTCTAAATGGAAGTTTGGAAGAGTGAGTTTATATGGATCAGCCAGAGGGCTTCATAGAGAGTGAGAGCAGCGGAAGAGTGTGCAAGTTGCTTAAATCCATTTATGGATTAAAGCAGGTATCGCGGAGTTAGAACATTTGTTTTGATGAGATGGTCAAAGAATTTGACTTTATCAAAAATATAGATGAACTATATATTTATAAGAAAATTGTAGCAAGAATTATGGTATTCCTCGCTTTGTATGTGGATAACATTCTCTTGATAGGAGATAAAATTCTCTTGATAGGAAATGACATTCCTAAGCTACAATCGGTCAAAAGTTTCTTGTCACAGAAGTACTCCATGAAAGATCTGGATGATGCTTCCTACATTCTAAGGATCGAGATCTATCGTGATAGATCTGAGAGGATGTTGGGACTTTCACATTCCAGGTACATTGACACCATACTGAAGAGATTTAGTATGAAAGATTCCAAGCACGGTAATTTACCCGCTTGTCATGGAATCACCTCTCCAAAGTGATGTCTCCCAAGACTGATTTGGAGAGAGATCGCATGAGTATTATACCCTACACTTCAGCGGTAGGATCTATAATATATGCGATGTTATGTACCAGACCGGATGTAGCTTATGCATTCAGCACGGTAAGAAGGTATCAGTCAAACCCGGGGAGAAGCACTGGTTAGCAGTAAAGGACATTCTCAAGTACATGAGAAGGACTAAGGAGATGTTCTTGGTATATGGCAGTAAAGACCTCCAGATTGAGGCCTTCGTTGACTCCAGCTTTCAAAGTGACAAAGATGACTCCAAATCCATGTCGGATTATGTATTCACCCTCAATGGAGGGACAGTCTGTTAGAAGAGTTCCAAACAGGACACCGTAGCCGACTTAACAATGGAGGAAAAGTATATCGTTGCTTGTGACACCGCATAAGAAGCTGTCTGGATGAGAAAGTTCATTTCAGAACTTCAAGTGGTTCAGTCCATTGTTGACCCAATACCTTTGTATTGTGACAACAACGGGGCTATTGTTTTAGCAAACCATGGTCCCATCAGAGATCTAGACACATCTTGAGGTAGTATCACATGATCAGGGGAGCTCGTGGATCGCCAGGAGATCGAGGTGCAGAGAGAAGACATGAAGGACGACACTGCAGATCCACTCACAAATGCCATCCCTCAGACACAGTTCGAGAGGTTATTCGAGATGATAGGTCTGCGATACGCCAATACATGTCCTTAGTGCAAGTGGGAATTGTTAGGTATATATGCCGTAGATGCTATTATTGTATGGTACAGGATTGTATATTATATTTTGGGAGCTTGGGATGTATATGTATAAGACAGTCTTGCTCAATATGATAGTTTGCTATCTTGTTTGTATCCATCTTAACATGTGTATATGTTCTTTTTATATATCGTTAATACATGTTGATAGAGCCCTTAGGATGTTTGCTTGACTACCATCGTTATGATAGAAATCATACTTGTGGGAGCTGGGTAGTTTATAAGCACATCCTTGAAATTGTCCCTAGTCGTAGGATTATTGAGACTGGGCATCGATACTCCAGAGTAGACTAGTGTATATGTTTCTTATCCTGTCATGAGAGATAGCCGGTCCCGCAGCCATTGGTATACGGTACTAAAGAGAGTATACATGTGCTCATTAGGTTATGAGTTACACTGGACGTACTTGCTAGGAACTGCTAGTTAGTATTATACCTATCGTCGGATAGCAATTCTCTGGTGACATAAGTACAACTTAGTCCAATGACTTGACATCACCATTAGTCTCGAGTGTGTTCTCACTTTACTTAGATTACTACCCTACCACGACTTTAAAGAGTCGTTCAAACCGGTAGTAGTTGGGTGCATTCCAAAGCACTTGGTGGTAGTAGGTGATAGAAGGGATTCGTTTCTCCTGGTATAGGGAGTTGATATCGCGCTGTGTATGGTTGGCCGATACTACAGATCCCTAGCCAGGACAAGTGAGATTTATTGGTAGATACACTAGTAGTTTCTTAAGTTATATTAGGTTCCACACCGACATGATTTGTCACGCTAATAAAAGTCAGATGTTTACCACCCCTAGGCCCGATATGCGATACTCTTTGTCACTCCCCGCTTCCCAGAGTGCGCTAAGATCAGCACGTGACAGAGCCAACCATGCTACGTATGGCTAGGAAACATCCCTCCACAGTCACATCACGGCTGTCTATAAGATATCAAGAACAGTAGAAATAAATAATCTATCTAGTACATGTCCATCTGCCAGAATAAAGATTCAAGAAATAATATGCGGAAGCAATAAAATCCAAATAATAATAACATCTGGAAAGTACGTCCTAAATACGGGCTCATATCAGGAAATGAAAGTACGGAAATAAAACTAAACTAAGCTAGATACTAACAGGATCCTCACTGCTCGGCCTGACGGCTGAAATACTCCCGATCAGCCTGCGAAAGAGATAAAGAATCCGGGCCATGCAAAACCCAGACGTCAGTGCGTCATAATATCAAACAATAAAATATAATCAGGAGGCAACAAGATATGCAGGCATGAGTATGAACAGTAATAAGGGTATAACAGTAACACAAATATAGAACAGTGAAGTGTATAAGCACACGTGACGTACGGTGAGTAATCTGAACTAAACTACTGGGTTAATTACTCTCAAGTCTTTGAAATCAATTTAATGAATCGTTGATGTAACTCAATAGTATCCCGTGCATTCCCGGGACAACGGTCCAGATTCTCGGGCTGAAACCGAGACGTGCCGCTAAGCACAAAACAGGAAACATGTACAGATGAATGATGTCAGCAGCATTATCCCAGGACTGGCCTAGCCCCCAAAGTGATCAGTATAAGCGTCGAACTGTTGAGTTACAAGTCAAGTTTCATCATTGATTTCCCCTTACCCTCAAAACTGAGCATCGCTTCCGATCGTGATACCCGATTCTTATCGCACTTCTGGAGGAGTTTACAGGAAAGTTTTGGGACACGATTGAAGTTTAGCACCACTTATCATCCTTAAACCGATGGCCAGTCGGAGAGAACGATCTAAACTCTTGAAGGCATGTTGAGAGCTTGCATGTTAGACTTCAAGGGTTCATGGGAGGATCATCTACACTTGGTGGAGTTTTCGTACAATAACAGCTTTCAGGCGATTATTCAGATGGCTCCATTCGAAGCATTGTATGGGCGCAAGTGTCGTTCACCTGTTTGTTGGAACGCTGTTAGAGAACGAAGATTGTTGGGACCGGATTTGATCGTGCAAACAGTAGAGAATGTTAATACTATCCGGAATCACATGAAGGTAGCGCAGGATCGACAGAAGAGTTAGGCCGCCACATCGAGAAGACCTCTAGAATTTTCTGTTGGTGATCTTGTATTCTTTAAGATATCACCGACTAGAGGAGTGATTCATTTGGGAGTCGAGACAAGCTTAGTCCTCGATTCGTGGGGCCTTTCGAGATTATGGAGCGTGTTGGAGAAGTGGCTTATCGATTGGCGTTACCACCATCTTTGGCGAATGTTCATGATGTGTTTCATGTATTTTAACTCCGTAAGTATGTTCGAGATGAGACGCACGTGCTAGATCATTCGGAGCTGACTGTAAGGGAGGATTTGACCTTTGAGGAACGACCGATATCGATTGTTGATCGAAGAGAAAAGGTCCTCAAGAATAAGGTTATCCCGCTCGTACTTGTTTCATGGGGGAATCGCTCGCACAGAGAATCGACTTGGGAACGAGAAGACGAGATTCGACAGAAGTTTCCAGATCTCTTCCTGTAGTTTCATGTTTGTTTATCTTTTCTTGTTTTGGGAATTTCGAGGTCGAAATTCTTTTTGTAGTTGGGTATAATGTAACACCCTAGTTCATTTATACCAGTTCTATTTTGGGTATTTCTTTATTTATGGTTATTTCTTGATTTATTGTGTTTTAGATGCGAATAGTGTAATTGGCATCCGTATTGCATCCGACCCGACTAGCTTGCTAGAAACCAGTTTTGATTCCTGTTTATCTTTTATCCCGGCTTGTTACATGGATCTGTGCACTTTCATATTTTATACTGCATACTGGCATTTTATCTGGCATCTGCATTTTAATATAACATTTAAAGTCGAATAAAATATTTTAAAATTATCTAGTATGGCCTGCATGATACCCCTAACCCTGTCGTAGTATCTGCGCATCTTGTTCTCGTCCCGTTCAGTGAAACAGACTCGTTTGGATAGCTATGTGCACGCTACGTGTATCTATTCTTGGGGGTATGATTTTTCGTGACCCGGATATCCTACTTTGGTTTCAGTTGGTATGTATATTATCCGTATTTTAAAACTATATTTTTAGATCCGACCTGGGCGTGTTTTGGACTATTTTTGTATTAGCCAAAAACTCAAAATTTACTAATATTATATTTGTAAATAATTCTAACCGTTTAAAATTTTTATTTAACTAAAAAGATTTTTTTAAAAAAATCTAATTAACAGAAACTCTCTCGGTCTCTCTCCTCTCTCTCTCTCTCTTTCACTATAATTATATATTTTTTTAACCTCAAAATTTTTCACAAACCCATTTTAAACTCACGTCTTGTAACAACCGAGTTCAATTATACCAATTCCATTTCCCGTATTTATTTATCTATGGTATTTTATTGATTTATCGTGTTTGGGTGCGAATGGTATTTTACATTGCATTCGACCCGACCCGCTTGCTTGAACCTGTTTGATTCTTATTTATAGATTACCTTGACTTGTTGCATGGACACGTGCATCTCATGATTAGTGGCATTTTACCTGGCATTGCATCTTTTACCATATAACATTTTAGGTCATGTAAAATAATTTAAAATTGCATTTCATAGCCTGCATGATACCCCTAACCCCGTGGTAGCGTCCGCGCATCTTGTTCTCGTTCCGTTCAGTGAAACAGACGTGTTTGGATGGCTACGCGCACGTACGTGCATCCGTTCTTGGGGGTATGCATTTTCTTTAACTGAGCATTCATTTTGAAATTTGGAAGTCACAAATATTTTTCATATTTTAAATCTGAATTTTTAGACCCGACCCGGGCGTGTTTTGGAGTAAGTTTGTATTTGCCAAAATCTCAAAACGTACTAATATTATATTAATATATTTCTAAACTATAATTATATATAACTGTTTACCTAACGAATATATATATTCAAATAGATTTTTTTAAATCAAATCTTACAGGTCTCTCTCTCTCTCTCTTTTATATAATATTAATTATTATAAACTTTTATTTAACCACTTCCTCTGCTACGTCTCTCTCTCTTCTCTCTCTCTCTCTCTTCCTCTCTCTCTCCACTCGCGATCACTATTCCTCGTGATCCCGTCACCCCCTTCTTCCCCTACGCTCACCTCCCTTCTTTCTTTCCCTTTCTTTATATTCTGTCGCCTCCACGAGAAAAGGAAACCCTAGCCAACACCCTCACACTGCACCTCGTCGCCGCTGACCCTTCGCCATCGCCACCACCGACGACGACGTCGCTCACCTCACCTCTCTCTCTCCTCGATCTGCTCATCTTCTTTTCATTTTTCCCGCTTTAGTCCTCCTTCTCGCGAGCAAGAACCCACGCTCTGTGCTCGCCCGACGCCGCCAATCACCTCGTCGGCCTCGTCACCTCCATCTTCTCTTCTTTCTTCCCTCTCCCCTCTCTTCTTCTCCAGAGAACTCAAGCTTCATACCCTCTCTGCGCGAGATCCCTGCAACCCGACGAACTTGCGAACCCAACCCTAGCTTCTGCCGGCGACCATGTCGTCGCCGCCTCGTCTCCCCTCTCCTCCTCTCCTCCCTCGAGCATCTTTCTTCTTTCCCCAGCCAACCATTCCCTGCACACCAAGATCCCAACACCCTAGCGGACCTCCCAACAGAGTGATGCCTGGATTGACCATTCTAGGAATTTCTTGATGATCAACCTCATGGGCATTTTCTATTTCTTCCTGTTTGGATTTTGAACTTCTCTTGACTGTTGTGTATCTTGGAACTATTTTCATTTGAAATATACCACGCTGTACTCATGTGTATAATGCAACAATCTTTGGTAGCCCCATGCATTTCATCTCCTTAACATTGTTGTCAGTATAATTATTTTTTATGTGAACAAAAATTCTGTTAGATCAGAATATTTCTTGCTGAATTTATGGCACCATTTCCAGGGAAACTCAGTAGTCGTATCCATTTACGTGGACGACGAACCCACTAACATCATTAATCTTGGATTCTTTATCTGAGTATTTGGAACAATCCATATCCACAATTTGCGTTATGATAAGAAAATAGTTTCATTTGCACATGCTGCACGTGGTGCCGTAACTGCCTTGTCTTTCAGCACCGATCACCGGAATCTGGTCGTGACGTCGACGATCCCGACGACCCAGCTAGCGTACCTGACCCATGTGATCACCTTATGCGTTGTTTGGATCCGTTCCGTGTACCGTGCGCGCGTCGAGATTTTTCCCGCCGACGTGTGACGTTCCGTATACCCATTTCTTGATCTGTCGAGGCAAGTAAAACTTGCTACATGCTATTTATATTATTTCATATTTATTTAGATATATATTAAGCATGAAGTTTGAATTTAGTGCCCTATATTACATTTTTCCATTCGATGTCCGTTTATATCATTTTTTAGAGTTAATTATGAAAACATACCTGGTTGCATGTTAGATTACAATATTTTGTGCCCACGTCCATATTTATATCATAGTGCTTGATTGCATAGCCCATAGTACCATTTAAATAGTTTATAACCTTTCGAAGACCCGTTTGCGTCCATCACGTCTAGTATACATATTATTGCATCCATAGATCACTTGAATGTATAACATTGAAATATTAACATTCCACATTTGATAATTTGTAGTTTAATTAGTATTGGAACTTTAACTTTAACCCTAATCATAACTGTGCATCTATATCTGTACCTGATTGCATATCACATTACAATGTTCCATTAGTACCCCATGCTTGTTTTGTATACCCATGCTTATGTTAGTTTGATTATAAGCACCCACATGACATTTTGTGCACCCCTGACATGACTTGTTACACCTACTACTTGATATGACCTGGTACCGTGCACCTCTTGACATGACATGATACCTATATACTACCTGACTTGACCTGATATACTATGGCTTTACCTGTTACCTGATCTTGTTACTAATGCCAACAAACCTGACCTGTAGTCCCTACGGACATTTCCTGTTGTCTATCCAGACAAACCTTTACCTGCTGATCCTGTGTTGGCATTAGCTCTAGATTTATCAATATTTGACTTGAATACACAACTTGGGGGTATGGGGAAATCAATGATGAAACCTGACTTGTAACTCGACAGTTCGATACATTTACTGATCAGTTTTAGAGGCTAGGCCAGCCTTGGGATGCTGCTGCTGACATCATCCATCGTTATCCACTACCTTTTAGAGGCTAGGCCAGCCTTGGGATGATGATGTTGACATCATTCATCGTTACCCCTTTTCCTTTTAGTGCCTAGCGGCATGTCTCGGTTTCAGCCCGAGAATCTTCACCGTGATCCCGGGCACGCATGGGATACTATTGAGTTACATCGATGATTCATCAAATTGATTTCAAAGACTTGAGAGCAGTTAACCCAATAGACCAGTCTAGATTACTCACTACACATTACCCTCACTGTTCTCATTTACATTACTGTTATACCTGTTTTACTGTTCATACACATACATGTATGTCTTGCTACCTCTGTTTAATTTATTGCTTGATATTATGACGCACTGACGTCTGGGTTTTGCACGGCCCAGATCCTCTACCTTTGTTGCAGATTGATCAGGAGTACTGCCGCTGTTAGACCGAGCGGTGAGGATTCTGTTGTTATCCAGTTTTACTTTCTAGGTGTTTTATTTATTGGACCTTTTGCTTCCGCATATTATATTATTTCTTGACTCATTTATTCTGGCTCATGGACATGTACTAGATAGTTTAGTTTACTTTCCAGTTCTTGATATCTCTACAGCCGTAATGTGACTGTGGAAGGATATTTCCTATCCTCAGGTAGCATGGTTGGCTATGTCACGTGCCTATCTTAGCGTACTCTGGGAAGTGGGGCGTGACATGGTTCTTTTGGTATCAGAGCCATAGGATATAGGTTAATCGAGTTCGATTCTTTTGTAGTTGGGTATTGGACCTAATATACGAATCAGAATACTCGTGATTAGGAACATGTCCTGCCACCTTGTGATCTTGATTCTTGAATCATATCCTTCTCTTGATCCTTGTCTTGACGATATGCAAACGACTTTGCATCTCGACTTGAAATCTTTGAGTTCCCTATTGTTTCTCCCTGTTCTTTGATTCTGATACTGTGATTTGGGTGACTTGAGTGGAGTTATGTAATTATACCCATGAACTGCAGCATGGTTACAATGCGGTACTCTGTTTAAGTAACTTGGAGTCCTGGTCTTGATTCACTTCCTTGTTCCATGGTCGTTGTATTGCCTTGTTTCTCTTGCTTTCCGGTTCACGTTTTATCGTAAGCTTGAATCCTGCTTACCGTGCTTATCTTCTTCAGTGTTTGGCTTCAAGTGAAATCGTTTCAGGTATTCTACTTGATCATGTCTTTCCCGCATTAGAATTATTCAATTCTGGTGCATTCCTTTGTTTGTTGTTGTCTTGGGAATGGATTTTCTCGGCACTGTGCTCACATTGATTGTAGGACAAAGGAAGTGATTTTCCAGATTCCCAGACATCCAGAGTTTATCTTTGCTGGAGGAAGCAGATCTGTCGGGCCAGTCGAGTTTAGGGCTAGGCCGACAAACAATGTTCTTTCATCAGTGGAAGTTGATAAGGAAGAAGCGCCGGCTGTAGTTCGAGAGTTCATGGACGTGTTCGAGGACATCTCGGGTTTACCGCAAAATGAGATGTGGAGTTCGTGATTGATCTTGTTCCTGGTGCAGCGCCAATCTTAAAGGCGTGTTATCCAATGGCACCGGTGGAGTTGGAAGAAGTCAAGAAGCAGATTGCTGAATTACTTGAGAAGAGTTAGATTCACAGCAGTAACTCACCTTAGGGAGCTCCAGTTCTTCTAGTAGAGAAGATGATGTCACAAGGAGGATGTGCATCGATTATCGAGAATTAAACCGGGTGACTATTAAGAACAAGTACCCGATCCCTCGCATTGGCGAATTGTTTGAGCAGCTTAGTGGCGCGAGGGTATTCTCGAAGCTGGATTTGCGATCCGGATATCATCAGGTCCGAGTTAAATCGGAAGATATTTGCGAGACTGCGTTCCGAACTCGGTATGGACATTACCAGTGTTTAGTGATGCCATTCGGAGTCGCGAATGCACCGGCGATATTTATGGACTTGATGAACCGAATCTTTTCACCGTTCTTGGACCAGTTTATAGTGGTGTTCGTTGATGATATTCTGGTCTACTCAAAGGAGTATTGAAGAGCATGCAAAGCATTTGAAGATCGCACTACAGACATTAAGGCAAGAAATATTGTATGCAAAGATGAGCAAGTGCGAGTTTTGGGCTGGAAGAAGTGAAGTTTTTGGGGCATGTCGTGTCTGGAGATGGAATCGCCGTTGATCCCGAAAAGACTTCAGCAGTTCGAGATTGGCCGATTCCGAAGAATGTTGCAGGAATCATGAGCTTTCTTAAACTTGCCGGGTATTACGGAAGGTTCGTGAAGAACTTTGCTCATCTAGCGGAGCCTTTGACCAAGTTTACGCGGAAAGGAAGTACCATTTGTGTGGACGGATAAGTGTGCATCAGATTTTGAGGCGCTGAAGCAAAGGTTGATAACCGCTCTTGTTTTAACTGTGCCAGACAGTTCTGGAGGATTGGTGATTCACAGCAACGCATCTGGGAAAGGATTGGGACGTGTTTTGATGCAGCATGGGAAGGTTATAGCGTACGCATCGAGACAGTTGAAGACCTATGAGAAGAATTACCCAACTCATGATTTGGAGCTAGCAGCTGTGATTTTCGTTTTGAAGATTTGGAGACACTACGTATTGGGCGAAAAGGTCGAAGTATACACAAAATCCTAAAGTACGTGTTCACACAGAAAGAGCTTAATATGAGGCAGCGTAGATGGTTGGAGCTGATGGCTGACTACGATCTTGATCTTAAGTACCATCCGGGGAAAGTTAATGTAGTGCCGGATGCGCTTAGTCGGTTGCCAGCAATTCAGATGTTGACTGCACAGAGGAACTTATTGAAGACTTTCGAAGATTTGATTTAGAGGTTGAGCTACCGCATTCTTCGGGACAGTTGATGCAGCTTCAAGTACATTCGTCGTTGATCGAGAATATTAAAGCAGCGCAATTGCAGAACCCAAGATTTCAGAAGTTTCGAGAACAGGTTGAAGCTGGACTTCGAACAGACTTACTGATCCATGAAGATGGTTCGTTGCGTTATGGTAGCCGTTGTGTGTGCCAAAGGAGACATTTGCGAAGAACTTACGAAGGAAGCGCACAGTTCCATATATTCCGTACATCCAGGAGGCACGAAGATGTACCGAGATCTACAACAGCATTTCTGGTGGAAAGGCATAAAACGGGAGATTGCCCGCTTTGTAGCAAAGTGCTTGGTGTGTCAGCAAGTCAAGGCTGAACATCAAAGAGTTGCTGGTTTGTTGCAACCACTTCCGATTCCTCAGTGGAAGTGGGAACATATAACCATGGATTTCGTGACGGCTTTACCAAAAGGCAACAATGCAGTTTGGATGATTGTTGATCGATTGTCCAAGGTAGCTCATTTCATACCATTTCGAGTTGGTCAATCAACAGAAGCTTTGGCAGAATGGTACATGCAGGAGATTGTAAGATTGCATGAAGTACCGGTGAGCATCGTGTCCGACCGTGACACTCGTTTCTTATCACACTTTTGGAGGAGCTTACAGGAAAGTTTGGGGACTCGTTTGAAGTTTAGCACGCTTATCATCCTCAAACAGATGGCCAGTCGGAGAGAACGATCCAAACTCTTGAAGACATGTCGAGAGCTTGCATGTTAGACTTCAAGGGTTCATGGGAGGATCATCTACATTTAGTGGAGTTTTCTTACAACAACAGTTTCCAGGAGACTATTCAGATGGCTCCATTCGAAGCTTTATATGGTCGCAGGTGTCGTTCACCTGTTTGTTGGGACGATGTCGGTGAACGAAGATTGTTGGGACCAGATTTGTTTGTGCAGACAGTTGAGAAGGTTAACACTATCCGGAACCATATGAAAGCAGCACAAGACCGACAGAAGAATTGGGCAGATACGTCGAGAAGACCTCTAGAGTTCGCCATGGGTGATTTGGTATTCTTGAAGATATCACCAACTAGAGGGGTGATTCGTTTCGGAAGTCGAGGAAAGCTTAGTCCTCGATTCGTAAGACCTTTCGAGATTATGGATCATGTTGGAGAAGTGGCTTATCGATTGGGGTTACCACCATCTTTGGCGAATGTTCATGACGCGTTTCATGCATCTTAACTCCATAAGTATGTTCGAGATGAGACGCACGTACTAGATCATTCGGAGCTGACTGTAAGGAAGGATTTGACCTTTGAGGAACGACCGGTGTCGATTATGGATCGAAGGAAAAGGTTCTTAAGAACAAGGTTATCCCTCTTGTAATTATTTCTTGGGGAAATCGCTCGCGTGGAGAATCAACTTGGGAACGAGAAGATGACATCCGGCAGAAGTTTCCACATCTATTCTTGTAGTTTCTTGATTGTTTCTTGTTC
Organism: Agapanthus africanus; assembly: GCA_030015575.1. NCBI lineage: Eukaryota > Viridiplantae > Streptophyta > Magnoliopsida > Asparagales > Amaryllidaceae > Agapanthus > Agapanthus africanus. The sequence continues at coordinate 308,561,521 of CM057339.1, forward strand.
TTGGAATTTCGAGGACGAAATTCTTTTGTAGTTGGGTATAATGTAACAACCGAGTTCATTTATACCAATTCCAATTCCCGTATTTATTTATCTGTGGTATTTTATTGATTTATCATGTTTGGGTGCGAATGGTATTTTACATTTTACATTGCATTCGACCCAACCCGCTTTCTTGAACCTGTTTGATTCTTATTTATAGATTACCTTGACTTGCTGCATGGACACGTGCATCTCATGATTAGTACATACTGGCATTTTACCTGGCATTGCATATTTTACCATATAACATTTTAGGTCATGTAAAATAATTTAAAATTGCATTTCATATCCTGCATGATACCCCTAACCCCGTGGTAGCGTCCACGCATCTTGTTTTCGTCCCGTTCAGTGAAACAGACATGTTTGGATGGCTACGCGCACGTACGTGCATCCGTTCTTGGGGGTATGCATTTTCTTTAACTGAGCATTCATTTTGAAATTTGGAAGTCGCATATATTTTTCATATTTTAAATCTGAATTTTTAGACCCGACCCGGGCGTGTTTTGGAATAAGTTTGTATTTGCCAAAATCTCAAAACATACTAATATTATATTAATATATTTCTAAACTATAATTATATATAATTGTTTACCTAACGAATATATATATTCAAATAGATTTTTTAAAATCAAATCTTACAGATCTCTCTCTTTCTCTCTCTCTTTTATATAATATTAATTATTATAAACTTTTATTTAACCACTTCCTCTGCTACGTCTCTCTCTCTTTTCCTCTCCCTCTCTCCTCTCGCGATCACTATTCCTCGTGATCCCGTCACCTCTCTTCTTCCCCTACGCTCACCTCCCTTCTTTCTTTCCCCTTCTTTATATTCTGTCGCCTCCACGAGAAAAGGAAACCCTAGCCAACACCCTCGCACTGCACCTCGTCGCCGCTGACCCTTCGCCGTCGCCACCACCGACGACGACATCGCTCACCTCACCTCTCTCTCTCCTCGATCTGCTCATCTTCTTTTCATTTTCCCCGCTTTAGTCCTCCTTCTCGCGAGCAAGAACCCACGCCCTGTGCTCGCCCGACGCCGCCGATCACCTCGTCGGCCTCATCACCTCCATCTTCTCTTCTTTCTTCCCTCTCTCCTCTCTTCTTCTCCAGAGAACTCGAGCTTCATACCCTCTCTGCGCGAGATCCCTGCAACCCGACGAACTCGCGAACCCTAACCCTAGCTTCTGCCGGCGACCACGTCGTCGTCGCCTTGTCTCCCCTCTCCTCCTCTCCTCCCTCGATCATCTCTCTTCTTTCCCCGGCCAACCATTCCCTGCACACCAAGATCCCTACACCCTAGCGGACCTCCCAACAGAGTGATGCCTGGATTGACCATTCTAGGAATTTCTTGATGATCAACCTCATGGGCCTTTTCTATTTCTTCCTGTTTGGATTTTGAACTTCTCTTGACTGTTGTGTATCTTGGAACTATTTTCATTTGAAATATACCATGCTGTACTCATGTGTATAATGCAACAATCTTTGGTAGCCCCATGTATTTCATCAACTTAACATTGTTGTCAGTATAATTATTTTTTATGTAAACAAAAATTCTGTTAGATCAGAATATTTCTTGCTGAATTTGTGGCACCATTTCTAGGGTAACTCAGTAGTCGTATCCATTTACGTGGACGACGAACCCACTAACATCATTAATCTTGGATTCTTTATCTGAATATTTGGAATAATCCATATCCACAATTTGCGTTATGATGAGAAGATAGTTTCATTTGCACATGCTGCACGTAGTGCCGTAACTGCCTTGTCTTTCAGCACCGATCACCGGAATCCGGTCGTGACGTCGACGATCCCGACGACCCAGCGAGCATACCTAACCCGTGTGATCACCTTGTGCGTTGTTTGGATCCGTTCCGTGTACCGTGCGCGCGTCGCGACTTTTCCCACCGACGTGTGACATTCCGTATACCCGTTTCTTGATCTGTCGAGGCAAGTAAAACTTGCTACATGCTATTTATATTATTTCATATTTATTTAGATATATATTAAGCATGAAGTTTGAATTTAGTGCCCTATATTACATTTTACCATTCGATGTCCGTTTATATCATTTTTTAGAGTTAATTATGAAAACATACCTGGTTGCATGTTAGATTACAATATTTTGTGCCCACGTCCATATTTATATCATAGTGCTTGATTGCATAGCCCATAGTACCATTTAAATAGTTTATAACCTTTCCAACACCCGTTTGCATCCATCTCGTCTAGTATACATATTATTGCATCCATAGATCACTTGAATGTATAACATTGAAATATTAACATTCCACATTTGATAAATTGTAGTTTAATTAGGATTGGAACTTTAACTTTAACCCTAATCATAACTGTGCATCTATATCTGTACCTGATTGCATATCACATTACAATGTTCCATTAGTACCCCCCATGCTTGTTTTGTATACCCATGCTTATGTTAGTTTGATTATGAGCACCCACATGACATTTTGTGCACCCCTGACATGACTTGTTACACCTACTACTTGACACGACCTGGTACCGTGCATAACTTGACATGACATGATACCTATATACTACCTGACTTAACCTGATGTACCATGGCTTTACCTGTTACCCGATCTTGTTACTAATGCCAACAAACCTGACCTGTAGTCCCTACGGACATTTCCTGTTGTCTATCCAGACAAACCTTTACCTGCTGATCCTGTGTTGGCATTAGCTCTAGATTTATCAATACTTGACTTGAATACACAACTTGGGTGTATGGGGAAATCAATGATGAAACCTGACTTGTAACTCGACAGTTCGATACATTTACTGATCAGTTTTAGAGGCTAGGCCAGCTTTGGGATGATGCTGCTGACATCATCCATCATTACCCACTACCTTTTAGAGGCTAGGCCAGCCTTGGGATGATGCTGTTGAAATCATTCATCGTTACCCCTTTTCCTTTTAGTGCCTAGCGGCATGTCTCGGTTTCAGCCCGAGAATCTTCACCGTGATCCCGGGCACGCACGGGATACTATTGAGTTACATCGATGATTCATCAAATTGATTTCAAAGACTTGAGAGAAGTTAACCCAATAGACCAGTCTAGATTACTCACTACACAGTACCCTCACTGTTCTCATTTACATTACTGTTGTACCTGTTTTATTGTTCATACACATACCTGTATGTCTTGCTACCTCTGTTTAATTTATTGCTTGATATTATGACGCACTGACGTCTGGGTTTTGCATGGCCCAGATCCTCTATCTTTGTTACAGATTGATCAGGAGTACTGCCGCTGTTAGACCGAGCGGTGAGGATTCTGTTGTTATCCAGTTTTACTTTCCAGGTGTTTTATTTATTGGACCTTTTGCTTCCGCATATTATATTATTTCTTGGCTCATTTATTCTGGCTCATGGACATGTACTAGATAGTTTAGTTTACTTTCCAGTTCTTGATATCTCTACAGCCGTAATGTGACCGTAGAAGGATATTTCCTATCCTCAGGTAGCATGGTTGGCTATGTCACGTGCCTATCTCAGCGTACTCTGGGAAGCGGGGCGTGACACGTCTTCCCCACCTCCTTCTTCTTCTACATTTTTCCCGCCTCTGCCCTCCCTCGCGCTCGTCGCCGCCTTCCCCCCGTGCGACGCCGTCGCCGCCTCCACCCTTGTCATCGTCGACTCCTCGACCACCACCTCACCTCTCTCTATCTTTCGTCCTTCTCTTTTTCCTTCCTTGCACATCCACCGCACCAGAAACCCAACCCGACACCCATCGCCTCCACCGCCAGAACCCCGTCGATGACCTACCCCGTCATCCTCATCACCATCTTTGAATCTTGACACCATCATCACCACCATCACCTACAACCCAACCCAAGCCAAACCCTACACACCCGAGAACCCATTGCGGCCACCTCCACGGTCTCCGTCGCCCTCATCGCCGACCACCTCGTCTCAACCCCTCGTCACCATCCTTGTCTCCTCAACTCCTTCTCTCTTCCTTTCAACCCCCCTCTTCTTCCGAGCCCACTGCAACCACACCCATAACCCTCGCCAAAACCCACTGCCTTTTGACGTAGACCTCGCCGTTGACGGCTCGTCGTCGTCGTCGTCTCCCCTGCCTTGCCTCTGTCCCCAAACACTAACTCCAGAGTAGCACCTTCATCTTCTTCTCTTTCTCCTTCTTCTTCTCCTCCTTCAAATTCTTCTTCTATCTTCTTTTTCTTGAATTCTTGTTTTCCTATCATCGCCGGAGCCATGCCGCCGCCGACGATCCGGATGAACCATACCATCACCACAGTACCACTACAATACCAAAATTATACCATCACCACTTCCATGTCACGATCGTGTCGCGGCCAGATCGTGTCCAAATCGCGACCAGACCATGCACCAGATCGTGTCCAGATCGCGACCAGACCATGCACCAGATCGTGTCCAGATTGCGACCAGATCACCACCAGACCATGCACCAGATCGTCTCCATATCGCGACCAGACCATGCACCAGATCACGACATACCATGCACCATACCCAGACCGTGCCATGACCGTGTCATCACCGTACTCGGACCGTGTCACGCCATGTGCCCTGCTCCTGTGCCACGTCATGCCCGCTTCGTGCTCAGCCCATGCCACTTATGTGCCACCATCGCACCAGTCCCGTGTCAACGCAAGACCCAGCACCGTGTCGTGCCGTTTCACACACCGTATCGTGTTGTGTCGCACCAGGCCGCCTGCATATCGACCATTGTTTCTGAGGCAAGTTTATCTTGCTACATGCTATAATACATATTGTGCATCCATGTTTTATTGTGTGCCCGTACCATTAATTCTATATATCTAGTTGCATGCCATGCCATAGTAATTCATATTACTGTTACATTAGTGCCCCATGCTTGATAATGTGCATCCTACATAGTCATGATATAACCCCTGATAGATAATTGTGCACCCATACTTCTACAGTACATCCGTACTTTTACTGTGACTCGATACCTGCTACATTTTACTGTTGGGCATCCACGTGATACATGTACACTACCTGACATGACCTGATATACCACTACTTGACATGTTACCTGATCCTGTTTCTAATGCCGACAATCCTGATATGTTGTCCTGATGGTCGTTACTATTGTCTGCATTGATAAAATCTGTACCTGCTTGATCCTGTATTGGCATTAGATATTGATTAGAAATACCCGCCTTGAACACATAACCTTAGGGGTAAGGGGAAATCAAGAATGTAACCGAACGTAACTCAAAGGGCTATTATATTGTTTGTCGTTTTTCCGGGCGTTACGGAATATATTGTTTGCCATTTTTCTGGGTGTTACGGAATATATTGTTTGCCGTTTTTCCGGGCGTTACGGAATAATTCTGTTACCGTGGTCTCATGGGGAATGAACGGGGCATAGACCGATGGGTTACAATGAGAATTACATCAATCGATTTCGAAGACTTTAGAATAGATAACCCAGTAGTATAGTTTAGATTACTCACTGCACTTCACCTGCACGTATACACTTCACTGTTCCATATTCGTGTTACTGTTATACTCTTATTACTGCTCATACTCATGCCTGCATATCTTGTTACCTCCTGATTATATTATTGTTGATATTATGACGCACCGACGTCTGGGGTTTGCATAGCCCAGATCCTCTATCTCTGTCACAGGCCGTTCAGGAGTATTTCAGCCAACAGGCCGAGCAGTGAGGATCCTGTTAGTATCCAGTTTAGTTTAGTTTCTTTCCGTATTTTCATTTCCTGATGTGAGCCCATATTTGGGACGTACTTTCCAGATCATTATTGTTTATTGGATTTATTGCTTCTACATATTATTTCTTGACTCGTATATCCTGGCATATGGACATGTACTAGATTGTTTATTTTATTTCTACTGTTCTTGATATCTATAGACAGCCGTAATGTGACTGTGGAGGGATGTTTTCGAGCCATAGGTAGCATGGTTGTCTCTGTCACGTACCAATCTTAGCGCACTCTGGGAAGCAGGGCGTGACAGGGTTTGTTTGGTATCAGAGCGATAGGATTTAGGTTAATCGGGTGTGGTTTTTTTGTAGTTGGGTATTGGACCCAATACACGAATCAGAAAACCCGTAATTAGGAACATGTCCTGCCACATTGTTCTCGTGATTCTTGAATCTTATCTTCTCTTGACCCTTTGTCTTGACGATATGCAAACAACTTTGCATCTCGGCTTGAAATCTTTTGGTTTCCTATTGTTTCTCCCGTCCTATTCCTTTGATTCCGATACTAGGATTTGGGCGACTTAAACGGAGTTATGTAATTGTACCTATGAACTGCAGCATGGTTACAATGCGGTACTCTATTTAAGTAACTTGGAGTCTTGGTCTTGATTCATTTCTTTGTTTCGTGGTCATTATATTACCTTGCTTCTCTCGGCTTCATTGCTTACCAGTTTATATTTTATCGCAAGCTTGGATCCTGTTTATCGTGCTAATCTTCTTCAGCATCTTGGCTTCAGATGAAGTTGTTTTCGGGTATCCTACTTGTTCATGATTTTCCAGCATTAGCATTATTTGATTCAGGTGCATCCCATTATTTGATGTTGTCTTGGGAATGGATTTTCTCGGCACTTTCCACGCTCACATTGATTATAGGGCAAGGAAAGTGATTTTCCAGATTCTCGGACATCCGGAGTTTGCTTTTGCTGGAGGATGCAGTTCTGTCAGGCCAGTCGAGTTTAGGGCTAGGCCGACAAACGGTGTTCTTTCGTCGATGGAAGTTGATAAAGAGGAAGCACCAGCTGTAGTTCGAGAGTTCAAGGACGTGTTCGAGGACATCTCGGGTTTACCGCCAAAACGAGATGTGGAGTTCGCAATCGGTCTTGTTCCTGGTGCAGCGCCAATTTCAAGGGCGTACTATCCGATGGCACCAGTGGAGTTAGAAGAAGTAAAGAAGAAGGTTACCGAATTGCTAGAGAAGGATTGGATTCGCAGCAGTAATTCACCTTAGGGAGCTCTAGTTCTTCTAGTCAAGAAGAAAGATGGCACAAGGAGGATGTGCATCGATTATCGAGAATTAAACCGGATGACTATTAAGAACAAGTACCCGATCCCTCGCATTGGCGAATTTTTCGAGCAACTCAGTGGAGAGAGGGTATTCTCGAAGCTGGATTTGTGATCCGGATATCATCAAGTTCGAGTTAAATCAGAAGATATTTGCAAGACTGCGTTCCGAACTCGATATGGACATTACGAGTATTTAGTGATGCCATTCGGAGTCACGAATGCACCGGCGATATTTATGGACTTGATGAACCGAATCTTTTCACCGTTCTTAGACCAATTTATAGTGGTGTTCATCGATGATATTCTGGTCTACTCGAGGAGCCTAAAAGAGTATGCAGAACACTTGAAGATCGCATTGCAGACATTGAGGCATGAAAGATTGTATGCAAAGATGAGCAAGTGCGAGTTTTGGCTTGAAGAAGTGAAGTTTTTGGGGCATGTAGTATCCGGAGATGGAATCGCCGTTGACCCTGAGAAGATTGTAGCAGTTCAGGATTGGCCGATTCCGAAGAACGTAGCAGAGATCAGAAGTTTTCGTGGACTTGCCGGATATTACAGAAGGTTCGTGGAGAATTTTGCTCGATTGGCTGAACCTTTGACCAAGCTTACGCGAAAGGAAGTGCCATTCATATGGACAGATGGTTGTGCGTCAGCTTTTGAGGTGTTGAAGTAAAGATTGATAACTGCTCCTATTTTGACCGTACCAGACGGTTCAGGAGGATTGGTGATTCACAGCGACACGTCTGGAAAAGGTTTGGGATGTGTTTTGATGCAGCATGGGAAAGTTATAGCTTACGCATCGCGGCAGTTGAAGACCATGAGAAGAATTACCCAACTCATGATTTGGAGCTTGTAACAGTGATTTTCGCTTTGAAGATTTGGAGATACTACTTATTGGGCGAAAGGGTCGAAGTATTCACCTATCACAAAAGCCTAAAGTATGTGTTCACGCAAAAAGAGCTTAACATGAGGTAGCGTAGATGGTTGGAGCTGATGGTTGACTACGAACTTGATCTTAAGTACCATCCGGGAAAAATTAATGTAGTGCCGGATGCTCTTAGTCGGTTGCCAGCAATTAGGATGTTGAATGCACAGAAGGAGCTTATCGAGGATTTTCGGAGATTCGAGTTGGAGATCGTGTTACCGCATTCTTCGGGACAGTTGATGCAGCTGCAAGTACAGTCGTCGTTGATCGATAATATTAAAGCAACGCAGTCACAGGACCCAAGATTACAAAAGTTTCAAGAACAGGTTGAAGCGGGACTTCGAACGGATTTGTTGATTCATGAAGATGGTTCGTTGCGATATGGTAGCCGTTTGTGTGTGCCGAAAGGGGATATTCGTGAAGAAGTTATGAAGGAGGCACACTGTAACATTTCAAAAAAATAAAATATTATTTTTGGGGAATTTTTATAATTTAATAATAAAATATTGAATATTTTAATAAGGCGGTATAATTAAATACTGATAAATTGGGAAAAAATTTGAAAAATTATAGAAATTGCTAAAAGAGGGTGTTTTATGTGAATTATGCAAATTTTAAGTTTTTATGATTAATTATATGCTAATTTAGTGCTAATAGCGATTAAAAATCGCTAATCGGATTTTAAGCATATTTTGTGCAAAACATGCACCATATCATTTTACACTTGTTACATTTATTTCCATGGCTTGACTTCATGTTCTTTTTACCATGGCTGTTGTTTTTAAGTTAAGAGAGGGAAAATAGAAAAGAAAAGAATAAAGAAATAGGTATGGGTGAGAGAGAGAAATGTGAGGGTTTATGTTGACTTGGTCTTGAGCTATCCCCCATCATTATTGCACTCATTTTCCTCTCCCCTCTCCTCTTCTTTCTGCTGCTGTTGCTGCCCCTCCTCTCCTTCTCCACAAAATCCCCCAAAACTCCATGCTAATCACCTCAAAACCCAAGTCCCTTTTCATTAAAAAGATGCACAGACTCAAGGGAAGCACATTGGACCAAGAAAAATCAAATTTTGAGGACTTTGGGCAACTCAAGAAAATTCTTGAGTTGCCAAATGAGGTATTTTCTGAACCTTTAGCTTGGTATTTCCATTACTTTTACCTCTATGTTAGATTAGAACCGATATCGTATGGTTTGGGTGAACTTTGAAAACTCTAGTTAGGGTTTAGGGAAATTTTGGGTAGTAATGTGCAATTGAGCTCAGTAAAGGCCACACAAACCCCCTAGTGCTAGAATTCAGGCCTAAAATAGAGACTAGAACATCGGAATACGGATTTAGAAAAGTCGATATCGGGAAATTGTGGAATCTGTGAGGGCTAAATGGAATCTGCTAACACCCGGAGTCTCTAAAAATTATTTTGCAAGGACAGTGATACATGCAGGCACCCAGGAAGCTAACCCCAAAACCCTAGCCCCTATCTCCCAATTCTGGCCGCAGATTTAATCTGTATGGCCGCAAATTGCGGCCTGGGTCCCACCATTTTGATCCGTGTTGGTTCTGTAGCTTTATCTTATGTAAACTAGACCCTTGGCATATACAAAATTGACCAATTTGACCTAGGGTAAAATCTGGGACCTTTTTCCTAAGTTGCTGTTTTGATTCGGAGTTTCGTTTTGCGTATTTTGAATTCTGGATTTCTAGTATTGTGTTTTACCTCGATCTTTTGACGTTTGTACGACGATATCGAGGATTGTTTGATGGTTTTGAAAGCGCAGTCCATAGGTTCTAACCTATAGGCCTTAGCGCATCGTTTGGTTTTCTCGATGTGATTTTAAGGTGCATTTGCGATCGTGTTATCTTGTAGGTACCTTCTCGAGGGCTTCATACGATGAAGAAGATGTAGGCGACATCGACACCGACACGCAGGATGCAAGGTGAGTAGATTATATCTACGGGGGAAGTCGGGTGGATAGCGTATAGCACCCCCGCAGTTCGATGTTTAGTATACTATATATATAAATATGATAGCGTTATGTGTGACATGGATATTCTAGATGTGATTAGGTGTACTATGAATAGATTAGGGTTTAGAAGTAAACTAGTATAGTTTCCTAGTTGCGACCCTAGAATAGGTTTACACCCCCACACACACATGCTTGCTTGTTATACTTATACCTGGATGATGAGGATAGTGTATGATATTTGGAGATGAGTCGATGAGATTGGGCATAGTGCCATGAGATCGGTGATATAATGTGATTCGTATTCGGGATACGACATGAGATTTTAGCGGGCCTTTGGACGTGTGTTTCACACACGCATTTATATTTATATAGATGGTATCGATTTGTACTAAACTTAGATCAGTACCCCAGATCATGAGATATGATGATAAGGATACCAGATAATTGATGAGATGAATGTGATATTGACCCGTACCCAGCCTTTGGGATGCCGTACGATGAGTTACCGTACGAGCTTTATTTGATGATAAGATCCGCACTCATGACTCGAGGATGTCATATGATATTGTATCGTACGCGGTACCTTTGAGGCGGGATCACCGACTATTATATTTATATATATGCATATATCGACTCAGATTTAGGTGGTTTCCATACCCCTACCGATTGACATGTTAGTTAGATCTGTAGTTGCTTAGTAGATGTTAGGCTAGATCGATGTCATGCCTATTTCAAAAACTAACGAATCAGAAGTAGTTAAAGACAGGCAAAGGGATTTTACGGATATTTTCAAAAGACGCATCTTTTCTTAAAAACACCGTAGCCCTTATTTTCCTAAAAACCCCGATTCGTCTTCTTTCAAATGGCAAAACAGTATGACATGGATACATTGATGTAGATTCTACACTGTTGTGTTTATTATTCATTTGCCGCATATTCTTACTGTTTGCATCACATTGCATGTTAAATATGTTATTTGTTATATTAAAACCATGCTGTTAGGACACTAGCACCATTATCGATGATGCGTATGTTCCACGTACACCTGCTTGCCGGCTCACACACTTCATCATCGATAATTGCCTTGTCACTATATTGTAGGACTGTTGCATTCAGGATATGATCCCTTGCATGGCATACTTGTGTACTTACATACTTTACACTCATACTTGTGCACATACCTATTGTACACTCATACTTGTGTACTTACATATTGTATACTCATACTTGTGCACATGCATATTGTACACTCATACTTGTGTACTTACATACTGTACACTCATACTTGTGCACATACCTATTGTACACCCATACTTGTGTACTTACATATTGTACACTCATACTTGTGCACCTACCTGTTGTACACTCATACTTGTATACATACGTAATTGCACATACATAGATGATTCTGGCTTGATTTGGAGATTTGGGAACCGCAAGATACTCTTTAAAACTGATTCATTTTAAAAGGGCGGTTTCCCTCAATATGTGCATATTACTATTCCATGCTTCATGATATACTGATATGCTTACATTTCTTTATTATGTCGCATATATCATGCCTTATGATTGTACGCATTGAGATATGTTGTTTCCATGATATTTCTGGATTTGGGAACCGTGGGTATTTCAAAAGAAAGTATGTATTGTTTTAAAAACCCGGTTACCCTTGATATGATATTTCAGTGTGTCCACCATGTGTTTTCTCGGTTCCGAGAGCGATATGTGAAACCCGATTCGAGGAGAGGTAGGTGTTAGTTATATGTATGCCCTAGAGGCCATTACTGTACATGAGATGTATATTGTAGTGGATGCTGGGATATATATAGGTAGGACTTTCTTGCTCGACATGATAGTACGCTATCTGGTTGCTCTTTATCTTAACATGTATACTTGCTGTCTCTCTATTACATGTTGATAAAGCCCTTAGGATGTGTACTCGACTTGCAGGACCATGATGCAGATCATACTAGTGGGGCCTGGGTAGTCCAAGAGTACATCCTTCATATGTTCCTAGTCGTGGGAGTACCGAGACGGGGCATCGATATTCCAGAGTAGACTAGCGTATATCTTCTCGACTCATGTGATGGGCGATGGATGATCCCATATCCATTGGTGTTTGACATCAGAGATAGTATGCGGGTGCTCAGTGGAGACTGGGTACACTGAACGGACTCGCCGAGAACTCCCAGATAGTATTATACCTCACGTCAGATGGCAGTTCTCTGGTGACACTGGTACAGCTTACTCTGTTGACCCGAGATCGTCATAGAGTCTTGTGTGTCTCCCACTGTGCTTTGATTTCCACCCTACCACGGCTCTACTGAGTCGTGCAAACAGGTGGTTTTTGGGTACAGTCCCGATTCACATGGAGGCAATGAGTGATAGGAGGGGATTCGTCTCTCCCAGTATTGGGGGTTGATGTTGCGCTATGCTTGACTGGCCATAACTGGAAATCCCTGGCCAGGGTTGCACTAATTTACTGGTAAGTGTTATCAGTAGTTTCATGCTTGTTATGGACTTTACATCGGCATGACTTATCAAGCTACCGGGGTCTGACGTTTACCACCCCTAGGCGAGATATGCAACATATCAGACGAACGGACCGGACTGTGCGGTAAGTGTTACTGATTGGATTCGCAGGAGTGTGAGCAAGCTTGCTCGTTGATCTTCTGATCACTCAATACCCGGGTGGCCGTTATGTTTGGCAGACCGCTTGCGGCTTGTGGGTGATTGATATGATCACCACCTACTGCCGACGTATTGACGAGTCTTCAGAGTCCTACACAGAGGTTTCCTGGCTCAAGGAAAACGAAATAGGAGCGCATATGAGATATGTGCGGGACCGGGAATAATACCAGTATGTAATACTGTATTCTATTCTCGCGATTTGTATCATCAGTCGGTTATATGAGATATAGCCGGGTTACCGTATCAAGTGTTGATTCGATATAATGATACACTAGATATTAGTCGGTTATATGCGATATGACCGGATCATTAAATCAAGTGTTGATTTACTGATTTAATGTATAATTATATATGTGATATATTACTTTACATTAACTAGTATTGGTTCACTTAAGATTGATTTTCTCACTTGATGTGCACAAGTTGTATATGTGATATTTGTGCATTAGTTTGTATCATGATTGATGATACATGCAAACTTGGGTGTGTGTATGACTTACACCATATTTAAGATAATGGTTTAGGTTTTTATTTATTGTGGTAAAACAAAATGGTGGTTTTCTTTGTCTTGGCTTGAAGCTTTTAAGCATCTTTGACAAAGTCCACTCATTTTGTTTTGCATAAGATTTTCATTAACCAAACCATTACCTCAAACTATGGTTTAGTCTCTACAAAGGTAAACTCACCCATGGTTGCATTATGATAGACTTCACTTGATTATTCTTTTTACATAATTCATTTTTTATCATTATTCTTTTCTTTCTTCTTCTTCTTCTTCTTCTTCAAGAAGAAGAAAAACTTACTAGATTTTTATCAAGTGAAGAAACAAAGTGAGAAATCAAAATCCAAAGTAAACTCACTTCCTGTTTCATCATCCTCTACTACTTGCCATTTAGTTTAGGGTGTTCTCTTCACAAAGTTCATGACCTAGTGAAGATGGAGCTTGAGTTTGAGTCTCCTTGACGTAGATCATCTTCGGCCTCGAAGTCAACGACTTAGACCGCTCATTTCTCCAAGGAAACCATCACTCGAGTCCGGGATCTTGATGATCGCAGCGAAGGGATGTCAACACGGAGCTTTAGAAGTGAAGGACCGGATCTACAAAGGTTGTAATCCCTTTCACTTAGTGTTAAAGTGTTTTACTTGCTAGTTTTCGCATAATCTCTAGTATACGATCTTGGTTAGGGTTGTTCGGCACGTCTAGAATTTTGAATCGGGCATGGTTGATGCCTTGTAGAACCTTGTGACAGTGCCTAGGAACCCTACAGTAGGCACCGTCTGCGGGTACATGGTGGATCCGGTGAGGTACCCCGGGGCAAGAAGACTTGTATATGCTAGACGGTGAGCCTAGCAGGGGAGTACTACCTACAGGTGATTGTTTTTTAGCTCGGCGGATATCTGGGGGATACCGACCGGAGTTGAGAAATGAGTTGGGCCGATCCGTACTGATGGAGCCCTATGTATATGAGGATTTACGTGCCAATGCTAGGCACAGGTTTCATGATGTTTTCGAGTGTCGATGCTTGACACTCAGGTTCCATGATTTGATATGTCGCGAGCGACACATGTTGATTTACATCCTCATACTTCCATGCATATGCTTTATGATATTTACATGCATGATGCTTATTGTCATTGGGTGACACGTGGACGATTTCCATATACATATAGTTGACATTGATGATATTGATCACATAGTTGGATGATATCCACATACATATAGTTGACATTGATGATATTGATCACATAGTTGGATGATATCCACATATTCATAGACTTCATGATATAGTCGACATTGATCATACCTCATATTTATGATATGTTATTACCTGAGGCACTGACACGAGCACTTGGCACTACACTCATGTATAGATGTTACATTGCCACCTTATCATGCTTCAGACTTATTCATTTAAGGTTTATATATATATATATATATATATATATATATATATATATATATCTGATCGTATTGACTTAGGATTGTGTCATACATACGATTTCTGCTCTGTGATGTTTTCTATTCACGAGTTGGCAACTCACCCCCGTTGTGCCACAGTTCTTGCAGGTTTTGCCGTACAGGTTCCATTGCGGCTTCTGGCACACTGCTTCCCTTACGGGTGATTTGCTTTGGTAGGTGGGTTCTTTTGCATCAGAACCACCATTGTACATGTATTATTCAGTTGTATCTAGTAATTCCATCAACCAAACTTGTATATTGTTTCAGACTTAGAAAACCAGCTGTGTATTATTTCGACCTTAGAGTCGCGCGTTGTAGTATTATGGTTTTCATGCTGATTTTGAGTTTTCCTTTGAGTTTTGATCATCACCTTTCGGCGTTGTATATTATACTGCTTGCTTGGTTGTGACCGTCGATTGACGAAGAGCTAGCTCCCGTTTGGGGATGCCTTTTATTATTGTATATATACTATTCATGTTGTACCCCGTTTGGGGCCAGTATTTACAAAAGAAACTCTGTCGAAATTTTCAGAAAAGACTATAGATTTTAAAAATGCATATTCGACTTACTTATTTAAAAACCTTGCTTTTAAAACATGTTTTCCTTACTTCTTAAAAACTAGTTTTCTTTATTTACTCCTTAAAATGGTTTTAGATTTCTGGGCTTTTGGCTTACTTGAATTAGATGGAGTCCTATAGACTTCATATGATTCAAGGGCCAGTTACGTGCTATTTCGGGTCATGACACACACAGTTCCGCATATTCCGTGCATCCAGGAGGCACGAAGATGTACCGTGGTCTACGACAGCATTTCTGGTGGGAAGACATGAAAAGGGAGATTGCTCGCTTTGTAGCGAAGTGCTTGGTGTGTCAGCAAGTTAAGGCTGAACATCAAAGAGTAGCTGGTTTATTGCAACCACTTCCGATTCTTCAGTGGAAGTGGGAACATATAACCATGGATTTCGTGACAGCTTTACCGCGGAGTCCAAAGGGCAACAATGTAGTTTGGGTGATTGTTGATCGTTTGACCAAGGCAGCTCATTTCATACCATTTCGAGTTGGTCAGTCAACGGAAGCGTTAGCAGAACGGTACATGCAGAAGATTGTGAGATTACATGGAGTACCTGTGAGCATCGCTACCGATCATGATACCCAATTCTTATCGCACTTCTGGAGGAGTTTACAGTAAAGTTTGGGGACACGATTGAAGTTTAGCACCACTTGTCATCCTCAGACCGATGGCCAGTCGGAGAGAACGGTCCAAACTCTTGAAGACATGTTGAGAGCTTGCATGTTAGACTTCAAGGGTTCATGGGAGGATCATCTACACTTGGTGGAGTTTTCGTACATTAACAGCTTCAAGCGACTATTCAGATGACTCCATTCGAAGCATTGTATGTGCGCAAGTGTCGTTCACCTGTTTGTTAGGACGATGTTGGAGAATGAAGATTGTTAGGACCAGATTTGATCGTGCAAACAGTGCAGAAGGCTAATACTATCCGGAATCACATGAAGGCAGCGCAGGATCGACAGAAGAGTTGGGTCGACACATCGAGAAGACCTCTAGAATTCGCTGTTGGTGATCTTGTATTCTTAAAGATATCACCGACTAGAGGAGTGATTCGTTTTGGGAGTCGATGCAAGCTTAGTCCTCGATTCGTGGGGCCTTTCGAGATTATGGAACGTGTTGGAGAAGTGGCTTATCGATTGGCATTACCACCATCTTCGACGAATGTTCATGACGTGTTTCATGTATCTTAACTCCGTAAGTATGTTTGAGATGAGACGCACGAGCTAGATCATTCGGAGTTGACTGTAAGAAAGGATTTGACCTTTGAGGAACGACCGATGCCAATTTTTGATCGAAGAGAAAAGGTCCTCAAGAACAAGATTATCCCGCTCGTACTTGTTTCATGGAGGGATCGCTCGCACGGAGAATCGACTTGGGAACGAGAAGAAGAGATTCAACAGAAGTTTCCAGATACCTTCCTGTAGTTTCTTGTTTGTTTATCTTTTCTTATTTTGGGAATTTCGAGGACGAAATTCTTTTTGTAGTTGGGTATAATGTAACACCCTAGTTTATTTATACCAGTTCTATTTTGGGTATTTCTTTATTTATGGTTGTTTCTTGATTTATTGTGTTTTAGATGCGAATAGTGTAATTGGCATACATATTGCATCCGACCCGACCCGCTTACTGGAAACCAGTTTTGATTCCTGTTTATCTTTTATCCCGACTTGTTACGTGGATCCGTGCACTTTCATATTTTATACTGCATACTGGCATTTTATCTGGCATCTGCATTTTAATATAACATTTAAAGTCGAATAAAATATTTTAAAATTATCTAGCATGGCCTGCATGATACCTCTAACCCTGTCGTAGCATCCGCGCATCTTGTTCTCGTCTCGTTCAGTGAAACGAACTCGTTTGGATAGCTACGTGCACGCTACGTGTATCCATTCTTGGGGGTATGCTTTTTCGTGACCCGGATATCCTACTTTGGTTTTGGTTGGTACGTATATTATCCGTATTTTAAAACTAGATTTTTAGACCCGACCTGGACGTGTTTTGGACTATTTTTGTATTAGCCAAAAACTCAAAATTTACTAATATTATATTTGTAAATAATTCTAACTGTTTAAATTTTTTATTTAACTAAAAGGATTTTCTAAAAAAATCTAATTAACAGAAACTCTCTCCTCTCTCTCTTTCTTTCACTATAATTATATATTTTTTAATCTCAAAATTTTTCACAAACCCATTTTAAACTCACGTCTTCCCCACCTCCTCTTTCTTCTAAAATTTTCCCGCCTCTGCCCTTGCTCGCGCTCGTCGCCTCCTTCCTTCCGTGCGACGCCGTCGCCGCCTCCACCCTCGTCATCGTCGACTCTTCGACCACCACCTCACCTCTCTCTCTTTCATCCTTCTCTTTTTCCTTCCCTGCACATCCACCACACCAGGAACCCAACTCGACACCCATCGCCTCCACCGCCGGAACCCCGTCGACGACCGTACCCCGTCATCCTCATCACCACCTTCGAATCCTGACATCATCATCACCACCATCACCTACAACCACACCCAAGCCAACCCTACACACCCGAGAACACATTGCGGCCACCTCCTCGGTCGCCGTCGCCCTCATCGCCGACCACCTCGTCTCAACCCCTCGTCACCATCCCTGTCTCCTTACCTCCTTTTCTCTTCCCTTCAACCCCTTTATTCTTCCGAGCCCACTGCAACCACACCCACAGCCCTCGCCAAAGCCCACTGCCTTTTGATGTAGACCTGGCCGTCGACGGCTCATCGTCGTCGTCGCCTCCCCTGCCTCGCCTCTGTCCCCAAACACCAACTCCAGGGCAACACCTTCATCTTCTTCTCTTTCTCCTTTTTCTTCTTCTCTTTCAAATTCTTCTTCTCTTTTCTCTTTCTTGAATTCTTGTTTTCCGGTCATCGCCGGAGCCATGTCGCCGCCGACGATCCGAACGAACCATACCATCACCACAGTACCACTACAATACCAAAATTATACCATAACCACTTCCATGTTACGACCGTGTCGCGGCCAGATCGTGTCCAGATCGCGACCAGACCATGCACCAGATCGTGTCCACATTGCGACCAGACTATGCACCAGATTGTGTCCAGATCGCGACCAGACTATGCACCAGATCGTGTCCAGATCGCGACCAAGACCACCACCAGACCATGCACCAGATCGCGACAGACCATGCACCGTACCCAGACCGTGCCATGACCGTGTCATCACCGTACTCGGACCGTGTCACGCCATGTGCCCTGCTCCTGTGTCACGTCATGCCCGCTTCGTGCTCGACCCATGCCACTTGTGTGCCACCATCGCACCAGTCCCGTGTCATCGCAAGACCCAGCACCATGTAGTGTCGTTTTACACACCGTATCGTGTTGTGTCACACCAGGCCGCCTGCATATCGACCATTGTTTCTGAGGCAAGTTTATCTTGCTACATGCTATACTACTATATTTTGCATTCATGCGAATAATAATATTACATATTGTTTAGTTATGCATCCAATGTTACAGTTTTATAATATCCGTTCGCATCCGTACAGTTTATTACATATCTAGTCGCATGCAAGTTTATCTTGCTACATGCTATACTACTATATTTTGCATTCATGCGAATAATAATATTACATATTGTTTAGTTATGCATCCAATGTTACAGTTTTATAGTTTTATAATATCCGTTCGCATCCGTACAGTTTATTACATATCTAGTCGCATTCAAGTTATCTTGCTACATGCTATAATACATATTATGCATCTATGTTTTATTGTGTACCTATACCATTAATTCTATATATCTAGTTGCATGCCATGCCATATTAATTCATATATTGTTACATTAGTACCCCATGCTTGATGTGCATTCTACATAGTCATGATGTAACCCCTGATAGATAATTGTACACCCATGCTTCTACAGTACATCCGTACTTTTACTGTGATTCGATACTTGCTACATTTTACTGTTGGGCATCTACGTGATACATGTACACTACCTGACATGACCTGATATACCACTACTTGACATGTTACCTGATCCTGTTTCTAATGCCGACAATCCTGACATGTTGTCCGGATGGACGTTACTGTTGTCTGCATAGAAAAAATTTGTACCTGCTTGATCCTGTGTTGGCATTAGATATTGATTAGCAATACCCGACTTGAACACATAACCTTGGGGGTAAGGGGAAATCAAGAATGTAACCGAACGTAACTCAAAGAGCTATTAAATTGTTTGCCGTTTTTCCGGGCGTTACGGAATATATTGTTTGCCGTTTTTCTGGCCGTTATGGAATATATTGTTTGCCGTTTTTCCGGGCGTTACGGAATAATCTTGTTACCGTGGTCCCGTAGGGAATGAACGGGGCATAGACCAATGGGTTACGATGATGATTACATTAATTGATTTCGAAGACTTTAGAATAGATAACCCAGTTGTATAGTTTAGATTACTCACTGCACTTTACCTGCACGTATACACTTTACTGTTCCATATTCGTGTTACTGTTATACTCTTATTACTGCTCATACTCATGCCTGCATATCTTGTTACCTCCTGATTATATTATTGTTGATATTATGACGCACTGACGTCTGGGCTTTGCATGGCCCAGATCCTCTATCTCTGTCGCAGGCCGTTCAGGAGTATTTCAGCCAACAGGCCGAGCAGTGAGGATCCTGTTAGTATCCAGTTTAGTTTAGTTTCTTTCCGTATTTTCATTTCCTGATGTGAGCCCGTATTTGGGACGTACTTTCCAGATTGTTATTGTTTATTGGATTTATTGCTTCTGCATATTATTTCTTGACTCGTATATCCTGGAATATGGATATGTACTAGATAGTTTATTTTATTTCTACTGTTCTTGATATCTATAGACAGCCGTAATGTGACTGTGGAGGGAAGTTTCCTAGCCACAGGTAGCATGGTTGGCTCTGTCACGTGCCGATTTTAGTGCACTCTGGGAAGCGGGGCGTGACAGGGTTTGTTTGGTATCAGAGCGATAGGATTTAGGTTAATCGTGTGTGGTTCTTTTGTAGTTGGGTATTGGACCCAATACACGAATCAGAAAACCCGTAATTAGGAACATGTCCTGCCACATTGTTCTCATGATTCTTGAATCTTATCTTTCTCTTGACCCTTTGTCTTGACGATATGCAAACAACTTTGCATCTTGGCTTGAAATCTTTTGGTTTCCTATTGTTTCTCCCATCTTATTCCTTTGATTCTGATACTAGGATTTGGGCGACTTAAACGGAGTTATGTAATTGTACCTATGAACTGCAGCATGGTTACAATGCGGTACCCTATTTAAGTAACTTGGAGTCCTGGTCTTGATTCATTTCTTTGTTTCGTGGTCATTATATTACCTTGCTTCTCTCGGCTATATTGCTTACCAGTTTATGTTTTATCGCAAGCTTGGATCCTATTTATCGTGCTAATCTTCTTCAGCATCTTGGCTTCAGATGAAGTTGTTTTCGGGTATCCTACTTGTTCATGATTTTCTCGCATTAGCATTATTTGATTCAGGTGCATCCCATTGTTTGATTTTGTCTTGGGAATGGATTTTCTCGGCACTTTCCACGCTCACATTGATTATTGGGCAAGGAAAGTGATATTCCAGATTCTCGGACATCCGGAGTTTGTTTTTGCTGGAGGAAGCAGTTCTGTCGGGCCAGTCGAGTTTAGGGCTAGGCCAACAAACAGTGTCCTTTCGTCGATGGAAGTTGATAAAGAGGAAGCACCAGCTGTAGTTCGAGAGTTCAAGGACGTGTTCGAGGACATCTCGGGTTTACCGCCAAAATGAGATGTGGAGTTTGCGATCGGTCTTGTTCCTGGTGCAGCGCCAATTTCAAGGGCGTACTATTCGATGGCACCAGTGGAGTTGGAAGAAGTAAATAAGCAGGTTACCGAATTGCTAGAGAAGGATTGGATTCGTAGCAGTAATTCACCTTGGGGAGCTCTAGTTCTTCTAGTCAAGAAGAAAGATGGCACAAGGAGGATGTGCATCGATTATCGAGAATTAAACCGGATGACTATTAAGAACAAGTACCCGATCCCTCGCATTGGCGAATTTTTTGAGCAACTCAGTGGAGAGAGGGTATTCTCGAAGCTGGATTTGCGATCCGGATATCATTAAGTTCGAGTTAAATTAGAAGATATTTGCAAGACTGCGTTCCGAACTCGATATGGACATTACGAGTATTTAGTGATGCCATTCGGAGTCACGAATGCACCGGCAATATTTATGGGCTTGATGAACCGAATCTTTTCACCGTTCTTGGACCAGTTTATAGTGGTGTTCATCGATGATATTCTGGTCTACTCGAGGAGCCTAGAAGAGCATGCAGAACACTTGAAGATCGCATTGCAGACATTGAGGCATGAAAGATTGTATGCAAAGATGAGCAAGTGCGAGTTTTGGCTTGAAGAAGTGAAGTTTTTGGGGCATGTCGTATCCGGAGATGGAATCGCCGTTGACCCTGAGAAGATTGTAGCAGTTCAGGATTGGCCGATTCCGAAGAACGTAGCAAAGATCAGAAGTTTCTTTGGACTTGCCGGATATTACAGAAGGTTCGTGGAGAATTTTGCTCGATTGGCTGGGCCTTTGACCAAGCTTACGCGAAAGGATGTACCGTTCATATGGACAGATGGTTTGGCGTCAGCTTTTGAGGTGTTGAAGTAAAAATTGATAACTGTTCCTATTTTGGCCGTACCAGACGGTTCAGGATGATTGGTGATTCACAGCGACGCGTCTGGGAAAGGTTTGGGATGTGTTTTTATGCAGCATGGGAAAGTTATAGCTTACGCATTGCGGCAGTTGAAGACCTGATCAGTCGAAAATATTGTATATTTTAGCCGGCAATTTCCCTAACATTTGCATACATTTAGAAGTGTTCGGCATTCATATTCTACATATTAGCAAATCTGTCACAAAATATGAGATTTCATGTATTAGACTTTTAAACCGACACTTTAAGGGAAATTAACCGCATTTCATGGCATCGCATCATTTCTGTATTTGCGCAACACTTGTCTTGAGTCTGTGAAGGAAATACGGAAGAAAAGCAAAAGAGCTGATCAAAAATACGCCAACTAGATCATTTCAGATCTGGTAGCGATTCAGAAGGAATTATACAATTCTATACATCAAAAGAAAGCCCATACATCAGCCCAAGAGAGTAACAGAGAAACAAAGGCCCAAGACTCCAAGTTAGCCGCGGAACCGCGGCAGGAGATGGCTTGAGCCGCGGTTCCGCGCCTCTATTGCCACGTCAGCAGATGAATTTTTGGTCACAATTCTCAGCTCTGGTCCCACAGTCCTCTCTGATACTTCAAATTCCAGAACTCTCTCAAAGCTACTGCCAGATCAGAAAAGAAGATTAAGGAAGGCTAATCCTAATTAAGCTCCTAATTAATCCTCTTCTAGAAGCTCCTCCTAACTAATCACATCTAGAAGCTTCTCCCCTAACTAACTTTTGGAGGGAAATTTGAATTTCCTCAACAAACTTTAGGAGGGAAACTTAGAATTTGAAATCCTAGATCTAGGGTTAGTTATCTATAAATAGGAACCTAGACCTAGGGTTAAAGGCTAATCAATAATCATTGGTTCATTCTACACCATTTTCTTCCACAAGTCTCGTGACAAGGCTTGTGCGAAACCCTAACCCTAATTCCACTCCAAATCCAAGATCTTGAGTACCAAATCAAGCGAGAAGCCTTCAACCTTTTAGGAGCCGAGCCGATCTTCAATCGGGCAAGTGATCCAAGCCGATCCGCGATCCACGGAGACGAGCGAAGCCAAATCGACGATCAAGTTCTTCCTCTTGTAGTTCTTGAGCGAATGTAACTAAATTGTTGATATAAATAAAAGGTGAATTTCTTTAATCTTGCTTTCTTTTAATTCTTGCATCATGATTAGATCTCAATTTGTAATTGTTGCTCTTGTTGTGATGTGTGAGTGAAACTCCGCTCGTTAAGGAGTCGAGACGATTGTAGAATGATGATGTAACAAATCTTAATACGATTTTTAAGTCCTACGAGTTTTGTAAACCCTAGCAAGTTCAAGAATCGATGACCTAGTTTCGTAGCGATGCTTTCTTGATTGTGATCGCTCAAAATTAGGGATCTACGATCGTTTCTTGAATTTACTAGAGGCTAGAATGTGAATGATATCGACGAAGGAACAAGGGATGAGATGAAACCCTAGTTTCACAAGAAATCCCTAATTCTCGGAAATCATCATCGATCTAGTATCAATTCATCGAAGGATAAGAATGCGTAATTATAAGATTACATCACATCTATAGATCCGATCGATTCCTACGAGCCTCATTTCGATCTTGAGATTTGGTTTGGAAAAATCATCAAACGATCAATTCTTGATTCTATCTTTTAATGCTTTCTTAGATCTAGTTTTTTCTCATTCTTGAACTTCAACTACAAATCATGAATTGTTTTGTTTTCTTTCTTTAAAGTTTCAATTCATCTAATTCAAAAGACGAACGATTACACTTTCCCTGTGGACGATCCGCACTCACTAACAATCTACATCCGACACCGTAGTTGATTGCGGTCAAATAATTTTTGGTTGTGATTTCTTTACTATTTGATTCGATAAACACAATCCGAAATCTTTACAATCCAAATGGCGCCGTTGCCGGGGATTGTGCGCTAATAGTTCGTATTTTGAAATTTGAGTTGAACAATTTATTTCATCATAATTTTTAGATCTAAACTCGTACAAACCCTAATACGTGTGTTGTGATTTGTTGCGAGAAAATCTGGAATCATTGGAGCTGGAGAAATTTTTTTCTGAATTTTCCAGAGAGCTGAAGAGTTCAAGGTGAACAGTGTCAAGAATTTTGGTGCAGTGAACAGGCATTTTGACCGCCCTTCCGCGGCATTAGACCCTCATCTGCGGCGCTTCCGCGGCCCCCTAGTTGATTCTCTGTGCTAATTTTCCTCTGTAAGCTTCTTACCTTCTCCTCTCTCCTCTTTTTAGCTCCAATTGACAATTTGCTGCAGGTTTCTTTGCAAATAAATCGCAGCGCCGCAAAAGCAATAAAAATTTTGTGCGTGTTTTTGATTCTTGTGGTTGTTGCATATTAATACAGAAATTTAAGGGGCACGACCAAATTCAAATTAGGTGGGGATTTCATTACCCTTCCTAGGCCCCGAAAACCACCAAACTTGCATCCGCATTGACCCACATTAATTAAAAGAAATCTAGAGATGACTCTAAGGACCGTCGCGCTCAATTAGGACAAGAGAAGGCCGTGGGTAATTCATTGCTTATCCGAGTTTTCTTGTGGTGCCTAAGGCGAGTGTGTCTAAGGCTAGTGGTTTTTAATTAGGCCCACTACTTACGTAGTGGAGTACCTTCCCACTTACCTGGCACTTATCCGGCCACAGGGGGACAAAGAGGCAGTGGAGGATTTATCCTGCGACTTGTCTTTTGGCAGTTAGGAGCGGTCTAGAGCTTTGACCTAGGTGACCCCTAGATTTTAGGGTTTTGTGTGTTGCATTTGTTTTGTTGCATCATATTTTTCAAAAATCCGTATCTTTTTCAAAACAAACACCAATCACATTCATTCTTTCCCCTAATTATAAATTCACGCTGCCACTTGTACTAACCCTTTTTAGTGCAAGATAGGCTGGACACGGGTTTCTAGTGCCCGTTAGTCCGCGTTTCCCTCATCGACCCAAAAGTCGGTATTTCTACATTTACCTTTCTTTTACCCACCACCACACACACATCGATGGATCCACCTCCATCGAATTTCTTTTCCACTACTCTGCCGCCGTCTGTTGGTGCGCAGAATCCACCTCGCATCTCTCTCCAAGAGAGATGTTATCCAACACGAGGCCCACTTTCCACCTGTCTTTCCACACCACCAGCCAACGGGGAAAATTTTCAAATAAAACCCCAATACATCAACCTTCTACCAAAATTTCACGGTCTCGAGTCTTAAGACGCATACGTGTTTATCACGAAATTTGAAAATGTATGCGTAATGATGGGTACTTCACAGTTGTCTGTGGATGCTTTACGTCTTCGTCTTCTCCCATTCACTTTGTGCGATTTAGCCGAGAAGTGGCTATATAACACTACCGCACATTCCATTTCAAATTAGGACGAATTCGTCAAAGCATTCCTTAAGAAATTCTACCCACATCGAAAGACAGCTCGAGTCCGTAGCGAAATCTATCAATTCACCCAGCTTCCAAATGAAACATTTTCAAAATGTCTTGAACGTTTCAAGGATATGTTAGTCCAATGTCCTCATCACGGCATCCCGAGATGGGAACTGTGCCGAATCATTTATGAGGGCATTACTCCTTACACAAGACAGACCCTTGAATCCATGTGTCAAGGCAACTTTATGACCAAAGATGATTGGGAAGCCTGGAACTTTCTAGAAGATTTCGCTGAAAAATCTTTACAGTGGGAGGGTGTGAGTCAATCGTCTAGGGATGGCAATGATATTTCCATAGGAGTTAGAGCTGACATTTCAGCTATACAAAAGAAACTCGAGAATATGGAAAAATTCTTAGCTGCCCTAAGTCAAATATCACTCTCCAAAACTGTATGTGGTTGTTGTTCTGATCCGTCTCACTTGACGGAAGAATGTCCGTTTCAAGGTCATGAGCATACCAATGCATCATTTCAAAGACCTAGAAACGATCCATCTTCCTCCACATATGATCAGGGTTGGAGGAATCACCCTAACTTTGCTTGGAACCAATCACAATTTCAAAACACGGTTCCAACCCAAAACAATTTCCAAGAGGTCCCTCCACCACAACAGCAGCCACCACTTCAATTGAGTCAGCACCCCTTCCAAGCACAAAATTTCCAAAATCCGGCCAACATTTTTTCACCACATGAAATTTTTTTGCAATTGACCGGTACAGATAATACCTCTGCACTAGCACAAACCTTGGATACTTTCATGAAACAATCCATCCAAGGGACGGCAAGTTTGCAATCTTCCGTCGAGAATGTAATGAAGATCATTATCTCTCAAAATGAGAACATCAAATCGATGGAAGAACAAATTGCACAACTAAAAGCCGAAATGAGTGCACGAGAGAAAGGGAAACTTCCAGCTCAACCTTTACCCAATTCTAGCTATTCACATGATGTGGATGCAATCACGTTGAGATCTGGAAGAGTGCTTGACCATCACCTTGGGGAAGAGTTTGATGATACTGATAAATCAATCAATAACACCCCGGCTGAGACCTTTCCTCACACACACACTTCTGACCCCAGTTCTTCTACCCCACCATCTTCTTCCGAGCCTATTCTTCATTTCCCAAAAGGCTCGCCACTACAGCCCACCTCTTTTACCCTTCCACGGACGATCCCCACTTCTATTCTGGGATCGGTTCCACACCCACTTCCTTCTCCTATGATGGACCCAGCGCTTATTGCTAAAGCACCTTATCCTAATCGGTTAAGGGCTAACACACCGAGTCCACATATGGAGAAGATTATGAACATTTTTAAGCAAGTAAACACCAACATCCCTCTCCTAGATGCCATCCAACAAGTTCCTTCCTATGCGAAAACTCTTAAGAACTTGTGCACTAGGAAGAGGAAGAATCCAGTGCCCAAGAAGATTTTCATGGAAAAGACAATAGACACGGCTTTCCCCCAACAATTACCGAGGAAACGTAAGGATCCAGGATATCCTACTATTTCCGTTTCTATTGGGGAAAAACATATTAACCGTGCTCTACTAGACCTTGGCGCTAGTGTTAACTTGCTTCCATACTCAGTCTATGAGCAATTAGGGATCGGAGAGTTGAAGCCAACCAATTGCACTCTCCAGATGGCTGACCGATCAATCACCAAACCTAGGGGTGAACTGGAGGATGTGTTAATAAAAATCGGAGAATTTATATTCCCGGTAGATTTTATTGTAATTGATACACAGCCTGTAGCGAACCCACGGAATCAAATTCCGGTGATTTTAGGTCGCCCCTTTTTGGCCACTTCCAATGCTATTATCAACTGTCGTAATGGTTCTATGACCCTATCTTTCGGGAATAGGTCAATAGAGCTGAACATTTACAAGTTGGGAAGTGTACCCTCCGAACCTATTGCTCAGGTATGTTCTGTCGACTTAATGGAGGTCGACAGCAGCGAATTTGATGATCCTCCTGATATCGATCTTGACTCTTTTCATATGTTATTGTTTGACCCAACTATGTATCATACACATACGGACTCTTCCACCGAGATGTCCGGGTCAACAAATAACACCGATTATGAACTGCTTTTAGAGTCTGAAGATCACCCCGCACTTTGTGATGACATTATTCATCGGGGTATTGAGGAAATCTTCGCTGATAAACTCGCATTTTTTGACACGGGTGTTGAGATGAATCATCTCCCAATCAATGAAATTGAACCTCCACCCCTTCTTCTGAACTGTAAAAAGAATGCGAGTAATCCATCACATTCACTGCATCGTCTTTCCAAAATGAGACGCACACACATTCTATTCCACCACTTGACCTTTCCCCATTTTTTCTTCCACCAACCAGAGCACTGCATTGATAAAATTTTTGAATGGTTGGTGTTAACATTTGGTCTTTGCAAAGCTTGGCATCGACCAATGATTTTTGACCCCCACTTGTGATTTTAAAAGTTTAACATTGCATAACTCAAGTTTGGGGGGGGTACATTTTTTCTGGCTCTTGAAAAGAAAATTTTTACAAAATGACGAGCCAAAAATAAGTTTGGGGGAAGTTCTTCACTTAAATATTTTGCCCCCACTAATAAATTCCTCCCAGACTTACAGGTTTTTCGAGATTTAGCAGAAGGCAACAGTGAGGACACTGTTGAAAACAAGTTTGGGGGAGGTTTGTGCTTATTTTCGCATCATTTGCATATCATTTGCATAAGCACAAAACATTTTTTGAAAACCATAAAAATTTAAAAATTTTCAAAATTATAAAAATATTTTTTGTACATAAATAAGATAATGAAAGTTTAGATAGTGAAAAATTACATCCATGAGATTAGAAAAATTTAAGAAAACCAAGAAAATTAGAAGTTTTCTTATACGAACTAGTAATAAGTAGTTATGAGCCGTTGTCCCAAGGGTTAGTAAGATGAAAGACGTCACTAATCTGAGGATAAAAATAAGTCTGAAAAATAGTTTCTATTCTGGAAGCCAAACATTTTGAACGTTGCTACCCTGCTATTCGCACTTACACACGTCTTAAAGCCTGGGATAGTAGAGGATACCTTGAAATGCTCTTGTCTTAAAGCCGATGTATAAAAAAAAAAATATTTTGAAAGTGGTGAGAAAAATAGACACTGGTTTTGTTATCACCAAGGGCAATAATAAAAAATATATAGCAAGGGTGCTTCTTCACCTAGTGCCCTAAGGCCAACTGGTCTGGGAGTCACTGCTATGCCTGAGGTGGTGCAAGACGAGGAAAATACACCAAGTTAGCAAGCACAGGAGTAATCGGTCGGTTAGTACCTCAAGAAGTATTAACGGTCGCATGAAAGTGTGTGAGCAATCTCGTTTATCAAAAAGTACTGAGGCTGATGGGCAAGAGTATGATAGCTTGAATTGAATTCTCCGGGTGTAGGGATGTCCTTTACACACACGCAGGGTTATATGATCGATGTTTGGAATAAAGATAGGAATGAAGAATAAGACGATGTTTTATTGAGGGAGGACGTGATTTCTAACATCTTTTCATGACCATTAAGATAGGGCTCATGACAACCGAAAATCTAGCTTAGTTGGAAACCCTAATTTTCAAAGCTTTTCTTTTACAATTCTTTTCTTTAAATGTAATATTCATGATCTTCCTTTTATTATTGGATTTTGTGGGTGCAATCCGCTGAAAACCCTCAGGAGACAACACTCCTCCTACTAGGGACACCTAGAGGTTTAAAGGCTTGTTGCACGTGCTCAGTGCAATCGTGTTGCCTACGAAAGTGTGCTAGTTAGTTTTTCTCTTTCTTTATTTTCTCCTTCTCTTTTTAATAAAATATTCGCTCGAGACGATCGAAATTAAGTTTGGGGGTATTTGATCAGTCGAAAATATTGTATATTTTAGCCGGCAATTTTCCTAACATTTGCATACATTTAGAAGTGTTCGGCATTCATATTCTACATATTAGCAAATCTGTCACAAAATATGAGATTTCATGTATTAGACTTTTAAACCGACACTTTAAGGGAAATTAACCGCATTTCATGGCATCGCATCATTTCTGTATTTGCGCAACACTTGTCTTGAGTCTGTGCAGGAAATACGGAAGAAAAGCAAAAGAGCTGATCAAAAATACGCCAACTAAATCATTTCAGATCTGGTAGCGATTCAGAAGAAATTATACAATTCTATACATCAAAAGAAAGCCCATACATCAGCCCAAGAGAGTAACAGAGAAACAAAGGCCCAAGACTCCAAGTTAGCCGCGGAACCGCGGCAGGAGATGGCTTGAGCCGCGGTTCCGCGCCTCTATTGCCACGTCAGCAGATGAATTTTTGGTCACAATTCTCAGCTCTGGTCCCACAGTCCTCTCTGATACTTCAAATTCCAGAACTCTCTCAAAGCTACTGCCAGATCAGAAAAGAAGATTAAGGAAGGCTAATCCTAATTAAGCTCCTAATTAATCCTCTTCTAGAAGCTCCTCCTAACTAATCACATCTAGAAGCTTCTCCCCTAACTAACTTTTGGAGGGAAATTTGAATTTCCTCAACAAACTTTAGGAGGGAAACTTAGAATTTGAAATCCTAGATCTAGGGTTAGTTATCTATAAATAGGAACCTAGACCTAGGGTTAAAGGCTAATCAATAATCATTGGTTCATTCTACACCATTTTCTTCCACAAGTCTCGTGACAAGGCTTGTGCGAAACCCTAACCCTAATTCCACTCCAAATCCAAGATCTTGAGTACCAAATCAAGCGAGAAGCCTTCAACCTTTTAGGAGCCGAGCCGATCTTCAATCGGGCAAGTGATCCAAGCCGATCCGCGATCCACGGAGACGAGCGAAGCCAAATCGACGATCAAGTTCTTCCTCTTGTAGCTCTTGAGCGAATGCAACTAAATTGTTGATATAAATAAAAGGTGAATTTCTTTAATCTTGCTTTCTTGTAATTCTTGCATCATGATTAGATCTCAATTTGTAATTGTTGCTCTTGTTGTGATGTGTGAGTGAAACTCCGCTCGTTAAGGAGTCGAGACGATTGTAGAATGATGATGTAACAAATCTTAATACGATTTTTAAGTCCTACGAGTTTTGTAAACCCTAGCAAGTTCAAGAATCGATGACCTAGTTTCGTAGCGATGCTTTCTTGATTGTGATCGCTCGAAATTAGGGATCTACGATCGTTTCTTGAATTTACTAGAGGCTAGAATGTGAATGATATCGACGAAGGAACAAGGGATGAGATGAAACCCTAGTTTCACAAGAAATCCCTAATTCTCGGAAATCATCATCGATCTAGTATCAATTCATCGAAGGATAAGAATGCGTAATTATAAGATTACATCACATCTATAGATCCGATCGATTCCTACGAGCCTCATTTCGATTCTTGAGATTTGGTTTGGAAAAATCATCAAACGATCAATTCTTGATTCTATCTTTTAATGCTTTCTTAGATCTAGTTTTTTCTCATTCTTGAACTTCAACTACAAATCATGAATTGTTTTGTTTTCTTTCTTTAAAGTTTCAATTCATCTAATTCAAAAGACGAACGATTACACTTTCCCTGTGGACGATCCGCACTCACTAACAATCTACATCCGACACCGTAGTTGATTGCGGTCAAATAATTTTTGGTTGTGATTTCTTTACTATTTGATTCGATAAACACAATCCGAAATCTTTACAATCAAGACCCATGAGAAGAATTACCCAACTCATGATTTGGAGCTTGCAGCAGTGATTTTCGCTTTGAAGATTTGGAGACACTACTTATTGGGCGAAAGGGTTGAAGTATTCACCGATCACAAAAGCCTAAAGTATGTGTCCACACAGAAAGAGCTTAACATGAGGCAGCGTAGATGGTTGGAGCTGATGGCTGACTACGATCTTGATCTTAAGTACCATCCGGAGAAAGTTAATGTGCCGGATGCGCTTAGTCGGTTGCCATCAATTCAGATGTTGACTGCACAGAAGGAGCTTATCGAGGATTTTTGGAGATTCGAGTTGGAGATCGTGTTACCGCATTCTTCGGGATAGTTGATGCAGCTGCAAGTACAGTCGTCGCCGATCGATAATATTAAAGCAGCGCAGTCATAGGACCCAAGATTACAAAAGTTTCAAGAACAGGTTGAAGCGGGACTTCGAACGGACTTATTGATTCATGAAGATGGTTCATTGCGATATGGTAGCCGTTTGTGTGTGCCGAAAGGAGATATTCGCGAAGAAGTTATGAAGGAGGCACTTAGTTCCGTATATTCCGTACAACCAGGAGGCACGAAGATGTACCGTGATCTAAGACAACATTTCTGGTGGGAAGACATGAAAAGGGAGATTGCTCGCTTTGTAGCGAAGTGCTTGGTGTGTCAGCAAGTTAAGGCTGAACATCAATGAGTAGCTGGTTTATTGCAACCACTTCCGATTCCTCAGTGGAAGTGGGAACATATAACCATGGATTTCATGACAACTTTACCGCGGAGTCCAAAGGGCAACAATGCAGTTTTGGTGATTGTTGATCGTTTGACCAAGGCAGCTCATTTCATACCATTTCGAGTTGATCAGTCAACGGAAGCGTTAGCAGAACGGTATATGCAGGAGATTGGGAGATTGCATGGAGTACCTGTGAGCATCGCTTCCGATCGTGATACCCGATTCTTATCGCACTTATGGAGGAGTTTACAGGAAAGTTTAGGGACACGATTGAAGTTTAGCACCACTTATCATCCTCAGACCGATGGCCAGTCGGAGAGAACGATCCAAACTCTTGAAGACATGTTGAGAGCTTGCATGTTAGACTTCAAAGGTTCATGAGAGGATCATCTACACTTGGTGGAGTTTTCGTACAATAACAGCTTTCAGGCGACTATTCAGATGGCTCCATTCGAAGCATTGTATGGGTGCAAGTGTCGTTTACCTGTTTGTTGGGACGATGTTGGAGAACGAAGACTGTTGGGACCGGATTTGATCGTGCAAACAGTAGAGAAGGTTAATACTATCCAGAATCACATGAAGGCAGCGCAGGATCGACAGAGGAGTTGGGCCGACACATCGAGTAGACCTCTAGAATTCGCAGTTGGTGTCTTGTATTCTTGAAGATATCACCGACTAGAGGAGTGATTCGTTTTGGGAGTCGAGGCAAGCTTAGTCCTCGATTCGTGGGGCCTTTCGAGATTATGGAGCGTGTTGGAGAAGTGGCTTATCGATTGGCATTACCACCATCTTTGGCGAATGTTCATGACGTGTTTCATGTATCTTAACTCCATAATTATGTTTGAGATGAGACGCACATGCTAGATCATTCGGAGCTGGCTGTAAGGGAGGATTTGACCTTTGAGGAACGACCGATGTCGATTGTTGATCGAAGAGAAAATGTCCTCAAGAATAAGGTTATCCCGCTCGTACTTGTTTCATGGAGGAATCGCTCGCACGGAGAATCGACTTGGGAACGAGAAGATGAGATTCGACAGAAGTTTCCAGATATCTTCCTGTAGTTTCATGTTTGTTTATTTTTTCTTGTTTTGGGAATTTCGAGGACAAAATTCTTTTTGTAGTTGGGTATAATGTAATACCCTAGTTCATTTATACAAGTTCTATTTTGGGTATTTCTTTATTTATGGTTATTTCTTGATTTATTGTGTTTTGGATGCGAATAGTGTAATTGGCATCCATATTGTATCCGACCCGACTCGCTTACTAGAAACCAGTTTCGATTCATGTTTGTCTTTTATCCCGGCTTGTTACGTGGATCCGTGCACTTTCATATTTTATACTGCATACTGGCATTTTATCTGGCATCTGCATTTTAATATAACATTTAAAGTCGAATAAAATATTTTAAAATTATTTAGCATGGCCTGCATGATACCCCTAACCCTGTCGTAGTATCCACGCATCTTGTTCTCGTCCCGTTCAGTGAAACGGACTCGTTTGGATAGCTACGTGCACGCTACGTGTATCCATTCTTGGGGGTATGCTTTTTCGTGACCCGGATATCCTACTTTGGTTTTGGTTGGTACGTATATTATCCTTATTTTAAAACTAGATTTTTAGACCCGACCTGGGCGTGTTTGGACTATTTTTGTATTAGCGAAAAACTCAAAATTTACTAATATTATATTTGTAAATAATTCTAACTGTTTAAATTTTTTATTTAACTAAAAGGATTTTTAAAAAAAATCTAATTAACAGAAACTCTCTCTGTCTCTATCCTCTCTCTCTCTCTCTCTTTCACTATAATTATTTATTTTTTAATCTCAAAATTTTTCACAAACCCATTTTAAACTCACGTCTTCCCCACCTCCTTTTTCTTCTAAATTTTTCCCGCCTCTGCCCTCGCTTGCGCTCGCCGCCGCCTTCCCTCCGTGCGACGCTGTCACCGCTTCCACCCTCGTCATCGTCGACTCCTCGACCACCACCTCACCTCTCTCTCTCTCTTTCGTCCTTCTCTTTTTCCTTCCCTGCACATCCACCGCACCAGGAACCCAACCCGACACCCATTGCCTCCACCGCCGGAACCCCGTCGACGACCGTACCCCGTCATCCTCATCACCACCTTCGAATCCTGACACCATCACCACCACCATCACCTACAACCCAACCTAAGCTAACCCTACACACCCGAGAACCTATTGCGGCCACCTCCTCGGTCGCCGTAGCCCTCATTGCCGACCACCTCGTCTCAACCCCTCGTCACCATCCCTGTCTCCTCACCTCCTTCTCTCTTCCCTTCAACCCCTCTCTTCTTCCGAGTCCACTGCAACCACACCCATAGCCCTCGCCAAAACCCACTACCTTTTAACACAGACCTCGCCGTCGACGGCTCATCGTCATCTTCTCCCCTGCCTCGCCTCTGTCCCTAAACACCAACTCCAGAGCAGCACCATCATCTTCTTTTCTTTCTCCTTCTTCTTCTTCTTCTTTTTTCTCTTTCTTGAATTCTTATTTTCCGGTCATCACCGGAGCCATGCCGTCGCCGACGATCCGGACGAACCATAACATCACCACAGTACCACTACAATACCGAAATTATACCATCACCACTTCCATGTCACGACCGCGTTGCGGCCAAATCGCGACCAGACCATGCACCAGATCGTCTCCAGATCGCAACCAGACCACCACCAGACCATGCACCAGATCGCGACCAAACCATGCACCGTACCCAGACCGTGTTATCACCGTACTCAGACCGTGTCACGCCATGTGCCCTGCTCCTGTGCCACGTCATGTCCGCTTCGTGCTTAGCCCATGCCACTTGTGTGCCACCATCGCACCAGTCCCGTGTCACCGCAACACTCAGCACCGTGTCGTGCCGTTTCACACACCGTATCGTGTCGTGTCGCACCAGGCCGCCTGCATATCGACCACTGTTCTGAGGTAAGTTTATCTTGCTACATGCTATACTACTATATTTTGCATTCATGCGAATAATAATATTACATATTGTTTAGTTATGCATCCAATGTTACAGTTTTACAGTTTTACAATATCCGTTCGCATCTGTACAGTTTATTACATATCTAGTCGCATGCAAGTTTATCTTACTACATGCTATACTACTATATTTTGCATTCATGCGAATAATAATATTACATATTGTTTAGTTATGCATCCAATGTTACAGTTTTACAGTTTTATAATATCCGTTCGCATCCGTACAGTTTATTGCATATCAAGTCGGATGCAAGTTTATCTTACTACATGCTATAATACATATTGTGCATCCATGTTTTATTGTGTACCCATACCATTAATTTTATATATCTAGTTGCATGCCATGCCATATTAATTCATATTATTGTTACATTAGTACCCCATGCTTGATAATGTGCATCCTACATAGTTATGATGTAACCCCTGATCGATAATTGTGCACACATGCTTCTACAATACATCCATACTTTTACCGTGATTCGATACTTGCTACATGTTACTGTTGGGCATCCACGTGATACATGTACACTACTTGACATGACCTGATATACCACTACTTGACATCTTACCTGATCCTGTTTCTAATGCCGACAATCCTGACATGTTATACTGATGGACGTTACTGTTGTCTGCATAGACAAAATTTATACCTGCTTGATCCTGTGTTGGTATTAGATATTGATTAGCAATACCCGACTTGAACACATAACCTTGGGGGTAAGAGGAAATTAAGAATGTAACCGAACGTAACTCAAAGGGCTATTATATTGTTTGCCGTTTTTCCGGGTGTTACGGAATATATTGTTTGCCGTTTTTCCGGGCGTTACGGAATAATCCTGTTACCGTGGTCCCGTGGGGAATGAACGGGGCATAGACCGATTGGTTATGACAAGGATTACATTAATTGATTTTGAAGACTTTAGAATAGATAACCCAGTAGTATAGTTTAGATTACTCACTGCACTTCACTTGCACGTATACACTTCACTGTTCCATATTCGTGTTACTGTCATACTCTTATTACTGCTCATACTTATGCCTGCATATCTTGTTACCTCCTGATTATATTATTGTTGATATTATGACGCACTGACGTCTGGGTTTTGCAAGGCCCAGATCCTCTATCTCTATCGCAGGCCGTTCAGGAGTATTTCAGCCAACAGGCCGAGCAGTGAGGATCCTGTTAGTGTCCAGTTTAGTTTAGTTTCTTTCTGACTGGGAGGTCGTTGGTCGTCTTGCTGACTTGATATGATTTGGGTTGACATCAGCATCGCTACACTGGAATATGGTACCAGGAGCGAATCATCATTTGCCATGAGAGGATTTGAGGATTTTGGCTTTGGTTTGGCATCAGCACCGCTACACTGGAATATGGTATCAGGAGTGAATCATGATTTTTCGTGAGAGGATTTGGGGATTTTGGTTTGGCATCAGTACTGCTACACTGGAATATGGTACCAGGAGCGAATCATCATTTGACGTGAGAGGATTTGCCTCATTCCCAGTTTAACGACTTAGGGGTCATCTGTTCCCAGTTTAACGACTTAGAGGTCATATGTTCCCGGTTTAAAGACTTAGGGGTCTATTGGATCGAAAGTTTAGAATTTTTGGGGTTGGGGTCGGCATCAGCGTTGCTAACACCGAAGCACGGGTGCTAGAAGAAATTCATCATTTGCCTTTACCTGTTAGGGAGTGATGACTTAGGAGACAGGTTCAGGTCCCTATCACCTAAGGCTTTTCAATTTTATGAGCCGTAAGGGTCCCATAAAAGAATTTTCTCCCTGTGAGTTGAAAGAATCTAGTAGGTATATTTTCTCCTTAGGAGTCGTGGGGACCCCCAAGTGTGTTTTTCCTTTGTGAGTCGTAAGGATCCCACGAAGGTGTTTTCTTACGAGTCGAGAGGATCTCGCAAGCTTTGTTCTCCTCATGTATTGTGAGGACACATGAGTGGGTCTTCCTAAATGGAGCATAATTCCGAGGGCGGAGATTGGCCGCTGGACTGGTGATTGCGGTAGGGCATGGGTGTGATGAGAATTATTTGAGCCCGTAGATTGTATACGGTAGTCAATTTAGGGACCACCCATAGGGCAGGGAGAATTTTGGGAATTTGAATTTTGGTTGGTGTCTGCATTGTTGCATCGGAATATGGTACCAGGAGCGATTCATCATTCGCCGTTGGAGATTTGAATTTAGGTTGGCGTCTGCATCGCTGCACTGGAATATAGTACCAGGAGCGACTCATCATTCACCATTTAGAGTTTTTTTTACTGCGATTACTCTATCATTTCATCTTTTCTTATCGCGAAGGTTGCGATTACCCTATCATTTCGTCTATTTATTCGCGGTTGCCCAATCATTTCAGCTTTATTTTCATCTTTATTTTACTCGCTGATTTTTATTGCAAGTTGCCCCATCATTTCGGCTTTTTTTCCATTTATTTACACATTTTTTTTACATCCTCAGTTTAACGACTTAGAGGTTGATAGCTCCCAGTTTAATGACGTGGTGGTTAACTGTTGGAGCCTAGGCTCGATTCTGCAGGAACCACGGGCTTCTTTGGCTTAATTGCATAAGCGGGCTCTTCGTCATCTAGACTGAGCCAGTGTTGGATGGCAACAACCATGTCATCGTCATGGCTATAAGGCGTACGAGGACTTGTTCCTCTGAGCTCCATCATATAGACCGTATGGGTTGTGTACCCGTCTATCGCTTCTTCGTTGGCAATGTTGCCCGTTTGGCTCTTAGCTTGTCGCCTTGGTCTGCTCCTTTCATA
Organism: Agapanthus africanus; assembly: GCA_030015575.1. NCBI lineage: Eukaryota > Viridiplantae > Streptophyta > Magnoliopsida > Asparagales > Amaryllidaceae > Agapanthus > Agapanthus africanus. The sequence continues at coordinate 308,599,080 of CM057339.1, forward strand.
GAAAGGCAGATGTCTGAGAGAATCAGGTTCCTGAAGGGCTTCGGTCTCCGTTTGTATGAAATTGGCGGTCACAGCTTGACTGTTTGTTAACACACCTTTAGACAGTTCTATCTCTCCTGCCTTGTATTGCTTTTCGACCCAATATTTGAAGACAAAGCAGTCCTCAATGGCATGACCTATCACTCTGTGATAGGGGAAATATTTAGGATCGTCGGTCATATTCTCTTCTTGAGATCTTTTTGATTCTGGCAATTGTAGACCGTTTCTTAGGGCATCCTTGAATATTTTACGGACTTTGTCCCTTCTGAAAGAATGACCTTATCCAGCTTTTCTTTCAGTAGAGATTCTCTTCCCTCTCCGAACACTGGCTTTTGAGGCTGGTTGGCATTAAGCCCGCTCATCCCTTGCTTATCTCGGTTAGCCGAAATTTTAAAAGATTCAGCATCGTTGGAATTTCCGCGTTTGCGATTATCGTCCTTTCGGTTTCTCCAGGACCTATTGTTATTTTGGGAATCAGAGGAGGGCTCATGCTTTAAGCGCTCCAACATCTGAACTTTCCTGGCCAGCTCTTGGAATGTTTTAAGACCCGCGGTGTATAAAAATGGGACCATCCAATTGTTGAGATTTCCGACGAGGAGGCTGACAGATTGATCCTGCTCTATCGGCGGTTCACATTTGACGGAGAGATTACGCCATCGGGTAATAAAATCCATGCTGCTTTCATTGTTCTTTGGCTTGGTCCTTACAAGGTCGGCAATGGTGATCTTATCGCTGACACTCATGAACCTTTGTCGGAATAGAGATTCCATTTGGACGAAAGTAGTAACGGAGCCATCCGGTATGCTCGTGTACCAGTCGAAAGCGACATCGGTTAAGCTATTAACGAACTGGCGGAGGAGAAGCGCATCATTGCCCCCAGTATTCCTGCATGAGGCTTTAAAGAATTTTACCATCTAAGATAAAGAATTTTACCATCAGTTCTTTTGAATTCAACAATCTAAAGGCAATGCACTCAGGGGATGTGGATGCTCTTATTCATAGGAGTTACAATCCCTTTTTAGTTTTATAAGATGGTTGTGCCATTCTTTATCAAGTGCCATGGTTTTTTTTTCTCTGATGGTGTTGTTGGTTTGCTTTATCCCTAGACCTCCTATGCCACAGTATATATTAATCTCATCATACATAATGTTGCATTATTTGCTCCCCTTTCAGCATGACTGCTATATACTCTTCATCCTTAAGTTGAAATATGGCTTGTTTGTAAGATATCAAATGTATACCATCAACCGATAATCTATCAGAAAACGGGGAAGGTTATTACAACATACCTTTGATATGTTGCAACATTTTATATACTCCTGAGCAGGTTTCAATAGTATGGAGTTTGTCTTTAATATACATCTCCACCTGAGCAAAAAAATACATGATTGCTAGTTATGCATGAGGTATGTATAGATGCTGAATAAAAGTGGATGTCGTAAAAGGGTATATTTCAGTAAATTCTTGTTAACTGAAGCTTTTAAAATGTTGTACACATTATTGGCACTTGATTTTGATTAATAGCCTAAACATTTTATTCCTTTTTTTATTGTTGAAATCTATTAGTATCACTTCTTTTATCTTGATGTGTGCATCATGTTTCCAGTTTTTGTATCCTGTTCTATGAGAGTTCTGGACTTGGGGGGAATGTCCTCACCATTAAAAAAGATAATGCTGCTGCTATGATTTTCTTTGCTTTGACAAGGGCAGACCACTTTCGGTATTTTGTACAGTCGTTTTTTCCGTTTAAATAAAATTGTCATGGGACGGACATCCAATTGGAGCCCTGCTCTTCTCATCAAAAAGGAAAAAAGAAAAAAGAAAAAAGAAAAGTGATTGTGATAGATTCATTCACTTGAACCTTCAAGAAAAAGACCAAGAAGACAGGTGAATGGCGCAACAGTCTCAGCGTGAGCATAACGGAGCCTTACCTTCTCAAATGTGCCAGGGGTATAGTTTCCTGGAATTGTAATCAAATTTCTCTAAAGTACAACTATATCAACATGGTTTTCACTAAATTGAAGCAGTTCTACACCTGTGGTTTTAGTCGTATTTCTTATATATCCCTTAATGAACGTGTAATATCAGATTGGAAAAACTTCTAATATTTCAACATCCATGAACTATATTTTATGCAAACATAAAGGGATAAATGAGAAATTAGGTCGGTAGAGATCGGTGCTCTAAGATTTAGTTGTTAAGGGTTCTGCAAACTCAAGAATTATCTTTGATTATTGCCTAACAATGTTATTCCTAGTATAGGAAATGTAATTAAGTTCAAATTCAGGAGCAGTGTTTGTGCCTTGATGATGTTTACATATTGTGTTTATTTCAATTTTATCTCTATTTTGGAATGGGAGCAATTAGATGGGGAGCTACGCTATATGATTGTATGATATTTCTATGGTTCATTATCTTCTCTTTAATTAGATAGGATAGGATGGAAATCAAACATTTGTTTCCAAAAATAAACATCGACAAATAAATTATCATTATATAGGTGAAGATTTTCTAGAAGAGTTTGGAGATTTGATTTGAGTTTTGCAAGAATGTCTGAAATTAAAATCCAAATAATCTGAAGCAATTTTAATGTATCTTAATTTATGGTCAAGCTGCAACCACCACACATCACGTGTGATAAAAATTAACAAAAGATATGATAAAAAAACATCATGCACTATAAGATGTAATCTTGTACATATCTAGTAAGTTTCATCCATAACTAAAGCAAATAGATAGGAACCTAATACAATTGATTGTCCCTAATTCTTCTCACACAGGCTCTACTCCATTATACATATTTTTAATTGCATTAATGTGACTACTAGACACTTATTTTCTACTAAAACGTAGTACACAAAAAGTGCAGGATACCTATCGTATGTTATCTTTTTTCTGGATCAAGAGCATCATTTCAATAGATCTTTAATCATTCCACTAATCATCTTAGTAGGTACATCACTTCCCATAGTAGACCACCCCAGCATAAACCAAATTGAAATTTCGAAGCAAATTTTTTATCTTTTCCGTAGTCTCTAGTCAATAGGCTGACGCAGGGATTGGATGGATGCGCAATGAAAAGTTAGACGATCAACATCAAGATGGCACATACACAAAGCAAAAACCTGAACATAAAATTTTTCAATAAATACTAACATCACGTATAATCCACCAATATAAAAGGCTGAACAAGAAAAATAACTCCAGTTGGAAGAAAAATAGAAAGAGCTATACCTCTGAGGGATTGAAAAGGCCACAAGCTTGATCGGTGATATCCAATGAAGATGCTTCCTGAAATATGAAAAACAGTAAATTGATCTGGGAAAAAAGAACATGACTATATCTATAAGACTTTAAGAGACTTCATTATACCTGCTTGCAGAGAAACCACAAAGAAGCAATATCATGCTTAGTTAAACTTAGCTGGTATCATCTGCCATCGTCAGAAGAAATGACTTCTAAAATGGGGGTTTTAATCATATCAACAGCAGGCTCTTGATTTTCTCTATACTTGAAAGAGATATATCACAGTTCCTACCAAAGATAACGGTTATGCAACTTGATAGGACTAAAGTTGAAAATATTACAGAACTGATGCACACTCTGCATGTACGAGATTTGTAGCCATTTATTATCCAAGAAACGCAAAGTCAGATAATACAGGATTTTTTTTAGATCAACCGACATTCATCTCTGAATAATTATTTACATGCGTGCGCGTGCACATATTTAAGGATGTTTTTGTGTGCAGAATTGTGCGGTTTGAAAAATCCATGATCATATAGAACTCTAAAAACAGGCTATTTCTGTGAAACCGCTTGATTAAAATAGAAAGGATACCAATTAATTACACAAAATGATACATATTCTATCATGTTTTTTGACATGGAATTTGAGGAAAAATAAAATTCTTTCCTTAGCTAATTCATGGAGGAATACACATATATTTATACTAGAGTTTACGGATACGGGTTTGGATCGAATATCAAAAGCCCAATTACTTTATCACACATTATCTCTAATACTCCCTCTCAAGCCGGTCCATACATATAATGTAGACTCAGCTTGCTACATAAAATTTCAATTCATGCTTTTCCCAATACCTCTGTGAAAATATGTGCTGGTTGATCCTTACTAGCAATGTATTGAGAATTAAGAAATCCATTCTCCTTCTTTCCCCGAACAAAATAGCAGTCAACTTCAATGTGCTTAGTTCTCTCATGAAAACAGGATTAGACGAAATATGGACTGCTGCTTGAGTGTCACAAAAGAGAGGAATAGAACGATGAATTTGAAATCCAAATTCACTTAATAGGTTAGTTATCCAAATAAATTGCACATAATATGAGCTATAGAACGGTATTCAACCTCCGCACTTGATCTAGTCATAACTGATTGTTTCTTACTTCTCCACGATACAAGATTACCACCGAGAAAGGTACAATAGCTAGTAGTAGACCTCCTATTAGTAAGGGACCCCGCCCAATCAGCTTCATAAAATACCATCAACTGTTGAATATCTCCAAGATTGCGGTAAATTAATCATTGATTAGGTGAATTCTTTAAATAGCGAACAATACGAATAACTGCCCTCTAATGAGGCTCTCTTGGAGAATCCATAAACTGGCTCACCACGCTAACGACAAAAGAGATATCTGGTTTTGTTATCGTAAGATAATTAAGATTCCCAATCAATCGACGGTACCTTCCTGGATCTTCTAATAATTCTCATCGATCATCATAGAGTTTCATATTAGAATCCATTGGTATCTATGGGCTTGGTACCTAAAAGTCCAGTCTCTTTTAGAATATCTAGGACATACTCTGAGACAAGCAAATACCTTCTGCGGAACGTGCAATCTTAATCCCCAAGAAATATCGCAATAACCCCAAGTTCTTTGTATGAAAGTGATCTTGGAGAAATTTCTTAAGAACAACAATCCCGTCAGCATCACCATCACTGATAACAAAATCATCAGCATACACCACTAATATAATTCTCTTTCCTTTAAGGACTCGTGTAAAAACAGTATAATCACTCTTGCACTGATATAAACCAAACTCCTGTATAACGGCACTGAATCTACCAAATCAAGTTCGAGGAGACTGCTTGAGCCCATATATAGCTTTTCGCAGTTTACATATTTTTCCTGTCTCCCTCTTAACACTACTATAAATAAAGGTTGCCCCTACGGATTTGTCGGTAGGGGCAAACCACTGCTCCTACGGATATGTGCGTAGGGGCGAAAAAAGACCCCGTAGGTGCAAAGGCCGCAGGTGCAAGTTGAAGCCCTGAACTTGCCCCTACGGAGTTCTGTGTAGGGCCTGTTGCACCTACGGAGTAGGCCGTAGGGTAAAAAAAGTTATATTATTTACGGTTTTTTAAAATATATTACTGTACCTACGGATATATCCGTAGGGCCACGTAATATCCCCTACGGATATATGCGTAGGTACTTATCCGTAGGGGTAAAATATCAGGATTTCTAATATGTTGCCCCTACGGATAAGTCCGTAGGGGCGAAGCAATGGCCCCTACGGATAGGTCCGTAGGGGCACTCCCAACCCCCCCGGTACTGAGATCAGGGGGGAAATATCAGTTACTGCTGATATTTTGCCCCTAGGGATATAGCCGTAGGGGCAACATTTGTACCTACGGATTAATCCGTAGGTACACATTATCTGTATTTTTTTTAAAAAAAAGGGTTGCCTGATTTTTTCCCGCCTTGTGCACAATAATATATATAACAATAAAATATAAAATTAATCATCACGCAACATATATCGCAGTATTCATAATCACATCTCACGCATATAATATACAAAAGAAACCCAAAAACTGAATATGATATAAATATAAACCAATATCAATATCAATATCGTTTCAAAATGTAGTACAATATGTATCATATAAATAAATACATGTTTCAAAAAATAAGAATCAAAAAGCTACCCTAGCTCGGTCCAGCTCCACCTCTGATAAACGATAGAATCTGGCGCGCCTGCTCCTCGGTCAATAAACCATGCAATTCGGCGCGTGCGGGAGTCTGAGCGGCCTGTGGAGCTGGCGATGTGGTCTGCGCAGCCGCCGTCGAGGTAGTAGCTTGCGGAGCCGCGGCTGCGGGAGTCTGAGCGGGCGGTGGAGCTATAGGAGCTGTCTGCGGAACCGCAGCCGATGTAGCGGTTGAAAATAATACAATTGCATAACCTTAAGAAAAACAACCACCCCTTTTTTAATGAATTTGGATGGGTAATTATCCCAAATTTTTTTAAAACAAAAGAAAAACAGTGACCTATATACAAAATGAGTAAATGTCGTGATCAATAAATTACTTACCATTTGCCGAGACATGTATTTTTGCAGCATCCATACATCCTTTTCCTCATCTTCGATGCCGTATTCTCATTATCTTCGTCTAATCCATCTGAATCTGCAATTAAGTTTAATTAAACCAAATAAAATCAAAAATTAAAATCAAACAGCAACAACAAAATCAATGAAATTTATAGCCTACCAGAGTCTTCAAGAATATCCACATATGAATCCTGGGCCTTCTTCTTTTTCTTCAAAGATCTTTTAGAAGCAGAGAATTTTGTTTTCTGGCAAGTGTTTTGAAGCTAAACACCATATTGCCTTTGTATTTGAAAACCAAAAAATGCCCAGTTTGCAGATTATTGGCTACTGTAAATTCATGCCACCCATCTCCACTCATGGAAGCAACTATGTTCTCGATGTGAAGATCAACATGCCATATTTTGCCATTGTGGCTCACTAGGTTAGCCTTTTCTCTTCTCTTGACCATCTTGCTAATCTACTTGGTAAATTTATTCGGAACCGGCTGCGAATCATTAAAAAACATGCATAAGAAAGGAAGCTAAAATACAGATATATAGCATACCGATACATCAAAACTTCAAAGTTGCGATGACAATCCAGAGATATTTATTTCTACACTCGTGGTGCACATGCGAATGCGTCAGGCATCATGGACAAATATTTGAGAACATGGAAAGTATTATTAGTATAAAGTAATTAAAGCTTTTAAACACCTTGGGTAGATATTTTCTTAGTTGATGCAATCATATCATGATGACTAAATTTAAGCTATTATATATATGCATATGTATTTTTCTAATCTAATATATTACACACACACACAGAGAGAGAGAGAGAACACCAATTTGGTAGAAAAATCAGGTAGCAGGACTCTGAAGAAATGGAGTCCATAGTATTGCTCATCATCATCATCCATGATCCCTTTGAAGAAATATTATCAAAAGGGGAGAATAAATTGTTACTGCTAGTTCATGCTTGCAAGATTTATTCTTCCCTTTTGATAATATTTCTTTAAAGGGATCATGGATGATGATGATGAGCAATGCTATGGACTCCATTTCTTCAGGGTCCTGCTACCTAATTTCTCTACCAAATTGGTGTTCTCTCTCTCTCTCTCTCTTTGTGTGTAATATATTAGATTAGAAAAATACATATGCATATCTATAATAGCTTAAATTTAGTCATCATGATATGATTGCATCACCTAAGAAAATATCTACCCAAGGTGTTTAAAAGCTTTAATTACTTTATACTAATTATACTTTCCATGTTCTCAAATATTTGTCCATGATGCCTGACGCATTCGCACGTGCACCACGTGTGTAGAAATAAATATCTCTGGATTGTCATCGCAACTTTGAAGTTTCGATGTATCGGTATGCTATATATCTGTATTTTAGCTTCCTTTCTTATGCATGTCTTTTAATGATTCGCAGCCGGTTCTGAATAAATTTACCAAGCAGATTAGCAAGATGGTCAAGAGAAGAGAAAAGGCTAACCTAGTGAGCCACAATGGCAAAATATGGCATGTTGATCTTCACATCGAGAACAAAGTTGCTTCCATGAGTGGAGATGGGTGGTATGAATTTACAGTAGCCAATAATCTGCAAACTGGGCATTTTTTGGTTTTCAAATACAAAGGCAATATGGTGTTTAGCTTCAAAGCACTTGTCAGAAAACAAAATTCTCTGCTTCTAAAAGATCTTTGAAGAAAAAGAAGAAGGCCTAGAATTCATATGTGGATATTCTTGAAGACTCTGGTAGGCTATAAATTTCATTGATTTTGTTGTTGCTGTTTGATTTTAATTTTTGATTTTATTTGGTTTAATTAAATTTAATTGCAGTTTCAGATGGATTAGACGAAGATAATGAGAATACGGCATCGAAGAAGAGGAAAAGGATGTATGGATGCTGGAAAAATACATGTCTCGGCAAATGGTAAGTAATTTATTGATCACGACATTTACCCATTTTGTATATAGGTCACTGTTTTTCTTTTGTTATAAAAAAATTTGGGTGTGCTATTCTACTATCTACAATTAAAAAAAAAGGTAGACATAAAGATCAAAGTGCAATTTTTGAAATGAATGTGCTATTCTACTATCTACAATTTCTATTTTCTTCTCTCTATTTCTTTTATAATCAATCTCCATGACTATTACCATGACTCTCGACTAACAAAGGTGGCTTTTCGTCCTCGGTAGCTTGATAATTGATGGAGGATATAAACTTTTGACGACACCTAACGAAAAGTGGACCATCTTTTCTTCATTAATTCACTCCCTGTGTGTGTGTTTGTTTTTTTTTTGAATTAAAGGTCATTGATTTTAGAAAGACCTGATGATATATATGTTGAATATATGTAGGGTGATATGCATGATCACAAGAGCTTGGTGGAGGCAATAAAAAAAGTTGATGTGGTGATCTCTATACTGGGCTACAAATATCATGAGCAGTTGGTTGATCATAAGTGCATGCTGCGTGAATAAATATTATGTTAATTCGAAAATAAATACAAATATAACAAACTTATCAATTATATAGTATTCAATTTGATTTCAAACAAATACCAAATAAGAATTTATTGTACAGGTCCACGACTTACAATCATACCCGCATGCAAGCACATATAAAAATCATAGTTTCTAGGATGACAAATTTTATTGTCAACTACTGTCACCACCTACAGCTAGACAATAATAAAAATTACTATCTAAATAAGAGCAAAAGGAATGTGTGTATATTTATGATATAGCATTCTAAATCAATATATATGCACTATATGATATATAAACATACCTGGAGGAGCGGGAGTGGCCTCTGTCCCTGATATGGATGCATCACCAACAACTAGACAATCAAACATTGACAATATAAGTAATTTTGACATAAACAGGCATGAATATCTATAATATTACATTCAAAATGGATATTAGAGAGCGCACCTGCTGTGAAAAGTGGTAAAAGTATCACCCAACTAGGGTGTAATTTACAGAATCAGTTGAAACTCTTGAAAATCATAGAAGAACCTGACCTGCACAAATCTGATGTATACTTTCCATTGGACACTAAGAAGTCTCTAAAAGGAAAAGCCAATGTGAAAGCCATCATTAGTTCATATCAGAAGATTGATGCTGAAACAGAGAACAAGGAATGTCATTTTTTTCTTCTTCTGCCATATTACTGTCTTCTCCTTCTTCTTCTGCCACATTACTGTCTTCTCCTTCTTATTATGTGCGCGTGCAAATTCAATGAAAGCAAAAACTCCAGTGACAAACTTAGGTTGCATACGTTGTTGCCAATTCACATGCATCCAGTCCTTAACCCTGACATACTCATGGGCCATGTTAGACTGTATCATATAAATTGTAGGTTATGATGACTATATTGAGAAATCTAAGAACGGGATGGTTACTGACAAAAGAGAAAATCCGTGTATATGCTTTGTGTGTGCGTTTGTCTTTGAAAAGAATAAATTATCGATAATTAAAGTTAGATTTGAGGATACCCATGTATGAGTTGTATTCTATATATGTGTGTTTCGATTTATGATTTTGCTTAAGTGTAGGGTTGTTTTTACTTAAAGAAGTATCACCATCTACTATATATCAAAAAATGTAGCAAACTAGGACTAGAACTCATTTAACATTATCAACTAGTGAGATTTCAATGTCGAAAACTCCATAAAGAGGAAAATTACTAAAAGGAAAAGACTCTTTGAACAAAACGCATCCACTAGCAATAAAAGAGATTGTATCATGCTTTAGTACCAACACACAAGCACCTACATCTTGCTATGATCATAACAACATCATGATGATTTATCAATTGCCTTGCTCATATTATGAAATTATAAACATCAAAACTCTAATCAAATCTCCATCTCAATAATTAAGCCGACAAAGGGAAAAATAATAACCAAAAAGAGGAGAGAGTCTTAATTTGCATGCCCAAAGTTTCATGATAGACAGAGACCAGGAGAAAAGGAGAGAGAGGAGAGAAAATATCACAAGCAATGAAAAGAGTTGGGAAGGTGTTGAACATCATCTTTGTAACTTGTAATATGTGGCCATTTATCATCGATATCTAAGCTTTTCTTTATCAATGTAGAATCATTGAGTTTAGAAGAAGATTCAAAATTAATATACTTTAAGAAGTTTTACCACCGGCTATTCATCTAACGTCCAGTCTTTGGTGTCACACAAAATTCTTGAATCAATATGATCCTGAGACTCGATCAAGATTCTCTGGACTAAAAAATTCCAAGGAATTGCTATTTGAATTACGTTAATTTGGAACACGTTTGTATGATTGAAGCTAAGAAACAAATATATTTCCATATTATATCATGCATTGTTTTATCAAAAATAATTTTATCGCATACCTAGCTATGTGCTGAAGTAGGCTATATATCTCTACAGAGAGAGAAATTTATAACCAACATGCCACGAATATTGAGATTGTAAATATTTATATATATATATATATATATATATATATATATATATAAGTAGACATTTGAATCTAGACAAATAGAAAACAAAACTTTATTGCTCCCTTGTCTCTTATCAAAATCATTAGAAATGTTCATTTTTAGGGGGCTCAAAATTTCCTTCACAAGCTTTAAAAGAAACCTAGAAAAATTCTCACCCCCTACCGCAACCCCCTGCCCCAACCCTAACCCTAACCCTAACCCCAACCCCAACCACAACCCCCTGCCGAACCCCAACCCCAACCGCAACCCCAACTATGAAACATATTAGAAAAAGGATAGAAGTTCAAGATGTTAATAACACGATGATAATCAAAGCAGTTGCGTACAGATGCTAAAACCGAATATGTGACACGATATTCTTGTAAAGATAGACATGTATTAAAAGAGGAGACGCCCAAGTAAAATCCATAACTAAATCCCTATTTTAACCTTCCTTTTCTTCAAATCAGAAATGCGTCTTTTTTTTGCAATTATATATAGCTAAAATAAAGAAGGTCCTATAATTCTAAGCATTTCCAATTACAACGGCCCATCCTCAAAATCCAGAATCTTATGAGCATCTTATGCAATTAGCAAACATATTCAACCGAAAACACCCCAAAATTTCCACCAGACTACAAATCCTTTGCATACTCAAACCCCAACCAGATCAAATTAAGGGACTACTCAGACCCACAGTTTAAATCAATCAAAAATATCCAAAATCAGACACGGGGTCTTTGGATACCTACCAAATGCCATGTCCGATGACTCCAAAAACAAAACCCCAACATGCCCAACGGCTAAAAGTTCCACAAAACAGTCTCCGTTTCCAAGAAAACTTGAGAATGACAAATAAAATTATTAATTAAACTGGGCTTTACCCACATTATTAGTCCAGTTTCCAACACCTTCTCAAACTAGACAAATTTTACTCTTATGATTATCATCAACATTTCAATTAACGAGCTTAATGCTAATTAGAATGGAAATTAACTTAGACCCTGAAATCCAAAACCCCAACCCCAACCCTAACCCTGACCCTAACCCTAACCCCAACAGCAACCCCCTGCCGAACCCTAACCCCAACCGCAGCCCCAGCCCCAGCCCCAACCCTAACGCTAACCGCAGCCCGAGCCCCAACCCCAACCCCAACCACATCCCGAGCCCGAGCCCGAACCCCAACCCCAACCACAGCCCTAGCCGCAGCCCGAGCCCCAACCCCAACCGCAGCCCGAGCCCGAGCCCCAACCCCAACCGCAGCCCTAGCCGTAGCCCGAGCCCCAGCCCCAACCCTAGCCCTAGCCCCAGCCCTAGCCCTAGCCCGCAGCCTCAGCCCCACCCCTAATCAAAAATTTAAGTAATTGAAGAATTCCTTACCTGTGCAGAGGTGACGATGAGAACTCCGATGAGCCGGCGCTGGCTACGACGAAAGCAGGCGGTGGCTACGACGAAAGCAGGCGGTGGCTACGACGAATCGGCGGCGCTGGCGATGACGAGAACGACGAGAACGACGATCGATCGGCGGGAACGAGGGTTTGGGAATTTTTTGTTCGCGTGAGAATTGGGAATAATGAGCGTAGGGATCGATCTGAGCTTTTAACTTAAATCCCTATTTAGATGCCCCTACGGATAAGTCCGTAGGTTCTTGGTTTGCGGCTCCGTAGAGGCAAACAACAATTTAAGATTTAATAATTTTTATATAAATATGTAAGGACCGTAGGGGCAACCGTCTAGCCCTACGGATTAATCCGTAGGGCCAAAATAAATCTGCCCCTACGGATTTCACTATCCCTAGGGGCAACCCCCTATTGCAGTAGTGTAACTACGAAACCAGGTGGTTGGTCCATATATACTTCTTTTTAAAGTCACCGTGGAGAAATGCATTCTTGATATCCAACTGATATAAAAGACAACTTAAATTTGCTGCTAAAAAAATCAGAATGCGCACAAAACAGAAGCTTCGATACTGGAGAGAACATCTCTGCATAATCAATTCCAGATGTCTGTGTATAGCCTTTAGCAACAAGACGAGCCTTCAGCTGCTCAATAATCCCATCAGAATGATATTTAATAGTGTACACCCAACGTCCAACTGAAGATTTACTAGACGGTAAAGGAACCAAATACCACGTACCATTCTGATACATAGCATCCATCTCTTCCTCCATAGCCTTTTTCCAGTCAAGGTGACTGAAAGCTTCATATAAAGAACCAGGTAAGGAAGTGGATGACAAGGAAGATACAAAGGACCGATACCTGGATGACAATTGTGAGTAGTAAATAAAATTCGATATGGAATGAGGAGTACAAGAGCGTGTACCTTTTTATAACACAATAGAAAGATCAAGGTCAGATTGTAGAGCTTGTACGGAAACTATTGACAGTGGAAATGATTGAGTAGCTTGTTGTAATCGTGGTCTTCGTGAATAAAAACGATTGACTGGTGGTTTGGTAGGAATAACCTGAGGTTCTTCAGGACTCAAATCAACATCCACAGGAGATAAACAATTAAAAGACAATGGGGATGGTTCTGTAGAAGATTCACTTGATGGAGAAAAATATGGTACATTGTCAAAGAAAGTGACATCTGCTGAAATATAATGTTTATTCAATATAGGGTCAAAGCATTTGTAGACTTTCTGAAGTTGAGAGTACCCTAAGAAAACACACTTAATGGCATGAGAATCCAATTTATCTTCTCCAAGAGCAAGTCTATGAACAAAACATACACTACCGAACACTTTATCAGGTAGTGGAAAATGTGAAAACTCTAGAAACAAAACATGATGAGGAGACTTTCCTTCCAAAGTAGGAGTGGATAGACGATTAATAAGATAACATGTCGTTAAAACAGTATCACTCTAGTACTTTTTGGAACATGCATATGAAACAACAAAAAACGAGCAACTTCCAATAAATGACACATTTTCCGTTCAGCAAACCCTATTTTGTTGAGGGGTATATAAGCAAGACGCCTGATGTACAATCCCATTATCATCAAGATATTTATCGAAATAATCAAAAACATTCTTTTTCATTATCTGTGCGTAGGATTTTCAACGACATGCCAGATTGGTTTTGAACTTAGGGTTTGATGGTAAACGTTGGCGGCGGCTAGGGTTTGGTGTTGAGGATGGTTAGGGTTTGGCGAAACATGGCTTGAATACCATGACAAGGAATCGAAGTTGTATCAGCCCATTTCTTCCAATGCTGCGGAGATGAACAAGCAACGTGATGTTGCGGAGATGAATAAGCAATATGAGATGCTGAATGTTGTGCGATTTTTATCAAGTGTTCCCCCGGAGTATGAGTCTGTTCAATCTGCTATTTTAGAGAGTTCTAAGCTTCCGACCCTTTATGAGGTATTCTCCAGGTTACGCCGTTCTCGTGTGTTATATCCCTTGTCTAATGTGCGTGGTGATAGTAGCGTGAATAAGTTCGCATTAGTGACCGCATCCGGCAGTACACGTAGCGTGGCTATTTTCGTGGTGGTAGTCATGATGGAGGACACGGTCATGGTGGTGGTCAAGGTAGAAAGTTGTGAACACACTGTGGGAAATCGAGACATTTTGTTGACTTTTGTTGAGATCTACATCACAGACCTTCTGCTAATCATGCATCCTCTCACGGTGATATATTGGAGTACTCACATCCTACTGCTCCATCTGATACGGCATCTTCGGCCTCAAAGATGATATTTATTTATGAGGATGAGTATCACAAGCTCCTCTCTACTCAGCAGTCTGCTTCTGTTACCACATAAACCCATGCTTCAGGTACTCCTATAGCTTGTAGTGCTATATGCTTTAGATCATTGATTCAGGTGCTACAGATCATATGACAAGAAATCATTATTCTTTTATTTCCTTCACACTGTCTGCTCAAAAATCTCGTATCACCTTAGCCGATGGATCTTCCTCCTCTGTCACAGGAGGTGGGTCGGTACATCTATCTAAGGATCTTTCGTTTTAATCTGTTTATCATGTTCCACGATTCCCTATTAGCTTATTGTCCGTTAGCAAACTTACGTGATCGTTGAACTGTTCTGTAACATTTTATCCTTCACATTTTATCTTTCAGGATCTGCAGAACAGGAAGTTAATTTATGGCGGGCATGAATCTTAATGCTTTTATTATATGAACACGGATGATATTTTTTCTTCAGGTTCCGGAGCTTTCCGTTCATCAGTTTCTCCTCTTCAGCTCCACTGTCAGATGGATCATCCCAATTTGAAGGTTCTTCAGAGTTTATTCTCGCATCTTAGGTCAATAAAATCACTTGATTGTAAATCATATCAATTTGGTAAACATCATCGTGTATCTTTTCCTATTTCTGAGAGTCGCATGTTGAACCATTTTTATTTAGTGCATCCAGACATCTGGGGTCTCTTCAATGGGCCATCATATTAAGGTTTTAAATATTTTGTCATATTTGTGGATGATTTCTCTTGTATCACTTATTTGTACTTGATGAAAAATCGCTCTGATACCCTGATAAGGAATTTGAGGAAAAATAAAATTCTTTCCTTAGCTAATTCATGGAGGAATACATACATACATACATACAGACACAAAATTCTTTCCTTAACTACTTTATCACACGTTATCTCTAATATTTTCCATCTGATAGAACATCAAAATATGAAGAAATTCATGATCATACTTGAGATCCTTCAAGTCAAACTGATAAGACTACTTTACTAACAAAAGTTGAACCTTTAGAAGGATAGCTATAGTAATACAGTATGTTAGTAAATTATCTAAAGTAGGTAAATACATAAAACATTAATAATAGCTAACATGAATCAGTAAAAAGCAAAAACCGACTAAATAAATCTAAGGATTTTCCTTACTTTGTAAGTTTCGAAAGTATCAAAAAATCGTAAACATATATCACTTGCACGACTTTCACTTGTCACAGAGAAGGCACGACACCTCTCTGGTCCGAGCAAGATTCAAGATTTCGGCCGAAACTACCGATACGTGGTGGTTTCGTATCGGTTTCGGTGGAGACCAATACGAAACAAACCAAACTATATTGTTTCGGCCAAAACCTCTAAAAACTTATTTTTATACCATTTTTACTGTGATTGTAATCATTGTAGGCCTTTGTTGTTGGAAATCAGCAAAAAGGTGAACTCAAACCCTATATTAATACGTATTTAAGTACACTTTTCAATATATTTTGCATAATTGCTGGATTTTTAAATACTAGGATCATTATCTTATAATATAGAAGTATAAATTTAAGTATTTAATATATCTACACTTTGTATGTTGTATTACCGTCGAAATCGAAACCCGAACCGGGATTATCGAAACTTAGCCTAAACCCAGCGAAACTAATAAAATTATGAAAGACTGAAACAGAAATCGAGCTCTCGAACCTTGGGTCCGAAGCTTCCTTTCCCAGAAAACAATCCAAGACCAAATGCCACGGCATCGGCTGATGCTTGAGGGCACCGGCTGATGCTTGAAGAACCTGTATCATTAGACACAAGAATTATTTGGTTTCTAAAAGACACCGATGATGAATAATGTGATTAAGGAAAGAGATTTAGAAGTTTAAAGTTTAAGAAAAGTTGCCTCAATTGCTTTAAGTAACGAAACAGGTAAAAATTTATGGTCCCTTTAAAAACAATAATGTTAAGAAATAGATTTAGAAATTTAAAACAATTGAAGCATTTTCAAAATGCAGCCTTTCAAATAAATAAACAATACCGAAATGCAAAATGGTGAAAAGTCTTTAAAATCATGAGAAATTTGCTTTAAAAGTTGAGAAGGTTTCAAATATTTTATAAACGAAACAAAGGAATGTGATGTATCCAAAAAGGCTAGATGAAAAAATCAAGGTACCATGAATGATTGGTTACTTACGCAAAGTAAATTTGGCGAAAACCACAATCATGAATGTGTACAATCGAAAGAGCCTCAGGTTGACATATTCAGGTCAATCTAATAATGGAGAGAACTTGAACTTGAATGCTTATTAACAAATGTCTATAATGGGATGATAATAAGAAGAGAATCAATGATAGTTGCATATTAACGTGGAAAAATTAGACATTATTAAAAGACAATAATTAAGTCCGTAGATAGATTAAATCAGTAAAGAATCGGGATTAAGATAGTTATAGATGGAAAATCGATAATAGTTATGGGAATGGATTCAGATATTTGGTAGTAATAATACGGAAAAAGATTTGGAAATTTTAAATTTAGATAAAAAAAATTTGATATAAGTCATTTTAAAAGACGAAACAAGTGAAAAGGCTTAAAATAACATTATAGTGCATTTAAAAATTTTGAAACTAAGGAAAACTACGTGTATAATCAAAAGAGTCACGGGTTGACATATACACGTCGATCTAAAAATAAAACAGAGTTGAACTTGAATGCCTTTAGATAAATGTTCATAGGACACCGGTTACATGAACAAAACCATTAAATCATGAATGTGCAATCAAATAATAGAGAGGACGTGGATTTGAAAGTCTATTGATAAATGTTCATAGAAGCGCGGTAACAGTGCATTTAAAAATAGTGAAATAAAGGGGAAATATATATACAATCGAAAGAGTCACGGCCAGACATATACACGTCGATCACATAATGGAGAGGGTGTGGATTTGAAAGTCTATTGATAAATGACCATAGGAGGGCAGTAATAGTGTATTAAAAAGGTAAAATTAAAGGGAAATATTTGTACAATCGAAAGATTCGCGGGTTGATATATACACGCCGAACTAATAATGGAGAGGACTTGAAGTTGAATGCCTTTTAATAAATGTCAATAGGACGACGGTTGTAGGAACATAATCAATGGATCATGAATGTGTACAATAAAAAAGCCACGGGTTGACATAATCACGTCGGTCAATGGAAAGGACTTGAGTTTGAATGTCTATTCATAAATGCCTATACGAGGAATGGTTATAGAAACCGAATCAATAGTAGTTGCATATTTTTTGTGGACACGAGTTTGGTACATTATGGAAAGACAATAAACAGGTAGGTAAATTAAATTAGTAAGAAATCAAGAATATGACAGTCAGAGGCAAGAGAATCAATGACAGGTACATATGGAAGTGGATTCAGAAATTGGGAAGTGGTAATAATGCGGAAATTGATTCAGATATCTAAAATTTAGATTAAAAATAGATTTCAGTCATTTTAAAGAACGAGACAAGAGAAAAGGCTTAAAATAACTTAATTGTGCATTTAAAAATAATGAAACTAAGGAAGAATAAGTATACTATCAAAAGAGTCATGGGTTGAAATTTACACGTCGATCTAAAAATGGAGAGGAATTAAACTTGAATGCCTTTAGATAAATGTTCATAAGACAATGGTTATTGGAACATAACCATTGAATATGAATGTGTACAATCAAAAAAGTCACGGGTTGGCATATACGCGTCGATCAAATAATGGAGAGGACATAGATTTGAAAGTCTATTGATAAATGTCCATAGGAGGACGGTAATAATGCATTTTAAAATAGTAAAATTAGGGGGGAATATGTGTACAGACAAAAGAGTTACAGGTTGACATATACACTTCGATCAAATAATAAAAGGGGGCGTGGACTTGAAAGTTTATTGATCAATGTGCAAAGAAGGGCGGTAACAGTGCATTTAAAAATAGTGAAATTAAAGGGAAATATGTGTATAATCGAAAGAGTCATGAGCTGACATATACAAGTCAAACTAATAATGGAGAAGACCTAAATGTAAATGCCTTTTGATAAATGTCAATATGATGACGGTTATAGGAACATATTTAGTGGATCATGAATGAGTACAATCGAAAAGTCATGGGTTGACATAGTCACGTTGATCAAATAATGGAGAGAACTTGAGCTTGAATGTCTATTCATAAATTTCCATAAAAGAAAAGATAAGAACCGAATCAATAGTAGGAGCGTATTTTTTATGAACACGAGTTTGAGGACATTATAAAAAGACAATAATTAAGCATGTAGGTACATTACATAAATAAGGATTCAGTGTTAAGATAGTCATAGACAAGAGAATCAATGATAGGTGCATTTGGAAATGGATTCAGAAATTTGAAAGTAGTAATAATAAAAAAATATACTCAGAAATTTAAAATTTAGATAAAAATAGATTTAACTCAATTTAAAGAGCAAGACAAGTGAAAAAGCTTTAGATAATATTATGGTGCATTTAAAAATAGTGAAACTAAGGGAAAATACGTGTATAATCAAAAGAATCATGGGTAGACATATAAGAATCAATCTAAAATTGCAGAGGACTTGAACTTGAATGCTTTAGATAAGTGTCACGCCCCACTTCACAAAAGAAGGTGAAGAGTGGCGTGGCATGGTCCCCAACCTAACTGTATTGAAGGTGGTCTATTCAATACAATAATGTTAAGCGTAAGAATATCTAACATGCAGGGTGTATACCAAAATCAAAGTAGTAAAAGCGAAAGGCATTTATTTTTATTAACCAAACTTTATTACATCCCAAAAGAAAGAGTAAAATAAACTAAGTAGTTTAATTACATCGAGGAGAAACAAAGCCCTAAGCATGTGAGCAACAACAAAAATTAAATCTAGCTAATCTTCCATCGTCCAGTCTGCATAATCTTCATAAGTTGGCTTCACACCTTGATCCTCGCCATAATACTCATTCTTATCTGACGGACATTCCAAAGATAGAGGAAGAAAAGGAAGGTCCGTCAGCGAGTTATACTCAGGTAGGATTGCCTCATAAGGAAGTAGGTATAGAAACGAGCAGGTGTATATAAATATAATGAATATGATGTACATGGGTATAAAGGTATGGGGTTGTATGCAGATTAGATATGTTGACAGAGGTATATGTTTGGTAAAGGTTCAAGTCAAGTCAAACGAATATTCAGTTTAAGAGTTAGATCAGGTTAAACAAGGTGTGTATGGATGGAATTGACTGGTGAACATACTCATATCCTTGAGGTATCCCATGACTAGCTGGAAGCAGTATGAGCTGGTGCTCGTGCCTGGGATGGCAATCAATGTGGTAGCGTGAACATCCCCGAAAGGTGTCCCATGACTACGATGGAGCTTTTTCTAGCATGAATATCACTCAAGTGCACAGGTATTACCACCCTTCAGTTCCATAATAAACAACAAGCCTAAACTGGTAATATATCCACATCCAAGATACTGAATAATTCGTGTCTTATAAAGAAAGGTAGGTAAGATAACAGGTAAGTATAGCACATGATGTGAGTTTAGTGTTGAGTATCAATAGTTATTGTAAACGTTTTAGTTTGTTAAACAAGCGTCCGGATACTCATGATTATTCCGTTGTGGCCACGGAACAACAACTGGGAAAGTGAAATGTACCGTTTCACTTCCCGGGATCATAATCGAGTAGTAGGGGAATCCGAGTTCCGAATCTCCTTGCCTAATCAAACTACCCATCCCCTGGTTCAGTATAAAGGTTTTGACGAATTAGAGTTAGTGCGTATACCTCTAGGCATGGAATTTCCACATTGTATGTCATCCATATTTTGGATCATTTGCCCTCATATAGGGTTAGTATTCGCCCGAATATCGGGTTAGTAGTTGTCCACACATTGGACTGGTCACCCTGCCTGCAGGGATCTTCATATATGTATAGTCGTCCGTACATCAGACTGGTCACCCGGAATATCGGGATCTTCTCAATAAGTATTCCATACCTAGGTCCGCGCATTCTAACCCTAACCGTATCATATTTTATATATGTCATGTTGTCATAAACTGGAAATTTAAAAAGTATTGATCTCGTTTAATATGGCCTTCCACAACCACTCGTTTTATTTTCTAAAGTTCGTAAAGTACTTCGTATCATCTTATAGAACACTTAGTTAATAAAGGATAATAGTGTTTAAGTATATTTATTATTTCTAAGAAAACCATGATGTTTGAAAGATTCGTCATTTTTAGAAGACCCTAATGTTTTACTGAAAATATACTTTCTAAAAAGATTATGGTATTTATTTGAAAATTATCTTTTAATAAGGTTTTAGACATCCTTTTTGAAAAATATCGTTATACGGGTTATGTTCTTTGTTGAAAATAGCCTTTTAATAAAGGTCGAGGTATTTAATGAAATTATCTCTTTTTAGGATGGGTTAAGGTATTTTATTGTAATTAATAATTTTATGAAATTATAGCGTTTTAAGTTTGGGTAACGTTTTAGAAAATACGTTCGTTTTGGAAAAACCATAAGCCGTTATTTAAATTTAGTATTTTCCTCTTTAAAAAGGTTGAAGGGATTTAACAGCATTATAGCAGTTGATGAAAAAGGGTGTACGTAAAAATATATATCTATATCGTATCTAAGAATAAACCTTCCAATTATCTTATCAAATAAATAGAACCTTTTTAACAAAACGAGGGTCCTTTTTGTGGAAGAAAACCTATTTTGAGATCACAACAATAGTATGGGTGAGAGTAGGTATGACAGGGGTGAATTAATATTCGTGGGTTATACACATATTTTTCCTTAGTTTCACTATTTTTAAATGCACTATAAAGTTATCTAAATCTTTTTCATTTGTCTTGTACTTTAAATTGACCTAAATCTGTTTTTTAATCTAAATTTTAAATTTCTGAGTATAATTCCTTATTATTACTGCTTTCAAATTTTTGAATCCATTTCCAAATGCTTATATCATTGATTCGCCAGTCCATGACTGTCGCAATCCTGATTCCTTAGTGATTTAATATATCTACATGCCTAATTATTGTCTTTTATAATGTTCTCAAACTCATGTCCATAAAAAATATGCATCTACTGTTGATTTGGTTCTTATCCGTTTCTCCTATGGATATTTATGAATAGATATTCAAGCTCAAGTCCTCTTCATTATTTGATCGTGACTATGTCAACCCGTGTCTTTTCGATTGTACTCATTCATGATCCGCTGATTATGTTCCTATAACCATCATCCTATTGACATTTAACAAATGGCATTTAAGTTCAGGTCTTCTCCATTATTAGTATGTCAACCCATGAATCTTTCGATTGTACACATATTTCCCTTTTCACTATTTTTAAATGCACAATTACCGCCCTCCTATGAACATTTATCAATAGACTTTCAAATCCATGTCCTTTCTATTATTTAATCGACGTGTATATATCAGCCCGTGACCTTTTCGATTGTACACATATTTCCCTTTAATATCACTATTTTTAAATGCACTATTACGACCCTCTTATGAACATTTATCAATAGACTTTCAAATTTACGTCCTCTCTATTATTTGATTGACGTGAATATGTCAGCTCGTGACTTTTCCATTGTACACATTCATAATCAAATGGTTATATTCCAATACTTGTTGTGTTATCAAAATTTAATCTTCCTACGGGATTAACTAATGTCTTTTTCTAATGTCCTCCAACTCGTGTCTACAACAATTTGCACCAACTATCGATTTTGTAATTTTGTTCCTATAACTGCCTTTTTTGAACATTTATCAATGGACTTTCAAATCCACATCCTCTCCATTATTTGATCGACGTGTATATGTCAACCCATGACTCTTTTGATTGTACACATATTTCCCCTTAATTTCACTTTTTTAAATGCATTATTACCATTATTTGATTGACGTGAATATGTCAACCCGTGACATTTTCGATTGTAGACATTTATGATCTTATGGTTCTGTTCCAATAATCGTTGTCTTATAAATATTTATCTAAAGACATTCAAGTTTAAGTCCTCTCAATTTTTAGATCGACGTGTATATATCAACCCATGACTCTTTTGATTATATACGTATTTTTCCTTAGTTTCACTATTTTTAATTGCACTATAAAGTTATTTTATGACTTTTCTCTTGTCTTGTTCTTTAAAATGACTTAAATCTATTTCCGTATTATTATTACTTCCAAATTTCTGAATCCATTTCCATTTTCACCAATCATTGATTCTTTTACTATGACTATCTTAATCTTGATTCCTTACAAATTTAATCTGGTGTCTTGTCACATTGTTCTCAAACTAGTGTCAACTAAAAATTTGCATTTACTATTGATTCGCTTCCTATAATAGTTTCTCCTATGAACATTTATAAATAGACATTCAAGCTCAAATCCTCTCCATTATTTGATCGACGTGACTATGTTGACCCATGACTTTTCGATTATACTCATTCATGAGCCACTGATTATGTTTTTATAACCGTCATCCTATTGACATTTATTAAAAAGCATTTAAGTTCAGGTCCTCTCCATTATTAGTTCAACATGTATATGTCAACCCATGACTATTTCGATTATACACATATTTTCCCCTTAATTTCACTATTTCTAAATGCACTATTACCGCCATCCTTTAGACATTTATCATTAGACTTTCAAATCAACGTCCTCTCCATTATTAGATCGACATGTAAATGGCAAACCATGAATCTTTCGACTGTACACATATTTCCCTTTAATTTCACTCTTAATAAATGCACTATTACCACCATCTTTTAGATATTTATCAATAGACTTTTAAATCCCCATCCTTTCCATTATCAGATCAACGTGCATATGTCAACCTGTGACTTTTCGATTGTACTCATTCATGATCCAATGGTTTTGTTCCAACAATCGTTGTCTTATGAAAATTTAGCTAAAGACATTCAAGTTTAAGTTCTCTTCTTTTTTAAATCGACGTGTATACGTCAACCCGTGACTCTTTTGATTTTATAGGTATTTTTTTCTTAGTTTCACTATTTTTAAGTGCACTATAAAGTTATTTTAATCATTTTCTCATCTCGTTCTTCGAAATGACAAATCTCCTTTTTAATCTAAATTTTAGATTTCCAAATTTATTTCCGTATTATTAATACTTCTAAATTTCTGAATCCATTTCCGTGTTCATCTATTATTGATTCTTTTTACTATGACCGTCTTAATCTTGTTTCCTTATTAATTTATTCTCCCTACATGTTTAATCATTGTCTTTTCATAATGTCCTCAAACTCGTGTCTACAAAAAATTTGCACCTACAAATGATTCGCTTCCTATAACCATTCCTTTATGGACATTTATAAATAGACATCCCAGCTAAAGTCCTCTCCATTATTTGATTGACGTGACTATGTCAACCCGTGATTTTTCGGTTGTCCACATTCATGATCCACCGATTATGTTCTTATAACCGTCATTCTATTGACATTTATCAAAAATAGCATTTAATTTCAAGTCCTCTCTATTATCAGTTTGACATGTAAATGTCAACCATTGACTCTTTCGGTTGCATATATAGTTCCCCATAATTTCACTATTTTTAAATGCACTATTATCGCCATCCTTTGGACATTTATCAATAGCCTTTCAAATCCATGTCCTCTCCATTGTTTGATCAACGTGTATATGTTAACCCGTGACTCTTTCAATTGTACATATTTGCTCTTAATTTCACTATTTTTAAATGCACTTATACTGCCCTCCTATGGTCATTTAACAAT
This sequence comes from Agapanthus africanus, assembly GCA_030015575.1. Lineage (NCBI taxonomy): Eukaryota > Viridiplantae > Streptophyta > Magnoliopsida > Asparagales > Amaryllidaceae > Agapanthus > Agapanthus africanus. The sequence goes on from CM057339.1 coordinate 308,623,404, forward strand.
AGACTTTCAAATCCACGTTCTCTCCATTATTTGATCAACGTGAATATGTCAACCCGTGACTTTTTCGATTGTACACATTCATTATCTAATAGTTATGTTCCAATAACTGTTGCCTAATGAACATTTATTTAAAGGCATTCAAGTTTAAGTCCTCTCCATTTTAAGATCGGTGTCTATATGTCAAACCACGTCTCTTGTTGATTGTACACGTATTTTTCCTTAGTTTCACTAATTTTAATTGCACTATACAATTATATTAAGCCTTTTATCTTGCCACGTTCCTTAAAATGACTTAATTCTATTTTTTAATCTAAATTTTAGATTTTCGAATCTATTTTCGGAATATTACTACTTCCAAATTTTTGAATCCATTTCTATATGCACCTATCATTGATTCTCCTGCTATGACCGTCTTAATCGTGATTCCTTACTTATTTAATTTATAATAAGGTTTAATTATTGTCTTTTCATAATGTTCCAATATCTGTTGCCTTATGAACATTTAATCTTCTTACGGGATTAACTAATGCCTGTTTCTGATGTCCTCCAACTCGTGTCTACAACAATTTGCACGAACAATCGATTCTGTAATTCTGTTCCTGTTACCGCCCTCCTATGGACATTTATCAATAGACTTTCAAATCCATGTCCTCTCCGTTATTTGATCGACGTGAATACGTAAACCCATGACTTTTTCGATTGTACACATTCATGATCCAATGGTTCTGTTCCAATAACCGTTGTCTTATGAACATTTAATCTTCCTACGGGATTAACTAATGTCTTTCTAATATCCTCCAACTCGTGTCTACAACAATTTGCACCAACCATCGATACTGCAATATTGTTTCTATATCCACCCTTCTATGGACATTTATAAATAAACCTTCTAATCCACGTCATCTCTATTATTTGATCGACGTGAATATGTCAACCCATGACCTTTCGATTGTACACATTCATGATCCAATGGTTCTGTTGCTATAATCGTTGTTTTATGAACATTTATTTAAAGGCATTTAGGTTAAAGTCCTCTCCATTTTTAGATCGACGTATATATGTCAACCCATAACTCTTTTGATTGTACATGTATTTTTCCTTAGTTTCACTAATTTTTAAATGCACTATAAAGTTATCTAAAGCTTTTTCACTTGTATTGTTCTTTAAATTGACCTAAATCTATTTTTAATCTAAATTTTAATTTTCTAAGTCTATTTCCTTATTTTTACTACTTTCAAATTCCTAAATCCATTTCCAAATGCACTTATCATTGATTCTCCTGTCTATGACTGTCTTAACCCTGATTCCTTAGTGATTTAATGTACCTACTTTCTTAATTATTTTCTTTTTATAATGTTCTCAAACTCATGTCCATAAAAATATGCTCCTACTATTGATTCAATACTTATCCTTTTCTCATATGGACATTTATGAATAGACATTCAAGTAAAGTCCTCTCCATTATTTGATCGACGTGACTGTTTCAACCCGTGACTTTTTGATTGTACTCATTCATGAGCCACTGATTATGTTCTTATAACCGCCATTCTATTGAAATTTATCAAAAGGCATTTAACTTCAGGTCCTCTCCATTATTAGTTCGACGTGTATATGTCAACCAATGTCTCTTTCGATTATACAAATATTTCTCCTTAATTTCATTATTTTTAAATGCACTATTACCGCCATCTTTTGGACATTTGTCGGTAGGCTTTCAAATCCATGCCCTCTCCATTATTTGATCGACGTGTATATGTCAGCCCGTGACTCTTTCGATTGTACACATATTTCCTTTTAATTTCATTTTTTAAAAATGCATTATTATCTCTCTCCTATGGACATTTATCAATAGACTTTCAAATCCACGTCCTTTACATTATTTGATTGACGTGAATATGTCAACCCTTGACCTTTTCGATTGTACACATTCATTATCCGTGTATTTATATGAATAAGGATATTCGTGTCTTGATACAAATATATGTATTTCTTTCTTAATATGACTACGCGTATTTTGTATTTTCGATACAAATACGGTAATCGTATTTTGGTTGAAATACAGGTATATGTATTTATTATAAATACGGGTATTTTGGTATACTTGATTATATACATACATTTATGTGTGTACATGTGTACCATGGTGAGGTGGCCTCTCTCTCTCTCTTGTTCTTATCTCTTCTAGGTGTGTATGGGCTTGTGACTCACACTAGTGAGTTATAAACCCACCGACTATTTTTTTTTTTGAAGAGATAATAAGAGAGAGTGTGGTTATTATTATTATCATTATCATGATCATTATTGTTTTTGGAGAGCCATCCTTTTCTTCTTCCTCATTTTCTTTAACATGTAGAGACGACTTCGAAAGCTCGATCCAAGGACCTAGGAGCTCAAGGAGAGGACTGCACAAGACCTGAAGGACACAACTTCAAAGGTTATAGTCCTTACATAGTAGTTAAACTCTTTAGTTTAGTTTAGTTTAGTTTAGTGTTTGGGCTTGAATTCTAGGGTTAAAGTTTGTAATGCTCAAGTTAAAACTAAAGTTTTTCGAATCCGCAACGCTGTAGTTGCCATGGCAAGGGGCACTATAGACTTACAACAAGTCGATCAAATAATGGGAAGAACGTGAATTTGAAAGTCTATTGATAAATGTCCATAGGAAGGCGGTCATAGTGCATTTAATAATAGTGAAATTAAGGGGAAATATGTGTACAATCGAAAGAGTCACGGGTTGACATACACACGTCGAACTAATAATGGAGAGGACTTGAACATGAATGCCTTTTAATAAATGCCTATAGGACGACGGTTATATGAACATAATTAGTGGATCATGAATGTGTACAATCAAAAAGTCATGGGTTAACATAGTCACGTCGATCAAATAATGGAGATGACTTGAGCTTGAATGTTTATTCATAAATGTCCATAGGACGAACGGTAATAGGAACCGAATCTATAGTATGTGCATATTTTTTGAAGACACGAGTTTGCGTATATTATGAAAAGACAATAATTAAACCTATAGATAGATTAAATCAGTTAGGAATCAAGATTAAGACAGTCAAAGAAAGAAGAATCAATGATATATGAAAATGGATTCAGAAATTTGGAAGTTAATAAAACGGAAATTGATTCGAAAATCTAAAATTAAGATAAAATATAGATTTAAGTCATTTTAAAGAACATGACGAGAAAAAAGGTTGTCCATTTAAAAATTGTGAAACTAAGGGAAAATACGTGTACAATCAAAATAGTCACGGTTGCCAAATACACGTCGATTTAAAAATGGCGAGGATTTGAACTTGAATTCCTTTAATTAAATGTTCATTAGACAACGGTTATTGGAAGAGAACTTTGGATCATGAATGTATACAATCGAAAAAATCATGGATTGACATATTCATGTAGATCTAATAATGGAGAGGACATGAATTTGAAAATCTATTGATAAATGTCTATAGGGGCGGTAATAGTGCATTTAAAAATAGTGAAATTAAGGGAAAATATGTATACAATCGAAAGAGTCAATGGTTGACATACATACATGGAAAATATGTATACAATAAAAAGAGTCATGGGTTGACATACATAAGCGGAACTAATAATGGAAAGACCTTGAACTTAAATTCCTTCTGATAAATGTTAATAGGACGACGGTTATAGAAACATAATCGGTGGATCATAAATGTGTACAATTGAAAAGTCACGGGTTGACATAGTCACGTTGATCAAATAATGGAGATGACTTACGCTTGAATGTCCATAGGAGGAACGGTTGTATGAAGTGAATCAATAGTAGGTGCATATTTTTTGTAAACGCGAGTTTGAGGACAAAATGAAAAGACAATAAATAAACTTGTAGCTAAATTAAATCTGCAAGATTAAGACAGGCATAGTCAAAATCAATGATAAGTGAATATGAAAATGGATTCAGAAATTTGGTAGTAATAATACGGAAATAAATTCTGACATTTAAATTTAGATTAAAAAATAGATTTAAATCATTTTTAAGAATGAGACAAGCGAAAAGGCTTAAAATAACTTTGTAGTGCACTTAAAAATAGTTAAGCTAAAGAAAAATATGAATACAATCAAAAGAGTAACGAGTTGATATATACACGTAGATCTAAAAGAGAAGAGAACTTAAACTTGAATGTCATTAAACAAATGTTTATAAGACAACAGTTATTGGAACAGAACCATGGATCCTAAATGTGTACAGTCGAAAAAGTCATGGGTTGACAAATTTACATTGAACAAATAATGGAGAGGACGTGGATTTAAAAGTCTAATTATAAATGTCCATAGGAGGGCGGAACTAATGCATTTAGAAATGTGAAATTAAGAGGAAATATGTGTACAATCGAAAGAGTCACGGGTTGACAAATACACGTTGATCAAATAATGGAGTGGACGTGAATTTGAAAGTCTATTGATAAATGTCCAAAAGAGGACGGTAATGGTGCATTTGAAAATAGTGAAATTAAGGGGAAATATGTGTACAATCGAAATAGTCATGGGTTGACATATACACATCGAACTAATAATAGAGAGGACCTGAAATTAAATGCCTTTTGATAAAAGTCAATAGAATGACGGTTATAAGAATATAATCAGTGGATCAAGAATGAGTACAATTGAAAAGCCACGGTTTGACATAGTCACGTCGATCAAATATTGGAGATAACTTTAACTTGAATGTCTATTCATAAATGTCCATAAGAAGAACGGTTATAGAAACTGAATAAATAGTATGTGCATATTTTTTGTAGATACGAGTCTGAGGAATTATGAAAAGACAATAATTAAACCTGTAGGTAGATTAAATCGGTAACGAATCAAGATTTAGACAATCTTAGACTGGAATATCAATGATAGGTGATTATGGAAATGGATTCAAAAATTTGGAAGTTGTCATAATACAGAAATAGATTCGAAAATCTAAAATTTAGATAAACTAAAATAGATTTAAGTCATTTTAAAGAACAAGATAAGAGAATAGGCTTAAAATAACTTTATAGTGCCTTTAAAAATAGTGAAATTAAGGAAAAATACGTATACAATCAAAAGAGTCATGGGTTGACATATACACATCGATCTAAAAATTGAAAGGACTTAAACTTGAATGCCTTTAGATAAATGTTCATAAGACAACGGTTATTGGAACAGAACCATTGGATCATAAATGTATACAATCGAAAAAGGGATGGCGGTAATACTGCATTTAAAAATAGTAAAACTAAGGAAAAATACGTGTACAATTAAAAGAGTCACGGGTTGACATATACAAGACGATCTTAAAATGGAAAGAACTTGAACTTGAATGCCTTTAGATAAATGTTCATAAATCAACGATTATAGCAATAGAACCATTGGATCTTGAATGTGTACAATCAAAAAGTCGCAGTTTCATATATTCACGTCAATCAAATACTTGAGAGGGAGTGAATTTCAAAGTTTATTAATTCCATAGAAGGGCGGTTATAGGATTAGAATTACAGAATTGATGGTTAGTGCAAATTGTTTTGGACACGAGTTGGAGGACATTAGAAAAAGGCATTAGTTAAACTCGTAGTAAGATTAAATGTCCATAAGACAATAGTTATTGGAACAGAACCATTGGATCATGAATGGGTACAATTGAAAAGTCATAGGGTGAAATATTCACGTCGATCAGATAATGAAAAGGACATGGATTTGTGCAAATCGTTGTAAACACGAATCGGAGGACATTAGAAAGACATTAGTTAATCCGGTAAGAAGATAAATATTCATAAGACAACGGTTATTGGATCAGAATCAATGGATCATGAATGTGTATAATTGAAAAGTAATAGGTTGACATCACTAGTAAAATAGGGGGTTGTCCCTGCGGATATTGGAATCCGTAGGGGCAGATTTAACTTGGCCCTACGGATTAATCCGTAGGGCTAAAAGGTTGCCCCTACGGGCCCAGACGTCCAAGAATAAAAATATTAATTTTTAATTTGGTGTTTGCCCCTACGGAGCCGCAAACAAAGGACCTACGGGTATATCCGTAGGGACAACTAAATATCGATTTAATAAAGGCACAGATCGATCGCCTACGCTCACTTTCTTTCTCTCTCTCTCGATCGCGTGCGAAAAAAATCCCCAAATCACCGCCGTTCTCCTTGTCGCCACCGTCGTTCTCCTCGTCGCCACCGCCGTTCTCGTCGCCACCGCCGTTCAGGTCGTCGCAACCGCCGTTCAGGTGAGTAAATCTTGAGGTAAATTAAAGAATTTTTTTATTATTTTGGGCTTAGGGTTCATGGCTGGGTCTGGGGTTGCGCGCACGAGTTGGGGTTCGGCAGGGGTCGCGGTCGGGGTTGGGGTTAGGGTTAGGGTTGGGGTTCGGCTGCTGCTGGGGCTGGGGCTGGGGTTAGGGTTTGCCTTAGGGTTGGTGTTGGGGTTTAGCTGGCCGCGCTGGGGTTAGGGTTAGGTTGGGGCTGGGCTGGGCTGGGGCTGGGGCTAGGGTTAGGTTGGGGTTAACACATGGGGAGTTGGAAAAAAACAAGAAAATGAAAGAGTAATGAATGTGAGAAATTAAGAATGAGAACAATTGCACAACAAATTTGTTGACAAGAAAATGAGAGAGTAATGAATGTGAGAAATTAAGAATGAGAACAATTGCACAGAGAAAGCTATGCTTGACTAGGGGGGATGGTTCTATGTGCTTTCAGAGAGCAACTTGGGGTTAGAGTTAGGTGGATTGATGACAACAAAATACCATAATTTATAACTATATTACTCATCTAATGTGTATGGCATGTGAAAGCTAGATGAAGGTCGAGGCAAGCACAACAAATTTGTTGGATGGGACAATGTCAATAGGAGCTCAATGCTATTTGGAAAAATAATAATTCAAAGACATAATGGAGTTTCCGATTGGTGGCATGGACTAGTTTGATGTATGTAGTTGGTTTGATTTATGAAAAAATGGGGAGACAACATGCATGTATGCATATAGGTAACATCTGCCAATATGCCATATCCAGACCGCAATCTATTTTTGCCTATTGGCTAATATGAAAATATCGTCCCGCGTATATGACATAATCAAAGTTGTTAAATCTTGATACGGTTTGTGTTTTGTTTTTTTATTTATCAGTTCTATCAATGTTGCGTATAACGCTTTATGATATCAGTATCCTACATTTGGAGTTTTAATTGTTGATTGTTATAGATGAATACCATTGCAATAATAGTTTTTGGTTAATGAATGCTATTGCAATGTAGGATGATCAGTTCTATCAATCTTGATCTCAGGCGACCCCCGAGGCAAGAGAGCGGCCCTCCTATCTACTCCGGCGTTTGCGAGAGCCGACGTAGAGACATGGCCTCTATTGTGCGCTTATTTCGACTCCCAACGCAAACATGTATGTATTTTAAATGTAATTCATTATTTATGATATAATTTATTTCTTTGTGTTTCTTAATTAGAAAACTAAATGTTAATGCGTTGTGCAGAAACAGGCCGCTCAGAATACAGAGAACAGGAAGTCGGCGAAGAGGGGTCGCCCCACTTACACAGGTAGCTCGAGGAACATTACTCGAGCCATGGAGTTATCAGTAAATTACAATAGACCGACGTTTGTGATATTCTGCAATATTAAGAGTTATTTTCTAATATTTATAATATTAAGAGTTACTTTCTAATATTGTAGACATCTCGGACCGTGGCGTCAGGTGGTACACCGAGAGTGCTGTCCGCATATCTTGCCGTCCACGGCACCTCGACAGATCCCGCCACGGGCGAGGTTCGATATCCCGACGTCGCTACCCAGGAGTACTGCGTAAGTGTTAATATTTTTTCTACCCAAATTTGAAATTTTAGTTTTGGAAGGTTCAAGTTTAAATCTTATACTTATACTTTACTGCTTAATGTGGGTGTAGGAGCGGGTGGTTGAGCAGGCCCAGGCCTCGGGGATCGATTTTACCGAACAGAGCGATCCGAGGCTGCTGACCCCAGTTCTGGACGCCGCACACGGAGGGCACCACGGAGGTTGGGAGAGAGGCCGGGGACTGGGCCCTAGCAGGGCCCATATGAGGTTGGACTCCACCCCGGCGGTTACTTCCTCCGTCTCCGGTGACCGACGTGTCCATCAGGAACTGGAGAGCTTGAGGGCCACCGTTCAGGAGTTGAAGGAGATGCTGGTATGTATACTGCTTTATAGTAAAATATCATGTCATATTATATAGATATCAACATATCCATAATTAGTACGTAGCTTGAGCTTATTTGGTTTTAGACTTAAGTTTGATTAATCATAAATACAGATGTAATTAAAATAAACAACAAACTAGATATCCAAACGGGGTTTCGAAATAACTTAATAATGATACGAATTCGAATAATACCCAGTTCTTACACGCTTATTACACACGTTAGGTCCAGACGCGAAAGGGTACATCGGCCGAGCCTCCACATGCATCTCCTTCGGCTGCGGCTCCGCAAGCCACTACATCGGCTGCGCTTCCGCAGACAGCTCCTGTAGCTCCACCGCCCACTCAGACTCCCGCAGCCGCGGCTCCGCAAGCGACTACCTCGACGGCGGCTGTGCAGACCACATCGCCAGCTCCACAGGCCGCTCAGACTCCCGCTCGTGCCGAATTGCAGAGTTTATTGACCGAGGAGCAGGCGCGCGTTATTCTATCGTTATTCAGAGGTGGAGCTGGACCGAACTAGGGTAGCTTTTTGGTTCTTATTTTTTGAAACATGTATTTATTTATATCATACACATTGTACTACATTTTGAAACGATATCGATATTGGTTTATATTTATATCATATTCAGTTTTTGGATTTCTTTTGTATATTATATGCGTGAGATGTGATTATGAATACTGCGATATATGATTTGATTGATGTATATATTATTGTGCACAGGGCGGGAAAAAATCAAGCAGCCCATTTTTTTAAAAAAAAATACAGACAATATGTACCTACGGATTAATCCGTAGGTACACCAGTTGCCCCTACGGCTATAGCCGTAGGGACACAATATCAGCAATAACTGATATTTCCCCCCTGATCTAAGTGCCAGGGGGTTGGGAGTGCCCCTACGGACATGTCCGTAGGGGGTAGTACATGGACCTACGGATTTATCCGTAGGGGCTAAATATCAGGAATCCTGATATTTTGCCCCTACGGAAAAGTACCTACGCATATATCCGTAGGGGGTAGTACATGGACCTACGGTTATATCCGTAGGTACATGTAATTTATTAAAAAAAACCGTAAATAATATAAAATCTTATACCCTACGACTTTATCCGTAGGGGCAACAAGACCTACACATAACTCCATAGGGGCAAGAATTTGCCCGTAGGGGCAAGTTCAGGGCCTCAACTTGCACCTGCGGCCTTTGCACCTACGGGGTATTTTTTCGCCCCTACGGATATATCCGTAGGGGCAGTGGGTTGCCCCTACGGATTTATCCGTAGGGGCAACCCTTATTTGTAGTAGTGCATATTCATGTCGATCAAATAATAGAGAGGACGTGAATTCGAAAGTCTATTGATAAATGTTCATAGAAGGACGGTAATCGTGCATTAAAAAATGGTGAAATTAAAGGGAAATATGTGTACAATCGAAAAAGTCATGGGATGATATATACACGTCTAATGGGGTGGACGCGAATTTGAAAGTCTTGATGAATGTCCATAAGATGGCGATAAAAGTGCATTTAAAATTTGTGAAATTAAGGGGAAATATGTGTACAATCGAAAGAGTCGCGGGTTGACATACACACGTCGAACTAATAATGGAGAGAATTTGAACTTGAATACCTTTTTGATAAATGTCAATAGGACGACGATTATAGAAACATAATCAGTGCATCATGAATGTGTACAATTGAAAAGTCATGGGTTGACGTATTCACGTCGACCAAATAATGGAGTGCTTGAATGTCTATTCATAAATGTCCATAAGAGGAACGGTTGTAGGAAGTGAATTAATAGTAGGTGTATATTTTTTGTAGACACGGGTTTGAGGACAATATGAAAAGACAATAATTAAACTTGTAGGTAGATTAAATCAGTAAGGAATCAAGATTAAGACGGTCATAGTCAAAAGAATCAATGATAGATGAATATGGAAATGGATTCAGAAATTTGGAAGTAGTAATAATATAGAAATAGATTCTGAAATCAAAAATTTAGATTAAAAAAATAGATTTAAGTCATTTTAAAGAACGATATAAGAGAAAAGGCTTAGAATAACTTTATAGCGCGCTAAAAAATAGTCTACGAAAAAATACGTATACAATCAAAATAGTCACGGGTTGACATATACACGTTGATCTAAAAATGGAGAGGACTTAAAGTTGAATGCCTTTAGATAGTTCATAAGATAACAGTTATTGGAACATAACCATTGGATCATGTATGTACAATCGAAAAAGTCATGAGTGGACATATTCATGTCGATCAAATAATGGAGATGACAAGGATTTGAAAGTCCATTGATAAATGTCCGTAAGAGGGCGGTAATAATGAATTTAGAAATAGTAAAATTAAGGGGAAATATGTGTACAATCGAAAGAGTCACGAGTTGACATATACACGTCAATTAAATAACGGAAAGGACGCGGATTTGAAAGTCTATTGATAAATATACAAAGGAGGACGGTAATAGTGCACTTAAAAATAATGAAATGAAGAGGAAATATGTGTACAATCGAAAGAGTCATGGGTTGATATATACACGTCGAACTAATAATGGAGAGGACCTAAACTTAAATGCCTTCTGATAAAAAGTCAATAGGATGACGGTTATGGGAGCATAATCAGTGGATCATGAATGAGTACAATCGAAAAGTCATGGGATGACATAGTCGCGTCAATCAAATAATGGAGAGAACTTGAGCTTGAATATCTATTCATAAATGTCCATAGGAGGAATGGTTATAGGAACCGAATCAAAAGTATGTGCATATTTTTTTGTACATATGAGTATGAAGACATTATGAAAAGACAATAATTAAACCTACAGGTAGATTAAATCGGTCAGTAATCGAGAATAAGACAGTCATAGACAAGAGAATCAATGATAGATATGGAAATGGATTCAGAAATTTGGAAGCTGTAATAATATTTTAAAAGATTCGAAAATCTAAAATTTAGATTAAAAAATAGATTTAAATCATTTTAAAGAACGAGCAAGAGAAAAGGCTTAAAATAACTCTATAGAGCATTTAAAATTGGGAAACTAAGGGAAAATACGTACGATCAAGAGTCACGGGTTGGCATATACACATCGATCTAAAATTGGAGAGGAATATTCACTAGACAACAGTTATTGAAACAAACCATTGGATCATGAATGTATACAATTAAAAAAATTATGGGTTGATATATACACGTAGATCAAATAATGGAAAGGACACGTGTTAACACATTGAAAGTCTATTGATAAATGTCTATAGAAGGGAGGTAATTGCAATTAAAAATAGTGAAATTAAAGGGAAATGTGTACAATCGAAAGTCAGGTGTTAACATATACACATTGATCAAACAATGTAAGGATGTGGATTTGAATGTCTATTGATAAATGTCCAAAGAAAGGCGTTATTAGTGCATTTAAAAATAGTGAAATTAGGGGAAATATGTGTACAATCGAAAGAGTCATGGGTTGACATATACACGTCGAACTATTAATGGAGAGGACTTTAACTTAAATGCATTTTGATAAATGTCAATAGGACGGCGATTATCGAAAAGTCACGGGTTGACATAGTCATGTCAATCAAATAATGGAGAGGACTTAAGCTTTAATGTCTATTCATAAATAGCCATAGGACGAACGGTTATATGAGGCGAATTAATAGTAGGTGCATATAACTTTAGGTGCATATAACTGTAGACACGAGTTTGAGGACATTATGAAAAGACAATGATTAAACTTGCTCGTAGATTAAATCAGTAATGAATCAAGATTAAGACAGTCGTAGTTATAAGAATCAATGATAGGTGAATATGGAAATGGATTCAAAAATTCGGAAGTAATAATAATACGGAAATTGATTCGGAAAACTAAAATTTAGATTAAAAATAGATTTAAGTCATTTTAAAGAATGCGACAAGAGAAAACGCTTAAAATTACTTCATAGTGCACTTAAAAATAGCGAAACTAAGGAAAAATACGTATACAATCAAAAGGTCACGGATTGACATATACATGTCGATCTAAAAATTGAGAGGATTTAAACTTGAATGCCTTAAAATAAATGTTCAAAAGACAACGGTTATTGGAACGGAACAATTGGATCATGAATGTCTACTATCAAAAAAGTTACGGTTGACATATTTACATCGATCAAATAATGGAGAGAGGACTTGAGCTTAAATGCCTATTCATAAATGTCCATAGGAGAAAAATAAAAGAACCGAATCAATAGTAGGTGCATATTATTTATGGACACGAGTTTGAGAACATTATAAAAAGACAATAATTAAGCATGTAGGTACATTAAATTACTAAGGAATTAGGGTTAAGACAGTCATAGACAGGAGAATCAATGATAGATGCATTTGGAAATGGATTCAGAAATTTGAAAGTAGTAATAAGAAGGAACTATACTCAGAAAGTTAAAATTTAGATTAAAAAATAGATTTAAGAAAATTTAAAGAACAAGACAAGTGAAAAAGCTTTAAATAACTTCATAGTGCATTTAAAAATAATGAAACTAAGGAAAAATACGTGTACAATCAAAAGAGTCACGGGTTGACATATACACTTCGATCTAAAAGTGGAGAGAACATGATCTTGAATGCCTTTAGATAAATGTTCATAAAACAATGATTATAGCAACAGAACCATTGGATCATTGAATGTGTACAATGGAAAAGTTATGGGTTCACAAATTCACATCGATCAAATAATGGAGAGGATATGGATTTGAAAGTCCATTAATAAATGTCCATAGGAGGGCGGCTACAGGAACAAAATTACAATCGATAGTTCATGCAAATTGTTGAGGATACGAGTTGGAGGACATTAGAAAAAGGCATTAATTAAACCCGTAGGAAGAATAAATGTTCATAAGACAACGGTTATTGGAACAGAACCATTGGATCATGAATGTGTACAATTGAAAAAGTCATGGGTTGACATATTCACGTCGATCAAATAATGGATAGAACGTGGATTTGAAAGTCTACTGATAAATGTCCATAGGGGGACGGTAATAATGCATTTAAAATAGTGAAATTAAGGGAAAATATGAGTGCAATCAAAAGAGTCACGGGTTGACATATACACGTTGATCAAATAATGGAGAGAACGTTAATTTGAAAGTCTATTGAAAAATATCCAAAGGAGGGCAGTAATAGTGCATTTAAAAATAGAGAAATTAAGAGGAAATATGTGTACAATCGAAAGCGTCATTGGTTGACAAATACACATCGAACTAATAATAGAAAGGAGTTGAACTTAAATGCCTTTTGATAAATGTCAATAGCACGATGGTTATAGGAACATAATTAGTGGATCATAAATGTGTACAATCGAAAAGTCATGGGTTGATATAGTCACGTCGATTAAATAATGGAGAGGGCTTGAACTTGAATGTGTATTCATAAATGTCCATAGGAGGAACGGTTATAGGATGTGAATCAATAGTAGGTGCATATTATTTTTAGACACGATTTTGAGAACATTATGAAAAGACAATAATTAAACTTGGAGGTGGATTAAATCAATATGTAATTAAGATTAAGACAATCATAGCTAAAAGAATCAATAATTGGTGAATACAGAAATGGATTCGGAAATTAGGAAGTAATAATAATACATAAATAAATTCGGAAATCTAAAATTTTGATTAAAAATAGATTTAAGATATTTTAAAGAACGTGACAAGAGAAAAGGCTTAAAATAACTTTGTAGCGTAATTAAAAATAGTGAAACTAAGGAAAAATACGTATACATTCAATAGAGTCACAGGTTGACATATAAACATCGATCTAAAAATGGAGAGCACTTAAGCTTGAATGCCTTTGGATAAAAGACAGCGGTTATTGGAACAGAACCATTAGATCATGAATGTGTACAATCGAAACAGTCACGAGTTAACTTTTTTATGCCAATCAAATATGGAGAGAACATAGATTAAAAAGTCTATTGACAAATGTCCATGGGAGGGCGGTAATAATGCATTTAAAAATAGTGAAATTAAGGGAACAATCGAAAGAATCACAGGTTGACATATATACGTTGATCAAATAATGGAAAGGACGTGGAATTGAAGGTCTATTGATAAATGTCCAAAGAAGGGCGGTAATAGTCCATTTAAAAATAGTGAAATTAAGGGGAAATATGTGTACAATTGAAAAAATCATGGGTTGACATGTGCCGTCGAACTAATAATGGAGAGGACCTGAACTTAAATGCCTTTTGATAAATGTCAATAGGATGACGGTTATAGAAACATAATCGGTGGATCATGAATGCGCACAATAGAAAAGTCACTGGTTGACATAGTCACGTCGACCAAATAATAGAGAGGAATTGAGCTTGAATGTCTATTCATAAATGTCCATAGGAGAAACGGATAAGATTCGAATCAATAGTAGGTGCATATGTTTTATGGACACGGATTTGAGGACATTATAAAAGCACAATAATTAAGTGTGTGGGTACTTTAAATCACTATGAAATAAGGTTTAAGACAGTCATATACAGGAGAATCGATGATAGGTGCATTTGGAAATGGATTCAGAAATTTGAGAGTAGTAATAATAAGGAACTATACTCAGAAATTTAAAATTTAGATTAAAAAATAGAGTTAAATCAATTTAAGACAAGTGAAAAAGCTTTAAATAACTTTATAAGGCATTTAAAAATAGTGAAATTAAGGGGAAATACGTGTACATTAAAAAAAGCCATGGGTTGACATATACACGTCGATCTAAAAATAGAGATAATTGAACTTGAATGCATTTAGATAAATGTTCATAAAACATGATTATAGCAACAGAACCATTGGATCATGAATGTGTACTATCGAAAAGTCATAGGTTCACATATTCACGGCGATCAAATAATGTAGAGGATAGGAGGACGGTTATAAGAACTGAATTACAGAATCTATGATTGGTGCAAATTGTTGTAGACACGAGTTAAGGACATTAGAAAAAGGCATTAGTTAATCCCGTAGGAATATTAAATGTTAATAAGACAATGGTAATTGGAACAGAACCATTGGATCATGAATGTGTACAATTGAAAAGTGACGGGTTGACATATTCACGTTGATCAAATAATGGAGAGGATGTAGATTTGAAAGACTATTGATAAATGTTCGTAGGAGGGTGGTAATCGAGAGGACTTGAACTTGAATGCCTTTTGATAAATGTCAATAGGACGATAGTTATAGGAACATAATCAATGGATCATGAATATGTACAATCAAATAGTCAAGGGTTGATAGTCACGCTGATCAAATAATGGAGATGACTTGAGCTTGAATGTCTATTTATAAATGTCCATAAGAGGAACGGTTATAGTGAAGCTAAGGAAAAATACATATACAATAAAAAAAAGTCACGCGTCGATCTAAAAATGGAGAACACTTAAACTTGAATGCCTTTAGATAAATGTTCATAAAATAACGGTTATTGGAACAAAACCATTGGAACATGAATATGTACAATCGAAAAAGTCATGAGTTGACATATTCACGTCGATCAAATAATGGAAAGGACAAGGATTTAAAAGTCTATTGATAAATATCCATAAGAGGGCGGTAATAATGCAATTAAAAATGGTGCAATTAAGGGGAACTATGTGTATAATTGAAAAAGTCACGGGTTGACATATACACATCGATAAATTAATGGAGAGGACATGGATTTGAAATCTATTGATAAACGTCCAAAGGAGGGAGGTAATATTAACGCGTTTAAAAATAGTGAAATTACCGGTTGACATACAATCGAAAAGTCACCGGTTGACAGTCACGTCGATCAAATAACGGAGAGCGTTTTGAGCTTGAATGTCTATTCATAAATGTCCATAGGAGAAACGGATAAAACCGAAACAATATTTTTTATTGACACGAGTTTGAGGACTTTATAAAAAGACAATAATTAAGCTCGTAGATACATTAAATCAATAAGGATTCACGGTTAAGACGGCCATAGACAGGAGAATCAATGATTGGTACATATGGAAATGAATTCAGAAATTTGAAAGTAATAATAATAAGCAATAGACTCGGAAAATTAAAATTTAGATTAAAAAATGGATTTAAATCAATTTAAAGAACAAAAGCACGTGAAAAAGCTTTAGATAATTTTATAGTGCATTTAAAAATAGTCAAACTAAGGAAAATTACGTGGACAATTAAAAGAGTCAAAGGATACCATATACACGTCGATCTAAAAATGGAGAGTATTTGAACTTTAACGCCTTTAGATAATTGTTCATAAAACAATGATTATAGAAACAGAACCAATGGATCATGAATGTGTACAATAAAAAAATCACGGGTTGACATATTCACGTCAATCAAATAATAGAGAGGATGTGGATTTGAAAGTCTATTGATAAATGTCAATAGGAGGGCGGTTATAGGAACATAATTACACAATGGATGGTTGGTGCAAATTGTGGCAGACACGAGTTGGAGAACATTAGAAAAAGGCATTAGTTAATCCTGTAGAAAGATTAAATAACCACAAGACAACGTTTATTGGAACATAACCATTGGATCATGAATGCGTACAATTGAAAGGTCACGAGTTGACATATTCACGTCGATCAAATAATGAAGGACGTGGATTTGTAAGTCTACCGATAAATGTCCATAAGAGGGAAGTAATAACGCATTTAAAAATAGTGACATAAGGGGAAATATGTGTACAATCGAAAAAGTCATGGGATGAGATATACAAGTCGATTAAATAATGGAGATGACATGGATTTGAAAGTCTATTGATAAATGACTATAGGAAGGTGGTACTGGTGCATTTAAAAATAGAGAAATTAAGGGGAAATATGTGTACAATTGGAGTCGTGGGTTGACATACACGCGTCAAACTAATAATGGAGCGGACTTGAACTTGAATGTCTTTTGATAAATGTCAATAGGACGACGGTTATAGGAACATAATCAGTTGACCGTGAATGTATACAATCGAAAAGTCATGGATTGACATAATCACGTCGATCAAATAATGGAGAGGACTTGAGCTTGAATATCTATAGGATGAATGATTATAGGAACATAATCCGTGCATATTTTTTGCAGACACATGTTTGAGGACATTATGAAAAGACAATAATTAAACTTGCAGGTAGTTAAATCAGTAAGGAATTAAGATTAAGACGGTCATAGACAGGAGAACCAATGATAGGTGCATATGGAAATGGATTCAGAAAATTGGTGGTAATAATACGGAAATGGATTCGAAAATCTAAAATTTAGATTAAAAAAAGATTTAAATCATTTTAGAGAACGAGACAAGAGAAAAGGCTTAAAATAGCTTTATAGTGCATTTAAAAATAGTGAAACTGAGGAAAAATACGTGTACAGACAAAAGAGTCATGGGTTGACATATACACGTCGATCTAAAAATGGAGAGGACTTAAACTTGAATGCCTATAAATAAATGTTCATTAGACGATGGTTATTGAAACAGAACCATTGGATCATGAATGCGTACAATCGAAAAAGTCATGCGTTAACATATTCACGTCGATCAAATGATGGAAAGGGTGAGGATTTGAAAGTCTACTGATAAATGTAAATATGAGGGCGGTAATAGGACATTAAAAATAGTGAAAATATGGGGAAATATGTGTACAATCGAAAAATTCACGGGTTAACATATACACGTCGATCAAATAATGGAGAGGACGTGGATTTAGAAATCTATTAATAAATGTCTAAAGGAAAGCGGTAATAATGCATTTAAAAATAGTGAAATTAAGAGGAAATATGTGTACAATCAAAAGAGTCATGTGTTGATATATACACGTCGAGCTAATAATGTAGAGGACTTGAACTTAAATGACGTTTGATAAATGTCAATAAGAAGACAGTTATAGGAACATAATCAGTGGATCATGAATGTGTACAATCGAAAAGTCATGGGTTAACAACGTCATGTTGATCAAATATTGGAGAGGACTTGAGCTTGAATATTTATTCATAAATGTTCATCGGAGAAATGGATAAGAACCGAATCAATAGTAAGTGCATATTTTTTATGGACACGAACTTGAGGACATTATAAAAAGACGATAATTATGCCCGTACGTAAATTAAATCACCAAGGAATCAGGGTTAAGACGGTTATAGACAGAAGAATTAATGATAGGTGCATATGAAAATGGATTCAGAAATTTGAATGTAGTAATATTAAGGAAATAGACTCGGCAATTAAAAATTTAGATTAACAAATAAATTTAAGACAATTTAAAGAACAAGATAAGTGAAAAAGCTTTAGATAACTTTATAGTGCATTTAAAACTAGTGAAACTAAGGGAAAATACGTGTCCAATTAAAAAAATCACGGATTGACATAAACACGTCGATCTAAAAATGGAGAGGACTTAAACTTGAATGCCTTTAGATAAATGTTCATAAAACAACGATTACAAGAACAGAACCATTGGATTACAATCGAAATTCACAGGTTAACATATCCACGTCGATCAAATAATGGAAAGGACATGGATTTGAAAGTTTATTGATAAATGTTCATAGTAGGGCGGAAATAGTGCATTTAAAAATAGTGAAATTAAGAGGAAACATGTGTACAATCGAAAGAATCATTGGCTGACATATACACATCGATCAAATAATGAAGAGGATGTGGATTGAAAAGTCTATTGACAAATGTCCATAGGAGGGCGGTAATAATGCATTTAAAAATATTGAAATTAAGAGAAAATATTTATATAATCGAAAGAGTCGCGGGTTGACATACAGACATCGAACTAATAATGGGGATGACTTGAACTTGAATGCTTTTTGATAAATGTCAATAAGATGGTTACAAGAACATAGTGGATCACAAATGTGTATAATCGAAAAGTCACGGGTTGACATAGTCATGTCGATCAAATAATGGAGAGGACTTGAGCTTGAATATCTATACATAAATATCCATAAGAGGAACGGTTATAGGAAGCGAATCAATAGTAGGTGCATATTTTTTGTAGACAGGAGTTTGAGGACATTATGAAAAGACAATAATTAAATCTGTAGGTAGATTAAATCAGTATGGAATCAAGACTAAGACAGTCATAGACATAACAAACAATGATAAGTGCATATGAAAATGGATTCAGAAATTTGGAAGTAATACAGAAATAGATTTGAAAATCTAAAATTTAGATAAAAAATAGATTTAAGTAATTTTAAAGAACGAGACAAGAGAAAAGGCTTAAAATAACTTTATGGAGCACTAAAAAATAGTGAAACTATGGAAAAATAAGAGTACAATCAAAAGGGTCACGGGTTAACATATACACATCAATCTAAAAATGAAAAGGCCTTAAACTTGAATGTGTTCAGATAAATGTTCATAAGACAACGGTTAATGGAACAGAACTAGATCATGAATGGGTACAATCGAAAAGGTCACGTGTTTACATATTCACATCGATCAAATAATGGAGAGGATGTGGATTTGTAAGTCTACCGATAAATGTCCATAAGAGGGAAGTAATAGCGCTTTTAAAAATAATGAACTCAAAGGGAAATATGTGTACAATCGAAAGAGTAACATAAACACGTCGATCAAATAATGGAGAGAACGTGGATTTGAAAGTCTACCAACAAATATCCAAATGAGGGCGTTAATAGTGAATTTAAAAATAGTGAAATTAACAAGAAATGTGTACAATCAAAAGATTCATTATTATACACATCAAACCAATAATAGAGAGGATTAAGTCCCTTCTGATAAATGTCAATAGGATGACGGTTATAGGAACATAATCGGTGGATCATGAATGTGTACAATCAAAAAGTCACGAGTTGACAGTCACGTCGATCCAATAATGGAAAGGACTTGAACTTCAATGTCTATTCATAAACGTCCACATGAGAAACAGATAAGAACCGAATCAATAGTTGGTGAATATTTTTTATAGACACGGGTTTAAGGACAATATAAAAAGACAATAATTAAGCCCGTAGGTATATTAAATCACTAATGAATCAGGTTAAGACAGTCATAGACAGGAGAATCAACAATAGGTGCATATGAAAATGGATTCAGAAATTTGAAAGTAGTAATACTACGAAAATAGACTCGGAAATTTTAGATTAAAAATAGATTTAAGTCAATTTAAAAAACAAGACAAGTGAAAAAGCTTGAGATAACTTTATACTGCATTTAAAAATAAAGAAACTAAGGAAAAATATGAGTACAATCAAAAGAGTCACGGATTGACATATACACGTCGATCTAAAAATGGAGAGGTTTTAAACTTAAATGCCTTTAAATAAATGCTCATTAGACAACGGTTATTGGAACAGAACCATTGGATCATGAATGTGTACAATCGAAAAAGTCACGGGTTGATATATTCACGTCGATCAATAATTGAGAGGACGTGAATTTGAAAGTATATTGATAAATGTCCATAGAAGGACGGTTATAGGAACAGAATTACAGAATCGATGGTTAGTGCAAATTGTTGTAGACACGAGTTGGAGGACATTAGAAAAAGACATTAGTTAATCCAATAAGAAGATTAAATGTTCATAAAACGACGGTTATTGGAACATAACTATTGCATCATGAATGTGTACAATTGAAAAGTCACGGGTTTACATTTTCAGGTCGATAAAATAATGGAAAGGACGTGGATTTTAAAGTCTATCGATAAATGTTCATTGGAGGATGGTAGTAGTGCATTAAAAAATAGTGAAATTAAGGGGAAATATATGTACAATAGAAAGAGTTACGGGCTACATATACAAGTCGATCAAATAATGAAGAGGACGTGGATTTGAAAGTCTATTGATAAATGTCCATAGGCTGGTAGTAATAGTGCATTTAAAAATAGTGAAATTAAGAGAAAATATGCGTACAATTGAAAGAGCCACAGGTTGACATACACACGTCGAACAAATAATGGAGATGACTTGAACTTGAATGCCTTTTGATAAATGTAAATAGGACAACAGCTATAGGAACATAATCAGTGGGTCATGAATGGGTACAATTGAAAAGTCACGGGTTGACATAATCAAGTCGATCAAATAATGGAGATGACTTGAGCAAAGTTTATTCATAAATATCCATGGGAGGAACACTTATAGGAAGTGAATTAATAGTAGGTGCATATTTTTTGTAGACACGAGTTTGAGGACATTATGAAAAGACAATAATTAAATATGCATGCAACTAAATTAGTAAAGAATCAAGATTAAGACAGTCATAGTCAAAAGAATCAATGATAGGTGCATACGGAATTGGATTCAGAAATTTAGAAGTAGCGATAATACGGAAATAGATTCAGAAATCTAAAATTTAGATAAAAGGTAGATTTAAGTCATTTTATAGAACGAGACAAGAGAAAAGGCTAAAAATAACTTTATTGTGCACTTAAAAATAGTGAAACTAAGAAAAAATGTGTTTCAATCGAAAGAGTCACGGGTTGACATATACATGTCGATCTAGAAATGGAGAAGACTTAAACTTGAATGCCTTTAGATAAATGTTCATAAGACAACGGTTATTGGAACAGAATCAGTGCATCATAAATGTGTATAATCGAAAGGTCACGGGTTGACATAGTCACATCGATCTAATATGGAGAGGACTTGAGTTTAAATGCCTATTGGACATCATTATATAAGAACAGAATCAAAGAAACATGAATGTGAACAATCGAAAAGTCATGGGATGACATAGTCACGTCCATTAAATATTGGAGAGGACTTGAGTTTAAATGTCTATTGGACGACGGTTATAGGAACAAAATCAGATTGAATGTCTATTGATAAATGCCCATTGGAGAAACGGTTATACAAACATGATCAATGGTAGTGCATATTGTTGTGGACACAAGTTTGATAACATTATAATAAGACAGTTATTAAGCATGTAGGAAGATTAAATGACCAAGGAATGAGGGTTAAAACAGTTAAAACATAGGAGAATCGATGATAGGTCCATACGGAAATGAGTCGAGAAATTTTGAAGTAGTAACAATAAGGAAATAGTTTCAAAGATTTAAAATAAAAATAAAAATTTGATTTAAATTATTTTAATGAACGAGACAAAAGAAAGGCTTATAATAGCATATTGTGCATTTAAAAATAATGAAGCTAAGGAAAAATACGTGTATAATCAAAAGAGTCATGAATTGACATATACACGTTGATCAAAAAATGGAGATGACTTGAACTTGAATGCTTTTAGATAAATGTTCATAGGACAACGGTTATAGGAACAGAAGTATTGGATTATGAATGTGTACAATCGAAAAGTCACAAGTTGACATATTCACGTCGATCAAATAATGGAGAGAACGTGCATTTGAAAGTCTATCGATAAATGTCCATAGGACGGTAATAGGAACATATTTACAGAATCAAAAGTAGATGCATATTGATGTGGACACGAGTTGGGGGACATAAGAAAAAGTGAATAATTAGCCCATAGGAAGATTAAATCACTGAGAAATCATGGTTTAGATAGTTATAGACAAGAGAATCAATGTTAGGTATGGAAATAGGTTTAGAAATTTGAAGGTAGTAAAGTTTAGGAAATAGATTATGAGATTTAAAATTTAGATTAAAAAATAAGGTTCAAGCACTTTTAAAGAACGAGACGATGTGAAAAAACTTGAAAATACTTTATGGCACATTTAAAAATAGCGTGATTAAAGAAAATGATTTAGAAATTTAAAATTAAAGAAAATTTGCGTCAATTGCTTTAATGAAACGGGTGAAAATTTATGCTCCCTTTAAAAGCAGTAAGGTTAAAAAATAGATTTAGAAATTTAATACAATTGAAGTATTTTCAAAATACAACATTTTTAATGAATAAAAAATGCTGAAATGCAAAATGGTGTAAATTCTTTAAAGACGGTTTCGAATATTTTACAAACGACACAAGTGAAATGCAATATATCCAATAAGGCTAGATAAAAAGACAGGGTATCATGTATGACTGGTTACGTACGTAAAGTAAATTTGGCGAAAGCCACAATCACGGATGTGTACAATCGAAAAAGCTCCGGGTTGACATATTCAAATCGATCTAATAATTAAGAGAACTTGAACTTGCATTCCTATTAACAAATGTCCGTAATGGGATGGTTATAAGAAGAGAATCAATAGTAGGTGCATATTAACCTGGCCAAAAATTGGACATGAAAATACAATAATTAAGCCCGTAGGTAAATTAAATCGGTAAGGAATCGGTATTCAGACAGTTATAGACAGAGAATCAATGATAGCACCATATGGAAATGGATTCAAAAATTTAGAAGTAGTAATAATACAAAAATAGATTCGAATTTTTTTAATTTAGATTAAAAAATAGAGTTAAGTCATTTTAAAGAACGAGACAAGTGAAAAGGCTTAAAATAACTTTATGGTGCATTTTAAAAGATGAAACTAAAGAAAAATACGTGTACAATCAAAAGAGTCACGGGTTGACCTATACACGTCGATCTAAAAATGGAGAAGACTTGAACTTGAATTCATTTAGATAAATGTTCATAGGAACATAATTACAGAATCAATGGTAGATGTATATTATTGTGGACAAGAGTTGGAGGGCATTATAAAAAGACATTAGTTAATCATATAGGAAGATTGTCCTTTTAAAAGCAGTAATGTTAAGAAATAGATTTAGAAATTAAATAAATTGAAGCATTTTTCAAAAAGGTTGTAATGCAAAATGGCGCAAAGACTTTGAAATCCTGAGAAATTTGCTTTAAAAGTTAGGGACGTTTTCGAATATTTGATAAACGAGACAAGTGAAATGCGATGTTGAATCAAGAAAGGCTAGGCGATGATAAAATAAAAGTCGAGGTATCATGAATGATTGGTTTCGTGTGCAATGTAAATTTGGCAAAATTCACAATCACGGATGTGTACAATCAAAAGATCCTCGGGTTAACATAATCAAGTCGATCAAAAAATGGCGAGAACTTGAACTTGAATGTCTATAGACAAATTTATATAATGGGATGGTTATAGGAAGAGAATCAATGGTAGGTGCATATTGCTATGGGCATAAATTAAAGGAAATTATGAAAATACAATAATTAAGCCCGTAGGTAGATTAAATCCGTAATGAACCAGGGTTATGACGGTTATAGACGGAGAACCAAGGATAGGTGCATATGGAAATAGATTCCAAAATTTGGAAGTAGTGAAAATAAGGAAATAGAATAGGAAATTAAAATTTTAGAGTTTCGAAGGTTAGGGTTTCGAAGGATCGACATCGAGAGATGAAATCACAGTGATGGTGTGTTGTTTCTTTTGACGGAATTAAAAAAGGAAAGTTTAAAGAATGGTAAGATCTAATTTAAGAATTGTGATATCAGTCTTTAATATTGTTCGCAAAGATCACATTAATTTATTTAAGGGTGGTGTAATCCGACGCTTATTCCTAAATGATTGGTTGATCAAGCAGCCGTTGGTTTTAGCTTTTTCTTCTTCTTTCTTGCAAATGTAAACGGTAGCCTTCAGGTGTTAAGGAGCAGAAATGTAGTGGAGAGCTTTAACACATTCTTTTGCTTCATTATCATGAACAACCAATGAAATATTTACCTGAAAAAACCCGAAACATTTATCGATAATAAATAATTGAACACTCAATTGGAAAAAACGAGGAAACAAAAGATTAGCCACCCATGACTATACCTTAGAAGCTCCTTGAGAAATCATCTGAACATTGGTCCCATTCTTCTTTAAAACACTAAATGCCTGAAATTTGTGTTTTGATGTAAGGAAATTATTCTTGCATAAATGTTGATGAGATTTTTAAACTTTACCTTTTCCAGTATCAGCAAAGATCGCTGCACATTCCCGATGAGAGAGATTATTGATCTATTCTGGAGAAGATTAACCACTGCAATTTTTTCCAGTTCTTCAACAAGGTGATCGAGTTCCTGATAGTTTACATGAGATAAAAAGTTGCCTTAGATATCATTACAATTGGTACCAATGCAAAGGAGAGAAAAATGAATCATACAGATGCCTGCTGGATTTGTTCGGTGCTGCAGACTTTTGCAGGGTCTAATGTTAATGAGATGCTAACTTCACTTGTAGCAACACAATCCACTGAGATGCCCAACTCTTCAAATGTAGAAAAAACCTGGATTTGATAATATATGTCATGACACATCATTTCATTAACAACATGATGGCTAAATTGCACTGAAATACCATTAACTATCGCTGTTTTTCCAGTAAACTACCTTAAAGTTTTTATTTTATTACAATAAGCTTGCTCAAAGTGCTACATTTAAAAGCATTTCAATGAAAAACTTGATACTCATTGGAGTTTACCCTATAAATTTTTTTTTAAAAACATAAGGCTGTTCAATTAAAACAACAATTATGAAGGGTATTTTAGTGTAATTTAACTTACTGAAGTGAGAAGTGAATTGAGTTGAGCTTACCTTTGCTAAAAAACCATATTGACCAAGCATTCGTGTGCGCACAATATCAAGCATGGTGATATTTGATTTTAAGACGATACTTGTCAAAACAGCCTGCGATTATGATAAAGATTTTGAGTGACTATATTATTGGTACTGGTAAGCAAAAATGTGCTGCTACGAACGTCACTGAGATCTCTAGCTTTAGTGATGAGGGTACCGGGAGCTTGAGGGTTGTAGGAGTTCTGGACTCAAACAGGTATATCACTTTCTCCAGCAGGACGCATAGACTGAGGATGGAGAACCTGCAGCATTAGCAAAGAAAAGATCAAATATTAACTAATGACCAAAAGTGGATATTCAGCTTAAATTTTACTTTCTTATTCATTTCCATCTCCCTACAAAACTGAATAGTTCACATTCTAAAAGTAGACTGACAAAAGATAAATAAGCAGGTGGAACATGGACAGGTCATAGGATGTGACACCGGATCACGCTTTAATTTTCTACCGCAACGAGTTCGACGTAGAGGATGAGACATCTGTTACGTGGACACCGTACACACATGAGCTGTTAGCCACTCTACCTCTGTTGTGCATGCTAGGAGCCCACTTTTGGCTTGTAAGGACACCGATCATATGAAATGAGATCCTTTGTTGAGTTTTCATAGGATCGATTGATATCTCAATCCCATGGATTGTGCTTGCTATGTTTCTTTGCCTTGATGTCAGCAAGATTCTACTGTTCTATTGGATTCTTTTACTGTTCCATTGAATTCTGGGTGTTGCATGAATATTCGGCAAAATCAAAACGCTGCCACTGAGAAAATAAGTTCTTGGAATAATTCCCAAATTCTGGAATCAGAGGCAATTAGAACTAAAGCAATGAATAAAACCTTTGCAGAAATTGTCAAAAATGATGCTCAGATACCAAAAGGATCTTTTGTACCTGCAGTGAAGCCCATTTTTTCAGAACCTGGGATGCAAATTGCAGAAAAAGAAAATGACTTTGATGACAATGGAGACCCTGCAATAAACTTTTCTCAAGATGAAATTGATAAATCAGCCTTCGCTTTAAATCTAGCCTTAATTGCTCAGTGTGCCTATGGGAGGCATCCACTTTCTGAGTTCAAAACTCTCTTGTCTCAAAAAATGAATTTCAAAGGAGACTTTGCACTTACCTTCTTGGATAATAGGCATCTGCTGATGAGGTTTCAAAAGACCAGTGATTTCATAAAAAGCTAAGGACAAAGGATATGATATATATCAAGGATTACTTGTTCAGGTTTTTCCAAATTTTTATAAGAAGCAAAATAAAGAAAATTGAGACAACACTCGGCAGGTGGAGAAAATTGAGAAAGTTTCCCTCAAGTGAAGACTAAAAATGTTTGGAGGAAAAAAGAGAATAGATTGGTTACACTTGTAAGGTTCAACGATCAGACAAAATTGCTGAGAGTAATAAAGAGATTTTCTCTATTGAGGATAGCTCACATGCACAACTACTTGCTCAGGACCAGGATAATCACAGGCAGTCACTATCTGATTTTCAAAGACAACAGCTATATAATAAAGGCAAACAAATTCTGGAGGATTCAAATTTAAGGTTTGATACAAAGAATGAAACAACAGATAAGTTTTCTGGTGGTCTTAATGTTACTAAAAATTTCCTGACTCCAGCAAGTAAAAACCTTCCAGAGACTTCAAAATCAGTTGAAGTTCCAAAATGAAAACCTGAGATTAGAACTGCCGCACTTGCTAATGAAGATGCAAATGAAAATCACTATCCCTTCTTCTCCTTTGAGCATATGTCTTCATTGAAACATCTATTTCTAGTAGAAGGAAGAGAGATTATACGAAAGAAAAAACAGAAGAATACTTGGCTCAATTCAAAGATAAAGAAGCTGGAACAGATGTTCTGCAGAATAAAAAAGTCAAGAATAAACCTTCAAGGCCACATAAAAAGAATTATGGTGATCCAAGGTAGCCTGGTCTTAGGACTAAAAAAGTCCCTAAAAGATTTTATGAATCTTCTTAATGATGAATATATGTTTTTGGAACTTGACAGGGATTGCCAACTTCACTCAGCATAGAGTGAAAAAGCTAACTCAGAAAAATACTCTCTCTCCCTCTCTCTCTCTCTCTTCTGTATTATGGAGCCCATGCCTGATTTTTTCTAAAGTTAGCTATATTGCTTTTCAAACTGGTTTTTCTCGGGTCTTGGGTAACATCAGCAACAAAAAATGGATCTTTATATCAGGACATTTTCAACAGTTATATAATAAAGGTAAACAAATTCTGGAGGATTCAAATTTAAGGTTTGATACAGAGACGGAAACAACAGAGAACTTTTCTGGTGGTCTTAATGTTACTAAAAATTTCCTGACTTCAGCATGTAAAAAAATGTCCATAGGACAACAGAACAAAATCAGTGGATCATGAATATATACAATCGAAAGTCACGAGTTGACAAGGTCATGTGTTATGTGTGCCTCACATTCATCTCTAAAGATTTCCCTATTGATCCGGCGTTATCACGAAGCGAAAATTTACGGTTATCTTCAGGTCAGACATCTGGTATAGCTCTGTCACTTTTCTGGAGTTTCGGTAAATACCTTGACAGACGTCTGCCCCTCTATAGCGGATGTTTGTAGGACTGGACAAAGAGTTGAAGTTTCAGGATATGCTCTGACAGACGTCTGCCCATCTCTGGGGCAGACGTCTGCCGTCGGGCCGGGCGCAGATTTCCTAAGTTAGGAAATTAGTTTTTTTTTATCTTTTGTATGCTATAAATAAGAAAGATTGTAGCAACCCTAGATTGAAGCCTTTGAGATAGCAATTTGATTATTTAGTGAGAACCCATTGTTATTTTGAGAGAGCTAGGGTTTTGAGAGGGATTTGTATTGTCCATCGATTTGTACTCCTCCGCATTTGATAATTAGTAAAGTTTCACCTTCGCCTATTTGTTTCGTTGGTTAGTATTCATATTTTTATCTTGCCTGTGGTTTGATACTCTTCTCTATATCGATTGTTTTGTGCTTTCCTTATTCACAACAAACTGGTATCGAAAATATTGTTGCGTTATTGTGGGATTTTTGGTTGAACCATTAGGTCTTTTGATTTTGTGATCTAGGTCAACGGTGGGTAATGACAACTATATTCTCTTCCCCACTTTTTTAGATCGTGATTTTGAAGTTTAGGGTTCATTAGTATTCTAGTTATTTTGATCCCATATCATGTCTCCGACAATTATGAAGTTTGATATCGAGAATTTCGATGGGAATATGAGTTTCTGTTTGTGGTAAGTGTTTGTGGCAAGTTCATATGGTTTCCATTTTGACTCAAAACAATTTGAAGAAGGCAATTCATTGGAAGGAGAAGAAGCCTTATATTATGACAGAGGAAGCTTGGGAGGAGATGGATGAGAAGGCCTTAATTGCTAATCACTTGTGTCTGACTAACGAATTACTATAAGAAGTTTTGGTGGAGAAGACAACGGCTGATTTGTGGAATAAGTTGGAGGAGTTATATTTGAGGAAATCTCTCATGAATTGACTCCAGTTGAAGCAGAGTCTCTACACACTTCGTATGTCAGAAGACTCTCCAATAAAATCTCACGTTGGTGAGTTTAATTCAATCATTACAGATATGGGTAAGATAAATATTAAAACCGATGATGAAGATCAGGCTATTCTCTTATTGTGTTCGTTGCCACCCTCTTATAAGAACTTCCGTGACACCATGATTTATAGACGAGACACGATCTCAATCAAGGATGTCAAGGAGAATTTGATGAACAAAAAGAAGATCGACAAGAAGTTGACTTCTACCGAAGCAAATGGTTCGTCGTCTGGTTTATTTGTTCGAGGACGTGCATAGAAGAGAGATTCGGAAGCAAATAGGAAGAAGTTGCTATCAAAGTCCAAGGCTAAAAACGTGCCCTGCAATTATTGTAAGAAGGGGCACTTTAAGGCCGATTGCTTTAAACTATGGAACAAGCAAAAGCAGGAAGACAAATCAAAGGAGTCTTCTGCTGAAGCGAGTATAGCGGAAGGTGAAAGAGATCTTGTGATCTTCGACAACACAGTAATCCAAGGATGAGTGGATTATGGATTCGGGTTATTCTTATCACATGTGTCCCATTAGGGAGTTGTTCACCACATACGAGTCCGTTGATGGTGGAGTGGTTTTGATGGGCAACAATAGCTCATGCTGAGCTATTGGCAAAGATACAATCCAATTTAAGATGTTCAATGGTGTTGTAAGGACATAGGCGGAAGTCAGACACGTACCTGACTTGAAGAAAAACCTCGTCTCTTTAGGTGCACTTGATGACAAGGGTTGCAAATTTTCCGTTGAAGATGGAGTTTTGAAGGTAACCAAAGGTACTCTCGTTGTGATGAAGGGCTTGAAAAAATGGTCCTTGTATTCATCGAAGGTTTCGACGACTTCCGGATCGGCCGCGATTTCATCATCCAAATCTATGACAGATTCAGAAACTACCAGACTGTAGCACATGAGACTCGGGCATATGAGTGAGAGAGGATTGACCGAGTTGTTGAAACAGGATCTACTTGGTGAAAAGAGCACGACGAAACCGAAGTTTTGTGAACATTGCGTCTTTCGAAAGCAAAATCGCGTTAGCTTCAGTTCGGCGGTGCACAACATGAAAGGTATTCTAAATTATATCCATTCGGATTTTTGGGATCCTCCCCGGTTGCTTCTAAAGGAAGCGGTGCCAAATATCTGCTTACCTTCATTGATGATTTTTCGAGAAAAGTTTGGGTCTACTTCTTGAAAACAAAAGTGATGTGTTTACTATATTCAAATAATGGAAGACGTTGATGAAGAAGCAGACAGGAAAGCATATCAAAAGACTTAGGACGGACAACAGGTTAGAATTTTGCGGTGGAGATTTTAACAAGTTTTGCAAAAACAAAGACAGTTTGGCATCATACTGTTGTCTACACACTACAGCAGAATGGAGTTGTGGAGCGGATGAACCGGTCTTTTTTGGAGAAAGCGCGGTGCATATTATCCATCGCAGGGCTTAGAAAGGAGTTTTGGACAGAAGCGGTAAATACGGCGTGCTATATTGTGAATCGGTCACCTCATACATCGCTAGGTTGTAAGACGCCGGAGCATGTATGGTCGGAAAAACACGTCGATTATTCGACACTTAAGGTGTTTGGCTGCCCCGCTTATGCACATTGTCGTGAAGGT
This sequence comes from Agapanthus africanus, assembly GCA_030015575.1. Lineage (NCBI taxonomy): Eukaryota > Viridiplantae > Streptophyta > Magnoliopsida > Asparagales > Amaryllidaceae > Agapanthus > Agapanthus africanus. The sequence continues at coordinate 308,654,238 of CM057339.1, forward strand.
AAGTTGAATCTTCGAGCAAAAAAATGCATATTTCTCGGTTATGTTATCGGCGTTAAAGGTTATAGATTGTGGTGTTCGCATCCAAAGTCGCATAAATTTATAATTAGCAGAGATGTGACTTTTGATGATTCTGTTACGTTATTGCCGAATAACAAGGAATCTCCAGTTGAAGACGATTCGAAGAAGGATGAGCCGAGTGTTGATATTGAAGTCAGTGATATCTCGGGTTAGCAGGAGATCTCTCCTTCACCATCGTCTGAAGAAGCTCAAGATGAGCAGTCCGATGATAATGAGTATTTGCTTGCTCATGACCGACAGAGAAGGGACAATAGACGGCTACAGAGATATGGCTATGATGACCTATTGGCGTATGCGCTGTCTGTTGTAGAGATAATTGATAGTAGCGAGCCGACAAGCTATAAAGATGCTATCTCATTCGATGAAGCATCTTGTTGACTAGTCGTTATGAATGAAGAGACTGGGTTTCTTTACAATAACCAAACTTGGAAGCTCGTAAAGCCCAAAAGAAGAAAGAAGATTGTTGGCTGCAAGTGGGTTTTCAAGAAGAAAGAAGGTGACTAAGGGACGGTTGGTACGGGGTATAAAGCGCGGTTGGTAGCTAAAGGCTATTTGTAGGTGCAGGGAGTTGACTTCACAGAGGTATTTTCTCCGGTTGTTAAACACACCTTTATACGTGTCTTACTCGGTTTGGTAGCTATGCAAGATTTGGAGCTTGAGCAGCTCGATGTGAAGACCGCATTCTTGCACGGCGATTTGGTGGAGAAAATCTCCATGCAACGGCCTAAAGGTTTTGAAGTTGAAGACAAAGAAGACCATATTTGTTTGCCAGAGAAGTCTCTCTACGATTTGAAATAGTCATCTAGACGTTGGTATAAAAAGTTTGACTCCTTCATGAAAGAAATTGAGTTTATGAGAAGTATGGGTGACAGTTGTGTATATTCGAAAAAACTCGTTGATGGTTCTTTCATATATTTGCTACTCTATATTGATGATATGTTGATAGCAACAAGATATATGGTTGATATTCAGCTTTTGAAGGAACAGTTGAAAGGAAAGTTTGAGACCAAGAATTTGGAAGCGGACAAGAAATTACTTGGTATGTAGATCAGGTGAGATCGTAAAGGAGGAAATCTATACTTGCAGGCGGTGAAATGGATATTACATACCTTCGAGGTACGTATGACGTGGGGTTGGTGTTTGGAAGGAACGACGACAATTTAGTTGGATTCAGTGACTCCGATTATGCGGGTGATCTTGACAGACGCAGATCGATCACCGGTTATGTGTTCTCCTTGGAAGGATGTGCCATCAGTTGGCGTACTTCTTTTCAGCCTACGGTAGCGTTGTCTACGACGGAGGTGGAGTATATAGCCATTGCTGGGGCCGTTAAGGAGGCGATTTGGTGGAAGGGGCTATTTTCGGAACTTAGTATTCCAAAAGATACCATAATGATCTACTGTGATAGCCAAAGTGTTATTCATTTAACGAAAGATTAGATGCATCATGATAGGACGAAGCACATTGAGGTGAAGTATTGGTTCGTACAGGAGATCATTAAGAAAGAAGAGATTATTATGGAGAAGGTTGGCACAACGGACAATCCGGCCGACAAGTTGACGAAGTCTCTTTCAGCTGTTAAGTTTAAACTTTGCTTAAACTTAATTGGAGTGCATAGCACTCATTGAGCCCTTGAGGGATTTTGTGGTGAAGGTAGAGCTGCTATTTTTTTTATGGAGGAGTTTTGCGCAATGCGAAACAAGGTGGAGATTTGTTATGTGTGTCTCAAATTCATCCCTAAAGATTTTCCTATTTATCCGGCGTTATCAAGAAGCAAAGATTTGCAGTTATCTTTAGGTTAGACGTCTGTACCAGATGTCTGGACAGACATTTGGGACAGACGTCTGCCTCACTCTGTCACTTTTCTGGAGTTTCGGTAAATACCAGACATCTTCCCCTTTGTAGTGGGCGTCTGTAGGACCGGTCAGAGAGTTAAGGTTTTAGGATATACTCTGACAGACGTCTGCCCATCTATGGGGCAGACGTCTGCCGTCGGGCCGGACGCAGATTTCATAAGTTAGGAAAGTTTGAAGCAACTCTAGATTGAAGCCTTTGAGATAGCAATTTGATTATTTGGTTAGAACCCATTGTTATTTTGAGAGAGCTAGGGTTTTGAGAGGGATTTGTATTCTCCATCGATTTGTACTCCTCCGAATTTGATAATTAATAAAGCTTCGTCTTCACCAATTTGTTTTGTGGTTAGTATTCATATTTCTATCTTGTTCGTGGTTTGATACTTTTCTCTATATCGATTGTTTTGTGCTTTGTGATTGCCTTATTCGCAACATCATGTTAATCAAGTAATGGAGAGAACATGAACGTGGATGTCTATTCATAAATGTCCATAAGAGAAATGGTTATACGAACGCAATCAATGGTATGTTATTTGTGTACACAAGTTAGAAGACATAATAAAAAAAACAATAACAAGACAAGTGAAAAAGTTCAAAAATAGCGACATTAAGGGAAAATATGTGTACACTCAAAAGAGTCAAGGGTTGATATATACAATCTAAAAATGGCGATGAATTGAACTTGAATGCCTTTTGATAAATGTCAATAGAACGACTGTTATAGGAACAGAACAAATGGTTAATGAATGTGTACAATCTAAAAGTCACGGGTTGACATATTCATGTCAATCAAATAATGAATATGACTTGAATTTGAATGTCTATTGATAAATGTCCACAGGAGAACGGTTATAGGAAATGAATCAATGGAAGGTGCATATTATTGTAGAAACGAGTTGGAGGACATTAGATAACGACAATAATTAAGCCAATAGGAAGATTAAATCATTAAGAAATCAGGGTTAAGACAGTTATAAATAGGAAAATCAGTGATAAGGGCATATGGAAATAGATTTAGAAATTTGAAAGTATTAATGTTTAGGAAATAGCTTTAGAAATGTAAAATTTAGATACAAAATTATATTCAAGTTCTTTTAAAGAACGAGACAAGTGAAAAATCTTGAAATAATTTAATGACACATTTAAAAATAGTGAGATTAAGGAAAAGGATTTAGAATTTTAAAATTTAAGAAAAGTAGCTTCAAAACCTTTAACGGAACAAGTGAAAATTTATGGTGCCTTTGAAAGTACTAACGTTAAGAAAATGTATTTAGAAATTTAATACAATTGAAGTTTTTTCAAAATACAGCCTTTCTAATATAAATAAAAAAAATGCTACAATGCGAAATGGGGAAAAGTCTTTGAAATCTTGAGGAATTTGCTTTAATGGAGACAGTTTCGAATATTTTATACACGAGACAAGTGAAATGCGATGTTTTATCCTAAGTGGAAAGACGATGATAAAAAATATAAGGTATCATGAATGATTGGTTACGTGTGGAAAGTAAATATGGCGAAAGACACATTCACGGATGTGTACAAATTTAAAGAGACCCAGGTTGACGTATTCAGGTCGTTCTAATAATGGAGAGAACTTAGATTGAATGCCAATCGACAATTGTCCGTAATGGGATGCTTCTAGGAAGAGAATTGTTGGTAGGTGCGTATTGTCGTGAACAAAAATTGGAGTACATGCATATTGTCGTGGACAAAAATTGGAGTACATTATGGAAAGACAATAAATAAGCTCAAATGTAGAATAAATAAGTACTGAATCAGGGTTAAGACAGTTATAGAAGGAAAATCAATGATACGTACATATGAAAATGGATTAAGAAATTTGGTAGTAATAAAAAGAAAATAATTTCGGAAATTTGAAATTTATATCAAAAAATAGGTTCAAGTCTTTTTAAAGAACGAGACAAGTGAAAAATCTTAAAATAATTTTATAGTGTATTTTAAAATAGTGAAATTAAGGGAAAATAAGTGTACAATTGAACGAGTCGCCGGTTGGTATATACAAGTCGATCTACATGGAGAGGACTTGTACTTGAAAGCCTTTTGCTAAATGTCCATAGGACGACGGTTATAGAAATAGAACTAGTGGACCATGAATGTGTACAATCGAAAAGTCATAGGTTGACATAGTTACATCGATCAAAATAATGGAGAGGACTTGAGCTTGAATATTTATTCATAAATGTCCATAAAATGAATGGTTATACGAACATAATCAATGGTAGGTGCATATTTTGCGGCATGAGTTTAAGGACATTATAAAAAGACAATAATTAAGCCCGGAAGATTAAATCATTAAGGAATCAGGGTTAAAACAGTTATAAACAAGAGCCTCAATTATGTGCATATGGAAATGGATTTAGAAATTTGGAAGCAGCAACAATAAAGAAATAAACAAGGAAATTTAAAATTCAGATTAAAAAAATAGATTCGTCTCAAAGGTGGGCATCATGCCTCAGACAACCGTCGTTACGCTCGGAGGTCCCCATTTGGAGAATTATCTCAAGTTTTTATTAAGATAAATTTACCGATTACGACGTTTCGCTTGTAAAACTCGCTTCACTCCTTTATCGTTCGCTTTGTCAGTTCTTTCCTTCGCTACACTTGCCGAGGGCCTGGCTGCTGGGTAACAAAGTTTAGGCCTCTTACAGGAGGTGGTCATAGCGAGGAAGTTCATTAATGAATCACGCGGCCTGCGCTCCTTGCAATCAGTCAGCCGGCAGGGGTAAATCATTTTAATGAACGAAACATGTGAAAAAGCTTGAAATAAGTTTATAGTGCATTTAAAAATTGTGAAACTGAGAAAAAATGTGTACAACCAAAAGAGTCATGTGTTGATATTTCCACGTCCATCTAAAAATGAAGAGGACTTGAACTTGAATGCTAAAAGACGATAATTAAGCACAAATGTAGATTAAATCATGAATATATTAGGGTTAAGACAGTTATAGACGGAGAATCAATGATATGTGATATGGAAATGGATTCGGAAATTTGGAAGTAGTAATAAGAAAGAAATAGATTCGGAAATTTGAAATTCATATCAAAAAAATAGATTCAAATCGTTTTAAAGAACGAGACAAGCGAAAAAACTTAAAATGATTTTATAGTGCATTTATAAATAGTGAAATTAAGGGAAAATACGTGTATAATCGAAAAAGTCGCCGGTTGACATATACACGTCGATCTACAAATGGAAAGGACTTGAACTTGAAAGCCTTCTGCTAAATGTCCATAGGACGACGGTTATAAGAATAGAACTAGTGGATCATGAATGTGTACAATAGAAAAGTCACGGGTTGACATGGTCACGTCGGTCAAAATAATAAAGAGGACTTGAGCTTGAATGTCTATTCATAAATGTCCATAAAAGGAATCGTTATAGAAACATAATCAATGGTGGGTGTATATTTTTTGTGGCATGAGTTTGAGGACATTATAGAAAGACGATAGTTAAGCCCGTTGGAAGATTAAATCACCAAGGAATCAGGGTTAAGTCAGTTACAGATAGGAAAATCAATCATAGGTGCATATGGAAATGGATTCAGAAATTTGGAAGCAGTAATAATAAGGAAATAGACTCAGAAATTTAAAATTTAGATAAAAGAATAGATTTAATCCATTTTAATGAATTTGAAAAGTGAAAAGATTTGAAATAACTTTATAGTGCACTTAAAAATAGTGAAACTAAGAAAAAATATACGTACAACTAAAAGATTCACGGGTTGACATATACACGTCGATCTAAAAATATAGAGGACTATAACTTGAAAGCCAAAAGACAATAATTAAGCCCAAAGGTAGAGTTAATCAGTAATGAATCAGGATTAAGACAGTTATAAACAGAGAATCAATGATACGTGCATATGGAAATAGATTCAGATTCGGAAATTTCAAATTTATATCAAGAAAATTCAAGTCTTTTTAAAGAACGAGACATGTGAAAATGCTTACAATAATTTCGTAGTGCATTTAAAAATAGTGAAATTAAGGGAAAACATGTGTACGATCGAAAGAGTCTCCGGTTGACATATACACGTTGATCTACAAATGGAGAGGACTTAAACTTGAAAGCCTTTTGCTAAATGTCCATAGGACGACAGTTATAGGAATAGAACTAGCGGATCATGAACATGTACAATCGAAAAGTCACAGGTTGACATAGTCTCGTCGATCAAATAATAGAGAGAACTTGAGTTTGAATGTCTATAAAAGGAATGGTTATAGGAACATAATCAATGGTAGGTGTATATTTAAAATCACGGGTTGACATAATCTCGTCGATCAAATAATTAAGAGAATTTGAGCTTGAATGTTTATTTATAAATGTCTTTAAAAGGAATGGTTATAGGAACATAATCAATGGCCGGTGTATATTTTTTATGGCACGGGTTTGTGGACATTATAAAAAGACAATTATTAAGCCCATAGGAAAATTAAATCACTATGGAATTAGGTTTACGACAGTTATAGACAGGAGAATCAATTATAGGTGTATATGGAAATGGATTCAGAAATTTGAAAGTAGTAATAATAAGGAAATACACTCAGAAATTTAAATTTTAAATAAAAAATAGATTTATGTCATTTTAATGAATGAAACAAGTCGAAAGGCTTGAAATAACTTTATGGTGCATTTAAAAATAATGAAACCGAGGAAAAATATATGTACAACCAAAGTAGTCACACGTTCACATATTCATGTCGATCTAAAAATGAAGAGGACTTGAACTTAAATGCCTTTTGATAAATTTTCATAGGACGGCGGTTATAGGAACAAAACCAATGGATCATGACTGTGTACAATCAAAAAGTCAAAAATTTACATATTCATGTCGACCAAATAATAGAGAGGAGTTAGATTAGAATGTCTATTGATAAATATCCATAGAAGAATGGTTATAGTAACAGAATCGTTGGTAGGTGCATATTCTTGTGAACACGAGTTGGAGGATAATAAGAATATCAAATCACAAAGAAATCAGGATTAAGACAGTTATAGAAAGGAGAATCAATGATAGGTGCATATGGAAATAGATTTAGAAATTTGAAAGGAATAATGTTTAGGACACAGATTCAGAAATTTAAAATTTAGATAAAAAAATTAGATTCAATTCCTTCTAAAGAACGATAAAAGTGAAAAAGCTTGAAATAATTTTATAGTGTATTTAAAAATAGCGAAATTAAGGGAAAATACGTGTACAAACGAAAGAGTCATGAGTTGACATATACACCTCCGAACTAATAATGGAGAGGACTTAAACTTGAACACCTTTTGATAAATGCCCATCGGACAACAGTTTTAGGTACAAAATCAGTGGTGCATAAATGTTTACAATCGAAAATTCACGGGTTGATATAGTCATGTCGATCAAATAATGGAGAGGACTTGAGCTTGAATGTATATTCATAAATGTCCATCGGATGAACGATTACATGAACAAAATCAATAGTAGGTGGTGCATATGTTTCGTGGACACGAGTTTGATGATATAATAAAAAGACAATAATTAAGCCCATATGAAGATAAAATCACTAAGGAATCAGCGTTAAAGCAGTTATAGACAGGAGAATCAATGATATGGAAATGGGTTCAGAAATTTGGAAATAATAATAATAATAAGGAAATAGACTCGGAAATTTAAAATTTAGATAAAAAAAATAGATTTAAGTCCTTTTAAAGAACGAGAGAAGTGAAAAGTTTGAAATAAATTTAGAGTGCATTTAAAAATAGTTAAAGTAAGGGAATATACGAGTACAATTAAAAGAGTCACGAGTTTACATATACACATCGATCTAAAAATGGAAAGGACTTGAACTTGATTGCTTTTTGATAAATGTACATATGACGACTTTATAGGAACTATAACATCAGCAATGGATCATGAATGTGTACAATTGAAAAGTTATGGGTTGACATATTCACATCGATCAAATAATGGAGAGGACTTGGATTTGAAAGTTTATTGATAAATGTTTATATGAGGACGATTATACGAATAAAATCAATGGTAGGTATATATTGTTGTGGAAACGAGTTAGAGGACTAAATAAAAAACAATAATTAGCTCGTAGAAAGATTAAATCACTAAGAAATTAGGGTTAAGACAGTTATATACTGTAGAATCAATGATATGTGCATATAGAAATATATTTAGAAATTTGGAAGTAGTAATGTTTCGAAAATAAATTCAGAAAATTATAATCTAGATTAAGTAATTAGATTCTAGTCCTATTAAAGATTGAGACAAGTAGAAAACCTTGAAATAACTTTATGATGAATTTAAAAATAGTGTTATTAAGGAAAAGGATTTAGAAATTTAAAATTTAAGAAAAATAGCTTCAAATGCTTTTAGTAACGGAACAAGTGAAAATTTATGGTGCCTTTGAAATAAGTAATGTTAAGAAAATAGATTTAGAAATTTAATAAAATTGAAGAATTTTCAAAATACGGCCTTTCTAATAAATAAAAAAATGCTGAAAAGCAAAATGGTTTAAAGCCTTTAAAATCCTGATAAATTTGCTTTAAAAGTTGGAGACGATTTCGAAAATTTTATAATCAAGACAACTGAAATACGATGTTGTATCCAAAAAGGCTAGATGAGGATAAAAATCAAGTTATCACGAATGATTGCTTACGTGTGGAAAGTAAATTTGGCGAAAGCCACAATCAAAGATGTGTACAATCCAAAGAGCCTCGGGTTGATATATTCAAGTCGATCTAAAATTGGTGAGGACTTGAAGATGAATGCCTATTGAAAATTATCAATGATTGGACGGTTTTAAGAAGAGAATAAATGGTAGGTGCATATTCCCATGAATAAAAAATTGGAGGACATTATGAAAAAACAAAAATTAAGTCCATAATTAGATTAAATCGGTAATGAATCAGAATTAAGATAGTTATAGATAGAGAATCATATAAGTCGATGTCGCGCACCCCACGCACTTGTGGGGAGGCGAAACTTACAAAAAATGATTTTTCTTACTTCGCAACACCGACTTTAACTCCAGGATCTTTACGGAAACCTTAATATATCTACAAGGAGATTCTAACTACTATGTTAGGATTTACACCTTATTTACAAGTCCTTCGGGTCTTCTTCTCCTCCTCTCCTTGAGCTCCTCGAAGATCCGGATCACTCTTGATTGTCGGTTTCCTCATGTCGAAGATGATCGACCCGAGAGTCTATACTTCAAGCTCCAACCTCTAAACCGAGATAACTAAGGGAACCTAGTTCGCTAAGCTACGTAGCTTAGAAGATGTAGAGTATCTAATGGAGTATTTTATCTCAAGAGACTTAATGGCTCACAACACATGTGAAGGTTTTAGGTTTTGAGGAAGGAAAGAAAAATGGAGAGAGAGTGAAAATGCAAATGAGCTAAGGTTATAGCAAGTGAAGAATGACTCCTACACTCATCTCACTCAAGCATGCAATATTTTCTAATTGAAAATACCAACCATGCTTGAATAATGAGTCCAAACCAATAAAATAAACCAATGAGCCATGCTTCACTCCATGCCACAAATATCTCCATTTTCCACCTCATTAATCTATTTCTAAAAATAGATAAACCAAATAATGAGATGTCCCCTTCTAGAAGTATCTCTTGTGAAATTACAAGAACGCCCTCACCGTATATACATATCCGTATTTGTATTCCGAAAAATACGAATACAATGAGATAATAATAATCCAATAATATAATACTAGAATCCGGCTTAAACCAAAGCCTACTAGTATTATCCGTTCGAACATCCGTGCAGCCAGTACACGTATATGATCGGAACCCTACCGTAAAATCATACGTCTTATATATCGTTTCGCCCGAAACAGGGAAACCTCTGTGTGGGACTCTAAAGACTCGACAGTACGCTGGAAGTGGGTTTAACCACAAGCCTGTCAGCGGTACTAGCTGCATGTAACGGCTGCCCAGGTATCTGTCGATATGAAGGCCGATGAGCAAACTAATCCGAACTCCTAATGAGCCTATCTGTGACACTCCATACAGTCCGGTATGTTCGTCTAAGTTACTCGCATATCGGGCTTAGGGGATGGTAACTGTCAGACCCCTAATAGCGCAATAAGTCGTGCCGGGTAGAGCCCAATACACCCTGAGAAACTACTGGAGTACCTACCAGTAAATCTCACTTGCCCTGACTAGGGACTTTGTGTAATGGCTTTCCAAACACAGCGTGATATCAACCCCCAATACTGGGTGAGACGAATCCTATCTAACCGCTACTGCCTCCAAGTGCTTCGGGACTGCACCCAACTACTACCTGTTTGCACGACTCTTTTGAGCCGTGGTAGGATAGCTATCTAAGTACAGTGGGAACACACTCGAGACGAATAGTGGTGTCAAGTCAACGGACTAAGCCGTACTCATTCCACCAGGGAACTGCTACCTGACGATAGATATAATACCAACCAGCAGTTCCCAACGAGTCCGTCCAGTGTAACTCATAACCAAATGAGCACATGCATACTATCTCCGGTACGACATACCAATGGCTGCGGGACAGACCATCTCCCTTGCTGGGATAAGAAGCGTATACACTAGTCTACTCTGGAGTATCGATGCCCCGTCTCGATAATCCTATGACTAGGGACCTTTTTTAAGGATGTGCTTATAGACTATCCAGCCTCAACTAGTGTGACTGCCATCATAATGCTGGTAGTCAAGCAAAGATCCTAAGGGCTCTACCAATATATATTAGCGATATGCTAAAAGAAACATATACACATACTGAGGTAGAATCAAACCAAGTAGCATACTACCATTTTAATCAAGACAGTTATTATATCTGTGAATATCCCAAGCTTCCAAAATGTAATATACAATCCAGTACTTTACAATAATGGCCTCTAGGGCATATATCACTAACAATAAAAGAAGAATGGCTCCCACTGTTCCTTGAATCCTCCTTTAAAACATAAAAGAAGAATTAATCAGGATTAATCTCATCCTACAATTCTTGCTCAACCTTCGGCCAGGCTAGTGTTGGTACTTCGAGAGAGATTTTCCAAAGCTTTCGCAAAGTTCCTTAATTGCATAACCTCTTTTCCCTGGAGGCGTAGCCCCGCTAACACCATTCTAGACACCAACTTGGCTTATAGCATTGATTGTTTAGTGAAAAATCTCCCGAAGAGTAGCGGATGCTCACCAAATATCATCGTGTGACAACCTTGAAGGAATTCTACCAAAATCATCACTCCAAATAGTATACAACACTAGCAAGTTTCGTTTTCCTTTGAAACTCCCGATGTGGATTTTTTGCCTCAGGCGCTTATGACCTTGACGAAGGCCAACATATCATAAGACGCAAGTCAAGTTCTCCCCGTCATTATCCAGGTTAATTTGAACTCATCCGTACAAACCCTTGACGAATGCCAAAATAGCTGTACGACTGTCCTAAATCAACGCATCTATCTATGCTACAGATGAATACCCAGCAGCTACCAATCACTATGCCTTGGCGAAGGTCAAAATGCATAGCTTGAATACTGCTGAATACTCATCTGAAATGACGGAGGGCTATGAATGGTTTTGGCGAACCGTGAACGTAATGAACTTGATATAGTCGAAGGAACGATGATAGCTTTTAAAAGTAGTTTAGACTCCGCATTTAAAAGTTGTTTTTCAAGAAAACTGAGTGGCTTTGAAATTGTTCCAACGATTTAAAATTTGGTTTGTTTTCCTTGAATTAATCAATATTAACGCGGTCCCATCATTTAACCATATCATTGCAGAAAAGAAACGAAAATAGAACGTATGCTTATGCCATCCGCATTCGCCACGGGGCCCATCATGCACCATTAGATTACTTAACTAATGGCAGAGCGGGGCTGGACTAGCGCGGGTGTAAAACATAAGCAACGTTTATTATATATAATATATATAGCCATTCGTCTCACGCAATAATAGTCAATCCAGATCACAGACCACAGATGAATATATTAGGAATTATGTGTTTCGTTTTAGCGTAAAACAAAAGACAGATTCCACGGTCGTGATGAATAGCCAAACCCCACCCTAGACCCCTACAGGTGCGACAAACTACCCGCCAAATTCCCGAAGTGAAGCAACCTCTCTCAATAAAATGAGTAGGCCACTCGGCAGTTCAAGAACCCAGTAGTTTGTGCATCCCATCTTGGGTCTATCCTAGGTGCAAGAAAAAGTAAATGAAATAATACAAAGTTGCCACCAACCGCAACCCGGATGTGCCCCGCAAAAATAATATTATATCAATTACAAATTTACATGAATGAAAGAAAAGAAAACACTCTTCTCACATCCCTTGGCTATTCATCCACGACGATCCAATATTTCATATATACAAACCATCAAGATGATAATATGTGCAACCCCTACTAATTGACATATAACAATTAGCAGACGTTTAGCAACACATATACAAACACAGAAACACCGATTAGCCAAGAACTTAGAATTTCGATCGATAATACTTATCCGTGTTTACCCCATGCACAAACTAGTACACAAACAATCTGGGTAAAAACAAAATATACCACAAATCATAATTCCAAGAACCAAAACCACAGAAAAAATTGGAAGCAACTCGGCCACAACTCGGCGGCGGTTCCGCCGCAAAGTTGATGAGTTAGGTGCTCAGATTTTTTTTCTAGGTCTTAGAAATGCTTGCGCGTATTTTTAAGGCCACTGAAATAATTTTTGAACGGATTTTAAATAATCGACAGCAAGCATATCTCGGAAATTTAATTCCGGGTATTTTTTCGCCGATCAAAGTTCTAATCACTTGCTAACAAGCTAGTCAAGGTTTAGTAGGCTCTGATACCACTGTAAGTCGATGTCGCGCATCCCATGCATTTGTGGGGAGATGAAATTTATAAAAAAACGATTTTTCTTACTTCGCAACATTGACTTTAACTCCATGATCTTTACGGAAACCTTAACTAGTTATATCTACTAGGAGGTTCTAACTACTATGTTAGGGTTTATACCTCCTTGTTTACAAGTCCTTCAGGTCTTCTCCTCCTCTCCTTGAGCTCCTCGAAGATCCGGATCACGCTTGATCGTCGGCCTCCTCGTGTCGAAGATGATCCACCCGAGAGTCTATACTTCAAGCTCCAACCTCTAAACCGAATTAACTAAGGTACCTAGTTCGCTAAGCTAGGTAGTTTAGAAAATGTAGAGTATCTAATGGAGTATTTTATCTCAAGAGACCTAAGGGCTCACAATACATGTGAAGGTTTTAGGTCACGACTCCTTTGAGCCGTGGTAGAGTAGTGATCTAAATACAGTGGAAACACACTCAAGACGAATAGTGACGTCAAGTCAACAGACTAACCTGTATTAATGCCACCCGGGAACTGCTACCTGACAATATGTATAAAACCAACCAGCAATTCCTAATGAGTCCGTCCAGTGTAACTCATAATCCAATGAGCACATGTATACCATCTCTGGTACGGCATACCATGGCTGTGGGACAGACCATCTCTCCTGCTGGGATGAGAAGCATATACACTAGTCTACTCTGGAGTATTGATGCCTCATCTCGATAATCCTACGACTAAGGACATTTTATAAGGATATGCTTATAGACTACCCAATCCCCACTAGTGTGACTGCCATCACAACGCTGGTAGTCAAGCAAAGATATTAAAGGTTCTGCCAATATGTATTAGCGATATGCTAAAAGAAACATATACACATATTGAGGTAGAATCAAACCAAGTAGCATACTACCATTTTGAGCAAGACTGTTATTATATCTGTGAATATCCCAAGCTTCCAAAATGTAATATACAATCCAGCTTTACAATAATGGCCTCTAGGGCATATATCACTAACAAATCAAAGATAAGGTGCATATGGAAATGGATTCAGAAATTTGGAAGTAGTAATAATAAGGAAATAGATTCGGAAACTTGAAATTTATATTATAAAAACGTATTCAAGTCCTTTTAAAGAACAAGACAAGTGTAAAAGCTTGAAATAATGTTATAGTGCATTTAAAAATAGTGAAATCAAGGGAAAATATGTGTTCAATCGAGTCACGGGTTAACATATATATGTTGATATAACAATGGAGAAGACTTGAACTTGAAAGCCTTTTGATAAATGTTCACAGGACGACGGTTATATGAATAGCATTGTAGGGTGTTTTTCATCACCCCATTGAGATGGGAATACGCACTTGTCAGGCGTATTACAGATTCCCCCTGCCTAGGGTAGGCTGGGGTTTATTAATTGTGAAGATCCGAATCTCCGGCAGCCGCGGACTAAGTTGCCGTTAATAACCCTACGCCTTTGAAGCGAGAGAACCTCCGATTGACGGGTTGAACTGGTCATGCGAACTCAATGTGCAGTGTGCACGTGTTGTGTTTTAAAAGAGGTTTTGGATATATCGGGGGCCCCGCAGAGTTTTTACGGGAGTCCCGCTACCCGGATAGCGGGCTGGGGGTCAAGAGGGCTAGCAGCCCCCTTGCGGGGTGCAGGGCAGCGCCCCCAGCCCAAATTTTAATGCACCTTTTTTGCTTTTAACCTTTCAGATACAATGGCATATCCATCAGACTTTGGCTATGAGCGTCAAGAGAATTTGCGTCCAGATGAACAGACAAAGCAAGAGATCTTTCAAATGATACGAGCTCATGATGCTCCGCAACAATATTTACATCTATGGGCTGGATGGTATAATAGTCCAGGGCCGGGTTAGCTTTCAATGTGAGGCGCCCTCTAATCTTTTGGGGTCTATCCAGCACACAGAGCTTTCAACGACTGCTTTCATGACGGAGGTGGAAAACTAGACAGCTTGCAATAGGTTGCAGCCATCCACAGAAGGAGTGACGACAACGACACCAGTAGATCTTCTGGGACGTCGGATGAGCCAGGATGAGGCCAGACTGTGGAGAATACCTTATCATGTGGGATCCCGAAATATTTGGCCGGCTATGTCGGCTAGGCCAGGTTCATCTTGTCGACGGAGAGAACTCTATTGGAGCGCACCGAGCAATGTCGGCTAGGCCAGACTGTGGAGTACCCCAAGACTGGGCCCTGGTGGGTGAAGTCCTTCAGACAAGCACTTTTATGATGTCCGACAGGGAGGCATCTATCTCTTTGTTAGAATTCCAGCATATATTTGGGCTGCCAATCACGGGAGAACATGACGAGGAGGTAGTACCCCGTGATAAATTTGTCTTTGCTGCAGGCCCGGCTGCTGCGGATTTGACGGACGACAATGCAATAGCTTTCCTACGAGCAGGTCTTAGAAAGGTGCGAGCCATTTTTGAGGAGATGCACTATGCCTCTAGACAAGAAGGGGTTACTTTTAAGTTTTTATCGCTAGATTTGTGCACCTGAATGTCCTTAGGGCTGATACGACAGGCACGGAAACATGAGAAACCCCTTTTAGTCTACGCATGCAGGGGAAAGATTTCACGGTGATGGAGGACTACTTCCGTCCTAGCACATCCTCTTATGATTTTAAGGACACTGCCGCTCCAGGGATCAATCGGAACTCTTTTATAACTTTCATAAGCCTATGATTGAGCTGGTTCGCGATCCATATTCATCCTAGACTGATGCGGGCCTCTGTTTTCTACCCCGCCGATCGCATAGCTTCCGGTGCAAGGCTGGCCATCGGTATCGCCGGGTTACATTCTTATATCAGGGACTCACCGAATTGGCCACTTCAGACCCAGAGGAAGAGCATGTGTATATGTCGCTGCACTATTTCGGCGCATGGATCGACCAGCATGTAAACGGGACATACAGTAAGCGTGTACAACCGATGTTCCTTGACATGGTTCTATTTCCCATGGTGATGAAACTCGACAAGGCTGCAAAGATCAAACCAAACAAAGACATCCGCCGGCTGTGCCTCTACCCCTCCAATCTCCGAGAGCATAGGCAAATCTATTTTGATGATTGGGTGCTTGTGAGGCATCACCCCACTGGTCAACCCCTGCTAGATATATCAACGGGGTAATTTAAGCTTGTCAAATAGGGTTATCGCTTATCTTTATTCGATCCGACCCGGTTTCCTGACGTACCGACGGAGCAACGATGTCGCCTACAGGCCATATAGCCCTCATCGCTTCTCCTGGCAATTTGGGTATGACCAAGACGTTCCGCTCCGAGCTTTCCGTTGCTAACCCGCTTTTATGAAGGAGTCTGTGAAGAACGGCATTCACCACTTTATGAGACTGAACACTCGATCTCGCTTCGCAATTCCCGATCCGGACCGTGTTCTTTGACTATTATTGGCTTTCCGATCATGGTATTCATCATCTATGGCTGGGGTCATCGACCACGAGAAGCATGTCTTCCTTGGTCGACGGGGTGCGATGAAGGCAACGAAACCTGGCTTTCCCTAAAGACCAAGGTCTGCCATTCGTCCTTTCTTGCCTCGAGAAAGGACGCCGGCAGTTTCTCCCGCTGTCCGGGAACTCAGGACAGCTTGAGCTTTCGGAGGCGTGCAACCAGAAACTGTTCCTGGCACAGGAAGAGGATAGTCGCCGGTAGGAAGCGAGCTTCATCGCCTATTGCCTCTGGGATCTTCCAGCAGGTCACGTCATACTGGCGGCATTTTGCCTACTGATAGTCCTTTCCCTGAACCTGAAGTAAGGTCATCCATCGGAGATGTCACCGCAGCTGACTCACTCTCCAATTTAGAAATCAGGAAGCGCCGGCCGGGGGCACCATTAAGAAAGAAGAGGGTCCTTCAAGCTGACGAAAGGCCGTGTCAGGCCAAGACGGCCAGGTCTCTATAACAGACGGCATTTTAGAGCACGGGACGAACATGGATACCATCTTCCCAGAAACACAAGCTGCGGAAGATGTTGATGTTGTGGCGGCCATGGTAGAGTTAGCAGCCGAGGATGACTATGCTATTCTTCAGGCGGCTCTATCTTCCTCCGAACAGTTGGCTGAAAGAGAAGCGGAAAAGATACGGGCGCTCGCGGCGACAAGTTTATTTCCTCTACCCTTATTCAAGCACTTTTCATGAAAAATGATATTATTTATCTCATCTCATTTTTTTTAAAGACTACATCATTAGTAGAGCTTCCAAGCCTGTGGGGACTTCAGGCGTAGTCTTGCCGATGGGACCTGAGAGAGATATGGATTGTTTATACCCGTGGATTGTATACGGCCGGTTATATGACCCATACCATAGGGCTAAACATATTGGTTTAGGGATATTTCGGTCCAACATTTGTTTAGGGACATTTCAGTCCATCATCATGTATATTATGAAGAATATGTAAGGTAACATATTAGTTTAAGGCTGTTTCGGTCCAACATTCCCGTATTTGGGATAGATATTAGTTTAAGGACATTTCGGTCTAATACCAGTTTAAGCATTTTTCGGTCCAATACCAGTTTAAGGACGTAATGGTCCAACATTCCCGTGTTTGGGACAGATATTAGTTTAAGGACATTTCGGTCCAATACCAGTTTAAGGACGTAGTGGTCCAATATCGTATAATGCGGAGCATACGACTTTCAGAATTTTGACTCAAGAAGATAGCGAGCGGACACAGGCGTCGTCATCTATCATTGACCTAAGTCGCGACTCTTCAAGCAAAGTACTTTTTGATGAGTCGGTCGTTTATTGGCCGAAATGGCCTTTCTCCATGCATATCCATAAGCAGGTAAGCTCCACCTTGGTAGACTTTATCTATGATGTATGAGCCTTCATAGTTTGGCTTGAACTTCCCCCGTTTTGCACGGTTAAGAATCATCGATCTTTTAACAACCATCACGAGTTCCCTTTGGCGAAATGTTGTCGGCTTGATTAGTCTTTCATATGATCGTGTCATCCTTACCTTATAAGCTTCCAGATTTTGCTGTGGTATAAGACGGGTTTCATCGAGAGTATCAATCTCCTTGAGCCTAAAATGAGCACTTTCTTCATCCGTCAACTCGTATTGAACCGCCATTCGTAAGTGCTGCTTTAGTGCCAAACACCAACGCATATGGTGTTGTATTTATGGTCGTCTTGAATGTTGTTCGGTACGCCCAAAGAGTTTCATGCGGCCTCTCATGCCAGTCTTTCTTGTTCTTGAACACCGTCTTCTTTATAATCTTTTGTTGAATGCTTCAGCTAGACCATTTGGCCCGAGGATTATAGATCGAGAAGTATCTCCAGTCTATCTTGTGTTGCTGTGTGAAGCGGCTTATTTTGTGGCTTTTGTTGGATAGTCCATTATCCGAGATTATTCGTCGTGGAGTTCCGAACCAGTAAATGACATGAGTTTTGAGGAAGTGAAGAATATTCTTCGTCTTCACCTCCCTTAGCAGTACCACTTCTGCCCACTTAGAGAAATGGTCGGTGATTGTTAGTATAAACTGATGTCCTCTGGATGACGCTGGTTCGATAGGGCTGATTATATCCATTCCCCACATCTCGAACGGTCAACTAGGTACTATCAGATGCACTGAATTTGGATGCTGATGTATGAAGTCCCCATGTATTTGCACGAGTGACCGCTTCGCATATTCAAGGTAGTCTTGGATCATCATGGGCCAGTACTAGCCCATCCTTTTTATCTTCAGCTTCATCTTGGATCGGCTTGATCGGAGTAGCAAAGTCCGTCGTGTACTTCTTGAACGACTTTCTTTACTTCTTTTGGTCCTAAGTATCTTAACCATACGAGGTCGAAGAATCTCTTGTCCAAAGTATCATTAACGAAGGCGAATGACTAAGCTCGTTTCATGAGCTGGTGTCTAGACGACGCATCTTCAGGTGTGCATTGGGATTTGAAGTAGTCAATAAAGGCTTCCCTCCAGTCCCCAACTTCTTCGTTTTCTATTTGGAGAACATCTTTTTCTTCGAGCAGCTCCATCAGAACTTCCGGAGTTATATCTGCTGGCGCCAGGATCTTGCAGATTTGGACAATGATCCTTATGTCATCAAGTCTTCATCGGCCAATTCTTTAGCCAACTTGGCTAACGCATCCGCCTTGCTGTTTTCCTCTCGCGGAACGCTTTTCAGGATATACGAAAGGAATTGGGTCAGCAGCTGCCGCACTCTTTCGCCATACCTTATCAGTTCTGGTTTACATGTCTGATAGACACCATTTACTTGACTGACAATCGGCTGGGAATCTCCATATATTAGGAGGTTCTTGATTCTCATATCGATAGCGATCTCATAACCAGCTATCAAACTTCGTATTTAGCTTCATTACTAGTCCTGGGCTCCGTCAAGAAGAAAGCATAACGCAATAGTTCTCCTTGCGGGTTCACGAAAATAAGACCCACCCCAGCTTTGATTATAGGGGTGTTCTTTCGTTGTTTTATGGAAGATGCTCTATCGAAGTAGAGCTCCCATCAAGACTCATTTTCTTCTTTCTCTTTTTCGACTGCGTCGAATGCATGTTCATCCGGCAACTCGCAGTTTAGGGAAGAATCGGGTAGTATCGGATGTTCCGCAAGAAAATCGGCGATGGCTTGTCCTTTCACCGCTTTGAGGGGTCGATATGTTATCGAAAACTCCATCAGTAAGAAGGCCCCTTTAGCAAGTGTTCCCGTCAGTATAGCCTTTGACATCGGATACTTCAAAGAATCCACCTTTGATATGAGATGGACCTCATGCATCAAGGCGTGGTGTCTGAGTTCGTTATTGCGAAGATCAGCGCCAAGCAGTGCTTTTCGATGGGAGGTAGTTGCTTTCTGCCCCCAGGAGAACTCGACTTAGATAGTTGCTCTCTCTTTTCCTTGATCGTTCTCTTGTGCCTATAGCGCGTCTAATGAACCTTAAAGAGCTGTTGTATATAGGATAAAGGGTTTTCCCTTAACCGGAGCGGCAAATACCGGTGGATTTTGCAGGTATTGTTTGATTTCCTCCAATGCGTTTTGACATTTCTGATCCCAGACGAATGGGGTCCCCTTCTTCTTCAGATGGTTATAAGGGCGACATTTTCCGGAGAGGTCGGCTATGAACCGCCGGATATATGCGAGCTTTTCTTGGAGAGATCGCAGTTGTTTGAGGATTCTTGGCGAGGGAATTACCATAATTGCCTTGATTTTTTAGGGATCAATTTCGATACCTCGGTGGCGGATGATGAAGCCTAGGAATTTGCCGGACGAGATTCAAACGCGCACTTTAAAGGATTCACCTTCAGATTATATTGCCGAAGACGCACGAACACGATCCATAGATGCTCCCAGTGCTCATGAGATTTGTTTTTGACCATGAGGTCATCGATGTAGCATTCGACGATCTTGTGTATGAGATCATCGAATATCTTCATCATAGCCCTTTGGTACGTGGCTCTGGCGTTCTTCAAACTGAAGGGCATCACCTTGTAGCAAAACACGCCCAACAGTGTCTAGAAGGCGGTATGCTTCTGGTCTTCAGAATCCATCTTTATTTGGTTGTATCCTGAAGATCCATCCATAAAAAAGAAGACTTCAAGGGTGGATGTGTTATCGATCATTAGCTCAGTAACGGGCACTGGGAAGTCATCTTTCGGGCATGTCTTGTTGAGGTCCCGAATGTCCACGTAGATCCAAACCGTCCCATTTTTCTTTATCACCGGAACGATATTAGCGATCCAATCAGGATGTTGAATTTCTTGGATGAAACCGGAGCCGATTAATTTCTTGACTTCGGCATTGATACTTATATCGAGTTCACATTCTTCTTGGTGCTTGCTTGACTGGCTTTATCTCTGGCGAAATTACCAATTTGTGTACCTTTGGATCTAAACCCCACATTTCAGAGTAGTTCCAAACGAAGCAATCTCTATACTGCATAAGCATATCTTTTAATGTGGCTATTTGTTTTTCGGATAGCAGCTAACTGACGAACGTCAGTCTCAGATCATTCTCCGTTCCCAAGTCGATTTTGCTTAGGTTGTCCGCCGTGGTACGTATCCCATCCTCTAGCTCTTTTGGTGCCGGTGGGAATTCCGAAATCTCCTCGTCGTCATCTTCGTTTGTAAAGCATCTGAATCATTTATTATATGATAGGTACGAGTCTGCTTTCGTTTTCGCGGTCGAGTCGATCCCATCCTGATGGTATAGGTCTTCTTCGGCTCATGCTTTTGTGGCGGGCTTATCCTCCAATTATGAGATAGCATGAACCTGACTTATTGATATTGGTCTTCCACCCAGTTTTTGAAAGTGAAAACAGTCTTCAAAGGCGTGACTAATTGCTCGGAGATCGGAGCAATAATCCGGAGATGGACTTCATTTATTTGTCCAGTGTGTTGAGACTCCGGAAGGGCCATGATATGGTGTTTTCATGACAAGGCAGAAGATCTTCCCGGTCTAGTCTCGAGGGAACGAATACTCTGACCCATCTTCTTTATGAGAGTCAGGCTCCGACCGAACTTTCCTCGTTTAAAAGGCATCTTAGACCTGCTTTGTTGTCCTTGAGCGTTGCTTGCGATCGTTACCTTATTCTTGTCTCTGCTTCGGGATTTTCCTTCTTCATACACAGCGGGCTGTGGATGGAGAGTATCATAATCTACTTCTTCCACTGATTGCTCACTGAAACACCGCTTTCTAGCATTTTCATATAATGCCATTTCACGACTGTGGTTGTCTTGGCTCGCTTGACAAGCTTTCTTTATTATCCTGTCAATCTGCTCTTCGAGCGACGGACTTGAGGTTCTTCGAGCAAGATTTTCCTCTTGTTCGATGACATAGCTACTTGGAGAAGCATATTCTTCTCCATTCGAGCTGTTTATGGTGTGATGGCTGTAGATTTGCTCCCGTTTCTTAGACTGAACATATCTCAGCCCAGTTGTTTCCAACATCTCATTGGGCTTCTTTTGTTAAGTCCTGGAAATATCCTAAATCCATTTATAGAATTGGGCTTGGCGAACAGTTTGTTCGAGAGACACACCTTGGCGTTTTAATAGCTCCTTTAATCCCTCCGCATAATATCTTGGCAGACGGATGGGCTGGAACTTGTCAAGATTTGGATCGACTCTATGGCAGATTTTCTTTTCTACTCTGGCACGTAGAAAGTTTTCAACTCTAGCACGCTATATGTATTGAGGGCGTCAAGTTCTTTATAATGTCGAGATGGAGCGATCATAATATGTAGACTCTGATCCGCTTCGGTAAGAGTCTGCGTCGATAGACAAATGGGCGAATAGAGAACACTGCATTAGTCTCGTCTTCGGAATCGCTGCCCAAGACCGGGATAGGGGTCAAGGCCTGGTTTTATTGTTCTCTCTGAGATTGTCCCGAGTAGTCTTTTTGTTGATTTTCTTCGGTATCACTTCCGAAGACCGGAATGGTGGCCACGGATTTTTACTTATTTTTCGGCTTGTGGCACCTTTCAGTATCTTCGAAATCAGGTTGAAAATATTTTGCATATACATACTTTCGCACCTCATTTATCGAGGATTAAGTTCTCCTTTGACGGTGTACTGTAGGCCATCCTTGAAATACTTCATACGTTGATGTAGGCCATCCTTAAAATACTTCATACGTTGATGTTGCGTAGAAAGAATGACGTACTCGTGTAGCCACATCCTGTCGAGTAGAGCATTATAACAAGTCTTAGCGTCAATGACATGGAATTTGATGTCAGTGATGAGCTGCCCAATATTACGGACCCAAGCGTCCGTGATGACTACGATTCGAACCCCGAGATAGTAATCTTGTCTCGGGCAAGGTGCTGAACATTCATACATATCTCCTTCAGCACTATCACATTGAGGAGATTGACGGAGGATCCGTTATCGACGAGAATTTTCCATATCTTGATGTCATGGCAGTACCCGGTAACATACAACGGTCGATTGTACTCGCATGTACCAAAAAGTAGATCTTCCTCATTGAACGTAATATCAGCCGTGTAGACCTCTGCAAATCCGTCCTTCATTTTCTCTTCCGTGAGCTAAGCTTGAAGCTGATCAGGTTCTTGCAAGGCCTTGATCAAGAAGTCTCGTGCCTCTTTAGATAAGAGAAGGGCGTCCAATATGCTCAACTGTGATGGTATCTTCCTCAAATGCGCAAGAACTTTATAGCCCACCTTGGTTTTCTTAGGTAGGTCCTTGGTGGCAAGCTCTCTGGCTATCCCCTTCATCAAGGGCGATCTCTTTAGGCATTTTCCCATACCCTTTGTCTGTTTTCGAACCCTTGTTTGCGGGTCCAAGGTTCTTTTCAGGTAGAGTGCGGTTACGCAACTGGATGTTCCAGTACTCATTTTCCTTTTCTTTTTCCAATGCGAAGATTTCAAAGAGGGTTGAGGGGCATTTCATCCTCGGAATCACTCCCAAACGTGAGAACCTGAGATTTTTCCCTTTTGAACTGGTACTAACCATATGAAAGCTGCCAGTTGCTTCTTTATGCACCGTCGTCTCGTTGCTCTCATATCGATGGGTGTTCGTGCTTTCTGGTTGTATTCTTCCAGCGCGTCTATATACTTCTGAAGGTATGTGCGTCTGTCGACATTTTTAGCAGGCTGCACAGGCTTCTTAGTCTTCTTCTTTTTCTTAGAAGATTTCGAAGACTTGACTTGGGGGCTTTTCCCCTTGTCAGCGATTTTCGGTGCGGGACACGGATTCGGCAACCCTTCTATAATCTCGGGCTCAAAACAGGATTTTCCACTTAATCGCCGGGAATGTTTGTAGATCTTTCAACATTCTTTTGGTTTTTACCAAAAGAACACTTCCCATGGAGCTCTTCCACGAATGAGCAGGATGCCCCCGGCGTATCCACTTTCTTGGGAGCATGCTTTTGGGACGAATCTACCCTCCAATTGTCTGACAATGCAAATTTGCCTTGCTGGTATTGGTCTTCTACCCAGTTTTTGAAGACGTAGCAGTTCTCAATTGGGTGGCTCACTACTCGGTGATAGAGGCAGTAGCTGGGGTTATTAACATCACCAGCTTGTGCAGGTCGCCATGGTTCTACCAATATAATCAGATTATTTCGCATAGTCAGCTCGAACAATCTTCTGGTCTTATCATAAGGGAATGAATATGCACGGCCCATCCTTTCTTCTAAGGTCGGACATGAACGGCTACTTTCGGACCGCTTGGCATCAAAAGATGCTTTCCTTTGTTGTGAATTGGCGTCAAAGGTTGCTTTCCCTTTACCCTATTATTTCGGGGATCCTTGCTTGAAGAGGAAAGACATGGCACATCTGATCTATCTGGGCCAGTTTATCAATCAGCGCCCGAAATGTAGTGGGCTTGAAGGTCATAAATTGGGATATGGTCGATTAGGAATCGATAGTCCATATGAACATCCCTACAGCTGGGGACTCTTCAATGCATTGTTCGCATTTGGACCACAAATTTCACCATCGGATCGCGTATTGAACCCATGTTTCCCTGGCTTGACCCTGTAATTGATCGGCGCAGTGATTGGAGTGCGCTCACCGCGCTGGCAAACCTTTGAGTGAATAATAGCTCCATCTCAGAGAAGGTTTTTACGGAGTCACTTGGGAGCTCCGAGTACCATTCGGAACCGTCTCTAATAGACTTCCAACGAATTGGCGAAGCAGCAATTTATCATCGCCTCCGGTATTGCCACACAAAGCTTTGAACTACGCGACAAGATGGGGGTTACCGGTTCCTTTATATATATGGAATTTCGGGATCGTATATTCCAGTGAGTATTTCTTCTGGTCGTACCAGGCCGGATATGGTCGGCCAATTTTGACAAGCAGATTTGCAACCTCGTTGGCTTGACAAGCCTTGATTTGTTAGGCGATATAGTCTTCCAACACTGCCTTTGAGATTTTCCATCAGAAACCAGAAGCTTTTACCAAGAAGCAATGGCTTCTGTTTTATTTTCATTTCTTTTATTTTTCCAAGAAGCAAAAGTTTGATTTTTATCTATTTTCAAGTCATATGCATGCGTTTTATGGCGCGCGTCTTATTTTCTTGGATCTTAATATTAATCTCTCGCAAAGGTATAAACTTTATGAACGAGAGACGAACCCTAAGATCATTTGATCTTTTATAGCGAATCAATGGATTCGAAAAGAAGCAAAAGCTTCTGTATAAAAGTAAAAGCCTTTTTTAATGGAGGAACAGAAAAGTTTTTCTCTTTATTTCTACCTTGCACACGGATGAAGACTTGAAATTTTTCCAAAATTTATGGGGGTTTTCGAGACTCTGATTTCTTCATATGAGGCTCCCATTTATAGAAGTGAAGAAATTCGGGTTTGTTTGATTTGTTTTGATTTTATTTCGATTCCAATTTGATTTTAGATTGATTTAAAAGATTTAATTGATTTATATCAATTAAGGGTGACATGTGCACTGTTGGATCTTTGATCCACAGATCAGTTTGTTAAGGTCTTTGACCAACAGAATATTTTCTTGTTAATTAAGAATCGGTTGCCTTTTATTCCTGTCAAGAAGATCCCAAATTTATTGGTTAAGTGCGCAATGTACACGTGCGTTGCACATGCATATGGCAAACATACGCGCACTTGTCATATGCGCACGTGTTTTGTACGTGCCTATGGGTAGCATATGTGCACGTGCTTTGAACGTGCACATCATACTTAATGACTTCCGTCAAGTATGAGTGGCAATGATGCGCACATGTGCTGCCCACGTGTAATTCATTAACCTTCATACGCGTACATATACAAACGTGCATGCCTTCAGAATTATTCAAGTGCACACTTGCTATGATGCATGAACTAATGACTCGTGATTTTCAGGGTTGTCAACCTCTTTTTCAGCACTTTTCATTGGTCAAAGGTTTGAGAATTGTTCTCATTTTAATGACATGCAATATTTTCTGTGCCAAGACTTGAACGCTTCTCCTTATAAATTAAAGTACCCCCTTCCCCTTCACATCCACGGAGAAAGGAACATAGCTTGCAATCACCCGTATATTCTTCGACAGCCATAGGAGGTACCCATTGAAGAAATCATTCCCTGTTTTGCTGCACGCTTAGTGAACCCTAGTCTCACAGATGCTCAGTGTGACACAGTGATGTACGAGCTTATGGCCCGCAAGGGATCTCCTCTTCCCGCCGACTCTATATGCCTTCACATGATCTTTCTCGCCGTTCTCGACGACGTTCCTTCTCACCCGACGGAGATTATTTCAGCGATGCTCGACGCGGCGGAAGACAAGATCGACTGCTTCTAGAAGGCAGGTCTGGTCACGAAGCCTTTAAGGGACCGCTTCGTTCACCTGTTGAGTCAGATACGGGCTTAGTGGGCTGTCATGTCTTCTTTTCCCGATGAGCACGACGCTGATAAGTGGGGAGCCACTTTTCACGAGAATCGTCGTTTTGACATGATAGAGAGGGTCGAGAGAGAATTAAAGAATTTTGTATATCGTTTCACTAATCCCTGTAGTGCTGATCCCGTGTTTGATTATCTTTTTCCCATGGAATAAAATGTTTATTTAAATACATGTTTTTTATTGTTGTCTAATGAATATTTCACATCCAACGAATGTCCTTCCACTGACTGCTCGTTTAAACATACGCACACCTTGCATATGCGCACATGCTTTACACGTGTATATAACAAATATAACAAGTGTATGCGCACGTGCTTTGCGCGTGCACTTCGCACTTTGGAATTTCTGCAAAATTCGAATGTCAATGATGCACACACATGCCTTTACACTTATTCTAAGTCCCTCAAGTGCGCACTTGATTTGGATATGCACTTAAACAGGTGCGAACAACAGTTATAGGAACATAATCAGTGGATCATGAATGTGTACAATCGAAAAGTCCTGGGTTGACATAGTCATGTTGATCAAATATTGGAGAGGACTTGAACTTGAATATTTGTTCATAAATGTTCATAGGAGAAATGGATAAGAACCGAATCAATAGTAAGTGCATATTTTTTATGGACACGGGACATTATAAGACAATAATTATGCCCGTATGTAAATTAAATCACCAAAGAATCAGGGTTAAGACGGTCATAGACAAGAGAATCGATGATAGGTGCATATGGAAATTGATTTAGAAATTTGAAGATAGTAATAATAAGGAAATAACTCGGCAATTAAAACTTTAGATTAACAAATAGATTTAAGACAATTTAAAGAACAAGACAAGTGAAAGCTTTAGATAACTTTATAATGCATTTAAAAATAGTGAAACTAAGGGAAATATGTGTCCAATTAAAAGAGTCACAGATTTAAACACGTCGATCAAAAAACAGAGAAGACTTTAACTTGAATCCTTTTAGATAAATGTTCATAAAACAATGATTATAGGAACAGAACCACTGGATTACAATCGAAAAGTCACGGATTGACATATTCACGTCGATCAAATAATAGAAAGGGCGTGGATTTCAAAGTATATTGATAAATGTTCATAGGATGGCGGAAATAGCGCATTTAAAAATAGTGAAATTAAGAGGAAATATGTGTACAATCCAAAGAATCACGGGCTGAAATATACACGTTGATCAAATAATGAAGGCGTGGATTTAAAAAGTTTATTGACAAATGTCCATAGGAGGACGGTAATAATGCATTTAAAATAGTGAAATTAAGAGGAAATATTTATACAATCGAAAAAGTCACGGGTTGACATACAGACTTCGAACTAATAATGGAGAGAACTTGAACTTGAATGCCTTTTGATAAATAGGAAGAAGGTTATAGGAACATAATCAATGGATTGCAAATGTGTACAATTGAAAAGTCACGGGTTGACATAATCACGTCGATCAAATAATGGAGAGGACTTGAGCTTGAATATCCATACATAAATATTCATAAAAGACAAGGTTATAGAAAGCGAAATAATAGTAGGTGCATATTTTTTGTAGACACGAGTTTGAGGACATTGTGAAAAAGACAATTAAACCAATAGGTAGATTAATTCGGTATGGAATCAAGATCAAGACAATCATAAACATAACAAACAATGATAGGTGCATATGGAAATGGATTCAGAAATTTGAAAGTATACGGAAATAGATTCGGAAATCTAAAATTTAGATAAAAATAGATTTAAGTCATTTTAAAGAACGAGACAAGATCAAAGGCTTAAAATAACTTTATAGTGCACTTAAAATAGTGAAACTATGGAAAAATATGAGTACAATCAAAAGGGTCACATGTTATACACGTCGATATAAAAATGGAAAGCTCTTAAACTTGAATGTGTTTAGATAAATGTTCATAAGACAACGGTTACTTGAACAGAACTGGATCATGAATGGGTACAATCGAAAAGAACACGGGTTGACATATTCACACCAATCAAATAATGGAAAGAACGTGGATTTGCAAGTCTACTGATAAATGTCCATAGGAGGGAAATAATAGTGCATTTAAAAATAATGAACTCAAGGGGAAATATGTGTACAATCGAAAGAGTCACGAGTTAACATAAACACGTCGATCAAATAATGGAGAGAACGTGGATTTGAAAGTCTATCGACAAATGTCCAAAGGAGGGCAGTAATGGTGCGTTTAAAAATAATGAAATTAACGAGAAATATGTGTACAATCAAATTAGTCATGGTTATACATGTCAAACCAATAATGGAGACGACTTGGACTTAAATGCCTTTTGATAAATGTCAATAGGATGACGGTTATAGAAACATAATCAGTGGACCATGAATGTGTACAATCGAAAAGTCACGAGTTGACAGTCACGTCGATCAAATAATGGAAAGGACTTGAGCTTCAATGTCTATTCATAAATGTCCACAGGAGAAACGGATAAGAACCGAATTAATAGTAGGTGCATATTTTTTATGCACACGAGTTTGATGGCATTATAAAAAGACAATAATTAAGCCCGTAGGTACATTAAATCAGTAATGAATAAGGATTAAGACAGTCATAGACATGAGTGTCAACGATGTGCATATGAAAATAGACTCGGAAATTTTAGATTAAAAAATAGATTTAAGTCAATTTAAAGAACAAGACAAGTGAAATAGCTTGGTTTTTTCTTAATCCCACCTTTACTAGAGAACTGAACATGAGAGTTTCTTCTCATCCAACTCCTCGCGAATGAAAGGATTCGACAATATTACAGATACACATGTATTTAACAACTAATACACTAAACTAAGTAATGGGATTTATTGATATTCATTTATTACATAGGAAGCTGTATATATGGCCATATGTGTATATTTCTATATAATGCTTCTTTTTTATATTATAACGAATCCTTTTTTTTACTCTTATTGAATCAAGAAAATATTGTAATCCAATAAATAAAGGTTTTGCGGTCGAATAATGACTCTTTCCTGCTTCATTCGTAGGATTAATCCATGACCTTTAAGAGTAAATCAATTATACTGCATTTGTCGAACTAACAATGGAGAGGACTTGAACTTGAAAACCTTTTGATAAATGTAAATAGGACAACGGTTATAGGAACATAATCGGTGGATCATGAATGTGTACAATATCTAGATATAGTATAATATCTATCGTCAGATGGAAATTCTCATGTGGCCATTTGTCCTTTGAACTGAAGTCGTCATTTGTCTCGTGTGAGTTCTCATTGTACTTTGATTATTATCTTACAACGGCTCAAAGGAGTCATGCAAACAGGTTTTAGTTGGGTTCAGTCCCGAGCCATATGGAAGCAGTGGTCGACTGTCAGGGATTCGTCTCTCCTGGTATTAAGAATCGATGACGCGCTGTGTTCAGTTGGCTATCACCAGAAATCCATGGCCACAGTGGATGAGATTTGTTGATAGTTGATCGGTAGTATCTCTCTGTTGGTGATGAGCTTGACTCAGACACGACTTATCGGGTTAGTAGGGGTCTGACGTTATCCACACCTAGACCCGACATTCGATACTTTTTGACGAAGAGACCGGACTGTACGAAGATTGTCACATTCAAGCTCAGTAGGGTAAGGACGCACTTGTTTGTCGACCCCCTTTCGACAAGTACCTGGGTAGCCATTACGTACAGCTAGTGCCGCTGACGTGCTTGTAGCTAAACCCACTGTCAGCGTATTATCGAGTCTTTAGAGTCCCACACAGAGGGTTTTCCAGGTTCAGGCGACAGATGTAGGAGCCGTACGTTGGTATGTGCAGGGGTCCGATTTTATACGTGTACAGGATACACGGGCTTTAATCGGACGATTGTTAATACTAGCCGGCTTACGATTAAGCCGGATTATTAAATCAAGTTTTAATTTAATAATTTATATATGTATTTTGATACATATATTTCGGTATTATTGTTTACTATTCATTTTCTCTTTGGTGCTATCTATATTTTTATACGGATACGCGTATATGTAACGATACATATACCAGGTAAAGTATTCCGTATTTATACGGGAATGCTTCTAGAATAACACCTCATATTTGTTTTTCTTTTTAGAAAAATAAATGGAAAATGAGATGGTAATGAGGTGGCATGAAGCATGGCTACAAAAATAAAGAGGAATGACTTGGATAGTGATGTGCATTCATTGGTGCACTATTGCATCATGGTTGTGATTTACATAGCCATTCTCCTTTTCATTCTTTGTTTTCTGATGCTTCATTCTCTTCATGCTTCATGAGCTTCATACACACCTCCTTCTCCTTCTTCTTGCTCTTATTCTTTAGCATGGATTCTAGAAAGAAAACTTTATTGAAATGTTCCTACATCACCGACCATCCATACCTAGCAAGTCTGGATCATCGGTTAGAGGCTCTTCCGGTTTCTCTCGGGTGGATCGTCTTCGGCGAGGGTGGTCAATTTTCAAGCGCGGTCCCGACGGTTACGAGCTTGGAAGGGTCTTCCACAACTGGGTGGATACGCGACAAAGATTATAGTTTCTCAACCCTTGCACTCTTAATTAGCTAGTTTAGGTTATTGGACCGTATTCTGGGTTTTACGGGCGTTCGGTGCTCGCAAAAGTTTTTTTTGGCGCTCACGTTAGTTTTACGTACTTTAGCCGTACTGGGTTTTATTGGATTTTGTATATCGCAAAAGGTTATTGGACCATGGTTTATTTGTGTTGGCTTTAGGGCCGTTTCCTGATATGTGGAATATTTTTTATACTTTCTTGTTTACTGCCAGATCACAAGTCTTGGACTTGACGTATTTTATCAGCACTTTTAGCCATTCCGGCTCTTTTACCTGGAATTTCCTGCACAAAATCTCGAGACAAATGTTGCGGTATACAAAGATCATGCGTGAAATAATAAACACACAATTTCCCTCAAAATGCCGGTTATAATGTATAACACATGTTATTTGATATTTTACAGACAAATTGCTAATATGTGCTATATTCATACCGAACACCTTTAGATGATTGCAAATAGTAGGGAAATTGATGTGTTAAAAATGCAATATTTTCGACCGATCAAATTCCCCCAAACTTAATTTTGGTCGTCTCGAGCAAACTTGTTTTATTAGAAAGAGAAGAAGAAAATAAAGAAAAAGAAAAAAAACTAACTAGCACACTTTCGTAGGCAACACGATTGCACTGAGCACGTGCAACAAGCCTTTAAACCTCTAGGTGTCCCTAGTAGGAGGAGTGTTGTCTCCTGAGGATTTTCAGCGGATTGTATCCACAAAATCCAATAATAAAAAGAAGATTGTGATAGTTACATATAAACATCAGAATTATAAAAGAAAGACTTTGAAAATTTAAAGTTTCCAACTAATACTAGCTTTTCGGTTGTCATGAGCCATATCTTAATAGTCATGAAAAGATATTAGAAATCACAGCATCCCTCAATAAAACATCGCATTTATTCTTCATCCCTACCTTTCTTCCAAACAACGATCATATAACCCTACGTGTGTGTAAAGAACATCCCTACACTCGGAGAATTCAATTCAAGCTATCATACTCTTGTCCATCTGCCTCACCTCAGTAGTTTTTAATCGATGAATATTTAGATGAGATTGCTCACACATTTTTCATGTGACCGGTAATACTTCTTGAGGTACTAACCGACCGATTACTCATGTGCTTGCTTATTAGGTGTATTAGTATCTTCCTCGTCTTGCACCACATAAGGCTTAGCAGTGACTCCCAGACCAGTTGGTCTAAGGCACTAGGTGATGAAGCACCCTCGCTATATTTGTTTATGGTGCCTTGGCGATAACAAAACCAGTGTTCATTTTTCTACACCATTTTATATTTTCTTCATTTATTATTTCCTCCATACTTTGGCTTCTAGACAAGAGTATTTCAAGGTATCCTCTACTATCCCGAGTTTCAAGACGTGTGTAAGTGCGTATAGTAGGGTATCAACGTTCAAATGTTTGGCTTCTAAAATAGGAACTATTTTTCAGACTTATTTTTATCCTCAGATTAGTGACTTCCTTCATCTTACTAACCGTTGGGACAACGGCTCATAACTACTTATTACTAGTTCGTTTAAGAAAACTTCTAATTTTCTTAGTTTTCTTAAATTTTTCTAATCTTTTGGATGTAATTTTTCACTATCTAATCTTTTATTATCAAATTAAATATTAAATATTTTTATCTTTTAAAAAAAATTATTTTTTATATGTTTTAAAAGTTTTGTGCTTATGCAAAGTGATATACAAATGATGCGCAAATAAGCACAAACCTCCCCCAAACTTGTTTTCAAGAGTGTCCTCACTGTTGCCATCTGTTGGAACACAAAAACCTGTAAGCCTGGGAGGAAATTTATTAATGGAGGCAATAAATATGATCGTGAAAGATCCTCCCCCAAACGTATTCTTTTCACTCACCTCCATTCTAAAAGATGATACAGTAATTTACAAGACATAAAGGTGAGACGGAGGAATTTTAATCGAGATAAAGTGGCTCCTGTAAAAACAGGAGCTCCTCCGTGGAGTCAGTGGAAAAATACGGTTTTAATCTATGTCCATTTACTTTGAAAAATATACCGTTTTCAACATTTTCAACCTCAACTGCCCCGTGCGGCTATACATACCGCACAACAAAAGGTCCTTTCCACCGAGATCGTAGCTTACCCGCATGAAGATGGAGTCGTGAATCATAAAGGACTTGTTGACCAGGTGTAAAAGTTTTTCTCAAAATGTTTTTATCGTGAAATACCTTAGTCCGGTTCTTTACAATTACAGCATTATCATAAGCTTCATCGCGGAGTTCGCTTAGCTCGTTTAATTGCTGCTTCCGAAAGTTGCAGGCTTGATTTAAGTCAAGTTAAGTTCTCTAATGGCCAACATTGCTTTGTGCTCAATCTCGATCGGAAGGTGACGAGCCTTTCCAAACACTAGTCCGTAAGGAGACATACCTAGGCTCATTGAGAGTTAAAGTCTCGGGTTTTTTATATAGGTAAGGTAAACTGTTGATCGGTTTTAAGAAAATCTCTTATTGGGAGATATCAATTGATTTAATTAGTCTCAAAAATTATTCGGGAAATTTTATCCACCATTGGATCTGACCCAGTGATTTTCTGTTTAACGGAATATATTTTTCTGTTTTTAACAAGATTAGGGAAATATTTTCCTATGCATAGAATTTAATTCTATTTTTTAATTCAAACGGTGATTTTTTAGTCACCATTAGATTTTTAATCCAAAAGTTCTCTGTTTAACATAGTATATCTTTCTTGTTTAGAAAGATTAGGAAAATATTTTCCCATATATAATTTAATTCTATCTTTTGATGATTTTTAGTCATCATTGAATCTTTGATCCATCGGATCTGTTTAACAGGAAATATTTATGGAAATATTTTCAACATAGAAATTAATTCTACCCATGCAGCCCCGCTTTAATTTGGGTCATAGCCAAAGAATTTAATTTTTACTACAATAGGCACCCACGTGCTTTGCACGCCAGCGCTCACATGTGTTTCACGTGAGGCGTTGCCATAGAATTTAATCCTGTTAAAGACTAGCGTCGGCGCTCATGTGTGTTTCACGTGAGGCACTGGCTTATCATATTTAACCAATAATAATTTTTTATACGAAGGAACAGAGGACATAAGAAAAAGAGAATAATTAACCCATAAGAAGATTAAATCACTAAGAAATCATAGTTTAAATAGTTATAGAGAATGGAGAGATTTAGAAAATTGAAAGTAGTAAAGTTTAGGAAATATATTAAGAGATTTAAAATTTAGATTAAAAAATAAGATTCAAGTACTTTTAAAGAACGAGACGAAGTGAAAAAACTTGAAAATACTTTATGGCGCATTTAAAAATAGTGTGCTTAAGGAAATTGATTTAGAAATTTAAAATTTAAGAAAATCGGCGTCAATTTCTTCGAGTAACGAAACAGGTGAAAATGTATGCTCCCTTTAAAAGCAGTAATGTTAAGAAATATATTTAGAAATTTAATACAATTGAAGCATATTCAAAATGCAGCCTTTCTAATGAATAAAAAATGTTGAAATGCAAAATGGTGTGAATTCTTTGAAATCTAAAGAAATTTAGTTTAAAAGTTAAAGACGGTTTGGAATATTTTATAAACGAGACGAGTGAAATGTGATATATCGAAAAAAGCTAGATAAAAACAGGGTATCATGAATGATTGGTTACGTACGTAAAATAAATTTGGCGAAAGCCACGATCACGAATGTGTACAATCGAAAGAGCCCCGAGTTGACATATTCAAATCGATCTAATGATGGAGAGAACTTGAACTTGAATTCCTATTAACAAATGTCCATAATGGGATGGTTATAAGAAGAGAATCAATGGTAAGTGCATATTAACATAGGCAAAAATTGGACATTATAAAAATACAATAATTAAGATTAAATCGGTAAGGAATCAGGATTAAGACAGTTATAGACAGAAAATCGATAATAGCACTATATGGAAATGGATTCAAAAATTTAGTAGTAATAATACAAAAATAGATTCGGAAATTTTTAATTTAGATTAAAAAAATAGAGTTAAGCCGTTTCAAAGAACGAGACAAGTGAAAAGTCTTAAAATAACTTTATGATGCATTTAAAAATAATGAAACTAAGGGACAATACGTGTACAATCAAAAGAGTCACGAGTTGACCTATACACGTCGATCTAAAAATGGAGAAGACATGAACTTGAATGCCTTTAGATAAATGTTCATAGGAACATAATTACATAATCAATAGTAGATGCATATTATTATGGACAAGAGTTGGAGGGCATTATAAAAAGACGTTAGTTAATCCTATAGGAAGATTGTCCTTTTAAAAGCAGTAATGTTGAGAAATAGATTTAGAAATTATATACAATTGAAGCATTTTTCAAAAAGGTTGTAATGCCAAATGGTGTAAAGTCTTTGAAATCCTGAGAAATTTGCTTTAAAAGTTATGGACGTTTTCGAATATTTTATAAACGAGACAAGTGAAATGCGATGTTGAATCCAGAAAGGCTAGACGATGATAAAATAAAAGTCAAGGTATCATGGATGATTGGTTTCGTGTGCAATGCAAATTTGGCAAAATTCACAATCACGGATGTGTACAATCGAAAGATCCTTGGGTTGACATAATCAGGTCGATCTAAAAATGGCGAAGACTTGAACTTGAATGTCTATTGACAAATTACTATATGGGACGGTTATAGGAAGAGAATCAATGGTAGGTGCATATTGTTGTGGGCATAAATTAAAGGAAATTATGAAAAGACAATAATTAAGCCCATAGATAGATTAAATCCGTAATGAACTAGGGTTATGACGGTTAATAACGGAGAATAAAGTATAGGTGCATATGGAAATAGATTCCAAAATTTGGAAGTAGTGAAAAATAAGGAAATAGAATAGGAAATTAAAAATTTAGAGTTTTGAAGGTTAGGGTTTCGAAGGATCGACATCGAAAGATGAAATCACAGCGACAGTGTGTTGTTTCTTTTGACGGAATTAAAAAAGTAAAGTTTAAAGAACGGTAAGATCTAATTTAAGAATTGTGATATCGGTCTTTAATATTGTCCGCATAGATCGCATTAATTTATTTAAGGGTAGTGTAATCCGACGCTTATTCCTAAATGATTGGTTGATCAAGCGGTCGTCGGTTTTAGCTTTTTCTTCTTCTTTCTTGCAAATGTAAACGGTAGCCTTCAGGTGTTAAGGAGCAGAAATGTAGTTAAAGACTACTCAATAGATATGTTTCCATGCGTTTCGAGAGTTTCACTGATGAAACCTATGGCTTCTTCATAAATTCAAGTGCATGATTACTGTACTGCCAATTTTAATCAATCGTCAGCTTAGGTCAAAAATCTATTTAGTCTCATCTCAATCAGATAGAAAAAGGGCATGATCTATAATATTTGGTATCATAATCTATCAATCCATCACAAATCAATATCAAATATAGGAACAATAATCTAAATTAAGACAAAATGAATCAAACTGACTGAAATTTTGACTAGATAAATTAATACGAATTAAAAAAAATTGAACCTTTTTTCCAAAATCTTACCTGTTGGGTTTCCTCGGATTCTCCATCTCAAAAGCACTACTCAAAGGCACCCAATGCAACTCATAAACCCTCGTAGACGCCCTGAGCTTCACCGTATCATCCTCCCACTAAATCAACAGCAGCAATCTAAGCCCCAATCTTTTCCCCTGAAACCCAGGTGCCATGAACTGCAAAACAAAATTTCAAATTGATGAAAAAGAAAAACACAAAAAAAAATATTAACCAATCCAAGAAACAATAAATACCCGAATCGAGATCGGTCACGGAGAGGCTCTGGATTTCGAGATGGAAACGGCCGATGCTCGGATGATCGATCACGATGTGGCAATCTGGGTGACTTCCGATGAGAATAGAATCGTCGTCTCGCACTTCTTCTTCTTCCTGCTCTTGCTAGGGTTGTGGGGCCCTTGGAAGTCCTTACGATGCTCCTGCGGAAGACCGCACCGCCGGAGATGGATGGAGGAAGGGGAGGAGGAGGAGGAGGGAAGAGGGTGGGGCCCACGCGTTGGACACCGTCATTTTTAGAGAGATGGTAGAGAGAGAGAGCCTTAGGGTTAGGGTTTTGAAGGGAAAGATCGCCGACTTTAGATCGGCGGCGGCTCCTCGGACTCCAGGAGGTTAGGGTTTCGAAAGATCACATCGAGAGATGTGATCTTAGCGACAGCGTGTGGTTTATTTTGAGGGAATAAAAAAAGGGAAGTTTAAAGAACCATATTAAAAAAGGGAAATTTAAAGAACGATATTATAACCCTAGACAGTAACAGGTAACAGCTAATTTAGGAATGTAATATTAATATTAATATATTCAAACAGCCTTAGACTTAGTCTAAATGGGGTTTCCAAATTAAGATAAATTATGGGTTTTTTTCCATATATAATTAATAAACCATTTTGGTTTCCAAATGGGTGAACATAAAATATGGTTTTTTTTATATGCCCCCTTCAAATTTTACGTGTTCATATATACCCCTTTACCAATCGCTGTCAAAAACTGTCCACAACGACCGCTGCCTACAAGTGCTGGCCGAAAAACGTCAGTTGCCGCTGTCCTCCTTCCGCAATCGGCTCTCTCCATGTTATCATTTAGAAAAACTACTAGACGACGAGCATAGGACGCACTTGTGACACACATCAATACGTGTATACACTTATAAGATGTGGCATTTGTAGCTTATAAGTTCTAACCAATTTTGAAAAACAGCAATAGCGAAAATTTAGTGCTATGTCTCTTAAAGTGAAAAACGCAAAATGTGTAGCGCGCAAAGCATAAACTATATGGATTATTATTAATTATTTTTGATAATTATATCTACTCGTAGTAAATTACAATATATCTAAATTAGTCATAAAAATAAAGGTTTTTTTTATTTTAGAACCTCCAAACTTTCATATTTTCCAAAAAGACACACGAAACTTCATATTTTCAAGAAGGACGCCCCAAACTTAAACGTTAACTAAAAAAAGACCCTCCGTCAACTTGAATTGTTAAATTCTAAGTATAAAGACAAAACTACCACTCTTCTTCTCCTCCTCCTCCTCCTCTTCATCTTCTTCTTCTAACCTGCACCAACCCTTTTGCTTCTTCTTCTTCTTCTTCTTCTTCCACGCAATCAATGGCGGCTTGCGCAGACAACAATCTTCGCTTGACCCCGAACCCATTTTCATCGACATCTCCCAACTCCCCATGAAAACTCTCATCCTCTCTCTCATTTCTCTCCCTCTTCATTCCATTCTCATTCTCATCGATATCGCAGGGGCTCGCCGAGAAGAGGGGACGAGCGAGAGGTTAAAATGAGCAATAGACGATAAGTGGACATTTTTAAACCATGGAGGGGTATATCGGTCAATTACTGCCTCCAAAACTGTTTTATTTAACAAAATTTGGATGGGAATTAATGGGAGGGTCTTTTTTAGTTAACTTAAATAGTTTGGGTTGTCCATTTTGAAAATACCAAGTTTTGCGTGTCTTTTTTGAAAATACCAAGTTTGGAGGGTCCAAAATAAAAAAAACCATTAATAAAACATAGATTAAATTGTTTAAAATTTTAAGAAAATAATGCAAAACCTAGAGGCAATTAATTTTCAATTGTACAAGTTTGTATTCATACTTAAGATATTCAAAGTAATGGAGTGGAATTAGGTTTTTATCCTTTTTAATTTTTAGGTTACGAGAATTAAAAGTTGGATGATGTGTTAAATATATATTAGGTTCTCTTAATCTTTTGAATTTTAAATTGTCACGCCCCGCTTCCTAGAGTGCGCTAAGATCGGCACGTGACAGAGCCAACCATGCTACCTGTGGGTAGGAAACATCCCTCCACAGTCACGTTACGGTTGTCTATAAGATATCAAGAACAGTAGAAATAAAATAAACTATCTAGTATATGTCCATATGCCAGAATAAACGAGTCAAGAAATAATATGCGGAAGCAATAAATCTAAGTAACAATAACAATCTAGAAAGTACGTCCCAAATACGGGCTCACGTCAGGATATAAAAGTACGGAAAGAAATTAAACTAAACTGGATACTAACAGGATCCTCACTGCTCGGCCTGTCGGCTAAAGTACTCCTGATCGGCCTGCGACAAAGGTAGAGGATCTGGGCCATGCAAAACCCAGACGTCAGTGCTTCATAATATCAAACAATAATTAATACATGAACAGGATACACGAGATATGCATGCATGAGTATAAACGATAACATGAATATAACCAGTAAACATGGATATGGAACAGTGAAGTGTAGTAAGTAACTAAACTATACTACTGGGTTATCTATTCTAAAGTCTTCGAAATCAATTAATGTAATCATCATCGTAACCCATCGGTCTATGCCCCGTTCATGCTCCACGGGACCATGGTAACAGGATTATTCCGTAACGCCCGGAAAAACGGCAAACAATATATTCCGTAACGCCCGGAAAAACGGCAAACAATATATTCCGTAACGCCCGGAAAAACGGCAAACAATATATTCCGTAACGCCCGAAAAAAACGGCAAACAATATAATAGTTCTTTGAGTTACGTTCGGTTACATTCTTGATTTCCCCTTACCCCCAAGGTTATGTGTTCGAGTCAGGTATTGCCAATTGATATCTAATGCCAACACAGGATCACGCAGATACAGGTTTTGTCTATATAGACAACAATAACATCCATCAGGACAACATGTCAGGATTGTCGGCATTAGAAACAGGATCAGGTAACATGTCAAGTAGTGATATATCAGGTCATATCAGGTAGTGCACATGTATCAAGTGGGTGCCCAACAGTAAAATGTAGCAAGTATCGAATCACGGTAAAGGTACGGATGTACGGTGAAAGTATGGATGCACAAACATCTATCAGGGGTTACATCATGACTATGTAGGATGCACATTATCAAGCATGGGGTACTAATGTAACGGTAATATGAATTAATGTGACATGGCACATAACTAGATATGTAGAATTAATGGTATGGATACACAATAAAATATGGATGCACAATTATCTATCAGGGGTTACAACTACAGCTCCATAACTAAGTAGGATGCACATTATTAAGCATGGGGTGTTAATATAAAAGTAATATGAGTTAATGTGATCTGTGGATGCAGCTACATATCTAATAAATGATATAGATGCATACGGGTATCCGAAAACGGTAAAACATTAATATGGATGTAAAATGCCATCAACATGTGATATTTTTATTCATATGGATGCAAAATAAGATACATAGCATGTAGCAAGATAAACTTGCCTCGATTGGATCTCATGACGTGGTGTGGAGGTCGACGGCGATGATGTCGAGAATGGGAGGCGACGGGAGCATGGGCTGCTCGGTGATGGGTTCATCGCGGGGTTGTAGGTTAGGCAGTAGAAGAGAGAGGTGGTGTTGTCGGAGAGGGAGACGAGGGTGACGGCCGAGGGTGGAGTGCGAGAGATCGCCGGCGTGATGACGACGATGTCGAAGATGATGGGTGCGGTGGGTTCGCCGCAGGGGTTGGAGAGAGGGGAGACAGGTGAGGTGATGGAGATGAGGATGACGAGGACGATGGCGGGAAGCGACGACAACGAGCGCGAGGCAAGTGAGGGCTCGGCGTGGGTTTGTTGATCGCGAGGCGGGAAACAAAAAAATGAAAAGAAGAACATGAGGGAGGAGAGAGAGACATGGGAATAAGAGATTAGGATAAAATATTATATAAAGAATATATATATATATATATATATATATATATATATATATATATATATGACAGAGAGAGAGAGAGTCTGAAAAAAATCTTTTTTAAAAATATAAAAAACTAAATAAAGATATTCGTATATAATTTTTTTAATAGTTAACAGTTTATTAAACGTAAATATATTATATGTATAATAATTGAGATTTTGGCTAATACAAAAATAGTCCAAAACACACCCGGGTCGAGTCTAAAATCCAGTTTTAAAATACGGAAAATATACGTGTCAACCAAAACTAAAACAGGATATCCGGGTAACGAAAATGCATACCCCCAAGAACGGATGCACGCATATGCACGTAGCCATCCAAATGAGTATGTTTCACTGAACGGGACACGAACAAGATACGCGGATGCTACGACAGGGCTAGGGGTATCATGCAGGCCATGCTAGATATTTTTAAAATATTTTTCTTGACTTTAAATGTTATATAAAAATGCAGATGCCAGATATAATGCCAGTATCAATATAAACAAAAATAAAAATGCACGGATCCATATAACAAGCCAGGATAAATCATAAACAGGAATCAAAATGGGTTTACAGTAAGCGGGTCGGGTCGGATGCAATTACAGATGTCAAAAATACTATTCGCACCCAAAACACAATAAATCAGGAAAATACCATAAATAAAGAAATACTTGAACTAGAACTGATATAAATGAACTAGGGTGTTAGATAAATCCAATTCAATAACAAAAGACTTTATGTAAAATCTAATTTACAAATAACGTAGGCTTGCTATTGCTATCAATGTGTAGCAGAGCATAAGTTATTTATAGTAATAGCATAAAGTAGTATAAGTTATTTTGTGAGTTATAACATATAGGTTGAGATATGCTAAATAATACAAAATAACGAGCGATGTAACGAATATACCCTTGTTGACTTATAATGGCCAGCTTAGATGCTTAGATGTATATGAGTGAATTAATAATTTTATTACCCCATCTTCCTACTAGACATCATATTCCTTGTCCAATTCTTATTAAATGTGTATTTTAGAATGTTCTTGGTGTGAGAATAATGCTTGGGTTACGTCCCAATCACGGTCAATTGGCATTTTTAATTGTCTACACCTTTGAACATACTCATATACTCATTTACAAGTGGAATTTTTCTTTAAAAAAAGTTACCATCAATAATACTAACCAATAAATAATTCATTAGAAATAGCACAATTAAACAAAGAAAGAATTGCTGATTTTTGAGCTTTGCTTAATAAGCCAAGCACCCCAGCTGATGTAGATCATCAATACATTAAACTTGCCAAATCTGTTGGAATGGGACTCCAAAAAGTCACAAATATGATGCACAACAATGACAACCAGCCATCACCATCAAATATATGACCCAAGTCGGATATAGGAAACACAAAGTGAGAAAAGTAGCTCACAATTGTGGATATTTTAGTTATCAATGCCCCTTATCAAACATGACCGATTATCCTTTACACCGGGTGTAATACACCCGGGGCAGTGTGTGTGTGAGACAGAGAGACATGGAGACTTCAGGAAGCGCGTGGGGCTCACACTCCCATCTCTTCTCTCTCCTACCCCGGAGTATGCGTCGAGTGCAGGGTTTAATTTTCTGTCGAACAGATAGAAAACTTAATTGGTTTTTACTATAATTACACTAAAATAGACTACAGTCTACTAAATTTAACAATAATTTCACTTAGTTTTTAATGCAATTTCTCTGATATTGGATACATTTTACTGAGTTTGCCTACACATGGACTAAATTTGACCATGATTTCATTTATTTATACTATAATTACCCTGAAATTGATTAGATTGGACATAAAGTAAACACGAAACAAAAATATGTAGAACTATTATAGAAACCACGGCGAAGGCGATTTTCCAAATAAATCGACATTATAAAAGATCACTAAGAATATTGAATGTTTCACAAAAATATATGGCATAATTAAGGGGAGCAAAGAAAAAAGAGAAGCGTTTTCACAATATTCACTTATTATAAAAAATGTCAGTTGCCCCCATTAACACTTGTACAAAGCTCTACAGAGACCTAGGGATCAACAAAATGCTGATAGAAAAGTTATACATGTAAACAAGGTTGAGCTCTTTTCTTTCTAGAAACTAAAATAGTAAATAAATAAAGGGTTTTTTCTATACCTCACCCCAAAACTTCAATATTTCCGAATTTCACCCCCAAAACTTAGATTTACAAATTTCTTCCCCGAAACCATTAAGTTATCCAAAATTCACCCTTGGTTACTTTTAACCAGCATATTCATCTAGTTGGGTTTAGAGCGGTTAATGGGGTTTTCTTATTCCTCATTCTTATGTTGAATAGGGGCTAGAGTTTTAGATTTATCACAATTTCAAAATCAGGAATTCTCTTTGAGAGCAAAATTTAGGACACTTCATTTTCATCCAATATTTGTTCTTTAAAATTGACGAGATCAAGCTCCTTTGCCACAACAATTACAACAACTTGAAGCAACAATACGAGTTGCAGTTATGCCTATGCAAGTGGTGGTGTAATTCAAGTACTTTGCGGCGTGGGTATCATAGGCTGAGCTTAATGATCTTGGAGAAAGAGTTGATGGCAAAATGGAGAAAATTGAAAAGAGTAATGCTTTTCATACCAGTGCGGTGGAATCCATGTAGCCTATATGGATTCCACCGCACCGGTAGAAAAAGTATTACTCAATTGAAAAACTCTTTGCAAATGTGAAGTTTCAAATTGAAGTGATTGTTATTCTTATAGCCTTAAACCTCATATGTACTTTAATTATCATGTTGTATGCAACTTATTGAAATTAATATAATTTTGGTTTGCACTGTGATGATAGCTTATAAATTGAATCTCGATTTGAATATGGATTTGCTTGGAAGCTAGAATACTGTAAATTTGTGTTTTAAAAAAACAGAAATAATGAGATTTATCCATAGGATGAATTACACTAAAAATACCTTAATTACCTTTTTCAGTAAAATACATTGTAGTTTATTCTATTGCAGTAAAAACCTTAGCTGATGTTTTCGAGGGTATTTTAGTGAAAAAATCCCTTCAATGCATAGTTTAAGGTGTTTCAATGTAATAAAAAACCATCAAGGTATTTTAGTGAAAAATTGAAATAGTTAATGGTATTTTAGTGTAAGTTGCCCTTACCCATATTGCACTTATCTAAAACCTGGAAACGATCATGGTATAAATACTTGGAAGTGGAAAAACCTGGCAAATGCTTTTTGCAAACTTGACCTAATAAGTAAAAAGGATGAGAATAATACGAGTGCCAAATTGAGAAAACCTTGTACAAAAAATCATGGTATAAATACTTGAAAGTGGAAAAACCTGGCAAATGCTTCTTGCAACCTTGAACAATAAGTAAACAGGAGGAAAATAATTTTCTTAGAAAGAAAATAACACACTTATATAAGAAGCTAGCTCCATACATAATGAATATCAATCAGCAAATCCAAATATTACAACAAAAACAAATTAAAAAAATACAGACACATCCAAATTGCATATATGAAAAGAGACTATCCAAAAAGATGCAAGATATAGCATATCAATATATAAGATATCAATTCCATTGATAACGGTAACACATCTATATAACAACCAAATCCATACATATCACTTATCCAAATAACACCAAATTAACTAACATATCCAAGTTACAATAAACTAACACATCTAAATAACATGGTTCAAGTTTTTAATTGCCGCTCCAAAATGCTGCTGCTGCTGCTGCTGCTAATAACTGCTACAAAATATTGTTGCTGCAAATAGTTGCTATAATATGCCGCCGCCGCCGCCGCTATTAACCACTACAAAATGCTGATGTTGCTGCTTCTTGCTCCAAAATGTTGTATGCTAACAAATCCTATGTACATGAAACAACAATATATAAGATGGATGAGTAGTCCATGAGCTTGCGAAATCAACATTTGAAATATAATAAGAACTTTGCTTGGTTATAAACATTAAGTTTGTAACTTATTTTAAAATTACCTCATAGCCTCTATGGTGCTCTATTCACATGTGCTCTCCCCCTCTAATAGGACCTCTTCCTCTAATGGAAATAATCCTTCCTCTTGTAGTAGTCAGGGGTGGCCTTCCATACCTTGGTGATGAGAAAAGAAAGTCCGCTTCAAAATTATCATATGATTCTTGTACCTTTTCTTGCATTTCATCTTCAGATATTCCAGTATCTTCTTGAGTCGCATTTCTTTCCATTATCTGCACAGATTGTTGCCTCATCACTTGCTCACTTCCATATGCCTCCACTCCTTGGTTCATGCCTTGTATATCTAGTCCATATCCTGAATACATTAATTACATGAGCTAATTTATATTAAATTGGCAATATTTATATTCAAAATCATACGGGTTGATACCATGTAAGTCATAGTGGTTGACGTCCTGGAAATCACATTGGTTGATGCCCCGTAGTCCATCTTAGGCTTGAGCTATCATTTCTTGCGTCCTAACAGAATTTGGCATGCATGCAGTCAT
Source organism: Agapanthus africanus (assembly GCA_030015575.1). Taxonomy (NCBI): domain Eukaryota; kingdom Viridiplantae; phylum Streptophyta; class Magnoliopsida; order Asparagales; family Amaryllidaceae; genus Agapanthus; species Agapanthus africanus. The sequence continues at coordinate 308,699,187 of CM057339.1, forward strand.
GTGAAAATAATTAATAAAGTAGACTTGGAGTTAAGTCAATTAACTATAGAATTGGAAAGAAGTCTTTTATATCACCTTTTTTGTTTCTTTTTCTTTGTTCTACTTGTAGAAGCAATATTGAAATCAATTGTAGATGTATTGTCATCAACAGGCAGTGGATTCGCGCATTTTTTTTTGATAGTGTCCCCCAAGAATTCAGGCCTATTAGTCTTTTGGATAGCATTTTCAAAATTTTTACTAAGATTATGGCTAATAGATTGGGAAAATTCCTGCATGACCTATTAAGTAAGACTCAATTTGCCTTCTTGAGAAATAAGTCCACTTGTGATTGCTTCTCGGTTGCACCTGAATTAGTTAATGCTTGTGCCAAAGTTAAATCTGAATCTGTGATGCTTAAAATTGACTTCCACAAAGCTTTTGATTCCATGAACTGGGATTATATTCTTGATCTACTTAAGGTTAGAGGTTTTGGTGACAAATGGATAAAATGGATTTCCATGATACTACATTAACTCTTCTAATTCACAAGTCCTTATGAATGGCAATTTGGGTAAAATCATCAAATATAGAAGAGGCTTAAAACAGGGCATCCCTTGTCTCCTCTCCTCTTCAATCTAGCAGTAGATCCTGTTAGTGTTAAGCCAGCTTATAAGGCAATCAACAGTACTAACATCAAGTTCCATGTGCATAATTCTATTTGGATAATTCTCTACTCCTGTTAAAGTTAAAATCTTTGCATGGTTGTTAGCCCTAGATAGAATTCTAACTAAGGAAAATTTGATCAAGAAAGGTTGGTTTAATATTGCAGCTTGTAATTTTGATGATTGTGTGATTGAAGCTTCTAATCATCTTTTTTTTTTAGTGTAAAGCGGCCAAATTCATTTGGAGAGACTTGTTGAAATCTATCATTTCTTTATTGATGCTATTACCAACTGGAAAAATACAAACATTCATTCCAATCTTAGTCATATGTGGCTTCTGCTGCTTTATTCTACTTGCTGGAATATTTGGGGTGTAAGAAATAACAAAATTTTTAATGATAAAGATTACTCCCATGTACAAGTTCTGAACAACATTCTTTATCATTTCCTTAACTGGGGGGGGGGGGGTTACGCCATCCATGATAAAAGATTTTACCATCAGTTCTTTTGAATTCAACAATCTAAAGGCAATGTACTCGGGGGATGTGGATGCTCTTGTTCATATGAGTTACAATCCCTTTTTAGTTTTATAAGATGGTTGTGCCATTCTTTATCAAGTGCCATGGTTTTTTTTTTCTCTGATGGTGTTGTTGGTTTGCTTTATCCCTAGACCTCCTATGCCACAGTATATATTAATCTCATCATACATAATGTTGCATTATTTGCTCCCCTTTCAGCATGACTGCTATATACTCTTCATCCTTAAGTTAAAATATGGCTTGTTTGTAAGATATCAAATGTATACCATCAACCGATAATCTATCAGAAAACGGGGAAGGTTATTACAACATAGGTTTTTGAGGGTGATCCAGCTGTTTGCTCTCTGGAACCTTGTTATCCCCTGAAAGCTTTTTCCATAAAATTTACAAAACTCTCTGTTCTTGAATTACTCTCTTCAAATTTTATGTTTGTAAGAAGCACAAACCATGCTCTGTTGGTTCTTCCTGGCTACTGGTACATACCTTTGATATGTTACGACATTTTTATATACTCCTGAGCAGGTTTCAATAGTATGGAGTTTGTCTTTAATATACATCTCCACCTGAGCAAAAAAATACATGATTGCTAGTTATGCATGAGGTATGTATAGATGCTGAATAAAAGTGGATGCCGTAAAAGGGTATATTTCAGTAAATTCTTGTTAACTGAAGCTTTTAAAATGTTGTACACATTATTGGCACTTGATTTTGATTAATAGCCTAAACATTTTATTCCTTTTTTGATTGTTGAAATCTATTGGTATCACTTCTTTTATCTTGATGTGTGCATCCTGTTTCCAGTTTTTATATCATGTTCTATGAGAGTTCTGGACTTGGGGGAATGTCCTCACCATTAAAAAAGATAATGCTGCTGCTATGCTTTTCTTTGCTTTGACAGGGGCAAACCACTTTTTGTATTTTGTACAGTCGTTTTTCCCTTTAAATAAAATTGTCATGGGATGGACATCCAATTGGAGCCCTGCTCTTCTCATCAAAAAGGAAAAAAGCAAAAAGAAAAGTGATTGTGATAGATTCATTCACCTGAACCTTCAAGAAAAAGACCAAGAAGACAGGTGAATGGCGCAACAGTCTCATCCTGAGTATAATGGAGCCTTACCTTCTCAAATGTGCCAGGGGTATAGTTTCATGGAATTGCAATCAAATTTCTCTAAAGTACAACTATATCAACATGGTTTTCACTAAATTGAAGCAGTTCTACACCTGTGGTTTTACTCATATTTCTTATATATCCCTTAATGAATGTGTAATATCAGATTGGAAAAACTTCTGGTATTTCAACATCCATGAACTATATTTTATGCAGACACAAAGGGATAAATGAGAAATTAGGTCGGTAGAGATCGGTGCTCTAAGATTTAGCTGTTAAGGGTTCTGCAAACTCAAGAATTATCTTTGATTATTGCTCAACAATGTTATTCTTAGTATAGGAAATGTAATTAAGTTCAGATTCAGGAGTAGTGTTTGTGCCTTGATGATGTTTGCATATTGTGTTTATTTCAATTTTATCTCTATTTTGGAATGGGAGCAATTAGATGGGGAGCTAAGATATATGATTGTATGATATTTCTATAGTTCATTATCTTCTCTTTAATTAGATCGGATAGGATGGAAATCAAACATTTGTTTCCAAAAATAAACATCGACAAAGAAATTATCATCATATAGGTGAAGATTTTCTAGAAGAGTTTGGAGATTTGTTTTGAGTTTTGCAAGAACGTCTGAAATTAAAATCCAAATAATCTGAAGCAATTTTAATGTATCTTAACTTATGGCCAAGCTGCAAATTAAGCAAGACATGTCGTTAAAACAGTATCACTCCAGTACTTTTTGGAACATGCATATGAAACAACAAAAAACGAGCAATTTCCAATAAATGACACATTTTCCATTCAGCAAACCCTATTTTGTTGAGGGGTATATAAGCAAGACGCATGATGTACAATCCCATTATCAGCAAGATATTTATCGAAATAATCAGAAACATTCTTTTTCATTATCTGTACGTAGGATTTTCAACGACATGCCAAATTGGTTTTGAACTTAGGGTTTGATGGAAAAGGTTGGCGGCGGCTAGGGTTTGGTGTTGACGATGGTTAGGGTTTGGCGAAACATGGCTTGAATACCATGACAAGGAATCGAAGTTGTATCAGCCCATTTCTTCCAATGTTGCGGAGATGAACAAGCAACGTGATGTTGCGGAGATGAATAAGCAACGTGAGATGCTGAATGTTGTGCGATTTTTATCAAGTCTTCCCCCGGAGTATGAGTCCGTTCAATCTGCCATTTTAGAGAGTTCAGAGATTCCGACCTTTTATGAAGTATTCTCCAGGTTACGCCGTTCTCGTGTGTTAGATCCCTTGTCTAATGTGCGTGGTGATAGTAGCGTGAATAAGTTTGCATTAGTGACCACATCCGGCAGTATACGTAGTCATGGTCATGGCTATTTTCGTGGTGGTGGTCGTGATGGAGGACACGGTCATGGTGGTGGTCAAGGTAGAAAGTTGTGCACACACTGTGGGAAATCGAGACATTTCTTTGACTTTTGTTGAGATCTACATCGCAGACCTTCCGCTAATCATGCATCCTCTCAGGGTGATATATTGGAGTACTCACATCCCACTGCTCCATCTGATACGACATCTTCGGCCTCAAAGATGATATTTATTTATGAGGATGAGTATCACAAGCTCCTCTCTACTCAGCAGTCTGCTTCTGTTTCCACAGTAACCCATGCTTCAGGTACTTTTATAGCTTTTAGTGCTACATGCTCTGGATCATTGATTCAGGTGCTACAGATCATATGACAATAAATCATTATTCTTTTATTTCCTTCACACCGTCTGCTCAAAAATCTCGTATCACCTTATCCGATGGATCCTCCTCCTCTGTCACTAGAAGTGGGTCGGTACATCTATCTAAGGATCTTTCGTTTTAATCTATTTATCATGTTCCTCGATTCCCTATTAGCTTATTGTCCGTCAGCAAACTTACGTGATCGTTGAATTGTTCTGTAACATTTTATCCTTCACATTTTATCTTCCAGGATCTGCAGAACAGGAATTTAATTGGTGGCGGGCATGAATCTTAATGCTTTTATTATCTGAACACGGATGATATTTTTTCTTCGGGTTCCGTAGCTTTGCGTTCATCAGTTTCTCCTCTTCAGCTCCACCGTCAGATGGATCATCCCAATTTGAAGGTTCTTCAGAGTTTATTCTCGCATGTTAGGTCAATAAAATCACTTGATTGTAAATCATATCAATTTGGTAAACATCATCGTGTATCTTTTCCTATTTCTGAGAGTCGCATGTTGATCCATTTTTATTTAGTGCATTCGGACATTTGGGGTCTCTTCAATAGGCCATCATATCAAGGTTTTAAATATTTTGTCATATTTGTGGATGATTTCTCTGTATCACTTATTTGTACTTGATGAAAAATCTCTCTGATACCATGATAAGGAATTTGAGGAAAAATAAAATTCTTTCCTTAGCTAATTCATGGAGGAATACATATATATATTTATACTAGAGTTTACGGATACGGGTTTGGATCTAATATCAAAAGTCCAACTACTTTATCACACATTATCTCTAATATTTTCCATTTGATAGAACATGAAAATATGAAGAAATTCATGATCATACTTGAGATCCTTTAAGTCAAACTGATAAGCCTACTTTACTAACAAAAGTTGAACCTTTAGAAGGTTAGCTATAGTAATACAGTATGTTAGTAAATTATCTAAAGTAGGTAAATACATGAAACATTAATAATAACTAACATGAATCAGTAAAAAGCAAAAACTAACTAAATAAATCTAAGGATTTTCCTTACTTTGTATGTTTCGAAAGTATCAAAAATTCGTAAACATATATCACTTGCGCGACTTTCACTTATCACAGAGAAGGCACGATGCCTCTCTGGTCCGAGCAAGATTCAAGATTTCAGCCGAAACTACCGATACGTGGCGGTTTCGTATCGGTTTCGGTGGAGACCGATACGAAACCAACCGAGACCGATACGAAACAAACCAAACTATATTGTTTCGGCCAAAACCTCTAAAAACTTATTTTTATACCATTTTTACTGTGATTGTAATCATTGTAGGCCTTTGTTGTTGGAAATCCGCAAAAAGGTGAACTCAAACCCTATATTAATACTTATTTAAGTACACTTTTCAATATATTTTGCATAATTGCTGGATTTTTAAATACGAGGATCATTATCTTGTAATATAGAAGCATAAATTTAAGTATTTAATATATCTACACTTTGTATGTTGTATTACCGTCGAAATCGAAACCCGGACCGGGATTATCGAAACTTAGCCGAAACCCAGCGAAACTAATAAAATTATGAGAGACTGAAACAGAAACCGAGCTCTCGAACCTTGGGTCCGAAGCTTCCTTTCCCAGAAAACAACCCAAGACCAAATGACACGGCATCGGCTGATGCTTGAGGGCACCGGCTGATGCTTGAGGAACCCGTATCATTAGACACAAGAATTATTTGGTTTCTAAAAGACACCGATGACAAATAGTGTGATTAAGGAAAGAGATTTAGAAGTTTAAAATTTAAGAAAGGTTGCTTCAATTGCTTTAAGTAACGAAACAGGTAAAAATTTATGGTCCCTTTAAAAACAATAATGTTAAGAAATAGATTTAGAAATTTAATACAATTGAAGCATTTCAAAATGCAGCCTTTCAAATAAATAAACAATACCGAAATGCAAAATGGTGAAAAGTCTTTAAAATCATGAGAAATTTGCTTTAAAAGTTGAGAAGGTTTCAAATATTTTATAAACGAAACAAAGGAATGTGATGTATCCAAAAAGGCTAGATGAAAAGATCAAGGTACCATGAATGATTGGTTACTTAAGCAAAGTAAATTTGGCGAAAGCCACAATCACGAATATGTGTACAATCGAAAGAGCCTCTGGTTGACATATTCAGGTCAATCTAATAATGGAGAGAACTTGAACTTGAATGCTTATTAACAAATGTCTATAATGGGATGATAATAAGAAGAGAATCAATGATAGGTGCATATTAACGTGGAAAAATTAGACATTATTAAAAGACAATAATTAAGTCCGTAGATAGATTAAATCAGTAAAGAATCGGGATTAAGACAGTTATAGATGGAAAATCGATAATAGTTATGGGAATGGATTCAGAAATTTGGTAGTAATAATATGGAAATAGATTTGGAAATTTTAAATTTAGATAAAAAATTGATTTAAGTTATTTTTAAAAACGAAACAAGTGAAAAGGCTTAAAATAACATTATAGTGAATTTAAAAATTGTGAAACTAAGGAAAAATATGTGTATAATCAAAAGATTCACGGGTTGACATATACACGTCGATCTAAAAATAAAACAGACTTGAACTTGAATGCCTTTAGATAAATGTTCATAGGACAACGGTTACTGAAACAAAACCATTAAATCATGAATGTGCAATCAGATAATAGAGAGGACGTGGATTTGAAAGTCTATTGATAAATGTTCATAGGAGGGCGGTAACAGTGCATTTAAAAATTATGAAATAAAGGGGAAATATATGTACAATCGAAAGAGTCATGACCAGACATATACACATCAATCACATAATGGAGAGGGCGCGGATTTGAAAGTTTATTGATAAATGACCATAGGAGGGCAGTAATAGTGTATTAAAAAGGTAAAATTAAAGGGAAATATTTGTACAATCGAAAGACTCGCGGGTTGACATACACACGTCGAACTAATAATGGAGAGGACTTGAAGTTGAATGCCTTTTGATAGATGTCAATAGGACGACGGTTGTAGGAACATAATTAATGGATCATGAATGTGTACAATCAAAACGACACGGGTTGACATAATCACGTCGATCAATGGAAAGGACTTGAGCTTGAATGCCTATTCATAAATGCCTGTAGGGGGAACGATTATAGAAACCGAATCAATAGTAGTTGCATATTTTTTATGGACACGAGTTTGGTACATTATGGAAAGACAATAAACAAGTAGGTAAATTAAATCAGTAAGAAATCAAGAATATGACAGTCAGAGGCAGGAGAATCAATGACAGGTGCATATGGAAACGGATTCGGTAATTGGGAAGTGGTAATAATGCGAAAATTGATTTAGATATCTAAAATTTAGATTAAAAATAGATTTCAGTCATTTTAAAGAACGAGACAAGAGAAAAGGCTTAAAATAACTTAATTATGCATTTAAAAATAGTGAAACTAAGGAAGAATAAGTATACTATCAAAAGTGTCATGGGTTGAAATTTACACGTCGATCTAAAAATGGAGAGGAATTAAACTTGAATGCCTTTAGATAAATGTTCATAAGTCAACGGTTATTGGAACAGAACCATTGGACATGAATGTGTACAATCGAAAAGGTCACGGGTTGGCATATACGCGTGGATCAAATAATGGAGAGGACGTAGATTTGAAAGTCTATTGATAAATGTCCATAGGAGGACGGTAATAATGCATTTAAAAATAGTGAAATTAGGGGGAAATATGTGTACAAACGAAAGAGTTACAGGTTGACATATACACGTCGATCAAATAATAAAAGGGGCGTGGACTTGAAAGTTTATTGATCAATGTGCAAAGAAGGGCGGTAACAGTGCATTTAAAAATAGTGAAATTAAAGGGAAATATGTGTGTAATCGAAAGAGTCATGGGCTGACATATACAAGTCAAACTAATAATGGAGAGGACCTGAACGTAAATGCCTTTTGATAAATGTCAATATGATGACGGTTATAGGAGCATATTTCGTGGATCATGAATGAGTACAATCGAAAAGTCATGGGTTGACATAGTCACGTCGATCAAATAATGGAGAGAACTTGAGCTTGAATGTTTATTCATAAATTTCCATAAAAGAAAAAGATAAGAACCGAATCAATAGTAGGAGCGTATTTTTTATGAACACGAGTTTGAGGACATTATAAAAAGACAATAATTAAGCATGTAGGTACATTACATAAATAAGGAAGAACGGTTATAAGAAGCGAATCAATAGTAAGTGCAAATTTTTTGTAGACACGAGTTTGAGGACATTATGAAAAGACAATTAATCAATAAGGAATCAAGATTAAGAAATTCATAGATAGGAGGATCAAGATAATTCAGAGATTTAGAAATAGTAATAATACGGAAATAGATTCAGAAATTTGGAAATAGTAATAATACGGAAATAGATTCGAATAACTAAAATTTAGATTAAAAAATAGATTTAAGTCATTTTAAAGAATGGGACAAGAGAAAAGGCATAAAATAACTTTATAGTGCAATTAAAAATAGTGAAACCAAGGAAAAATACGAGTACAAACAACAAGAGTCACAGGGTGACATATACACGTCGATTTGAAAATGGAGAGGACTTAAACTTGATTGCCTTTAATTAAATGTACATTAGACAACGGTTATTGGAACCGAACCATTGTATCATGAATGCGTACAATCGAAATAGTCACGGGTTGATATATTCACGTCCATTAAAAAATGGAGAGGACGTGGATTTGAAAGTCTATTAATAAATGATCATAGGAAGGCGGTATTAATGCATTTAAAAATAGTCAAATTAAGTGGAAATGTGGACAATCGAAAGAGTCACGGGTTAACATATACACGTCGATCAAATAATGGAGAGGACGTGGATTTGAAAGGCTATTGATAAATGTCCAAAGGAGAGAGATAATAGTGCATTTAAAAATAGTGAAAATAACTGGAAGAGTCACGGGTTAACATATACACATCATAGTCAAAAGAATCAATGATAAGTGAATATGGAAATGGATTCAAAAATTTAGAAGTATTAATAATACAGAAATAGATTCAGAAATCTAAAATTTATATTAAAAAATAGATTTAAGTCATTTCAAAGTACGAGACAAAAGAAAAGGATTAAAATAACTTTATAGTGCACTTAAAAAGAGTGAAAATAAGGGAAAATACGTATTCAATCAAAAGAGTGACGGGTTAACATATACACGTCGATCAAATAATGGATTTGTCCATAGGAGGGCGGTTATAGGAACATAGTTACACAATCGATGGTTCGTGCAAATTGTTGAAGACATGAATTGGAGGACATTAGAAAAAGGCATTAGTTAATCCCGTAGGAAGATTAAATGTTCATAAGACAACGTTATTGCAACAGAACCATTGGATCATGAATGTGTACAATCTAAAAATTTACGGGTTGACATATTCACGTTGATCAAATAATAGAGAGAACGTGGATTTGAAAGTCTAACGATAAATGTCCATAGGAGGGCGGTAATAATGCATTTAAATATAGTGAAAGGGGAACAATGTGTGCAATCGAAATAGTCACAGGTTGACATATACACGTCGACCAAATAATGGAGAGGGTGTGGATTTGAAAGTCTATAGACAAATGTCCAAAAGGAGGGCGGTAATAGTGCATTTAAAAATTGTGAAATTAAGGGAAAATATGTGTACGGTCAAAAAGTCACGGGCTGCCAAATACATGTCGATCAAATAATGGAGAGGACGTTGATTTAAAAGTCTATTGATAAATGTCCATAGAAGGGCGATAATAGCGCATTTAAAAATAGTGAAATTAAGGGAAATATGTGTACAATCGAAAGATACATGGGCTGACATATACACGTCGAACTAATAATGAAGAGCATTTGAACTTAAATGAATTTTGATAAATGTCAATTATGACGACGGTTATAGGAACATAACCAGTGGATCATGAATGTGTACAATCGAAAAGTCACAGCTTGACAGAGTCACGTTGATTAAATAATGGAGAGGACTTGAGCTTGAATGTCTATTCATAAATGTCCATAGGAGGAACGATTATAGAAAGCGAATCAATACTAGGTGCATATTTTTTGTAGACACAAGTTTGAGGACATTAAGAAAAGACAATAATTAAACTTGCAGGTAGATTGCATCAGTAAGGAATCAAGATTAAAACAGTCATAGTAAAAAAATTCAATGACAGGTGAATAAGGAAATGGATCCAGAAATTTGAAAGTAATAATAATACAGAAAAGGATTCGGAAATCTAAAACTTAGATTAAAAAATAGATTTAAGTTATTTTAAAGAACAAGACAAGAGAAAAAGCTTAAAATAACTTTACAGTGCACTTAAAAATAGTGAAACAAAGGAAAAATACGTATACAATCAAAAGAGACATATGTTGACGTATACATGTCGATATATAATTGGAGAGGATTTAAACTTGAATGCCTTTAGATAAATGTTCATAAGATAGCGGTTATTACAATAAAACCATTGGATCATGAATGTGTACAATCGAAAAAGTCACGGGTTGACATATTCACGTCGATAAATAATGGAGAGGACGTGAATTTGAATGTCTATTGATAAATATCCATAAGAGGGAGGTAATTGGGCATATAAAAATAGTGAAATTATGGGAAAATAGGTGTACAATCGAAAGAGTCACGGGTTGACATAAAAACGACGATCAAATAATGGAGAGGACGTGGATTTGAAAGTCTATTGATAAATAACCAAAGGAGGGCAGTAATAGGGCATTTAAAAATAGTGAAATTAAGAGGAAATATGTGTACGATCGAAAGAATCATGGCTTGGCATATACACGTCGAACTAATAATAGAGAGGACTTGAACTTAAATGTCTTTCGATAAATGTCAAAAGGGCGACAGTTATAGTAACATAATCAGTGGATCGTGAATGAGTACAATCGAAAAGTCATGGAATGACATAGTCACGTCGATCAAATAATGGAGAGGACTTGAGCTTGAATGTCTATTCATAAATGTCCATAGGAGAAATGGATAAGAACCGAATCAATAGTAGGTGCATATTTTTTATACACATGAGTTTGAGAACATTATAAAAAGACAATAATTAAGATTGTATGTACAATAAATCACTAAGGAATAAAGGTTAAGACAGTCATAGACAAAAGAATCAATGATAGGTGCATTTGGAAATGGATTCAGAAATTTGAAAGCAGTAATAATAAGGAAATCTACTCAGAAATTTAAAATTTAGATTAAAAAATAGAATTAAGTTATTTTAAAGAACAAGACAAGTGAAAAGGCTTTAGATAACTTTATAGTGCTTTTAAAAATAGGGAAACTTAGGAAAAGTATGTGACAATCAAAAGAATCACGGGTTGACATATACCCATCGATCTAAAAATGGAGAGAATTGAACTTGAATGCCTTTAGATAAATGTTCATAAAACAACGATTATAGCAAAAAAGTCGTGGGTTCACATATTCACATCGATCAAATAATGGAGAGGATGTGGATTTGAAAGTCTATTAATGAATGTCTATTGGTGGGCGGTTATAAGAACAGAATTACAGAATCGATGATTGGTGCAAATTGTTGTAGACACGAGTTGGAGGACATTAGAAAAAGACAATAGTTAATCCCGTAGGAAGATTAAATATTGACAAGAAAACAGTTATTGAAACTAAACCATTGGATATTGAATGTGTGCAATTAAAAAGTCACAGGTTGACATATTCATATTGATCAAATAATGGAGAGGACATGGATTTGAAAGTCTATAGATAAATGTCCATAGGAGGGTGGTAATAGTGAATTTAAAAATAGTGAATTAAGGGGAAATATGTATACAATCGAAAGAGTCACAGGTTGACACACACACGGTGAAATAATAATGGAGTGGACTTGAACTTGAATGCCTTTTGATAAATGTCAATAGAACGACGGTTATAGTAACATAATCAGTGGATCATGAATGTGTACGATCGAAAAGTCGTGGGTTCACATAGTCGCGTCGATCAAATAATAGAGAGGACTTGAACTCGAATGTCTATTCATAAATGTTTATAGGAGGAACGGTTATAGGAACCAAATCAATAGTATGTGCATATTTTTTATAGACACGAGTTTGAGAACATAAGGAAAAGACTAATTAAACCTGTGTAAATTAAATCATTAAGGAATCAAGATTAAAACGGTCTTAGAAAGGAGAATCAATGATAGGTGATATAGAAATGGATTCAGAAATTTGGAAGTAGTAATAATCCGGAAGTAGATTCGAAAATATAAAATTTAGATTAAACAAATAGAATTATGTCATTTTAAAGAACGAGACAAGAGAAAAGCCTTAAAATAACTTTATAGTGCAATTAAAAATAGTGAAACTAAAGAAAAATGCATGTACAAACAACAAGAGTCACAGCTTGACATATACACGTCGATCTAAAAATGGAGAAGACTTAAACTTGAATGTCTTTAAATAAATGCTCATTAGACAACGATTATTGGAACAGAACCATTGGATATGAATGTGTATAAGAGAAAAAGTCACGGGTTGACATATTCACGTCTATCAAATAATGGAGATGATGTGGATTTGAAAGGCTATTGATAAATGTCTAAAGGAGGACGGATTAGTGTATTTAAAAATAGTGAAATTAAGATGAAATATGTACAATCGAAAGAGCCACAGGTTAACATATACACGTCGATGAAACAATGGAAAGGACGTGGATTTAAAAGGTTATTGATAAATGTCCAAAGGAGGGCGATAATAGTGCATTTAAAAATAGTGAAATTAAGAGGAAATAAGTGTATAGTCGAAAAAGTCATGGGTTGACATACACACGTCGAACTAATAATGGAGAGAACTTGAACTTAAATGCCTTTTTGATAAATGTCAATGGAATGGCGATTATAAGAACATAATTTCTGGATCATGAATGAGGACAATCGAAAAATCAAGGGTTGATATAGTCACGTCGATCAAATAATGGAGAGGACTTGACCATAGGAGGAACGGTTATAGAAAGTGATTGATAACAGGTGAAATTTTTTTGTAGGCATGAGTTTAAGGACATTATGAAAAAACAATAATTAAACCTGTAGGTAGATTAAATCAGTAAGGAATCAAGATTAAAAGGATCAATGATGGGTGAATATGGAAATGGATTCAGAAATTTAGAAGTATTAATAATAAGTAAATAGATTCGTAAATCTAAAATTTCGATAAATAAAAAATAGAATTAAGTCATTTTAGACAACGAGACAAGAGAAAAGGATTAAAATAACTTTATGGTGCACTTAAAATTAGTGAAACTAAGGAAAAATACGTACACAATCAATAGAGTCATGGGTTGACATATACACGTCGATCTAAAAATGGGGAGGACTTAAACTTGAATGCTTTCAGATAAATGTTCATAAGAGAACGATTATTGGAACAGAATCATCGGATCATGAATGTGTACAATCGAAAAGGTCAAGGGTTGACATATTCACGTCAATCAAATAATGTAAAGGACGTGGATTTGAAAGTCTATTGATAAATGTCCATAGGAGAGAGATAATAATGCATTTAAAAAATGAAATTAAAAGGAAATATGTGTACAATCGAAAGAGTCATGGGCTGACATATACACGTCGATCAAATAATGGAGAGGACATGGATTTGAAAGCTTACTGATAAATGTCCAAAAGATGGCGGTAATAGTGCATTTAAAAATAGTGAAATTAAAGGGAAATATTTGTATAATCGAAAGAGACATTGGTTGACATATACACGTCGAACTAATAATGGAAAGGACCTGAAGTTAAATGCCTTTTGATAAATTTCAATAGAATGACGGTTATAAGAACATAATCAGTGGCTCATGAATGAGTACAATCGAAAAGTCACGGGTTGAAATAGTCACGTCGATCAAATAATGGAGAGGACTTTACTTGAATGTCTATTCATAAATGTCCATATGAGAAAAGGATAACTACTAAATCAATAGTAGGAGCATATTTTTTATGGACATGAGTTTGGGAACATTATAAAAAGAAAATAATTAAGAAAGTAGGTACATTAAATCACTAAGGAATCAGGGTTAAGACAGTCATAGACTGGAGAATCAATGATAAGTGCATTTGGAAATGGATTTAGAAATTTGAAAGTAGTAATAATAAGGAAATAGACTTAGAAATTTAAAATTTAGAGTAAAAAATAGATTTAGGTCAATTTAAAGAACAATACAAGTGAAAAAGCTTTAGATAACTTTATAATGCATTTAAAAATTAGTGAAACTAAGGAAAAATACATGTACAATCAAAAGAGTCATGGGTTGACATATATACATCGATCTAAAAATGGAGAGGACTTTAACCTGAACGCCTTTAGATAAATGTTCATAAAACAACTATTATAGCAACAGAACCATTGGATCATGAATGTGTACAATCGAAAAGTCATGGGTTGACATATTCACGTCGATCAAATAATAGAGATGACATGGATTAGAAAGTTTATTTATAAATGTCCATAGAAGGGCGGATATAGAAACAATATTGCAGTATCGATGGTTGGTGCAAATTGTTGTAGACACGAGTTGGAGGACATTAGAAAGACATTAGTTAATCCCGTAGGAAAATTAAATGTTCATAAGACAACGGTTATTGGAACAGAACCATTGGATCATGAATGTGTACAATCGAAAAAGTCACGGGTTTACGTATTCACGTCGATCAAATAACGGAGAGGACATGGATTTGAAAGTCTATGGATAAATGTCCATAGGAGGGTGGTAATAGGAACAGAATTACAGAATCGATGGTTCGTGCAAATTGTTGTAGACACGAGTTGGAGGACATCGGAAAAAGGCATTAGTTAATCCCGTAAGAAGATTAAATGTTCATAAGACAACAGATATTGGAACATTATGAAAAGACAACAATTAAACCTTATTATAGATTAAATAGGTAAGGAATCACGATTAAGACGGTCATAGCAGGAGAATCAATGATAGGCGCATATAGAAATGGATTCAGAAATTTGGAAGTAGTAATATTCCGAAAATAGATTCGAAAATCTAAAATTTAGATTAAAAAATAGAATTAAGTCATTTTAAGGAACGTGGCAAGATAAAAGGCTTAATATAATTGTATAGTGCAATTAAAAATAGTGAAACCAAGGAAAAATACGTGTACAATGGTTTGATATATACACGTCGATCTTAAAATGGAGAGGAATTAAACCTGAATGCCTTTAAATAAATGTTCATTAGGCAACAGTTATTGGAACAGAACTATTAGATAATGAATGTGTACAATCGAAAAAGTCACGGGTTGACATATTCACCTCGATCAAATAACGGAGAGTACGTGGATTTGAAAGTCTATTGTTAAATGACCATAGGAGGGCAGTATAAGTGCATTTAAAAATAGTGAAATTAGTACAATCGAAAGAGTCATGGGTTAACATATACACGTTGATCAAACAATGGAGAGGACATGGATTTGAAAGGCTATTGATAAATGTCCAAAGGATGGCGATAATAGTGCATTTAAAAATAGTGAAATTTTGGGGAACTATATATGCAACCGAAAGAGTCAATGGTTGACATTTACACGTCAAACTGATAATAGAGAGGACTTGAACTTAAATGCCTTTTTTGATAAATGTCAATAGAATGATGGTTATAAGAACATAATTGGTGGATCATGAATGTGGACAATCGAAAAATCACGGGTTGACATAGTCACGTCAATCAAATAATGGAGAGGACTTTAGCTGGGATGTCTATTTATAATTGTCCATAAAGGAATGGTTATAGGAAGCGAATCATTTGTAGGTGCAAATTTTTTGTAGACATGAGTTTGATGACATTATGAAAAGACAATGATTAAACATGTAGGGTGAATAAATTAGTAAAGAAACAAGATTAAGACGGTCATAGTAAAAAGAATCAATAATAGATGAACATGGAAATGGATTCAGAAATTTAGAAGTATTAATAATATGGAAATAAATTCGGAAATCTAAAATTTAGATTAAAAAAGAGATTTAAGTCATTTCGAAGAACGAAATGAGAAAATGATTAAAATAACTATATAGGGCACTTAAAAATAGTGAAACTAAGAAAAAATACGTATAAAATCAAAAGAGTCATGGGTTGACGTATACACGTCGATTTAAAAAAGAAGTGAACTTAAACTTGAATACCTTTAGATAAATTTTCATAAGACAACGATTATTGGAACAAAACCATTGGATCATGAATGAGTACAATCGAAAAAGTCACAGGTTGACATATTCACGTTGATCTGATAATGGAGAGGATGGGGATTTAAAAGTCTATTGATAAATATCTAAAAGATGGTGGTAATAGTGCATTTATTAAGAGTTAAATTAAAGGGAAATATGTGTACAATCAAAATATTCATGGTTTGACATATACACGTCGATCTAATAATGGAGAGGACGTGGATTTGAAAGTCTAATGATAAATGTCTAAAGGACGTCGGTAATAATGCATTTAGAAATAGTGAAATTAAGGGGAAAATATGTGTATAATCGAAATAGTTATGGGTTGACATATACATGTCGAACTAATAATAGAGAGGACCTGAACTTATATGCTTTTTGATAAATGTCAATAGGACGACGGTTATAAAAACATAATCAGTGGCTCATGAATGAGTATAATCGAAAAGTCACGTGTCAACATAGTCACGTCGATCAAATAATGGAAAGGATTTGAGCTTGAATGTCTATTTATAAATGTTCATAAGAGAAACAAGTATAGGAAGAGAATCAATAGTTAATGCATATTTTTAGTTGACACTAGTTTGAGAACAATGTGACAAGACGATAATTAAACTTCCAGATTAAATTTGTAAGGAATCAAGATTAAGATAGTCATAGTAAAAGATCAATGATAGGTGAAAATGGAAATGGATTCAGAAATTTGGAAGTAATAATAATACGGAAATAGATTTAAGTCATTTTAAAGAACAAGACAAGAGAAAAGTCATAAAATAACTTTATAGTGCAATTAAAAATAGTGAAACTAAGGAAAAATACGTATATAATCAAAAGAGTCATGGGTTGATATATACACGTCGATCTAAAAATTGAAAGGACTTAAACTTGAATGTCTTTAGATAAATATTTATAAGACAACGATTATTGGAAGAGAACCATAAGATCATAAATGTCTACAATCGAAAAAGTCACGGGTTGGCATATTCACGTCGATCAAATAATGGTAATAATGCATTTAATAAAGTGAAATTAAGGGGAAATATGTGTACAATCAAAAGAGTCATGGGTTGACATATACACGATCAAATAATGGAGAGGATGTGGATTTGAAAGTCCATTGATAAATGTTCAAAAAAGGCAGTTATAGGAACAAAATTACAAAATTGATAGTTGGTGTAAATTGTTGTAGACACGAGTTGGAGGACATTAGAAAAAGACATTAGTTAATCCCGTAGGAAGATTAAATTTTGATAACATAACAACTATTGGAATATAACCATTTGATCATGAATGTGTACAATGGAAAAGCCACGGGCTGACATATTCACGTCAATCAAATAATAGAGAGGACGTAGATTTGAAAGTCTATTAATAAATGTTCATAAGAGGGTGGTAATAGTGCATTTAAAAATAGTGATATTAAACGGAAATATGTGTACAATCGAAAAGGTCACGGGCTGATATATACACGTCAATTAAATAATATAAAGGACGTGGATTTGAAAGTCTATTGATAAATGTTCATAGGAGGGCGGTAATTGTGCATTTAAAAATAGTGAAAGGAAAAATATGTGTACAATCGAAAGATTCATGGGTTGACATATACACGTCGAACTAATAATGGAGAAGACCTGAACTTAAATGCCGTTTGTTAAATGTCAATAGGATGACGATTATAGGAACATAATCAGTGGATCATGAATGAGTACAATCGAAAAGACACGGGTTGACAGTCACGTCGATCAAATAATGGAGAGGACTTGAGCTTGAATATCTATTCATAAATATCCATATGAGAAACGGATAAGAACCAAATCAATAGTAGATGCATATTTTTTATGGACATGAGTTTGAGAACATTATAAAAGATAATAATTAGGCCTGTAGATATATTAAATCACTAAGGAATCAGGATTGCGACAGTCATGGACTGGCAAATCAATGATATAAGCATTTGGAAATGGATTCAGAAATTTGAAAGCAGTAATAATAAGGAAATATACTCAGAAATTTAAAATTTAGATTAAAAAATAGATTTAGGTCAATTTAAAGTACAAGACAAATGAAAAAGCTTTAGATAACTTTATAGTGCATTTAAAAATAGTGAAACTAAGGAAAAATACGTGTACAATTAAAAGAGTCACATGTTGACATATACACGTTGATCTTAAAATGGAAAGAATTTGAACTAGAATGCCTTTAGATAAATGTTCATAAAACAACGATTATAGCAATAGAACCATTGGATCATGAACGTGTACAATCGAAAAGTCACGAGTTCATATATTCACGTTGATCAAATAATGGATAGGGCGTGGATTTGAAAGTTTATTGATAAATGTCCATAGAAGGACGAATATAGGAAAAGAATTACAGAATCGACCGTTGGTGCAAATTGTTTTGGACACGAGTTGGAGGACATTAGAAAAAGGAATTAGTTAATCCCGTAGGAAGATTAAATGTTTATAAGACAGTGGTTACTATAACAGAACCACTGGATCATGAATATATAAAATTAAAAAGTCACGGGTTGACATATTTACGTTGATCAAATAATGGAAATGATATGTATTTGACAGTCTATTGATAAATGTTCATAAGATGGCAGTAATAGTGCATTTAAAAATAGTGAAATTAAGGGGAAATACGTCTACAATTGAAAAGTTCATGCGCTGACATATACATGTCGATTAAATAATTGGGAGGACGTGGATTTGAAAGTCCATTGATAATGTCCATAGGATGGTGGTAATAGTGCATTTAAAAATAGAGAAATTAAGGAAAAATATGTGTACAATCGAAAGAGTCGTGGGTTGACATACACACGTTGAACAAATAATGGAGAGGACTTAAACTTGAATGCCTTTTGATAAATGAAAATAGGACGACGGTTATAGGAACATGATTAGTGATCATGAATGTGTACAACTGAAAAGTCACGGGTTGACATAGTACCGTCGATCAAATAATGGAGAGGACTTGAGCTTGAATGTCTATTCATAAATGTCCATAGGAGGAACGGTTATAGGAACTGAATTAATAGTATGTGCATATTTTTTATAGACACGAGTACGAGCACATTATGAAAAGACAATAATTAAACATGTAGGTAGATTATATCAGTAAAGAATCAAGATTAAGAGTAAAACCCGTAGGCTACAAATGGATCTTCAAAAAGAAGATTGGTGCAGATAAACAGGTTGAAACCTATAAATCTAGACTTGTAGCAAAAGGTTTACGTCTAAGACCTGGCCTGGACTGTGATAAAATCTTTTCTCCAGAGGCTATGCTTAAATCCATTCGGATCATACTTGCCATTGCTGCCTTCCATGATTATGAAATCTGGCATATGGACGTAAAGACCGCTTTTCTAAATGGAAGTTTGGAAGAGTGAGTTTATATGGATCAGCCAGAGGGCTTCATAGAGAGTGAGAGCAGCGGAAGAGTGTATTTGCCAAAATCTCAAAATGTAATAATATTATATTAATATATTTCGGAGTTGGAACATTTGTTTTGATGAGATGGTCAAAGAATTTGACTTTATCAAAAATATAGATGAACTATATATTTATAAGAAAATTGTAGCAAGAATTATGGTATTCCTCGCTTTGTATGTGGATAACATTCTCTTGATAGGAGATGAAATTCTCTTGATAGGAAATGACATTCCTAAGCTACAATCGGTCAAAAGTTTCTTATCACAGAAGAACTCCATGAAAGACCTGGATGATGCTTCCTACATTCTGAGGATCGAGATCTATCGTGATAGATCTGAGAGGATGTTGGGACTTTCACATTCCAGGTACATTGACACCATACTGAAGACATTTAGTATGAAAGATTCCAAGCGCGGTAATTTACCCGCTTGTCATGGAATCACTTCTCCAAAGTGATGTCTCCCAAGACTGATTTGGAGAGAGATCACATGAGTATTATACCCTACACTTCAGCGGTAGGATCTATAATATATGCGATGTTATGTACCAGACCGGATGTAGCTTATGCATTCAGCATGGTAAGAAGATATCAGTCAAACCCGGGGAGAAGCACTGGTTAGCAGTAAAGAACATTCTCAAGTACATGAGAAGGACTAAGGAGATGTTCTTGGTATATGGCAGTAAAGACCTCCAGATTGAAGCCTTCGTTGACTCCAGCTTTCAAAGTGACAAAGATGACTCCAAATCCATGTCGGATTATGTATTCACCCTCAATGGAGGGACAGTCTGTTAGAAGAGTTCCAAACAGGACACCGTAGCTGACTCGACAATGGAGGAAAAGTATATCGTTGCTTGTAACACCGCATAAGAAGCTGTCTGGATGAGAAAGTTCATTTCAGAACTTCAAGTGGTTCAGTCCATTGTTGACCTAATACCTTTGTATTGTGACAACAACGGGGCTATTGTTTTAGCGAACCATGGTCCCATCAAAGATCTAGACACATCTTGAGGTAGTATCACATGATCAGGGGAGCTCGTGGATTGCCAGGAGATTGAGGTGCGGAGAGAAGACACGAAGGACGACACTGCAGATCCACTCACAAATGCCATCCCTCAGACACAGTTCGAGAGGCTATTCGAGATGATAGGTCTGCGATACGCCAATACATGTCCTTAGTGCAAGTGGAAATTGTTAGGTATATATGCCTTAGATGCCATTATTGTATGGTACAGGATTGTATATTATATTTTGGGAGCTTGGGATGTATATGTATAAGACAGTCTTGCTCAATATGATAGTTTGCTATCTTGTTTGTATCCATCTTAACATGTGTATATGTTCTTTTTACATATCGTTAATACATGTTGATAGAGCCCTTAGGATGTTTGCTTGACTACCATCGTTATGATAGAAATCATACTTGTGGGAGCTGGGTAGTTTATAAGCACATCCTTGAAATTGTCCCTAGTCGTAGGATTATTGAGACTGGGCATCGATACTCCAGAGTAGACTAGTGTATATATTTCTTATCCCTGTCATGGGAGATGGTCGATCCCGCAGCCATTGGTATACGGTACTAAAGAGAGTATACATGTGCTCATTAGGTTATGAGTTACACTAGACGGACTTGCTAGGAACTGCTAGTTAGTATTATACCTATCGTCGGATAGCAATTCTCTGGTGACATAAGTACAACTTAGTCTGATGACTTGACATCACCTTTAGTTTCGAGTGTGTTCTCACTATACTTAGATTACTAACCTACCATGGCTTTAAAGAGTTGTTCAAACCGGTAGTAGTTGGGTGCAGTCCAAAGCACTTGGTGGCATTAGGTGATAGAAGGGATTCGTTTCTCCTGGTATAGGGAGTTGATATCGCGCTGTGTATGGTTGGCCGATACTACAGATCCCTAGCTAGGACAAGTGAGATTTATTGGTAGATACACTAGTAGTTTCTTAAGTTGTATTAGGTTCCACACCGACATGATTTGTCACGCTAATAAGAGTCTGACGTTTACCACCCCCTAGGCCCGATATGCGATACTCTTTGTCACGCCCCGCTTCCCAGAGTGCGCTAAGATCAGCACGTGACAGAGCCAACCATGCTACCTATGGCTAGGAAACATCCCTCCACAGTCACATCATGGCTGTCTATAAGATATCAAGAACAGTAGAAATAAATAATCTATCTAGTACATGTCCATCTGCCAGAATAAAGAGTCAAGAAATAATATGCGGAAGCAATAAAATCCAAATAATAATAACATCTGGAAAGTACGTCCTAAATACGGGCTCACATCAGGAAATGAAAGTACGGAAATAAAACTAAACTAAGCTAGTACCTAACAGGATCCTCACTGCTCGGCCTGACGACTGAAATACTCCCGATCAGCCTGCGAAAGAGATAAAGGATCCGGGCCATGAAAAACCCAGACGTCAGTGCGTCATAATATCAAACAATAAAATATAATCAGGAGGCAACAAGATATGCAGGCATGAGTATGAACAGTAATAAGGGTATAACAGTAACACGAATATAGAACAGTGAAGTGTATAAGCACACGTGACGTGCGGTGAGTAATCTGAACTAAACTACTGGGTTAATTACTCTCAAGTCTTTAAAATCAATTTAATGAACCGTTGATGTAACTCAATAGTATCCCGTGCATGCCCGGGACCACGGTCCAGATTCTCGGGGTGAAACCGAGACATGCCGCTAAGCACAAAACAGGAAACATGTACAGATGAATGATGTCAGCAGCATTATCCCAGGACTGGACTAGCCCCCAAAACTGATCAGTATAAGCGTCGAACTGTTGAGTTACAAGTCAAGTTTCATCATTGATTTCCCCTTACCCTTAAAACTGAGCATCGCTTCCGATCGTGATACCCGATTCTTATCGCACTTCTGGAGGAGTTTACAGGAAAGTTTGAGGACACGATTGAAGTTTAGCACCACTTATCATCCTCAAACCGATGGCCAGTCGGAGAGAACGATCTAAACTCTTGAAGGCATGTTGAGAGCTTGCATGTTAGACTTCAAGGGTTCATGGGAGGATCATCTACACTTGGTGGAGTTTTTGTACAATAACAGCTTTCAGGCGACTATTCAGATGGCTCCATTCGAAGCATTGTATGGGTGCAAGTGTCGTTCACCTGTTTGTTGGGACGATGTTGAAGATCGAAGATTGTTGGGACCGGATTTGATCGTGCAAACAATAGAGAAGGTTAATACTATCCGGAATCACATGAAGGTAGCGCAGGATCGACAGAAGAGTCGGGCCACCACATCGAGAAGTCCTCTAGAATTTTCTGTTGGTGATCTTGTATTCTTGAAGATATCACCGACTAGAGGAGTGATTCGTTTGGGAGTCGAGGCAAGCTTAGTCCTCGATTCGTAGGGCCTTTCGAGATTATGGAGCGTGTTGGAGAAGTGGCTTATCGATTGGCGTTACCACCATCTTTGGCGAATGTTCATGACGTGTTTCATGTATTTTAACTCCGTAAGTATGTTTGAGATGGGACGCACGTGCTAGATCATTCGGAGCTGACTGTAAGGGAGGATTTGACCTTTGAGGAACGACCGATGTCGATTGTTGATCGAAGAGAAAAGGACCTCAAGAATAAGGTTATCCCGCTCGTACTTGTTTCATGGGGGATTCGCTCGCACAGAGAATCGACTTGGGAACGAGAAAACGAGATCGACAGAAGTTTCCAGATCTCTTCCTGTAGTTTCATGTTTGTTTATCTTTTCTTGTTTTGGGGATTTCGAGGTCGAAATTCTTTTTGTAGTTGGGTATAATGTAACACCCTAGTTCATTTATACCAGTTCTATTTTGGGTATTTCTTTATTTATGGTTATTTCTTGATTTATTGTGTTTTAGATGCGAATAGTGTAATTGGCATTCATATTGCATCCGACCCGACCAGCTTGCTGGAAACCAGTTTTGATTCCTGTTTATCTTTTATCCCGGCTTGTTACGTGGATCCGTGCACTTTCATATTTTATACTGCATACTGGCATTTTATCTGGCATCTGCATTTTAATATAACATTTAAAGTCGAATAAAATATTTTAAAATTATCTAGCATGGCCTCCATGATACCCCTAACCCTGTCGTAGCATCTGCGCATCTTGTTCTCGTCCCGTTCAGGGAAACGGACTCGTTTGGATAGCTACGTGCACGCTACGTGTATCCATTCTTGGGGGTATGATTTTTCGTGACCCGGATATCCTACTTTGGTTTTGGTTGGTATGTATATTATCCGTATTTTAAAACTAGATTTTTAGATCCGACGTGGGCGTGTTTTGGACTATTTTTGTATTAGCCAAAAACTCAAAATTTACTAATATTATATTTGTAAATAATTCTAACCGTTTAAAATTTTTATTTAACTAAAAAGATTTTTAAAAAAAAATCTAATTAACAGAAACTCTCTCTGTCTCTCTCCTCTCTCTCTCTCTTTCACTATAATTATATATTTTTTTAATCTCAAAATTTTTCACAAACCCATTTTAAACTCACGTCTTGTAACAACCGAGTTCATTTATACCAATTCCAGTTCCCGTATTTATTTATCTGTGGTATTTTATTGATTTATCGTGTTTGGGTGCGAATGGTATTTTACATTTTACATTGCATTCGACCCGACCCGCTTGCTTGAACCTGTTTGATTCTTATTTATAGATTATCTTGACTTGTTGCATGGACATGTGCATCTCATGATTAGTACATACTGACATTTTACCTGGCATTGCATCTTTTACCATATAACATTTTAAGTCATGTAAAATAATTTAAAATTGCATTTCATAGCCTGCATGATACCCCTAACACCGTGGTAGCGTCCGCGCATCTTGTTCTCGTCCCGTTCAGTGAAACGGACGTGTTTGGATGGCTACGCGCACGTACGTGCATCCGTTCTTGGGGGTATGCATTTTTTTTAACTGAGCATTCATTTTGAAATTTGGAAGTCACATATATTTTTCATATTTTAAATCTGAATTTTTAGACCCGACCTGGGCGTGTTTTGGAGTAAATTTGTATTTGCCAAAATCTCAAAACGTGCTAATATTATATTAATATATTTCTAAAATATAATTATATATAACTGTTTACCTAACGAATATATATATATTCAAATAGATTTTTTTAAATCAAATCTTACAGATCTCTCTCTCTTTCTCTCTCTCTTTTATATAATATTAATTATTATAAACTTTTATTTAACCACTTCCTCTGCTACGTCTCTCTCTCTTCTCTCTCTCTCTCCCTTCCTCTCTCTCTCTCCTCTCGCGATCACTATTCCTCGTGATCCCGTCACCTCCCTTCTTCCCATACGCTTATCTCCCTTCTTTCTTTCCCCTTCTTTATATTCTGTCGCCTCCACGAGAAAAGGAAACCCTAGCCAACACCCTCGCACTGCACCTCGTCACCGCCGACCCTTCGCCGTCGCCACCACCGACTGTTCCCCTCCGAACGGCGGCCGCGACGCGGGCTGTCTAGCCTGAGGTTCGGGGCAGATGCTAATTGGTGCTATCCGTCTACCTCTCCGAAGATGCCAAGTTGATTTATGGCACCGTGTATCGAAGGTCTGAACGGATGCGGCCGATGTAGCAGACTTCGTCAGATTCCCCCTCGTTTGAGGGGTTTTTGATTGTGGGGACGCTCTTCCCTGCAGGCGCAAGCCCCTGCAGTTAATTACGCTACCGCGTCGCGGCAACAACTTTCTCCTTCTCCAGATGGTCACTTCGTGTCGTGTGTGTTTATTTTATGTTTTGTTGCCCGTGGATTGTTTACGGAGACCGAGTTATGTCGTCTCCCATAGGACGTGGACTAATCCAAATCCGTATTATCTTAGATTTGGGTTTGGGGGTTTGGTTTGAGGATACGTTAGCCATATTTGAGGCCAAGATCAACTCAAACGTTTGTTAAGGATACGTTAGTCTAACATGAGACTAAGATCAACTTAACGGGATCGTTTAGATCCGATAAAAGAGCATTTGGGCTCCATTGTTCCAGTTTAGGGACATAGTGGTCCATCTAATGTATGGCCGTCGGGACCCGTCACCTCTCTGACGACGTTGAAGGATTACAACGACAGATGTCAGAGGAGTTCAGAGATGTACCCTTGGACCCGAGTTAATTGGGGGGATCTATAGTCCAATTTGGGACTAAAGTCTGTTTGAAAGGTTTAAGGATACGTTAGCCATATTTAAGGCTAAGATCAACTTAAACGGGATCGTTTAGATCCAACAAAAGAGCGTTTGGGCTCTATCGTTCCAGTTTAGGGACATAGTGGTCCATCGCTAGTTTAAGGACATTTCGGTCCATGGGTAGTTTAAGGACATTGCGGTCCATTGTTAGTTTTAAGACATCTCGGTCAAGGTTAAGGATGTCGTAGTCCGTGGGTTTAAGGACCCCACAGTCCATTGTTAGTTTTAAGACATCTCGGTCAAGGTTAAGGACGTCGTAGTCCATGGGTTTAAGGACCCCACAGTCCATTGTTAGTTTTAAGA
The DNA here is from genome assembly GCA_030015575.1 of Agapanthus africanus. Taxonomy (NCBI): domain Eukaryota; kingdom Viridiplantae; phylum Streptophyta; class Magnoliopsida; order Asparagales; family Amaryllidaceae; genus Agapanthus; species Agapanthus africanus. The sequence goes on from CM057339.1 coordinate 308,725,376, forward strand.
CATCTCGGTCAAGGTTAAGGACGTCGTAGTCCATGGGTTTAAGGACCCCACAGTCCATTGTTAGTTTTAAGACATCTCGGTCAAGGTTAAGGACGTCGTAGTCCATGGGTTTAAGGACCCCACAGTCCATTGTTAGTTTTAAGACATCTCGGTCAAGGTTAAGGACCTCATAGTCCGTGGATTTAGGGACTCCACAGTCCGGTGTTTGGTTGCAGGGACCCGTCACCTCTTTGAAGACGTCAAGGGATTACAACGCCAGGTATCAAAGGAATGAAGAGATGTACCTTGGAACCGGAGTGGATTAAATAGCCTTTGGCCCAATTTGGGATCAAGACCAATTAATTATGTTATGAGCCCATTAGCCCAGTTAATTACGAACTGAGGACTTATGGCCAGCTTGGGCTAAGTCCAATCATGTCTGGGACATCGGCCCTCCTGTTGGTCCCTTGAAGGAGAGGCTTTGCCTCTGGCCATTTAGCCAATTGGGCCAATGCCTAGTGTTAAACACTAAATACCAATCAGTGTTGAACACTGAGAATGAGATTGATAAGTCAGTGTTTAACACTAGAAGATAGTTGGTGTCAACACCAACAACAAGGCCTTCAAATTAGTGTTAAACACTAAAACAGACCAGTGTTAAACACTGGCAACAGAAATCCCAAATTAGTGTTGAACACTAAGGTAATCAGTGTTGAACACTGCAAATAAAGTTCTTTGCTTAGTGTTGAACACTAAGGCCAAACAACGTCTTAACACTGAATTCAGGGATTCCAATTTAGCGTTAGACACTGAGGCAAGAGGGGTCACGTGGTAGCACGTGAGGGCGCCCTCCCTTCGTTTGTTCTGCTGAGGAGATCGCATCTTTTGGAGCATCACGTGTCATCACGTGACGGGTGTTTGAATGGAGTATGTTAAAGCCTCTGCCAAGGGTCACGTGGGTCACGTGAGGCACTGCCTCAAAGGGCTTTCTGTAGACCTTTTGGGGGGGGTCACGTGGTGACACGTGACCTTGCTTTTCTGTAGTCGTTTAGAAGATCTGTTAATCCCTTTCAGGAATTAAATCCCTCGTAGGGTTGAACCCTGACAATAATTTCAGAGGAATTAAATTCCTAGTTCCTTTTGAAGAGTCGAACTCTGAATTTTCTGTAGGAATTAAATTCCTCATATATGTGAAGAACTGAATAGGGTTAAACCCTAATAAAAGCTTTAAGGAATTAAACCCCCACTCTCTGTTAGAGAATTATTCTGGGGAATAAGATTAAGGGAATTAAATTCTTGTTGTTTTAACAGAACTAAGTTCTTAACTAGGGTTAAACCCTGATTCTTTTCATTCTGAAGGAATTAAATTCCCATAATACAGGGTCAAACCCTAATTTTATTTTGAAGGAATTAAATTCCTATAGTTCTGTGAGAATTAAATTCTCGTGCTTCCATTTCCTCTTTATGCTTTGGATCTGCATGGCAGGATCTCAACCCATTGAGAATTAAATTCTCAACTCAAGGGGAGATGTGCACTTTACAGATCCTCCATCAAAGAGAGAAAAAATATGTCCTTCTGTTTTATATCAGAGTTAAACTCTGTTGAGAATTAAATTCTCTTTCTTTCAAAAAGCCTTCCCTTTCTTACCTAGGGTTTTCTTTTGCAGAAGATCCAAATTCTTCCAAAGTATCAAGGTTCTCTCTCTTCTCTTCCCTCTGCATATCTCTCTTGTGTGTCTTTTGGCTCCTATTTATAGGAGAAGCAGCCGAGTCAATTAGTTTTTGATGAATCTTTCATTGAGAGATTTGATTTGTATCCATCATTCGTTTTGGATCTTTGGATTATTAGGTGAATTTTATTCACCATTGGATTTTAAATCCAGAGATTCTCCTTTGTTATTTCGGTTAGATTTTACGGGGAAATCTTCCCAAATTCGAGATTTTCCCATAGATAGATGATATTTAATCACCTTTAAATCTTTAATTCAATCGGTTGCTTTTGGAAAGATTTGAGAGGTCTTTTCTCAGAATTTAATTCTGTTAACAAATGGGCTTTGAAGTCGGTCACGTGTGGCCACGTGACCCTTGGTCACGTGTGGGCACGCGACCCCCTTGGAACGAGCCTTCTTCTTTCTTTTTGCACTCTGTCTTCTGGTTGCTGCTTAACCGTCACGTGCCATCACGTGACCCCTGGTCACATGTGAGCACGTGACCCTCGTCTGGACTCTTTTTCTTGATTTAATCAGAGAACAAGTCTGCTGCTTTTGAGTATCACGTGCCAACACGTGACCCTGGTCACGTGGGCGCATGTGACCTCTTCTGAAGCCTTTTCCTTGATTTGATCAGGGAACCGGTTTGCCTTTGAAGCCGCTTTTAATTGTCACGTGCCAACACGTGACCCAGGTCACGTGGGAGCACGTGACCCTTTCTGAAGCCCTTTTCTTTGATGTAGTCGGGAAGCCGAATTTGCCTTGCCGATGCTTTTAGATGTCACGTGCCAACACGTGACTGCTGGTCACGTGTAAGCACGTGACCCTTTCCTGAAGCCTTTTCCCCAAGCTTTTCTGATTTTAAATCAGGAAACAAATGCCCCCACAGCGTTGTTCTCACGTGTCCGCACGTGAGTGCAACGCTGTCACCTTTCGTGACCGTTGGATTTCTATAGGGATTTGGGGAGATGAAACGTTTCCATCTCCTCCTATAAATATTCATGTCCCTTCCGAAGAGCCTTCACTTTGCTCATCTCCTTCCTTCGAGAACTTTTTCTGAGAATTTAATTCTTTTCTTCCAGAGCTTAGTTCTCTGCCTTGAAACATTTTCAGAGTTTAACTCTGTTTAAAAGGACTCTTTTTCCTCAGGTAATGGTAATCGAAGCACCTTCATTTTGACAAAACTCACTGGATTTTAAATCCATATCAAGGGTTTCACAAAGAACCCATTTTTCTTCAAGTTCTTTAACCAAAATATGAGACCACTTAACCTCCAACAGTAGATCTCTTAGGGTTTAGATGATCCTTAGGGAGATGATGATGGCGGTTCAAATCCATGGAATTTAATTCCATCCAAAATGTTTCTGGGAATTTAATTCCCTTTTCTTAATAAGGAATTTAATTCCAATGAAGAACTCAGTTTCTTCACACGGAGGCTTCTTGGGGTCTCTTGACCCGAGGTTGTCCTTCTGTAATTAATGAAATAGGAGCTTTGTAATGATTCTTATGACCTTTATTTCAGGTATCATGGATGCCCATCTATATGGTCTTGACGAGATTATTTCCTATGGGAATATTCGTGCACTGGGTCGCACTCAGAACCAGCAGTTCACCGATGCTCAGTGTGCCGAGATCATGAGCCGCTTTGACGAGTACAACCATCGGCTACTCCCCCGTCGCTCTTCTCTTCTGAGGCTGATCGTGCTGGCGATCCGGGAGGCACTTCCTTTCTTTTGCACCGGCATACCGCTCAGGGCCTTGGACACTGCTGAGGATAAGGTACATTCGGTGTACCTGATGGGCTTGATCTCAAAGAAGAGGCAAGATCACCTTATTGATCTCTTGCACCAAGCCTTTCAGCAGTCAGCCATACTTGCCGCCTATCGGAGGGTGGAGGATATTCGTGAGGACCCCGACGCTTGCGATCGCGAGAGGAAGCATACTCGGGAGGTTCGAAATGTTTGGAGAATCTTGGACAAAGTTAATCTTGAGTTTCTCAACCCATGCCCCGCGTCTGAAGTCTTACCATTGTAAACGTGTCCTCTTTATTTTGTATGAACTTCTTGAAGTATGAGTGACAAGTTTTATTATGTCTTTCCCTGCTTGCATGCCTTTCTCTGGGATTTTATCGTTTTGCTACTGTTGTTGTTGATGCTTTTAATATGCAGGGTGCTACTCCATTTTTTAGTGCACGTCAAGTTTGGGGCTCACGTGTTCTGCACGTGGGGTCCTTTGATGGGGCTGTTCAAAATTTTTCCATACCATATTTTTTTAGCGCACAATATCAGATGCAGAAAAGGAGCCTTGGAAATAGTTCCATCTCCCTGATTTTCGACGCCTTTCCTCTTTTTTGGGCCTTGGAAATAGCTTCATCATGCAAGATTTTCCGTGCTCAATACTTAATGCACCTCTTTATATCTGAGGCCATAGCCTTCTTTTCCCTTCACAGAGAGATTTATTTTTCCATTTTGGTGTGATTTGTCTTGAGAAACAACCGAACGCCATGGCCTGCAATCGCCCTCATGCTCGTCAACAGCCATGGGAAGTTCCTGTCGAGGAGATGATCCCCCGCTTTGTTGCCCGATTGGTGGATCTACTCCTTACCGATGACGAATGCGACTCGGCAACGTACGAACTCTTGATCCGTAGGGGGTCCCCCCTCCCGATGGGGTCCCTCTGGCTCCGGATGATTCTCACAGCCGTGCTTGCCGACATCCTTCCTCACCCAGCGGAGATGACCCTGGCGATGCTTGATGCGGCTGAAGAGAAGCTCGAGGGTTTTCACGAGGCCTGTTTGATTACTCAGGCTTTGAAAGATCGCTCAGTTCATCTTTTGAGCGAAATAAGAGCCCGACGAGCTGTTATGTCTGCTTTTGCAGATGAACATGGTGCCAATCGATGGGGAGCGACTCCTCGCGAGAACCGTCGCTTTGATATGCTGGAGAAAGCGGAGAGAGAGATGGAGAATTTTGTTCTTTGCTTTGTTAACCCTTATGCCACTGATCCTGTGTTTGGTGACCTTTTCCCGATAGCGTAGTATATTAGTCTTTTTATTGTATGCTTTATGCTGAACTTCCATATAGGCTCGGTACTCGTATGTGTGTTTTCGCTTGTATAAATAAACTTTGTGTTCTTCTTATGGAAACTTTCTTCAATAATCAATCACTATCATCATGTCACACGCACATTAAAGCTTCGAATATTATTTCTTTATCGGACGTTCATATAATCGCGAACACATACTTGATAGGACAAACGTCGGAAATTTTCTCGTTGCTTTTCATACCGGGTGACGTGAGCGCGTTTTAGATCGATTGTTGCTGTCAAATGGAAGCCTATTTATACGGTCTTGGGTGTGTATGTCCTGTTTCCAAGGTCGTGGTCGTGAAAGTGAGCTTACGCGGCCTGATAGGGAGATACGTGGCGAACATATTGTTGTGCGAGAAAAGGGCTCGTCGTAAATTCTCGGAGAGGGAGTTGGCTTCCAAGGCGCTGGGCGAGCTTCAAGCTAATCTTACCGCCAAGGCCGACAAAGCGTATGAACTCTGGCGGGCGCTTCAAGAGTCTATCACGGAGGTGATGACTCTTGATAAAGCTGCCACGTTCACTCGTGAGAGGGTCGAGGCTCATAAAGCCACCGAGAAAGAGCTTGAAGGCCGGCTCACTTCGTATCAGGCCCAGCAGGCTCAGGCGGAGGCCCGTCTTTTGGCAATCTTAAATCATGAGGCCGTGGCCTAACAAAAGCAGGATGAGCTGACCAAGCTGCTGAATCGCCCGCCGGCTTGAAACATTTGTATCTTTTCCTTCCTTTTTGTACATACTCATGGATGAGAGTATTTTCTTTTTGTTCTTTCATGAATTGTACTTTGTATCCATTTTGGTTTACGAATAAAAGATACATTTTCTTCTCAATGGTGTGTCCCCTTTTTATTGAATGTATTCTGCGGATATTCTATCTTGATCTCTTTGCAGGACAGCGATGGCTTAGGATTCAGGGTTAAGATCTGCTTCCTAAGACTTTTGCATTTTATGAGCCACGAGGGTCTCATAAAGAGTTTTTCTCCCTACAGGTCGAGAGGATCCCATAGGTGTAAGTCCTTCTTAAGAATCGTGAAGATTCTTAAGCGGGTTTTCCCTTGAGAGTCGTAAGGATCTCACAAGAGAGTTTCTCTTCCTTACAGGTCATGAGGACTTGTAAGTGCTGGATGTGGTCACCCTTGTCTGTGTTTTGCGGAGTCAGGGGTTTCTCCAGGTATCGTAGTTTAAAGACGTCACGGTCAAGGTTAAGGACCTCATAGTCCGTGGATTTAAGGACTCCACAGTCCGATGTTAGTTTTAAGACATCACGGTCAAGGTTAAGGACCTCATAGTCCGTGGATTTAGGGACTCCAAAGTCCGATGTTAGTTTTAAGACATCACGGTCAAGGTTAAGGACCTCATAGTCCGTGGATTTAGGGACTCCACGGTCCGGTGTTTGGTTGCAGAGACTCGTCACCTCTTTGAAGACGTTGAGGAATTACAACGCCAGCTATCAAAGGAGTGAAGAGATGTACCCTTAAATCAAGGCAGAATCCGTAGGGAATCGGGGTAGTTGATCGTTAGTTTTAAGACATCGCGGTCGAGGTTAAGGACATCATAGTCCGTGGATTTTAAGGACTCCACGGTCCGGTATGTGCTCTGGATGCTTCACACGGGTTCACTGCCGTGCTTGGCGAGGACCAGGCTCCGCTCTGGGCGTTTTCCGCGGGGTCAAAGAGTGACGTTATCCGCGTTCCACGTAACCAGGAATTTTGCACTAGATGCTTCACACGGGTTCACTGCCGTGCTCGGCGAGGGCTAGGCTCTGCTCTGGATGTTTTCCACGGGGTCAAAGAGTGACGTTATCCGCGTTCCACGTAACCAGGAATTTTGCACTAGATGCGTCACACGGGTTCACTGCCGTGCTCGGCGAGGACTAGGCTCCGCTCTGGACGTTTTCCGCGGGGTCAAAGAGTGATGTTATCCGCGTTCTACGTAACCAGGAATTTTGCACTAGATGCTTCACACGGGTTCACTGCCGTACTCGGCGAGGACTAGGCTCCGCTCTGGATGCTTCACACGGGTTCACTGCCGTGCTCTGCGAGGACCAGAATCCGCTCTGGATGTTTTCCGCGGGGTCAAAGAGTGGCGTTATCCGCGTTCCATGTAACCAGGAATTTTGCACTAGATGCTTCACACGGGTTCACTGCCATGCTCGGCGAGGACTAGGCTCCGCTCTGGATGCTTCACACGGGTTCACTGTCGTGCTCTGCGAGGACCAGGATCCACTCTGGATGTTTTCCATGGGGTCAAAGAGTGACGTTATCCGCGTTCCACGTAACCCAGAATTTTGCACTAGATGCTTCACACGGGTTCACTGCCGTGCTCGGCGAGGACTAGGCTCCGCTCTGGATGCTTCACACGGGTTCACTGCCGTGCTCTGCGAGGACCAGGATCCGCTCTGGACGTTTTCCACGGGGTCAAAGAGTGACGTTATCCGCGTTCCACGTAACCAGGAATTTTGCACTAGATGCTTCACACGGGTTCACTGCCGTGCTCGGCGAGGACTAGGCTCCGCTCTGGATGTTTTCCGTGGGGTCAAAGAGTGGCGTTATCCGCGTTCCACGTAACCAGGAATTTTGCACTAGATGCTTCACACGGGTTCACTGCCGTGCTCGGCGAGGACTAGGCTCCGCTCTGGATGTTTTCCGCGGGGTCAAAGAGTGACGTTATCCGCGTTCCACGTAACCAGGAATTTTTCACTAGATGCTTCACACGGGTTCACTGCAGTGCTCGGCTAGGACTAGGCTCCGCTCTGGACGTTTTCCCCGGGGTCAAAGAGTGACGTTATCCGCGTTCCATGTAACCAGGAATTTTGCACTAGATGCTTCACACGGGTTCACTGCCGTGCTCGGCGAGGACTAGGCTCCGCTCTGGATGCTTCACACGGGTTCACTGCCGTGCTTTGCGAGGACCAGGATCCGCTCTGGACGTTTTCCACGGGGTCAAAGAGTGACGTTATCCGCGTTCCACGTAACCAGGAATTTTGCACTAGATGCTTCACACGGGTTCACTGCCGTGTTCGGCGAGGACTAGGCTCCGCTCTGGATGCTTCACACGGGTTCACTGCCGTGCTCTGCGAGGACCAGGATCCGCTCTGTACGTTTTCCACGGGGTCAAAGAGTGACGTTATCCGCGTTCCACGTAACCAGGAATTTTGCTGATTATATCCGTATTTCACGGGATGGAGGTTTGACTGTTGGCGATACGTATACCACCGAGCCATGGAACTGGAAGTTGCCGCTGTTCCGCTTAGCTTGAAGTTGTGTCCGTCGTTACGAGACGAGTGTTGGGATGATCTCTAGGTCGCTTGTGGCCCGTCGAGATTTAGCTTCCTTCTTTGGTGAAACCTAGGGGGAGGTATGTTCCCTTTTTTGTTTACGCCCTTGGATTGTGTACAGGGTGTGATGGAACATCACCTGTAGGGCATAAATTTTATTTTTATTTTTTTTCTTTTTCCGCGACGCTTTATCGTTTCAGCTTTTATATCGCGAAAGTCGCGATTGCCCCATCATTTCGGCTATTTTTCGCGGTGCCCAATCATTTCGGCTATTTATTTATTTTCTACTCGCTGCTTTTTATTGTGAGTTGCCCCATCATTTCGGCTATTTTTCATGCATACATTTTTACTTGCCGCTTTTTATTGCAAGTTGCCCCATCATTTCGGCTATTTCGTAGGCATGTGTGGCTTGCTAGCTTTTTCGCCGCAAGCTTGGATTTTGGACACCGATTTCGGCATCAGCACCGCTACAACTGGGATGTTGCCAGGAGCGAATCATCATTTGCCTCTGTCGATGTTGAACAAAGGGGGCTTAGTAAACAGGGTTAAGGGTCCTTTCGACCAAGGCTTTTGACTTCATGAGCCGTAAGGGTCTCACCAAGGTATTTCTCCCTACAAGTCGTGAGGATCTCGTAGGTGTATTTTTTTCCCTAGGGATCGTGAGGATTCCTAAGTGTATGTTCCTCTGCAAGTCGTAAGGATCCTACAAGAGGGTTTTCTCCTTATGGGTCGAGAGGACCTACAAGGGTTGGACATATCCCTAGTCACGGGTGGGACTTTGCTGGGGAAATATTTATTCGTGCCCGTGGATTGTATACAAGGGTCAGTATTGAGCCTCTTGTAGGGCAATATCGAAGGTTGTGGGGGATTTACTTAAGAACAGGTTTAGGTTTCTGTAACTTAAGACTTTCAAATCTCATGAGCCGTGAGGGTCCCATAAGAGAATTCTCCTTACGAGTCGTGAGGATCTTGCAAGTGTATTTTCTCCTTAGGAATCGTGGGGATCCCTAAGTGTGTTGCTCCTTTGTGAGTCGTAAGGATCTCACGCGGGTGGTTTCTCCTTACAAGGTCGAGAGGACCCTATAAGTGTCATTAACGAGGTTGCGCCCTTTCGGGTTTTCACAAACACTCGCCGGTAGTCCTGCTGTTTTTACTCACGGAGCCCTTTCGGGTTTTCATCCGTGCCCATTTTGCTTATGGACATACCGTTTTCTTATCATTTTTTTAAATATATTTTTCTTTTTCTTCTTTTTTTTATTCATCTCGTCAGCCTAAGGATGCTGCGGTAGTAGTTTAGGGACGTTTCGGTCCGTCGTTAGTTTAAGGACATTTCAGTCCGTCGTTAGTTTAAGGACGTTTCGGTCCATCGATAGTTTAGGGACGTTTCTGTCCGTCGATAGTTTAAGGACGTTTCGGTCCGTCGTTAGTTTAAAGGACATTTCGGTCCGTTATTAGTTTAAGGACATTTCGGTCGGTTATTAGTTTAAGGACATTTCGGTCCGTCGTCAGGAGGAAGGTCGGCTGCTGCTTATAAGGTCTGAGCTTAGGAAGATAGCGAGCGGACATAGTCGTCGTCATCTATCATTGACCCAGGCTGTGGCTCATTAAGCATAGTATTTCTTTAAGAAGCTGCCGTTTATTGGCCTGAAAGGCCTCCTACCGTGCATGTCCATGAGTAGATAGGCTCCACCCTGGTAGACCTTGTCTATAATGTACGGGCCTTCGTAGTTCGGCTCAAATTTTCCCCGCTTGGCACGATTGTGGATCATAGGTCTTTTGACTACGAGTACGAGTTCGCCTTGGCGGAATGTCCTCGTCCTGGTCAATCTTTCGTATGAGCGCGTCATCTTTGCTTTGTAGGCCTCTAGATTTTGTTGCGCTATGAGCCGGGTTTCATCGAGGGCATCAAGCTCCTCGAGCCGAAGGTGAGCATTTTCTTCGTCCGTCAGCTCGTAGTGGACCGCCACTCGTAGAGAGGGTAGCTCTATCTCGAGGGGGAGCACTGCTTCCGTCCCAAATACCAACGCGTACGGCGTTGTGTTCGTGGCCGTCTTGAATGTAGTTCGATTGGCCCAAAGGGCCTCTTGCAGCCTCTCGTGCCAGTCTTTCTTATTTCGGGACACCGTCTTTTTTATGATCTTTGTCAAGGTCTTATTGAAGGCCTCGGCCAGACCGTTAGCTCGTGGATTGTAAACTGAAGAATATCTCCATTCTATATTGTGCTGCTGCGCGAAGCGGCTAATCTTATGGCTTCTGTAGGCTGGCCCATTATCGGAGATAATCCGCCGTGGGGTTCCAAACCGATAGATGACGTGCGTCTTGAAGAAGTGGAGGATATTCTCCGTCTTCACTTCCCTCAGCGGTACTGCTTCTGCCCATTTGGAGAAGTAATCAGTTGTCGCCAGGATAAAACGATGTCCCCGGGACGATGCTGGCTCGATGGGGCCGACTATGTCAATCCCCCATATTTCGAATGGCCAGCTAGCCACCGTTGGGTGTAGTGGATTCGGATGTTGGTGGATAAAGTCTCCATGAATCTGGCACGAGTGGCATTGCTTCGCATACTCGAGGCAGTCTTGGACCATCGTGGGCCAATAATAACCCATTCGTTTGATCTTCAATTTCATTTTCGGGCCTGCTTGGTGAGAACCGCAGAGTCCGTCGTGAACTTCCTGAACGACTCTTTCTGCTTCGTCAGGTCCTAAGCATCTCAGCCACAGAGAATCAAACGACCTCTTGTATAGAGTGTCGTTGACAAAAGCGAAAAATAGAGCTCGTTTCATGAGCTGATGTCTTGAGGACACTTCTTCGGGCATTCGGTGGGACTTAAAGTAGTCTATGAAGACTTCCCTCCAGTCCTCAGCCTTCTCATGGTCTTTTATTTGTAGAGTCGTCTGCTCAGTCTCCCCCTTTTCTTCGTATAATTCCGGAGATATTTCTGCTGGGGCGAGCACTCGACGGCTTTGTACCACGATTCTGACGTCATCGAGGTTCTCGTCAGCCAGCTCTTTAGCGAGTTTAGCTAACGCGTCTGCTTTGCTATTTTCCGCACGTGGTATACTTTCCAAAGTGTAGGAGGGAATTTGGGTCAATAGTTGTTGCACCTTTTCGCCGTATTTCACCAACTCCGGTTTGCACGTTTGGTAGTCACCATTTACTCGACTAACAACCAATTGAGAATCCCCGTATATATAGAGGTCTTCAATTCCCATGTTAATGGCGATCTCGAGGCCCGCTATCAAAGCTTCGTATTCATCTTCATTGTTCGTCCTCGATTCCGTTAGGGAGAAAGCAAAGCGCATTATCCCTCCTTGTGGGGTTACGAAGATGAGGCCTACTCCCGATTTGATTATGGGGGTACATTGTTTGCGCTTTTTCATAGAAGATGCCCCGTCAAAATAGAGTTCCCATCGGGTATCACTGTAGCCGATCGCGTCGAATGCATGTTCGTTCGGCAAATCGCAGTTCAGAGGAGAACCGACAGGTACTGGATGCTCAGCGAGGAAGTCGGCAATGGCCTGGCCTTTCACTGCCTTAAGAGGTCGATACGTTATTGAGAACTCCATCAGGAGTAGAGCCCATTTAGCGAGTCGACCCGTCAGTATAGCCTTTGACATCAAATATTTAAGAGGGTCCGCCTTCGAGATGAAACGGACTTCGTGCGCCAACGCATAGTGCCTGAGTTTTGTTATCGCGAAGATTAACGCCAAGCAGTGTTTTTCAATGGGAGAGTAGTTGTTTTCTGCCCCCAGCGGAACTCGACTTAAGTAGTAGAGTGCTCTCTCTTTCCCTTGATCGTTCTCTTGTGCCCATAATGCGCCTAAGGAACCTTCGAGGGCGGTTGTATAAAGAATGAGGGGTTTTCCCTTGACCGGCGCAGCCAACACCGGAGGGTTCTACAGGTACTGCTTGATCTCGTCTAGTGCACCTTGGCATTTGTGATCCCAAACGAATGGAGTTCCCTTCTTCATCAGGTGGCTGTAAGGACGGCATTTGCCTGAAAGATTGGCGATAAATCGCCGGATGTATGCGAGCTTCCCTTGGAGAGACCGCAACTGTTTGAGGGTTCTTGGCGGAGGCATTTCCATGATCGCCTTGATCTTAGATGGATCTATTTCGATACCTCGATGTCGGATGATGAATCCCAGGAATTTACCCGAGGAGACTCCAAACGCGCATTTGAGGGGATTCATCTTCAAATTATATTGCCGAAGGCGTTGAAATACGGTCTCCAGATGCTTTAAATGCTCTTCGTATGACATGCTCTTTACTACAAGGTCATCGATATGGCACTCGACGATGTCATGTATGAGGTCGTCGAAGATTTTTGTCATGGCCCTTTGATAGGTAGCGCCGGCGTTCTTTAGACCAAAGGGCATAACCTTGTAGCAGAATATACCCAAAGGGGTCCGGAAAGCGGTGTGCTTCTGGTCTTCGGGATGCATCTTTATCTGATTGTATCCTGATGAACCGTCCATAAAAGAGAAAACCTCATGAGTGGACGTGTTATCTATCATTAGCTCGGTTACCGGTACTGGGAAATCGTCCTTTGGACAGGCTTTATTGAGATCCCTGAAATCCACGCATATGCGTACCGTCCCATTCTTCTTCATTACCGGGACGATATTGGCGATCCAGTCGGGATACTGGACTTCTTGGATAAATCTAGAATCGATCAGCTTCTTGACTTCGGCGTTGATGCTCATTTCAAGCTCGAGTCGCATCCTTCTTGGCGCCTACTTGACTGGCTTGATATCTGGGGATATTGCTAACTTATGCACAGCAATCTCTGGATCTAATCCTGGCATCTCGGAGTAGTTCCACGCGAAGCAGTCTTTATGCCGTAGAAGCACGTTCTTTAACGCAGTCACCTTTTCTTCAGATAGCAGCTCGCTGACAAATGTCGGTCGCGGGTCATCTGCCGATCCCAACTCAATCTTCTTGAGGTTATCTGCAGTAGTATGTATGCCGTCTTCCAGTTCCTTTGGAGCTGGTGGAAATTCTGAGACCACTTCATCATCGCTGTTCTCAAAGCACCAGGGAAGGTCATCCATGTTCTCGGGCTCTTCTTTTAATATCGTAATCGTATAACAGGTGCGAATCCGCTTCCAGGACTGAGGTGGATCTGGTTCTGCTTTTTGCGGCTTTGGGTTCGTGCTTTTGTGGCGGCGTTACCCTCCAGCCGTCGGATAAAGCGAATCTGCCCTGTTGGTACTGGTCCTCGACCAAGTTCTTGAAGGTGAAGCAGTCTTCGATAGGATGTCCTATGGCTTGGTGATAAGAGCAATAGCTCAGATGAGAAGCCCTGTTAGCTTGCTCAGGGTACTTAGACTCTGGAAGCGCGATCATTTGATGTTTTATAGCGAGCTCGAGTAACTTCTCCGTCTTGTCTCGGGGGAAAGAATACGCTCGACTCATCTTCTTCACGAGGGAAAAATCCGAGCCGCGCAATGCCCGATCACGTAACTCTCTAATCCTGCGTCGTTGTTGTCGGCTCCTCTTTCCGCTTCTTGATTTATTTCCGTCTCTGCGTCGGGCCTTTCGTACAACGGGTTGACAAGGATGAGCATCTTTGTCTTTTGCAGCCTGTTGAAATAGACGTTGCGTCCTGGCCTTCTCGTAGATAGCCATTTCGCGACTATGGTCGTCTTGAGCTTTTTGACCCGCTTTCCTGATAAGCTTGTCCATTCGTTCTTCAAATGACGGACTCGGCACTTCGCTCACGGGATCTAGTTTTGATGAGGGGTTGGCATTTCCTGACAGGGTGTCCTCTTCTTCATCAAAGGTATATATGGCGTAGCTACTGTGCGCCCGTTCCCGTTTTCCGGCTCTCACGTATCCAAGCCCAAGTGTTTCCATTTTCCCGTTGGGCAATTTGCGTTGAGTCCCAGGGACATCCCAAATCCTGTTGTAGAACCGAGCTTGTCGAACAGTCTGTTTTAAGGGTACTCCTTGGCGCTTCAATAGCCTCTTTAGTCCATTTGTGTAATATCTGGGCAAACGGATGGGTTGGAGCCTGTCGAGTGTAGCATCCGCGCCATGCCAGATCTCTTTCTCTATTTTCGACTCTGAGGATCGGTAGAATAGGATTACCTTCTCACCCCTTTGCCTGGGAGGGACGTAAAACGTTTGCAGGTCCTGCACCTCGTAAACTTGAAGTGTGTCGAGCTCCTTGTAGTGTTCTCGCGGCACCATGGTGATTTGCAAACTCTGATCATCGCTAGGGGGTGCTTGTATTGACGGCCGATTAGAGAACACGGCATTAACCTCATCTTCCGAGTCACTTCCGAAGACCAACATGGGGGCGGACGTCCCCGGGTTGTTGCGTTGAGATGGCCCAGCATAAACTATCTCTTCCTCTTCTTCGGTATCGCTCCCGAAAACAGGGATGGTGGCGGCGGCTTTATTCTCCGACTTGCGACACCTTTCTGTATCCTCGAAATCTGGCAAAAAGTACTTCGCATCTTCGTATTTGCGGACTTCGTTCACGGAAAATGGGTTCAACTCACCTGTTACGGTATACTCGAAACCATCCTTAAAGTACTTCATACGCTGATGTTGTGTAGAAGGGATGATGTTGTACTCGTGTAGCCAAGGACGACCGAGCAAGGCGTTGTAGTAGGTCTTGGCGTCAATGACATGGAATTTGATGTCTGTGACGAGGAGTCCAAAGCGTAATGTTAGTATCACAGATCCGAGAGTCCGTGACGATTGTGAATCGAAGCCGGAGATGGTAATTTTGTCACGAGCGAGGTGTTGCACACTTATGCAGATTTCCTTTAACACCCGAATGTTAAGGAGATTGACGGAGGATCCATTATCCACTGGGATCTTGCCTATCTTGATATCATGGCAGTATCCAGAGACATATAGGGGACGGTTGTGGTCGCACGTCCCGAGAAGGAGGTCCTCATCACCGAAAGTGATGTCGGCCGTATGCACTTCCTCCAGTTCATCCTTCATCCCTTTAGTGGCGAGGACGGCTTGGAATTGCTCAGGTTGTTGTAACGCCTTAATCAGTGACTCTCGCGCTTCTTTCGATAATAGGAGGGCATCGAGAATGCTAAGCTGAGAAGGTAGCTTCCTTAGGTGTGTTAGGATGTTGTAGTCCACCTTACCCTTCCTGGGAGGGTCTTTGGCGGCCAGCTCTTTCATGACTTGGTCATCTAAAGTGACATCTTCAGTGACCTTTTCCTTTCCCTTATCTTTTCTACTCGCGGGCCCGAGATTCTTTTCTGGGAGTGTGCCATTGCGCGGCTGAATGTTCTCGCGGGCCTCCGATTTCTCCTTTTCCCCTAAAACGGATTCTTTAAAGAGAGGGCCCAGAGCCATTTCTTCATCAGAGTCGCTCCCAAAGGTGAGAACTTGTGGCCCTCCGGCGTTAACCATATAACAGCTGCCAATAGTTCTGTTGTGCCTGTCGGCAGTACTCCTTCATTCCCGACGAGTCTTGCGTTTCATGCGCTTAAAATGTTGCCGATGAGCAATATATCCTTGCCACCATATCTTAAAGGCGTCGCACTCCTCCGTGGGGTGTGAAATTTTTCGATGATATGCGCAATAATCAGGGTGCCTCTCCGCCCCATTGAGCGTGTTTTCCTCCGAGGGTGGTAGCTTCATTCCCATTGACATGGCTTTGGTAAACCTTTTCCTCGTCTTGAATATCTTCTTGTCTGTCTCGGATGCCTTTCGATCTGGTGGGAGTACTTCAGCTCTTTCGTTCAATCGCCTGCATTTGGCTCCTTCCGATGCGGCCATCTCACGCTCCTGATCTGCTATACTCTTTAGACGAATCTCATCTAGAAAGGCGCTGATCATTTCATCTGTTGGCCACACACGCTCTGGTTCAGGCTCTGTTCCCAGTTTCTTAGTGCCAGGAGTTTTCTCATCGTCGGTAAACGAGTGGGAGATTACGTTACAACTCACCACATATCCCTCGGATTCATCCAACGAACTTTCTCTATCATCTCCCTCTTGAAAGATGTGGCTGAGGAACTCTTGCAGCGTGACAGGAGTTCGCGCCTTTTGATTGTACTCTTCCAGCGCGTCGATTTGCTTCTGCAAGTTCGTGTGCTCGTCTTCAGGCTTCACGGGCTTCTTGGATTTCTTCTTCTTTTTCTTCGAAGATTTTGACGGTCGGGCGTGAGTATTCGGGCCATTATCACGAGTCTTCGTAGTTGGGCACGGCTTCAACATCCCTTCGATAATTTGAGGTTCAAGCGGGTCCTTCCATTCGATCGCAGGGCACGCATGAAGGTCCCTCAGCATTCTTTTGGTTTTAGTTGACAGCACGACCTCCCATGGAGCTTCTTCAATAAAGGAACAGGTTGCCCCCGGTGTATCTGCTTTCTTAGGAGTATGCGGCTGTGGTGGGTTCACCTTCCACTTTTCGGACAGTGCAAACTTCCTCTGGAGGTATTGATCTTCAATCCATCCCTTGAAGACGAAGCAATCCTTAATCGGATGACTTACCGTTTGATGGTAAGGGCAATAGTTAGGGTTATTCACCTCAGCGGGTTGTGGCGGTTGCCTTGGATTTGGTAGGTTTATAAGTCTGTTGCGTACTGCCAGCTCGAATAACCGTTTCATCTTGTCTCGTGGAAACGAGTAGGGACGCTTCATCTTCTCATTATAATACCGGCGTCTTTCTTCCAATTGATCTGCCAGCTTCGGGGTGTTAGGTTGCTGCTGGGCATTCGCGACGAAGATTGCCTTTCCTTTACCCTTGTCATTCCGAGGTTCTGGCTTCGGGGGAGACGGTCTATGACCCATTTGGTCCATCTGAGCCAACTTGTCGATTAAAGCCTGGAATGTGGTTGGCTTAAAGAACATCATAAACTGGGAGATAGTTGCGTGAGGGTATAGGGTTCCCACGAACATGCCCACCGCAGGCGCTTCCTCAATGCGTTGCTCGCATTTTGACCACAAATTCAACCATCGTATAGCATACTGGACCCAAGTTTCGCCTGGTTTTATCCTGGCGTTAATCAGTGCCGTTATTGGAGTGCGTTCGCTGACGCTTGCGAATCGCTGAGTGAATAGCAGCTCCATTTCAGCGAACGTCTTGATAGAATCGTTCGGGAGTTCCGAATACCATTCGAACGCTGTTTCTAATAAGCTGCCCACGAACTGGCGAAGCAACAGTTTATCATCTCCGCCGGTGTTACCGCAAAGGGCCCTGAACTGGGCGACATGTTGGTGGGGATTGCCGGTCTCCTTGTAAACATGGAACTTGGGAATTGTGTAACCCGGCGGGTACTTGATTTGATCGTACCAGCTTGGATATGGCCGCCCCGTTTTTACGACTTGACCATCTGCCTCAGTCGCATGATGAACCCGGATTTGCTGGGCTATATAGTCGACCAAGTCAGCCTTAGAGATTGTCTCCTCCTTGGCCGTTGAGAGGGCCGGTGATGGATTTGACGTTTCTCCCGTGTCGTCTTCAAGGACGATCGGGGGATCCTCAGCGGGTGGGTCTTGTCGGATCATCATTCCTATCATATCTTGGAAGAGGAGGCCCATACGCTGTATGTTGGCTGCTTGTTCAGCAGCCTCTTTGTCCTTCTTCTCCAATATTCGGCGAAGGAATTCGGCGTCGGTTTCTTCCTCCTGGCGTTCGTCCGAAGATGTTTCTGGGTTTTCTTTTGGCCCGGTAAGTGCGGCCATAGCATTCATCATTTCCTGGAGCTTTTGTTGTTGCTCCTGAGCTTTGGTCACCGACCGTGTGAGCGGTCTATGACCTGTAGACGCACGGCTGTCTTCTTTTCCTGACGCCATGTATACGGTGTGGACCATCATGCCCCTAGACTTAGGGCGTCTGGGCTCAGTTCTTTTAGCTGTCGTTGCAGGCTGGGGAATCTTCTCTTGCTTCCTCCTTTTATGAGCAGTGGAGGTTGAGGGGGCCGTTGAGGTGGGCGTCCAGACAACCTTTCGTGGTTTAGCCTGGTGACCGGCTTCCGATTGATTTTTCAGGTTCTTGTGCTGGCGGGAGAAGTTTGGATCGATCATCGAATCTCGGGCCTGCCGCCAAACCTTATAAATTTTGGAAGACAGCCGTTGAGGGGATCGGGGCTGTTCTGACTTTATTTCCGCAACCTTTTTTAGTGGGGGAGGAGACCTCTTTAGCACCGCAGTAGGAGAATTCCTTCGCACCTTATTTAGCATCTCGAAGCTGTTCCCGGTTGGAACAGCAGCGTTAACTTCTGCCGTCGGGGCTGATGGAGTTAGCCCAGAGGGGGAGTTGCCCCCAGCCTTCCTTACTCGGCGCCAATGCTGATGTAATACCCGGTTCTTTTTATACGTCTAAATCCATATTTCTCTGTAAACTATAAGTTTGTCATTTTTCATTCGATTATTTAAAGAAACTTTATTAAGCCCATTTTTGTTCAATAAAAGATCCCAAGCCATTTTTTCCCCCACTCTTTTTCTAAAAAGCCGGCCATTCATTTTAACCCTTTAACCCTTTATTAATTTCTTTCAGCCGGCCCATTCCATTCTCTTACCAAATTTTAAATTCTTTTCTCCTTACCCTTGGCCCGGCCCGCTTCGTTTCTTCCCTCCAATTTCCTTATATTTTCTGCAGCCCAGCCCGTACCCTTTTCTTAATTATTCCTTGTTTTTTTTTCCCTTCGCCAGCCCAGCCCACTCCATTAAATTCCCTACTTAAAATTTCCTTTTCTCTTCAATTATTCCCTCAGCCCAACCCCGAGCCCACCTCCTCAGCCCGGCTTCATTCCTTACTTTATTTTTATCTATTTAATTTCCTCCAATTTCCAGCCCACTCTCCCTGGCCCGTATCATAAAATTTTTCCATTTAAAATCGAATTTTCCAGCCTGGCCCGGCCCACTTTTCCTCACCCGCGCCACTTCGAACCCGACCCGACACGATTCCTGTTCATCTCCTTTAAAATCCCAACGGTCACTCCCCTTCACCCGCGCGCGATCCGCCTTCGTCGCCGCGCTTCTCGCCTCCGCCTCCGCCGACGTTCGCGCGCACGTTACACCCCACGACGTGCGCCCTCCACCTCTCTCCTCTACCCACTACTCCCCTCCCTCGCTCGCTCTCACTCCCTCCTCAAACTCCCTGCAACCATTTTTCCCACCGTCGACGACGACGACGAGAACGACACCGTAACTACCTCGTCGACTCCCTCACTCTCTTCTCCCCATCAACGGAGCTCTCTCCCCAACTTCTCCAGCCACGCAACACCCAAACCCACGAGCTCCCTCTTCTTTCCCCTTCACTGCACCCAATCTCGGCCGACCCCCTTGCACTCGCCACCACCACCATTACCTCGTCGGCAACCAAGCCCCACCGACCCTCAGCACCACCCTCATCTCTCCAGACCTGACCCCCACTGCCCCTCTTCTCTCTCTCGCTCACTGCTCCTCCCCCAGCTTTCTCTCTCTAACTCTGTTACTCTCTCTCTCTCTCACTCGATTTCTCTCTGCCACTCTCTCTCTTCCTCACTCTCTCTTTGATCTCACAGCCACTCTCTCTCATTATTCTCTCTCTCTCTCTCTCTATACTCTCTCTCTACTCATCATAGTCACTCTCACTACCCCCACTCACCTTCCCGCACCCGAGCTCCCCTTGCGGCAACCACCTCAAACCACCATTACCGCCGGCGCCTCTATCGTCGACGACCTCACCCCGATCCCTCTCACCTTCTCCCACCATAGAAACCCACTGAGCTTTCTCCTCCGTCTCACGGGCTCTGTCGCTATCACCTCACTGCAGCTACCGAGACGGCAACCTCTGCCTGCCTCACCACCATTGACGACCCTCTGCAATCCACGACCCCTTGCCGTCGAGACCACCAGCGACCTACCTCCTCTGAAGCTCCAGCACCGAGCTACTACATCGAGGAGCCGAGCTCAAGCCCCAATCCAACTCAAGCAAGCTAAGCCCTCGGTCATTTCATCGAGCACTTGTTGCAACCATCCCCGACAACGAGACCCACCACGATGAGCCGAAGCAACAGCCAGCCTTGCCTGCACACCTTGTCGCCGTCGGTTCGTTGTCACCGACGTCTCCGCGCCTCAACGCCTTCCATCGCCTGCCCGAGCTCACCCGCTGCTGTCGTCGTGCCAGTTCGTCGCGCGCCCGTACTGTATCTTGCTGCCGTGCACCTCCAGGCAAGTTTTTACTTGCTTACATGCTATATACTTATGATACAAATGTTTATTACATTGATATTAAAGTTGCAAGATTAGTTAAATTATGTGTCGTAACTGTTCGATGCTTGTCCTCTTAGGAAATCATTATCAATTTTGGCGGAACCAAATAGTTTTACTTGGCCCGTATGGCTTTGAACTTAGTGTATGAATTTCGTTGGATAATTTGATCGTTAACGACTAAAACAACTGCCCCCAAGTTTAACCGTAAAACTGTAATTCTGTTGCACCTGAAAACCGTTAAATTCACCATAAATCATATACAAATTAGAATGGTGCGTTCGAGGGCTCAGATCGAAGCCAACTCGACGAACTATAACCCTATACCAGTTACCAGACATTTCTGTATTTAAACTGTGATGATATTCGGATCGGAGTGCTACTCTGGACTGCAGTCCAGAGCGACTCTAGTCATTGCTTGCTGTTCCGTATAGGATTTCCTTAACTCTTAGGTTGCGGAACTCCGCTGCTTATTGTAGGTAACTCTGTTAGCTAGACAACACAATTAGTTTCATCCTGTTTCGTTATCATTTAATATTTAATCTGTAATTTAGAAGATCCGGACACATAACAGTCCCAGCAGAATCAGAATTGACATGTTAATAGTAAACAGTGTATATCTCCTGACGTACAGACGCGATTGAAGATCCGTCTGTTGCGTTGAAAACCTTACTGAAAACCCTAGAATTCATCCAACTGTAGCGTCGCTAAAATCTGATCCTAACTGGGATCAAAATGCGTTGCGAAACGGACTTCTGATTCAGAAATTGGATTTCCAGCCGTGAGCGCTTAAAATGAAATGGTTATAACTATTGATCCTGGAACCCGATTGGCTTGAAACAAAACTCTAAGGATAGATAACTGAACATATTAATTACTACCTGTTCATTGTTTCGCTAAATTATATACGTACGTTTCATGATAAATCATGCAAGTGAAAGAATGCTGTTTCATAACTTCCTCATCACGTTTATATACTTGTTCACGCATCATATCATACCCATATCATCGTATTGATAACCTAGTGGCATCGTGCATTTACCCAGTGTTAGATTTTAGTGGTGATTGTGGCAAGTACGTCAGTGTTCGTGTATCCGTGATTAAGTGAAAGTGATACGTACTTATGCACAATCAGTGTCCCTTTTATTCTATTGCATTGTCGACGTCTGTGGGATGCGTATACGTGTGACTATAAGTGGTATGGGGCACTTATGGAAGCGCTTGTACGGATGTCACAGATAAGGCATCCGACACTGCCATTTATCTTAGGTATTAGTCGGGACGTGCTTGATGGAGGTCCTGCCTCCAGTTCTCGCGCAGACTTGTCACGGATCGATTAGTATTTAGGGTGATGGTTAGCGTTTGATGTAGACCACGGGGTGTGGGGTAGTTTAAGTGTGAGTTCAACAGAATCTCGGGAGTCCCATGCCGGCTTATATATTTAGGGAGTTATATGGAGATTTACAGGGTACGTGATATATACACCGTGACATTCTTGATACATGTTGGGCCCGTGGTCCCTTGCCCTTGGGTTCTACCCTTGGGTGGAGGACACTCGCGAGTGGTTGACTCTCACACTTGGACTGACGATAGGCTTAGTGACCTGTACAGTGAGACTTAGAGACTGATAGGGATACTGACATTTTATTCATGATATACTGTGTGACATACGTGACCTGTCGTTATACAGCTTTACTGTTCCGCCGCATTGGTTACTGCACATGCGTATTCATGATGTCATTTATTTACTGCTTCACATACCTATTATTACTGTTAGAACTGTCACTTGATTTCATGCATATTTTATTGCTATTGTGTCGCTCTGACGACCTGAGTATGCATGCTCAGTGTGAGGAGAAGCTTTAGCTTGGATCAGAACTAGACGTGCATTACAGACCTTCTGACTTGCTACTCCGAGTTACTTCCGTTTGTTCTACTTCAGGTCAGTATTTATATTGTTTCTTTCAGTTACTGCATTTCTCATTACCTGCGCATCGTTTACTGTTTACCATGATAAACTAGAAGCCGAAGTGTGACTACGGCAGGACATTTCCTTGACCGTAGGAGCATGGCTGGCCTTGTCCATCCCTCGTATTCCGTATTTTGGGAAGCGGGGCGTGACATGGTTTAGTTGGTATCAGAGCCCAGGTTTCGCATCGATTGGGATTGCAGTTTCCCGTGTAGGGTTTGGCAATCTAAGACATCACTCGGTCTAGATTGTAAACTTGTCATTCCTGATCCATATTCATATCGTGTGTTCAGCTATCTATTCGCTATGGTTTCGGGTGACTTGACAAGGTTACATGGTTGCAATTGCACTACCGTACCCTATTCAAGTGACTTAAAGCCATACAGTTGATTCCTCTCTTGTAATGAATTCATCACCTCTGATATTCTTGGATCTTCGTCCTATCCATATCATATTCTGATTCGTTTAGCTTGTGACTTATATCATTCTCAATATTGTTGTCTCAGGATCATGTCTTTCAACGACTCTTCGTCTATACCCACTCCTCAGAATCAGACTGTTGAGATCCTTAGTGTACTGCAAGGTTTAAAGGAAACCCAGGGGCGAACAAACGAATTATTAGCTGAAGGGCTGAGAAGACAGGTGAGCCAGACCCCAGCGGGAGTCTCCTATCATAAAGGGATCCCTATTAGACGAGGAAAAGAGAAGAAGATGAAGCGTCAACAGAAGCATCAGAAGAACCCTTACTGTGGATATTGTAAGAGGCCAGGACATCTTCAGAAGGATTGTCGCCGTACCCAAAGGAAATGTTTGATATGTGGTTCCGACAAACATCTCATCAACGGTTGTCCAGAAAGGAAAGAACTACAAGGAGGAAATTCATCCACACTCCCCACTTCTGCCAAGTGAGTATTACCGCGTAGTTCGAACTTCGACGATGAGGCGGACCTAACGCAGGATTCAACTCACGCGACGAGAATGCAACGTTATAGTAGTCGAAGAAGGATTTTCATGTTATCTACTTTCAGTGATAAAGTTGTCATCTTTTTATGAATATTTCGTTCCATTTGAAATCTTGTATCCGTTGAACTTTTAGTTGAATGCAATAAAATTTGAATCGTAATATATGTATCATTCTCTTGCCATTTCCCTTGTTCATACTATTCAGTAGCATAACATTTTAATCTTGATTTTTCAATTCCTGCCATCGCATGTCTTTCCATACTTTGCACACTTAGTCATTTTCCTTATTCATTCCATTGTCTAATCATGACTTTTTCTTTCAGACCATGGCCCACCCTGGAGCAGCGCCGCATCTAGATGAGGATACACAGTCATGCGTTTCCTTAGATCACACACTGACGAGTTCTGATGATGAGGTCAACGGTCCCCAGGTCAACTTTGAAAACAATGATTCAGAGGACGAAGGAGCAGCCGCCCCAGAGTTTAACATGATAGCTGATTCCGACGAAGAAGAAGGAGACCCTGAAGAGCACCCGATAGAGGAAGACCCTGAGGAAGAACCGATAGAAGAAAATCCAGCGGAGGAAAACCCCGTGGAAGAAAATCCCGAAGAAGAAAATCACATGGAATCGGATCTCGATGAAGAAGCTCTATCCGAGGAAGAAGGACCAGAAGATCAAGATCCTGTGGTGGAAGGACTTCCAATAGAGGTACCTATGAGGCGCTATGGAACTGGACGCCCCTACCTGAGTGCGCGAGCCTACCGCAACCTACTGAATCTCCACAACCACGGCTGACGGAATTTCTTTTGATGTTGTCTTTTTGGCCAATGAATCTGTGTGTAGTTTAGGGCCACCTTCCTTCTTTGAGAATGTTTGGTTTGGAATATTTTGAAATGAAATAAAATTGCTGAGTTCGCAAATCCTTCGATTTGCTTAGTTCGCATGCTACTTGATTATCCGTTATGTACAATTATTCTTTCTACTGAGATCTGTCTACACTTACTACTTACCTTGCCTAAACCCTCACTCAGAATAACCAGTACCACACCCCGATCTCTTAGAGGTCCACCCTTCATCTTTCATCTGAGCCCTTTGAGATCCTTCTGGGAGGAGAACAAATTTTGTGAAATTTCGGGTTCACCAACCCTTCAAATCTTGATTCATAGGCTGTACCGACCGTTGTCCTCCCCATACTTTCACCTTGAAGTCACTTGTTGCTCACCCCTACTTCCTTGGGCTGACCCGATCCCAAACTCCTTGATTTTCAGCCTAAAAGTCGCCACACCTCGACCTTTGATCCTTACCCTATCTAGTTTTATATATTTCTGTGTGTTCTCTTATTACCCTATGTACATTTAAGGACTTTGTTATTCGAAAATTTGGTTTTCATTATCTTGTATTTGTCAAAAATTACGTATTATTGACTACTTGGCTTGATGAATTTCAAAGCACCCTACTATGATCATTATTTTCAGTAGCGCAATCTTACACCGGGCGTATTTTGTTCCATCTTATTTTCACTATGTGAGTTCTAAGTTATTCGATCGATACATTTTTCCTAAAATGGTTTAACCTACCGACTAAATTTCCACTACTGTATTCTTGTTATCTTATTTTCGGGTTGTGCGCCTATGATTCCTATTATAAATGATTGTGCCTTATACTTAGTTTCTGTCGTGCTATCTTTAATACACTTATACGTGCACATGTTTGGATTTCGACTTTTATTAAACACACTCTGATTATTATTGTTCGCTATTGACACATATATTCTCGTATACTCGTAGTTGCTCTTATAGTTATCCTTGCTTTATAACTATTTAAACCTATTTTTTTTCGTATGTTGTTCTTACATATATATAAATTTTCAAATTCCTTCGTCCACGTACTGCTAATAAATCTTTGGGGTCAGTGAGCAATCTAATAGCTTTCGCTTATGTTTTGTATAATTTATCGTTTATTTTAAATTTCGAGGACGAAATTTTTATAAGGGTGGTATGATGTAATACCCGGTTCTTTTTATACGTCTAAATCCATATTTCTCTGTAAACTATAAGTTTGTCATTTTTCATTCGATTATTTAAAGAAACTTTATTAAGCCCATTTTTGTTCAATAAAAGATCCCAAGCCATTTTTTTCCCCCACTCTTTTTCTAAAAAGCCGGCCATTCATTTTAACCCTTTAACCCTTTATTAATTTCTTTCAGCCGGCCCATTCCATTCTCTTACCAAATTTTAAATTCTTTTCCCCTTACCCTTGGCCCGGCCCGCTTCGTTTCTTCCCTCCAATTTCCTTATATTTTCATACTATTTTCTGCAGCCCAGCCCGTACCCTTTTCTTAATTATTCCTTGTTTTTTTTTCCTTCGCCAGCCCAGCCCACTCCATTAAATTCCCTACTTAAAATTTCCTTTTCTCTTCAATTATTCCCTCAGCCCAACCCCGAGCCCACCTCCTCAGCCCGGCTTCATTCCTTACTTTATTTTTATCTATTTAATTTCCTCCAATTTCCAGCCCACTCTCCCTGGCCCGTATCATAAAATTTTTCCATTTAAAATCGAATTTTCCAGCCTGGCCCGGCCCACTTTTCCTCACCCGCGCCACTTCGAACCCGACCCGACACGATTCCTGTTCATCTCCTTTAAAATCCCAACGGTCACTCCCCTTCACCCGCGCGCGATCCGCCTTCGTCGCCGCGCTTCTCGCCTCCGCCTCCGCCGACGTTCGCGCGCACGTTACACCCCACGACGTGCGCCCTCCACCTCTCTCCTCTACCCACTACTCCCCTCCCTCGCTCGCTCTCACTCCCTCCTCAAACTCCCTGCAACCATTTTTCCCACCGTCGACGACGACGACGAGAACGACACCGTAACTACCTCGTCGACTCCCTCACTCTCTTCTCCCCATCAACGGAGCTCTCTCCCCAACTTCTCCAGCCACGCAACACCCAAACCCACGAGCTCCCTCTTCTTTCCCCTTCACTGCACCCAATCTCGGCCGACCCCCTTGCACTCGCCACCACCACCATTACCTCGTCGGCAACCAAGACCCACCGACCCTCAGCACCACCCTCATCTCTCCAGACCTGACCCCCACTGCCCCTCTTCTCTCTCTCGCTCACTGCTCCTCCCCCAGCTTTCTCTCTCTAACTCTGTTACTCTCTCTCTCTCTCACTCGATTTCTCTCTGCCACTCTCTCTCTTCCTCACTCTCTCTTTGATCTCACAGCCACTCTCTCTCATTATTCTCTCTCTCTCTCTCTATACTCTCTCTCTACTCATCACAGTCACTCTCACTACCCCCACTCACCTTCCCGCACCCGAGCTCCCCTTGCGGCAACCACCTCAAACCACCATTACCGCCGGCACCTCTATCGTCGACGACCTCACCCCGATCCCTCTCACCTTCTCCCACCATAGAAACCCACTGAGCTTTCTCCTCCGTCTCACGGGCTCTGTCGCTATCACCTCACTGCAGCTACCGAGACGGCAACCTCTGCCTGCCTCACCACCATTGACGACCCTCTGCAATCCACGACCCCTTGCCGTCGAGACCACCGACGACCTACCTCCTCTGAAGCTCCAGCACCGAGCTACTACATCGAGGAGCCGAGCTCAAGCCCCAATCCAACTCAAGCAAGCTAAGCCCTCGGTCATTTCATCGAGCACTTGTTGCAACCATCCCCGACAACGAGACCCACCACGACGAGCCGAAGCAACAGCCAGCCTTGCCTGCACACCTTGTCGCCGTCGGTTCGTCGTCACCGACGTCTCCGCGCCTCAACGCCTTCCATCGCCTGCCCGAGCTCACCCGCTGCCGTCGTCGTGCCAGTTCGTCGCGCGCCCGTACTGTATCTTGCTGCCGTGCACCTCCAGGCAAGTTTTTACTTGCTTACATGCTATATACTTATGATACAAATGTTTATTACATTGATATTAAAGTTGCAAGATTAGTTAAATTATGTGTCGTAACTGTTCGATGCTTGTCCTCTTAGGAAATCATTATCAATTTTGGCGGAACCAAATAGTTTTACTATGCCCGTATGGCTTTGAACTTAGTGTATGAATTTCGTTGGATAATTTGATCGTTAACGACTAAAACAATTGCCCCCAAGTTTAACCGTAAAACTGTAATTCTGTTGCACTTGAAAACCGTTAAATTCACCATAAATCATATACAAATTAGAATGGTGCGTTCGAGGGCTCAGATCGAAGCCAACTCGATGAACTATAACCCTATACCAGTTACCAGACATTTCTGTATTTAAACTGTGATGATATTCGGATCGGAGTGCTACTCTGGACTGCAGTCCAGAGCGACTCTAGTCATTGCTTGCTGTTCCGTATTGGATACCATAGGATTTCCTTAACTCGTAGGTTGTGGAACTCCGCTGCTTATTGTAGGTAACTCTGTTAGCTAGACAACACAATTAGTTTCATCCTGTTTCGTTATCATTTAATATTTAATCTGTAATTTAGAAGATCCGGACACATAACAGTCCCAGCAGAATCAGAATTGACATGTTAATAGTAAACAGTGTATATCTCCTGACATACAGACGCGATTGAAGATCCGTCTGTTGCGTTGAAAACCTTACTGAAAACCCTAGAATTCATCCAACTGTAGCGTCGCTAAAATCTGATCCTAACTGGGATCAAAATGCGTTGCGAAACGGACTTCTGATTCAGAAATTGGATTTCCAGCCGCGAGCGCTTAAAATGAAATGGTTATAACTATTGATCCTGGAACCCGATTGGCTTGAAACAAAACTCTAAGGATAGATAACTGAACATATTAATTACTACCTGTTCATTGTTTCGCTAAATTATATACGTACGTTTCATGATAAATCGTGCAAGTGAAAGAATGCTGTTTCATAACTTCCTCATCACGTTTATATACTTGTTCACGCATCATATCATACCCATATCATCGTATTGATAACCTAGTGGTATCGTGCATTTACCCAGTGTTAGATTTTAGTGGTGATTGTGGCAAGTACGTCAGTGTTCGTGTATCCGTGATTAAGTGAAAGTGATACGTACTTGTGCACAATCAGTGTCCCTTTTATTCTATTGCATTGTCGACGTCTGTGGGATGCGTGTACGTGTGACTATAAGTGGTATGGGGCACTTATGGAAGCGCTTGTACGGATGTCACAGATAAGGCATCCGACACTGCCATTTATCTTAGGTATTAGTCGGGACGTGCTTGATGGAGGTCCTGCCTCCAGTTCTCGCGCAGACTTGTCACGGATCGATTAGTATTTAGGGTGATGGTTAGCGTTTGATGTAGACCACGGGGTGTGGGGTAGTTTAAGTGTGAGTTCAACAGAATCTCGGGAGTCCCATGCCGGCTTATATATTTAGGGAGTTATATGGAGATTTACAGGGTACGTGATATATACACCGTGACATTCTTGATACATGTTGGGCCCGTGGTCCCTTGCCCTTGGGTTCTACCCTTGGGTGGAGGACACTCACGAGTGGTTGACTCTCACACTTGGACTGACGATAGGCTTAGTGACCTGTACAGTGAGACTTAGAGACTGATAGGGATACTGGCATTTTATTCATGATATACTGTGTGACATACGTGACCTGTCGTTATACAGCTTTACTGTTCCGCTGCATTGGTTACTGCACATGCGTATTCATGATGTCATTTATTTACTGCTTCATATACCTATTATTACTGTTAGAACTGTCACTTGATTTCATGCATATTTTATTGCTATTGTGTCGCTCTGACGACCTGAGTATGCATGCTCAGTGTGAGGAGAAGCTTTAGCTTGGATCAGAACTAGACGTGCATTACAGACCTTCTGACTTGCTACTCCGAGTTACTTCCGTTTGTTCCACTTCAGGTCAGTATTTATATTGTTTCTTTCAGTTACTGCATTTCTCATTACCTGCGCATCGTTTACTGTTTACCATGATAAACTAGAAGCCGAAGTGTGACTACGGCAGGACATTTCCTTGACCGTAGGAGCATGGCTGGCCTTGTCTACCCCTCGTATTCCGTATTTTGGGAAGCGGGGCGTGACAGCTGACGTCGAGCGTGTCGAGCTGACGGCGTTGGTTCAGTGGTGAGAGTGGCTTCGTCTTGCCCCCTGTGCAGGTGGGGGGTCGCTGCCGGTGTCAGCCTGTCAAAGACCGATGTCCTTTGGGTAGCGGGAGCGGGAGCTGGGGCCGTCAATCTTGTAAGGACCGACTTTTTGGCCGGGGAAGCCGCCCTGGCGATTTCGGGAGCAGGACCGGTCACTTTCTTAGAAGCAGCCTTCTCTGGGATTGTAGGCCCCATGATGGGTCCACAGGATTTCTGGCCCAATCTAGAGAAGACCGAGGCGCTGATGTTGGGCGACCCGTTGAGAGGAGCCTCAGCAGGGGTAAGACTATCAAAGACCGACTTCTTGGAAGCTTCCTTTGTCAGCGCCGGCACCGTGAAGCTTGTCGGTGGGAGCATAGTCCCAAAGAACAATCCGGTAGTGCCCTGAGCCACCTGGTCCACCGGTATTGTGAATAACGAAGCAGCTTGGGGTCCGTAGGCTATACCTCCTGGCGAGGCAGAGCGTTGGTCGCAATTGCATTCCGAGCAGTTGGAGCATTTCGCAGAAGTAGAAGCCATCGATCCTTTGCTTTCTGCAATGAGCAAGACGCCAAGTCTTAGTATCTCGAAACCCAAGGGCAACCATTAGCGAACCGCGATTGGTTCGCGAATCACGACACACGAAGTGTGGAGTGGAAAGAGGAAAAGGTCCCACCGGGCGTGCCGGAATCTGTTCCCCTCCGAACGGCGGCCGCGACGCGGGCTGTCTAGCTTGAGGTTCGGGGCAGATGCTAATTGGTGCTATCCGTCCACCTCTCCGAAGATGCCAAGTTGATTTATGGCACCATGTATCGAAGGTCTGAACGGATGCGGCCGATGTAGCAGACTTCGTCAGATTCCCCCTCGTTTGAGGGGTTTTGATTGTGGGGACGCTCTTCCCTGCAGGCGCAAGCCCCTGCAGTTAATTACTCTACCGCGTCGCGGTAACAACTTTCTCCTTCTCCAGATGGTCACTTCGTGTCGTGTGTGTTTATTTTATGTTTTGTTGCCCGTGGATTGTTTACGGAGACCGAGTTATGTCGTCGCCCGTAGGGCGTGGACTAATCCAAATCCGTATTATCTTAGATTTGGGTTTGGGGGTTTGGTTTGAGGATACATTAGCCATATTTGAGGCCAAGATCAACTCAAACGTTTGTTAAGGATACATTAGTCTAACATGAGACTAAGATCAACTTAACGGGATCGTTTAGATCCGACAAAAGAGCATTTGGGCTCCATTGTTCCAGTTTAGGGACATAGTAATCCATCTAATGTATAGCCGTCGGGACCCGTCACCTCTCTGACGACGTTGAAGGATTACAACGACAGATGTCAGAGGAGTTCAGAGATGTACCCTTGGACCAGAGTTAATTGGGGGGATTTATAGTCCAATTTGGGACTAAAGTCTGTTTGAAAGGTTTAAGGATACGTTAGCCATATTTAAGGTTAAGATCAACTTAAACGGGATCGTTTAGATCCAACAAAAGAGCGTTTGGGCTCTATCGTTCCAGTTTAGGGACATAGTGGTCCATCGCTAGTTTAAGGACATTTCGGTCCATGGGTAGTTTAAGGACATTGCGGTCCATTGTTAGTTTTAAGACATCTCGGTCAAGGTTAAGGACGTCGTAGTCCGTGGGTTTAAGGACCCCACCGTCCATTGTTAGTTTTAAGACATCTCGGTCAAGGTTAAGGACGTCGTAGTCCATGGGTTTAAGGACCCAACAGTCCATTGCTAGTTTTAAGACATCTCGGTCAAGGTTAAGGATGTCGTAGTCCATGGGTTTAAGGACCCCACAGTCCATTGTTAGTTTTAAGACATCTCGGTCAAGGTTAAGGACCTTATAGTCCGTGGATTTAGGGACTCCACAGTCCGGTGTTTGGTTGCAGGGACCCGTCACCTCTTTGAAGACGTCGAGGGATTACAACGCCAAGTATCAAAGGAATGAAGAGATGTACCCTGGAACCGGAGTGGATTAAATAGCCTTTGGCCCAATTTGGGATCAAGACCAATTAATTATGTTATGAGCCCATTAGCCCAGTTAATTACGAACTGAGGACTTATGGCCAGCTTGGGCTAAGTCCAATCATGTCTGGGACATCGGCCCTCCTGTTGGTCCCTTGAAGGAGAGGCTTTGCCTCTGGCTATTTAGCCAATTGGGCCAATGCCTAGTGTTAAACACCAAAGACCAATCAGTGTTGAACACTGAAAATGAGATTGATAAGTCAGTGTTTAACACTAGAAGATAGTTGGTGTCAACACCAACAACAAGGCCTTCAAATTAGTGTTAAATACTAAAACAGACCAGTGTCAAACACTGGCAACAGAAATCCCAAATTAGTGTTGAACACTAAGGTAATCAGTGTTGAACACTGCAAATAAAGTTCTTTGCTTAGTGTTGAACACTAGGGCCAAACAACGTTTTAACACTGAATTCAGGGGTTCCAATTTAGCGTTAGACACTGAGGCAAGAGGGGTCACGTGGTAGCACGTGAGGGCGCCCTCCCTTCGTTTGTTCTGCTGAGGAGATCGCATCTTTTGGAGCATCACGTGTCATCACGTGACGGGTGTTTGAATGGAGTATGTTAAAGCCTCTGCCAAGGGTCACGTGGGTCACGTGAGGAACTGCCTCAAAGGGCTTTCTGTAGACCTTTTGGGGGGGGTCACGTGGTAACACGTGACCTTGCTTTTCTGTAGTCGTTTAGA
This sequence comes from Agapanthus africanus, assembly GCA_030015575.1. Taxonomy (NCBI): domain Eukaryota; kingdom Viridiplantae; phylum Streptophyta; class Magnoliopsida; order Asparagales; family Amaryllidaceae; genus Agapanthus; species Agapanthus africanus. The sequence continues at coordinate 308,757,321 of CM057339.1, forward strand.
AGATCTGTTAATCCCTTTCAGGAATTAAATCCCTCGTAGGGTTGAACCCTGACAATAATTTCAGAGGAATTAAATTCATAGTTCCTTTTGAAGAGTCGAACTCTGAATTTTCTGTAGGAATTAAATTCCTCATTTATGTGAAGAACTGAATAGGGTTAAACCCTAATAAAAGTTTTAAGGAATTAAACCCCCACTCTCTGTTAGAGAATTATTCTGGGGAATAAGATTAAGGGAATTAAATTCTTGTTGTTTTAACAGAACTAAGTTCTTAACTAGGGTTAAACCCTGATTCTTTTCATTCTGAAGGAATTAAATTCCCATAACACAGGGTCAAACCCTAATTTTATTTTGAAGGAATTAAATTCCTATAGTTCTGTGAGAATTAAATTCTCGTGCTTCCATTCCCTCTCTATGCTTTATATCTGCATGGCAGGATCTCAACCCATTGAGAATTAAATTCTCAACTCAAGGGGAGATGTGCACTTTACAGATCCTCCATCAAAGAGAGAAAAAATATATCCTTCTGTTTTATATCAGAGTTAAAATCTGTTGAGAATTAAATTCTCTTTCTTTCAAAAAGCCTTCCCTTTCTTACCTAGGGTTTTCTTTTGCAGAAGATCCAAATTCCTCCAAAGTATCAAGGTTCTCTCTCTTCTCTTCCCTTCCCTCTGCATATCTCTCTTGTGTGTCTTTTGGCTCCTATTTATAGGAGAAGCAGCCGAGTCAATTAGTTTTTGATGAATCTTTCATTGAGAGATTTGATTTGTATCCATCATTCGTTTTGGACCTTTGGATTATTAGGTGAATTTTATTCACCATTGGATTTTAAATCCAGAGATTCTCCTTTGTTATTTCGGTTAGATTTTACGGGGAAATCTTCCTAAATTTGAGATTTTCCCATAGATAGATGATATTTAATCACCTTTAAATCTTTAATTCAATCGGTTGCTTTTGGAAAGATTTGAGAGGTCTTTTCTCAGAATTTAATTCTGTTAACAAATGGGTTTTGAAGTCGGTCACGTGTGGCCACATGACCCTTGGTCACGTGTGGGCACGTGACCCCCTTGGAACGAGCCTTCTTCTTTCTTTTTGCGCTCTGTCTTCTGGTTGCTGCTTAACCATCACGTGACCCCTGGTCACGTGTGAGCACGTGACCCTCGTCTGGACTTTTTTTCTTGATTTAACCGGAGAACAAGTCTGCTGCTTTTGAGTATCACGTGCCAACACGTGACCCTGGTCACGTGGGAGCACGTGACCTCTTCTGAAGCCTTTTCCTTGATTTGATCAGGGAACCGGTTTGCCTTTGAAGCCGCTTTTAATTGTCACTTGCCAACACGTGACCCAGGTCACGTGGGAGCACGTGACCCTTTCTGAAGCCCTTTTCTTTGATGTAGTCGGGAAGCTGAATTTGCCTTGCCGATGCTTTTAGATGTCACGTGCCAACACGTGACTGCTGGTCACGTGTAAGCACGTGACCCTTTCCTGAAGCCTTTTCCCCAAGCTTTTCTGATTTTAAATCAGGAAACACCGACGACGACGTCACTCACCTCACCTCTCTCTCTCCTCGATCTGCTCATCTTCTTTTCATTTTTCCTTCTTTAGTCCTCCTTCTCGTGAGCAAGAACCCACGCCCTGTGCTCGCCTGACGCCGCCGATCACCTCGTCGGCCTCGTCACCTCCATCTTCTCTTCTTTCTTCCCTCTCTCCTCTCTTCTTCTCCAGAGAACTCGAGCTTCATACCCTCTCTGTGCGAGATCCCTGCAACCCGACGAACTCGCGAACCCTAACCCTAGCTTCTGCTGGCGACCATGTCGTCGTCGCCTCGTCTCCCCTCTCCTCCTTTCCTCCCTCGAGCATCTCTCTTCTTTCCCCGGCCAACCATTCCCTGCACACCAAGATCCCTACACCCTAGCGGACCTCCCAACAGAGTGATGCCTGGATTGACCATTCTAGGAATTTCTTGATGATCAACCTCATGGGCCTTTTCTATTTCTTCCAGTTTGGATTTTGAAATTCTCTTGACTGTTGTGTATCTTGGAACTATTTTCATTTGAAATATACCATGCTGTACTCATGTGTATAATTCCACAATCTTTGGTAGCCCCATGTATTTCATCTCCTTAACATTGTTGTCAGTATAATTATTTTTTATGTGAACAAAAATTCTGTTAGATCAGAATATTTCTTGCTGAATTTGTGGCACCATTTCCAGGGTAACTCAGTAGTCGTATCCATTTACGTGGACGACGAACCCACTAACATCATTAATCTTGGATTCTTTATCTGAGTATTTGGAACAATCCATATCCACAATTTGCGTTATGATGAGAAGATAGTTTCATTTGCACATGTTGCACGTGGTTCCGTAACCGCCTTGTCTTTCAGCACCGATCACCGGAATCCGATCGTGACGTCGACGATCCCGACGACCCAGCGAGCGTACCTGACCCGTGTGATCACCTTGTGCGCTGTTTGGATCCGTTCCGTGTACCGTGCGCGCGTCGCGACTTTTCCCGCCGACGTGTGACGTTCCGTATACCCGTTTCTTGATCCATCGAGGCAAGCAAAACTTGCTGCATGCTATTTATATTATTTCATATTTATTTAGATATATATTAAGCATGAAGTTTGAATTTAGTGCCCTATATTACATTTTACCATTCGATGTCCGTTTATATCATTTTTTAGAGTTAATTATGAAAACATACCTGGTTGCATGTTAGATTACAATATTTTGTGCTCACGTCCATATTTATATCATAGTGCTTGATTGCATAGCCCATAGTACCATTTAAATAGTTTATAACCTTTCCAACACCCGTTTGCATCCATCTCGTCTAGTATACATATTATTGCATCCATAGATCACTTGAATGTATAACATTAAAATATTAACATTCCACATTTGATAAATTGTAGTTTAATTAGGATTGGAACTTTAACTTTAACCCTAATCATAACTGTGCATCTATATCTGTACCTGATTGCATATCACATTACAATGTTCCATTTTATTGTTCCATTAGTACCCCATGCTTGTTTTGTATACCCATGCTTATGTTAGTTTGATTATGAGCACCCACATGACATTTTGTGCACCCCTGACATGACTTGTTACACCTACTACTTGACACGACCTGGTACCGTGCACCTCTTGACATGACATGATACCTATATACTACCTGACTTGACCTGATGTACCATGGCTTTACCTGTTACCTGATCTTGTTACTAATACCAACAAATCTGACCTGTAGTCCCTACGGACATTTCCTGTTGTCTATCCAGACAAACCTTTACCTGTTGATCCTGTGTTGGCATTAGCTCTAGATTTATCAATACTTGACTTGAATACACAACTTGGGGGTATGGGGAAATCAATGATGAAACCTGACTTGTAACTCGACAGTTCGATACCTTTACTGATCAGTTTTAGAGGATATGCCAGCCTTGGGATGATACTGCTGACATCATCCATCGTTACCCACTACCTTTTAGAGGCTAGGCCAGCCTTGTAAGTCCACGTTGCCCACCCCGGTGCTTGCGGGGAGGCGGAAAACGGAATAAAAATCAAATTTTTATCAACTATAGGCAACATGGACTAGACAAAGAAGGATCTTTGCTAAACAAAAACAAGCTAAAGCTAATTAGAAACTAGCTAAGTGTTAGAATGGTTATACCTAGGGCTTTATGTCCTTCTCTCCTTGCTCCTTGGAGTAGTAGAACGAGGTCACCTTTGTCGTCTTCTCACGTCGAAGAAGGATCCACCCGAAAGCCTCGACCTTTGGCTTCAACTCCAAGCTAGAAGTAACTAGAGTGCTAGAAGTGCTAATCCTAGAACCCTAGATGAGAGTAGAGATTATCAAGAAGTGGTTTTTCTCAAGCTCAAGTGTTTCTCAACACATGAGAGGGGAGAGCTTGAGGGAGAGGAAGAACAAGAGAGAGAAAGTAAATGATAGAATGAGAGAATAAACAACCATTCTCACATATATGTGTGAATTATTATAATTAGATAATTAGTGAGATAATTGTCATGGCTTAATCAAGACATGACCATTATCATTTCATATTTAATGCTAATTGCAAGGATCAAAGAGCATCTTTTATATGGAACGATGATGGTCAATATGTCAACTAAGGTCAACAATTCAAGATAGTCAAATGGTTAACAACCATAACCATGCACAATTATATTAAACTAATATCAATTAACCATAATTCACACATAAGCATTAGGGTTAATAAAATGACAATGGTCATTAACCCTAATCAAAGTCCTCTCCCTCTGTCTCAAGCAATTGTGCATACGCACCCGTATTCGTGATCTGAGGAACACGAATACAAAGAGATAAAACCAATCCCAAATCATATAGTATGATCCGGCTTAAACCAAAGCCCGCTAGTATAAGCTGTCCGGACAACAAACGTGCACAAGTGCGCGGATGTGAACGAACCCTGTCGCAAAACCATGCGACCTCTACTCATTTTGCCTAAAGGCGAATAGCTCTCTGTGTGGGACTCTAAAGACTCGACACTACGCTGGCAGTGGGTTTAACCACAGACCGCAAACGGCACTAGCTGTACGTAACGGTCCCCAGGTAGATGCCGATAAGAAGACTGACGAGGTGAACCCCATCTGAACTCTTACTGAGCCTGTATGTGACAGTCTCCGTACAGTCCGGTCTGTTCGTCTGATACATCGCATGGCGGGCCTAGGGGGGCGGTGAACGTCAGTCCCCTAATAGCGGTACAAGTCGTGCCGGAGTGTAGCCCATAACACCCTGAGATAACACTGGAAACCTACCAGTATATCTCGCTTGCCCTGGCCAGGGACTACTTGTGTAATGGCTCTCCTGGACACAGCGCGATGTCAACCCCCAATACCGGGAGAGACGAATCTTGTCTAACCGTCACTGCCTCCAAGTGCTTCGGGACTGCACCCAAAAACTACCTGTTTGCACGACTCCTTTGAGCCGTGGTAGGGTAGCAATCAAAGTGCAGTGGGAACACACTCGAGGCGAAGTGACAGTGTCAAGTTAGCGGACTAAGCTGTACTCATGTCACCTGGGAACTGATAACTGACGATAGGTATAATACCAACCAACAGTCCCCGACGAGTCCTGTCCAGTGTACTCGTAACCTAACGAGCACCCGTATACTATCTCAAGTACGACGTACTGACGGCTGTGGGACAGACCGTCTCCCACACTGGGATGAGAAGCGCATACGCTAGTCTACTCCGGAGTATCGATGCCCTGTCTCGATAGTCCAACGACTAGGGACCTGTATAAGGATGTGCTTATGGATTACCCAGCTCCCACGAGTGTGAGCGTCATCACAACGCTGGTAATCAAGCAAAGATCCTAAAGGCTCTACTAATATGTATATCAGCGATATGCTAAAAGAAACACATGCACATATTGAAGTAGAGACAAACCAAGTAGCATACTACCATTTCGAGCAAGATTGTATATACAACTGTGAATATCCCAAGCTTCCATCAAGTAATATACAAACTAGTATGATACAGTAATGGCCTCTAGGCCATATACACTAACAATCTCCCACTTGCACTAAGGCCATGTACTGGCGTATCGAATACCTATCATCTCGATCAGCCGCTCGAACTGAGTCTGGGGCAAGGCCTTGGTGAATGGATCTGCTGTGTTATTTCCTGAAGCAACCCTCCGAACCTCGATCTCCTGGCGATCCACGATCTCCCTGATCAGGTGATACCGCCTTAAGATGTGTCTGGATTTCTGATGGGACCTGGGTTCCTTCGCTAAAGCTATAGCCCTGTTATTGTCGCAATACAAAGGTATTGGGTCAACAATGGACGGAACCACCTGAATTTCTTTCAAGAACTTCCTTATCCAGACAGCTTCTTTTGCGGCATCAGATGCAGCGATGTATTCCGCTTCCATAGTCGAGTCAGCAACGGTTTCCTGTTTGGAACTCTTCCAACACACCGCCCCTCCATTGAGGGTAAAGACAAAACCCAACATGGACTTGGAATCATCCTTGTCACTCTGGAAGCTGGAGTCAGCAAAGGCCTCAATCTGGAGGTTTTTTCCGCCATACACCAAGAACATCTCCTTAGTCCTTCTCAGGTACTTGAGAATGTTCTTTACCGCTATCCAATGTTTCTCCCCAGGGTTTGACTGGTACCTGCTTACCACACTCAGTGCATAAGCCACATCCGGTCTGGTACACAACATCACATACATTATAGAGCCTACCGCAGAAGCGTATGGTATAATAGACACGCGATCCCTCTCCAAATCAGTCTTGGGGGACATCTCTTTGGAGAGGGTGATCCCGTGACAAGCCGGTAGATTACCGTGCTTGGAATCTTCCATACTGAATCTCTTCAGTATGGTGTCGATATACCTGGACTGTGAAAGTCCTAATATCCTCTTGGATCTGTCACGGTAGATCCGGATACCCAGAATGTATGAGGCATCACCCAGGTCTTTCATAGAGAACCTGTGTGACAAGAACCCCTTGACAGATTGTAGCATAGGAATGTCATTTCCTATCAAGAGAATGTCATCCACGTATAAAACGAGGAATACTACAGTTCTCGCTACAAATCTACAATAGATGCATGGTTCATCTGGATTTTTGATAAAGCCAAATTCCTTGACCGTCTCATCAAAACAGATGTTCCAACTCCGCGATGCCTGCTTTAGTCCATAAATGGACTTAAGCAACTTGCACACCTTTCCGCTGCTCCCACTCTGAATGAAACCCTCTGGCTGGTCCATATAAACACACTCCTCTAAATGTCCATTTAGAAAAGCGGTCTTTACGTCCATCTGCCAAATCTTATAATCGTGGAAGGCAGCAATGGCAAGAAGGATCCGAATGGATTTCAGCATAGCAACTGGAGAAAAGGTTTCGTCATAGTCCAAACCAGGTCGCTGACGAAAACCCTTTGCAACCAGTCTAGCTTTATAGGTCTCAACCTGTCCATCTACACCAATCTTCCTTTTGAAGATCCACTTGCATCCTATGGGTTTTACCCCATCTGGAGCAATGTCCAACGTCCATACTTTGTTGGTGTACATGTACTCCATTTCGGTCCGCATTGCATCCAGCCATTTTACCGAGTCGACGCTCTGAATGGCTTGCTGGAAGCTAGTAGGCTCATCACAATCTATGATGCAATCCTCTCTATCCCCGTCAATGAGAAAACCGTAGTATCTCTCGGGCGGATGAGACTGCCTACTACTCCTGCGGAGTGGCGTGGGAATGTCCTGATCTTTCGAACCCTCCGGTTCTACTAAGCTTTCAGTAATAGCTCGTGGTTCTGGAATTTCTTCCAGTTCTATTGCGCTCCCACTTAGTTCTTTTTCTATGAACTGGTGTTCTAGAAAGTGGGCATGGCGAGAAACAAAAACCTTTTGTTCCTCTTCGCAATAGAAGAAATATCCCTTGGAGTTCTTTGTGTAGGGTTCCTAAGCATACTAATGAGGTCTCACAAGGCATCAACCATGCCAATTTCAAATTTTACAAGTGCCGAGAAACCCTAATACGGATCGTTAACTAGATTTTAGGCGAAAGATGCAACTAGTTAACAACTTAACTAAAAGAAAGAGGCTACAACCTTTGTAGATCCGGTTCTCCACTTCCTTAGCTCCACGTAGACGTCTCTCCGCTGTACAAATCGAATCTTGGACTCTAGTGTCGGCTTCATCGGAGAAATGGGCGGGCTAGGTCATCGACTATGATGCCGAAGATGATCTACGTCGAGGCATCACAAGATCAAGCTCCCACTTCACCAAGTCATGAAACTTGTGAAGAAAACACCCTATACTACTTGGCAAGAGGTAGAGGATGAAGAAATAGGAAGTGGGTTCACTTTAGAATTGGATTTCTCACTCTTTTTCTCAAGTTGCCATTGATGGAGGCAAGCTTTTCTTCTTGATGAAGATGAATAAGAAGATGATAGAATATCATAAGTATTGTTCAAAAAGAATAATAAAATGAATACTTATCATATCCTAACCTTGGTTAAGTGTAGAGAATGAACTAGGGTTAGTTTGAATGGTTAGGGTTAAGCATGAAGACAAAATGGTCACTTAGTCAAAGATGCTTTGAAGCTTCAAGAAGCTTCAAGCAAAGAACAAAGAAAGCCACCATTTTCTCTTTATCATTTTCTTTTGCCAAAATGAACAAAAGAAATAAATAAATGAATAAGTAAATAAACAAAACCCTAACCACTTATATAACCATGGTTTAATCTTTACACAAACTCAAGTTAACATGTATTATCAAACATGATACAATCAAGTGTACACAAAAATATATCACATATACAATGTGCACATCAAGTGAGAAAATCCTTTTAAAATGAACCAATACTAGTTAATGCAAAGTAATATATCAAATATATAATTATACATTAAATCATTAAATCAACACTTGATTCAATGATCCGGTCATGTCGCACATAACCGACTAGTATCTAATGTATCGACTTATCAAATCAATCTCCGATTCGATAACTAGGTTATATCGCATACAACCAATCGAAACATTCATCGCGAGAATGAAATACGGTAACACATACACGCATTATTCTCGGTCCCGCACATATCTCATATGCGCTCCTATTTCGTTTCGCTTGAGCCAGGAAACCTCTGTGTAGGACTCTAAAGACTCGTCAATACGCCGGTAGCAGATGATGATCATATCAAGCACCCACAAGCCGCAAGCGGTCTGCTAAACGTAACAGCCACCCAGGTATTGAGCGATCAGAAGATCGACGAGCAAGCCCGCTCATACTCTTGTGAATCCAACCAGTAACACTTACCGTACAGTCCGGTCTCGTCGTCTGATATGTCGCATATCTTGCCTAGGGGTGGTAAACGTCAGACCCCAATAGATCGATAAGTCGTGTCGATATGAGATCTATAACAGTTCGAGAAACTACAGGTAACACTTACCGGTAAATCTCAGCAACCCTGGCCAGGGATTTCCGGTTATAGCCAATCGAACACAGTGCAACATCAACTCCCTATACCGGGAGAGACGAATCCCCTCCTATCGCTCATTGCCTCCATGTGATTCGGGACTGTACCCAAAAGCCACCGTTTTGCACGCCCTCTTGGACGTGGTGAGGTGGAAATCAAAGCACAGTGGGAACCACACAAGACTCTATGACGATCTCGGGTCAACAGACTATTCTGTACCAGTGTCACCAGAGAACTGCCATCTGACGTAAGGTATAATACCATCTGGGAGTTCTCGGCGAGTCCGTCCAGTGTACCCAGTCTCTACTGAGCACCCGTATATCATCTCTGATGTCAAACACCAATGGATATGGGATCATCCATCGCCCATCTGTATGGGTCGAGAAGGTATACACTAGTCTACTCTGGTATATCGATGCCCCGTTTTGATACACCCATGACTAGGGACCTTGAAGGATGTACTTATGGACTACCATGTCCCCACTAGTATGATTCGCATCATATTCCAGGTAGTCAAGTACACATCCTAAGGGCTTTACCAACATGTAACAGAGAGACAATCAGTGTACACGTTAAGGTAAAGAGTAACCAGATAGCATACTATCATGTCGAGCAAGAAAGTCCTCCCTATATATGTCCCAGCATCCACTACAATATACATCCTATCTACAGTAATGGCCTCTAGGGCATACATATAACTAACAATCTCCCACTTGCACTAGGGCCATCTGTAGCAGTGGTTGCAGTATCTCATACTCAACCATCCCATGAAAGTCTCTCTCTGGGAAAAGGCCTTTGTGAGTGGATCCGCCGTGTTGTCCTCTAAGTCTGCTCTCCTAACCTCGATCACCCTGGAGATCAACTATCTCCATGACTAGGTGATGCTGCCTCAGAATACGTCTTGGTCACTGATGGGACCGGGGTTCCTTGGCTAAAGCCACACTTCCATTGTCACACAATGGTAGGAACCAAGTTCATCTCATGAACCTATATACACCCAAACTGCCTCTTTGGTAGAATCTTAAGTAGCGATGTATCCAGCCTTTATCGTCTAGTATGCCACGGTATCTAGCTTGGAACTCTTCCAACATACCGTCCCTTTATTGAGGGTAAAGACAATGCCTGTGACTGACATTCAGTCGTCTTTATCACCCTGGAACCTTTCCAGTGATTCTCCCCAGGACCAATTGATACCTTCTCACTACAACTAGTGAGTATCCTAACATCCAAATAGATCCATCTCATAGATCCAAAACCCAGGATTTAGGAGGTATCACTTTGATCCTATATAGAGAATCATTGCGATAAGCGGAGATTGACCGAGCGTAGCATAGGAAACTCCTTCCCTATCAAGAGTATGTCTTCCACGTACTCTACGAGGATCGCTACCATACTCCCTACTACCTTTTTGTTTATACAAGGTTCATCTACCATTTTGATGATGTCAAACTCTTTGACTAATCCATCAAAACAGATGTTCCAACTCCGCGATGCCTGCTTTATCACATAAAACATCTTGCATACGTTTCCGCTGCTCCCACTTTTTACGGAGCCCTCTGGCTGTGTACTTATAGACGCATTCTTCTAAAACATCATTTTAGAAGAGCTGTCATGAAACCCAACCACCAGATATCGTAGTCATGGTATGTAGCCGTGGCAAGTAGGATCTGGATGGACTTAAGCATAGATCCTTAGAAAAGGTTTCATCATAATCCATACCTGGTCAATGATGTAAACTTTTAACAAGTGTAGCTTTGAAAGTCTCAACTTTTCCATGTACAACAAGTAATCTTCTCAAGATATACTTGCTCCTGATGGGAATTTAACCCTTCAGATAAAGCAACTAAAGTCCATACTTTGTTGGTGTATAAAGATTCCATCTCAGATCGCTAAGCATCCAGCCATTCTTACAGAGTCTCACTCCTGATGGCCAGCTCGAAACTAGTTGGGTTATCATCTCATGATGCAATCCTCACTCCCACTGTTATAGAGGAACCGAAGTATCTCTCAGGTGGGTGAGAAATCCTACTAGATCGGCGGAGAGGCTGAGATTCGTTGGAATCTACTGAATCCTTTGGTTCTATCAAATCATCGGCTGCAGATTGTATAGTTGGAACATTTCCAGTTCTACATAACAGATCTTGCCTCGAGCTTGTCCGGATTTTGCTTTTAGACATAGGCCGGACAACCCCAAATCTTAACTGACTTAAGAGATGGGCTCTTCCCATACCATATCTTATATGGAGTAGTAGGCTGTGATCTGATTCGAACCTAATTCAATAGGTATGCAGCTTCTCAAGTGCATAACCCCCAAAAGGAAAAAGGTAACTCAGTAGTACTCATCATAGAGCACACCATATCAAATAGGGTGTGATTGCTCCGCCCCGATATACCATCGTGCTATGGTGTATGCGGAGGAGTAATGCTGAGAGAGAATCTCATTCTTAGAATAGTCCAGGAATCCCGTGCTTTAGTATTCTCCTTCTTGATCACATCAAAGGACATAATACTTTTACCCGTATTTTGGTTCTCTACTTCTAAATCATATTCTGTGAATATCTCAAAAGGTTCGGACTTGTGTTTCAACAAGAACATATGTCTGAATCTAAAGAGATCATCAGAGAGTGTAATGAAGTACAAAGAACCAGTCTTGGCATGTGTAGACAGGGGACCTTACATACATCAACATGTATCAATCCCAAGAGTTCATTAACTATTTCTCTGTTTCCAGTAAACGGAGCTATGGTCATCTTATCTTTGTGACATGGCTGGCGAGTTTCACAAGATGTAAATTCAAACTAATTTAAATATGCATCTTTATGTAACTCTAGCTAGTCGGGTCACATTGATCTGACCTAGTCTACAATACCTCAAGAAGAATTCGTTCATTTCTGAACTCTTCCTCTTGTGTGTGTTCTGTATACTAAGAACTGTAGTTTGATTTAGAACATTAATGCTTTTAGATAACGTGCCTGAACCGATCAACTTTTGATATAGGAAATGTTCAAAACATTATCCAACAATACAAAATTTTATCATTTCTTTACTAATAAAGAGACTGATATGATTTTGTATATCAGGTTCGGTATCTAATAACATTCGTTTAGAATCAATGTATTGGTAATACAGGGTAACAGTGACCAATAGACTTGGCTGCAACACTTGCCCCGTTTTCTGTCTCATGAAACTTATCACCCGTTCTCAGTTCTCTACCTGTTTGTAGCCCATGTAACAGATTACATATCTGGGATCCTGATCCGGTATCTAATACCTAGGACGTAGAGGATACAGAGAAACAGTTCTTTATAATGAACACACCCGAAGGAGATGCATCATATGCACTTTCTTCGTTTGGGTGGCATAGGAATTCTGGTATTCCCCAATTTCCTGCTCTGTCTTATAACAATTATAAGTTGGAGCGCGACCAACGTTCCCCAGCTCAGTATAACAAGCGGGTTCGGTCAATAATCCGTATTATTATCTTGATTAAGGCGTGATATGGTCGCTACCTGGAGAGAGAGAGAAGAAAACACTCAGCGTGCGCTCTTGCAAGATCAGATTGGTTATTATTTTATCTAATCAGGATGGCTCCCACTGTTTTTATCAAATCTTCCTTCAAACCCTAAAAGGAAAGACTAGCCGGGATTAATTACACGCTACAAGTTCGCCAATCTTTCAGCCAGGCCAGTGTCGGTACTTTGAGGGAGGTCCCCCGTGCTTTCGCACGAACCTAATTAATGTAAACCTCGTTTTCCCAGAGGCGTAACCCCGTTGACACCTTTCTAGACACCTACTTGATCGGCTAATTGTAATGTGTAAAACTCTTCCAGGAGTAACTCTTACTCGCAGTGGGTATCGGGATCCAACTATCTCATAGAAGGTATGCAATCTCATTGCAAATTTCAACACTTGAAATTCCCGATAATATTTTGCCCCTAACGTGCTATGACCTTGACGAAAGCCAACAAACCATAGCCCGCTAGTCAAGTTCAACCCGTCATTTCCTGATTGAATTAAACCCACCCGCACGACCCTTGACGAAAGCCAACAAAGCCGCACGACTACCCTAATCCAATCGCATCGTATGCTGCAGATAAGCAGCATATAGCTACCGCACACCGCACCTTGACGAAAGCCAACAAATGCAGCACGAATACTATATACAACTTATCTGAAATGACGGAGGGCTACGACAGGTTTTTCTGAAAACCTATTGCGTAATGAACTTGATATCGTTGTAGAATCAAATGATTTTAAAATGGAGTGTTTTTTAGGCCTTTCTAGTTTTGCTAAAGGAGTTACTCCCGGTGAAGGGATCGTCGGTCCTTTCCTCGTCGAATGAGGTGCGGGATATATCATATATATCACTGTGCAAAGCAGAAACTATAGAAGCAATCAAAAGACAAACCGAGTGTGTAGCATCTGCCAGTTATTGCTAAAGGAGTCACTCCCGGTGAAGGGATCTCGGTCCTTTCCTTATCGAATAAGGTGCATGATATATCACATATACCGCTGTGCAAAGCAAGAACTGTAGCTACCTGTTTTATTTTGAAATTCGATTCCACAACATCTTAGGTTTCTTTTATTTCATTAATCACATTAATGAAGTCCCATCATTTAAGTTACCTAAACATCACAGATAAATACGACGTACACTTATGCCATCCGCATTCGCCTCGATGTCCCCTCGTGCACCGTTAGGTTAGGTAACTAACGACAGAGCAGGGCAGGGCTAGCGCGGGTGTGAAACATAAGTAACATCTATATAATATATCATATATATTATATACAGTATCTATCACAGAACATCACATGATCACATCACAGATATCGCAGCAGAAGAAACATATGAAATATTGGATATACTAGGACGTCCGTGTTTTCAATACGAGCCAGTATAAAACACGGATTCCACGGTCGTGATGAATAGCCAAACCCATACCCCTAGACCCCTACGAGAGCGGCAAGCAACCCTACCAATTCTAGAGTTAGGAGACCCGGACTCGACTCCTCGAGTTGGTCTCCCACTGGACTCCAGAACCCGGTTACTTGTGCCCTCCTCCTTGGGTCTATCCTAGTGCGGAAAAGTAAATAATATACAAACGGTGACAACTTCCGCAACCTGGAAGTGCCCCAATAAAAGAATATTACATACAAGTTTTTACATGAATGAAAAAGAAAAACACCCATCTCACATAAAAACCCCCGGTTATTCGAACACGACGATCCAATATAACATATCCAGCAACACATAACATCACATGTCATCAACGTAAGTAAATATGCGCATCCCAATTGTCGTTGACATATAGCAACGAAATCGGCGATATCACATATTACACTTACGGTCACAGAAAAGAAAGTGTAAAACTACAACAGTTGGAATCCGCAACCTCTATAGACATCGCATGCCTAATCAAATGAATTCCTTAGACATCACATGCCTAACAATTATAAACCCCGCATTTTAGTCTCAAAATCGAAAACACTTTTCAATATCAAGTCGGGTAATTCAACAAGATTCCCGACATCCTGATCGAATGCTCGTCGCAAACTTTAGTAGGCGGCCGCACCCCCGACGCCGTCGACAAAGTGCACCAAGGCGGAACACCGCTGCCGCGAGCACCCGAACGGGTGCTTTCGGCGACGGGGTTCTCCTACAGTCACTTGGTCGAGGCTAAGGGGTGTAGCTGTCTATAAAGTTTACCCGGCGAGTATCCGCGTACGCTACGTGATTGCGACGGACTTTTGATCGCATCAAAATTCCGTGGCAACCGATCAAGTGAGACTAAAGTGCTGTGTTTATAACATTCATTCAGTTATCTCATAACTACTTGTGGATTCCAAGTATTGTATCCCATTTCAGATAAATAGAAAATGTTAGACTTTCCGATCGAACATTCAAACACCCAAATTTTCCCGAAACAGCTCAACACATGAAACAAGTTTAAAAACATCCAGTTCATGCCTCAGTACCAACGGTCCAGCCGTAGAAGGGTCAAGCCAACGCCTCACATGTGGCACGCCGTACTGCCCCAAACCCGAAGGTTCAAAGGGCAGTTCAAGACGGTCACATAATCGAGTTAAGGTTTGTTGTCTTCTAGAGGGTCCATCGCGTTACTTGCACTACTTAGAACGTCTTTAAACCACGGAAAAATCCAACAATTGGAAATTTCCTGGCAGGGGAAAAAGTGGGTATTCATATCCGGTCAAACTTTTTAACATATTCTAAAATTATCCGGAAAAACACACTGACAAAAATTAGACAGTCCGATCGAATCTCCGAACTCCCAATACAACCCAGAAAACTCAACTCTTGAGTTCAAATTAAAAATTCCGAGGAAAACCAGCACTAAAAACTAGGAATTACTGTGTAAACATAATTGTCTGAAGAGACAAATTGGCCGCGGAACCGCCGCAATAGGCATGATATTCCCGCGGTTCCGCCGCGCTTTTAGCGATTCAGGTGCTCGAACTTCATAGTAATTTTTAGAAATACCTGCTGATTTTTCTGCATATTTTTAATTCTCAAAAATCCACGATTTCAGAAAATGTACAGAGAGCAAGTTTGAATTAGGGTTTCGGTTCGATCGGACTTCAAACTCCGTCTACGCATCGCCTAAGGCTCTAGCTAGGCTCTGATACCACTGTAGGGTTCCTAGGCACACTAATGAGGTCTCACAAGGCATCAACCATGCCAATTTCAAATTTTACAAGTGCCGAGAAACCCTAATACGGATCGTTAACTAGATTTTAGGCGAAAGATGCAACTAGTTAACAACTTAACTAAAAGAAAGAGGCTACAACCTTTGTAGATCCGGTTCTCCACTTCCTTAGCTCCACGTAGACGTCTCTCCGCTGTACAAATCGGATCTTGGACTCTAGTGTCGGCTTCATCGGAGAAATGGGCGGGCTAGGTCATCGACTACGATGCCGAAGATGATCTACGTCGAGGCATCACAAGATCAAGCTCCCACTTCACCAAGTCATGAAACTTGTGAAGAAAACACCCTATACTACTTGGCAAGAGGTAGAGGATGAAGAAATAGGAAGTGGGTTCACTTTAGAATTGGATTTCTCACTCTTTTTCTCAAGTTGCCATTGATGGAGGCAAACATTTCTTCTTGATGAAGATGAAGAAGAAGATGATAGAATATCATAAGTATTGTTCAAAAAGAATAATAAAATGAATACTTATCATACCCTAACCTTGGTTAAGTGTAGAGAATGAACTAGGGTTAGTTTGAATGGTTAGGGTTAAGCATGAAGACAAAATGGTCACTTAGTCAAAGATGCTTTAAAGCTTCAAGAAGCTTCAAGCAAAGAACAAAGAAAGCCACCATTTTCTCTTTATCATTTTCTTTTGCCAAAATGAACAAAAGAAATAAAAATGAATAAGTAAATAAACAAAACCCTAACCACTCATATAACCATGGTTTAATCTTTACACAAACTCAAGTTAACATGTATCATCAAACATGATACAATCAAGTGTACACAAAAATATATCACATATACAATGTGCACATCAAGTGAGAAAATCCTTTTAAAATGAACCAATACTAGTTAATGCAAAGTAATATATCAAATATATAATTATACATTAAATCATTAAATCAACACTTGATTCAATGATCCGATCATGTCGCACATAACCGACTAGTATCTAATGTATCGACTTATCAAATCAATCTTCGATTCGATAACTAGGTTATATCGCATACAACCAATCGAAACATTCATCGCGAGAATGAAATACGGTAACACATACACGCATTATTCTCGGTCCCGCACATATCTCATATGCGCTCCTATTTCGTTTCACTTGAGCCAGGAAACCTCTGTGTAGGACTTTAAAGACTCGTCAATACGCCGGTAGCAGATGATGATCATATCAAGCACCCACAAGCCGCAAGTGGTCTGCTAAACGTAACGGCCACCCGGGTATTGAGCGATCAGAAGATCGACGAGCAAGCCCGCTCATACTCCTGTGAATCCAACCAGTAACACTTACCGTACAGTCCGGTCTCGTCGTCTGATATGTCGCATATCTTTCCTAGGGGTGGTAAACGTCAGACCCCAATTGCTCGATAAGTCGTGTCGATATGAGGTCTATAACAGTTCGAGAAACTACAGGTAACACTTACCAGTAAATCTCAGCAACCCTGGCCAGGGATTTCCGGTTATAGCCAATCGAACACAGCGCAACATCAACTCCCTATACCGGGAGAGACGAATCCCCTCTTATCGCTCATTGCCTCCATGTGATTCGGGACTGTACCCAAAAGCCACCGTTTTGCACGCCCTCTTGGACGTGGTAAGGTGGAAATCAAAGCATAGTGGGAACCACACAAGACTCTATGACGATCTCGGGTCAACAGACTACTCTATACCAGTGTCACCAGAGAACTGCCATCTGACGTAAGGTATAATACCATCTGGGAGTTCTTGGCGAGTCCTTCCAGTGTACCCAGTCTCTACTGAGCACCCGTATATCATCTCTGATGTCAAACACCAATGGATATGGGATCATCCATCGTCCATCTGTATGGGTCGAGAAGGTATACGCTAGTCTACTCTGGTATATCGATGCCCCGTCTCGATACACCCATGACTAGGGACCTTGAAGGATGTACTTATGGACTACCATGTCCCCACTAGTATGATCCACATCATATTCCAGGTAGTCAAGTACACATCCTAAGGGATTTACCAACATGTAACAGAGAGACAATCAGTGTACACGTTAAGGTAAAGAGTAACCATATAGCATACTATCATGTCGAGCAAGAAAGTCCTTCCTATATATGTCCCAGCATCCACTACAATATACATCCTATGTACAGTAATGGCCTCTAGGGCATACATATAACTAACACTTTGGATATCCCACAAACTTGCACTGTACTGAGCGTGCCTCGAGCTTGTTCGCATGCTGCTTTTTTACAAAAGCTGGACATCCCCATGTCTTAATGTGATTACGATAGGGTCTCTTCCCACACCATATCTGATATGGTGTAGTAGGCACAGTCTTAGTTGGAACTCGGTTCAAAAGGTATGCAGCTGATTCTAGCGCATATCCCCAGAACGATCACGGCAACTCAGCGTTACTCATCATGGACCGTACCATATCCAATAGGGTTCGGTTCCGTCTCTCCGATACACCGTTATGTTGCAGAGTGTATGGAGGAGTAAGCTGAGAGAGAATTCCATTCTCTTTTAAGTAACCCAGGAAATCGGCACTCAAGTATTCACCACCTCGATCAGATCTCAGTGCCTTGATACTTTTGCCTATTTATTTTTCTACTTCATTCTTATATTCCTGGAATTTTTCAAAAGCCTCGGATTTATGTTTCATTAAGAAGACATAACCGTACCTTGAAAAGTCATCCGTGAAAGTAATGAAGTAAGAATAATCGCTTCACGCATGTGTAGACATTGGACCGCACACGTCGCTGTGTACGAGTCCCAAGAGCTCGCTCGCTCTTTCTCCGTGTCCAGTGAACGGAGTCTTTGTCATCTTTCCTTTGAGACAGGATTGACAAGTTGCATACGATTGATATTCGAACGGATCCAAATATCCTTCTGCATGTAACTTAGTCAACCTTCTCTCATTGATGTGACCCAGTCTACAATGCCATAAGAAAGTTTTATTGATTTCTGGAGACTTTCTTTTGTGTGTATTCTGGACATTGAAAATCTGTGGTTGGTTTAAAACGTATATACCGTTGTTCAATGTACCCGACCCAATCAAAACTTGATTAAGGTGAATGTTCACTACATTACTTACAAATGCAAATTCATAACCTTCTTTAGATAATAAAGATACAGAAATGATATTACAGGTTGCATTTGGTACATAATAATAACTACGCAAAACCAAAAAGTATCCATCCGACAATCCCAGGTGATAGTCCCCCACGGCCTCAGCATCCATGCTAGCACCGTTTGCAACTCTGAGGGTCATGTCACCTGCCTTCAAAACTCTACGCTTTCTCAACGCCTGCAAAGAATTACAGATATGAGATCCTGATCCGGTATCCAATACCTAGGATGTAGAGTTTATTGATAGACAGTTTTCAATAACATACGCACCTGAAGCTGAAGCTGCAACTCGCTTCAAATCCTGTGTTCTGGCCTTCCAAGCCTTGCAATCCTGTTTCCAGTGACCACTTTTATGACAATAGAAGCATTCTTCCTTCCCCACCAGCTTTCTCGCTACCTTTGTTGCTTTTCCTTTTCCCTTCGTATCCACTTTACTGACATCGCCTCTTGGTTTGGCGGGGGCTTTCTTCTTCTTACCCTTGGCTTTCGCCCTGGATCTAGAAGAGGAAGATCCTCCTACAAACAAAGTGGATGTCTCCCTACCTTTCTGTAGGGTGCCCTCAGCACTCTTCAACATGTTCAGAAGTTCGGAAAGTTCAACCTCATTTCCTTGCATGTTGAAGTTAAGGATAAACTGGGCGTAAGTGGAAGGAAGGGACTGGAGAATCAAATCAGTATAGAGTTCATTCTCCAACGTGGTCCCAAAGTCCGCGAGCTCCTCTATGTAGCCAATCATCTTAAGCACGTGTTCTGCTACCGATGATCCGACGCCAACCTTGCCGAAAACAACTTCTTCGACACTTCATATCTTACGATACGAGACTGCTCTCCATACAGTTCTTTTGTATGGAGAAATATGGACTCTAGGTCCATATTCTCGTGCCTCCTCTGATGTTCATTGTCCATCGAGGCAAGTACGAGGCATTTGGCCTTCGCGCAATCTATCTCCCATGTCTTACGGATTTCCTTATCCGCGACGCTGGAGGTGGGACCTGGGACAGTGGGAGCTTTGGTGGTAAGGACATACCCCAACTTGTCGTAAGTGATTGCCATCTTGACATTCCTGAGCCAATCTTTATAGTTTGGCCCTGTCAATATGTTTTTATCTAGTAATAACTTAAGTCCGGTCATGTTGAATGGTCGCTGCAATTAGGAGAGAGAAAAGAAACACTTTAGCATGATGCTCTTGCAAGTTTAGAGTGGTTTTTAGTTTGTCTAAACTGGATGGCTCCCACTGTCTCTCGAATCCCTTCTCAAACCGTAAAGAAAGGATTAGTCAGGATCAATCTCACCGTACAATACTTGCTTAACCGTTCAGCCAGGCCAGTGTCGGTACTTCGAGGGAGGTTTTCCAACGCTTTCGCGAAGTTCCTTAATTTAAGAACCTCTTTTCCCTGGGGGCGTAGCCCCGCTAACACCTTTCTAGACACCTACTAAGTTTATAGCATTGATCGTTAAGTGAGAGTTTTCCCGAGGAGTAGCATATACTCACAGTAGGATCGGGATCCAAATATCATCGCGTGATAAAATCGAAGGAATCCTACCAGAATCATCACACTCCAAATGGTATGCAGCGCTAGCAAGTTTCAGTACTTATGAAACTCCCGATGTGGATTTTTGCCCCATGCTCTTATGACCTTGACTTTGGCCAAAATATCATAAATCACATGTCAAGTTCTACCCGTCATTCTCCTGGTTAATTTGGACCCACCCGTACCTACCCTTGACTTTGGCCAAAATGGCAGCACGACTGTCCCAAACCAACGCATCTATCTATGCTACACATGAATACCCAATAGCTACCAATCACTATGCCTTGACTTTGGCCAAAATACATAGCTTGAATACTTTTGACCATTCATGTGAAATGACGGAGGGCTACGAATGGTTTTGGCGAAACCGTGAATGTAGTGAACTTGATATAATCGATGGAACGAGATAGCTTTTAAAAGGAGTGGTTCAAGCTCCGCGTTTAAAAGTTTAGTTTTGAAAAGAATCGAGTGGTTTTCAAAGTGTTCCATTCGACTTTTACTTTGTTTATTTTCTTGCATTAGTTCTTTTAATGCGTCCCATCATTTAATCCTACCATTGCAGAAAACAACCAAAATATGACGTACGCTTATGCCATTCGCATTCGCCACAGGGCCCCGTCATCACCCGTTAGGTTACTTAACTAACGACAGAGCGGGGGCTGGGCTAGCGCGGCTGTAAAACATAAGCAACGCCTAAATAGTTATCATATATAAGTATATAGCAATGATAGACATTACAGATCACAGATGAATACATTGGATATACTAGGAATCCGCAATCCGTTCGAGCCTGCAACGAAAAGCGGATTACACGGTCACGGTGAATAGCCAATACCCCACCCAAGACCCCTACGGGTGCGGCAAACTACCCGCCAAGTACCCGAAGCGAAGCAACCTCCCTCAACACCGTGAGTAGGCCACTCGGCACTTCGAGATACCCGGTAGTTTGTGTACCCCCTCCATGGGTCTATCCTAGGAGCAAAAACAGTAAAAAGAATTATACAATGACGGCTACAACCCCGACCCGGTTGTGCGGCCATACAAATATTATTACATCAATTTACATATCACAAAGAATGAAAGAAAAAGAAACACTCATCTCACATCCACCCCGGCTATTCACCCGCGACAATCCAACGCATTCATATACACATACCATCATCAAACACATATCACAGATATGTATAACCCCGACTAATCGACATATAGCGATTAGCTGACGTTCAATACATATAAACATCACAGATATAACCTTTTAGTCAAAGTGTAGTGAAGTTCAATAAAAAATACGGATTTATAGGCCCCCAAAAATAAATTTCTTTTCTGGAAAACCTGGGCACATATAAACCATCTTAAAAATCCCAAAACCAAGCCAGAAGAACACTGCACCAAACTCGACCCAGAGCCGAGCCAAAACGGCCGCGTTTGCACGGCAATAGCTTGCTATTGCCGCGGAACCGTGGCTCTTTGAGCGAATCTCTGGATCGTTTTTGGTGGCTTTCTTCACAAAACCCTGAGATAATTTTTGGAGTATGATTTATTTATTTTGAACAGAAAAAATTTTAACAGAAAGTTAGGGTTTTGAAAATTTGGTTTTTCGATTTTTCCGATTGAACTTCGTTACACTTCACTACCTAGCTAGTTTATGTTTAGTTAGGCTCTGATACCACTGTAAGTCCACGTTGCCCACCCCGGTGCTTGCGGGGAGACGGAAAACGGAATAAAAATCAAATTTTTATCAACTATAGGCAACATGGACTAGACAAAGAAGGATCTTTGCTAAATAAAAACAAGCTAAAGCTAACTAGAAACTAGCTAAGTGTTAGAATGGTTATACCTAGGGCTTTATGTCCTTCTCTCCTTGCTCCTTGGAGTAGTAGAAAGAGGTCACCTTTGTCGTCTTCTCACGTCGAAGAAGGATCCACCCAAAAGCCTCGACCTTTGGCTTCAACTCCAAGCTAGAAGTAATTAGAGTGCTAGAAGTGCTAATCCTAGAACCCTAGATGAGAGTAGAGATTATCAAGAAGTGGTTTTTCTCAAGCTCAAATGTTTTTCAACACATGAGAGGGGAGAGCTTGAGGGAGAGGAAGAACAAGAGAGAGAAAGTAAATGATAGAATGAGAGAATAAACAACCATTCTCATATATATGTGTGAATTATTATAATTAGATAATTAGTGAGATAATTGTCATGGCTTAATCAAGACATGACCATTATCATTTCATATTTATGTAGGGTTCCTAGGCACTCTTGTGAAGGTTCATAAGGCATCAAACATGCCCGGATAAAAATTTAGACGTGCCGAACAACCCAAAGACGGGATCTTTGCTAGATTATTAGGGTTAAACATGAAAGATGATAACTTTTATCTAAGTGTGAGGGATTACAACCTTTGTAGTCCGCTCCTTCGCTTCACAAGCTCCGAGTAGAAGTCCCTTTGCCGCGATCCACGATCTCCCAGACTCATGAGAGGCTCCACGACTCGAACGATCCATGCTAGCTTGAAGTGTTCCAAATCTTCGATGATCTACGTCGAAGTTGCAAAGACTCAAGTTTTCTCACTCTAAAGAGATGAACACACTAATCTCATGGGCTAGATGAGATGAGGATGAGGATGAGAGAGTAGTATTTTTGCTTTTTTTTTAAATCATTTTCTCATATTTATTCATCACATAAAGAATTTCTAGTGAGCTTTTTCAAGAGAGAAGAAGATGATAATGGAAAATGATAATAATAAATCCTTTTGTGATGAATAGAAATAAAAGTATATGATTGATGTATAAACCATGGTCAAGGATGAGTGGCTAAGAATGTGTAGAGAATAAACTAGAGTTAGGGTTTGGTTGGGTTAGAAAATGTGTCATCAACAAATATCTTAACCATGACAAAAGAAATTGCTTCTAGAAGGTGCAAGAAGCAACTAACCCTAATCAAACCCTAACCTCATTTAATCATCCTTAAACATGTTTAACAATAAATCATATCATGTCACAATAATATATATCACATATATATATTATATATTTGCAACAAAAGAAAATAATACAATTAACATATATCGCATATATATCAATGTATCATCCAGTAAGAAAATGAAATAATAAAGCGAGCCAATATTAGATAATGTAATACAATATATCATATATATATTATTATACATTAAATCATCGAATCAACACTTGATCCGACGATCCGGCTATATCGAATATTACCGACTAATATATCACTTGATCCAATGACCCGGTTCATATCCAAATATCGCGAGAATATAATACGGTATCTCATATCGCATTATCCTTGGTCCTGTACATATCACATATGTGCCTCTACTCCGTTTTGCCTTAGCCAAGAAACCTCTGTGTAGGGCTCTAAAGAATCGTCAATACGCCGGTAGCAGGTGATGATCATATCAAACACCCACAAGCTGCAAGCGGTCAGCTAAACGTAACAGCCACCGAGGTATTGAGCGATCAGAAGATCAACAAGCTAGCCTGTGCGTTCTCCTGTGAATCCAATCAGTAACACTCCCGTACAGTCCGGTCTGTTCGTCTGATATGTTGCATACCAAGTCTAGGGGTGGTATACGTCAGACCCCAGTAACCGATAAGTCGTGTCGATGTGTGGCTCATAACGGGTCGAGAAACTACTAGTAACACTTACCAGTAAATCTCTATATCAGCCCTGGCCAGGGACTTCCAGTTATAGCCAATCGAACACAGCACAACATCAACTCCCTATACCGGGAGAGACGAATCCCCTCCTATCGCTCATTGCCTCCATGTGATTCGGGACTGTACCCAAAAGCCACCGTTTTGCACGCCTTCTTGGACGTGGTAAGGTGGAAATCAAAGCACAGTGGGAATCACACAAGACTCTATGACGATCTCGGGTCTACAGACTACTCTGTACCAGTGTCACCGGAGAACTGCCATCTGACGTGTGGTATATCACCATCTGGGAGTTCTCGGCGAGTCCTTCCAGTTTACCCATTCTCCACTGAGCACCCGTACACCATCTCTGATGTCAAACACCGATGGATGTGGGATCATCCATCGCCCATCATATGGGTCAAGATGCGTATACGCTAGTATATTCTGGTGTATCGATGCCCTGTCTCGATATACCCTCGACTAGGAACAGTTATAGGATGTACTCATCGACTACCGTGGCCCCACTAGTATGATCTCATCATAGTCCCAGTAGTCGAGTACAGATCCTAAGGGCTTTATCAACATGTGAGAGTAAAACAGTAAACCAATACAAGTCAACATGTTAAGATAAAGTGAAACCAAATAGCATACTATCATGACGAGCAAGAAAGTCATCTCTATATATATCCAAGCATCCATTATAATATACATCATATGTACAACAATGGCCTCTAGGGCATATACATAACTAACAATCTTCCACTTGCACTAAGGCCGGCTGCTGTAGTATCTCATACCTAGCATCCCGAATAATCTCTCAAACCGTATCTGGGGAATAGCCTTCGTGAATGGATCCGCAGTGTTGTCCTTCATATCTACTCTCCTGACCTCGATCTCCGGGCGATCAATTATCTCCCTGATCAGGTGATACCGCCTCAGAATATGTCTGGACTTTTGATGGGACCTGGGTTCCTTGGCTAACGCCACAGCTCCATTGTTATCGCAATACAGAGGTATTGGATGCTTAATGGATGGAACCACACCAAGTTCACTAATGAGCTTCTTTATCCAGACAGCCTCCTTGGCAGCATCGTTGGCAGCGATGTATTCAGCCTCCATCGTTGAGTCTGCAACGGTATCCTGTTTGGAACTCTTCCAACATACCGCCCCTCCATTGAGGGTAAAGACAAAACCCGAATGCGACTTAGAGTCGTCCTTATCACTTTGGAAGCTGGAATCGGTAAAGGACTCCACCTGGAGTTCTCCATTACCATACACCAAGAACATCTCCTTAGTCCTTCGTAAGTACTTGAGAATGTTCTTCACAGCTGTCCAATGACTCTCTCCAGGATCTGCTTGATACCGACTCACTACACTTAGTGAGTATGCTACATCGGGTCTGGTACATAGCATCGCATACATGATAGAGCCTACTGCCGAAGCATAGGGTATCCCTTGCATGCGAGCTCTCTCCAAATCAGTCTTGGGAGACATCTCTTTGGAGAGAGTGAGTCCAGAGATCGTGGGTTGGTTCCCACGTTTGGATTCTTCTATACTAAACCTCTTTAGTATGGTGTCAATGTACCTGGATTGGGACAATCCCAGTATCCGTTTAGATCTATCTCTATAGATCATGATTCCCAATATGCAGGAGGCATCATCTAGATCTTTCATTGAGAATCTCTGTGATAAGAAGAGCTTGACTGATTGCAGCATAGGAATATCATTTCCTATCAAGAGTATGTCATCCACGTACAATACGAGGAAGACAACCTTACCCTCTGCTACCTTCTTATAGATACAAGGTTCATCTATATTTTTGATGAAGTCAAACTCTTTGACTACAACATCAAAACAGATGTTCCAACTCCGCGATGCTTGCTTTAACCCATAAATGGATTTAAGCAGCTTGCACACCTTTCCGCTGCTCCCACTATCTACGAAGCCCTCTGGCTGAGTCATGTACACGCTCTCTTCTAAATCACCGTTTAGAAAGGCGGTCTTAACATCCATTTGCCAGATTTCGTAGTCATGGTATGCAGCAATGGCAAGTAAGATCCGGATGGACTTAAGCATAGCCACTGGAGAAAAGGTTTCGTCATAATCCACACCTGGTCGTTGACGAAAACCCTTTGCTACAAGTCTAGCTTTGAAAGTCTCAACTTTTCCATCTACACCAAATTTCTTTTTAAAAATCCACTTGCTCCCAATGGGTTTTACCTCTTCAGGAGCATTTTTTAAAATCCATACTTTATTGGTGTACATGGATTCCATCTCAGATCGCATTGCATCCATCCATTTCATAGAGTCGCCACTCGTGATGGCCTGCTCGAAACTAGTCGGTTCATCATCATTCATGATGCAATCCTCGCTCCCACCATCAATGAGAAAACCGTAGTATCTCTCAGGTGGATGAGAAACCCTACTAGATCGGCGGAGAAGCTGGGGTTCATCGGGTACTACTGAATCCTCTGGTTCCACTAAATCATCTGTTGTAGTTTGTTCTGCTGGAACTTCTTCCAGTTCTACCTCAGAGCCACTAATCTCTTTTGCAAGAAATTCCTTTTCTAAAAAGGTGGCGTGTTGAGCAATAAACACCCTTTGTTCCTCACTGTGGTAGAAAATATACCCTCGCGAATGCTTGGGATATCCAATAAACTTACATAAAACAGATCTTGCTTCGAGTTTGTCCGGGTTTCGTCTTTTGACATAAGCCGGGCAACCCCATATCTTAACAAAATTAAGATATGGTCTCTTCCCTTCCCATATCTCATATGGGGTGGTAGGCACAGATTTGGTAGGAACTTTATTCAGTATGTATGCCGCTGTCTCAAGTGCATACCCCCAGAAAGAAATAGGTAACTCAGCTGTACTCATCATAGAGCGCACCATATCTAATAGGGTGCGATTCCTTCGTTCCGATACACCGTTGTGTTGTGGTGTATAAGGAGGAGTAAGCTGAGAGAGAATCCCATTCTCTTTTAGATAATCTAGGAACTCATTGCTTAAGTATTCACCTCCTCGATCAGATCGAAGAATCTTAATACTTTTGCCCATTTGGTTCTCTACTTCGTGCTTATATTCTCTGAATTTCTCAAAAGCTTCAAACTTGTGTTTCATCAGAAACACATGTCCGTATCTAGAGAGATCGTCAGTGAATGTAATGAAGTAGGAAGAACCGTTCTTGGCATGCGTGGATATGGGACCACATACATCACTATGTATTAGTCCTAAGAGTTCAGTAACTCTTTCTCCGTGTCCACTAAACGGAGCTTTGGTCATTTTTCCTTTGAGACATGAATGGCAAGTATCATAAGATGATAATTCGAACGGATTCAAATAACCATCCATATGTAACTTAGCCAGTCGTGTCGCATTGATATGACCAAGTCTACAATGCCACAAGTAGGATTCGTTCATATCTGAACTTTTCCTCTTGTGTGTGTTTTGTATATTCAGGACTGTATTCTGATTCAGAATGAATATGCCATTATGTAACGAGCCTGATGCAATCAATTTTTGATCTAGGAATATGTTCATAACATTATTCTTTACTACAAAATTATATCCTTCTTTACTTAATAAAGAAACTGATATAATATTGCACATCATGTTCGGTATATAATAGCACTCATTTAGAATCAGTGTATTACGACTCGGCAATACAAGGTGATATTCGCCAACTGCTTTGGCTACAATACTTGCACCGTTCCCTACTTGAACGGAATGATCACCTTTTCCCAGTTCTCTACCTTTACGTAGCCCATGTAACAATTTACATATATGGGATCCTGATCCGGTATCTAATACCCAGGACGTAGGGTGAACTGAGAAACAGTTCTCAATAACTAACACACCCGAAGAAGATGCATCAACATGCATGTTCTTTTGGGCGGCTTGAGAATCCAGATATTCTCCTGTTTCCTGCTCTGACTTATAACTCTTATAAGAAAGAACGGGTCCAACGTTCCCTTGCTCAGTACAATAATCGGGTTCAGTCAATACATCCATATTATTATCTTGATTATGGCCTGACATGGTCGCTACCTGGAGAGAGAGAGAAGAAAACACTTTAGCGTATGCTCTTGCAACATTAGATTGGTTATAATCTTATCTAATCAGGATGTCTCCCACTGTTTTTATCAAATCTACCTTAAAACCCTAAAAGGTAAGATTAGCCGGGATTAATTACACCCTACAATTTCGTCAATCTTTCAGCCAGATCAGTGTCGGTACTTTAAGGGAGGTTCCCCGTGCTTTCGCACGGACCTAATTAAAGTAAACCTCATTTTCCCAGAGGCGTAACCCCGTTAACACTTTTCTAGACACCTACTTGATCGGCTAATTGTCCTGTGTAAAACTCTCCCAGGAGTAACACTTACTCGCAGTGGGTATCGGGATCCAACTATCTCATAGAAGGTATGCAATCTCATTGCAAATTTCAACACTTGAAATTCCCGATAATATTTTGCCCCTAGTGTCCTATGACCTTGACAGAGGTCAACAAACCATATGCTACTAGTCAAGTTCAACCCGTCATTTCTTGATTGAATTAAACCCACCCGCACGACCCTTGACGGAGGTCAACAAGGCCGTACGACTATCCTAATCCAATCTGCATCAAATGCATAAGCAGATAAAAAACTAGTCAGCTACCGTACACTACGCCTTGACGGAGGTCAACAAACGTAGCACGAATACTAAATAGGACTTATCTGAAATAACGGAGGGCTACGTCAGGTTTTTCAGAAAACCCTGAGCGTAGTGAACTTGATATCGTCGTAGAATCATGTAGTTTTTGAAAAGGAGTGTTTTTGAGGCTTTTCTTAGTTTCGCTAAAGGGGTCACTCCCGGTGAAGGGATCGTCGGCCCTTTCCTCATCGAATAAGGTGCAGGGTATATCATATATACCGCTGTGCAAAGCAAAACACTAAAAGCATTCAAAAGACAAACCGCGTTTTGTAGCATCTGCCTAGTTTCGCTAAAGAGGTCACTCCCGGTGAAGGGATCGTCGGCTCTTTCCCCATCGAATAAGGTGCAGGATATATCATATATATCACTGTGCAAAGTAAAACTGTAGCTACCCTTTTTATAAAGTTTTGATTCTACAACATCTTTAGGTTTCTTTTCTTTTTATTAATCTCATTAATAAATATCCCACCAGCTTATGCTTCCTAAGCATCACAGAAGAAACGAAAGCAGTAATATTTATATATCAACATATATACATAGTATAAGCATTCGTCTCAGGCAGTAATATGATCTCATCACAGAACATTGCAGCAGAAGAACATATATGAAATATTGGATATGCTAGGATGTCCGTGTTTTTAATACGAGCCTGTATAAAACACGGATTCCACGGTCGCGACGAATAGCCAAACCCACATCCCAAGACCCCTACGAGAGCGGCAAGTAACACTGCCAATTCTAGGGTTAGAAGACCCGGTCTCGACTCCTCGAGATGGCCTCCCACTGGACCCTAGAACCCGGTTACTTGTGCTCCCCTCCTTGGGTCTACCTAATGCAGAAAAGTAAATAATATACACTGGTGACATCAACCTCAACCTGGAAGTGCCCCAAATAAAAGAATATTATATTACAAATGAATTTTACATGAATGAAAATAAAAACCCTCATCTCACATAAAACCCCTGGCTATTCAGAACGCGATGATCCAATATAACATATCACAGCAACACATAATATCTCATATCATCAACGTAAGTAAATATGTGCATCCCAATTGTCGTTGACATATAGCAACGAAACCGGCGATATCACATATTACACTTACGGTCACAGAAAAGAAAGTGTAAAACTACAATATTTGGAATTCATAATCACTTTAGACATCATAAATCCGAAATATCACATACTCCGCATTTCATGCCTAACTCTATGAATTCCACATATTGTATCACATTCCAGATAAATAGACAGTATTAAACTTTCCGAACAGATAATCAAATACCCAAAATTTCCTAAATTGCTCAACACTTGAGCGGAGTTCAAATAATCCCAGAGTATGTCACAGTACCAGTGATCCAGCCGTAGAAGGGTCAAGCCAACGCCTCACATGTGGCACGCCGTACTCCCCCAAACCCGAAGGTTCAAAAGGCAGTTCAAGACGGTCATATAATCGAGTTAAGGTTTGTTGTCTTCTAGAGGGTCCACCGCTTAACATGTACAATTTTTCCGAAAGATTTAAACCCGATAAAAATTCAACACTTGAAAATTTACCGTGCTGGGAAACAGTGAGTTAATGATATCCGTTCAAATAGTTTAACAGTTTCTAAATATCCGGAAATAAAAACGAATTTAAATATTCCGATCGAATCTACGATTACAAAGCAAACCCCAGATCACTCAACTTTTGAATCAATATAAAAATACCAGAAACTATAAAAGCACAAATAAAGAATTACTGTGTAAAATAAAAAGTCCAATCAAACAATACGGCCGCGGAACCACGGCCCAAGCAGGCAATGGCCGCGATTCCGCGGTCGTTTGTACGGATCACAGTCTCGAATTTCACAGTTATTCTTATTTTTGTCTGCTGTATTTTTCAGGTATTTTTAATTCAGAAAAAATCCAGATTTTAAAAAATTTCCAGAGAGGGGGTAAATTTTGTCGGTTCGGGTTCGATCGGAGTTTTAACTTCGTAAACATATCGCCTAATGCTCTAGCTAGGCTCTGATACCACTGTAGGGTTCCTAGGCACTCTTGTGAAGGTTCATAAGGCATCAAACATGCCCGGATAAAAATTTAGACGTGCCGAACAACCCAAAACCGGGATCTTTGCTAGATTATTAGGGTTAAACATGCAAGATGATAACTTTTATCTAAGTGTGAGGGATTACAACCTTTGTAGTCCGCTCCTTCGCTTCACAAGCTCCGAGTAGAAGTCCCTTTGCCGCGATCCACGATCTCCCGGACTCATGAGAGGCTCCACGACTCGAACGATCCATGCTAGCTTGAAGTGTTCCAAATCTCCGATGATCTACGTCGAAGTTGCAAAGACTCAAGCTTTCTCACTCTAAAGAGATGAACACACTAATCTCATGGGCTAGATGAGATGAGGATGAGAGAGTAGTATTTTTACTTTCTTTTTAAATCATTTTCTCATATTTATTCATCACATAAAGAATTTCTAGTGAGCTTTTTCAAGAGAGAAGAAGATGATAATGGAAAATGATAATAATAAATCCTTTTGTGATGAATAGAAATAAAAGTATATGATTGATGTATAAACCATGGTCAAGGATGAGTGGCTAAGAATGTGTAGAGAATAAACTAGAGTTAGGGTTTGGTTGGGTTAGAAAATGTGTCATCAACAAATATCTTAACCATGACAAAAGAAATTGCTTCTAGAAGGTGCAAGAAGCAACTAACCCTAATCAAACCCTAACCTCATTTAATCATCCTTAAACATGTTTAACAATAAATCATATCATGTCACAATAATATATATCACATATATATATATTATATTTGCAACAAAAGAAAATAATACAATTAACATATATCGCATATATATCAATGTATCATCCAGTGAGAAAATGAAATAATAAAGCGAGCCAATATTAGATAATGTAATACAATATATCATATATATATATATATATTATACATTAAATCATCGAATCAACACTTGATCCGACGATCCGGCTATATCGAATATTACCGACTAATATATCATGTACCGATTCATCGAACCAACACTTGATCCAATGACCCGGTTCATATCCAAATATCGCGAGAATATAATACGGTATCTCATATCGCATTATCCTCGGTCCTACACATATCACATATGTGCCTCTACTCCGTTTTGCCTTAGCCAAGAAACCTCTGTGTAGGACTCTAAAGAATCGTCAATACGCCGGTAGCAGGTGATGATCATATCAAACACCCACAAGCTGCAAGCGGTCAGCTAAACGTAACAGCCACCCAGGTATTGAGCGATCAGAAGATCAACAAGCTAGCCTGTGCGTTCTCCTGTGAATCCAATCAGTAACACTCCCGTACAGTCCGGTCTGTTCGTCTGATATGTTGCATACCAAGTCTAGGGGTGGTATACGTCAGACCCCAGTAACCGATAAGTCGTGTCGATGTGTGGCTCATAACGGGTCGAGAAACTACTAGTAACACTTACCAGTAAATCTCTATATCATCCCTGGCCAGGGACTTCCAGTTATAGCCAATCGAACACAGCACAACATCAACTCCCTATACCGGGAGAGACGAATCCCCTCCCATCGCTCATTGCCTCCATGTGATTCGGGACTGTACCCAAAAGCCACCATTTTGCAAGCCCTCTTGGACGTGGTAAGGTGGAAATCAAAGCACAGTGGGAATCATACAAGACTCTATGACGATCTCGGGTCTACAGACTACCCTGTACCAGTGTCACCAGAGAACTGCCATCTGACGTGTGGTATATCACCATCTGGGAGTTCTCGGCGAGTCCGTCCAGTGTACCCATTCTTCACTGAGCACCCGTACACCATCTCTGATGTCAAACACCGATGGATGTGGGATCATCCATCGCCCATCATATGGGTCAAGATGTTAGTTATATGTATGCCCTAGAGGCCATTACTGTATATTGGATGTATATTGTAGTGGATGCTGGGACATATATAGGGAGGACTTTCTTGCTCGACATGATAGTATGCTATCTGGTTGCTCTTTACCTTAACGTGTACACAGATTGTCTCTCTATTACATGTTGGTAAAGCCCTTAGGATGTGTACTTGACTACCTGGACTATGATGCAGATCATACTAGTGGGGACATGGTAGTCCATAAGTGCATCCTTGAATGTCCCTAGTCGTGGGTGTATCGAGATGGGGGATCGATATACCAGAGTAGACTAGCGTGTACCTTCTCGACCCATACAGATGGGCGATGGATGATCCCATATCCATCGGTGTTTGACATCAGAGATGATATACGGGTGCTCAGTAGAGACTGGGTACACTGGACGGACTCGCCGAGAACTCCCAGATGGTATTATACCTTACGTCAGATGGCAGTTCTCTGGCGACACTGGTACAGAGTAGTCTGTTGACCCGAGATCGTCATAGAGTCTTGTGTGGTTTCCACTGTGCTTTGATTTCCATCTTACCACGTCCAAGAGGGCGTATAAAACGGTGGTTTTTGGGTACAGTCCCGAATCACATGGAGGCAATGAGCGATAGGAGGGGATTCGTCTCTCCCGGTATAGGGAGTTGATGTTGCGCTGTGTTAGATTGGCTATAACCGGAAATCCCTGGCCAGGGTTGCTGAGATATACTGGTAAGTGTTACCAGTAGTTTCTCGAGTTGTTATAGACCTCATATCGACACGACTTATCGAGCTATTGGGGTCTGACGTTTACCACCCCTAGGCGAGATATGCGACATATCAGACGACGAGACCGGACTGTACGGTAAGTGTTACTGGTTGGATTCACGGGAGTGTGAGCGGGCTTGCTCGTCGTTCTTCTGATCGCTCAATACCTGGGTGGCCGTTACGTTTAGCAGACCGCTTGCGGCTTGTGGGTGTTTGATATGATCATCACCTGCTGCCGGCGTATTGACGAGTCTTTAGAGTCCTACACAGAGGTTTCCTGGCTCAAGCGAAATGAAATAGGAGCGCATATGAGATATGTGCGGGACCGAGAATAATGCGTGTATGTGATACCGTATTCTATTCTCGCGATGAATGTATCGATTGGTTGTATACGATATAACCTAGTTATCGAATCAAGTATTGATTCGATAAGCCGATACATAGGATACTAGTCGGTTATATGCGATATGACCGGATCGTTAAATCAAGTGTTGATTTAATGATTTAATGTATAATTATATATTTGATATATTACTTTGCATTAACTAGTATCGGTTCACTTTTAAATGGATTTTCTCACTTGTTTGTGCACTTTGTATATATGATATATTTTTTGTGCACAAGATTGTATCATGTTTGATGATACATGCTAGTTTGGGTTTGTGTAAAGAATTAAACCATGGTTACTTAAGTGGTTAGGGTTTCATTTCCTTTTCTCATTTATTTATTTATTTATTCTTTATGGAAAAGGAAAAGCATAAAGAGAAAAATGGTTGCTAACTTTGTTTGTATTATGAAGCTTCATGAAGCTTTGACTTAGTGACCATTTTGTCTCATGCTTAACCCTAACCATTCCACTTAACCCTAGTCTATTCTCTACACTTGACCATGGTTACATTATGATAAGTATTCTTTTTATTTCCTTTTTGGAAAATACTTATCATAATATTCATCTTCTTCTTCTTCTTCTTCACTTGAAGAAAGCATGCCTCCATCAATGGCAACTTGATGAAATGAGTTAGAAATCCAATTCTAAAGTGAACCCACCTCCTATTTCTTCATCCTCTACCTTTTGCCAAGTAGTAGAGTGTGTTTTCTTCACAAGTTTCATGACTTGGTGAAGTGGGAGCTTGATCTTGTGATGCCTCGACGTAGATCATCTTCGGCACGAAGCCGACGACCTTGCCCGCCCATTTCTCCGATGAAGCCGACGCTTGAGCCCGGGATTTCATTTGGACAGCGGAGAGGACTTCATCACGGAGCCGTGGAGGTGGAGGACCGGATCTACAAAGGTTGTATTTCCGTACTCTTAGTTAAAGTAGTTAACTAGTTGCTTTGTCGCCTAAACTTCTAGCCAACGATCCGTATTAGGGTTTCTCGGCACCTCTAATTTTTGAAATTGGCATGGTTGATGCCTTGTGAGACCTCTTGAGAGTGCCTATGAACCTTTCATTGGTATTAGAGCCTAGCTAGAGCCTTAGGCGAAGTCTAGACGGAGTTTGAAGTCCGATCGAACCGAAACCCCAATATTTCCATGCTCTCTGGACTTTTTCTGAATTTGTGGATTTTTGTGTATTAAAAATATGCAGAAAACTAAGAAGGAGATTCTAAGAATTACTGTACAAAACGGGACTCATGATTCCTCCAAAGCGCGGCGGAACCGCGGCATAAGCATGGCTTATGCGGCGGTTCCGCGGTCAACAAGTCTCATCAGTCAACGATTTTGGCACAGTAACTTCTTTATTTTAATGCTGGGTTTTCTAGGAATTTTTAATATTTATTCAAGAGTTGGATTTTCTGGGGTTGTTTTGGGGATTCGGTGTTTCGATCGGAGTATCAGATTTTGTCTATGTGGCTTTCCGGATAATTTTTGAATATGTTAAAAAAGTTCGACTGGATATAAATACCCAATTTTTCCCCTGTCGGGAAATTTCCAAGTGTTGGATTTTTCCGTAGTTTAACGACGTTCTAAGTAGTGCAAGTAACGCGATGGACCCTCTAGAAGACAACAAACCTTAACTCGATTATGTGACCGTCTTGAACTGCCCTTTGAACCTTCAGGTTTGGGGCAGTACGGCGTGCCACATGTGAGGCGTTGGCTTAACCCTTCTACGGCTGGACCGTTGGTACCGAGGCACGAACTGAATGTTTTTAGACTTGTTTCATGTGTTGATCTGTATCGGGAAAACTTGGGTGTTTGAATGTTCGATCGGAAAGTTTAACATTTTCTAATTATCTGGAATGTGATACAATAATTGGAATTCACAAGTAGTTATGAGATAACTCAATGAATGTTATAAACATAGCAATTTAGTCTCAATTGATCGGTTGCCACGGAATTTTGATGTGATTAAAAGTCCGTCGCAATCACGTAGTGTACGCGGATACTCGCTGGGTAAACTTAATAGACAGCCTCACTCCATAGCCCCGACCAAGTGACTGTAGGACAACCCCGTCGCCGAAAGCATCCGTTCGGGTGTTCGCGGTGGCGGTGTTCCGCCTTGGTGCACTTCGTCGACGGCGTCGGGGGTGCGGCCGCCTACTGAAGTTTGCGACGAGCATGCGATCAAGATGTCGGGAATCTTGTTGAATTGCCCGACTTGATATTGAAAAGAGTTTTCGATTTTGAGACTAAAATGCGGGGTTTATAATTGTTAGGCATGCGATGTCTAAGTAATTCATTTGATTAGGCATGCGATGTCTAAAGAGATTGTGGATTCCAACTGTTGTAGTTTTACACTTTCTTTTCTGTGACCGTAAGTGTAATATGTGATATCGCCGGTTTCGTTGCTATATGTCAACGACAATTGGGATGCGCATATTTACTTACGTTGATAACATGTGATGTTATGTGTTGCTGGATATGTTATATTGGATCGTCGTGTTTGAATAGCCGGGGTTTTTTTATGTGAGATAAGTGTTTTTCATTTTCATTCATGTAAAAACTTGTATGTAATATTCTTTTATTGGGGCACTTCCAGGTTGCGGAAGTTGTCACCCTTTGTATATTATTTACTTTTCCGCACTAGGATAGACCCAAGGAGGAGGGCACAAGTAACCGGGTTCTGGAGTCCAGTGGGAGACCAACTCGAGGAGTCGAGTCTGGGTATCCTAACTCTAGAATTGGTAGGGTTGCTTGCCGCTCTCGTAGGGGTCTAGGGGTGTGGGTTTGGCTATTCATCGCGACCGTGGAATCCGTGTTTTATACTGGCTCGTATTGAAAACACGGACGTCCTAGTATATCCAATATTTCATATGATTCTTCTGCTGCGATATCTGTGACGTGATCATGTGATGTTCTGTGATAGATACAGTTTATAGTATATATGATGTATTATATAGACGTTACTTATGTTTTAGACCCGCGCTAGCCCTGCCCCGCTCTGCCGTTAGTTACCTAACCTAACAGTGCACGAGGGGACATCGAGGCGAATGCGGATGGCATAAGTGTACGTCGTATTTATCTGTGATGTTTAGGTAACTTCAATGATGGGACTTCATTAATATGATTAATGAAATAAAATAAACCTAAGATGTTGTAGAATCGAATTTCAAAATAAAACAGGTAGCTACAGTTCTTTCTTTGCACAGCGGTATATATGATATATCCTGCACCTTATTCGATGAGGAAAGGACCGAGATCCCTTCGCCGGGAATGACTCCTTTAGCAATAACTGGCAGATGCTACACATTCGGTTTGTCTTTTGATTGCTTTTAAGTGTTTTTGCTTTGCACAGCGATATATATGATATATCCCGCACCTCATTCGACGAGGAAAGGACCGACGATCCCTTCACCGGGAGTGACTCCTTTAGCAAAACTAGAAAAGCCTCAAAAGCACTCCATTTTAAAATCATTTGATTCTACAACGATATCAAGTTCATTACGCAATAGGTTTTCAGAAAAACCTGTCGTAGCCCTCCGTCATTTCAGATAAGTACTAGTTAGTATTCGTGCTGCGGTTGTTTGGCATGCGTCAAGGCGTAGTGTACGGTAGCTAACTAGTGCTTATCTGCTAGCATACGATGCGATTGGATTAGGGTATTCGTACGGCGTTGTTTGGCATGCGTCAAGGGTCGTGCGGGTGGGTTTAATTCAATCAAGAAATGTACGGGTTGAACTTGACTAGCGGACTATGGGTTGTTTGGCATGCGTCAAGGTCATAGCACGCTAGGGGCAAAATATTATCGGGAATTTCAAGTGTTGAAATTTGCAATGAGATTGCATACCTTCTATGAGATAGTTGGATCCCGATACCCGCTGCGAGTAAGTGTTACTCCTGGGAGAGTTTTATACATTACAATTAGCCGATCAAGTAGGTGTCTAGAAAGGTGTCAACGGGGTTACGCCTCTGGGAAAACGAGGTTTACATTAATTAGGTTCGTGCGAAAGCACGGGGGACCTCCCTCAAAGTACCGACACTGGCCTGGCTGAAAGATTGGCGAACTTGTAGTGTGTAATTAATCCCGGCTAGTCTTTCCTTTTAGGGTTTGAAGGAAGATTTGATAAAAAGCAGTGGGAGCCATCCTGATTAGATAAAATAAAACCAATCTATTCTTGCAAGAGCGCACGCTGAGTGTTTTCTTCTCTCTCTCTCCTGGTAGCGACCATATCACGCCTTAATCAAGATAATAATACGGAAGAATTTACCGAACCCGCTTGTTATACTGAGCTGGGGAACGTTGGTCCCGCTCCAACTTATAATTGTTATAAGACAGAGCAGGAAATTGGGGAATACCAGATTTCTCGTGCCGCCCAAACGAAGAGAGTGCATGCTGATGCATCATCTTCGGGTGTGTTCATTATACAGAACTGTTTCTCAGAATCCTCTGCATCCTTGGTATATGATACCGGATCAGGATCCCAGATATGTAATCTGTTACATAGGGCTGCAAAAAGGTAGAAAAACTGAGAACGGGTGATAAGTTTCATGAGACAGAAAACGGGGCAAGTGTTGCAGCCAAGTCTGTTGGTCACTGTCACCCTGTATTACCAATACATTGATTCTGAACGAATGTTGTTAGATACCGAACCTGATATACAAAATCATATCAGTCTCTTTATTAGTAAAGAAAGGATATAATTTTGTATTGTTGGATAATGTTTTGAACATTTCCTATATCAAAAGTTGATCGGTTCAGGCACGTTATCTAAAAGCATTGATGTTCTAAATCAAACTGTAGTTCTTAGTATATGGAACACACATAAGAGGAAGAGTTCACAACTGAACGAATCCTTCTTAAGGTATTGTAGACTAGGTCATATCAATGCGACCCGACTAGCTGAAGTTACATATAGATGCATATTTAAATCAATTTGAATTTACATCTTGTGAAACTCGCCAGTCATGTCACAAAGATAAGATGACCATAGCTCTGTTTATTGGAAACAGAGAAAGAGTTAGTGAACTCTTGGGATGATACATGTTGATGTATGTAGGTCCCCTGTCTACACATACCAGGACTTGTTCTTTATACTTCATTATATATTCTCTGATAATCTCTCAAGATTCAGACATATGTTCCCGTTGAAACACAAGTCCGAACCTTTTGAGATATTCACTGAATATAAGTTAGAAGTAGAGAACCAAAATACGGGTAAAAGTATTATGTCCTTTGATGAGATCAAGGAGGAGAATACTTGAGCACAGAATTCCTGGACTATTCTAAAGGAGAATGAGAATCTCTCTCAGAATTACTCCTCCGTATACACCATAGCACGATGGTATATCGGGGCGGAGCAGATACACCCTATTTGATATGGTGTGCTCTATGATGAGTACTACTGAGTTACCTTTCTATTGGGTGTTATGCACTTGAGAAGTTGCATACCTATTGAATAGGGTTCCAATCAAATCAGTTGCCTACCATTTCATATGTGATATGGAAAGGGAAGAGCCCATGTCTTAAGCAAGTTAAGATTTGGGGTTGTCCGGCTATTGTCTAAAAGCAAAATCCGGACAAGCTCGAGGCAAGGTCTGTTAAGTAGAACTGGAAAGGTTCCAGCTATACAAACTGCAGCTGATGATTTGATAGAACCAAAGGATTCAATAGATTCCAACGAACCTCAGCCTCTCCGCCGATCTAGTAGGATTCCTCACCCACCTGAGAGATACTTCGGTTTCTCTATGACAGTGGGAGAGAGGATTGCATCATGAGATGATGACCCAACTAGTTTCGAGCTGGCCATCAGGAGTGTGACTCTGTAAGAATGGCTGGATGCTTATCGATCTGAAATGGAATCCTTATACACCAACAAAGTATGGACGTTAGTTGCTATATCTGAAGGGTTAAATCCCCATCAGGAGCAAGTATATCTTGAGAAGATTACTTGGTGTAGATGGAAAAGTTGAGACTTTCAAAGCTAGACTTGTTAAAAGTTTGCATCATTGACCAAGTGTGGATAATGATGAAACCTTTTCAAGTAGCTATGCTTAAGTCCATCCAGATCCTACTTGTCAAGGCTACATACCATGACTACGATATCTGGTGGTTGGGTGTCATGACTGCTTTTCTAAATGATGTTTTAGAAGAGTGCGTCTATAAGTACACAGCCAGAGGGCTTCGTAGACAGTGAGAGCAGCAGAAACGTGTGCAAGATGCTTTATAGGATTAAAGCAGGCATCGCGGAGTTGGAACATCTGTTTTGATGGATTAGTCAAAGAGTTTGACATCATCAAAATGGTAGATGAATCTTGTATAAACAAAAAGGTAGTAGGGAGTATGGTGGTGATCCTCGTAGAGTACGTGGATGACATACTCTTGATAAGAAAGGAGTTTCTTATGCTACGCTCGATCAATCTCCGTTTATCACAAAGATTCTCCGTGTAGGATCAAAATGATACCTCCTAAATCCTGAGTTTTGGATATATGAGATAGATTTAATTGGATGTTAGGATTCTCACTAGTTGTAGTGAGATGATATCAAACGATTCTGGGGAAAATCATTGGAAAGGTTCCAGGGTGATAAAGACGACTGAATGTCAGTCGCAGGCATTGTCTTTACCCTCAGTAAAGGGACGGTATGTTGGAAGAGTTCCAAGCTAGATACCGTGACATACTAGACGATAAAGGCAGGATACATCGCTACTTAAGATGCTACCAAAGAGGCTGTTTGGGTGTATATTGGTTCATGATATGAACTATGTTCCTCCCATTGTGTGACAATGGAGTTGTGGCTTATGCCAAGGAACGCAGGTCCCATCAGTGATCCAGACATACTCTAAGGCAGTATCACTTGATCATGGAGATGGTTGATCTTTAAGGGATCGAGGTTAGGAGAGTAGACTCAGAGGACAACACGGCGGATCCACTCACGAAGGCCTATTCCCAGAGAGAGACTTTTATGGGATGGTTGAGTATGAGATACTACAACCACTGCTACAGATGGCCCTAGTGCAAGTGGGAGATTGTTAGTTATATGTATGCCCTAGAGGCCATTACTGTACATTGGATGTATATTGTAGTGGATGCTGGGACATATATAGGGAGGACTTTCTTGCTCGACATGATAGTATGCTATCTGGTTGCTCTTTACCTTAACGTGTACACAGATTGTCTCTCTATTACATGTTGGTAAAGCCCTTAGGATGTGTACTTGACTACTTGGACTATGATGCGGATCATACTAGTGGGGACATGGTAGTCCATAAGTGCATCCTTGAATGTCCCTAGTCATGGATGTATCGAGATGGGGCATTGATATACCAGAGTAGACTAGCGTGTACCTTCTCGACCCATACAGATGGGCGATGGATGATCCCATATCCATCGGTGTTTGACATCAGAGATGATATACGGGTGCTCAGTAGAGACTGGGTACACTGGACGGACTCGCCGAGAACTCCCAGATGGTATTATACCTTACGTCAGATGGCAGTTCTCTGGTGACACTGGTACAGAGTAGTCTGTTGACCCGAGATCGTCATAGAGTCTTGTGTGGTTCCCACTGTGCTTTGATTTCCATCTTACCACATCCAAGAGGGCGTGCAAAATGGTGGTTTTTGGGTACAGTCCCGAATCACATGGAGGCAATGAGCGATAGGAGGGGATTCGTCTCTCCCGGTATAGGGAGTTGATGTTGCGCTGTGTTCGATTGGCTATAACCGGAAATCCCTGGCCAGGGTTGCTGAGATATACTGGTAAGTGTTACCAGTAGTTTCTCGAGTTGTTATAGACCTCATATCGACACGACTTATCGAGCTATTGGGGTCTGACGTTTACCACCCCTAGGCGAGATATGCGACATATCAGACGACGAGACCGGACTGTACGGTAAGTGTTACTGGTTGGATTCACGGGAGTGTGAGCGGGCTTGCTCGTCGTTCTTCTGATCGCTCAATACCCGGGTGGCCGTTACGTTTAGCAGACCGCTTGCGGCTTGTGGGTGTTTGATATGATCATCACCTGCTGCCGGCGTATTGACGAGTCTTTAGAGTCCTACACAGAGGTTTCCTGGCTCAAGCGAAACGAAATAGGAGCGCATATGAGATATGTGCGGGACCGAGAATAATGCGTGTATGTGATACCGTATTCTATTCTCGCGATGAATGTATCGATTGGTTGTATACGATATAACCTAGTTATCGAATCAAGTATTGATTCTATAAGCCGATACGTAGGATACTAGTCGGTTATATGTGATATGACCGGATCGTTAAATCAAGTATTGATTTAATGATTTAATGTATAATTATATATTTGATATATTACTTTGCATTAACTAGTATCGGTTCACTTTTAAATGGATTTTCTCACTTGTTTGTGCACATTGTATATATGATATATTTTTTGTGCACAAGATTGTATCATGTTTGATGATACATGCTAGTTTGGGTTTGTGTAAAGAATTAAACCATGGTTACTTAAGTGGTTAGGGTTTCATTTCCTTTTCTCATTTATTTATTTATTTATTCTTTATGGAAAAGGAAAAGCATAAAGAGAAAAATGGTTGCTAACTTTGTTTGTATTATGAAGCTTCATGAAGCTTTGACTTAGTGACCATTTTGTCTCATGCTTAACCCTAACCATTCCACTTAACCCTAGTCTATTCTCTACACTTGACCATGGTTACATTATGATAAGTATTCTTTTTATTTCCTTTTTGGAAAATACTTATCATAATATTCATCTTCTTCTTCTTCTTCACTTGAAGAAAGCATGCCTCCATCAATGGCAACTTGATGAAATGAGTTAGAAATCCAATTCTAAAGTGAACCCACCTCCTATTTCTTCATCCTCTACCTCTTGCCAAGTAGTAGAGTGTGTTTTCTTCACAAGTTTCATGACTTGGTGAAGTGGGAGCTTGATCTTGTGATGCCTCGACGTAGATCATCTTTAGCACGAAGCCGACGACCTTGCCCGCCCATTTCTCCGATGAAGCCGACGCTTGAGCCCGGGATTTCATTTGGACAGCGGAGAGGACTTCATCACGGAGCCGTGGAGGTGGAGGACCGGATCTACAAAGGTTGTATTTCCGTACTCTTAGTTAAAGTAGTTAACTAGTTGCTTTGTC
Source organism: Agapanthus africanus (assembly GCA_030015575.1). Taxonomy (NCBI): domain Eukaryota; kingdom Viridiplantae; phylum Streptophyta; class Magnoliopsida; order Asparagales; family Amaryllidaceae; genus Agapanthus; species Agapanthus africanus. The sequence goes on from CM057339.1 coordinate 308,800,158, forward strand.
GCCTAAACTTCTAGCCAACGATCCGTATTAGGGTTTCTCGGCACCTCTAATTTTTGAAATTGGCATGGTTGATGCCTTGTGAGACCTCTTGAGAGTGCCTAGGAACCTTTCACAAGATGCGTATACGCTAGTCTACTCTGGTGTATCGATGCCCTGTCTCGATACACCCTCGATTAGGAACAGTTATAGGATGTACTCATCGACTACCGTGGCCCCACTAGTATGATCTCATCATAGTCCCAGTAGTCGAGTACAGATCCTAAGGGCTTTATCAACATGTGAGAGTAAAACAGTAAACCAATACAAGTCAACATGTTAAGATAAAGTGAAACCAAATAGCATACTATCATGACGAGCAAGAAAGTCATCTCTATATATATCCAAGCATCCATTATAATATACATCATATGTACAACAATGGCCTCTAGGGCATATACATAACTAACAATTTAATGCTAATTGCAAGGATCAAAGAGCATCTTTTATATGGAATGATGATGGTCAATATGTCAACTAAGGTCAACAAGTCAAGATAGTCAAATGTTCAACAACCATAACCATGCACAATTATATTAAACTAATATCAATTAACCATAATTCACACATAAGCATTAGGGTTAATAAAATGACAATGGTCATTAACCCTAATCAAAGTCCTCTCCCTCTGTCTCAAGCAACTGTGCATATGCACCCGTATTCGTGATCCGAGGAACACGAATACAAAGAGATAAAACCAATCCCAAATCATATACTAGGATCCGGCTTAAACCAAAGCCCGCTAGTATAAGCTGTCCGGACAGCAAACGTGCACAAGTGCGCGGATGTGAACGAACCCTGTCGCAAAACCATGCGACCTCTACTCATTTTGCCTAAAGGCGAATAGCTCTCTGTGTGGGACTCTAAAGACTCGACACTACGCTGGCAGTGGGTTTAACCACAGACCGCAAGCGGCACTAGCTGTACGTAACGGTCCCCAGGTAGATGCTGATAAGAAGACTGACGAGGTGAACCCCATCTGAACTCCTACTGAGCCTGTATGTAACAGTCTCCGTACAGTCCGGTCTGTTCGTCTGATACATCGCATGGCGGGCCTAGGGGGCGGTGAACGTCAGTCCCCTAATAGCGGTACAAGTCGTGCCGGAGTGTAGCCCAGAACACCCTGAGATAACGCTGGAAACCTACCAGTATATCTCGCTTGCCCTGGCCAGGGACTACTTGTGTAATGGCTCTCCTGGACACAGCGCGATGTCAACCCCCAATACCGGGAGAGAAGAATCCTGTCTAACCGTCACTGCCTCCAAGTGCTTCGGGACTGCACCCAAAAACTACCTGTTTGCACGACTCCTTTGAGCCGTGGTAGGGTAGCAATCAAAGTGCAGTGGGAACACACTCGAGGCGAAGTGACAGTGTCAAGTCAGCGGACTAAGCTGTACTCATGTCACCTGGGAACTGATAACTGACGATAGGTATAATACCAACCAACAGTCCCCGACGAGTCCTGTCCAGTGTACTCGTAACCTAACGAGCACTCGTATACTATCTCAAGTACGACGTACTGACGGCTGTGGGACAGACCGTCTCCCACACTGGGATGAGAAGCGCATACGCTAGTCTACTCCAGAGTATCGATGTCCTGTCTCGATAGTCCAACGACTAGGGACCTGTATAAGGATGTGCTTATAGATTACCCAGCTCCCACGAGTGTGAGCACCATCACAACGCTGGTAATCAAGCAAAGATCCTAAGGGCTCTACTAATATGTATATCAGCGATATGCTAAAAGAAACACATGCACATATTGAAGTAGAGACAAACCAAGTAGCATACTACCATTTCGAGCAAGATTGTATATACAACTATGAATATCCCAAGCTTCCATCAAGTAATATACAAACTAGTATGATACAGTAATGGCCTCTGGGGCATATACACTAACAAGCCTTGGGATGATGCTATTGACATCATTCATCGTTACCCCTTTTCCTTTTAGTGCCTAGCGTCATGTATCGGTTTCAGCCCAAGAATCTTCACCATGATCCCGGGCACGCACGGGATACTATTGAGTTACATCGATGATTCATCAAATTGATTTCAAAGATTTGAGAGTAGTTAACCCAATAGGCCAGTCTAGATTACTCACTACACATTACCCTCACTGTTCTCATTTACATTACTGTTATACTTGTTTTACTGTTCATACTATAAACGCCCCATGCCCCAGTACAGATGGTATTGTCCGCTTTGGCCGAAACCGCACGGTTTTTCCCTTTAGAGCGAACCGGACCCGACCAGGGACCACTTCCCAGGAGGTCACCCATCCCAAGACTTCCCTGGCCTGAGCACGCTTAACTACAGAGTTCTCAAGCTCCTGTAGTTCCGGTTCACTTAAAAGGCGCCTCTGTAATTGAGGAGTGGTACCATTCCATTTATAGTACAGATCTGCCCTCTTTCGGAATGTATTCCGAAGATTCCCCATTTTCTACAGTGGGTCCCACGGACTCAAGAGGTGGCCCCCACGGATTCAAGAGGTGGCCCCCGCCCACTTAAATATGACACTTGGCGTGGCACTTTGTTCCGTGTGGCACTTTGCTCCGTCAGCAAGAACCGGGTCCCGCATTCTCCCCACCTTTGAACAATGGTTCGTCCTCGAACCACATACATATACCTGTATGTCTTGCTACCTCTGTTTAATTTATTGCTTGATATTATGACGCACTGATGTCTGGGTTTTGCATGGCCCAGATCCTCTACCTTTGTTGCAGATCAGGAGTACTGCAGCTGTTAGACCGAGCGGTGAGGATTCTGTTGTTATCCAGTTTTACATTCCAGTTGTTTTATTTATTGGACCTTTTGCTTCCGCATATTATATTATTTCTTGACTCATTTATTCTGGCTCATGAACATGTACTAGATAGTTTAGTTTACTTTCCAGTTCTTGATATCTCTACAGCCGTAATGTGACCGTGGAAGGATATTTCCTATCCTCAGGTAGCATGGTTGGCTATGTCACGTACCTATCTTAGCGTACTCTGGGAAGCGGGGCGTGACATGGTTCTTTTGGTATCAGAGCCATAGGATATAGGTTAATCGAGTTCGATTCTTTTGTAGTTGGGTATTGGACCAAATATACGAATCAGAATACTCGTGATTAGGAACATGTCCTGCCATATTGTGATCTTGATTCTTGAATCATATCCTTTTCTTGATCCTTGCCTTGACGATATGCAAACGACTTTGCATCTCGACTTGAAATCTTTGGGTTCCCTATTGTTTCTCCATGTTCTTTGATTCTGATAATGGGATTTGGGCAACTTGAGTGAAGTTATGTAATTGTACCAATGAACTACAGCATGGTTACAATGCGGTACTCTGTTTAAGTAACTTGGAGTCCTGGTCGTGATTCACTTCCTTGTTCCATGGTCGTTGTATTGCCTTGTTTCTCTTGTTTTCCAGTTCATGTTTTATCGCAATCTTGAATCCTGCTTACCGTGCTTATCTTCTTCAGTGTTTGGCTTCAGGTGAAATCGTTTCAGGTATCCTACTTGATCATGTCTTTCCCGCATTAGAATTATTCAATTCTGGTGCATTCCTTTGTTTGTTGTTGTCTTGGGAATGGATTTTCTCGGCACTGTCCACGCTCACATTGATTGTAGGACAAAGGAAGTGATTTTCCAGATTCCCAGACATCCAGAGTTTATCTTTGCTGGAGGAAGCAGTTCTGTCAGGCCAGTCGAGTTTAGGGCTAGGCCGACAAACAATGTTCTTTCATCAATGGAAGTTGATAAGGAAGAAGCGCCGGCTGTAGTTCGAGAGTTCATGGACGTGTTCGAGGACATCTCGGGTTTACCGCAAAACGAGATGTGGAGTTCATGATTGATCTTGTTCCTGGTGCAGCGCCAATCTCAAAGGCGTGTTATCCAATGGCACCAGTGGAGTTGGAAGAAGTCAAGAAGCAGGTTGCTGAATTACTTGAGAAGAGTTAGATTCGCAGCAGTAACTCACCTTGGGGAGCTCCAGTTCTTCTAGTAAAGAAGATGATGTCACAAGGAGGATGTGCATCGATTATCGAGAATTAAACCGGGTAACTATTAAGAACAAGTACCCGATCCCTCGCATTGGCGAATTGTTCGAGCAGCTTAGTGGCGCGAGGGTATTCTCGAAGCTGGATTTGCGATCCGGATATCATCAGGTCCGAGTTAAATCGGAAGATATTTGCGAGACTGCGTTCCGAACTCGGTATAGACATTACCAGTATTTAGTGATGCCATTCGGAGTCACGAATGCACCGGCGATATTTATGGACTTGATGAACCGAATCTTTTCACCGTTCTTGGACCAGTTTATAGTGGTGTTCGTTGATGATATTCTGGTCTACTCAAAGGAGTATTGAAGAGCATGCAAAGCATTTGAAGATCGCACTGTAGATATTGAGGCAAGAAATATTGTATGCAAAGATGAGCAAGTGCGAGTTTTGGGCTAGAAGAAGTGAAGTTTTTGGGGCATGTCGTGTCTGGAGATGGAATCGCCGTTGATCCCGAAAAGACTTCAGCAGTTCGAGATTCCCCGATTCCGAAGAATGTTGCAGGAATCAGGAGCTTTCTTAGACTTGCCGGGTATTACGGAAGGTTCGTGAAGAACTTTGCTCTTCTAGCGGTGCCTTTGACCAAGTTTACACGGAAAGGAAGTACCATTTGTGTGGACGGATAAGTGTGCGTCAGCTTTTGAGGCGCTGAAGCAAAGGTTGATAACCGCTTTTGTTTTAACCGTGCCAGACAGTTCTGGAGGATTGGTGATTCACAGCAACGCATCTGGGAAAGGATTAGGACGTGTTTTGATGCAGCATAGGAAGGTTATAGCGTACACATCGAGACAGTTGAAGACCTATGAGAAGAATTACCCAACTCATGATTTGGAGCTAGCAGCTGTGATTTTCATTTTGAAGATTTGGAGACACTACGTATTGGGCGAAAAGGTCGAAGTATACACCGATCACAAAAGCCTAAAGTACGTGTTCACACAGAAAGAGCTTAATATGAGGCAGCATAGATGGTTGGAGCTGATGGCTGACTACGATCTTGATCTTAAGTACCATCCGGAGAAAGTTAATGTAGTGCCGGATGCGCTTAGTCGGTTGCCAGCAATTCAGATGTTGACTGCACATAGGAACTTATTGAAGACTTTCGAAGATTTGATTTGGAGGTTGAGCTACCGCATTCTTCAGGACAGTTGATGCAGCTGCAAGTACAGTCGTCGTTGATCGAGAATATTAAAGCAGCTCAATTGCAGAACCCAAGATTTCAAAAGTTTCGAGAACAGGTTGAAGCTGGACTTTGAACAGACTTACTGATCCATGAAGATGGTTCGTTGCGTTATGGTAGCCGTTGTGTGTGCCAAAGGAGACATTTGCGAAGAACTTACGAAGGAGGCGCACAGTTCCGTATATTCCGTACATCCAGGAGGCACGAAGATGTACCGAGATCTACAACAACATTTCTGGTGGAAAGGCATGAAACGGGAGATTGCCCGCTTTGTAGCAAAGTGCTTGGTGTGTCAGCAAGTCAAGGCTGAACATCAAAGAGTTGCTGGTTTGTTGCAACCACTTCCGATTCCTCAGTGGAAGTAGGAACATATAACCATGGATTTCGTGACGGCTTTACCAAATGGCAACAATGCAGTTTGGGTGATTGTTGATCGATTGACCAAGGCAGCTCATTTCATACCATTTCGAGTTGGTCAATCAACAGAATCTTTGGCAGAACGGTACATGCAGGAGATTGTAAGATTGCATGGAGTACCGGTGAGCATCGTGTCCGACCGTGACACTCGTTTCTTATCACACTTTTGGAGGAGCTTACAGGAAAGTTTGGGGACTCGTTTGAAGTTTAGCACGCTTATCATCCTCAAACAAATGGCCAGTCGGAGAGAACGATCCAAACTCTTGAAGACATGTTGAGAGCTTGTATGTTAGACTTCAAGGGTTCATGGGAGGATCATCTATATTTAGTGGAGTTTTCTTACAACAACAGTTTCTAGGCGACTATTCAGATGGCTCCATTCGAAACTTTATATGGTCGCAAGTGTCGTTCACCCGTTTGTTGGGACGATGTCGGTGAACGAAGATTGTTGGGACCAGATTTGGTTGTGCAGACAGTTGAGAAGGTTAACACTATCCGGAACCATATGAAAGCAGCACAAGACCGACAGAAGAGTTGGGCAGATACGTCGAGAAGACCTCTAGAGTTCGCCGTGGGTGATTTGGTATTCTTGAAGATATCACCGACCAGAGGGGTGATTCGTTTCGGAAGTCGAGGAAAATTTAGTCCTCGATTCGTAAGACCTTTCGAGATTATGGATCGTGTTGGAGAAGTGGCTTATCGATTGGGGTTACTACCATCTTTGGCGAATTTTCATGACGCGTTTCATGCATCTTAACTCCATAAGTATGTTCGAGATGAGACGCACGTACTAGATCATTCGGAGCTGACTGTAAGGGAGGATTTGACCTTTGAGGAACGACCGGTGTCGATTATGGATCGAAGGAAAAGGTTCTTAAGAACAAGGTTATCCCTCTTGTAATTGTTTCTTGGGGAAATCGCTCGCGTGGAGAATCAACTTGGGAACGAGAAGATGACATCCGGCAGAAGTTTCCACATCTATTCTTGTAGTTTCTTGATTGTTTCTTGTTCTTGGAATTTCGAGGACGAAATTCTTTTGTAGTTGGGTATAATGTAACAACCGAGTTCATTTATACCAATTCCAGTTCCCGTATTTATTTATCTGTGGTATTTTATTGATTTATCGTGTTTGGGTGCGAATGGTATTTTACATTTTACATTACATTCGACCCGACCCGCTTGCTTGAACCTGTTTGATTCTTATTTATAGATTACCTTGACTTGTTGCATGGACACGTGCATCTCATGATTAGTACATACTGGCATTTTACCTGGCATTGCATCTTTTACCATATAACATTTTAGGTCATGTAAAATAATTTAAAATTGCATTTCATAGCCTGCATGATACCCCTAACCCCGTGGTAGCGTCCACGCATCTTGTTCTCGTCCCCTTCAGTGAAACAGACATGTTTGGATGGCTACGCGCACGTACGTGCATCCGTTCTTGGGGGTATGCAATTTCTTTAACTGAGCATTCATTTTGAAATTTGGAAGTCGCATATATTTTTCATATTTTAAATCTGAATTTTTAGACCCGACCGGGGCGTGTTTTGGGGTAAGTTTGTATTTGCCAAAATCTCAAAACGTACTAATATTCTATTAATATATTTCTAAACTATAATTATATATAACTGTTTACCTAACGAATATATATATTCAAATAGATTTTTTTAAATCAAATCTTACAGATCTCTCTCTTTCTCTCTCTCTTTTATATAATATTAATTATTATAAACTTTTATTTAACCACTTCCTCTGCTACGTCTCTCTCTTTTCTCTTTCTCTTTTCCTCTCTCTCTCTCCTCTCGCGATCACTATTCCTCGTGATCCCGTCACCTCCCTTCTTCCCCTACGCTCACCTCCCTTCTTTCTTTCCCCTTCTTTATATTCTGTCGGCTCCACGAGAAAAGGAAACCCTAGCCAACACCCTCGCACGGCACCTCGTCGCCACTGACCCTTCGCCGTCGCCACCACCGACGACGACGTCGCTCACCTCACCTCTCTCTCTCCTCGATCTGCTCATCTTCTTTTCATTTTTCCCGCTTTAGTCCTCCTTCTCGTGAGCAAGAACCCACGCCCTGTGCTCGCCCGACGCCGCCGATCACCTCGTCGGCCTCGTCACCTCCATCTTCTCTTCTTTCTTCCCTCTCTCCTCTCTTCTTCTCCAGAGAACTCGAGCTTTATACCCTCTCTGCGCGAGATCCCTGCAACCCGACGAACCCGTGAACCCTAACCCTAGCTTCTGCCGGTGACCATGTCGTCGTCGCCTCGTCTCCCTTCTCCTCCCTCGAGCATCTCTCTTCTTTTCCCGGCCAACCATTCCCTGCACACCAAGATCCCTACACCCTAGCGGACCTCCCAACAGAGTGATGCCTGGATTGACCATTCTAGGAATTTCTTGATGATCAACCTCATGGGCCTTTTCTATTTCTTCCAGTTTGGATTTTGAACTTCTCTTGACTGTTGTGTATCTTGGAACTATTTTCATTTGAAATATACCATGCTGTACTCATGTGTATAATGCAACAATCTTTGGTAGCCCCATGTATTTCATCTCCTTAACATTGTTGTCAGTATAATTATTTTTTATGTGAACAAAAATTCTGTTAGATCAGAATATTTCATGCTGAATTTGTGGCACCATTTCCAGGGAAACTCAGTAGTCGTATCCATTTACGTGGACGACGAACCCACTAACATCATTAATCTTAGATTCTTTATCTGAGTATTTGGAACAATCCATATCCACAATTTGCGTTATGATGAGAAGATAGTTTCATTTGCACATGCTGCACGTGGTGCCGTAACGGCCTTGTCTTTCAGCACCGATCACCGGAATCCGGTCGTGACGTCGACGATCCCGACGACCCTGCGAGCGTACCTGACCCGTATGATCACCTTGTGTGTTGTTTAGATCCGTTCCGTGTACCGTGCGCGCGTCGCGACTTTTCCCGCCGACGTGTGACGTTCCGTATACCCGTTTCTTGATCCGTCGAGGCAAGTAAAACTTGCTACATGCTATTTATATTATTTCATATTTATTTAGATATATATTAAGCATGAAGTTTGAATTTAGTGCCCTATATTACATTTTACCATTCGATGTCCGTTTATATCAATTTTTAGAGTTAATTATGAAAACATACCTGGTTGCATGTTAGATTACAATATTTTGTGCCCATGTCTATATTTATATCATAGTGCTTGATTGCATAGCCCATAGTACCATTTAAATAGTTTATAACCTTTCCAACACCCGTTTGCATCCATCTCGTCTAGTATACATATTATTGCATCCATAGATCACTTGAATGTATAACCTTGAAATAATAACATTCTACATTTGATAAATTGTAGTTTAATTAGGATTGGAACTTTAACTTTAACCCTAATCATAACTGTGCATCTATATATGTACCTGATTGCATATCACATTACAATGTTCCATTTTATTGTTCCATTAGTACCCCATGCTTGTTTTGTATACTTATGCTTATGTTAGTTTGATTATGAGCACCCACATGACATTTTGTGCACCCCTGACATGACTTGTTACACCTACTACTTGACACGACCTGGTACCGTGCACCTCTTGACATGACATGATACCTATATACTACCTGACTTGACCTGATGTACCATGGCTTTACCTGTTACCTGATCTTGTTACTAATGCCAACAAACCTGACCTGTAGTCCCTACGGACATTTCCTGTTGTCTATCCAAACAAACCTTTACCTGCTGATCTTATGTTGGCATTAGCTCTAGATTTATCAATACTTGACTTGAATACACAACTTGGGGGTATGGGGAAATCAATGATGAAATCTGACCTGTAACTCGACAGTTCGATACCTTTACTGATCAGATTTAGAGGCTAGGCCAGCCTTGGGATGATGCTGCTGACATCATCCATCGTTACCCACTACCTTTTAGAGGCTAGGCCAGCCTTGAGATGATGTTGTTGACATCATTCATCGTTACCCCTTTTCCTTTTAGTGCCTAGCGGCATGTCTCGGTTTCAGCCCGAGAATCTTCACCGTGATCCCGGGCACGCACGGGATACTATTGAGTTACATCGATGATTCATCAAATTGATTTCAAAGACTTGAGAGTAGTTAACCCAATAGACCAGTCTAGATTACTCACTACACATTACCCTCACTGTTCTCATTTACATTACTGTTGTACCTATTTTACTGTTCATAAACATACCTGTATGTCTTGCTACCACTGTTTAATTTATTGCTTGATATTATGACGTACTGACGTCTGGGTTTTGCATGGCCCAGATCCTCTACCTTTGTTGCAGATTGATCAGGAGTACTAGACCGAGCGGTGAAGATTCTGTTGTTATCCAGTTTTACTTTCCAGGTGTTTTATTTATTGGACCTTTTGCTTCCGCATATTATATTATTTCTTGGCTCATTTATTCTGGCTCATGGACATGTACTAGATAGTTTAGTTTACTTTCCAGTTCTTGATATCTCTACAGCTGTAATGTGACTGTGGAAGGATATTTCCTATCCTCAGGTAGCATGGTTGGCTATGTCACGTGCCTATCTCAGCGTACTCTGGGAAGCGGGGCGTGACACGTCTTCCCCACCTCCTCCTTCTTCTATATTTTCCCGCCTCTGCCCTCGCTCGTGCTCGTCGTCGCCTTCCTCCCGTGCGACGCCGTCGCCGCCTACACCCTTGTCATCGTCGACTCCTTGACCACCACCTCACCTCTCTCTCTCTCTCTTTCGTCCTTCTCTTTTTCCTTCCCTGCACATCCACCGCACCAGAAACCTAACCTGACACCCATCGTCCCCACCGCCAGAACCCCGCCGATGACCTACCCCGTCATCCTCATCACCACCTTTGAATCCTGACACCATCATCACCACCATCACCTACAACCCAACCCAAGCCAAACCCTACACACCCGAGAACCCATTGCGGCCACCTCCTCGGTCTCCGTCGCCCTCATCGCCGACCACCTCGTTTCAACCCCTCGTCACCATCCCTGTATCCTCACCTCCTTCTCTCTTCCCTTCAACCCCCCTCTTCTTCCGAGCCCACTGCAACCACACCCACAACCCTCGCCAAAACCCACTGCCTTTTGACGTAGACCTCGCTGTTGACGGCTCATCGTCGTCGTCGTCTCCCCTGCCTCGCCTCTGTCCCCAAACACTAACTCCAGAGTAGCACCTTCATCTTCTTCTCTTTCTCCTTCTTCTTCTCCTCCTTCAAATTCTTCTTCTCTCTTCTTTTTCTGGAATTCTTGTTTTCCTATCATCGCCGGAGCCATGCTGCCGCCGACGATCCGGTCGAACCATACCATCACCACAGTACCACTACAATACCAAAATTATACCATCACCACTTCCATGTCACGATCGTGTCGCGGCCAGATCGTGTCCAGATCGCGACCAGACCATGCACCAGATCGTGTCCAGATCGCGACCAGACCATGCACCAGATCGTGTCCAGATTGCGACCAGATCACCACCAGACCATGCACCAGATCATCTCCATATCGCGACCAGACCATGCACCAGATCGCGACATACCATGCACTATACCCAGACCGTGCCATGACCGTGTCATCACCGTACTCGGACCGTGTCACGCCATGTGCATTGCTCCTGTGCCACGTCATGCCCGCTTCGTGCTCAGCCCATGCCACTTGTGTGCCACCATCGCACCAGTCCCTGTAGGGTTGCTATGCACGCGCATAAGGGTCTATGAGACATCAACCATGCCCGATTAAAAATTTAGCCATGCCGAACAACCCAAATACGGATCTTTAAACTAGAGATTAGGCGAAAACAAGCATGCTAAACACTTTAACACTAAGTGAGAGGGATTACAACCTTTGTAGATCCGGTCCTTCACTTCATATGCTCCGTGTTGTGGTCCCTTCGCTGCGATCATCGGGATCCGGACTCTCGAGAGGTTCCACGAAGAGAAAGATGCAACCTTTGCTTCCGATCTTCGATACTAAGATGATCTACCTTGAAATTCCGTTAACACAAGCTAACACTCATGAAATGATGTGAACACCCTCATCTAAATGGCAAGGGAAGATGAGGATGATGAAGTAGGATTTTTGCTCTCTTTATTTATCTTTTTCTCATATTTATTCATCACTTTTGAAAAATCTAGAAAGCTTTTTCTCCATGAAAGAATGAAGGAAGAAGATGAACAATAATTGGAATTACTTTTGTGATGAATAATGCAAAAGAGATAATGATGAATTATTTAACCATGGTTGACTTAACCATTGTAGAGAATTGACCAAGGGTTAGGGTTTGGGTTGAGTTAAGAATGAGTCACTTGAAAATATCTTTTCCAAAACAAAATAGAAAACCTTCTAGAAACATCTAGAAAGCTTAACCCTAATCCAAACCCTAATCATGTTTAAACTCCACTAAACAAGTTGCATTAGTTATCATATCATGTTACAATATTATATATCACATATATAATATTTATCGGAACAAAATAAAATAATACAATTAACATATATCGCATATATATCAATGTATTACCCGAGTGAGAAAAAGAATCTTTTAGTGAGCAAATATTAGTTAATGTAATTTAATATATCATATATATTATTATACATTAAATTATCGAATCAACACTTGATCCGACAATCCGGCTATATCGCATATAACCGACTAATATTTATCCGTACCGATTCATCGAATCAACACTTGATCCGATGACTCGGCTGATATCAAATATCGCGAGAATATAATACGGTATCACATATCGCATTATCCTCGGTCCCGCACATATCACATATGTGCTCCTACTCCGTTTTGCCTGAGCCAAGAAACCTCTGTGTAGGACTCTAAAGAATCGTCAATACGCTGGCAGTAGGTGATGATCATATCAAACACCCACAAGCTGCAAGCGGTCAGCTAAACGTAACAGCTACCCAGGTATTGAGCGCTTAGAAGATCAACAAGCAAGCCTGTACATTCTCCTGTGAATCCAAACAGTAACACTCCCGTACAGTCCGGTCTCGTCGTCTGATATGTCGCATATCTCGCCTAGGGGTGGTAAACGTCAGACCCCAGTAGCTTGATAAGTCGTGTCGATATGAGGTCTATAACAGTTCAAGAAACTACTGATAACACTTACCAGTAAATCTCAGCAACCCTGGCCAGGGATTTCCGGTTATAGCCAATCGAACACAGCGCAACATCAACTCCCTATACCGGGAGAGACGAATCCCCTCCTATCGCTCATTGCCTCCATATGATTCGGGACTGTACCCAAAAGCCACCTTTTTGCACGCCCTCTTGGACGTGGTATGATGGAAATCAAAGCACAGTGGGAATCACACAAGACTCTATGACAATCTCGGGTCAACAGACTACTTTGTACCAGTGTCACCGGAGAACTGCCATCTGACGTATGGTATAATACCATCTGGGAGTTCTCGGCGAGTCCGTCCAGTGTACCCAGTCTCCACTGAGCACCCGTACACCATCCTTGATGTCAAAAACCGATGGATATGGGATCATCCATCGCCCATCATATGGGTCAAGATGCGTATACGCTAGTCTACTCTGGTGTATCGATGCCCTGTCTCGATACACCCTCGACTAGGAACAGTTTATAGGATGTACTCATCGACTACCGTGGCCCCACTAGTATGATCTCATCATAGTCCCAGTAGTCGAGTACATATCCTAAGGGCTTTATTAACATGTAACATAGAGACAATCAGAGTACATGTTAAGATAAAGTACAACCAGATAGCATACTATCATGTCGAACAAGAAAGTCCTCCCTATATATGTCCTAGCATCCACTACAATATACATCGTATGTACAGTAATGGCCTATAGGGCATACATATAACTAACAGTCCCGTGTCACCGTAAGACCTAGCACCGTGTCGTGCCGTTTCACACACCGTATCGTGTTGTGTCGCACCAGGCCGCCTGCATATCGACCATTGTTTCTGAGGCAAGTTTATCTTGCTACATGCTATAATACATATTGTGCATCCATGTTTTATTGTGTACTCATACCATTAATTCTATATATCTAGTTGCATGTCATGCCATAATAATTCATATTACTGTTACATTAGTACCCCATGCTTGATAATGTGCATCCTACATAGTCATGATATAACCCCTGATAAATAATTGTGCACCCATGCTTCTACAGTACATCCGTACTTTTATTGTGATTCGATACTTGCTACATTTTACTGTTGGGCATCCACGTGATACATGTACACTACCTGACATGACCTGATATACTACTACTTGACATGTTACCTGATCCTGTTTCTAATGTCGACAATCCTGACATGTTGTCCTGATGGTCATTACTGTTGTGTGCATTGACAAAATCTGTACCTGCTTGATCCTGTATTGGCATTAGATATTGATTAGAAATACCCGACTTGAACACATAACCTACGAAACGTCCCGAAAGTACGGAACATGACCGGCACTTAAACTACGAAACGTCTCGAGGCGTATGTAATCTAAGTAAACCGAAAACCCAGAAATCCAAACCAAGAAAAGTAGTAGAGTGAAGGAAAAACCAATTTAAAACAAGTAGTTTTAATAGCATAAGCCGAATTATGCGGTTTTTAAGAGCATCAAAATTTACTGAAAATTTCGGCAGAGTCTCCTTTGTAAATACTGGCCCGCAAACGGGATACAACATGAATAGTATACGAAATCAATAAAAAGGCATCCCCAAGCGGGAGCTAGCTCTTCATCAATCGACGGTCACAACCACACAAGCAATATAATATACAACGCCAACGGCGAGGATCAAAATTCAAAAGGAAACTCAAAACCACAAGAAAACCGCAGAAATATAACGCGCGACTCCAAGGTCGAAGGAATAACATCACTGGTCTCTATCTCAAAAATAAATACATGTTTGGTTGATGGAACTTCTAGATACAACAGAGTAATAATATACAGGTTATATAATGCGGGGTACGATACAAGTAAACCCACCTACTAGCCAATCACCCGAAGGAAACTATGCCCGCAAGCCGTAAAGAAACCTGTACGGCAAACCTGCAAGAAACTGGGGCACAACGGGGGTGAGTTGCCAACTCGTGAATAGAAAAACATCTACGAATAGAAATCGCATAAATAACGCAACCTAGGTCAATGATCATAATATATCCTCAATATATATAACATGCAACCTATAACAAGGCTAGGGTAAATATCTAACCCGAGTGTAATCTCATGTGCCCGTGTCAGTGCCTCAGGTAGCAATATATCATATGAATGAGGTATGAATGCATGAAAACAGAGTACATGTAAATGAAGAAACTGTTTTCATAAATTAGTGAGATTTCCTTTGTATCTTTAAAATGAGGTATCATAATGAAATCAGTATAAAACAATACCTAGCATCGGCACAAAACGTATTCCCAATATCTCGATATCTCTGTATCACAGTCTTTGTACCTCAATATCTCGAAATCTCAATGTCTCAATCACAATATCTAGGGCGCCGTCAGTCCAGACCGGCCCCTACCATCCATCTCAAGACCACGACGGTATCCTTCGGATATCCGACGCGTCGGGTAAAATCACCGGTAGGTGGTGCTCCCCTGCCAGGCTCACATCGTCATCATCACGCGCTTCTTGCCCCGGGGTACCTTACCGGGTCCACCATGTACCCGAAACGGTTCCTCCACTCCTCGAATCGGGTCTCGAAATCAATCAGCAAACTCATGGTGGACGACTCATACATCATGGGAAAATCGCACTTTTATTTTTAAAAGAGAGAAAGGTTTATTTATGTTTTTGCGGTTTTCCTCCAAATCCAGAAAATCTCATGGAAATCCGAATCCAAAACCTCAATAGCATGTAAAATAGTGAATATATGCATGAGAATCCATGAATGCGGCATAACAATGAATAACGGTATGCATGAAACGACAAGCAACACTACAATATCTAAGCTGGCATATAAAGTATGTACACTAATATTATGTCAAACTACTGGCTATCAAGCTAAGTTAAGCAATAATATTTTCTAAGGTGTACGTGACATGGCAATTACCGATGAAGATGTGTGTGAGCCGGCAAGTAAGTGTATGTGGTACATACGCATCATCGGTAATGGTGCTGGTGTCCTAACAGCATAATGTCAACAATGCAATATGAAATAACAATGTAAGTATGCGATGCGGAGCGAGCAACCAAAATGAGCGGGAGCTAAATATTGAACAATGGTGCCATTTGAAATTACACGAATCGTGGGGTTTTGAAAATAGGGCTACGGTAGTTTTAAGAAAGGATACGTCTTTTGAAATATCCGTAGATCCCTTGACCTGTCTTTTTTAAAATACCCACGATCCGCTAGTTTTGAAATAGGTAGGAGTCTAATCTAATCTAACAACTACACTAAACTATACGACTGAACTACAGGTAAGGAAACCACCTATCATCTGAGTCGATACACATACATACCTGTATATGTATAGTCGGTGATCCCGCCTCAATAATATCATATCCGATACCATATCTATAATCATACATCCCAAGTCAAGAGTGCGGATCAATCATCAATATATAGCTCGTACGTAAATCCGTCGTACGGCATCCCAAATCTGGGTACGGGTCAAAAGCATATTCATCACACTATTCATCCGGTATCCTCTTTATCAAAGATCATAGTCTAAGGTACTGACCTATGTCTAGTACAATACTAATATCATCAATATAATCATGATCTGACTACTGATCGACAGTCTCGTACAAACCGATATCATCAGCACATATCATCATCAAGGGGTATACATCGCCCAATACAGCCTAGGACCAATATCCTAGCATAACATATCTCCTATCACGATCACATGTCGACCACCTATTTATAATACTATTCATCCGTATCGTCGCCCCAAGATTCGCTATAACACCAGGACGTACCTCAAGTACGAATCCTGCCATATCACCGATATCACAATCTCAACACAAATCTCATCGACTCATCTCAATCCCAAGTATCATCCCCAAATCCGTATATGAACACATAGTCCCATACCTATGTGAACACATAACTATATATTCCCGTATGTGCACAAAAGAAAGAAGAAAGTATGCAAGTATGGATGGGTGTGTGCAAGTGTGTGCGACCGCTACTCTAGGGTTTCGCGGCACTCAATCATCCAAGAACACCAAATATCCATATTTATCATCAATAACTCAAACAATATAAAAACAATATATATATGTGTGTATACGTATTCGTATACATCACCACGAACTGCGGGGGTGCTATACGCCATCCACCCGACTTCTCCCCGTAGATATAAATCTACTCACGTGGTCCTCGCTCGCCGGTGCCGACGTCGCCACGCGCTTGCTTGTCGTCTCGAAGTCCACATGGGGTACCTACATATCATAACGCACCATATCGCATTAAAATCCGACCCATGACCAAAACGACGCACGAAACCCACATAGGTCAAAACCTAAGGTTGCTTTCACAAATCGACCTAAAAACCCTCGACGTCGGCGTACAAACGCCAAACCATCGAGAAAGCTCCCAACACATTCATTTGTACAATTACAAGCACTAATTATAATATAAAATAGCTTAAAATTCACAAAAACCCCAATTTCACTTAAAAGGTCATTTTTCCGAAAATCTAGCAAGCACAAATCACCGTTTTAGTACAGAACTCGATGTATAAACGAATCTAGCGGCTACAATATTCACTAAATATCTTAAATAAGTCATAAAAACAATTCCCATAATTTAATCTCATTAAATTTCATAAACTCCAAAATTCTAGTTTGCAAACATATCAATTTTAACACTTTTTAAAGTAAATTTCACAATTCATCCATTAAGCTTAGTTTTGCATATACAATAGTATTAAACCAAAATTTATAATGCTAATAATGTCATGAAACCTTAATCATATTTTAATCTAAACCATTTAATAAATTTCCAAAAACCTAGTTAGCAATTTAGCAATATTAGAACAATTTACAAAAAAAAAATTAGTAACCTAGTAATTAGCTTTGTTTTAGCATGTCCACTAGATAAGAACCACACAATTAGATCATGATCAATTGACCTAAACCCTAACTTAGTAATCAAAACCCTTTCTTTAAATTTCAAACTTGAAATTTAAAACCCTAATTTAACACCTAATAGCTAGATTCAAGTAATTTAACAACAAATTAAGCATAAGGTTATGATTATACCTCACAAGCTTGAGATCAAACTTGCAAAAATCTTAGCCTCCAACAATGATTTCATGCTCCAAGATCCATGCTTGAATAGCTAAAGAATAATGGGTAAAGCTTGGATTTAGAATTAGCTTTGAATTTTTGAGAAAAAGGGTGGATTTTTGATAGAAATTTTGGGGATTTTGATGGAAAATGAGATGAAGAATTTGGGGCTGTTGTGGTTCAGGTTTCGGCCAGAATTCTTGGGGGATTGGGTGAGGGAGGAGAGAGAGAGTGAGGTGGGGAAAGTCCACTCTAGTCAAAGTCCACTCTAATTCTATCATTTCCTACTCTTTTCTTTTCTTTTCTTTTGACAAAAGAAGTGATTGGAGAGAGCGAGAGGGGAAGGGCTGTCATGGTGGGGCCGGCCACATGGGGAGAGGGAGAGAGGGTGAGGTGTGGGTGTGTGGGTTAGGAAAAAAGATAAATGTATTACCCCAATTCCCGTTAACACTAAATTCACCGGAAAAAGCCTTTTTCTTCGATATTTTCTAAACCGTTTTGGCAAACGATTTCGTTTCAAAAACCACATGATAAAATTTTGTTTAATGTGTTATGATACACAAAATTTGTTTCAACTCATTCCAATTTGTAATTTTCCCTAATTAAATGTATTAGTGGCGGCTTAAAATAATATTAAAATAATTAATTTCGGAAAAATTTTCAGAAAATTTGAAATTTCACCAGTGGCTCAATAAACACCAAATACTAGCAATTACATAGCTAGAATATGTATATTTAAGTTTATAATAAAGATATTTGCATTTTGACTTTTTACAGAAAACCCCCTTATTTTACCGATTTTCCGAAATTTCACCGAAACGATTTTCAAAACGTTACACGCCAGCTGTAGTTCGAGAGTTCAAGGACGTGTTCGAGGACATCTCGGGTTTACCGCCAAAACGAGATGTAGAGTTCGCGATCGGTCTTGTTCCTGGTGCAGCGCCAATTTCGAGGGCGTACTATCCGATGGCACCAGTGGAGTTAGAAGAAGTAAAGAAGCAGGTTTCCGAATTGCTAGAGAAGGATTGGATTCGCAGCAGTAATTCACCTTGGGGAGCTCTAGTTCTTCTAGTCAAGAAGAAAGATGGCACAAGGAGGATGTGCATCGATTATCGAGAATTAAACCGGATAACTATTAAGAACAAGTACCCGATCCCTCGCATTGGCGAATTTTTCGAGTAACTCAGTGGAGAGAGGGTATTCTCGAAGCTGGATTTGTGATCCGGATATCATCAAGTTCGAGTTAAATCAGAAGATGTTTGCAAGACTGCGTTCCGAACTCGATATGGACATTACATGTATTTAGTAATGCCATTCGGAGTCACGAATGCACCGGCGATATTTATGGACTTGATGAACCGAATATTTTCACCGTTCTTGGACCAATTTATAGTGGTGTTCATCGATGATATTCTTGTCTACTCGAGGAGCCTAGAAGAGTATGCAGAACACTTGAAGATCGCATTGCAGACATTGAGGCATGAAATATTGTATGCAAAGATGAGCAAGTGCGAGTTTTGGCTTGAAGAAGTGAAGTTTTTGGGGCATGTATTATCCGGAGATGGAATCTCCGTTGACCCTGAGAAGATTGTAGCAGTTCAGGATTGGCCGATTCCGAAGAACGTAGCAGAGATCAGAAGTTTTCGTGGACTTGCCGGATATTACAGAAGGTTCGTGGAGAATTTTGCTCGATTGGCTGAGCCTTTGACTAAGCTTACGCGAAAGGAAGTACCGTTCATATGGACAGATGGTTGTGCGTCAGCTTTTGAGGCGTTGAAATAAAGATTGATAACTGCTCCTATTTTGACCGTACCAGACGGTTCAGCAGGATTGGTGATTCACAGCAACGCGTCTGGAAAATGTTTGGGATGTGTTTTGAGGCAGCATGGGAAAGTTATAGCTTACGCATCGCGGAAGTTGAAGACCCATGAGAAGAATTACCCAACTCATGATTTGGAGCTTGTAACAGTGATTTTCGCTTTGAAGATTTGGAGCTACTACTTATTGGGCGAAAGGGTCGAAGTATTCACCTATCACAAAAGCCTAAAGTATGTGTTCACACAGAAAGAGCTTAACATGAGGTAGCGTAGATGGTTGGAGCTGATGGCTGACTACGAACTTGATCTTAAGTACCATCCGGGAAAAGTTAATGTAGTGTCGGATGCTCTTAGTCGGTTGCCAGCAATTAGGATGTTGAATGCACAGAAGGAGCTTATCGAGGATTTTCGGAGATTCGAGTTGGAGATCGTGTTACCGCATTCTTCGGGACAGTTGATGCAGCTGCAAGTACAGTCGTCGTTGATCGATAATATTAAAGCAGCGCAGTCACAGGACCCAAGATTACAAAAGTTTCAAGAACAGGTTGAAGCAGGACTTCGAACGGATTTGTTGATTCATGAAGATGGTTCGTTGCGATAATATTAAAGCAGCGCAGTCACAAGACACATCTTTTCTTAAAAACACCGTAGTCCTTATTTTCCTAAAAACCCCGATTCATCTTCTTTAAAATGGCAAAACAGTATGACATGGATACATTGATGCAGATTCTATACTGTTGTGTTTATTATTCATTTGCCGCATATTCTTACTGTTTGCATCACATTGCATGTTAAATATGTTATTTGTTATATTAAAACCATGATGTTAGGACACTAGCACCATTATCGATGATGCGTATGTTCCACGTACACCTGCTTGCCGGCTCACACACTTCATCATCGATAATTGCCTTGTCACTACACTGTAGGACCGTTGCATTCAGGATATGATCCCTTGCATGGCATACTTGTGTACTTACATACTTTAATCCCATACTTGTGCACATACCTATTGTACACTCATACTTGTGTACTTACATATTATGCACTCATACTTGTGCACCTACATATTGTACACTCATACTTGTGTACTTACATACTGTACACTCATACTTGTGCACATACCTATTGTACACCCATACTTGTGTACTTACATATTGTACACTCATACTTGTGCACCTACCTGTTGTACACTCATACTTGTATACATACGTAATTGCACATACATAGATGATTCTGGCTTGATTTGGAGATTTGGGAACCGCAAGATACTCTTTAAAACTGATTCATTTTAAAAGGGCGGTTTCCCTCAATATGTGTATATTACTATTCCATGCTGCATGATATACTGATATGCTTACATTTCTTTATTATGCCGCATATATCATGCCTTATGATTGTACGTATTGAGATATGTTGTTTCCATGATATTTCTGGATTTGGGAACCGTGGGTATTTCAAAAGAAAGTATGTATTGTTTTAAAAACCCGGTTACCCTTGATATGATATTTCAGTGCGTCCACCATGTGTTTTCTCGGTTCTGAGAGCGACATGTGAAACCCGATTCGAGAAGAGGTAGGTGTTAGTTATATGTATTCCCTAGAGGCCATTACTGTACATGAGATGTATATTGTAGTGGATGCTGGGACATATATAGGTAGGACTTTCTTGCTCGACATGATAGTACGCTATCCGGTTGCTTATTATCTTAACATGTATACTTGCTGTTTCTCTATTACATATTGATAAAGCCCTTAGGATGTATACTCGACTTGCAGAACTATGATGCAGATCATACTAGTGGGGCCTAGATAGTCCAAGAGTACATCCTTCATATGTTCCTAGTCGTGGGAGTACAGAGCCGGGGCATCGATATTCCAGAGTAGACTAGCGTATATCTTCTCGACCCATGTGATGGGCGATGGATGATCCCATATCCATTGGTGTTTGACATCAGAGATGATATGCGGGTGCTCAGTAGAGACTGGGTACACTGAACGTACTCGCCGAGAACTCTCAGATGGTATTATACCTCACGTCAGATGGCAGTTCTCTGGTGACACTGCTATAGCTTAGTCTGTTGACCCGAGATCGTCATAGAGTCTTGTGTGTCTCCCACTGTGCTTTGATTTCCACCCTACCACGGCTCTACTGAGTCGTGCAAACAGGTGGTTTTTGGGTACAGTCCCGATTCACATGGAGGCAATGAGCGATAGGAGGGGGTTCGTCTCTCCTGGTATTGGGAGTTGATGTTGCGCTATGCTCGACTGGCCATAACCGGAAATCCCTGGCCAGGGTTGCACTGATTTACTGGTAAGTGTTATCAGTAGTTTCATGCTTGTTATGGACTTTACATCGGCATGACTTATCAAGCTACCGGGGTCTGACGTTTACTACCCCTAGGCGAGATATGTGACATATCAGACGAACGGACCGGACTGTGCGGTAAGTGTTACTGATTGGATTCGCAGGAGTGTGAGCAGGCTTGCTCGTTGATCTTCTGATCGCTCAATACCCGGGTGGCCGTTATGTTTGGCAGACCGCTTGCGGCTTGTGGGTGATTGATATGATCACAACCTACTGCCGGCGTATTGACGAGTCTTTAGAGTCCTACACAGAGGTTTCCTGGCTCAAGCGAAACGAAATAGGAGCGCATATGAGATATGTGCGGGACCGGGAATAATACCAGTATGTGATACTGTATTCTATTATCGCGATTTGTATCATCATTCGGTTATATGAGATATAGCCGGGTTACCGAATCAAGTGTTGATTCGATATAATGATACACTAGATATTAGTCGGTTATATGCGATATGACCGGATCATTAAATCAAGTGTTGATTTAATGATTTAATGTATAGTTATATATGTGATATATTACTTTATATTAACTAGTATTGGTTCACTTAAGATTGATTTTCTCACTTGATGTGCACAAGTTGTATATGTGATATATATTTGTGCACTAGTTTGTATCATGATTGATGATACATGCAAACTTGGGTGTGTGTATGACTTACACCATATTTAAGATAATGGTTTAGGTTTTTATTTATTTTGGTAAAACAAAATGGTGGTTTTCTTTGTCTTGGCTTGAAGCTTCATGAAGCTTTTAAGCATCTTTGACAAAGTCCACTCATTTTGTTTTGCATAAGATTTTCATTAACCAAACCATTACCTCAAACTATGGTTTAGTCTCTACAAAGGTAAACTCACCCATGGTTGCATTATGATAGACTTCACTTGATTATTCTTTTTACATAATTCATTTTTTATCATTATTCTTTTCTTTCTTCTTCTTCTTCTTCTTCAAGAAGAAGAAAAACTTACTAGATTTTTATCAAGTGAAGAAACAAAGTGAGAAATCAAAATCCAAAGTAAACCCACTTCCCGTTTCATCATCCTCTACTACTTGCCATTTAGTTTAGGGTGTTCTCTTCACAAAGTTCATGACCTAGTGAAGATGGAGCTTGAGTTTGAGTCTCCTCGACGTAGATCATTTTCGGCCTCGAAGTCAACGACTTAGCCCGCTCATTTCTCCGAGGAAACCATCACCCGAGTCCGGGATCTTGATGATCGCAGCGAAGGGACGTCAACACGGAGCTTTAGAAGTGAAGGACCGGATCTACAAAGGTTGTGATCCTTTTCACTTAGTGTTAAAGTGTTTTACTTGCTAGTTTTCGCATAATCTCTAGTATACGATCTTGGTTAGGGTTGTTCGGCACGTCTAGAATTTTGAATCGGGCATGGTTGATGCCTTGTAGAACCTTGTGACAGTGCCTAGGAATCCTACAGTAGGCACCGTCTGCGGGTACATGGTGGACCCGGTGAGGTACCTCGGGGCAAGAAGACTCGTATATGTTAGACGGTGAGCCTGGCAGGGGAGTACTACATAGCGGTGATTGTTTTTGAGCTCGGCGGATATCTGGGGGATACCGACCGGAGTTGAGAGATGAGCCGGGCCGATCCGGACTGACGGATCCCTATGTATATGAGGATTTACGTGCCGATGCTAGGCACAGGTTTAATGATGTTTTTGAGTGTCGATGCTTGACACTCAGGTTCCATGATTTGATATGTCGCGAGCGACACATGTTGATTTACATCCGCATACTTCCATGCATATGCTTTATGATATTTACATGCATGATGCTTATTGTCATTGGGTGACACGTGGACGATTTCCACATACATATAGTTGACATTGATGATATTGATCACATAGTTGGATGATATCCACATACATATAGTTGACATTGATGACATTGATCACATAGTTGGATGATATCCACATATTCATAGACTTCATGATATAGTCGACAATGATCATACCTCATATTTATGATATGTTATTACCTGAGGCACTGACACGAGCACTTGGCACTACACTCATGTAAAGATGTTACATTGCCACCTTATCATGCTTCAGACTTATTCATTTGAGGTTTATATATATATATATATATATATATATATATATATATATATATATATATATATATATATATCTGATCGTATTGACTTAGGATTGTGTCATACATACGATTTCTGCTCTGTGATGTTTTCTATTCACGAGTTGGCAACTCGCCCCCGTGCCACAGTTCTTGCAGGTTTTGCCGTACAGGTTCCATTGCGGCTTCTGGCACACTGCTTCCCTTACGGGTGATTTGCTTTGGTAGGTGGGTTCTTTTGCATCAGAACCACCATTGTACATGTATTATTCAGTTGTATCTAGCAATTCCATCAACCAAACTTGTATATTGTTTCAGACTTAGAAAACCAACTGTGTATTATTTCGACCTTAGAGTCGCGCGTTGTAGTATTATGGTTTTCATGCTGATTTTAAGTTTTCCTTTGAGTTTTGATCATCGCCCTTCGGCGTTGTATATTATACTGCTTGCGTGGTTGTGACCGTCGATTGACGAAGAGCTTGCTCCCGTTTGGGGATGCCTTTTATTATTGTATATATACTATTCATGTTGTACCCCGTTTGGGGCCAGTATTTACAAAGGAAACTCTGCCGAAATTTTTAGAAAAGACTATAGATTTTAAAAATGCATATTCGACTTACTTATTTAAAAACCTTGCTTTTAAAACATGTTTTCCTTACTTCTTAAAAACTAGTTTTCTTTATTTACTCCTTAAAATGGTTTTAGATTTCTGGGCTTTTGGCTTACTTGAATTAGATGGAGTCCTATAGACTTCATATAATTCAAGGGCCAGTTACGTGCTATTTCGGGTCGTGACACACACAGTTCCGCATATTCCGTACATCCAGGAAGCACGAAGATGTACCATGATCTAAGACAACATTTCTGGTGGGAAGACATGAAAAGGGAGATTGCTCGCTTTGTAGCGAAGTGCTTGGTGTGTCAGCAAGTTAAGGCTGAACATCAAAGAGTAGCTGGTTTATTGCAACCACTTCCGATTCCTTAGTGGAAGTGGACCATGGATTTCGTGACAGCTTTACCGCGGAGTCCAAAGGGCAACAATGTAGTTTGGGTGATTGTTGATTGTTTGACCAAGGCAGCTCATTTCATACCATTTCAAGTTGGTCAGTCAATGGAAGCGTTAGCAGAAAGGTACATGCAGAAGATTGTGAGATTGCATGGAGTACCTGTGAGCATCGCTTCCGATCGTGATACCCAATTCTTATCGCACTTCTGGAGGAGTTTACAGTAAAGTTTGGGGACACGATTGAAGTTTAGCACCACTTATCATCCTCAGACCGATGGCCAGTCGGAGAGAACGATCCAAACTCTTGAAGACATGTTGAGAGCTTGCATGTTAGACTTTAAGGGTTCATGGGAGGATCATCTACACTTGGTGGAGTTTTCGTACATTAACAGCTTCAAGCGACTATTCAGATGGCTCCATTCGAAGCATTGTATGGACGCAAGTGTCGTTCACCTGTTTGTTAGGACGATGTTGGAGAACGAAGATTGTTAGGACCGGATTTGATTGTGCAAACAGTGCAAAAGGTTAATACTATGCGGAATCACATGAAGGCAGCGCAGGATCGACAAAAGAGTTGGGTCGACACATCGAGAAGACCTCTAGAATTCGCTGTTGGTGATCTTGTATTCTTAAAGATATCACCGACTAGAGGAGTGATTCGTTTTGGGAGTCGATGCAAGCTTAGTCCTCGATTCGTGAGGCCTTTCGAGATTATGGAATGTGTTGGAGAAGTGGCTTATCGATTGGCGTTACCACCATCTTCGATGAATGTTCATGACGTTTTTCATGTATCTTAACTCCGTAAGTATGTTTGAGATGAGACGCACGCGCTAGATTATTCGGAGCTGACTGTAAGAGAGGATTTGACCTTTGAGGAACGACCGATGTCAATTTTTGATCGAAGAGAAAAGGTCCTCAAGAACAAGATTATCCCGCTCGTACTTGTTTCATGGGGGAATCGCTCGCACGGAGAATCGACTTGGGAACGAGAAGACGAGATTCGACAGAAGTTTCCAGATATCTTCCTGTAGTTTCTTGTTTGTTTATCTTTTCTTGTTTTGGAAATTTCGAGGACGAAATTCTTTTTGTAGTTGGGTATAATGTAACACCCTAGTTCATTTATACCATTTCTATTTTGGGTATTTCTTTATTTATGGTTGTTTCTTGAATTATTGTGTTTTGGATGCGAATAGTGTAATTGGCATCCATATTGCATCCGACCCGACCCGCTTACTGGAAACCAGTTTTGATTCCTGTTTATCTTTCATCCCGGCTTGTTACGTGGATCCGTGCACTTTCATATTTTATACTGCATACTGGCATTTTATCTGGCATCTGCATTTTAATATAACATTTAAAGTCGAATAAAATATTTTAAAATTATCCAGCATGGCCTGCATGATACCCCTAACCCTGTCGTAGCATCCGCGCATCTTGTTCTCGTCTCGTTCAGTGAAACGAACTCGTTTAGATAGCTACGTGCACGCTACGTGTATCCATTCTTGGGGGTATGCTTTTTCGTGACCCGGATATCCTACTTCGGTTTTGGTTGGTACGTATATTATCCGTATTTTAAAACTAGATTTTTAGACCCGACCTGGACGTGTTTTGGACTATTTTTGTATTACCCAAAAACTCAAAATTTACTAATATTATATTTGTAAATAATTCTAACTGTTTAAATTTTTTATTTAACTAAAAGGATTTTAAAAAAAAATCTAATTAACAGAAACTCTCTCTGTCTCTCTCCTCTCACTCTCTCTCTTTCACTATAATTATATATTTTTTAATCTCAAAATTTTTCACAAACCCATTTTAAACTCACGTCTTCCCCACTTCCTTCTTCTTCTAAAATTTTCCCGCCTCTGCCCTCGCTCGCGCTCGTCGCCGCCTTCACCGCCTCCACCCTCGTCATCGTCGACTCCTCGACCACCACCTCACCTCTCTCTCTTTCGTCCTTCTCTTTTTCCTTCCCTACACATCCACCGCACCAGGAACCCAACTCGACACCCATCGCCTCCACCGCCGGAACCCCGTCGACGACCGTACCCCGTCATCCTCATCACCACCTTCGAATCCTGACACCATCATCACCACCATCACCTACAACCACACCCAAGCCAACCCTACACACCCGAGAACCCATTGCGGCCACCTCCTCGGTCGCCGTCGCCCTCATCGCCGACCACCTCGTCTCAACCCCTCATCACCATCCCTGTCTCCTTACCTCCTTTTCTCTTCCCTTCAACCCCTCTCTTCTTCCGAGCCCACTGCAACCACACCCACAGCCCTCGCCAAAGCCTACTGCCTTTTGACGTAGACCTGGCCGTCGACGGCTCATCGTCGTCGTCGTCTCCCCTGCCTCGCCTCTGTCCCCAAACACCAACTCCAGGGCAGCACCTTCATCTTCTTCTCTTTCTCCTTTTTCTTCTTCTCCTTTAAATTCTTTTTCTCTTTTCTCTTTCTTGAATTCTTGTTTTCCGGTCATCGCCGGAGCCATGTCGCCGCCGACGATCCGGACGAACCATACCATCACCACAGTACCACTACAATACCAAAATTATACCATCACCACTTCCATGTCACGACCGTGTCGCGGCCAGATCGTGTCCAGATCGCGACCAGACCATGCACCAGATCGTGTCCACATCGCGACCAGACCATGCACCAGATCGTGTACAGTCGCGACCAGACCACCACTAGACCATGCACTAGATCGTCTCCAGATCTCGACCAGACCACCACCAGACCATGCACCAGATCGCGATAGACCATGCACCGTACCCAGACCGTGCCATGACCGTGTCATCACCGTACTCGGACCGTGTTACGCCATGTGCCCTGCTCCTGTGTCACGTCATGCCCGCTTCGTGCTCGACCCATGCCACTTGTGTGCCACCATCGCACCAGTCCCGTGTCATCGCAAGACCCAGCACCGTGTCGTGCCGTTTTACACACCGTATCGTGTTGTGTCGCACCAGGCCGCCTGCATATCGACCATTGTTTCTGAGGCAAGTTTATCTTGCTACATGCTATACTACTATATTTTGCATTAATGCAAATAATAATATTACATATTGTTTAGTTATGCATCCAATGTTACAGTTTTACAATATTCGTTCACATCCGTACAGTTTATTACATATCTAGTCGCATGCAAGTTTATCTTGCTACATGCTATACTACTATATTTTGCATTCATGCGAATAATAATATTACATATTGTTTAGTTATGCATCCAATGTTACAGTTTTACAGTTTTATAATATCCGTTCGCATCCGTACAGTTTATTACATATCTAATTGCATGCAAGTTTATCTTGCTACATGCAATAATACATATTATGCATCCATGTTTTATTGTGTACCCATACCATTAATTCTATATATCTAGTTGCATGCCATGCCATATTAATTCATATACTGTTACATTAGTACCCCATGCTTGATAATGTGCATCCTACATAGTCATGATGTAACCCCTGATAGATAATTGTGCACCCATGCTTCTACAGTACATCCGTACTTGCTATATTTTACTGTTGGGCATCCACGTGATACATGTACACTACCTGACATGACCTGATATACCACTACTTGACATGTTACCTGATCCTGTTTCTAATGCCGACAATCCTGACATGTTGTCCCGATGGACGTTACTGTTGTCTACATAGACAAAATATGTACCTGATTGATCCTGTGTTGGCATTAGATATTGATTAGCAATACCCGACTTGAACACATAACCTTGGGGGTAAGGGGAAATCAAGAATGTAACCGAACGTAACTCAAAGGGCTATTATATTGTTTGCCGTTTTTCCGGGCGTTACGGAATATATTGTTTGCCGTTTTTCTGGGCGTTACGGAACATATTGTTTGCCGTTTTTCCGGGCGTTACGGAATAATCCTGTTACCGTGGTCCCGGGGGGAATGAACGGGGCATAGACCGATGGGTTACGATGAGGATTACATTAATTGATTTCGAAGACTTTAAAATAGATAACCTAGTAGTATAGTTTAGATTACTCACTGCACTTTACCTGCACGTATACACTTCACTGTTCCATATTCGTGTTACTGTTATACTCTTATTACTGCTCATACTCATGCCTGCATATCTTGTTACCTCCTGATTATATTATTGTTGATATTATGACACACTGACGTCTGGGCTTTGCATGGCCCAGATCCTCTATCTCTGTCGCAGGCGGTTCAGGAGTATTTCAGCCAACAGGCCGAGCAGTGAGGATCCTGTTAGTATCCAGTTTAGTTTAGTTTCTTTCCGTATTTTCATTTCCTGATGTGAACCCGTATTTGGGACGTACTTTCCAGATTGTTATTGTTTATTGGATTTATTGCTTCTGCATATTATTTCTTGACTCGTATATCCTGGCATATGGACATGTACTAGATAGTTTATTTTATTTCTACTGTTCTTGATATCTATAGACATCCGTAATATGACTGTGGAGGGATGTTTCCTAGCCACAGGTAGCATGGTTGGCTCTGTCACGTACTGATCTTAGCGCACTCTGGGAAGCGGGGCGTGACAGGGTTTGTTTGGTATCAGAGCGATAGGATTTAGGTTAATCGGGTGTGGTTCTTTTGTAGTTGGGTATTGGACCCAATACACGAATCAGAAAACCCGTAATTAGGAACATGTCCTGCCACACTGTTCTCGTGATTCTTGAATCTTATCTTTCTCTTGACCCTTTGTCTTGACGATATGCAAACAACTTTGCATCTTGGCTTGAAATCTTTTGGTTTCCTATTGTCTCTCCTGTCCTATTCCTTTGATTCTGATACTAGGATTTAGGCGACTTAAACGGAGTTATGTAATTGTACCTATGAACTGCAGCATGGTTACAATGCGGTACTCTATTTAAGTAACTTGGAGTCCTGGTCTTGATTCATTTCTTTGTTTCGTGGTCATTATATTACCTTGCTTCTCTCGGCTTCATTGCTTACCAGTTTATGTTTTATCGCAAGCTTGGATCCTGTTTATCGTGCTAATCTTCTTCAGCATCTTGGCTTCAGATGAAGTTGTTTTCGGGTATCCTACTTGTTCATGATTTTCCGCATTAGCATTATTTGATTCAGGTGCATCCTATTGTTTGATGTTGTCATGGGAATGGATTTTCTCGGTACTTTCCACGCTCACATTGATTATAGGGCAAGGAAAGTGATTTTCCAGATTCTCGGACATCCGGAGTTTGTTTTTGCTGGAGGAAGCAGTTCTGTCGGGCCAGTCGAGTTTAGGGCTAGGCCGACAAACGGTGTTCTTTCGTCGATGGAAGTTGATAAGGAGGAAGCGCCAGCTGTAGTTCGAGAGTTCAAGGACGTGTTCAAGGACATCTCGGGTTTACCGCCAAAACGAGATGTGGAGTTTGCAATCGGTCTTGTTCCTAGTGCAGCGCCAATTTCAAAGGCGTACTATCTGATGGCACCAGTGGAGTTGGAAGAAGTAAAGAAGCAGGTTACCGAATTGCTAGAGAAGGATTGGATTCGAAGCAGTAATTCACCTTGGGGAGCTCTAGTTCTTCTAGTCAAGAAGAAAGATGGCACAAGGAGGATGTGCATCGATTATCGAGAATTAAACCGGATAACTATTAAGAACAAATACCCGATCCCTCGCATTGGCGAATTTTTCAAGCAAATCAGTGGAGAGAGGGTATTCTCGAAGCTGGATTTGTGATCCGGATATCATCAAGTTCGAGTTAAATCAGAAGATATTTGCAAGACTGCGTTCCGAACTCGATATGGACATTATGAGTATTTAGTGATGCCATTCGGAGTCACGAATGCACCGGCGATATTTATGGACTTGATGAACCGAATCTTTTCACCGTTCTTGGACCAGTTTATAGTGGTGTTCATCGATGATATTCTGGTCTACTAGAGGAGCCTAGAAGAGCATGCAGAACACTTGAAGATCGCATTACAGATATTGAGGCATGAAAGATTGTATGCAAAGATGAGCAAGTGTGAGTTTTGGCTTGAAGAAGTGAAGTTTTTGGGGCATGTCGTATCCGGAGATGGAATCGCCGTTGACCCTGAGAAAATTGTAGCAGTTCAGGATTGGCATAGTAAAGATCAGAAGTTTCCTTGGACTTGCCGGATATTACAGAAGGTTCGTGGAGAATTTTGCTCGATTGGCTGAGCCTTTGACCAAGCTTACGCGAAAAGAAGTACCGTTCACATGGACAGATGGTTGGGCGTCAGCTTTTGAGGCGTTGAAGTAAAAATTGATAACTGTTCCTATTTTGGCCGTACCAGACGGTTCAGGATGATTGGTGATTCACAGCGACGCATCTGGGAAAGGTTTGGGATGTGTTCTGATGCAGCATGGGAAACTTATAGCTTACGCATTGCGGCAGTTGAAGACCCATGAGAAGAATTACCCAACTCATGATTTGGAGCTTGCAGCAGTGATTTTCGCTTTGAAGATTTGGAGACACTACTTATTGGGCCAAAGGGTTGAAGTATTCACCGATCACAAAAGCCTAAAGTATGTGTTCACGCAGAAAGAGCTTAACATGAGGCAGCGTAGATGGTTGGAGCTGATGGCTGACTACGATCTTGATCTTAAGGACCATCCGGAGAAAGTAAATGTAGTGCCGGATGCGCTTAGTCGGTTACCATCAATTCGGATGTTGACTGCACAGAAGAAGCTTATCGAGGATTTTCGGAGATTCGAGTTGGAGATCGTGTTACCGCATTCTTCGGGATAGTTGATGCAGCTGCAAGTACAGTCGTCGCTGATCGATAATATTAATGCAGCGCAGTCACAGGACCCAAGATTAAAATTGTTTCGAGAATAGGTTGAAGCGGGACTTCGAACGGACTTGTTGATTCATGAAGATGGTTCGTTGCGATATGGTAGCCGTTTGTGTGTGCCGAAAAGAGATATTCGCGAAGAAGTTATGAAGGAGGCACATAGTTCCGTATATTCCGTACAACCAGGAGGCACGAAGATGTACCGTGATCTAAGACAACATTTCTGGTGGGAAGACATGAAAAGGGAGATTGCTCGCTTTGTAGCGAAGTGCTTAGTGTGTCAGCAAGTTAAGGCAGAACATCAATGAGTAGCTGGTTTATTGCAACCACTTCCGATTCCTCAGTGGAAGTGGGAACATATAACCATGGATTTCGTGACAACTTTACCGCGGAGTCCAAAGGGCAACAATGCAGTTTTGGTGATTGTTGATCGTTTGACCAAGACAGCTCATTTCATACCATTTCGAGTTGATCAGTCAACGGAAGCGTTAGCAGAACGATATATGCAGGAGATTGGGAGATTGCATGGAGTACCTGTGAGCATCGCTTCCGATCGTGATACCCGATTCTTATCGCACTTCTGGAGGAGTTTACAGGAAAGTTTGGGGACACGATTGAAGTTTAGCACCACTTATCATCCTCAGACTGATGGCCAGTCGGAGAGAACGATCCAAACTCTTGAAGACATGTTGAAAGCTTGCATGTTAGACTTCAAAGGTTCATGAGAGGATCATTTACAATTGGTGGAGTTTTTGTACAATAACAGCTTTCAGGCGACTATTCAGATGGCTCCATTCGAAGCATTGTATGGGTGCAAGTGTCGTTCACCTGTTTGTTGGGACGATGTTGGAGAACGAAGATTGTTGGGACCGGATTTGATCATGCAAACAGTAGAGAAGGCTAATACTATCCGGAATCACATGAAGGCAGCGTAGGATCGACAGAAGAGTTGGGCCGACACATCGAGTAGACCTCTAGAATTCGCTGTTGGTGATCTTGTATTCTTGAAGATATCACCAACTAGAGGAGTGATTCGTTTTGGGAGTCGAGACAAGCTTAGTACTCGATTCGTGGGGCCTTTCGAGATTATGGAGCGTGTTAGAGAAGTGGCTTATCTATTGGCATTACCACCATCTTTGGCGAATGTTCATGACGTGTTTCATGTATCTTAACTCCGTAATTATGTTTGAGATGAGACGCACGTGCTAGATCATTCGGAGCTGACTGTAAGGAAGGATTTGACCTTTGAGGAACGACCGATGTCGATTGTTGATCGAAGAGAAAAGGTCCTCAAGAATATGGTTATCCCGCTCGTACTTGTTTCATGGAGAAATCGCTTGCACGGAGAATCGACTTGGGAACGAGAAGACGAGATTCGACATTAGTTTCCAGATATCTTCCTGTAGTTTCATGTTTGTTTATCTTTTCTTGTTTTGGGAATTTCGAGGACAAAATTCTTTTTGTAGTTGGGTATAATGTAACACCCTAGTTCATTTATACCAGTTCTATTTTGGGTATTTCTTTATTTATGGTTGTTTCTTGAATTATTGTGTTTTGGATGCGAATAGTGTAATTGGCATCCATATTGCATCCGACCCATTCCGCTTACTGGAAACCAGTTTTGATTCCTGTTTATCTTTTATCCCGGCTTGTTACGTAGATCCGTGCACTTTCATATTTTATACTGCATACTGGCATTTTATCTGGCATCTGCATTTTAATATAACATTTAAAGTCGAATAAAATATTTTAAAATTATCTAGCATGGCCTGCATGATACCCCTAACCCTGTCGTAGCATCCGCGCATCTTGTTCTCGTCCCGTTCAGTGAAACGGACTCGTTTGGATAGCTACGTGCACGCTACGTGTATCTATTCTTGGGGGTATGCTTTTTCGTGACCTGGATATCCTACTTTGGTTTTGGTTGGTACGTATATTATCCATATTTTAAAACTAGATTTTTAGACCCGACCTGGGCGTGTTTGGACTATTTTTGTATTAGCCAAAAACTCAAAATTTACTAATATTATATTTGTAAATAATTCTAACTGTTTAAATTTTTTATTTAACTAAAAGGATTTTTTAAAAAAATCTAATTAACAAAAACTCTCTCTGTCTCTCTCCTCTCTCTCTCTTTCACTATAATTATTTATTTTTTTAATCTCAAAATTTTTCACAAACCCATTTTAAACTCACGTCTTCCTCACCTCCTTTTTCTTCTAAATTTTTCCCGCCTCTGCCCTCGCTCGCGCTCGTCGCCGCCTTCCCTCCGTGCGACGCCATCGCCGCTTCCACCCTCGTCATCGTCGACTTCTCGACCACCACCTCACCTCTCTCTCTTTCGTCCTTCTATTTTTCTTTCCCTACACATCCACCGCACCAGGAACCCAACCCGACACCCATCGCCTCCACCGCCGGAACCCCGTCGACGACTGTACCCCGTCATCCTCATCACCACCTTCGAATCCTGACACCATCATCACCTACAACCCAACCCAAGCCAATCCTACACACTCGAGAACCTATTGCGGCCACCTCCTCGGTCGCCGTAGCCCTCATTGCCGACCACCTCGTCTCAACCCCTCGTCACCATCCCTGTCTCCTCACCTCCTTCTCTCTTCCCTTCAACCCCTCTCTTCTTCCGAGCCCACTGCAACCACACCCATAGCCCTCGCCAAAACCCACTGCCTTTTGACGTAGACCTCGCCGTCGACGGCTCATCGTCGTCGTCTCCCCTGCCTCGCCTCTGTCCCCAAACACCAACTCCAGAGCAGCACCGTCATCTTCTTCTCTTTCTCCTTCTTCTTCTTCTCTTTTCTCTTTCTTGAATTCTTATTTTTCGGTCATCACCGGAGCCATGCCGCCGCCGACAATCCGGACGAACCATAACATCACCACATTACCACTACAATACCAAAATTATACCATCACCACTTCCATGTCACGACCGTGTCGCGGCCAGATCGCGACCAGACCATGCACTAGATCGTCTCCAGATCGCGACCAGACCACCACCAAACCATGCACCAGATCGCGACCAGACCATGCACCGTAGCCAGACAGTGTCATCACCGTACTCGGACCGTGTCACGCCATGTGCCCTGCTCCTGTGCCACGTCATGCCCGCTTCGTGTTCAGCCCATGCCACTTGTGTGCCACCATCGCACCACCAGTCCCGTGTCACCGCAAGACCCAGCACCATGTCGTGCCGTTTCACACACCGTATCGTGTCGTGTCGCACCAGGCCGCCTACATATCGACCACTGTTCTGAGGCAAGTTTATCTTGCTACATGCTATACTACTATATTTTGCATTCATGCGAATAATAATATTACATATTGTTTAGTTATGCATCCAATGTTACAGTTTTACAGTAATATCCGTTCGCATCTGTACAGTTTATTACATATCTAGTCGCATGCAAGTTTATCTTACTACATGCTATACTACTATATTTTGCATTCATGCGAATAATAATATTACATATTGTTTAGTTATGCATCCAATGTTATAGTTTTACAGTTTTAGAATATTCGTTCGCATCCATACAGTTTATTGCATATCAAGTCGTATGCAAGTTTATCTTACTACATGATATAATACATATTGTGCATCCATGTTTTATTGTGTACCAATACCATTAATTTTATATATCTAGTTGCATGCCATGCCATATTAATTCATATTACTGTTACATTAGTACCCCATGCTTGATAATGTGCATCCTACATAGTTATGATGTAACCCCTGATCGATAATTGTGCACACATGCTTCTACAGTACATCCGTACTTTTACCGTGATTCGATACTTGCTACATTTTACTGTTGGGCATCCACGTGATACATGTACACTACCTGACATGACCTGATATACCACTACTTGACATGTTACCTGATCCTGTTTCTAATGTCGACAATCCTGACATGTTGTCCTGATGGACGTTACTGTTGTCTGCATAGACAAAATTTGTACCTGCTTGATCCTGTGTTGGTATTAGATATTGATTAGCAATACCCGACTTGAACACATAACCTTGGGGTTAAGAGGAAATCAAGAATGTAACCGAACGTAACTCAAAGGGCTATTATATTGTTTGCCGTTTTTCCCGGCGTTACGGAATATATTATTTGCCGTTTTTCCGGGCGTTACGGAATATATTGTTTGCCGTTTTTCCGGGCGTTACGGAATAATCCTGTTACCGTGGTCCCATGGGGAATGAACGGGGCATAGACCGATTGGTTATGACGAGGATTACATTAATTGATTTCGAACCCAGTAGTATAGTTTAGATTACTCACTGCACTTCGCTTGCACGTATACACTTCACTGTTCCATATTCGTGTTACTGTCATACTCTTATTACTGCTCATACTCATGCCTGCATATCTTGTTACCTCCTGATTATATTATTGTTGATATTATGACGCACTGACGTCTGGGTTTTGCATAGCCCAGATCCTCTATCTCTATCGCAGGCCGTTCAGGAGTATTTCAGCCAACAGGCCGAGCAGTGAGGATCCTATTAGTGTCCAGTTTAGTTTAGTTTCTTTCTGACTGGGAGGTCGTTGGTCGTCTTGCTGACTTGATATGATTTGGGTTGACATCAGCATCGCTACACTGGAATATGGTACCAGGAGCGAATCATCATTTGCCATGAGAGGATTTGAGGATTTTGGCTTTGGTTTGGCATCAGCACCGCTACACTGGAATATGGTACCAGGAGCGAATCATCATTTTCCGTGAGAGGATTTGGGGATTTTGGTTTGGCATCAGTACTGCTACACTGGAATATGGTACCAGGAGAGAATCATCATTTGACGTGAGAGGATTTGCCTCATTCCCAGTTTAACGACTTAGGAGTCATCTGTTCCCAGTTTAACGACTTAGAGGTCATTTGTTCCCGGTTTAAAGACTTAGGGGTCTATTGGATCGAAAGTTTAGAATTTTTGGGGTTGGGGTCGGCATCAGCGTTGCTAACACCGAAGCACAGGTGCTAGAAGAAATTCATCATTTGCCTTTACCTGTTAGGGAGTGATGACTTAGGAGACAGGTTCAGGTCCCTATCACCTGAGGCTTTTCAATTTTATGAGCCGTAAGGGTCCCATAAAAGAATTTTCTCCCTGTGAGTCGAAAGAATCTAGTAGGTATATTTTCTCCTTAGGAGTCGTGGGGACCCCCAAGTGTGTTTTTCCTTTATGAGTCGTAAGGATCCCACGAAGGTGTTTTCTTATGAGTCGAGAGGATCTCGCAAGCTTTGTTCTCCTCATGTATTGTGAGGACACATGAGTGGGTCTTCCCAAATGGAGCATAATTCCGAGGGCAGAGACTGGCCGCTGGACTGGTGATTGCGGTAGGGCATGGGTGTGATGAGAATTATTTGAGCCCGTAGATTGTATACGGTAGTCAATTTAGGGACCACCCATAGGGCAGGGAGAATTTTAGGAATTGAATTTTGGTTGGTGTCTGCATTGTTGCACTGGAATATGGTACCAGGAGCGACTCATCATTCGCCGTTAGGGATTTGAATTTTGCTTGGCGTCTGCATCGCTGAACTGGAATATAGTACCAGGAGCGACTCATCATTCACCATTTGGAGGGTTTTTTTACTGCGATTGCTCTATCATTTCATCTTTTCTTATCACGAAGGTTGCGATTACCCTATCATTTCGTCTATTTATTCGCGGTTGCCTAATCATTTCGGCTTTATTTTCATCTTTATTTTACTCGCTGATTTTTATTGCAAGTTGCCCCATCATTTCGGCTTTTTTCCCATTTATTTACACTTTTTTTTACATCCCCAGTTTAACGACTTAGGGGTTGATAGCTCCCAGTTTAACGACGTGGTGGTCAACTGTTGGAGCCTAGGCTCGATTCTGCAGGAACCACGGGCTTCTTTGGCTTAATTGCATAAGCGGGCTCTTTGTCATCTGGACTGAGCCGGTGTTGGATGGCAACAACCATGTCATCGTCATGGCTATAAGGCGTACGAGGACTTGTTCCTCTGAGCTCCATCATGTAGACCGTATGGGTTGTGTACCCGTCTATCGCTTCTTCGTTGGCAATGTTGCCCGTTTGGCTCTTAGCTTGTCGCCTTGGTCCGCTCCTTTCATAGAAAGGCAGATGTCTGAGAGAATCAGGTTCCCGAAGGGCTTCGGTCTCCGTTTGTATGAAATTGGCGGTCGGGGAGTAACCAAGGAAGTAGGAGCAGAGTTCATTCGACGGGTGGCTAATGCATTCTCGACACAACAAGTCCCTCAGTCCTAAAGGCTATCTGCTAATCAACTTGATTGTTTGTTAACACACCTTTAGACAGTTCTATCTCTCATGCCTTGTATTGCTTTTCGACCCAATATTTGAAGACAAAGCAGTCCTCAATGGCATGACCTATCACTCTGTGATAGGGGCAATATTTGGGGTCGTCGGTCATATTCGCTTCTTGAGATCTTTTTGATTCTGGCAATTGTAGACCATTTCTTAGGGCATCCTTGAATATTTTACGGACTTTGTCCCTTCTGAAGGAATGACCTTATCCAGCTTCTCTTTCAGTAGAGATTCTCCTCCCTCTCCGAACACTGGCTTTTGAGGCTGGTTGGCATTAAGCCCGCTCATCCCTTGCTTATTTCGGTTAGCCGAAAGTTTAAAAGATTCAGCATCGTTGGAATTTCCGCATTTGCGATTATCGTCCTTTCGGTTTCTCCAGGACCTATTGTTATTTTGGGAATCAGAGGAGGACTCATGCTTTAAGCGCTCCAACATCTGAACTTTCCTGGCCAGCTCTTAGAATGTTTTAAGACCCGTGGTGTATAGAAACGGGACCATCCAATTGTTGAGATTTCCGACGAGGAGGCTGACAGATTGATCTTGCTCTATCGGCGGTTCACATTTGACGGAGAGATTACGCCATCGGGTTATAAAATCCGTGCTGCTTTCATTGTTCTTTGGCTTGGTCCTTACAAGGTCGGCAATGGTGATCTTATCGCTGACACTCATGAACCTTTGTCGGAATAGAGATTCCATTTGGACGAAAGTAGTAACAGAGCCATCCGGTATGCTCGTGTACCAGTCGAAAGCGACATCGGTTAAGCTATTAACGAACTGGCGGAGGAGAAGCGCATCATTGCCCCCAGTATTCCTGCATGAGGCTTTAAAGTGGGCGATGTGCTGATTCGCATTTCCTGTCCCATCAAATCTTCCGAATTTGGGGATGACATAGCCGCCAGGAAACTCTACCAAATCATACCGAGCAGGATATGGTCTCCCACTACTGCTGATATCTTTTTGCGCTTCGGCTTCGGCTACTAATGTTTTGACTTTGTTGGCGACCAAATCCATGATTTGATCTTGCGTTAGCGGGTTGCTGTCATCAGTAGTCAAGACATTTTTCAAGATAGGATGCGGCCAACTTTCATGCAGCTCACCCACCTTTGGATATGAGAGAATAGGTGTCGGCTGCCTCAGGACACCGTTTTCCAATTCATGAGCAGAGCTCTATGCTTGATTGGGCAGTCGAGAGGCAGCTTGGGTCGTGAGTTGTAAGATGACGTTTGTCAAGTCGTTGATCTTTGAGTAGAGCTTGGCCATTTCCTTGTCTTTGTTTCTGAGCTGCTTTTGGAGCTCTTGGAGAAGTTACTGCTCTGTGGTCTTGGGATGGAAGATTGGCTCCTCTTCGCTTTCCGAGCCTGACTCCTCATGAACCGAGGGATCTCTCTGCTTATCAGCCTCACTGGAAGGGTTTTCATTACCTTCCAGAGGATGCTGGTCTTGGAAAGTGGCAGCCACATTCATACCAGATTGGATTTGAGATGTGGTGGTCTCGTCCTTGCTCGTGCTGCGCGTGCCCACCATGTAGACAGTGTGGACTACATGTCCAGCCATCTCTTTTATCTTTGGAGGGGTAACCCTGTTCTTGGAACCTCATGAAGTTCAACCTAGCAGGAGCCTTAGCCCTTTTGTTGGCTCTATATCTGAGCATTTTCTGCCTTAGCTTCTCGATTTTGAGGGCTTGACGGGCATCCGTCATCCAGGAAGCCATCGTGAGTCGATTGACGGGGAGCTTAGAGAAGATACCCGATTGAGCAGTTATCAAGGACACCGCTAGCGTTTGCCCAAGATGCCTTGTTGTTTTGTTGGTGATGATGGCCTTGCCCCCAGCTGGGGCCAAGGAAAGTCGTTCAAACACTGACTTACGTTTGGGTTGGGACGCCTTCGAGACCACCGCATTTAGCCCCTTGCCTTTCGAAGCCGGTTTGTCTGCTACCGGAGCTTGAGGAGCTGAGATGGTGTTAGCTGGCATCAACAGAATAGGGCCGAACTGTAGCAGCGGCTCCCCCACTGTTGCCCGAGACTGGCCGGGAGGACCGTCCTGGCATCCATCTTCATCGTATAGGAGATGAGAGTTGTGTCGAGAGCTGAGCTGGTCCTCGGAGAAATTGTTGGGTCTTGATCGCTTGAAATCCTGCATGAAAGAGTATTATTTCAGTATAAACATCGATATGTATGTTGATTGAGTTCGCATGAACGTTTAACCCGAAATATGGGAGGAGAGAAAAGGTCCTACCGGGCGTGCCAGAATCTGTAGGGTGTTTTTCGTCACCCCATTGAGATGGGAAAACGCGTCGCTTGTCAAGCGTACTACAGATTCCCCCTGCCTAGGGTAGGTGGGGGTTTATTGATTGTGGGAATCCAAATCTCCAGCAGCCGCGGATTAAGCTGCCGTTAATTACCCATCGCCTTTGGAGCGAGAGAACCTCCGATTGACGGATCCAACTGGTCATACGAACTCAATGTGCAGTGTGCGTATGTGTGTCTTGAGGGGTTTTGGATATATCGAGGGCCTCGCAGAGTTTATGGGGGTCCCGCTACCTGGATAGCGGGCTGGGGGTTAAGGGGGCTAGCAGTCCCCTTGCGGGATACGGGGCAGCACCCCGTTAGAATTTTTTTTCTAACGGGAGAGGTATTTTTAGTGTGGAGTGCATGGGAAAAGAGGGGTGAATAGCGTCCAAAAGACGCATGGGCGCCAGTGTCTCACGTGCTTGGCACTCGGACGCTGGGCGCTGAATGCTGGCGACTCATGTGCCCGGCACGTGGGCGCTGGACGCTAGATGCTGGTGCTGGGCGCCGGCGCCTCACGCGGCGCCCGACACGTGGGTGCTGGGCGTCCACGGAAAGAAGGGGCTTCTACCCCGAAATTAGGAGTTAAACTCCGAAAGAGGATTTTTTATTTATGGAGTTAAACTCCGAAAGATGTTGAATGGAGTTAAACACCTAAAAAAAAAGTTTGATTTATGGAGTTAAACTCCAACAGGTCTTGAATGGAGTTAAACTCCTAGAAATCTTTGGAGATGATTGAAGGAGATCCCTTTCTTCTCCCCTTTATCCTTGGATCTTCTTTTGAGCTTCGGATCCTTCCCGGAATGGGATTTTTGGAGATGGGCTTCTTCTTCTTCCTCTCTGTTGGCTGGATCTTGGGGAAAAAAGGGTGAGACTTAAAAATCTCCCCTTTTAGGGATTTGATGGCAGATCCGAGCTCCCCTTCAACGGTTTTATGGTGAAAAACTACTTGTTTTTGGAAAAGGAAGAGTTAAACTCTTGATTTAATTCAAAAAAAAGATAAGAAGGTTTAGGACTTGAGCAAGGAGTAGGCAGAGAAACCCTAATTTTTTAGGGAGAATGAATTATTGTCCTTCATTTCATCATCATGTTGCCTTTTATTGGATTACAAATTTACACATAGCCCCTTGAGCTTTACAAAATGGCATTTTGCCCATCCAATGCATCATGTGCTCATTTTTTTTGCACATGAGCCATGGGCTTTACAAAAATTTGGCTTTATGCCAATTTTCCTTACATTTATTCATAAAAATTACATCAAAATTATTTATTACATAGTTTTCATTTTGGCATGGGAGAGGCTGGTCGCTTCATTTTCGGGCTTGATTTGAGCATGGGCCCAATTGGCCTGGGCTTGGGCCCAATTGGCTTGGGGTTGACTTTGATGTTAACTTGGTCAACCGGGTGTAATTTTTGACCCCAACAAACTAGTCTGAGTAGCAGAGACTCCGGATGACTGGGAACCACTGACAACACATAAAAATAATGATATTTTAAAAAAAATCCTTATTTTTTTTAATTTTTTTCAAACTTCCTATATTTTTCATGTTGTTGCACGTGAGTTGCAAAATTTTAAAAATCTCAAAATCTCAGTGTTTTTTGGTTCTTCAATATTTTGTTTTTTATAGCATATGAAATAGCAAAATCTTTTATTTTTCTATATTTTAAATGCCATAACAAAAGAAAATCAAAAAAATTTAAAAATCTCAATTTTTTCTATGTTTCTTAAATATTATAAATGGTATAGAACACAAAATTCATGAAATTTTCAAAATCTCAAATATTTATGCTTTCTTCAGGGTTTTTAATGTTTTACATAAACATGACAATCGCAAAATTTTTACTAAAATTAATTGTTTTCTTCAAATTCACAATATCTTACATGATACAACATGAAAGTTAACTTCAAATTTCTCAATCTATTATGTTATCTTCGATTGTTCGATATTTTGCATCATATATAAAAAGGAAAATTATGAAATTTTCAAAAATCTCGTAAAGATACAATTTTATTCAATTTTTCAATATATTTTTTTAGGTTTTGGAAAACAAAGAATCGTGAAAAATCGCAATATCACAAGAAAATTTCCACATTTTCTGTGTTTTTTGGTTTTTTCGATATTTTGCTTGGTATAGCACACAAAAATCATGATATTTTCAAAAATCTCAAAATTTTTTGTTTCCTCCGAATTTTCAATATTTCGAATAACACACGAAAATCTCAATTTTCTTAAAAATTAAAAATTCCGTTTTCTGTAAATTTTCAGTATTTTGCTTGTGCTATAGCACAAGGATCGCGGATGTTCTTAATATTTTATGTCTTATTCGGTTTTTCAATATTTTGGTTTCTAACGAACAAAGATCACGGTCTTTTGAAAAATATTACAATTTTCCGTCTTCTTCCTTTTAAAAATATTTTGCTGCTTGTAATACAAGAAAATCTATAAATTTTAAAACATCTTAGATTTTTTTTTTTGTTCGGTCTTACTATGTTTTCTATACATAGCACACGAAAATCATGACTTTTCAAAAATTTAATTCTTATGTTGCTTCCTATATAGAACATGATAATTGCAGTAATTTGAAAAATCTTAAAATTTTAGGTATTCTTTGATAGCTTAACATTCCCAAACAAAAATTACAAAATTGCCAGAAATCTCATAAAATTTCTTTCTTTTTTTCACTTTTTCAATATTTTGGATGGTAGCACATGAAAACCGCAAAATTTTGATAAATCTACAAAAAAGCAACTTTCCTTTTCACATTATTTTACATGCTATATAACATACAAAACTTATACAAGTTTAAAAATCTCAAAATTTTCCTCTCTTCAGTTTTCCAATATTTTGCTCACTTATATTTTTGGAGACCTTTCGGATATAAAAAGACAAAAACATATGTACAGGAATAGAAAACATACTCGCCAATTGCTATTAAGAACGTAACTGAACAGAGAAATGTAGTCTAAGTGACTGAGATTCCGGGTGACTAGAAACTTTTGGTAACACAGAAATATCGCGAAATTTTAAAAAATCACATCCTTTTTGTTTTCTTCAAATTTCTAATATTTTGCACATTAGCACGTGAGAATCTCAAATATTAAATAGTGAAAAATTAGCACGTGAGAATCTCAAATATACAAGTTTAAAAATCACATCCTTCTTGTTTTATTCCTTTTTCAATATTAAATAGTGAAAAATTAAAAATCTCAAATATTTCTACTATCTTCGATTTTTTAATACTTTACATGTTATAGCATACAACCCAACGTTTATTGAAAATATATGCATACGACAATCACAAAATTTATAAATTCCAAAAATTATTTGTTTTTTAAGAATTTACAATATTTTACTCACTACAACATGAAAATTTCATAATTTCACAAACTTTTAGTTTTTCAATATTTTGCTTGCTATATATTAAACGAAAATTGTGAAATTTTCAAAAAATGCATATCATACAAATATTTTAAATTTTTTTGGGCACTCTGTTTTTCCAATATTTTGGTTGTTATACCACACGAAAATCATGTTTTTTTTAAAAATTCTAAAATTTATGTTTTCTTCAAATTTTCATTATTTAGAACACGGATGGTGAAGTTTCAAGAATTTCAGA
Source organism: Agapanthus africanus (assembly GCA_030015575.1). Lineage (NCBI taxonomy): Eukaryota > Viridiplantae > Streptophyta > Magnoliopsida > Asparagales > Amaryllidaceae > Agapanthus > Agapanthus africanus. The sequence continues at coordinate 308,844,366 of CM057339.1, forward strand.
TTTATGTTTTATTCCATTTTATAATTTTTTGCTTGCTATAACACTGAAAAATTGCCGACATTTCAAATGTATCAAAAACTTTTGTTTTCTCCATTTTTTCAATATTTTGCTGCTTATAGAATAAAAAAATCACTAAATTTTAAAAAATCTTAAATTTTTTGTTTTCTTCGGTTGTACAATTTTTTGAATGATATATAGAACAAACGAAAATCATGAAATTTTATATTTTCTTCTGATTTTTGTTATTTTTTGTTTCGCATTTTCAAAAAAATTACGCAATCGATTTTTTTTTGTTTACATTGCATTTTTAATATTTTGCAAGAAGCACATGAAAATCAAAAAGTTTACATAAATCTCCAAAAACAAAATCTTCTTTTTTCATTATTTTGCATGTTATATGGCACACAAAAACCATACAATCTCAAAAATCTCAAAAAAAAATTTCTTCGGTTTTCCAATATTTTACTTATGCATACTTTTAAAGAACTTTCGATCAAAGAGACAAAAACCAATGTGAAGTAATAGAAGAAAAGCTCGCAGATTGCCGCTAAGAACTTAATAGAACAAAAAGATCCAGTCTGAATGACAGAGTGACTGGGAACCCCTAGTAACAAAAAAATCACGAAATTTTAGACAATCCTAAATATTTTTGTTTTCTTCAAATTTCCAATATTTTACATGCTGTAACACATGAGAATCACTAAATTTCTAGGAGTCTCAGAAATCTCTTTTTTAAATATTTGGCTTCTTTTAGACCATGAAAATCGCAAAAGCTTTCTTTGTTTTATTTTACATTCTAGCAGAGAAAAACGTAAAATTTTCAAAAATCTTAAAATTTTCTATTTTGTTCCTTTTTTCAATATTATACATGGTAAAAAAATCATGAAATAACAAAAATCTCAAATATTTCTGCTTTCCACGGATTTTTAATATTTTGCATTCTATAGCATAGAAAAATCGCGAAATTTATAAAATCCTATAGTTATTTTTTTCTTCAAATTTACAATATTTTATATGCCACAAGATGAAAATTACGTACTCAAACTTTTTTATTTTCTTAGGCTATTCGATATTTTGCATGATCTAAAAAACGAAAATTGCGAAAATTTTAAAAATCTCACACAGTATCAGTTTTCTTCGATTTTTCAATATTCAACATTCTTTAGCAAATGAAAATCGTGAAATTTTCAAAAATCACGATTTCATACGAAAATATCAAAATTTACTGTGTTATTTGGTTTTTTAATATTTTGCTAACACATGAGAATTGCAAATTTTTTAAAAATTTTCTAATTTTCCGTTTACTTCAAATTTTTAGTATTTTGCTTTCTTTGCACGAGGGTCACAGAATTTTCAAAAGTTTTAATATTTTATGTTTTACTTAGTTTTTCAATATTTTGCATACTATATAAAAAACAAAAGATAGCGGAGTTTTCAAAAATATCCTTTTTTGTTTTCTTTCTTTTAAAAATATTTTGGCGCTTAGAACACAAGAAAATCTATAATTCAAAAAAATCTCAAATTCTTTTTTGCTTTCTTTAGTATTAAATTTTTTTGTATGCTATATATAACATACGGAAATCATGAATTTTCAAAAATTTAATGTTTTCTTCATGTTTTTTTTTCTAATTTGCCTGCTAATATTTTCAAAAATCTTAAAATTTTATGTTTTTCGATTGCTTAGCATTCACAATCGAAATTGCAAAATTTTCATAAAATCTGAAAATTTTCCTATCTTCTTCACTTTCTCAACATTTTACGTTGCACATGAAAATTGAAAAAAAATTCATATATCTCCAAACAAAATATACCTTTTTTCATACTATATAGCACACAAAAATCATAAAATTTTAAAAATCCAAAAAAAAAATCACTGAATTTTCAAAAATCTAGTGATTGGAAACCCGTGGAACGCAGAAAAATTAGGAAATTTTTAAAAATCCAAATTGTTTTTTGTTTTGTTCAAGTTTCAAATAGTTTGCACGCTGTAGCACATAAGAATCTTTAAATTTTCAAATATCTCATAATTCTGTGTTTTCCTTTTTCTTGCTTTTCAATAATTTGCTTATTATATAGCACTAGCCTTTTTGGCACGTGGGTTGCACGTAATTTGAGGAACTTTTACAATAAATTTCTTTATTAACTATGTATATCGTACTTGTAAAATAATAACGACGCTACAATTTAATTATATGCATCGTACTTGTAAAATAATAATGACGTAGCATTTAATTACGTGCATTGCACATAAAACAATGGTGTTATTTTGTTTGATTTCTATAAAAAAAACTAGGAAGCCACATTATTAATCAATTTCAAAATTAAATGACCCCCTTACTTTAGCCTTATAATAGATACGATAATCAAAATATCTTTCGGTTTTCTGTATTTTACATGCTATAGCATAAGAAAATCAAAAAAAAATTCAAAAATATCAATATTTCCGTTTTCTTACTTTTATCAATATTATATATGGTATAGAACACAAAAATCTTGAAATTTTTCTACAATCTCATATATTTAAAATGGATTAAAAAATCTCATATGTAAATGCTTTAGAAATTTGGAAGCAGTAATAATAAGGGAAAGAACGGGACAAGTGAAAATGTTTGAAATAACTTTATAGTGCATTTAATAATGGTGAAACTAATGGAAAACATGTGTACAATCGAAGGAGTCAAGGTTGACATATATACGTCGATTTAAAATGGAAAGGACTTGAACTTGAACGCCTTTTGATAAATTTCCGGAGGATGGCAGTTATAGCAACAAGATCAATGCATCATGGATGTGTATAAGTGAAAAGTCATGGTTAACATATTTACGTCGATCAAATAATGGATGGGACTTGAACTTGAATGTTTATTGATAAAAGTCCATAAGAGTACGATTATAAGAGCATAATTAATAGTAGGTGTATATTGTTGTGGACACGGGTTGAAGGACATTATAAATAGACAATAAATTAAGCCCATAAGGAGATTAAATCACTAAGGAATTGTGTTTAAGACAGTTATAGACAGGAGAATCAATGATGGGTGCATATGAAAATAGATTTAGAGATTTGAAAGCAGTAATGTTTAGTAAATAGATTCAGAAATTTAAAATTTCGCTAAAAAAGTAGATTCAAGTCCGTATAAAGAACGAGGCAAGTGAAAATGTTTAAAATAACTTAATGACACATTTAAAAATAGTGTAATTCAAGAAAAAGATTAAGAAATTTAAAATTTAAGAAAAGTAGCTTCAAATCCTTTAACAAAACAAGTGAAAATTAATGGTACCTTTGAAAGTATTAATGTTAAGAAAATAGATTTAGAAATTTAATACAATTGAAGTTTTTTTTCAACAACCTTTCTAATAAATAAAATAAAATTGAAATGCAAAATGATGTAAAGTCTTTGAAATCTTGAGAAATTTGCTTTAAAAGCTGCTTATGATTCATGAACATTTCGTAGATTTCTAAAAGGTCATTTATCAAAAGTAGGTTTTATATAAAATTAATTTCAACATATTATTAAAAATCTTTACGAAAAACCTTCCATTCTAACAAAAATATACTATAGAAAATTGTTTTTGGTCTAAAAATAACTTTATGATGCATTTAATATTAGTAACATCACAAAGTCAAATATCTAAAAATTAAGACAATCTTCCAATTGTTTAATGAAAGAGACAAGTGATATGCGATGTTGTATCGAAAAAGGATAGATGATGAAAAAAATAAATAAAATCACGGGTATCGTGAATGATTGGTCATGTGTGCAAAGTAAATTTGATAAAAGCCACGATCACGAATGTATACAATAGAAAGAGCCACAGGTCGACATATTCAGATTGATCTAATAATGGAGAGGACTTGATCCTGAATGACTATCGGCAAATGTCCATACGAGGACGGTTATAGAAAGAGAATCAATGGTATGTGCATATTGTTGTGGACATAAATTAGAGGACATTATAAAAAGACGATAATTAAACCTGTATGAAAGATAAATCAATAACGAATCAGGGTTAAGACAATTATAGACAGAGAATCAATGATAGGTGCTTATGGAAATGGATTCAGAAATTTCATAGTTGTTTAGGGAAATAGATTCAGAAATTAAAATTTAGATTAAATAATAGATTTCAATCTTTTTAAAAAATGAGACAAGTGAAAAGGCTTGAAATAACTTTATGATGCATTTAAAAATGACAAAATTAAGGAAAAAATTTTAGAAATTTAAAATTTAAGAAAAATAACTTCAAATCCAATTAACGAACGAGACAAGTGAAAAAGCTTGAAACAATTTTAGGGTGCATTTGAAAATAGGAATAGTAAGAAAATAGATTTAGAAATTTAATCCTATTGAACTGGGGGAAAATTAGGGCTTTCCAACCCTAATTGGCTCAGTCACCTCCAATTCTTTACGATTGTTAGTCGCCTCTTCTTGATCTCCTTTGAGCTCTTAATTTTGATCATTTTGTTTAGATTCATCGTATAGATTTCTCAATTCTTGTAACTCCTGTGGTTTGCGATGTTGCATTTGATCCTTTGTTGAGTTTTCATAGGATCGATTGATCTCTCAATCCTATGGATTGTGCTTGCTATGTTTCTTTGCCTTGATGTCAGCAAGATTCTACTGTTCTATTGGATTCTTTTACCGTTCCATTGAATTCTGGGTGTTGCATGAATATTCGGCAAAATAAAAACGCCGCCACTGAGAAAATAAGTTCTTGGAATAATTCTCAAATTCTGGAATCAGAGGCAATTAGAACTAAAGCAATGAATAAAACCTTTGCAGAAATTGTCAAAAATGATGCTCAGATACCAAAAGGATCTTTTGTACCTGCAGTGAAGCCCATTTTTTCAGAACCTGGGATGCAAATTGCAGAAAAAGAAAATGACTTTGATGACAATGGAGACCCTGCAATAAACTTTTCTCAAGATGAAATTGATAAATCAGCCTTTGCTTTAAATCTAGCCTTAATTGCTCAGTGTGCCTATGGGAGGCATCCACTTTCTGAGTTCAAAACTCTTTTGTCTCAAAAAATGAATTTCAAATGAGACTTTGCACTTACCTTATTGGATAATAGGCATCTGCTGATGAGGTTTCAAAAGTCCAGTGATTTCATAAAAAACTAAGGACAAAGGATATGATATATATCAAGGATTACTTGTTCAGTTTTTTCCAAATTTTTATAAGCAAAATAAAGAAAATCGAGACAACACTCGGCAGGTGGAGAAAATTGAGAAACATTTCCCTCAAGTGAAGACTAAAAATGTTTGGAGGAAAAAAGAGAATAGACTGGTTACACTTGTAAGGTTCAACGATCAGACAAAATTGCTGAGAGTAATAAAGAGATTTTCTCTATTGAGGATAGCTCACATGAACAACTACTTGCTCAGGACCAGGATAATCACAGGCAATCACTATCTGATTTTCAAAGACAACAGCTATATAATAAAGGCAAACAAATTCTGGAGGATTCAAATTTAAGGTTTGATACAAAGAATGAAACAACAGATAAGTTTTCTGGTGGTCTTAATGTTACTAAAAATTTCCTGACTCCAGCAAGTAAAAACCTTCCAGAGACTTCAAAATCACTTGAAGTTCCAAAATGAAAACCTGAGATTAGAACTGCCGCACTTACTAATGAAGATGCAAATGAAAATCACTATCCCTTCTTCTCCTTTGAGCATATGTCTTCATTGAAACATCTATTTCTAGTAGAAGGAAGAGAGATTATACGAAAGAAAAAACAGAAGAATACTTGGCTCAATTCAAAGATAAAGAAGCTGGAACAGATGTTCTGCAGAATAAAAGAGTCAAGAATAAACCTTCAAGGCCACATAAAAAGAATTATGGTGATCCAAGGTAGCCTGGTCTTAGGACTAAAAAAGTCCCTAAAAGATTTTATGAATCTTCTTAATGATGAATATATGTTTTTGGAACTTGACAGGGATTGCCAACCTCAGACTCGGCATAGAGTGAAAAAGCTAACTCAGAAAAATCTCTCTCCCTCTTCTGTATTATGGAGCCCATGACTGATTTTTTCTAAAGTTAGCTATATTGCTTTTCAAACTGGTTTTTCTCGGGTCTTGGGTAACATCAGCAACAAAAAATGGATCTTTATATCAGGACATTTTCAACAGTTATATAATAAAGGTAAACAAATTCTGGAGGTTTCAAATTTAAGGTTTGATACAGAGACGGAAACAACAGAGAACTTTTCTGGTGGTCTTAAATGTTACTAAAAATTTCCTGACTTCAGCATGTAAAAAAATGTCCATAGGACAACAGAACAAAATCATTGGATCATGAATATGTACAATCGAAAGACACGAGTTGACAAGGTCATGTGTTATGTGTGCCTCACATTCATCCCTAAAGATTTCCCTATTGATCCGGCGTTATCACGAAGCGAAGATTTACGGTTATCTTCAGGTCAGACGTCTGGTATAGCTCTGTCACTTTTCTAGAGTTTCGGTAAATACCTTGACAGACGTCTGCCCCTCTATAGCGGACGTCTGTAGGACTGGACAAAGAGTTGAAATTTCGGGGTATGCTCTGACAGACGTCTGACCATCTCTGGGGCAGACGTCTGCCGTCGGGCCGGGCGCAGATTTCCTAAGTTAGGAAATTAGTTTTTTGGGAATATCTTTTGTATGCTATAAATAAGAAAGATTGTAGCAACCCTAGATTGAAGCCTTTGAGATAGCAATTTGATTATTTGGTGAGAACCCATTGTTATTTTGAGAGAGCTAGGGTTCTGAGAGGGATTTGTATTGTCCATCGATTTGTACTCCTCCGCATTTGATAATTAGTAAAGTTTCACCTTCACCTATTTGTTTCGTTGGTTAGTATTCATATTTTTATCTTGCCTGTGGTTTGATACTCTTCTCTATATCGATTGTTTTGTGCTTTGTGATTACCTTATCACAACAAACTGGTATCAGAGATATTGTTGCGTTATTGTGGGATTTTTGGTTGAATCGTTAGGTCTTTTGATTTTGTGATCTAGGTCAACGGTGGGTAATGACAACTACATTCTCTTCCCCACTTTTTTAGATCGTGATTTTGAAGTTTAGGGTTCATTAGTATTCAAGGTATTTTGATCCCATATCATGTCTCCGACAATTATGAAGTTTGATATCGAGAATTTCGATGGGAATATGAGTTTCTGTTTGTGGTAAGTGTTTGTGGCAAGTTCATATGGTTTCCATTTTGACTCAAAACAATTTGAAGAAGGTAATTCATGGGAAGGAGAAGAAGCCTTCTATTATGACGGAGGAAGCTTGGGAGGAGATGGATGAGAAGGCCTTAACAGCTAATCACTTGTGTCTGACTAACGAATTACTATAAGAAGTTTTGGTGAAGAAGACATCAGCTGATTTGTGGAATAAGTTAGAGGAGTTATATTTGAGGAAATCTCTCACGAATTGACTTCAGTTGAAGCAGAGTCTCTACACACTTCGTATGTCAGAAGGCTCTCCAATAAAATGTCACGTTGGTGAGTTTAATTCAATCATTACAAATATGGGTAAGATAAATATTAAGACCGATGATGAAGATCAGGCTATTCTCTTAGTGTTCGTTGCCACTCTCTTATAAGAACTTCTGTGACACCATGATTTATGGACGAGACACGATCTCAATCAAGGATGTCGAGGAGAATTTGATGAACAAAAAGAAAATCGATAAGAAGTTGACTTCTACCGAAGCAAATGGTTCGTCGTCTGGTTTATTTGTTCGAGGGCGTGCGGAGAAGAGAGATCCGGAAGCAAATAGGAAGAAGTTGCTATCAAAGTCCAAGGCTAAGAACGTGCCCTGTAATTATTGTAAGAAGGGGCATTTTAAGGCCGATTGCATTAAACTATGGAATAAGCAAAAGCAGGAAAACAAATCAAAGGAGTCTTCAGCTGAAGCGAGTATAGCGGAAGGAGAAAGAGATCTTGTGATCTTCGACAACACGCAGTAATCCAAGGATGAGTGGATTATGGATGAGGGTTGTTCTTATCACATGTGTCCCAATAGGAAGTTGTTCACCGCATACGAGTCCGTTGATGGTGGAGTGGTTTTGATGGGCAACAATAGCTCATGCTGAGCTGTTGGCAAAGATACAATCCAAATTAAGATGTTCGATGGTGTTGTAAAGACATAGGCGGAAGTCAGACACGTACCTGACTTGAAGAAAAACGTCGTCTCTTTAGGTGCACTCAATGACAAGGGTTGCAAATTTTCCGTTGAAGATAGAGTTTTGAAGGTAACCAAAGGTACTCTCGTTGTGATGAAGGGCTTGAAAAAATGGTCCTTGTATTCATCGAAGGGTTCAACGACTTCCGGATCGGCCGCGATTTCATCATCCAAATCTATGACAGATTCAGAAACTACTAGATTGTGGCACATGAGACTCGGGCATATGAGTGAGAGAGGATTGACCGAGTTGTCGAAACATGATATACTTAGTGAAAAGAGTACGACGAAACCGAAGTTTTGTGAACATTGCGTCTTTCGAAAGCAAAAACGCGTTAGCTTCAGTTCGGCGGTGCACAACATGAAAGGTATTCTAAATTATATCCATTCGGATTTTGGGGATCCTCTCCAATGGCTTCTAAAGGAAGCGGTGCTAAATATCTACTTACCTTCATTGATTTTTCGAGAAAGGTTTGGGTCTACTTCTTAAAAACAAAAGTGATGTGTTTATTATATTCAAATAATGAAAGACGTTGCTTGAGAAGCAGACAGGAAAGCATATCAAAAGACTTAGGACGGACAACAGGTTAGAATTTTGCGGTGGAGATTTTAACAATTTTTGCAAAAACAAAGACATAGTTCGGCATCATACCGTTGTCTACACACTACAACAGAATGGAGTTGTGGAGCGGATGAACCGGTCTTTTTTGGAGAAAGCGCGGTGCATATTATCCAATGCAGGGCTCGAAAAGGAGTTTTGGGCAGAAGCGGTATACGGCGTGCTATATTGTGAATCGGTCATCTCATACATCGCTATGTTGTAAGACGTCGGAGCATGTATGGTCGGAAAAACACGCCGATTATTCGACACTTACAGGTGTTTGGTTGCCCCGCTTATGCACATTGCCGTGAAGGTAAGTTGGATCTTCGAGCAAAAAAATGCATATTTCTCGGTTATGTTACCGGCGTTAAAGATTATGGATTGTGGTGTTCGGATCCAAAATCGCATAAATTTATGATTAGCAGAGATGTGACTTTTGATGAATCTGCTATGTTATTGCCGAATAACAACGAATCTCCAGTTGAAGATGATTCGAAGAAGGATGAGCCAAGGGTTGATATTGAGGTCAGTGATAGCTCGGGTTAGCAGATCTCTCCTTCACCATCGTCTGAAGAAGCTCAAGATGAGCAGTCCAATGATGAGTATTTGCTCGCTCATGACCAACAGAGAAGGGACAATAGACGGCTACAGAGATATGGCTACGATGACCTAATGGGGTATGCGCTGTCTGTTGCAGAGATGGTTGATAGCAGCGAGCCGACAAGCTATAAAGATGCTATCTCATTCGATGAAGCAGCTTGTTGACTAGTCGTTATGAATGAGGAGACTGGGTTTCTTTACAATAACAAAACTTGGAAGCTCGTAAAGACCAAAAGAAGAAAGAAGATTGTTGGCTGCAAGTGGGTTTTCAAGAAGAAAGAAGGTGACCAAGGGACGGTTGGTACGGGATACAAGGCGCGGTTGGTAGCTGAAGGCTATTTGTAGGTGCGGAGAGTTGACTTCACAGAGGTATTTTCTCCGATTGTTAAACACACCTCTATACGTGTCTTACCCGGTTTGGTAGCTATGCAAGATTTGGAGGTTGAGCAGCTCGATGTGAAGACCGCATTCTTGCACGGCGATTTGGTGGAGAAAATCTACATGCAACGGCCCAAAGGTTTTGAAGTTGAAGACAAAGAAGACCACATTTATTTGCCAGAGAAGTCTCTCTACGATTTGAAACGGTCATCTAGACGTTGGTATAAAAAGTTGACTCCTTCATGAAAGAAATTGAGTTTATGAGAAGTATGGGTGACAGTTGTGTATATTCGAAAAAGCTCGTTGATGGTTCTTTCATATATTTACTACTCTATATTGATGATATGTTGATAGCAACAAGATATATGGCTGATATTCAGATTTTGAAGCAACGGTTGAAAGGAAAGTTTGAGACCAAGAATTTGGAAGCAGCCAAGAAATTACTTGGTATGTAGATCAGGTGAGATCGCAAAGGAGGAAATCTATCCTTGTCTCAACAACGATATGTTAAGAGTTTTAGAGCGTTTCGGTATGACAAACGCTAAATCTGTAAGTACTCCGTTGACAGCTCATTTTAAATTTTCAGCTCGTTTATCACCGCAGACAGAGGATGAGATTAGATATATGTTGAATGTTCCATATACGAGTACGGTAGGTAGTGTTATGTATGTCATGGTTTGTACACAACCTGACATTTCACACGCCATTAGTGTTGCTAGTCGCTATATGGCATCTCCTGACAAAAGCCATTGCAGGCGGTGAAATGGATACTAGATACCTTCGAGGTACGTCTGACGTGAGGTTGGTGTTTGAAAGGAACGACGACAATTTAGTTGGATTCAGCGACTCCGATTATGCGCGTGATCTTGACAGACGCAGATCGATAACCGGTTATGTGTTCTCCTTGGGAGGATATGCCATCAGTTGGCGTACTTCTTTACTGCCTACGGTAGCGTTGTCTACGACGGAGGTGGAGTATATAGCCATTGTTGGAGCCGTAAAGGAGGCGATTTGGTGGAAGGGGCTATTTTCGGAACTTAGTATTCCAAAAGATACCATAATAGTCTACTGTGATAGCCAAAGTGTTATTCATTTAACGAAAGATTAGATGCATCATGATAGGACGAAGCACATTGACGTGAAGTATTGGTTCGTACAGGAGATCATTAAGAAAGAAGAGATTATTATGGAAAAGGTTGGCACAGCGGACAATCCGGCCGACAAGCCGACGAAGTCTATTTCAGCTGTTAAGTTTAAACATTGCTTAAACTTAATTGGAGTGGATAGCACTCATTGAGCCCTTGAGGGATTTTGTGGTGAAGGTAGAGCTGTTATTTTTTTGATGGAGTTTTGTGCAATGCGAAACAAGGTGGAGATTTGTTATGTGTGTCTCAAATTCTTCCCTAAAGATTTTCCTATTTATCCGGCGTTATCAAGAAGCAAAGATTTGCAGTTATCTTCAGGTCAGACGTCTGTACCAAATGTCTGGACAAACATTTAGGACTGACGTCTACCTCACTCTGTCACTTTTCTGGAGTTTCGGTAATACCATACATCTGCCCCTTTGTAGCGGGCGTCTGTAGGACCGGTCAGAGAGTTGAAGTTTCAGGATATACTCCGACAGGCGTCTGCCCATCTATGGGGCAGACGTCTGCCGTCGGACCGGACGCAGATTTCATAAGTTAGGAAATTTGTTTTTTGGGAATATCTTTTGTATGCTATAAATATGAAAGTTTGAAGCAACTCTTGATTGAAGCCTTTGAGATAACAATTTGATTATTTGGTTAGAACCAATTGTTATTTTGAGAGAGCTAGGGTTTTGAAAGGGATTTGTATTCTCCATCGATTTGTACTCCTCCGAATTTGATAATTAATAAAACTTCGTCTTCACCTATTTGTTTTGTGATTAGTATTCATATTTCTATCTTGTCTGTGGTTTGATACTCTTCTCTATATCGATTGTTTTGTGCTTTGTGATTGCCTTATTCGCAGCATCATGTCAATCAAGTAATGGAGAGAGCATGAACGTGAATGTCTATTCATAAATGTCCATAGGAGAAATGGTTATACGAACGCAATCAATGGTATGTTTTTTGTGTACACGAGTTAGAAGACATAATAAAAAAACAATAATTAAACTCGTAGGAAGATTAAATAATTAAAGAATCAGGGTTAAGACAGTTATAGACATGAGAATCAATTAAAGGTGCATAGAGAAATGGATTCAGAAATTTGAAAGTAGTAATAATAATGAAATAACTCAAAAATTTAAAATTTAGATAAAACATAGATTTAACAAAGAACAAGACAAGTGAAAAGGTTCAAAAATAGCGACATTAAGGGAAAATATGTGTACACTCAAAAGAGTCAAGGGTTGATATATACGATCTAAAAATGGCGAGGAATTGAACTTGAATGCCTTTTGATAAATGTCAATAGAACGACGGTTATAAGAACAAAACAAATGGTTTATGAATGTGTACAATCTAAAAGTCACGGGTTGACATATTCATATCGATCAAATAATGAATATGACTTGGATTTGAATGTCTATTGATAAATGTCCATAGGAGAACGGTTATAGGAAATGAATCAATGGAAGGTGCATATTATTGTATAAACGAGTTGGAGGTCATTAGATAACGACAATAATTAAGCCAATAGGAAGATTAAATCATTAAGAAATCAGGGTTAAGACGGTTATAGATAGGAGAATCAATGATAAGGGCATATGGAAATAGATTTAGAAATTTGAAAGTATTAATGTTTAGGAAATAGCTTTAGAAATGTAAAATTTAGATTAAAAAAATTAGATTCAAGTTCTTTTAAAGAACGAGACAAGTGAAAAATCTTGAAATAATTTAATGACACATTTAAAAATAGTGAGATTAAGGAAAAGGATTTAGAAATTTAAAATTTAAGAAAAGCAGCTTCAAAAGCTTTAACGGAACAAGTGAAAATTTATGGTGCCTTTGAAAGTAATAATGTTAAGAAAATGTATTTAGAAATTTAATACAATTGAAGTTTTTTCAAAATAAAGCCTTTATAATATAAATAAAAAATGCTACAATGCAAAATGGAGAAAAGTCTTTGAAATCTTGAGGAATTTGCTTTAATGGAGACAGTTTCGAATATTTTATACACGAGACAAGTGAAATGCGATGTTTTATCCTAAGTGGAAAGACAATGATAAAAAATATAAGGTATCATGAATGATTGGTTACGTGTGGAAAGTAAATATGGCGAAAGACACACTCACGGATGTGTGCAAAGAGACCCGGGGTTGACGTATTCAGGTCGTTCTAATAATGGATAGAACTTAGATTGAATGCCAATCGACAATTGTCCGTAATGGGATGCTTCTAGGAAGAGAATTGTTGGTAGGTGCATATTGTCGTGGACAAAAATTGGAGTACATTATGGAAAGACAATAAATAAGCTCAAAGGTAGAATAAATAGTACTGAATCAGGGTTAAGACAGTTATAGACGGAAAATCAATGATACGTACATATGAAAATGGATTTAGAAATTTGGAAGTGGTAATAAAAAGAAAATAATTTCGGAAATTTGAAATTTATATCAAAAAATAGGTTCAAGTCTTTTTAAAGAACGAGACAAGTGAAAAATCTTAAAATAATTTTATAATGTATTTAAAAATAGTGAAATTAAGGGAAAATAAGTGTACAATTGAACGAGTCGCCGGTTGGTATATACACGTCGATCTACATGGAGATGACTTGTACTTGAAAGCCTTTTGCTAAATGTTAGTGGACCATGAATGTGTACAATCGAAAAGTCATAGGTTGACATAGTTACATCGATCAAAATAATGGAAAGGACTTGAGCTCAAATATTTATTCATAAATGTCCATAAAAGGAATGGTTATACAAACATAATCAATGGTAGGTGCATATTTTGTGGCATGAGTTTGAGGACAATAAAAAAAGACAATAATTAAGACTGGAAGATTAAATCATTAAGGAATAAGGGTTAAAACAGTTATAAACAAGAGCCTCAATTATGTGCATATGGAAATGGATTTAGAAATTTGGAAGCAGTAATAATAAAGAAATAAACAAGGAAATTTAAAATTCAGATTAAAAAAATAGATTTGTCTCAAAGGTGGGCATCATGCATCAGACAACCGTCGTTACGCTCGTAGGTCCCCATTTGGAGAATTATCTCAAGTTTTTATTAAGATAAGTTTACCGATTACGACGTTTCGCTTGTAAAACTCGCTTCACTCCTTTATCGTTCGCTTTGTCAGTTCTTTCCTTCGCTACACTTGCCGAGGGCCTGGCTGCTGGGTAACAAAGTCTAGGCCTCTTACAGGAGGTGGTCATTGCGAGGAAGTTCATTGATGAATCTGGCGGCCTGCGCTCCTTGCAATCAGTCAGCTAGCAAAAGTAAGTCATTTTAATGAACGAAACATGTGGAAAGGCTTGAAATAAGTATATAGTGCATTTAAAAATTGTGAAACTAAGAAAAAATATGTGTACAACCAAAAGAGATGATATATCCACGTCCATCTAAAAATGAAGAGGACTTGAACTTGAATGCCAAAAGACGATAATTAAGCACAAATGTAGATTAAATCAGTAATATATTAGGGTTAAGACAGCTATAGACGGAGAATCAATGATATGTGCATATGGAAATGGATTCAGAAATTTGGAAGTAGTAATAAGAAAGAAATAGATTTGGAAATTTGAAATTCATATCAAAAAAATAGATTCAAATCTTTTTAAAGAACGAGACAAGCGAAAAAACTTAAAATGATTTTATAGCGCATTTTAAAATAGTGAAATTAAGGGGAAATGCGTGTATAATCGAAAGAGTCGCCGGTTGACATATACACGTCGATCTACAAATGGGAAGGACTTGAACTTGAAAGCCTTCTGCTAAATGTCCATAGGACGACAGTTATAAGAATAGAACTAGCGGATCATGAATGTGTACAATAGAAAAGTCACGGGTTGACATGGTCACGTCGATCAAAATAATAGAGAGGACTTGAGCATGAATGTCTATTGATAAATGTCCATAAAAGGAATCGTTATAGAAACATAATCAATGGTGGGTGTATATTTTTTGTGGCATGAGTTTGAGGACATTATAGAAAGACAATAATTAAGCCCGTTGGAAGATTAAATCACCAAGGAATCAGGGTTAAGTCAGTTACAGATAGGAGAATCAATCATAGGTGCATATGGAAATGGATTCAGAAATTTGGAAGCAGTAATAATAAGGAAATAGACTCAGAAATTTAAAATTTAGATAAAAGAATAGATTTAATCCATTTTAATGAATTTGATAAGTGAAAAGATTTGAAATAACTTTATAGTGCACTTAAAAACAGTGAAACTAAGAAAAAATATACGTACAACTAAAAGATTCACGGGTTGACATATACACGTCGATCTAAAAATATAGAGGACTATAACTTGAAAGCCAAAAGACAATAATTAAGCCTAAAGGTAGAGTTAATCAGTAATGAATCAGGATTAAGACAGTTATAAACAGAGAATCGATGATATGTGCATATGGAAATAGATTCAGATTCGGAAATTTCAAATTTATATCAAGAAAATTCAAGTCTTTTTAAAGAACGAGACATGTGAAAATGCTTACAATAATTTCGTAGTGCATTTAAAAATAGTGAAATTAAAGGAAAACATATGTACGATCAAAAGAGTCTCCGGTTGACATATACACGTTGATCTACAAATGGAGAAGAGTAAAACTTGAAAGCCTTTTGCTAAATGTCCATAGGACGACAGTTATAGGAATAGAACTAGTGGATCATGAATATGTACAATCGAAAAGTCACAGGTTGACATAGTCTCGTCGATCAAATAATAGAGAGAACTTGAGTTTGAATGTCTATAAAAGGAATGGTTATAGGAACATAATCAATGGTAGGTGTATATTTAAAGTCACGGGTTGACATAATCTCGTCGATCAAATAATTAAGAGAATTTAAGCTTGAATGTTTATTTATAAATGTCTATAAAAGGAATGGTTATAGGAACATAATCAATGGCAGGTGTATATTTTTTATGGCATGGGTTTGTGGACATTATAAAAAGACAATTATTAAGCCCATAGGAAAATTAAACCACTATGGAATTAGGTTTACGACAGTTATAGACAGGAGAATCAATTATAGGTGTATGTGGAAATGGATTCAGAAATTTGAAAGTAGTAATAATAAGGAGATACACTCAGAAATTTAAAATTTAAATAAAAAATAGATTTATGTCATTTTAATGAATGAGACAAGTCGAAAGGCTTGAAATAACTTTATGGTGCATTTAAAAATAATGAAACTGAGGAAAAATATATGTACAACCAAAATAGTCGCACGTTCCCATATAGATGTCGATCTAAAAATGGAGAGAACTTGAACTTAAATACCTTTTGATAAATTTTCATAGGACGACGGTTATAGGAACAAAACCAATGGATCATGACTGTGTACAATCAAAAAGTCAAAAATTTACATATTCAAGTCGACCAAAAAATAGAGAGGACTTAGATTTGAATGTCTATTGATAAATATCCAAAGAAGAATGATTATAGTAACAGAATCATTGGTAGGTGCATATTCTTGTGAACACGAGTTGGAGGATATTAGAAAAAGACAATATTTAGGTAATAAGAAGATCAAATCACTAAGAAATCAAGGTTAAGACAGTTATAGAAAGGAGAATCAATGATAGGTGCATATGGAAATAGATTTAGAAATTTGAAAGGAGTAATGTTTAGGACACAGATTCAGAAATTTAAAATTTAGATAAAAAATTAGATTCAATTCCTTCTAAAGAACGATAAAAGTGAAAAGGCTTGAAAAAATTAGATCAAATAATGGAGAGGACTTGAGCTGAATGTCTATTCATAAATGTCCATAGGATGAACGATTACATGAACAAAATCAATAGTAGGTGCATATGTTTCGTGGACACGAGTTTGATGATAAAATAAAAAGAAAATAATTAATCCCGTATGAAGATAAAATCACTAAGGAATCAGCGTTAAAGCGGTTATAGACAGGAGAATCAATGATAGGTGCATATGGAAATGAGTTCAGAAATTTGGAAATAGTAATAATAAGGAAATAGACTTGGAAATTTAAAATTTAGATAAAAAATAGATTTAAGTCCTTTTAAAGAACGAGAGAAGTGAAAAGTTTGAAATAAATTTAGAGTGCATTTAAAAATAGTTAAACTAAGGGAATATACGAGTACAATTAAAAGAGTCACGGGTTTACATATACACATCGATCTAAAAATGGAAAGGACTTGAACTTGATTGCTTTTTGATAAATGTACATATGACGACTTTATAGGAACTATAACAGCAGCAATGGATCATGAATGTGTACAATTGAAAAGTTATGGGTTGACATATTCACATCGATCAAATAATGGAGATGACTTGGATTTGAAAGTTTATTGATAAATGTTTATATGAGGACGATTATACGAACAAAATCAATGGTAGGTATATATTGTTGTGGAAACGAGTTAGAGGACTAAATAAAAAACAATAATTAGCTCGTAGAAAGATTAAATCACTAAGAAATTAGGGTTAAGACAGTTATATATTGTAGAATCAATGATATGTGCATATAGAAATATATTTAGAAATTTGAAAGTAGTAATGTTTGGAAAATAAATTCAGAAATTTAAAATCTAGATTAAGTAATTAGATTCTAGTCCTTTTAAAGATTGAGACAAGTAAAAAACCTTGAAATAACTTTATGATGAATTTAAAAACAGTGTTATTAAGGAAAAGGATTTAGAAATTTAAAATTTAAGAAAAATAGCTTCAAATGCTTTTAGTAACGGAACAAGTGAAAATTTATGGTGCCTTTGAAATAAGTAATGTTAAGAAAATAGATTTAGAAATTTAATAAAATTGAAGAATTTTCAAAATACGGCCTTTCTAATAAATAAAAAAATGCTGAAAAGCAAAATGGTTTAAAGCCTTTAAAATCCTGATAAATTTGCTTTAAAAGTTGGAGACGATTTCGAAAATTTTATAATCAAGACAACTGAAATAAGATGTTGTATCCAAAAAGGCTAGATGAGGATAAAAATCAAGTTATCACGAATGATTGCTTACGTGTGGAAAGTAAATTTGGCGAAAGCCACAATCACAGATGTGTACAATCCAAAGAGCCTCGGGTTGATATATTCAGGTCGATCTAAAAATGGTGAGGACTTGAACATGAATGCCTATTGAAAAATATCAATGATTGGACAGTTTTAAGAAGAGAATAATGGAGAAGACAAGTGTAAAGGCTTAAAATAATGTTATAGTGCATTTAAAAATAGTGAAATCAAGGGAACATACGTGTTCAATCCAAAGAGTCGCGGGTTGACATATACATGTTGATATAACAATGGAGAAGACTTGAACTTGAAAGCATTTTGATAAATGTTCACAGGACGACGGTTATAGGAATAGAACCAGTGAATCATGAATATGTACAATCAAAAAGTCACTGGTTGACAGTTGATGGCTTATGGATTTTCATAATCATACTATTTAGTTCTAATAATATTACACAATATTAATAGATATATAGATGTGTTTCATATTGCATATTTCATAACACTGTATATGAGCTTGGTTGTGTTTGAGAAATATTTCAGGATATCAACCGACACAAGCCTATCATGGAAGATGGAGGATATTGAGCTAAACGGAAAATCTATTAAAGGTTGGAGGATAATGGACTAGAGCTGCTCAAAGAACAAATTCAAGCTCAAGAAGTTAAGAAGCCAAAAGTCCAAGTTTAAAGAATTCAAGAATCGAAGAAATCAAGAGTTCGAGCTACAAGTGTAATCTCTAGGAAATCGATGTAAATATTTCGTAGTTTACGATATTAGTATGAAAAAGCTCAAACACACACACTTTTCCATGCATGAAACTTTTGGGCAAAACTTGGTAAAGCTTTTCATTCAAAACGATTTTCAATTTCAAGTTAAATTTTTTTAGTGCATTCCTTCTTCAGACGTCTGTTCAAGTTTTATTCAGACGTCTGTATACTATTGCTGCATAAGTTTTAAAATGTCAGTTTCTTACTTCAGAACAATCATCTGAAGCTTACAAGAACAAATGTCTGTCAATACTTCTTTAGACGTCTGGTTATTCTCTGTGTTTTCATTGCCTTAAATTTTTTTGATAGAACAAACTTCTGTCAATCTTCTTCGGATGTCTGATTGTTCTTTGTATTTTCATTGCTTTAAAACTTTTGCGGGAACAAACGTCTGAACTTATTGGGCACAAACGTCTGAAGGTTAAAATCTTCGAAAATCTTTTCTTCTTCAGACGTGTGTCACTTGTTCTTCAGACGTCTGTTCGTTCTCTGTACTTTCTTTGGCCATATTTTGAAAACCATGGCGAACGTCTGAAGCTCATGACGACAAACGTCTGAGACTATTTTTGTATGAAAATTTTACCGTTACAGTGCATTTAATGCTATAACGACTAGTTTTATTTTGCCTTCAGATGTCTGTTCTTCTGCCTAAGCCATAATAAATGGATGTACTTCAATGTTTATGTGTGGTGTTTAAAAGGGACTCTTGTGTAGTTATTGCATAGCAACGATTCTGAAAAATTGCATTCATTTTCTTGAGTTCATCTTCACCCAACAAAAGAAAAAGAAAACATTTGAGCTTTAATTGAAAATCAAATACTTCATTGAAGTATTCTAGAGTTTTGATTGTAAACTTTTGAGAAAGTATCTTGAATTGTAATCCTCTTCTTTTTCTCTCTTGGTGTGAAATCTCTTAAGTGCAAGAAAGTTCTTGTAAGTGAGGAGAAATCTTGTGAAGAAGTCTCTCGTGTGTCGAGTGACGTGTTGTTACGAGTGCGCAACATGTTTGTTTCATCGAAGACGTGATTAAGTGGAACAGGCTCGTCCAACTAAAGAAAGAGGACTAAAAGATCTCCCGAATCTCTATAAAATCGCTCTTGTTTGCGTTTGATTATCTCTAACTATCTCTTATATTTGCTAGCTATAATTGCGTCTAATTTTATTTGCAAGTAGTTTATTAATTTGTGGGAATTATTAGTATAATCCTATTCAGCCCCAATAGGATTATTTCAATTGGTATCAGAGCAAGGTGCTCTTTTTTGTTAGGATTAAAAACCTAGAGAGATCCTATGGCCTCATCTTCTTCACATAGTATGGGACACTTCCAATCCATCACTAAACCACGATACTTTGATGGTATTAACTTTACCATTTGAAAAGTTAAGATGAAGTCATTTTTGGAATCACAGGTATGTGTAAAGACACACCTTTTTGAAGGAGTATGAATTACCCACCATCGATGAGGATAGTTGGAGTATAGTAGATAAAAAGGCTTATGAAGATGACCATAAAGCCAAGTTTGCTTTCTTTTCTTGCCTTAACGAAAATGATTTGGCTCAAGTTATAAAATGTAAAAGTGCTTTTTCTATGCGAAAATTTTTATTGGTTGCTCATAAAGGGAGTTCCAAGGTTAAAAGGGCCAAAATTGATCTTTTGAAAACGGAGTATGAAAATTTTCAAATGTTGCCCGATGAAAATATTGATGATATGTTTAGTCATTTTATTTGCATCACTAATACTCTGGACTCTTTGTTAGATGATCTCATGAAGAATGAAGAAAAGGTAAGGAAGATACTTCGACCACTCACCAAGAAATGGCAAATAAAGGAGACTACTCTTGTCGGGACCCGGTTCTTGCTCACGGAACAAAATGTCACGCCAAGTGTCATGTTTAAGTGGGCAGGGGCCACCTCTTGAGTCCGTGGGACACACTGTAGAACAATGGGGAATCTTCGGAATACATTCCGAAAGAGAGCAGATCTGTACTATAAATGGAATGATACCACTCTTCAATACAGAGGCGCTTTTAAGTGAACCGGCACTACAGGAGCTTGAGAACTCCGTAGTTAAGCATGCTTGAGCCAGGGAAGTTCTGGGATGGGTGTCCTCCTGGGAAGTGGCCCCTGGTCGGGTCCGGTTCGTCCCGAAGGACAAAACCGTGCGGATTTGGCCAGAGCGGACAATACTCTCTGTATTGGGGGTGGGGCGTGATAGAATGGTATCAGAGCTGGTCCCTCAATAGTAGGTCTGTGGTTCGAGGACGAACCATTGTTCAAAAGTGGGGAGAATGTCGGGACCCGGTTCTTGCTCACGGAACAAAGTGTCACCCCAAGTGTCATGTTTAAGTGGGCGGGGGCCACCTCTTGAATCCGTGGGGGCCACCTCTTGAGTCCGTGGGAAAGTACTCTAACGCTAAACAAAAAATTGCTAGTATTGAAAAAAAAAGTTTTTCTATTAAATCTTGTGGTTGTGAAAGTTTAAAATCCGAGAACGAAAAACTTTCAAGTAAAATTGCTTCTTTAACTAGTTCTCTCGATGATGCTAATTTCAAAAGTGAGAGACTTACTTCCACATTTACTTCACTTAAAACTAAGTATGACTTCTTGACTATCACTCATAATGTTATGCTGCTTGATGTTGTGTCATGTCCCGCTTTCCAAGACACCAAAATTTCAGGAGGTAACTCGACCAACCAAGCTACCTACCATAAGGAAATATTCTCATAGTCACATTACGGTTGTCAATCAATAATCAAGAACAATAATATAACTATCTATCTCTAAACATGTCTGATGGAGATTGTGATCTCCTTCAGATGTCATCTTCCGTCGATCCTATGATGACGGTCTTTGACGGTTGAGATTTGGTTTGGGAGTTGTTGAGCGTGTGGATCTCAATGGGTTGGCGTTGATGCCGAGCTATCTGCAAAAGAAGTCCCGGCGTTGGTGACGACCGTAGGACCCTCCGACAATCAAGTTAGTGTCAGGGAATAAGTGCAGAGTAACGACGTATTGGAATGAGTTCGGGTTGCCTGATTGGTCTGAGAGGGGTTTATATAGTGGTCGCGTGGAGCGATCAGGCACGAGATCATCGCCGTCAGTTACGCCCCAGCATTAACCTCGCATTTAATGGTGGGATGCGCCCATTAACGGGGGGATACGCTAGCATGGGACGCGGAACGTGGGGAGGCGGATATCTCGCCCTGGCGATATACGCGGAGCCGTTGCGGTGATGCATGGGATCCACGCTCTTGATTGATCGGGGAAACTGAGGAAGCTCGGTCCGTTAGGAGCTCGGAGACAAGCAGGAAGGCCGAGGAAGCTCGGCATGTCAGGAGCTCGGAGACGAGCCGGGAAGCCGAGGAAGCTCGGCATGTCAGATGGCTCGGAGATGAGCAAGAAGACTGAGGAAGCTCGGAGACGAGCTATTGGTAGTTTGCTAGGTGAAGGTGGAAAATACTCAGGGAGGTCTCCTGAAAGGTCGGATACTTCCTCGAGACGAGGTCCCGAGGAATGCCCATAATGTAACTCATTTATTCCACCTCCGTAGCCTTCGGGACATGTCATCCGCCACGTGTCGTAATCTGAGGAAATACCACTTGTGAGCATCATTATTAGCCCCCACTCTCGTTCCGATCTATTTACGGGTCGAGAGTGGCCTGCTCGGTTTTTCTTTGGCTCAGTTTGGCACCGAGAATCAGAATGTGGATCGCCCGGGAACGACATGGAATTTAGCGGTTGCATCGTTTCGATCTTTGGGCCCACGTGTCGTCTCGTCATGCAAGTACTTTTAGCTAATATACTTTTCATTGTTCGAATCTTTCATTCTGCAAGTATTTTTAGCTCGTAGGTCTTTTTATCTTGCAAGTACTTTTAGCTCGTAAGTATCTTTATCTTGCGAGTGCTAGGCCGGTGTCCACCTTTCCCGCACTTTGCAAACCGTTCATCGAGTAGAGTCAAACGATAGCCAAGTGTAGGAAGGTCGGTGTCCTCCCTTTTCCCGAAGTCAAGGTGGCGATCGCGCATCGAGTCGAACGATAGCCAAGTGTAGGAAGGTCGGTATCCTCTCTTTCCCCCAAGTTGAGGTGGCGATCATGCATCGAGTATGAACCAATTGATGGGCCGAGCAAAAATCTGCTCGGCGGCCTCATGAGGACTTTTAGATCCGTTTCTTTGCAGGGCAGGAATCTACCCGCTGCGGATGGATCGAGCAGGAAGCTACTTGGTCGCCTCGATGTCGAGGGCTTTGGATCCACAGTATTAATGGGCAGAAAGCTACCCACTGCGGATGGACCGAGCAGGAAGCTATTCGGTGGCCTCGTAAGGAGGGCTTTAGATCCACAGCATTGATGGGCATGAAGCTACATGGCCATGAAGCTACCCACCGCGGATGGACCGAGCAGGAAACTACTCGGTGGACTCATGAGGGCTTTTGATCCACAACGTAGTTGGGTGGAAAGCTACCCACTGCGGATGGACCGAGCAGAAAGCTAGTCGGTGGCCTCGTGAGGAGGGCTTTAGATCCACAACATTTATGGGCATGAAGCTACTCATTGTGGATGGACCGAGCAAGAAGCTACTCAGTGGCCTCGTGAGGAGGGCTTTTGGATCCACAGCATTGTCGGGCAGGAAGCTACCCACTGCGGATGGACCGAACAGGAAACTGCTCGGTGGCCTCATGAGGAGAGCTTTTGATCCACAATGTAGTTGGGCAGGATGCCACCTACTGCGGATGAACCGAGCAGGAAACTACTCGGTGGCCCCGTAAGGAGAGCTTTTGATCCACAGCGTAGTCAGGCAGGAAGCTACCCACTGCGGATGGACCGAGCAGGAAGCTACTTGGTCGCCTCGCGAGGGCTTTAGTTCCACATCGTTGTTGGGCAGGAAGCTACCCACTGCGGATGGTACCCGTTGAAGAAATCATTCCCCGTTTTGCTGCACACTTAGTGAACCCTGATCTCACGGATGCTCAGTGTGACACAGTGATGTACGAGTTTATGGCTCGCAAGGGGTCTCCTCTTCCCGCCAGCTCTATATGGTTTTGCATGATCTTTCTCGCCGTTCTCAATGACGTTCCTCCTCATCCGGCGGAGACGACTTTAGCGATGCTCGACGCGGCGGAGGAAAAGATCAACTGCTTCCAGAATGCTGGTCTGATCACAAAGCCTTTAAAGGACCGCTCTGTCCACCTGTTGAGTCAGATATGGGCTCGGCGGGTTGTCGTGTCTTTTTTTGCTGAAGAGCATGGCGTTGATAGGTGGAGAGCGGATTTTCGCAAGAATCGTCGTTTTGACAAGGCAGAGAGGGCCGAAAGAGAGTTAGATAATTTTGTAATTCGTTTCACCAGTTCCTGTGGTCCCGATCCCGTGTTTGGTGATCTTTTCCCCGTGGAATAAAATGTTTATTTAAATGCATGTTTCTTATTGTTGCCTAATGAATATTTCACCTCCAACAAATGTCCTTCCACTGACTGCTCGTTTAAACTTATGCGCGCCTTGCATGTGCGCACATGTTTTGCACGTGCATATGGCAAGCGTATGCGCACGTGCTTTGCACGTGCATTTCGAACTTGGGAATTTCTGCGAAGTGCAAATGTCAATGATGCACACACATGGCTTTATACTTATTCTTCCCTCAAGTGCGCGCTTGATTTGGATACGCCCATAAACAGGTGCGAACAAATGCCTCACCCACCGATTGCGTGCATGTGATCTGCACATGGTGCGAATGGTGCCAAGCAGTCCACTGTCAGATTTGCCTTAAAAAAGGTCGCACCCCGGGATTCAAACCATTTTTTACCCCTATAAAAAAGGTCGCACCCCCTTCTCTAAAGTGCCTCACTTGCGCACTTTAAGAACAGTTCTTTTTGCACACTTGTCTCTCCAGTGCATACGCACTTGTTCGAATCTTTTGCTTACTTTCAGAAGCCTTTGCTTCTTTAAATTTCGAGCGGTAAGTGTGTTGCGCACCTCTACCCTTGATCCATTTCCTTAGTGCGCATTTATGGGTTGCGTGCTTGCCCTTAGCTTGTCATTTGCGCACTTGTGGACAATTTGACTTTGACCTTAACTTAAACATTTTAGTCTAAGTATTTTAAAGAAACTTTAAACAATTTTGCCCAAGAATTCTCGTGGAGTTTCTTAACTATGTAGTTAAGACTCCCACAGTTCGTCATTCACGAGATACTTCATGATTGCGATTTTAACGCACCTTTTTTTCTTTTAGCCTTTCAGGTACAATGGCATATCCATCAGACTTTGGTTATGAGCATCAAGAAAATTTGCGTCCGGACGAACAGACAAAGCAAAAGATCTTTCAAATGATACGAGCTCACGATGCTCCGCAACAATATCTACATCTACTGGCTGGATGGTATAATAGTACAGGGTCGGGTTAGCTTTCAATATGAAGCGCCCTCTAATCCTTTGGGGTCTATCCAGTACACAGAGCTTTCAACGACTGCTTTCACGGCGGAGGTGGAAAACTAGACAGCTTGCAATAGGTTGCAGCCATCCACAGGAGTGACGACGACACCGGTAGATCTTCTGGGACGTCGGATGAGCCAGGATGAGGCCAGACTGTGGAGAATACCTTATCATGTGGGATCCCGAAATATTTGGCCGGCTATGTCGGCTAGGCCGGGTTCATCTTGTCGACGGAAAGAACTCTATTGGAGCGCACCGGGCTTTATAGAGCGGTCTATGCTTCACTGTTCGAGTACCCCAAGACTGGGCCCCGGGCGGTGAAGTCCTTCAGACAAGCACCTTTATGATGTCCGACAGGGAGGCATCTATCTCTTTGTTAGAATTCCAGCATATATTTGGGCTGCCAATCACGGGAGAACATGACGAGAAGGTAGTACCCCGTGATAAATTTGTCTTTGCTGCAAGCCCGGCTGCTGCGGATTTGACGGACGACAATGCCATAGCTCTCCTACGACCGGGTCTTGAGAAGGTGCGAGCCATTTTTGAGGAGATGCACTATGCCTCTGGACAAGAAGGGGTTACTTTTAAGTTTTTATCGCTAGATTTGCGCACCCGAATGTCCTTAGGGCCGATACGACAGGCACGCAAACATAAGAAACCCCTTTTAGTCTACGCATGCAGGGGAAAGATTCCGCGGCGATGGAGGACTACTTCCATCCTAGCACATCCCCTTATGATTTTAAGGACAATGTCGCTCCAGGGATCGATCGGAACTCTTTTATAGCTTTCATAAGCCTATGATTGAGCTGGTTCGCGATCCCTGTTCATCCTAGACTGATGCAGGCCTCTGTTTTCTACCCCGCCGATCGCATAGCTTCCGGTGCAAGGCTGGCCATCGGTATCGCCGGGTTACATTCTTATATCAGGGATTCACCAAATTGGCCACCTCAGACCCAGAGGAGGAGCATGTGTATATGTCGTTGCACTATTTCGGCGCATGGATCCACCTGCATGTAAACGGGACGTACAGTGAGCGTGTACAACCGATGTTCTTTGACATGGGTCTATTTCCCATGGTGATGAAACCCGTCGAGGCTGCAAGGATCAAACCAAACAAAGACATCCGTCGGCTGTGCCTCTACCCATTCAATATCCAAGAGCATAGGCAAATCTATTTTGATGATTGGGTGCTTGTGAGGCATCACCCCACTGGTCAACCCCTGCTAGATATATCAAGAGGGTAATTTGAGCTTGTCAAATAGGGTTATCACTTATCTTTATTCGATCCGACCCGGTTTCCTGGTGTACAGACGGAGCAACGATGTCGCCTACAGGCCATATAGCCCTCATCGCTTCTCCTGGCAATTTGGGTATGACCAAGGCGTTCCGCTCCAAGCTTTCCGTTGCTAACCTGCTTTTATGAAGGAGTCTGCGAAGAACGTCATTCACCACTTTATGAGACTGAACACTGGATCTCGCTTCGCAATTCCCGATCCGGACCGTGTTCCTCGACTATTATTGGCTTTTCGATCATGGTATTCATCATCTATGGCCGGGGTCATCGACCACGAGAAGCATGTCTTCCTTGGTCGTCGGGGTGCGATGAAGGCAACGAAACCTGGCATTCCCTAGAGACCAAGGTCTGCCATTCGTCCTTTCTTGCCTCGAGAAAGGACGCCGGCAGTTTCTCCCGCTGTCCGGGAACTCAGGACAGCTTGAGCTTTCGGAGGCATGCAACCAGAGACTGTTCCTGGCACAAGGAAGCGGATAGTCGCCTGTAGGAAGCGAGCTTCATTGCCTATTGCCTCTGGATCTTCCGGCAGGTCACGTTATACTGGCGGCATTTTTCCTGCTGATAGTCCTTTCCCTGAACCGGAAGCAAGGTCATCCATCGGAGATGTCACCGCAGCTGACTCACTCTCCAATTCAGAAATCAGGAAGCGCCGACCGGGGGCACCATTAAGAAAGAAGAGGGTCCTTTAAGCTGACGAAAGACCGTGTCAGGCCAAGACGACCAAGTCTCTATGACGGATGCCATTTTAGAGCACGGGACGAACATGGATACCATCTTCCTAGAAACACAAACTACGGAAGATGTTGATGTTGTGGCGGCCATGGTAGAGTTAGCAGCCGAGGATGACTATGCTATTCTTCAGGCGGCGCTATCTACCTCCGAACAGTTGGCTGAAAGAGAAGCGGAAAAGATACGGGCGCTCGCGGTGAGCGGTATATTTCCTCTACCCTTATTCAAGCACTTTTCATGAGAAATGATATTTATCTCATCTCATTTTTTTTAAAGACTACATCATTAGTAGAGCTTCCAAGACTGTGGGGACTTCAGGCGTAGCCTTGTCGATGGGACCTGAGAGAGATAGGGATTGTTTATGCCCGTGGATTGTATACGGCCGGTTATATAACCCATACCGTAGGGCTAAACATATTGGTTTAGGGATATTTCGGTCCAACATTTGTTTAGGGACATTTCGGTCCATCGTCATGTATATTATGAAGAATATGTAAGGTAACATATTAGTTTAAGGCTGTTACGGTCCAACGTTCCCGTGTTTGGGATAGATATTAGTTTAAGGACATTTCGGTCCAATACCAGTTTAAGGACGTTTCGGTCCAATACCAGTTTAAGGACGTAATGGTCCAACATTCCCGTGTTTGGGACAGATATTAGTTTAAGGACGTAGTGGTCCAATATCGTATAATGCGGAGCATACGACTTTTAGAATTTTGACTCAAGAAGATAGAGAGCGGACACATGCGTCGTCATCTATCATTGACCTAAGTCGCGACTCTTCAAGCAAAGTACTTTTTGATGAGTCGGTCGTTTATTGGCCGAAATGGCCTTTCTCCATTCATATCCATGAGCAGGTAAGCTCCACCTTGGTAGACTTTATCTATGATGTACGATCCTTCATAGTTTGGCTTGAACTTCCTCCGTTTTGAACGATTGGGAATCATCGGTCTTTTAACAGCCATCACGAGTTCGCTTTGGCGAAATGTTGTCGGCCAGATTAGTCTTTCATATGATTGCATCATCCTTACCTTATAAGCTTCCAGATTTTGCTGTGGTATAAGACGGGTTGCATCGAAAGCATCAAGCTCCTCGAGCCTAAAATGAGCATTTTCTTCATCCATCAACTCGTAATGAGCCGCCACTCGGAAGTGCTGCCTTGGTGCCAAACACCAACGCATATGGTGTTGTATTTATGGTCGTCTTGAATGTTGTTCGGTACGCCCAAAGAGTTTCATGCAGCCTCTCGTACCAGTCTTTCTTGTTCTTGAACACCGTTTTCTTTATAATCTTTTGTTGAATGCTTCAGCTAGACCATTTGGCCCGAGAATTATAGATCGAGGATTATCTCTAGTCTATCTTGTGTTGCTGTGCGAAATGGCTTATTTTGTGGCTTTTGTTGGATAGTCCATTATTCGAGATTATTCATCGTGGAGTTCCGAACCGGTAAATGACATGAGTTTTGAGGAAGTGGAGAATATTGTTCGTCTTCACCTCCGTTAGCGGTACCGCTTCTGTCCACTTAGAGAAATGGTCGGTTGTTGTTAGTATAAACCTATGCCCTCTGGATGATGCTGGTTCGATAGGGCTGATTATATCCATTCCCCAAATCTCGAACGACCAACTAGCTACTTTCGGATGCAGTGAATTTGGATGCCGATGTATGAAATCCCCATGTATTTGCACGAGTGACCGCTTCGCATATTCAAGGTAGTATTGGATCATCATAGGCCAGTACTAGCCCATCCTTTTTATGTTCAGCTTCATCTTTGGATCTGCTTGATGGGAGCAGCAAAGTCCGTCATGTACTTCTTGGACGACTTTCATTACTTCCTTTGGTCCTAAGTATCTTAACCATACGAGGTCGAAGGATCTTTTGTACAAAGTATCATTGACGAAGGCGAACGACTGAGCTCGTTTCATGAGCTGGTGTCTAGACGACGCATCTTCAGGTGTGCATTGGGATTTGAAGTAGTCAATAAAGGCTCCCCTCCAGTCCCCAACTTCTTCGTTTTCTATTTGGAGAACATCTTTTTCTTCGAGTAGCTCCATCAGAACTTCCGGAGGTATATCTGCCGGCGCCAGGATCTTGCGGTTTTGGACAATGATCCTTATGTCATCAAGGTCTTCATCGGCCAATTCTTTAGCCAAGTTGGCTAACGCATCCGCCTTGCTGTTTTCCGCTAGCGGAACGCTTTTCAGGATATATGAAAGGAATTGGGTCAGCAGCTGCCGCACTCTTTCGCCATACCTTATCAGTTCTGGTTTGCATGTCTGATAGACATCATTTACTTGATTCTCATATCGATAGCGATCTCATAACCAGCTATCAAAACTTCGTGTTTAGCTTCATTATTAGTCCTGAGCTCCGTCAAGATGAAAGCATAACGCAATATTTCTCCTTGCGGGTTCACGAAAATAAGGCGCACACCAGCTTTGATTAAAGGGGTATTCTTTCGTTGTTTTATGGAAGATGCTCTATCGAAGTAGAGCTCCCATCAAGACTCATTTTCTTCTTTCTCTTTTTCGACTACGTCGAATGCGTGTTCATCCGGTAACTCGCAGTTTAGGGAAGAATCAGCTAGTACCGGATGTTCCGCAAGAAAATCGGCGATGGCTTGTCCTTTCACACTTTGAGGAGTCGATATATTATCGAAAACTCCATCAGTAAGAGGACCCATTTAGCAAGTGTTCCCGTCGGTGTAGCCTTTGACATCGGATACTTCAGAGAATCCACCTTTGATATGAGATGGACCTCATGCGTCAAGGCGTAGTGTCTGAGTTCGTTATTGCGAAGATCAGCGCCAAGCGGTGCTTTTCGATGGGAGGTAGTTGCTTTCTGCCCCCAGGAGAACTCGACTTAGATAGTAAAGAGCTCTCTCTTTTCCTTGATCGTTCTCTTATGCCTATAGCGCTATAAACCCTCAAGAGCTGTTGTATATAGGATACAGGGTTTTCCCTTAACCGGAGCGGCAAATACCGGCAGATTTTGCAGGTATTGTTTGATTTCCTCCAATGCGTTTTGACATTTCTGATCCCAGACGAATGGGGTCCCCTTCTTCATCAGATGGTCATAGGGGCGACATTTTCCGGAGAGGTCGGCTATGAACCGCCGGATATATGCGAGCTTTTCTTGGAGAGATCGCAGTTGTGTGGGGTTCTTGGCGAGGGCATTTCCATAATTGCCTTGATTTTTGAGGGATCGATTTTGATACCTCGGTGGCGGATGATGAAGCCTAGGAATTTGCCAGACGAGGTTCAAACGCGCACTTTAAAGGATTCACCTTTAGATTATATTGCCGAAGACGCACGAACACGATCCATAGATGCTCCCAGTGCTCATGAGATTTGTTTTGACCATGAGGTCATCGATGTAGCATTTGACGATCTTGTGTATGAGATTATCGAATATCTTCGTCATAGCCCTTTGGTACGTGGCTCCGGCGTTCTTTAAACTGAAGGGCATCACTTTGTAACAAAACACGCCCAACAGTGTCTAGAAGGCGGTATGCTTCTGATCTTCAGAATCCATCTTTATTTGGTTGTATCCTGAAGATCCATCCATAAAAGAGAAGACTTCATGGGTGGATGTGTTATCGATCATTAGCTCGGTAACGGGCACTGGGAAGTCATCTTTCGGGCATGCCTTGTTGAGGTCCCGAAAGTCCACGCAGATCCAAACCGTCCCATTTTTCTTTATCACTGGAACGATATTAGCGATCCAATCGGGATATTGAATTTCTTGGATAAAACCGGAATCGATTAATTTCTTGTGACTTCGGCATTGATACTTATCTCGAGTTCACATTCTTCTTGGTGCTTACTTGACTGGCTTTATCTCTGGCGAAATGACCAGTTTGTGTACCTTTGGATCTAAACCCAACATTTCAGAGTAGTTCCAAACGAAGCAATCTCTATACTGCATAAGCATATCTTTTAATGTGGCTACTTGTTTTTCGGATAGCAGCTAACTGACGAACGTCAGAATCAGATCATTCTCAGTTCCCAAGTCGATTTTCCTTAGGTTGTCTGCCGTGGTACGTATCCCATCCTCTAGCTCTTTTGGTGCCGGTGGGAATTCCGAAATCTCCTCGTCATCGTCTTCGTTTGTGAAGCTTGCTTTTATCATTTATTATATGATAGGTACGAGTCCGCTTTCGTTTTCGCGGTTGAGTCGATCCCATCCTGATGGTATAGGTCTTCTTCGGCTCATGCTTTTGTGGCGGGCTTATCCTCCAGTTATGAGATAGCATGAACCTGCCTTATTGATATTGGTTTTCCACCCAGTTCTTGAAAGTGAAAACAGTCTTCAAAGGGGTGACTGATTGCTCGGAGATCGGAGCAATAATCCGGAGATGGACTTCATTTATATGTCCAGTGTGCTGAGACTTCGAAAGGGACATGATCTAGTGTTTTCATGACAAGGCAGAAGATCTTCCCTGTCTGGTCTCGTGGGAACGAATACTCTGACCTATCTTCTTTATGAGAGTCAGGCTCCGACCGAAATTTCCTCGTTTAAAAGGCATCCTAGACCTGCTTTGTTGTCCATGAGCGTTGCTTGCGATCGTTACCTTATTCTTGTCTCTGCTTCGGGATTTTTCTTCTTCACGGGAATACGCAGCGGGCCGTGGATGGAGAGTATCATAATCTACTTCTTCCACCGACTGCTCACTGAAATGCCGCTTTCTGGCATTTTCATATAATGCCATTTCACGACTGTGGTTGTCTTGGCTCGCTTGACAAGCTTTCTTTATTATCCTGTCAATCTGCTCTTCGAGCGACGGACTTGAGGTTCTTCGAGCGAGATTTTCCCTTTGTTCGATGACATAGCTACTTAGAGATGCATATTCTTCTCCATTCGAGCTGTTTATGGTGTGGCAGCTGTAGATTTGCTCTCGTTTCTTAGACTGAACATATCCCAGCCCAGTTGTTTCCAACTTCTCATTGGGCTTCTTTTGTTGAGTCCTGGAATATCATAAATCCATTTATAGAATTGAGCTTGGCGAACAGATTGTTCGAGAGGCACACCTTGGCGCTTTAACAGCTCCTTTAATCCCTCCGCATAATATCTTGACAGACGGATGGACTGGAACTTGTCAAGATTTGGATCGACTCTATGGCAGATTTTCTTTTCTACCTTGGTCTTCTTAGATTTATAAAAAAGGATCGTCTTTTCACTTATAAGGCACGGAGATAGTTTCCAACTCTGGCACGTAGAAAGTTTTCAACTCTAGCACGCTATATGTATTGAACGCGTCAAGTTCTTTATAATGTCGAGATGGAGCGATCATAATATGTAGACTATGATCCGCTTCGGCAAGAGTCTGCGTCGATGGACGAATGGGCGAATAGAGAACATTGCATTAGTCTCGTCTTCGGAATCGCTGCCCAAGACCGGGATAGGGGTCAAAGGCATGGTTTTATTGTTCTTTCTGAGATTTTCCCGAGTAGACTTTTTGTTCATTTTCTTATGTATCACTTCCGAAGACCGCGATGGTGGCCACGAATTTTTGCTTATTTTTCGGCTTGTGGAACCTTTCAGTATCTTCGAAATCAGGTTGAAAATATTTTGCATATACATACTTTCGCACCTCATTTATCGAGGATTGAGTTCTCCTTTGACGGTGTACTGTAGGCCATCCTTGAAATACTTCATACGTTGATGTTGCGTAGAAAGAATGACGTACTTGTGCAGCCACATCCTGCCGAGTAGAGCATTATAACAAGTATTAGCGTCAACGACATGGAATTTGATGTCAGTGATGAGCTGCCCGAAGCGGAGCGTCAATATTACGGACCCAAGCGTCCGTGATGATTGCGATTCGAATTCCGAGATAGTAATCTCGTCTCGGGCAAGGTCCTGAACATTCATACATATCTCCTTCAGCACTATCACATTGAGATTGATGGAGAATCCGTTATCGACGAGGATTTTCCATATCTTGATGTCATGGCAGTGCCCGGTAACACAGCGGTCGATTGTGCTCGCATGTACCAAAAAGTAGATCTTCCTCGTTGAACGTAATATCAGCCGTGTAGACCTCTACAAATCCGTCCTTCATTTTCTCTTCCGCGAGCTAATCTTGAAGCTGATCAGGTTCTTGCAAGGCCTTGATCAAGAAGTCTCGTGCCTCTTTAGATAAGAGAAGGGCGTCCAATATCCTCAATTGTGATGGTATCTTCCTCAAATGCACAAGAACGTTATAGCCCACCTTGGTTTTCTTAGGTAGGTCCTTGGCGGCAAGCTCTCTGGCTATCCACTTCATCAAGGGCGATCTCTTTGGGCATTTTTCCCTACCCTTTGTCTTTTTCGAACCCTTGTTTGTGGGTCAGAGGTACTTTTCAGGTAGAGTGCGCTTACGCAACTGGATGTTCGAGTACTCATTTTCCTTTTCTTTTTCCAATGCAAAGATTTCAAAGAGGGTTGAAGGGCATTTCATCCTCAGAATCACTCCCGAACGTGAGAACCTGAGATTTTCCCCTTTTGAACTGGTACTAACCATATGATAGCTGCCAGTTGCTTCTTTATGCACTGTCGTCTCACTGCTCTCATATCGATGAGCGCGAGCCTCGCGTTTCTCATTCTTAAAGTGTTTTCTATGGGCAACATATCCTTGCCACCACTTCTTGAAGACGTTACATTCCTCAATGGGATGAGCGATTCTCCGGTGGTACAAGCAGTATTTTGAGTGTCCCTCTCCACCATCGAAGTACGGAACCCCAGGTGTAAACATAATGAGGGGTGACGGTTTCATCCCTATGGATAGAACCTTGGCAAACATTTTCTAATCTTTGTTCCTGATCTTATTCTTTGCATGCATGCTTCGGTTTGGTCGGAGAGCTTTATGATTCGTCCTTGCCGCCACTTCTTTGTTCAAACGCTGTTATTTGGCCTATTCATATATGGCCATCTCGCGTTCCTTATTTTTGCTCTTTTGAAAAGCATGTTTCAGCAGCCTTTCAATCGGGTCTTCCTCTGGCAGTTCCGGGGTTTTTGATACTGATTCTGCCCCAGCTCTTCCATGTCGCTTTCCAACGCCGGCGGGACTACTTCATCATATATGAATGAATGGGAGTCATCATATAGGAATGAATGGGAATCCATATGGTAGCTTGCTACACGTTCTTCTATTTCCTTTGACGAGTCATTTTCCTCATCATCGTCATTGTCCTTGTGCTCAAGAATATGGTTGAGAAATTCTTCGAGTGTCACTCGTGTTCGTGCTTTCTGGTTGTATTCTTCCAGCGCGTCTATATACTTCTGAAGGTCTGTGCGTCTGTAAACATTTTCAGCAGGCTGCACAGGCTTCTTAGTCTTCTTCTTTTTCTTAGAAGATTTCGAAGACTTGACTTGGGGCTTTTCCCCTTGTCAGCGATTTTCGGTGCGGGACACGGATTCGGCAACCCTTTTATAATCTCGGGCTCAAACGGGATTTTCCACTTGATCGCCGGGCATGTTTGTAGATCTTTCAGCATTCTTTTGGTTTTTGCCGAAAGAATCACTTCCCAAGAAGCTTCTTCCACGAACAAGCAGGATGCCCCCTGCGTATCCACTTTCTTGGGAGCATGCTTTTGGGACGAATCTACCCTCCAATTGTCTGACAATGCAAATTTGCCTTGCTGGTATTGGTCTTCTACCCAGTTTTTGAAGACGTAGCAGTTCTCAATTGGGTGGCTCATTACTCGGTGATAGGGGCAGTAGCTAGGGTTATTAACATCACCAGCTTGTGCGGGTCGCCATGGTTCTACCAATATAATCTGACTATTTCGCATAGTCAGCTCGAACAATCTTCTGGTCTTATCATAAGGGAATGAATATGCGCGTCCCATCATTTCTTCTAGGGTCGGACATGTACGGCTGCTTTCGGACCGCTTGGCATCAAAGGCTGCTTTCCCTTGTTGTGTATTGGCATCAAAGGCTGCTTTCCTTTTACCCTATTATTTCGGGGATCCTTGCTTGAAGAGGAAAGACCATGGCACATCTGATCCATCTGGGCAAGTTTATCAGTCAGCGCCCGAAATGTAGTGGGCTTGAAGGTCATAAATTGGGATATGGTCGATTAGGAATCGATAGTCCCAATGAACATCCCTACAGCTAGGGACTCTTCAATGCATTGTTCGCATCTGGACCACAAATTTCACCATCGGATCGCGTATTGAACCCATATTTCCCCTGGCTTGACCTTGTAATTGATCGGCGCAGTGATTGGAGTGCACTCACTCGCGCCGGCAAACCTTTGAGTAAATAATAGCTCCATCTCAGAGAAGGTTTTTACAGAGTCACTTGGGAGCTCCGAGTACCATTCGGAAGCCGTCTCTAATAAACTTCCAACGAATTGGCGAAGCAGCAATTTATCTTCGCTTCCGGTATTGCCACACAAAGCTTTGAACTACGCGACAAGATGGGGGTTACCGGTTCCTTTATATATATGGAATTTCGGGATCGTATATTCTAGTGAGTATTTCATCTGGTCGTACTAGGCCGGATATGGTCGACCAGTTTTGACAAGCAGATTTGCAGCCTCTTGATTTGTTGGGCGATATAGTCTTCCAACATTGCCTTTGAGATTGTTTCCATCAGAAACCAGAAACTTTTACCAAGAAGCAATGGCTTCTGTTTTATTTTCATTTCTTTTATTTTTCCAAGAAGCAAAAGTTCGATTTTTATCTATTTTCAAGTCATATGCATGCGTTTTATGGTGCGCGTCTTATTTTCTTGGATCTTAAGATTAATCTCTCGTGAATCAATGGATTCGAAAAGAAGCAAAAGCTTCTGTAAAGGTAAAAGCCATTTTTAATGGAGGAACAGAAAAGTTTTTCTCTTTATTTCTACCTTGCGCACGGATGAAGACTTGAAATTTTTCCAAAACTTATGGGGGTTTTCGAGACTGATTTCTTCATATGAGGCTCCCATTTATAAAAGAGAAGAAATTAGGGTTTGTTTGATTTGTTTTGATTTTATTTCGATTCCAATTTGATTTTAGATTGATTTAAAAGATTTAATTGATTTATATCAATTAAAGGTGACATGTGCACCGTTGGATCTTTGATCCACAGATCAGTTTGTTAAGGTCTTTAACCAACAGAATATTTTCCTGTTAATTAAGAATCGGTTGCCTTTTATTCCCGTCAGGAAGATCCCAAATTTATTGGTTAAGTGCGCAATGCGCACGTGCGTTGCACATGCATATGGCAAACATACGCATACTTGTCATGCGCACGTGTTTTGTACGTGCCTGTGGGGTAGCATATGTGCACGTGCTTTGAACGTGCACATCGTACTTAATGACTTCCGTCAAGTATGAGTGGCAATGATGCGCGCATGTGTTGCTCACGTGTTATTCATTAACCTTAATACACGTACATATACAAACGCGCATGCCTTCAGAATTATTCAAGTGCTCACTTGCTACGATGCGTGAACCAATGACTCATGATTTTCAGGGTTGTCAACCTCTTTTTCAGCACTTTTCATTGGTCAAAGGCTTGAGAATTGTTCTCATTTTAATGACATGCAATATTTTCTGTGCCAAGACTTGAACGCTTCTCCTAATAAATTAAAGAAGTACCCCCTTCCCCTTCACATCCACGGAGAAAGGAACATAGCTTGCAATCGCCCGTATATTCTTCGACAACCATAGGAGCTAGGTACCCATTGAAGAAATCATTCCCCTATTTAGAGAACTTCTCGTTAGATCATTTCTTTCTTTATGGATAGTTTTATCAGATCTTCCGAAAGTATATCTGCTAGCGCCAGGATCCTGCGGTTTTGAACAATGATCCTTGCATCATCGAGGTCTTCATCGGCTAATTCTTTAGCCAACTTGGCTAACACATCCGCCTTGCTGTTTTCTGCTCGTGATATACTTTCCAAGATATATGAAGGGAATTGGATCAACAGCTGCTGCACTTTAGCCATACATTATTAGTTCTGACTTGCATGTCTTGTGGTCACCTTTTACTTCACTGACAATCAGCTGAGAATCTCCATATATGAGGAGGTTCTTGATTTCTATGTCGATAGTGATCTCAAGACCAGCTATCAAAACTTCATATTCTGCTTCCGTCAAGGAGAGGACGTAACGCAATATTCCTCCTTGCGGGGTCACGAAGATAAGACCCACCCCGGCTTTGATTATGGGAGTATTCCTGTTTCGCCGCATCATGGAAGATGCTCCATCAAAGTAGACTTCCCATTGAGACTTATTTTCTTCTTTCTCTTTTTCGACTGCGTCGAACGCGTGTTCATCCGGCACTCACAATTTAAGGATGAGTCGGTTGGTATCGGATGTTCTGCAATAAAGTCTGCGATGGTTTGTCCTTTCACCGCTTTGAAGGGATACATTTTCGAGAATTCCATCAGCAGCAGTAGGGCCCATTTGCCGATCCTTCCCGTCAGTATATCTTTCGACATCGGATATTTAAGAGGATCCATTTTTGATATGATGGACATCATGCGCCAAGGCGTAGTGTCTGAGCTTCGTAATTACAAAGATCAGCGCCAGACTGTGCTTTTCGATGGGGGTAGTTACTTTCTGCCCCCAGAAGAACTCGACTAGTACAAAGCTCTCTCCTTTCCTTGGTCGTTCTCTTATGTCCATAGCGCGCCTAGAGAACCTTCAAGAGCCGTTGTATATAGGATAAGGGATTTTCCCTTAACCGGGGAGGTCAATACCGGCGGATTTTGCATGTATTGTTTGATTTCGTCCAATGCATTTTGGCATTTCTGATCCCTGACGAGCGAGGTCGCCTTCTTCATCAGATGGCTATAGGGACATTTTCCGGAGAGGTTGGCTATGAACCGCCGGAGGTATGTGAGCTTTCTTTGGAGAGATCGCAGCTGTTTGAGAGTTCGTGGAGATAGCATTCCCATGATCGCCTTAATTTTTTAGGGATCAATTCCGATGCCTCGGTGACGGATGATGAATCCTAGGAATTTGCTTGAGAAGACTCCAAACGCGCAGTTTAGAGGGTTCATCTTCAGATTATACTTCGGAAGACACTCGAAAACGATCTTTAGATGTTCCCAGTGGTCCTCATGAGATTTGCTTTTGATCACGAGGTCGTCGACATAACATTCGACAATCTCATGTATGAGGTCATCAAATATCTTCGTCATGGCTCTTTGGTATGTAGCTCCCGCGTTTTTCAAACCAAAAGGCATCACCTTATAGCAGAATACGCCTAACGGTGTTCGGAAGGCAGTATGCGTCTGGTCCTCAGGATCCATTTTTATTTGGTTGTATCGTGAAGATCCATCCATGAAAGAGAAGACCTCGTGGGAGGATGTGTTATCGATCATCAGCTCGGTAACGAGTACTGTGAAGTCATCCTTCGGGCATGCTTTGTTGAGGTCCCGAAAGTCCATGCAAATACGAACCGTCTCATTTTTCTTCGTCACTAGAACGATGTTAGCGATCCAGTCGGGATATTGAACTTCTTGGATGAAGCCGGAGTCGATTAATTTTTGGACTTCGGTGTCAGGGCTTCAATTTTCCGGGGCTTATACATGTTGACACGTGGAGATTTATGTGATGTCTGGATTCTTCAAATCTTATCCGAGTCTCTGACAGTATTGATTTTATGATTTAATTAAATTTCATCGGCAGATTTTTTATTCCCGACATCTCGATATCCCGATCTCCTGACCTGAGTCAAATCTTGCACAATATCTCCATGAATAACGTTAGTAATATTTGTTATAGAGATATTATTCTAACCATCTGTATGGTGTTATATGTTTTAAAGAATCTTGATTAGAATATTTGATATGATATGCATAATAAAAATATTATATAAATATTATATGCATATATTTTCTTTCATAATGTTAATTATAATATATAAACATATGGTAAATAGTATTTTGCAGATAAACCCAAATATGTTCTATATTTATAATACACCTTTAGATATTTAAGTAAAGTAAGAAAAATGTTATATCAAATGTGCGATATTTTTGACTGAACAAATACCCCCAAATTTAAATTTGATCGTCACGAGCAAACTATTTATTCAAGAGAGGGAGATAAAGAAAAAAACCTAAGTAACACACTTTCGTAGGCAACATGATTGCACTGAGCACGTGCAACAAGCCGTTAAACTTCTAGGTGTCCCTATTGGAGGAGTGTTGTCTCCTGAATGTTTTTAGCGGATTACACCCATAAAATCCCATAATAAAAGAAAGAAAATGAAATTTACGTACAAAGACAAGAACTATAAAAGAAAGGACTTGAAAATAAGAGTTTCCAACTACACCAGCTTTTCAGTTGTCATGAGCCCTATCTTAATGGTTATGAAAAAAATTTAGAAATCATATCCTCCCTCAATAAAACATCGCTTTTAGTTTTCCTCCCTATCTTTCATCCAAACATCGATCATATACCCCTATGTGTGTATAAAATACATCCATACACTTAAGGAATTCAATTCAAGCTATCATACTCTTGTCCATCTTCCTTAATACTTTTTAGTTGGTGAATATTATCAGATAGAATTGCTAACACATCTTTCATGCGACCGTTAATACTTCTTGAGGTACTAACCGACCGATTACCAAATGTGCTCGCTTATTTATGCGTAATTCCTCGTCTTGCAACACCTAAGGCTTAGCAGTGGATTCTAAACCAGTTGATCGGCAATAGGTGATAAAGCACTCTCACTATATTTTTTTATGCTGCCTTAAGTAATTACAAAACCAGTGTTCATTTTTCTTCACCATTTTTTTTATTCATATTTTTATTTTTCTTGATACCAAGGCTTTTAGACAAGAGCATTTTAGGGACATGAATAATGAAAGTGAAATTCTCCCCCAAACTTATTTTTGGCTCATAATTTTTTAAAAATTTATTTTCTTTCAAAAGCCAAAAGATTTCTTCTTCCATCCAAACTTGAGTAAAACAGTATTAAGCATTTTAAAATTATAAAAGGGGTCAAGTTATTGGTCAATATGAAACTTTACAAAGACCAAAAGTCAACACCAACCATTCAAAGATTTTATCAATGTAACGCACTGATTGGTAGAAGAACATGTTGCCTATAGACGTGGAGAAATGGGGAGGGGATAAGAGGTGGAATAGAACGGGTTTACGTCTCGGTTTATAGAGACGAAACGGTGATGATGGATTACTCGCATTCTCGTTATTGATAAGAAGAAGGGGTGGTGGTTCAACTTCTCGGGGTTGATTCATCACAACGCCCATATTTTCTAAGAATGTGAGTTCTTCAGCGAAGATTTCTTCAAAGCTTTTATCGATATTCCGAATAATAATATCGGAACGAACGGGATGATGCTCGGACTCCATAAAAGATTCATATTTAGCGTTAGATGTTGACCCGGATAGCTCGATAGAAGGATCCATATGTGTATAATAAATAGCAGGTTCAAACAACAATGTACTAGCGGAGTCAAGATCAGTATCGTGAAGCTGTTCAAATTCGCTGCTGTCGGAATCTTTCGCTTCGACAGAAAATACTTGAGCATAGGGTTCGAAGGGTTCACTTCCCAACTTGTAAATGTTAAGCTCAATTGACATCTTCCCGAAGGATAGGGTCATAGAGCCGTTTCGACAATTGATTATTGCGTTGGAAGTCGTTAGAAAAGGTCGACCTAAAATCACCGGAAGTTGGTTTCGTGGGTTTGCTACAGGCTGTGTATCAATAACGATAAAGTCCACAGGGCATATAAATTCCCCGACCTTGCTTAACACATCCTCTAGCTCACGCCTAGATTGGGTGATAGATCGATCGGCCATCTGAAAAGTGCAATGCGCCGGTTTTAACTCTCTGATTCCTAATTGCTCATAGATAGAATACGGAAGCAAGTTAACACAAGCGCCTAAATCGAGTAGAGCATGATTGATATTTTTACCCCCAATAGAAATAGATATGGTAAGATTTCCGGGGTCCTTTCGTTTCGGGGGTATTTGTTGTGTAAACGTGTGCTCATATTACTTGCTAAGAAAACTTTTTTAGGCACTTAATTTTTTTCTTCCTAGTGCATAAATCCTTTAGGATTTTCGCATAAGACAGAACATGTTTAATAGTATCTAAGAGAGAAATATTTATGTTAACTTGCTTAAAAATTTCCACAATCTTCTCCATTTGTGGACTTGGTATGTTGCCCCTTAACCTATGTGGATAAGGAGCCTTATCAATAAGGGTTTGGTTCAACATAGGAGAAGATTGTGGGGATGGAATGGATCCCAGAATTGGAGTTGGGATCGTTTTAGGTAGACTCGAGGAAGTGGGCTAAGGGTTCGAGTCTAGGGAAAAACGGAGAATAGGCTCGGAAGAAGGTGGACTAGACGAAATAGGGTTAGAAGTAAAAGAAGCTAGGGTATCATTAATATCATCAACGTCATCAACATGTTAACCCATTTGGTTGTTCAACACTCTTTCTTATCTCAATGTGATAACTAACGGCACTCACATTATAACTTTGTGAGTGACCAGGATTCGGTATAGGTTGAGATGGAAGTTTCCCTTTTTCTCTCACACTCATCGCGGCATTTAACTGTGCAAGTTGTGCTTCTATCGATTTTATAGTTTCACCGTGGGAAGCGGTGTTCTGCGTTAACGTTTGGATAGAAGATTTTAAATCATCCGTCATTTGCATTGAATGTTTAATAAACATATCCACGCTTCGTTCAAGTGTGGAGAGTTTTTCGGTACCAGCCGTTTGGAAAGAATCATTAATCGGTGCAGAATTGTTGGCTGGATTTTGAAAGGATTGTGGTTGAAAAGGGTGCTGACTCTGTTGTGGTTGTTGTTGCTGTGGAGGAACCCTTTGATAGTTATTTTGGCTCGGGAACGTATTTTGAGTTTGAGTTTGAGTTTGGTTTTGGTTCCAAGCAAAATTAGGATGATTCCTCCATCCCAGATTGTATGTGGAAGAATAACGATCGTTTCTAGATCGTTGCGGAAAAGTAGCATTAATTTGTTCTTCACCTTGAAACGGTCGACTCAAAGGACATTCTTTCGTTAGATGTGATGGGTCGGAACAGCAACCACACACACGGTTATGGAGAGCGTAACCTGGTTTAGGGAAGCTGAAGAGACTTTGTTTTCTATAGCGTCGAGTTTCCTTTGTATCGCGGCAATTTCTGCTTTCACTGCGATGGAAACATCGCGCTGATGGATAACTGCCCTAGACGATATTGGTCTAACATTTTTTCATTGTAAAGTTTATTCAACGAGATCTTCCAGAAATTGCCAAGCTTCAACATCGTCTTTAGACATGAAATGGCATTGACAAATGGTTTCAAGCATCTGCTTTGTCGGTGGAGTAACACCCTCATATATAATTCAGCACAGATTCCATCTATTGATTCCGTGATGAGGACATTGGACAAACAGATCTTTAAACCGTTCGAAGCATTTCCAAAATGATTTATTAGGAAGTTGGGTGAACTGGTTAATCTCGCTTCGAACACGGGCGGTCTTATGATTGGGATAAAATTTCTTAAGGAATGCTATAACTTATTCATCCCAATTGGAAATAGAGTGTGCGGCAGTGTTATAAAGCCATTTTTCTGCTAGATCGCACAAAGTAAAAGAGAGAAGACGTAAGCGCATAGCATCCACTGAAAGTTGTGAAGTGCCTATCATTGCGCATACGTTTTCGAATTTGGTGATAAAAACGTATGCGTTTTCAGACTCGAGCCCATGAAATTTAGGCAAAAGGTTGATGAAGTAGGGTTTAATTTCAAAATTATCCCCATTGGCTGATGGAATAGATAGACAAGTAGGAAGGGGTCCACGCACGGGGTAGCATCTCTCTTGGAGAGAGATGCGCGGTGGATTCTGCGCATCTGCGGGTGGTGGCAGAGTGGTGTTATAATCTGATGGAGAACCGTCCATTTTGGTCGATGTGGTGGATGGAGGGGAAAAAGAAAATGAAGAAGTACCGACTTCGGAGTCGATAGCAGAAACATGGACAAGACGGGCACTAGAATCCCGTGTCCAGCCGGACATGCACTAAGCGGATTTAGCACACGTAGAAGCGTGTGAGAACTATTTAAAATGGTTTGTTTTGAAAAATGACGGACGTGAGACAAATCACACAAAAATGCACAAACAACCCTAGAACTAAGGTCACCTAGGTCAAGTCACTAGACCGCTCCTAGACTTCCAAAGGACAAGTCGCAGGATCAATCCTCTACCACCTCTTTATCGCTCTTGTGGCCAGGTAAGTGCCAGGTAAATGGGAGGTATCCGCTATACGAATCACCGAAAATAGCAGGCCTAATTAAATAACCACTTTCCTAGTCACGCTTGCCTAGACACCACAAAAAAATGCGGATAAGCGATAGATTACCCACAACCCTCCTCTGTCCTAATTGAACACGACGGTCCTTAGAGTCTTGGTCTAGATATTTTTTAATTAATATAAGGTTATGTGGATGCTCGTTTTGTGATTTGTAGGGCCTAGGAAGGGTGACGAAATCCCCACGTAATCTGAATTTTGGTCTTGCCCCTTAAAGTCAGTATTAAAATATGCACAAACAAACCAATTACAAAACATGCAAAAGATTTTTGAGCGGCGGTATTATGCAAAGAATCCTGCAGAAAAATATATAATTGGATTTTAGAGGAGAGATAAAGAGTTGAGGAATATACCAGAGAATTATGGATGCACAACTCAACAGGAGCGCCGCGGTTCCGCTGCCAAAACCCCGCTTATGACGCGGTTCTACCACAGAAAGTAGGCTTCTTTTGCTAATTTTTTCACGGTGGCCTCCTTTGCTCCTCTGGTCCTCACTGAAGGTCTCTGAATCTTAATTTCCTCGCTCTAGTGTCTCCATAATCCCTCGCAAAAATCGCGCACTAATCGTTAAATATGCAAGTTGCGGTTTTTTTTAATTTTTATGATATGGATCGAATAAGAATTCAACACAAATAGCAAGAAAAAAAAAATTACGCACGTATCCCCGGCAACGGCGCCATTTGATTGATTTGTGAAAAGTATAGTAAATAACCGCAATCAATAACGGTGTCGTGTGTAGCTAGCCGGGATGAGTACGAGTCGTCCGCAGGGATGCGTGGAACTTTAATCTTATTTTAGACGAGTTGAATAAAGAATAAGGAGAATAGATTCTAGATCTATGTTAAATACGGATGTAGAATTTATAGTTTTAAGATCTAGTTTAAAAGGTGATGAATTCTAGTTTTAGCCCCCGGTCCTTTATATAGCCCTAAAAGCAGAAACCCTAGATACATGATATGGTTATTTGTTGATGCAATCCTACCCTAAAAAATCCCAAACATTAACTCCTTAGAACGGCGGCGGATCCACCGCAAAATTCATGCTTTGGCCGCGGAACCGTGGTGGGATAGGGGAGTTAGGGCTTCAATTTTCTGGGGCTTATATATGTTGACACGTGGAGATTTATGTGATGTCTGGATTCTTCAAATCTTATCTGAGACTCTGCCAGTATTAATTTTATGATTTAATTAAATTTCATCGGCAGATTTTTTATTCCCGACATCTCGATATCCCGATCTCCTGACCTGAACCAAATTTTGCAC
The DNA here is from genome assembly GCA_030015575.1 of Agapanthus africanus. Taxonomy (NCBI): domain Eukaryota; kingdom Viridiplantae; phylum Streptophyta; class Magnoliopsida; order Asparagales; family Amaryllidaceae; genus Agapanthus; species Agapanthus africanus. The sequence continues at coordinate 308,888,987 of CM057339.1, forward strand.
AATATCTCCAAGAATAATGTTAGTAATATTTGTTGTAGAAATATTATTCTAACCATTTGTATGATATTATATCTTTTAAAGAATCTTGATTAGAATATTTGATATGAAATGCATAATAAAAATATTATATAAATATTATATAAATATATAAACATATGGTAAATAGTATTTTGCAGATAAACCAAAATATGTTCTATATTTATAATAAACATCTTTAGATATTTAAGAAAAGTAAGAAAAATGTTATATTAAATGTGCGATATTTTCGACTGAACATGAAGCGATCTTTGTATTGCATAAGCACATCTCTTAGGGTTGCCACTTATTTTTCAGATAGCAGCTCACTGACAAACGTCGGCCTCGGATCATCCTCCGTTCCTAAGTTGATTTTCTTTAGGTTGTCTACCATTGTGTGTATCCCATTCTCCAACTCTTTTGGCGCTGGTGGCAATTCTGAGATCTCCTTGTCATCGTCTTCATTTGTGAAGCATCCGAAGATATCAATCATATTCTCATTCTCTCCCTCTTTTAAGAGAGTTGTCATATGACAAGTACGTGTCCGTTTCCATTTCCGCGATCGAGCTGGTCCTATCCTGACAGTATAGGTCATCTTTGGCTCGTGCTTTTATGGCGGGTTTATCCTCCAGTTGTCGGATAGCATAACCCGCCGCATTGATATTGATCCTCCACCCAGTCCTTGAATGTGAAGCAGTCCTTAAGAGGATGACATATTGCTCTGTGATAGGAGCAACAGTCCGGATGGTGGATCTCATTTACTTGTTCAGGGTGCCGAGATTCTAGAAGCGTCGACATTTAGTTCTTCATGACAAGGCTGAAGATTTTTCGTGTCTTGTCTCGAAAGGAGTATTTCCGACCCATCTTCTTTATAAAAGACGAGTTCCAACCGAGCTTTTCTCGATTAATCGGCATTTTGGACCTAGTTTGTTGTCCGTTGTTCACGTTCTTCGCCTTATTTTTATCTTCACTTCGGGATTTTCCTTTTCCATGAGAGTACACAGTAGGTTGTAGATGGAGGGCGTCACACTCTATTTCTCCCACTAATTGCCGACCGAGACGCTGCGTCTTGGCCTTTTCGTATATGGCCATTTCGCGGCTGTGGTTGTCTCGGATCGCCTGACAAGCTTCTTTTATTAGCTTGTCAATTTACTCTTCGAGCGACGGATTTAACGTTCTCAAAGTGGGATCTCGCTCCAATTTGACATCATGGCTATTTAGAAGAATGTTTTCTTCTTCACTCGAGCTGTTTATGACGTGGCAGCTGTAAATTTGCTCCCATTTCTTGGACGCACATATCCCAGCCCACTTGTTTCCATCTTCCCGTTAAGCTTCTGTCGTTGAGTCCCGAAGATATCCCAAATCTTTTTATAGAATTAGGCTTGCCGAACTGTTTGTTCGAGAGGTACGCCTTGGCGTCTTAACGGTTTCTTTAGGCCCTCCATATAATATCTTGGCATGCGGATGGGCTGAAGCCCGTCAAGAGTGGAGTTGGCACCATGCCTAACTTTTTTTCCACTTTAGTCTCCATAAACTTGTAGAAGTGGATCGCTTTTTCAGCTCTTCTTCTTAGATGCACGTAGAAAGTTTTCAGTCTGTATGTATTGAGCACGTCAATCATCATAATGTGTAGACTCTGATCCACTTCGGCAAGAGTTTGTGTTGATGGGCGGACGGAGAACACCGCATTCATCTCATTTTCAAAGTCGTTGGCAAAGACCAGAATAGGGGTTGATGGTCCAAGCTTACTGTTCTCTCTCAGAGGCCGTCTCGAGTAGACTATTTGTTCGTCTTCCTCGGTATCACTTCCGAAGAGCGGGATGGTGGCCACGGATTTATGCTTATTTCGGGCATGTGGCATCTTTCAGTGTCTTCAAAGTCCGGCTGAAAGTACTTTGCGTCTTCATACTTTCGCACTTCGTTCACCGAGAAAGGATCGAGCTCACGTAACGGTACTTTGCGTCTTCATACTTTCGCAACTTCGTTCACCGCGAAAGGATTGAGCTTTCCCATGACGGTGTACTCAGAGCCATCTTTGAAATACTTCATACACTGATGTTGTATAGAAGGGACGACATTGTACTCGTGCAGCCAAAGCCTGCCGAACAGAGCGTTGTAACAAGTCTTGGCGTCAATGACATAGAATTTGATGTCAGTGACGAGCAGCCCGAAACGGAACGTCAATATTATGAACCCAAGCGTTCGTGACGACTGCGAGTCGAACTATGAGATGGTTATTTTGTCTCGGGCAAGGTGTTGAACATTTATACATATTTCCTTCAGCACCCTCACGTTGAGAGGATTGACGGATGATCCGTTATCGACAAAAAATTTCCCTGTCTAGATTTTGTGGCAGTACCTGATGATATAGAGCGGTCGATTATCTCCGCATGTACCGAGGAGTATATTTTCATCGCTGAATGTGATGTCAGCCGTGTAGACATCTGCTAGTTCGTTTTTCATCTTCTATTCTGCAAGGAAGGCCTGAAACTGATCAGGCTCTTGCAGGGCTTTGATTAGGGAGTCTCATGCCTTTTTGGACAAGAGCAAAACATCCAAAATGCTTAGTTATGAGGGTATTTATCTTAGTTGCGCAAGGACATTATAGTCTGCCTTAGTTTTCTTAAGCAGGCCATTCGCGGCGAGCTCTTTGACCACCTCGTCATCAAGAGTAATTTGGTCGGGCATTTTCCCTCTTCCTTTACCCTTTTTATTCGGACCCTTGTTTGCGGGTCCGACATTCTTTTCAGGCAGCGTGCGGTTACGCAGCTGGATGTTCTCGCAGTCCTTCTCTTCTTTTTCCAAGAACGAGTTTTCAAAGAGAGAATTGAGAGGTATTTCATCCTCAAAATCGCTCCCGAACGCGAGAACTCGGGGTTTTTCCCTTTCTGAACTGGTACCAGCCATATGACAGCGGCCAGTTGCTTCTTTGTGTGCTGCCGTTTCGCCATTCTCATTTCGACGAGCGCGAGCTTCATGCTTCTCCTTCTTGAAGTGTTTTCTGTGGACAACATATCCTTGCCACCACTTCTTGAAGGCGTTGCACTTCTCGATGGTGTGAGCGACTCTTCGGTGGTATGCACAGTATTTTGGGTGTCCTTCTCCACCATCGAAATATGGGACCCTATGCGTGTACATCATGAGAGGTGGCAGCTTTATCCCTAGTGATAGGGCTTTGGCAAACCGCTTCTCAGTTTTGATCCTGCTCTTATTTGTTGCAGGCATGCCTTGATTTGGTCGGAGAGCTTTATGACTTGTCCTCACCGCAGCTTTGCAGGCATGCCTTGATTTGGTCGGAGAGCTTTATGACTTGTCTTCACCGCGGCTTCTTTATTCAGACGCTGACGCTTAGCCTTTTCATATATGGTTGTCTTGCGTTCTTAGTCATTTTTACTCTTTTGAAAAGCTTCGTTTAGTAGCCTTTCACTCGGTTCTTCTTCCGGCAGTTTCGAGGAATTTAGCGCCGATTCTTCCCCCAGTTCACCCACGTCGCTTTCTGACGCCGGCGGAGCTTCTTCATCATATTGTGATGAATGGGAGATCATGTGGCAGCTTTCCATACGGTCTTCCATTTCTTCTGATGATTCTTTTTCCTCATTATTGTCCCTATCCTCGTCCTCAAGAATATGCTTGAGGAATTCTTCGAGTGTGACTGGCGTCCGCGCTTTCTGATTGTATTCTTCTAACGCATCTATGTATTTCTGGAAGTATGTGCGATTGTCGACGTATTCGGTAAGCTGCACATGCTTCTTATTCTTCTTTTTCTTTGAAGATTTCGATGGCTTGACTATATGGATTTTTCCCTTGTCGACGGTCTTAGGCGCGAGACGCAGCTTCAACATCCCTTCTATAATTTCGGGCTCAAGCGAGTTTTTTCACTTGACCGCCGGATAGGCTTGTAGATCTTTCAGCATTCTTTTAGTTTTTGCTGAAAGACATACTTCCCATGGAGCTGCTTCCATGAGAGAGCAGGATGCCCCCGCACATCCACCTTTTTAGGAGCGTGCTTTTGGGGGGGATTTACCCTCCAATTGTTAGATAGTGCGAACTTCTCTTGCTGGTACCGGTCCTCGACCCAGTTTTTGAAGATATAACAATTCTCGATTGGATGGCTTACTATCGTGTGTAGGAGCAGTAGTTGAGGTTATTGACGTCGCCGGCTTATGCAGGTCGCCGCGGGTCTGACAATGTGCTCAGATTATTTCGCATTGCTAGCTCGAACAACCTCCTCGTCTTATCGCGAGGGAACGAGTATGTACGTCCCAGCCTTTCTTCTAAGGACGGGCGCATACGAGTGTTGGTTTGACAAACAGGTGTTTTCGGACCGCTCGGTTGTTGCTGTGTGTTGGCAACAAAGGCTGCTTTCCCTTTGGCATTGTTATTGTTTGAGGATCCTTGCTTGAGGAGGAAGGACCATGACCCATCTCATCCATCATCGCTAACTTATCAATCATCTCCTGAAGCGTGGTGGGCTTGAAGAAGGTCATGAACCGGAACACGTTTGACTCAGGATCAATAGTCCCAATAAACATTCCCACAGCCAGAGACTTCTCAATGCACTGTTCGCATTTAGACCATAGATTTTGCCACCAGATCTCATATTGGACCCACGTTTCACCTGGCTTAACCCTGGCATTGATCAGCGCTATGATCGGAGTGCGCTCGCTCGCACTGGCGAACCTTTACGTAAAGAGCGGTTCCATTTTAGAAAAGGTTTTCACGGAACCATTTGGGAACTCCGAGTACCATTCGAAAACTGTTTCTGATAAACTTCCGACGAATTGGCGAAGCAACAATTCGTTGTCGCCTCCTGTATTGCCGCACAGAGCTCTAAACTGTGCAACATGCTGATAGGGATTCCCCGTTCCTTTATATATGTGAAACTTTGGAATAGCATGTCCCGGCGGGTACTTTATTTGGTCATACTAGGTCGGATATGGTTGTCTGGTTTTAACTATTTGGTTAGCAGCTTCATTGGCTTGGTGAGCTCTAATTTGCTAAGCAATGCAATCATCCAGGGCTGCCTTGGAGATCGTCTCCTCCTTGGCCGTCAAAGGGCCTAAGAAGGATTTGACGTTTCCCCTCTATCATCTTCGATGATCACCGGAGGATCTTCAGCCGGTGATTCTGGTTGGATCATCATTCCAACCATGTCTTGAAAGAGGAGAGCCATCTGCTTTATGTTACCAGCATGCTCCGCAATTTCCTTATCTTTCTTCTCTATCACTCATCGCAAGAACTCTGTATCGATTTTTTGCTCCTGGCGCTGTTCAGTTTCTTTGTCCGAGCTTTCTTTAGGCCCGGTGAGTGATGGCATTTTGGTCAGCATCTCTTGGAGCTTTTGTTGTTGCTCCTGATCCTTTGTCAGCGACCGAGTATACGGTCTATGACTGACAGAAGCATTGCTCTCTTCTTTTCCGTTGGCCATATAAACCGTATGTATAGTCATGCCCCCGACTTGGGGCATTTGGAGCCTTCGCCTTTGGATTTTGCCGCTGGCGATGGAATTTTCTCGGCCTCAATGTTCTATGAGGAAGGAGCATGAGGAGCTGCTGTGACAGGCATCTCTTTATAATAAGCCCCCCGTTGTATGGGGAGGAGCACCCTTTTTTTTGTCGGACGTTGGATTTCTTCGGTCGACGAGCGTAGTTTTCATCAGGAACTGAGTCTTGGACTTTCCGCCAGACACTATAAATTTGCAAGGAGCCGCTGATAAGGTTGCTCCGGCTTTGCCTGCACTGTAGCTACTGCGGGTGGGGGTGATTTCTTTAGCACCGTCGTTGGGGAGTTTTTGTGCAGCCTCCTCAACGGTTCAAATTTGTTCCCAGTTGGAACAGCAACGTCAACATCCACCATAGAAGCTGGTGGGGTAAGCTCAGGGGGAGAGTTGCCCCAGCTTGTCTCATTCGGCGCCATTGGTGACGTTGAGCATGTCGTGTAGCGGGAATTGCCTCAGTTTTGGAGGCGTCTTCATCATGCCTCCGGCGTTGCTGGGGAGCTTCGCTTGGTGTCGGCCTCTTGAAGACGGACGCTTTTGGCGGAGTTGGAGCAAAGTTGGCTAATTTGTCGAAGACCGACCATCTTGGTGGCGAAGCACTTTTGTTGGCCTCACGTATGATAAAAGCAGGGAGGGATAGCTATTTTAAGGCAGCCCCTTCTGGAATCACAGGCTTGTTAACAAGCCCGTTTGAGTTTCTCTTCAGCCTATTGAAAACTGAGACTTCAGAGTTAGACGGCTTGCTGATAGGAACCGTCTCCATGGCCAGCCGATCAAAGACCGACTTTCGGGAAGCTTCTTCTCGGGGCGTTGTGGCACCAAAGCTCATAGATGGGAGCATGGTCCCGAAGAATAGCCCGATAGTGGCCTGCATGACTTGTCCTACCGGCATTAAGAAAATGGAAGACGCATTGGTCCCGTACGTCACTCCTCAGGTTGGGGCGGAGTGGGAGTTGCTCTTGCAGGAAGTACAGTGATAGGCTATTGATTCTGCACAGAGGTGAAGCACCAAGTTTTAGTATCTCGCATCCAAGGGCAATCATGAATATAGCGAACCACAATTTTGTTCGTAAAACACGGCACACGAAATGTGGAGTGGAAAGAGAAAAATGTCCCACCGGGCGTGCCAGAATCTGTTTACCGCAGAAGACTGGACTGAAACGTTGGGACGTCTAACCTGGATTTGGGAGCAGACGCTATTTGCACGTATCCATCCAGCTCTCCGAAAATACCAAGTTGATTTATGGCACCGTATATCGAAGGTTTGGATAGATGTGATCGATGTAGCAAGTTTCATCAGATTCCCTCTCATTTGTGAGGGATTTTTTTATTATGGGGGCGCTTTTCCATGCAGGTGTAAACCCCTGCAGTTAATTACATTAACAATTTTCTCTTACTCCGGTAGGTCACTTCATGTCCTGTTATGTTTTTTTTGTTTTGGTTGTCCGTGGATTGTATACGGAGACTTGTTTATGTCGTTGCCCGTAGAGCGCAAATTAGTCCAAATCCGTATATATTAGATTTGGGTTTGAACTTTAAGAAGTATGTTCCGTCAGTTCAAAGAATATTTTATTTTATTTAAGGACTGTTAATCTGGTTTTAGATTAAGATCAACTTAAATATATATATGAACGTATGAGCTCAATTTATTTTAACTTAGGATACGTTAGTCTTGTATGAAAATAAGATCAATTTAGAAATATATTTAAGGATCGTTAAATTTTATTAAGATCCATCAACAGAGCATATGGACTCGGCTGCAAAGAAATTTTAGAGACTTAGCCAATTTAGTCTCGGTCCTGGGCTTTACCCTCATTCAGCAGTGCTAAGCACTTAGTCTCTTGACTATATATATAGCGCTAAGCACTTGTTCAATGCTCACGTGTGTTTCACATGAGACGCTGAGTTTTTGAGTGCTCACGTTGGTTTCACGTGAGGCGCTGAGTTCTTAGGCGCTCACGTGTGTTTCACGTGAGCCATCGAGTTCTTTAGTATCTTTTAGGCGCTTACGTTGGTTTCACGTGAGGCGCTGAGTTTTTGAACGCTCACATGTGTTTTACGTGAAGCGCTGAGTTTTTAAACGTTCACGTGTGAAACACATGAGCTGGGTATTTAAGCGTTCACGTGTGTTTCACGTGAGGCGCTGAGTTATCTTTTTGGGCGTTCACGCGTGAAACACATGAGGCGCTGAGCCCTTTAGAGATTTACTCTCTGTTTATCTTTTGAAAAGAAATTAAACTTCTATTAATGGCGTTTTGGCCATTAACGATCACCAAGGTCATTGTTTTGAGGATCTGGAATCAGATTTTCTTTCAGAACTAAGTTCTTCTATTATTTTTTATAAGAACTAAATTCTTTGAAGGGATAAACCGTGTTTTCAGAGGAATTAAATTCCTGAAATGCAACTTCCATCTTTTTTTATTTCTTTTCCCAATTCTAGTTTTTTCCACCTAGATCTTGAATCTGAAAAACAAAATCTTCCCGATAAGAATTAAATTCTCAATTTATGAGAGATTTGCCCTGCGGATCTCAGATGCAGAGAAAGAACTAAGTTCTTTTTGGAGGGTTAAACCCTTGTATTTACATATGCTAGGCAAAGGAGATGTTTTTTATCTCTGGTTTTTTTACCTAGGGTTTTGAAAAGAGAAGGACTTTTCTTCAACAAGAAAATTAAATTCTCGGTTGTAGCTGCCAAAGCTTATGGGGGTCTCTCTCATTGAGAGTTAAAGTCTTGGGTTCTTTATATCGGTAAGGCAAATTGTTGATCAGTTTTAAGAAAATCTCTTATTGAGAGATACCAATTGATTTAATTAGTCTCAAAAATTATTCGGGAAATTTTATCCACCATTGGATCTGACCCAGTGATTTTCTGTTTAACGAAATATATTTTTCTGTTTTTAACAAGATTAGGGAAATATTTTCCTATACATAAAATTTAATTCTATTTTTTAATTCCAACGGTGATTTTTTGGTCACCATTAGATTTTTAATCCAAGAGTTCTCTGTTTAACATAGTATATCTTTCTTGTTTAGAAAGATTAGGAAAATATTTTCCCATATAGAATTTAATTCTATCTTTTGATGATTTTTAGTCATCATTGGATCTTTGATCCAACGGATCTGTTTAAAACGAAATATTTATGGAAATATTTTCAACATAGAAATTAATTCTACCCAAGCAGACCCGCTTTAATTTGGGCCATAGCCAAAGAATTTAATTTTTACTGCAGTGGGCACCCACGTGCTTTGCACGCCAGCGCTCACATGTGTTTCACGTAAGGCGTTGCCATAGAATTTAATCCTATTAAAGACTGGCGCCGGCGCTCACGTGTGTTTCACATGAGGCACTGCCTTATTATATTTAACCAATAATAATTTTTTATACGAAGGAACAGAGGACATTAGAAAAAGAGAATAATTAACCCATAAGAAGATTAAATCACTAAGAAATCATAGTTTAGATAATTATAGATAATGGAGAGATTTAGAAAATTGAAAGTAGTAAAGTTCAGGAAATATATTAAGAGATTTAAAATTTAGATTAAAAAATAAGATTCAAGTACTTTTAAAGAACGAGACGAAGTGAAAAAACTTGAAAATACTTTATGGCGCATTTAAAAATAGTGTGCTTATGGAAATTGATTTTAGAAATTTAAAATTTAAGAAAATCGGCGTCAATTTCTTTGAGTAACGAAACAGGTGAAAATGTATGTTCCCTTTAAAAACAGTAATGTTAAGGAATAGATTTAGAAATTTAATACAATTGAAGCATATTCAAAATGCAGCCTTTCTAATGAATAAAAAATGCTGAAATGCAAAATAGTGTGAATTCTATGAAATCTAAAGAAATTTATTTTAAAAGTTAAAGACGATTTGGAATATTTTATAAACGAGACGAGTGAAATGTGATATATCCAAAAAAGCTAGATAAAAAACAGGGTATCATGAAAGATTGGTTACGTACGTAAAATAAATTTGGCGAAAGCCACGATCATGAATGTGTACAATCGAAAGAGCCCCGAGTTGACATATTCAAATCGATCTAATGATGGAGAGAACTTGAACTTGAATTCCTATTAACAAATGTCCATAATGGGATGGTTATAAGAAGAGAATCAATGGTAAGTGCCATATTAACATAGGCAAAAATTGGACATTATAAAATACAATTAAGACCGTGGTTAGATTAAATCGGTAAGGAATCAGGATTAAGACAGTTATAGACAGAAAATCGATGATAGCACTATATGGAAATGGATTCAAAAATTTAGTAATAATACAAAAATAGATTCGGAAATTTTTAATTTAGATTAAAAAAATAGAGTTAAGTCGTTTCAAAGAACGAGACAAGTGAAAAGACTTAAAATAACTTTATGATGCATTTAAAAATAATGAAACTAAGGGGAAATACGTGTACAATCAAAAGAGTCACGGGTTGACCTATACACGTCGATCTAAAAATGGAGAAGACATGAACTTGAATGCCTTTAATTAAATGTTCATAGGAACATAATTACAAAATCAATAGTAGATGCATATTATTATCGACAAGAGTTGGAGGGCATTATAAAAAGACGTTAGTTAATCCTATAGGAAGATTGTCCTTTTAAAAGCAGTAATGTTAAGAAATAGATTTAGAAATTATATACAATTGAAGCATTTTTCAAAATGGTTGTAATGCAAAATGGTGTAAAGTCTTTGAAATCCTGAGAAATTTGCTTTAAAAGTAATGGACGTTTTCAAATATTTTATAAACGAGACAAGTGAAATGCGATGTTGAATCCAGAAAGGCTAGACGATGATAAAATAAAAGTCAAGGTATCATGGATGATTGGTTTCGTGTGCAATGTAAATTTGGCAAAATTCACAATCACGGATGTGTATAATCGAAAGATCCTCGGGTTGACATAATCGATCTAAAAATGGCAAAGACTTGAACTTGAATGTCTATTGACAAATTACTATATGGGACGGTTATAGGAAGAAAATCAATGGTAGGTGCATATTGTTGTGGGCATAAATTAAAGGAAATTATGAAAAGACAATAATTAAGCCCATAGATAGATTAAATCTGTAATGAACCAGGGTTATGACGGTTAATAACGGAGAATCAAGGATAGGTGCATATGGAAATGGATTCCAAAATTTGGAAGTAGTGAAAAATAAGGAAATAGAATAGGAAATTAAAAATTTAGAGTTTTGAAGGTTAGGGTTTCGAAGGATTGACATCGAGAGATGAAATCACAGCGACGGTGTGTTGTTTCTTTTGACGGAATTAAAAAAGTAGAGTTTAAAGAACGGTAAGATCTAATTTAAGAATTGTGATATCAGTCTTTAATATTGTTCGCATAGATCACATTAATTTATTTAAGGGTAGTGTAATCCAACGCTTATTCCTAAATGATTGGTTGATCAAGCGGTCATCGGTTTTAGCTTTTTCTTCTTCTTTCTTGCAAATGTAAACGGTAGCCTTCAGGTGTTAAGGAGCAGAAATGTAGTTAAAGACTACTCAATAGATATGTTTCTATGCGTTTCAAGAGTTTCACTGATGAAACCTATGGCTTCTTCATAAATTCAAGTGCATGATTACTGTAGTGCCAATTTTAATCAATCTTCAGCTTAGGTCTAAAATCTATTTAGTCTCAATCTCAATCAGATAGAAAAAGGGGATGAACTATATTATTTGGTATCATATTCTATCAATCCATCACAAATCAATATCAAATATAGGAACAATAATCTAAATTAAGACATAATGAATCAAACTGACTGAAATTTTGACTAGATAAATTAATACGAATTAAAAAAAAATTGAACCTTTTTTCCAAAATCTTACCTGTTGGGTTTCCTCGGATTCTCCATCTCAAAAGCACTACTCAAAGGCACCCAATGCAGCTCATAAACCCTCATAGATGCCCTGAGCGTCACCATATCATCCTCCCACTAAATCAACAGCAGCAATCTAAGCCCCAATCTTTTCCCCTGAAACCCAGGTGCCATGAACTGCAAAACAAAATTTCAAATTGATGAAAGAAGAAAAACACAAAAAAAAAATTATGAACCAATCCAAGAAACAATAAATACCCGAATCGAGATAGGTCACGGAGAGGCTCTGGATTTCGAGATGGAAACGGCCGATGCTCGGATGATCGAGCACGATGTGGCAATCTGGGTGACTTCCGATGAGAATAGAATCGTCGTCTCGCACTTCTTCTTCTTCTTGCTCTTGCTAGGGTTGTGGGCCCCTTGGAGGTCCTTACGATGCTCCTGCGGAAGACCGCACCGCAGGAGATGGATGGAGGAAGGGGAGGAGGAGGAAGGGGGATCGAGGCGGAGGAGGGGAGAGGGTGGGGCCCACGCGTTGGCCACCGTCATTTTTAGAGAGATGGCAGAGAGAGAGAGCCTTAGGGTTAGGGTTTTGAAGGGAAAGATCGCCGACTTTAGATCGGCGGCGGCTCCTCAGACTCCAGAAGGTTAGGGTTTTGAAGGATCACATCGAGAGATGAAATCCCAGCGACAGCGTGTGGTTTATTTTGAGGGAATTAAAAAAAAAAGGAAAGTTTAGAGGAAGATATTATAAGACTCAACTGCTTATATAATTCAAGACAATAACGGCAACATATAATTTAAGAATGTAATATTAATATTAATATATTCAAACAACCTTAGACTTAGTCGGATTCAGGTTTCCAAATTAAGATAAATTATGTTTTTTCCATATATAATTAATAAACCGTTTTGGTTTCCAAATGGCTGAATGTAAAATATGGTTTTTTACATGCCAGCCTTCAAATTTTACTTGTTCATATGTACCCTTTTAGCAACGGCTGTCAAAACTATTCGTACCGACCGCCGTCTACAACAACTGGCCGAACAATGTCAGTCGCCGCTGTCCTCCTTCTGCAATCAGCTATTTTGTTATCATTTAGACAAACTACTGAAGATGATAAGCATAGGACGCTTGTGACGTGCACCAACACATGCATACACTCATAAGATATAGCATATGTCATGTTCGATGCATTTTGGGCAAGTATTGGCAAGTGTTGATTTCCAACACGTATCGAATACAAACACGGTTTGCCGTTGGAAGCATTTGTGTTTCGTAGCTTATAAGGTCTAACCAATGTTGAAAAATAACAATAGCGTAAGCTTAGTGCTCTGTCTCTAAAAAGTGAAAAACGCAAAATGTATTGCGTGAAAAGCATAATCTACATAGATTATTATTAATTATTTTAATAATTATATTTCCTCGTACTAAATCACAATATACGTAAATTAGTTATAAAAAACATAAATTAAATTATTTAAATCAATTATCTAAAAATCTAAGAAAATAATGCAAATCCTACAAGCAATTAAAAATCTATATGGCATAATTAACGTGAGCTTAGAAAAAAGAGCAGCATTTCTACAAAATTCAATTGAGAGGATTCAATTTAGAGGCAACACTTACTAACAAAAATGCCTGTTGTCCCCATTAACTCTTGTACAAAGCTCTACAAAAACCTAAGGATCAACAAAATGCTGATACAAAAGTTATAAATGGAAACAAGGTTGAGCTCTTTACTTTCTAGAAACTAAAATAATAAATAAATAAGCAACATTATACACGTAAAGAGCGGCTTGTGAGAATTATGCCAAGTGCAGTTACATATTATGCACAAGATATAGGTTGGAAAAACACCCAAGAAAAAAAAAACAAAAAGAACTTCTAAAGGAATTATCGCAAACATTGCCCTTAATTTAGTTATCCGAAAATGGCAATAAAACACAAAAAATGCTGGTTGCAGTGATGGGGGCTTGCAGAGAAAAGATTGGGGTAGTATTGCGAGAGGAGGTTTGTCAGAATCTTTTCCAACTCTACAAGCAATTTGAGTTAAAAATCAGATGATACTATGTTCGGTTGTATTCCCTGGCTTTTTAATAGTGCAGACGATTCGAAGGTGTCTTTCAAATGAGAAGAAACAATTTGTTCCTACAGGAAAAGTTCATAAAAGAAAAGGTTGATCGTTATATTTTGGATGAAACATTATCCTTTTCAGAACAAGGCGAGTGTTGTACCTTGAAAACCTTATAAGGGCAGAAATCTGTATTGCCGCAGCCCCGAAGAAAACAATCTTGAATTATTTACATATCAACAAGGTTGGGAAAGATCAATTTAAGTATGACAAAAGTTGAATGAAGAATTGTTTATCTAGAATACCAAGTGCACATAACCAAAAGAGGAATTTTATGCTGCAAAAAGACCCAACATAAATCTACAGGCATGCGCATGCATGAATCTAATCCTTTATACTGAGTAATTTTTACAAGAGAGTCTAATGAATGAATATTAGTCAAGATGGTTCAAAGAGATCACGGCCGATCAAACTTATTGATTGACATACGATGAATATGTGAAACTACCTACTTAAGCCATAAGGGAGATCAGCCACCTGTTTTCCAACTGTCGTGAAAGTGGATGGACACTCCAGTCAAATTATTCGGTAGGGTGGATTCAAACATATATACCAGTTAGTAGACATTCTCGTGTCCAAAACCAATAGCTCATGTCGTCTCCTCGCCTTCTTGATGAATGTTGCAACTTACAAGCAAAATAATCGTTAAGTGATTGGTCATGAACAACACTCATAGAAATACGTCGCCATCCTCGTATGTGCCATTTTTATTACAATGAGGTTGGCCGTGATAATCCAAGCTACACTGGAATAATAAAGAGTCTTATGCTATGAAGAAAGATTGCTATTAAAATTTGACCAAGGTTTACAAACAATTGTAGGCATGTCCCCGACACCTACCAATTAGTGTCAAATTGTTGGCCAAGAAAACAAAGGATATGAGAGGGGCTTTCCATAATCCTAAAAGATAGTTTGGTGTCTCCAAATTATCCAAGACCATAGGGAAAATCTAAAACAAGGTGGAGATAATATAGTCATACTAAGGCACAAATAAATCCAAAAGGAAAACATAATATATTTTGACACCCGCATCAATATGTGAGCCAGAAAATCAATGTAACATTTTTCTTTAAAACATTATCAAAAGAAATAAAGTTTGTTAAGAAAAGAAGGGGAAATAATAATTTTTACAAATTAACCATACCGGTATAGTTACTGAAATCTCATTGTGCAAATCTCGTACAAAATATTTGTTCATGTGATCTTCAGATGACATGGTATAAGTAGAATCATTGCCATCACAGGCACACAACACTAACATAGTATTTCCATCAAAAGGTGCTACAATGTTTCCCCTCCAATTCCTTTTACGGGGAGGTTTCGGAGGTAAATCCAATGGTTCATCTCTTTGTATTTGCTCATATTAGTTGGGGGGGGGGGGGGGGGAAGGGGGGGGGAATAAATTTAATACGCTATTAATCATAAATTCAAAATAAGAAAACATATAACACATGGTAAGTGATTGTGATAGATTCGTTCACCTGGGCCTTCAAGAAAAAAGACCAAGAAGACGGGTGAATGGGGCAACACTAAACCCAAATCTGCATAAAGCACTCTAAGGAAGGGTGTTAACCAATGGCCTCGTTGGGTTCAACCAATAGCCCAAACATGACCTGGAAGGTTTCGGAGTGGTTTAAAGCCAGCCCAAATAAACACAGGCGGGTTTCGCTTTTCACCAAACCCGACCACACCTGAACTCGAAAAGCACACACTAAACACTAAACCCAAGCTTGCCTATATATGTATATTACTGTATATAAGAATGCATGTAATTTTAGATATTTGTTTGAATATTTGATAGCTTATACAAATAATTTACTCCTTAATGGTGATGCATTTAACGTTTTCGATCTACTAAAGGACATATTTGCAAGGTAGGTTCGCTGACGACGACGACGTATTAGAACATCAAATATTCTTCGTGCTTAAGGTTTCAATATGATGACACCCCCTTGGATCTTCCTTTGACGAGGCACAACCAAAAATATCTTCATTACAGGTCTATATCAATATGAAACAACCAACCCTGAAAAGCTTCCCATCTATTAAGAAAGCTTAAACAAGGCCAGTCATTAATTTTAATTTTTACATGACAAATAGGTGTAAGCCATCAAGCAATTTAGACCGATGTTGGGCAAAACCTGACAAACCAGCATCCATTGAAACTGTATGTATTAACTTTTTCCGTTCACTTGGTGTAAAAGAATTATTTTTCTCTTCTTGTAGAAGAATAATTATGCTAAACCTTGGGTTTCTTACTTGCTTTGCCCTGAAACCTGACTAAACCAAAATGAGTTGCACAACAAATTGTATTTACCCATTACCATATGCAATTCAACTTTTTTCCTTCATATTTCTTGTTGTACAACTAAACCTTACCATACCAAATAAACAATATGTAAGGTTACCAAACGTTTGGACATCTTTCTTTAGCTTTTATTGCTATCGATGCATGAGCGCTTTACATTAAGTCTTAAAACCACAAGATAAAATTGCCTAAATTGTGTTGCAGGTAAGTTCCAAATCTTGTATTTGTATACTACAAACACTTCTATATAACTAAATGTAAGAATTTAAGTTTCTCATAGATGTGTGTGCTCACAGAAGAACATTATGAATAAGGTGTACGGATGTCCATATATACATGATGGTTTGAACTATGAATAAGCATCCACAGTAAGGACAATTTTTCAATCTAGGCTGTTTTTTAATAACATTTTTAAATTTAGGCCACTTTCAAAACTATTTATAAATTTAGGCCACTTTCGGCCACGTCAGCGCCAGCTCATCACCTGACGTTACGCTTTTTTTATAAAAAAAAATACTATGGGACACACTTGGCAAATGCGCCCCATACAATTCCCCCTTTAAAAATGTATGGGACGCACTTTCCAAGTGCGTCCCATTGAAGTTATATGGGACGTACTTGTTAAGTGAACCCCATACAACTTTGTGTCTAAATTATATTGGGCGCAATTGTCAACTGTGCCCCTTACAGAATAAAATAAATTGTATGAAGCGCAGTTGGCAGTTGCACCCCAAAAAGAAACAGACCCGCGACTGGGCCTGTTAAATAAATCTCTCTCTAGCGAGATCGGTTTATTTTTCCACCGCTGCATTGCTCTCTCTCAGATGTCGCCCCAAAAATTCACCACCACCTTCGCCATTACCACAACCATCATCACTGTCACCGTCACCGACGTGCCACCATCACCACCACCACCACCGTCACCGTCACCGTCACCACTCTCCACTCCACGGGCCCCGACTCCCTCCTTGCCGCCTTCTCCAATCGACCCCCACGCCGAGGACGAAGACAGAGACAATCAGACCATCTTCAGCGGCAGCGGGAGCCCATTTTCATCGATCGCGATCTAGATCCAGGGATCTTCAGCGGGTTCCTCTCCCTCCTCCACTCGCCACCAATATTTGTATCTCTCTTCTCGTCGAGGTATAAGTTCCTCAATCTCCAGTAGGGATAGGTTAAATTTCGAATTTAATGATTTGTATAAAAATTTATAATGTTAGGGTTAATGTTTGAAATTGATTTTTAAAAAAAAAATTGTGAATAAATTGCTGGTGTTAGGGTTGTGTTAGGGTTAGGTTGTTTGTCGAGAAATCGCTAATGGTAGGGTCAGGTTTACATTTTGGGTTAGGGTTAGGGTGTTGGGGAGAAATCTCACCAAATCTTAAGTTTTTTTGCAAGTGGAGAAATGACGGGTAATTACATTCCTCAAATTTTCTTTTATTCTGGCTAATTATCTATCGAAGAAAATAAAAATCCTAAATATATGTGTAACAACTCCATTTTTAATGTATAAAGAATTGATTTAAATTCAATGTATACTTGGAGTATTTATTGTTGCTGATATCTCTTTAAGTATTTATTGTTGCCCAACAGTCAAAACGCCATAACTCATAAAATTTGAACTGAACGTAAAAAACTAAATATACCATAATTCACACCTCGCGATTCCCCGTTCCCCGACGCCCCGACTCGGCCCGAGTCGTCAACATAGTTGAGGAGCATCTTGACTTGGTCTTCCTCCCTGCACACACTAAATTCCTTGACCGATTACAGAAAGCCCAATAAATCTCTTTTACTCTAAAGTTTAATGATTTTTTAAAATATATTTTTACATTTTTTAATTGAAAACCCTAACCCTAGCCTAACCCTATATATACCCCCCATACCCTCTACCCTCTCATCCTAAAATCCTAAGTCTGCTCTCTCAAAATTCCAAGAGAACTTTGGTACGTTGGAAAACGAGCGAAAGGCGAAGCGCTGACGAAATCGACGGCGAAATTCCGGTGATCGTGCTAGGACCTCTCAACGACGATTCGACGCATCGGCAAACCCTCTACTTCCCCCTCGCTCTCTAGTGTTGTCCAAACCCGTAAGTCCCTCTTTTCTACCTTTCTTTTCTTTCATAAAAATACGACTTTACAAACCCGACGGAAATCGGAACAAACCGATTTCCGATTCGGTTTTCTATAAAATCTCACTTATCACCAATTCCATAATGCTTAAACATCTTCATGTTGACTATTAATCACTTAACAACTAATTTGAACAAGTTTTGTCACATGAAATGATAGCTTTTACAATATATCGTATTTTTCACTTAAATACCATAATGTTTAGTTTTCACATTTAACCCTTTAACATTGCTATACCTTAAAATAGTTCACGAGGTAATGACCTACCTCCACACACACTCATATGCAAACATAACACGCTACCTTGAAAACTTAGAATACGATAAAACAAGATTTTACAATTAAATACCATTTTCTTAATAAAACTTTTTCTAAAAGTTTTAGGTTGCTACACTTTTAAAATAAATATCTTTTAATAGGAAAATACGATAAGTTGTAGACATCGATCGTTTATCTAAACCTGACTTTGTGGTGTCTAGGCTAGACAAGTGAGCAAAGGTAACTTTAAAAGGCACGTCTCATGATTCGTGAGCGGATCCCTCCTTCCTCACTTGTACTTACCTGGCCACAATTGGCGGTGAAGAGGCGATTTGAGGCTTCTAACAACTTGTTGTTTAGATCATTTAAAATTGGTCTAGTTGAAATAAGAAACCCTAAAACCAAAAATACGGAAAATCGACTTTTGCAAATAAATACCCTTTTCTTTAATAAAACCATATTCTAAAGGTTTAGTATTTATAAATCTTTGCAAAGCGCCACTACAACCCACCTTTGGGGAACCCGTTAGGGATAGTACGGTTTATCGTGCACCCTCGGCTTAGTAGTGTGAGATTCAGACCTCCGCAAGGAGCATTCGGTCTCGAAAGGTTTAAAATACGATATCTTAAGAAAATGATATTTTTATATAAAATATTTATTGAAATTATTTTTGTATAAATATATGTATATTATCATTAAAAGATCTATTTTTTATAATATAAATATCCGACTTTTTCTAAAAATCACAAGACTAAATTTTACATTAAAATACCATGAATTTCAAATAAATCAATATTACAGATAAATACCTTTATTTATGTAATTAGGATATTTTCACTAGAAATATCACAAAATAAAATTACACTCATTATAAATATAAAGATGAATAATAAATACTTGGGATTTCTTGAAAACTATACAAAAGTATTTTTACATAAAACCCCCTCATGTTTTATAAATTACAATAAGGGTCTTAACAATTATAGAACTCCGACTTACATTTCTTTTGGTCTGACTCGGGTTTGAGTCTGATTATTTCTGACTTGAATATGATTCAAGTCAATCTACATTCTTTAATATTCCAACTCAATATGAACACATGAATCACAGAATCCAGTTAACAATCTATACAACTTGACTGAATCAAACCATGGATATACATCCATTATTCCGTTATTCCATTTACCTAATTATGCAGTTACAATCTGTTTATTGATATCATGGTTTTGGTCGGTCATCCAACTTACACAATACAATACAACAATACAATCAAAACACTACGGGGTTTAACGGGTAGATTGGTGCGGAAGGTGTTAGAAGTGGCACGAGACGGTAAGATTAAGACACCTAACATATATTCTGTTGCTATTGTACCGTGGCTTAACGGTTCCTTGTACATTCCGTTTGCCCTGGTCTCTAGCATACTGAGACCCCTCTCGTATACACTAGCATCCTTCCGTACCAAGCTCAAACAACAGCGTAAACACAATATTCTACAATATTACAATTTTAGAATATACCTCTTATTCTGTCTTTTCTAATTCTTCTTATCTTTGGGACTTACCGAGCGACCTGTTCGCTGACGACATTCTATTTCTTTCTTCTTTGAATGTCGTCAGGTGTTTTGGACCCGTCAGAGATCGAGCCACCGGTGAAGACTTGGATCAGTTCCACGAAGACCCTGAGCTCTAGGCATTGTACCTTGTTCTATTCAGTATTTTCATTTCCTGTTATGCCATTGTTTAGGCATCGCTTTTATTTCAGATGTATTTACTTTTCATGCATTGTATAAAAGAATGTTATTAATAAAGTTGCTGTTATTTTTATATCTCTTGTCTCTTGTGATTTACCTTTATATTTCTTAGATACGTTTAGCGTATTTACTTCACAGTAAGTACGTAGCGGACCTCGTCGCATCCCTTTGCCGTACACCGAGAAGCGGGGCGTGACAGGTTTTGTTGGTGGCCCATGCAGGTCAGAGCTGTATAGAATCATACTATGCAGTTCTGTTCTGCGTGATCAACCTAAGCAATATAACACAAGAACCAGCAACTAAAATATTCTTTACAATTCATGTTTCTTGAATCTTACAAATTTCTATTCCTTGAGTTTTATCATTTCATGTATTTGAATCTGTCCTAACCCAAATGTTTCTTCAAGGTTATGGATTTCCCGAACAACACCAGCACCAATGTCAACAACACACCTCCAGCACTACCTCTCACACCAGCTGTTCCTGCGCCACCCACCGAGCAAACAGTGCTACTTGAGGCGATCCACAGCCTTCTTAAGGGACAGCAACAACTCCTGAACCGTCCTGAGACCGACGCACCGGGAGTAAACCAATTCAGGGCTTTACATCCCAAGCAGTTCTCTGGAAAAGGAAGCCCTCTTGAAGAGGAAGAATGGGCACAAAGCATAGAAGACGATCTCGCAGCAGCTCAAGTGCCAAACATCGCTTGGGTCCGTATGGCGAAACTACAGCTCACGGACAATGCTCGCAACTGGTGGAAGGCGGAAGAAAGCCGTCTGGTACAGCCTATTGAATGGAAGACTTTTCACGAGAAGTTCGACGCGAAATACTTCCCTGTGACTGCCAAGTTTGCCATGGAGCAGCAGTTCATTCATCTACAACAGGGTTCGATGTGGGACAAATCAGTAGATGAATACGACGCTGAATTCACCATGCTAAGCCGGTAAGATATGTCACAACAGTTCAATTTTTAAATCCCACATACTGCACAGCTAACACAATCTTTAAACAGATTCGCGGCACACTTGATACCGACGGACGAGATCAAAGCCCGTCGCCTTCAACAAGGACTGGACATGGAGATTCAAGATGCTCTAGCCACGGGAAAATTTCTGACTCATGAGGATGCTCTGGAAGCTGCCCGCAGTTATGAGGCGGTGATAAAACAAGGGGCAGACCTCAGTCTGCAGGAGTCAAACGCCCTGCCAATCAAATGGCAGGTGGAGCCTCGTCCAGGCCACCTTTCGTGCCAAGGCGACCCGGAGTACCGAACCATCGTCCCGGCCCAGCCTTTTGCACCTACTGCAAGAGAACTGGACATATGATGAAAGACTGCCGTCGAGCCAACCGTCTTTTCTTAGTCTGCGGCTCAGCTACTCATGATATCGGGTCTTGTCCCCAAAGACAAAACCCAGTTGCTGCATCCAGGCCAGCAATTACCTATCCGCAGCGACCAGCTCATCAAGCACCTGCTCCAAGACCTGCACTACCTGCACCACCCAGAGGACCACAAGCTGCACCACCTCCTCGTCGGTTCCATCAAGCTCAAAGGAACGTTCCGAGGAATGCTCCTCAAGCCAGGAGGAATGTACCAAGGTACCAGGCTTTCACGATGCCCGTGGAAGAAGCTGAGGCCACTGGCCAAGTCATCACTGGTAAACTTTTCTTTTCAAACTTTGTTTTTCTATCCTGCTACTTAGCTACATATTTTCTATACCTAAAACATATCCCACATACCTTAGGTACAATCTTAGTATCCTCAATCCCTGCACTAGCACTGTTTGATACTGGAGCATCACACTGCTTTATGTCGTGACGGTTTGTTCGAACCCATGCGATTCCAGTCTCACCGCTTATATCCAGCTGGAATGTCAGTTCAGGAAATGGCGTTCTTAAGGCAACTATGGGATACAGCTTGTGTCCAGTCGTCGTCTGCAGCAGAGAGTTTTATGCTGACTTCAAAGTGCTGGACATACCGAACTTCGATGTGGTTCTAGGAATGGATTGGCTTGGAACCTTTTATGCTACCATCGATTGTCGTCAAAGGAGGGTAGTATTCGAGATTCCAGACCATCCGGTCTTCTATTTCAAAAGCGGAGACCGTACACTAGAGCCAAGTACCTACAAAGCGAAGCAAAGAGAAGCAGTAGTTGCAGCAGCTCAAGCGGAGGAAGAATCAAGACCAGATGTGGTTCGAGATTTCGACGATGTATTTCCTGATGATATATCAGGTTTGCCTCCCGATCGAGCTCTTGAATTTAGTATTGATTTAGTACCAGGAGCACAACCGGTGATCAAAGCACCCTATCGTTTAAGTCCGGAAGGTTTGAAGGAAGTCCGAACACAGTTGGACGAATTACTGGCGAAAGGATGGATTCGTCCCAGCACTTCAAGTTGGGGATCACCTGTACTACTTATGAAGAAGAAGGAAGGTTCATACAGAATGTGCATCGATTACAGAGCCTTGAACGAAGTCACTATAAAGAACAAGTATCCACTCCCGCGCATCGATGATCTATTCGATCAGCTAAGTGGATCTTGTGTTTTGTCTAAATTGGATCTTCGTTCAGGTTATCATCAAGTGAAGGTCAAGGAAGCTGATATTCACAAAATAGCTTTCAGAACTCGTTATGGACATTACGAATTTCTAGTGATGCCATTTGGAGCGACCAACGCACCCGCAATATTCATGAACCTAATGAATCAAGTTTTCCGGGAGTACTTAGACAGGTTTGTTGTCATCTTCATCGACGACATTCTGGTGTATTCTAAGAGTCGAAAAGAACATGCAGAGCACTTACGAATTGTCCTAGAAACTCTTCGACAACACCAGCTTTATGCCAAGTACAGCAAGTGCGAGTTTTGGTTAAAGCAAGTTGGTTTTCTTGGACATATCGTATCAGGAGAAGGAATCTCTGTGGATCCAGCGAAAGTTTCAGCAGTTAACGAATGGGCTACACCAAAGTCAGTGAAGGATATTCCAAGTTTCTTGGGTTTAGCTGGATATTACAGAAGGTTTATTGAAGGCTTTTCAAAGATAGCAACGCCCCTGACCAAGCTTACACGTAAAGATGAAGAATTTGTGTGGTCAGAAGCATGCGAACAAGCTTTCGTAGAACTCAAGTCAAGGTTGACATCAGCACCTATTCTCGTCATACCGGATCAATCTGGAGGATTCGAAGTGCATTGCGATGCATCCGGTAAGGGATTAGAATGTGTTATACATCAGCACGGTAAGGTTGTGGCTTATGCTTCAAGACAGCTGAAGATTCATAAGCGCAATTATCCGACGCATGATCTGGAGTTGGCAGCCGTCATCTTTGCTCTCAAGATTTGGTGTCATTATCTACTTGGTGAACGAGTGAACATCTACACAGATCATAAGAGCCTGAAGTACGTGTTTACTCAGAAGGAGTTGAATATGCGGCAGAGAAGATGGTTAGAACTCATGGCGGACTTTGACATCAACTTGCAATATCACCCAGGGAAGGTGAATGTAGTACCTGATGCTCTTAGTCGCTAACCATTATCGATGAATCTCACCGCTCAGTGGAAGCTTCAACAAGACTTGCATCAGATGGAGATTGAAGTAATCATGCCAGGTAATGCTTCAAGTTTGATGAATTTACAAGTTCAATCAACCATTGTCAATCAGATCAAAGAAGCTCAAACAAGTGATGCTAAGTTGCCAAAGATCAGAGAACAAGTGGAGAATGGACTCAGAAAAGACTTCATCATCCATAAGGACGAATCTTTGAGATGCGGTAGCAGATTGTGTGTACCAAAAGGTCCTGTTCGGAAAGAGTTAATGAAAGAAGCTCACAACTCTCCCTACTCAGTATACCCTGGAGGTACCAAAATGTACAAAGATCTACGTCAGAATTATCGGTGGCATGGAATGAAGCGTGAAGTAGCCAGAAGCGTCGCAAAATGCTTGGTATGTCAGCAAGTAAAGGCTGAACATCACAGGACTGCTGGATTACTTCAATCGTTACCAATCCCAGAATGGAAGTGGCAACACATCACGATGGATTTTGTGACTGCTCTTCCTCGCAGCACAAAGGGTAACGATGTTGTATGGGTCATTGTGGATCGACTAACAAAGTCGGCTCACTTCATCTCATTTCGAGTTGGCCAATCAACTGAGACACGAGCAAAGAAGTACATGGAGGTAATAATCTAAATAAGATTTAAACTCTTCATAATGTATTATCTCTGATACCCATGAACTCATACAGGAAATTGTGAGACTTCATGGAGTACCGGTCTGCATTGTCTCCGATCGTGACACCCGGTTCCGATCTCAATTTTGGCAGAGTCTGTAAGCAAGCTTGGGAACAAGTCTGAACTTCAGCACGACTTATCATCCACAAACAGATGGTCAGTCAGAACGAACTATTCAGATCTTGGAGGATATGCTCAGAGCGTGTATGCTAGACTTCAAAGGATCGTGGGAAGATCACCTATATCTTGTGGAGTTTTTGTACAACAACAGCTACCAAGCAAGCATAGGAATGGCACTTTTTGCAGCACTGTATGGAAGGAAGTGTCGATCGCCATTAAGTTGGGACGACATCGGAGATAGGGAACTTCTTGGACCAGAGATGATAGTAGCGATTTGTTAGTGTTTATGCCCTAGAAGGCCATTACTGTATCATACTAGTTTGTATATTACTTAATGGAAGCTTGGGATATTCACATGTATATAACAGTCTTGCTAAACATGGTAGTATGCTACTTGGTTTTTCTATCTTAATATGTGAGTGTACGTATTGATAGAGCTCTTAGGATCTTGCTTGACTACCAGCGTTGTGATGGCAGTCACACTAGTGGGGGCTGGGTAGTCTACAAGCACATCCTTATTCAGGTCCCTAGTCGTTGGATTATCGAGACAGAGCATCGGTACTCCGGAGTAGACTAGTGTGTACGCTTCTCATCCCAGTTGGGGAGATGGTCTATCCCACAGCCGTCAGTACGTCGTACTGGAGATAGTATACAGGTGCTCGTTGGG
Organism: Agapanthus africanus; assembly: GCA_030015575.1. Classification (NCBI taxonomy): domain Eukaryota; kingdom Viridiplantae; phylum Streptophyta; class Magnoliopsida; order Asparagales; family Amaryllidaceae; genus Agapanthus; species Agapanthus africanus. The sequence continues at coordinate 308,913,922 of CM057339.1, forward strand.
TTACGGGTACACCGGACAGGACTTACAGGGAACTGTTGGTTGGTTTTATACCAGTCGTCAGTGAACAGTTCCCAGGTGACATGAGTACAGCATAGTCCGCAGACTTGACACTGCTACTTTGCCTCGAGTGTGTCCCACTGTTCTTAGATTGCTACCCTACCATGGCTCAAAGGAGTCGTGCAAACAGGTAGCAGTTGGGTGCAGTCCCGAGCACTTGGAGGCAGTGGCGGTTAGACAGGATTCGTCCCTCCCGGTATTGGGAGTAGATATCGCGCTGTGTCAGAGAGCCATTACGCAAAGTCCCTGGCCAGGGCAAGCGAGATTTGCTGGTAGGTTCCAGTAGTTTCTCAGGGTGTAATGGGCTTCCCTCCGACACGACTTATACTGTTATTAGGGGACTGACGCTTGCCGCCCCCTAGGCAGGATATGCGATAGTCTTGGACGAACGGACCGGACTGTATGGAGATTGTCACATCAGACTCAGTAGGAGTTCGGATGGGTTTCCTCATCGGCCTTCTTATCGATAACTACCTGGGGACCGTTACGTACAGCTAGTGCCGCTTGCGGTCTGTGGTTAAACCCACTGCCAGCGTAGTAGTCGAGTCTCTAGAGTCCCACACAGAGAGTTTCCTATTCAAGGCGAAACGATATAGAGGTCGTATGGTTTTACGACAAGGGTTCGGACGCATACGTGCGTTTACGCGCATACGACTTTCGGACAGTTTTTACCAGTCGGCTTTGGTTTAAGCCAGTTACTGGTATCCGATTATTGGATTTTTACAGTCTAAAGTTTTTCCGTATTTTTGCGGATTGGAGGGGCGTTCTCGTAATTGTGCGAGAAGCTTCTAGAGTGGTGACTAAGGAGGTTTAGGTGTCATTTGCATTAAATGAGTTTAGTGAGTCATGAGGGTGATTCATGCATATCATTAATGCATGATAAATGCTTAATGAGTCATGATAATGAATCACCATTAGATATTTGTGAAGCATGCTTATTCATTATGTATTATTCTTTTCTTCATTAATAAGAATGCTTCATATTTATTATGATGACTTACTATTCTCATATGATAATAATTCTCACCTTCTCTCTCCTCAAGCTCTCTCTCTTCAAAAGACTAATCCTCCCCTCTCATGAGTTGAGTACAAGGGTTAGTAAGACTAAACAATCCATAACCATCACTCTATCTCAATCTATCTTCTTTGATTAGCAATCCAAGAAGGTTAGTTGCCTCAAGTTTAGAGGCTAAGCTTGGAGTTTTGCTCTCGGGTGGATCGTCTACTACTTCGAGAAGGCCGAGGAGAACAAGGAGTTCGTAAAGACGAAGGAGTTGGTTCATTAGGTATAATCCCTAAACACAGTAGTTAAGAAACTCTTTGTGTTTGGTTATTTATAGTTTAGCTTCGATTCAAGCGGTTAGTCGATGTTCGTTCACTAAACAAGTTCGTTTTTGAAAATTCCGCCTCCCCACAAGTATTGGGGTGTAGTACATCGACTTACAGTGGTATCAGAGCCTCGCTAAACAATAAATAACTTAATTGCAAATTTGTACGAATTTCGAACGGAAAAACGAAGCCGGAAAACCCTAAAAAACATCAGTTTCTGTCGATTTTAAAATGATGTCCTAAAATTTTTCAGGTAAGTGCAGAATGCTTGAAATGAACACAGAAGAACACCCAAGAAATTTGGGTTCCTGATTCGTCTACAGTGCCGCGGAACCGCGGCGGAACCCACCGATCCGCCGCGCTTCCGCCGCCGAGTTGACGAGTCAGGAACTCGTTTTTCTTGTATGGGTCCCCTGTGGTATTTAGGATTTTCTGGAATATTTAATATATGCTCAGGTTTCAGTTTTACAGAGCAGTTTTTGGAGCAATATTAATGGTGTTTAATCGATCGAAATTGTACAGTATTTGCATATTGGATTATATCTGTGATTGTTTAATGTGTTCGTAAACCTCCCCTAACTGCTAGTATGTCAGTTGGCAGGGGGTTGCACATTTCTGAAATGGTTTTATCTGTTTGTGCATATAAACTGTATTGGACTGTTGTGGTGTATAGCCGGGGTTTTGAAATGGGTTATTAGTTAATTCATTTGTTGTAAATGTAATTTGTTGTAATATTATTTTGCGGGGCACATCCAGGTTGCGGTTGTAGCCACCGTTGTATTATTTCATTTTACTGTTTTTGCTCCTAGGACAGATCCAAGGTGGGGTACACAAACTGCCGGGCGGGTAGTTTGCCGTACCCGTAGGGATCTTGGGTGGGGTAACGGCTATTCATCACAACTGTGTAATCTGTCTTTTCTTGCAGGCTCAAAAGAAATACAGATTGCTTGCAAATCCAATAAATTTTATCTGTGTTCTGGAATGTATATCATTGCGTCAGACGAATGTAAAATATCTATATATATTGTAGCTATTTTAGATGTCACTTATGTTTTACGCCCGCGCTAGCCCAGTCCCCGCTCTGTCGTTAGTTAAGTAACCTAACGGGTGATGACGGGACCCAGTGGCGAATGCAGGTGGCATAAGAGGACGTCATATTTTCGTTGTTTTCTGCAATGATAGGTTAATGATGGGACGCATTATCTATAATGCAAAGAAAAATAAACCAAAGTTTTAATCGTTGGAACAATTTAAAAGAAACCACTCGGTTAATTTTAAAAACAGATATTTTTAAATGCGGAGCTTTAACCACTCCTTTTAAAAGCTATCAGGTTCCTTCGGTTATATCAAGTTCACTACGTTCACGGTTTCGCCAAAACCATTCGTAGCCCTCCGTCATTTCATTTGGGTATTCAGTAGTATTCAAGCTATGCATTTTGGCCAAAGTCAAGGCATAGTGTTTGGTAGCTGCCGGGTTTTCATTTGTTGCATAAGATAGATGAGTTGGTTTGGGACAGTCGTATTACCATTTGACCAAAGTCAGGGGTATATGCGGATGGGTTCAAATTGACAAGATAATGACGGGTAGAACTTGACATGTGACTTATGACACTTTGACCAAAGCCAAGGTTATAAGAGCATGGGGCAAAAACATATATCGGGAATTTCTAAAGAAACTGAAATTTGCAAAGAGATGCATACCATTTGGAGTTTGATGAATGTTGGTAGCATTCCTACAGTATTATCAGACGATGATATTTGGATCCCGATCCTACTGTGAGTATATGCTACTTATCAGGATATTTCGTCACTTAACGATCAATGCTATAAACCTAGTAGGTGTCCAGAAAAGTGTCAGCGGGGTTACGCCCCCAGAGAAAAGAGGTTATTTAATTAAGGAACTTCGCGAAAGCGTTGGAAAACCTCCCTCGAAATATCGACACCAGCCTGGCTGAACGGTTAAGCAAGTATTGTACGGTGAGAATAGTCCTGGCTAATTCTTCTTTTATGGTTTGAGGAAGGATTCGAGAAACAGTGGGAGCCATCCAGTTTAGATAAACTAAAAACCACTCTAAACTTGCAAGAGCATCATGCTAAAGAGTTTTCTTCTCTCTCTCCTAATTGCAGCGACCCTGAAAATGACTGGACTTAAGTTACTTTTAGAGAAAAATATACTGACAGGGCCAAACTATAAAGATTGGCTGCGGAATGTCAAAATGGCTTTGACCTATGACAAACTGGGGTACATCCTCACCGCTACGGCACCTGCTGTCCCTGGTCCCAAATCCAGTAATGCGGATAAGGAAATCCGCAAAACCTGGGATTTAGATTGCGCGAAAGCCAAGTGCATCGTGCTTGCCTCGATGAACAATGAACATCAGAGGAGGCACGAGGATATGGACCTTGATGGCATATTTCTCCATACAAAGGAACTTTATGGAGAGCAATCTCGTATAGCAAGATACGAGACCTCAAAGAACTTGTTTCGAGCGAGGTTGGCTGTCGGGTCATCGGTAGGAGAACATGTCCTAAAGATGATCGGCTATATAGAAGAGCTCGCAGATCTTGGGACGACTTTGGATAATGAGCTCTATACAGACCTTATTCTCCAGTCCCTTCCTCACACCTACACCCAGTTTATCCTGAACTTCAACCTTCAAAGAAAAGAAGTTGAACTTCCGGAACTCCTGAACATGTTAAGGAGTGCAGAGGGCACCTTGAAGAATTCAAGGGAAACACCCGCTATGTTTGTTGGCGGTACATCTTCTTCCGGGTCCAAGGCTAAGGCCAAAGGAAGGAAGAAGAAGGCCGCACCTAGACCTAGAGGAGGTGTTAGTAAGGTGGGAGGGAAGGGAAAGAAAAAGTTTGCGGTACCGATAGTTGGCCAGGATGAGTGCTTCCATTGTCACAGGAAAGGGCACTGGAAGAAGGATTGCAAGGCGTGGAACGCCAAGAACCAGGAACCGAAGCAAGCTGTGGCTTCGACTTCAGGTGTGTTTGTAATTGAGAATTGTCTGTCGATCAACTCTACTTCCTGGGTATTGGATACCGGATCAGGATCTCATATTTGCAATTCATTGCAGGCACTGAGAAACCGTAGAGTGCTGAAGGAAGGTGATATGACCATAAAGGTTGCTAACGGAGCTAGCGTGGGAGCTGCGTCCGTCGGGGATTATCACCTAGGATTGACGAGTGGACACATTTTGGTTTTACATAACTGTTATTTTATACCAAGCTTAACGTGTAATATCATATCAGTTTCCTTGTTATCAAATAAAGGTTATGATTTCACGTTTGTAAGAGATGTTGTCAACATCCACCTTAATCATGGTTTGATTGGGTCAGGTACACTAAATAACGGAATATATGTTTTAAACCAGCTCCAAATTTTCAATGTCCAGAACACACTAAAAAGAAAGTCTTCAGATTTAAATAAAGCTTTCTTATGGCATTGTAGACTGGGTCACATCAATGAGAGAAGGTTGACTAAGTTGCATAGAGAAGGATATTTGGACTCGTTCGAATATCAATCTTATGACACTTGTCAATCTTGTCTCAAAGGAAAGATGACAAAGACTCCATTCACTGGACAGGGAGTAAGAGCGAGCGAGCTCTTAGGACTCATACACAGCGATGTATGTGGTCCAATGTCTACACATGCGAGAGGTGGTTTTTCCTATTTCATTACTTTCACGGATGATTACTCAAGATACGGATTCATTTATCTGATGAAACATAAATCCGAGGCTTTTGAGAAATTCCAAGAGTATAAGAATGAAGTAGAAAACCAAACCGGCAAAAGTATCAAGACACTTAGATCTGATCGAGGTGGTGAATACTTGAGTGCCGAGTTCCTAGGTTACCTAAAAGAGAAAGGAATTCTCTCTCAGCTTACTCCTCCGTACACTCCACAGCATAACGGTGTATCGGAGAGACGGAATCGAACCCTATTGGATATGGTACGATCCATGATGAGTAATGCTGAGTTACCGCGATCTTTCTGGGGTTATGCGCTAGAATCAGCGGCATATCTTCTGAACAGGGCTCCTACCAAGACTGTGCCTACCACTCCATATCAGATGTGGACTGGGAAGAAACCCCATCTTCAGCATATGAAGATTTGGGGATGTCCAGCTTTTGTTAAAAAGCAGCATGTGGACAAGCTCGAGGCACGATCAGTAAAATGTTTGTTTGTGGGATATCCAAAGAACTCCAAGGGATATTATTTCTATTACGCAGAGGAACAAAAGGTCTTTGTTTCTCGTAATGCCCATTTTCTGGAACATCTATTTTTAGAAAAGGAATCAAGTGGGAGCGAAATAGAACCGGAAGAAATTCCAGAACCACAAACCAATACTGAAAGTTTGGTAGAACCGGAAGTTCAGGAAGAACAGGACATTCCCGCACCCCTCCGCAGGAGTAGTAGGCCGTCTCATCCGCCTGAGAGATACTACGGTTTTCTCATAGACGGGGATAGAGAGGATTGCATCATAGAAGATGATGAACCTACTGACTTCCAGCAGGCCATCCAGAGCGGCGACTCGGTACGATGGCTAGATGCAATGCGGACCGAAATGGAGTCCATGTACACCAACAAAGTATAGACTTTGGACTTTGCTCCAGATGGGGTAAAACTCATAGGATGCAAATGGATCTTCAAGAAAAAGATTGGTGTAGATGGACAGGTGGAAACCTATAAGGCTAGACTTGTTGCAAAGGGTTTTCGTCAAAGACCTGGTTTGGACTATGACGAAACTTTTTCTCCAGTGGCTATGCTCAAATCCATTCGGGTCCTTCTTGCTATTGCTGCCTTCCATGATTATGAAATCTGGCAGATGGACGTAAAGACGGCTTTTCTAAATGGAAAATTAGAAGAGAGCGTCTATATGGATCAGCCAGAGGGTTTCAATCAGAGTGGGAGCAGCGGGAAAGTATGCAAGCTGCTTAAGTCCATTTATGGACTAAAGCAGGCATCGCGGAGTTGGAACATCTGTTTTGATGAGACAGTCAAAGAATATGACTTTATCAAAAATCCAGATGAACCGTGCATATATAGTAAAGTTGTAGCCAGAAGTGTTGTATTCCTCGTCTTGTACGTGGATGACATTCTATTGATAGGAAATGGCATTCCTATGCTACAATCTGTCAAAGGATTCTTGTCACACAGGTTCTCCATGAAAGACCTGGGTGATGCCTCTTACATTCTGGGGATCCGGATCTATCGTGATAGATCCAAGAGGATGTTGGGACTTTCGCAGTCCAGGTATATCGACACTGTACTGAAAAGATTCAGTATGGAAGATTCTAAGCGCGGTAATCTACCGGCTTGTCACGGAATCACCCTCTCCAAAGAGATGTCTCCCAAAACTGATTTGGAAAGGGAACGCATGTCAATTATACCCTACGCTTCTGCGGTAGGCTCTATAATGTATGCGATGTTGTGTACCAGACCAGATGTAGCTTACGCACTAAGCGTGGTGAGCCGGTATCAGTCAGACCCAGGGGAGAAACACTGGATAGCAGTAAAGAACATTCTCAAGTACCTGAGGAGGACTAAGGAGATGTTCTTGGTTTACGGCGGAAAAGACCTCAGGTTGGAGGCCTTTGCTGATTCCGGTTTCCAGAGTGATAAGGACGATTCCAAGTCCATGTCGGGTTATGTCTTTACCCTCAATGGAGGGGCGGTGTGCTGGAAGAGCTCCAAGCAGGACACCGTTGCTGACTCGACGATGGAAGCGGAGTATATAGCTGCTTGCGATGCCGCAAAAGAAGCAGTCTGGATGAAGAAGTTCCTAACAGAACTTCAGGTGGTTCCTACCATAGTTGATCCAATACCTCTGTATTGCGACAACAACGGAGCTATAGCTTTAGCGAAGGAACCAAGGTCCCATCAGAAGTCCAGACACATTTTGAGGCGGTATCACCTGATCAGGGAGATCATTGATCGTCAGGAGATCGAGGTTCGGAGAGTTTCTTCAGAAGAGAACATTGCTGATCCATTCACGAAAGCCCTACCTCAGACGTAGTTCGAGAGGCTACTCGAGATCATTGGTCTTCGATATGCCAGTACATGGCCCTAGTGCAAGTGGGAGATTGTTAGTGTTTATGCCCTAGAAGGCCATTACTGTATCATACTAGTTTGTATATTACTTAATGGAAGCTTGGGATATTCACATGTATATAACAATCTTGCTAAACATGGTAGTATGCTACTTGGTTTTTCTATCTTAATATATGAGTGTACGTATTGATAGAGCTCTTAGGATCTTGCTTGACTACCAGCGTTGTGATGGCAGTCACACTAGTGGGGGCTGGGTAGTCTACAAGCACATCCTTATTCAGGTCCCTAGTCGTTGGATTATCGAGACAGAGCATCGGTACTCCGGAGTAGACTAGTGTGTACGCTTCTCATCCCAGTTGGGGAGATGGTCTGTCCCACAGCCGTCAGTACGTCGTACTGGAGATAGTATACAGGTGCTCGTTGGGTTACGGGTACACCGGACAGGACTTACAGGGAACTGTTGGTTGGTTTTATACCAGTCGTCAGTGAACAGTTCCCAGGTGACATGAGTACAGCATAGTCCGCAGACTTGACACTGCTACTTCGTCTCGAGTGTGTCCCACTGTTCTTAGATTGCTACCCTACCACGGCTCAAAGGAGTCGTGCAAACAGGTAGCAGTTGGGTGCAGTCCCGAGCACTTGGAGGCAGTGGCGGTTAGACAGGATTCGTCCCTCCCGGTATTGGGAGTAGATATCGCGCTGTGTCAGAGAGCCATTACGCAAAGTCCCTGGCCAGGGCAAGCGAGATTTGCTGGTAGGTTCCAGTAGTTTCTCAGGGTGTAATGGGCTTCCCTCCGACACGACTTATACTGCTATTAGGGGACTGACGCTTGCCGCCCCCTAGGCAGGATATGCGATAGTCTTGGACGAACGGACCGGACTGTATGGAGATTGTCACATCAGACTCAGTAGGAGTTCGGATGGGTTTCCTCATCGGCCTTCTTATCGACAACTACCTGGGGACCGTTACGTACAGCTAGTGCCGCTTGCGGTCTGTGGTTAAACCCACTGCCAGCGTAGTAGTCGAGTCTCTAGAGTCCCACACAGAGAGTTTCCTATTCCAGGCGAAACGATATAGAGGTCGTATGGTTTTACGACAAGGGTTCGGACGCATACGTGCGTTTACGCGCGTACGACTTTCGGACAGTTTTTACCAGTCGGCTTTGGTTTAAGCCAGTTACTGGTATCCGATTATTGGATTTTTACAGTCTAAAGTTTTTCCGTATTTTTGCGGATTGGAGGGGCGTTCTCGTAATTGTGCGAGAAGCTTCTAGAAGTGGTGACTAAGGAGGTTTAGGTGTCATTTGCATTAAATGAGTTTAGTGAGTCATGAGGGTGATTCATGCATATCATTAATGCATGATAAATGCTTAATGAGTCATGACAATGAATCACCATTAGATATTTGTGAAACATGCTTATTCATTATGTATTATTCTTTTCTTCATTAATAAGAATGCTTCATATTTATTATGATGACTTACTATTCTCATATGATAATAATTCTCACCTTCTCTCTCCTCAAGCTCTCTCTCTTCAAAAGACTAATCCTCCCCTCTCATGAGTTGAGTACAAGGGTTAGTAAGACTAAAAAATCCATAACCATCACTCTATCTCAATCTATCTTCTTTGATTAGCAATCCAAGAAGGTTAGTTGCCTCAAGTTTAGAGGCTAAGCTTGGAGTTTTGCTCTCGGGTGGATCGTCTACTACTTCGAGAAGGCCGAGGAGAACAAGGAGTTCGTAAAGACGAAGGAGTTGGTTCATTAGGTATAATCCCTAAACACAGTAGTTAAGAAACGCTTTGTGTTTGGTTATTTATAGTTTAGCTTCGATTCAAGCGGTTAGTCGATGTTCGTTCACTAAACAAGTTCGTTTTTGAAAATTCCGCCTCCCCACAAGTATTGGGGTGTAGTACATCGACTTACACAATTGTTGATGTGGTTCGTACTATCAGGGAAAGAATGAGCATAGCCCAAGATCGACAGAAGCACTGGGCTGATGTAAAGAGACGACACTTGGAGTTCCAGCCAGGAGATCATGTGTTCTTGAAAATATCTCCGAACTGCGGAGTGATCCGATTTGGAAGACGGGGTAAGCTAAGTCCGAGATATATTGGACCGTTCGACATACTCGAACGAGTCGGCGAAGTGGCATACCGCTTAGTGCTTCTACCTTCATTGGAAGGAGTGCATAATGTGTTCCACATATCCCAACTCAGAAGGTATGTGAGTGACCCCAGCCATATTCTCGATCATTCCGAGCTCACTATACAGCTCGATTTGTCTTGTGAGCAACAACCTGTGGAGATCCTGGACAGGAAAGTGAGGACACTTCGGAACAAGGAAGTTAACTTGGTTCGAGTGATGTGGAGTAAAGACACTCCAGGAGAGTCCACTTGGGAAAGGGAGGATGAAATGCGTACTAGATATCCACACCTCTTTGTAAACTAGTCCTCAAATAAAAGTTGTAAATTTCGAGGACGAAATTTTCGTAAGGAGGGTAGACTATAACAACTCCATTTTTAATGTACAAAGAATTGATTTAAATTCAATGTATACTTGGAGTATTTATTGTTGCTGATATCTCTATAAGTATTTATTTCACTCCATAATTACAAGAAGGAGCTTGTAGCTCATTGGTAATACCTTGCACTGCTGAATTAAGCCACCAGAGTTCAAATCCCATACCCCACATTATTTTTGTATTTATTTTTTTAAAAATCCTTTAGAAGCCCAACAGTCAAAACGCCATAACTCATAAAACTTGAACTGAACGTAAAAAACTAAATATACCATAATTCACACCTCGAGATTCCCCGGCCCCCGACACCCCGACTCGGCCGAGTTGGCCTGCGGACCGGCCGACTCGGGCCGGTGCCGCCGGCCGGACTCGGGCGGACGGCCGAGTCGTCAACATAGTTGAGGAGCATCTTGACTTGGTCTTCCTCCCTACACACACTAAATTCCTTGTCCGGTTACAGAAAGCCCAATAAATCTCCTTTACTCCAAAGTTTAATGATTTTTAATGATTTTTTATATATCTTTACATTTTTTAATTGAAAACCCTAACCCTATCCTAACCCTATATATACCCCCCATACCTTCTACCCTATCATCCTAAATTCCTAAGTCCATTCTCTCAAAATTCCAAGAGAACTTTGGTATGTTGGAAAACGAGCGAAAGGCGAAGCGCTGACGAAATCGACTGCGGAATTCCGGTGATCGTGCTAGGACCTCTCAACGACGATTCGAAGCACCGGCAAACCCTCTACTTCCCCCTCGCTCTCTAGTGTTGTCCAAACCCGTAAGTCCCTCTTTTCTACCTTTCTTTTCTTTCATAAAAATACGACTTTACAAACCCGACGGAAATCGGAACAAACCGATTTCCGATTCGGTTTTCTATAAAATCTCACTTATCACCAATTCCATAATGCTTAAACATCTTCATGTTGATTATTAATCACTTAACAACTAATTTGAACAAGTTTTCTCACATGAAATGATAGCTTTTACAATATATCGTATTCTTTCACTTAAATACCATAATGTTTAGTTTTCACATTTAACCCTTTAACATTGCTATACCTTAAAGTAGTTCACGAGGTAATGACCTACCTCCACACACACTCATATGCAAACATAACACGCTCCTTAAAAACTTAGAATACGATAAAACAAGATTTTACAATTAAATACCATTTTCTTAATAAAACCTTTTCTAAAAGTTTTAGGTTGCTACACTTTTAAAACAAATATCTTTTAATAGGAAAATACGATAAGTTGTAGACATCGATCGTTTATCTAAAGCTGACTTTGTGGTGTCTAGGCTAGGCAAGTGAGCAAAGGTAACTTTAAAAGGCGCGTCTCACAATTCGTGAGCGGATCCCTCCTTCCTCACTTGTACTTACCTGGCCACAATTGGCGGTGAAGAGACGATTTGAGGCTTCTAACAACTTGTTGTTTAGATCATTTAAAATTGGTCTAGTTGAAATAAGAAACCCTAAAACCTAAAATACGGAAAATCGACTTTTGCAAATAAATACCTTTTTCTTTAATAAAACCGTATTCTAAAGGTTTAGTATTTATAAATCTTTGCAAAGCACCACTACAACCCACCTTTGGGGAACCCGTTAGGGATAGTACGGTTTATCGTGCACCCTCGGCTTAGTAGTGTGAGATTCAGACCTCCGCAAGGAGCATTCGGTCTCGAAACGTTTAAAATACGATATCTTAAGAAAATGATATTTTTATATAAAATATTTATTGAAATTATTTTTGTATAAATATATGTATATTATCATTAAAAGATCTATTTGTTATAATATAAATATCCCACTTTTTCTAAAAATCACAAGACTAAATTTTACATTAAAATACCATGAATTTCAAATAAATCAATATTACAGATAAATACTTTTATTTATGTAATTAGGATATTTTCACTAGAAATATCACAAAATAAAATTACACTCATTATAAATATAAAGATGAATAATAAATACTTGGGGGTATCTTGAAAACTATACAAAAGTATTTTTACATAAAACCCCCTCAAGTTTTATAAATTACAATAAGGGCCCTAACAATTATAGAACTTCGACTTACATTTCTTTTGGTCTGACTCGGGTTTGAGTCTGATTATTTCTGACTTGAATATGATTCAAGTCAATCTATATTCTTTAATATTCCAACTCAATATGAACACATGAATCCCAGAATCCAGTTAACAATCTATACAACTTGACTGTATCAAACCATGGATATACATCCATTATTACGTTATTCCATTTACCTGATTATGTAGTTACAATCTGTTTACTGATATCATAGTTTTGGTCGGTCTTCCAACTTACACAATACAATACTATACAACAATACAATCAAAACACTACGGGGTTTAAGGGGTAGATTGGTGCGGAAGATGTTAGAAGTGGCACGAGACGGTAAGATTAAGACACCTAACCTATATTCCGTTGTTGTTGTACCGTGGCTTAACGGTTCCTTGTACATTCCGTTTGCCCTGGTCTCTAGCATACTGAGACCCCTCTCGTATACACTGGCATTCTTCCGTACCAAGCTACAAACAACAGCGTAAACACAATATTCTACAATATTACAATTTTAGAATATACCTCTTATTCTGTCTTTTCTAATTCTTCTTATCTTTGGGACTTACCGAGCGATCTATTCGCTGACGACATTCTATTTCTTTCTTCTTTGAATGTCGTCAGGTGTTTTGGACCCGTCAGAGATCGAGCCCACTGATGAAGACTTGGATCAGTTCCACGATGACCCCGAGCTCTAGGCATTGTACCTTGTTCTGTTCAGTATTTTCATTTCCTGTTATGCCATTGTTTAGGCATCGCTTTTATTTCAGATGTATTTACTTTTCATGCATTGTACAAAAGAATGTTATTAATAAAGTTGCTGTTATTTTTATATCTCTTGTCTCTTGTGATTTACCTTTATATTGTTTAGATACGCTTAGCGTATTTACTTCACAGTAAATACGTAGCGGACCTCGTCGCGTCCCTTCGCCGTACACCGGGAAGCGGGGCGTGACAATATGGGAGGAAAAGGTAAGATCACGAAAATAAAAAAGTCTAGCACATCCAACGAGTTGAAGTAAGTAGCGTACAAAAGTACCAAAATCAATCCGCTAAAGTTCAATATTTTCTTAATATGAAAATGGCCGACGGAGCATGAATACACCGCCATTGAAGTATCCGATGACGAGGATCCACAAGTCATGCTTGGTTCGGGATTGAAAACGATCGAGCTGTTTATGAAGAAAGATATATTAATGTTCACTCAACTGCCCGAACCTTCTTCTAAAGTGCTGGGTCCTTCTTTTCAATCGTCCGAGCATGACCTGCAAGGAGAAATTCTCGCATGCTCAATATAAATGTTGATTCTACCGGTTTTATATCTCCTACCAATAATGACCAGTATAGATATCAAAATTATATACGTGAAGGCATATCAAGTGGAACAACAATGAATTAAGAGTTTATTAAGTATTAGCTTGTGTATCTTTATACCGCATGCACATTTAGCGGAACACGATTTATTTAGAGTGGATGTATGCTATACTTTATTCAGTACTAAAAATTTTGTGTGCAGTTCCTTTATACCGCCAGTCGATTTTAATTACATGCCAATACCAAGCTTTGGCTTCAATTTTCACCCCCAAAATACCGAGCACATAGTCATACAATATGGGATGTACAATTGCAGACGACAGGTCAGCATATCGTCAGTATATAACAGGAACATCAAGTACCATGCAAGTTCCAAATGTTGATTCTATACATGCAACCGATATACCTCTTATGAATCCAGCGATGTTAGAGCATAATGAAGATGATAGTGGTGGTGATGATGTTAGTGATGATGACGACTTTCAAGCACAAGATAGCATGCAAATTGCACATGTCCTTGATGATAAGAATGATACGCGGTGGATTAACAATTCATGTAATAATAATGACTTCGTTGCGTTTGAAGATTCACTTGCCGATAACATGACGGATGTTCACATGTTATCTACAGCTGTAATGGAGAATGTCAACTTTCGTGATGATAAGTTTTCGGCAGTATGTACTGACAGTGGGTTGAAGGTGGGTGATATATTTGAGAATAAGGAGAAGTTAATTCATGCGGTTAGTCAATTAAACGCGGAATATCTTTTAGACCAACCACGAGTAGTAAGACTAAATACACCGTCGTTTGTAAAACTGACGCGAACCGCCCTTGAAATCTTCATGCATAAATCTCGAAGAAATCACAGACATGATATTTTGAGATAACGAAGTATAGGGTGATCATACTTGTGTGAATTCTGTAATGAATTCAAATCATAAACATGCCACTTCTACATTTCTGTATACCAGGATCTTGCCTTTCGTGAAAGCAGATGGCGATATGACTCCTCGTACGATTCAAGTGCTTGTAAGAGAAACCTTATTCATCAATATAAATTATATGAAGGCATGGAATGCGTTTAACAAGGTATTGTCTAAAATCTACGGAGATTGAGAAGAGTATTATAATTTTCCATGATACCTTACCGCCATCGGATCAACTAATTTCGGGACCGTCTTTCACATTACCAACGAACCACTATCAGAAAAGTTAGGATATTTTACTAGTGCATTTTAAGCATTTGGACCGACAATTGAATGTTTTGTTCATTGCCGCCCAGTTCTTAGTATCGATAGGACATTTTTATTCGGCAGATACAAAGGGACTTTACTCATTACTACCGGTGCTAATGCAAATGATGGTCTTTATGCTTTGGCATATGTTGTAGTTGATAGTGAAACCACAGCCAATTAGAAATGGTTCATTGTTTGCATTCATAAATACATTCCATCTGTGTGGGGAAGGTGCATTACTTTCATATCTGACCAGATGAAAGTGATTCCGACTGCACTAAGAAAGTCGTGGTCAGAATCTCATAGTCATCGTTATTGTATGCAATAAATTAGATCAAACTTCGCAACTGCCGGATTTCGTGACAAAACCTTACAGAAATTGTTCTCTCAAATTGAATGTGCACCAGATGACTTGACATATATCGCACCGAGAGCGATACTTAAAAGTATATTTCTAAGAGTTGATACTTGGATTAAAAATAGTCTTAAAAATGAGGAAGTCAGATGGGCTCTTTCAAAAGATGGTGGTAAACGATTTTGTATAATGATTACGAATGCTTCAGAAAGGTTTAACGGGGTTTTAAAAGGATCTCGATCTTTACCTATTCAGGGCTTAGTAGCACAGACTTTTTACCGTGCGAACAAATACTTCTTTACACGACGTGAGAGACAAACATGGCCGACGACGTTATGTCTTAATTTCGAACAGTTAATAACAAACAGGGCTACCGATGCTACGTTAGTTTGGATCGTGAGATTCAGCCAGTCTGAATGGCAGATGACTGACAAAAGTGGAAAACAATACATGTAGTCATTAATGATAGGAACTATAGTTGTACGTGCAATATCCCCAAGTTGCAAAAGTTTTCGTGTTCACATGTAATTTCAGCATGTACACGAGCAGTGGGTGGGGGAAACATAGCACATCACGATCTTGCTTCAAAGTGGTATTCTGTCTCCAAATACAAAGCTGCTTATGCTCCGTTGTTCCATCCTGTACCTGATAGCCGATATTAGGAGTACACCGGTTCATCGATATATCCACCTACCAATAGAAGACAAGCAGGACGACCACGTTCCACTCGTTTCAAAGTTATTATGGATGAATCACGAAGGACGTAGGCAAAATAGATACAGCAACTGCAATGCTTATGGTCATAACAAGTCACGATGCAAAAATATTCCAGCACCACGTCATCCTTGATAGTCACATTATATACTTTGATATACATACAAACATACACATAAAAATAGACAGACATATGCGCGCGTACGTGCACACACATAAATACATGCAAACGTACTTATCCTTTGATATACATGCTCATTTTTTCAAAGTACATATAATACGAATTTCTCATTATGCAGAAATACTTATGGATCCTGGTCCTGTGGATACGAGTGTTCTGTACTTGCAGGCTGAGCATAGATCAGCCAACATCGCATTAGTACAGGTAAAAAATTGTAATATTTATATCAAATTTCATATGTTATTTATATGCTGCTGATACAAGTCCTCTTATTTTAATTGTCAGAGCCATCAGGCGATTCAGGGCGTTGACCACTCACGCCAGAGCAACAGGATCCCATGCCAAGATCCCCGTGTCCAAGTGTAGCGGCAACGGGTAGGCTTTCATCTCCTATCCAGATTGGAATATATGCATCTAGATAAACACTTGATTATGGCGTTGGTAGATAGATGGAGACCGAAGACGCCCACATTTCATTTCAAAGTGGATGAGATGACTATCACCCTGCAGGATGTCGATGTGCTTCTTGGTCTCGATATAGATAGACATGTGGTTGCAGTGAGCTTCGGTCACGATTGGGCAAATTTGTGACACCGCTTGTTGGGTAAGACTCCGCATGAGAAGAAAATCAACATCATTAAGTTGAGTTGACTGCAGAAGGCGTTTACTGATGAGCTTCCAATAGATGTTATGCCTATGGAGGTTGAGCAGCATACATGCGCCTATATTCTGCATCAGATAGGAGTTCGCTTATTCCCAGAGAGAACTAAAAGCAAAGTTAGTCTTAAGTGGCTGACACAGTTGGAGGATCTCTATGAGGGTGCCACTCTATCGTGTTGATTCCTCTATAACGAACAGAGCATGGTGGTATTGATGGAGCACTCAAGTATTGGGAACTGTTTGACGCTTCTTCAAGCATAAATATTTAATTAAAAATTACTCTTATTTTGCTGAATTAAATTGATATTCATTGTAATTCATATTTTATTTCAGTTATGATCATAGATATATCTCTTTGTTGGTCATCCGACCATTAGAACCCAGTTTGCTCTTCATGGTTAAAGGCCATATGGATGCATGTAAGTAATTCAACCTATGTGCATATTTAAACTTTCAAGTTTTTTTAAATATTAACTTGCTGTTGTATGCAGGTGGAACATGGACAGGTCATAGGATGTGACACCGAATCATGCTTTAATTTTCTACCACAACGAGTTCGACGTAATGGATGAGACGTCTATTACGTGGACACCGTACACACATGAGCTGTTAGCCACTCTACCTCCGTTGTGCATTCTAGGAGCCCACTTTTGGCTTGTAAGGACACCGATCATATGAAATGAGATTATTGAGATGTACTTGCTATACCATGTCTTTCGCCAGTTCGGCATGAGACAACAAATACTAGACGCGGTGGAGCAGACACCGCGTGAAGGTGGAATGCTAATTGGAGAAGCTTGGCTCGCGGAATATCGAATTTGGGTGTATCGCTGGTACAATCGGGGAAACAACATCCAGGTTGAGAGGATGCCAGTTATACAGATAGAAGAATACCTTATGTGGTATTGGATTATTACCCGTAGATTCATCATCACGGCCGCCCCTCCGCCAATCACATATACACCTCGAGCACTGATAGAGAAAGATTTGGTAACTTTATATCAAATCTTATAAAACTATAATCTTATTTTTACAAAATTTATTATCTTATTTATCATCAATATAGGTGCAAACCATGTACGAGTTGGAGGAAATCGCTGATGAGGGGATTCGTGGCACTAGGGAGCCAAAGAGTGCATGTATGGACATCAAGTCCCTCATCAAGCATGTGTTCGCGAAGCACAGATTCACACGTCTACCTACCATGCGCGCACGACTCATCATATTCACATAGAAGACGTGGACAGGCATAAACAGAATCATCTCAGCCACCACCGTCTCAGCATCCCGAGTACATGCATGGACCATCTCAGCCAGAACCGTCTCAGTGACTTGACGCCGACAAAGCCGAACCATCACAACCTCCGTTTCGTGTGAAAAAGAAGACACCAAACGAATTGAGGTGACTCGTTAGATTTTAGTGTAATGACTTGTTATATGTAATTTTATATCGTATTGTGTTGTATTTATGATGTGTGTGTGTGTGTTTGATTGTAATGTGATATTGCTTGATATATATGTGGATTGTGATGTGATTTAACTTTATATATGTTTGATGTGATATTTATGATATATGTGTGTTTATATGCATTTTTTGTATCAGTTTTGATATATACACGAATTGTCTTAGTATCAGTTTTGATATTTGATATAACACATACCGGTTTTGATATATATGTGTTGCAGAGAGCTCACATGAAGCAATGAGCTTTCTGTCTTAAGTTGTAAGGGACGCACTTGTCAAGTGCGCCCCTTACAACTTTCACTGAGAGCTCACTGCTTCCTGTGAGCTCTCTGCACCAGTGAGCTCACTGGAAGCAGTGAGCTCTCTGTCTAAGTTGTATGGGACGCACTTGCTAAGTGCGCCCTCATACAATTCATAGAGAAACCCCTTTGAAAATGTATGAGACGCACTTGCCTAGTGCGTCCCATACATTTTCAAAGGGGGAATTGTATGGGGCGCCAAGTGCGCCCCCTAGAAAAAATTTTAAAAAAAATTGCAGCGCCAGGCGCTGAGCTAGCGCAAACGTGTCTGAAAGTGGCCTAAATTTAGCAAGTGCGCCCTCATACAATTCATAGAGAAACCCCTTTGAGAATGTATGGGGCGCACTTGCGCCCTATACAACTTCAATGGAGCGCCTCGGTGTTGTTGAATGGGGCGCACTTGCCTAGTGCGTCCCATACATTTTCAAAGGAGGAATTGTATGGGGCGCCAAGTGCGCCCTCTAGAAAAAAATTTAAAATAAGTGCAGCGCCAAGCGCTGAGCTAGTGCAAACGTGGCCGAAAGTGGCCTAAATTTGTAAATATTTTTTAAAATGGCTTCAATTCAAAAATATTATTAAAAAATTGCCCAAATTGAAAAATTGCCCTCCACGGTAAGATACTTGGCATGCCAGAATTAGTACTTGCAGAAGGAAAAGTATATGCTTACATAGAGAAAGCTGATAAAAGAACAATATCCTGCCCAAAAGAAATTCTTAACACTAGACAGATTCCAACCACCGTTATAAGATATAATTATAGGCTACAGTCATCAAACATCATCTCTACTTACCCTAATATGGCCTTCTTGGTCAACCATTAATTTAGTTCATCCCCAATGTCATAGCATGCCCATCATCATCTTTCTAATGTGCATGCATTATGTGCTTTTGTAGGAATGCTTCTTGCATATATTTATGCCTGTATTAAACATAAAAGGAAACCATGGATAAAGAGAATTTTGTTCCTAGAATCTAAGGACTCAACAGAATGCGCAGCGTTCATATATTTCGAAATTGGGTGAAGCAAGCCAAATCTGCATGTTAATACATGTAAGCATATAAAAACAGCCTTTTTTTTCTGTATAAGATAGTCATAAAGGTCTCAGGTGCACAATGACCAAGTGTATTCTTATAACTTGTTACTGTTTTAATTATAGAAAATGAGATTTCCGTATACTGATAAAACATAATTAAATATATCTTTCTTTTAGTTTAATCAAATTAGGCTTACATACATGTTTAATAATTTTTATATTTTCTGAATAATTTTGGGTGTCTTCAAATTAGATGGATTTGATAGAGATCGAAAAGTTTTGTATTGAATGAACTGGATTTGGTCCATGAAAAAGAAGGACAAAAAGATTTGAAAACTTACAGAAAGAAAATAGAGAAGTGGGGAGAAGGGGGAAAAGAAGGGAAGCTAGAGTTTGGTAGTTCTGATTTCTAATTTTGTTCCATCCAAATAGATGGGATAATTTTTAAGGATGGAACATTTTTTCCTTGCATGTTGTATGTGAAATGAAAAACATCTAGGAGACCGACTAAAATAGTCCTAGAGGGGGATGAATAAGACTATAAAAATAATATGCCCAAATTAAAAATTTATACTACACTTGCTAATTAAAACACAATTACAAAGCTTAAACTAAAGATATACAAGTGATAATGCTAAGCACAACTACAACTGTGATACATAAACAACAAGCAAGCACAAAGATATAGCAATGAGCATAAAAAGCTAAGGAACAACAAGCATGCAAATTCTATCTATGAATATAAAGCAAGTGTAAAAGAGAGATAGAAAATGCAAACGCAAACACAAAGGTTTATAGTGGTTCGACGTCCCGATAACCTCTCGGTCCCTAGTCTACTTTCTTTAATCCCTTGAGCCTGTTCCTTTTAATTCCACACGTCTCCGATGAGACTACATATTGTTCGACACACAAGCAATACTTCTCTTTACAAGCTCTTGCATTTCTTCCTTACAAAGTCACTCTTACACTCAAGAATTCTCACACAAAGAAAGAAATATAATTCTCACTCTTCTCTCTTATAAAGATACTCTTGCACTTAAGAGTTCTCATACAAAGAAAAGAAGAGGGTTACAATGAAACACAATACTCTCCAGGAGTTTCTCTCAGGCTCAAACTAATACTCTTGAAGTATAGATAATCAAATAGAAGCTCTTAATCTATTTTTTTTGTGTGTGTGAGAGATGATAGAAATACAAATAAGAGTTTTGCTCTCACAAGATGTGGGATGATTGTTCGCACCTGTTTAAGTGCGCATCCAAATCAAGTGCGCACTCGAGGGAAGAATAAATCTAAATGCATGTGCGCGTGTGAAGGTTAATGCATGACACGTGTGCAGCATACACATGCATCATTAACATTCCCACTTAGCAGGAATTCCTAAGTGCGAAGTGCACGTGCGCATACGCTTGCCATATGCACGTGCAAAGCATGTGCGCACATGCAAGGTGCACATATGTTTAAACAAGCAGTCAGTGGAAGGACATTTGTTGGAGGTGAAATATTCATTAGACAACAATAAAAATACGCGTTTAAATAAACATTTTATTCCACGAAAAAAGACCACCAAACAAGGGATCTGGGCTATAGGAATTAGTGAAACAATATACAAAATTCTCTAACTCTCTCTCAGTCCTCTCTACCATGTCAAAACGACGATTCTTGTGAAAAGCTGCTCTCCATCTATCAGCACCGTACTCATCGACAAAAGAAGACATGACAGCCTGCCGAGCCCGTATCTGATTCAACATGTAGATGGAGCGGTCCCTTAAAGGTTTCATGGTCAAACCTACCTCCTGAAAGTAGTCGACCTTGTCTTCCGCCGCGTCGAGTATCGCTAAACTCATCTCCGCCAGGTGAGGAGGAACATCGTCGAGAGCGGCGAGAAAGATCATGTGAAATCATATAGAGCCGGCGGAAAGAGGAGATCCTTTGCGGGCCATAAGTTCGTACATCACTATATCACACTGAGCATCTGTGAGACAAGGTTCACTAACCGTGCAGCAAAACAGAGAATGATTTCTTCAATGGGTACCCTCCCACGGCTATCGAAGAGTATGTGGGCGATTGCAAGACATGTTCCTTTCTATGTGGATATGAAGGAGAAGAGGACGCTTCCCTAATTTATAAGGAGAAGTGTTCAAGTCTTAGCACTGAAAATGTTGCATGTCATTAAAATGGGAACAATTCCCAAGCCTTGACCAAAGAAAGTGCTGAAAAAGATATTGACAACCCTGAAAATTAGAGGTCATTGGTTCATGCATCATATAAAGCAAGTGCAAAAGAAAGATAGAAAATGCAAACACAAAGGTTTATAGTGGTTCGACACCCCTATAATGTCTCGGTCCCTAGTCCACTTTCTTTAGGCCCTTGTCACGCCCCGCTTCCCAGTAGACGGAAACAATAACGTGACAAGCCCACGGCATATTTATCCAGAGAAGTCATTCCCTAAATAAATATACTAAATGTATTGAAACAACAATACACAATGCAAGAATAAATGGAGACTGTAAAATTTTTCAACAAATATCTTTATTTACATTCAACTTCAAATATTTACAAGTACATGAGTTTCAACTAGAAAGTAAAAACAATAAAGGAAAATGCCTAAATATGTGGTATACATAAGCTGAATAAAAAGTAAAACTAAGCTAATCCTAAGGAGCAATCCGGTTGTAGTCTTCCTCTGTGGCCCCCACAATTTGGAGGCATATGCTATTTGGATTTATCCGTCCACCTCTCCGAAAATACCAAGTTGATTTATGGCACCATATATCGGAGGTTTGGACGAATGCGACCGTTGTAGCAGACTTCGTCAGATTCTCCCTCGTTTTATGAAGGGTTTTGATTGTGGGGGCATTCTTCCCTGCATGCGCAAGCCCCTACAGTTAATTACGTTACCGCATTGCGGTAACTACTTTCTCCTGCTCCGGCAGTTCACTTCGTGTCGTGTGTATTTTTTTTTTGGTTTTGGTTGCCCGTGGATTGTATATGGAGACTAATTTATGTAGTCGTCCGTAGGGCGTGGATTACTCCAAATCCGTATATTTTTAGATTTGGGCTTGGTTTTATTTAAGGAATGTTAATCTAGTTTGAGATTAAGATCGACTTAAATATATGTGAGCATTTGGGGCTCAATTTGTTTTTGAATAA
This sequence comes from Agapanthus africanus, assembly GCA_030015575.1. NCBI lineage: Eukaryota > Viridiplantae > Streptophyta > Magnoliopsida > Asparagales > Amaryllidaceae > Agapanthus > Agapanthus africanus. The sequence goes on from CM057339.1 coordinate 308,936,385, forward strand.
GGATACGTTAGTCCAATTTGATACTAAGATCAACTTAGCAAGATTTTGAGGATTATTTTTATTTCAGATCCAATAACAGAGCATTTGGGCTCGGCTGCAGGAAAGACTTCAGAGACCCAGCCAATTTGGGGGCTTGGTCTGTTTAGTCTTTTATTTTATTTTAAAAGTGTCAGGCACTTATTTGGGCTCTGTTTGTTCAGCCCTTTCCTTTCATGCCGAAGTGCTAAGCACTTATTTGACCTATGACGCTCACATATATGACATGTGAAGCATTCAGTCATGGGCGCCGCCCAATGAGCGCTGAGCACTCAGCCCTTTTTTGCTATTTGTGGAGTGCTATGCACTTTTGTTCAGTGCCCACGTGATGAGCACGTGCGGCGCCGGCCTTTTGTTTTAGGCGTCCGCGTGTCTTTCATGTGAGGCACCGGGCTCTGTTATAAGGGGCGTCCACGTGGGAACCATGTGAGGCGCTAGTCTTTTTCCTTTTATCAATTTTAGAGATTAAATCTCTGTTAATATTTTCAGAGAGGTTAAACCTCTATCAATGGTGCTTTGACCATTAATGCTCGCTAAAATCACTATATTTGAGGATTTTAGGTTGAGCTTTTAAAGAACTAAGTTCTCGGTTTAAAGGAACTAAGTTCCTGGAGTACTATGGACTCCATATTCTTCATGTCCAACCTTGTTCTTCCCTGAAATTTTGATTCTTAAGAACAAAATCTTCCCGATGAGAATTAAATTCTCAACTTGTGAGATACTTGTCTTGTGGATCTCAGATCCAGAGAAAGAACAAAGTTCTTTGAGAAGGGTTAAACCCTTAGATATGTTAGGTAAAGGAGATGTTTATGATCTCTTCTTTTTTTTTCTTTACCTTGGGTTTTTAGGAGGAGGAAAGTCTTCTCCTTTCTCGACAATTGAATTCTCTGTTGTTTTTGAAGCTTTCTGTGGTCTCTGTATGTCTCTCCCTCTCTGTGCATCTTTCTATATGTCCTTCTTGAGACTTAAAGTCTCAGGTCCTTTATATAGATAAGGAAAATTATTGATTAGTTTTGAGAAAATCTCTCATTGAGAGATTCCAATTGATTTAATTGGTCTCAAAATCAATCTAGGGAATTTTACCCACCATTGGATCTTTGATCCAAGAACTTCTGTTTTTTACAGAATATGATTTTTGATTTTTAACGAGATCGGGGAAATATTTTCCCTATGCAGAGTTTATTCTGTAAGATGGTGGTTTTTTAATCTGTAGGGTTGCTTAGCACGACAGCAAGGATTCGGGAGGCATCATCCATGCCGTTTTCAAAAATTTGCCGCACTAAAGAACCTAACCTAGAATCTTAACTAGAGAATTAGATGAAACAAGCATGTAAACAACTTTACATTTAAGTGAGCATGGAATACAACCTTTGTAGACCGGTCCTTCACTTCAATAGCTCCGTGTAGTAGTCCCTTCGCTCCATGTAGTGATCTTCCGGACTCTAGAATGGCTCTATAAGATGAAAGGAACAAGCTTGCACGAAGTCTTCAAGGCCGAAGATGATCTACATCGAGGAGACACCAACCCAAGCTACCTCTTCACTAATTAGGGATTAGTGAAACTAACACCCTGAACTAAATGGCTAGTCTAGTTGAGGATGATGAAGTAGGAATTTTGCTCACTTTAGAAATATTTTTTCTCACTAATTTTCCCCACCTCCTCAAAAGCTAGAAAACTCTCTCTTGTTGATGAAGAAGATGAAGCCAATAATGTTAATGGAAACCATAAGTGAGAAAATATCTCATATAACTCATGTAGAGACTTTACCATGGTTTAAGATAATGGTTGGATTAATAAATATCTCACATAAAACAAAATTAGTGGACTAAGTCAATGGTTCTACAAGCTTCTACCAAGCTCCAACCATGTGACTAATTTCCAACTAATTTTGATTTACTTTAAATAATAAAACCCACAATTATCATAAGCATGGTGTGAATCTCATACACCCATGTAGCATGTAGTAACAAGCATGGCACAATAATATATATCACATATATATTAAATGTGCTTTAGTGAGAAAAAGAAATGCTCAAGTGAGCTAATATTAGTTAATGTAAATTAATATATCAAATATATGATTATACATTAAATTATTAAATAAACACTTGATTTAATAATCCGGCTATATCATATATAACCGACTAATATTAATTGTATCAATTTATCGAATCAACACTTGATTCGATAACCCGACTATATCATATATAACCGACCAATACGAATATCGCGAGAATATAATACGGTATCACATACTTGTATTAATCTCGGTCCCGCACATATCATATATATGCTCCTACTTCGTTTTGCCTGAGCCAGGAAACCTCTGTGTGGGACTCTAAAGACTCGTCAATACGCCGGCAGTAGGTGATAATCATATCAGTCACCTACAAGCCATCAGCGGTATTAGCTGGATGTAACGGCTACTCGGGTATTGAGCGATCAGAAGATCAACAAGTAAGCTTGTATAAACTCCCGCAAATCCTGTCAGTAACACTACCGTACAGCCCGGTCTCTTCGTCTGATATGTCGCATCTAGTCTATGGGTGGTAAACGTCAGACCCCAGTAACCGATAAGTCGTGCCTATGTGAGACTCATAACGGGTCGAGAAACTACTGAAAACACTTACCAGTAAATCTCCGTATCAGCCCTGGCCAGGGACTTCCTGTTATGGCCATCAAGCACAGTGCAACATCAACCCCCAATACCGGGAGAGACGAATCCCCTCCTATCGCTCATTGCCTCCATGTGACTCGGGGCTGTACCCAAAAACCACCGTTTTGCACATTCTCTTGAACGTGGTAAGGTGGAAATCAAAGCACGGTAGGAATCACGCAAGACTCTATGACGATCTCGGGTCTACAGACGAACCTGTACTAGTGTTACCAGAGAACTGCTATTTAACGATATGTATAATACCAACTAGGAGTTCTCGGCGAGTCCTATTTAGTATACCCAGTTTCCACTGAGCACCCGTATACTATCTTTGATGTCAAACACCAATGGATGTGGGATCATCCATCGCCCATCATATGGGTCAAGAAGTGTATACGCTAGTCTACTCTGGAATATCGATGCCCTGTCTCGACACACCTCGACTAAGAACAATTAAAGTATAACATTTCAGAAAATAAAATATTATTTTGGAAATTTAAATAAATAAAATAATTAATTTCATAAATATTATAAAAAAATATGAGAATTTGTTTTGATGAAAGGGTATGATTATATACCGATAGGTTGGAAAATATTGGAAAATTAAAATGAATATTGATTTTGAAAGAATGTTATATGATTTAGACATTTTATAAATTTTATACAATTAATTATATACAAGTTTATGTCTAAGCTTAATCAATATCTACTAATTATGCATTAAGCTTAGTTAGGCATATAACATGCACCATGTCATGTTTCAAAACACATTTTTCATTCCATGAACCATGGCATCTTTTTATATATATATATATATATATATATATATATATATATATATATATATATATATGGGTTTTGGTTTTAATTGTAAGAGGAAAAAGAAAAGAAAATAGAATTTGAAGTGTGCGATATTTATGCATGGGAACAAAGGGGTATGGACATGGCATGAGAGAGGGAAAGTGTCACGCCCCGCTTCCCAGAGTACACTAAGATCGGCACGTAACAGAGCCAACCATGCTACCTGTGGCTAGGAAACATCCCTCCACAGTCATATTATGACTGTCTATAGATATCAAGAACGGTAGAAATAAAACAAACTATCTAGTACATGTCCATGAGCCAGAATAAACGAGTCAAGAAATAATATGCGGAAGCAATAAATCCAACAAACAATAACAATCTGGAAGGTACGTCCCAATACGGGCTCACATCAGGAAATAAAAAAATGTTGAAAGGAAACTAAACTAGAATACTAACAGGTCCTCACTGCTCTGCCTGTCGGCTGAAGTACTCCTGCTCGGCCTGTGACAAGGGTAGCGGATCTGGGCCATGCAAAACCCAGACGTCAGCGCGTCACAATATCAACAATAATATTGTCATGCCCCGCTTCCCAAAGTACGCTAAAGTGGGCACGTGACATAGCCAACCATGCTACCTGTGGATAGGAAAAATCCTTCCACAGTCACATTACGGCTGTGGAGATATCAAGAACAGGAAAGTAAACTAACTACCTAGTACATGTCCATAAGCCAGAGTAAAAGAGTCAAGAGATAACAATATGCGGAAGCTAAAAGATACAATAAATGAAACACCTGGAGTGAAACTACTTACCGACAGGAACCTCACCGCTCGTCTAACAGTGGCAAAACTCCTAATCAGTCTGCAGCAAGGTAGAAGAATCTGGGCCATGCAAAGCCCAGACGTCAGCGCGTCAAGTCATCAAGCAATATAATATGAACAATGTAACAGGCAATGCAAAAATAAACCTGAATAAAACAATAATGTGAAACAAGCAGTGCAGGGTAGTGTGCAGTGGGTAACTAAACTGTTCTCAGGTTTTCTAGTCTAAAGTCTTTGAAATCAATTGATGAATCGTCGATGTAACTCAATAGTATCCCGTACATACCCGGGACCACGACCACAATATTCTCGGCTGCAGCCGAGACATGCCGCTAGGCACAAAACAGGAATGTGTACACTCGATAGTATCCCGTACATACCCGGGACCACGGCCACAATATTCTCGGCCGAAACCGAGACATGCCGCTAGGCACAAAACAAGAATGTGTACACCCAGAACAGGTAGTGAACTGTAGAGTTACAAGTCAGGTTTCACCTTTGATTTCCCCATACCCCCAAGTTATGTGTGTAGGTCAAGTCAGGTATTCCGAAATCAAGAAACTAATGCCAACACAGGATTAGGTAAACAGGTTTGTCTGGATAGATAACAGGAACGGTCCATGAGGACTACATGTCAGATTTGTTGGCATTAGACACAGGATCAGGTAACGGGTCAGGTCATGGTACATCAGGTCAAGTCAACAGTAAACGGTACCATGTCAGGTGTATCAATATATACCATGTGTAACAAAGTCAAGTCGAGGTGTAACAATATCGTGGATGTGCTCACAAACAGATATATAATCGAACAGGGTATTTAACAACATGGAAATAAGCAATGAGTTAAACAACAATAAGCAGTTTCATTCAACCACAAGAGTGCAGTAATACAGTGCAGCCGTTTTATTATATTAACAGGTTTTGAGCACCCTTAGCGGTGCAATAGTTTAAATGATGATGCAATACAGTTATATCAAGCCTTTGAATACGAATGTCTGAATATACTAGAACTACATGGGTAAGGGCTATCATCTATTAAACAGTAAAATGTGATTAATAAGTAAACTTAGTTATTAGTTTAAATTGGCAAACTGTAAATTTTATGTTAACTGTAAAATGATATATGTCATATTACAACCAAATGAGAAACGACTATACCAAGTTAAGTTTTGCAGGTTTAATGAGTCAAAACATATATAAATGTATAGTATAGCATGTAGCAAGTGATACTTGCCTCGACGGGTCGCGAACCGGGAAAAACGGAACGTAACGTCGGCGGGGAAACACGCGACGGACGCACGGTTCACGGATTGAACCCAAACAACGAACCAAGGGACCTCACGGGTCAGAGCACTCCGCTGGATCGTCGGGACGCGTCACCGGCACGGCCGGACTCCGGCGAACAGTGACAACAACAACCAGAAAATTAGTGCACGGCCAAGGGATGAACCGGAGGGAAAATGGAAGGAGGAAGGGGAGAGAAGGCTTACTGGTGTTGCAGAGGATGTGACAGCGATGAGGTCGACGGCGGTGGGGCGCCGGCGAGGAGGTTGCAGCGGTAAGGGTTAGGGCTCGGGTATGGAAGTTCGGTGAAAGGGAAAGAAAGCGGAGAGGGATAGGAGGTGGTCGGGGCTAGAGTGCGCAGGTGATGAGGAGGTGCTGAAGGTGGCGCGGGTGGTGACGACGAAGGCCGCCGGCGATCAGGCGACTGCAGCGAACTCTGCAGGGGTTGCGGCTGCACCGGGTGCACGGGGGAGAAGGAAGAAGATGTTGAGGTTGGGAAGAGGAGGCGGAGGCGAGGGCGACGGTGGCGTTGGCGCCGGCGTCGGGGCTGCGGCGGCGACGGTGAAGGCAGCTAGGGTTAAGTTGCGCTGGGTTTCTGGGATCGCGTCGCTACAGTTCTCGTGAAGAAAAGTGAAGGGGGGAAATATATATATAGTGGAGAGAGAGAGAGAGAGAGTTAGAGAGAGAGAGAGAGATAGAGAAAGAGATACAAGGGAGAGATAGTAAATGGAGGGGCCCACGGATTGAGCTTTCCCTGATTGGCCAGGGGAAATGATTCGTGGGTTAAAAGAATTTTTTTAAAGATTTAAAAGATTTTATAAACAGTAAGAATATATTATAAACGAAATTTTATATGGTTTCGAATATTTTATTAATTTGGGATTTTGGCGCTAAATGAAACATTTCCAAATCGCGCCCGGGTTGGGTCCAAAAATTTGAAATTTAAATAATAGGATTTTAAGTGGGTTCCAAATTTTAAAATGAAATATTTTATGATTAAAAAGCATACCCCCAAGTCGGACACCTGTATGCGCGCGTAGCCGTCCAAACTCGCCCGTTTGACCGAACGGGACGAGAACTCGATGCACGGACGCTACCACGTGGATAGGGATGTCGAGTAGGCCAAGATGGATATTTTTAATTTTATTTTAGGTGCTAAAATTTGTTATGTGCAGAAATGACTTAGCCCGATAAAATTTCACGGCAAGTGTCAAACAGGCAAGCTAAATGAAATGAGTAATATCTAATGCTCAACCAGTAACAGAAAATGGTAGTATTGGGCTCGGGTGTTACATTATACCCAACTACAAAAAGAATTTCGTCCTCGAAATTCCAAGAATACAAGATAGAAATTACAGGAAAAGGTGAGGAAACTTCTGCCGGATCTCATCTTCTCGTTCCCAAGTGGACTCTCCATGCGATCGATTTCCCCAAGAGATAAGCACAAGGGGGATAATCTTGTTCTTAAGAACCTTTTCCCTTCGATCCACGATTTCAACCGGTCGCTCCTCAAAAGTCAGATCTTCCCGTACTGTTAACTCCGAATGATCCAAGACGTGTGTTTCATCTCGAACATACCTTCGTAGTTGAGATACGTGAAACACATCGTGCACACCTGCCAAGGACTGCAGTAACGCCAAACGGTACGCTACCTCTCCAACACGCTCCAAGATCTCAAAGGGTCCAAAGAATCGAGGACTAAGCTTTCCTCGACTCCCAAAACGAATCACCCCTCTAGTCGGCGATATCTTCAAGAATACCATATCACCCACGGCGAACTCTAGAGGTCTTCTTGACGTGTCAGCCCAACTCTTCTGTCGGTCTTGTGCTGCCTTCATATGATTTCTGATTGTGTTAACCTTCTCAACTGTTTGCACTACCAAATCTGGTCCCAACAATCTTCGTTCACCGACATCATCCCAACATACAGGTGAGCGGCACTTACGACCATACAAAGCTTCAAACGGAGCCATCTGGATAGTTGCTTGAAAACTGTTGTTGTAAGAAAACTCCACCAAGTGTAGATGATCCTTCCACGAACCCTTGAAGTCCAACATGCATGCTCTCAACCTGTCTTCAAGAGTTTTGATCGTTCTCTCTGACTGACCATCAGTTTGAGGATGATAAGCTGTGCTAAACTTCAATCGAGTCCCCAAACTTTCCTGTAAACCCCTCCAGAAGTGTGATAAGAACCGAGTGTCCCGATCGGACACGATGCTCACCGGTACTCCATGCAATCTTACAATCTCCTGCATGTACTGCTCTGCCAAAGTCTCCGTTGATTGACCAACCCAGAAAGGAATAAAGTGAGCTGCCTTGGTCAACCGGTCAACAATCACCCATACTGCATTATTGCCCTTTGGACTCCGCGGTAAAGCCGTCACGAAATCCATGGTTATATGTTCCCACTTCCACTGAGGAATCGGAAGTGGTTGCAATAAACCAGCAACCCTTTGGTGTTCAGCCTTAACTTGCTGACACACCAAGCACTTAGCCACAAAGCGAGCAATCTCCCATTTCATGCCTTCCCACCAGAAATGCTGTCGAATATCTCGGTACATCTTCGTGCCTCCTGGATGTACAGAGTAAGCTGAACTGTGTGCCTCCTTCATGAGCTCTTCACGAACATCTCCCTTTGGCACACACAAACGGCGACCATACCTCAACGAACCATCTTCGTGGACCAGTAAATCTGTTCGTAGTCCGGCTTCAACCTGCTCTCGAAACTTTTGCAGTCTAGGATCCTGCGATTGTGCTGCTTTAATTTTCTCAATTAAAGACGACTGTACTTGCAACTACATCAACTGTCCCGTAGAACGCGGTAGCACAACCTCCAAGTCAAATCTTCGAAAATCTGCAATGATCTCCTTCTGCGTAGTTAATACCTGAATTGCTGGTAACCGACTAAGCGCATCCGGCACAACATTGACCTTCCCCGGATGGTACTTAAGATCAAGATCGTAGTCAGCCATCAGCTCCAACCATCTACGCTGCCTCATATTCAACTCCTTCTGAGTGAACACATACTTCAAACTCTTATGATCTGTAAAGACTTCGACTCTCTCACCCAAAAGGTAGTGTCTCCAAGTCTTCAAAGCGAAGATCACAGCCGCAAGCTCCAAGTCATGAGTTGGATAATTCTTCTCATGGGTCTTCAGTTGTCTTGATGCGTATGCTATCACCTTCCCATGCTGCATCAAAACACATCCCAATCCTTTCCCAGATGCGTCGCTGTGAATCACCAATCCTCCGGAATTGTCTGGCACGGTCAAAATAGGGGCGGTTATCAACTTCTGCTTCAACGTCTCAAAAGCTAACGCACATTTATTCGTCCATACAAAAGGTACCTCCTTGCGCGTAAGCTTGGTCAACGGCTCTGCCAAACGAGCGAAGTTCTCCACAAATCTCCTGTAGTATCCGGCTAATCCAAGGAAACTTCTTATCTCAGCTACATTCTTTGGAATAGACCGATCTCGAACTGCTGCAATCTTTTCTGGATCGACGGCGATTCCATCGCCCGACACAACATGCCCCAGAAACTTCACTTCCTCCAGCCAAAATTCGCACTTACTCATCTTCGCATACAATTTCTCCTGTCTCAACGTCTGTAGTGCGATCTTCAAGTTCTCCGTATGCTCCTCAAAGCTCTTCGAGTAAACCAGAATATCGTCAATGAAGACCACGATAAACTGGTCCAAGAACGGTGAAAAGATTCGGTTCATCAAGTCCATGAATACTGCCGGCGCATTCGTCACTCCGAAGGGCATCACTAAGTACTCGTAATGTCCATACCGAGTTCGGAACGCCGTCTTGCAAATATCTTCTGCTTTCACTCGGGCCTGATGATATCCGGATCGCAAATCCAGCTTTGAGAATACCCTCGGGCCACTAAGCTGCTCAAAAAGTTCTCCAATGCGAGGGATCGGGTACTTGTTCTTAATAGTCACCCGGTTTAATTCTCAATAGTCGATGCACATCCTTCTCGTGCCATCCTTCTTCTTTACTAGAAGAACTGGAGCTCCCCAAGGTGAGTTACTGCTTCGAATCCAACCCTTCTCAAGCAATTCAGCAACCTGTTTCTTAACTTCTTCCAATTCCACTGGCGCCATTGGATAATACGCTTTAGATACTGGCGCTGCACCAGGAATAAGGTCAATCGCGAACTCCACGTCTCGCTTCGGCGGTAAACCCGATATATCTTCAAACACGTCCATAGAATCACGAACAATAGTCGGCTCTTTACTTTCATCACTTCCATTGATGCAAGAATATTGTTTGTCGGCCTAGACCTAAACTCGACTAGCCCGACCGAACTGCTTCCTTAACGCACTGCTGTCTGCTGCAAACTCCCTTTCATCCCAGATAAACTCTGCTGCTCTTGGCTGCTGCAAGTATTTGTGAGAAAGTGGTCAAACCCAGGGAGACAATCTGCCTCTGGATGTCCACGTCCAGTCTGCGCATGAACCTCCGTGCCCTGTCTGCATCGTTGGCAACTAAAGGTCCAGCGAAACTATTGAGTCTCGTCCATTCTGCTACATACACATCTACGGATGCTCCCTTCTGCTTTAGTCCGATGAAATTCTCTTCCATTTCCTCCCGTGCAGTCCGCGGGAAGAACTTCTCCAGGAAACTCTTAGAAAAAATCCGCCCACTTGATCGGCTTGGGCAAGCGGGTCTCCTCAACAAGCCACCATTCTCAGGCGTAGTCCACTAGCTGAATGCGTACCACAACAACCTTTTTGTCATCTGGAATCTGTGCCGCAAAAAGCAAGTTCTCTGTGTCAACTAGCCACTGCTCGGCTGGCAACGGCTCCTCCAAACCAGTGAATGTAGACAGACCCAAACGTCTGAAATCTGCTACGGTCCCTACTCGGTCAACTGGTTTAGCTCCAACGTTGTTTACAGACTGCTGAACGATCTGCAAACCTTCCTGAAACGAATCTGCTTGCTGCTGGATCAGCTCAGTCTGTCTCTTTTGATTCTCCAGCATTCCTCTTATCACTCCAATCATGGCGGCTTCGTCCACACGTCTCTGGTACGTCTTCAAATTCTTACCTGCCATAATCCTTAACTCAAAACACCCAATATTAGCATGATGATAGATTCTGAATATGGATCAAGGCTAGAACTCCAAGATACTTAAATAGAGTACCGCATTGTAACTGCCGCGGTATCATAGCCACAATTACTTAACTCCACCCAAGTCGCCTAAGTCCTAGAGATAACAAGAAAATCAGGTTTTTCGAGTCGACATGCAAAGTAAGTTTGCACGTTGTAAAAGATATAATCAGGAAGAATGTGATTCAAGAATGGTAACCGGCAAGGTGGCAGGACATGTTTCCTAAACACGGGTATTCTGATTCGTGTATTGGGTACAATACCCAACTACAAAAGAATCAACCCAACTAACCTATGGCTCTGATACCAAAAGAACCATGTCACGCCCCGCTTCCCAAAGTACGCTAAAGTGGGCACGTGACATAGCCAACCATGCTACCTGTGGATAGGAAAAATCCTTCCACAGTCACATTACGGCTATGGAGATATCAAGAACAGGAAAGTAAACTAACTACCTAGTACATGTCCATAAGCCAGAGTAAAAGAGTCAAGAGATAACAATATGCGAAAGCTAAAAGATACAATAAATGAAACACCTGGAGTGAAACTACGTACCGACAGGAACCTCACCGCTCGTCTAACAGCGGCAAAACTCCTAATCAGTCTGCAGCAAGGTAGAAGAATATGGGCCATGCAAAGCCCAGACGTCAGCGCGTCAAGTCATCAAGCAATATAATATGAACAATGTAACAGGCAATGCAAAAATAAACCTGAATAAAGCAATAATGTGAAACAAGCAGTGCAGGGTAGTGTGCAGTGGGTAACTAAACTGTTCTATCAGGTTTTCTAGTCTAAAGTCTTTGAAATCAATTGATGAATCGTCGATGTAACTCAATAGTATCCCGTACATACCCGGGACCACGGCCACAATATTCTCGGCTGCAGCCGAGACATGCCGCTAGGCACAAAACAGGAATGTGTACACTCGATAGTATCCCGTACATACCCGGGACCACGGCCACAATATTCTCGGCCGAAACCGAGACATGCCGCTAGGCACAAAACAAGAATGTGTACACCCAGAACAGGTAGTGAACTGTCGAGTTACAAGTCAGGTTTCACCTTTGATTTCCCCATACCCCCAAGTTATGTGTGTAGGTCAAGTCAGGTATTCCAAAATCAAGAAACTAATGCCAACACAGGATCAGGTAAACAGGTTTGTCTGGATAGACAACAGGAACGGTCCATGAGGACTACATGTCAGATTTGTTGGCATTAGACACAGGATCAGGTAACGGGTCAGGTCATGGTACATCAGGTCAAGTCAACAGTAAACGGTACCATGTCAGGTGTATCAATATATACCATGTGTAACAAAGTCAAGTCGAGGTGTAACAATATCGTGGATGTGCTCACAGACAGATATATAATCGAACAGGGTATTTAACAACATGGAAATAAGCAATGAGTTAAACAACAATAAGCAGTTTCATTCAACCACAAGAGTGCAGTAATACAGTGCAGCCGTTTTATTATATTAACAGGTTTTGAGCACCCTTAGCGGTGCAATAGTTTAAATGATGATGCAATACAGTTATATCAAGCCTTTGAATACGAATGTATGAATATACTAGAACTACATGGGTAAGGGCTATCATCTATTAAACAGTAAAATGCGATTAACAGGTAAACTTAGTTATTAGTTTAAATTGGCAAACTGTAAATTTTATGTTAACTGTAAAATGATATATGTCATATTGCAACCAAATGAGAAACGACTATACCAAGTTAAGTTTTGCAGGTTTAATGAGTCAAAACATATATAAATGTATAGTATAGCATGTAGCAAGTGATACTTGCCTCGACGGGTCGCGAACCGGGAAAAACGGAACGTAACGTCGGCGGGGAAACACGCGATGGACGCACGGTTCACGGATTGAACCCAAACAACGAACCAAGGGACCTCACGGGTCAGAGCACTCCGCTGGATCGTCGGGACGCGTCACCGGCACGGCCGGACTCCGGCGAACAGTGACAACAACAACCAGAAAATTAGTGCACGGCCAAGGGATGAACCAGAGGGAAAATGGAAGGAGGAAGGGGATAGAAGGCTTACTGGTGTTGCAGAGGGTGTGACAGCGATGAGGTCGACGGCGGTGGGGCGCCGGCGAGGAGGTTGCAGCGGTGAGGGTTAGGGCTCGGGTATGGAAGTTCGGTGAAAGGGAAAGAAAGCGGAGAGGGAGAGGAGGTGGTCGGGGCTGGAGTGCGCAGGTGATGAGGAGGTGCTAAAGGTGGCGCGGGTGGCGACGACGAAGGCCGCCGGCGATCAGGCGACTGCAGCGAACTCTGCAGGGGTTGCGGCTGCACCGGGCCCATGGGGGAGAAGGAAGAAGATGTTGAGGTTGGGAAGAGGAGGCGGAGGCGAGGGCGACGGTGGCGTTGGCGCCGGCGTCGGGGCTGCGGCGGCGACGGTGAAGGCGGCTAGGGTTAGGTTGCGCTGGGTTTCTGGGATCTCGTCGCTACAGTTCTCGTGAAGAAAAGTGAAGGGGGGAAATATATATATAGTGGAGAGAGAGAGAGTTAGAGAGAGAGAGAGAGAGAGAGAGAGAAAGAGATACGAGGGAGAGAGAGTAAATGGAGGGGCCCACGGATTAAGCTTTCCCTGATTGGCCAGGGGAAATGATTCGTGGGTTAAAAGAATTTTTTTAAAGATTTAAAGGATTTTGTAAACAGTAAGAATATATTATAAACAAAATTTTATATGGTTTCGAATATTTTATTAATTTGGGATTTTGGCGCTAAATGAAACATTTCCAAATCGCGCCCGGGTTGGGTCCAAAAATTTGAAATTTAAATAATAGGATTTTAAGTGGGTTCCAAATTTTAAAATGAAATGTTTTATGATTAAAAAGCATACCCCCAAGTCGGACACCTGTACGCGCGCGTAGCCGTCCAAACTCGCCCGTTTCACCGAACGGGACGAGAACTCGATGCACGGACGCTACCACGCGGCTAGGGGTGTCGAGTAGGCCAAGATGGATATTTTTAATTTTATTTTAGGTGCTAAAATTTGTTATGTGCAGAAATGACTTAGCCCGATAAAATTTCACGGCAAGTGTTAAACAGGCAAGCTAAATGAAATGAGTAATATCTAATGCTCAACCAGTAACAGAAAATGGTAGTATTGGGCTCGGGTGTTACAAATATAATCAGGGGTAACAGGATATGCAGGCATGAATTATAAAATAGTAACGTGAATGTAATAAGTGAGCAGGGATAAAGAATAGTGAAGTGTAACAGTATATGTGAAGTGCAGCGATAAAACTAAACTGTGCTACTGGGTTAACTACTCTTAAGTTTGTGAAATCAATTTAATGAATCATCGATATAACTCAATAGTATCTCGTGCATGCCCGGGACCACGATCAAGACTCTCGGGCTGAATCTGAGACGTGCCGCTATTCAGTAAACAGGTAACATGTACAGACGAATGATGTCAGCAGCAGCATCCCGGGGCTGGCTTAGCCCGTAAAACTGATCGGTATAAGCATCGAACTGTCGAGTTATAAGTTAGGTTTCATCATTGATTTCCCCATACCCCCAAGTTATGTGTTCAAGTCAGGTATTGACAAATCTGGAGCTAATGCCAACACAAGATCAAGCAGGTACATGTTTGTCTATACAGACAACAGGATATGTCCATACAGACAACAGGATATGTCCATCGGGACAACATGTCAGGATTGTCGGCATTAGAAATAGGATCAGGTATCAAGTCAAGTAATGATATATCAGGTCATGTCAGGTAGTGCACATGTATCAAGTGGGTGCCCAACAGTAAAATGTAGCAGTATTGAATCAGGGTAGAATACGAATGTACGATAAAAGCATGGGTGCACAAATATCTACCAGGGGTTACACCATGACTAAGAAGGATGCACAATATCAAGCATGGGGTACTAATGTATTAATAATATGAGTTAGTGTAATATGGGGTGCAACTAGTTATGCAGAATTAATGATATGGATATACAAATAAATATGGATGCATAAATAACTATCAGGGGTTACAACTACAGCTTCATGACTATGTAGGATGCACATTATCTATCATGGGGTGTTAATATAACAGTAATATGGAATAACGTGTTATGGTATTCAACTAGATATGTAATTAATGGTATGGATGCACAAATATCGATTGGGGTTACATTTACAGCTTCAAGACTAAGTGGGATGCACATTATTAAACATAGGATGTTAATATGACAATAATATGTAGTGATGTGATCTGTAGATACAGTTACATGTATATTAAATGATATGGATGCATACGGGTATCCGAAAACGGTAAAACTTTAATATGGATGTATAATATGATAAACGGGTAACATTTTACTCATATGGATCCATAATAATATACCTAGCATGTAGCAAGATGAATTAGCATGCGACTAGATATGTAAATAGTGATATAGATGCACACGGATGTCCGAAGACAGTAAAATAGTAAAATGGTAATGTGGGATGCATAATTAAACAATGAGTAATGTTATTATTCACATGTGTGCAATATATTGTAGTATAGCATGTAGCAAGATTAACTTGCCTCGGTTGGATCACATGATGGATGCGTACGGCATGTTCGACGTCGGGTAAAATATGCAATGCACACGCGGCACGGGACGGGTCCAGGCAAGGCAAGAAAGTATTCACGCTGGCTGGGGATGCCTATGGGGTTACACGGATCGTCGACAGCGGCACGGCTCCGGCGATCACCGGGATCGAGAAATCAAGAAAGAGAAGAAAGAAGAAGAAGAAGAAGAAGAAGAGAGGAAAAGAGAGCTGTTCTGGGTTTGGGACAGAGGAGGTGGAGGCTAGGGAACAGACGACGACGACGGTCCGTCGACGTCAAGGTTCAGGCGATGGTTTTTGGCAAGGGCAGTGGGGTTTCTTAGGTTCTAGGGTTTCTTGAAGTTGGGGCCGTGGGTTGATGGTGGTGGTGGTGTCAGGAGGTCGGGAGAGAGGGAGGTGAGGAGAAGGAGGAGGTGACGACGAGGTCTCCGGCGATGAGGGGTGCCAGCGTCCGGGTGTGCAGGGATCTTGTCGGGTTGTGCAGGGGATGAAGCTCGGGTAGGGTTTTGGAGAAGAAGAGAGGAGAGGTGAGTCGGAGAAGATGAGGATGACGACGGGGTTGAGGAGATGATGAGAGGAAGGCGAGAGGCTAGGGTTAGGGTTCGTCGTGGGGATCTCGGTTGTTGGGCTGGTGGGTTTCGAGGTTAGGAAAAGAGAACACGGCGCCGAGATGAAGGGAGAGGGAGAGGTTATGTTGAAGGAGGAGGGGAGGAGGAGAGGAGCGAGTTCGAGAAGATGATGAGGTGAGGCGACGAGGTTTTGGGTTCTGGGGATTTCTCGCTCTCGTGGGTTTTTTTTAAAGCAATGAGGAAGAAAGGAAATGAAGAGGGAGGTGACCGTAGTGGGAGGGGGTGACCAGAACCAAGAAACGCACAGTAAGTGCGAGAGGGGAGAGAGAGGGGGAGAGAGAGAGAAAGGGAGAGAGAAAGGGATAAAGAGAGAGATAAAAAGAAAGAGAGAGAGGGAGAAAAAGAAAGAGAGGGAGAAAAAGAGAGTGTCAGTGAGAGAGAGAGATTGTTAATAGTTAGGATTTTATTTTTTTTAGAAATCTTTTCGTTATTTAAATTTTAATTTGTTATTAATATTTAAAATATTATATTAATAAAATTTGATATTCTGGTAAATACAAACATAGTCCAAAACACGCCCGAGTCAGGTCTAAAAATTCAGTTTTAAAATATGAAAAATATACATGTCGACCAAAACTAAAATTGGTTATCCGGGTAAAGAAAATGCATACCCCTAAAAAACGGATGCACGCACGTGCGCGTAGCCATCCAAACAAGTCTATTTCATCGAACGGGACGAGAACAAGATGTGCGGATGCTACCACAGGGTCAGGGTATCATGTAGGCCATGCAATGTATTTTTAAAGTATTTTATTAGACTTTATTTGTTATACTAAAAATGCACATGCCAGATAAATGCCAGTATGTAGTATATATAAATAAAAGTGCACGAGTCCACGTAATAAGTCAGGATAAATCATAAACATGAATCAAGACTGGTTTCAAGTATGCGGGTCGGGTCGGATGCAAATACAGATGTCAAAACACTATTTGCACCCCAAAACACTGTAAATCAGGAAAATACCATAAATAAAGAAATACTCAAACTAGAACTGGTATAAATGAACTAAGGTGTTACAGAAAGAGAGAGAGAGAGAGGGGGGTTCATTTTCTAACCATGGCTTATTATTCTTCTTCTTCATCCTCTCCATTCTCCTTCTCCTCCTCCTTCAAACTCACTCCACCTCCACTACCACCCATGACCACCCCTAAAACCACCAGTAAACACCTTAACCTTTTCACAAAATTTATGCACAAGCTCACTACAAGCATGATGGTGGGAGAAAGTTAAGATTTTGAGCACTAGGGGCAACTCAAGAAAATTCTTGAGTTGCCAAATGAGGTATTTCTTTCACCATTAGTTAGTGATTGAGTTTTTTAGCTTCTATTTTAGTTTGGAATTGATTAAGTAAGGTTTAGTGATCTTGGAAAATTCCAAGATGAGAATTTGAGGATTTCAATGAGTTGTAATAGTGCTATTGAGTGTAATTGGTGACTACAACCCCCATTAGTGTTAAAAACCTAGATCAAACCAGTGACTAAACCCTAAAACTTGAGTTAGATATTTCAAATGTCGGTTTTGTGAATATTTTGTGGACTACAGGAAATCTGCAGTGATCTGAGACCTTTACAAGAAAAACAAGCAACACTATTAACCTAGATAGGATCCTAGGAGACCACCACCAAAATACGAAATTGTTTCACCGTAGAAAAACCGGCGACATCGGATATATATGCAATCTCACCGGGCCAAATGTGGGGTTTGGTGTAGGGGTTTTGGCAGTAGCTCACCTCCTTGATGATCTATCCCCTGTATTGTTTGTTTAACCTCTTTTTATCTGAGTCAAAATCCGGAGCTAGATTTCTGAGTGGCTGTTTTGAGTTTCGTGGTTTTCAATAACTTGGTTTTGGTATTTGAACCGTGGATTCGATCGTTGGATGTTTGTACGTCAATGACGAGGGTTTTATAATTGTTCTTGCACGTGTAGACCATAGGTTTTAACCTATGTGGGTTTCGTGTGCCGTTTTAGTTTCCGTATGCGATTCTTGTTTGCGATGCTATGTGTTTATATGTAGGGACCTTCATGTGGATTTTGGACAACAAGGGAGAGTGTGGCGTTATCGACTTCGGCAAGCGAGGATCAAGGTGAGTAGATGTATATCTACGGGGGAGTCAGGTGGATAGCGTATAGCACCCCCGCAAAAGTAGAATAGGGTTATTACCGTATTATTATTTTTATGGGTTCTGGATGTGACATTGGATACTTGGTGAGTAGGGTATTTAGAAGACCTTAGGTTAGATTAGGTTGATTTAGGAAGACCTATCCAGAGGATGATTACCTTGGAGGTGAATCACAGGTTACATGTAGTCACACACACGTACGCACGCACGCACACTTGCTTTTGTATGTATGTGTGTGTGTGTGTGTGAGTGTGTGTGTGTATGTGTGTGAGTGAGTGTGTGTGTGTATTCATGTATGAGTGTAGGTTTATACACACACACATACATATACACGTGAGATGAGGATGGTATATGATACTTGGAGATAAGTCGATATGATCGGGCATGATGCCGTGAGGTTGGATATGTGTTTGAGTCATGATATGATACATGACGTGATATTATAATGGATCGTTGAGCGATATGTATTCATGCATACGATAACATGTGAGTCGATAATATTTGAATGTACGAGACTTTAGAACCGTACCCATGATCATGGTATTGCACGATGATGATACCTTATGAATGATGATGTATATATGATAGTTGACACGTACATTCGATTATGGGATGTCGTACGATGGACTTTACCGTACGAGGTTTAGATATGATGATTGGTCCGCACTCTTGACTCGAGGATGCTGTACTATGTATTATACAGTACGTGGGTCTATGAGGCTGGATCACCGACTACCAGGTATATCGAATCGGAATTTAGGTGGATTTTTTACCCTTTCGACTAGTTCCTTAGTTTAGTCTTTTAGTTGATTAGGAAGATGTTGGACCAGGCTCGGGTCATACCTATTTTCAAAAACTAACGAATCGTGAGTATTTTCAAAAGACAACCCGAGTGATACTACGGATTTTTCAAAGGACGTACCTTTTCTTAAAAACACCGTAGCCCCTATTTTCTAAAAACCATGATTCGTGCTATTTCAAATGCCAAAACTGTATGACTCGTATATAGAAATGTATATTCTTCAATGTTGCGTTTACTATTCATTCTCCGTTATATTCATGTTCTCATTGCATTGCATGTTTATACATGTGTTTCCTTAACTATTATGATCTTGTTTGTTAGGACACCAGTACCATTACCGATGATGCGTATGTCCACGAACACTTGCTTGCCGGCTCACACACATCATCATCGGTAATTGCCATGTCACGTACACTTTAGAGAATATTACTTCATTGATATAACTTGCTAGCTGATAGTTATAATATACCATTATGCTAGTTTAGATATTGCATTCTTTACTTAGATACCCATGCATGTATATATTCATTTGTCATGCAATATTATGGGGCTTTATGCCGGTAATTCACTGTTTATGGACTCTCGATTTTGGGATTTCGGATTTTCCATAAGATTTATGTATTTGGAGAAACCGCAAGAATTTATAAACTCATTATCATTTCTAAAGATAGAAATTTGCGGTTTTCTCGTGATATGACGTGTGAGGTGTCCACCATGAGTTTTCTCGGTTCTTGAGCTGTATCACATACCCGATTCGAGGAGGGGGATGCACCGTCTGCGGGTACATGGTGGATCCGGAGCGTTACCTCGGGGCAAGAAGATCGCATAGATGGCGTTGAGCCCGGCAGGGGAGCACTACCGACCGGTGATGTTTGACGCGGAGGATATCCGAGGGATACCGACGTGGTCGTGAAATTTGATGTTATGGGTCGATCCGGACTGACGGAGCCCGAGATATGGAGATATTGAGATATACATATTTGGTGTCGATGCTTGACACGGGTTTTCTGTTGATTTCATTGATGATACTTCAGTTTTTATACTAAATTTTACTAAGAAAAGAACACAGCTTTCTTATACAGATATATTCTGATTTCTTGTGGATTATTCATTCATGATGCATTCCATACATCATATACATGACATGTTGCTACTTCATGACACTGATACAGATACTTGGTACCACACTTGTGCATAGACTATTACTCTGCCTTACTCGATATTCCTGTATTATATTATGAGTATTTTATGACCTACGAGATCGTCAAACATGAGATTTCTACTCGGTGATGTCTTCTACTCACGAGTTGGCAAATCACCCCCGTTGTGCCTGTTAGTGTATATGCCCTAGAGGCCATTACTGTATCATACTAGTTTGTATATTACTTAATGGAAGCTTGGGATATTAACCTTGTATAAACAATCTTGCTCAATATAGTAGTATGCTACTTGGTTTGTTTCTACTTCAATGTGTACTTGTGTTTATTTTAGTATATCACCTATACACATTAGTGGAGCCCTTGGGATCTTTGCTTGATTACCAGCGTTGTGATGGCAGTCACACTAGTGGGGGCTGGGTAATCTATAAGCACATCCTTATACAGGTCCCTAGTCACAGGACTATCGAGACAGGGCATCGATACTCCGGAGTAGACTAGCGTATGCGCTTCTCATTCCAGTATGGGAGATGGTCTGTCCCACAGCCATCAGTACGTCGTACTGGAGATAGTATACGGGTGCTCGTTGGGTTACGAGTATACTGGACAGGACTCGTCGGGAACTGACAGGTTGGTATTATACCTATCGTCAGTTATCAGTTCCCAGGTGACATGAGTACAGCTTAGTCCGCTGACTTGACACTGTCACTTCGCCTCGAGTGTGTTCCCACTGTACTTTGATTACTACCCTACCACGGCTCAAAGGAGTCGTGCAAACAGGTGGTAGTTGGGTGCAGTCCCGAAGCACTTGGAGGCAGTGACGGTTAGACAGGATTCGTCTCTCCCGGGATTGGGGGTTGACATCGCGCTGTGTCTAGGAGAGCTATTACACGAGTAGTCCCTGGCCAGGGCAATCGAGATATACTGGTAGGTTTCCAGTGTTATCTCAGGGTGTTTTGGGCATCACTCCGACACGACTTGTACCGCTATTAGGGGACTGACGTTTACCGCCCCCTAGGCCCGCCATGCGATGTATCAGACGAACAGACCGGACTGTACGGAGATTGTCACATTCAGACTCAGTAGGAGTTCAAATGGGGTTCACCTCGTCAGTCTTCTTATCGGCATCTACCTGGGGACCGTTACGCACAGCTAGTGCCGCTTGCGGTCTGTGATTAAACCCACTGCCAGCGTAGTGTCGAGTCTTTAGAGTCCCACACAGAGGGCTATTCGCTTTTGGGCAAAACAGAGTAGAGGTCGCATGGTTTTGCGACAGGGTTCGTTCTCATCCGCGCACTTGTGCACGTTTGGAGTCCGGACGGATATTACTGGCTGGCTCTGGTTTGAGTCAGATACTGGTATATGTTTGGGGGTTAGTTTTATCTCATTGTGTTCATGTTCCTCGGAACAAGAATGCGGGTGTGTATGCACAGTTGTTTAAGGCGGAGGAAGAGGATTTTCATTAGGGTTTCGGAACGGGTGTGTATGCACAGTTGACAGTCGTCTTTTTCCAAACCCTAATGAATTTGTGTTATATCAATTAATAATATTAATTAAATGAAATTATGTTATGGTTGGGTTTGTTGACTTGTTGACCAAGGTTGACTTGTTGACCATGGTTGAAAGTTTGACCATTATCATTACATATCAAAGATGCTCTTTGATTCTAGCAAAATTCATTTAATGAATGTGATGATAGTGGTCATTCCAAACCATCCATCAACTATTTTCATTTTTATTATTATTGTTAATTTGATAATTCTTTTCATTTTGAGTTATGGTTGTAAAATGAAAAGAATAGCTCATTCTATCATAACACTTCTCTCTCCTCTCTTCTTCTTCCTCCTCCTCTAGTTCAAGGAGCTCCCTTCTCATGTGTTGAGAATCCATCTCCTTGAGATAAAAACACCCCAAAGCCACTCTCTACTCACTCTAGGGTTAGAGGTTTGGCAAGCCAAAGATCCTAGTTCTCTCAAAGTTCGAGAAATGAGCCCGAAGGTTGAACCCTCAGGTGGATCCATCTTTGACGGAAGAAGGCGACGAGGAAAGCACCATCAAACCCTACAAAGGTTTCAAGAAGAAGGAGTTCAAGTTAGATATAACCTTTTATCCGAGTAGCTAACTCTCTTTAGCTTTCTTGCTAGTTTAGTTTAGAAAAGATCCCGACTTTGTTAGTCCATGTTGCCTCATGCGCTAAAAATTTGATTT
The DNA here is from genome assembly GCA_030015575.1 of Agapanthus africanus. Lineage (NCBI taxonomy): Eukaryota > Viridiplantae > Streptophyta > Magnoliopsida > Asparagales > Amaryllidaceae > Agapanthus > Agapanthus africanus. Next base: position 308,958,596 of record CM057339.1, read on the forward strand.
TTATACCGCTTCCGCCTCCCCGCAAGAACCGGGGGTGGCAACGTGGACTTACAGTGGTATCGGAGCCTAACTAAACTTAAACTAGCTTAGTAGTAAAGTGTACGGAAGTTCGATCGGAAAAATCACAAAAACCTAAAAGTTAAAAACCCTAACTTTCTGTTGAAATTTTTTGTGCTCAAAAGGTAAAAAGTTTTACTCCTAAAATCGGCTCAGGGTTTTGTGAGAACACCCACCAAAAACGATCCCCTGATTACCTCAAACCGCCGCGGTTCCGCGGCAATAGGTATGCATTTGCCGCGGAACCGCCGCCGTTTAGGCTCCTCTCGTGATCGGGTTTTGTGCAGTGTTCTTCTGGTAGGGTTTTGGGATTTTTCAGATGGTTTATTTGTGCCCAGGTTTTCAAGAAAAGAAATTTGTTTTTGGGGGCCTATAAATCCGTATTTTTATCGAACTTCACTACGCTTTGACTATATTTGTAACACTTGAGTTTTAGGGTTTGTGGTAATTAAGTGTTAATTTGGGGTTTTTGGTAAAATTTTTACCAAAACGGGTTTGTAGTAATCTATCTGGGTTCATGGTTATTTTTGTGGAATTTTATCGCAACCACACACACTTGTGCACGTTAACTAGGGTTAAGACTATGGTTGCCACACATTTGGGCTTGTAGGTTAGCTATGTTTAATTTGACCATGGTGGGTTAGGTCCTTAGTTAAGTTAATGGTGTTGTTTAGAGCTAAATTAGCTTAGTTGGAGATGGTTGGCTTTGACCATGGGGTTTTGGAGAGTTTAAGGTTGACTTAGAGTGAGGATGAGGGAAGTGATGTGTCATGATGAATTAAGGTTGAGTCTCCTCACTCATTTCACAACTTTTTCACCTCTCTCTCACTCACTCACTCACACATCAGTTCAGCCAGAAAATCTGCATCAGATCAGCCCCATTTTTCATCTTTTCAGCCCAAATCAGCACCACACATCAGCCCCCATGCCTAGCTCTGTTTTCAGCATCTGCAACAGCAGTTTCCAGCCTTCCCAGCCCCTATTTGTTCATCTACAGCTGCTACTTCAGCCCCCTCAACCTCAAACTACAAACACACAACACTACCACCTCCCTCACACTACACATCAGCCCAAGATTTGCATCAGATCAGCCAAGCTTTGCCACAGATCAGCCACCAAAAAAAAAAAAACAGCAGCTGTTCCAGCCCCCAAAACAGCCCCTTCAGCACCCACTATCATTACAAGCAGCCTACCCTCAAATCTCTCTCTCACACACTCACTTCAGCCTACAACCAGCATCAGCTCAGGTATCAAGACATCAGCAGCAGCAGCTGCTACATCAGCCCCATTTTTCATCATTTCAGCCACAATTCAACACCACAAAACAGCCCAGCTCAGCTTTATTTTCAGCAACACCACCCCAAACTTCCAGCTTCAGCCAAACTCCTCCAAGCTTGTTGCAGCATCAGCCAAGGCAGCACCATATCAGCCCACTCCATACCATACCACACCAAATCAGCCACACCACACCACATCAGCCACACCACAACTCCATACCACACCACATCAGCCAGGGCAGCACCTTATCAGCCCACTCCATACCATACCACACCAAATCAGCCATACCACACCACATCAGCCACACCACAACTCCATACCACACCACATCAGCCAAGGCAGCACCATATCAGCCCATACCATACCATACCACACACCATGCCACACACCATACCACACCACATCAGCCCACACCATACCATATCAGCCCCACACCAGCATCAGCATCAGCATCATTCAGCATCAGCATCAGCCCGGTGAAGCTCAGCACATTCCAACCACGTTTTGCTGCACCTACTCTCTTCTTCTTCTCCTTCTCCTTAGTTGCAAGGTTCTTAGAGGGTATAACTCCTAAACTCCTCCCAATTTATGTAGCTTATGTGCTCGTTTAGCTAGTTTTTGTGATAAATGTAATTTTAGTGCTAGAATGGTGTAGTGATGCTAGATTTAGCCATTTCAGAGTGCTTGTAGTTTTATGAACCCTTTTTGGTGTTAACTAATCTGTTATAGCCTAGTAGTATCATTAAAATTGGATGGTTAGCCTAAATTGCTAAAATTTTAGTAATCTAGCTTAATTGGTGTGTATTTCTTGGTTTAGTACTGATTTTGAGAGAATTAAGGAAACTATTGGCAAAGTGGAAGTTGTGTTAGTTAGAATAACCCTTTTAGGTGTTAGTGAGGCCAGTCAACCAGAGGATTTCCCCAGATTTCACCAAGACACCCGATTTACCCGACTTGGCGTAATTTAGCAGTTTCATTGACTTTTTGGCCTCTATTGAATCTGCTGTTGACCCGAACTTTTCAGAATAAATTTGGGAGGACTGTAGCATGGTGAGACTAGTAGACACACACATACAGAACACGGGGACCCAACTCCCCCACGACGCACGCGTATTCCTGTTATCGATATATCACGTTTTGCAGGATTTTTCCTTATTTGGTGACTCTTGTGAATTCTAGGTTCGCCGGCAGGGACTTCGAGCGCAGCAGGAAAAGGGAAGCAGGTGGTCGGACACACTTAGCGCAGGATCACGGGTGAGTAGATTTAACATCTACGGGGGACGATCGTTTGGATGGCGCGAGTCGCCCGTTAGATTTAATAAATTGATATTTGGTAAACTTGATAGTACTTATGACATTAGAGTGATAATAATAAAACTGGCATAATATTACCGCAGTCATATTTACATATCGTACCCTTATATGCAAATTCATGATAGGACACATGCACCATTACCAGGTTTATATGCAGCACGAGCATTATTCATGTGGACACACACACACCCTGGTAATTGCCATGTCACAACACTAGATGACTATAAATCTGAAATATGTTAATTTCCTAGGAATTTGATATTAAAATGAATGTTTAAAATGAAACCATAAGAATTACAATACTCGTGCATATATGTTATCATATCATCTGCTCATGCCTAGTGTAACCATGCATTGCAAATTGATACCATAAGCATTAATAATCATCGACATATGCATTATGATGAGTTCATGAGATTTATGATATTTCTGGATTTTGGGGGAAAGCCGCAAGATTTCAAAACTGATAACTGTTTAAAAAGATAAAAAGTTGCGGTTTTCTAGTGATGTAAAGTGTCGTCCACCATGAGTTTGCTGTGGTTTTCGAGATCCGTGTCGAGGAGTGGAGGAACTGTCACGGATACATGGTGGGCCCAGTACGGTACTCCGGGGCAAGAAGATCGCAGGAGATGGCGTTGAGCCTGGCTGGGGGACGGACTACCTACCGGTGACTTCATTTGGCACGGCGGATATCCAGAGGATGCCGACCGTGGCCGCTGGTTTGAGACATGGATTTTGCTGTAGATCAGCCGGATGGCTGAGGCCAGAGGTGCCGGACATGGATATATGGGATTTGGATAGTTTTAAGGTGTCGTTGCTGGACACGGTTTTTACTGATTTCTTAGATATTACGCTGATATTTAAAAAGGAAAGTTTCAAAACAAAGGAAAGGATAATTCTCATACATACTTGATAGCACCTTCATGTAGCATGCATACCTGTATTACATGCATGTGACACATTTATACTTGCTAGCACCTTGTCGATGCATACATACTTGCTAGAACTTGTAGCCATACCTGCTTTAGGGATGCCAGGATACTTGTGTGCATACATACGATAGCCTTAGTAGATGTTATTTATTACTCACGAGTTGGCAACTCACCCCCGTTGTGCCACAGCTTTTCTGCAGGTCCACTCCGTCAGCACGGTAGCGGCGGATACTTTTGCTTCTTTTGCACTTTTTACCTGGACCCGAGGCTTTTGCTCTTAGGTGGGTTATTATCAGGTTGTACCACCTTATATATTTATTGTATCTAGAACACTCCATCTACTGCTTCTATCATTTCAGTTGTACCTGTTTTATTTGGATTACTGTATATTGAACTAGATGTGAGATTGTGAGACTTGGGGATTTATTTTATGATATATCTGGGTCGAGCTCACTTGAGTCGACATGCTATTTCTTATGCACTGTTATTCATTTATATTCTGCTTGCACTGTTGGGGATGATTTTACAAGTGAAATTCTGCTGGAATTTTGGGAAAAAGGAAAGTTTTTTTAAAAGGCAATTCGATTAGGTAATGAAGTAAATGCTTAGATAATTTGGTTTTCCTTCACTCTAAAAATGTTAATTGGGGTTTGTATTCTGGGCTTCGGCTTACTTATTTTACGGACGCCTTGAGACGTTTCGTAATCTAAGTGCCGGTCGCGTTCCGTACTTTGCGGGTCATGACAAAGTTGGTATCAGAGAGTAGGTTCCACCTTTCTGAGTGTAGGATGACCCTTAGTAGATGGAGTAAGTGACTTAAGCAGAGTAGCGTAGAGTGCGTATGTCCGCGGCATACTTGCGATGCGATACTCCGCTTAGGTGACTTTAGGACATGCTTGCTTGAGAATTTCTTCTTCGATTCCATGTATCCTGTGATTCTCTTGCGCTGTTCTCATTGTCCTGTTTCCTGTACCAGTCGCTATGCCACAGAGGGCTACCAGAGTACAGAGGGCTGCTGCCCGAGACAAGATTCGAGCTGGCTCATCCGAGACTAGGACTGAGCAGGGTGGCATGCCTACGCCACAGGGACAGACCGATCCACCTTCCCCAGGCCGTATGGATAGGCTTGAGACTGGTATGGAGGAGTTGTGTCAGATGATGGGGAGTATGCAGGAGCTACGTCAGATGGTAGGATCCCTAGTCGCAGCCGGTCGTGCACCGAGGCCGGAGGACGTACCTACTACATCCCAGACCACTATGATACCTGCTCCTACTACTACCACCGCGACCATTCCGGTTTCGCTACAGGAGTTCATGAGGCTGAGACCTCCAGTCTTTACGGGTACCGATGCAGCAGAAGACCTGCAGACGTTCCTTGACAGCTTGGCCAGGATCTGCCGTTCGCTGAGATGTTCCGATGATCGCTGGGTAGAGCTTGCGAGTTTCCGACTAGAGGGTCTCGCACAGATATGGTGGGAGTCAGTTCTGAGAGGTCGAGCTGCAGGTCTACCGCCCATGACCTGGACCGAGTTCACAGCAGTTTTCCTTGCCCGTTTCCTTCCGGAGAGCATTCGCGACGCTAGAGCTCGTAGTTTCGAGGCCTTGGTCAAGACACCTGGGATGACGGTGTCTGAGTATGACGTTCAGTTTACGCAGTTGTCCCGATATGCCCCGTACCTGGTAGATACCGAAGCGAAAAGAGTGAAGAGGTTCATACAGGGACTGGATGCCCAGCTATATCTTGCCATTGGCGCTCAGCATTTCGATACCTATTCGGTAGCTATGGATACAGCATTGCGGATGGAGACACGTATTTCAGCGACGTCGGCCGTTCCGGGGCCGAAGAGGATTCGTACCGGCACACCAGATCAGAGGCAGCATGCCAGATCCATTCCGAGAGATAGGGCCGGCAGAGGGTTCGGACGAGGTCAGTTGTACGGATCGTATACACAGGGTCAGCAGTCGTCGCCAGGGTGCTTTAGGTGCGGGAGTCTGCACCATCGTATTAGAGATTGTCCAGTGAGGCGACAGGGTGCGGCGACAGTTCCGCATGTGACTCTACCTCCATCACCGCCCCCTCCTCAGAGAGCTCTACTACCTGCCACAGGCGATGCTCCACGCCAGTTAGGCGCACCCAGAGGCCGTGGGCGCGGCGCACCGATCCAGAGAGGACGAGGAAGCCGAGGCCGAGGTCAGCCCGCTATTGGAGGAGGTCAGGCCCGAGTTTTTGCATTGACACCCCAGGATGCGCAGGCATCCAATGCCGTCGTTACAGGTACCTTATCAGTATGTTCTATTGATGCACACGTATTGTTCGATCCCGGATCCACGCACTCATACGTTTCCACCCACTTCGTGCCGAGTTTAGGTAGAGAGTCCGGTTTGCTTGATCAGCCGCTTGTTGTGACCACTCCGGTGGGAGAGTCTTTTGTTGCTAGGTACGTATTCCGATCCTGTACCATTCATATTGGCGAGCGAGAGTTGCCTGTCGACTTGATCCTTCTGGAGATGTTGGACTTCGACATTCTTTTGGGCATGGATTGGTTAGCCACGTGCTATGCGACGGTGGACTGCCGCGAGAAGACAGTTAGGTTTTGTTTTCCCGGCGAGTCAGCTTTTGTCGTGCAGGGGGACCGTGGTGCCGCCCCTCACATTTTGATTTCTTCCCTTCGCGCTGGTCAGCTGATGAGGAAGGGATGTCGGGGATTTCTAGCCTGTGTATGTGATACCAGAGCTACGGATGTTCCATTGGACCAGGTTCCGATTGCATGCGAGTTCCCCGATGTTTTCCCTGATGAGCTGCCAGGACTGCCACCTGAGCGCGATGTCGAGTTCTGTATTGATTTGATTCCTGGCTCGGGGCCTATTTCTATACCGCCTTATCGGATGGCCCCGGCGGAACTTAGAGAGTTGAAGGTTCAGCTGCAAGATTTGCTGGATAAGAGACTTATTCGACCCAGTGTTTCTCCGTGGGGTGCTCCGGTCCTGTTTGTCAAGAAGAAGGACGGAAGTTTGCGCTTATGTATCGACTATCGCCAGCTGAACAAGGTGACCGTTCGGAACAGATATCCGTTGCCGCGTATTGATGATTTGTTCGACCAGCTCCAGGGCGCGGGTTATTTTTCGAGGATCGACTTACGATCAGGATACCACCAGCTGCGAGTCCGACAGGAGGATATACCGAAGACAGCCTTCCGTACACGCTATGGCCACTATGAGTTTCTGGTGATGTCGTTCGGACTCACCAACGCCCCCGCAGCATTTATGGATTTGATGAACCGTACATTCAGGCCGTACCTTGACTTGTTCATCATCGTGTTCATCGACGATATTTTGGTGTACTCCCGGAGCCGAGAGGAGCACGAGCAGCACCTGCGGATTACGTTACAGACTCTGAGGGAGCACCAGCTGTTCGCAAAGTTCTCCAAGTGCGCATTCTGGCTGGACAGCGTCGGATTCTTGGGTCACGTGATTACGAGAGATGGAATTTGTGTGGACCCGAAGAAGATTGAGGCCGTTCAGCAGTGGCCCCGACCTACATCGGTTACCGAGATCCGTAGTTTTCTAGGCCTGGCAGGCTACTACAGGCGTTTTGTTCAGGACTTCTCCCGTATAGCTGCGCCCTTGACCGGTCTGACCCGGAAGGGAGTTCCTTTCGTTTGGACGGAGGAGTGCGAGCGCAGTCTTCAGCAGCTGCGGACGTGTTTGACTACGGCGCCGGTATTATCTTTGCCTTTGGGATCAGGCGGATTTGTGGTCTACTGTGATGCTTCGCGAGTGGGATTAGGATGCGTATTGATGCAACATGGCCGGGTGATCGCTTATGCTTCTCGGCAGTTGAAGAAGCACGAACAAAACTACCCTACTCACGATTTGGAGATGGCTGCAGTGGTCTTTGCACTGAAGATATGGCGACATTACCTATATGGCGAGTCGTGCCAAATATTCACAGACCACAAGAGCTTAAAATACATATTTCAGCAGCGAGACCTGAACCTCAGACAACGTCGTTGGATGGAGTTGGTGAAGGACTATGACTGTGAGATCTTATACCACCCGTTCAAGGCGAATGTTGTAGCGGATGCTTTGAGCAGGAGGCCCGGGGGTAGTCTATCCTATTTGCACGCAGTGCAGAGGCAGACGTCAGCGGATTGGCAGATTCTATGCGACAGCCGAGTCGAGTTCGAGTTCATTCCGACAGGAGGACAGCTCGCGCATGTTTGTGCGCGCCCACAGTTGCTTGACCGTATATATGAGGCACAGCGCAGCGATGACCGTTGTTCAGAGATCATGGCACAGATGGGACAGGGCAGATTTTCCGAGTTCATGATTGATGATCAGGGGATTTTACGATTTGGATCTAGACTGTGCGTACCGGATGCTGAGGGATTGCGGCGCGATATCCTTGAGGAGGCACACCGATCGGCATATAGTGTCCGCCCCGGTTCCACCAAGATGTACCATGATTTGAGAGAGACCTACTGGTGGGACGGAATGCAGAGAAACATTGCGGAGTTCGTATCGAGATGCCTGACTTGTCAGCAAGTCAAGGCCGAGCACCAGAGGCCCGCAGGAGAGCTACAGCCGTTACCCATTCCAGAGTGGAAATGGGAGCAGATTTCGATGGACTTCGTTGTGGGTCTACCCAGGACCAGTCGAGGGTACGACTCCATCTGGGTGATCGTGGATAGATTGACGAAAACGGCTCACTTCCTACCAGTGAAGACCACTTTCAGCTTCGGTCAGTATGCTCAGCTCTACGTTGACGAGATCGTGCGGCTACATGGTGTACCGACTTGTATCGTGTCAGATCGAGGCACCCAGTTTACCAGTCGACTATGGCAGAGACTTCAGGAGGCTTTGGGCACTCGTTTGAGTTTCAGCACAGCATTTCATCCGCAGACCGATGGACAGTCAGAGCGGACCATTCAGATTCTCGAGGACATGCTCAGAGCGTGCGTTTTAGACTTCAGCGGTAGCTGGGACCGTCATTTACCTCTAGTGGAGTTCTCCTATAACAACAGCTTCCAGGATACTATCCAGATGGCACCTTTCGAGGCGTTGTATGGGAGGAGATGTAGATCGCCCATTTGTTGGACCGAGTTGAGCGAGAGCAGTATCTTCGGACCACAGGTTGTGCAGGAGACGACCGAAAAAGTACAGTTGATTCGAGACCGGATGAGAGCAGCTCAGAGCAGACAGAAATCCTATGCAGATAGGCGCCGTCGCAGACTAGAGTTCACAGTTGGAGACCATGTTTTTCTGAAAGTCTCTCCGATGAAGGGCGTGATGCGTTTTGGGCGAAAAGGGAAGCTTAGCCCTAGATTCGTAGGTCCCTTCGAGATCCTCGAGCGTGTCGGCACTGTTGCTTATCGTTTGGCTCTCCCACCCAGTTTCTCAGATGTGCATCCCGTCTTCCACGTATCGATGCTACGCCGTTATCTTTATGACCCTTCCCACACGATTCAGTATCAGACAGTTCAGCTCGAGCCCGACCTTTCATTTGCCATGGAGCCAGTTGAGATTTTGGATCGGCAAATGAAGAAGCTTCGATCAAAGGTCCTGCCATCCGTGAAAGTTCTTTGGCGTAGCCCGAGCAGCGAAGAGATCACTTGGGAGGCCGAGGGAGACATGCGGAAGAAATTCCCTCACCTTTTTGCATGTACGCGTAGTTGCATATTTAAATTCGGGGACGAATTTTCTTAAGGGGGGAAGACTGTAACACTTGAGTTTTAGGGTTTGTGGCAATTAAGTGTTAATTTAGGGTTTTTGGTAAAAAGTTTACCAAAACGGGTTTGTAGTAATCTATCTGGGTTCATGGTTATTTTTGTGGAATTTTATCGCAACCACACACACTTGTGCACGTTAACTAGGGTTAAGACTATGGTTGCCACACATTTGGGCTTGTAGGTTAGCTATGTTTAATTTGACCATGGTGGGTTAGGTCCTTAGTTAAGTTAATGGTGTTGTTTAGAGCTAAATTAGCTTAGTTAGAGATGGTTGGCTTTGACCATGGGGTTTTAGAGAGTTTAAGGTTGACTTAGAGTGAGGATGAGGGATGTGATGTGTCATGATGAATTAAGGTTGAGTCTCCTCACTCATTTCACAACTTTTTCACCTCTCTCTCACTCACTCACTCACACATCAGTTCAGCCAGAAAATCTGCATCAGATCAGCCCCATTTTTCATCTTTTCAGCCCAAATCAGCACCACACATCAGCCCCCATGCCTAGCTCTGTTTTCAGCATCTGCAACAGCAGTTTCCAGCCTTCCCAGCCCCTATTTGTTCATCTACAGCTGCTACTTCAGCCCCCTCAACCTCAAACTACAAACACACAACACTACCACCTCCCTCACACTACACATCAGCCCAAGATTTGCATCAGATCAGCCAAGCTTTGCCACAGATCAGCCACCAAAAAAAAAAAAAACAGCAGCTGTTCCAGCCCCCAAAACAGCCCCTTCAGCACCCACTATCATTACAAGCAGCCTACCCTCAAATCTCTCTCTCACACACTCACTTCAGCCTACAACCAGCATCAGCTCAGGTATCAAGACATCAGCAGCAGCAGCTGCTACATCAGCCCCATTTTTCATCATTTCAGCCACAATTCAACACCACAAAACAGCCCAGCTCAGCTTTATTTTCAGCAACACCACCCCAAACTTCCAGCTTCAGCCAAACTCCTCCAAGCTTGTTGCAGCATCAGCCAAGGCAGCACCATATCAGCCCACTCCATACCATACCACACCAAATCAGCCACACCACACCACATCAGCCACACCACAACTCCATACCACACCACATCAGCCAGGGCAGCACCTTATCAGCCCACTCCATACCATACCACACCAAATCAGCCATACCACACCACATCAGCCACACCACAACTCCATACCACACCACATCAGCCAAGGCAGCACCATATCAGCCCATACCATACCATACCACACACCATGCCACACACCATACCACACCACATCAGCCCACACCATACCATATCAGCCCCACACCAGCATCAGCATCAGCATCATTCAGCATCAGCATCAGCCCGGTGAAGCTCAGCACATTCCAACCACGTTTTGCTGCACCTACTCTCTTCTTCTTCTCCTTCTCCTTAGTTGCAAGGTTCTTAGAGGGTATAACTCCTAAACTCCTCCCAATTTATGTAGCTTATGTGCTCGTTTAGCTAGTTTTTGTGATAAATGTAATTTTAGTGCTAGAATGGTGTAGTGATGCTAGATTTAGCCATTTCAGAGTTCTTGTAGTTTTATGAACCCTTTTTGGTGTTAACTAATCTGTTATAGCCTAGTAGTATCATTAAAATTGGATGGTTAGCCTAAATTGCTAAAATTTTAGTGATCTAGCTTAATTGGTGTGTAATTCTTGGTTTAGTAGTGATTTTGAGAGAATTAAGGAAACTATTGGCAAAGTGGTGGTTGTGTTAGTTAGAATAACCCTTTTAGGTGTTAGTGAGGCCAGTCAACCAGAGGATTTTCCCAGATTTCACCAAGACACCCGATTTACCCGACTTGGCGTAATTTAGCAGTTTCATTGACTTTTTGGCCTCTATTGAATCTGCTGTTGACCCGAACTTTTCAGAATAAATTTGGGAGGACTGTAGCATGGTGAGACTAGTAGACACACACATACAGAACACGGGGACCTAACTCCCCCACGACGCACGCGTATTCCTGTTATCGATATATCACGTTTTGCAGGATTTTTCCTTATTTGGTGACTCTTGTGAATTCTAGGTTCGCCGGCAGGGACTTCGAGCGCAGCAGGAAAAGGGAAGCAGGTGGTCGGACACACTTAGCGCAGGATCACGGGTGAGTAGATTTAACATCTACGGGGGACGATCGTTTGGATGGCGCGAGTCGCCCGTTAGATTTAATAAACTGATATTTGGTAAACTTGATAGTACTTATGACATTAGAGTGATAATAATAAAACTGGCATAATATTACCGCAGTCATATTTACATATCATACCCTTATATGCAAATTCATGATAGGACACATGCACCATTACCAGGTTTATATGCAGCACGAGCACTATTCATGTGGACACACACACACCCTGGTAATTGCCATGTCACAACACTAGATGACTATAAATCTGAAATATGTTAATTGCCTAGGAATGTGATATTAAAATGAATGTTTAAAATGAAACCATAAGAATTACAATACTCGTGCATATATGTTATCATATCATCTGCTCATGCCTAGTGTAACCATGCATTGCAAATTGATACCATAAGCATTAATAATCATCGACATATGCATTATGATGAGTTCATGAGATTTATGATATTTCTGGATTTTGGGGGAAAGCCGCAAGATTTCAAAACTGATAACTGTTTAAAAAGATAAAAAGTTGCGGTTTTCTAGTGATGTAAAGTGTCGTCCACCATGAGTTTGCTGTGGTTTTCGAGATCCGTGTCGAGGAGTGGAGGAACTGTCACGGATACATGGTGGGCCCGGTACGGTACTCCGGGGCAAGAAGATCGCAGGAGATGGCGTTGAGCCTGGCTGGGGGACGGACTACCTACCGGTGACTTCATTTGGCACGGCGGATATCCAGAGGATGCCGACCGTGGCCTCTGGTTTGAGACATGGATTTTGATGTAGATCAGCCGGATGGCTGAGACCAGAGGTGCCGGACATGGATATATGGGATTTGGATAGTTTTGAGGTGTCGTTGCTGGACACGGTTTTTACTGATTTCTTGGATATTACGCTGATATTTAAAAAGGAAAGTTTCAAAACAAAGGAAAGGATAATTCTCATACATACTTGATAGCACCTTCATGTAGCATGCATACATGTATTACATGCATGTGACACATTTATACTTGCTAGCACCTTGTCGATGCATACATACTTGCTAGAACTTGTAGCCATACCTGCTTTAGGGATGCCAGGATACTTGTGTGCATACATACGATAGCCTTAGTAGATGTTATTTATTACTCACGAGTTGACAACTCACCCCCGTTGTGCCACAGCTTTTCTGCAGGTCCACTCCGTCAGCACGGTAGCGGCGGATACTTTTGCTTCTTTTGCACTTTTTACCTGGACCCGAGGCTTTTGCTCTTAGGTGGGTTATTATCAGGTTGTACCACCTTATATATTTGTTGTATCTAGAACACTCCATCTACTGCTTCTATCATTTCAGTTGTACCTGTTTTATTTGGATTACTGTATATTGAACTAGATGTGAGATTGTGAGACTTGGGGATTTATTTTATGATATATCTGGGTCGAGCTCACTTGAGTCGACATGCTATTTCTTATGCACTGTTATTCATTTATATTCTGCTTGCACTGTTGGGGATGATTTTACAAGTGAAATTCTGCTGGAATTTTGGGAAAAAGGAAAGTTTTTTTAAAGGCAATTCGATTAGGTAATGAAGTAAATGCTTAGATAATTTGGTTTTCCTTCACTCTAAAAATGTTAATTGGGGTTTGTATTCTGGGCTTCGGCTTACTTATTTTACGGACGTCTTGAGACGTTTCGTAATCTAAGTGCCGGTCGTGTTCCGTACTTTGCGTGTCATGACAATATTGGTTATATCTGTGATGTTTATATGTATTGAACGTCGGCTAATCGCTATATGTCGATTAGTCGGGGTTATACATATCTGTGATCTGTGATTGATGATGGTTTGTGTTTATGAATGCGTTGGACTGTCGCGGGTGAATAGCCGGGGTGGATATGAGATGAGCTTTTCTTTTTCTTTCATTCATGTAATATGTAAATTGATGTAATATTATTTGTTTGGCCGCGCAACCGGGTCGGGGTTGTAGCCGTTATTGTATAATTCTTTTTACTGTTTTTGCTCCTAGGATAGACCCATGGAGGGGGTGCACAAACTACCGGGTATCTCGAAGTGCCGAGTGGCCTACTCACGGTGGTGAGGGAGGTTGCTTCGCTTCGGGTACTTGGCGGGTAGTTTGCCACACCCGTAGGGGTCTTGGGTAGGGTTTTGGCTATTCACCGCGACCGTGTAATCCGCTTTTCGTTGCAGGCTCGAACGGATTGCGGATTCCTAGTATATCCAATGTATTCATCTGTGATCTGTAATGTCTATCATTGCTTTACATTTATAACTATTTAGGCGTTGCTTATGTTTTACAGCCGCGCTAGCCCAGCCCCCGCTCTGTCGTTAGTTAAGTAACCTAACGGGTGATGACGGGGCCCCGTGGCGAATGCGAATGGCATAAGCGTACGTCATATTTTGGTTGTTTTCTGCAATGGTATGATTAAATGATGGGACGCATTAAAAGAACTAATGTAAGAATATCACGCATTAAAAGAACTAATGCAAGATAATAAACCAAGCAAAAGTCGTTGGAACACTTTCGAAAAACCACTCGGTTCTTTTCAAAACTAACTTTTAAATGCGGAGCTTGAGCCACTCCTTTTAAAAGCTATCTCGTTCCATCGATTATATCAAGTTCACTACGTTCACGGTTTCGCCAAAACCATTCGTAGCCCTCCGTCGTTTTGTATGAATATTTAATAGTATTCAAGCTATGTTTGTTGACCTTCGTCAAGGCATAGAGATTGGTAGCTGTTGAGTGTTCATATGTAGCATAGATAGATGCGTTGGTTTGGGACAGTCGTATTGCCTTGTTGACCTTCGTCAAGGGTATATACGGGTGGGTTCAAATTAACCTGGAAAATGACGGGCAGAACTTGACATGTGACTTATGATTTGTTGACCTTCGTCAAGGTCATAAGAGCATGGGGCAAAAATCCACATCGGGAGTTTCATAAGTACTGAAACTTGCTAGATTTGCATACCATTTGGAGTGTGGTGATTCTGGTAGGATTCCTTCAGTTTCGTCACACGATGATATTTGGATCCCGATCCTACCGTGAGTATATGCTACTCCTCGGGAAATTTCTCACTAAACGATCAATGCTATAAACCTAGTAGGTGCCTAGAAAGGTGTTAGCGGGGCTACGCCCCCAGGGAAAAGAGGTTATTTAATTAAGGAACTTCGCGAAAGCGTTGGAAAACCTCCCTCGAAGTACCGACACTGGCCTGGCTGAACGGTTAAGCAAGTATTGTGCGGTGGGATTGATCCCGACTAATTCTTCCTTTATGGTTTGAGGAGGGATTCGAGAGACAGTGGGAGCCATCCTGTTTAGAAAAACTAAAAACCATTCTAAACTTGCAAGAGCATCGTGCTAAGTGTTTCTTCTCTCTCTCCTAATTGCAGCGACCAATCGACATGACTGGACTTAAGTTACTTCTAGATAAAAATATACTGACAGGGCCAAACTACAAAGATTGGCTCAGGAATGTCAAAATGGCAATCACTTACGACAAGCTGGGGTATCTTCTTACCACCAAAGCTCCCCCCGTCCCAAGTCCCACCTCCAGCGTCGCGGATAAGGAAATCCGTAAAACCTGGGAGATTGATAGCGCGAAGTCCAAGTGCCTCATACTTGCCTCGATGGACAATGAACATCAGAGGAGGCACGAGAATATGGACCTTGAATCCATATTTCTCCATACAAAAGAACTGTATGGAGAGCAATCTCGTATCGCAAGATACGAAGTATCGAAGAAGTTATTTTCGGCAAAGTTGGCCATCGGATCATCGGTAGCGGAACACGTGCTTAAGATGATTGGCTTCATTGAGGAGCTCGCGAAACTTGGAACCACGTTGGAGAATGAGCTCTATACGGACTTGATTCTCCAGTCCCTTCCTTCTACTTACGCCCAGTTTATACTGAACTTCAACTTACAAGAAAAAGAGGTTGAACTTTCAGAACTCCTCAACATGCTGAGGAGCGCAGAGGGCACCCTACAGAAAAGTAGGGAAACATCCACTTTGTTTGTAGGAGGATCTTCTTATTCTAGGTTTAAGGCGAAAGCCAAGGGAAAGAAGAGGAAAGCCCCCGCCAAACCAAGGGGCGGTGTTAGTAAAGTAGATACGAAGGGAAAGGCAAAGGCAACAATGATAGCGGGGAAGCTTATAGGTAAAGAAGAATGCTTCTATTGTCATAAGAGTGGACATTGGAAGAAAGTTTGCAGGGCTTGGAAGGCCAGGACACAGGAACTGAAGTAGGTTGCGGCTTCAGCTTCAGGTGTGTATGTTATTGAGAACTGTCTTTCAATAAACTCTACTTCCTGAGTATTGGATACCAGATCAGGATCTCATATCTGTAATTCTTTGCAGGCGTTGAGAAACCGTAGGGTTTTGAAGGCAGGTGACATGACCCTCAGAGTTGCGAACGGAGCTAGCATGGATGCTAAAGCCGTGGGGGACTATCACCTGGGAATGTCAGATGGACATGTTTTGGTTTTGCGTAATTGCTTTTTTGTACACAACGCAACTTGTAATATCATTTCTGTATCTTTGGTTTCTAAAGAAGGTTATGAATTTGCGTTTGTAAGTAATGTTGTAAACATTCACCTTAATCAAGTTCTGATTGGGTCAGGTACATTGAGCAATGGTATATACGTATTAAACCAACCACAGATTTTCAATGTCCAGAATACACACAAAAGAAAGTCTCCAGATATAAATCAGGCTTTCTTATGGCATTGTAGACTGGGTCACATCAATGAGACACGGTTGACCTCCAGTGGCTATGCTGAAATCCATTCGGATCCTTCTTGCCATTGCTGCCTTCCACGATTATGAGATTTGGCAGATGGACGTAAAGACCGCTTTTCTAAATAGAAATTTAGAGGAGTGTGTCTATATGGATCATCCAGAGGGTTTCATTCAGAGTGGGAGCATCGGAAAGGTGTGCAAGTTTCTTAAGTCCATCTATGGACTAAAGAAGGCATCGTGGAGTTGGAACATCTGTTTTGATGAGACGGTCAAGGAATTTGGCTTTATCAAAAATCCAGATGAACCATGCATCTATAGTAGATTTGTAGCGAGAACTGTAGTATTCCTCGTTTTATACGTGGATGACATTCTCTTAATAGGAAATGACATTCCTATGCTACAATTTGTCAAGGGGTTCTTGTCACACAGGTTCTCCATGAAAGACCTGGGTGATGCCTCATACATCCTGGGGATCCGGATCCATCGTGATAGATCCAAGAGGATATTAGGACTTTCTCAGTCCAGGTACATCGACACCATAGTGAAAAGATTCAGTATAGAAGATTCCAAGCGCGGTAACCTACCGTCTTGTCACGGGATCACCCTCTCTAAAGAGATGTCTCCCAAGACTGATTTGGAGAGGGATCACATGTCTATTATACCCTACGCTTCTGCGGTAGGCTCTATAATGTATGCGATGTTGTGTACCAGACCGGATGTAGCTTATGCACTGAGTGTGGTAAGCCAGTATCAGTCAAACCCTGGGGAGAAACACTGGATAGCGGTAAAGAACATTCTCAAGTACCTGAGAAGGACTAAGGAGATGTTCTTGGTGTATGGCGGAAAAGACCTCCAGATCGAGGCCTTTGCTGACTCCAGCTTCCAGAGTGACAAGGATGATTCCAAGTCCATGTCGGGTTTTGTCTTTACCCTCAATGGAGGGGCGGTGTGTTGGAAGAGTTCCAAACAGGAAACCGTTGCAGACTCGACGATGGAAGCGGAATACATCGCTGCATCTGATGCCGCAAAAGAAGCTGTCTGGATAAGGAAGTTCTTGAAAGAACTTCAGGTGGTTCCGTCCATTGTTGATCCAATACCTCTGTATTGCGACAACAACGGGGCTATAGCTTTAGCGAAGGAACCCAGGTCCCATCAGAAATCCAGACACATCTTGAGGCGGTATCACCTGATCAGGGAGATCGTGGATCGCCAGGAGATCGAGGTTCGGAGGGTCGCTTCAGAAGAAAACACTGCAGATCCATTCACCAAGGCCTTGCCCCAGACTCAGTTCGAGCGGCTGATCGAGATGATAGGTCTTCGATACGCCAGTACATGGCCTTAGTGCAAGTGGGAGATTGTCAGTGTATATGCCCTAGAGGCCATTACTGTATCATACTAGTTTGTATATTACTTAATGGAAGCTTGGGATATTCACCTTGTATAAACAATCTTGCTCAATATAGTCGTATGCTACTTGGTTTGTTTCTACTTCAATGTGTACTTGTGTTTATTTTAGTATATCACCTATACACATTAGTGGAGCCCTTGGGATCTTTGCTTGATTACCAGCGTTGTGATGGCAGTCACACTAGTGGGGGCTGGGTAATCTATAAGCACATCCTTATACAGGTCCCTAGTCGCAGGACTATCGAGACATGGCATCGATACTCCGGAGTAGACTAGCGTATGCGCTTCTCATCCCAGTATGGGAGATGGTCTGTCCCACAGCAATCAGTACGTCGTACTGGAGATAGTATACGGGTGCTCGTTGGGTTACGAGTACACTGGACAAGACTCGTCGGGAACTGACAGGTTGGTATTATACCTATCGTCAGTTATCAGTTCCCAGGTGACATGAGTACAGCTTAGTCCGCTGACTTGACACTGTCACTTCGCCTCGAGTGTGTTCCCACTGTACTTTGATTACTACCCTACCACGGCTCAAAGGAGTCGTGCAAACAGGTGGTAGTTGGGTGCAGTCCCGAAGCACTTGGAGCCAGTGACGGTTAGACAGGATTCGTCTCTCCCGGTATTGGGGGTTGACATCGCGCTGTGTCTAGGAGAGCCATTACACGAGTAGTCCCTGGCCAGGGCAATCGAGATATACTGGTAGGTTTCCAGTGTTATCTCAGGGTGTTTTGGGCTTCACTCCGACACGACTTGTACCGCTATTAGGGGACTGACGTTTACCGCCCCCTAGGCCCTCCATGCGATGTATCAGACGAACAGATCGGACTGTACGGAGATTGTCACATTCAGACTCAGTAGGAGTTCAGATGGGGTTCACCTCGTCAGTCTTCTTATCGGCATCTACCTGGGGACCGTTACGCACAGCTAGTGCCGCTTGCGGTCTGTGGTTAAACCCACTGCCAGCGTAGTGTCGAGTCTTTAGAGTCCCACACAGAGGGCTATTCACTTTTGGGCAAAACAGAGTAGAGGTCGCATGGTTTTGCGACAGGGTTCGTTCTCATCCGCGCACTTGTGCACGTTTGGAGTCCGGACGGATATTACTGGCTGGCTCTGGTTTGAGTCAGATACCGGTATATGTTTTGGGGTTAGTTTTATCTCATTGTGTTCATGTTCCTCGGAACAAGAATGCGGGTGTGTATGCACAGTTGTTTGAGGCGGAGGAAGAGGATTTTCATTAGGGTTTCGGAACGGGTGTGTATGCACAGTTGACAGTCGTCTTTTTCCAAACCCTAATGAATTTGTGTTATATCAATTAATAATATTAATTAAATGAAATTATGTTATGGTTGGGTTTGTTGACTTGTTGACCAAGGTTGACTTGTTGACCATGGTTGAAAGTTTGACCATTATCATTACATATCAAAGATGCTCTTTGATTCTAGTAAAATTCATTTAATGAATGTGATGATAGTAGTCATTCCAAACCATCCATCAACTATTTTCATTTTTATTATTATTGTTAATTTGATAATTCTTTTCATTTTGAGTTATGGTTGTAAAATGAAAAGAATAGCTCATTCTATCATAACACTTCTCTCTCCTCTCTTCTTCTTCCTCCTCCTCTAGTTCAAGGAGCTCCCTTCTCATGTGTTGAGAATCCATCTCCTTGAGATAAAAACACCCCAAAGCCACTCTCTACTCACTCTAGGGTTAGAGGTTTGGCAAGCCAAAGATCCTAGTTCTCTCAAAGTTCGAGAAAGGAGCCCGAAGGTTGAACCCTCAGGTGGATCCATCTTTGACGGAAGAAGGCGACGAGGAAAGCACCATCAAACCCTACAAAGGTTTCAAGAAGAAGGAGTTCAAGTTAGGTATAACCTTTTATCCGAGTAGCTTACTCTCTTTAGCTTTCTTGCTAGTTTAGTTTAGAAAAGATCCCGACTTTGTTAGTCCATGTTGCCTCATGCGCTAAAAATTTGATTTTTATACCGTTTCCGCCTCCCCGCAAGAACCGGGGGTGGCAACGTGGACTTACAGTGCCATAGTTTCTTACAGGTTTTGCCGTACAAGTTCCGTAGCGGCTTGTTGGCACTTCACTTTCTTTCGGATGATTGCTTTGGTGGGTAGGTTCACTTGCATCGTGACCACCGTTATACTTTTATTTATTTCAGTTGTATCTAGTAAGCTCCATCAACCAGACTTGTATATTTGATAGACTTAGAAGACCAGTTGTATATTCTTTTGACCTTAGAGTCGTGCGCTTGTATTATTATGGTTCTTCTCTGGTTTTCTTGAGGATGTTGGTTTTCTTTCTGAGTTTTGATCCTCGCCTTTCGGCGTTGTATATTATATTGCTTGCGTGGTTGTTTCCGCCAATTGGCGAAGAGCTAGCTCCCGCTTGGGGATGCCTTGTTATTATTGCTTATGATTATTCTTGTTTTGTACCTGTTTGGGGCCAGTTTTTACAAGGAAAACTCTGCCAAATTTTTTGTAAAAACTTGATGCTTTTAAAATGATCACTACGACTTTAGTTTGTGAAAATCACTTTCTTTAAAACAAGTTTTCCTTCTCTATATTTCTTAAACGGTTTAGATTTCTGGGCTTTGACTTTCTTAGATTACGTTACGCCTCCTGACGTTTCGTAATTTAAGTGCCAGTCACGTTCCGTGCTTTATTCGGGTCGTGACATAAAGGATGAACTTGTGGACTACCCTGGCCCCACTAGTATGATCTCCATCATAATCCTAGTAGTCAAGTACACATCCTAAGGGCTTTATCAACATGTGAGAGCAAGACAGTATCACAATACAAGTCTACATGTTAAGACAAAGAGCAACCAGATAACATACTATCATGTCGAGCAAGAAAGTCCTCTTTATATATGTCCAAGCATCCACTATAATATACATTATATGTACAATAATGGCCTCCAGAGCATACATATAACTAACATAATCACCATTGGATTTTTAATCCAAGGGTTCTCTGTTTTACAGAGAGCAATCTTTCTTGTTTAGAAATATTGAGGGAATATATATTCCAAAAATAGAATTTTATTCTACTATTGGAGTTTTGATCCAATTGAGAGTATCTTTCTTATTTTAGAAAGATTTGGGCAATGTTTTCTCCCAACAGAATTTAATTCTGTATTTTGATGATTTATCATCCCCGTTAGATCTTTGATCCGACGGCTCTGTTTGACAGAGAGTATAATTTAATTCTTCTTGGGCGCCGGTGCTCACATGTTGTACACGTGGGAGCCATTTAAGACTTTAATTTTAAAGATGGGTATTCCTGTGCTTTGCATATTGGCGCCCGCGTGAGGAGCACGTGCGGCGCCATTTAAGAGTTTAACTCTTATTTAATATATTCTGTCACGCCCCGCTTCCCAGTGTACGGGTATGAAGACGCGACGAGGCCCGCTATGTATTTACTCAGAAGTAAATATGCTAAGCGTAACTAAGCAATATAATATAAATATACACAAGAAGACATGAAGTGTAAATGAACATCAACTTTTATTTATTAAACATTTTTTTACAAGTACAACTGAAAATGAAAATACAGGAATGGAAATCAATGCCTAAACAATGGCATGAACTGAAAAGAAAATATATACAAGTATCTAGAGCTCTGGATCAACGGCGAACTGCTCTAAGTCTTCAGTACTGGGCTCGACCTCCAGAGAGTCCGATCCACCTGACAACATTCCAAAGAAAGAAGAGAGGGAGTGTAGTCAGCGAACAATCGCTCGGTAAGTCCCAAAGATAGGTAAGAATAGACAGATGAGAATATAACTGGTATATTGTAATTTTTTTGTTCTGTTAACGCAGTTGTTTGTAGCTTGGTATAGAATATGTCAGTGTATACGAGAGGAGTCCCACTATTCTGGAGACTAAGGTATACGGAGTACAAGGAACCGTTAAACCACGGTACAACAGCAATGGATATTTAGGTTAGGTGTATTAAAGTGACCGTCTCGTGCCAATTCTAACACATTCCGTACCAGTTTACCCCTTTAAACCCACGTAATGTCTTTTGTATTGATTGTATTGTTTGTTTTATAAATGGAAAACTTGCCGAAACCATGATATCATGAAAACGGAATGGATATAAATGGATAGTCATGTAATCAGAGTATATCCATGGTTTGGTTCAGTCGAGTCATGTTGATATAGATTGAATTCTGGTATAAATGGATTCATGTTGAAATGGAGTTATCTTGAATCATATTCAAGGATAAATTGGTTTCATATTAGACTGAGACTCAGACTGAATCGGACCTTTTAGACAAAGTTGAAGTCCTGAATTAGTTTTGATGTTATCGGTAACTGCTGCATATGGACGACATGATTTGTGTCTTTTTCCAAGACAATTACCGTATTGACAATACCGTTTTTAGGTTGTCTACCTTAGATAGGCAAGCGCCCTATTCTCCGGCTCTCTAAGGCTCAAGAGAACTGGTCCCGCTTAAACCTAAATTTACTAGGGTCCTTATTGTAAATTAATATAACTTGAGAGGGTTTTATGAAAAATAGTTTTGATATATTTTCAAAATAAACCTCAAGTATTTATTTATCGTCTTTAGGGTTTTCATAGAGGTTGTTTTTATAAAATGAAATTTTCTAGTGAATAGAACCTAGATTTGATTGTATATAGTATTTTGGTGTAATATTGGAATTGTATTGATTTGTAATGGTAGTTTCATGAATTTGTGATTTCTTTGATTTATAAAAACATGGAATATATATAATATATTTAAAATAGGTATTTTGATAATATTCATATATATATATATAATAAAAAATAAATTTTATTTATTAAGTAGAAATCTCATTTTTCTTAAAAATTGCATTAACCCACCCCATCCCAATCGTGGTTCTCCAAAATGGGTTGTAGAGGCGCATTTGCAAGGAATTAAATAACACACTTTTAAAGAAAACGATTTTTAAATGTTTATAGCATTTAAATGTAAACTCGTATTTATCTTACAAACTAATGTTCCAAAAGTCATCGTTCTATGTCAAGAATGAGTGTTGTGATGAGATATGTCATTACCTCATGAGTTTTCTAAAGGTAATATGATCAAAATGAATAAGCAATGTCGTATGTAAACATGATGGTATTTTACCGTAAAACTGAAATAGAAGTTGCAATACATATTATTTTGAGATGAAACTTGTTCTAATGTGTTTGTTTATGATTGCTAAACAATATACAAAAAGATCATAAATTTGTTATTAAGATAAATGGTGTTTTTAGTTAAATTAGAAACGGAAGTCGGATTAACTCCGCTTCCGACTAGTTTTGAGAATAGAATTCGTTTTAATACAAGGAGAATAGGGGAAAGTGGGACTTATAGATTAGAAAGAAAGAGGAGAGGTAGATGAAGCTTATGGAATCGTCGGGGAGTCGTTTTGTCGCCGGATTTGTCCTGAAACGTCGCCGGAACTTGGCCTTAAGCTAGCTCCACTTGTACAACTTTTTGGACTTGAAAATTTTAGAGAGTTTTGATACTAGATTTCTTAATGAGGGGGCCCAAAGTGTAGGCTTGTATTTATAGGGTAGGATTAGGTCTTTGTGAGTGAAGAAAGAATTAAAAAATGCATTAAAATTTGGTTTAATGGTGATTTTTAATTCTCTGGATAATTGTAGGGAAAGCAAACAAACTGGGGTTAATGGGGGAGTCCAAGGGGTGTTAGGGCATTTTTTTTTGCATTTTCTCCTGTCCAAACCGGCGTCGCCGACCCCTACACTAAATCTCGCCGGTCCATTCACCTTGATTGGTGTTTGGATTTTTGCCATGTGTCCTAGTCGTCTCATATATCTCAGTGCACATGATTGATTTTGTTGTGACTTTTTATTTTACGTGTTTTGCACGTGTAAGCTTTTGGGTTTCTAAAAGTTTAAAAGAAAATCAACAAAAAAATATATGTGGCAGGGAGATTCGAACACAGGGGCTATGTTACAGCAGTGCAAGGCTTTACCAATGAGCTACAAGTTGTTTCTTGCTGTTCAAAAGCAATTCAAATACGTATAGCATACACAGGGTTTCAAATACTCATTTGTACATTAACTTTTAAACAAATTTTCTGTAAACTGAAACAGAGTTGTTACATTTTACCCTCTTTACAAAAATTTCGTTCTCGAAATTTATATTTATTTTAAGGACTAATTTACAAACAAGTGAGGGTATCTTACACGCATGTCTTCCTCACGTTCCCATGTTGATTCTCCCGGTGAGTCTTTTCTCTACATCACTCGAACTAAGTTTACTTTCTTGTTCCGATGTGACTTCACCTTTTTATCCAGGATTTCAACGGGTTGTTGCTCACAAGATAAGTCTGGCCGTACAGTGAGCTCGGAGTGATCAAGAATCTGACCGGGGCCACTCACATACCTTCTGAGTTGGGATATGTGGAATACATTGTGCACTCCTTCCAATGAAGATGGAAGTGCCAAGCGATAAGCCACTTCTCCGACTCATTCGAGTATGTTGAACGGTCCAATATACCTTGGACTGAGCTTACCCCGTCTTCTAAAGCGAATCACTCCACGGTTTGGAGATATCTTCAAAAAGACATGATCTCCCGGTTGGAACTCCAAGTGACGGCGCTTTGCATCGGCCCAGTGCTTCTGTCGGTCTTAGGCTATGCGCATTCTTTCACTGACAGTGCGAACTACATTGATAGTTGCTACTATCATCTCAGGTCTAAGGAGTTCTCTATCTCCAATGTCGTCCCAAATTAATAGTGATTGACACTTCCTTCCATAAAGAGCTGCAAATGGTGCCATTCCTATACTTGCTCGGTAGCTGTTATTGTTTGAAAACTCCACAAGATGTAGGTAATCTTCCCACGATCCTCCGAAGTCTAGCATACAAGCTCTTAGCATATCTTCAAGTATCTGAATAGTTCGCTCAGACTGTCCATCTGTTTGTGGATGGTAAGCTGTGCTAAAGTTCAGACTTGTTCCCAAACTAGCTTGCACTCTCTACCAAAATTGCGATCAAAATCTGATGTCACGATCGGAGACAATGCAAACCGGTACTCCGTGTAATCTCACGATCTTCTGCATGAGTTCATGGGTATCAAAGATAGTACACATTGAAGATTTAAATCTTACTTAGATTCTTACCTCCATGTACTTCTTTGCTGGTGTCTCAGTAGATTGGCCAACTTGAAATGGGATGAAGTGAGCCGACTTTGTGAGTCGATCCACACTAACCCATACATCATCATTACCTTTCGTGCTGCGAGGAAGTGCAGTCATGAAATCCATAGTGATGTGTTGCCACTTCCATTCTAGGATAGGTAACGGTTGAAGTAAACTAGTTGTCCTATGATGTTCAGTCTTTACTTGCTGACATACCAAATATTTAGCGACGCTTCTGGCTACTTCACGCTTCATTCCATGCCAACAGTAATGTTGCCGCAGATCTTTGTACATCTTTGTACCTCCAGGGTGTACTGAATAGGGAGAGCTGTGAGCTTCTTTCATCAGTTCTTCCCGAACAGAACCTTGTGGTACACACAATCTACTGACGTATCTTAAAGATCCATCTTCATGGATGATGAAGTCTGTTCTAAGTCCACTTTCTACTTGTTCTCTGATCTTTTGCAACTTGGCATCACTTGCTTGAGCTGCTTTTATCTGATTGACAATGGTAGATTGAACTTGTAAGTTCATCAAACTTAAAATGTTACCTGGCATGCCCACTTCTATCTCCATATGATGCAAATCTTGTTGGATCTTCCACTATACGGTGAGATTCATTAATAGTGGTTGGTGACTAAGTGCATCAGGAACTACATTCACCTTTCCTGGATGATATTGTAGGTTGATGTCGAAATCCGCAATGAGTTCTAACCATCTTCTCTGTCGTATATTCAACTCTTTCTGAGTAAACACATATTTCAGACTCTTGTGGTCTGAGTAAACACATATTTCAGACCCGTTCTCCAAGAAGATAATGGCGTCAAATCTTAAGAGCAAAGATAACGGCTGCCAACTCCAGATCATGCGTCGGGTAGTTGCGCTCATGAGTCTTCAGATGTCTTGATGCATAAGCTACAACTTTAACGTGCTGATATAGAACACATCCTAATCCCTTACCAGATGCATCACAATGCACTAAAAAACCTCTAGATTGGTCCGGTATTACGAGAATAGGCGCTGATGTCAATCTTGACTTAAGTTCTACGAAAGCTTGTTCACATGCTTTTGATCACACGAATTCTTCATCTTTACGCGTGAGCTTGGTCGGGGGTGTTGCAATCTTCGAAAATCCTCCAATAAACCTTCTGTAATATCTTGCTAATCCCAAGAAGCTTCGAATGTCCTTCAATGACTTCGGTGTCGTCCATTCGCTTACTGCTGATACTTTAGCTGGATCTACAGAGATTCCTTCTCCTGATACAATATGTCCGAGGAACTCGACTTGATCTAGCCAAAACTCGCACTTGCTGTACTTGATATAGAGTTGATGCTGTCTTAAAGTCTCCAGGACAATTCGTAGGTGCTCGGCATGTTCTTTTCGACTCTTAGAATACACTAGGATGCCGTCGATGAAGATGAAAACAAACCTGTCTAGGTACTCTCGGAAAACTTGATTTATTAGGTTCATGAATATAGCTGGTGTGTTAGTCACTCCAAATGGCATCACAAGAAACTCATAATGACCATAGCGAGTTCTGAATACCGTTTTATGGATATCAGATTCTTTGACCTTCACCTGATGATATCCCGAACGAAGATCTAACTTGGAGAAAACGCAAGATCCACTTAGCTGATTGAACGGATCATCGATGCGTGGAAGTGGATACTTGTTCTTTATAGTTACTTCATTCAGAGCTCTATAATCAACGTACATTCTGTATGAACCTTCCTTCTTCTTCACAAGCAGAACTGGAGATCCCCAACTTGAAGTGCTGGGGTGAATCCATCCTTTCTTCAATAATTCATCCAACTGAGTACGAACCTCCTTCAAACCTTCAGGGCTTAACCGATACGGTGGTTTGATCACCGGTTGTGCTCCAAGTACTAAATCAATGCTGAATTTAAGAACTCGATCGGGAGGCAAACCTGATATGTCTTCAGAAAATACATCATCGAACTCTCAAACTATCTCTGGCTTCGATCCTTCCTCCGCTTGAAGTGTTGCAATCACATCCTTCTTTTGTTTTGCTTTGTATGTGCTTGGCTCCAGGGTATGGTCCCCACTTTTGAAATAAAGATCGGATGGTCTGGAATCTCGAACACTACCCTCCTTTGACGACAGTCAATGGTAGCATAGAATGTTCCAAGCCAATCCATACCCAAAACGACATCGAAATTCGGTATGTCCAGCACCTTGAAGTCAGCATAGAATTCTTGCTGCAGACGACCACTGGACACAGGTCATATCTCATTATTGCCTTTAGAATGTCGTTCCCTGAACTGACATTCCAGCTGGATACAAGTGGTTTGACTGGAATCGCATGAGTTCGGACGAACCGCTGCGACATAAAGCAATGAGATGCTCCAGTATTGAAGAGTGCTAGTGCAGGAAGTGGGGCTAATAATATTGTTGTTCCCCTCCGAACGGCGGCCGAGACATGGAATGCCTTGCCTGAGATTCGGGGCAGATGCTAATTGGTGCTATCCATCCACCTCTCCGAAGATGCCAAGTTGATTTATGGCACCGTGCATCGGAGGTTTAGACGGATGCGGCCGATGTAGCAGACTTCGTCAGATTCCCCCTCGTTTGAGGGGTTTTTTGATTGTGGGGATGCTCTTCCCTGCAGGCGCAAGCCCCTGCAGTTAATTACGCTACCGCATCGTGGTAACAACTTTCTCCTTCTCCAGATGGTCACTTCGTGTCGTGTGTGTTTATTTTATGTTTTGTTGCCCGTGGATTGTTTACGGAGACCGAGTTATGTCGTCGCCCGTAGGGCGTGGACTAGTCCAAATCCGTGTTATCATAGATTTGGGTTTGGGGGTTTGGTTTGAGGACACGTTATCCATACTTGAGGCTAAGATCAACTCAAACGTGTGTTAAGGATACGTTAGTCTAGTTTGAGACTAAGATCACTTAACGGGATCGTTTAGATCCGACAAAGGAGCGTTTGGGCTCCATTGTTCCAGTTTAGGGACATAGTGGTCCATCATATATATGGCCGTCGGGACCCGTCACCTCTCTGACGACGTTGAAGGATTACAACGACAGATGTCAGAGGAGTTCAGAGATGTTCTCTCGAACCAGAGTTAATTGGGGGAGATTCATAGCCCAGTCTGTTTGAAGGTTTAAGGATACGTTAGCCATCTTTGAGGCTAAGATCAACTTAAACGGGACCGTTTAGATCCGACAAAAGAGCGTGCGTGGCTCTATTGTTCCAGTTTAGGGACGTGGTGGTCCATTGCTAGTTTAAGGACATTGCGGTCCATGGGTAGTTTAAGGACATTGCGGTCCATGGGTAGTTTAAGGACATTGCGGTCCAATGTTAGTTTTAAGACATCTCGGTCAAGGTTAAGGACGTCGTAGTCCATGGGTTTAAGGACCCCACAGTCCATTGTTAGTTTTAAGACATCTCGGTCAAGGTTAAGGACGTCGTAGTCCATGGGTTTAAGGACCCCACAGTCCATTGTTAGTTTTAAGACATCTCGGTCAAGGTTAAGGACCTCATAGTCCATGGGTTTAAGGACCCCACAGTCCATTGTTAGTTTTAAGACATCTCGGTCAAGGTTAAGGACGTCGTAGTCCATGGGTTTAAGGACCCCACAGTCCATTGTTAGTTTTAAGACATCTCGGTCAAGGTTAAGGACCTCATAGTCCATGGGTTTAAGGACCCCACAGTCCATTGTTAGTTTTAATACATCTCGGTCAAGGTTAAGGACCTCATAGTCCATGGGTTTAAGGACCCCACAGTCCATATCAATGTGTGGTCATCGGGACCCGTCACCTCTTTGAAGACATTGAGGGATTACAATGCCAAGTATCAAAGGAGTGAAGAGATGTACCCTGGAACCGGAGTGGATTAAATAGTCCTTGGCCCAATTTGGGATCAAGACTAATTAATTATGTTATGAGCCCATTAGCCCAGTTAATTATGAATTGAGGACTTATGGCCAGCTTGGGCTATGTCCAATCATGTCTGGAATATTGGCTTCCTGTTGGTCCCTTGAAGGAGAGGCTTTGCCTCTATCCATTCGGCCAATTGGGCCAGTGTCTAACACTAAAGACAAATCAGTGTTGAACACTGGGAATGAGATTGATAAGTTAGTGTTTTAACACTAAAAGATAGTTGGTGTTAAACACCAGCAACCAGGCTTTCAGATTAGTGTTGAACACTAAAACAGACCAATGTTAAACACTGGCAACGGAGATCTCAGATTGGTGTTAAACACTAAGGTAATCAGTGTTGAACACTGCAAATAAAGTTCTCTGATTAGTGTTGAACACTAAGGCCCAACAGTGTTTTAACGCTGGATTCGGGAATTCCAATTTAGTGTTAAACACTAAGGCAAGAGGGGTCACGTGGCAACATGTGAGAGCGCCCTCCCTTCATTTATTCTGCTGAGATTATTGCATCTTTCAGAGCATCACGTGCCATCACGTGACGGGCATTCAAATGCTTGTGTGTTAAAGCTTCTGTCAAGGGTCACGTGGGTCACGTGGGGCACTTCCTCAAAGGGACTTTCTGTAGATCTTTCGGGGGGGTCACGTGGTGACACGTGACCCTGCCTCTATGTATGTTGTTTAGAGGATCTGTTAATCTTTTTTTCAGGAATTAAATTCCTCGAGCTTTAAATTCCAGAGGAATTAAATTCCTGCTTCCTTTTGAAGATTTATATTCTGGAATAGAGTTGAACTCTGAATTTTCTGTAGGAATTAAATTCCTTATAGATGTGAAGAACTGAATAGGGTTAAACCCTAATAAAAGCTTTTAAGGAATTAAACTCCCATTCTCTGTTAAAGAATTATGATTAAGGGAATTAAATTCCCGCTGTTTCAACAGAACTAGGTTTTTAATTAGGGTTAAACCCTGTTTCTTTTTGTTCTGAAGGAATTAAATTCCCATGACACAGGGTCAAGCCCTAATTTTATTTTAGAGGAATTAAATTCCTATAGTTCTGTGAGAATTAAATTCTCGTGCTTCCGTTCCCTCTCTATGTTTTGGATCTGCATGGCAGGATCTTGACCCATTGAGAATTAAATTCTCAACTTCAAGGGGAGATGTGCACTCTGCAGATCCTCTATCAAAGAGAGAAGAAATATGTTCTTCTGTTTTATATATCAGAGTTAAACTCTGTTGAGAATTAAATTCTCTTTTCTTTCAAGGAGCTTTCCCTTTCTTACCTAGGGTTTTCTTTTGCAGAAGATCCAAATTCCTCAAAGTATCAAAGCTCTCTCCCTTTTCTTCCCTCTGCGTATATATCTTTTTTGTGTGTCTCGGCTCCTATTTATAGGAGAAGCAGCTGAGTCAATTAGTTTTTGACGAATCTTCATTGAGAGATTTGATTTGCATCCATCATTCATTTTGGACCTTTGGATTATTAGGTGAATTTTATTCACCATTGGATTTCAAATCCAGGGATTCTCCCTTGTTATTTCTGTTAGATTTGAAGGGGAAATCTTTCCAAATTCGAGATTTTCCCATAGATAGATGATATTTAATCACTTCTGAATCTTTAATTTAATCGGTTGCTTTTGGAAAGATTTGAGAGTCCTTTTCTCAGAATTTAATTCTGTTAACAAATGGGCTTTGAAAGCTAGTCACGTGCGGCCACGTGACCCTTGGTCACGTGTGGGCACGTGACCCCCTCGTAACGAGCCCTTTTCTTCTTTTGCACTCTGCCTTCTTCTGCTGCTTAGCTGTCACGTGCCACCACGTGACCCCTGGTCACGTGTGAGCACGTGACCCTCGTCTGGAGCCTTTTTCTTGATTCAATCAGGGAATTGAGTCTGCCGCTTTTGAGTGTCACGTGCCAACACGTGACCCTGGTCACGTGGGAGCTCATGACCCTTTCTGAAGCCCTTTTCTTCGATGTAGTTGGGAAACTGAATTTGCCCCGTCGATGCTTTTAGATGTCACGTGCCAACACGTGACTGCTGGTCACGTGTAAGCACGTGACCCTTTTCTGAAGCTTTTTCCGTAAGCTTTTCTGATTTAAAATTAGGAAACAAATGCCCCCACAGCGTTGTTCTCACGTGTCCGTACGTGAGTGCAACGCTGTCACCTTTTGTGACCGTTGGATTCCTCTAGGGATTTGGGGAGATGAAGCGTTTCCATCACCTCCTACAAAGGTTCACGTCCCTTCAGAAGAGCCTCCACTTTGCTCATCTTCCTCCTTGCAAACTTTTTTCTTTTGAGAATTTAATTCTCTTTTCCCAGTGCTCAGTTCTCTGCCTTGAACCCACCCTCAGAGTTTAACTCTTTTCGAAAAGACTTTTCTCTTTGGGTAATGCTCTCGAATGAATGATGAACTCTCACAATCCTCTGGATTTTAAATCCAAAACAAGGGTTTTTACTCTTTTTACATAAACCCATGAAACCAATTAATCTTCAGCAGTGAATCTCTTTTAGGGTTCATCTGATCTTCCAAGGAGATGATGATGACAGTTCGAATCCATGGAGTTTAACTCCGTTCATAGAGAAAGCTTTTTCGGGGAATTTAATTCCTTTTCCCAAAAGGAATTCAATTCCCGTGAAGAACTAAGTTCTTCCTCATAGGGGCTTCTTAGGGTTTCCTTGTCATTCTATGATTAGTGAAGAAGAAGAGGGTTTGTAATAAATCGTCCTGATTTTTATTTCAGGTATCATGGACGCTCATTTGTATAATCTCAACGAAATCATTTCCTACAGGAATATCCGTGCCCTGGGTCGTAGTCAGAATTAGGAGTTCACCAACGCTCACTGTGCTGAGATTATGAGCCGCTTTGACGAGTACAACCATCGGCTACTCCCCCGTTGCTCTTCTCTTCTGAGGCTCATCGTGCTGGCGATTTGGGAGGCGCTTCCTCTCTTCTGCGCCGGTGTGCCACTCAGGGCATTGGACATTGCTGAGGATAAGATACATTCGGTGTATCTGATGAGTCTAATCTCGAAGAGAAGGCGTGACAACCTCATTGATCTTTTGCACCAGGCGTTTCAGCAGTCGGCCATACTTGCCGCCTACCGGAGGGTGGAGGACATTCGCGAGGACCCCAACGCTTGTGATCGCGAGAGAAAACATACTCGGGCGGTTCGAAATGCTTGGAGGATCTTGGACAAGGTCAAGCTTGAGTTTCTCAATCCGTGCCCCGCGCCTGAGGTCTTGCCGTTGTAATCGTTTTCTTTTCATTTTGTATGAACCTTTTTAAAGCATGAATGATAAACTTATCGTGTCCTTTTGTGTTTGCATGCCCCCCTTTTTTTGGAATTTTGTCATTCATTTTTTTTTGCTGTTGATGTGTTTAGCGTGCAAGGCATTGTTTCACTTCTTAGTACGCACCAAGCATGGTGCTCATGTGCCCCACACGTGAGGGGCCTTTTATAGGGCTATTCAATTTTTCATGCCATATTTCTGTGCATGGCATTGGATGCAGAGAAGGCGCCTTGGAAATCGCTCCTTTTCCTGATTTCCAATGTCTTCCCTTTTTTGGGCCTTGGAAGGGTTCTATCATGCAATTTTCTTTCGCGCACAGCATTTAATGCTCCCCTTTATAGTCTTGAGGCCATAGCCTATTTCCTCTTTACAGAGAAATTTATTCCCATATTGACGTGATTTAATTTGAGAAGTAGCTGAGTGCCATGGCCTGCAACCGTCCACACGCTCGTCGACAGCCATGGGAAGTGCCTATCGAGGAGATGATCCCCCGCTTTGCTGCTCGGTTGGTGGATCCACTTCTTACCGACGACGAATGCGACTCAGCAATGTATGAACTCTCGATTCGTAGGGGGTCCCTCCTCCCGATGGGTTCCCTCTGGCTCCGGATGATTCTCACGGCCGTGCTTGCCGACATCCCTCCTCACCCGGTAGAGATGACCTTGGCGATGCTTGACGCGGCTGAAGAAAAGCTCGAGGGCTTTCATGAAGCGCGCCTGATTACTCAGGCTTTGAAGGATTGCTCAATTCATCTGCTGAGCCAGATAAAGGCCCGATGAGCTATCATGTCTGCTTTCGTGGATGGACACGGCGCCAATCGATGGGGAGCGACTCCTCGTGAGAACCGTCGCTTTGATGTGCTGGAGAAAGTAGAGAGAGAGATGGAGAATTTTGTCCTCTGCTTCATTAACCCCTGTGCCGTTGATCCCGTGTTTGGTGACGTTTTCCCATTAGCGTAGAACATTTTTAAATTAGTCCCTCCTTTTTTATGCTTTATGCCAAACTTCCATGTAGGCTTGGTACTAGTATGTATGTTTCCGCTTGCATAAATAAACTTTGTATTCTTCTCATGAGAACTTTCTTTAATTGCAAATGCTATTATCACTTTCCTGCGTATCAGACCTTTTTGGGCATTATGAATGTTCATACAATTGCAAATGCTATTATTATTTTTTGAATACTCATATGATTGCGAATGCATGCTTGAAATATGTCGGAAATCTTTCTTGTTGCCTTTCACGTCAGGTGATGTGAGCGCGTTTTAGATTGATTATTCCTGTCGACCGGAAGCTCATTTATACGGTCTTGTAAATGTCTTGTTTCTAAGGTCGCGGTCACGAAAGCGAGCTTACGTGGCCTGATAAAGCGACACGTAGCGAACACATTGTTGTGCGAGAAAAGGGCTTGGCCGTAAATTTTCGGAGAGGGAGCTAGCTTCCAAGGCGCTGAGCGAGCTTCGCGCCACTCTTATTGCCAAGGCCAACAAAGCATATGAACTCTGGCGGTTGCTTCAGGAGTCTATCAGGGAGGTGGTGACTCTTGATAAAGCTGCTACGTTCACTCGTGAGGGGCCCAAGCCTAATAAGGTCACCGAGAAAGAGCTTGAAGGCCGGCTTGCTTCATATCAGGCTCAGCAAGCTTAGGCGGAGGCTCGTCTTCTGGAGATCTTGCGTCATGAAGCCGTGGCTCAGCAACAGAACGATGAGCTGGCAAAATTACTACACCGCCCACCGGCTTGAGGACTTGTATCTTTTCTCCCTTTTTTGTACATACTCATGAATGAGAGTATCTTTCCTTTTGTTTCTTTCATGAATTGTACTTTGTATCCATTTTGGTTTATGAATAAAAGATACATTTTTCTTCTCAATGGTGTGTCCCTTTTTATTGAATGTATTCTGCGGATATTCTATCTTGATCTCCTTGCAGGACAGCGATGGCTCAGGATTCAGGGTTAAGATCTGCTTCCTAAAACTTTTGCATTTTATGAGCCACGAGGGTCTCATAAAGAGTTTTTCTCCCTACAGGTCGAGAGGATCCCATAGGTGTAAGTTCTTCGTAAGAATCGTGAGGATTCTTAAGCGGGTTTTCCCTTGAGAGTCGTAAGGATCTCACAAGAGAGTTTTTTTTTCCTTACAGGTCGTGAGGACTTGTAAGTGCTAGATGTGGTCACCCTTGTCCATGTTTTACGGAGTCAGGGGTTTCTCTAGGTATCGTAGTTTAAAGACGTCGCGGTCAAGATTAAGGACCTCATAGTCCGTGGATTTAAGGACTCCACCGTCCGCTGTTAGTTTTAAGACATCACGGTCAATGTTAAGGACCTCATAGTCCGTGGATTTAAGGACTCCACCGTCCGCTGTTAGTTTTAAGACATCACGGTCAAGGTTAAGGACCTCATAGTCCGTGGATTTAGGGACTCCACAGTCCGATGTTTGGTTGCAGGGACCCGTCACCTCTTTGAAGACGTTGAGGAATTACAACGCCAGGTATCAAAGGAGTAAAGAGATGTACCCTTAAACCAAGGCAGAATCCGTAGGGAATCGGGGTGGCTGATCGTTAGTTTTAAGACATCACGGTCGAGGTTAAGGATGTCATAGTCCGTGGATTTTAAGGACTCCACAGTCCGGTATTTGCTCTGGATGCTTCACACGGGTTCACTGCCGTGCTTGGCGAGGACCAGGCTCCGCTCTGGGCGTTTTCCGCTGGGTCAAAGAGTGACGTTATCCGCGTTCCACGTAACCAGGAATTTTGCACTAGATGCTTCACACGGGATCACTGCCGTGCTCGGCGAGGACTAGGCTCCGCTCTGGATGCTTCACACGGGTTCACTGCCGTGCTCTGCGAGGACCAGGATCCGCTCTGGACGTTTTCCACGGGGTCAAAGAGTGACGTTATCCGTGTTCCACGTAACCAGGAATTTTGCACTAGATGCTTCACACGGGTTCACTGCCGTACTCGGCGAGGACTAGGCTCCGCTCTGGATGCTTCACACGGGTTCACTGCCGTGCTCTGCGAGGACCAGGATCCGCTCTGGATGTTTTCCACGGGGTCAAAGAGTGACGTTATCCGCGTTACACGTAACCAGGAATTTTGCACTAGATGCTTCATACGGGTTCACTGCCGTGCTCGGCGAGGACTAGGCTCCGCTCTGGATGCTTCACACGGGTTCACTGCCGTGCTTCGCGAGGACCAGGATCCGCTCTGGACGTTTTCCACGGGGTCAAAGAGTGACGTTATCCGCGTTCCACGTAACCAGGAATTTTGCACTAGATGCTTCACACGGGTTCACTGTCGTGCTCGGCGAGGACTAGGCTCCGCTCTGGATGCTTCACACGGGTTCGCTGCCGTGCTCTGCGAGGACCAGGATCCGCTCTGAACGTTTTCCACGGGGTCAAAGAGTGACGTTATCCGCGTTCCACGTAACCAGGAATTTTGCACTAGATGCTTCACACGGGTTCACTGCCGTGCTCGACGAGGACTAGGCTCCGCTCTGGATGCTTCACACGGGTTCACTGCCGTGCTCTGTGAGGACCAGGATCAGCTCTGGACGTTTTCCACGGGGTCAAAGAGTGACGTTATCCGCGTTCCACGTAACCAGGAATTTTGCACTAGATGCTTCACACGGGTTCACTGCCGTGCTCGGCGAGGACTAGGCTCCGCTCTGGATGCTTCACACGGGTTCACTGCCGTGCTCTGCGAGGACCAGGATCCGCTCTGGACGTTTTCCACGGGGTCAAAGAGTGACGTTATCCGCGTTCCACGTAACCAGGAATTTTTCACTAGATGCTTCACACGGGTTCACTGCCGTGCTCGGCGAGGACTAGGCTCCGCTCTGGATGCTTCACACGGGTTCGCTGCCGTGCTCTGCGAGGACCAGGATCCGCTCTGAACGTTTTCCACGGGGTCAAAGAGTGACGTTATCCGCGTTGCACGTAACCAGGATTTTTGCACTAGATGCTTCACACGGGTTCACTGCTGTGCTCGGCGAGGACTAGGCTCCGCTCTGGATGCTTCACACGGGTTCACTGCCGTGCTCTGCGAGGACCAGGATCCGCTCTGGACGTTTTCCACGGGGTCAAAGAGTGACGTTATCCGCGTTCCACGTAACCAGGAGTTTTGCTGAATATATCCGCATTTCACGGAATGGAGATTTGACTTTCGGTGATCTGTATATCGCCGAGTCATGGAACTGGGAGTTGCCGCTGTTCCTTTTGGTGATGTTGCGTCTGTCGTTACGAGACGAATGTTGGGATGATCTCTAGGTCGCTTGTGGCCCGTCGAGATTTAGCTTCTTTCTTTGGTGAAACCTGTGGGGGGGGGGGAGGTATGTTCCCTTTTTGTTTACGCCCTCTTTTTTTTATTTTATTTCTTTTTCCGCGATGCTCTATCATTTCAGCTTTTATATCGCGGAGGTCGCGATTGCCCTATCATTTCGGCTATTCTTCGCGGTGCCCAATCATTTCGGCTATTTATTTATTCTCTACTCGCTGCTTTTTATTGCGAGTTGCCCCATCATTTCGGCTATTTTTCATGCATACATTTTTACTTGCTGCTTTTTATTGCAAGTTGCCCCATCATTTCGGCTATTTTGTAGGCATGTGTGGCTTGCTAGCTTTTTCGCCGCAAGCTTGGATTTTAGACACCGATTTCGACATCAGCACCGCTACAACTGGATTGTTGCCAGGAGAGAATCATCATTTGCCTTTGTCGATGATGAACAAAGGTGGCTCAGCAAACAGGGTTAAGGGTCCTGTCGACCAAGGCTTTTGACTTCATGAGCCGTAAGGGTCTCACGAAGGTATTTCTCCCTACAAGTCGTGAGGATCTTGCAGGTGTATTTTCTCCTTAGGGATCGTGAGGATTCCTAAGTGTGTGTTCCTCTGTAAGTCGTAAGGATCCTACAAGAGGGCTTTCTCCTTTTGGATCGAGAGGACCTACAAGGGTTGGACTTTGCTGGGGAAATGTTTATTTGCGCCCGTGGATTGTATACAAGGGTCAGTATTGAGCCGCTTGTAGGGCAATATCAAAGGTTATGGGGGTTGCTTAAGAACAGGTTAAGGTTTCTGTAACTTAAGACTTTCAAATCTTATGAGCCGTGAGGGTCCCATAAGAGAGTTCTCCTTACGAGTCGTGAGGATCTCGTAAGTGTAATTTCTCATTAGGAATCGTGAGGACTCCTAAGTGTGTTGCTCCCTTGTGAGTCGTAAGGATCTCAAGCGGGTGGTTTCTCCTTACAAGGTCGAGAGGATCCTGTAAGTGTCCTTTAACGAGGTTGCGCCCTTTCGGGTTTTCACAAACACTCGCCGGTAGCCCTGCTGTTTTTACTCACGGAGCCCTTTCGGGTTTTCATCCGTGCCCATTTTGCTTGTGGACATACCGTTTTTTTTTGTTTTTTTTGTTTTTTTTACGACGCCAGCCTGAGGATGCTGTGGGTTGATAGTAGTTTAAAGACGTTTCGGTCATTTGCAAGTTTTAGGACATTGCGGTCCGTCGTTAGTTTAGGGACGTTTCGGTCCGACGCCAGTTTTAGGACATAGTGGTCCATCGTTAGTTTAACGACGTTTCGGTCTATCATTGCCATATTTGAGGCGAGTTTCTAGTTTATGGACTTTTCGGTCCATGGGGCTTTCTCTATGAAAGAGCACGATGCCCTCGGCATGTCTATCTTTTTCGGAGCATGTGGTTGTGGCGGGCTCACCTTCCAGTTGTCAAACAACGCGACTTTGCCCTGTTGGTATTCATCCTCAATCCAACCTTTGAAGACATAGCAATTTTCGAGTGGGTGACCCATTACTCTGTGGTAGGGACAATAGTTAGGATTGTCAATGTCACCTGGCTGCAACGAACGTTTTGGATCCGGCAGAGTGATGAGCCCGCTGCGCACCGCTAGCTCGAACAGTCTCTTTGTTTTATCTCTGGGAAAAGAGTAAGGACGTTTCAACTTCTCATTGAGGTATCGCGGCTTGTTGTTTTGACGACCAAACGGTTTCGGGTCACTCGGCTGTTGTTGAGCATTGGCGACGGAGGTCGCTTTTCCATTACCCTTATCCCTTTTGTTCGATCCCTTGTTTGCGGGTCCGGGATTCTTTTCGGGTAGCGTGCGATTGCGCAGCTGAACGTTCTCGCAGCTCTTCTTTTCTTCCTATTTTCCTGAGGTGGATTCTTTGAAGGGAGGGCTGAGAGTCATTTCTTCTTCAGAATTGCTCCCGAAGGTGAGGGCTTGCGATCTTCTACCGTCAACCATGTAACCGTTGCCGGCAGTTTTCATATGCTCGTTTGTCGTGTTCTGTTTCCGACGAGCTTCGCGCTTCAATCGTTGAACGTGCTGCCGGTGAGCAACGTATCCCTGCCACCAGTTTTTAAAGGCATTGCATTCTTCAGTAGGGTGTGCAATCTTCTGATGATATAAGCAGAAGTTAAGATGCATGTCCGCTTCATCAAGATATATATCGGTGGGAGAATTTCCTCTGAAAGAGGGGAGCTTCATTCCCATCGATATGGCTTTGGCGAACTTTTTCCTCATCTTGAACCTGCT
The DNA here is from genome assembly GCA_030015575.1 of Agapanthus africanus. Classification (NCBI taxonomy): domain Eukaryota; kingdom Viridiplantae; phylum Streptophyta; class Magnoliopsida; order Asparagales; family Amaryllidaceae; genus Agapanthus; species Agapanthus africanus. The sequence continues at coordinate 308,997,047 of CM057339.1, forward strand.
TTTATATGCGGCGGATGTACTTTGATCCGGTGGGAGTGTTTTGACCCTTTCATCTAGTTGCCAACGTTTGGCTTTCTCGAATATGGCCATCTCGCGCTCTCGATCAGCTTTGCTTTTGAGACGGGCTTCGTTTAGGAATGCATCAATCATTTCGTCTGATGGTCCTAGAAGTTCTGGCTCAGGATCTGCCCCCATCTTCTCTGTGTAAGGAGCTTCTTCGTCATTTATTGACGAGTGAGAGATCACATGGCAGCTTGCCACATAATCTTCAGATTCATCCGACGAGTCTTCTCCATTGTCATCATCTCCGTCCTTAATGACGTGGCTGAGAAATTCTTGGCGTGTGATTGGAGTCCGCGCTTTTTGATTGTATTCTTCCAACGCGTCAATCTGCTTTTGCATGTCCGTGCACTTGTCACTAGGCTCCACGGGCTTTTTGGTCTTCTTCTTCGACGACTTTGACGGTTGAGTGTGAGCGCTTTGGCTATCATCACCGATCTTTGGAATTGGGCGCGGTTTCAGCATCCCGTCGATGATTTGAGGTTCAAGTGGGTTCTTCCATCTGACCGCCGGACGCGTATGAAGATCACTCGACATCCTTTTGGTTTTGGATGAAAGCACGACCTCCCATGGGGCTTCTTCAACAAAAGAACAAGTTGCCCCCGGTGTGTCTGTCTTCTTAGGAGTGTGCAGTTGTGGTGGGTTTACTTTCCACTTCTCAGACAGCGCAAACTTGCCTTGTAGGTACTAATTCTCGATCCATCCCTTAAAAACGAAGCAATCCTCGATCGGGTGGCTTACCGTTTGGTGGTAAGGGCAATAATTGGGATTGTTGACATCGCCTGGCTGCAACGGACGTTTTGGATCCGGCAGATTGATGAGTCTGTTGTGCACTGCCAGTTCGAACAGTTTACTCGTTTTATCCTGGGGAAACGAGTAAGGACGTCCCAGTCTCTCCTCGAGGGATGGGCGTGGACGCACGTTGTTTTGGCTAACAACCGGCTTTAAGTTGCTCGGCCGCTGCTGAGTATTGGCAACGAAAGTTGCTTTCTCTTTGCCCTTTTCATTCTAAGGCTCTGTCTTTGAAGAGGAAGGCCTATGGCCCATCTGGTCCATTTGGGCCAGCTTGTCAATCAAGGCCTGGAAGGTGGTCGGCTTGAAAAACATCATGAACTGGGAGATGGCCGCTTGAGGGTCAAGAGTGCCCATGAACATGCCTACTGCAGGAGCCTCTTCTATGCATTGTTCGCATTTCGACCATAGGTTCCGCCATCGTGTTGCGTATTGGACCCACGTTTCGCCTGGCCTTATCCTGGCATTAATCAGTGCTGTTATCGGAGTGCGTCCACTAGCACTCACGAATCTCTGTGTAAACAGCAGCTCCATCTCCGTAAATGTCTTGATAGCGTCATTTGGGAGTTCAGAGTACCACTCAAATGCCGTTTCCGACAGGCTGCCAACAAACTGGCGGAGCAGCAATTTATCATCACCTCCAGTGTTGCCGCACATGGCTCTAAATTGAGCGACGTGCTGATGCGGATTTCCCGTCCCCTTATATACGTGAAACTTAGGGATCGTATATCCCGACGGGTAACTAATTTGGTCGTACCAGCCCGGGTAGGGTCGTCCGGTTCTAGCAATTTGCCCAGCCGCTTCATTTGCCTGGTGAGCTCGTATATGCTGAGCTATATGGTCATCCAGTGCGGCCTTGTAAATGGTTTCTTCCTTGGCTGCTGAAAGAGCCGGAGGAGGATTCGATGTCTCTCCTTTGTCATCTTCAAGGACAATCGGAGGATCTTCAGCAGGAGGATCTTGCTGGATCATCATCCCTACCATATCTTGGAAGAGAAGCGCCATTTGTTTTATGTTAGCTGCTTGCTCTGCGGCTTCTTTGTCCTTCTTTTCGAGGACTCTGCGTAGGTAGTCAGCATCTGTTTCTTGTTCATGACGCTGCTCTGATGATGCCTCCGAGCTTTCTTTTGGCCCGGTAAGTGCGGCCATTGCAGTCATCATCTCCTGAAGCTTCTGTTGCTGCTCCTGGGCTTTCGTTACGGATCGGGTGAGCGGTCGGTGACCCGTCGAAGCACGGCTTTCCTCCTTTCTAGAAGCCATATAAACAGTGTGCACCACCATGCCCCCAGACTTAGGGTGCTTGTGCTCAGCGCATTTACGGTTCGCCATGTTCACAGGGGCTTTTTGCGGCCTCCTTTTCTTTTGAGTGGTTGAAGTTGAGGGGGCCGTTGTAGTGGGCGCCCAAGTAGTCGTTGCTTTTTGTGGCTTGATTGGGTAATCCTTTCCCTGCCGAACCTTCATCGTTTTCTGTTGGCAAAGATAGTCTTGATCAATCACCGACTCCTGGATCTGTCGCCAGACCTTGTAAATTTTAGAGGGTAGCCGTTGAGAGGACTGTTCTGGCTTGGCTTCTGCAACATTTCCCACCGGAGGAGGGGATCTTTTTAGTACGGCGGTAGGAGAGTTTCTGCGCACCGTGTTCAGCAATTCAAAGCTGTTACCGATTGGAACAGTAGCATCGGTCTCCACCGTTGGAGCGGGTGGAGTAAGTCCAGACGGAGAGATGCCCCCAGCTTTTCTTACTCGGTGCCAGTGACGACGTCGAGCATGTCGTGCGGATGAGATCACCTCCGTTGTTGGATAAGCTTCTTCATGCCCCCTCTGAGCAGGGGAAGCATCTTTGAGGACCTCGCTTGGAGCAGCAACCGGAATGGCCAGCCTTGTAAAAACTGACTTCTTGGAAGGAGGAGCCTTTCTAATGATTTCGTCTGCTTGAGCCGGGATAGCTATCCGCTTTGGGATGGCAGCTTCGGGTATCGTGGGTTTGCAGACGTTCTGGCCCAGTCTGTTGAAAACTGAGGAATTGAAGCGGGGCGACCCGTTGAGAGGGGTCGCGGCAGTGGTAAGCCGATCAAAGACCGACTTCTTTGGGGCTTCTTTCAACGTCATTGTGGCATTGAAGCTCAACGGTGGGAGCATGGTCCCGAGAAATAATCCAGTGGTGTCCTGAGTTACCTGCTCCACTGGCATCTTGAAAAGGGAGGCCGCTTGGGGCCCATAAGTCACTCCTCCAGCAAGGACCGAGCGATAGTTGCAGTTGCAGGCAGTGCAGCTTGAAGCCATTGATCTTCTGTTTTCTGCACGGAGCAAGACACTAAATCTTAGTACCTCGAATCCACAGGCAACCACAGTAAACCGCGATTCGCTCGCGAACACGACACACGAAGTGTGGAGTGGAAAGAGGAAAAGGTCCCACCGGGCGTGCCAGAATCTGTTCCCCTCCGAACGGCGGCCGAGACATGGAATGCCTTGCCTGAGATTCGGGGCAGATGCTAATTGGTGCTATCCATCCACCTCTCCGAAGATGCCAAGTTGATTTATGGCACCGTGCATCGAAGGTTTAGACGGATGCGGCCGATGTAGCAGACTTCGTCAGATTCCCCCTCGTTTGAGGGGTTTTTTTATTGTGGGGACGCTCTTCCCTGCAGGCGCAAGCCCCTGCAGTTAATTACGCTACCGCATCGCGGTAACAACTTTCTCCTTCTCCAGATGGTCACTTCGTGTCGTGTGTGTTTATTTTATGTTTTGTTGCCCGTGGATTGTTTACGGAGACCGAGTTATGTCGTCGCCCGTAGGGCGTGGACTAGTCCAAATCCGTGTTATCTTAGATTTGGGTTTGGGGGTTTGGTTTGAGGATACGTTAGCCATACTTGAGGCTAAGATCAACTCAAACGTGTGTTAAGGATACGTTAGTCTAGTTTGAGACTAAGATCACTTAACGGGATCGTTTAGATCCGACAAAGGAGCGTTTGGGCTCCATTGTTCCAGTTTAGGGACATAGTGGTCCATCATATATATGGCCGTCGGGACCCGTCACCTCTCTGACGACGTTGAAGGATTACAACGACAGATGTCAGAGGAGTTCAGAGATGTTCCCTCGAACCAGAGTTAATTGGGGGAGATTCATAGCCCAGTCTGTTTGAAGGTTTAAGGATACGTTAGCCATCTTTGAGGCTAAGATCAACTTAAACGGGACCGTTTAGATCCGACAAAAGAGCGTGCGTGGCTCTATTGTTCCAGTTTAGGGACGTGGTGGTCCATTGCTAGTTTAAGGACATTGCGGTCCATGGGTAGTTTAAGGACATTGCGGTCCATGGGTAGTTTAAGGACATTGCGGTCCAATGTTAGTTTTAAGACATCTTGGTCAAGGTTAAGGACGTCGTAGTCCATGGGTTTAAGGACCCCACAGTCCATTGTTAGTTTTAAGACATCTCGGTCAAGGTTAAGGATGTCGTAGTCCATGGGTTTAAGGACCCCACAGTCCATTGTTAGTTTTAAGACATCTCGGTCAAGGTTAAGGACCTCATAGTCCATGGGTTTAAGGACCCCACAGTCCATTGTTAGTTTTAAGACATCTCGGTCAAGGTTAAGGACCTCATAGTCTATGGGTTTAAGGACCCCACAGTCCATATCAATGTGTGGTCATCGGGACCCGTCACCTCTTTGAAGACATTGAGGGATTACAATGCCAAGTATCAAAGGAGTGAAGAGATGTACCCTGGAACCGGAGTGGGTTAAATAGTCCTTGGCCCAATTTGGGATCAAGACCAATTAATTATGTTATGAGCCCATTAGCCCAGTTAATTATGAATTGAGGACTTATGGCCAGCTTGGGCTATGTCCAATCATGTCTGGAATATTGGCTTCCTGTTGGTCCCTTGAAGGAGAGGCTTTGCCTCTATCCATTCGGCCAATTGGGCCAGTGTCTAACACTAAAGACAAATCAGTGTTGAACACTGGGAATGAGATTGATAAGTTAGTGTTTTAACACTAAAAGATAGTTGGTGTTAAACACCAGCAACCAGGCTTTCAGATTTGTGTTGAACACTAAAACAGACCAATGTTAAACACTGGCAACGGAGATCTCAGATTAGTGTTAAACACTAAGGTAATCAGTGTTGAACACTGCAAATAAAGTTCTCTGATTAGTGTTGAACACTAAGGCCCAACAGTGTTTTAACGCTGGATTCGGGAATTCCAATTTAGTGTTAAACACTAAGGCAAGAGGGGTCACGTGGCAACACGTGAGAGCGCCCTCCCTTCATTTATTCTGCTGAGATTATTGCATCTTTCAGAGCATCACGTGCCATCACGTGACGGGCATTCAAATGCTTGTGTGTTAAAGCATCTGTCACGTGGGTCACGTGGGGCACTGCCTCAAAGGGACTTTCTGTAGATCTTTCGGGGGGGTCACGTGGTGACACGTGACCCTGCCTCTATGTATGTTGTTTAGAGGATCTGTTAATCTATTTTTCAGGAATTAAATTCCTCGAGCTTTAAATTCCAGAGGAATTAAATTCCTGCTTCCTTTTGAAGATTTATATTCTGGAATAGAGTTGAACTCTGAATTTTCTGTAGGAATTAAATTCCTCATAGATGTGAAGAACTGAATAGGGTTAAACCCTAATAAAAGCTTTTAAGGAATTAAACTCCCATTCTCCGTTAAAGAATTATGATTAAGGGAATTAAATTCCCGCTGTTTCAACAGAACTAGATTTTTAATTAGGGTTAAACCCTGTTTCTTTTTGTTCTGAAGGAATTAAATTCCCATGACACAGGGTCAAGCCCTAATTTTATTTTAGAGGAATTAAATTCCTATAGTTCTGTGAGAATTAAATTCTCGTGCTTCCGTTCCCTCTCTATGTTTTGGATCTGCATGGCAGGATCTCGACCCATTGAGAATTAAATTCTCAACTTCAAGGGGAGATGTGCACTCTGCAGATCCTCTATCAAAGAGAGAAGAAATATGTTCTTCTGTTTTATATATCAGAGTTAAACTCTGTTGAGAATTAAATTCTCTTTTCTTTCAAGGAGCTTTCCCTTTCTTACCTAGGGTTTTCTTTTGCAGAAGATCCAAATTCCTCAAAGTATCAAAGCTCTCTCCCTTTTCTTCCCTCTGCGTATATATCTTTTTTGTGTGTCTCGGCTCCTATTTATAGGAGAAGCAGCTGAGTCAATTAGTTTTTGACGAATCTTTATTGAGAGATTTGATTTGCATCCATCATTCGTTTTGGACCTTTGGATTATTAGGTGAATTTTATTCACCATTGGATTTCAAATCCAGGGATTCTCCCTTGTTATTTCTGTTAGATTTGAAGGGGAAATCTTTCCAAATTCGAGATTTTCCCATAGATAGATGATATTTAATCACTTCTGAATCTTTAATTTAATCGGTTGCTTTTGGAAAGATTTGAGAGTCCTTTTCTCAGAATTTAATTCTGTTAACAAATGGGCTTTGAAAGCTAGTCACGTGCGGCCACGTGACCCTTGGTCACGTGTGGGCACGTGACCCCCTCGTAACGAGTCCTTTTCTTCTTTTGCACTCTGCCTTCTTCTGCTGCTTAGCTGTCACGTGCCACCACGTGACCCCTGGTCACGTGTGAGCATGTGACCCTCGTCTGGAGCCTTTTTCTTGATTCAATCAGGGAATTGAGTCTGCCGCTTTTGAGTGTCACATGCCAACACGTGACCCTGGTCACGTGGGAGCTCGTGACCCTTTCTGAAGCCCTTTTCTTCGATGTAGTTGGGAAACTGAATTTGCCCCGTCGATGCTTTTAGATGTCACATGCCAACACGTGACTGCTGGTCACGTGTAAGCACGTGACCCTTTTCTGAAGCTTTTTGCGTAAGCTTTTCTGATTTAAAATCAGGAAACAATTGTACCTAAGTTATGTGGGATCGGTTTTAGGTATAAGAAAAAGATATATGGGTATACATAAAGCCTGAAAGAAAGCTTGAAATGGAAGAGTTACCAGTGATGACTTGGCCAGTGGCTTCAGCTTCTTCCACAGTCATTGTGAAAGCCTGTCGCCTCGATACATTCCTCCTTGCTGGAGGACCATTCCTCTGTCCGTTCCTCTGTACTTGAGGTAAGTTCCTTTGTGCTTGATGGAACCGACGAGGAGGAGGTGCATTCGGTCTACGAGGAGGTGGAGCTGGGAGAGCAAGTCGTGGAATAGGTTCCTGGATCGCTGGTCGCTGCGGATAGGTAATTGCTGGTCTGGGTGCAGCATTTGGATTGAGTCTATGAGGACAAGACCCAATATCATGTGTGGCTGAGCCACAGACCAAAAAAGGTGATTTGCATGCCGGAAGTCCTTCCCTAGGTGTCCATCTCTCCTGCAGTAGGTGCAAAAAGCTGGACTAGGCCGGTTGATTGGTACTCCCGGTCTCCTGGGTACAAAAGATGGCCTTGAAGAGGCTCCTCCTGCCATCTGGGTGGCAGAGCACTTCACCCCAGCAGATTAGGGTATGCCCTTCATCTTCACTACTGCCTCATATCGACGGGCAGCTTTCAGAGCCAGTTCGTGAGTTGGGAAATCCCCTATAGCTAAGGCAGCTTGGATCTCCGGATCCAACCCTTGCGGAAATTGTCTGGACCCGATCTCAGCAGTCGGTATCAAGTGTGCCGTGAACCTGTTAAGGACTTGTGTTAGTTGTGTATTATGTGATATTATATAATTGAATATTAAGACATATCTTTCCTGATCAACATGGTGAACTCGGCATCATACTCATCCACTGATTTGCTCCACATAGAGCCTTGTTTTAAGTGAATGAATTGCTGCTCCATGTCGAATCGGGCATTCTCTAGAAAGTACTTTGCGTTGAACATATCGCGAAAAGTTTTCCATTCGATATGCTAGGTAAGACGGCTTTCTTCCGCCTTCCACCAAACTCGGGCGTTGTTGGTGAGTTGCAGCTTCGCAACCCGTACCCAAGCAATGTCTGGCACTTGTGATTCTTCTAGATCGTCCTCAATGCTCTGAGCCCATTCTTCAGCTTCCAGAGGGCTCTCTTTTCCTGAAAATTGCTTTGGGTGCAATGCCCGGAATTGCTTTACTCCGGGCGCTTCCGCTTCTAGTTAGTTCAGTAATATAGCAGTCTGCTGCTGCTATCCTTCCAGGAGGCTTCGGATTTCCTCAAGCAGTATCGTCTGCTCATTGATCGGAGCAGCAACGGTAGGCGTAAGCGGTAGAGGTGGTGGTGTGTTGTTGAAGTTTGTACTGGTATTGTTTGTAGAATCCAGAACCTTGAAAGAAAAAATAGGGTTAGGATAGATTCAAAGTATATAAAATTGTAAGATTCAAGGAATATGAAATGTAAAGAATGTTTTTAGTTGCTAATTTTTGTGTTATATTGCTTAGGACTTCATGCAGAATTGACCTGCATTTCCATACAGAACTGAACTGCATGGGCCACCAACAAAACCTGTCATGTCCCGCTTCCTAATGTATAGGTAAGAAGACACGACGAGGCCCGCTACGTATTTACTCAGAAGTAAACACGCTAAGCGTAACTAAGTAATATAATGTAAATATACACAAGAAGACATGAAGTGTAAATGAACAACAACTTTTATTTATTAAACATTTCTTTACAAGTACAACTGAAAATGTAAATACAGGAATGGAAAGCAATGCCTAAACAATGGCATGAACTGAAAAGAAAATATATACAAGTATCTAGAGCTTTGGATCAATGGCAAACTGCTCAAAGTCTTCAGTACTGGGCTCGACCTCCAGAGAGTCCGATCCACCTGACAACATTCCAAAGAAAGAAGAGAGGGAATGTCGTCAGCGAACAATCGCTCGGTATGACCCAAAGATAGGTAAGAATAGACATATGATAATATAACTGGTATATTGTAATTTTTTTGTTCTGTTAACGCAGTTGTTTGTAGCTTGGTACAGAATATGCCAGTGTATATGAGAGGAGTCACACTATTCCAGAGACTAAGGTATACGGAGCATGAGGAACCGTTAAGCCACAGTATAACAGCAATGGATATTCAGGTTAGGTGTATTAAAGTAACCGTCTCGTGCCACTTCTAACACATTCCATACCAGTCTACCCCTTTAAAACCCCGTAATGTCTTTTGTAGTGATTGTATTGTTTGTTTTATAAATGGAAAACTTGCCAAAACCATGATATCATGTAAACAGAATAGATATAAATGGATAGTCATGGAATCAGAGTATATCGATGGTTCGGTTCGGTCGAGTCATTTTGATATAGATTGAATTCTGCTATAAATGGATTCATGTTGAAATGGAGTTATCTTGAATCATATTCAAGGATAGATTGGTTTCATATTAGACTGAGATTCAGACCGAGTCATACCTTTTAGACAGAGTTGAAGTCCTGAATTAGTTTTGTTGTTATCGGTAACTGCTGCACATGGACAACAGGATTTGTGTCTTTTTCTAAGAAAATTATCGTATTGATAACACCGTTTTTAGGTTGACTACCTTAGATAGGCAAGCACCCATATTCTCCGGCACCCTGAGGCTTAAGAGAATGGGTCTCGCTTAAACCTATATTTACTAGGGTCCTTATTGTAAATTAATATAACTTGAGGGGGTTTTATGAAAAATAGTTTTGATATATTTTCAAAATAAATCTCAAGTATTTATTTATTGTCTTTAGGGTTTTCATAGAGATAGTTTTTATAAAATAAAGTTTTCTACTGAATAGAACCTAGATTTCATTGTATATGGTATTTTAGTGTAATATTAGAATTGTATTGATTTGTAATGGTGGTTTCATGAAATTTGTGATTCCTTTGATTTAGAAAAACACTGAATATATATAATATATTTAAAGTAGGTACTTTGATAATATTCATATATATATATATATATTTAATAAAAATAAATTTTATTTATTAAGTAGAAATCTCATTTTTCTTAAAAATTGCATTAAAAATTCCATCGAGATCGGATGCTCCATGAGGAAGTCTGCATCTCGCTCTACTAGGCCCGAGGATGTGCAATAACCCACACCATCCCGATCGGGGTTCCCCAAATTGGGCTGTATACACTTTTAAAGAAAACGGTTTTTGAATGTTTATGGTATTTAAATGTAAACTCGTATTTATCCCACAAACTAATGTTCCAAAAGTCATCATGTTATGTCAAGAATGAGTGTTGTGATGAGATAGGTCATTACCTCATGAGTTTTCTAAAGGTAATATGATCAAAATGAATAAGTAATGTCGTATGTAAACATGATGGTATTTACCGTAAAACTGAAATAGAAGTTGCAATACATATTATTTTGAGATGAAACTTGTTTTAATATGTTTGTTTATGATTGCTAAACAATATACAAAAAGATCGTAAAATTTTTATTAAGGTAAATGGTGATTTTAGTTAAATTAGAAACGGAAGTCGGATTAACTCCGCTTCTGACTAGTTTTGAAAATAGAATTCGTTTTAATAGAAAGAGAAGGGGGAAAGTGGGACTTACAGATTAGAAAGAAAGAGGAGAGGTAGAGGAAGATTATGGAATCATCGGGGAGTCGTTTCGTCGCCGGATTTGTCCCGAAACGTCGCCGGAACCTTGTCTTAAGCTAACTCCATTTGTACAACTTTTTGGACTTAAAATTTTTAAAGAGTTTTGATACTAGATTTCTGAATGAGGAGGGCCAAAGTGTAGGGTTGTATTTATAGGGTAGGATTAGGGTTTTGTGAGTGAAGAAAAAATTAAAAAATGCATTAAAATTTGGTTTAATGGTGATTTTTAATTCTCTGGATAATTGTAGGGAAAACAAATAGACTGGGGTTAATAGGAGAGTCCAAGAGGTGTTAGGGCAACAATTTTTTTTCATTTTCTCCTTCCCAAACCGGCGGCGCCGACCCCTACACTAAATCTCGCCGGTCCATTCACCTTGATTGGTGTCTGGATTTTTGCCACGTGTTCTAGTCGTCTCATATACCTCAGTGCACATGTTTGATTTTGTTGTGACTTTTCATTTTACGTTTTTTGCACGTGTAAACTTTTGGGCTTCGAAAAGTTTAAAAGAAAATCAGCAAAAAAATATATGTGGCTGGGGGATTCGAACACAGGGGCTATGTCACAGCAGTGCAAGGTTTTACCAATGAGCTACAAGTTGTTTCTTGCTGTTCAAAAGCAATTCAAATACTTATAGTATACACAAGATTGCAAATATTCATTTGTAAATTAACTTTTAAACAAATTTTCTGTACATTGAAACAGAGTTGTTACAAATTTTTTTGTGCTTTGCACATTGGCGTCCTTATGAGGAGCACGTGCGGCGCTACCAAAAGATTTAATCCTGGCGTTGGTGCCCTCGTAGAGAGCACGCGAGGCGCTACCTCATTTAATTCAAACAGAGCTTTTCTCTTTTATTAGGTTAAATATTGGGGAAACAAATGCTCCCCGCCGTTGCTCTCACGTGGTTTACGCGTGGGTGCAACGATGTCACCTTTTCTACCGTTCGATCTCCTGAGGAGTTGAACCGTCCTTTCATGTCTTATAAATATGGCCTTCGGCCCTTGAGATGACTGTCGTTTCATCATCTTCCTTCTTCTTTCTTGAGAATTTAATTCTCTTTTTAGAGCTTAGATCTTTGTCCAAAGAAACTCTTAGAGTGTAACAACTCTAAAACTTCTGTATAATTTTTTTTTAAAGTACAGAAAGAAGTACCTTAGTCTGAGCACAAGTTATAAATTTAAATTGCTTTTGAACTGCAATAAAGCACTTGTAGCTCATTGGTAAAGCCTTGCACTGCTGTGATGTAGCCCCTGTGTTCAAATCCCCCCAGCCACATAATATTTTTATTGATTTTTTTCTTTTAAAATTTTAGAAGCTCAAAAGTTTGCACGTGCACTACACGTAAAATGAAAAGTCACTGAAAAATCAAACATGTGCAAAATAGTATTTATACAGCCTAGGACACGTGTCAAAGATCCAGAGCCCCACACCTCAACAATGGCCGGTGAGATCATCATTGGGGCCGGCGCCGCCGGTCCCCCTTGTCCCAAATACTTCAACTTTTTCACCTAGCACCCCTTGTCCTCCCCTACTACCTTAGTTCTGTTTGATTTTCCTACATATTTCCAGAGAATTAAAATGCGCCTTAAAACCAAATTTTAATACATTTTTAGTTCTCGTTTCAATACCCTAAACCCTAATTTCTCCTATAAATACCACACTACACTTTAGCCCTCTCTATTCAGAAATCTAGTATCAAAAACTCTAAAAAATTTCTAAGTCCAAAAGTTGTACAAGTAGAGTTAACCAAGGTCAAAGTTCCGGCGACATTTCGGGACAAATCCGGCGACGACATGACTCTACAACGCCTTCGAAATATTCCTCTATCTCCCCCCTCTATAATCAATCAGTAAGTCCTTTCTCTTCTCTCTTTCTCACCTCTCAAAAAGATTTCTTTTCAAAACTCGTCGGAAGCGGAGTTATTCCGACTTCCGATTCTAATTTCATTAAAAATACAATTTTTCTTAATAACAAACTTACCATCTTTTTATATATTGTTTAACAAATATAAAACAACATTTACAAAAAGTTTCATTTCAAAATAATATGTATTGCAACTTTTATTTCACTTTTTCGGTAAAATACTATCAAGTTTACATACGACATTATTTTATCGTTTTGATCATATTATCTTTAGAAAACTCATGAGGTAATGACCTACCTCATCACAACACTCATCTTGATATAACACGATAGCTTTTGTAATAATTTTTGTGGGACAATACAAATTTTACATTAAAATACCTTAAACTATCAAAACCCGTATTCTTTAAATTGTTTTAATAAATTCCTTGCAAATAAACCTCTACAACCCATTTTTGGGAACCCGATCGGGATGGTGCGGGTTATCGCACATCCTCGGGACAAGTAGAGCGAGATGCAGACCACCTCACGGAGCATACGATCTCGATGGAATTTTTATTACAATTTTTAAGAAAACGTGATTTCTATTTAATAAATAAATTCTATTTTTGATAATTATATATATATATATAAATATTATCCAAATATCTATTTTAAATTTATAATATATTCCATGTTTTCTAATCAAAAGAAAAGAATTACAAAAGTTCATGAAAATACCATCAAGAATCAATACAAGTCAAATTACATGAAAATACCATATACTATTCAAGTTAGGTTTATATCCACCAGACTATCTCATCACTCTTAAAATTACATTTATGAAAACCCTAAAGACGATAATTAAATACTTTAGGTGAATTTTGAAAATATATCAAAACTATTTTTCATAAAACCCCCTCAAGTTATATTAAATTACAATAAGGACCCTAGTAAATATAGGTTTAAGCGGGATTAGTTCTCTTGAGCCTCAGGGAGCCGGAGAATTTGGGTGCTTGGCTATTTAAGGTAGACAACTAAAAACGAGGTTATCAATACGGTAATTGGCTTAGAAAAAGTCACTAATCCTGCCGTCAATGTGCAGCCGTTACCGATAACTCCAAAACTAATTCAGGACTTCAATTCGTTTTAAATTATCTGACTCAGACAGAGGCTCAGTCTAATCTGAAATCAATCCATCCTTGAATACAATTCAAGTACAATTCCAATTCAACATGAATCCATTTATACCAGAATACAATCAATATCAACATGACTCGACCGAACCGAACCATGAATATACTCTGATTACATGACTATCCGTTTATATCCCTTCCGTTTACATGAACTACTGATATCATGGTTTCGGCAAGTCCTACATCTATTAAACTAAACAATACAATCAACACAAGACATTACGAGGTTTTAAAGGGGTAGACTGGCACGGAATGTGTTAAAAGTGGCACGAGATGGTCATTAAAAGATGTAACTATACATCCATTGCCGTTGTTCCGTGATTTTATCGACGGAGCCTTGTACTATGGGTTACCATAGTCCACGGTGTAAGTTGGAATCCTCTCGTATACATTGGCATATTCTGTACCAAGCTACAAACAACTGCGTTAGCATAACAATCAAACATTATACCTGTTATATTCTCTTATCTGTCTATTCTATTTCTATCTCTCTTTGGGACTTACCAAGCGATTGTTCGCTGACGACATTCTTATTTCTCTTATTTCTTTGGAATGTTGTCAGGAGGACCCGACTCTGAGGAGTTCGAGACCAGCCAGGAGCAATTGGAGCAGACCACTGAGCAGCACGACCACCAGGCTTCACTTGTACTCACTTTTCTTTCAGTTCATGCCATTGTTTAGGTATTGCTTTCCATTCTTGTATTTACATTTTCAGTTGTATTGTAAAGAAATGTTTAATAAATAAAGGTTGTTGTTCAATTATATCTCTTGTCATTTTCTTGTGTACTTTATCATATTGCTTATTTACGCTTAGCGTGTTTGCTTCTGAGTAAATACGAAGCGGGCCAGTCACGTCTCCTTACCGTACACCGGGAAGCGGGGTGTGACATAGAGTTTAAACTCTGTTTAAGAAAATTGGTAAGGATTATGATCATTTTTCTCTTAAAAGAGACTCTTTTTGTCTAAGATTTTTAATCCATTAGAGCTTTGCTCTTCTCTTGGAACGATCTCTTAGAGATCTAAAAACTTTGTTAGGTAGACCATGGGTCTCGGAGATCTTAGGGTTTTACCCTATTACTGACTTTGATCCTTGAAAGTTATTTGGAATTTAATTCCATTTCCTGAGCGGATTTCTGGGATTTTATCCCATTATCAGAGGAATTTAATTCCGGGTTGTTCTACAGAGTTTAGCTCTAAGAAAATTTCTTTTTTAAGAAGTTCTTTTGGGAATTATTAATCCTTTTCTTATTTTCTTTTTAGGGTTCTTTTTTGCAGATTTAAAATCTGTTGTAGAACACATTTTTCAAGGGAGTTTAACTCTATAGTTCAATGAGATTTCTTATTAAATGAGAATCCTTTTGGATTCTTACAATGAGTGACTTTTTCATCATTGATGGGGGCGTTACCTTTATTTTGTGAGTTCCATTATAATGATTTTGGTATTTCGATTGTTAACCCTTTACTAGTTTTTCTTTTCAAATACTATGGCTTCTCATCTGTATGATTTTGAAGAGATCATCTCATATGAGGACATTCGCGTTCAAGGCCGCTGTCAGGGCCAGGAGTTTTCTGACGCTCAATGCTCTGAGGTGTTGCGTCGCTTTGACGACTACAACGGTCGGTTACTCCCCCGCCGTTCTGTTCTCTTGAAAATTATCGTTGGGTTGATTTGGGAAGTAATTCCTGGGCTTGCCGAGCCTATGTCACTCGAGGCGCTTGATGATGCTAAAGACAAGGTGCATTCAGTATATCTGATGAGCCTGATCTCAAAGAAGCGAAGTGATGATCTTGTCGATATTTTGTATCGCGTCTTTCAACAGAAGGCAATAATATTCGCCTACCAGAGGGCGGACGACATTAGTGGGGATCCCAACGCTTGCATTCGTGAGAAAATGCATAAGAAAATGGCCAAAGAGGCCGAAAGCACTTTACTCAGACCGGCTTCCAAGTTCCTGAATCCGTGTCCGGAATTCAGTGTTTTGCCGTTGTAAACCTTTTTTTTTTATCATCATCGCCAACGTATAAATTTCTTCAAAGTATGAATGACAAAATTCCCTTTTATCTTTATGCCAATACTCATATGTGTCTTACATGAAGTGTATATAAATTGTTACCGGCGCTTGCGTGTCATGCGCGTGAGGCACTGCTGAGGATTTTAATCCTAAACTAGCGTCGGTGCTCACACGTTATGCACGTGAGGCACCGCTCTAACCCCGGAAAGAATTAATGGAGGTGCTCACGTGTCATGCACATGAGGCGCCACTGATGGAGTCGTTTCACCGCCTTGCTCCGATTCCTATGAGTCAACCCCTTTTTTCCCATGCCCCTTTTTCAGGCCTTGGAAATCGCTCCACCATGCACAATATTTTCTGTGCCTAGACTTGAATGCTTCCCTTTATAATCTGAAGCTATGCTTCCCTTTTCTTTCACAAGGAGTGTAACACCCTAGTTCATTTATACCAATTCCAGTGCACATATTTCTTTATTTATAGTATTTTCTTGATTTATTGTGTTTTGGGTGCGAATAGTATATTTGACATCTGTATTAGCATCCGACCCGACCCGCTTGCTTGAAACCTATTTGATTCATGTTCATGATTTAGCCTGACTTGTTACGTGGACTTGTGCACTTTCATTTACATACTGCATACTGGCATTTTTATCTGGAATTTGCATTTTTACACTATAATATTTTAAGTCACATAAAATATTTTAAAAATACATTCCATGGCCTGCATGATACCCCTAACCCCGTGGTAGCATTCGCGCATTTTGTTCTCGTCCCGTTCAGTAAAACGGACTTGTTTGGATGGCTACGCGCACGTACGTGCATCCGATCTTGGGGTTATGCATTTTCGTTAACCGAGCATTCATTTTAAATTTTGGTCGTCGTATATATTTTTCATATTTTAAAACTGAAATTTTAGACCCGACGCGGGTGTGTTTTGGAATATTTTTGTATCCCGCCAAAATTCAAATTCATTTAATTGATTTAATACCTTTATTTTAAATCAACAGTTTAAATTTCGTTAACAGCTTTAACATTTATAAAACTAACTAATATATTTTTAAATTAAATCTAAACCTATTTAACCACTAGAATCTCAATCTCTCTCTCTGCCCTGGCCCTACCTCTCGAGCTCTCTCTCTCTCTCAGCCTCTCTCTCTCATTGTTTCTCTCTCTCTCTCTCTCTTTCTCTTTCCCTGAGGCCCCACGCTCACCCCTCTCTCTCTTTCTCTCTCCCCTCACTACAGACAACTTTCTTTCTCCTCCCCCCTCTCTCTCCTCTCGCGTCTCTCTCTCTCTTCTCGCGTCTTTCTCTCTCTCCTCTCGCGGTGAATATAGATCGCGTCACCTCCCTTCAACTGTGATCACCTCCCTTAATAAACTCCCCATATTTTCTCATCGTCTCCATTGCAAAACCCCGAGCTCCCATCTCCTTCAACCCATCGCAACTCAAACCCTAACTCTAAAACTCCCACGGCCTCATCACCCCAACAGAGCCTCATCTCCTCTTCCTCCTCCGCCATCTTCTTCCTTCTCCCAGAACCCCTACACACCCTACTGCAACCCGAGAACCCACCTGCACCACCTCACCTCGCCGCCGATCACCTCCACCAATCATCGCCATCTCCTTCGTCTCCTCCTCTCCCTCTTCTCTGCATTCTCCTACACCAACCCTGCACACCCAGAAAACAAAACTGACCCAAACCCTAACCTAACCCCAACACCAAACCCTAGATCGCCGGAGCTCCGTTCACCGCCGTGGACACCATCACCTCCTCTCTGTAACCACATAACACCAACCACAGTAAGCAAATCCCTCTTCCTTCTCCTTTCTTCTTCCTCTTCTTCTTTTCGTTAATTCTTGAATCTGTATAGATCGCCGGAGCCATGATGTCGCTGCCATTCCTGACGACCCAAATGACGTACCTTACCTGTGTGATCACCCTCGTGCATTACTTGGACCCGTTCCGTGTGCCATGCGCGCGTCGTGACATTTCGCCGACGTCGGACGTACCGTACATATCCGTTTCGTGTTCCGTCTAGGCAAGTTAATCTTGCTACATGCTATAATACTATAATCTATATCTATTTAAATTATGATACTTCAAAATGATTAATTTTGCAATCCACATTATTGTTTTTCAGTTTTATCGATTTATTCGACATCCGTATATATCATTTCAGATCTAGTGCATGAAAACCTATCTTGTTACATACTATACTGCAATATACTGCATCCAATTGAATATAACAGTTCATATTGTTTAAATTGTACATTCCGTAATTACCAGGTTATCATTTTACGGTTATATGATATCCGTTTGCATCCATATCATATAATACACATTTAGCTGCATTTATAGATCTCATTGTTACATAATACTATTATTTAAACACCCCATGTTTAATAAAGTGCATCCTAATTAGTATTGGAAATATAAAAGGTAACCCTAATCGATGGTTGTCCATCCATACCATTTATTTTATACCTATTTGCATACCATTCATATTATTTTATTTTATTGTCATATTAGTACTCCCTACTTGATTGTGTGCACCCATATTTACTACAGTTTGATTATGAGCACCCGCTCGATACCTGTGCACTATTTGACATGACCTGATACACTACTTGACCTGACTTGATACCGTGCACTACTTGACATGACCTGATGTACCACGGCCTGACTTGATACCTGATCTTGTTACTAATGCCGACAATCTTGACCTGTTGTCCCTACGGACATATCCTGTTATCTATTTAGACAAACCTGTACCTGCTTAATTCTGTGTTGGCATTAGTCCTAGATTATTCAATACCTGACTTGAACACATAACTTGGGGGTATGGGAAAATCAAGAATTTAGCTGAACATTACTCAAAGGGCTATTATATCATTTTACCGTGGTCCCGTGGGGAATGAACGGGACATAAACTCACAGTCTATTACATCATTTTACCGTGGTCCCGTGGGGAATGAACGGAGCATAGACCGATGGGTTACGCTGAGGATTACATTAATTGATTTCGAATAACTTTAGAGTAGATAACCCTGTAGCACAGTTTATACTACTCACCGCACTTCACCTGTATATATCACGTTCACTGATCTATATATTCATGTTACTGCTTATTTCTTAATAACTTGTTACTATTCATACTTCATGCCTGCATATTTCATTACATTATGCTTGCTTAATATTATTGATATTATGACGCACTGACGTCTGGGTTTTGCATGGCCCAGATCCCTTATCCTTATCGCAGGATGCTCAAGAGTATTTCGATTAACAGTCCGAGCAGTGAAGATCTGTTATTAGTTTAGTTTAGTTTTCCTTTCAGTATTTTTCATTCCTGATGTGAGCCCGTATTATGGGACGTACATTCCATAGTATTGTATTTGAATCTTTTGCTTCCGCATTATTTTATTTCATGACTCGTTTATTCTGGCTTATGGACATGTACTAGATAGTTTATTTTATTTCTACTGTTCTTGATATCTCTAGAAAGACGTAATATGACCGTGGAAGGATCTTTCCTAGCCACGGTAGCATGGTTGGCTCTGTCACGTGCCGATCTTAGCGCACTCTGGGAAGTGGGGCGTGACAAGGAGAGAATCACCTATTAACAAACCAAGAGTTATGGCTTGCAATCGTCCACATGCTCGTCGGCAACCGTGGGAGGTACCTATCGAGAGAATTGTCCCTCGTTTTGCTGCACGTTTAGCGGATCTCGTTCTCACTAATGACCAGTGTGACACGGCGTACGTGCTTCTGGCTCTTAGGGGCTCTCCTTTTTCTGCCGGCTCCATTTGGCTTCGGACGATCTTCTCGTCTGTACTTGTTGACATCCCTCCTCATCCAACGGAGATGACTCTGGCGATACTCGATGCGGCGGTGGACAAGATCGAGTGCTTCCATGAGGCTTGTTTGATTACCCAGGCTCTAAGGGATTGTTCGGTTCGTCTGCTAAGCCAGATATGGGCTCAGCGCGCCATTATGTTTGCCTTTGCTAATGAGCACGACGCTGACCAATGAGGAGCGACTCCTCACGAAGATCGCCATTTTGACATGGTGGAGAAGGCAGAGAGGGAATTAGAGAATCTTGTATATCGTTTTATTAATCATTGTATATCTGATCCCATATTCGGCGATCTTTTCTTTGTGTAATAAATAATAATAATAATAAAAATAATGTCGACCTCCGAACGTTTTATCCCCGGCGCATATTCATATGGGCATCTTGCCTCTGTACATACATTTTGTATTTTAATCTTTAGAAGTTTCTGATGCATGCATCTAGACATATGTGAACATTGGACTGAAATGATGCATAGCATTTAGCCGGTTTCGAGTTGGCATACGCGACTTTTATTAGAATTTTGATCTGAGAAGATAGCGAGTGGATACAAGCGTCTTCTCAAATCTCAATCCTAAAGAAATGTATTTCTGAACCCGAGGCCCATGAGTTGCGCCTTTTTGTTTCTTGACGTCTTGATTTAGCGCCCATTAGTCTGCTCACTCGTTTCGGAGTATCTAGTTTATGCACTCGTTTCGGAGTATCTAGTTTATGCACTCGTTTCGGAGTCTCTAGTTTATGCACTCGTTTTGAAGTCTCTAGTTTATTAACTCGTTTCCGAGTCTCTAGTTTATGCACTCGTTTCGGAGTCTGTAGTTTATTCACTCATTTCGGAGTCTCTAGTTTATGTACTCATTTCGGAGTTTATTTGGTTTGCCTCCCTTGGGTTTACAGGAAAACTTGTCCTAACGTTGTATGTAGATAACCCCTATTCATTATGATGGAGGTCTATTAGGTTTGTGGTATTAGGGTTTTAGTCCGTGGTATCGTCGCGTTGGCTGATGTATTCCTCGATATGCAGTCCTTAAGCTGTTATTCGAGTAGCCCCGCGACTGTCGTGTCTCTGATCCCTTCGGAGGATGGACAAGACGTCTTCAAGTAATCTCCTTAGGCTATTTTACCGTTGGAAGAGCAAACATTAGGAATTTTCCATGACATTTTTTACTTGAGGTTTGGCTCAGTTTGGAGCCCCGATGAGTCATAAACACTCCGCACTGGTGTGGGATGATCTTCGATAGTCTTTTAGGCTTTATATGAGTTGCCGTCAAGACCCGAAGCTGGGAATATGCCGTCGCTTCATTTTTGTTTTGACGACGCCGTGCCGTTTTTTTGCTGAAATAGGGTAGACATCTGTAGGACCCCTATGCTGTATGTATCGCAGTTGAAGTCCGGAGCTCGGAATATGTCATTGCTCCATTTTTGTTTCGACCCTTAGGTCTTTTGTTGACGTTGCGTCTACATCCTGCTGGAGTGAGAAGGAACGCCGGGATACTCTTTAGATTGTGTTAGTTATATGTATGCCCTAGAGGCCATTACTGTACATTGGATGTATATTGTAGTGGATGCTGGGACATATATAGGTAGGACTTTCTTGCTCGACATGATAGTACGCTATCTGGTTGCTCTTTATCTTAACGTGTATACTTTCCGTCTCTCTGTTACATGTTGATAAAGCCCTTAGGATGTGTACTCGACTTCCAGGACTATGATGCAGATCATACTAGTGGGGCCTGGGTAGTCCATGAGTACATCCTTGAAATGTTCCTAGTCGAGGGAATATCGAGACGGGGCATCGATATTCCAGAGTAGACTAGCGTATATCTTCTCGACCCATGCGATGGGCGATGGATGATCCCATATCCATTGGTGTTTGACATCGGAGATGGTATGCGGGTGCTCAGTGGAGACTGGGTACACTGAACGGACTCGCCGAGAACTCCCAGATGGTATTATACCTCACGTCAGATGGCAGTTCTTTGGTGACACTGGTACAGCTTAGTCTGTTGACCCGAGATCGTCATAGAGTCTTGTGTGTCTCCCACTGTGCTTTGATTTCCACCCTACCACGGCTCTACTGAGTTGTGCAAACAGGTGGTTTTTGGGTACAGTCCCGATTCACATGGAGGCAATGAGAGATAGGAGGGGATTCGTCTCCCCCGGTATTGGGGGTTGATGTTGTGCTATGCTCGACTGGCCATAACAGGAAATCCCTGGCCAGGGTTGCAGTGATATACTGGTAAGAGTTATCAGTAGTTTCACGAATGTTATGGACCTTACGTCGGCATGCCTTATCAAGCTATTGGGGTCTGACGTTTACCACCCCTAGGCGAGATATGCGACATATCAGACGAACAGACCGGACTGTGCGGTAAGTGTTACTGGTTGGATTCACAGGAGTGTGAGCGGGCTTGCTCGTCGATCTTCTGATCGCTCAATACCCGGGTGGCCGTTACGTTTAGCAGACCGCTTGCGGCTTGTGGGTGTTTGATATGATCATCATCTGCTGCCGGCGTATTGACGAGTCTTTAGAGTCCTACACAGAGGTTTCCTGGCTCAAGCGAAACGAAATAGGAGTGCATATGAGATATGTGCGGGACCGAGAATAATGCGTGTATGTGATACCGTATTTCATTCTCGCGATGAATGTGTCGAATGGTTGTATGCGATATAACCTAATTATCGAATCAAGGATTGATTCGATAAGCCGATACATTGGATACTAGCCGGTTATATGCGATATGACCGGATCATTGAATCAAGTGTTGATTTAATGATTTAATGTATAATTATATATTTGATATATTACTTTGCATTAACTAGTATTGGTTCACTTTAAATGGATTTACTCACTTGGTTTGTGCAAGTTGTATATGTGATATACTTTTGTGCACTTGATTGTATCATGTTTAATGATACATGTTTACTTGGTTAAGTGTAAAGTATTAAGCCATGGTTAAACTAATGATTAGGGTTTTCTTTTCTTACTTTTATCTTATTCATTTATCTATTGATTTATTTATTTATTTCTTTTTAGAAAAGATAAAGAGAATGGTGGCTTATTTTGTAGTTTTGTGGAAACTTCATGAAGTGTTGAAAGTTTGACCATTCTTGTTCTTTTCCTAAACCTAACCATTAACCCCAACCATGGTTTATTCTCTACACCTAACTAAGGTTACAATTATGATAAGTATCTTTTTATTTGATATTTTAAATATACTTATCATAAATCATATCTTCTTCTTCTTCTTCATCTTCTTCTTCATCTTCTTCAACATGAAGAAAAAACTTGCCTCTTCAATGGCAACTAGCTAAAACAAGTGAGAAATCCAATTCTAAAGTTTACCCACTTCCTATTTCTTCATCCTCTACCTCTTGCCAAGTTGTATAGGGTGTTTCCTTCACAAGTTTTCTTGGCTTGGTGAAGTTGGAGCTTGTTCTTGTGATGCCTCGACGTAGATCATCTTCGGCATCGAACCGACGATCAAGCCTGCCCATTCTTCGACGATGCCAATGCTAGAGTCATGAGTTCGATTTGGACAGCGGAGGGAGATCATCGCGGAGCTTAGGAAGTGGTGGACCGGATCTACAAAGGTTGTAGTCACTTTCCTTTAGCTATATTTCCATTTACTTGCTTGCTTTGCCTATACTTCTAGCCAACGATCCGTTCTAGGTTTTCTCGGCACCGTAATTTTTAGAAATTGGCATGTTTGATCACTTGCAAGACTCCATTAGAGTGCCTAGGAACCCTACAGTGGTATCAGAGCTACTAGGCATTGGATGTCGACCTATGGGGGGTTCTCACTGTGTGACAGTGTGGCGAAGCATAGGCTCTTACCCCCAGGGTGTCTCGAGACCGGAAGGTGTTTCGGCGGGTTGTAGTCCTCGCGAGGGGGCATGCGTAAAAAGTAGCGGCTGAGGGACCCGTTGGTGCCTCTGCGACCCCATTGGATGGGGTGGCTGCCTGACCTACAGTGGTATCAGAGCCTAGCTAGAGCCTTAGGCGAAGTCCCGACGGAGTTAGAAGTCCGATCGACCCAAAACCCGACTTGAAAAATGCTCTCAGGACATTTCTGTAAAATGTGGATTTTTGTAAATTAAAAATATTCAGAAAAATCAGCAGGAAGATCTATGGGTTACTGTAAAATTCGAGGGCTTGATTCCATAAAGGCGCCGCGGATCCGCGGCATGAGCATGCTCATGCGGCGGTTCCGCGGCCATTTTGTCGTTTTGTGCATCCAAGTTTGCACAGTAATTCTTAGTTGTCTGTGCTGGCTTTCCTAGGGATTTTAATAATTTTTTCCAGAGTTGCATTTTCTGGGTCGTATTAGGGACTCGGTATATCGATCGGATTGTCTAATTCTGTCAGTGTGTTTTTCCGGGTATTTTAGAATATGTTAAATTTCGACCGGATATAAATACCCACTTTTTCCCCTGCAGGGAAATTTCCAATTGTTGGATTTTTTCGTAGTTTAACGACGTTCTAAGTAGTGCAAGTAACGCGATGGACCTTCTAGAAGACAACAAACCTTAACTCGATTATGTGATCGTCTTGAACTGCCCTTTGAACCTTCGGGTTTGGGGCAGTACGGCGTGCCACATGTGAGGCGTTGGCTTGACCCTTCTACGGCTGGACCGTTGGTACTGAGGCACGAACTGAATGTTGTTAGACTTATTTCATGTGTTGAGCTGTATCGGGAAAACTTGGGTGTTCGGTTGTTCGATCGAAAAGTTTAGCATTTTCTATTTATCCGGAATGTGATACAATACTTGGAATTCGCAAAGAGTTATGAGATAACAGAATGAATATTATAAACATAGCAGTTTAGTCTCACTTGATCGGTTGCCACGGAATTTTGATGTGATCAAAAGTCCGTCGCAATCACGTAGCGTACGCGGATACTCGCCGGGTAAACTTAATAGACAGCCTCACTCCATAGCCCCGACCAAGTGACTGTAGGAGAACCCCGTCGCCGAAAGCATCCGTTTGGGTGCTCGCGGTAGCGGTGTTCCGCCTTGGTGCACTTCGTCGACGGCGTCGGGGGTGCGGCCGCCTACTGAAGTTTGCGACGAGCATTCGATCAGAATGTCGGGAATCCTGTTGAATTGCCCGACTTGATATTGAAAAGTGTTTTCGATTTTGAGACTAAAATGCGGGGTTTATAATTGTTAGGCATGCGATGTCTAAGTAATTCTTTTGGTCAGGCATGCGATGTCTGAGGAGGTTGCGGATTCCAACTGTTGTAGTTTTACACTTTCTTTTCTGTGACCGTAAGTGTAATATGTGATATCGCCGGTTTCGTTGCTATATGTCAACGACAATTGGGATGCGCATATTTACTTACGTTGATGACGTGTGATGTTATGTGTTGCTGGATATGTTATATTGGATCGTCGTGTTTGAATAGCCGGGGTTTTTTATGTGAGATGAGTGTTTTTTCATTTTCATTCATGTAAAAACTTGTATGTAATATTCTTTTATTGGGGCACTTCCAGGTTGCGGATGTTGTCACCATTTGTATATTATTTACTTTTCCGCATTAGGATAGACCCAAGGAGGGGAGCACAAGTAACCGGGTTCTGGGGTCCAGAGGGAGACCAACTCGAGGAGTCGAGTCCGGGTCTCCTAACCCTAGAATTGGTAGGGTTGCTTGCCGCTCTCGTAGGGGTCTAGGGGTGTGGGATTGGCTATTCATCATGACCGTGGAATCCGTGTTTTATACTGGCTCGTATTGAAAACACGGACGTCCTAGTATATCCAATGTTTCATATGATTCTTTCTGCTGCGTTATCTGTGATGTGATCATGCGATGTTCTGTGCTCTGTTCAGATAGATTTAGTATATAGTATATATGATATATTATATAGACGTTGCTCATGTTTTACACCCGCGCTAGCCCTGCCTCGCTCTGCCGTTAGTTACCTAACCTAACGGTGCAGACGGGACATCGAGGCGAATGCGGATGGCATAAGCGTACGTTATATTTATCTGTGATGATTAGGTGGACTTAAATGATGGGATATTCATTAATGAGATTAATGAAAGAAAATAAACCTAATTGATGTTGTGGAATCGAATTTCAAAATAAAACAGCTAGCTACAGTTCTTGCTTTGCATCGCGGTGTTCCTTGTAGAACATCCTGCACCTTATTCGATAGGGAAAGGACCGAGATCCCTTCACCGGGAGTGACTCCTTTAGCAATAACTGGCAGATGCTACATCACTCGGTTTGTCTTTTGACAGCTTCTATAGTTTCCGCTTTGCACAGTGATATATATGATATATCCCGCACCTCATTCGACGAGGAAAGGGCCGACGATCCCTTCACCGGGAGTGACCCCTTTAGCAAAACTAGAAAAGCCTAAAAAACATTCCATTTAAAAACCATTTGATTCCGCAACGAGATCAAGTTCAAAGCGTTAAAGGTTTTCACAAAAACCATTCGCAACCCTCCGTCATTTTAGGAAGTAGAGTACTTAGTATTCGTGCTGTGTTTGTTGACTTTAGTTAAGGCACAGTGTATGGTAGCTAAGTGATGTCTTCCTACACCGCATATGATGCGATTAGTTAGGACAGTCGCGTGACTTTGTTGACCTTAGTTAAGGGTCATGTGGGTGGGTCTAATTAATCACGAAATGACGGGTAGAACTTGACTAGTACTTATGATTTGTTGACCATAGTTAAGGTCATAGGTGCTAGGGGTAAAAACCTTTATCGGGAGTTTCAAGTGTTGAAACTTGCAATGAGATTGCATACCTTCTATATGATAGTTGGATCCCGATACCCACTATGAGTAATTGTTACTCCTGGGAGAGTTTTGCACTTTACAATTAGCCGATCAAGTAGGTGTCTAGAAAGGTGTCAACGGGGTTACGCCTCTGGGAAAACGAGGTTTACAGTAATTAGGTCCGTGCGAAAGCACGGGGAACCTCCCTCAAAGTACCGACACTGGCCTGGCTGAAAGATTGGCGAACTTGTAGAGTGTAATTAATCCCGGCTAGTCTTTCCTTTTAGGGTTTGAAGGAAGATTTGATAAAAACAGTGGGAGCCATCCTGATTAGATAAAATAAATAACCAATCTGATCTTGCAAGAGCGCACGCTGAGTGTTTTCTTCTCTCTCTCTCCAGGTAGCGACCATATCACGCCTTAATCAAGATAATAATACGGATTATTGACCGAACCCGCTTGTTATACTGAGCTGGGGAACGTTGGTCCCGCTCCAACTTATAATTGTTATAAGACAGAGTAGGAAATATGGGAATACCAGAATTCCTATACCGCCCAAACGAAGAAAGTGCATATGATGCATCTTCTTCGGGTGTGTTCGTTAAACAGAACTGTTTCTCAGTATCCTCTCTATCTTGGATATATGATACCGGATCAGGATCCCAGATATGTAATCTGTTATATAGGGCTACCAAAAGGTAGAAAAACTGAGAACGGGTGATAAGTTTCATGAGACAGAAACCGGGGCAAGTGTTGCAGCCAAGTCTGTTGGTCACTGTCACCCTGCACTACCAGTACATTGATTCTGAACAAATGCTATTAGATACCGAACCTGATATACAAAATCATATCAGTCTCTTTATTAGTAAAGAAAGGATATAATTTTGTATTGATGGATAATGTTTTGAACATTTCCTATATCAAAAGTTGATCGGTTCAGGCACGTTATCTAAAAGCATTGAAGTTCTAAATCAAACGACAGTTCCTAGTATACAGAACACACACAAGAGGAAGAGTTCAGAAATGAACGAATCCTTCTTGAGGCATTGTAGACCGGGTCACATCAATGCGACCCGACTGGCTGAAGTTACATTTTAGATGCATATTTAAATCAGTTTGAATTTACATCTTGTGAAACTTGCCAGTCATGTCACAAAGATTAGATGACCATAGCTCTGTTTATTAGAAATAGAGAAAGAGTTAGTAAACTCTTGGGACTGATACATGATGATGTATGTAAAGTCTCCTGTCTACACATGCCAGGACTGGTTCTTCATACTTCATTATATTCTCTGATAATCTCTCAAGATTCAGTCATATGTTCCTGTTGAAACATAAGTCCGAACCTTTTGAGATATTCACAGAATATAAGTTAGAAGTAGAGAACCAAAATACGGGTATAAGTATTATGTCCTATGATAAGATCAGGGAGGAGAATACTTGTGCATAGAATTCCTGGACTATTCTAAAGGAGAATGAGATTTTCTCTCAGTGTTACTCCTCTGAATACACCACAGCACAACGGTGTATCGGGGCGGAGCAATCACACAATATTAGATATCGTGTGCTCTATGATGAGTATTACTGAGTTACCTGTTTCCTTTTGGGTGTTATGCACTTGAGAAGCCGCATACATATTGAATTAGGTTTGAATCAAATCAGTGCCTACCACTCCATATGAGATATGGTATGGGAAGACCCCATGTCTTAAGCTAGTTAAGATTTGGGGTTGTCCGGCCTATGTTTAAAGCAAAATCCGGACAAGATCGTGGCAGGATCAGTTCTGTAGAACTGGAAAGGTTCCAGCTATACAAAACTGCAGTTGATGATTTGACAGAACCAAAGGATTCTATAGTTCCCGACGAACCTCAGCCTCTTCGCCGATCTAGTAGGATTCTTCATCCGCCTGAGAGATACCTCGGTTTCTCAGTGACAGTGGGAGCGAGGAATGCATCATAAGATGATGACCCAACTAGTTTCGAGCAGGCCATCGAGAGTAGGGACTCTGTAAGAATGGCTGGATGCTTAGCGATCTGAGATGGAATCCATGTACGCCAGCAAAGTATGGACTTTAGCTGCTATATCTGAAGGGTTAAATCCCCATCAGGAGCAAGTATATCTTGAGAAGATTACTTGGTGTAGATGGAAAAGTTGAGACTTTCAAAGCTAGACTTGTTAAAGGTTTTCGTCATCGACCAGGCGTGGATAATGATGAAACCTTTTTCCAGTAGCTATGCTTAAGTCTATCCAGATCCTACTTACCACGGCTACATACCATGACTACGATATCTGGCGGTTGGGTGCCATGACTACTTTTCTAAATAATGATTTAGAAGAGAACGTCTATAAGAACACAGCCAGAGGGCTTCGTAAACAGTGGGAGCAGCGGAAACGTGTGCAAGTTGCTTTACATAATAAAGCAAGCATCGCGGAGTTGGAACGTCTATTTTGATGTGATAGTCGAAGTGTTTGACTTCATCAAAATGGTAGACGAACCTTGTATATACAAAAGGGTAGTAGAGAGTAAGGTGGTCATCTTCGTATTGTACGTAGACAACATACTCTTGATAGGAAAAGAGTTTCCTATACTACGATCGGCCAATCTCCTATTATCACTAGGATTCTCCAAATAGGATCAAAGTGATACCTCCTAAATCCTAAGTTTTCATCTATGAGATAGATGTAATTGGATGCTAGGATTCTCACTAGATGTAGTGAGATGGTATCAATCGATCCTGGGGAGAATCACTGGAAGAGTTCCAGGGTGATAAAGACGACTGAATGTCAGTCACGGGCATTGTCTTTACCCTCAGTAGAGGGACGGTATGTTGGAAGAGTTCCAAGCTAGATACTGTGGCAAACTAGACGATAAAGGCTGGTAACATCGCTATTGAAGATACTACCAAAGAGGAAGTTTGGGTGTATAATGGTTCATAAGATGAACTAGGTTCCTGCCATTGTATGACAATGGAAGTATGGCTTTGGCCCTGGAACCCTGGTCCCATCAGTGACCCAGACATATTCTGAGGAAGCATCACCTGATCATGGAGATAGTTGATCTCCGGGGTGATCGAGGTTAGGAGAGTAGACTCAGAGGACAACACGGCGGATCCACTTACGAATGCCTTTTCCCAGAGAGAGACTCATATGGGATGGTTGAGTATTAGATACTGCGACCACTGCTACAGATGGCCCTAGTGCAAGTGGGAGATTGTTAGTTATATGTATGCCCTAGAGGCCATTACTGTGCATTGGATGTATATTGTAGTGGATGCTGGGACATATATAGGTAGGACTTTCTTGCTCGACATGATAGTACGTTATCTGGTTGCTCTTTATCTTAACGTGTATACTTTCCGTCTCTCTGTTACATGTTGATAAAGCCCTTAGGATGTGTACTCGACTTCCAGGACTATGATGCAGATCATACTAGTGGGGCCTGGGTAGTCCATGAGTACATTCTTGAAATGTTCCTAGTCGAGGGAATATCGAGACGGGGCATCGATATTCCAGAGTAGACTAGCGTATATCTTCTCGACCCATGCGATGGGCGATGGATGATCCCATATCCATTGGTGTTTGACATCGGAGATGGTATGCGGGTGCTCAGTGGAGACTGGGTACACTGAACGGACTCGCCGAGAACTCCCAGATGGTATTATACCTCACGTCAGATGGCAGTTCTTTGGTGACACTGGTACAGCTTAGTCTGTTGACCCGAGATCGTCATAGAGTCTTGTGTGTTTCCCACTGTGCTTTGATTTCCACCCTACCACGGCTCTACTGAGTTGTGCAAACAGGTGGTTTTTGGGTACAGTCCCGATTCACATGGAGGCAATGAGCGATAGGAGGGGATTCGTCTCTCCCGGTATTGGGGGTTGATGTTGTGCTATGCTCGACTGGCCATAACAGGAAATCCCTGGCCAGGGTTGCAGTGATATACTGGTAAGAGTTATCAATAGTTTCACGAATGTTATGGACCTTACGTCGGCATGACTTATCAAGCAATTGGGGTCTGACGTTTACCACCCCTAGGCGAGATATGCGACATATCAGACGAACAGACCGGACTGTGCGGTAAGTGTTACTGGTTGGATTCACAGGAGTGTGAGCGGGCTTGCTCGTCGATCTTCTGATCGCTCAATACCCGGGTGGCCGTTTCGTTTAGCAGACCGCTTGCGGCTTGTGGGTGTTTGATATGATCATCATCTGCTGCCGGCGTATTGACGAGTCTTTAGAGTCCTACACAGAGGTTTCCTGGCTCAAGCGAAACGAAATAGGAGCGCATATGAGATATGTGCGGGACCGAGAATAATGCATGTATGTGATACCGTATTTCATTCTCACGATGAATGTGTCGAATGGTTGTATGCGATATAACCTAATTATCGAATCAAGGATTGATTCGATAAGCCGATACATTGGATACTAGCTGGTTATATGCGATATGACCGGATCATTGAATCAAGTGTTGATTTAATGATTTAATGTATAATTATATATTTGATATATTACTTTGCATTAACTAGTATTGGTTCACTTTAAATGGATTTACTCACTTGGTTTGTGCAAGTTGTATATGTGATATACTTTTGTGCATTTGATTGTATCATGTTTGATGATACATGTTTACTTGGTTAAGTGTAAAGTATTAAGCCATAGTTAAACTAATGATTAGGGTTTTCTTTTCTTACTTTTATCTTATTCATTTATCTATTGATTTTTTTATTTATTTCTTTTTGGAAAAGATAAAGAGAATGGTGGCTTATTTTGTAGTTTTGTGGAAACTTCATGAAGTGTTGAAAGTTTGACCATTCTTGTTCTTTTCCTAAACCTAACCATTAACCCCAACCATGGTTTATTCTCTACACCTAACTAAGGTTACAATTATGATAAGTATCTTTTTATTTGATATTTTAAATATACTTATCATAAATCATATCTTCTTCTTCTTCTTCATCTTCTTCAACATGAAGAAAAAGCTTGCCTCTTCAATGGCAACTAGCTAAAACAAGTGAGAAATCCAATTCTAAAGTTTACCCACTTCCTATTTCTTCATCCTCTATCTCTTGCCAAGTTGTATAGGGTGTTTCCTTCACAAGTTTTCATGGCTTGGTGAAGTTGGAGCTTGTTCTTGTGATGCCTCGACGTAGATCATCTTCGGCATCGAACCGACGATCAAGCCCGCCCATTCTTCGACGATGCCAATGCTAGAGTCATGAGTTCGATTTGGACAGCGGAGGGAGATCATCGCGGAGCTTAGGAAGTGGTGGACCGGATCTACAAAGGTTGTAGTCACTTTCCTTTAGCTATATTTCCATTTACTTGCTTGCTTTGCCTATACTTCTAGCCAACGATCCGTTCTAGGTTTTCTCAGCACCGTAATTTTTAGAAATTGGCATGTTTGATCACTTGCAAGACTCCGTTAGAGTGCCTAGGAACCCTACAGATTGTATATGAACCGTCAAGACTTGGAGCTAGGATTTTGCCGTGACTCCATTTCTATTTGACCCTTGAGTCTTTGTAGACGTCGTGTCTGCACCCTGCCGGTATGAGGAGAACGTCGGGGTGATCTTTAGGCTTTAGATGTTGCCATTAAGATCTGAAGCTAGGATTTTGCCGTCACTTCACATTTATTTGATTGTTGCATCCGCATCCTGCTGAAATGAGGAGCATGTTGAGATGGAGCTAGGATTTTTTTCCATCACTCCACTTTTGTTTGTTGACGTTGCGTCTGCACCGAGAAGGAACGTCGAGTTGATCTCTAGGCTGTATATGAACCGTCGAGATTTGGCTCTTCCTTTGACGGAGCCTGGTAAGAAAATGTAGTTTCCTTTCTTTCATCTGTGCTTATGGATCGTATACAAGAGCCAATATAGACCTACTTGCAGGGCAGATGAAATTATATATATATATATTTTTTCCGCGATACTCTATCTTTTCAGCTTTTCATATCGCGAATGTCGCGATTGCCCAATCATTTCGGATATTTTATATATTTTTTACTCGCTGGTTTTTATTGCGAGTTGCCCAAACATTTAGGCTGTTTCTATATGCATATTTTTTGCTCGCTGATTTTTATTGCGAGTTGCTCGCATTTTTTTTTGCTACTCGCTGCTGTTTTTATTGCGAGTTTGGAATATGATACCAACCTTGGCATCAGCATCACTACGACTGGAATATTTTCAGTAGCGAATCATCATTTGCCTTGAAAGGACTTAGAGTTTGACACCTGTTTAGGCATCAACGTCGCTACGACTGGAATGTTGACAGGAGCGAATCATCATTTACCTTTGTCGATTTGAATAAAGATAGCTTAGTAAATTGGGTTAGGATCCTATCGGCTTGACTTTATGAGCCGTAAGGGTCTCATAAGGTTATTTCTCCCTACGGGTCGTGAGGATCTTGTAGGTGTATTTTCTCCTTAGGAATCGTGGGGATTCCTAAGTGTGTGTTCTCTTATAAGTCGTAAGGATTTTATAAGAGTATTTTCTTCTTATAAGTCGAGAGGACTTACAAGTATCGTTCACCACATGGGGACATTACTCGCCATTGGAGGAAGTTGGTGGGGAATATTTATTTGTGCCCATGGATTGTATACATGGGTCAATATTGGACCGCCTGTAGGGCAACTTGGGGATATAACGGCTTAAGAACAGGTTCGGATCCCTGTAGCTTAAGGCTTTTGAATCTTATAAGCCGTGAGGGTCTTATAAGAGGAATTCTCCTTACGAGTCGTGAGGATCTCGCAAGTGTAATTTCTCCTTAGGAATCATGAGGATTCCTAAGTGTGTTGCTCCTTTATGAGTCGTAAGGATCTCACACAGGTATTTTCTCCTCACAAGGTCGAGAGGATTTTGCAAGTGCATATGAATTTTTTATTTTACGAGTTTGCGCCTTTTCCGGGTTTTCACAAACTCGCAGACAGTCCTGCTGTTTTTTCTCACGGCGCCATTTCGGCTTTCCATCCATGCCCATTTTGCTTGTGGACATACCGTTTTTTTTCGAACGATGGAATTCTCGAAAGTAGTTTCACCGTAGGTGACCCATCTGTTTGCCAGTGGGACTTGGGGATGGCTTCATCGCTGGAGTAGCTGTGTTGCCAGTGGGACTTGAGTTGCAACCTTTGCCATTAAGACTTTGATTGCAATATAGATTTCAAGGGAGTGAATCGCCGTATTTGGGGCGATGCGCTAGTTTAAGGACGCTTCGGTCCTATATCGCCATGTTTGAGGCGAAATCTTAATTTAGGGAATTTTCGGTCGAATGTCTCCATATTTAAGACGAAGTTCTAGTTTAGGGACATCTCGGTCCTATATTGCCATATTTGAGGCGAGGTTTTAGTTTAGGGACATCTCGGTTCATTATCGCCATGTTTGAGGCGAATTTTTAGTTTAAGGACATCTCGGTCTGTTATCGCAATGTTTGAGACGAATTTTTAGTTTAAGGACATCTTGAACCGTTGTTAGTTTAGGAACTTCTCGGTCCGTTGTCATCGTTTTTGAGGCAAATTTCTAGTTTAAGGACATCTCGGTCCGTTATTAGTTTAGGGATTTCTCGGTCCGTTGTTGCCGTTTTTGAGGCGAAGTTTTAGTTTAAGGACATCTCGGTCCGTTGTTAGTTTAGGGACTTCTCGGTCCGTTGTCGTCGTTTTTGAGGCAAATTTCTAGTTTAAGGACATCTCCGTCCGTTGTCGCCGTTTTTGAGGCAAATTTCTAGTTTAAGGACATCTCGGTCCATTGTTAGTTTAGGGACTTCTCGGTCCGTTGTCGCCGTTTTTGAGACTAAGTTTTAGTTTAGGGACTTCTCGGTCCGTTGTTAGTTTAGGGACTTCTCGGTCCGTTGTTAGTTTAGGGACTTCTCGGTCCGTTGTCGCCATTTTTTAGGCAAATTTCTAGTTTAAGGACATCTCGGTCCGTTGTTAGTTTAGGGACTTCTCGGTCCGTTGTCGCCGTTTTTGAGGCGAAGTTTTAGTTTAAGGACATCTTGGTCTGTCATCGCCATGTTTGAGGCGACGGAGTTTCTTTGCATACTACTCTTAGAGTTTTTGACTCAGGAAGATAGCGAGTGGACACAAGCATCATCATCTATCATTGACCCAAGTCATGAGTCGTTAGGCGTAGTATTTTTTAAGGAATCAGCCATTTATTGGCCGAAAGGGTCTTTCGCCATGCATATCCATGAGTAGGCAGGCTCCACCTTGATAGACTTTGTCTATGATGTACGGGACTTCATAGTTTGGTTTGAATTTCCTCCATTTTGCACGATTAGGGATCATTGGCCTTTTGACAACTAGCACGGTTCGCCTTGGCGGAATGTTCTCAGTATGGTCAGTCTTTCGTATGACCGTGTCATCCTTGCCTTATAAGCCTTCAGGTTTTGCTGTGCTATAAGGCGAGTTTCGTAGAGGGCGTCGAGCTTCTCAAGCCGAAGATGAGCATTTTCTTCATCTGTCAGTTCGTATCGAACCGCTACTCATGGAGAAGGGAGTTCTATTTTCAGCGGAAGCACTGCTTCCGTGCCGAATACCAACGCGTATGGTGTTTTATTCGTAGCCGTTTTGAACGTTGTTCAGTACGCCCATAGAGTTTCATGCCGCCTTTCATGCTAGTCTCTTTTGTTCCTGGACACCGTTTTCTTTATAATCTTCGTTAAGGACTTGTTGAAAACTTCAGCTAGACCGTTGGCATGAGGATTATATATTGAAGAGTATCTCAAATCTATTTTATACTGTTGTACGAAGCGTCTGATTTTATGTCTCCTGTAGGCCGGCCCATTATCCGAGATAATTCGTCGCGGAGTGCCGAACCGGTAGATGACATGCGTTCTGAAGAAATGGAGGATATTCTCTGTCTTCGCCTCCCTTGGCGGTACTGCTTCTGCCCACTTAGAAAAGTAATCGGTCGTTGCCAGTATGAACCGATGTCCTTTGGATGATGCTGGTTCAATGGGACCGATTATATCGGTTCCCCACATTTCGAACGACCAGCTAGCTATTGTTGGGTGTAGCGGGTTTGGATGCTGGTGGATGAAGTCCCCGTGAATTTGGCATGAGTGACACTGCTTCGCATATTCGAGGCAGTCCTGAATCATTGTGGGCTAATAATAACCCATTCTTTTGATCTTCAGCTACATTTTTGGCCCATCTTGGTGAGAACTACAGAGTCCGTTGTGAATTTGTCACGCCCCACTTCCCGGTGTACGGATAAGGAGACATGACTGGCCCACGACGTATTTACTCAGAAGTAAACACGCTAAGTCTAAATAAGCAATATAATGTATATGTGCACAAGAAAGACATGAGATGTAAAAGAACAGTAACTTTTTATTTATTAAACATTCTTTACAATGCAACTGAAAAGTAAATACAATGTGGAAAGCAATGCTTAAAAAATGGCATGAACTGAAAGTAAAGTATATACAAGTGAACTAAAGCTCGGGGTCCTCGATGAACTGCTCCAAGTCTTCTGAGCCGGGCTCGATCTCCAAAGAGCCGGGTCCTCCTGACAACATTCCAATGAAAGAATAGAAAAAGAATGTCGTCAGCGAACAATCGCTCGGTAAGTTCCAAAGAGAGATAGAAATAGAATAGACAGATAGTGTCACGCCCCGCTTCCCAGTGTATGGGCAGAGGACGGGAATGGCCACTACGTATTTACTCTGAAGTAAATACGCTAAGAGTATCTAAGCAATATAAATAAAAATGCACAAGAGACAAAGACAATATGTATAATTGAACAACAACTTTATTTATTAACATTCTTTTACAGTACATGGAAAAGTAAATACATCTGAATGAAAGCAATGCCTAAACAGTTGTTCCCTCATGGGAACTGAATAAAATACAAATAAAGCAGCAAGAAAAACCCCCAAATGGGGCATCACGTGCTCATACGTGACCAGGCCTCACGTGCAAACATGTGACCTTTTTATGGGTAGATTCTATCTATGCCTGAATGCCTAATTGATAAAGTCACGTGCCCACACGCGATGGATTCTTGAACCCACTGAATTAATAGAATTAAATTCTAATTAAAAGGAATTAAAATCATTTGTTCCCTCATGGGAACTGAATAAAATACAAATAAAGCAGCAAGGAAAACCCCCAAAGGGGGCATCACGTGCCCATATATGACCGGGTCTCACGTGAAGACATGTGGACTTTTACAGGCAAAGCCTATATGTGCTGAATAAAATAAACAATTGGAAATGCTTAATCAGAGGGGTCATGTGTCAACACGTGATGGGTTCCTGAGCCCTCTGAACTAATAGAATTAAATTCTAATTAAATACTGTATCAGTGATGTCACGTGCCAACACATGATAGACTCCTAAACTATCCGAACTAATAGAATTAAATTCTAATTAAAGGGAATCAAAAGCCCTAATTGGAAAAATATTTTCCTAGATCTTTCCAAACAAAAAAGATTGCACTCTGTAAAAGGGAGCACCGTTGGATTAAAAATCCAATAGTGATTAAAAATCACCAATTTATAGAAAGATTCTATACAAGGAAATACTTTCCTAAAATTTGCCAGGAACAACAAATAAAATATCTTTTGGATTAAAAATCCAATGGTGAATAAAATTCACCGAGTGATCTAAAAGATCATGTTGGTTATAAAATCAATCAAAATCTCTCAATGAGAGATTGGCTGAACAAACTGATTCTTTTCTTTTTCATATAAATAGGAGCCAAGAAGAGAAGAGATGGGGGGAAACAACAACAGGGAGAGAAGACAGAAGAGAAAAAAAAGAAGAGAATTTAATTCTCCAGAGAGAAAAGAAGATCTCTTCAGAGAAAAAAAGAAAGAAAACTCTAGGTAAGAGAAGGAAGGAGATCATTCTATAAGCTCCCACAAAACAAAAGAGAATTTAATTCACAAACCAAGAATTTAACTCTTCTAAAAAGAACTTAGTTCTTCCTCTGGTTGAAGACCTGCAGAAGCAGATATCCTCACAAGTTGAGAATTTAATTCTCATCGGGGAGATTCTGCCATGCAGATCCAAAACATAGAGGGAGAATTGGGTTTAAAGAATTTAATTCTTTCAAACACATAGGAATTTAATTCCTCTAAATAAAATTAGGGTTTAACCCTATAAAAGAATTTAATTCTTAAACAAGAGATTTAACTCTCCATGCACGTAAAATAGA
This sequence comes from Agapanthus africanus, assembly GCA_030015575.1. Lineage (NCBI taxonomy): Eukaryota > Viridiplantae > Streptophyta > Magnoliopsida > Asparagales > Amaryllidaceae > Agapanthus > Agapanthus africanus. Next base: position 309,034,202 of record CM057339.1, read on the forward strand.
TCAATACCCAACATGATCACGTGTGTCCACATGACTCCTCTCCAATGATCGAAAAAGAACGAATAAATTTAGGTCACGTGCCCCCACGTGACCCTTGAATAAGCTTCTCAAAATGAAAATGGAGTAAAGCCGAGGCATTTCACTTTCTGGTGTCTCACGTGCTCCCACGTGACCCTTAAAAACCTCCTCAAAACAAAAGGGAATAAACCCAAGGCATTTTCTATTTTAGGGCACCTCACGTGACATCACGTGACCCCTTAATAGTAATTAGCACTTTTCAAAAGTGAATAAAACAGAGGCAGCTTTCAGTCTTTAGGAACGCCTCACGTGATCCCATGTGACCCAATAGTGCTCAGCACTCAAAAAAGAAAAAGGAAAACAAATTCAAAGAAGTTGTGCCAAATATCAGGCGCCTCACGTGACCCCACATGAGTGCTTCAAATCTTCAGTGTTTAACACTACTTCAAACGCCTTACGTGACCCCACGCGAGCGCTTCAAATCTTCAGTGTTTAACACTTATATGCATATTCTGATAGTAAAGTAAAAGAGGCAAGGCCCAATCTTCAGGCGCCTCATGTGACCCCACGTGAGCGCTTCAGTTTTAGTGTTTAACACTACTTTAAGCGCCTCACGTGGGAGCACGTGAGCGCCAAATGTACTCTAGTGTTTAACACTATATTCGAGCCAATATTAGCCCAAATTAGCTAAGTCTTCAAGAGGCAAGATCCCCTGAAACTGAACCCCAACTATACTCTTGTCTTCCAAAACTGATCATCTCATATGGCATTCAAAGTGATTCCCAGAGCCTTCCAACCAACATTGGTTCAAGGGTACATCTCTTCATACCTCTGATATATGTCGTTGTAATCCTTCAACGTCTTCAGAGAGGTGACGGGTCCCGACTGTAAGTCCACGTTGCCGACCCCGGTTCTTGCGGGGAGGCGGAAACGGTGTAAAAATCAAATTTTTAGCGCACTAGGCAACATGGACTAACAAAAGTCGGGATCTTTTCTAAACATAACTAGCTACCAAGCTAAAGAGAGTTAGCTACTCGGAAAGGATGTTATACCTCACTTGAACTCCTTCTTCTTGAAACCTTTGTAGAGGTTGGATGGTGCTTTCCTCGTCGCCTTCTTTCGTCAAAGATGGATCCACCTGAGGGTCCAACCTTGGGCTCCTTTCTCGAACTTTGAGAGAACTAAGGTCTTTGGCTTGCTAGACCTTCAACCCTAGAGTGAGTAGAGAGTGGTTTAGGGTATTTTATCTCAAGGAGAGGTTTCTCAACACATGAGAATGAATCTCCTTGAACTAGAGGAGGAGGAAGAAGAAGAGAGGAGAGAGAGTGAATATGATAGAATGAAATGGTTTTCTTACAACCATAACAATATCTAGTGAATTATCAAATTAATAAAAATTAATCTAAATGAAAAGTTGATGGAAGGTTTGATAAGACTATTATCATTTCACATTAAATGGTTTTGCTAGAATCAAAGAGCATCTTTGATGTGTAATGATGATAGTCAATGTTTCAACCATGGTCAACAAGTCAACCTTGGTCAACAAGTCAACAAAACCAACCATGACACATTTTCATTTAATTAATATTATTAATTGATAATTCACAAATTCATTAGGGTTTGGAAAAAGACGACTGTCAACTGTGCATACACACCCGTTCCGAAACCCTAATGAAAATCCTCTTCCTCCGCCTCAATCATCTGTGCATACACACCCGCATTCGTGTTCCGAGGAACATGAATACTATGAGATAAAACTAACCCCAAAACATATACTAGGATCTGGCTCAAACCAGAGCCCGCTAGTAATGTCCGTCCGGACTCCAAACGTGCACAAGTGCGCGGATGAACCATGCGACCTCTACTCATTTTGCCCAAAGGCGAATAGCCCTCTGTGTGGGACTCTAAAGACTCGACATTACGTTGGCAGTGGGTTTAACCACAGACCGCAAGCGGCACTAGCTGTACGTAACGGTCCCCAGGTAGATGCCGACAAGAAGACTGACGAGGTGAACCCCATCTGAACTCCTACTGAGCCTGAATGTGACAGTCTCCGTACAGTCCGGTCTGTTCGTCTGATACATCGTATGGCGGGCCTAGGGGGGCGGTAAACGTCAGTCCCCTAATAGCGATACAAGTCGTGTCGGAGTGAAGCCCAGAACACCCTGAGATAACACTGGAAACCTACCAGTATATCTCGCTTGCCCTGGCCAGGGACTACTCGTGTAATGGCTCTCCTAGACACAGCGCGATGTCAACCCCCAATACCGGGAGAGACGAATCCTGTCTAATCGTCACTGCCTCCAAGTGCTTCGGGACTGCACCCAACTACTACCTGTTTGCACGACTCCTTTGAGCCGTGGTAGGGTAGTAGTCAAAGTACAGTGGGAACACACTTGAGGCGAAGTGACAGTGTCAAGTCAGCGGACTAAGCTGTACTCATGTCACCTGGGAACTGATAACTGACGATAGGTATAATACCAACCATCAGTTCCCAACGAGTCCTATCCAGTGTACTCGTAACCTAACGAGCACCCGCATACTATCTCAAGTACGACGTACTGACGGCTGTGGGACAGACCGCCTCCCGCACTGGGATGAGAAGCGCATACGCTAGTCTACTCCGGAGTATCGATGCCCTGTCTCGATAATCCTACGACTAGGGACGTGTATAAGGATGTGCTTGTAGATTACCCAGCCCCCACGAGTGTGACTGCCATCACAACACTGGTAATCAAGCGAAGATCCTAAGGGCTCTACTAATGTGTATAGATAATATGCTAAAAGAAACACATGTACACATTAAAGTAGAAACAAACCAAGTAGCATACTACCATTTTGAGCAAGATTGTATATACAACTGTGAATATCCCAAGCTTCCATTAAGTAATATACAAACTAGTATGATACAGTAATGGCCCCTAGGGCATATACACTAACACCGACAACCAGACATTCCACGGACTGTGAGGTCCTTAAACTCATGGACTATGATGTCCTTAAACTTTACAGACTTAGATGTCTCTAAACTACCATGGACTGTGGGGTCCTTAAACTCATGGACTATGATGTCCTTAAACTTTACAGACTATGATGTCTCTAAACTCCATGGACTATGATGTCCTTAAATCCACCGGACCGCAAAGTCCCTAAACTAAAACAATAGAGTACAAATGCTCTTTTGTTGGATCTAAATGATCCTGTTAAGTAGATCTTAGTATAAAATTAGACTAATGTATCCTTAACAAATGGTTAAGTTGATCTTAGTCTAAAATTAGACAGACGTATCCTTAACAAATGGTTAAGTTGATCTTAGTCTAAAATTAGACTAACGTATCCTTAACAAACGTTTAAGTTGATCTTAGTCTCAAATAAGATCAACGATCCTTAAACCCAACCCAAGACCAAAATCTAAGAAAATACGGATTTGGACTAATCCACGCCCTACGGGCGACAACATAAATTAGTCTCCGTATATAATCCATGGGCAACCAAAAATAAAACAAACACACACGACACGAAGTGACCATCTGGAGAAGGAGAAAGTGGTTACCGCGATGCGGTAGCGTAATTAATTGCAGGAGCTTGCGCCTGCATGGAAGAGCGTCCCCACAATCAAAACCCCCTCAAACGAGGGGGAATCTGACGAAGTCTGCTACAACGGCCGCATCCATCTAAACCTTCGATACATGGTGCCATAAATCAACTTGGCATCTTTGGAGAGGTGGACGGATAAAACCAAATAGCATCTGCCCCTAAATTCAGGCAAGACGAACCTACGCGGTTCCATCTCCCGTATTCGGCGGAGAACAGATTCTAGCACGCCCGGTGGAACCTTTTCCTCTTTCCACTCCACACTTTGTGTGTCGTGTTTCGCGAACAAGTCGCGGTTTGACATGGTTGCCTTTGGATGTGAAGTACTAAGATTTGGTATCTTGCTCCATGCAGAGAAAATGGCTTTCAACTGCACAAACTGCAATGACTGCAACAACTCCCACTCTGTCCTTGCTGGAAGAGTGACTTATAGGCCTCAAGCGGCCTCCGTTTTCACGATGCCGGTGGAACAGGTGATGCAAGCCACCATTGGGTTGTTCTTCGGGACCATGCTCCCACCTATGAGCTTCAACGCCCTACTACCGTCGCAAGAAACTCCGAAGAAGTCGGTCTTTGATCGGCTTACAACTACCATAGCCTCTCTCAACGGGTCTCCCAAGTCCAATGCCTCAGTTTTCAACAGATTGGGCCAAAGCTCCAGTGGGCCCGTGAAGAAGCCCGCGATACCTGAAGCGGCCATCCCAAAGCGGATAGTCATTCCTGTTCCCGAAGTCATCAGAGCGACTTCCCCTGCTAAGGAGTCGGTCTTTGCAAGACTGACCATTTCAGCTCCCGTTCCAGGCGAAGTCATCAAAACTGCTCCCCCTGCGCGAAAGTCTGCCTTCGATAGATTGGCCATCCCCACTCAACGGACGTCAATTTTCAAGAGGCTAACGCCGGCAGCAACCCTCCGCCAGAACAGGGGGCATGACAAAGCGACCCCCATAACTGAGCCGGTCCCGTCAGCACGACATGCTCGCCGTCGTCACTGGCCCCGAGTAAGGAAGGCTGGGGGTAGCTCTCCTTCTGGACTGATTCCGCCAGCTCCAGTGGTGGAGATTAATGCTGCTGTTCCAACTGGGAAAAACTTTGAACCACTTTGGAGGGTGCGCAAGAATTCTCTGACTGCTGTGCTGAAAAGATCTTCTCCACCTATGGAGAATGCTACAAAGGTGAAGCCAGAGCAGCCCCCTCAGCGTCTGTCCTCTAAAATTCATAAAGTTTGGCGACAGGTCCAAGACTCGGTGATCAACCAAGACTGCTCCCGCCAACCGAAGAAGATGAAAGTTAGGTAAGAGAAGGACCACCCTGTCATACCACAAGAGATGTCATCTATTTAGGTTCCCGCTACAACGGTTCCCTCAACTTCGACCGCCCACAAAAGAAGGAGGCAGGAGAAAATCCCTGTGTTAGTGACGAATCTCAAGGGCACTGAATATAAACGCTCCAAGTTTGGGGGCATGGTGGTGCACACTGTCTATATGGCATCCGGGAAAGAGGATAGCCGTATCTCTACGGGTCATCGACCACTCACCAGGTCCGTAACAAAGGCCTAAGAGCAACAACAGAAGCTTTAGGAAATGTTAACATAGATGGCCGCACTCACTGGGCCAAAAGAAATCCCGGAGACGTCGTCAGAGCAGTGTCGTGAACAAGAAATCGATGCTGAGTTCCTCCGCAGAATCCTCTAGAAGAAGGACAAAGAGGCAGCGGAACAAGCTGCCAACATAAAATGAATGGCGCTTTTATTCCAAGACATGGTCGGGATGAAGTTACAGCCAGATCCTCCAGCTGAAGAGCCTCCGATTATCCTTGAAGACGATAGGGGAGAGATATCGAACCCTTTTCCGGCTTTTTCAGCAGCCAAAGAGGAGACCATTTCTAAAGCCTCCCTAGATGACTATATCGCTCAACAGATACGAGCTCATCAGGCGAACGAAGCGGTCGGCCAAATTGTTAAGACTGGACGACCCTATCCAGGCTGGTATGATCAAATCAAGTACCCGCCGGGATATACGATCCCAAAATTCCATGTATATAAGGGGACAGGGAATCCACATCAGCACATTGCTCAATTCAGAGCCTTGTGCGGTAATACTGGGGGTGATGACAAACTGCTGCTTCGCCAGTTTGTTGGCAGCTTGTCGGAGACAGCGTTTGAATGGTACTCTGAGCTCCCGAATGACTCCGTTAAGACATTTAAAGAAATGGAGTTATTGTTTACACAAAGGTTCGCAAGCGCTAGCGATCGCACCCCCATCACAGCATTAATTAATGCCAGGATGAAGCCGGGCGAAACATGGGTGCATTATGTGATACGGTGGCGGAATCTATGGTCGAAGTGCGAGCAGCGCATCGAAGAAGCGCCTGCGGTAGGCATGTTCGTGGGTACTCTTGATCCGCAGATGACCATATCCCAGTTCATGATGTTCTTCAAGCCAACTACTTTCCAGGCCTTGATTGACAAGCTGGTCCAAATGGATCAGATGGGTCATAGACCATCTTCTTCGAAGTTGGAATCTCGAAACGAAAAGGGGAAGGGGAAGGAGACCTTCGTCTCTAATGCTCAACAGCAGCCTAGTGTTCCAAAATCAGCTGATCGCCAAAATGATAGACAGCGATCCCTTGGAGAAAAGATGAGACGCCGTTACTCGTTCCCTCTGGATAAGACGAAGAGGTTATTCGAGCTAGCACTGCGCAATAGGCTCATCACTCTGCCGGAGCCAAGAAGCCCAACGCAACCAGGCGATGTTAACAATCCTAATTACTGCCCTTATCACCGAATATTGGGTCATCCAATCAAAGATTGTTACATCTTCAAAAGTTGGATCGAAGATCAGTACCAACAGGGCAAGTTCGCATTATCCGAAAATTGGAAGGTGAACCCACCACAACCCCACGCTCCTAAAAAGGTGGACACGTTGGGGTCATCATGCTCTTTTATAGAAGAAGCTCCATGGGAGATCGCTCTTTCAGCTAATACGAAAAGAATGCTGAAGGATCTCCAAACATGCCTGGCAATCAGGTGGAAAAGTCTGCTGGAACACGAGGTTATTGAAGGAATGCTGAAGCCACGCCCGACGTCAAGAATTGATAACGATAGTCAAAACGTCCATGCCTAGCCGTCAAAATCTTCGAAGAAGAAGAAGAAGACCAAAAAGCCCGTGAAGCATGGTAATAAGCGTACGGACCTGCGAAAACATATTGACGCGTTGGAAGAATATAACCAGAAGGCGCAAACCCCGGTCACACTCCAAGAGTTTCTCAACCACATCCTTGAAGACAGAGATAGCGACAAAGATGAGGGAGAAGACTCTTCAGATGAACCTGAGGATTATGTGGTAAGCTGCCACGTGATCTCTCACTCACCAGTAGATGGAGAAGAAGCTCCTGATGTAGAGAAAATGGGGGAAGATCCCGAACCAGAACTCCTAGGACTGTCAGACGAGATGATTGACGTATTCCTGAATGAGGCCCGTCAGAAAAGCAAAGCCAATCGAGAACGTGAACTGGCCATATTCGAAAAAGCTAAACGCCGGCGACTGAATGAAAAGGTTGAAGCACTCCAACCAGATCGAAGTACGTTCGCCGCAGACAAAAGCAAACTTAAGATAAGGAAACGATTCGCTAGAGCCCTGTCAATGGGAATGAAGTTGCCCTCTTTCAGAAGAAATTCTCCTGGCGGTATACATCTTGATGAAGCAGACGTACATCCTAACTTCTTCTTATACCATCAGAGGATTGCACACCCTACCGAAGAGTGCATGGCCTTTAAAAACTGGTGTCAGGGATATGTTGCCCACCGACACGTTCAACGAATGAAGCCCAAGGCTCGTCGGGAACAGAGAAGCATGACAGAAGAACACAAAAGAACTACCGGCAACTGTCACATGGTTGATTCTGGGGGATCGCAAGTTCTCACCTTTGGAAGCGATTCGGATGAAGAAATAGCCCTCGGCCCTCTCTTCAAGGAATCCATCTCTGAAACAGAAGAGATGAAGGCCTACGAGAACATTCAGCCGCGCAATTGCACGCTGCCTGAAAATAATCTCGGATCCACAAACAAGGGATCGAACAAAAAGGATAAGGGGAAAGAAAAGGTCCCTGAGGATATCACCCTCGATGAACGAGTCGTCGAAGAGCTGGCAGCCAAGGACCCGCCCAAGAAAAACAAGGTGGATTACAACGTTCTGGCACACCTGAGGAAGATACCCTCGCAGCTAAGCATTCTCGATGCCTTTCAGCTATCCAAAAAGGCGAGAGATTCTCTGATCAAGGCATTATAAGAGCCCGACCAGTTTCAAGCTTTCCTTGCCGAAGAAAAGATGAAGGACGGCCTGGAAGAAATTCACACAGCTGACATCACTTTCGGCTATGAAGATCTCCTCCTTGGAACATGCGAGCACAACCGTCCCCTATATGTCTCCGGATATTGCCATGACATTAAGATAGGGAAGATCCTAGTTGACAATGGGTCCTCTGTTAATCTCCTAAATGTGAGGGTGCTAAAAGAAATCTGCATGAGCGTTCAACACCTCGCTCGGGATAAAATCACTATCTCCGGGTTTGACTCCCAGTCATCACGAACACTCGGGTCTGTAATACTGATGTTACGCTTTGGGCTGCTCACCACTGATATCAAGTTCCGCGTCATTGATGCCAAGACTTGCTACAACGCTTTTCTCGGCCGACCTTGGTTACACGAGTACAACATTATTCTTTCTACACAACATCAGTGTATGAAGTATTTCAAAGATGGTCTCGAGTATACTGTGATAGGGGAGCTGAACCCATTCTCCGTGAATGAAGTCTGAAAGTACGAAGATGCAAAGTACTTCTTACCAGACTTCGAAGACACGGAAAGATGCCATAAACCTAAGGATAAGCAAAAAGCTATCACCACTATTCCGGTCTTTGGGAGAGATACCGAGGAGGAACAAGAGATAGTCTATTCGGGACCTCCCCGATACAACAAACCGGGACCGTCTACCCCTATTCTGGTCTTTGGCAGTGACCAGTATTCTCGGCTCGTCCATCAGTGCAAGCCTTCATTGGAGATGATCAGAGTTTGCAGATCGCCATGGTTCTGCAAGAGCATTACAAAGAGCTCGACGGACTTGATACTTACAGTGTGCAAGAACTGTAGACGCTCTACGTCCCTCCTAGGCGAAAAGATGAAAAGGTGATCCTCTTTTATCGATCCGCGGAAACCAAAGTAGAGAAAGAAATCTGGCATGGCGCCGATTCTACGCTTGACAGGCTCCAACCGATCCGTCTGTCCAGATACTACACAAAATGATTAAAAAGGCTGTTGAGGCGCCAAGGCGTACCCTTCAAACAGACTGCTCGACAAGCTCAGTTCTACAACAGGATCTGGAATGTCCCCGGAACTCAGCGAAAATTACCCAACGGGAGAATGGAAACGATCGGGCTTGGATATGTTCAATCCATGAAACGGGAGCAATTCCATGGCTTCTACGTTATACATGATTTCGATGAAGAAGGAGATGCTCTATCTATTCGGCACTCCGCGACGGATTATCTCCGATAACGGGCCGGCCTACAGAAGTCACAAAATCAGCCGCTTCGCACAGCAACATAATATAGACTGAAGATACTCTTCGGTCTATAATCCCTGAGCTAACGGTCTGGCTGAGGCTTTCAACAAGACCTTGACGAAGATCGTGAAAAAGACGGTGTCAAAAAATAAAATGACTGGTACGAGAGACTGCATGAAGCTCTCTGGGCGTATCAAACCACGTTCAAAATGGCCACAAACACAATGCCGTATGCATTGGTATTCGGCGCCGAAGCAGTACTCCCCTTGGAGATAGAGCTATCCTCTCTACGAGTGGCGGTCCATTACAAGCTAACAGACGAAGAGAATGCTTATCTTCGCCTGGAGGAGCTCGATGCTCTCGATGAAACTCGTCTTATGGCGCAGCAAAACTTGGAAGCTTACAAAGCAAAAATGACGCGCTCATACGAGAGATTGACTAGGCCGAGAACATTCCGCCAATGCGAACTCGTGCTAGTGGTCAAGAGACCTATGATCCCCAATCGTGCCAAACGGGGGAAATTCGAGCCGAACTATGAAGGCCCGTACATCATAGACAAAGTCTACCAGGGTGGGGCTTACTTGCTCATGGATATGCATGGCGAAAGAACCTTTAGGCCAATAAACGGCCGTTTTTTGAAGAAATACTACACTTGACCGAGACGTCTATAAACTACTACGGACCGCAGCATCCTAAGGCTGACGCAAAAAAAAACGGTACGTCCATAAGCGAGATGGGCACGGATGAAAACCCGAAAGGGCTCCGTGAGTAAAAACAGCAAGACTACCGGCGAGTTTGTGAAAACCCGAAAGGGCGCAATCTCGTTAAAAGACACTTGCAAGGTCTCCTCGACCCTGTAAGGAGAAAATACCTGTGTGAGATCCTTACGACTCACAGGGGAGCAACACACTTAGGAATCCCCACAATTCCTAAGGAGAAAACACACTTTCGAGATCCTTACGACTCGTAAGTAGAATTCCCCTTTGAGACCCTCACGGCTCATAGGATTCAAAAGCCTTAAGCTACAGGGATCTGAACATGTTCTTAAGCCATTATACACCCAATATTGACCCTTGTATACAATCCACGAGCACGAATAAACATTTCCCTAACAGAGTCCCACCAGCGACTAGGGATATGCTCACAAGGTGAACGGCCCTTGTAAGTCCTCTCGACTTATAAGGAGAAAACACTCTTATAAGATCCTTAGGACTTATAAGAGAACATACACTTAAGAATCCTCACGATTTTTAAGGAGAAAACGCACTTACAAGATCCTCACGACTCGTAGGGAGAAACACCTTTATGAGACCCTTACGGCTCATGAAATTAAAAGCCTTAGTCGACAGAATCCTAACCCTGATTGCTAACCCACCTTTGTTCGAACCGACAAAGGCAAATGATGATTCGCTCCTGATAATATCTCAATTGTAGCGATACCGATGCCTAAATCGGTATCAGATCCCAAGTCTCATACTCGCGGCAAAAGTCGGCGAGCCATAAATGCATGTGAAATAGCCGAAATGGTAGGGTAACTTGCAACAAAATCAGCAAGTAAAATATATGCATACAAAATAGCCGAAATGATCAGGTAACTCACAATAAAAAGCAGCGAGTAAAAAGAATAAAAATATAGCCGAAATGATTGGGCACCGCGAAAAATAGCCGAAATGATTAGGCAATCGCGACTTTCGCGATATAAAAAGCTGAAATGATAGAGCATCGCGGAAAGAAATAAAACAAATGAAAGAATGAAACTTTTGCCCTACAGGCGAGTCCATACCGACCCCTGTACAATTCATGGGCATAAACGAAAAGGGAACCACATGTCCCCCACCAGATCCTGTCAAAAGGGAAAGTCAGATCTCAACATCAATATCGGCATCCCAGAAGACCAACAACGGCGTTCCTCCTCCTGCCAGCAGAGCACGGACGCGACATCACTAATCGGAGCCACCGCGAAGTCCCCATTTCCAAGACTCTACGGTTCACGGACAACCTAGAGTCAGCCCCGACACCGCAGAAAACGAAATACGTCATCTAATGACCCCGTCGCGGAAATACGTCAGCCAATGACCCCATCGCGGAAATACATCATCCAATGACCCCTTCACGGAAATACGTCATCCAATGACCCCGTTGCGGAAATACGTCATCCAATGACCCCGTTGTGGAAATACGTCATCCAATGGCCCCATCGCGGAAATACGTCAGCCAATGGCCCCGTCACGGAAATACGCCATCCAATGACCCCGTCTCAGAAATACGTCAGCAAATGACCCCGTCGCGGAAATACGTCATCCAATGACCCCGTTGCGGAAATACGTCATCTAATGACCCCGTCTCGGAAATACGTCAGCAAATGACCTCGTCGCGGAAATACGTCATCCAATGACCCCGTCGCGGAAATACGTCATCCAATGACCCCGTCTCGGAAATACGTCATCAAATGACCCCGTCGCGGAAATACATCATCCAATGACCCCGTCGTGGAAATACGTCAGCCAATGACCCCGTTGCGGAAATACGTCATCCAATGACCCCGTCTCGGAATTACGTCAGCAAATGACCCCGTCGCGGAAATACGTCAGCCAATGACCCCATATGGCTAAAGTTAATCCTGACCCAGTATGGCTAAAGTCAATCCTGACCCCGTATGGCTAAAGTCAATCCTGACCCCGTATGGCTAAAGTTAATCATGACCCCGTGTGGCCAAAGTCAACCCCTGACCCCGTGGAACACGGCTAAAGTCTATCCTGACCCCGTGGAAAACGGCCAAAGTCAACCCTCGACCTCCCCGTTGAAGCAATGCTTTGATTCGGGAGCAGGTCAACTCATCAATCACTTACGAGTCCTCTCGACTTGTAAGGAAGAAAATTCTCTTGGGAGATCCTTACGACTCTCAAGAGAAAACACACTTAGGAATTCTCACGATTCCTAAGGAGAAAATACACCTACAAGATCCTCTCGACTCGTAGGGAGAAAAATCTATATGAGACCCTCACGGCTCATAAAGTTGGAAAGCCTTAGGAGGCAGATCTGAACCTGACCCCTAAGCCATCGCTGTCCTACAAAGATATCAAAATAGATTATCCACAAAATGATTTGCTAAAAGGGACACACCACCATGAAAACAAAATATGGCTTTTATTCATGAATCAAAATGGATACAAAGTACAATCTATAAAAGAATCGAAAAATACTCTCATTCAGGAGTAAGTACAAAAGGAGAGCAAAAAGAAACATATACATTTGTTTAAGCCGGCGGACGGTTTAATAGATTCGTCAGTTCATCCTTCTTCCGCTGGGTCTCGGCTTCATAATTTGTTATTGCTATGAGACGGGCTTCCGCTTGAGACTGTTGGGTCTGGTACGAGGCGAGTCGACTTTCAAGCTCCTTTTCGGTAACTTTGTGAGCTTCAACCATGTCGCGAGTAAAAATGACGGCTTTTTCAATAGCTACCACCTCCCTGATAGCTTCTTGAAGCACCCGCCAAAGTTCATACGCACGAGTGGTCTTGGCCGTGAGTTCAGCTTGAAGTTCCCCCAGCGCATTGAAAGCCAGCTCCTTCTCCGAAAACTTTCGGTTGAGCCTCTTCTCACATGACTGCAGATTTGCGGCGCACCGTTCAACCAGCCCCCACAAGCTCGCCTTTGCAGCTACGAACTCTGAAGGAAGGCACGTGCACTCAAGGCTATGTAAGCAAGCCTCCACCCGACGGCAAAACTTAACTCAGACATGCACCAATGTCTCATCATGGTAAGCATCAAGAAAGAGAAGAGAAATGTTGTCTTCAGCAGCAAATTCTTCGGCCGTGATCGAGCTACCAGCACGAAGATTTTCGATGAGAGCCGACAAAGAGTGAAGGCTTTGATTCGCCATCCGTTCAGATGCACGTAGGGCATAAGGGCCAGGTGGCATAATGATGCGAGATTCCAGCGGGGTAAGAATGGGCAAAGCTGTTAAGATTCATAAACAATCGGCGAGATTTGCAAACAAAGAGTAGATGGAACGCCGTCGAAACTTTGCTTACCCACAGTCATGCAAGAAGGGTTTAAAAGATCCCCATGCCCGTCAAGGATCTCAACTTCGTCGTCCGCTTCCAGAACTACAGAAGACATTAGCATCGTTATACGAAATAATAGTAATGCCATGAGGAGGGGCAAATAACACTAACCTTGCCCAGAAGAGAGGACGATGTGTTGCGGGGATATTGCCTGCGGAGCGGCCATCTCGAGCAAACGCTGGAAAGATTTTCTGGCGGATAGGTCCGCGATGGACGCCGCCAATCCTCGTAGTTCTGAAAAAACGGAAGGATTCAGATAATGAAGAGATCATTAAAACAAAAGATAGAAGAATACCTTCGATACTCCTCCCACTTTGAACAGGAGGGATAGCAGCTTTGGCAGCCTCCTCCATACCCTCAGGCACATCATCGGAGACATTTGCTGGTGTGATAGCTATCAGTCGAGGGGCAGCGGCCACCACTTCAGAGACGGCAATCTCAGTTACCTATTCCACCATCTTCAGGCCATCATCAGAAAGTCCCATTAAATCCATGGCCGGTAAGGACACCTCTTCAGGGTGAATGGGCACAGGGGGAACAGAGACAGCCAAAGGAAGCTCTGCAGCAGGAATAGCAACTGTAACGACCTCCTCCATACCTACTGGTATCTCATCGGGGATATTTACAGAGTCCAAGGTCAAGACGCGACTTGAGCTCAGATTCTCTGCCATTGCCGAAGTCCCTGCAAAGTTTTACGAAGGTAAGAAGACATAAAAAGCGAAACAAATTACTTGCCGAAGGAAAAATACAGAAAAACATGCATACCGATACTCCAAGATGCCTTCTTTCCTTCCTGAGAAGGTATGCTCGCCGGGGCTCAAGTATAGATTCATGGCCGCCGGTCCACAACGACAACTCATCTTCAGAAGCGGCTGAGATAGGCTGCTTGAGGGCTATCTCGCCTCCCTGTTTCAGAGGACCTATAAATACTCGCCGTATTGATGGAGGATCTTCGTAGAATATGACGACAGGATAGGAACTCTTCGAGACGCGCACGTTCTCGGTTTCATCCTGGGAACGCCTTATAGCCTCAGCCAATTATGCGGCTTCCTCGGCAGATGAACCCGGAAAGAGAAGACCATCATCCGGTTCTTGCATAGATATCGGTTCGTCCTGAATAATAGGTTCGGATTCCACCAAAAGGTCAAGCAGACCGGTGACCGTCTTCTTTCTCCTCTTCGACCCAAAACTAACGCTGGAAGATGATCGCTTCCTTTCCTTCGGCGCTTTGGCGCAATGTTGACCCACTTCACCTCCATTGTCCCCTTTTGGCGACACCGCTGCCGACAACGTCGCCACTAATGGAGTGGCCGCTGGTGCTTCAGCGGAAGCCTTTGCTCGAGCTCTAGTACGCATCGGCATCCCTGCAGTGGGAGGAATCGACTCGGTTTCTGCAGCCTGCGAGATAAGGACCGCGCCACCATCCCTCAAAAGAGGGAAAATGACTGACCGCGATCACAATGGAATGATAGCAGCTTGGGTCGGGGCAGGAGTCTTATATTCGAAGAGTACTCGCCTTTCTTCAGCAATGATAGGACCAACCCGGTGGCGATACCAGCCCATAATGGAGCCCACAGACCTGGGGAGATAGTCAGGTTCTGGGATCATGAACACGGAGCTAGTATTCAGCCGCATAAAATGATGAATAACGTCATGAATAACTCCCAACGATGAAGTAGGCTCAACCAAGTACACTTCGAAGGGGACGCCTTGATTATTGCCCAGTTGCCAGGCAAAGCGGTGTGGATTATACCGCATAAGGAGAGCCGTATCATTCTGGCGGAACACCAAGTAGCCCGTCCTGATTGAGTATAGATGCATGATCTCTCTAGGCTTTAAAGAGGGTGCTCTCCCTTTCGATAAGTCGAATAGCTGCTGGACAGGCCCCGCTGGAGCTGAAAGAACGCGATCAACAAACACCATTCCTCCCTCATGGGTATATGTATTCAGCAGAACACGGAGGGCCCCTAATTAAGTCGGATCGGGAGCAGAGGCATCCACTAATCTCATAACTCGAGGGAAGGTGTAGGAGTTATAGAAGTTCGGTCGTTGATGTGCCGCGAATGCCCCCAGCACATGTATTTCGATCCAAGATGTGAAGTAATGGAAGGAGAGATTCACAACATCTACCCCTGGAGTCGAAGTGTTGGCCGCAACACTTAACCCGTGATAAAGATGCGATAGTCCAGCGATGCCAACAGCCAACTTTTCCCCTTCAGCTACACGATGGGCGGGATAAAAGACAGAAGCTCTCATGAAGCGTCAGTGTGACGGTATCACATACCAGCTGAGCCAAAGGCTGATAAAACCAACAAAGAAGGTCTATTCGTCCATGCCGGGGGACGCAATCGAACCAAAAGGAACGACTGACAAGATCGGGATGTAAAACTGTGGTAGATCTTCTGCTTTAACCGGCAGTCTATCCAGACCAAACCCAAAAGGGTCATCAATGCTCACAAACTTCGGGGCCTCCTTAGATAAAATATCCCCTGAATGAAACAGGCGATAAAGCTTTCAAAAGTGACACCCTGTCCTTCTGACTTCGCAAACAATCTGTCAAAAATACCCACGGCCTTGATCAGACTGGGATACTTATGACGGACGGCGGTTTCAGCTGTCAGACCATCGAGCATAGCCAACATGGTGGAGAAAACATATTCATCAGGAGGCAGCAGTTCCTCGTAATGCTCCCCCTAATGGGCAATCCTGAAATCTCACGAAATTCATCCAATGAGATAGACACCTCTCGATCCCCTAGCAAGAAGGTGTTGATGGGCAGATTCCACTGGTTCGAGAAGGTGTTGGTGGGCAGGACATGAGGAGCATGGTAATGAAAGAGTGATGCATATACCGCCTGATATAGTCCAACCTTCTGCAGTCTTGGGCGGTGAGCAGAAAGAATATAGCGAGCCCAAATAAGGTAGCCCACTGGGTGCCGGGCGGTGATACCCACTTTATAAACCTGCCCCCAAGGTTGAGCTTCACCTTGGAAAATCCGACGCCCCAAGATGTCTATAGCTGGCAGGGGCTGGTTAGGTATCCCAGAGGTAGAGGGCTCCAGCCGGCTCGAAAGAGTCCAATTGGTCACTTCCACTACATAAGCAGTCTGTGGGCGTTCTATCGGCAATATAGGATGAAGAGTCTCCATCGGCTCCCCGCAAATGAAACTTCAGCGATCCCGGATGATATGACCGTACCAGGTTCCCCACAAAAGTAGGTTGGTGCAATCCGGGTCATGAGCCCTAATCATTGCCATCACTTCTTCGTCAGACGGTGATTGAGGAAAAGCAGCCTTCGAGCGGGTAAAAGGAAAGTATGGAAGAGAATCCATTGTTCCTGAAATAAAGGAAGGGAAAACTGTTAATGAAACCCACACGTGCATATATAGACAATGGAAGAAAACGACAAGCAGCTTATTCCATAGGATCATTGACTGCAAAATACATGGGCCCCACAAAATCAATATGGCGGCTCACTAATGATGAGGCAGGATAATCATTATGAGAACAAAAGGAAGATTCTCAATAAATGAATAGTAGAGTTCAAACATCTCTGCACATTCCCCCAAGGAAAAGCCCATCATGAACTCTGTGCAAATCAAACAGAACCTCTCCTAAAAATTTTTGTCAAGAACAACTCAGGATAAAAATCCCAAGAGGTCTTCTTGTTAGAACTAAGTTCTCTGAAGGAATTAAATTCCTTTTGAACAGAGGAATTAAATTCCAAGAAAATTTTCAGAGCTGAGCTCTTTGGAATGGAATTAAATTCCAGAAGAAAACAAGTACCATCATCAATCCCCTAAGAGCAGAAAAACGCCTAACATTGGGGGCTTACTACCAAAAAATCTTAGAAAGATGAGTTTTTATTAAAGGGAAAAACCCTTGGTGTGGATTTAAAATCCAAAGAGAATTTTATAAAAAGTTCCTCGGCCGTTCAAAACCATTACCTGAAGAAAAGGATTCTTTTTTGTTGACAGAGTTAAACTCTGAAAAAATTTTGAACAAGAACTGAGCTCTGAGGAAGAGAATTAAATTCTCAAAGAAATTGAAAAAGGAAGAAGATGAAGAAATGGATGCGTTGCTGATGAGACCGCTGCATTTATAGGACATGATAGGAAACGGTTCATCTTTCCTGTTCCCTGGGAAAATCTAACGGCCACAAAGGTGACAGCGTTGCACTCACGTGCAAACACGTAAGAACAACGCTGTGGGGGCATTTGTTCCCTCATGGGAACTGAATAAAATAAAAATAAAGCAGCAAGAAAACTCCCCAAATGGGGCATCACGTGCTCATACGTGACCAGGCCTCACGTGCAAACACGTGACCTTTTTATGGGTAGATTCTATCTATGCCTGAATGCCTAATTGATAAAGTCGCGTGCCCATACGTGATGGGCTCTTGAACCCACTGAATTAATAGAATTAAATTCTAATTAAAAGGAATTAAAATCATTTGTTCCCTCATGGGAACTGAATAAAATACAAATAAAGCAGCAAGGAAAACCCCCAAAGGGGGCATCACGTGCCCACATGTGACCGGGTCTCACGTGAAGACACGTGGCCTTTTACAGGCAAAGCCTATATGCGCTGAATAAAATAAACAATTGGAAATGCTTAATCAGTGGGGTCACGTGCCAACACGTGATGGGTTCCTGAGCCCTCCGAACTAATAGAATTAAATTCTAATTAAAGGGAATCAAAAGCCCTAATTGGAAAAATATTTTCCTAGATCTTTCCAAACAAAAAAGATTGCACTCTGTAAAAGGGAGCACCGTTGGATTAAAAATCTAATAGTGATTAAAAATCACCAATTTATAGAAAGATTCTATACAAGGAAATACTTTCCTAAAATTTGCCAGGAACAACAAATAAAATATCTTTTGGATTAAAAATCCAATGGTGAATAAAATTCACCGAGTGATCTAAAAGATCATATTGGTTATAAAATCAATCAAAATCTCTTAATGAGAGATTGGCTGAACAAACTGATTCTTTTCTTTTTTCATATAAATAGGAGCCAAGAAGAGAAGAGAAGGGGGAGACAACAACAGAGAGAGAAGACAGAAGAGAAAAAAAAGAAGAGAATTTAATTCTCCAGAGAGAAAAGAAGATCTCTTCAGAGAAAAAAAGAAAGAAAACTCTAGGTAAGAGAAGGAAGGAGATCATTCTATAAGCTCCCACAAAACAAAAGAGAATTTAATTCACAAACCAAGAATTTAACTCTTCTAGAAAGAACTTAGTTCTTCCTCTGGTTGAAGACCTGCAGAAGCAGATATCCTCACAAGTTGAGAATTTAATTCTCATCGGGGAGATTCTGCCATGCAGATCCAAAACTTAGAGGGAGAATTGGGTTTAAAGAATTTAATTCTTTCAAACACATAGGAATTTAATTCCTCTAAATAAAATTAGGGTTTAATCTTATAATAGAATTTAATTCTTAAACAAGGGATTTAACTCTCCATGCACGTAAAAGAGATCAGTACCCAACATGATCACGTGTGTCCACGTGACTCCCCCCTCAATGATCGAAAGAGAACGAATAAGTTTAGGTCACGTACCCCCACGTGACCCTTGAATAAGCTTCTCAAAATAAAAATGGAGTAAAGCTAGGCATATCACTTTCTGGCGTCTCACGTGCTCCCACGTGACCCTTAAAAAGCTCATCAAAACAAAAGGGAATAAACCCAAGGCAGTTTCTATTTTAGGGCGCCTCACGTGATATCACGTGACCCCTTAATAGTGCTTAGCACTTTTCAAAAGAGAATAAAACAGAGGCAGCTTTCAGTCTTTGGGAACGCCTCACGTGATCCCACGTGACCCAATAGTGCTCAGCACTCAGAAAATAAAAAGGGGAACAAATTCAAAGAAGCTGTGCCAAATCTCAGGCGCCTCACGTGACCCCACATGAGTGCTTCAAATCTTCAGTGTTTAACACTACTTCAAACGCCTCACATGACCCCCACGTGAGCGCTTCAAATCTTCAGTGTTTAACACTTATATGCATATTCTGAGAGTAAAATAAAAGAGGGAAGGCCCAATCTTCAGGCGCCTCACGTGACCCCACGTGAGCGCTTCAGTTTTAGTTTTTAACACTACTTTAAGCGCCTCACGTGGGAGCACGTGAGCGCCGAATGTACTCTAGTGTTTAACACTATATTCGAGCCAATATTAGCCCAAATTAGCTATAAGTCTTCAAGAGGCAAGATCCCCTGAAACCGAACCCCAACTATACTCCTGTCTTTCAAAACTGATCATCTCATATGGCATTCAAAGTGATTCCCAGAGCCTTCCAACCAACATTGGTTCAAGGGTACATCTCTTCATACCTTTGATATATGTCGTTGTAATCCTTCAATGTCTTCAGAGAGGTGACGGGTCCCAACAACCAGACATTCCACGGACTGTGGGGTCCTTAAGCTCATGGACTATGATGTCCTTAAACTTTACAGACTATGATGTCTCTAAACTACCATGGACTGTGGTGTCCTTAAACTCATGGACCATGATGTTCTTAAACTTTACAGATTATGATGTTTCTAAACTCCATAGACTATGATGTCCTTAAACCCACTGGACCGTAAAGTCCCTAAACTAAAACAATAGAGCCCAATGCTCTTTTGTTGGATCTAAATGATCCTGTTAAGTAGATCTTAGTCTAAAATTAGACTAATGTATTCTTAACAAATGGTTAAGTTGATCTTAGATTAAAATTAGACTAACGTATACTTAACAAATGGTTAAGTTGATCTTAGTCTAAAATTAGACTAACGTATCCTTAACAAATGTTTAAGTTGATCTTAGTCTCAAATGAGATTAACGATCCTTAAACCCAACCCAAAACCGAAATCTAAGAAAATACGGATTTGGACTAATCCACGCCCTACGGGCGACAACATAAATTAGTCTCCGTATACAATCCACGGGCGACCAAAAATAAAACAAACACACACGACACGAAGTGACCATCTGGAAAAGGAGAAAGTGGTTACCGCGATGCGGTAGCTTAATTAATTGCAGGGGCTTGCGCCTGCAGGGAAGAGCGTCCCCACAATTAAAATCCCCTCAAACGAGGGGTAATCTGACGATATAATGGCCGCATCCGTCTAAACCTTCGATACATGGTGATATAAATCAACTTGGTATCTTCGAAGAGGTGGACGGATAAAACCAAATAGCATCTGCCCCCAAATTCAGGCAAGATGAACCTACGTGGTTCCGTCTCCCGTATTCGGCGGAGAACAATAGTGGCATAACAGAAATGTAAAGTACTGAAATGAAATGTGTACAATGAATTTAAAGCTTTAGGTCGTAGGCTAGCTGATTCAAGTCCTCGCTGGTGGGCTCGATCTCCTGAAGATCCGAATCACCTGACAATATTCCAAAGAAGAAAGAGAAGGAATGTCGTCAGTGAACAATCGCTCGGTAAGTCCCAAAGATAGGGGAGAAGTAGAATAGACATAGAGAGAATGTAGCTTTTAAAGTTATATTATATTGTTAACGCTGTTGTTTGTAGCTTGGTACAGAAGGATGCCAGTGTATACGAGAGTCTCTATATTCCAGAGACTAAAGGCAAGTGTAATACAAGGAACCGTTTATGCCACGGTACAACAGCAATGGAATATAGGTTAGGTGTCTTAATAGTTGCAGTCTCGTTCCATTTCTAACATCTTCCGTACTAATCTACCCCTTAAACCCCGCGATATCTTGATTTTATTGTTTGAATTGTATTCCAACTTGTATTTTCTTATAATATATATTGTATAATGGGATGACTTGCCGAAACCATGATATCAGTAAATGGATGTAACTGGAGAATCATGTAGATGGAAGTATATCCATGGTTCAGTCCCGTCAATACAGATTGAATAGATTGAATATATGGATTCATGGATTCATATTGAATTATACTTTGTACTTGAATCATATTCAAGTCAGATTATTATAATGAGACTCAGTCTGAGTCAGAACAATTAGAGAAGAAATTGAAGTTCTGAATTAGGTTTTGGTGTTATCGGTAACCGCTGCACATGGGCGGCAGGATTTGTGTCTTTTTCAAAGACGATTACCGTGTTGATAACATCGTTTATTAAGTTGTCTACCTTAAATAGGCAAGCACCCATATCTCCGGCTCTTTGAGGCTCAAGAGACTGGTCCCGTTTAAACCTATATTTACTAGGGTCCTTATTGTAATTTATAAAACTTGAGGGGGTTTTACGTAAAAATAATTTTGTATAATTTCAAAATACACCTCAATTATTTTATTATCATCTTTAAAGTTTTCATAGATGTAGATTTTATTATTGTGACATTTTTAGTGAATAAACCCTATTTTTCATAATACTTGGTATTTGATTGTTAAATGTTGAACTTGTATGGAATTGCATGGTATTTTCCTGTAAAGTGATTCTTATGATTTAGAAAAGTTGGAATATTTATAATATATCAAAAATATATGTTTTGATAACACATATATAAATATTTATAAAATAATTAAATTTATTATTTATCTAAAAATCACACTTTTTAAGATATTTGTATTTTAAATCTTTTGAGACCGAATGCTCCTTGCGGAGGTCTGCATCTCGCACTACTAAGCCCAAGGATGTGCGATAATCCGCACCATCCCAAACGGGTTCCCCAAATGGGTTGTAGCGGCGCTTTGCAAAGATTTGTTTAAAAATACGTAATCTTGTAGAAAATGGTTTTTATAAGTTAAAGGTATTTAATTGTAAATTCGTATTCCCGTATTCTATGTTCCTGAAAGGTATCGTGCTATGTTGCATATGAGTGTTGTGAAGAGATAGGTCATTACCTCGTGATCTAGTTATATAGGTATAGCAAGAAATATGATATTTAATGTCAAAACTGAACTGTATGGTATTTTACTGAAAAAGTACGATAAGAATTACAATATGAAATATTTTGCTATGAAACTTATTCATGATGTTTTGTTAATATTTAATAGTCAAGATGTAAGGGTTTGGTATGTTTGTATTTAAGAAAAATTGGAATTTTTAAGAAGAACCGAATCGGAAGTCGGATTAACTCCGATTCCGTCGGGTTTTAGAAATACGAGTTTTTAGAATAGCAAAGTGAATAGGGAGAAAGTGAATTACTAGATTTGAGCTTAGAAAAGTGGAAGGTGGAGTGGAAGTAGGTTCCGGTGCGTCGTTTCGCCGCCGGGAGCTCCTAAGGTCGTCGTCGGAATTTCGCCGGAGCTTCGCCCTTCGCTAACTCCACATGTACACAAAAATTCTAGAGAGTTTTCTTGAGAGTTTTGGACAGAGTTTGTGAGTGAGGGGTGTGTGTTTAGGTATGGTATTTATAGGAAAAGATTAGGGTTAGGGTAGGTGAAAGGGTGTGAAACAAAAATGTATTTAATTTTGTATTAAAAAGAGTTTTAATGGGATTTTTAATTCTCTGTAATAATTCAGAAAAATTAAACATGACAGGGGTTATGGGGAGGCAAAAATACAGAGGGTTCAAGAAGAGAACTCAGCGATCTGACTCGGTCGGACCGGCGCCGCCGGCCGGTTCGGCCGCGCCGCCGGCCCGAGTCGGACCGGGTCTCAATGCCATGTGTCGTCTGTCTGTTGGTCTACCCCCTGGGCTCGTTTGTTTTATATGTGACTTTTGGTTTTACGGGTTTAGCACGTGTAGACTCTTGGGATTCTAAAAATTTAAAAGAAAACAATATTAAAAAATAATGTGGGTGGTGGGATTTGAACTCTGGTACTTTGGTTCAGCAGTGCAAGATCTTACCAATGAGCTACAAGCTCTTTCTTGCTATTAGAAAGCAAAACAAATACTTATAGTACTCACAGGAAACAAAAATACCCCAAGTATACATTAACATTTAAACAAATTTTTGCACACTAAAATTGGAGTTGTTACAGATAGAGAGTATAACTGATATAATGTATGTTTGTTATGTTATTGCTGTTATTTGTAGCTTGGTACAGAATATGCCAGTGTATACGAGAGGAGTCCAACTATTCGATGGACTAAGGTATACGGAGTATAAGGAACCGTTAAGCCACAGAACAACAACAACGGATATTCAGGTTAGGTGTATTAAAGTGACCATCATCGTCCCACTTTTAACACATTCCGTACCAATCTACCCCTTTTAAACCCCGTAATATTTATTGTATTATCATGTAGTGATTTGTAGATATGACTTGCCAAAACCATGATATCAATTGTTCATGTAAACGGATAAGGATATAAACGAATAGTCATGTAGACAAGTCAATGTATATCCATGGTTCGGTCAAATCAAGTCATATTGATATAGATGGATTCATGTTATAATGGAATTATATCAAGTATGGATTGTATTCGGATTAAACTGAGACTCTGTCTGAGTCAGACACTTAAACAGAATTGAAGTCCTGAATTAAGTTTTGGAGTTATCGGTAACTGCAGCACATGGACGGCAGGATTTGTGTCTTTTTCCAAGACAATTACCATATTGATAACCTCGTTTTAGTTGTCTACCTGAAATAGGCAACCACCCACATTCTCCGGCTTCTTGAGGCTCAAGAGAATTGGTCCCGCTTAAACCTATATTTACTAAACATAACATTTTATTTTGAATTGAAACTTTTTCTAAATATTGTTTTATAGTTGCTAAACAAGATACTAAGAGATGGTTGATTTGTTGTTAAGAAAAGTTGGGTTTTTAATGAAATTAGAATCGGAAATCAGAATAACTCTGTTTCCGACGAGTTTTAATAAGAGATTGTTTTAGAATAGAAGAGAGGAGAGGGAACTTATGGGTTTGGAGAAGAGAGAAGAGAGAAGAGAGAAGAGGTATAGGAACAAGTTGTTTCTTCGTGGAGTCATGGTGTCGCCGGATTTGTCCCGAATCGTCGCCGAAACTTGACCTTGGGCTAACTCCACTTGTATAACTTTTTGGACTCGGAAAACTTTGAGTGTTTTGACAATGTATTTCAGAATAGAAAGGGATAGGGTGTGGGGTGGTATTTATAGGATAGAATTAGGGTTTAGGGTATTAAAATGAGAATTAAAATGCATTAAAATTTGTTTTTAAAGCTCATTTTAATTCTTTGTTAATGTGGAGAAAAATCAAACAGAAGATGAGTGGTGGGGGAGGCCAAAGGGTGTCAGGGTGAAAAAATTGAGCATTTGGGACGGGGTGGCCCGGCGGCGCCGGCTCAGAGCCTCATCTCGCCGGCCAAAGTGTATGGTCGGGTATGGGATTGATACCACGTGTCATAGTCTGTTCAAATAGTATTTTCCACATATTTGATTTTAGTGACTTTTCATTTTTACGTGTATTGCACGTGTAAACTTTTGGGCTTCTAAAAAGTTTAAAAGAAAAATCATTAAAAATAATATATGGATGAGGGGATTTGAACACAGGGGCTATGTCACAGCAGTGCAAGGATTTTCCAATGAGCTACAAGTGCTTTCTTGCCGTTCTAAAATAATTCAAATACTTATATCATACTCATGGTTTCCATACTCCATTTAGTACATTAACTTTAAACAAATTTTGCACATTATAAACAGAGTTGTTACAGAATTTCTTAAACGGCTTTCTTTGCTTCCTCCGGCCCCAGGCATCTTAGCCATAGACAGTCGAACGATCTCTTATATAGAGTATCATTGACGAAGGCGAAAGACAAAGCTCATTTTATGAGTTGATGTCTAGACGACGCATTTTTGGGCGCTCGTTGGGATTTGAAGTAGTCTATGAAGACTTCCCTCAAATCCTTGACCTTATCTTCGTTCTCTATTTGAATGGGTACTTGTTCGGTTATTTCTTTTCCTTTGGATGGCTCCGTTATGTCTCTCGATGATATTTTTGTTGGCGCGAGGATCCTGCGGTATTAAACGACGATCTTTACGTCATCGAGGTCTTCGTCGGATAGTTCCTTAGCCAATTTGGCCAATGCATACACCTTACTATTTTCTGCACGCGGTATAGTCTCCAGGATGTAGGAAGGGATTTGTCTCAGCAGTTGCTGCACTCTTTCGCCGTACTTTATCAGCTCTGGCTTGCACGTCTGATAGTCGCCATTTACTTGGCTAACGATCAGCTGGGAGTCTCCATATATGAGGAGGTCTTTGATTCCCATGTCGACAACGATCTCTAGACCTGCTATCAAAGCTTCATACTCAGCTTCGTTATTAGTCTTCGGCTCCGTTAAGGAAAGGGCGTAACGCATTATCCCTCCTTATGGACTCACGAAGATAAGGCCTATCCCGGTTTTGATTATGGGGGTGTTTTGCTTTCGCCTCTTCATGGAAGATACTCCATTGAAGAAGAGTTCCCATCGGGAATAATTTTCTTCCTTCGCTCCTTCGATTGTGTCAAACGCATGTTCATATAGCAACTCACAATTTAAGGGGGAGTAAATTGGTATTGGAAGCTCTGCGAGAAAGTCGGCAATGGCCTGGCCTTTTACTGCTTTAAGGGGGCGATACGTTATTGAGAACTCCATCAAGAGGAGGGCCCATTTGGCAAGCCTTCCTGTCAGTATGGCCCTTGACATCAGATATTTGAGAGGATCCAACTTTGATATGAGACGGACCTCATGCGCCAAGGCGTTATGTCTGAGCTTTGTTATCGTGAAGATCGGTGCCAGGCAATGCTTTTTGATGGGAGAGTAGTTGTTTTCTGCCACCAGGAGAACTCGACTCAAATAGTACAAAGCTCTCTCCTTTCCCTGATCGTTCTCTTGTGCCCATAGCGCACTTAGCTAACCCTCATGGGCCGTTGTATATAGGATAAGGGGTTTTCCCTTAACCAGAGCATTCAATACCGGCGGATTTTGCAGGTATTGCTTGATTTCGTCTAGTGCATTTTGGCACTTTTGATCCGAGACGAACGAGGTTCCCTTCTTCATCAAATGACTGTAGGGACGGCATTTTCCGAAGAGGTTGGTTATGAACCGCCGGATATATGCGAGCTTTCCTTGAAGAGATCGCAACTGTTTGAGGGTCCTTGGCGTGGGCAATTCTTTAATCGCCTTGATCTTTGAGGGATCGATATCGATGCCCCGGTGCCGTATAATGAATCTTAGGAATTTGCCTGAGGAGACTCCAAACGCGCATTTTAGAGGATTCATTTTCAGATTATACTTCCGAAGACGTTGGAACACTATGTTTAGATGTTCCCAATGTTCCTCGTAAGACTTTCTTTTCACCACCAGGTCGTCGATGTAGCATTCAACAATCTCATGGATGAGGTCATCGAAGATCTTCATCATGGATCTCTGGTAGGTAGCGCCAGTGTTCTTTAAACCGAAAGGCATTACTTTGTAGCAGAATATGCCCAGCGGAGTCCGGAAGACGGTATGTTTTTGGTCTTCAGGATGCATTTTTATTTGATTGTATTCTGAAGATCCATCCATGAAGGAGAAGACCTCATGGGTAGACGTCTTATCGATCATCAATTCGGTAACAGGTACTGGAAAGTCATCTTTCGGGCAAGCTTTATTGAGGTCCCGAAAGTCTACGCAGATGCGCACCGTCCTATTTTTCTTCATCACTGGAATGATGTTAGCGATCCAGTCAGGATATTGAACTTCTTGGATGAAGCAGGAGTCGATTAGTTTCTTGACCTCAGCATTTATACTCATCTCAAGTTCGAGCCGCATTCTTCTTGGTGCCTGTTTGACTGGCTTTATGTCCGGCGATATGAACAGTTTATGTACTGCTACCTTTAGATCTAGACCCGGCATTTTGGAGTTCCATGCGAAGCAGTCTTTATACTGCATGAGCACGTCTTTTAATGTGGCTACCTGTTTTTTAGATAGCATCTCACTGACGAACGTTGGCCTCGGATCTTTTTTCGTCCCTGAGTCAATTTTCCTTAGGCTGTCCGCCGTAGTGTGTATCCTGTCTTCCGGCTCTGGTGTTGGTGGAAACTCTAAGATCACCCCGTCCTCGTCTTCATTTGCGAAGCACTTGAAGGGGTCATCTATAGTCTCGTGCCATCCCTCCTTTGAGAGTGTTATCACATGGCAGGTATAGGTTCGCTTCCATCCTTGATGTTGGCTGGTCCTATCCTCGCGGTATAGGTCCTCTTTGGCTCATGCTTCTGTGGTGGGGTTACCTTCCAGCTGTCGGATAAAGCAAACTTGCCTGGTCTTCAACCCAGTCTTTGAAGGTGAAGCAGTCTTCAAGGGGATGAGCCTATTGCTCGGTAATAGGAGCAATAATCCGAGTGATGGACTTCGTTTATGTAACGCTTTGAAAATCGTTTCGGTGAAATTTCGAAAAATCGGTAAAATAAGGGGGTTTTCTGTAAAAAGTCAAAATGCAAATATCTTATTATAAAAATTAAATATACATATTCTAGCTATGTAATTGCTATTATTTGGTGTTTATTGAGCCGCTGGTGAAATTTCAAATTTTCTGAAAAAAATATTATTTTATTATTATTTTAAGCCGTCACTAATACATTTAATTAGGGAAAATTACAAATTGGAATGAGTTGAAACAAATTTTGTGCATCATAAAACATTAAATAAAAATTTATCATATGGTTTTTGGAACGAAATCATTTGCCAAAACGGTTTAGAAATTATCGAAGAAAAAAGGCTTTTTTTTAGCGTAAATGGATGCCTGGGGTATTGTATTTATCATTTTTCATCACCCCACACCCGTACCCACACCCACACACCCCCACTTACTCCTCCCCATGGCTGAATTCAGCAGCCACCATTTTATTTCCCACTTGAATTTTCAAAGGAAAAGAAATGAAAGAAAAGAAAAGAATTGGGTAAATAAGTTAGACTTTGACTTTGCTTTGACCTTGACTTTGCCCCACTTTTTCTACCTCCCTCTCTCTCCTCCCCCACTCCCATTTTCTGGCCGAAATCCCTTCTCCCTACAGCAGCAGCCCCCCCTCCATTTTCCCCTCTCTTTTCCCTTCAAAACTTCATGAAAAATTGCATCAAAATCCACCAAAAATCCCACAAAATCAAAATCAAAGTCCTACCCATTTTAGCTTAGCCCGTTTAGCATGGATCCTTGTGAAAAGAGAGCATTTTGGGAGGCCATGGAGTCTTGTGGACCTTCATATATTTTGGGTATAATTCTAAACTTTTTTTGCTTAATTTGTTACTTGTTTCTTAAAGTTAATTTAATTAAGTGTTAATGTGGATTATGTGAGTTTAATTGCATGATTAAGATTTCAAGTTAGGGTTTGTTGTGGAAATGAGTTGTGTTTAATTGTGCATGGTTTAGTGATGTGGATTAACACATTTAGTTTTGTAGAAAACTAATCTAGTTGTTAATTACAAGTTGTTACTTGAAAAATGTCCAAATTAAGCTTTTTGTTGCAAACTAGATTTTTTGATTTAATTCGAAATATGAGATTAAAATTATGGTTAGGGTTTTTATCATATTATTAACTTTATTAAGTGTAGTTTAACACTTTAGTTCATGCAAATCTAAGCTAGATTGTAGTTTGTGCATTTTTGCTTTGAAATTGTTAAAATTTAAGTATTTTGTAAACTAGAATATTAGGATTTTTGGAATTTAATGAGATTAAATTCCGGAAATTGTTATACGACTTATTTAAGATATTTAATAAATATATTGGCCGCTACATTCATTTAAACATCCTGTTTTGTACAAAAACGGCGAATTGTGCTTGCTAGATTTTCGGAAAAGTGACTTTTTAAGTAAAGTTGGGGTTTTTGTGAGTTTTAACCTAGTTTATATTAAAATTAGTGTTCGTGGATGTGCAAATGAGTGTGATTGGATTTTCCTCGATGGTTTGACGTTTGTACATCGACATCGAGGGTTGGTTTGACTATTCTTGCATGCGTAGGCGATAGGTTTGGACCTATGCGTGATACGCGTGCCGATTTGGTTTTCTTATGACGTTTCGATTTCGAATTGGGTTTTTATGCGATACAGTGCGTTATGATATATAGGTACCCCAGGTGGACTTCGAGACGGCAAGCAAGCGCGTGGCGACGTCGGCACCGGCGAGCGAGGTTCAGGTGAGTAGATTTATATCTACGGGGAGAAGTCGGGTGGATAGCGTATAGCACCCCCGCAGTCCGTGGTGGTGTATACGGATGCGTATACACACCAACATTTATTATATGTTATTTGGGATTAATAACGTTGCTTAGGATGGATATTGGTGTGTTGGATTACTTTAGTGTTGCGAACCCTAGGGTAGTGTTACACACACATACACACATACATACTTGCATACATTCCTATTGATATGTGCTCATGGGATTCTTTATAGTTATGTGTTCACATGGGTATGGGACTATGTGTTCACATACGGATTGAGGATGATACTAGGGATTGAGCTGAGTCGATGAGATTCGATTTGAGGCCGTGAGATCGGTGATATAGCAGGGTTCGTATCTTAGATACGACATGACGTTGTAGCGGGTCCTTGACGTAGTGTTTCACACACGTCCATGCATACGTAGGCGGTATCAGTATGGTACTAGACGTAGATCAGTACCCCGATCATATTATTTGATAAAGAGGATACCAGGTGAATAGTATGATGAATGTGATATTGACCCGTACCCAGATTGGGATGCCGTACGACGGATTTACGTACGAGCTATATTGATGATTGATCCGCACCCTTGACTTGGGATGCCTGATTATAGATATGGTATCGGATATGATATTATTGAGGCGGGATCACCGACTATACATATACAGGTATGTATATGTATCGACTCAGATGATAGGCGGTTTCCTTACCTGTAGTTCAGCTTGTTAGTTCAGCCGTATAGTTTAGTGTAGTTGTTAGATTAGATTAGACTTCTTACCTATTTCAAAAACTAACGAATCATGGGCATTTTTAAAGACAGCTCAAGGGAATCTACGGATATTTCAAAAACGACGTATCTTTTCATAAAAACACCGCAGCGCCTATTTTCAAAACCCCATGATTCGTGTTATTTCAAAAGGCACCATTCGTAGGACTTATATTAGATTATTGCAGATTAGTTATCGTTGTGTCTAGTATTCAGCTCCCGCACATTATTGCTGTTCGCTCTGCCTCGCATACTTATTGTGCTGCATATTCCATTATTAATATCATGCTGTTAGGACACCAGCACCATTACCGATGATGCGTATGTACCACGTACACCTACTTGCCGGCTCACACACATCTTCATCGGTAATTGCCATGTCACGTACACTTTAGAGAATATATTTGCTTGACTTAGCATGTTAGCTAGTAGTTTTGACATGATATTAGTGTACTTTCCTTATATGCCATATTAGACATTTCAGTTATTACTTGCTACTTCATGCATATTGTTATTCATTGTTATACCGCACGCATGGATTCTCATGCCTTTATTCACTAGTTTATGTGCTATTGAGGTTTTGGACTCGGATTTCCTTGATATTTCTGGATTTGGGAACCGTGGAGATTTCAAAAGAGAATATGTAATTGTTTTAAAAACCCGGTTACCCTGGATATGATATTTCAGTGCGTCCACCATGTGTTTTCTCGGTGCTGAGAGAGACATGTGAGACCCGAGTTCGAGGAGTGGAGGAACCGTTTCGGGTACATGGTGGACCCGGTAAGGTACCCCGGGGCAAGAAGCTCGTGGTGATGACGATGAGCATGGCAGGGGGAGACTACCTACCGGTGATATTACCCGACGCGTCGGATATCCGGAGGATACCGTCGTGGTCTTGAGATGGATGGTAGGGGCCGGTCTGGACTGGCGGCGCCCTAGATATTGTGATTTAGATTTTGAGATTTTGAGACATTGAGATTTATGTTTTGTAGACACCGTTGGTGTTGATTTCAGTTATGATACCTCATTAGAAAAAAATACAAAGGAAATCTCACTAATTTATGAAAACAGTTTCTTCATTTACATGTATGCTGTTTTCATGCATTCATACCTCACTCATATGATATATTGCTACCTGAGGCACTGACACTGGCACATGAAATTACACTCGGGTTAGATATTACCCTAGACATTGTCATAGGCTGCCTGTTATACATATATTTGAGGATATATTATGATCATTGACCTAGGTTGCGTTATTTATGCGATTTCTGTGCGTAGATGTTTTTCTATTCACGAGTTGGCAACTCACCCCCGTTGTGCCCCAGTTTCTTGCAGGTTTGCCGTACAGGTTTCATTACGGCTTTGCTGGCACTATTTCTATTTCGGGTGGCTTGCTAGTAGGTGGGTTATTTGTATCTCACCCATCCTTATATCATGTATATTATTATTCAGTTGTATCTAGAAGTTCCATCAACCAAACATGTTTTTATTGAGATAGAGACCAGTGTTGTTTATTCTTTCGACCTTAGAGTCGCTCGTTATATTTCTGGTGGTTTTGAGTTCCTTTTGAGTTTTGATCCTCGCCGTTGGCGTTGTATATTATATTGCTTGTGTGGTTGTGACCGTCGATTGACGAAGAGCTAGCTCCCGCTTGGGGATGCCTTTTTTCTTGATTTCGTATACTATTCATGTTGTATCCCGTTTGGGGGCCAGTATTTACAAAGGAGACTCTGCCGAAATTTTCAGTAAATTTTTGATGCTTTTAAAAACCGCATAATTCGGCTTATGCTATGGAAACTACTTGCTTTGATTTGGTTTTTCCTGCACTCTACTACTTTTCTTGGTTTGGATTTCTGGGTTTTCGGTTTACTTAGATTACGTACGCCTCGAGACGTTCGTAGTTTAAGTGCCGGTCATGTTCCGTACTTTCGGGTCGTGACAAAGTTGGTATCAAAGCGTTAGGTTTTAACCTTCGGAGCGTAGGATGACCCTTGGTTGATGGAATAGGTGACTAAAGTAGAGTGACGTACCGTTGGTATGTTCCGCGGCATATTTACGACACGCCACTCTACTTAAGAAGCCTTAGGATGTACATTTCCTTGTTCAGTATTATATTCCTTCCTGATCTAGCCTCATCGTTACCAGTTTGGTTTTGCTGCCATGATTTCGGGCAGGGAGAGATACGGCTAGAGTTGCTGTCAACAGGAGCTCTTCACAAACGAGGACTGACCAGGGCGTGATTCCGGCGACACACGATTGCAGAGATGTGTCTTTTTACTGTGTTTCCGCGCCACAAGCGTTTGGCGGATCGCCTTTATGAGGTTACTCGGAGGTGCTGATCGACACTAGAGAATTGAGCCAATGATGGAAGCCAGCCAGATTTTGATGACCGTTGGTGTGTTGCTTACTCCTGATGATGAGGCACGGTTCAGCATGCAGACGAGTGAGCCAGTTATTGCTGCGAACGACGAGATATCGCCCCAGATGTTGGAGCTATTGCAGTATAAGTTGTACTAAGAGATGATAGGAGGTCGCTAGTCATCTAGGATGAATGACTAGGACATGTGGATCATTCGCTTACCCCGATGCGAGGTCATCAGATAGATTGATTCCAGCTAGAGACGACTTCACGCAGAGACGTGAGGGTCGACAGAGACGATCGAATGTCGGAAACCTATTATTCCAAGTTTAAAGTAGTCGGAAAGACATGCAGGCAATTCTATGGTCCCTCTAGAAGAATGAAACCCTAACTCGACTTAATGACCGTGTGAAAGCCTTTGAACCTTCGGGTTTGCGGCAGTTTTACGGCGCCATTAGTGAGGCTTGGGTTTGCCCTTCTACGGTTGGACCACCGATGCTGTGGTATGTAATCGATACTATTAAACTGTACCCAAGATGTTGAGCTCTTGGGGGATTATGAGGTTTTGACAATCGATTGGATGGTTCGACTTAATTCGGATGCTAGGTGGTGAGATGCATTTCTTGGGAGACTCCAGATTCGAGGATAGTCGTTGGAGCTCAGTCCATGCAGCCGCGACGAGACGAGTCCAAAGCAGACGACATTAGAGAAAAGTGGAGTAAGAGGTTCGCACCAGATCTAGATGAGATGATGTTCCACTCCGCCGACATCAGAGAGGCGATGCGCATGCCGAGGCATGGTACTTGGACTTACCTTCCAGAAGGAGTCGCGATGAGTATGCAGTCGTTCCAGAGCAAGATGCAGATATAGGAAAGGACAACGACTTCCGGACAGTTGGCAGAGACGAGACATGGAAGAGACCGTGAGCAGGATTCCTTCCAGGACACTGCTGCAATGATACTTGCACCCAGGATCAGATGTGTCACGTACATTCAGAGAGCCAGAGGCCGACGCCAGTGATATGCTGTCTTACGAGTGGTCATGATGATTGACCAGGAGATGACAAGAGACGTGCCAGAACTGGATCATCCCCGTTAGCACACCCGACAGGGCCGATGAGCCGATGGACCGAAAGATTGGTAATTCACAGTGAAGACCTTGACCCAGGAGTGGTCATGGTTACGCACACCGGCAGGACAGAGTTCATGATCATTGACGAGACGTCCCACTAGTGACCGCGACAGTTGGCCGAGATTCTTAGAGGATGCGCTGGAGCAGTACTATACCGCCATTATTGATTACGATGTTTTGGGTGATTTATTCGTATGATTTGATTTTGATGATTGAGGATTTACGATCTTTGCACAGTGTTGCACTTGATATCGTTTTCGTTATTTAGTTTCACATGTTTGTGATTTTACGGTTTTAAACAGTTGAGTTGGTTTTGTGCGTATGCATGCACACGATTTCGTTCCTGCACTCGGTATAGTTTATATATGCTTGCAGTGCAGTGATACGCCTTTTGTGCACTTAGATGCACTGGACTTCGATTTTGATTGTGATACTCGATATTTGTTTTGTGCACCTGATTGCTTTTGCGCACGTTCGGCGCTTGATATTGGATTTCATGATTTCATGCACGATGGATGCACCTGATTTGGATTTTCGCGCATGTTTTGAAAGGTGATTTTGGTGCACACCAGAGGCACTAAATCGAGATTTTTTTTTTCTTTTTTTTTTCGTGCATGTCAGATGCACCTGATTTTGCTGTCAGGCACACATGTTGCCTACGACAGATGTTTCGTGCACACCTGATGCACTTAGATGTTGTTTCTGTGTGCATGTATGGCACATTCATAGATTTTGATTTCCGTGCGGACCAGACGCACGTAGTATTCATGTGCATATTTTGGGATTGATTTCTTATAGAGCAGTACGTTTTTATGATATTGCTATGTGTTTTCGTACTGAGCAAGACTAGTCAGAGGACAGTACCTGAATATATTTTGCATGCATTGATAGTTATTGAAGGGATTTCCAAAAAGCGAGCTATAGCCTCAGTATTTACCTTCGTGTCTGATATGACACGAAATGTTTAAAACAAGGAGACCCTTCTAAATTGTTTCCAAAACGGCGGAACGTACATTTCAAACAAAGGTATATATGTATATAGTTATTTTCTTATGATAGACGTCTGCCACTTTGCAGTGTTATACGCGTTGCACAGCGACTTAAAGAGATTTGGCATGCATTTCCTTCAGATACTTACAGATATAGATTCGATGTTTACATGTATAGTTTCGAGTTATATCATATTGGTTTGATTTAGATTTGGCATTGATGTCTTCTCCATGACTCCGATGATTGCGGGATGCTTGATGGAGTTTTGATTTGAGTTATATACTCATTTTTCAAGCGCATGCGCTGCGCTACGATTTGTTTTATATATTTACAAATTTCGGAGCCCCGACGACTTGATGGATTTTCTTAGATGTTTTAGTATTTGGGGGAGTTTGAATTTAAATTCGGGGACCGAATTTCTTTAAGGGGGGAAGATTGTAACGCTTTGAAAATCGTTTCGGTGAAATTTCGAAAAATCGGTAAAATAAGGGGGTTTTCTGTAAAAAGTCAAAATGCAAATATCTTATTATAAAAATTAAATATACATATTCTAGGTATGTAATTGCTATTATTTGGTGTTTATTGAGCCGCTGGTGAAATTTCAAATTTTCTGAAAAAAATATTATTTTATTATTATTTTAAGCCGTCACTAATACATTTAATTAGGGAAAATTACAAATTGGAATGAGTTGAAACAAATTTTGTGCATCATAAAACATTAAATAAAAATTTATCATATGGTTTTTGGAACGAAATCATTTGCCAAAACGGTTTAGAAATTATCGAAGAAAAAAGGCTTTTTTTTAGCGTAAATGGATGCCTGGGGTATTGTATTTATCATTTTTCATCACCCCACACCCGTACCCACACCCACACACCCCCACTTACTCCTCCCCATGGCTGAATTCAGCAGCCACCATTTTATTTCCCACTTGAATTTTCAAAGGAAAAGAAATGAAAGAAAAGAAAAGAATTGGGTAAATAAGTTAGACTTTGACTTTGCTTTGACCTTGACTTTGCCCCACTTTTTCTACCTCCCTCTCTCTCCTCCCCCACTCCCATTTTCTGGCCGAAATCCCTTCTCCCTACAGCAGCAGCCCCCCCTCCATTTTCCCCTCTCTTTTCCCTTCAAAACTTCATGAAAAATTGCATCAAAATCCACCAAAAATCCCACAAAATCAAAATCAAAGTCCTACCCATTTTAGCTTAGCCCGTTTAGCATGGATCCTTGTGAAAAGAGAGCATTTTGGGAGGCCATGGAGTCTTGTGGACCTTCATATATTTTGGGTATAATTCTAAACTTTTTTTGCTTAATTTGTTACTTGTTTCTTAAAGTTAATTTAATTAAGTGTTAATGTGGATTATGTGAGTTTAATTGCATGATTAAGATTTCAAGTTAGGGTTTGTTGTGGAAATGAGTTGTGTTTAATTGTGCATGGTTTAGTGATGTGGATTAACACATTTAGTTTTGTAGAAAACTAATCTAGTTGTTAATTACAAGTTGTTACTTGAAAAATGTCCAAATTAAGCTTTTTGTTGCAAACTAGATTTTTTGATTTAATTCGAAATATGAGATTAAAATTATGGTTAGGGTTTTTATCATATTATTAACTTTATTAAGTGTAGTTTAACACTTTAGTTCATGCAAATCTAAGCTAGATTGTAGTTTGTGCATTTTTGCTTTGAAATTGTTAAAATTTAAGTATTTTGTAAACTAGAATATTAGGATTTTTGGAATTTAATGAGATTAAATTCCGGAAATTGTTATACGACTTATTTAAGATATTTAATAAATATATTGGCCGCTACATTCATTTAAACATCCTGTTTTGTACAAAAACGGCGAATTGTGCTTGCTAGATTTTCGGAAAAGTGACTTTTTAAGTAAAGTTGGGGTTTTTGTGAGTTTTAACCTAGTTTATATTAAAATTAGTGTTCGTGGATGTGCAAATGAGTGTGATTGGATTTTCCTCGATGGTTTGACGTTTGTACATCGACATCGAGGGTTGGTTTGACTATTCTTGCATGCGTAGGCGATAGGTTTGGACCTATGCGTGATACGCGTGCCGATTTGGTTTTCTTATGACGTTTCGATTTCGAATTGGGTTTTTATGCGATACAGTGCGTTATGATATATAGGTACCCCAGGTGGACTTCGAGACGGCAAGCAAGCGCGTGGCGACGTCGGCACCGGCGAGCGAGGTTCAGGTGAGTAGATTTATATCTACGGGGAGAAGTCGGGTGGATAGCGTATAGCACCCCCGCAGTCCGTGGTGGTGTATACGGATGCGTATACACACCAACATTTATTATATGTTATTTGGGATTAATAACGTTGCTTAGGATGGATATTGGTGTGTTGGATTACTTTAGTGTTGCGAACCCTAGGGTAGTGTTACACACACATACACACATACATACTTGCATACATTCCTATTGATATGTGCTCATGGGATTCTTTATAGTTATGTGTTCACATGGGTATGGGACTATGTGTTCACATACGGATTGAGGATGATACTAGGGATTGAGCTGAGTCGATGAGATTCGATTTGAGGCCGTGAGATCGGTGATATAGCAGGGTTCGTATCTTAGATACGACATGACGTTGTAGCGGGTCCTTGACGTAGTGTTTCACACACGTCCATGCATACGTAGGCGGTATCAGTATGGTACTAGACGTAGATCAGTACCCCGATCATATTATTTGATAAAGAGGATACCAGGTGAATAGTATGATGAATGTGATATTGACCCGTACCCAGATTGGGATGCCGTACGACGGATTTACGTACGAGCTATATTGATGATTGATCCACACCCTTGACTTGGGATGCCTGATTATAGATATGGTATCGGATATGATATTATTGAGGCGGGATCACCGACTATACATATACAGGTATGTATATGTATCGACTCAGATGATAGGCGGTTTCCTTACCTGTAGTTCAGCTTGTTAGTTCAGCCGTATAGTTTAGTGTAGTTGTTAGATTAGATTAGACTTCTTACCTATTTCAAAAACTAACGAATCATGGGCATTTTTAAAGACAGCTCAAGGGAATCTACGGATATTTCAAAAACGACGTATCT
Organism: Agapanthus africanus; assembly: GCA_030015575.1. NCBI lineage: Eukaryota > Viridiplantae > Streptophyta > Magnoliopsida > Asparagales > Amaryllidaceae > Agapanthus > Agapanthus africanus. The sequence goes on from CM057339.1 coordinate 309,071,795, forward strand.
TTTCATAAAAACACCGCAGCGCCTATTTTCAAAACCCCATGATTCGTGTTATTTCAAAAGGCACCATTCGTAGGACTTATATTAGATTATTGCAGATTAGTTATCGTTGTGTCTAGTATTCAGCTCCCGCACATTATTGCTGTTCGCTCTGCCTCGCATACTTATTGTGCTGCATATTCCATTATTAATATCATGCTGTTAGGACACCAGCACCATTACCGATGATGCGTATGTACCACGTACACCTACTTGCCGGCTCACACACATCTTCATCGGTAATTTCCATGTCACGTACACTTTAGAGAATATATTTGCTTGACTTAGCATGTTAGCTAGTAGTTTTGACATGATATTAGTGTACTTTCCTTATATGCCATATTAGACATTTCAGTTATTACTTGCTACTTCATGCATATTGTTATTCATTGTTATACCGCACGCATGGATTCTCATGCCTTTATTCACTAGTTTATGTGCTATTGAGGTTTTGGACTCGGATTTCCTTGATATTTCTGGATTTGGGAACCGTGGAGATTTCAAAAGAGAATATGTAATTGTTTTAAAAACCCGGTTACCCTGGATATGATATTTCAGTGCGTCCACCATGTGTTTTCTCGGTGCTGATAGCGACATGTGAGACCCGAGTTCGAGGAGTGGAGGAACCGTTTCGGGTACATGGTGGACCCGGTAAGGTACCCCGGGGCAAGAAGCTCGTGGTGATGACGATGAGCCTGGCAGGGGGAGACTACCTACCGGTGATATTACCCGACGCGTCGGATATCCGGAGGATACCGTCGTGGTCTTGAGATGGATGGTAGGGGCCGGTCTGGACTGGCGGCGCCCTAGATATTGTGATTTAGATATTGAGATTTTGAGACATTGAGATTTATGTTTTGTGTCGATGCTAGACACCGTTGGTGTTGATTTCAGTTATGATACCTCATTTGAAAAAAATACAAAGGAAATCTCACTAATTTATGAAAACAGTTTCTTCATTTACATGTATGCTGTTTTCATGCATTCATACCTCACTCATATGATATATTGTTACCTGAGGCACTGACACTGGCACATGAAATTACACTCGGGTTAGATATTACCCTAGACATTGTCATAGGCTGCCCGTTATACATATATTTGAGGATATATTATGATCATTGACCTAGGTTGCGTTATTTATGCGATTTCTGTGCGTAGATGTTTTTCTATTCACGTGTTGGCAACTCACCCCCGTTGTGCCCCAGTTTCTTGCAGGTTTGCCGTACAGGTTTCATTACGGCTTTGCTGGCACTATTTCCATTCCGGGTGGCTTGCTAGTAGGTGGGTTATTTGTATCTCACCCATCCTTATATCATGTATATTATTATTCAGTTGTATCTAGAAGTTCCATCAACCAAACATGTTTTTATTGAGATAGAGACCAGTGCTGTTTATTCTTTCGACCTTAGAGTCGCTCGTTATATTTCTGGTGGTTTTGAGTTCCTTTTGAGTTTTGATCCTCGCCGTTGGCATTGTATATTATATTGCTTGTGTGGTTGTGACCGTCGATTGACGAAGAGCTAGCTCCCGCTTGGGGATGCCTTTTTTCTTGATTTCGTATACTATTCATGTGTATCCCGTTTGGGGGCCAGTATTTACAAAGGAGACTCTGCCGAAATTTTCAGTAAATTTTTGATGCTTTTAAAAACCGCATAATTCGGCTTATGCTATGGAAACTACTTGCTTTGATTTGGGTTTTCCTGCACTATACTACTTTTCTTGGTTTGGATTTCTGGGTTTTCGGTTTACTTAGATTACGTACGCCTCGAGACGTTCGTAGTTTAAGTGCCGGTCATGTTCCGTACTTTCGGGTCGTGACAGTTTATTTGCTCGGGGTGCCGAGACTCCGGGAGCGTCATCATTTGGTGCTTCATGACAAGATTGAATATTTTCCTTGTCTTGTCTTTAGGGAAAGAGTATTCCCGACCTATTTTCTTTATAAAGGACGGGTTCTAACCAAGTTTTTCTTGATAGCACGACTTCTTAGATCTGCCTTGTTGTTTGCGCTCTTTATCTTGTTTTTGCCTCTATTTCGAGATTTTTCCTTTTTGCGAGGACATACAGCGAGCTGGGGATAAAAGGCATTGTAGTCTTCTTTCTCTGCAGGTTTCTGATTGAGGCACCGGGTCCTGGTTTTTTCATAGATAGTCATTTCGTGGCTGTGGTTGTCTCGGCTCTTTTGACAAGCCTCCTCTATTATCTTGTCTATTTGTTCTTCGAGTAACGGACTTAACGTTCTTAGAGCGGGATTTCGCTCTGTTTCAACGTCACGGCCATTTGGAAGAGCATTTTCCTCTTTTCTGGAGCTTTTTATGACGCGGTAGCTGTAGAACCGCTCCCTTTTCCTGGACCAAACGTATCCGAGCCCGGTTGTCTCCATCTTCTCGTTAGGCATCTTTCGCTGGGTCCTAGGGATATCCCAAATATTTTTGTAGAATTGGGATTGCTGAACAGTTTGTTCAAGGGATACACCTTGGTATCTTAACAGCCTTTTCAATCCCTCCGCGTAGTATCTTAGCAGACAGATTGGTCGAAGCCTGTCGAGTGCAAAATCGGCACTGTGCCGGACTTCTTTCTCTACTTTGGTCTCCGTATATTGGTAAAAGAGGATCGCCTTTTCACCTCTTCGCCTGAGAGGCACATAGAAAGTCTGTAGTTCCTGTACGTTGTATGTATTGAGCACATCAAGTTCCTTGTAATGCCGAGGCGGAACCATTATGATTTGCAGGCTCTGATCTGCTTCATCAAGGGTTTGCACTTGCGGGCGGATGGAGAATACTGCGTTGGTCTCATCCTCAGAGTCGCTGCCAAAGACCAAAATGGGAGTAAATGGTCTAGGCTTGTTGTCTTGGGGTTGCCCCGAGTATACTATTTCATCATCTTCCTCGGTATCGCTCCCAAAGATCGGGATGGTGGCGACGGACTTCTGTTTATCCTCCAGTTTATGACATCTTTCCGTGTCTTCGAAGTCTGGTAGGAAGTACTTTGCGTCTTCATTTCCGAACCTCGTTTACGGAGTACGGGTTTAGCTCTCCCGTGACGGTGTATTCCGAGCCGTCTTTGAAATACTTTATACACTGATGTTGTGTAGAAAGGATGACATTGTACTCATGCAACTAGGGACAGCCGAGAAAACCGTTGTAGCGAGTCTTGGCGTCAATGACGTGAAATTTGATGTCAGTGACGAGCAACCCGAAGCGTAACGTCAGTATTACGGACCCAAGCGTCCGTGACGATTGTGAGTCAAACCCGGAGATAGTAATTTTGTCTTGGGCCAAGTGTTGAACGTTCATGCAAATATCCTTCAGCACTTTCACGTTGAGAAGGTTAACGGAGAATCCGTTGTCGACAAGGATTTTCCATATCTTAATGGCATGGTAGTACTCGGTAACATATAATGGGTGATTATGCTCGCATGTCCCGAGGAGGAGATATTCATCGCTGAATGTAATGTCAGCTGTGTGAACCTCTGCCAGCTCGTCCTTCATCTTCTCTTCTGCGAGAAAAGTTTGGAACTTATTGGGCTCTTGTAATGCCTTGATCTATGATTCTCGTGCCTCTTTGGACAGGAGGAGAGCATCCAATATGCTTAGTTGTGAGGGCATTTTTCTTAGATGTGCCAGGACGTTGTAATCCACCTTCTTTTTCCCAGACGGGTCCCTGGCTGCGAGCTCTTTGACAACTCCACCGTCAAAGGCAATTTCCACAAGGATTTTTTCTTTCTCTTTGTCTTTTTTTCTTGAACCCTTGTTTGTAGGTCCGAGGTTCTTTTCAGGCAGCGTGCAGCTCCGCAGCCGAATATTCTCGCAATTCTTCTCCTCCTCTTTTTTTTGGAGGTGGAGTCTTTGAAGAGAGGGCTGTGGGGTATTTCGTTCTCAGAATCGCTTCCGAAGGTAGGAACTTGAGGTTTTCCCCTTTCTGAACTGGTATCAACCATATGATAGTTGCTAGTCGTTTCTTCATGCGTGTTAGTCGCACTCTTTTGCTGTCGACTAGCTTTGCGCTTCATTCTATTGAAGTGTTTTTGATGGACAACATATCCTTGCCACCACTTCTTAAAGGTACTGCATTCATCGGTGGGGTGGGTAACCTTCCGATGATATAGGCAGTAGTTTAGATATGAACCCTCTCCGTCGAGGCATATGACCCCGGGAGTGTTTCTTACGAGAAGTGGCAGCTTCATTCCCATGGACAGGGTTTTGGCGAACCGCTTCTCTGCCTTGATCCTGCTCTTATTTGTGGCAGGTGCGCTTCAGGTTGGTTGGAGTACTTTACGACTCATCCTTGCCGCAACTTCTTCATCCTGACGCTGACGCTTAGCCTTTTCATATATGGCTGTTTCGCGTTCTCGGTCAGTTTTGCTTTTTCGAAAGGCTTCGTTTAACAGCCTATCGATCGGGTCTTCTAGCCATTCTGGGGATTTTAGCGTCGATCCTGCCCCAGTCCCTTTGCACTATTTTCTGACACTGAGGGAGCTTCTTCGCCATTTAACAATGAATGGGAGACTATGTGGCAACTTGCTACATAGTCTTCTTTTTCTTCTGATGAGTCGTTTTCCTCATCGTTGTCACTATCTTCGTTCTCAAGAATATGCTTGAGGAACTCTTCGAGGGTGATCGGTGTCCGTGCCTTCTGGTTGTACTCCTCCAACGCGTCGATGTACTTTTATAGGTTTGTGTGCTTGTCATCATACTCGGCTGGTTGCACAGGCTTCTTGGTCTTCTTCTTTTTCTTTGAAGACTTTGAAGGCTTGACTTGGGGATTTTTCCCTTTGTCAACAATTTTCGGTACGGGACGCGGTTTCAGCATCCCTTCGATGATTTCGGGTTCAAGCAGGCTTTTCTACCTGACTGCTGGACATGCCTGTAGATCTTTCAGCATTCTTTTGGTTTTAGCTGAAAGAATGACTTCCCATGGAGCTTCTTCCACGAGCGAGCATGATGCCCCCAGTGCATCCACTTTTTGGGGAGTGTGCTTCTGTGGTGGGTTCACCCTCCAGTTCTCAGATAGCATGAACTTCCCTTGTTGATACTGGTCCTCGACCCAGTTCTTGAAGACATAGCAATCCTCAATCGAGTGGCTCACCATTCTGTGATAGGAGCAGTAGTTGGGGTTGTTGACGTCGCCAGCTTACGGTGGACGGTGTGAGTCTGGCAATGTGATGAGTTTGTTACGCATTGCCAACTCAAATAGTCTCCTCGTCTTATCGCGGGGAAACAAGTAAGCGCGTCCTAGCTTTTCTTCCAGGGATAGGCATGGACGTGCATTGTTTTAGCGAACCGCCGGTTTTAGGTCACTCTGTTGTTGTTGAGTATTGGCGACGAAGGCCGCTTTCCCTTTACCCTTGGCATTTCGAGGGTCTTTACTTGAGGAGGAAAGGTCGTGGCCCATCTTGTCTATTTGGGCCAGTTTATCTATCAACCTAGAAGGTAGTTGGTTTGAAAAGTGTCATGATCTGGGACACAATCATTTGTGGATTTAGGGTCCCAATGAACATGACCACGGCGGGGGATTCTTCGATGCGTTGTTCGCACTTTGACCACAGGTTCCGCCACCGAATCGCATATTGGACCCAGATTTCTCCCGGCTTTACCCTGGCATTGATTAAAGCCGTGATCGGGGTGCGCTCGCTTGCGCTGGCGAACCACTGTGTGAACAGCAGCTCCATTTCTGTGAATGTCTTTACGGAGTCATTTGGGAGCTTCGAGTACCATTCAAAGGCTGTCTCTAACAGGCTACCAACAATTTGGCGAAGTAGCAGTTTGTCGTCACCTCCAGTGTTGCCGCACAGAGCTCTGAACTGCGCGACGTGCTGGTGTGGGTTGCCTGTCCCCTTGTACACATAGAACTTGGGGATTGTATATCCTGGAGGGTACTTGATTTGGTCATACCAGCCTAGATACAGTCGCCCAGTTCTGAAAGTTTGGTCGGCCGCTTAATTTTCTTGATGAGCACGTATTTGTTGAGCGATGTAATCATCAAGAGCAGCCATAGAGATCGTTTCCTCCTTGGCCACTGATAGGGCCGGAAGAGGGTTTGATGTTTCCCCTCTGTCATCCTCGATAATTATCGGTGGATCTTTGGCTAGAGGTTTTGGCTGGATCATCATTCCAACCATGTCCTGGAACAAGAGAGCCATTTTCTTTATGTTGGCAGCCTGCTCAGCAGCTTCCTTGTCCTTTCTTTCAAGCACCCTTCGTAGGAACTCTGTATCGGTCTCCTACTCTTAGCGCTATTCAGCTGTTGGATCCGGACTTTCTTTCTGCCCGGTGAGTGTTGTCATTTTGATCAACATCTCCTGGAGGTTTTGTTGTTGCTTCTGAGCTTTTGTTAGCGCCGAGTTTGCGGACGGTGACCTACGGAAGCACGGCTTTCTTCTTTTTCGGAAGCCATGTAAATCTTGTTTATGATCATGCCCCTAGACTTGGGGCGTTTGGGTCCAGTGCCTTTGGAATTTGCAGACGGTGGCGGGATTTTCTCCAGCCTCGTCTTTTTATGGGAGGTCGAAGTTGAAGGGGCTGTTGTAACAGGCACCTATGTGGAAAAAGTCCCTCGATGTATGGTGGAAGGATGGTCTTCCTCTTGCCGAGCCTTCGATTTCTTCGGTCGACGAGAGTGTTCACTGCCGAAAACAGTGACGAACCGGGATGGATCGTCTTGCCTGAATTTGGGGGCAGATGCTATTTGGATTAATCCATCCACCTCTCCGAAGATACCAAGTTGATTTATGGCACCGTATATCAGAGGTTTGGACGGATGCGTCCGTTGTCACAGACTTCTTCAGATTCCCCTGTTTCCTCCAATCAGAGCAAGGCTCTGTTTTGAATTTCAAAATTCAAAAATTGAAGCAACACTTCAGATTCTGCGCGCTGCGCACTGCTCGCCACGTGTCAAACGCAGACGCACTGGCGCCAAGTGCGCTAGGCCCTAGGCAGCGCACCCCTAATCAGAGCAAAGCTCTGTTTCAAAATTCAAAATTTAAAAGTTGAAGCAACGCTTCAGATCCAGCGCTCTGCGCTACGTGCCACGTGTCAAACACGGGTTCGCTAGCGCAAGGTGCGCCAGTGCTGGAATTAAAAATTCCCCCACCGTCAGATCAAAAGATCTACTAATAATAAATTATTAATTAATCAGAACTAAAATTCTGTTATGGAAAGATTTTACAATTTTATTGAAACAAGAAGATTATCTTCTGTAAAACAAAAGCTTTAGGATCAAAGATCCAACAGCAGGAAATATTCCCAAATCAATCAGAGAAAGATCTCTCAAAACTGATTTAACAAATCATTTGGCCCTATATAAAGGACTCTAGACTTCAAGTCTAAAATATGCAGAAGACAGAAGAAAAGAGAGAGAGAAACCCTCCGCAAAAAAAAGAGCAAGCTCTTAGGAAAAAAGAAGATTTTTTCATCTTCAAGGTAAAAAAAAAGAACTATGTTCTTGAATAATAGAGATGAAACCATCTCGTAAAAAGAAGAACCATCTTCTAAAAAGATCAGAGATCTAACAAAAAGACCAAGGTCTTTAATAAAAAAGAAAAGATTAAAAAGATCTAATCATAAAAAAACTAAAAGAAGTATTTTACTTCATTCACAGATCTTTTGATCCATAAAGGCAGAGCCTTTTATAAAAACAAGAACTTTTGTTCTTGGATCTTGAGGAAAAAGCCTCCTTTGAAGAACATAAATTCGTTCTTTGATCTTAAAATTGATCAGATGCGCCTTGCGCTATTGAAAAGTGCCTTGCACTCACGAATTGCGCCCTTGCGCTCATTGGACCGGTGCTCAGCGCCAAAACCTGCCACGTGTCAACCAGAGACATAATCTGCACTTTGCGCTTCTAAAACAGAGCACTGAGCTCATGGCCTTGCGCTTTACGCTGCGCGCCACGTGTCATTCACTGTGTTGCCAACAGACTAGCGCAATGCACTCATAAACTAAAAGCGCAATGCGCTAACAAACTAGCACTTAGCGCTAAGCGCGACACGTGTCCTCTTCGTGTGCTCTAGCCGACAGAAGCGCAATGCGCTCTTTGACTGGCGCAAAGCACCTGGCGCGCCACGTGGCGCACTGCCAGAACACAATTTGTTCTGATCAAGACAAAATATGTCAGAACTCAATGCTTAGCATTATTAAAAGGGCCGAGCCCAAATAAAGATTTAACAGCCAGAACAAAAAAAAGTAAAAATGTTAAACATTTTTAATTGGACTTAGCCCAATTCTGGCCATAAGTCCTCAACTTATATTGAACTGAGCCCATCTGCTCTTTCAACCAATTCACATCGGTTCGGGGGTACATCTCTTTACTCCTCTGATATCTGTCGTTGTAATCCTTCAACGTCGTCAGAGAGGTGACGGGTCCCGACAACCATATATTACTACAGACTGTGGGGTCCTTAAACCCATGGACTATGATGTCCTTAACCTTGATCGTGATGTCTTAAAACTAACAACGGACTGTGAGGTCCTTAAACTCATGGACTATGATGTCCTTAACCTCGACCGTAATGTCTTTAAACTGACATTGGACTGTGGGGTCCTTAAACCCATGGACTATGATGTCCTTAACCTCGACCGCGATGTCTTTAAACTAACATTGGACTGTGGCGTCCTTAAATCCACGGACTATGATGTCCTTAACCTCGACCGTGATGTTTTTAAACTAACAATGGACCGAGATGTCCTTAAACTACCAATGGACCGTAATGTCCTTAAACTAATCGACCGCAATGTCACTAAACTAAACAATAGAGCCCAATTGCTTTCTTGTTGGATCTAAACGATCCTGTTAAGTTGATCTTAGTCTAAAATGAGATTAATGTATCCTTAACAAACGTTTAAGTTGATCTTAGCCCCAAAAGAGGCAAACGTATCCTTAAACCCAAACCCCCCAAACCCAAATCTAAGAAAGATACGGATTTGGACTAGTCCACGCCCTACGGGCGAGAACATAACTTAGTCTCCGTATACAATCCACGGGCAACCAAACACAAAACAAACACCCACGACACGAAGTGATCATCTGGAGAAGGAGAAAGTTGTTACCGCGACGCGCTACCGTAATTAACTGCAGGGGCTTGCGCCTGCAGGGAAGAGCGTCCCCACAATCAAAAACCCCTCAAACGAGGGAGAATCTGACGAAGTCTGCTACATCGGCTGCATCCATTTAAACCTTCGATACATGGTGTCATAAATCAATATGGCATCTTCGGAGAGGTGGACGGATATCACCAATTAGCATCTGCCCCGAACTTCAGGCAAGACGGACCTGTGCGGTCGCGTCTCCGTGATTCGGAGGGGAACATCCCCCTCTTTTGCGAGGGGTTTCTGATTGTGGAGATGCTCTTCCCTGCAGGCGCAAGCCCCTGCAGTTAATTACGTTACCGCATCGTGATAACCACTTTCTCCTGCTCCAGAAGTTCACTTCGTGTCGTGTGTTTTTTTATTTGTTTAGGTTTCCCATGGATTGTATACGGAGACTAATTTATGTTGTCGCCCGTAGGGCGTAGATTAGTCCAAATCCATATATTTTTAGATTTGGGTTTGGTTTGATTTAAGGATCGTTGATCTGTTTTGAGATCAAGATCGACTTAAATGTATACGAGCAGTTGGGGGCTCGGTTGGATTTTTGTTAAGGATACGTTAGTCTAATTTGAGACTAAGATCTACTTAACAGTGTGTTAGGATCATTTTTGTTTTAGATCCAACAAGAGAGCACTTGGGCTCTGTTGTTTTAGTTTAAGGACGTTTCGGTCCCTTATCGCCATTTTGGAGGCGAAGTTGTAGTTTGAGGACATTTCGGTCTGTAGATCACCATTCTTGAAGTGGGGTTTTAGTTTAAGGACATTATGGTCCGTTGTCGCCATTTTGGAGGCAACGTTTAGTTTAAGGCCGTTTCGGTTTGTAGATCACCATTTTTTAGGCGAGGTTTTAGTTTAAGGACGTTACGGTCCGTTGTTAGTTTAAGGACATCTCAGTCCATTATCACCATTTTGGAGGCAACGTTTAGTTTGAGGACGTTTTGGTCTGTTGTAGTTTAAGGACGTTACGGTCTGTTGTAGTTCAAGACTACCTCCGCCGACAGAAGAAGCTGAAGGTTCAGCCGGAAGGGAACCGTCCCAGTAAGCCGCAAAAGACGACAATCACTTGGGTGCCCACTACAATGGCCCCCTCCACGTCGACTACTCAAAAGAAAAGGAGGCCAGAGAAAGCCCCTGTAAACGTGGCAGACCACAAAAACACCGAGCCCAAACGCCCTAAGTCTGGGGGCATGGTGGTACATACTGTTTACATGGCTTCCGGAAAAGAGGAAAGCCGCACTTCGACGGGCCTCCGACCGCTCACCCGATCAATAACAAGGGCTCAGGAACAACAACAGCAGAAGTTTCAGGAGATGCTGACTGCAATGGCAGCACTTACCGGGAAAAAAGAAAGCCCGGAGGCGTCATCGGAACAACGTCACGAACACGAGACTGATGCTGAATTCCTTTGGAGAATGCTCGAAAAGAAGGACAAGGAGGCCGCGGAACAAGCGGCCAATATAAAGCAAATGGCTCTTCTGTTCCAAGACATGGTGGGTATGATGATCCAGCAGGACCCTCCAGCTAAAGATCCTCCGATTATCCCCGAAGACGACAGAGGAGAAACATCAAATCCACCTCGGCTCTTTCAGCAGCCAAGGAGGAAACTATTTCCAAGTCTGCCCTGGATGATTATATCGCTCAGTAAATACGAGTTCACCAGGCAAATGAAGTGGCCGGCCAAGTCATCAAAACTGGGCGACCGTATCCAGGCTGGTATGATCAAATAAAGTACCCGCCGGGCTACACGATCCCCAAATTCCATGTGTACAAGGGGACGGGCAATCCCCATCAACATGTCGCTCAGTTCAGGGCTCTCTGTGGCAATACTGGTGGCGATGATAAGCTTTTGCTCCGCTAATTCGTCGACAGCTTATCGGAGACGGCGTTTGAGTGGTACTCCGAACTTCCAAATGACTTCGTCAAAACTTTCGCAGAGATGGAGTTGTTGTTCACCTAGTGATTCACAAGTGCTAGTGAACGCACTCCAATAACGACATTGATCAATGCCAGGGTGAAGCCGGGCGAGACATGGGTTCAGTACGCAATCCGATGGCGGAATCTATGGTCGAAGTGCGAGCAGCGCATTGAAGAAGCGCCAGCGGTGGGCATGTTCGTGGGCACCCTAGACCCTCATGCAACTATTTCACAGTTCATGATGTTCTTCAAACCGACCATGTTTCAGGCTCTAATCGACAAGCTAGCCCAAATGGACCAAATGGGGCATAGACCGTCTCCTCCGAAGCTGGAGTCGCGAAACGAAAAAGGTAAAGGGAAGGTGACCTTCATTGCAAATACCCAACAGCAGCCCAGTGCCCCAAAGCTAGCGGATCAACTGGAAGAGAGACGACACTATTATAATGAGAAGATGAAGCGTCCTTACTCGTTCCCACGGGACAAAATGAAGAGACTATTCGAGCTGGCGATGCGCAACAGGCTTATCAATTTGCCGAATCCAAGGCGACCATTGCAACCCGGCGAAGCGAATAATCCCAATTATTGCCCTTACCACCAAACGGTAAGCCATCCAATCGAAGATTGCTTCGTCTTTAAAAGATGGATCGAGGATCAGTACCTACAAGGCAAGTTTGTGCTGTCTGAGAAGTGGAAAGTAAACCCACCATAACCGTACGCTCCTAAGAAGATGGACACACCGGGGGCAACATGCTCTTTTGTTGAAGAAGCTCCATGGGAGGTGGCTCTTTCGGCCAAAACCAAAAGGATGCTGAATGATCTCCAGACATGCCGGGCGATTAGGTGGAAGAATCCGCTGGAACCCTAGATCATCGAAGGGATGCTGAAGCCGCGCCCAACTCCAAAGATTGGTGGTGATAGCCAAAGTGCTCACACCCAGCCGTCGAAATTTTCGAAAAAGAAGAAGAAGTCTAAAAAGCCTGTGAAGCCTGGCGACAAGCGCACGGACTTGCAGAAATAGATCGACGCGCTGGAAGAGTATAACCAGAAGGCGCGGACTCCGATCACGCTCCAAGAGTTCCTCGGTCACGTCCTTGATGACGGAGATGGTGGAGAAGACTCGTCGGATGGATATGAGGATTACGTAGCAAGCTGCCATGTGATCTCTCACTCATTGATAGACAATGAAGACACTCCTTGCGCTAAGAAACTGGGTGCAAATCCTGAATCGGAGCTTCCAGGGCCGTCAGACGAAATGATCGATGCATTTCTAAACGAAGTTCTTCTGAAAAGTAAAGCTGATCGGGAGCGTGAGATGGCCATATTTGAAAAGGCCAAACACCGGCGACTGGACGAAAAAGTCGAGACACTCCCACCGAATCAAAGGACATCCGTCGTGAATAAAAACGAGTTCAAGACGAGGAAGAGGTTTGCTAAAGCCATATCAATGGGAATGAAGCTGCCACCCTCCGAAGGAAACACTCTCGGAGAAGCAGAGATGCATCCTAGCTACTGCCTATATCATCGAAAGATGGCACACCCCATCGAAGAGTGCAACGCTTTTAAAAGATGGTGGCAAGGATATGTTGCTCACCGGCAACATTTCAAGCGGATGAAACACAAAACTCGTTGGGAGCAGAGAAGTACAACCGAGGAGCATAAAAGAACTACCAGCAACTGTCGCGTGGTCAAAGCTGGGGGATCGCAGGTTCTCACTTTCGGAAGTGACTCCGACGAAGAGATGACTCTTGGCCCTCTTTTCAAAGAATCTACCTCGGGAAAAGAGGAAGAATTTAAGACCTGTGAAAATATCCAGCTGCGCAATCGTACACTTCCAGAAAAGAGTCTCGGACCCACAAACGGAAAAGATAAGGGAAAAGAAAAGGTCTCTGAGGATATCGCCCTAGATGACCAAGTCATGAAAGAGCTGACCGCCAAGGACCCGCCAAAGAAAAGTAAAGTGGACTACAACATTCTGGCGCAGTTGAGGAAGTTACCCTCGCAGCTCAGCATTTTCGATGCCCTTTTGCTTTCAAAAGAAGCAAGAGATTCATTGATCAAGGCGCTACAGGAGCCAGAGCAATTCCAAGCTTTCCTTGCTGAAGAAAAGATGAAAGACGAGCTGGAAGAAGTGCACACTGCTGACGTCACTTTCGGCGATGAAGATCTCCTCCCCGGGATGTGCGAGCATAACCGTCCCCTTTATGTCTCAGGATACTGTCACGATTTCAAGATAGGAAAAATCCCGGTTGACAATGGGTCTTCCGTCAATCTCCTCAACGTGAGAGTATTGAAGGAAATCTGCATGAGCATTCAGCACCTCGCTCGTGATAAAATCACCATCTCCGGTTTTGACTCCCAGTCCTCACGGACTCTCGGGTCCGTGATACTGACGTTACGATTCGGGCTGCTTGTCACGGATATTAAATTTCATGTTATCGACGCTAAGACCCGCTATAATGCTTTGCTTGGCCGGCCTTGGTTACACGAGTACAACATCATCCCTTCTACACAACATCAGTGTATGGAATACTTCAAGGATGGTCTTGAGTACACTGTGATAGGGGAGTTGAACCCATTTTCCGTGATCGAAGTCCGAAAGTACGAAGATGCAAAATACTTTTTACCATATTTTGAGGACACGGAGAGATGTCACAAGCCGAAGGACAAAGCTATCACCACTATTCCAGTCTTCGGGAGTGATACCGAAGAGGAAGAAGAGATAGTTTATTCAGGACCGCCCCAGTGCAACAAACCAGGACCGTCCGCTCCTATGTTGATCTTTGGCAGCGACTCGGAAGATGAGGTCCATGCTATATTCTCTGCTCGGCCTTTAATACAAACATTCGCTGATGAAGAGCAAAGTTTGCAAGTTGCCATGGTTCCGCCCAAGCATCATAAAGAACTAGACGCGCTTGATATCTACAGTGTGGAAAAGCTGCAGACGTTCTATGTCCCTCCCAGGCGAGAAGGCGAAAAAGTAATCCTATTCTACCGAGCCGGGGAGACCAAAGTGGAGAAGGAAATATGGCATGGCGCGGATTCTACACTTGATAAGCTTCAGCCCATCCGTTTGCCCAGATATTACATGAACGGACTAAAAAGGCTGTTAAGACGCCAAGGCGTACCTTTCAAACAGACCGCTCAGAAAGCTAAGTTCTACGACAGGATCTGGAACGTCCCTGGAACTCAGCGGAAATTGCCCAACGGGAGAATAGAAACGACCGGGCTTGGGTATGTTCAATCCAAGAAACGGGAGCTACTTCGCAACTGCTACGTCGTACAAGATTTTGATGAAGAAGGGGATGCTCTATGGGAAGATGCTAACCCTAAACCAGAAAGAGTTCCCGACGTGAAAATGCCCAGTCCGTCGTTCGAAGAACAAATGGACAAGCTTATAAGGGAAGCGGGTCAAAAGGTTCGAGACGACCATAATCACGAAATGGCCATCTACGAGAAAGTCAGGACGCGACGCCTTCTTCAACAGGCCATGAAAAATGAAAATGCTCCTCCTTGTCAACCCGTTATAGAAAAGGCACGACTCAGAGGCAGAAACAAACCAAAGTACGGGAAAGGCGTTCGACAGCGACAAAGCGGGTCCAAGAAGCCACGCGATCAGGAGCCAAGTAATCTTGATTCATCTCTTATAAAGAAGATGGGTCAAGCGTACTCTTTTGCCTAAGACAAGACAAAGAAAATACTTGATCTTGCCATAAAACATCAACTGATTATCCTCCCGGAGTCCAAGCACCCCGAGCAAGCTGGCGAAGTCTCTCATCTGGACTATTGCTCCTATCATAGGGCAATAAAACATCCTATTGAAGACTGCTTCACCTTCAAGAACTGGGTCGAAGACCAATACCAGCTTGGCAAGTTCGCGCTATCCAGCAGTTGGAGGGTAAGCCCGCCACAGAAGCATGAACTGAAAGCCACGCGTACAGTGAGAGTAGAACCAGATCAACATCGGTCTTGGAAGCGAGCTCGTACTTGTCATATGATAACGTTATCCGAAGAAGAGCCCGAGAATATGGATGACCTCCCCTGGTGCTTCGAAGACAATGATGGCGAGGTGATCTCGGAGTTTCCGCCAGCGCCGAAAGAGCTGGAAGATGGAATACATATCACTGCAGATGAGCTCAAGAAAATAGATTTGGGGACGGCAAGTGACCCTCGACCGACGTTCGTCAGCGAGTTGCTGTCTGAAGAAAGGGTGGCTACACTAAAGGACGTGCTCATGCAGCATAAAGACTGCTTCGCATGGAAATATTCCGAGATGCCAAGACTAGATCCAGAGATTGTTGTCCACAAACTGGCCATATCCTCGGACGTCAAGACAATCAAACAAGCACCGAGAAGAATGCGGCTCGAGCTTGAGATGAGTATCAACGCCGAAGTCAAGAAGCTGATCGACTCTGGCTTCATCCAAGAGGTTCAGTATCCAGACTGGATCGCCAACATCGTCCCAGTAATGAAGAAAAACGGGACAGTGCGCATATGTGTAGACTTTCGGGATCTCAATAAAGCTTGCCCGAAGGACGACTTCCCAGTGCCAATCACCGAACTGATGATAAACAATACGTCCACTCATGAAGTCTTCTCCTTCATGGACGGCTCATCAGGATATAATCAGATAAAGATGCATCCCGAAGACCAGAAGCACACCGCTTTCCGGACCACTTTGGGTATATTCTGCTACAAGGTGATGCCTTTCGGTTTAAAGAACGCCGATGCCACCTATCAGAGGGCCATGACGAAGGTCTTTGATGACCTCATACATGAAATCGTCGAATGCTATATCGACGACCTTGTGGTGAAAAGCAAATCATACGAGGAACATTTAGAGCATCTGAAGACCGTATTTCAACGCCTTCGTAAATACAACTTGAAGATGAACCCTCTTAAATGCGCGTTCGGAGTCTCCTCGGGCAAATTCCTGGGGTTCATCATCCGACACCGAGGCATCGAAATAGATCCATTAAAAATTAAGGCAATAATGGAAATGCCTCCGCCAAGGACTCTCAAACAATTGCGGTCTCTCTAAGGAAAACTCGCGTATATCCGACGATTTATAGCCAATCTCTCAGGTAAATGCCGTCCTTACAGTCACCTGATGAAGAAGGGAATCCCGTTCATCTGGGATCACAAATGCCAAGGCGCACTGGACGAAATCAAGCAATATCTGCAGAATCCGCCAGTACTGGCCGCTCCCATTAAGGGAAAACCTCTCATTCTTTATACGACAGCCCTAGAAGGTTCCTTAGGCGCATTATGGGCACAAGAGAACGACCAAGGGAAGGAGAGAGCTCTCTACTATCTGAGCCGAGTTCTCCTGGGGGCAGAAAGCAATTACTCTCCCATTGAAAGACACTGCCTGGTGTTGATCTTCGCAATAACGAAGCTCAGACACTACGCGTTGGCACACGAGGTCCATCTCATATCAAAAGTGGATCCTCTCAAATACTTGATGTCGAAGGACATATTAACATGACGACTCGCTAAATGGGTCTTGCTCTTGATGGAGTTCTCGATAACTTATCGACCCCTCAAAGCAGTGAAAGGCCAGGCCATCGCTGACTTCCTCGTCGAGCATCCGATACCCGCCGACTCTCCTTTAAACTGCGAATTTCCAGACGAACATGCGTTTGACACGATCGATGGGGGTGATACCCTATGGGAACTTTACTTCGACGGGGCGTCTTCCATGAAGAAGTGCAAACAAATCACCTCTATAATTAAATCCGGGGTTGGCCTCATCTTCGTGACTCCACAAGGAGGGATAATGCGCTTTGCCTTCTCCTTAACAGAGCCGAGGACGAATAACGAAGCAGAATACGAAGCTTTGATAGCGGGTCTCAAGATCGCCATCGACATGGGAATTGAAAACCTCCTCATATACGGAGACTCCTAGCTGGTCGTAGTCAAGTAAACGGCGACTATCAAATGTGCAAACCAGAACTGGTGAAGTACGGCGAGAGAGTACAGCAACTGCTGACCTAAATTTCTTCCTACACCTTGGAAAGCATACTGCGTGCGGAAAATAGCAAGGCGGATGTACTAGCCAAGCTCGCTAAAGAACTGGCCGATGAGAACCTCGATGATGTAAGAATCGTGGTACAAAGCCATCGGTTTCTTGCACCGGCAGAAATATCTCCGGAGTCGTCCGAGGAAAAGGGAGCGACCGAGCAAATGGCTCTACAAGTAAAAGACTAAGAAACGGTTGAGGATTGGAGAGAAGTCTTTATAGACTACTTCAAATCCCGTCGAACGCCCGAAGATGCGTCCTCAAGACATCAGCTTATGAAACGAGCTCTATCTTTTGCCTTCGTCAATGATACTCTGTACAAGAGGTCATTTGATTCTCTGTGGTTAAGATGCCTGGGACCTGAAGAAGCAAAAAGAGTCGTCCAAGAAACTCACGACGGACTCTGCGGTTCTCACTAAGCCGGGCTGAAGATGAAGCTGAAGATTAAAAGGATGGGCTACTATTGGCCCACGATGATTCATGACTGCCTCGAGTATGTGAAGCAATACCACTCGTGCCAGATCCATTATGACTTTATCCACCAATATCTAAGTCCACTACATCCAACAGTGGCTAGCTAGCCGTTCAAAATGTGGGGAACTGACATAATCGGCCCCATCGAACCAGTATCGTCCAAAGGACATCTGTTCATTTTGGCGACAACCGATTACTTCTCCAAATGGGCAGAAGCAGTACCGCTGAGGGAAGTGAAGACGGAGAATATCCTCCATTTCTTCAAGACGCACGTCATTTACCGGTTTGGAACTCCGAGACGAATCATCTCCGATAACGAGCCAGCCAACAGAAGCCACAAGATTAGCCGCTTCGCACAACAACATAACATAGACTGGAGATATTCATCAGTCTATAATCCCCGAGCTAACGGTCTAGTTGAGGCTTTCAACAAGACCTTGACAAAGATCGTGAAAAAGGCGGTGTCCAGAAATAAGAAGGACTGGCACGAGAGACTGCATGAAGCTCTCTAGGCGTACCGGACTACGTTCAAAACAGCCACGAACACAACTCCATACGCATTGGTGTTCGGTACAGAAGTGGTACTCCCCCTTGAGATAGAGTTACCCTCTCTACGAGTGGCAGTTCATTACGAGCTAACGGACGAAGAGAATGCTCACCTTCGGCTTGAGGAGCTCGACGCCCTTGATGAAACCCGGCTCATAGCGCAACAAAATCTGGAGGCTTATAAAGCAAAGATGACGCGCTCATATGAAAGATTGACTAGGCCGAGGACATTCCGCCGAGGCGAACTCGTGCTAGTGGTTAAAAGACCTATGATCCTCAATCGCGCCAAGCGGGGGAAATTCGAGCTAAACTATGAAGGCCCATACATCATAGACAAGTTCTACCAGGGTGGAGCCTATCTACTCATGGACATGCATGGCGAAATGCCCTTCAGGCCAATAAACGGTCGCTTCCTGAAGAAGTACTACGCTTGACGAGTCATGGCTTAGGTTAACGATAGATGACGACGCCTATGTCCGCTCGCTATCTTCCTAAGACCAAACTCTATAAATAGTAACCGGCCACGGACCGAAACGTCCTTAAACTAACGACGGAACGAAATGTCCTTAAACTAACGACGGACCGAAACGTCCTTAAACTAACGACGGAACGAAACGTCCCTAAACTAACAACGGACCACTATGTCCTAAAACTAGCCGTTGACCGAGATGTCGATAAACTACAGTGGATTGCGGCTTCCCAAAGCTAGTAAAAGAAAAGAAGAAAAAAAAGAGAAAAAAAAGAAAGAAAAAAGAAAAAAAAGAAAACGGTATGTCCATAAGAAAAATGGCACAGATGAAAACTCGAAAGGGCTCCGTGAGTAAAAACAGTAGGGCTATCGGCGAGTTTTGTGAAAACCCGAAAGGGCGAAAGCTCGTTAGAAAAAAAAAAGAAAAAGAAAACGGTATGTCCATAAGCAAAATGGGCACGGATGAAAACCCGAAAGGGCTCCGTGAGTAAAAACAGCAGGGCTACCAGCGAGTTTTGCGAAAATCCGAAAGGGCGCAATCTCGTTAAAAGACACTTGCAAGGTCCTCTCGACTTTGTAAGGAGAATCCATCTGCGTGAGATCCTTACGACTCAAAAGGGAGCAACACACTTAGGGATCCCCATGATCCCTAAGGAGAAATCACACTTGCGAGATTCTCACGACTCATAAGGAGAACCCTCTTATGAGACCCTCACGGCTCATAAGATTTGAAAGTCTTAAGCTACAGGGATCTGAACCTGTTCTTAAGCAGCCCCCACAACCTCCGATACTGTCCTACAAGTGGCTCAATGCTAACCCTTGTATACAATCCACGGGCGCGAATGAACATTTCCCTAACGAAGTCCCATCCGTGACTAGGGATATGTCTGCATGGTGAACAACCCTTGTATGTCCTCTCGACTTATAAGAAGTAAACCCTCTTGTAATATCCTTTCGACTTATAGGAAAACATACACTTAGGAATCCTCACGACTCCTAAGGAGAAAACGCACCTACGAGATCCTCATGACTTGTAAGGAGAAATACCTTTATGAGACCCTTACGGCTCATAAAGTCAAAAGCCTTAGTCGACAGGATCTTAACCCTGTTTGCTAAGCCACCTTTGTTCGACAACGACAGAGTCAAATGATGATTCGCTCCTGGAAATATCCCAGTTGTAGCGGTGCTGATGCCGAAAATCGATGTCTAATTCCAAGCTTGCAAGAAAAAAGCCAGCAAGCCACACATGCATACGAAATAGCCGAAATGATGGGGCAACTTGCAGGCAAAATCAGCAAGTAAAAATGTATGCATGCAAAATAGCCGAAATGATTGGGAAACTTGCAATAAAAAGCAGCGAGTAAGAATAAAAAAATAGCCAAAATGATTGGGCACCGCGAAAAATAGCCGAAATGATTGGGCAATCGCGACCTTCGCGATATAAAAGCTGAAATGATAGAACATCGCGAAAAGAAATTAAAAAAATGATGAAATTTATGCCCTACAGGTGATATCACAGCAATACCTGTATACAATCCAGGGGCGCAAACAAAGAAGGAATCACACCTTTCCTCCCCAGGTTTCATCAGAAGAAGAAGTCAAATCTCAAACGGTTCACAGATAGCCTAGAGATCATCTCAACATCCGTCACATTACGACAGATACGACATCAAACAAAGTGGAACAACGGCAACCCCCAGTTCCATGACTCGGCGGTGCACAGATGACCGAGAGTCAAATCCCTGACTCCGTGAAATGCGAATAAAGTCAACCCTTCCTGGGCACGTGGAACGCGGCTTACGTCAAATCTGACCCCATGGGAAACGTCCAGAGCGGATCCTGGTCCTCGCAGAGCACGACAATGGCCCCGTGTGAAGCATCCAGAGCGGAGCCTGGTCCTCGCAGAATACGGCAGTGAACCCGTGGGAAGCATCCAGAGCAAAATTCATGGTTACGTAGAACGCGGCTTATGTCAATCTTGACCCCGTAGGAAACGTCCAGAGCGGATCCTGGTCCTCGCAGAGCACGGCAATGTCCCCGTGTGAAGCATCCAGAGCGGAGCCTGGTCCTCGCCAAACACGGCAGTGAACCCGTGGGAAGCATCCAGAGCAAAAATCCCTGGCTACGTGGAACGAGGATTATGTCACTCCTGACCCTATGTGAAGCATCCAGAGCGGAGCCTGGTCCTCGCCGAACACGGTAGTGAACCCGTAGGAAGCATCCAGAGCAAAAATTCCTGGCTACGTGGAACGTGGATTATGTCAATCCTGACCCCGTGGAAAACGTCCAGAGCGGATCCTGGTCCTCGCAGAGCACGACAATGACCCTGTGTGAAGCATCTAGAGCGGAGCCTGGTCCTCGCCGAACACGGCAGTGAACTCGTGGGAAGCATCCAGAGCAAAAATTCCTGGCTACGTGGAACGCGGATTATGTCACTCCTGACCCCGTGGAAAACGTCCAGGGCGGAGCCTGGTCCTCGCCAAACACGTCAGTGAACCCGTGGGAAGCATCCAGAGCAAAAATTCCTGGCTATGTGGAACGCGGATTATGTCAATCCTGACCCCATGGAAAACGTCCAGAGCGGATCCTGGTCATCGCAGAGCACGACAATGACCCCGTGTGAAGCATCTAGAGCAGAGCCTGGTCCTCGTCGAACACGGAAGTGAACCCGTGGGAAGCATCCAGAGCAAAAATTCCTGGGTACGTGGAACGCGGATTATGTCAATCATGACCCTATGGAAAACGTCCAGAGCGGATTCTGGTACTCGCAGAGCACGGTAATGACCCCATATGAAGCATCCAGAGCGGAGCCTAGTCCTCGCCGAACACGGTAGTGAACCCGTAGGAAGCATTTAGAGCAAAAATTCCTGGCTACATGGAACGCGGATTATGTCAATCCTGACCCCATGGAAAACGTCCAGAGCGGATCCTGGTCCTCGCAGAGCACGGCAATGACCCCGTGTGAAGCATCCAGAGTGGAGCCTGGTCCTCTCCGAACACGGCAGTGAACCCGTGGGAAGCATCCAGAGCAAAAATTCCTGGCTACGTGGAACGTGGATTATGTCACTCCTGACCCCGTGGAAAACGTCCAGAGCGGATCCTGGTCCTCGCAGAGCACGGCAATTACCCCGTGTGAAGCATCCAGAGCGGAGCCTGGTCCTCGCCGAACACGGCCGTGAACCCATGGGAAGCATCCAGAGCAAAAATTCCTGGCTACGTGGAACGTGGATTATGTCATTCCAGACCCCGTGGAAAACGTCCAGAACGGATCCTGGTCCTCGCAGAGCACGGCAATGACCCCGTGTGAAGCATCCAGAGCGGAGCCTGCTCCTCGCCGAACACGGCAGTGAACCCGTGGGAAGCATCCATAGAAAAATTCCTGGTCACGTGGAACGCGGATAATGTTAACCCTGACCCCGTGGGAAACATCCAGAGCAGAGCCTGGTCCTCGCAGAACACGACAGTGAACCCGTGGGAAGCATCTAGAGCAACCCCTGACTCCGTGAAATGCGGATAAGGGCAACTTCACCCATCACTTGCGGGTCCTCACGACTCGTAAGGGAGAAAATTCTCTTGTGAGATCCTTATGACTTTCAAGAGAAAACACACTTAGGAATCCTTACGATTCTTAAGGAGAAATTACACCTACGGGATCCTCTCGACCGGTAGGGAGAAAATTCTTTATGAGACCCTCACGGCTCATAAAGTTGAAAAGTCTTAGGTGACAGATTCTAACCCTGTTTTCTAAGCCATCATCACTCTACAAAGAATCCAAGATTGACAGCTATATGCTATCTACAGACCGCACTTGCTAAAATCACATGGAAACAACACAGCAAGAGGAAGAAAGCAACAGTATAACAAAAAATGTGTCTTTATTCATGAACTCAATTGAATACAAGATACATCATATAAAGGAATAAAAAATGGATACATATTATTCAAAGATCACAAGTGTATAATTGATACAAAGGAAGCTACTGAGAAGGAAGCGTTTTCAATAAGTCCGTGAGCTGCTCTCGCACTTCTTTCAGTGCCTTCTCATGATTAGCCGCCGCGGCCAGCTCCGCTTTGATTCGAGTCCTTTGTTGCAAGCATGATGAAATCTTCTCATCAATTTCCCGTTGGGCAGCTTCGCGACTCTGCGTAACCTGCTCGATAGAGTCGTGCTTCCGTATCAACACAAGCCCGTCCGAGATACATTGCTGCAGGTGTCAAAGACGACTCTCAGTTGTGCGGCATTCGCTTCGACCTGGGCATGCAATTGGACAGACTCAACGGAAGCCTCCTCGCATTCCTTCCGCCTCAAGGTCGCTTCTTGTTCGAAATGGCGGAGGAAGGACACACTCTGCTTGACCCATGCGGCCCGCTGGGAGTTCAAAGCCTGAGTCTCAAGGGCAAGACACATAAGTTCAAGCTGATGCAGATAGGATTCGATCTTCCTGCAGTGATTAACCCAAGACTCGACGATGCCTTCATTATGGAAATTTACAAGCGTCACCAGCATCGTATTGACCTCGGCAGCGAAATCTGCAGCAGATGTAGGAGCATCCACGTCAAGCTCCTCGACGTATTCGCTCAGCATACTCAGACTCGTTACAGTACCCTTTGAGGATGAACGTCTGGAGAAGGGGCCTGCCGGCATCATAATGCGAGATTCGAAAGAGGCCGGAGTTGAAACGACCGCTGCAAAACAAATCATAATTCGATGACGAATCAAGAAATATAAGAGATTCATGAAAAATGGGATTTACTATACCAGCTGTAGCAGGTGGCAAAGCCGGGAAGACCAGTGGCGCAATTGATCTCTCATCTCCTCCTTCAATCTGTAGTACTGCAATCAAGGCAAAGAAGAATCAGAAATGATTTCATCGTTGGTAAAAGAAAGAGCATTAATTGAAAGCTGTATTCACCAGCGCCGCTGGATGAAGCAATCTCCGACGGGAAGGAGAAGTGGGGATGCAACACCTGGTACAGGTGGTCAAAAAGGACTCCTGCAAAAACGCGATAACGCAACGTCAGTACATGAATTATACAGCCGAGAGATAAGACTGATGGGTCACAAATCCACACCTTCCAACATCTGAGATGGTATGAGAGAGGGTAGAGGAGGTGTCACCGTCAAGACGGTAGCTGATGGCGTTGCCTCGGGTAGCTCGACATCAGCACTAGCCGCACTTGCATTAGAAACAAGATAAACCCTGTCAGGAAAGATTGCAGAATAAAAAGAAGGGCGGTAACCTAAAATCCACCTGATGAGTCGCCAGCTGGAGCCGTGACGAGGGCGTCACTTGATACAACAACGACGTCTCCCTCCTCCATCGGGGTGGTCTCACCTCCCGTCACCTCGTCCCCTGACTCCACGAGAGCCGTCGTCACGCTTGCGACGCCGGGAGACGATAAAGAACTGTAGGCAGGAAGAGCGATGATCGGAGTGGTGCCCGACTCTTGAGAAAGAGCGGCCACCTCGGACCCAGCAATTATACCCGTTTCGCTCGCCACCACCTCAGGCTCAGTAATTGCAGTCATCTCATCCACCGCTGCCTTAGGCTCATCCGTGGTAGCTGTCTCACCCGCCGCCACTTCAGGCTCGGCAATGGTAGCTATCTCGGGCATAGCAATCGTGACTGTCTCGTCAGCCACTACCTCGGGCCCAGCAATGGCGGCCACATCGCCTACCGCCGCCCCGGGTTCGCGAATAGAAACTTTCTGCTCCACCGCTCCCTCAGGCTCAGCGGTCGCCGCCACTTCTTCGGTAAGGCTCGGCCCTGAAAGACAAGATGTATGAGAACTGATAGTTTAAAACTTTGACAACGGAGCATCAAGGCACATTACCTGGGGTTGATTTACCATTTGCTTCCCGAGCCGCACGTGTCGCCCGTCTGTAAGCTGTAGACAAGGCAACCGGAGACTCCTCTAAAAGAGTAGCAGCAGGGGTAACGGTGCTTGAACCTGCTCCCGCAGCTAAAGTAGCACTACGCTCCCTTGCTGCGCGCCTCAGGAACTTCCTTTCATCCCGAGTCGTCAAAACAGACCTTTTAGAAGCCTCCTTCAACAGGATGTTATCGTCCACATCCAGGGTTACCTCTGGAGCCTCCAAGGCTTCCGTCATCGGTTTTTTAAGTAAGGCCTCTTTCGACAGTGCTGAAGAGGCCGGGACTTCGGTAGCTGGCCCAGGGAGAATTTCCGCATCAGCTTGTGGGATAGGCATTGTGGTCCCTGCGATAAGACAAAGAAAGGGTCAGATTACTCATAAGAAACGGGAGCAGAAACATGGTGAACCAAAGTGTACCGAGGCCTAAGGATGCTCGAAGTCGTTCCTCTTCCTCAAAAGTCTTGAAAGAAGCAGCGAGAGCTTCTTCGGTAGAAATGCCTATTAAAGAAAGAAAAGCGTCAGTCAAAAAACAATAATAGAAGTATGATGCAATGGCGAAAAATACAACTAAAGATTACCTGATCGCGCGAGGATAGCCAACCCCTCTTTGCGTCTTGCCAATCGCTCAGAAGCTGCAATGGCAGCCGACAGATCAGTATCATCTGGCGGCATGAATAAGACCTCATTTGTCCCATACTCGCTCAAGCCCTCACTATAAGGAGCATGAGGCTCCTGACCAAATACGACATCGGCAGAGAAGAGAGACTTCTTTTTCTTCTTCTGTGAGCGAGCTTCGGTCGCAGCCAGCACCAGCTTGCGCTTCGTGGGCACTTTGGGACGGCGAGTCCCGATATCCGAGCCCACGCCAGATTCGGGTGAAGCTACGGTTACCGTCTCCACGGGAGCGCGGGGCACCGAGGGCACGTCCACTGTCTCCACAGGAGCATGGGGCAATCCATGTGTGGGGCTTAGCACACGTGGAGGCTTAACTGCAGCAACCCCTCTTAGCGGAGGGGGGACAGCGATCCGTCGCTTCAAAGGGACGTTGCGATCGCTGGCAGGAGGCGCACTCTTGCGATTGAGCAGCAGTCGCCTCTCTTCTCTGATGACAGCGCCCATCGCATGTTGATACCAGGCCCCGTGTACGTTAAGGGCCCTCGGAATGCAACTCGGCTCGCTAATAAAGAAGTGGGAGCCCGTATTTAAGCGCATAAAGTGATGCAGTGCACTCCGTATTCCCTCTCTGGTAGCAGCAGGTTCTTCCAAGAATGCCTCCAGTGGAACCCCTGTTGGATATAGTGCCCTCAGAGTCAATTATTGGATCACAGGCACGTGATTGCAATGATTGAGGGAGGACCTATGCCGGTAGGACAGTCTTACTCAAGATGATAGTATGCTATCTGGTTTATCTTTATCATCGTGTACTGCTTTAGGTAACTTTACAGATCACTATTGCACATTGGTAGAGCCCTTAGGATTCTTGCTTGATGGCCAGCAGTATGATGGCGATCATATACGTGGGAGCTGGGGTCTATAAGCACATCCTTAAAGTGGTCCCTAGTCGTGGGAGTTTTCGAGACAGGGCATCGATACTCTGGAATAGACTAGTGTATACAGTTGAGACCCCGACGAGGGGCGGTGGCCGGTCTCACAAGCCATTGGTGTCAGTTGGTTCACCTAAGATGTATACAGGTGCTCATTGGGTTATGAGTACACCGGACAGGACTCGCCGGGAACATGCTAGTTGGTTTTATACCTGACGTCAGATAGCAGTTCCCTGGTGGCATGTGTACAGGTTAGTTCATCGACCTGAGATCGTCATTTGTCTCGTGTGAGTTCCCACTATGCTTTGATTACTACCCTACTACAGCTCAAAGGAGTCGTGCAAACAGGTTTTAGTTGGGTACAGTCCCGAGCCACATGGAGGCAGTGAGCGGATCTGCAGGGGTTCATCTCTCCCGGTATTGGGGGTGAGATCGTGCAGTGTCTAGGAGAGCCATTACATGAAGTCCTTAGCCAAGGCAGGAGATTTACTGGTAGGTATTCCAGTAGTATCTCAGGGTGTTCTGGGCTACACTCCGACACGACTTGTACCACTTTTGGGGTCTGACTTTTACCAACCCCCTAGGCCCGCCATGCGATGCTCATTGACGAACGAACCGGACTATACGGATATTGTCACTGACAGGCTCAGTAGGGTGTCAGGATGAGTTCGCTCATCGACCTCCCTTTTGGTCAATACCTGGTATCCCGTTACGTACAGCTAGTACCTCTGACGTGCAAGTGGTTAAATCCACAGCCAATGTATTGGCGATTCTTTAGAGTCCCCCACAGACTGTTTCTCAAGTTTCGGGCGAAACGTTGTAGAGGCCGTATGATATATGGCAGGGTTCGATCATATACGTGCGGTATTGCACGGATCATGATCGAGTGGATCATACTAGTGGGCTTTGGTTTAAGCCGGATCCGAGTATTAGATTTGTTGGATTACTTTAGTCTCATCGCATTCGCATTCAGTCGGAATGCGGATGTAGGTATGTATATACAGGTGAGGGGTATCCTTGTGATCCGTCACGAGTTTACTTTAGATGTTGTCGTATCTTTTTGTTGTGCTAAACATTTGGATTAATGTTTGGATGGTGGAAATTGTGAGCTAGAAATCATCATAAAGGGCATTAAATGTGACATAGACATGGGTAGTGACTCATGGTATTTTTATTTGTGCAAAATGTCACATTTATGTTTGTTTATTGGGTTGAAATGATAAAAGGAGAGAGAGGAGCAACCAAGGTAGTGGTGGAGCTCTTGTATTTCTTTTTCTTGCTCTCTCTCATCTCATTATTCCAACACAACAAAAGAAAAGAGAAAGAGAAAGTCTTCTCTTCTTCTTCTTCTTCCTCTAGCTTACATTCTCCATTAATGGCAACACCTTCTACCTCCATCCAAACTCATGGATGCAAGAGGCAAAGTGATCATAAACATTCTCTACAACATCTTGGACACGTCGGCTAGCACACTTCGTGCCCGAGTTGCTTCGGTTGAAGCGGGAGCCCGAAAAAAGAATCGATGATGTGGCACCCTTTCCGACGAGGAGATCGAGACCGGAGATGCCGCGAGAAGCTTGGGATGGTGGCCAAAGACCGAAGGACACGGATCGATCGGTATAGCTTTCCAACCCTTTCTCTTTTAGCTAGTTGTAGGTTAATGGTTCGATCCGGGTTTTTAAGCATACGATAGCGCCGGTTTCTAGTTTGAAAAAGTTTTTCGTTTCCGTATTTTGGCCTTGGATAGATGGGCGGGGCGCCACCGTAGACTTACATAGTATCAGAGCCACGCCATTAACCTTTACTAGCTTGTTCTAACGCGTTTAAAATATCGATCGATCGAAATTTCCGATTCGTATTTCCATTTCTGTATGCTTGCTGTCGATTTTCAAAGTTGTTCAAAAAATAATTTTAGGCATCTTAAAAATACATGCAGGCATTTATAAAGCTACAGAAATTTTTTGGAGATCTAAGTATAAAATTCCGTCGCGGAACCGCCGCGCAATGTGGCATTTGGCGGCCCTTACGCGGCCCTTTTTGGGATACAGTAACCCAAATTTTTTCTCGGGATTTATTTCATGGAAATATTATTTTTTTGATATGTAGTTTTGGCCCATATTATTTTGAATGCTGGAATTGTACTTGGGGCCCACTTCGGGAAGTTTTGTCGATCGGAATTTTAAATACATTAGTTTACAGTACTTACATTATATCTGCGACCGTGAATGTCATTCGATCGGTAAATCCTGTCTAATTGCTATAGCCCTTTTAGACGGATTTGCGAATGTAACATTCACGTTGATGTTCTGTGTTGTGCTGTGATGTTGCGGATTTGTCGTGGTGGATAACCTGGATGCAATGGTAGTACAGTTTGGTTGTATTTGTACATTTGATATTGCGGGGCGAGCGTCCGACATGTGGACTGCCGTCACTGCCTGTTTGTATATTATTCTTTTGGGGCACGACCGGACTGAGGTCGATGTACCCGTTGTATATTTTACTTTCTGTACTAGGATTACCCCGCGGTGGGGTGCACGGATAGCCGGGTTCTAGAGGGCAACGAGACCGCATCTCATGGCTTTGAGACGGAGGGGGCTTCACTCTAGAATTGACGGGCTATTCGCCGCACTCGTAGGGGGTACAGGTTGACCCAAGGAGGGGTGCTCAAGTTACCGGATTCCGTGAAGTGCTGGGTGGTCCATTCACATTGTTGAAGGGGGCTGCCTCGCTTTAGGTTTTGGCGGGTAACTTGCCGCGCCCGTAGGGGTCTAGGATTTCATTGCACAGGCTATCCACACGACCAGGGGAACGTCGGGTTTCAGTAGAGGCTCAATGAAACCCGGGGATCCCGGATTATCTGTATTGTTCTGTGATGCTGATTACTTTCTGTGATGTTGCATTTTATCACGCCTTGAGCGAATATTACATATTGATATATATACTAGTAGACGTTGTATATGTTTTGCACCCGCGCTAGTCTAGTCCACGCTCTGTCGTTAGTTAAGTAACCTAACGGGTGATGACGGGACCCAGTGGCGAATGCGGATGTCATATACGTACATCATTATTTTCGTTCTTTATTGGTGTGATTAATTGATGGGACTGCGTTGATTCAGATCAATGCAAGCTAAACAAACATGTTTGATGTTGTTGGAGCATTTTTCAAAAAAAGCTGTTATTGCAAGGACGTTCTCTTTTGTTTTGCACAGTGGTATTCAGTTGGAATATCTTTCACCTCAGTCGACGAGGCAAGGGCCGTGATCCCTTCACCGGGAGTGACCACTTGGACAGAAGTTTGCGTCAGGGTAATAACTTCACTATAGCCGATTGCCTTCTGCTTTGCATAATGGTATTCAGTTGGAATATCCTGCACCTCATTCTACGGAGAAAGAGTCGAGATCCCTTCACCGGGAGTGACCTCTTTAGCAAAGGTTTTCGCCACTATATTTTTATAAAAAGCTATCCGGTTCCTTCAACGATATCAAGTTCATTACGTTAAAGGTTTTTCGCCAAAAAACCATTCGTATCCCTCCGTCATTTCAGAAGGGTAGCACCTAGTATTCATTCTATGTAAGTTGGCCTACGTCAAGGCATAAGGTATGGTAGCTATTTGTTACTTTTCTGTTGCATAGATAGATGCGTTAGTTTGGGACAGTCGTACTACTATTTTGGCCTACGTCAAGGGTATGTACGGGTGGGTTCAAATTAACTTGGATAATGACGGGTACAACTTGACATGTGACTTATGATATGTTGGCCTACGTCAAGGTCATAAGAGCATGGGGTAAAAATCACATCGGGAGTTTCTAAAGAAACTGAAACTTGTCAGATATGCACATACCTTCTGGAGTGTGATAACATGAGTGGATTCCATCACGTTATCATGCGATGATAGTTAGATCCCGATTCCCACTGATGAGTTGGTTTACTCCTCGGGTGATCCCGACTAATTCTTCTTTCAGGTTTGGAGGAGAATTTGAGGTTACAGTGGGAGGTTTCCTGATTGGATAAATTGATAACCATTCTGATCTAGGTTAGAGTGCACGCAGAGTGTTTCTTTTCTCTCTCTTTGGTAGCGACCATGGCCCGACCCTTGACTATGACTCAGTGACCAAGTTGACCGAACCTTCTTATAACACTGGCTTTTGGATTGTCAGAGTTGCATACCTCATTGTCACTCCTTCTTTTACCCTTTTCTCCAGGACACCCCGTATTATTACGCACGTACACTTCCATTGGATAAAACCATTGTATGGTTATATACGAACTCGAAGGAATTTATTCGAGGATGGTTTCCGGTTCTGGAGAAAATGAATATGACTATTCAGTTGTCTTTTCCTTTTACCTTTTCTCAGGTTGCGAGTGTTCCTTGGATTAGGACGGTACACCTATTACGCAAATTGGATAGTCTTCTTCCAAACCATAGGCAGGTGCCGAATGGTAGGGAATGAAGAAAACCATTTAGCCTAAAAGGTGTACAGAAGGTAATAAGTTAAGACAAATTAAGGGATTAGTAAGAGGGCAAAGTAAACTGCGACTGCTATTCACGACCAAACCAAGTGTTTCATCGCCACTCCTATTTCACCTTTGTATTTCTCCAGGACACTCCGTATCACTACGAAGATCCACAGTTTATTGGATAATCCATCGTATGGTTATATACGAACTCGAAGGAACTTGTTCTAGTTCGGGGATGGATTCTGGTTCAGGAGAAATAGGAATAAGGTTTATTCAGTTGTCTTTTATCTTTACCTTCTCTCGCATTGCGAGTGCTCCTAGGATTAGGACAGTACACCCATTATGCTTATTGGATAGTCTTCTTCTAAACCATAGGCTGGTGCCGAACGGTAGGGAAGGAAGAAAACCATTTGGCCTAAAGGGGTGTGCAGAAGGTAATGACTAAAGACATATAAAGGGATTTGGAGAGATGACAAAGAAATATACGGTTACAGTTGTGAATCTGATAATGGAAGATACATTACTCGGAATACCCGGATACCCCTTCGAAACATTTACATGTTTCAGTTTCACTGTGTACTGTTAAAAGAAAACTGATTTCCCAATTAGACACTTGCTCCAGGGTATGTATTTACCAGGTTTGATTCTCACATCTGTAGGGTTTTACAGATGATGAGTGGGAGTAAGTTATTGGGAATTAGGTGATCATCCTCGTTATATCGGGATTCATTATAATTGGTGATATTTGAGGAAATCGCCTGGGTCGTTTGCCGGATGACAAATATTTGGTTTTGAATATCCGTTGTTGTTTACCAATTTCAAATTGATATATCTGTACGTTCATTTTTATGAAGTGAGATATAACTTTTTGAAATTATGTCCATAACATTTACCTATATCAGTGGATAGTTAGGTAAGGAGCATTAAACAGCGGTGTAATTCTTCTTAACCATAAGTACAGTTTTCAACCTACGACGCACAGGGTATGAGTTATTAGACTCAGGGGACTTATACAGAGTATTGTATGTTGTCCAGTGTCCATTAGGACAGAGGGGTTGGTGCTCTGTTTACTTTTGACTTCTCTAGTTTTTAGACAGGTGTTTCGTAGAAACACAAGGTCCAAGTTTTGAGAAGTCATAGGTATATGAATAAAGTAGAGAACCAGATGTTGCAAGTATCGGGATTCTTCAAGGTGATCGAAGATGTAGATACTTGTGTATGGTATTCAGTTAATAGTAATGATTAAGAGAACTTGCTTCTCTTTCAGGTTACTCATAATTGGAAGCATTTCTAAGTTGAGTAATGATGATCGGCCTCTCTCCATTTAGTTGACATGCACTGGAGACAGCTGCATGATTTGAATCTGGTTCCGATTAAATTAGTGCCTCTATTTCTATATTGGATATAGAATAGTTCATATATTAACGATGTTAAGGTACGGGGAGTTGTCCGGCTTATGCTTAAAACCAGACTCTGGATAACTCAAGGCACGTTTCTGTAATGGTTGTTTGTGGGTTGACCCAGGCTATGACGAGGGTTGACTTTCTACCATCTGGAAGATCAATAGTGATATTGTTCTTGACTCGCCACAGTTTTAGTAAAATGGATTTTTTCAGAAAACAGTAGTGGGAGTATGGTAGAACTAGAAGTGATTCCAGAACCGCAAACGATTACTGAAAATTTGATAAAGAACCTAAAGATTCAATCTGGTTTGACATTCCATTGGCCACTCCGCAGATTTGGTGGGTAACCTCAGGCACCCGAGAGGTACTCCGGTATGCTTAAAGACGGTGACAGGGAGGTTCTTATTTACCCAGACTTGACACTACTGTTGTTCCAGGCTATGAGACCCGGCAGGAGGATGAGTATAGCGTCGTTCTGAACTGGCTTTAGAAGTGCACATGTATACGACTCTGCCAAAGGGTTGTCGTAGTCAGTGGGAGCAGCAGAAGCATAGTGGACAAGTGGCTTATGTCTATTTATAGACTAAAGCAGATATAGCGGAGATAGATCATCTATTTCTGATGTGACAGTCATAGGTTTGACTTCATCAGAATAGGGGATGGATCTGTTAAGAAAGTAGTAGGGTGTGATGTCCTGGTATTTGGATGACATACACAAAGTGGGAAGTGATATTCCTATACTACGATCGGTTATACTTTGGTCGTTACACAATGGTTTCTCCACAGAGGATATAGATATAATATCAGACATTCTGGTTACTAGATCTATGGTTTTAGATCTAGATTTGGGTAGTTTCCCAATCTGGGTACTAAGACTGCATTCTAAAAGTGTTTTAGAATGGACGACTCCTGGTACGGTAGTGTACCTGCAGATGATGGAGTCACCCTCTCTAAAGGTGTCTTACAGACTATAGGGGAGAGGGATGTGCATGATTGACAGATCACTTGCTTAGGCAATTGAGTCAATCATGAGATGTCAAGTACCACACCAGATGTTGTTTTTGCACTAGATGCAATAAGTTCAGATATTAATCCAATCCTGGAGAAACATTCGGAAGCAGTTTTAGAACATAAGTGGATGTTCTAGGGATATGATAACAACAGCCTTTTTTAGGAGACGGTTATCATTCCAGGCTTCCAAGGTGACCTGGATGACAGAGTGGCTGTCAAAGTTATAGTTTTCCCTCTGACGAGGGGCAGTATTTTGGACAGGTGGTCCAAGCGGATACTGAGGGAGGCATGGCGCATGATACTGATTAAGTTCAGTTGATGATACAGTCTAAGAAGTTTGGATTTGGAGTTCATTTATGAACCAGGTCCCATCAGATATCCAGACATATTCTAAGACAGGTATTGCTCATTTCGGGAGATGGATTTCTCCGCGAACTTGAGATAAAGATAGACATAGAAAGAAACATCAGGGCGGATCCACTCACTGAGGCTATTCCTCGAACACAATAATTTCGCAAACGGGCTTTGTGAAACTGATTACTAGAGGAGTTGGGTGTTCGGTATCACACGGGCTGTGAGTATGCGACATCGCAATAATTAGCCTTGAGTGCAAATGGGAGATTGTTGGATATAGTGCCCTCAGAGTCAATTATTGGATCACAGGCACGTGATTGCAATGATTGAGGGGGGACCTATGCTGGTAGGACAGTCTTACTCAAGATGATAGTATGTTATCTGGTTCATCTTTATCATCGTGTACTGCTTTAGGTGACATTACAGATCACTATTGCACGTTGGTAGAGCCCTTAGGATTCTTGCTTGACGGCCAGCAGTATGATGGCGATCATATATGTGGGAGCTGGGGTCTATAAGAACATCCTCAAAGTGGTCCCTAGTCGTGGGAGTTTTTGAGACAGGGCATCGATACTCCGGAGTAGACTAGTATATACAGTCGAGACCCCGACGAGGGGCGGTGGCCGGTCTCACAAGCCATTGGTGTCAGTTGGTTCACCTAAGATGTATACGGGTGCTCATTGGGTTTTGAGTACACCGGACAGGACTCGCCGGGAACATGCTAGTTGGTATTATACCTGACGTCAGATAGCAGTTCCCTGGTAACATGTGTACAGGTTAGTTCATCGACCTGAGATCTTCATTTGTCTCGTGTGAGTTCCCACTGTGCTTTGATTCCTACCCTACTACGGCTCAAAGGAGTCGTGCAAACAGGTTTTAGTTGGGTACAGTCCCGAGCCACATGGAGGCAGTGAGTGGATCTGCAGGGGTTCGTCTCTCCCGGTATTGGGGGTGAGATCGCGCTGTATCTAGGAGAGACATTACATGAAGTCCTTGGCCAAGGCAGGAGATTTACTGGTAGGTATTCTAGTAGTATCTCAGGGTGTTCTGGGCTACACTCCGAACGACTTGTACCGCTTTTGGGGGTCTGACTTTTACCAACCCCCTAGGCCCGTCATGCGATGCTCATAGACGAACGGACCGGACTGTATGGACATTGTCACTGACAGGCTCAGTAGGGTGTCAGGATGAGTTCGCTCATCGACCTCCCTTTTGGTCAATACCTGGTATCCCGTTACGTACAGCTAGTACCTCTGACGTGCAAGTGGTTAAATCCACAGCCAATGTATTGACGAGTCTTTAGAGTCCCCCACAGACTGTTTCTCAAGTTTCGGGCGAAACATTGTAGAGGCCGTATTATATATGGCAGGGTTCGATCATATACGTGCGGTATTGCACGGATCATGATCGAGCGGATCATACTAGTGGGCTTTGGTTTAAGCCGGATCCTAGTATTAGATTTGTTGGATTACTTTAGTCTCATCGCATTCGCATTCAGTCAGAATGCGGATGCAGGTATGTATATACAGGTGAGGGGTATCCTTGTGATCCGTCACGAGTTTACTTTAGATGTTGCCGTATCTTTTTGTTGTGCAAACTGATGGGGATTATATCTCATAAAATGCGCCGCATCATTTTGCCTGAATACAAGAAAGCCCGGCCTAATGGAGTATAGGTGTAGAATCTCTCGGGCTTTCAACGGAGGCCCCATCCTTAAAGGTGTCGCGCAATGCCAGCACCATCTTGGAAGTTTCCTGGCCGATTGTCAGGACTTTGTCCGTGAAAGATATACCGGCCCGACCGTGCGCGGACGAAGAAGCAAGCCCCTAGCTTCCCGCTGAGACGGATTCATGATAGACGCGTCAACCAATCGCATAATTCGCGGGAGCTTGCATTTTTCGTAAAACGAGGGTCTTTTATGAATACCAAATACCCCGAGCACGTGCATTTCCATCCACGAAGTAAAGTAGTCCATCGGGAAGTTGGTGGCATGCACCCCCGGTTCAGCTGTATCCGCCGCCACGCTAAGACCATGGTACAGGTGGGCCATCCCGGCAATCCCGATGGCCACTTGTATTCCGGCCACCATTCGATGTGCTGGGTAGAAGACGGACAACCTCATATAGCGAGGGTGCATGGGGAGCGCGAACCAACACAACCATAGCCCGAGAAACCCGAGAAAGAAAGTCTCCTCGTCAATGCCCGGAGCGGCCATTTCTGACAGAGGAATGATCGCGGCATTAGGGAGAAAAAAGCCCTTCTGATCATCTTCCAGCACTGGTCGACGGTCCAAGCCAAAGCCGAAAGGGTCGTCAAGCTTGGCAAACTTTTCGCCTCGTTGCGATAAAATCTCCGGGCGAAGAAACCGGGCAATGAAGTCTGCGAAACTGACCCCTCGGCCTTCGGATTCCAAGAAGAGGCTTCGTACATGTTCAACACCTTTATCAGACTAGGAAACTGGTGCTGAATGGCATTCTCGGGCGTTAGGCCCATTACCACCGGCTTGGTGGCAAAAACGTATTCATCTGGAGGAAGCAACTCCTCATAGTGCTCCCCCCTAACCGGCAGACCGGAAATCTCAACAAATTCTTCTAAGGAGACCGAGACTTCTCTGTCCAGTAGAAGAAATGTATGGGTTGGGATGTTTCATTGCTCCAAGAACGCCTTAATCCATGGTGTCAGAGGAGCAGAATATTGGAACAGCGAAGCATAAACCACAGGATATAGGCCGAGCTTCAGCAAGTGCGTTTTCTTCACCGACAAAATGTACCTGGCCCACTGCAAATACCCGACCGAATGTCGGGGAGTCAACCCGATGTTGTAAGGTTGTCCCCAAGGGCGCGACTCGCCCTGGCATATGCGCCGCCCTAAAATATCCAAAGCCGCCGGCAGCTGCATGGGTATGGAGGCAATCGAAGGTTGAAGAAGACCCTCCGAAGTCCAATTGACAACCTCCACGGCATAGTTCACCGGGTGTTCATCTGCATACGAAATCAATGAGATCGGATCCGACGGCGTCGCACAAGTGAAGCTTCGATGACCTCTGATTATCTGGTCGTACCGCCTACCCCACAAGTGAAGGTTTTTGTGTTCCGGGTCATAGTCTCTGATAAGCGCGAGAACCTCCCGGTCCACAGGTGTCTCAGGGAATCCTCCCTCTGAACTGAAAAATGGGAAAGAAAGATTGGAAGACATGTCGCCTGCGAGAAAGAACAGAATTCAATTATCAGTATTATAATTTATTTTTAAAAATTTTGACACTCGGCACTTTAAAATTTGTACCAATGCAGTGGAAAGGGGACCAAAGGTGGACCACGAAATCCAGATAACAATGCATCAATTAATAAAACAGCCTCATCATTGGATGAGACAGTCAATTAATGAGGAAATCCTCAAGGAATATTCTCATAGAACGAGAAATCCCTCGGGAAAAGGAGAAAATCTCCTTTTGAGAGCAAAGCTCTGTAACAGAGTGACACTTGTCACACTCTGGTCATGAAGGAATAAAATTCCTTAAAGAGCCTAGCTCTGTAATGATGATGAAAGATCCATCAAAGATTAATTAAAATTAATTCTTGAGAATTAAAAATTCTAGGATCTTCAAGATCCATGAAAAAACTCTTAAGAGTTCTTCATCAAAAGATCAAAAGATCTGCATATTATCAAAAGAGTAGAGCTCTGATGCATGGGATAAGAAACCCCGAGAAAAGATCTGTTTAGATCTATGGGTTCCTGAGAGCAAGGCTCTATTAATGAAACCCTAAAAGGGTTTTGTTTCGATCAAAGATCTATGAAGAGCAAAGCTCTGTTAATGGGTAAAAACCCTAATTTATTAAAAATTTTAATTTTACCTAAATTTGGAAAGAGTTCTTACTCTTGAAAGTTCTTAACTGAAGAGCAAGGCTCTGAATAAAATTCTCAACAAGAAGATGATAATCATCTAAAGGACCAAAGGTCCTATTTATAGGCACTGAACTGCCTCTTCAACTTCTGAGTTGATCCAAGGGCTCAGATGTTGCCACCGCTGCACTCACGCGTGCGCCACGTGAGCGCAACGGTGGGGGGGGCATTTGTTTCCCCCAATCCGAACAAATCTCTGTTTTGAATTTCAAAATTCAAAAATTGAAGCAACGTTTCAGATTCTGCGCGCTGCACGCTGCTCGCCACGTGTCAAACGCAGATGCGCTGGCGCCAGGTGTGCTGCGCCCTAGGCAGCGCACCCCCAATCAGAGCAAAGCTCTGTTTCAAAATTCAAAATTTAAAAGTTGAAGCAACGCTTCAGATCCAGCGCTCTGCGCTGTGCGCCACGTGTCAAACACAGGTGCGCTAGCGCAGTTGCGCTGCGCTCTGCACTGCGCGCCACGTGTCAAAACACAGGTGCGCTAGCGCAGTTGCGCTGCGCTGCGTGCTACGTGTCATACACGGGTGCGCTAGCGCAGTTGCGCTCTGCGCTGCGCGCCACGTGTCGAACGTAGGTGCGCTGGCGCTGGAATTAAAAATTCCCCCACCGTCAGATCAAAAGATCTACTAATAATAAATTATTAATTAATCAGAACTAAAATTTTATTATGGAAAGATTTTTCAATTTTATTGAAACAAGAAGATTATCTTCTGTAAAACAGAAGCCTTAGGATCAAAGATCCAACGGCGGGAAATATTCCCAAATCAATCAGAGAAAGATCTCTCAAAACTGATTTAAAAAATCATTTGGCCCTATATAAAGGACCCTAGACTTCAAGTCTAAAATATACAGAAGACAGAAGAAAAGAGAGAGAGAAACCCCGTGCAAAAAAAGAGCAAGCTCTTAGGAAAAAACAAGATTTTTTCATCTTCAAGGTAAAAAAAAAGAACTATGTTCTTGAATAATAAAGATGAAACCATCTCGTAAAAAGAAGAACCATCTTCTAAAAAGATCAGAGATCTAAGAAAAAGACCAAGGTCTTTAATAAAAAAGAAAAGATCAAAAAGATCTAATCATAAAAAAACTAAAAGAAATATTTTACTTCATTCACAGATCTTTTGATCCATAAAGGCAGAGCCTTTTATAAAAACAAGAACTTTTGTTCTTGGATCTTGAGGGAAAAGCCTTCTTTGAAGAACATAAAATCGTTCTTTGATCTTAAAATTGATCAGATGCGCCTTGCACTCACGAATTGCGCCCTTGCGCTCATTGGACCGGCGCTCAGCGCCAAAACCTGCCACGTGTCAACCAGAGACATAATCTGTGCTTTGCGCTTCTAAAACAGAGCACTGCACTCATGGGCTTGCGCTCTACGCTGCGCGCCACGTGTCACTCACTGGTGTGCCAACAGACTAGCGCAACGCGCTCATAAACTAAAAGAGCAATGCGCTAACAATCTAGCGCTTAGCGCTAAGCGCGACACGTGTCCTCTTCGTGTGCGCTACCCAACAGAAGCGCAATGCGCTCTTTGACTGGCGCAAAGCGCCTGGCGCGCTACGTGGCGCACTGTCAGAACACAATTTGTTCTGATCAAGACAAAATATGTCAGAATTTAATGCTTAGCATTATTAAAAGGGTCGAGCCCAAATAAAGGCTTAACAGCCAGAACAAAAAAAAAATGTTAAACATTTTTAATTGGACATAGCCCAATTCTGGCCATAAGTCCTCAACTTATATTGAACTGAGCCCATCTTCTCTTTCAACCGATTCACATCGGTTCTAGGGTACATCTCTTTACTCCTCTGATATCTGTCGTTGTAATCCTTCAACGTCGTCAGAGAGGTGACGGGTCCCGACAACCATACATTACTACGGACTGTGGGGTCCTTAAACCCATGGACTATGGTGCCCTTAACCTTGACCGTGATGTCTTAAAACTAACAACGGACTGTGAGGTCCTTAAACTCACAGACTATGATGTCCTTAACCTCGACCGTAATGTCTTTAAACTGACATTGGACTGTGGGGTCCTTAAACCCATGGACTATGATATCCTTAACCTTGACCGCGATGTCTTTAAACTAACATTGGACTATGGGGTCCTTAAATCCACGGACTATGATGTCCTTAACCTCGACCGTGATGTCTTTAAACTAACAATGGACCGAGATGTCCTTAAACTACCAATGGACCGTAATGTCCTTAAACTAATCGACCACAATGTCACTAAACTAAACAATAGAGCCCAATTGCTCTCTTGTTGGATCTAAACGATCCCGTTAAGTTGATCTTAGTCTAAAATGAGATTAACGTATCCTTAACAAACGTTTAAGTTGATCTTAGCCCCAAAAGAGGCTATCGTATCCTTAAACCCAAACCCCCCAAACCCAAATCTAAGAAAGATACGGATTTGGACTAGTCCACGACCTACGGGCGACAACATAACTTAGTCTCCGTATACAATCCACGGGCAACCAAACACAAAACAAACACCCACGACACAAAGTGACCATCTGGAGAAGGAGAAAGTTGTTACCCGCGATGCGGTGGCGTAATTAACTGCAGGGGGTTGCACCCGCAGGGAAGAGCGCCCCCACAATCAAAAACCCCTCAAACGAGGGGGAATCTGACGAAGTCTGCTACATCGGCCATATCCGTTTAAACCTTCGATACATGGTGCCATAAATCAACTTGGCATCTTCGGAGAGGTGGACGGATAGCACCAATTAGCTTCTGCCCTGAACTTCAGGCAAGACAGACCTGCGCGGTCGCGTCTCTGTGATTCGGAGGGGAACATCCCCCTCTTTTGCGAGGGGTTTCTGATTGTGGAGACGCTCTTCCCTGCAGGCTTAAGCCCCTGCAGTTAATTACGTTACCGCATCGTGATAACCACTTTCTCCTGCTCCAGAAGTTCACTTCGTGTCGTGTGTGTTTTTTATTTGTTTAGGTTTCCCATGGATTGTATACGGAGACTAATTTATGTTATCGCCCGTAGGGCGTGGATTAGTCCAAATCCATATATTATTAGATTTGGGTTTGGTTTGATTTAAGGATCGTTGATCCGTTTTGAGATCAAGATCGACTTAAATGTATACGAGCAGTTGGGGGCTCGGTTGGTTTTTTGTTAAGGATATGTTAGTCCAATTTGAGACTAAGATCTATTTAGCAGGGTGTTGGGATCATTTTTGTTTCATATCTAACAAGAGAGCACTTGGGCTCTGTTGTTTTAGTTTAATGATATTTCAGTCCATTATCACGATTTTAGAGACGAAGTTGTAGTTTGAGGACATTTCGGTCTGTAGATCACCATTCTTGAAGTGAGGTTTTAGTTTAAGGACATTATGGTCCGTTGTCGCCATTTTGGAGGCAACTTTTAGTTTAAGGACGTTTCGGTTTGTAGATCAACATTTTTGAGGTGAGGTTTTAGTTTAAGGACGTTACGGTCCGTTGTTAGTTTAGGGACATCTCGGTCCATTATCACCATTTTGGAGGCAACGTTTAGTTTGAGGACGTTTTGGTCTATTATAGTTTATGGACGTTTTTGTTTGTAGATCATCTTGCGCTCACGTGTATTTGTTACGTGACAGGATGAGAAACGATGATATGGGATGCATCCAATTTAGGATGTGGTTTGATCTGGGATGTGCACGTCAGTTTGGGAAGTGCACCAAAAAGCAGTTGGCTGGCGGGACCCGCCACCTCTCTGAAGACGTTGAGGAATTACAACGACATGTATCAGACGTGTAGAGAGATGTACCCTTGAACCAATTCTCATGTTTGAGGGAAAATGGATTAATGGTAAACCCGGGAATCATTAATCGTATTTTGAGACTAAGATTTCTTCAGAGGAATGTGGGACGAATATCGTTTTTGGATATCATCAGTTCGAAGATCGGTAACCGTATTTGGGACTAAGATCAGTTTGGGGAGTAGTGAACCCATGGGCTCGGTTGATCTGGGTTAGGGACCTGGCCAACTTGGGCTTGGTCCACTCAGTTTTCTTTTTATTTGAAAAGGAGTGCTAAGCACTTGTTTGGGCTCAGTCCCTTTTTTTGGTGCAAAAAGTGCTGAGCACTTATATAAGTTCTAACGCTCACACATAACCATATAGGGTTTTCAGTCATGGGGATTTGCCCAATAAGTGTTAAACACTTTACCCTTTTTTGTCTCTTTATGGAGTGCTGAGATCTCTTTATGGCGCCCACGTGCGAAGCACGTGAAGTGCTAGGCGCCGCCTGGTGATTGTTAAGCAGTTTTATATTTTGTGGCGCCCACGTGAGGGACACGTGAGGCACTAGGCGCTAGGCGCCGCACACTGAGTGCTAAGCACTCCTTTATTATGTAGCGCCCACGTGAGAGGCACGTGGGGCGATGAGCGTCCAACACTAAGTGATAAGCACTCATTTATTTTATAGCGCCCACGTGAGAGGCATGTGGGGCGCTGGGTGCTGAGCGCCAAACATTGAGTGCTAAGCACTCCTTATTTAGTGAGGCGTCCATGTGAGGGGCACGTGAGGCGCTGGTTTCTCTTTGTATGTTTTGTTCTGAGGAGTTCAATTTCTTTGTTCTTTTCTGAATCTTTGATCTCTAAAAGCAAGTTCTTCCCGATAAGAATTAAATTCTCAAATTGTTGGAGACTTGTCTTGTGGATCCCAGATCCAGAGAAAGAACTAAGTTCTTCTTTTTTAAATAGGTTAAACCCTTCAATAGGTAAACGAGATGCTTTGATCTCTCTTCTATTTTTTATTTACCTAGAGCTTTTTTTTATTGAAAAGGGAGATCTTCTTCTTTCTTCTTTTTTGAATTTTTTTGCTTTGTTTTTTCAAAGCTTATGGGGGGTTCCTCTTTTTTTTAGACTTGAAGTCTTGGGTCCTTTATATAGTAAAGGAAAGTCTGTTGATTAGTTGCAGAAATCTCTCATTAAGAGATCCTAATTGATTTGTGGATTTTTACCCCCCATTGGATCTTTGATCCAAGGGTTTCTGTTTTACAGAATATATTTTTCTTGTTTTTTTAACAAGATTAGGGACATATTTACCCATACATAATTTATTCTATAGATTGGTGATTATTTAATCACCATTTAATTTTTAATCCAACGGTACTCTGTTTTACAGAGGAAAATCTTTCTTGTTTAGAAAGATTTGAGGAATATTTCCTCTCAACAGAATTTAATTCTGCATCCTGATGATTTATCATCTCCGTTGGATCTTTGATCCAACGGCTCTGTTTAACAGAGAGTAGAATTGAATTCTACTAGGTGCCGGCGCTCACATGCTATGAACGTGGGCGCTTATTAAGGTTTTAATTATTTCTTGTGCTTTGTACATTGGCGCCCACGTGAGGAGCACGTGCGGTGCCAATAAGAGTTTTTAACTCTGGCGCTGACGCCCTCGTGGAAGGCACGTGAGGCGCTGCATCTTGAGTTTTGTGTGCTTTGCACACGGGCACTACTCATATAAGAGTTTTTAACTCTGGCGCTGGCGCTCTCGTGGAAGGCACGTGAGGCGCTGCCTCTTGAGTCCTGTGTGCTTTGCACCCGGGCGCTGCTCATATAAGAGTTTTTAACTCTGGCGCTGGCGCCCTCGTGGAAGGCATGTGAGGTGCTGTGTCACGCCCTGCTTCCCGGTGTACGGGGAAGGGAACGCGACTAGGCCGCTACGTATTTACTCAGAAGTAAATATGCTAAGCGTATCTAAGCAATATAAAATAAAATGTACACAAGAGACAAGATGTAAATAAATGTAAACTTTATTTATTAAAAATTCTTTTTACCATACAACTGAAAAGAAAATACATCGAATGAAAGCAATGCCTAAACAATGGCATAACAGAAATGTAAATAAAATGTAACGTACAAGTGAATCTAAAACTCCGGGTCTTCAGTAAACTGATCCAAGTCTTCGCTGCTGGGTTCGATCTCCAGTGAGTCCGAATCACCTGACGACATTCCGAAGAAGAAGAAAGAGAATGTTGTCAGCGAACAAATCGCTCGGTAAGCCCCGTAGATAGATAATAATAGAATAGACAGAATAGAGTATAGCTGTTTTTTGTTGTATTTAGTATTAATGTAACACCCGATCCCAATGCTACTATTTTCAGTACTGTTTGAGTATAATGTGATACTCATTTCTTTTAGCTTGCTTGTTTGTTGCTTACAGTAAAATTTTACCCGGTAAAGTCATTTCTGCATATAACAAATTTTGGCATCTAAAATAAAATTAAAAATAGTCATCTTGGCCTACTTGACACCCCTAACCCCGTGGTGGCGTCCGTGCATCGTGTGCTCGTCCCGTTCAGTGAAACAGGCGAGTTTGGATGGCTACGTGCGCG
The DNA here is from genome assembly GCA_030015575.1 of Agapanthus africanus. NCBI lineage: Eukaryota > Viridiplantae > Streptophyta > Magnoliopsida > Asparagales > Amaryllidaceae > Agapanthus > Agapanthus africanus. The sequence continues at coordinate 309,115,217 of CM057339.1, forward strand.
TACGTGCGTCCATTTTGGGGGTATGCTTTTTAATCATAAGACACTTAATTTTAAAGTTTGGAACCCGCTTAAAATCCTATTATTTAAATTTCAAATTTTTGGACCCAATCCGGGCGCGATTTGGAAATGCTTTATTTAGCGCCAAAATCCCAAATTTTAATATTTTAAAACCTTTGAATCTTTCCCTAACTTATATTATATTTTACTGTTTCCTATATCTCTAAATCTTAATTTAATTTTTTTCCTGTCATCTAATAATCTCGCTCAGCCAATCAACCCCTCTCATTCACTTTCCCGTGGGCCCCTCACCCTTCTCCCTCTATTTCTCTCCCTCACCGTCTCTCTCTCTTTCTCTCTCCATCCCGTATCTCTCTCTCTCCCCCTCAAATCTCTCTCTCTCTCTCTCTCTCTTATATATATTTTTCTCCCTTCCTTCTCATTTCTTTTAAGCGAGAACCCACCGTCGCTATGAGCCCTAGACGCCGCCGTCTCCTTCCTCGCTGCCGCAAACCCAACGCCGACGACACCAGCACCCTCGCTTCATCTTCCTCGTCTCAACCACAGCCCCTCTTCCTCTTTTTCCCGCGTTCCCAGCCACCTGCAACTTCGCCGTGGCCACCAGCGACCCCCTGTACGCGACTGCGCCGCCCTTGGTTGTCGCCGGCAATCACCAGACCACCTTGAACGCCTCTGTAAGTTCTCTCCCTGTCCTCCTGTTTCCTTTTCCCCTTCTTTCCCCTCTCTGTAGAAATTTTCTTGGGTCGATGGATCTCACCACGGTTACTGTAGGCTACCGCCGGAGCCGTCGACCTCGTCGTCATTCTCACGTCTCCCCTCTGGATAAGCCACAAGAACAGAACCGTTGTAAGCCTTCGCTCTTTCCTTGTTTCTCTTCTTTTCTTGATTTCAAGTCTTGACCGTGCACTGTTCACATTCTCGCCGGATTCCTACCGTGCCGACGACGTGATCCGACGTTCCAGCAAGGTACCCCGACCCGCGTGGTTCCATTGTTCGTTGTTTGGGTTCAATCCGTGAACCGTGCGCCCGTCGCGAGTTTCCCCGCCGACGTTACGTTCCGTTTTTCCCGGTTCGCGACCCGTCGAGGCAAGTACCCCTTGCTACATACTATACAATATTTACATATATATTATGACACCCTAAACCTGTAAATTTAACTTTGTACGATCATTTCTCATTTTTCGTGTACAATATTGCATTATATCATTTTACCGTTAAACTTGGAACCTACAATTGCAAATTGAACCTAATAACCATATTTACCTGTTGAATCACATTTTTAATGTTAACATAGCTTATGGCGTTTGTCTTTATAGTTTTGTTCTATACGGAAACTCGTGTTCATTTTAACCTGTAATAGCTGTACTGAACCGTTATACAAATCATTGCACCTCTAAGGGTTCTTAAACCCGTTAACATGACTAAACGGCTATACCTGTCTTACTGCACTCTTGTAATCCTCTGTGTAACAAATTTGATAACTTATTATTGAATGAAACTGCCTATTACTTAAATCATTGCTTATCTCATGTTGTTGATACCCATGCTAGATTATATAACTGATTGTGAGCACACCCACGATATTGTTTACATCTTGACCTGACTTGCTACATATATGTATAATGATATACCTGACATGGTACCGTATACTGTTGACTTGACCTGATATACCATGACCTGACCCGTTGCCTGATCTTGTGTCTAATGCCAACAAACCTGACATGTAGTCCTCATGGACCGTTCCTGTTGTCTATCCAGACAAACCTTCTTTTACCTGATCCTGTGTTGGCATTAGTTCTTGATTACTGAATACCTGACTTGACATACATAACTTGGGGGTATGGGGAAATCAAAGATGAAACCTGACTTGTAACTCAACAGTTCGATACCTGTTCTGATCAGTCTTACGGGCTAGGCCAGCCCCGGAGTGATGATGCTGACATCACTCGCCCATCCTGCTACCTGTTACTGCCTAGCGGCACGTCTCGGATTCAGCCCGAGAGTCTTGACCGTGGTCCCGGGCATGTACGGGATACTATTGAGTTACATCGATGATTCATCAATTTGGTTTCAAAGACTTTAGAATAGAAAACCTAATAGAACAGTCTAGTTTACCCACTGCACACTACCCTGTACTGATCTGATTCATATTATTGTTATTCTTGCTGTATTCATGTTTATATTGCATTGCCTGTTACCCTGTTATTATTATATTACTTGATGACATGACGCGCTGACGTCTGGGTTTTGCATGGCCCAGATTCTGTACCGCTGTTGCAGTCCGAGCAGGAGTACTTCAGCCAGCAGGCTGAGCTGTGAGGTGTCAGTAGTAGTTAGTTTTATTTCCTGCATTTATTTCCAAATGTGAGCCCGCATTATGGGACATACATTTCAGTTATTTGTATTGGATCATTTGCTTCCGCATTTCATTATTCTTGACTCATGTTATATTGGATTATGGACATGTTTAAATAGTTTTATTTTGTTTCTTGATATCTCTACAGCCGTAATGTGACTGTGGATGGATGCTTTCTACCCACAGGTAGCATGGTTGGCTATGTCACGTGCCCATTTTATCGTACTCTGGGAAGCGGGGCGTGACATGGTTTTTTCGGTATCAGTGATATAGGTTAGTTGGGTTGATTCTTTTGTAGTTGGTATTGTACCCAATACACGAATCAGAATACCCGTGTTTAGGAAACATGTCCTGCCACCTTACCGTTTACCATTCTTGAATCACATTCTTCCTGATTATATCTTTTACGATATGCAAACTTCCTTTGCATATCGACTCGAAACCCGATTCCTTGTCATCTCTAGGACTTAGGCGACTAGGGTGGAGTTATATAATTGTGGCTATGATACCGCGGCATAGTTATAATGCGGCACTCTATTTAAGTATCTTGGAGTTCTAGCCTTGATCTATATATTGAATCTATCATCATGCTAATGTTGGGTGTTTTGATTTCAGGAATATGGCAGATAAGAATTTGAAGACGTACCAGAGGCGTGTGGACGAAGCCGCCATGCTTGGAGTGATAAGAGGAATGCTAGAGAATCAAAAGAGGCAGACCGACCTGATCCAGCAGCAAGCAGACTCGTTTCAGGAAGGTTTGCAGATCGTTCAGCAGTCTGTAAACAAGGTTGAAGCTAAACCAGTTGATCGAGTAGGGACCGTAGCAGATTTCAGGCGTTTGGGTCCGTCTACATTCACTGGTTTGGAAGGGCCGTTGCCAGCAGAGCAGTGGCTAGTTGACACAGAGAATTTGCTTATTGCGGCACAGATTCCAGATGACAAAAGAGTTGATGTGGTACGCATTCAGTTAGTGGACTAGGCCCGAGAATGGTGGCTTGTGGAGGAGACCTGCTTGCCCAAGCCGATAATGTGGGCGGATTTTTCTAAGAGTTTCCTGGAGAAGTTCTTCCCGCGGACTGCACGGGAGGAAATGGAAGAGAAGTTTATTGGGCTAAGGCAGAATGGAGTACCCATGGATGTGCATGCAGCAGAATGGACGAGACTCAGCAGATTCGCTGGACCTTTAGTCGCTAACGATGCAGACAGAGCACGGAGATTCATGCGCAGCTTGGATGTGGACATCCAGAGGCAGATTGTCTCCCTGGGTTTGACCACTTTCTCATAGGTGCTTACGGCAGCTCGGGAACAGCAGAGTTTATCTGGGATGGAAGGGAGTTTGCAGCAGACAACAGTTGCGGCAAGGAAGCCCGTATTTGTACCTAACCGAGCTTATGATCGCAAGGGTATTCCAGTGGACCGTCGTGGTGTAACACCCATGAAGAAGCCTATGATCGTTGATCGAAGGAAGAGCGTAATTTGTGACTACTGCCGTTTACCTGGGCACGTGCAGAAGGATTGTCGAAGAAGGCTGGGACTTTGTTTGGTTTGTGGAGCGGCTGATCACGCAGTTGGTGCCTGTCCGTCGAAGCATCATACGAGGGATGATATTCAGAAGCCTCCACAGAAACCGTTCCAAGGACAGAAACAGCTGACTCAAGGACCTAATCAGGCTCGAGCTTATACCTTGACAGCAGAGGAAATTAAGGCGTCAGGAGAAGTCGTTTCAGGTATTCTACTCGTTAATGGTTTTCCCGCATTGGCATTATTTGATTCTGGTGCATCCCATTGTTTTATGTCATCCAAGTTTATAACTACACACTCGATTGCCTGCACGACCCTGTCTAGTTTCTGGGACATACACATTGGGAATGGGAAGATCATATCTAGTAGGGAATGTAAAGATTGTACAGTTGTTGTGTGCGGACGAGAGCTTTTTGCAGATTTCTTGGTGATTGATACGGGAAGCTATGAAGTTGTCTTGGGAATGGATTTTCTTGGCACTTTCCACGCTCACATTGATTGTAGGGCAAAGAAAGTAATTTTCCAGATTCCCGGACATCCCGAGTTTACCTTCACTGGAGGAAGCAGTTCTGTCGGGCCAGTCGAGTTTAGGGCTAGGCCGACAAACAATATTCTTGCAGCAATGGAAGTTGATGAAAGTGAAGAGCCGGCTGTTGTTCGTGATTTTATGGACGTATTTGAAGATATATCGGGTTTACCGCCAAAGCGAGACGTGGAGTTCGCAATTGATCTTATTCCTGGTGCAGCGCCGGTATCCAAAGCATATTATCCAATGGCACCAGTAGAGTTGGAAGAAGTTAAGAAGCAGGTTGCTGAATTGCTTGAGAAGGGTTGGATTCGAAGCAGTAACTCGCCTTGGGGAGCTCCAGTTCTTCTAGTAAAGAAGAAGGATGGCACAAGAAGAATGTGCATCGACTATCGAGAATTAAACCGAGTGACTATTAAGAACAAGTACCCGATCCCTCGCATTAGAGAATTTTTTGAGCAGCTTAGTGGCGCGAGGGTATTCTCGAAGCTGGATTTGCGATCCGGATATCATCAGGTCCGAGTGAAAACAGAAGATATTTGCAAGATGGCGTTCCGAACTCGGTATGGACATTACGAGTACTTAGTGATGCCCTTCGGAGTAACGAATGCGCCGGCAGTATTCATGGGCTTGATGAACCGAATCTTTTCACCGTTCTTGGACCAGTTTATTGTGGTATTCATTGACGATATTCTGGTTTACTCGAAGAGTTTTGAGGAGCATGCTGAGCATTTGAAGATCGCACTGCAGACGTTGAGACAGAAGAGGCTTTATGCGAAGATGAGTAAGTGCGAGTTTTGGCTGGAGGAAGTAAAGTTTTTGGGGCATGTTGTGTCTGGCGATGGCATTGCCGTCGATCCAGAGAAGATTGCAGCAGTTCGAGATTGGCCTATTCCAAAGAGTGTTGCTGAGATAAGAAGTTTTCTTGGATTAGCCGGATACTACAGAAGATTTGTGGAGAACTTTGCTCGTCTGGCAGAGCCGTTAACCAAGCTTATGCGCAAGGAGGTACCTTTTGTATGGACGGATAAGTGTGCGTTAGCTTTCGAGACGTTGAAGCAGAAGCTGATAACCGCCCCTATTCTGACCGTACCAGACAATTCCAGAGGATTGGTGATTCATAGCGACGCATCTGGGAAAGGATTGGGATGTGTTTTGATGCAGCACGGTAAGGTTGTAGCGTACGCATCGAGACAATTGAAGACCCATGAGAAGAATTATCCAACTCATGACTTGGAGCTTGCGGCTGTGATTTTCGCTTTGAAGATTTGGAGACACTGCCTTTTGGGCGAAAGAGTCGAAGTTTTTACAGATCATAAGAGCTTGAAGTATGTGTTCACACAGAAGGAGCTGAATATGAGGCAGCGTAGATGGTTGGAGCTGATGGCTGACTACGATCTTGATCTTAAGTACCATCCGGGGAAGGTTAACGTCGTGCCGGATGCACTTAGTCGGTTACCAGCAATTCTGGTGTTAACTACGCAGAAGGAGATCGTTGCAGACTTTCGAAGATTTGACTTGGAGGTTGTGATACCACATTATACGGGACAGTTGTTGCAGCTGCAAGTACATTCGTCATTGATCGAGAATATTAAAGTAGCTCAATCGCAGGATCCTAGACTGCAAAAGTTTCGAGAGCAGGTTGAAGCCGGACTATGAACAGATTTATTGATCCACGAAGATGGTTCGCTGAGGTATGGTAGCCGTTTGTGTGTGCCAAAGGGAGATGTTCGTGAAGAGCTTATGAAGGAGGCACACAGTTCAGCTTATTCTGTACATCCAAGAGGCACAAAGATGTACCGAGATATTCGACAACATTTCTGGTGGGAAGGCATGAAACGGGAGATTGCTCGCTTTGTGGCAAAGTGCTTGGTGTGTCAGCAAGTTAAGGCTGAACATCGAAGGGTTGCTGGTTTATTGCAACCACTTCCGAATCCTCAGTGGAAGTGGGAACACATAACCATGGATTTCATGACGGCTTTACCGCGGGGTCCAAAAGGCAACAATGTTGTATGGGTGATTGTTGATCGGTTGACCAAGGCAGCTCACTTTATTCCTTTTCGGGTTGGTCAATCAACAGAGACCTTGGCGGAGCGGTACATGCAGGAGATTGTAAGATTGCATGGAGTACCGGTGAGCATCGTGTCCGATCGTGACACTCGGTTCTTATCACACTTTTGGCGGAATTTACAGGAAAGTTTGGGGACTCGATTAAAGTTTAGCACAGCTTATCATCCTCAAACTGATGGTCAGTCGGAGAGAACAATCCAAACTCTTGAAGATATGTTGAGGGCGTGCATGTTGGACTTCAAGGGTTCTTGGGAGGATCATCTACATTTGGTAGAGTTTTCTTACAACAACAGTTTTCAGGCAACCATCCAGATGGCTCCGTTTGAAGCTTTGTATGGTCGTAAGTGTCGTTCACCTGTTTGTTGGGATGATGTCGGTGAACGAAGATTGTTGGGACCAGATTTGGTTGTGCAGACAGTTGAGAAGGTTAACACTATCAGAAATCATATGAGGGCAGCTCAAGACCGACAGAAGAGTTGGGCAGACACGTCAAGAAGACCTCTAGAGTTCGCCGTGGGTGATTTGGTATTCTTGAAGATATCACCGACTAGAGGGGTGATTCGTTTTGGGAGTCGAGGAAAGCTTAGTTCTCGATTCGTTGGACCCTTTGAGATCTTGGAGCGTGTTGGTGAGGTAGCGTACCGTTTGGCGTTACCGTAGTCCTTGACAAATGTGCGCGATGTGTTTCACGTATCTCAACTCCGTAAGTATGTTCGAGATGAAACACACGTTTTTGATCATTCGGAGTTAACAGTACGAGAAGACTTGACTTTTGAGGAGCGACCGGTTGAAATTGTGGATCGAAGGGAAAAGGTTCTTAAGAACAAGATTATCCCCCTTGTGCTTGTTTCTTGGGGTAATTGCTCGCATGGAGAGTCCACTTGGGAACGAGAAGATGAAATTCGGCAGAAGTTTCCTCACCTTTTCTTGTAGTTATCTATCTTTGTATTCTTGGAATATCGAGGACGAAATTCTTTTGTAGTTGGGTATAATGTAACACCCGAGCCCAATGCTACTATTTTCAGTACTGTTTGAGCATAATGTGATACTCATTTCATTTAGCTTGCTTGTCTGTTACTTACTGTAAAATTTACCGGTAAAGTCATTTCTGCATATAACAAATTTTGGCATCTAAAATAAAATTAAAAATAGTCATCTTGGCCTACTTGACACCCCTAACCCCGTGGTGGCATCCGTGCATCGTGTGCTCGTCCCGTTAAGTGAAACGGGCGAGTTTGGATGGCTACGTGCGCGTACGTGCGTCCGTTTTGGGGGTATGCTTTTTAATCATAAGACACTTAATTTTAAAGTTTGGAACCCGCTTAAAATCCTATTATTTAAATTTCAAATTTTTGGACCCAACCCGGGCGCGATTTGGAAATGCTTTATTTAGCGCCAAAATCCCAAATTTTAATATTTTAAAACCTTTGAATCTTTCCCTAACTTATATTATATTTTGCTGTTTCCTATATCTCTAAATCTTAATTTAAATTTTTTCCTGTCACCTAATAATCTCGCTCAGCCAATCAACCCCTCTCATTGACTTTCCCGTGGGCCCCTCACCCTTCTCCCACTATCTCTCTCTCTCACCGTCTCTCTCTCTTTCTCTCTCCATCCCGTATCTCTCTCTCTCCCCCTCATATCTCTCTCTTTCCCTCAAATCTCTCTCTCTCTTATATATATTTTTCTCCCTTCCTTCTCATTTCTTTTACGCGAGAACCCACCGTCGCTACGAGCCCTAGACGCCGCCGTCTCCTTCCTCGCCGCCGCAAACCCAACGCCGACGACACCAGCACCCTCGCCTCATCTTCCTCGTCTCAACCACAGCCCCTCTTCCTCCTTTTCCCGCGTTCCCTCCACCTGCAACTTTGCCGCGGCCACCAGCGACCCCCTGTACGCGGCTGCGCCGCCCCTGGTTGTCGCCGGCGATCGCCAGACCACCTTGAACGCCTCTGTAAGTTCTCTCCCTGTCCTCCTCTTTCCTTTTCCCCTTCTTTCCCCTCTCTGTAGAAATTTTCTTGGGTCGATGGATCTCACCGTAGTTACTGTAGGCCACCGCCGGAGCCGTCGACCTCGTCGTCGTTCTCACGTCTCCCCTCTGGATAAGCCACAAGAACAGAACCGTTGTAAGCCTTCGCTCCTTCCTTGTTTCTCTTCTTTTCTTGATTTCAAGTCTTGACCGTGTACTGTTCACATTCTTGCTGGATTCCGACCGTGCCGACGACGTGATCCGACGTTCCAGTAAGGTACCCCGACCCGCGTGGTTCCATTGTTCGTTGTTTGGGTTCAATCCGTGAACCGTGCGCCCATCGCGAGTTTCGCCGCCGACGTTACATTCCGTTTTTCCTGGTTCACGACCCGTCGAGGCAAGTACCCCTTGCTACATGCTATACAATATTTACATATATATTATGACACCCTAAACCTGTAAATTTAACTTGGTACGATCATTTCTCATTTTTCGTGTACAATATTGCATTATATCATTTTACCGTTCAACTTGGAACCTACAGTTGCAAATTGAACCTAATAACCATATTTACCTGTTGAATCACATTTTTAATGTTAACATAGCTTATGGCGTTTGTCTTTATAGTTTTGTTCCATACGGAAACTCGTGTGCATTTTAACCTTTAATAGCTGTACTGAACCGTTATACAAATCATTGCACCTCTAAGGGTTCTTAAACCTGTTAACATGACTAAACGGCTATACCTGTCTTACTGCACTCTTGTAATCCTCTGTGTAACAAATTTGATAACTGTATTATTGAATGAAACTGCCTATTACTTAAATCATTGCTTATCTCGTGTTGTTGATACCCATGCTATATTATATAACTGATTGTGAGCACACCCACGATATTTTTTACATCTTGACCTGACTTGCCACATATATGTATAATGATATACCTGACATGGTACCGTATACTGTTGACTTGACCTGGTGTACCATGACCTGACCCGTTACCTGATCTTGTGTCTAATGCCAACAAACCTGACGTGTAGTCCTCATGGACCGTTCCTGTTGTCTATCCAGACAAACCTGCTTTTACCTGATCCTGTGTTGGCATCAGTTCTTGATTACTGAATACCTGACTTGACATACATAACTTGGGGGTATGGGGAAATCAAAGGTGAAACCTGACTTGTAACTCAACAGTTCGATACCTGTTCTGATCAGTCTTACGGGCTAGGCCAGCCCCGGAGTGATGATGCTGACATCACTCGCCCATCCTGCTACCTGTTACTGCCTAGCGGTACGTCTCGGATTCAGCCCGAGAGTCTTGACCGTGGTCCCAGGCATGCACGGGATACTATTGAGTTACATCGATGATTCATCAATTTGGTTTCAATGACTTTAGAATAGAAAACCTGATAGAACAGTCTAGTTTACCCACTGCACACTACCCTGTACTAATCTGATTCATATTATTTTTATTCTTGATGTATTCATGTTTATATTGCATTGCCTGTTACCCTGTTATTATTATATTACTTGATGACATGACGCGCTGACGTCTGGGTTTTGCATGGCCCAGATTCTGTACCGCTGTTGCAGTCCGAGCAGGAGTACTTCAGCCAGCAGGCTGAGCTGTGAGGTATCAGTAGTAGTTAGTTTTATTTCGTGCATTTATTTCCAAATGTGAGACCGCATTATGGGACATACATTTCAGTTATTTGTATTGGATCATTTGCTTCCGCATTTCATTATTCTTGACTCATGTTATATTGGATTATGGACATGTTTAGATAGTTTTATTTTGTTTCTTGATATCTCTACAGCCGTAATGTGACTGTGGATGGATGCTTCCTACCCACAGGTAGCATGGTTGGCTATGTCACGTGCCCATTTTAGCGTACTCTGGGAAGCGGGGCGTGACAATTAACGCTGTTGTTTGTAGCTTGGTACAGAAGAGGCCAGTGTATACGAGAGGAGTCTCACTATACCAGAGACTACGGTATACGGAGTACAAGGAACCGTTCAGCCACGGTACAATAACAATGGAGATTCAGGTTAGATGTCTTATGGTTGCAGTCTCGAGCCATTTCTAACACCTTCCGTACCAATCTACCCCTTATAAAACCCCGCGATGTCTTGATTTGTATTGATTGTATTGTATTGTCTTGTATTGTAAATTGTATAGATGGATGACTTTCTGAAACCATGATATCAGCAACGGAACGGATATAATGGATGAACATGTAAATGGAGTATATCCATGGTTCGGTTCAGTCAATACAGATTGATATAGATTGAATAGCTGGATTCATTTTGAATCTTGTTGTATTGTAGTTTGTACTTGAATCACATTCAAGTCAGGTTGATTAGATTGAGACTCAGTCTTAGTCAGACAATTAGAAAAGAATTTGAAGTCCTGAATTATGTTTTGGTGATATCGATAACTGCTGAACATGGGCGGCAGTATTTGTGTCTTTCTCAAAGACAATTACCGTGTTGATAACACCGTTTGTTAAGCTGTCTACCTTAAATAGGAAAGCACCCTTATCTCCGGCTCCCTGAGGCTCAAGAGACCGGTCCCTCTTAAACCTATATTTACTAGGGTCCTTATTGTAATTTAGTATAGCTTGAGGGTTTTATGTAAAAATAATTTTGGTATAATTTTCAAAATACTCCTCAAGTATTTAATTATCGTTTTTATGGTTTTCATTGATGTATATTTTATAAATTTGACATTTTTAGTGAATAAAACCTGATATCATAATATATAGTATTTATTTGTAATATAAATGTTGTTTTGAATTATCATGGTAGTTTCATGTAATATTTGACTTCTTTTCTTGAGTTTTGGAAACATGGAATATTATATATATATATATATAATAAGTATTTTGATAATAATTATATATATATATATTTAATAAAAATAATTTTATTTATTTTCTTGTAAAAATCTCATTTTCTACAAAAAAGTGTATAAAATTCCATCGAGACCGAATGCTCCTTGCGAAGGTCTGCATCTCGCTCTATTAAGCCTGAGGATGTGCGATAATCCTCACCATCCCGAACGGGGTTCCCCAAAATGCGTTGTAGAGGCGCAATTGCATGGGAATGTTTTAATACATCTTTTAAAGAAAACGGTTTTATAAGTTAAAGGGATTTATTTGCAAAGTCGTATTTCCCGTATTCTATTATCCCAAGATTCATCTTGCTATGATAGGGATGTGTGTTGTGATGAGGTAGGTCCTTACCTCGTGAGTTTTCTAAAGATAACACTGTTAAAAGGTATAAACATGTCGATATGAAACATAAAGGTATTTTATTGTAAAATTGAAATACAACTTGCTATGGTTATCATTTTGATGTCAAACTTGTTCTATTGTCTTTATTAATGATTACTAAACAATATATCAAAAGTTGTAGGTTTGTTATTAAGAAAATGTTGTATTTTTAAAAGAATAGAGAATCGGAAGCCAGATAACTCCGCTTCCGACACGTTTTAAGAAGGAAGAGTTTAGGAATAGCAAAAGAGAGATAAGGGGGACTTACTGGCTTTGATGAGAGGGAAGAGGTAGGAGCAGGTCTAGGATTTGTCGGTGCTTCATTTCTTTGCCGGAAACTCTTTGTATCGTCGCCGGAACTTCGTCAGAGTTTCGCCCTTTGTTAACTCCACTTGTACACTATGAGAACTTGGAAATTTCTTGAGAGTTTTGGCAAGGATTTGTGAGTGAGGAGGGGTGTGAAATGAAGTGGTATTTATAGGAAACATTAGGGTTTAGGGTAGTGAATGGGTGTATTAAAATTTGTAATAAAATAGGATTAAATATGAATTTTATTGCTCTCTGGAATAATTTAAAGTAAACACGCAGTGTGGGGTTAGTGGGGTAGGCCAAAAGTTGCAGGGGGTAAAAAATGGGGGCATTTGGTACGGGGGAGACCGACGGCTCCGGGCCTTTTGGCATTCTCGCCGGTTTTGTACCGTCGGAGGTGTTGGGGTTTGGTGCCACGTGTTGTGTCATTTGGTATACTCTCGTGCACGTGTTTGTTTAATCAGTAACTCTTCAGTTTACGTGTAGTGTACGTGTAAACTCTTGGGTTTCTAACAGATTAAAAGAATTTAAAATAAAAAGAATATGTGGCTGATGGGATTTGAACTCTGGTGCTTTGGTTCAGCAGTGCAAGGCTTTACCAATGAGCTACAAGTGCTTTCTTGTTGTTCAAAAGTAAAACAAATTCTTATAGCATTCACAGGAATTGTAAATACCCCAAATTGTACATCAACTTTAAATGAATTTTATGTGCACAGAATTTGGAGTTGTTACAGTATACCCTCCTTACAAAAATTTCGTCCTCGAAATTTACAATTTATTTTAAGGACTAGTTTACAAATAAGTGAAGATATCTTGCACGCATCCCATCTTCCCTTTCTCATGTCGATTCTCCTGGAGTGTCTTTCCTCCACATCACTCGAACCAAGTTGACTTCCTTGTTCCGAAGTGACTTCACTTTTCTATCCAGGATCTCAACAGGTTGCTGCTCACAAGATAAGTCTGGCTGTACAGTGAGCTCAGAATGATCGAGAATATGGCTGGGGTCTCTCACATACCTTCTGAGTTGGGATATGTGGAATACGTTGTGTGCTCCTTCCAATGATGGTGGAAGTGCCAAGTGATAAGCCACTTCACCGACTCGTTCGAGTATGTCGAACGGTCCAATGTACCTTAGACTAAGCTTACCCCTTCTTCCAAAACGAATCACTCCACGGTTTGGAGATATCTTCAGGAATACATGATCTCCCGGCTGGAACTCCAAGTGACGGCGCTTTGCATCAGCCCAGTGCTTCTGTTGATCTTGGGCTATGCGCATTCTTTCTCTGATAGTGCGGACCACATCTGCAGTTGCCACTATCATTTCAGGTCTAAGGAGTTCTTTATCTCCAATGTCTTCCCAACTTAATGGAGATTGACACTTCCTTCCATAAAGTGCTGCAAAAGGTGTCATTCCGATGCTTGCTTGGTAGCTTTTGTTGTATGAAAACTCCACAAGATGTAGGTGATCTTCCCACGATCCTCCGAAGTCCAGCATACACGCTCTGAGCATATCTTCCAAGATCTGAATAGTACGCTCAGACTGACCATCTGTTTGTGGATGATAAGCTGTGCTGAAGTTCAAACTTGTTCCCAAGCTCGCTTGCAGACTCTGCTAAAATTGTGATCGGAACCTGGTGTCACGATCGGAGACAATGCAGACCGGTACTCCATGAAGTCTTATAATTTCCTGTATGAGTTCATGGGTATCAGAGATAGTAAATATTTGAAGAGTTTAAATCTTACTTAGATTCTTACCTCCATGTACTTCTTTGCTAATGTCTCAGTAGATTGTCCAACTCGAAATGGGATGAAGTGAGCCGACTTTGTGAGTCGATCCACAATAACCCATACCGCGTCGTTACCCTTTGTACTGCGAGGAAGTGCAGTCACAAAATCCATTGTGGAGTGTTGCCACTTCCATTCTGGGATCGGTAATGGTTGAAGTAATCCAGCTATCCTGTGATGTTCAGCCTTTACTTGCTGACACACCAAGCATTTAGCAATGCTTCTGGCTACTTCACGCTTCATTCCATACCACCAGTAATTTTGACACAGATCTTTGTACATCTTTATACCTCCAGGATGTACTGAGTAGGGAGAGCTGTGAGCTTCTTTCATTAACTCTTCCCGAACAGAACCTTTTGGTACACACAGTCTGTTGCCGTATCTTAAAGATCCGTCTTCATGGATGATGAAGTCTATTCTGAGTCCATTCTCTACTTGTTCTCTGATCTTTTGCAACTTAGCATCACTTGCTTGAGTTGCTTTGATCTGATTGACAATGGTAGATTGAACTTGTAAATTCATCAAACTTGAAGCGTTACCTGGCATGATTACTTCAATCTCCATCTGATGTAAGTCTTGTTGAAGCTTCCACTGAGCGGTGAGATGCATTGCTAATGGTTGGCAACTAAAGGCATCAGGTACCACATTCACCTTCCCTGGGTGATATTGTAGGTTGATGTCGAAATCCGCCATGAGTTCTAACCATCGTCTCTGCCGCATATTAAGCTCCTTCTGAGTAAACACATATTTCAGACTCTTATGATCTGTGTATATGTTCACTCGCTCACCAAGAAGATAATGGCGCCAAATCTTAAGAGCAAAGATAACGGCTGCTAACTCTAAATCATGCGTCGGATAATTACGCTCATGAATCTTCAGCTGTCTTGAAGCATAAGCCACAACCTTACCATGCTGATGTAGAACACATCCTAATCCCTTACCGGATGCATCACAATGCACTTCGAAACCTCCAGATTGGTCCGGTATAACGAGATTAGGTGATGATGTCAATCTTGACTTGAGTTCTACGAAAGCTTGTTCGCATGCTTCCGACCACATGAATTCTTCATCTTTACGTGTGAGCTTAGTCAGGGGTGTTGCTATCTTCGAAAATCCCTTAATGAACCTTCTATAATATCCAGCTAGACCCAAGAAACTTCGAATGTCCTTCACTGACTTCGGTGTCGTCCATTCTCTTACTGCTGAAACCTTCGCTGGATCCACAGAGATTCCTTCGCCTGATGCAATATGTCCGAGAAAACCAACTTGATCTAGCCAAAACTCGCATTTGCTATACTTGGCATAGAGTTGATGTTGTCGTAGAGTTTCTAGGACAATTCGTAGGTGCTCGGTATGTTCTTTCCGACCCTTAGAATACACCAGGATGTCGTCGATGAAGATGACAACAAACATGTTTAAGTACTCTCGGAAAACTTGATTTATTAGGTTCATAAATATTGCTGGTGCGTTGGTCACTCCAAATGGCATCACAAGAAATTCGTAATGACCATAACGAGTTCTGAATGCCGTTTTATGGATATCAGATTCCTTGACCTTCACCTGATGATAACCCGAACGAAGATCTAACTTGGAGAAAACACAAGATCCACTTAGCTAATTGAATAAATCGTCGATGCACGGGAGTGGATACTTGTTCTTTATCGTTACTTCGTTCAAGGCTCTATAATCAATGCACATTCTGTATGAACCTTCCTTCTTCTTCACGAGAGATCCCCAACTGGAAGTACTGGGACGAATCCATCCTTTCGCCAATAATTCGTCCAACTGAGTTCGGACTCCTTCAAACCTTCCGAACTTAATCGATAAGGTGCTTTGATCATCGGTTGTACTCCTGGTACTAAATAAATGCTGAATTCAAGAGCTCGATCAGGAAGTAAACCTGATATATCGTCAGGAAACACATCGTCGAACTCTCGAACCACTTCTGGCTTTGATCCTTCATCCGCTTGAATTGCCGCAATCACTGCCTTCCTTAGTTTCGCCTTGTAAGTACTTGGCTCCAGTGTACGGTCTCCACTTTTGAAATAAAAGACCAGTTGGTCTGGAATCTCGAATACTACCCTCCTTTGACGACAGTCAATGGTAGCATAGAATGTTCCGAGCCAATCCATACCCAAGACAGCGTCGAAATTCGGTATGTCCAGTACCTTGAAGTCAGCATAGAATTCTCTGCTGCAGACGACCACTGGACACAGGCTGTATCCCATTGTTGCCTTTAGAACGCCGTTCCCTGAACTGACATTCCAGCTGTATACAAGCGGTGTGACTGGAATCGCATGAGTTCGGAAGAACCGTTGCGACATAAAGCAATGAGATGCTCCAGTATCGAAGAGTGCGAGTGCACGGAGTGAGGCTGCTAAGATTGTACTTAAGGTATGTGGGATATGTTTTAGGTATAAGGAAAAGATATATAGGTATGTCTATGAACTGAAAAAGAATTTTGAAAGGGATGTGTTACCAGTAATGACTTGGCCGGTGGCTTCAGCCTCTTCCACAGTCATTGTGAAAGCCTGTCGCCTCGGCTCATTCCTCATTGCTGGAGGAGCATTCCTCTATCCGTTCCTTGGTCCTTGAGGTGGGTTCCTTTGAGCTTGATGAAACTGACGAGGAGGAGGTGCAGTCGGTCCATGAGTAGGTGGAGCAGGTAGTGCCAGTCTTGGAGCAGGTGCCTGAATGGCTGGGCGCTGTGGGTAAGTAATTGCTGGCCTGGGTGCAGCATATGGGTTTTGTCTACGAGGACAAGACCCAATGTCATGAGTAGCTGAGCCGCAGACTAAGCAAAGGTGATTTGCACGCCGACAGTATTTCATCAGATGTCCATCTCTCCTGCAGTATGTGCAAAATGCTGGGTTAGGCCGGTTGTTCGGTACTCCCGGTCTCCTTGGCACAAAAGGTGGTCTTGAAGAGGCTCCTCCTGCCATCTGGTTGGCAGGGCGCTTAACTCCAGAAGATTGAGATCTGCCCCTCATCTTTACCACCGCCTCATAACAGCGGGCAACTTTCAGAGCAGATTCGTGGGTCGGAAAATCTCCTGTGGCTAATGCAGCCTGGATCTCCAAATCTAACCCTTGTTGAAATCGTCGGGCTCTGATCTCATCCGTCGGTATCAGGTGTGCCGCAAATCTGTTAAGGTATTGTGTTAATTGTGTAGTATTTGCTATTTTAAAATCAAAATATTGAGACATATCTTACCGACTGAGCATGGTGAACTCAGCGTCATATTCATCTACTGACTTGGTCCACATTGAACCTTGTTGCAGATGGATGAACTGATGTTCTATATCAAAGCGGGCAGTCTTAGGGAAGTACTTTGCATCGAACATGTTACGGAAAGTCTTCCATTCAATGGGTTGGTCAAGACGACTTTCTTCCGCCTTCCACCAAACCCATGCATTGTACGTGAGCTGCAACTTCGCGACACGAACCCAAGCTATCTCTGGCACTTGTGCCGCTGCCAGGTCATCTTCAATGCTTTAAGCCCATTCTTCAGCTTCTAAGGGGCTCTCTTTTCCTGCGAATTGCTTGGGGTGCAAGGCCCCGAATTGCTTCACCCCGGGTGCTTCTGCCTCTGGTCGGTTCATCAAGATAGCAGTCTGCTGCTGCTGTCCTTCCAGGAGCCTGCAGATTGCCTCAAGTAGAACCTTCTGCTTGTTGATCGGAGCAGCGACGGCAGGTGTGAGTGGTAGTGGTGGTGGTGGGGGGGTGTTGTTGACAATCGTGCTGGTGTTGTTTAGGAATCCATAACCTTGGAAATTTTTTTGGGTTAGGACAGATTCAAAGTATATGAAATGATAAGATTCAAGGAATATGAATTGTAAAGAATGTTTTCAGTTGCTAGTTCTTGTGTTATATTGCTTAGGTTGTCCACGCAGAGCTGACCTGCATAAGCCGCCAACAAAACCTGTCACGCCCCGCTTTCCAGTGTGCGGGGAAGAGAACGCGACTAGGCCGCTACGTATTTACTCAGAAGTAAATACGCTAAGCGTATCTAAGCAATATAAAATAAAATGTACACAAGATACAAGATGTAAATAAACATCAACTTTATTTATTAAACATTCTTTTTACCATACAACTGAAAAGAAAATACATCGAATGAAAGTAATGCCTAAACAATGGCATAACAGAAATGTAAATAAAATGTAATGTACAAGTTAATCTAAAACTCTGGCCCTTCAGTAAACTGATCCAAGTCTTCGCTGCTGGGTTCGATCTCCAGTAAGTCCGAATGACCTGACGACATTCCAAAGAAAAAGAAAGAGAATGTCGTCAACGAACAAATCTCTCGGTAAGTCTCGTAGATAGATATGAATAGAATAGACAGAATAGAGTATAGTTTTTTATTGTTGTATTTAGTATTAACGTTGTTGTTTGTAGCTTGGTACAGAATAGGCCAGGGTATACGAAAGGAGTCTCACTATACTAGAGACTACGGTATACGGAGTATAAGGAACCGTTCAACTACGGTACAACAGCAATGGAGATTCAGGTTAGGTATCTTATGGCTGCAGTCTCGAGCCACTTCTAACACCTTCCGTACCAATCTACCCCTTATAAAACCTCGCGATGTCTTGATTTGTATTGTATTGTCTTGTATTGTAAATTGAATAGATAGATGACTTGCCGAAACCATGATATCAGTAAAGGAACGGATATAATGGATGAACATGTAAATGGAGTATATCCATGGTTCGGTTCAATCAATACAGATTGATATAGATTGAATAGCTGGATTCATATTGAATCATGTTATATTGTAGTTTGTACTTGAATCACATTCAAGTCAGGTTGATTAGATTGAGACTCAGTCTTAGTCAGACAATTAGAAAATAATTTGAAGTCCTGAATTATGTTTTGGTGCTATCGGTAACTGCTGCATATGGACTGCAGGATTTGTGTCTTTTTCAAAGACAATTACTGTGTTGATAACACTGTTTGTTAAGCTGTCTACCTTAAATAGGCAAGCACCCATATCTTCGGCTCCGTAAGGCTCAAGAGACCGGTCCCGCTTAAACCTATATTTACTAGGGTCCTTATTGTAATTTAGTATAACTTGAGGGTTTTATGTAAAAATAATTTTGGTATAATTTTCAAAATACACCTCAAGCATTTAATTATTGTTTTTATTCATTGATGTATATTTTATAAATATGACATTTCTAGTGAATAAAACCTAATTTCATAATATATGGTATTTATTTGTAATATGAATGTTGTTTTGAATTATGATGGTAGTTTCATGTAATATTTGACTTCTTTTCTTGAGTTTTGGAAACATGGAATATTATATATATTTAAAATAAGTATTTTGATAATAATTATATATATATATATATATATTTAATGAAAAAAATTTTATTTATTTTCTTGTAAAAATCTAATTTTCTAAAAAAAGTGTATAAAATTCCATCGAAACCGAATGCTCCTTGCGGAGGCCAGCATCTCACTCTACTAAGCCTGAGGATGTGCGATAATCTACACCATCCCAAACGGGATTCCCCAAAATGCGTTGTAGAGGCGCAATTGCATGGGAATGTTTTAATACACCTTTTAAAGAAAACGATTTTATAAGTTAAAGGGATTTATTTGCAAAGTCGTATTTCCCGTATTCTATTATCCCAAGATCCATCGTGCTATGATAGGGATGTATGTTGTGATGAGGTAGGTCATTACCTCGTGAGTTTTCTAAAGATAACACTGTTAAAAGGTATAAACATGTCGATATGAAATATAAAGGTATTTTAATGTAAAATTGAAATACAACTTGCTATGGTTATTATTTTGATGTCAAACTTGTTCTATTATCTTTATTAATGATTACTAAACAATATATCAAAAGTTGTAGGTTTTTTATAAAGAAAAAGTTGTATTTTTAAAAGAAAAGAGAATCGGAAGCCGGATAACTCCGCTTTCGACACGTTTTAAGAAGGAAGAGTTTGGGAATAGCAAAAGAGAGATAAGGGGGACTTACTGGCTTTGATGAGAGGGGGGAGGTAAGAGGAGGTCTAAGATTTGTCGGTGCTTTGTTTCCTTGCCGGAAACTCTTTGTATCGTCGCTGGAACTTCGTCGAAGTTTCGCCCTTTGTTAACTCCACTTGTACACTATGGGAACTTGGAAATTTCTTGAGAGTTTTAGAAGAGATTTATGAGTGAGGAGGGGTGTGATATGTAGTGGTATTTATATGAAACATTAGGGTTTAGGGTAGTGAATGGGTGTATTGAAATTTGTAATAAAATAGGATTAAATGTGAATTTTATTGCTCTCTGGAATAATTTAGAGTAAACAAGCAGTGTGGGGTTAGTGGGGTAGGCCAAAAGTTGCAGGGGGTAAAAATGGGGGCATTTGGTACGGGGGAGACCGGCAGCGCCCGGCCTTTTGGCATTCTCGCTGGTTTTGTACCGTCGGGGGGTGTTGGGGTTTGGTGCCACGTGTTGTGTCGTTTGGTATACTCTCGTGCACGTATTTGTTTAATCTGTAACTCTTCAGTTTACGTGTAGTGTACGTGTAAACTCTTGGACTTCTAAAAGATTAAAAGAATTTAAAATAAAAAGAATATGTGGCTGATGGGATTTGAACTCTGGTGCTTTGGTTCAGCAGTGCAAGGCTTTACCAATGAGCTACAAGTGCTTTCTTTCTGTTCAAAAGTAAAACAAATTCTTATAGCATTCACAGGAATTGTAAATACCCCAAATTGTACATCAACTTTAAATGAATTTTATGTACACAGAATTTGGAGTTGTTACATGCTGCCTCTTGAGTCTTGAACAGAGCTTTGCTTTTTAATTGGGGGAAACAAATGCCCCATCACCATTGCGCTCACGTGGCTCGCACGTGAGTGCAGCGGTGGCATCTTTTCCATAGTTCGTGAAGTGCTAGAATCGGTTCACCCTCTTGCTCTAATTCCTATGGGTCAACTATCTTCTTACCCCATGCCCTTTTTTCCGGCCTTGGAAATAGTTCCACCATGCACAAAATTTTTCGTGCCTAGATTTGAATACTTCTCTTTATAATCCGAAGCTATATCTTCCTCCTTCTTCACAAAGAGAAACCCATTTCTATTAACAGAACTCAAGGTAACCATTTTCTAAAGGAAAAAACCAAGAGCTCTGGCTTGCGATCGTCCTCATGCTTTTCGGCAACCATGGGAGGTGCCCATCGAGGAGACTATTCCTCCTTTTGCTGCGCGGCTAGTGGATCCCCTTCTCACCGACGCTCAATATGACGTGGTGATGTATTATCTCCTGACTCATAGGGGCTCTCCTCTTCTTATGGGTTCCATTTGGCTCCGGATGATTTTCATATCCGTGCTTGCCGACATCCCCCCTCATTCGGCAGAGATGACTCCGGCGATTCTCGATGCGGCGGAGGACAATATCGAGTGATTTCACGAGGCATGTTTGATTACCCAGTCTTTGATGGACCATTCGGTTCAGATGCTAAGCCGGATACGGGCTCAGCGGGCTATCATGTCTGCCTTCGCTGATGAGCACGGCGCTAATCGATGAGGAGCAACTCCTCGCGAAGACCGCCGCTTCGACACGGTGGAGAGGGCAGAGAGGGAATTGAGAAACTTTGTTTATTGTTTTGTTAACCCCTGTATCTCTGATCCCATATTTTGTGATCTTTTCCCTGTAGAGTGGTATGTTTATTTCAATGTATTTCTCTTATTATTGAATGTTGAATTTTTTCTGTCTAATGTTTCATCTTCATCGTATATTCGTACGTATATCTCGCCTCTGTGCATGAGCTTTATACTTTACCCTTACGAATTTTTGCTAAGTGCGAGCGTCATTGTTGTGTCATGCGCTAATCCTTCTCACACATACATAAATCAGCACACTTTGAACACTATTTCCCTTTAAGTATGTATGTAGTTGTGAATGAACGCTTAGTCAGGTGTGAATCAAATACTCTCCTTACTGCCTTGCATAGTACATAGTTGGTGCTCATGGGTTGCGCCTTTCTGTCTTGACTTGACATGAAGTAGTTTACATACTCATTTCAGAGTTTGTAGTTTATTCACTCATCTCAGAGTCTCTAGTTTATGGACCCATTTCGGAGTTTGTAGTTTATTCACTCATCCTGGAGTCTCTAGTTTATAAACTCATTTCGGAGCTTGTAGTTTATTCACTCATCCTGGAGTCTCTAGTTTATGAACTTATTTCGGAGCTTGTAGTTTATTCACTCATCCCAGGGTCTCTAGTTTATGAACTCATTTCAGAGCTTGTAGTTTATTCACTCATTCCGGAGTCTCTAGTTTATGGACTCATTTCGGAGTTTGTTTAGTTTACCTCACTTGGGCTTGTAGGCAAACTTGCCATAACGCATGGATAACCCCTGCTCTTTGCGACAGAGGTCTGTTAGGTTTTATGGTACTAGGGTTTTTGTCCGTCGTACCGTCGCGTTGGTTGATGCAATCCCCGATATGCAGTCTTTACGTTGATCTTCAAGTAGCCCCGCGACTGTCGTGTCTCTAATCCCTTCGGGGGCTGGACAAGACGTCTTCAAGTAATCTCTTTAGGTCATATTACCGTCGAGAGAGCAAGCGTTAGGAATTTTACCATGTCTCTTTTTACTTGAGGTCAGGCTCAGTTTGGGAGCCCCGATGAGTCATAACCACTCCGCACTGGTGTGGGATGATCTCCGATAGGCTTTCGGGTTTTATTTGAGTTGCCGTCAAGACCCTGAAGCTAGGAATTTGGCCTTCGCTTCCTTTGTCGACCTTGCGTCTGCTGTAATGAGGCGAATGTCGAGGTGATCTCTAGGTTGTTTGTGAACCATCGAGACTTGGAAATAGCGACTTTTCCTTGGCTCCGCTTTGTTTTTATCCTGGAGTCTTTGTTAACGTTGCGTCTGCATCTTGCTGGAGTGAGAAGGAACGCCGCTGTTGACACTATGTCTGCTATAACGAGATGAGTGTCGAGATAGTCTTTAGGTTGTTTTGTGAACCGTCAAGACCCTGAAGCTAGGAATTTGGCCTTCGCTTCCTCTGTCGACACTGCGTCTGCTGTAATGAGGCGAATGTCGAGGTGATCTCTAAGTTGTTTTGTGAACCATCGAGACTTGGAACTAGGGTCTTTTCCAAGGCTCCGTTTTGTTTTGACCCTGGGGTCACTTGTTGACGTTGCGTCTGCATCCTGCTGGAGTGAGAAGAAACATCGTTGTTGACACTGTGTCTGCTGTAACGAGACGAATGTCGAGGTGGTCTCTAGGTTGCTTATGAACCGTCGAGGCTTGGAACTAGGGACTTTGCCATGGCTCCGCTTTGTTTCGACCCTGGGGTCGTTTCTTGACGTCACGTCTGCATCCTGCTGGAGTGAGAAGAAACGCCGTTGTTGACACTGCGTCTGCTGTAACGGGATGAATGTAGAGGTGGTCTCTAGGTTGCTTATGAACCGTCGAGGCTTGGAACTAGGGACTTTGTCATAGATCCGCTTTGTTTCGATCCTCGGGTCGTTGTTGACGTCGCATCTGCATCCTGCTGGAGTGAGAAGAAACGCCGTTGCTGTCACTTCGTCTGTTGTAACGAGATGAATGTCGAGGTGGTCTCTAACTTGTTTGTAAACCGTCGAGTCTTGGAGCTAGGGACTTTGCCATGGCTCCGCTTTGTTTTTGATCCGAGAGTCTTTGTTGACGTCGCGTCTGCATCCTGCTGGAGTGAGAAGAAATGCCGTTGCTGACACTGCGTCTGCTGTAACGAGACGAATGCTGATGTGGTCTCTATGTTGCTTGTGAACCGTCGAGACTTGGAACTAAGGACTTTGCCATGGCTCCACTTTGTTTTACCCTGGGGTCGCTGTTAACGCCGCGTCTGCATCCTGCTGGAGTGAGAAGAAACGTCGTTGCTGACACTGCGTCTGCTGTAACAAGACGAATACCGAGGTGGTTTTTAGGTTGTTTGTAAACCATCAAGACTTGGAACTAGGGACTTGGCTATGGCTCTGCTTTTTTTTGACCCTGGGGTCATTTGTTGACGTCGCGTCTGCATCCTGCTGAAGTGAGAAGAAACGTCGTTGTTGACATTGCGTCTGCTGTAACGAGACGAGTGTCGAGGTAATCTCTAAGTTGTCTGTAAACCGTCGACACTTGGCTCTCCCTTTGATGGAGCCTGGGAGGAAAATATGGTTCCCCTTTCGTTTGTGCCTATGGATTGTATACAGGGGTTGATGTGGACTCACCTGTAGGGCAAAAGTTTCATCATTTTTTAAATTTCTTTCCACGGTGCTCTATCATTTCAGCTTTTTATATCACGAAAGTCGCGATTGCCCAATCATTTCAGCTTTTTATCATGGTGCCCAATCACTTCGGCTATTTCATATTTTTACTCGCTGCTTTTTATTGCGAGTTTCCCAAACATTTCGGTTATTTCATATGCATGTATTTTTTGCTTGCTAATTTCAATTGCGAGTTACCCCATCATTTCGGCTATTTTTATATGCATATATTTTGCTCGCTGATTTTTATTGCGAGTATGGAACTTAAGACCTGATCCCAATCTTGGCATCAGCATCTCTGCGACTGGAATATTACCAGGAGCGAATCATCATTTGCCTTGAAAGGACATAGAATTTGATACCAATTTAGGCATCAGCATCGCTACCACTGGGATGTTGCCAGGAGCAAACCATCATTTGCCTTGAGAGGACTTGGAATTTGATACCGGTTTAGGCATCAACATCGCTACAAATGGGATATTGCCAGGAGCGAATCATCATTTGCCTTTGCTAATTTGAACAAAGGTGCCTTAGTAGACAGGGTTAGGATCCTGTCGACTAAGGCTTTTGACTTTATGAGCTGTAAGGGTCTCTGTCACGACCCGAAAGTATGGAACGTGACCGACATTTAAATTACGAAATGCCTAAAGGCGAACGTAATCTAAGTAAGCCAAAGCCCAAAAAACTAAACCGTTTAACAATTAGAGTGAAGTAAAAACTAGTTTTAAAGCAAGCGGTAACAAAATAAGTGGCATTAAACATTTAAAAGCAACATCATATTTTTCCGAAAATTTCGGCAGAGTCTCCTTTGTAAATACTGGCCCCCAAACGGGTACAACACATGAAAATACATAGAAATAATGAATAAAGGTATCCCCAAGCGGGAGCTAACTCTTCACCAAAGACAGAATCATAACTACATGCAATATGTATATCAAAAGTGTGAAATAAGCATCTGAAAGCAAGAAATGAGAAACACCACGTCGGCTCAAGTGAGCATCGACACCAAAACACAAATACAAGCCTCACAAGTCTCACTGTCTAGTCCAATATACAAGGAAAACGGTAGATAAGGTAGATGGAGTATACTAGATACAATAATAATACACAAGTGGAAACAAAATATTCTCGCAACCCACCAACGAGCAAGCCGTAAGTCAAAGAAAAAGAAGCAAAAAGAAGAACTGCGTCCGCCGCTACTGTGCTGACGGGTCAGACCTGCAAGATACTGTGGAGCAGCGGGGGTGAGTTGCTAACTCGTGAGTAATAAATAACATCTAATACGGCTATCGTAAGCATGCACGCAAATGCGTCACAACCTACATATATCAATACGATACGATGTACTAGCATGAATGCAACATGAATGCATAATCAAACACGAAACCAGAACATGTCTGGTATGAGAAAACCTTTATTCTTATCTTAGAAAAACCTTTGTTTAATAAAAACTGGAATATCATCAGTGAAATCAACCGAAAATCCGTGTCAAGTATCGACACAATATCCTCAACATCCCGGGCTCCATCAGTCCTGATCGGCCCATATCATCATATCACGACCACGGTCGGTATCCTACAAATATCCGCCGCGCCAAACTATCTCGGGCTCCGTCGGTCCGGATCGGCCCATATCATTATATCACGACCACGGTCGGTATCCTACAGATATCCGCCGCGCCAAACTATCTCGGGCTCCGTCAGTCCGGATCGGCCCATATCATCATATCACGACCACGGTCGGTATCCTACAGATATCCGCCGCGCCAAACTATCTCGGGCTCCGTCAGTCCGGATCAGCCCATATCATCATATCATGAGAAAAACCGCAACTTGTAATTTAAAAGATAATAAGTTTATAAAATTCTTGCGGTTTCCCACAAAAATCCAGAAATCTCATAAATACTGAAATCCCCAAAAAGAATCACAATATATAAACTGTTAGTTATGTATATGCCCTAGAGGCAATTGTTGTACATATGATGTATATTATAATGGATGCTTGGATATATATAGAGAGGACTTTCTTGCTCTTCATGATAGTATGCTATTTGGTTTCACTTTATCTTAACATGTTGACTTGTACTGGTTTACTGTCTTACTCTCATATGTTGATAAAGCCCTTAGGATATGTACTCGACTGCTGGGACTATGATGAGATCATACTAGTGGGGCCATGGTAGTCCATAATTACATCCTATAACTGTTCCTAGTCGACGGTATATCGAGACAGGGCATCGATACACCAGAGTAGACTAGCGTATACGCATCTTGACCCATATGATGGGTGATGGATGATCCCATATCCATCGGTGTTGGACATCAAGGATGGTATGCGGGTGCTCAGTGGAGACTGGGTACACTGGACGAACTCGCCGAGAACTCCCAGATGGTGATATACCACACGTCAGATGGCAATTCTCCGGTGACACTGGTACAGGGTAGTCTGTAGACCCGAGATCGTCATAGAGTCTTGTGTGATTCCCACTGTGCTTTGATTTCCACCTTACCACGTCCAAGTGGGCGTGCAAAACGGTGGCTTTTGGGTACAGTCCCGAATCACATGGAGGCAATGAGCGATAGGAGGGGATTCGTTTCTCCCGGTATAGGGAGTTGATGTTGTGCTGTGTTCGATTGGCTATAACTGAAAGTCCCTGGCCAGGGATGATATAGGGATTTACTGGTAAGTGTTACCAGTAGTTTCTCGACCTGTTATGAGCCTCACATCGACGCGACTTATCAGTTACTGGGGTCTGACGTATACCACCCCTAGACTTGATATGCGACATATCAGACGAACAGACCGGACTGTACGGGAGTGTTACTGGTTGGATTCACAGGAGAACGTACAGGCTAGCTTGTTGATCTTCTGATCGCTCAATACCTGGGTGGCTGTTACGTTTAGCTGACCTCTTGTAGCTTGTGGGTGTTTGATATGATCATCACTTGCTACCGGCGTATTGACGATTCTTTAGAGTCCTACACAGAGGTTTCTTGGCTCAGGCAAAACGGAGTAGAGGCACATATGTGATATGTGCAGGACCGAGGATAATGCGATATGAGATACCGTATTATATTCTCGCGATATTTAGATATGAACCGGATCATCGGATCAAGTGTTGATTCGATGAATCGATACATGATATATTAGTCGGTTATATTCGATATAGCCGGATTGTCGGATCAAGTGTTGATTCGATAATTTAATGTATAATAATATATATGATATATTGTATTACATTATCTAATATTGGCTCGCTTTATTATTTTATTTTCTCACTGGATAATACATTTATATATATGCGATATATATTAAATGTATTATTTTCTTTTGTTACAAATATAATATATATGTGATATATATTATAGTAACATGATATGATTAATAATGAAACATGTTTAGTGATGATAAAAAGAGATTAGGGTTTGATTAGGGTTAGCTTCTTCTTGCACCTTCTAGAAGCATTCCTTTTGTCATGAAGAAGATATTATGATAGATATTTTCTTATGACTCATTTCTTAACCCAACCAAACCATAGCCTTAGTTAACTCTCTACAAGGGTTATCCTTGTCATCATTAACCATGGTTGCATTATTATTGATATACTCTTATCTACTATTCATCACAAAAGGAATTATCTCATTATTCTTCATCTTCTTCTCACTTGAGTTTTTGAAAGAGCTCACTAGATTTTCCTTTGGTAATGATTTCTTGTGAGAAATTGATATAAAAAGATAGCATAACTACTACTCCATCATCCTCATCTAATCTAGCCCATTAGATTTGGGTGTTCACCTCATTAGAGTGAGAGAGCTTGAGTTATAGCAACTTCGACGTAGATCATCGGAGAAGCGGAACACTACAAGCTAGCATGGATCGTTCGAGTCGTGAAGCCTCTCTTGAGTCCGGGAGATCGTGGATCGCGGCGAAGAGACTTCAACTCGGAGCTTATGAAGCGAAGGAGCGGACTACAAAGGTTGCAATCCCTCACACTTAGTAGTAAAGATGTTTACTTGCATGTTAAACCCTAATAATCTAGCGAAGATCCCGGCTTTGGGTTGTTCGGCACGTCTAAAATTTTATTCGAGCATGTTTGATATCTTATGAACCTTCACAAGAGTGCCTAGGAACCCTACAGTGGTATCAGAGCCTAGCTAGAGCATTAGGCGACGTGTATATGAAGTTAAAACTCCGATCGAACCCCGAAACGATGAAATGACCCCTCTCTGGATATTTTTTAAAACTGTGATTTTTTCTGAATTAAAAATGCTTTAAAATACCAGCAGGAAATTATAAGAAATACTGTGAAAAACGATAGGCCAAATCGTACGGACCGCCGCGGTTCCGCGGCCAATACTTGCTTGGGCCGCGGATCCGCGGCCGTACAGTGGAAATTGTCCTATCTTTTTGCACAGTAATCTATATTTCTGCATGTTATATTTTCTAGGTATTTTTAATCTGACTCAAGTGTTGAGTGTTCTGGGGTTTATTTTGTAATCGTTGATTATATCGGAATATTTAATTTTGTTATGTTTTCCGGATATTTAGAAACTGTTAAAATGTTCGAACGGATATCATTAGCTCACTTTTTCCCGGCACGTAAAACTTTCAAGTGTTGAATTTTTATCGGGTTTAAATCTTTCGGAAAAATTGTACAAGTTACGCGGTGGACCCTCTAGAAGAACACAAACCTTAACTCGATTATGTGACCGTCTTGAACTGCCTCTAAACCTTAGGGTTTTGG
Organism: Agapanthus africanus; assembly: GCA_030015575.1. Taxonomy (NCBI): domain Eukaryota; kingdom Viridiplantae; phylum Streptophyta; class Magnoliopsida; order Asparagales; family Amaryllidaceae; genus Agapanthus; species Agapanthus africanus. The sequence continues at coordinate 309,144,025 of CM057339.1, forward strand.
GCAGTACGGCGTGCCACATGTGAGGCGTTGGCTTGACCCTTCTACGGCTGGATCACCGGTACTGTGACATATTCTGGGATTATTTGAACTCCGCTCAAGTGTTGAGCTATTTAGGAAATTTTGGGTATAGAGCTGTGGAAGGTTCTAAGCGGTAGACAGATTATCTGTTCGGAAAGTTTAATACTGTCTATTTATCTGGAATGTGATACAATATGTGGAATTCATATAGTTAGGCATGAAATGCGAAGTATGTGATATTTCGGATATACGATGTCTAAAGTGATTGTGGATTCCAAATATTGTAGTTTTACAATTTCTTTTCTGTGACATAAGTGTAGTATGTAGTTGTATTGCCGGTTTTCGTTACTATGCATCAACGACGATCGGTGTATGCATACTTACTTACGTTGATGATATGTGATATTATGTGTTGTTGTGATATGTTATATTGGATCGTCGTGTTCTGAATAGCCGGGGGTTTTATGTGAGATGAGGGTTTTTATTTTCATTCATGTAAAATTCATTTGTATGTAATAATCTTTTATTGGGGCACTTCCGGGATGAGGTTGATGTCACCGGTGTATATTATTTACTTTTCCGCATCAGGTAGACCCAAGGAGGGGAGCACAAGTAACCGGGTTCTAGGGTCCAGTGGGAAGCCATCTCGAGGAGTCGAGACCGGGTCTCCTAACCCTAGAATTGGCAGTGTTACTTGCCGCTCTCGTAGGGGTCTAGGGATGTGGGTTTGGCTATTCATCGCGACCGTGGAATCCGTGTTTTATACAGGCTCGTATTGAAAACACGGATGCCCTAGTATATCCAATATTTCATATATGTTCTTCTGCTGCAATGTTCTGTGATGAGATCATATTACTGCCTGAGACGAATGCTTATACTATATCTATATATGCTGATATATAAATATTACTGCTTTCGTTTCTTCTATGATGCTTAGGAAGCATAAGTTGATGGGATTTTATTAATGAGATTAATAAAAAGAAAAGAAACCTAAAAAATGTTGTAGAATCAAAACTTTATAAAAAGGGTAGCTACAGTTTTGCTTTGCATAGCGGTATATATGATATATCTGCACCTTATTCGATAAGGAAAGAGCCGAGATCCCTTCACCGGGAGTGACCTCTTTAGCGAAACTGGCAGATGCTACAAACTTGCATTTTAGTTTTTGACAACTTGTATAGTTCTTGCTTTGCACAGCGGTATATATGATATATCCTGCACCTTATTCGATGGGGAAAGAGCCGAGATCCCTTCACCGGGAGTGACCTCTTTAGCAAAACTAGAAAAGCCTCAAAAACACTCCTTTTCAAAAACACTCGATTCTACGACGATATCAAGTTCATTACGCTCGAGGTTTTCTGAAAAACCTGCGTAACCCTCCGTCATTTTAGGAAAATAGATTATTTAGTATTTGATTGGTACGAAAAAGTGAGTTTGTAGTTAACCACAATCAGAACGGTGTCGCGTGTAGCTAGACCGAGGTGAGTACGGGTCGTCCTCAGGAAAACGTTGAATGTTTTACTCTTACTTTAGATGTGTTGAGAAAGAGAGGAGGAATAAAGAATTTTGTGAAAAGTTTCTAGATCTACTTTAAGCAAGAGTGCAAATTTATAGATCTAGATTATTTTAGGAATATAGTTAATATAATAAGAGGGCTTGTAGGGTTCGTTAGGATTTAGTAGTCATGGATGATTAATTAAAAGTTACCCTTTTATCCATTAATAGATTTAAAACTAGAACGACGGTGATGCATGTAGATTAGGGTTTCTGGAGGGAAAAGGAATCCCACTCTTAACCCTTATCTCGACACGGAACTCCGTTCATATCTAGCCTTTACCAAAACAATCATTAATCTAATCTCTAATCGCGGTCGGAACTAGCAAAGAATTGCTAGCGCGCCCGATTAGGATGTTAATGATTCTTTTGATAAAGTTCATAAACTTTATAGGACTTAAAAAGGGTTTAGGGATGTTCATCATCCATTAGCCTACCCTAATCCTACGAACCCTAACAAGCGGAGAATTACTCGCGCATGTTGAGAGAAGAAGATGAAAAGACAGAGAGGGAAAACATAATGTAAAATGAAAAATAACTAAATAAAATAACTACCTTTATTAATCAACTTGAACAATCTACACTTTATTCCGTAGAAAATGATTACAAAACTAGTTGCTTCTCGATCTTTCCTAAGGAGGTAGACGAACAGTTGATGATCAGCCTGGATGCGTGAGCGTCAGGGACTTCGTGATCTCTTCGGCTTGATGATTTTTCCAAGAGGCTCTCGGTGCCTTTTTATAGTGCTAAAGCCAGAATACAAGCTTCTAAAATATGAATTAAGCAGCAAAGATTTTCCCTAAAAATCCTCAACTCCCAACTCTTCTTAACCGCGGCGGATCCGCGGCATAAAGGGGTTAATGCCGCGGATCCGCGGCCTTCTCATCGCGGCCGTTGATCAATCTTCTGGTGATGTCTCGTAGTGACATTTGGCGATCCTTGGAACCCTCAGAATTTGGAAATCTTTTCGTGGTTGCTTCCAGACTTGGTCTCCAAGTTTTGCTTCTTAATTAGGCAAGTCTTCTTCAACAACTTGATTTGCTTGATTCTAGTCCTTGAAAAATTCTGCACACTTGGAAATCTTTTGCACAACAACTCAAATAATCTTTAGTAGACTTTGTTCTACTAGGATTTGGTCAATGAATTTATTTGCATACATTTTCCTACCAAATGCTAATTATAATATATCAACACATGGAAAATAGTATTTTTACACATAAACCCTCATATGTATGATATATTATAATAAAGTCCTTCTTTAATATGAAAATGGTAGGAAAAATGTAATACAAATGTGCAGTTTTATCAACTGAACAAATACCCCCAAACTTATCTTTGATCGTCCCGAGCAAACTAGTTTATTCAAGAGGAGAAAAAGAAAGGAGAAAACTAAGCACACTTTCGTAGGCAGACACGATTGCACTGAGCACGTGCAACAAGCCGTTAAACCTCTAGGTGTCCCTAATAGGAGGAGTGTTGTCTCCTGAGGGTTTTCAGCGGATTGCACCCACAAAATCCCATAACAAAAGAAAGATAGTGAAATTTACATATAAAGATAAGAAGCATAAAAGAAAGACTTTGAAAATAAGAGTTTCCAACTATACTAGCTTTTCAGTCGTCATGAGCCCTATCTTAATAGTCATGAAAAAATGTTAGAAATCACATCATCCCTCAATAAAACATCGTCTTTATTCTTCATTCCTACCTTTCATCCAAACATTGATCATATACCCCTACGTGTGTGAAATGGACATCCCTACACTCGGAGAATTCAATTCAAGCTATCATACTCTTGTCCATCTACCTCAGTACTTTTTAATTTGATGAATATTTAGATTTGCTCACACATTTTCATGCGACCGTTAATACTTCTTGAGGTACTAACCGACCGATTACTCAAGTGCTTGCTGATTCGGTGATAATATTTTCCTCGTCTTGCACCACCTAAGGCTTAGCAGTGACTCCCAGACCAGTTGGCCTTAGGGCACTAGGTGAAGAGGCACCCTCGCTATATTTTTTTATTGCTGCCTTGGCGATACTGTTCCCCTCCGAAAGGCGGCGCGCGCACCACCTAAGGCTTAGCAGTTGCGCTTTGCGCAATTTTTTTTTCTTCTTCTTCTTCTTTTTCTTCTTCTTCTTCTTTAAGAGCTTTGCTCTAAAGCTCTTATGGAGTACGCTACTTCTTTTATTTTAACTTTAATTTTCTTTTTAATTTTCAAGACAGAGCTTTGCTCTGATTGGAGAAAAACAGAATTATTGCTTGTTTTCCCACCTTGAAATTTAAACAGAGCTTTGCTCTGATTGAGGTAAACAAATGCCCCCCCACCGTTGCGCTTACGTGGCTTCCTAACGTGAGCGCAGCGGTGGTAGATTCCGAACCGTCGCGCCATCTTTTGGAAGCTGAAAGGGCACTTGATGCCTATAAATAGGACCTTTGGTCCCTTAGATGGTTCTCATCTCTAAAATTTTACTTTCAGAACTCAGAGCCCCGCTCTCTTATTTAAACACTTTTAAAAGTTCAAACTTTTAGAGAATTTTAGGTAAAAATATTAATTTTAATTAAATTAAATCAATTTTAAGAGCATTGCTCTCAATAAATCCCAGATCTAAAGAAGACCCATTCAGGGTTTCACTTAGTAGAGCTTTGCTCTAAGGGGGTCTATAGAAGACTAAGTAAAGCCCTATTAGAGTTCCATTAATAGAGCTTTGCTCTCTAAAAGATTTTCCCTGTATTTTCTCATTTCATTAATGGAGTTTTGCTCCTCCCAAATCATATAGAAGAACTCTTAAGAATTCTTCACGGATCTTGGAAGTTAAAGATGACATTTTATTTCTCAGTGCATTATATCATTTTACTTAATCAGTCTTTCTGATAATTCTGTTGATCCTCTTTCATAGGAACAATGGACGCTCACATGTATGCTCTTAACGAGATCATCTCTCATGAGGGCATCCGCCGATTTGGCCGCTCTTAAAATCGGGAGTTCACAAACGAGGAGTGTGCTGAAATAATGAGTCGCTTCGACGCATACAATGGTCCACTGCATCCCCGACGTTCCTTTCTTCTTAAACTTATCGTGGGAGCTATCTGGGAAGCGCTTCCCCTATTCTGTTCCGGTGTGCCGCTTAAGGCGTTGGATGCCGCTGAGGACAAGGTGCACTCTGTGTACCTATTGAACTTTATCTCGAAGAGACGGCGAGACAGTCTTATTGACCTCTTGCACGAGATCTTTCAACAGTCTGCCATACTCGCTGCTTATCGGAGGGTGGAAGACATCGGGAGGGACCCTGACGCTTGTGCTCGCGAAAGGAAGCACACTAGGATGGTCTGCGAGGCTTGGAAAGTCATAGATAGGATCGCTTTTGAATTCCTCAATCCATGCCCTGGATCTGAGGTTATTCCATTGTAACTTTCGTTTATTGTTTTTATGACTGTAAGAACTTTGGGCAATATTAATGGAAATTTTTATCCCAGCTTGTCTTTATTATATATCTTTGTCCTGAGTCTTTTTGCCCATGCATGAATGAATACGTCTTGAACGCTTGATCAAACGTAAATCGGGTGCTCTTTCTGTTGCTTTTCCTCTTTCTCAGCATGTCGTCACAATTAGCAGGTAATAGAGTAAGGTTCTTGATTTCCTCATGAGATAGCGAGGGCTTAGGCCGCAGGTTCAGATCTGCTGCCTAAGACTTTTCAACTCTATGAGCCGTGAGGGTCTCATAGAGACTTTTCTCCCTACGGATCGAGAAGATCTCGTAGGCGGGTTTTTCTCCTTAAGAATCGTGAGGATTCCTAAGTGTGGTTTTCTCTTGTAAGTCGTAAGGATCTTATAAGAGAATTTTTCCCTCTTACGTGTCGAGAGGACTTGTAAGCGGTTGTTTCCCTCCTTGTCGAAGTTCGACGTTGGAGAGTGAGACCCGTGGATGGTATGAAAGAGACCAGTTTGGATTGACTTGCAGGGCCCCAATGCTTAGGAAACAGGCTTCTTTTATGCCCACTGCCTAAGGCTTTATCTCACGAGTCGAGCCGCCTCGACAATTTTTCACAAGTCGAGACGAATCGAACGTTTCTCGCAAGAACATCTTAACGTCGCGTTTAACCTCTGCTCTTTACGACAGAAGCCCGTTAAGGTTGGTGGTACTTAGGGTTTTGGCCATCGTACCGTCGCATAAGCTGATATAGTCCTCGATAGGCAATCGTGCTGTTCGAGTAGCCCTGCGACTGCTGTGTCTCTGATCCCTTCGGGGGCTGGACAAGACGTCTTCAAGCAATCCTCCTTGGCAGTTTGACCGTCGGAAGAGCAAGCGCTAGGAATTTGCCATGCCGCTTTTTACTTGAGGTTAGGCTCATTTTGGAGAGCCCCGATGAGTCATAACCACTCCGCGCTGGTGTGGGATGATCTCCGATAGTCTTTCAGGCTTTATATGACTTGCCGTTAAGACCCTGAAGCTAGGAATTTGGCCTTTACTTCGTTTGCTGGCATTGCGTCTGCTGTATCGAGACGAATGTTGCGGTGGGAACTAGGGATTTTGCCGTGGCTCCGTTTGTTTGATGATGTTGCGTCTGCTGTGTCGAGACGAACGTTGGGGTGACATCTCGTCTGCTGTATCGAGACGAATGTCGAGGTTGTCTCTAGGTTGCTGGTGAATCGTCGAGGTTTGGAACTAGGGATTTTGTCGTGGCTCCATTTGTTTGATGACGTTGCGTCTGCTGTGTCGAGACGAACGTTGGGGTGACATCTCGTCTGCTGTATCGAGACGGACGTCGAGGTGGTGACCACTCTGTGCTGGTGCGAGATGATCTCCGATTGTCTTTCCGGTTTTATGTGAGTTACCGTAAAGACGTTGAAGCTAGGAATGTGGCCTTCGCTTCGTTTGCTTTATCATGTCTGAATCCTTGCTGGAAGAAGAATGCTAGGGTTGACATTTTGTCTGCTGTATCGAGACGAACGTCGAAGAGGTGACCACTTTACGTGAGATGGTCTCCGATTGTCTTTCCGGTTTTATGTGAGTTACCGTAAAGACGTTGAAGCTAGGAATGTGGCCTTCGCTTCGTTTGCTTACACCGCGTCTGGTGTATTGAAACGAATGCTGAGGTGGAGCTGGGATTTTGCCATCACTCCGCTTTGTTTCGACCATGGGGTCTTTTGTTAACTTTGCATGTACACCCTGCTGGGCTGCGAAGGAACGCCGTTGTTGACATTGCGTCTGTTGTAACGAGACGAATGCTAAGGTGGAGTTGGGATTTTGCCATTACTCCGCTTTGTTTCGACCGTGAGGTCTTTTGTTGACGTTGCATCTGCCTCCAGCTGGACTGCGGAGGAACGCTGTTGTTGACCTTGCGTCTACTGTATCGAGACGAATGCTGAGGTGAAGCTGGGATTTTGTCATCGCTCCGCTTGATGGTGTAATATCTGTGTCCTGTTGGAATGAGGAGGCACACCGTTGTTGGTCTCCAGGCTGTAGACGTGGCCATTGAGATTTGGATCTAGGGACTTTGTCATGGTTCCGTTTCGTTGCGATTCTGAGGTCAGTTGTTGACGTCATGTCTGCATCTAGTTGGAGTGAGGAGAAACGCCGTTGGTGATCTTTAAGTTGTCGATATTGACGTCGAAACCCTGAAGTTAGGGACCTTCCTTTGCTTCATTTGTTGACATCGTGTCTGTAATATTGCGACAAATGTCGAGATGGTCTCTAGGTTATCTATGAACCGTCGAGATTTGGCTTCGCTTTCTGGTGGAGCCTGTTGGGAAGGTATTGTTCCCTTTTTATCTGTGCCCCTGGATTATATACAGGGATCGATGTGATTTCACCTGTAGGGCAAAAGTTTCATTCTTTCATTTTTTTATTCTTTCCGCGATGCTCTATCATTTCAGCTTTTTACATCGCGAAAATCGCGATTGCCCAATCATTTCGGCTATTTTTCGCGGTGCCCAATCATTTCGGCTATTTATTTTATTTTTACTCGCTGTTTTTTTTATTGCGAGTTGCCCAATCATTTCGGCTATTTCGTATGCATATATTTTTACTTGCTGATTTTGTTTGCAAGTTGCCCCATCATTTCGGCTATTTCGTATGCATTTTTTTTGGCTCGCTGATTTTTTTTTCGCGAGTAGGGGATTTGGGATCTGATACCAATCTTGGCATCAGCATCGCTGCGACTGGGATATTGCCAGGAGCGAATCATCATTTGCCGTGAAAGGACTTGGAATTTGATACCGGTTTAGGCATCAGCATCGCTGCAACTGGGATATTGCCAGGAGCGAATCATCATTTGCCGTGAAAGGACTTGGAATTTGATACCGATTTAGGCATCAGCATCGCTGCAACTGGGCTATTGCCAGGAGCGAATCATCATTTGCCATGAAAGGACTTGGAATTTGATACCGATTTAGGCATCAACATCGCTACAACTGGAATATTGCCAGAAGCGAATCATCATTTGCCTCTGTCGATCCCGAACAAAGGTGGCTTAGTAAACAGGATTAAGGGTCCTGTCGGCTAAGGCTTTTGACTTCATGAGCCGTAAGGGTCTCACAAAGGTATTTCTCCCTACAAGTCGTGAGGATCTTGTAGGTATGTTTTCTCCTTAGGAATCGTGAGAATTCCTAAGTGCATGTTCTCTTGTAAGTCGTAAGGATCTTACAAAAGGGTTTTCTCCTTATAAGTCGAGAGGACTTACAAGTGTTGTTTGCTGTACAAGCATATCCCTAGTCACGGATGGGACTTTATTAGGGAAATATTTATTCGTGCCCGTGGATTGTATACAAGGGTCATTATGAGCCGCTTGTAGGGCAATATCGAAGGTTGTGGGGGTTGCTTAAGAACAGGTTAAGGTTTCTGCAACTTAAGACTTTCAAATCTTATGAGCCGTAAGGGTCCCACAAGAGAGTTCTCCTTACGAGTCGTGAGGATCTCGCAAGTGTATTTTCTCCTTAGGAATCGTGGGGATCCCTAAGTGTGTTGTTCCTTTATGAGTCGTAAGGATCTCACGCAGGTGGTTTCTCCTTACAGGATCGAGAGGACCCTATAAGTGTTTCTCAACGAGGTTGCGCCCTTTCGGGTTTTCACAAACACTCGCCGGTAGTCCTGCTGTTTTTACTCACGGAGCCCTTTCGGGTTTCCATCCGTGCCCATTTTGCTTGTGGACATACCGTTTTTTTTTATTCTCTTTTTTTTTCTTTTCTTTTCTTTTTCTTCTTCTTTTTTTTTCAAACGAGGTCGCGCCCTTTCGGGTTTTCACGAACACTCGCCGGTAGCCCTGCTGTTTTTACTCACGGAGCCCCTTCGGGTTTTCATCCGTGCCCATTTTGCTTGTGGACATACCGTTATTATTATTTTTTTTTAATTTTTTTTTTAACGTCAGCCTGAAGATGCTGCGGGTTGGGAGGAGTTTAACGACGTTTCGGTCATTTGCAAGTTTTTAGGACATTGCGGTCCATCATTAGTTTAAGGACATCTCGGTACGTTGTTAGTTTAAGGACGTTTCGGTCCGTTGTCGCCGTATTTGAGGAGAATATCTGGTTTATTGACTTTTCGGTCTATGAGTCCTTCTCCATGAATGAACATGATGCCCCCGGCGTATCCATCTTCTTCGGAGCGTGCGGTTGTGGCGGACTCACCTTCCAGTTTTCAAACAGCGCAAACTTGCCCTGTTGGTATTGGTCTTCAACCCAGTTTTTGAAGATGTAGCAGTCCTCGATCAGGTGACTTACTGTTTGGTGGTAAGGGCAATAATTAGGATTATTAACGTCGCCTGGCCGCAACGGACGTTTTGGACCCGGCAGATTAATGAGTCTGTCGCACACTGCCAGCTCGAACAGTCCCCTTGTTTTATCTTGCGGAAACGAGTAAGGACGTTTCAACTTTTCCTGGAGGGATTGCCGCTTGTTGCTTTGACAAGCAACCGGTCTAGGGTCACCTGATTGTTGTTGAGCGCTGGCGATGAGGGCCTTTTTTCCTTTTCCTTTATTCTTTTTGCTCGGTCCCTTGTTTATGGGGCAGAGATTTTTTCCGAGTAGCATGCGATTGCACGGCTGAACGTTCTCGCAGCTTCTCAATTCCTTTATTTTTGAAATAGATTCCCCGAGGGAAGAGTTGGGGGTAGCTTCTTCGTCAGAGTCGCTTCCAAAGGTGATAATTTGTGATCCCTTGAAGTCGGCTATATGACAGTCGGCGGTGGCTCTTTTACGCTCATCTATCGCATTTTTCCGATGTCCACAAGCTTCACACTTTGTCCTGTCGAAGTGTCGCTTTTGAGCGACATACCCTTGCCACCAACAGTTAAAGGATTCGCAGTCTTCGGTAGGATGTATGATCTTCTGATGATATAAACAGAAGTTAGGGTGCATCTCTACCTCAGAGAAAGGATTTTCTTCGGAGGGCGGTAGCTTCATTCCTACTGATAGAGCTTTGGCGAACCGTTTCCTCGTCTTGAATTTGTTTTTACCCGCAGTGTATGGCTTTTGATTTGACGGGAATACCTTGGTTCTTTCCAGTATGGCCATTTTATGCTCTTGATTGGCTTTTGCTTTCAGACGAATTTCATTTAGGACGGCATCGATCAACTTGTCTGACTGCCGCGGAATTCCTGTTTCAGGATCCGCCATTGATTTCTCAGCGCGAGGATCCTCCTCATCATCCGTCAGTGAATGAGAAATCACATGACAAGTCGCTACGTAGTCTTCGGATTCATCCGATAAGTTTTCTCCATCGTTTTCATCCTTGACGAAAGAACAAGTTGCCCCCGGCGTGTCCATCTTCTTTGGAGAGTGCGGCTGTGGGGGGTTTACCTTCCATCTTTCAGACAGCGTGAACTTGCCTTGCAGGTATTGATCCTCAATCCATCCCTTAAAGATGAAACAATCCTCAATCGGGTGACTTACCGTTTGGTGGTAAGGGCAATAATTGGGATTATTAAGATCGCCTGGCTGCAACGGACGTTTTGGATTCGGCAGATTAATGAGTCTGTTGCGCACTGCCAGCTCGAACAGTCTTCTCGTTTTATTCTGAGGAAACGAGTAATGACGTCCTAGCCTCTCTTCGAGGGATGGGCGTGGACGCACGTTGTTTTGGCGAGCGACCAGCTTTGAGTTGCTCGACTGTTGCTGAGCGTTGGCGACGATGATCGCTTTTCCTTTCTCATTTCGGGGATCGGGTCTTGGAGGAGACGGTCTATGGCCCATCTGGTCCATTTGGGCTAATTTGTCGATCAAGGCCTGGAAGGTGGTCGGCCTGAAGAACATCATGAATTGCGAGATGGTCACCTGCGGATCGAGAGTGCCCACAAACATGCCTACCGCAGGTGCCTCTTCTATGCGTTGTTCGCATTTCGACCATAGGTTTCGCCATCGTGTTGCGTATTGGACCCACGTTTCGCCGGGCCTTATCCTGGCATTTCTCAGTGCTGTAATCGGGGTGCGTTCACTAGCACTTGCGAATCTTTGTGTAAACAGCAGTTCCATCTCTGCAAATGTTTTGACAGAGTCGTTAGGTAGCTCCGAATACCATTCAAAGGCTATTTCTGCTAAGCTGCCGACGAATTGACGTAGCAACAATTTGTCATCGCCTCCAGTATTGCCGCATAAGGCCCTGAATTGAGCGACATGCTGATGCGGATTCCCTGTCCCTTTATATACGTGGAATTTAGGGATCGTATATCCTGGCGGGTAATTGATATGGTCATACCAGCTCGGATACGGTTGTCCGGTTCTAACAATTTGCCCAGCCGCTTCATTCGCCTGATGAACCCGGATCTGCTGAGCTATATATTCGTCTAGGTCAACTTTGGAGATTGCCTCCTCCTTGGCTGTTGATAGAGCCGGCGGAGGATTTGACGTTTCTCCCCTGTCGTCTTCAAGGACGATCGGAGGATCTTCGGCAGAAGGGTCCGGCTGTAACATCATCCCTACCATATCTTGGAAGAGGAACGCCATCTGTTTTATGTTAGCCGCTTGCTCTGCAGCTTCTTTGTCCCTCTTTTCGAGGACTCTGCGTAAAAAGTCAGCGTCGGTTTCTTGTTCTTGACGTTCATCCGAAGACGTTTCAGAGCTTTCTTTTGGCTCAGTAAGTGCAGCCATTGTAGTCATCATTTCCTGAAGCTTTTTTTGTTGCTCCTGGGCTTTCGTCACGGATTGGGTGAGCGGTCGGTGGCCCGTAGAAGTGCGGCTTTCCTCCTTTCCAGAAGCCATATAAACAGTGTGCACCACCATGCCCCTAGATTTGGGGCGTTTGTGTTCAGCGCTATTATGCTTCGCCATGTTCACAGGGGCTTTTTGTGGCCTCCTTTTTTGAGTGATTGGAGTTAAGGGAGCCGTTGTAGTGGGCACCCAAGTAGCTTTTGCTTTTTGTGGCTTGACAGAGTAATCCTTCCCCTGCCGAACCTTCATCTTTTTCTGTCGTCGGAGGCAGTCTTGATCGATCACCGACTCTTGAACCTGTCGCCAGACTTTGTAAATTTTAGAGGACAGCCGTTGAAGGGGCTGCTCTAGTTTCTTCTCTGGAATATTCTTCACAGATGAATGAGTTCGCTTTAGCACCGCAGTAGGAGAGTTTCTGCGCACCGAGTTCAGCAACTCAAAGCTGTTCCTGGTTGGAACAGCAGTATCGATCTCCACCATTAGAGTTGGAGGAGTAAGTCCAGAGGGGGAGTTGCCCCCAGCCTTCTTCACTCGATGCCAGTAGCGACGTCGGGCATGTCGTGCTGATGGAGTTGTTTCAGCTATAGGGGTGACCTCCTCATGCCCCCTGTGTTGGTCAGAATATACCGGTACCAGCTTTTTAAAGATCGGCGTCCGTTGAACGGGGACGGCCAACTTGTCAGAAGCGGACTTCTGAACATGGGAAGCAACCTTGGTGATTTTGCCAGGAACGGGAGTTGGGATGGCTATCCGCTTCGGGATAACGCCTTCTGGTATGGCAGGCTTCTCCATGGGCCCGATGGAGCTCTGGCCTAATCCATTAAAACCTGAAGCAGTGGAGTTGGGTGACCTGTTGAGAGGGGTCGCGGCAGTGGTGAGTCGATCGAAGACCGACTTCTTTGGAGCTTCTTGCAATGGCATTGGGGCGTTGAAGCTCATTGATGGGAGCATGGTCCCAAAAAATAGTCCAGTGGTGGCTTGAGCCACCTGCTCCACCGGCATTTTGAAAAGGGAGGCCGCTTGGGGCCCATAAGTCACTCCTCCAGCAATGACGGAGCGAGAGTTATCGCTACGGACGATGCAGTTCGAAGCCATTGATCTTCTGTTTTCTGCACGGAGCAAGACACCAAATCTTAGTACCTTGAATCCACAGGCAATCACAGCAAACCGCGATTTGTTCGCGAACACGACACACGAAGTGTGGAGTGGAAAGAGGAAGAGGTCCCACCGGGCTGCCAGAATCTGTTCCCCTCCGAAAGGCGGCGCACAGGACCGCGATGGCCTGACGCTGGGATTCGGGGCAGATGCTAATTGGTTTTATCCGTCTACCTCTCCGAAAATGCCAAGTTGATTTATGGCATCTTGCATCGGAGGTTTAGATGGATGCGGCCGATGTAGCAGACTTCATCAGATTCCCCCTCAGGGTGAGGGGTTTTTGATTGTGGGGACGCTCTTCCCTGCAGGCGCAAGCCCCTGCAGTTAATTACGCTACCGCATCGCGGTAACAATTTTCTCCTTCTCCAGAATTTCACTTCGTGTCGTGTGTGTTTGTTTTGTTTGTGGTTGCCCGTGGATTGTATACGGAGACTGAGTAATGCCGTCGTCCGTAGGACGTGGATTAGTCCAAATCCGTATTTGCTTAGATTTGGGTTTGGTGTTTTTAGTTTAAGGATACGTTAGTCACGTTGCGGCTAAAATCAACTTAAACGTTCGTTAAGGATACGTTAGTCCAGTTTGAGACTAAGATCAACTTAACGGGATCGTTTAGATCCGACAAAAGAGCGTTTGGGCTCTATTGTTCCAGTTTAGGGACATAGTGGTCCATTTCATGTATGGTCGTCGGGACCCGTCACCTCTCTGACAACGTTGAAGGATTACAACGACAAATATCAGAGGAGCTCAGAGATGTACCCTTGAGCCAAAGTTAGTTGGGGGAATTTATAGTCCAATTTGGGACTAAAGTCTGTTTGAAGGTTTAAGGATGCGTTAGCCATATTTGAGGCCAAGATCAACTTAAACGGTTGCTAAGGATACGTTAGTCCAGTTTGGGACTAAGATCGACTTAATGGGATCGTTTAGATCCGACAAAAGAGCATTTGGGCTCTATTGTGCCAGTTTAGGGACATGGTGGTCCAATACCAGTTTAAGGACATAGTGGTCCACCGTTAGTTTAAGGACGTTTCAGTCCGATATTAGTTTAAGGACGTCTCGGTCCACCGTTAGTTTAAGGACGTTTCGGTCCGATATTAGTTTAAGGACGTTTCGGTCCACCGTTAGTTTAAGGACGTTTCGGTCCGATATTAGTTTAAGGACGTTTCGGTCCGATATTAGTTTAAGGACGTTTCGGTCCACGAGTTTAAGGACCCCGCAGTCCATATCGATGTGTGGTCGTTGGGACCCGTCACCTCTTTCACGTCGTTGAGGAATTACAACGACGGATGTCAAAGGAGTTCGGAGATGTACCCTCGAACCGGATGTAAATTGATTTAGAAGAGCAATTTTGCTCAGTCAATTTAATTTAAGGACTTATGGCCAAAATTGGGCTAAGTCCAGTTGAAATGTTCAACATTTTATTTGCTTTTGCATTGCATTTCTTTTTTTATTTTTATTTGGGCCTTGCCCAGAAAGGATGCAGAGCATCAATTTGTTTTGGGCTCTGCCCTTTTAGGAATGATGCAAGGCATCAATTTTATTTGGGCTCTGCCCTTGTATAAAGGATGCAAAGCATCAATTTATTTGGGCTCTGCCCATTTATTGCCTTGCAATTTATTTTGGCCTGTCAGGTCATTTTGATTTGGGCCTGGCCCTTTTAGTAATGCATTGCATTTGTGCAAAGCACTGTTAATTTGAGAATCTTTTAGATTCAAGAACCGATGGTTCAAAAAAAGAAGTGCAAAGCACTATTTGATTTAGATCTAAGAAAAAACAAGTTTTTTCTTGTTTTTCTTATCTCAGAGAACCAATCATGAAAGTGCAAAGCACTATTAATTTAAGAACCTTTTGGGTTCAAGAACCGATTGTTCATAAAACAAGTGCAAGGCACTATTGGATTTAGATCTAAGAAAAACAAGTTTTTCTTGTTTTTCTTATCTCAGAGAACCCATCATGAAAGTGCAAAGCACTATTAATTTAAGAACATTTTGGGTTCAAGAACCGATGGTTCATAAAACAAGTGCAAGACACTATTTTTATTTTTATTTTATTTTATTTATTTATTTATTTATTGAATATCCATGATCTTGTTCACAAGAGAAATCTCTCTTCTTTCAAAGGTTTTTACCTTTTTTTTTTATTCTTCAAGAGTTCTCAGAAGTTCTCTTCTCTTTTTTTTTAGCAAGATCTTCCTCCTTTTGAAATGAGGTCTAGGGTCCTTTTTATAGTGCCCATAAATTAGTTAAAGTTTGTTAAAGAGATCATTCTTTGAGTGATTTGGGGAATTTTCCCCACCGTTGGATTTTTGATCCAAGGGCTTCTGCTTTGCAGAAGAAAATCTTCTTATTTTAACAAAAAACAGAAAATATTTCCTTAAATCTTCATTCTGTTTTTACGCAACTCCCAAGCGCCTGACACGTGTCGCGCAGTTAAATTTTTTTTTTAATTAATTTTTTTTTATATTTTTTTATATTTTATTTTTTATTTTTTTAAAAAAACTGCGCAGTTGCGCTTTGCGCAATTTTTTTTTTCCTTCTTCTTCTTCTTCTTCTTCTTTAAGAGCTTTGCTCTAAAGCTCTTATGGAGTACGCTACTTCTTTTATTTTAACTTTAATTTTCTTTTTAATTTTCAAGACAGAGCTTTGCTCTGATTGGAAAAAAACAGAATTATTGCTTGTTTTCCCACCTTGGAATTTAAACAGAGCTTTGCTCTGATTGAGGTAAACAGATACAAAACCAGTGTTCATTTTTTTCTTTTCACCATTTTTATATTTTCTTCATTTTTTTCATTTCCTTCATACTTTGGCTTTTAGACAAGAGCATTTCAAGATATCCTCTACTATCCCGAGTTTCAAGACGTGTGTAAGTGCATATAGTAAGGTATCAACATTCAAATGTTTGGCTTTCAGAATAGAAATTATTTTTCAGACTTATTTTTATCCTTAGATTAGTAACTTCCTTCATCCTTACTAACCCTTGGGACAACAGCTCATAACTACTTATTACTAGTTCGTTTCAGAAAACTTCTAATTTTCTTGGTTTTCTTAAACTATTCCTATCTTTTGAATGTAATTTTTCACTTTCTACTCTTTTGTTATATAAAAAAATTTTAATGCCCAGTGTCAAAGATAATTCAGTGAATACAAACCTCCCCTCCAAACCTGTTTTCAGCAGTGTCCTCACTGATGTAGCCTTTTGAGAACATGGACCTGTATACTAAGGGAGAGATACAAGGGGTAAAATAATGAAAAATTCCCCCAACTTATTCTTTGTCATGCACAGATATTCAATCAAATCATTTTTTACTCACATCCATTCTTAAAATGAGAAAATGTTACAAAAATATGGAGGTGAGGCGGAGGAAATTTAGTTTTGATAAAGCGGCTCCTGTAAAAACAGGAGCTCCTCGGTGGGGTCAGCAGAAAAATACGGTTTTAATCTATGTTCATTTACTTTAAAAATTGAACCGTTTTTCAAATTTTCGACTTCAACTGCCCCGTGCGGGTGTACATACTGCACCACAAAAGGTCCTTTCCAATGAGATTTAAGCTTACCCGGATGAAGATGGAGACGGGAATCGTAAAGAAGGACTTGTTGCCCCGATGTGAAGGTTTTTCTAGAAAGATTTTTATCGTGGAACACTTTAGTCCTGTTCTTTACTATCACCGCATTATCGTAAACTTCATCGCGGAGTTCTCTTAGCTCATTTAACTGCAGCTTCCGATAGCTGCTTGCATGATCAAGATCAAAATTAAGCTCTTTAATAGCCCGCATTGCTTTATGTTTGATCTCGACAGGAAGGTGGCATGCCTTCCCAAACACAAGGCAGTATGGAGACATACCAAGATCGGTCTTATAAGTGGTGCGGAATGCCCAAAAAGCATCCGTTAATTTGGTTGACCAATCTTTACGGTTCTTAGAAACCGTCTTCTCCAATATCTGTTTGATCTGCCTATTTGAGATCTCTGCCTGCCCGCTTGTTTGGGGATGATAGGGCGTAGAAAGCTTGTGAGTGATTGAATATTTCCGCATCAAGGCCTCGAAAGACCTATTGCAGAAATGTGTCCCGTTGTCGCTAATGATAGCGCGAGGGTGTCCGAATCGCGAAAAGATGTTTTCTTTAAGGAACTTAATGACAACTTTGTTGTCATTAGTGCGACACGGTATAGCTTCCACCCATTTCGAGACATAATCAACCGCTAACAAGATATATAGATTCCCAAAGAAGTTGGGAAAAGGGCCCATAAAATCAATACCCCAAACATCGAATATTTCCACAACCAATATAGGTTGGAGCGGCATCTCGTTCCTTCATGAAATCCGACCCAAATGCTGACATCGCGGACAAGTTTTGCAATGTTCAAATGCATCTTTAAATAATGTTGGCCAATAAAAGCCACATTGCAACACTTTCTCCGCCGTTTTTCAAGGTCCAAAGTGACCGCCGCATGACTGATCGTGACAAAATGATAACACGCTCTTGAATTCATCGTTAGGGACACACCTGCGAATGATTTGATCGGAACAATACTTGAATAGATAAGGCTCATCCCAGTAAAAATATTTTACTTGGGATAGAAATCGAAGTTTGTCTTGTTTCGACCAATCACTAGGAATAAGTCCCGTAGCAAGATAGTTCACGATATCCACGAACCAAGGTTCGTAGGATACATTCAAGAGCTGTTCGTCAGGAAATGAGTCATTTATCGGCACGGTCACATTTGGCGAAGAAGTGATGCGTGAAAGATGGTCGGCTACAACGTTTTCACATCCACTCTTGTCTTTGATAACAAGATCAAATTCTTGTAACAATAGGATCCAACGTATTAGCCTGGCCTTTGCATCCTTCTTCGTTAAAAGATGTCGTAGGGCGGAGTGATCTGTGTAAACCACAATAGGCGAGCCAATCAAGTAGGGCCTGAATTTCTCTAATGCAAATACAACTGCCAAGAGTTCTTTCTCGGTAGTTGTGTAATTTATTTGTGCATCATTCAAGGTCCTACTTTCATAGTAAATTACACGTAGCATCTTATCAATGTGCTATCCTAAGACAGCACCAATAGCAAAATCTGATGCATCACACATAAGCTCGAACTGCTGGTTCCAATCCGGAGATGATAGAACGGGGGCTGTAGTGAGTGATTCTTTAAGCGATTCAAAAGCAGCCTCACAATCCGAATCGAAGTGAAAAGTAGTGTCCTTGGCCAATAAAAGGGTTAAGGGTCTAGCAATTTTGCTAAAGTCCTTAATAAATCTCCTTTAAAATCCTGCATGACCAAAGAAGGATCGTATATCTTTGACGCAGTTGGGACGAGGGAGGTTTTGAATGACATCTATTTTAGCTCTGTCAACCTCAATGCCTTTTCATGAAATTATATGTCCAAGTACAATACCTTCTTGGACCATAAAATGGCATTTTTCCCGATTTAAAGTCAAGTTCTTATCCTTACAGCGGGTAAGAACCGTGTCAAGATTACGAAGGCAGTCCTCAAAGGAGTCCCCCAAAATGGAGAAATCGTCCATAAAAATTTCTAGAAAATTTTCCACCATACCTGAAAATATCCCCATCATGCACCGCTGAAATGTAGCGGGAGCGTTGCATAACCCAAAGGGCATGCGTCTATAAGCAAAAGTTCTGAAAGGACAAATAAAAGTGGTTTTATCTTGATCCTTTTCGGCGATGGGGACCTGGTTGTAGCCAGAGTATCCGTCTAAGAAACAGTAGTAATCGTGTCCCGCTAATCGTTCTAACATCTGGTCAATGAAAAGTAGAGGGAAGTGATTTTTCCTCGTAGCGGCATTGAGTTTACTGTAATCAATACATACGCGCCACCCAGTTTGGGTGCGTGTTTGGATTAACTCATTAGCCTCATTAGTGATGACCGTGATGCCAGACTTTTTAGGGACCACATGAATTGGACTTACCCATTGACTATCAGATATGGGGTAAATTATTCCACTATCAAGGTACTTGACGATTTCTGTCTTTACCGCCTCCTTCATAACGGGATTTAACCGTCTTTGTGGGTCTCGGGTTGGTTTGGCTTCATCCATCAGATGTATGTTATGTTCAACAATTAAGGGACTAATCCCTTTGATGTCGGCCATCGTCCAACCAAATGCTTGCCGATTTGATCTCAACACTGCCAAAAGTGCATTCTCTTGCTCTAAGGCTAGAGAAGCGGATATAATCACTGGCAAAGTCTCATTCTCTCCTAAATATGCATATTTAAGATGAGAAGGCAGTGGTTTGAGATCAAGAATTGGCGGAGAGACGATAGAAGGAGGGGTAACGGAATGATATTCGGACTCCTTAAGAGGTTCAAAACTTGCATAAGATATTGACTCGGAAAGTGCTGCTGACTTTTGCAACGAGTCAACGGGTTCAATCTCAAGGTCGGACTCATTGAACATATCCTCACTGTGAAGTGGTGCAAGATCAAACGATATCTCATTAGTGTTGTCGAGAACATCAAAGCAAAGTTCCTCATCCATGCAGCTTCCGGAAGCTATCTCGTGGATGGAACAAACATCCAGCAAATGAGCAGAAGGTTCTGATGGCTGACTTCCTTGCTTGTAAATATTAAGCTCAATTGTCATTTTCCCGAAGGATAAGTTCATAGAACCGTTACGACAATTAATTACAGCGTTAGAAGTTGCTAGGAAGGGTCGACCAAGTATCACCGGGATTTGATTGCGTGGGTTTGTCACATGTTGTGTATCTAAAAAAATAAAGTCTACGGGAAATATGAATTCCCCGACTTTAATTAACACATCCTCTAGTTCGCCCCGAGGTTTGGTGATAGATCGGTCTGCCATCTGGAGAGTACAATGGGCGGGTTTTAACTCTCCAATTCCTAACAGCTCGTATACTGAATAAGGAAGCAAGTTAACGCTAGCGCCTAGATCGAGTAAAGCACGATTAATATTTTTACCCCCAATAGAAATAGAGATTGTAGGACAGCCGGGGTCCTTACGTTTCTTTGGTATTTGTTGGGTAAAAGCGGTGCTAACATTACTCGTCATGAAAACCTTCTTAGGCACTTAAGTTTTTCTCTTCCTAGTGCACAAGTCTTTAAGGATTCTTGCATAAGATGGGACTTGTTGAATAGCATCTAGGAGAGGAATATTCACGCTAACTTGCTTAAACATTTCCACAATCTTCTCCATTTGCGGGTTAGCTCTGTTGGCACTTAATCGGTTTGGAAATGGAGCTCGATCAATAAGTTTTGGGTCCAACGTTTGTGGAGAAGACTGTGGCGACGGATTCAATCCCAAAATTGGAGTGGGAATCGATTTAGATAGATTTGACGAAATGTTCGAGCCTTGGGGAAAACGGAGAATAGGCTCGGATGAAGGTGGGGGACTAGACGAATTAGGGGAAGAGGAAGAAGAAGATGGGGTATTAAATGTGTCACTAACATCAAATTGCTCACCCACTCAGTTATTCAGCTCTCTCCCCGATTTCAACGTAGTAATGGCATTCACATTATAATTTTGCGAATGGACAGGATTCGGTAGGGGTTGAGATGGGAGTTTCCCTTTCTCTCTCGCACTCATTGCGGCGTTTAACTGTGCGATTTGGTTTTCTAATGATTTAATACTCTCACCATGGGAGGCGGAGTTTTTCGTTATGGTATCAATAGAAGACTTCATCTCAGCCGACAATTGCATGGATTGTTTTATGAACATATCCAAAGTTTATGCAAGTGAGTTGTTAGTACCGGCCACTTATGGTGTAAAATTGTTGGCCGGATTTTGGAAATTTTATGACTGAAAGGGGGGCTGATTCTGTGGTTGTGGTTGCTGTGGAGGAGGTATTTGATAATTGCTTTGTTGGTTTTGATTCCAAGCAAAGTTAGGATGATTCCTCCATCCTTGATTGTATGTGGAAGAATAAGGGTCGTTTCTAGGTCGCTGCTGAAAAGAAGCATTAGCTTGAAACGATGCATTCATAGGACATTCTTCCGTTAAGTGTGAAGGATCCGAACAGCAACCACAGACGGTCTTAGGAAGCGTAACCTGATTTAGGGAGACTGATGAGAATCTGCTCTCAATAGCGTCGAGTTTCTTCTGCATCGCCGCCATTTCGGCTTTCACTGCGATGGAAACATCGAGCTGGTGAACACCTCCCCTAGATGAAGGTGGTCTTACGCTTTCCCACTGCAAAGTGTGTTCAGCGAGGTCTTCCAGATACTTCCAAGCTTCACCGTCATCTTTAGACATGAAATTGCATTGACACATTGTTTCAAGCATCTGCTTTGTCGCTGAATTAAGACCCTCATATATAATCCGACATAAATCCCATCTATTGATTCCATGATGAGGACATTGGACAAGCAGATCTTTGAAACGTTCAAAGCACTTCCAAAATGGTTCATTGGGAAGCTGGGTGAACTGGTTGATCTTGCTCCTAACACGTGCAGTCTTATGGTTTGGGTAAAACTTCTTAAGAAATGCTATGACGAATTCATCCCAATTAGTGATAGAATGTGCGGCAGTATTGTAAAGCCATTTTTCTGCCAAGTCGCACAGTGTGAATGGGAGAAGACGTAAGCGCATAGCATCTAAAGTCAATTATGAAGTACCCATCATTGCGCATACGTTTTTGAATTTGGTGATGAAAACGTACGCGTCTTCCGACTCAAGCCCGTGAAATTTGGGCAGCAGATTGATGTAGTGGGGTTTAATTTCGAAATTATCCCCATTAGGTTGTGGAAGAGATAGACAAGTGGGAAGAGGACCACGGATAGGATAGCATCTCTCTTGGAGAGAGATGCGCGGTGGATTCTGCGCACCTTCGGGCGGTGGCAGCATGGTGTTATAATTTGATGGATTGCCGTCCATCTCGGTCGTGTGTGGTGGGGGAAAAGAAGATGAAGAAGTACCGACTTCGGCGTCGATAGCAGGAACGCGGACAGGACGGGCACTAGGATCCCGTGTCCAGCCGAGCATGCACTAAGTGGGTTTAGTGCAAGTGGCAGCGTGTGTGTGATTTAAAATTGGCTTGTTTTGAAAAAGTGGGACTCAAGACAAATCTCCCTAAGATGCACAAGCAACCCTAGAACTAAGGTCACCTAGGTCCAGTCTCTAGACCGCTCCTAGACTTCCAATGGACAAGCCGCAGGATCAATCCTCTACCGCCTCCGTACTACCCTTATAGCCAGGTAAGTGCCAGGTACGTGGAAAGGAACCAGGGTAGTGGGCCTAATTAAAAACCACTAGCCTTTGACACACTTGCCTAGGCACTACAAAAGTAATGCGGATAAACGATAGATTACCCACGACCTTCCTCTGTCCTAATTGAGCGCAACAGTCCTTAAAGTCTGGTCTAGATATTTTTTAAATTATTGTAGGGTTGATGCAGATGCTCGGTTTGTGATTTGTGGGGCTTAAGAAGGATGATGAAATCCCCACATAATCTTGATTTGGTCTTTGCCCCTTAGATTCCGTATTAAAAATATGCAAAACCAAACCAATCACAAAACTTTTGCAAAAAGATTTTTGAGCGGCGCTGTTTTGCAAAGAATCCTGCAGAAGATAGATTTTATTGGATTTGAGAGGAGAGAGAAGGAGTTGAGAATCTTACCAGAGAGTTCTGTAGCCCTAATCCCTCTAATCTGCCGCGATCCGCCGCCGGAAGCACCTTTGTGCCGCGGTTCCGCCGCGAGGTGGAGAGAACAGTTGGTGAAAATTTTTCTGTAGCCCTCTGTGCTCCTCTGGATCTCGATGAATGTCTCTGTCTTCTGTTTTCCTCAATTCTGTGACTCCAGATCTCCTTGCAAAATTCACGCACAAATCGTTAAATATGGAATTTGCAGTTTTGTGTTAATAATGATATAAATCGTCTAAGAATTCAACACAAAGAGTAAAAATAAAAAATTACGCACGTATCCCCGGCAACGGCGCCATTTGATTGGTACGAAAGAGTGTGTTTGTAGTTAACCGCAATCAGAACGGTGTCGCGTGTAGCTAGACCGAGGTGAGTACGGGTCGTCCTCAGGGAAACGTTGAATGTTTTACTCTTACTTTAGATGTGTTGAGAAAGAGAGGAGTAATAAAGAATTTTGTGAAAAGTTTCTAAATCTACTTTAAGCAAGAGTGCAAATTTATAGATCTAGATTATTTTAGGAATATAGTTAATATAATAAGAGGGCTTGTAGGGTTCGTTAGGATTTAGTAGTCATGGATGATTAATTAAAAGTTACCCTTTTTATCCATTAATAGATTTAAAACTAGAACGATGGTGATGCGTGTAGATTAGGGTTTCTGGAGGGAAAAGGAATCCCACTCTTAACCCTTATCTCGACACGGAACTCTGTTCATATCTAGCCTTTACCAAAACAATCATTAATCTAATCTCTAATCGCGGTTGGAACTAGCAAAGAATTGCTAGCGCACCCGATTAGGATGTTAATGATTCTTTTGATAAAGTTTATAAACTTTATAGGACTTAAAAAGGGTTTAGGGATGTTCATCATCCATTAGCCTACCCTAATCCTACGAACCCTAACAAGCGGAGAATTACTCACGCATGTTGGGAGAAGAAGATGAAAAGACAGAGAGGGAAAACATAATGTAAAATGCAAAATAACTAAATAAAATAACTACCTTTATTAATCAATTTGAACAATCTACACTTTATTCCGTAGAAAATGATTACAGAACTAGTTGCTTCTCGATCTTTCCTAAGGAGGTAGACGAACAGTTGATGATCAGCCTGGATGCGTGAGCGTCAAGGACTTCGTGATCTCTTCGGCTTGATGATTTTTCCAAGAGGCTCTCGGTGCCTTTTTATAGTGCTAAAGCCAGACTTCAAGCTTCTAAAATATGAATTAAGCAGCAAGGATTTTCCCTAAAAATCCTCAACTCCCAACTCTTCTTAACCGCGGCGGATCCGCGGCATAAAGGGGTTAATGCCGCGGATCCGCGGCCTTCTCATCGCGGCCGTTGATCAATCTTCTGGTGATGTCTCGTAGTGACATTTGGCGATCCTTGGAACCCTCAGAATTTGGAAATCTTTTCGTGGTTGCTTCCAGACTTGGTCTCCAAGTTTTTCTTCTTAATTAGGCAAGTCTTCTTCAACAACTTGATTTGCTTGATTCTAGTCCTTGAAAAATTCTGCACACTTGGAAATCTTTTGCACAACAACTCAAATAATCTTTAGTAGACTTTGTTCTACTAGGATTTGGTCAATAAATTTATTTGCATACATTTTCCTACCAAATGCTAATTATAATATATCAACACATGGAAAATAGTATTTTTACACATAAACCCTCATATGTATGATATATTATAATAAAGTTTTCTTTAATATGAAAATGGTAGGAAAAATGTAATACAAATGTGCAGTTTTATCAACTAAATAGTATTCGTGCTGCGTTTGTTGACCATAGTTAAGGCGCAGTGTACGGTAGCTAAGTGGTGTTTTCCTATATAACATAAGATGTGATTAATTAGGACAGTCATATGACTTTGTTGACCATAGTTAAGGGTCATGTGAGTGGGTCTAAATTAATCAAGAAATGACGGGTAGAACTTGACTAGTGCTTATAATTTGTTGACCATAGTTAAGGTCATAAGACACTAGGGGTAAAAGCATTATCGGGAATTTCAAGTGTTGAAATTTGCAATGAGATTGCATACCTCCTATGAGATAGTTGGATCCCGGTATCCACTGCGAGTAAGAGTTACTCCTGGGAGAGTTTTACACAAGACAATTAGCCGATCAAGTAGGTGTCTAGAAGAGTGTTAACGGGGTTACGCCTCTGGGAAAACGAGGTTTACTTTAATTAGGTCCGTGCGAAAACACGGGGAACCTCCCTCAAGTACCGACACTGATCTGGCTGAAAGATTGACGAAATTGTAGGGTGTAATTAATCCCGGCTAATCTTACCTTTTAGGGTTTGAAGGAAGATTTGATAAAAACAATGGGAGACATCCTGATTAGATAAGATAATAACCAATCTAATCTTGCAAGAGCATACGCTAAAGTGTTTTCTTCTCTCTCTCTCCAGGTAGCGACCATGTCAGGCCATAATCAAGATAATAATATGGATGTATTGACTGAACCCGTTTATTATACTGAGCAAGGGAACGTTGGACCCGTTTTCTCTTATAAGAGTTATAAGACTGAACAGGAAACAGGAGAATATCTGGATTCTTACACCGCCCAAAAGAACATGCATGCTGATACATATTCTTCGTGTGTGTTAGTTATTGAGAACTGTTTCTCAGTTCACCCTACGTCCTGGGTATTAGATACCGGATCAGGATCCCACATATGTAAATTGTTACATGGGCTACGGAAAGGTAGAGAACTGGGAAGAGGTGATCAATCCGTTCAAGTAGGGAATGGTGCAAATATTGCAGCCAAAGCAGTTGGCGAATATCACCTAGTATTACCAAGTCGTAATACACTGATTCTAAATGAGTGCTATTATATACCGAACATGATGTGCAACATTATATCAGTTTCTTTATTAAGTAAAGAAGGATATAATTTTGTAGTACAGGATAATGTTATGAACATCTTCCTAAATCAAAAGTTGATTGCATCAGGCTCGTTACATAATGGCATATTCATTCTCAATCAAAATACAGTCCTCAATATACAAAACACACACAAGAGGAAAAGTTCAGAAATGAACGAATCCTTCTTGTGGCATTATAGACTTGGTCATATCAATGCGACACGACTGGCTAAGTTACATAAGGATGGATATTTGAATCCGTTCGAATTATCATCTTATGATACTTGCCATTCATGTCTCAAAGGTAAAATGACCAAAACTCCGTTTAGTGGACACGGAGAAAGAGTTACGGAACTCTTAGGACTGGTACATAGTGATGTATGCGGTCCCATGTCTACGCATGCCAGGAACGGTTCTTCCTACTTTATTACATTCACTGACGATCTCTCAAGATTCGGACATGTGTTCCTGATGAAACACAAATCTGAACCTTTTAAGAAATTCAGAGAATATAAGCACGAAGTAGAGAACCAAACGGGCAAAAGTATTAAAATCCTTCGATCTGATCGAGGAGGAGAATACTTGAGCAATGAGTTCCGGGATTATCTAAAAGAGAATGGGATTCTCTCTCAGCTTACTCCTCCTTATACACCACAACACAACGGTGTATCCGAGCGGAGGAATCACCCCCTTTTAGATATGGTGCGCTCTATGATGAGCACTGCTGAGTTACCTATCTCCTTTTGGGGTTATGCGCTGGAGACAGCCGCATATCTATTGAATAGAGTTCCAACTAAATCGGTGCCTACCACTCCATATGAGATATGGAATGGGAAGAGACCATCTCTTAAACGAGTTAAGATATGGGGTTGTCCGGCCTATGTTAAAAAGCAAAATCCGGACAAACTCGAGTCAAGATCAGGTCTATGTAAGTTTGTAGGATATCCAAAAGATTCCTATGGATATATCTTCTACCACGGTGAGGAACAAAAAGTGTTTATTTCTCAATATGCCACCTTTTTAGAAAAGGAATTTCTTGCAAAAGAAATTTTTGGCGAAGAGGTAGAGCTGGAAGAGGTTCCAGCACAAACTACAACTGATGATTTGTTGGAACCAGAGGATTCAGTAGTACCCAACGAACCCCAGCCTCTCCGCCGATCTAGCAGGGTTTCTCATCCACCTGAGAGATACTACAGTTTTCTCATTGATGGTGGAAGCGAGGATTGCATCATGGAAGATGATGACCCGACTAGTTTCGAGCAGGCCATCACGAGTGGTGACTTTATGAAATGGCCGGATGCAATGCGATCTGAGATGGAATCCATGTACACCAAAGTATGGACTTTGGAAAATGCTCCTGAAGGGGTAAAACCCATTGGGAGCAAGTGGATCTTTAAAAAGAAATTTGGTGTAGATGGAAAAGTTGAGACTTTCAAAGCTAGACTTGTTGCAAAGGGTTTCGTCAACAACCAGGTGTGGATTATGACGAAACCTTTTCCCCAGTGGCTATACTTAAGTCCATCCGGATCTTACTTGCCATTGCTGCATATCATGACTACGAAATCTGGCAAACGGATGTTAAGACCGCTGTCACGACCCGAATGAGCACGTGACTGGCACTTGAATCATATGAAGTCTATAGGACCCCATCTAACCCAAGTAAGACAAAAGCTAAGAAATCTAAAACCATTTTAAGGAATAAATAAAGAAAACTTGTTTAAAGAAGTGAAAAAAACATGTTTTGAAGTCAAGGTTTTTAAATAACTCAGCCAAAAATGGATTTTTAAAATGTAAAGACTTTTCTAAAAATTTCGGCAGAGTTTTCTTTGTAAAAACTGGCCCCGAAAAGGGAACAACAAGAATAATATATATGAAATGATAAAAGGCATCCCCAAGCGGGAACTAGCTCTTCGTCAATCGACGGTCACAACCACGCAAGCAATAATAATATACAACGCCAAAGGGCGAGGATCAAAACCCAAAAAAGAAACTCAAAACAGCCAAAAAACCATAATACTACAAGCGCGACTCTAAGGTCGAAATAATAAATCACTGTCTCTAAGTCTGAAACAATATACAAGTTTTGGTTGATGGAATTTCTAGATACAATGAATAATACAGGAACAATGGCGGTTCTGATACAAAAGAACCCACCTACCCAAGCAAGTCATCCATATGGAAGCAGTGTGCTAGAAATGCCGCTATGGAACATGTACGGCGAAAACCTGCAAGGACTGTGGCACAACGGGGGTGAGTTGCCAACTCGTGAATAGAAAATATCTACAAGCAGAGATCGAATGTATGACCCATCCTAGGTCAATACGATCAGATATATATAAACCTCAATATGAATAAGTCTGAAGCATGCTAAACTGGCAATGAAATCTCAATACATGAATGTAGTGCCAAGTGCTCATGCTAGTGCCTAAGGTAATAGCATATCATAAATGTAAGGTATAATCAATGAAATCAATCTGCATGTACGTGGATCCCGTCCACTCGTCACCCAATGACAAAACCATCATGCATGTAAATATCATCAGCATATGCATGGAAATATGAGGATATAAACCACCTGTGTCCCTCGCAACACGTCAAAAATCATGGAACCGGAGTGCCCAGCATCGACACTCGAAAACATCATGAAAACTGTGCCCAGCATCGGCACATAAATCCTCATATAACGGGCTCCGTCAGTCCGGAACAGCCCACGGGCTCCGTCTGCGGAATCAGCCCTCGGCCCCAGCAGTACACCCATATCCATCTATCGACTCTGGTCGGTATCCTCCGGATAACCGCCGGGTCCAACCAATCACCGGTAGGTACTCGCCACCCTGCCAGGCTCATCGTCTACTCCACGAAAAACATTTCTTGCCCCGGGGAACCATACCGGGTCCACCATATACCCGCAATCGCCCTCATCCGCCTCCTCGAATCGGGTTTCACATGTTGCTATCAGCACCGAGAAAACACATGGTGGACGCACTGAAATATCATATCAAGGGTAACCGGGTTTTAAAACAATTACATATTCTCCTTTTGAAACACCCACGGTTCCCAAAACCAGAAATATCATGGAAACAACATATCTCAATGCGTATAATCAGAAAGCATCATGTATGCGACATGTAGAAGAAAGGTAAGCATATCAGTATGTCATGCAAGGGTCATATCCTGAAAGCAACAGTACTACAGTGTAGTGATATGGCAATTATCGATGATGAAGTGTGTGAGCCGGCAAACAGTGTACATGGAACATACGCATCATCGATAATGGTGCTGGTGTCCTAGCAGCATGACTGTAATATATCAATAAACACAAGCAATGCAATGCAAATAGCATGAGTATGCGGAATCGACTGATCAGCGCAACAGTAAAGAACCTGTCTCAATAAATATATCATGCAGCCTTGCCGTTTGAAAAAGGACGAATCAGGGCTTTTGGTAAAAATAGGGGCTACGGTGTTTTAAGAAAAGACGTGTCGTTTGAAAATATCCGTAGAATCCCTTTTGCCTATCTTTAAAATATTCCCGATTCGTTAGTTTTGAAATAGGTATGACTCGGGTCAGTCTAACGCCTACTATGCGAACTACGGACCCAACAATCAAGTCAATCGGGAGGGGTATGAAAACCACCTAAATCTGAGTCAATATATACATTATCTCATCACATAACGGGTATCACTACCATCATATCACATCTCATCGACTCATCTCAATCCCACGTATCATCCACAAATCCCGTATATGAAAACATAGTCCCATACCCATGTGTAGATATACACACCTCCATATGCGCACAGATAAATGAAAGAATGTAAGCAAGTATATGTGTGCGTGTATGTGCGAGTGCAACGACTACTCTAGGGTTCGCACTATACTAAACCAATACATCCTTATCATCAATAATTCCATTATTACCATCAATAATCCTAAAAACACATAATAAATATATGTGTGTATATGTATTCGTATACATCACCACGAACTGCGGGGGTGTTATACGCCATCCACCCGACTTCTCCCCGTAGATATAAATCTACTCACCTTGCTTCTCATGTGCCGATGCCGATGTCGCCATCTTCATCTTCTTCGCCTCAACATCACGTAGGGTACCTACAATTATATCATAACGCTAAAGCACATGAAAATCACATCGGAAGCCAAAATAGCACACGCTACTCGCATAGGTAAAAACCTATCGTCTCGCATGTAAACACGATCAATATCCACTTATCGTTGACATCCAAACGCCACCCGACATAAACGAATCACCAAATACCAAAATCCATGCTAAAACAAGTCATAAATCATACGCCGACTCAAGAAAATCAACCCAGATTTTACCCTAACAGGAATCAGTCAAAACTAGACATACCCAGGGTCAAGACTACTGGAAATAAGGCCATGCACCAAAATCGAGACGGTTTCCTCCTGCTCTGGCCGCAAATTGCGGCCAGAAGGAATTATTTGGCGGCCGGGGTTTGGAGTTGGGGGCTAGGGTTTGGTTTGGTGGTTCCATGGTGCCTGCACATCTCACTGTCTACTCAGTTTTATTTTTGGGGTCTCGGGGTGATAGCAGATTCCTAAATACGATCACAGATTCACAGTTTTTCTCCGACATCGTCTCATAAATCCGTATTCTGGTTTCAAGTTCAGGTTTGGGTCCAAATTAGCATCACACAAGGGGTTCTAAGATCACAACAAGCTTCAATTTCACTTTGATTTCAGATATCACATAAACCCTAACTTGAATTCTCCAAAGTCCACAAAACGACACAATATCGATATGAAACTAGAATTGATACACAAGGAAATTGAAATACTACTTGAGGGTGCAGAAATTACCTCCTTTGGCAACTCAAGAAAATTCTTGAGTTGCTCAAAGTCCTCCAAATCCAATCTTGCTATGTTCAATGTGTAGCTAGTGAGCTTGGGAGCAAGTTTTGTGAAGTGGCAATTGGGTTTTGGTGAGGGAAATGAGAGGGATCTATGAAGTGAAGGGGAGGGAGATGACGGAGCAGCAGCAGCTCTTGTTTGAAGAGGGGAGAGAAAATGTGATGGAAATGATGGAGGAAAGGGTCAAAAGTCAAAAGCAACCACTCTCTCTCTCTCTCATCATCATCATACTTACTTTTCTTTTCTTTTCCTTTCCTTCTCACTCCAATAGTGAACTCAAAAGAACAACCATGGCAATAGAAATGTAACACAAGTGTAACAAGTGTGGAAAATGATATGTGCACATTTTTGCACAAAAATGCTAAAAATCCAATTAGCGATTTTTAATCGCGATTAACACTAAATTAGCATATAACTAATCATAAAAACTTAAAAATGGCATGATTCCATAAAATACCCTATTTTAGAATTTTCCATAATTTTTCCCCATTTATTTGTATTTAATTATACCCGAATATTAAAATATTCATTAAAATAATATTAAATTATAAAAATTCCCAAAAATCATATTTTATTATTTTGAAACGTTACAATCTACCCTCCTTAAAGAAATTCGGTCCCCGAATTTAAATTTAAACCCCCAAATACTAAAATATTTCAATACAAATTCCAAGTCATCGGGGCTCCGAAATCATCAATACATAAAACATCATAGCGCAATGCCTGCGCATGAGTACAAAGTAGATAACCCAAAAGCAAACTCCGTCAAGCATCCCGCAATCATCGAAGTGATGGTAAAGACACAAATGTCAAATCCAATACAAAACCAATATGATATAGATAAGAACTATACATGTAGACATCCAGTCTATACATGTGAATAGCTGATGTAAATGCATGCCAAATCTTTTTAAATCGCCGTGCGATACGCGTAACACTGCACAGTGGCGGACGTTTTTCATAAGAAAATAACTATATACGTATATATCCTTTGTTTAATAGGTATGTTCCGCCGTTTTGAAAACAATATAGAAGGGTTTCCATGTTTTTAAAACGTTTCGTGTCATATCGGACACGTAGGTATATATATACCGAGACCATAGCTCGATCTTTAGAAATCCCTTCGATAACTATCAATGCATGCAAAATATTTCCAGGTACTGTCCTCTGACTAGTCCTGCTCAGTACAAAACGAATATCAAATATCATAAAAATGTACTGCTCCAAAAGAAATAAATCCCAAAAATGCACATGACACCACCCTGTGCGTCTGGTGCGCACGGAAATCAAAATCCATATATGTGCCATACAGGTGCACAAAACAACATCTAGGTGCAACGGGTGTGCACGAAGTACCTGTCATAGGCAACGTGTGTGCCTGACAGCCAAATCAGGTGCATCTGACATGCACGAAGAATCTCGATTTAGTGCATCTGGTGTGCACCAAAATCGTATCTCAAAATATGGCCCAACATGCGTGAAAATCCAAATCGGTGCATCCATCGTGCACGAATGAAAATCTAAACCCTGCGCACTCAACATGCACGGAATCACGAAATCCAATAGCAACGCCGAACATGCGTAAGTCCAGTCAAAAGCACGGAGTGCAAGAATCCACATCAATATCAGAATCAAAATCGACATATCAAAAGACATCAAATCGAAGTCAGGTGCAACCGTAATGCACAAAATATAAATCCGGTGCAACAAAGGCACGATATATAAATCTGATGTGATAAACGCAAGAAACATAAAACTGGTGCGACAAACGCACGAAGTATAGAACTGGTGCATCCCATGCACAAATACCAAGCAATAACTCAAAAGCGTAAGCAGCAACACCAAGTGTACCCAGGTATAAAGGAAATCATAAACGTGTGCAACTGCGTGCACAAAACACATATCAATGCACTACAAGCACATATAAGCTATACCGAGTGCAAAATCAAATCGTGTGCGTAACATATGCACAACATCAAATCAAAACACTAAAAGTACATGAAAACTATGCTAGAAGCGTAAATCAAATCACCGGTATAAGGTAGGCATGAAATCATAATCAATACCTCAAGAATAATAACTATGCGCAAGGTATAAATACCCAGTAGGTGCAACCATCGTGCAAGAAAACAAATACCATGAAACTCAGTCATCAAGACTAAATCATGCGAATAGATCGCCTAAAATACCGAAATCCAAAGTGACGGATACGTGACAGTCAATTCACAAAATCATAAATCATAAATACCGCCGTTGGTATATCCTTCTTCAAAGTCGAGAAGGTGCCGGTACATCCAATGCTAGCGGCGTAAGATATCTACTTGCCTCTTGCTCGCGGCTGGCGTCCTCTGCCTCTGGTTCCTTATCTTCCCTGTGGATTACCAATCCATCGGCTCATCGGCCCGGTCAGGTGTGCTAACGGGAACGATTCCATTCTGGCACTCCTCTGGTCATCTCTCGGTCAATCCTCATGACCGCTCGTAAAGCAGCACATCTCTGGCGCCGACCTCTGGTCCTCTGAATGCACATGACACATCGGCTCCTGGTGCAAATCTTATTGCAGCAGTGTACTGGAAGGAATCCTGCTCAAGCTCTCTTCTGATCTTGCCTAAGCCAAACTGTACGGAGGCTGGTACTCTGGCATAATCTTTTCTCGCTCTCTGGACATTCGTGTCCTTAGTACAACAACTACTCGAAAGCTGGTCGCATCCCATCGCCTCTGTATGCATATCCAACCTTTAATCTTAACGTGGTGTAATAACAGCTCGTCTGCATCTCGCACGAACTTCTTGTCTCGCTTGTCTGTATCATCGTCCATTTCGACGTCGCGTCTCTATCTGCGCACTGCAATGTCCTCAGCCACGGTACATCCGAAGTCCCTCACACGGGCTCGAAAACACGAACTCGGTATCTTCATCACTCAGTAGAAGATATCTAGCCGAACACGTCCTCAGCGTGCATATCGCATCTCTGATGTCAGTGGAGTGGAACGCCATCTCGTCGAAATCTCATGCGAACTCTTTACTCCACTCTGCTTCGATATCGACTGATCCGGACTCATCTCATCGTGGCTACACAGACTGCGCTCCAACAGCTATGCTCGTATCTGGAGTCTCCCAAGCAGTGTCCCATCACAATATACGAAAGATGTCGAACCATCCGATCGACTCGTCAGAACCTCACAATCCCCCAAGAGCTCAACATCTCGGGTACAGTTTAATAGTATCGAGTACATACCACAGCATCGGTGGTCCAGCCGTAAAAGGACAAACCCAAGCCTCACTAATGGCGCAATGGAACCGCCGCAAACCCTAAGGTTCAAAGGCTTTCACACGGTCATTATGTCGAGTTAGGGTTTCATTCTTCTTGAGGGTCCATAGAATCGCTTGCATGTCTTTCCGAATACTTTAAACTTGGAAAATGGGTTCCTGACATTCGATCGTCTCTGTCGACTCTCAACGAATCAGCGTGAAGTCGCCTCTAGTATGGAATCAATCTATCTAGTGACCTCGCATCGGGGTAAGCGAACGAACCACATGTCCTAGTCATTCATCCTCGATGACTAGCGACTCACCATCATATCTCTAAGTATATGCTCATGCTGCAGTAGCTCCAATCATCTGGGCGATATCTCATCATTCGCAGCAGCAACTGGCTCATTCATCTATACGCTAAACAGCGCCTCAATCGTCCTGGATAAGCGATATATCAATAGTTATCACATCCTGGTTGGCCTCTATCAGTGGCTCAACCCTCTGGTACCGATCGGCACATCCGGGAAATCTCGTAAAAGCGATCAGTCCAACGCTCATGGCGCGAAAACACAATAAGACGACGCCTCTATATCCAATCGTAAGTCTCTGGAATCACGCCCTGGTCATTCCTCGTCCACGACGAGCTCATGCTGACGCAACTCGAGCCGTAGCTCACTCTGCCCGTGCAATCGTGGCAGCAAAACCATAACCTGTATCGATGAGGATAGATCATAGGAATGAATATAATACTGTGCAAGGAAATGTACATCCTAAGGTTTCTTAAGCGGAGTGGCGTGTCGTAAGTATGCCACGGAACATACATACAGTACGTCCCTATACTCAAGCTACCTACTCCATCAACCAAGGGTCATCTTATGCGACGAAAGTTCGGGTATAATACACCCTCGACTAAGTTTAAGTTCCGTAAGGTCAAGCCTAAGTTCCGTATATAGAAAACGCCCTAGGGTCCACATAGTCAAACTTAGACTCGAACCAAGGTGAACCTAGCGCTCTGATACCAAGTTTGTCACGACCCGAAAGAGCACGTGACTGGCACTTGAATCATATGAAGTCTATAGGACCCCATCTAATCCAAGTAAGCCAAAAGCCAAGAAATCTAAAACCATTTTAAGGAATAAATAAAGAAAACTTGTTTAAAGAAGTGAAGAAAGCATGTTTTGAAGTCAAGGTTTTTAAATAACTCAGCCAAAAATGGATTTTTAAAATGTAAAGACTTTTCTAAAAATTTCGGCAGAGTTTCCTTTGTAAAAACTGGCCCCGAACGGGGAACAACAAGAATAATATATATGAAATGATAAAAGGCATCCCCAAGCGGGAGCTAGCTCTTCGTTAATCGACGGTCACAACCACGCAAGCAATAATAATATACAACGCCAAAGGGCGAGGATCAAAACCCAAAAAAGAAACTTAAAATAGCCAAAAAACCATAATACTACAAGCGCGACTCTAAGGTCGAAATAATACATCACTGTCTCTAAGTCTGAAACAATATACAAGTTTTGGTTGATGGAATTTCTAGATACAATGAATAATACAGGAACAATGGCGGTTCTGATACAAAAGAACACACCTACGCAAGCAAGTCACCCATATGGAAGCAGTGTGCCAGAAATGCCGCTATGGAACATGTACGGCGAAAACCTGCAAGGACTGTGGCACAACGAGGGTGAGTTGCCAACTCGTGAATAGAAAATATCTACAAGCAGAGATCGAATGTATGACCCATCCTAGGTCAATACGATCAGATATATATAAACCTCAATATGAATAAGTCTGAAGCATGCTAAACTGGCAATGAAATCTCTATACATGAATGTAGTGCCAAGTGCTCGTGCCAAGTGCTCGTGCCAGTGCCTAAGGTAATAGCATATCATAAATGTAAGGTATAATCAATGAAATCAATCTGCATGTACGTGGATCCCGTCCACTCGTCACCCAATGACAAAACCATCATGCATGTAAATATCATCAGCATATGCATGGAAATATTAGGATATAAACCACCTGTGTCCCTCGCAACACGTCAAAAATCATGGAACCGGAGTGCCCAGCATCGACACTCGAAAACAACATGAAAACTGTGCCCAGCATCGGCACGTAAATCCTCATATAACGGGCTCCGTCAGTCCGGATCAGCCCACGGGCTCCGTCTGCGGAATCGGCTTTCGGCCCCAGCAGTACGCCCATATCCATCTATCGACTCTGGTCGGTATCCTCCGGATAACTTCCAGGTCCAACCAATCACTGGTAGGTACTCGCCACCCTGCCAGGCTCATCGTCTACTCCACGAAAAACATTTCTTGCCCCGGGGAACCATACCGGGTCCACCATGTACCCGCAATCGCCCTCATCCGCCTCCTCGAATCGGGTTGCACATGTTGCTCTCAGCACCGAGAAAACACATGATGGACGCACTGAAATATCATATCAAGGGTAACCGGGTTTTAAAATAATTACATATTCTCCTTTTGAAACACCCACGGTTCCCAAAACCCGAAATATCATGGAAACAACATATCTCAATGCGTATAGTCAGAAAGCATCATGTATGCGACATGTAGAAGAAAGGTAAGCATATCAGTATGTCATGCAAGGGTCATATTCTGAAAGCAATAGTACTACAGTTTAGTGACATGGCAATTATCGATGATGAAGTGTGTGAGCCGGCAAACAGTGTACGTGGAACATACGCATCATCGATAATGGTGCTGGTGTCCTAGCAGCATGACTGTAATATATCAATAAACACAAGCAATGCAATTCAAATAGCATGAGTATGCGGAATCGAATGATCAGCGTAACAGTAAAGAACCTGTCTCAATAAATATATCATGTAGCCTTGCTTTTTGAAAAAGGACGAATCAGGGCTTTTGGTAAAAATAGGGGCTACGGTGTTTTAAGAAAAGACGTGTCATTTGAAAATATCCGTAGAATCCCTTTTGCCTATCTTTAAAATATTCCCGATTCGTTAGTTTTGAAATAGGTATGACTCGGGTCAGTCTAACGCCTACTATGCGAACTACGGACCCAACAATCAAGTCAATCGGGAGGGGTATGAAAACCACCTAAATCTGAGTCAATATATACATTATCTCATCACATAACGGGTATCACTACCATCATATCACATCTCATCGACTCATCTCAATCCCACGTATCATCCACAAATCCCGTATATGAAAACATAGTCCCATACCCATGTGTAGATATACACACCTCCATATGCGCACAGATAAATGAAAGAATGTAAGCAAGTATATGTGTGCGTGTATGTGTGAGTGCAACGACTACTCTAGGGTTCGCACTATACTAAACCAATACATCCTTATCATCAATAATTCCATTATTACCATCAATAATCCTAAAAACACATAATAAATATATGTGTGTATACGTATTCGTATACATCACCACGGATTGCGGGGGTGCTATACGCCATCCACCCGACTTCTCCCCGTAGATATAAATCTACTCACCTTGCTTCTCATGTGCCGATGCCGATGTCGCCATCTTCATCTTCTTCGCCTCAACATCACGTAGGGTACCTACAATTATATCACAACGCTAAAGCACATGAAAATCACATCGGAAGCCAAAATAGCACATGCTACTCGCATAGGTAAAAACCTATCGTCTCGCATGTAAACACGATCAATATCCACTTATCGTTGACGTCCAAATGCCACCCGACAGAAACGAATCACCAAATACCAAAATCCATGCTAAAACAAGTCATAAATCATACGCCAACTCAAGAAAATCAACCCAGATTTTACCCTAACAGGAATCAGTCAAAACTAGACATACCCAGGGTCAAGACTACTGGAAATAGGGCCATGCACCAAAATCGAGACGGTTTCCTCCTGCTCTGGCCGCAAATTGCGGCCAGAAGGAATTAATTGGCGGCCGGGGTTTGGAGTTGGGGGCTAGGGTTTGGTTTGGTGGTTTCATGGTGCCTGCACATCTCACTGTCAACTCAGTTTTATTTTTGGGGTCTCCGGGTGATAGCAGATTCCTAAATACGATCACAGATTCACAGTTTTTCTCCGACATCGTCTCATAAATCCGTATTCTGGTTCCAAGTTCAGGTTTGGGTCCAAATTAGCATCACACAAGGGGTTCTAAGATCACAACAAGCCTCAATTTCACTTTGATTTCAGATCTCACATAAACCCTAACTTGAATTCTCCAAAGTCCACAAAACGACACAATATCGATATGAAACTAGAATTGATGCACAAGAAAATTGAAATACTACTTGAGGGTGCAGAAATTACCTCCTTTGGCAACTCTAGAAAATTCTTGAGTTGCTCAAAGTCCTCCAAATCCAATCTTGCTAGGTTCAATGTGTAGCTAGTGAGCTTGGGAGCAAGTTTTGTGAAGTGGGAATGGTGTAACACCCGAGCCCAATAATACTATGTATATTACTAGTTGAGGGTTATTTATTGCTCTTTCCAATTTTCCTGATTTTCTGGTGTTTATTGCTAAATTTTACCCGGCTAAGTCATTTTGGCACATAACAAATTTTAACTCCGAAAATGAAATTTAAGATGTCCATGTTGGCCTACTCGTCGCCACTAGTCGCGTGGTAGCGTCCGCGTGTCGAGATTCCGTTCCGTTTGGCTAAACGGGCAAGTTTGGGCGACTACGCGCGCGTGCAAGTGTCCGACTTGGGGGCATGCATTTTAATCATTAAACACCTCTTTTCAAAATTTGGAACCCGCTTAAAATCCTATAATTTGAATTTGGAACATTTGGGCGCAATCCGGGCGCGATTTGGAAATGTTTCATTTCGCGCCAAAAAGGGCCCATTTAAATTAATATCTAATATATGCATCTATACTCTAATCTAAAATTCGTAACAGTAAATCCCCAAAATCCTACGCAATTTCCCCTCAAATCTATCTCGTGGCCAATCACGAGCTCTTATTGAGCTCGTGGGCCCCCTCCTTTCCATCTCTCTCTCTGCCTCTCTCCTCTTCTCTCTCTTCCCTCAATCTCTCATTTTCTCTCTCCTATCTCTCTCTCTCTCATCTATATTTACGTAAACATGCAGCCGCCTCCCCGTGCTTCTGCCTCGCCACGAACCCACGTGAAACCCTAACCCTAGCTCACCGCAGACCCACCGCCGGCCTCCTTGCGACCTCGTCGTCGCCGCCCTCACCACCACGACCTCCACCGCACCCACCTACCCTCCTTTCCCCGTTCTCCCGCTCCTCCCCGCGCCTGCGACCCATCCCGACCTCGCCTCCACCCTCGTAGACCTCGCCGTCGACGTCTCCTCTCACCGTCGACGCCTCCCACGACTCCCTCTCACCCTCCTCGTCGAGACCTCGTCGTCGCTGCCCTCCTCCCTCGCCGGAACAGTAAACCCGAGCCCTAACCCATCGCCTACCCCGCTGTTCGCCGGAGAAACGTGCCGGCGACCTCGTCGACGCCACCTCCGACCACCTCCCTCTCTCCCACGACCACCAGAGCCGACCACACTCCTCTCCAACTCGCCGCAGCACACCACCCTGCACACCTGAGGCCCTTCCCCGTGCTGCAGCCGCCGCCGTCGCTTCGCCGGCGATCCAGTGCCGTCGAGCCATCGTGTTTGCACCCTGTATCTTCTCGGTGAGTTTTCCTTGCGCTTCCTCTTGGTACAATCCCTCCGCTGTTCCGTATTTTGGATGTGTAGTTTGTGTTTACTAACCTTGTTGTTTCTGTTTACTGCCGGATCCGACCGTGCCGTCTGACGAACCCGACGCTCCAGCGAAGCCCCCTGGTCCGTGTGATTCCGTTGACCTCTGTTGGGACTCGATCCGTGGCCCGTGCTTCCTTATCACAGTTTCTGCCGACACCGCATCCGTGTTTCGGTTTGCGGAACCGCCGAGGCAAGTATCCGAATACTTGCTTTAACATGCTACAACTTAATCATCATATTATAACCATATAACTAATATAACATCGATACCTTTTATAACTTAGAATTGCTAGCCACGATTATCCGTAACTTTAAATCAATGAAATCATTGCTCGCTTTAACCGGTCTGCTATTAATTCATACTTAACTAATCAAACCAAGTAGATCATCCCCACTTCATTTGTTAAAATCACTCATGAGACAATTGTTGTGCTTAGTTCAAATTCATGTAACTCCATTACGTATATTATCGATATTGTTCGTCTTGTGGCTTTTGCACCTCAAAGGTGCGTGAACCGGATTAATATGAGAATACAAACATCACTGTGTTCACATAGAATAATATTTGTTATTTACTGTTTCCTGCTACTGTTCATTATTTGTTACTATACCTGTTATCATCATATACCTGATTGCATTACATATTGACCGATCTTGATACACCTGACACATGTACTGATACACCGGACACAACACCCTGTACATATCGACTCTACCTGTTGAAAGTAACCTGACCTGTTACCTGATCTTATGCCTAATGCCGACAAACCTAACCATTCCTGCTGTCGATCCAGACAGACCTACCTTTACTTGACTTGTGTTGGCATTAGTTCTTGACTACTGAATACCTGACTGACATACATAGTTTGGGGGTATGGGGAAATCAAAGGTGAAACCGACTTGTAACTCAACAGTTCGATACATTGTTCTGATCAGTCTTACGGGCTTGGCCAGCTCCGGAGTGTTGATGCTGACATCACTCATCTATCCTACTACCTTTTACTGCTTAGCGGCACGTCTCGGATTCAGCCCCGAGGATCATGACCGTGGTCCCGGGCACGCACGGGATACTATTGAGTTACATCGACGATTCATCAATTGGTTTCAAAGACTATAGAGTAGAAAACCTGATAGGACAGTTTAGTCACCTTTGCACATTACCCTGCTTGTTACTTCTTATTACCGCTTTATCCATGTTCATGCTTGCATTGTTTATTACCATGTTTTGCTGTATACTTGATATCATGACGCGCTGACGTCTGGGTTTTGCATGGCCCAGATTCCGTACCTTTGTCGTCGACCGAGCAGGAGTACTTCAGCCAGCAGGCTGAACTGTGAGTTCCTTAGAGTTTAGTTTATTTATGTCATTGCATTTCCAGATGTGAGCCCGCATTATGGGACATACTGTTTATTCATTGTATTGGATCATTAGCTTCCGCACTTATTGTTTATTGATTCTTGTTATTATGGATTTGGACATGTATTAGTTTAGTTTATTTTACTGTTCTTGATATCTATACAACCGTAATGTGACTGTGGACGGATGCGTCCTACCCACAAGTAGCATGGTTGGCTATGTCACGTGCCCAAATCTTGCGTACTCTGGGAAGCGGGGCGTGACATGGTTTTATGGTATCAGAGCCAGGTTAATTGGGTTGATTCTTTGTAGTTGGGTATCGCACCCGATACACGAATCAGAATACCCGTGATTAGGAGACATGTCCTGCCACTTTGACCGTTTTACTATCCTTGAATCATTCT
Source organism: Agapanthus africanus (assembly GCA_030015575.1). Taxonomy (NCBI): domain Eukaryota; kingdom Viridiplantae; phylum Streptophyta; class Magnoliopsida; order Asparagales; family Amaryllidaceae; genus Agapanthus; species Agapanthus africanus. The sequence goes on from CM057339.1 coordinate 309,184,985, forward strand.
TCCGGATCATGTCGACGTGCAAACTTACTTTGCATTTGTCAACTCAACAACCTAATTTCTTGTTATCTCTAGGACTTAGGCGACTTGGGTGGAGTTAAGTAATTGCGGCTATGATACCGCGGCATAGCTACAATGCAGCACTCTATTTAAGTATCTTGGAGTTCTAGCCTTGATCTATACTCAGAATCTATCATCATGCTAATGTTGGGTACTTTGATTTCAGGGATATGGCCGATCAGAATTTGGAGATGGACCCAGGGCATGCGGTCTTAGCCGCCAGGCAAAGAGTGATAAGGGGATTGATGGAGAAACTAAAGGAACAACTCGAGCTGGAACCAGCATTTACAATGGACCCCACGTCCGTACGTAGACGTATGCCAGTGAACAGGCGCAGCGTGGCACCAATGAAGAAAACAAGTATGGGTGATCGGAAGGGCAGCGTGATCTGTGGATACTGCCATAAACTCGGACACGTGCGAAGGGAGTGTCGTTTGAGGCTGGGACTTTGTTTTAGATGTGGAGCGGCAGATCACACCGTTGATGCTTGTCCGTCGAAGCCTCGCACAAAGGATGATACACAGAAGCCTCCGCAAGGACCGTTCCAAGGACAGGAACCGCTTACTCAAGGACCACAGCAGGCTCGAGCGTTCACGTTGACAGCTGAAGAAGCTAAGGCATCGGGAGAAGTGGTTTCAGGTAATTTACTCGTTCATGGTTTTCCCGCTTTGGCATTACTTAATTTCGGAGCATCCCATTGTTTATGTCATCCAAATTTATAACTACACACTCGATCAACTGCACGACCCTGTCTAGTTTTTGGGGCATACACACTGGGAATGGGAAAATTATAGCTAGTAAGGAAGGTAGAGATTGTACTGTTGTTGTTTGTGGACGGGAGCTTTTTGCGGATTTCTTGGTGATTGATACAGGCAGTTATGAGGTTGTCTTGGGGATGGATTTTCTTGACACTTCCCACGCCCACATTGGCTGTAGGGCAAGGAAGGTAATTTCCAGATTCCCGGACATCCTAAGTTTACTTTCATTGGAGAAAGAAATTCTGTCGGGCCAGTCGAGTTTAGGGCTAGGCCGACGAACAGTGTTCTTGCGGCTATGGTAGTGGAGAGTGATGAAGAGCCGACAGTTGTCCGCGACCTTATGGATGTGTTTGAAGACATTTCGGGCTTACCACCGAAACGAGATGTGGAGTTTGCGTTGACCTTACTCCTGGTGCAACGCCAGTATCAAAAGCTGACTATCCAATGGCACCAGTAAAGTTGGAGGGAGTGAAGAAACAAGTGAGCGAATTACTCGAGAAGTGATGGATTCGAAGCAGCAACTCACCGTGGGGAACTCCAGTTCTCTTAGTGGAGAAGAAGGATCGCACTGCCGACGCTGAGACAGGAGAAATTATTCGCGAAGATGAGTAAGTGCGAATTCTGGTTGGAAGAAGTGAAGTTTCTGGGGCATGTCGTGTCGGGCGATGGAATCGCCGTTGATCCCGAGAAGATTGCAGCAGTTCGAGATTGGCCTGTTCCGAAGAATGTTGCAGAGATAAGAAGTTTCCTTGGACTCGCCGGTTACTACAGAAGATTTGTGGAGAACTTCGCTCGTTTAGCTGAGCCGTTAACCAAGCTTACGCGTAAGGAGGTACCGTTTGTTTGGACAGATGGATGTGCATTGGCCTTCGAGACGTTGAAGCAGAAGTTGATAACCGCCCCTATCCTAACCGTACCGGATGATTCAGGAGGACTGGTGATTCACAGCGACGCATCTGGAAAGGGATTGGGATGTGTTTTGATGCAGAATGGGAAAGTCGTCGCTTACGCATCGAGACAGCTGAAGACTCATGAGCAGAACTATCCGACTCACGACTTGGAGCTTGCAGCCGTGATCTTCGCCCTGAAGATTTGGAGACACTACCTTCTGGGAGAGAGAGTTGAAGTCTTTACGGATCACAAGAGTTTGAAGTATGTGTTCACTCAGAAGGAGTTGAACATGAGGCAACGCAGATGGTTGGAGCTGATGGCCGACTACGACCTTGATCTTAAGTACCACCCGGGAAAAGTTAACGTCGTGCCAGATGCGCTAAGTCGGTTACCAGCCATTCAGTTATTGACGGCACAGAGAGAGATCATTGAGGAGTTTCGGAGATTTGACTTGGAGGTTGTGCTACCACGTGCTACAGGACAGTTGATGCAGTTGCAAGTACAATCGTCCTTAGTTGAGAAGATTAAAGTGGCGCAATCGCAGGATCCTAGACTGCAAAAGTTTCGAGAGCAGGTTGGAGCTGGACTACGAACCGATTTACTGATCCATGAAGACGGTTCGTTGGGATATGGTAGCCGTGTGTGTGTGCCAAAAGGAGATGTGCGTGAAGAGCTTATGAAGGAGGCACACAGTTCAACTTACTCTGTGCATCCAGGAGGGACAAAGATGTACCGAGATATTCGACAGCATTTCTGGTGGGAAGGTATGAAACGGGAAATTGCTCGCCTTGTGGCTAAGTGCTTAGTGTGTCAGCAAGTCAAGGCTGAACACCAAAGGGTTGCTGGTTTGTTGCAACCACTTCCGATTCCCCAATGGAAGTGGGAACATATAACCATGGATTTCGTGACGGCCTTACCGCGGAGTCCAAAGGGCAACAATGCGGTATGGGTGATTGTCGATCGGTTGACCAAGGCAGCTCACTTTATTCCTTTTCGGGTTGGTCAATCGACGGAGACTTGGCAGAGCGATACATGCAGGAGATTGTCAGATTGCATGGAGTACCGGTAAGCATCGTGTCCGATCGGGACACTCGGTTCTTATCGCACTTTTGGAGGAGTTTACAAGAAAGTTTGGGGACTCGGTTGAAGTTTAGCACAGCTTATCATCCTCAGACTGATGGACAGTCGGAGAGAACGATCCAGACCCTTGAAGATATGTTGAGGGCTTGCATGTTGGACTTCAAAGGTTCTTGGGAAGATCATCTACACCTGGTGGAGTTTTCGTACAACAACAGCTTCCAAGCAACTATTCAGATGGCCCCATTTGAAGCACTGTATGGTCGTAAGTGCCGTTCACCGGTTTGTTGGGATGATGTTGGTGAACGAAGGTTACTAGGACCAGATTTGGTGGTGTAGACAGTCGAGAAGGTGAATACAATCAGAAAGCACATGAAGGCAGCTCAAGACAGACAGAAGAGTTGGGCCGACACGTCAAGAAGACCTCTAGAGTTCGCCGTGGGCGATTTAGTATTCCTGAAGATATCACCGACTAGAGGGGTGATTCGCTTTGGAAGTCGGGGAAAGCTTAGTCCCCGATTCGTTGGACCCTTCGAGATATTGGAGCGTGTCGGAGAGGTATCGTACCGGTTGGCATTACCACCGTCATTAGCAGGAGTCCATGATGTATTTCATGTGTCTCAACTACGGAGGTATGTTCGTGATGAGACCCATGTTTTGGATCACTCGGAGTTGACCGTTCGGGAGGACCTGACTTTTGAGGAGCGACCAGTCGAGATCAAGGATCGAAGAGAAAAGGTTCTTAAGAACAAGGTTATCCCTCTTGTGCGAGTTTCTTGGGGTAACCAATCGCATGGAGATTCTACTTGGGAGCGAGAAGACGAGATCCGGCAGAAATCCCCTCATCTTTTCCAGTAGTTAGTTATCTTGTATTCTTGGAATTTCGAGGACGAAATTCTTTTGTAGTTGGGTATGATGTAACACCCGAGCCCAATAATACTATGTATATTACTAGTTGAGGGTTATTTATTGCTCTTTCCAATTTTCCTGATTTTCTGGTGTTTATTGCTAAATTTTACCCGGCTAAGTCATTTTGGCACATAACAAATTTTAACTCCGAAAATGAAATTTAAGATGTCCATGTTGGCCTACTCGTCGCCACTAGTCGCGTGGTAGCGTCCGCGTGTCGAGATTCCGTTCCGTTTGGCTAAACGGGCAAGTTTGGGCGACTACGCGCGCGTGCAAGTGTCCGACTTGGGGGCATGCATTTTAATCATTAAACACCTCTTTTCAAAATTTGGAACCCGCTTAAAATCCTATAATTTGAATTTGGAATATTTGGGCGCAACCCGGGCGCGATTTGGAAATGTTTCATTTCGCGCCAAAAAGGGCCCATTTAAATTAATATCTAATATATGCATCTATACTCTAATCTAAAATTCGAAACAGTAAATCCCCAAAATCCTACGCAATTTCCCCTCAAATCTATCTCGTGGCCAATCACGAGCTCTTATTGAGCTCGTGGGCCCCCTCCTTTCCATCTCTCTCTCTGCCTCTCTCCTCTTCTCTCTCTTCCCTCAATCTCTCATTTTCTCTCTCCTATCTCTCTCTCTCTCATCTATATTTACGTAAACATGCAGCCGCCTCCCCGTGCTTTTGCCTCGCCACGAACCCACGTGAAACCCTAACCCTAGCTCACCGCAGACCCACCGCCGGCCTCCTTGCGACCTCGCCGTCGCCGCCCTCACCACCACGACCTCCACCGCACCCACCTACCCTCCTTTCCCCGTTCTCCCGCTCCTCCCCGCGCCTGCGACCCATCCCGACCTCGCCTCCACCCTCGTAGACCTCGCCGTCGACGCCTCCTCTCACCGTCGACGCCTCCCACGACTCCCTCTCACCCTCCTCGTCGAGACCTCGTCGTCGCTGCCCTCCTCCCTCGCCGGAACAGTAAACCCGATCCCTAACCCATCGCCTACCCCGCTGTTCGCCGGAGAAACGTGCCGGCGACCTCGTCGACGCCACCTCCGACCACCTCCCTCTCTCCCACGACCACCAGAGCCGACCACACTCCTCTCCAACTCGCCGCAGCACACCACCCTGCACACCTGAGGCCCTTCCCCGTGCTGCAGCCGCCGTCGTCGCTTCGCCGGCGATCCAGTGCCGTCGAGCCATCGTGTTTGCACCCTGTATCTTCTCGGTGAGTTTTCCTTGCGCTTCCTCTTGGTACAATCCCTCCGCTGTTCCGTATTTTGGATGTGTAGTTTGTGTTTACTAACCTTGTTGTTTCTGTTTACTGCCGGATCCGACCGTGCCGTCTGACGAACCCGACGCTCCAGCGAAGCCCCCTGGTCCGTGTGATTCCGTTGACCTCTGTTGGGACTCGATCCGTGGCCCGTGCTTCCTTATCACAGTTTCTGCCGACACCGCATCCGTGTTTCGGTTTGCGGAACCGCCGAGGCAAGTATCCGAATACTTGCTTTAACATGCTACAACTTAATCATCATATTATAACCACATAACTAATATAACATCGATACCTTTTATAACTTAGAATTGCTAGCCACGATTATCCGTAACTTTAAATCAATGAAATCATTGCTCGCTTTAACCGGTCTGCTATTAATTCATACTTAACTAATCAAACCAAGTAGATCATCCCCACTTCATTTGTTAAAATCACTCATGAGACAATTGTTGTGCTTAGTTCAAATTCATGTAACTCCATTACGTATATTATCGATATTGTTCGTCTTGTGGCTTTTGCACCTCAAAGGTGCGTGAACCGGATTAATATGAGAATACAAACATCACTGTGTTCACATAGAATAATATTTGTTATTTACTGTTTCCTGCTATTGTTCATTATTTGTTACTATACCTGTTATCATCATATACCTGATTGCATTACATATTGACCGATCTTGATACACCTGACACATGTACTGATACACCGGACACAACACCCTGTACATATCGACTCTACCTATTGAAAGTAACCTGACCTGTTACCTGATCTTATGCCTAATGCCGACAAACCTAACCATTCCTGCTGTCGATCCAGACAGACCTACCTTTACTTGACTTGTGTTGGCATTAGTTCTTGACTACTGAATACCTGACTGACATACATAGTTTGGGGGTATGGGGAAATCAAAGGTGAAACCGACTTGTAACTCAACAGTTCGATACATTGTTCTGATCAGTCTTACGGGCTTGGCCAGCTCCGGAGTGTTGATGCTGACATCACTCATCTATCCTACTACCTTTTACTGCTTAGCGGCACGTCTCGGATTCAGCCCCGAGGATCATGACCGTGGTCCCGGGCACGCACGGGATACTATTGAGTTACATCGACGATTCATCAATTGGTTTCAAAGACTATAGAGTAGAAAACCTGATAGGACGGTTTAGTCACCTTTGCACATTACCCTGCTTGTTACTTCTTATTACCGCTTTATCCATGTTCATGCTTGCATTGTTTATTACCATGTTTTGCTGTATACTTGATATCATGACGCGCTGACGTCTGGGTTTTGCATGGCCCAGATTCCGTACCTTTGTCGTCGACCGAGCAGGAGTACTTCAGCCAGCAGGCTGAACTGTGAGTTCCTTAGAGTTTAGTTTATTTATGTCATTGCATTTCCAGATGTGAGCCCGCATTATGGGACATACTGTTTATTCATTGTATTGGATCATTAGCTTCCGCACTTATTGTTTATTGATTCATGTTATTATGGATTTGGACATGTATTAGTTTAGTTTATTTTACTGTTCTTGATATCTATACAACCGTAATGTGACTGTGGACGGATGCGTCCTACCCACAGGTAGCATGGTTGGCTATGTCACGTGCCCAAATCTTGCGTACTCTGGGAAGCGGGGCGTGACAAATGGGGTTTTGGTGAGGGAAATGAGAGGGATCTATGAAGTGAAGGGGAGGGAGATGATGGAGCAGGAGCAAGAGCAGCAGCAGCTCTTGTTTGAAGAGGGGAGAGAAAATGAGATGGAAATGATGGAGGAAAGGGTCAAAAGTCAAAAGCAACCACTCTCTCTCTCTCTCATCATCATCATACTTACTTTTCTTTTCTTTTCCTTTCCTTTTCCTTTCCTTCTCACTCCAATAGTGAACCCAAAAGAACAACCATGGCAATAGAAATGTAACACAAGTGTAACAAGTGTGGAAAATGATATGTGCACATTTTTGCACAAAAATGCTAAAAATCCAATTAGCTATTTTTAATCGCGATTAACACTAAATTAGCATATAACTAATCATAAAAACTTAAAAATGGCATGATTCCATAAAATACCCTATTTTAGAATTTTCCATAATTTTTCCCCATTTATTTGTATTTAATTATACTCGAATATTAAAATATTCATTAAATTAATATTAAATTATAAAAATTCCCAAAAATCATATTTTATTATTTTGAAACGTTACAACCGCCTTTCTAAACGGTGATTTAGAAGAGTGCGTGTACATGACTCAACCAGAGGGCTTCGTAAATAGTGGGAGCAGCGGAAAGGTGTGCAAGCTGCTTAAATCCATTTATGGGTTAAAGCAAGCATCGCGGAGTTGGAACATCTGTTTTGATGTTGTAGTCAAGAGTTTGACTTCATCAAAAATATAGATGAACCTTGTATCTATAAGAAGGTAGCAAAGGGTAAGGTTGTCTTCCTCGTATTGTACGTGGATGACATACTCTTGATAGGAAATGATATTCCTATGCTGCAATCAGTCAAGCTCTTCTTATCATAAAGATTCTCAATGAAAGATCTAGGTGATGCCTCCAGCATATTGGGAATCGTGATCTATAGAGATAGATCTAAACGGATACTGGGATTGTTCCAATCCAGGTACATTGACACCATACTAAAGAGGTTTAGTATGGAAGAATCCAAGCGTGGGAACCAACCCATGATCTCTGGACTCACTCTCTCCAAAGAGATGTCTTCCAAGACTGATTTAGAGAGAGCTCGCATGCAAGGGATACACTATGCTTTGGCAGTAGGCTCTATCATGTATGCGATGCTATATACCAGACCCGATGTAGCATACTCACTAAATGTAGTGAGTCGGTATCAAGCAGATCCAGGAGAGAGTCATTGGACAGCTGTGAAGAGCATTCTCAAATACTTACGAAGGACTAAGGAGATGTTCTTGGTGTATGGTAATGGAGAACTCCAGGTGGAGTCCTTTACCGATTCCAGCTTCCAAAGTGATAAGGACGACTCTAAGTCGCACTCGGGATTTGTCTTTACCCTCAATGGAGGGGCGGTATGTTGGAAGAGTTCTAAACAGGATACCGTTGCAGACTCGACGATAGAGGATGAATACATCGCTGCCAACGATGCTGCCAAAGAGGCTGTCTGGATAAAGAAGTTCATTTGTGAACTTGGTGCGGATCCATCCATTGAAAATCCAATACCTCTGTATTGCGATAACAATGGAGCTGTGGCGTTGTTCAAGGAACCCAGGTCCCATCAAAAGTCCAGACATATTCTGAGGCGGTATCACTTGATCAGGGAGATAGTTGATCGCCGGGAGATCGAGGTCAGGAGAGTAGATACGAAGGACAACACTGCGGATCCATTCACGAAGGCCATTCCCCAGATACAGTTTGAGAGATTATTCAGGATGCTAAGTATGAGATACTACAGCAGCTGGCCTTAGTGCAAGTGGGAGATTGTTAGTTATGTATATGACCTAGAGGCCATTGTTGTACATATGATGTATATTATAATGGATGCTTGGATATATATAGAGAAGACTTTCTTGCTCGTCATGATAGTATGCTATTTGGTTTCACTTTATCTTAACATGTTGACTTGTACTGGTTTACTGTCTTACCCTCACATGTTGATAAAGCCCTTAGGATATGTACTCGACTGCTGGGACTATGATGAGATCATACTAGTGGGGCCATGGTAGTCGATGAGTACATCCTATAACTGTTCCTAGTCGAGAGTATATCGAGACAGGGCATCGATACACCAGAGTAGACTAGCGTATACGCATCTTGACCCATATGATGGGCGATGAATGATCCTATATCCATCAGTGTTGGACATCAAGGATGGTATGCGGGTGCTCAGTGGAGACTGGGTACACTGGACGGACTCGCCGAGAACTCCTAGATGGTGATATACCACACGTCAGATGGCAGTTCTCCGGTGACACTGGTACAGGATAGTCTGTAGACCCGAGATCGTCATACAGTCTTGTGTGATTCCCACTGTGCTTTGATTTCCACCTTACCACGTCCAAGAGGGCATGCAAAACGGTGGCTTTTGGGTACAGTCCCGAATCACATGGAGGCAATGAGCGATAGGAGGGGATTCGTCTCTCCCGGTATAGGGAGTTGATGTTGTGCTGTGTTCGATTGGCTATAACTGGAAGTCCCTGGCCAGGGCTGATATAGGGATTTACTGGTAAGTGTTACCAGTAGTTTCTCGACCTGTTATGAGCCTCACATCGACACGACTTATCGGTTACTGGGGTCTGACGTATACCACCCCTAGACTTGATATGCGACATATCAGACGAACAGACCGGACTGTACGGGAGTGTTACTAGTTGGATTCACAGGAGAACGTACAGGCTAGCTTGTTGATCTTCTGATCGCTCAATACCTGGGTGGTTGTTACATTTAGTTGACCTCTTGCAGCTTGTGGGTGTTTGATATGATCATCACCTGCTACCGGCGTATTGACGATTCTTTAGAGTCCTACACAGAGGTTTCTTGGCTCAGGCAAAACGGAGTAGAGGCACATATGTGATATGTGCAGGACCGAGGATAATACGATATGAGATACCGTATTATATTCTCGTGATATTTAGATATGAACCGGATCATCGGATCAAGTGTTGATTCGATGAATCGGTACATGATATATTAGTCGGTTATATTCGATATAGCCGGATTGTCAGATCAAGTGTTGATTCAATGATTTAATGTATAATAATATATATGATATATTGTATTACATTATCTAATATTGGCTCACTTTATTATTTCATTTTCTCACTGGATAATACATTGATATATATATATATATATGCAATATATATTAAATGTATTATTTTCTTTTGTTACAAATATAATATATAAGTGATATATATTATAGTAACATGATATGATTAATAATGAAACATATTTAGTGATGATAAAAAGAGATTAGGGTTTGATAGGGTTAGCTTCTTCTTGCACCTTCTAGAAGCATTCCTTTTGTCATGAAGAAGATATTATGATAGATATTTTCTTATGACTCATTTCTTAACCCAACCAAACCCTAGCCTTAGTTAACTCTCTACACGGGTTATCCTTGTCATCATTAACCATGGTTGCATTATTATTGATATACTCTTATCTACTATTCATCACAAAAGGAATTATCTCATTATTCTTCATCTTCTTCTCTCTTGAGTTTTTGAAAGAGCTCATTAGATTTTCCTTTGGTGATGATTTCTTGTGAGAAATTGATATAAAAAGATAGCATAAATACTACTCCATCATTCTCATCTAATCTAGCCCATTAGATTATGGTGTTCACCTCATTAGAGTGAGAGAGCTTGAGTTATAGCAACTTCGACGTAGATCATCGGAGAAGCGGAACACTACAAGCTAGCATGGATCGTTCGAGTCGTGGAGCCTCTCTTGAGTCTGGGAGATCGTGGATCGCGGCGAAGGGACTTCAACTCGGAGCTTATGAAGCGAAGGAGCGGACTACAAAGGTTGTAATCCCTCACACTTAGTAGTAAAGATGTTTACTTGCATGTTAAACCCTAATAATCTAGCGAAGATCCCGGCTTTGGGTTGTTCGGCACGTCTAAAATTTTATTCGGGCATGTTTGATGCCTTATGAACCTTCACAAGAGTGCCTAGGAACCCTACATAAACGTGGTGATAATAATGGATGTCCAAGATATCAATAACATGCAATGCGATGTATGGCTAGAAAACTATGTATGAATGATGATGCGATGAGGCAGATGACTTACAATCTACATATAATACATGATGCAATGCACCGATATTGATTTTATGCAAGTGCTATAGTGTTCGTGACATAACAATTAGCAATGGCGTGTATGTTAGTATGAATAGTGCACGTGCGGCATTAACCAAAGGTAATGGTGCAAGTGTCCTAATGAATGACATCGTAATTAAGAATATGAATATGCCATGACATGGATGATTTGAGACTATGCATATAGATGCAAGAACTACTCATCATTCCTAATTATCGGGCACCTCGCTCCATCCAGACGACCCCCCATAGATGTGTACATCTACTCACCGGGACACCTCGGCTGAACCGATCCAATCACTGCTTTTCCTTTTTGCGCCGCGTCTGACGTCTTCGCAACCGATCCTAGAATTACACACAAGTAAAAAAAGGATAGACATATAAATAGTCGCGGACAAAAACGATACAAGACAGCCGACGCGCACTAACTAGACGCGCACACACTTGGTGCACAAAACGCGCTCGCGACAACGCCACAAGCCAAAACTAGGGGTCGCTATACGAGAAAATCCCCAAACCTAGAACCCGATCGCACCAATCACGCATTCACAACACATTAAATATTGTAGGGAATAGGTTAGAGATCATCAAAACCTCAAACTTAAATAAAATCGATTTATTCCAAAAACTAGTAAGTATCACTTAACCATTTTAGTGCAAATCTAGATGTTTTAACAATTCTAGTGGCTACAATATTCATTTAATATCTTAATTAGGCTTCACAATTATTAACTAGATTTTTCTCTCGCCTAATTACACTAATCATAAAAATTAGTTTGCAAGAATATATAATTAGGACAAATTAAATGTAACAATTAGCAAATTAGCAACTAGATTAGGTTTTGCAAGTCTTAACATGTTAAACTACACATTGCAAAGATAATCAAGTGATAAAAATCCTAACTTGAACCCAAACCATTCTCTTGAAATTCCAAACTTGCAATATAGAACCATATAACCACCTAATTAAGTTTGATTAAAGTAATTAACTAACAAATTAACCATAAGGTTAGGATTTATACTTCACAATTTTGTAGATCTAACTTTCTAGCTTTGGCCACCCAAAATGCAAATTCAGTCTCATAAAGTTATTTCTTCCTGCGAGTCGTGAGGATCTCGTAGGCGTATTTTCTCCTTAGGAATCGTGGGGATTCCTAAGTGTGTGTTCTCTTATAAGTCGTAAGGATCTTACAAGAGTGTTTCTCCTTATAAGTCGAGAGGACATACAAGTGTCATTTACCATATGAGGACATTCCTCGTGATTGGTGGAACTTGGTGGGGGAAACGTTTATTTGTGCTCGTGGATTGTATACAAGGGCCAATATCGGACCGCCTGTAGGGCAACTTGGGGTATACGGCGGCTTAAGAACAGGTTTGGATCCCTGTAACTTAAGACTTTGAATCTTATGACCCGCGAGGGTTTCACAGGGGGAGTTCTCTTTACGAGTCGAGAGGATATCATAAGTGAAAATTTTACGAGATTGCACCCTTTCGGGTTTTCACAAGCTCGCCGGTAGCCCTGCTATTTTTACTCATGGCGTCCTTTCGGGTTTTCATCCGTGCCCGTTTCGTTTGTGGACATACCGTATTTTTTTTAACAACAAGATTGCGCCCTTTCAGGTTTTCACAAACTTGCCGATAGCCCTGTTGTTTTTACTCACGGCATCCTTTCGGGTTTTCATCCGTGCCCATTTCGCTTGTGGACATACCGTTTTTTTTTGTTTTTTTGACTTGGGTTGCATTCTTTGTCGTTGGAGTTTTGATTGCAACATAGATCCGAAGAGAAGATATCGCCGTATTTGGGGCGATGCGCCATGTTTGAGGCGGAGCACTAGTTTAGAGATATCTCGGTACATTATCGCCGTGTTTGAGCCGACATGCTAGTTTAAGGACATTCCGGTCCATTGCCAGTTTAAGAACGTAGTGGTCCATTATCACCATTTTGGTGGCAATGGTTAGTTTAAGGATATTTCAGTCCGTTGTCGTCATGTTTGGGGCGGAAATTCTGTTGGATACCACTTTTAGAGTTTTGACTCAGGAAGATAGAGAGCGGACACGGGCTTCTTCATCTATCATTAACCTAAGTCATAACTTGTCAAACGTAGTATTTCTTAAGGAACCGACCGTTTATTGGCCGGAATGGTCTTTCGCCATGCATATCCATGAGCAAATAGGCCCCACCTTAATAGACCTTGTCTATGATGTACGGGCCTTCATAGTTTGGCTCAAATTTCCCTCGTTTTGCACGATTGGGGATCATAGGTCTTTTGACGACTAGCACGAGTTCGCCTTGGCGGAATGTTCTTGGCTTAGTTAGTCTTTCATATGAGCGCGTCATCCTTGCTTTGTAAGCTTCCAGGTTTTGATGCGCCATGAGACGAGTTTCATCGAGGGTATCGAGCTCCTCAAGCTGAAGATGGGCATTTTCTTCTTCCGTCAGCTCGTATCGAACTGCCACTCGTAGAGAGGATAGCTCTATCTCTAAGAGAAGTACCACTTCTGTGCTGAATACCAACGTGTATGGCGTTGTATTCGTGTCCATTTTGAACGTAGTTCAATACGCCCAGAGAGCCTCATGCAGTCTCTCATGCCAGTCCTTTTTATTCCTGGACACCGTTTTCTTTATTGTCTTCGTCAAGGACTTGTTGAAAGCCTCAGCTAGACCGTTAGCTTGGGGATTATAGACTGAAGAGTATCTCCAGTCTATATTATGCTGCTGTGCGAAGCAGCTGATCATATGGCTTCTGTAGGCCGGCCCATTATCCGAGATGATCCGTCGCGGGGTGCCGAACCGGTAGGTGGCATGCGTCGTGAAGAAATGGAGGATGTTCTCCGTCTTCACTTCCTTTAGCGGTACTGCATCTGCCCACTTAGAGAAGTAATCAGTTGTTGCCAATATGAACCGATGTCTTTTGGATGACGCTGGTTCGATGGGCCCAATTATATCTGTTCCCCACATTTCGAACAGCCAACTAGCCAATGTTGGGTGTAGCAGATTTGGATGCTGGTGGATGAAGTCCCCATGAACCTGGAACGAGTGACACTGCTTCGCATATTCGAGGCAGTCCTGAATCATTGTGGGCCAATAGTAACCCATTCTTTTGATCTTCAATTTCATCTTTGGTCCGGCTTGATGAAAACCGTAGAGTGCGTCATGGGTTTCTTGGACGACTCTTCTTACTTCTTCTGGTCCCAGGCTCCTTAGCCATAAACTATCGAACGATCTCTTTGTTTCCCCCAATCAGAGCAAAGCTCTGTTCAAAATTCAAATTTTGAAATGAAGCAGCGCCAAGTGCGTTGCGCCCTAAGTAGCGCACCACATGCAAAGCACGCGTGCGCTAGCGCTAGGTGCGCTGCGCTCAAAGCAGCGCACCTCGTGTAAAACATGGATGCACTAGCGCCGAGTGCGCTGCGCCCCAAGTAGCGCACCACGTGCAAAGCGCGTGTGCGCTAGCGCTAAGTGCGCTGCACTCTAAGCAGCGCACCACGTGCAAAGCACGGGAGTGCTAGCGCTGGAACTAAAAGCTCCCCACCGTCGGATCTAAGATCAAATAATAATGATAAATCATTAATTAATCAGAATTAAATTCTGTTAAGGAAATATTCCTCAAAATCTTTCCAAACAACAAGATTGCGTTCTGTAAATTAGAGCACCGTTGGATCAATGATCCAGTAGTGATTAAAAATCACCAAAATACAGAATAAATTCTGTATGGAAAAGATTTCCCAATCTTGTTAATAACAAGAAGATTACCTTCTATAAATCAGAAGCCCTTGGATCAAAGATCCAATGATGGGAAATTCCCCAAATCAATTAGAGAAAAGATCTCCCTAACTGCTTGAACTGATCAGCTTGCCCTATAAAATGGCCCCTAGACTTCAAGTCTCATAGAGAGAAGAGATACAGAAGTATAGAGAGGAACTCCCCCATAAGTTTTGAGGAAATCTCAGAAAGAAAAGTCAATAGAAGAACTTCTTTTCTTCAAGGTAAAAGAACAGAGAGACGAAATCATCTCATAATTAAAAAGAAGAATTTACTTCTTTAAAGATCATAGATCTACAAGACCAAAGTCTTTTACAAAGAGATCACAAGATCTCACCATAAAACAAAAGAAGAACATAATTCTTCTCACAGATCATAGATCTACAAAACGAAGGTCTTTTATACAAAGAGATCATGAACATCTCATAATAAAAAAGGGGAGAATAAGTTAATTCTCTTAGGATCACAGATCCATAAAGGCAAAGCCTTTCATCAAAACAAGAGATTAAAACATCTCCTACAAAATAAAGAACTTCTGTTCTTAAAACCTTGAGACAAAGTCTCTTATAAAAAAAAGAGAATTTATTTCTCAGGGCGCAAACTGATCTATGTTGCATAAAAGAAGATCTTTAGCGCTCCTAATTTAAAAGAGCCTCAGTGCTTCACATCTAGCGCAAAGCGTTGCAGAGCCTTGGCGCTCTTAATTTTAAAGAACCTTAGCACTCCAAATATAGCGCACTGCGCTCTTGGACTGGCGCTCAGCACCAAGCGCACCACGTGTCACTCATGTGTGCGCCATTCAACAGTTAGCGCTTTGCGCTCATGGACTGGCGCTCAGCTCCAAGCACACCACGTGTCACCCACGTATGCGCCACTGAACTAATAGCACAATGCGCTCATAAGCTAGCGATCTGCGCTCATTAACTGGCGCTAGCGCCAAGCGCGACACGTGTCCCTCACGTATGCGCTACTCGGCAGAAGTGCACTGCGCTCTTTGACTGGCGCAAAGCGCCAAGCGCACCATATGTTGCGCTGATAGAACATAAATTGTTCTTTAATAAGCCCAAAGCTCTGATGAATGCTCAGCATTCAATAAAAGACAAAACATTGTCAGAATGCAAGTCAATGCTCGGCGTTATTAAAAGGGCTAAGCCCAAACAAATGCTCAAAAGCCCAAAATAAATATTAAACATTTTAACTTGATTGGACTTAGCCCAAGATTGGACATAAGTCCTCAATTCAGATTAACTGAGCTCATATGCTCACAAATCTCTTGATCTTAGTTCCAATTGGACTACAAATCTCTCAACCAAAATTGGTTCAAGGGTACATCTCTTTACTCCTCTGATATTTGTCGTTGCAATTCTTCAACGTCTTCAGAGAGGTGACGGGTCCCGACAACCATACATGGACTATGATGTCCTTAACCTCGGACTGTGGGGTCCCTTTAAACCCACGGACTATGATGTCCTTAACCTCGGACTGTGGTGTCCCTTTACACCCATGAACTATGATGTCCTTAACCTTGGACCGTAATGTACTTAAACTAATCGACCGCAATGTCCCTAAACTAAACAATAAAGCCCAAATGCTCTTTTGTCGGATTTAAACGATCCCGTTAAGTAGATCTTAGTCTAAAATTAGACTAACGTATCCTTAACGTACGTTTAAGTTGATCTTAGTCTCAAATGAGACTAACGTATCCTTAAACCCAACCACAAACCCAAATCTAAGAAGATACGGATTTGGACTAATCCACGCCCTACGGGCGACAACATAAATTAGTCTCTGTATATAATCCACGGGCAAACAAAAATAAAACAAACACCCACTACACCAAGTGACCATCTTGAGAAGGAGAAAGTGGTTACCGCGATGCGGTAGCGTAATTAACTGTAGGGGCTTGCGCCTGTAGGGAAGAGCGTCCCCACAATCAAAAAACCCCTCAACGAGGGTGAATCTGACGATGTCTGCTACATCGGCCGCATCCGTTTAAACCTTCGATAAGTGGTGTCATAAATCAACTTGGCATCTTCAGAAAGGTGGACAGATAGCACCAATTAGCATCTGCCCAAATTCAGGCAAGACGGACCTACGCGGTCGCGTCTCCGTGTTTGGAGGGGAACAGATTCTGGCACGCCCGGTGGGACATTTTCCTTTTTCCACTCCACACTTCGTGTGTCGTGTTCGCGAACGAATCGCGGTTTGGTATGGTTGCCCTTGGGTTCGAGGTACTAAGATTTGGTTTTGCTCCCGTGCAGCAAAAAAAAGAAATGGCCTCTAACTGCTCCAGCTGCAACTGCAACTCCCGTTCCACCTCATATGGAGGTATGACCTACGGGCCCCAAGCGGCCTCCCTTTTCAAGATGCCAGTGGAGAAAGTAACTCAGGCCACCACTGGGTTGTTCTTCGGGACCATGCTCCCACCCATGAACTTCAGTGCCCCGCTGCCGTTGCAGGAAGCCCCAAAGAAATCGGTCTTTGATCGACTCACAACTACTGCGGCCCCTTTCAACGGGTCGTCCAACTCCAACGCCTCAGTTTTTAACAGATTGGGCCGAAGCTCAGATAGGCCCATGTAGAAGCCCGCAATTCCTTAAGGTGTTATCCCTAAGAGGATAGCCATTCCTGCTGATGAAGTCGTCAAGGCGGCTTCTCCTGCCAAAGGGTCGGTCTTCACAGGACTGGCTGTTCCGGCTCCCGCTCCAGGCGAAGTCCTCAAAGCTGCTTCCCGTGCCCAGGGGTTGGTCTTTGACAGATTGGACATTGCTTTTCAACGGACGTCAGTTTTCAATAGGCTGGCACCAACAACAACCCTCAGCCAGAACAGGGGGCATGAGGAAGTCACCCCTACAGCTAAGATAATCCCAACAGCTCGACACGCTCGACATCGCCACTGGCACCGGGTGAGGAAGGCTGGGGGCAACTCTCCTTCTGGATTAACTCCGTCAGCTCCAACGGTGAAAATCAATGCTGTTGTTTCAACTGGGAACAGCTTCGAACTGCTTAGGAGGGTCCGCAAGAACTCTTCAACTGCCATGCTGAAAAGATCTCCCCCACCTGTGGAGAATTCTACAGAAAATAAGCCGGAGCAGCCCCCACAGCGGTTGTCCTCCAAAATTTACAAAGTCTGGCGACAAGTCCAGGAATCGGTGATTGACCCGGATTACTCTCGCCGACCAAAGAAGATTAAAGCTCGGCAAGAAAATAGCCATCCCGTGGTACCACAGAAGATGTCATCTGTTTGGGTGCCCGCCGCAACGGCTCCCTCAACGTCAACCGCTCACAAGAGAAGGAAGCCAGAGAAAGCCCCTGTGACCGTGGCGGACCGCAAGGACGCTGAATCTAAACGCCCTAAGTCTGGGGGCATGGTAACACATACCGTTTATATGGCTTCCGGAAAAGAGGAAAGCCGTGCTTCTACGGGTCATCGACCGCTTACCCGATCGATAACGAAGGCTCAGGAACAACAGCAGTAGAAACTTCACGAGATGCTGACTGCAATGGCCGCACTCACTGGGCCGAAAGAAAATCCAGAGACCTCAGAGCAACATCGGGAACAAGAAACTGATACTGAATTCCTCTGAAGAATGCTCGAGAGGAAAGAAAAAGAGGCCGCGGAGTAGGCAGCCAACATCAAACGAATGACTCTTTTGTTCCAAGACATGGCCGGGATGATGTTACAGCCGGACCTCCAACTGAAGACCCCCCGATTATCATTGAAGACGACAGAGAGGAGACATCGAACCCTCCTCCGGCTCTTTCAGCAGCCAAGGAGGAGACCATCTACAAGGCCACTCTGGATGATTACATCGCTCAGCAAATACGAGCTCATCAGGCGAACGAAACGGCTGGGCAGATTGTTAAGACTGGACAACCCTATCCAGGCTGGTATGACCAAATAAGGTACCCGCCGGGATATACGATCCCTAAATTCCATGTATATAAAGGGATGGGCAATCCCCACCAGCATGTCTCCCAGTTCAGGGCTCTATGTGGCAACACCGGAGGTGACGATAAACTGCTACTTCGCCAGTTCGTCGGCAGCTTGTCGGAAACGACGTTCGAATGGTACTCAGAACTCCCGAACGACTCCGTTAAGACGTTTGCAGAGATGGAGCTACTATTAACCCAACGTTTTGTGAGTGCTAGTGAACGTACCCCAATCACGGCGCTGATCAATGCCAGGGTGAAGCCTGGAGAAACATGGGTCCAGTATGCAATACGGTGGCGAAATTTATGGTCGAAATGCGAGCAGCGCATCGAAGAAGCGCCTGTGGTGGGCATGTTTGTGGGTACTCTCGACCCTCAAGCGACCATCTCATAATTTATGATGTTTTTCAAGCCCACCACCTTCCAAGCCCTGATTGACAAACTGGCTCAAATGGACCAGATGGGCCACAGGCCTTCCTCTTCGAAGCCGGAGCCGCGGAATGAAAAGGGGAAAGGGAAAGCGACCTTCGTCGCCAATGTTCAACAGTAGCCTAGTGGTCCAAAATTAACTGATCGCTTAAACGAGAGACGACACTTTTATAATGAGAAAATGAAATGCCCTTACTCGTTTCCCCGGGACAAAACGAGGAGACCGTTTGAACTGTCGGTGCGTAACAGGCTCATTAATTTGCTGAATCAAAAACGCCCATTGCAACCTGGCGAGGCTAATAATCCCAATTATTGCCCATACAACCAAGCGATAAGCCATCCAATTGAAGATTGCTTCATCTTTAAAGGTTGGATCGAAGACCAATACCAACAGGGTAAGTTCGCACTGTCCGAGAATTGGAAAATGAACCCGCCTCAGCCCCACGCTCCTAAAAGGACGGACACACCGGGTGCATCATGCTCTTTTGTCAAAGAAGCTCCATGGGAGGTTGCTCTTTCCGCCAAAACAAAAAGAATGCTGAAGGATCTCCAAACATGCCCGGTGATCAGATGGAAAAATCAGCTAGAATCCGAGATCATCAAGGGAATGCTGAAGCCGCCCCCAACTCCAAAAATTGGTGGTGATAGTCAAAGCGCTCACCCAGCCGTCAAAGTCTTCGAAGAAGAAGAAGACCAAAAAACCCGTGAAGCCTGATGACAAGCGCACGGACCTGCAAAAATATATCGATGCGCTGGAAGAATATAACCAGAAGGCGTGAACCTCGGTCACACTTCAAGAGTTTCTCAGCCACGTCTTTGAGGATGGAGATGATGACAATGGAGAAGACTCGTCAGATGAGCCTGAAGATTATGTGGTAAGCTGCCATGTGATCTCTCACTCGTCGATAGATGGTGAAGAAGCTCCTGACGCAGAGAAACTGGGGGCAGATCCTGAGCCGGAACTTCTAGGACCATCAGACGAAATGATTGATGCATTCCTGCACGAAACTCTTTTGAAAAGCAAAGCTGATCGAGAGCGCGAGATGGCCATATTTGAAAAGGACAAACACCGGCGACTAGACGAAAGGGTCGAAACACTCCCGCCAGATCAAAGTACATCCGCCGCAAATAAAAACAGGTTCAAGACAAGGAAAAGGTTCGCTAAAGCTATATCGATGGGAATGGAGCAGCCACCCTTTGAAGGAAACACTCCTGATAAAGCGGATATACATCCTAGCTACTGCTCATATCATCGAAAGATTGCGCACCCTACCGAAGAATGCAACGCTTTTAAAATCTGGTGGCAAGGATATGTTACTCACCGACAACATTTTAAGCGGATGAAACACAAAACTCGTCGGGAGCAAAGAAATACGACCGAGGAGCGCAAAAGAACTACCGGAAACTGTCACATGGTCGATGCTGGGGGGATCGCAAGTTCTCACCTTTGGGAGCGATTC
Organism: Agapanthus africanus; assembly: GCA_030015575.1. Lineage (NCBI taxonomy): Eukaryota > Viridiplantae > Streptophyta > Magnoliopsida > Asparagales > Amaryllidaceae > Agapanthus > Agapanthus africanus. Next base: position 309,205,330 of record CM057339.1, read on the forward strand.
TGATGAAGAAATAGTTCTTGGCCCTCTCTTCAAAGAATCCACCTCAGGAAAAGAGGAAGGACCGAAGAGCTGCGAGAACATTCAACTGCACAATCGCACACCACCTGAAAAGAATCTCGGACCTGCGAACAAGGGATCGAATAAAAAGGATAAAGGGAAAGAAAAGATCCCTGAAGATATCGCCCTCGATGATCGAGTCGTCGAAGAGCTGGTAGCTAAGGACCCGCCCAAGAAAAGTAAGGTGGATTACAATGTTCTGGCACACCTGAGGAAGATACCCTCGCAGCTCAGCATTCTCAATGCCCTTCTACTATTCAAAGAAGCGAGAGATTCACTGATCAAGGCGCTACAAAAGCCCGAACAATTCCAAGCCTTCCTCGCCGAAGAAAAGATGAAAGACGAGTTGGAAGAAGTGCACACAGCCGATATCACCTTCGGCGATGAAGATCTCCTCCTCGGGACGTACGAGCATAACCTTCCCCTTTATGTCTCCGGATACTTTCATGATATCAAAATAGGAAAAATCCTAGTTTACAATGGGTCCTCCGTTAACCTCCTCAATGTAAAGATGTTGAAAGAAATCTGCATGAGCGTTCAACACCTCGCTCGGGATAAGATCACTATCTCCGGATTTGACTTCCAGTCATCATGGATGCTCGGGTCTGTGATACTGACGCTGCGCTTTGGGCTGCTCCTCACGGACATCAAGTTTCGTGTCATTGATGCCAAGACTTGCTACAACGCTTTGCTCGGTAGGCCTTGGTTACACGAGTACAACATCATCCCTTCTACACAACATCAGTGTATAGAGCACTTCAAGGATGGTCTCGAGTACACTGTGACAGGGGAACTAAACCCATTCTCCGTGAATGAAGTTCGAAAGTACGAAGATGCAAAATACTTCTTACCAGATTTCGAAGACAGGGAAAGATGCCACAAACCGAAGAACAAAGCTATCACTACTATTCCGGTCTTCGGGAGTGATACCGAGGAGGAAGAAGAAATAGTTTATCCAGGGCCGCCCCAATGCAACAAGCCGGGACCGTCCACCCCTATCTTGGTCTTCGGCAGCAACTCGGAAGATGAGGTCAACGCCATATTTTCTGTCTGGCCATCAATACAGGCCTTCGCTTGCAATGATCGGAGTTTGCAAATCGCCATGGTTCTGCAGGAGTGTTATAAAGAGCTCGATGCACTTGATACTTATAGTGTACAAGAACTGCAGACATTCTATGTCCCTTCCAGGCGAAAAGATGAAAAAGCGATCCTCTTTTACCAATCCACAGAAACCAAAGTGGAGAAAGAAATTTGGCATGGTGCTGATTATACACTTGACAGGCTCCAGCCCATCCGTTTGCCCAGATACTACACAGACGGATTAAAAAGGCTGTTGAGGCGCCAAGGCGTACCCTTCAAACAAACTGCTCGACAAGCCCAGTTCTATAACAGGATCTAGAGCGTCCTTGGAACTCAACGAAAGATGCCCAATGGGAGAATGGAAACGATCGGACTTGGATATGTCCGATCCAAGAAACGGGAGCGATTCCGCGGCTGCTACGTCATACATGACTTCGATGAAGAAGGAGATGCTCTGTGGAAAGATGCTAATCCTGAACCAAAACGATCTCACATCGTAAAAATGCCAAGCCCGTCGTTCGAAGAACAAATGGACAAGCTTATAAGGGAAGCGGAACAAGAAGTTTGAGACGACCATAATCGCGAAATAGCAATCTATAAGAAAGCCAGAACGCAGCGCCTCCTTCAGCAGGCTGCAGAAAGTGACGATGCCCTTCGTCGCCAGCCCGCTATACAAAATACCCGACGCAGAGGCAGAAATAAACCCAAGAACGAAAAAAGCATTCGACAGAGACAAAGCGGGACCAAGAAGCCACGCGATCAAGAATCGAGCAACCATGATTCGTCTCATATAAAGAAGATGGGTCGAGCGTATTCTTTTTCCCAAGACAAGACAAGGAAGATACTTGATCTTGCCATAAAACATCAGATGATTACCCTCCCGGAGTCCAAGCACCCCGAGCAAGTAGGTGAGGTCTCTCACCCGGACTATTGCTCCTATCACCGAGCAATAGGGTATCCTCTCGAAGACTGATTCACATTCAAAGACTGGGTAGAAGACCAGTATCAGTAAGGCAGGTTCGCTCTATTCAGCAGTTGGAGGGTAACCCCGCCGCAGAAGCATGAACCTAAAGCCGCGAGAGTAGGGCCGGATCAACGTCAGTCTTGGAAGCGGTCTCGTACCTGTCATGTGATAACGTTGTTAGAAGAAGAATCCGAGAATATAGATGACCTTCCCTGGTGCTTCGAAAACGATGATGACGAGGTGATCTCAAAGTTTCCACCAGCGCCAAAAGAGTTGGAAGATGGAATACATACTACTACAGATAACCTCAAGAAAATTGACTTGGGGACGACAGGTGACCCACGGCCGACATTCGTCAGTGAGCTGTTGCCTGAAGAAAAGGTGGGTATGCTAAAAGACGTGCTCATGCAGTATAAAGACTGTTTCGCATGGAACTATTCCGAGATGCCCGGATTGGATCCAGAAATAGCCGTGCACAAATTGGCGATATCTCCGGACGTCAAACCGATCAAACAAGCACCAAGAAGAATGCGAATCGAGCTTGAGATAAGCATCAATGCCGAGGTCAAGAAGCTAATCGATTCCGGCTTTATCCAAGAAGTTCAGTATCCTGACTGGATCGCTAACATCGTCCCGGTGATGAAGAAAAATGGAACAGTGCGCATATGTGTGGACTTTCAGGATCTCAACAAAGCTTGCCCGAAGGACGACTTTCCAGTACCAGTCACCGAGCTGATGATAGATAATACGTCCACTCACGAAGTTTTCTCCTTCATGGATGGCTCGTCAGGATACAATCAGATAAAAATGCATCCCGAGGACCTGAAGCATACCGCTTTCCGGACCCCTTTGGGCATATTCTGCTACAAGGTGATGCCATTTGGTCTAAAGAACGCTGGTGCCGCCTATCAGAGAGACATGACAAAGATCTTCAATGACCTCATACATGAAATCGTCGAATGCTATATCGACGACCTCGCAGTTAAAAGCAAATCGCACGAAGAACATTGGAAGCATCTAAAAATAGTGTTCCAATGCCTTCGGAAATACAACTTAAAGATGAACCCTCTCAAATGTGCGTTCGGAGTTTCCTCGGGTAAGTTCCTAGGATTCATCGTATGGCACCGAGGCATTCAGATAGACCCGTCAAAGATCAGGGCGATCATGGAAATGCCTCTGCCCAGGACTCTCAAGCAGTCGCGGTCTCTCCAAGGAAAGCTCGCATATATCCGGTGATTTATAGCCAATCTCTCAGGCAAATGCCGCCCCTACAGTCACCAGATGAAGAAGGGAACACCATTCGTTTGGGATCGAAAATGCCAAAGCGCACTGGACGAAATCAAGCAATACTTGCAGAACCCTCCAGTGCTGACCGCTCCGGTCAAGGGAAAGCCTCTCATTCTGTATACAACCGCCCTTGAGGGTTCCTTAGGCGCGCTATGGGCACAAGAGAATGACCAAGGGAAGGAGAGAGCCCTCTACTATTTGAGTCAAGTTCTCCTGGGGGCAGAAAACAATTACTCCCCCATTGAAAAACGCTGCCTGGCGTTAATTTTTGCGATAACGAAGCTCCGGCACTATGCGTTGGCATATGAGGTCCATCTCATATCAAAGGTAGATCCTCTCAAATATTTGATGTCAAAGGCTATATTAACAGGACGGCTCGCTAAATAGGCCCTTCTTTTGATGGAGTTCTTGATAACTTATCGTCCCCTCAAGGCAGTGAAAGGCCAGGCCATCGCTGACTTCCTCGCCGAGCATCCGATACCCGCCGATTCTCCTTTGAACTACGAATTTCCCGATGCGCACGCGTTTGACACGATCGACGGGGAGAGAAGAGAGAATGATACCCAGTGGGAACTCAATTTCGATGGAGCGTCTTCCATGAAGAAGCGCAAACAAATCACCCCCATAATCAAATCAGGGGTAGGCCTCATCTTAGGGACTCCACAAGGAGGGATAACGTGCTTTGCCTTCTCCTTAACAGAGTCGAGGACGAACAATGAAGCCGAATATGAAGCTTTGATAGTAGTTCTTGAGATCGCTGTCGACATGGGAATCGAGAACCTCCTCATATACGGAGACTCCCAGCTGGTCGTTAGTCAAGTAAATGGCGACTATCAAACGTGCAAACCAGAGTTGGTGAAGTACGGCGAGAGAGTACAACAACTGTTGACTCAAATCCCTGCCTATGCCCTGGAAAATATACCGCGTACAGAAAATAGCAAGGCGGATGCATTAGCAAAGCTCGCTAAAGAATTGGACGACGAGAACCTTGATGACCTGAGGATCGTTGTACAAAGCCGTCGGGTTCTTGCACCGGCAGAAATGTCTCCAGAGTCGTCCGAAGAAAAAGGAGCGACCGAGCAAGCGACCCTACAAATAAAAGACCAGGAAAAGCTATGGATTGGAGAGAAGCCTTTATAGACTACTTCAAATCTCGTCGAACGCCTGAAGACACGTTCTCAAGACATCAACTCATGAAACGACCTCTATCCTTCGCCTTTGTCAATGATACTCTGTATAAGAGATTGTTCGACTCCCTGTGGCTAAGATGCCTGGGACCTGAAGAGGCAAGAAGAGTCGTCCAAGAAACTCATGATGGACTCTGTGGTTCTCACCAAGCCGGGCTAAAAATGAAGCTGAAGATCAAAAGGATGGGCTACTATTGGCCCACGATGATCCAAGATTGCCTCGAATACGCGAAGCAGTGCCACTCATTCCAAATTCACGGGGACTTTATCCACCAGCATTCAAATCTGCTACATCCGACGGTGGCTAGCTGGCCATTCGAAATGTGGGGAACTGACATAATCGGCCCCCTTCGAACCAGCATCGTCCAGAGGACATCGGTTCATACTGGCAACAGCCGATTACTTCTCCAAATGGGCAGAAGCAGTACCACTAAGAGAATTGAAGACGGAGAATATCCTCCATTTCTTCAAGACACACGTCATTTATCGGTTCGGCACTCCACGACGGATTATCTCCAATAACGGGCCAGCCTATAGAAGCCACAAAATCAGCCGCTTTGCACAACAGCATAACATAGACTGGAGATACTCTTCGGTCTATAATCCTCGAGTTAACGGTCTAGCTGAGGCTTTCAAAAAGACCTTGACGAAGATCGTGAAAAAGACGGTGTCCAAGAATAAGAAGGACTGGCACGAGAGACTGCATGAAGCTCTCTAGGCGTATCGAACTACGTTCAAAACGGCCACAAACACAATGCCGTATACATTGGTATTCGGCACAGAAGCGGTGCTCTCCCCCGAGATAGAGTTACCCTCTCTACGAGTGGCAGTTCATTACGAGCTAACGGACGAAGAGAATGCTCACCTTCGGCTTGAGGAGTTCGACGCCCTTGATGAAACCCGACTCATGGCGCAATAAAATCTGGAGGCTTATAAAGCAAAGATGACGCGCTCATATGAGAGATTGATTAGGCCGAGAACATTCCGCCAAGGCGAACTCGTGCTGGTGGTCAAAAGACCTATGATCTCCAATCGTGCTAAGCGGGGGAAATTCGAGCCGAACTATGAAGGCCCGTATATCATAGACAAAGTTTACCAGGGTGGGGCCTATCTACTCATGGACATGCATAGTGAAAGCCCTTTTAGGCCAATAACCAGTCGTGTCCTGAAAAAGTACTACACCTGACGAGTCACGGCCTAGGTCAACGATAGATGACGACGACTATGTCCGCTCGCTATCTTCCTAAGCCCAAACTCTGTAAGTAGTAGCCGGCTTTCGGACCGAAACGTCCTTAAACTAACAACGGACCGAAACGTCCTTATACTAACAACGGACCGAAACGTCCTTAAACTAACAACGGACCGAGATATCCTAAAACTAATGACGGACCGAAATGTCCTTAAACTAACAACGGACCGAAATTACCTTAAACTAACAATGGACCGAGATGTCCTAAAACTAGCAACAGACCGAAATTTCCTGAAACTAACGACGGACCGAAATGTCCTAAAACTAACAACGGACCGAAACATCCTTAAACTAACAATGGACCACTATATCCTAAAATTGGCTGTTGACCGAGACGTCGATAAACTACTACGGACCGCAGCATCCCAAGGCTGACACAAAAAAATAATAAAATAAAAAAAAAGAAAACGGTAGGTCCATAAGCAAAATGGGAACGGATGAAAACCCGAAAGGGCTCCGTGAGTATAAACAGCAGGGCTACTGGCGGGTTTTGTGAAAACCCGAAAGGGCGCAATCTCGTTAAAAAACACTTGCAAGGTCCTCTCGACCTTGTGAGGAGAAACCACCTGCATGAGATCCTTACGACTCACAAGGGAGCAAGACATTTAGGGATCCCCACGATTCCTAAGGAGAAATTACACTTGCGAGATCCTCACGACTCGTAAGGAGAACCCTCTTATGAGATCCTCACGGCTCATAAGATTCAAAAGTCTTAAGCTACAGGGATCTGAACCTGTTCTTAAGCCATCATAACCTCCAATTCTTCCCTACAAGCGTCTCGACCCTTGTATACAATCCATGGGCGCGAATAAACATTTCCCTAACAAAGTCCCACCAGAGACTGGGGATATGCTCGCACAGCGAACGACACTTGTAAGTCCTCTCGACTTATAAGGAGAAAATACTCTTGTAAGATCCTTACGACTTATAAGAGAACATACACTTAAGACTCCTCACGATTCTTAAAGAGAAAACGCACTTACGAGATCCTCACGACTCGTAGGGAGAAATACCTTTATGAGACCCTTACGGCTCATAAAGTTAAATACCTTAGTTGACAGGATCCTAACCATGTTTACTAAGCCACCTTTGTTCGACATCGACAAAGGCAAATGATGATTCGCTCCTGACAATATCCCAGTTGTAGCGATGCTGATGCCTAAATCGGTATCAAATCCCAAACTCGCAACGAAAAGTCAGCGAGCCACAAATGCATATGAAATAGCCGAAATGATGGGGCAACTTGCAACAAAATCAGCAAGTAAAAATGTATGCATGTGAAATAGTCGAAATGGTTGGGCAACTCGCAATAAAAAGCAGCGAGTAAATAAAAATAAATAGCCAAAATGATTGGGCACCGCGAGAAATAGCCGAAATGAATGGGCAATAGCGACTTTCGCGATATAAAAGCTGAAATGACAGAGAATCGCGGAAAGAAAAATATAAAATGAAACTTTTGCCCTACAGGTGAGATCACATCGATCCCTGTATACTGTTTCCCCAAATCAGAGCAAAGCTCTGTTTGAAATTCAAATTTCAAAATTGAAGCAACGCTTCAGATGCAGCGCCAAGTGCGCTGCGCCCTAGACAGCGCACCATGTGTGCGCTAGCGCTAGGTGCGCTGCGCTCTAAGCAGCGCGCCATGTGTCAAACATGGGTGCGCTAGCTCAGGGCGCGCTGCACTCTAAGCAGCGCACCACGTGTCAAACACAGGTGCGCTAGCACAAGGTGCGATGCACTCTAAGCAGCGCAGCACGTGCAAAGAACGGGTGTGCTAGCGCTGGAATTAAAAAACTCCCCACCGTTAGATCAAAAGATCTAATAATAATGATAAATCATTAATTAATCAGAATTAAATTCTATTATGGAAAGATTTTCCAATCTTGTTAAAAACAAGAAAATTGCCTTCTGTAAAACAGAAGCCCTAGGATCAAAGATCAAATGGTGGGGAAACATCCCAAATCAATCAGAGAAAGATCTCTTTAACTGATTCAACAAATCAGCTTGCCCTATATAAAAGCCCCATGACTTCAAGTCTTATATAGAGAAATCCTCTCATAAACTTTGAGAAACTCAAAAATAAAGAGCAAGCTCTTGCAAGAAGATTCTTCTTCAAGGTGAGAATGAAGCATGATGAACACAGAGATGAAATCATCTCATGATTAAGAAAGAAAAATTCATTTCTTAAAAAAAAATCATAGATCTATAAGACAAAAAAGTCTTTCACAAAAGAGATCAAAAGATCTCATCATGAAATAAAAGAAGAATATAATTCTTCTCACAGATCATGGATCAATAAAGGCAAAGCCTTTCATCAAAATAAGAGATTGGAAATATCTCCTGCAAAACAAGAACTGTTCTTCTTAAATCTTGAGACAAAGTCTCTTTTAAAGAAAAACATAAATTTGTTTCCCAGATCATAAAATTGATCAGATGCACTTTGCGCTCTTGAAATGTGCCTTGCGCTCTTGAACTGCGCTTCTGCGCTCTCTGGAACGGCGCACAGCGCCAAATGCGCCACGTGTCAACCACGCATGCGCCAATTGACAACTTGCGCTTTGCGCTTCTGAAACAGCGCACTGCGCTCATGGGCTGGCGCTCAGTGCCAGGCGCACCACGTGTCACTCACGTGTGCGCCACTAAATTGAAAGCGCAATGCGCTCATGGATTAGCGCTCAGAGCTCATAAACTGGTATCATGCGCTCATCATCTAGCGCCTAGCGCTGAGTGCGACACGTGTCCCTTACATGTGCGCTACTTGGCAGAAGCGCACTGCGCTTTTTGATTGGCGCAAAGCGCCTGGCGCACCATGTGTTGCGCTGACAGAACATAAATTGTTTTTTAATAAGCCCAGAGCTCTGATGAATGCTCAGTATTGTTAAAAGGGCCAAGCCCAAATAAAGGCTCAACATCTCAAAATAAAATGTTAAACATTTACTGGACTTAGCCCAAGATTGGCCATAAGTCCCCAACCCATATTAATTGAGCCCATCCGCTCATAAATATTTTAACAGATCTTAGTCCCAAATTGGACTACAGATCTTTCAACCAACTCACACCGGTTCGAGGGTAAATCTCTTTACTCCTCTGATATTTGTCGTTGTAATCCTTCAACGTCTTCAGAGAGGTGACGGGTCACGACAACCAAACATTCGACGGACTGTGGGATCCTTTAAAACCCACGGACTATGATGTCCTTAACCTTGACTGTGAGGTCTTTAAACGCACGGACTATGATGTCCTTAACCTTGACTGTGAGGTCTTTAAACTCACGGACTATGACGTCCTTAACCTTGACTGTGAGGTCTTTAAACTCACGGACTATGACGTCCTTAACCTTGACTGTGAGGTCTTTAAACTCACGGACTATGACGTCCTTAACCTTGACTGTGAGGTCTTTAAACTCACGGACTATGATGTTAAGTCACGGAATATGATGTCCTTAACCTTGGACCAAGATGTCGTTAAACTAACGCTGGACCGTAATGTCCTTAAACGAATCGACCGCAATGTCCCTAAACTAAACAATAGAGCCTAATTGCTCTTTTGTTGGATCTAAATGATCCCGTTAAGTTGATCTTAGTCTAAAATTAGACTAACATATCCTTAACATATGTTTAAGTTGATATTAGTCCCAAATGAGACTAACGTATCCTTAAACCCAACCCCCAAACCCAAATCTAAGAAGATACGGATTTGGACTAATCCACGCCCTACGGATGATAACATAAATTAGTCTCCGTATACAATCCACGGGCAACCAAAAACAAAATAAACACACACGACACGAAGTGACCATCTAGAGAAGGAAAAAGTTGTTACCGCGATGCGGTAGCATAATTAACTGCAGGGGCTTGCGCCTGCAGGAAGAGCGTCCCCACAATCAAAAACCCCTCAAATGAGGGGGAATCTGACGAAGTCTGCTACATCGACCGCATCCATTTAAACCTTCGATACATGGTGCCATAAATCAACTTGTCATCTTTGGAGAGGTGGACGGATAGCATCAATTAGCATCTGCCCCGAAATTCAGGCAAGACGTTTATCGTGTCTCCGCGTTTTCAGATGGGAACAGATTCTGGCACTCCCGGTGGGACCTTTTCCTCTTTCCACTCCACACTTCGTGTGTCGTGTTCGCGAACAAATCGCGGTTTGATATGGTTGCCCTTGGGTTCGAGGTACTAAGATTTGGTGTCTTGCTCCGTGCAGAAAACGAATGATCAATGGCGTCTACCTGCACAAAATGCTTCAGCTGCAGCTGCAACTCCCGTTCCGCCTCATCTGGAGGTGTAACTTACGGGCCCCAGGCGGCCTCCCTTCTCACAATGCCGGTAGAGCAGGTAACGCAGGCTACCACCGGGTTGTTCTTCGGAACCATGCTTCCACCAGTGAGCATTAACATCCCGCTGCCGCAAGAAGCGCAAAAGAAGTCGGTCTTTGATCGGCTCACTACCACCACGGCCCCTCTCAACAGGTCATCCAATGCTAAGCCGATGGCATCAGTCTTCGATAGGCTGAGCCTGAACTCCAATGGGCCCGTCAAGAAGCCCATGATACCTGAAATGGCCATCGCAAAACGGATACCCATTCCTGCTCTTGAAGTCACTAAAGAAGCTTCTCCCGTCAAAGGATCAGTCTTTATGAGGCTGTCCACTTCGGCTCCCGTTCCTGCTTAAAGGTCTGTCTTTGACAGATTGGATATTGCTGCTCAACGGACGTCAGTCTTCAAGAGGCTGGTACCAGCATCGCCTCACCAGAACAGGGGGAAAGACAAAGCCATCCCCATAGCTGAACTAACTCCGTCCGCTCAACACGCTCGACGTCGCCACTGGCGCTGAGTAAGGAAGGCTGGGGGCAACTCCCCTTCCGGACTGACTCCACCAGCTCCCATGGTGTAAATCAATGCTGCTGTTCCAACTGGAAACAGCTTTGAACCGCTTAGGAGGGTTCGCAAGAACTCTCCGACAGCCGTGCTGAAGAGATCTCATCCATCTATGGAGATTACTACAGAAAAGAAGACGGAGCAGCCCCCTCAGCGGCTTTCTTCCAAAATTTATAAAGTCTGGCGACAGGTCCAGGAATCAGAGATTGACCAGGACTACTCTCGCTGACCAAAGAAGCTCAAAGCTCAGCAAGAAAAGAGCCATCTCGAGGTACCACAGAAGATGTCATCTGTCTGGGTGTCTACTGCAACGGCTCCCTCAACGTCAACTGCTCAAAAGAGAAGGAGGACAGAGAAAGCCTCTGTGTCCGCGACGAACCGCAGAGACACTGAATCTAAACGCCCTAAGTCTGGGGGCATGATGGTGCATACGGTTTATATGGATTCCGGAAAAGAGGAAAGCCGTGCTTCTACGGGTCATCGACCGCTTACTCGGTCAATAACGAAGGCTCAGGAACAACAGCAGCAGAAGCTTCAGGAGATACTGACTGCAATGGCCGCACTCACTGGGCCAAAAGAAAATCCAGAAACCTCGGAGCAGCGTCGGGAACAAGAAACTGATACTGAATTACTCTGAAGAATGCTCGAGAGGAAAGAAAAAGAGGCTGTGGAACAGGCAGCCAATATATTCCTTTCTCTGACTAAGACTCATCCCTCTGAGTTGCTTCGCGGGTGTATCAACCTTGCACTGAACTTGACGACTGAGGAATGGCTCTTTTGTTCCAAGACATGGCTGGGATGATGTTACAGCCGGAACCTCCAGCTGAAGACCCCCCGATCATCATTGAAGACAACAGAGGGGAGACATCGAACCCTCCTCCGGCTCTTTCAGCAGCCAAAGAAGAGACAATCTCTAAGGCCGCCTTGGACGACTACATTGCTCAGCAAATACGACCTCACCAGGTGAACGAAGCGGCTGGACAGACTGTTAAAACTGGGCGACCATATCCAGGCTGGTATGACTAAATAAAGTACTCGCCGGGATATACGATCCCTAAATTTCATGTATATAAAGGGACGGGCAATCCCCACCAGCATGTCTCCCAGTTCAGGGTTCTATGTGGCAACACCGGAGGTGATGATAAATGTTAGTTATATGTATGCCCTAGAGGCCATTACTGTACATTGGATGTATATTGTAGTGGATGCTGGGACATATATAGGTAGGACTTTCTTGCTCGACATGATAGTACGCTATCTGGTTGCTCTTTATCTTAACATGTATACTTTCTGTCTCTCTGTTACATGTTGATAAAGCCCTTAGGATGTGTACTCGACTTCCAGGACTGTGATGCAGATCATACTAGTGGGGCCTGGATAGTCCATGAGTACATCCTTCAATGTTCCTAGTCGAGGGAATATCGAGACGGGGCATCGATATTCCAGAGTAGACTAGCGCATATCTTCTCGACCCATGCGATGGACGATGGATGATCCCATATCCATTGGTATTTGACATCGAAGATGGTATGCGGGTGCTCAGTGGAGACTGGGTACACTGAACGGACTCGCCGAGAACTCCCAGATGGTATTATACCTCACGTCAGATGGCAGTTCTCTGGTGACACTGGTACAGCTTAGTCTGTTGACCCGAGATCGTCATAGAGTCTTGTGTGTCTCCCACTGTGCTTTGATTTCCACCCTACCACGGCTCTACTGAGTTGTGCAAACAGGTGGTTTTTGGGTACAGTCCCGATTCACATGGAGGCAATGAGCGATAGGAGGGGATTCGTCTCTCCCGGTATTGGGGGTTGATGTTGTGCTATGCTCGACTGGCCATAACAGGAAATCCCTGGCCAGGGTTGCAGTGATATACTGGTAAGAGTTATCAGTAGTTTCACGAATGTTATGGACCTTACGTCGGCATGACTTATCGAGCTATTGGGGTCTGACGTTTACCACCCCTAGGCGAGATATGCGACATATCAGACGAACAGACCGGACTATACGGTAAGTGTTACTGGTTGGATTCACAGGAGTGTGAGCGGGCTTGCTCATCGATCTTCTGATCGCTCAATACCCGGGTGGCCGTTACGTTTAGCAGACCGCTTGCGGCTTGTGGGTGTTTGATATGATCATCATCTGCTGCCGGCGTATTGACGAGTCTTTAGAGTCCTACACAGAGGTTTCCTGGCTCAAGTAAAACGAAATAGGAGCGCATATGAGATATGTGCGGGACCGAGAATAATACGAGTATATGATACTGTATTCGATTCTCGCGATGTGACATTGATCGGTTATATGCGATATAGCCGGGTTATCGGATCAAGTGTTGATTCGATAAGTTGTTACTAATGATACCAGTCGGTTATGTGCGACATGACCGGATCGTTAAATCAAGTGTTGATTTAATGATTTAATGTAAAATTATATATTTGATATATTACTTTGCATTAACTAGTATCGGTTTACTTAAGATGGATTTTCTCACTCGCCTGTGCACATTGTATATTCGATATAGTTTTGTGCACTTAGATGTATCATGTTTGATGATGCATGTTTACTTGAGTATGTGTAAAGTTTAAACCATGGTTGTTTAAATGGTTAGGGTTTTGGTTTCAATATCTATTTATTTATTTATATATATTATGGAATTGATAAAGAAGAAAAAGGTGGCTTTCTTTGTATGTTCATGAAGTTTCATGAAGACTTTGACCTAAAGTGACCTTTTTGTTTTTATCTTCAAAGCCCTAACCACTCACTAACCTTGGTTAACTCTCTACACTTAACTATGGTCATAATTATGATAAGAATGAATATTCTATTCTATTTTTATTATTCTTATCATATTATTATCATCTTCTTCCTCTTCTTCTTTCTTTCTTCACTTGAAGAAAGCAAGCTCCATCAATGGTGATTGATAGAAATGAGTGAGAAATCCAATTCTAAAGTCTACCCACTTCCTATTTCTTCATCCTCTACCTCTTGCCAAGTAGTAGAGTGTGTTTTCTTCATAAGTTTCTTGACTTGGTGAAGTCGGAGCTTGATTTAGCGATGCCTCGACGTAGATCATCTTCGGCATGGACATCGACGACCTAGCTCGCCATTTCTCCGACGAAGCCGACGCTAGAGCCCGGGAATTAATTTGGACAGCGAGGGGTCTTCGTTGCGGAGCTTAGGAAATGGTGGACCGGATCTACAAAGGTTGTAGTCACTTTCCTTTAGATACATTTCCATTTACTTGCTTGTTTCGCCTAGATATCTAGTAAACGATCCGTATTAGGGTTTGTGGGCACCCGTAAAATTTGATTTGTGCATGTTTGATCACTTGTGAGACCTCACTAGGGTGCCTAGGATCCCTACAGTGGTATCAGAGCCTAACTAGAGCCTTAGGCGAAGTCCCGAGGGAATCAGAAGTCCGATCGACCCAAAACCCGACTTGAAAAATGCTCTCTGGACTTTTCTAGTAAAATGTGGATTTTTCGAAATTAAAAATATCCAGAAAAATCAGCAGGGAATCCTAAGAATTACTGTGCAACACGTGTCCATGATTCGATAAGAGTGCGGCGGAACCGCGGCAGAAGCATGGCTTCTGCGGCGGTTCCGCGGCAGTATAGTCACAATGCCCAATACTGTTTGCACAATAACTCCTAGTTTCTGGTATTGGTTTTCCTGGGAATATTTTAATATTTATTCCATAGTTTTATTTTCTGGCTTGTATTGGGAACTCTGTATATTCGATCGGACTGTCTAATTTTGTCGGTGTGGCTTTCCGGGTAATTTTAGAATATGTTAAAAAGTTCGACCGGATATAAATACCCACTTTTTCCCCTGCCGGGAAATTTCCAATTGTTTGATTTTTCCGTAGTTTAACGACGTTCTAAGTAGTGCAAGTAACTCGATGGACCCTCTAGAAGACAACAAACCTTAACTCGATTATGTGACCGTCTTGAACTGCCCTTTGAACCTTCGGGTTTGGGGCAGTACGGCGTGCCACATGTGAGGCGTTGGCTTGACCCTTCTACGGCTGGACTGTTGGTACTGAGGCACGAACTGAATGTTGTTAGACTTATTTCATGTGTTGAGCTGTATCGGGAAAACTTGGGTGTTCGATTGTTCGATCGAAAAGTTTAGCATTTTCTATTTATCCGGAATGTGATACAATAATTGGAATTCACAAGTAGTTATGAGATAACTGAATGAATGTTATAAATCTAGCGGTTTAGTCTCACTTGATCGGTTGCCACGGAATTTTGATGTGATCAAAAGTCCGTCGCAATCACGTAGCGTACGCGGATACTCGCCGGGTAAACTTAATAGACAGCCTCACTCCATAGCCCCGACCAAGTGACTGTAGGAGAACCCCGTGGCCGAAAGCATCCGGTCGGGTGCTCGCGGCAGCGGTGTTCCGCCTTGGTGCACTTCGTCGACGGTATCGGGGGTGCGGCCGCCTACTAAAGTTTGCGATGAGCATTCGATCAGAATGTCGGGAATCCTGTTGAATTGCCCGACTCGATATTGAAAAGTGTTTTCGATTTTGAGACTAAAATGCGGGGTTTATAATTGTTAGGCATGCGATGTCTAAGGAATTCATTTGATTAGGCATGCGATGTCTAAAGAGATTGCGGATTCCAACTGTTGTAGTTTTACACTTTCTTTTCTATGACCGTAAGTGTAATATGTGATATCGCCGGTTTCGTTGCTATATTTTAACGAAAATTGGGATGGACATATTTACTTACGTTGATGACATGTGATGTTATGTGTTGCTGGATATGTTATATTGGATCGTCGGGTTTGAATAGCCTGGGGGTTTTTATGTGAGATGAATGTTTTTTCATTTTCATTCATGTAAAAACTTGTATGTAATATTCTTTTATTGGGGCACTTCCAGGTTGCGGAAGTTGTCACCCATTGTATATTATTTACTTTTCTGCACTAGGATAGACCCAAGGAGGGGAGCACAAGTAACCGGGTTCTGGGGTCCAGTGGGAGACCAACTCGAGGAGTCAAGTCCGGGTCTCCTAACCCTAGAATTGTGTAACGTTTTAAAAGTAATTAAATAAATAATTAAATGAATAAAAGTGTTTAAGTGAATTTTAGGATTTTCGGTAAAGTAAAATGTAATTTTCGTAAAACCAAACCGGGATTGTTTTTCATTATAATTTTAAAAATATTTATTTTAATTATGAAATTACTAATAAATGGTGTTTATTTAGCCACTTATAAATTTTTAGTTTAATAAAATATTTTTCCTAAATTAATTATTTTAAATATTAACATAAGCTTTATTTTTACACTAAATTAGTGTAAATTACAAATTTAAATGGTTTTAATTTGTAAAAATGAACCATGGCATATTAGAATTTAGTGTGTATCATGCAAAATTTATTTGCAAATTTTTCCTTGTTTCTAGATCTTTCTTGAGTTATTTTAGAAAAGAATTAAAAGAAAATGAATAAAGCATGAAAAGACATTAAGATGATGACATTTTGGAGAAGTTTCTACACCATTTCTCATGTGTTTCTCCCTCTTCCCCTTATTGTGGCCGGCCTCCCCATCACCATGGCTGCCCCCCCCCATTTTCCACCTCATTTTTATTCAAAAATCATCAAAAATACATCAAAAATTCAATTAAAATTCCACAAAATCCTATATACTTTTCTACCCTTCTATTCTTGCTCATATTTACATGGATTTTGGAGTGGGATAGCATACATTTTGGAGGCTCATTTCTTGTTTGGATTTCATATTTTTGGAGGTATAATTTCTTTCTTTTGATTTATTGTTATTAGATGTTCAATTAAGCTTAATTAGATTTAATGAATTAATTCTATGTTTTTTTTAAAAATTCAAGTTAGGGTTTGTAAATTCAAGTTATGATTTTTTTTTAATTATTTAGGGTTATAATAGTTAGTTTAACACTTTTAGAATTGGAAAATATTGCATGGTTGTTGAATTGTAAATTTTTCATTGAAAATTGTTTAAATTAGAAATTTTTGCTAACTAGGTTTCTATAAAACCTAATTATTGGTGAAATAAATCTCAATTAATATTTGTAATACTATATTTTGGTCTTAATAAGAGTTTTAACTTGTTGGTGGAATGGAAAACTTAAATTGATTGCTAGTTTCTATGGATAATTGATAAGTTTATTGGACCAGTCTTTTATTTCGACCTTAGAGTCGCGCATGTATTATTCTGATTTGGTGGATTTGTTTTCTTTTGATTTTTGAGCCACGCCCTTTGGCGTTGTATATTATTGTGCTTGTTGTGGTTGTTTCCGCCTGTTGGCGTTGAGCTAGCTCCCGTTTGGGGAAGCTTTTTATTGTTTATGCATATTATACCTGTTGTGGCCCGTTTGGGGGCCAGTTTTTACAGAGGAGACTCTGCCGAAATTTTTGGAAAAATTTGATGTTGCTTTTAAACTTGTATTCTACATGTTTTCTTCTTCTTCTTCTTTTATGGTTTAGATTTCTGGGCTTCGGTTTACTTAGGTTACGTTGCGCCTCTAGACGTTTCGTAATCTAAGTGCCGGTCACGTTCCGTACTTTCGGGTCGTGACAAATTGGTAGGGTTGCTTGCCGCTCTCGTAGGGGTCTAGGGGTGTGGGATTGGCTATTCATCACGACCGTGGAATCCATGTTTTATACTGGCTCGTATTGAAAACACGAACGTCCTAGTATATCCAATATTTCATATGTTTCTTCTGCTGTGCTTCATGTGATCATGCGATGTTCTGTGCTCTGTTCAGATAGATGTAGTATATAGTATATATGATATATTATATAGACGTTACTTATGTTTTACACCCGCGCTAGCCCTGCCCCGCTCTGCCGTTAGTTACCTAACCTAACGGTGCACGAGGGGACATCGAGGCGAATGCGGATGGCATAAGTGTACGTCTTATTTATCTGTGATGTTTAGGTAATTTAAATGATGGGATATTCATTAATGAGATTAATGAAAGAAAATAAACCTAATTGATGTTGTGGAATCGAATTTCAAAATAAAACAGGTAGCTACAGTTCTTGCTTTGCATCGTGGTGTTCCTTGTAGAACATCCTGCACCTTATTCGATAAGGAAAGGACCGAGATCCCTTCACCGGGAGTGACTCTTTTAGCAATAACTGGCAGATACTACAACCCTCGGTTTGTCTTTTGATCGCTTCTATAGTTTTTGCTTTGCACAGTGATATATATGATATATCCCGCACCTCATTCGACGAGGAAAAGGCCGACGATCCCTTCACCGGGAGTGACCCCTTTAGCAAAACTAGAAAAGCCTCAAAAACATTCCATTTAAAAACCATTTGATTCCGCAACGAGATCAAGTTCAAAGCGTTAAAGGTTTTCACAAAAACCAGCCGCAACCCTCCGTCATTTTAGGAAGTAGAGTACTTAGTATTCGTGCTGTGTTTGTTGACCATAGTCAAGGCACAGTGTACGGTAACTAAGTGATGTCTTCCTACACCGCATATGATGCGATTAGTTAGGACAGTCGCGTGACTTTGTTGACCTTAGTTAAGGGTCATGTGGGTGGGTCTAATTAATCACGAAATGACGGGTAGAACTTGACTAGTACTTATGATTTGTTGACCATAGTTAAGGTCATAAGTGCTAGGGGTAAAAACCTTTATCGGGAGTTTCAAGTGTTGAAATTTGCAATGAGATTGCATACCTTCTATATGATAGTTGGATTCCGATACCCACTGCGAGTAATTGTTACTCCTGGGAGAGTTTTGCACTTTACAATTAGCCGATCAAGTAGGTGTCTAGAAAGGTGTCAACGGGGTTACGCCTCTCGGAAAGCGAAGTTTACAGTAATTAGGTCCGTGCGAAAGCACGGGGAACCTCCCTCAAAGTACCAACACTGGCCTGGCTGAAAGATTGGCGAACTTGTAGAGTGTAATTAATCCCGGCTAGTCTTTCCTTTTAAGGTTTGAAGGAAGATTTAATAAAAACAGTGGGAGCCATCCTGATTAGATAAAATAAATAGCCAATCTGATCTTGCAAGAGCGCACGCAGAGTGTTTTCTTCTCTCTCTCTCCAGGTAGCGACCATATCACACCTTAATCAAGATAATAATATGGATATATTGACCGAACCCACTTGTTCTACTGAGCTGGGGAACGTTGGTCCCGCTCCAACTTATAATTGTTATAAGACAGAGCAGGAAATAGGGGAATACCAGAATCCTATGCCGCCCAAACGAAGAAAGTGCATATGATGCATCTTCTTCGGGTGTGTTCGTTAAACAGAACTGTTTCTCAGTATCCTCTGTATCTTGGGTATATGATACCGGATCAGGATCCCAGATATGTAAGCTGTTACATAGGGCTACAAAAAGGTAGAAAAACTAAGAACGGGTGATAAGTTTCATGAGGCAGAAAACGGGGCAAGTGTTTCAGCCAAGTCTGTTGGTCACTGTCACCCTGTATTACCAATACATTGATTCTGAACAAATGCTATTAGATACCGAACCTGATATACAAAATCATATCAGTCTCTTTATTAGTAAAGAAATGATATAATTTTGTATTGCTGGATAATGTTTTGAACATTTCCTATATCAAAAGTTGATCGGTTCAGGCACGTTATCTAAAAGCATTGAAGTTCTAAATCAAACGACAGTTCCTAGTATACAGAACACACACAAGAGGAAAAGTTCAGAAATGAACGAATCCTTCTTGAGGCATTGTAGACTAGGTCACATCAATGCGACCCGACTGGCTGAAGTTACATTTTAGATGCATATTTAAATCAGTTTGAATTTACATCTTGTGAAACTTGCCAGTCATGTCACAAAGATCAGATGACCATAGCTCTGTTTATTAGAAACAGAGAAAGAGTTAGTAAACTCTTGGGACTGATACATGATGATGTATGTAAAGTCTCCTATCTACACATGCCAGGAATGGTTCTTTATACTTCATTATATTCTCTGATAATCTCTCAAGATTCAGTCATATGTTCCTGTTGAAACATAAGTCCGAACCTTTTGAGGTATTCACAGAATATAAGTTAGAAGTAGAGAACCAATAACCGGGTATAAGTATTATGTCCTATGATGAGATCAGGGAGGAGAATACTTGTGCATAGCATTCCTGGACCATTCTAAAGGAGAATGAGATTCTCTCTCCGTACTACTCCTCTGAATACACCACAGCACAACGGTGTATCAGGGCGGAGCAATTGCACAATATTAGATATGGTGTGCTCTATGATGAGTATTACTGAGTTACCTATTTTCTTTTGGGGTTATGCACTTGAGAAGCTGCATACCTATTGAATTAGGTTTGAATCAAATCAGTGCCTACCACTCCATATGAGATATGGTATGGGAAGAACCCATCTCTTAAGCGAGTTAAGATTTGGGACTGTCCGGCCTATGTCAAAAGCAAAATCCGGACAAGATCGAGGCAGGATCAGTTCTGTAGAACTGGAAAGGTTCCAGCTATACAAAACTGCAGTTGATGATTTGACAGAACCAAAGGATTCTATAGTTCCCGACGAACCTCAGCCTCTCCGCCAATCTAGTAGGGTTCCTCATCCGCCTGAGAGATACCTCAGTTTCTCGATGACAGTGGGAGCGAGGAATGCATCATAAGATGATGACCCAACTAGTTTCGAGCAGGCCATCGAGAGTAGGGACTCTGTAAGAATGGCTGGATGCTTAGCGATCTGAGATGGAATCCATATACACCAGCAAAGTATAGACTTTGGTTGCTATATCTGAAGGGTTAAATCCCCATCAGGAGCAAGTATATCTTGAGAAGATTACTTGGTGTAGATGGAAAAGTTGAGACTTTCAAAGCTAGGCTTATTAAAGGTTTTAGTCATCAACCAGGCATGGATAATGATGAAACCTTTTCCAAGTGACTATGCTTAAGTCCATCCAGATCCTACTTGCCACGGCTACATACCATGACTGCGATATCTGGTGGTTGGGTGCCATGACTACTTTTCTGAATACTGATTTAGAAGAGAACGTCTATAAGAACACAGCCAGAGGTCTTCGTAAACAGTGGGAGCAGCAGAAACGTGTGCAAGTTGCTTCACATAATGAAGCAGGCATCGCGGAGTTGGAATGTCTGTTTTGATGAGATAGTCAAAGTGTTTGACTTCATCAAAATGGTAGATGAACCTTGTATATACAAAAGGGTAGTAGAGAGTAAGGTGGTCATCTTCATATTGTACGTAGACAACATACTCTTGATAGGAAGAGAGTTTCCTATACTACGATCGGTCAATCTCCTATTATCACTAGGATTCTCCAAATAGGATCAAAGTGATACCTCCAAAATCCTGAGTTTTTCTTCTATGAGATAGATGTAATTGGATGCTAGGATTCTCACTAGATGTAGTGAGATGGTATCAAACGATCCTGAGGAAAATCACTGGAAGAGTTCCAGGGTGATAAAGATGACTGAATGTCAGTCACGGGCATTGTCTTTACCCTCAGTAGAGGGACGGTATGTTGGAAGAGTTCCAAGCTAGATACCGTGGCAAACTAGACGATAAAGGCTGGTAACATCGCTATTGAAGATACTACCAAAGAGGAAGTTTGGGTGTATATTGGTTCATAAGATGAACTAGGTTCCTGCCATTGTATGACAATGGAAGTGTGGCTTAGGCCCTGGAACCCTGGTCCCATCAGTGACACAGACATATTCTGAGGAAGCATCACCTGATCATGGAGATAGTTGATCTCCAGGTTGATCGAGGTTAGGAGAGTAGACTCAGAGGACAACACGGCGGATCCACTCACGAAGGCCTTATCCCAGAGAAAGACTCATATGGGATGGTTGAGTATTAGATACTGCAACCACTGCTACAGATGGCCCTAGTGCAAGTGGGAGATTGTTAGTTATATGTATGCCCTAGAGGCCATTACTGTTCATTGGATGTATATTGTAGTGGATGCTGGGACATATATAGGTAGGACTTTCTTGCTCGACATGATAGTACGCTATCTGGTTGCTCTTTATCTTAACATGTATACTTTCTGTCTCTCTGTTACATGTTGATAAAGCCCTTAGGATGTGTACTTGACTTCCAGGACTGTGATGCAGATCATACTAGTGGGGCCTGGATAGTCCATGAGTACATCCTTCAATGTTCCTAGTCGAGGGAATATCGAGACGGGGCATCGATATTCCAGAGTAGACTAGCGCATATCTTCTCGACCCATGCGATGGGCGATGGATGATCACATATCCATTGGTGTTTGACATCGAAGATGGTATGCGGGTGCTCAGTGGAGACTGGGTATACTGAACGGACTCGCCGAGAACTCCCAGATGGTATTATACCTCACGTCAGATGGCAGTTCTCTGGTGACACTGGTACAGCTTAGTCTGTTGACCCGAGATCGTCATAGAGTCTTGTGTGTCTCCCACTGTGCTTTGATTTCCACCCTACCACGGCTCTACTGAGTTGTGCAAACAGGTGGTTTTTGGGTACAGTCCCGATTCACATGGAGGCAATGAGCGATAGGAGGGGATTCGTCTCTCCTGGTATTGGGGGTTGATGTTGTGCTATGCTCGACTGGCCATAACAGGAAATCCCTGGCCAGGGTTGCAGTGATATACTGGTAAGAGTTATCAGAAGTTTCACGAATGTTATGGACCTTACGTCGGCATGACTTATCGAGCTATTGCGGTCTGATGTTTACCATCCCTAGGCGAGATATGCGACATATCAGACGAACAGACCGGACTATACGGTAAGTGTTACTGGTTGGATTCACAGGAGTGTGAGCGGGCTTGCTCGTCGATCTTCTGATCGCTCAATACCCGGGTGGCCGTTACGTTTAGCAGACCGCTTGCGGCTTGTGGGTGTTTGATATGATCATCATCTGCTGCCGGCGTATTGACGAGTCTTTAGAGTCCTACACAGAGGTTTCCTGGCTCAACCAAAACGAAATAGGAGCGCATATGAGATATGTGCGGGACCGAGAATAATACGAGTATATGATACTGTATTCGATTCTCGCGATGTGACATTGATCGGTTATATGCGATATAGCCGGGTTATCGGATCAAGTGTTGATTCGATAAGTTGTTACTAATGATACCAGTCGGTTATGTGCGACATGACCTGATCGTTAAATCAAGTGTTGATTTAATGATTTAATGTAAAATTATATATTTATATATTACTTTGCATTAACTAGTATCGGTTTACTTAAGATGGATTTTCTCAATCGCCTGTGCACATTGTATATTCGATATAGTTTTGTGCACTTAGATGTATCATGTTTGATGATGCATGTTTACTTGAGTATGTGTAAAGTTTAAACCATGGTTGTTTAAATGGTTAGGATTTTAGTTTCAATATCTATTTATTTATTTATATATATTATGGAATTGATAAAGAAGAAAAAGGTGGCTTTCTTTATATGTTCATGAAGTTTCATGAAGACTTTGACCTAAAGTGACCTTTTTGTTTTTATCTTCAAAGCCCTAACCACTCACTAACCTTGGTTAACTCTCTACACTTAACTATGGTCATAATTATGATAAGAATGAATATTCTATTCTATTTTTATTATTCTTATCATATTATTATCATCTTCTTCCTCTTCTTCTTTCTTTCTTCACTTGAAGAAAGCAAGCTCCATCAATGGTGATTGATAGAAATGAGTGAGAAATCCAATTCTAAAGTCTACCCACTTCCTATTTCTTCATCCTCTACCTCTTGCCAAGTAGTAGAGTGTGTTTTCTTCACAAGTTTCTTGACTTGGTGAAGTCGGAGCTTGATTTAGCGATGCCTCGACGTAGATCATCTTCGGCATGGACATCGACGACCTAGCTCGCCATTTCTCCGACGAAGCCGACGCTAGAGCCCGGGAATTAATTTGGACAGCGAGGGGTCTTCGTTGCGGAGCTTAGGAAATGGTGGACCGGATCTACAAAGGTTGTAGTCACTTTCCTTTAGATACATTTCCATTTACTTGCTTGTTTCGCCTAGATATCTAGTAAACGATCCGTATTAGGGTTTGTGGGCACCCGTAAAATTTGATTTGTACATGTTTGATCACTTGTGAGACCTCACTAGGGTGCCTAGGTCCCTACAATTGCTACTTCGTCAGTTCGTCGGCAGCTTGTCGGAAACGGCATTCGAGTGGTATTCTGAACTTCCAAACGACTCCGTTAAGACATTTGCGGAGATGGAACTGCTGTTTACGCAGAGATTCACGAGCGCTAGCGAGCGTACCCTGAATACCGCATTAATTAACGCCAGGGTAAAACCAGGCGAGACATGGGTCCAATACGCAATACGGTGGCGAAATTTATGGTCAAAATGTGAGCAGCGCATCGAAGAAGCGCCGGCGGTGGGCATGTTCGTGGGCACTCTGGACCCTCAGGCAACTATTTCCCAATTTATGATGTTCTTCAAGCCGACCACGTTCCAGGCTTTGATCGATAAACTGGCCCAAATGGACCGATGGGTCATAAACCATCTCCTCCAAAGCCGGAGCCGCGAAACGAAAAAGGGTAAAGGGAAGGCAACCTTCGTCGCAAATACTCAACAGCAGCCCAGTGCCCCAAAGTTAACAGATCAACTAGAAGAGAGACGACGATACTATAATGAGAAAATGAAGCGTCCTTATTCATTCCCCCGGGACAAAACAAAGAGACTGTTCGAGCAAGCGGTACGCAACAGGCTCATCAATCTGCCGAATCCAAAACGACCGTTACAACCCGACGAGGCTAATAGTCCCAATTATTTCCCCTACCACCAAATGGTAAGCCACCCAATTGAAGATTGCTTCGTCTTTAAAGGCTGGATTAAAGATCAACAACAACAAGGCAAAATTGCCCTGTCCTAGAATTGGAAGGTGAACCCGCCGCAGCCACACGCTCCTGTAAGTCGATGTACAACACCCCACGACTTGCGGGGAGGCGGAAATATGAAAAACGATCTTGTTCTTTGTTTAAACATCGACTAACCGCCCGAATCGAAGCTAAACGATAACTAATATCAAACATAGAAGTTAACAACTACTATATAAAGGGATTATACCTAAAGAACCGTGTCCTTCATCTTTACGAACTCCACCTCCTCCTCGGCCTTCTCCAAGTAGTAGACGATCCACCACGAGAGCTAAACTCCAAGCTTTACCTCTAAACTTGAGGCAACTAGGTATCTTTAAGTGCTAATCAAAGTACCTAGATGAAATAGAGTATGGTTATGGATTAAGTAGTCTAACTAATCCTTGTACTCAACACATGAGAGGAGAGGATTAGGGTTTGAAGAGAGAGAGCTTGAGGAGAGAGAAGATGAACATAATAATGAGAAGAGAAAATGAGTTATCATAATATATATCAAGAATTTTATTTTATCAAGAAAAGAAAAGAAAATGATTTACAACCATGCTTGATAAATATCTAATGGTGATTCATCTCCATGAGTCATTAAGCAATTATGAAGCATTAATGACATGGATGAATCATCCATATGACTCACTAATCTCATTCATTGTATATGCCACCTAAACCTCCTTAAACCTCCTTAGTCACCATCTTCTATAAGCTTCTCGCGCAATTACGAGAACGCCCCTCCTATCCGTGAAAACACGGAAAAACTTTAGACTGTATAAATCCAATAACCGGATACTAGTAACTGGCTTAAACCAAACCCGACTAGTAAAAACTGTCCGAAAGTCGTACGTGCGTAAACACACGTATGCGTCTGAACCCTTGTCGTAAAACCATACGACCTCTATATCGTTTCGCCTGGAGTAGGGAAACTCTCTGCGTGGGACTCTAGAGACTCGACTACTACGCTGGCAGTGGGTTTAACCACAGACCGTAAGCGGCACTAGCTGTACGTAATGGTCCCCAGGTAGATGTCGATAAGAAGGCCGATGAGGAAACCCATCCGAACTCCTACTGAGTCTGATGTGACAATCTCCGTACAGTCCGGTTTGTCCGTCTAAGACTATCGCATATCGGGCCTAGGGGGCGGCAAGCGTCAGTCC
This sequence comes from Agapanthus africanus, assembly GCA_030015575.1. Classification (NCBI taxonomy): domain Eukaryota; kingdom Viridiplantae; phylum Streptophyta; class Magnoliopsida; order Asparagales; family Amaryllidaceae; genus Agapanthus; species Agapanthus africanus. The sequence continues at coordinate 309,231,025 of CM057339.1, forward strand.
CCTAATAGCGGTATAAGTCGTGTCGGAGCGAAGCCCATTACACCCTGAGAAACTACTGGAACCTACCCGCAAATCTTGCTTACCCTGGCCAGGGACTTTGCGTAATGGCTCTCTGACACAACACGATATCAACCCCCAATACCGGGAGAGACGAATCCTGTCTAACCGCCACTGCCTCCAAGTGCTCGGGACTGCACCCAACTGCTACCTGTTTGCATGACTCCTTTGAGTCGTGGTAGGGTAGCAATCTAAGAACAGTGTGTCACACTCGAGGCGAAGTAGCAGTGTCAAGTCTGCGGACTATGCTGTACTCATGTCACCTGGGAACTGTTCACTGACGACTGGTATAAAACCAACCAACAGTTCCCTGTGAGTCCTGTCCGGTGTACCCGTAACCTAACGAGCACATGCATACTATCTCCAGTATGACGTACTGACGGCTGTGGGACAGACCATTTCCCCAACTGGGATGAGAAGCGTACACACTAGTCTACTCTGGAGTATCGATGCCCTGTCTCGATAATCCAACGACTAGGGACCTGAATAAGGATGTGCTTGTAGACTACACAGCCCCCACTAGTGTGACTGCCATCACAACGCTGGTAGTCAAGCAAGATCCGAAGAGCTCTATCAATACGTATACTCACATATTAAGATAGAAAAACCAAGTAGCATACTACCATGTTTAGCAAGACTATTATATACATGTGAATATCCCAAGCTTCCATTAAGTAATATACAAACTAGTATGATACAATAATGGCCCCTAGGGCATATACACTAACAGCTCCCAAGAAGACGGATACACCGGGGGCATCGTGTTCTTTCATAGAAGAAGCTCCATGGGAGGTCACTCTTTCAGCCAAAACTAAAAGAATGCTGAAAGATCTCCAAACATGCCCGGCGATCAGGTGGAAAAATCCACTGGAACCCGAGATCATCAAGGGAATGCTGAAACCGCGCCCAACTCCAAAGATTGGTGGTGATAGCCAAAGCACTCACACCCAACCGTCAAAGTATTCGAAGAAGAAAAAGCCCATGAAGCCTGGTGACAAGCGCACGGACCTGCAAAAGCAGATTGACGTGCTGGAAGAATATAATCAAAAAGCGCGGACTCCAGTCACACTCCAAGAATTTCTCAGCCACTGTTGGAGATAGTGCCCTCAGAGTCAATTATTGGATCACAGGCACGTGATTGCAATGATTGAGGGAGGACCTGTCCCAGTAGGGCAGTCTTACTCAAGATGATAGTATGCTATCCGGTTTATCTTTATCATCGTGTACTGCTTTAGGTGACCTGACAGGTCGCTATTACACGTTGATAGAGCCCCTAGGATTCTTGCTTGACTGCCAACAGTATGAGGGCGATCATATACGTGGGAGCTGGTAGTCTATAAGCACATCCTTAAAAGGTCCCTAGTCGTAGGAGTTTCGAGACAGGGCATCGATACTCCATTAGTAAACTAGTGTATACAGTCGAGACCCCGACGAGGGGCGGTGGCCGGTCTCACAAGCCACTGGTGTCAGTTGGTTCACCTAAGATGTATACAGGTGCTCATTGGGTTATGAGTACACCAGACAGGACTCGCCGGGAACCTGCTAGTTGGTCTTATACCTGACGTCAGATAGCAGTTCCCTGGTGACATGTGCACAGGTTAGTTCATCGACTTGAGATCGTCATTTGTCTCGTGTGAGTTCCCACTGTGCTTTGATTACTACCCTACCATGGCTCAAAGGAGTCGTGCAAACAGGTTTTAGTTGGGTACAGTCCCGAGCCACATGGAGGAAGTGAGCGGATCTGCAGGGGTTCGTCTCTCCCGGTATTGGGGGTGAGGTCGCGCTGTGTCTAGGAGAGCCATTACACAAAGCCCTCGACCGAGGCAGGAGATTTACTGGTAGGTATTCCAGTAGTATCTCAGGGTGTTCTGGGCTACGCTCCGACACGACTTGTACCGCTTTTGGGGGTCTGACTTTTACCAACCCCCTAGGCCCGCCATGCGATGCTCATAGACGAACGGACCGGACTGTACGGATATTGTCACTGACAGGCTCAGTAGGGTGTCAGGATGAGTTCGCTCATCGACATCCCTTTTGGTCAATAGCTGGTGGCCCGTCACGTATTGGATTATACCTCTGACGTGTCAGTGGTTAAATCCACAGCCATAGTATTGACGAGTCTTTAGAGTCCACCACACATTCAGTTACTCAAGTTTCGGGCGAAACGCTGTAGAGGCCGTATGGAGATATGGCAGGGTCCGATCAGATACGTGCGGTATTGCATGGATCAGGATCGGACAGTTTGTACTAGAGGCCGTATGGTTATATGGCAGGGTTCAATCAGATACGTGCGGTATTGCACGGATCAGGATCGGACAGATATTACTAGCCGGCTTTGGTTTAAGCCGGATCCTAGTATAGTACAGTGTAGATTTTGTCTCATTGCATTTGTATCCGGTTGGAATACAGATGCGGATGTGTATGCACAGTATCGGGGTTTTCCTGTAATTTATTACGGGACCAGTTTTCTGGAGTTGCCAGTTTGCATTCCGTTCCGGCCGGTTTTCCTTTGTTCTTTCCCGGTCGGACTTTTCCGATGGAGGGGGTTATTTACAAGTTTGCAAATAACATATTGTGGAGGGGTTTCTTGCATATGGATTGATTATGAAAGCATCTTTTGATACCATTCTTTTCTATCATCATTTCTTGCTTTATTAAGATTAGAAATGAGATGAAAGATGATATGACTTTGTTATCATGGTTTTTGGATATGGTCACCCTCCACCTTTTACTACACTCACCTCCCTCTTGTATTATTTTTTTCACTCCACCACCATTTCTCTTTTGATGAGGCCGGCCACAATTTTGGAGGGAGAGAAAGAGAGAGAGTTTCATTTTGATGGTGGCACATATTTCTTCATCTCATTCTTCTTGTTTTTGGAAAAATGAAAGCACCATTTTTCCTTAACCTCATTCCTCCATAACCAATGGCAATTTCACTATCCCAAATGAGACAACCATTCTACACTAGCCTACAGCACTTCTTGGACGCGTCGGCTAGCCAACTTCGCGCCCGAGTTGCCTCGGTCCAGAGGTGGGAGCCCGTAAAAGATTCCGACTACGTGGTGCCCTTTCCGACGAGAAGACGACGAATGGTGATTCCGCGGGAGATCGGAGTGGAGACGAAGACCGAAGGACACGGATCGTTTGGTATAGCTCTCTTCCCTTCTCTTGTTAGCTAGCATTAGGTTAATGGTTACGATCCGGGTTTATTGTCCGCGGTAGCGCCAGTTTAAAAGATAAGAAAATTTTTGATTCCGCATTTTGGCCTCGGATAGAAGGCTGGGGCGCTGCCGTGGCGCAACATGGTATCAGAGCCTCGCCATTAACTTAGTCTAGTTTTGTCTAATGTGTTTTACATTTCCGATCGACCAAAATTCCAAAAACCAGCGTTTTCTTCACATCAGTTTTCTGTCGAATTTTTTCTGGCTCGAAATTTTTTTCAGGTTGTAGAAAATTGATGTACTAGAAGTCCTAAGAATTCTGGGGAAATTCGAGAGATTGATCTTTCATGGAGAACGCGGAACCGCGGCCAAACCACACTTGGCGCCGCAGTTCCGCCGCAGTTTAGAGGGATCGACGTGTCGAATTTTTCCAGTGGGCTTTCGGGGTGAAAATAGGGTTTCTGGAATATTATGTTTGGGCCCAGAATTTCTGTGAGTGCTACAGTATTGCTTGGGGGCCCATTTGGTAAATTTGATCGATCGGATATTTTAAACACATTGGTTCACAGTATTTACATTATATCTGCGACCGTGAATGTCACTTGATCGGTAAATCCTGTCTAACTGCTATAGCCCGGTTAGAAGGATTTGCGAACGTGACTTTCACGTTGATGTTCTATGTATTGCTGTGATGTTGCGGATCGGTCGTAGGGGATAGCCTGAATGCAATGCTAGTACAGTTTTTGTTGTATTATGTACATTTGATATTGCGGGGCGAGCGTCCGACATGTGGACTGCCGTCACTGCCTGATTGTATTATTCTTTTGGGGCACGACCTGGTTGCGGTCGATGTACCCGGTGTATGTATATTTTACTTTCTGTACTAAGATTACCCCGCGGAGGGGTGCACGGATAGCCGGGTTCTAGAGGGCAATGGGCCCGCATCTCATGGCATTGAGACGGAGGGGGCTTCACTCTAGGATTGGCGGGCTATTCGCCGCACTCGTAGGGGGTACAGGTTGACCCAGGAGGGGTGCCCAAGTTACCGGATTCCGTGAAGTGCTGGGTGGTCCATTCAGGTTGTTGAAGGGGGCTGCCTCGCTTCAGGTTTTGGCGGGTGACTTGCCGCGCCTGTAGGGGTCTAGGATTTTCATTGCACAGGCTATCCACACGACCAGGGGAACATCGGGTTTCAGCAGCGGCTCTGTGAAACCCGGGGCTTCCAGATATCTGTATTGTTCTGTGATGCTGTACATTTCTGTGATGTTGCATTCTTATCACGCCTTGAGCGAATATAATATATTGGTATATATATTGGTAGATGTTGTATATGTTTTGCATCCGCGCTAGTCCAGTCCCCGCTCTGTCGTTAGTTAGCTAACCTAACGAGTAATGACGGGACCCAGTAGCGAATGCAGATGGCATATACGTACGTCATATTATTTTTGTTCTTTGTGGTGTGATTAATTGATGGGACTGCGTTGATTCGGATCAACGCAAGTTATAAACAAACCTATTGTGATGTTGTTGGAACAATTTTCAAAAAGCTGTTATTGCAAGGACGTTCACTTTTGTTTTGCACAGTGGTATTCGGTTATGAATATCCAGCACCTCAGTCGACGAGGCAAGGGCCGAGATCCCTTAACCGGGAGTGACCCCTTGGACAGAAGTTTGCGTCGGGATAATAACTTCACTATAGCCGATTGCCTTTTGCTTTGCATCGTGGTATTCAGTTGGAATATCCTGCACCTCATTCTACGGGGAAAGAGCCGAGATCCTTTCACCGGGAGTGACCTCTTTAGCAAAGGTTTTCGTCACTATAATTTTATAAAAAGATATCCAGTTCCTTCAACGATATCAAGTTCATTACGGTAAAAGGTTTTTCGCCAAAAACCATCCGTAGCCCTCCATCATTTCAGATTAGTATTGCTTAGTATTCGTGCTACGTATGTCGTGCATTGCCGAGGCATAGTGTTCGGTAGCTGTGTAATACTTTTCTGTCGCTTGGATAAGTGGATTGGTTAGGACAGTCGTACGGTTATGTTGGCATTGTCAAGGACTCGTACGGGTGGGTTTAACGCAATCAAGATAATGACGGGTTGAACTTGACTAGGACTCTTTGATATGTTGGCATTGTCAAGGTCACTTGGGTCCTAGGGGTAAAAATCACATCGGGTGTTTCTAAAGAAACTGAAACTTGTCAGGCATGCGCATACCTTCTGGAGTGTGGTGACGTGAGTGGATTCCGTCACGTTATCATGCGATGAGAGTTGGATCCCGATTCCCACTGATGAGTTGGTTTACTCCCCGGGTGACCCCGACTAATTCTTCTTTCAGGTTTGGAGGAGAATTTGAGGTGACAGTGGGAGGTTTCCAGATTAGATAAATTGGTAACCATTCTGATCGAGGATAGAGTGCACGCTGAGTGTTTCTTTTCTCTCTCTCTTTGGCAGCGACCATTGACCCGACCCTAGACTATGACTCAGTGACCAAGTTAACCGAACCTTCTTAACACTGGTTTTTGGATTGTCAGAGTTGCAGACCTCTTTGCCACTCCTACTTTTACCCTTTTCTCCAGGACACCCCGTATTACTACGAACGTCCACTTCCATTGGACAAAACCATCGTATGGTTATATACGAACTCGAAAGAATTTATTCGAGGATGGTTTCCGGTTCTGGAGAAAACGGATAGGACTATTCAGTTGTCTTTTCCTTTTACCTTCTCTCAGGTTGCGAGTACTCCTTGGTTTAGGAGTAGTACACCTATTACGCAAATTGGATAGTCTTCTTCCAAACCTTAGGCTGGTGCCGAACGGTGGGGAATGAAGAAAACCAATTAGCATAACGATGGTGTGCAGAAGGTATTAAGTTAAGACAAAGCAAGGGATTAGTAGGAGGGCAAAGTAAATTGCGACTGATATTCACGACCAAACCAAGTATTTCTTCGCCAATCCTAAATCACCTTTGTATTTCTCCAGGACACTCTGTATCACTACGAAGATCCACAGTTTATTGGATACTCTATCGTATGGTTATATACGAACTCGAAAGGAACTTGTTCCAGTTCGGGGATGGATCCTGGTTCAGGAGAAATAGGAATAAAGTACATTCAGGTGTCTTTTATCTTCACCTTCTCTCGTTTTGCGAGTGCTCCTAGGATTAGGACAGTACACCCATTATGCTTATTGGATAGTCTTCTTCCAAACCATAGGCTGGTGCCGAACGGTAGGGAAGGAAGAAAACCATTTGGCCTAAAGGGGTGTACAGAAGATAATGACTAAAGACATATAAAGGGATTTGGAGAGATGACAAAGAGATATACGGTTACAGTTGTGAATCTGGATAATGGAAGAGGCATTACTAGGAATACCAGGATACCCCAACGAAACATTTCAATGTTTCAGTTTCACTGTGTACTGTTAAAGGAAAACTGATTTCCCGATTAGACACTTACTCCAGGGAATGTATTTACCAGGTATGATTCTCACATCTGTATGGTTTTACAGATGATGAGTGGGAGTAAGTTATTGGGAATTGGGTGATCATCCTCATTATATCGGGATTCGTTGTAATCGGTGATATTTGAGGAAGTCGCCTGGGTTGTTTGCCGGTCGGCAAATATTTGGTTTTGAATATCCGCTATTATGCACCAATTTCAAATTGATATATCTGTACGTCTATTTTTATAGAGTGAGATATACCTTTTTGAAATTATGTCTACGACATTTACCTATATCAGTGGATGGTTAGGTAAGGAGCATTAAACAGCGGTGTAATTCTTCTTAACCATAAGTACAGTTTTCAACCTACGACACACAGTGAATGAGTTATCAGACTCAAGGGACTTATACAGAGTATTGTATGTTGTCCAAGGTCCATCAGGACAGAGGGGTTGGTCCTCGTACTATATTCGGTTTACTTATGACTTCTCTAGTTTTTAGACAGGTGTTTCATGGAAACACAGGGTCCGAATTTTGAGAAGTTATAGGTATTTGAATAAAGTAGAGAACCAGATGTTGCAAGTATCGGGATTCTTCAAAGTGATCGAAGATATAGATACTTGTGTATTGTATTCAGTTGATAGTAATAATTAAGAGAACTTGCTTCTCTTTCGGGTTACTCATAATTGGAAGTATTCCTTATTTGAGTAACGCTGATCGGCCTCCTTCCATTTAGTTGACATGCACTGGAGACAGCTGCATGATTTGAATCTGGTTCAATTAAATCAGTGCCTATGGTTCTATATTGGATATAGAATAGTTTATATCTTAACGATGTTAAGGTACGGGGAGTTGTCCGGCTTATGATTAAAACCAGACTCTGGATAACTCAAGGCACGTTTCTGTAATGGCTGTTTGTGGGTTGACCCAGGCTATGACGAGGGTTGACTTTCTACCATCTGGAAGATCAATAGTGATATTGTTCTAGACTCGCCACAGTTTTATTAAAAAATGGATTTTTTCAGAAAACAGTAGTGGGAGTATGGTAGAACTGGAAGTGATTCCAGAACCGCAAACGATTACTGAAGATTTGATAGGAACCTAAAGATTCAATCTAATTTGACATTCCATTAGCCACTCCGCAGATATGATGGGTAACCTCAGGCACTCGAGAGGTACTTCGGTATGCTCAAGGACGGTGGCAGGGAGGTTCTTGTTTACCCAGACTTGCCGTTACTGTTGTTCCAGGCTGCGAGACCCGGCAGGAGGATGAGTATAGCGTCGTTCTAAACTGGCTTTAGAAGTGTACGTGTATATGACTCTGCCAGAGGGTTGTCGTAGTCAGTGGGAGCAGCGGAAGCATTGGTGGACAGATGGCTTATGTCTATTTATAGACTACAGCAGATATAGCGGAGATAGATCATCTATTTCTGATGTGACAGTCATAGGTTTGACTTCATCAGAATAGGGGATGGATCTGTTAAGAAGGTAGTAGGGTGTGATGTCCTGGTATTTGGATGACATGCACAGAGTAGGAAGTGATATTCCTATACTACGGTCGGTTATTCTTTGGTTGTCACACAGTGTTTTCTCCACATAGGACTTGGATATTATATCAGACATTCTGGTTACTAGATCTATGGTTTTAGATCTAGATTTGGGTGGTTTCCCAATCTGGGTACTTTGACAAGCATTCTATGAGTATTTAGAATGGACGACTCCTGGCATGGTAGTATACCTGCAGGTAATGGAGTCACCCTCTCTAAAGGTGTCTTACAGACTAAAGGGGAGAGGGATACGCATGATTGACAGATCACTTGCTTAGACAATTGAGTCAATCATGAGATGTCAAGTACCACACCAGATGTTGTTCTTGCAGTAGGTGCAATAAGTTGATATCAATCCAATCCTGGAGAAACAATCGGGAGCAGTTTTAGAACATAAGTGGATGTTCTAGGGATATGATAACGACAGCCTTATTCGGGAGACAGTTATCATTCTAGGCTTCCAAGGTGACCTGGACGACAAGGAGGTTGTCAGAGTTATAGTTTTTCCTTCTGACGAGGGGCAATATTTTGGACAGGTGGTCCAAGGCAATACTGAGGGAGGCATGGCGCTGGATACTGATTAAGTTCAGTTGTCGATTCAGTCTAAGAAGTTTGGATTTGGAGTTCATTTATGAGCTAGGTCCCATCAGACATTCTAAGACAGGTATTGCTCATTTCGGGAGATGGCTTTCTCCGCGAACTTGAGATATAGAGAGACATAGAAAGATACATCTGAGCGGATCCACTCACTGAGGCTATTCCTCGAACGCAATAGTTTCGCAAACGAGATTTGTGAGACTGACTAGTAGAGGAGTTGGGTGTTCGGTATCACACGGGCTGTGAGTATGCGACATCGCAATAATTAGCCTTGAGTGCAAATGGGAGATTGTTGGAGATAGTGCCCTCGGAGTCAATTATTGGATCACAGGCACGTGATTGCAATGATTGAGGGAGGACCTGTCCCAGTAGGACAGTCTTACTCAAGATGATAGTATGCTATCTGGTTTATCTTTATCATCGTGTACTGCTTTAGGTGACCTGACAGGTCGCTATTACACGTTGATAGAGCCCCTAAGATTCTTGCTTGACTGCCAGCAGTATGAGGGCGATCATATACGTGGGAGCTGGTAGTCTATAAGCACATCCTTAAAAGGTCCCTAGTCGTAGGAGTTTCGAGACAGGGCATCGATACTCCATTAGTAAACTAGTGTATACAGTCGAGACCCCGACGAGGGGCGGTGGCCGGTCTCACAAGCCACTGGTGTCAGTTGGTTCACCTAAGATGTATACAGGTGCTCATTGGGTTATGAGTACACCGGACAGGACTCGCCGGGAACCTGCTAGTTGGTCTTATACCTGACGTCAGATAGCAGTTCCCTGGTGACATGTGTACAGGTTAGTTCATCGACCTGAGATCGTCATTTGTCTCGTGTGAGTTCCCACTGTGCTTTGATTACTACCCTACCACGGCTCAAAGGAGTCGTGCAAACAGGTTTTAGTTGGGTACAGTCCCGAGCCACATGGAGGCAGTGAGCGGATCTGCAGGGGTTCGTCTCTCCCGATATTGGGGGTGAGGTCGCGCTGTGTCTAGGAGAGCCATTACACAAAGCCCTCGGCCGAGGCAGGAGATTTACTGGTAGGTATTCCAGTAGTATCTCAGGGTGTTCTGGGCTACGCTCCGACACGACTTGTACCGCTTTTGGGGGTCTGACTTTTACCAACCTCCTAGGCCCGCCATGCGATGCTCATAGACGAACGGACCGGACTGTACGGATATTGTCACTGACAGGCTCAGTAGGGTGTCAGGATGAGTTCGCTCATCGACGTCCCTTTTGGTCAATAGCTGGTGGCCCGTCACGTATTGGCTTATACCTCTGACGTGCCAGTGGTTAAATCCACAGCCATAGTATTGACGAGTCTTTAGAGTCCACCACACATTCAGTTACTCAAGTTTCGGGCGAAACGTTGTAGAGGCCGTATGGAGATATGGCAGGGTCCGATCAGATACGTGCGGTATTGCACGGATCAGGATCGGACAGTTTGTACTAGAGGCCGTATGGTTATATGGCTGGGTTCGATCAGATACGTGCGGTATTGCACGGATCAGTATCGTACAGATATTACTAGCCGGCTTTGGTTTAAGCCGGATCCTAGTATAGTACAGTGTAGATTTTGTCTCATTGCATTTGTATCCGGTCGGAATACAAATGCGGGTGTGTATGCACAGTATCGGGGTTTTCCTGTAATTTATTACGGGACCAGTTTTCTTGAGTTGCCAGTTTGCATTCCGTTCCGGCCGGTTTTCCTTTGTTCTTTCCCGGTCGGACTTTTCCGATGGAGGGGGGTTATTTGCAAGTTTGCAAATAACATATTGTGGAGGGGTTTCTTGCATATGGATTGATTATGAAAGCATCTTTTGATACCATTCTTTTCTATCATCATTTCTTGCTTTATTAAGATTAGAAATGAGATGAAAGATGATATGACTTTGTTATCATGGTTTTTGGATATGGTCACCCTCCACCTTTTACTACACTCACCTCCCTCTTGTATTATTTTTTTCACTCCACCATTTCTCTTTTGATGAGGCCGGCCACAATTTTGAGGAAGAGAAAGAGAGAGTTTCATTTTGATGGTGGCACATATTTCTTCATCTCATTCTTCTTGTTTTTGGAAAAATGAAAGCACCATTTTTCCTTAACCTCATTCCTCCATCACCAATGGCAATTTCACTACCCCAAATGAGACAACCATTCTACACTAGCCTACAGCACTTCTTGGACGCGTCGGCTAGCCAACTTCGCGCCCGAGTTGCCTCGGTCCAGAGGTGGGAGCCCGTAAAAGATTCCGGCTACGTGGTGCCCTTTCCGACGAGAAGACGACGAATGGTGATTCCGCGGGAGATCGGAGTGGAGACGAAGACCGAAGGACACGGATCGTTTGGTATAGCTCTCTTCCCTTCTCTTGTTTGCTAGCATTAGGTTAATGGTTACGATCCGGGTTTATTGTCCGTGGTAGCGCCAGTTTAAAAGATAAGAGAATTTTTGATTCCGCATTTTGGCCTCGGATAGACGGCCGGGGCGCTGTCGTGGCGCAACAGCCACATCCTTGAGGACGGAGATGATGACAATGGAGAAGACTCGTCGGATGAATCTGAAGGTTATGTAGCAAGCTGACATGTGATCTCTCACTCGTCGATAGACAATGAAGAAGCTCCTTACACAGAGAAACTGGGGGCAGATCCTAAGCCGGAACTTCTAGGGCCATCAGACGAAATGATTGATACATTCCTGGACGAGGCTCTTCTTAAAAGCAAAGCTGCTCGAGAGCGTGAGATGGCCATATTTGAAAAAGCCAAACGCCGGCGACTGGACGAAAGGGTTGAAACACTCTCGCCAGATCAAAGTACATCCTTCGCAAATAAAAGGAGGTTCAAGATGAGGAAGAGGTTCGCCAAAGCCATATCGATGGGAATGAAGCTGCCACCCTCCGAAGAGAACGCTCTTGGTGAAGCGGAAACACATCCTAGCTACTGCTTATATCATCGAAAGATTGCGCACCCCACTGAGGAGTGCAATGCTTTTGAAAGATAGTGGCAGGGATATGTTGCCCACCGACAACATTTCAAGCGGATGAAACGCAAAGCTCGTCGGGAGCAAAGAAATACGACCAAGGAGCGCAAAAGAACTGCCGGCAACTGCCATATGGTTGACTATAGGGGATCACAAGTCCTCACTTTGGGGAGCGACTCTGACGAAGAAATGACTCTTGACCCTCTCTTCAAAGAATCCACCTCGGGAAAAGAGGAAAAACCGAAGAACTGTAAGAACATTCAGCTGCGCAATCGCACGCTGCCTGAAAAGAATCTCGGACCTGCAAACAAGGGATCCAATAAAAAGGATAAGGGGAAAGAAAAGGTCCCTGAGGATATCATCCTTGATGACCAAGCCGTCGAAAAGCTGACAGCCAAGGACCCGCCAAAGAAAAGTAAGGTGGACTACAACGTTCTGGCACACTTGAGAAAGCTACCTTCGCAGTTAAGCATTCTCGACGCCCTTCTGTTATCCAAAGAAGCGAGAGATTCATTGATCAAGGCACTACAAGAGCCAGAGCAGTTCCAAGCTTTCCTCGCCGAAGAAAAGATGAAGGACGAGCTGGAAGAAGTGCACACAGCCGATATCACCTTCAGCGATGAAGATCTCCTCCTTTGGACGTGCGAGCACAACCGTCCCCTTTATGTCTCTGGATGCTGTCACGACATCAAGATAGGCAAAATCCTGGTCGACTATGGGTCTTCCATTAACCTCCTCAATGTAAGGGTGTTGAAAGAAATATGCATGAGCGTTCAACACCTCACTCGTGATAAAATCATCATCTCCGGTTTGACTTCCAGTCATCACGAATGCTTGGGTCTATAATATTGACACTACGCTTTGGGCTGCTCGTTACGGACATCAAGTTCCACGTCATTAACGCTAAGACCTGCTATAATGCTTTGCTCGGCCAGCCTTGGTTACACGAGTACAACATCATCCCTTCTACACAACATCAGTGTATGAAGTATTTCAAGGATGGTCTCGAGTATACCGTAACAGGAGAGCTGAACCCATTCTCCGTGAACGAAGTCCGAAAGTATGAAGATACAAAATACTTCCTGCCAGATTTCAAAGACACAGAAAGATGTCGCAAATCGGAGGACAAGAACAAAGCTATCACCACTATTCCAGTCTTCGGGAGTGATACTGAGGAGGAGGAAGAAATAGTTTATTCAGGTCCTCCCCAGTGCAACAAGCCGAGACCGTCCACTCCTATGGTGATCTTCGGCAGCAACTCGGAAGATGAGGTCAATGTCGTATTCTCTGTTCGGCCATCAATACAAGGCTTCACTGATGAAGATCAAAGTTTGCAAGTTGCCATGGTTCCGCCAAAGCATCATAAAGAGCTAGACGTGCTTGATACCTACAATATGGAAGAACTACAGACATTCTACGTCCTTCCCAGGTGAAAAGGTGAAAAGGCGATCCTATTCTACAGATCTGGAGAAACCAAAGTGGAGAAAGAAATTTGGCATGGTGCGGGTTATACACTTGACAGGCTCCAGCCCATCCGTTTGCCCAGATATTACACAGGCGAACTAAAGAGACTCTTGAGACGTCAAGGTGTACCCCTTAAGCAAACTGCGTGACAAGGACGGTTCTATAACAGGATCTGGAACGTTCCCGGAACTCAACGAAAGTTGCCCAATGGGAGAATGGAAACGATCGGGCTTGGATATGCTCGATCCAAGAAACGGGAGCTATTCCGCGACTGCTACGTCATACATGACTTTGATGAAGAAGGAGATGCTCTGTGGGAAGATGCTAACCCTGAACCAGAACGAACTCCCGTCGTGAAAATGCCAAGTCCGTCGTTTGAAGAACAGATGGACAAGCTTATAAGGGAAGCGGGTCAAAAGTTTCGAGGCAATCATAGTCGCGAAATGGCCATCTACGAGAAAGCAAGGACGCAACGCCTTCTTCAGCAGGCTGCAGAAAGTGATGATGCCCTTCGTCGCCAGCCCGTCATACAAAAAACCCGACGCAGAGGCAAAAATAAACCAAAGAACGGGAAAAGCGTGCGACAGCGACAAAGCGGGACAAAGAAGCCACGCGATCGAGAATCGAGCAACCAAGATTCGTCGCTTATAAAGAAGATGGGTCGAGAATATTCTTTTCCTCAAGACAAGACAAAGAAGATATTTGATCTTGTCATGAAACACCAGATGATGACCCTCCCGGAGTCCAAGCACCCCGAGCAAGCAGGTGAAGTTAATCACCCGGACTATTACTCCTATCACAGGGCAATAGGATATCCTCTCGAAGACTGCTTCACATTTAAAGACTGGGTAGATGACCAGTATCAGCAAAGCAGGTTCGCTCTATCCAGCAGCTGGAGGGTAACCCCGCCGTAGAAGCATGAACCCAAAGCCACGAGAGTAGAACTGGATCAACATCGGTCTTGGAAGCGATCTCGTACCTGCCACGTGATAACGCTGTCAAAAGAAGAGCCCGAGAATATAGATGACCTCCCCTGGTTCTTCGAAAACGATGATAACGAGGTAATCTCAGAGTTTCCACCGGCGCCAAAAGAGCTGGAAGATGGAATACATACTACTACAGATAACCTCAAGAAAATTGATTTGGGGACGGCAAGCGACCCGCGGTCGACATTTGTCAGTAAGCTGTTGTCTGAAGAAAGGGTGGCTACGCTAAAAGACGTGCTCATGCAACATAAAGATTGCTTCGCAAGGAACTATTCCGAGATGCCAAGACTAGATCCAGAGATTGCTGTACACAAATTGGCAATATCCCCGGACGTCAAGACGATTAAACAAGCACCGAGAAGAATGCGGCTCGAGCTTGAGATGAGCATCAACACCGAGGTCAAGAAGCTAATCGACTCCGGCTTCATCCAAGAAGTTCAGTATCCTGACTGGATTGCCAATATCGTCCCAATGATGAAGAAAAATGGGACGGTGCGCATATGTGTGTTCGGGATATCAATAAAGCCTGTCGGAAGGACGACTTCCCAATACCAGTCACTGAGCTGATGATAGATAATACGTCCACTCACGAAGTTTTCTCCTTCATGGACGGCTCATCAGGATATAATCAGATAAGGATGCATCCCGAAGACCAGAAGCATACCACTTTCCGAACCCCTTTGGGCATATTCTTCTACAAGGTGATGCCTTTCAATCTAAAGAACGCCGGTGCCACCTATCAGAGGGCCATGACGAAGATCTTCGATGACCTCATACATGAAATCGTCGAATGCTATATCGACAATCTCGTAGTTAAAAGCAAATCATACGAGGAACATTTAGAGCATCTGAAGATCGTGTTTCATCGCTTTCGGAAATATAACTTGAAGATGAACCCTCTCAAATGCGCGTTCAGAGTTTCCTCAGGCAAATTCCTAGGATTCGTCGTCCGACACCGGGGTATTGAAATAGACCCGTCGAAGATCAAGGCGATCATGGAAATGCCTCCACCAAAGACTCTCAAGCAACTGCGGTCTCTCCAAGGAAAACTCGTGTATATCCAGCGATTTATAGCCAATCTCTCCGGCAAGTACCGTCCTTACAGTCACCTAATGAAAAAGGGGACCCCTATCGTCTGGGATCGCAAATGCCAAGGCGCACTGGACGAAATTAAGAAATACCTACAGAATCCGCCGGTGCTGACCGCTCTGATCAAGGGAAAGCCTCTCATTCTGTATACAACAGCCCTCGAAGGTTCTTTAGGCGTGCTGTGGGCACAAGAGAATGACCAAGGGAAGGAGAGAGCCCTCTACTATTTGAGTCAAGTTCTCCTGGGGGCAGAAAGCAATTATTCTCCCATCGAAAAACACTGCCTGGCATTGATCTTCGCGATAACGAAGCTCAGACACTATGCGTTGGCACATGAGGTCCAGCTCATATCAAAGGTGGATCCTCTGAAGTATTTGATGTCGAAGGCCATATTAACAGGGCAGCCCGCTAAATGGGCCCTGCTCTTGATGGAGTTCTTGATAATTTATCGACCTCTTAAGGCAGTGAAAGGCCGGGCCATCGCCGACTTCCTCGCTGAGCACCCGATACCCACTGATTCTCCTTTGAACTGCGAATTGCCAGACGAACACGCGTTTGACATGATAGATGGGGCAAGAAGAGAGAATGATACCCGATGGGTACTCTATTTTGATGGGGCATCTTCCATGAAGAGGGTCAAACAAAGCATCCCCATAATCAAATCAGGGGCAGGCCTCATCTTTGTGACTTCACAAGGAGGGATAATGCGCTTTTCCTTTTCCTTAACAGAGCCAAGGACGAACAATGAAGCCGAGTATGAAGTTTTGATAGCAGGTCTTGAGATTGCCATCGACATGGGAATTGAGAACCTCCTCATATACGGAGACTCCCAGCTGATCACTAGTCAAGTAAATGGCAACTATCAAACGTGCAAGCCAGAGTTGGTGAAGTACGGCGAGAGAGTATAGCAACTGCTGACTCAAATTCCTTCCTACGCCCTGGAGTGCATACCGCGTGCGGAAAATAGCAAGGCGAATGCATTAGCTAAGCTCGCTAAAGAATTGGCCGACGAGAACCTCGATGACGTGAGGATCATTGTGCAGAGCCGTCGGGTTCTTGCACCGGCAGAAATATCTCCGGAGTCGTCCGAAGAAAAGGAAGCGACCGAGCAAATGGCTCTACAAATAAAAGGCCAAGAAAAGGTTGAGGATTGGAGAGAAGTCTTTATAAACTACTTCAAATCCCGTCGAACACCTGAAGATGCGTCCTCAAGGAATCAGCTTATGAAACGAGCTCTGTCTTTCGCATTCGTCAATGATACTCTATATAAGAGATCATTTGATTCTCTGTGGTTAAGATGCCTGGGACCTGAAGAGGCAAGGAGAGTCGTCCAGTAAACTCACGACGGACTCTGCGGTTCTCACCAAGCCGGCCAAAAGATGAAGCTGAAGATCAAAAGGATGGGCTATTATTGGCCCACAATGATCCAGGACTGCTCGTATACGCGAAACAATGCCACTCATGCCAAATTCACGGGGACTTTATCCATCAGCATCTAAATCCGCTACACCCAATGCTGGCTAGCTGGCCGTTTGAAATGTGGGGAACTGACATAATCGGCCCCATCGAACCAGCATCGTCCAGAGGACATCGGTTCATACTGGCAACAACCGATTACTTCTCCAAGTGGGTAGAAGCAGTACCGCTGAGGGAAGTGAGGACGGAGAATATCCTCCATTTCTTCAAGACGCACGTCATTTATCGGTTTGGAACTCCACGACGGATTATCTCCGATAACGGGCCAGCCTATCGAAGCCACAAGATCAGCCGCTTCGCACAACGACATAATATAGACTGGAGATATTCATCAGTCTATAATCCTCGAGCTAATGGTCTAGCTGAGGCTTTCAACAAGACCTTGACGAAGATCGTGAAAAAGACAGTGTCTCGAAATAAGAAGGACTGGCACGAGAGACTGCATGAAGCTCTCTGGGCGTATCGAACTACGTTCAAAACGGCCACAAACACAATGTTGTATGCTTTGGTATTCGGCACAGAAGCGGTACTCTCTCTCGAGATAGAGTTACCCTCTCTACGAGTGGTCGTTCACTACGAGCTAACAAATGAAGAGAATGCTCACCTTCGACTGGAGGAGCTTGATGCCCTTGATGAAAACCGGCTCATGGCGCAACAGAGTCTGGAGGCTTATAAAGCAAAGATGACGCGCTCATATGAGAAATTGACTAGGCCAAGAACATTCCGCCAAGGCGAACTCGTGCTAGTGGTCAAAAGACCTATGATCCCTAATCGTGCCAAACGGGTGAAATTTGAGCCGAACTATGAAGGCCCGTATATCATAGACAAAGTCTACCAGGGAGTCTACCACGGTGGAGCCTATCTACTCATGGACATGCATGGTGAAAGACCTTTCAGGCCAATAAACGGTCGCTTCCTAAAGAAATACTACGCCTGACGAGTCACGGCCTATGTCAACGATAGATGACGAAGCCTATGTCCGCTCGCTATCTTCCTGAGCCTAAACTCTGTAAGTAGTAGCCGGCCTCCTTTTCTTGGACCGAAACGTCCTTAAACTAACAACGGACCGAAATGTCCTAAAACTAACAATGGACCACTATGTCCGAAAACTGGCGTCGGACTAAAACGTCCTTAAACTAACGATGGACCACTATGTCCTAAAACTAGCTGTTGACCGAGACGTCGATAACTACTGTAGACTGCAGCATCCCAAGGCTGATACAAAAAAAAAGAAAGAATAAAAAAAAAGAAAGAAAAAGAGAACGGTATGTCCATAAGCAAAATGGGCACGGATGAAAACCCGAAAGGGCTCCGTAAGTAAAAACAGCAGGGCTACCGGCGAGTTTTTGTGAAAACCCGAAAGGGCGCAACCTCGTTAAAAGACACTTGCAAGGTCCTCTCGATCTTGTGAGGAGAAACTATCTGCGTGAGATCCTTACGACTCACAAGGGAGAAACACACTTAGGGATCCCCACGATTCCTAAGGAGAAAACACACTTACGAGATCCTCGCGACTCGTAAGGAGAACCCTCTTATGAGACCCACACGGCTCATATGATTCAAAAGTCTTAAGCAACAGGGATCTGAACCTGTTGATAAGCGGCCACCACAACCTCCAATATTTCCCTACAAGCGGCTCAATATTGACCCTTGTATACAATTCACGGGCACGAATAAACATTTCCCTAACAAAGTCCCATCCGTGACTAGGGATGTGTTTGCACAGTGAACAGCCCTTGCAAGTCCTCTCGACTTAGAAGGAGAAAATACTCTTGTAAGATCCTTACGACTTACGAGAAGCCATACACTTAGGAGTCCTCACGATTCCTAAGGAGAAAACACACCTACGTGATCCTCACGACTCGTAGGGAGAAATACATTTATGAGACCCTTACGGCTCATGAAGTCAAAAGCCTTAGTCGATACGATCCTAACCCTGCTCGCTAAGCCACCTTTGTCCGACATCGACAGAGGCAAATGATGATTCGCTCTTGGAAATATCCCAGTTGTAGCGGTGCTAATGCCAAAATCGGTGTCTAATCCCAAGCTTGCAGCGGAAAGCCAGCGAGCCGCACATGCATACGAAATAGCCGAAATGATGGGGCAACTTGAAAATAAAAAGCAGCAAGTAAAAATATATGCATGCAAAATAGCCGAAATGATTGGGAAACTCGCAATAAAAAGCAGCGAGTAAAAATAAAACAAATAGCCGAAATGATTGGGCACCGCAAAAAATAGCCGAAATGATTGGGCAATCGCAACCTTCGCGATATAAAAGCTGAAATGATAGAGCATCGCGGAAAGAAATAAAAAAATGAAATCTATGCCCTACAGGTGATATCACATCAATCTCTGTATACAATCCAGGGATGCAAACAAAGAAGGAATCACACCTTCCCTCCCCAGGCTCCATCAGAAAAAAAAAAGCCAAATCTCAACGGTTCACAGACAACCTGGAGATCATCTCAACATTCGTCTCATTACAACAGACGCAACATCAAACAAAGCGGAACCGCGGCAATTCCCAGTTCCATGACTCGGCGGTGCAGATGACCGAGAGTCAAACCCCGACTCCGTGAAATACGGATAAAGTCAACCCTTCCTGGTCACGTGGAACACAGCTTATGTCAATCCTGACCCCGTGGAAAACGTCCAGAGCGGATCCTGGTCCTCGCAGAACACGGCTATGACCTCGTGGGAAGCATCCAGAGCGGAGCCTATTCCTCACAGAATACGGCTATGAACCCGTGGGAAGCATCCAGCGCGGAGCCTGTTCCTCACAGAATACGGCTATGAACCCGTGGGAAGCATCCAGAGCAAAATTCCAGGTCATGTGGAATGCGGCTTATATCAATCCTGCCCCGTGGGAAACGTCCAGAGCGGATCCTGGTCCTCGCAGAACACGGCTATGACCCCGTGGGAAGCATCCAGAGTGGAGCCAAGTCCTCGCAGAACACGGCTATGACCCCATGGGAAGCATCCAGAGCAAAATTCCTGGTCACGTGGAATGCGGCTTATGTCAATCCTAACCCCATGGAAAACGTCCAGAGCGGATCCTGGTCCTCGCAGAACACGGCTATGACCCTGTGGGAAGCATCCAGAGCGGAGACTGGTCCTCGCAGAATACGGCTATGAACCCGTGGGAAGCATCCAGAGCAAAATTCCTGGTTACGTAGAACGCGGCCTATGTCAATCCTGACCCCATGGGAAACGTCCAGAGCGGAGCGTAGTCCTCGCATAACACGGCTATGACCCCGTGGGAAGCATCCAAAGAAAATTCCTGGTTACATGGAATGCGACCTATATCAATCCTGACCCCATGGGAAACGTCCAGAGCGGAGCCTGGTCCTCGCAGAACACGGCTATGACCCCGTGGGAAGCATCCAGAGCAAAATTCCTGGTCACGTGGAACGCGGCTTATGTCAATCCTGACCCCGTGGGAAACGTCCAGAGCGAATCCAGGTCCTCGCAGAACACGGCTATGACCCCGTGGGATGCATCCAGAGCGGAGCCTGGTCCTCGCAGAACACGGTTATGACCCCGTGAAAAGCATCCAGAGCAAATTCCTGGTCCCGTGGAACACTGTTAAAGTCAATCCTGACCCCGTGGGAAATGCCCAGAGCAACTCTTAACTCCATGAAATACGGATAATGGCAACACCATCAATCACTTACGGGTCCTCTCGACCCGTAAGGAAGAAAACTCTCTTGTGAGATCCTTACGACTTACAAGAGAAAACACGCTTAGGAATCCTCACGATTCCTAAGGAGAAAATACACCTACGAGATCCTCTCGACTCGTAGGGAGAAAAGTCTTTATGAGACCCTCACGGCTCATGAAGTTGAAAAGTCTTAGGCAGCAGATCTGAACCTGCTTTCTAAGCCATCACTACCTCTCGAAGAATTCAAAACGGAATACTCACTCTATCATCTGCGGGCTATGCTTACTAAAGTGACATGCTGATAACAAAGAAAAGAAGAAAGCAAAGAGATGACACAAGACATTGCGAAAGAAATGTATCTTGTATTCATAAATTCAATTGGGTACAAAATACATCATATGAAAGAATAAAAAAATGGATACATTTTATTCAAAATTACAAATGGTACAAAAACAATTATTGAGAGGGAAGCGCTTTCAATAGTCCAATCAGCCACTCGCGCACTTCCCTCAGCCCTTTTTCTTGGTCAGCTGCAGCGGCCAACTCTTCCTCGACCTGAGCTCATTGCTGCAAGTAGGACGAAAGTTGCTCTTCGATGGACCGCTGAGCCGCCCCATAATTTTGTGCATCCCGCTCGACGATGTCGAGCTTTTGCCTCAGTGTTAGCCCGTCAGAGATGCATCGCAGAAGGCCTTCAAAGATAGCTTTCAACTGTGCAGCATTTGCATCAACCTGAGCGAGCAGCCGGGAAGACTCGCTTGAAGTCTCTTCGCACTCCTTACGTTTTAAGGCCGCCTCTTGTTCAAGATGACGGAAGTAGGGAGTGCTCTGCTCGACCCACGCAGCCCACTGGGTGTTCACAACCAGGACCTCTGGAGCAGGACGTCCGACCTCGAGCTCATGTAGGCAAGCCTTAATTTTCCTGCAGTGATTAACCCAAGACTCAATGACGCCTTCACTATGAAAGTTCACGAGCGTCGCCAGCATAGGATTAACCTCCGCGGAAAAATCTACGGCGAATGTGAGAGCCTCCACGTCAAGCTCCTCGATATAGTCGCTCAACATGCGCAGACTATTCACAGCGCCTTTAGAAGATGAACGTCGATAAAAGGGGCCTGCAGGCATTACGACTCGAGATTCGAACGGAGCTGAAGTTGATATCACCGCTGCAAAACAAATCACAGTCAAATGACATTTCAAGGAATAGAGGAGGTTCATGAACAATGGAGTTTACTATACCGGCTGCAGCAGGTGGCATGGCCGGGAGTACCAGTGACGCAACTGTTCTTTCGTCTCCTCCATCGATCTGTAGTGCTGCAATCAAAACAAAGAAGAATTAGAAGTGATTTGGCTGCCCTAAAAGAAGAGACATTAGCTGAAGCCTGTACTCACCAGCGCCACTAGATGAGGCAATCTCTGACTGGAAATAGAAGTGTGGGTGTAGCACCTGATATAGGTGATCAAAAAGGACTCCTACAAGGACGCAGTAATGCAATGTCAGTACATAAAGTATACAGCCTGTAATGAAACTGAGGGGTCATAAATCTGCATCTTCCAGCATTTGAGATGGTACGAGAGAAGGTAGAGGAGCTTTCACCATTAAAGCAGCAACCGGAGATGCTTCCTCGGGTGGCACAACCCCAACGCTCATCACACCTGCATTAGAAATAAGAGAAACGCTGTCAAAAAGAAATTAAAAGGGATTGCAGAATAAAGGGGAAAATAATGACCCAAAATCTACCTGGTGAGTCGTCGGTCGAGACCGCGACAAGGGAGTCACTGGAGGCAGCAAATGCTTCACCCTCCTCCATCGGAATGGTCTCGCCACCCATAGCCTCATCCCCCGAATCTATAAAAGCTGTCGTAACGCTCGCGACGCCAGGAGATGGCAAGAAGCCGTAAGGAGAAAGAGCGACGATTGGAGCAGTGCCTGACTCTTGAGAAAGAGTGGCTACCTCGGGCTCGACGACTGTAGCCATCTCACCCACCGCTGCCTCGGGCTCGGCAATTGTAGCCATCTCACCTACCGCTACCTCAGGCTCGGTGATCGTGGCTGTCTCACCTGCCGCTACCTCAGGCTCGGTGGTTGCTGCCATGACACCCACCACCTCCTCAGTAAGACTCTGCCCTGCAAGATAGGATATATGAGAACCTGAAAATTAAAACTTTGACAGAAGAACCCAATGTCACGTTACCTTGAGTCAATTTTTCGATTGCTTCCCGAGCGGCACGTGCTTCCTGTCTGTGGGCGGTGGACAAGGCAGCCGGAGCATCCTCTGAAGGAGTAGGGGCAGGGGTAGCGGTGCTCGAACCTGCACCCGCGGCCAAGGCGGCACTACGCTCCCTTGCCGCGCACATTCTACGCTTCCTTTCCGGTCGGGACGTGAGAGCGGATCTTCTAGAAGTCTCCATCAAAAGGACGTCATCGTCCGCGCCAAGGGTTACCTCTGGAGCCGTTATGGCATCCTTCATCGGTCGTTTGAGTAAGGTCTCTTTCGGCAGTGCTGAGGAGGCCGGGACTTCGACGGTTGGCCCTGGAAGCATCTCCACATCACCTTGCGGGATTGGCAATGTAGTCCCTATGATAAGATAAAGAGAGGGTCAGATTGTCCATAAGAAAGGAGAATGAAGACGCGGTGAGCCGAAATATACCAACGCCCAGCGAAGCGCGAATCCTCCCCTCCTCCTCAAAGGTCCTAAGGGAAGCCGCGAGAGCCTCTTCAGTGGAAATGCCTGTTAAAGAAGGAAAAGTGTCAGTCAAAACATGATAATAAAAATATAATGCAATGACAGAAGGTACGGCTGATATTTACTTGATTGCGCGAGGATGGCCAGTCCCGATTCATGGCTTGCCAATTGCTTAGAAGCTGCAATGGCAGCCGCCATATCAGTATCGTCCGGCGCTACGAATAGACCCTCATTGGTCCCATATTCGCCCAAGCCCTCACTATGCGGAGCATGAGGCTCCTGACTGGATACAAAATCGGCAGAGAGGATCGACTTCTTCTTCCTCTTCTGCGAGCGAGCTCCGGTCGCCGCAAGCACAATTTTACGTTTAGTAGGCACCTTGGGGTGACGAGTCCCGATATCTAAACCCACGCCAGAATCGGGGGAAGCTACAGTCACCTTTTCCACAGGAGCCCGGGTATCGGTAGCTCAGGCTTGTCATGCGGAACTTCGATCACGGCAGTTTCTCTTAGCGGAGGTGGGACAATGGTCCGTCGCTTTAGGGGGACGTTTCGATCGACAGCAGGGGGTGCACCTTTGCGATCGAGCAGCAGTCGCTTCTCTTCCCTAATAACGGCACCCATTGAATGTTGGTACCAGGCCACGTGTACATTAAGGGCCTTCGGGACACAGCTCGGTTCGCTGATAAAGAAGTGAGACCCTGTGTTCAGGCGCATAAAATGATGCAGCACGCTCCGCATTTCCTCTTCAGTAGCAGCAGGTTCTGCCAAAAAGGCCTCAAGTGGGACACCCTGATCGTAACTCAGCTGCTGAGCGAAACGATGCGGGTTGTATCTCATGAATAATGCTGCATCATTTTGCCTGAATACAAGAAAGCCCGACCTGATGGAGTACAAATGAATAATCTCCCGGGCTTTCAACATAGAGGCCCCGTCTTTAAAGATGTCTTGCAATGGCAGCACCACTTTTGAAGTTTCCTGGCCGATGGTCAAGACTTTGTCTGTGAAAGACATACCATCTCCAACCGTGCGCAGACGAAGGAGAAAGCCCCTAGCTTCCCGCGGTGACGGACTCACGATGGAGGCGTCAACCAGCTGCATTATCCGAGGGAAGCATCTGTCATAAAAAGACTGTCTTTTGTGGACACCAAAACCCCAAGCACGTGTAGCTCCATCCATGAAGTGAAGTAATGCATTGGAAAGTTGGCAGGATGCACCCCTGGTTCAGTGGTATCCGCTGCTAAGCTGAGGCCATGATATAGGTGGGCTAACCCGGTGATCCCGATGGATACTTGTATTTCGGTAACCATGCGATGCGCGGGATAGAAGACAGAAGGCCTCATGTAACGAGGGTGCAGAGGAAGCGCGAACCAGCTTAACCATAAACTGAGAAACCCGAGAAAGAACACTTCTTCATCAATGCCCGGAGCGGCGATTTCTGACAGGGGGACGATCGCGACGTCGGGAAGAAAGAAACCTTTTTAATCGGCTTCCACTATCGGCCGACGGTCCAAGCCAAAGCCGAAGAGATCATCAAGTTTAGCAAACTTTTCGCCTTGTCGCGACAAAATTTCTGGGCGAAGAAAATGTGCAATGAAGTCCGCAAAGCTGACCCCCGGCCTTCGGATTCAAGAAAGAGGCTCTCATACATGTTCAACACCTTTATCAGACTTGGAAACTGGTGCTGAATGGTGTTCTCTGGGGTAAGACCCATCACCACTGATTTGGTGGCAAAAACATATTCTTCCGGAGGAAGCAGCTCCTCGTAGTGCTCCCCCCTAACTGGTAAACCAGAAACCTCGGCAAATTCTTCCAAAGAAATAGAGACCTCTCTATCCAATAGGAGGAAGGTATGGGTCGGGATGTTCCACTGCTCTAAAAACGCCTTGATCCACCATGTGGGAGGTGCAGAATACTGGAACAAGGAAGCGTAGACTGCAGGGTATAAGCCAAGCTTCAGCAGCTGCGATTTCTTTGCCGATAAGATATATCGGGCCCACTGCAAGTATCCGGCCGGATGACGGGGAGTTAGCCCTATGTTGTAGAGCTGTCCCCAAGGGCGCGACTCGCCCTGACATATGCGCCGCCCTAGGGTGTCCAAAGCCGCCGCCGGCTGCACAGGAATTGCAGCTATAGAAGGCTGAAGGAGACCCTCCGAAGTCCAATTAACCACCTCCACGGCATAGTTCACCGGGGGTGCATCTGCATACGGGATCGCCGAGATAGGCTCCAAAGGCGTCGCACAAGAAAAGCTTCGGCGGCCTCTGATAATCTGATCATACCATCTACCCCATAGGTGAAGATTCTTGTATTCCGGGTCGTGATCTCTGATCAGCGCGAGAACCTCTCGGTCTACAGGCGCCTCAGGAAATCCGCATTCTGAGCGGACGAGCGGAAAAGAAGTGTCGAAAGACATGTCGCCTGCGCGAAAAGGGACAAAAGTCAACTGTCAGTGCTATAATTTAAGTTAAATTCCGACTTTTAGTACTTTAAAATTTGTACCGCACTGCAATGCAGTAAAAAGGGGACCCACAAAATATAGATGACAATTCATCATTAATAAAACAGCCTCATCATTTGATGAGACTGTTGATTAAGTGAGGAAATCCTCAAGAAAATTCTCATTAAATGAGAGATCCCTCGAGAAGAGGAGTAAATCTCCCTTTGAGAGCAATGCTCTGTGACAGAGTGACACTTGTCAAATTCTGATCATGAAGGAATAAAAATTCCTCAAGAGCCTGGCTCTGTAAAGATGATGGAAAAACCCATCAAAAAAAAAATTAAAATCAATTTCTATGAATTAAAAATTCTGAGATCTTCAAGATCTATGAACAAACTCTAAGAGTTCTTTATGAGCAAACCTCTGTTCATGGGTTAAGAAACCCTGAAACAAGATCTCCTTAGATCTATGGGTTCAAGAAAGCAAAGCTCTATTAATGAAACCCTAAAAGGGTTTTCTTTAGATCAAAGATCTATGAAGAGCAAGACTCTGTTAATGGGTAAAACCCTAGATTATTAAAAGATTTAATCTTTACCTAAGTTTTGGCAAAGTTTTGACTCTTAAAATCTCTTAAGATGAAGAGCTATGCACTGAATAAAAATTCTCAAAAGAAGAAGATGAACAGAATCATCTAAAGGACCAAAGGTCCTATTTATAGGCATTGAAATGCCACTTCAACTTCTGAGTTGATCCAGGGGCGCAGATGCTGCCACCGCTGCACTCACATGTGGGCCACGTGAGCGCAACGGTGGGGGGCATTTGTTTCCCCCAATTAGAGCAAACCTTTGTTTGAAATTCAAATTTCAAAATTGAAGCAACCCTTCAGATGCAGCGCCAAGTGCGATGCGCCCTAGGAAGCGCACCATGTGTGCGCTAGCGCTAGTTGCGCTGCGCTCTGAGCAGCGCGCCATGTGTCAAACACGGGTACGCTAGCGCAGGGCGCGCTGCGCTCTGAGCAGCGCACCACGTGCAAATCACGGGTGCGCTAGCGCTGGAATTAAAAAAAACCCCACCGTTAGATCAAAAGATCTAATAATAATGATAAATCATTAATTAATCAGAATTAAATTCTATTATGGAAAGATTTTCCAATCTTGTTAAAAACAAGAAGATTGCCTTCTGTAAAACAGAAGCCCTAGGATCAAAGATCAAATGGTGGGGAAATATCCCCAAATCAATCAGAGAAAGATCTCTTTACTTGATTCAACAAATCAGCTTGCCCTATATAAAGGCCCCAAGACTTCAAGTCTTATATAGAGAAATCCCCCCATAAACTTTGAGAAATTCAAAGATAAAGAGCAAGCTCTTGCAAGAAGATTCTTCTTCAAGGTGAGAATGAAGGATGATGAACACATAGATGAAATCATCTCATGATTAAGAAAGAAAAATCCATTTCTTAAAAAAAAAGATCACAGATCTACAAGACAAAAAAGTATTTCACAAAAGAGATCAAAAGATCTCATCATGAAATAAAAGAAGAATATAAGTCTTCTCACAGATCATGGATCTATAAAACCAAAGCCTTTTATCAAAATAAGAGATTGGAAATATCTCCTGCAAAACAAGAACTGTTGTTCTTAAATCTTGAGATAAAGTCTCCTGTAAAAAGAACATAAATTTGTTTCTCAGATCATAAAATTGATAAGATGAGCCTTGCGCTCTTGAAATGCGCCTTGCGCTCTTGAACTGCATTTCTGCGCTCTCTGGACCGGCACTCAGCGCCAAATGCGCCACGTGTCAACCACGCATGCGCCAATTGATAACTTGTGCTTTGCGCTTCTGAAATAGCGCACTGCGCTCATGGGCTGGCGCTCAGCGCCAGGCGCACCACGTGTCACTTACGTGTGCGCCACTAAATTGAAAGCGCAATGCGCTCATGGATTAGCGCTCAGCGCTCATAAACTGGTATCATGCGCTCATCATCTAGCGCCTAGCGCTGAGTGCGACATGTGCGCTACTTGGCAGAAGCGCACTGCGCTTTTTGATTGGCGCAAAGCGCTTGGCGCACCATGTGTTGCACTGACAGAACATAAATTGTTCTTTAATAAGCCCAGAGCTCTGATGAATGCTCAACATTGTTAAATGGGCCAAGCCCAAATAAAGGCTCAACAACTCAAAATAAAATGTTAAACATTTACTGGACTTAGCCCAAGATTGGCCATAAGTCCTCAACCCATATTAATTGAGCCCATCTGCTCATAAATATTTTAACAGATCTTAGTCCCAAATTGGACTACAGATCTTTCAACCAACTCACACCGGTTCGAGGGTACATCTCTTTACTCCTCTGATATTTGTCGTTGTAATCCTTCAACGTCTTCAGAGAGGTGACGGGTCCTGACAACCAAACATTCGACAGACTGTGGGGTCTTTTAAAACCCATGGACTATGATGTCCTTAACCTTGACTGTGAGGTCTTTAAACTCACGGACTATGACGTCCTTAACCTTGACTGTGGGGTCTTTAAACTCATGGACTATGATGTCCTTACCCTTGACTGTGAGGTCTTTAAACTCACGGACTATGATGTCCTTAACCATGACTGTGAGGTCTTTAAACTCACGGACTATGACATCCTTAACCTTAACCTTGACTGTGAGGTCTTTAAACTCACGGACTATGACGTCCTTAACCTTGACTGTGAGGTCTTTAAACTCATGGACTATGACGTCTTTAACCTTGACTGTGAGGTCTTTAAACTCACGGACTAGGACGTCCTTAAACTTGACTGTGAGGTCTTTAAACTCACGGACTAGGACGTCCTTAAACTTGACTGTGAGGTCTTTAAACTCACGGACTATGATGTCCTTAACCTTGACTGTGATGTCTCTAAACTCACGGACTATGATGTCCTTAACCTTGGACCGAGATGTCGTTAAACTAACGCTGGACCGTAATGTCCTTAAACTAATCGACCGCAATGTCCCTAAACTAAATAATAGAGCCCAATTGCTCTTTTGTTAGATCTAAATGATCCCATTAAGTTGATCTTAGTCTAAAATTAGACTAACGTATCCTTAACATATGTTTAAGTTGATCTTAGTCCCAAATGAGACTAACGTATCCTTAAACCCAACCCTTAAACCCAAATCTAAGAAGATACGGATTTGGACTAATCCACGCCCTACAGGCGACAACATAAATTAGTCTCCGTATACAATCTATGGGCAACCAAAAACAAAACAAACACACACGACACGAAGTGACCATCTGGAGAAGGAGAAAGTATTTACCGTGATGCGGTAGCGTAATTAACTGCAGGGAAGAGCATCCCCACAATAAAAAAACCCTCAAATGAGGGGGAATCTGACGAAGTCTGCTACATCGGTCGCATCCGTCTAAACCTTCGATACATGGTGCCATAAATCAACTTGGCATCTTCGGAGAGGTGGATGGATAGCACCAATTAGCATCTTCCCCGAAATTCAGGAAAGACGTTTATCGCGTCTCCGCGTTTTCGGAGGGGAACATATACAATCCAGGGGCACAAATTAAGAGGGAACCATACCTTCCCACCAGGCTCCGATAGAAAAAGAAGCCACATCTCGATGGTTCACAGACAGCCTGGTGAACATCTCAACATTCATCTCATTACAACAGACGCAACATCAGCAAATCGGAGCCGCGGCAAAGCTCCCAATTTCATGACTCGAAGATGCAAAGACAACCGAGAGTCAACCCCTTCTAGTCCTTGCGGAACACGGCCTATGTCAATCCTGACCCCGTGGGAAGCATCCAGAGCAAATCCTGGTTTCGTGGAACACGGCTCATGCAAATACTGACCCTGTGGGAAATGTCCAGAGAGAATCCTGTTTTCGTGGAACACGGCTAATGTCAATCCTGACCCCGTGGGAAGCGTCCGGTGCAAATCTTGGTCTAGTGGAACACGGCTTATGTTAATCCTGACCCCGTGGGAAACAGCCAGAGCGGATCCTGGTCCTTGCGGAACACAGCTAATTTCAATCCTGACACCGTGGGAAGCATCCAGAGCGGAACCTGGTCCTTGCGGAACACGGATAATGTCAATCCTGACCCCGTGGGAAGCATCCAGAGCAAATCCTGGTCTAGTGGAACACGGCTAATGTCAATCCTGACCCCGTGGGAAACATCCAGAGCGGATCCTGGTCCTTACGGAACACGACTTATGTCAATCCTGACCCCGTGGGAAACGTCCAGAGCAAATCCTGGTTTCATGGAACACGGCTTATATCAATCCTGACCCCGTGGGAAACGTCCAGAGCGGAACCAGGTCCTCGCGGAACACAGCTAATGTCAATCATGACCCCGTGGGAAGCATCCAGAGCAAATCCTGGTTTCGTGGAACACGGCTTATGTCAATCCTGACCCCGTGGGAAACGTCCAGAGCGAATCCTGGTTTCGAGAAACACGGCTTATGTCAATCCTGACACCGTGGGAAGCGTCCAGAGCGGATCCTGGTCCTCGAGGAACACAGCTAATGTCAATCCTGACCCCGTGGGAAGCGTCCAGAGCGGAACCTGGTCCTTGCGGAACACGGCTAATGTCAATCCTGACCCCGTGGGAAGTATTCAGAGCAAATCCTGGTCTAGTGGAACACGGCTTATGTCAATCCTGACCCCGTGGGAAGCGTCCAGAGCGGATCCTGGTCCTTGCGGAACACGGCTAATGTCAATCCTGACCCCGTGGGAAGCGTCCACAGTGGAACCTAGTCTTTGCGGAACACGGCTAATGTCAATCCTGACCCCGTAGGGAGCGTCCAGAGCCGAACCTGGTCCTTGCGGCATACGGCTAATGTCAATCCTGACCACGTGGGAAGCATCGAGAGCGGATCCTGGTCCTTGCGGAACACGGCTAATGTCAATCCTGACCCCGTGGGAAACGTCCAGAGCGGATCCTGGTCCTTGCGGAACACGGCTTATGTCAATCCTGACCCCGTGGGATGCGTCCAGAGCGGATCCTGGTTACGTAGAACACAGCCTATGTCAATCCTGACCCCGTGGGAAGCGTCCAAAAAGGATCCTGGTCCTTGCGGAACACGGCTTATGTCAATCCTAACCCCATGGGAAGCGTCTAGAGCGGATCCCGGTCCTTATGGAACACGGCTTATGTCAATCCTGACCCCGTAGGAAGCACCAGAGCAAATCCTGGTTTCGTGGAACACGGCTTATGTCAATCCTGACCCCGTAGGAAACGTCCAGAGCGGATCCTGATCCTTGCGGAACACGGCTAATGTTAATCCTGACCCCGTGGGAAGCGTCCAGAGCAAATCCTGGTTTCGTGAAACACGGCTTATGTCAATCCTGACCCCGTGGGAAACGTCCAGAGCGGATCCTGGTCCTTGCGGAACACGACTAATGTCAATGCTGACCCCATGGGAAGCATCCAGAGCAAATCCTGATTACGTGAAACACGGCCTATGTCAATCCTGACCCCATGGGAAGCGTCCAGAGAAAATCCTGGTCTAGTGGAACACGGCTTATGTCAATTCTGACCCCGTAGGAAGCGTCCAGAGCGGAACCTGGTCCTTATGGAACACGGCTAATGTAAATCCTGACCCCGTAGGAAGCATCCAGAGCAAATCCTGGTTACGTGGAACACGGCCTATGTCAATCCTGACCCCGTAGGAAGCGTCCCGAGCGGATCCCGGTCCTTGTGGAACACGGCTTATATCAATCCTTATCCCGTGGGAAGCGTCCAGAGTGGATCCTGGTCCTTGCGGAACACGGCTAATGTCAATCCTGACCCCGTAGGAAGCGTCCAGAGCGGAACCTGGTCCTTGCAGAACACGGCTAATGTCAATCCTGAATTCGTGGGCAGCATCCAGAGCAAATCCTGGTCTAGTGGAAAACGGCTTATGTCAATCCTGACCCCGTGGGAAGCGTCCAGAGCGGAACACGGCTTATGTCAATCTTGACCCCGTGGGAACTGTCCAGAGCGGATCCTGGTCCTTGCGGAATACGGATTATATCAATTTTGACCCGTGGGAAACACCCAGAGAAAAATCCTGGTCTAGTGGAACATGGCTTATGTCAATCTTGACCCCGTTGGAAACGGCCAGAGCGGATCCTGGTCCTTACGGAACACGGCTAATGTCAATCCTGACCCTATGGGAAGCATCCAGAGTGGAACCTGGTCCTTGCGGAACACGGCTAATGTCAATCCTGAGCCCGTGGGAAGCGTCCAGAGCAAATCCTAGTCTAGTGGAACACGGCTAATGTCAATCCTGACCCCGTAGGAAACGTCCAGAGCGGATCCTAGTCCTTGCGGAACACAGCTTATGTCAATCCTGACCCCGTGGGAAGCGTCCAGAGCAAATCCTGGTTTCGTGGAACACGGCTTATGTCAATCCTGACCCCGTGGGAAGCATCCAGTGCGGAACTTGGTCCTTGCGGAACACGGATAATGTCAATCCTGACCCCGTGGGAAGCGTCCAGAGCAAATCCTGGTCTAGTGGAACACGACTAATGTCAATTCTGACCTCGTGGGAAACGTCCAGAGCGGATCCTGGTCCTTGCAGAGCATGGCTTATGTCAATCCTGACCCCGTGGGAAGCGTCCAGAGCAAATCCTGGTTTCGTGAAACACGGTTTGTGTCAATCCTGACCCCGTGGGAAACGTCTAGAGTGGAATCTGGTCCTCGCGAAATATGGCAAATGTCAATCCTGACCCTATGGGAAGCATCCGGAGCAAATCCTGGTTTCATGGAACATGGCTTATGTCAATCCTGACCCTGTGGGAAACGTCCAGAGCGAATCCGGGTTTCGTGGAACACGACTTATGTCAATCCTGACCCGGTGGGAAGCGTCCAGAGCGGATCCTGATCCTTGCGGAACATGGCTAATGTCAATCCTGACCACGTGGGAAGCGTCCAGAGTGGAACCTGGTCCTTGCGGAACACGGCTAATGTCAATCCTAACCCCATGGAAAGCATCCAGAGCAAATCCTGGTCTAGTGGAACACGGCTTATGTCAATCCTGACCCCGTGGCAAGCGTCCAGAGCGGATCCTGGTCCTTGCGGAACACGGCTAATGTCAATCCTGATCCCGTGGGAAGCATCTAGAGCGGAACCTGGTCCTTGATGAATATGGCTAATGTCAATCCTGACCCCGTGGGAAGCGTCCAGAGCAAATCCCGGTCTATTGGAACACGGCTTATGTCAATCCAGACCCCGTGGGAAGCATCCAGAGCGGAACTTGGTCCTTGCGGAACACGGATAATGTCAATCCTGACCCTGTGGGAAGCGTCCAGAGCAAATCCTGGTCTAGTGGAACACGACTAATGTCAATTCTGACATCGTGGGAAACGTCCAGAGCGGATCCTGGTCTTTGCAGAACATGGCTCAAGTCAATCCTGACCCCATGGGAAGCGTCTAGAGCAAATCCTGGTTTCGTGGAACACGGCTTATGTCAATCCTGACCCCGTGGGAAACGTCCAGAGCGGAACCTGGTCCTCACGGAACATGGCTAATGTCAATCCTGACCCCATGGGAAGCATTCAGAGTAAATCCTGGTTTCATGGAACACGGCTTATGTCAATCCTTACCCTGTGGGAAACATCCAGAGCGAATCCGGGTTTCGTGGAACACGACTTATGTCAATCCTGACCCCGTGGGAAGCGTCCAGAGCGGATCCTGATCCTTGCGGAACACGGCTAATGTCAATCCTGACCACGTGGGAAGCGTACAGAGTGGAACCTGGTCCTTGCGGAACACGGCTAATGTCAATCCTGACCCCATGGAAAGCATCCAGAGCAAATCCTGGTCTAGTGGAACACGGCTTATGTCAATTCTGACCCCGTGGGAAGCGTCCAGAGCGGATCCTGGTCCATGCGGAACACGGCTAATGTCAATCCTGATCCCGTAGGAAGCGTCCAGAGCGGAACCTGGTCCTTGATGAATATGGCTAATGTCAATCCTGACCCGTGGGAAGCGTCCAGAGAAAATCCTGGTCTATTGGAACACGGCTTATGTCAATCCTGACCCGTGGGAAGCATCCAGAGCGGAACCTGGTCCTTACGGAACACGGCTAATGTCAATCCTGACCCCGTGGGAAGCATCCAGAGCAAATCCTGGTCTAGTGGAACACTGCTAATGTTAATCCTGACCCCGTGGGAAACGTCCAGAGCGGATCCTGGTCCTTGCGGAACACAGCTTATGTTAATCTGGACCCCGTGGGAAGCGTCCAGAGCAAATCTGGTTTCGTGGAACACGACTTATGTCAATCCTGACCCCGTGGGAAATGTCCAGAGAGGAACCTGGTCCTCACGGAACACGGCTAATGTCAATCCTGACCCCGTGGGAAGCATCCAGAGCAAATCCTGGTTTCGTGGAACACGGCTTATGTCAATCCTGACCCCGTGGAAAACGGCCTGAGTGAATCCTGGTTTCGTAGAATACGGCTTATGTCAATCCCGACCCCGTAGGAAGCTTCCAGAGCGGATCCTGGTCCTTGCGGAACACGGCTTATGTCAATTTTTACCCATGGGAAACATCCAGAGCAAAATCCTGGTCTAGTGGAACATGGCTTATGTAAATCTTGACCCCGTGGGAAACGGCCAGAGCGGATCCTGGTCTTTACGGAACACGGCTAATATCAATACTGACCCCGTGGGAAGCATCCAGAGCGGAACTTGGTCCTTACGGAACACGGCTAATGTCAATCCTGAGCCCGTGGGAAGCGTCCAGAGAAAATCCTGGTCTAGTGGAACACGGCGAATGTCAATCCTGACCCCGTAGGAAACGTCCAGAGCGGATCCTGGTCCTTGCGGAACACAGCTTATGTCAATCCTGACCCCGTGGGAAGCGTCCAGAGCAAATCCTGGTTTTGTGGAACACGGCTTATGTCAATCCTGACCCCATGGGAAGCATCCAGAGCGGAACTTGGTCCTTGCGGAACACGGATAATGTCAATCCTGACCCTGTGGGAAGCGTCCATAGCAAATCCTGGTCTAGTGGAACACGACTAATGTCAATTATGACCTCGTGGGAAACGTCCAGAGCGGATCCTGGTCCTTGCAGAACATGGCTTATGTCAATCCTGACCCCGTGGGAAACGTCCAGAGCAAATCCTGGTTTCGTGGAACACGGCTTATGTCAATCCTGACCTCGTGGGAAACGTCCAGAGCGGAACCTGGTCCTCGCGGAACATGGCTAATGTCCATCCTGACCCCATGGGAAGCATCCAGAGCAAATCCTGGTTTCATGGAACATGGCTTATGTCAATACTGACCCTGTAGGAAACGTCCAGAGCGAATCCGGGTTTCGTGGACCACGACTTATGTCAATCCTGAACCCATGGGAAGCGTCCAGAGCGGATCCTGATCCTTGCGGAACACGGCTAATGTCGATCCTGACCATGTGGGAAGCGTCCAAAGTGGAACCTGGTCCTTGCGGAACACGGCTAATATCAATCCTAACCACGTGGGAAGCGTCCAGAGTGGAACCTGGTCCTTGCAGAACACGTCTAATGTCAATCCTGACCCCATGGAAAGCATCCAGAGCAAATCCTGGTCTAGTGGAACACGGCTTATGTCAATCCTGACCCCGTGGGAAGCGTCCAGAGCGGATCCTGGTCCTTGCGGAACACGGCTAATGTCAATCCTGATCACGTGGGAAGCGTCCAGAGCGGAACCTGGTCCTTGATGAATATGGCTAATGTCAATCCTGACACCGTGGAAGTGTCCAAAGCAAATCCTGGTCTATTGGAACACGGCTTATGTCAATCCTGACCCCGTAGGAAGCATCCAGAGCGGAACTTGGTCCTTACGGAACACGGATAATGTCAATCTTGACCCCATGGGAAGCGTCCAGAGCAAATCCTGGTCTAGTGGAACACGAATAATGTCAATTCTGACCTCGTGGGAAACGTCCAGAGCGGATCCTAGTCCTTGCAGAACATGGCTCATGTCAATCTTGACCCCGTGGGAAGCGTCCAGAGCAAATCCTGGTTTCGTGGAACACGGCTTATGTCAATCCTGACCCCGTAGGAAACGTCCAGAGCGGAACCTGGTCCTCGCTG
Source organism: Agapanthus africanus (assembly GCA_030015575.1). Taxonomy (NCBI): domain Eukaryota; kingdom Viridiplantae; phylum Streptophyta; class Magnoliopsida; order Asparagales; family Amaryllidaceae; genus Agapanthus; species Agapanthus africanus. Next base: position 309,266,664 of record CM057339.1, read on the forward strand.
AACATGGCTAATGTCAATCCTGACCCCATGGGAAGCATCCAGAGCAAATCCTGGTTTCATGGAACACGGCTTATGTCTATCCTGACCCTGTGGGAAACGTCCAGAGCAAATCCGGGTTTCGTGGAACACGACTTATGTCAATCCTGACCCCGTGGGAAGCGTCCAGAGCGGATCCTGATCCTTGCGGAACATGGCCAATGTGAATCCTGACCACGTGGGAAGCGTCCAGAGTGGAACCTGGTCCTTGCGGAACACGGCTAATGTCAATCCTGACACCATGGAAAGCATCCAGTGCAAATCCTGGTCTAGTGGAACACGGCTTATGTCAATCGTGACCCCGTGGGAAGCGTCCAGAGCGGATCCTGGTCCTTGTGGAACACGGCTAATGTCAATCCCGATCCCGTAGGAAGCGTCCAGAGCGGAACCTGGTCCTTGATGAATATGGCTAATGTCAATCCTGACCCCGTGGGAAGCGTTCAGAGCAAATCCTGGTCTATTGGAACATGGCTTATGTCAATCCTGACCCCGTGGGAAGCATCCAGAGCGGAACCTGGTCCTTACGGAACATGGCTAATGTCAATCCTGACCTCGTGGGAAGCATCCAGAGCGGAACCTGGTCCTTACGGAACATGGCTAATGTCAATCCTGACCTCGTGGGAAGCATCCAGAGCAAATCCTGGTCTAGTGGAACACGGCCAATGTCAATCCTGACCCCATGGGAAACGTCCAGAGTGGATCCTGGTCTTTGCGGAATACGGCTTATGTTAATCCGGACCCCGTGGGAAGCGTCCAAAGAAAATCTAGTTTCGTGGAACATGACTTATGTCAATCCTGACCCCGTGGGAAATGTCCAGAGAGGAACCTGGTCCTCGCGGAACACGGCTAATGTCAATCCTGACCCCGTGGGAAGCATCCAGAGCAAATCCTGGTTTCGTGGAACACGGCTTATGTCAATCCTAACCCCGTGGAAAACGTCCTGAGCGAATCCTGGTTTCATGGAATACGGCTTATGTCAATCCTGACCCCGTGGGAAGCGTCCAGAGCGGATCCTGGTCCTTGCGGAATACGGCTAATGTCAATCCTGACCCCGTGGGAAGCGTCCAGAGAGCAACCTGGTCCTTGCGAAACACGGCTAATGTCAATCCTGACCCCGTGGGAAGCATCCAGAGCAAATCCTGGTCTAGTGGAACCGGCTTATGTCAATCCTGACCCCGTGGGAAGCATCCAGAGCGGAACTCGGTCCTGGTGGAACTCGGCTTATGTCAATCCTGACCCGTGGGAAGCGTCCAGAGTGGATCCTGGTCCTTCCGGAACACGGCTTATGTCAATCCTGACCCCGTGGGAAACATCTAGAGGAAAATTCTGGTCTAGTGGAACACGGCTTATATCAATCCTGACCCTGTGGGAAACATCCAGAGCGGATCCTGGTCCTTGCGGAACACGGCTAATGTCAATCCTGACCCCATAGGAAGCATCCAGAGGGGAACCTGGTCCTTGAGGAACACGGCTAATGTCAATCCTGGCCCCGTGGGAAGCGTCCATAGCAAATCCTGGTCTAGTGGAACACGGCTAATGTCAATCCTGACCCCGTGGGAAACGTCCAGAGCGGATCCTGGTCCTTGCGGAACACGGCTTATGTCAATCCTGACCCGGTGGGAAGCGTCCAGAGCCAATCCTGGTTTCGTGGAACACGGCTTATGTCAATCCTGACCCCGTGGGAAACGTCCAGAGCAGAACCTGGACCTCGCGGAACACGGCTAATGTAAATCATGAACCCGTGGGAAGCATCCAGAGCAAATCCTGGTTTCGTGGAACACGGCTTATGTCAATTCTGACCCTGTTGGAAACGTCCAGAACGAATCCTGGTTTCGTGGAACACGGCTTATGTCAATCCTGACCCCGTGGGAAATGTACAGAACGGATCCTGCTCCTTGCGAAACACGGCTAATGTCAATCCTGACCCCGTGGGAAGCGTCCAGAGCGAAACCAGCGAAACCCGGTCCTTGCATAACACGGATAATGTCAATCCTGACCCCGTGGGAAGCATCCAGAGCAAATCCTGGTCTATTGGAACACGGCTAAAGTCAATCCTGACCCCGTGGGAAGCATCCAGAGAAAATCCTGGTCTAGTGGAACACGGCTTATGTCAATCCTGACCCCGTGGGAAGCGTCCAGAGTGGATCCTGTCCCTTGCGGAACACGACTAATGTTAATCCTGACCCCATGGCAAGAGTCCAGGGCAGAACCTGGTCCTTGCAGAACACGGCTAATGTCAATCCTGACCCCGTGGGAAGCATCCAGAGCAAATCCTGGTCTAGTGGAACACTGCTAATGTCAATCCTGACCCCGTGGGAAACGTCCAGAGCGGATCCTGGTCCTTGCGGAATACGGCTTATGTCAATCCTGACCCGTGGGAAGCGTCCACAGCAAATCCTGGTTTCGAGGAACACAGCTAATGTCAATCCTGACCCGTGGGAAACATCCAGAGCAGAATCTGGTCCTCGCGGAACACGGCTAATATCAATCCCGACCCCGTGGGAAGCATCCAGAGCAAATCCTGGTTTCGTGGAACATGGCTTATGTCAATCCTGACCCCTTGGGAAACGTCCAGAGCGAATCCTGGTTTCGTGGAACATGGCTTATGTCAATCCTGACCCAGTGGGAAGCGTCCAGAGTAGATCCAGGTCCTTACGGAACACGGTTAATGTCAATCCTGACCCTGTGGGAAGTGTCCACAGTGGAACCTGGTCCTTGCGGAACACGGCTAATGTCAATCCTGACCCCGTGGGAAGCGTCCAGAGCAAATCCTGATCTAGTGGAACACGGCTTATGTCAATCCTGACCCCGTGGGAAGCGTCCAGAGTGGATCCTGGTCCTTGCGGAACAGGGCTAATGTCAATCCTGACCCCATGGGAAGCGTCCAGAGCGGAACCCGGTCCTTGCGGAACACGGCTAATGTCAATCCTGACTCCGTGGGAAGTATCCAGAGCAAATCCTGGTCTAGTGGAACACGGCTTATGTCAATCCTGACCCCGTGGGAAGCGTCCAGAGCGGATCCTGGTCCTTGCGGAATACGGTTTATGTCAATCCTGACCCCGTGGGAAGCATCCAGAGCAAATCCTGGTCCCTTTAACCATGGTTAATGTCAATCCTGACCCCGTGGGAAACGCCCAGAGCAACCCCTGACTCCGTGAAATGCGGATTATGTCAACCCCATCAATCACTTACGGGTCCTCTCGACTCGTAAGAAAGAAAACTCTCTTGTAAGATCCTTACGACTTATGAGAGAACACACACTTAGGAATCCTCACGATTCCTAAGGAGAAAATACACCTGTGGGATCCTCTCGACTCTTAGGGAGAAAAGTCTTTATGAGACCCTCATGACTCATAAAGTTGAAAAGTCTTAGGCAGCAGATCTGAACCTGCTTCCTAATCCATCACTACCTTTCGGAGAATTCAATACGGGATGTTCTCTATCATCTACACGCTACGCTTACTAAGGTAACATGCCGGCAACAAAGAAAAGAGAAGAAAGCAAGAGATAACATGAGATAGTACGAAAGAAATGTATCTTTTATTTATAAATTCAATTGAGTACAAGTTACATCATATGAAAGGATAAAAAAATGGATACATTTTATTCAAAAATTATAAATGTTAGTTGATACAAAAACGACTATTGGGAGGGAGGCGTTTTCAATAAACCAGCCAGTTGCTCGCGCACTCCCTTTAGCCCCTTTGCATGGTCAGCTGCAGCGGCCAACTCCGCTTCAACCTGAGCCCGTTGCTGCAAATAAGATGAAAGTTGATCATCAATGACCCGCTGAGCTGCCCCACGACTCTGCGCATTTCGCTCGATAAGGTCGAGCTTCTGCCTCAGTGTTAGCCCTTCAGAGATGCATCGTAGAAGGCTCTCAAAAATAGCTTTCGACTGTACAGCATTTGCATCAACCTGAGCATGCAGTCGAGCAGATTCGCTTGAAGTCTCTTCACATTCCTTGCGCTTCAAGGCCGCTTCTTGTTCAAGATGGCGGAAGTAGGGAGTGCTCTGCTCGACACACGCAGCCCGTTGGGAGTTCGCAGCCAGGACCTCAGGAGCAGGACGTCCGAACTTGAGCTTATGCGGACAGACCTCAATTTTCCTGCAGTGATTAACCCAAGGCTCAACGACGCCCTCACTATGAAAGTTCACGAGCGTCGCCAGCATAGGATTAACCTCGGCAGCAAAATCCACAGCGAATGTAGGGGCCTCCGCATCAAGCTCCTCGATGTAATCACTCAGCATGCGCAGACTAGTCACAGCGCCTTTTAAAGATGGACGTCGGGAAAAGGGGCCTGCTGGCATTGTGATTCGAGATTCGAACGGAGCTGAAGTCGGTGTCACCGCTGTAAAACAAATCATAGTCAAATGACGGTTCAAGAAATAGAGCAGGTTCATGAACAATGGAGTTTGCTATACCGGCTACGGCAGGTGGCAAGGACGGGAGTGCCGGTAGTGCAACTGTTCTTTCGTCTCCTCCTTCAAGATGTAGTGCTGCAGTCAAAACAAAAAAGAATTAGAATCGATTTGACTGCCCGTAAAAGAAAAGAGAAGACATTAGCTAGAGGCTGTACTCACCAACGCCACTAGATGAAGCAATCTCCGACTGGAAGGAGAAATGTGGGTGCAGCACCTGATATAGATGATCAAATATAACTCTTGCAAGGGTGTAATAATGCAGCGTCAGTACATAAAGTATATCGCTTACAATAAAACCGATAAATCGCAAACTCGTACCGTCCAGCATTTGAGAGGATACGGGAGAAGGCAAAGGGGCGGCCACCGTCAAAGTAGTAACCGGCGATGCTTTCTTGGGCGGCACAACCTCAACGCTCGCCACACCTGCATTAGAAATGAGGGAAATACCGTCAGGAGAGATTGAAAGGGATTGCAGAATGAAAAGGAAAGTAATGACCCAAAATCTACCTGGTAAGTCGCCGGTTGGAACCGCGACAAGGGCGTCACTGGGTGCAGCGACTGCTTCACCCTCCTCCATCGGAATGGTTTCACCGCCCGTAGCTTCATCCCCTGACTCCACGAGAATCGTCGTGACACTCGCAATGCCCGGCAACGGAAAGGAACTGCAAGGGGAAAGAATGGCGATTGGGGCAGTGCCCAACTCTTGAGAAAGAGTGGCTACCTCAAGCTCAGCGGTTGCCGCCATCTCACCTACCGCTTCCTCATCAAGACTCGGCCCTGCAGGATAGGATATATGAGAATCTGAAGATTAAAACTTTGATAAAAGAACTCAGTGTTACGTTACCTTGGGTCGTCCTTTCGATTGCTTCTCGAGCCGCACGTGCTGCCTGTCTGTGAGCGGTAGACAGCGCGGCCGAAGCACCCTCTGAAGGAGCAAGGGCAGGGGTAGCAGCGCTCGAACCTGTACCCGCGGTCAAGGCAGCGTTACGCTCCCTTGCTGCACGTATTATGCACTTCCTTTCAGCCTGGGCCGTGAGAGCTGACCTTCTCAAGACCTCCGTCAACGGGACATCATCATCCACGCCAGGCGCTACCTCTGGAGTCGTTACGGCGTCCGTCATCGGTTGCTTAAGTAAAGCCTCTTTTGGCAATACTGAGGAGGTCGGGACTTTGATAGTTGGCCCTGGAAGCACCTCCGCATCACCCTGCGGGATTGGATCCATACTGGGCATGACCTGAGTCGAGGTAGCCCCTGCGATAAGATAAAAAGGGGGTCAGATTACCAATAAGAAAGGGGAATGAAGGCACAATGAGCCGAAATATACCAACGCCCAGCGAAGCGTGAATCCTCTCCTCCTCCTCAAAAGTCTTGAGGGAGGTCGCGAGAGCCTCTTCAGTAGAAATGCCTGTTAGAGAAGGAGTGTCAGTCAAAACATGATAGCCAAAGCATAGCATCAAAAAGGTACGATTGAAGCTTACTTGATTGTGCAAGAATGACCAGTCCCGCTTTGTGGCTTGCTGATCGCATAGAAGCTGCAATAACAGCCTCCGGATCAGTATCATCCGGCGCTATGAATAGATCCTCATTGGTCCCATATTCGCCCAAGCCCTCACTATAAGGAGCATGAGGCTCCTGACCAAATACAACATCGGCAGCAAGAATCAACATCTTCTTCTTCTTCTGCGAGCGAGTACCGATCGTTGCTAGCACAAGCTTACACTTGGTGGGCACCTTGGGACGACGAGTCCCGATATATAAACCCACGCCAGACTCGGGGGACACCACAGTCACCGCTTCCACGGGAGCATGAGGTATCGGAAGTTCGGGCCTATCATGCGGGACCTCGACCGCAGCAACTTCTCTTAAAGGAGGACGGACAATAGTCTGTCGCTTCAGATGGAGTTTGGATTACCAGCCGGAGCGGTGCCCTTGCGATCAAGCAGCAATCGTTTCTCCTCCCTGATGACGGCGCCCATCGAATGTTGATACCAGGCCACATACACATTCAGGGCCTTCGAAACACAACTCGGTTCGCTGATTAAGAAGTTGGACCCCGTGTTCAGGCGCATAAAATGATGCAGCACGCTTCGTATCCCCTCTTCGGTAGCAGCAGGTTCTGCCAAGAAAGCCTCAAGCTGGACGCCCTGATTATAACTCAGCTGCAGGGCAAAACGATGCGGGTTGTATCTCATGAATAACGCCGCATCATTTTGCCTAAATACGAGAAAGCCCGGCCTGATGGAGTACAGATGAAGAATCTCTCGAGCTTTCAGCACAGAGGCCCCGTTTTTAAAAATGTCTTTCAATGGCAGCACCGCTTTTGCAGATTCCTGGCCAACGGTCAAAATCTTATCAGTGAAAGACATGCCATCTCCAACCGTGCGTGGACAAAGGAGCAAACCCCTAGCTTCCCGCGGTGTCGGACTTACGATGGATGCGTCGACTAGTCGCATTATCCGGGGGAATTTACATCTGTCGTAAAAAGAAGGTCTTTTGTGGATACCGAAGACCCCAAGCATGTGCAACTCTAGACATGAGGTGAAATAATGCATTGAGAAGTTGGCGGGCTGCACCCCTGGCTCAATGGTATCTGCTGCCAAGCTGAGGCCGTGATATAGGTGGGCTAACCTAGCAATCCCGATGGCCACTTGTATTCCGGCAACCATTCGATGCACGGGGTAGAAAACAGACGGCCTCATGTAGCGAGGGTGCATGGGAAGCGCGAACCAGCTTAACCATAAACTAAGAAACCCTAAAAAGAATGCTTCCTCATCGACGCCCGGAGCGGCAATTTCCGAAAAGGGGACGATCGCGACGTTGGGAAGAAAGAAATCCTTTTGATCGGCTTCCAATATTGGCCGGCAATCCAAACCAAAGCCGAAAGGATCGTCAAGTTTAGAAAACTTTTCACCTTGTTGCGACAAGACTTCCGCACAGAGAAAACGAGCGATAAAATCCGTAAAGGTAACCCCGCGGCCTCCGGATTCGAGAAAAAGGCTCTCATACATATTCGACACCTTTATCAGACTTGGGAACTGATGTTGAATGGAGTTCTCTGGGGTAAGACCCATTACCACTGATTTTGTGAAAAAAATATACTCATCCGGGGGAAGCAGCTCCTCATAATGCTCTCCCCTAACGGGTAAACCAGAAACCTCGGCAAATTCCTCTAGAGAAATGGAGACTTCTCTATCCAACAAGAGGAAGGTGTGGGTCGGGATGTTCTATTGTTCGAGAAACGCCTTGATTCACCATGTCGGAGGTGCAGAATACTGGAACAAGGAAGCGTAGATTGCAGGGTATAATCCAAGGTTCAGCAGTTGTGATTTCTTCGTCGATAAGATATATCGGGCCCACTGCAGGTATCCGACCGGGTGATGGGGAGTTAGTCCTATGTTGTAGGGTTGTCCCCAAGGGCGCGACTCGTCCTGATATATGCGCCGCCCTAGGGTGTCCAAAGCCACCGGCGGCTGCACGGGTACTGCGGTAATAGAAGGCCGAAGGAGACCTTCTGAAGTCCAATTTACCTCCTCCACGGTATAATTGATCGGGAGTGCATCTGCATAAGGGATCGCAGAGATAGGCTCCGAGGGTGTCGCACAAGAAAAGCTCCGGCGGCCTCTGATAATTTGATCATACCATCTACCCCATAGGTGAAGATTTTTGTGCTCCGGGTCATGGTCTTTGATCAGCGCAAGAACCTCTTGGTCTACGGGCGCTTCGGGAAATTCGCCTTCTGAGCGGATGAACGGGAAGGAAGTGTCGTAAGACATAGTACCTGTGCTGAAAAGAACAAATTTTCAGCCGCCAATGCTACAATTTAAGTCCTGTCACTAGGTACTTTAAATCGGTACCACACTGCAATGCAGTGAAAAGGGACCAAAGGGACCCACATAATCCAGATGACATTGCATCATTAATAAAACAGTCTCATCATTTGAAGAGACTGTCATTAAATGAGGAAATCCTCAATTGATTCTCATTTAATGAGGATTCCTCGGGCCAGGGAGTAAATCTCCCCTTGAGAGCAGTGCTCTGTGAAAGAATGACACCTGTCAAATTCTAATGATGAAGGAATAAAAATTCCTCAAGAGCCTTGCTCTGTAAAAATGATGGAATAACCATCAGAAAATTTAAAATAAGAGTTTTAATGAATAAAAAATTCTGAAATTTATGAACAAACTTTAAGAGTTCTTCATGAGAAAAGCTCTGTTCATTCGTGGGCTAAGAAACCCCAAGAAAGATCTCTTTAGATCTATGGGTTCAAGAGAGCAAAGCTCTGTTAATGAAACCCTAAAAGGGTTTTCTTTAGATCAAAGATCTATGGAGAACAAAGCTCTGTTGATGAAACCCTAAAAGGGTTTTCTTTAGATCAAAGATCTATGAAAAGCAAAGCTCTGTTAATGGGTAAAACCTTAGATTATTAAAAGGTCTTTTAAAAAGATTTAATCTTTACCTAAGTTTGGCAGAGTTCTGTCCTTAAGAAAGTTCTTAAAATGAAGAGCTATGCCCTGTGGGAGAATAAAAATTCTCAGAAAACAAGAAGGAAGATGAACAGGAATCATCTTAAGGGCCAAGGGTCCTATTTATAGGCACTGAGATGCCGTTTCAACTTCTGAGTTGATCCAAGGGCGCAGATTCTGCCACCGCTGCACTCACATGTAGGCCACATGAGTGCAACGGTGTGGGGGCATTTGTTTCCCCCAATCAGAGCAAAGCTCTGTCAAAATTCAAATTTTGAAATGAAGCAACGCTTCAAAAGCAGCGCCAAGTGCACTGCGCCCTAAGTAGTGCACCACGTGCAAAGCACGTGTGTGCTAGCGCTAGGTGCGTTGTGCTCTAAGTAGCGCACCACGTGTAAAACACGGATGCGCTAGCGCTGAGCGCGCTGCGCCCTAAGTAGCGCACCACGTGCAAAGCGCGTGTGTGCTAGCGCTGAGTGCGTTACACTCTAAGCAGCGCACCACGTGCAAAGCACGAGTGCGCTAGCGCTGGAACTAAAAGCTCCCCACCGTCGGATCTAAGATCCAATAATAATGATAAATCATTAATTAATCAGAATTAAATTCTGTTAAGGAAAGATTCCTCAAAATCTTTCCAAACAACAAGATTGCGCTCTGTAAATCAAAGCACCATTGGATCAAAAATCCAGTGGTGATTAAAAATCACTAAAATACAGAATAAATTCTGTATGGAAAAGATTTCCCAATCCTGTTAATAACAAGAAGATTAATTTTTGTAAATCAGAAGCCCTTGGATCAAAAATCCAACGATGGGAAATTCCCCAAATCAATTGGAGAAAAGATCTCCCTAACTAATTGAACTGATCAGCTTGCCCTATAAAAAGGCCCCTAGACTTCAAGTCTCATAGAGAGAAGAGATACAGAAGCATAGAGAGGAACTCCCCCATAAGCTTTGAGAAAATCTCAGAAAGAAGAGCCAAGCTCTCAATAGAAGAACTTCTTTTCTTCAAGGTAAAAGAACTGAGAGACGAAATCATCTCATAATTAAAAAGAAGAATTTACTTCTTTAAAAATCATAGATCTACAAGACCAAAGTCTTTTACAAAGAGATCACAAGATCTCATCATAAAACAAAAGAAGAACATAATTCTTCTCCCAGATCATAGATCTACAAAACGACGGTCTTTTATACAAAGAAATCATGAACATCTCATTATAAAAAGAGGGGAGAATAAGTTAATTCTCTTAGGATCACAGATCCATAAAGGCAAAGCTTTTCATCAAAACAAGAGATTAAAACATCTCCTACAAAATAAAGAACTTCTGTTCTTAAAACCTTGAGACAAAGTCTCTTATAAAAAAACGAATTTAATTCTCGAGGCGCAAACTGATCTAACTTGCATAAAAGAAGAGTTTTAGCGCTCCTAATTTAAAAGAGCCTCGGTGCTTCACATCTAGCGCAAAGCGCTGCAGAGCCTTGGCGCTCTTAATTTTAAAGAACCTTAGCGCTCCAAATATAGTGCACTGCACTCTTGGAATGGCGCTCAGCGCCCAGCGCACCACGTATCACTCACGTGTGCGCCACTCAACAGTTAGCACTTTGCTCTCTTGAACGAGCGCTTTGCGCTCATGGACTGGCGCTCGGCGCCAAGTGCACCACGTGTCACTCACGTGTGCGCCACTGAACTAATATCACAATGCGCTCATAAACTAGCGCTCTGCGCTCATTAACTGGCGCTAACGCCAAGCGCGACACATGTCCCTCACGTATGCGCTACTCGGCAGAAGCGCACTGCGCTCTTTGACTGGCGCAAAGCACCAAGCGCACCATGTGTTGTGCTGATAGAACATAAATTTTTCTTTAATAAGCCCAGATGAATGCTCAACATTCAATAAAAGACAAAACATTGTCAGAATGCAAGTCAATACTCAGCGTTATTAAAAAGGCCAAGCCCAAACAAATGCTCAAAAGCCCAAAATAAATGTTAAACATTTTAACTTGATTGGACTTAGCCCAAGATTGGCCATAAGTCCTCAATTCAGATTAACTGAGCCCATATGCTCACAAATCTCTTGATCTTAGTTCCAATTGGACTACAGATCTCTCAACCAAAATTGGTTCAAAGGTATATCTCTTTACTCCTCTGATATTTGTCGTTGTAATCCTTCAACGTCTTCAGAGAGGTGAAGGGTCCCGACAACCATACATAGACTATGATGTCCTTAACCTCGGACTGTGGGGTCCCTTTAAACCCACGGACTATGACTGTGGGGTCCCTTTAAACCCACGGACTATAATGTCCTTAACCTTGGACCGTAATGTCCTTAAACTAATCGACCGCAATGTCCCTAAACTAAACAATAGAGCCCAAATGCTCTTTTATCAGATCTAAACGATCCCATTAAGTAGATCTTAGTCTAAAATTAGACTAACGTATCCTTAACATACGTTTAAGTTGATCTTAGTCTCAAATGAGACTAATGTATCCTTAAACCCAACCCCAAACCCAAATCTAAGAAGATACGGATATGGACTAATCCACACCCTACGGGCGACAACATAAATTTGTCTCCGTAAACAATCCACAGGCAACCAAAAATAAAACAAACACCCTCGACATGAAGTGACCATCTGGAGAAGGAGAAAGTAGTTACCGTGATGCGGTAGCGTAATTAACTGCAGGGGCTTGCGCCTGCAGGGAAGAGCGTCCCCACAATAAAAAAAAACCCCTCAACGAGGGGGAATCTGACGAAGTCTGCTACATCGGCCGCATCCGTTTAAACCTTCGATACGTGGTGTCATAAATCAACTTGGAATTTTCGGAGAGGTGGACAGATAGCACCAATTAGCATCTGTCCCGAATTCAGGCAAGACGGACCTACGCGGTCGCGTCTCCGTGTTCGGAGGGGAACACTCTTATATAGAGTATCATTAACGAAGGCAAAATACATAGCTCGTTTTATGAGCTGATGTCTTGAAGATGCGTTTTCAGGTGTTCGATGGGATTTGAAGTATTCTATGAAGACTTCTCTCCAATCCTTAGCCTTTTCTTCATCCTCTAATTGGAAGGCTGCTTGTTTGGTCTCTTCCCTTCTTTCAGACGACTCCGGAGATATTTCTGCTGGCACGAGAATCCGGCGGCTTTCCACAATGATCCTTACGCCATCGAGGTTTTCGTCGGCCAGTTCTTTAGTGAGCTTGGCTAACGGATCCGCCTTGCTATTTTCCGCACGCGGTATGCTATCCAGAATGTAAGAGGGAATTTGAGTCAGCAGTTGCTGCACTCTTTCGCCATATTTTACCAACTCCGGTTTACACGTCTGATAGTCGCCATTTACTTGGCTAACGACTAGCTGGGAGTCTCCATATATGAGGAGGTTTTCGATTCACATGCCGACAGCAATCTCAAGACCCGTGTTCCCGCCAAAATTTTGGTTCAAAAACTTGCTCTCTTATAAAATAATAACAATAAAATAAAAATAAAGGGAAAGCTCCACATGCAAAGCATGTAGGTACTGCCTCGGATAGAATTAAATCCTATGATGGCGCCTCACGTGCTCCTCACGCGGGCGCCAATGTTCAAAGCATAAAAAGAAATATATTAAATAAGAGTTAAACTCTTAGGAGGCAGCGCTTCACGTGCCTTGCACGAGGGCGCCAGCGCCAGGAATTAAAGACTCGGAGGCAGCGCCTCACGTGCCTTGCACGAGGGCACCAACGCCCAAGAGTTAAAAACTCTGAGGCAGTACCCCACGTGCCTTGCATGAGGGCGTCGGCGCCAGAACTAAAAGTTCTCTGCCATTGGATCAAAGATCCAACGGAGATGATAAATCATCAAAATACAGAATTAAATTCTGTTGAGGAAATATTCCTCAAATCTTTCTTAGCGAGAAAGATTACTCTCTGTAAAACAGAGCACCGTTGGATTAAAGATCTAATGGTGATTAAAAATCACCAAGCTACAGAATAAGCTCTAAAACATTTTCCCCAATCTTTCTAAACAAGAAAGATTGGGCTCTGTAAATCAGAGCACCTTTGAATTAAAGATCCAATGGTGATTAAAAATCGCCAAGCTACAGAATAAGTTCTGTAGGGGAAAACACTTTCCCCAATCTTTCTAAAACAAGAAAGATTACGCTCTGTAAAACAAAGCACCATTGGATCAAAGATCCAATGGTGATTAAAAAATCACCAAATTACAAAATAAGCTCTGTGTGGGAAAATATTTTCCCAATCTTGTTAAAAACAAGAAAAATGTCTTCTGTAAAACAGAAGTCTTTGGATCAAAGATCCAACGGTGGATAAAATCCCCAAATCAATTAAGAATCTCTCAACGAGAGATTTCCTTAACTAATCAACAAACTTGCCTCTACTATATAAAGGACCCAAGACTTCAAGTCTTGCACAGAGGGTGAGCGTCAGAGCCCATATCGATGCTTAGCATCGTTGCAGGAAAAAAGGACCGAGCCCAAACAAGTGTTCAACACTTTATTGAAAAACTGTGTGGGCTGAGTCCAAGTTGACCAAAAGTCCCTAATTCAAATCAACCGAGCCCATGTGCTTACAAATTTTCTAAATTTGTCTTAGTCCCGAACCCAACTACGGATCTCCCAACTGACATAGGTTCAAGGGTACACCACCTCTGATACATGTCGTTGTAATTCTTCAACGTCTTCAGAGAGGTGGCGGGTCCCGACAACCAACAATTCTATGGACTGTAATGTCCTTAAACTACTATGGACCGTAATGTCCTTAAACTAGATATGGACCGCGATGTCCTTAAACTAACCATGGACCATAACGTCTTTAAACTAGCTGTGGACCGCAACGTCCTTAAACTAAACCCCCATACCAAAAATAGTGATCTATGGACCGTAACGTCCCTGAACTAAAACGATAGAGCCCAAATGCTCTTTCGTTAGATCAAAAATGATCCCGAAACCCCGTTAAGCAGAACTTAGTCCAATATCGGATTAACGTATCCTTAACAAATATTTAAGTTGATCTTAATCTCAAACAAGATTAACGATCCTTGAATCAACCCAAGCCCAAATCTAAGAAATACGGATTTGGACTAATCCATGCCCTACGGGCGACAACACAAATTAGTCTCCGTATACAATCCATGGGCAACCAAAAATAAAACAAACACACATGACACGAGGTGACCTTCTGGAGCAGGAGAAAGTGGTTACCGCGATGCGGTAACGTAATTAACAGCAGGGGCTTGCGCCTGCAGGGAAGAGCGTCCCCACAATCAAAAAACCCTCACAACGAGGGGGAATCTGACGAAGTCTGCTACAACGGTCGCATCTATCCAAACCTTCGATACATGGTGTCATAAATCAGCTTGGCATCTTCGGAGAGGTAGACGGATAAAACCAAATAGCATATGCCCCTGAATTCAGGCAAGACGACCTACGCGGTTTCTTTTCTGTTTTCGGCGGTAAACAACCCTCTATCAAAGCTTCATACCCAGCCTCATTGTTTGTCCTCAGCACTGTTAAGGAAAGGGCAAAACACATTATCCGTCCTTACGGAGTCACGAAGATAAGGCCCGCCCTGGCTTTGATTATGGGGGTGCTTTGCTTTCACTTCTTTAAGGAAGATGCTCCGTCGAAGTATAGTTCCCATCGGGCATTATTTTCTTCCTTCCCTCCTTCGATTGTATCAAGCGCATGTTCGTCTGGCAATTCGCAATTTAAGGGAGAATCGGCTGGTATTGGATGCTCAGCGAGAAAGTCGGTGATGGCCTGGCCTTTCACTGCCTTGAGGGGTCGATACATTATCGAGAACACCATCAAGAGGAGGGCCCATTTGGCAATCCTTCCTGTTAGTATGGCTCTTCACATCAAATATTTGAGAGGATACACTTTTGATATGAGATGGACCTCATGTGCCAAGGCATAATGTCGAAGCTTCGTTATCACAAAAATCAGTACCAGACAATGCTTTTTGATGGGGGAGTAGTTGTTTTCTGCCCCCAGAAGAACTCGACTCAAATAGTAGAGAGCTCTCTCCTTCCCCTGGTCGTTCTCTTGTGCCCATAGCGCCTAAAGAACCTTCAGGGGCTGTTGTGTACAGGATGAGGGGCTTTCCCTTGGCCTGAGCGGTCAGTACCGGCGGGTTCTGCAGATAATGCTTGATTTCTTCCAGTGCACTTTGGCATTTATGATCCCAAACAAACGGGATCCCCTTCTTCATTAGATGGCTGTAGGGGTGGCATTTGCCAGAGAGATTGGCTATGAACCGCCAGATATACGTGAACTTTCCTTGGAGAGACCGCAGTTATTTGAGAGTTCTTGGCGTGGGCATTTCCATGATCGCCTTAATCTTTGATGGGTCTATTTCGATACCTCGGTGTCATATGATGAATCCTAGGAATTTGCCTGAGGAAACTCCAAACGCACATTTCAGAGGATTCATCTTCAAATTGTACTTCCGAAGACACTGGAACACTATGTTCAAATGCTCCTAGTGTTCCTCGTACGATTTGATTTTCACCACAAGGTCGTCGATATAACATGTAAGTCCACGTTGCTCCTAACACCTTTCTAGACACCTACTTGGTTTATAGCATTGATCGTTAAGTGAGAAAGTTCCCGAGGAGTAGCATATACTCACAGTAGGATCGGGATCCAAATATCATCGCGTGACAAAACTGAAGGAATCCTACCAGAATCATCACACTCCAAATGGTATGCAGCGCTAGAAAGTTTCAGTACTTTTGAAACTCCCGATATGGATTTTTGCCCCATGCTCTTATGACCTTGACGAAGGCCAATATATCATAAGTCACATGTCAAGTTCTACCCGTCATTATCCAGGTTAATTTGAACCCACCCATACATACCCTTGACGAAGGCCAAAATAGTAGTATGACTGTCCCAAACCAACGCATCTATCTATGCTACAGATAAATATTCAGCAGCTACCAATCACTATGCCTTGGCGAAGGTCAAAATACATAGCTTGAATACTACTGAATATTTAACCGAAATGACGGAGGGCTACGAATGGTTTTGGCGAAACCGTGAACGTAGTGAACTTGATATAATCGATGGAACGAGATAGCTTTTAAAAGGAGTGGTTCAAGCTCCGCGTTTAAAAAGCTGGTTTTTGAAAAGAACCGAGTGGTTTTGAAAGTGTTCCAACGACTTTTACTTGGTTTATTTTCTTGCATTAGTTCTTTTAATGCGTCCCATCATTTAATCCTACCATTGTAGAAAACAACCAAAATATGGTGTACGCTTATGCCATCCGCATTCGCCACGGAGCCCCGTCATCACCCATTAGGTTACTTAACTAACGACAGAGTGGGGGCTGGACTAGCGCGGATGCAAAACATAAGCAACACCTAAATAGTTATTATACATAGATATATAGCAATGATAGCAATTACAGATCACAGATGAACACTTTGGATATACTAGGAATCCGCGATTCGTTCAAGCCTGCAACGAAAAGTGGATTACACGGTCGCGATGAATAGCCAAACCCCACCCTAGACCCCTACGGATGCGGCAAACTACCCGCCAAGTACCCGAAGCGAAGCAACCTCCCTCAACACCGTGAGTAGGCCACTCGGCACTTCGAGATACCCGGTAGTTTGTCTACCCCACCTTGGGTCTATCCTAGGAGCAAAAACAGTAAAAAGAAATTATACAATGATGGCTACAACCCCGACCCGGTTGTGCGGCCAAACAAATAATATTACATCAATTTACAAATTTTACAATGAATGAAAAAGAAAAAGAAACTCTCATCTCACATCCATTCTCGGCTATTCATTCGCGACAATCCACCGAGTTCATATACACAAACCATCAACATTACAGATCACAGATATGTATAACCCCCACTAATCGACGTATAGCGATTAGCGAACGTTCAATACATATATCACATCACAGATAATATCCATTAGCCAAAGTCTACGGAATATCGATCAAAATACGGATTTTTAACCACCCCAAAAGTCAATTTGCTCTCTGGAAAATCTGGGTAGAAAAAACATGTCTTAAAAATCCCAAAACAGACAAACTAAAACACTGCACAAAATCCGATCCAGTGCCGAGTCAAAACGGCGGCGGAACCGCGGCAATGAGCATGTCTTTGCTGCGGAACCGCGGTCGTTTGATCGATTCACTGGATCATTTTTCTGCAGTGTTTTTACAAAACCCTGAGACGATTTTTCATATATTTTAAATCACTTTTGGAGCAGTATGAAAATCGACAGAAACTTGAGGTTTTGCGGACGTGTTTTGCGACTTTTTTTCCGATCGATATTCTAAACACTTTGCTAACTTACTAGTTTATGTTTAGCTAGGCTCTGATACTACTGTAAGTCCACGTTGCTCATCCCGGTTCTTACGGGGAGGCGGAAACGACGAAAAACAATGATTTGGCGCAAGGCAACATGGACTTAAAGCACGGATCTTTGCTAAACTAGTAACTAGTAAACTACTAGAGGCTTTAACTACTATGCTGTAGAAAGTATACCTCACGAAACCGGTCCTTCGAGTCTTCATTTCACTGTCCCGCTTGTTCATACAAGCTCCAAGTGTCGATCCGGACCTTGGGCACCTCCGCGGCCTTCTTGAGTCGAAGACGATCCACCCGAGAGATGTACACCGAGCTCCACCTCGAGCCGAGGCAACTAGGGCAAAGAGATTGCTAGTCAAGAAGCCCTAGGATGTGTAGAGGAGATGTATGGATGTGTTTGTCTTAGTGGGATCTTTTTCTCTCAACACATGAGATCAAAAGATAGAATCAAGAGGAGGAAGAAGGAGGAGGACTTAGCAACCATGAGAGCTCATTTTCTTTTCTTCTCATGAGAAAGAGCAAGAGAGAGAAAAGAGAATGAATTGTGAGCTAAAGAAAATGAACCATGGTTCAATAATGCAAAAAAAATTATCATTACTAATCCCATCAAGATAAAGTTGATGGCTACATTGAAATGACCATTTTCATAATCAAAAGAAAAAGAAAATCAAAAGAAGAGTGTAGATCTCTCTTGAAGGTCAATGGTCAACACGGTCAACGGGTCAATACGGTCAACGGGTCAACAAAGTCAAGAGAGGTCTAAGAAGGTCAAATGGTCAAAGCAATTAGCCATCATATAATTATCACTAATAGGATTAGTAAACAATGTCTCCGACTCATAATGGTTTTGACCGAACAAATTGTCAAAACCCTAATGAGCCTGCCACATAATGGTTTTGGCCGAACCAACTGCCAAAACCCTAATGAGGCACCTCCTCCTCCATCGCTCCTCAAAACTGTGCATACACACCCGCATCCGCATTCTGTAGAATGCGAATGCACAGAAGACAAATCAAATCCATCTGTGCAATACTAGGATCTGGCTTAAACCAAAGCCCACTACTATTACCTGCCCAAACAGCATACGCACACAAGTGCACGTAAGTGATCGTAGCCTTGCCGTAAAACCATACGGCCTCTACACGTTTCGCTCAATGCAGGGAAACTCTCTGTGTGGAACTCTAAAGACTCGACACTACGCTGGTAGTGGGTTTAACCACAGACCGAATGCGGCACTAGCTGTACGTAACGGTCCCAAGGTAGATGTCGATAAGAAGGCCGATGAGGTAAACCCATCCGAACTCCTACTGAGCCTGTATGTGACAATCTCCGTACAGTCCGGTCTGTTCGTCTGATACAACGCATGGCGGGCCTAGGGGGCGGTGAACGTCAGTCCCCTAATAGCGGTACAAGTTGTGTCGGAGTGTAGCCCAGAACACCCTGAGATAACACTGGAAACCTACCAGTACATCTCGTTTGCCTTGGCCAGGGACTACTTGTGTAATGGCTCTCCTAGACACAGCGCAATGTCAACCCCCAATACCGGGAGAGACGAATCCTGTCTAACCGTCACTGCCTCCAAGTGCTTCGGGACTGCACCCAACTACTACCTGTTAGCACGACTCCTTTGAGCCGTGGTAGGGTAGTAATCTAAGTACAGTGGGAACACACTCGAGGCGAAGTGACAGTGTCAAGTCGGCGGACTAAGCTGTACTCATGTCACCTGGGAACTGATAACTGACAATAGGTATAATACCAACCAACAGTTCCCGACGAGTCCTGTCCAGTGTACTCGTAACCTAACGAGCACCCGCATACTATCTCAAGTACGACGTACTGACGGCTGTGGGACAGACCGTCTCCCCCGCTGGGATGAGAAGCGCATACGCTAGTCTACTCCGGAGTATCGATGCCCTGTCTCGAGTCCAACGATTAGGGACCTGTATAAGGATGTGCTTATGGATTACCCAGCCCCCACGAGTGTGAGCGCCATCACAACGCTAGTAATCAAGAAAAGATCCTAAGGGCTCTACTAATATGTATATAAGCGATATGCTAAAAGAAACACATGCACATATTGAAGTAGAGACAAACCAAGTAGCATGCTACCATTTTGAGCAAGATTATCTATACAACTGTTAATATCCCAAGCTTCCATCAAGTAATATACAAGCTAGTATGATACAGTAATGGCCTCTAGGGCATATACACTAACATAACATTCGACAATCTCATGTATGAGGTCATCGAAGATCTTCGTCATGGCCCTCTGGTAGGTAGCGCCAGCGTTCTTCAGACCGAAAGGCGTCACTTTATAGCAGAATATGCCCAGCGGAGTCCGGAAGGCAGTATGCTTTTGGTCTTCGGGATGTATCTTTATTTGATTATACCCCGAAGATCCATCCATGATGGAGAAGATCTCATGGGTAGACGTGTTATCGATCATTAGCTCGGTAACGGGTACTAGGAAGTCATCCTTCGGGCAAGCCTTGTTAAGGTCCCGAAAGTCCACGCAGATGCGCACCGTCCCGTTTTTCTTCATCACTGGAATGATATTGGTGATCCAATCAGGATATTGAACTTCTTGGATGAAGCCGGAGTCAATTAGTTTCTTGAATTCGGCATTGATACTCATCTCGAGCTCGAGCCGCATTCTTCTTGGCACATGTTTGATTGGCTTAACGTCCGGCGATATAGCCAGTTTATGTACTGCTATTTTTTGATCTAGTCCCGGTATCTCGGAATAGTTCCATGCGAAGCAGTCTTTATATTGCATAAGCACGTCCTTTAGTGTGGCCACCCGTTTTTTAGACAACAGCTCACTGACGAACGTTGGCCTTGGATCAACTTCCGTTCCCAAGTTAATTTTCCTTAGATTGTCCGCCGTAGTATGTATCCCATCCACCAGCTCTTTTGGCGCCGGTGGAAATTCTGAGATCATCTCGTCCTCATTCTCATTTACGAAGCACTGGGAGAGGTCGTCCATATTCTCGTGCTCCCCTCCTTTGAGAATGTTATCACGTGGCAGGTACGAGTTCGTTTCCAAGCTCGTTGTTGATCTGGACTTACCCTCGTAATATAGGTTGCTTTTGGCTTATGCTTTCATGGTGGGGTTACCCTCCAACAGTCAGATATAGCAAACATGCCTTGCTGATACTGGTCTTCGACCCAGTCTTTGAAGATGAAGCAGTTTTCAAGAGGATGTCCTATTGCTCGATGGTAGGTGTAACAACTCCAATTTCAATGTACAGAAAATTGTTTAAAAGTTAACGTACAATTGGGGTATTTGCAATCCTGCGTATGCTATAAGAATTTGATTTGCTTTTGAACAACAAGAAGGAGCTTGTAGCTCATTGGTAAGACATTGCACTGCTGAAACATAGCACCCGAGTTTGAATCCCATCAGCCACATTATCTTTTTGTTTTATTTTCTTTTAATCTTTTTTGAAGCCCAAGAATCTACACGTGCACTATACGTAAACTGAAAAGACGCTGACCATTTAAACTTGTGCACGAGGATATAGGAATCGACCCCGACACGTGGCCTAAACACTAAGCCCCTCCGTCGGTATTGACCCGGCGAGATGCCCATTTTAGACCGGTACCGCCGGTTCCCTCCGTCCCTATTGCTCCCATCTTTTCACCCCTGCAACCTTTAGCCTACCCCACTCCCCCTACACTGTTTATTCTCTCTGCACATTTCCAGAGAGCAATAAAATTCCTATAAATCAATTTTTAAGGCAAATTTTAAATGCATTCTTTAACACACCAAACCTTAATTTTCACTATAAATACCACACCCCATTTCACACATTCTAACTCACAATTCCCTGCCAAAACTCTCAAAAACTTTCAAGTCCTATTTGTATACAAGTGGAGTTAGCGAAGGGCGAAGCTCCGACGAAATTCCGAGCAGATTCCGGCGACGAAACGACGTCCCGACACTTCCCAATCCTTCTCCTACCTCTTTCCTCTCATTGAAGCCAGTAAGTCCCATCTTCCCCTCTCATTTTCTATTCTAAAAACTTCAATTTCTAAAACCCGATGGAAGCGGAGTTAATCCGACTTCCGATTCGGTTTTTCTTCAAAACTCAACTTTTCTTAATCAAGAAAATACCAAACTTTCATATCATGTTCAATAAACATTAACAAACATATTAAACAAGTTTCACATCAAAATAATTCATATTGCAATTTTTATCGCAGTTTTATAGTAAAATACCACATACTTTAGTTTCCGACATAAATATCATATTACTTTTAGATAGTTCACGAGGTAATGACCTACCTCATTACAACACACATCTCTATCATAGCACAATGAATTTTGGAATTTATTCTTGGGATAAAATGACTTTGCGAATAAATTCCAACAACTTATAAAACCATTTCTATAAAAAGATGTATTAAACATTTTCATGCAATTGCGCCTCTACAGCCCACTTTTGGGGACCCCATTCGAGATGGTGCGGATTATCGCACATTCTCGGGCCTAGTAGAGCGAGATGCAGACCTCCGAAAGGAGCATTCGATCTCGATGGAATTTTAATGCATTTTTCTTTAGAAAATGAGATTTCTACAAAAAATAAATAAAATTTATTTTTATTAAATATATATATATATATAACTATTATCAAAATATCTATTTTAATTATATTATATAAATATTCCAAGTTTTCTAAATCAAAGGAATCACCATTTCAGGAAAATACCATTTTAATTCAATGCAAAATTCCAATATTTCAATAAAATACCACATACAATGAAAACTAGGTTTTACTCACTAGAAAATTTCACTTTTATAAAATATACATCTATGAAAACCCAAAAGACGATAATTAAATACTTAAGGTGTATTTTGAAAATATATCGAACTATTTTTACATAAAACTCTCTTAAGTTATACTAATTTACAATAAGGGCCTTAGTAAACATAGGTTTAAGCGGGACCAATTCTCTTGAGCCTCAGCGAGCCGGAGAATGTGAGTGCTTTTCTATTTAAGATAGACAATCTAACAAACGGTGTTATCAACACGGTAATTTTCTTGGAAAAAGACACAAATCCTGCCGTCCATGTACAGCAGTTACCGATAACATCAGAACAATTAGGATTTCAAGTTCTTTTTTTTAAAGTGTCAGACTCAGACTGAGCCTCAATCTGATCAATCTGACTTGAATACGATTCAAGTATAGACTTACAATACAACAATTCAATATGAATCCGTCTGTACAATCTATTTCGATATATAACTTAACTGAACCGAACCATGGATATACATCCATCTACATGATTCTCCAGTTACATTCATTTACTGATATCATGATTTCGGCAAGTCATCCATCTATTTAACAAACAATACAAACAATACAATCAAGACATCACGGGGTTTATAAGGGGTAGATTGGTACGGAAGGTGTTAAAAGTGGCATGAGACTGTAACCATAATACACCTAACCCGAATCTCCGTTGCCGTTGTACTGTAGCTGAACGGTTCCTTGTGCTCTGTATACCTTAGTCTCCGGTATAGTGGGACTCCTCTCGTATACACTGGCATTTTCTGTACCAAGCTACAAACAACAGGGTTAACAATATAATACAACTTTAAGAGTTACATTCTTCTTCTGTCTATTCTGTCTCCACCTATTCTTTGGGACTTACCGAGCGATTGTTCGCTGACGACATTCTTTTTCTTTTTCTTTGGAATGTTGTCAGGTGGATCGGACCTTCTGAAGACAGAGCCCACCAGCAAGGACTTGGATCAGATAGCCTTCGACCCAGAGCTCTAGTTTACTTGTATATATTTTCATTTTTGTTATGCCACTGTTTAGGCATCGCTTTCATTCTATGTATTTACTTTTCCTTTGTATTGTAAAAAGAATGTTTAATAAATAAAATTGCTGTTCATTTACATCTTGTCTCTTGTGTACATTTCATTTTATATTGCTTAGATACGCTTAGCGTATTTACTTCTGAGTAAATACGTAGCGGGCTTCACCACGTCACTTCCTCGTATATTGGGAAGTGGGGCATGACAGGTTTTGTTGGCGGCCCATGCAGGTCAGCTTTGTATGGACATGCAGGTCGGTTCTGCGTGGACAACCTAAGTAATAGAACACAAGAACCGGCAACTAAAAAAACATTCTTTACAATTCATATTCCTTGAATCTTCTAATTTCATATATTTTGAATCTGTCCTAACCCAAATTTTTCTTTCAAGGTTATGGATTCCCCAAACAGTGCCAGCACAAATGTCAACAACACACCTCCACCTCTACCGCTTACACCTGCCGTAGCTGCTCCGATCAATGAGCAGACGGTACTGCTTGAGGCGATCCGCAGCCTCCTGGAAGGACAGCAGCAGCAGACTGCTATCTTGATGAACCGTCCAGAGGTAGAAGGCCCTGGGGTAAAACAATTCCGAGCTTTACACCCCAAGCAATTTTCCGGAAAAGAGAGCCCTCTAGAAGCTGAGGAGTGGGCTCAGAGTATTGAAGATGGCCTGGCAGCAGCACAAGTGCAGAGGTCGCTTGGGTTCGAGTTGAGAAGCTGCAGCTCACTGATAATGCACGGGTCTGGTGGAAGGCGGAAGAAAGCCGTCTTACCCAGCCGATCGAATGGAGGACCTTTCACGATATGTTTGATGCGAAGTACTTCCCTGAGACTGCCAGATTTGATATGGAATAGCAGTTCATCCACTTACAACAAGGTTCGATGTGGACCAAATCCTTGGATGAATATGATGCTGAGTTTACCATGCTCAGTCAGTAAGATATGTCTTAATATTTCGATTTTCAAATATCACATATTACACAGCTAACACAATACCTTAACAGATTCGCGGCACACTTGATACCGACGGATGAGATCAGAGACCGACGATTTCAACAAGGGTTAGATCCGGAGATCCAAGCTGCGTTAGCTACAGGGGATTTCCCGACCCACGAATTGGCTCTGAAAGCAGCCCGTCGATATAAGGCAGTGGTAAAGATGAGGGGAAGACCTCAATCTGCCGGAGTTAAGCGCCCTGCCAATCAGATAGCAGGAGAAGCCTCTTCAAGGCCACCATTTGTGCCAAGGAGACCGGGAGTACCAAATAACCGGCCTAGCCTAGCCTTTTGTACCTACTGCAGGAGGGATGGACATCTGGTGAAAGATTGCCGGTGAATAAATCGCCTTTGCTTTGTCTGCGGCTTAGCTACTCATGATATTGGGTCTTGTCCTCGTAGACACAACCCATATGTTGCACCCAGGCCGGCAATTGCTTATCAGCAGCGCCCATCCATCCAGGCACCTGCTCCATGACTTGCACTACCTGCTCCAGCTCCTCATGGACCGACTGCACCTCTTCCTCATCAGTTCCATCAAGCTCAACGGAACCCACCTCAAGGACCAAGGAACGGACAGAGGAATGCTCCTCTAGTAAGGAGGAATGTGCCGAGGTGACAGGCTTTCACAATGACCGTGGAAGAAGCTGAAGCCACCGGCCAAGTCATCACTGGTAACACCTCTCCATCCAGCTTTATTTTCCATCTACACATACCTATATACATTTTCATTTTACCTAAAACCTATCCCACATTACTTGGGTACAATCTAAGTAGCCTTACTCCCTGCACTCGCACTTTTCGATACTGGAGCATCTCATTACTTTATGTCACAACAGTTCGTCTGAACTCATGCGATTCCAGTCACACCGCTTGTATCCAGCTGGAATTTCAGTTTAGAGAACGGCGTTCTAAAGGCAACAATAGGATACAACCTGTGTCCAGTGGTTGTCTGCAGCAGAGAATTCTATGTTGACTTCAATGTGCTGGACATACCGAACTTCGACGTCATTTTGGGTATGGATTGGCTCGGAACGTTCTATGCTACTATTGACTATCGTCAAAGGAGGGTGGTATTCGAGATTCCAGAGCATCCGGTCTTATATTTCAAAAGTGAAGACCGTACCCTGGAGCCAAGTACATACAAGGCGAAACCAAAGAAGGCAGTGATTGCGGCAATTCAAGCGGAGAAAGGATCAAAGCCAAAAGTAGTTCGAGAGTTCGACGATGTGTTTCCTGAAGACATATCAGGTTTGCCTCCCGATCGAGCTCTTGAATTCATCATTGATTTAATTCTAGGAGAACAACCGGTGATCAAAGCACCGTATCCGTTAAGTCCGGAAGGTTTAAAGGAGATCCGAACTCAGTTGGACGAATTATTGGCGAAAAGATGGATTCGTCCCGTCACTTAAAGTTGGGGATCTCCAGTTTTTCTCGTGAAGAAGAAGGAAGGTTCATACAGAATGTGCATTGATTATAGAGCCTTGAATGAAGTAACAATAAAGAACAAGTATCCACTACTGCGCATCGACGATTTATTCGACCAGCTATGTGGATCTTGCGCCTTCTCCAAGTTAGATCTTCGTTCGGGTTATCATCAGGTGAAGGTCAAGGAATCTGATATCCATAAAACGGCATTCAGAACTCGCTATGGTCATTATGAATTTCTTGTGATGCCATTTGGAGTGACCAACGCACCATCTATATTCATGAACCTAATGAATCAAGTTTTCCGAGAGTACCTAGGCAGGTTTGTTGTCATCTTCATCGACGACATCCTGGTGTATTCTAAGAGTCGGAAAGAACAAGTCGAACACCTACGAATTGTCCTGGAAAGTCTACGACAACATCAACTTTATGCCAAGTACAGCAAATACGAGTTTTGGCTAGATCAAGTCGGTTTCCTCGGACATATTGTATCAGGCGAAGGAATCTTTGTGGATCCAGCGAAAGTTTCAGCAGTAAACGAATGGTCGACACCAAAGTCAGTGAGGGACACTCGAAGTTTCTTGGGTCTAGAAGGATATTACAGAAGATTCATTGGAGGATTTTCCAAGATAGCAACACCCCTGACCAAGCATACACGTAAAGATGAAGAATTCGTGTGGTCAGAAGCATGCAAACAAGCTTTCGTAGAACTCAAGTCAAGGTTGACATCAGCACCAATTCTCGTTATACCAGACCAAACTGGAGGTTTCGTAGTGCATTGCGATGCATCTAGTAAGGGATTAGGATGTGTTCTACATCAGCACGGTAAGGTTGTGGCTTATGCTTCAAGATAGCTGAAGATTCATGAGCGCAATTATTCGACGCATGATTTGGAGTTGGAGGCCGTAATCTTTGCTCTTAAGATTTGGCGACATTATCTTCTTGGTGAACGAGTGGATATATACAGAGATCACAAGAGTCTGAAATATGTGTTTACTCAGAAGGAACTTAATATGCGGCAGAGAAGATAGTTAGAACTCATGGCGAACTTTGACATCAACCTGAAATATCACCCAGGGAAGGTGAATGTAGTACCTGATGCTCTTAGTCACCAACCATTAGCATTGAACCTCACTACACAGTGGAAGCTTCAACAAGACTTGCATCAAATGGAGATTGAAGTGATCATGCCAGGTAACGCTTCAAGTTTGATGAACTTACAAGTTCAATCTACCATTGTCAATCAGATCAAAGCAGCTCAAAGTGATGCTAAGTTGCAAAAGATCAGAGAACAAGTAGAGAATGGACTTAGAATATACTTCATCATCCATGAAGACGGATCCTTGAGATATGGCAACAGATTGTGTGTACCAAAAGGTTCTGTGCGAGAAGAGTTGATGAAAGAAGCTCACAACTCTCCTTATTCGGTACACCCTGGAGGTACAAAGACGTACAAAGATCTACGTAAAAATTACTGGTGGCATGGAATGAAGCGTGAAGTAGCCAGAAGCATCGCTAAATGCTTGGTGTGTCAGCAAGTAAAGGATGAACATCACAGTACTGCTGGATTACTTCAACCGTTACCAATCCCAGAATGGAAGTGGCAACACATCACAGTGGATTTTGTGACTGCACTTCCTCGCAGCACAAAGGGTAACGATGCGGTATGGGTTATTGTGGATCGACTCATAAAGTCGGCTCACTTTATTTCCTTTCGAGTTGGCCAATCTACTGAAACACTAGCAAAGAAGTACATGGAGGTAAGAATCTAAATAAGATTTAAACTCTTCATAAATGTACTATCTCTGATACTCATGAACTCATGTAGGAAATCATGAGATTTCATGGAGTACCGGTTTGCATTGTCTCCGGTTGTGACACCAGGTTCCGATCACAATTTTGGCAGAGTCTGCAAGCGAGCTTGGGAACAAGTCTGAACTTCAGTACAGCTTATCATCCACAAACTGATGGTCAGTCTGAGCGAACTATTCAGATCTTGGAGGATATGCTAAGAGCGTGTATGCTAGACTTTGGAGGATCGTGGGAAGACCACCTACATCTTGTGGATTTTTCATATAACAACAGCTACCAAGCAAGTATAGGAATGGTACATTTTGCAGCACTTTATGGAAGGAAGTGTCGATCGCCATTAAGTTGGGACGATATCGGAGATAGAGAACTTCTAGGACCTGAGATGATAGTAGCAACTGTTGACGTAGTTCGTACTATCAAGGAAAGAATGCGCATAGCTCAAGATCGACAGAAGCACTGGGCTGATGCAAAGCGCTGTGACTTGGAGTTCCAGCCGGGAGAACATGTATTTCTGAAGATATCTCCAAACCGCGGAGTGATTCGTTTTGGAAGACGGGGTAAGCTAAGTCCAAGATACATTGGACTGTTCGACATACTCGAACGAGTCAGTGAAGTGGCTTATCGCTTGGCACTTCCACTTTCATTGAAAGGAGTGCACAATGCGTTCCATATATCCCAACTCAGAAGGTATGTGAGTGACCCCAGCCATATTCTTGATCATTCCGAGCTCACTGTACAGCCAGATTTATGTTGTGAACAACAACCTGTTGAGATCCTGGATAGAAAGGTGAAGTCATTTCGGAACAAGGAAATCAACTTGGTTCAAGTAATGTGGAGAAAAGACACACCGGGAGAATCGAAATGGGAAAGGGAAGATGAGATGCGTGCAAGTTATCCCATTTATTTACTAGTCCTTAAAATAAATTGTAAATTTTGAGGACGAAATTTTTGTAAGGGGGGTAGACTGTAACAACACCAATGTACAGAAAGTTGTTTAAAAGTTAATGTACAATTGGGATATTTACAATCTTGTGTATGCTATAAGAATTTGATTTGCTTTTGAACAGCAAGAAGGAGCTTGTAGCTCATTGGTTAGACCTTGTACTGCTGAGACATAGCACCTGAGTTCAAATCTCATCAGCCACATTATCTTTTTGTTTTATTTTCTTTTAATCATTTTAGAAGCCCAAGAGTCTATACGTAAACTGAAAAGACACTGACTATTTAAACTTGTGCACAAGGGAATAAGAATCGACCCCGACACATGGCCTAAACCCCAAGCCCCTCCGTCGGTATTGACCCGACGAGATGCCCATTTTAGACCAGTACCGCCGGTTCCCACCATCCCTATTGCTCCCATCTTTTCACCCCTGCAACCTTTGGCCTACCCCACTCCCCATACACTGTTTATTCTCTTTGCACATTTCCAGAGAGCAATAAAATTCCTTTAAACCGATTTTAATGCTAATTTTAAATGCATTCATTAATACACCAAACCCAAATTTTCCCTATAAATACCACACCCCATTTCACACATTCTCACTCACAATTCCCGGCCAAAACTCTCAAAAACTTTCCAGTCATTTTTGTGTATAAGTGGAGTTAGCGAAGGGCGAAGCTCCAACGAAATTCCGAGGAGATTCCGGCGACGAAAAGACGTCCCGACGCTTCCCAATCCTTCTCCTACCTCTTCCCTCTCATTGAAGCCAGTAAGTCCCATCCCCCTCTCATCTTCTATTCTAAAAACTTTAATTTCTAAAACCCGACGGAAACGGAGTTAATCCGACTTCCGATTCGGTTTTTCGTCAAAACTCAACTTTTCTTAATCAAGAAAATATCAAACTTTCATATCATGTGCAATAAACATTAACAAATATATTAAACAAGTTTCACATCAAAATAATTCATATTGCAATTTTTATCGCAGTTTTACAGTAAAATACCACATATTTTAGTTTCCGACATAAACAACATATTACCTATAAATAGTTCACGAGGTAATGACCTATCTTATCACAACACACATCTCTATCATAGCACAATAAAGTTTTGGGAATTTATTCTTGGGATAAAACGACTTTGCGAATAAATACCAACAACTTATAAAACCATTTCTATAAAAAGATGTATTAAATATTTCCATGCCATTGTGCCTCTAAAACCCACTTTTGGGGACCCCGTTCGGGATGGTGCGGATTATCGCACATCCTCGGGCCTAGTAGAGCGAGATGCAGACCTCCAAAAGGAGCATTCGATCTCGATGGAATTTTAATGCATTTTTCTTTAGAAAATGAGATTTCTACAATAAATAAATAAAATTTATTTTTATTAAATATATATATATAACTATTATCAAAATATCTATTTTAATTGTATTATATAAATATTCCAAGTTTTCTAAATCAAAAGAATCACCATTTCGGGAAAATACCATTTTAATTCAATGCAAAATTCCAATATTTCAATAAAATACCATATACAATGAAAACTGGGTTTTACTCACTAGAAAATTTCACTTTTATAAAATATACATCTATGAAAACCCAAAAGACGATAATTAAATACTTGAGGTGTATTTTGAAAATATATCGAACTATTTTTACATAAAACCCCTCAAGTTATACTAATTTACAATTAGGACCTTAGTAAACATAGGTTTAAGCGGGACCAATTCTCTTGAGCCTCAGGAAGCCGGAGAATGTGGGTGCTGTTAGTGTATATGCCCTAAGGGCCATTATTGTATCATACTAGCTTGTATATTACTTAATGGAAGCTTGGGATATTCACAGTTATATTAACAGTCTTGCTAAACATGGTAGTATGCTACTTGGTTTATATCTATCTTAATATGTGTGTACGTATTGATAGAGCCCTTAGGATCTTGCTTGACTACCAGCGTTGTGATGGCAGTCATACTAGTGGGGGCTGGGTAGTCTACAAGCACATCCTTTTTCAGGTCCCTAGTCGTAGGATTATCGAGACAGGGCATCGATGCTCTGGAGTAGACTAGTGTGTACACTTCTCATCCCAGTTGGGGAGATGGTCTGTCCCACAGCCATCAGCACGTTGTACTGGAGATAGTATGCAGGTGCTCGTTGGGTTACGGGTACACCGGACAGGACTCGCAGGGAACTGTTGGTTGGTATTATACCCGTCGTCAGTTAACAGTTCCCAGGTGACATGAGTACAGCATAGTCCGCGGACTTGACACTGCTGCTTCGCCTCGAGTGTGTTCCCACTGTTCTTAGATTGCTACCCTACCACGGCTCAAAGGAGTCGTGCAAACAGATAGCAGTTGGGTGCAGTCCCGAAGCACTTGGAGGCAGTGGCGGTTAGACAGGATTTGTCTCTCCCGGTATTGGGAGTTGATATCGCGCTGTGTCTGGAGAGCCATTACACAAAGTCCCAGGCCAGGACAAGCGAGATTTACTGGTAGGTTTTCCAGTAGTTTCTCAAGGAGTAATGGGCTTCGCTCCGACACGACTTATACCGCTTTTAGGGGACTGACACTTGCCACCCCCTAGGCCCGATATGCGATAGTCCTAGACGAACAAACCGGACTGTACGGAGATTGTCACATTAGGCTCAGTAGGAGTTCGGATGGGTTTCCTCATCGGCCTTCTTATCGACATCTACTTGGGGACCGTTACGTATAGCTAGTGCCGCTTGCGGTCTGTGGTTAAACCCACTGCCAGTGTAATAGTCGAGTCTTTAGAGTCCCACACAGAGAGTTTCCCTGCTTCGGGCGAAACGATATAGAGGTCGTATGGTTTTACGACAGGGTTCGGACGTATACGTGTTTTTACACACGTACGATGTTCGGACAGTTTTTACTAGCGGGCTTTGGTTTAAGCCGGATTCTAGTATCGAATTATTGGATTTATATAGTCTAAAGTATTTCCGTGTTTTCATGGATAGGAGGGGCGTTCTCGTAAATTCTCGAGAAGCTTCTAGTAGGTTGATGACATGGAGGCTAAGGTGGCATTTGGATTAATGGATTAGTGACGCATGAGATGAATCATTCAAATGAGTTAATGAAGCATTTATTGCTTAATGACTCACTTGATGATTCATTGCATATATTAAATGAAGCATGGTTGTTAATATCATTTAATTGATTTATTTGATATTCTTTATGCTTCATCATATATTGGAAATGAGAAATAATTCATATCATTCTCACTCTCACATTCTCTCTCCTCAAGCTCTCTCTCTTGAAACCCTAACCCTAACCTCTCATGTGTTGAGATCAAGGGTTAGCAAGACTATTTGATCCTTAATCCTACTCTATATTCTCTAGGTTGCTTTGATTAGCACTTTTAGTAACCTAGTTACCTCAAGTTAGAGGTCAAGCTTGGAGAAGTAGCTCTCGGGTGGATCTTCTATCACAAAGAGGAGGCCGACGAGGAGGTGGCCATCGAGAACAAGAAGGACTTGGTTCATTAGGTATAATCTTCTTTCATAGTAGCTAATCCCTCCTATGATGTCGTTAGTTAGGGTTTGGCAAAGATCCATAAGTTAGTCGATGTTTTTTTAAACAAAATGATTGTTTTACCTATTCCGCCTCCCCGCATCGTATGGGGTGTCTAACGTCGACTTACAGTGGTATCAGAGCCTCGCTAAACCATAACTAACTTGTTAGCAAAGTCGTTAGAAATTTGATCGCGAAACGAACCGGAAAAATCATCATTTTCACATAGATTCGGTCGTTTTTAAAACGGGGTCTAAAAATTTTTCAGGGACCCTTAAAATTACAAGCAGGGAAACTTAAGAACACTGGAGAAATTTGGGGTCATAAATCGTCCAAACCGCCGCGGATCCGCGGCCGATCCAAAGCGATCCGCCGCGGATCCGCGGCCGAGTTGGGGCCGAGTTAGCCCAAATTTCCCCAGTAACTCTTCTGTGTTGATTTTGTTCTTTATGGAATGTTTTGTTTCTACTCAAGTTTCAGGTGCACAGAGAATTTTTGGGAGTAGAATCATTTACGTTTGCTTGATCGAAATTCTAAGATGTTTGGCTAATTTGATTATATCTGTGATTTGTTTAATGTGTCCGTAAACCTCCCCT
Source organism: Agapanthus africanus (assembly GCA_030015575.1). NCBI lineage: Eukaryota > Viridiplantae > Streptophyta > Magnoliopsida > Asparagales > Amaryllidaceae > Agapanthus > Agapanthus africanus. The sequence goes on from CM057339.1 coordinate 309,299,047, forward strand.
AACTGCTAGTATGTCGGTTAGCAGGGGGTTGCACATTTCTGTAATAGTTTATGTTTGTGAACTTGTTGGATTGTCGTGAATGGATAGCCGGGGATGTGAGACGAGCTTTTCTTTCATTCAAATGTAATTTGTAAATTGTTGTAATATTCTTTTGCGGGGTACATCCGGGCTGAGGTTGCAGCCACCGTTGTATTATTTCATTTACTGAATTTTGCTCTTAGGATAGACCCAAGGTGGGGTGCACAAATTACCGGGTACTTTAAAGTGTTTAGTGGCCTACTCACGTTGTTGAGAGAGACCGCTTCACTTCGGGTACTTGGCGGGTAGTTTGTCGTACCCGTAGGGGTCTAGGGTGGGGTTTTGGCTATTCATCGCGACTGTGAAATCCGTCTTTCTTTGCAGGCTCAAAAGAATGCGGATTCGTAGAAAATCCAATATGTTCATCTGTGATCTGGAATGTCTATTATTGCGTCTGATGAATGTACAATATCTATATATGATAGCTATTAGACGTCGCTTATGTTTTACACCCGCGCTAGCCCAGCACCCGCTCTGTCGTTAGTTAAGTAACCTAACGGGTGAATGACGGGACCGAGTGGCGAATGCGGATGGCATAAGAGGACGTTGTATTTTCGTTGTTTTCTGCAATGATGGGTTAATAAATGGGACGCATTATATTAATGCAAATAAAATAAACCAAAGTTGAATCGTTGGAACAATTTAAAAGAAACCACTCGGTTATTTTAAAACAGAGGATATTTTTTAAATTGCGGAGCTTTAACCACTCCTTTTAAAAGCTATCAGGTTCCTTCGGTCATATCAAGTTCACTACGTTCACGGTTTTGCCAAAACCATTCGTAGCCCTCCGTCATTTCATTTGGGTATTCAGTAGTATTCAAGCTATGTATTTTGACCAAAGCCAAGGCATAGTGTTTGGTAGCTGCTGGGTATTCATTTGTTGCATAGATAGATGAGTTAGTTTGGGACAGTCATATTATCATTTGACCAAAGTCAGGGGTATGTACGGATGGGTTCAAATTAACAAGATAATGATGGGTAGAACTTGACATGTGACTTATGACATTTTGACCAAAGCCAAGGTCATAAGAGCATGGGGCAGAAATTTATATCGGGAATTTCTAAAGAAACTAAAATTTGCAAAGAGATGCATACCATTTGGAGTGTGATAATTTTGGTAGGATTCCTTCAGCTTTATTACACGATGATATTTGGATCCCGATCCTACTGTGAGTATCCGCTACTCATCAGGAGATTCGTCACTTAACGATCAATGCTATAAACCAAGTAGGTGCCGAGAAAGGTGTCAGCAGGGCTACGCCCCTAGAGAAAAGAGGTTATTTAATTAAGGAACTTCGCGAAAGCATTGGAAAACCTCCATCGAAGTATCGACACCGGCCTGGCTGAACGGTTAAGCAGGTATTGTACGGTGAGAATAGTCCTGGCTAGTTCTTCCTTTTTGGTTTGAGGAGGGATTCGAGAAACAGTAGGAGCCATCCAGTTTAGATAAACTAAAAACCATTCTAAACTTGTAAGAGCATCATGCTAAAGTGTTCCCTCTCTTTCTCTCATTGCAGCCATCCAAAGCATGACAGGCCTTAAGTTACTATTAGAGAAAAATATATTGACGGGGTCAAACTATAAAGATTGGCTGCAGAATGTCAAAATGGCTTTGACTTATGACAAATTGGGGTATGTCCTTACCACTAAGGCACCTGCTGTCCCTGGTCCTAAATCCAGTCTTGCGGATAAGGAAATCCACAAGACCTGGGAGTTAGATTGCGCGAAGGCCAAATGCATCGTGCTTGCCTCTATGATTAATGAACATCAGAGGAGGCATGAGGATATGGATCTTGAATCCATATTTCTCCATACAAAAGATCTGTATGGAGAGCAATCTCGTATAGCAAAATACGAGACCTCGAAGAACTTGTTTCAGTCGAGGCTGGCCGTCGGATCATCTGTAGGAGAACATGTCCTTAAGATGATTGGCTATATAGAAGAGCTCGCGGACCTCGGGACGACTTTGGAGAACGAGCTCTATACAGACTTGATTCTTCAGTCCCTTCCTTCCACCTACGTCCAGTTTATTCTGAATTTCAACATTCAAAGAAAAGAAGTTGAACTTCCAGAACTCCTTAACATGTTGAGGAGTGCAGAGGGCACCTTGCAGAAGGTAAGGGAAACACCCGCCATGTTTATTCGCGGTGCTTCGTCTTCCAGGTCCAAGGCAAGGGCCAAAGGAAGGAAGATGAAGGCCGCTACCAAACCAAGAGGTGGTGTTAGTAAGGTGGGAGCTAAGGGAAAGAAATAGATTGCGGTACCAGTAGTGGCAAAGGACAAGTGCTTCCACTGTCATAGGAAAGGGCACTGGAAGAAAGATTGCAAAGCTTGGAATGCCAAGAACTAGGAACCGAAGCAAGCTGTGGCTTCGACTTCAGGTGTATTTGTAATTGAAAAATGTCTTTCAATTAACTCTACTTCCTGGGTATTGGATACCGGATCAGGATCTCATATAAGCAATTCATTGCAGGCACTGAGAAACCGTAGAGTACTGAAGGTTGGTGATATGACCCTCCAGGTTGCTAACGGAGCTAGCGTGGGTGCTGTGTCCGTAGGGGATTATCACCTTAGATTGACGAGTGGACATATTTTGGTTTTGCATAACTGTTTTTGTGTACCCAGTTTAACGTGTAATATCATATCAGTTTCGTTGTTATCAAAAGAAGGTTATGATTTCACGTTTGTAAGCGATATTGTTAACATCCAACTTAATCATGGTTTGATTGGGTCTGGTACACTAGATAACGGTATATATGTCTTAAACCAATTACAGATTTTCAATGTCCAGAACACACTAAAAATAAAGTCTCCAGATTTAAATAAGGCTTTCTTATGGCATTGTAAACTAGGTCACATCAATGAGACAAGGTTAACTAAGTTACATAGAGAAGGATATTTGGATCCGTTCGAATATCAATCTTATGCCACTTGTCAATCATGTCTCAAAGGAAAGATGACAAAGACTCCATTCACTGGACATGGAGTAAGAGCGAGCAAGCTCTTAGGACTCATACACAGCGATGTATGTGGTCCAATGTCTACACATGCAAGAGGTGGTTTTTCCTATTTCATTAATTTTACGGATGATTACTCTAGGTACGGATTCATTTCTTGATGAAACATAAATCCGAGGCTTTTGAGAAATTCCAAGAATATAAGAATGAAGTAGAAAACCAAACCGGCAAAAGTATCAAGACACTGAGATCTGATCGAGGTGGTGAATACTTAAGTGGCGAGTTCCTAGGTTACCTAAAAGAGAAAAGAATTCTCTCTCAGCTTACTCCTCCATACACTCCACAGCATAACGGTGTATAGGAGAGACAGAATCGAACCCTATTGGATATGTTACGTTCCATGATGAGTAATGCTGAGTTACCGCGATCTTTCTGGGGTTATGCGCTAGAATCAGCGGTATATCTTTTGAACAGGGCTCCTACCAAGACTGTGCCTACCACGCCATATCAGATGTGGAGTGGGAAGAAACCCTATCTTCAGCATCTGAAGATATGGGGATGTCCAGATTTTGTTAAAAAGCAGCATGCGGACAAACTCGAGGCACGATCAGTACAGTGTAAGTTTTTGGGATATCCAAAGAACTCCAAGGGGTATTTCTTCTATAACGCAGAGGAGCAAAAGGTTTTTGTTTCTCGTAATGCCCATTTTCTAGAACATCTGATTTTAGAAAAGGAAACAAGTGGGAGCGCAATAGAACTGGAAGAAATTCCAGAACCACAAACTACTACTGAAGGTTTGGTAGAACCAGTAGTTCAAGAAGAACAGGACATTCCCGCACCCCTCCGCAGGAGTAGTAGGCCGTCTCATCCGCCTGAGAGATACTACGGTTTTCTCATAGATGGGGATAGAGAGGATTGCATCATTGATGATGATGAACCTACTAGCTTCCAGCAGGCCATCCAGAGCGGAAACTCGGTACGATGGCTTGATGCAATGCGGACCGAGATGGAGTCCATGTACACCAACAAAGTATGGACTTTGGACTTTGCTCCAGATGGGGTAAAACCCATAGGATGCAAATGGATCTTCAAGAAAAAGATTGGTGTGGATGGACAGGTGGAAACCTATAAGGCTAGACTTGTTGCAAAGGGTTTTCGTCAAAGACCTGGTTTGGACTATGACGAGACATTTTCTCCAGTGACTATGCTCAAATCCATTCGAGTCCTTCTTGCTATTGTCGCCTTCCATGATTATGAGATCTGGCAGATGGATGTAAAGACGGCTTTTCTAAATGGTAATTTAGAAGAGTGCTTCTATATGGATCAGCCAGAAGGTTTCAATCAGAGTGGGAGCAGCGGGAAAGTGTGTAAGTTGCTTAAGTCCATTTATGGACTAAAGCAGGCATCGCGGAGTTGGAACATCTGTTTTGATGAAACGGTCAAAGAATATGACTTTATCAAAAATCCAGATGAACCATGTATATATAGTAAAATTGTAGCACGAACTGCCGTATTCCTCGTCTTGTACGTGGATGACATTCTATTAATAGGAAATGATATTCCTATGCTACAATCTGTCAAAGGATTCTTACCACACAGATTATCCATGAAAGACCTGGGTGATGCCTCTTACATTCTGGGGATCCGGATCTATCGTGATAGATCCAAGAGGATGTTGGGACTTTCGCAGTCCAGGTATATCAACACTATACTGAAAAGATTCAGTATGGAAGATTCTAAGCGCGGTAGTTTACCGGCTTGTCACGGAATCACCCTCTCCAAAGAGATGTCTCCCAAGACTGATATGGAAAGGGATCGCATGTCTATTATACCCTACGCTTCTGCGGTAGGCTCTATAATGTATGTGATGTTGTGCACCAGACCAGATGTAGCTTACGCACTGAGCGTGGTAAGCAGGTATCAGTCAGACCCAGGGGAGAAGTGCTGGATAGCAGTAAAGAACATTCTCAAGTACCTGAGAAGGACTAAGGAGATGTTCTTAGTTTACGGCGGAAAAGACCTCAAGATCGAGGCCTTTGCTGATTCCAGCTTCCAGAGTGACAAGGATGACTCCAAGTCCATGTTAGGTTATGTCTTTACCCTCAATGGAGGGGCGGTGTGCTGGAAGAGTTCCAAGCAGGACATCGTTGCTGACTCGACGATGGAAGCGGAGTATATTGCTGCTTGCGATGCCGCAAAAGAAGCGGTCTGGATGAAGAAGTTCCTAACAGAACTTCAGGTGGTTCCTACCATTTTTGATCCAATACCTCTGTATTGCGACAACAATGGAGCTATAGCTTTAGCAAAGGAACCCAGGTCCCATCAGAAGTCCAGACACATCTTAAGGCGGTATCACCTGATCGGGGAGATCATAGATCGCCGGGAGATCGAGGTCCGGAGAGTTTCTACAGAGGAGAACACTGCTGATCTATTCACTAAGGCCTTACCTCGGATTCAGTTCGAGAGGCTACTCGAGATGATCGGTCATCGATACGCCAGTACATGGCCCTAGTGTAAGTGGGATATTATTAGTGTATATGCCCTAGGGGCTATTATTGTATCATACTAGCTTATATATTACTTAATGGAAGCTTGGGATATTCACAGTTATATTAACAGTCTTGTAAAACATGGTAGTATGCTACTTGGTTTATATCTATCTTAATATGTGTGTACATATTGATAGAGCCCTTAGGATCTTTCTTGACTACCAGCGTTGTGATAGCAGTCACACTAGTGGGGGCTGGGTAGTCTACAAGCACATCCTTTTTCAGGTCCCTAGTCATAGGATTATCGAGACAGGGCATCGATACTCCAGAGTAGAGTAGTGTGTACGCTTCTCATCCCAGTTGGGGAGATGGTCTGTCCCACAACCATCAGTACGTCGTACTGGAGATAGTATACAGGTGCTCGTTGGGTTACGGTACACCGGACAGGACTCGCAGGGAACTGTTGGTTGGTATTATACCCGTCGTCAGTTAACAGTTCCCAGGTGACATGAGTACAGCATAGTCCACGGACTAGACACTGCTGCTTCGCCTCGAGTGTGTTCCCACTGTTCTTAGATTACTACCCTACAACGGCTTAAAGGAGTCATGCAAACAGGTAGCAGTTGGGTGCAATCCCGAAGCACTTGGAGGCAGTGGCGGTTAGACATGATTCGTCTCTCCCGGTATTGGGAGTTGATATCGCGCTGTGTCTTGAGAGCCATTACGCAAAGTCCCTGGCCAGGGCAAGCGAGATTTACTGGTAGGTTTTCCAGTAGTTTCTCAAGGTGTAATGGGCTTCGCTCCGACACGACTTATACTGCTTTTAGGGGACTGACGCTTGCCGCCCCCCTAGACCCGATATGCGATAGTCCTAGACGAACAGACCGGACTGTACGAAGATTGTCACATCAGGCTCTGTAGGAGTTCGGATGGGTTTCCTCATCGGCCTTCTTATCGACATCTACCTGGAGACCGTTACGTACAGCTAGTGCCGCTTGCAGTCTATGGTTAAACCCACTGCCAGCGTAGTAGTCGAGTCTTTAGAGTCCCACACAGAAAGTTTCCCTGCTTCGGGAAAAACGATATAGAGGTCGTATGGTTTTACGACAGGGTTCGGACGCATACGTGTTTTTACGCACGTACGATGTTCGGACAGTTTTTACTAGCGGGCTTTGGTTTAAGCCAGATTCTAGTATCGGATTATTGGATTTATACAGTCTAAAGTATTTCCGTGTTTTCACGGATATGAGGGGCGTTCTCGTAAATTCTCGAGAAGCTTCTAGAAGGTTGATGACATGGAGGCTAAGGTGGCATTTGCATTAATGGATTAGTGACTCATGAGATGAATCATTCAAATGAGTTAATGAAGCATTTATTGCTTAATGACTCACTTGATGATTCATTGCATATATTAAATGAAGCATGGTTGTTAATATCATTTAATTGATTTATTTGATATTCTTTATGCTTCATCATATATTGGAAATGAGAAATAATTCATATCATTCTCACTCTCACATTCTCTCTCCTCAAGCTCTCTCTCTTCAAACCCTAACCCTAACCTCTCATGTGTTGAGATCAAGGGTTAGCAAGACTATTTGATCCCTAATCCTACTCTATATCCTCTAGGTTGCTTTGATTAGCACTTTTAGTAACCTAGTTACCTCAAGTTAGAGGTCAAGCTTGGAGAAGTAGCTCTCGGGTGGATCTTCTATCACAAAGAGGAGGCCGACGAGGAGGTGGTCATCGAAAACAAGAAGGACTTGGTTCATTAGGTATAATCTTCTTTCATAGTAGCTAATCCCTCCTATGATGTTGTTAGTTAGGGTTTGGCAAAGATCCGTAAATTAGTCGATGTTTGTTTTAAACAAAATGATTGTTTTACCTATTCTGCCTCCCCGCATCGTGTGGGGTGTCTAACGTCGACTTACAGGTGCTTGCCTATCTAAGATAGACAATCTAACATACGGTGTTATCAACACGGTAATTTTCTTGGAAAAAGACACAAATCCTGTCGTCCATGTGCAGCAGTTACTGATAACATCAAAACAATCGGGATTTCAAGTTTTTTTTTAAAGTGTCCGACTCAGACCGAGCCTCAATCTGATCAATCTGACTTGAATACGATTCAAGTATAACCTTACAATACAATAATTCAATATGAATCCGTCTGTACAATCTATTTCAATATATAACTTGACTGAACCAAACCATGGATATACATCCATTTACATGATTCTCTAGTTACATTCATTTACTGATATCATGGTTTCGGCAAGTCATCCATCTATATAACAAATAATACAAACAATACAATCAAGACATCACAGGGTTTATAAGGGGTAGATTGGTATGGAAGGTTTTAAAAGTGGCACAAGACTGTAACCATAATACACTTAACCTGAATCTCCATTGCCGTTGTACCGTAGCTGAACAGTTCCTTGTGCTCCGTATACCTTAGTCTCTGGAATAGTGGGACTCCTCTCGAATACACTGGCATTTTCTGTAAGCTACAAACAACAGCGTTAAAAATATAATACAACTTTAAAAGTTACATTCTCCTTCTGTCTATTCTGTCTCCATCTATTCTTTGGGACTTACCGATCGATTGATCGCTGACGACATTCTTTTTCTTTTTCTTTGGAATGTTGTCAGGTGGATCGGACCTTCTGAAGACAGAGCCCACTAGCTATGACTTGGATTAGATAGCCTTCGACCCAGAGCTCTAATTTACTTGTATATATTTTCATTTCTGTTATGTCACTGTTTAGGCATCGCTTTCATTCTATGTATTTACTTTTCTTTTATATTGTAAAAAGAATGTTAAATAAATAAAGTTGTTGTTCATTTACATCTTGTCACTTGTGTACATTTCATTTTATATTTCTTAGATACGCTTAGCTTGTTTACTTCTGAGTAAATACGTAGCGGGCCTCGCCACGTCCCTTCCCCGTATATTGGAAAATGGGGCGTGACAGTAGGAGCAATAAGCTGGGTGATGGATCTCGTTTATCTGTTCGGGATGCCGAGACTCCGGGAGCGTCATCATTTGATGCTTGATGATAAGGTTAAATATTTTCCTTGTCTTGTCTTGGGGGAAAGAATATTCCCGACCCATCTTCTTCATCAGCGATGAATTCCAGCTGACCTTTTCTCGGTCGCGTGGCTTCTTGGATCCCGTTCGCTATTTTAGAACATCGTTCTCGTTCTTCACCTTATTTTTGCCTCTGTGTCGGTCTTTTCCCGTGCCACGAGAGCGCACAGCGGGCTTAAGGTGAAGGGCGTCATAGTCTTTTCTTCCCGCAGACTGCTGAGTGAGACGCCGCGTCCTGGCTTTCTAGTAAATGGTCATTTCGCGGCTGTCGTCATCCCGAGATTTTTGACCGTCTTCTCTCATTAGCTTGTCAATTTGTTCTTCGAATGACGGACTTGGCATTCTTACGGCGGGATCTCGCTCTGGTTCAATATCAGTGCTATCTGGAAAACCATTCCCTTCTCCACCGGAGTTATTTATGACACGGCAGCCATGGAATCACTCCCGTTTCTTGGACCGAACGTATCCAAGCCCAGTCGTCTCCATCCTCCCGTGAGGCATTTTTCGCTGAGTCTCGGGAACGTCCCAAATCTTGTTGTAGAAGTGGGCTTGTCGAGCGGTTTGTTTGAAAGGTACGCCTTGGCATCTTAATAGACTTTTCAATCTCTCTACGTAATATCTGGGTAGACGGATTGGATGAATCCTGTCAAGCGCAAGTTTGACACCGTGCTGGACTTCTTTCTCCACTTTAGTCTCCGTAGATTGGTAAAAGAGGATCGCCTTTTCACCTCTTCGCCCGGGAGGGATATAGAAAGTCCGCAGCTCTTGTACGCTGTATGTATCAAGCGCATTAAGTTCTTTGCAATGCCGTGGCGGCACCATAGTGATCTGTAAACTCTGATCATCTCCGGTAATGGTTTGTACTAACGGGCGAACGGAGAATACGGCGTTGTCCTCATCTTCAGAGTCACTGCCAAAGACCAAAATAGGAGTAGATGGTCCTGGCCTATTGCCTTGGGGTTGCCCCGAGTAGACTATCTCTTCATCCTCCTCGGTATCGCTCCCAAAGATCGGGATGGTAGCGATGGCTTTTTGTTTATTCTCCGGCTTATGACATCTTTCCGTGTCTTTGAAGTCTGGTAGGAAGTACTTTGCGTCTTCATATTTGCGGACTTCATTTACGGAGAACGGGTTTAGCTCCCCCGTAACGGTGTACTCGATGCCATCTTTAAAATACTTCATACACTGGTGTTGTGTAGAAGGGATGACGTTGTACTCGTATAACCAAGGCCGGCCGAGCAGGGCGTTGTAGCATCAATGACATGGAATTTGATGTCGGTGATGAGCATCCCAAAGCGCAATGTCAATTTGATGACTGCGAGTCGAACCCAGAGATGGTAATTTTATCCCGAGCCAGGTGCTGAACGTTTATGCAAATCTCCTTCAGCACTTTCACGTTGAGAAGGTTGACGGAGGACCCGTTGTCGATCAGAATCTTCCCTATCTTAATGTCGTGGCAGTACCCGGTGACATATAGAGGACGGGTGTGCTCGCACATTCCGAGGAGGAGATCTTCATCGCCGAATGTGATGTCAGCTGTATGAACCTCTGCTAGCTCGTCCTTCATCTTTTCTTCCGCAAAGAAAGCTTGGAACTGATCAGGCTCTTGCAATGCCTTGATCAGAGAATCCCGTGCCTCTTTGGACATGAGGATAGCATCCAGTATGCTCAGTTGTGAGGCTATCTTCCTCATATGTGCCAGGATATTGTAATCCACCTTGTTTTTCTTAGGCAGCTCCTTGGCTGCGAGCTCTTTGACGACTCTATCATCGATGGAAATTTCCTCAGGGGCTTTTTCCTTTCCCTTATCTCTTTTGCTCGAACCTTTGTTTGTAGGCCCAAGGTTCTTTTCAGGCAACGTACGGTTACGCAGCTGAATGTTCTCGCAGTTTTTCTCTTCTTCTTCTTTTCCAGAGGTGGATTCTTTGAAGAGAGGGACGAGGGTTATTTCTTCCTCACGAATCGCTCCCGAATGTAAGAACTTGAAATTTTCCTTTTGTCGAACTGGTATCAACCATATGACAGTTTCCAGCCGTTCATTCACGCTCGTCTGTCTCGCTTCTTTATTGTCGACGGATTTTGCGCTTCATCCGCTTGAAGTGTTGCCGGTGAGCAACGTATCCTTGCCACCGCTTCTTGAAGGCATTGCACTCTTCGGTGGGGTGTGTGACCCTCCGATGGTATAAGCAGTAGTTCGGATGTACATCCACTTTGTCGAGGCACGTACTCCCGGGAGTGTTTTCTATGAGAGGGGGCAACTTCATTCCCATCAACAAGGTTTTGGCGAACTGCTTCTCCGCTTTGATCCTGCTCTTATTTGTGGCAGGTGTGCTTTAGCTTGGGTGGAGTGCTTTATGACTCATCCTTATCGCGGATTCTTCATCCTGACGCCGACGCTTGGCCTTTTCGTATATGGCTGTTTCACGTTCTCGGTCAGCTTTGCTCTTTTGAAGGGCTTCGTTTAGCAGCTTGTCAATTGGATCTTCTGACAGTTCCAGGGATTTTAGCGCCAGTCCTACCCCCAGTTCCTCTGCGTTGCTTTCCGACACCGAGGGAGTTTCATCGTCATTTAACGACAAATGAGAAACCATGTAGCAACTTGCTACATAATCTTCGGTTTCTCCTAACGAGCCATTTCCTTCATCATTGTCACTATCTCCGTTCTCAAGTATATGGTTAAGAAACTCTTCGAGTGTGACTGGGGTCCGCGCCTTCTGGTTGTATTCCTCCAGCGCGTCGATGTATTTTTGCAGGTTCATGCACTTGTCGTCAGACTGCGCGGGCTTCTTGGTCTTCTTCTTTTTCTTCGAAGACTTCGAAGGCTTGGCCTGGTGGTCTTTCCCATCACCATTAGTTTTCAGTGTTGGGCGAGGCTTAAGCATCCCCTCAATGATCTCGGGCTCCAGCAGGCTTTTCCATTTAATTGCCGGACATGCTTGAAGATCCTTCAGCATTCTTTTAGTTTTAGCTGAAAGGACCACTTCCTAAGGAGCTTCTTCCACAAACGAGCATGATGTCCCGGCGTGTCTATCTTTTTAGAAGTGTACCTCTGTGGCGGGTTCACTCTCCAGTTCTCTGACAGTTCGAATTTCCTTTGACGGTATTGGTCCTCGACCCAGTTTTTGAAGATGTAGCAATCCTCAATTGGGTAGCCCACTACTCTGTGGTAGGAGCAGTAGTTGGGATTGTTGACGTCACTGGGCTGCAGTGGACGTCTCGGATCCGGCAGTGTGATGAGTTTGTTGCGCATTGCCAGTTCGAACAATCTCCTCGTTTTATCACGGGGGAACAAGTAAGCATGTCCTAGCTTCTCTTCCAGGGATTAGCGCGGGCGCGCGTTGTTTTGACGAGCAACTGGTTTCGGGTCACTTGGTTGTTGTTGAGTGATGGCAACAAAGGTCGCTTTCCCTTTACCCTTTGCATTCTGAGGGTCCATTTTTGAAGAGGGAGGCCCATGGCCCATCTGGTCCATTTGGGCCATCTTGTCGATCAAAGCCTGGAAGGTGGTCGGCTTAAAGAACGTCATGAACTGGGAAACAGTCGCCTGAGGATCGAGAGTCCCTATGAATATGCCCACGGCAGGAGCCTCTTCGATGCGTTGTTCGCATTTCGACCATAGGTTCCTCCACCGAATTGTGTATTGAACCCAGGTCTCTCCTGGCTTCATCCTGGCATTGATTAATACTGTGATCGGGGTGCGTTCGCTTGAGCTTGCGAACCGCTATGTGAATAGAAGCTTCATTTCTATGAATGTTTTGACGGAGTCATTTGGGAGCTTTGAGTACCATTCAAATGTTGTCTTTGATAAGCTGCCAACGAACTAGCGAAGCAGCATTTTGTTGTCGCCTCCAGTATTGCCGCATAAAGCTCTGAACTGAGCGACGTGCTAATGTGGATTGCATGTCCCCTTATATACATGGAATTTGGGGATCGTATATCCTGACGGGTACTTGATTTGATCGTACCAGCCCGGGTACGGTCGCCCAGTTCTGAAGACTTGGCCGGCCGCTTCACTCGCTTGATGAGCTCGTATTTGTTGAGCTATTTAATCATCAAGGGAAGCTTTGGAGATCGTTTCTTCCCTGGCTGTCGATAAAGCTGGAAGAGGGTTTGATGTTTCCCCTTTGTCGTCCTCGATAATTATCGGCGGGTCATCAGCAGTAGGTTCTAGCTGGATCATCATTCCAACCATATCTTGGAATGGGAGCGCCATCTGTTTTATATTAGCAGCTTGTTCTGCGGCCTCCTTATCCTTTCTTTCCAGCACCCTTCGCAGAAACTCTGTATCGGTCTCCTGTTCCTGGCGCTATTCAGACGCTGATTCCGGGCTTTCTTTCTGCCCGGTGAGTGCTGCCATTTTCGTCAGCATCTCCTGGATCTTTTGTTGCTGCTCCTGAGATTTCGTCAATGACCGAGTTTGCGGTCGATGACTCATGGAAGCACAGCTCTCCTCTTTTCCGGAAGCTATGTACACCGTGTGCACGATCATGCCCCCAAACTTGGGGCGTTTGGATCCATCACCTTTGGGATTCGCCGCCGGCGGTGGGAGATTCTCCGGCCTTCTCTTTTTGTGAGAATTCAAAGTTGAAGGAGCCATTGCAACAGGTGCCTGTGTGAAAGAAATCCTTCGTTGTATGCTGGAGGGGTGACTTTCCTCTTGTCGAACCTTCATTTTCTCCGGTTGACGAGAGTAGTTCTTGTTGACCACATAATCTTGGACTTTGCGCCATACTCTGTGAATTCGGGAGGAGATCCGTTGAGGGGACTGCTCCGTCATTGCCTGCGTCATGTTTTCAACAGGTAGTGGAGATTTCCTCAGTACTGCGGTTGGAGAGTTCTTCCGCACCCTCCTAAGCGGTTCAAAGCAGTTCCCGGTTGGGACAGCAGCGTCAACTTCCACCATTGGAGCTGGTGGAGTAAGTCCAGATGGAGAGTTGCCCCCCAGCTTTCCTCACTCGGTGCCAGTGGCGACATCGAGCGTGCCTTGCAGATGGGATTGCTTCAGTTTTGGGGGTGGCTCCGTCATGCCCCCTGCTTTGATAAGGGGCTACTGCTGGAGCCATCCTGTCGAAGACTGACATCCGTTGAGAGGGAACGACCAATCTTTTGAAGGCCGACTTTCTAGTGGGGGAAGTACTTTTGACGACTTCACCCGTAGCAGGAGTTAGAACAGTCAATCTTGCGAAGACCGATCCTTTAGTAGGAGAAGCCCCTTTGACGACTTCACTTGCCGGAGCTGGAATGGCTATCCGTTTCGGGATAACCCCTTCAGGTATTGCGAGCCACTTTACGGGCCCACTTGAGCTTTGGTTCAGCCTGTTGAAGACTGAGGTGGCAGACTTAGACGACCCATTGAGAGGGGCCGTGGTGATTGCAAGTTGATCGAAGACCGACTTCTTTGGAGCTTCCTGTAATGGCATTGGGGCGCTGAAACTCACTGGCGGGAGCATGGTCCCGAAAAACAATCCAGTGGTGGCCTGGGTCACCTGCTCTACCGGCATTGAAAAGATGGAAGCCGTATTGGGCCCGTAAGTCACTCCTCCAGTCAGGGCGGAGCGGGAATTGCTGTTGTAGTTGGTACAGCTGGAAGCCATTGATGTTCACTTCTTCTTTCTGTACAGGAGCAAGACACTAAATCTTAGTACCTCGAACCAGGGGCAACCATAGCAAACCGTGATTTATTCATGAACACGACACACGAAGTGTGGAGTGGAAAAAGGAAAAGGTCCCACTGGGCGTTGCAGAATATGTTCACCGCCGAAAACAGTGACGAACCGGGATGGATTGTCTTGTTTGAATTTGGGGGTAGATGCTATTTGGATTTATCTGTCTACCTCTCCGAAGATGCCAAGTTGATTTATGGCACCGTATATCAGAGGTTTGGACGGATGCGGCCGTTGTAGCAGACTTCATCAGATTCCCCCTCGTTTGCGAGGGGTTTTGATTGTGGGGACGCTCTTCCCTACAGGCGCAAGCCTCTGCAGTTAATTACGTTACTGCATCGCGATAACCACTTTCTCCTGCTCCAGAAGTTCACTTCGTGTCGTGTGTGTTTTTTATTTGTTTAGGTTGCCCATGGATTGTATACGGAGACTAATTTATGTTGTCTCCCGTAGGGCGTGGATTAGTCCAAATCCGTATATTTTTAGATTTGGGTTTGGTTTGATTTAAGGATCGTTGATCCGTTTTGATATCAAGATCGACTTAAATGTATATGAGCAGTTGGGGGGGCTCAGTTAGTTTTTTGTTAAGGGTACGTTAGTCCAATTTGAGAATAAGATCTACTTAACAGGATGTTAGGATCATTTTTTTTCAGATCCAACAAGAGAGCACTTGGGCTCTGTTGTTTTAGTTTAAGGACGTTTCGGTCCCTTATCGCTATTTTGGAGGCGAAGTTGTAGTTTGAGGGCATTTCGGTCTATAGATCACCATTCTTGAAGTGGGGTTTTAGTTTAAGGACATTACGGTCTGTTGTCGACATTTTAGAGGCAACATTTAGTTTAAAGACGTTTCGGTCCGTTGTAGTTTAAGGACGTTTCGGTCCGTAGATCACCATTTTTGAGGTGAGGTTTTAGTTTAAGGACGTTACGGTCCGTTGTTAGTTTAGGGACATCTCGGTCCATTGTCACCGTTTTGGAGGCAACGTTTAGTTTGAGGGCGTTTCGGTCCGTTGTAGTTTAAGGATGTTTCGGTCCATAGATCATCTTGCGCGCACGTGTATTTGTTATGTGACGGGATGAGCAACGATGATATGGGATGCATCCAGTTTGGGATGTGGTTTGATCTGGGATGTGCACGTCAGTTTGGGAAGTGCACCAAAAAGCAGTTGGCTGTCGGGACCCGCCACCTCTCTGAAGACGTTGAGGAATTACAATGACATGTATCAGAGGTGTAGAGAGATGTACCCTTGAACCAATTCCCATGTTTGAGGGAAAAAGGGATTAATGGTAAACCCGGGAATCATTAATCGTATTTTGAGACTAAGATTTCCTTAAGGGAATGTGGGATGAATATAAGAGTGTTTAACTCTGGCGTTGGCACCCTCGTGGAAAGCACGTGAGACGCTGCCTCTTGAGTCTTGAACAGAGCTTTGCTCTTTTATTGGGGGAAACATAGAGTAATCTTTGCTGATCACAAAGTCCTGGACTTTCCGCCAGACCTTGTGAATTTGGGAGGAGAGCCACTGCTGAGGCTGCTCCGTCTTTGCCTGCTCTGTGACTTCTACAGGCGGGGGCGATTTCTTTAGCACTGTCGTTGAAGAGTTCTTGCGTATCTTCCTGAGCAGATCAAATCTATTCCCGGTTGGAACAGCAGCGTCAATTTCCACCATTGCAACTGGTGAGGTAAGTCCAGAGAGGGAGTTGCCCCCAGCTTTTCTTACTCGGTGCCAGTGGCGACGTCGAGAGTGTCTTGTAGACGGGGCCACCTCAGTTTCAGAAATAGCTTCTTCATGACCCCGGCTTTGCTGAGGGCCTGTTGTTGGTGTCAGCCTGTTGAAGACTAGCAGAGCTTGAGGAAGAACAACCAATATTTCCAAGACCGACTTTCTGGTAGGGGAAGCGCCTTTGACGACTTCACCTGCAGGAGGAGTTGGGAGGGCTATCCATTTCGGGGCAGCCCCTTGAGGTGTCACGAGCCTCTTTGCAGGCCCATTTAGGTTCTTGCCCAGCTTGTTGAAGATTGAGGCTCCGGATTTGGACGACCGTTGAGATGGGCCGCTATAGTTTCTATTCGATCGAAGACCGACTTCTTGGAAGCTTCTTCCTGCAGCGCTGAGGCACCAACACCCACTGGTGGGAACATGGTCCCGAAGAATAGTCCAGTAGTGGTTTGTGTAACCTGCCCTACCGGAATTGAGAAAATGGAGATCGCGTTGGGCCCGTAAGTCACCTTTCCAGTTGGGGCGGAGCGGGAGTTGCTGTTGCAAGTTGTGAAGTTGGAAGCCATCGATTTTTCTTCTTCTTCTGCACGGGAGCAAGACACCAAATCTTAGTACCTTGAATCCAAGGGCAACCATAACGAACCGCGATTTTGTTCGCGAAACACGACATATGAAGCCTGGAGTGGAAAGTGGAAAAGGTCCCACCGGGCGTGCCAGGATCTGTTTACTGTCGAAAAAAGAGACGAGCTGGGATAGATCGTCTTGCCTGAATTTGGGGGCAGATACTATTTGGATTTATCCATCCACCTCTCCGAAAATACTAAGTTGATTTATGGCACCATATATCGGAGGTTTGGACGGATGCGGCCGTTGTAGCGGACTTCGTCAGATTCCCCCTCGTTTTATGAGGGGGTTTTGATTGTGGGGACGCTCTTCCCTGCAGGCGCAAGCCCCTGCAGTTAATTATGTTACCGCATTGCGATAACCACTTTCTCCTGCTCCAGCAGTTCACTTCGTGTCGTGTGTATGTTTTGGTTTGGTTTTGGTTGCCCGTGGATTGTATACGGAGACTAATTTATGTTGTTGCCTGTAGAGCGTGTGTAGGGTTGCTATGCACACGCACAAGGGTCTACGAGGCATCAACCATGCCCGATTAAAAAATTAGTCGTGCCGAACAACCCGAATACGGATCTTTAAACTAGAGATTAGGCGAAAACTAACATGTTAAACACTTTAACACTAAGTGAGAGGGATTACAACCTTTGTAGATCCGGTCCTTCACTTCATATGCTCCGTGTTGTGGTCCCTTCGCTGCGATCATCGGGTTCCGGACTCTCGAGAGGTTCCACGAAAAGAAAGATGCAACCTTTGCTTCCGATCTTCGATACAAAGATGATCAACCTTGAAGTTTCGTTAACACAAGCTAACACTCATGAAATGATGTGAACACCCTCATCTAAATGGCAAGGGAAGATGAGGATGATGAAGTAGGATTTTTGCTCTCTTTATTTATCTTTTTCTCATATTTATTCATCACTTGGAAAAAGCTAGTAAGCTTTTTCCATGAAGAAAGAAGAAGGAAGAAGATGAACAATATGATAGAATTTCTTTTGTGATGAATAGAAAGAATTAATATGATGAATAATGAAACCATGGTTGACTTAACCATTGTAGAGAATTAACCAAGGGTTAGGGTTTGGGTTGAGTTAAGAATGAGTCATAACAAAATATCTTTATCATGACAAAAAGAAAAGCTTCTAGAATCAACTAGAAGTGTCAACCCTAATCCAAACCCTAATCATGTTTAAACTCCACTAAACATGTTGCATTAGTTATCATATCATGTTACAATATTATATATCACATATATAATATTTATCGTAACAAAATAAAATAATACAATTAACATATATCGCATATATATCAATGTATTACCCGAGTGAGAAAAAGAATCTTTTAGTGAGCTAATATTAGTTAATGTAATTTAATATATCATATATATTATTATACATTAAATTATCGAATCAACACTTTATCCGACAATCCGGCTATATCGCATATAACCGACTAATATTTATCCGTACCGATTCATCGAATCAACACTTGATCCGATGACCCGGCTGATATCAAATATCGCGAGAATAGAATACGGTATCTCATATCGTATTATCCTCGGTCCCGCACATATCACATATGTGCCCCTACTCCGTTTTTCCTGAGCCAAGAAACCTCTGTGTAGGACTCTAAAGAATCGTCAATACGCCGGCAGTAGGTGATGATCATATCAAACACCCACAAGCTGCAAGCGGTCAGCTAAACGTAACAGCTACCCAGGTATTGAGCGCTCAGAAGATCAACAAGCAAGCATGTACATTCTCCTGTGAATCCAAATAGTAACACTCCCGTACAGTCCGGTCTCGTCGTCTGATATGTTGCATATCTCGCCTAGGGGTGGTAAACGTCAGACCCCAGTAGCTCGATAAGTCGTGTCGATATGAGGTCTATAACAGTTTGAGAAACTACTGATAACACTTACCAGTAAATCTCAGCAACCCTGGCCAGGGATTTCCGGTTATAGCCAATCGAACACAGCACAACATCAACTCCCTATACCGGGAGAGACGAATCCCCTCCTATCGCTCATTGCCTCCATGTGATTCGGGACTGTACCCAAAAGCCACCTTTTTGCACGCCCTCTTGGACGTGGTATGATGGAAATCAAAGCACAGTGGGAATCACACAAGACTCTATGACGATCTCGGGTTAACAGACTACTCTGTACCAGTGTCACCGGAGAACTGCCATCTGACGTGAGGTATAATACCATCTGGGAGTTCTCGGCGAGTCCGTCCAGTGTACCCAGTCTCCACTGAGCACCCGTACACCATCCTTGATGTCAAACACCGATGGATATGGGATCATCCATCGCCCATCATATGGGTCAAGATGCGTATACACTAGTCTACTCTGGTGTATCGATGCCCTGTCTCGATACACCCTCGACTAGGAACAGTTATAGGATGTACTCGTCGACTACCGTGGCCCCACTAGTATGATCTCATCATAGTCCCAGTAGTCGAGTACATATCCTAAGGGATTTATCAACATGTATCATAGAGACAATCAGAGTATATGTTAAGATAAAGTACAACCAGATAGCATACTATCATGTCGAGCAAGAAAGTCCTCCCTATATATGTCTAAGCATCCATTACAATATACATCGTATGTACAGTAATGGCCTCTAGGGCATACATATAACTAACAATCTCCCACTTGCACTAGGGCCATCTGTTGTGGTATCACATACCCAACAATTAGCTGCGGTTGAAGTATCTCATACTCAACCATCCCATAAAAGTCTCTACTGGGAAAAAGGCCTTTGTGAGTGGATCCGCGCTGTTGTCCTCTGTGTCTACTCTCCTAACCTCAATCTCCCTGGAGATCAACCATCTCCATGATCAGGTGATACTGCCTAAGAATTATATATGGATTTCAGATGGGACAGAAGTTCCTAAGCTAAAGCCACAACTCCATTGTCACACAATGGTAGGAACGAAGTTCATCTTATGAACTTATATATATCCAGACTGCCTCTTTGGTAGCATCCTTGGTAACGATGTATCTTGCCTTTAATCGTCTAGTAAGTCACGGTATCTAGCTTGGAACTCTTCCAACATACCGTCCCTCCACTGAGGGTAAAGACAATGCCTGCGACTGACATTCAGTCGTTCTTATCACCCTGGAACCTTTCCAGTGATTTTCCCCAGGATCGATTGATACCATCTCACTACAACTAGTGAGTATCCTAACATCCAATTAGAACTATCTCATAGATCCAAAACACAGGATTTAGGAGGTATCACTTTGATCCTATATGGAGAATCATTGTGATAAGCGGAGATTGACCAAGCGTAGCATAGGAATCTCCTTCCCTATCAAGAGTATGTCATTCACGTACTTTACGAGGATCACCAACATACTCCCTACTACCTTTTTGTATATACAAGGTTCATCTACCATTTTGATGAAGTCAAACTCTTTGACTACCACATCAAAACAGATGTTCCAACTCCGCGATGCCTATTTTATCATATAAAACATCTTGCACACGTTTCCGCTGCTCCCACTGTCTATGAAGCCCTCTGGCTGTGTACTTATAGACTCTCTTTTCTAAAACATCATTTAGAAAAGCAGTCATGACACCCAACCGCCAGATATCGTAGTCATGGTATGTAGCCGTGGCAAGCAGGATCTGGATGGACTTTAAGCATAGCTTTGAAAGTCTCAACTTTTCCATGTACACCAAGTAATCTTCTCAAGATATACTCGCTCCTGATGGGGATTTAACCCTTCAGATAAAGCAACCAAAGTCCATACTTTGTTGGTGTATAAGGATTCCATCTCA
Source organism: Agapanthus africanus (assembly GCA_030015575.1). Classification (NCBI taxonomy): domain Eukaryota; kingdom Viridiplantae; phylum Streptophyta; class Magnoliopsida; order Asparagales; family Amaryllidaceae; genus Agapanthus; species Agapanthus africanus. The sequence goes on from CM057339.1 coordinate 309,319,454, forward strand.
GATCGCTAAGCATCCAGCCATTCTTACAGAGTCCCACTCCTGATGGCCAGCTCGAAACTAGTTGGGTCATCATCTCATGATGCAATCCTCACTCCCACTGTCATAGAGAAACCGAAGTATCTCTCAGGTGGGTGAGGAACCCTACTAGATCGGCGGAGAGGCTGAGGTTCGTTGGAAACTATTGAATCCTTTGGTTCTACCAACTCATCAGCTGCAGTTTGTATAGCTGGAACATTTCCAGTTCTACATAACAGACCTTGCCTCGAGCTTGTCCGGATTTTGCTTTTAGACATAGGCCGGACAACCCCAAATCTTAACAAACTTAAGATATGGGCTCTTCCCTTTCCATATCACATATGAAGTGGTAGGCAACTGATTTGATTTGAACCTTATTCAATAGGTATGCAGCTTCTCAAGTGCATAACTCCTAAAAGGAAATAGGCAACTCAGTAGTACTCATCATAGAGCACACCATATCACATAGGGTGCTATTGCTCCGCCCCGATACACCGACGTGCTATGGTGTATACGGAGGAGTAATGCTGAGAGAGAATCTCATTCTCCTTTAGAATTAGTTCAGGATTTCCGTGCTTAAGTATTCTCCTCCTTGATCTCATCAAAGGACATAATACTTATACCCGTATTTTGGTTCTCTACTTCTAACTTATATTCTGTGAATATCTCAAAAGCTTCGGACTTGTGTTTCAACAGGAACATATGTCTGAATCTTAAGAGATCATCAGAGAATGTAATGAAGTACAAAGAACCGGTCTAGGCATGTGTAGACAAGAGACTTTCATACATCAGCATGTATCAATCCTAAGAGTTCTTTCCAATAAACAGAGCTGTGGTCATCTTTACTTTGTGACATGACCGGCAAGTTTCACAAGATGTAAATTCAAACAGATTTAAATATGCATCTAAATGTAATTTAGCTAGTCGGGTCGCATTGATATGACCTAGTCTACAATGCCTCAAGAAGGATTCGTTCATTTCTGAACTCTTCCTCTCGTGTGTGTTCTGTATACTAAGAACTGTAGTTTGATTTAGAACGTCAATGCTTTTAGATAACGTACCTGAACCGATCAACTCTTGATATAGGAAATGTTCAAAACATTATCCAACAATACAAAATTATATCACTTCTTTACTAATAAAGAAACTGATATGATGTTGTATATCAGGTTCGGTATCTAATAACATTCATTTAGAATCAATGTATTCAGGTAATACAGGGTGATAGTGACCAACAGACTTGGCTGCAACACTTGCACCGTTTTCTGTCTCATGAAACTTATCACCCGTTCTCAGTTCTCTACCTATCTGTAGCCCATGTAACAGATTACATATGCGGGATCCTGATCCGGTATCTCATACCCAGGACGTAAAGGATACTGAGAAACGGTTCTATGTAATGAACACACCCGAAGAAGATGCATCAGCATGCACTTTCTTCGTTTGGGCGGCACGGGAAATATGGTATTCCCTAATTTCCTGCTCTGTCTTATAACAATTATAAGTTGGAGCGGTACCAACGTTCCCCAGCTCAGTATAACAAGCGGGTTCGATCAATATATCCGTATTATTATCTTGATTAAGGCGTGATATGGTCGCTACCTGGAGAGAGAGAGAAGAAAACACTCAGCGTATGCTCTTGCAAGATTAGATTGGTTATATAATATATCTAATCAGGATGTCTCCCACTGTTTTAATCAAATCTTCCTTCAAACCCTAAAAGGAAAGACTAGCCGGGATTAATTACACGCTACAAGTTCACCGATCTTTCAGCCAGGCCAGTGTCGGTACTTTGAGGGAGGTCCCCCGTGCTTTCGCACGAACCTAATTAAAGTAAACCTCGTTTTCCCATAGGCGTAACCCCGTTGACACCTTTCTAGACACCTACTTGATCGACTAATTGTAATGTAAAAAACTCTCCCAGGAGTAACTCTTACTCGCAGCGGGTATCGGGATCCAACTATCTCATAGAAGGTATGCAATCTCATTGCAAATTTCAACACTTGAAATTCCCAATAATATTTTGCCCCAAGCGTCCTATGACCTTGACAGAGGTCAACAAACCATAGGCTGCTAGTCAAGTTCAACCCGTCATTTCCTGATTGAAGTAAACCCACCCGCACGACCCTTGACAGAGGTCAACAAGGTCGCACGACTACCCTAAATCAATCACATCATATGCTTATACAGATAAGCACTAATCAGCTACCGCACACTACGCCTTGACAGAGGTCAACAAACGCAGCACGAATACTAACCAGTACTTATCTGAAATGACGGAGGGCTACGACAGGTTTTTAAGAAAACCTTTTGCGTAATGAACTTGATATCGTTGTAGAATCGAGTGATTTTAAATGGAATGTTTTTGAGGCTTTTCTAGTTTTGCTAAAGGGGTCACTCCCGGTGAAGGGATCGTCGGCCCTTTCCTCATCGAATAAGGTGCAGGATATTTCAAAAATATCACTGTGCAAAGCAAAAACTATAGAAGCAATCAAAAGACAAACCGAGTTTGTAGCATCTGCCAGTTATCGCTAAAGGAGTCACTCCCGGTGAAGGGATCTCGGTCCTTTCCTTATCGAATAAGGTGCAGGATGTTCTACAAGGAACACCGCGATGCAAAGCAAGAACTGTAGCTACCTGGTTTTGAAAATTCGATTCCACAACATCTTAGGTTTCTTTTATTTCATTAATCTCATTAATGAAGTCCCATTTTATTATGCTTCGCAAGCATCTCTTTTGAAACGAAATCTGCAATATAACATATATCTCATATATATAAAAAAATATAAACATTCGTCTCAGGCAGTAATATGATCTCATCACAGAAAATTGCAGCAGAAGAACATATATGAAATATTGGATATACTAGGACGTCCGTGTTTTTAATACGAGCCTGTATAAAACACGGATTCCACGGTCGCGATGAATAGCCAAACCCACATCCCTAGACCCCTACGAGAGCGGCAAGTAACACTGCCAATTCTAGGGTTAGGAGACCCGGCCTCGACTACTCGAGATGGTCTCCCACTGGACCCTAGAACCCGGTTACTTGTGCTCCCCGCCTTGGGTCTACCTAATGCGGAAAAGTAAATAATATACAACGGTGACATCTTCCGCAACCTGGAAGTGCCCCAATAAAAGAATATTACATACAAATGAATTTTACATGAATGAAAAAGAAAAAACTCTCATCTCACATAAAACCCCCGGCTATTCAAAACGCGACGATCCAATAGAACATATCACAGCAACACATAATATCTCATATCATCAACGTAAGCAAGTATGCGTATCCCGATTGTCGTTGATGTATAACAACGAAGCCGGCGATACACCACATACTACGCTTACGGTCACAGAAAAGAAAGTGTAAAACTACAACAGTTGGAATCCGCAACCTCCTTAGACATCGCATGCCTAACCAAATGAATTCCTTAGACATCACATGCCTAACAATTATAAACCCCGTATTTTAGTCTCATTATCGAAAACTCTTTTCAATGTCAAGTCGGGCAATTCAACAAGATTCCCGACAACCTGATCGAATGCTCGTCGCAAACTTTAGTAGACGGCCGCACCCCCGATGCCGTCGACGAAGTGCACTAAGGCGGAACACCGCTGCCGCGAGCACCCGAACGGATGCTTTCGGCGACGGGGTTCTCCTACAGTCACTTGGTCGGGGCTATGGGGCGTAGCTGTCTATTAAGTTTACCCGGCGAGTATCCGCGTACACTACGTGATTGCGACGGACTTTTGATCGCATCAACGTGGCAACCGATCAAGTGAGACTAAAGTGCTTTGTTTATAACATTCATATTAGTTATCTCATAACTACCTGTGAATTCCAAATATTGTATCACAATCCAGATAAATAGACAAAGTTAAACTTTCCGATCGAATAATCAAACACCCAAGATTTCCCCAATATATCTCAACACTTGAAATCAGTTTAAAAACATCCATCACATGCCACAGTACCAATGGTCCAGCCGTAGAAGGGTCAAGCCAACGCCTCACATGTGGCACGTCGTACTGCCCCAAACCGTAAGGTTTAAAAGGCAGTTCAAGACGGTCACATAATCGAGTTAAGGTTTGTTGTCTTCTAGAGGGTCCACCGCGTTACTTGCACGACTTAGAACGTTCTTAAACACGAGAAAAAATCCAACTTTTGAAAAAATTTCCGACTGGGGAAAAAGTGAGTTATTGATATCCGTTCGAACTTTTTAACAGTTTCTACAAATTATCCGGACAAACTAAACAAAGTTAAAATATCCGATCGAAACAACGAGTCCCCAATACAACCCAGAAATCTCAACACTTGAGTAGAATTAAAAATTCACAGAAGAATCAGAAATCACATACGGAGGTTACTGTGCAAAATTGAAAACATAAGGCAACTTTTTGGCCGCGGAACCGCCGCCAATACCATGGTACGGCCGCGGTTCTGCGGCGCTTTAGAGGAATTGGAGGTACGTGCTTCACAGTAACTCATGTAATTTCCTGCTGATTTTTTTGAGTATTTTTAATATGAAAAAAATCACATTTCAGAAAAATTTCCAGAAACTAGGGTATATCGGGTTTTCCGGGTTCGATCGGACTTTAAACTTCGTCTAGACTTCGCCTAAAGCTCTAGCTTGGCTCTGATACCACTGTAGGGTTGCTATGCACACGCACAAGGGTCTACGAGGCATCAACCATGCCCGATTAAAAAATTAGCCGTGCCGAACAACCCGAATACGGATCTTTAAACTAGTGATTAGGCGAAAACTAACATGTTAAACACTTTAACACTAAGTGAGAGGGATTACAACCTTTGTAGATCCGGTCCTTCACTTCATATGCTCCGTGTTGTGGTCCCTTCGCTGCGATCATCGGGTTCCGGACTCTCGAGAGGTTCCACGAAGAGAAAGATGCAACCTTTGCTTCCGATCTTCGATACAAAGATGGTCAACCTTGAAGTTTCGTTAACACAAGCTAACACTCATGAAATGATGTGAACACCTTCATCTAAATGGCAAGGGAAGATGAGGATGATGAAGTAGGATTTTTGCTCTCTTTATTTATCTTTTTCTCATATTTATTCATCACTTGGAAAAAGCTAGTAAGCTTTTTCCATGAAGAAAGAAGAAGGAAGAAGATGAACAATATGATAGAATTTCTTTTGTGATGAATAGAAAGAATTAATATGATGAATAATGCAACCATGGTTGACTTAACCATTGTAGAGAATTAACCAAGGGTTAGGGTTTGGGTTGAGTTAAGAATGAGTCATAACAAAATATCTTTATCATGACAAAAAGAAAAGCTTCTAGAATCAACTAGAAGTGTCAACCCTAATCCAAACCCTAATCATGTTTAAACTCCACTAAACATGTTGCATTAGTTATCATATCATGTTACAATATTATATATCACATATATAATATTTATCGTAACAAAATAAAATAATACAATTAACATATATCGCATATATATCAATGTATTACCCGAGTGAGAAAAAGAATCTTTTAGTGAGCTAATATTAGTTAATGTAATTTAATATATCATATATATTATTATACATTAAATTATCGAATCAACACTTGATCCGACAATCCGGCTATATCGCATATAACCGACTAATATTTATCCGTACCGATTCATCGAATCAACACTTGATCCGATGACCCGGCTGATATCAAATATCGCGAGAATAGAATACGGTATCTCATATCGTATTATCCTCGGTCCCGCACATATCACATATGTGCCCCTACTCCGTTTTGCCTGAGCCAAGAAACCTCTGTGTAGGACTCTAAAGAATCGTCGATACGCCGGCAGTAGGTGATGATCATATCAAACACCCACAAGCTGCAAGCGGTCAGCTAAACGTAACAGCTATCCAGGTATTGAGCGCTCAGAAGATCAACAAGCAAGCCTGTACATTCTCCTATGAATCCAAACAGTAACACTCTCGTACAGTCCGGTCTCGTCGTCTGATATGTTGCATATCTCGCCTAGGGGTGGTAAACATCAGACCCCAGTAGCTCGATAAGTCGTGTCGATATGAGGTCTATAACAGTTTGAGAAACTACTGATAACACTTACCAGTAAATCTCAGCAACCCTGGCCAGGGATTTCCGGTTATAGCCAATCGAACACAGCACAACATCAACTCCCTATACCGGGAGAGACGAATCCCCTCCTATCGCTCATTGCCTCCATGTGATTCGGGACTGTACCCAAAAGCCACCTTTTTGCACGCCCTCTTGGACGTCGTATGATGGAAATCAAAGCACGGTGGGAATCACACAAGACTCTATGACGATCTCGGGTCAACAGACTACTCTGTACCAGTGTCACCGGAGAACTGCCATCTGACGTGAGGTATAATACCATCTGGGAGTTCTCGGCGAGTCCGTCCAGTGTACCCAGTCTCCACTGAGCACCCGTACACCATCCTTGATGTCAAACACCGATGGATATGGGATCATCCATCGCCCATCATATGGGTCAAGATGCGTATACGCTAGTCTACTCTGGTGTATCGATGCCCTGTCTTGATACACCCTCGACTAGGAACAGTTATAGGATGTACTCGTCGACTACCGTGGCCCCACTAGTATGATCTCATCATAGTCCCAGTAGTCGAGTACATATCCTAAGGGCTTTATCAACATGTATCATAGAGACAATCAGAGTACATGTTAAGATAAAGTACAACCAGATAGCATACTATCATGTCGAGCAAGAAAGTCCTCCCTATATATGTCTAAGCATCCATTACAATATACATCGTATGTACAGTAATGGCCTCTAGGGCATACATATAACTAACAGCGTGGATTAGTCCAAATCCGTATATTTTTAGATTTGGGCTTGGTTTTATTTAAGGACCGTTAATCTAGTTTGAGATTAAAATCAACTTAAATATATATGAGCATTTGGGGCTCAATTGGTTTTTGACTAAGGATACATTAGTCTAATTTGAGACTAAGATTAACTTAGCAAGATTTTGATGATCATTTTTATTTCAGATCCAATAACAGAGTATTTGGGCTCGGCTGCGGGAAAGACTTCAGAGACCTAGCCAATTTGGGGGCTTGGTTTGCTTAGCCTTTTATTTTATTTTAAAAGTGCTAAGCACTTATTTGGGCTCTGTTTGTTCAGCCCCTTTCCTTTCATGCCGAAGTGCTAATCATTTATTTGACCTTTGACGCTTACATATATGACATGTGAAGCAGTCAGTCATGAGCGCCGGCCAATGAGCGCTGAGCACTCAGCCATTTTGGCTGTTTGCGGAGTGCTATGCACTTTTGTTCAGCGCCCACATGATGAGCACGTGCAGCGCTGACCTTCTATTTTAGGCGTCCGCGTGTCTTTCACGTGAGGCGTTGGGCGCTGTTAAGAGGGGGGCCACGTGGGAAGCACGTGAGGCGCTGGTCTTTTTTCCTTCTATCAATTTTAGAGATTAAATCTCTATTAATATTTTCAGAGAGGTTAAACCTCTATCAATGGTGCTTTGACCATTAACGCTCGCTAAAATCATTATATTTGAGGATTTTAGGTTGAGCTTTTAAAGAACTAAGTTCTCGGTTTAAAGGAACTAAGTTCCTAGAGTACTATGGATTTCATGTTCTTCATGTCCAACCTTGTTCTTCCCTGAATCTTTGATTCTCAAGAATAATATCTTCCCGATGAGAATTAAATTCTCAACTTATGGGATACTTGTCTTGTGGATCTCAGATCCAGAAAAAGAACTAAGTTCTTTGAGAAGGGTTAAACCCTTAGATATGTTAGGTAAAGGAAATGTTTTTTATCTCTCTTTTTTTCTTTACCTTGGGTTTTTAGGAGGAGGAAAGTCTTCTCCTTTCTCGAGAATTGAATTCTCGGTTGTTTTTGAAGCTTTTTGTGGTCTCTGTATGTCTCTCCCTCTCTGTGTGTCTTTCTATATGTCCTTCTTGAGACTTGAAGTCTCGGGTCCTTTATATAGGTAAGGCAAATTGTTGATTAGTTTTGAAAAAATCTCTCATTGAGAGATTCCAATTGATTTAATTGGTCTCAAAATCAATCTGGGGAATTTTACCCACCATTGGATCTTTGATCCAAGAACTTCTGTTTTTACAAAATATGATTTTTGGTTTTTAACGAGATTAGGGAAATATTTTCCCTATACAGAGTTTATTCTGTAAGATGGTGATTTTTTAATCACAATTGGATTTTTAATCTAAGAGTTCTCTGTTTTACAGCGAGCAATCCTTCTTGTTTAGAAAGATTGGGAGAATATATGTTCCAAAAATAGAATTTTATTCTACCATTGGACGTTTGATCCAATCGAGAGTATCTTCCTTATTTTAGAAAGATTTGGGCAATGTTTTCTCCCAACAGAATTTAATTCTGTATTTTGATAATTTATCATCCCCGTTGGATCTTTGATTTGGCGGCACTGTTTGACAGAGAGTAGAATTTAATTCTACTTGGGTGCCGGCGCTCACGTGTTGTACACGTGGGCGCCATTTAAGACTTTAATTCTAAAGATGGGTATTCCTGTGCTTTGCATATTGGCGCCCGCGTGAGGAGCACATGCGGCGCCATTTAAAAGTTTAACTCTTATTTAATAGATTCTTTAATGCTTTGCACATTGGCGCCTGCGTAAGGAGCACGTGCGGCGCCACCAAAAGATTTAATCCTGGCGTTGGTGCCCTCATGGAGAGCACGTGAGGTGCTGTTTTATTTAATTCAAACAGAGCTTTGCTCTTTTATTAGGTTAAATATTGGGAAACATATATGATCATGGTTAAATATGTAATATAGGTCTCTATATGGTTACTATGTTAAAGTTAAGTTCCAAATGTGAATGTCAACGCAGCCGTATAAATACTCACGAGCTCAAGAGTGGGTGTCACGCCCCACCCCCAAATACAGAGAGTATTGTCCGCTCTGGCCGAAACCACACGGTTTTTTCCTTCGGGACGAACCGGACCCGACTAGGGGCCACTTCCCAGAAGTCAACCATCCCAAGACTTCCCTAGCTCGAGCACGCTTAACTATGGAGTTCTCAAACTCCTGTAGTTCTGATTCACTTAAAAGGCGCCACTGTATTGAGGAGTTGTATTATTTCATTTATAGTACAGATCCGCTCTCTTTCGGAATGTATTCCGAAGAGTCCCCATTGTTCTACAGTGGCTCCTACGGACTCAAGAGTTGGCCCCCGCCCCATTGGTATGGCACTTTGTTCCGTGTGGCAGTTTATTCTGTAAGCAAGAACCGGGTCCCGACATCCTCCCCACCTTTGAACAATGGTTCGTCTCGAACCACAGACCTACTATTGAGGGACCAGCTCTAATACCATTCTATCACGCCCCATCCCCATTACAGAGAGTATTGTCCGCTCTGGCCGAAACCGCATGGTTTTTTCTTTCGGGGCGAACCGGACCCGACCAGGAGCCACTGTATTGAGGAGTTGTATTATTTCATTTATAGTACAGATCCGCTCTCTTTCGGAATGTATTCCGAAGAGTCCCCATTGTTCTACAGTGGCTCCTACGGACTCAAGAGTTGGCCCCCGCCCCATTGGTATGGCACTTTATTCCGTGTGGCGGTTTATTCTGTAAGCAAGAACCGGGTCCCGACATCCTCCCCACCTTTGAACAATGGTTCGTCTCGAACCACAGACCTACTATTGAGGGACCAGCTCTAATACCATTCTATCACGCCCCATCCCCAATACAGAGAGTATTGTCCGCTCTGGCCGAAACCGCATGGTTTTTTCTTTCGGGGCGAACCGGACCCGACCAGGAGCCACTTCCCAGGAGGTCACCCATCCTAAGACTTCCCTGGTCCGAGCACGCTTAACTACGGAGTTCTCAAACTCCTGCAGTTCTGATTAATTTAAAAAGCGCCTCTGTATTGAGAAGTGTTATCATTCCATTTATAGTACAGATATGCTCTCTTTCGGAATGTATTCCGAAGAGTCATCATTGTTCTACAGTGCGTCCCACGGACTCAAGAGGTCGCCCCCACGGATTCAAGAGGTGGCCCCCACCCCTTTGGTATGACACGTGTAACATCCTAGTTCGATCATACGTTTCTTTTTCTCTTGAATATATTGGGTTTTGTTTTATTTTTATTATTATAACTTGGAGTTTAATACTTTTAATCAAAATAAATACATATAATTATGATTTTTCAAGTTTGTTAAATATGCATATTATTAGTATTTAAATATTTATTTGTCTAACACTATTTTATAACAATATTTATATTTTAGTATCGTAATTTAAACAAAAGATATTTTATTTGATGTTTCTTTAAACAATACATATATATAAAATTTTACCCCTTTTTAAATTCTATTTATAAGATATTTTGTCTTACGATATTTATTTAGTTAAAATATTTAATTTTGAAAAGTCATGAGAGACCCTGTTAAATCTTTTAATCATATAAATATTTTTACTAAATTAACAACTCAATTTTCTCTCTCCAATCACCATATATGTCTCACCTGATAACTTTATTCTTTTAAAACAAATATTATTCTCTCTCTCCAAACAAATATATTTTCCAACAGATTTCTTTCTCCCCATATTCTATTCTATCTATCTATATTTTTCTATATCGCTAACTATATTTCACCAAACCCCCGCTCTCTTTCTATATATATTCCTTAACAAAATCCCTCTCTCTCCAATCTAATCTAATCTCTCTCAGCAGATTCTCTTTCTCAAATTTATTCTCTCTTTAATTATTTTTCTACAAACCTATATACATATATACATATATATAATTGAAGATATTTTGTTATGATAGTTTAACTGAAAATATATTTTAGTTGTTTGATATCATAAAATCATATATATATAACTAATTATATTTATTTTCATTAACCCATAATCATATACATATCTACATATATTTTCACTATATACTAATATGTATATATACATATGCTTTTCTATTATTCTAACTATATACAAACTAATATGTATATATACAACTTTTCTAATATCTTATAGAAGTATATAACAATCAATCATATCTCTCTTTTATAAAATTAAATCCAAATCTCATCTCATCAGAATATTTCTCTCTCCAATTATAATAATCCCTCCAATTTTTAACAATATCTCTCTTCTCCATAAATAACAACGTAATTATTATCATCTCTCCCCTTCTCATATAAATCAACCTTCGCTTTTTCCCATCACAATATTTTCTTCTTCTTCAAAATTAGCCGAGCAATCAAACCTTGGAGTTGTTCTTTGTATCGTCGTGTTTATCTGTCTCCGAGGCAAGTACTCTTACTCTTTTATTTTTTATTAGTCGATGCAACATCGGCAATTCTCTAAATAAATTATTAAGTTACAACATTTAAATAAAATTGTAATATTTTGCCGCTTTATTAATATATCTTATAATATTTGTACATATAATGAAAACACTAGGATTTAGAATACCTATTAATCCTTTCATCAAGTGAACAACTGTAAAAGTGCAAGCGTAATAATATAACTATTAACATGTAAATATGGTTTAATATATAAAAAGGTTTATAAGTAATTATATGTTTCTGTTGCAAAAATATTGGTATACGCTAGCATGCAAAATGTCAACACTTATATCCTAATCTAAAATATAAAATATACCATTATTACTCTTAATCAATAAACTCTTTGGGCTTAATATTTTATATATATAAATTAAACTTTCTACACTATCACTTCTTATAATATCGCTGCACTCTATGTGCCCTAGTCATATAAATTATTTTGATACTATAATTTGTATTAATATTTTCTATTATCACATGATTATAAAACTTATTATTAGCACTTATATGATGACTAGTCAATCTGTCATTATTTTATCATACTTAATTATCTCGTAATTATACTATTACCACTATCCGTTTTATGCATCTGTAATTTTTCATTCCTACTTAACTATATTAACCCTTTAAAACTATATTTCAGTTTATTATTCTTTTCAATAAATAAACCCGGATGTTAAACACAGATGCTCGCATATTTATGTTAAGTCCTGTTTACATTTTTGACCTTATCATATCCTATCTTCTATATTTAACATTTTACTTAAGACTATCATTGTCGGCATGCTTGAGAAAGCTTAACATGCTATTCTTATTTATAGACACTATCATTTTATAACTATTGTACTTGACATGCCATGACTACTCATTGTAACAGACTACTCATATTAAAATGAGTTCTCTAATTTGAATGCTGAATTACATGACATGACACACCACTAATTACCAGTTTTATTTCCATACAATTACCATACCACAAGTTCCTATCTTTTCAGCATTCTTAATTAGTGATTTAGTCTTTACCATAGTAGCTATAAATACGCGGGTGATGGGGTAGTTTGAGTGTGCGCTCGTACAACAGGATCTCAGGAGTCCCATGCTGGCAGCTCGTACCGAGCTATATCGGTCTCATGTTTACAGCTCGTACCGGGCTATATCGGTCTCATGTTTACAGCTCGTACCGGGCTATATCGGTCGCTTGTTCATTCCATAGTTGGGCCCGTGTTTCCTAGCCCCTGGGGCACCACTCTTGGGTTAGGAATACTCCTGCAGATATTGACGCACACACTCAAGCTTACGATAGGATAGTTTACCTTTTAGTGACCAGTTAGGTTATTACTTAACCTCTTACATGTTTGTTTCATAGTATTCATGTTATCATACCACACATACACTTTATACGTTGAGTACTTGCTGGGATGTTCTGACATCCATGAGATTTGCCATCTCAGGTTTAGAGACAAATTTTCAGGCTGAGCAGGACCGCGGCGATTACCAGGACTTTGCCGAAGATCAGTAACCCGTGGGTTTATTTTCCTTTCAGTTAGTTTAGCATGTGCGCCCTTATGGGACATTAGGACTTATGTATCTCTTTTGGATCTTGTTTTTATTTTGAATCTATTGTATCAGATCTTTATTTGCATCAATTAGCTAGTGGACCCATATTTTTGTATTCTTTGTGGTTTCGTTGCAGCATGATTATCAGTATTATTTATTTTGGTATTGGATTTTATTTTTGACAGGTTAATCTAGACAGCCTTATGTGACTATGGAAGGATCTTTCCTTACCGTAGGTAGCACGGCTGGCCTTCGTCGCTCTCCGTATTCCATATTTCGGGAAGCGGGGAGTGACAAGGTTTTGTTGGTATCAGAGCCCAGGCTGACATCAAAGTTAGTCTTGGTTCTACCGACATTTTAGGTTAGAATCACATGTATAGGTTCTCCCCGGTGTGTCATGCTGTATATTCCTTTGACTCTGATTGTAGGATTCGGGCGACTGAGATAGAATTACATTATTGTACCCATGTACCGCGGCATGGTTACAATACGTTATTTTGTTTGAATAACTTAGAGCTCTACCTGATTTGTTCCCACTGATTTGATTTCCTTTCACATGCCGATTTTTCGAGCCCAAACCGCGACTCTCAATACCCTCATTTGCTTCCTTGATCCATAATTTTTCATACCCATCTATTTTCATTGATCCTTGTAATTAGTTCGCGATCTTGTATTTTTGTTCTTCAAATTTCGAGGACGAAATTTTTATAAGGTGGGTAGGATGTAACATCCTATATCGATCATACGTTTCTTTTTCTTTTGGATATATTAGGTTTTGTTTTATTTTTATTGTTATAAGTTGGAGTTTAATACTTTTAATCAAGATATATACATATAATTATGGTTTTTCAAGTTTTTTAAATATGCATATTATTAATATTTAAATATTTATTTGTCTAACACTATTTTATAACCATATTTATATTTTTGTATCATAGTTTAAACAAAAGATATTTTATTTGGTATTTCTTTAAACAATACATATATATAAAATTTTACCCCTTTTTAAATTCTATATATAAGATATTTTGTCTTACGATATTTATTTGGTTAAAATATTTAATTTTGAAAAGTCATGAGAGCCCATGTTAAATCTTTTAACCATATAAATATTTTTACTAAACTAACAACTCAATTTTCTCTCTCCAATCACCATATATGTCTCACCTGATAACTTTATTCTTTTAAAACAAATATTATTCTCTCTCTCCAAACAAATATCTTTTCCAACGGATTTCTTTCTCCCCATATTCTATTCTATCTATATATATTTTTCTATATCACTAACTATATTTCACCAAACCCCCGCTCTCTTTCTATATATATTCCCTAACAAAATCTCTCTCTCTCCAATCAAATCTAATCTCTCTAAGCAGATTCTCTTTCTCAAATCTACTCTCTCTTTAATTATTTTTCTACAAACCTATATACATACATACATATATATAATTGAAGATATTTTGTTATGATAGTTTAACTGAAAATATATTTTAGGTGTTTGACATCATAAAATCCTATATATATATAACTAATTATATTTATTTTCATTAATCCATAACCATATACATATCTACATAAATTTTCACTATATACTAATACACACACACACACATATACTTTTCTATTATTCTAACTATATACAAACTAATATGTATATATACAACTTTTCTAATATCTTATAGAAGTATATAACAATCCACCATATCTCTCTTTTATAAAATTAAATCCAAATCTTATCTCATCAGAATATTTCTCCCTTCAATTATAATAATCTCTCCAATTTTTAACATCTCTCTTCCCTATAAATAACAACCTAATTATTATCATCTCTCCCTTTCTCATATAAATGAACCTTCTCTTTTTCCCATCACAATATTTTCTTCTTCTTCAAAATTAGCCAAGCAATCAAACCTTGGAGTTGTTCTTCGTGTCGTCGTGTTTATCTGTCTCCGAGGCAAGAACTCTTACTCTTTTATATTTTTTAGTCGATGCAACATCGACAATTCTCTAAATAAATTATTGAGTTACAACATTTAAATAAAATTGTAATATTTTGCCGCTTTATTAATATATCTTATAATACTTGTACATATGATGAAAATCCTAGGATCTAGAATATCTATTAATCTTTTCATCAAGTGAACAACTGTAAAAGTGCAAGCGTAATAAAATAACTATTAACATGTAAATGTGGTTTAATATATAAAAAGTTTTATAAGTAATTATATGTTTCTGTTGCAACAATATTGGTATACGCTAGCATGAAAAATGTCAACACTTATATCCTAATCTAAAACATAAAAATATACCATTATTATTGTTAATCAATAAACGCTTTGGGCTTAATATTATATATATATATATATAAATTAAACTTTCTACATTATCACTCCTTATAATATCGCTGCACTCTATGTGCCCTAGTCATATAAATTATTTTGATACTATAATTTATATTAATATTTTCTATTATCACATGATTATAAACCTTATTATTAGCACTTACATGATGACTAGTCAATCTGTCATTATTTTATCTTACTTACTATTATCTCGTAATTATACTATTACCACTATCCGCTTTATACATCTGTAATTTGTCATTCCTATTTAATTATATTAACCCTTTAAAACCATATTTCAGTTTATTATTCTTTTCAATAAATAAACTCGGATATTAAATACAAATACTTGCATATTTATGTTAAGTCTTGTTTACATTTTTGACCTTATCATATCCTATCGTCTATATTTAACATTTTACTTGAGACTATCATTGCTGGCATGCTTGAGAAACCTTAACATGTTATTTTTGTTTATGGACACTATCATTTTATAACTATTGTACTTGACATGCCATGACTACTCATTGTTCCAGACTACTCATATTAAAACGAGTTCTCTAATTTGAATGCTGAATTATATGACATGACACACCACTAATTACCAGTTTTATTTCCATACAATTACCATACCACAAGTTCCTGTCTTTTCAGCATTCTTAATTAGTGATTTAGTCTTTACCATAGTAGCTATAAATACGTGGGTGTTGAGGTAGTTTGAGTGTGCGCTCGTACAACAGGATCTCAGGAGTCCCATGATGGCAGCTCGTACCGGGCTATATCGGTCTCATGTTTACAGCTCGTACCGGGCTATATCGGTCTCATGTTTACAGCTCGTACCGGGCTATATCGGTCTCATGTTTACAGCTCGTACCGGGCTATATCGTTCGCTTGTTCATTCCACAGTTCGGCCCGTGTTTCCTAGCCCCTGGGGCACCACTCTTGGGTTAGGAATACTCCTGCAGAGCTTGACGCACACACTCAAGCTTACAATAGGATAGTTTACCTTTTAGTGACCAGTTAGGTTATTACTTGACCTCTTACATGTTTGTTTCATAGTATCCATGCATTTATTTATATATCTGTTTTGCTTGCGCACACGGGTTTCACTACATTCATATATTCATGTTATCATACCACACATACACTTTATACGTTGAGTACTTGCTGGGATGTTCTGACATCCCTGAGATTTTTCATCTTAGGTTTAGAGACAAATTTTCAGGCTGAGCAGGACCACAGCGATTACCAGGAATTTTCCGAAGATCAGTAACCCGTGTGTTTATTTTCCTTTCAGTTAGTTTTTAGCATGTGCGCCCTTTTGGGACATTAGGACTTATGTATCTCTTTTGGATCTTGTTTTTATTTTGAATCTATTATATCAGATCTTTATTTGCATCAATTAGCTAGTGGACCCCTATTTTTGTATTCTTTGTGGTTTCGTTGTAGCATGATTATCAGTATTATTTCTTTTGGTATTGGATTTTATTTTTGACAGGTTAATCTAGACAGCCTTATGTGACTATGGAAGGATCTTTCTTTACCGTAGGTAGCACGGCTGGCCTTCGTCGCTCTGCGTATTCCGTATTTCGGGAAGCCGGGCGTGACAAGGTTTTGTTGGTATCAGAGCCCGGGCTGACATCAAAGTTAGTCTTGGTTCTGCCGACTTTTTAGGTTAGAATCACATGTATAGGTTCTCCCCAGTGTGTCATGCTGTATATTCCTTTGACTCTGATAGTAGGATTCACGCGACTGAGATAGAATTACATTATAGTACCCATGTACCGCGGCATGGTTACAATACAATATTCTGTTTGAGTAACTTAGAGTTCTACCTGATTTGTTTCCACTGATTTGATTTCCTTTCACATGCTGATTTTTCGAGCCCAAACCGCGACTTTTAATACCCTCATTTGCTTCCTTGATCCTTAATTTTTCATACCCATCTATTTTCATTGATCCTTGTAATTAGTTCGCGATCTTGTATTTTCATTCTTCAAATTTCGAGGACGAAATTTTTGTAAGGTGGGTAGGATGTAACATCCTAGTTTGATCATACGTTTCTTTTTCTTTTGGATATATTGGGTTTTGTTTTATTTTTATTATTATAACTTGGAGTTTAATACTTTTAATCAAGATATATACATATAATTATGGTTTTTCAAGTTTGTTAAATATGCATATTATTAGTATTTAAATATTTATTTGTCTAACACTATTTTATAATCATATTTATATTTTAGTATCATAGTTTAAACAAAAGATATTTTATTTGGTATTTCTTTAAACAATACATATATATAAAATTTTACCCCTTTTTAAATTCTATTTATAAGATATTTTGTCTTACGATATTTATTTGGTTAAAATATATAATTTTGAAAAGTCATGAGAGCCCCAGTTAAATCTTTTAACCATATAAATATTTTTACTAAACTAACAACTCAATTTTCTCTCTCCAATCACCATATATGTCTCACCTGATAACTTTATTCTTTTAAAACAAATATTATTCTCTCTCCCCAAACAAATATCTTTTCCAACGGATTTCTTTCTCCCCATATTCTATTCTATCTATCTATATTTTTCTATATCACTAACTATATTTCACCAAACCCCCGCTCTCTTTCTATATATATTCCCTAACAAAATCTCTCTCTCTCCAATCAAATCTAATCTCTCTCAGCATATTCTCTTTCTCAAATATACTCTTTTTAATTATTTTTCTACAAACCTATTTACATACATACATATATATAATTGAAGATATTTTGTTATGATAGTTTAACTGAAAATATATTTTAGTTGTTTGATATCATAAAATCCTATATATATAACTAATTATATTTATTTTCATTAACCCACAACCATATACATATCTACATATATTTTCACTATATACTAAAATGTATATATACATATACTTTTCTATTATTCTAACTATATACAAACTAATATGTATATATACAACTTTTCTAATATCTTATAGAAGTATATAACAATCCATCATATCTCTCTTTTATAAAATTAAATCCAAATTTCATCTCATCAGAATATTTCTGTCTCCAATTATAATAATCTCTCCAATTTTTAACAACATATTTCTCTCTCCAATTATAATAATCTCTCCAATTTTTAACAACATCTCTCTTCCCTATAAATAACAACCTAATTATTATCATATCTCCCCTTCTCATATAAATGAACCTTCTCTTTTTCCCTTTAAAATATTTTCTTCTTCTTCAAAATTAACCGAGCAATCAAACCTTGGAGTTGTTCTTCGTATCGTCGTATTTATCTGTCTCCGAGGCAAGTACTCTTACTCTTTTATTTTTTTTAATCGATGCAACATCGGCGGTTCTCTAAATAAATTATTAAGTTACAACATTTAAATAAAATTGTAATATTTTGCCGCTTTATTAATATATCTTACAATACTTGTACATATGATGAAAACCCTAGGATTTAGAATAACTATTAATTCTTTCATCAAGTGAACAACTGTAAAAGTGCAAGCGTAATAAAATAATTATTAACATGTAAATGTGGTTTACTATATAAAAAGATTTATAGGTAATTATATGTTTCTGTTGCAACAATATTGGTATACGCTAGCATGCAAAATTTCAAAACTTATATCCTAATCAAAAACATAAAAATATAACATTATTACGGTTAATCAATAAACGCTTTGGGCTTAATATTATATATATAAATCAAACTTTCTACACTATCACTCCTTATAATATCGCTGCACTCTATGTGCCTTAGTCATATAAATTATTTTGATACTATAATTTGTATTAATATTTTCTATTATCACATGATTATAAAACTTATTATTAGCACTTATATTATGACTAGTCAATCTGTCATTATTTTATCTTACTTACTATTATCTCGTAATTATACTATTATCACTATCTGCTTTATGCGTCTGTAATTTGTCATTCCTATTTAACTATATTAACCTTTTAAAACCATATTTCAGTTTATTGTTCTTTTCAATAAATAAACCCGGATATTAAATACAGATGCTTGCATATTTATGTTAAGTCTTGTTTACATTTTTGACCTTATCATATCCTATCATCTATATTTAACATTTTACTTGAGACTATCATTGTCGGCATGCTTGAGAAACCTTAACATGCTATTCTTATTTATGGATACTATCATTTTATAACTATTGTACTTGACATGCCATGACTACTCATTGTTCCAGACTAATATTAAAATGAGTTCTCTAATTTGAATGCTGAATTACATGACATGACACACCACTAATTACCAGTTTTATTTCCATACAATTACCATACCACAAGTTCCTGTCTTTTCAGCATTCTTAATTAGTGATTTAGTCTTTACCATAATAGCTATAAATACGCGGGTGTTGGGGTAGTTTGAGTGTGCGCTCGTACAACAGGATCTCAGGAGTCCCATGCCGGCAGCTCGTACCGAGCTATATCGGTCTCATGTTTACAGCTCATACCGGGCTATATCGGTCTCATGTTTACAGCTCGTACCGGGCTATATCGGTCGCTTGTTCATTCCACAGTTCGGCCCGTGTTTCCTAGCCCCTGGGGCACCACTCTTGGGTTAGGAATACTCCTGCAAAGGTTGGCGCACACACTCAAGCTTATGATAGGATAGTTTACCTTTTAGTGACCAGTTAGGTTATTACTTGACCTCTTACATGTTTGTTTCATAGTATCCATGCATTTATTTATATATCTGTTTTTCTTGCGCACACGGGCTTCACTACATTCATATATTCATGTTATCATACCACACATACACTTTATACGTTGAGTACTTGCTGGGATGTTCTGACATCCCTGAGATTTGTCATCTCAGGTTTAGAGACAAATTTTCAGGCTGAGTAGGACCGCAGCGATTACCAGGACTTTGCAGAAGATCAGTAACCCGTAGGTTTATTTTCCTTTCAGTTAGTTTTTAGCATGTGCGCCCTTATGGGACATTAGGACTTATGTATCTCTTTTGGATCTTGTTTTTTTTTTTGAATCTATTGTATCAGATCTTTATTTGCATCAATTATCTAGTGGACCCCTATTTTTGTATTCTTTGTGTTTTCGTTGCAGCATGATTATCAGTATTATTTCTTTTGGTATTGGATTTTATTTTTGACAGGTTAATCTAGACAGCCTTATATGACTATGGAAGGATCATTCATTACCGTAGGTAGCACGGCTGGCCTTCGTTGCTCTCCGTATTCTGTATTTCGGGAAGCGGGGCGTGACAACACGTGGCGTGGCACTTTGTTCCAAGAGCAAGAACTGGGTCTCGAGAGTGGGCCCCTGGAGCAAGGAAACATGGGCCCCAGGAGCAAGGAAACACGTGGCATGGCACTTTGTTCCGTGTGGCACTTTGTCCCGCTTCCCAGTAAATGGAAACGGTGACGCGGTAAGCCCGCAACGTATTTATTATGAGAATACGTTAATCGTAATTAAGCAATATAACAATGTGCAAGAATGACAAGAGTAATAAAATGAAACAGCAACTTTATACATTCAATCTTATACACAACTGTCTGAAAATAAAAGATACAAGAATAATGCAAATGCTTAAACAATGGCATACTGAAAGTAAATACAAGCAGGAGCTAATAGTTAGACTGAGAAGCAAATTAGTCTAAGTCCTCTGGTCTCGGTTCTATCTCCTCAGAGTCCGGTCCTCCTGATGAACATTCCAAAAGAAAAAAGAAAAAATGTCGTCAGCAAACTAGCGCTCGGTAAGTCCCCAAAAGAAGTAAAAGAAGATGACTGAATGGTATATACATTGAATAGAAACCAAGTAATGCGAACAGGTAAAATTGTATAAGCGAGTATCTAAGAATGATCATTTACAGGTATAAGATTTGCTATTTTAACGTGATTGTTTGTAGTTTGATACAGAAGATATTCATGTATACGAGAGTAGTCCATCTTACCCCATGGACTATGGTAACATGTAGTACAAGGTCCCATCATAACCCACGGGACAACGGCACGTAAATTCATGTATATGTCTTTTAAAGTGACCTCTCGTGTCACGATATACGTTCCATACCAATCTACCTCTTTATCCCCTCGTATTGCATTGTATAGTTTGAAGATTACAAGTTTTGGCTGAATCCATGGATATAAAAATGTATAGGTTCATGTTCAAGATGTAATCATGTATTCAGGTATTCATGTCAAGTTATATCTATGGTTTGGTCAAGTCGAGCCAAGTGTTCAAGTTCAAGTTTGATATTTGAATTCGAGTGTTCAGGTTCATGATCAAGTATTCAAGTTTGTGTTTGTTTTTGGATTCTGGTCCGAGTTTGGATTCAGTTTGGAGTTAGAATCTTATGAAAGGATTTAGTGCTTGAATTTCTTAAGTTCAGAAGTAATCGGGCAAATGCTGCACATGGACGGCAGGATTTGTGTCTTTTTCCAAGACAATTGACATTGATAACTCCGTTAAATTTGTCTAACCTGAATAGGAAAGAACTCAATTTCTCCGGCTCTCTGGGACTCAAGAGAAATGATACCGCTTAAACCTATATTAATCTAGAGTTCTTAAATATTTATTTTTATTGTTTACTTTACATTTATATTATTTGCATTTCTCGAGGGGGTTTTGTGAAAAATATTTTAATATCGTTTAAAAATAAAGCTTGAGGGTGATTTATAATATTTAGAGTTTTTATGAACATGTATTTTAATTTCAATGGTATTTTAGTGATAAAACCTAGCTTTTAAAAGTTTATAGTATTTTTATGAAAGCTACTACTTTTGGAAACTTGTTGGTATTTTATTAAAATTCTAATATTTCATTTAAAAAAATATTGTTTCATAATTTGTTTTTATTTAAAATACGGATTTATAGTTTTATATACTTTTCCAAAGTTTAGTTTTGTTTAGAAAATTTGTATTTCTTAAAACGTATTTTTATTTATTTCGAGACCGAATATTCCGTGAGGGGTTCTGCATCTCGCTCTACTATCCTAAAGATGTGCGATAATCCGCACCATCGATTAGCGGGTCCCCTAACGAAGGTTGTAGAGGCGTAATTACCAAGAATTCAAAAATATCAATTAAAAGAAACCTTGTTTTGTAAAAATATGGTATTTTAATGTAAAACATATTCTTTGAATTAACCATATATTTAGGACATCGTGCTATGAAACCATAGTGTGCGTGTGGGGTAGGTCGTTACCTCGTGAAATTTTCCTAAAGGTATATATAATAATTATCGAAATAACGGTTATACTAAAGTTCATGGTATTTTTCTGAAAACTTCGTTTTATGATTATTTCTCATGAAAAATTTTATTACACTAAAAGCTAAATGATATAAATAAGGTTAAAAGTAGTTTTATAGTGTTGTTGTAATTTATTTTTGCTTATCAAGTGGATGAAAAGGGTGAAAAGAAAGTATTATCATATCTAGCTCCACTTTGTCGATGTGTTTTAAGAATGCGATTATTGTTGAAAAGAAGGAGAGGGGAAAGGGACTTACAATTTTATAACGTCGAGAAAAGAGTAAGGAAGATAGAGGGGGCTCCGTGGCGTCGCGGTAGATTCAGGAACGACTCTGATGTTCAATGAAAGAGACTTGATTGCTAACTCATTTTTAACTAGTCTTACTCCACTTGTACTTAGGGATTTTTTAGAGAATTTTGATAGAAATTTCAGAATGGAAGAAAACTAGAGGATGAGGTGGTATTTATAGTGAAAAAGTTAGGGTATGGGAATTAAAATTTGAATAAAAAGAATTAAAATGAGATTAATGAGGGATTTAAAGAAGTCTCTATTTGATTGCAGGAAAATCAAACAGTGCAGGGGAGTAGAGGGGAGCTGAAAGACTGTGTGTGCAAAGCACAGAGGCGATTGGAGCTATATCAACCGTCGGCGGCGGGCAAATGGGGAGTTTGGGCGGTCGGATCTTGATCATTTGCCTTGAGATTCGTGCCAGATGTTTTAATCAATGTTAACTTCTTATTTATCTCGTTTGATTTTTCTGAAACTTTTTGATTCTCCGTGTATTGCACGTGCAACTCTTGGGCTTCCGAAAAATTAAAAATAAAAAATATAAAAAATAAATGGAACTGAATGGAATCGAACAAACAGGCTATGTCACAGCAGTAGAGAGGCTTTACCAATGAGTTACAAGTTACTTCTTGCTTTTATTGAACAAAAATAACTTATAACTTCTAATTAGGCTGAAATACCCTTTCTATACATTAAACTAGTAAATGTTGTACAGGGATTTCAGAGTCATTACACTCTCTAGCTCGTGATTCTCTAAAAAACCCGCACTTTCCTCTCTAATCCAGGTCTTTCTAGGAAGATCTCTTTTTCCACTCCGAATCCACACAATTCAAGCAATGAGAGGCACCCTCTCTCGTGGATTGAGAAGCACCCCTTCTTGTGGGTTGAGAGACACCCTCTCTCGTGGATTGAAGAATATCGAACTTTCTTTGGGGATTTACAATTGTTTTATAAATGAAAATTTTACTCACTCTCAATCCTATGATCTCAATAGATTATAACCGGTGTGGTGTAAGAATTGATTTGAGAGATTATATCAGGTTTTGGCTCTGAGGAAATGGAAAAGATTTGGCAAGTGGACACTCAAGAAGAACAAGAAGATTTCTTAATAGACTTGCAATGAATTGTCTTCTTCATTGAGAAAAATGTTTAATCTCATAGGGTATTTATAGGAATCAAATGGGAAGTTATTCTAACTCCCAATAACTGTCATAAAACAGTTAATGACCGTTGGAGACGGTTAGAATTGAAAACGGCATAAAAATCTATTCGATTCAAAATTCAAATCAAGTTTAACTTCCAGAAACTACCCGTGCAAACGTCTGTACAGACGTCTGACCCAGAGAGAAATTCCTTATAGAAACGTCAGTGGAGCTGTCTCTGAGAAATGTACAAAAAAGTGAATTTATGGAGATTGTACTAAAGTCGTCTGTGCAGATGTCTGCTGTTCAAAACTTAATGGTACAGACATCTTCCACATACGTCTATTTTTTGACATGATTGAAATATCGGTTTTGAATATAGGCAGATTTGAATTCTAACGGATAGGATAAACGTTTCTAAAAGAGAGGGAGACGTATGGATATAGAGAACATGTTGGAATGAGATTTCTAATCTTATGAGATAAAAACTAGATACATGTACAACACTTATATCTTCTATCTTCATCTTGCTTCTTCTTTGATCTTCATATTCTTGAATCGTTACGTTGAGACTTCATTGAATCTTGATAAGGCTTGCATCACATTATCGCTTGCTTCAAGTTGTCATGCAATATCATCATTTTAAGTGCGTATTGTATTGTAGGCAATCTTGCTTGATGTTTGACATATCGTGCATGCTATACTCAAGACAAAAACTTGGAAACGCCATTAGTAACTTATGAATTTGTTTAATTAAAGTTTTGAATTAAATGATCAAAACTATCACACCCCGCTTCCCAGAGTACGGTAAGGAGACGTGACGGGTCATGCGACGTATTTACTCAGAAGTAAACACACGCTAAGCGTATATAAGCAATATAATGTCAATGTACACAAGAAAGACATGAGATGTAGATGAACAGTAACTTTTTATTTATTAAACATTCTTTATAATACAATACTGGAAAGTAAATACAAGACTGGAAAGCAATGCCTAAACAATGGCATGAAACTGAAAATAAAAATATATACAAGTGTCTGGAGCTCTGGGTCGTCGACGAACTGCTCCAAGTCTTCTGAGCTGGGCTCGATCTCCAGAGAGTCTGGTCCTCCTGACAACATTCCAAAGAAAGAATAGAAAAGGAATGTCGTCAGCGAACAATTGCTCGGTAAGTCCCAAAGAGATGGAAATAGACTGAATAGGTAATGAGAATATGACTGGTATAATGTTGATAGTTATGTTAACACAGTTGTTTGTAGCTTGGTACAGAATATGCCAGTGTATACGAGAAGAGTCCAGCTTATCCCGTGGACTATGGTATAAGGAGTACAAGGCTCCGTCAAAACCCACAGGACAATGGCAACGGATATTCGGGTTAGGTGTATTAAAGTGACCGTCTCATGCCACTTTAACCGTACCAATCTACCCCTTTAAACCCCGTAATGTATTATTGTATTGTTTTGTAGTGATTTGTAAATATAAGACTTGATGAAACCATGATATCAATTGTTCATGTAAACGGATAAGGATATAAACGGATAGTCATGTAGACAAGTCAAATGTATATCCATGGTTTGGTCAAATCAAGTCATGTTGATATAGATTGTATTATGGTATAAAAGGATTCATGTTGTATTGGAGTTATATTGAATTGTATACATGGATGGATTGATTTTAGATTAGACTGAGACTCCGACTGAGTCAGACACTTAAACAGAATTGAAGTCCTGAATTAGTTTTGGAGTTATCGGTAACTGCTGCACATGGACGGCAGGATTTATGATTTTTTCCAAGCCAATTACCATTGATAACCCCGTTTTAGTTGTCTACCTTAAATAGGCAAGCACCCACATTCTCCGGCTCCCTGAGGCTCAAGAGAATTAGTCCCGCTTAAACCTATATTTACTAGGGTCCTTACTGTAAATTAATAAACTTGAGGGGGTTTTATGAAAAATAGTTTTGATATATTTTCAAAATAAACCTCAAGTATTTAATTATCGTCTTTAGGGTTTTCATAGATGTAATTTTAAAAGTGATGAGATATTCTAGTGGATATAAACCTAAATTGAATAGTATATGGTATTTTCATGTAATTTGGCTTGTATTGATTTGTGATGGTATTTTCATTAACTTTTGTAATTCTTTTCTTTTGATTAAGAAAACATGGAATTATTAAATATATTTAAAATAGATATTTTGATTATATATATATATATATATATATATATATATATTAAAAATAGAATTTATTTATTAAATAGAAATCACGTTTTCTTAAAAATTGTAATAAAAATTCCTTCGAGATCGTATGCTTCGTGAGGAGGTTTGCATCTCGTCCTACTGGTCCGATGGATGTGCAATAACCCGCACAAACCAAATCGGATTCCCCAAAATGGGTTGTAAGAACAAAATTGTATGGAATTTAATTAAAACAATCTTAAAGAATACGGTTTTTAATAGTTTAGGGTATTTTATCGTAAAATTGTATTAGTCCCAAAAATATTGTAAAGAGACAATAGTGCTATGTCATGATGAGTGTTGTGATGAGGTAGGTCATTACCTCGTGAGTTTTCTAAAGGTAATATGAGCTATAAGATGAAGTAATGTCGTAGGTAAATTTTGTGGTATTTAAACGAAAGGTGTAATACAAGTTGCATAGCATTTTATTTTTGAGTTGAAACTTGTTCTAAATATTTTTTTATGGTTGCTAAACAAGATATTAAGAGATGGTTGATTTGTTGTTAAGAAATTTGGGTTTTTAATGAAAATAGAATCGGAAGTCGGAATAACTCTGCTTCCGACGAGTTTTAATAAAAGATTGTTTTAGAATAGAAGAGAGGAGAGGAGGGGGAACTTACTGGACTAGGGTAAAGAGAAGAGATAGAGGAAGATTTTGAAAGCGTCGTGGAATCGCGGTGTCGCCGGATTTGTCCCGAAACGTCGCCGGAACTTGACCTTAGACTAACTCCACTTGTACAACTTTTTGGACATAGAAAATTTTGATGGTTTTAACAAGAGATTTCAGAATGAGGAGGGCTAGGGTGTAGGGTGGTATTTATAGGAGAAATTAGGGTTTTTGAGGATTGAAGAATGGAATTAAAATGAATTAACATTTTGGACTAATGCCTCATTTTAATTCTCTGTTAATGTGCAGGGAAAACAAACAGACTAGGGTTAGTGGGGGGAGTCCAAGGGGTGCTAGGGCAAAAATTTGTAGCATTTGCCACGGTTTCGACCGGCGGCGCCGGCTGTAACACCCTAGTTCATTTATACCAATTCTAGTATTTCTTTATTTATGGTATTTTCTTGATTTATTGTGTTTTGGGTGCGAATAGTGTATTTGACATTTGTATTTGCATCCGACCCGACCCGCTTGCTTGAAACCTGTCTTGGTTCATGTTTATGATTTATCCTGACTTGTTACGTGGACTTGTGCACTTTCATGTATACTGCATACTGGCATTTTATCTGACATTTGCATTTTTCAGTATAACATTTTAAGTCACATAAAATATTTTAAAAATATATTGCATGGCCTGCATGATACCCCTGACCCAATGGTAGCATCCGCACATCTTGTTCTTGTCCTGTTCAGTGAAACGGACTTGTTTGGATGGCTACGTGCACGTACGTGCATCCGTTATTGGGGGTATGCATTTTCGTTATCCGGACATTCATTTTTAATTTTGGTCGTCGCATATATTTTTCTTATTTTAAAACTGAATTTTTAGACCCGACCCGGACGTATTTTTGGACTAAATTTGTATTGACCAGAAAATCCAATTTTATTTCATTTAATATCTTTATTAAATAATTAACACAGTAAAAATTCATATAACTAACCGATCTTTTTAAAATTTAAATTCTTTTTCTAATAACAACTCTCTCTCTCTCTCCGACCCCACCACCCAGCTCTCTCTCTCTTTTCTATTTCTCTTTCTCTTTCTCTTTCTCTTTTTCTCTCTCCCCTCGCAGAGTCTCTCTCTCTCCTTTCTCTCTCCTCTCGCATTCACTGTTCACTCCTCGAGTGTGGTCACCTCCCTCTTCTTACCGTCACCTCCCTTCTCTTCTTTCTCTCTTCTCTTCTTCTATAAAAACCCCGAGCCCTACGAGAACCCTCCTCAAAAACCCATAGCTCTCGAAACCCTAACCCTAGGCCAGCCTCCTCAACCTCGAAACCCAACCTCGTCGCCACCTCCATCTCATCATCTCCCCCTCCTCCTCGTTACCTTGTTCTTCTCCTTCCTCCTTCTCGAGCACCATCACCCTGCACCCTCAACCCAACAGAACCCATCACCGCCACCCTCACCTCGTTGTCGTCGTCCCTCGACCTCGCCGTCACCACCACCATCTCCTCCTCTCTTTCTCATCTTCCCTTCTCCCTCCTACACCAGATCCCTGCTCACCCGAGCCCCAGCCTGCACTAACCCCAGCACCCAAACCCTAACCTAACCCTAGCTCCTCAACTTCCCTCCACCGCCGACGACCTCCTCTCCACGACACCATCACCTCCTTTCTGCTCTCAGAAACCACAGAACACCTAAAACCCAGTAAGCCTCACCCTTCTCTCTTCTTCTTCCTCTTCTTCTTTTCTTTTTATTTTCTTTATTTTCTTGAATCTTGTTTTAGCGATCGCCCGAGCCGTGACCGTCGCTGCCGTTCCAGACGACCCAGTGGACGTACCTTACCTGCGTGATCACCCTCTTGCTTTGCTCGGACCCGTCCCGTGTGTCGTGCGTGCGTTGCGACGTTTTACCGACGTCGGACGTGCCGTGCATATCCCTATCGTGATCCATCGAGGCAAGTTTATCTTGCTACATACTATGATACTCTATTTACATCCATTTGAATAAATATAATACATGTATTTTAAATTATGCATCCCATGTTATAGTTTTATAATTTTACGACGTCCGTTTGTATCCATATCATTATTTACATATCTAGAAACATGTTAATTCATCTCGCTACATGCTAGGTATAGTATTGTGCATCCCATTTAGTGTTGGAACTGTAAATATAACCCTAATCGATAATTGTGCATCCATACCATTAATCTTATATCTATTCGCATACCAGGTCACATTGTTACATATTATTGTTATAGTGACACCCCATGCTAGATAATGTGCATCCTACATAGTAATGGAGCTATAGTTGCAATCTCTAATAGTTAGTTATGCATCCATGTTTATTTGTGTATCCATACCATTAATTCTGCATACCTAGTTACACCTCATATTACATTAACTCTTATTATTAATACATTAGTACCCCACACTTGATAATGTGCATCCTACATAGTCATGATGTAACCCCTGATAAAAATTTATGCATCCATGCTTTTATTTGTGCACCCGTACTTGCTACAGTTTTATTATGAGCATCCGCTTGACACATGTGCACTAACTGTCATGACCTGATATACTACTGCTTGACTTGATACCTGATCTTGTTACTAATGCCGACAATCTTGACCTGTTGTCCCTACGGACATATCCTGTTGTCTATTTAGACAAACCCGTACCTACTTGATCCTGTGTTGGCATTAGCTCCAGATTTATCAATACCTGACTTGAACACATAACCTTGGAGGTATAGGGAAATCAAAGGTGTAACCGAGTGTAACTTAAAAGGGTATTACTTGATCCGTGGTCCCGGGGGGTAACGGGACAGAGCCATTCGTGACTCTTACATATTCTTGATTCGTGGTCCCGGGGGGTAACGGTACAGAACCACTCTTGGTTCACATATTCCTGATCCGTGGTCCCGGGGTGTAACGGGACATATCCTTTGAGTTA
This sequence comes from Agapanthus africanus, assembly GCA_030015575.1. Lineage (NCBI taxonomy): Eukaryota > Viridiplantae > Streptophyta > Magnoliopsida > Asparagales > Amaryllidaceae > Agapanthus > Agapanthus africanus. Next base: position 309,349,160 of record CM057339.1, read on the forward strand.
CATAGAGGTTTACATTAATTGATTTCAAACAAACTTTAGAATAGATAACCCAGTAGCACAATTTAGATTGATCACTGCAGGTCACATATATTGATACACTTCACTGTTCTAAATCCGTGTTTTACTTATTACACTCATGTTACTGTTTATGAATCATGCCTGCATATCTCGTGTATCCTGTTCATTTATTATTGTTTGATATCATGACGCACTGACGTCTGGGTTTTGCATGGACCAGATCCTCTATCTCTGTCGCAGGCAGTTCAGTAGTATTTTGACAACAAGCCGAGCAGTGAAGATCATGTTAGTAGCTAGTTAGTTTAGTTTTCTTTCGTATTTTTCATTCCTGATGCGAGCCCATATTATGGGACATACTTTCCAGATTTTTATTGTTACTTGAATTTATTGCTTCCGCATATTATTTCTTAACTCGTTATTTCTGGCTCATGGACATGTACTAGATAGTATCTTTTATTTTCTTGTTCTTGATATCTATACACAGCCGTAATGTGACTATGGGGGGATGTTTCCTATCCACAGGTAGCTTGGTTAGCTCTGTCATATGCCTATCTTAGCGTACTCTGAGAAGCGGGGCATGACAGGGTTTGTTTGGTATCAGAGCCCATAGGATATAGGTTAATCGGGTTTGATTCTTTTGTAGTTAGGTATTGGACCCAATACACGAATCAGAATACTCATAACTAGGAGCATGTCATGCCTTATTGCTATCTTGCCATCCTTGAATCCATAACTATCTTGCTTCTTGTATCCTGTTTATTGAATCTTGTTCATCTTGCTAATCCTCTTCGGTGTTTTGGCTTCAGAATCATAGCGGACAGAAATCTGCGAGCGTACCAGAGGCGTGTTGATGACGCCGCTTTGCTTGGAATAATTCGTGGGATGCTGGAGAACCGGAAATGGCAGACTGAGCTGAACCAGCGGCAGGCCGAAGCTTTTCAGGAAGGTTTGCGGACCGTCCAGCAGTCCGTAAACAATGTTGTGGCTAAACCAGTAGAACGTGTGGATACCGTGGCGGATTTCAGGAGACTTGGTCCGTCCGTCTTCACTGGTCTGGACGAGCCGTTGCCAGCAGAGCAGTGGCTGGTTGATACGGAGAATTTGCTCGTTGCGGCATAGATTCCAGAGGACAAGAGAGTGGATGTTGTACACATCCAATTGGTTGACTACGCCCGTGAATGGTGGCTTGTGGAAGAGACCCGCTTGCCCAAGCCGATCAGTTGGGTAGATTTTTCGAAGAGTTTCTTGGAGAAATTTTTCCCGCAGACTGCACGGGAGGAAATAGAAGAAAAGTTTATCAGTTTGAAGCAGAATGGCGTACCCGTGGATGTATATGCGGCTGAGTGGACACGGCTCAGTAGATTCGCTGGACCTTTGGTTTCCAACGATGCTGATAGGGCAAGGAGGTTCATGCACAGTTTGGACGTGGAAATCCAGAGGCACATCATATCTCTGGGATTGACCACTTTCTCTCAAGTTATTAAAGCAGCTCAAGAGCAGCAGAGATTATCAGTGAAGACCGGGGGTACGCAGCAGCAGGCAGTTGCAGTACGGAAGCGCGTTTGCGCCGAACCGAGCGCCTATACTATTCCGGTGAACGACGTAGCGTAGTACCGATGAAGAAGCCCATCGTACCCGAGCAGAGAGGAAGAATGATGTGTGACTTTTGCCATCTACCCGGACATCAGCAGAAGGATTGTCGGAGGAAGCTTGGACTTTGTTTGATTTGCGGATCAGCTGATCATACTATCAGTGTTTGCCCGTCGAAGCTTCGTTTGAAGGATGATGTTCAGAGGCCACTGCAGAAGCAGTTTCAGGGGCAGAAGCAGTTGACTCAGGGACCCAATCAAGCTCGAGCCTTTAACCTGACGGCTGAAGAGGCTAAGGCTTCAGAGGAAGTTGTTTCAGGTATCCTACTTGTTCATGATTTTCCCGCATTAGCATTATTTGATTCTGGTGCATCCCATTATTTTATGTCGTCCAAGTTTATTGTTGCACACTCGATTTCTTGCACGACCCTGTCTACTTGTTGGGACATACACACTGGGAATGGGAAGATCATAGCTAGTAGAGAATATAAGGATTGTTCAGTTGTTATTTATAGATGGGAGTTATTTGCATATTTCTTAGTGATTGATACCGGCAGTTATGAAGTTGTCTTGGGAATGGATTTTCTCGGCACTTTCCACGCTCACATTGATTGTAGGGCAAAGAAAGTGATTTTCCAGATTCCCGGACATACGGAGTTTGTTTTTGCTGGAGGAAGCAGTTCTGTCGGGCCAGTCGAGTTTAGGGCTAGGCCGACAAACAATGTTCTTTCGTCAATGGAAGTTGATAAGGAGGAAGCGCCAGCTGTAGTTCGAGAGTTCATGGACGTGTTCGAGGACATCTCGGGTTTACCGCCAAAACGAGATATGGAGTTCGCAATCGATCTTGTTCCTGGTGCAGTGCCAATCTCAAAGGCGTACTATCTAATAGCACCAGTAGAGTTGGAAGAAGTCAAGAAGCAGGTTACCGAATTACTTGAGAAGGGTTGGATTCGTAGCAGTAATTCACCTTGGGGAGCTCCAGTTCTTCTAGTCAAGAAGAAAGATGGCACAAGGAGGATGTGCATCGATTATCGAGAATTAAACCGGGTGACTATTAAGAACAAGTACCCGATCCCTCGCATTGGCAAATTCTTCGAGCAGCTTAGTGGCGCGAGGGTATTCTTGAAGCTGGATTTGCGATCCGGATATCATCAGGTCCGAGTTAAATCAGAAGATATTTGCAAAACCGCGTTCCAAACTCGGTATGGGCATTACGAGTATTTAGTGATGCCATTCGGAGTCACGAATGCACCGGCGATATTTATGGACTTGGTGAACTGAATCTTTTCATCGTTCTTGGACCAGTTTATAGTGGTGTTCATCGATGATATTCTGGTCTACTCGAGGAGCATTGAAGAGCATGCGGAACACTTGAAGATCGCACTGCAAACATTGGGGCAAGAAAGATTGTATGCAAAGATGAGCAAGTGGGAGTTTTGGCTTGAAGAAGTGAAGTTTTTGGGGCATGTTGTGTCCGGAGATGGAATCACCGTTGATCCCGAGAAGATTGCAGCAGTTCGAGATTGGCCGATTCCAAAGAACGTAGCAGAGATCAGAAGCTTTCTTGGACTTGCCGGGTATTACAGAAGGTTCGTGGAGAATTTTGCCCATTTGGCTGAGCCTTTGACCAAGCTTACGCACAAGGAAGTACCGTTTGAATGGACGGATAAGTGTGCATCAGCTTTTGAGGCGTTGAAGCAAAGGTTGATAACCGGTCCTATTTTGACCATACCAGACAGTTCTGGAGGATTGGTGATTCACAGCGACGCATCTGGGAAAGGTTTGGGATGTGTTTTGATGCAGCATGGGAAGTTTATAGCTTACGCATCGAGACAGTTGAAGACCCATGAGAAGAATTACCAAACTCATGATTTGGAGCTTGCAGCAGTGATTTTCACTTTGAAGATTTGGAGACACTACTTATTGGGCAAAAGGGTCGAAGTATACACCGATCACAAAAGCCTAAAATATGTGTTCACGTAGAAAGAGCTTAACATGAGGCAGCGTAGATGGTTGGAGCTGATGTGTAACACCCTAGTTCATTTATACCAATTCCAGTTCATGTATTTCTTTATTTATGGTATTTTCCTGATTTACTCTGTTTTGGGTGCGAATAGTGTTTTTGATTTTGTATTTGCATTCTACCCGACCCGCTTGCTTGAAACCAGTTTTGATTCATGTTTGTAATTTATCCTGGCTTGTTATGAGGATCCGTGCACTTGTTGTTTATTTTACATACTGCATATCGGCATTATATCTAGCATCTGCATATTTTTATATAACATTTAAAGTCACATAAAATATTTTAAAAATACATTGCATGGCCTGCATGATACCCCTGACCCTGTGGTAGCATCCGCGCATCTTGTTCTCATCCCGTTCAGTGAAACGGACTTGTTTGGATGGCTACGCGCACGTACGTACATCCGTTCTTGGGGGTATGCATTTTCGTTACCTTCAGTTTTGGTCGACATGAATATTTTTCATATTTTAAAACTGGATTTTTAGACCCGACCTGGACGCATTTTGGAGTAAGTTTGTATTTACCAGAATATCAAATTTTATTAATATTATAATCTTAAATATTTAAACTGATGAATATATTTCGTTAATATTTTTTGTTAACTATTAAACTAAAAAGATTTTCAAAAATTAAAACCTAACACTAAAAAACAACTTTCTCTCTCCTCTCGCGCTTTATATATTCTTCATTATTTTTTTACCCTTTTATTAACACATGTTCTCTCTCTCTCCCCCTACTCTTCTTCATCAAACCCTACGAGAAAAGCCCTAGCCGTCGCCGCCTCCACAATCTCGCCTCCACCCTCGATCTCCTCCTCCTCATTTCCTGACCCTGTCTTCCTTCTCCACTCCTCGACCTCTGCAAACTCCTTCTGCCATCAACTCAACCAAGCCCGCATCGCTGTCGCCTCATCTCCAGCCTCATGATATCCCATTGCCGGTGTTCATCCAACCAAGCGCGACCTCTCCACGACCATCCCAACCTCGTCACCACCAGCCCGACACCTCCTTTCATCACTCTCCTCCTTCTTCCTGAGAACCTACAACCCATCAACCTTTCTCCGACCACCTCGTCGTCGGCCTCACCCCATCACCACCACCTCTCTCCTCTCTCCTGCACCAAACTTCGACACAACCATTCCCCTACACTCGAGACTCCCCTCTGCGCAGAAACTGCAACCGCCTCGCCGTGAAACCTCGCCAGAAAAACCCATCATCGTCGTCTCCCCTACCTCGCCTCTGACCCACAGCGGCCAGAGCAAACCCCAAAACACCAGCCTCACCATTTTCTTCTTCTACTACTACTTCTTCTTCTTCTCTTTCTTGACTTCTTGATCCTGGTGATCGCCGGAGCCGTGCCGTCGCCGATGATCCGGGCGACCCAGTGGACATCCCTATCCAGCGTGGTCCGTTCCTGCATTGCTTGGTTAAGTCCCGTGTGTGCCGTGTGTGCGTTGCGACGATTTACCGACGTCGGACGTGCCGTGCGTATCCGTATTGTGATCCATCGAGGCAAGTTAATCTTGCTATATGCTATATTACTATATTCTATATCCATTTGAATAATAACACTCCATAATGATTAGTTATGCATCCACATTATCATTTCGGCATGTTTTACCATTTTCGGACATCCGTATGCGTCCGTACAATCTATTTCCTATTTAGTGCATACAAACTTATCTTGTTACATACTATATTACAATATACTGCATCCAATTGAATATTTCCATTTCATATTATTTAGTTGTGCATCCCGCATTTACCAGTTTATCATTTTACGGTTATATGACATCCGTATGCATCCATATCAGTATTTACATATTTATTCGCATGCTAAATCATCTTGCCACATGCTAGGTATAGTATTATGCATCCATATGAGTAAAATGTTACCCGTTCATCCCATTATACATCCATACTAAGGTTTTACTGTTTTCGGATACCCGTTTGCATCCATATCATTTAAAATACGTATAACTGCATCTACAGATCCCATTAATACATATTATTGTTATGTTAACACCCCATGCTTAATAAAGTGCATCCTAATTAGTATTGGAACTGTAAATGTAACCCCTGATCGATATTTGTGCATCCATGCTTTTATTGTACATCCGTACTTTCACCCTGATTCAATACTTGCTACAGTTTGATTATGAGCACCCGCTTGATACCTATGCACTACCTGATATGACCTGATACACCACTACTTGACATGACTTGATACATGTACACTACTTGGCATGACCTGATATATCACTACTTGACATGTTACCTGATCATGTTTCTAATGCCGACAATCCTGACATGTTGTCCCGATGGACATATCCTGTTGTCTGTATAGACAAACTTGTTCCTGCTTGACCCTGTGTTGGCATTAGCTTCAGATTTATCAATACCTGACTTGAACACATAACTTGGGGGTATGGGAAAATCAATGATGAAACCTGACTTGTAACTCGACAGTTCGATGCTTATACTGATCAGTTTTACAGGCTAGGCCAGCCTCGGGATGATGCTGCTGACATCATTCGTCTATACATGTTACCTGTTTACTGCCTAGCTGCACGTCTCGGATTCAGCCCGAGAGTCTTGACCGTGGTCCCGGGCATGCACGGGATACTATTGAGTTGCATCGACGATTCATTAAATTGATTTCAAAGACTTGAGAGTAATTAACCCAGTAGTTTAGTTCAAATTACTCACTATACATCACATGTGCTTATACCCTTCATTGTTCCTTATTCGTGATACTGTTATACTCTTATTACTGTTTATACTCATGCCTGTATGTCTTGTTACCTCCTGTTTGTAATATTGTTGATATTGTGACGCACTAACGTCTGGGTTTTGCATGGCCCAGATTCTCTACCTTTATCGCAGGCTGATTAGGAGTACTTCCGCCGTTAGGCAGAGCAGTGAGGATCCAGTTAGTATCCAGTTTTACTTTGCTGATGTTATTGCTCATTGGATTTATTGCTTCCGCATATTATTTCTTGACTCGTTTATTCTGGCTCATGGATATGTACTAGATAGTTTGTTTTATTTCTACTGTTCTTGATATCTCTAGACAGTCGTAATGTGACTGTGGAGAGATGTTTCCTAACCACAGGTAGCATGGTTGGCTCTGTCACATGCCGATCTTAGCGCACTCTGGGAAGCGGGGCGTGACGGGATTTTTTTGGTATCAGAGCCATAGGATCTAGGTTAATCGGGTTTTGATTCTTTTTATAGTTGGGTATTGGACCCAATACACGAATCAGAAAATCCGTGATTAGGAACATGTCCTGCCACATTGTTGTCATGATTCTTAAATCATATCTTTCTCTTGATCCTTTGCCTTGACGATATGCAAACCACTTTGCATCTCAACTTGAAATCTTTTGGTTCCCTATTGTTTCTCCCTGTCCCTTGATTCTGATACTAGGATTTGGGCGACTTGAGTAGAGTTATGTGATTGTAACTATGTACCGCCGCATGGTTACAATGCGGTACTCTATTAAGTAACTTGGAGTCCTGGTTTTGTTTCACTTCCTTGTTTCATGGTCATTACATTACCTTCCTTCTCTCGGTTTCATTGCTTACCAGTTCTTGTTTTGCAGATTTCTTGGGGATCGATACTGGCAGCTATGATGTTATCTTGGAAATGGATTTTCTCGACACTTTCCACCCTCACATTGATCGTAAGGCAAAGAAAGTGATTTTCCAAATTTCTGGACATCCGGAGTTTGTTTTTGCTGGAGGAAGCAGTTCTATCGGGCCAGTCGAGTTTAGGGCTAGGCCGACAAACAGTGTTCTTTCGTCGACGGAAGTTCATAAGGAGGAAGCGCCAGCTGTAGTTTGAGAGTTCATGGACGTGTTCGAGGATATCTCGGGTTTACCGCCAAACGAGATGTGGAGTTCGCAATCAATCTTGTTCCCGGTGCAGCGTCAATCTTAAAGGTGTACTATCAGATGGCACCAGTGGAGTTGGAAGAAGTAAAGAAGCAGGTTACCGAATTGCTTGAGAAGGGTTGGATTCGCAGCAGCAATTCACCTTGGGGAGCTCCAGTTCTTCTAGTCAAGAAGAAAGATGGCACAAGCAGGATGTGCATCGATTATCGAGAATTGAACCGGGTGACTATTAAGAACAAGTACCCAATCCCTCGCATTGGCGAATTATTCGAGCAACTCAGTGGCGCGAGGGTATTATCGAAGCTGGATTTGCGATCCGGATATCATCAAGTTCAAGTTAAATCAGAGGATATTTGCAAGACTGTGTTCCGAACTCGGTATGGACATTACGAGTATTTAGTGATGCCATTCGGAGTCACGAATGCACCGGCGATATTTATGGACTTGATGAATCGAATCTTTTCACCATTCTTGGACCAGTTTATTGTGGTGTTTATTGATGATATTCTGGTGTATTCGAGGAGCATTGAAGAGCATGCGGAACACTTGAAGATCGCACTGCAGACATTGAGGCAAGAAAGATTGTATGCAAAAATGAGCAGGTGCGAGTTTTGGCTTGAAGAAGTGAAGTTTTTGGGGCATGTTGTATCCAGAGATGGAATCGCCGTTGACCCTGAAAAGATTGCAACAGTTCAAGATTGGCCGATTCCGAAGAATGTAGCGGTGATCGGAAGTTTTCTTGGACTTGCCGGATATTACAGAAGGTTCATGGAGAATTTTGCCCGTTTGGCCGAGTCTTTGACCAAGCTTACGCGTAAGGAAGTACCGTTCATATGGACGGATAAATGTGCGTCAGCTTTTGAGGCGTTGAAGCAGAGATTGATAACCGCTCCTGTTTTGACTGTACCAGACAGTTCCGGAGGATTGGTGATTCACAGTGACGCATCTGGGAAAGGTTTGGGATGTATTTTGATGTAGCATGGGAAAGTTATAGCTTACGCATCAAGACAATTGAAGATCCATGAGAAGAATTACCCAACTCATGATTTGGAGCTAGCATCTGTAATTTTCACTTTGAAGATTTGGAGACACTACTTATTGGGCGAAAGGGTCGAAGTATTCACCGATCACAAAAGCCTAAAGTACGTTTTCACACAGAAAGAGCATAACATGAGGCAGCGTAGATGGTTGGAGCTGATGGCTGACTACGATCTTGATCTTAAGTACCATCCGGGGAAATTAATGTAGTGTTGGATGCGCTTAGTCGGTTGCCAGTAATTCGGATGTTGACTGCACAGAAGGAGCTTATCGAGGATTTTCGGAGATTCGAGTTGGAGATTGTGCTACCGCATTCTTCGGGACAGTTGATGCAGCTGCAAGTACAGTTGTCATTGATCGATAATATTAAAGCAGCGCAGTCGCAGGACCCAAGATTGCAAAAGTTTCGAGAACAGGTTGAAGCGGGACTTTGAACGGACTTGTTGATTCATGAAGATAGTTCGTTGCGATATGGTAGCCGTTTGTGTGTGATGAAAGGAGACATTCGCGAAGAAGTTATGAAGGGGAGCGCACAGTTCCGCATATTCCGTACATCCAGGAGGCACGAAGATGTACCGTGATCTAAGACAGCATTTTTGGTGAGAAAGCATGAAAAGGGAGATTGCTCGCTTTGTAGCGAGGTGCTTGGTGTGTCAGCAAGTTAAGGCTGAACATCAAAGGGTTGCTGGTTTATTGAAACCACTTCCGATTCCTCAATGAAAATAGGAACATATAACCATGAATTTCGTGACAGCTTTACCGCGGAGTCCAAAGGTCAACAATGCAGTTTGGGTGATTGTTGATCGATTGACCAAGGCAGCTCATTTCATACCATTTCGAGTTGGTCAATCAACGGAAGCGTTGGCAGAACGGTACATGCAGGAGATTGTGAGATTGCATGGAGTACCTGTGAGCATCGTGTCCGACCGTGACACCCTATTCTTATCACACTTCTGGAGGAGTTTATAGGAAAGTTTGGGGACTCGATTGAAGTTTACCACAGTTTATCATCCTCAGACAGATTTCCAGTCGGAGAGAACGATCCAAACTCTTGAAGATATGTTGAGATCTTGCATGTTGGACTTCAAGGGTTCATGGGAGGATCATCTACACTTGGTGGAGTTTTCTTACAATAACAGCTTTTAGGCGACTATTCAGATGGCTCCATTAGAAGCGTTGTATGGTCGCAAGTGTCGTTCACCCGTTTGTTGGGACGATGTTGGAGAACGAAGATTATTGGGACCGGATTTGATCGTGCAAACAGTAGAGAAAGTTAATACTATCCGGGATCACATGAAGGCAGCACAAGATCGACAGAAGAGTTGGGCCGACACATCGAAAAGACCTCTGGAGTTCATTGTTGGTGATCTGGTATTCTTGAAGATATCACCGACTAGAGGAGTGATTCGTTTTGGGAGTCGAGGCAAGCTTAGTCCTCGATTCGTGGGGCCTTTCGAGATTTTGGAGTATGTTGGAGAAGTGGCTTATCGATTGGTTTTACCACAATCTTTGGCGAATGTTCATGACGTGTTTCATGTATCTCAACTCCGTAAGTATGTTAGAGATGAAACGCATGTGGTAGATCATTCAGAGCTGACTGTAAGAGAGGATTTGACCTTTGAGGAACAACCAATGTCGATTGTTGATCGAAGAGAAAAGGTCCTTAAGAACAAGGTTATCCCTCTCGTACTTGTTTCTTGAGGGAATCGCTCGCATGGAGAATCGACTTAGGAACGAGAAGACGAGATTCGACAGAAGTTTCCACTCATATTCTTCTAGTTTCATGATTATTTATCTTTCCTTGTTCTTAGAATTTTGGGGACGAAATTCTTTTTGTAGTTGGGTATAATGTAACACCCTAGTTCATTTATACCAATTCCAGTTCATGTATTTCTTTATTTATGGTATTTTCCTGATTTACTGTGTTTTGGGTGCGAATAGTGTTTTTGATTTTGTATTTGCATTCTACCCGACCCGCTTGCTTGAAACCAGTCTTGATTCATGTTTGTAATTTATCCTGGCTTGTTATGAGGATCCATGCACTTTCATGTTGTTTATTTTACATACTGCATATTGGCATTATATCTGGCATCTGCATATTTTTATATAACATTTAAAGTCACATAAAATATTTTAAAAATACATTGCATGGCCTGCATGATACCCCTGACCCTGTGGTAGCATCCGCGCATCTTGTTCTCGTCGCATTCAGTGAAACGGACTTGTTTGTATGGCTACGCGCACGTACGTGCATCCATTCTTGGGGGTATGCATTTTCATTACCCGGATATCCAATTTCAGTTTTGGTTGACATGTATATTTTTCATATTTTAAAACTGGATTTTTAGACCCGACCTGGGCGCATTTTGGAGTAAGTTTGTATTTACCAGAATATCAAATTTTATTAATATTGTAATCTTAAATATTTAAATTGATGAATATATTTCGTTAATATTTTTTGTTAACTGTTAAACTAAAAAGATTTTCAAAAATTAAAACCTAACACTAAACGACAACTTTCTCTCTCCTCTCTCCCTCTCTCTCTCCTCTCTCCCTCTCTCTCTCTCCCTCTCTCTCACAGCTGTCTCTCTCTCTCTCTCTCTCTCTCTCTCTCTCTTTATATATTCTTCATTATTTTTTTACCCTTTTATTAACACATGTTCTCTCTCTTATTCCTCAAACCCCACGAGAAAAGCCCTAGACGTCGCCTCCTCGCGCTCGTCGTCGCCTCCACAACCTCGCCTCCACCCTCGATCTCCTCCTCCTCATTTCCCAACCTCGTCTTCCTTCTCCACTCCTCGACCTCTGCAAACTCTTCTGCCATCAACGCAACCAAGCCCGCATCGTCGTCGCCTCATCTCCAGCCTCACGATATCCCACTGCCGGTGCTTCATCCAACCAAGCCCGACCTCCCCACGACCATCCCAACCTCGTCACTACCAGCCTGACACCTCCTTTCATCCCTCTCCTCCTTCTTCCTAAGAACCCACAACCCATCAACCTTTCTCCGACCACCTCGCCGTCGGCGTCACCCCATCACCACCACCTCTCTCCTCTCTCCTGGACCAAGCTTCGACACAACCATTCCCCTACACCCGAGACTCCCCTCTGCGCAGAAACTGCAACCGCCTCGCCGTGAAACCTCGCCGGAAAAACCCATCGTCGTCGTCTCCCCTACCTCGCCTCTAACCCACAGCGGCCAGAGCAAACCCTAAAACACCAACCACACCATCTTCTTCTTCTACTACTACTTCTTCTTCTCTTTCTTGACTTCTTGATCCCGGTGATCGCCGGAGCCGTACCGTCGCCGATGATCCGGGCGACCCAGTGGACATCCCTATCCAGCGTGGTACGTTCCTGCATTGCTTGGTTCAGTCCCGTGTGTGCCGTGTGTGCGTTACGACGATTTACCGACGTCGGACGTGCCGTGCGTATCCGTATTGTGATCCATCGAGGCAAGTTAATCTTGCTACATGCTATATTACTATATTCTATATCCATTTGAATAATAACACTCCATAATGATTAGTTATGCATCCACATTATCATTTCGGCATGTTTTACCGTTTTCGGACATCCGTATGCGTCCATACAATCTATTTCCTATTTAGTGCATACAAACTTATCATGTTACATACTATATTACAATATACTGCATCCAATTGAATATTTCCATTTCATATTATTTAGTTGTGCATCCCGCATTTACCAGTTTATCATTTTACGGTTATATGACATCCGTATACATCTATATCAGTATTTACATATTTATTCGCATGCTAAATCATCTTGCCACATGCTAGGTATAGTATTATGCATCCATATGAATAAAATGTTACCCGTTCATCCCATTATACATCCATACTAAGGTTTTACTGTTTTCGGATACCCGTTTGCATCCATATCATTTAAAATACATATAGCTGCATCTACAGATCCCATTAATACATATTATTGTTATGTTAACACCCCATGCTTAATAAAGTGCATCCTAATTAGTATTGGAACTGTAAATGTAACCCCTGATCGATATTTGTGCATCCATGTTTTTATTGTACATCCGTACTTTCACCCTGATTCAATACTTGCTACAGTTTGATTATGAGCACCCGCTTGATACCTGTGCACTACCTGACATGACCTGATACACCACTACTTGACATGACTTGATACATGTACACTACTTGGCATAACCTGATATATCACTACTTGACATGTTACCTGATCATGTTTCTAATGCCGACAATCCTGACATGTTGTCCCGATGGACATATCCTGTTGTCTGTATAGACAAACTTGTTCCTGCTTGATCCTGTGTTGGCATTAGCTTCAGATTTATCAATACCTGACTTGAACACATAACTTGGGGGTATGGGGAAATCAATGATGAAACCTGACTTGTAACTCGACAGTTCGATGCTTATACTGATCAGTTTTACGGGCTAGGCCAGCCCCGGGATGATGCTGCTGACATCATTCGTCTGTACATGTTACCTGTTTACTGCCTAGCGACACGTCTCGGATTCAGCCCGAGAGTCTTGACCGTGGTCCCGGGCATGCACGGGATACTATTGAGTTACATCGACGATTCATTAAATTGATTTCAAAGACTTGAAAGTAATTAACCCAGTAGTTTAGTTCAGATTACTCACTGTACATCACATGTGCTTATACCCTTCACTGTTTCTTATTCGTGATACTGTTATACTCTTATTACTGTTTATACTCATGCCTGCATGTCTTGTTACCTCCTGTTTATAATATTGTTGATATTGTGACGTACTGACGTCTGGGTTTTGCATGGCCCAGATTCTCTACTTTTGTCGCAGGCTGATCAGGAGTACTTCCGCCGTTAGGCCGAGCAGTGAGGATCCAGTTAGTATCCAGTTTTACTTTCCTGATGTTATTGTTCATTGGATTTATAGCTTCCGCATATTATTTCTTGACTCATTTATTCTGGCTCATGGACATGTACTAGATAGTTTATTTTATTTCTACTGTTCTTGTTATCTCTAGACAGCCGTAATGTGACTGTGGAGGGATGTTTCTTAGCCACAGGTAGCATGGTTGGCTCTGTCACGTGCCGTTCTTAGCGCACTCTGGGAAGCGGGGCGTGACATGATGGCTGACTACGATCTTGATCTTAAGTACCATCCGGGGAAAGTTAATGTTGTGCCGGATCCGCTTAGTCGGTTGCCAGCAATTCGGATGTTGACTGGACAGAAGGAGCTTATCAATGATTTTCGGAGATTCGAGTTGGAGATCGTGCTACCGCATTCTTCGGGACAATTGATGCAGCTGCAAGTACAGTCGTCGTTGATCGATAATATTAAAGCAGCGCAGTCGCAGGACCCAAGATTGCAGAAGTTTCGAGAACAGGTTGAAGCCGGACTTCGTACGGACTTGTTAATTCATGAAGACGGTTCGTTGAGATATGGTAGCCGTTTATGTGTGCCGAAAGGAGACATTCGTGAAGAAGTAATGAAGGAGGCACACAGTTCCGCATATTCCGTACATCCAGGAGGCACGAAGATGTACCGCGATCTAAGACAGCATTTCTGGTGGGAAGGCATGAAAAGGGAGATTGCTCACTTTGTAGCAAAGTGCTTGGTATGTCAGCAAGTTAAAGCTGAACATCAAAGTGTTGCCGGTTTATTGCAACCACTTCCGATTCCTCAATGGAAGTGGGAACATATAACCATGGATTTCGTGACAGCTTTACCGCGGAATCCAAAGGGCAACATTGCAGTTTGGGTGATTGTTGATCGATTGACCAAGGTAGCTCATTTCATACCATTTCGAGTTGGTCAGTCAACGGAAGCGTTGGCAGAACAGTACATGTAGGAGATTGTGAGATTGCATGGAGTACCTATTAGCATCGTGTCCGACCGTGACACCCGATTCTTATCACACTTCTGGAGGAGTTTACAGGAAAGCTTGGGGACGCGATTGAAGTTTAGCACCGCTTATCATCCTCAGACAGATGGCCAGTCGGAGAGAACGATCCAAACTCTTGAAGATATGTTGAGAGCTTGCATGTTGGACTTCAAGGGTTCGTGGAAGGATCATCTACACTTGGTGGAGTTTTCGTACAACAACAGTTTTCAGGCGACTATTCAGATGGCTCCATTCGAAGCATTGTATGGTCGCAAGTGTCGTTCACCTGTTTGTTGGGACGATGTTGGAGAACGAAAATTGTTGGGACCGGATTTGATCGTGCAAACCGTGGAGAAAGTTAATACTATCCGGAATCACATGAAGGCAGCACAAGATCGGCAGAAGAGTTGGGCCGACAGATCGAGAAGACCTCTAGAGTTCGCTGTTTGTGATCTTGTATTCTTGAAGATATCACCAACTAGAGGAGTGATTCATTTTGGGAGTCGAGGCAAGCTTAGTCCTCGATTCGTGGGACCTTTTGAGATTTTGGAGCGTGTTGGAGAAGTGGCATATCGATTGGCTTTACCACAATCTTTGGCGTATGTTCATGACGTGTTTCACGTATCTCAACTCCGTAAGTATGTTCGAGATGAAACACACGTGTTAGATCATTCGGAGCTGACCGTAAGAGAGGATTTGACCTTTGAGGAGCGACCGATGTCGATTGTTGATCGAAGAGAAAAGGTTCTTAAGAACAAGGTCATCCCTTTCGTACTTGTTTCTTGGGGAAATCGCTTGCATGGAGAATCGACTTGGGAACGAGAAGACGAGATTCGACAGAAGTTTCCACACCTATTCTTGTAGATTCTTGATTGTTTATCTTTTCTTGTCTTGGTAATTTCGAAGACGAAATTCTTTTTATAGTTGGGTATAATGTAACACCCTAGTTCATTTATACCAATTCTAGTATTTCTTTATTTATGGTATTTTCTTGATTTATTGTGTTTTGGGTGCGAATAGTGTATTTGACATTTGTATTTGCATCTGACCCGACCCGCTTGCTTGAAACCTGTCTTGGTTCATGTTTATGATTTATCCTGACTTATTACGTAGACTTGTGCACTTTCATGTATACTGCATACTGGCATTTTATCTGACATTTGCATTTTTCAGTATAACATTTTAAGTCACATAAAATATTTTTAAAATACATTGCATGGCCCGCATGATACCCATCACCCTGTAGTAGCATCTGCACATCTTGTTCTCGTCCCGTTCAGTGAAACAGACTTGTTTGGATGGCTACGCGCACGTACGTGCATCCGTTATTGAGGGTATGCATTTTCGTTACCCGGACATTCATTTTTAATTTTGGTCGTCGCATATATTTTTCGTATTTTAAAACTGAATTTTTAGACCCGACCCGGGCATATTTTTGGACTAAATTTGTATTGACCAGAAAAACCAATTTTATTTCATTTAATATCTTTATTAAATAATTAACACAGTAAAAATTCATATAACTAACCGAACTTTTTAAAATTTAAAATCTTTTTCTAATAACAACTCTCTCTCTCTCTCTCCGACCCCACCACCCAGCTCTCTCTCTTCTCTCTTTCTCTTTCTCTTTTTCTTTCTCCCCTCGCAGAGTCTCTCTCTCTCTCCTTTCTCTCTCCTCTCACACCTCTCTCTCTCCTCTCGCATTCACTGTTCACTCCTCGAGTGTGGTCACCTCCCTCTTCTTATCGTCACCTCCCTTCCCTTCTTTCTCTCTTCTCTTCTTCTATAAAAACCCCGAGCCCCACGAGAACCCTCCTCAAAAACCTATAGCTCTCGAAACCCTAACCCTAGGCCAGCCTCCTCGACCTCGAAACCTGACCTCGTCACCACCTCCATCTCATCATCTCCTTCTCATCCTCGTCACCTTCTTCTTCTCCTTCCTCCTTCCCGAGCACCATCACCCTGCACCCTCAACCCAACAGAACCCATCACCGCCACCCTCACCTCGTCGCCGTCGTCCCTCGACCTCGCCGTCACCACCACCATCTCCTCCTCTCCTTCTCCTCTTCCCTTCTCCCTCCTACACCAGATCCCTGCACACCCGAGCCCCAGCCTGCACCAACCCCAACACCCAAACCCTAACCTAACCCCAGCTCCTCAACTTCCCTCTACCGCCGACGACCTCCTCTCCACGACACCATCACCTCTTTTCTGCTCCAAGAAACCACAGAACACCTAAAACCCAGTAAGCCTCACCCTTCTATCTTCTTCTTCCTCTTCTTCTTTTCTTTTTCTTTTCTTTATTTTCTTGAATCTTGTTTTAGCGATCGCCAGAACCATGACCGTCGCTGCCGTTCCAGACGACCCAGTGGACGTACCTTACCTGCGTGATCACCCACTTGCTTTGCTTGGACCCGTCCCGTATGTCGTGTGTGCGTTGCGACGTTTTACCGACGTCGAACGTGTCGTGCATATCCGTATCGTGATCCATCGAGGCAAGTTTATCTTGCTACATCCTATGTTACTCTATTTACATCCATTTGAATAAATATAATACATGTATTTTAAATTATGCATCTCATGTTATAGTTTTATAATTTTACGACGTCCGTTTGTATCCATATCATTATTTACATATCTAGACGCATGCTAATTCATCTCGCTACATGCTAGGTATAGTATTGTGCATCCCATTTAGTCTTGGAACTGCAAATATAACCCTAATCGATAATTGTGCATCCATACCATTAATATTATATCTATTCGCATACCAGGTCACATTGTTACATATTATTGTCATAGTGACACCCCATGATAGATAATGTGCATCCTACATAGTAATGGAGCTATAGTTGCAATCCCTAATAGTTAGTTATGCATCCATGTTTATTTGTGTATACAACAACAACAACTGAGCCTTTTATCCCAAGCATATGGGGTAGGCTATGTTTATTTGTGTATCCATACCATTAATTCTGCATACCTAGTTACATCTCATATTACATTAACTCGTATTATTAATACATCAGTACCCTATACTTGATAATGTGCATCCTACATAGTCATGATATAACCCCTAATAAATATTTGTGCATCCATGCTTTTATTTGTGCACCCGTACTTGCTACAGTTTTATTATGAGCATCCGCTTGACACATGTGCACTAACTGTCATGACCTGATATACTATTGCTTGACTTGATACCTGATCTTGTTACTAATGCCGACAATCTTGACCTGTTGTCCCTATGGACATATCCTGTTGTCTATTTAGACAAACCTGTACCTGCTTGATCCTGTGATGGCATTAGCTCCAGATTTATCAATACCTGACTTGAACACATAACCTTGGGGGTATGGGAAAATCAAAGGTGTAACCGAGTGTAACTTAAAAGGGTATTACTTGATCCGTGGTCCCGGGGGGTAACGGGACAGAGCCATTCGTGACACTTACATATTCTTGATCCGTGGTCCCCGGGGGTAACGGGACAGAACCACTCTTGGTTCACATATTCCTGATCCGTGGTCCCGCGGGGTAACGGGACATATCCTTTGAGTTACATGGAGAATTACATTAATTGATTTCAAACAAACTTTAGAATAGATAACCCGGTAGCACAATTTAGATTGATCACTGCACGTCACATATATTGATACACTTCACTTTTCTAAATCCGTGTTTTACTTATTACACTCATGTTACTGTTTATGATTCATGCCTGAATATCTCGTGTATCATGTTCATTTATTATTGTTTGATATCATGACGCACTGACGTCTGGGTTTTGCATGGCCCAGATCCTCTATCTCTGTCGCAGGCAGTTCAGGAGTATTTTGATCAACAAGCTGAGCAGTGAAGATCATGTTAGTAACTAGTTAGTTTAGTTTTCTTTCGTATTTTTCATTCCTGATGTGAGCTCGTACTATGGGACGTACTTTCCAGATTGTCATTGTTACTTGAATTTATTACTTCCGCATATTATTTCTTAACTCGTTATTTCTGGCTCATGGACATGTACTTGATAGTTTCTTTTATTTTCCTGTTCTTGATATCTATACACAGTCATAATGTGACTATGGAGGGATGTTTCCTATCCACAGGTAGTATGGTTGGCTCTGTCACGTGGCTATCTTAGCGCACTCTGGGAAGCGGAACGTGACACCGGCCCAAGTTCAATCTTCGCCGGCCACTTGGGTTGGGTTGGGGCTTGGATGAATGTCACGTGTCATGTTCAGTGTATATAACATTTTCCACATGTTTGATTTTAGTGACTTTTCATTTTTACGTGTATTGCATGTGTAAACTTTTGGGATTCCAAAAACTTTTAAAGAAAAATCATTAAAAATAATATGTGGCTGAGGGGATTTGAACACAGGGGCTATGTCACAGCAGTGCAAGGCTTTACCAATGAGCTACAAGTGCTTTCTTGCTGTTTAAAAACAAATCAAATTTATAACTTGTGCTCGGGATTTAAAAATACTCCATTTGTATATTAACTTTAAAAATTTTCTATACATTAAAACAGAGTCATTACAAAAACCAAGGATCATGTGACATGGATGTCAACAATACTCTTGAAGAAACTCTTGATCTATTTTATTTTGTGTGAGAGAGATTATAGAAATGCAAATAAGAGTTTTGCTCTCACAAGATGTAGGATAATCTGCTGGGATATTCAAGTTTCAGTTTTGGAAGTGATAACCATGAAAAATGGTTTAGAAAATCTATTTAAAGCATCCCACAAAAAACTATCCGTTTTAAATGATGTCATCAAAAAACAGTAAGGGCAGACGTCTAAAGAAAGATACGGCAGACGTATGCAGTTAAAAATAAAATCCCCAATGGCTATATTTTTTGAAAACTTTTTTATAACAAACGTTTGTCAGAATGGGCATGAGACGTCTGTCGATAAAATCTTAGCCAACCAGAGAGTAGAACCCAGACGTCTGAAGCACAATAGGCAAATGTCTGAAGTTATAAAATCTATTTTTCAAAACCTTTAGCAGACGTCTGTCTCAACCCTGGTTTTATGATATTTCAGACATTTGAAACATCCAAAGGAGCAGACGTTTGAGGCACAGTAAGGCGGATGTCTGGCAAAGCACAAAAAGCAGTATTTGGGTCTTTTTCTGAAAATAGAAAACCTCGTAATCGAAAAAACCAACGTTAATGCAATGTAAAAATTTTATGCATGCAAGTGTGAGTGTTCAAGTGCTACTAAATGATTATACGATAATTTATTGAGTACTTACAAAGATTCCTATGTCGGTCGTCACAAATCTTCAATTTTTGAATCTTTGAAGTCTTGAGCTCTTGAACTTTGGCGTTTGAACTTCGGAACACGCCATTCTACTCACTAGCGTCTTGAACTCGATATTTGATCTTCAAATCTTGGACTACGACTCTTGACGCTTCAAACTTGGACTTTAGCTCCTATGTTTCACGAAGCTTGAAATTGGCAATTTAAGAAGCTCTCATCCGAATTCTCCAACCTCTATTAGATATGATGTTTACGCTCGATTTCCTCCATCCTCCTCTAAACGCTTGTACCGTGAGATATCCGATATCCTGAAATGCAATCTCAAAATGGCCAAGCTCATCGTATGCAGTGTTATAAAATAAACAAGTTAATAGACACTATATATGAACATTCATTATTTGATATCGAAACTTATGAGTATGAATATCAATATCGATATGAAAATCACAAGTATAGCATGGGATATTGATAAACGATATATATATACATGCTTATATGAAAACCAAGATAAGAAACGCATGTATATACATAAGTATTCATATTTTGAATATCAAACCTATGAATGGGAATAATATATCGATATCGACAAATATATCAAATGCAAAACATGAGATATCGATATATTATTCGGCATACACAATATATAAGATAAGCAAGCTAAAGAGCAAGTGTATACAACTTTAGTGTCGGTAATGTAAACAAGATAAAGTAAGTGACACTAAACGACTATGCTATCATCAAAATAGGACGAGAATGGATAATGAAAATCCATAAGCTATCATGAAAAAGTTTTAATTAAAACATTTTTTCTTCTAGTTCCAGTTTCATTTCAATTCATGACCAATACCAAATTTAAAACTTTAAGTTCCAGTTCTAATTGACTAACACTAACTAACATATTGTCCCAGTATGTTCCAATTATAACTGTTTATTCCAATCGACCAACCCCCTTTAATCCCTTAATCGATTCATCCTATCAATTCAATAAACTTGCTAAATAAACAAAAAGAAAATAAATCAAATAAATTAACTGAATCCATAAATCCTAAACTAATTAGATCCTAGCTTTGAGTTTGTCTGCCATGAACGTGTATTCTACTCCATGGACAAAGATTTGAGCAGATTTTTTTTACAGAATTAGTTAAAATAATATAGGTTTTAAATGTTTATTGTAGGATTCTTTATTTTTTAAATATTTAATAAGTTATCTACTTTAAATATTTTGTAAAAATCTTTATTGTCTCAACTAAAGTATGTAAGATATTTATAAAATAAAAAATTAAAGTAATTTAAACTAAATAAGTAACAATTTTTTTTATTTTTTATATCTTATTAATTTAACTATAGACATGCATGTGCCATAATAAGTTGACACGTAATCATTGCTTAGATGCTGGCAAATTTGCCACGCCCCGCTTCCCAAATTAAAGGAATACGGAGAGTAACCAAGACCAACCACGCTCTTACGATAAGGAAAAATCCTTTCATAGTCACGCTACGGATTCTAACTAAACCTGTAACGATAATACCCAACATACATATACCAAATTACTAAATAGGCAACTCTAGTAATCATGCCGCACATATAACAATGAATATTCAAAACGAGTCAACAAAAAATAATAGATTCAAATAAAATTCACGGAATGACAATATGTTCCAATAAAAAAGTACATAATCCAAAAGGTACTACATAATCCCTAATGTCCCACGAAGGGCTCACAGTCTATTTGCGGCGGAATAAAATAAAAGTAAACGAAAATATACACTAAACTGCTGATCTTCGGCAAACTCCTGAGAATAGCTTTGCTCCTGCTCTGCCGATGAGTTAGCTTCGAAACCTAAGGTGGCAAGTCACAGGGGTGTCAGAACACCCAACAAGTACTCAAATGTAAAGTGTGGAATATCATGATAGTATAAGTGTCGTGAAATGTCCGCGTGTACATATGAACATGAATAAAATAATAAATGAATGTGTGTGTGTTTGTCAACAAGTTATGTCGGGTCCTAAATGTCACTGTAGTTAAACCTTAACTATTATTGCGTGAATTTGAAATTGATTGGTGGAGAGTATTCTCGAACCTTGAGGGATATTCCGTACATATCCGGGACTATGGCCTACTATTACCCGGAGCAGATCCTGAGCTTACCGTTAGGCAAATCCTACACGAATCACGATCACGAACACGAACGCGGTGGATGATATCCAGCACACCACCCCTACGCCATCGGCGCGTTCGATTGGCCAATTTCTAACACTAAAATCCCCTAAAATATAGTCCAATTTCCACCTTTCAATTTTCCCAATCCTCCGTGTTTTCTAAGTATAGTCATGACAATAAAACCTGATCACTAGGGTTGAATACTGGCTGACACGCTTTTCCGGCATGCATCACGAATAAACACGAAATCATGATAATAACACGAGGTCACGACAATAAACACAAAATCACGAATTACTGCCGGTGGCACGAATCAACATGTATATATGGCTCGGTATTCAAGTCGGTGATCATGTTCTATTATTCAAGTCATAATGGTCATGATATGTATGTATGGCATGAAACAGGGTTTTGTGCATGTCAATGGTTTTTTTGTGCATGTCAATGATAACGGTTAATACATGATCGCAATGCTGATTACAACGAAAAATTATATACATGAATTATATAAGCATGGCAATCAGGTTTAGCATTAATTTGAACACAAAATGTGCATGATCTTAAAAGTTGATTAATGGGTGTGCTACGATTCTTGGGGTTTCCGTTAAATACACAAAACAAGGGTTTCTCATGAAATCAGAATTCACGTTATCAAGACTATAACTTTTCTTTTCAAATTAATAAAGTAAATCGACAAGCTTTACCGATGTCGCATCGGCAAAGAAACAATGAGCAAGAGTACTTATTATCGAAAAATTCGCGGGATGAAGACGATGGTGATCTCGGCTCGGATCTTGGTGCCGAAGGCTGCACGATCTCGAATTGGACTTTGGTCGAGAGAAAAAGAAAATCCCGGTGATGATGACGATCTGGAGATGAAGATGTGTGCGATTCTTCGATGGATTTCTCAAATTTGGTGTAAGGACGCGAGAGGAGGAGATGGGAACGGCGGCTAAGGTTTAGATTAGGGTTTCAGTCGAGTTTAATCATGAGTTTATATAGAGATCGGATCAGTTACACGAAGGAAAGATTTGTGCAACAAATCAGGATCGCGATCAGATTGAGTTTGAGCCGGCTCAAAACAATGTTGAGCCGTCTCAATGAGACTGAGAATAAAAATAATTATTCCAGGCATGTGTTGAGCCGACTCAATGTCATCATGAGCCGTCTCACACACACAGAAAAGAAAAGATATTTCTCTAGACTCATGAGCTGGCTTAATATGGTCATGAGCCATCTCATACACCCAGAGAAAAATTTATCATCCAAAACGACTTGTGTACTGTCTCAAACATTTTCTGAGCCGGCTCACGCAAGCAGAGAGTAAATAAACATCGAGAAAGGCTTATGAGCCGTCTTAGGTATGGTTGAGCCAGCTCAAGAACTGATATTTGCTGATATCTGATCTGATATGATACTTAACAGGTTATTTGGATATGGAATCAAAGAAAATACTAAAATTACTTGTTTTATTGGTATTTCTAAATACAGGATGTTACATCTTACCTGTCTTATAAGAAATTTCGTCCTCGAAATTTAAAGGAATGAAAATTACGAGGATTAAGTAAACAACTGAGGGTACTTTTGACGGATCTCATCCTCACGCTCTCAAGTGGATTGTCTGCATGAAAGTCTGCCCCAAGACACAAGGACTAAATGAATAACCTTAATCTTCAACACTTTCTCTCTGCGATCTACGATGGCTGTAGGTTGTTCTTCATATGAAAGATCGGTGCTCAAGGTCAATTCGGAATGATCAAGGACGCGGCTATCATCTCGAATGTACCGACATAGTTGGGAATCGTGGAATACATCGTGTACGCCAGCCAAAGAAAGAGGTAAGGCTAATCGATAGGCCACCTCACCAACACGCTCCACAATTTCAAAAGGTCTGATGAATTGGGGACTGAGTTTTCCACAACTACCGAATCTAATCATCCCTCTAGTCGGCGAAATTTTCAAGAACACATGATCACCAACCTCGAACTTAAGCATCCTTCTACTAGCGTCTGCCCAACTCTTTTGGCTATCTTGTGCTGTCTTGATATGGTTTCTGATTGGTTGGATCTTGTCGACTGTATGAACTATGAGCTCAGATCCTAACAATCTCTGCTCTCTCACATCATCCCAGCAAAATAGGGAGCGACACTTCTCTCCATAGAGTGCCTCGAACGGTTCCACCTGTATGCTTCCCTGATAACTGTTATTGTAGAAGAATTCCACCAAGTGTAAATGATTGCCACACCCGGCTTCCCAAAAGATGGTAGCAGGAATGTAACAAACCCGCAACGTATTTATTCCGAGAAGGTTTTTTCTCGAAACAAATATGCTAAGCGTTCATAAGCAATATAAAATATAAAAACAACATGACAAGTGAAATAAAAATCCAACTGATATTTAAATACCGGTCTTATAAATTCTAAGGGATTTATGTGACAAGATGGTATTTAGAAACTTCATGGTATTTATGTAAAATAAGCCATTTAAATTGTCGAGGGGTTTTAGGTAAAATATTATATTTTAAAATCTCGAGAATGTTTTGGTAAAAATCCTAATGTTTGGAGGTTGAGGGTGTTTTAATTAAACTTGACCTTTTGAAAGTTAAGAGTATTTTAGAAAACCTAGCTTTTGTAAAGTTAAAAGGTATTTTCATGAAAAGCTTAACCTTTGTGAATTAATGTATTTTTTTATATTGGAAACAAATCTAATTGGAAAGAGTTAGTGGTAGTTTCATAAAAGTCTAATTTTGAAAACATCATGGTATTTATTTGAAGTTAAACTTTAGAAATTACTAATTGAATTTTAATGGCTTAAAATCTGCACGTGTGTGTGGTAGGTCGTTACCCCGTGAGTTATCAACTAATAATGTTTAGCAATAATGTGTCTTAATTTTGGGAATTTTAGTGACATTAGAAACATTCGCAATTAGTGGCATATCATTATAGTTTGCTAATTAGCGAAAGTTATATCAGTTGTGTGGTATGATCAATCACGTCAAAGACTTCATATTTTATGGTATTTAATCTTATAGCACTATTTAATGCACTAAGATTGAGTTCAATTTGTTATTCCCATGTTTTGTTTTTCTATGTACATCATCGAATAAGTTTATGCATGGTAGCAGTCGAGTCCTAAAAAGTTGAAGTTGTTTTAATTATACACTTAGTAAGTATATAATTCTGTATAACTGATGAACATAGGATATGTGAATAACTGCAACACCATAAATTAAACCTAAAAATATTATGAAACTTTTGTGCTTATAAAACTAATAAAATATAATGACTAATAATTACTTACTAAAACGTATACAATACAAGGAGTGAGTGAGAGGAAAGGACAAGGACAACGACAACGACAACGAGTTCAAGGGAAAGACAAATCAAGAGAGATAAGAAGATGAGACTTACATGCGGTGTGAATCGATCTAACAATTGATTCACCGACAAATTCTTGAGCTTAAACGAAAACTTCGATGTCTACGGGAAGTGGCTTCACTAAGACTTGAGTGAACCTATTTAGAGAGAAATTTTCAGAATATTTTTAGAGGGGGATAGAGTTTGGACAGCCAAGTATATATAGGGAAAAGAAATGAGGGTACCATGAATAAAAAAAGATTAAAGACATTTAAAAGAGATTTAAATGGGGAATTGAAAGGATGTCAGGTCTCGCGTTGAAGTGGGGACGTTTGGGGTATACGAAACGAACAATCGCAATCCAAGAGACGCACTGGCACAGACGAGGCATGGTTGGCATTGTTGTGGCTGCCCGAACCGGCTTTGGGGCCACCCCGGTCGGTTTGGCTTCGTCGTTTGGGCTCGTGTCTTGAAGTCCTAGCTCGGGTCGATGTGAACAGTCCAAAAACGTATATCATTTTATTTGTAAACTCTCGAAACTCCATGTATTGCCCGTGCTACTTTCAGGATTCCAAAATGACAAAAAGAATATAAAATAAAATAATTGTATTGCGAAGATTTGAGCAGGCAATCTATAGGACAATAGTGTAGAGACTTAACCAATGGGTTACAAGTATTTCTTTACACATATTTAACAAATATTAAATATATGCCGGATTCAGAAAGGAAAACAATAAAAGATACTTCAAAGGTATAGGAAATTTAGATTCGTTACGTTGATCCTTCCACAATCCCTTGAAATTTAACATACAAGCTCTCAACATATCTTCGAGTATCTGAATGATGCGTTCGGATTGTCCGTCTGTCTGAGGGTAATAAGCTATACTGTAATTAAGACGTGTATCCAAACTCTCTTGCAAGCTTCTCCAAAGCTGCGATAGGAATCGGGTATCTCGATACGATACGATACCGACAGACACTCCATGCAACTCACAATTTTATGCATATACCTTCCGCCAATGTGTCCGTCGATTGTCCCACTCGAAAAGGTAGAAAATGAGCCGTCTTTGTGAGACAATCGACGATTATCCAGATTGCGTTATTTCCTTTAGGACTCCGCGGTAAAGCCGTCAAGAAGTCCATGATGATGTGTTTCCACTTTCACTTGGGAATAGGAAGTGGTTGCAAAAAACCAGCCCCTCTGATGCTCGGCTTTCACCTGCTGACATACCAGGCATTTCGATATGCAGCGGACGATCTCTTCTTCATACCATTCCACCTAAAGTGTTGCCTCAAGTCTAATATTATAACATAACAATATATGACTAAATAATTGAGTCTAATATTATAACATAACAATATATGACTAAATAATAAACTATCGCCTAGTAGCTACTTGATGGCTATGATTTAAATTTTAGGATGAGTTGATATTTATTTGTTTAATACTATAAATACAAAATGATCTACAAACAAGCCAAACCTGGCCCCCTATGGGTTCTAAATAAGCCAAGCGGGAACATAAGTAGAATTTGAACATGCATGTTGCCATCATGCTCATTCAATCTCATTTACGATCTTTGATTTATGTTCAAACTCAACTTTATTAATTGCCAGACAAAGTCGAATAAGTTTTTAGCCAGTCCGATCCCGACCTTTGCTAGCTCGTGGCCTTTAAATCTAAACAGTCATGCCTGCAAGTATTTAAAAGTTTTATGCTAGAACGTTCCTGTTAGCTCTGCTATTTGATCAAAAGCGAGGATTATAATCGGGACCTCTATTACATGATCAAGGAAAGGATAAGAGCTTACTCTGATCCTAGCTATGTTATTAAATTTTCGGAGCAAAGCTATATGATAAAATCCAACCGCTTATCACATTATCAGAAATGGGAGTCCGAGACATGCCATCACTCCTACGGTGTAGATGGTGAGTGGATGCTTATTCTCGATTAGAATCCTCTGCTCTAGGAAAAACCCAAGCACCCTGCTATTCCCCTCTTCCAGCTGTCCGATCTCCTCCTTGACCCCACAAACCCCTAAAGTAACAGCAAATTAACCGACTTCCGTGTAGGTGCTGGAAGTGGAATATGATCAAAAGCAGGTAAAATATCTTAGAAAAGGAATAATGTAGATGCTGGAAGTGGAATATGAAAATAGCTGATGGTTTTCCTACATATGTTTGGAGAAGGATTGCATATGAAAAGGGTTGGTTGGAATATTTTCATATAGAAAGATCTTGATGATATGAAGAAGGAAACTAGGAAGGAGGATTGCAGGTGTAGATTAATGGAAGATAGAAATTCTTTTTTCCATGTATTATAAAGAAAAAAGACCTGTAAATGTTTGGCAGAAGCCACAAGTCGTCAATGTGTCACATGCACTTCAATCACTTACTGCTAGTTTCTTCAATTGCAAGTCAAGATATGCAGGATTTTGAGGTCCTAAATAATGCAGAAAACAAACACAAACACAGAATCTTTAAGAAGGAAGGGTAATATGAAAGGGTTTTAATGAGAGGATTCTGGGGAGAAAAGTTCAAAAAAAGGAGGCAGCCAAGGATATTGATTGGATTCAACGAAGAAGGTAAAGAAAGAGTTGGAGACAATTATAAGGATAATATTGGTATTGAATAAATTAGATGTATTAGAAAAATAAAAGTATTTCAAAATTAACAACAAATTAACCGGTTGGAGGTATTTGAGGAATTTCAGGGGATGTGAGGAATATCCAAAAATGTGTGTGTGTGTGTGTGTGGGGGGGGGGTGTTATATATCAAAATAACATAGAATTTTCGGGCGTATATCTAAAAAAAACCATTAAATATATTAGAAAAATAAAATTAGTTCAAAATTAACAGCAAGTTAACCGGTTAGGGTGGATTTGAAAATTTTTAAGGAATTTCACGAGACGTGGGGAATATCCGAAAATAATGGGGGTATATAAAAATAGCATAGAATTTTGGGGGTATGTCTACAAAAACAGTAAACAAAATTATGATATTTTATTGACTTTTGTGAGCTATATAGCATACAATATATTGATGTTTGAAAGAATAGAGAATTTGTAATCATGCAGTGATTTTCATTCCTGATAACATGCAAAATATTAGAAAAACTCAAAAGTAAAAAGCTGTAAAACTTTACCGACTTCCGTGAGCACAAAAACACATAATTGATTCTAGGAAAAGCATAAAATTTCAATTCGATGCTGTTTAGCGGATTCATACTAAATAACAGAAAAAAAGAAGAAAATAATAATGACATTTTACAGCTTTTGGTGGGCTATAATCAGTGGCTTAGTGCATCTATCCATGGTTTTAGAGAATAAAATTTGAAATCTGTCGCCGAATTTCATGGTTTATAAGCATGCTCGTATCGAAAATCTCTATATTTTACCAACTATCTTTTAATATAACAGATTTTTGCTGAGGAGAAGAGCTTCTTCCAAAAACTTTAATCAATTCTCCTCTTGACTATGTTAGGATACTACAAAATACAAGCTTCAGAAACTTCATATACAATAAGACTATCACCCCTTCCTAATTCTCAAAATAATCTTAAAATTCATACAGGATTAGGTTTCATGAATATAGAATCAACTCTTTCCTAATTCGTAAATTAACATAAATAATTTCAATTTGAAATAACCTAACCTTCTTTATTATTGGAGTAGTTGTTTCAATTCAACTCCTCATTTCATTAAACTAGAAGTGCATGCCATGATTTGCCAAATCATGGTCCTAACGTATGCTAATCAACCTAGGAGTATGAACGAACATCTACTGGATCAACTTTCTAGACAACATCGATGAAGTTAAAAAATCCCATTTACCCTTTCTGAACTAGCACTGCAGTTTGAAACAGTTTGTATTGGTTTTCTTTAAGGAGAATAGGGTTTTTTTTAAGAGGATTCAGAGTTGAATTTTCATATTTAGTTATTCTAAATGTATTATAGGCTATGAATTTTCTTAAGTTAGATCCTAAATCTTCTTAAATCAGACCCCAAAACAACCGGTATCAGACTGTTGTGCCAGGTAAAGAGGGGCTCATGGCATTTTTAAGTCCATTGGTGCTATCTTGAAAATCCTGAATAGCCGATGGCGTTTTATAAAATTCACCTATTATATTATATTTTATTAATATTATTATTTTTGGCTCAGATGACTCAGCAACGATTTAATTAATTATTATCAAAATTAGAGATTCTCTATGTGTCATAACACAGATTTCTACATTTCAAAGAAATGACATTTTCACCTCTTATTTAATTTAGTTTCAGAATTAGTCATTTTTTTGTATTATAACACACAAATTTTCTTTTTTCAGATGAAATAACTTGTTCATCATTCTAATTAATTATATCAAACCTAGTCATTCTCTGAGTACTGTAACTTTCTGGATTTATATTTTGGACGACATGACTTATTAATCATCATCTTAATTGCTCTCACTAAAATAATCAGTTTTGACAAAATGATGTATTTACTATTAAATCTAATTCTAATCAAAATTAAGATAACAACTGCCTTTGAAAATCATTGATATACCAACAAAACCAACAGATGGAAATCTCCTCTATAATTATAATTTAATATTAATCATTTGTTATATATATAAGTTAACCCACACTCACCAGTAATCCCCACAGGAGCAAACCCCATCTTTGAAACGATGAAATCGACTCGAATCTCTCACTACAATCTCTCTTCCAACGACCTTCGACATGAATTTGATCGCCACATGGCAATCCGCGCAAGCTCTTAGGTTCTTCATCACTCTAATTGGCACCCCAGGTGCAGTGCTAATCAAAGCAAAAGCAATTGCTAATCTCTCACTATGATACATTAATGATTCTGCCTTAATCTCTTCATCCACATTCTGTAATGTGCAACTTGTATCAGGCTTATATCCTGCCTTCTCAATTTCTTCACTCAACTCCAACAATTTCTCTCTAATCTCGCCACCAATCTCGTTATTCGACGAAAATGTGTAAACCTTGTTCTTAATCTCAACCCAACTGTAACCTGTCTCTTTTATAATCCCCCTATCTCTCATCAACTTCTTCAGTTTTGCAGCTTCCTCCCAATTCCCTGCCTTAGAGTAAATATTTGACATCATAACATAAGGAGTTGCTTCATCGATTCCCATATTAAAAATCTTTTCATATGCTTTTTTGGCCATTTCTTGATTCCCATGAATACGACTCGAATGTAAAATCGAGCTCCAGATAACCTGATCGGGTTTAAATGGGATCTGGCACATTAATTTCTCGACCTCATCGAATCTCCCGACCCGACCCAATAAGTCTATAACACAAGCGTAATGCGCTTTCTCAGGCTTAACCTTGTAAACTTTCTCCATTACATCGAAGCACCGAAGCCCTTCATCAACAAGTCCACTATGGCTGCACGCTGAAATTACACTCAAGAACGTGACCCAGTCAGGCTTAAACCCTAATTTTACAATCTCATCCAGCGTTTGAATCGCCTTTTCACCCTCTCCATTGTGGGCTAACGCGGCCATTATCGCATTGTATGACACTAGATTCTTTTCGGGCATTTCTACAAAAATTTTATAAGTTTCGTCCAAGCAGCCACATTTTGCATACATGTCCAAAAGCGCACAGCCTGAGAAAACGCTTGATATGTATCCAGATTTGACGACATAAGAATGCAGTTGTTTTCCTAGTGTGAGTGAAGCAATAGCAGCTGATGCTTTAATCACTAAAGAAAATGTAGCTCGATCTGGGCTTAGATCGAGCCGTCTCATTTTACAAAACAAATGCACAGCTTCATCGAATAGTCCATTTTCGATGTGGCCAGATATCATGGCTGTCCATGAGATTGTATTCTGATCTTTCGTGTTAGAAAAGATGAATTCTGCCTTCTCCATGACCCCACATTTTGCATACATATCAATAAGGGAATTAGTCACAATATCGTCGAGAGATGCACCTGTTATAATAACTTGTGCATGAAGCTGCTTACCCATTTCAAGATTTTGTATTGAAGCGGCGAAGCTTGTTAGACTCGAAAACGGAAAGACATTTCGATCAAAACCAGCGATGTCCATTTCTTTAACTAGATTTACAACTTCTTTCTTTTCTCCACTCCAACAATAACCAGATATCATAACGTTGTATGAAACATTGTCTCTTTCACCCATTTGAGAAAAAATGTTTCTAGCCTCGCTTATTCGATCGCACTTTGAATAAAAATCCAATAAAGAATTTGTAACAAACACGTTCCACAAAAAATTCGTTCGAATAACAAGACTATGAACTTGTTGGCCAAGATCCAGATTGCTTAATCCTGCAGCAGCAGTTAAAACAGCAGAAAATGTAAATTGTGAAATTCTTAAACCCAAATTTCTCATTTCGGTGAACAAATCGATCGATTCTTTATAAAAACCTTTCTTCGAAAAACCCATCACAATCGCATTATAAGTCACCCCATCTTTTTCAACCATCTCATCAAAATACTTTCTAGCTGAGCTTAACCTGCGGCATTTACAATAAGAATCAACCAAAGTATTGTTAACCACAATATTCGACCCGAATCCAAATTTCACGATTTGGGCATGAACTTGAACAGCACAATTCGATGCATCAAAATCTTGGCACGACCCAAGAATTGAGGCAATAGAAACATTGTCAGGATTAATCCCCGTTCGCCCCATTTGATTAAAAAGTTCAAATGCTTGTTTAATTTGATTCGATAGTGAGTAAGCCCCGATCATAATGGTCCATGTGACTTTGGTTCGATCAACGGTTTGATCAAAGAGCTTACAAGCTTCTTCCACGTCTCCGGATTTTGCATAGCCCGAGATTATCCGATTCGATGAGAAAGTGTTTTTGTTGGGCATTTCATTGAACAGCTTGCGTGCTTCTGAGAGATGCCCATTTTGGAGGAGGGTTTGTATTTGGTGATTTGAAATGTAAGTTTGAGGATTGAACCCAGTTTTGATCATTTGGGAGTCCACATGGAAGTTTCTGTTGGGATTTTTTGAGGTTAGGGATGAAATGGAGGGAACTTTTTTGTATTTGAATGGTTTCATCAGGGAATGGTTGAAAGTTGTGGTTGGGTTTCGGTGGGTTTGGACCCAAATGCAATCGGGTACTGGGTTTTGGATCGTTGATATTGGTTCGGGTACTGACCCGTTATCAGTTATTGCCACTCGAAATCAAATTTAGGTATAAAATGTACCTAAAAAGGTTCACAGCCTTGATAGATGAGGTTATAGTTTAATTAGCCATTTGGTTTTGGCTGGATACCTTTTTTATTTGCCGTGTGTGGCTCTTTCAGGAATCAAAACGGCGACCTCTCACTTTGGAGAGAGAATTCCACAGAATCGTGCTGAACTGACAACCTCTCCCTTTAGACTTAGTTAATGCATTTGGATTAACGTATATTCAAGAACCCAGTTTGCATCCTCCAATTTCTTTATGACAATAATTTTGCAACAGGCAACCACAGTTTTTTCTTAACATAAAATAAATCTGAGAGCCAAACTGAACAGATCAAACTCTATCTAGGCCAAAAACAACCAGGAATTTGCAAAAGCACACCTATAGCACTTCATCAATAATCTCACAAGAGTTCCAAGATATATAAACCTAAATTATACATTCAACATCTTCAAGACTCATAGGTATAAAAATAAAATTAAAAGTAAACAGTAGGATAAAGGCAGCGACTAATCTCAGAATTCCTATTACGAAGCATGATGCTCTCAACAATCCATTTACTTCATTCTGACAAGCAAACACATTATTCCTCAAACATAACAGAAATGATCTAAAGCTCTTTGACAACTTGAATCCCCAGCGTATTAGCCGTACCGATAATAGACTTGCAAATTGCCTCAAGCGACAAATGATGGCTCCCGGGATCAGTCTGCTTCAGCTTCGCAACCTCGTACACGTGCTTCAATGTAATGCTCGAAGCAATGATATGTCCAGGCCTAGTGCTCCCTAACTCAATCCCTGCTGCCCTTTTCAAGTACCAAGAGACTGGGGGGGACCTGACAGTAAATTCAAACGAGTTGTCTTTGAATGCGGTGATTGTAACGGCCATTGGGGTATCGGGCTTGTATTTTTGGGTTCGAGCGTTGAAGTCTTTGCAGAAGGCCATTAAGTTTAGGCGGTATTGGCCGAGGACAGGGCCTACAGGTGGGGCCGGGCGGGCTGCGCCTGCAGGGACGGTGAGTCGGAGCGTGGCAGAGACTGGGCGCCGGACCGCGACGTCTTTCAAGATGGACATGGTCTCTGCAAGAATAACTAGGAATTAATGTCAAGCCTCAAGATCTGTAGAGGTACAAATCTTTAGGATGCAGATTAATAAACACTTTATAACAAATATATCCCCAACCTTCAGAAGAATTTCATGATAGAAAGTTGTCGGCGCCATTTTAAATCTCGGCCCACCCCTGATCCAAGATGGCGGATTCCTATCCTAAAAAATGATTGTCCGAGTACCGATACCGAGATTGATACTAAGATTTTAAACCTTGGTGCTCAATGCTCACATTTCCCATTGATTACTTGGGTTTCAATATTAAATTTATTAATGGACAAGTAAGTGAGTTTATTTAAGCAAGCACTCTATACAACATTTATAGCTAAGAAATATGTCAAATTGTTAAAAGTTAATTTTAATAATTAGTTAATTTATTTTTACTAATTTATAGAATATATCTAGTCAAACACTAAAATATCTCATATTGCGACCATATAGCCGAAAAGGCTAATGCTCATCCCATGGTTGACTATATCATACTGAGATTTTAAGCCTTTGTTAATTTTTGAAATATAAGTTTGCTATAAAGTTGAGCACAGGTTCAATACATATGCCTATGGTTACCGTATATAGAGGCTAAGATATGAAAACTAACCGCAAGCTTGTATCAACTTGTACAGCAATAATCTTCAGTGCCAATGGAATTATCTCATACAAGAAATTACCTTCGGCTCACCACACATAATTGTCTGACTTTCCTATTAAATCTTAACCTTGTTTATGACTCTCATGTGTTTGTATGATGCAGAATAGTTCAATATTTTCTTTCCTTAACAAAATCTTCGGATATAGCATTCACAAAATTGTAGAAAACATAATGGAGTCAAACCTCCACAGGGTAGACCGATACCTATAAATATTTCATAGAAGTTGGGGGAAGTAAAAAACTGATAAAATAGCTTAAATTAAGCACGCACATATTTAAGCTACTTGCGTGAGATTAAATATTAATCCTACTTAATTTCAATATAAATTGCAGGAAACCCCCTCTCGTTTTTGCTTGATTAGCTAGAAACGAAATCTGCACCTACCCCCATTTTAATGATTGTCAAGTTTTTTTAGTTGCAGTACAAATTTTATTCCCAAAATACCACTCAATAAAAATATTAATTACGACCGGATAATACTAAAAAATGACACAAGCTTAGAGGCATTTTGGAAATAATAAATAGAATTTATAACTCGGTTGGGTTGGAATGGGGGTGAATATTTCCAGACTAAGGGTGGTTTTATGCCAGCAAGATAGAAGTAAAAGGGGTTTCTTGTCAATTTTAACCCATTTTCAGACAGAATTTGAGCAAATCTCTGATACTTGATACCGCTCATTTTCTTCATAAAGGGGTTACGGTTTGTATGAGGATGATAGTGCTCAAGTATAATAAGAAAGATTAGGTTTAATCGTTATAATTGATCTGGGCCTAAGTCCAAGATGACCCCATTTTAACCTAATGAATTACGAATGTCGCTTAACCTTTAGACTACTCTTAGAATTTAGCAATAGACCAAAATTTAATTGAAACGTTTCAAGATTGTTGTCCTCAATTTCCAACAATGTATAATTTGTATTGTTTGATAAAAAAGACTAAAATTCCGGTTGTTATGAATTTTAAACAATAGGAGTTAATGGATCAAGGATTAAAATACAGAAATAATTTGTGGGCTTTATATATGCAACTTTAGTGTATGCATCAAGGACGTACTTGTGTTCTGAACTTAACCTCAAGCAATTTTTTATAATCTTTTTGATGAAAAGGTAGAATGTAGCAATCCATTCCATTAAAATAAGACAATGGACCGATCTCGTCAAGTACAATGACAGTGCAAGGAGAAAAGAGCTCAAGCAATCAAATAAGTGCAATTCCTATACATATGTAGAAGTGTTGCTAAATCTTTTCTCCACTGGAAACCTGACACATGGTATAGCTTTTCAAGCTGCTATCTTTGCGAATCCAAGAGATGATAGTGTCCCAACAAATTGAGTTTAGATACAATTGTTTTCGGTTTGGTGAGATTTCAAAAGCAATTATAATGCAATAGCGAGTAATTTGATATCACCAAACCTATACATATATCGTAGTGTTGCTAACAAGAGCAACTACAACCAAAGGAGAACCTTTTCTCCATTAGTAATCTTGCATGTTCTATAATCTTTTCATGCAAATCCAAGAACATGAAACAAGCCCAATAAAGTTAAGTCCCTTCGAGGCATTTTCTCAAACAATTAGTGAGCTTTCAAGAGCAACAACAAAACTAACTTGATATGTAGTCCAATATATTCACTACAATAAAGCATTCTATCAAATACTTGGGGAGCTTTCAAACCCCTCCCATTTCATCACGGAAAAAACAACAAAGAAATCATCCATACTAAATGATGATAAAACATAGATTGTTGTTGTTGTTTGTTTTTCTCCTTGAAAATCAACTCTGAACAGAAATTGGAGTGAGAAAAGACGAAAGATCAAAGGAAATTAATGGACTAAATAAAATCCGATAGAAATTAATACCTCGAAATAATTGGAGTGCCAGCGATCGAGCGAAGGCTGCTTGCTTTGATTTTTGGTGGATTCCATGTGATAGAAATGGATCTAAAGTGATTTATTGTGGTGCGATAATGGGTCGGATATCTTTAGGACGCACTGCATGCTAGGCTCGTAATTGGGTCGGGTCTTATATGATCCGGATCCACTACCCACTAAATTATCTCTCATCTACTATATTAAGGCCAAAGGATGGATGCACGGAGCACGTGCAAAAGAAGCTCCCCTAATTTTGTGTCCGCAATGCAGATGTGTCAAAAATTGATAATTTTGATTTATTATACTTGAAATAATAAATGAAATATATCGGTTTTGGAGTTATTGTTACTATTCACTCATAAGAAACTCCTCACAGCCGAAAGATTTTAGCTTCCCATCATCTGTAGCTCTTCTCATTCCCACGTTCCCATCTTTTCAACTAATTCTTTAAAAATCTTTTCAAATCTTCGTAATATCAAAACATACAAGCGTGCATAACACGGGCAACATACAAATTCTTTTTTAACCATAGTTTAGATCAGCATAGCAGGTAGCAACACTCACACTTTTAAGTACTAACCAATAGATTTGGCTAGGATCTCATGATTCCAAGGAAATAAAGATTGAGCCAAGGCCTTGCAAAATGGAATTTGCATAACCTAAAGGTTTTAATGTGACTATGGACGACCGCAACAAGTTCAGTCGCCTCTCACCACCCATAAGGATGGGCCCGGCCACTTAAACTCTCAGGAAGCCTATCCCTATTGATCCAATTTGAGCGGTCAACCGCAACGAGTTTGCTATTTTGCTACGATCGATCCCACCGCAACTATAGTGAACTCTAACCTAAACTCCACTGGAAAAAAAATATTGGCTTGTGCATGACATGACACCCCAAAGTAAATTTGAAGTTCTCACATAATCAGAACACATTTTAATCAAAGCTAAGCAAAAAAAATCACCTTTTTTCCCAAGTATATATAAAATCAATTCAGAGATTTTAAATCAAATCCGAAACATTTACAAGATTAAATTCAAATTCAATAGATGAGAGGCTTACCGCTGAAAAAAGGTCGATTTTTTCTTTTTTTTCAGGCGATTGTGCGAGGATTGGGTGCTCTTGGATCTGAATCAGCCCTCAGCCTTTAGGGCTAGCTGGGCTTTCAATATCGTGTGCCAGGCCCCTGCCAATTTCACTGAAATGTGGGAACCAAATTAAACAGGTCGGAATATTAGATGCGGATCCATTTAAAATAAGATCCACTGCCAAAAAGTCGACTCCTTTTTTCCTCTTCTAGTTTATACTTCACCCTAGCCTTTCTCATGCCATTCCAAAAGTAGCAGAGAAATTATTTTCATTTAAAAAAGAAAAAATCTTTGAAGCAAAATCAAGCCAATTTCTTCTTCTTCAATGGATTTGTGGTGAGTTTTTTTTTAATGAATTTATTAATTAGACATGTGATTATTTTTACTCCAATTGAATTCTCAGTTCAAAATTATTATTTTTGTGCTAATTTTATAGGTAAATTTCTTAATTTAGAGAGAAGTTGAAGATGGGAACAGGTTCAGACTCAAGAGAAAGAGGAGGAGGGATTCGAGCAGGGAGTTTGGCCCTGAAAGCCCTAATTTTATGTGGGGGAGTTTTGCTTCTCAAAAGATTGAGAAAGTCGACGACGAGATGGGACCATGCTCGAGTTGTCGCTGAAAGCCTCTCTGGTGAGAAGGTAAACTGCCTCAAAATCCAATCTTTGTTTTTGGGACTGTTGTAGATTTTAGTTTAGTTTTAGTTTGATTGATTATTGATTCTTTTTGCTATTGAAGTTTACGAAGGAGCAAGCTAGTAGAGACCCAGATAACTACTTTAATTTGAGGTGGGTACTGCCTTTGCTAGTTCAATTGCTTGTGTTTTTATGTCGAATTTGATTGAGATTGTTTAAGGTGTGAGAGAATTATGTTTGAGGGTTGGATTGGGTAAAATTATTTTGATGATGTAGAAACTATCTGGGTTAGGTCAATAGGTGTCCTGATTAGTCGATATAAAGCTTCCACTACTTTTTCCCCCCGAGTATTTTGTTGAGGAGATTACTGTTCTTTTCTCTAAAAATTTCTTTGTCGTCTTCATGTTAGAATGCTTACGTGCCCGGCAACAGAGATGGTGGATGGTTCAAAAGTTTTATACTTTGAGCAAGTATGCATCATTTTCTGGACTTATGTTTGCATTTTGTGATATTATCCTTTTGAGTAAGATGCGATCGGCGTCCTTTCTGTTTGCAGGCATTTTGGAGAACCCCTTCAAAACCTTTTCGCCAGGTAAGTTAATTCTCATCTTTTATCATTATGTGAAAATCAATTGTCACTCCACTTATATGCTAGCTTATATGCTTTCCAATTAGTTTTAGTTGTGAAGTATGGTGATTTTTCTTTCTTTCTTTCTCGATTATCTACTTCGTACAAAATGTGCTAAATTATGGACAAATGTGAATCTTAACTCAAATACTTCTATTAGTTAACCATTGGGATCCTTTGCTTTATTTAATACTTATATTGATGTTTGAACACATGATAGGGTTTCCTGCAAAATAATCACGAAGTGAAAGGAACTACACTTTCTTGATATTTAAGAAACATGGGCATTGCGCATTCTGTTACCCAGAAAGGGAAATAGGAAGCAGAAATGTTGAAGAAAGTGACCTTTTCTGTGATTTATAATCGCTCCAAACAATTCTATAGAAACGTATAAAACTTTACCAACTTCCATAGGCTTTAGCATGGTAACTACCGATGGTGGTCGTCAAACCGTCGTCAAACCAAAATATCCAACAAGCATGAGCATTAGCTCTCCTTGAAAATGAGGCGATCCAGCCGCAGGAGGTGGTGGTGCAGCAGCAGCAGCAGCAAATCTCAAAGTGGTTCATAAGGAATTTAAGTTGTCTTTAACTCACATTCAAATAGATGGCACAAAGCTTCTTAGTTCGTATCATATACCTACTAAAATATGACGGGTCCCAAAGTTAATCTTATAGAGGTAACAGCAAAGTGAGGTGCATCATTGCATGCAGTTTGTTCAGCTGCAGCCACCTTTACTTTGTTAAGTGGAATCACATCTCATGAGAACTCTTGTGCATTTGAATATCTTTTAATAAGGCAATGAGATGCCATATTTCTCACATGCACTCTTCTAAAAGAAAGCTAACAGTTCATGAGTCTGTGGTTGCAGAGGTTTTATATGGTGAAGCCTTGCCCAAAAGAGATGAAATGTGACGTGGAGGTGAGATTTTATTTTGATTTGTGGGATTATTATTATAATAGTTCTAATCATAATTAATTATTAGACCAATTTGGTTTAGAACTATAAATATTTGGACATGCTAATACCCATCATTTGGGTGATTTGGTTTTAGAAGTATGAGTTAATTTCTATATATTCTAATTCCAACTAAGCTCGTATTAACAATAGGGTTTTTTCCGCTAGCCCCCTATACTTCAATATTTTTCTATGTCCTCTCTAGTTAGTATTTACCCGAAGCCCCTAAACTTATAAGTTACTCATGTTTACCCCATCACCATTGAGACATTGAGGCTCTGAAAAAAATTGAAATCATTCTCTAAGCATAATTAAATAAGATAAATACAATTTAGAAAATTATAGAAATGATCTAATTAACCTAGGCTTACCTATTGCCCAATTGGCCTTGGATTGCATCTACAGTCAACTTGTGAACTTTGAAAATTACAGCGAAAGGATTGAGAAGCTGCTGAAATTTGAGATTGTGATGGTAACGAAACTTGTGAAGTTCTTACTTGACCAGGATTTGGAATTTGTGAAGGTCGCACTTGTGATCTTTGTGATAATTCTGAAGTTAACTGAGGGGTTAACATGAGTAACTTATAAGTTTAGGGCGCTACTGGTAAATACTATCTATGGGGGGACAAAGAAAAATATTGAGGTTGGGGGGGGGGGGGGGGGCTAGCGGAAAAAACCCTTAACAATATTAGCCTTTGGAGAAATCGTTCATTGCAAAGACTCGTGCATAATCTGCCTTTATACCAAAATATTCTATTTCCTTATAAATTCGTTAATGGTAATTGTTAATTACTAACCAATTACTTTGAGATTTAATGCTTTAACATGTTTATATTTGAACAGCTAAGCTCATATGCCATAAGGGATGCAGAAGAGTACAAAAACTTCTGTGATCGTCCGAAGGACCAACGCCCGCGCGCTGAAGAAGTTATAGGGGTATGCTTTATTGCTTATATATATATATATATATATATATATATATATATATATATATAATGACTTTATCTTCATTGTTTTCTTATCTTGTTTAATTCATGGGTTCCCCCCTGCTCAAGAGATTGTCATGGTTGGAAATTTTTAAATACTTAATTTCACAAATTTAGATCATCTATTACCTTGACCCTGAGTTGGGTATTATATATAATAAAAATTATGAATCCAACTAGTCCTTATGGAATTGTTTCTAGCTGTATTGCGATGCATTGGATCCTGTGCTTCACAATTAACTATGTTTGCAGACAATGTCCTTGTTATGAATTGCTCATATCTTAAATCTCTTAGACTGAAAATTGGCTTTGCCTTTTGTTTCAATACGCTGCAAGGGGTTAAGGGTGTTTACAGAGGAGGGGTCTAATAATGTTTCCTAATAAAAGGATTTAGAAACAAAACTGTTTCAATCAACAAACGCAGATTTTATTGCAATTTGAAGATTCAACTCAACGTAAAATTCATCTTCATCATCATCTAAGCATTTATAAGTCGGCTATGAAGCAGAGATCCGTAGAAGGTCTGACAGTTTGAGAACCAGCTAGCAGCTGAAGCCAACCTCGCTTACTTAATGTCAAATTACTCCCCGATGATACTATGGATGAGAGGGGGGCTTACCATAATGGTATACGTTCAATTTGCATCCTCCAAATTCTTCTAGACCAGGGGAAAAATCATAAGAAGGGTAAAACTGATAGATTTGCTATAAATAGATAACACACCTGAGTGAAACACAACATATTCCCACACTTGAAGTAGAAGCAAGGGTCAATTTAACAATTAAAACATATTCATGTATCCTGTAGAAGTCATAAATCTTATTGTATCTGGGTTTTTCTTAATATGCTTTTACTTTTGCTGTTAACAATACTTTATCTATTTCACAAGTTAAGGTTGTGTTTCTTACTTTTGCTGTTAACAATACTTTATCAATTTCACAAGTTAAGGTTGTGTTTCTAATTACTGTATCATATTCAGGATATTGCAGAACACTTGACGACAATACACCTTTCATGTTGTGAACGAGGGAAGCGTTGTTTGTATGAAGGTTCAACACCACCAGATGGCTTTCCCAATACCTGGGTACCCTTCTCTCTAACCCTCACTAGTCATCTTTCGGCACAAAATATTATTATAATTACTAGGGAATATATTTTTGGCATGTAAAACGCAAGTCAAGTAAGTGTAAGTTTTGTATATAAGAACATCATGCTCATATTTGTTGATTATGTTTTTCTAAAGTATAGTGATTTTGTATTACAACTACATCTTTCATATGACTGGATTTGCAAAAATATCTTTGACGTGTTGTCTAAAGATAAATACTAACTGAAATATAAAATATAAACAAAAGTTATTTGATTATGATATAATTGTAAAATAAAAATTATGGTGTGGCTCATATTCCGTCTCATGATAAATGATACGGGGCAATGATATTTAAAAGAAAAATACAGATTTTCCTTTTTTTTTGGTATTCTCCCTCGTCACTTGAGGAGCGATTTCTACACGAATTTCCAATTGTTACCCCCCCCCCCCCCCCCCCATTGGGTGATTATTTGTTAACCTTGTAATATTTGCGTTTATGTGCGCGCGCGCATCTATGTATCTCAAAGTGCATAACCCGCTAATCGGTCCAAGTTACAGTGATGTGAATATGCAATCAGTGACCAAATCGGAAGGCAAATAGAGACATAAATTGTCCTATATAAATCAGAATAGACACATAACAAATCTTGTATAATAAATGCCCCTTTTTTCATTTCTAGTATTCCATCATGTCAACTATCAGAAGAGCAGTGAATTACTCTATTATTATAGAAAATTAGAATCTGATCTTGGATACTAATTTGTATTATACAGCACAAAGCATGGTATGC
This sequence comes from Agapanthus africanus, assembly GCA_030015575.1. Taxonomy (NCBI): domain Eukaryota; kingdom Viridiplantae; phylum Streptophyta; class Magnoliopsida; order Asparagales; family Amaryllidaceae; genus Agapanthus; species Agapanthus africanus. The sequence continues at coordinate 309,391,367 of CM057339.1, forward strand.
TTTAAATTAGAAAATGAGTTTTTTTATATGATATCCTGGTTGATGGTGGTAACAATCTTTCTTTTGGGAAATCTAACCATGGAAATATTCATCTTAAAGCTGTATGATAGGAAATGAACTTATAAATCGTGTTATTCTTAACCCAGGTGCAAGCAATTCGCCGTGTTTGGACTCTGTTTGAATATGAAAATCGTATCCAATTCAGACTCAATAGATCCGTTAACAACTCTAAATGTCTGTCATTGCTTTTGCTTAGTTGAATCTCTCTCTCTCTCTTAGAGAAAGACTATTTGAACTAATTCCATCTATAGAAATCTATTTTTAATCGCTGTTTGCTTACAGAATGGAGCAGCATACTGTACATCAGAGCTTACAATTTACAAAAATGGTGAAGTACATACTTGGGATCGGGGTTATGACGATGAAGGGAATCAAGTAAAGTCTTTGATCTAGTTCTTAATATTTCAACAACGATTATAATCTTATGAAGTGAAAGACTTTTATAAAATATACATCTATGAACAGGTTTGGGGAACGAAAAAGGGACCGTACGAGTTTAAGCCGGCACCAGCATCAAGTCATGATGAATTGTTCTCACCGCTATATTTAACTCCGGCGGAATCATTAGAGAAGAAGATAGTGGGATCGTTTGTATTGAGTGAATGATAACACTCATGCTCCTTGTATATCTACTTAATAAAAATTTAAATTCTTTCCAACATGCGGAGATGGCCAACTTTAGTTCAAGAGAGTACTCTGCAGAGAACAGCGATATATTATTGTGACATATGGGAGAATAGTGTTGGAAGAAGCAATGTATTTAGAGAAAAATACTTGTATGGTACTTTGTTAGTATTTTTTATTTAGTATGTTAAATGTATAGCATGCATATGTTGAGTAAGAATTTTTTTGGATGCAACTAGATTAATGGTTATTTACCTGTTCCTGCAGCAGATAACTTTTTTCTTTTTGGTATGAATTACACGAAAATACCCTTAATTTTCATGATTATTCACCAAGATACTTCGAAGTCTTTTATTATATCAAAACACCTTAAGTGCCACGTTTGAGGGTATTTTAGCGATCAAATTTCCTCAAAAACCTTAGTTATTTTATTGAAAAACCGTGATCCTAAGGGTATTTATGTGTAATTTTAACCCCAAGAGAGAGAGAGAGAAAGAAGAGTTATATGGATCACAGGAACTCTCCAAATTGGTGGGAGTTGTTGATTAGGGTGTCCCAAGTCATTTGAAAATATAATTCCGGAATTTGAAAATTCATGTTAGTCGCGAATTATTTAAAATTAGAATTTGCTTAATAATGTTGGTCGAAACTAGCATTTTAGATGCGAAAATTTGGATTCTAGAATTCATGATTCAACTTAAACTACAAAAATAAGAACCATTCAATCTTCAAATCACAATGTACCCATAGGTATTTAGGTTTTCTAAAATGACATACTATACATAATAGAACAAAATTTAAGTAAACCATCCCGCCTAGCATCATCACCATCGGTTGCCGCCTCCATTAATCGGACATCGACCGCCGCCGTCAACGGATCATCCATGCCGCCGCCGCCGGCCGACAGGTCCCACCACTGTCCCCGTCGGCCGGCCGATCAACCATCGCCGTCCCTGTTCGCCACCGCCAACCGCCACCCCCCGCCACCTCACCGCACCCGCCAATCGCCGCCTCCGATCGTTGTCCTTGTTCGTTGCCGCAGCTCCCGCCCCCCGCCGGTCGCTTTCTCTGATCGCCGTCCCGTTCGTCGCCGCCGCCGTCCCCGACCGCCACCTGTCGCCACCTCCGACCGCCGACCAACCATCCTCATCGACGGCCGATGATCGACTTCGCTGCTGCCGGTTATCCTCCGCCGTCAATCGACATTCGTGAGACCTCTGTCGGTTGAGCACCGTCTAATGTTCTCCATTAAATGTATTGCCCTAAATTACATATGTATTTTGAAATTAAATGACTAGCATTTTGAATAGAAAAGAATTTTATCAAAATACTGTTCATTCCATTTACAAATTCTGACTTATAAAATTACCTGGCACTAAGACCCCCTTAGTGAATTTTGTTGCTTTTGGGCATAACCCTACTTATAACCTTTCATCTCTAGTGACCAACTAACAAGCTAAATTCTATTTAATGATAGAAATCAAATAAAATTAAATCTATAGACATCTTAGAAAATAAATAGAATAGAATTTATTGAAATTTCTATATATTATACAAATAATATAGCATAGGTGAAGACATTGGTGATGGCGTTGGTGGCAAGACAGTTGTTAATTTGATGGAACTAGGTAGATATATCAAGGAGAAACCTAATTTGTTGTTGATAACTATGACGACAATGGTGAAGATGACAATGGTGGCGGTGGCCCTGTGGAGGTGGGAGTAAGAACAGAACTTAGAATATTAATGGTATAATTTTGCGAAAATAGTACTAAGAAGTTTATGATGTTATGAGGTAGCAAACAAGGCAATGTCATTCTTGAATTTAATCAAATATTGTTGTATCCGCCCATAAAATAATGAGGGAGATTAATGAAAAGTCAAGGTTTATGTAAATAAGATACAAAGTTTTACTAGAAAACTTAATCACCATCTCAGCCTCTCACTACTACAAAGAAGGGTAAATCCGTAGGGGCAACCCACCGCCCCTACGGATATATACGTAGGGGCGAAAAAATACCCCGTAGGTGCAAGCTGAGGCCCTGAACTTGTCCCTACGGTTAAATTCTTGCCCCTACGGATATGTACGTAGGTCCATCTCCCCCTACGGATTACGCCGTAGAGTATAAGATTTTATATTATTTACGGTTTATTTTAATAAATTACTTGGCCCTACGTACAGGCCCCTACGGATATATGCGTAGGTACGTTTCCGTAGGGGCACAAATTCAGGATTCCTGATATTTTGCCCCTACGGATAACGCCGTAGGGGAGAGTCAGTGGCCCCTACGGATATATCCGTAGGGGCTTTCCCAACCCCCTGGCTCTGAGATCTGGGGGAAATATCAGTTACTGCTGATATTTAGCCCCTACGGACATATCCGTAGGGGTAACATGAGTGCCTACGGATTAATCCGTAGGTACATATTGTCTGTAATTTTTTTTAAAAAATGGGCTGCTTGATTTTTTCCCGCCCTGTGCACAATAATATATACATCAATCAAATCATATATTGCAGTATTCATAATCACATCTCACGCATATATATAATATACAAAAGAAACACAAAAACTGAATATGATATAAATACAAACCAATATCAATATCGTTTCAAAATGTAGTACAATGTGTATGATATAAATAAATACATGTTTCAAAAAAAAGAACCAAAAATCTACCCTAGCTCGGTCCAGCTCCACCTCTGAATAACGATAGAATAACCCGCGCCTGCTCCTCGGTCAGTAAACTCTGCAATTCGTCGCGAGCGGGAGTCTGAGCGGCATGTGGAACCGGCGACGTGGTCTGCGCAGCCGCCGTCGAGGTAGTCGCTTGCGGAGCCGCGGCTGCGGGAGTCTGAGTGGGCGGTGGAGCTACAGGAGCTGTCTGCGGAACCGCAGCCGATGTAGTGGCTTGCGGAGCCGCAGCCGAAGGAGATGCGTGTGGAGGCTCGGCCGATCTACCCTGTCGCGTCTGGATATAACGTGTGTAAGAAGCGTGTAAGAACTGTTTATTATTCGAATTCGTATCATTATTAAGTTATTTCGAAACCCTGTTTGGATATCTAGTTTGGAAAAGCGTTGTTTATTTCAATTACATATGTATGTATGATTAATCAAACTTAAGTCTAAAACCAAATAAGCTCAAGCTACGTACTAATTATGGATATGTTGATATGTATATAATATGAAATGATATTTTACTATAAAGTAGTATGCATACCAGCATCTCCTTCAACTCCTGAACGCTGGCCCTCAAGCTATCCAGTTCATGATGGACATGCCGGTCACTGGAGACGGAGGAAGTAACCGCCGGGGTGGAGTCCAACCTCATATGGGCCCTGCTAGGGCCCAATCCCCGGCCTCTCCCAACCTCCGTGGTGCCCTCCGTGTGCGGCGTCCAGAACTGGGGTCAGCAGCCTCGGATCGTTCTGTCCGGTAAAATCGATCCCCGAGGCCTGGGCCTGCTCAACCACCCGCTCCTACACCCACATTCGAATTCTTATCATTATCGAGTTATTTCGAAACCCCATTTGGATATCTAGTTTGGAAAACTGTAGTTTATTTTAATTAGATATGTACATGTATGATTAATAAAACATAAGTCTACAACCAAATAAGCTCAGGCTATGTACTGATATTGGATATGTTGATATCTATAATATGACATTATATTTTACTATTAAGTAGTATACATACCAGCATCTCATTCAACTCCTGAACGGTGGCCTTCAAGCTCTCCAGTTCCTGCTGGATACGTCGCTCACTGGAGACGGAGGAAGTAACCACCGGGGTGGAGTCCAACCTCATATGGGCCCTGCTAGAGCCCAGTCCTCGGCCTCTCTCCCAACCTCCGTGGTGCCGTCCGTGTGCGGCGTCCAGGACTGGGGTCAGCAGCCTCGAATGTTTCCTTCCCCCTAGCAACTGTCAGAACATTATATTTAGTCTATAAAATTGACAAGAAATACCAAAATCAACAAATTCAAAACCTTACCTACAGAGATAGAAGATGTGCTCCTCTGGTATCTGCATGTATCAAAATTTGAATAATATTAATTAATTTCAGTACATACATACTAACAAGGTAAACTCGCATATAGCGCTGCTTACACATATGACAGGGAGTGAACAAGCTCTTGTAGATCATCAGGCGCAAATCTAATCTCATCAAGCAGCCCATGATAATGAGTTGGACGACTAAGAGCAAAAGGAATGTGTGTATATTTATGATATAGCATTCTAAATCAATATACATGCCCTATATAATATATAAACATACCTGGAGGAACGGGAGTGGCCTCTGTCCCTGATATGGACGCATCACCAACAACTAGACAATCAAACATTGACAATATAAGTAATTTTGACATAAACAGGCATGGATATCTATAATATTACATTCAAAATGGATATTAGAGAGCGCATCTGCAGTGAGAAGTGGTAAAAGTATCACCCAACTAGGGTGTAATTTACAGAATCAGTTGAGACTCTTAAAAGTCATAGAAGAACCCGACCTGCACAAATCTGATGTATGCTTTCCATTGGACACTAAGAAGTCTCTAAAGGGAAAAGCCTATGTGAAAGCCATCATTAGTTCATATCAGAAGATTGATGCTGAAACAGAGAACGAGGAATGTCATTTTTTTCTTCTTCTGCCACATTACTGTCTTCTCCTTCTGCCACATTACTGTCTTCTCCTTCTTATTATATGCGCGTGCAAATTCAATGACTATATTGAGAATATGGATTAATAGTGGGTAGGAAAAGTATTTCTCAAATGGCTTTTGCGTCTTAAAACCATAAACTACTAAGTAATGGCATACATAATTTTTTTAGTATAAAGGTTGTTATTTTAAGTTTTCCCTTATAGAGATATGATCTAACTGCATCTATAAACTATAAGTGTGCAGAAAATTATGATAAGAAACCATAAGAAAGGGTCGTAGCCATGCATAACCTTGAATCTACATACCAAATCATGCAAAAGCATGCACTTATTGTCACCTTGCCTTGGAATATAAAATATCTTGGAAGACTATAAGTGAGTATTTAAATCTTGATAGCTTTTGACTTCAACATATATTTTTCTCAAGTACCATGAAATATACTTGCTCCGTATAAACCGTTTTCAGGAAGATGGATTAATAATGACAAATTATCCATTGTGGCTCACTAGGTTAGCATTTTCTCTTCTATTGACCATCTTACTAATCTGCTTGGTAAATTTATTCGGAACCGGCTGCGAATCATTAAAAGACATGCATAAGAAAGAAAGCTAAAATACAGATATATAGCATACCGATACATCGAAACTTCATAGTTGCGATGACAATCCAGAGATATTTATTTCTACACACGTGGTGCGCGTGCGAATGCGTCAGGCATCATGGACAAATATTTCAGAACATGGAAAGTATTATTCGTATAAAGTAATTAAAACTTTTAAACACCTTGGGTAGATATTTTCTTAGTTGATGCAATCATATCATGAGGACTAAATTTAAGCTATTATACATATGCATATGTATTTTTCTAACCTAATATATCACACACACACACACACACAGAGAGAGAGAACATCAGGTAGGTAGAGAAATCAGGTAGCAGGATCCTGAAGAAATGGAGTCCATAGTATTGCTCATCATCATCATCCATGATCCCTTTGATAATATTTTTTCAAAGGGATCACGGATGATGATGATGAGCAATGCTACGGACTCCATTTCTTCAGGATCCTGCTACCTGATTTCTCTACCTACCTGGTGTTCTCTCTCTCTCTCTCTGTGTGTGTGTGTGTGTGTGTGTGTGTGTGATATTAGGTTAGAAAAATACATGTGCATATGTATAATAGCTTAAATTTAGTCCTCATGATTGATTGCATCAACTAAGAAAATATCTACCCAAGGTGTTTAACAGTTTTAATTACTTTATACGAATAATACTTTCCATGTTCTGAAATATTTGTCCATGATGCCTAACGCATTCGCACGCGCACCACGTGTGTAGAAATAAATATCTCTGGATTGCCATCGCAACTATGAAGTTTCGATGTATCGGTATGCTATATATCTGTATTTTAGCTTTCTTTCTTATGCATGTCTTTTAATGATTCGCGGCCGGTTCCGAATAAATTTACCAAGCAGATTAGTAAGATAGTTAATAGAAGAGAAAATGCTAACCTAGTGAGCCACAATGGATAATTTGTCATTATTAATCCATCTTCCTGAAAACGGTTTATACGGAGCAAGTATATTTCATGGTACTTGAGAAAAATATATGTTGAAGTCAAAAGCTATCAAGATTTAAATGCTCGCTTATAGTCTTCCAAGATATTTTATATTCCAAGGCAAGGTGACAATAAGTGCATGCTTTTGCATGATTTGGTATGTAGATTCAACATTATGCATGGCTACGACCCTTTCTTATGGTTTCTTATCATAATTTTCTGCACACTTATAGTTTATAGATGCAGTTAGATCATATCTCTATAAGGGAAAACTTAAAATAACAACCTTTATACTTAAAAAATTATGTATGCCATTACTTAGTAGTTTATGGTTTTAAGACGCAAAAGCCATTTGAGAAATACTTTTCCTACCCACTATTAATCCATATTCTCAATATAGTCATTGAATTTGCACGCGCACATAATAAGAAGGAGAAGACAGTAATGTGGCAGAAGGAGAAGACAGTAATGTGGCGGAAGAAGAAAAAAATGACATTCCTCGTTCTCTGTTTCAGCATCAATCTTCTGATATGAACTAATGATGGCTTTCACATAGGCTTTTCCTTTTAGAGACTTCTTAGTGTCCAATGGAAAGCATACATCAGATTTGTGCAGGTCGGGTTCTTCTATGACTTTTAAGAGTCTCAACTGATTCTGTAAATTACACCCTAGTTGGGTGATACTTTTACCACTTCTCACTGCAGGTGCGCTCTCTAATATCCATTTTGAATATCGATAATATTACATTCAAAATGGATATTAGAGAGCGCACCTGCAGTGAGAAGTGGTAAAAGTACCACCCAACTAGAGTGTAATTTACAGAATCAGTTGAGACTCTTGAAAGTCATAGAAGAACCTGACCTGCACAAATCTGATGTATGCTTTCCATTGGACACTAAGAAGTCTCTAAAGGGAAAAGCCTATGTGAAAACCATCATTAGTTCATATCAGAAGATTGATGCTGAAACAGAGAACGAGGAATGTCATTTTTTTCTTCTTCTGCCACATTACCGTCTTCTCCTTCTTCTTCTGCCACATTATTGTCTTCTCCTTCTTATTATGTGCGCGTGCAAATTCAATGACTATATTGAGAATATGGATTAATAGTGGGTTGGAAAAGTATTTCTCAAATGGCTTTTGCGTCTAAAAACCATAAACTACTAAGTAATGGCATGCATAATTTTTTAGTATAAAGGTTGTTATTTTAAGTGCGCGTGCAAATTCAATGAAGGTTAGATTTGAGGATACCCATGTATGAGTTGTATTCTATATATGTGTGTTTCGATTTATGATTTCGCTTAAGTGTAGGATTGTTTTTACTTAAAGAAGTATCACCATCTACTATATATAAAAAAATATAGCAAACTAGGATTGGTATTCAAATCCCAGTCCAGATTGGTATTCAAAATTTATTTAATTAGTTTGTAATCCACATCATTTGATTCGTTGCTTGAGGCATCAATGTAGGCACAAATATCGGCGACGAGGAACTCGACGAGGAAGAACGAGGGCGGTGGTGGGCCAAGAACGGAAGGCGGTGGCGGGCTGAGAACGGAGGGCGCGCGGTGGCGACGAAGAGAAAATTGGAGACGCGGGAACGAGAGAAAATTTTGGGAACGAGAGGGAAAGATATCGAGGCGTAGGGCATTTCTGTGCCTTTTTTAATTAAATTCCCATTTAGATGCCCCTACGGACATAACCGTAGGTTATTGGTTTGCGGCTCCGTAGGGCCAAACAACAAATTAAGATTTAATATTTTTAAATTAAAATGTCGGGCACCGTAGGGACAAAGTGGCGCTTTTAGTTTCATATATGAGTATCGATGGGAATATGAAGGTTTCATATTATCATCGAGTATCATATATTGGTTTTAACCTGAATATCTCGAGTCGCTCTCTAATTATGCGTTTGTTGTGCATTCGTGTTGTATGTGTAACATGATTTTAAACCATTGAGATCAAGATTGATAGAACTGATCATCCTACATTGCAATAGCATTCATCAACCAAAAACTATTATTGCAATGGTATTCATCCATAACAATCAACAATTAAAACTACAAATGTAGGATACCGATATCATAAAGCGTTATACGCAACATTGATAGAACTGATAAATAAAAAAACGAAACACAAACCGTATCAAGATTTAACAACTTTGATTATGTCATATACGCGGGCCGATATTTTCATATTAGCCAATAGGCAAAAATAGATTGCGGTCTGGATATGGCATATTGGCAGATGTTACCTATATGCATACATGCATGTTGTCTCCCTATTTTTTCATAAATCAAACCAACAACATACATCAAACTAGTCCATGCCACCAATCGGAAACTCCACTATGTTTTTGAATTATTATTTTTCCAAATAGCATTGAGCTCCTATTGATATTGTCCCATCCAACAAATTTGTTGTGCTTGCCTCGACCTTCATCTAGCTTTCATATGACATACACATTATATGAGTAATATAGTTATAAATTATGGTATTTTGTTGTCATCAATCCACCTAACCCTAACCCCAAGTTGCTTAATAATTCAAGCAATTCAACAGCATTTAGTACCAAATCACTAGCCTTCGGCAACAATACCCGTCCAAACTAAAAACATGACATTGGTGTTACTACAGTAATTGTCCCCTCCATACTTACGCTCTAATTCCATGAAACAAACAACCCCTCAGTGGATTTGGATTGGAGTTGGATTTTTGGAATATCAAATCCATAAAAACTTGCCAGTTTTGTATTTGGTTTGCAAACTTGATTTTAGGATTGATTGATACAACTAGGATATTTGGAGCCCTTTCCATTCCGTCGAAAAAGGTAAGGATTTGCAAAAAAATCCATGTCCACAATTTGGGCACAACCAAACAAAAGAATAAGAAACTCGTAAACCATCATCTTTCATTTTCATTTGGTACAAAACAAACAAAAAAGACACATAAATTCATGAATCAACCTTAAGACTTTGAGAATCCATGTGCCCAAGGACACTAATCATCCAACATATTCGATATGAGCCCAGAACACTTAACATCCATTTTCAATATGAATCTGACTACAATTTTTTATTTTTTTATTTTTACATATCAAATATGAACAATGCATCCAATATCCAAACAACATCTACAAGAAATAAATGTGATCAGATGATATAACAATGTTTTCAAGGCTACATCAATTGACAACACCAAAGCCAGCACCAAAGCCAGTTTTCAAGGCTACATCAATTGACAACACCAAAGTCAGTTTTGCTACGAATTAGTTGGTGAAAGAATGGTTTACACAGCAGTACACAAGAACACATCTGGGCATCTTGCTATACTAACTAGAGTGTAAGGATACATACTAGAATAATTTTCCAACTCCCCACCACTTAACCCCAACCCAGCCTCAGCCCCCGCCCCCAGCCCCAGCCCCACCCCAGCCCAGCCCCAGCCCAGCCCAACCCCAACCTAACCCTAAACCCAGTGCGGCCAGCTAAACCCCAACACCAACCCTAAGGCAAACCCTAACCACAGCCCCACCCCACAGCAGCCGAACACCAACCCTAACCCTACCCCGACCCCGACTGCGACCGCGACCCCTGCCCAACCCCAACTCGCGCGCCATGAACCCTAAGCCCAAAATAATCCCAAAAATCTTTAATTTACCTCACCTGAACCCTAAGCCCGAAGTAATCCAAAGATTTACTCACCTGAACCGCTGCTGCGCTGGGGCTGGGGCGACGACCTGAACCGCGGTGGCGACGAAACCGGCGGTGGCGACGAGGAGAACGACGTTGGCGACGACGGCGTGGCGAATTGGGGAATTTTTTCGCGCGCGATCGAGAGAGAGAGAAAGTGAGCGAGCGTAGGCGATCGATCTGGGATTTTGTTAAATCGATATTTACTTGCCCCTACGGATATACCCGTAGGTCCTTTGTTTGCGGCTCCGTAGAAGCAAACACCAAATTAAGAATTAATATTTTTATTCTTGGACGTCTATGCCCGTAGGGGCAACCTTTTAGCCCTACGGATTAATCCGTATGGCCAAACTTAAATTGCCCCTACGGATGTCAATATCCGTAGGGGCAACCCCTTATTTTACTAGTGTCTACTACCGCTGTTACTGGAGTTTTTTGCACATGCTTTGCATGTAATCTTGTAATTATAGAACCATTTATGATAATAATTTAACTATGTGCGTCCCACGTGAAAATAATAATAATGTAGCAATTTAATCGCGTGCATCACATTTGTAAAATAATAACGACGATGTATTTAATTACATGTATTACACATAAAATAATGATACTTTTTTGTTTGATTTCTTTGAAAAGATACATCATTAATAAATTTCAATATTAAATGACCTCCTCCTTTTGCCTTATAGTAGTAACTTTGTCATGACCTGGAATAGGCACGCGACTGACACCTGAATCATATGAAGTCTATAATACTCTAACTAATCCAAGTAAGTCAAAAACCCAGAAATCTAAACCTTTTAGAAAAATAGTGAAGATGCAGTTTTGAAATAAAGATATACTGAAATCAAGTTTATTCCTTATATACATAAGTAATAGTATATGAAAAACGCCATATTCATATCTAACTTGACAACCTTTTTGTCATTCGAAATTTGGACAGCACATCATTTGTATATTTTAACCCGAAAACAAATACAAGTGATAATAATAATAGGTATTCTCAAGCGGGAGCTAGTTCTTCGCCAAATAGCGGAAACAACCACGCAAGTTAATAAATATACAACGCCGCAAGCGAGGATCAAAACTCAGAAAGAAAATAAAGAAAACATGCATCATTAAGAAAACCAGGAATAAGAAATAATACATAACCGCGACTCTAAGGCCGAAAAATAAACAAACTATGGTTTCTAAATCTACTAAATATATATAGTCTGGTTGATGGAGCTTTAACTAGATACAACAAAATAAATATATACAAGTACAATGGTGGTCACGATACAAAAGTATCCCAACTATGAATGCAATCATCCGAAAAAAGAAGTGTGCCAGCAAACCGCAACGGAACCTATACGGTCAAACCTGTAAGAAAACTGTGGCACAACGGGGGTGAGCTGCCAACTCGTGAGTAGAAGACATCACCGAGTAGAAAACGAATGTATGACTATCTCCTAGGTCATACAGTACAATACAATAATGATAATAACATGATAACATCAAGTAATAGCAAAGGTAATATCAAGTACTCGTGTCTGTGTCACAAGGTAACTACATGTCATGTATATTATGTATGAATGCTTCATCCAACGTGTGTCCAGCAACGAAACACAAAATCATAATAAAACCTGAGTGCCAAGTATCGACACTCGAAAATATCATGAAAACCGTGTCTGTATGCAACACATAATCCTCATATCTCGAGTTCTGTCTGTCCGGATCGGACCCAAATCATCCAATCTCACGACTGCGGTCGGTATCTTTCGGATGTCCACTGAGCCAAATATCACCGGTCGGTAGTGCTCCCCTGCCGGGCTCAACGTCTCAATCATCTCTATACAGCCTTCTTGCCCCGGTGTACCGCACTGGATCCACCATGTATTCGTAGTCGGTGTCGCCTCACTCCTCGAGTCGGGTAATCATATATCATATATGCTCCAGAACCGAGAAATCTTATGGCGGACGCCACACATCATAACAAGGGAAAACCGCATTTTTCTTTTAAAATGAGCATAAGTTTTCAATTACACACACGGTTTCCCAAATCCAGAAAATCTCATGAAATATCGAAATCTCATAATCATGAGTCAATAAGAAACAATGAAAATCAGCATATAGCCCCTCAACAACGCATAACAGAATGTATATATGAATGCATGCGATATCTAAGTAAAGAATGCAATATCTAACTAGCAAGTGAGATCAAGAATGCTAAACAATACTAGTAAACTACAAATTATCAGGGTATACAAATGAAATCAAGGTTACTAAAGTGTACGTGACATGGCAATTACCGATACTGATGTGTGTGAGCCGGCAAGCAAGTGTACGTGCAACATATGCATCATCGGTAATGGTGCATGTGTCATAGCAGGTAAGATCATAATAGAAAATAAACAGTAAATGCAATATTATAAGATATATATCTATATACGAGTCATACAATTATAGTATTGGAAATGGCACGAATCGTTGTTTTGGAAAGGTAGGGGCTACGATATTTTTTAGAAAGGAGATATTATTTTGAAAATTCGTAGCGTCTCTCAGGTTATCTTTTGAAAATATCTACGATTCGTTAGTTTTGGAAATATGTATGACTTGAACTCTATTCTAACATTTACCTAAGTAATTTAGAAACTAAACTAAAACCGAGTCAAAAGTAAGTAGGAATCTATACGTATCCGAGTCGATATATCTAGTAGTCGGCAATCCAGCTTCATAACATTACGTACGGTATAACCCATCGTACACCATCATAGGATTAAGAGTGCGGATCAATTATCATATATATATCTCGTACGGTATGGTCCGTCGCACGACATCCTCAAAATCGAGGGTACGGGTCAAATATCATATGTATGCCATCATTCGTACGGTATCATTCATCGTACTATATCATAATCAAGGGGACGGATCTAAGATCTCGTACATTCTATTATATTATCAGGTCACATGTTATCGCATGTTCTGTGTATATCGTACAACTATCCAATAATATATCATATCATATACGAGATCTCACTTGATCAAATATCATTACCCCACGACATCATGTCCGATCATATTGACTCATATCCAAAAACATAATATCCCCATCTCATGTGTGTGTGTGTGTGTATGAACAAACACACACACACACACATACACATATACACACAAATATATGAATCAAGTGTATGCGTGCGTGTGTGTGACAACACATATCCTAAGGTTCACGACTAAGGTAAAAGAGACTAAGATTATACCTTTCTACGAATACGCTTACTCTAATCCTACAGTCTCCTAAAACCCTACTTGCTAAGTATCCAAGTCTTGTATCAACACACATATATAATATACATATAACCTATTCTACGGTTGTGGGGGTTCTATACGCCATCCACCCGACTTCCCCCGTAGATATACATCTACCCACCTTCGATCCTTGTCTTATCGAAGTCGATGACGCCTTGCTCTCCTTTGTTGTCCCGAAGTCCACGCGAAGGTACCTACATATCAAAACACATCGTATCGCATCAAAATTCTATTCGAAAACCGATACGACACGCGAAGCGCTCATAGATTAGAACCTATAGCCTATGCATGCAAAAACAACCAAATAACCCTCGTCGTTGACGTACAAACGTCCAATGATCAAAACCAAATTCAAATACCAAAAACCAAGTTTTAGAAATCGGAAAAACATTGCCAAAACCAACTCAAAATGCTTCCAGGTTTTTGCACAGATATATAGGGACAAAACTAACAATACAGAGGCTAGGTTATAAGGTGTGTGAGCTACATGCAAAACCCCAACACAAATGCCCAAAACTTGGCCGGCGAGAAGTGCTACAGTAACGGGTGTCGCCGGCCTAATTTTGGTATCTTGGTCTCGTTCTTCAGTGGTGGTCTTCTACTGGTCTAACTAGGTAAATGTAGCCATTTGTTTTTCTTATAAAGACCCCAAGTTACTCCAGAATTCATTTAAGCTTAAAAAATCAATGAAAACCAACACGGGAAAATTCTAAGTTCATATATTGATTTCTAGTCTCAGGTTTACTCCAAATAATAGCACTACAGGGGTTTGTGATCACAATTAAACCTCAATTTCACCTTCACAGGTCATAAAAACTCCTAAAGCTCATCTTGGAAATTTCAAGCATCACTAAATCATAATATATTAACTCTAAACTATACTAGGAGGGTAGAAAAGTTAATTACTTAACTAAAAGTGTAGAGATTACCTCATTTGGTAACTCAAGAATTTTCTTGAGTTGCCCAAAGTATTCAAAATCTCCACTTGATGCATCCATAGGGTTTGTAGAGGGGTTGTGATCATTTTTAGTGAAGGGGGTGTAAAGTTTTGGCTTAGTTTTTGGGGTGATTGTGGGGGTGTAGTGGAGGTGGAGGACGAGGAGGAAGAGGAGGAAGAAGAAAATGAAGAAAGGGTGTGAGAGATGAAGAAGGAAGTAAGAGAGCCATCAAAGTATGTAGAAAGTTCTCCCCTCTCTCCAGCCATGACATAAGTCACATCACTCTCTCTTTTATTCTTTTTCCTTTTTCATTTTAAAACAAATTCAAAAACCATATCATTTCAAAAAGAAACCATGGTTCAAAAATATGTAATAAGGTTTTGCAACATGTTTTGTTGCATGTGATATACAATAACAAGATTAATGCATAATTAGCGATATATAAATCAAGTTTAGCATTAACTTGTATAAAATAAGTTGTGTAATAATTTATAAAATGTCCAAATCGCATAAATTCTTTCAAAAACAATAATTCATATTAACTTCCAAATATTTTCCAAACTATCGGTATATAATTATACCATATCATTAAAACTGATTCCCACACTATCATAATATTCATAAAATTTATTAATTTTATTTATTTAATTTTCCAAAATAATAATTAATTTTCTGAAATGTTACAAGTAACGATAATGCAAACAAGAGCGAAGGCCTGCGACGCTTCCATATTTTTTCCGTATATAATATTCAAATAAAAATTAGAAAATTCCTTTATTCTAAGATTTTCCATGATATTGATTTTTAATATTTTACAATCAAAGACTATGAAACTATAAAATATATATTTAAACAAAAAAATATTTAAGGTTATGATTATAGTCAACAAGAAGTAAAGCACTTTAATAATTATTACAAATCTAAAAGCTATATTGATAAACAAACTTCTTTACCGAATTAGAAATAGCAACTTCATTATCTAACGATAATAAGTTTCTCAACATATAAAACCATATATGTCTTTCGAAGCGATTCTCAAAATGACAAGCTTTTAAGAAAATATTTATAACATCATAACTAATTTTCCAATTCTCAAATATATTATAAGATAATATATCGGTATTAAAAAAATTAAGTAATAAAGCATAGATATATTTCTAGATTATTTAAAAATATATTTATAACATCATAACTAATTTTCCAATTCTCAAATATATTATAAGATAATATATCGGTATTAAAAAAATTAAGTAATAAAGCATAGATATATTTCTAGATTATTTAAAAATATATATTTATAACATCATAACTAATTTTCCAATTCTCAAATATATTATAAGATAATATATCGGTATTAAAAAAATTAAGTAATAAAGCATAGATATATTTCTAGATTATTTAAAAATATATGTAATTATATATACAAGTATTTTGCATGTACGGTGCACGTGTGTATATTTTGGACAACATATTTATTAAAGGCGTGTATAAATTTTTTTATTTTGGACATTACATGAAAATTCCTTAAAATATCTATATTTTTTCTAAAGATAAATTAAATAAATGCGATTAATGATAATATTAGAATTGAGAAATTCATGATTTATACAATATAAAAAAAATATAAAAGTTTATGCATAAATTTGTAAAGCATATCCCCCTTTCGGCTTTTGGGCATGAGAGAGATGTGTAATGAATGTGATTATGAGAGAGATAGAATATGTTGACTTTTTATTTTTCTATTTTTGTCTTTTGTGATGAATGAGGTGGATATCTCCAATTCCCAAGTTTGGTTATTGGAATTTTACCATTTTTTTTTTCTAATTTTAGGCTTTTTACTAAAAATCCCCCTCTTAGTTCGCTAATTATTAAAAAGCACATTCATACTTCGTATTTTACTTAAAAGACCCCAACGCATTTTAATTTCACTAAAATCCCCTTCGTTAGTTTTCCATCAAAAGTTGGTGTTATGTTAGAAAGATGGAACTGAAACTTGTGTTTGCGATGTTCTCTTATCTTTTAGGTAATTTGATAGGTGTTTATCTCATAACAAGAACCCACATCCTTGTTTAGTTGAAAATTAGGATTTACTGCATCTAAAGAATCGCTTCTCGAAACTTGCATTTGAAAGGAAAACGACACAAGCTCGTTATTAGAGAAGGTTGAGAAAGATGAGTCGGTTTCCATGATCAATTTGAGAGATCTTTGATCGAAACCCCAATTCTAAAACCAATTTGGCGGAAAACTTAGGAATTTTAGAAAAAGAAGAGAGATTGTGAAGGTTTTAAAACGCTAACTCAACATTCACCGTTAGCCTCCTAATGGAGTAATGGAAGATGCCAAACAGATTCTTTTTTTGTCCTGTTAGAGAATTTTTTTAGTGCAATTTAAATGTATGGAAGTCTTTTAAGTAATTACAAATTATGAAGGGGCTTTTTGATAATTAGCGAAGTATGAGGGGGCCGTTTAGTAAAAAGCTATTTATATTTATATTAATGATATCAGGACTTCTAGTTATAATAACTACTATCTTAATTATGTTTAATTTTTTTAATTTGAATTCAAAAGAATTAAGGAAGATTAAAACTTACATGGTTGCAGTGGTTTGATTTGTTTTCAGAATGATTCATAATGATTCTAATAGTTATGATTGTATAGTTATAAGTGATTCAGTGATGATTGTACTTATTAAATATTTGTTAAATAAAATTCTACATTTAACTTGTAGGATTTTTCTATTGGACCTCTAAAAGTTAGCTAATTCTTAATATAACCCTTAAAACTTACTATTTATAAATACAACCCCTATAACTTCTCCGTTAATTAAATAAAAGCCTCCCTTAAATTAAATGTGGATCATGCTTCGGTTAGAGGTAACTTGGGTTAGGTTTTGATAAATATTACCGTCGTTTATCTTTCTCTCATCGATTACAAAGCAGCTTCTTTTTCCTCCAAAGATTTTCCTTATCCTCAAATCTCTAAAACTCTTTAGTATGATGGTGATGATGGTGGTGGTGGTGATGCATCCCTCTAAAACTATCTTAACATTTCAAGCCAATTGAAGTTGTTCAAAAGATCTAAACAAACCCTAGTTGACCAAGGTTTTTATAAAATTTACTGTGATTTTATTTGTGTTTAAGAATACTTGTA
Organism: Agapanthus africanus; assembly: GCA_030015575.1. Lineage (NCBI taxonomy): Eukaryota > Viridiplantae > Streptophyta > Magnoliopsida > Asparagales > Amaryllidaceae > Agapanthus > Agapanthus africanus. The sequence continues at coordinate 309,409,340 of CM057339.1, forward strand.
TCTTGCACGTGCGATTTATGTGTTCAAATTAAAATTATGTTTAATTTTTTAAATTTGAATTTAAAAAAAATTATAGAATATTAAAACTTATATGTTAATTTTTTTTCAAAATGATTCTCAATGATTTTAGTAGTTATTTAAGATCAGTAGAGAAGATTGTATAATAATAACTGATTTAGTTGATGATTGTATTTATTAAATATTTGTTAAAGAAATTCTACATTTAATTATTTTACTGTTGATGTGGTGCTATTTGAGACTATGCTAGACTATCAAATTGAAATCAATTAGGAGACTTCAAGTTTTGTGGTTATAATTATGCTGCACGTGTATAGTAAAATAAGATTTTTATATAGTTATTCTCATTATCTCAACTAAAATTCTCTAAGGAATCTATTATCTTAACTAAATATCTTTAAAAATATTTATTAATCTTTTAAACCTTTTACCCATTTCCGTTTTTATCCTGTTTTACCTAATCTATGTAGTTCATGATTCTATTATAATTTCTTTTTGGTATTTTTTGATAATTTTTTTTGTTTTTAAATTTTATTAAAATTCCGCATGGCATCCATATGTTACCTGTTAGTCCATATTAAAATTCTAATTGCAACTATCATAAGAATTGCAGTCATGATGGTAGAGAAGTATGCTGCACGTGCGATGCACGTGTATAGTAAAATAGGTTTTTATATAGATATTCTCATTATCTTAATGATATGTGTAATTTATTGCACAATTTTATGTCCCTATTTACCTTATTTAATATATTTAATGCTGCTCAAGATGTGTTTTGGTGATAGTTGCAGATTATAGGGTGTCAATTGCAAAAAGATGGAAAATACGAAGTTATGTGCCTTCGATGCAATCAAGTTAATAAAAGATCTGATACAAGAGACGAGTTAAAGAATCAAACAGATGTAAAAAAGGAGTAAACATAACAGAAAACAACACCAGACCAAGACACAGGAGTATGCCCCACATGGGCACGATTCAGCAGGCCTAGGCCGCAGTCATCAAAATTAGTGTTGGGTTCTTATATGCGACTCATGGATTTATATTTTAGGGTTTTTATCTCTTGTAATCGGCAGTGGGCCTATATATACCGCGGTACAATTAATTAGGGTTTTTGTATCTCTTTATAAGACTTTTCAAGCCGTCTAGGAATTTCTTGGAGGACATCAACAAGTTTCTAAGGAGTTTTTTTTTAATTATGAATTTTATTTGCATTGTTTTTTTTAATTATGTGTAGCTAATTTCTTATGGACCTAGCTTAATGAATCAAGTTAGATTATGCTTAGAGTATTCATAATGATTTTTTCAATATGCTTTATTGATTGATCTTAATTTGCATGACATGATCTCTTATTTGTTTAATTTTTTTGATAAAATATGATGTAATTTCTTATAATTTATTCTTAGTTATTGCAATGTGCTTGTAATCCATGTCATGCTAAGTTAGGGTTTAATAAAAATTAGATTTCTATGATAAAAGATATAAGTTTTCTATGCAATTTTGATGGGATATCTTGCCTAGCATATATTTCATGTTTAGTTCATGGAAAAAATTGTATTTGTTATTATAAAGATTTATACATCCTTTAAATTGTAATTAATATATATAATTGATAAGTTGTCACGCCCCGCTTCCCAAAATGCGCAGAATACGGCACGTGACAGAGCCAACCATACTACTTGTGGTTAGGAATTATCCATCCACAGTCACATTACGGCTGTTTATCGGATATCAAGAACAGAAAGAATATAATCTAGCTAGTATATGTCCATCTGCCACAGTAAATCAAATCAAGAAAATGCATATAGCGGAAATGAATCAAATCCAATAAACAATATCTGAATTATGTTCCATTATGGCTCACATCAAAAGAAGTAAAACTACAGAAATAAACAAGCTAAACATCTCTAATAATACATGTTCAATTCCTCATTGCTCGGCTTGATTGCTAAAATATTCTCGATCTGCCTGCGATAAAGGTAGAGGAACTGGGCCATGCAAGACCTAGACGTCAGTGCGTCATAAATATCAAAAGATTAATAATAGTAATCAGGATATGATAATATAATTAAACATGCATGTAAAGGATAAATATAGATATAAAACAGTGAGGTACGAGTATGTGATGTGGGTTATAAGAACTGTGCTTCTAGATTATCTATTCTGAAAGTCTTTGAAATCAATTTAAAAGAATCGTCGATGTAATTCAATAGTATCCCGTGCATGCCCGGGACCACGGTCAAGATTCTCGGGCTGAATCCGAGACGTGCCGCTTAGTAGTAAACATGTAACATGTACAGATGAATGATGTCAGCAACATCATTCCGGGGCTGGCCTAGCCCGTAAAGACTGATCAGTGTAAGTATCGAACTGTTGAGTTACAAGTCAGGTTTCATTATTGATTTCCCCTTACTCCACAGGTTTTGTGTTCAAGTCAGGTATTACTGGTATAAATCTAATGCCAACACATGATCAAGCAGGTACAGGTTTTGTCTATGCAGACAACAAGTTACGTCCGGCAGGACATCATGTCAGGATTGTTGGCACTAATAGTAAGATCCAAGTAACAGGTCAGGTAGTGTGTCGTGAACATGTTATGTGATGTATATTAATCAAATAGATATCCCATGTGAAACTGTAATCAATATCGGAACATGGTAAACAAAACTGATACCAGGATGCATATGTATCTATCTGTAATAACCATTATACGTTCATGACTATGTATGGTGCAAACTAGATAACATGTTGTACTAATTGTTAGGAATATGTATGCCATAGAGGCTATTATTGTATATTATAGTGGATGCTTAGACATATATATAGAGGACTTTCTTGCTCAATGATTGATGTAAATTCTCGATGTGTAAATCAAATCAAATATTTAAATTGACCGCAATCAAACTACGGTGTCAGCTGTAGTTAATGAATGAGTGCGGATCGTCCACAGGGATCTCGAGATTCGTTTGTATTTTAATTCGTTTGAAATGAAATGTTAAGCAACAAGAAAACAAGATTCAAGAGTGATTTGTATTTATGTGTCACAATTCTCTATTAAAGAATCAAGAAATTATAAACAATCAAGAATCGGGGTTTCAATGGTATTTTCCAAACAACAATCAAGAATAATAGAGAGGCTCGTAGGAATCGATCGGATCTTTAGATGTGTTGTAGTCTACAATATTTCGTATTCTTGTCCTTCGAAGAATTGATACTAGATCAATGGTTATCGACGCGAGTTAGGGTTTTCTTGATGAAATTAGGGTTTCATCTCTTAACCCTTGCTCTTTCGAGGATACCATTTATATTCTAGCCTTTAGCAATTTCAAGAAACGATCGGATCACCCCAATCTCGAGCGATGTTGATCAAGAAAGCATCGCAACGAATTGGGTTGTCGATTCTTGAACTTGCTAGGGTTTACAAACTCGTGGGATTCAAGAATTGATTACAAATTTGCTACATCATCATACTAAAGATCGTTTCGACTCCTTAACGAGCGGAGTTTTATTCACACATCACCACATAGACAATATTCAAGAATAGTAAAGATAACATGATGCGGAATTTAAAGAAAACAAGATAGAAGAAAATATCACCTTTTATTTCATCAACAATTTCAATACATTCTTTCAAGATCTACAAAAAGAAAGAAAATCGATCGTTGACTCGGCTTCGCTCGTCTCCGTGGATCGTGGATCTACTTTGATCTCTTGCCCGATGGAAGATCGGCTCGGCTCATAAAAGGGTTGAAGGAATCTTGCTTGGCTTGCACTCAAGATCTTGAATTGTGGTTGGATTTAGGGTTAGGGTTTCCTACAAGATTTCTCACTAATCTTGAGGAAAAAGAAGATGGAGAAAAAGAATGGCTAAAACTAAAAATGGGTTGAATCTATCTATCTCCAAGATTGAATCAAGATTTTTTTCCAAGATGATAAATGAGTGAGCCTAGGGTCTTATTTATAGAACTAGGTTTAGGTTTGAATTAGACTTTCCCTCCCAAAGTTTGTTGGCCAAGTTTGTTGGGGTTTAGCTTAGGGTTTAAGCAAGGGTTTAGGAAAGTTCTAGAAGTTTTAGGCTAGTTTAGGAGTTTGCTGATCTGGTGGAAGTGTCTGGACTCTTCTGGACTTTTGTGTGCATTTTTGAGTAGTGGGAACTGAAACAGGAGTTTCGATGCAATTTGAGGAGCTGATGTCACCAATGGGCCGCTCTTCCGCCGCTCGAGGTAGCTTTAGGCCGCGCTTCCGCGGCTCCTTAATGGCCTCGGGATCTGTGTCTTCTGCAGTTGCTTGGTACTGCTATTTGGGCTTTACTCTGATGTTTAGAATTGCAGTTTCCCTTCAGTGTTGATACCAGATTTGAGTTCAGTGAATTTACGAGCAATTGTAATGGTCGAGCGAGCATCTCTTTTCCTGCATAGACTTCGAAATAGGGGTTGCAAGATATAGAAAATATGCTATGTAATGTAATGCAGTTAATTTCCCTAGAATTTCCGGTTTTAAGGTCGAATACATGTAATTTGATATTTTGCGACCGATTAGCTAATATGTGAATTATGAATACCGTACTCTTCTATATGTATGCAGATGATAAGGAAATTGCTGGTTAAAATATGCAATATTTTCGACTGATCAAATACCCCCAAACTTAATTTCGATCGTCTCGAGAGAATTTTTTTATTTATTAAAAAGAGAAGGAGAAAATAAAGAAAGAGAAAAACTAACTAGCACACTTTCGTAGGCAACACGATTGCACTGAGCACGTGCAACAAGCCTTTAAACCTCTAGGTGTCCCTAGTAGGAGGAGTGTTGTCTCCTGAGGGTTTTCAGCGGATTGCACCCACAAAATCCAAAAATAAAAGCAAGATCATGAATATTACATTTAAAGAAAAGAATTGTAAAAGAAAAGCCTTGAAAATTAGGGTTTCCAACTAAGCTAGCTTTTCGGTTGTCATGAGCCCTATCTTAATGGTCATGAAAAAAATGTCAGAAATCACGTCCTCCCTCAATAAAATATCGTCTTATTTTTCATTCCTATTTGTATTCCAAACATCGATCATATCACCCTGCGTGTGTGTAAAGACATCCCTACACCCGGAGAATTCAATTCAAGCTATCATACCCTTGCCCGTCGACCTCAGTACTTCATGGCAAACGAGATTGCTTACACACTTTCATGCGACCGTTAATACTTCTTGAGGTACTAACCGACCGATTACTAATGTGCTTGCATGCTTGGTGTATTTTCCTCGTCTTGCACCACCTCAGGCATAGCAGTGACTCCCAGACCAGTTGACCTTGGGGCACTAGGTGAAGAAGCACCCTTTTGCTATATATTTTTCTTGCCCTTGGTGATAACAAAACCAGTATCCATTTTTCTCACCACTTTCAAAATACTTTTTTTTTTTTTCTTTTTCATACTTTTGGCTTTAAGACAAGAGCATTTCAAGGTATCCTCTACTATCCCAGGCTTTAAGATGTGTGTAAGTGCGAATAGCAGGGTAGCAATGTTCAAAATGTTTGGCTTCCAGAATAGAAACTATTTTTCAGACTTATTTTTATCCTCAGATTAGTGACGTCCTTCATCTTACTAACCCTTGGGACAACGGCTCATAACTACTTATTACTAGTTCGTATAAGAAAACTTCTAATTTTCTTAGTTTTCTAAAATTTTTCCAATCTCATGGATGTAATTGTTCACTGTCCAAACTTTCATTATCTTATTTATATACAAAAAAAGTGTAAATATTAAAATTATTTTTATATTTGAAAATTTTTAAATTTTTATGGGTTTTGAAAATTTTTCAATTTTTATAGATTTTTAAAAGAAATGTTTTGTGCTTATGCAGATGATATGCAAATGATGCAAAAATAAGCACAAACCTCCCCCAAACTAGTTTTCAACAGTGTCCTCACTGTTGCCGACAGTTATACCTACAAAAATCTGTAAATCTGGGGGGAATTATTAGTGGGGCAAAATATATAAGTGAAGACCTTCACCCAAACTTGTTTTATTTACTCACCTTCATTCAAAAAAATGATGCAATGATATAATGGACATGAAAGTGAGACGGAGGAATTTTAATCAAAATAAACTGGCTCTTGTAAGAACAAGAGCTCCTCCGTGGGGTCAGTGGAAAAATACGGCTTTAATCTATGTCCATTTACTTTGAAAACAGTGCCGTTTTTAACATTTTCAACTTCTACTGCCCCGTGCGGGTATACAGACCGCACAACAAAAGGTCCCTTCCAACGAGATCGGAGCTTACCCGCATGAAGGTGTAATCGTGAATCATAAAGAAGGACTTGTTGACCAGGTAAAAATGTTTTCCTTACAATGTTTTTATCGTGAAAAACCTTAGTCCTATTCTTTGTGATTACAGCATTATCATAAGCTTCATCGCGGAGTTCGCTTAGCTCGTTAAGTTGCAGTTTCCGAAAGTTGCAAGCAAGGTTTAAATCAAAATTAATTTCCTTTATAGCCCACAATGCTTTATGTTCTATCTCAACAGGTAGATGACATGCTTTTCCAAAAACTATCCTATATGGAGACATTCCTAGGTCGGTCTTATATGCAGTCCTGAATGCCCAAAGAGCATCTGTCAATTTGGTCGACCAGTCTTTTCTATTTTTGGCAACAGTTTTCTCCAGGATAAGTTTGATTTGTCTGTTTGAGATCTCAGCCTGCCCGCTTGTTTGGGGGTGATAGGGTGTAGAAAGACGGTGGTTGATTGAATATTTCCGCATCAGAGTCTCGAAAGATCTGTTGCAGAAGTGTGTCCCATTATCGCTAATAATAGCGCGTGGGTGTCCAAATCGCGAGAAGATATTCTCTTTCAAGAACTTAATGACAACTTTCCTGTCATTAGTGCGACTTGGAATGGCTTCTACCCACTTGGAGACATAATCAACCGCCAGCAATATGTACAGATTCCCAAAGGAGTTGGGAAAAGGACCCATGAAATCTATGCCCCAAACATCAAACATTTCAACAACCAGAATGGGTTGCTGAGGCATTTCATTCCTTTGGGATATTCTACCCGTATACTGACATTGTGTACAGGTTTTGCAATGTTCAAATGCGTCCTTGAATAAGGTCGGCCAATAAAATCCAGATTGCAAAACCTTTTCCGCTGTTTTTCTTGGACCAAAGTGACCCCCACAAGCCTGATCATGACAAAATGAAAGAATACTCTTGAACTCTTCATTTGGGACGCACCGGCGAATGATCTGATCAGGACAATATTTAAACAAATAAGGCTCGTCCCAGTAATAGTGTTTTACTTGGGAAAGAAAGCGGTATTTGTCCTGTTTTGACCAATCGCTCGGTATAAGTCCCGTGGCATGATAGTTCACAATATCCCTGAACCATGGTTCAGAGGATACGCTCAAGAGTTGTTCGTCAGGGAACGAGTCATCGATCGGCAGGGTCACAGGGGAAGAAACGATGCGTGAAAGGTGGTCAGCTACTACGTTTTCACATCCTTTCTTATCTTTGATAACAAGATCGAATTCTTGTAAAAGAAGGATCCAACGTATTAGTCGACCTTTGGCATCTTTCTTCGCCAACAGATGTTTTAAAGCGGAATGGTCAGTATATACAACAATAGGTGAGCCGATTAAGTAAGGCCTGAATTTTTCTAATGCGAATACAACCGCTAATAGTTCTTTTTTTGTGGTTGTATAATTGACTTGCGCATCATTCAGGGTCTTACAAGCATAGTAAATCACGTGTGGCATCTTTTCAATGTGTTTTCCTAGGACAGCACCTACTGCAAAATCAGATGCGTCACACATCAGCTCAAAAGGGTAGTCCCAGTTTGGTGATGATAAAACGGGGGCTGAAGTGAGTGAGTGTTTAAGTGAGTCGAAAGCTGTCTCGCAATCCGAGTCAAAGTGGAAGGTCGTATCCTTGGCCAGGAGTAGTGTTAAAGGTCTAGCAATTTTGCTAAAGTCCTTTATGAATCTCCTATAAAAGCCTGCGTGGCCAAGGAAAGAGCGAATATCTTTGACGCTTTTGGGATGAGGAAGGTTTTGAATGACATCTACTTTAGCTCTGTCAACCTCAATGCCCTTCTGTGAAATGACATGTCCAAGGACTATTCCTTCTTGGACCATAAAGTGGCATTTTTCCCAGTTTAAAGTCAAGTTCTTCTCTTTGCATCGAGTAAGAACAGCGTCAAGATTTGCTAGGCATTCAGAAAAAGAGTCTCCAAAAATCGAAAAGTCGTCCATAAAGATCTCCAGGAAATTCTCTACCATATCAGAGAATATCCCCATCATACACCGCTGAAAGGTAGCGGGAGCATTGCATAGCCCGAAGGGCATGCGACTGTAAGCAAAAGTACCAAAAAGACAAGTAAAAGTGGTTTTATCTTGATCCTTTTTGGCGATGGGGACCTGATTGTAGCCTGAGTAACCGTCCATGAAACAATAGTATTGTCGTCCCGCTAAGCGTTCCAGCATTTGATCAATAAATGGTAGAGGAAAATGATCTTTCCTTGTAGCAGCGTTGAGTTTTCTATAATCGATGCATACACGCCACCCAGTTTGGGTGCGTGTCTGAATCAACTCATTCGCTTCATTTGTGATAACTGTGATGCCGGATTTCTTAGGAACGACGTGTATAGGACTTACCCACTGGCTATCGGAGATCGGGTATATAATACCACTATCTAAGCATTTGACGATCTCTTTCATGACAGCTTCCTTCATGACGGGATTTAACCGTCTCTGTGGTTCTCGGGTCGGTCTGGCATCATCCATCACGTGTATATAATGTTCAACAATCAAGGGACTGATCCCTTTGATGTCCGCCATACTCCAACCAAACGCCTCTTTATTAGATCTTAATACCGATAAAAGTGCATTCTCTTGCTCTGATGCAAGAGAAGTGGATATTATAACCGGTAAAGTCTCGTTCTCACCAAGATATGCATATTTAAGGTGAGAAGGTAAGACCTTGAGATCTAATTCAGGCGGAGAAATGATCGAAGGAAGGATCATAGAATGATTTTTGGATTTACAAAGAAGCTCAGAGCCTGTGAAAGATACAGACTCGGGTGGAGAAAAGTCAGAAGTGCAGGACTCAAGTGTAAGTGAAGTGTCCTCACTAAGATCAAGTGTAAGATCAAGCAGAGATGTGCTAATGTCATCGAGATCAGTAAAGCAAAGTTCCTCGGCTCCACAACTATCGGGAGCGATCTCATGGACAGAGCACACATCTAAAATATGAGCACTAGGTTCTGATGGCTGACTCCCAACTCTGTAGATATTTAGTTCAATGGTCATATTTCCAAATGATAAATTCATTGAACCATTTCTACAGTTTATAACAGCGTTGGAAGTGGCAAGGAAAGGACGACCTAAAATCACCGGAATTTGGCCCCGGGGGTTTGCTACAGGATGTGTGTCGAGCACAATGAAGTCTACAGGGAAAACAAATTCCCCGACCTTTATTAACACATCCTCTAATTCACCCCTTGGTTTGGTGATAGATCGGTCCGCCATCTGGAGAGTACAATGAGCAGGTTTCAGCTCTCCAATTCCTAGTTGCTCATAGACAGAATAAGGTAACAGGTTAACACTCGCGCCAAGGTCTAAAAGAGCACGATTTATGTTTTTACCCCCAATCGAAATCGATATTGTAGGACATCCTGGGTCCTTTCGTTTCTTTGGTAGCTGGGGAATAAAAGCAGTGCTGATATTATTAGCCATAAAGACCTTTTTCGGCACTTGAGTCTTCCTCTTCCTAGTGCACAAGTCTTTTAGAATCTTCGCATAAGCGGGGACTTGTTGAATCGCATTTAGGAGAGGGATATTGATGTTAACCTGTTTGAACATTTCTAAAATTTTCTCCATATGAGGACTCGTTCTATTAGCCTTAACCGGTTCGGGTAAGGTGCTTTCGCAATAAGCGTAGGGTCCATCATAGGAGAAGGAAAGGGGGGTAGACGAGATCCCAAAAGAGGTGTGGGGATCGTCTGTGGAGAACTATAAGGGTTGGGTGAAGGTGTTGAGCCTAAAGGGAACTGGAGAATAGGCTCGTGCGAAGGTGGTTTGGTAGAAGAAGAAGGATCAGAAGGAGAAGTGTGTGTATGTGGAAAGGTCTCAGCCGGGGTTTTGACATGATTTTCAGTATTATCAATATCTTCCCCGACATTATTATTTAGCACTCTTCCCGATCTCAACGTGGTAATGGCATTTACATTGTAATGCCCAGGATTCTGTAGGGGTTGAGAGGGAAGTTTCCCTTTTTCTCTCGCACTCATTTCGGCTTTGAGGCGTGCGATTTCAGCTTCCATCGTTCTAATACTCTCAGCTTGTGACGCTGAGTTTTTCTTTATTTCATTGACGGAAGATCTAACCTCAGTCGAAACCTCCATGAAATTGGATAAAAGTGATTTCATGGTTTGAGTAAATTGAGAGAAATCGTCAGAGCAGGGCTGCATAGGATTAGACTGTGCAGGAGTGTTGGCCTGGTTTTGGAAATTTTGTGACTGGTAGGGGTGCTGAGTGAGTTGAAGGGGTTGCTGTTGTGGTGGAGGAAGAGCCCTTTGAAAGTTATTTGTGTTTGGAACCGTGTTTTGAGATTGATTTTGGTTCCAAGCAAAATTCTGGTGGTTCCTCCAACCCTGATTGTACGTGGAAGAATATGGATCGTTTCGAGGTCGTTGAAATGCGGCATTAGAATGCTCGTGACCTTGAAATGCCGAGTTTAAAGGACATTCTTCCGTTAAATGTGACGGATCAGAACAGCACCCACAAATAGTTTTGGGGAGTGATACCGGGTTTAGGGAGGCTGCTGCAAATTTGTGTTCCATAGCGTCGAGCTTCTTTTGCATTGCTGCCATTTCTGCTCGAACACCTATGGACACATCTACTTGGTGTATGCCACCCCTATTCAATGGTTGGGTTCCACTCTCCCAAATTAGTGATTTTTCAGCGAACTCTTCTAAGTATCGCCAGGCTTCCCCATCGTCTTTAGTCATAAATGTACCCTGACACATATTTTCAAGGCTCTGTTTAGTGCTAGGGTTACTGCCCTCATAGATGATTCGGCAAAGCTCCCATCTCGGGATGCCGTGATGAGGACATTGAACCATTAGATCCTTGAAACGTTCAAAGTACTTTGAAAATGGTTCGGTAGGGAGCTGGGCAAATTGGTTCAATTCGCTACGGATTCGAGCCGTTCTTTGGACTGGGTAAAATTTCTTTAGGAATGCAGCGACGAATTCTTCCCAATTCGTAATAGAGTGTGCGGTGGTGTTATATAGCCACTTCTCGGCTATATCGCACAAGGTAAAAGGAAGAAGTCGTAGACGCATCGCATCCACAGAAAGTTGAGACGTACCCATCATAGCGCATACGTTTTCAAATTTGGTAATGAAAACGTAAGCGTCCTCGGTCTCGAGTCCGTGGTATTTAGGTAAAAGGTTGATATACTGGGGCTTTATTTCAAAGTTATCCCCATTGGCTGGTGGTGTGGATAAGCAGGTCGAAAGAGGACCTCTAAGTGGATAGCATCTTTCCTGGAGAGAAATGTGTGGAGGATTCTGCGCACCAACGGACGGTGGCAGATTAGGGTTAAAGAAGTTTGATGGATTCGGATCCATCGAAGTGGGTGTGGTAGTGGGTAAAGAACAGGTAAATGGAGAATTATCGACTTCGGAGTCGATAAAGGGTACGCGGACTAAACGGGCACTAGAATCCCGTGTCCAGCCTATCTTGTACTAAAAAGGGTTAGTACAAGTGGCAGCGTGAATTTATAATTAGGGGTAAAATGAATGCGGTGTTTGCTTTGAAAAGGGACGGATTTTGAAAAAAATGATGCGACAACCAAATGCAGCAACACAAACCCTAAAATCTAATGGTCACCTAGGTCCGGCTCTAGACCGCTCCTAACTGCCAAAAGACAAGTCGCAGGATCAATCCTCCACTGTCTCTTTGTCCCCCTGTGGCCGGATGAGTGCCAGGTAAGTGGGAAGGAACCACCACTACAGTGGACCTAATTAATAACCACTAGCCTTAGACACACTCGCCTTAGGCACCACAAGAAAACGCGGATAAGCAATGAATTACCCACGGCCCTCTCTTATCCTAAATGAGCGCGACAGTCCTTAGAGTCATCTCTAGATTTCTTTTAGTTAATGTGGGTCAATGCGGATGCAAGTTTGGTGGTTTTCGGGGCCTAGGAAGGGTAATGAAATCCCCACCTAATTTGGATTTGGCCGTGCCCCTTAAATTCCGTATTTAATATGCAAAACAACCACGAAAAACAAAATCACGCACAATTTTAATTTGCTTTTGCGGCGCAGCTATTGTTTGCAAAGAATCCTGCATAAAGGATTAGTTGGAGCTAAAAAGGGCGAGGGGAGAGAGACAGAAATCACCTGCACTGAAATTTATGCAGTAAATCCCCAACCTAGCCGCGGATCCGCCGCATCTACTGGGTTCAGGCCGCGGAAACGCGCTCCAACAGTGGGTTCACTGTACCAGATTTCTTCAGGGAGTCTCTGTTGCTTTCCTCAACTTTCTTGTATATCCCAAATAATTTTTCCACAGCTCAGAATGCTCTAGATCTCCTTGCAATCAAATCACAACACACGTGTAAGAGTTTGTACGAATTTTGATTTCAAGAAATGAAACGTAATAATTCTTTCACTTCAAACTATAAAATGTAAACGAATTAGCGCGCGATCCCCGGCAACGGCGCCATTTTGATTGATGTAAATTCTCGATGTGTAAATCAAATCAAATATTTAAATTGACCGCAATCAAACTACGGTGTCAGCTGTAGTTAATGAATGAGTGCGGATCGTCCACAGGGATCTCGAGATTCGTTTGTATTTTAATTCGTTTGAAATGAAATGTTAAGCAACAAGAAAACAAGATTCAAGAGTGATTTGTATTTGTGTGTCACAATTCTCTATTAAAGAATCAAGAAATTATAAACAATCAAGAATCGGGGTTTCAATGGTATTTTCCAAACAACAATCAAGAATAATAGAGAGGCTCGTAGGAATCGATCGGATCTTTAGATGTGTTGTAGTCTACAATATTTCGTATTCTTGTCCTTCGAAGAATTGATACTAGATCAATGGTTATCGACGCGAGTTAGGGTTTTCTTGATGAAATTAGGGTTTCATCTCTTAACCCTTGCTCTTTCGAGGATACCATTTATATTCTAGCCTTTAGCAATTTCAAGAAACGATCGGATCACCCCAATCTCGAGCGATGTTGATCAAGAAAGCATCGCAACGAATTGGGTTGTCGATTCTTGAACTTGCTAGGGTTTACAAACTCGTGGGATTCAAGAATTGATTACAAATTTGCTACATCATCATACTAAAGATCGTTTCGACTCCTTAACGAGCGGAGTTTTATTCACACATCACCACATAGACAATATTCAAGAATAGTAAAGATAACATGATGCGGAATTTAAAGAAAACAAGATAGAAGAAAATATCACCTTTTATTTCATCAACAATTTCAATACATTCTTTCAAGATCTACAAGAAGAAAGAAAATCGATCGTTGACTCGGCTTCGCTCGTCTCCGTGGATCGTGGATCTACTTTGATCTCTTGCCCGATGGAAGATCGGCTCGGCTCATAAAAGGGTTGAAGGAATCTTGCTTGGCTTGCACTCAAGATCTTGAATTGTGGTTGGATTTAGGGTTAGGGTTTCCTACAAGATTTCTCACTAATCTTGAGGAAGAAGAAGATGGAGAAAAAGAATGGCTAAAACTAAAAATGGGTTGAATCTATCTATCTCCAAGATTGAATCAAGATTTTTTTCCAAGATGATAAATGAGTGAGCCTAGGGTCTTATTTATAGAACTAGGTTTAGGTTTGAATTAGACTTTCCCTCCCAAAGTTTGTTGGCCAAGTTTGTTGGGGTTTAGCTTAGGGTTTAAGCAAGGGTTTAGGAAAGTTCTAGAAGTTTTAGGCTAGTTTAGGAGTTTGCTGATCTGGTGGAAGTGTCTGGACTCTTCTGGACTTTTGTGTGCATTTTTGAGTAGTGGGAACTGAAACAGGAGTTTCGATGCAATTTGAGGAGCTGATGTCACCAATGGGCCGCTCTTCCGCCGCGCGAGGTAGCTTTAGGCCGCGCTTCCGCGGCTCCTTAATGGCCTCGGGATCTGTGTCTTCTGCAGTTGCTTGGTACTGCTATTTGGGCTTTACTCTGATGTTTAGAATTGCAGTTTCCCTTCAGTGTTGATACCAGATTTGAGTTCAGTGAATTTACGAGCAATTGTAATGGTCGAGCGAGCATCTCTTTTCCTGCATAGACTTCGAAATAGGGGTTGCAAGATATAGAAAATATGCTATGTAATGTAATGCAGTTAATTTCCCTAGAATTTCCGGTTTTAAGGTCGAATACATGTAATTTGATATTTTGCGACCGATTAGCTAATATGTGAATTATGAATACCGTACTCTTCTATATGTATGCAGATGATAAGGAAATTGCTGGTTAAAATATGCAATATTTTCGACTGATCAAATACCCCCAAACTTAATTTCGATCGTCTCGAGAGAATTTTTTTTTTTATTAAAAAGAGAAGGAGAAAATAAAGAAAGAGAAAAACTAACTAGCACACTTTCGTAGGCAACACGATTGCACTGAGCACGTGCAACAAGCCTTTAAACCTCTAGGTGTCCCTAGTAGGAGGAGTGTTGTCTCCTGAGGGTTTTCAGCGGATTGCACCCACAAAATCCAAAAATAAAAGCAAGATCATGAATATTACATTTAAAGAAAAGAATTGTAAAAGAAAAGCCTTGAAAATTAGGGTTTCCAACTAAGCTAGCTTTTCGGTTGTCATGAGCCCTATCTTAATGGTCATGAAAAAAATGTCAGAAATCACGTCCTCCCTCAATAAAATATCGTCTTATTTTTCATTCCTATTTGTATTCCAAACATCGATCATATCACCCTGCGTGTGTGTAAAAACATCCCTACACCCGGAGAATTCAATTCAAGCTATCATACCCTTGCCCGTCGACCTCAGTACTTCATGGCAAACGAGATTGCTTACACACTTTCATGCGACCGTTAATACTTCTTGAGGTACTAACCGACCGATTACTAATGTGCTTGCATGCTTGGTGTATTTTCCTCGTCTTGCACCACCTCAGGCATAGCAGTGACTCCCAGACCAGTTGACCTTGGGGCACTAGGTGAAGAAGCACCCTTTTGCTATATATTTTTCTTGCCCTTGGTGATAACAAAACCAGTATCCATTTTTCTCACCACTTTCAAAATACTTTTTTTTTTCTTTTTCATACTTTTGGCTTTAAGACAAGAGCATTTCAAGGTATCCTCTACTATCCCAGGCTTTAAGATGTGTGTAAGTGCGAATAGCAGGGTAGCAATGTTCAAAATGTTTGGCTTCCAGAATAGAAACTATTTTTCAGACTTATTTTTATCCTCAGATTAGTGACGTCCTTCATCTTACTAACCCTTGGGACAACGGCTCATAACTACTTATTACTAGTTCGTATAAGAAAACTTCTAATTTTCTTAGTTTTCTAAAATTTTTCCAATCTCATGGATGTAATTGTTCACTGTCCAAACTTTCATTATCTTATTTATATACAAAAAAAGTGTAAATATTAAAATTATTTTTATATTTGAAAATTTTTAAATTTTTATGGGTTTTGAAAATTTTTCAATTTTTATAGATTTTTAAAAGAAATGTTTTGTGCTTATGCAGATGATATGCAAATGATGCAAAAATAAGCACAAACCTCCCCCAAACTAGTTTTCAACAGTGTCCTCACTGTTGCCGACAGTTATACCTACAAAAATCTGTAAATCTGGGGGGAATTATTAGTGGGGCAAAATATATAAGTGAAGACCTTCCCCCAAACTTGTTTTATTTACTCACCTTCATTCAAAAAAATGATGCAATGATATACTGGACATGAAAGTGAGACGGAGGAATTTTAATCAAAATAAACTGGCTCTTGTAAGAACAAGAGCTCCTCCGTGGGGTCAGTGGAAAAATACGGCTTTAATCTATGTCCATTTACTTTGAAAACAGTGCCGTTTTTAACATTTTCAACTTCTACTGCCCCGTGCGGGTATACAGACCGCACAACAAAAGGTCCCTTCCAACGAGATCGGAGCTTACCCGCATGAAGGTGTAATCGTGAATCATAAAGAAGGACTTGTTGACCAGGTAAAAATGTTTTCCTTACAATGTTTTTATCGTGAAAAACCTTAGTCCTATTCTTTGTGATTACAGCATTATCATAAGCTTCATCGCGGAGTTCGCTTAGCTCGTTAAGTTGCAGCTTCCGAAAGTTGCAAGCAAGGTTTAAATCAAAATTAATTTCCTTTATAGCCCACAATGCTTTATGTTCTATCTCAACAGGTAGATGACATGCTTTTCCAAAAACTATCCTATATGGAGACATTCCTAGGTCGGTCTTATATGCAGTCCTGAATGCCCAAAGAGCATCTGTCAATTTGGTCGACCAGTCTTTTCTATTTTTGGCAACAGTTTTCTCCAGGATAAGTTTGATTTGTCTGTTTGAGATCTCAGCCTGCCCGCTTGTTTGGGGGTGATAGGGTGTAGAAAGACGGTGGTTGATTGAATATTTCCGCATCAGAGTCTCGAAAGATCTGTTGCAGAAGTGTGTCCCATTATCGCTAATAATAGCGCGTGGGTGTCCAAATCGCGAGAAGATATTCTCTTTCAAGAACTTAATGACAACTTTCCTGTCATTAGTGCGACTTGGAATGGCTTCTACCCACTTGGAGACATAATCAACCGCCAGCAATATGTACAGATTCCCAAAGGAGTTGGGAAAAGGACCCATGAAATCTATGCCCCAAACATCAAACATTTCAACAACCAGAATGGGTTGCTGAGGCATTTCATTCCTTTGGGATATTCTACCCGTATACTGACATTGTGTACAGGTTTTGCAATGTTCAAATGCGTCCTTGAATAAGGTCGGCCAATAAAATCCAGATTGCAAAACCTTTTCCGCTGTTTTTCTTGGACCAAAGTGACCCCCACAAGCCTGATCATGACAAAATGAAAGAATACTCTTGAACTCTTCATTTGGGACGCACCGGCGAATGATCTGATCAGGACAATATTTAAACAAATAAGGCTCGTCCCAGTAATAGTGTTTTACTTGGGAAAGAAAGCGGTATTTGTCCTGTTTTGACCAATCGCTCGGTATAAGTCCCGTGGCATGATAGTTCACAATATCCCTGAACCATGGTTCAGAGGATACGCTCAAGAGTTGTTCGTCAGGGAACGAGTCATCGATCGGCAGGGTCACAGGGGAAGAAACGATGCGTGAAAGGTGGTCAGCTACTACGTTTTCACATCCTTTCTTATCTTTGATAACAAGATCGAATTCTTGTAAAAGAAGGATCCAACGTATTAGTCGACCTTTGGCATCTTTCTTCGCCAACAGATGTTTTAAAGCGGAATGGTCAGTATATACAACAATAGGTGAGCCGATTAAGTAAGGCCTGAATTTTTCTAATGCGAATACAACCGCTAATAGTTCTTTTTTTGTGGTTGTATAATTGACTTGCGCATCATTCAGGGTCTTACAAGCATAGTAAATCACGTGTGGCATCTTTTCAATGTGTTTTCCTAGGACAGCACCTACTGCAAAATCAGATGCGTCACACATCAGCTCAAAAGGGTAGTCCCAGTTTGGTGATGATAAAACGGGGGCTGAAGTGAGTGAGTGTTTAAGTGAGTCGAAAGCTGTCTCGCAATCCGAGTCAAAGTGGAAGGTCGTATCCTTGGCCAGGAGTAGTGTTAAAGGTCTAGCAATTTTGCTAAAGTCCTTTATGAATCTCCTATAAAAGCCTGCGTGGCCAAGGAAAGAGCGAATATCTTTGACGCTTTTGGGATGAGGAAGGTTTTGAATGACATCTACTTTAGCTCTGTCAACCTCAATGCCCTTCTGTGAAATGACATGTCCAAGGACTATTCCTTCTTGGACCATAAAGTGGCATTTTTCCCAGTTTAAAGTCAAGTTCTTCTCTTTGCATCGAGTAAGAACAGCGTCAAGATTTGCTAGGCATTCAGAAAAAGAGTCTCCAAAAATCGAAAAGTCGTCCATAAAGATCTCCAGGAAATTCTCTACCATATCAGAGAATATCCCCATCATACACCGCTGAAAGGTAGCGGGAGCATTGCATAGCCCGAAGGGCATGCGACTGTAAGCAAAAGTACCAAAAGGACAAGTAAAAGTGGTTTTATCTTGATCCTTTTTGGCGATGGGGACCTGATTGTAGCCTGAGTAACCGTCCATGAAACAATAGTATTGTCGTCCCGCTAAGCGTTCCAGCATTTGATCAATAAATGGTAGAGGAAAATGATCTTTCCTTGTAGCAGCGTTGAGTTTTCTATAATCGATGCATACACGCCACCCAGTTTGGGTGCGTGTCTGAATCAACTCATTCGCTTCATTTGTGATAACTGTGATGCCGGATTTCTTAGGAACGACGTGTATAGGACTTACCCACTGGCTATCGGAGATCGGGTATATAATACCACTATCTAAGCATTTGACGATCTCTTTCATGACAGCTTCCTTCATGACGGGATTTAACCGTCTCTGTGGTTCTCGGGTCGGTCTGGCATCATCCATCACGTGTATATAATGTTCAACAATCAAGGGACTGATCCCTTTGATGTCCGCCATACTCCAACCAAACGCCTCTTTATTAGATCTTAATACCGATAAAAGTGCATTCTCTTGCTCTGATGCAAGAGAAGTGGATATTATAACCGGTAAAGTCTCGTTCTCACCAAGATATGCATATTTAAGGTGAGAAGGTAAGACCTTGAGATCTAATTCAGGCGGAGAAATGATCGAAGGAAGGATCATAGAATGATTTTTGGATTTACAAAGAAGCTCAGAGCCTGTGAAAGATACAGACTCGGGTGGAGAAAAGTCAGAAGTGCAGGACTCAAGTGTAAGTGAAGTGTCCTCACTAAGATCAAGTGTAAGATCAAGCAGAGATGTGCTAATGTCATCGAGATCAGTAAAGCAAAGTTCCTCGGCTCCACAACTATCGGGAGCGATCTCATGGACAGAGCACACATCTAAAATATGAGCACTAGGTTCTGATGGCTGACTCCCAACTCTGTAGATATTTAGTTCAATGGTCATATTTCCAAATGATAAATTCATTGAACCATTTCTACAGTTTATAACAGCGTTGGAAGTGGCAAGGAAAGGACGACCTAAAATCACCGGAATTTGGCCCCGGGGGTTTGCTACAGGATGTGTGTCGAGCACAATGAAGTCTACAGGGAAAACAAATTCCCCGACCTTTATTAACACATCCTCTAATTCACCCCTTGGTTTGGTGATAGATCGGTCCGCCATCTGGAGAGTACAATGAGCAGGTTTCAGCTCTCCAATTCCTAGTTGCTCATAGACAGAATAAGGTAACAGGTTAACACTCGCGCCAAGGTCTAAAAGAGCACGATTTATGTTTTTACCCCCAATCGAAATCGATATTGTAGGACATCCTGGGTCCTTTCGTTTCTTTGGTAGCTGGGGAATAAAAGCAGTGCTGATATTATTAGCCATAAAGACCTTTTTCGGCACTTGAGTCTTCCTCTTCCTAGTGCACAAGTCTTTTAGAATCTTCGCATAAGCGGGGACTTGTTGAATCGCATTTAGGAGAGGGATATTGATGTTAACCTGTTTGAACATTTCTAAAATTTTCTCCATATGAGGACTCGTTCTATTAGCCTTAACCGGTTCGGGTAAGGTGCTTTCGCAATAAGCGCAGGGTCCATCATAGGAGAAGGAAAGGGGGGTAGACGAGATCCCAAAAGAGGTGTGGGGATCGTCTGTGGAGAACTATAAGGGTTGGGTGAAGGTGTTGAGCCTAAAGGGAACTGGAGAATAGGCTCGTGCGAAGGTGGTTTGGTAGAAGAAGAAGGATCAGAAGGAGAAGTGTGTGTATGTGGAAAGGTCTCAGCCGGGGTTTTGACATGATTTTCAGTATTATCAATATCTTCCCCGACATTATTATTTAGCACTCTTCCCGATCTCAACGTGGTAATGGCATTTACATTGTAATGCCCAGGATTCTGTAGGGGTTGAGAGGGAAGTTTCCCTTTTTCTCTCGCACTCATTTCGGCTTTGAGGCGTGCGATTTCAGCTTCCATCGTTCTAATACTCTCAGCTTGTGACGCTGAGTTTTTCTTTATTTCATTGACGGAAGATCTAACCTCAGTCGAAACCTCCATGAAATTGGATAAAAGTGATTTCATGGTTTGAGTAAATTGAGAGAAATCGTCAGAGCAGGGCTGCATAGGATTAGACTGTGCAGGAGTGTTGGCCTGGTTTTGGAAATTTTGTGACTGGTAGGGGTGCTGAGTGAGTTGAAGGGGTTGCTGTTGTGGTGGAGGAAGAGCCCTTTGAAAGTTATTTGTGTTTGGAACCGTGTTTTGAGATTGATTTTGGTTCCAAGCAAAATTCTGGTGGTTCCTCCAACCCTGATTGTACGTGGAAGAATATGGATCGTTTCGAGGTCGTTGAAATGCGGCATTAGAATGCTCGTGACCTTGAAATGCCGAGTTTAAAGGACATTCTTCCGTTAAATGTGACGGATCAGAACAGCACCCACAAATAGTTTTGGGGAGTGATACCGGGTTTAGGGAGGCTGCTGCAAATTTGTGTTCCATAGCGTCGAGCTTCTTTTGCATTGCTGCCATTTCTGCTCGAACACCTATGGACACATCTACTTGGTGTATGCCACCCCTATTCAATGGTTGGGTTCCACTCTCCCAAATTAGTGATTTTTCAGCGAACTCTTCTAAGTATCGCCAGGCTTCCCCATCGTCTTTAGTCATAAATGTACCCTGACACATATTTTCAAGGCTCTGTTTAGTGCTAGGGTTACTGCCCTCATAGATGATTCGGCAAAGCTCCCATCTCGGGATGCCGTGATGAGGACATTGAACCATTAGATCCTTGAAACGTTCAAAGTACTTTGAAAATGGTTCGGTAGGGAGCTGGGCAAATTGGTTCAATTCGCTACGGATTCGAGCCGTTCTTTGGACTGGGTAAAATTTCTTTAGGAATGCAGCGACGAATTCTTCCCAATTCGTAATAGAGTGTGCGGTGGTGTTATATAGCCACTTCTCGGCTATATCGCACAAGGTAAAAGGAAGAAGTCGTAGACGCATCGCATCCACAGAAAGTTGAGACGTACCCATCATAGCGCATACGTTTTCAAATTTGGTAATGAAAACGTAAGCGTCCTCGGTCTCGAGTCCGTGGTATTTAGGTAAAAGGTTGATATACTGGGGCTTTATTTCAAAGTTATCCCCATTGGCCGGTGGTGTGGATAAGCAGGTCGAAAGAGGACCTCTAAGTGGATAGCATCTTTCCTGGAGAGAAATGTGTGGAGGATTCTGCGCACCAACGGACGGTGGCAGATTAGGGTTAAAGAAGTTTGATGGATTCGGATCCATCGAAGTGGGTGTGGTAGTGGGTAAAGAACAGGTAAATGGAGAATTATCGACTTCGGAGTCGATAAAGGGTACGCGGACTAAACGGGCACTAGAATCCCGTGTCCAGCCTATCTTGTACTAAAAAGGGTTAGTACAAGTGGCAGCGTGAATTTATAATTAGGGGTAAAATGAATGCGGTGTTTGCTTTGAAAAGGGACGGATTTTGAAAAAAATGATGCGACAACCAAATGCAGCAACACAAACCCTAAAATCTAATGGTCACCTAGGTCCGGCTCTAGACCGCTCCTAACTGCCAAAAGACAAGTCGCAGGATCAATCCTCCACTGTCTCTTTGTCCCCCTGTGGCCGGATGAGTGCCAGGTAAGTGGGAAGGAACCACCACTACAGTGGACCTAATTAATAACCACTAGCCTTAGACACACTCGCCTTAGGCACCACAAGAAAACGCGGATAAGCAATGAATTACCCACGGCCCTCTCTTGTCCTAAATGAGCGCGACAGTCCTTAGAGTCATCTCTAGATTTCTTTTAGTTAATGTGGGTCAATGCGGATGCAAGTTTGGTGGTTTTCGGGGCCTAGGAAGGGTAATGAAATCCCCACCTAATTTGGATTTGGCCGTGCCCCTTAAATTCCGTATTTAATATGCAAAACAACCACGAAAAACAAAATCACGCACAATTTTAATTTGCTTTTGCGGCGCAGCTATTGTTTGCAAAGAATCCTGCATAAAGGATTAGTTGGAGCTAAAAAGGGCGAGGGGAGAGAGACAGAAATCACCTGCACTGAAATTTATGCAGTAAATCCCCAACCTAGCCGCGGATCCGCCGCATCTACTGGGTTCAGGCCGCGGAAATGCGCTCCAACAGTGGGTTCACTGTACCAGATTTCTTCAGGGAGTCTCTGTTGCTTTCCTCAACTTTCTTGTATATCCCAAATAATTTTTCCACAGCTCAGAATGCTCCAGATCTCCTTGCAATCAAATCACAACACACGTGTAAGAGTTTGTACGAATTTTGATTTCAAGAAATGAAACGTAATAATTCTTTCACTTCAAACTATAAAATGTAAACGAATTAGCGCGCGATCCCCGGCAACGGCGCCATTTTGATTGATGTAAATTCTCGATGTGTAAATCAAATCAAATATTTAAATTGACCGCAATCAAACTACGGTGTCAGCTGTAGTTAATGAATGAGTGCGGATCGTCCACAGGGATCTCGAGATTCGTTTGTATTTTAATTCGTTTGAAATGAAATGTTAAGCAACAAGAAAACAAGATTCAAGAGTGATTTGTATTTGTGTGTCACAATTCTCTATTAAAGAATCAAGAAATTATAAACAATCAAGAATCGGGGTTTCAATGGTATTTTCCAAACAACAATCAAGAATAATAGAGAGGCTCGTAGGAATCGATCGGATCTTTAGATGTGTTGTAGTCTACAATATTTTGTATTCTTGTCCTTCGAAGAATTGATACTAGATCAATGGTTATCGACGCGAGTTAGGGTTTTCTTGATGAAATTAGGGTTTCATCTCTTAACCCTTGCTCTTTCGAGGATACCATTTATATTCTAGCCTTTAGCAATTTCAAGAAACGATCGGATCACCCCAATCTCGAGCGATGTTGATCAAGAAAGCATCGCAACGAATTGGGTTGTCGATTCTTGAACTTGCTAGGGTTTACAAACTCGTGGGATTCAAGAATTGATTACAAATTTGCTACATCATCATACTAAAGATCGTTTCGACTCCTTAACGAGCGGAGTTTTATTCACACATCACCACATAGACAATATTCAAGAATAGTAAAGATAACATGATGCGGAATTTAAAGAAAACAAGATAGAAGAAAATATCACCTTTTATTTCATCAACAATTTCAATACATTCTTTCAAGATCTACAAGAAGAAAGAAAATCGATCGTTGACTCGGCTTCGCTCGTCTCCGTGGATCGTGGATCTACTTTGATCTCTTGCCCGATGGAAGATCGGCTCGGCTCATAAAAGGGTTGAAGGAATCTTGCTTGGCTTGCACTCAAGATCTTGAATTGTGGTTGGATTTAGGGTTAGGGTTTCCTACAAGATTTCTCACTAATCTTGAGGAAGAAGAAGATGGAGAAAAAGAATGGCTAAAACTAAAAATGGGTTGAATCTATCTATCTCCAAGATTGAATCAAGATTTTTTTCCAAGATGATAAATGAGTGAACCTAGGGTCTTATTTATAGAACTAGGTTTAGGTTTGAATTAGACTTTCCCTCCCAAAGTTTGTTGGCCAAGTTTGTTGGGGTTTAGCTTAGGGTTTAAGCAAGGGTTTAGGAAAGTTCTAGAAGTTTTAGGCTAGTTTAGGAGTTTGCTGATCTGGTGGAAGTGTCTGGACTCTTCTGGACTTTTGTGTGCATTTTTGAGTAGTGGGAACTGAAACAGGAGTTTCGATGCAATTTGAGGAGCTGATGTCACCAATGGGCCGCTCTTCCGCCGCGCGAGGTAGCTTTAGGCCGCGCTTCCGCGGCTCCTTAATGGCCTCGGGATCTGTGTCTTCTGCAGTTGCTTGGTACTGCTATTTGGGCTTTACTCTGATGTTTAGAATTGCAGTTTCCCTTCAGTGTTGATACCAGATTTGAGTTCAGTGAATTTACGAGCAATTGTAATGGTCGAGCGAGCATCTCTTTTCCTGCATAGACTTCGAAATAGGGGTTGCAAGATATAGAAAATATGCTATGTAATGTAATGCAGTTAATTTCCCTAGAATTTCCGGTTTTAAGGTCGAATACATGTAATTTGATATTTTGCGACCGATTAGCTAATATGTGAATTATGAATACCGTACTCTTCTATATGTATGCAGATGATAAGGAAATTGCTGGTTAAAATATGCAATATTTTCGACTGATCACTCAACAAGATAGTATACTATCTGATTGCTCTTTATCTTAATATGTGCACTTGTTTTAGTTTACTATCTCATAGATACATATTGATAAAGCCATTAGGATGTTGGCTTGACTACCAGGACTATGATGCAGATCATACTAGTGAGGCTTGAGTAGTCCGCAAACACATCCTTTAACAGTTTCTAGTTGAGGGAGTATCGAGACAGGGCATCGATATTTCAGAGTAGACTAGTGTGTACGTGTCTTGACCCTGTATGAGGCGATGGTTGATCCATAACCATTGGTGTTTGACACTAAAGATTGTACACACATGCTCATTAGAGAATGGGTACACCGAACAGGACTCGCCGAGAACTCCTAGATGGTACCATACCTATCATCAGATAGCAGTTCTCTGGTGACACTTGTACATGTTAGTCTGTAGACCCAAGATCGTCATAGTGTCTTGTGTGGTTCCTACCGTGCTTTGATTTCCTCTTTACCACGGCTCAAAGGAGTCTTGTAAACAGGTGGATTTTGGGTACAGTCCCGAGCCACATGGAGACAATGAGCGATAGGTGGGGTTTCGTCTCTTCCGGTATTAGGAGTTGATGTTGCGCTATGCTCGATTGGCTATAACAGCAAGTCCCTGGTCAGAGCTGATGAGATTTACTGGTAAGTGTTATCAGTAGTTTCTCGAAAGGTTATAGGCCACACATTGGCATGACTTATCAAGTTATTGGGGTCTGACGATTCCACCCCCAGACTTGATATGCAACATATCAGACGAAAAGACCGGACTATACGGTAAATATTGCTTATAGGCTCTACGGGAGTTTGGACAAGTTTGCTTGTTGATCTTCTATTCGTTCAATACATGGGTAGCCGTTACGTCCAGTTAGTACCGCTGATGGCTTGTGGGTATCTGATGTGATCATTACTTACTGCTGGCATATTGACGAGTCTTTAGAGTCCCACACAGAGCTTTCATAGCTCAAGCGAAACGAACTAGGGCACATATAGAGATATGTGCGGGAGCTTGATTAAATATGAGTATGTGATACTGTATTCTAATCTAACGATATTTGATATCAGTTAAGTTATATGTGATATAACCGGATTATTGAATCAAGTGTTGATTCAATGATTTGATTTATATATGTATATGTTAATATATATATATATATATATATATATATATATATATATATATTAGTCGGTTATATATGATATAACCGGATTATTGAATCAAGTGTTGATTTAATAATTTTATATATATATATATATATATATATATATATATATATATATATATATATTAGTCGGTTATATATGATATAACCGGATTATTGAATCAAGTGTTGATTTAATAATTTGATATATATATATATATATATGATTTGTATCATGGTTGATGATACATAGAACATGGGTGTATGAGAATCACACAAAGGCATATGATAATATGGATGATTTTTTATTTAAGAAAAAGATAAAATAAAGAAAAATGAGTCATGGTTTTGGATGCTTGGAGAAGCATTGAGAAACCATGACTCATCTCCTATATTTTGTTTTACTCTTAGATATTTAATCATCCTTATACTATCACTCACTTTAAGGGTTCATTCTCTCATCCAAGTTCATCCACATCTTCTTCTTCATCTCCTCTCTAGGATTTTCTTGAGTTGAAGAAAGAAAAGAAAAAATTATTTCTAGTGAGCAAATCTCCTACTTCATCAACCTACACTAATCTAGCCTATTAGTTTAGGTTGTTTGCTTCACTAATATCTTGATTAGTGAAGAGTGAGCTTGAGTGAGAGAGACTTCAAGGTGGATCATCTTCGGCATCGAAGACTACAAGCAAGCTCAATCCTTTCTTCAAGTGGAGTCAAAAAAGAGTTCTAGGGACTACTACTTGGAGGTTTAGAAATGAAGGACCGGTCTACAAAGGTTGTAAACCCTCTTCACTTAGTTTAGATTTTGTTTGCTACTTATAAACCCTAATTCTCTAGTTCGATTCTAGGTTAGTATACTTAGCACTCTAGATTTTTTAAAATTGCATACTTGATCCTTGTATAAACCGACTAGAGGTGTTAAGACATACTTTCACTAATGTAGTAGTATAATGATATCATGATGTTCTGGCATGCAACTAGATATGCTATTATCGGTATGGATATGAACGGATATCGTAAAACTGTAAATCTGTAATATTGCTGAATAATAAAACACATGCATTATTTTTATTTATATAGATATCGATATAGTAACATAGCGTATTGCAAGTTAAAACTTGCCTGATCGGATCTCACGTCGAGATACGGATGCTACGTCTGACATCGGATCAACGTCGCGATGCAACTCATGTGTGCAGGACTGGATCTGGCTGAGCAATGACGTGATGTGATGACTAGGCTGGACGACGATGGTGATTGGGTCGTCTGGATCGTCGGCGACGCGTGCGACTCCGGCGAGACGGCTGGAAAATCAAGAAAAAAAGAAAGGAAGAAGAAGAATGGTGCTGCTAGTGTTTGAGTTCTGGGGTGGCGAGGAAATCGGCGAGGTGATGGCGACGATGGTGGGTTGCCGTCGGCGATGAGGGTTGTGGAGTCTCGGGTTGCTGTTGTGGTTGTCAGGGTTGTGGTGGTGCAGGGTGTGGTGCTGGTGGTGGTCAGGGTGTCGGGGAGAGGAGAGAGGGATGAGGAGGTGAAGGAGGGGGTGATGGTGATGGCGACAACGAGGGTTAACGGCGAGGTTGTGGGTTTCTTGGGTTTGGTCACGGGTTTGTTGCAGGTTGGCATCGTCGGGGGTGTAAGGTGCTCAGGTATGGAGATAGGAGGTGGAAGCGGAGGTGGTGATGAGGGTGACGACGAGATGAGAAGGCAAGGTGATCGGCGGCGGGGTCTTGGCTAGGGTTTGGGTTCGAGTTTTCTCATGGCGACGAACAGAGAAGAAAAAGAGGGGAGAGAGAGAGATTTGTGTTTAATTATTGGGATTATAAAAGAATATATATAGTGAGCTAGAGAGAGAGAGAGAAATGCTGAGAGAGAGACAGAGGCGAGAAGAAAGAGAGAGAGTAATATGATATAATAGTTAGTATATTATATATTATATAGGTAAGTTATATATATATTGTCATGCCCCACTTCCCAAAATGCGCGAACTACGGCACGCGACAGAGCCAACCATGCTACCTGTGGCTAGGAATCATCCCTCCACAGTCATATTACGGCTGTCTATAGGATATCAAGAACAGTAAAATATAAAATCTATCTAGTACATGTCCATTTGCTAGAGTAAATAAAATCAGGAAAAATGCATAACAGGAAACGAATCAAATCCAATAAACAACATTTGAATCCTGTCCCAATATGGGCTCACATCAAGGAATAAAACAGTAGAAATAAACTAAACTAAACATCTCTAAATACACAATCAATTCTTCATCGCTCGTCTTTATGGTTAAAGTACACTCGATCTGCCTGCGACAAAGGTAAAGGAGCCGAGCCAGGAAAAACCCAGACATCAGTGCGTAATAATATTAAATAACAGTGATAATCCAGGATATAACGATATAAGTAACCATGAATATAGGTAAATAACACAGATATGAAACAATGAGGTATGTGTATGTATGTGATGTGTAACCTAAAACTGTGCTTCTAGGTTATCTATTCCAAAAGTCTTCGAAATCAATTAATATAATCCTCATCGTAACCCAACAATATATATCCCGTTATTTCTCGACGGGACCACGGTAACAAGTAATTATTCCGTAACACCCAGAAAAACGACAAATAAGTAATTATTCTATAACGCTCGGAAAAACGGCAAAGAAGTAATGATTATTTCGTCACACCCGGAAAAACGGCAAACGAGTAATTATTCCGTAACGCTCGGAAAAACAACAAACAAGTAATTATTCCGTAACGCCCGGAAAAACGGCAAAAATGTACTAATATGCTCTTGAGTTACGTTTCGGTTACATTCTTGATTTCCCTTTTCTCCACAGGTTTGTGTTCAAGTCAAGTATTGCCAATATAGATCTAATACCAACACATGATCAAGTATGTATAGTTTTTGTCTATGCAGACAACAAGTCACGTCCGTCAGGACAACACGTCAATATTGTTGGCATTAGTAACACGATCCAAGAAACAAGTCCAGTAGTGTATTGATTGGTTTGAAAAAAAAGTGTTTGTAGTTAACCATAATCAACACGGCGTCGCATGTAGCTAGCTGTGGTGAATACGGGCCGTCCGCAGGGATGCGTGGAATTTCTAATCTTGTTTTAGACGAGTTGAATAAAATAAAATAAGAAAAGAGATTAGTTTCTAGATTTATGTTAAACACGGATGTATAATTTATATGGAAAAAAGCTTGTAGGGTTCATCGGATTTAGTAGTCATGGATGAATATAAAAGATTACTCCTTTTATCTTTTAATAGATTTAAAACTAGATAGATAGTGGTGAATGAGGATTAGGGTTCTTGGAAGAAACTAGGGTTTCCACTCTTAACCCTTATGTTTTCGTTGACCTCTATTCATGTCTAGCCTTTACCAAAACAATTGTTTATCTAATCTCAAATCGCGGTCGCTACTATCAATAATTTATAGCGCGCCCGATAAGGATGTTAACAATTCTTTTAGTAAAGTTTATAAACTATATAAGACGTAAAAGGAATTAAGAATTTTCATCATCCATTAATCTACTCTAATCCTATGAACGCTAACAAGCGGAGAATTACTCGCGCATATTTTGAGAAGAAGAAGAAATGATAGAGATGGAGATCATATTGTAAAATGTAGAAAGTAAAAATGCGATATGAATAAAACAGCTACCTTTATTAATCAGCTAAATCAATTACACTTTTTGATCGTTTAGAAAGTGGAATACAAAACTCTAGTTTGTTTCCCAATCTCTCTTGAAGGAGGTAGATGAACAGCCGATTGATCAACCTGGATGCGTGGATCGTCTGTGACCTCGTGATCTCTCCGGTTTGATGCCTTTCCAAGTAAAGCTCTCGGTCTTATTTATAGTCACAGAAGATACAAACCTTAGATGTTATATGTGAGGGTTTGTTGAGACGATCCTACCCACAAAATCCCAAACCTTAACTCCTCAGAACGGCCATGGATCCGCCGCGTTTATAGGGTAGTTGCCGCGGAAGGGCGGCAGTTTGGTGAGATTGTCGCCTCAATCTTCTGGTGCTGCGTGGTGTTGACACGTCGAGATTTATGTGATGTCTGGATTCTTCATATCTTCTTCTGAGTCTCTGCCTTTATTGATTTTGCGATTTTATTTAACTTTATCGGCAGATTGAATATTCCCGACATCTCGGATATCCCGATCTCCAGACCTGAGCCAAATCTGCACAATATCTCAAATTATAATATTAGTAATATTTGTTATATCTTGAGATATTATCTTAACCATTTGTATGATATTATATTTTTTTAAGCAATTTGATTAAGATTATTTGATCTGATATGCATAATAAAAATATTATATAATTATTATATGCATATATTTTCCTTCCTAATATTAATTATAATATATAAACATATGGTAATAGTATTTTGCAGATAAACCCTCATATGTTTCATATTTATAGTAAACATCTTTAAATATTTAAGAAAAGTAAGGAAAATATTATATCAAATGTGCGATATTTTCAACTGAATATGTGTAGTGAACATGTCATGTGATGCATCTGTATCAAATGGATACCCAATGTGAAACTGTAATCAATATCGAAATATAGCTAATGCAAGGATGCATATGCATTTATCTGTAATAACCATTATACGTTCATGATGCAAACTAAATAACATGTTGTACATATGTAGTAGTATAATAATATCATGATGTTCCGGCATGCAACTAGATATGCAATTCTCAGCACGGATACGAACGGATATCGTAAAATTGTAAATCTATAACATTTGCTGTATAATAAAAACACATGTTCTATTTTTATTCATATAGATACCAATATAGTAACAAAGCATGTTGCAAGTTAAACTTGCCAGATCAGATCTTACGTCGGGGTACGTATGTCATGTTTGATATCGGATAAACGCCGCGATGCAAACTCACGTGTGTATAGGACTGGACCTGGCCGATCAATGACATGACGTGATGTCTACGCTGGACGACGACGATGACTGGGCTGTCCGGATCGTCGGCGACGCGTGCTACTCCGACGAGACGGTCAAGAATCGATCAAGAAGAAAGAAAGAAAGAAAGAAAGAAGAGGAATAGGGGTGTTGTGTCGGGCTCTGGATAGAGGACAGAGAACAAGTTGACGGCGACGATGGGCTGGCGTCGACGGCGATGTCTAACGGCGAGGGGCAGTGGGTTTCTTGAGTTGGAATTGAGTCGTCGGGGCTTGTCGAGGGTGGTGGTGGTGGTGTCGGGAGTTGGAGAGAGGTGAGGATGGTGAGGAGGATGACGACGAGGTTTTCGGCGATGAGGTTGGGTTTCTGCAGTTGGATTGCCGGTCGTCGGGGGAGGGGGGTTCGTAGGGTGCAAGGATCTCATCGGGTGCAGAGAAGAAGTAGAGATAGTGAAGGTTGTGATGAGGTGATTAGGTGATGAGGCGATGAGGTCGGGGTGAGGTCGACGATGAGGTGAGGTCGAGATGGTCGGCGGTGAGGTGAGGGGTCCTTCTGGTCGGGGCTGTGCAGGGTTTAGGTTCGTCGGGGTTGCTGCAGGGATGTCGGGGAGAAGGAGGAAGTGGAGGTTGTGATGGGGGTGAGGAGGTGGTGGTGACGAGGTTGTGGGGAGGTCGGCAGCAAAGGGAAGGGAGCAGCTAGGGTTTGGGTTATGGTTCTCGTGGTGGGGAGAAGAACAGAGAAAGAGAGGAGAGAGATGAGGGGTGAGGTTAATATTAGGTTATAAAAAAATGTATATAATATATATATTAGAAGGAAGAGAGAGAGAGAGAGAGGAGAGCGAGAGAATTTAGTATAATTAGTTTATATATATATATTATATATTAGGAACTGTTTATATATTTAAATATTATAATATATTTTTCTTGGATTATACAGTTAATATCAAAATACTCCGAAAAATACCCTGGTCTCTTCTAAAAATCTAGTTTTAAAATATGGAGAATATACGTACAAGCCAAAACCATAATGCGATATTCGGTTAATAAAAATGCATACCCCCAAGTACGGATCTATGTAAATACACGTAGTGATCCCAACAAGTCTGTTTTATCAATCTGGACATGAACACGATATATAGATGCAACATATGATATAGGGTATGATAACATGCCATACTAGATATCAAAATATATTATCTGGCTATTATATGTATTATTAAAAGATATGCATGTTCCCCTCCGAAAGACGGCGCACAAGACTGCGATGTCCTGACGCTGAGATTCGGGACAGATGCTATATGGTTTTATCCGTCCACCTCTCCAAAGATGCCAAGTTGATTTATTGCACCGTGTATCGGAGGTTTAGACGGATGCGGCCGATGTAGCAAACTTCGTCAGATTCCCCCTCGCTTGAGAGGTTCTTGATTGTGGGGACGCTCTTCCCTGCAGGCGCAAGCCCCTGCAGTTAATTACGCTACCGCATCGCGGTAACAACTTTCTCCTTCTCCAGAATTTCACTTCGTGTCATGTGTGTTTGTTTTGTTTGTGGTTGCCCGTGGATTGTATACGGAGACTGAGTAATGCCGTCGCCCGTAGGACGTGGATTAGTCCAAATCCGTATTTACTTAGATTTGGGTTTGGTGTTTTTAGTTTAAGGATGCATTAGTCGCGTTGCGGCTAAGATCAACTTAAACGTTCGTTAAGAATACGATAGTCTTGTTTGAGACTAAGATCAACTTAACGTGATAATCCATTTAATATCTGGCCATCGGGACTCGTCACCTCTCTAACGTCGTTGAAGGATTACAACGGCAGATGTCAGAGGAGTTCAGAGATGTACCCTTGAACCAAGGTTGATTTGGAGTTTTATAGTCCGTTTGAATGTTTAAGGATACGTTAGCCGTATTTGGGGGCTAAGATCAACTTAAACGAGATCGTTTAGATCCGACAAAAGAGCATTTGGAGGCTCTATTGTTCCAGTTTAGGGACGTAGTGGTCCATAGGTAGTTTAGGGACGTTGCGGTCCATGCTCCAGTTTAGGGACGCGGTGGTCCATATTCCAGTTTAGGGACGTGATGGTCCACTATTAGTTTAAGGACGTTCCGGTCCGATGTTAGTTTAAGGACATTTCGATCCGATGTTAGTTTAAGAACGTTTCGGTCCTATATTAGTTTAAGGACCTTTCCGTCCAACATTAGTTTAAGGACGTTCTGGTCCAATATTAGTTTAAGGACGTTTCGGTCCACGAGTTTAAGGACCCCGCAGTCCGTATGGTGTGTGGTCGTTGGGACCCATCACCTCTCTGACGTCGTTGAAGGATTACAACGACAGGTGTCAGAGGAGTTCGGAGATGTACCCTCGAACCAGATATAAATTGATTTTGGGAGCAGCCTTGCTCAGTCAGTTTAATTTGAGGACTTATGGCCATGACTGGGCTAAATCCAAGTTCAACATTTTTATTTGTTTTTTTTGGTTTGGGCTCTACCCTTAAAGGATGCAGAGCATCAATTTATTTTGGACCCTGCTCATTTTATAAATGATGCAGAATACAAATTTTACTTGGGCTCTGCCCTTGTATAAAAGATGCAAAGCGTCAACTTATTTGGGCTCTGCCCATTTATTGCCTCGCAATTTATTTTGGCCTGTTAGGTCATTTCGACTTGGGCCTAGCCCTTTAACAAAAGAAATGCATTGCATTTTTCAGGCGCTTTGCGCCAATCAAAGAGCGCAAGCGCTTGTGGTGATGACACGCTTCATGCAGGCGCAGTGCGCTGCGCTAGTGCGCTATGCTTGCGCTGTTGACACGTGGCGCGCTCTGGTGAGTTGCGCCAATTTCAGAGAGAAAAGCTCTATTTCAAAAGCGCATAGCGCAAATGGTTCAGACGCTGACACGTGGCGCTCTCTGGTGGCTGGCGCCAGCCCAAGAGCGCAACAGTGCAGATTGGAAGTGCAAAGCACTAAGAATCTTTTAGATTCAAGAACAGAAGTGCAAAGCACTATTTGATTTCTTGATCTAATTTAGATCAAAGAAAAATAAGTTTTTCTTGTTTTTCTTATCTCAGAGAACCAAAGGTTCACAAAAAGTGCAAAGCACTATTTAATAATAATAATAATTTTTTTTTGTTTTTATTAAAGATCATTGATCTTGTTTTTCGATCTATGATCTGTTCATAAGAGAACTTTCTCTTTCTCTAAAGGTTTTTACCTTTTTTGTTCTTGAGGAGTTCTTCAGAGTTCTCTTTCTCTTCTTTTTTTTAGAAAAATGTTGATGCCTTTGAATTGAGGTCTGGGGTCTCTTTTATAGTGCCCATAAATTAGTTAAATTTGTTAAAGAGATCTTTCTCTGAGTGATTTGGGGAATTTTCCCCACCGTTGGATCTTTAATCCAAGGGCTTCTGTTTTACAGAAGAAAATCTTCTTGTTTTAACAAGAACAGAAAAGATTTCTTTAGAATTTTAATTCTGTTTGGCGCAGATGCCCCAGCGCGTGACATGTGTCGCGCAGCGCACAGCGCAGCGCAACTGCGCTAGCGCATCTGCGCTGACACGTGTCACGCAGCGCACAGCGCAGCGCAACTGCGCTGACACGTGTCGCGCAGCGCAGTGCTTGCGCAACTGAAGCGTTGCTTCCTTTAATTTTACTTAAAATAGAGCTTTGCTCTGATTGGGCGCACTGCCTTGGGCGCTGCCCTGCCGTATCAGCTTTTACCACGTGGCGCGTTGCGTGCAGCGCATTGAATCTGAAGCGTTGCTTCGAATTTTGAAATTCAAACAGAGCTTTGCTCTGATTGGGGGAAACAAATGCCCCCCCACCGTTGTGCTCACGTGGTGCACACGTGAGTGCAGCGGTGGCAAAATCTTGACCGTTGGATCCAAGGGGTCAGGTGAAAGGGCGCAGGTGCCTATAAATAGGACCTTTGGTCCTTGAAATTTTTTTTTACCATTTTCAAGAACTTGAATTTCAGAGCCTTGCTCTTGTTTAAGATTTTTAGAGCCTTGCTCTCATTTTTTTTCCAGAGTTCAGATTTTTAGAACAACTTAGGTAAAATTTAAATTAAATTAAATTAAATTAAATTTGACTAATAGAGCCTTGCTCTTATAGATCTTTGATCTAAAGAAAACCCCTTTGGGGTTTTATTAACAGAGCCTTGCTCTCAGAAATCTATAGATCTACAGAGATCTTGTTCATGGGTTTTAACCCATGAACAGAGCATTGCTCATGGATCGAATGTAGACCTTTTCTGATCTGAAAGTGGAAAACTCTTAAAAGTTTTTATGGATCTTTAAGATCCTAAATTTTTAATCTTTAGGATTTAAAGTTCTCCTTTTTGAAGGCTTTTCCATCATTATTATAGAGCCGGGCTCTTTCCAAGGAAATTTTTATTCTCTTGAGACCAGAGTTTGACAAATGTCACTCTGTGACAGAGCTTTGCTCTAAAAGAGGAGATTTTCTCCTTATCTCTAGGGATTTCCCATCAATGAGGATATTCTCTTGGGGATCTTTTCATTAACTGACAGTCTCATATAATGATGGGACTGTCTTATTAAATGATGCGCCGTCATTCAGATTTTGTGGGTCCTCATTTGGTCCCTTACCCACTGCATTGCAGTGTGGTGTAAAATTTTAAAATGTTGAGCGTTGGAATTATAATACTGACGGCTAATTTTTGTCTCTTAGCAGGAAACATGTCTGCCGATTTGTCTTTTCCGTTTGTTCGCTCGGAGGGAGGGTTTCCCCAGGCACCGGTGGACCGTGTGGTGCTCGCTCTCATCAAGGATCATGACCCCGAGCACAAGAATCGTCACTTGTGGGGGAGGTGGTACAATGAGATCATCCAGGGTCGCCGAAGTTTCGGTTTCGCCACGCCGTCTGAGCCAACATCTTCACTCCCCTACGCAGATGAACCCCCGGTGAAGTATGCCGTGGAGGTCAAAAATTGGAATTCGGATGACCTCCTCCAGCCTGCGATTGGTGCTATCCCCGTGCAGCTGCCGCCAGCAATAGATATTTTAGGGAGGAGAATTTGTCAGGGTGAAGCGTTCCCTTGGGGACAGGCTTATAACATTGGATTGATCCCACGACCGCCTGCCGGATATTTGCAATGGGCCCGGTACATCCTATCAGTGAAGAGGACTCATCTGATGAGGATTGGTTTGTACTCGGCCATTTACGTCTCGCTCTTTGAGTATCCTTCTCCTCCAACGTGGTGGGTTAAGGCTTTTATCGAACAATGGAATATCCCCATACACACCTTCCTGATGAAGGACCGGGAAGTCTCTATCTCCTTGGAGGAGTTTGCTGAAATCTCGGGTCTGCCGATGAGGGGAGAGCCTTACGAGGAGCCGCTTCCTCCCGATGAATACGTCTTTGCCACCAAGCCGCTGGTGTTTGACCTGACGCTGGAGAATGCTATTCAGCACCAGTACCCGGGCTTGGTGAAGGTATTGGAGATTTATGAAGGACCCTATCTGGAATCGGGCGACCGGGGAGTCAGTTTTGCAGATTTCATTGCTCGTTTCATTCGACCGGAGTTCTTATCAGAGCGGAGCGAGAAGTTCGCCCAGCTCGATGACCCTTTTGGGTTCGGTTTTGATCACCGACCCACATCGGAGAATGACCATAAAGACTTTTATCTTCCCGGTGCCGCCGCCGTCCCTTTTTCAGAAATTGCTGTCCCCGACATGGATGAAGAGACCTTCTTCGTAGGGTTCTTAGGCTTGTGGTTGTGCAGTTTTGCTCTTCCTATGCATCCACGCCATATGCGACCGACCATTTTCTACCCAGCACATCGGATGGTGGCTGGTTTGCAGTTGTCAGTAGGAATCGCCGGACTGGCTTATCTTTATAATGGACTTAGTGAGCGGCGGACGCTAGTGAGCCTGGGGTGCAACCCGCCAACTTTCCGATGCACTACTTTACCTCTTGGATGGAAATGCACGTGCACGGGGTGTTCGGCGCCCATAGGATCCCTCCCTTTTTTGAGAAATGCAGGCTCCCAAGGGTCATACGGTTGGTCGGGGCTTCGATTGTAGTTGCACCTTCACGGGAGGCTAGGGGGATGCTCCTTCGACCACACCTGGTCGGGGCGAAGGTTTCCTTCTTGGATAAGGTCATAACAATAGGCTCAGAGACCACCAAGTCGGTAGTGTCGCTACGCGACGATTTTAAAGACGGGGCTTCCATATTGAAGGCTCGGGAAATCCTCCATCTTTACTCCATTCGGCCGGGCTACCTGGTGTTCAGGCAGAATGAGACAGCACTCTTCATGAGGTATAACCCTCACCGGTTTCCTCAGCAATCGAGCTACAATCAAGGGATCCCGATGGAAGCCTTTTTGGAAAAGCCCGTGGTTAGCCGAGAGGGGATAAAGAATGCAATGCACCACTTTATGCGGCTTAACACGGGTTCTTATTTCTTCATCAGCGCGCCGAGCTGCGTCCCCAAAGTCCTCAACGCGTACGTGGCTTGGTATGCGCATGCTATGGGTCCAGTTATCCAAATGGAAAAACGCATGCTGGTTGACCGCAAGGGTGCACCTCCCGGCGGCGATCGTAAGGCTCCCCTGAAGCCGAGGGCCCCGGTTATTTCTCCATTGAAAGGTGCTGGAGGCGGACCTCCGCGCGTGTTGAGTCCTCTGCGCGGATTGCCGCTTCGCGATACTGTGGATGCGCCACCAGCCCCCCGTGCTCCAGTGGAGACGGTAGCTATGGTATCGCCGGAGTCCAGTGTAGGCGCGGATATCGGGACCCACCGCCCTAAGGTGTCCGCCAAGCGTAAATCAGTCCCGGGTGCATCCAGAGCTGGCGGGCAAAAGAAGAAGAAGTCGCTCCTTTCCCTTGACGCGATTCTTGGCTTAGAGCCTGAGGCCCCTCTTACCGAAGGAATAAGTGAATATGGCAGCAATAAGTGCTTCGCGGTAGACCCCGCAGACACCGACCTGGCGGCCGCCATTGCGGCTTCTGAGTGATCAGCAAGGCTTGAAGCGTGGTTGAGTAAACTCGCTGAGTCAGGTAATTATTAGCTGCTTTCTTCATCATTTCATCGCATTTTTTTTATCATTATTCTTGACTAATACTTTTCCCCATTTTCAACAGGTGTCTCTACCGAAGAAGCTATTGCTGCCTCTTTGAAATCCATCCAAAAGGAGGAGGATAAACGCGCTTTAGCGGGCGCCGGTATGTCCCACCCCTTTTTTTTTAAAAACAAATTTTGTTATCTTTTTCAATGGTTAACCTAACTTTCTTCCTTTGTTTCTTTATAGGGGTTATACCAGTCGACGAGGGGATCCTCTCTGAACCTGTTATTGGAGTTCCGGTCTCGTCAGGGCTGCTGCAGGAGCCTCGACTTGACAAGTCGACGAGGGATGCCTTGAAGAATTTGGAGGCATCCATGTATACAGATGAAAGAGGCTCTGGTAAGGTCCATTTCGACGGCCCGGGAGGAAAGGAAGCGGCTGAGGCGTGAGGCGAAGGCGCGCCGGGCTGCTTTGGCTACAGGAGCGGGCCCAAGAACCATCCCTCGTGCCGACACTCCGTCAGAAGAGTCCCCGGTCGCTTTGTCTACCGCTCATAGACAGGAGATCCGCGCCAATAGAGAGGCTAACGACTAGTCTGCCTCAGGTAGCACTTCTTTCAGAATTTTATTATAAGACTCATAAAGTTGTCGGTTCTTATATACTTCATCTTGCAGGGCCAAGTCCGACCGAGAGGGATGCGAAGACCGTTGAACCCAGGGAAACAGAGGAGGCGACACCTGTCGAACCTGAGCCGACAGTGGGCAACGTCACTGAGGCTTCAGAGCCTGAGATGGAGGTTGGGGGGTCCGTAGCCGAGAAGGTCATTGATGCCGCGCCTGAAGTGGAGGCAGATGAAATGATTATTATAACTGAGCCCAGGGTGGTGGCGGACGAGGCGCTTGAGGCCGGCGACCTTGTGGTGACGGTGGACAAGACAACCGCGACCACTGAACCCAAGGGAGTAGCGGGTGAGGTGGCCATGATTCCCGAGGACGAGCCAACCGCTCCTTCTCTGGAATCTGGGAATGCTCCGGTTATAGCCCTCCCCGTCTATGGTCCTCCGCCGTCTTCAGGTCTCGCGAGCACAACAACGGTTCCCATCGAGTCGGGTGATGAGGCCACGGGCGGTGGCCTCATGTCGATGGAGGAGGGAGCCACCTCCGTTTCGGCTGGCAGCTCACCAGGTAAATCCCCAGTTACTGTCCTCTTTATCCTACAATCCTTTCTGACAAGTTCACCTATTCGTAACGCAGGTGGAGCCAGTGTCGATGCCCCACTGCTCGAGGGAGTGCCTTCAACGACTGCCTTGGCGGTGGTCACCTCTCGACCCTCTCTCATACCCTCGAAGATATTGGAAGGTGTGGGTTTGAAATTTATTAATCTTATCTTCCAGATGCATAATTTGTGTACTAAGTCACACTGTTGTGTCTTTCAGGAGTGCTTTTTGACCATCTCTATCAAGTGTTGCTCCCACACTTCTCCTTCCCATCTGAATTCGCCTCTCCCTCTGGTGGCGTTGGTGAGTACCGTTCCCGATTGATATCTTTGTTTTTCAGTGGTAGAATTATTTATAACTCTCTCTTGTCCTGACTGCAGTGTTACAAATCGAAGGGGGAGAAGAAAGATCGATTGCGCCACCGGCCCTTCCGGCCTTGCCACCTGTCTCAGCTGGTATGACGACTATCACATTGATGACTTCCCCCTTTTTTATTCCCTGAACTGTTATCTAATCACATCCTGTTTCTTTTTAGCGGTCGTTCCGGTCTCAGCACCCTTCGAGTCTCGCATCATAATGCCGGCAGGTCCTTTCCTGAGATGTCCATCTTCGAAAGGCGCCGCGAACAGCTTACGCATGTTGAGCGACTACATTGAGGAGCTCGACGTCGAGACCCCTACTTTTGCTGCGGATTTCGCTATAGTGGTTAACCCGATGTTGGTGATACTCGTGAATTTCCATGACGAGGGTATCATCGCATCTTGGGTTAATCATTGTATGGAGATCGAGGCTCGCCTGCATAAGCTGGAGTCGATGCGTCCCACCCCCGAGACTTTAGCCGCGAGCAATGAAAGAGCAGCATGGATCGAGGGAAGCGCTTCTTACGTCCACCACTTGGAACAAGAAGCATCTTTAAAGCTAAAGGAATGCCAAGAGACCTTGAGCGAGATGGCCCGTCTGCGTGCTGAGGTTGAAGCGAATGCTGCCTAAGTGAAGACTATCTTTGAGGGTCTTCTGGAGCGCATCTCCCATGGGATAAACTTGAAGCGAAAGCTTGATGTAGATGAGCGCGATACTCCAAATCGGGAAGCTTCTTATCAGGCCGTCAGGGAGTGGCTCGCGTCTGTCTTGCAGCAACGGGCCCAAGTGGAGGCGGAGCTGGCGGTGGCAGCAGATCAGGCGAAAGTGGGGAAAGAATTGCGTGAACAATTGCTAGATCTATGCAAGATGTTTCCTTCTCAGTAATTCTCCTTGTATCATTTGTACTCGTAAATAAAATAAAAAAAATGTATATATATTTTTTATTCTTTAGCACAATGTATCATGTACTCAACCAAGTTTATGAATAAAAGATATACAATTTTCTGTAATGTCTTGTGTCACTTCTCCGCCTTTTCTTTCTTTTATTATTGGCATGCCACCTTAGTAAACATGGTCAACAGATCATAGAGCACGCATCTTGACTTTCTTAAGAAATAGTGATGGCTTAGGCCGCAGGTTTCAGATCTGCTGCCTAAGACTTTTCAACTCTATCAGCCGTGAGGGTCTCGTAGAGACTTTTCTCCCTACGGATCGAGAGGATCTCATAAGTGGGTTTTTCTCCTTAGGAGTCATGAGGACTCCTAAGTGTGGTTTTCTCTTATAAGTTGTAAGGATCCTATAAGAGAATTTTTCCCTCTTACGAGTCGAGAGGGCCCGTAAGCGGTTGTTTCCCTCCTTGTCGAGATTCGACTTTGGAGAGTGAGACCCGTGAATAGTATGCAAGAGATCTTCTTGGATCGACTTGCAGGGTCCCATTGTTCAGGAAGCAAGTTTTTTAGTCCCTGCTGCCTGAGGCTTCATCCTGCAAGTTGAGACGAATCGGGAATTTCCCGCAGAGACACTGGTTTCTCTGCGAGCCGACGCGAATCAGGAGGCTCTCATCAAGGAGTGTTTGTATCCGTGAGTCGAGGAATTTGCTAGGGATTATTTGTTTCCCTAGCGCCAAGGATTATTTGTTTCCTTGGGGTTGAAACGAGTCGAGAATTTCCCACGGAGGCACTGGTTGCTCTGCGAGTCGACGCGGATCAGGAGGCTCTCGTCAAGGAGTGTTTGTATCCGTGAGTCGAGGAATTTGCCAGGGATTATTTGTTTCCCTAGCACCAAGGATTATTTGTTTCCTTAGGGTTTGAAACGAGTCGAGAATTTCCCACGGAGGCACTGGTGGCTCTGCGACGACGCGTATCAGGAGGCTCTCGTCAAGGAGTGTTTGTATCCGTGAGTCGAGGAATTTGCTAGGGATTATTTGTTTCCCTAACGCTAAGGATTATTTGTTTCCTTGGGGTTTGAAACGAGTCGAGAATTTCCCACGGAGGCATCGGTGGCTGTATAAGTCGACGCGGATTAGGAGGCTCTCGTCAAGGAGTGTTTGTATCCGTGAGTCGAGCAATTTGTTAAAGATTATTTGTTTCCCTAGTGCCAAGGATTATTTGTTTCCTTGGGGTTCGAAATGAGTCGAGAATTTCCCATGGAGGCACTGGTTGCTCTGCGAGTCGACGCGGATCAGGAGGCTCTCGTCAAGGAGTGTTTGTATCCGTGAGTCGAGGAATTTGCTAAGCATTATTTGTTTCCCTAGCGCCAAGGATTATTTGTTTCCTTAGGGTTTGAAACGAGTCGAGAATTTCCCACGGAGGCACTGGTTGCTTTGCGAGTTGACGCGGATCAGGAGGCTCTCGTCAAGGAGTGTTTGTATCCGTGAGTCGAGGAATTTGCTGAGGATACTGGTTTCTTCGGAGTTTTACTGAACCGTCGAGATTTGGCTTCGTCTTTAGGCGGAGCCTGTTGGGAAAGTATGGTTCCCTCTTTGTTTAGGCCCTTGGATTGTATATAGGGATCGATGTGATCTTAACTGTAGGGCGAAAGTTTTATCATCATTTTTTTTGTTTTATCTTCGCGATGCTCTATCATTTTAGCTTTTATATCGCGAAGGTCGCGATTGCCCAATCATTTCGGTTATTTTTCGCGGTGCCCAATCATTTCGGCTATTTATTTTATTTTTACTCGCTGCTTTTTATTGCGAGTTGCCCAATCATTTCGGCTATTTATTTTATTCTTACTCGCTGCTTTTTATTACGAGTTGCCCAATCATTTCGGCTATTTTGCATGCATACATTTTTACTTGCTGCTTTTTATTGCAAGTTGCCCTATCATTTCGGCTATTTCGTATGCATGTGCGGCCTATTGGATTTTCGCCGTAAACCTGAAATTAGACGTCGATTTCGGCATCAGTACCGCTACAACTGGGATATTGCCAGGAGCGAATCATCATTTGCCTCCGTCGGTGTCGAACAAAGGTGGCTTAGCGAACAGGGTTAAGGTCCCGCCGACTAAGGCTTTTGACTTCATGAGCCGTAAGGGTCTCACAAAGGTATTTCTCCCTACAAGTCGTGAGGATCTTGTAAGTGTATTTTCTTCTTAGGAATCGTGAGGATTCCTAAGTGCTTGTTTCTTCTGTAAGTCGTAAGGATCCTACAGGAGGGGTTTCTCCTTATAAATCGAGAGGACTTACAAGGGTCATGCAAACATATCCCCAGTCACGGATGGGACTTGGTTAGGGAAATGTTTATTTGCGCCCGTGGATTGTATACAAGGGTCAGTATTGAACCGCTTGTAGGGCAATATCGGAAGTTGTGGGGGTTGGTTAAGCACAGGTTTAGGTCTCTGTAACTTAAGACTTTCAACTCTTATGAGCCGTGAGGGTCTCATAAGAGAGTTCTCCTTACGAGTCATGAGGATCTCGCAAGTGTATTTTCTCCTTAGGAATCATGGGGATCCCTAAGTGTGTTGCTCCCTTGTGAGTCGTAAGGATCTCACGCGGGTGGTTTCTCCTTACAAGGTCGAGAGGATCTTGTAAGTGTTCTTTAACGAGGTTGCGCCCTTTCGGGTTTTCACAAACACTCGCCGGTAGCCCTGCTGTTTTTACTCACAGAACCCTTTCGGGTTTTCATCCGTGCCCATTTTGTTTATGGA
Source organism: Agapanthus africanus (assembly GCA_030015575.1). Lineage (NCBI taxonomy): Eukaryota > Viridiplantae > Streptophyta > Magnoliopsida > Asparagales > Amaryllidaceae > Agapanthus > Agapanthus africanus. The sequence continues at coordinate 309,452,068 of CM057339.1, forward strand.
CATACCATTTTTTTTATTCTCTTTTTTTTTATATATATATATTTTTTTACGAGGCCGCGCCCTTTCGGGTTTTCACGAACACTCGCCGGTAGCCCTGCTGTTTTTACTCACGGAGCCCTTTCGGGTTTTCATCCGTGCCCTTTCTTGCTTATGGACATACCGTTTTTATATATATATATATATATATATTTATATTTTTTTTATATCAGCCTATGGATGCTGCGGTATTAGTTTTAAGGACGTTTCGGTCCGTTGTTAGTTTAAGGACATTTCGGTCCGTCATGGAGAAGGCCGGCTACTGCTTATAAAGCTTGAGCTTAGGAAGATAGCGAGCGGACATAGTCGTCGTCATCTACCATTGACCTAGGCCGTGGCTCATTAAGCGTAGTATCTCTTTAGGAAGTGACCGTTTATTGTCCTGAAAGGCCTTTCACCATGCATGTCTATGAGTAGATAGGCCCCACCCTGGTAGACCTTATCTATGATGTATGGGCCTTCATAGTTTGGCTCGAATTTTCCCCGCTTGGCGCGATTGGGGATCATAGGCCTTTTGACCACTAACACGAGTTCGCCTTGGCAGAATGTCCTCGGTCGGGTCAATCTTTCATATGAGCGCGTCATCTTTGCTTTATAAGCTTCTAGATTTTGTTGCGCTATGAGCCGGGTTTCATCAAGGGCATCGAGCTCCTCAAGCCGAAGGTGAGCATTTTCTTCGTCCGTCAGCTCGTAGTGGACTGCCACTCGTAGAGAGGGTAATTCTATCTTGAGAGGGAGTACTGCTTCTGTACCGAATACCAACGCATATGGCGTTGCATTCGTGGTTGTTTTAAACGTAGTTCGATACGCCCAGAGAGCTTCTTGCAGTCTTTCGTGCCAGTATTTCTTATTTCGTGACACCGTTTTCTTTATGATCTTCGTCAAGGTCTTGTTGAAGGCCTCAGCTAGACCGTTAGCTCGCGGATTATAAACTGAGGAATATCTCCAGTTATATTATGCTGTTGCGCGAAGCGACTGATTTTGTGGCTTCTGTAGGCTGGCCCGTTATTGGAGATGATTTGTCTTGGCGTTCCAAACCGATATATGGCATGCGTCTTGAAGAAATGGAGGATATTCTCCTTCTTTACTTTCCTCAGTGGTACCGCTTCTGCCCATTTGGAGAAGTAGTCAGTCGTCGCCAGGATGAAACGATGTCCCCTAGACGATGCTGGTTCGATGGGGCCGACTATGTCAGTTCCCCACATCTCGAACGGCCAGCTAGCCACCGTTGGATGTAATGGATTTGGATGCTGATGGATGAAATCCCCATGAATTTGACCTGAGTGACACTGCTTCGCATATTCGAGGCAGTCCTGAATCATCATGGGCCAGTAGTAGCCCATCCGTTTTATCTTCAATTTCATTTTTGGGCCCGCTTGGTGAGAACCGCAGAGTCCATCATGAACTTCCTGGACGACCCTTTTCGCTTCATCAGGTCTTAAGCATCTCAGCCACAGAGAATCAAATGACCTCTTGTACAGGATATCATTGATGAAGGCGAAAGACAGAGCTTGTTTCATGAGCTGATGTCTTGTGGATGCTTCTTCAGGCATTCGGTGGGACTTGAAGTAATCTATGAAGACTTCTCTCCAATCCTCGGTATTTTCCCAATATTTTACTTGCAGGGTTGTCTGCTCGTTCGCTCCCTTTTCTTCGGATGATTCCGGAGATATTTCTGCTGGGGCAAGCACTCGGCGGCTTTGTACCACGATTCTAACGTCATCAAGGTTCTCGTCAGCCAATTCTTTAGCAAGTTTGGCCAACGCGTCTTCTTTGCTGTTTTCCGCGCGCGGTATGCTCTCCAAAGTATAAGAGGGAATTTGGGTCAACAATTGTTGCACCTTTTCGCCGTACTTTACCAATTCTGGCTTGCACGTTTGGTAGTCGCCATTTACTTGACTAAAGACCAGTTGAGAATCTCCGTATATGAGGAGGTTTTCAATTCCCATGGCAATGGCGATCTCGAGGCCTGCTATCAGAGCTTCGTATTCGGCTTCATTGTTTGTCCTCGGCTCCGTCAGGGAGAACGCGTAGCATATTATCCCTCCTTGTGGAGTTACAAAGATGAGTCCTACCCCCGATTTAATTATAGGGGTACTTTGTTTGCGCTTCTTCACGGAAGATGCTCCGTCGAAATAAAGCTCCCATCGGGTATTATCACCGTTGATCGCATCAAACGCATGTTCGTCTGGAAGATCGCAATTCAGAGGAGAATCGGCGGGTATCGGATGCTCAGCGAGGAAGTCGGCGATGGCCTGGCCTTTCACTGCCTTGAGAGGTTGATACGTTATCGAGAACTCCATCAAGAGCAGAGCCCATTTAGCGAGTCGTCCTGTCAATATGACCTTCGACATCAAATATTTAAGGGGGTCCACCTTTGAAATAAGACGGACTTCGTGCGCCAACGCATAGTGCCTGAGCTTTGTTATCGCAAAGATTAACGCCAGGCAGTGTTTTTCAATGGGGGAGTAGTTGTTTTCTGCCCCCAGCAGAACTCGACTTAAGTAGTAGAGTGCTCTTTCTTTCCCTTGATCGTTCTCTTGTGCCCATAATGCGCCTAAGGAACCTTCGAGGGTGGTTGTATAAAGAATGAGGGGTTTTCCCTTGACCAGAGCAGCCAACACCGGCGGGTTCTGTAGGTATTGCTTGATCTCGTCTAGTGCGCTTTGGCATTTTTGGTCCCAGACGAACGGGGTTCCTTTCTTCATCAGGTGGCTGTAAGGACTGCACTTTCCTGAAAGGTTGGCTATAAATCACCGTATATACGCGAGCTTCCCTTGGAGAGACCGCAGCTGTTTGAGATTCCTTGGCGGAGGCATTTCCATGATCGCCTTGATCTTAGACAGATCTATTTCAATACCTCGGTGTCGAACAATGAATCCCAGGAATTTGCCTGAGGAAACTCCGAATGCACACTTGAGCGGGTTCATTTTCAAGTTATATTGTCGAAGGCGTTGAAATACAGTCTTCAAATACCCGAGATATTCTTCGTATGATTTTCTTTTAACCACGAGATCGTCGATATAGCATTCGACGATTTCGTGTATAAGGTCATCGAAGATCCTCGTCATGGCCTTTTGGTAGGTGGCACCGGCGTTCTTTAGACCGAAAGGCATCACCTTGTTGCAGAATATTCCCAAAGGAGTCCGGAAAGCGGTGTGCTTCTGATCTTCGGGATGCATCTTTATCTGGTTATACCCCGATGAGCCGTCCATGAAGGAGAAAACCTCATGAGTGGACGTATTGTCTATTATCAGTTCGGTGACTAGCACTGGGAAAACGTCCTTCGGGCAGGCTTTATTGAGATCCCGGAAGTCCACGCATATGCGCACTGTCCCATTTTTCTTCATCACCGGGACGATGTTGGCGATCCACTTTGGATATTGAACCTCCTGGATGAAGCCAGAGTTTATCAGCTTTTTGACTTCGGCATTGATACTCATCTCAAGCTCGAGCCGCATTCTTCTCGACGCCTGTTTGACTGGCTTGACGTCCGGAGATATCGCCAATCTATGCACAGCAATTTCTGGATCTAGTCCCGGCATTTCGGAATAGTTCCATGCGAAGCAATCTTTGTGCTGCATAAGCAGGTCTTTTAACGCAGCCACCCTTTCTTCAGATAGCAGCTCACTGACGAACGTCGGCCGTGGGTCACTTGCCGTGGGCACCCAAGTAGCTATCGCCTTTTGTGGATTGATAGGACGGTCCTCTTCCCGCTAAAATTTCACTTTTTTCTGTCGGCGAGGATAATCTTGATCAATTACCGAGTCTTGGAATTGACGCCAGACCTTGTAGATTTTAGAGGACAGCCGTTGAGGGGGCTTTTCCGGCTTCACCTTTGTAGCGCTCTCCATAGGTGGAGGAGATCTTTTCAGCACAGCGGTCGGAGAGTTATTGTGGACCTTCCTAAGTGGTTCAAAGCTGTTTCCAGTTGGAACAACAACATCAATTTCCACCGTTGGAGTCGGCGGAGTCAGTCTAGAAGGGGAGTTGCCCCCGGTCGTCCTTACTCGGCGCCAGTGGTATATCCCTAGTAGGAGGGGTGTTGTCTCCTGAGGATTTTCAGCGGATTACACCCACAAAATCGTATAATAAAAGAGAGATGGTGAAAGTTATATAAAGATAAGAACTTGAAAATAAGAGTTTTCAACTCTACCAGCTTTTCAGTTGCTATGAGCCCTATCTTAATAGTCATGAAAAGATGTTAAATCACATCATCCCTCAATAAAATATCGCCTTTAGTTTTCATTCCTACCTTTCTTCCAAACATTGATCATATACCCCTACGTGTGTGAACTGGACATCCCTACACTCAGAGAATTCAATTCAAGCAATCATACTCTTGTCCATCTACCTTAGTACTTTTTAATAGATATTTAGATGGAATTTGCTCACACATTCTTCATGCGACCGTTAATACTTCTTGAGGTACTAACCGATTGATTACTCATGTGCTTGCTAATTAGGTGTTTTTCCTCGTCTTGCAACACCTAAGGCTTAGCAGTGGCTCCCAAACCATTTGGTCTAAGGCACTAGGTGATAAAGCACCTTCGCTATATTTTTTTATTGCTGCCTCGGTAATAATAAACCAGTGTTCATTTTTCTTTTCCCATTTTATCTTTTATTCTCCACGTTTATTTTCTTCATACTTTGGCTTCTAGACAAAAGAGCATTTCAAGGTATCCTCTATTATCCCGAGTTTCAAGATGTGTGTAAGTGCGTATAGTAGGGTATCAACGTTCAAATGTTTGGCTTCCAGAATAGGAACTATTTTCAGGCTTATTTTTATCCTCAGATTAGTAATTTCCTTCATCTTACTAACCTTTGGGACAACAGCTCATAACTACTTATTACTAGTTTCATTTAAGAAAACATCTAACTTTCTTGTTTTTCTTAAACTATTCCTATCTTTTAAATATAATTTTTCACTTTCTACTCTTTTATTATCACAATTTTTGTGTGTGCTTATATATAGTATAATGCAAAGTAGGGCGTAAATAAGCACAGGAGCGCTGAAAAACGACTTCTTGGGAGCTTCTTGTGATGGTACAGGAGCGCTGAAGCTCGTTGGTGGGAGCATGGTCCCGAAGAATAGCCCAGTGGTGGCTTGAGTTACCTGCTCCACTGGCATAGTGAAAAGGGAGGCCACTTGGGGCCCGTAGGTTACTCCTCCAGATGGGACAGAGCGAGAGTTGCTGTTGCAGTTAGTGCAGTTTGAAGCAATTGATTTCTTGAAGAGCTTGAATATTCTGCCCCCTGCGTTGACCTTAGTCTTTGGCATGTGCCAGTTGTTTGAGGACTGATTCCGTCGGCAAGGCCGCTGCTTGGGGAGCCTGCCTATGGACGACATACATCCTCTGGGCTTCCTCCATCGGCGTTGAGGCACTGAGGGTGGGAGGTGGGAGCATCGACCCAAAAAGAAGCCTGTTGATTTCTTGAAGAGCCGGATTGCAGAGATTTGAGGCTGGAAGTGACCTATACTTGACTCCGCCAGATATGACAGAGCCTGAGTTGCTAGGGTGGGAGCAAATGCCATTCTTTATAGAGACGAAATGCCGGCTTCAATATCCACTCCGCTAAGGGCAACCAAAAACATACATACCACGATTATTTGATCGCGGGAAAAACACGACACACGAAGTGTGGAGTGGAAAGAGGAAAAGGTCCCACCGGGCGTGCCAGAATCTGTTCCCCTCCGAAAGACGGCGCACAAGACTGCGATGTCCTGATGCTGAGATTCGGGGCAGATGTTATATAGTTTTATCCGTCCACCTCTCCGAAGATGCCAAGTTGATTTATGGCACCGTGTATCGGAGGTTTAGACGGATGCGGCCGATATAGCAGACTTCGTCAGATTCCCCCTCGCTTGAGGGGTTCTTGATTGTGGGGACGCTCTTCCCTACAGGCGTAAGCCCCTGCAGTTAATTACGCTACCGCATCGCGGTAACAACTTTCTCCTTCTCCAGAATTTCACTTCGTGTCGTGTGCGTTTTTTTTGTTTGTGGTTTCCCGTGGATTGTATACGGAGACTGAGTGATGCCGTCGCCCGTAGGACGTGGATTAGTCCAATTCCGTATTTACTTAGATTTAGGTTTGGTGTTTTTAGTTTAAGGATGCATTAGTCGCGTTGCGGCTAAGATCAACTTAAACTTTCGTTAAGGATACGATAGTCCTGTTTGAGACTAAGATCAACTTAACGTGATAATCCATTTAATATCTGGCCATCGGGACTCGTCACCTCTCTAACGTCGTTGAAGGATTACAACGGCATATGTCAGAGGAGTTCAGAGATGTACCCTTGAACCAAGGTTGATTTGGAGTTTTATAGTCCGTTTGAATGTTTAAGGATACGTTAGCCGTGTTTGAGGGCTAAGATCAACTTAAACGAGATCGTTTAGATTCGGCAAAAGAGCATTTGGATGCTCTATTGTTCCAGTTTAGGGACGTAGTGGTCCATAGGTAGTTTAGGGACATTGCGGTCCATGCTCCAGTTTAGGGACGTGGTGGTCCATATTCCAGTTTAGGGACGTGATGGTCCACTATTAGTTTAAGGACGTTTCGGTCCAACATTAGTTTAAGGACGTTCCGGTCCAATATTAGTTTAAGGACGTTTCGGTCCGATGTTAGTTTAAGGACGTTTCGGTCCGATATTAGTTTAAGGACATTTCGGTTCAACATTAGTTTAAGGACGTTCCGGTCCAATATTAGTTTAAGGACGTTTCGGTCCACGAGTTTAAGGACCCCGCAGTCCGTATAGTGTGTGGTCATTGGGACCCGTCACCTCTCTGACGTCGTTGAAGGATTACAACGACATGTGTCAGAGGAGTTCGGAGATGTACCCTCGAACCAGATATAAATTGATTTTGGGAGCAGCCATGCTCAGTCAGTTTAATTTGAGGACTTATGGCCGTGACTGGGATAAGCCCAAGTTCAACACCTTTATTTTTTATTTTTTTTGGGCTCTGCCCTTAAAGGATACAGAGCATCAATTTATTTTGGGCCCTGCTCATTTTATAAATGATGCAGAAAACCAATTTTACTTGGGCTCTGCCCTTGTATAAAAGATGCAAAGCGTCATCTTATTTGGGCTCTGCCCATTTATTGCCTCGCAATTTATTTTGGCCTGTTAGGTCATTTTGACTTGGGCCTAGCCCTTTAACAAAAGAAATGCATTTCATTTTTCAGGCGCTTTGCGCCAATCAAAGAGCGCAAGCGCTTGTGGTGATGACACGTGTCATGCAGGCGCAGTGCGCTGCGCTAGTGCGCTACGCTTGCGCTGCTGACACGTGGCGCGCTCTGGTGAGTTGCGCCAATTTCAGAGAGCAAAGCTCTATTTCAAAAGCGCATAGCGCAAATGGTTCAGACGCTGACACGTGGCGCTCTCTGATGGCTTGCGCCAGCCCAAGAGCGCAACAGTGCAGATTGGAAGTGCAAAGCACTAAGAATCTTTTAGATTCAAGAACAGAAGTGCAAAGCACTATTTGATTTCTTGATCTAATTTAGATCAAAGAAAAATAAGTTTTTCTTGTTTTTCTTATCTCAGAGAACCAAAGGTTCACAAAAAGTGCAAAGCACTATTTAATAATAATAATAATTTTTTTTTGTTTTTATTAAAGATCATTGATCTTGTTTTTCGATCTATGATCTGTTCATAAGAGAACTTTCTCTTTCTCTAAAGGTTTTTACCTTTTTTGTTCTTAAGGAGTTCTTCAGCGTTCTCTTTCTCCTCTTTTTTTTATAGAAAAATGTTGATGCCTTTGAATTGAGGTCTGGGGTCTCTTTTATAGTGCTCATAAATTAGTTAAATTTGTTAAAGAGATCTTTCTCTGAGTGATTTGGGGAATTTTCCCCACCGTTGGATCTTTGATCCAAGGGCTTCTGTTTTAAAGAAGAAAATCTTCTTGTTTTAACAAGAACAGAAAAGATTTCTTTAGAATTTTAATTCTGTTTGGCGCAGATGCCCCACCGCGTGACACGTGTCACGCAGCGCATCTGCGCTAACGCATCTGCGCTGACACGTGTCGCGCAGCGCACAGCGCAGCGCATCTGTGCTGACACGTGTCGCGCAGCGCAACTGCGCTAGCGCATCTGCGCTGACACGTGTCGCGCAGCGCAAAGCGCAGCTCAACTGAAGCGTTGCTTCCTTTAATTTTACTTAAAATAAAGCTTTGCTCTGATTGGGTGCACTGCCTTGGGCGCTGCGCTGCCGTATCAGCTTTTGACACGTGGCGCGTTGCGCGCAGCGCATTGAATCTGAAGCGTTGCTTTGAATTTTGAATTTTGAAATTGATCAATCGAAAATAATGTATTTTTAACACGGCAATTTCCTTAACATTTGCACTCATTTAGAAGTGTTCGGTATTCATATTTCACATATTAGCAAATCAGTCGTAAAATATCAGATTTCATGTGTTAGACTTTTAAACCGGCACTTTAAAGGAAATTAACCGCATTTCATGGCATCGCATCATTCCTGTATTGCGCAACACTTGTCTTGAGAAATTGTGCAGGAAATTGCAGGAGCAAAGCCAAAAGAGCTGATCAAAAATACGCCAACTCAATGATTTCAGATCTGGTAGCAATACAGAAGGAGTTACAATATTCAACATATTATAAAAGCCCACAAGTATTAGCTCAAATATGTACCAGACAGCGCAAGCCATGAAGCCCCCAAAGCACCGCGGAACCGCGGCGGGAGCCAGCTAGCACCGCGGAACCGCGGCGCTTTTGCCACGTCATCAGCCAATTTTCATTGCACAATTCCTCTATCAGGGCTCACATTCCTTTTATATACTTCAATCTCCAGAAAACCCTCGAAGCTTCTACCAGATCAGCAAAGATCATTAGCAAAGCTAATCTTAATTAAGCTCCTAACAAACTATTTCTAGATGCTCCCTCCTAACTAATCACATCTAGAAGTTTCTCCTCTAACTAACTTTTGGAGGGAAATTCAAATTTCCTCAACAAACTTTAGGAGGGAAACTTAGAATTTGAAATCTTAGATCTAGGGTTTGGTTATCTATAAATAGGAACCTAGATCTAAGGGTTGAGGCTGTTCATCAATAATCTTTTAGTTAGCTAGTTCATTCCCTCTTACATCATCTTCTTCCACAAGTCTAGTGACAAGGCTTGTGCGAAACCCTAATCCTAATTCCACTCCAAATTCAAGATCTTGAGTACCAATCAAGCGAGAAGCCTTCAACCTTTTAGGAGCCGAGCCGATCTTCAATCGGGCAAGTGATCCAAGCCGATCCGCGACCCACGGAGACGAGCGAAGCCAAATCGACGATCGAATTCTTCCTCTTGTAGTTCTTGAGCGATTGTAACGAAATTGTTGATATAAATAAAAGGTGAAATTCTTTTATCTTGCTTTCTTTTAATTCTTGCATCATGATTAGATCTCAATTTGTAATTGTTGTTCTTGTTGTGATGATTGAGTAAAACTCCGCTCGTTAAGGAGTCGAGACGATCAATAGAAAGATGATGTAACAAATCTTAAAACGATTTTTAAGTCCTACGAGTTTTGTAAACCCTAGCAAGTTCAAGAATCGATGACCTAGTTTCGTAACGATGCTTTCTTGATTGTGATCGCTCGAAATTAGGGATCTACGATCATTTCTTGAATTTACTAGAGGCTAGAATATGAATGATATCGACGAAGGAACAAGGGATAAGATGAAACCCTAGTTTCACAAGAAATCCCTAATTCTCGTCAATCATCATCGATCTAGTATCAATTCATCGAAGGATAAGAATACGTAATTGTAAGATTACATCACATCTATAGATCCGATCGATTCCTACGAGCCTCATTTCGATTCTTGATATTTGGGTTGGAAAAATTATCAAACTATTAATTCTTGATTCTATCTTTTTCTTGTTATTAGATCTATATTTTCTAATTCTTGAACTTCAAATATAAATCATGAATTGTTTTGTTTTGTTTTCTTTAAAGTTTCGACTCATCTAATTCAAAAGACGAACGATTACACTTTCCCTGTGGACGATCCGCACTCACTAACAATCTACATCCGACACCGTAGTTGATTGCGGTCAAATAATTTTTGATTGTAATTTCTTTACAATTTCAAATACTACATAATCCGAAATCGTTTCAATCAAATGGCGCCGTTGCCGGGGATAGTGCGCTAATTGTTCGTATTTTGAAATTTGAGTTGAAAAATTTATTCCGTTGTAATTTTTAGATCTAAACTCGCACAAACCGTAATACGTGTTTTGTGATTTGATTGCGAGGAAATCTGGAATCATTGGAGCTTGGATAGAATTTTTGTGAATATTCCAGAAAGCTCAGGAGGCAACTAGGAACAGTACCATTTTTTTTTGTGCAGAGATCTCCTTGGACCGCGGCGGATCCACGGCGTTAGCCTTCTATTGCGGCGGAAGCGCGGTGGTGGTGACTGTTCATTGAACCAAAATTTCTCAGTAACTCTCTGTACTTTCTTATCTCTTACCTCATCTACTCCAATTAACATTTTGTGCAGGTTTCTTTGCAAATAAATCGCAGCGCGCAAAAAGCAAAATAAAAATTTGTGCGTGTTTTGATTCTTTTGGTTGTTTGCATTTTAATACGGAAATTAAGGGGCACGGCCAAATCCAAATTAGGTGGGGAGTTCATTACCCTTCCTAGGCCCCGAAAATCGCAAAACTTGCATCCGCATTGTCCCACATTAACTAAAAATTATCTAGAGATGACTCTAACGACTGTCGCGCTCAATTAGGACAGAAGAGGGCCGTGGGTAATTCATTGCTTATCCGCGTTTTCTTGTGGTGCCTAAGACGAGTGTGTCTAAGGCTAGTGGTTTTTAATTAGGCCCACTACTTACGTAGTGGAGTACCTTCCCACTTACCTGGCACTTATCCGGCCACAGGAGGACAAAGAGACAGTGGAGGATTCTATCCTGCGACTTGTCTTTTGGCAGTTAGGAGCGATCTAGAGTTTGACCTAGGTGACCACTAAATATTAGGGTTTTGTGAGTTGCATTTGTTGTGTTACATCATTTTTTCAAAAATCCGTATCATTTTTCAAAGCAAACACCGCATTCATTCATTCTCCTAATTATAAATTCACGCTGCCACTTGTACTAACCCTTTTTAGTGCAAGATAGGCTGGACACGGGTTTCTAGTTCCCGATAGTCCGCGTTTCCCTCATCGACCCAAAAGTCGGTATTTCTACATTTACCCTTTCTTTTACCCACCACCACACCCACATCGATGGATCCACCTCCATCGAACTTCTTTTCCACTACTCGGCCGCCGTCCGTTGGTGCGCAGAATCCACCTCGCATTTCTCTCCAAGAGAGATGCTATCCTACACGAGGCCCACTTTCCACTTGTCTTTCCATTCCACCAGCCAACGGGGAAAATTTTCAAATAAAACCCCAATACATCAACCTTCTACCAAAATTTCACGGTCTCGAGTCTGAAGACGCATACGTGTTTATCACGAAATTTGAAAATGTATGCGCAATGATGGGTACTTCACAGCTTTCTGTGGATGCTTTCTGTCTACGTCTTCTCCCATTCACCTTGTGCGATTTAGCCGAGAAGTGGCTATATAACACTACCGCACATTCCATTTCAAATTGGGACGAATTCGTCAAAGCATTTTTTAAGAAATTCTACCCACATCAAAAGACAGCTCGAGTCCGTAGCGAAATCTATCAATTCACCCAGCTTCCAAATGAAACATTTTCAAAGTGTCTTGAACGTTTCAAGGATCTGTTAGTCCAATGTCCACATCACGGCATCCCGAGATGGGAACTGTGCCGAATCATTTATGATGGCGTTACTCTTTACACAAGACAGACCATTGAATCCATGTGTCAAGGCAACTTTATGACCAAAGATGATGGGAAAGCCTGGAAATTTCTAGAAGATTTCGCTGAAAAATCTTTACAGTGGGAGGGTGTGAGTCAATCGTCTAGGGATGGCAATGATATTTCCATAGGAGTTAGAGCTGACATTGCAGCTATACACAAGAAACTCGAGACTATGGAAAATAAATTTTTAGCCGCCACCCTAAGTCAAATATCACTCTCCAAAACTGTATGTGGCTGCTGTTCTGATCCGTCTCACTTGACGGAAGAATGTCCGTTTCAAGGTCATGAGCATACCAATGCCGCATTTTAAAGACCTAGAAATGATCCATCTTCCTCCACATATGATCAGGGTTGGAGAAATCACCCTAACTTTGCTTGGAACCAATCACAATTTCAAAACACGGTTCCAACCCAAAACAATTTCCAATGGGTCCCTTCACCACAACAGCACCCACAACTTCTATTGAGTCAGCACCCCTTTCAATCACAAAACTTCCAAAATCCGGCCAACACTTTCGCACCGTCTAGTCCTTTGCAATTGACCGGTACAGATAACACCTCTGCACTAGCACAAACCTTGGATACTTTCATGAAACAATCCATCCAAGGGACGGCAAGTTTACAATCTTCCATCGAGAATGTAATGAAGATCATTATCTCTCAAAATGAGAACATCAAATTGATGGAAGAACAAATTGCACAACTAAAAGCCGAAATGAGTGCACGAGAGAAAGGGAAACTTCCAGCTCAACCTTTACCTAATCCTGGCTATTCACATCATGTGGATGAGATCACGTTGAGATCTGGAAGAGTGCTTGACACTCACGTTGGGGAAGAGTTTGATGATACTGATAAATCAATCAATAACGCCCCGGCTGAGTCCTTTCCTTACACATACACTTCCAATTCTGACCCCAGTTCTTCTACCCCACCATCTTCTTCCGAGCCTATTCTTCGTTTCCCAAAAGGCTCACCACTACAGCCCACCTCTTTTACCCCTCCACGGACGATCCCCACTTCTATTCCGGGATCGGTTCCACACCCACTTCCTTCTCTTATGATGGACCCAGCGCTTATTGCTAAAGCACCTTATCCTAATCGGTTAAGGGCTAACACACCGAGTCCACATATGGAGAAGATTATGAACATTTTTAAGCAAGTAAACACCAACATCCCTCTCCTAGATGCCATCCAACAAGTTCCATCTTATGCGAAAACTCTTAAGAACTTGTGCACTAGGAAGAGGAAGACTCAAGTGCCCAAGAAGATTTTCATGGAAAAAACAATAGACACGGCTTTCCCCCAACAATTACCGAGGAAACGTAAGGATCCAGGATATCCTACTATTTCCGTTTCTATTGGGGAAAAACACATTAACCGTGCTCTACTAGACCTTGGCGCTAGTGTTAACTTGCTTCCATACTCAGTCTATGAGAAATTAGGGATCGGAGAGTTGAAGCCAACCAATTGCACTCTCCAGATGGCTGACCGATCAATCACCAAACTTAGGGGTGAACTGGAGGATGTGTTAATAAAAATCGGGGAATTTATATTCCCTGTGGACTTTATTGTAATTGATACACAGCCTGTAGCGAACCCACGGAATCAAATTCCGGTGATTTTAGGTCGCCCCTTTTTGGCCACTTCCAATGCTATTATCAACTGTCGTAATGGTTCTATGACCCTATCTTTCGGGAATAGATCAATAGAGCTGAACATTTACAAGTTGGGAAGTGTACCCTCCGAACCTACTGCTCAGGTATGTTCTGTCGACTTAATGGATGTCGACAGCAGCGAATTTGATGATCCTCTTTATACTGATCTTGACTCTTTTCATACGTTATTGTTTGACCCAACTATGTATCATACACATACGGACTCTTCCACCGAGATGTCCGGGTCAACAAATAACACTGATTATGAACTGCTTTTAGAGTCTGAAGATCACCCCGTACTTTGTGATGACATTATTTCTCGGGGTATTAATGGAACTTTTGAGGAGATCTTCGCTGATGAACTCGCATTTTTGAATGACACGGGTGTTGAGATGAATCATGTCCCAATCAATGAAATTGAACCTCCACCCCTTCCTCTGAATTGTACAAAGAATGCGAGTAATCCATCACATTCACTGCATCGTCTCTCCAAAATGAGACGCACACACACTCTCTTCCACCACTTAACCTTTCCCCACTTCTTCTTCCACCAACCAGAGCACTGCATTGATAAAATTTTCGAATGGTTGGTGTTAACGTTTGGTCTTTGCAAAGCTTGGCATCGACCACTGATTTTTGACCCCCTCATATGATTTTTAAAAAGATTAAAAAGATTAACATTGCATAACTCAAGTTTGGGGGGAGGTACATTATCTGGCTCTTGAAAAGAAAATTTTTACAAAATTTTGAGCCAAAAATAAGTCTGGGGGAGGTTCTTCACTTAATTATTTTGCCCCCACTAATAAATTCCTCCCAAGCTTACAGGTTTTTCGAGATTTAGCAGATGGCAACAGTGAGGACACTGTTGAAAACAAGTTTGGGGGAGGTTTGTGCTTATTTTCGCATCATTTGCATATCATTTGCGTAAGCACAAAACATTTTTAAAAACCTATAAAATAAAAATATTTTTTGTACATAAATAAGATAATGAAAGTTTAGATAGTGAAAAATTACATCCATGAGATTAGAAAAATTTAAGAAAACCAAGAAAATTAGAAGTTTTCTTATACGAACTAGTAATAAGTAGTTATGAGCCGTTGTCCTAAGGGTTAGCAAGAAGAAAGACGTCACTAATCTGAGGATAAAAATAAGTCTGAAAAATAGTTTCTATTCTGGAAGCCAAACATTTTGAACGTTGCTACCCTGCTATTCGCACTTACACACGTCTTAAAGCCTGGGATAGTAGAGGATACCTTGAAATGCTCTTGTCTTAAAGCCAAAAGTATGAAGGAAATAAAAAAATGAAGAAAATATAAAGTGGTGAGAAAAATGAACACTATTTTTGTTATCACCGAGGGCAATAAAAAAAAATATTAGCGAGGGTGCTTCTTCACCTAGTGCCCTAAGGCCAACTGGTCTGGGAGTCACTGCTATGCCTAAGGTGGTGCAAGACGAGGAAAATACACCAAATAAGCAAGCACATGAGTAATCGGTCGGTTAGTACCTCAAGAAGTATTAACGGTCGCATGAAAGTGTGTGAGCAATCTCATCTAAATATTCATTAAATAAAAAGTACTGAGGCTGATGGGCAAGAGTATGATAGCTTGAATTGAATTCTCCGGATGTAGGGATGTCTTTACACACACGCAGGGTGATATGATCGATGTTTGGAAGAAAGATAGGAATGAAGAATAAGACGATGTTTTATTGAGGGAGGACATGATTTCTAACATCTTTTCATGACCATTAAGATAGGGCTCATGACAACCGAAAAGCTAGCTTAGTTGGAAACCCTAATTTTCAAGGCTTTTCTTTTACAATTCTTTTCTTTAAATGTAATATTCATGATCTTCCTTTTATTATTGGATTTTATGGGTGCAATCCGCTGAAAACCCTCAGAAGACAACACTCCTCCTATTAGGGACACCTAGAGGTTTAAAGGCTTGTTGTACGTGCTCAGTGCAATCGTGTTGCCTACGAAAGTGTGCTAGTTAGTTTTTCTCTTTCTTTATTTTTCTCCTTCTCTTTTTAATAAAACATTCGCTCGAGACGATCGAAATTAAGTTTGGGGGTATTTGATCAGTCGAAAATAATGTATTTTTAACACGGCAATTTCCTTAACATTTGCACTCATTTAGAAGTGTTCGGTATTCATATTTCACATATTAGCAAATCAGTCGTAAAATATCAGATTTCATGTGTTAGACTTTTAAACCGATACTTTAAAGGAAATTAACCGCATTTCATGGCATCGCATCATTCCTGTATTGCGCAACACTTGTCTTGAGAAATTGTGCAGGAAATTGCAGGAGCAAAGCCAAAAGAGCTGATAAAAAATACGCCAACTCAATGATTTCAGATCTGGTAGCAATACAGAAGGAGTTACAATATTCAACATATTATAAAAGCCCACAAGTATTAGCCCAAATATGTACCAGAGAGCGCAAGCCATGAATCCCCCAAAGCGCCGCGGAACCGCGGCGGGAGCCAGCTAGCACCGCAGAACCGCGGCGCTTTTGCCACGTCATCAGCCAATTTTCATTACACAATTCCTCTATCAGGGCTCACATTCCTTTTATATACTTCAATCTCCAGAAAACCCTCGAAGCTTCTACCAGATCAGCAAAGATCATTAGCAAAGCTAATCTTAATTAAGCTCCTAACAAACTATTTCTAGAAGCTCCCTCCTAACTAATCACATCTAGAAGTTTCTCCTCTAACTAACTTTTGGAGGGAAATTCAAATTTCCTCAACAAACTTTAGGAGGAAAACTTAGAATTTGAAATCTTAGATCTAGGGTTTGGTTATCTATAAATAGGAACCTAGATCTAAGGGTTGAGGTTGTTCATCAATAATCTTTTAGTTAGCTAGTTCATTCCCTCTTACATCATCTTCTTCCACAAGTCTAGTGACAAGGCTTGTGCGAAACCCTAACCCTAATTCCACTCCAAATTCAAGATCTTGAGTACCAATCAAGCGAGAAGCCTTCAACCTTTTAGGAGCCGAGCCGATCTTCAATCGGGCAAGTGATCCAAGCCGATCCGCGACCCACGGAGACGAGCGAAGCCAAATCGACGATCGAATTCTTCCTCTTGTAGTTCTTGAGCGATTGTAACGAAATTGTTGATATAAATAAAAGGTGAAATTCTTTTATCTTGCTTTCTTTTAATTCTTGCATCATGATTAGATCTCAATTTGTAATTGTTGTTCTTGTTGTGATGATTGAGTAAAACTCCGCTCGTTAAGGAGTCGAGACGATCAATAGAAAGATGATGTAACAAATATTAAAACGATTTTTAAGTCCTATGAATTTTGTAAACCCTAGCAAGTTCAAGAATCGATGACCTAGTTTCGTAGCGATGCTTTCTTGATTGTGATCGCTCGAAATTAGGGATCTACGATCATTTCTTGAATTTACTAGAGGCTAGAATATGAATGATATCGACGAAGGAATAAGGGATAAGATGAAACCCTAGTTTCACAAGAAATCCCTAATTCTCGTCGATCATCATCGATCTAGTATCAATTCATCGAAGGATAAGAATACGTAATTGTAAGATTACATCACATCTATAGATCCGATCGATTCCTACGAGCCTCATTTCGATTCTTGATATTTAGGTTGGAAAAATTATCAAACTATCAATTCTTGATTCTATCTTTTTCTTGTTATTAGATCTATATTTTCTAATTCTTGAACTTCAAATATAAATCATGAATTGTTTTGTTTTGTTTTCTTTAAAGTTTCGACTCATCTAATTCAAAAGACGAACGATTACACTTTCCCTGTGGACGATCCGCACTCACTAACAATCTACATCCGACACCGTAGTTGATTGCGGTCAAATAATTTTTGATTGTGATTTCTTTACAATTTCAAATACTACACAATCCGAAATCGTTTCAATCAGAAATTCAAACAGAGCTTTACTCTGATTGGGGGAAACAATGCCGACACTAAATATATGATACATGCATCTAGAATCTAGATGTGCACGAATTCTCTGTACTAGCAAATATATGACGTAATCTTGAACCATAATAGGTTTCAAGTATGTGGGTCGGGTCGGATACTAACCACAGTTACCAAATACACTATCCGCACCCAAAAACAATAATAAACGAGAAGTTGTCGCAAGATTTGAAAATACCCCAAATAAACTATCGTATAAATGCACTAGGGTGTTATATTATACCTAACTACAAAAGAATTTCGTCCTCAAAATTCATGGAACACGCAAAGATATAATTAGACATGGATCTAAGAAAAGAAGTGTGTAAACTTCTGTCGGATCTCATCTTCGCGTTCCCAAGTTGATTCTCCGTGCGAACGATTCCCCCATGAAACAAGTACTAGAGGGATAACCTTGTTTTTGAGAACTTTGTCTCGTCGATCCACAATCGCTATCGGTCGTTCTTTATATGTTAAATCCTTCCTTACTATCAGCTCTGAGTGATCTAGGATGTGCGTCTCATCTCGAACATACTTGCGTAGTTGAGATACATGAAACACGTCATGAACACTTGCCAAGGATGGTGGGAGGCTGAAAAAAGCCGTCTCACCCAACCGATTGAGTGGAAGACGTTTCGCGATATGTTCGATGTGAAGTACTTCCCTGAGATTGTCCGTTTTGATATGACAGCAGTTTATCCATCTACAACAAGGCTCGATGTGGGTAAAGTCTGTGGATGAATACGATGCGTAGTTTACCATGCTCAACAGGTAAGCTATTGTCTCAAATTCAAATTCCTGATCTCACCTACTACACTGCTAACACAAGGTCGTAACAGGTTCGCTGCATACCTCATTCCCATTGTTGAGATCCGGGCATGATGATTTCAGCAAGGGTTGGACCCGGAAATTCAAGTTGCACTCGCTACAGGGGATTTCCCAACCCATGAACTTGCTTTGAAGGCTTCCCGATGATATGAGGCAGTTGTAAAGAAGAAGGGCTGACCACAGACTACCGGTGTGAAACGCCCTACCACACAGATGACAGGAGGAGCCTCTTCTAGACTAACTTTTGCACCCAGGAGACCGGGAGGATCATTTAACCGGTCCAGTCCAGACTTTTTTTTCTACTGCAAGAGGACGGTATACCTGGCGAAAGACTGTAGACGTGCAAATGGCCTGTGTTTGGTTTGTGGCACTTTCACTCACGCCTTAGGAGCATGTCCATATCGTTTCAACATAGCTCCAGCACCTAGACCCGCAATCACAGTTCCGCAGCAGCCAGCCATTCAGGCTCATGCACCTCGCCTAGCTCTCCCTGCACTAGCTCCACGTGGACTTCCTATACAGGCTCAATGCCAATTCCATCAGGCACAGAGAAACATGCCTCAAGGGCAGAGAAACGTGCCCCAAGGACAGAGGAATGTGCCTCCAGCAAGGAGGAATGCACCACGACATCAGGCTTTTACGATGACGGCCGAGGAAGCCAAAGCCACATGCCAAGCCATCACTGGTAATTCCCAATCCTTTCAAATATTTTCAATTCTTGTATATCATTATACTTTTCCTATATCTAAACCCAAACTCATACAACTTAGGTACTATACTAGTAGCAACCCTTCCTGCACTCGCACTTTTCGACACTGGATCGTCACACTGCTTCATGTCCCAACGATTCGTGAGAACGCATGCGATTCCCGTGAAGCCACTCATTTCAAGCTGGAATGTCAGTTTCGGGAATGGAGTTCTGAAAGCAAATATAGGGTTTGATCAGTGTCCAGTTGTAGTTTGCGGACGAGAATTCTATGCGAATTTCAAAGTACCGGACATCCCAAATTTCGATGTTGTGTTGGGAATGGATTGGCTGGGAGTATTCTATATTATTATTGACTGCCGTTAAAGGAGGGTAGTACTTGAGATACCAGATTACCCAGTCTTCTATTTCAAGAGTGGAAATAGAACTTTGGAGCCAGGAAGATACCGTGCTAAACCGAAGGATGCAGAAGTTTTCTCGCTACCGGCAGAAGAAGAAAATCCCGAAGTAGTTCGAGAGTTCGAGGATGTGTTCCCTGAAGATATATCAGGTTTGCCTCCCGATCGAGCGCTTGAGTTTAGTATTGATTTATAACCTGGTGCTCAACCTGTAATCAAAGCTCTGTACCGGTTAAGTCCAGAACAATTGAAGGAGATCCGCATTCAGTTGGACGAACTCCTAAAGAAAGGTTGGATTCACCCCAGTACTTCAAGTTGGTGATCTCCGGTATTACTTGTAAAGAAGAATGAAGGTTCATACAGGATGTGTGTGGATTATCGAGCTCTGAACGAAGTGACGATTAAGAACAAGTATCCACTGCCGCGCATCGATGATCTTTTTGATCAGTTAAGTAGGTCTTGCATATTTTCGAAGCTAGATATTCATTTGGGTTATCATCTGGTGAAGGTCAAAGAGTCCGACATTCCGAAGACGGTGTTTAGGACTCGATATGGTCATTATGAGTATCTCGTAATGCCATTTGGAGTGACCAATGCACCTGCCATCTTTATGAATCTGATGAACCAAGTTTTCCGAGAGTACTTAGACAGGTTCGTTGTCATCTTCATCGACGATATCCTAGTGTATTCAAAGAATCGGAAAGAACATACTGAGCACTTACGGATTGTCCTGTAGACATTGTGACAACATCTGCTCTATGCCAAGTACAACAAGTATGAATTTTGGCTAGATCAAGTCAGATTTCTCGGGCATATTATTTCAGGCGAAGGAATCTTAGTAGATCCAGCTAAGGTATCAACTGTCAGTGAGTGGCCGACACTAAAGACGGTGAAGGATATATGAAGTTTCTTGGGATTAGCCGGATACTGCCGATGATTCATTGAAGGCTTCTCAAAAATTGCAGCACCCCTGACCAAGCTCGCACGTAAAGATGAAGTATTCATGTGGTCAGAAGCATGTGAAAAAGTTTTTGTAGAACTCAAGTCAAGATTAACCTCTGCTCCTATTCTTATAATACCGGATCAATCTGGAGGATTCGTTGTGCATTGTAATGTGTCCGGTAAAGGATTAGGATGTGTTCTACACCAGCATGGAAAAGTTGTGGTTTTTGCATCAAGATAACTGAAGGTTCATGAGTGCAACTATCCAACACATGATCTGGAGTTGGTAGCCGTCATTTTCGTACTTAAGATTTGGCGCATGTAACGACTTTGAAATCTTAGTACAGAAATTTTTCTGTTAAAATACAGAATAGAGTTTCACAGCCTGAGTACAAGTTATAAGTTAATTTTGTTTAAGAACGGTAAGAAATAACTTGTAACTCACTGGTAAAGCCCTTGCACTGCTGTGACGTAGCCCCTGTGTTTGAATCCCATCAGACACATTATTTTTTCTGAATTTTCTTTTAAAATTTTTGGAAGCTCAAAAGTTTACACGTGCAATGCACATAAAATGAAAAGATAGAGAAAACAAACATGTACAAAATGTTGTAAATATAGACTTGAACACGTGTCCAAAATCCGACAGCCCCTATCCACAAATTGACCGGCGAGATCCCATATAGGCCGGCACCGACGGTCCCCCCGAGCCCAAAGTGCCCCGGGCTTTGCACACTTGCCCTTTTCTCTATCCCAACTCCCCTGCACTGTTTGATTGCTCTGCAATCAAACAGAGACCCCTCAATTCCCCATTTATCATCTTTTTAATGCATTTTAATTCATCTTTTTAATTCCAAAACCTTAATTCCACACTATAAATACTACCCCATGCCCTAACCCTTCATCATTCTGAAATCCCTAGCCAAAATTCTCAAAATTTTCTAAGTACAAGAAGAGTACAAATGGAGTTAGTAAGAGATTAACTTTCGGCGAGGATCGAAGCAAGTTCCGGCGACCCCGCGACGTCACAACGACAACCCCCTCTTCATAAACTTTCCTTCTAACCACTTCACTTGTAAGTCCCTTTCAATTCCTCTTCTCCTTCTTTGAAAAGTTCTTTTTTCAAAACATGTCGATAAGTGGAGTTAATACCGACATTTTATTCTAAACCCTAGAAATTTCACTTTTTCTTAAGCATTGCTCATTCATATTTCTACACCTTACTTGTTAACATAAAACTAATATTTAGAACCAATTTTCACTCAAAAATATCATGAAACATAACTTTAAATCAACATTTACATTAAAATACCATGAACTTCACATATCTCTCTTTTAGTATTTTTTGTTAATTATACCTTTAGAAAACTTCACGGGGTAATGATCTACCCCTCACAAACATATATGGTTCCATAGCACGATACTCTTTGAACGTATTTTTGTGGCGAATACAATATATTACATTAAAATACATTTTACTATAAAAAACGGGTTTCTTTTGAATGGTATTTCAAAACCCTTTGCAAATATGCCTCTACAACCCTTTTTAGGTGACCCGCTATTGGATGGTGCGGATTATCGCATATCCTTGGGCTAGTAGAGCGAGATGCAGACCTCCTCACGGAGCATTCGATTTCGAAAGTTTTTAAATACGGTTTTTAAGAAAAACGCATTTTCTAATTTAATAAAATTTAATTTTTATAATTATATAAATATTAAAAATCCATATATTTTCAAAATATAACAAACTTACATTTTTTCTAAAGATGAAAGATTACAAGTTTCATCAAAATACCATCATGATACCAAAAAAGTCAAACTTTACAGTAAATACCATGAACTCTCTAATCTAAGCTATTATCACTAAAATACCCCAAATCCCTAAAATTTACATCTATGAAAACCCTAAATAATATAAATAACTTCTCAAGATTATTTTGAAACTATATTAAAAATATTTTTCATAAAACCCCCTCGAGTTATATAAAATTACATTTAAGGACTTTAGTAAATATAGGTTTAAGCGGGATCAATTCTCTTGAGCCCCAGAGAGCCGGAGAAAGTGAGTGCTTGCCTATTTAAAATAAAAAACTTAACAGTGTTATCAATGATAATTGTCTTGGAAAAAGACATAAATCCTGCCGTCCATGTACAACAGTTACCGATAACTCCCGAACCTAATTCAGGATCTAAATCAGTTTATAAGTGTTTGACTCAAGTCTGAGTCTAAATCAAATTTGAATCCAAACTCAAACCTGAATCTAAAACCAAACACGAATACTTGATTATGAACTTAAACACACGAAATCAATATCGAACTCAAACAGGTATACTTGACTATTGATCATGAATCGTAACACTTGAACTTGACTAGAGGAAAACATGAATATTTGAACACTATGACTTGACTCAAGCCATGAATACAACTTGACATGAATACATGAATAATTGACAATAATACTTGATATATACATGAAATCAATCTTGCAACTCGATGTATTCATGGATTCGAGCGAGACTGGTAATTTTAGCTGTAACTTAGCATATACGGGGTATTGGTGTAGTTCATGTGTGAATCCAACGAAATCTCAGGAGTCCCACTAGATCATGAATCCATGTCTACTAACACAAGCAAGCTATCATGAGGGTCCGTATTTCCTTGCTCCTGGATTACAACCTGTTGATTTTGGAATACTTCAACCCTAGGTTGAAGTCCCGTTACTAACACTTGATTCAGGCCCGTGGTTCTTTACCCATAGATTACAGCCTGTTGGGTTCAAGAACACTCTTGAGATTGGTTGACATTCACCCTTGAACTTACGTTAAATTAGTGTACCCAAGTAGAGACCTGTTAAGACACTTACATTCACTGCATGCTCACTATACTTACACTACAAGACCATGTTACATTTGTTTGCCATGCTCATGCTATGCCGCCATGCTTATCTACTTGTTATATATTACCATACTTGTTCATATATATTATGATAACACTGCATGCTAAATAAACTTGCTATGTTTACATTAAACGACATACTGAGACAACATACTTCATACTCACTTGTTCATATTATATTTTTACATTATCATTACACTTTATACTTCATTTTATTTCTTGGGGACTTATCGAGTGAAACTTCGCTGACGGGCATTCCACCCACTTTTGTTTTCTTGGAATGTTCATCAGATACCATGGAGACTGGGGAGATAGTCATCTCAGAGGAGGAGCATGATCAGATCACAACCCAGGCCTAGACCAATTATCTTCTTCTCAGTTTATATATGCCACTTGTTTAGGCATTTCCATTCTTGTATTTTTCATTCAGTTGATATCATGTATTGTAAATGAATCAAGTTGAATATAAATAAAGTTGTTGAAGTTTTAATCTTATGTTAATTTTCTTGTCATTTTATATTGCTTATTTTATACTTAGCGTATTTATTCCGGAGAATGACCTTCTCGAAATAAATACGTCGCGGGCTTGCCACGTCACCGTTTCCGTCTACTGGGAAGCGAGGCGTGACCACGCCACTACTTCTTGGGAGAACGAGTGGATATATATACTGACCATAAGAGTCTGAAGTGTGTATTTACTCAGAAGGAATTAAATATGCGGCAGAGAAGATGGCTAGAACTCATGGCGGACTTCGACATCAACCTACAATATCATCCTGGGAAGGTGAATGTAGTTCCTGATGCACTTAGTCGCCAGCCATTAGTAATGAACTTCACCGCTCAGTGGAAGCTACAACAAGAATTGCACGGATTGGAGATCGAAATAGTTATGCCTAGTAACACTTCATATTTGATGAACTTATAAGTTCAGTCCACTCTTGTCAATCAGATCAAGGCAGCTCAAGCAAATGATACCAAGCTACAAAAGATCCGAAAACAAGTAGAAAGTGGACTTCGAACTGACTTCATCATCCACGAAGACGGATCCTTGAGTTATGGAAGTCGATTATGTGTACCAATCGGCCAAGTTCGAGAAGAGTTAATGAAAGAAGCTTACCGCTCTCCTTATTCTGTAAACCCTGGTGGTATAAAAATGTACAAGGATCTAAGGCAACATTACCGGTGGTATGGAATGAAGCACGAAGTAGCAAAAAGCGTAGCCAAGTATTTGGTGTGTCAGCAAGTGAAGGCTGAACATCACAGAACCGCTGGTCTACTTCAGCCGTTACCAATCCCAGAATTGAAATGGCAGCACATTACCATGGACTTCGTGAATGCCCTTCCTCGCAGCACGAAGGGTAAAGACGCAATATGAGTTATTATGGATCGACTCACCAAGTCGGCTCACTTTATTCCATTTCGAGTTGGCCAGTCAACGAGATGTTAGCAAAGAAGTATATGGAGGTAAGTATAAATCTAAAAGTAGGATTTAAACCTTCAAGATGTACCATAATTGATACCCATGAACTCATGTTGGAGATCGTGAGATTGCATGGAGTACCTGTTTGCATCATCTCCGATCGTGATACAGAATTCCGATCACAGTTTTGGCAGAGTCTGCAAGCTAGCCTGTGAACGAGTCTGAATTTCAGCACGGCTTATCATCTGCAAACGGACGGACAATCCGAGTGAACAATTCAGATTCTGGAAGACATACTAAGGGCTTGTATGTTAGACTTCGGAAGTTCATGGGAAGATCACCTACACTTTATGGAGTTTTCATACAACAACAGCTATAAGGAAAGCATTGGAATAGAACCATTCGCAGCGCTCCATGGACAGAAGTGTCATTCCCACAAAGTTTGGACGACATTGGAGATCATGAACTCCTTGGACTAGAGATGATCGTGGCAACTGTGGACGTAGTTCGCACGATCAGGGAAAGGATGCGCATAGACCAAGACCGACAGAAGCATTGGGCATATGCAAAACGTAGATATCTGGAGTTCCAACCTGGAGACCATGTTTTCCTAAAGATCTCTCCAAACAGAGGAGTGATCCGTTTTGGCAAGAGGGGTAAGATAAGTCCAAGATACATAGGACCGTTCGACATACTCGAACGAGTTGGAGAAGTTACATACTGTTTGGCACTACCACTCTCATTGGAAGGAGTGCACAACATGTTCTATATATCCCAGCTACGACGATATGTGAGCGACCCCAGCCACATTCTTGATCACTCAGAGCTCATAGTACATACTGACCTGACTTGCGAGCAACAACCTGTTGTGATCCTGGACCGAAAGGTAAAGACATTACGGAACAAGGAAGTAAACTTGGTCCGAGTGATGTGGAGAAATGATTCGCCAGGAGAATCAACATGGGAATAAGAAGAAGACATGTGTGCAAGATACCCTTACCTCTTTGAAAATTAGTCCATATGTAATTGTAAATTTCGAGAACGAAATTTTTATAAGGAGAGTAGAATGCAATGACTCCGAAATCTTTGTATGGAAATTTTTCTGTTAATATACAAGAAATGAGTTTTATAGCCTGAGTTTGAGTTATAGGTCACTTTTGTTAAACAAAAGCAAGAAACCACTTGTAGCTCACTGGTAAAGCCTTTGCACTGCTGTGACGTAGCCCCTATGTTTGATTCCTATCAGGCACAATTATTTTTCTGATTTTTCTTTTTAACTTTTTGGAAGCCCAAAAGATTACACGTGCAATACACGGGAAAATGAAAATATCAAAAAAATCAAATATGTGGAAAATGGTTTAAACAGAGACTAAATCAAGTGGCACGAATCCCGAGGCATTTGCCTCGAGATCGACCTACCAAACTAGAAATAAAACCGTCGGGGATGGTCAGATGGTGCCTAATGACGCCCGTGCTCTGCACACATAACTCTTCAGCTACCCCTAACCCCTCTGCACTGTTTGATTTCCTTGCAATCAAACAGAGACATTTCAATCCACCAATTAACACAATTTTAATGCTTTTAATCCATATTTTTAATTCCCAAACTCTAATTCTCCACTATAAATACCACCCCTACCTTGGAGCACCATTCTGAAAATTCTAGCTAAAACTCTTTAAAAAGTTCTTAGTGCAAGTGAAGTAAAGTGGAGTTAGCGAGCAAGTTGGTTCCGGCGAAGATCGAAACCAATTCTGGAGCTCCCGCGATGACACGAAGATCATCCTCTATTTTTTTTAACCTTTCTTTGAAGTTTCTAAACCGTAAGTCCCTCCCAAACTCTCTTTCTCTTCATTGAATTTTATTTTTAATCAAAATCAGTAAAAGTGGAGTTATTACCGATATCATCTTTTCTAAAACCTATAACTCCATTTTCTTTTATCATTTGGTCAAACCAATTTTACCACTTCACTTGTAATCTTAATACCAATGTTTAGAATCAAGTTTAAATCAAGAATCTCATATAAAACAACCATATTTGAACTTTTACATTAAAATACCTTGAACTTTGTTCTCATATATTTTCGACAAAATTGCTTAGCAATACCTTTAGGAAAACTTCATGGGGTAATGACCTACCCCACACGCACACTTGGCTTCATAGCACGATGCCTATTTGTATGTATTTTTTGTTCGAAGAATAGCATTACAATAAAATACCACATAGTTCTAAAACCGGGTTTCTTTTAAAAGCGGTATTTCATTTCCTTTGCAATTATGCATCTACAACCCTTGTTAGGGAACCCGCTAATGGATGGTGTGTATTATCACACATTCTTGAGCTAGTAAAGCTAGATGCAGACCTCCCCACGGAGCATTTGATCTCGAAAGGATTTAAATACGTTTTTAAGAAATACGAATTTTTCTAAATAAAATAAAATTAATTTTTAGAAAAATTATATAAAATTATAAATCCATATTTTTAAAATATAATAAACCTATGTTTTTCTAAAAATGAAAGATTAACAAATGATAATAAAATACCATCAAGATACCAAAAATGACAAGTTTTTCAATAAAATACCATGAACTTTAAAATGCTAAGTGTTTATCATTAAAGTACTACAATACTTAAAATCCATGCTCATGAAAATCCTAAGTAATACTAATCACTCTCGAGGTTTACTTTTTAACTATATTAAAATATTTTTCGTAAAACCCTCTCGAGTTATGTAAAAACAATATTTTAAGGACTTTAGTAAATATAGGTTTAAGCGAAATCAATTCTCTTGAGCCCCAGGGAGCTGGAGAAAGTGAGTGCTTGCCTATTCAGGTTAGAAAACTTAACCGGAGTTATTAATGGCAATTTTCTTGGAAAAAGACACAAATCCTGCCGTCCATATACACCAATTGCCGATGACTCCTGAACCTAAGAAATTCAAGATTTAGATCAGTCTGAGTCCAATCTCAAACCTGACTCCAAAATCAAATATGAATACTTGAATATGAACATGAACACTCAAATTCAAACATTAATATCAAACATGTATATTTGACTTAACTTGACCGAACCATGATTATAAGTTGACATGACTAACTGAATACATGATTACATTCTAAACATGAATACTTGAACATTTTGTATCCATTGTTTCGGCAATGTAACGACTCTGAATAAACTGTACGGAATTTTCCAGTTTAATGTACAGAAATAAGTAATATAGCCTGAGATTGGGTTATAAGTTAATTTTGTTAAATAACAGCAAGA
Organism: Agapanthus africanus; assembly: GCA_030015575.1. Lineage (NCBI taxonomy): Eukaryota > Viridiplantae > Streptophyta > Magnoliopsida > Asparagales > Amaryllidaceae > Agapanthus > Agapanthus africanus. Next base: position 309,480,005 of record CM057339.1, read on the forward strand.
AATAACTTGTAGCTCACTGATTAATCCCTTGCACTGTTGTGACGTAGCCCCTATGTTCGATTCCCATCATACACATTATTTTTTTTTGATTTTTCTTTTTAACTTTTTGGAAGCCCAAAAGTTTATACGTGCATTACACATAAAAATGAAAAATTCAGAAAAATCAAACATGTGGAAAATGGTTTAAATAGAGAGATGTACACGTGGCCAAAATCCAGAGCACCAAAGCCCTAGATCGACCGGCCAAATGCCCGCTAGGCCGGCACCGACGGTCCAACAGTGTCCAATAAGGCCCGGGCTTTGCACACTCGACTCTTGGCCTACCTCTAACTCCCCTGCACTGTTTGATTTCCCTGCAATCAAACAGAGCCCCTTCAATTCACAATTTATCATCATTTTAATGCATTTTAATTCCAAAATACTAATTCTACACTATAATTACTACCCCATGCCCTAGTCCTTCATCATTTTGAAAATTCAAGCCAAAATTCTCAAAATTTCTTAAGTACAAGTGGAGTAAAAGAGGAGTTAGCAAGCTATCAACTTCCGACGAGGATCGAAGCAAATTCCGGCGATTCCGCGATTCCACGACGACAACAATCTCTTCTCCTACCTCTTCTTAACATAACCAAGTGGTAAGTCCCTTCCAATCTTCCTTTCTCTTCATCATTTTAAAACGAATATCGGTAAATGGAGTTAATACCGATATCTATCTTCTAAACCCTAAAAACTCCCTTTTTTTCTTATATATTGTTCATCCAAAATTTTCACAATACTTGTAATCTTAATTATAAATGTTCAGAATAAATTTTAACCTAGAATTCCATGCAAAATAATTTAAATTTAAAATTTTCATTTAAATACCATGAACTTTAAATATCACCTCTTTTAGTATCGTTTAAACATATCTTAGGAAAACTTCATGGGTAACGACCTACCCCTCACATACACTCTTGTTCTATAGCACGATATCTTTGTGTGAATTTTTGTTATGAGTACAATATTACATTAAAATACCACTCACTTTAAAAGCAGTTTTCTTTTAAAACAGTATTTTAATTTCCTTTGCGAATATACCTCTACAACCTTCTTTAGGGGACCTGCTATTGGATGGTGTGGATTATCGCACATTCTTGGGCTAGTATAGCGAGATGCATACCTCCTCACAGAGCATTCGGTCTCGAAAGGTTTTTAATACGGTTTTTAACAAAAACGATTTTTTCTAATTAAATAAAATTAATTTTTAATAATTATATAAAAATTACAAATCCATATATTTTCAAAATATAATAAACTTACATTTTTTAAAATAAAAGAATTACACGTTTCACTAAAATACCATCAAGATACCAACAAAAGACAAGTTTTACAATAAAATACTATGAACGTTCCAAGCTATGTAATTATCACTAAAAGACCTCAAATTCTTAAAATTCACATCCATGAAGACCCTAAATAATATAAATAACTTCTCGAGATTTATTTTTAATTTTATTAAAAATATTTTTCGTAAAACCCCTTCGAGTTATATAAAATAACATTTAAGGACTTTAGTAAATATAGGTTTAAGCGGGATCAATTCTCTTTAGCCCTAGGGTACCGGAGAAAGTGAGTGCTTTCCTATTTAAGGTAGAAAACTTAATAGAGTTATCAATGGTAATTGTCTTGGAAAAAAACACAAATCCTGCCGTCCATGTGCAGTAGTAACCGATGACTCCTGAACTTAATTCAGGATCTAAATCAGTTACAAGTGTCTGACTCAGTCGAAGTCTAACTCAAATCTGAATCCAAACTCAAATCAGAGTCCAATTCAAACATGAATCCAAAATATAACATGAACAATTAATCTTGAACCTGAATACCTAAATTCAAACACCAATACCAAACATGAATACTTGACTTGATCGAACCATGGTTATAACTTGACTTGACTACTTGATTATATCCTGAACCTGACTACTTGAACAACTTATATCCATAGTTTCGGCAAGACTTGTAAATATAATCTATACGATACATCACGCGGGGATAACGGGGTGGATTGGTACAGAACGTATAGCATGGCACGATATGGTCACTTAAAAGACACCTATACGAACTTTCATGCCATTGTCCCATGGGTTTTGATGGAGCCTTGTACTACATGTTAGCATAGTCCACGGGGTAAGATGGACTTCTCTCGTATACACAAATACCTTCTGTACCAAGCTACAAACAACTACGTTAGAATAACAAATATATACCTGTACAACTTACCAGTTCAATTCTCATTACTTGTTATGTTCCATTCTTTCTTTTAGGACTTACCAAGCTCTCGTTCGCTGACGATATTCTTGTCTATTTTCTTTCGTTGGAATGTTCGTCAGGAAGACCGGACTCTCAGGAGATTGAGCCTAGCCAGGAGTACGTGGAGCAGCTCACCGCGCAACAGGACTTCTAGCTCTCTTGTACTTACTTTCAGTTTGTATGCGATTGTTTAGGCATTGCTTTATATCATTGTATCTTTCCTTTTCAAAGCAGCTGTATTGTAAAGATGAATGTTAATAAAAGTTGCTGTTTATTTTATATCTCTTGTCAATCTTGTGCATTTTATATATATTTCTTAATTACGCTTAACGTATTTATTTCTTAGTAAATATATTGCGGCCCGCCACGTCACCATTTCCGTCTATTGGGAAGCGGGGCGTAACAGGCAAGACTTGTAAACATAATCTATACAATACATTACGCGGGGATAAAGGGGTAAATTGATACGGAATGTATATCGTGGCACGAGAGGTCACTTAAAAGATACTTACATGATTTCTCGTGCCGTTGTCCCGTGGGTTATGACAGGGCCTTGTACTACATATTACCATATTCCATGGGATAAGATGGACTACTCTCGTATACATAAATACATTCTTTACCAAACTACAAACAACCACGTTAGAATAACTACCATATACCAGTAATCAATTATATACGATTTATCTGTTCATTTCATTTTATATACCATCTTCTCTTTCTTCTTTTGGGACTTACCGAGCGTTAGTTCACTGACGACATTCCTTTCTATTTTCTTTTTTTGGGATGTTCGTCGGTAGGACTCGACTCTGAGAAGATTGAGCCGAGCCAGGAGAACTTGGACCAGCTCACCGCTCAGCCCGACTTCTAGTTCCGTTGCACTTACTTTCCTGTATGCCATTGTTTAGGCACTGCTTTACTCATTGTATTTTTTATTTTCAAACAGTTGTATGTAAAGATGAATGTAAATAAAGTTGATGTTTTATTTTAATACTCTTGTCATTCTTGTACATTTACATATTGCTTAATTACGCTTAACGTATTTATTTTTTAGTAAATACGTTGCGGCCTGCCACGTCACCGTTTCCGTCTACTGGGAAGCGGGGCGTGACAATATGTATTATTAAAAAATATGCAGACACTAAATATATGATACATGCATCTAGAATATTGATGTGCACGGATCCTCTGTACTAGCAAATATATGACGTAATCTTAAACCATAATGGGTTTCAAGCATGCGGGTCGGGTCGGATACTAACCGCAGTTACCAAGTACACTATCCGCACCCAAAAACAATAATAAACGAGAAGTTGTCGCAAGATTTGAAAATACCCCAAATAAACTATCGTATAAATGCACTAGGGTGTTACATTATACCCAACTACAAAAGAATTTTGTCCTCGAAATTCATGGAACACGCAAAGATGCAATCAGACACGGATCTAAGAAAAGAGGTGTGGAAACTTCTGTCGGAGAACGTCTTCGCGTTCCCAAGTTGATTCTCCGTGCGAATGATTCCCTCATGAAACAAGTACTAGAGGGATAACTTTTTTCTTAAGAACCTTATCTCGCCGATCCACAATCACCATCAGTCGTTCTTCATATGTTAAATTCTCCCTTATTGTCAGCTCCGAGTGATCTAGGACGTGTGTCTTATCTTGAACATACTTGCGGAGTTGAGATACATGAAACACGTCATGAACACTCACCAAGGATGGTGGTAAAGCCAATCGATAAGCTACTTCTTCAACACGCTCGATAATATAAAAAGGCCCCACGAATCGAGGACTAAGCTTGCCTCGACTACTAAAACGGATCACTCCTCTGGTCGGTGATATCTTTAAGAATACAAGATCACCAACTGTGAACTCCAGAGGTCTTCGTCCTGTTTCGGCCCAAATTTTTAGTCGATCTTGTGCCGCCTTCATATGATTTCGGATCACGTTGACTTTCTCCACGGTTTGCACAATAAGATCCGGTCCCAATAATCTCCTTTCTCCAACATCGTCCCAACAGACGGGCGAGCGACACTTATGACCATACAATGCTTTGAATGGAGCCATCTGTATAGTCTCCTGAAAACTGTTGTTGTAAGAAAACTCCACCAAGTGTAAATGATCCTCCCATGAACCCTTGAAGTCTAACATGCATGCTCTCAACATATCTTCAAGAGTTTGGATCGTTCTTTCAGACTTGTCATCTGTCTGAGAATGATAGGCTGTACCGAACTTCAATCTATTCCCCAAACTTTCCTGTAGACTCCTCCAAAAGTGTGATAAAAATCAAGTATCACGATCTGAAACGATGCTTACAGGTACTCCATGCAATCTCACAATCTCCTGCATGTACCGCTCTGCTAAAACTCTCGTCGACTGACCAACTCGAAACGGTATGAAATGAGCTGCCTTGGTCAATCGATCAATAATCACCCAAACTGCATTATTGCCCTTTGGACTCCATGGTAAAGCTGTCACGAAATCCATGGTTATATGCTCCCACTTCCACTGAGGAATCAAAAGTGGTTGCAATAAACCAGCTACCTTTTGATGTTCAGCCTTGACTTGATGACACACCAAACACTTCGATACATATTGAGCAATCTCTCTTTTCATGCCTTCCCACCAGAAATGCTGTCGTAGATCTCGGTACATCTTTGTGCCTTCCGGATGTACGGAATATATGGAGCTATGATCCTCTTTCATGACTTCTTCACGAACATCTCCTTTCGGCATACATAGACGACTACCATATCGTAACGAATTATCTTCATGAATTAACATGTCCGTTCGAAGTCCCGCTTCTACTTGTTTTCGAAACTTCTGCAACCTTGGATCGTGAGACTGCGCTGCTTTAATATTGTCGATCAAGGACAATTGTACTTGCAATTGTATCAATTATCCCGAAGAATGCGGTAGTACAATTTCCAACTCGAATCTTTGAAGATCAGTTATAATCTCCTTCTGTGCAGTCAACATCCGTATAGCTGGCAACCGACTTAGAGATCCGTCACCACATTAACTTTCTCCGGATGGTATTTTAGATCAAGATCTTAGTCAGCCATCAGTTCCAACCATCTACGCTGTCACGCCCCGCTTCCCAGTATACGGGTAGAGGACGCGACGAGGCTGCTACGTATTTACTCTGAACTAAACACGCTAAGCATATCTAAGCAATATAAGTAAAATGCACAAGAGACAAAGACAATAGATATAATTGAACATCAACTTTATTTATTAACATTCTTTTTACAATACATCTGAAAAGTAAATACATGGAACGGAAAGCAATGCTAAAACAGTGGCATAATAGAAATGGAAAATATAGAATGTAAATGTGTACAAGGAATCTAAAGCTCTGAGTCCAAAGCTAGCTGGTCCAAATCCTCGCTGGTGGGCTCAATCTCCAGTGAGTTCGAATCACCTGATGACATTTCAAAGAAGAAAAAAGAGAATGTCGTCAGCGAACAAATCGCTCGGTAAGTCCCGTAAATAGACAAGAATGGAATAAACAGAATAGAAAGTATATTGTTATAATGTTGTATTTAGTGTTAACGCTGTTGTTTGTAGCTTGGTACAGAAGAAGCCAGTGTATACGAGAGGAGTCTCACTAGACCAGAGACTACGGTATACGAAGTACAAGGAACCGTTCAGCCATGGTACAATAGCAATTGAATTCAGGTTAGGTGTCTTTATGGTTGCAGTCTCGTGCCACTTCTAATACCTTCTGTACCAATCTATCCCTTATAAACCCCGCGATATCTTGATTTTAATATTGAATATATATAAGGATGACTTACCGAAACCATGATATCAGTAATGGAACGAATATAATGGATGATCATGTAAATGGAATATATCCATTGTTCGGTCCAGTCAATATAGATTGAATAGATTTAACAGATTGAATATATAGATTCATGGATTCATGTTGAATTGTAGTTTGATACTTGAATCATATTCAAGTCAGATTGATTATATTGAAATTCAGTCTGAGTCAGACAATTAGAAAAGAAATTGAATCCTGAAATATGTTTTGCTGTTATCGGTAACTGCTGCACATGGACGGCAGGATTTGTGTCTTTTTCAAAGACAATTACCGTGTTGATAACACCGTTTGTTAAGTTGTCTACCTTAAATAGGCAAGCACCCATATCTTAGGCTCCCTGAGGCTCAAGAGACTGGTCCCGCTTAAACCTATGTTTACTAGGGTCCTTATTGTAATTTAGTACAACTTGAGGGGGTTTTATGTAAAAATAATTTTGTATAATTTTCAAAATACACCTCAAGTATTTTATTATCATCTTTAGAGTTTTCATTGATCTATATTTTATCAATGTGACATTTCTTGTGAATAAAACCTAATTTTATAATATATGGTATTTATTTGTAATATTGGAATTGTATGGTATTTTCTTGTAAATGAGATGTTTTTCTTGAATTTTGGAAATGTGGAATATTATAAAATATTAAAAAAATAGATATTTTGATATTAATTACATATATATTTATTTATTAAAAATATAAGTTTTATTTATAATAGAAATCACATTTTCTAAAGAAAATTGTATTTTAAATCTTTCGAGATCGTATGCTCCTAGCGGAGGTCTGCATCTCACTCTACTAGGACCGAGGATGTGCGATAATCCACACCATACCGAACGGGTTCCACGAAATAGGTTGTAGAGGCGTAATTGCAATGATTTGTTAAAATACACATCTTGTAGAAAAAGGTTTTTATGAGTCGGTGGTAGTTATGTGTAAAACATATTTTTCCCAAATCTATGTTCCCAAATTTCATCGTGCTATATTAGATATGTGTGTTGTGAGGAGGTAGGTCATTAGCTCATGAGTTATCTAAAGGTATTATACAGTTTATGTCGGAAACTAAAGTTTGTGGTATTTTAATGTAAAATTGCGATAAAAGATGCATATAACAATTTTTTGTGATGAAACTTGTTAAAAATGTTTATTAATGTTTAATGAACAATATGCAATGATATGAAGGTATCTTGATTAAGAAAAATTATAGTTTTTAAATAAAACCGAATCGGAAGTCGGACTAACTCCGCTTCCGTCGGGTTTTAGTTTTGAATATTATTAGAATAGAGAAAAGAAGAATAAGTAGGGACTTACAGGTCATTTGACTAGAAGAGAGAAAGAGGAAGAGGTGGATGTTGTCGGTGCGTCGTTTCGTCGTCGGAAACTCCTCGGATTGCCGTCGGAACTTCGTCGGAGCTTCGCCCTTTTGCTAACTCCACTTGCACACAAAAGACTTGGGAATTTTCTTGAGAGTTTGGGCATGGATTTGGGAGTGAGGAGGGGTGATTTGAGGGTAGTATTTATAGGAAAAATTAGGGTTTTAGGGTAGTGAAAGGGTATATTAAAAATTTGTATTAAAATGGATTAAATGTGTGTTTTAATGTGTTCTGTAATGTGCAGGATAAACAAATAATACAGGAGATATGAGGGGAGTCCAAGAGTCGCCAGAGTTGAAGAAAATATGGGTTTGGACCGAGTTGGACCGGCGGTGCCGGCCGAGTCAACGAGTTCGCCTGCCCGAGTTGGGCGAGTCGGGGCTCATCTTTGTGTCACGTGTCCCTGACGCTTAGTCTAGCCTCGTGGACATATTTGTTTAGACTGTGACTCTTGGTTTTACGGGTTGTGCATGTGTAGACCCTTGGGCTTCTAAAAGATTAAAAGAATTTAATTAAAAAAAAGTGTGGCTGATGGGATTTGAACTCTGGTGCTTTGGTTCAGCAGTGTAAGACTTTACCAGTGAGCTACAAGCTCTTTCTTGCTGTTCAAAAGAAAATCAAATTTATAACTTGTGCTCAGGCTCAAGTACCCTTTATGTATTTTTGAAAAAAATTGTATAGAAAGTTTAGGGTTATTACATACGCTGCCTCATGTTGAGCTCTTTCTGTGTGAACACATACTTTAGACTCTTGTGATCGGTGAATATATCTACTTTTTCGCCCAATAAGCAGTGTCTCCAAATCTTCAAAGAAAAAAATCACTGCTGCTAGCTCCAAATCATGAGTCGGGTAGTTCTTCTCACGAGTCTTCAATAGTATTGACGCATAGGCTATAACCTTCCCATGCTGCATTAGAACACATCCCAAGGCTTTCCCAGATGTGTTGCTATGAATAACCAGCCCTCCGGAACTATCTGGCACCGTCAAGATAGAAGCGGTGATTAATCTTTGCTTCAATGCTTCAAAAGCCGACACACATTTTTCCGTCCATACGAACGGTACCTCCTTTCATGTTAGCTTGGTCAATGGTTCAGCTATTCGAGCGAAGTTCTCCACAAACCTTCTATAATATCCGGCAAGCCCAAGAAAACTTCCGATCTCCGCTACGTTCTTTGGAATCGGCCAATCATGAACTGCCGCAATCTTTTCAGAGTCAACGACAATTCCATCTCCGGATACGACATGACCCAAAAACTTCACTTCTTCGAGCCAAAACTTGCACCTGCTCATCTTAGCATATAACCTTTCTTGCCTCAACGTTTGCAGTGCGATTCTCAAGTGTTCTACATGCTCTTCCTTGCTTCTCGAATAGATTAGAATATCATCAATAAACACAACTATGAACTAGTCCAGATACGGTGAAAAGATTCGGTTTATCAAGTCCATAAATATTGATGGCGCATTCGTAACTCCAAATAGCATCACTAAGTACTCGTAATGCCCATATTGAGTTCATAACGCTGTCTTGCAAACAACTTCTAATTTCACCCGAAATTGATGATATCCGGATCGCAAATCCAGCTTCGAGAATACCCTTGCGCTATTGAGTTGATTGAATAATTCGCCGATGAGAGGGATTTGGTACTTGTTCTTAATAGTCACCCGGTTTAATTCTCGATAATTGATGTACATCCTTCACGTGCCATTCTTCTTCTTGACTAGAAGAACTGGAGCTCCCCAGGATGAACTGCTGCTGCGAATCCAACCCTTTTCTAGTAATTCGGTAACTTTTTTCTTTACTTCTTCCAATTCCACCGGCGCCATTGGATAATATACCTTTGAAATCGGCACGGCTTCAGGAAAAAGATCAATCGTGAACTCCACATCTCGTTTTGGCGGTAAAACCAAGATGTCCTCGAACACATCCATAAACTCTTGGACTACTGCTGGCGCTTCCTCCTTATCTACTTCCATCGACGAAAGAACGACACTTGTCGGCCTAGCCCTAAATTTGACTAGCTCGACAGATCTGCTACCTCCTGAAAATATAAACTCCGGATGTCCGGAAATCTAGAAAATCTCTTTCTTTTCCCTACAATCAATGTGAACGTGGAAAGTGACAAGAAAATCCATTCCCAAGACGACATCATAGCTGCCAGTATCAATCACTAAGAAATCCGCAAATAGCTCTCACCTGCATATAACAATCGAACAATCCTTACACTCACTAGTAGATATAATTTTCCCATTCCCAGTTGATTAGAGTTCCCGCCAAAAATTTCTGCGCAAAAAATCTCAAGGTATCAAATGGCAGCAATACGCTTAAGAAAATAAAAACCAGTATTTTTCGGGCTGTATTTTGCCAAACTCCCGAATAAGAATAAGGTAAATTCTGATGGCATCGAAAGCGTCTCGAAAAATCCTTCGATTTGATATATTACGGGCCTCATAACTCTTCCGAAATCAAAAGTTATGAGCAAATGTGTTATACACATATAGTCTAAGTAATGCTCTATCACATGGGAGATACATTTTTAGTCCCACATCGGGAAAAAGAGATCCCTTCTCTACCACTCCCCTATAAATAAGAAGGGATATCTCTTATAAAAAATAGGATTCAATCCACAAAAGAGCTTAATTCTCCATAAGAGCTTAGTTCTCCAAGTTAGGGCCTTAGCTGCCCCCCATACTGTGCATATACGCAAGTGCCATGCCCGCCACATGCGACGCACGTGCGCCCGCCACGTGCGAGGATTCAATCCTCAAAGAAGCTTAGTTCTCCAAAGGAGCCTAGTTCTCCAAGTTAGGGCCTTAGCTGCCCCCCATAATGCTCATGTACGCCCGCCACAATCCTCAAAAGAGCTTAGTTCTCCAAGTTAGGGCTTTATCTGTCCTCCCATGATGTGCAAGCGCCATGTGCACACCACGTGCAACGCATGTGCATCCACCAAGTGTGTAACATATGTAACGCACGTGCGCCCATGCCGTGCGTCCGCCACATGCGACACACGTGCGCCCAACACGTGCGACGCACGTGCGCCCAACACGTGCGACGCACGTGCGCAAATGAAAAGAAACCTTTTTCAAGCTGCTAGAAGTTTAAGCTCCAACCTGTTCTTCCCCCTGATGAATGAGACATGGTTCAAAGGGCACATCCCTCCACACCTTCGATATAAGGTGCTGTAATCCCTCAATGTCATCGGAGAGGTGGTGGATCCCAATGACCAATGATCTCTTTTTCCAAATAAGGAAGAGACCACTGTTCACCGCCGAAAACAGAGATGAACTGGGATAGATCGTCTTGCCTGAATTTAGGGGCAGATGCTATTTGGATTTATTTGTCCACCTCTCTGAAGATACCAAGTTGACTTATGGCACTGTATATCGGAGGTTTGAACAAACGCGGCTGTTGTAGAAGACTTTATCAGATTCTCCCTCATTTTATGAGGGTTTTTGATTGTATGGACGCTCTTCCCTATAAGTGCAAGCCCCTGCAGTTAATTACGTTACCGCATTGCGATAACCACTTTCTCCTGCTCCGGAAGTTCACTTCGTGTCGTGTGTGTTTTTGTTTGTTTTGGTTGCCCGTGGATTGTATACGGAGACTAATTTATGTCGTCATCCGTAGGGCGCGGATTAGTCCAAATCCGTATATTTTAGATTTAGGTTTAGCTTTATTTAAGGACCGTTAATCTGGTTTGAGATTAAGATCAACTTAAATGTGAGTATTTGGACTCAATTTGTTCTTGCTAAGGACGCGTTAGTCTAATTTGAGGCTAAAATCAACTTAGCAAAATTTTAAGGATCATTTTTATTTAAGATCCAGCAAAAGAGCATTTGGGCTCAGCTACGAGAAAATTTCAGAGACTTAGCCAATTTGGGCTAAGTCTACTTAGCCTTTTTCTTTTCAAAAGTGTTAAGCATTTATTTGGGCTCTGTTTGTTCAGCACTTTTCTTTTCATGCAAAAGTGCTAAGCACTTATTTGATCTCTGACGCTCACATGTATGTCATGTGAAGTATTCATTCATGAGCGCTGCCCAATAAATGTTGAACACTTTTAGTCATTTTGACTAAATGTGAAGTGCTAAGAACTTTTTATGGCGTCCATGTGAGGTGAACGTGAGGCACTGGGCGCTGCCCAATCAGTGCTAAGCACTCAGCTATTTTGGATGCATATGAAGTGCTAAGCACTTTTTGTATGGCGCCCACGCGAGCAGCACGTGCGGCGCTGAGCGCTGCCCAATCAGTGCTAAGCATTTAGCTGTCTTCGGCTGCATAGGAAGTGCTGAGCACTTTTATTCAGCGCCCATGTGTGTTTCATGTGAGGAGCTGGCCTTCTGTTTTGGGTGCCCGCGTGTTTTTCACATGAGACGCTAGGCGCTATTAAAAGGGGGCACCCACGTGAGGAGCACGTGAGGCGCTAGTCTTTTTTCCTTTTTAGAGATTAAATCACTATTAATGGCATTTTGACCATTAAAGATCACCAAGATCTTCGCTATTTGAAGATCTGGGATCGTTTTTTTCTTTAAGAACTAAGTTCTTTTATAGGTTCCTTTCTCCTTTTGTTTTTTTCTTTTGGACCTAGTTCTTTTCTGAATCTTTGATTCTCAAGAACAAGATCTTCTCGATGAGAATTAAATTCTCAACTTATGGGAGACTTGTCTTGTGGATCTCAGATCCAGAGAAAGAACTAAGTTCTTTAAAAAGGGTTGAACCCTTAGATATGATATATATATTTTGATATCTTTTCTTTACCTAGGGTTTTGAGAAGGAAGGTATTCTTCTTTGAGAATTGAATTCTCTGTTCTTTTTTAGAGCTCCCTGTATTTTTTCTGTGTTCCTCTCTCTCTGTGTGTTGTGGTCTTCTGTCCTCCCCGTTCTGTGAGACTTGAAGTCTCGGGTCCTTTATATAGTGAAGGCAAGTTTGTTACTTAATTCTGAGAAAATCTCTTATTGAGAGATTCCAATTGATTTAATTGGACTCAAAATTGAGTTGGGAAATTTTACCGACCATTGGATCTTTGATCCAAGGACTTCTGTTTTTACAGAATATGATTTTTACTTTTAACGAGATTGGGGAAATATTTTCCCCTATACAGAATTTATTCTGTAAAACAGTGGTTTTTTAATCACCATTGGATTTTTAATCCAAGAGTTTTCTATTTTACAGGGAGCAATTTTTCTTGTTTAGAAAGATTGAGGGGATATATTCCAAAATAGAATTTTATTCTATAATTGGATTTTTGATCCAACCGAGAGTATCTTTCTTATTTTAGAAAGATTTGGGAAATATTTTCTCCCAACAGAATTTAATTCTATATTTTGATGATTTATCATCTCCGTTGGATGTTTGATCCAACGGCTCTGTTTAACAAGAAGTATTGTAGAATTTTAATTCTAGCCGGGCCCCGGCGCTCACGTGTTATGCACGTGGGCGCTACTTAAGAATTTAATTCTTATAATGGGTATTTATGTGCTTTGCACATTGGCGCCTGCGTGAGGAGCACGTGCGGCGCCATCTAAGAGTTTAACTATTATGTAATGAACTCTTCTGTGCTTTGCACATTGACGCCCGCGTGAGGAGCACGTGCGGCGCCATCAAAGAGTTTAACTCTTATGAACTCTTCTGTGCTTTACACATTGGCGCCTGCGTGAGGTGGATGTGAGGCGCCACCATAGGATTTAATCCTATAAGATTGGTTCTGGCGCTGGCGCCCTCATAAAGAGCACGTGAGGCGCTATCTCATTGAATTTAACCGAGCTTTGCTCTTTTATTAGGTTAAATATATTGGGGAAACAAATGCCTCCCACCGTTGCTTTCACGTGGCTTACACGTGGGTGCAACGGTGTCACTGTTTTCTACCGTTAGATCTTCTGGAGAGTTGAACCGTCCCTTCATGTCTTATAAATAGGGCATTTGGCCCTTGAGATAACTGTCGTTTCGTCATCTTCCATCTTCTTCTTTGAGAATTTAATTCTCTTCTCAGAGCTCTGATCTCTGTCCAAAGAAACTCTTAGAGTTTAAACTCTGTTTAAGAAAATTGGTAAGGATTATGACCATTTTTCTCTTAAAAGAGTCTCTCTTGGATTTTTAACCCATTAACAGAGCTTGGCTCTTTTTCTTGAAATGATCTCTTAGAGATCTTAAAATTTTTCTTTAGGTAGACCGTTGGTCTCAGAGATCTTAGGGTTTTATCCTGTTAGTGACTTTGTTCTTTGAGGGTTGTTTGGAATTTAATTCCATTTCCCATGGGGATTTCTGGGATTTAATCCCATTAGAAGGATTTAATTCTGGGTTGTTCTACAGAGCTTGGCTCTGAGAAAATATATTTTTTAAGAAATCCTTTTGGGAATTTTATTCCACTTTTCTTTCATTCTAGGGTTCTTCTTACAGATTTGAATCTGCTGTTGAACTCGTTTTTCGAGAAAGTTTAACTCCACAGTTCAATGAGATTTTTCATTAAATGAGAATCCTTTTGGATTCTTACATTGAGTGCCTTACTCATCATTGATGGGGGCGTTACCTTGATTTTGTGGGCTCATTGTCCCTTTCTCTTTAAACCGTGGTGACTTTAACATGTCAGAACGTAGTACATATTTAAGTGTAATGAAAATGTTAAAGTCTTGAACATTGTGTCGATAATTAACCTCTTTTTTTAATTATTTTTTTACAGGGATTATGGCTTCCGATTCCTCCTTCCCCTACGTTCGCTCGGAAAGTGCTTTCGCCGATGCGCCTACAGATCGGGAAGTCTTTGCACTCATTCGGGATTATGACCCAGAGCAAAAGTCTCTTCATCTGTGGGGGTCGTAGTATAGTCACATTATCCGGGGTCGGTGCAGTTTTACTTGCGCAGCGCCGTTAGAACCGATCCTGTCAATCCATTACGCTGACCCTCTACAGGTTACTTACACAGTAGAAGAGGTCAACGGGATCTCGGAAGGTCGTCTCCAGCCCTCCATGGCATCGATACCAGTGCAGCCACCGATGGCCTTAGACATTCTAGGGCGTCGCATATGCCAAGGAGAATCGCGTCCTTGGAGGCAGGTTTACATGATAGGAATGGCCCCCCGTCATGCGACTGGCTATCTACAGTGGGCCCGATATATTCTGTCGGCCAAGAAGTCACTGCTGCTACTGAAGACCGGGCTATATCCCGCGATCTATGCGTCCTTCTTTCACTACCACACTCCCCATGTGTGTTGGGTCAAATCTTTTCTGAAGCAACAGAATATCCCGACCCACACATTTCTCTTATCGGATCGGGAGGTCTCAATCTCATTGAAGGAATTCGCGGAGATATCTGGATTACCCATCAGAGGGGAACATTATGAGGAGATACTTCCTCCTGATGAGTACATCTTTGCTACCGAATCAGTGGTAATGGGTCTTACCCCAGAGAATGCAGTTCAACACAAGTTTCAAGCTTGATCAAGGTGTTGAACATATATGAGTCTGGTGGGCATGGAGTTAGCTTTACCGATTTCATCGCCCGCTTCCTTCGTCCGGAGGCTTTGTCGAAGAAAGCTGCAAAGTTCGCCAAGCTTGATGATCCGTTCGGATTTGGGTTGGAAAAATTACCGACCGCGGAAGAAGATTTAAAGCAGTTTTTTATTCTGAATACCCTGGTCGTTTCTTTCGCAGAGGTCGCTGCTCCGGACATTGATGAGGAGACATTCTTCCTGGGGTTCATCGTCTTGTGGCTAAGCTGGTTTGCATTTCCGATGCATCCTCGTTATATGAGACCATCTATCTTTTTATCTGGCTCACCGTATTGTGGCGGGGACACGCCTAGCCGTTGGGGTTGCAGGTCTGGCTCATTTATTTCACGACCTAAGTCTAGCGGCTGACACTACTCAGCCGGGTTTGAAGCCCGTTAATCTCCCACTACATTACTTCACTTCATGGATCGAGATGCACATGCTGGGTACTTTTGGTTTGCATAAACGACCCAGATTTTATGACGGATATAATTTTTTTCGGGTCATGCACTTGGTCGATGCTTTTTCTCCAGACCCAACACAGCGGGAGGCTCGGCGATTGCTTCTTCGTCCACGCATAGTCGAGGACAGTATGGCCTTCATCTACAGAGTCCTGACCATCGGCAAGGAATCTTCCAAAGCCATCCAGCCTCTTCACGACGTTTTCAAGGATGGAGCTTTTGAATTGAGAGCCTGAGAGATTGTCCACTTGTATTCTATCAGGCCGAGCTTCCTGGTATTCAGACAGAACGCCTTAGTTTTGTTCATAAGATATAACCCACACCGTTTCGCTAAGCAATCGGGTTACAACCAAGGCGTTCCCCTCGAGGTGTTCATCGTGGATCCCGTTTCTACTGAGGAAGGTGTTTGCAATGTGACACATCATTTCATGCGTTTGAATACGGGGTCCTATTTCCTCATCAGCGAGCCGAGTCACATTCCAAAGGCCTCGAATGCTTACGTTGCTTGGTACCAACACGCAACGGGCACTGTCATCAAGGAAGAGAGGCGGCTGTTGCTTGACCACAATGATGTTGTCCCAGCCAATAATCCAGCAGTCCTGCTGAAGAGATAGGCGGTTGTGCTTCCTTCTTTAAGGGGAAGCAGCGCAGTTGTGGTTCCGCGAGCTTATCCAGATAATCCTCGGCCAGAGGTAAATGCTCCTGTGGCTGTGGTGGCTGCTGCGTCCCCTGAGTTGAGTATTGGCTCGGAGATCGGAACCCGCCATCCGAAGAAGCCCGTTAAGAGGAAGCTGTTGTCGTAAGGGTTGGTGCCAGCTCGCAGAAAAAGTAGAAATCTCTATTCTAAGATGATGTTGTATTCGGCCAAGAGCCTTACGCTCCTTATAGCGAAGGCTTGTTTGAGTATGGCACCAACGATGGTCTATTCGAAGCTCTTGTTGCTGCTACCGACCTTCAAGCTGCTATTGAAGCTTCTGAAAGACTGGCCCGTGAGCAAGAGGCGTTAGCTTCTCTTGCGGCGTCCGGTATATTTCATTTATACTCTCCTGTATACATTCCTTTTTATGAATTTATTACGCTTTACTAACGCCCTTCTCTTCACATGAATCTTCACTGAAGAGGCCCTTTTGGCGTCCCTCAAAATGTTTGAGGAGGAGGAGGGGCTTCGCGCTTCTATGGGTCTTGGTATGATTTGTTTCACGACGCCTTTACGTATTTAGTTTATTTTATTCACAACTTGACTCCCTTCCTTTTCCTGTTACAGGAACCACCGCAACCTATGTTGTTCCGAGTATAATGCCAACCTTGGGTGGTGGCGTGGAAAAGTCTTCAGGGCCACTGGTTATGGCCGAGGTCCTCCCCGGGCCGCTATGGGAAGAGTCGTTGAAGCAGCCGATGATGGATGTTACAGTATGTCCCGAGGCCGAGCCTGATCTGGACGACGCCGCTCCTCTGTCAGAGGTTCTGAGGAGATCCGTCCGTATAACCAAGGCTGAGAGGAAGCGTAAAAAGCACGCCGCAAGGGAGCGTCAGGCTAATCTAGCCGCAGACGTGGGCTCAAGTGTTGCTCGACCTTGTAATGTTTGCATAGAGGACGCTCCTTCTACCCTGTCCACCGCTCATAGGCAGGTTGCGCGTGCGGCTCACGAAGAGGCCGAGCGGTAGCTTCAAGGTTAAACAGTGCACAATCCCTAATAGCAGTCTTTTTTTTCTTGAATTATAACACTCTTGTTTTTTTTAACTGGTCCGAGTTCAGGTGGTGACGCGGCGGGCGAAGCGCCAGTGCTTGAAGTGCCTGGAGTATCAGGCCTCCCTTTCGAATCTGGGACTGTTCCGATTGCCGCTTCCTCCTCTCATGGATCCACGATATCGGTGGGTGACGCGAGCATTACGACGACCCTTATTGATTCAGGGGACGAAGGTGTAGATGCCGAATCCACCTTCCCGATGATTATGGAAACTGAGGAAGCCGTTGAGGCTGGTGACGCTCCATACCCTGTTATAATTTCCACCCATCAGGTATACCTCGATCCATTACTTTTGGTTTCTCAGTCCTATTAAAAATTTCTGCTGATATTTCCTTTATTTTGAATACAGGCGTGGTAGACCCCGGCGCTGTGCAGATTGAAGGATCACTATCAGCCGTGGCCACGATTGTCACTGCTCCACCTCTCTCTTCTGTGTCCCTCCGAGTTCCCTCGGGTTTAATGACGAAAGGTAGAGCTATTGTTTTAGTGTAGATACTGTAAGTCCACGTTACCTCTCCCGGTACTTACGGGCTTGCGGAAATGATGAAAAACTATTTTTCTAGAGGTGGTAACATGGACTCAAAATACAGATCTTTGTTAAACAACTATCTAACAAACCTAACAAGAGTTTTACCTACTCGGTTAGGTGGTTATACCTTAACTTGAACTCCTTCATCTTCAACTCCTTGCGGTGGTCGGATCGGCCTCACCTCGTCGTCTCCTTGCGCCGAAGATGGATCCACCTGAAAGCTTCTACCTTTGGGTTCTCTTCAAACTAGAAGAAACTAGAACACTTGGTTTGCTAAACCTTGTGAACTAGGATGAGTAGAGAAGTGATATGAGTTTTCTTTTATCTCTAAGGCAATGTTTCTCAACTAATGAGAGGGAGTTGCCTTGAGCTAGAGAGAGAGCAAGAAGAAGAGCAAGAGGGAGAGCTCAAGCAAGAGAGAGAAAGCAAATGAGAGAATGAGCAAGACTTTTGGCTCCCATGCTCTCATAATCCAAAATCATGATAACTCATAATAGTAATTGAGTATTATGTGATGGTTCAAGTCAAAATGGCCATATCATTTCATGCACTCATTTTGCAAAAAGAAACAAGCAAGCAAAAGTCTTTGCCATGAAATGATAGCCATTGTAATGATGGTGGTCAACTAGTCCAACCTAGTCAACCGGTCAACAAAGTCAACAAGTCAACAAAGTCTTCATCTCAACCATGACACAATAATACTTAATTAATATTATCATTAATCATATTTCTTATTCTCATTAGGGTTTAGCAAAAGTCAATAGTCAACAGTCAACAACCCCAATGAGAATCCTCTGTTTCTGTCTCTCTGTCAACTGTGCATACACACCCTCATCCGCGTTCTGAGGAACATGAATACAAACGAGATAAAACCAATCCCAAAATGTACACCAGGATCTGGCTTAAACCAAAGCCCGCTAGTGTTAACTGTCTGGACACTAAACGTGCACAAGTGCACGGATGTGACCGAACCCTGTCGCAAAACCATGCGACCTCTACTCTTTTGCCTAAAGGCGAATAGCTCTCTGTGTGGGACTCTAAAGACTCGACACTACGCTGGCGGTGGGTTTAACCACAGACCGCAAGCGGTACTAGCTGTGCATAACGGTCCCTAGGTAGATTCCGACAAGAAGACGGACGAGGTGAAACCTATCTGAACCCCTACTGAGCCTGAATGTGACAATCTCCGTACAGTCCGGTCTGTTCGTCTGATAACATCGCATGGCGGGCCTAGGGGACGGTAAACGTCAGTCCCCTAATAGCGGTACAAGTCGTGTCGGAGTGTAGCCCAGAACACCCTGAGATAACACTGGAAACCTACCAGTATATCTCGCTTGCCCTGGCCAGGGACTTTGTGTAATGGCTCTACTAGACATAGCACGATATCAACCCCTAATACCGGGAGAGACGAATCCTGTCTAACCGTCACTGCCTCCAAGTGCTTCGGGACTGCACCCAACTACTACCTGTTTGCACGACTCCTTTGAGACGTGGTAGGGTAGTAATCAAAGTACAGTGGGAACACACTCGAGGCGAAGTGACAGTGTCAAGTCAGCGGACTAAGCTGTACTCATGTCACCTGGGAACTGATAACTGACGATAGGTATAGTACCAACCAACAATTCCCTATGAGTCCTGTCCAGTGTACTCGTAACCTAACGAGCACCCGCATACTATCTCAAGTACGACGTACTGACGGCTGTGGGACAGACCGTCTCCCACACTAGGATGAGAAGCGCATACGCTAGTCTACTCCGGAGTATCGATGCCCTGTCTCGATAGTCCTACGACTATGGACCTGCATAAGGATGTGCTTTTGGATTACCCAGCCCCCACTAGTGTGACTGCCATCACAATGCTGGTAATCAAGCAAAGATCCTAAGGGCTCCACTAATGTGTATTGGTGATATACTAAAACAAACACATGTACACATTAAAGAAGAAACAAACCAAGTAGCATACTACTATATTGAGCAAGATTGTATATACAAGGTGGATATCCCAAGCTTCCATTAAATAATATACAAACTAGTATGATACAGTAATGGCCTCTAGGGCATATACACTAACAATCTCCCACTTGCACTAAGGCCATGTACTGGCGTATCGAAGACCTATCATCTCGATCAGCCGCTCGAACTGAGTCTGGGGTAAGGCTTTTGTGAGTGGATCAGCAGTGTTATCTTTCGTAGAAACTCTCCGAACCTCGATCTCCTGGTGACCCACGGTCTCCCTGATCAGGTGATACCGCCTCAAGTTGTGTCTGGATCTCTGATGGGACCCGGGTTCCTTCGCTAAAGCTATAGCCCCGTTGTTTTCGCAATACAGAGATATTGAATCAACAATGGACGGAACCGCCTGAAGTTCTGTTAAGAACTTCCTTATCCAGACGGCTTCTTTTGCGGCATCTGCAGCAGCGATATATTCCGCTTCCATCGTCGAGTCAGCAACGGTTTCTTGTTTGGAACTCTTCCAACACACCGCCCCTCCATTGAGGGTAAAGACATAACCCGACATGGACTTGGAATCATCCTTGTCACTCTGGAAGCTGTAGTCAGCAATGGCCTCGATCTGGAGGTCTTTTCCACCATACACCAAGAACATCTCCTTATTCCTTCTCAGGTACTTGAGAATGTTCTTTACTGCTATCCAGTGTTTCTCCCTAGGGTTTGACTGATACCGGCTTACCACATTCAGTGCATAAGCTACATCTGGTCTGGTACACAACATCGCATACATTATAGAGCCTACCGCAGAAGCGTAGGGTATAATAGACATGTGATCCCTTTCCAAATCAGTCTTGGGAGACATCTCTTTGGAGAGGGTGATCCCGTGACAAGCCGGCAGATTACCGCGCTTGGAATCTTCCATACTGAATCTTCTCAGTATGGTGTCGATGTACCTGGACTATGAAAGTTCTAATATCCTCTTGGATCTGTCACGAAAGATCCGGATCCCCAGAATGTACGAGACATCACCCAAGTCTTTCATGGAGAACCTGTGTGCCAAGAATCCCTTGATAGATTGTAGCATAGGAATGTCATTTCCTATCAAAAGAATGTCATCCACGTACAATACGAGGAATACGACAGTTCTTGCTACAAATCTACTATAGATGCATGGTTCATCTGGATTTTTGATAAAGCCAAAATCTTTGACCGTCTCATCAAAACAGATGTTCCAACTCCGCGATGCCTGCTTTAGTCCATAGATGGACTTAAGCAACTTGCACACCTTTCCGCTGCTCCCACTCTGAATGAAACCCTCTGGCTGGTCCATATAGACACAGTCCTCTAAATTTCCATTCAGAAAAGCGGTCTTTACGTCCATCTGCCAAATCTCATAATCGTAGAAGGCAGCAATGGCAAGAAGGATCCGAATGGATTTTAGCATAGCCACTGGAGAAAAGGTCTCGTCATAGTCCAAACCAGGTCTTTGAAGAAAACCCTTTGCAACAAGTCTAGCCTTATAGGTCTCAACCTGTCCATCTACACCAATCTTCCTTTTGAAGATCCATTTGCATCCTACGAGTTTTACCCCATCTGGAGCAACGTCCAACGTCCATACTTTGTTGGTGTACATGGACTCCATTTCGGTCCGCATTGCATCCAGCCATTTTACCGAGTCAACGCTCTGAATGGCCTGCTGGAAGCTAGTCGGCTCATCACTATCAATGATGCAATCTCTCTATTCCTATCTATGAGAAAACCGTAGTATCTCTCGGGCGGATGAGACTGCCTACTACTCCTGCGGAGCGGCGCAGGAATGTCATGTTCTTTTGAACCCTCTGGTTCTACTAAGCTTTAAGTAATAGTCTGTGGTTCTGGAATTTCTTCCAGTTCTATTTCGCTCCCACTACTTTCCTTTTCTAAGAACTGGTGTTCCAGAAAATGGGCATTATGAGAAACAATGATCTTTTGTTCCTCTGCGTAATAGAAGAGATACCCCCTGGAGTTCTTTGGGTATCCCACAAACTTGCACAGTACTGAGCGTGCCTCGAGTTTGTCCGCATGCTGCTTTTTGACAAAAGCCGGACATCCCCAGATCTTCAGATATTGAAGATAGGGTTTCTTCCCACTCCATATCTCATATGGTGTGGTAGGCACAGTCTTAGTTGGAACTCGGTTCAAAAGGTATGCAGCTGATTCTAGTGCATATCCCCAGAATGATCGCGGTAACTCGGTGTTACTCATCATGGAACGTACCATATCCAATAGGGTCCGGTTCCGTCTCTCCGATACACCGTTATGTTGCGGAGTGTATGGAGGAGTAAGCTAAGAGAGAATTCCATTCTCTTTTAAGTAATCCAGGAACTCGGCACTTAAGTATTCACCACCTCGATCAGATCTCAGTGTCTTGATACTTTTGCCTGTTTGTTTTTCTACTTCATTCTTATATTCCTGGAATTTTCCAAAGGCTTCGGATTTATGTTTCATTAAGAAGACATATCCGTACCTTGAAAAGTCATCCGTAAAAGTAATGAAGTAAGAATAACCGCTTCGCGCATGTGTAGACATTGGACCGCACACATCGCTGTGTACGAGTCCCAAGAGCTCGCTCACTCTTACTCCATGTCCAGTGAACGGAGTCTTTATCATCTTTCCTTTGAGACAGGATTGACAAGTGGCATACGGTTGATATTCGAACGGATCCAAATATCCTTCTGTATGTAACTTCGTCAACCTTCTCTCATTGATGTGACCCAGTCTACAATGCCATAAGAAAGCCTGGTTTGTTTTCGGAGACTTTCTTTTGTGTGTATTCTGGACATTGAAAATCTGTGGTTGGTTTAGTACGTATATACCATTGCTTAATGTACCTGACCCAATCAAAACTTGATTAAGGTGAATGTTTACAACATTACTTACAAATGCAAATTCATAACCTTCTTTAGATAATAAAGATACAGAAATGATATTACAAGTTGCATTGGGTACAAAATAGCAATTACGCAAAACCAAAACGTGTCCATCTGACAACCCTAGGTGGTAGTCCTCCACGGACTCAGCATCCATGCTAGCTCCGTTTGCAACTCTGAGGGTCATATCACCTGCCTTCAAAACCCTACGCCTTCTCAGTGCCTGTAAAGAATTACAGATATGAGATCCTGATCCGGTATCCAATACCCAGGATGTAGAGTTTATTGATAGACAGTTTTCAATAACATACACACCTGAAGCTGAAGCCGCAACTTGCTTCAGATCCTGGGTTCTGGCCTTCCAAGCCCTGTAATCCTTTTTCCAGTGTCCACTCTTATGACAGTGACAGTAAAAGCACTCTTCCTTTCCCACAAGCTTTCCCACTACCTTTGTTGCTTTTGTCTTTCCCTTCGTATCCACTTTACTAACACCGCCCCTTGGTTTGGCGGGGGCTTTCTTCTTCTTTCCCTTGGCTTTCGCCTTGGACCTAGAAGAGGAAGATCCTCCTACAAACAAAGTGGATGTTTCCCTACCTTTCTGTAGGGTGCCCTCTGCACTCCTCAACATGTTGAGGAGTTCTGAAAGTTCAACTTCTTTTTCTTGCAAGTTGAAGTTCAGGATAAACTGGGCGTAAGTGGAAGGAAGGGACTGGAGAATCAAGTTCGTATAGAGCTCGTTCTCTAATGTGGTCCCAAGGTCCGCGAGCTCCTCAATGAAGCCAACCATCTTAAGCATGTGTTTCGCTACCGATGATCCGACGGCCACTCTCGCCGAAAACAGCTTTTTCGAGACTTCATATCTTGCGATACGAGATTGCTCTCCATACAGTTCTTTTATATGGAGAAATATGGATTCAAGGTCCATATTCTCGTGCCTCCTCTGATGTTCATTGTCCATAGAGGCAAGCACGAGGCACTTGGCCTTCGCGCAATCGATTTCCCAGGTCTTACGGATTTCCCTATCCGCGACGCTGGTTTTGGGACCTGGGACAGGGGGAGCTTTGGTGGTAAGGAGATACCCCAACTTGTCATAAGTGATTGCCATTTTGACATTCTTGAGCCAATCTTTGTAACTTAAGTCCAGTCATGATGTTTGGTCGCTGCAATTAGGAGAGAGAGAAGAAACACTTTAGCATGGTGCTCTTGCAAGTTTAGAGTGGTTTTTAATTTGTCTAAACAGGATGGCTCCCACTGTCTCTCGAATCCCTCCTCAAACCAAAAAGGAAGAATTAGTTAGGATCAATCTAACCGTACAATACTTGCTTAACCGTTCGGCCAGGCTGGTGTCGGTACTTCGAGGGAGGTTTTCCAACGCTTTCGCGAAGTTTCTTAATTAAATAACCTCTTTTTCCTGTGGGCGTAGCCCCGCTAACACCTTTCTAGACACCTACTTGGTTTATAGCATTGATCGTTAAGTGAGAAATTTCCCGAGGAGTAGCATATACTCACAGTAGGATCGGGATCCAAATATCATTGCATGACAAAACTGAAGGAATCCTACCAGAATCATCACACTCCAAATGGTATGCAGCGCTAGTAAGTTTCAGTTCTTTTGAAACTCCCGATGTGGATTTTTGCCTCATGCTCTTATGACCTTGACTTTGGCCAACAAATCATAAGTCACATGTCAAGTTCTACCCGTCATTCTACAGGTTAATTTGAACCTACCCGTACCTATCCTTGACTTTGGCCAACAAGACAGTACGGCTGTCCCAAACCAACACATCTATCTATGCTGCACATGAATACCCAATAGCTACCAATCACTATGCCTTGACTTTGGCCAACAAACATAACTTGAATACTATTGACCATCCATGTGAAACGACGGAGGGCTATGAATGGTTTTGGAGAAACTGTGAACGTAGTGAACTTGATATAATCGATGGAACGAGATAGCTTTTAAAAGGAGTGGCTTAAGCTCCGCGTTTAAAAGTTATTTTTGAAAAGAAACCGAGTGGTTTTGAAAGTGTTCCAATGATTCAACTTTGGTTTATTTTCTTGCATTAATTTTAATGCGTCCCATCATTTAATCCTACCATTGCAGAAAACAACGAAAATATGACGTACGCTTATGCCATCCGCATTCGCCACGGGGCCCCATCTTTACCCGTTAGGTTACTTAACTAACGACAGAGCGGGGGCTGGACTAGCGCGGATGCAAAACATAAGCAACGCCTAAATAGATATCATATATAGATATACTCATTCGTCACATACAATGATAGCCATTCCAGATCACAGATGAACACATTGGATATACTAGGAATCCGCAATTCGTACGAGCCTGTAACGAAAAGCGGATTACACGGTCGCGGTGAATAGCCAATACCCCACCCAAGACCCCTACGGGTGCGGAAAACTACCCGCCAAATACCCGAAGTGAAGCAACCTCCCTCAACGACGTAAGTAGGCCACTCGGCACTTCGAGGTACCCGGTAGTTTGTGCACCCCTTCCATGGGTCTATCCTAGGAGCAAAAACAGTAAAAGAAATTATACAATGACGGCTACAACCCCATCCCGGTTGTGTGGCCATATAAATAATATTACATCAATTACAAATTTACATGAATTGAAAGAAAAAGAAAAACTCTCATCTCACAACCCCCCGGCTATTCATCCGCGACAATCCAATGAATTCATATACACATACCATCAACATTATAGATCACAGATATGTATAGCCCCCACTAATCAACATATAGCGATTAGCAGAAGTTTAAAACATATATCACATCACAGATATAAACCCGTTAGCTTTAGTCTTTAGAAGTTCAATCAAAATACGGATTTTTAAGCCCCAAAAACAAATTTTGCTTTCTGGAAAATCTGGGCTGAAAACACATACTGTAAAAATCCCAAAACACCCAACTGAATAAACTGCATGAAAAATCGCCCACGGCCGAGTCAACGCGGCTCGGCCGCGGATCCGCGACGGGAGCACGCGCGTTGATCGGTTCAGTGGACCATTTTTCTACAGTTTCTTCTAAAAACCCTGAGCCGAATTTTAAGGTAAGATTTATTATTTTTTGGAACAGAAAAAAAATTCGGCAGAAAGTATACATTTCGGGCATGTTTCGCGACTTTTTCTCCGATCGAACTTCTACTTACTTTGCTAACATGTTAGATAGTATTTAACTAGTCTTTGATACCACTGTAAGTCCACGTTACCTCTCTCGGTACTTACGGGCTTGCGGAAATGATGAAAAACTATTTTTCTAGAGGTGGTAACATGGACTCAAAATACGGATCTTTGTTAAACAACTATCTAACAAACCTAACAAGAGTTTTACCTACTCGGTTAGGTGGTTATACCTTAACTTGAACTCCTTCGTCTTCAACACCTTGCGGTGGTCGGATCGGCCTCACCTCGTCGTCTCCTGGCACCGAAGATGGATCCACCAGAAATCTTCTACCTTTGGCTTCTCTTCAAACTAGAAGAAACTAGAACACTTGGTTTGCTAAACCTTGTGAACTAGGATGAGTAGAGAAGTGATATGGGTTTTCTTTTATCTCTAAGGCAATATTTCTCAACTCATGAGAGGGAGTTGCCTTGAGCTAGAGAGAGAGCAAGAGGAAGAGCAAGAGGGAGAGCTCAAGCAAGAGAGAGAAAGCAAATGAGAGAATGAGCAAGACTTTTGGCTCTCATGCTCTCATAATCCAAAATCATGATAACTCATAATAGTAATTGAGTATTATGTGATGGTTCAAGTCAAAATGGCCATATCATTTCATGCACTCATTTTGGAAAAAGAAACAAGCAAGCAAAAGTCTTAGCCATGAAATGATAGCCATTGTAATGATGGTGGTCAACTAGTCCAACCTAGTCAACCGGTCAACAAGTCAACAAAGTCAACCCTTCATCTCAACCATGACACAATAATACTTAATTAATATTATCATTAATCATATTTCTTATTCTCATTAGGGTTTAGCAAAAGTCAATAGTCAACAGTCAACAACCCCAATGAAAATCCTCTGCCTCTATCTCTCTGTCAACTGTGCATACACACCCGGATCCGCGTTCCGAGGAATATGAATACATACGAGATAAAACCAATCCCAAAACGTACACCAGGATTTGGCTTAAACCAAAGCCCGCTAGTGTTAACTGTCCGGACACTAAACGTGCACAAGTGCACGGATGTGACCGAACCTTGTCGCAAAACCATGCGACCTCTACTCTTTTGCCTAAAGGCGAATAGCTCTCTGTGTGGGACTCTAAAGACTCGACACTACGCTGGCAGTGAGTTTAACCACAGACCGCAAGCGGCACTAGCTGTGCGTAACGGTCCCCAGGTAGATGCCGACAAGAAGACGGACGAGGTGGAACCCATCCGAACTCCTACTGAGCCTGAATGTGACAATCTCCGTACAGTCCGGTCTGTTCGTCTGATAACATCACATGGCGGGCCTATGGGGCGGTAAACGTCATTCCCCTAATAGAGGTACAAGTCGTGTCGGAGTGTAGCCCAGAACACCCTGAGATAACACTAGAAACCTACCAGTATATCTCGCTTGCCCTGACCAGGGATTTTGTGTAATGGCTCTCCTAGACACAGCGCGATATCAACCCCCAATACCGGGAGAGACGAATCCTGTCTAACCGTCACTGCCTCCAAGTGCTTCGGGACTGCACCCAACTACTACCTGTTTGCACGACTCCTTTGAGCTGTAGTAATCAAAGTGCAGTGGGAACACACTCGAGGCGAAGTGACAGTGTCAAGTCAGCGGACTAAGCTGTACTCATGTCACCT
This sequence comes from Agapanthus africanus, assembly GCA_030015575.1. NCBI lineage: Eukaryota > Viridiplantae > Streptophyta > Magnoliopsida > Asparagales > Amaryllidaceae > Agapanthus > Agapanthus africanus. The sequence goes on from CM057339.1 coordinate 309,507,385, forward strand.
GGGAACTGATAACTGACGATAGGTATAGTACCAACCAACAGTTCCCTATGAGTCATGTCCAGTGTACTCGTAACCTAACGAGCACCCGCATACTATCTCAAGTACGACGTACTGACGGCTGTGGGACAGACCGTCTCCCACACTGGGATGAGAAACGCATACGCTAGTCTACTCCGGAGTATCGATGCCCTGTCTCGATAGTCCTACGACTAGGGACCTGCATAAGGATGTGCTTGTGGATTACCCAGCCCCCACTAGTGTGACTGCCATCACAACGCTGGTAATCAAGCAAAGATCCTAAGGGCTCCACTAATGTGTATAGGTGATATACTAAAATAAACACATGTACACATTAAAGCAGAAACAAACCAAGTAGCATACTACTATATTGAGCAAGATTGTCTATACAAGGTGAATATCCCAAGCTTCCATTAAGTAATATACAAACTAGTATGATACCGTAATGGCCTCTAGGGCATATACACTAACAGATACTATTTACTTGTATTAACAATATATTGTTGCCATCCTGCAGGAGTGCTTTTTGACTGCTTACACCAGATGTTAAGCCCACACTTCGCCTTCCACTCAGAATTCATTCCCGCTTCAGGCATTGGTTAGTATATTCTTCATCTTTTATTTCAGCTTTCTACGAGTAAACTTTCTATTGCTAAGCTTTTCTCGTATTGACCACAGTATCACAGCTCGAGGGAGAGAGCGAAGGAATAACCGAGCCTCTTGTGCTCCCTGCCCTGCCACTTTTGACCACCGGTATTGTAGATCTCGTCCATCAGCATTCTTTTTTATTTTTCAGGTTGAAATCTGATCCTTCTTTGTGCATGATTTATTCTGCAGCAGCTACATCGGCTTTGAATCCCTTTGAGTCTCGCATTTCCATGCCTGCAGGGCCCTTTGCTAAGCGTCAATCTTCCAGAGGTGTGGCGAATAGCAGGTGAATGCTGAGTGAATTCATCTAAGATCTTAACGTTGAAGCTCTTACTTCTGCCGCTGATTTTGTTGACGAGGTCAACCCAATACCGGCGACTCTTGTGAATTTCCACGATGAAAATTTCGTCGGCCTTTGGGTTGATTATTGTTTAGTCGAAAATATCGCACATTTGATATAACAATTTCCTTACCTTTCTTAAATATTTAAAGGTGTTTATTATAAATATGAAACATATGAGGGTTTATCTGTAAAATATCTATTGTTATATGTTTATATATTATAATTAACATTATGGAGGAAAATATATGCATATAATATTTATATAATATTTTTATTATGCATATCATATCAAATAATCTTAATCAAATTGCTTAAAAAATTATTACCATATAAAATGATTAAGATTATATCTCTATAACAAATAACATTAGTGTTGGAGATATTGTGCAAGATTTAGCTCAGGTCAGGAGATCAAGATATTCAAGACGTTAGGATCAAAAATCTGCCAATAAAATCGAAGAATCAATACCGCCAGAGACTCAGGAAATATTTCCAAAATCCAGATATTTAGAAGATCTCCATGTGTCAACATGTAAAAGCTCCAGAAAAGTGAAACCTTAAAGCCCCCTAACAGCCGCGGTTGCGCAGCAAATACCCCTTCAACGCGGCAGATCCGTAGCATTGTTATGGAGTTAGGGTTTAGGATTTTGTGGGTTGGATTGCAACAACAAAGTCTAATACTTGGGATCTAGGGTTTCTGCTTCTAGGTCTATTTAAAGGACTGAGAGCTAAATTTAAAAATCATCACCTTTTACACGAAGCAAATCACCGTCAAAGAGCAAGAGTCCGCGATTCAACGTGATAGAGCGACGTGAATATCGACAGAACATCTACTTCCTACGAGGCAGATATCGAGAGCAACTTCTTCCTCTTATAATCTAAATTCGAAGGATTTGTACTTGTAAAGTTGATCAATAAAGGTAGATCATTATTTTAATTATTTCATATTTATTTTCTGTATTTACATTATGATCTCTATCCTTTCTTCTTCTTCTTCTATCTCAACCATGCGTGAATAATTCACCGCTTGCTAGGGTTCATAGGATTAGGGTAGAACAATCGATGAGAAAATATTTTAACTTCTTTTACGTCTTATGAAATTTATAAATTTTAGCAAAAGAATCGTTAACATCCTAATTGGGCGCGCTATCAATTTATTGATAGTATCGACCGCGATTTGAGATCAGATTAATAATTGTTTTGTTAAAGGATAGACATGAATAGAGATCAATGAATGGACAAGGGTCAATAGTGGGGAAACCCTAGTTTCTTCTAAGAACCCTAATCCTCATTCATCACTATCAATCTAGTTTTAAATCTAACAAAAGATAAAAGGAGTCATCTTTTGTATTCATCCATGACTACTAAATCCTAACGAACCCTACAAGCCCTCTTCTTTATATATATTCTACATCCGTGTTTAACATAGATCTAGAATCTATTCTCCTTTCTTCTTTTATTTTATTCAACTCATCTAAAGCAAGATTAGAAGTTCCACACATCCCTGCGGACGACCCGTACTCATCTCGGCTGGCTACACGCGACACCGTTATTGATTGCGGTTAACTACAAACATACTCTTTCTCAAATCAATCAAATGGCGCCGTTGGAGGGGATACGTGCGTAATTTTTGATATAACATTTTCCTTACTTTTCTTATATATTTAAAGCTGTTTATTATAAATATGAAACATATGAGGGTTTATCTGTAAAATATCTATTGTCATATGTTTATATATTATAATTAACATTATGAAAGAAAATATATGCATATAATATTTATATAATATTTTTATTATGCATATCATATCAAATAATCTTAATCAAATTGCTTAAAGATTTATTACCATATAAAATGATTAAGATTAAATCTCTATAACAAATGTTACTAACATTAGTCATGGATATATCGTGCAAGATTTAGCTCAGGTCAGGAGATCAAAATATTCAAGACGTCAGGATAAAAAATCTGCCAATAAAATCGAAGAATCAATACTGGCAGAGACTCAGAAAATATTTCCAAAACCCAGATATTTAGAAGATCTCCATGTGTCAACATGTAGAAGCTCCAGAAAATTGAAACCCTAAAGCCCCCAAACGGCCGCAGTTGCGCGGCAAAAACCCCTTAAACACGGCGGATCCGCGGCATTGTTATGGAGTTAGGGTTTGCGATTTTGTGGGTAGGATTGCAACAACAAAGCCTAATACTTGGGATCTAGGGTTTCTGCTTCTAGGGCTATTTAAAGGACCGGGAGCTAAAGTTAAAAATCATCACCTTTTACACGAAGCAAATTACCGTCAAAGAACAAGAGATCACGACAGGTCTGCGATTCGACGTGATAGAGCGACGTGAATATCGACGGAATACCTACTTCCTACAAGGCAAAGATCGAGAGCAATTTCTTCCTCTTGTAATCTAAATTCGAAGGATTTGTACTTATAAAGTTGATTAATAAAGGTAGATCGTTAGTTTAATTATTTCACATGCATTTTCTGTATTTACATTATGATCCCTATCCCTTCTTCTTCTATCTCAACCATGCGTGAGTAATTCACCGCTTGCTAGGGTTTGTAGGATTAGGGTAGAATAATGGATGAAAAAATATTTTAACTTCTTTTACGTCTTATGAAGTTTATAAACTTTAGCAAAAGAATCGTTAACATCCTAATCGGGCGCGCTATCAATTTATTGATAGTATCGACCGCGATTTGAGATCAGATTAACAATTGTTTTGTTAAGGGCTAGACATGAATAGAGATCAATGAAGAGACAAGGGTCAATAGTGGGGAAACCCTAGTTTCTTCCAAGAACCATAATCCTCATTCATCACTATCAATCTAGTTTTAAATCTATCAAAAGATAAAAATAGTCATCTTTTGTATTCATCAATGACTACTAAATCCTAACGAACCCTACAAGCCCTCTTCTTTATATATATTCTACATCCGTATTTAACATAGATCTAGAATCTATTCTCCTTTCTTCTTTTATTTTATTCAACTTGTCTAAAGCAAGATTAGAAGTTCCACGCATCCTTGCGGACGCTCGTACTCATCTCGGCCACCTACACGCGACACCGTTATTGATTGCGGTTAACTACAAACACACTCTTTCTCAAATCAATCGATTATTGTAAGCGGATCGAGGCTTGTCTGCATGAGATCGAAATCAAGTGTCTCACTCCTGAAGCATTAATCTCGAAGGCTCAAATGATCGTGTAGATCGAGCAATGTACCGATTCTATTCAATACTTTGAGCAAAGGTTGGCCTTGAAGCGAAAGGAGCATGAGGCGGCTTTTGATGAATCCAGCCGATTGCGAGCCCAGGTCGAAGTGAATGTCGCGCAGCTGCGAGCTATTTTCGAAAACCTCCAACAATGCATTTCGAATGGACTGGCGCTGAGGCAGAACCTCGACTTTACCGAGTGGGGCATGCGAGATTACGAGGTTGCAAAGCAAGGAATCACTGAGAAGCTTTCATCATGTTCGCAATAACAGGCTTAAGTCGAAGCGAGGCTAGCTGCAGTAGTGCCACGCGAGGAGGAGCTGCAGGAAGAAAGTGAGCGGGTTGCCAATCTATTGAAAGCCCTGCTTTCATAGCAGTTAAAATTGTATTTCCCACTTTTCTTTACATAAATGTAAACCATTTTGATTTATGAATAAAGAATTCACACATTTTTTTTTGCATGGGCTCCCTGTGTCCGATGTTCTTAATTTAGCGTTCACTAGTTTATTTACTCGTTTTGGAGTTTGTAATTTATTCACTCATTTCGGAGTTTGTAGTTTATTCACTCGTTTCGAAGTTTCTAGTTTATGTACTCATTTTGGAGTTTGTAGTTTATTCACTCGTTTCGGAGTTTCTACTTTATTTACTCGTTTCGGAGTTTCTAGTTTATGTACTCGTTTCGGAGTTTCTAGTTTATTCACTCGTTTTGGAGTTTCTAGTTTATTCACTCGTTTCAGAGTTTCTTTAGTTTACCTCCTTTGGATTTACAGGAAACTTGTCCTAACGTTACATGCAGACAACCTCCATTCTTTACGACAGAGGTCCGTTAGGTTTGTGGTACTAGGGTTTTAGTCCGTGGTACCATCACGTTGGCTGATGTCTTTCTCGATATGCAGTCTTTAAGCCGTTGTTCGAGTAACCCCCGCGACTGTCGTGTCTCTGATCCCTTCGGGGACTGGACAAGACGTCTTCATGTAATCTCCTTAGGTCATATTACCGTCAGGAGCAAACGTTAGGAATTTGCTATGACGCTTTTTACTTGAGGTTAGGCTCAGTTTGGAGCCCCGATGAGTCATAACCACTCCACTCTGGTGTAGGATGATCTCCGATAGTCTTTTAGGCTTTATATGAGTTGCCTTCAAGACCCAAAACTGGGAATATGTCGTTGCTTCATTTTTTTGTTTTGACGATGTCGCGTCGATTCTTTGCTGAAGTAGGGTAGACATTTGTAAGACTTCTATGCTGTATTTATTGCAGTTGAAGTCCGGAGCAAGGAATATGCCATTGCTCCATTTTCATTTGATAGCCCCATTCGCATCCTGCTGAAATGAGGGGGAACGTCGGGATGGTCTCTAGGTTGTATATGTGCCGTCGAGACTTGGAGTTAGGATTTTGCCATTACTCTATTTTTGGTTTCTACCTTTGGGTCTTGTTGACGTTGCGTTTGCACTCTGCTGGAATGAGAAGGAACGTCGAGATAGTCTCTGAGTTGTATATGAACCGTCAAGACTTGGAGCTAGGATTTTGCCATGGCTCCATTTTTGTTTCGACCCTAGGGTCTTTTGTTGACATTGCGTCTGTATCCTACCAGAATAAGAAGGAACGTCGAGATAGTCTCTGAGTTGTATATAAACCGTCAAGACTTGGAGCTAGGATTTTTCCATGGCTCCATTTCTGTTTCAACCCTTGGGTCTTTTGTTGACGTTGCGTCTGCATCCTGCTGGAATGAGAAGGAACGCTGAGTTGGAGCTAGGATTTTGCCATTACTCTGTTTTGATTTGTCTCCTTGAAGCTTTGTTGACGTCACGTTTGCACCCTGTTGGAATGAGAAGAATGTCGAGCTGATATATAGGCTGTAGATATTGCCGTCAAGATCTGGCTCTCTTTTTTACGGAGCCTGGGGGGAAATTACGGTTCCCTTTCTTTTATTTGTGCCCATGGATTGCATACAAGAGTCAATATGGACATACTTGTATGGCAGAGGAAATTTTTATTTTATTTTATTTTATTTTTTATTGCCGCGATACTCTATCTTTTCATGCTTTTCATATCGTGAAAGTCGCCATTGCCCAATAATTTTGGCTTTTTATCCGCGGTGCCCAATCATTTCGGCTATTTTTTTAATATATTTTTACTCGCTGTTTTTTATTGCGAGCTGCCCAAAAATTTCGGCTGTTTTTATATGCATATTTTTTGCTTCTTGCTGCTGTTTTTATTGCAAGTTTAGAATCTGATGCCAATCTTGGCATCAGCATCGCTACGACTGGAATATTTTCAGGAGCGAATCATCATTTGCCGTGAAAGGACTTGGAGTTTGAATCCTGTTTAGGCATCAGCATTGCTACGACAGGAATATTGCCAGGAGCGACTCATCATTTGCCTTTACTAATTTGAAGAAAGACGGCTTAGCAAATAGGGTTAGGATCCTGTCGACTAAGGCTTTTTGACTTTATGAGCCGTAAGTAAAGGTATTTCTCCCTACAAGTCGTGAGGACCTCATAGGAGTACTTTCTCCTTAGGAATCGTGGGGATTCCTAAGTGTATTTTCTCTTGAAAGTCGTAAGGATCTTGCAAGAGTGTTTTCTCCTTATAAGTTGAGTGGACTTACAAGTGTCGTTCACCATACGGGGACATTTCTCATCGTTGGTGGAACTTAGTGGGGGAATGTTTATTCGTGCCCGTGGATTGTATACAAGGGTCAATATTGGACCGTCTGTAGGGAAACTCGGGGGATATGACTGCTTAAGAACATGATCAGATCCCTGTAGCTTAAGGCTTTTGAAACTTATGAGCCGTGAGGCTCTTATAAAGGGAATTCTCCTTACGAGTCATGAGGATCTCACAAGTGCAATTTCTCCATAGGAATCATGGGGATTCCTAAGTATGTTGCTCTTTTGTGAGTCGTAAGGATCTCACGCATATATTTTCTCCTCACAAGGTCGAGAGGACCTTGCAAGTGCACATGAATTTTTTTATTTTACGAGTTTGCGCCCTTTTTGGGTTTTCACAAACTCGCCGGCAGTCCTACTATTTTTACTCATAATTCCCTTTCGGATTTTCATCCGTGCCCATTTTGCTTGTGGGCATACCGTCTTTTTTTTAAATGGCGAAACTCTCGAAAGTAGTTTCATCGCAGGTGACCCACCTATTTGTCGGTAGGTTTTGAGGGTGGCTTCATCACTGGATTAGCTACGTAGCCAGTGGGACTCGCGTTGCAATCTTTCCTGCTAAGACTTCGATTGCAATATAGATCCCAAGGGAATGTATCGCCGTATTTGGGGCTATATACTAGTTTAGGGACGTTCCGGTTCATTATCACCATATTTGAGGCGAAATTTTAGTTTAGGGACTTTTCGGTCTAATGTCACCATATTTGAGGCGAAGTTCTAGTTTAGGGACATCTCGGTCCTTTGTCGCCATGTTTGAGGCGAATTTCTAGTTTAAGGACATCTCGGTCCGATGTCGCCATGTTTGAGGTGGATAATTAGTTTAAGGACTTCTCGGTCCTATATCGCCACATTTGAGGCGAGGTTCTAGTTTAGGGACATCTCGGTCCGTTATCTCCATGTTTGAGGCGAATTTCTAGTTTAAGAACATCTCGGTCCTTTGTCGCCATGTTTGAGGTGAATTTCTAATTTAAGGACATCTCGGTCCTTTATTAGTTTAGGGACATCTCGATCCGATGTTGCCATGTTTGAGGTAGATAATTATTTTAAGGACTCTCGGTCCTATATCGCCACATTTGAGGCGAGGTTCTAGTTTAGGGACATCTCGGTCCGTTGTCGCCATGTTTAAGGTGAATTTCTAGTTTAAGAACATCTCGGTCCTCTGTCGCCACGTTTGAGGCGAATTTCTAGTTTAAGGACATCTTGGTCCTTTGTCGCCATGTTTGAGGCGACGAACCTTCTTTGCATACTACTCTCAGAGTTCTGACTCAGGAAGATAGCGAGCGGACACTAGCGTCGTCATCTATCATAGACCTAAGCCATAACTCTTCAAGCGTAGTATTTTTTGAGGAATCGGCCGTTTATTGGCCAGAAGGGTCTTTCGCCATGCATATCCATGAGCAGGTAGGCTCTACATTGGTAGACTTTGTCTATGATGTACGGGCCTTCATAGTTCGGCTCGAATTTCCTCCGTTTTACATGAATGGGGATCATTGGTCTTTTGACGACTAGCACGAGTTCGCCTTAGCGGAATGTTCTCGGCCTAGTCAGTCTTTCATATGACCGTGTCATCCTTGCCTTATAAGCCTCCAGGTTTTGCTGTGCTATAAGACGAGTTTCGTTGACGGCATCAAGCTCCTTGAGCCGAAGATGAGCATTTTGTTCATCCGTCAGCTCGTATCGAACCGCTACTCGTAGAGAAGGGAGTTCTATTTCCAGGGGAAGCACTGCTTCTATGCCGAATACCAACGCGTATGGTGTTGTATTCGTCGCTGTTTTGAACGTTGTTCGGTATGCCCAGAGAGCTTCATGCAACCTTTCGTGCCAGTCTCTCTTGTTTCTGGACATTGTCTTTTTTATAATCTTCGTCAAGGTCTTGTCGAAAACTTCAGCTAGACCGTTGGCCCGAGGATTATAGACTGAAGAGTATCTCCAATCTATTTTATGTTGTTGTGTGAAGCGGCTGATTTTATGACATCTATAAGCTGGCCCATTATCTGAGATAATTCATCGCGGCATGCCGAACTGATAGATGGCATGTGTCCTGAAGAAATGGAGGATATTCTCCGTCTTCACCTCCCATAGTGGTACTGCTTCTTCCCACTTAGAAAAGTAGTCGGTCGTTGCCAGTATGAACCGATGTCCTTTGGACGATATTGGTTAAATGGGGCCAATTATATCGGTTCCCTACATTTCGAACGGCTAGCTAGCTACTGTTGGGTGTAGCGAATTTGGATGTTGGTGGATGAAGTCCCCATGAATTTGGCACGAGTGACACTGCTTCGCATATTCGAGGCAGTCCTGAATCATCGTGGGCCAATAGTAACCCATTTTTTGATCTTCAGCTTTATCTTTAGCCCAGCTTGGTGAGAACCGCAGAGTCCGTAGTGAATTTCTTGAACGACTTTCTTTGCTTCCTTCGGCCCTAGGCATCTTAGCCATAGATAGTCGAACGATCTCTTATATAGAGTATCATTGACGAAGGAGAAGGATAGAGCTCGTTTCATGAGCTGATGTCGAGACGACGCGTTTTTGGACGTTCGTTGGTATTTGAAGTAGTTTATGAAGACTTTTCTCCAATCGTTGACCTTTTCTTTGTCCCTTATTTGAAGGGTTACTTGTTCGATCGTTTCTTTTCCTTCAGATGGCTCTGTTAAGTTTCTCGAAGACATTTCTATTGGCGTGAGGATCCTGCGGCTTTACACGATGATCTTTACGTCATCGTGGCCTTCATCTGCCAGTTCCTTAGCTAATTTGGCCAACGCATGCGCCTTGCTAGTTTCTGCATGCGGTATACTCTCCAGGATGTAGGAGGGGATTTGTGTCAGCAGTTGCTGCACTCTTTCGCCATACTTTATCAGCTCTGGCTTGCACGTCTGATAGTCTCCATTTACTTGGCTAACGATCATCTGGGAGTCTCTATATATGTGGAGGTCTTTGATTCCCATGTCGACAGCAATCTCGAGACCTGCTATCAAAGCTTCATATTTAGCTTCGATATTAGTCTTTGGCTTTGTTAGGGAGAGGGCGTAATGCAATATCCCTCCTTGCGGAGTCACGAAGATAAGGCCCACCCTGGCTTTGATTATGGGGGCATTTTTCTTTCGCCGCTTCATGGAAGATGCTGTATCGAAGTAGAGTTCCCATTTGGAGTCATTTTCTTCTTTCTCTCAGTCGATTGTGTCGAACGCATGTTCATCCGGCAACTCACAATTTAAGGAGGAGTCGGCTGGTATCGGAGGCTCCGCGAGAAAGTCGGCAATGGCCTAGCCTTTCACTGCTTCGAGGGGTCGATATGTTATCGAGAACTCTATTAGGAGGAGGGCCCATTTGGCAAGCCTTCCTGTTAGTATGGCCCTTGACATCAGATATTTGAGAGGATCCACCTTTGATATGAGATGGATCTCATGTGCCAAGGCGTAATGTCTGAGCTTCGTTATCATGAAGATCAGTGCCAGGCAATGCTTTTCAATGGGGGAGTAGTTGTTTTTTGCCCCCAGGAGAACTCGACTCAAATAGTATAGAGCTCTCTCCTTTCCTTGATCGTTTTCTTATACCCATAGCATGTCTAGAGAACCCTCAAGGGCTGTTGTATATAGGATAAGGGGTTTTCCCTTAACCGGAGCGGCCAATACCGGCAGATTTTGCAGGTATTTCTTGATTTCGTCTAGTGCATTTTAGCACTTTTGATCTCAGACGAACGGGGTCCCCTACTTCATCAAATGACTGTAGGGATGGCATTTTTCGGAGAGGTTGGCTATGAACCGCCTGATATATGCGAGATTTCATTGAAGAGATCGCAATTGTCTGAGAGTTCTTGGCGTGGGCATTTCCATAATCGCCTTGATTTTTGAGGGATCGGTTTCGATACCCCAGTGCCGTATGATGAATCCTAGGAATTTTCCTGAGAAGACTCCAAACGCACATTTTAGAGGATTCGTCTTCAGATTATACTTCCGAAGATGTCGAAACACTATTTTTAGATGTTCCCAATGTTCCTCATGAGATCTGCTTTTAACAATAAGGTCGTCGATGTAGCATTTGACGATCTCATGGATGAGGTCATCAAAGATCTTTGTCATGGCCCTCTGGTAGGTAACGTCAGCGTTCTTCAGACCAAAAGGCATCACCTTATAGCAAAATATGCCCAGCGGAATCTGGAAGGAAGTATGCTTTTGATCTTCGGGATGCATTTTTATATGATTGTATCCTGAAGATCCATCCATGAAGCAGAAGACCTGATGGGTAGACGTATTATCGATCATCAGTTCGGTAACAAGAACTGAGAATTCATCCTTCGGGCAAGCTTTGTTGAGGTCCCTGTTTACCCCCGAAAACCGGGAAGACAAACGTCTTGCCTGAATTTGGGGGAAGATGCTATTTAGATTTATCCGTCCATCTCTCCAAAGATGCCAAGTTGATTTATGGTGCCGTATATCGGAGGTTTGGATGGATGCGGCCGTTGTAGCAAACTTCGTCAGATTCTCCCTCGTTGTGAGGGGTTTTTGATTGTGGGGACGCTCTTCCCTGCAGTTAATTATGTTACCGCATCGCGGTAACCACTTTCTCCTGCTCCAGAAGGTCACTCCGTGTCGTGTGTGTTTGTTTGTTTTATTTTTCGTTGCTCATGGATTGTATACAGAGACTAATTTATATTGTCGCCCATAGGGCGTGGATTAGTCCAAATCCGTATATTCTTAGATTTGGGTTTGGTTTGATTTAAGGATCGTTAATCTTGTTTGAGATTAAGATCAACTTAAATGTTTGTTAAGGATACGTTAGTCCGATCTTGGACTAAGATCTACTTAACGAAGGTTTAGGGTCATTTTGATCCAACAAAAAAGCATTTGGGCTCCATTGTTTTAGTTTTAAGGACGTTACAGTCTGTTGTAGTTTAAGGACGTTGCGGTCCATAGCTAGTTTAAGAACGTTGTGGTCCGTTGTAGTTTAAGGACGTTATGGTCCATAGCTAGTTTAAGGACGTTGCGGTTCGTTGGGATGTGCCTGTCGATTTGGGAGTGCGCTAAAGAGTTATTGGTTATCAGGACCCACCACCTCTCTGAAGACGCTGAAGAATTACAATGACATGTATCAGATGTGTGAGGAGATGTACCCTTGAACCAATGTCCGTTGGAAGATCAGTAGTCGCGTTTGAGACTAAGAACAATTTGGAAAATGATGAGCACATGGGTTCGGTTGATCTGAATTAGGGATTTTTAGTCAACTTGGACTCAGCCTCAGTCTTTGAATAAAGTGTTAAACACTTGCTTGGGCTCAGTCCCTTTTCTGTGCAAACAATGCTGGGCATTGATATGGGTTCTGACGCTCACCCTTTACTTTATTTTATTTTCCCTTTTTTTGTTTTTTATGGAGTGTTAAACACTCTTTATGGCTCCCACATGTGGAGCACGTGAGGCACTTGGCGCTGAGCGCCAACCACTGAGTGCTAGGCACTCCTTATTGAGCAGCGTCCATGTGACGGGCACGTGAGTTGTGTATTATGTTCCGAGGAGTTCAATTCTCTGTTCTTTTCTGGATCTCTGATCCCCAAGAGCAAGTTCATCCCAATAAGAATTAAATTCTCATTTGTGGGAGACTTGTCTGATGGATCTCAGATCCCGGGAAAGAACTAAGTTCTTTTATGAAGGTTAAACCCTTGGATATGCAGATGAGATACCCTGATATCTATTATTATTTTTATTTACCTCGAAGAAAGGTCTTCTTCTTTCTTCCTTCTTAAAACTTTCTTCTTGCTCGCTCTAAAGCTTATGGGGGGTTTTCTGTGCAAGACTTGAAGTCTTGGGTCCTTTATATAGTGGAGGCAAATTTGTTGATTTAGTTAAAGAAATCTCTCATTGAGAGATCCTGAATGATTTGGGGATTTTATCCACCGTTGGATTTTTTATCCAAGGACTTCTGTTTTACAGAAGATATCTCTTTTGTTTTATAACAAGATTAGGAAAATATTTTCCCATACAGAATCTTTCTGTATATAGGTGATTTTTAATCACCATTGGATTCTTTAATCCAACGGCACTCTGCTTTGCATAGAGTAATCTTTCTTATGTAGAAAGATTTGAGGAATATTTCCTCAAAAGAATTTAATTCTGTATTTTGATGATTTATTATCTCCGTTGGATTTTTGATCCAATGACTCTATTTAACAGAGAGATTTTAGTTCTGGCGCCGGCGCCCTTGTGCGAGGCACGTGAGGCGCTGCCTCAGAGTTTTTAACTCTGAGAGCTGGCGCCCTCGTGCAAGGCAGTGAGGCGCTGTCTCAGAGTTTTTAACTCTTGGCGCTGGCGCCCTCATGCAAGGCACGTGAGGCGCTGCTTCAGTGTTTTTAACTCTTGGCGCTGCCTTTCAAATTTTGAACAGAGCTTTGCTCTTTTATTGGGGAAAAAATGCCCCCCCACCGTTGCGCTCATGTGGCTCACACGTGAGTGCAACGGTGACCGCCTTTCCGTCGTTGGATCTTCTTGGAAGTTGGATCGACTTCCTATGCCTATAAGTAGGGCTTTTGGCCCTTGAGATGACCAATGTTCATCTTCTCTTATTCTTCTTTTTTCTGAGAATTTAATTCTCTTTTCAGTGCTTAGATCTCTGCCCAAAGAAATCCCTTCTAGAGTTAGAACTCTGTCCAAAACTTTGGTAAGGATCATAATCGAACCCCTTAATAGAGCTTTGCTCTTCTTAGATCGTAGATCTTAAGATGTATTTTAGGGTTTCTTAGCCCATTAATCAGAGCTTTGCTCATTTTCTATGAAGAACTCTTAGGCTTTGTTTTGCAGATCTTAGAGATCTTGGGGTTTTTCCTTGTTAAAAAGCTTTACTTTTGAGGGTTCTGTTAGATTACCCCATCGTCTTTACAGAGCATAGCTCTTTAAAAAATTTTGGGGGAATTTTATTCCCCTTTTAATTAAAGTTGACAGATGTGAAATCTGTTTGCAGAGCACAGCTCTCGAGGGGAGTTTAACTCCTTAACCCAATGAGGTTTCTTATTAAATGAGAATCCTCTTATGATTTCATCCTTAATGAGTGACCGCCGCATCAATGATGGTACGCCATCTTGATTTTGTTTGAGACTCTAAGAGTCTTGATATTTAATTGCTAATTTTTTATTGAATTTTCTTTCCAGATACTATGGATGTTTATCTGTATGATCTTGACGAGATTATCTCCATGATCTTGACGAGATTATCTCCTATGGAGACATTCGTGTCCAAGGCCGCTGTCAAGACCAGGAATTTACGGATGCCCAATGCGTTGAGGTGATGCATCGCTTTAATGAATACAACGGTCGACTACTGTAGGGTTACTAGGCACTGCCACAAGGGTCTACGAGGCATCAACCATGCCCGATTTAAAATTAAGCCGTGCCGAACAACCCTAACCAAGATCTTTAAACTAGAGATTAGGAGAAAACAAACATGTTAAACACTTTAACACTAAGTGAGAGGGATTACAACCTTTGTAGATCCGGTCCTTCACTTCTAAAGCTCCATGTTGAGGTCCCTTCGCTGCGATCATCATGTTTCCGGACTCTCGAGAGGCTCCACGAAGAGAAAGATGCAAGCTTGCTTCCGATCTTCGATAACAAAGATGATCTACCTTGAAGTTTCATTAACATAAGCTCTCACTCGCTAAATGAAGTGAACACCCTCATCTAAATGGCAATGATAGATTAGGATGATGAAGTAGGATTTTTAGCTCTCATTTATATTCTTTTTCTCACACATAATCATCACTTAAAAAAAAACTAGAAAGCTTTTTCCATGAAGCTCAAGGAAGAAGATGAAGAAGAATATCCAATTCCATTTTTTGATGAATAATGAAAATGTAATAATCATTACTTATGCAACCATGGTCAACATAACCTTTGTAGAGATTTAACTAGGGCTAGGGTTTGGGTTGGGTTAAAGATGAGTCAAACAAAATATCAAGCATAATATCTCTTTCATGACAAAAGAAAAACCTTCTAGAATGTTCATGAAAGAACTAACCCAATTCAAACCCTAACCTTGTTTAATCTCCACTAAACATGTTACATTAGTAATCATATCATGTTACAATATTATATATCACATATATAATATTTATTGTAACAAAATAAAATAATACAATTAACATATATCGCATATATATCAATGTATTACCCGAGTGAGAAAAAGAATCTTTTAGTGAGCTAATATTAGTTAATATAATTTAATATATCATATATATAATTATACATTAAATTATCGAATCAACACTTGATCCGACAATCCGGCTATATCGCATATAACCGACTAATATATCATTTACCGATTCATCGAATCAACACTTGATCCGATGACCCGGCTGATATAATATATCGCGAGAATAGAATACGGTATCTCATATCGCATTATCCTCTGTCCTGCACATATCACATATGCGCCCCTACTCCATTTTGCCTGAACCAAGAAACCTCTGCTTAGGACTCTAAAGAATCGTCAATACGCCGGCAGTAGGTGATGATCATATCAAACACCCACAAGCTGCAAGCGGTCAGCTAAACGTAACAGCTACCCGGGTATTGAGCGCTCAGAAGATCAACAAGAAGGAATGTACATTCTCCTGTGAATCCAATCAGTAACACTCCTGTACAGTTCGGTTTCGTCGTCTGATATGTCGCATATCTCGCCTAGGGGTGGTATACGTCGGACCCCAGTAGCTTGATAAGTCGTGTCGATATGAGGTCTATAACAGTTCGAGAAACTACTGATAACACTTACCAGTAAATCTCTGCAACCTTGGCCAGGGATTTCCAGTTATAGCCAATCGAACACAGTACAACATCAACTCCCTATACCGGGAGAGACGAATCCCTTCCTATCGCTCATTGCCTCCATGTGATTCGAGACTGTACCCAAAAGCCACCTTTTTGCACGCCCTCTTGGACGTGGTATGATGGAAATCAAAGCACAGTGGGAATCACACAAGACTCTATAACGATCTCGGGTCAACAAACTACTCTGTACCAGTGTCACCGGAGAACTACCATCTGACGTGAGGTATAATACCATCTGGGAGTTCTCGGCGAGTCCGTCCAGTGTACCCAGTCTCTACTGAGCACCCGTACACCATCCTTGATGTCAAACACCGATGGATATGGGATCATCCATCGCCCATCATATGGGTCAAGATGCGTATACGCTAGTCTACTTTGGTGTATCGATGCCCTGTCTCAATACACCCTCGACTAGGAACAGTTATAGGATGTACTCGTCGACTATCGTGGCCCCACTAGTATGATCTCATCATAGTCCCAGTAGTCGAGTACATATCCTAAGGGCATTATTAACATGTAACATAGAGACAATCAGAGTACATGTTAAGATAAAGTACAACCAGATAGCATACTATCATGTCGAGCAAGAAAGTCCTCCCTATATATGTCCAAACATCCATTACAATATACATCGTATGTACAGTAATGACCTCTAGGGCATACATATAACTAACAATCTCCCACTTGCACTAGGGCCATCTGTTGTGGTATCGCATACCCAACAATTAGCTGTGGTTGAAGTATCTCATACTCAACCATCCCATAAAAGTCTCTACTAGGAAAAAGGCCTTTGTGAGTGGATCCGTGCTGTTGTCCTCTGTGTCTACTCTCCTAACCTTGATCTCTCTAGAGATCAACCATCTCCATGATCAGGTGATACTGCCTAAGAATTATATCTGGATTTCTGATGGGACGGGGGGTTCCTTGGCAAAAGCCACAACTCCATTGTCACACAATGGTAGGAACGAAGTTCATCTCATGAACTTATATATATCCAAATTGCCTCTTTGGTAACATCCTTGGTAATGATATATCTTGCCTTTAATCGTCTAGTAAATCACGGTATCTAGCTTGGAACTCTTCCAACATACCGTCCCTCTACTGAGGGTAAAGACAATGCCTGCGACTGACATTCAGTCGTCCTTACCACCCTGGAACCTTTCCAGTGATTCTCCCCAGGATCGATTGATACCATCTCACTACAACTAGTGAGAATCTTAACATCCAATTAGATCTATCTCATAGATCCAAAACCCAGGATTGAGCAGGTATCACTTTGATCCTATATGGAGAATCTTTGTGATAAGAGGAGATTGACCGAGCGTAGCATAGGAAACTCCTTCCCTATCAAGAGTATGTCATCTACGTACTCTATGAGGATCACCACCATACTACCTACTACCTTTTTGTATATACAAGGTTCATCTACCATTTTGATGAAGTCAAACTCTTTGACTACCACATCAAAACAGACGTTCGAACTCCGCGATGCCTGCTTTATCTCATAAAACATCTTGCATACGTTTCCGCTGCTCCCACTGTCTACGAAGCCCTATGGCTGTGTACTTATAGACGCACTCTTCCAAATCATTATTTAGAAAAGCAGTCATAACACCCAACCGCCAGATATCGTAGTCATGGTATGTGGCCGTGGCAAGTAGGATCTGGATGGACTTTAAGCATAGCTTTGAAAGTCTCAACTTTTCCATGTACACCAAGTAATCTTCTCAAGATATACTTGCTCCTGATGGGGATTTAACCCTTCAGATAAAGCAACCAAAGTCCATACTTTGTTGGTGTATAAGGATTCCATCTCAGATCGCTAAGCATCTAGCCATTCTTATAGAGTCACACTCCTGATGGCCTGCTCGAAATAAGTTGGGTCATCATCTCATGATGCAATCCTCTCTCCCACTGCCATAGAGAAACCGAAGTATCTCTCAGGTGGGTGAGGAACCCTACTAGATCGGCGGAGAGGCTGAGGTTCGTTAGAATCTATTGAATTCTTCGGGTTTTACCAAATTATCAGCTGCAGTTTTATATAGCTGAAACTCTTTCCAGTTCTACCTCATGACCACTAATTTCTTCACAAGAAATTCTCTTTCACAAAGGTGGCATGCTGAGAAACAAAACATTTTGTTTCTCGGTTAGGTAGAAGATATTCCCTTGCGTATGCTTGGGATATCCAACAAACTTCCACAGATCTGACTTTGCCTCGAGCTTGTCCGGATTTTGCTTTTTAGACATAGGCCGGACAACCCCAAATCTTAACAAACTTAAGATATGGGCTCTTCCCTTTCCATATCACATATGAAGTGGTAGGCAACTGATTTGATTTGAACCCTATTCAATAGGTATGCAACTTCTCAAGTGCATAACACCCAAAAGGAAATAGGAAACTCAGTAGTACTCATTATAGAGCGCACCATATCACATAGGGTGTGATTGCTCCACCCCGATACACAGAGGTGCTGTGGTGTATACGGAGGAGTAATGCTGAGAGAGAATCTCATTCTCCTTTAGAATAGTCTAGGAATCCCGTGCTCAAGTATTATCCTCCTTGATCTCATCAAAGGACATAATATATATACCCGTTTTTGGTTCTCTACTTCTAACTTATATTCTGTGATTATCTTAAAAGTTTCGGACTTGTGTTTCAACAGGAACATATGTCTGAATCTTGAGAGATCATCAGTGAATATAATGAAGTACAAAGAACCAGTCTTGGCATGTGTAGACAGGGAACCTTCATACATCAGCATGTATCAATCCCAAGAGTTCACTAACTCTTTCTTTGTTTCCAGTAAACAGAGCCGTGGTCATCTTATCTTTGTGACATGACCGGCAAGTTTCACAAGATGTAAATTCAAACTAATTTAAATATGCATCTATATGTAACTTCAGCTAGTCGAGTCGCATTGATATGACCTAGTCTACAATACCTCAAGAAGGATTCGTTCATTTCTGAACTCTTCCTCTTGTGTGTGTTCTGTATACTAAGAACTGTAGTTTGATTTAGAACGTCAATTCTTTTAGATAACGTGCCTGAACCGATCAACTCTTGATATAGGAAATGTTCAAAACATTATCCAACAATACAAAATTATATCCTTCTTTACTAATAAAGAGACTGATATGATGTTGTATATCAGGTTCGGTATCTAATAACATTTATTCAGAATCAATGTATTTACTAATACAGGGTGATAGTTACCAATAGACTTGGCTGCAACACTTGCACCGTTTCTATCTCATGAAACTTATCACCCGTTCTCAGTTCTCTACCTATCTGTAACCCATGTAACATATTACATTTGCGGGATCCTGATCCGGTATCTTATACCCAGGACGTAAAGGATACTGAGAAATAGTTCTCTGTAATGAACACACCCAAAGATGATGCATCAACATGCACTTTCTTCGTTTGGGCGGCATGGGAATTCTGGTAATCCCCTATTTCCTGCTATGTCTTATAACAATTATAAGTTGGAGCGGGACTAATGTTCCCTAGCGCAGTATAACAAGCGGGTTCGGTCAATACATCCGTATTATTATCTTGATTTAAGGCGTGACATGGTCGCTACCAGGAGAGAGAGAGAGAGAGAAGAAAACACTCAGCGTGTGCTTTTACAAGATTAGATTAGTTATCAATTTATCTAATCAGGATGTCTCCCACTGTTTTAGTCAAATCTTCCTTCAAACCCTAAAAGGAAAAACTAACTGGGATTAATTACACCCTACAAGTTCGCCAATCTTTCAGCCAGGCCAATGCTGGTACTTTGAGGGAGGTTCCTCGTGCTTTTGCACAGACCTAATTAAAGTAAACCTCATTTTCCCAGGGGCGTAACCCTGTTAACACCTTTCTAGACACCTACTTGATCGGCTAATTGTAATGTGTAAAACTCTCCCAGGAGTAACTCTTACTCGCAGCGGGTATCAGAATCCAACTATCTCATAGAAGGTATGCAATCTCATTGCAAATTTCAACACTTGAAATTCCCAATAATATTTTACCCCAAGCATCTTATGACCTTGGCTAAGGTCAACAAATCATAAGTGCTAGCCAAGTTCAACCCGTCATTTCCCGATTGATTTAAACCCACCCGCACGACCCTTGGCTAAGGTCAACAAAGTTGCACGACTACCCTAACTCAATTGCATCATATGCTTATACAGATAAGCACTAATTAGCTACCGCACACTACGCCTTGGCTAAGGTCAACAAACGCAGCACGAATACTAAGAAGTACTTATCTGAAATGACGGAGGGCTACGACAGGTTTTTGATTTGTAAGTCAAAAATAATTCTAAACCGCAATCAAGAACGGCGTCGCTTGGTAGCTAGCCGGTGAGTACGGGTCAGTCCATAGGGATGTTGTGAATTTTCTAATTGCTCTTACGAGTTAATTCCGATAGGTGTCGGATTGATTATCTCTAAAAGCTAAATTAATTTATACTAAGATTATCTAGATCTAAGTCTTGTTAGGGTTAGGTTTAGGGGAAGTTGAGAGATTAAAGGTTTCCTCACCGCTTTCAATGCCCTATTATAGATCTATTAGGTGTTATGGTAATTATCAATAAAGTGGATTAGAATCATTTGGGAAGATGTTTCTTCCTCTAGGTTCTTGTCCTTCCTTTATCGATCCTTACTTTAACCTTCATGGAAAACACGCGCAACCGGTCCTTTATACTACGGTATCACGGTTACCTCTAGGGATAAGGTGCCACAGGGAGTGGTGTGTGCGTGTATGCATGGAGTTCTAATTATTATGTGCGATGGGGCAAGAAAGGGGTGAGAGATCTTATCTCTCAAACCTTTCCCTAAAGCTAACCCTAACAAGCGAGGAGACGACTCGCGCATTAGGGAATTTAAAGACATTCTAAATTAAAGTAAACTAAGGCAAAGAAAATAAAGGAACTTACTAAATTTTATTGATGGCTCTCTCCAAACATCAACACAGTACAGATATGAATTTATGAAATGAAAAGAGGCATGGCCTCATACAAGATTTAGAGTTCCTATTTATAGAGGATAGGAACCCTAGGGTTACAATTGACTCGCACATCTGCTATTACAAAAATACCCCCTAAGAAAAGACCTAGTCAACGATCCGCGCACCGCCACAAAAATCGCCACCGACACGGGCAATATACGGCCGCGGAACCACGGCCGCAGCCAGGGTTTGGCCGCGGTTCCACGGCCAAAAAGGAAGCTGAGGTCTTCAATTTTCTTCTGATGGCTCTGGTCATGTCGGTCTTCCTAGTTCT
The DNA here is from genome assembly GCA_030015575.1 of Agapanthus africanus. Classification (NCBI taxonomy): domain Eukaryota; kingdom Viridiplantae; phylum Streptophyta; class Magnoliopsida; order Asparagales; family Amaryllidaceae; genus Agapanthus; species Agapanthus africanus. Next base: position 309,528,366 of record CM057339.1, read on the forward strand.
TTAGTACTTTTCTCAAATTGGCTTCTAGGTTTCTTCCAGATCTCCACAGTGAACAATTGCAGTGGACTTTTACCGTTGCTTCAAAATCTTGGAACTTGCGTTGCCTTGTACTTTGTGAACTGATCTTTGTGTAGGCTTTATCAAGATCCTTCTGTTTGTTAGTCGTAGTCTCACTTTTGCATCGTCTTTTATCCTTTTCACTGTTTTTATTCCAAGAACATGTAACCTATAACTAAGTAGCAGACATGGGTCAAAAGAACCTGTTTATTTGTAAAATTCATAAGAATGGGGAATATAATAATGCAATATTATGATATGAACAAATACCCCCAAACTTATCTTTTGCTCGTCCTCGAGCAAACCTAGTTTTATTCTCAACAAAAACCTAACCTCACTTTCGCAGGGAAACGCGATTACACTGAGCTCGTGCAACAAGCCGTTAAACCTCTAGGTGTCCCTAGTAGGAGTGCTGTCTCCTGAGGGTTTTCAGCGGATACTACCCACAAAATCCTATCAATTAGGCCTATTGACTTTTATTCTCCAATTAGGTTTTCTAACAAGGAATTCTATTATCTTCGACTCATAAATTATCCACCCATATTCTTCACACTTCCTTATCATTTAACTTAAGATTATATATATTCTGTAGACTTACTTAGCTTTCGGCATCTTTTAAGTTTTCCTTCTAGGGTTCCATCTCAACTTAGGAATTTTTATCATCTCTACTAAAGATACAAGTCTTATTCTTTATTCCTATCTCTTATCTAAACTCTAATCACATACCCCTACGTGTCTGTATAAATCATCCCTACACTTGGAAATTTAAATCAAGCAATCATACTCTTGTCTGTTGTCCAAAGCACTTCTTAATTGGTGAATTTTTAGATGAATTTTGCTTACACATCCTTCATGCGATCGTTAATACTTCTTGAGGTACCAACAACCGATTACAAGATGTGTTTGCACATTAAAACGTAATTCCTAGTCTTGTAACACCTAAGGCTTTAGCAGTGACTCCCAAACCAGTTGGTCTAAGGCACTAGGTGATGAAATACCCTTGCTAAATATTTTTCTATTTTTTTGTAGCCTTAAGTAATCACAAAAAACCAGTGTTCATTTTTTTATTATCTCTTTATTCACACTTGTATTTTTTTTTATTTTCTTCGTACTAAGGACTTTAGATAAGAGCATTTCAAGGTCTCTTCTACTATTCCAAGTTTCAAGGTGCGTGTTTGTGCAATTTGTAGGGTATATAATTTCAGAATTTAGACTTAAGCTAGGAATTATTTTTCAAACTTATACTTTAATAAAGATATCAATACTTTTCCCTTGTTTTAACTTAGCCAAAGAAGTGAACTCAAAATTTGCCTATTTCTAAATAAACTACAAAGACATATATTTTCTACCGTTAAACTTTAAGAAAGGTTATTTTCAGGGTTTTTAATTTACTAAGTCTAGATCTAGTTGTTCCTAGCTAGTTGACCTTTTTGTCAAACTCAAGTCAATTATGGCCAAAATTGAATACATTAATTTTTATAATTTTTCAATTTTTTATGGGTTTTACAATAAGTATGCAAATGCAAAAATATACACATGAATGCGAAGGAAGAAGGCTTACCGAGCATACCCCCAAACTTAACCTTGACAGTGTCCTCACTGTCATGCTATACCAAGAGGGTCAAAATGTCTGCACTCCCCTGTTTATTTATTTACAATTTTTTTAAAATTTTTTTTTGAATTCTTTTTTATTAGAAAAAGAAAACAAAATTATATACAGAAAGGCCCCCCCAAACTTCATTGAAACGATATTAAACGTCATTGCCAAACTTTGCAAAGACCAAATGTCAACACCAACCAGTCGAAAAATTTATCTGTATAGAATATCGGTTGGTGGAAGAACATGTTGTACCGATCCAAAAAGAATTGGGGAAAATAGAAGTGGTGGTATGGGAAGTGTGGAAGTGAATAGATAGGAGGTGGTGATGAATCACAACGAGAATGTGAATGATCAGCAATCAGTGGAATATTGGCATTCTCGTAGCTTATTAAAAGAAAAAGGGGATGGTTCAACTTCTAAAGGAGGAGGTTGACTATCCACACTATCCCCAAGATATTTCTGTGGATTCTTTATTGACTTGGCATCATCCATCATATGCATATGATATTTAATTATGAGGGAACTAATCTCCTCGATGTCCGCCATAGTCTAGCCAAAAGCTCGCCGCTTATCTTGTAAGACCATTAAAATGGCTTTCTCTTGCTCGAGAGCTAGAGAGGCCGATATGATAACGGGAAATGTCTCATTCTCACCGAGGTAAGGATATTTAAGGTGAGACGGCAAGGGCTTTAGTTCGAGTTTTGGAGGCGAAACAATCATAGGTAAAAATAGGGGATCCACCTCGAACTCAAAGGACTCCAACACAGGTTCGAAATAACTGCAAACAACCGGTTCCGATGGTTCAACCAACTCATCAAAATCATCCGAAAAAGTGAAACATTCATAATCAATATCGGTTGTGTCAACTGTGGTAGATTCAAGGAGGGACGCACTAGTGGCGTCAAAACTGTTGTCATCAAATAGAAATCTTTCAAGCTCGCAGTCCTCCTGCGTGATTTCGTGAATAGAGAAAACTTCTCGTATACTAGTTTTAGGCACGGGGGGCATACTTCCTAACTTGTAAATATTGAACTCACTAGACGTCTTCCCGAAGGACAGAGTCATGGAGCCATTGCGACAATTTATTACGGTATTGGAAATGGCCAAAAATGGTCGACCGAGGATCACCGGAATTTGGTTCCGTGGGTTAGCAACAGGTTGTGTGTCCATAACAATAAAATCAACGGGGAATATGAAATCCCCAACTTTGATCAACACATCCTCTAGCTCACCCCTTGGATGGGTGATCGATCGATCAGCAATTTGGAGAGTACAATGAGTGGGTTTCAACTCTCCAACCCCTAATTGCTCGTACACGGAGTAGGGAAGCAGGTTAACACTAGACCCAAGATCTAAAAGTGCTCGATCGATTTTCTTATCCCCAAATGTTATAGAAATCGTAGGACAGCCGGGGTCCTTTCGTTTTTGGGGTAAGGGTTGAGGTTGGTTAATAGCATTGCTCAATGCACTAGCCACTAGCACTTTCATGAGGCATGTTTGATTACCCAGTCTTTGAGGGACCGATTAGTTCAGCTGCTAAGCCAAATACGGGCTCAACGGACTATCATGTCCGCCTTCGCTGATGAGCACAGTGCTTATCGATAGGGAGCAACTTCTCGTGAAAACCGCCGCTTCAACATGGTAGAGAGGGCAGAGAGGGAATTTGAGAACTTTGTATTTTGTTTCGTCAACCCCTGTTTCTCTGATCCCATTATTGGTGATCTTTCCCCATAGAGTAGTATGTTTACATCAATGTATTTCTCTTATTATTGACTGTTGTGTTAGTTATGTATATGCCCTAGAGGCCGTTGATGTACATATGATGTATATTATAGGGGATGCTTGGATATATATAGAGAGGACTTTCTTGTTCGACATGATAGTATGCTATCTAGTTTCACTTTGTCTTAACATGTTGACTTGTATTGGTTTACTGTCTTTCTCTCATATGTTGATAAAGCCCTGATTATTAGGGATTCTGCGTGTTCAAGTTTTAGTTAAATACCGCAATCAAGACGGTTTCGCTTGTAGCTAGCCGGTTGAGTACGGGTCGTCCTCAGGGAGATGGGAATCTTTTTCTATGTGCTTTAACGAGTTAAGTCCAGTTTTCCAGATTTTGTTGTGATTAATTAAGTGGTAAAATGATATGTAAAGAGAGCTTGTTAGGGTTAGGATTAGGTTAGTTTGAGTTAGGAGTCTCCTACATCTTTCGTTGCCCCTCTTAATATCGGTGTTACGGTGATCGGCAACAACGGGGATTAGCACGACTAGGAAGGAACTTACGAGTATAAGCTAGGCTTTCCAACGCATAAGTTCTTCCTTTTGGTGCTTGTCCGTCCGTTCTTGGCTCTTAGCCATAACCTCCGGTTAATTCAACCACAACCGGTCTCACTACGGAATCACCGCTATCATGTAGGATAGGGTGCCATAAGGAGCGGATTGTGGTTCAATTAACGGGAATCGAATTAAGTTGTTGGGCAAGGAAAGAGTGAGAGAGATTTCCTTCTCTCAAACTTCCCTTATCCTACCCTAACAAGTATGAAACTACTCACACATCATAATGAAAAGAAAACAAAACAAAAAAGGAAGATAGAAAGAAGAGATTAGAAGATAACAACTAGCTATTTGCGACCTCACCTTGGCAAGGATCAAGCGTAAGCATCATGGTTGTTTTAAGGATAACGAAAAGAGAGAAGAAAGAAACAACAAAAAAAATAACAACAACTAAGTTAACAAATGAAAATTACAATAATTAACAAGAGAACAAGACAAGCATAATAATAAACGGTTCTTCTTTATTCATCATTCTTCACTCAAAAGCTCACTACAAGTTTTAATGGAGAAGAGATGAGAAGAGGAAGAAGAACATGTATTCTAAAACCTAGAGAAAAAAAATACAAGATTATGCACCCTTGGCTTCACAAGGTTCTGGACTATTTATAGGCAGGGAAAAGGAAATCTAGGGCAACCATCAGAACAAACATGGAAAGACCAAATAGCCCCTGGAAATTGGTCGGCTGATGCCACCATACGGCCGCGGAACCGCCGCCTATACCCCCTATTGGTCGCGGTTCCGCCGCCCTATTGGTGAGTTGGGGTGTCGGCTTTTGTGTGCTGCCCTGTTCTGCTGTCCCCTATTGTCTGGTACATGTATTTTCTGATAATCTTTCCACATTTCTTCCAGAATTCTAGTGGATCAAAAGGTGATTGTACATGGATCTTTTGTCATGATTTTCTTGAGCTCCGCGTAGATTTCTTGGGCTTGGTGTTGCCATTGTGCTTTGTGCATGAAGGCAACAATCGATTTGCCATTTTGTCTCCTAAACTGGTGTGTGGCAACAGACGGATAAAGAGCGGAGACCCGTGTTTTATCTGTGGTTGGCAGGAACCCGGATTTTTGTCGTGTTTTCCATGAATTTCACCGTCTTAAAACCGAGAACCTGTATCCTGCAACTGACTAGAAAACACGGCTCAAGAGTACCTACCGATATGCAATGTGATAAAAATTGGGCGGTATAAAAATGCAAAAATCTGATATGAACAAATACCCCCAAACTTATCATTTGCTCGTCTCGAGCAAAGCCAATTTATTCACAAAAAATTTCCTAACCTCACTTTCGCAGGGAACGCGATTGCACTGAGCATGTGCAACAAGCCGTTAAACCTCTAGGTGTCCCTAGTAGGAGGAGTGTTGTCTCCTGAGGGTTTTCAGCGGATACTACCCACAAAATCCGGTCAAGCTAGTTTTGTAAAATAACTAAGATTCAAACCCTAAAGTTTTGTTTCAGAAAATAACAATTTTATTATCCTAGGTCTAGACTATCGAACCTTTATTTTTCACACATCGCTTCTTATTTAACTACAGCTCTTATATGTCTTTACGTGCAGTTCAAATAGTGTCGTTAAGTTCCCGAAAGGTCGAATAAAGTCATTATGTCACACAATAAAGGCCAGATAAGAATTTTGAAAGGATCACATAAGTTTTATAAAGAGTTAAGCATTTTTCAAGCTTCGTTTTCCAGTAAGGTTTCAACTTCAGAATTTCAATCTTCCTTAACAGGAAACTAGGTCTTATTTTTCACTCAACCTTTTTCTTGTTTTCATTTCATACACACCTCTGTGAACGTGCAATAGTATTTATCATAGAATAAAACCTTCATATCTCCGCTAAATTTTTTATAAAAGCCTGTCTTTTATCAAGATTATTCTCATACAAAGAACCGTTAGGAATTTTAACTCGGAGAGAACACTTGCTTGACTTTGTTTTAATCTGGACTTTCTAGGCTTCTTAGCGAGTTTTGGGCCAATGCACCCAAACCAGTTGGTTTTAGGGCATTGGGTGTAGAAACACCCCAGCGGACTTAATTACTCAAGTTACCTAGGTCCAAAAACAAAAGACAGTTTGACGTGAAAATCAGATGATTTAATACGAACGGAGATATAACCGGCAGTTCAATTATTTTTTTGGGTAAAAGACGTGTTTAGTGGGTTCGGTGTGTAATCATTCTAATCAAGTTTCAGATGGGTTATTTTTCAGACTTAGTTCCAATTACGGCATCAATAACATTCCTTCATATTCGCTTTACTTCATAAACTATTCTTGACATTACTTATTTCAGAACAAACCTATTTGATCCTCAGAAAATCATTTATCTGTTTAAAAGTTTTTAAACATAAAAGACTTGTCATCTAATTTCCAAAAACTCACGACACGTGTAGTGTGATGTAAAGACGTATATCAGCTATAGTTAACTTCAAAGGAGAGTTATCTTTCAGGTTTTCAAAATCTAAACATAAGATTTAGTTATTCTTATTTTACCAAACAAAACCGTCGAAATATTGAATCAGAGTCCTCCCACTAGCTAACTTGACAGAAAAGTTTTTATGTTTTTAGAAAATTTTCAGATTTTTATGGATTTTATGGATTTTAATAAGCAGATGCAAAATATACATATGCATGCGAAGGTAAGAAATGCGTACCAAGCGTGCCCCCAAACTTAAACTGGACAGTGTCCTCGCTGTCATTGCATGAAGAGAGCATTTGAAGGGTCAAAATGTCGGTTAGCGATACAATTTTTTTTTTTGTTTTTGTTTTTACAGAAAAGAAAAAGAATATCCACAAATATATACAAAATGGTTTATACATACCCCCAAACTTATTTGGAATAGTGTCCACTGTTCTTGGCTGGATAACCGAAGTTTGGTGGTAGGCAGAGGAAGATCATGCAGGGTATACCGGCTCCTGTAAGACCAGGAGCTCCTCTGTTGGTTCGACGCTAAGGTACGGTTTGAGTCGGTGTCCGTTTACTTTGAAAAATGAACCGTCCTTTGGATTTTCCAAATCCACAGCGCCCTGCGGATATACATTCCGCACAAAATACGGCCCTTTCCAGCGAGATCTGAGCTTTCCTGGATGAAAGTGAAGTCGGGTGTCGTAAAGGAGTACCTGCTGACCAGGTACGAAGGTTTTGCGCAAAAGGTGTTTATCGTGAAACACCTTCGTTCGGTTCTTAACGAGAACCGCGTTATCGTAAGCCTCATCCTAAAGCTCGCTTAGTTCGTTCAACTGCAGCTTCCGATAGCTGCCCGCATCTTCGAGAGACAGATTCAGCTCTTTTATCGCCCAAAATGCGCGATGCTCTATTTCGACAGGTAGGTGGCAGGCTTTTCCGTACACAAGCCGATAGGGAGACATGCCAAGGTCGGTCTTATAAGCGGTTCGAAATGCCCAAAGGGCATCAGTGAGTTTCAGCGACCAATCCTTACGGTTCTTGGAAACCGTCTTCTCCAGTATCTGCTTGATTTGCCGATTTGAAACTTCGGCCTGCCCGCAGGTTTGGGGGTGGTAGGGCGTAGAGAGCTTATGATTAATGGAGTATTTCCGCATCAAGGCCTCGAAGGTTTTGTTGCAGAAATGACTTCCATTGTCGCTAATGATCGCTCGGGGGTGCCCAAACCGGGAGAAAATGTTTTCTTTAAGGAACCTAACGACAACCTTGTTGTCGTTAGTCCGGCTGGGCACAGCCTCGACCCATTTAGAGACGTAATCAATAGCGAGAAGGATGTACAAGTTCCCAAAAGAGCTGGGAAACGGCCCCACGAAATCTATCCCCCAAACATCGAAAATCTCCACAACCAAGATCGGTTGGAGCGGCATCTCGTTCCTCCGGGATATCCGGCCCATGTGTTGGCACCGGGAGCAAGTCTTGCAATAGTCATGAGCGTCTTTGAAGAGTTGTGGCCAGTAGAAACCACATTGCAAGATCTTCTCAGCTGTCTTTCTGGGGCCAAAATGCCCGCCACACGCTTGATCATGGCAAAACGACAGCACACTCTTGAATTCTTCGTCAGGGACACACCGACGAATAATCTGGTCGGGACAGTACTTGAACAAATAGGGTTCGTCCCAGTAAAAGTGCTTTACTTGGGATAAGAAGCGAAGTCTGTCCTGACTTGACCATTCAGTCGGTAGTAATCCTGTGGCCAAATAGTTCACAATATCTGCGAACCAGGGTTCGCAAGATGCTGTCAAGAGCTGTTCATCCAGGAAAACGTCATTGATCAGAATTGGAAGCGAAGGCGAAGAAGGAAGTCGTGAGAGATGGTCGGCAACTACGTTTTCACATCCTCGTTTGTCCTTAATGACAAGGTCAAACTCTTGAAGCAAGAGGATCCAACGTATTAGCCGAGACTTTGCATCTTTCTTCGCAAAAAGATGGCGCAGAGCAGAATGGTCAGTGTAGACAATGACTGGAGAGCCGATGAGGTAGGGCCTGAACTTTTCTAAAGCAAATACAACAGCCAAGAATTCCTTCTCAGTTGTTGTATAATTGAGTTGGGCGTCGTTCAGGGTTCGGCTCGCATAATAGATTACGTGCGGCATCTTGTTGATGTGTTGTCCAAGGACAGCACCGATGGCAAAGTCGGATGCATCGCACATAATCTCAAATGGGTGCGTCCAGTCAGGTGAAGAAAGAACGGGAGCAGAAGTGAGTGAGCTTTTCAATGACTCGAATGCAGTCACACAGCTCGAGTTGAAGTCAAATGGTGTATCCTTGGCAGCAAAAGAGTCAAGGGCCTAGCAATCTTGCTAAAGTCCTTGATGAACCGTCTATAGAAACCGGCATGGCCAAGGAAGGCTCGGATATCTTTGACGCATTGGGGAGGAGGCAGATTGGAAATGACCTCAATCTTTGCTTTGTCAACCTCTATGCCATTTTGCGAGATGATATGTCCTAAGACAATACCTTCGCGCACCATGAAGTGGAATTTCTCCCAATTCAAAGTGAGATTCTTGTCCTTACATCATGTAAGGGCAGCGTCAAGATGCAGCAAACACTCGTTGAAGGAATCGCCGAAGATGGAGAAATTATTCATGAAAATCTCCAGAAATTTTTCCACCATGTCTGAGAAAATTCCCATCATACACCGCCGAAAGGTAGCGGGCGCATTGCATAACCCAAAGGGCATGCGACGATATGCAAACGTACCGAAAGGACAAGTGAATGTGGTCTTGTCCTGGTCTTTTTCGGCGATGGGAATCTGATTATAGCCGGAGTAGCCATCAAGAAAGCAGTAGTACTCGTGTCCTGCCAATTGTTCAAGCATCTGGTCAATGAAAGGTAGCGGAAAGTGGTCTTTCCGCGTTGCGGCGTTGAGTTTTCTGTAATCAATGCATACTCGCCACCCAGTTTGGATGCGAGTAGGGATTAACCCGTTCGCCTCGTTGGTTTTGACCGTGATGCCCGACTTCTTGGGGACAACATGAATGGGGCTAACCCACTGGCTATCAGAGATAGGGTAAATGATACCACTATCTAGACATTTTACGATCTCCTTCTTCACAGCCTCTTTCATGACTGGATTGAGACGTCTTTGTGGATCCCGGGCTGGTTTGGCATCATCCATCAGATGAATGTGATGCTCAACGATCAGGGGACTAATCCCCTTGATGTCCGCCATGGACCAGCCAAAAGCTTGCCTGTTGCTGTGCAAGACCGCAAGAAGGGCTTTCTCTTGCTCTGGAGCTAGAGAAGCCGAGATGATGACAGGGAGGGTCTTGTTCTCACCTAAGTAAGCGTACTTAAGGTGAGACGGCAAAGGCTTGAGTTCGAGCGTTGGAGGTGAAACGATGGAAGGCAAGATTGGTGCAAAGGTCTCGAACTCAAAGGACTCCAGCAAAGGTTCAAAACGAGTGTAAGCGACCGAGTCGGATGGTTCAGGTAACTCATCCTGAAATTCGAAAGATTCAAAATCGGGTTGTGCACGGCTAAGATCGTTTGAAAACGTGAAACACTCGTAGTCGTTGTCGGACGCAGAAACAGCAGCACGTTCGAAGAGAAACGCACTAGTGGCGTTAAGATTATCGTGATCAAACAGAAACTCCTCGAATTCACACACTTCTGGGGTGATCTCCTGGATCGAGCAGACGTCCAGTATATGAGCATTAGGTTCGGCGGGCTGATTCCCCAACCTAAAAATGTTGAGTTCAATCGTCATGTTTCCAAAAGAGAGGTTCATCGAACCATTGCGACAATTGATCACAGCATTTGAGGTTGCAAGAAATGGGCGACCGAGTATCACCGGAATTTGATTCCGGGGGTTAGCTACATGCTGTGTGTCTAATACAATGAAGTCAACGGGGAATATGAAGTCCCCGACTTTTATTAACACATCCTCTAGCTCACCCCTAGGATGGGTGATCGATCGGTCGGCCATTTGGAGAGTGCAGTGCGTGGGTTTCAGCTCTCCGACGCCTAATTGCTCGTATACTGAATACGGAAGCAGGTTAACACTGGCACCAAGATCTAATAGTGCGCGGTTGATGTTCTTATCCCCAATGGTAATTGAAATCGTAGGACAGCCAGGGTCCTTCCGTTTTTGTGGGAAAGATTGGGTAAGGGCATCACTTACAGCACTAGCTAAGAAAACTTTCTTGGGTACCTGAGACTTCCTCTTTTTTGTGCACAAGTCCTTTAAGATTTTCGCGTAGGACGGGACTTGTTGGACACCATCTAAAAGAGGAATGTTAATGTTAACCTGCTTAAATAACTCCAGAATCTTCTCCATTTGAGGATTTTGTTTATTAGACCTCAACCGGTTTGGAAATGGAACATTTTGAAAATTGGTTGAGTCTAATGCTGGAGGAGGAGATTGTGGAGTTGGAACGGATCCCAGAACAGGTGTTTTCATGGAGTGAGAAGTGGGTCCGTTCAGAGCAGAAGAAGAGGAAGGAGAGCCTTGTGAAGAACGGAGAATAGGCTCAGAAGACGAAGAAGAAGAAGAAGAAGAAGCAGCGGCCGGGGTGTCATCGTTGATCCGTTTGCCAATGTTGTTTTGCAGCATCCTTCCCGATCTCAGTGTGGTCACGGCACTCACATTATGGTTCTGTTGTTCAAGAGCAACATGTGCATTATGTGGGTGACCAGGATTTGGGAGTGGCTGGGACGGGAGCTTCCCCTTTTCTCGCTCGCTCAAGGCCGCATTCAGCTGTGCAATTTGAGCCTCGATGGTTTTGATGCTTTGCCCGTGAGCGGCAGTGTGTTGCACTAAGGACTGAATGGAAGACTGGATGTTGGCGGTGGACTGAGTCGATTGTTTAACGAACGCCTCCAGACTTCGTTCGAGCGAGGAAACCTTATCGTTGTTTGACGGAACAAAGTTGTTTGGTGGAAAATAATTGTTGGGTGCAAAGTTGTTCGTCTGATTTTGGAAAGGTTGGGGTTGGAAGGGCTGCTGAAACTGAGTTTGTTGTTGCGCTTGTTGTTGCGGTGGAGGGGCCCTTTGGAAATTGTTGCCTTGGAATTGATTCTGATTCTGATTCCAGGCGAAATTGGGGTGGTTCCTCCAACCGGGATTGTAGGTGGAAGAGTATGGATCATTCCTCGGTCTTTGCTGGAATGCAGCATTAACTTGATCCTGTCCTTGCGATAGTGGATTGTAAGGACACTCTTCGGTCAAGTGAGAAGGATCGGAACAACAAGCGCAAATGGTACGAAGGGAGTGAACAGGAGCAGGAGCAGGGGATGAAAATTTGCTCTCTATCGCTTCAAGCTTTCTTGTTATTGCAGCCATTTCAGCTTTCATCGCAATAGAGACATCAAGTTGATGAATTCCTACCCTAGACTGACCGGTAGAAGTGGAGGTAGAAGAAGAAGAAGTCGGTCTGGTGCTCTCCCATTGTAGCGTTTGCTCTGCAAGGTCATCAAAGAATTGCCACGCTTCCTCGTCAGATTTTGATAGGAAGTGGCCCTGACAGATGGTTTCCAACAACTGCTTCGTTGCTGGGTTCAGGCCCTCGTATAAGGTTTGGTAAAGTTGCCATTTCTCTATACCGTGGTGAGGACACTGAACAAGAAGGTCTTTGTACCGGTCAAAGCACTTCCAGAAGGGTTCAGAAGGAAGCTGAGAGAATTGGTTGATTTCATTGCGAATCCTTGCGGTTTTATGATTCGGATAGAATATTTTTAGAAACGCTTTAACAAACTCGTCCCAACTGATTATGGAGTGGGAAGCGGTGCTATACAACCATTTTTCAGCAAGATCGCATAAAGTGAACGGAATGACCCGTAGACGTATAGCATCGTCCGACAGTTGGGTGGTTTTCATCATGGCACAGACGTTTTGAAATTTGTTGATGAAGATATAGGCATCTTCAGATTCAAGCCCATGAAATCGTGGAAGCATGTTGATGAAGTGAGGCTTAATTTCAAAATTATCACCATTGGCCGGTGGAAGAGAAAGGCAGGTGGGAAGTGCAGAACGGGTGGGATAGAAACAATCCAGGAGCGCGATTCGCTGCGGCGCTACAACAGGCGGTGGTGGTGGGTTATTGGTCTCCGTAGGAGGTGGAGCCAATCCAGGGGTAGTCAAAGAGATGTTCGGATTAAATCCTGACATCGCGGAAGAAGAGGTTGGTGAAGGTGAAGGTGAAGATGTATGAACAGAATTCCGGTCAACGTCGGAGTTGGCCGGCAAAGGAAGGGGTGAAAGAGGAGTGTACGGAGTATCGACGTCTGAGTCGATCGCGTAGTCGGTAGCGACTAATGTAGCGCGGACTAGACGGACGCTAGTGTCCCGAGTCCAAGCGGACATACACTAAACGAGTTTAGTATAGTCAAAGCGGAGATGGTGAGGGTAAGAAAACGTCAATGGAGAAAACGATGGGTGGTGGGTGAAAAATGGATTTGGCGACAAAGGGCAAGTTTTTATAAAAGTTTTTGATTTTTTCCTTTTTTTGTGTTTTTTTTTAGAAAGATCTTTACAGAAATATGTACGGACTTACGGCTTTAAGCAATCACAAATAAGATATGCACAATCTCACCTAGATCTATGGTCACCTAGGTCTACTAGACCTGCTCCTAACCGTTCCAGAGGGCTAGAAAAAGGACCTCAAACCGTCTCTTCTCCGTCTAATGCGGCCAGATAAGTGCCAAGTAAGTGGGAGGTTATCCAACGCTTTCGCGAAGTTCCTTAATTAAATAACCACTTGCCTTCGTCACACTTGCCTAGGCACCGCAAAAATCAGATAGGATAAACGGCCGATGCCTGTAACTAGTCCTCTGTCCTATTGAGCGCGAAGTCCTTAGGGCTGAGTCTAGTATTTTTTAATTTAACATTGGTCAATGCATATACTTTTTGTGATTTCTGGGGTCCTGGGAAGGGTGATGAAATCCCCACCCAATCTGAATTGGTTTCAAGCCCCTTAAGTCCGTATTAATGAATGCAAAGCGATAACAAATCAACTGCAAACAATTTTTATTTTAGCGCGGCGCAAAGAATCCTGCACAAGAACAGTTTATTGGAAGGGGGAAGAGAGTTTGCGCAAAGAATGCTGCAGAAAACACAATTCAGTGGAGTCCAGAGGAGTGGGAGAGAGAAGAGAAAAACTCACAGAAAGTTTGGCAGCCCGAAGGCACCAAGTGGCCGCGGTTCCGCGGCCTAAGACCTCTTATGCCGCGGTTCCACGGCAGGAACAGGGAGTTGGGCTTTTAAATTTTGTGGAGGTGCTGGTCTTGGTCTCCTCTGCTTGTCTGGATGTCCTGAATATTTATTTACTCACTGTATCTGCTCCAGAATGTTTCAGTAGACGTTTGCTTCGTTTTGATCCGTCGCGGTGTAGCCACGAAATATGGGTCTATCTTCCCACGTCTTTGGCACTGAACTTGAACTCCGTATTTTCCTGCACACTTGCACAAAAACTAATCAAAAATAACAAGATGATTTTTTTACAAAGTATATTTTTTTTGTTTTGTTTTTCGGTTGTTTTTATATTCACAAGTTAACCCGAAATTACACAAAGAAATAAACTACCGTCTCCCCGGCAACGGTGCCATTTGATTATTAGGGATTCTGCGTGTTCAAGTTTTAGTTAAATACCGCAATCAGGACGGTTTCGCTTGTAGCTAGCCGGTTGAGTACGGGTCGTCCGCAGGGAGATGGGAATCTTTTTCTATGTGCTTTAACGAGTTAAGTCCAGTTTTCCAGATTTTGTTGTGATTAATTAAGTGGTAAAATGATATGTAAAGAGAGCTTGTCAGGGTTAGGATTAGGTTATGTCACGCCCCGCTTCCCAAAATACGGAATACGAGGGGTAGACAAGGCCAGCCATGCTCCTACGGTCAAGGAAAAGTCCTGCCGTAGTCACACTTCGGCTTCTAGTTTATCATGGTAAACAGTAAACGATGCGCAGGTAAAGAGAAATGCAGTAACTGAAAGATACAATAATATAAACTGACCTGGAGTGGAAATAAGCGGAAGTAACTCGGAGTAGCGAGTCAGAAATTCTGTGATGCACGTCTAGTACTGATCCAAGCTAGATCTTCTCCTCACACTGAGCATGCATACTCAGGTCGTCAGAGCGACACAATAGCAAAATAATGTATATAATCAAGTAACAATCCTAACAGTGGTAATGGATATGAATAACAGTAAATCAATGGCAGCAAGAATATATATGAGCAGAGATAAATGCAGCGGAGCAGTAAAGCAGTATAACGATATGTCATGTATGTCAACACAGTATATAAGGAATGTAAATGACAGTAATCCTATCAGTCTCTAAGTCTCACTGCACAGGTCAATAAGCCTATCGTCAGTCCAAGTGTGAGAGTCAACCACTCGCGAGTGTCCTCCACCCAAAGGTAGAACCCAAGGGCAAGGGACCACGGGCCCAACATGTAACAAGAATATCACGGTGTATATATCACGTACCCTGTAAATCTCCATATAACTCCCTAAATATATAAGCCGGCATGGGACTCCCGAGATTCTGTTGAACTCACACTTAAACTACCCCACACCCCGTGGTCTACATCAAACGCTAACCATCACCCTAAATACTAATCGATCCGTGACAAGTCTGCGCGAGAACTGGAGGCAGGACCTCCATCAAGCACGTCCCGACCAATACCTAAGATAAATGGCAGTGTCGGATGCCTTATCTGTGACATCCGTGCAAGCGCTTCCATAAGTGTCCCATACCACTTATAGTCACACGTACACGCATCCCACAGACGTCGACAATGCAACAGAATAAAAGGAACACTGATTGTGCACAAGTACGTATCACTTTCACTTAATCATGGATACACGAACACTGACGTACTTGCCACAATCACCACTAAAATCTAACACTGGGTAAATGCACGATGCCACTAGGTTATCAATACGATGATATGGGTATGATATGATGCGTGAACAAGTATATAAACGTGATGAGGATGTTATGAAACAGCATTCTTTCACTTGCACGATTTATCATGAAACATACGTATATAATTTGGCGAAATGATAAACAGGTTGTAATTAGTATGTTCAGTTGTCCATCCATAGAATTTAGTTTCAAGCCAATCGGGTTCCAGGATCATTAGTTATATCCATTTCATTTTAAGCGCTCGCGGCTGGAAATCCAATTTCAGAATCAGAAGTCCATTTCGCAACGCATTTTGATCCCAGTTGGGATCGGATTTTAGCGACGCTACAGTTGGATGAATTCTAGGGTTTTCAGTAAAGTTTTCAACGCAACAAACAGATCTTCAATCGCGTCTGTACGTTAGGAGTTATACTCTGTTTAACTCTAATATGTCAGTTCTGATTCTGTTGGGACTGTTATGCGTCCCGATCCTTTAAATTACAGATTAAATATCAAACGGTAACGAAACAGAATGAAATCAATTGTGTTGTCTAGCTAACAGAGTTACCTACAATAAGCAGCAGAGTTCTGCAACCTACGAGTTAAGGAAATCCTATGGTATCAGTTACAGAACAGCAAGCAACACTTTGAGTCGCTCTGGACTGCAGTCCAGAGTCGCACTCCGATCCAATTTTCACCACAGTTTAAATACAGAAATGTCTGGAAAATGGTATAGAGTTAAAGTTTGTCGAGTTGGCTTCGATTCGAGCCCTCGAACGCACCATTCTAATATGTAAATGATTTATGCTGAATTTAACGGTTTTCAGGTACACTATAATTTCAGTTTTGCAATTAAACTTGGGGGTAGTCGTTTTAATCTTTAACAGTCGTATTTTCTAACAAAACTTGCGCAGGGTATCCATCACAGCAAGGGCCAAAGCAATATATCTAGTTCCGTCAAATTGGATAATATTTTCCTAAGGGAACAAGCATCGAACAGTTACGACACATAATTTTAACTAATCTTGCAACTTTAATATTTATGTAATTAACATTTGTATCATAAATAAATAGCATGTAAGCAAGTAAAAACTTGCTTGGAGGCGTCTTGGCGATGCACGGCAGTGGTAACGGCGTGAACGCGCGATGAGTGACGCGTGCAAGGTTCGCGGTCTTGGCTCGTGCTCGGGCTCTTGGATTCGACAGTTCAGGGGGTGTGAAGGTGATGATTGCGATGAAAACGTCGACGACAGCGACAGCACGGGGCAGCGACGGCAAGGCAGCAGGGTGCTTGATTTGAGAGGTAGTGCTCGACCAAGAGGGGTGGCTGGTGACACGACACGGCAATGGAGTGCTCCAAGGTGAGGGTGATAGTGTAGGTATATTTGTATATGTGGAGAGAGAGAGAGAGAGAGAGAGAGAGCAAGAGAGAATGAGTGGCTCTGTGTGTGTGTGTATTGTGGGGAGAGAGAGAAAGGAGTTAGAGAGGGACAGTGAATGAGAGAGAGACAGAGAGAGTGAGAGTGAAGAGACTGAGAGAGTGAGAGCTGAGAGAGTGAGAGAGAGAAGAGACTGAGAGAGAGAGAGAGAGAGAGAGGCAGAGATTGGGAGGGAGAGAGAGACAGGGAGAGAGAGAGATCGGGAGAGAGAGAGAGACAGACAGGGACAGAGAGGGAGAGTGAGATGCAGAGGAGGATGGAGGAACAGGGGAGAAAGAGAGGGAGCAGAGGGAGAGAACCGGCGGGGCTGAGGGGGAAGAGCGAGAAGGGAGCACGAGCGGGTGAGCGACGGTGGTGGAGGAGGTGGCCGGAGTTTTCCTCGGAGGGAGAGGGGAGGTTTGAGTCGAGGAGGGGTTGAGGAGGAAGAGCGAGACCAGAGGTGGGTGCCGGCAGCGATGATGATGACGACGACGTGGAGGAGGTGATGGAATAATTGGGAATTGGTCGTCGTCGTCGTCGCGATTGAGCACAGGGACTCGAGGGTGATCGAGGATGGGGTGCAGTGGTTACGAAGGTGGAAACGAGAGAGGAGGAGGTCGAGTGAGAGAGGAAAGAGGCGACATGGGGGTTAGAGGGGGTGTGCGCGACGTGGGCAACGCTCGCGCGAGCGAGGGCGGAGGAGGCGGGGAGGACATGGTCGCGAGCGGGAGTTATGGAAAGGAGCCGTTGAGAATCGAAGGAGATGAACAGTAGTGGGGAACGGGCGTGAGTTAGGGGCTGGGAGTGGGGGAAGTGGGCTGGGCCGACAAACAATAAGGGGAAAAATTCATGAACGGGCCGACCAATTAAAGGAAATGAGGAGTGGGCTCGGTGGGAATGGGCCAGAGAAAAAATCAATTAATTTATACTGAAAAGTAGCTTGGGCTGAAGGGAAAAACGTGGGCCAGAAAATAAACAGAAAAAGAAAAGAAAGGCTGAATGGGGGTGGGCTCGGGCTGAAGGATTGAATTTAGTGAAAAATCAAATGGGGAGATATTTAGGGTTGGGCTGGGAAAACTGTTGGGTTAAAGGGGGAGATTTAGTTGTGTTTAGGATCGGTAAAATAATAAATGAGATAGGAAAAATTATAAATAAAATTATAAAATAAAATAAATAAAAATTATAAAAAAACAAAAATACAGATTTTGGTATAAAGAGGGGTTGGGTATTACATCATACCACCCTTACAAAAATTTCGTCCTCGAAATTTTAAAAGAATCAAAATAATTAGCGAAGAGTTATCATATCGAACACTAATACATGATGATTTACTTAAAATGGTTAGACAAAAATCTGAAGGTACTTATATATATATATAGAAGAACCATACAAAAAAAATATATATGCTTACAAGGTATAATGCAGGAAAACTATAAGGGCAAGTACAAATATACGAGAATATAGGCAACAAATAACGAATAATAATCAAAGTGTGCTCGATAAAAGTCGAGACTCAAATATGTGCACTTCTATGTTTATAAAAAAATAAGCAGAAAAATGATCGTAAGGTTCAACTATTTATAATAGTAATCATAGGCACAAATCCCAAAAATAAATTAATGACATTAAAGCAGTGAAAATTAGTCGGTGGGTTAAAACATTTTAGGAAAAGGTATCGATAAAATAGGTTTAAAATAATTCAGGAAAATTATATAGTGAGAAAAAAAGAAACATGGAACAAAATATGCGCGGTGTAAGGTTGCGCTACTGAAAACGGAAATAATAATAGTGTACTTAAAATACATCAAACGGAGTAACCAATAACACATACTCTTTGATAAATTTAAAATAATGAAAATTAAATTTTGAATAATAGTGTCTCTAAATATATTTGGGGTAATAGGGAAAAATCACCAATATAAATAAGGTTAGCTAGAGTAGTGATTACAGAAGGTCGGAGTGTGGCGGTTTTAGGTTGAATGTTAAAGAGATTTGGATAGGGTCAGCACAGGAAGTAAGGATGAGCAACAAAGGAATACAAAAGGAAAAGTGTGGGGAAAACAACAGTCGGTACAACACATGAATCAAGATGTGAAGGGTTAGCGAGCTCGGTAGTTTCTCCAAAATTTTCTCCTCCCAGAAGGATTACAAACGAGGCACAGGCGAAGAATGAATGGTGGACTTCAAACATTGGGTGTGTTGCTAGTGAATCTCAGTGAGGGTTAAGACAAGG
This sequence comes from Agapanthus africanus, assembly GCA_030015575.1. NCBI lineage: Eukaryota > Viridiplantae > Streptophyta > Magnoliopsida > Asparagales > Amaryllidaceae > Agapanthus > Agapanthus africanus. Next base: position 309,547,307 of record CM057339.1, read on the forward strand.
TAAGGAGTAGGAGTGAACAGATCTCAGTAGAGAAAATAATTGTATGTAAGGAATAATCAAGCAACAAGTGGACTAAGAAGATTGAAGGATTAGTAAAATCAGCAATTTATTCCATTTCAAAGGATTTTAGACAAAACATTCTCAAAGACGAGAGATGGCCCTAAACTATACACAGTTTTATTTGACCAGAAAGACAACATCCCAACGGAATTCCGTCGGTCGCGGTTGTGGAGATTCAGCAGGTTGCGGTAGGCTCACGCACTCAGGTAGGGGCGTCCATTTCCATAGCGCCTCGCGGGCATCGCCATTGGAAGTCCTCCCACAGCAGGGTCATGATCTTCCGGTTCTTCTTCCTCGGATGTAGCCTCTTCATCGAGATCTGATTCCATGTGATCCTCTCCTTCTGGGTTTTCTTCCATGGGGTCTTCCTCCACTGGATTTTCTTCTATTGGATCTTCCCCGGGATCTTCCTCTATAGGGTTTTCTCTAGGATCTCCTTCTTCCTCGTCGGAATCAGCTATCACGTTAAACTCTGGGGCTGCTACTCCTTCGTTCTCTGAAACGTGGTTTCCGAAGTTGACTTTGGGACCGTTGATCTCATTGTCTGAACTCGTCATCGTGTGGTCTAAGGATACGCAAGATCGTGCATCCTTATCTAGATGCGGCGCTTCTCCAGGGTGTGCCATGGCTCGAAAAGAAAGGTCATGATTAAACAATGGAATGAATAAGGAAAATGGCCAAGTGTACAAAGTATGGAAAGATATGCGGTGAAAGGAATTGAAAGCTCAGAATTTAAAATACTGTGATAATGAATAGAATTTGTTATAGAGAAAACATGAGAATGATACATACATTATGATTCAAATTTTATTGCATTCAACCAAATGTTCGATGGATACAAGATTTCAAACGGGACGAAATATTCATAAAAAGACGACAACATTATACTGAAATTGGAAAACATAAAATCCTTCTTTGATTGCCAGAACGCTGCATCATCGTCATACGGGTTGAATCTTGGGTTGGGTCTTCTTTATTCTCGAAATTCGAACTACGCGATAACCCTCACTTGGCAGAAGTGGAGAGCGTGGACGAGTTTCCTCTTTGTAGTTCTTTCCTTTCTGGGCATCCGTTGATGAGGTGTTTGTTGGAACCGCATATCAGGCATTTCCCTTGGGCACGGCGACAAACCTTCTGAAGATGTCCTGGCCTCTTACAATATCCACAGCAAGGTTCTTCTGATGCTTCTGTTGGCGCTTCATCTTCTTCTCCCTTCCTCGTCCAATAGGGATCCCTTTATGATAGGAGGCTCCCGCTGGGGTCTGACTCACCTTTCTTCTCAGCCCTTCAGTTAATAGGTCGTTCGCTCACTCCTGGGCTTCCTTTAAACCTTGTAGTACACTCAGGATTTCAACGGTCTGATTCTGGGGAGCGGATAAAGACGAAGAGTCGTTGGAAGACATGATCCTGAAATAACAATTTTGAGGATGATATAAGTCACAAGATTACGAATCAAAATGGATAGGACAAAGATTCAAAAATATCAGAGATGCTGAATTTATTATAAGTGGAGAATCAACTGTATGACTTTAAGTCACTTGATTAGATTACGATAGTGCAATTGCAACCACGTAACCTTGTCAAGTCACCCGAAACCATAGTGAATGGATAGCTGAACACACGATATGAATATGGATCAGGAATGACAAGTTTACAATCTAGACTGAGTGATGTCTTAGATTGCCAAACCCTACAGGAAAACTGCAATCCCAATCGATGCAAAACCTGGCTTTGATACCAACTAAACCATGTCACGCCCCGCTTCCCAAAATACGGAATACGAGGGGTAGACAAGGCCAGCCATGCTCCTACGGTCAAGGAAAAGTCCTGCCGTAGTCACACTTCGGCTTCTAGTTTATCATGGTAAACAGTAAACGATGCACAGGTAAAGAGAAATGCAGTAACTGAAAGATACAATAATATAAACTGACCTGGAGTGGAAATAAGCGGAAGTAACTCGGAGTAGCGAGTCAGAAAGTCTGTGATGCACGTCTAGTACTGATCCAAGCTAGATCTTCTCCTCACACTGAGCATGCATACTCAGGTCGTCAGAGCGACACAATAGCAAAATAATGTATATAATCAAGTAACAATCCTAACAGTGGTAATGGATATGAATAACAGTAAATCAATGGCAGCAAGAATATATATGAGCAGAGATAAATGCAGCGGAGCAGTAAAGCAGTATAACGATATGTCATGTATGTCAACACAGTATATAAGGAATGTAAATGACAGTAATCCTATCAGTCTCTAAGTCTCACTGCACAGGTCAATAAGCCTATCGTCAGTCCAAGTGTGAGAGTCAACCACTCGCGAGTGTCCTCCACCCAAAGGTAGAACCCAAGGGCAAGGGACCACGGGCACAACATGTAACAAGAATATCACGGTGTATATATCACGTACCCTGTAAATCTCCATATAACTCCCTAAATATATAAGCCGGCATGGGACTCCCGAGATTCTGTTGAACTCACACTTAAACTACCCCACACCCCGTGGTCTACATCAAACGCTAACCATCACCCTAAATACTAATCGATCCGTGACAAGTCTGCGCGAGAACTGGAGGCAGGACCTCCATCAAGCACGTCCCGACCAATACCTAAGATAAATGGCAGTGTCGGATGCCTTATCTGTGACATCCGTGCAAGCGCTTCCATAAGTGTCCCATACCACTTATAGTCACACGTACACGCATCCCACAGACGTCGACAATGCAACAGAATAAAAGGAACACTGATTGTGCACAAGTACGTATCACTTTCACTTAATCACGGATACACGAACACTGACGTACTTGCCACAATCACCACTAAAATCTAACACTGGGTAAATGCACGATGCCACTAGGTTATCAATACGATGATATGGGTATGATATGATGCGTGAACAAGTATATAAACGTGATGAGGATGTTATGAAACAGCATTCTTTCACTTGCACGATTTATCATGAAACATACGTATATAATTTGGTGAAATGATAAACAGGTTGTAATTAGTATGTTCAGTTGTCCATCCATAGAATTTAGTTTCAAGCCAATCGGGTTCCAGGATCATTAGTTATATCCATTTCATTTTAAGCGCTCGCTGCTGGAAATCCAATTTCAGAATCAGAAGTCCATTTCGCAACGCATTTTGATCCCAGTTGGGATCGGATTTTAGCGACGCTACAGTTGGATGAATTCTAGAGTTTTCAGTAAAGTTTTCAACGCAACAAACGGATCTTCAATCGCGTCTGTACGTTAGTAGTTATACTCTGTTTAACTCTAATATGTCAGTTCTGATTCTGTTGGGACTGTTATGCGTCCCGATCCTTTAAATTACAGATTAAATATCAAAAGGTAACGAAACAGAATGAAATCAATTGTGTTGTCTAGCTAACAGAGTTACCTACAATAAGCAGCGGAGTTCTGCAACCTACGAGTTAAGGAAATCCTATGGTATCAGTTACAGAACAGCAAGCAACACTTTGAGTCGCTCTGGACTTCTGTCCAGAGTCGCACTCCTTCCAATTTTCACCACAGTTTAAATACAGAAATGTCTGGAAAATGGTATAGAGTTAAAGTTCGTCGAGTTGGCTTCGATTCGAGCCCTCGAACGCACCATTCTAATATGTAAATGATTTATGCTGAATTTAACGGTTTTCAGGTACACTATAATTTCAGTTTTGCAATTAAACTTGGGGGTAGTCGTTTTAATCTTTAACAGTTGTATTTTCTAACAAAACTTGCGCAGGGTATCCATCACAGCAAGGGACAAAGCAATATATCTAGTTCCGTCAAATTGGATAATATTTTTTCCTAAGGGAACAAGCATCGAACAGTTACGACACATAATTTTAACTAATCTTGCAACTTTAATATTTATGTAATTAACATTTGTATCATAAATAAATAGCATGTAAGCAAGTAAAAACTTGCCTGGAGGCGTCTTGGCGATGCACGGCAGTGGTAACGGCGTGAACGCACGATGAGTGACATGTGCAAGGTTCGCGGTCTTGGCTCGTGCTCGGGCTCTTGGATTCGACAGTTCAGTGGGTGTGACGGTGATGATTGCGATGAAAACGTCGACCACAGCGACAGCACGGGGCAGCGACGGCAAGGCAGCAGGGTGCTTGATTTGAGAGGTAGTGCTCGACCAAGAGGGGTGGCTGGTGACACGGCACGGCAATGGAGTGCTCCAAGGTGAGGGTGATAGTGTAGGTATATTTGTATATGTGGAGAGAGAGAGAGAGAGAGCAAGAGAGAATGAGTGGCTCTGTGTGTGTGTGTATTGTGGGGAGAGAGAGAAAGGAGTTAGAGAGGGACAGTGAATGAGAGAGAGACAGAGAGAGTGAGAGTGAAGAGACTGAGAGAGTGAGAGCTGAGAGAGTGAGAGAGAGAGAAGAGACTGAGAGAGAGAGAGAGAGAGGCAGAGATTGGGAGAGAGAGAGAGACAGGGAGAGAGAGAGATCGGGAGAGAGAGAGAGACAGACAGGGACAGAGAGGGAGAGTGAGATGCAGAGGAGGAGGGAGGAACAGGGGAGAAAGAGAGGGAGCAGAGGGAGAGACCCGGCGGGGCTGAGGGGGAAGAGCGAGAAGGGAGCACGAGCGGGTGAGCGACGGTGGTGGAGGAGGTGGCCGGAGTTTTCCTCGGAGGGAGAGGGGAGGTTTGAGTCGAGGAGGGGTTGAGGAGGAAGAGCGAGACCAGAGGTGGGTGCCGGCAGCGATGATGATGACGACGACGTGGAGGAGGTGATGGAATCATTGGGAATTGGTCGTCGTCGTCGTCGCGATTGAGCACAGGGACTCGAGGGTGATTGGGGATGGGGTGCAGTGGTTACGAAGGTGGAAACGAGAGAGGAGGAGGTCGAGTGAGAGAGGAAAGAGGCGACATGGGGGTTAGAGGGGGTGTGCGCGCGACGTGGGCAACGCTCGCGCGAGCGAGGGCGGAGGAGGCGGGGAGGACATGGTCGCGAGCGGGAGTTATGGAAAGGAGCCGTTGAGAATCGAAGGAGATGAACAGTAGTGGGGAACGGGCGTGAGTTAGGGGCTGGGAGTGGGGGAAGCGGGCTGGGCCGACAAACAATAAGGGGAAAAATTCATGAACGGGCCGACCAATTAAAGGAAATGAGGAGTGGGCTCGGTGGGAATGGGCCAGAGAAAAAATCAATTAATTTATACTGAAAAGTAGCTTGGGCTGAAGGGAAAAACGTGGGCCAGAAAATAAACAGAAAAAGAAAAGAAAGGCTGAATGGGGGTGGGCTCGGGCTGAAGGATTGAATTTAGTGAAAAATCAAATGGGGAGATATTTAGGGTTGGGCTGGGAAAACTGTTGGGTTAAAGGGGGAGATTTAGTTGTGTTTAGGATCGGTAAAATAATAAATGAGATAGGAAAAATTATAAATAAAATTATAAAATAAAATAAATAAAAATTATAAAACAACAAAAATACAGATTTTGGTATAAAGAGGGGTTGGGTATTACAGGTTAGTTTGAGTTAGGAGTCTCCCACATCTTTCGTTGCCCCTCTTAATATCGGTGTTACGGTAATCGGCAACAACGGGGATTAGCACGACTAGGAAGGAACTTGCGAGTATAAGCTAGGCTTTCCAACGCATAAGTTCTTCTTTTTGGTGCTTGTCCGTCCGTTCTTGGCTCTTAGCCATAACCTCCGGTTAATTCAACCACAACCGGTCTCACTACGGAATCACCGCTATCATGTAGGATAGGGTGCCGTATGGAGCGGATTGTGGTTCAATTAACGGGAGTCGAATTAAGTTGTTGGGCAAGGAAAGAGTGAGAGAGATTTCCTTCTCTCAAACTTCCCTTATCCTACCCTAACAAGTATGAAACTACTCACACATCATAATGAAAAGAAAACAAAACAAAAAAGGAAGATAGAAAGAAGAGATTAGAAGATAACAACTAGCTATTTGCGACCTCACCTTGGTAAGGATCAAGCGTAAGCATCATGGTTGTTTTAAGGATAACGAAAAGAGAGAAGAAAGAAACAACAAAAAAAATAACAACAACTAAGTTAACAAATGAAAATTACAATAATTAACAAGAGAACAAGACAAGCATAATAATAAACGGTTCTTCTTTATTCATCATTCTTCACTCAAAAGCTCACTACAAGTTTTAATGGAGAAGAGATGAGAAGAGGAAGAAGAACATGTATTCTAAAACCTAGAGAAAAAAAATACAAGATTATGCACCCTTGGCTTCACAAGGTTCTGGACTATTTATAGGCAGGGAAAAGGAAATCTAGGGCAACCATCAGAACAAACATGGAAAGACCAAATAGCCCCTGGAAATTGGTCGGCTGATGCCACCATACGGCCGCGGAACCGCCGCCTATACCCCCTATTGGCCGCGGTTCCGCCGCCCTATGGGTGAGTTGGGGTGTCGGCTTTTGTGTGCTGCCCTGTTCTGTTGTCCCCTCTTGTCTGGTACATGTATTTTCTGATAATCTTTCCACATTTCTTCCAGAATTCTAGTGGATCAAAAGGTGATTGTACATGGATCTTTTGTCATGATTTTCTTGAGCTCCGCGTAGATTTCTTGGGCTTGGTGTTGCCATTGTGCTTTGTGCATGAATGTGACAATCGATTTGCCATTTTGTCTCCTAAACTGGTGTGTGGCAACAGACGAATAAAGAGCGGAGACCCGTGTTTTATCTGTGGTTAGCAGGAACCCGGATTTTTGTCGTGTTTTCCATGAATTTCACCGTCTTAAAACCGAGAACCTGTATCCTACAATTGACTAGCAAACACGGCTCAAGAGTACCTACCGATATGCAATGTGATAAAAATTGGGCGGTATAAAAATGCAAAAATCTGATATGAACAAGCCCTTAGGATATGTACTTGACTACTAGTACTATGATGCAGATCATACTAGTGGGGCCAGGGTAGTCCAAGATTACATCCTTTAACTGTTCCTAGTCGAGGGTGTATCGAGACAGGGCATCGATACTCCAGAGTAGACTAGCGTATACGCATCTTGACCCATATGATGGGCGATGGATGATCCCACATCTATTGATGTTTGACATCAAAGATGGTATACAGGTGCTCAGTGGAGATTGGGTACACTGAACGGAATCGCCGAGAACTCCTAGATGGTATTATACCTATCATCAGATAGCAGTTCTCGGGTGACACCGGTACAGGTTAGTCTGTAGACCCGAGATCGTCATAGAGTCTTGTGTGATTCCCACAGTGCTTTGATTTCCACCTTACCACATTCATGAGAATGTGAAAAACGGTGGCTTTTGGGTACAGTCCCGAATCACATGGAGGCAATGAGCGATAGGAGGGGTTTCGTCTCTCCCGGTATTAGGGGTTGATGTTGTACTATATTCGATTGGCTATAACTGGAAGTCCCTAGCCAGGGCTGATATGGAGATATACTGGTAAGTGTTATCAGTAGTTTCTCGACCCGTTATGAGCCTCATATCGACACGACTTATCGGTTACTAGGGTCTAACGTTTACCACCACTAAATTGGATATGCGATATATCAGACGAAGAGACCGGACTGTTCGGTAGTGTTACTGATTGGATTCACAAGAGTATGTACATGCTTGCTTGTTGATCTTCTGATCGCTCAATACCCGGATGGCTGTTACATTTAGCTGACCGTTTGCAGCTTGTCGGTGTTTGATATGATCATCACCTACTACCGGCGTATTGACGAGTCTTTAGAGTCCTACACAGAGGTTTCCTGGCTCAGGTGAAATGGAGTAGGAGCACATATGTGATATATGCTGGACCGAGATTAATACGATATGTGATACCGTATTGTAGGGTTGCTAGGCACGCGCACAAGGGTCTACGAGGCATCAACCATGCCCGATTTAAAAATTAGCCGTGCCGAACAACCCGAATACGGAACTTTAAACTAGAGATTAGGCGAAAACAAGCATGCTAAACACTTTAACACTAAGTGAGAGGGATTACAACCTTTGTAGATCCGGTCCTTCACTTCATATGCTCCGTGTTGTGGTCCCTTCGCTGCGATCATCGGGATCCGGACTCTCGAGAGGTTCCACGAAGAGAAAGACGCAACCTTTGCTTCCGATCTTCGATACTTTGATGATCTACCTTGAAGTTTCTTTAACACAAGCTAACACTCATGAAATGATGTGAACACCCTCATCTAAATGGCAAGGGAAGATGAGGATGATGAAGTAGGATTTTTGCTCTCTTTATTTATCTTTTTCTCATATTTATTCATCACCTTTGAAAAATCAAGCAAGCTTTTTCATGAAAAGAGAATGAAGAAGAAGATGAACAATAATAGAATTGTGATGAATAATAAAAGTTATCATAATTATTTATGCAACCATGGTTGTAGTAACCATTGTAGAGAGTTTACTAGGGTTAGGGTTTGGTTAGGTCAAAGGGCGAGTCACTTACAAATATCTATCATAATATCTTAACAAAGACAAAGTAAAGCTTCTAGAATCAACTAGAAGGTTTAACCCTAATCCAAACCCTAATCATGTTTAAACTCCTCTAAACATGTTGCATTAATAATTATAATATGTTACAATATTATATATCACATATACAATATTATTGTAACAAAATAAAATAATACATTTAACATATATCGCATATATATTAATGTATTACCCGAGTGAGAAAAAGAATCTTTTAGTGAGCAAATATTAGTTAATGCAATTTAATATATCATATATATTATTATACATTAATTTATCGAATCAACACTTGATCCGATAATCCGGTTATATCGCATATAACCGACTAATATTTATCCGTACCGATTCATCGAATCAACACTTGATCCGATGACCCGGCTGATATCAAATATCGCGAGAATATAATACGGTATCTCATATCGCATTATCCTCGGTCCCGCACATATCACATATGTGCCCCTACTCCGTTTTTCTTGAGTCAAGAAACCTCTGTGTAAGACTCTAAAGAATCGTTAATACGCCGGCAGTAGGTGATGATCATATCAAACACCCACAAGCTGCAAGCGGTCAGCTAAACGTAACAGCTACCCAGGTATTGAGCGCTCAAAAGATCAACAAGCAAGCCTGTACATTCTCCTGTGAATCCAAACAGTAACACTCCCGTACAGTCCGGTCTCGTCGTCTAATATGTCGCATATCTCGCCTAGGGGTGGTAAACGTCAGACCCCATAGGGGTGGTAAACGTCAGACCCCAGTAGCTCGATAAGTCGTGTCGATATGAGGTCTATAACAGTTCGAGAAACTACTGATAACACTTACCAGTAAATCTCAGCAACCCTGGCCAGGGATTTCCGGTTATAGCCAATCGAACACAGCACAACATCAACTCCCTATACCGGGAGAGACGAATCCCCTCCGATCGCTCATTGCCTCCATGTGATTCGGGACTGTACCCAAAAGCCACCTTTTTGCACGCCCTCTTGGACGTGGTATGATGGAAATCATAGCACAGTGGGAATCACACAAGACTCTATGACGATCTCGGGTCAACAGACTACTCTGTACCAGTGTCACCGGAGAACTGCCATCTGACGTATGGTATAATACCATCTGGGTGTTCTCGGCGAGTCCGTCCAGTGTACCCAGTCTCCACTGAGCACCCGTACACCATCCTTGATGTCAAACACCGATGGATATGGGATCATCCATCGCCCATCATATGGGTCAAGATGCGTATACGCTAGTCTACTCTGGTGTATCGATGCCCTGTCTCGATACACCCTCGACTAGGAACAGTTATAGGATGTACTCGTCGACTACCATGGCCCCACTAGTATGATCTCATCATAGTCCCAGTAGTCGAGTACATATCCTAAGGGCTTTATCAACATGTAATATAGAGACAATCAGAGTACATGTTAAGATAAAGTACAACCAGATAGCATACTATCATGTCGAGCAAGAAAGTCCTCCCTATATATGTCCTAGCATCCACTACAATATACATCATATGTACAGTAATGGCCTCTAGGGCATACATATAACTAACAATCTCCCACTTGCACTAGGGCCATCTGTTATGGTATCGCATACCCAACAATTAGCTGCGGTTGAAGTATCCCATACTCAACCATCCCATAAAAGTCTCTACTGGGAAAAAGGCCTTTGTGAGTGGATCCGCTCTGCGTCCTCTGTGTCTACTCTCCTAACCTCGATCTCCCTGGAGATTAACCATCTCCATGATCAGGTGATACTGCCTAAGAATTATATCTGGATTTCTGATGGGACGGTAGTTCCTTGGCTGAAGCCGCAACTCCATTGTCATACAATGGTAGGAACGAAGTTCATCTTATGAACTTATATATATCCAGACTGCCTCTTTGGTAGCATCCTTGGTAACGATGTTTCTTGCCTTTAATCATCTAGTATGTCACGGTATCTAGCTTGGAACTCTTCCAACATACCGTCCCTCCACTGAGGGTATGGACAAGCCTGCGACTGACATTCAGTCGTCCTTATCACCCTGGAACCTTTCCAGTGATTCTCCCCAGGATCGATTGATACCATCTCACTACAACTAGTGAGTATCCTAACATCCAATTAGATCTATCTCATAGATCCAAAACCCAGGATTTAGGAGGTATCACTTTGATCCTATATGGAGAATCATTGTGATAAGCGGAGATTGACCAAGCGTAGCATAGGAAACTCCTTCCCTATCAAGAGTATGTCATCCACGTACTCTACGAGGATCACCACCATACTCTCTACTACCTTTTCGTATATACAAAGTTCATCTACCATTTTGATGAAGTCAAACTCTTTGACTACCACATCAAAACAGATGTTCCATCTCCGCGATGCCTGTTTTATCATATAAAACATCTTGCACACGTTTCCACTGCTCCCACTGTCTACGAAGCCCTCTGGCTGTGTACTTATAGACGTTCTCTTCTAAAACATCATTTAGAAAAGCAGTCATGACACCCAACCACCAGATATCGTAGTCATGGTATGTAGCTGTGGCAAGTAGGATCTGGATGGACTTAAGCATAGATCCTTAGAAAAGGTTTCAACATAATCCATACCTGGTCAATGATGCAAACCTTTAACAAGTCTAGCTTTGAAAGTCTCAACTTTTCCATGTACACCAAGTAATCTTCTCAAGATATACTTGCTCCTGATGGGGATTTAACCCTTCAGATAAAGCAACCAAAGTCCATACTTTGTTGGTGTATAAGGATTCCTTCTCAGATCACTAAGCATCCAGCCATTCTTATAGAGTCCTACTCCTGATGGCCAGCTCGAAAATAGTTGGGTCATCATCTCATGATGCAATCCTCGCTCCCACTGTCATAGAGAAACCGAAGTATCTCTCAGGTGGGTGAGGAACCCTACTAGATCGGCGGAGAGGCTGAGGTTCGTTGGAAACTATTGAATCCTTTGGTTCTACCAAATCATCAGCTGTAGTTTGTATAGCTGGAACATTTCCAGTTCTATATTACAGACCTTGCCTCGAGCTTGTCCGGATTTTGCTTTTAGACACAAGCCGGACAACCCCAAATCTTAACAAACTTAAGATATGGGCTCTTCCCTTTCCATATCATATATGAAGTGGTAGGCAACTGATTTGATTTGAACCCTATTCAATAGGTATGCAACTTCACAAGTGCATAACTCCCTAAAGGAAATAGGAAACTCAGTAGTACTCATCATAGAGCACACCATATCACATAGGGTGTGATTGCTCCGCCCCGATACACCGACGTGCTGTGGTGTATACGGAGGAGTAATGCCGAGAGAGAATCTCATTCTCCTTTAGAATAGTCCAGGAATTCCGTGCTCAAGTATTCTCCTCCTTGATCACATCAAAGGACATAATACTTATACCCGTATTTTGGTTCTCTACTTCTAACTTATATTCTGTGAATATCTCAAAAGGTTCGGACTTGTGTTTCAGCAGGAACATATGTCTGAATCTTAAGAGATCATCAGAGAATGTAATGAAGTACAAAGAACCAGTCTTGGTATGTGTAGACAGGAGACTCTCATACATCAGCATGTATCAATCCCAAAAGTTCACTAACTCTTTCTCTGTTTCCAACAAACAGAGCTGTGGTCATCTTATCTTTGTGACATGACAGGCAAGTTTCACAAGATGTAAATTCAAACTAATTTGAATATGCATCTTTATGTAACTTCAGCCAGTCGGGTCGCATTGATATGACCTAGTCTACAATACCTCAAGAAGGATTCATTCATTTCTGAACTCTTCCCCTTGTGTGTGTTCCGTATACTAAGAACTGTAGATTGATTTAGAATGTCAATACTTTTAGATAACGTGCCTGAACCGATCAACTCTTGATATAGGAAATGTTCAAAACATTATCCAACAGTACAAAATTATATCCTTTCTTTACTAATAAAGAGACTGATATGATTTTGTATATCAGGTTCGGTATCTAATAACATTTGTTCAGAATCAATGTATTCAGGTAATACAGGGTGATAGTGACCAACAGACTTGGCTGCAACACTTGCACCGTTTTCTGTCTTATGAAACTTATCACCCGTTCTCAGTTCTCTACCTATCTGTAGACCATGTAACAGATTACATATACGGGATCCTGATCCGGTATCACATACCCAGGACGTAAAGGATACTGAGAAACAGTTCTGTGTAATGAACACACCCGAAGATGATGCATCAACATGAACTTTCTTCGTTTGGGCGGCACGGGAAATCTGGTATTCCCCAATTTCCTGCTCTGTCTTATAACAATTATAAGTTGGAGCGGGACCAACGTTCCCCAGCTCAGTATAACAAGCGGGTTCAGTCAATATATCCGTTTTATTATCTTGATTAAGGCGTGATATGGTCGCTATCTGGAGAGAGAGAGAAGAAAACACTCAGCGTATGCTCTTGCAAGATTAGATTGGTTATATAATATATCTAATCAGGATGTCTCCCACTGTTTTAATCAAATCTTCCTTCAAACCCTAAAAGGAAAGACTAGCCGGGATTAATTACACGCTACAAGTTCGTCAATCTTTCAGCCAGGCCAGTGTCGGTACTTTGAGGGAGGTCCCCCGTGCTTTCGCACGAACCTAATTAAAGTAAACCTCATTTTCCCAGAGGCGTAACCCCGTTAACACCTTTCTAGACACCTACTTGATCGGCTAATTGTAATGTGTAAAACTCTCTCAGGAGTAACTTTTACTCGCAGCGGGTATCGGGATCCAACTATCTCATAGAAGGTATGCAATCTCATTGCAAATTTCAACACCTGAAATTCCCAATAATATTTTACCCCTAACGTGCTATGACCTTGACGAAAGCCAACAAACCATAGCCCGCTAGTCAAGTTCAACCCGTACATTTCTTGATTGAATTAAACCCACCCGCACGACCCTTGACGAAAGCCAACAAAGCCGCACGACTACCCTAATCCAATCGCATCGTATGCTAGCAGATAAGCAGCATATAGCTACCGCATACTGCACCTTGACGAAAGCCAACAAATGCAGCACGAATACTATATACAACTTATCTGAAATGACGGAGGGCTACGACGGGTTTTTCAGAAAACCCTTTGCGTAATGAACTTGATATCGTTGTAGAATCGAGTGATTTTAAATGGAATGCTTTTGAGGCTTTTCTAGTTTTGCTAAAGGGGTCACCCCGGTGAAGGGATCATCGGCCCTTTCCTCATCGAATAAGGTGCAGGATATATCATATATACCGCTGTGCAAAGCAAGAACTATAGAAGCAATCAAAAGACAAACCGAGTTTGTAGCATCTGCCAGTTATTGCTAAAGGAGTCACTCCCGGTGAAGGGATCTCGGTCCTTTCCTTATCGAATAAGGTGCTGGATGTCCTACAAGGAACACCGCTATGCAAAGCAAGAACTGTAGCTACCAGTTTTTATAAACAAGTTTCTACAACATCTTAGGTTTCTTTTATTTCATTAATCTCATTAATGAAGTCCCATTTTATAATGCTTCCCAAGCATCACTTTTGAAACGAAATCTGCAATATAACATATATCTCATATATATATAGTATAATCATTCGTCTCAGGCAGTAATATGATCTCATCACAGAACATTGCAGCAGAAGAACATATATGAAATATTGGATATACTAGGACGTCCGTATTTTCAATACGAGCCTGTATAAAACACGGATTCCACGGTCGCGATGAATAGCCAAACCCACATCCCTAGACCCCTATGAGAGCTGCAAGTAACACTGCCAATTCTAGGGTTAGGAGACCCGGTCTCGACTCCTCGAGATGGTCTCCCACTGGACCCTAGAACCCGGTTACTTGTGCTCCCCTCCTTGGGTCTACCTAATGCGGAAAAGTAAATAATATACAACGGTGACATCTTCCGCTACCTGGAAGTGCCCCAATAAAAGAATATTACATACAAATGAATTTTACATGAATGAAAAAGAAAAAACTCTCATCTCACATAAAACCCCCGGCTATTCAAAAGCGACGATCCAATACAACATATCACAGCAACACATAATATCTCATATCATCAACGTAAGCAAGTATGCGTATCCCGATTGTCGTTGATGTATAGCAACGAAGCCGGCGATACACCACATACTACGCTTACGGTCACAGAAAAGAAAGTGTAAAACTACAACAGTTGGAATCCGCAACCTCCTTAGACATCGCATGCCTAACCAGATGAATTCCTTAGACATCTCATGCCTAACAATTATAAACCCCGCATTTTAGTCTCATTATCGAAAACTCTTTTCAATATCAAGTCGGGCAATTCAACAAGATTCCCGACGTCCTGATCGAATGCTCGTCGCAAACTTTAGTAGACGGCCGCACCCCCGATACCGTCGACGAAGTGCACCAAGGAGGAACACCGCTGCCGCGAGCACCCGAACGGATGCTTTCGGCGACGGGGTTCTCCTACAGTCACTTGGTCGGGGCTTTGGGGTGTAGCTGTCTATTAAGTTTACCCGGCGAGTATCTGGGTACACTACGTGATTGCGACGGACTTTTGATCGCATCAAAATTCCGTGGCAACCGATCATCTGAGACTAAACTGCTATGTTTATAATATTCAAATTAGTTATCTCATAACTACCTGTGGATTCCAATTATCGTATCACATTCCAGATAAATAGACAAAGTTAAACTTTCCGATCGAATAATCAAACACCCAAGATTTCCCAATATATCTCAACACTTGAAATCAGTTTAAAAACGTCCATCACATGCCATAGTACCAATGGTCCAGCCGTAGAAGGGTCAAGCCAACGCCTCACATGTGGCACACCGTACTGCCCCAAACCCTAAGGTTCAAAAGGCAGTTCAAGACGGTCACATAATCGAGTTAAGGTTTGTTGTCTTCTAGAGGGTCCACCGAGTTACTTGCACGACTTAGAACATTCTTAAACACGAGGAAAAAAAATCCAACTTTTGAAAAATTTTCCGACAGGGGAAAAATTGAGTTATTGATATCCGTTCGAACTTTTTAACAGTTTCTAAAAATTATCCGGACAAAACTAAACAAAGTTAAAATATCCGATCGAATCTTTAAGTCCCCAATACAACCCAGATAATTCAACAGTTGAATAATTAACAATAAAAATTTTCAGAAGACTCAGCACTTGAAGACAAGAATTACTGTGCAAGCCACGTGGTGTGACTCACCAAAATGGCCGCGGAACCGCCGCGAAACCCAGGGTGGGGCCGCGGTTCCACGGCTCTTTTGTCGAGTCAGCAACACGTGCTTCACAGTAACTCATAGAATTCCCTGCTGAATTTTTTGGCAATTTTTAATTCACAAAAATCCAAATTTTCAGAAAATTTCCAGAGAGTGGGTTTTATCGGGTTTTCCGGGTTCGATCGGACTTTAAACTTCGTCTAGACTTCGCCTAAAGCTCTAGCTTGGCTCTGATACCACTGTAGGGTTGCTAGGCACGCGCACAAGGGTCTACGAGGCATCAACCATACCCGATTTAAAAATTAGCCGTGCCGAACAACCCGAATACGGAACTTTAAACTAGAGATTAGGCGAAAACAAGCATGCTAAACACTTTAACACTAAGTGAGAGGGATTACAACCTTTGTAGATCCGGTCCTTCACTTCATATGCTCCGTGTTGTGGTCCCTTCGCTGCGATCATCGGGATCCGGACTCTCGAGAGGTTCCACGAAGAGAAAGACGCAACCTTTGCTTCCGATCTTCGATACTTTGATGATCTACCTTGAAGTTTCTTTAACACAAGCTAACACTCATGAAATGATGTGAACACCCTCATCTAAATGGCAAGGGAAGATGAGGATGATGAAGTAGGATTTTTGCTCTCTTTATTTATCTTTTTCTCATATTTATTCATCACCTTTGAAAAATCAAGCAAGCTTTTTCATGAAAAGAGAATGAAGAAGAAGATGAACAATAATAGAATTGTGATGAATAATAAAAGTTATCATAATTATTTATGCAACCATGGTTGTAGTAACCAATGTAGAGAGTTTTCTAGGGTTAGGGTTTGGTTAGGTCAAAGGGTGAGTCACTTACAAATATCTATCATAATATCTTAACAAAGACAAAGTAAAGCTTCTAGAATCAACTAGAAGGTTTAACCCTAATCCAAACCCTAATCATGTTTAAACTCCTCTAAACATGTTGCATTAATAATTATAATATGTTACAATATTATATATCACATATACAATATTTATTGTAACAAAATAAAATAATACATTTAACATATATCGCATATATATCAATGTATTACCCGAGTGAGAAAAAGAATCTTTTAGTGAGCAAATATTAGTTAATGCAATTTAATATATCATATATATTATTATACATTAATTTATCGAATCAACACTTGATCCGACAATCCGGTTATATCGCATATAACCGACTAATATTTATCCGTACCGATTCATCGAATCAACACTTGATCCGATGACCCGGTTGATATCAAATATCGCGAGAATATAATACGGTATCTCATATCGCATTATCCTCAGTCCCGCACATATCACATATGTGCCCCTACTCCGTTTTTCCTGAGTCAAGAAACCTCTGTGTATGACTCTAAAGAATCGTCAATACGCCTGCAGTAGGTGATGATCATATCAAACACCCACAAGCTGCAAGCGGTCAGCTAAACGTAACAGCTACCCAGGTATTGAGCACTCAGAAGATCAACAAGCAAGCCTGTACATTCTCCTGTGAATCCAAACAGTAACACTCCCGTACAGTCCGGTCTCGTCGTCTAATATGTCGCATATCTCGCCTAGGGGTGGTAAACGTCAGACCCCAGTAGCTCGATAAGTCGTGTCGATATGAGGTCTATAACAGTTCGAGAAACTACTGATAACACTTACCAGTAAATCTCAGCAACCCTGGCCAGGGATTTCCGGTTATAGCCAATCGAACACAGCACAACATCAACTCCCTATACCGGGAGAGACGAATCCCCTCCTATCGCTCATTGCCTCCATGTGATTCGGGACTGTACCCAAAAGCCACCTTTTTGCACGCCCTCTTGGACGTGGTATGATGGAAATCAAAGCACAGTGGGAATCACACAAGACTCTATGACGATCTCGGGTCAACAGACTACTCTGTACCAGTGTCACCGGAGAACTGCCATCTGACGTATGGTATAATACCATCTGGGAGTTCTCGGCGAGTCCGTCCAGTGTACCCAGTCTCCACTGAGCACCCGTACACCATCCTTGATGTCAAACACCAATGGATATGGGATCATCCATCGCCCATCATATGGGTCAAGATGCGTATACGCTAGTCTACTCTGGTGTATCGATGCCCTGTCTCGATACACCCTCGACTAGGAACAGTTATAGGATGTACTCGTCGACTACCATGGCCCCACTAGTATGATCTCATCATAGTCCCAGTAGTCGAGTACATATCCTAAGGGCTTTATCAACATGTAATACAGAGACAATCAGAGTACATGTTAAGATAAAGTACAACCAGATAGCATACTATCATGTCGAGCAAGAAAGTCCTCCCTATATATGTCCTAGCATCCACTACAATATACATCATATGTACAGTAATGGCCTCTAGGGCATACATATAACTAACACGTATTCTATTCTCGCGATATATGATATCGTCCGGTTATATGTGATATAGCCGGGTTATCGGATCAAGTGTTGATTCGATAAATTGATGTTGGAGATAGTGCCCTCAGAGTCAATTATTGGATTACAGGCACGTGATTGCAATGATTGAGGGAGGACCTGTCCCAGTAGGACAGTCTTACTCAGGATAATAGTATGCTATCTGGTTTATCTTTATCATCGTATACTGCTTTAGGTGACCTGACAGATCGCTATTACACGTTGATAGAGCCCCTAGGATTTTTGCTTGACTGCCAGCAGTATGAGGGCGATCATATACGTGGGAGCTGGTAGTCTATAAGCACATCCTTAAAAGGTCCCTAGTCGTTGGAGTTTCGAGACAGGGCATTGATTCTCCAGAGTAGACTAGTGTATACAGTCGAGACCCCGACGAGGGGCGGTGGCCGGTCTCACAAGCCACTGGTGTCAGTTGGTTCACCTAAGATGTATACAGGTGCTCATTGGGTTATGAGTACACCGGACAAGACTCGCCGGGAACATGCTAGTTGGTCTTATACCTGACGTCAGATAGCAGTTCCCTGGTGACATGTGTACAGGTTAGTTCATCGACCTGGGGATCGTCATTTGTCTCGTGTGAGTTCCCACTGTACTTTGATTACTACCCTACCACGGCTCAAAGGAGTCGTGCAAACAGGTTTTAGTTGGGTACAGTCCCGAGCCACATGGAGGCAGTGAGCGGATCTTCAGGGGTTCGTCTCTCCCGGTATTGGGGGTGAGGTCGCGCTGTGTCTAGGAGAGCCATTACACAAAGTCCTCGGCCGAGACAGGAGATTTACTGGTAGGTATTCTAGTAGTATCTCAGGGTGTTCTGGGCTACACTCCGACACGACTTGTACCGCTTTTGGGGGTCTGACTTTTACCAACCCCCTAGGCCCGCCATGCGATGCTCATAGACGAACGGACCGGACTGTACGGATATTGTCACTGACAGGCTCAGTAGGGTGTCAGGATGAGTTCGCTCATCGACGTCCCTTTTGGTCAATAGCTGGTAGCCCGTCACGTATGGCTAATACCTCTGACGTGCTGGTGGTTAAATCCACAGCCATAGTATTGACGAGTCTTTAGAGTCCACCACACATTCAGTTACTCAAGCTTTCGGGCGAAACGCTGTAGAGGCCGTATGGAGATATGGCAGGGTCCGATCAGATACGTGCGGTATTGCACGGATCAGGATCGGACGGTTTGTACTTGTGGCCGTATGGTTATATGGCAGGGTTCGATCAGATACGTGCGGTATTGCACGGATCAGGATCGAACGGATTTTACTAGCCGGCTTTGGTTTAAGCCGGTCCTAGTTTAGTATAGTGTAGATTTTGTCTCATTGCATTTGTATCCGGTCGGAATACAGATGCGGGTGTGTATGCACAGTATGGGGGTTTTCCTGTAATTTATTACGGGACCAGTTTTCTGGAGTTGCCAGTTTGCATTCCGTTCCGGCCGGTTTTCCTTTGTTCCTTCCCGGCCGGACTTTTCCGATGGAGGGGGTAATTTGCAGTTTTTCAAATTACATTTTGTGGAGGGGTTTTCTTGCATATGATGGCTTCATGATACTTCCTTCATGATTATATTCTTTTTCCATCACCTCATTTGCTTTATGTGATTAGAAGTGATAAGAATGGTTGATGTGAGCTTTGCTTTTTGATGTGGTCACCTTTTCTTTTCTCCTACACTCACCTCCCTTCATGAGTTTTGTTTATCCCTTCACCATTCTCAATTGGAGGAGGCCGGCCACAATTTTGGAGAGGAGAGAAAATGAGAGGTTTCATTTTTGGTGAGGAAAATTCATCATCTCATTCCATGCTTGATAAATGAGAGTTCCACTTGAAAGTTCCAATCCATTCCTCCATCAAGGCAACATAACCCCAAAGAGACAAGCGTCATTTACACTACATTCTACAGCTCATCTTGGGCACGTCGACTTGCCAGCTTCATGCCCGAGTTGCCTCGGCATTGAGGTGGGAGCCCGTAAAAGATACAGACGATGTGGTGCCCTTCCGGCAAGGAGGTGACGACCGGAGTTTCCGCGGGAGATCGGGACGATGACGAGAAGACCGGAGGACTCAGATCACTCGGTATATCTCTCACCCTTTCACTTGATAGCTAGTATCGGTTAATGGTTACGATCCGGGTATATCGTCCGCGGTAGCGCCAGTTTAAAGTTAAGAAAAATTTTGATTCCGTATTTTGGCTTCGGATTGACGGCCGGGGCGCTGCCGTGGCGCAACATGGTATCAGAGCCACGCCATTAACCTTGCCTAGCTTGTTCTAATGCGTTTTACTTATCCGATCGACCAAAATTCCAAAATCCGCGTTTTGCATGCATCAGTTTTCTGTCGATTTTTTCTGGGCTCTAAAAATTTTTCAGGTTGTAGAAAACTGATGTACAAGAAGTTCTAAGAGTTCTGGGAAAATTCAAGACATTGATCTCTCAGGTAGAGCGCGGAACCGCGGCAAAACCCCCCTTGTTGCCGCGGTTCCGCCGCCGTCTTGAGGGATCAATGCGTCAAAATTTTCCCATGGGCTGGTGGGCTGAAAATAGGGGTTTTGGAATATTAAAATTGGGCCCAGAATTTCTGTGAGTGCTACAGTATTGCTTGGGGGCCCACTTGTTAATTTTTGATCGATCGGATATTTTAAGCACATTATTTCACAGTATTTACATTATATCTGCGACCGTGAATATCACTTGATCGGTAAATCCTGTCTAACTGCTATAGCCCGGTTAGACGGATTTGCGAACGTGATTTTCACGTTGATGTTCTGTGTTTATGCTGTGATGTTGCGGATCGGTCGTGGGGGATAGCCTGGATGCAATGCTAGTACAGTTTTGTTGTATTATGTACATTTGATATTGCGGGGCGAGCGTCCGACATGTGAACTGCCGTCACTGCCTGTTTGTATTATTCTATTAGGGCACGACCTGGTTGCGGTCGATGTACCCATTGTATGTATATTTTACTTTCTGTACTAGGATTACCCCGCGGAGGGGTGCACGGATAGCCGGGTTCTAGAGGGCAACGGGCCCGCATCTCATGGCATTGAGACGGAGGGGGCTTCACTCTAGGATTGGCGGGTTATTCGCCGCACTCGTAGGGGGTACAGGTAGACCCAGGAGGGGTGCCCAAGTTACCGGATTTCGTGAAGTGCTGGGTGGTCCATTCACGGTGCTGAAGGGGGCTGCCTCGCTTCAGGTTTTGGCGGGTGACTTGCCACACCCGTAGGGGTCTAGGTTTTCATTGCACAGGCTATCCACACGACCAGGGGAACGTCGGGTTTCAGCAGCGGCTCTGTGAAACCCGGGGCTTCCAGATATCTGTATTGTTCTGTGATGCTGTACATTTCTGTGATGTTGCATTTTATCACGCCTTGAGCGAATATAATATATTGGTATATATATTAGTAGATGTTGTATATGTTTTACATCCGCGCTAGTCCAGTCCTCGCTCTGTCGTTAGTTAGCTAACCTAACGGGTAATGACGGGACCCAGTGGCGAATGCGGATGGCATATACGTACATCAGTATATTTTCGTTCTTTGTGGTGTGATCAATTGATGGGACTGCGTTGATTCGAATCAATGCAAGCTAAACAAACCTATTCTGATGTTGTTGGAACAATTTTTCAAAAAGCTGTTATTGCAAGGACGTTCACTTTTGTTTTGCATCGTGGTATTCATTTGGAATATCCTGCTCCTCAGTCGACGAAGCAAGGGCCGAGATCCCTTCACCGGGAGTGACCCCTTGGACAGAAGTTTGCGTCAGGGCATTAACTTCTCTATAGCCGATTACATTTGCTTTGCATCGTGGTATTCAATTGGAATATCCTGCACCTCATTCTACGGGGAAAGAGCCGAGATCCCTTCACCGGGAGTGACCTCTTTAGCAAAGGCTTTCGTCACTATACTTTTATAAAAACTATGCAGTTCCTTCAACGATATCAAGTTCATTACGTTAAAGGTTTTTCGCCAAAAACCAGCCGTAGCCCTCCGTCATTTCCTACAGGTATTATTTAGTATTCGTGCTGCGTTTGTTGACCTAGTCAAGACGTAGTGTTCGGTAGCTAAGTGGTACTTATTTGTTGCATAAGTGGGATTGGTTAAGACAGTCGTGCGGCCTTGTTGACCTAGTCAAGGGCACGTACGGGTGGGTTTAATGCGATCCAGAATAATGACGGGTTGAACTTGACTGGCGGTTTATGGTTTGTTGACCTAGTCAAGGTCATAAACCGCTTGGGGTAAAAATCACATCGGGAGTTTCAAAAGAACTGAAACTTGCCAGACATGCGCATACCTTCTGGAGTGTGGTGACGTGAGTGGATTCCGTCACGTTATCATGCGATGATAGTTGGATCCCGATTCCCACTGATGAGTTGGTTTACTCCTCGGGTGACCCCGACTAATTCTTCTTTCAGGTTTGGGGAAGAATTTGAGGTTACAGTGGGAGGTTTCCAGATTAGACAAAGTGATAACCATTCTGATCTAGGTTAGAGTGCACGCTGAGTGTTTCTTTTCTCTCTCTCTTTGGTAGCGACCATTGACCCGACCCTAAGACTTTGACTTAGTGACCAAGTTGACCGAACCTTCTTAACACTGGCTTTTGGATTGTCAGAGTTGCAAACCTCATTGCCACTCCTACTTTTACCCTTTTCTCCAGGACACCCCGTATTATTACGAACGTCCACTTCCATTGGACAAAACCATCGTATGGTTATATACGAACTCGAAGGAATTCGAGGATGGTTTCCGGTTCTGGAGAAAACGAATAGGATTATTCAGTTGTCTTTTCCTTTTATCTTCTCTCGGGTTGCGAGTACTCCTTGGTTTAGGAGATAGTACACCTATTATGCAAATTGGATAGTCTTCTTCCAAACCTTAGGCTGGTGCCGACCGGTAGGGAATGAAGAAAACCAATTAGCCTAACGGTAGTGTACAGAAGGTATTATGTTAAGACAAAGAAAGGGATTAGTAAGAGGGCAAAGTAAATTGCGACTGCTATTCACGACCAAACCAAGTATTTCTTCGCCAATCCTAAATCACCTTTGTATTTCTCCAGGACACTCCGTATCACCACGAAGATCCCAGTTTATTGGATAATCCATCGTATGGTTATATACGAACTCGAAAGGAACTTGTTCCAGTTCGGGAATGGATTCTGGTTCAGGAGAAATAGGAATAAGGTTTATTCGGTTGTCTTTTATCTTCACCTTCTCTCGCATTGCGAGTGTTCCTAGGATTAGGACAGTACACCCATTATGCTTATTGGATAGTCTTCTTCCAAACCATAGGCTGGTGCCGAACGGTAGCGAAGGAAGAAAACCATTTGGCCTAAGGGGTGTGCAGAAGGTAATGACTAAAGACATATAAAGGGATTTGGAGAGGTGGCAAAGAATTATACGGTTACAGTCGTGAATCTGGAAGAGGCATTACTAGGAATACCAGGATGCCCCAACGAAACATTTCAATGTTTCAGTTTCACTGTGTACTGTTAATGGAAAACCGATTTCCCGATTAGACACTTACTCCAGGGTATGTATTTACCAGGTATGATTCTCATATCTGTATGGTTTTACAGATGATGAGTGGGAGTAAGTTATTGGGAATTGGGTGATCATCCTCATTATATCGGGATTCGTTGTAATCGGTGATATTTGAGGAAGTCACCTGGGTTGTTTGCCGGACGGCAATTATTTGGTTTTGAATATCCGCTATTATGCACCAATTTCAAATTGATATATCTGTACGTCTATTTTTATAGAGTGAGATACCTTTTTGAAATTATGTCTACGACATTTACCTATATCAGTGGATGGTTAGGTAAGGAGCATTAAACAGCGGTGTAATTCTTCTTAACCATAAGTACAGTTTTCAACCTACGACACACAGTGAATGAGTTATTAGACTCAGGGGACTTATACAGAGTATTGTATATTGTCCAGTGTCCATTAGGACAGTGGGGTTGGTTCTCGTACTATATTCGGTTTACTTATGACTTCTCTAGATTTTAGACAGCTGTTTCGTGGAAACACATGGTCTAAGTTTTGAGGAGTTATAGGTATTTGAATAGAGTAGAGAACCAGGTGTAGCAAGTATCGGGATTCTTCAAAGTGATCGAAGATGTAGATACTTGTGTATGGTATTCAGTTGATAGTAATGATAAAGAGAAATTGCTTCTCTTTCAGGTTACTCATAATTGGAAGCATTCCTAAGTTGAGTAACGCTGATCGGCCTCCTTCCATTTAGTTGACATGCACTGGAGATAGCTGCATGATTTGAATCTGGTTCAATTAAATCAGTGTCTCTGGTTCTATATTTGATATAGAACAGTACATATCTTGACATTGTTAAGGTACGGGGAGTTGTCCGGCTTATGCTTAAAACCAGACTCTGGATAACTCAAGGCACGTTTCTGTAATGGCTGTTTGTGGGTTGACCCAGGCTATGACGAGGGTTGATTTTCTACCATCTGGCAGATCAATAGAAATATTGTTCTAGACTCGCCACAGTTTTATTAAAAAATGGATTTTTTCAAAACCAGTAGTGGGAGTATGGTAGAACTGGAAGTGATTCCAGAACCGCAAACGATTACTGAAGATTTGATAAGGAACCTAAAGATTCAATCTGATTTGACATTCCATTCGCCACTCCGCAGATAAGGTGGGTAACTTCAGGCACCCGAGAGGTACTCCGGTAGCCTCAAGGAGGGTGGCAGGGAAGTTCTTGTTTACCCACACTTGCCATTGTTGTTGTTCCAGGCTGCGAGACCCGGCAGGAGGATGAGTATAGCGTCGTTCTAAACTAGCTTTAGAAGTGCACGTCTATATGACTCTGCCAGAGGGTTGTCGTAGTCAGTGGGAGCAGCGGAAGCATTGGTGGACATCAGGCTTATGTCTAATTATAGACTAAAGCAGATATAGCGGAGATAGATCATCTATTTCTGATGTGACAGTCATAGGTTTGACGTCATCAGAATAGGGGATGGATCTGTTAAGAAGGTAGTAGGGTGTGATGTCCTGGTTTTGGATGACATACACAGAGTAGGAAAGAAAACTCCTATACTACGATCGGTTATACTTTGGTTGTCACACGGTGGTTTCTCCACACAGGACTTGGATATTATATCAGACATTCTGGTTACTAGATCTATGGTTTTAGATCTAGATTTGGGTGGTTTCCTAATCTGGGTACCTTGACAGCATTCTATGAGTATTTAGAATGGACGACTCCAGGCACGGTAGTACACCTGCAGGTAATGGAGTCACCCTCTCTAAAGGTGTCTTACAGACTAAAAGGGAGAGGGATACGCATGATTGACAGATCACTTGCTTAGGCAATTGAGTCAATCATGAGATGTCAAGTACCACACCAGATGTTGTTCTTGCAGTAGATGCAATAAGTTGATATTAATCCAATCCTGGAGAAACAATCGGAAGCAGTTTTAGAACATAAGTTGATGTTCTAGGGATATGATAACAGAAGCCTCTTTTAGGAGACAGTTATCATTCCAGGCTTCCAAGGTGACCTGGATGGCAGAGTGGCTGTCAGAGTTATAGTTTTCCTTCTCACGAGGGGCAGTATTTTGGACAGGTGGTCCAGGTGGATACTGAGGGAAGGCATGGCGCAGGATACTGATTAAGTTCAGTTGACGATACAGTCTAAGAAGTTTGGATTTGGAGTTCATTTATGAGCTAGGTCCCATCAGACATCCAGACACATTCTAAGACAGGTATTGCTCATTTCGCGAGATGGCTTTCTCCGCGAACTTGAGATATAGAGAGACATAGAAAGAAAAATCACAGCGGATCCACTCACTGAGGCTATTCCTCGAACGCAATAGTTTCGCAAACGAGCTTTGTGAGACTGACCAGTAGAGGAGTTGGGTGTTCGATATCACACGGGCTGTGAGTATGCGACATCGCAATAATTAGCCTTGAGTGCAAGTGGGAGATTGTTGGAGATAGTGCCCTCAGAGTCAATTATTGGATTACAGGCACGTGATTGCAATGATTGAGGGAGGACCTGTCCCAGTAGGACAATCTTACTCAGGATGATAGTATGCTATCTGGTTTATCTTTATCATCGTGTACTGCTTTAGGTGACCTGACAGGTCGCTATTACACGTTGATAGATCCCCTAGGATTCTTGCTTGACTGCCAGCAGTATGAGGGCGATCATATACGTGGGAGCTGGTAGTCTATAAGCACATCCTTAAAAGGTCCCTAGTCGTTGGAGTTTCGAGACAGGGCATTGATTCTCCAGAGTAGACTAGTGTATACAGTCGAGACCCCGACGAGGGGCGGTGGCCGGTCTCACAAGCCACTGGTGTCAGTTGGTTCACCTAAGATGTATACCGGTGCTCATTGGGTTATGAGTACACCGGACAGGACTCGCCGGGAACATGCTAGTTGGTCTTATACCTGACGTCAGATAGCAGTTCCCTGGTAACATGTGTACAGGTTAGTTCATCGACCTGGGGATCGTTATTTGTCTCGTGTGAGTTCCCACTGTACTTTGATTACTACCCTACCACGGCTCAAAGGAGTCGTGGAAACAGGTTTTAGTTGGGTACAGTCCCGAGCCACATGGAGGCAGTGAGCGGATCTTCAGGGGTTCGTCTCTCCCGGTATTGGGGGTGAGGTCGCGCTGTGTCTAGGAGAGCCATTACACAAAGTCCTCGGCCGAGACAGGAGATTTACTGGTAGGTATTCTAGTAGTATCTCAGGGTGTTCTGGGCTACACTCCGACACGACTTGTACCGCTTTTGGGGGTCTGACTTTTACCAACCCCCTAGGCCCGCCATGCGATGCTCATAGACGAACGGACCGGACTGTACGGATATTGTCACTGACAGGCTCAGTAGGGTGTCAGGATGAGTTCGCTCATCGACGTCCCTTTTGGTCAATAGCTGGTAGCCCGTCACGTATGGCTAATACCTCTGACGTGCTGGTGGTTAAATCCACAGCCATAGTATTGACGAGTCTTTAGAGTCCACCACACATTCAGTTACTCAAGCTTTCGGGCGAAACGCTGTAGAGGCCGTATGGAGATATGGCAGGGTCCGATCAGATACGTGCGGTATTGCACGGATCAGGATCGGACGGTTTGTACTTGTGGCCGTATGGTTATATGGCAGGGTTCGATCAGATACGTGCGGTATTGCACGGATCAGGATCGAACGGATTTTACTAGCCGGCTTTGGTTTAAGCTGGTCCTAGTTTAGTACAGTGTAGATTTTGTCTCATTGCATTTGTATCCGGTCGGAATACAGATGCGGGTGTGTATGCACAGTATGGGGGTTTTCCTGTAATTTATTACGGGACCAGTTTTCTGGAGTTGCCAGTTTGCATTCCGTTCCGGCCGGTTTTCCTTTGTTCCTTCCCGGCCGGACTTTTCCGATGGAGGGGTAATTTGCAGTTTTGCAAATTACATTTTTTTGGAGGGGTTTTCTTGCATATGATGGCTTCATGATACTTCCTTCATGATTATATTCTTTTTCCATCACCTCATTTGCTTTATGTGATTAGAAGTGATAAGAATGGTTGATGTGAGCTTTGCTTTTTGATGTGGTCACCTTTTCTTTTCTCCTACACTCACCTCCCTTCATGAGTTTTGTTTATCCCTCCACCATTCTCAATTGGAGGAGGCCGGCCACAATTTTGGAGAGGAGAGAAAATGAGAGGTTTCATTTTTGGTGAGGAAAATTCATCATCTCATTCCATGCTTGATAAATGAGAGTTCCACTTGAAAGTTCCAATCCATTCCTCCATCAAGGCAACATAACCCCAAAGAGACAAGCATCATTTACACTACATTCTACAGCTTATCTTGGGCACGTCGACTTGCCAGCTTCATGCCCGAGTTGCCTCGGCTTTGAGGTGGGAGCCCGTAAAAGATACAGACGATGTGGTGCCCTTCCGGCAAGGAGGCGACGATCGGAGTTTCCACGGGAGATCGGGACGATGACGAGAAGACCGGAGGACTCGGATCACTCGGTATATCTCTCACCCTTTCTCTTGATAGCTAGTATCGGTTAATGGTTACGATCCGGGTATATCGTCCGCGGTAGCGCCAGTTTAAAGTTAAGAAAAATTTTGATTCCGCATTTTGGCCTCGGATTGACGGCCGGGGCGCTGCCGTGGCGCAACAATTGATACATATTATATTAGTCGGTTATATGTTATATAGCCGGATTATTAAATCAAGTATTGATTTAATAATTTAATGTATAATTATATATGTGATATATTATATTACATTAACTAATATAAGCTCACCTAAGCAATTCTTTTTCTCATATTTGGATACATTTAACATATATGTTTAATGCATTCTTTTTTTTTGTTACATAATATTGTATATGTGATATATGATATTGTAAACTACTGATACCACATGTTCCATTTTCCATTTTGATGTTCCATTAAATCATTTTAGATCTAGAACTTGAAACATATCATGTTGCATTTTAGTTTACCATACGTGGTACCCACGTCCATATTTATATCGCATAGTGCTTGGTTGCATAGCCCATAGTACCCTTTTAATAGTTTATACCCTATCGGACACCCGTTTGCATACATCTAGCCTAATATATATTCAATTGCATCCCTAGATCATTTAATACATATTAATGAGATTTTAACATTCCATATTTGATGAAGTGTATTTAATTAGTGTTGGAACCCTAACCCTAACTCAAATCGATAACCGTGCATCCATATGTTTTAATCTGTATCTATTTGCATACCACACCACAATGTTCCATTTTTATTGTTCCATTAGTACCCCATACTTGTTTTGTATACCCATGCTTTTTTTAATTTGATTATGAGCACCCACGTGACATTTTGTGCACCCCTGACATGACTTGATACACCAGCTACTTGACACGACATGGTACCGTGCACTTCTTAACATGACTTGATACCTATATATTACCTGACTTGACCTGATGTACTATGGTTTTACCTGTTACCTGATCTTGTTACTAATGCCAACAAACTTAACCTGTTGTCCCTACGGACATTTCCTGTTGTCTATCCAGACAAACCTGTACCTGTTTGATCATGTGTTGGCATTAGCATCAGATTATTAATACCTGACTTAAACATATAACCTGGGGGTATGTGATATATGATATTGTAATATACTAGAGTTACACATGCAACTAGGGCTTATGAGAATCACACCATGGTTGTTATTATGGTTGGATTTATATTTATTTTGGTATTTCTAAATTGTGATGATTTAGTCATGAGCTTTGAAGAAGCTTCATGTTGTGTTGAATAAGTCCAACAATTTAGATATTTTTTCAAGATCTTTATTAACCTAACCCAAAACCAAGCTCATAGTTTATTCTCTTCAAGGGTTAAGCATAACATGCTTAACCCTTCGGTTGCATTTCTAAACTTAACAATAATTCATTCATCACTTGTTCTTCTTCTTCTTCTTCACAAAAAAGCTTGCTTGATTTTTTCCAAGTTATGAAAGATTGTGAGAAATAGAAAACTAAAGAAAGCAAAATTCCTAATTCATCATCCTCTTCTATACTAGCCATATAGATTAGTGTGTTAGCTTCACTAATCCATAATTAGTGAAGAGATAGCTTGAGTTTGTGATTTCTCAAGGTAGATCATCTTGGATTGTGAAGACTTCAAGCTAGCATGGATCATTCACCTCATGGAGCTTATCTGGAGTCCGGGAGCTTGACGTTCGCAGTGAAGGGGCCACAACTTGGAGCTTATGAAGCGAAGGAACGGACTACAAAGGTTGTAATCCCTATCACTTAGAAGTAAAAATGTTTGCTTTATTTTTCTTACCCTAATTCTCTAGTAAAGATCTTTGCTTAGGTTGTTTGGCACTTGAAAATTTTAAATACAGCATATTTGATGCCTTGTACAACCTTGTTCTAGTACCTAAGAACCTTACATGTTGAATGTTTCCTGTTGAATGCTTCCTTTTCATTACATATTCATACACGTATCTCACCTCTGTGCATGAGCTTTATACTTTACCCTTAAAAAAAATTTTGCTAAGTGCGAGCGCCACTGTAGTGTCGTACATAAATCAACACGTTTTGGACACCATTTCCATTTAAGCAGGCACACAGTCGTGAATGAACACTTAGTGGAGCGTGAACCAAAGACTCTCCTTACTGTCTTGCACAGTATATGGTCGGTGCTCATGGGTTGCGTCTTTCTGTCTTGACTGAACGTGAAGTAGTCTATATGCTCATTTTGGAGTTTGTTTAATTTACCTCCCTTAGGCTTGTAGGCAAACTTGTCCTAACGTCACAGTTAACCCCTACTCTTTACGACATAAGTCCGTTAGGGTGTGTGGTACTGAGGCATTCCCGATACGCAGTCTTGCTGTCATGTCTCTGCTCCCTTCGGGGCTGGACAAGGCATCCTCAAATAATCTCCAAGGTCATATTTCCGTCGGAAGAGCACATCCTCCTTAGAAATAGTGAGGACTTCCAAGCGTTCATCGCCTTCGTGAGCTATAAGGATCTCATTCGCATCGCGCGTGAGGACCCGTAAATAGCTTATTTATTTCAGTGGCATGTAACTTTGGCAAATGTGGCTCGTAGATAGTCCATCTTGATCTCCTACAGAGCAGCGATGGCTTAGGAAACAGGTTCAGGTCTGCCGCTTAAGACTTAGTATGGAAGAATCCAAGCGTGGAAATTTACCCACGATCTCTGGACTCACTCTCTCCAAAGAGATGTCTCCCAAGACTGATTTGGAGAGAGCTCGCATGCAAGGGATACCGTATACTTCGGAAGTAGGCTGTATCATGTACGTGATGCTATGTACCAGACCCGATGTAGCATACTCACTAAGTGTAGTGAGTAGGTATCAAGCAGATCCTAGAGAGAGGCACTGGACAGCTGTGAAGAACATTCTCAAGTACTTGAGAAGGACTAAGAAGATGTTCTTGGTGTATGGTAACGGAGAACTCCAAGTGGAGTCCTTTACCGATTAGAGCTTCCAAAGTGATAAGGACAAATCTAAGTCGCACTCGGGATTTGTCTTTACACTCAATGGAGAGGCGGTTTATTGGAAGAGTTCCAAACAGGAAACCATGGCAGACTCGACGATGGAGGCTGAATGCATTGCTGCCAACGATACTGCCAAAGAGGTTGTTTAGATAAAGAAGTTCATAATTGAACTTGGAGTGGTTCCGTCCATTGAGCATCCAATACCTTTGTATTGTGATAACAATGGAGTTGTGGTTTTGGCCAAGGAACCCAGGTCCCATCAGAGATCCAGGCATATTCTGAGGCGGTATCACCTAATCCGGGAGAAAGTTGATCGCCGAGAGATCGAGGTCAGGAGAGTTGACACGAAGGACAACACTGCGGATCCACTCACGAAGGCCATAACTAAGATACAATTTAAGAGACTATTCGGGATGTTGGGTATGAGATACTACAACAGCTGGCCTTAGTGTAAGTGGGAGATTGTTAGTTATGTATATGCCCTAGAGGCCATTGTTGTATATATGATGTATATTATAGTGGATGCATGGATATATATAGAGACGACTTTCTTGCTCGACATGATAGTATTCTATCTGGTTTCACTTTGTCTTAACATGTTGACTTGTATTGGTTTACTGTCTTTCTCTCACATGTTGATAAAGCCCTTAGGATATGTACTTGACTACTAGGACTATGATGCAGATCATACTAGTGGGGCCAGGGTAGTCCAAGAGTACATCCTTTAACTGTTCCTAGTCGAGGGTGTATCGAGACAGGGCATCGATACTCCAGAGTAGACTAGCGTATACGCATCTTGACCCATATGATGGGCGATGGATGATCCCACATCCATAGGTGTTTGACATCAAAGATGGTATACAGGTGCTCAGTGGAGATTGGATACACTGAACGGACTCGCCGAGAACTCCTACATGGTATCATACCTATCGTTAGATAGCATTTCTCTGGTGACACTGGTACAGGTTAGTCTGTAGACCCGAGATCGTCATAGAGTCTTGTGTGATTCCCACAGTGCTTTGATTTCCACCTTACCACATTCATGAGAACGTGCAAAACGGTGGCTTTTAGGTACAGTCCCGAATCACATGGAGGCAATGAGCGATAGGACGGGTTTCATCTCTCCCGGTATTGGGGGTTGATGTTGCACTGTGTTCGATTGGATATAACTGGAAGTTCCTGGCCAGGGCTGATATGGAGATATACTGGTAAGTGTTATCAGTAGTTTCTCGACCCGTTATGAGCCTCATATCGACACGACTTATTGGTTACTAGGGTCTAACGTTTACCACCCCTAAACTGGATATGCGATATATCAGATGAAGAGACCGGACTGTACGGTAGTGTTACTGATTGGATTCACAGGAGTATGTACATGCTTGCTTGTTGATCTTCTGATCGCTCAATACCCGGATGGCTGTTATGTTTAGCTGACCGCTTGCAGCTGGTGTTTGATATGATCATCACCTACTACCGGCGTATTGACGAGTCTTTAGAGTCCTACACAGAGGTTTCCTGGCTCAGGCGAAATGGAGTAGAAGCACATATGTGATATATGCTGGACCGAGATTAATACGATATGTGATACCATATTCTATTCTCGCGATATATGATATCGGCCGGTTATATGTGATATAGCCGGGTTATCGGATCAAGTGTTGATTCGATAAATTGATATATATTATATTAGTCGGTTATATATTATATAGCCGGATTATTAAATCAAGTATTGATTTAATAATTTAATGTATAATTATATATGTGATATATTATATTACATTAACTAATATAAGCTCACTTAAGCAATTCTTTTTCTCACATTTGGATACATTTAACATATATGTGATATATGTTTAATGCATTCTTTTCTTTTGTTACATAATATTGTATATGTGATATATGATATTGTAACATGCTAGGGTTACACATGCAATTAGGGTTTATGAGAATCACACCATGGTTGTTATTATGGTTGGATTTATATTTATTTTTGTATTTCTAAATTGTGATGATTTAGTCATGAGCTTTGAAGAAGCTTCGTGTTGTGTTGACTAAGTTCAACAATTTAGATATTTTTTCAAGATATTTATTAACCTAACCCAAAACCAAGCTCATAGTTTATTCTCTACAAGGGTTAAACATGACATTCTTAAACCTTGGTTGCATTTCTAACCTTAACAATAATTCATTCATCACTTGTTGTTGTTCTTCTTCTTCACAAAAAAGCTTGCTTGATTTTTTCCAAGTGATGAAAGATTGTGAGAAATAGAAAACTAAAGAGAGAAAAATTCCTAATTCATCATCCTCTTCTATACTAACCATATAGATTAGTGTGTTAGCTTCACTAATCCATAATTAGTGAAGAGATAGCTTGAGTTTGTGATTTCTCAAGGTAGATCATCTTGGATTGTGAAGACTTCAAGCTAGCATGGATCATTCACCTCATGGAGCTTATCTAGAGTTCGGGAGCTTGACGATCGCAGTGAAGGGACCACAACTTGGAGCTTATGAAGCGAAGGAACGGACTACAAAGGTTGTAATCCCTATCACTTAGAAGTAAAAATGTTTGCTTTATTTTTCTTACCCTAATTCTCTAGTAAAGATCCTTACTTAGGTTGTTTGGCACTTGAAAATTTTAAATACAGCATATTTGATGCCTTGTACAACCTTGTTCTAGTACCTAAGAACCTTACATGTTGAATGTTTCCTGTTGAATGCTTCCTTTTCATTACATATTCATACACGTATCTCGCCTCTGTGCATGAGCTTTATACTTTACCCTTAAAAAAAATTTACTACGTGCGAGTGCCACTGTAGTGTCGTACATAAATCAATACGTTTTGGACACCATTTCCATTTAAGCAGGCACGCAGTCATGAATGAACACTTAGTGGAGCGTGAACCAAAGACTCTCCTTACTGTCTTGCACAGTATATGGTTGGTGCTTATGGGTTGCGTCTTTCTGTCTTGACTGGACGTGAAGTAGTTTATATGCTCATTTTGGAGTTTGTTTAATTTACCTCCCTTGGGCTTGTAGGCAAACTTGTCCTAACGTCACAGTTAACCCCTACTCTTTACGACATAAGTCCGTTAGGGTGTGTGGTACTGAGGCATTCACGATACGCAGTCTTGCTGTCATGTCTCTGCTCCCTTCGGGGCTGGACAAGGCATCCTCAAATAATCTCCCAGGTCATATTTCCGTCGGAAGAGCACATCCTCCCTAGAAATAGTGAGGATTTCCAAGCGTTCATCGCCTCCGTGAGCCGTAAGGATCTCATTCGCATCGCGCGTGAGGACTCGTAAATAGCTTCTTTATTTCAGTGGCATGTAACTTTGGCAAATGTGGCTCGTAGATAGTCCATCTTGATCTCCTTGCAGAGCAGCGATGGCTTAGGAAACAGGTTCAGGTCTGCCGCCTAAGACTTACTGGCTCTAATTGTCCTGTAAAGTCCTAACCCTTGACTTACGAGCTTTAGTCGAGCAAAACTCCCTCACAGCCAAAGAGAAAGAAAGACTCCCGAACCAAATAAAGGGATGAATCGGTCCATCTCCCAAGAACTAGCTAAAATCCGGATTAGTCCTTAGGTGTGGAAACTGACCCCTATTCTAAGGGCATTCATCACTTTTGAGGCCCTCTGCCGAGTGTCGAGCGATATCCTACTGCGATCACATTATGAGTAGCGTTTGGCATTTCCCGTACCTTTATTGAAACAGAATGGTTAAAACATCAAACTCGGTTCAAGGAACAACACCCTTTGACGGAGCGGAACGAAAGGGCTACTATGTTTAAGGAAACTGTCCGGTGAGCTCGGACGACATTAGTACTTCTAGCCTTGACTTGAGTAAATATTTACTACTCCTCCCTTGAAAGAGTCTGGTAGTCTTGACTTGCTGACTTGAAAGAGTCTGGCGGAATAAATGCTCTAAAAAGTGATCCCCCTGCAATTGAGGGGGAGCTCCTCTGTTCAAGGAAACTGTTCGGTGAGCTCGGTGGTTGTTAGGCGAGGGTATTCCAAAGGAAAAACTTTCTGTCTGAGGTATTCAACCTTATAATCCGTGAGGGTCCGATAAAGACTTTTCTCCCTACGAGTCGCGAGGATCCCGTAGGTGTATTTTCTCCTTAGGAGTCGCGAGGATTCCTACGGATCGGTGTCAAGAAGCTTTTGTTGACGTTTTTCTTGAGAGTCGTAAGGATCTCACAAGAGAATTTTCCCCTTTACAAGTCGAGAGGACTCATTAGTGGTTTTTCCCCCTTTGTCGATATTAGACTTTGGAGAGTGTGGCCTGTGGATAGTATGCAATAGTCCATCTTGGACCTAATTGCAGGGCCCCAGTGGTTAGGAAACATGTTGATATCTCCGTTGCCTAAGGCTTTTCACCTTCATGAAGATTTCGTGAAGATGTTTTTCCCTACGAGTTGAGACGAATCGAGAAGCTCTCGCTGGAACTTTGTTTTCCCCACGAGTCAAGACGAATCGAGAAGTTCTCACAAGAATGTCCTAATATCACAGTTAACCTCTGCTGATAGAAGTCTGTTAGGGTCTGTGGTACTAGGGTTTTTGTCTGTTGTACCGTCGCGTTGGACGATGTATTCCCCGATATGAAATCTTGCTATTCGAGTGGCCCCCACGACTGTCGTGTCTCTGATCCCTTCGGGGGCTGGACAAGACGTCTTCAAGTAATCTCCCAGGTCATATTACCATCGGAAGAGAAATCGTTAGGGATTTTCCATGCCTCTTTTTACTTGAGGTTGGGCTCAATTTGGGATCCCCGATGAGTCATGACCACTTCGCGCTGATGTGGGATGATCTCCGATAGTCATTCAGGTTTTATCTGAGCTACCGTTAAGACACTAAAGTTAGGGATCTTCCTTTGCTTCGTTTGTTGACATTGTGTCTGCAATATTGCAAAAAATGTCGAGGTTGTCTCTAGGTTGTCTGTGAACCGTCGAGGCTTGGAACTAGAGACTCTGCCATGGCTCCGTTGTTTGACCCTGGGGTCAGTTGTTGACATTGAATCTGCATCCTGCTGGAGTGAGAAGGAACGCCGTTGTTGATCTCTTGGCTGTAGATGCTGCCATCCAAACCCTGAAGCTAGGGATCTTCCTTTGCTTCATTTGTTGACATTATGTCTGCAATATTGCGACAAATGTCGAGGTTGTCTCTAGGTTGTCAGTGAACCATCAAGGCTTGGAACTAGGGACTCTGCCATGACTCCGTTGTTTGACCCTGGGGTCAGTTGTTGACATTGCATCTACATCCTGCTGGAGTGAGAAGGAATGCCGTTGTTGATCTCTAGGCTGTAGATGTTGCCGTCGATATTTGGCTCTCTTTCTGATGGAGCCTGGTAGGAAAATGTGGTTCCTTTTTTTTAGTTTGTGACCATGGATTGTATACAGGGGTCGATATGGACTCACCTGCAGGGCAGAAGTTTCATTCATTTTTTTTTAATTTCTTCCCGCGATGCTCTATCATTTCAGCTTTTTATATCGCGAAAGTCACGATTGCCCAATCATTTCGGCTTTTTTTTATCGCGGTGCCCAATCATTTCGGCTATTCTTTTCTTTTTTACTCGTTGTTTTTTTATTGCGAGTTACCCAAACATTTCGGCTGTTTTTATATGCATATATTTTGCTCGCTGATTTTTATTATGAGTTGCCCCATCATTTCGGCTATTTTATATGCATTTTGCTCGTTGATTTTTGTTGCGAGTATGGGATTTGAGATCTGATACCAATCTTGGCATCAACACCGCTGTGACTGGAATATTGCCAGGATTGAATCATCATTTGCCGTGAAAGGACTTGAAATTTAATACCGATTTATGCATCAGCATCGCTACAACAGGGATATTTCCAGGAGCGAATCGTCATTTGCCTTTGTCGATTTGAACAAAGGTGGCTTAGCAAACAGGGTTAGGATCCTGTTGACTAAGGCTTTTTGACTTTATAAGCCGTAAGGGTCTCATAAAGGTATTTCTCCCTACGAGTCATGAGGATCTCATAGGTGTATTTTCTCCTTAGGATTCGCGAGGATTCCTAAGTGATATATTCTCTTGTAAGTCATAAGGGTCTCACAAGAGTATTTTCTCCTTGCAAGTCGAGGGGAGCTACAAGTGTTGTTCACCAAATGGGAAAATTTCACGCTATTGGTGGAACTAGGTGAGGAAACATTTATTTTTGCCCGTGGATTGTATACAAGGGTCATTATTGGACCGCTTGTAGGGCAATCTGGGGAATGTGATGGCTTACGAACAGGTTCAAGTCCCTGTATCTTAAGGCTTTTGAATCCTATGAGCCGTGAGGGTCTCATAAGGGGGAATTCTCCCTACGAGTCGTGAGGATCTCGTAAGTGTAATTTCTCCTTAAGAATCGTGGGGATCCCTAAGTGTGTTGCTCCCTTATGAGTCGTAAGGATCTCACGCAGGTGTTTTCTCCTTACAAGGTCGAGAGGATCTTGCAAGTGCGCATAAATTTTTTTTAACAACTATGAAACCCTCGAAAATAGTTTCGCCACATGTGACCCATCTGTTTGCCGGTGGGATTTAAGTTGAAGTCCTCACCGCTGAGACTCGTGGAATTGAATTCCACTGTCGCCGTGTTTGAGGCGACGTACTTAGTTTAAGGACATTATGATCTATTGTTAGTTTAGGGACATCTCGGTCCACAGCTAGTTTAAGGACGTTGCGGTCCGTGACCAGCTTCGAGGCGAAGTTTTGCCGGATACTACTTATTGAGTCTTGACTCAGGAAGACAGCGAGTGGACACGAGGGTTGTCATCTATCATTAACCTGAGTTGTGACTTTTCAAGCGTAGTATTTCTTAAGGAACCGGCCGTTTATTGGCCGGAAGGGTCTTTCGCCATGCATGTTCATGAGCAAGTAGGCCCCACCTTGGTAGACCTTGTCTAAGATGTACGGACCCTCATAGTTTGGATGGAATTTCCCCCTCTTTGCACGGTTGGGGATCATAGGTCTTTTTACGACTAGCACGAGTTTGCCTTGGAGAATGTTCTCGGCCTAGTCAGTCTTTCATATGAGCGCGTCATCCTTGATTTGTAAGCTTTCAGGTTTTGCTATGCCATGAGACGAGTTTCATCGAGGGCATCGAGCTCCTCAATATGAAGATGGGCATTTTCTTCATCCGTCAGCTCGTATCGGACTGCTACTCGTAGAGAGGGTAACTCTATCTCCAAGGGAAGTACCGCCTCTGTGCCGACTAGCAATGCGAATGTCGTAGTATTCATGGCCGTTTTGAACGTGGTTCGATACGTCCAGAGAGCTTCATGCAGTCTCTCGTGCCAATCTTTTTTATTTCTGGACACCGTTTTCTTTATGATCTTTGTCAAGGTCTTGTTGCAAGCCTCAACTAGATCGTTAGCTCAGGGATTATAGACCGAAGAGTATCTCCAATCCATATTATGCTGTTGTGCGAAGCGGCTGATCTTATGGCTTCTGTAGGCTGGCCCATTATCCGAGATGATCCGTCGCGGGATGCCGAACTGGTAGATGACATGTGTCCTGAAGAAATGGAGGGTATTCTCCGTCTTCACCTCCCTTAGCGGTACTGCCTCTGCCCACTTAGAGAAGTAATCGGTTGTTGCCAATATGAACCGATATCTCTTGGACGATGCTGGTTCGATGGGCTCGATTATATCGGCTCCCCACATTTCGAACGGCCAGCTAACTAGTGTTGGATGTAGCGGATTCAGAAGCTGGTGGATGAAGTTGCCGTGAATTTGACACGAGTGACACTGCTTCGCATATTCAAGGCAGTCTCGAATCATCGTGGGCCAATAGTAACCTATTCTTTTGATCTTCAGCTTCATCTTTGGCCCGGCTTGATGGGAACCGCAGAGTCCGTCGTGAATTTCTTGGACGACTCTCCATGCTTCCTCCGGTCCCAAGCATCTTAGCCACAGACAGTCGAACGATCTCTTATATAGAGTATCATTGACGAAAGCAAAAGACAGGGCTCGCCTCATAAGCTGATGTCTTGAGGACGCATATTTGGGCGCTTGATGAGATTTGAAGTAGTCTATGAAGACTTCTCTCCAATCCTTAGCCTTTTCTTCATCCTCTACCTGGAAGGCCGCTTATTTGGTCGCTTCCTCTTCTTCAGACGTCTCCGAAGATATCTCTGCCGTAGCGAGAATCCGGCGGCTTTGCACATTGATCCTTATGTCAATGAGGTTTTCGTCGGCCAGTTCTTTAGCGAGCTTGGCTAATGCATCCGCTTTGCTATTTTCCGCACGCGGTATGCTTTCCAGGATATAGGAGGGGATTTGAGTCAGCAATTGTTGTACCTTTTCGCCATATATCACTAACTCTGGCTTGCACATCTGGTAGTCACCATTTACTTGGCTAACGACCAGCTGGGAGTCCCCTTATATGAAGATGTTTTCGATCCCCATGTCAGCAGCGATCTCAAGACTTGCTATCAAAGCTTCATATTCTGCTTCGTTGTTTGTTCTTGGCTCTTTTAAGGAAAGGGCAAAACGCATTATCCTTCCTTGTGGAGTCACAAAGATAAGACCTACCACAGCTTTGATTATGGGGGTGTTTTGCTTTCGCTTCTTCATGGAAGACGCTCCATCGAAGTAAAGTTCCTATTGGACATTATTTTCCTCCGTCTTCCCTTCGATTGTGTCGAACGCGTGTTCATCTGGCAATTCACAATTTAAGAGAGAATCGGCTGGTATCGGATACTCAGTGAGAAAGTCGGCGATGTCCTGGCCTTTTACTGCCTTGAGGGGTCGATATATTATCGAGAACTCCATCAAGAGGAAGGCCTATTTGGCGAGTCTTCCTATTAGTATGGTTCTTGACATCAAGTACTTGAGAGAATCCACCTTTGATATGAGATGGACCTCATGTGCCAAGGCATAATGCCTGAGCTTCGTTATCGCGAAGATCGGTGCCAGGCAATACTTTTCGATGGGGGAGTAGTTGTTTTCTGCCCCCAGAAGAACTCAACTCAAATAGTAGAGAGCTCTCTCCTTCCCTTGGTCGTTCTTTTGTGCCCATAGTGCGCCTAAAGAACCTTCAAAGGCTGTTGTGTACAGGATGAGAGGCTTTCCCTTGACCGGTGCGGTCAGTACTGGCGGGTTCTGTAGATATTGCTTGATTTCATCTAGTGCACTTTGGCATTTACGATCCCAAATGAACGGGGTCTCCTTCTTCATTAGATGGCTGTAGGGGAGACATTTGCCGGAGAGGTTAGCTATGAACCATCGGATATACGCGAGCTTTCCTTGGAGAGACCGTAGTTGCTTGAGATTTCTTGGCGAGGGCATTTCCATAATCTCCTTGATCTTTTATGGATCTATTTTGATGCATCGGTGTCGTACGGTGAATCCTAAGAACTTTCCTGAGGACACTCCAAACGCGCATTTCAGAGGGTTCATCTTTAGGTTGTACTTCTGAAGGCGCTGGAACACTATTTTCAGATGTTCCTAGTGTTCCTCGTACGGTTTGCTTTTCACCACATGGTCGTCGATATAGCATTCAACGATCTCATGGATGAGTTCATCGAAGATCTTCATCATGACCCTCTGGTAGGTGGCGCCTGCATTCTTCAAGCTGAAGGGAATCACCTTATAGCAGAATATGCCTAGCGGAGTCTGGACGGCGGTATGCTTTTGGTCTTCAGGATGCATCTTTATTTGATTGTAGCCAGAAAATCCATCCATGAAGGAGAAGACCTCATGAGTTGACGTGTTATCGATCATCAATTCGATAACCGGTACTGGGAAGTCATCCTTCGGGCAAGCTTTGTTGAGGTCCCAAAAGTCCATACAAATGCGTACTATCCCATTTTGCTTCATCGCCGGGATAATATTGGCGATCCGGTCAGGATATTGAACTTCTTGGATGAAGCCGGAGTGGATTAGTTTCTTGACTTCGGCATTGATGCTCATCTCGAGTTCAAGTCGCATTCTTCTTGGCGCTTGCTTGACTGGCTTAACGCCCGGCGATAGCCAGTTTATGCGCCGCTATTTCTGGATCTAGTCCCGGCATCTCGAAATAATTCTAGGCGAAACAGTCTTTATATTGCATAAGCACGTCCTTTAGTATGGCCACCTGCTTTTCAGTCAGTAGCTCACTGGCGAACGTTGGCCTCGGATCGTTTGTCATCCCCAAATCGATTTTCTTCAGATTTTCTGCTGTGGTGTGTATCCCATCTTCCAGCTCTTTTAGCGCCGGTGGAAATTCTGAGATCATCCCGTCCTCATCTTCATTTGCGAAGTACTGGGAGAGATCGTCCATATTCTCATGCTCTCCCTCCTATGAGAATGTTATCATGTGGCAGGTACGAGCTCGTTTCCAAGCTCGATGTTGATCTGGACTTACCCCCGCAGTGTGGAATACTTTTGGCTCATGTTTTCATGGTGAGGATACCCTCCAACTGTCGGATAGAGCAAACCTGCCTTGCTGATACTGGTGTTCGACCCAGTCTTTGAAAATGAAGCAATCTTCAAGTGGATGTCTTATTGCTCGGTGGTAGGAGCAATAGGCCGGGTGATGGACCTCGTTTATTTGCTCAGGATGCCGAGATTCTGGGAGCGTCATCATTTTATGCTTCATGATAAGGTTGAATATTTTCCTTGTCTTATCTTGAGGGAAAGAATATTCCCGACCCATCTTTTTCATGAAAGATGGATTCCAGGTGACTTTTTCTCAATCACGTGGCTTCTTGGATCCGCTTCGTTGTCTTTGAACGCCATTCCCGCCCTTGATCTTGTTGTTGCTTCTGCGTCAAGCCTTTTTCTTGCCATGAGAGCACACAGCGGGCTGAGGGTGAAGGGCATCGTCGTCTTCTCTTTCCGTAGCCTGCTGAATGATACGTTGCATCCTGGCTTTCTTGTAAATGTCCATTTCGCGGCTGTGGTCATCCCGAACCTTTTGACCCACTTCCCTTATTAGCTTGTCCATTTGTTCTTCGAATGACTAGCTTAGTATTCTCGCGGCGGGATCCCGCTCTGATTCGATATCAGTGCTATCTGAAAATGCATTCGCTTCTCCACCGGAGTTATTTATGACATGGCAACCATGGAATTGCTTCCGTTTCTTGGACTGAACGTATCCAAGCCCAGTCGTCTCCGTCCTCCCGTTGGGCATTTTTCGTTGAGTCCCGAGGATGTTCCAAATCTTGTTGTAGAACTGGACTTGTCGAGCGGTTTGTTTGAAGGGTACGCCTTGGCATTTTAATAGCCTTTTCAGTCCCTCTGCATAATATCTGGGCAGATGAATTGGTTGGAGCCTATCGAGTGCAGGATTGGCACCATGCCAGACTTCTTTTTCCACTTTAGTCTCCGTGGATTGGTAGAAGAGGACCGCCTTTTCACCTTTTCGCTTAGAAAGGACGTAGAAAGTCTGCAACTCTTGTATGCTGTAAGTATCTGTAGGGATCCTATGCATACTCAAGAGGTTCCACAAGACGTCAACCATGCCAAATTCAAAAATTTAGGTGCCGAGAAACCCCAATATAGATCGTTAACTAGAGGATAGGCGAAACTACAAGCAAGCAAACAACTTTGCTAATAAGTGAAAGAGATTACAACCTTTGTAGATCCAGTCCACCACTTCTTTAGCTCCGAAATGGCGTCCCTCCGCTGCGATCATCGGGATCCCGGACTCTAGCGTCGGTTTCATCGGAGAAATGAGCGGACTAGGTCGTTGACTTCGGTGCCGAAGATGATCTACGTCGAGGGGACTCAAACTCAAGCTCCATCTTCACTTGGTCATGAACCTTGTGAAGAAAACACCCTATACAACATGGCAAGTGGTAGAGGATGAAGAAATAAGAAGTGGATTCACTTTAGATTTGGATTTCTCACTTGGATTCATCACTTGGAAATTTCTAGCAATGGTTTCTTCTCTTCATAAAGAAGAAGAAGAAGAAAGAAAAGAAAGTGAATTATCAATAATAGAAAATCAAGTGATATCTATCATATTGCAACTATGGGTGAGATAAACTCATGTAGAGAATAAACTAGGGTTTAGGTAAATGGTTAGGGTTAAGAAATAAAACAAAATGGTAAGACTTATTCAAAGATGCATGAAGCATCATGAAGCTTCTTGCATAAAACAAACAAAGCCACTACCATTTTATTCTTCCCAAAAATGAATAAAGAAAATAAATAAGTAAATCAAACCCTAACCATTAACCTAATCATAGTTTAAAGCATACTCACACCCAAGTTTGCATGTATCATCAAACATGATACAAACAAGTGCACAAAAATATATCATATATACAATGTGCACAATCTAGTGAGAAAATAATCTTAAGTGAACCAATAACAGTTAATGTAAAGTAATATATCAAATATATAATTATACATTAAATCATTAA
The DNA here is from genome assembly GCA_030015575.1 of Agapanthus africanus. Lineage (NCBI taxonomy): Eukaryota > Viridiplantae > Streptophyta > Magnoliopsida > Asparagales > Amaryllidaceae > Agapanthus > Agapanthus africanus. Next base: position 309,590,818 of record CM057339.1, read on the forward strand.
ATCAACACTTGATTTAATGATCCGGTCATACTACATATAACCGACTAATATCAAGTGTATCAATGTATCGAATCAACACTTGATTCGGTAACCCGGCTATATCTCATATAACCGTCCAATGATACAAATCACGAGAATCGAATACAGTATCACATACTAGTATTATTCTCGGTCCCGCACATATCTCATATGCGCTCCTATTTCGTTTCGCTTGAGCCAGGAAACCTCTGCGTAGGACTCTAAAGACTCATCAATACGCCGGCAGCAGGTGATGATCATATCAAACACCCACAAGCCGCAAGCGGTCTGCTAAACGTAACGGCCACCCGGGTATTGAGCGATCAGAAGATCAACAAGCAAGCCCGCTCACACTCCTGTGAATCCAACCAGTAACACTTACCGTACAGTCCGGTCTCGTCGTCTGATATGTCGCATATCTTGCCTAGGGGTGGTAAACGTCAGACCCCAATAGCTCGATAATTCGTGTCGATATGAGGTCTATAACAGTTCGAGAAACTACTGGTAACACTTACCAGTAAATCTCAGCAACCCTGGCCAGGGATTTCTGGTTATAGCCAATCGAACACAGCGCAACATCAACTCCCTATACCGGGAGAGACGAATCCCCTCCTATCTCTCATTGCCTCTATATGAATCGGGACTGTACCCAAAAACCACCGTTTTGCACGCCCTCTTGGACGTGGTAAGGGGGAAATCAAAGCACAGTGGGAATCACACAAGGCTCTATGATGATCTCGGGTCTACAGACTAACCTTTACCAGTGTCACCAGAGAACTGCCATCTGACGTAAGGTATAATACCATCTGGGAGTTCTCGGCGAGTCCGTCCAGTGTACCCAGTCTCCACTGAGCACCCGTATATCATCTCTGATGTTAAACACCAATGGATATGGGATCATCCATCGCCCATCTGTATGGGTCGAGAAGGTATACGCTAGTCTACTCTGTATATCGATGCCCCGTCTCGATACACCCACGACTAGGGACCTTTAAGGATGTACTTATGGACTACCATGTCCCCACTAGTATGATCCACATCATAGTCCAGGTAGTCAAGTACACATCCTAAGGGCTTTACCAACATGTAACAGGGAGACAATCAGTGTACACGTTAAGGTAAAGAGCAACCGGATAGCATACTATCATGTCGAGCAAGAAAGTCTTCCCTATATATGTCCAAACATCCACTACAATATACATCCCATGTATAGTAATGGCCTCCAGGGCATACATATAACTAACAATCTCCCACTTGCACTAGGGCCATCTGATAGCAGTGGTTGCAGTATCTCATACTCAACCATCTCATAAAAGTCTCTCTCTGGGAAAAGGCCTTTCTGAGTGGATCCGCCGTGTTGTCCTCTGAGTCTACTCTCCTAACCTCGATCACCCTGGAGATCAACCATCTCCATGATCTGGTGACACTGCCTAAGAATTATATCTGGATCACTGATGGGACGGACGTTCCTTGGCATAAGCCACAACTCCATTGTCATAATGGGAGGAACTAAGTTCATCTCATGAACACATATAAATATCCAGACTGCCTCTTTGGTAGCATCTTTGGTAACGATGTATCTTGCCTTTAATCGTCTAGTATGTCACGGTATCTAGCTTGGAACTCTTCCAACATACCGTCCCTTTACTGAGGGTAAAGACAATGCCTGCGACTGACATTCAGTCGTCCTTATCACGCTGGAACCCTTCCAGTGATTGCCCCCAGGATCAATTGATACCATCTCACTACAACTAATGAGTATCCTAATATCCAATTAGATCTATCTCATAGATCCAAAACCCAGGATTTAGAAGGTATCACTTTGATCCTATATGGAGAATCATTATGATAAGCGGAGATTGATCGAGCGTGGCATAGGAAACTTCTTCCCTATCAAGAGTATGTCATCCACGTACTCTACTAGGATCAGTACCATACTCTCTACTACCTTTTTGTATATACAAGGTTCATCTACCATTTTGATGATGTCAAACTCTTTGACTAACACATCAAAACAGACGTTCCAACTCCGCGATGCCTGCTTTAATCTGTAAAACAACTTGCACACGTTTACGCTGCTCCCACTGTCTACGAGGCCCTCTGGATGTGTACTTATAGACGCTTATTTCTAAAACATCATTTAGAAAAGCAGTCATGACACCCAACCACCAGATATCGTAGCCATGGTATGTAGCCGTGGCAAGTAGGATCTGGATGGACTTAAGCATAGCTCCTTAGAAAGGGTTTCATCATAATCCATACCTGGTCAATGATGCAAACCTTTAACAAGTCTAGCTTTGAAAGTCTCAACTTTTCCATGTACACCAAGTAATCTTCTCAAGATATACTTGCTCCTGATGGGGATTTAACCCTTCAGACAAAGCAACCAAAGTCCATACTTTGTTGGTGTATAAGGATTCCATCTCAGATCGATAAGCATCCAGCCATTCTTACAGAGTCATACTCCTGATGGCCAGCTCGAAACTAGTTGGGTTATCATCTCATGATGCAATCCTTACTCCCACCGTCATAGAGAAACTGAAGTATCTCTCAGGTGGGTGAGGAACCCTACTAGATCGGCGGAGAGGCTGAGGTTCGTTGGAATCTACTGAATCCTTTGGTTCTACCAAATCATCTGCTGTAATTTGTATAGCTGGAACCTTTTCCAGTTCTACCTCATGACCCCTAATTTCTTCTCAATAAATTTCCTTTCACAAAGGTGGCATGTTGAGAAACAAAACATTTTTGTTCCTCGGTTAGGTAGAAGATATTCCCTTGCGAATGCTTAGGATATCCAACAAACTTCTACAGAACTGACTTTGCCTCCAGCTTGTCCGGATTTTGCCTTTTAGACATAGACCGGACATTCCTAAATCTTAACAAACTTAAGATATGGGCTCTTCCCAATCCATATCATATATGAAGTGGTAGGCAACTGATTTGATCGGAACCATATTCAATAGGTATGCAACTTCATAAGTGCATAACTCCCTAAAAGGAAATAGGAAACTCAGTAGTACTCATCATAGAGCATACCATATCTAATAGGGTGTGATTGCTCCGCCCCGATACACCGAGGTGCTGTGGTGTATACGGAGGAGTAATGCTGAGAGAGAATCTCATTCTTAGAATATTCCAGGAATCCCGTGCTCAAGTATTCTCCTCCTTGATCACATCAAAGGACATAATACTTATACCCGTTTTTGGTTCTCTACTTCTAACTTATATTCTATGAATATCTCAAAAGCTTCGGACTTGTGTTTCAACAGGAACATATGTCTGAATCTCGAGAGATCATCAGAGAATTTAATGAAGTACAAAGAACCGGTCTTAGCATTTGTAGACAGGGGACCTTCATACATCATCATGTATCAACCCAAGAGTTCACTAACTCTTTCTCTGTTTCCATTAAACCGAGCTATGGTCATTTTATCTTTGTGACATGACTGGCAAGTTTCACAAGATGAAATTCAAACTGATTTAAAAATGCATCTTAATGTAACTTAGCTAGTCGGGTCGCATTGATATGACCTAGTCTATAATGCCTCAAGAAGGATTCGTTCATTTCTGAACTCTTCCTCTTGTGTGTGTTCTGTATACTAAGAACTGTAGTTTGATTTAGAACGTCAATGCTTTTAGATAACGTGCCTGAACCGATCAACTATTGATATAGGAAATGTTCAAAACATTATCCAACAATAAAAAATTGTATCATTCTTTATCTAAATAAAGAGACTGATATGATTTTGTATATCAGATTCGGTATCTAATAACATTTGTTCAGAATCAATGTATTCTGGTAATACAGGCTGACAGTGACCAACAGACCTGGCTGCAACACTTGTACCGTTTTTTGTCTCATGAAACTTATCACCTGTTCTCAGTTCTCTACCTTTCTGTAGCCCTATGTAACAGATTATATATCTGGGATCCTGATCCGGTATCAAATACCCAGGATGCAGAGGATACCGAGAAACTGTTCTTTATAATGAACATACCCGAAGGAGATGCATCATATGCACTTTCTTCGTTTGGGCGGTATGGGTATCCTGGTATTCCCCTATTTCCTGCTCTGTCTTATAACAATTATAAGTTGGAGCGGGACCAACGTTCCCCAGCTCAGTATAACAAGCGGGTTCGGTCAATATATCCGTTTTATTATCTTGATTAAGGCGTGACATGGTCGCTACCTGGAGAGAGAGAGAGAAGAAAATACTCTGCGGGCGCTCTTGCAAGATCAGATTGGTTATTATTTTATCTAATCAGGATGGCTCCCACTGTTTTTATCAAATCTTCCTTCAAACCCTAAAAGGAAAGACTAGCCGGGATTAATTACACGCTATAAGTTCGCCAATCTTTCAGCCAGGCCAGTGTCGGTACTTTGAGGGAGGTCCCCCGTGCTTTCGCACGAACCTAATTAATGTAAACCTCGTTTTCCCAGAGGCGTAACCCCGTTGACACCTTTCTAGACACCTACTTGATCGGCTAATTGTAATGTGTAAAACTCTCCCAGGAGTAACAATTACTCGCAGTGGGTATCGGGATCCAACTATCTCATAGAAGGTATGCAATCTCATTGCAAATTTCAACACTTGAAATTCCCGATAATTTTGCCCCTAACCTCCTATGACCTTGACAAAGGCCAACAAACCATAGGATGCTAGTCAAGTTCAACCCGCCATTTCCTGATTGAATTAAACCCACCCGCACGACCGTTGACAAAGGCCAACAAGGTCGCATGACTACCCTAACCCAATCTGCATCATATGCATAAGCAGATAAGCACCAGTTAACTACCGCACACTACGCCTTGACAAAGGCCAACAAACGCAGCACGAATACTAACTACTACTTATCTGAAATGACAGAGGGCTACGACAGGTTTTTCTGAAAACCTATTGCGTAATGAACTTGATATCGTTGTATAATCAAATGATTTTAAAATGGAGTGTTTTTGAGGCTTTATTAGTTTTGCTAAAGGGGTCACTCCCGGTGAAGGGTCGTCGGCCCTTTCCTCATCGAATAAGGTGCAGGATATATCATATAAACCGCTGTGCAAAGCAATAACTATAGGAGCAATCAAAAGACAAACCGAGGGGTGTAGCATCTGCCAGTCATTGCTAAAGGGGTCACTCCTGGTGAAGGGATCTCGGCCCTTTCCTTATCGAATAAGGTGCAGGATGTTCTATAAGGAACACCGCGATGCAAAGCAAGAACTGTAGCTACCTATTTTTGAAAATTCGATTCCACAATATCTTTTAGGTTTCTTTTATTTCATTAATATATTAATGAAGTCCCATCATTTAAGTTACCTAAACATCACAGATAAATACGACGTATACTTATGTCATCCGCATTCGTCTCGATGTCCCCTCGTGCACCGTTAGGTTAGGTAACTAACGGCAGAGCGGGGCAGGGCTAGCGCGGGTGTAAAACATAAGTAACGCCTATATAATATATCATATATACTATATACAGTATTTATCACAGAACATCAAATGATCACATCACAGATATCGCAGCAGAAGAAACATATGAAACATTGGATATACTAGGACGCCCGTGTTTTCAATACGAGCCAGTATAAAACACGGATTCCACGGTCGCGATGAATAGCCAAACCCACACCCCTAGACCCCTACGAGAGCGGAAAGCAACCCTACCAATTCTAGAGTTAGGAGACCCGGACTCGACTCCTCGAGTTGGTCTCCCACTGGACTCTAGAACCCCGGTTACTTGTGCTCTCCACCTTGGGTCTATCCTAGTGCGGAAAAGTAAATAATATACAAAAGGTGACATCTTCCGCAACCTGGAAGTGCCCCAATAAAAGAATATTACATACAAGTTTTTACATGAATGAAAATGAAAAACACTCATCTCACATAAAAAAAAACCGGCTATTCAAACATGACGATCCAATATAACATATCCAGCAACACATAACATCATATGCCATCATCGTAAGTAAACATGCGTATCCCAATTGTCGTTGACATCTAGCAACGAAACCGGCGATATCACATATTACACTTACGGTCACAGAAAAGAAAGTGTAAAACTACAACAGTTGGAATCCGCAATCTCCTCAGACATCGCATGCCTGACCAAATGAATTCCTTAGACATCACATGCCTAACAATTATAAACCCCGCATTTTAGTCTCTATATCGAAAACACTTTTCAATATCAAGTCGGGCAATTCAACAGGATTCCCGACATTCTGATCGAATGCCCGTTGCAAACTTTAGTAGGCGGCCGCACCCCCGATACCATCGACGAAGTGCACCAAGGCGAAACACCGCTACCGCGAGCACCCGAACGGATGCTTTTAGCGACGAGGTTCTCCTACAGTCACTTGGTCGGGGCTAAGGGGTGTAGCTGTCTATTAAGTTTATCCGGCGAGTATCCGCGTACGCTACGTGATTGCGACGGACTTTTGATCACATTAAAATCCCATAGCAACCGATCAAGTGAGACTAAAGTGCTATGTTTATAACATTCATATTAGTTATCTCGTAACTATTTGTGAATTCCAAATATTGTATCACATTCCAGATAAATAGAAAAATGTTTAACTTTTCGATCGAACAATCAAACACCCAAGTTTTCCCGAAATAGCTCAATACATGAAATAAGTTTAAAAACATTCACTTCATGCCTCAGTACCAACAGTCCAGCCATAGAAGGGTCAAGCCAACGCCTCACATGCGGCATGCCGTACTGCCCCAAACCCTAAGGTTCAAAGGGCAGTTCAAGACGGTCACATAATCGAGTTAAGGTTTGTTGTCTTCTAGAGGGTCCATCGCGTTACTTGCACTACTTCGAACGTTCTTAAACTACGGAAAGATCCAACACTTGGAAATTTCCCGGCAGGAGAAAAATTGGGTATTTATATCCGGTCGAAGTTTTTAACATATTCTAAAATTACCCGGAAAAACACATAGACAAAGTTAAACAATCCGATCGAATCTGCGAACTCCCAATACAACCCAGAAAACTCAACTCTTGAGTATAAAATAAAAATACCCAGAAAACTCAGGAATAAAATAGTGACATTACTGTGCAAAACTTGGTGAAAGAACTGACCGTACGGCCGCGGAACCGCCGCACGAGCCATGCTCGTGCCGCGGTTCCGCGGCGCCTTGATGGACTTAGGCCCACGTGTTGCACAGTAATTCATAGAAAACCCTGCTTATTTTTTTGCATATTTTTAATTCACAAAAATCCACGATTTCAAAAATTGTACAGAGAAGGGTTTTGGATTAGGGTTTTGGGTTCGATCGGACTTCTAACTTCGTCTACGCATCGCCTAAAGCTCTAGCTAGGCTCTGATACCACTGTAGGGATCCTAGGCACACTCAATAGGTTCCACAAGGCGTCAACCATGCCAAATTCAAAAATTTAGGTGCCGAGAAACCCTAATATAGATCGTTAACTAGAGGATAGGCGAAACTACAAGCAAGCAAACAACTTTGCTAATAAGTGAAAGAGATTACAACCTTTGTAGATCTGGTGCACCACTTCTTTAGCTCCGAGATGACGTCCCTCCGCTGCGATCATCTGGATCCCGGACTCTAGCATCGGTTTCATCGGAGAAATGAGCGGGCTAGGTCGTTGACTTCGGTGCCGAAGATGATCTACGTCGAGGCGACTCAAACTCAAGCTCCATCTTCACTTGGTCATGAACCTTGTGAAGAAAACACCCTATACAACATGGCAAGTGGTAGAGGATGAAGGAATAGGAAGTGGGTTCACTTTAGATTTGGATTTCTCACTTGGATTCATCACTTGGAAATTTCTAGCAATGGTTTCTTCTCTTCATGAAGAAGAAGAAGAAAGAAAAGAAAGTGAATTATCAATAATAGAAAATCAAGTGATATCTATCATATTGCAACCATGGGTGAGATAAACTCATGTAGAGAATAAACTAGGGTTTAGGTAAATGGTTAGGGTTAAGTAATAAAACAAAATGGTAAGACTTATTCAAAGATGCATGAAGCATCATGAAGCTTCTTGCATAAAACAAACAAAGCCACTACCATTTTATTCTTGCCAAAAATGAATAAAGAAAATAAATAAGTAAATCAAACCCTAACCATTAACCTAATCATAGTTTAAAGCATACTCACACCCAAGTTTGCATGTATCATCAAACATGATACAAACAAGTGCACAAAAATATATCATATATACAATGTGCACAATCTAGTGAGAAAATAATCTTAAGTGAACCAATACTAGTTAATGTAAAGTAATATATCAAATATATAATTATACATTAAATCAACACATGATTTAATGATCCGGTCATACTACATATAACCGACTAATATCAAGTGTATCAATGTATCGAATCAACACTTGATTCGGTAATCCGGCTATATCTCATATAACCGTCCAATGATACAAATCGCGAGAATCGAATACAGTATCACATAATGGTATTATTCTTGGTCCCGTACATATCTCATATGCGCTCCTATTTCGTTTCGCTTGAGCCAGGAAACCTCTGTGTAGGACTCTAAAGACTCGTCAATACGCCGGCAGCAGGTGATGATCATATCAAACACCCACAAGCCACAAGCGGTCTGCTAAACGTAACGGCCACCCGGGTATTGAGCGATCAGAAGATCAACGAGCAAGCCCTCTCACACTCCTGTGAATCCAACCAGTAACACTTACCGTACAGTCCGGTCTCGTCGTCTGATATGTCGCATATCTTGCCTAGGGGTGGTAAACGTCAGACCCCAATAGCTCGATAAGTCGTGTCGATATGAGGTCTATAACAGTTCGAGAAACTACTGGTAACACTTACCAGTAAATCTCAGCAACCTTGGCCAGGGATTTCCGGTTATAGCCAATCGAACACAGCGCAACATCAACTCCCTATACCGGGAGAGACGAATCCCCTCCTATCGCTCATTGCCTCCATGTGAATCGGGACTGTATCCAAAAACCACCATTTTGCACGCCCTCTTGGACGTGGTAAGGTGGAAATCAAAGAACAGTAGGAATCACACAAGGCTCTATGGCGATCTCGGGTCTACAGACTAACCTGTACCAGTGTCACCAGAGAACTGCCATCTGACGTAAGGTATAATACCATCTGGGAGTTCTCGGCGAGTCCTTCTAGTGTACCCAGTCTCCACTGAGCACCCGTATATCATCTCTGATGTCAAACACCAATGGATATGGGATCATCCATCGCCCATCTGTATGGGTCGAGAAGGTATACACTAGTCTACTCTGGTATATCGATGCCCCATCTCGATACACCCACGACTAGGGACCTTGAAGGATGTACTTATGGACTACCATGTCCCCACTAGTATGATCCGCATCATAGTCCAGGTTGTCAAGTACACATCCTAAGGGCTTTACTAACATGTAACAGGGAGACAATCAGTGTACTCGTTAAGGTAAAGAGCAACCAGATAGCATACTATCATGTCGAGAAAGAAAGTCCTCCCTATATATGTCCAAGCATCCACTACAATATACATCCCATGTATAGTAATGGCCTCCAGGGCATACATATAACTAACAGTATCAAGTGCATCGAGTTCTTTAAAATGCTGCCGCGGAACCATGGCAATTCGTAAACTGTGATCAGCTCCAAAGAAGGTTCATATTGATGGGCGAGAGGAGAACATAGCGTTGACTTCGTCCTCAGAGTCACTACCAAAGACCGATATAGGAGGAGCTGTCCCTGGCCTGCTGCTTTGGGGTTGCCCCGAGAAGACTATCTTTTCCTCCTCTTCGGTATCGCTCCTAAAGATCGGGATGGTGGCGACGGCTTTTTGTTTATTCTCCGGTTTACGATATCTTTCCGTGTCTTCGAAGTCTGGTAAGAAGTATTTAGCGTCTTCATATTTGTGGGCTTCATTTATGGAGAATAGGTTTAGCTCCCCTGTACCTGTGTACTCGAGGCCGTCTTTGAAGTACTTCATACACTGATGTTGTGTAGAAGGGATGATGAGCATTATAGCAAGTTTTGGCGTTGATGACATGAAACTTGATGTCAGTGACGAGCATCCCGAAGCGTAATGTCAGTATTACGGACCCAAGCGTCCGTGATGACAGCGAGTCGAACCCGCGTCCATAATGACTGCGAGTCGAACCCGGAGATAGTAATTTTGTCCCGAGCCAGGTGTTGAACGTTCATGCAAATCTCCTTCAACACTCTCACATTGAGAAGGTTGACGGAGGACCCGTTGTCAACCAGGATCCTCCCTATCTTGATATCGTGGCAGTACCTAGTGACATACAAAGGACGGTTGTGCTCGCACGCTCCGAGGAGGAGATCTTCATCGCCGAATGTGATGTCCGCTGTATGAACCTCTTCCAGCTCGTCCTTCATCTTTTCTTCTACAAGGAAGGCTTGAAACTGATCGGGCTCTTGCAGTACCTTGATCAGAGAATCTCATACCTCTTTAGACAGGAGGAGAGCATCCATTATGCTCAATTGTGAGGGTATCTTTCTCAGGTGTGCTAGGACATTGTAATCCACCTTTTTTTCTTAGACGGGTCCTTGGCTATAAGCTCTTCGACGACTCTATCATCGAGGGTAATTTCCTCGGGGACTTTTTCCTTCCCCTTTTCTTTCTTGCCCGAACCTTTGTTTGAGGGTCCGAGATTCTTTTCAGGCAACGTACGGTTATGCAGCTGGATGTTCTCGCATTTCTTCACCTCTTCTTCTTTTCCAGAGGTGGATTCCTTGAAGAGAGGGCCGATGGCTATTTCTTCGTCAGAATCTCTCCCGAAGGTAAGAACTTGAGATTTCCCCTTTTGCTGAAATGGCATCAACTATATGACAGTTACCGGCTGTCCCTTTACGCTCATCTGTCGGGCTTCTCTGTTCCCGACGGGCTTTGCACTTCATTCGCTTGAAGTGTTGTCGGTGGGCCACGTATCACTCTTCGGTATGGTGTATGACCCTCCGATAGTATAAGCAGTATTTTGGATGTATATCCACTTTTTCAAGGCACGTACTCCCGGGAGTATTTCCTTCGAAAGGTGACAACTTCATTTCCATTAACAGGGCTTTGGCGAACCGTTTCCCGTCTTAAATTTGCTTTTGTCTGCCGCGGGTGTGCTTCGATCTAGTTTAAGTACTTTAGGACCTTTCCTCGCCACAGCTTCTTCATCCTGACGCTGACGCTTGGCCTTTTCGTACATGGTCGTTTCACACTCTCGTTCATCTTTTCTCTTTTGAAAGGCTTCGTTCAGTAGTTTATCGATCAGGTCGTCTGACGGTTCCTGGGATTTTGACGCCGGTCCTACCCCCAGTTTCTCTGCGTTGCTTTCTGACGCCGAAGGAGCTTCTTCGTCTTTTAACGACAGGTGAGAGAACATGTGGCAACTCGCTACATAATCCTCGGGTTCTTCTGATGAGCCGTCTCCCCCATCATTGTCGCCGTCTCCGTTCTCAAGAATATGCTTGAGGAACTCTTCAAGTGTGACTGGGGTCCGCACCTTCTGGTTGTACTCTTCCAGCGCGTCAATGTACTTTTGCAGGTCCGTGCGCTCGTCGTCAGGCTGCACAGGCTTCTTGGTCTTCTTCTTTCCCTTCGAAGACTTTAAAGGACTGACCTGGGTGCCTTGCCTATCGATACCAACTTTCGGTGTTGGGCACGGTTTCAGCATCCCGTTAATGATCTCGGGCTCCAGCGGGCTTTTCTACCTGATTGCCGGGCATGCTTGAAGATCCTTCAGCATTCTTTTAGTTTTAGCCGAAAGGACAACTTCCCACGGAGCTTCTTCTATAAATGAGTATGATGCTCCTGGCGTGTCCACCTTTTTAGGAGCGTGCTGCTATGGCGGGTTTACCTTTCAGTTTTCGGACAGCGCGAACTTGCCTAGTTGGTACTGGTCCTCAACCCAGTTTTTTTAAAACATAGCAATCTTCAATTGGGTGGCCCATTACTCTATGGTATGGGTAGTAGTTAGGACCGTTAACGTCACCAGGCTGCAGCGGGCGTCTTGGATCCAGCAGAGTGATGAGCCTGTTGCGCACTACCAGTTCGAACAGTCTCTTCGTTTTATCCCGGGGAAATGAGTAAGGACGTCTCAAATTCTCTTTGAGGGATCGTGGTTTGTTGCTTTGGCGAGCAACCGATTTTGGGTCATTCGGCTGTTGTTGAGCATTGGCAACGAAGGTCGCTTTCCCTTTACCCTTTTCATTCCGGAGATCCGTTTTTGAAGAGGAAGGCCTATGGCCCATCTGGTCCATTTGGGCCAGCTTTTCAATCAATTCCTGGAAGGTGGTCGGTTTGAAGAACATCATAAATTGGGATATAGTCGCCTGAGGATCAAGGGTCCCTACGAACATACCCACGGCAGGAGCTTTTTCTATGCGTTGTTTGCATTTTGACCATAGGTTCCGCTACCAAATTGCGTATTGAACCCAGATTTCTTCCGGCTTCACCCTGGCATTGATTAATGTGGTGATCGGGGTGCACTCGCTTGCGCTTGCAAAACGCGCGTGAACAGTAGCTCCATTTCTGTAAATGTTTTGATGGAGTCATTCGGAAGCTCCGAGTACCATTCAAATGCTGTTTCCGCCAAGCTGCCGACGAATTAGCGAAGCAGCAGTTTGTCGTCTCCTCCAGTATTTCCACATAGAGCTCTGAACTGAGGGACGTGCTGATGGGGATTTCCTGTCTCCTTATATATGTGGAATTTAGGGATCGTATATCCTGGTGGGTACTTGATTTGATCGTACCAGCCTGGATAAGGTCGCCCAGTTCTGACGACTTGACCAGCCGCTTCGCTCGCCTGATGAGCTCGTATTTATTGAGCTATGTAGTCGTCAAGGGCAGCCTTGGAGATCGTTTCTTCCTTGGCTGCTGAGAAAGTCGGTGGAGAATTTGACGTTTCACTTCTGTCATCTTCGATAATTATCAGAGGGTCTTCAACTGGAGGTTTCGGCTGGATCATCATCCCGACCATGTCTTAGAACAGAAGCGTCATCTTCTTTATATTAGCGGCCTGTTCCGCGGCCTCTGTATCCTTTCTTTCTAGCATCCTCCGCAGGAACCCTGTGTCGGTTTCCTGTTCCCGGCGTTGTTCAGACGATGCTTCCGGGCTTTCTTTTTTCCCAGTGAGCGCTGACATCTTCATTAGCATCTCTTGGAGCTTCTGCTACTGCTCTTGAGCTTTTGTCACAGACCGTGTGAGTGATCGATAACCCGTGGAAGTACGACTTTCTTCTTTCTCGGAAGCCATGCACACCGTGTGTACTATCATGCCCCCAGACTTAGGGTGTTTGGGTTTACTGCCTTTGATATTTGCCGCAGTTGGTGGGAGATTCTCAGGCGTTCTCTTTTTATGGAAGGCTGAATTCGAAGGAGCTATTATAACAGGCACCCGAGAAGTCCCTCACTGCATGCTAGAGGGACGACTTCCCTCTAGTCGAACCTTCATTTTCTCCGGTCGACGAGAATAGTCCTTGTTGATCACAGAATCCTAAACTTTTCGCTAGACTTTGTGGATTCGGGAGGACAGCCGCTGAGGGGGCTGTTTCGGCTTTGCCTATACCGTGTTTTCAACATGTGGAGGCGACTTCTTTAGTACAGCGGTTGGAGAGTTCTTTCGCACCCTCCCGAGCGGATCAAAGCTGTTCCCAGTTGGAACAGCAGCCTCAATTTCCACCATTGGGGATGGTGAGGTAAGTCCAGAGGGGGAGTTTCCCCCAGCTCTTCTCACCCGGCGCCAGTGGCGATGTCGAGCATGTCGTGCAGATGGGATTGCCTCCGTTATGGAGATGGCTTCGTCATGCCCCTTGCTCTGATGAAGGGCTACAGCCGATGTCAGCCTGTCGAAGACTGACGACCGTTGGGAGGGGACGGTCAATCTTTCAAAGGCTGAATTTCTGGTAAGGGAAGCATTTTTGACGACTTCACCCGTAGCAGGAGTTGGAACGACCAGCCTTGCGAAGATCGATCCTTTAGCAGGAGAAGCCTCTTTGATGACTTCATCTGCTGGAACTGGAATGGCTATCCGCTTTGGGATAACCCTTTCAGGTATTGTGAGCCTCTTTGCAGGCCCACTGGATCTTTGGCTCAGTCTGTTAAAAACTGAGGTAGTAGAACTGGACGACCCGTTGAGAGGGGCCACAGTGGTTGCAAGCCGATCGAAGACCGACTTCTTCGGAGCTTCCTGTGATGGCACCGGATTGTTGAAGTTTGCTGGTGGGATCATGGTCCTAAAGAACAATCCAGTGGTGGCCTGAGTCACCTTCTTCACTGGCATTGCAAAGACGGAGGCCGCTTGGGGCCCGTAAGTCACTCCTCCGGCGGGGACGGAGTGGGAGTTGCAGGTCATGCAGCTGGAGGCCATCGATGTTATCTCCTTTTCTGCATAGAGCAAGACACCAAATCTTAGTACCTCGAATCCAGGGGAAACCATTTTAAACCGCGATTCGTTCGCGAACACGACACACGAAGTGTGAAGTGGAAAGAGGAAGAGGTCCTACCGGGCCTGGCAGAATCTGTTTACCACCGAAAACCGGGAAGAGAAACGTCTTGTCCGAATTTGGGGGCAGATGCTATTTGGATTTATTCGTCCACCTTTCCGAAGATGCCAAGTTGATTTATGGCGCCGTATATAGGAGGTTTGGACTACGGCCGTTATAGCAGACTTCGTCAGATTCCCCCTCATTATGAGGGGTTTTTGATTGTGGGGACGCTCTTCCCTACAGGCGCAAGCCCCTGCAGTTAATTACGTTACCGCATCGCGGTAACCACTTTCACCTGCTCCAGAAGGTCACTTCGTGTTGTATGTGTTTGTTTTATTTTTTTAGTTGCCCATGGATTGTATACAGAGACTGATTTATGTTATCGCCCGTAGGGCGTAGATTATTCCAAATCCGTATATTCTTAGATTTGGGTTTGGTTTGATTTAAGGATCGTTAATCTCGTTTGAGATTAAGATCAACTTAAATGTTTGTTATGGATGCGTTAGTCCGACCTTGGACTAAGATCTACTTAATGGGGGGTTAGGATCATTTTGATCCAACAAAAGAGCATTTGGGCTCCACTATTTTAGTTTTAAGGACGTTTCAGTCAGTTGGAGTTTAAGGACGTTACGGTCCATAGCTAGTTTAAGGACGTTGCGGTCCGTTGTAGTTTAAGGACATTACGGTCCATAGCTAGTTTAAGGACGTTGCGGTCCGTTGGGATGTACCTGTCGATTTGGGAGTGCACCAAAAGAGTTATTGGTTATTAGGACCCACCACCTCTCTGAAGACGCTAAAGAATTACAACGACATGTATCAGAGGTGTGAGGAGATATACCCTTGAACCAATGTCCGTTGGAAGAGCAGTAGTCGCGCTTGAGACTAAGACCAATTTGGAAAATGATGAACACATGGGCTTGGTTGATCTGAATTAGGGATTTTTGGTCAACTTGGACTCAGCCCACTCAGTCTTTGAATAAAGTGTTAAACACTTGCTTGGGCTCAGTCCTTTTTTTGTACAAACAATGCTGGGCATTGATATGGGTTCTGACGCACACCCTTTACTTTACTTTACATTATTTTCCCCTTTTTTGTTTTTTATGGAGTGTTAAACACTCTTTAAGGCGCCCACGTGTGGAGCATGTGAGGCGCTTAGCGCTGAGTGCCAACCACTCCTTATTGAGCAGCGCCTACGTGATAGGCACGTGAGGCGCTTGGCGCTGAGCACCCACCATCGAGTGCTAAGCACTTTTTATTGAGCAGCACCCACATGAGGGGCACGTGAGGTGCTTGGCGCTGAGCGCCCACCATCGAGTGCTAAGAACTGTTTATTAAGCAGCGCCCACATGAGGGGCACATGAGGCGCTTGGCGCTGATTTTTCTTCGTGTACTATGTTCTGAGGAGTTCAATTCTCTGTTCTTTTCTGGATCTCTGATCTCTAAGAGCAAGTTCATTCCCATGAAAATTAAATTCTCATTTGTGGGAGACTTGTCTCATGGATCTTAGAACCAGGGAAAGAACTAAGTTCTTTTATGAGGGTTAAACCTTTGGATATGCAGATGAGATGCTCTCATCTCTTTTATTATTTTTATTTACCTCGAAGAAATGCCTTCTTCTTTCTTCCTTCTTAAAACTTTCTTCTTGCTCTCTCTAAAGCTTATAGGGTTTTTTTTCTGTGCAAGACTTAAAGTCTTGGGTCCTTTATATAATGGAGGTAAGTTTGTTGATTTAGTTAAAGAAATCTCTCATTGAGAGATCCTGATTGATTTGGGGATTTTATCCACCATTGGATCTTTGATCCAAGGACTTATGTTTTACAGAAGATATCTCTCTTTTTTTAACAAGATTAGGGAAATATTTCCCCATACGGAATCTTTCTGTATATAGGTGATTTTTAATCACCATTGGATTCTTTAATCCAACGACACTCTGCTTTGCATATAGTAATCTTTCTTATTTAGAAAGATTTGAGGAATATTTCCTCAACAGAATTTAATTCTGTATTTTAATGATTTATCATTTCCGTTGGATCTTTGATCCAATGGCTCTGTTTAACAGAGAGATTTTAGTTCTGGCATTGGCGCCCTTGTGCGAGGCGCGTGATGTGCTGCCTCAGTGTTTTTAACTCTGGGCGCTGGCTCCCTCGTGCAAGGCACGTGAGGCACTGCCTCAGAGTTTTTAACTCTTGGCTTTGGCGCCCTCGTGCAAAGCACGTGAGGCGCTGCCTCAGAGTTTTTAACTCTTGGCGTTGCCTTTCAAATTTTGAACAGAGCTTTGCTCTTTTATTTAGGAAACAGTCCCGAAAGTCCACGCAGATGCACATTGTCCTATTTTTCTTCATCACCGGAACAATGTTGGCGATCCAGTCAGGATATTGAACTTCTTGGATGAAGCCGGAGTCGATTAGTTTCTTGACTTCGAAGTTGATACTCATCTCAAGTTTGAGCCACATTCTTCGTGGCGCCTGTTTGACTGGCTTTATGTCCGGCGATATAGCCAGTTTATGTACTGCCACCTTTGGATCTAGACCCGACATCTCGGAATAGTTCCATGCGAAGCAGTCTTTATAGTGCATGAGCATGTATTTTTACGTGGCTACCTGTTTTTCAGATAGTAGCTCACTGACGAATGTCGGCCTCGGATCATTTTCTGTCCCTAAGTCAATTTTCCTTAGGTTGTTCGCTGTAGTATGTATCCCATCTTCCAGCTCTTTTGGTGCTGGTGGAAACTCGGAGATCACCTCGTCCTCGTCTTCATTTATGAAGCACATGCGGAGGTCATCCATAGTCTCATGCCCTCTCTCCTTTGAGAGTGTTATCATATGGCAAGTACGAGTTCGCTTCCATTTTTTGTGTTGGGCTGGTCCTATCCTCATGATATAGGTCCTCTTTGGCTCATGCTTTTGCGGCGGGGTTACCTTCCAGTTGTCGGATAAAGTAAACATGGCTTGTTGATACCGGTTTTCTGCCAAGTCTTTGAAGGTGAAGCAGTCTTCAAGGGGATGACCTATTGCTCGGTGGTAGGAGCAATATTCCGGATGACGGACCTCGTTTATTTGTTCGGGGTGCCAAGACTCCGGGAGTGTCATCATTTAATAGTTCATGACCAGGTTGAATATTTTCCTCATCTTGTCTTGGGGGAAAGAGTATTCCCGACTCATTTTCTTTATAAAGGATTATAAAGGATGGGTTCCAACCGAGTTTTTCTTGATAGCACGACTTCTTAGATCCGCCTTGTTGTTTGCGAACGTTGTTTGCGCACTTTGTCCTCTTTTTGCCTTTATTTTGGGATTTTCCCCTTTCACGAGGACATACAGTGGGCTGGGGATAAAAGGCGTTGTAGCACTGCGTTCTGGCCTTTTCATAAATAGCCATTTCATAGCTATGATTGTCTCGGCTCTTTTGACAGGCTTCTTTTATTAGCTTGTCTATTTGTTCTTCGAGCGACGGACTTATCGTTCTTAGAGTGGGATTTCGCTCTGTTTCAACATCATGACCATTTGGAAGGGCATTTTCCTATTCTCTGGAGCTGTTTATAACGCGGCAGCTGCGGAACTGCTCCCGTTTCTTGGACCGAATGTATCCGAGCCCGGTTGTCTCCATCTTTCCATTGGGCATCTTTCGCTGGGTTCCAGGGATATCCCAGATCTTTTTGTAGAATTGGGCTTACCGAACAGTTTGTTCAAGGGGTACACCTTGGTAATTTAACAACCTTTTCAATTCCTCTATGTAGTATCTTGGCAGACGGATTGGTTGAAGCCTGTCGAGTAAAAGATCGGTACCGTACCAGACTTCTTTCTCTACTCTGGTGTCTGTAGATTGGTAGAAGAGGATCACCTTTTCACCTCTTTGTCTGGGAGGGACGCAGAAAGTCTGTAGTTCTTGGATGCTGTATGTATCGAGTGCATAAAGTTCCTTATAATGCCGAGGCAGAGCTATTGTGATTTGTAGACATTGATCAGCTCCGGCGAGGGTTTGCATTGACGGGCGGATGGATAACACTGGATTGGTCCTGTACTCAGAGTCGCTACCAAAGACCAGAATAAGAGCAGACGGTCTAAGTCTGTAGTTTTCTTTCTGGGGTTGCCCTGAGTAGACTATTTCTTCATCTTCCTCATAATCGCTCCCAAAGATCGGGTTAGTGGCGATGGACTTCCGTTTATCCTCCGGCTTATGACACATTTCCGTATCCTCAAAGTCTGGTAGGAAGTACTTTGTGTCTTCATATCTCCGGACTTTGTTTACCGAGAACGGGGTTAGCTCTCCCATGCCGGTATACTCTGAGACATCCTTGAAATACTTCATACACTGATGTTGTGTAGAAGGGATGACGTTGTACTCATGCAACCAGGGCCTGCTGAGCAAAGCGTTATAGCAAGTCTTGGCATCAATGACGTGAAATTTGATGTCAGTGACGAGCAACCTGAGGCGTAATGCCAGTATTACAGACCCAAGCATCCGTGACGACTATGAGTCGAACCCGGATATTGTAATTTTGTCTCGGGCCAGGTGCTGAACGTCCATGCAAATCTCTTTCAGCACTCTCACGTTGAGAAGGTTGACGGAGGATCCATTGCCGACAAGGATTTTCCCTATCTTGATGTCATGGAAGTACCCGGTGATGTATAATCGGCGATTATGTTCGCACATACCGAGAAAGAGATCTTCATCGTTGAATGTAATGCCAGCTGTGTGGACCTCTGCCAGCTCATCCTTCATCTTCTCTTCTGCGAGGAAAACTTGGAACTGACCAGGCTCTTGTAATGCCTTGATCGGAGAATCTCGTGCCTCTTTAGACAGGAGGAGAGCATCCAATATGCTCAGTCGTGAGGGTATTTTCCTCAGATGTGCTAGGAAATTATAATCCAACTTATTTTTCTTAGGCGGGTCTCTGGCCGCGAGCTCTTTGAAAACTTCATCGTCAAGGGAAATTTTCTCAGGGATTTTTTCTTTCCCTTTGTCTTTTTTGCTCGAATCTTTGTTTGTAGGTCCGAGGTTCTTCTCAGACAGTGTGCGGTTACGCAGCTGAATGTTCTCACTGTTCTTCTGCTCCTTTTTTTTCGGAGGTAGGGTCTTTAAAGAGAGGGCTGGGGGGTATTTCGTCCTCAGAATTGCTCCTAAAAGTAAGAACTTGGGGTTTCCCCCCTTCCGAACTGGTATCAACCATATGACAGTTGCCAATCATTTTTTCATGCGTATTTGTCGCACTCTTTTGCTGTCGACGAGCTTCGTGCTTCATCCTCTCGAAGTGTTTTTTATAGGCAACATATCCTTACCACCACTTCTTGAAGGCACTGCATTCCTTGGTGGGGTGGGTAACCCTCCGATGATATAGGAAGTAATTTGGATGTGAATCCTCTCCGTCGAGGTATATGACCTCGGGAGTGTTTCCTACTAGAGGTGGCAGCTTCATTCCTATTGACAGGGCTTTGGCGAACCGCTTCTCTGCCTTGATCATGTTCTTATTTGTCTCAGGTATGCTTTGGTTTGGTTGGAGTACTTTATGACTCCTCTTTGTCGTGGCTTCTTCATCCTGATGCTGATACTTAGCCTTTTCATATATAGCTGTTTCGCGTTCTCGATTAGCTTTACTTTTTCGAAAGGCTTCAATTAACAGCCTATCGATCGGATCTTCTGGCAGTTCCGGGGATTTTAGCGCCGATCCTGCCCCCAGCCGATCCTGCCCCCAGTACCTCCGCGTTGTTTTCTGACGCTGAGGGAGTTTCTTCGTCATTTAACAATGAATAGGAGACCATGTGGCAACTTGCTACATAGTCTTCGGTTTCTTCTGATGAGTCATTTTCCTCATTGTTGTCACTATCTTCGTTCTCAAGAATATGCTTGAGGAACTCTTCAAGCGTGACCGGTTTCTGCGCCTTCTGGTTGTACTCCTCCAGACGTTAATGTATTTTTGTAGGTCTGTGCACTTGTCATCATACTCGACAGGCTGCACAGGATTTTTGGTCTTCTTCTTTTTATTCGAAGACTTAGAAGGCCTAACTTGGGGATTTTGCCCTTTGTCAACAATCTTCGGTACGGAATGCGGTTTCAGCATCCCTTCGATGATTTCAGGTTCAAGTGGGCTTTTCCACTGGACTGCCGGACATGCCTATAGATCTTTTAGCATTCTTTTGGTTTTATCTGAAAGAACGACTTCCCGCGGAGTTCTTTCCACGAGCGAACATGATGCCCCCGGTGCATCCACTTTTTTGGGAGTGTACTTCTATAGTGGGTTCACCCTTCAGTTCTCAGACAGCGCGAACTTTCCCTGTTGATACTGGTCTTTGACCCAGTTCTTGAAGACGCAGCAATCCTCAATTGGGTGGCTCACCATTCTATGATAGGAGCAGTAGTTGGGGTTATTGACGTCACTGGGTTGCGGTGGACGCCCTGGGTCTGGCAATGTGATGAGTTTGTTACGCATTGCCAACTCAAATAGTCTCCTCGTCTTATCGTGGGGAAACATGTAAGCGCAACCTAGCCTTTCTTCCAGGGATAGGCGTGGACGTGCGTTGTTTTGGTGAGTAGCCGGTTTTGGGCCACTCGGTTGTTGTTGAGTGTTAGCAACGAAGGCCGCTTTCCTTTTACCCTTGGCGTTTCAAGGGTCCATACTTGAGGAGGAAGGCCCGTGGCCCATCTAGTCCATTAGGGCCAGTTTATCGATCAGAGTTTGGAAGGTCGTTGGTTTGAAGAACGTCATGAACTGGGACACATTCATTTGAGGATCAAGGGTCCCGATGAACACGCCCACGGCGGGGGATTCTTCGTGCGCTGTTCGCACTTTGACCATAGGTTTCACCACCGAATCGCATATTGGACCTAGGTTACTCCTTGCTTTACTCTGGCATTGATTAATGTCGTGATCGGGGTGCGCTCGCTTGCGCTGGCGAACCGCTATGTGAACAGCAGTTCCATCTCTGTGAATGTTCTCAGGGAGTCATTTGGGAGCTTCGAATACCATTCAAAGGCCATCTCTGACAGGCTGCCAACGAATTGGCGAAGCAACAGTTTGTCGTCGCTTCCAGTGTTGTCGAATAGAGCTCTGAACTATGCGACATGCTGATGTGGGTTGCTTGTCCCCTTATACACATGGAACTTGGGGATCGTATATCCCGGCGGGTATTTAATTTGGTCATACCAGCCTGGATACGGTCGTCCAGTCTTGACGATTTGGCCTGCGGCTTCATTAGCTTGATGAGCTCGTATTTGTTGAGCAATATAATCATCAAGAGTAACCTTGGAGATTGGTTCCTCCTTGGCTGCTGATAAAGCCGGAAGAGGGTTCGATATTTCCCCTCTGTCATCCTCGATGATTATCGGCGGATTCTCGGCTGGGGATTCTGGCTGGATCATCATTCCAACCATATCCTGGAACAAAAGAGCCATCTGCTTTATGTTAGCAGCCTGCTCAGCAGCTTCCTTGTCCTTTCTTTCAAGCACCCTTCGCAGAAACTCTGTATCGGTCTCCTGCTCCAGGCGTTGTTCAGCTATTGTGTCCGGGCTTTCTTTCTGCCCGGTAAGTGCTGCCATTTTGGTCAGAATCTCCTGGAGCTTTTGTTGTTTCTCCTGGGCTTTTTTCAGCGACCGAGTTTGCGGTCGATAACCTACGGAAGTACGACTTTCTTCTTTTCCGGAAGCCATGTAGACCGTATATGCGATCATTCCCCTAGACTTGGGGTGTTTGGGTCCATCACCTTTGGAGTTTGCCGCCAGCGGTGGGATTTTCTCTGGCCTCATCCTTTGGTGGGAGGTCGGAGTTGAAGGAGCCGTTGTAACAGGCACCTGTGCAGAAGAAGTCTCTCGCTGTATGATGGTGGGACAGTATTTCTCTTACCTAGCCTTCGATTTCTTCGGTCGATGATAGTAATTTTGATCAATCACGGAGTCCTGGACTTTTTGCCAGACCCTGTGAATTTGCGAGGAGAGCCGTTGATGGGGACGCTCCGACTTTGCCTGCACTGTGGTTTCTCCAGGTGGGGGAGATTTCTTTAGCACCGTTTTTGGAGAGTTCTTGCATACCTTCCTGAGTAGATCAAAGTTGTTCCTGGTTGGAACATCAGCGTTAACTTCCACCATTGGAGCTGGTGGGGTAAGTCCAGAAGGGGAGTTATCCCCATCTTTCCTCCTTCAGCGCCAGTGACGACATCGAGCGTGTCTTGCAGACGGGGCCGCCTCAGATTTGGAAGCGGCTTCTTCGTGCCCTTGGCTTTGCTGAGAGGCTGCTGTTGGTGTCAACCTGTTGAAGACCGACGTCCTTAGCAGAGTTTGAGGAGGAACGGCCAAACTTTCAAAGACCGATCCTCTGATGGGGGAAGCACTTTTGACGGCTTCGCCCGTAGAAGGAGTTGGCAGGGCTATCCATTTTGGAGTAAGCCCTTCAGTTATTACGAGCCTCTTTGCAGACCCGTTTGGGTTTTTGCTCAGCCTGTTGAAGACTGAGACACCAGATTTGGACGACCCGTTGAGAGGGGCCGCTGTGATTGCCAGTCGATCGAAGACCGGCCTCTTGGGAGCTTCATCCTGCGGTGCTGAGGCACCGACACCCACTGGTGGGAGCATGGTCCCGAAGAACAACCCAGTAGTAGCTTGCGTTACTTTCCCTACCGGCATTGAAAAGATGGAGGCCGTGTTGGACCCGTAGGTCACTCCTCCAGCTGGAGTGGAGCGAATGTTGCTGTTGCAAGAGGTGCAGTGGGAAGCCATCAATTTTCTTCTTCTTCACAGGAGCAAGACACCAAATTTTAGTACCTCAAATCCAAGGGCAACCATTGTGAACCGTGATTTCGCTCGCGAAACACGACACACGAAGTGTGGAGTGGAAAGATGGAAAAGGTCCCACCGGGCGTGCTAGAATCTGTTCACCGCCGAAAATAGAGACGAAATAGGTTAGATCGTCTTGCCTGAATTTGGGGGCAAATTCTATTTAGATTTATCCGTTTACCTCTCCGAAGATACCAAATTGATTTATGGCACTGTATATCAGAGGTTTGGACAGACGCGACCATTGTAGAAGACGTTATCAGACCCCTCATTTTATGAGGGGTTTTTTTATTGTGGGGACGCACTTCCCTGCAGGCGCAAGCCTCTGCAGTTAATTACATTACCGCATTATGATAACCACTTTCTCCTGCTCTAGAAGTTCACTTCGTGTCGTGTGTGTTTTTGTTTGTTTTGGTTGCTTGTGGATTGTATACGGAGACTAGTTTATGTCGTCGTCTATAGGGCGCAGATTAGTCCTAATCCGTATATTTTAGATTTGGACTTAGGTTATTTAAGGACCGTTAATCTGGTTTGAGATTAAGATCAACTTAAATATGTGAGCATTTGGGCTCAATTTGTTCTTGCTAAAGATGCGTTAGTCTAATTTGAGGCTAAGATCAACTTAGCAAAATTTTAAGGATCATTTTTATTTAAGATCCAGCAAAAGAGCATTTGGGCTCAGCTGCGAGAAAATTTCAGAGACTTAGACAATTTGGGCTAAGTCTACATAGCCTTTTTTCTTTTCAAAAGTGCTAAGCATTTATTTGGGCTCTGTTTGTTCAGCGCTTTTCTTTTCATGTAAAAGTGCTAAGAACTTATTTGAGCTCTTACGCTTACATGTATGTCGTGTGAAGCATTCTGTCATGGGCGCTGCCCAATAAATGTTAAACACATTTAATCATTTTGACTAAATGTGAAGTGCTAAGCAATTTTTATAGCGTCCACGTGAGGTGCACGTGCGGTGCTGGGCGCTGCCCAATCAGTTCTAAGCACTCAGCAGTTTTGGCTGCATATGAAGTGATAAGCACTTTTTGTATGGCTCCCACGTGAGGAGCACGTGCGGCGCTGGGCGCTGCCCAATCAGTGCTAAGCACTTAGCTGTCTTCGGCTGCATAGTACTAAGCATTTTTATTCAGCGCCCACGTATGTTTCACATGAGGCGCTGGCCTTCTTTTTTAGGCACTCGTGTGTTTTTCACATGAGGCGCTAGGCGCTTTTAAAAGAGGGGTGCTCACGTGAGGCGCTAGTCTTTTTTTTCCTTTTTAGAGATTAAATCTCTATTAATGGCATTTTGACCATTAATGATCACTAAGAACTTCACTTTTTGAAGATCTAGGATCATTTTTTTCTTTAAGAACTAAGTTTTTTTTTATAGGTTTCTTTCTCCTTTTGTTTTTTTCTTTTGGACCTAGTTCTTTACTGAATCTTTGATTCTCAAGAACAAGATCTTCCCGATGAGAATTAAATTCTCAACTTATGGGAGACTTGTCTTATGGATCTCGGATCCAGAGAAAGAACTAAGTTCTTTAAAAACGGTTAAACCCTTAGATATGATAGAGATATTTTGATCTCTTTTCTTTACCTATGGTTTTGAAAAGGAAGGTTTTTTTCTTTTAGAATTGAATTCTCTATTCTTTTTTAGAGCTCCCTGTATTTTTTCTGTATCCCTCTCTCTCTCTGTGTGTGTTGTGATCTTTTGTCCCCCCCCGGTTCTGTGAGACTTGAAGTCTCGGGTCCTTTATATAGTGAAATATAGTTTGTTACTTAATTCTAAGAAAATCTCTCATTGAGAGATTCCAATTAATTTAATTGGACTCAAAATTGAGTTGAGGAATTTTACACCCATTGGATCCTTGATCCAAGAACTTCTGTTTTTACAGAATATGATTTTTTCTTTTAACGAGATTAGAGAAATATTTTCCCCTATATATAATTTATTCTGTAAAACGGTGATTTTTTTAATCACCATTGGATTTTTAATCTAAAAGTTCTCTGTTTTACAGGGAGCAATCTTTCTAAAGGGAATATATTCCAAAATAGAATTTTATTCTATAATTGGATTTTTTATCCAGCCAAGAGTATCTTTCTTATTTTAGAAAGATTTGGGAAATTTTTTCTCCCAACAGAATTTAATTCTGTATTTTGATGATTTATCATCTCCGTTGGATTTTTGATCCAACGGCTCTGTTTAACATGGAGTATTGTAGAATTTTAATTCTACCTGGGCGCCGGCGCTCACGTGTTATGCATGTGAGTGCTACTTAAGAATTTAATTCTTATAATAGGTATTTATATGCTTTGCACATTGGAGCCCGCATGAGGAGCACGTGCGGCGCTATCTAAGAGTTTAACTCTTATGTAATGAACTCTTCTGTGCTTTGTACATTGGCGCCCGCGTGAGGAGTACGTGCGGCGCCATCTAAGAGTTTAACTCTTATGAACCCTTTTTTACTTTGCATATTGGCGTCCGCGTGAGGAGCACGTGAGGCGCCACCATAGAATTTAATCCTATAAGATTGGCTCTAGCGCTGGCGCCCTCATGGAGAACATATGAGGCGCTGCCTCATTGAATTCAACAGAGCTTTGCTCTTTTATTAGGTTAAATATATTGGGGAAACAACCACCTCATAAGCTTCTGTAAAAATACAGAAATCTCTCTAAACAACAGAGAATTTAATTCTCAATAAAGAAGAAGATCTTCCTCCTCTTAAACCCTAGATAAAGAAACCAAAGAGATCAAAATATCTCATTTACCTATTATAGCATATTTAAGGGTATAACTCTTCTCAAGAACTTAATTTTTTTTGTGGATCTGAGATTCACAAGACAAGTCTTCCACAAGTTGAGAATTTAATTCTCATCGGGAAGATCTTGTTCTTGAGAATCAAAGATTCAGGGAAGAACAAAGTTCAAAAGAAAGAAGATGGAGTCCATAATACTCCAGGAACTTAGTTTCTCACAAATCAAGAACTTAGTTATTAAAGAACCTGATCCCAGATCCTCAAAATAGTGGTCTTGGTGATCGTTAATGGTCAAAATACTATTAACAGAAGTTTAACCTCTTTGAAAGCATGAACATGAAGAACATGGAATCCATAATACTCTAGGAACTTAGTTCCTTCAAATCAAGAACTTAGTTCTTAAAGAACCTGACCTCAGATCATCAAAATAGTGATCTTAGTTATCGTTAATGGTCAAAATACCATTAACAGAGATTTAAGTTCTTTAAGAACATCGACAGAAATTAAATCTCCAAAGAGCTCAGTGCCTCACGTAAAAAGCACATGAGCACCCAAGGACAAAAGCTCAACATCTCATGTGAAACACACGTGAACGCCAAAACTTAACGCCTCACGTGAAACACACGTGAGCGCTCAAAAGAAGCCAAAGCTGAGCGCCTCACGTGAAACACACGTAAGTGCCAGACGCTCAACGCCTTACGTTAAACACATATGAGCGCCAAAGAAAGCTAGTGCATAGCACTATTTCAGCGCCTCACGTGAAATACACGTGAGCGCTATATGCAACTGAGTTCTTAGCACTGCTGGGTGATACAGAAACCCAATTTTAGCCCAAATTGGTTAAGTTTATGTTCGTGATATCCAAACTGATCTTAGTCCCATACATGACTAACGATCTTCATCCCATACTTTCTAAGTTAATCTTAGTCTCAAATAAGACTAACGATTCTTAAATGATCCACCATGATCTTTTCCCTCAAATAAGGAATTTGGTTCAAGTGTACATCTTTCCACACCTCTGATATATGTCGTTGTAATTCCTCAGTGTCTTCAGAAAGGTGGCGGGTCCCGACAACCAACAACTCTTTTCATCCCACATTGATGCACTTTCAAATTGACGTGCACACATCAAATCGGATCGCACCCCAAATTGGGTGCATTCCATGTCACCATCGTTCACTCCGCCACGTAACAAATACACATGCGCGCAAGATGGATATTGGACCAAAATATCCTTAAACTAACATTCATCCCTAAAATGGGAATGTTGGACCGAAATGTCATTAAACTAACATTCGTCCCCAAAATGGGAATCTTGGACCGAAACGTCCTTAAACTAACATTCGTCCTCAAAATGGGAATGTTGAACATTCTGAAATGTTCTTAAACTAACATTCGTCCCCAAAATGGGAATGTTAGACCGAAATGTTCTTAAACTAACATTCATCCCCAAAATGGGAATGTTGGACCGAAATGTCCTTAAACTAACATTCGTCCCCAAAATGAGAATAATGGACTGAAATGTCCTTAAGCTAACATTCATCCCCAAAACGGGAATGTTGGACCGAAATGTCCGTAAACTAATATTCACCTCAAATATGACAATGTTGGACCGAAATTTCCTTAAACCAACATTCGTCCCAAACGGGGAATGTTGAACCATGACGTCCTTAAACTAATATGTTTTACCCTACAGACTGTCTCCATAATGACTACCGTATACTATCCATGGGCTATTCATATATGATTTAAGGATCAGTTGAGCCCATATGCTCACTGTTCATAAGTCAATCTTAGTCTCAAATATGACAAACGATCATTAGATCAAACCCAAATTTCATATGAACCGACGAACCTCATTTATACAAGATCTGTGTCCTAAACTCACTCCTGTTAGAAAACCAAGCTACCAACGTGGATCCCGTTAAGCAAATCCTTAACCCAAACCCAAAATAAAACAAACAACACACGACACGAAGTGAATTGCTGGAGCAGCGGAAAGTGGTTATCGCAATGCGGTAACGTAATTAACTGCAGGGGCATGCGCCTACAGGGAAGAGCGTCCTCACAATCAAAAACCCCTCACAAATGAGGGGGAATCTGATAAAGTCGCGCTACAACGGTCGCGTCTATCCAAACCTCCGATATACAGTGCCATAAATCAAATTGGTATTTTCGGAGAGGTGGGTAAATAAGTCCAAATAGAATCTACCCCCAAATTTAGGCAAGACAATCCATCCCAGTTCGTCTCTGTTTTCGGCGGTGAACAATTAGTCTAAAATATTGCACATTTGAATGAACATTTTCCCGACTATTGTTAAGTGCTAAATGGTATTTATTGTAAATAGAGAACATCTGTGGGTTTATTTGTAAAAAGTTTATTATCGTATGTTTCTATATTTATAATTAATATAATGACGGAAAATATATGCATATAATATTTAAATGAAATATTAATAATTAAAATATGCATATTATATCAAATAATTCTAATCAATATTCTTAAGATTTAATATCATATAAATGGTTAGGATAATATCTCAAAACTGCCAAATGCTACTCACACTTTAATTTGAGATATTGTGCAGGTGTTAGCTCAGGTCTGGAATCCAAGAAAGAGATCCAAGTCAAATCGGGATATCGGAACTGAATCTGCCAAATTTTAGAAGCAAATCGAGGAAATCAAGCGACGACAGAGATTCAGAGCAATATTTTCAGAATCTATATATCAAAAGGATCTCCACATGTCAACACAAAAGACTAAAAAAAATCTTAAGACCTAGTTCTACTAGGATACGACGGAACCGCGGCCAAAGGAGGCAATATATGCGGCGGTTCCACGGCTCTTTGGTAGCTGTCGGATGTGAGAATTTGTGGATTTGATCTTAACTTTATATCCTCACATATGGAATCTAGGATTTCTAGTTTCAAATACTATATAAAGTACTGAGAGCTGTGCATTCAATCATCATCAAAGAGATCAAGAGATCCAAGAGATCCAAGTATCCGAGTGATCATCATCTATTCATCTACCTCTTTCAAGAGAGAGATCTAGAGCAAACTAGGGTTTTTGTGATCTACTTTCTAAGGAGATTTGTAAATGCAATAGTTGATTTAAAAAGATAGATTTTATTTTAATTATTTTTGCATTTATTTTTCTGCACTCACTTTTACGCATTACTTTTTCTGCAGCTTAATTATGATTTCTTTCTTCTTCAACCTTTCTTCAATAACCATGAGCGAGTAATTTCTTACTTGCTAGGGTTTGTAGGATAGCGTAGGATAATGGATGAAGAAATCTTTTAACTTCTTTTAAATATTTTAAAGTTTATAAATTTTAGCAAAATAAATGTTAACCTCCATATTGGGCGCGCTATCAATTTATTGATAGTCGTGGCCGCAGTTTGAGATCGGTTAAACACTTATTTTGTTAAAAACTTGACATGAATAGAGATCAATGGAAGGACAAGGGTCAAGAGAGGGAAACCCTAGTTTTCTCCAAGAACTCCAATCTACATTCATCACTATCGCTCTAGTTTTAAACTATTAAAAGATAAAAGAGTCATTTTTAAACATTCATCTATTAACTACTAAGTCCTATGAACCCTACAAGCCTTTTTATTATAAATTTCACATCCGTTTTAAAATAGAACGACAACAACCCATCCATCTCTTTTATCAACTCATCTAAAGCAAGAAAAGAGTTTACGTTTCCCTGCGGACAACCCGTACTCATCGCGGCTAGCTACTTGCGATACCGTCTTGATTGCGGTTATTTACAAAACACTTCATTTTTCACCAGCAATCAAATGGAGCCGTTGCTGGGAAACTGTCGTAATTTTTTTCTTGTTATTCGGGTTGATTTCTTATTAAATTCAGCAAACATAAAATAAACGAGAACCAAAACCGCATAGTTTTAACGATTATTGTGCGAGTTTTGCAAGGTAATCTGGAGTATCTGGAGTAACTGGAGCAAGAAAACAGAGATTCAGAGACTTTCAACGTGGACAAGAGGAGCATAGGGTTTTGATTGATCGTTTAAAGAGTGTTGTAAATACCGCAATCAAGACGGTGTCGCTAGTAGTTAGCCACTATGAGTACGGGTCGTCTGTAGGGAATCGTGAACCTTTTTCTTATTTTAGACGAGTTGACAGAAGAAGGATGATTGGTTGTAGTTACGGATATATTACGGATGTAAGATTTATAGAGAAGAGGCGTGTAGGGTTCATAAGACTTATTAGTAATGGATGAATAATTAAAAATGACTCTTTTTTATTTTTTAATAGTTTAAAACTAGATCGATGGTGATGAATGTGGATTAGGGTTCTTTTGGAAGAAACTAGGGTTTCCCCGCTCTTAACCCTTGTCCTTGCATTGATCTCTATTCATGTCTAACCTTTAATCAAAACAAGTGTTAAACCGATCTCAAATCGTGGTCGTGACTAGCAATAAATTGGTAGCGCGCCCGATAAGGATGTTAACATTTATTTTGCTAAAGTTTATAGACTTTAAAATGTATAAAAGAGGTTAAATGATTTTATCATCCATTGATCTACCCTAGCCTACGAACCCTAGCAAGTTAGGAATTACTCACTCATATTTAAAGTAGAAGAAAGGTTGAAGAAGAATGAAAACATGATTAAGATGTAGAAAGTAAGTGCAGAAAGTAAATGCGAAAAGAAATAAACTAAGATCTACCTTTATTAATCAACTATTTCATACAACTCTCCTTTTTTGAAAATAGATTACAAAGAACCCTAATTTTTGCTCTCGCTCTCTCTCTTGTTGGAGGTAGATGACTAGCTGATGATCACCTGGATGCGTGGATCGCTTTGGACCTCTTGATCTCTTCGGTTTGATGATTTTAGATGTGAAGCTCTCGGTTCTATTTATAG
Organism: Agapanthus africanus; assembly: GCA_030015575.1. Classification (NCBI taxonomy): domain Eukaryota; kingdom Viridiplantae; phylum Streptophyta; class Magnoliopsida; order Asparagales; family Amaryllidaceae; genus Agapanthus; species Agapanthus africanus. The sequence continues at coordinate 309,621,690 of CM057339.1, forward strand.
TCACAGAAACTAGAAACCTTAGATACCATCTGTGAATATACGTTGATACAATCCAATCACCAAAATATTTCATCAAACAACCCTAGATATGCCGCGGATCCGCCGCAAATACATGCATTTGGCCGCCCTTCCGCGTCAATGTAGTGGGATTAGGGTCTGGTATTTTTCCACTCACTCTTGTTGACATGTGGAGATCCCTTCGATATCTGGATTATGAGAATAATGCTCTGAGTCTCTGTCGTTGCTAAATATTACGATTTTCTTCCATATTTCGGCAGATTTGATGCCAACATCTCGGATCTCCAGACCTGAGCTAATCTGCACAATACGTCAAATAAAAGTGTTAGTAGTATTTGGTATTTTTGAGATATTATCCCTGAGCTAACCTGAGCTAACCATTTTATATGATATTATATGTTAAGAATATTTATTAGAAGTATTTAATATGATATGCATATTTTAATTACTAATATTTTATATAAATATTATATGCATGTATTTTCCCTCATTATGTTAATTATAATGTAAAAACATATGATAATAATCTTTTTACACATAAACCCTCATATATATGTTCTATAATTACAATAAACACAATGGTGGGGAAAATAATCATTCAAATGTGCAGTATTTTAGACCAATCAAATACCCCTAAACTTAATTTTGATCGTCCCGAACAAACTAGTTATTAAAGAAGAGAAGAAGAAAAAAGAAAAACCTAGCATATTTTCGGAGGCAACACGATTGCACTGAGTATGTGCAACAAGCCTTTAAAGCTCTAGGTGTCCCTAGTAGGAGGAGTGTTGTCTCCTGAGGGTTTTCAGCGGATTACACCCACAAAATCCCATAATAAAAGAAAGATGATGAAAGTTACATAAAAAGATAAAGAATATATATAAAAAAAAGAACTTGAAAATAAGAGTTTCAAACTACACTAGTTTTTTAGTAGCCATGAGCCCTATTTTAACAGTCGCGAAAAGATGTCAGAAATCACATCATCCCTCAATAAAATATCGCCTTTAGCCTTCCTCCCTACCTTTCTTCCAAACCTTGATCATATATCCCTACGTGTGTGTGAAAGACATCCTACACTTAGAGAATTCAATTCAAGCTATCATACTCTTGTCCATCTTCCTTAGTACTTGTTAGTCATGAAGGTTTTATAGATGGAATTGCTCACACATTCTTCATGCGACCGTTAATACTTCTTAAGATACTAACCAACCGATTACCAATTGTTCTTACTCGTTAAAGCGTAATTTGCAATATCCTAGTCTTGCAACACCTAAGGCTTAGCTTTGGCTCCCAAACCAGTTGGTCTAAGGCACTAGGTGATAAAAAAAACCCTCTCTATATTTTTTTATGCTGCCTTAAGTAATTACAAAACTAGTGTTCATTTTTCTTCACCATTTTTTTCATTTATATTTTTGTTTATATAATTTTTTTCCTTCATACTAAGGCTTTTAGACAAGAGCATTTCAAGGTATCCTCTACTATCCCAAGTTTCAAGATGTGTGCAAATGCATATAGTAGGGTATCAACGTTCAGATGTTTGGACTCAGGAATAGGGACTATTTTTCAGACTCAATTCTATTCTCAGATTAATGATTTCATTTCTCTTACTAACCCTTGGGACAACAGCTCATGACTATCTATTACTAGTTTCGTTTTTAAAACATCTAATTTTCTTGCTTTTCTTAAACTTCTCCCTATCTTTCATTTGTATATTTCACTTTCTAACTTTCATTATCAAATTTTCTTTGCTTTTATTTAGCATAAAGCAAAAAAAAATGATGCGTGAATAAGCACAAATCTCCCCCAAACCTATTTGCAGCAGTGTCCTCACCGATGTCATATGTTAAGCTTAAAACCTATAGACTTGGAAGGAAACGTTAATAAAGGGGACAAGAATTAATAACAGTGAAATCCTCCCCCAAACTTATTTTTGGCTCACAATTTTGTAAAAATTTGTTTTCTTTCAAGAGCCAAAATATTTTCTCCCCCCAAACTTGAGTAAAATAGTATTAAGCATTTAAAATTATAAGAGGGGGGTAAAGTTATCGGTCTATGCAAACCTTTACAAAGACCAAAAGTCAACACCAACCATTCGAATATTTTATCAATGTAACACAATGGTTGATGGAAGATTATAGATGTGAAGGAGTGGGGAGATAAGAGGCGGAATCGATCGGGTTTACATCTCGGTTGGTAGAGACGAAACAGTGATAGTACACTACTCGCATTCTCGTTCTTGATAAGAAAAAGGGGTGGCGGTTCGCTTCTTTGGGTTGGGGTTGATTCATCACAACTCTCATGTCTTCTAGGAATGCGAGTTCTTCAGCAAAAATATCTTTAAAACTTTCATCAAGATTCCGAATGATAATCTCATCGGAAAGGGAGTTATGAAACTTGGATAGCTCGACTAAATCATTCGACAAGTCAAAGGGTTCGGACTTAGGTGTGGACTTGTCGACAGAAGGGTCTTCACATGTATAATAAACAGTAGGATCAAACTATAACGCACTAGTGACGTCGAGATCAGAATAATAAAGCTCCTCAAATTCGCAACTGTCGGAAGCTATCTTTTCGACAGAACATATATGAGCATAGGGTTCCGATGGTTGACTTCCTAGCTTGTAGATGTTAAACTCAATTGTCATCTTCTCAAAGGACAGGTGCATTGAACCATTACGATAATTGATTATCGCGTTTGAAGTTGCTAGGAAAGGTCGACCTAGAATCACCGGAATTTGGTTCCGTGGGTTCGCTACAGGCTATGTATCTATAACTATAAAGTCCACAGGGAATATAAATTCCCCGACTTTGATTAACACGTTCTCTAGCTCATCCAGAGATTGGGTGATAGATTGATCGGCCATCTGGAGAGTGCAATTAGTAGGTTTCAACTCTCCTATCCCTAATTGCTTATAAACAGAATACGGAAGCAAGTTAACACAAACACCTAAATCGAGTAGAGCACGATTGATATTTTTACCCCCAATAGTTATAGATATTGTAGGACAACCGGGGTCTTTACGTTTCGTGGGCACCAATTGGGTAAGAGAATTGCTCATATTACTCGGTAAGAAAATCTTTTTCGATACTTGAGTTTTCCTCTTCCTAGTGCACAAGTCCTTTAAATTTTTGCATAAGACGGAACTTATTTGATAGCATCTAGGAGAGAAATATTTATGTTAACTTTCTTTAAAATGTCCACAATTTTCACCATTTGGGGACTTGGTCTGTTGACCCTTAACCTGTTTGCGAAAGGAGCTTTATCAATAAGGGTCGGGTCCAACTTAGGAGAAGGTTGTGGGGATGGAATGGATCCTAAAATTGGATTTGGGATGGTTGTAAATGGTAATTCCTTAAAAAAAAGTGGGATGACGGTTCGAGTTTTGTGGAAAATGGAGAATAGGCTCGGAAGAAGATATTGGATTAGATGAACTAGGAGTAGAAGTAGTAGCTGGGGTTTCATCAATATCATCGACTTCAACTTGTTCGCCAATATTGTTATTCAGCACTCTTCCCGATCTCAACGTGATTACGGCACTCACATTATGATTTTGAAGGATGATATTCGCGCTTTGTGAGTGGCCGAGATTTGGTAGAGCTTGAGATGGAAGTCTCCCTTTCTCTCTCTCGCTCATCACGGCATTTAACTGTGCAATTTGTGCTTCTATCGATTTTATACTTTCAATGTGGGAAGCAGTGTGTTGCACTAACTTTTGGATAGAAGACGTTAAATTAGCCGTCGTTTGCATGGATTGTTTAATGAACGTTTCTGAGTTACGTTCGAGCGCAGAGGTTTTATCGGTATCGGCCGTTGAAACATTATTATAAGGGTAAAAGTTGTTGGCCGGGTTTTGAAAAGATTGCGGTTGAAAAGGGTGCTGATTTTGTTGTGGCGGCTGATGTTGTTGTGGAGGAAGCCTTTGATAATTATTTTGGCTTGGGAACTGATTTTGATTTTGAGACTAGTTTTGGTTCTAAGCGAAATTATGGTGATTCCTCCATCCCTGATTATATGTGGATGACCATCTACACTTAGTGGAGTTTTCTTACAATAACAGTTTCCAGGCGACTATTCAGATGGCTCCGTTCGAAGCTTTATATGGTCGCAAGTGTCTTTCACCTGTTTGTTGGGACGATATTGGAGAACGAAAATTGTTGGGACCAGATTTGGTCATGCAGACAGTTGAGAAAGTTAATACTATCCGGAATCTTATGAAATCAGCACAAGACCGACAAAAGAGTTGGGCAGATACGTCGAGAAGACCTCTAGAGTTCTCCGTGGGTGATTTGGTATTCTTGAAGATATCACCGACTAGAGGGGTGATTCGTTTCGGAAGTCAAGGAAAGTTTAGTCCTCGATTCATTGGACCTTTTGAGATTTTGGAGCGTGTTGGAAAAGAGGCGTATCAATTGGCGTTACCGCAATCCTTGGCGAATGTTCATGACGTGTTTCACGTATCTCAACTCTGTAAGTTTGTTCGAGATGAAACACATGTGTTGGATCATTCGGAGCTGACTGTACGAGAATATTTGACTTTTGAGGAGCGACCGATGTCGATTATGGATCGAAGAGAAAAGGTTCTTAAGAACAAAGTTATCCCTCTTGTACTTGTTTCTTGGGATAATCGCTCACATGGAGAATCAACTTGGGAATGCGAAGATGAAATTCGGCAGAAGTTTCCACATCTATTCTTGTAGTTTGTTGTTTGTTTATCCTTTCTTGTTCTTGGAATTTCGAGGACGAAATTCTTTTTGTAGTTGGGTATAATGTAACTACCGAGTTCAGTTATACCAATTTCTGTTTCCGTATTTGTTTATCAGTGGTATTTTTATTGATTTATCGTGTTTGGATGCGAATGGTATTTTACTTTTACATTGCATTCGACCCGCTTGCTTGAACTTGTTTGATTCATATTTATAAACTACCCTGGCTTATTAAATAGACACGTGCATCTCATGTATATTGCATATTGTCTTTTCATCTGACATCGCGCATCTTATCATATAACATTTTAGATCATGTATAATAAATTAAAATTGCATTTCATAGCCTGCATGATACCCCTAACCCTGTGGTAGCGTCCATGCATCTTGTTCTCGCCCCGTTCAGTGAAATGGACGTGTTTGGATAGCTATGCGCACGTACGTGCGTCCATTCTTGGGGGTACGCATTTTCGTTACCTAATCATTCACTTTAAAATTTGGAAGTTGCATATAATTTTCGTATTTTAAATCTAAATTTTTAGACCCGACCCGGGCGCGTTTTGAAATATTTTTGTATCCTACCAAAATTCAATTTATTTAAATTTTAAAATCTAATTCAAATAATCTTTAACAGTTCACCAATATTTTTTCCTTAACTAAATAAAATCTTTTAAATTTAAAATAAAAATAAAATCCTAACGTTTAACAACTCCCTCTCTCTTTCTCCTTCTGACCCCATCACCGAGCCAATGCAATACGTTCTTTCCTAACGCTGGGCCCCACGTGTTCTCTCTCTCCCTTTCTTTTTCCTTCTCTCTCTCAGAATTTCTCTCCTCTCCCTTTCTCTCTCCCCGCATGAGGACAATTCTCTTTCTCCTCTTCTTTCTCTCTCCTCTCGCCTTCTCTATATCTCTCTCATCTCGCACCTCTCTCTCTCTCCCATCTCGCGGTGAACACGAATCCTGTCACCGCTTCCCCGCTACCGTCACCTCCCTTCTATTCTATCTTCTTCTCTTCTTTAAAAGAAATCGAACCCCATGAGAACCCAGTGCAACCCTTCATCTCACCTCAAACCCTAACCCTAAACTCCATTCCCTCATCAACCCCTAACCTCAACCGAGCCTCTACCATCTCCTTCTCCCCTCCTCGTCTTCTTCTTCTTCTTCACCCATTCCCGAGCACCTCCTGCAACTACTCAACCCACAGAGCACCTCACCACCGACGATCCTCTTCACCTCGCTGCCATCACACCATTCTCCTTCTCTCCCTCTCCTCTGCATTCTCCCTCCTACACCAACCCTAGCCAACAAAACCCGAGCCTAAACCATAAAACCACAGAAAACCCTAGACACCAAACTCTAGCTTCGCCTGAGATCGTTCTCGGCCGTCGACACCCTCACGACCCCTCTCTACAAACCCAGTGAGCAACCCCTCTTCTTCTCATTCCTCTTCTTCCTCTTTCCTTTCTTCTCTTTCTTTCTTTTCTTGCTTTTCTTTTCTTTAATTCATGTTTTCTGTAGTTCGCCGAAGCCGTGACGATGTCGATGATCTCGACGACCCAGCGAGCGTACCTGACTCGTGTGATCCCCTTGTACGATGTTTGGATTCATTCCGTGTGCCGTGCGCGCGTCGCGACTTTTTCCGCCGACGTGTGACGTTCCGTATACCCGTTTCTTGATCTGTCGAGGTGAATTATTTGAGCAGCTTAGTGGCGCGAGGGTATTCTCGAAGCTGGATTTGCGATCCGGATATCATTAGGTCCGAGTTAAAACTTAGGATATTTGCAAGACGGCGTTCCGAACTCGGTATGGACATTACAAGTATTTAGTGATGCCCTTCGGAGTAACGAATGCACCGGCAATATTCATGGACTTGATGAACCGAATCTTTTCACCATTCCTGGACCAGTTTATAGTGGTGTTCATTGATGATATTCTGGTCTACTCGAAGAGTATTGAAGAGCATGCAGGACATTTGAAGATCGCACTGCAGACGTTGAGGCAAGAAAAAATGTATGCAAAGATGAGCAAGTGCGAGTTTTGGCTGGAAGAAGTGAAGTTTTTGGGGCATGTCGTGTCTGGAGATGGAATCGCCGTTGATCCCGAAAGGATTGCAGCATTTCGAGATTGGCCGATTCCGAAGAACGTTGCAGAAATCAGAAGCTTTCTTGGACTTGTTGGGTAAGCTTTCTTGGACTTGCTGGGTATTACAGAAGGTTCGTGGAGAACTTTGCTCGTCTGGCGGAGCCGTTGACCAAGCTTACGCGCAAGGAGGTACCATTTGTGTGGACGGATAAGTGTGCGTCACCCTTTGAGGCGTTGAAGCAGAGATTGATAACCGCTCCTATTTTGACCGTGCCAGACAGTTCCGGAGGATTGGTGATTCACAGCGACGCATCTGGGAAAGGATTGGGATGTATTTTGATGCAGCATGGGAAGGTTATAGCGTACGCATCGAGACAGTTGAAGACCCATGAGAAGAATTACCCAACTCATGACTTAGAGCTACCAGCTGTGATTTTTGCATTGAAGATTTGGAGACACTACCTATTGGGCGAAAGGGTCGAAGTTTTCACCGATCATAAAAGCATGAAGTATGTGTTCACGCAGAAGGAGCTTAATATGAGGCAGCGCAGATGGTTGGAGCTGATGGTTGATTACGATCTTGATCTTAAGTACCATTCAGGGAAAGTTAATGTCGTGCCGGATGCGCTTAGTCGGTTGCCATCAATTTAGATGTTGACTGCACAGAAGGAACTTATTGAAGACTTTCGAAGATTCGATTTGGAGATTGTGCTACCGCATTCTTCGGGACAGTTGATGCAGCTGCAAGTACAGTTGTCGTTGATCGAGAATATTAAAGCAGCGCAGTCGCAGGACCCTAGATTGCAAAAGTTTCGATAACAGGTTGAAGCTGGATTTCGAACAGACTTACTGATCCATGAAGATGGTTCGTTGCGTTATGGTAGCCGTTTGTGTGTGCCAAAGGAAGATATTCGCGAAGAGCTTATGAAGGAGGCGCACAGTTCAGCATATTCCGTACATCCAGGAGGCACGAAGATGTACCAAGATATACGACGGCATTTCTGGTGGGAAGGCATGAAACGGGAGATTGCCCACTTTGTAACAAAGTGCTTGGTGTGTCAGCAAGTTAAGGCTGAACATCAAAGGGTTGTTGGTTTATTGCAACCACTTCCGATTCCTCAATGGAGGTGAGAACATATAACCATGGATTTCGTGACGGCTCTACCGCGGAGTCCGAAAGGCAACAATGCAGTTTGGGTGATTGTTGATTGTTTGACCAAGGCAGCTCATTTCATCCCTTTTTGAGTTGGTCAATCAACAGAACCTTTGGCAGAACGGTACATGCAGGAGATTATAAGATTGCATGGAGTACCGGTGAGTATCGTGTCCGACCGTGACACCCGTTTCTTATCACACTTTTGGAGGAGCTTACAGGAAAGTTTGGGGACTCGTTTGAAGTTTAGCACAACTTATCATCCTCAAACAGATGGTCAGTCGGAGAGAACGATCCAAACTCTTGAAGACATGTTGAGATCTTGCATGTTAGACTTCAAGGGTTCTTGGGAGGATCATCTACACTTAGTGGAGTTTCCAGGCGACTATTCAGATGGCTCCATTCAAAGTTTTATATGGTTGCAAGTGTCGTTCACCTGTTTGTTGGGACGATCTTGGAGAACGAAGATTGTTGGGACCAGATTTGGTCGTGCAGACAGTTGAGAAGGTTAATACTATCCGGAATCATATGAAAGCAGCACAAGACCAACAAAAGAGTTGGGCAGATACGTCGCGAAGACCTCTAGAGTTCGCCGTGGGTGATTTGGTATTCTTGAAGATATCACCGACTAGAGGGGTGATTCGTTTCGGAAGTCGAGGAAAGCTTAGTCCTCAGTTCGTTGGACCTTTTGAGATTTTGGAGCGTGTTGGAGAAGTGGCGTATCGATTGGCGTTACCGCAATCCTTGGCGAATGTTCATATCGTGTTTCATGTATCTCAACTCCGTAAGTATGTTCGAGATGAAACACATGTGTTGGATCATTCGGAGCTGACTGTACGAGAAGATTTGACTTTTAAGGAGCAACCGATGTCGATTATGGATCGAAGAAAAAGGTTCTTAAGAAAAAAGTTATCCCTCTTGTACTTGTTTCTTGGGGTAATCGCTCACATTGAGAATCAACTTGGGAACGAGAAGATGAAATCCGGTAGAAGTTTCCACATCTATTCTTGTAGTTTGTTGTTTGTTTATCCTTTCTTGTTCTTTGAATTTCGAGAACGAAATTATTTTTGTAGTTGGGTATAATGCAACAACCGAGTTCAGTTATACCAATTTCTGTTTCCGTATTTGTTTATCTGTGGTATTTTTATTGATTTATCGTGTTTGGATGCGAATGGTATTTTACTTTTACATTGTATTCGACCCGCTTGCTTGAACTTGTTTGATTCACATTTATAAACTACCCTGGCTTATTAAATAGACATGTGCATCTCATGTATATTGCATATTGACTTTTCATCTGACATCGCGCATCTTATCATATAACATTTTAGTTCATGTATAATAAATTAAAATTGCATTTCATAGCCTGCATGATACCCCTAACCCTGTGGTAGCGTCCATGCATCTTGTTCTCGTCCCGTACAGTGAAACGGACGTGTTTGGATAGCTACGCGCACGTACGTCCGTTCATTCTTGGGGGTACGCATTTTTGTTACCTAATCGTTCATTTTAATATTTGGAAGTTGCATATAATTTTCGTATTTTAAATCTAAATTTTTAGACCCGACCCGGGCGCGTTTTGAAATATTTTTGTATCCCGCCAAAATTCAATTTATTTAAATTTTAAAATCTAATTCAAATAATCTTTAACAGTTCACAAATATTTTTTCCTTAACTAAATAAAATCTTTTAAATTTAAAATAAAAATAAAATCCTAACGTTTAACAACTCCCTCTCTCTTTCTCCTTCTGACCCCATCACCGAGCCAATGCAATCCTTTCTTTCCTAACGCTGGGCACCATGTTTTCTCTCTCTCCCTTTCTTTTTCCTTCTCTCTCTCTGAATTTCTCTCCTCTCCCTTTCTCTCTCCCCGCATGAGGACAATTCTCTTTCTCATCTTCTTTCTCTCTCCTCTCGCCGTCTCTCTATCTCTCTCATCTCGCACCTCTCTCTCTCTCATCTCGCGGTGAACACGAATCCCGTCACCGCTTCCCCGCTACCGTCACCTCCCTTCTATTCTATCTTCTTCACTTCTTTAAAAGAAAATGAGCCCCACGAGAACCAAGCGCAGCCCTTCATCTCACCTCAAACCCTAACCCTAAACTCCATTCCCTCATCAACCCCTAACCCCAACCGAGCCTCTACCATCTCCTTCTCCCCCTCCTCATCTTCTTCTTCCTCTTCACCCATTCCTGAGCACCTCCTGCAACTCCTCAACCCACAGAGCACCTCACCGCCGACGATCCTCTTCACCTCGCCGCCATCACACCATTCTCCTTCTCTCCCTCTCCTCTGCATTCTCCCTCCAACACCAACCCCAGCAACCCCAGCCAACAAAACTCGAGCCCAAACCCTAAAACCACAGAAAACCCTAGACACCAAACTCTAGCTTCGCCGGAGATCGTTCTCGACCGTCGACACCCTGACGACCTCTCTGCAAACCAAGTGAGCAACCCCTCTTCTTCTCATTCGTCTTCTTCCTCTTTCCTTTCTTCTCTGTCTTTCTTTTCTTGCTTTTCTTTTCTTTAATTCTTGTTTTCTGAAGTTCGCCGGAGCCGTGACGACTTCGACGATCCCGACGACCCAGCGAGCATACCTGACCCGTGTGATCCCTTTGTACGTTGTTTGGATTCGTTTTGTATGTCGTGCGCACGTCGCGACTTTTTCCGCCGACATGTGCCGTTCCGTATACCCATTTCTTGATCTGTCGAGGCGAATTATTTGAGAAGCTTAGTGGCACGAGGGTATTCTCGAAGCAGTATTTGCGATCCGGATATCATTAGGTCCGATTTAAAACAGAAGATATTTGCAAGACGGTGTTCCGAACTCGGTATGGACATTACGAGTATTTAGTGATGCCATTCGGAGTAATGAATGCAACGGCAATATTCATGGACTTGATGAACCGAATCTTTTCACCATTCCTGGACCAGTTTATAGTGGTGTTCATTGATGATATTCCGGTCTACTCGAAGAGTATTGAAGAGCATGCAGAACATTTGAAGATCGCACTGCGGACGTTGAGGCAAGAAAAATTGTATGCGAAGATGAGTAAGTGCGAGTTTTAGCTGGAAGAAGTGAAGTTTTTGGGGCATGTCGTGTCTGGAGATGGAATCGTCGTTGATCCCGAAAGGATTGCAGCATTTCGAGATTGGCCGATTCCGAAGAACGTTGCAGAAATCAGAAGCTTTCTTGGACTTGTTGGGTAAGCTTTCTTGGACTTGCTGGGTATTACAGAAGGTTCGTGGAGAACTTTGCTCGTCTGGTGGAGCCGTTGACCAATCTTATGCGCATGGAGGCACCATTTGTGTGGACGGATAAGTGTGTGTCGGCCTTTGAGGCGTTGAAGCGGAGATTGATAACCGCTCCTATTCTGACCGTGCCAGACAGTTCCGGAGGATTGGTGATTCACAGCGACGCATCTGGGAAAAGATTAGAATGTGTTTTGATGCAGCATGGGAAGGTTATAGCGTACGCATCGAGACAGTTGAAGACCCATGAGAAGAATTACCCAACCCATGACTTGGAGCTAGCAGCTGTGATTTTCGCTTTGAAGATTTGGAGACACTACCTATTGGGCTAAAGGGTCGAAGTTTTCACCGATCATACAAGCTTGAAGTAAGTGTTCACGCAGAAGGAGCTTAATATGAGGCAGTGCAGATGGTTGGAGCTGATGGCTGATTACGATCTTGATCTTAAGTACCATCCGGGAAGAGTTAATGTCGTGCCGGATGCACTTAGTCGGTTGCCAGCAATTCAGATGTTGACTGCACAGAAGGAACTTATTGAAGACTTTCGAAGATTCGATTTGGAGATTGTGTTACCGCATTCTTAGGATAGTTGATGCAGCTGCAAGTACAGTCGTCGTTGATCGAGAATATTAAAGCAACGCAGTCGCAAGACCCTAGATTGCAAAAGTTTTGAGAACAGGTTGAAGCCGGACTTCGAACAGACTTACTGATCCATGAAGATGGTTCATTGCGCTATGGTAGCCGTTTGTGTGTGCCAAAGGAAGATATTCGCGAAGAGCTTATGAAGGAGGCGCACAGTTCAGCATATTCCGTACATCCAGGAGGCGCGAAAATTTACCGAGATATACGCTAGCATTTCTGGTGGGAAGGCATGAAACTGGAGATTGCCCACTTTGTAGCAAAGTGCTAGGTGTGTCAGCAAGTTAAGGTTGAACATCAAAGGGTTGCTGGTTTATTGCAACCACTTCCGATTCCTCGATGGAAGTGGGAACATATAACCATGGATTTCGTGACGGCTCTACCGCGGAGTCCGAAAGGCAACAATGTAGTTTGGGTGATTGTTGATTGTTTGACCAAGGCAGCTCATTTCATCCTTTTTCGAGTTGGTCAATCAACAAAACCTTTGGCAGAGCGGTACATGCAGGAGATTATAAGATTGCATGGAGTACCGGTGAGTATCGTGTCCGACCGTGACACTCATTTCTTATCACACTTTTGGAGGAGCTTACAGGAAAGTTTGGGGACTCATTTGAAGTTTAGGACAGCTTATCATCCTCAAACAGATGGCCAGTCGGAGAGAACGATCCAAACTCTTAAAGAAATGTTGAGAGCTTTCATATTAGACTTCAAGGGTTCTTGGGAGGATCATCTACACTTAGTGGAGTTTTCTTACAATAACAGTTTCCAGGCGACTAGTCAGATGGCTCCATTCAAAGCTTTATATGGTCGCAAGTGTCGTTCACCTGTTTGTTGGGACGATGTTGGAGAACGAAGATTGTTGGGACCAAATTTGGTCGTGCAGACAGTTGAGAAGGTTAATACTATCCGGAATCATATGAAAGCAGCATAAGACCGACAAAAGAGTTGGGCAGATACGTCGAGAAGACCTCTAGAGTTCGCCGTGGGTGATTTGGTATTCTTGAAGATATCACCGACTAGAGGGATGATTCGTTTCGGAAGTCGAGGAAAGCTTAGTCCTCGATTCGTTGGACCTTTTGAGATTTTGGAGCGTGTTGGAGAAGTGGTGTATCGATTGGCGTTACCGCAATCCTTAGCGAATGTTCATGACGTGTTTCACGTATCTCAACTCCGTAAGTATGTTCAAGATGAAACATATGTGTTGGATCATTCGGAGCTGACTGTACGAGAAGATTTGACTTTTGAGGAGCGACCGATGTCGATTATGGATCGAAGAGAAAAGGTTCTTAAGAACAAAGTTATCCCTCTTGTACTTGTTTCTTGGGGTAATCGCTCACATGGAGAATCAACTTGGGAACGAGAAGATGAAATCCGGTAGAAGTTTCCACATCTATTCTTGTAGTTTGTTGTTTGTTTATCCTTTCTTATTCTTGGAATTTCGAGAACGAAATTATTTTTGTAGTTGGGTATAATATAACAACCGAGTTCAGTTATACCAATTTCTGTTTCCGTATTTGTTTATCTGTGGTATTTTTATTGATTTATCGTGTTTGGATGCGAATGGTATTTTACATTTACATTGCATTCGACCCGCTTGCTTGAACTTATTTGATTCACATTTATAAACTACCCTGGCTTATTAAATAGACACGTGCATCACATGTATATTGCATATTGACTTTTCATCTGACATCGCGCATCTTATCATATAACATTTTAGATCATGTATAATAAATTAAAATTGCATTTCATAGCCTGCATAATACCCCTAACCCTGTGGTAGCGTCCATGCATCTTGCTCTCGTCCTGTTCAGTGAAACGGACGTGTTTGGATAGCTACGCGCACGTACGTGCGTCCGTTCTTGGGGGTACGCATTTTCGTTAACTAATCATTCATTTTTAAATTTGGAAGTTGCATATAATTTTCGTATTTTAAATCTAAATTTTTAGACCCGACCCGGGCGCGTTTTGAAATATTTTTGTATCCCGCCAAAATTCAATTTATTTAAATTTTAAAATCTAATTCAAATAATCTTTAACGGTTCACCAATATTTTTTCCTTAACTAAATAAAATCTTTTAAATTTAAAATAAAAATAAAATCCTAACGTTTAACAACTCCCTCTCTCTTTCTCCTTCTGACCCCATCACCGAGCCAATGCAATCCTTTCTTTCCTAACGTTGGGCCCCATCTTTTCTCTCCCACCCTTTCTTTTTCCTTCTCTCTCTCAGAATTTCTCTCCTCTCCCTTTCTCTCTCCCCGCATCAGGACAATTCTCTTTCTTTTCTTTCTCTCTCGTCTCGCCTGCTCTCTATCTCTCTCATCTCGCACCTCTCTCTCTCTCTCTCATCTCGCGGTGAACACGAATCCCGTCACCGCTTCCCCGCTACCGTCACCTCCCTTCTATTCTATCTTCTTCTCTTCTTTAAAAGAAACCGAGCCCCACGAGAATCCAGCGCAACCCTTCACCTCACCTCAAACCCTAACCCTAAATTCCATTCCCTCATCAACCCTAACCTCAACCGAGCCTCTACCATCTCCTTCTACCCCTCTTCGTCTTCTTCTTCTTCACCCATTCCCGAGCACCTCCTGCAACTCCTCAACCCACAGAGCACCTCACCGCCGACGATCCTCTTCACCTCGCCGCCATCACACCATTCTCCTTCTCTCCCTCTCCTCTGCATTCTCCCTCCTACACCAACCCCTGCAACCCCAGCCAACAATACCCGAGCCCAAACCCTAAAACCACAGAAAACCCTACACACCAAACTCTAGCTTCACCGGAGATCGTTCTCGGCCGTCGACACCCTCACTACCCCTCTCTGCAAACCAAGTGAGCAACCCCTCTTCTTCTCATTCCTCTTCTTCCTCTTTCCTTTCTTCTCTTTCTTTCTTTTCTTTCTTTTCTTTCTTTTCTTTTCTTTAATTCTTGTTTTCTGTAGTTTGCCGGAGCCGTGACGACGTCGACGACCCCGACGACCCAGCGAGCGTACCTGACCCGTGTGATCCCCTTGTACGTTGTTTGGATTCGTTCCGTGTGTCGTGCGCGCGTCGCGACTTTTTCCGCCGACGTGTGACGTTCCGCATACCCGTTTCTTGATCTGTCGAGACAAGTAAAACTTGCTACATGCTATTTATATTATTTTTATACTTATTTAATTGCATAGTAAACCTATCGATTACATATAATACCACATGTTCCATTTTCCATTTTGATGTTCCATTAAATCATTTTAGATCTAGAACTTGAAACATATAATGTTGCATTTTAGTTTACCTTGCGTGGTACCCACATCCATATTTATATCGCATAGTGCTTGGTTGCATAGCCCATAGTACCCTTTTAATAGTTTATACCCTATCGGACACCCGTTTGCATACATCTAGCCTAATATATATTCAATTGCATCCCTAGATCATTTAATACATATTAATGAGATTT
Source organism: Agapanthus africanus (assembly GCA_030015575.1). Taxonomy (NCBI): domain Eukaryota; kingdom Viridiplantae; phylum Streptophyta; class Magnoliopsida; order Asparagales; family Amaryllidaceae; genus Agapanthus; species Agapanthus africanus. The sequence continues at coordinate 309,636,978 of CM057339.1, forward strand.
TAACATTCCATATTTGATGAAGTGTATTTAATTAGTGTTGGAACCCTAACCCTAACTCAAATCGATAACCGTGCATCCATATGTTTTAATCTGTATCTATTTGCATACCACACCACAATGTTCCATTTTTATTGTTCCATTAGTACCCCATACTTGTTTTGTATACCCATGCTTTTTTTAATTTGATTATGAGCACCCACGTGACATTTTGTGCACCCCTGACATGACTTGATACACCAGCTACTTGACACGACATGGTACCGTGCACTTCTTAACATGACTTGATACCTATATATTACCTGACTTGACCTGATGTACTATGGTTTTACCTGTTACCTGATCTTGTTACTAATGCCAACAAACTTAACCTGTTGTCCCTACGGACATTTCCTGTTGTCTATCCAGACAAACCTGTACCTGTTTGATCATGTGTTGGCATTAGCATCAGATTATTAATACCTGACTTAAACATATAACCTGGGGGTATGTGATATATGATATTGTAATATACTAGAGTTACACATGCAACTAGGGCTTATGAGAATCACACCATGGTTGTTATTATGGTTGGATTTATATTTATTTTGGTATTTCTAAATTGTGATGATTTAGTCATGAGCTTTGAAGAAGCTTCATGTTGTGTTGAATAAGTCCAACAATTTAGATATTTTTTCAAGATCTTTATTAACCTAACCCAAAACCAAGCTCATGGTTTATTCTCTTCAAGGGTTAAGCATGACATGCTTAACCCTTCGGTTGCATTTCTAACCTTAATAATAATTCATTCATCACTTGTTCTTCTTCTTCTTCTTCACAAAAAAGCTTGCTTGATTTTTTCCAAGTTATGAAAGATTGTGAGAAATAGAAAACTAAAGAAAGCAAAATTCCTAATTCATCATCCTCTTCTATACTAGCCATATAGATTAGTGTGTTAGCTTCACTAATCCATAATTAGTGAAGAGATAGCTTGAGTTTGTGATTTCTCAAGGTAGATCATCTTGGATTGTGAAGACTTCAAGCTAGCATGGATCATTCACCTCATGGAGCTTATCTGGAGTCCGGGAGCTTGACGTTCGCAGCGAAGGGGCCACAACTTGGAGCTTATGAAGCGAAGGAACGGACTACAAAGGTTGTAATCCCTATCACTTAGAAGTAAAAATGTTTGCTTTATTTTTCTTACCCTAATTCTCTAGTAAAGATCTTTGCTTAGGTTGTTTGGCACTCGAAAATTTTAAATACAGCATATTTGATGCCTTGTACAACCTTGTTCTAGTACCTAAGAACCTTACATGTTGAATGTTTCCAGTTGAATGCTTCCTTTTCATTACATATTCATACACGTATCTCACCTCTGTGCATGAGCTTTATACTTTACCCTTAAAAAAATTTTTGCTAAGTGCGAGCGCCACTGTAGTGTCGTACATAAATCAACACGTTTTGGACACCATTTCCATTTAAGCAGGCACGCAGTCGTGAATGAACACTTAGTGGAGCGTGAACCAAAGACTCTCCTTACTGTCTTGCACAGTATATGGTCGGTGCTCATGGGTTGCGTCTTTCTGTCTTGACTGGACGTGAAGTAGTCTATATGCTCATTTTGGAGTTTGTTTAATTTACCTCCCTTAGGCTTGTAGGCAAACTTGTCCTAACGTCACAGTTAACCCCTACTCTTTACGACATAAGTCCGTTAGGGTGTGTGGTACTGAGGCATTCCCGATACGCAGTCTTGCTGTCATGTCTCTGCTCCCTTCGGGGCTGGACAAGGCATCCTCAAATAATCTCCCAGGTCATATTTCCGTCGGAAGAGCACATCCTCCCTAGAAATAGTGAGGACTTCCAAGCGTTCATCGCCTTCGTGAGCCATAAGGATCTCATTCGCATCGCGCGTGAGGACCCGTAAATAGCTTCTTTATTTCAGTGGCATGTAACTTTGGAAAATGTGGCTCGTAGATAGTCCATCTTGATCTCCTTGCAGAGCAGCGATGGCTTAGGAAACAGGTTCAGGTCTGCCGCTTAAGACTTAGTATGGAAGAATCCAAGCGTGGAAATTTACCCACGATCTCTGGACTCACTCTCTCCAAAGAGATGTCTCCCAAGACTGATTTGGAGAGAGCTCGCATGCAAGGGATACCGTATACTTCGGAAGTAGGCTGTATCATGTACGTGATGCTATGTACCAGACCCGATGTAGCATACTCACTAAGTGTAGTGAGTAAGTATCAAGCAGATCCTAGAGAGAGGCACTGGACAGCTGTGAAGAACATTCTCAAGTACTTGAGAAGGACTAAGAAGATGTTCTTGGTGTATGGTAACGGAGAACTCCAAGTGGAGTCCTTTACCGATTAGAGCTTCCAAAGTGATAAGGACAACTCTAAGTCGCACTCGGGATTTGTCTTTACACTCAATGGAGAGGCGGTTTATTGGAAGAGTTCCAAACAGGAAACCATGGCAGACTCGATGATGGAGGCTGAATACATTGCTGCCAACGATACTGCCAAAGAGGTTGTCTAGATAAAGAAGTTCATAATTGAACTTGGAGTGGTTCCGTCCATTGAGCATCCAATACCTTTGTATTGTGATAACAATGGAGTTGTGGTTTTGGCCAAGGAACCCAGGTCCCATCAGAGATCCAGGCATATTCTGAGGCGGTATCACCTAATCCGGGAGAAAGTTGATCGCCGAGAGATCGAGGTCAGGAGAGTTGACACGAAGGACAACACTGCGGATCCACTCACGAAGGCCAATCCAAGATACAATTTAAGAGACTATTCGGGATGTTGGGTATGAGATACTACAACAGCTGGCCTTAGTGTAAGTGGGAGATTGTTAGTTATGTATATGCCCTAGAGGCCATTGTTGTATATATGATGTATATTATAGTGGATACATGGATATATATAGAGACGACTTTCTTGCTCGACATGATAGTATTCTATCTGGTTTCACTTTGTCTTAACATGTTGACTTGTATTGGTTTACTGTCTTTCTCTCACATGTTGATAAAGCCCTTAGGATATGTACTTGACTACTAGGACTATGATGCAGATCATACTAGTGGGGCCAGGGTAGTCCAAGAGTACATCCTTTAACTGTTCCTAGTCGAGGGTGTATCGAGACAGGGCATCGATACTCCAGAGTAGACTAGCGTATACGCATCTTGACCCATATGATGGGCGATGGATGATCCCACATCCATAGGTGTTTGACATCAAAGATGGTATACAGGTGCTCAGTGGAGATTGGGTACACTGAACGGACTCGCCGAGAACTCCTACATGGTATCATACCTATCGTTAGATAGCATTTCTCTGGTGACACTGGTACAGGTTAGTTTGTAGACCTGAGATCGTCATAGAGTCTTGTGTGATTCCCACAGTGCTTTGATTTCCACCTTACCACATTCATGAGAACGTGCAAAACGGTGGCTTTTGGGTACAGTCCCGAATCACATGGAGGCAATGAGCGATAGGACGGGTTTCATCTCTCCCGGTATTGGGGGTTGATGTTGCACTGTGTTCGATTGGATATAACTGGAAGTCCCTGGCCAGGGCTGATATGGAGATATACTGGTAAGTGTTATCAGTAGTTTCTCGACCCGTTATGAGCCTCATATCGACACGACTTATTGGTTACTAGGGTCTAACGTTTACCACCCCTAAACTGGATATGCGATATATCAGACGAAGAGACCGGACTGTACGGTAGTGTTACTGATTGGATTCACAGGAGTATGTACATGCTTGCTTGTTGATCTTCTGATCGCTCAATACCCGGATGGCTGTTATGTTTAGCTGACCGCTTGCAGCTTGTGGGTGTTTGATATGATCATCACCTACTACCGGCGTATTGACGAGTCTTTAGAGTCCTACACAGAGGCTTCCTGGCTCAGGCGAAATGGAGTAGAAGCACATATGTGATATATGCTGGACCGAGATTAATACGATATGTGATACCGTATTCTATTCTCGCGATATATGATATCGGCCGGTTATATGTGATATAGCCGGGTTATCGGATCAAGTGTTGATTCGATAAATTGATATATATTATATTAGTCGGTTATATATTATATAGCCGGATTATTAAATCAAGTATTGATTTAATAATTTAATGTATAATTATATATGTGATATATTATATTACATTAACTAATATAAGCTCACTTAAGCAATTCTTTTTCTCACATTTGGATACATTTAACATATATGTGATATATGTTTAATGCATTCTTTTCTTTTGTTACATAATATTGTATATGTGATATATGATATTGTAACATGCTAGGGTTACACATGCAATTAGGGTTTATGAGAATCACACCATGGTTGTTATTATGGTTGGATTTATATTTATTTTTGTATTTCTAAATTGTGATGATTTAGTCATGAGCTTTGAAGAAGCTTCATGTTGTGTTGACTAAGTTCAACAATTTAGATATTTTTTCAAGATATTTATTAACCTAACCCAAAACCAAGCTCATAGTTTATTCTCTACAAGGGTTAAACATGACATTCTTAAACCTTGGTTGCATTTCTAACCTTAACAATAATTGATTCATCACTTGTTGTTGTTCTTCTTCTTCACAAAAAAGCTTGCTTGATTTTTTCCAAGTGATGAAAGATTGTGAGAAATAGAAAACTAAAGAGAGAAAAATTCCTAATTCATCATCCTCTTCTATACTAACCATATAGATTAGTGTGTTAGCTTCACTAATCCATAATTAGTGAAGAGATAGCTTGAGTTTGTGATTTCTCAAGGTAGATCATCTTGGATTGTGAAGACTTCAAGCTAGCATGGATCATTCACCTCATGGAGCTTATCTAGAGTTCGGGAGCTTGACGATCGCAGTAAAGGGACCACAACTTAGAGCTTATGAAGCGAAGGAACGGACTACAAAGGTTGTAATCCCTATCACTTAGAAGTAAAAATGTTTGCTTTATTTTTCTTACCCTAATTCTCTAGTAAAGATCCTTACTAAGGTTGTTTGGCACTTGAAAATTTTAAATACAGCATATTTGATGCCTTGTACAACCTTGTTCTAGTACCTAAGAACCTTACATGTTGAATGTTTCCTGTTGAATGCTTCCTTTTCATTACATATTCATACACGTATCTCGCCTCTGTGCATGAGCTTTATACTTTACCCTTAAAAAAATTTACTAAGTGCGAGTGCCACTGTAGTGTCGTACATAAATCAATACAATTTGGACACCATTTCCATTTAAGCAGGCACGCAGTCATGAATGAACACTTAGTGGAGCGTGAACCAAAGACTCTCCTTACTGTCTTGCACAGTATATGGTTGGTGCTTATGGGTTGCGTCTTTCTGTCTTGACTGGACGTGAAGTAGTTTATATGCTCATTTTGGAGTTTTTTTAATTTACCTCCCTTGGGCTTGTAGGCAAACTTGTCCTAACGTCACAGTTAACCCCTACTCTTTACGACACAAGTCCGTTAGGGTGTGTGGTACTGAGGCATTCCCGATACGCAGTCTTGCTGTCATGTCTCTGCTCCCTTCGGGGCTGGACAAGGCATCCTCAAATAATCTCCCAGGTCATATTTCCGTCGGAAGAGCACATCCTCCCTAGAAATAGTGAGGATTTCCAAGCGTTCATCGCCTCCGTGAGCCGTAAGGATCTCATTCGCATCGCGCGTGAGGACTCGTAAATAGCTTCTTTATTTCAGTGGCATGTAACTTTGGCAAATGTGGCTCGTAGATAGTCCATCTTGATCTCCTTGCAGAGCAGCGATGGCTTAGGAAACAGGTTCAGGTCTGCCGCCTAAGACTTACTGGCTCTAATTGTCCTGTAAAGTCCTAACCCTTGACTTACGAGCTTTAGTCGAGCAAAACTCCCTCACAGCCAAAGAGAAAGAAAGATTCCCGAACCAAAGAAAGGGATGAATCGGTCCATCTCCCAAGAACTAGCTAAAATCCGGATTAGTCCTTAGGTGTGGAAACTGACCCCTATTCTAAGGGCATTCATCACTTTCGAGGCCCTCTGCCGAGTGTCGAGCGATATCCTACTGCGATCACATTATGAGTAGCGTTTGGCGTTTCCCGTACCTTTATTGAAACCGAATGGTTAAAACATCAAACTCGGTTCAAGGAACAACACCCTTTGACGGAGCGGAACGAAAGGGCTATTATGTTTAAGGAAACTGCCCGGTGAGCTCGGACGACATTAGTACTTCTAGCCTTGACTTGAGTAAATATTTACTACACCTCCCTTGAAAGAGTCTGGTAGTCTTGACTTGCTGACTTGAAAGAGTCTGGCGGAATAAATGCTCTAAAAAGTGATCCCCCTGCAATTGAGGGGGAGCTCCTCTGTTCAAGGAAACTGTCCGGTGAGCTCGGTGGTTGCTAGGCGAGGGTATTCCAAAGGAAAAACTTTCTGTCTGAGGTATTCAACCTTATAATCCGTGAGGGTCCGATAAAGACTTTTCTCCCTACGAGTCGCGAGGATCCCGTAGGTGTATTTTCTCCTTAGGAGTCGCGAGGATTCCTAAGTGTATTTTTTCTTGAGAGTCGTAAGGATCTCACAAGAGAATTTTCCCTTTTACAAGTCGAGAGGACCCATTAGTGGTTTTTCCCCCTTTGTCGATATTAGACTTTGGAGAGTGTGGCCTGTGGATAGTATGCAATAGTCCATCTTGGACCTAATTGCAGGGCCCCAGTGGTTAGGAAACATGTTGATATCTCCGTTGCCTAAGGCTTTTCACCTTCATGAAGATTTCGTGAAGATGTTTTTCCCTACGAGTTGAGACGAATCGAGAAGCTCTCGCTGGAACTTTGTTTTCCCCATGAGTCGAGACGAATCGAGAAGTTCTCGCAAGAATGTCCTAATATCACAGTTAACCTCTGATGATAGAAGTCTTTTAGGGTCTGTGGTACTAGGGTTTTTGTCTGTCGTACCGTCGCGTTGGACGATGTATTCCCCGATATGAAATCTTGCTATTCGAGTGGCCCCCACGACTGTCGTGTCTCTGATCCCTTCGGGGGCTGGACAAGACGTCTTCAAGTAATCTCCCAGGTCATATTACCGTCGGAAGAGAAAGCGTTAGGGATTTTCCATGCCTCTTTTTACTTGAGGTTGGGCTCAATTTGGGATCCCCGATGAGTCATGACCACTTCGCGCTGATGTGGGATGATCTCCGATAGTCATTCAGGTTTTATCTGAGCTACCGTTAAGACACTAAAGTTAGGGATCTTCCTTTGCTTCGTTTGTTGACATTGTGTCTGCAATATTGAGAAAAATGTCGAGGTTGTCTCTAGGTTGTCTGTGAACCGTCGAGGCTTGGAACTAGAGACTCTGCCATGGCTCCGTTGTTTGACCCTGGGGTCAGTTGTTGACGTTGAATCTGCATCCTGCTGGAGTGAGAAGGAACGCCGTTGTTGATCTCTTGGCTGTAGATGCTGCCATCCAAACCCTGAAGCTAGGGATCTTCCTTTGCTTCATTTGTTGACATTGTGTCTGCAATATTGCGACGAATGTCGAGGTTGTCTCTAGGTTGTCAGTGAACCATCAAGGCTTGGAACTAGGGACTCTGCCATGACTCCGTTGTTTGATCCTGGGGTCAGTTGTTGACGTTGCATCTGCATCCTGCTGGAGTGAGAAGGAATGCCGTTGTTGATCTCTAGGCTGTAGATGTTGCCGTCGATATTTGGCTCTCTTTCTGATGGAGCCTGGTGGGAAAATGTGGTTCCTTTTTTTTAGTTTGTGACCATGGATTGTATACAGGGGTCGATATGGACTCACCTGCAGGGCAGAAGTTTCATTCATTTTTTTTTAATTTCTTCCCGCGATGCTCTATCATTTCAGCTTTTTATATCGCGAAAGTCACGATTGCCCAATCATTTCGGCTTTTTTTTATCGCGGTGCCCAATCATTTCGGCTATTCTTTTCTTTTTTACTCGCTGTTTTTTTATTGCGAGTTACCCAAACATTTCGGCTGTTTTTATATGCATATATTTTGCTCGCTGATTTTTATTATGAGTTGCCCCATCATTTCGGCTATTTTATATGCATTTTGCTCGTTGATTTTTGTTGCGAGTATGGGATTTGAGATCTGATACCAATCTTGGCATCAACACCGCTGTGACTGGAATATTGCCAGGAGTGAATCATCATTTGCCACGAAAGGACTTGAAATTTAATACCGATTTATGCATCAGCATCGCTACAACAGGGATATTTCCAGGAGCGAATCGTCATTTGCCTTTGTCGATTTGAACAAAGGTGGCTTAGCAAACAGGGTTAGGATCCTGTTGACTAAGGCTTTTTGACTTTATAAGCCGTAAGGGTCTCATAAAGGTATTTCTCCCTACGAGTCATGAGGATCTCATAGGTGTATTTTCTCCTTAGGATTCGCGAGGATTCCTAAGTGATATATTCTCTTGTAAGTCATAAGGGTCTCACAAGAGTATTTTCTCCTTGCAAGTCGAGGGGACCTACAAGTGTTGTTCACCAAATGGGAAAATTTCACGCTATTGGTGGAACTAGGTGAGGAAACATTTATTTTTGCCCGTGGATTGTATACAAGGGTCATTATTGGACCGCTTGTAGGGCAATCTGGGGAATGTGATGGCTTACGAACAGGTTCAGGTCCCTGTATCTTAAGGCTTTTGAATCCTATGAGCCGTGAGGGTCTCATAAAGGGGAATTCTCCCTACGAGTCGTGAGGATCTCGTAAGTGTAATTTCTCCTTAAGAATCGTGGGGATCCCTAAGTGTGTTGCTCCCTTATGAGTCGTAAGGATCTCACGCAGGTGTTTTCTCCTTACAAGGTCGAGAGGATCTTGCAAGTGCGCATAAATTTTTTTTAACAACTATGAAACCCTCGAAAATAGTTTCGCCACATGTGACCCATCTGTTTGCCGGTGGGATTTATGTTGAAGTCCTCACCGCTGAGACTCGTGGAATTGAATTCCACTGTCGCCGTGTTTGAGGCGACGTACTTAGTTTAAGGACATTATGATCTATTGTTAGTTTAGGGACATCTCGGTCCACAGCTAGTTTAAGGACGTTGCGGTCCGTGACCAGCTTCGAGGCGAAGTTTTGCCGGATACTACTTATTGAGTCTTGACTCAGGAAGACAGCGAGTGGACACGAGCGTTGTCATCTATCATTAACCTGAGTTGTGACTTTTCAAGCGTAGTATTTCTTAAGGAACCGGCCGTTTATTGGCCGGAAGGGTCTTTCGCCATGCATGTTCATGAGCAAGTAGGCCCCACCTTGGTAGACCTTGTCTATGATGTACGGACCCTCATAGTTTGGATGGAATTTCCCCCTCTTTGCACGGTTGGGGATCATAGGTCTTTTTACTGTAAGTCTATGCTAGCGCCCCGGAAGTCTACAGACGCCAAATGCGGAACAAAAAACTTTTAACTGGCGCTATCGTATACTTTAACCCGGATCTGCCATTATTGCTAAACTAACAAACTGTAAAGAGTGTAGAAAGGTTATACCGAACGATCCGAGTCCTTCGTTCTTCAACCATCATCCCACGCTCCGTTGCGGCTGCTCCGATCTCGTCGATCTTCGATCTCCTCGTCGAGGTGGCACCACGTCGACGATTCTTTAAACGAGCTCCCGCCTCTGACTCGAGGCAACTCGATCGTCAAGTTTGCTAAAAGAGACGACCAAGAATGATGTAGAGAATGAGTAGATGACTTTGTCTCACTTTGTCCAAGTCCGTGGACGATCGGTAAATGAAGTTGCCGATGGAAATGAAATGGAACAAGAAATGAACTATGAAATTTCCATGCATCCAAAACTATACTCTTTTCTTTTTAGCAACCATAATTTTCTCTCATGAGTGAATGAGGAGGAGAGGGGGCCGGCCACTTAAGGGGTGGGGGGGTGAGTGTAGGAGAGGGAAAGGTGACCATAAGAGCATGAATCATTATCTTTGTCATAAATGAAAAGCATGACTCACTTTAGAAACATTGAATCTAATAAGCTAGTCATCAAGCATTAATGACACCATTAATGCACTAATGACTCACTAGCCTCATCATCACTTCTAGAACCTTCTAGAATGATGACTCACCCTTATCCAAGAAAAGATAAATCCGTCTTTAACCGAATGTTAAAAGACGGCTGATAGAAAACTGGAAACTGGCAACTTCCAAAAGTGATCCTGAAACGACTTTCAGGATAACCCCGAAACTGTATAAATATACCCGCATTTGTATTACGACCGAATACAAATGCAACTGAGACAAAGATATTATACCTACTCAATATAATACTCGGATCCGGCTTAAACCAAAGCCGACCAGTATCATCTGCCCGAAAAATAACACGTGCGTAAACGCACGTGCATTTTCCGAACCCTGCCATAAAACCATACGGCCTCTACAACGTTTCGCCCGAACTTGGGAAACTGTCTGTGGGGAACTCTAATGACTCGTCAGTACCCTGGCAGTGGGTTTAACCACAAACCGTCAGCGGCACTAGCAATGCGTAACGGCTGCCCATGGACTGAGCTCAAGGGATGCCGATGAGCGCACTCATCCGGAAAACCCTACTGAGCCTAACAGTGACAATGTATATACAGTCCGGTCCGTTCGTCTATGAGTATCGCATATCTGCCTAGGGGGCTAGTAACGTCAGACCCCCAATAGCAGTATAAGTCGTGTCGGAGTGAAGCCCAATAACACCCTGAGATACTACTGGAGTACCTACCAGTAAATCTCCTGCCATGGCCATGGACTTTGTGTAATGGCTCTCCTAGACACAGTACGACCTCGCCCCCAATACCGGGAGAGACGAATCGCCTGCCGATCCGCTCGCGTGCCTCCATACGGCTCGGGACTTTACCCAAAAACTACCTGTTTGCACGACTCCTTTGAGCCGTGGTAGGGTAGAAATCAAAGCACAGTGGGAACTCACACGAGACAAATGACGACCTCAGGTCGATGAACTAACCTGTACACATGTCACCAGGGAACTGCTATCTGACGGTAGATATAATACTAACTAGCAGATTCCCGGCGAATCCTGTCCGGTGTACTCATAACCCAATGAGCATCTGTATACATCTTAGGTGATCCAACTGACACCAGTGGCTTGTGAGACCGGCCACCGCCCCTTGTCGGGGTCTCGACTGTACACACTAGTCTACTCCAGAGTATCGATGCCCTGTCTCGAAACTCCCACGACTAGGGACCACAATTAAGGATATGCGTATAAACCACCCAACTCTTACGTATATGATCGCCATCATACTGTTGGTGGCAAAGCAAGATCCTAAGGGCTCTATCAAAGTGTAACATGTAATCAGTCACCTGATCATGTACACTACTGATAAAGGCAAACCAGATAGCATACTATCATCTTGAGTAAGACTGTCCTACCGGTATAGGTCCTCCGCAATCATTGCAATCACGTACCTGTGATCCAATAATTGACAATGAGGGCACTATCTCCAACAATCTCCCACTTGCACTCAAGGCTAATTATTGCGATGTCGACTACTCACAGCCCGTGTGAAACCAACACCCAACTCCTCTACTAATCAGTTTCACAAAGCCCGTTTGTAAAACTATTGTGTTCGAGAAATAGCCTTAGTGAGTGGATCCGCCTAGAAGTTTCTTTCTATATCTCTCTTAATCTCAAATTCGCGGAGAAAGCCATCTCCCGAATCGAGTAATACCTGTCTTAGAATATGTCTGGATATCTGATGGGATCTAGTTCATAAATGAACTCCAAATCCACACTTCTTAGACTGTATCGATCACTGAACCTAATCAGTATCCGGCACCAAGCCTCCCACAGTATCCTCTGGGACCACCTGTCCATAATACTGTCCCTCGTCAGAGGGAAAAACCATAACTCTGACAATCTCTCTGTCGACCATGTCACCTTTGAAGCTTGGAATGATAACCGTCTCCCGAAGGAGGCTGCCGTCATCAAATCCGTAGAACATGTACTTATGTTCTAAAACTGCTTCCTTATGTTTCTCCAGGATTGGATTAATACAAATTTATTGCATCTAGTGCAAAAACAACATCTGGTGTGGTACTTGACATCTCATGATTGACTCAATTGCCTAAGCAAGTGATCTGCCAATCATGCACATCCCTCTCCTCTTTAGTCTATACGACACCTTTAGAGAGGGTGACTCCATCACCTGCAGGTACACCACCATGCTAGGAGTCAACTATTCTAAAAATCATTAGAATACTGTCAAAGTACCTACATTGGGAAACTACCCAAATCCAGATCTAAAACCATAGATCTAGAAACCAGAATGTCAAATATTATATCCATATCCTGTCTGGAGAAACAACTGTGTGACGACCACAGTTCAACCGATCGTAGTATAGGAATTTTACTTCCTACTCTGTGTATGTCATCCAGATACCATGACATCACACCCTACTACCTTCTTAACTGATCCATCCCTTATTCTGATTGAAGTCAAACCCATGACTGTCACATCAAAAATAGATGATCTATCTCCGCTATAACTGCTCAAGTCTATAAATAGACATAAGCTACTTGCCCACTATACTTCTGCTGCTCCCACTGACTACGACAACCCTCCTACCGGGTCTCATATCCTGGAACAACAGTAGTGTCAAGTCTTGGTAGATAAGAACCTCCCTGTCACCGTCTCTGAGGCTACCGAAGTACCTCTCGGGCGTCTGAGGTTACCTACCATACCTGCGGAGCGGCTATTGGAATGTCAAACCTGATTGAATGTATAGGTCCTATTAAATTTTCCGTAATCGTTCGCGGTTCTGGAATCACTTCCAGTTCTACCATACTCCCACTACTGTTTTCTGAAAAAGATCCATTTTTACTAAAACTGTGGCGAGTCAAGAACAATATCATTATTGATCTTCCAAATGGTAGAATATCAACCCTCGTCATAACCAGGGTCAACCCACAAAACAACCATTACAGAAACGTGCCCTGAGTTATCCAGAGTCTGGTTTTAAGCATAAGCTGGACAACTCCCCGTACCTTAATATCTTTTTAAGGTACGAACCATTCTATATCCAATATAGAAACTTTGGGACTAATTTAATTGGAACTAGATTCAAATCATGCAGCTGTCTCCAGTGCATATCAACTTAATGGAAAGAGGCTAATCAGCATTACTCAACTTAGGAATCCATCCAATTATGAGTAACCTGAAAGAGAAACACGTTTCTCAAAACCATCACTATCATCTGAATACCAATCACAAGAATCTACATCTTCGATCTCTTTGAAGAATCCCGATACTTGTGATACCTGGTTCTCTACTTTATTCTTATACCCACAACTTCTCAAAACATAGACATTGTATTTCTACGAAACACTTGTCTAAATACTAGAGAAGTTATAAGTAAACAGAACACAGTACGAGGACCTACCCCTTTGTCCTGATGGACACTTGGACAACATACAATACTCTGTATAAGTCCGCTGAGTTAAACAACTCATAACCTGTGCATTGTAGGTGGAAAACCGTACCCTGGCGATTTCCTCAAATATCACCAATTGCAACGAATTCCGATATAATGAGGATGATCACCTAATTCCCAATATCTTACTCCCACTCATCATCTGTAAAACCATACAAATATGAGAATGAAACCTGGTAAATACATACCCTTGGAGTAAGTGTCTAATCGGGAAAACAGTTTTTCTTTAACAATGCACTGAAACATGAAAATGTTTCGTAGGGGGTATCCTGGTATTCATAGCAATGCCTCTTCCATAATCCAATTCATGACTTCAACCGTATATTTTATTGCCATCTCTCCACATCCCTTTATTTGTCTTTAGTCGTTACCTTCTGTACACCATCGTTAGGCTAACTGGTTTTCTTCCTTCCCTACCGTTCGGCACCAGCCTATGGTTTGGAAGAAGACTATCCAGTAAGCATAATAGGTGTACCCTCCTAAACCAAGGAGTACTCGCATCTCGAGAGAAGGTGATGATAAAAGACAACTGAATAATACCTTATTCTTTTAAAGGTGAAATAGGAGTGGCGATGAAGTACGCAGTTTTGGTCGTGAATGATATCAGTCGCAATTTACTTTGCCCTCTTTCTAATCCCTTTATTTTGTCTTTACATATTACCTTCTGCACACCCTACTTAGGCTAATTGGTTTTCTTCATTCCCTACCTTTCGGCACCAGCCTATGGTTTGGAATAAGACTATCCAATAAGCGTAATAGGTGTACTCTCCTAAACCAAGGAGCTCTCGCAACCTGAGAGAAGGTGATAATAAAAGACAACTGAATAAACCAATTCTATTTCTACTGAACCTGGATCCATCCTCGAAGAAGTCCCTTCGAGTTCGTATATAACCATACGATGGATCTATCCAATGGAAGTGGATATCCGTAGTAATACGGGTGTTCTGAGAAATGCAAAGGGTAAAAGAAGGAGTGGCAATGACTTATGCAACATAGACAATCCAAAAGCCAGTATTTTAAGAAGGTTCGGTCAACTTGGTCACTGAGTCATAGTCTAGGGTCGGTCAAAGGTCGCTGCCAAAGAGAGAGAGAAAAGAAACACTCTGCGTGCACTCAAACCTAGATCAGAATGGTCATCACTTTATCTAATCCGGAAACCTCCTACTGTCCTGTCAAATTCTCCTCCAAACCTAAAGAAGAATCAATCGGGATCACCCGAAGAGTAAACCAACTCATTAGTGGGAATCGGGATCCAACTCTCATCGCATGATAACGTGATGGAATGCATCCACGTTACTCATACTCCAGAAGGTATGCGCATACTTGGCAAGTTTCAGTTTCTTTAGAAACTCCCGATATGATTTATGCCCCATGCTCTTATGACCTTGACGTATGCCAACAAATCATAAGTCACATGTCAAGTTCTGCCCGTCATTATCTTGTTAATTTGAACCCACCCGTACATACCCTTGACGTATGCCAACAAGGTAATACGACTGTCCCAAACCAACTCATCTATCTATGCAACAAATGAATACCCAGCAGCTACCAAACACTATGCCTTGACGTATGCCAACAAACATAGCTTGAATACTACTGACCATCCATAAGAAACGACGGAGGGCTACGGCTGGTTTTTGGCGAAAAACCTTTAACGTAGTGAACTTGATATCGCTGAAGGAACCTGATAGCTTTTTAAAATATAGTGGCGAAAACCTTTTGCTAAAGAGGTCACTCCCGGTAAAGGGATCTCGGCTCTTTCCTCGTGGAATGAGGTGCAGGATATTCCACTGAATATCGCTATGCAAAGCAACTTGTAATTGACTATAGTGAAGTTATTACTCTGACGCAAACTTCTGTCCAAGGGGTCAGTCCCGGTGAAGGGATATCGGCCCTTGCCCCGTTGAATGAGGTGCGGGATATTCCACTGAATACCGCTATGCATAACAAAAGGAAACGTCTTTGTAACAACACTTTTTAAATTTGTTCCAACAACTGTAAACAGGTTTGCTTTACTTTGCATTGATCAGAATCAACACAGTCCCATCAATTAATCACACCAGAAAAGAACGAAAATAAAATGTACGTATATGCCATCCGCATTCGTCACTGGGTCCCGTCATCACCCGTTAGGTTACTTAACTAACGACAGAGCGGGAACTGGACTAGCGCGGGTGTAAAACATATACAACATCTAATAGTATATAAACCAATATACAATAATCGCTCCAGGCGTGATAGTATGCAACATTACAGAAAAGTAATAAGCATCACAGAACAATACAGATATCTGGGATCCCCGAGTTTCACAGAGCCGCTGCTGAAACTCGACGTTCCCCTGTCGTGTGGATAGCCTGTGCAATGAAACCTAGACCCCTACGGGTGCGGCAAGTTACCCGCCAAAACCTGAAGCGAGGCAGCCCCCTACAGCATAGTGAATGGACCACCCAGCACTTCACGGAATCCGGTAACTTGAGCACCCCTCCTTGGGTCAACCTGTACCCCCTACGAGTGCGGCGAATAGTCTGCCAATTCTAGAGTGGGACCCCTCTGCCTCTCAAAGCCATGAGATGCGGACCCGTTGCCCCCCAGAACCCGGCTATCCGTGCACTCCGTCTCGGGGCAAAACCTAGTACAGTAATGAAAAATAGTACAACAGGTACATCGACCGCAACCTGGTCGTGCCCCAAAAGAATATTATACAACAGGCAGTGACGGCAGTCCACAAGTTGGACGCTCGCCCCGCAATATCAAATGTACAAATAAACACAAACTGTACTACCCTTACACACTGCTATCCATCACGACAAATCCGCAACATCACAGCACAACACAGAACATCAACGCGAATGTCACGTTCGCAAACCCGTCTAAAAGAACTATAGCAATCAGACGCGGTTTACCGATCAAATGACATTCCCGGTCGGAGATATAATGTAAGCACTGTAAACTAACATGTTTAAATTTCGATCGACCAAATATCAAAAAAGTGGGCCCCACGACTTACTGGTGAACAGTAACAAAATCTGGGCCAAAACGATATTTACCAAAAACCCCAAAATCCATCAGAGAACTCACTGTACAAATTTGGGAGCACGAGCTCACTACGTGGCCGCGGATGCGCGGCCAAACCATGGGTTTGGCCGCGTTTCCGTGGCGCTTTGGTGGAGACACGTGCCCAAATTTGGTCGTGGTTCTTAGAAAAGCCTGCACAGATTTTTAAGACATGCAGAAAAAATTTATCAGACCATTTAAAATCGACAGAAACTGTTAGGCTGAAAAATTGTGATTTTTGATTTCCGGTTCGATCGATATTTTAAACGCGTTAGCACAAGTTAGTATAGCAAAATGGTTAGGCTCTGATACCACTGTAAGTCTACGCTAGCGCCCCGGCAGTCTACAGACGCCAAATGCGGAACAAAAAACTTTTAACTGGCGCTATCGTATACTTTAACCCGGATCTGCCATTATTGCTAAACTAACAAACTGTAAAGAGTGTAGAAAGGTTATACCGAACGATCCGAGTCCTTCGTTCTTCAACCATCATCCCACGCTCCGTTGCGGCTGCTCCGATCTCGTCGATCTTCGATCTCCTCGTCGAGGTGGCACCACGTCGATGATTCTTTAAACGGGCTCCCGCCTCTGACTCGAGGCAACTCGATCGTCAAGTTTGCTAAAAGAGACGACCAAGAATGATGTAGAGAATGAGTAGATGACTTTGTCTCACTTTGTCCAAGTCCGTGGACGATCGGTAAATGAAGTTGCCGATGGAAATGAAACGGAACAAGAAATGAACTATGAAATTTCCATGCATCCAAAACTATACTCTTTTCTTTTTAGCAACCATAATTTTCTCTCATGAGTGAATGAGGAGGAGAGGGGGCCGGCCACTTAAGGGGTGGGGGGGTGAGTGTAGGAGAGGGAAAGGTGACCATAAGAGCATGAATCATTATCTTTGTCATAAATGAAAAGCATGACTCACTTTAGAAACATTGAATCTAATAAGCTAGTCATCAAGCATTAATGACACCATTAATGCACTAATGACTCACTAGCCTCATCATCACTTCTAGAAGCTTCTAGAATGATGACTCACCCTTATCCAAGAAAAGATAAATCCGTCTTTAACCGAATGTTAAAAGACGGCTGATAGAAAACTGGAAACTGGCAACTTCCAAAAGTGATCCTGAAACGACTTTCAGGATAACCCCGAAACTGTATAAATATACCCGCATTTGTATTACGACCGAATACAAATGCAACTGAGACAAAGATATTATACCTACTCAATATAATACTCGGATCCGGCTTAAACCAAAGCCGACCAGTATCATCTGCCCGAAAAATAACACGTGCGTAAACGCACGTGCATTTTCCGAACCCTGCCATAAAACCATACGGCCTCTACAACGTTTCGCCCGAACTTGGGAAACTGTCTGTGAGGGACTCTAATGACTCGTCAGTACCCTGGCAGTGGGTTTAACCACAAACCGTCAGCGGCACTAGCAATGCGTAACGGCTGCCCATGGACTGACCTCAAGGGATGCCGATGAGCGCACTCATCCGGAAAACCCTACTGAGCCTAACAGTGACAATGTGTATACAGTCCGGTCCGTTCGTCTATGAGTATCGCATATCTGCCTAGGGGGCTAGTAACGTCAGACCCCCAATAGCAATATAAGTCGTGTCGGAGTGAAGCCCAATAACACCCTGAGATACTACTGGAGTACCTACCAGTAAATCTCCTGCCATGGCCATGGACTTTGTGTAATGGCTCTCCTAGACACAGTACGACCTCGCCCCCAATACCGGGAGAGACGAATCCCCTGCCGATCCGCTCACGTGCCTCCATATGGCTCGGGACTGTACCCAAAAACTACCTGTTTGCACGACTCCTTTGAGCCGTGGTAGGGTAGAAATCAAAGCACAGTGGGAACTCACACGAGACAAATGACGACCTCAGGTCGATGAACTAACCTGTACACATGTCACCAGGGAACTGCTATCTGACGGTAGATATAATACTAACTAGCAGATTCCCGGCGAGTCATGTCCGGTGTACTCATAACCCAATGAGCACCTGTATACATCTTAGGTGATCCAACTGACACCAGTGGCTTGTGAGACCGGCCACCGCCCCTCGTCGGGGTCTCGACTGGACACACTAGTCTACTCCGGAGTATCGATGCCCTGTCTCGAAACTCCCACGACTAGGGACCACAATTAAGGATATGCGTATAAACCACCCAACTCTCACGTATATGATCGCCATCATACTGTTGGTGGTAAAGCAAGATCCTAAGGGCTCTATCAAAGTGTAACATGTAATCAGTCACCTGATCATGTACACTACTGATAAAGGCAAACCAGATAGCATACTATCATCTTGAGTAAGACTGTCCTACCGGTATAGGTCCTCCGCAATCATTGCAATCACGTACCTGTTATCCAATAATTGACTATGAGGGCACTATCTCCAACATTTACGACTAGCACGAGTTTGCCTTGGAGAATGTTCTCGGCCTAGTCAGTCTTTCATATGAGCGTGTCATCCTTGATTTGTAAGCTTTCAGGTTTTGCTACGCCATGAGACGAGTTTCATCGAGGGCATCGAGCTCCTCAATATGAAGATGGGCATTTTCTTCATCCGTCAGCTCGTATCGGACTGCTACTCGTAGAGAAGGTAACTCTATCTCCAAGGGAAGTACCGCCTCTGTGCCGACTACCAATGCGAATGTCGTAGTATTCATGGCCGTTTTGAACGTGGTTCGATACGTCCAGAGAGCTTCATGCAGTCTCTCGTGCCAATCTTTTTTATTTCTGGACACCGTTTTCTTTATGATCTTTGTTAAGGTCTTGTTGCAAGCCTCAACTAGATCGTTAGCTCGAGAATTATAGACCGAAGAGTATCTCCAATCCATATTATGCTGTTGTGCGAAGCGGCTGATCTTATGGCTTCTGTAGGCTGGCCCATTATCCGAGATGATCCGTCGCGGGATGCCGAACTGGTAGATGACATGTGTCCTGAAGAAATTGAGGATATTCTCCGTCTTCACCTCCCTTAGCGGTACTGCCTCTGCCCACTTAGAGAAGTAATCGGTTGTTGCCAATATGAACCGATATCTCTTGGACGATGCTGGTTCGATGGGCTCGATTATATCGGCTCCCCACATTTCGAACGGCCAGCTAACTAGTGTTGGATGTAGCGGATTCAGAAGCTGGTGGATGAAGTTGCCGTGAATTTGACACGAGTGACACTGCTTCGCATATTCAAGGCAGTCCCGAATCATCGTGGGCCAATAGTAACATATTCTTTTGATCTTCAGCTTCATCTTTGGCCCGGCTTGATGGGAACCGCAGAGTCCGTCGTGAATTTCTTGGACGACTCTCCATGCTTCCTCCGGTCCCAAGCATCTTAGCCACAGACAGTCGAATGATCTCTTATATAGAGTATCATTGACGAAAGCAAAAGACAGGGCTCGCCTCATAAGCTGATGTCTTGAGGACGCATATTTGGGCATTTGATGAGATTTGAAGTAGTCTATGAAGACTTCTCTCCAATCCTTAGCCTTTTCTTCATTCTCTACTTGGAAGGCCGCTTATTTGGTCGCTTCCTCTTCTTCAGACGTCTCCGAAGATATCTCTGCCATAGCGAGAATCCGGCGGCTTTGCACATTGATCCTTATGTCAATGAGGTTGTCGTCGGCCAGTTCTTTAGCGAGCTTGGCTAATGCATCCGCTTTGCTATTTTCCGCACGCGGTATGCTTTCCAGGATATAGGAGGGGATTTGAGTCAGCAATTGTTGTACCTTTTCGCCATATATCACTAACTCTGGCTTGCACATCTGGTAGTCACCATTTACTTGGCTAACGACCAGCTGGGAGTCCCCTTATATGAAGAGGTTTTCGATCCCCATGTCAGCAGCGATCTCAAGACTTGCTATCAAAGCTTCATATTCTGCTTCATTGTTTGTTCTTGGATCTTTTAAGGAAAGGGCAAAACGCATTATCCTTCCTTGTGGAGTCACAAAGATAAGACCTACCACAGCTTTGATTATGGGGGTGTTTTGCTTTCGCTTCTTCATGGAAGACGCTCCATCGAAGTAAAGTTCCTATTGGACATTATTTTCCTCCGTCTTCCCTTCGATTGTGTCGAACGCGTGTTCATCTGGCAATTCACAATTTAAGAGAGAATCGGCTGGTATCGGATACTCAGTGAGAAAGTCGGCGATGTCCTGGCCTTTTACTGCCTTGAGGGGTCGATATATTATCGAGAACTCCATCAAGAGGAAGGCCTATTTGGCGAGCCTTCCTATTAGTATGGTTCTTGACATCAAGTACTTGAGAGAATCCACCTTTGATATGAGATGGACCTCATGTGCCAAGGCATAATGCCTGAGCTTCGTTATCGCGAAGATCGGTGCCAGGCAATACTTTTCGATGGGGGAGTAGTTGTTTTCTGCCCCCAGAAGAACTCAACTCAAATAGTAGAGAGCTCTCTCCTTCCCTTGGTCGTTCTTTTGTGCCCATAGTGCGCCTAAAGAACCTTCAAAGGCTGTTGTGTACAGGATGAGAGGCTTTCCCTTGACCGGTGCGGTCAGTACTGGCGGGTTCTGTAGATATTGCTTGATTTCATCTAGTGCACTTTGGCATTTACGATCCCAAATGAACGGGGTCTCCTTCTTCATTAGATGGCTGTAGGGGAGACATTTGCCGGAGAGGTTAGCTATGAACCATCGGATATACGCGAGCTTTCCTTGGAGAGACCGTAGTTACTTGAGATTTCTTGGCGAGGGCATTTCCATAATCTCCTTGATCTTTTATGGATCTATTTTGATGCATCGGTGTCGTACGGTGAATCCTAAGAACTTTCCTGAGGACACTCCAAACGCGCATTTCAAAGGGTTCATCTTCAGGTTGTACTTCTGAAGGCGCTGGAACACTATTTTTAGATATTCCTAGTGTTCCTCGTACGGTTTACTTTTCACCACATGGTCGTCGATATAGCATTCAACGATCTCATGGATGAGTTCATCGAAGATCTTCGTCATGGCTCTCTGGTAGGTGGCGCCTGCATTCTTCAAGCTGAAGGGAATCACCTTATAGCAGAATATGCCTAGCGGAGTCTGGACGGCGGTATGCTTTTGGTCTTCAGGATGCATCTTTATTTGATTGTAGCCTGAAAATCCATCCATGAAGGAGAAGACCTCATGAGTTGACGTGTTATCGATCATCAATTCGATAACCGGTACTGGGAAGTCATCCTTCGGGCAAGCTTTGTTGAGGTCCCAAAAGTCCATACAAATGCGTACTATCCCATTTTGCTTCATCACCGGGATAATATTGGCGATCCGGTCAGGATATTGAACTTCTTGGATGAAGCCGGAGTGGATTAGTTTCTTGACTTCGGCATTGATGCTCATCTCGAGTTCAAGTCGCATTCTTCTTGGCGCTTGCTTGACTGGCTTAACGCCCGGCGATAGCCAGTTTATGCGCCGCTATTTCTGGATCTAGTCCCGGCATCTCGAAATAATTCTAGGCGAAACAGTCTTTATATTGCATAAGCACGTCCTTTAGTATGGCCACCTGCTTTTCAGTCAGTAGCTCACTGGCGAACGTTGGCCTCGGATCGTTTGTCATCCCCAAATCGATTTTCTTCAGATTTTCTGCTGTGGTGTGTATCCCATCTTCCAGCTCTTTTAGCGCCGGTGGAAATTCTGAGATCATCCCGTCCTCATCTTCATTTGCGAAGTACTGGGAGTGATCGTCCATATTCTCATGCTCTCCCTCCTATGAGAATGTTATCATGTGGCAGGTACAAGCTCGTTTCCAAGCTCGATGTTGATCTGGACTTACCCCCGCTGTGTGGAATACTTTTGACTCATGTTTTCATAGTGAGGATACCCTCCAACTGTCGGATAGAGCAAACCTGTCTTGCTGATACTGGTCTTCGACCCAGTCTTTGAAAATGAAGCAATCTTCAAGTGGATGTCTTATTGCTCGGTGGTAGGAGCAATAGGCCGGGTGATGGACCTCGTTTATTTGCTCAGGATGCCGAGACTCTGGGAGCGTCATCATTTCATGCTTCATGATAAGGTTGAATATTTTCCTTGTCTTATCTTGAGGGAAAGAATATTCCCGACCCATCTTTTTCATGAAAGATGGATTCCAGGTGACTTTTTCTCAATCACGTGGCTTCTTGGATCCGCTTCGTTGTCGTTGAACGCCATTCCCGCCCTTGATCTTGTTGTTGCTTCTGCGTCAAGCCTTTTTCTTGCCATGAGAGCGCACAGCGGGCTGAGGGTGAAGGGCATCGTCGTCTTCTCTTTCCATAGCCTGCTGAATGATACGTTGCATCCTGGCTTTCTTGTAAATGTCCATTTCGCGGCTGTGGTCATCCCGAACCTTTTGACCCACTTTCCTTATTAGCTTGTCCATTTGTTCTTCGAATGACTAGCTTAGTATTCTCGCGGCGGGATCCCGCTCTGATTCGATATCAGTGCTATCTGAAAATGCATTCGCTTCTCCACTGGAGTTATTTATGACATGGCAACCATAGAATCGCTCCCCTTTCTTGTACTGAACGTATCCAAGCCCAGTCGTCTCCGTCCTCCTGTTGGGCATTTTTCGTTGAGTCCCGAGGATGTTCCAAATCTTGTTGTAGAACTGGACTTGTCGAGCGGTTTGTTTGAAGGGTACGCCTTGGCATTTTAATAGCCTTTTCAGTCCCTCTGCATAATATCTGGGCAGATGAATTGGTTGGAGCCTATCGAGTGCAGGATTGGCACCATGCCAGACTTCTTTTTCCACTTTAGTCTCCGTGGATTGGTAGAAGAGGACCGCCTTTTCACCTTTTCGCTTAGAAAGGACGTAGAAAGTCTGCAACTCTTGTATGCTGTAAGTATCTGTAGGGATCCTATGCATACTCAAGAGGTTCCACAAGGCGTCAACCATGCCAAATTCAAAAATTTAGGTGCCGAGAAACCCCAATATAGATCGTTAACTAGAGGATAGGCGAAACTACAAGCAAGCAAACAACTTTGCTAATAAGTGAAAGAGATTACAACCTTTGTAGATCCAGTCCACCACTTCTTTAGCTCCGAAATGGCGTCCCTCCGCTGCGATCATCGGGATCCCGGACTCTAGCGTCGGTTTCATCGGAGAAATGAGCGGGCTAGGTCGTTGACTTCGGTGCCGAAGATGATCTACGTCGAGGGGACTCAAACTCAAGATCCATCTTCACTTGGTCATGAACCTTGTGAAGAAAACACCCTATACAACATAGCAAGTGGTATAGGATGAAGAAATAAGAAGTGGATTCACTTTAGATTTGGATTTCTCACTTGGATTCATCACTTGGAAATTTCTAGCAATGGTTTCTTCTCTTCATGAAGAAGAAGAAGAAGAAAGAAAAGAAAGTGAATTATCAATAATAGAAAATCAAGTGATATCTATCATATTGCAACCATGGGTGAGATAAATTCATGTAGAGAATAAACTAGGGTTTAGGTAAATGGTTAGGGTTAAGAAATAAAACAAAATGGTAAGACTTATTCAAAGATGCATGAAGCATCATGAAGCTTCTTGCATAAAACAAACAAAGCCACTACCATTTTATTCTTGCCAAAAATGAATAAAGAAAATAAATAAGTAAATCAAACCCTAACCATTAACCTAATCATAGTTTAAAGCATACTCACACCCAAGTTTGCATGTATCATCAAACATGATACAAACAAGTGCACAAAAATATATCATATATACAATGTGCACAATCTAGTGAGAAAATAATCTTAAGTGAACCAATAATAGTTAATGTAAAGTAATATATCAAATATATAATTATACATTAAATCATTAAATCAACACTTGATTTAATGATCCGGTCATACTACATATAACCGACTAATATCAAGTGTATCAATGTATCGAATCAACACTTGATTCGGTAACCCGGCTATATCTCATATAACCGTCCAATGATACAAATCGCGAGAATCAAATACAGTATCACATACTGGTATTATTCTCGGTCCCGCACATATCTCATATGCGCTCCTATTTCGTTTCGCTTGAGCCAGGAAACCTCTGTGTAGGACTCTAAAGACTCATCAATACGCCGGCAGCAGGTGATGATCATATCAAACACCCACAAGCCGCAAGCGGTCTGCTAAACGTAACGGCCACCCGGGTATTGAGCGATCAGAAGATCAACAAGCAAGCCCGCTCACACTCCTGTGAATCCAACCAGTAACACTTACCGTACAGTCCGGTCTCGTCGTCTGATATGTCGCATATCTTGCCTAGGGGTGGTAAACGTCAGACCCCAATAGCTCGATAATTCGTGTCGATATGAGGTCTATAACAGTTCGAGAAACTACTGGTAACACTTACCAGTAAATCTCAGCAACCCTGGCCAGGGATTTCTGGTTATAGCCAATCGAACACAGTGCAACATCAACTCCCTATACCGGGAGAGACGAATCCCCTCCTATCGCTCATTGCCTCCATATGAATCGGGACTGTACCCAAAAACCACCGTTTTGCACGCCCTCTTGGACGTGGTAAGGTGGAAATCAAAGCACAGTGGGAATCACACAAGGCTCTATGATGATCTCGGGTCAACAGACTAACCTTTACCGGTGTCACCGGAGAACTGCCATCTGACGTAAGGTATAATACCATCTGGGAGTTCTCGGCGAGTCCGTCCAGTGTACCCAGTCTCCACTGAGCACCCGTATATCATCTCTGATGTTAAACACCAATGGATATGGGATCATCCATCGCCCATCTGTATGGGTCGAGAAGGTATACGCTAGTCTACTCTGGTATATCGATGCCCCGTCTCGATACACCCACGACTAGGGACCTTTAAGGATGTACTTATGGACTACCATGTCCCCACTAGTATGATCCGCATCATAGTACAGGTAGTCAAGTACACATCCTAAGGGCTTTACCAACATGTAACAGGGAGACAATCAGTGTACACGTTAAGGTAAAGAGCAACCGGATAGCATACTATCATGTCGAGCAAGAAAGTCCTCCCTATATATGTCCAAACATCCACTACAATATACATCCCATGTATAGTAATGGCCTCCAGGGCATACATATAACTAACAATCTCCCACTTGCACTAGGGCCATCTGATAGCAGTGGTTGCAGTATCTCATACTCAACCATCTCAAAAAAGTCTCTCTCTGGGAAAAGGCCTTTGTGAGTGGATCCGCCGTGTTGTCCTCTGAGTCTACTCTCCTAACCTCGATCACCCTGGAGATCAACCATCTCCATGATCTGGTGACACTGCCTAAGAATTATATCTGGATCACTGATGGGACGGACGTTCCTTGGCATAATCCACAACTCCATTGTCATAATGGGAGGAACTAAGTTCATCTCATGAACACATAAAAATATCCAGACTGCTTCTTTGGTAGCATCTTTGGTAACGATGTATCTTGCCTTTAATCATCTAGTATGTCACGGTATCTATCTTGGAACTCTTCCAACATACCGTCCCTTTACTGAGGGTAAAGACAATGCCTGCGACTGACATTCAGTCGTCCTTATCACGCTGGAACCCTTCCAGTGATTGCCCCCAGGATCAATTGATACCATCTCACTACAACTAATGAGTATCCTAATATCCAATTAGATCTATCTCATAGATCCAAAACCCAAGATTTAGTAGGTATCACTTTGATCCTATATGGAGAATCATTATGATAAGCGGAGATTGATCGAGCGTGGCATAGGAAACTTCTTCCCTATCAAGAGTATGTCATCCACGTACTCTACTAGGATCAGTACCATACTCCCTACTACCTTTTTGTATATACAAGGTTCATCTACCATTTTGATGATGTCAAACTCTTTGACTAACACATCAAAACAGACGTTCCAACTCCGCGATGCCTGCTTTAATCTGTAAAGCAACATGCACACGTTTACGCTGCTCCCACTGTCTACGAGGCCCTCTGGATGTGTACTTATAGACGTTTATTTCTAAAACATCATTTAGAAAAGCAGTCATGACACCCAACCACCAGATATCGTAGCCATGGTATGTAGTCGTGGCAAGTAGGATCTGGATGGACTTAAGCATAGCTCCTTAGAAAGGGTTTCATCATAATCCATACCTGGTCAATGATGCAAACCTTTAACAAGTCTAGCTTTGAAAGTCTCAACTTTTCCATGTACACCAAGTAATCTTCTCAAGATATACTTGCTCCTGATGGGGATTTAACCCTTCAGAAAAAGCAACCAAAGTCCATACTTTGTTGGTGTATAAGGATCCATCTCAGATCGATAAGCATCCAGCCATTCTTACAGAGTCATACTCCTGATGGCCAGCTCGAAACTAGTTGGGTTATCATCTCATGATGCAATCCTTACACCCACCGTCATAGAGAAACTGAAGTATCTCTCAGGTGGGTGAGGAACCCTACTAGATCGGCGGAGAGGCTGAGGTTCGTTGGAATCTACTGAATCCTTTGGTTCTACCAAATCATCTGCTGTAATTTGTATAGCTGGAACCTTTTCCAGTTCTACCTCATGACCCCTAATTTCTTCTCAAGAAATTTCCTTTCACAAAGGTGGCATGTTGAGAAACAAAACATTTTTGTTCCTCGGTTAGGTAGAAGATATTCCCTTGCGAATGCTTAGGATATCCAACAAACTTCTACAGAACTGACTTTGCCTCCAGCTTGTCCGGATTTTGCCTTTTAGACATAGGCCGGACATTCCCAAATCTTAACAAACTTAAGATATGGGCTCTTCCCAATCCATATCTTATATGAAGTGGTAGGCAACTGATTTGATCGGAACCATATTCAATAGGTATGCAACTTCATAAGTGCATAACTCCCTAAAAGGAAATAGGAAACTCAGTAGTACTCATCATAGAGCACACCATATCTAATAGGGTGTGATTGCTCCGCCCCGATACACCGAGGTGCTGTGGTGTATACGGAGGTGTAATGCTGAGAGAGAATCTCATTCTTAGAATAGTCCAGGAATCCCGTGCTCAAGTATTCTCCTCCTTGATCACATCAAAGGACATAATACTTATACCCGTTTTTGGTTCTCTACTTCTAACTTATATTCTGTGAATATCTCAAAAGCTTCGGACTTGTGTTTCAACAGGAACATATGTCTGAATCTCGAGAGATCATCAGAGAATTTAATGAAGTACAAAGAACCGGTCTTAGCATTTGTAGACAGGGGACCTTCATACATCATCATGTATCAACCCAAGAGTTCACTAACTCTTTCTCTGTTTCCATTAAACAGAGCTATGGTCATTTTATCTTTGTGACATGACTGGCAAGTTTCACAAGATGAAATTCAAACTGATTTAAAAATGCATCTTAATGTAACTTAGCTAGTCGGGTCGCATTGATATGACCTAGTCTATAATGCCTCAAGAAGGATTCGTTCATTTCTGAACTCTTCCTCTTGTGTGTGTTCTGTATACTAAGAACTGTAGTTTGATTTAGAACGTCAATGCATTTAGATAACGTGCCTGAACCGATCAACTATTGATATAGGAAATGTTCAAAACATTATCCAACAATACAAAATTGTATCCTTCTTTATCTAAATAAAGAGACTGATATGATTTTGTATATCAGATTCGGTATCTAATAACATTTGTTCAGAATCAATGTATTCTGGTAATACAGGCTGACAGTGACCAACAGACCTGGCTGCAACACTTGTACCGTTTTTTGTCTCATGAAACTTATCACTTGTTCTCAGTTCTCTACCTTTCTGTAGCCCTATGTAACAGATTACATATCTAGGATCCTGATCCGGTATCAAATACCCAGGATGCAGAGGATACCGAGAAACTGTTCTTTATAATGAACATACCCGAAGGAGATGCATCATATGCAATTTCTTCGTTTGGGCGGTATGGGTATCCTGGTATTCCCCTATTTCCTGCTCTGTCTTATAACAATTATAAGTTGGAGCGGGACCAACGTTCCCCAGCTCAGTATAACAAGCGGGTTCGGTCAATATATCTGTTTTATTATCTTGATTAAGGCGTGACATGGTCGCTACCTGGAGAGAGAGAGAAGAAAATACTCTGCGTGCGCTCTTGCAAGATCAGATTGGTTATTATTTTATCTAATCAGGATGGCTCCCACTGTTTTTATCAAATCTTCCTTCAAACCCTAAAAGGAAAGACTAGCCGGGATTAATTACACGCTACAAGTTCGCCAATCTTTCAGCCAGGCCAGTGCCGGTACTTTGAGGGAGGTCCCCCGTGCTTTCGCACGAACCTAATTAATGTAAACCTCGTTTTCCCAGAGGCGTAACCCCGTTGACACCTTTCTAGACATCTACTTCATCGGCTAATTGTAATGTGTAAAACTCTCCCAGGAGTAACAATTACTCGCAGTGGGTATCGGGATCCAACTATCTCATAGAAGGTATGCAATCTCATTGCAAATTTCAACACTTGAAATTCCCGATAATTTTTCCCCTAACCTCCTATGACCTTGACAAAGGCCAACAAACCATAGGATGCTAGTCAAGTTCAACCCGTCATTTCCTGATTGAATTAAACCCACCCGCACGACCGTTGACAAAGGCCAACAAGGTCGCACGACTACCCTAACCCAATCTGCATCATATGCATAAGCAGATAAGCACCAGTTAGCTACCGCACACTACGCCTTGACAAAGACCAACAAACGCAGCACGAATACTAACTACTACTTATCTGAAATGACAGAGGGCTACGACAGGTTTTTCTGAAAACCTATTGCGTAATGAACTTGATATCATTGTATAATCAAATGATTTTAAAATGGAGTGTTTTTTAGGCTTTATTAGTTTTGCTAAAGGGGTCACTCCCGGTGAAGGGATCGTCGGCCCTTTCCTC
Source organism: Agapanthus africanus (assembly GCA_030015575.1). Lineage (NCBI taxonomy): Eukaryota > Viridiplantae > Streptophyta > Magnoliopsida > Asparagales > Amaryllidaceae > Agapanthus > Agapanthus africanus. The sequence goes on from CM057339.1 coordinate 309,666,292, forward strand.
ATCGAATAAGGTGCAGGATATATCATATAAACCGCTGTGCAAAGCAAGAACTGTAGGAGCAATCAAAAGACAAACCGAGGGGTGTAGCATCTGCCAGTCATTGCTAAAGGGGTCACTCCTGGTGAAGGGATCTCGGCCCTTTCCTTATCGAATAAGGTGCAGGATGTTCTACAAGGAACACCGTGATGCAAAGCAAGAACTGTAGCTACCTATTTTTGAAAATTCGATTCCACAACATCTTTTAGGTTTCTTTTATTTCATTAATATATTAATGAAGTCCCATCATTTAAGTTACCTAAACATCACAGATAAATACGACGTATACTTATGTCATCCGCATTCGTCTCGATGTCCCCTCGTGCACCGTTAGGTTAGGTAACTAACGGCAGAGCGGGGCAGGGCTAGCGCGGGTGTAAAACATAAGTAACGCCTATATAATATATCATATATACTATATACAGTATTTATCACAGAACATCAAATGATCACATCACAGATATCGCAGCAGAAGAAACATATGAAACATTGGATATACTAGGACGTCCGTGTTTTCAATACGAGCCAGTATAAAACACGGATTCCACGGTCGCGATGAATAGCCAAACCCACACCCCTAGACCCCTACGAGAGAGGAAAGAAACCCTACCAATTCTAGAGTTAGGAGACCCGGACTCGACTCCTCGAGTTGGTCTCCCACTGGACTCTAGAACCCGGTTACTTGTGCTCTCCACCTTGGGTCTATCCTAGTGCGGAAAAGTAAATAATATACAAAAGGTGACATCTTCCGCAACCTGGAAGTGCCCCAATAAAAGAATATTACATACAAGTTTTTACATGAATGAAAATGAAAAACACTCATCTCACATAAAAAAAACCCGGCTATTCAAACATGACGATCCAATATAACATATCCAGCAACACATAACATCATATGCCATCATCGTAAGTAAACATGCATATCCCAATTGTCGTTGACATCTAGCAACGAAACCGGCGATATCACATATTACACTTACGGTCACAGAAAAGAAAGTGTAAAACTACAACAGTTGGAATCCGCAATCTCCTCAGACATCGCATGCCTAACCAAATGAATTCCTTAGACATCACATGTCTAACAATTATAAACCCCGCATTTTAGTCTCTATATCGAAAACACTTTTCAATATCAAGTCGGGCAATTCAACAGGATTCCCGACATTCTGATCGAATGCCCGTTGCAAACTTTAGTAGGCGGCCGCACCCCCGATACCATCGACGAAGTGCACCAAGGCGAAACACCGCTACCGCGAGCACCCGAACGGATGCTTTTAGCGACGAGGTTCTCCTACAGTCACTTGGTCGGGGCTAAGGGGTGTAGCTGTCTATTAAGTTTATCCGGCGAGTATCCGCGTACGCTACGTGATTGCGACGGACTTTTGATCACATCAAAATCCCGTAGCAACCGATCAAGTGAGACTAAAGTGCTATGTTTATAACATTCATATTAGTTATCTCGTAACTATTTGTGAATTCCAAATATTGTATCACATTCCAGATAAATAGAAAAATGTTAAACTTTTCGATCGAACAATCAAACACCCAAGTTTTCCCGAAATAGCTCAATACATGAAATAAGTTTAAAAACATTCACTTCATGCCTCAGTACCAACGGTCCAGCCATAGAAGGGTCAAGCCAACGCCTCACATGTGGCACGCCGTACTGCCCCAAACCCTAAGGTTCAAAGGGCAGTTCAAGACGGTCACATAATCGAGTTAAGGTTTGTTGTCTTCTAGAGGATCCATCGCGTTACTTGCACTACTTCGAACGTTCTTAAACTACGGAAAGATCCAACACTTGGAAATTTCCCGGCAGGAGAAAAATTGGGTATTTATATCCGGTCGAAGTTTTTAACATATTCTAAAATTACCCGGAAAAACACATAGACAAAGTTAAACAATCCGATCGAATCTGCGAACTCCCAATACAACCCAGAAAACTCAACTCTTGAGTATAAAATAAAAATACCCAGAAAACTCAGGAATAAAATAGTGACATTACTGTGCAAAACTTGGTGAAAGAACTGACCGTACGGCCGCGGAACCGCCCCATGAGCCATGCTCGTGCCGTGGTTCCGCGGCGCCTTGATGGACTTAGGCCCACGTGTTGCACAGTAATTCATAGAAAACCCTGCTTATTTTTTTGCATATTTTTAATTCACAAAAATCCACGATTTCAAAAATTGTACAGAGAAGGGTTTTGGATTAGGGTTTCGGGTTCGATCGGACTTCTAACTTCGTCTACGCATCGCCTAAAGCTCTAGCTAGGCTCTGATACCACTGTAGGGATCCTAGGCACACTCAATAGGTTCCACAAGGCATCAACCATGCCAAATTCAAAAATTTAGGTGCCGAGAAACCCTAATATAGATCGTTAACTAGAGGATAGGCGAAACTACAAGCAAGCAAACAACTTTGCTAATAAGTGAAAGAGATTACAACCTTTGTAGATCTGGTGCACCACTTCTTTAGCTCCGAGATGACGTCCCTCCGCTGCGATCATCGGGATCCCGGACTCTAGCATCGGTTTCATCGGAGAAATGAGCAGGCTAGGTCGTTGACTTCGGTGCCGAAGATGATCTACGTCGAGACGACTCAAACTCAAGCTCCATCTTCACTTGGTCATGAACCTTGTGAAGAAAACACCCTATACAACATGGCAAGTGGTAGAGGATGAAGGAATAGGAAGTGGGTTCACTTTAGATTTGGATTTCTCACTTGGATTCATCACTTGGAAATTTCTAGCAATGGTTTCTTCTCTTCATGAAGAAGAAGAAGAAAGAAAAAAAGTGAATTATCAATAATAGAAAATCAAGTGATATCTATCATATTGCAACCATGGGTGAGATAAACTCATGTAGAGAATAAACTAGGGTTTAGGTAAATGGTTAGGGTTAAGGAATAAAACAAAATGGTAAGACTTATTCAAAGATGCATGAAGCATCATGAAGCTTCTTGCATAAAACAAACAAAGCCACTACCATTTTATTCTTGCCAAAAATGAATAAAGAAAATAAATAAGTAAATCAAACCCTAACCATTAACCTAATCATAGTTTAAAGCATACTCACACCCAAGTTTGCATGTATCATCAAACATGATACAAACTAGTGCACAAAAATATATCATATATACAATGTGCACAATCTAGTGAGAAAATAATCTTAAGTGAACCAATACTAGTTAATGTAAAGTAATATATCAAATATATAATTATACATTAAATCATTAAATCATTAAATCAACACTTGATTTAATGATCCGGTCATACTACATATAACCGACTAATATCAAGTGTATCAATGTATCGAATCAACACTTGATTCGGTAACCCGGCTATATCTCATATAACCGTCCAATGATACAAATCGCGAGAATCGAATACAGTATCACATACTGGTATTATTCTTGGTCCCGCACATATCTCATATGCGCTCCTATTTCGTTTCGCTTGAGCCAGGAAATCTCTGTGTAGGACTCTAAAGACTCGTCAATACGCCGGCAGCAGGTGATGATCATATCAAACACCCACAAGCCGCAAGTGGTCTGCTAAACGTAACGGCCACCCGGGTATTGAGCGATCAGAAGATCAACGAGTAAGCCCTCTCACACTCCTGTGAATCCAACCAGTAACACTTACCATACAGTCCGGTCTCATCGTCTGATATGTCGCATATCTTGCCTAGGGGTGGTAAACGTCAGACCCCAATAGCTCGATAAGTCGTGTCGATATGAGGTCTATAACAGTTCGAGAAACTACTGGTAACACTTACCAGTAAATCTCAGCAACCCTGGCCAGGGATTTCCGGTTATAGCCAATCGAACACAGCGCAACATCAACTCCCTATACCGGGAGAGACGAATCCTCTCCTATCGCTCATTGCCTCCATGTGAATCGGAACTGTACCCAAAAACCACCATTTTGCACGCCCTCTTGGACGTGGTAAGGTGGAAATCAAAGAACAGTAGGAATCACACAAGGCTCTATGGCGATCTCGGGTCTACAGACTAACCTGTACCAGTGTCACCAGAGAACTGCCATCTGACGTAAGGTATAATACCATCTGGGAGTTCTCGGCGAGTCCTTCTAGTGTACCCAGTCTCCACTGAGCACCCGTATATCATCTCTGATGTCAAACACCAATGGATATGGGATCATCCATCGCCCATCTGTATGGGTCGAGAAGGTATACGCTAGTCTACTCTGGTATATCGATGCCCCGTCTCGATACACCCATGACTAGGGACCTTGAAGGATGTACTTATGGACTACCATGTCCCCACTAGTATGATCCGCATCATAGTCCAGGTTGTCAAGTACACATCCTAAGGGCTTTACTAACATGTAACAGGGAGACAATCAGTGTACTCGTTAAGGTAAAGAGCAACCAGATAGCATACTATCATGTCGAGAAAGAAAGTCCTCCCTATATATGTCCAAGCATCCACTACAATATACATCCCATGTATAGTAATGGCCTCCAGGGCATACATATAACTAACAGTATCAAGTGCATCGAGTTCTTTAAAATGCTGCCGCGAAACCATGGCAATTCGTAAACTGTGATCAGCTCCAATGAAGGTTCATATTGATGGGCGAGAGGAGAACATAGCGTTGACTTCGTCCTCAGAGTCACTACCAAAGACCGATATAGGAGGATCTGTCCCTGGCCTGCTGCTTTGGGGTTGCCCCGAGAAGACTATCTCTTCCTCCTCTTCGGTATCGCTCCTAAAGATCGAGATGGTGGCGACGGCTTTTTGTTTATTCTCCGGTTTACGATATCTTTCCGTGTCTTCGAAGTCAGGTAAGAAGTATTTAGCGTCTTCATATTTGTGGGCTTCATTTATGGAGAATAGGTTTAGCTCCCCTGTACCTGTGTACTCGAGGCCGTCTTTGAAGTACTTCATACACTGATGTTGTGTAGAAGGGATGATGTTGTACTCGTGTAACCAAGGCCGGCCGAGCAGAGCATTATAGCAAGTTTTGGCATCGATGACATGAAACTTGATGTCAGTGACGAGCATCCCGAAGCGTAATGTCAGTATTACGGACCCAAGCGTCCGTGATGACTGCGAGTCGAACCCGCGTCCATAATGACTGCGAGTCGAACCCGGAGATAGTAATTTTGTCCCGAGCCAGGTGTTGAACGTTCATGTAAATCTCCTTCAACACTCTCACATTGAGAAGGTTGACGGAGGACCCGTTGTCAACCAGGATCCTCCCTATCTTGATATCGTGGCAGTACCCAGTGACATACAAAGGACGGTTGTGCTTGCACGCTCCGAGGAGGAGATCTTCATCGCCGAATGTGATGTCCGCTGTATGAACCTCTTCCAGCTCGTCCTTCATCTTTTCTTCTACAAGGAAGGCTTGAAACTGATCGGGCTCTTGCAGTACCTTGATCAGAGAATCTCATACCTCTTTAGACAGGAGGAGAGCATCCATTATGCTCAATTGTGAGGGTATCTTTCTCAGGTGTGCTAGGACATTGTAATCCACCTTTTTTTCTTAGACGGGTCCTTGGCTATAAGCTCTTCGACGACTCTATCATCGAGGGCAATTTCCTCGGGGACTTTTTCCTTCCCCTTTTCTTTCTTGCCCGAACCTTTGTTTGAGGGTCCGAGATTCTTTTCAGGCAACGTATGGTTATGCAGCTGGATGTTCTCGCATTTCTTCACCTCTTCTTCTTTTCCAGAGGTGGATTCCTTGAAGAGAGGGCCGATGGCTATTTCTTCGTCAGAATCTCTCCCGAAGGTAAGAACTTGAGATTTCCCTTTTGCTGAAATGGCATCAACCATATGACAGTTACCGGCTGTCCCTTTACGCTCATCTATCGGGCTTCTCTGTTCCCGACGGGCTTTGCACTTCATTCGCTTGAAGTGTTGTCGGTGGGCCACGTATCACTCTTCGGTATGGTGTATGACCCTCCGATAGTATAAGCAGTATTTTGGATGTATATCCACTTTTTCAAGGCACGTACTCCCGGGAGTATTTCCTTCGAAAGGTGACAACTTCATTTCCATTAACAGGGCTTTGGCGAACCGTTTCCCCGTCTTAAATTTGCTTTTGTCTGCCGCGGGTGTGCTTCGATCTAGTTTAAGTACTTTAGGACCTTTCCTCACCGCAGCTTCTTCATCCTGACGCTGACGCTTGGCCTTTTCGTACATGGTCGTTTCACGCTCTCGTTCATCTTTTCTCTTTTGAAGGGCTTCGTTCATTAGTTTATCGATCAGGTCGTCTGACGGTTCCTGGGATTTTGACCCCGGTCCTACCCCCAGTTTCTCTGCGTTGCTTTCTGACGCCGAAGGAGCTTCTTCGTCTTTTAACGACAGGTGAGAGACCATGTGGCAACTCGCTACATAATCCTCGGGTTCTTCTGATGAGCCGTCTCCCCCATCATTGTCGCCGTCTCCGTTCTCAAGAATATGCTTGAGGAACTCTTCAAGTGTGACTGGGGTCCGCACCTTCTGGTTGTACTCTTCCAGCGCGTCAATGTACTTTTGCAGGTCCGTGCGCTCGTCGTCAGGCTGCACAGGCTTCTTGGTCTTCTTCTTTCCCTTCGAAGACTTTAAAGGACTGACCTGGGTGCCTTGCCTATCGATACCAACTTTCGGTGTTGGGCACGGTTTCAGCATCCCGTTAATGATCTCAGGCTCCAGCGGGCTTTTCCACCTGATTGTCGGGCATGCTTGAAGATCCTTCAGCATTCTTTTAGTTTTAGCCGAAAGGACAACTTCCCACGGAGCTTCTTCTATAAATGAGCATGATGCTCCTGGCGTGTCCACCTTTTTAGGAGCGTGCTGCTATGGCGGGTTTACCTTTCAGTTTTCGGACAGCGCGAACTTGCCTAGTTGGTACTGGTCCTCAACCCAGTTTTTTTTAAAACATAGCAATCTTCAATTGGGTGGCCCATTACTCTATGGTATGGGTAGTAGTTAGGACCGTTAACGTCACCAAGCTGCAGCGGGCGTCTTGGATCCAGCAGAGTGATGAGCCTGTTGCGCACTACCAGTTCGAACAGTCTCCTCGTTTTATCCCGGGGAAATGAGTAAGGACGTCTCAAATTCTCTTTGAGGGATCGTGGTTTGTTGCTTTGGCGAGCAACCGATTTTGGGTCATTCGGATGTTGTTGAGCATTGGCAACGAAGGTCGCTTTCCCTTTACCCTTTTCATTCCGGAGATCCGTTTTTGAAGAGGAAGGCCTATGGCCCATCTGGTCCATTTGGGCCAGCTTTTCAATCAATGCCTGGAAGGTGGTCGGTTTGAAGAACATCATAAATTGGGATATAGTCGCCTGAGGATCAAGGGTCCCTACGAACATACCCACGGCAGGAGCTTTTTCTATGCGTTGTTTGCATTTTGACCATAGGTTCCGCTATCAAATTGCGTATTGAACCCAGATTTCTTCCGGCTTCACCCTGGCATTGATTAATGTGGTGATCGGGGTGCACTCGCTTGCGCTTGCAAAACGCGCGTGAACAGTAGTTCCATTTCTGTAAATGTTTTGATGGAGTCATTCGGAAGCTCCGAGTACCATTCAAATGCTGTTTCCGCCAAGCTGCCGACGAATTGGCGAAGCAGCAGTTTGTCGTCTCCTCCACTATTTCCACATAGAGCTCTGAACTGAGCGACGTGCTGATGGGGATTTCCTATCTCCTTATATATGTGGAATTTAGAAATCGTATATCCTGGTGGGTACTTGATTTGATCGTACCAGCCTGGATAAGGTCGCCCAGTTCTGACGACTTGACCAGCCGCTTCGCTCGCCTGATGAGCTCGTATTTATTGAGCTATGTAGTCGTCAAGGGCAGCCTTGGAGATCGTTTCTTCCTTGGCTGCTGAGAAAGTCGGTGGAGAATTTGACGTTTCACTTCTGTCATCTTCGATAATTATCAGAAGGTCTTCAACTGGAGGTTTCGGCTGGATCATCATCCCGACCATGTCTTAGAACAGAAGCGTCATCTTCTTTATATTAGCGGCCTGTTCCGCGGCCTCTTTATCCTTTCTTTCTAGCATCCTCCGCACGAACCCTGTGTCGGTTTCCTGCTCCCGGCGTTGTTCAGACGATGCTTCCGGGCTTTCTTTTTTCCCAGTGAGCACTGACATCTTCATTAGCATCTCTTGGAGCTTCTGCTACTGCTCTTGAGCTTTTGTCACAGACCGTGTGAGTGATCGATAACCCGTGGAAGTACGACTTTCTTCTTTCTCGGAAGCCATGCACACCGTGTGTACTATCATTCCCCCAGACTTAGGGTGTTTGGGTTTACTGTCTTTGATATTTGCCGCAGGTGGTGGGAGATTCTCAGGCGTTCTCTTTTTATGGAAGGCTGAATTCGAAGGAGCTATTATAACAGGCACCCGAGAAGTCCCTCACTGCATGCTAGAGGGACGACTTCCCTCTAGTCGAACCTTCATTTTCTCCGGTCGACGAGAATAGTCCTTGTTGATCACAGAATCCTAAACTTTTCGCTAGACTTTGTGGATTCGGGAGGACAGCCGCTGAGGGGGCTGTTTCGGCTTTGCCTATACCGTGTTTTCAACATGTGGAGGCGACTTCTTTAGTACAGCGGTTGGAGAGTTCTTTCGCACCCTCCCGAGCGGATCAAAGCTGTTCCTAGTTGGAACAGCAGCCTCAATTTCCACCATTGGAGATGGTGAGGTAAGTCCAGAGGGGGAGTTTCCCCCAGCTCTTCTCACCCGGCGCCAGTGGCGATGTCGAGCATGTCGTGCAGATGGGATTGCCTCCGTTATGGAGATGGCTTCGTCATGCCCCTTGCTCTGATGAAGGGCTACAGCCGATGTCAGCCTGTCGAAGAATGATGTCCGTTGGGAGGGGACGGTCAATCTTTCAAAGGCTGAATTTCTGGTAAGGGAAGCATTTTTGACGACTTCACCCGTAGCAGGAGTTGGAACGACCAGTCTTGCGAAGATCGATCCTTTAGCAGGAGAAGCCTCTTTGATGACTTCATCTGCTGGAACTGGAATGGCTATCCGCTTTGGGATAACCCTTTCAGGTATTGTGAGCCTCTTTGCAGGCCCACTGGATCTTTGGCTCAGTCTGTTAAAAACTGAGGTAGTAGAACTGGACGACCCGTTGAGAGGGGCCGCAGTGGTTGCAAGCCGATCGAAGACCGACTTCTTCGGAGCTTCCTGTGATGGCACCGGATTGTTGAAGCTTGCTGGTGGGATCATGGTCCTAAAGAACAATCCAGTGGTGGCCTGAGTCACCTTCTTCACTGGCATTGCAAAGTCGGAGGCCGCTTGGGGCCTGTAAGTCACTCCTCCGGCGGGGACGGAGTGGGAGTTGCAGGTCATGCAGCTGGAGGCCATCGATGTTATCTCCTTTTCTGCATAGAGCAAGACACCAAATCTTAGTACCTCAAATCCAGGGGAAACCATTTTAAACCGCGATTCGTTCGCGAACACGACACACGAAGTGTGAAGTGGAAAGAGGAAGAGGTCCTACCGGGCCTGGCAGAATCTGTTTACCACCGAAAACCGGGAAGAGAAACGTCTTGCCTGAATTTGGGGGCAGATGCTATTTGGATTTATCCGTCCACCTCTCCGAAGATGCCAAGTTGATTTATGGCGCCGTATATGGGAGGTTTGGACTGAGACGGCCGTTATAGCAGACTTCGTCAGATTCCCCCTCATTATGAGGGGTTTTTGATTGTGGGGACGCTCTTTCCTACAGGCGCAAGCCCCTGCAGTTAATTACGTTACCGCATCACGGTAACCACTTTCTCCTGCTCCAGAAGGTCACTTCGTGTTGTATGTGTTTGTTTTATTTTTTTGGTTGCCCATGGATTGTATACAGAGACTGATTTATGTTATCGCCCGTAGGGCGTAGATTATTCCAAATCCGTATATTCTTAGATTTGGGTTTGGTTTGATTTAAGGATCGTTAATCTCGTTTGAGATTAAGATCAACTTAAATGTTTGTTACGGATGCGTTAGTCCGACCTTGGACTAAGATCTACTTAATGGGGGTTTAGGATCATTTTGATCCAACAAAAGAGCATTTGGGCTCCACTATTTTAGTTTTAAGGACGTTTCAGTCAGTTGGAGTTTAAGGACGTTGCGGTCTATAGCTAGTTTAAGGACGTTGCGGTCCGTTGTAGTTTAAGGACATTACGGTCCATAGCTAGTTTAAGGACGTTGCGGTCCGTTGGGATGTACCTGTCGATTTAGGAGTGCACCAAAAGAGTTATTGGTTATCAGGACCCACCACTTCTCTGAAGACGCTAAAGAATTACAACGACATGTATCAGAGGTGTGAGGAGATATACCCTTGAACCAATGTCCGTTGGAAGATCAGTAGTCGCGCTTGAGACTAAGACCAATTTGGAAAATGATGAACACATGGGCTCGGTTGATCTGAATTAGGGATTTTTGGTCAACTTGGACACAGCCCACTCAGTCTTTGAATAAAGTGTTAAACACTTGCTTGGGCTCAGTCCCTTTTTTGTACAAACAATGCTGGGCATTGATATGGGTTCTGACGCACACCCTTTACTTTACTTTACATTATTTTCCCCTTTTTTGTTTTTTATGGAGTGTTAAACACTCTTTAAGGCGCCCACGTGTGGAGCATGTGAGGCGCTTAGCGCTGAGTGCCAACCACTGAGTGCTAGGCACTCCTTATTGAGCAGCGCCTACGTGATAGGCACGTGAGGCGCTTGGCGCTTGGCGCTGAGCACCCACCATCGAGTGCTAAGCACTTTTTATTGAGCAGCACCCACATGAGGGGCACGTGAGGTGCTTGGCGCTGAGCACCCACCATCGAGTGCTAAGAACTCTTTATTAAGCAGCGCCCACATGAGGGGCACGTGAGGCGCTTGGCGCTGATTTTTCTTCGTGTACTATGTTCTGAGGAGTTCAATTCTCTGTTCTTTTCTGGATCTCTGATCTCCAAGAGCAAGTTCATTCCCATGAAAATTAAATTCTCATTTGTGGGAGACTTGTCTCATGGATCTTAGAACCAGGGAAAGAACTAAGTTCTTTTATGAGGGTTAAACCTTTGGATATGCAGATGAGATGCTCTCATCTCTTTTATTATTTTTATTTACCTCGAAGAAAGGCCTTCTTCTTTCTTCCTTCTTAAAACTTTCTTCTTGCTCTCTCTAAAGCTTATAGGGTTTTTTTTCTGTGCAAGACTTAAAGTCTTGGGTCCTTTATATAATGGAGGTAAGTTTGTTGATTTAGTTAAAGAAATCTCTCATTGAGAGATCCTGATTGATTTGGGGATTTTATCCACCATTGGATCTTTGATCCAAGGACTTATGTTTTACAGAAGATATCTCTCTTTTTTTAACAAGATTAGGGAAATATTTCCCCATACGGAATCTTTCTGTATATAGGTGATTTTTAATCACCATTGGATTCTTTAATCCAACGACACTCTGCTTTGCATATAGTAATCTTTCTTATTTAGAAAGATTTGAGGAATATTTCCTCAACAGAATTTAATTCTGTATTTTAATGATTTATCATTTCCGTTGGATCTTTGATCCAATGGCTCTGTTTAACAGAGAGATTTTAGTTCTGGCATTGGCGCCCTTGTGCGAGGCGCGTGATGCGCTGCCTCAGTGTTTTTAACTCTGGGTGCTGGCTCCCTCGTGCAAGGCACGTGAGGCACTGCCTCAGAGTTTTTAACTCTTGGCTTTGGCGCCCTCGTGCAAAGCACGTGAGGCGCTGCCTCAGAGTTTTTAACTCTTGGCGTTGCCTTTCAAATTTTGAACAGAGCTTTGCTCTTTTATTTAGGAAACAGTCCCGAAAGTCCACGCAGATGCACACTGTCCCATTTTTCTTCATCACCGGAACAATGTTGGCGATCCAGTCAGGATATTGAACTTCTTGGATGAAGCCGGAGTCGATTAGTTTCTTGACTTCGAAGTTGATACTCATCTCAAGTTTGAGCCGCATTCTTCGTGGCGCCTGTTTGACTGGCTTTATGTCCGGCGTATAGCCAGTTTATGTACTGCCACCTTTGGATCTAGACCCGACATCTCGGAATAGTTCCATGCGAAGCAGTCTTTATAGTGCATGAGCATGTATTTTTACGTGGCTACCTGTTTTTCAGATAGTAGCTCACTGACGAATGTCGGCCTCGGATCATTTTCTGTCCCTAAGTCAATTTTCCTTAGGTTGTTCGCTGTAGTATGTATCCCATCTTCCAGCTCTTTTGGTGCTGGTGGAAACTCGGAGATCACCTCGTCCTCGTCTTCATTTATGAAGCACATGCGGAGGTCATCCATAGTCTCATGCCCTCTCTCCTTTGAGAGTGTTATCATGTGGCAAGTACGAGTTCGCTTTCATTTTTTGTGTTGGGCTGGTCCTATCCTCATGATATAGGTCCTCTTTGGCTCATGCTTTTGCGGCGGGGTTACCTTCCAGTTGTCGGATAAAGTAAACATGGCTTGTTGATACCGGTTTTCTGCCAAGTCTTTGAAGGTGAAGCAGTCTTCAAGGGGATGACCTATTGCTCGGTGGTAGGAGCAATATTCCGGATGACGGACCTCGTTTATTTGTTCGGGGTGCCAAGACTCCGGGAGTGTCATCATTTAATAGTTCATGACCAGGTTGAATATTTTCCTCATCTTGTCTTGGGGGAAAGAGTATTCCCGACTCATTTTCTTTATAAAGGATTATAAAGGACGGGTTCCAACCGAGTTTTTCTTGATAGCACGGCTTCTTAGATCCGCCTTGTTGTTTGCGAACGTTGTTTGCGCTCTTTGTCCTCTTTTTGCCTTTATTTTGGGATTTTCCCCTTTCACGAGGACATACAGTGGGCTGGGGATAAAAGGCGTTGTAGCACTGCGTTCTGGCCTTTTCATAAATAGCCATTTCATAGCTATGATTGTCTCGGCTCTTTTGACACGCTTCTTTTATTAGCTTGTCTATTAGTTCTTCGAGCGACGGACTTAACGTTCTTAGAGTGGGATTTCGCTCTGTTTCAACATCACGACCATTTGGAAGGGCATTTTCCTATTCTCTGGAGCTGTTTATAACGCGGCAGCTGCGGAACTGCTCCCGTTTCTTGGACCGAATGTATCCGAGCCCGGTTGTCTCCATCTTTCCATTGGGCATCTTTCGCTGGGTTCCAGGGATATCCCAGATCTTTTTGTAGAATTGGGCTTACCGAACAGTTTGTTCAAGGGGTATACCTTGGTAATTTAACAACCTTTTCAATTCCTCTATGTAGTATCTTGGCAGACGGATTGGTTGAAGCCTGTCGAGTAAAAGATCGGTACCGTACCAGACTTCTTTCTCTACTTTGGTGTCTGTAGATTGGTAGAAGAGGATCGACTTTTCACCTCTTTGTCTGGGAGGGACGTAGAAAGTCTGTAGTTCTTGGATGCTGTATGTATCGAGTGCATAAAGTTCCTTATAATGCCGAGGCAGAGCTATTGTGATTTGTAGACTTTGATCAGCTCCGGCGAGGGTTTGCATTGACGGGCGGATGGATAACACTGCATTGGCCCTGTACTTAGAGTCGCTACCAAAGACCAGAATAAGAGCAGATGGTCTAAGTCTGCAGTTTTCTTTCTGGGGTTGCCCTGAGTAGACTATTTCTTCATCTTCCTCATAATCGCTCCCAAAGATCGGGTTAGTGGCGATGGACTTCCGTTTATCCTCCGGCTTATGACACATTTCCGTATCCTCAAAGTCTGGTAGGAAGTACTTTGTGTCTTCATATCTCCGGACTTTGTTTACCGAGAACGGGGTTAGCTCTCCCATGCCGGTATACTCTGAGACATCCTTGAAATACTTCATACACTGATGTTGTGTAGAAGGGATGACGTTGTACTCATGCAACCAGGGCCTGCTGAGCAAAGCGTTATAGCAAGTCTTGGCGTCAATGACGTGAAATTTAATGTCAGTGACGAGCAACCTGAGGCGTAATGCCAGTATTACAGACCCAAGCGTCCGTGACGACTATGAGTCGAACCCGGATATTGTAATTTTGTCTCGGGCCAGGTGCTGAACGTCCATGCAAATCTCTTTTAGCACTTTCACGTTGAGAAGGTTGACGGAGGATCCGTTGCCGACAAGGATTTTCCCTATCTTGATGTCATGGAAGTACCCGGTGATGTATAATTGGCGATGTGTTCGCACATACCGAGAAAGAGATCTTCATCGTTGAATGTAATGCCAGCTGTGTGGACCTCTGCCAGCTCATCCTTCATCTTCTCTTCTGCGAGGAAAACTTGGAACTGACCAGGCTCTTGTAATGCCTTGATCAGAGAATCTCGTGCCTCTTTAGACAGGAGGAGAGCATCCAATATGCTCAGTTGTGATTGTATTTTCCTCAGATGTGCTAGGAAATTATAATCCACCTTATTTTTCTTAGGCGGGTCTCTGGCCGCGAGCTCTTTGAAAACATCATCGTCAAGGGCAATTTTCTCAGGGATTTTTTCTTTCCCTTTGTCTTTTTTGCTCGAATCTTTGTTTGTAGGTCCGAGGTTCTTCTCAGACAGTGTGCGGTTACGCAGCTGAATGTTCTCACTGTTCTTCTTCTCCTTTTTTTTCGGAGGTAGGGTCTTTAAAGAGAGGGCTGGGGGGTATTTCGTCCTCAGAATTGCTCCCAAAAGTAAGAACTTGGGGTTTCCCCCCTTCCGAACTGGTATCAACCATATGACAGTTGCCAATCATTTTTTCATGCGTATTTGTCGCACTCTTTTGCTGTCGACGAGCTTCGTGCTTCATCCTCTCGAAGTGTTTTTTATAGGCAACATATCCTTACCACCACTTCTTGAAGGCACTGCATTCCTTGGTGGGGTAGGTAACCCTCCGATGATATAGGAAGTAATTTGGATGTGAATCCTCTCCGTCGAGGTATATGACCTCGGGAGTGTTTCCTACTAGAGGTGGCAGCTTCATTCCTATTGACAGGGCTTTGGCGAACCGCTTCTCTGCCTTGATCCTATTCTTATTTGTCGCAGGTATGCTTTGGTTTGGTTGGAGTACTTTATGACTCCTCTTTGTCGTGGCTTCTTCATCCTGATGCTGATACTTAGCCTTTTCATATATAGCTGTTTCGCGTTCTCGATTAGCTTTACTTTTTCGAAAGGCTTCATTTAACAGCCTATCGATCGGATCTTCTGGCAGTTCCGGGGATTTTAGCGCCGATCCTGCCCCCAGTACCTCCGCGTTGTTTTCTGACGCTGAGGGAGTTTCTTCGTCATTTAACAATGAATAGGAGACCATGTGGCAACTTGCTACATAGTCTTCGGTTTCTTCTGATGAGTCATTTTCAATATTGTTGTCACTATCTTCGTTCTCAAGAATATGCTTGAGGAACTCTTCAAGCGTGACCGGTTTCTGCGCCTTCTGGTTGTACTCCTCCAGCACGTTAATGTATTTTTGTAGGTCTGTGCACTTGTCATCATACTCAACAGGCTGCACAGGATTCTTGGTCTTCTTCTTTTTATTCGAAGACTTTGAAGGCCTAACTTGGGGATTTTGCCCTTTGTCAACAATCTTCGGTACGGAATGCGGTTTCAGCATCCCTTCGATGATTTCAGGTTCAAGTGGGCTTTTCCACCGGACATGCCTATAGATCTTTTAGCATTCTTTTGGTTTTATCTGAAAGAACGACTTCCCGCGGAGTTCTTTCCACGAGCGAACATGATGCCCCCGGTGCATCCACTTTTTTGGGAGTGTACTTCTATAGTGGGTTCACCCTTCAGTTCTCAGACAGCGCGAACTTTCCCTGTTGATACTGGTCTTTGACCCAGTTCTTGAAGACGCAGCAATCCTCAATTGGGTGGCTCACCATTCTATGATAGGAGCAGTAGTTGGGGTTATTGACGTCACTGGGTTGCGGTGGACGCCTTGGGTCTGGCAATGTGATGAGTTTGTTACGCATTGCCAACTCAAATAGTCTCCTCGTCTTATCGTGGGGAAACATGTAAGCGCAACCTAGCCTTTCTTCCAGGGATAGGCGTGGACGTGCGTTGTTTTGGTGAGTAGCCGGTTTTGGGCCACTCGGTTGTTGTTGAGTGTTAGCAACGAAGGCCGCTTTCCTTTTACCCTTGGCGTTTTGAGGGTCCATACTTGAGGAGGAAGGCCCGTGGCCCATCTAGTCAATTAGGGCCAGTTTATTGATCAGAGTTTGGAAGGTCATTGGTTTGAAGAACGTCATGAACTGGGACACATTCATTTGAGGATCAAGGGTCCCGATGAACATGCCCACGGCGGGGGATTCTTCGTGCGCTGTTCGCACTTTGACCATAGGTTTCACCACCGGATCGCATATTGGACCCAGGTTACTCCTTGCTTTACCCTGGCATTGATTAATGTCGTGATCGGGGTGCGCTCGCTTGCGCTGGCGAACCGCTATGTGAACAGCAGTTCCATCTCTGTGAATGTTCTCACGGAATCATTTGGGAGCTTCGAATACCATTCAAAGGCCATCTCTGACAGGCTGCCAATGAATTGGCAAAGCAACAGTTTGCCGTCGCTTCCAGTGTTGTCGAATAGAGCTCTGAACTATGCGACATGCTGATGTGGGTTGCTTGTCCCCTTATACACATGGAACTTGGGGATCGTATATCCCGGCGGGTATTTAATTTGGTCATACCAGCCTGGATACGGTCGTCCAGTCTTGACGATTTGGCCTGCGGCTTCATTAGCTTGATGAGCTCGTATTTGTTGAGCAATATAATCATCAAGAGTAACCTTGGAGATTGGTTCCTCCTTGGCTGCTGATAAAGCCGGAAGAGGATTCGATATTTCCCCTCTGTCATCCTCGATGATTATCGGCGGATTCTCGGCTGGGGATTCTGGCTGGATCATCATTCCAACCATATCCTGGAACAAAAGAGCCATCTGCTTTATGTTAGCAGCCTGCTCAGCAGCTTCCTTGTCCTTTCTTTCAAGCACCCTTCGCAGGAACTCTGTATCGGTCTCCTGCTCCAGGCGTTGTTCAGCTATTGTGTCCGGGCTTTCTTTCTGCCCGGTAAGTGCTGCCATTTTGGTCAGAATCTCCTGGAGCTTTTGTTGTTTCTCCTGGGCTTTTTTCAGCGACCGAGTTTGCGGTCGATAACCTACGGAAGTATGACTTTCTTCTTTTCCGGAAGCCATGTAGACCGTATATACGATCATTCCCCTAGACTTGGGGTGTTTGGGTCCATCACCTTTGGAGTTTGCCGCCAGCGGTGGGATTTTCTCTGGCCTCATCCTTTTGTGGGAGGTCGGAGTTGAAGGAGCCGTTGTAACAGGCACCTGTGCAGAAGAAGTCTCTCGCTGTATGATGGTGGGACAGTATTTCTCTTACCGAGCCTTCGATTTCTTCGGTCGATGATAGTAGTTTTGATCAATCATGGAGTCCTGGACTTTTTTCCAGACCCTGTGAATTTGCGAGGAGAGCCGTTGATGGGGACGCTCCGACTTTGCCTGCACTGTGGTTTCTGCAGGTAGGGGAGATTTCTTTAGCACCGTTTTTGGAGAGTTCTTGCATACCTTCCTGAGTAGATCAAAGTTGTTCCTGGTTGGAACATCAGCGTTAACTTCCACCATTGGAGCTGGTGGGGTAAGTCCAGAGGGGGAGTTATCCCCATCTTTCCTCCTTCAGCGCCAGTGACGACATCGAGCGTGTCTTGCAGACGGGGCCGCCTCAGATTTGGAAGCGGCTTCTTCGTGCCCTTGGCTTTGCTGAGAGGCTGCTGTTGGTGTCAACCTGTTGAAGACCGACGTCCTTAGCAGAGTTTGAGGAGGAACGGCCAAACTTTCAAAGACCGATCCTCTGATGGGGGAAGCACTTTTGACGGCTTCGCCCGTAGAAGGAGTTGGCAGGGCTATCCGTTTTGGAGTAAGCCCTTCAGTTATTACGAGCCTCTTTGCAAACCCGTTTGGGTTTTTGCTCAGCCTGTTGAAGACTGAGACACCAGATTTGGACGACCCGTTGAGAGGGGCCGCTGTGATTGCCAGTCGATCGAAGACCGGCCTCTTGGAAGCTTCATCCTGCGGTGCTGAGGCACCGACACCCACTGGTGGGAGCATGGTCCCGAAGAACAACCCAGTAGTAGCTTGCGTTACCTTCCCTACAGGCATTGAAAAGATGGAGGCCGTGTTGGACCCGTAGGTCACTCCTCCAGCTGGAGTGGAGCGAATGTTGCTGTTGCAAGAGATGCAGTGGGAAGCCATCAATTTTCTTCTTCTTCACAGGAGCAAGACACCAAATTTTAGTACCTCAAATCCAAGGGCAACCATTGTGAACCGTGATTTCGCTCGCGAAACACGACACACGAAGTGTGGAGTGGAAAGATGGAAAAGGTCCCACCGGGCGTGCTAGAATCTGTTCACCGCCGAAAATAGAGACGAAATAGGTTAGATCGTCTTGCCTGAATTTAGGGGCAGATTCTATTTAGATTTATCCGTTTACCTCTCCGAAGATACCAAATTGATTTATGGCACCGTATATCAGAGGTTTGGACAGACGCGACCATTGTAGAAGACGTTATCAGACCCCTCATTTTATTAGGGGTTTTTTTATTGTGGGGACGCACTTCCCTGCAGGCGCAAGCCTCTGCAGTTAATTACATTACCGCATTATGATAACCACTTTCTCCTGCTCTAGAAGTTCACTTCGTGTCGTATGTGTTTTTGTTTGTTTTGGTTGCTTGTGGATTGTATACGGAGACTAGTTTATGTCGTCGTCTATAGGGCGCAGATTAGTCCAAATCCGTATATTTTAGATTTGGACTTAGGTTATTTAAGGACCGTTAATCTGGTTTGAGATTAAGATCAACTTAAATATGTGAGCATTTGGGCTCAATTTGTTCTTGCTAAAGATGCGTTAGTCTAATTTGAGGCTAAGATCAACTTAGCAAAATTTTAAGGATCATTTTTATTTAAGATCCAGCAAAAGTGCATTTGGGCTCAGCTGCGAGAAAATTTCAGAGACTTAGACAATTTGGGCTAAGTCTACATAGCCTTTTTTTCTTTTCAAAAGTGCTAAGCATTTATTTGGGCTCTGTTTGTTCAGCGCTTTTCTTTTCATGTAAAAGTGCTAAGAACTTATTTGAGCTCTTACGCTTACATGTATGTCATGTGAAGCATTCTGTCATGGGCGATGCCCAATAAATGTTAAACACATTTAATCATTTTGACTAAATGTGAAGTGCTAAGAAATTTTTATAGCGTCCACGTGAGGTGCACGTGCGGTGCTGGGCGCTGCCCAATCAGTGCTAAGCACTCAGCCGTTTTGGCTGCATATGAAGTGATAAGCACTTTTTGTATGGCTCCCACGTGAGGAGCACGTGCGGCGCTGGGCGCTGCCCAATCAGTGCTAAGCACTTAGCTGTCTTCGGCTGCATAGTACTAAGCATTTTTATTCAGCGCCCACGTATGTTTCACATGAGGCGCTGGCCTTCTTTTTTAGGCACTCGTGTGTTTTTCACATGAGGCGCTAGGCGCTTTTAAAAGAGGGGTGCTCACGTGAGGCGCTAGTCTTTTTTTTCCTTTTTAGAGATTAAATCTCTATTAATGGCATTTTGACCATTAATGATCACTAAGAACTTCACTTTTTGAAGATCTAGGATCATTTTTTTCTTTAAGAACTAAGTTTTTTTATAGGTTTCTTTCTCCTTTTGTTTTTTTCTTTTGGACCTAGTTCTTTACTGAATCTTTGATTCTCAAGAACAAGATCTTCCCGATGAGAATTAAATTCTCAACTTATGGGAGACTTGTCTTATGGATCTCGGATCCAGAGAAAGAACTAAGTTCTTTAAAAAAGGTTAAACCCTTAGATATGATAGAGATATTTTGATCTCTTTTCTTTACCTATGGTTTTGAAAAGGAAGGTTTTTTTCTTTTAGAATTGAATTCTCTATTCTTTTTTAGAGCTCCCTGTATTTTTTCTGTATCCCTCTCTCTCTCTGTGTTGTGATCTTTTGTCCCCCCCCCCCCCGGTTCTGTGAGACTTGAAGTCTCGGGTCCTTTATATAGTGAAATATAGTTTGTTACTTAATTCTAAGAAAATCTCTCATTGAGAGATTCCAATTAATTTAATTAGACTCAAAATTGAGTTGAGGAATTTTACACCCATTGGATCCTTGATCCAAGAACTTCTGTTTTTACAGAATATGATTTTTTCTTTTAACGAGATTAGAGAAATATTTTCCCCTATATATAATTTATTCTGTAAAACGGTGATTTTTTTAATCACCATTGGATTTTTAATCTAAAAGTTCTCTGTTTTACAGGGAGCAATCTTTCTAAAGGGAATATATTCCAAAATAGAATTTTATTCTATAATTGGATTTTTTATCCAGCCAAGAGTATCTTTCTTATTTTAGAAAGATTTGGGAAATTTTTTCTCCCAACAGAATTTAATTCTGTATTTTGATGATTTATCATCTCCGTTGGATTTTTGATCCAACTGCTCTGTTTAACATGGAGTATTGTAGAATTTTAATTCTACCTGGGCGCCGGCGCTCACGTGTTATGCATGTGAGTGCTACTTAAGAATTTAATTCTTATAATAGGTATTTATATGCTTTGCACATTGGAGCCCGCATGAGGAGCACGTGCGGCGCTATCTAAGAGTTTAACTCTTATGTAATGAACTCTTCTGTGCTTTGTACATTGGCGTCCGCGTGAGGAGTACGTGCGGCGCCATCTAAGAGTTTAACTCTTATGAACCCTTTTTTACTTTGCACATTGGCGTCCGCGTGAGGAGCACGTGAGGCGCCACCATAGAATTTAATCCTATAAGATTGGCTCTAGTGCTGGCGCCCTCATGGAGAACACATGAGGCGCTGCCTCATTGAATTCAACAGAGCTTTGCTCTTTTATTAGGTTAAATATATTGGGGAAACAACCACCTCATAAGCTTCTGTAAAAATACAGAAATCTCTCTAAACAACAGAGAATTTAATTCTCAATAAAGAAGAAGATCTTCCTCCTCTTAAACACTAGATAAAGAAACCAAAGAGATCAAAACATCTCATTTACCTATTATAGCATATTTAAGGGTATAACTCTTCTCAAGAACTTAATTTTTTTTCTGGATCTGAGATTCACAAGACAAGTCTTCCACAAGTTGAGAATTTAATTCTCATCGGGAAGATCTTGTTCTTGAGAATCAAAGATTCATGGAAGAACAAAGTTCAAAAGAAAGAAGATGGAGTCCATAATACTCCAGGAACTTAGTTTCTCACAAATCAAGAACTTAGTTATTAAAGAACCTGATCCCAGATCCTCAAAATAGTGGTCTTGGTGATCGTTAATGGTCAAAATACTATTAACAGAAGTTTAACCTCTTTGAAAGCATGAACATGAAGAACATGGAATCCATAATACTCTAGGAACTTAGTTCCTTCAAATCAAGAACTTAGTTCTTAAAGAACCTGACCTCAGATCATCAAAATAGTGATCTTGGTTATCGTTAATGGTCAAAATACCATTAACAGAGATTTAAGGTCTTTTAGAACATCGACAGAAATTAAATCTCCAAAGAGCTCAGTGCCTCACGTAAAAAGCACATGAGCACCCAAGGCCAAAAGCTCAACATCTTATGTGAAACACACGTGAACGCCAAAACTTAACGCCTCATGTGAAACACACATGAGCGCTCAAAAGAAGCCAAAGCTGAGCGCCTCACGTGAAACACACGTGAGTGCCAGACGCTCAACGCCTTACGTGAAACACATATAAGCGCCAGAGAAAGCTAGTGCATAGCACTATTTCAGCGCCTCACGTGAAATACACGTGAGCGCTATATGCAACTGAGTTCTTAGCACTGCTGGGTGATACAGAAACCCAATTTTAGCCCAAATTGGTTAAGTTTATGTTCGTGATATCCAAACTGATCTTAGTCCCATACATGACTAACGATCTTCATCCCATACTTTCTAAGTTAATCTTAGTCTCAAATAAGACTAACGATTCTTAAATGATCCACCATGATCTT
Organism: Agapanthus africanus; assembly: GCA_030015575.1. Taxonomy (NCBI): domain Eukaryota; kingdom Viridiplantae; phylum Streptophyta; class Magnoliopsida; order Asparagales; family Amaryllidaceae; genus Agapanthus; species Agapanthus africanus. Next base: position 309,688,251 of record CM057339.1, read on the forward strand.
TTCCCTCAAATAAGGAATTTGGTTCAAGTGTACATCTTTCCACACCTCTGATATATGTCGTTGTAATTCCTCAGTGTCTTCAGAGAGGTGGCGGGTCCCGACAACCAACAACTCTTTTCATCCCATATTGATGCACTTTCAAATTGACGTGCACACATCAAATCGGATCGCACCCCAAATTGGGTGCATTCCATATCACCATCGTTCACTCCGCCACGTAACAAATACACGTGCGCGCAAGATGGATATTGGACCAAAATATCCTTAAACTAACATTCATCCCTAAAATGGGAATGTTGGACCGAAATGTCATTAAACTAACATTCGTCCCCAAAATGGGAATCTTGGACCGAAACGTCCTTAAACTAACATTCGTCCTCAAAATGGGAATGTTGAACATTCTGAAATGTTCTTAAACTAACATTCGTCCCCAAAATGGGAATGTTAGACCGAAATGTTCTTAAACTAACATTCATCCCCAAAATGGGAATGTTGGACCGAAATGTCCTTAAACTAACATTCGTCCCCAAAATGAGAATAATGGACTGAAATGTCCTTAAGCTAACATTCATCCCCAAAACGGGAATGTTGGACCGAAATGTCCGTAAACTAATATTCACCTCAAATAGGACAATGTTGGACCGAAATGTCCTTAAACCAACATTCGTCCCAAACGGGGAATGTTGAACCATGACGTCCTTAAACTAATATGTTTTACCCTACAGACTGTCTCCATAATGACTACCGTATACTATCCATGGGCTATTCATATATGATTTAAGGATCAGTTGAGCCCATATGCTCACTATTCATAAGTCAATCTTAGTCTCAAATATGACAAACGATCATTAGATCAAACCCAAATTTCATATGAACCGACGAACTTCATTTATACAAGATTTGTGTCCTAAACTCACTCCTGTTAGAAAACCAAGCTACCAACGTGGATCCCGTTAAGCAAATCCTTAACCCAAACCCAAAATAAAACAAACAACACACGACACGAAGTGAATTGCTGGAGCAGCGGAAAGTGGTTATCGCAATGCGGTAACGTAATTAACTGCAGGGGCATGCGCCTATAGGGAAGAGCGTCCTCACAATCAAAAACCCCTCACAAATGAGGGGGAATCTGATAAAGTCACGCTACAACGGTCGCGTCTATCCAAACCTCCGATATACAGTGCCATAAATCAAATTGGTATTTTCGGAGAGGTGGGTAGTAAGTCCAAATAGAATCTACCCCCAAATTTAGGCAAGACAATCCATCCCAGTTCGTCTCTGTTTTCGGCGGTGAACAATTAGTCTAAAATATTGCACATTTGAATGAACATTTTCCCGACTATTGTTAAGTGCTAAATGGTATTTATTGTAAATAGAGAACATCTGTGGGTTTATTTGTAAAAAGTTTATTATCGTATGTTTCTATATTTATAATTAATATAATGACGGAAAATATATGCATATAATATTTAAATGAAATATTAATAATTAAAATATGCATATTATATCAAATAATTCTAATCAATATTCTTAAGATTTAATATCATATAAATGGTTAGGATAATATCTCAAAACTGCCAAATGCTACTCACACTTTAATTTGAGATATTGTGCAGGTGTTAGCTCAGGTCTGGAATCCAAGAAAGAGATCCAAGTCAAATCGGGATATCGGAACTGAATCTGCCAAATTTTAGAAGCAAATCGAGGAAATCAAGCGACGACAGAGATTCAGAGCAATATTTTCAGAATCTATATATCAAAAGGTTCTCCACATGTCAACACAAAAGACCAAAAAAAATCTTAAGACCTAGTTCTACTAGGATACGACGGAACCGCGGCCAAAGGAGGCAATATATGCGGCGGTTCCACGGCTCTTTGGTAGCTGTCGGATGTGAGAATTTGTGGATTTGATCTTAACTTTATATCCTCACATATGGAATCTAGGATTTCTAGTTTCAAATACTATATAAAGTACCGAGAGCTGTGCATTCAATCATCATCAAAGAGATCAAGAGATCCAAGAGATCCAAGTATCCGAGTGATCATCATCTATTCATCTACCTCTTTCAAGAGAGAGATCTAGAGCAAACTAGGGTTTTTGTGATCTACTTTCTAAGGAGATTTGTAAATGCAATAGTTGATTTAAAAAGATAGATTTTATTTTAATTATTTTTGCATTTATTTTTCTGCACTTACTTTTACGCATTACTTTTTCTGCAGCTTAATTATGATTTCTTTCTTCTTCAACCTTTCTTCAATAACCATGAGCGAGTAATTTCTTACTTGCTAGGGTTTGTAGGATAGGGTAGGATAATGGATGAAGAAATCTTTTAACTTCTTTTAAATATTTTAAAGTTTATAAATTTTAGCAAAATAAATGTTAACCTCCATATTGGGCGCGCTATCAATTTATTGATAGTCGTGGCCGCAGTTTGAGATCGGTTAAACACTTATTTTGTTAAAGACTTGACATGAATAGAGATCAATGGAAGGACAAGGGTCAAGAGAGGGAAACCCTAGTTTTCTCCAAGAACTCCAATCTACATTCATCACTATCGCTCTAGTTTTAAACTATTAAAAGATAAAAGAGTCATTTTTAAACATTCATCTATTAACTACTAAGTCCTATGAACCCTACAAGCCTTTTTATTATAAATTTCACATCCGTTTTAAAATAGAACGACAACAACCCATCCATCTCTTTTATCAACTCATCTAAAGCAAGAAAAGAGTTTACGTTTCCCTGCGGACAACCCGTACTCATCGCGGCTAGCTACTTGCGATACCGTCTTGATTGCGGTTATTTACAAAACACTTCATTTTTCACCAGCAATCAAATGGAGCCGTTGCTGGGAAACTGTCGTAATTTTTTTCTTGTTATTCGGGTTGATTTCTTATTAAATTCAGCAAACATAAAATAAACGAGAACCAAAACCGCATAGTTTTAACGATTATTGTGCGAGTTTTGCAAGGTAATCTGGAGTATATGGTGTAACTGGAGCAAGAAAACAGAGATTCAGAGACTTTCAACGTGGACAAGAGGAGCATAGGGGTTTTGATTGATCGTTTAAAGAGTGTTGTAAATACCGCAATCAAGACGGTGTCGCTAGTAGCTAGCCACTATGAGTACGGGTCGTCTGTAGCGAATCGTGAACCTTTTTCTTAGTTTAGACGAGTTGACAGAAGAAGGATGATTGGTTGTAGTTACGGATATATTACGGATGTAAGATTTATAGAGAAGAGGCGTGTAGGGTTCATAAGACTTAGTAGTAATGGATGAATAATTAAAAATGACTCTTTTTTATTTTTTAATAGTTTAAAACTAGATCGATGGTGATGAATGTGGATTAGGGTTCTTTTGGAAGAAACTAGGGTTTCCCCGCTCTTAACACTTGTCCTTGCATTGATCTATATTCATGTCTAACCTTTAATCAAAACAAGTGTTAAACCGATCTCAAATCGTGGTCGTGACTAGCAATAAATTGGTAGCGCGCCCGATAAGGATGTTAACATTTATTTTGCTAAAGTTTATAGACTTTAAAATGTATAAAAGGGGTTAAATGATTTTATCATCCATTGATCTACCCTAGCCTACGAACCCTAGCAAGTTAGGAATTACTCACTCATATTTAAAGTAGAAGAAAGGTTGAAGAAGAATGAAAACATGATTAAGATGTAGAAAGTAAGTGCAGAAAGTAAATGCGAAAAGAAATAAACTAAGATCTACCTTTATTAATCAACTATTTCATACAACTCTCCTTTTTTGAAAATAGATTACAAAGAACCCTAATTTTTGCTCTCGCTCTCTCTCTTGTTGGAGGTAGATGACTAGCTGATGATCACCTGGATGCGTGGATCGCTTTGGACCTCTTGATCTCTTCGGTTTGAGGATTTTAGATGTGAAGCTCTCGGTTCTATTTATAGTCACAGAAACTAGAAACCTTAGATACCATCTGTGAATATACGTTGATACAATCCAATCACCAAAATATTTCATCAAACAACCCTAGATATGCCGCGGATCCGCCGCAAATACATGCATTTGGCCGCCCTTCCGCGTCAATGTAGTGGGATTAGGGTCTGGTATTTTTCCACTCACACTTGTTGACATGTAGAGATCCCTTCGATATCTGGATTATGAGAATAATGCTCTGAGTCTCTGTCGTTGCTAAATATTACGATTTTCTTCCATATTTCGGCAGATTTGATGCCAACATCTCGGATCTCCAGACCTGAGCTAATCTGCACAATACGTCAAATAAAAGTGTTAGTAGTATTTGGTATTTTTGAGATATTATCCCTGAGCTAACCTGAGCTAACCATTTTATATGATATTATATGTTAAGAATATTTATTAGAAGTATTTGATATGATATGCATATTTTAATTACTAATATTTTATATAAATATTATATGCATGTATTTTCACTCATTATGTTAATTATAATGTAAAAACATATGATAATAATCTTTTTACACATAAACCCTCATATATATGTTCTATAATTACAATAAACACAATGGTGGGGAAAATAATCATTCAAATGTGCAGTATTTTAGACCAATCAAATACCCCTAAACTTAATTTTGATCGTCCCGAACAAACTAGTTATTAAAGAAGAGAAGAAGAAAAAAGAAAAACCTAGCATATTTTCGGAGGCAACACGATTGCACTGAGTATGTGCAACAAGCCTTTAAAGCTCTAGGTGTCCCTAGTAGGAGGAGTGTTGTCTCCTGAGGGTTTTCAGCGGATTACACCCACAAAATCCCATAATAAAAGAAAGATGATGAAAGTTACATAAAAAGATAAAGAATATATATAAAAAAAAGGACTTGAAAATAAGAGTTTCAAACTACACTAGTTTTTTAGTAGCCATGAGCCCTATTTTAACAGTCGCGAAAAGATGTCAGAAATCACATCATCCCTCAATAAAATATCGCCTTTAGCCTTCCTCCCTACCTTTCTTCCAAACCTTGATCATATATCCCTACGTGTGTGTGAAAGACATCCTACACTTAGAGAATTCAATTCAAGCTATCATACTCTTGTCCATCTTCCTTAGTACTTGTTAGTCATGAAGGTTTTATAGATGGAATTGCTCACACATTCTTCATGCGACCGTTAATACTTCTTAAGGTACTAAACAACCGATTACCAATTGTTCTTACTCGTTAAAGCGTAATTTGCAATATCCTAGTCTTGCAACACCTAAGGCTTAGCTTTGGCTCCCAAACCAGTTGGTCTAAGGCACTAGGTGATAAAAAACCCTCTCTATATTTTTTTATGCTGCCTTAAGTAATTACAAAACTAGTGTTCATTTTTCTTCACCATTTTTTTCATTTATATTTTTGTTTATATAATTTTTTTCCTTCATACTAAGGCTTTTAGACAAGAGCATTTCAAGGTATCCTCTACTATCCCAAGTTTCAAGATGTGTGCAAATGCATATAGTAGGGTATCAACGTTCAGATGTTTGGACTCAGGAATAGGGACTATATTTCAGACTCAATTCTATTCTCAGATTAGTGATTTCATTTCTCTTACTAACCCTTGGGACAACAGCTCATGACTATCTATTACTAGTTTCGTTTTTAAAACATCTAATTTTCTTGCTTTTCTTAAACTTCTTCCTATCTTTCATTTGTATATTTCACTTTCTAACTTTCATTATCAAATTGTTTTTGCTTTTATTTAGCATAAAGCAAAAAAAAAAATGATGCGTGAATAAGCACAAATCTCCCCCAAACCTATTTGCAGCAGTGTCCTCACCGATGTCATATGTTAAGCTTAAAACCTGTAGACTTGGAAGGAAACGTTAATAAAGGGGACAAGAATTAATAACAGTGAAATCCTCCCCCAAACTTATTTTTGGCTCACAATTTTGTAAAAATTTGTTTTCTTTCAAGAGCCAAAATATTTTCTCCCCCCAAACTTGAGTAAAATAGTATTAAGCATTTAAAATTATAAGAGGGGGATAAAGTTATCGGTCTATGCAAACCTTTACAAAGACCAAAAGTCAACACCAACCATTCGAATATTTTATCAATGTAACACAATGGTTGATGGAAGATTATAGATGTGAAGGAGTGAGGAGATAAGAGGCGGAATCGATCGGGTTTACGTCTCGGTTGGTAGAGACGAAACAGTGATAGTACACTACTCGCATTCTCGTTCTTGATAAGAAAAAGGGGTGGCGGTTCGCTTCTTTGGGTTGGGGTTGATTCATCACAACTCTCATGTCTTCTAGGAATGCGAGTTCTTCAGCAAAAATATCTTTAAAACTTTCATCAAGATTCCGAATGATAATCTCATCGGAAAGGGAGTTATGAAACTTGGATAGCTCGACTAAATCATTCGACAAGTCAAAGGGTTCGGACTTAGGTGTGGACTTGTCGACAGAAGGGTCTTCACATGTATAATAAACAGTAGGATCAAACTATAACGCACTAGTGACGTCGAGATCAGAATAATAAAGCTCCTCAAATTCGCAACTGTCGGAAGCTATCTTTTCGACAGAACATATATGAGCATAGGGTTCCGATGGTTGACTTCCTAGCTTGTAGATGTTAAACTCAATTGTCATCTTCTCAAAGGACAGGTACATTGAACCATTACGATAATTGATTATCGCGTTTGAAGTTGCTAGGAAAGGTCGACCTAGAATCACCGGAATTTGGTTCCGTGGGTTCGCTACAGGCTATGTATCTATAACTATAAAGTCCACAGGGAATATAAATTCCCCGACTTTGATTAACACGTTCTCTAGCTCACCCAGAGATTGGGTGATAGATTGATCGGCCATCTGGAGAGTGCAATTAGTAGGTTTCAACTCTCCTATCCCTAATTGCTTATAAACAGAATACGGAAGCAAGTTAACACAAACACCTAAATCGAGTAGAGCACGATTGATATTTTTACCCCCAATAGTTATAGATATTGTAGGACAACCGGGGTCCTTACGTTTCGTGGGCACCAATTGGGTAAGAGAATTGCTCATATTACTCGGTAAGAAAATCTTTTTCGATACTTGAGTTTTCCTCTTCCTAGTGCACAAGTCCTTTAAATTTTTGCATAAGACGGAACTTATTTGATAGCATCTAGGAGAGAAATATTTATGTTAACTTGCTTTAAAATGTCCACAATTTTCACCATTTGGGGACTTGGTCTGTTGACCCTTAACCTGTTTGCGAAAGGAGCTTTATCAATAAGGGTCGGGTCCAACTTAGGAGAAGGTTGTGGGGATGGAATGGATCCTAAAATTGGATTTGGGATGGTTGTAAATGGTAATTCCTTAAAAAAAAGTGGGATGACGGTTCGAGCTTTGTGGAAAATGGAGAATAGGCTCGGAAGAAGATATTGGATTAGATGAACTAGGAGTAGAAGTAGTAGCTGGGGTTTCATCAATATCATCGACTTCAACTTGTTCGCCAATATTGTTATTCAGCACTCTTCCCGATCTCAACGTGATTACGGCACTCACATTATGATTTTGAAGGATGATATTCGCGCTTTGTGAGTGGCCGAGATTTGGTAGAGCTTGAGATGGAAGTCTCCCTTTCTCTCTCTCGCTCATCACGGCATTTAACTGTGCAATTTGTGCTTCTATCGATTTTATACTTTCAATGTGGGAAGCAGTGTGTTGCACTAACTTTTGGATAGAAGACGTTAAATTAGCCGTCGTTTGCATGGATTGTTTAATGAAAGTTTCTGAGTTACGTTCGAGCGCAGAGGTTTTATCGGTATCGGCCGTTGAAACATTATTATAAGGGTAAAAGTTGTTGGCCGGGTTTTGAAAAGATTGCGGTTGAAAAGGGTGCTGATTTTGTTGTGGCGGCTGCTGTTGTTGTGGAGGAAGCCTTTGATAATTATTTTGGCTTGGGAACTGATTTTGATTTTGAGACTAGTTTTGGTTCCAAGCGAAATTATGGTGATTCCTCCATCCCTGATTATATGTGGATGACCATCTACACTTAGTGGAGTTTTCTTACAATAACAGTTTCCAGGCGACTATTCAGATGGCTCCATTCGAAGCTTTATATGGTCGCAAGTGTCTTTCACCTGTTTGTTGGGACGATATTGGAGAACGAAAATTGTTGGGACCAGATTTGGTCATGCAGACAGTTGAGAAAGTTAATACTATCCGGAATCTTATGAAATCAGCACAAGACCGACAAAAGAGTTGGGCAGATACGTCGAGAAGACCTCTAGAGTTCTCCGTGGGTGATTTGGTATTCTTGAAGATATCACCGACTAGAGGGGTGATTCGTTTCGGAAGTCAAGGAAAGCTTAGTCCTCGATTCGTTGGACCTTTTGAGATTTTGGAGCGTGTTGGAAAAGTGGCGTATCGATTGGCGTTACCGCAATCCTTGGGGAATGTTCATGACGTGTTTCACGTATCTCAACTCCGTAAGTTTGTTCGAGATGAAACACATGTGTTGGATCATTCGGAGCTGACTGTACGAGAAGATTTGACTTTTGAGGAGCGACCGATGTCGATTATGGATCGAAGAGAAAAGGTTCTTAAGAACAAAGTTATCCCTCTTGTACTTGTTTCTTGGGATAATCTCTCACATGGAGAATCAACTTGGGAATGAGAAGATGAAATTCGGCAGAAGTTTCCACATCTATTCTTGTAGTTTGTTGTTTGTTTATCCTTTCTTGTTCTTGGAATTTCGAGGACGAAATTCTTTTTGTAGTTGGGTATAATGTAACTACCGAGTTCAGTTATACCAATTTCTGTTTCCGTATTTGTTTATCTGTGGTATTTTTATTGATTTATCGTGTTTGGATGCGAAAGGTATTTTACTTTTACATTGCATTCGACCCGCTTGCTTGAACTTGTTTAATTCATATTTATAAACTACCCTGGCTTATTAAATAGACACGTGCATCTCATGTATATTGCATATTGTCTTTTCATCTGACATCGCGCATCTTATCATATAACATTTTAGATCATGTATAATAAATTGAAATTGCATTTCATAGCCTGCATGATACCCCTAACCCTGTGGTAGCGTCCATGCATCTTGTTCTCGTCCCGTTCAGTGAAACGGACGTGTTTGGATAGCTATGCGCACGTACGTGCGTCCATTCTTGGGGGTACGCATTTTCGTTACCTAATCATTCACTTTAAAATTTGGAAGTTGCATATAATTTTCGTATTTTAAATCTAAATTTTTAGACCCGACCCGGGCGCGTTTTGAAATATTTTTGTATCCTGCCAAAATTCAATTTATTTAAATTTTAAAATCTAATTCAAATAATCTTTAACAGTTCACCAATATTTTTTCCTTAACTAAATAAAATCTTTTAAATTTAAAATAGAAATAAAATCCTAACGTTTAACAACTCCCTCTCTCTTTCTCCTTCTGACCCCATCACCGAGCCAATGCAATACGTTCTTTCCTAACGCTGGGCCCCACGTGTTCTCTCTCTCCCTTTCTTTTTCCTTCTCTCTCTCAGAATTTCTCTCCTCTCCCTTTCCCTCTCCCCGCATGAGGACAATTCTCTTTCTCCTCTTCTTTCTCTCTCCTCTCGCCTTCTCTCTATCTCTCTCATCTCGCACCTCTCTCTCTCTCCCATCTCGCGGTGAACACGAATCCTGTCACCGCTTCCCCGCTACCGTCACCTCCCTTCTATTCCATCTTCTTCTCTTCTTTAAAAGAAACCGAGCCCCACGAGAACCCAGCGCAACGCTTCATCTCACCTCAAACCCTAACCCTAAACTCCATTCCCTCATCAACCCCTAACCTCAACCGAGCCTCTACCATCTCCTTCTCCCCCTCCTCGTCTTCTTCTTCTTCTTCACCCATTCCCGAGCACCTCCTGCAACTACTCAACCCACAGAGCACCTCACCACCGACGATCCTCTTCACCTCGCTGCCATCACACCATTCTCCTTCTCTCCCTCTCCTCTGCATTCTCCCTCCTACACTAACCCCAGCCAACAAAACCCGAGCCTAAACCATAAAACCACAGAAAACCCTAGACACCAAACTCTAGCTTCGCCTGAGATCGTTCTCGGCCGTCGACACCCTCACGACCCCTCTCTACAAACCCAGTGAGCAACCCCTCTTCTTCTCATTCCTCTTCTTCCTCTTTCCTTTCTTCTCTTTCTTTCTTTTCTTGCTTTTCTTTTCTTTAATTCTTGTTTTCTGTAGTTCACCGAAGCCGTGACGATGTCGACGATCTCGACGACCCAGCGAGCGTACCTGACCCGTGTGATCCCCTTGTACGATGTTTGGATTCATTCCGTGTGCCGTGCGCGCGTCGCGACTTTTTCCGCCGACGTGTGACGTTCCGTATACCCGTTTCTTGATCTGTCGAGGCGAATTATTTGAGCAGCTTAGTGGCGCGAGGGTATTCTCGAAGCTGGATTTGCGATCCGGATATCATTAGGTCCGAGTTAAAACTGAGGATATTTGCAAGACGGCGTTCCGAACTCGGTATGGACATTACGAGTATTTAGTGATGCCCTTCGGAGTAACGAATGCACCGGCAATATTCATGGACTTGATGAACCGAATCTTTTCACCATTCCTGGACCAGTTTATAGTGGTGTCCATTGATGATATTCTGGTCTACTCGAAGAGTATTGAAGAGCATGCAGGACATTTGAAGATCGCACTGCAGACGTTGAGGCAAGAAAAAATGTATGCAAAGATGAGCAAGTGCGAGTTTTGGCTGGAAGAAGTGAAGTTTTTGGGGCATGTCGTGTCTGGAGATGGAATCGCCGTTGATCCCGAAAGGATTGCAGCATTTCGAGATTGGCCGATTCCGAAGAACGTTGCAGAAATCAGAAGCTTTCTTGGACTTGTTGGGTAAGCTTTCTTGGACTTGCTGGGTATTACAGAAGGTTCGTGGAGAACTTTGCTCGTCTGGCGGAGCCGTTGACCAAGCTTACGCGCAAGGAGGTACCATTTGTGTGGACGGATAAGTGTGCGTCGCCCTTTGAGGCGTTGAAGCAGAGATTGATAACCGCTCCTATTTTGACCGTGCCAGACAGTTCCGGAGGATTGGTGATTCACAGCGATGCATCTGGGAAAGGATTGGGATGTGTTTTGATGCAGCATGGGAAGGTTATAGCGTACGCATCGAGACAGTTGAAGACCCATGAGAAGAATTACCCAACTCATGACTTAGAGCTACCAGCTGTGATTTTTGCATTGAAGATTTGGAGACACTACCTATTGGGCAAAAGGGTCGAAGTTTTCACCGATCATAAAAGCTTGAAGTATGTGTTCACGCAGAAGGAGCTTAATATGAGGCAGCGCAGATGGTTGGAGCTGATGGTTGATTACGATCTTGATCTTAAGTACCATTCAGGGAATGTTGATGTCGTGCCGGATGCGCTTAGTCGGTTGCCATCAATTTAGATGTTGACTGCACAGAAGGAACTTATTGAAGACTTTCGAAGATTCGATTTGGAGATTGTGCTACCGCATTCTTCGGGACAGTTAATGCAGCTGCAAGTACAGTTGTCGTTGATCGAGAATATTAAAGCAGCGCAGTCGCAGGACCCTAGATTGCAAAAGTTTCGAGAACAGGTTGAAGCTGGACTTCGAACAGACTTACTGATCCATGAAGATGGTTCGTTGCGTTATGGTAGCCATTTGTGTGTGCCAAAGGAAGATATTCGCGAAGAGCTTATGAAGGAGGCGCACAGTTCAGCATATTCCGTACATCCAGGAGGCACGAAGATGTACCAAGATATACGACGGCATTTCTGGTGGGAAGGCATGAAATGGGAGATTGCCCACTTTGTAACAAAGTGCTTGGTGTGTCAGCACGTTAAGGCTGAACATCAAAGGGTTGCTGGTTTATTGCAACCACTTCCGATTCCTCAATGGAGGTGGAAATATATAACCATGGATTTCGTGACGGCTCTACCGCGGAGTCCGAAAGGCAACAATGCAGTTTGGGTGATTGTTGATTGTTTGACCAAGGCAGCTCATTTCATCCCTTTTTGAGTTGGTCAATCAACAGAACCTTTGGCAGAACGGTACATGCAGGAGATTATAAGATTGCATGGAGTACCGGTGAGTATCGTGTCCGACCGTGACACCCGTTTCTTATCACACTTTTGGAGGAGCTTACAGGAAAGTTTAGGGACTCGTTTGAAGTTTAGCACAGCTTATCATCCTCAAACAGATGGTCAGTCGGAGAGAACGATCCAAACTCTTGAAGACATGTTGAGAGCTTGCATGTTAGACTTCAAGGGTTCTTGGGAGGATCATCTACACTTAGTGGAGTTTTCTTACAATAACAGTTTCCAGGCGACTATTCAGATGGCTCCATTCAAAGTTTTATATGGTTGCAAGTGTCGTTCACCTGTTTGTTGGGACGATATTGGAGAACGAAGATTGTTGGGACCAGATTTGGTCGTGCAGACAGTTGAGAAGGTTAATACTTTCCGGAATCATATGAAAGCAGCACAAGACCAACAAAAGAGTTGGGCAGATACGTCGAGAAGACCTCTAGAGTTCGCCGTGGGTGATTTGGTATTCTTGAAGATATCACCGACTAGAGGGGTGATTCGTTTCGGAAGTCGAGGAAAGCTTAGTCCTCAATTCGTTGGACCTTTTGAGATTTTGGAGCGTGTTGGAGAAGTGGCGTATCGATTGGCGTTACCGCAATCCTTGGCGAATGTTCATGTCGTGTTTCATGTATCTCAACTCCGTAAGTATGTTCGAGATGAAACACATGTGTTGGATCATTCGGAGCTGACTGTACGAGAAGATTTGACTTTTAAGGAGCGACCGATGTCGATTATGGATCGAAGAAAAAGGTTCTTAAGAAAAAAGTTATCTCTCTTGTACTTGTTTCTTGGGGTAATCGCTCACATTGAGAATCAACTTGGGAACGAGAAGATGAAATCCGGTAGAAGTTTCCACATCTATTCTTGTAGTTTGTTGTTTCTTTATCCTTTCTTGTTCTTTGAATTTCGAGAACGAAATTCTTTTTGTAGTTGGGTATAATGCAACAACCGAGTTCAGTTATACCAATTTCTGTTTCCGTATTTGTTTATCTGTGGTATTTTTATTGATTTATCGTGTTTGGATGCGAATGGTATTTTACTTTTACATTGTATTCGACCCGCTTGCTTGAACTTGTTTGATTCACATTTATAAACTACCCTGGCTTATTAAATAGACACGTGCATCTCATGTATATTGCATATTGACATTTCATCTGACATCGCGCATCTTATCATATAACATTTTAGATCATGTATAATAAATTAAAATTGCATTTCATAGCCTGCATGATACCCCTAACCCTGTGGTAGCGTCCATGCATCTTGTTCTCGTCCTGTTCAGTGAAACGGACGTGTTTGGATAGCTACGCGCACGTACGTGCGTCCGTTCTTGGGGGTACGCATTTTCGTTAACTAATCATTCATTTTTAAATTTGGAAGTTGCATATAATTTTTGTATTTTAAATCTAAATTTTTAGACCCGACCCGGGCGCGTTTTGAAATATTTTTGTATCCCGCCAAAATTCAATTTATTTAAATTTTAAAATCTAATTCAAATAATCTTTAACAGTTCACAAATATTTTTTCCTTAACTAAATAAAATCTTTAAAATTTAAAATAAAAATAAAATCCTAACGTTTAACAACTCCCTCTCTCTTTCTCCTTCTGACCCCATCACCGAGCCAATGCAATCCTTTCTTTCCTAACGCTGGGCACCATGTTTTCTCTCTCTCCCTTTCTTTTTCCTTCTCTCTCTCAGAATTTCTCTCCTCTCCCTTTCTCTCTCCCCGCATGAGGACAATTCTCTTTCTCCTCTTCTTTCTCTCTCCTCTCGCCGTCTCTCTATCTCTCTCATCTCGCACCTCTCTCTCTCTCATCTCGCGGTGAACACGAATCCCGTCACCGCTTCCCCGCTACCGTCACCTCCCTTCTATTCTATCTTCTTCACTTCTTTAAAAGAAACCGAGCCCCACGAGAACCCAGCACAGCCCTTCATCTCACCTCAAACCCTAACCCTAAACTCCATTCCCTCATCAACCCCTAACCCCAACCAAGCCTCTACCATCTCCTTCTCCCCCTCCTCGTCTTCTTCTTCCTCTTCACCCATTTCCGAGCACCTCCTGCAACTCCTCAACCCACAGAGCACCTCACCGCCGATGATCCTCTTCACCTCGCCGCCATCACACCATTCTCCTTCTCTCCCTCTCCTCTGCATTCTCCCTCCAACACCAACCCCAGCAACCCCAGCCAACAAAACTCGAGCCCAAACCCTAAAACCACAGAAAACCCTAGACACCAAACTCTAGCTTCGCCGGAGATCGTTCTCGGCCGTCGACACCCTGACGACCCCTCTCTGCAAACCAAGTGAGCAACCCCTCTTCTTCTCATTCGTCTTCTTCCTCTTTCCTTTCTTCTCTTTCTTTCTTTTCTTGCTTTTCTTTTCTTTAATTCTTGTTTTCTGAAGTTCGCCGGAGCCGTGACGACTTCGACGATCCCGACGACCCAGCGAGCATACCTGACCCGTGTGATCCCTTTGTACGTTGTTTGGATTCGTTTTGTATGTCGTGCGCACGTCGCGACTTTTTCCGCCGACATGTGACGTTCCGTATACCCGTTTCTTGATATGTCGAGGCGAATTATTTGAGAAGCTTAGTGGCACGAGGGTATTCTCGAAGCAGTATTTGTGATCCGGATATCATTAGGTCCGATTTAAAACAGAAGATATTTGCAAGACGGCGTTCCGAACTCGGTATGGACATTACGAGTATTTAGTGATGCCATTCGGAGTAACGAATGCAACGGCAATATTCATGGACTTGATGAACCGAATCTTTTCACCATTCCTGGACCAGTTTATAGTGGTGTTCATTGATGATATTCTGGTCTACTCGAAGAGTATTGAAGAGCATGCAGAACATTTGAAGATCGCACTGCAGACGTTGAGGCAAGAAAAATTGTATGTGAAGATGAGTAAGTGCGAGTTTTAGCTGGAAGAAGTGAAGTTTTTGGGGCATGTCGTGTCTGGAGATGGAATCGTCGTTGATCCCGAAAGGATTGCAGCATTTCGAGATTGGCCGATTCCGAAGAACGTTGCAGAAATCAGAAGCTTTCTTGGACTTGTTGGGTAAGCTTTCTTGGACTTGCTGGGTATTACAGAAGGTTCATGGAGAACTTTGCTCGTCTGGTGGAGCCGTTGACCAATCTTATGCGCAAGGAGGCACCATTTGTGTGGACGGATAAGTGTGTGTCGGCCTTTGAGGCGTTAAAGCAGAGATTGATAACCGCTCCTATTCTGACCGTGCCAGACAGTTCCGGAGGATTGGTGATTCACAGCGACGCATTTGGGAAAAGATTAGGATGTGTTTTGATGCAGCATGGGAAGGTTATAGCGTACGCATCGAGACAGTTGAAGACCCATGAGAAGAATTACCCAACCCATGACTTGGAGCTAGCAGCTGTGATTTTCGCTTTGAAGATTTGGAGACACTACCTATTGGGCTAAAGGGTCGAAGTTTTCACCGATCATAAAAGCTTGAAGTAAGTGTTCACGCAGAAGGAGCTTAATATGAGGCAGTGCAGATGGTTGGAGCTGATGGCTGATTACGATCTTGATCTTAAGTACCATCCGGGTAGAGTTAATGTCGTGCCGGATGCACTTAGTCGGTTGCCAGCAATTCAGATGTTGACTGCACAGAAGGAACTTATTGAAGACTTTCGAAGATTCGATTTGGAGATTGTGCTACCGCATTCTTCGGGATAGTTGATGCAGCTGCAAGTACAGTCGTCGTTGATCGAGAATATTAAAGCAGCGTAGTCGCAAGACCCTAGATTGCAAAAGTTTTGAGAACAGGTTGAAGCCGGACTTCGAACACACTTACTGATCCATGAAGATGGTTCATTGCGTTATGGTAGCCGTTTGTGTGTGCCAAAGGAAGATATTCGCGAAGAGCTTATGAAGGAGGCGCACAGTTCAGCATATTCCGTACATCCAGGAGGCACGAAAATTTACCGAGATATACGCTAGCATTTCTGGTGGGAAGGCATGAAACTGGAGATTGCCCACTTTGTAGCAAAGTGCTAGGTGTGTCAGCAAGTTAAGGTTGAACATCAAAGGGTTGCTGGTTTATTGCAACCACTTCCGATTCCTCGATGGAAGTGGGAACATATAACCATGGATTTCGTGACGGCTCTACCGCGGAGTCCGAAAGGCAACAATGCAGTTTGGGTGATTGTTGATCGTTTGACCAAGGCAGCTCATTTCATCCCTTTTCGAGTTGGTCAATCAACAGAAGCTTTGGCAGAGCGGTACATGCAGGAGATTATAAGATTGCATGGAGTACCGGTGAGTATCGTGTCCGACCGTGACACTCGTTTCTTATCACACTTTTGGAGGAGCTTACAGGAAAGTTTGGGGACTCGTTTGAAGTTTAGGACAGCTTATCATCCTCAAACAGATGGCCAGTTGGAGAGAACGATCCAAACTCTTGAAGAAATGTTGAGAGCTTTCATGTTAGACTTCAAGGGTTCTTGGGAGGATCATCTACACTTAGTGGAGTTTTCTTTCAATAACAGTTTCCAGGCGACCAGTCAGATGGCTCCATTCGAAGCTTTATATGGTCGCAAGTGTCGTTCACCTGTTTGTTGGGACGATGTTGGAGAACGAAGATTGTTGGGACCAAATTTGGTCATGCAGACAGCTGAGAAGGTTAATACTATCCGGAATCATATGAAAGCAGCATAAGACCGACAAAAGAGTTGGGCAGATACGTCGAGAAGACCTCTAGAGTTCGCCATGGGTGATTTGGTATTCTTGCAGATATCACCGACTAGAGGGGTGATTCGTTTCGGAAGTCGAGGAAAGCTTAGTCCTCGATTCGTTGGACCTTTTGAGATTTTGGATCGTGTTGGAGAAGTGGTGTATCGATTGGCGTTACCGCAATCCTTAGCGAATGTTCATGATGTGTTTCACGTATCTCAACTCCGTAAATATGTTCAAGATGAAACATATGTGTTGGATCATTCGGAGCTGACTGTACGAGAAGATTTGACTTTTGAGGAGCGACCGATGTCGATTATGGATCGAAGAGAAAAGGTTCTTAAGAACAAAGTTATCCCTCTTGTACTTGTTTCTTGGGGTAATCGCTCACATGGAGAATCAACTTGGGAACGAGAAGATGAAATCCGGTAGAAGTTTCCACATCTATTCTTGTAGTTTGTTGTTTGTTTATCCTTTCTTATTCTTGGAATTTCGAGAACGAAATTATTTTTGTAGTTGGATATAATATAACAACCGAGTTCAGTTATACCAATTTCTGTTTCCGTATTTGTTTATCTGTGGTATTTTTATTGATTTATCGTGTTTGGATGCGAATGGTATTTTACATTTACATTGCATTCGACCCGCTTGCTTGAACTTATTTGATTCACATTTATAAACTACCCTGGCTTATTAAATAGACACGTGCATCTCATGTATATTGCATATTGACTTTTCATCTGACATCGCGCATCTTATCATATAACATTTTAGATCATGTATAATAAATTAAAATTGCATTTCATAGCCTGCATAATACCCCTAACCCTGTGGTAGCGTCCATGCATCTTGTTCTCGTCCTGTTCAGTGAAACGGACGTGTTTGGATAGCTACGCGCACGTACGTGCGTCCGTTCTTGGGGGTACGCATTTTCGTTAACTAATCATTCATTTTTAAATTTGAAAGTTGCATATAATTTTCGTATTTTAAATCTAAATTTTTAGACCCGACCCGGGCGCGTTTTGAAATATTTTTGTATCCCGCCAAAATTCAATTTATTTAAATTTTAAAATCTAATTCAAATAATCTTTAACGGTTCACCAATATTTTTTCCTTAACTAAATAAAATCTTTTAAATTTAAAATAAAAATAAAATCCTAACGTTTAACAACTCCCTCTCTCTTTCTCCTTCTGACCCCATCACCGAGCCAATGCAATCCTTTCTTTCCTAACATTGGGCCCCATCTTTTCTCTCCCACCCTTTCTTTTTCCTTCTCTCTCTCAGAATTTCTCTCCTCTCCCTTTCTCTCTCCCCGCATGAGGACAATTCTCTTTCTCTTCTTTCTCTCTCGTCTCGCCTGCTCTCTATCTCTCTCATCTCGCACCTCTCTCTCTCTCTCTCATCTCGCGGTGAACACGAATCCCGTCACCGCTTCCCCGCTACCGTCACCTCCCTTCTATTCTATCTTCTTCTCTTCTTTAAAAGAAACCGAGCCCCACGAGAAACCAGCGCAACCCTTCACCTCACCTCAAACCCTAACCCTAAATTCCATTCCCTCATCAACCCCTAACCTCAACCGAGCCTCTACCATATCCTTCTCCCCCTCTTCGTCTTCTTCTTCTTCACCCATTCCCGAGCACCTCCTGCAACTCCTCAACCCACAGAGCTCCTCACCGCCGACGATCCTCTTCACCTCGCCGCCATCACACCATTCTCCTTCTCTCCCACTCCTATGCATTCTCCCTCCTACACCAACCCCTGCAACCCCAGCCAACAAAACCCGAGCCCAAACCCTAAAACCACAGAAAACCCTACACACCAAACTCTAGCTTCACCGGAGATCGTTCTCGGTCGTCGACACCCTCACTACCCCTCTCTGCAAACCAAGTGAGCAACCCCTCTTCTTCTCATTCCTCTTCTTCCTCTTTCCTTTCTTCTCTTTCTTTCTTTTCTTTCTTTTCTTTCTTTTCTTTTCTTTAATTCTTGTTTTCTGTAGTTCGCCGGAGCCGTGACGACGTCGACGATCCCGACGACCCAGCGAGCGTACCTGACCCGTGTGATCCCCTTGTACGTTGTTTGGATTCGTTCCGTGTGTCGTGCGCGCGTCTCGACTTTTTCCGCCGACGTGTGACGTTCCGCATACCCGTTTCTTGATCTGTCGAGACAAGTAAAACTTGCTACATGCTATTTATATTATTTTTATACTTATTTAATTGCATAGTAAACCTATCGATTACATATAATACCACATGTTCCATTTTCTATTTTGATGTTCCATTAAATCATTTTAGATCTAGAACTTGAAACATATCATGTTGCATTTTAGTTTACCATACGTGGTACCCACGTCCATATTTATATCGCATAGTGCTTGGTTGCATAGCCCATAGTACCCTTTTAATAGTTTATACCCTATCGGACACCCGTTTGCATACATCTAGCCTAATATATATTCAATTGCATCCCTAGATCATTTAATACATATTAATGAGATTTTAACATTCCATATTTGATGAAGTGTATTTAATTAGTGTTGGAACCCTAACCCTAACTCAAATCGATAACCGTGCATCCATATGTTTTAATCTGTATCTATTTGCATACCACACCACAATGTTCCATTTTTATTGTTCCATTAGTACCCCATACTTGTTTTGTATACCCATGCTTTTTTTAATTTGATTATGAGCACCCACGTGACATTTTGTGCACCCCTGACATGACTTGATACACCAACTACTTGACACGACATGGTACCGTGCACTTCTTAACATGACTTGATACCTATATATTACCTGACTTGACCTGATGTACTATGGCTTTACCTGTTACCTGATCTTGTTACTAATGCCAACAAACTTAACCTGTTGTCCCTACGGACATTTCCTGTTGTCTATCCAGACAAACCTGTACCTGTTTGATCATGTGTTGGCATTAGCATCAGATTATTAATACCTGACTTAAACATATAACCTGGGGGTATGGGGAAATCAATGATGAAACCTGACTTGTAACTCGACAGTTCCATACCTTTATTGATCAGTCTTACGGGCTAGGCCAGCCCCGGGGTGATGTTGCTGACATCACTCATCGTTACATGCTACCCTTTTACTGCCTAGCGGCACGTCTCGGATTCAGCCCGAGAATCTTCACCGTGATCCCGGGCACGCACGGGATACTGTTGAGTTACATCGATGATTCATCAAATTGATTTCAAAGACTTGAGAGTATTTAACTCAATAGACCAGTTTAGATTACTCACTACACATTACCCTCACTGTCCTCACTTATAATACTGTTATACATGTTTTACCATTTATACTCATACCTGCATGTATTGCTACCCCTGTTTATAGTATTGCTTGATATTATAACGCACTGACGTCTGGGTTTTGCATGGCCCAGATTCTTTACCTTCGCTACCGGACCAGCAGGCTGAGCAGTGAGGACTTGCTAGTAGTTAGTTCATTTTATTTTCGGTATTTTCATTCCTGATGTGAGCCCGCATTATGGGACGTACATTCCAGTTTATTCTTGTATTGGATCTTTTGCTTCCGCATTATTTTATTCTTGACTCGTTTTATTCTGGCTTATGGACATGTATTAGATAGTTTATTATTGTTCTTGATATCTCTACAGCCGTAATGTGACTGTGGAATGATATTTCCTATCCACAAGTAGCATGGTTGACTATGTCACGTGCCTATCTTAGCGTACTCTGGGAAGCGGGGCGTGACATGGTTCTTTTGGTATCGGAGCCATAGGATATAGGTTAATCGGGTTTGATTCTTTTTGTAGTTGGGTATTGGACCCAATACACGAATCAGAATACTCGTGATTAAGAAACATGTCCTGCCACCTTACCGTCTTACCATTTTTGAATCTTAACTTTCTCCTGATCCTACTTTTACGATATGCAAACCTCCTTTGCATATTATCTCGAAACCTGGTTTCCTTTTGGTTATCTCTAGAACTTAGGCGACTTGGGTGAAGTTATGTGATTGTAGCTATGATACCGCGGCATGGTTACAATGCGGTACTCTATTTATGTAACTTAGAGTTCTAGCCTTGATTCATATCCTTAATCTACATTTTGAATCTGTTATCATGCTAATCCTTTTGGCGCTTTGATTTCAGGAACATTGAAGACAAGAATCTGAAAACGTACCAAAGGCGTGTTGACGAAGCCCCTATGCTTGGAGTAATCCGTGGGATGTTGGAGAACCAAAAGCGACAGACCGAGCTGAACCAGCAGCAAGCTGAAGCTTTTCAGGAAGGTTTGCGGACCGTTCAACAGTCCGTGAACAATGTTGTGGCCAGACCAATTGAACGTGTGGGAACCGTAGCGGATTTCAGGAGACTGGGTCCGTCTGTCTTTACTGGCCTGGAGGATCCATTGCCAGCGGAGCAGTGGCTGGTTCACACGGAGAATTTACTCGTTGCGGCACAGATCCCAGAGGATAAGAGGGTGGATGTGGTATGCATCCAGTTGGTGGACTACGCCCGTGAATGATGGCTTATGGAAGAGACCCGCTTGCCTAAGCCGATCAGTTGGGCGGATTTTTCGAAGAGTTTCTTGGAGAAGTTCTTCCCGCGGACTGCACGGGAGGAAATGGAAGAAAAGTTCATCAGTTTGAAGCAGAACGGCGCATCTGTAGATGTACATGCAGCTGAGTGGACGCGGTTCGGTAGATTCGCTGGACCTTTGGTTGCCAACGGTGCTGATAGGGAAAGGAGGCTCATGCGCAGTTTGGATGTGGAGATCCAGAGGCAGATTGTCTCCCTGGGTTTGACCACTTTTTCACAAGTACTTACAGCGGCCCGAGAGCAGCAGAGCCTACCTATGAAGACTGGGAGTACACAGCAGCCTGCAGTTACAGTACGGAAGCCGGCATTTGCACCGAACCGAGCACATGGACGCAGAGGTATTCCAGTGAACCGACGTGGCGTAACACCGATGAAGAAGCATGTTGTTGTTGATCAGAGGAGGACCGTGATTTGTGACTACTGCCATTTACCTGGACACGTGCAAAGAGATTGTCGAAGGAGGCGGGGACTCTGTTTGGTTTGTGGATCGGCGGATCATACTATCAACGCTTGTCCTTCGAAGCTTCACACGAGAGATGATGTTCAGAAGCCACCGCAGAAACCGTTTCAGGGACAGAAGCAGCTGACTCAGGAACCCAATCAAGCTCGAGCTTTTACTCTGACGGCTGAGGAAGCTAAAGCTTCAGGAGAAGTTATTTCAGGTATTCTACTTGTTCATGGTTTTCCCGCATTAGCGTTATTCGATTATGGTGCATCCCATTGTTTTATGTCGTCCAAGTTTATTGCTACACACTCGATTACTTGCACGACCCTGTCTAGTTTCTGGGACATACACACTAGGAATGGGAGGATTATATCTAGTAGAGAATGTAAGGATTGTGCAGTTGTTGTTTGCGGACGGGAGCTGTTTGCAGATTTCTTGGTGATTGATACAGGCAGCTATGAAGTCATCTTGGGAATGGATTTTCTCGGCACTTTCCACGCTCACATCGATTGTAGGGCAAAGAAAGTAATTTTCCAGATTTCCGGATATCCAGAGTTTATCTTCACTGGAGGAAGCAGTTCCGGACAAATAGTGTTCTTTCGTCGATGGAGGTTGCTAAAGATGAAGCTCCAGCGGTTGTTCGAGATTTCATGGACGTGTTCGAGGACATATCAGGTTTACCGCCGAAGCGAGACGTGGAGTTCGCGGTTGACCTTATTCCTGGTGCAGCACCAGTCTCTAAAGCGTACTATCCAATGGCACCAGTTGTCACGACCCAAAGTTTGGATGTGACCGGCACTTAGATTGTATGATATCTAAAGATATACACACGGTCCAAGTAAGCCGACAACCAAGATCAAAATCCTTTTTGCGGAATTCTTTATATAGAAAATTTAGTTTTAGTAAAAATCACAGTTTATGAAGTTAAATATTAAACGAGTATAAGGTGTTAAGTGTGGTTGCATCCCTAGTTGGGAGCAACAATATTAACAGTGGAATTCATTACAAAATCATAATATAAGATCAAAGAAGAATCTCAGACATAAATAAAAGAAACATTATTTACTACAACTGAACGATCTTATCTGTCGAAATAATATACATATCGTTCTAAGTCATTATACAGGGTCTGATGGAGAAACTCTAGATTCGATATACAATACCAAAAGAGAAGGTTACTACATAAGTAAACCACCTAGCAAAAGAGCGATAAACCGATAAGTGGATATGTCTGCTACTATACGTCCACTCGACACCTGCAAAGAACTGTGGCACAACGGGGTGAGTTGCCAACTCAGTGAATATAACTAACATATATCAGCCGATAATGTAAATATGCCGATCTAGAACTAATATCAACAATGATGAATATGATGCCTACTAACAGGTGGGAGCATAAATTTGTAATATTCAATATATAAATCCAAAACTGAAATCTCATCAATTATTTTCCAAATAAGGTTCATGTTCTTCCCGTGTCCATCATCGACACAAATCTTCGGTGTTTCATCAGGCATCGTTTCCCGAACGATCCTGTCAATCAATAACACCGGTCGGTATCACCTAGATATCCGTCGTGTTTACCACTGACTCCGGTATCGAGTATTCTCATTAGGCTCACCGCCTAAAGTGCGTCCCTTGCCCCTCGGCCCCGACCGGGTCCACCATGATCCGGCTGTATAGCTACCCCACCCAGCTCGGATATACGTAAGAAATTCCGCAACCGTATAGCTACCCCACCCGGTTCGGAACAAAACCAAATCAAAAAAACGACATTTCATGGTGGACATGTCGCATTTATCATAAAATCATTGAATTCTTTCGCTAGTGTTTAAAAAAACTCAAAGCCATAAATCCATAGTAATCCAATGCATCTTATATCAGAACTACACATACTTGGAGATACCATATGATAATGTTTATGAAAAATAACTATCATTCTTGATGTTCAATGTATGATGGGAATCCTATTTAGCATAATAAAAATTAAGTGTATATATGACATGTTAATATCGACGAGGTGTAGTGTAACATGTAGATATGTGCATGTGCGACATAACTCGTCGATAACTGTGCGGTGTTCTAACAATTATTAACATGGCGATGTATATATATCTATATGAATGCATATGATCAATTTAGTATATAAAGCCCATTTTTATTTAAACTTAACTACGGGCGTATCACGCCATCCATACTAAATCCCCCGGTAGATGTTTAGTCTACTCACCGGAATACATCGAATCAACTCAGATCACCAATCCATTTCCTTTCCTTGCGGCCTCCGAAGTTTCCGTATTCGAATCTATTATCGCTATTAACTTGTATAAGAAATGGCTAAACTCCGATACGGCGAAAACATGAAAATACTAATTTTTACATATTAGCTATACTAAGTATGATTATCGCAACCTATCAAACACTTATACTAACTGGATTTAGTTACACGCTGTTTCGTAACAGAAAACAGAATCGTATTACGAAAAGTCTGTGTCGTGTTTTAAACGTTTTAACCCCATTTCAGATATTAACTCTTAGATTTCATATACTGTTAAATTAGCTTAAATAAATAATACCAAGTATCATAATACCTTCACAGAGACCTACCCTGAAATCCACAAAACCCAAAGCTCCTAGAAATCCGGCGACGCCGGAGTTACCCTATTGGTCGCCGGCGCAAATCCGAGCCCCCCTGCTCATGTTCCTATGGTTTGCTCTATATTCCAATTATATCATTTTAGCACCGTTTTGTTAAGTTTATTTTATTCTTACTAACAGCAGATTACTACAGAGCTAAGTTTTCCTAAAATACCAACTTTTCCGATATCCGATTTCTAAAATTTTATAAATTACAGAACTAAAACCTACTGAATTAAAAATTATACCTACTGAGGATGGTTGAAAGACTTCCTCCAAGATACCCAAGTCCCTCACTCCTAGCTTGATGATGAACTCTTTAGCTCCTAGTCTTTCTTCTCTTTTCTCTTCTCTTTAATTTTCTTTTGTGAGTTCAAGTGTTTTCTTTCTTTCTTTGATTTTTTTCTGATTTTTTATTTGGCTAAGTGATATGAACACTAGGTATAGGATAAAGAGAATGATGGAGGTGTAGGAGGAGGTGTCAATAATCAAGGGTGTGCTTGTTTCATGCAAGGAGGTGGTGTAACAAGGAGAAAATGTGGGATTTTCATGCAAGGATGAGATGGATGTATAAGATAAATCCTAATTTGTGGTATTTTGAGGAATTTCTGAACCAAAACATTTCCTAACCCTTTTAAACATACACCCTCAACAATTTCAAGTTTACACATTTTTCCTAAATTTTACAAAAAGACCCTTCACTAAGAGGTATCCAAGAGCTCTAGAAAAAACTCTATGTTATTATAAAAACACCATTTTATTAAAATGAATCTAAAATTATCACTAAAACCCCTATAACTTATTTATGTTGCACACTAAAATTTTAATTTAAATTGTTTTACAAACATCTTATAAAATTATCTTATTTTTTTCAATAACTTTTTGATTTATCGTTTTATTATTAAATTAATTAATTTTAATTATTTCTAAATTTTCAAAATGTTACACCAGTGGAATTGGAAGAAGTTATGGGCAAAATGCCATTTTTGTAAAGCCCAAGGGGCTATATGTAAATATGTAAGCCTATAAAAGGCAACATGATGATGAATAAAGTAATACTTTTCATTCCCCTCAAAAAACCTAGGGTTTGTGCCTCTTTCCCCTTTCTGAAGGTTTCAAACGTTCTTCCTTTTTTGGTGAATTAAATCAAGAGTTTTACTCTCCCTATTCCAAAACTAAATAGTTTTTCACCACAAAACCCACAAAGGGGAACTTGGATCTGTCATTAGATCTCAAAAAAAGAAGAAGAGATTTTTAGATCTCACATCCCTTGATCCAGCCAACAGGGGAGGAAGAAGAAGAACCCATTTCCTCAACCAAAACATTTTTAGGAGTTTAACTCCACTCTAAACCCTATTTCTGGGACTAAAAGTCATTTTTTCTTGCCAGCGCTCAAGCGCAGAGCGCCCACGTGCCGACACGTGGCGCGCTTGCACTCCAGCTCACAGCGCTCGAGCGCAGAGCGCCCACGTAGCGTGCTTGCGCCTAAGCGCACAGCACCTAAGCGCACAGCGCTCAAGGCGCTGGCCCCACGCATCCTTTGGATGCCTTTTCCCCCCTCTTTTTTTTATATATATACATACATACATATATATATATATATATATATATATATATATATATACATATGCATACATATGTACACACACACATACACCACGACACTGTCCCTATTAGAAAAAAATTTCTACCGGGCCACTGCCCCGCATCCCGCAAGGGGGCTGCTAGCCCCCTTGACCCCCAGCCCGCTATCCGGGTAGAGGGACCTCCGTAACAACTCTGCGTGGCTCCCGACATATCCAAAAACCCCTTTCAAAACACATCACATGCACACTGCACATTGAGTTCGCATGACCAGTTTAACCCGTCGATCGGAGGTTCCCTCGCTCCAAAGGTGAGGGGTAATTAACGGCAGCTTAGTCCGCGGCTGCCGGAGATTCGGATCCCCAAAATCATTAAACCCCGGCCTACCCTAGGCAGGGGGAATCTGTATTGCGCCTGACAAGCGCGCGCGTACTCCCATCTCAATGGGGTGACGAAAAACACCCTACAGATTCTGGCACACCCGGTGGGACCAATCTCTCCTCCCATATTTCGGGTTAAGCATTCATGAGAACTCAGTCAATATGCATACCTATATTTATACTGAAATAATGCTTTTTCATGCAGGTTTTCAAGCAATCACCTTTCAACAATGTCTCCAAAGATGAACTCAGCTCCCATCTCTTACACGATGAAGATAGACTCCAGGACGGTCCTTCCGGCCAGTCTCGGGCGACAATGGGAGGAGCCGCTGCTACCATTTGGCTCTATTATAATCATGCCAGTTGGCACCATCCCAGCTCCTCAAGCCCCGGTGACAGACAAACCAATCTCGAAAGGCAAGAGGCCAAATGTGGTGGTCTCGAAGACGTCCCAACTCAAACGCAAATCGGTGTTTAAAC
Organism: Agapanthus africanus; assembly: GCA_030015575.1. Taxonomy (NCBI): domain Eukaryota; kingdom Viridiplantae; phylum Streptophyta; class Magnoliopsida; order Asparagales; family Amaryllidaceae; genus Agapanthus; species Agapanthus africanus. The sequence continues at coordinate 309,715,102 of CM057339.1, forward strand.
GACTCTCTCTGGCCCAAGCTGGGGGCAAGGCCATCAACACCAACAAAGCAACAGGGCCTCTCGAGCAAGCTCCGGCGGTGCCCCTGACAACTGCTCGATCGGGTGTTTTCTCTAAGCTCCCCGCTAATCGACTCACGGTGGCTTCCCAGGAAATGGATGCCCGCCAAGCCCTTAAAATTGAAAAGTTAAGGTAGAAAAGGCTCAGATATAGAACCAACAAAAGGGCCAGGGCTCCTGCTAGGCTGAACCCCATGAGGTTCGAAGAACAGGGTTACCCCGATGAAGATGGGAAAATGGCTGGGTATGTGGTCCACACTGTCTATATGGTGGGCACGCGCAGCAAGAGCAAGGATGGGGCCACCACATCTCAAATCCAATCTGGCTTGAATATGGTTGCCGCTTCCCAAGAACAGCCTCCCCCGCTGGGTGATGAAAACCTTCTCGATGAGGATGATAGGCAGAAAGACCCTTCGGTCCATGAGGAGTCGGGCTCGAAAAGCGAAGATGAGCCAACTTTCCAGCCTAAGAATGCGGAGCAGCAACTTCTCCAAGAGCTCTGAAAACGCTCAGAAGCAAAGACAAGGAGATGGGCAAGCTCTACTCAAAGATCGACGACTTGACAAATGTCGTCTTACGGCTTACGGCCCAACTTGCCTCTCAGCCGCCCAATCAAGCACAGGGCTCTGCTCATGAACCGGGAAACGGTCTCCCAAAACAGCCGACACCCGTTCCTTCAAATCCAAAAGTGGGTGGACCGCATGAAAATCAGTCGCATCCTATCTCGGCAAATGTCTTGGCTACCGATGACAGTAGCCCGCTAACTCAAGATCAAATCATGGATTTGGTTGCCAACAAAGTCAAAACCTTGGTAGCCGAAGCCGAAGCGCAAAAAGACATCAACAGTAGTGGGAGACCATATCCTGCTCAGTATGATCTGGTAAAATTTCCTAGCGGCTATGTCATCCCTAAATTCGGAAGATTTGATGGGATGGGAAATGTGAATCAGCACATCACCCACTTCAAAGTCTCATGCGGGAATACTGGGGGCAACGATGCACTTCTCCTCCGCCAGTTCGTTAATAGCTTGACCGATGTTGCTTTCGACTGGCACGCGAGCATACCGGATGGCTCCGTTATTACTTTCGTCCAATTGGAATCTTTGTTTCGACAAAGGTTCATGAGCATCAGCGATAATATTACCATTGCCGAGCTCGTAAGGACCAAGCCCAAGAACAACGAAAGCAACACGGATTTTATAACCCGATGGCGCAATCTCTCCGTCAAATGCGAACCGTCGATAGAGCAGGACCAATCTGTCAGTCTCCTCGTTGGAAATCTCAACAATTGGATGGCCCCGTTTCTATGCACCGCGGGTCTCAAAACATTCCAAGAGCTGACCAGGAAAGTTCAGATGCTGGAGCGCTCAAAGCAGGAGTCCTCCTCGGACTCCCAAAATAACAATAGGTCCTGGAGAAACCAAAAGGACGATAATCGTAAAGGCAGAAACTCCGATGATTCTGAATCTTTCAACACTTTGGCTAACCGAAATAAGCAAGGGTTGAGCGGGCCTAATGCCAACCAGCCTCGGAAGCCAGTGTTCGGAGAGGGAGGAGAATCTCCACTAAAAAAGAAGTTGGATAAGGTCTATTCCTTCAGAAGGGACAAAATCCGTAAAATATTCAAAGACGCCCTGAGGAACGGTCTACAACTGCCAGAGTCAAAAAGACCGCAGGAAGCGAATATGACCGACGACCCTAAATACTGACCCTATCACAGAGTGATAGGTCATTCCGTTGAGGACTGCTTCGTCTTCAAAGATTGGGTCGAAAAGCAATACAAGGCAGGAGAGATAGAACTGTCTAAAGGCGTGTTAATAAAAAGTCAAGTCGCAACCGCCAATTTTATACAAACGGAGACTGAAGATCTTCGTGAAACTGATTCTCCCAGACATCTGTCTTTCACTGAAAAACAATCGACCACCACGTCATTAAACTGGAACAGTCGACCTCTAAGTCGTTAAACTGAGAATGTAAAAAAAATGTGTAAATAAAAAAATGGAATGTGTAAATAAATAAATAAAAAGAAAAGCCGAAATGATGGGGCAACTCGCAATAAAAATCAGCGAGTAAAAATAAAAATGAAAATAAAGCCGAAATGATGGGGCAACCGCGAATAAATAGCCGAAATGATAGGGCAATCGCGACCTTCAAGATAAGAAAAGCTGAAATGATAGAGCAATCGCGGTAAAACAGAAACAAAAAAACAAAAACAAAAACAAAAAAACAAAATAAAGGCGAATGATGAGTCGTTCCTGGTACCATATTCCAGTGCAGCGATGCAGACGCCAACAAAAATTCAAATTTCCAAAATTCTCCCAGCCCTACGGTTAGTCCCCAAATTGACTACCGTATACAATCTACGGGCTCAAATAATTCTCATCATATCCATGCCCCACCGAAGTCACCCGTCCAGCGGCCGGTCTCCGCCCTTGGAATTATGCTCCATTGAGAAAACCCACTCATGTGTCCTCACGATACATGAGGAGAACAAACTTTTATAGGTTCCTTACAACTCACAAAGGAAAAACACACTTAGGAGTCCTCACGACTCCTAAGGAGAAAATACACCTGTGGGATCCTTACAACTCGTAGAGAGAAAATGCTTTTATGGGACCCTCACGGCCCATAAAATTGAAAAGCCTTAGGTGACAGGGACCTAAACCTGTCTCCTAAGCCATCGCTCCCTAATCCCCAAGTGGCGAATGATGAGTCGCTCCTGGTACCATATTCCAGTGCAGCGATGCAGACGCCAACCAAATTACAAACTTAAATCCCAAGTAGCGAATGATGAGTCGCTCCTGTTACAATATTCCAGTGTAGCGATGCAGACGCCAACCAAATTCCAAATCCAATACCCCAATGGCGAATGATGAGTCGCTCCTGGTACCATATTCCAGTGCAGCGATGCAGACGCCAACCAAATTCCAAATCCCATACCCCAACGGCGAATGATGAGTCGCTCCTGGTACCATATTCCAGTGCAGCGATGCAGACGCCCACAAAGTCCCGAAATGTTTCCGGTCCTACGGTCTGGATCATACATCCTGCAAAACCGTATACAATCCACGGGCGTAAAACAATCCCAATCTCTCCCGAGTCCTACCGGTGAGACCACATTCAAAGTCCAACCAAAAATAATAAAATAAAAATAAAAAAATAAAAAATAAAAAAGGTATGTCCACAAGCAAAATGGGCACGGATGAAAACTCGAAAGGGCTCCGTGAGTAAAAACAGCAGGACTGCCGGCGAGTTTATGAAAACCCGAAAGGGCGCAAACTCGTGAAAAAGAAATGAAATGCACTCGCAAAGCCCTCTCGACTTTGTGAGGAGAAAATTCCCGCGTGAGATCCTTACGACCCACAAAGGAGCAACACACTTAGGACTCCCCATGACTCCTAAGGAGAAAATACACCTACGGGATCCTTACGACTCGTAGGGAGAAAATGCTTTGTGGAACCTTTACGGCTCACAAAATTGAAAAGTCTTAGATGATAGGGACCTAAAACCTATCTCCTAAGCCATCGCTTCCTGATAAGCAAGCGCGAATGATGATTCGCTCCTGGTACCATATTCCAGTGTAGCGATACTGATGCCAAGCAAAAACCAATTTCCAAGCCCTCCCGGGGCAAATGATGAGTTGCTCCTGGCATTATTCCAGTGCAGCAATGCAGATGCCAAACCAAATCCAAATCCTCAAATCCACTCATGGCAAATGATGATTCACTCCCGGTACCATACTCCAGTGTAGCGATGCTGATGTCAACCCAAATCAAATCAAACCAACAACTTCTACGGCGGAATCATGCTTCGTCCCAGAATTTACCCCGTGTCGAAATCATGCTTCACCTCGGGATATCTACCTTCCCTGTCGGAATTATGCTTCGGCTCGGAATCAACCAACGACCTCCTCGTCGGAATTATGCTCGGCCTCGGAATCAAGTCAACCAGCAAGCTCTGCGTCGGAATTATACTTCGTCTCAGAATGCACCCCGTGTCGAAATGATGCCTCGCCTCGGTGTACCTGCTTTCCCTTTTGAAATTATGCTTCGTCTTGGAATCAAGTCAGCCAACAAGCTCTGCGCTGGAATCATGCTCCGTCTCAGAATATACCCCGTGTCGAAATCAATGCTTCACCTCAGAATATTTTCCTTCCTTGTCGGAATTATACTTCGCCTAGGAATCTACCTCTGCATCAAAATCATGCTTCGGTCAGAATGTCTGCCACTCTTCGGAATGATGCTCCGAACCCTGGAATCATGCTCCGCTCTTCGGAATGATGCTCTGAACCCTAGAATCATGCTCCGCTCATCGGAATGATGCTCTGATCCCCTGGAATCATGCTCCGCTCTCCGGAATGATGCTCCGATCTCTGGAATCATGCTCCGCTCTTCGGGATGATGCTCCGAACCCTGGAATCATGCTCCGCTCATCGGAATGATGCTCCGATCCCCTGGAATCATGCTCCGCTCATCGGAATGATGATCTGATCTCTGGAATCATGCTCCGCTCTTCGGAATGATGCTCTGAACCCTGGAATCATGCTCCGCTCATCGGAATGATGATCTGATCTCTGGAATCATGCTCCGCTCTTCGGAATGATGCTCTGAACCCTGGAATCATGCTCCGCTCATCGGAATGATGCTCCGATCCCCTGGAATCATGCTTCGCTCATCAGAATGATAATCCGATCTCTGGAATCATGCTCTGCTCTTCGGAATGATGCTCCGATCCCCTGGAATCATGCTCCACTCACCGGAATGATGATCTGATCCCCTAGAATCATGCTCCGCCCTTCGGAATGATTCTCCGATATCTGGAATCATGCTCCGCTCATCGGAATGATGCTCCGATCCCCTGGGATGATGCTCCTCCCTCGGAATGATGTTCTACCTCAGAGTCCAGCTTCAAGATCCATCAATTTCATGCACACAACTCAAATGTGCGGTGTGCATTTATTGATGGGGGGCAATTTGTTGGGGTAAAAATTTGCACCCCGGTTGACCGAGTCAAAGTCAAGGTCAACCCCCAAGCTAGGTGAGCCCAAGCCCAGGTCAAGCGGGCCCATGCCAAAGTCGAGCCCGCGGCCAGCCTCCCCATGCCAACAACAAAATCATGTAATAAATAATTTTTATGTAATTTTCTATACATGAATGTATGCAAAATGGGCATAAAGCCAATATTTTGTAAGCTCATGGCTTATGTACAAAAATGAAATGGCACATGAGCCATGGGATGAGCAAAATGCCATTTTTGTAAAGCCAAAGGGGCTATACGTAAATATGTAAGCCTATAAAAGGCAACATGATGATGAATAAAGTAATACTTTTCATTCCCCTCAAAAAACCTAGGGTTTGTGCATCTTTCCCCTTTCTGAAGGTTTCAAACCTTCATCCTTTTTTGGTGAATTAAATCAAGAGTTTTACTCTCCTTTTTCCAAAACTAAATAGTTTTTCACTACAAAACCCACAAAGGGGAACTTGGATCTGTCATTAGATCTCAGAAAAAAAGATTTTTAGATCTCACATCCCTTGATCCAGCCAACAGAGGAGGAAGAAGAACACATTTTCTCAACCAAAACATTTTTAGGAGTTTAACTCCACTCTAAACCCTATTTCTAGGCAGGGGGATCTGTAATACGCCTGACAGGCGCGCGCGTACTCCCATCTCAATGGGGTGACGAAAAACACCCTACATATTGATGATATTCTGGTCGACTCGAAGAGTTTTGATGTAACGTGTTGAAAATCGTTTCGGTGAAATTTCGGAAAATCGGTAAAATAAGGGGGGTTCTGTAAAAGTCAAAATACAAATATCTTTATTATAAAATTAAATATTCATATTCTAGCTATGTAATTGCCAGTATTTGGTATTTATTGAGCCACTGGTGAAATTTCAAATTTTCTGAAAAATTTTCCGAAATTAATTATTTTAATATTATTTTAAGCCGTCACTAATACATTTAATTAGGGAAAATTACAAATTGGAATGGCTTGAAACAAATTTTGTGCATCATAACACATTAAACAAAATTTTAACAGGTTGTTTTTGAAATAAAATGAAGCTGCCAAACGGTTTTAGAAAATATCGAAGGAAAAGGTTTTAAATAGTGAAATTAGTGTTAATGGAAATGGGGGTATAATATTTATCTTCTTGTTTTCCCCACTTGCACTCACACGCACCCCATTTTTACCCAAGTGGCCGGCCCCCCTTGAACAGCCCAACATCTTGGGCCCCTCATCTCACTAAAACAAAGAAAACAAAACAAAAGAAAGAAAGAAATTGGGTAAAGGAGTTTGGGCTTTGACTTTTGGGTATTGCCTTGACTTTTTCCCCACCTCCCTCTCTCTCCTCCCTCCCCATTCAGCCGACCCTCTCTCTCCTCTCCCACAACATCAGCCCCTCTCTCTTTTCCTCTCATTTCTCATCAAAATTTCATCACAAAATGCCCAAAAATCAACACAAAAATCTCACAAAATAAAAATCCAATCCCTACCCATTTTCCCTTATCTCTTTTAGCATGGATCTTGGTGCAAAGATTTCAATTTGGAGGTCATGTTCTATGTTTGTTCCATGGTTCTTGAGGTATAATAAATCTTGGCTTTTTGTTAAATTGTTTGATTATTTCTACAATTAAGTTAATGAGTGTTTTAAATTAGGTTTTGAATTGCTAGTTAGAAATTTTAAAGTTAAGGTTTGGAAATTCTAGAATTGGGTTTTTTAAATCAAGTTAGGGTTTTATTAAAATGTTTATGATTGCATAGTGTAGTTAACATGCTAAGTCATGTAAAGTGTAATCTAAGTGCTAAATCTGCTAATTTTTACATCTAAATTATTCTAATTAAGCTATATTGCTAACTAGCTTTTTGTAAACCATGAATTGGTTTAAGAGAAAAATGTAATTAGGTTTTTCATGACTTCATTTACATTTTAAAATATAGTTCAATACTTTAGATCATGCAAATCCAAGCTAGATTGTTGTATGTGCATTTTGCTATAAAATGATCGAAATTGGTTAAAATTGCAAACTAGGTTTTTGAAATTGAATTAAATTGTGGGTTTAAAATTTACGTAATGGTTTCTATGGCATAATTAAGATATTAAGTTATCATCTTGGTCACTAGAATTGTTAAAACATCATGTTTTGTACAAAAACGGTAAACCTTGCTTTCTAGGTATCTTGTAATAAATCGATTCAATCAATTTATTGGTTTTGATGATTTCACCCTATTTCATGTATATGTTTAGTGTAATGTGAAACCACGAAGAGTGCGCTTGAGTTTTCCTCGATCACCCGGCGTTTGTACGTCGATGTCGAGGGTTTTTAGGTTGATTTGTGAAAACAACCGTAGGCTTTGACCTACGTAAGATTCAGGTGTCGTTTTGGTTTTAAATTGGATTCTTATGCGGAACGATACGTTATGACATGTAGGTACCCCCATATGAACTTCGAGACGAAAACAAGCATGTGGTGACGTCGACACCGGCTAGTTAGGACCAGGTGAGAGGATTTATATCTACGGGGAGAAGTCGGGTGGATGGCGTATAGCACCCCCGCAGTTCGTGGTGATGTATACGAATACGAATACACACATATATTGATTATATATTGTTGAGTTTATTGATGATAAAGATAGATTTTTGGTGTGTTTGGATTGGTTTAGTGTTGCGAAACCCTAGAGTAGTGGATGCACCACACATACACACACACATACTTGAATACATTCTTCTTTCATATGTGCGTATATGGGAATATATTTTTTTATGTGTTCACATAGGTATGGGACTATGTGTTCATATACTGGATTTGAGGATAGTACTTAGGATTTGAGATGAGTCGATGAGATTCGATTTGAGGCCGTGAGATCGGTGATATGACAGGGTTCGTATTTGATATACGACCTGATATTTTAGCGGGTCCTTTGACGTAGTTTTCACACACGTGCATGCATACTTAGGTGGTATCAGTATTGTACTAGACAGAGATCAGTACCCGGATTAGGATCTTTGATAAAGAGGATACCAAATGATTAATTTGATGAATGTGATACTGACCCGTACCCAGATTTGGGATGCCGTACGACGGATTTACGTACGAGTTATATATTGATGTTTGATCCGCGCTCTTGACTTGAGAATATTTGATTATAGATATGGTATCGGATATGATATTATCGAGGCGGGATCACCGACTAATATATATATATATATATATATATATATATATATATATATATATATATATATATGTATGTATGTATGTATGTATCGACTCAGGTGTTAGGCGGTTTCCTTACCTTCAGTAGCCAGTTAGCTTAGCCCTTTAGTTTAGTGTAGTTGTTAGACTAGATTTATATTAAATATAGATTGTTATCTTTGTGTCTAGTATTTAGCTCCCGCTCATTATTGTTGTTCGCTCCGCATCGCATGCTTATATTATGTTTCATATTCTATTGTTGATATCATGTTGTTAGGACACCGGCACCATTACCGATGACGCGTATATACCATGTACACTTACTTGCCGGCTCGCACACATCTTCATCGGTAATTGCCATGTCACGAACACTTTAGAAAATACTATTTCATTTGACATAGGTTGTTAGCTAATAGTTTAGACATGATATTAGTATACTTGCCTTATATGCTAGTTCAGACATTGTAGTTATTACTTGTTACTTCATGCATACTGTTATTCATTGTTATGCCGCATTCATGGATTCTCATGCCTATATTCATGATTTTACATGCTATTGATGATTTGGATTCGGATTTCCATGAGATTTTCTGGATTTGGGGGAAAACCGCAAACCTTATATAAACTTCTTTTCTCTCTTTTTAAATAAAAAGTGCGGTTTTCCCATGATGTATGAGTCGTCCACCATGAGTTTGTGATAGATTGCGAGACCCGATTCGAGGAGATAGAGGAACCGTTTCGGGTACATGGTGGACCCGGTACGGTACCCCGGGGCAAGAGGATCGCAGATGATGGCGTTGAGCCTGACAGCGGAGCACTACCGACCGGTGATTTTACCCGACGCGTCGGATATCCGGAGGATACCGTCGTAATCTTGAGATGGATGGTAGGGGCCGGTCTGGATTGACGGCGCCCTAGATATTGAGATTGAGACATTGAGATTTTGAGATATTGAGGTACTGAGATTTGATGATACAGCCCAGTCCGGATAGCTGGAGCCTGAGATTTTGAGACATTGAGATTTGTGTTTTGTGTCGATGCTAGACACTGTTGATGCTGATTTCATTTATGATACCTCATTTTAAAAATACAAAGGAAATCTCACTAAATTATGAAAGCAGTCTCTTTAGTACATGTATTCTGTTTTCATGCATTCATACATCATCCATATGATATACTGCTACCTGAGGCACTGACACGGGCACATGGGATTACACTTGGCTTAGACATTTACCCTAACCATTGTTATAGGCTGCTGGTTATATATTTGAGGATATATTATGATCGTATGACCTAGGATTGCGTCATATATGCGATTCCTGTTCGTAGATGTTTTTCTACTCACGAGTTGGCAACTCACCCCCGTTGTGCCACAGTTTCTTGCAGGTTTTGCCGTACAGGTTTCAGTACGGCTTTGCTGGCACTACTTCCATTTCTGGGTGATTTGCTAGTAGGTGGGTTTATTTGTATCGTACCCCTCATTATATACCTTGTATATTATTACTCTGTTTTATCTAGAAGCTCCATCAACCAAACATGTATTTATTTTTGAGATAGAGACCAGTGATGTTATTCTTTCGACCTTAGAGTCGCGCGTTATATTTCTGTGGATTTCTTGTTGTTTTGAATTTCCTTTTGAGTTTTGATCCTCACCCTTGGCGTTGTATATTATATTGCTTGTATGGTTGTGACCGTCGATTGACGAAGAGCTAGCTCCCGCTTGGGGATGCCTTTTATTGATTTCGTATACTATTCATGTTGTATCCCGTTTGGGAGCCAGTTTTTACAAAGGAGACTCTGCCGAAATTTTCAGGAAATATTTGATGTTTAAAAAAACGCATAATTCGGCTTATGCTATTAAAACTACTTGATTTAAATTGGTTTTCCTTCACTCTACTACTTCTATTGGTTTGGATTTCTAGGTTTTCGGCTTACTTAGATTACGCACGCCTCGAGACGTTTCGTAGTTTAAGTGCCGGTCATGTTCCGTACTTTCGGGACGTGACAAAGTTGGTATCAGAGCGTTAGGTTTTACCTTCGGAGCATAGGATGACCCTTGGTTGATGGAATAGATGACTAAAGTATAGTGACGTACCGTGGGTATGTTCCGCGGCATACTTATGATACGCTACTCCGCTTAAGAAGCCTTAGGATGTATATTTCTTTGCTCGGTATTATATTCATTCATGATCTAGCCTCATCGGTACCAGTTATGGTTTTGCTGCCAAGATTACAGGCAGGGAGAGCTACGGCTAGAGTTGCGGTCAGCTCGAGCTCGTTACGAACGAGGACTGACCAGGGCGTGATTCCGGCGACACACGATTGCGGAGATGTGTCTTTTTACTGTGTTTTCGCGCCACGAGCGTTTGGCGGATCGCCTTTACGAGATTTCTCAGACGTGCCGATCAGTACCAGAGGATTGAGCCACTGATAGAGACCAGCCAGATTTTGATGACAGTTGGTGTATTTCTTATTCATGATGTTTGAGGCACTGTTCAGCGTGCAGACGAGTGAGCTAGTTATTGCTGCGAACGACGAGATATCGCCCAAGATGTTGGAGCTATTGCAGTACGAGTTGTACTAAGAGATGATAGAAGGTCGCTAGTCACCGAGGATGAATGACTAGGACATGTGGTTCGTTCGCTACCCCGATGCGAGGTCATCAGATAGATTGATTCCAGCTAGAGACGACTTCACGTGGAGACGTTGAGAGTCGACAGAAACGATCAAATGTTGGAAACCTATTATTCCAAGTTTAAAGTATTCGGAAAGACATGCAGGCAATTCTATGGACCCTCTAGAAGAATGAAACCCTAACTCGACTTAATGACCGTGTGAAAACCTTTGAACCTTAGGGTTTGCGGCAGTTCCGCGGCGCCATTAGTGAGGCTTGGGTTTGCCCTTTTACGGCTGGACCATCGATGTTGTGGTACGTACTCGATATTGTTAAACTGTACCCAAGATATTGAGCTCTTGGGGGATTATGAGGTTTTGACAAATCGATCGGATGGTTCGACTTCATTCGGATGCTAGGTGGTGAGATGCATTCTTGGGAGACTCCAGATACGAGGATAGCCGTTGGAGCTCAGTCCAGGCAGCTACGACGAGACGAGTCCGAAGCAGTCGACATTAGAGAAAGTGGAGTAAGAGGTTCGTACGAGATCTTGATGAGACGACGTTCCACTCCGCCGACATCAGAGATGCGATACGCATGCTGAGGCATTGTACTTTGATATACCTTCCAGAAGGAGTCACGTTGAGTATGTAGCCGTTCCGGAACAAGAAACAGATATAGTAAAGGACGATGACTTCCGGACAGTTCGGCAGAGATGAGATTTGGGAGAGACCTCGACAGGACCTTTCTGGAATAAATTACGAGAAGACTTGGGCCCATGGGTGGTCATGTTACGCACACCGGCAGGCCAAAGTTCAGGATCATCGACAAGACATGCTATGAGTGACCACGACAGTTAGCCAGAGATTCTTGGAGGATGTGCTTGAGCGGGACTATTCCGCCATATTTGATTTCGGTACTTTGGGCGGTCTATTTGCATGATTGATTTTGATGATGGAGTTTCATGATATTTGTTTTCATCCACTATGGTTGCAGCTACTGAGTATTTACGATTTTTTTTTTGCACAGTTGTTGCACTTGAGATAGTTTTCGTGCCTTGGTTTCTCATGTTTGTGATTATATGGATTTCATATAGTTGAGTTGATTTGTGCGTATATACGCATACAATTTGGTTTTGCACTCGTTATAGTTCACATATGCTTGCAGTGCAGTGATACGCATTTTGTGCACTTAGATGCATTGGACTTCGATTTCGATTGTGATGCTCGATATTGGTTTTGTGCACCTTGTGCACCTGATTGGATTTTGCGCATGTTCGGCGCTTGATATTGGATTTCATGATTTTGTGCATGATGGATGCTCCTGATTTGGGTTTTCGCGCATGTTGGGCGCATGTTATGACATACGATTTTGGTGCACACCAGATGCACTAAATCGAGATTTTTCGTGCATGTCAGATGCACCTGTTTTGCTGTCAGGCACACCTGTTGCCCTTGACAGATGTTTCGTGCACACCCGATGCACTTAGATGTTGTTTCTGTGCATATGTATGGCACATTCATGAATTTTGATTTCCGTGCGCACCAGACGCACGTAGTATTCATGTGTATATTTTGGGATTGATTTCTTATGGAGCAGTACGTTTTTATGATGATTGCTAGTTGGTTTAGTACTGAGCAGGACTAGTCACAGGACAGTACCTGAGTATATTTTTGCATGCATTGATAGTTATCGAAGGGATTTCCAAAGAAGAGCTATAGTCTCAGTATTTACCTACGTGTCCGAGATGACACGAAACATTTTATACAGGAAACCCTTCGGAAATTGCTTTCAAAAACGGCGGGACGTGCATATTAAACAAAGGATATATATATATATATATGTAGTCATTTTCTTACAATAGACGTCCGCCACTGTGCAGTGCTGCGAGCATCGCACAGCGATTTGAAAAAGATTTGGCATGCATTGCTTCCAGATGTTTTAATAATGTATATCATATTGATTTTCATTTTGGGATTTATACATTGTGTCTTCACCGTGACTCCGATGATTGCGGGATGCTTGACGGAGTTTTGATTTTGAGTTATATGCTCATTTTTCATGCGCATGCGCTGCGCTACGATTTGTTTTATGTATTTATGATTTCGAAGCCCCGACGACTTGATGGTTTTGCTTAGATGTTTTAGTATTTGGGGGGAGTTTTAATTTAAATTCGGGGACCGAATTTTTTTAAGGGGGGAAGATTGTAACGTGATGAAAATCGTTTCGGTGAAATTTCGGAAAATCGGTAAAATAAGGGGGTTTTCTGTAAAAAGTCAAAATACAAAAATGTTTATTATAAAATTAAATATTCATATTCTAACTATGTAATTGCCAGTATTTGGTGTTTATTGAGCCACTGGTGAAATTTCAAATTTTCTGAAAAATTTTCCGAAATTAATTATTTTAATATTATTTTAAGCCGTCACTAATACATTTAATTAGGGAACATTACAAATTGGAATGGGTTGAAACAAATTTTGTGCATCATAACACATTAAAAAATTTTAACAGGTTGTTTTTGAAATGAAATGAAGCTGCCAAACGGTTTTAGAAAATATCGAAGGAAAAAGCTTAAATAGTGAAATTAGTGTTAATGGAAATGGGGGTATAATATTTATCTTCTTGTTTTCCCCCACTTGCACTCACACACACCCCATTTTTACCCAAGTGGCCGGGCCCCCCTTGAACAGCCCAACATCTTGGGCCCCTCATCTCACTAAAACAAAGAAAACAAAACAAAAGAAAGAAAGAAATTGGGTAAAGGAGTTTGGGCTTTGACTTTTGGGTATTGCCTTGACTTTTTCCCCACCTCCCTCTCTCCCCCCCTCCCCATTCAGCCGACCCTCTCTCTCCTCTCCCACAACGGCAGCCCCTCTCTCTTTTCCTCTCATTTCTCATCAAAATTTCATCACAAAATGCCCAAAAATCAACACAAAAATCCTACAAAATAAAAATCCAATCCCTACCTATTTTCCCTTATCTCTTTTAGTATGGATCTTGGTGCAAAGATTTCAATTTGGAGGTCATGTTCTATGTTTGTTCCATGGTTCTTGAGGTATAATAAATCTTGGCTTTTTATTAAATTGTTTGATTATTTCTTCAATTAAGTTAATGAGTGGTTTAAATTAGGTTTTGAATTGCTAGTTAGAAATTTTAAAGTTAAGGTTTGGAAATTCTAGAATTGGGTTTTTAAAATCAAGTTAGTGTTTTATTAAAATGTTTATGATTGCATAGTGTAGTTAACATGCTAAGTCATGTAAAGTGTAATCTAAGTGCTAAATTTGCTAATTTTTACATCTAAATTATTCTAATTAAGCTATATTGCTAACTAGGTTTTTGTAAACCATGAATTGGTTTAAGAGAAAAATATAATTAGATTTTTCATGACTTCATTAATATTTTAAAATGTAGTTCAATGCTTTAGATCGTGCAAATCCAAGCTAGATTGTTGTATGTGCATTTTGCTATAAAATGATCGAAATTGGTTAAAATTGCAAACTAGGTTTTTGAAATTGAATTAAATTGTGGGTTTAAAATTTACGTAATGGTTTCTATGGCATAATTAAGATATTAAGTTATCATCTTGGTCACTAGAATTGTTAAAACATCATGTTTTGTACAAAAACGGTAAACCTTGCTTTCTAGGTATCTTGTAATAAATCGATTCAATCAATTTATTGGTTTTGATGATTTCACCCTATTTCATGTATATGTTTAGTGTAATGTGAAACCACGAAGGGTGCGTTTGAGTTTTCCTCGATCACCCGGCGTTTATACGCCGATGTCGAGGGTTTTTAGGTTGATTTGTGAAAACAACCGTAGGCTTTGACCTACGTGAGACTCAGGTGTCGTTTTGGTTTTAAATTGGATTCTTATGCGGAACGATACGTTGTGACATGTAGGTACCCCCATATGGACTTCGAGACGACAACAAGCGCATGGTGACGTCAGCACCGGCTAGCAAGGACCAGGTGAGTAGATTTATATCTATGGGGAGAAGTCGGGTGGATGGCGTATAGTACCCCCGCAGTTCGTGGTGATGTATACGAATATGTATACACACATATATATTGATTATATATTGTTGAGTTTATTGATGATAAAGATAGATATTTGGTGTGTTTGGATTGGTTTAGTGTTGCGAAACCCTAGAGTAGTGATTGCACCACACATACACACACACCCATACTTGCATACATTCTTCTTTCATATGTGCGTATATGGGAATATATTTTTTTTATGTGTCCACATAGGTATGGGACTATATGTTCATATACTGGATTTGAGAATAGTACTTAGGATTTGAGATGAGTCAATGAGATTCGATTTGAGGCCGTGATATCGGTGATATGACAGGGTTCGTATTTGATATACGACCTGATGTTTTAGCTGGTCCTTTGACGTAGTTTTCACACACGTGCATGCATACTTAGGTGGTATCGGTATTGTACTAGACAGAGATCAGTACCCGGATTAGGATCTTTGATAAAGAGGATACCAAATGATTAATTTGATGAATGTGATACAGACCCGTACCTAGATTTGGGATGCCGTACGAAGGATTTACGTATGAGCTATATATTGATGTTTGATCCGCGATCTTGACTTGGGAATATTTGATTATAGATATGGTATCGGATGTGATATTATCGAGGCGGGATCACCGACTAATATATGTGTGTGTGTGTGTTTGTCGACTCAGGTGTTAGGCGGTTTCCTTACCTTCAGTAGCCAGTTAGCTTAGCCCTTTAGTTTAGTGTAGTTGTTAGACTAGATTTATATGAAATATAGATTGTTATATTTGTGTCCAGTATTTAGCTCCCGCTCATTATTGTTGTTCGCTCCGCATCGCATGCTTATATTATGTTTCATATTCTATTGCTGATATCATGCTGTTAGGACACCAGCACCATTACTGATGACGCGTATGTACCACGTACACTTACTTGTCGTCTCACACACATCTTTATCGGTAATTGCCATGTCACGAACACTTTAGAAAATACTATTTCATTTGACATAGGTGTTAGCTAATAGTTTAGACATGATATTAGTATACTTGGCTTATATGCTAGTTTAGACATTGTAGCTATTACTTGCTACTTCATGCATACTGTTATTCATTGTTATGCCGCATTCATAGATTCTCATGCCTATATTCATGGTTTTACATGCTATTGATGATTTGGATTCGGATTTCCATGAGATTTTCTGGATTTGGGGGAAAACCACAAAACTTATATAAACTTCTTTTCTCTCTTTTTAAATAAAAAGTGCGGTTTTCCCATGATGTATGAGTCGTCCACCATGAGTTTGCTGATGGATTTCGAGACCCGATTCGAGGAGATGGAGGAATCGTTTCGGGTACATGGTGGACCCGGTGCGGTACCCCGGGGCAAGAGGATCGCAGATGATGGTGTTGAGCCTGGCAGTGGAGCACTACCGACCGATGATTTTACCCGACGCGTCGGATATCCGGAGGATACCGTCGTAATCTTGAGATGGATGATAGGGGCCGGTCTGGACTGACGGCGCCCTAGATATTGAGATTGAGACATTGAGATTTCGAGATATTTAGGTACTGAGATTTGATAATACAGGCCTGTCCGGATAGCTGGAGCCTGAGATTTTGAGATATTGAGATTTGTGTTTTGTGTCGATGCTAGACACTGTTGATGCTGATTTTATTTATGATACCTCATTTTAAAAATACAATGGAAATCTCACTAAATTATGAAAGCAGTCTCTTTATTACATGTATTCTGTTTTCATGCATTCATACATCATCCATATGATATACTGCTACCTGAGGCACTGACACGGGCACATGGGATTACACTTGGGTTAGACATTTACCCTAGCCATTGTTATAGGCTGTTGGTTATATATTTGAGAATATATTATGATCGTATGACCTAGGATTGCGTCATACATGCGATTCCTGTTCGTAGATGTTTTTCTACTCACGGGTTGGCAACTCACCCCCGTTGTGCCACAGTTTCTTGCAGGTTTTGCCGTGCAGGTTTCAGTACGGCTTTGCTGGAACTACTTCCATTTTCGGGTGATTTGCTAGTAGGTAGGTTTATTTGTATCGTACCCCTCATTATATACCTTGTATATTATTACTCTGTTTTATCTAGAAGTTCCATCAACCAAACATGTATTTATTTTTGAGATAGAGACCAGTGATGTTATTCTTTCGACGTTAGAGTCGCGCGTTATATTTCTGTGGATTTCTTGTTGTTTTGAGTTTCCTTTTGAGTTTTGATCCTCGCCCTTGGCGTTGTATATTACATTGCTTGTGTGGTTGTGACCATCGATTGACGAAGAGCTAGCTCCCGCTTGGGGATGCCTTTTATTGATTTCGTATAATATTCATGTTGTATCCCGTTTGGGAGCCAGTTTTTACAAAAGAGACTCTGCCGAAATTTTCAGGAAAGATTTGATGTTTTAAAAAAACGCATAATTCGGCTTAGGCTATTAAAAATACTTGATTTAAATTGGTTTTCCTTCACTCTACTACTTCTCTTGGTTTGGATTTCTGGGTTTTCGGCTTACTTAGATTACGTACGCCTCGAGACTTTTCGTAGTTTAAGTGCCGGTCATATTCCATACTTTTGGGACGTGACATTTGAAGAGCATGCAGATCATTTGAAGATCGCACTGCAGACGTTAAGGTAAGAAAAATTGTATGCAAAGATGAGCAAGTGCGAGTTTTGGTTGGAAGTAGTGATGTTTTTGGGCATGTCGTGTCTGGAGATGGAATCGCCGTTGATCCCGAAAGGATTGCAGCAGTTCGAGATTGGCCGATTTCGAAGAACGTTGCAGAAATAAAAAGCTTTCTTGAACTTGCTGGGTATTACAGAAGGTTCGTGGAGAACTTTGCTCGTCTGGCGGAGCCGTTGACCAAGTTTACGCGCAAGGAGATACCATTTGTGTGGAAGGATAAGTGTGTGTCAGCCTTTGAGGCGTTGAAGCAGAGATTGATAACCACTCCTATTCTGACCGTGCCAGACAGTTCCGAAGGATTGGTAATTCACAGCGACGCATCTGGGAAAGGATTGGGATGTGTTTTGATGCAGCATAGGAAGGTTATAGCGTACGCATCGAGACAGTTGAAGACCCATGAGAAGAATTACCCAACTCATGACTTGGAGCTAGCAGCTGTGATTTTCGCTTTGAATATTTTGAGACACTACATATTGGGCGAAAGGGTCGAATTTTTCACCGATCATAAAAGCTTGAAGTATGTGTTCACGCAGAAGGAGCTTAATATGAGGCAGCGCAGATGGTTGGAGCTGATGGCTGATTACGATCTTGATCTTAAGTACCATCCGGGGAAAGTTAAGTCGTGCCGGATGCGCTTAGTCGGTTGCCAGCAATTCAGATGTTGACTGCACAGAAGGAACTTATTGAAGACTTTCGAAGATTCGATTTGGAGATTGTTCTACCGCATTCTTCGAGACAGTTGATGCAGCTGCAAGTACAGTCGTCGTTGATCGAGAATATTTAAGCAGCGCAGTCGCAAGACCCTAGATTCCAAAAGTTTCGAGAACAGGTTGAAGCTGGACTTCGAACAGACTTACTGATCCATGAAGATGGTTTGTTGCGTTATGGTAGCCGTTTGTGTGTGCAAAAGGGAGATATTCGTGAAGAGCTTATGAAGGAGGCGAACAGTTCAGCATATTCCGTACATCCAGGAGGCATGAAGATGTACCGTGATATACGACAACATTTCTGGTGGGAAGGCATGAAACGGGAGATTGCCCGATTTGTAGCAAAGTGCTTGTTGTATCATCAAGTTAAGGCTGAACATCAAAGGGTTGCTGGTATATTGCAACCACTTCCGATTCCTCAATGGAAGTGGGAACATATAACCATGGATTTCGTGACGGCTCTACCGCAGAGTCCGAAAGACAACAATGCAGTTTGGGTGATTGTTGATCTTTTGACCAAGGCAGCTCATTTCATCCCTTTTCGAGTTGGTCAATCAACAGAAGCTTTGGCGGAGCGGTACATGCAGGAGATTGTAAGATTGCATGGAGTACCGGTGAGCATCGTGTCCGACCGTGACACTCGTTTCTTATCACACTTTTGGAGGAGCTTACAGAAAAGTTTGGAGACTCGTTTGAAGTTTAGCACAGCTTATCATCCTCAAACAGATGGCCAGTCGAAGAGAACGATCCAAACTCTTGAAGACATATTGAGAGCTTGCATGTTAGACTTCAAGGGTTCTTGGGAGGATTATCTACACTTAATGGAGTTTTCTTACAATAACAGTTTCCTTGCGACTATTCAGATGGCTCCATTCGAAGCTTTATATGGTCGCAAGTGTCGTTCACCTGTTTGTTGGGACGATATTGGAGAACGTAGATTGTTGGGACCAGATTTGGTCGTGAAGACAGTTGAGAAGGTTAATACTATCCGGAATCATATGAAAGTAGCACAAGACCGACAAAAGAGTTGGGCAGATACGTCGAGAAGACCTCTAGAGTTCACCGTGGGTGATTTGGTATTCTTGAAGATATCACCGACTAGAGGGGTGATTCGTTTCGGAAGTCGAGGAAAGCTTAGTCCTCGATTCGTTGGATCTTTTGAGATTTTGGAGTGTGTTGGAGAAGTGGCGTATCGATTGGTGTTACCGCAATCCTTGGAGAATGTTCATGACGTGTTTCACGTATCTCAACTTCGTCAATATGTTCGAGATGAAACACATGTGTTGGATCATTCGGAGCTAGCTGAACGAGAAGATTTGACTTTTGAGGAGCGACCGATGTCGATTATGGATCGAAGAGAAAAGGTTCTTAAGAACAAAGTTATCCCTCTTGTACTTGTTTCTTGGGGTAATCGCTCACATGGAGAATGAACTTGGGAACGAGAAGATGAAATCCGATAGAACTTTCCACATGTATTCTTGTAGTTTGTTGTTTGTTTATCCTTTCTTGTTCTTGGAATTTCTAGGACGAAATTCGTTTTATAGTTGGGTATAATGTAACAACCGAGTTCAGTTATACCAATTTCTGTTTCCGTATTTGTTTATCTGTGGTATTTTTATTGATTTATCGTGTTTGGATGCGAATGGTATTTTACTTTTACATTGCATTCGACCCGCTTGTTGAAGTTGTTTGATTCACATTTATAAACTACCCTGACTTATTAAATAGACACGTGCATCTCATGTATATTGCATATTGACTTTTCATCTGACATCGCGCATCTTATCATATAACATTTTAGATCATGTATAATAAATTAAAATTGCATTTCATAGCCTGCATGATACCCCTAACCCTATGGTAGCGTCCATGCATCTTGTTCTCGTCCCGTTCCGTGAAACGGACGTGTTTGGATAGCTACGCGCACGTACGTGTGTCCGTTCTTGGGAGTACGCATTTTCGTTACCTAATCATTCATTTTAAAATTTGGAAGTTGCATATTCGTATTTTAAATCTAAATTTTTAGACTCGACCCGGGCGCGTTTTGAAATATTTTTGTATCCCGCCAAAATTCAATTTATTTAAATTTTAAAATCTAATTCAAATAATCTTTAACAGTTCACCAATATTTTTTCCTTAACTAAATAAAATCTTTTAAATTTAAAATAAAAATAAAATTCTAACGTTTAACAACTCCCTCTCTCTCTCTCCTTCTGACCCCATCACCGAGCCAATGCAATCCTTTCTTTCCTAATGTCGGGCCCCACGTTTTCTATATCTCTCCCTTTCTTTTTCCTTCTCTCTCTCAGAATTTCTCTCCTCTCCCTTTCTCTCCCCCCGCATGAGGACAATTCTCTTTCTCCACTTCTTTCTCTCTCCTCTCGCCTTCTCTCTATCTCTCTTATCCCGCACCTCTCTCTCTCTCTCTCTCTCTCTCATCTCGCGGTGAACACGAATCCCATCACCGCTTCCCCGCTACTGTCACGTCCTTTCTATTCTATCTTCTTCTCTTCTTTAAAAGAAACCGAGCCCCACGAGAACCCATTGCAGCCCTTCACCTCACCTCAAACCCTAACCCTAAACTCCATTCCCTCATCAACCACTAACCTCAACCGAGCATCTACCATCTCCTTCTCCCCCTCCTCGTCTTCTTCTTCTTCTTCACCCATTCTCGAGCACCTCTTGCAACTCCTCAACCCACAGAGCACCTCGCCGACGATCCTCTTCACCTCGCCGCCGAAGATCCTCTTCACCTCGCCGCCATCACACCATTCTCCTTCTCTCCCTCTCCTCTGCATTCTCCCTCCTACACCAACCCCTGCAACCCCAGCCAACAAAACCCGAGCCCAAACCCTAAAACTACAGAAAACCCTAGACACCAAACTCTAGCTTCGCCGGAGATCGTTCTCGGCCGTCGACACCTTCACGACCCCTCTCTGCAAACCCAATGAGCAACCCCTCTTCTCATTCCTCTTCTTCCTCTTTCCTTTCTTCTCTTTCTTTCTTTTCTTCCTTTTCTTTCCTTTAATTCTTGTTTTCTGTAGTTCGCCGGAGCCATGACGACGTCGACGATCCCGACGACCCAGCGAGCGTACCTGACCCGTGTGATCCCCTTGTACGTTATTTGGATTCGTTCCGTGTGCCGTACGCGCGTCGCGACTTTTTCCGCCGACGTGTGACATTCCGTATACCCGTTTCTTGATTTGTCGAGGCAAGTAAAACTTGCTACATGCTATTTATATTATTTTTATACTTATTTAATTGCATAGTAAACCTGTAGATTACATATAATGCCACATGTTCTATTTTCCATTTCGATGTTCCATTATATCATTTTAGATCTAGAACTTGAAACATATCATGTTGCATTTTAGTTTACCATACGTGGTACCCACGTCCATATTTATCTCACATAGTGCTTGGTTGCATAGCCCATAGTACCTATTTACCCCAATCAGAGCAAAGCTCTGTTCAAATTCCGAGGCGGGAGATGAAGCAACGCTTCATCTTTCCCCAATCAAAGCAAAGCTCTGCTTTGAAAATTTAAAATTTAATAAATGAAGCAACGCTTCAGTATATTTGCGCTACGCAACACGCCACGTGTCAGGCGTAGATGCATCAGCGCAGCGCCCAAGAAGACGTGCCCAATCAGAGAAAAACTCTATTTAAAGGAAGCAACGCTTCAGTTGCGCTAGTGCTGCGCTGCACGACACGTGTCAGCGCAGTTGCGCTAGCGCAGTTGCGTTGCGCTGTGCGCTGCGCGACACGTGTCAGCGCAGATGCGCTAGCGCAGTTGCGCTGCGCGACACGTGTCAGCGCAGTTGCGCTGCGCTGTGCGCTGCGCGACAGAGCAGTTGCGCTGCACTGTGCGCTGTGCGCTGTGCGCTGCACTGTGCGCTGTGCGCTGCACGACACGTGTCAGCGCAGTTGCGCTGCGCTGTGCGTTGTGCGCTGCGCGACACGTGTCACGCGCTGGGGCATCTGTGCCAAACAGAATTAAATTTCTAAGAAATCTTTTCTGTTCTTGTTAAAACAAGAAGGTTTTCTTCTGCAAAGCAGAAGCCCTTGGATCAAAGATGCAACGGTGAGGAAAATTCCCCAAATCACTCAGAGAAAAATCTCTTTAACAAATTTAACTAATTTATGGGCATTATAAAAAGGACCCCAGACCTAAATTCAAAGGGAGGAACATTTTTTTTTCTAAAAAAAAGAGAGAGAGAGAGAGAACTCTGAGAAACTCCTCAAGAATAAAAAAGGTAAAAACCTTCAGAAAAAAGAGAAAGTTCTCTTATGAACAGATCATAGATCTAAAAACAAGATCAATGATCTTTAATAAAAATAAAATAAAATAAAATAGTGCTTTGAACTTTTCATGAACCTTTGGTTCTCTGAGATAAGAAAAACAAGAAAAATTTATTTTTCTTTGATCTAATTTAGATCAAGAAATTAAATAGTGCTTTGCACTTCTGTTTTTGAATCTAAAAGATTCTTAGTGCTCTGCACTTATAAACTGCGCTAGAGCTTTGCACTCTGGAATTGGCGCAACTCACCAGAGCGCGCCACGTGTCAGCAGCACAACAGAGCAACGCACTAGCGCAGCGCACTGCGCTATTGCGTTTGCGCTCACCAGAGCGCGACACGTGTCACCACCATATGAGTTTGCGCTCATTACTTAGCGCAAAGCGCCTGACAAGCCACGTGGGGCGCTGTCAGAGTATTTAACGCTCTGCATTATTAAAGAAAAGGGACAGAGCCCAATTAAAAGGCCTAACAGGCCTAATAAAAAATGCTATGCATTTTAAAAGGGGGGCAAAGCCCAAACAAAAAAATAGATGCTCTGCATCATTTATAAAAGAACAAAGCCCAACCAAAACAAGAATAATGCAGTGCATTACTAAAAAGGGGTAAAGCCCTAGCACAGGCTAAAGACAAAAAAAATGTTGGAACTGGACTTAGCCCGATTTTGGCCATAAGTCCTTAAATTAAATTGACTGAGCAAGATTGCTCTCTTAAATCAATTTACTTCGGTTCGAGGGTACATCTCCGAACTCCTCTGACACTTGACGTTGTAATCCTTCAACGACGTCAGAGAGGTGACGGGTCCCGACGACCACAAACTAATAACGGACCGAGACGTCCCTAAACTAATAATGGACCGAGACGTCCCTAAACTAATATTGGACCAAAACGTCCCTAAACTAATAATGGACCGAGACGTCCGTAAACTAATATCCAACCGAGACGTCCCTAAACTAATATCGGACCGAGACGTCCTTAAACTAATATCGAACCGAGACGTCCTTAAACTAATGATGGACCACTACGTCCTTAAACTGGCGATGGACCGAAACGTCCTTAAACTAATAATGGACCACCATGTCCCTAAACTGGAATACGGACCACTACGTCCCTAAACTGGAACAATAGAGCCTCCAAATGCTCTTTTGCCGGATCTAAATGATCCTGTTTAAGTTGATCTTAGCCCCCAAACACGGCTAACGTATCCTTAAACATTCAAACGGACTATAAAACTCCAAATCAACCTGGGTTTCAGGGTACATCTCCGAACTCCTCTGACATCTGCCGTTATAATCCTTCAACGACGTTAGAGAGGTGACGAGTCCCGATGGCCAGATATTAAATCGATCATCACGTCAAGTTGATCTTAGTCCAAAACAGGACTAACGTATCCTTGACGGACGTTTAAGTTGATCTTAGCCGCAACGCGACTAATGCATCCTTAAACTAAAAACACCAAACCCAAATCTAAGTAAATACGGATTTGGACTAATCCACGTCCTACGGGCGACGGCATTATTCAGTCTCCGTATACAATCCATGGGCAACCACAAACAAAACAAACACACACGACATGAAGTGAAATTCTGGAGAAGGAGAAAGTTGTTACCGCGATGCGGTAGCGTAATTAACTGTAGGGGCTTGCGCCTGCAGGGAAGAGCGTCCCCACAATCAAAAACCCCTCAAGCGAGGGGGAATCTGACGAAATCTGCTACATCGGCCGCATCCGTCTAAACCTCCGATACACGGTGCCATAAATCAACTTGGCATCTTCGGAGAGGTGGACGGATAAAACCAAATAGCATCTGCCCCGAATCTCAGGCACAGACGCAAAGTCTAGGCCGCCGTTCGGAGGGGAACAGATTCTGGCACGCCCGGTGGGACCTTTTCCTCTTTCCACTCCACACTTCGTGTGTCGTCCTCGCGAACCAATCGCGGTTTGTTAAATGGTTGCCTTCGGATTTCAAGTTACTAAGATTTGGTCTTTTGCCTGGCGCAGAACTCAAGATTCAATGGCCTCTAACTGCACCAACTGCTCGAAGTGCCACTGCAATGGACGCTCCACCTCCTCCGGAGGTATAGCATATGGGCCCCAAGCGGCTTCCTTCCTCACTCTGCCGGTAGACCAGGTGACCCAAGCCACCACTGGTCTGTTCTTCGGGACCATGATTCCACCTACAAGCTTCCCTATGCCAATACCTGCACCGGAAGTGAACAAAAAGTCGGTCTTCGACCGGCTCACTGCTATGACGGCCCCTGTCAACGGGTCACCTACTACCAAACCAACAGCCTCCGTTTTCACCAGGCTAAATCAGAACTCTAAATTGGCTGTCCCGAGGAAGGCAATAACTGTTGCTCCAGAAGTCATCAAGGCGGCTTCCCCTGTCAAAGAGTCAGTCTTTTCAAGGCTGACGATTCCTGCTCCTCCTCCTACTCGAGGATCTGTCTTCGACAGGTTGGATATCGCCCCTCAAAAGACAACCTCAGTCTTTAAGAGGTTAACATCGGCGGCGCCTCATTCAGACAGGGGGCAAAAAGAAACTATCTCAGTCTCCGAGCCAGTCCCAGCGGCTCGTCGTGCTCGACGTCGCCATTAGCAACGAGTGAGGAAGGCAGGGGGCAACTCCCCCTCAGGGATAACTCCACCGGCTCCAGTGGTGGAAATCAACGCTGCTGTTCCAACTGGGAACAGCTTTGAACAGCTGAGGAGGGTACGGAAGAACTCTCCAACCGCTACACTGAAGAGATCTCCTCCACCTGTGGAGAGGGTTCCAGAAACGAAGCAAGAACAGCCCCATCAACAGCTGTCCTCAAGAATTTATAAAGTTTGGAGGAGAGTTCAAGACTCCGTAATTGACCCAGATCGCTCTCGTCAACAGAAAAAGGCGAAAGTGGAAAAGAAAAGGATCGTCCGATCAAACAGGAAAGGGACAACGATCGCTAGGGTGCCCACTACAACGGCCCCTTCAACTTTAATGGCCCACAAGAGAAGGAGGCCAGAGAAAACTCCCGCGTCAACGGCAAAAGTTAAAAATGGTGAACCTAAACGCCCCAAGTCAAGGGGCATAACGGTTCATACGATTTACATGGCATCAGGAAAAGAAGATAGCCGCATATCTACGGGTCATCGACCGCTCACCCGATCAGTGACCAAGGCACAAGAGCAACAGCAAAAGCTCCAAGAAATGATGAATGCTATGGCTGCACTTACCAGGCCAAAAGAGAACCCCGAAGCGTCCTCGAACGAGCGCCAGGAGGAAGAAACCGACGCCGAATTCCTTCGTCGGATATTGGAGAAGAAGGACAAAGAGGCTGCTGAACAAGCAGCCAACATACAGCGTATGGGCCTCCTCTTCCACGACATGATAGGGATGATGATACAACAAGATCCCCCGGCCGAAGAGCCCCCGATCGTCCTTGGAGACGATAGGGAAGAGACATCAAATTCTCCACCAGCTCTGTCGACGGCTAAAGAGGATACAATCTCCAAAGCTGATTTGGATGAGTACATCGCCCAACAAATACGGGTTCATCATGCGACCGAAACAGCCGGCCAGTTCGTGAAAACGGGGAGACTATATCCAAGTTGGTACGATCAAATCAAGTACCCTCCAGGTTATACGATTCCCAAGTTCCATGTCTACAAAGGGACGGGCAATCCTCACCAGCATGTTGCCCAGTTCAGGGCACTCTGTGGCAATACCGGTGGTGATGACAAGCTTTTACTTCGCCAGTTTGTTGGAAGTTTATCGGATACGGCGTTCGAGTGGTACTCTGAACTCCCGAACGACTCTATCAAAACCTTCGCGGAGATGGAGCTGTTGTTTACTCAGCGTTTTGCAAGCGCCAGTGAACGCACCCCGATGACAGCACTGATTAACGCCAGGGTAAAGCCAGGCGAGACGTGGGTTCAGTACGCTATACGATGGCGGAATTTATGGTCGATGTGCGAGCAGCGCATTGAAGAAGCTCCCGCAGTGGGTATGTTTGTGGGAACCCTCGATCCATAAGCAACCATCTCGCAGTTTATGATGTTTTTCAAGCCGACTACCTTCCAAGCCTTGATCGAAAAACTAGTACAAACGGATCAGATGGGCCATAAACCTCCTCTTCCAAGGCCGGACTCTCGAAATGACAAAGGGAAGGGAAAAGCGATCGTCGTCGCTAATGCTCAACAACAACCGAGCGACTCGAAGCCGGTTGCTCGTCAAAATAATATGCGCCCGTACGTACCCCTTGAGGATAGGATGGGGCGTCCTTATTCTTTTCCCCGCAATAAAACGAGGAGGTTATTCGAGCTGGCGTTGCGCAACAGACTCATAAATCTGCCGGATCCAAAACGTCCGTTGCAACCAAGTGACATCAACGAGCCTAACTACTGTCCTTATCACCGAGTACTAGGCCATCCGATCGAAGATTGCTACGTTTTCAAGAATTGGCTTGAAAACCAGTACCGACAGGGCAAGTTCGCATTATCTGACAATGGAAGGTGAATCCCCCGCAACCCCACACCTCTAAGGGGACGAATACGCCGGGGGCAACATGCTCCGTCATTGAAGAAGCTCCTTGGGAGGTCGTATTATCAGCCAAGACAAAGAGAATGCTAAACGATCTTCAGACATGTCTAGCAATCAAGTGGAAGAACCCGTTGGAACCGCGGGTCATTGAGGGAATGTTGAAGCTACGTCCAACTCCAAAGACCGATGATGGTGGTTCAAGCACTTGCAGCCAGCCGTAAAAATATTCGAGAAAGAAGAAGAAGAAATCTAAGAAGCCCGTGAAGCCTGGCGACAAGCGCACGAACTTGCAAAAGCAAATTGACGCGCTGGATGAATACAACCAAAAGGCACGGACTCCCATTACGCTCCAAGAGTTCCTCAATTACGTCTTTCAAGAAGGAGATGAGGGAGAAAGTTCATCGGATGAATCCGAGGAATATGTGGCGAGCTGTCATATGATTTCCCATTCGATCGCGAATAATGAGGAGACTCCTGGCACTAAAACGCTGGGGGAAGATACCGAATCAAAAATTCTGGAGCTATCAGTTGAAGTGATTGATGCGTTCCTTAACGAAGCTCGATTGAAAAGTAAAGCTGATCGAGAACGCGAGACGGCTATATTTGAAAGGGCCAAGCGCCAGCGACTTGATGAAAGAGCTAAGGTGATCCCGCTCGAGCAAAATGCCTCCACCGCTGACAAAAGCCAATTCAAGATGAGGAAAAAGTTTGATAAGGCCATATCAATGGGCATGAAGCTACCATCCTCTGAAGGAAAAATTACTGGTGAAATAGAAATGCACCCCTCCTATTGCTTATATCATCAGAAGGTTTCGCACCCCACTCAGGAGTGCAAAGCTTTCGATAGATGGTGGCAAGGGTATGTAGCTCATCGACAACACTTTAAACGGGAAAAGCGTAAAACTATCGGGAACGGAGAAATACGACCGAAGGGCTTAAAAGAACTGCTGGCAATTGTCGCATGATTAACACTGGCGGGTCACAAGTGCCTACATTCGGGAGCGATTCTGATGAAGAGTTGGAACTTGCCCCTCTCTTTAAGGAGTCCGCTTCGAGAAAAGAAGAAGAGCTGAAGGTCTGCGAAAATATCCGGTTGCGGAATCGGACGCTGCCTGAAAAGAACCTCGGACCCTTGAACAGAAAAGATAAAGGGAAAGAAAAGGTCTCTGAAGATATCGTTTTAGATGACCAAGTTCTGGAAGAGCTAAACGCCAACAACCCGCCGAAGAAGAATAAGGTGGATTACAACGTCTTAGCACATCTGAGAAAGCTGCCCTCACAGCTCAGCATTCTCGACGCCCTTTTGCTATCAAAGGAGGCGAGAGATTCGTTGATTAAGGCGCTCCAAGACCCAGAACAATTCCAAGCATGCCTGGCCGAGGAAAAGATGAAGGATGAATTGGAGGAAGTACACACGGCCGATGTGACTTTTGGCGATGAAGACCTTCTACTTGGGACGTGCGAACACAATCGCCCTCTCTATGTCTCAGGATACTGCCACGATATTAAGATAGGCAAAATCCTGATCGACAATGGATCATCCGTTAATCTCCTCAACGTGCGGGTGTTAAAAGAAATCTGCATGAGCGTCCAGCACCTTGCTCATGACAAAATCACCATCTCCGGGTTCGACTCCCAGTCGTCAAGAACTCTTGGGTCTGTGATACTGACGATACGCTTCGGGCTACTCATCACGGACATTAAGTTTCACGTCATAGACGCCAAGACATGCTACAACGCTTTGCTCGGCCGACCATGGTTACACGAATACAACATCATCCCTTCTACACAACATCAGTGTATGAAGTATTTTAAGGATGGTTTCGAGTATACCGTGATAGGAGAACTGAACCCGTTCTCTGTGAAAGAGGTCCGCAAATATGAAGATGCCAAATACTTCTTATCGGATTTCGAAGACACGGAGAAGTGTCACAAGCCGGAGAACAAAGCTAATGCCACCATCCCTGTCTTCGGCAGTGACGGCGAGGAGGAAAAGGAGATAGTGTATTCGGGTCCGCCCCAACACAACAAGCCAGGACCGCCCGCCCCTACGTTGATCTTTGGTAGCAACCCGGAAGATGAGATCTGTGTTGTATTCTCTGCTCGACCTTCCATACGAACGTCCGCTGACGAAGAACAAAGTCTACAAGTCGCCATGGTACCGCTTAAACACCATAAAGAACTGGATGCACTTAATATCTACAGTATAGAAGAGTTGCGGACATTCTATATCCCTCCCAGGCGAGAAAGCGAGAAAGCAATTTTGTTCTACCGCTCTGAAGAAACCAAGGTGGAAAAAGAAATCTGGCATGGCGCGGATCCTACGCTCGACAGGCTTCAGCCCATCCGTCTCCCCAGATATTATACGGAAGGTTTGAAAAAGTTGCTGAAATGCCAGGGGATGTCCTTCAAGCAAACCGTTCGAAAAGCCAAGTTCTATGACAAAGTCTGGAACGTTCCCAGGACTCAACGCAAACTGCCTAATGGGAGAATGGAAACAATTGGGCTTGGATACGTCCGGTCAAAGAAACGAGAGCTACTAAACAGCTGCCATGTCGTGTATGACTTCGATGAAGAAGCGGATGCTCAATGGGAGGACGCTAATCCTAAGCCAGTGAAAGTTCCAGATGCAAAGGAGCCTAGTCCGTCGTTCGAGGAACAAATGGACAGGCTTATAAGGGAAGCGGGTCAAAAAGTCCGAGACGATCATAACCGCGAGACGGCCATCTACGAGAGAGCCAGGACACAACGCCTTTTCCAACAGGCCGTAAAGGATGAAAATGCAGCTCCTTGTCAATCTGTTATAAAGAAGGCTCGACGCAGAGGCAGAAACAAGTCGAAAGGCCAAAAGGTGCTCAACAGCAACAAAGCGGGGTTAGGAAGCCATGTAAACGGGAGTAGAGCGTTATTGATCTATCCCTCATGAAGAAAATGGGTCGAGCGTACTCATTTCCTCGGGACAAGACGAAGAAGATACTTGATCTTACTCTAAAACATCAAATGCTTACACTGCCGGAGTCCAAGAACCCCGAACAAGCAGGCGAAGTCTCTGACCCAAATTATTGCTCTTACCATCGGGTGATAGGGCACCCTCTCGAAGATTGCTTCACCTTCAAGAATTGGGTTGAAGATCAGTATCAGCTTGGCAAATTCGCTCTGTCTGACAACTGGAGGGTAGCGCCGCCACAGAAGCGCGAGCCCAAGGCCACGAAAGAAGAATCGGTTCCACATTGGGATTGGAAGCAAAGTCGCACCTGTCACATGATTACAATATTAAAAGAAGAGCCCGAGGACATAGATGAGCTCCCTTGGTGCTTCGAAAACAGCAGCGACGAAATAATCTCAGAATTCCCACCAGCGCCAAAAGAGCTGGAAGATAGAATCCATACCACTGCAGATAACCTCAAGAAGATTGAGTTGGGGACGACAAACGATCCAAGACTGACATTCATCGGCGAGTTACTATCTGAAGAAAGGGTAGCTGCATTAAAGGATGTGCTTCTGCAACATAGAGATTGCTTCGCGTGGAACTATTCCGAAATGCCGGGACTAGATCCAGAAATTGCTGTACACAAATTAGCGAGATCCCCGAACATCAAGCCAGTCAAACAGGCGCTAAGAAGAATGCGGCTCGAGCTCGAGATGAGTATCAACGCCGAGGTCAAAAAGTTGATCGACTCTGGCTTTATCCAGGAGGTTCAATACCCTGAATGGATCGCCAACATCGTCCCGGTGATGAAGAAAAATGGGACAGTGCGCATATGCGTAGACTTCCGGGATCTCAATAAAGCCTGCCCGAAGGACGATTTCCAAGTGCCAGTCACCGAACTGATGATAGACAATACGTCCACTCACGAGGTTTTCTCCTTCATGGACGGCTCATCGGGGTATAACCAGATAAAGATGCATCCCGAAGATCAGAAGCACACCGCTTTCCGGACTCCTTTGGGAATATTCTGCTACAAGGTGATGCCCTTCGGTCTAAAGAACGCCGGTGCCACCTATCAAAGGGCCATGACGAAGATCTTCGATGACCTTATACACGAAATCGTCGAATGCTATATCGACGACCTCGTTGTTAAAAGCAAATCATATAAGGAACATCTCGAGCATCTGAAGACCGTATTTCAACGCCTTCGACGATACAATTTGAAAATGAACCCTCTCAAGTGTGCATTCGGAGTTTCCTCAGGCAAATTCCTGGGATTCATTGTTCGACACCGAGGTATTGAAATAGATCCATCAAAAATCAAAGCGATCATGGAAATGCCTCCGCCGAGAACTCTCAAACAGTTGCGATCTCTCCAAGGGAAACTCGCATACATACGGCGATTTATAGACAATCTTTCAGGCAAGTGCCGTCCCTACAGCCACCTGATGAAGAAGGGGACCCCGTTCATCTGGGACCAAAAATGCCAAAGCGCACTAGACGAGATTAAGCTGTACCTGCAAAACCCACCAGTGTTGGCAGCCCCGGTTAAGGGGAAACCTCTTATCCTTTATACAACTGACCTCGAAGGTTCTTTAGGTGCATTATGGGCACAAAAGAATGACCAGGGAAAAGAAAGGGCACTCTACTACTTAAGTCGAGTTCTGCTGGGGGCAGAAAGCAACTACTCCCCGATTGAAAAACACTGCCTGGCGTTGATCTTCGCGATAACAAAGCTCAGGCACTATGCATTGGCGCATGAGGTCCGTCTCATTTCGAAGGTGGACCCTCTCAAATATCTAATGTCAAAGGCCATATTGACAGGTCGACTCGCTAAATGGGTTCTGCTCTTGATGGAGTTCTCGATAACGTATCAACCTCTCAAGGCAGTGAAAGGCCAGGCCATCGCCGACTTCCTTGCTGAGCATCCGATACCGGCTGATTCTCCTCTGAATTGTGAGTTGCCAGACGAACATGCGTTTGACGCTATCGATGGGAACGATACCCGATGGGAACTCTATTTTGATGGAGCATCTTCCATGAAGAAGCGCAAACAATGTACCCCTATAATCAAATCGGGAGTAGGCCTCATCTTCGTAACTCCACAAGGAGGGATAATGCGCTTCGCTTTCTCCTTAACAAAGCCGAGGACAAATAAAGAAGCCGAATACGAAGCTCTGATAGCAGGCCTCGAGATCGCCATTGACATGGGAATTGAAGACCTTCTCATATACGGGGATTCTCAACTGGTCGTTAGTCAAGTAAACGGCAACTACCAAATGTGCAAGCCAGAACTGGTGAAGTACGGCGAAAAAGTGCAACAACTGTTGACCCGAATTCCCTCCTATACTTTGGAGAACATACCACGCACGGAAAATAGCAAAGCAGACGCTTTGGCCAAACTTGCTAAAGAACTGGCTGACGAGAACATCGACGACGTTAGGATTATGGTACAAAGTCGTCGAGTGCTTACCCCAGCAGAAATATCTCCGGAATCGTCCGAAGAAAAGAAAACGACTGAGCGAATGGCTCTGCAAATAAAAGACCCGGAAAAGGCCGAGGATTGGAGGGAAGTCTTTATAGACTACTTTAAGTCCCACCGATTGCCCGAAGAAGCGTCCACAAGACATCAGCTCATGAAACGAGCTCTGTCTTTCGCCTTCGTCAATGATACTCTGTACAAAAGGTCATTTGATTCTCTGTGGCTGAGATGCTTAGGACCTGACGAAGAAAAAAGGGTTGTCCAAGAAGTTCACGACGGACTCTGCGGTTCTCACCAAGCAGGCCCAAAGATGAAGTTGAAGATCAAACGGATGGGCTACTACTGGCCCACGATGATTCACGATTGCCTCGAATATGCGAAGCAATGCCATTCATGCCAAATTCATGGGGACTTCATCCACCAGCATCCAAATCCACTACATCAAACGGTGGCTAGCTGGCCATTCGAAATATGGGGGACTGATATAGTCGGCCCCATCGAACCAGCATCGTCTAGGGGACATCGTTTCATCCTAGCAACGACTGACTACTTCTCTAAATGGGCAGAAGCAGTACCGTTAAGAGAAGTTAAGACAGAGAATATCCTCCATTTCTTCAAAACGCATGTCATATACCGGTTTGGAACTCCGCGATGGATCATCTCCGATAACGGGCCAGCTTACAGAAGCCACAAGATCAGTCGCTTTGCACAGCAGCACAATATAGACTGGAGATATTCCTCGGTTTATAATCCGCGAGCCAACGGACTAGCTGAGGCCTTCAATAAGACCTTGACAAAAATCATAAAGAAAACGGTGTCCCAAAATAAGAAAGACTGGCACGAAAGACTGCAAGAAGCTCTTTGGGCATATCGAACTACGTTCAAGACGGCCACGAACACAACACCGTACGCGTTGGTGTTCGGTACAGAAGAAGTACTCCCCTTCGAGATAGAGTTACCCTCTCTACGAGTGGCAGTCCACTACGAGCTGACGGACGAAGAAAATGCTCACCTTCGGCTTGAGGAGCTTGACGCCCTTGATGAAGCCCGGCTCATAGCGCAGCAAAATTTGGAAGCTTATAAAGCAAAAATGACGCGCTCATATGAAAGATTGACCCGACCGAGGACATTCCGCCAGGGTGAACTTGTGTTAGTGGTCAAAAGGCCTATGATCCCCAATCGCGCCAAGCGGGGAAAATTCGAGCCAAACTATGAAGGCCCATGCATCATAGATAAGGTCCACCAGGGTGGGGCCTATCTACTCATAGACATGCACGGTGAAAGGCCTTTCAGGCCAATAAACGGTCGCTTCCTAAAAAGATACTACGCTTAATGAGCCACGGCCTAGGTCAATGATAGATGACGACGACTATGTCCGCTCGCTATCTTCCTAAGCTCAAACTCCATCAGCAGTAGCCAGCCTTTTCAAACGTCGGACCGAAATGTCCTTAAACTAATAGTAGACCGAAACGTCTTCAAACTACTACCGCAGCATCTTTTAGGCTGACGAGATAAAAAAAACATATAAAAATAAAATTAAAAAAAACGGTATGTCTATAAGCAAAAAGGGCACGGATGAAAACCCGAAAGGGCTCCGTGAGTAAAAACAGCAGGGCTACCGGCGAGTGTTCGTGAAAACCCGAAAGGGCGCGACCTCGTAAAAATATATATATATATATATATATATATATATATATATATATATAAAGAATAAAAAAAACGGTATGTCCATAAGCAAATTGGGCACGGATGAAAACCCGAAAGGGCTCCGTGAGTAAAAACAGCAGGACTACCAGCGAGTGTTTGTGAAAACCCGAAAGGGCGCAACCTCGTTAAAGGACACTTATAGGGTCCTCTCGACCTTATAAGGAGAAACCACCCATATGAGATCCTTACGACTCACAAGGGAGCAACACACTTAGGGATCCCCACGATTCCTAAGGAGAAAATACACTTGCGAGATCCTCACGACTCGTAAGGAGAACTCTCTTATGGGACCCTCACGGCTCATAAGAGTTGAAAGTCATAAGTTACAGAGACCTAAACATGTGCTTAAGCAACCCCCACAACTTCCGATATTGCCCTATAAGTGGCTCAATATTGACCCTTGTATACAATCCACGGGCGTGAATAAACATTTCCCTAACCAAGTCCCATCCATGACTGGGGATATGTTCGCATGGTAAACCCTTATAAATCCTCTCGATTTATGAGGAGAAAACCCTCCTGTAGGATCCTTACGACTTACAGAGGAAACGAACACTTAGGAATCCTCACGAGTCCTAAGAAGAAAATACACCTACGAGATCCTCACGACTTGTAAGGAGAAATACCTCCGTGAGACCCTTACGGCTCATGAAATTAAAAGCCTTAGCCAACAGGACCCTAACCCTGATTGCTAAGCCACCTTTATTCAACATTGACAGAGGCAAATGATGATTCGCTCCTGGCAATATCCCAGTTGTAGCGGTGCTGATGCCGAAATCGACGTCTAATTTCAGGTTTACGGCGAAAAGCCAATAGGTCGCACATGCATACGAAATAGCCGAAATGATATGGCAACTTGCAATAAAAAGCAGCAAGTAAAAATGTATGCATGCAAAATAGCCGAAATGATTGGGCAACTCGTAATAAAAAGCAGCGAGTAAGAATAAAATAAATAGCCGAAATGATTGGGCAACTTGAAATAAAAAGCAGCGAGTAAAAATAAAATAAATAGCCGAAATGATTGGGCACCGCGAAAAATAGCCGAAATGATTGGGCAATTGCGACCTTCGCGATATAAAAGCTGAAATGATAGAGCATCGCAGAGATAAAACAAAAAAAATGATGATAAAATTTTGGCCCTACAGTTAAGATCACATCGATCCCTGTATACAATCCAAGGGCGTAAACAAAGAGAGAACCATACTTTCCCAACAGGCTCCGCCAGAAGACGAAGCCAAATCTCGACGGTTCAGTCCAACTCCGAAGAAACCAGTGTCTTCAGCAAATTCCTCGACTCACAGATACAAACACTCCTTGACGAGAGCCTCCTGATCCGCGTCGACTCGCAGAGCAACCAGTGCCTCCATGGGAAATTCTCGGCTCGTTTCAAACCCCAAGGAAACAAATAATCCTTGGCGCTAGGGAAACAAATAATCCCTAGCAAACTCCTCGACTCACGGATACAAACACTCCTTGACGAGAGCCTCCTGATCCGCGTCGACTCGCAGAGCAACCAGTGCCTCCGTGGGAAATTCTCGACTCGTTTCAAACCCCAAGGAAACAAATAATCCTTGGCGCTTGGGAAACAAATAATCCGTAGCAAATTCCTCGACTCACGGATACAAACACTCCTTGACGAGAGCCTCCTGATTCGCGTCGACTCGCAGAGCCACCAGTACCTCCATGGGAAATTCTCGACTCGTTTCAAACCCCAAGGAAACAAATAATCCTTGGCGCTTGGGAAACAAATAATCCCTAGCAAACTCCTCGACTCACGGATACAAACACTCCTTGACGAGAGCCTCCTGATCCGCGTCGACTCGCAGAGCCACCAGTGCCTCCGTGGGAAATTCTCGACTCGTTTCAAACCCCAAGGAAACAAATAATCCTTGGCGCTTGGGAAACAAATAATCCCTAGCAAATTCCTCGACTCACGGATACAAACACTCCTTGACGAGAGCCTCCTGATCCGCGTCGACTCGCAGAGCCACCAGTGCCTCCGTGGGAAATTCTCGACTCATTTCAAACCCCAAGGAAACAAATAATCCTTGGCGCTTGGGAAACAAATAATCCCTAGCAAACTCCTCGACTCACGGATACAAACACTCCTTGACGAGAGCCTCCTGATTTGCGTCGGCTCGCAGAGAAACTGTGTCTCCGCGGGAAATTCCCGATTCGTCTCAACATGCAAATGAAGCCTCAGGCAGCATGGACTAAGAAAACTTGCTTCCTGAACAATGGGACCCTGCAAGTCAATCCAAAATGGTCTCTTGCATACTATTCACGGGTCTCACTCTCCAAAGTCGAATTTCGACGAGGAGGGAAACAACCGCTTGTGGGTCCTCTCGGCTCGTAATAGGGAAAAATTCTCATATAGGATCCTTACAACTTATAAGAGAAAACCACACTTAGGAATCCTCACGATTCCTAAGGAGAAAACCTACCTACGAGATCCTCTCGATCCGTAGGGAGAAAAGTCTCTATGAGACCCTCACGGCTTATAGAGTTGAAAAGTCTTAGGCAGCAGATCCGAACCTACGGCCTAAGCCATCGATATTTCTTAAGAAGGTCGGGATACTCGTCCTAATCATCCGTCAACCATGGTTACTAAGGTGGCATACTGATAATAAAAGAAAGAAAAGACGGAGAAAATGACATAAAGAACATCCAAGTTACATTTAATCGAGCATTCGAGACACACCCATTCATGCATGGGCAGAAGACTCAGGACGAGAAATAAGACAAGCTGAAATAAAAAGTTTCCATTCATATTGCCAAAAATTCTTACAATCATAAAAAGCAGTGAACGAAAAATATTATTACAACGGTATAACCTTAGATCCGGGGCACGGATTGAGGAATTCAAAAGTAAGGCCATCCAGAGTTCTTCTGGCCTTTCTAATTATTCTTATGCGCAGCCTCTCGCGCTCCTCCGTGTCAAGATCATCGGCAAGCCCTCCCGGCCTTCGATAAGCAGCAACTACCGTCGTCTGCTGGAAGATTTGATGTAGAATGTCAATGAGGCTGTCTCGCCGTTTCTTCGAGATCAGCCCCGTCAGGTACACTGAATGCACCTTGTCCTCGGCATCATCCAGCGCATTGAGTGGTAGGGCCTCGTGAAGACCCGGAAGTGCTCTCCATATTGATCCCAGCACGACTTTCAAAAGAGCCGAACGACGGGGTAGCAGCCAACCACCGCTTGCGTTCAGACGACCCATGACCTCTGCACATTGAGCGTCTGTAAACTCCTGGTTTTGTTGACGACCCTGTGCGCGAATATCGTCATAGGTGATGAACTCGTGCAAACTGTATAGATGCACCGCCATTATGCCTGGAGGAAATACCACAGGAAGATTAGCGATAGAAGAAAAATAATGTACATAGAGGGCTAAATTCCTAGAGAGCAAAGCTCTGTTCAGGGATTAAAACCCATGAAAAAAAGCTCAATGAAACCCCAATGGGGATCTCTTTAGATCAAAAGATCTGTGAGAGCAAAGCTCTTTGACTGAGATTAATTTAAATTAATTTGATTTATATCAATTTTACCTAAAGTTTCTAACTTTGAAAATGAGCAAAGCTCTGCTGGTGATCAAAAGATCTGTGAGAGCAAAGCTCTTTGATTGAGATTAATTTAAATTAATTTGATTTATATTAATTTTACCTAAAGTTTCTAACTTTGAAAATGAGCAAAGCTCTGCTAGTGAAACCCCAATGGGGATCTCTTTAAATCAAAAAATCTATGAGAGCAAAGCTCTGCTGGTTAAGATTAATTAAAATTAATTTAATCTAAGAATCAATTTTACCTAAAGTTTTTTCTAAAAACTTTGGAGAGAAGAGCAAAGCTCTAGAGTTCTTGAAGGCAAGAGCAAAGCTCTGAAGTTTTTTGAAAATAAGAATCTGAAAGATGATAAGCATCTGTGGGGGACCGAAGGTCCTATTTATAGGCATCAAGTGCCTCTTCGACTTCCAAAAGTTGTCACGGCGGTTGGAATTCCGCCACCGTTGCGCTCACGTTTGGTGCCACATAAGTGCAACGGTAGGGGGCATTTGTTTACCCCAATCAGAGCAAAGCTCTGTTCAAATTCCGAGGCGGGAGATGAAGCAACGCTTCATCTTTCCCCAATCAGAGCAAAGCTCTGCTTTGAAAATTTAAAATTTAATAAATGAAGCAACGCTTCAGTATATTTGCGCTGCGCAACACGCCACGTGTCAGGCGCAGATGCATCAGCGCAGCGCCCAAGAAGGCGCGCCCAATCAGAGCAAAGCTCTATTTAAAGGAAACAACGCTTCAGTTGCGCTAGTGCTGCAATGCACGACACGTGTCAGCGCATTTGCGCTGCGCTGCGCGCAGATGCGCTAGCGCAGTTGCGCTGTGCGCTGTGCGCTGCGCGACACGTGTCGGCGCAGTTGCGCTGCGCTGAGCGACACGTGTCACGCGCTGGGGCATCTGCGCCAAACAGAATTAAATTTCTAAGAAATCTTTTCTGTTCTTGTTAAAACAAGAAGGTTTTCTTCTGCAAAGCAGAAGCCCTTGGATCAAAGATCCAACGGTGGGGAAAATTCCCCAAATCACTCAGAGAAAAATCTCTTTAACAAATTTAACTAATTTATGGGCACTATAAAAAGGACCCCAGACCTCAATTCAAAGGGAGGAACATTTTTTTTTCTAAAAAAAAGAGAGAGAGAACTCTGAGAAACTCCTCAAGAATAAAAAAGGTAAAAACCTTCAGAAAAAAGAGAAAGTTCTCTTATGAACAGATCATAGATCTAAAAACAAGATCAATGATCTTTAATAAAAATAAAATAAAATAAAATGGTGCTTTGCACTTTTCATGAACCTTTGGTTCTCTGAGATAAGAAAAACAAGAAAAATTTATTTTTCTTTGATCTAATTTAGATCAAGAAATTAAATAGTGCTTTGCACTTCTGTTTTTGAATCTAAAAGATTCTTAGTGCTCTGCACTTACAAACTGCGCTAGAGTATTGCTCTCTGGAATTGGCGCAACTCACCAGAGCGCGCCACGTGTCAGCAGCACAACAGCGCAGTGCACTAGCGCAGCGCACTGCGCTATTGCGCTTGCGCTCACCAGAGCGCGACACGTGTCACCACCATATGAGTTTGCGCTCGTTACTTAGCGCAAAGCGCCTGACAAGCCACGTGGGGCGCTGTCAGAGTATTTAATGCTCTGCATTATTAAAGAAAAGGGACAGAGCCCAATTAAAAGGCCTAACAGGCCTAATAAAAAATGCTATGCATTTTAAAAGGGGGGCAAAGCCCAAACAAAAAAATAGATGCTCTGCATCATTTATAAAAGAGCAAAGCCCAACCAAAACAAGAATAATGCAGTGCATTACTAAAAAGGGGTAAAGCCCTAGCACAGGCCAAAGACAAAAAAAAATGTTGGAACTGGACTTAGCCCGATTTTGGCCATAAGTCCTTAAATTAAATTGACTGAGCAAGATTGCTCTCTTAAATCAATTTACTTCGGTTCGATGGTACATCTCCAAACTCCTCTGACACTTGTCGTTATAATCCTTCAACGACGTCAGAGAGGTGACGGGTCCCGACGACCACAAACTAATAACGGACCGAGACGTCCCTAAACTAATAATGGACCGAGACGTCCCTAAACTGATAACGGACCGAGACGTCCCTAAACTGATAACGGACCGAGACGTCCCTAAACTAATAACGGACCGAGACTTCCTTAAACTAATGATGGACCACTACGTCCTTAAACTGGCGATGGACCGAAACGTCCTTAAACTAATAATGGACCACCATATCCCTAAACTGGAATACGGACCACTACGTCCCTAAACCGAAACAATAGAGCCTCCAAATGCTCTTTTGCCGGATCTAAATGATCCTGTTTAAGTTGATCTTAGCCCCCAAACACGGCTAACGTATACTTAAACATTCAAACGGACTATAAAACTCCAAATCAACCTGGGTTCCAGGGTACATCTCCGAACTCCTCTGACATCTGTCGTTGTAATCCTTCAACGATGTTAGAGAGGTGACGAGTCCCGATGGCCAGATATTAAATCGATCATCACGTCAAGTTGATCTTAGCCGCAACGCGGCTAATGCATCCTTAAACTAAAAACACCAAACCCAAATCTAAGTAAATACGGATTTGGACTAATCCACGTCCTACGGGCGATGGCATTATTCAGTCTCCGTATACAATCCATGGGCAACCACAAACAAAACAAACACACACGACATGAAGTGAAATTCTGGAGAAGGAGAAAGTTGTTACCGCGATGCGGTAGCGTAATTAACTGCAGGGGCTTGCGCCTGCAGGGAAGAGCGTCCCCA
The DNA here is from genome assembly GCA_030015575.1 of Agapanthus africanus. Taxonomy (NCBI): domain Eukaryota; kingdom Viridiplantae; phylum Streptophyta; class Magnoliopsida; order Asparagales; family Amaryllidaceae; genus Agapanthus; species Agapanthus africanus. The sequence goes on from CM057339.1 coordinate 309,755,667, forward strand.
CAATCAAAAACCCCGCAAGCGAGGGGGAATTTGACGAAATCTGCTACATCGGCCGCATCCGTCTAAACCTCCGATACACGGTGCCATAAATCAACTTAGCATCTTCGGAGATGTGGACGGATAAAACCAAATAGCATCTTCCCCGAATCTCAGGAACAGACGCAAAATCTAGGCCGCCGTTCGGAGGGGAACAGTACCCTTTTAATAGTTTATACCCTATCGGACACCCGTTTGCATACATCTAGCCTAATATATATTCAATTGAATCCCTAGATCATTTAATACATATTAATGAGATTTTAACATTCTATATTTGATAAAGTGTATTTAATTAGTGTTGGAACCATAACCATAACTCAAATCGATAACCGTGCATCCATATGTTTTAATCTGTACCCATTTGCATACCACACCACAATGTTCCATTTTTATTGTTCCATTAGTACCCCATACTTGTTTTTTATACCCATGCTTTTTTTAGTTTGATTATGAGCACCCACGTGACATTTTGTGCACCCCTGACAAGACTTGACACACCTACTACTTGACACGACATGGTACCGTGCACTTCTTAACATGACTTGATACCTATATATTACCTGACTTGACCTGATGTACCATAGCTTTACCTGTTACCTGATCTTGTTACTAATGCCAACAAACTTAACCTGTTGTCCCTACGAACATTTCCTGTTGTCTATCCAGACAAACCTGTACCTGTTTGATCCTGTGTTGGCATTAGCTTCAGATTATTAATACCTGACTTAAACATATAACCTGGGGGTATGGGAAAATCAATGATGAAACCTGACTTGTAACTCGACAGTTCCATACCTTTACTGATCAGTCTTACGGGCTAGGCCAGCCCCGGGATGATGATGCTGACATCACTCATCGTTACATGCTACCCTTTTACTGCCTAGCGGGACGTCTCGGATTCAGCCCGAGAATCTTCACCGTGATCCCGGGCACGCACGGGATACTATTGAGTTACATCGATAATTCATCAAATTGATTTCAAAGACTTGAGAGTATTTAACTCAATAGACCAGTTTAGATTACTCACTACACATTACCCTCACTGTCCTCACTTATAACACTGTTATACCTGTTTTACCATTTATACTCATACATGCATGTATTGCTACCCCTGTTTATAGTATTGCTTGATATTATGACGCACTGACGTCTGGGTTTTGCATGGCCCAGATTCTTTACCTTCGCTACAGGCCGAGCAGGAGTATTTCAGTCAGCAGGCTGAGCAGTGAGGACTTGCTAGTAGTTAGTTCATTTTACTTTCGGTATTTTCATTCCTAATGTGAGCCCGCATTATGGGACGTACATTCCAGTTTATTCTTGTATTGGATCTTTTGCTTCCGCATTATTTTATTCTTGACTCGTTTTATTCTGGGTTATGGACATGTATTAGATAGTTTATTGTTGTTCTTAATATCTCTACAGCCGTAATGTGACTTTGGAAGGATATTTCCTATCCACAGGTAGCATGGTTGGCTATGTCACGTGCCTATCTTAGCGTACTCTGAGAAGCGGGGCGTGACAGGATTCAAGCCCGTGAAATTTAGGTAACAAGTTGATGAAGTGGGGTTTAATTACGAAATTATTGGGCCGGTGGAATAGACGGACAAGTAGGAAGGGGTCCACGTACATGGTAGCATCTTTCTTGCAGAGAGATGCGCGGTGGATTCTACGCGCCTACGGATGGTGGCAGGGTCATATCGTGAAATCCCGATGAAGATCCATCCAGAGATGTGTTGGGTGGAAGGAAATAGAAGATGAAGAAGTACCGACTTCGGAGTCGATAACAAAGACGCGGATAAGACGGGCACTAGAATCACGTGTCCAGCCGATCATGCATTAAGCGAGTTTAGCGCATGTGGCAGCGTGTGTGAGAACGATTTTTAAAATGTTTTGTTTTGAAAGAAATCGGACTTAAGGCTTGACTCAACAAATCACAAAAAAGCACAATCATTCAATAGAACTAGGGTCACCTAGGTCAACTCACGTGACCGCTCCTAGACTTCCAAAGGAAAAGTCGCAAGATCAATCCTCTACCACCTCTTTATTGCTCTTGTGACCAGGCAAGTGCCAGGTAAGTGGGAGGTATCCGCTATACGAATCACCGAAAATACTGGGCCTAATTAAGTAACCACTTTCCTTAGTCACACTTCCCTAGACACCATAAGAGAAATGTGGATAAGCGATAGATTACCCACGACCCTCCTCTGTGACAGTAATGTAGGGTGAAAATATGCTCGTTTTGTGATTTGTGGGGCCTAGGAAAGGTGATAAAATCCCCACCTAATCTGGATTTGGGTTATTGCCCCTTAATGTCCAGTTAATATATGCACAAACAAACCGATATCAAAACACGCAAAAATATTTTTTTGAGCGGTGATATTGTTAGATATGTATGCCCTAGAGGCCATTATTGTATAGTACTAGTTTGTATAATATATTTTGGAGGCTTGGGATATATATACGGTTTTACGACAGTCTTGCTCGATATAGTAGTATGCTACTTGGTTTGTTTCTATCTTAATATGTTTATATGTTTCTTTTAACATATCGCTAATACATATTGATGGAGCCCTTAGGATCTTTGCTTGACTACCGGCGTTGTGATGACGATCACACTAGTAGGGGCTGCGTAGTCTATAAGCATATCCTTATTTTGGTCCCTAGTCATAGGATTATCGAGACAGGGCATCGATACTCCAGAGTATACTGGTGCATACACTTCTCGTCCCAGCAGGGGAGATGGTGTTGGAGATAGTGCCCTCAGATTCAATTATTCGATCACAGGCACGTGATTACAATGATTGATGGAGGACCTATCCCGATAGGACAGTCTTACTCGAGATGATAGTATGCTATCTGGTTTACCTTTATCATCGTGTCTCTTTAGGTGACCTGACAAGTCGCTATTACACGTTGATAGAGCCCCTAGGATTCTTGCTTGACCACCAGCAGTATGAGGGCGATCATATACGTGGGAGCTGGTAATCTATAAGCACATCCTTAAATGGTCCCTAGTCGTGTGAGTTTCGAGATAGGGCATCGATACTCCAGAGTAGACTAGTGTGTACATTCGAGACCCCGACGAGGGGCGGTGGCAGGTCTCACAAGCCACTGGTGTCAGTTGGATCACCTAAGATGTATACAGGTGCTCATTGGGTTATGAGTACACCGGACAGGACTCGCCGGGAACATGCTAGTTGGTCATATACCAGACGTCAGATGGCAGTTCCCTGGTGACATGTGTGCAGGTTAGTTCATCGACCTGGGGATCGTCATTTGTCTTGTGTGAGTTCCCACTGTACTTTGATTACTACCCTACCACGGCTCAAAGGAGTCGTGCAAACAGGTTTTAGTTGGGTACAGTCCCGAGCCACATGGAGGCAGTGAGCGTATCTTCAGGGGTTCGTCTCTCCCGGTATTGGGGGTGAGGTCGTGTTGTGTCTAGGAGAGCCATTACACGAAGCCCTCGGCCGAGGCAATGAGATTTACTGGTAGGTATTCCAGTAGTATCTCAGGGTGTTCTGGGCTACACTCCGACACGACTTGTACCGCTTTTGGGGGTCTGACTTTTACCAACCCCCTAGGCCCGCCATGCGATGCTCATAGACGAACGGACCGGACTGTACGTATATTGTCACTGACAGGCTCAGTGGGGTGTCAGGATGAGTTCGCTCATCGACGTCCCTTTTGGTCAATACCTGGTAGCCCGTTACGTATTGGCTTATACCTCTGACGTGCTAGTGGTTAAATCCACAACCAAGGTGTTGACGAGTCTTTAGAGTCCCCCACATTCAGTTACTCAGCTTTCGGGCGAAAAGTTGTAGAGGCCGTATGGAGATATAGCAAGGTACGATCAGATACGTGCGGTATTGCACGGATCAGGATCGGACAGTTTGTACTTTAGGCCGTATGGTTATATGGCAGGGTTCGATCAGATACGTGCGGTATTGCACGGATCAGGATCGAACAGATATTACTAGCCGGCTTTGGTATAAGCCGGATCCTAGTATAGTACAGTGTAGATTTTGTCTCATTGCATTTGTATTTCGGTCGAAATACAAATGCGGGTGTGTATGCACAGTATCGGGGTTTTCCTGTAATTTATTACGGGACCAGTTTTCTGGAGTTTCCAGTTTGCTTTCCGTTTCGGCCAATTTCCTTTGTATCGTTCATTGGCCGAAGATTGGTAGATGAGGGCTTATTTGCATTGTTGCAGATAAGAATTTGTGGAGGGGGTCTTTTGCATATTGCCATGTCATGATCACTTGACTTTTTGACTTCATCATGGTTGCTCCATACCTTGACCTTTTGACTTGACTTCTTGTCATGATGGCATGACTTTTGTGGACATGATTGTTGATGATGAGAGATGGTTGTTAGTTGAGTGTTGGTTTTGCCTTGTTATCATTGGTTCATATGATAACCATTCCTCTCTCTCTCTTTTGTATGATATGAGTATGGCTCCCATTATTTTTGATACCACTCTCTCATTCTCTCATCCCCATTTTGTAGTGGCCGGCCAAGCATTAGAGGGGGCTGCCCAAATTTTTGGAGGGTGGAATTTTGTTCACTTAATGCTCCAAATATCCCCTAGTTCCTCCACATAATTCTTGTATCATCCCTCCACCAAAAATGGCAATTCCTACAACCCCAAGTGAGATTTGAGTACTACATATTCTACAGCAAATCTTGGGCACGTAGACTAGCCAGCTTCGTGCCCGAGTTGCCTCGGCATTGAGGTGGGAGCCCGTAAAAGAAATAGGCGATGTGGTGCACTTCCGGCGACGAGGTGGAGACCGGAGTTTCCGCGGGAGATCGGGACGATGACGAGAAGACCGGAGGACTCGGATCAGTCGGTATATCTCTATTCCCTATCTCGTTAGTTAGCTAGGACTAGTTAATGGTTCGATCCGGGTATAGTGCGCGGTGGTGCCGGTTTGCTAAGTTCGCAAAATTTAAAGTTTATCACCGCTTCCGCATTTTGGCCTCGGGATGAAGGCCGGGGCGCCGCCGTGCACTTACAGATGGTCTGTCCCACTGCCATCAGTACGTCGTACTAGAGATAGTATGCAGGTGCTCGTTAGGTTACGAGTACACTGGACAGGACTCGTCGGGAACTGTTGGTTGGTATTATACCTATCGTCAGTTAACAGTTCCCAGGTGACATGAGTACAGCTTAGTCCGCTGACTTGACACTGTCGCTTCGCCTCGAGTGTGTTCCCACTGTTCTTAGATTACTACCCTACCACGGCTCTACTGAGTCATGCAAACAGGTGGTAGTTGGGTGCAGTCCCGAAGCACTTGGAGGCAGTGACGGTTAGACAGGATTCGTCTCTCCCGGTATTGGGGGTTGATATCGCGCTGTGTCTAGGAGAGCCATTACACAAAGTCCCTGGCAAGGGCAAGCGAGAATTACTGGTAGTTTTTCCAGTAGATTCTCAGGGTGTTTTGGGCTACACTCTGATACTACTTGTACCGCTATTAGGGGACTGACGTTTACCGTCCCCCTAGGCCCGCCATGCGATACTCTCAGACGAATAGACCGGACGGTACGGAGATTGTCACATTCAGGCTCAGTAGGAGTCCGGATGGGTTCACCTCATCAGTCTTCTTATCGGCATCTACCTGGGGACCATTACGTACAGCTAGTACCGCTTGCGGCCTGTGGTTAAACCCACTGCCAGCGTAGTGTCGAGCCTTTAGAGTCCCACACAGAGGGTTATTCGTCTTTGGGCAAAACAGAGTAGAGGTCGCATGGTTTTGCGACGGGGTTCGTTCACATCCGAGCACTTGTGCACGTTTGGTGTCCAGACAGTTATTACTGGCGGGTTTTGGTTTAAGCTAGATCCTAGTATATGTTTTGGGATTGGTTTCATCTCATTGTATCCGTGTTCCTCGGAACACAGATGCGGGTGTGTATGCACAGTTGACAGAGGCAGAAGAATCTCATTAGGGTTGTTGACCGTTGATTTTTCTAAACCCTAATGAGAATGAGAAATATGATTAATAATATTAATTAAGGATAATTGTGCCATGGTTAGGTTGACTATTTGACTTTTGTTGACTTGTTGACTTTGGTTGACCGGTTGACTATTGTTGACATGTTGACCATTATCATTTCATTTCAAAGATGCTTCTTGTTTCTTGCAAATGTATTAAATGATGAAATGATAATAGTCATTCATAAACTAACCATCACAATTTCTTAATTATTATTATTATTATCATTATTCTTATTATGTGAGCATGGTTGCAAAAAGAGAATTCATTCTATCATACTATTTCTCTCTCTTGAAAAAGCTCTCCCTCTTCCTCTCTCAAAGCTTAAGTGTTCCATGTGTTGGAAATCATAAGCTTTTGAGACTAAACCATCAAAGCATCACTCTACTCTTTCTCGGGTTCTTTGTCTAGCAAACCAAGCACTCTAGTTACCTCTTGGTTGAGGTAGGAGCTCAAGTTCGAGGCCCTCGGGTGGATCTATCTTCGGCAAAGAGAAGACGACGAGGAGGAGTCGTTCAAACCACTCCAAGGAGCAAGAAGAGAAGGAATTCAAGACCTAGGTATAACCATTCTACATAGTAGCTAGAACTTGTAGTTTATTTATTAGTTTTTGTTTAGCAAAGATCCATCATGGATGTTCCATGTCACCTTGTTAGAAAAAAATTGATTTTTACCTATTCCGCCTCCCCGAAAGAACCGGGGTGGGTAACGTAGACCTAACAGTGGTATCAGAGCCTAGCTAAACAACAACTAACTGTTAGCAAATTTTTTAGAACTTCGATCCGGAAAAAATCCTGAAAACATGTCAAAAACCATACTTTCTGGCGATTTTAAAAACTGCCCTAAAAATATTTCCACATGTCTTAAAAATCAGTGCAGGGTTTTTTAGAAATAACCAGGAAAAATGAGCCGCTGACTCGGTCAAAGCGCCGCGGAAGCACGGCGAAACCAAGCGTTTAGCCGCGGTTCCGCGGCCGAGTTGACTCGGCCGCGACTCGGGTTTCCTGCAGTTTTCTCTGTTTGGTATTTTGGGATTTTAAGATGTTTTGTTTCTGCCCAGATTTTCCAGAGAACAATGTTATGTTTGGGGGTAGTTACAAATTGGTATTTTGATCGAAGTTCTACAAACTCTTGCTAAATGGTTATATCTGTAATGTGATATATGCACTGAACGTCGACTAATCGCTATACGTCGATTAGTGGGGGTTGTGCATATCTGTGATCTGTAATGTTGTTGGATTGTGTATATGAACTTGTTGGATTGTCGCGGATGAATGGCCGGGGTTTTGTGAGATGAGAGTTTCTTTATCTTTCATTTGATATAATATGTAAATTGATGCAATATTATTTTTATGGCCGCACATCCGGGATGAGGTTGTAGCCGCCATTGTATATTATTTCTTTTACTGTTTTTGCTCCTAGGATAGACCCAAGGTAGGGTGCACAAACTACCGGGTACGTTGAAGTGCTGAGTGGCATACTCACGTTGTTGAGGGAGGCTGCTTCACTTCGGGTATTTGGCGGGTAGTTTGCTGCACCCGTAGGGGTCTAGGGTGGGGTTTGGCTATTCATCGCGACCGTGTAATCCGTCTTTCGTTGCAGGCTCGAACGAAACGCGTATTCCTAGCATATCCAATGTGTTCATCTGTGATCTGGAATGGCTATCATTGCATCTGACGAATGTATATATCTATATATGATATCTAGTAGGCGTTGCTTATGTTTTGCATCCGCGCTAGTCCAGCCCCCGCTCTGTCGTTAGTTAAGTAACCTAACGGGTGATGACGGGGCCCCGTGGCAAATGCGGATGGCATAAGCGTACGTCATATTTTCGTTGTTTTCTATAATGGTAGGATTAACTGATGGGACGCATTATATTAATGCAAAGAAAAACAAACCTAAAAGACGTTGTTGGAACAATTTTCAAAAAGCTGTTATTGCAAGGACATTCTCTTTTGTTTTGCACAGAGCTATTCGGTTATGAATGCCCAGCACCTCATTCGACGAGGCAAGGGCCGAGATCCCTTCATCGGGAGTGACCCCTTGGACAAAAGTTTGCGTCAGGGTAATAACTTCGCTATAGTCGATTATTCTTGCTTTGCATCGAAGTATTCAGTTTGGAATATCCTGCACCTCATTCGACGAGAAAAGAGCCGAGATCCCTTCATAGGGAGTGACCTCTTTAGCAAAAGTTTTTGCCACTATATTTTCAAAAAAGGCTATCATGTTCCTTCAACTACATCAAGTTCATTACGTTAACGGGTTTTTTGCCAAAAACCCAGCCGTAGCCCTCCGTCGTTTCAGATAATTAATACTTAGTATTCGTGTTAGTTATATGTATGCCCTAAAGGCCATTACTATACATAGGATGTATATTGTAGTGGATGCTGGGACATATATAGGGAGGACTTTCTTGCTCGACATGATAGTATGCTGTCTGGTTACTCCTTAACGTGCATACTGATTGTCTCTCTGTTACATGTTGGTAAAGCCCTTAGGATGTGTACTTGACTACCTGGACTATGATGCGGATCATACTAGTGGGGACATGGTAGTCTATAAGTACATCCTTCAATGTCCCTAGTCGTGGGTGTATCGAGACGGGGCATCGATATACCAGAGTAGACTAGCGTATACCTTCTCGACCCATACAGATGGGCGATGGATGATCCCATATCCATTGGTGTTTGACATCAGAGATAATATACGGGTGCTCAGTGGAGAATGGGTACACTGGACGGACTCGCTGAGAACTCCCAGATGGTATTATACCTTACGTCAGATGGCAGTTCTCTAGTGACACTAGTACAGGTTAGTCTGTAGATCCGAGATCATCATAGAGCCTTGTGTGATTCCCACTGTACTTTGATTTCCACCTTACCATGTCCAAGAGGGCGTGCAAAACAGTGGTTTTTGGGTACAGTCCCGATTCACATGGAGGCAACGAGCGATAGGAGGGGATTCGTCTCTCCCGGTATAGGGAGTTGATGTTGCGCTGTGTTCGATTGGCTATAACCGGAAATCCTTGGCCAGGGTTGCTGAGATTTACTGGTAAGTGTTACCAGTAGTTTCTCGAACTGTTATAGACCTCATATCGACACGACTTATCGAGCTATTGGGGTCTGACGTTTACCACCCCTAGGTGAGATATGCGACATATCAGACGACGAGACCGGACTGTACGGTAAATGTTACTGGTTGGATTCACAGGAGTGTGAGCGGGCTTGCTCGTTGATCTTCTGATCGCTCAATACCCGTATGGCCGTTACGTTTAGCAGACCGCTTGCGGCTTGTGGGTGTTTGATATGATCATCACCTGCTGCCGGCGTATTGACGAGTCTTTAGAGTCCTACACAGAGGTTTTCCGGCTCAAGCGAAACGAAATAGGAGCGCATATAAGATATGTGCGGGACCGAGAATAATACCGGTATGTGATACTGTATTCTATTCTCGCGATATGTATCATTGGACGGTTATATGAGATATAGCCGGGTTACCGAATCAAGTGTTGATTCGATACATTGATACACTTAATATTAGTCGGTTATATGCAGTATGACCGGATCATTAAATCAAGTGTTGATTTAATGATTTAATGTATAATTATATATTTGATATATTACTTTACATTAACTATTATTGGTTCACTTAAGATTATTTTCTCACTAGAATGTGCACATTGTATATATGATATACATTTGTGCACTTGATTGTATCATGTTTGATGATAGATGCAAACTTGGGTGTATGTTTGCTTTATACCATCTTTAGGTTAATGGTTGGGTTTTTCATTTGTTTTTATTTATTTTCCTTATTCATTTTGGAAAGAAATGAAATGGTGGCTTTCTTTGGATTTTGTTGAAGCTTCATGAAGTTTTGAAAGCTTGACCATTTTGTTTCTTTCCTTAACCCTAACCATTTGCCTAAACCCTAGTTCATTCTCTACATGAGTTAGCCTCACCCATGGTTGAATTATGATATCCATCACTTCATTTTTCTTTTTGGAATTAATTTATAATGATTATTCTTTTCTTTCTTCTTCATCTTCTTCATGAAGAAAAAGAAAACCTTTCTTGAAAAATTTCAGGTGATGATTCCAAGTGAGAAATCCAAATCCAATGTGAACCCACTTCCTATTTCTTCATCCTCTACCACTTGCCATGTAGTAGAGGGTGTTTTCTTCACAAGTTTCTTGACCAAGTGAAGATGGAGCTTGAGTTAGAGTTGCCTCGACGTAGATCATCTTCGGCATCGAAATCAACGACCTAGCCCGCTCATTTCTCCGACGAAACCATCGCAAGAGTCCGGGATCCCGGTGATTGCAGCGAAGGGACGTCATCACGGAGCTAAAGAAGTGGAGGACCGGATCTACAAAGGTTGTATTTCCATTCACTTGTTAGCAAAGTAGTTTGCTTGCTTTTCTTTTCACCTAACCTCTAGTTAACGATCTTGCATAGGATTCTTAGGCACATGAAAATTTTGATTTTGGCATGGTTGATGCCTTGTGGAACCTCTTGAGTATGCCTAAGAACCCTACAGTAGTATCAGAGCCTAGCTAGAGCCTTAAGCGAAGTTAGACATCCGATCGAACCCTGAAACCCCGATCAAAACCCTTCTCTGTACATTTTTTCAAACTGTAGATTTTTGTGAATTAAAAATGCTCAGAAAATTAGGCAGGAAAATCTAAGAATTACTGTGAAGTACGGACCCCTAACTCAAAAATTTGACCACGGAACCGCGGCCAAACCAAGGGTTTGGCGGCGGTTCCGCGGCCCAAATTGTGAATTAGTCCCTCAAACTTCACATATTTATTCCTAGGTCCTTTCTTGTCGTTTTTTTCTGGGAATTTATTAATTCCACTCAAGTGTTGAGTTTTCTAGGGTTTTATTGGGGACTCGTTAATTCGATCGGATAATTTAACTTCGTTTATGTTTTTCCGGATATTTTAGAAACTGTTAAAAAGTTCGACCGGATATAAATACCCATTTTTTCCCCTGCCGGGAAATTTCCAAGTGTTGGATTTTTCCGTAGTTTAAGAACGTTCTAAGTAGTGCAAGTAATGCGATGGACCCTCTAGAAGACAACAAAGCTTAACTCGATTATGTGACCGTCTTGAACTGTCCTTTGAACCTTAGGGTTTGGGGCAGTACGACGTGCCACATGTGAGGCGTTGGCTTGACCCTTCTACGGCTGGACCGTTGGTGCTGTGGCATGAAATGAATGTTTTTAAACTTATTTCATGTGTTGAGCAGTTTCGGAAAAACTTGGGTGTTTGAACGTTCGATCGGAAAGTTTAACATTTTCTATTTATCTGGAATGTGATACAATATTTGGAATCCACAAGGAGTTATGAGATAACTGATTTGACTGTTATAAACATAGCACTTTAGTCTCAAATGATAGGTTGCCACGGAATTTTGATGCGATCAAAAGTCCGTCGCAATCACGTAGAGTACGCGGATACTCACCGGGTAAACTTAATAGACAGCCACGCCCCATCGTCCTGACCAAGTGACTGTAGGAGAACCCCGTCGCCGAAAGCATCCGTTCGAGTGCTCGCGGCAGTGGTGTTCCGCCTTAGTGCACTTCATCGATGGCATCAGGGGTACGGCCGTCTACTAAAGTTTGCGACGAGCATTCGATCAGGTTGTCGGGAATCTTGTTTAATTGCCCGACTTGATATTGAAAAGTGTTTTCGATAAAGAGACTAAAATGCGGGGTTTATAACTATTAGGCATGCGATGTCTATGGTGGTTGCGGATTCCAACTGTTGTAGTTTTACACTTTCTTTTCTGCGACCATAAGTGTAATATGTGATATCGCCGGTTTCGTTGCTATATGTCAACGACAATTGGGATGCGCATATTTACTTGCGTTGATGACATGTGATGTTATGTGTTGCTGGATATGTTATATTGGATCGTCGTGTGTGAATAGCTGGGGTTTTTTATGTGAGATGAGTGTTTTTTCATTTTCATTCATGTAAAAACTTGTATGTAATATTCTTTTATTGGGGCACTTTCAGGTTGCGGAAGCTGTCACCGTTGATGTATATTATTTTCTTTTCCGCACTAGGATAGACCCAAGGAGGAGGGCACAAGTAACCAGGTTCTGGAGTCCAGTGGGAGACCAACTCGAGGAGTCGAGTCCGGGTCTCCTAACTCTAGAATTGGTAGGGTTGCTTGCCGCTCTCGTAGGGGTCTAGGGGTGTGGATTTGGCTATTCATCGCGACCGTGGAATCCGTGTTTTATACTGGCTCGTATTGAAAACACGGACGTCCTAGTATATCCAATGTTTCATATGTTTCTTCTGCTGCGATATCTGTGATGTGATCATTTGATATGCTGTGATGGATACTGTATATAGTATATATGATATATTATATAGACGTTACTTATGTTTTACACCCGCGCTAGCCCTGCCCCGCTCTGCCGTTAGTTACCTAACCTAACGGTACACGAGAGGACATCGAGGCGAATGCGGATGGCATAAGTGTACATCGTATTTATCTGTGATGTTTAGGTGATTTAAATGATGGGACTTCATTAATATGATTAATAAAAGAAAAGAAACCTAAGATGTTGTGGAATCGAATTTTCAAAAACAGGTAGCTAAAGTTCTTGCTTTGCATTGCGGTGTTCCTTGTAGAACATCCTGCACCTTATTCGATAAGGAAAGGGCCGAGATCCCTTCACCGGGAGTGACCCCTTTAGCAATAACTGGCAGATGCTATAACCCTCGGTTTGTCTTTTGATTGCTTCTATAGTTTTTGCTTTGCACAGCGGTATATATGATATATCCTGCACCTTATTCGATGAGGAAAGGGCTGACGATCCCTTCACCGGGAGTGACCCCTTTAGCAAAACTAGAAATGCCTCAAAAGCACTCCATTTTAAAATCATTTGATTCTACAACGATTTGAAGTTCATTACGCAATAAGTTTTCAGAAAAACCTGGCATAACCCTCCGTCATTTCAGATAAGTCCCGCTTAGTATTCGTGCTGCGCTTGTTGACCTTGTCAAGGCGCAGTGTGCGGTAGCTAACCGGTATTTATCTGCTTATGCATATGATACAGATTGGATTACGGTAGTCGTACGGCCTTGTTGACCTTGTCAAGGGTCGTGCGGGTGGGTTTGATTCAATCAAGAAATGACGGGTTGAACTTGACTTACGGTCTATGGTTTGTTGACCTTGTCAAGGTCATAGATCGTTTGGGGCAAAATTATCGGGAATTTCAAGTGTTGAAATTTGCAATGAGATTGCATATCTTCTATGAGATAGTTGGATCCCGATACCCACTGCGAGTAATTGTTACTCCTGGGAGAGTTTTACACATTACAATTAGCCGATCTAGTAGGTGTCTAGAAAGGTGTCAACGGGATTACGCCTCTGGGAAAACGAGGTTTACTGTAATTAGGTCCGTGCGAAAGCACGGGGAACCTCCCTCAAAGTACCGACACTGGCCTGGCTGAAAGATTGGCGAACTTGTAGCGTGTAATTAATCCCGGCTAATCTTTCCTTTTAGGGTTTGAAGGAAGATTTGATAAAAACAGTGGGAGCCATCCTGATTAGATAAAATAATAACCAATCTGATCTTGCAAGAGCATACGCTTAGTGTTTTCTTCTCCTCTCTCCAGGTAGCGACCATATCACGCCTTAATCAAGATAATAATACGGATGTATTGACCGAACCCGCTTGTTATACTGAGCTGGGGAACGTTGGTCCCGCTCCAACTTATAATTTTTATAAGACAGAGCAGGAAATAGGGGAATACCAGAATTCCTATGCCCCCCAAACGAAGAAAGTGCATATGATGCATCTCCTTCGGGTGTGTTCGTTACACAGAACTGTTTCTCAGTATCCTCTGCGTCCTGGGTATCTGATACCGAAACAGGATCCCAGATATGTTATCTGTTACATAGGGCTACAGAAAGGCAGAGAACTGAGAACGGGTGATAAGTTTCATGAGATAGAAAACGGGGCAAGTGTTGCAGCCAAGTCTGTTGGTCACTATCACCCTGTATTACCAATACATTGATTCTGAACAAATGCTATTAGATACCGAACCTGATATACAAAATCATATCAGTCTCTTTATTAGTAAAGAAATGATAAAATTTTGTATTGTTGGATAATGTTTTGAACATTTCCTATTTCAAAAGTTGATCGGTTCAGGCACGTTATCTAAAACATTGACATTCTAAATCAAACTACAGTTCCTAGTATACAGAACAGACACGAGGAAAAGTTCAGAAATGAACGGATCCTTCTTAAGGTATTGTAGACTAGGTCATATCAATGCGACCCGACTAGCTAAGTTGCAGATAGATGCATATTTAAATCTATTTGAATTTACATCTTGTGAAACTTGCCAGTCATGTCACAAAGATAAGATGACCATAGCTCTGTTTACTGGAAACAGAGAAAGAGTTAGTGAACCCTTAGGATGATACATGTTGATATATGTAGGTCCCCTGTCTACACATGTCAAGACCGGTTCTTTGTACTTCATTACATTCTCTGATGATCTCTTTAGATTCAGACATATGTTCCTGTTGAAACACAAGTCCGAACCTTTTGAGATATTCACAGAATATAAGTTAGAAGTAGAGACCCAAAATACGGGTATAAGTATTATGTCCTATGATGAGATCAGGGAGGAGAATACTTGTGCATGGAATTCTTAGACTATTCTAAAGGAGAATGAGATTCTCTCTCAGTGTTACTCCTCTGAATACACCACAGCACAACGGTGTATCGGGACGGAGCAATCACACCCTATATGATATGGTGTGCTCTATGATGAGTACTACTGAGTTTCCTATTTCCTTTTGGGAGTTATGCGCTTGAGAAGCTGCATACCTATTGAATAAGGTTTAAATCAAATCAGTTGCCTACCATTTCATATGTGATATGGAAAGGGAAGAGTCCATATCTTAAGTTTGTTAAGATTTAGGACTGTCCAGCCTATGTCTAAAAGCAAAATCCAGACAAGCTCGAGGCAAGGTCAGTTATGTAGAACTGGAAAGGTTCCAGCTATACAAACTGCAGCTGATAATTTGGCAGAACCAAAGGATTCAATAGCTACCAACGAACCTCAGCCTCTCCGCCGATCTAGTAGGGTTTCTTACCCACCTGAGAGATACTTTGGTTTCTCTATGACAGTGGGAGCGAGAATTGCATCATGAGATGATGACCCAACTAGTTTCGAGCTGGCCATCAGGAGTGGGACTCTATAAGAATGGCTGGATGCTTAGCGATCTGAGATGAAATCCATACACACCAACAAAGTATGGACTTTGGTTGCTTAATCTGAAGGGTTAAATTCCCATCAGGACCAAGTATATCTTGAGAAGATTACTAGGTGTAGATGGAAAGGTTGAGACTTTCAAAACTAGACTTGTTAAAGGTTTTCGTCATTTCCCAGGCATGGATAATGATGAAACCTTTTCCAGTGCCTATGCTCAAGTCCATCCAAATCCTACTTGCCACGGCTACATACCATGACTACGATATCTGGCGGTTGGGTGTCATGACTGCTTTTCTAAATACTGATTTAGAAGAAAACGTCTATAAGTATACAGCCAGGGGGCTTCGTAAACAGTGGGAGCAACGGAAACGTGTGCAAGTTGCTTTACAGATTAAAGCAGGCATCGCGGAGTTGGAACGTCTGTTTTGATGTGTTAGTCAAAGAGTTTGACATCATCAAAATGGTAGATGAACCTTGTATATACAAAAAGGTAGTAAGGAGTATGGTGGTGATCCTCGTAGAATACGTGGATGACATACTCTTAATAGGGAAGTAGTTTCCTATACTACGCTCGGTCAATCTCCGCTTATCATAATGATTCTCCATATAGGATCAAAGTGATACCTACTAAATCCTGGGTTTTGGATCTATGAGATAGATCTAAATGGATATTAGGATACTCACTAGTTGTAGTGAGATGGTATCAATTGATCCTGGGGAGAATCGCTGGAAAGATTCTAGGGTGATAAGGACGACTGAATGTCAGTCACGGGCATTGTCTTTACCCTCAGTAAAGGGACGGTATGTTGGAAGAGTTCCAAGCTAGATACCATGGCATACTAGACGATTAAGGCTGGATACATCGCTACTTAAGATGCTACCAAAGAGGCAGTCTGGGTGTATATTAGTTCATGAGATGAACTTCGTTCCTCCCATTGTGTGACAATGGAGTTGTGGCTTATGCCAACGAACGCCCGTCCCATCAGTGATCCAGACATATTCTAAGGCGGTGTCACCTGATCATGGAGATGGTTGATCTCCAGGGTGATCGAGGTTAGGAGAGTAGACTCAGAGGACAACATGGCGGATCCACTCACAAAGGCCTTTTCCCAGAGAGAGACTTTTATGGGATGGTTGAGTATGAGATACTGCAACCATTGCTACAGATGGCCCTAGTGCAAGTGAGAGATTGTTAGTTATATGTATGCCCTAGAGGCCATTACTATACATAGGATGTATATTGTAGTGGATGCTGGGACATATATAGGGAGGACTTTCTTGCTCGACATGATAGTATGCTGTCTGGTTACTCTTTACCTTAACGTGTATACTGATTGTCTCTCTGTTACATGTTGGTAAAGCCCTTAGGATGTGTACTTGACTACCTGGACTATGATGCGGATCATACTAGTGGGGACATGGTAGTCTATAAGTACATCCTTCAAGGTCCCTAGTCGTGGGTGTATCGAGACGGGGCATCGATATACCAGAGTAGACTAGCGTATACCTTCTCGACCCATACAGATGGGCGATGGATGATCCCATATCCATTGGTGTTTGACATCAGAGATGATATATGGGTGCTCAGTGGAGACTGGGTACACTGGACGGACTCGCCGAGAACTCCCAGATGGTATTATACCTTACGTTAGATGGCAGTTCTCTGGTGACACTAATACAGGTTAGTCTGTACACCCGAGATCGTCATAGAGCCTTGTGTGATTCCCACTGTGCTTTGATTTCCACCTTACCACGTCCAAGAGGGCGTGCAAAACGGTGGTTTTTAGGTACAGTCCCGATTTATATGGAGGCAATGAGCGATAGGAGGGGATTCGTCTCTCCCGGTATAGGGAGTTGATGTTGCGCTGTATTCGATTGGCTATAACTGGAAATCCCTGGCCAGGGTTGCTGAGATTTACTGGTAAGTGTTACCAGCAGTTTCTCGAACTGTTATAGACCTCATATCGACACGACTTATCGAGCTATTGGGTTCTGACGTTTACCACCCCTAGACGAGATATGCGACATATCAGACGACGAGACCGGACTGTACGGTAAGTGTTACTGGTTGGATTCACAGGAGTGTGAGCGGGCTTGCTCGTTGATCTTCTGATCGCTCAATACCTGGGTGGCCGTTACGTTTATCAGACCACTTGCAGCTTGTGGGTGTTTGATATGATCATCACCTGCTGCCGGCGTATTGACGAGTCTTTAAAGTCCTACACAGAGGTTTCCTGGCTCAAGCGAAACGAAATAGGAGCGCATATGAGATATGTGTGGGACCGAGAATAATACCAATATGTGGTACTGTATTTTATTCTCGCGATATGTATCATTCGACGGTTATATAAGATATAGCCGGGTTACCGAATCAAGTGTTGATTCGATACATTGATACACTTTATATTAGTCGGTTATATGCAGTATGACCGGATCATTAAATCAAGTGTTGATTTAATGATTTAATGTATAATTATATATTTGATATATTACTTTACATTAACTAGTATTGGTTCACTTAAGATTATTTTCTCACTAGAATGTGCACATTGTATATATGATATATATTTATGCACTTGATTGTATCATGTTTGATGATACATGCAAACTTAGGTGTATGTTTGCTTTATACCATCTTTAGGTTAATGGTTGGGATTTTCATTTGTTTTTATTTATTTTCCTTATTCATTTTGGAAAGAAATGAAATGGTGGCTTTCTTTGGATTTTGTTGAAGCTTCATGAAGCTTTGAAAGCTTGACCATTTTGTTTCTTTCCTTAACCCTAACCATTTACCTAAACCCTATTTCATTCTCTACATGAGTTAGCCTCACCCATGGTTGCATTATGATATCCATCACTTCATTTTTCTTTTTGGAATTAATTTATAATGATTATTCTTTTCTTTCTTCTTCATCTTCTTCATGAAGAAAAAGAAAACCTTTCTTGAAAAATTTCAAGTGATGATTCCAAGTGAGAAATCCAAATCCAAAGTGAACCAATTTCCTATTTCTTCATCCTCTACCACTTGCCATGTAGTAGAGGGTGTTTTCTTCACAAGTTTCTTGACCAAGTGAAGATGGAGCTTGAGTTAGAGTTGCCTCAACGTAGATCATCTTCGGCATCGAAGTCAACGACCTAGCCCGCTCATTTCTCCGACGAAACCATCGCAAGAGTCCGGGATCCCGGTGATCGTAGCGAAGGGACGTCATAACGGTGCTAAAGAAGTGGAGGACCGGATCTACAAAGATTGTATTTCCATTCACTTGTTAGCAAAGTAGTTTGCTTGCTTTTCTTTTCACCTAATCTCTAGTTAACGATCTTGCATAGGATTCTTAGGCACATGAAAATTTTGATTTTGGCATGGTTGATGCCTTGTGGAACCTCTTGAGTGTGCCTAGGAACCCTACAATTCGTGCTGCGTTTGTTGATTATTCGTCAAGGCACAGTGAACGATAGCTAAGTAATAATTCTCTGTTGCACTGATAGATGCGATTGGTTAGGACGGTCGCATGATTTTGTTGATTATTCGTCAAGGATCATGCGGGCGGGTCTAATGAAATCCTGGATAACGACTGGTTGAACTTGACTAGGACCATTTGATTTGTTGATTATTCGTCAAGGTCACTTGGGTCCTAGGGGCAAAAACCCACATCGGGAGTTTCTAAAGAAACTGAAACTTGATTTGTTGATTATTCGTCAAGTTCACTTAGGTCCTAGGGGCAAAAACCCATATCGGGAGTTTCTAAAGAAACTGAAACTTGCAGATTTAGCATACCTTCTGGAGTGAGGTGGCTATAGTGGATTCCATCTAGGTCATCGCACAATGAGGATCCCGATCCCACTGATGAGTTAGATTACTCTCGGGAGATTATTTCACTTAACAATCAATGCTATAAACTAAGTAGGTGTCTAGAACGGTGTTAGCGGGGCTACGCCTCCAGGAAAAAGAGGTTATTTAATTAAGGAACTTCGCGAAAGCGTTGGAAAATCTCCCTCGAAGTACCAACACTAGCCTGGCTGAAAGATTAAGCAAGTATTGTGACGTGCGATTAATCCTGACTAGTTCTTCTTTTAGGGTTTGAAGAAGAATTTGAGGAAACAGTGGGAGCCATCCTGATTAGATAAATTAATAAACCAATCTAATCTTGCAAGAGCGCACACTGAGTGTTTCTTTTCTCTCTCTCTCCAGGTAGCAACCATTTCACGCCCTAATCAAGATAATAAAATGTATCGCTTGACCGATCCGAATTCTTATTCGGGGCTGGGGAACGTCGGTTCGGCTCTAACTAGTGACAACAGTCACAAGTATGAGCAAGGGAAAGAGGATTGTATAGATTCCAAGGATACCCAGTTGAAGAAGAAGTATAGTTTTTCATCTACTTCAGGTGTTCTTGTAATTGAGAATTGCTTTACGGTCAGCCCTACCTCCTGGGTACTTGATACCGGATCAGGATCTCATATCTGTAATTTATTGCAGGGGTTGAGAAAAAGTTGGAAAGGTGTACCTAGTGATATGTCGCTCAGGGTAGAGAACGGAGCACAAGTTAATATTGCAGCCGTCGATGAATATCACCTAGTGTTGCCGAATGGCAATACTATGATTTTGAACGAATGCTACTATGTACCTTCCATGGTTTGCAACATCATATCAGTTTCTTTACTCAATAAAGATGGATATAACTTTGTTCTTGATAGAAATATCATGAACATCTACCTTCATAAGGTACTGGTTGCAGAAGGTACACTGTGTAATGGTATCTACGTTCTAAATCAGAATACAATTCTCAATGTACAAAACACACGCAAGAGGAAGAGTTCAGATATGAACGAATCCTACTTATGGCATTGTAGACTTGGTCATATCAGAGAGAAAAGACTAAGTAAGTTGCATAAAGATGGACTCTTGAATACGTTCGAGTTTTCATCTTATGAAACTTGTCAGTCTTGTCTCAAAGGAAAGATGACCAAATCTCCGTTCACCGGACATGGAGAAAGGGCAGCAGAGCTCTTGGGACTCATACACAGTGATGTGTATGGTCCAATGTCTATACATGCAAGGGATGGGTTCTCGTACTTCATCACATTCACTGACGATCTCTCTAGGTTCGGATATGTGTATCTGATGAAACACAAATCTGAAGCTTTTGATAAATTCAAGGAATTCAGAAACGAAGTAGAGAACCAGACTGGAAAAAGTATCAAGATCCGCCGATCGGATAGGGGAAGGGAGTACTTAAGCAAGGAATTCCTAGATTACTTAAAAGAGAATGGTATTCTCTCTCAGCTTACTCCTCCTTATACACCACAGCACAATGGCGTATCGGAACGGAGGAATCGTACCCTATTGGATATGGTTCACTCCATGATGAGTGGTGTTGAGTTGCCTCTTTCATTCTGGGGACATGCGCTTCAGACAGCGGCATACCTTTTGAATCAAGTTCCGTCCAAATCTGTGCCTAAAACTCCGTATGAAATATGGAGCAGTAAGAAACCATGTCTTAAATTTATTAAGATATGAGGTTGTCCGGCCTATGTGAAAACACATAAACCGGACAAGCTATAGGCACGGTCAGCTCTATGTAAATTTGTGGGATATCCTAAAGATTCACTAGGATATCTGTTCTACCACACTGAGGAACAGAAGGTGTTTGTATCTCGCCATGCTACCTTTATAGAAAGGGAGTTTCTTGCAAAAGAAACTAGTGGGAGTTCGGTAGAACTGGGAGAAATCCATGAACCACAAAATATAACTGAAGATTTGACAGATCCTCAGGATTCAATAACCCCGGACGATCCTCAGCCGCTCCGCAGATCTGGTAGGATTTCTCATCCGTCCGAGAGATACTACGGTTTTCTCATAGACGGGGATCGAGCGGATTGCATCTTGGAAGAAGATGACCCTACCAGTTTCAGGCAGGCCATTATCAGTAGGGACTTTGATAAGTGGTTGGATGCTATGCAATCCGAAATGGAGTCCATGTACACCAATAAAGTGTGGACCTTGTATATTGCTCCACCTGGGGTAAAACCCGTTGGATGCAAATGGATCTACAAAAGGAAACTTGGTGTAGATGGGTAGGTGGAAACCTATAAGGCTAGACTCGTTGCAAAAGGTTTTCGTCAAAGACCTGGTGTGGACTATGACGAAACTTTTTCCCCAGTGGCTATGCTCAAATCCATTCGGATCCTACTTGCTATTGCTGCCTTCCATGACTATGAAATCTGGCAAATGGACGTAAAAACGACTTTTTTAAACGGCTGTTTGGAAAAGTGCGTTTACATGGATCAGCCAGAAGGTTTCGCAGACAGTGGGAGCAGCGGGAAGGTGTGCAAATTGCTTAAATCCATTTATGGATTAAAGCAGGTATCGCGGAGCTGGAACATCTATTTTGATGAGGCAATCAAGGAATTTGATTTCATCAAGAACGAAGATGGACCTTATGTCTATAAGAAGATTGTAGGACGAACTGTCGTGTTCCTAGTCTTGTACGTGGACGACATTCTTTTGATAGGAAATGGCATTCCTATGCTACAATCGGTCAAGCTATTCTTGTCACAACGGTTCTCCATGAAGGACCTGGGTGATGCCTCGTACATTCTGGGGATCAAGATCTACAGAGATAGATCCAAGAGACTACTGGGACTTTCGCAGTCCAGGTACATAGAGACCGTACTAAAGAGATTTAGTATGGAAGATTCCAAGCGCGGTAATATATCCGCATTGCACGGAATCACCCTCTCCAAGAAGATGTCTCCTAAGAATGACGAGGAGAGGGTTCGCATGAGCACTATACCCTACGCTTCGGCGGTAGGATCTATAATGTATGCGATGCTATGTACAAGA
Organism: Agapanthus africanus; assembly: GCA_030015575.1. Lineage (NCBI taxonomy): Eukaryota > Viridiplantae > Streptophyta > Magnoliopsida > Asparagales > Amaryllidaceae > Agapanthus > Agapanthus africanus. Next base: position 309,777,803 of record CM057339.1, read on the forward strand.
CCAGATGTAGCTTACACGCTGAGCGTGGTGAGCCGGTATCAGTCAAGCCAGGTGAGGACCACTAGACGGCAGTGAAGAACATTCTCAAGTACCTGAGAAGGACTAAGGAGATGTTCCTGGTTTACAGTAATGGAGACCTCAGGGTCGAGTCCTTTACCGATTCAAGCTTCCAGAGTGACAAAGATGACAGCAAGTCTGTCTCGGGTTTTGTGTTTACCCTCAATGGAGGGGCGGTGTGTTGGAGGAGTTCCAAACAGGATACCATCGCAGACTCGACGATGGAGGCTGAATACATTTCTGCAAGCGATGCCGCAAAAGAGGCGGTCTGGATGAAGAAGTTCATTAGTGAACTTCAGGTGGTTCCGTCCATTGTTGACCCAATACCATTGTATTGCGATAACAATGGGGCTATAGCTGTAGCGAAGGAACCAAGGTCCCATCAGAAATCCAGACACATCTTAAGGCGGTATCACCTGATCAGGGAGATCATTGATCGCCAGGAGATCGAGGTACGAAGAGTGGACACAAAAGACAACACGGCGGATCCATTCACAAAGGCCCTCCCTCAAATACAGTTCGAGCGACTTTTTGAGCTATTGGGTATGCGGTACGCCAGCAGCTGGCCTTAGAGCAGACGTTGGGTATGCGATACACCAATTACTGGCCTTCAGTGCAAGTGGGAGATTGTTGGATATGTATGCCCTAGAGGCCATTATTGTATAGTACTAGTTTGTATAATACATTTTGGAGGCTTGGGATATATATACGGGTTTACGACAGTCTTGCTCGATATAGTAGTATGCTACTTGGTTTGTTTCTATCTTAATATGTGTATATGTTTCTTTTAACATATCGCTTATACATATTGATGGAGCACTTAGGATCTTTGCTTGACTACCGGCGTTATGATGGCGATCACACTAGTGGGGGCTACGTAGTCTATAAGCACATCCTTATTTTGGTCCCTAGTCGTAGGATTATCGAGACAGGGCATCGATACTCCAGAGTAGACTGGTGCATACGCTTCTCGTCCCAGCAGGGGAGATGGTCTATCCCACAGCCATCAGTACGTCGTACTGGAGATAGTATGCAGGTGCTCGTTAGGTTACGAGTACACTGGACAGGACTCGTCGGGAACTGTTGGTTGGTATTATACCTATCGTCAGTTAACAGTTCCCAGGTGACATGAGTACAGCTTAGTCCGCTGACTTGACACTGTCACTTCGCCTCGAGTGTGTTCCCACTGTTCTTAGATTACTACCCTACCACGGCTCTACTGAGTCGTGCAAACAGGTAGTAGTTGGGTGCAGTCCCGAAGCACTTGGAGGCAGTGACGGTTAGACAGGATTCGTCTCTCCCGGTATTGGGGGTTGATATCGCGTTGTGTCTAGGAGAGCCATTACACAAAGTCCCTGGCCAGGGCAAGCGAGAATTACTGGTAGGTTTTCCAGTAGATTCTCAGGGTGTTTTGGGCTACACTCCGACACGACTTGTACCACTATTAGGGGACTGACGTTTACTGCCCCCCTAGGCCCGCCATGCGATACTCTCAGACGAACAGACCGGACTGTACAGAGATTGTCACATTCAGGCTCAGTAGGAGTTCGGATGGGTTCACCTCATCAGTCTTCTTATCGGCATCTACCTAGGGACCGTTATGTACAGCTAGTACCGCTTACGGCCTGTGGTTAAACCCACTGCCAGCGTAGTGTCGAGCCTTTAGAGTCCCACACAGAGGGTTATTCGCCTTTGGGCAAAACAGAGTAGAGGTCACATGGTTTTGCGACGGGGTTCGTTCACATCCGCGCACTTGTGCACGTTTGGTGTCCGGACAGTTATTACTAGCGGGCTTTGGTTTAAGTCATATCCTAGTATATGTTTTGGGATTGGTTTTATCTCATTGTATTCGTGTTCCTCGGAATACGGATGCGGGTGTGTATGCACAGTTGACAGAGGCAGAAGAATCTCATTAGGGTTGTTGACCGTTGACTTTTTCTAAACCCTAATGAGAATGAGAAATATGATTAATAATATTAATTAAGAATAATTGTGCCATGGTTAGGTTGACTATTTGACTTTTGTTGACTTGTTGACTTTGGTTGACCGGTTGACTATTGTTGACATGTTGACCATCATCATTTCATTTCAAAGATGCTTCTTGTTTCTTGCAAATGTATTAAATGATGAAATGATAATGGTCATTCATAAACTAACCATCACAATTTCTTAATTATTATTATTATTATCATTATTCTTATTATGTGAGCATGGTTGGAAAAAGAGAATTCATTCTATCATACTCTTTCTCTCTCTTGAAAAAGCTCACCCTCTTCCTCTCTCAAAGCTTAAGTGTTCTATGTGTTGGAAATCATAAGGTTTTGAGACTAAACCATCAAAGCATCACTCTACTCTTTCTTGGGTTCTTTATCTAGCAAACCAAGCACTCTAGTTACCTCTTGGTTGAGGTAGGAGCTCAAGTTCGAGGCCCTCGGGTGGATCTATCTTCGGCAAAGAGAAGACGACGAGGAGGAGCCGTTCAAACCACTCCAAGGAGCAAGAAGAGAAGGAGTTCAAGACCTAGGTATAACCATTCTACATAGTAGTTAGAATTTGTAGTTTATGTGTTAGTTTTTGTTTAGCAAAGATCCATCATGGATGGTCCATGTCACCTTGTTAGAAAAAATTTGATTTTTACCTATTACGCCTCCCCGAAAGAACCGGGGTGGGTAATATGGACCTAACAGATATTTGCAAAGAATCCTGCAGGAAAAATCAGAATATTGGATTTTAGAGGAGAGAGAAAGATATTAGAAATTTACCTGAGGATTTTGGGGGCCCAACTCCACCAGAGTGTCGCGGTTCCGCCGCACTATGGAGAGTTCTTTTGCTAAAAAATTTTTAGAGCACCCCTATGCTCCTCTGGGATATGTTGAAATTCACTAACTCTCTGTTGGCTTGCTCCAGTTACTCCAGATTTTCTTGCAAAACTCGCACAATAATCGTTAAATACATAAGATACGGTTTTGATTATTTTATGTTATGGATTTTATAAGAATTCAACCTGAATAGTAAGAAAAAAATACAGTTGTTTCCCCGGCAACGGCGCCATTTGATTGATCGTTTAAAGAGTGTTGTAAATACCATAATCAAGACGGTGTCTCTAGTAGCTAGCCGCGATGAGTACGAGTCGTCTGCAGGGAAACGTGAACCTTTTTCTTTCTTTAGACGAGTTGATAGAAGAAAGATGATTGGTTGTAGTTACGGATATATTACGGATGTAAGATTTATAGAGAAGAGGCTCATAGGATTCATAAGGCTTAGTAGTAATGGATGAATAATTAAAATTGACGCATTTAATCTTTTAATAGTTTAAAAGTAGATCGATAGTGATGAATGTGGATTAGGGTTCTTTTGGAAGAAACTAGGATTTCCCCATTCTTAACCCTTGTCCTTGCATTGATATCTATTCATTTCTAGCCTTTAATCAAAACAAGTGTTAAACCGATCTCAAATCGTGGTCGTGACTAGCAATAAATTGGTAGCGCGCCCGATAAGGATGTTAACATTTATTTTGCTAAAATTTATAGACTTTAAAATATATAAAAGAGGTTAAATGACTTTATTATCCATTGATCTACCCTAGCCTACGAACCCTAACAAGCTAGAAATTACTCACTCATGTTTAAAGTAAAAGAAAGGTTGAACAAGAATGAAAATATGATTAAGATGTAGAAAGTAAGTGCAGAAAGTAAATGCGAAAAGAAATAAAATAAGATGTACCTTTATTAATCAACTATTTTATACAACGCTCCTTTTTTAAAGTAGATTACAAAGAACCCTAATTTTTGCTCTCGCTCTCTCTCTTGTTGGAGGTAGATGACTAGCTGATGATCACCTGGATGTGTGGATCGCTTTAGACCTCTTGATCTCTTCGGTTTGATGATTTTAGATGTGAAGCTCTCGGTCCTATTTATAGTCACAGAAACTAAAAACCCTAGATACCATCTGTGAATATACGTTGATACGATCGAATCACCAAAATATTTCATCAAAAAACCATAGATATGTCACGGATCCGCCGTAAATACATGCATTTGGCCGCCCTTCTGCGGCAATGTAGTGGGATTAGGGTTTTGTATTTTTTCTGCTCACTATTGTTGACATGTGGAGATCTCTTCGATATCTGGATTATGAGAATAATGCTCTGAGTCTCTGCCGTTGCTAAATCTTACGATTTGCTTCCATATTTCGGCAGATTTGATGCCAACATCTCGGATCTCCAGACCTGAGCTAATCTGCACAATATCTCAAATAAAAGTTTTAGTAGTATTTGGTATTTTTGAAATATTATCCTAACCATTTTATATGATATTATATGTTAAGAATATTGATTAGAAGTATTTGATATGATCTGCATATTTTAATTACTAATATTTTATATAAATATTATATGCATGTATTTCCCCTCATTATGTTAATTATAATGTAAAAACATATGATAATAATCTTTTTACACATAAACCATCATATGTTCTATAATTACAATAAACACCTTTTAGAACTTAACAATAGTAGAGAAAATAATCATTCAAATGTGCAATATTTTAGACCAATCAGGTGCTCTGAAGAAAAATTGGCAAACGATCCTTCCATACGACGGCGGAACCGCGGCAATAAGATGCAGTTGGCAGCGGATCCGCGGCAATAAGATGCAGTTGGCGGCGGATCCGCGGTCTCTTGGTGGAATTGGGCCCCCAAAATCCTCAGGTACTCTCCTATTATCTTTCTCTCTCCTTTAAAACTCCAATAATCTAATTTTATTTGCAGGATTCTTTGCAAATATCGCCACTAAAAAAATATTTTTGCGTGTTTTGATTTCGGTTTGTTTTTGCATACTTAAATCGGACTTTAAGGGGCAATAAACCCAAATTCGGATTAGGTGGGGATTTCATCACCCTTACTACCCCCACAAATTACAAACGAGCATACTAGCACCCTACATTAATAAAAAAAATATATCAAGACCTAGCCCCTAAGGACATTCGCGCTCAATTAGGACAGAGGAGGGTCGTGGGTAATCTATTGCTTATCCGCATTTCTTTTGTGGTGTCTAGGCAAGTATGACTAAGGAAAGTGGTTACGTAATTTGGCCCGCTATTTCGGTAATTCGTATAGCGGATACCTCCCACTTACCTGGCCATAAGATTGATAAGGAGGCAATAGAGGATTGATCCTGCGACTTGTCATTTGGAAGTCTAGGAACGGTCTAGTGACTTGACCTAGGAGACCCTAGCTATAGGGATTGAGGGTGCATTTTGTGATTTGTTGAGTCAAGCCTCAAGTCTGACTATTTTTTCAAAACAAACCTTCTAAAAATCGTTCTCACGCACGCTGCCACGTGCACTAAACCCGCTTAGTACATGCTCTGCTGGACACGGGATTCTAGTGTCCGTCTAGTCCGCATTTTTGCTATCAACTCCGAAGTCGGTTTCTTCATCTTCAATTTCTCCTCCACCTACCACATCCCCCGAGATGGACAGATCTCCATCGGGTTTTAACGACACGACTTTGCCACCACCCGTAGGTGCGCAAAATCCACCATGCATGTCTCTTCAAGAAAGATGTCACCCCGTACGCGGACCCCTTCATACGTGTTTGTTCCTTCCACCAGCCAATAGGGATAATTTCGAAATTAAACCCCACTTCATCAACTTATTGCCCAAATTTCACGGGCTTGAATCCGAAGACGCATACGTTTTTATAACCAAATTCGAAAACGTATGTGCTATGGTGAGTACAACCCAGCTTTCAGGGGATGCTCTGCAATTACGTCTTCTCCCTTTTATCTTGTGCGATCTCGCAGAAAAGTGACTTTATAGCACCGCTGCACATTCTATCACTAAAAGAGATGAATTCGTTATAGCATTCCTTAAGAAATTATATCCTCATCACAAGACCGTCCGTATTCGGAGCGAGATTAACCAGTTTGCCCAACTTCCCAACGAACCCTTTTGGAAATGTTTTGAACGGTTTAAAGATATTTTTATTCAATGCCCTCATCACGGAATCGATAGATGGAAACTTTGCCGCATTGTATACGAAGGTGTTAATCCAGCAACAAAACAAATGCTAGAAACCATTTGTCAATGTCATTTCATATCAAAAGACAATGGCGAAGCATGGCAATTTCTGGAAAATCTTGCCGAACAAACGTTACAATAGGAGAGCACTAGACCAACATCATCTTCATCTAGGGCAGGTATCCATCAGCTCGACATTTCCATCTCAATGAAAGCCGAAATGGCAACGATGCAAAAGAAACTCGAAGCTATGGAATGCAAATTCTCTTCAGTCTCCCTAAACCAAGTTACGCTCCCCAAAACCGTGTGTGGTTGCTGTTTTGACCCATCACATTTAACGGAAGAATGTCCTTTGAATCCTCCTTCTCAAGGTCAAGAACAAACGAATGCTGCTTTTCAGCAAAGACCTAGAAACGATCATTATTCCTCCACATATAATCAGGGATGAAGGAATCATCCTAATTTTGCTTGGAACCAAAACCATACTCAAACTCAAACTCAAAATCAGTTCCTAAGCCAAAATAACTTTCAATAACTTTCCCATCAGCAACAACAGCCACAACACCAAATTCTGCACCCCTTTCAACCGAAATCTTTTCAAAATACGACCAACAATGTTGCCCCTTATAATAATTCTTTCCAATCACAAACTAATATTCCAACGGCCAATACCGATAGAATCTCTGCACTCGAACGAAGCATAGAAACGTTTATTAAACAATTTACACAAACGACGGCTAATTTAACGTCTTCCATCCAAACTTTAGTGCAACACACTGCTTCCCACGGTGAAAGCATAAAATCAATCAAAGCACAAATTGCACAGTTAAATGCCGCAATGAATGAGAGAGAGAAAGGAAAACTTCCATCTCAGCCTCTACCAAATCCTGGCCACTCACAAAGCGCAAAACTCTTCCTTCAAAATCATAATGTGAGTGTCGTAACCGCGTTGAGATCGGGAAGAATGTTGAATAATCATGTTGGTGAACAAGTTGAAGTTAATGATATTGATAAACCCCGGCTACTACTTCTACTCCTATTTCGTCTAATCCAACATCTTCTTCCGAGCCTATTCTCCGTTCTCCACTAGACTCGAACCCTCGGCCCACTTCCTTGAAGGAAGTATCATCTACGACCATCCCAAATCTAATTTTGGGATCCATTCCATCCCTACAAACTTCTCCTCAAATGTTGGACCCAACCCTTATTGATAAAGCTCCTTTTCCAAACAGGTTAAGGGCTAACATACCAAGTCCCCAAATGGAGAAAATAGTGGAAATTTTTAAACAAGTTAACATAAATATTCCTCTCCTAGATGCTATCCAACAAGTTCCATCCTATGCAAAAATTCTAAAGGACTTGTGCATCAAGTGCCTAAAAAAGTTTTCTTAGCAAGTAATATGAGCAATTCTCTTACCCAATTGGTGTCCACGAAACGTAAGGACCCCGGTTGTCCTATAATATCTATAACTATTGGGGGTAAAAATATTAATCGTGCTCTACTCGATTTAGGTGCTAGTGTTAACTTTCTCCCTTATTCTGCTTATGAGCAATGAGACATAGGAGAGTTGAAACCTGCGTACTGCACTCTCCAGATGGTCGATCGATCTATCATCCAATCTAGGGCGAGCTAAAGGACGTGCTGATCAAAGTCGTGGAATTTATATTCCCTATGGACTTTATAGTTATAGATACACAGCCTGTGGCAAACCTACGGAACCAAAGCCCGGTGATTCTAGGTCGACCTTTTCTAGCAACTTCCAATGCGATAATCAATTGTCGTAACGGTTTAATGAACCTGTCCTTTGGGAAGATGATAATTGAGCTTAACATATACAAATTAGGAAGTAAATCCTCCGAACCTTATGCTCATATAATTGATGTATGTTCTGTCGATAAGATAGCTTCCGACAGTTGCGAATTTGAGGAGCTTCACGATACTGATCTTGACGCCACTAGTGTGTTATTGTTGCTGGGTTCCTTAGCACCCTCACTATGTTTTCTAAGGCATCTAGCATGCAATTTTAAAAAACCTAAAGTGCTAAGCAACCCTGAATGAAGATCTAACTAGAGAATTAGGGTTATAACTAAGCAAGTAAACAACTTTACTCTAAGTGAACAAGGAATACAACCTTTGTAGACCGGTCCTTCACTTCTAAAGCTCCATGTAGTAGTAGTCCCTTTGCTCCAAGTAGTAGTCTCTCGGACTCTCGTTAGACTCCACTAGGTGAAAGGAACAAGCTTGCTTAAAGAACTTCGAGACCGAAGATGATTTACGTCGAGAAATCTCCAACTCAAGCTACCTCTTCACTAATTGAGAATTAGTGAAGCAAACAACCTATACTAAATGGATAGTCTAGTTTTGATTGATGAAGTAGGAATTTTGCACACTTTAGAATTATTTTTCTCACTCTTTTCTTTTCTCACTCAAAGCTAGAGAGAAAATGGAGGAGATAAACAAAATGATCTAGTGATCCAAGTGTGAACCATGGGTGAGTAAATATCTCATATAACTCATGTAGAGACTAAACCATGGCTAAAAATAATGGTTAGGTTAATAAATATCTAGAGTAAAACAAAATTAGTGGACTTTAGTTAAAGCTTCTCCATGCTTCCACAAGTATCTTAGCTATGCTAATTTCCACCTAATTTTGATTTATCCCTTAATATTTAAACACCCAAATTATCTTTACTTTGGTATAAATCTCATACACCCATGTCCAATGTATCATCTAGTATGACACAAAATAAATGCATTAACATATATCATATATATATTAAATGTATAAAGAGAAAACATTTTCTTAAGTGAGCTAATATTAGTTAATGTATATTAATATATCAAATATATAATTACACATTAAATTATTAAATCAACACTTAATTTAATAACCCGGTTGTATCGCATACAACCGACTAATATCATTTATATGTATATCACATATACATATAACATATCATTGAATCAACACTTGATTCAACAATCTGGTTATATCACATATAACCTATATTGCGAGATTAGAATATTGTATCGCATACATGTATTAATCTCGGTCCCGCACATATCACATATGTGCCCTACTTCGTTTCGCATGAGCTAAGAAATCTCTATGTAGTACTCTAAAGACTCATCGATACGCCGGCAGTAGGTGATGATCATATCACTCACCCACAAGCCGTCAGCGGTACTAGCTGTACGTAACGGCTACCCGGGTATTGAGCGATCAGAAGATCAACAAGCAAGCTTGTCCATACTCCTATGAATCCAACAGCAACACTACCGTACAGTCCGGTCTCTTCGTCTGATATGTCGCATATCGAATCTAGGGGTGGTAAACGTTAGGCCACGGTAACTTGATAACTCATACCGATATGAGACTCATAACGAGTCGAGAAACTACTGATAACACTTACCAATAAATCTCCATATTAGCCCTGGCTAGGGACTTCCTGTTATAGCCAATCGAGCACAGCACAACATCAACCCCCAATACCGGGAGAGACGAATCCCCTCCTATCGCTCATCGCCTCCATGTGACTCGGGACTGTACCCAAAAACCACCGTTTTGCACGCTCTCTTGAACGTGGTAAGGTGGAAATCAAAGCACAGTGGGAATCACACAAGACTCTATGACGATCTCGGGTCTACAGACTAACCTGTACCAGTGTCATCAGAGAACTGCTATCTGACGTTAGGTATAATACCATCTAGGAGTTCTCGACGAGTCATGTTCAGTGTACCCAGTCTCCACTGATCACCCGTATACCATCTTTGATGTCAAACACCAATGGATATGGGATCATCCATCGCCTATCAAATGGGTCAAGAAGCGTATACGCTAGTCTACTCTGGAATATCGATTCCCTGTCTCGATACACCCTCGACTAGGAACAATTAAAGGATGAACTTGTGAACTATCCTGGCCCCACTAGTATGATCTGCATCATAATCCTGGTAATCAAGTATACATCCTAAGGGTTTTATCAACATATGAGAGCAAGACAGTATCACAATACTAGTCTATATTTTAAGATAAAGAGTAACCAGATAGCATATTATCATATCGAGCAAGAAAGTCCTCCTTATATATGTCCAAGCGTCCATTGTAATATACAATCATGTACAACAATGGCCTCTAGGGTATACATACAACTAACAATTGTTTGATCCTACTATTTATTATACACGTGCGGACCCTTCTGTCGACAAGTCCACACCCGAGTCCGAATCCTTTGACTTGTCGAATGATTTAGTCGAGCTATTCGAGTATCATACATTTCTTTCCGATGGGATTATCATTCGGTATATCGATGGAATTTTTGAAGACATATTCGCCGAAGAACTCGCATTCCTAAAATACATGGATGTTGTGATGAATCAACCTCCACCAAAAGAAGTTGAACCGCCACCCCTTCTTCTTATCAAGTACGAGATTGTGAATATTCCACCTACTCCTTATCTTTCATATTCTCGATTTCATCCGCCATCACTGTTTCGTCTCTATAAAACGAGACGTAAACCCGTTCAATTACACCTCTTATCTCCTCCCCACTTTTTCACATCTATCTATAACATGATCTTTTACCAATTATGGTGTTACATTGATAAAATATTCGAATGGTTGGTGTTGACTTTTGGTCTTTGTAAAGTTTTATATAGACCAATAACATATTCCCCCTTCTTATAATTTTAAATGCTTAATACTATTTCACAAAAATTTAGAGGGGGAAGAAAAATATTTTGAAAATGGCTCTTGAAAGAATAGAAATTTTTACACGATTGTGAACCAAAAATAAGTTTAGGGGAGAATTTCACTGTCATTAACTCTTGTCCCCTTTTACTAATCATTGAGAACTTTTCCTCCCAAGTCTACAGGTTTTGAGATTAAAAGATGACATCAGTGAGGACACTGCTGCAAATAAGTTTGGGGGGAGGTTTGTGCTTATTCACGCATCATATTGCATTCTTACTAAATAAAAGCACCAAATTTTTTTTTGATAATAAATGTTAGAAGTGAAAAATACATATGAAAAAAGGAAGAGATTTAAGAAATGTAAGAAAATTAGATGTTTTAAAACGAAGCTAGTGATAGGTAGCCATGAGCTGGTGTCCCAAAGGTTAGTAAGATGAAAGGAATCACTAATCTGCAGATAGAAATAAGTCTGAAAAACAGTCCCTATTCTTGAGTCCAAACTTCTGAACGTTGATACCCTACTATACGTGCTTGCACACATCTTGAAACTTGGGATAGTATAGGATACCTTGAAATGCTCTTGTCTAAAAGCTTTAGTATGAAGGAAAAAAGAATATATATATAAATAAAAATATAAATGACATAGAAAATATAAAAGGTGAAGAAAAATGAACACTAGTTTTGTAATTATTTAAGGCAGCATAAAAAAATATAGCGAGGGTGCCTTATCACCTAGTACCTTAGACCAACTGGTTTGGGAGCCACTGCTAAGCCTTAGGTGTTGCAAGACTAGGATATTTCTAATTACGCCTTAAAGAGTGAGCACATTTGGTAATCGGTTGGTTAGTAACTCAAGAAGTATTAACGGTCACATAAAGAATGTGTGAGCAATTCCATCTGAAAATATTCACCGAATAAAAAGTACTAAGGAAGATGGATAAGAGTATGATAGCTTGAATTGAATTCTCTAGGTGTAGAGATGTCTTTTACACACACGTAGGGGTATATGATCGATGTTTGTAAGAAACGTAAGGAGGAAGACTAAATACGCTGTTTTATTGAGAGATTATGTGATTTTTGACATTTTTTCAAGACCATTAAGATAGGGCTCATGGCAACTAAGAAGCTAGTGTAGTTTGAAACTCTTATTTTCAAGTTCTTTCTTTTATATGTTCCTTATCTTTGTATATAACTTTCATCTTCTCTCTTTTATTATAGGATTTTGTGGTTGTAATCCGCTGAAAACCCTCAGAAGACAACACTCCTCCTACTAGGGACACCTAGAGATTTAAAGGCTTGTTGCACGTGCTAAGTGCAATCGTGTTGCCTACGAAAGTGTGCTAGTTAGGTTTTTCTTTTTCTCTTTAATAACTAGTTTGCTCGGGACGATCAAAGATAAGTTTGGGGGTATTTGATTAGTCTAAAATATTGCACATTTGATTGAACATTTTCCCTACTATTGTTAAGTGCTAAATGGTGTTTATTGTAAATAGAGAATATATGTGGGTTTATTTGTAAAAAATTTATTATTATATGTTTCTACATTTATAATTAATATAATGAGGGAAAATATATGCATATAATATTTAAATGAAATATTAATAATTAAAATATGCATATCATATCAAATAATTCTAATCAATATTCTTAAAATTTAATATAATATAAATGGTTAGAATAATATTTCAAAAATACCAAATGCTACTCACACTTTGATTTGAGATATTGTGCAGGTGTTAGCTCAGATCTGAAATCCAAGTAAGAGATCCAAGTCAAATCGGGATATCGGAACCAAATCTGCCAAATTTTAAAAACAAATCGAGGAAATCAAGCAACGGCAGAGACTCGGAGCAATACTTTCAGAATCTATATATCAAAAGGATCTCCACATGTCAACACAAAAGACCAGAAGAAATCTCAAGACCTAGTTCTACTAGGATACGGTGGAACCGCGGCCAAATGAGGCAATATGTGGCGGTTCCGCGGCTTTTTGGTAGCCGTCGGATATGAGATTTTGTGTATTTGATCTTAACTGTATATCCTCACATATGGAATCTAGGATTTCTTGTTTCAAATACTATATAAAGGACCGAGAGCTATGCATTCAATCATCATCAAAGAGATCAAGAGATCCAAGTATCCGAGTGATCATCATCTATTCATCTACCTCCTTCAAGAGAGAGGTCTAGAGTAAACTAGAGTTCTTGTTATCTATTTTCTAAGGAGAATTGTAAATGCAATAGTTGATTGATAAAGGTAGATTTTATTTTAATAATTTTTGCATTTATTTTTCTGCACTTACTTTTACACATTACTTTTTCTGCACCTTAATTATGATTTCTTTCTTCTTCAACCTTTCTTCACTAACCATGAGCGAGTAATTCCTTGCTTGCTAGGGTTTGTAGGATAGGGTAGGATAATGGATGAAGAAATCTTTTAACTTCTTTTAAACATTTAAAAGTTTATAAACTTTAGCAAAATAAATATTAACCTCCTTATTGGGCGCACTATCAATTTATTGATAGTCACGACCGCGATTTGAGATCGGTTAAACACTTGTTTTGTTAAGGGCTTGACATGAATAGAGATCAATGGAAGTACAAGGGGGTCAAGAGAGGGAAACCCTAGTTTTCTCCAAGAACCCTAATCTACATTCATCACTATCGCTCTAGTTTTAAACTATTAAAAGATAAAAGAGTAATTTTTAAATATTCATCCATTAACTACTAAGTCCTATGAACCCTACAAGCCTTTTTATTATAAATTTCACATCCGTTTTAAAATAGAACGACAACAACCCACCCATCTCTTTTATCAACTCATCTAAAACAAGAAAAGAGTTCACGTTTCCCTGTGGACGACCCGTACTCATCGTGGCTAGCTACTTGTGACACCGTCTTGATTACGGTTATTTACAAAACACTTCTTTTTTCACGAGCGATCACCAGTGTGTATGTCCCAGAAACTAGACAAGGCCGCATGTGGAATCGAGTGTGCACTAATAAACTTGGACGACATAAAGCAATGTGATGCATCTGAATCAAATAATGCCAATGCGGGAAAATTATAAACGAGTAGGATACCTGAAACAACTTCGTCTGAAGCCTTGGCCTCCTCGGCCGTCAAAGTGAAAGCCCGTGCTTGATTAGGCCCTTAAGTAACCTGCTTTTGTGGTGCTCTTGGAGCATCACCCTCCAACTGAACTCTTGATGGAAAAGCATGCATTCGATGATCAGTAGCTCCGCAAATCAGACATTGCCCAAGCCTCATCTGGCACTCCCTTCGGAAATGACCCGGTCGTTGGCAGTAATCACAAAACACACTTCTTTTCTGATCGGATACAACAGGCTTCTTCATATGTACAATGCCCCGCTTGTTCACCGAGATGCCTCTACGTACAGGAGCTCAGTTTGGCATAAACGCCGGCTTCCGCACCACAACTGCTTGCTATTGCGTATCCTTTGCTTTCACCGATAAACTCTGTTGCTCCCTGGCTGCCTTGAGAACTTAGGAGAAGGTGGTCAATCCCAGAGATATAATATGTCTCTGAATCTCCACATCCAAGCTACGCATAAACCTTCATGCCCTATCTGCATCGTTAGCAACCAAAATCCCCGCAAATCGACTGAGCCGAGTCAACTTAGCTGCATGCGCATCAACGGATCCGCCGTTCTACTTCAGGCTAATAAACTTCTCTTCCATTTCCTCTCGAGCAAATTGAAAAAAGAACTTATCTAAGAAACTTTGTGAAAACGTTGCCCGGCTGATTGGTTTGGGCAGACGGTTCTCCTCTACGAGCCACCACTCGCGAGCGTAATCCACCAATTGGATGCGTACTACATCCACCCTTTTCTCATCTGGAATCTGTATGGCGACGAACAGATTCTCTGTGTCAACTAGCCATTGCTCCGCTGGAAATGGCTCCTCCAATCCTGTAAATGTGGACGGACTGAGTCTTCTAAAGTCTGCCACGGTGCCCTCACGCTGTGCTGGCCCAGGTGCTACTGCAACTACGGACTGCTGGACTGTCCGCAGACCCTCCTGAAAAGTCTCGACCTGCCGCTGATTCAGCTCAGTTTGCTGCTTCTGGTTTTCAAGAATACTACGTATAACTCCAAGCAGTGTGGCGTCATCAACATGCCTCTAGTACGATCACAAATCTCTATCCACCATGATTCTGAAGCCAAGAAACTGAAGAGGATTAGCAATGGTAAACAGGATTCAATAAAAAGGATATGATAGCTATAGATTCAAGACTGGGAATATAGTATGTGGCAGGACATGTTCCTAATTGCATGTTTCCTGGTTAGTGTATTGGGTTCAATACCAAACTACAAAAGAACTAAACCCGATTAATCATAAATCATATGGCTCTGATACCAAACAAACCCTGTCACGCCCCGCTTCCCAAAATGCGCGAACTACGGCACGTGAAAGAGCTAACCATGCGACCTGTGGTTAGGAATCATCCCTCCGCATTCACAATACGGCTGTCTATAGGATATTAAGAATAGTAAAATATAAAATCTATTTAGTACATGTCCATTTGCCACAGTAAATAAAATCAAGAAAAATGCATAAGCGGAAACGAATCAAATCCAATAAACAATGTTTGAATTCTGTCCCAATATGGGCTCACATCAAGGAATAAAACTGAGGAAATAAACTAAACTAAACATCTCTAAATACACGATCAATTCTTCATCGCTCGGCTTGATGGTTAAAGTACTCTCGATCTGCCTGCGACAAATGAAAAGGAACTGGGCCATACAAAACCCAGATGTCAGTGCGTCATAATATCAAATAACAGTGATAATCCAGGATATAACGATATAAGTAACCATGAATATAAGTAAATAACACAGATATGAAACAGTGAGGTATGTGTATGTATGTGATGTGTGATGTGTACCTAAAACTGTACTTTTAGGTTATCTATTCTAAAAGTCTTCGAATCAATTAATGTAATCCTCATCGTAACCCAACAGTATATATCCCGTTCATTCCCCACGGGACCACGGTAACAAGTAATTATTCCGTAACGCCTGGAAAAACGGCAAACAAGTAATTATTCCGTAACGCCCGGAAAAACGGCAAACATGTAATAATATCCTCTTGAGTTACGTTTCGATTACATTCTTGATTTCCCCTTTCCTCCCAGATTTGTGTTCAAGTCAGGTATTGCCAATATAGATCTAATGCCAACACAGGATCAAGTATGTATAGTTCTTGTCTATGCAGACAACAAGTCACTTCCGCCGGGACAACACGTCAATATTGTTAGCATTTGTAACACGATCCAAGTAACAAGTCAAGTAGTGTGTCGTGAACATGGCATGTGATTCATCTGTATCAAATCGTAGGGAGAATGTCGGGACCCGGTTCTTGCTCACGGAACAAAGTGCCACGCCAAGTGTCATGCCAAGAGGGTGGGGGACACCTCTTGAATCCGTGGGGGTTGGTTCCTAATATATAAACAGTTCCCCATCACCTCCTCGCCCTCGTCACAGCCTCCACTTCCTCCTTCTCCCCGACATCCTTGAAGCAACCCCAACGAACCCAAATCCTGCACTACCCCGACCAGAGAACCTAATAACCCCTCACCTCGCCACCGACCATCTCAACCTCACCTCGTCGTCGACCTCACCCAAGCCAAAATCTGTAATATTGCTAAATAATAAAACACATGCACTATTTTTATTCGTATAGATATCGATATAGTAACATAGCATGTTGCAAGTTAAAACTTGCCTGATTGGATCTCATGTCGAGATACGGATGCTACGTCCAACGTCGGATCAACGTCGCAATGCAACTCACGCGTGCAGGACTGGACCTGGATAAGAAATAACGTGATGACTAGGCTCGACGACGACGGTGATTGGGTCGTCCGGATTGTCGGCGACGCGTGCGACTCCGGCGAGACAAACGGAAAATCAAGAAAGAAAGAAAGAAAGAAAGAAAGAAGAATGGGGCTGCTGGTGTTTGAGTTCTGGGGTGGCGAGGACAGCGGCGAAGTGACGGCGATGATGGTGGGTTGCCGTCGGCGACGAGGGCAGTGGGGTCTTGGATTGCTGTTGTGGTCGTCGGGGTTGTGGTGGTGCAGGGTGTGGTGCTGATGGTAGTCAGGGTGTCGAGAAGAGAAGAGAGGGATGAGGAGGTGAAGGCGGGGGTGATGTTGATGGCGACGGCGAGGGTTAACGATGAGGTTGTGGGTTTCTTGGGTTGGGTCGTGGGTTTGTTGCAGGTTGGCGTCGTCGGGGGTGTAAGGTGCTTGGGTATGGAGAGAGGAGGTGGAAGCGGAGGTAGTGATGAGGGTGACAACGAGGTAAGAAGGCAAGGTTATCGGCGGCGGGGTCTTGGCTAGGGTTTGGGTTTGAGTTTTCTCGTAGCGACGAACAGAGAGGATAGAGAGATTTGTGTTTAATTATTAGGATTATAAAAGAATATATATAGTAAGCAAGAGAGAGAGAGAGACAGAGGGCGAGAAGAGAGAGAGAAAGAGAGTAATATGGTATAATAGTTAGTATATTATATACTATATAGGTAAGTTATATATATATACTGTTGGTTATTTAAAATATTATAATATATATATATATATATATATATATATATATATATATATATATATATATATATATTATGTTTAATAAGCTAATATCAAAGTACTCCGAATATTACCCAGATTTCTTCTAAAAATTTGGTTTTAAAATATGGAGAATATACGTAAAAGTTAAAACCATAATGCGATATCCGGTCAATAAAAATGCATACCCCCAACTACGGATCTACGTAAATATACGTAGCGATCCAAACAAATTTGTTTTAGCAATTTGGACGTGAACATGATGTATGAATGCACACATATGATATGGGTACGATAACATGCCATGCTAGATATCAAAAAATATTATTTGGTTATTATTTGTATTATTAAAAGATATGCAGCTAACAAATATATCATATAAGTGTGTACATAGATTCTAGATGTGCATGGATCCTCTATACTAGAAAATATATGACGTAATCTAGAATCATGATGGGTTTCAAACATGCGGTGTCACGCCCCGTTTCCCAGAGTGCGCTAAGATCGGCATGTGACAGAGTCAACCATGCTACCTATGGATAAAAAACATCCCTCCACAGTCACATTACGGCTGTCTATAAGATATCAAGAACAGGAAAGTAAAATAAACTATCTAGTACATGTCCATATGCCTGGATAAACGAGTCAAGAATTAATATGCGGAAGCAATAAATCCAATAAACAGTAACATCTGGAAAGTACGGAAATAACTAAACTAACTGGATACTAACAGGATCCTCACTGCTCGGCCTGACGGCGAAAATACTCCTGATCAGCCTGCGACAAAGGTAGAGGATCTGGGCCATGCAAAACCCAGACGTCGGTGCATCATAATATCAACAATAATATAATTAGGATGTAACAAGATATGCAAGCATGAATGTAAGTCAACAGCATAAATATGACAGTGAGGTGTGTATGTGTATGTAAAGTGCGATAAGCAATCTAAACTATATTACTGGGTTATCTACTCTCAAGTCTGTGAAATCAATTTAATGGAATCGTCGATGTAACTCAATAGTATCTCATGGATGCCCGGGACCACGGTCAAGACTCTCGGGCTGAATCCGAGACGTGCCGCTAGGCAGTAAACAGGTAACATGTACAGACGAATGATGTCAGCAGCATCATCCCGGGGCTGGCCTAGCCCGTAAAACTGATCAGTATAAGCATCGAACTGTCAAGTTACAAGTCAGGTTTCATCATTGATTTCCCTATACCCCCAAGTTATGTGTTCAAGTCAGGTATTGATAAATCTGGAGCTAATGCCAACACAGGATCAAGCAGGAACAGGTTTGTCTATACAGACAACAGGATATGTCCATCGGGATAACATGTCAGGATTGTCGGCATTAGAAACAGGATCAGGTAACATGTCAAGTAGTGATATATCAGGTCATGTCAGGTAGTGCACAAGTATCAAGCGGATGCCTAACAGTAAAATGTAGCAAGTATCGAATCACGGTAAAGGTATGGATGTACGGTGAAAGCATGGATGCACAAACATCTATCGGGGGTTACATCATGACTATGTAGGATGCACAGTATCAAGCATGGTGCACTAATACAACAGTAACATGAAATAATATGGTCTCGGCGTGCAACTAGATATGTAATAAACCGTACGGATACAGACGGATACTATAAAACTGTAAATCGGTAAAATTTGCTGAATATTAAAACACAAGCACTATTATTTATTAAATAGATATTGATATAATAATGTTAACATGGATAACATATTCAAACCGATTAATAACTATAAAAGTGGTATTGATTAACCATGCACAAGAAAGTT
Organism: Agapanthus africanus; assembly: GCA_030015575.1. Classification (NCBI taxonomy): domain Eukaryota; kingdom Viridiplantae; phylum Streptophyta; class Magnoliopsida; order Asparagales; family Amaryllidaceae; genus Agapanthus; species Agapanthus africanus. The sequence continues at coordinate 309,796,964 of CM057339.1, forward strand.
CCGTTCAGAAATTCAGCATCACCATAATTTGTAAAATAACTTAAAAATAACAAACGTTCTCCAAAAGGGACGCGTCTTATACCAAAACAAAGATAATTCAATAAGGTTTTCATTTTTATAAGTTGAAGTATCTCAGGTTGTTCCTACAAAAAGTTATGAACATTCGAACTTGAAATTTTACTGCTAGAATTTCCCTGGACAGCAGTTTAGAGATATTTTCATTTGCATTTTACGTTTGTAATACCCAGTTCTTTTACATGCCAATATCCGTATCTTTATAAAAAGATCACTTACAAATTTACCTATTTATATTTATAATTATTTTAAGTATTTTAAAATCCTAATCCCTTCATTTTATTCCCTTTTATAACCCCCAAGCCCTATTATCTATTTTTCCCATTTTCCTTTCACCTTTTATCTCCCGAGCCCGGCCCATCTCCCCCTTCCTTTTCCAATTCCTTTTATTTTATCAGCTCAACTACTTTCCTTTTCCCTTTCTTTTTAGCCCTGGCCCAGCCCAAACCCAGCTCCATATCCGACCCGACTCCCCAACCCGACCCGCTTCATCCTCCTTCTCCCCCACGTCTTCTTTCCCGCTTCTTTCTTTCCTTCTTCCCACGTCGCGCCCGCATCCCTCGCGCCCCACGTCCCCACGACCCCACGCGCGCGCGCTCGCGAAGCCTCCCTCGACCCCGTCTCCATCTCGCTCCCCTCTCTCTCGCAACTCTCTCTCTCACCCTCCCTCATTCCTCACGTTCCCCCTGCGAGCACCAACCCATAGCTTAGCCCACGCCTTCGTCGTCGCCGTCCCATCGCCGTTACCGTCTCCCTCTCGACCTCACCCTCTTCTCCTCCTCACCACGAGACCTCTATCCCCTTCCCGACGACCTAACCAACTTCCCCCGACGTCAAGAAACCCATCCCCATCGCCGGCAACCTCACTCTCGCTGGGAAAATCCGTCAGCACCAACCTCCTCTTCGCCACCTCGCCTCCTCCTCCAACTCAGCACCACCCTCTTTCCGAGCACCGCGCTGCAACCTCTTCGCCCGCGCTCATTGCCGCGCTCGCCTGCATACTCCTGCACCGGAGCTTCCTCCACTGCCGACGAACGCCGCACTACCACGACAAGACCCCCGTGCATCGCCGAGCCGCTACCGTCAACGTACCCCTCCTCGGCCGCCTGCCACCTCCGACCACCGTGCGACCTCCCCGACACCATCTTCATCACCATACCAGGCTCACCCCTGAGCTCGCTGCCGGCCACCTTCCAAGCCACCTCCGTACCCATCGCAGTCGAGACGTCAAGCTTAAGCCCCTCTCCGCTGCACTCGAGCATTAGCCGCAGCCGATCACTGTTCGAGCCGAACCCGATCATCGAAGAACCAAGGACGCCGTTGTATCATTGCTTCTGATGTCCATCACTGCGCCAGAGTCGTCACCACCTTTCCACGTCTATCGAGGCAAGTGCTCGCCACTTGCTTACATGCTACAGTAACGAACAGATCAATATATATATATTTGTGTTCATACCAAAATTTACCGTAGTGTTTCAAATAGTAAACCATACAAATTCTAGTGATATTGATTTGGGTCACACTCTAGTCTAAAAACTAGCGATAACATCGCATGGAAATAATAGAATCCAATAGTGCTAGTTTAGTTAAAAGAAACAAACGTTTCGACTGCGAATCGAATGCTTAAATCTAGATTTTGATGCCATATTTTAAGTGAAAGCCCATCTTTAAATGGCGGAACTAGTGATCGTTAAACCCTTTTTCTACTCATTGAGGTACTGTGGAAATTTAGTGGGAAAACCACGGTTCACCTATGAAATGTTAATCTCAAGTATCATTACGGATTCTGAATTTCCTGAATATGCTAGACCGTTAAATTCATATTAAATCTTTTACAAGTCAGATTTTGGCGTTCCATGGCTCGTATCGAATCCAACGGAATATTCTACAGAACCCTATAATTGATATTTAAAATTAAACTAGTTATGATAGAGAAAACTGCGGAGAATTACGCTTGTGGACTGCAGTACAGAGCGGTAATTCCAGATAACCTATGTTTTTAACCCACTGTATTTTTCCTTGCTCAAATGCGGAATTGTGCGGAACCCTATATCTTTACGAAGAAAATTGAGTTATCTTCCTTATCCCATTGGTCTAACTGGATTACTCAACTGTATGGTATTTTTAACACATTTTATATGTCAATACATTCTGTTGAATTCTGCAGCGACAGATTTTACACATTGAACATAACATGATCATAACTTCCTCTGGATATAGGATATTACTGATCCGCCAATTGAGGTGGAAATCTAACTGATAACCCTAAATATTGTTCAACTATAGCGTCGCCTAATTACGATCCCAACTGGGAATAAAATGTGTTACGAAACGGACTTCCGATTCTGAAATAGAATTTCCAGCAGCGAACACTTAAATTGAAATGGCCATATCTAGCGATCCTGAAACCCGATTAATGTGAAACTAATTTTGATGGATAGATAATTAAACATACTACGTACTCCCTTTACATTGTTTTGCTTAATTCTTCATGTATGACCTATGATAAATTATGCAAGTGGTAGGACACTGACTGATGATATCTTAATCATGCCTTAATTATTGTATTCTCATCACATCATATAGATGTCATTGCATTGGTAACCTAGTGATCATGTGCATTACCCAGTGTTAGGTATTAGTGTTTGACTGTGACAAGTACGTTAGTGTTAAGCATGAATGAATAAGTGGAAGTGACACGTACTTGTACACAATCAGCGGACCCTATCGATATATTGCATTATCGACGTCTATGGGACATGTATAAGTGTAACTATAATTGGTATGGGACGATTATGGAAGCACTTATATGGGTGTCATAGGTAAGGCACCAAACACTGTCCATTTATCTTGGGTATCAGTCGAGACATGCTTAATGGAGATCCTGTCTCCAGTTCTCGCGTAGACTTGTCATGGACCGACTAGTATTTGAGATCATGGTTGGCGTTTGATGTAGACCACGGGGTGTGGGGTAGTTTGAGTGTGAGTTCAACAGAATCTCGGGAGTCTCATTACCGGCACATACAGCGATTCTGGAGATATATGGGGATATTACTGATTATTAGATAGTGACTCAGGCCCGTGTTCCCTTGTCCTTGGGTCCTACCCTTAGGTGGGGGATACTCACGAGTGGTTGACTCTCACACTTGGACTGACGATAGGCTTAGCGGCCTGGAGAGTGAGACTTAGAGACTGATAGGTTTAGTGACATGCATTGATTACTGATTCAATATATCTGCCATACTGTTTACATGTTTTACTGTTTACCTGTACTGGCTACTTCTTGCTCATGTTATTACTCCATGCTTATTGTTTCACGTTCGTCATCATTGCATGTGTTTATATTGTTTATATATATATATATATATATATATATATATATATATATATATATTGCTATGGTGTCGCTCTGACGACCTGAGTATGCATGCTCAGATATATATATATATATATATATATATATATATATATATATATTGCTATGGTGTCGCTCTGACGACCTGAGTATGCATGCTCAGAGTGAGAAGTGGATCTAGCTTGGACCAGGACTTGACGTACCTCGAGGATATTGTGGATATCTGGATCAGCGACTCAGCGCTACACTTCCTTGATCTCCATCTGGTTAGTTTTGTATTTGTGTTGATTTAGTGACTGCATTTCTCATTACCTGTGCATTGATTACCACGTAAAATTAGAAGCCGAAATATGACTACGACAGGATATTTTCTCGACCGTAGGAGCATGGCCGGTCTTGTCAACCCCTCGTATTCCGTATTTTGGGAAGCGGGGCGTGACAACGTTATTTAAACAATTTATTTTTCAAGTAAATATTTTATAGAGTTATATTATTCTGAGTTAGCTTCGTAACGAACTAAAGAACATATACTAATAATTTTTCTATGATTTATAATGAATTTTATAAGGTAAGGTGTACAGTAAATTTCAGATTTGTCGTATCCGCTTTGCAACGACGTTTCATGTGTAAATTATAATATTTTCAAACTATATTTTGTACAACATTATAAAATGCAGATTATAAACTAATTAAAGATAATAATAAGAAATATTACGACGATATATATTTTAAATGATATGGATGCAAACGGGTATCCGAAAACGTTAAAACTTTAATATGGATGTACAATGTGATAAACGGGTAATATTTTACTCATATGGATGCATAATAATATACCTAGCATATAGCATAATGAATTAGCATGCAACTAGATATGTAAATAGTGATATGGATGCACACGGATGTCCGAAGACAGTAAAAAAAATAATAAAATGGTAATGTGGGATGCACAACTAAGCAATATGAAATGTTATTATTCAATTGGGTGCATTATATAGTAGTATAGCATGTAGCAAGATAAACTTGCATGCACTAGATATGAAATAACTTGCACGGATGCACACGGATATCCGAAACAGGTGAAACATGCAAAAAATGATAATGTGGGATGCAAAACTAATCATTATGTGATGTTATTATTCAAATGAATATAGAATATAGTAGTATAGCATGTAGCAAGATTAACTTGCCTCGATTGGATCACGCGGCGGATACATATGGCACGTCCGACGTCGGTAAATCGTATCAACGCACATACGGCACGCGGGACGAGGGCAGAAGCAAGGTATGGGTTTCGTTCGTAGGCGGGAAAACGTGAAGAAGAAAGGAAACAGTGCTCTTCTTTATATGGGATTTAAAAAGTATATCAAATATGTGTGTGTGTGTGTGTGTGTGTGTGTGTGTGTGTGTGGAGAAGAGATGCAGGGGTTGTAAATATTGAAAGAATTATTATTTATAAAGTAACAGAGAGAGGGGGGAGAGAGGAGAGAGAAAAAGGGGTTGTTAGTTTGTTAGGAAATTAGTTTAGATTTAAATTTAAAAAAATCTTTTATTAGTTGACTAAATTTTAATTTGTATCAGTTTATAAAATTAATATTATATAAATAAAATTTGATGTTCTGGTAAATACAAACATAGTCTAAAACATGCCCGGGTCGGGTCTAAAATTCAGTTTTAAAATACGAAAGATATACATGTCGACCAAAATTAAAGTTGGATATCCGGGTAACGAAAAATGCATACCCCCAAGAACGGATGCACGCACGTGCACGTAGTCATCCAAACAAGTCTATTTCACTGAACGGGACGAGAACAAGATGCGCGGATTCTACCACAGGGTTAGAGATATCATGCAGGCCATGCAATATATTTTTAAACTATTTTATGTGACTTAAATGTTATATTAAAATGCAAATGCCGGGTAAAATGCTAGTATGCAAATGAAAGTGCACGAGTCCACGTATCAAGTCAGGATAAATCATAAACATGAATCAAAACAGGTTTCAAGCATGCGGGTCGGGTCGGATGCAAATACAGATGTCAAATACACTATTTGCATCCAAAACACAATAAATCAGGAAAATACCATAAATAAAGAAATACTAGAATTGGTATAAATGAACTAGGGTGTTACATGGGGGTCGGGTCAGATACTAACCACAGTTACCAAATGCACTATCCGCACCCAAAACAATAATAATCAAGAAAACTTTCGCATGATCTGAAATACCCCAAACAAAATATATATAACAGTGCTAGGGTGTTATATTATACCCAACTACAAAAGAATTTCGTCTTCGAAATTCACAGAACATGCAAAGATACAATCAGACACGGATCTAAGAAAAGAGGTGTGGAAACTTCTGTCGGATTTCGTCTTCATGTTCCCAATTAGATTCTCCGTGCAAACGATTCCCCCATGAGACAAGTACTAGAGGAATAACTTTGTTCTTTAAGACCTTGTCTCGTCGATCCACAATCGCCATTAGTCATTCTTCATATGTCAAGTCCTCCCTTACTGTCAGCTCCGAGTGATCTAGGTTGTGCGTCTCATCTCGAACATACTTACGGAGTTGAGATACATGAAACACATCATGAATACTCTCCAAGGATGGTGGTAAAGCCAATCGATCGCTATCTCTCCAACACGCTCGATGATACCGAAAGGTCCTACGAATCAAGGACTAAGCTTTCCTCGACTACCAAAAAGGATCACTCCTCTGGTCGGTGATATCTTCAAGAATACAATATCACCAACTACGAACTCCAGAGGTCTTCGTCCTGTATCAGCCAAACTTTTCTATCGATCTTGTGCCGCCTTCATATGATTTCGGATCATGTTGACTTTCTCCACGGTTTGCACAATAAGATTCAGTCCCAATAATCTTCTTTCTCCAATATCGTCCCAACAGATAGGCGAGCGACACTTGTGATCGTACAATGTTTCGAATGGAGCCATTTGTATAGTCGCCTGAAAACTGTTATTATAAGAAAACTCCACCAAGTGCAAATGATCCTTCCATGAACCCTTGAAGTCTAACATGCATGCTCTCAACATATCTTCAAGAGTTTGGAACATTCTTTCTGACTAGCCATCTGTCTGAGGATGATAGATTGTGCTAAATTTCAAGCAAGTCCCCAAACTTTTCTGTAGACTCCTTCAAAAGTACGATAAAAATCTAGTATCACGATCGAAAATGATGCTCACAGGTACTCCATGCAATCTCACAATCTCCTGCATGTACCGTTCTGCTAAATTCTCCATCGACTGACCAACTCAAAACGGTATAAAATAAGTTGCCTTGGTCAATCGATCAACAATCACCCAAACTGCATTATTGCCCTTTGGACTCCACGGTAAAGCTGTCACGAAATTCATGGTTATATGTTTCCACTTCCATTGAGGAATCGGAAGTGGTTGCAACAAACTAGCTACCCTTTGATAGTCAGCCTTGACTTGCTGACACACCAAACACTTCGATACATAGCGAGCAATCTCCCTTTTCATGCCTTCCCACCAGAAATGTTGTCGCAGATCTTTGTACATCTTTGTGCCTCCCGGATGCATGGAATATGCAGAACTATGAGCCTCCTTCATAACTTCTTCACGAACATCTCCTTTAGGAACATATAGACGACTACCATAATGTAATAAACCATCTTCATGAATTAACAAGTCCGTTCGATGTCCCGCTTCTACTTGTTCTCGAAACTTCTGCAACCTTGGATCGTGCGACTGCACTGCCTTAATGTTATCGATCAAGGACGACTATACTTACAATTGCATCAACTGTCCCAAAGAATCTGGTAGTACAATCTCCAACTCGAACTTCTGAAAATCAGCTATAATCTCCTTCTGTGCAGTCAACATCTGTATAGCTGGCGACTGACTTAGAGCATCCGGCACTACATTAACTTTCTCCGGATGGTAGTTTAGATCAGGATCATAGTCAACCATCAGCTCCAACCATCTACGATGCCTCATGTTGAGCTCTTTCTGTGTGAACACATATTTTAGGCTCTTGTAATCGGTAAATACTTCTACCATTTTCACCCAATAAGTAGTGTCTCTAAATCTTCAAAGCAAAAATCACTGTTGCTAACTCCAAATCATGTGTTGGGTAGTTCTTCTCATGGGTCTTCAATTGTCTCAATGCATAGACTATAACCTTCACATGCTGCATTAGAAAACATCCCAAGGATTTCCCAGATATGTCGCTTTGAATAACCAACCCTCCAGAACCATCTGGCACTGTCAAGATAGGAGCTGTGATCAATCTTTGTTTCAACGCTTCAAAAACCGACGCACATTTTTCCATCCATACGAACGGTACCTCCTTTCGTGTTAGCTTGGTTAATGGTTCAGCTATTCGAGCGAAGTTCTCCACAAACCTTCTATAATATCCAGCAAGCCCAAGAAAACTTCTGATCTTCCCTACATTCTATGGAATTAGCAAATCATGAACTGCTGCAATCTTTTCAGGGTCAACGGCAATTCCATCTCCGGATACGACATGACCCAAAAACTTCATTTTTTCGAGCCAAAACTCGCACTTGCTCAACTTAGCATATAACCTTTCTCGCCTCAACATTTGCAGTGTGATCCTCAAGTGTTCTGCATGCTCTTGTTTACTCCTTGAATAGACCAGAATATCATTAATAAACACCACAACAAACTGGTCCAGATACGGTGAAAAGATTTGGTTCATCAAGTCCATAGATATTGCCGGTGCGTTTGTGAATCCAAATAGCATCACTAAGTACTCGTAATGCCCATATCGAGTTCAGAACGCTGTCTTGCAAATATCTTCTGATTTCACCCGAACTTGATGATATCCGGATCGCAAATCCAGCTTCGAGAATACCCTCACGCCACTGAGTTGATCGAATAATTCGCCGATGCGAGGGATTGGGCACTTGTTCTTAATAGTCACCCGGTTTAATTCTCGATAATCGATGCACATCCTCTGCGTGCCATCATTCTTCTTGACTAGAAGAACCGGAGCTCCCCGGGGTGAATTGCTGCTACGAATCCAGACCTTCTCAAGCAATTCGGCGACTTTCTTCTTTACTTCTTCCAATTCCATCGGCGCCATTGGATAATAAGCCTTTGAAATTGGTGCTGCTCCAGGAATAAGATCAATCGCGAACTCCACGTCTCGTTTTGGTGGTAAACCCAAGATGTCCTCGAACACATCCATAAACTCTCGAACTACTGCTGGAGCTTCCTCCTTGTCTACTTCCATTGATGAAAGTACTGCACTTGTCGTCCTAGCCCTAAATTCGACTGGCCCGACAGATCTGCTACCTCCTGAAAATATAAACTCTGGATGTCCGGGAATCTGGAAAATCACTTTCTTTGCCCTACAATCAATGTGAGCGTGGAAAGTGCCAAGAAAGTCCATTCCCAAGACAACATCATAGCTACCGTTATCGATCACCATGAAATCCGCGAATAACTCCCGTCCGCAAATAACAATCGAACAATCCTTGCACTCACTGCTAGATATAATTTTCCCATTCCCAGTGTGTATATCCCAGCAACTAGATAGGGCAACGTGTGGAATAGAGTGTGCACTAATAAACTTGGATGACATGAAGCAATGGGATGTATCTGAATTGAATAATGCCAATGCGGGAAAATTATAAACGGGTAGGATACCTGAAACAACTTCGTCCGAAGCTTTGGCCTCCTCGGCCGTCAAAGTGAAGGCTCGTGCTTGATTAGGCATCTGAGTAATTAGCTTCTTGTTCATACCAGAATATTGCATTCTACACCGCCCATTCTTACGCTCGTTTGTTTATAGGCAGGAGCTTTTTATCCGTGTTTGCTAGTAATTGTAGGATACAGGTTCTCGGCTCTAAACGGTGAAATTCATGAAAAAACACGACAAAATCCGGGTTCCTGCCATTCACAGATAAAACACGGATCTCCGCTCTTTATCCGTCTGTTGCCACACACCAGTTTAGGAGACAAAATGGCAAATCGATTGTCACCTTCATGCACAAGGCTCAATGGCAACACAAGATCCAAGAAATCTACGCGGAGCTCGAGGAAATCATGACAAAAAGATACACATCAAATCACCTTTCTCTCAACAGAAATTCTGGAAAAATCGTGAAGCAAGTTTGAGAAAACACATATACCAGATTGAAGGGCACGACAAACCAGGGAAAATAACCAATTTTGGTGGCCTAAATCCCCCATAGGGCCGCGGAACCGCGGCCGTACGGCCTCCACAGAGCATCATTTTTCAGGGGTATTTGGGTCTTTTTATGTAGGTTCTGAATGTTGCCCTAGATTTCCTGCTCCCTGCCTATAAATACTCCAGAACTGAGCTAAGCCAAGGGTCCAATTTTATGTGAATTCTTTGTTCCTCTTTTTGTTAGGATTTAGTCTTTTTCTTCTTCTTCATTCTTTTCTCCATGAAAATTGTAGTGAGAGCTTTTTGAGTGGAAGATTAATGAAGATGAGGGCTTTTGTATCATTCTTTTTGCTTAGCTTCCCCTTGAGATTCTTGCTTTCTCTTGATCTTTCAACCTCTTCATTGAGCTTGAAAGGTTAAGAGTTTGTTATTGATCTCAAGGGTCGTATTTTCTTATGGAATTAGCACTTCATTTCACATGCGTTCTCTACCCTTCTCTTGATCTTGCAACCTCTTGATTGAGCTTGCAAGTTTAAGGGTTGGCTATTGATCCCATGCTTGTCTTGAGTTCTAGTTTCTTGTTCTTTTTATTGCTTATTTATTACTTGCTTTTTATTACCTTGCTTTACTTTCTTGCAATTTATATTCATGCACTTAATTACTTGTAATCTTTTCTTTTCTTTGTTCTTTTCTTTTGCTCTTCTTTGTTCTTTTTTGTGAATGAATGTAATTATTGTTGTTAAGAATAAATACGGTATTGTAAGTTAAGATTTTCTTTTCTCATTTCCTTTTCCCGTTATTTTCCATTGAACTCCGCCCAAACCATACGCAAGCGCTCCGTTAGACACCCTACCCTAACAAGGAAACGGTGATTCCTAACCGCGACCGGTTGCGTTCGGTTTGGCCGGAGGCGAAAGCAAGAGACAAGAACGGAAGGACAAGGGTAAACGAGCCGGATTCCACGAATACCGCGCTTAAATCCCCTAATCCACGTTGTTGCCGATTGCTCTAGCTTCAATTGGTCAAGACTCGGCTCAAAGGTTTTGAGTACGGATTTCTTTAGCTTACAATTTCGTATCTTTTTCTTAACAACTTCATACTTGCAAATAATACACTTAGGATAGAATCGAACAAACACATACAAATTCTTTATTGACTCGTCTAAAACAAGAACGGACATGCAACCATCTCCCTGTGGATCGACCCGTGCTCAACCAGCTAGCTGCATAGCGACACCGTCCTGATCGCGGTTATACTTTAGAACTTTGAACATCCGACACGCCAAAAGCGTGCGATCACTTCTGCCCATGAATCTGCTTCTGCGGTGGGTTATGAATATCGTCTCTTAATCGTAGCTTTGACGGGCAAGCACTGATGGTATGGTCAACTGATCTACAAACTAAACAAAGTCTAAGCCTCTTTCGACAGTCCTTCTGTATGTGTCCGGGTAGACAGCAGAAGGCACAAATCACACTTCTTTTCTGATTGGATACAACGGGCTTCTTCATAGGTACAGTGCCTCACCTGTTCACCAGGATGCTTCTGCGTACAGGAGCTCTGTTCAGCGTAAACGCCGGCTTCCGCTCTACGACGGCTTGCTGTTGAGTACCCTTTACTTTCACTGATAAACTTTGTTGCTCCCTAGCTGCCTTGAGAACTTGGGAGAAGGTGGTCAATTCCAGAGATATAATGTGTTTCTGAATCTCCACATCTAAGCTGCACATGAACCTCCGTGCCCTATCTGCCTCGTCGGCAACCAAAGACCCCGCAAATCGACTGAGCCGAGTCCACTCAGCTGCATGTGCATCAAAGGATCCGCCATTCTGCTTCAGGCTAATAAACTTTTCTTCCATTTCTTCTCGAGCAGTTTGCGGAAAGAACTTCTCCAAGAAACTTTGCAAAAACGTTGCTCAACTGATCGGCTTGGTCAGGCGGGTCTCCTCTTCAAGCCACCACTCGCGAGCGTAATCCACCAATTAGATGTGTACTACATCCACCCTTTTCTCATCTGGAATCTGCACGGCGATAAGCAGATTCTCCGTATCAACTAGGCATTGTTCCGCTGGCAATGACTCCTCCAATCTTGTATATGTGGATAGACCGAGCTTTCTAAAGTCCGCCACGGTGCCCTGACGTTGTGCTGGCCTGGGTGCTACTGCAACTACGACCGCTGGACTATCCACAAACCCTCCTGGAAAGCCTCAGCCTACCGCTGATTCAGCTCAGTTTGCCGCTTTTGGTTTTCCAGCATACCACGTATAACACCAAGCAATGCGGCGTTATTAACACGCATCTGGTATGTTCGTAAGTCTCTATCCGCCATGATTCTGAAGCCAAGACACTAAAGAGAATTAGCAACGGTAAACGGGATTCAATAAACAAAATAGCTATAGATTCAAGACTGACAAGATAGTAATATGGCAAGACATGTTCCTAATTCCGGGTTTTCTGGTTAGTGTATTGGGTTCAATATCCAACTACAAAAGTACCAAACCCGACTAACCCTAAACCCTATATCTCTGATACCAAACAAACCCTGTCACGCCCCGCTTTCTAAAATGCGCAAACTACGACACGTGACAGAGCCAACCATGCTACTTGTGGATAGGAATCATCCCTCCATAGTCACATTACGGCTGTCTATCGAATATTAAGAACATAAAGAATATAATCTAGCTAGTGCATATACATCTGCTACAGTAAATCAAATCAAGAAAATGCATATAGCGGAAACGAATCAAATCCAATAAACAATATCTGAATCATGTCCCAATATGCCTCACATCAAAAGAAGTAAAACTACGAAAATAAACAAGCTAAACATCTCTAATAATACATGTTCAATTCCTCATTGCTCGGCTTGATTGCTAAAATATTCTCAATCTGCCTGCCATAAAGGTAGAGAAACTGGGCCAAGCAAAACCCAGACGTCAGTGGGTCATAAATATCAAAAGATTAATAATAGTAATCAGGATATGATAATATAATTACACATGCATGTAAAGGATAAATATAGATATAAAACAGTGAGGTACGAGTATGTGATGCGGCTTCTAAGAACTGTGCTTCTAGGTTATCTATTCTAAAAGTCTTTGAAATCAATTTAATGGAATCGTCGATATAACTCAATGGTATCCCGTGCGTGCCCAGGACCACGGTCAAGATTCTTGGGCTGAATCCGAGACGTGCCGCTAAGCAGTAAATAGGTAACATATACAGATGAATGATGTCAGCAGCATCATTCCGCTGGCCTAGCCTGTATAGACTGATCAGTGTAAGCATCAAACTGTTGAGTTATAAGTCAAGTTTCATTATTGATTTCCCTTACTCTCCAGGTTTTGTGTTCAAATCAGGTATTGCTGGTATAAATCTAATGCCAACACAGGATCAAGCAGGTACATGTTTTGTCTATGCAGACAACAAGTTACATCCGGCAGGACATCACGTCAGAATTGTTGGCACTAGTAACAGGTTAGGTAGTGTGTCATGAACATGTCATGTGATGCATATTAATCAAATAAATACCCCATGTGAAACTGTAATCAATATCGGAACATGGTAAACAAAACTGATACTAGGATGCATATGTATTAATAACCATTATACTTTCATGACTATGTATGATGCAAACTAGATAATATGGTGTACTAATGTAGTAGTATAATGATATCATGATGTTCCGGCATGCAATTAGATATGCTATTATCAGTACGGATATGAACGGATATCGTAAAACTGTAAATCTGTAATATTGTTGAATAATAAAACACATACACTATTTTTATTCATATAGATATCGATATAGTAACATAGCACGTTGCAAGTTAAAACTTGCCTGATCGAATCTCACGTCGAGATACAGATGCTACGTCCGACGTCGGATCAACGTTGCGATGCAACTCACGCGTGCAGGACTAGACCTGGTTGAGCAATGATGTGACGTGATGACTAGGCTGGACGACGACGGTGATTGGGTCGTCCGGGTCGTCGGTGACGCGTGCGACTCCGGCGAGACAACCGGAAAATCAAGAAAGAAGAATGGGGTTGCTGGTGTTTGAGTTCTGGGGTGGCAAGGACAGCGGCGAGGTGATGGGGACGATGGTGGGTTGCCGTCGGCGACGAGGGCAGTGGGGTCTTGGGTTGCTGTTGTGGTGTAAGGTGTGGTGTTGGTGGTGGTCAATGTGTCGGGGAGAGGAGAGAGGGATGGGGAGGTGAAGGCGGGGGTGATGGTGACGGTAAGGGTTAACGGTGAGGTTGTGGGTTGGGTCACGGGTTTGTTGTAGGTTGGCGTCGTCAGGGGTGTAAGGTGCTCGGATATGGAGAGAGTAGGTAGAAGGGGAGGTGGTGAAGGTGGTGATGAGGGTGACGACGAGGTGAGAAGACGAGGTGATCGGCGGCGGGTTCTTGGCTAGGGTTTGGGTTCGAGTTTTCTCGTGGCGACGAATAGAGAAGAAAGAAAAAGGAGAGAGAAAAAGAGGTTTGTGTTTAATTATTAGGTTTATAAAAGAATATATATAGTGAGCTAGAGAGAGAGAGAGAGAAATGCTGACAGACAGAGAGAGAGAGAGACAGAAGGCGAGAAGAGAGAGGGAGAGAGTAATATGTATAATAGTTAGTATATTATATATGAGAATAATGGAGGAAAGAGGCCACAGGAGGGGAATTTCCTCCTATGGCGTCGAAAAAATATACCCTCCATCGTGTTTTCCGACGATCGGAATCTATCATCTTCATCGTTATTATCTAAGATGTGGGTACACCAAATTTCATATGATTCTACAACTTTTGCACCGTTGATTTAGCAATGTAAAAAGTTCTATTATCGATAAACCGTTAATTTTTAACCCACTAATTCAACGGCGAAAATGTTGTAGAATTACATGAAATTTGGTGTATCCACATCTTAGATGATAACGATGAAGATGATGGGTGCCGATCGTCGGAAAAAATGATGGAGGTTGTATTTTTTCGACGCCATAAAAGGAAATTCCCTCCTATCTATGTATGTATGTATATATGTATGTATGTATGTATGCGCGCGTGCGCATTGGTTTTTTAAAATATATATATATATATATATATATATATATATATATATATATATATATATATATATATATATATATCTTAGGTTTAAACAGCTAATCTTAAAACATTTCGAATATTATCCGGATTTCTTCTAAAAATATAGTTTTAAAACATGGAGAATATACGTAAAAATTAAAACCATAATACGATGTCCGGTCAATAAAAATGCATACCCCCAAGTACGGATCTACGTAAATATACGTAGTGATCCAAACGAGATTGTTTTAGCAATTTGGCCGTGAACATGATATATGGATACACACATATGATATGGGTACGATAACATGTGCCATGCTAGATTTCAAAAAGTATTATTTGTATTATTAAAAGATATGCAGATAACAAATATATCATATAAGTGTGTACATAGAATCTAGATGTGTATAGATCCTCTATACTAGCAAATATATGACATAATTTTGAACTATGATGGGTTTCATACATGCGTGTCGGGTTGGATACTAATCACAGTTACCAAATGCACTATCCGTACCCAAAAGCAATAATATAATCAAGAAAACTGTCGCAAGATCTGAAATACCCCAAATAAAAAATATATATATAACAGTGCTAGGGTGTTCCATAAGTTATTTTGAAAACCTTATAATTTATGCTTTCTTGAGATTGATAAATTACAATAAACATCATATGATTTATTCTTTTATAATTCTCAAGTTATAAAAAGGAATTTCAACAGGAAAACAAGTTGTGATTTACCCTATGCAAACACCTATCTAGAGGATTCACGCCTAGGTATATTACTTTCTATTATTTTATTTTTAAAAAAAAGTATTTATTTTTATTTTTATTTTTTAGTTGTAATTAAATTCCCATCATAAAATATTTAATTTTTAATTCGTCTAGATTTAATTAAATATTATCTTCTCTGTGGATTGACCTGCTCTTGCACACATGCTACAACACGATTATGCACTTGCGGATATATAATAATAGGACTACATAAGTAACCTATCAACTAAAAGTCTCTAAGAAATCTATTATCTTAACTAAATATCTTTAAAAATCTTTATTAATCTTTTCAACTTTTATCCATTTTTGTTTTGATCCAATTTTGTCTAATCTGGGTAGATCTTGATTCTATTTTAATTTCTTTTTTGTATTTTTTCACAAATTCTTTTGTTTTTAAATTTTATTAAAATTCCACATGGCATCCATATGTTGCTTATTAGTCCAATTTGAAATTCTAATTGCAACTACTCTAAGAATTGTAGTTATAATAGTAGAGATATTATATTGTATAGCCATTCCATTGAAGTAAATTTTCGGTGCTTTTCTCTCAATTGTTTAGAGTTATTTTCCCCCAATTCATTAAAGAAATTTATGTCTTAGTTTTTTTTCCTTATTTTGGTCATTTGACTTAGAACTAACAGCAAGATGGATGGAAGTTAACATTGGGGTCTTATTTAATCTAGTTAGAAGTTTTAGGTGTTGTATTTAGAAATAGTAAGTTTTAAGGTTGTATTAGAATTAGTTAAGTTTTAGGTGTTCAAAATAGAAAAACCCCTGAAACTTTTTTACTATTGATGTGGGGCTATTTAAGAGTACTGAAATCAATCCGGGACCCTTAACTTTTATGGTTATAATAATAGAGACTAGTATCTTGCATGTGCGAATACGATGCACGTGTTCAAATAAAAATTATGTTTAATTCAAAAAAAAATTATAGACCATTAAAATTTATATGGTAGGAGTTGTAATTTGTTTTCAAAATGATCCACAGTGATTGTTGTAGTTATTCAGATCAGTAGTGATGATTGTATTGTTATAACCGATTCAATTGATTATCGTATTTATTAAATATTTGTTATAGAAAATCTTGCATTTATTTTATTTTTTTTACTGAAGAGGCACTAGTTGAGCCCACCATCAAATTGAAATCAATTTGGGTGGGGACCCAAGTTTTGTGATTACGGTAGTAGAGAGAATGCCCGGTTATTATAGCCACAAGAGAAAAGGAAATGTGACACTTTCACATTTAATCGGAATTAAATATTTAATAACAGAGAGAAAATTATTCTAAGATGTACACATCATCAACTGTTTTGATGAGAGAAAATCTTCTAAAATCAATAAATGTAAAAAGATAAAAAAAAATGGTTTTAACTAAAATTATTTAAAGAAATAATTATGGTTATAAGAAACTTCTATATTCATCAACAAATTTTTTCTCTTTCTGAAGACAAGTTTCACAAGCAGCAGATCATACTATATATTTCAAGGGTGTGATTAATATATATCAAAGGAGAAATTTAGCAGTAATTGTAAAAGTCGATGTTTCCTCAAATTTTGTGAAATCTAATATGCTATATCTCTGCAGTTATAATGCAAAATTCTTTGGAGGTCCCTGTTGATTTTATCTTTACGTGAATATATAATAAGAACTCATGGTTAAAAATCAATACAATGAATTTAAGCATAGCAATTTTAGCATTAGGACTAAATTGGGGGTCGAGCACGATATCCCTATTGGACATGCTGTTGCGACGTTGCCTGCTTTTGCGAATCAGTTAGGTTATATTTATAAAGTCCCGGACAACTATGAACCTAATAGGTTTGGGCCCGGGAGAGAGGACGACGAGGCGGCAGGGGCATTATCATACATTTTGTTCGGGGGCGAGAGGCATGGATGTTTAGGGGCGCCATTTGCTTATTTGCTGATAAAGGCGATATGGAGCCATTTGTTGCGGAACTTCATGTTTGAGTTGGTTTTCCATTTCCGGAGATCAATTGGAACACGATAGTCATCGGGGTTAAAGCGGAGGTGACGGTGGTGTTATACAAGAGAGGGAAGATTTTGGCCAATAATAAACGGTTTCAGTTTGATGCTGGGATTGCAATGCATTGGGACTGTCTTGTATCTTGCTTTCAGATTGTTATTTGTGTGAACTGGGTTGAAAGCTATCCTAGTGAATGAAAACAGGTGTACTAAACTTTTATCCCATGTTTCAGCAAGGGGAACGGGTGAGACCAAAAATAATCTAATATATTTATAGCTAAATCTGTATATTGCACATACTCGTTACAACTTAATATGTAAGCAATATGAAATAAAACGAATATATAGATCCAATTTATTCTAATTCAAAATAATCTTCATGTCACGACTCGGAAATGGCACGGGACCGACACTTAAATCACGTGAAGTCTATAGAATCCCACAGTAACCCAAGTAAGCCAAAAATCAGGAATCTAAACCATTTTATCATTATTTAAAATTCTAAAATAACATTTAAAATTTTCTGAAATGTTACAATATTCCCTTAAATAAATTCGGTCCCCGAATTTAAATTTAAACCCAAATCTTAAAACATTTCTATATATCAAATCAACGGGACTTCGAAGTCTCACACAAGCTCAAAATACTATATAATGTGTGGTAACGGTTTAAATAGCATATGTACAAGCAAGCGCGTCCTAATGAATCCTGCACAAATAGAAAACCCTCATCAACAAAACATTATCAAAATCCTGTTCCAATCATCGACAACCGAAATACCAAAACATCATAATGCAATGTGTATGCATATGGAGTGAACGTGTGAAACCCAGATAACTGGAACTCCAACACCCGCCACGCTAACCATACTAGCTATGATACTATGTGCAATGTATGAAAATGAAATCAAATGCAACGCATGTACACGAAAACAACATCAAGTGCATCGAGTGTGCACAAAACAACACTCAAATGCAACAGGTGTACACGAAAACAAAGAGCGATACTCCGCTCATCAAAATATCAAGACCAAAACAAAGTGATGTCCAGATCACCAAAATATCAAAGCCAAAACAAGGAGTGGTATTCCGATCACCCCAAAACACAAATCAAAACACAATCAAAGCAACTGACCTTGAAGCGTACCTGCTTCAATGTCAAAAGGTGACTGAGCACCCGGATCAGTCAGAGCAAGAACTCTTGCTTGCTCACTGCTCACGGATTGACGTCTGCTATCACTGGATTCTTGTCCTCTCTGCACATGACCACTATATCCGCTACTCGTCCGATTCCCGGATGGAACCTGAGTAATTACCGGTGCAGGGGGAAAAGAAATCGAAGCAGTGCATCGAGTCGCTATCCTGTTCTGACGTCTGGTAAGACAGTTTTTGGCTTTATGACCGGGTCTCATACAATTAAAACACAATCAGGCTAACCTCTGCATCCTATTGGTGTCGAATGGCTCCTCTCGAGGGCATCCACTCACGTTACCACTCTCCTGCTCAACAGATGAAGTCTCAAATCGAGCTCATTTCGGCTCTAGAGTCATTCCAATCTCCATATAACGTCCCTCTATCAGCATGGCTGCATCAATGCCTCTGCATAGGTATCGAAATGTTGGGCACCAACGGATAAAAACAACTGCACATCAAGTCCGCACACGAATCTCTTAAGGATCTCTTCCGTAGGAACCAAATAGGGACCATATCGTGTGAAATAAAATGGTCATACTCAGCTACCGTCATGTCCGGAGTCTTGAGCAAAAACTCGAAACTACGCGCTCGGGCGTCTCTGACACTCTGAGGTAGGAATCGGGTCAAGAAAACCTTAAAAACCCGTCCCAAGTCATAGGAGAAAGACCTACTGCTCGGCCTCTCTCGATCGAATCACATTAGGTCTGAGCAAGACCTTCTAAATAAAAAAATGGCTAACTCCAATGATCTCGCATCGGAGCATCTCATCAAACAAAATATTCTCTCCATCCTGCCGAGGAACGAAAACGGATCCGCTGATGGATCCATGCCAGTAAATATTGGAGGTCTCAGCTTCATAAATTCTGGAAACGACATATCTATCGTCTCAATCACTGGAGGCTTAACTGATCTCTGAGCACCGTGCTATATCAAAATCTCCAGAGCTGGCTGGGCAACGACAGGTCTCTGGGTCCGAATAGTCTCAGCTAACGACCCATTCAACCGATGTAGATCATGAAAACTCGTCTCCAAACGAGAAATCCTATCAAAATATAGAGAATCAACTTGTTCGACTGTCACCGATGAACTGTCCTGGTCAGTCCTTGCCTCAGACGAGCCTGTCCTGACCTCATCATGAACTGCAGCCCACTCGGCTCGTGCAGTCCTTGGCAGCATGGTGACTGGAAAAAGAAACAAATAAGGGTCGGTTTCCGAATCACAACAGAAAAGCAGTGCAATACTACTAACTCAGAAGAAAGCAAAGAGAATTATGAAAGAATTTGAAATAATTCTTAAGATTACTTAAGGGGTTCAATTCCAGATGAAAAAGAAAGCCCATTACTCCTTCCAATATTCATTGCCTCTAGACATTATTTACTTCTAGCTTAGGCATTCGAAATATCTTAATATAAAAGAGAGCGTGCTCACTTTCTCTCTTTCGCAGCCCTTCCTTTTAAGGCTACGCGCTACTCTATCTGATAAGGAAGAAATGTCAAGTTCATTCATTCATGACAAATCTGGTTCGATAGCTGTTCTCTACTAACCATAAGGATATCGGTACTCTATATTTCATCTTTGGTGCCATTGCCGTGGAACATACGTACGGTACACAACACTACTTAAGCTAGCCACTCCATCATACCAAGGGTAGCCTATAAGTAGAAAGGTCGGATTTAAGACCCCCAATGTTAAGTTTAAGTTCCGCAAGATCAAGTCTATGTCTCAAAAGATCATACCCTATACTCTGCATGGTCAAACTTAAACTTAACAAACGAAAACGAAGTTCGGGTCTAACACCCCAATGTCAAGTCTGAGTTCCGCAAGGTTAGGCCTAAGTTTCAAAACGTTACAAGCTAGACCCTACATGGTTAAATCTAGACGCTACAACAGTAAAACCTAGTGATCTGATACCAACTTTGTCATAACTCGAAAATGGCACATGACCGGCATTTGAATCATATGAAGTCTATAGGACCCCACAATAATCCAAGTAAGCCAAAAACCAAGAATCTAAACCATTTTATCATTATTTAAAATTCTAAAATAACATTTAAAATTTTTCTTAAATGTTACACTTCGCGAATTAAAGTTTCTATGGATTATAACATTTCTTCTTAAACACTATAGGTTTTTAAAAATTAATATATAAAATCGGCATTTATATTTATCTTTGTATGAGTACATTTCAGTTTTTGACTGAAAAAACCAATTATTGAATGTAGTTTTAAAAAAAAAAGATTGTAATTATGAGGAAACGAGTTATCAGCGATATTAAACCTTCAGTTAGCGTATTGCATAGCCTAATCCGACCGTCAAATCGACGATTCGCTCCGGCCAGCTTGTTCTACACATAGAATGATCTTTGTTTATAAAATTTTAATCACTTTGACACCGCCTCTGTCTTTCATCAAGTGTCTCAAATATATGACATTTATATTGTGTTTAACAACCATTCATTTTCTAAATATTTGATTGTAATACATCATATCAATTAAAATTTCACACACATATATCATTCCATGTGTGGAACAAGATGATCGGAGCGGATCCTCGATTTTACGGTCAAATTGGGTTATGTAATAGGCTAGCTGATAATTTAATATCAGCTAGCTAGCTGATAACCCGTTTCTTCTTATATTATACTATGCATTATAAATAATCTAATATAATTTAAACTAAAACCATTAAATTTTTTTGTGGGTATCCATATGATAAACGTTTAGTAAATCTTCTCACATGATTCATCGTTTTATCATTTTATTAAAATGAGTAATAACCCATCAACAACCAATTATTAATGATTAACAACATATTAGCATATAAACTAATTATAATAATTAAAAACACTTTAGCACATAATTAAAACATTTTAGCACATAAGTAATTATTGAATAATTGATAAAACTTTTAATAGGCGAACCATTCAAATCCTCTACCCTCTAAATATTCCATTTTTGCTTGGGATTTTATGAATGAGACGAGACATTGATAAAGGATATTGAAATAAATATGGATATAGATAAAGGCTAAAAGGAAAGGCCAAGATTTCTTGACTCAACTTTATATGAGAGTGATTGATAGATAGATGATAGATAGACAGATTGTTGAGATCAATGACTGCACCATGATTTTGAGAACGGTAAGATTAGTCTCCTGTCACAATTTGGACTGTTTAATTTATACTATGCTCATTTATAAACAAAAAGAGAACTACCGTCGATTAAATTTGTAGGCAGCATTGTTCATTTGCTACAACCTTTCTTGAATCACAACCCTCGATTAAATTTGACAGGAGAACTACAATGATGGAATCAATTTCGGCGAGAACGAAAAATGTTGTAGATAAAACCATAGCCCAAAAAAGTGTAGTTACATTCGAAGCCTTGGTTATCAAACCATATGAAACGAAAAATGTAGTAGATAAACCGTAGCCTAAAAAAGTGTTGTTACACTCGAAGCCATGGTTATCAAACCATATGAACCGTGTTTGCAGACAATGAGTAGCCTCACCTTACCATTCATACCAGGACAAGTTTATCTGTAAGGATCCAAATATGAACAAATATGAACTTTAATTAACCCCACTAGAGCTGCCTCTCTCTCTCTCAACCCCACAATGAGGCTTTCGCCACAGTAGGAAAACCAAACTCATCCTCAGCCTGCAGCAAAGTTCAGATATTTCAGTAAACATGTTAGCTTCATGAATATAACATAAGTAGTGCCCTTCAAAGGAGAAAAAAGGAATGGAATTGTGGTATGAAAAATAAGTCTAGGACTTCCCATGTAGGGCCACAGGAACTTATTATAAGCTAGGCAGATCATTAGAGACATATCTTAGCTCATACTTGTCCTTGTCGCATACCGGTTCAGCATTCCTATATTAGTATGCATGCAATGTAACCGAAAGGTTACTAGGTTCACTGTATACAGCCTTTTCTAGTTATACATGACCAAAACCGATGGTTATCTTGCATCAAAAAACATATAAGTAAATTCGTAAGTAAAACAAGGTTTAGGTTTTGCTCAAATTCTAGCTGCTCATCGGGGTTACTTTTTCAACAGTGTAACATCGTGAAAGAAACGGAAAAAATGGCATACTGCATGCATTGATTCAAATTTGGGTAGAAGGCAACTGGAGCAATATGCTGCATCAAAATGGTTTGTTCTGTAATTATGCCAACATCAAAATCGTTTTGAGGCCAGGTAAATTATGGTAATCTGATAACCTAAAGATGTATCAAATCTGCTACTCATGTACTAATGCGCATTCTTAGGTGATTTTTCCAAATTTAGAGAACTAAAAGCACATTTGGATATCGTTACAGGCTAATCACAAGAACATTTGATTTTAACTCGGCAGTCAATAATCAATGGCTGTTTAGAAAAGAAGAATTTTCCATTGAAGAGGTAATATTGAAATCTGTGATTTCTTTGCTTCTCCTCACATGGAATTATTTCCTAGCTTGAGCCTACATCTTCAATAGCTAAACAATTAACCTTCAGTCAAATTTTGAGGTAACTTGCGACTTCATAGCTAAATAAAAAAGCAGAAAATAAAACTTTTTTTTTGCTGAAGACATTCAAATGCATCCCTGGTGTAATTCAAAATTATGAAGACTTTAGCAATACCCAGGCATTCTGCCTGCTGAGTACTTGTGCTGCATTATATTGGAGCTGCTGGCAAACTGAGTTCTGCATCCATATCAGGTTCGGTATCAGGTTGAAAATGTGAAAGAACAGCATTGGATTCCATCTCTGTTCCCATGTCTGCTTCCACGGCATCAAACTCTGAATTGATTGCCCGGATAAAATAACTAGAAAAGGCAAGAGATAGTGAAGTCAAAGCACAAATCATGTAAATAATAGACTGGCTATCATTATTATTATATGGCTAAACTATATCAAAATACCCTTGACTACCACAATTTCATACCAAATTATTACAGTAAACTCCCTTAAACTTTGGTTCTACGAAATAGAGAGTTTTTATTAATTAAAATGCCCTTGAATGGAGAAGTTTAGGGAGTTTACCTTCATAAGAAAACAATAAGGTACTTTAGTGAAACAAGCTCATAGGCAAGGGTAGTTTAATGTAATTTAGCCTTATTATACAATAAAATTATGCCTCGAGGCAGAGTAGACTTGAACTTACCACGCATAGGATCTTCCTCAACTATGTCATCCGGCACATTGTAGCTTCTACCGAGGGATCATTGTATTTCCGTGCTAACGGCCATCAGCTGCATCAACTTATCTTGCATGCTCTATTATATAATTTTATATACAAATAGTGGGTTAGTGACATGTATGCACAGGGAAGCAATAATAAGTGCCAGCATTTTACCGCTTTCAGAAGTCTTCAGTGAAAATTAAACATAAATACATTTACTGAAATTCTCAACCTTGTAAATTATCTCTCAAATGATATGCAAATGAACTAACATTTAAATTAAACAGATTTGTTACACTAATAAATACAAGTTCCAGAACAATAATAAATATTGGCTACAAGTTCGTATTCAGTAGAAACTTGGGAAGTCCATTATCCTTCCATTTAGGGTTCCCAGTATGAGTTGCCTGCTGCAAAAGGCAGACCCACTCTTCAAGTATCGATTCTTTTAGCTGCTGTATTTGGCTGTACTCCTCTTCCATTATAAGCTCCAGTTCGTCAAAATGCTTCATCTTGATTTTTATCTTTTTCAGCTGCTCAGAGAAAAAATAATGAAATGAGAGTTTAAATGACAATAAGGAATCGACAGAAGATATTTACTTTAATGCACTGAGGATTATTGTTGCTTTGATTTAGAAAGAAAATTAATTAATTGTGATTAACACCACATCATACAGCTTTGAATCAAGGTTTGGTATTGGGATTGCTTTTTAAGTAGAGGCATCAAGAGTTGCACCTAATTTGGATTGGAAATATTGGATCATTGGTATTTGCTTTATATAAAATATAAGAATTGGTAAAGATGAGTAAAAAGTTGTTTCAATGTTTTTTTGTGGTAATTGATGAGCAAAAGAGTAGATTTCAAGGAATATTATATAACGGAATAGTGGGGCTCAAACTCAATTTGTTAACAAATTTAGTATTTGAATTAACAATCTTACATGAAAAATAGTGAAAAATTAGAGTTGCTGAATATCGGAGAACATCAATTGCACAGCTGCTTCTTATTTTATTACTAATCGTATAGTATGCATAAAGTTGTCCAATAATATTAAATAAGTTGTTGACGTCTGTAACAGAAGTGACTCTATATAATAGTCGAGTTAGAACCCAAATTACTCATTAAAATGTTGGATTACACCAAGCACACTAAAGAGTTTTGTTTCCCTAGATAAAGAGAATAATGCAACCAAAATTCTGGTTTGATCGCTAATTCTTTTCTGTTGCTTGCTAAGATATCTGCTTTAAATCTGTAAACAAATAATCTTCAGCTTTTGACAACCAGGGCAGTCCACTTTGAAATTTTTTTATCATTGAATGTCAAGAAGTATTTAATCACAAACATTTTAGTAGATGAATTATATTAGTATTTTCGCCGAAGAAAGGCCGTCAAAGTGTCTATTTCCATACTTCAAACATCTTCAAATTATATTAATTTTATTAATAATTCAAAAGAAGAAACTTGATGATAATTTAGCTATCACGCTATGATGGGGGATTACTTGAACAAACCAATAAAAAATGGAATCTAGACTATATTCATCACAAAAATCATCACACTCAAAGAGTTAGAAGGTAACCTGCATTTCAGTAATAGATGCCATCAGATACTCCATTTCCCTCAGTTCCTGGTCTGCCAAAAGCTTGGCACGAGCAGCTGCTGCACCCAAAGCTGTTGCAATGGCTGCTCTAATTCGAAATGTTGTGGCACCAGAAGTCTTTTCTGGAGAAGTCTCTTTAATATTCGTACGCAAACAAAATATTTAATCACGGTGCAAGATAAATATTTCAACAAAAAATGGCAGTGCAGCATATATATATATATATATATATATATATATATATATATATATATATATATATATGGTTGTATTAGCATTCATCATTACAGGGCTAAAACATCTGGTTGAAGAAGAAATTGAAATGAAACGAAAGCACGCATATTGCTAATAAGAAGCAATTAAAAGGATGTAATAAGATGGTAACAAATGTTATTCAAAACAGTTCGTGTATGAATGGATATAAACATATGTTACTGGATTGCACTAATTAGTAAGTCAAAGTGGGGGAGGGGGGGCTACAGTATTAGCTGGACAGCCAATTCTAAGAAAGCAGCCCACACTGCTCTTGGAGATGGTCAAGAATTTAGTGTGAAACTATCTTCCATCCTCAACTGTCTTCATGCAAACAAATCTGTTAAGAAAATATTTAAGTTCTAATTGATTGACCTGAAGCACTTCTTAGGCATCAAATCCTGTAACATAGTGTTTTTATTTAAACTTTATTTCAGTTTTTTTGTCTGCCGCTCGAAGTGACCCCTTTAAGCCATGACAGGATGATAGTCTATAATTTGGGTTTTGATAGTAGCTGTTAAGTGCCTAAACTTACACGTATGAGTCTTACGGTCATTTAGGTATCAGCCTATTTGTCGATGCGGATGGTCAAGTAAACAGAGAACCTTTTGACCTAACATTTTTATATGGCTATGCCCCGAGCTCGCTAGCTAGCCCCTAAACAATCCAGAACCAGGTTACATCCTGTGATTGAAACCGTATAGTTATTTTTTATATGGTAACTAGCAACTGCCCTTTTTACTGAAGGGTTTGCATCTAGACAGGGAAGGCATCAGTCAAGAACAAAATAAGAGAGAGAGAGAGATAAAGATGATGCCAAATGATTGATAGGTTTAAAGATTCTTCGCAGAGCTCCCTTCACTTTCTGAAAGAACTTCATTTAAGATAAGAGGACTGGCTTTCCCTTTATAGGGCCAGGCCATCAACCCGATTATAATCTAAATATAGTAAGAATTACTCAGAAACAACAATTTTCCCTTGTGCTGGCTAATGGCTATTATAATTGAAACAAAAGAACCCAAAACATGCTTTATGTATTTGAATATACCATTTAGCCTCACAATTACTAAGCAACTAACAGTTAGAAATGCTTGCAAAAGTGTATCTGAACAAAAATAAATCATATGGTAGGTACAACCCATAAGAAATATAAATAGGGGAAAACTTAAACTGAGGGCATAAAGAAGGTGGATATCACGTGATATAGATACTACTTACTTTATATTGATACAAATATTGTTTGATGATTTACCCAAAATCCATACTCATAAGCATAGATGTTATTGTGGTAAAACACAGATATGACTGGATGGGTAAGAGGTGAAGGGAAAAGTGGATTCATCCTTTAAGTTTAGCCCCCTTTTCATTAAAATGGCCAAGATTATTGAGCCACAATTGTTTAACTAAAGTACATCCCATAATATAGTGTTCAATAGACCTAAGCCTATATGGTAGGATGTTTTAGTATATTTAGATGTTACTCGAATAGATAAAAATTATCTATATTTCAACCAGATAGGTTTGTATTCATTATTTAAACGGTAATATATCATATATCAACTAAGGGAAAGAAGTCCAGGTCAGAATTCAACTGTGTTTGTTTACACCCTAGACATTACATTATATGAAAGTTCATATCCATTAGAGCATGGCATTATCTCAAGAGTTAAAGTCACCTACGATCAAGGACAATATCTCAAGAATTAAGTCAACTAATGCATCTGTGGTTGTCCAAGTAATAAAATGCTCAAGCACAACTGATCCATATCCACAAATGAATATGAATAGAACCACCATGTCCATTACCAATATCCATAATAATTGAATTGTTAGGTTTGTTACCCACATACAGGTAAGAGTGTCCAAAATTGAGAGAAAAAGTTACGCTTGGAACCCCCCAAAACACACGCACACACACACACACACAAAGGAAGGAAGGAAGGAAGGAAGAAAACCCCAAATAGATACGACAACTAAGAGGTGAGAAGTTAATATGCATGCATTTGAGCTATATGGCCTAAGGGTTAACATTTTGGGTCAAAAGTGGTAGACTATTATAAATGGCTTGCGGGCCAAGCTCCTACCATCGTAAGCTGTAACAGGACACTATCAGACTCAGAGTCCATGGTGACTCGTAAGCGACAGTTTGGGATAGGTGAGGACTCCATGTGATATGCTTACTTCCATGATGTTTAGGCTCATGGGATAAGAACCAAGGTGGAAATTGTTAAGATACATTTCTCGCATCTCATTAGCAGGCCCAAAGTTAAAGGTATCGGCAAGTTGGAGTAAGAATTTACTTCCACGCCGGATATGGAGTAAATATGTGAGGACTTAATATGTGATTGAGATCTAAATCCAAGACATCAACCTTATTACTTTGCAGTAGTTATGAATGAACTTAATATGACTAGTAATGATGAAGTCACATAGTCCTTTCAGCATAGGCTTACAATGGGGATTACAAACCAAAATAGTACAATATACTCATCTGCAACTGATAAATGCAACACCTTTCACTGATTGACAATAATAAATAAATAAGAGTTCATGAAATCAGTTATTGACACCATAAGAGCAAAACTGCTGTGGTTTTTAATCATGTCCTACTTGCATGTTACAGCCTACACGCTAAGCATCGGATAGAGGAACTTGGGCTTTTAACAGGGAGGAGTGTACAGCATGTGTAGCCATGGAATATGTGTCCATTACGTAGTAACAACAGCATTTGAGTATAGGAAAAAGTAATAACACAGGTCATGCTCCATCCAAATTTGAATATATGATAACAATACCTGTGTGTTCATGCGTCTTCATGTCCTGATCTTCAGGCTTAAGGTCGCTGGAATAAATTAAATATGGTAGCTAGTAAGTGTGAGTGGCAAAATATCAAATTCTTAAAAGTCTTCACTAGAATCATTTAGCATCAGGATGTCCTTAGGGAAAATACTGACCTCTCCATCTCCTCCTTAGGAGTTGGCCCAACACCTCCGTCAATCTCAAAAGCCATATGTGCACATGGATTCTCACGACACAAAGCTGCGACAGAAGCCTCAGCTGCTGCTGCTCCAATATACGGTTCAGCTACTGTAGACAAGCAAGCTACCTAACAAGATAATATTAGCTTCCCCCTTGTAAATGTAAAGTCTACGGAAGAGTTTGTTGTATATGCAGATTAAGCAGATACTGAGAAAAATAACATTTACCTGCTCCATTAATGAATTTGTAACATCGTCTAAAGAAGGCAAGCATATTTTTTTTGTAGGACCTGTTGGAAAAGATTCCTCGGCAACTCTCTTCTTTTCATCAATGTCAGTATGCTGTTCATCATCTGCTTTTATTGGCTCTTCTAATTGTTCCTTCAGTACATGTTGTGCTGCTTTGTTAACTTCACTGAGTGAGTTCCTACTATTCTCCAACTTATTACGGATAGGTCCTAACATATGCTCGCCAAAAGGTAAATGTATGAGCTGTGCAATACAATCAAGTTTACTCTTGGTCCGGACATGCTGCGCAATAAGATCCCAATCATCACCATGCTTGAGAACGGCTTCTAAGAGAAGTAGAGTCTCTGCATCTGTCCATATTGTATTAACATGGTTGTCACTACCATCCACATGATTATTGAACTTTAAATTATTGACTGGTTTTTCTTCTATATTGTTCTTATCTTCAGAGCATTTTGAACACATTGCATAGCCACCCTGGTTGATTGATGCAGCAAGAAAATAATTGGAACATGTTAGAAGACATCATAGAACAGAAGGTTCTACAAAACACATGAAACAACCTTTATAAATTAGAACCCTGACAGACTTTAAGAATAAGAAGGAAGTCATGTTTGGAGAAGTCAAATATTCCCAAGTTGAATATTTAGCTGTTCTGGCAATCACCAGCTGGGAAAAAAGAGTACAAGTACATAACTTGAGATGCAACCTGAGTAAATAATAACTTGTATTATATAGAAAAATGAATTGTCCCTTATATGACAAGAATTTCTCCCCCTAAGAAGGGCTGCATCGATTGAAGAATGATAGAAGATGAGGATGGTTAATAATACACAAACATATAGTGCGAGCAGGGTGTTATAGTAACCATTTAATTTGCAGGTCCACAGTCAAGAAGGTATAACAATAGTCATTTTCCATAAGAACATTAAAGATTTATGCCGAATATATAGCATTCATATGAATTAGCATGAGCTCATAGCTACGAGCATTTGACTTTTAATGTGCAAAAAAGAAACCAAGTATATTTGAAGGATCAATTATTTAAGATTTCCTGCACAATGGTGATGAGAGGCCAAAATGATGTAAATATCCAAGTATAATAGAAGATAGCAGCAACATAACTACACAAATAAATTTCCATGCAGGTAGTGCAATTTGTGCAAATCACAAAGCTAATGGTTTTAGAAGGGTTTACATCATTTTTTTATAAATCAAGCCATCAAAGGAACAGCTGGCCTGACTTTTGCACTGCCCTTCAATACAAAAACCTTTTCCATCATTAGGTTAGGTTAAGTTGCATAAAGAATGGTTATTAAAGGCTAACTTCAAAAAGATACAAAAGTATTCCAAATAGAGTTAGAAATCAAGATGTAAATTTAAGAAGTATGCAAAACAAATTGCCTGATTGTTATCTTGGAGGTGCCAAAATCACTCTAGCTTTTTCATCAATCATCATGGTTGGACCCAATTATGGTCATTAATGCTTGTCTTGCACTCAAACAAAGCACTCAAGGAACTTTATCAGAAATTTAGAATCCAAATATATGCATGCCAAACTGCAACTTTAACTTCTTGTCAAGATTTATATCAACTACGATGATACACCAAAGATCTGTCTAATGGTAAACACATACATCATAATTTATACACCTTGATGGAGTGCACGCAGCACTGTACATAATAAGTGGATAATGCTTCCAGCAGGGCAAAAGGTTGTATGAATAAGGCGATTATTATAATAATTGTACACATGAATACCTAAATCATGTCCCAAGACAACTAGTTATACCTGTTCGTACTAGATTACAAGTCATGAAGTTGTCAAAGGGCTCTTCCATGTTTCAAAATTCAGGTATAAGGTTAAAATGGAGGGGGTGAAATTGCATTGCCAGTAAACTATGCAATATGAAAACACTATTTAAGCTTAGTTGCATACTTGCATTCTTGTCATACTCGATATATATTCATTGCCGAAATCACCTAATTCAATCGATCAATTCGAAATATCCAGATTAAACTAGCCGATACCTTGAAAGATTCCACCTTTTCCAGATTACATTGATCACCACAAGCTCCACAGACAGGACTCTTTTTCGTCAAATCCCCAAACACATCTGAATACGAACTCAACGCTGGCAACCTGAAGCCGCCATTCTCACCTCCACCGCCACCTCCACCTCCCACCAACGAAGCTGATGCCGGCACCACCTTCACCCCCGTCGGCGCCCCCTCCTCCACCACGACAGCCGCCGTCGGCAACGATCCCTCCGCTCCCTTCTTCTCCTCCACACCAAAGTTGATCAATCCCCATCGATCCAAGAACCGGAACACCTTATCCATGGATCCAACATCTCCAATTAAAGATCTCCTGACTTCGGTGAACGTGAGCCTTCGCGAGGGATCCTCGCGGAACTTGTTGATGATGAAGTCTCGGTACTCCTTGTAAACCCTAGGGCTCCTCGAGTAGGAGCTGTTGTCGAAGAACTCAGTCAGGGATCTCCGCTCTGTCTCATGGATCGCGTCCCAATTGAACCAACCTACCAAAAGAGAACATCAAGAAAGAGAGAGAGAATTAGAAACCCTAACCCAAACCTTATAGAGAGAGAGAGAGAGAGAGAGAGAACTGGAGGAGCTGGGAATGGTGTAGAGATCGCGAGGCTGTTCTTCGAATCGCTGCGTCATCTCCTCTCTCTTCTTTCTCCCCTCGAGATGGCGGGAAGAGGAGAGAGAGGTAGGGGAGCACGAAATGGACGGCGGAGATTCGAGCGTGGAGGGGTTGGGGAGATCTCAGCTGTTGGATTAATTGAATTGGGTTTTTTTTCGAGAGAGAGAGTTACGAGAGATCGAAAGAGGGAAAGAACGAAGAGGGTGATGAGGAGAAGCAAGGGTGGGGGTTTTGTGATTTGATCCAACGCGGTGAGATTACCGTGTAAATAGGCCTTCGTATAGAAATGAGCCCTTAAGGCTGCGGGCTGCTTTTGAAAACATCCTGGGCCTTGGTACTCTAGGCCTTTAACAGAGCCGTCAATTGCAGGAAACCCCTTCTTACTTTACGCCCAATAGTAATATACCCTGAAAGATGCTGGGTTCGAGGAGAAGCCATGGCTGACAAAACAACCAAAGGGATGGTTTAGCTAAAATGTAAGTATCCTCTTAAAAAGTCAATTCGATTTGGAGTATTTTAAGTACAATCACTAAGACCTATGATACCAGTATACCAAGGGAGTTTTGTTATATAATAATATAAATCTCGTAAGCGACAATAATTTATAAAGAATTACTATGAATTTCAAAAAGAAAAAACTAGTATAAAGGATGGAAAAAACCACCACATATAAACCTAATAATAACATATGGAGACGTACATTTACATCTTCTAACATAAATATCTTGCAACTCGTAGCGTCAAAAGAGGCATGTTTGTAAACCCTACGAAGCAAATGAGCACCAATACAGTGCATAATGCAATACAACTTGTATGCAATAAAGATATGTCCTCCTTTTCCCTTCCCAAAGTGGGAAAAATGAGCAATAAAAGCAATAAACATTTGATATTCTTGTATAAGCAGTAAACATAAAATATTAAATAAATGAGCAATCACAATATTTTAATCATCCCTACAAAAAAATGTCATATTTGGATGGCATTTCTCAGAGTACCCCAAAAAAAACCATTTAAAACCACAAGAAGCAGCTGAAGGTGAAAGCATCAAGATCATTCCTCGTTATGAAAATACTAGTCTGGCAGCTAACAGGAAAATAATATTGATGTAAACTATAACCCACTAATACTTTTCATTACATTTGAAGCCCAAGTTATTGAAATATTCATAAGAAAACAGCCTCTCAGATACAATAAGCAAGAATTTAGGCTATCTCAACACATGAAGCATGTCTGCAAATCGTAATGGTACAAATTTAATCTCTAGATCTAATAATGTATATATCCTCCCTGTTTTTAACCCCGTAATGAGGCTCTTGGCACAGCCGGTAAACCAAACTCATCCTCCGCCTGCAACAAAGACGAGAAATTTTCAAAGGACATTTTAGCTTCATCAATATGACACTAGAAAGTCATGCATCTTTTTCAAGGCTACTAAGCTTCCCTTAACTATGAGCGTTTTTGAATGGCTAAAGTGCATCAAAATACCTCCAATTATCACATTTTTTACGATAAACACGTTAATCTAAGAAAATTAGAGAAAAACCCCTCGATCTTCGTGTTTGGCAGATAGCTACCCTATGACGTTAAAATAGTTTACATATTGGCCATTGTACCCCTCAATTACCCTATTCGTCAACTTTAACATATTAATTTTCCCTCGATCTAAAATTTCTTTGTTCTCAATCGAAAGATCGAGCATTTTTTTTGTAGAAATTTGATGACCCTGCTAAAATTGTAGGTTCGTGATCTCGACTTTGCAACTTAATTGATATTTTTGGGTTGAGGCAAGGTTTATTATACCGTTAACCATGTGATTAGTTCAACATGATTAGGTTTTTGTTTATAACTCTTCATGCGGTTTGGGTTAAGGGATTTCATGTGATTAGAATGTTTGAAGAAGAAGAGGAACAAGAGGAAGAAGAAAATTGTAGAACTCACAATTGCAAAACACCCAATCCCTTTTCATGTGATTAAGTAAAACCCACAATTACATGTTATTCATGGTGGTAGTCGTTTGAAGAGGAGGAAGAAGAGGAGGAAGAAGTCCGCAAAGCCCATAAAATTGCAAAACACCCGGTCCCTTTGTAAAACCCACAATTACATGTTATTCATGGTGGTAGTTGTTTGAAGAAGAGGAGGAAGAAGTAGAAGAAGATGATGAAGAAGACCACAAAGCCCATAAAATTGCAAAACACTCAATCCCTTTTCATGTGATTAGGTAACGCCCACGATTACATGTTATTCATAGTGGTAGTCGTTTGAAGAGGAGGAGGAGGAAGTAGAAGAGGAGGAAGAAGTCCGCAAAGCCCATAAAATTGCAAAACACCCAATCCCTTTTCATGTGATTAGGTAACGCCCACAATTACATGTTATTCATGGTGGTAGTCGTTTGAAGAAGAGGAGGAAAAAGTAGAAGAAGAGAAGGAAGAAGAAGAAGACCACAGAGCCCATAAAATTGCAAAACACCCAATCATAGAGAGTTTTAAAAAACCAACAATTGCAAACCATTCATGATGGTGGTGGTTTGAAGGAACGGTTAGAAGACGAGATTTTTGCTCTAGATCTACAAGAAATAAGGGAAAGGGGGGAGGGATAAAGGAGTGAGAGAAGCTTTCAAAAGCACCGGCAAGGATAAAATAGGATGATCATGTGATAATTTGATGATGTGACAACTGAACTTAACGTTCGCAAACGTTCAATAACGTCAGGGTATAGACTACAGTCGGAGATGATAGTTCGAGATATTTTTCCCTAATAAAATTAGATTAAGGTAGTTATTGCAAAAATCGTGATGGTTGGAGGCATTTTCATGCAATTTAGCCTTTTTGAATTGACTGCCTTACAGTTGTTGTTTTTTAATTACAGTAAGCTCCCAACAACCACATTTAAGAGTATTTTAGATAAAGAGAACACCCATAATCCAAACATTAAGAGTGTTTAACGTGATACAAAAAATTTAAGGTATTTTAGTGAAAAACAAGGATAGTTAAGGGTGTTCTTAGTGAAAGTAAGCCTTTTTTAAAAAAAGAAAAATGAAAAAACCGTAATATGAAAAATGAAACCTTGAACTTCCCATACAAGGCTTGAAGACAACGATAAGCCTAAAAAATTAACATTGGCATGAATTGCTTCAGATTTTGTCTTGAGGGGGAAAAAAATAGGCTGCGATATGCTTGCATCAATAGCTTTCTCAGGCAGTTATGCACACCTCAACGGTTATACTAATGACTTTAGCTGCTTCTCTATTTCCCTCGCACTAGTGAGTTGAAATAACACACATACTGAAGGCATCAATACGACGCCCCGCAACACTTCACAAAATACCATAATCTAATCATTCAAGATATATCATATCTGTACCTCAGGTGCTTATGCTTATCCATATTAAGACTTTACTGAGAGCGCATTTGAATATTGTACAGATTAAACATAAAATTTCTGATTTGGCTTGTTGATAGGAGTGATCAAATAATGACTGTTTATATGACATAAACTTATCCTTAATAGTTGAATACTCAGATCTTTAGGAGAATACTCAACATTTGTAATACTGATCGCATGATATCAGTATCTTCCCTACCCTAAACAATCAGCAGGAATTCAACTTGCTAACATAGCTAATGACTTGATATCTAAGAAAAGCCTTCGTGGAAAAAAATGTTTTTTGTACAAAACATTTACATGCACCTTGGTGTATTTCACTATTGTAATGATGTTAACAATACCTGAGCATTCTGCTTGCTTGGATGTGCTGCATTTCCTATTGGCGCTGCTGGCAAATTGAGTTCCGCATCCAGGTCAGGTTCGGTGTCAGGTTGAAGATATGAAGGAACAGCATTAGATTCCGTCTCTGTTCCCATGTCAGCTTCCAATGCATCAAGCTCTGCATTGATTGTCCAAAAAACAAGAAAAGGCAAGTCATAGTAAAGCCAAAACACAAATTATGTAAATAAAAGACTGGCTACCATTATTATAATATAATGTAATTTCACTAGACTACCAAAAACTGTACCCCTTTTTCTTAAACTACCAAAGAATTTGTATATGACAAGAAACTACCATACACTTTATATTGAAAGTACCCAAAAATTTACTGAATTATACTCCTATTTACCCAACTAACAGAATGCAATTTAACAAAAAAATTATAACGCTATTTTGGTAGTTTGATGAAAAATACTTATTTTTAATATGAAGCTTTTGTAGTGATTTGTAATGGTTTTGGTTTATTAACAGCATAGCTGTTGGTAGTTTAGAGCAATTAAGTATAATAATGCCCCGAGGCAATGTAGACTTCTTCTTACCACCCATGAGATCATCCTCATCTATGTCATCCGGAACATTGTAGCTTCTACCAAGGGATTCTTGAATTTCCGTGCTAACATCCATCAGATCCATCATTTCATCTTGCATGCTCTATGTACAAGGAAAACAATGGATATATCATATAATCATGTGAAATACCAAAACTACATAAACAATAATATGTATGTAGAGGGAAGCAATCAGGAAGCTAGCAGGCATACATCAATATCTTGAATCTTCACCGTCTTCATCATCCCTTTCAGTTCCTTGTTTGCAGACTTCAGCGCAGTCATCTAAAAGACAAAACCAGT
The DNA here is from genome assembly GCA_030015575.1 of Agapanthus africanus. Lineage (NCBI taxonomy): Eukaryota > Viridiplantae > Streptophyta > Magnoliopsida > Asparagales > Amaryllidaceae > Agapanthus > Agapanthus africanus. Next base: position 309,833,092 of record CM057339.1, read on the forward strand.
GTTAGTAAGATGTGGACAATGTAAATCTTCTCATCATTAACTTACCTTCCAGCAGAAATTTTAACAACTTACAGTTTGCTGAGCATCTTTGATTCCTTCCGCAGCAAAAGCAACTTGGTCTAGGTTAAATGTCTGATTATACAGCATATCACGTTGTCCTTCATACCTTAAGAGATACAAAGGGTTAAAAAGTGACGAATATACAAAAGGTTAAAATTTTCGACATATCTGTGAGAGTATGCACGAGCCTCATTGTACATATAATAAACATCTATAAAACAAAGGACCCAAGTCAGCCAGTTCTCCATTTCATAAATTCTAAAAAGGTTATATTAGAGGTACAAAAGATGATTCAATGTGGAAAAAAATGCTAATCAAGTAAAATAGCAGCACCATCAATCTGCTTCCAGCATTGCTCCTATCTAAGTATCAAATCTGATAATTTGCCTGATGATAAATATCATGGGTAGAGATGGAAACCAAATAGGTTCCCAACTTTTTCAGCTTTCCACTTACACTCACATCTTCCAAAGTCTACAACTTATAAATATTATTATCATATGCATAGTATAATCCAGCATAAGAATTTATACAGCTTGAAAGTTGGTAAGCAACATGTAAAAGTGTAAGAAATTGGGTACATCACATGCAGAGAGAACCAGTATAGAGGTTGAGTATTATAACTAAAAGGTTTTGTTGGGGGTTTAAACATCAAGGGATAAGGAAACATAAGAAAAACAACAAACAAAAGGATATGAAAAAAGATAATACTGCAGCACTGAGCTAAAGAAAGAAAAAATAACCAGGGTAAGTCACAAGGCAAAGCCAAGAATAAAGTCATACCAGGAGAGAAATAGCAAACATATTTTCTATATTATATAACATGGTTTTGTTGGGGTTTTAAACATCAAGGTTGAGTATTATAACTAGAAGGTTTTGTCGGGGGTTTAAAGATCAAGGTATAAAGAAACATGTGAAAAGCAACAAACAAAAGGATATGAAAAGAGATAATACTGCAGCACTGTGCTAAAGAAACAAAAAATAGCCAGGGTAAGTCACAAGGCAAAGCCAAGAATAGAGAGTCATACCAGGAGAGAAATGGCGAAATGCATTTGCTATATAATATAGCACGGTGTGTGTAGCTGAAGTGAGTTTGCTACACTGTTGACGGGGATCGATAGGAAACATGTATCTCAAAAGGAATGGAATTCATTCACACACTCAAATAATGGAAAATCGTAGAGGTTCTATTCCTTAAGTCAAATTCTTTCAAGTACCAAAATAGAAATGATCTTTAGACTGTATTGAGCCTCCCTGTTGAAGACCTCAAGAACTTTCTAGAAAAAAACAATACAGGCAGCTATTAGCTAAAAAGATGAACCTTAATAAGGTATGATTATATTGAAGGTTCTTAAGCCTCCTGTACGGGCACAACATCCTATACAGATTTGCCAGGTTAAGACCTTAATATACTTCCCCCACCCCCACCCACCTACTCCACCACACCCACCCTCCTTTTCCCTCCCCCAACCAAAAGAAAAGGAACAAAAAAGGAGAAAAGGAGGGGGGAGCGACCTTGTAACATTCTCCACGACAACATAATCTGCCAGGATTTGTGTGATTTAAAAATAGTTAGGGAAAATTAGAAATTTTCCTTAAATAATTTACCTTGTTTTTTCTTAGGAGGCATTCAACTTGCTATTGCTAGAGGTGCATGTCTTATTTTAAATATGGTGAGTTGAGATAATGGCACTTAATCGCTAAAAACTTATTCATCCTTCCAATTCAACCCTTGTTCACCTACTCCTTTCACAATTAGTTCATTCAATCTACACGTTTAAGCCAAGATTCAGATACCAATGAACTTTGATGCAAAAAGAAAGTAGTATTAATGGGTCCGAAAAATATGTGTAAACAAACTGGATGACAATAAAGCTACCAGACATCCTTGGTGCTTGATACCATAAAGTAACTAGAGTGTTATCATACAAAGCTAGAGTGTATTCATACATATTGAGCATCCAAATAAAGATAAGAAGATAAATCAGAAATGACCCATACGAAATTCCTGAATAGACAAACAGGACTGATCGCTTTAAATGGATAATTTCTATCAATAACGAAGGAAATCTTAAACTGAATAGCATTCGGAAATAGAAACCGAATCAAACTAAGGAGTCGGTCAGATAAAAATAAGTCTAGTCAAGGATAAGAGAGAGGTGAAAGTAAAAATAAGAACCTACATCCTTTTCTGCTTTAGTACCCGCATAGCTCGAGCTTTAACAGCTTCCTGAGCAGGCCCTGGGCGAGTCTTCTTGATCTGCTCTTTGTATCTAGCCAGCTCAACATCAAGCTTTCTAATCTTTTCTTCGACAGTGTCGCCTCTTTGACTTATCTGAAACCAATAGGGATTAGTGCAACCAAGTACAACATCAAACTGAGGTCTTAATATGCAATCTCTGCCGTTTATAATTTTGTTTATCCTATAATGTGTTGTTTAACCCGTCTAGTATTTGTTGCTGTAGTTTTCATCGCAAATTGATTAAGAATCATATATCTACTCCGCAGGAATTATGAGCAGCAAGAAAGCAACTAACTGTTGGGTCCTTAGTCCAAAACAAAATCTACATTACACACATCAATGTTCAAGCTTGAAGCTTTCTAAAGGAATTCCTTCGCAAGTTTGCAATTATCGCAGAAACCCTAATCCAACTTCTTTTCAACAAATTCTCTCTCCAAAAAAACCTAATTTTTATCGAACGTAGACGATAATCTAATAGATCCAACCAAAAAAAGGGTAATTAAGAGAAGAAATACCCGATCGGTGGCGTCTTGGATCGATGGAGGAGGCTCCTTGTTCTTCTTCGCGCCGAAAACCCTCTTCATCTCCGATTGATTTCGATATTTTCAATTTCGGAAACAATAGAAATTGATCGAAGCGATAGACAATGATCAATGGAGATTTAGCAGTGAAAGGGTGAGGATTGGATCGCTTTCTCCCCCGCTCTCTACAAATATAAATGAAAAGGTCGTCTGTTTGTGCGCGTCGAGAGCAAGGGTCGAGAGCCTATTCTGTTTATCCCAATATTCAATTTTCAGCTCTGGAATATCCCCAGTATCTCTCTTTATCTGTAATCTCGAGTCATTTTATATTTCACCACCCATCATTTTCAAGCTTGAATTATGGATTTTTATTTATTTATTCATTTTTATTTTGCAGCCCCACCCACACCCACCCAAATTTGATATTTCTAAAAAAACACAGCCTAAGCTTGTTATTTCTAGAAAACACACATCCTAAACTTTAAACTAACTCGGTAAGCACCTGTTTTGAGAATGTTGTTAAATTTAGATGACTGGAGTTGCATAAAATTATCTACCTTTAACTCTAAAATCCACGTTAAACCATGTTTAACATGGATTTTAGAGCTTAGAAAATCCCTGCTATCTAAACTCCAAAGTTGAGATAACCGGAATTTATTTAAACTCCAATCCAATCAAAGTTTTCTAAACTCCAAGAAAAACGCCCATCATGGAGCTTTGATAACCCCAAAATTGCATTTTGGAGTTTAGATAGCTATAATGCCAAACATCCCATCAAGGATTAACTTTGAGGTGAAGGTAAGGGCTTGCAAGCTAAAGTTTGCATGCTCTCTGCCTTCACTTAAAAATAAACTCCACCCATCTAAACTCCATACCCAAACATGGCTTTAGTTCTCTGTTGATAATAGCCGTTCGGGCCAATAAAAAAAGACCGAAATAACCCCCGGTGGTTGGCTGTAGGGTTTAAAGGTGCTCTCTGCATGCACTTAAAAAATAAACTCCAGTAGTCCAAACTCAATATCCAAACAGGGCTTTAGTTCTCTGTTAATAATAGCCCTTGGGGGCTATAAAAAACTGACCCCCACGGTCGGATGCAGGGTTTGAAGGAGTTGAGGCCTCTCTCTTCTCCTCCCTTGCTCATTTTTCTACTGCTCTCTCTTCATTATGTTACCTCTCTCTCCTGTTCGCCTCTCTCTCTCTCTTTCTCTTTCATATCAAAGATTCCAATTCCAAATATTCAAAATAACAAAAAAGTTGAAATCAAAATTCCATAAATAAAAAAAAATGCAAACTGCCTATTGTAACTCAATAAACACCACACCATATTGTATATTAAACATTAATTTCATGAAGTGAGGGTCAATTTTATATCTTGATTTCACAACTTGAGCATGCAACCAAGAGTGAGGTTTATATTGCGAGAAGTGAAAATGATGGAGAGGTCCAGAGAGAAGTGTGAATGAAGGAGGAAAGAGGTCTAGGGTTCGTCTGAGAGAACAGAGATGTAGAGGAGAGCAAGCAGTGAGTATGATGAGATCATCGCCGACGATGAGGAGAATAGAGATGTTTTGGGTGAGCATGGGTTTCTGTAAGTTTATGAGGGGTTGCTTGCGTCTTTATGCCTAGGATCGAACCCTAGTTAAATTTACCACACATTAATTAACAGAGGGTTAACAGATGGTGTTTTTTAGATGACGGTTTCAGGTCGGATATGAGATTCAGGAAAAAGCCATCCGGCTAAGCCTAATACAATCCTAGATGTCTACTAAAAACACAATCCTAAACAAAACATTTTCCGTGTGCATGAAATACAAAGCACAAAGCACGGTATAAGCTTTCTCGAACATATTACTCTGGTCAAACAAAAATACAAACATATGATAATTCCCAAGATTTCGGATAAATCATGCACAAAACACATCAAAACTCATATGTCCACATGCAATATTCTCTCAAAACTTTCGGAGAAATCCGTTCTTGATCCTACTACCACAGCGGAACGCAAAACTCACGGATACCCAAGCCACTTTTCACTCATCGGCAAAAAGATACACAAAGTACAAGATCGACAAGCCATATAGATGACTGCTATGGTAATAAATGAACATACCATCCTGTTTCGCCTTTTATTCTGAGAAATTACAAGTATGATACAGACACAGGAGTCGAATATACTATCAACAGTTGTTCGACCTTGATATGATCAATAACGACGCCCTCCTGCTGTAGACAAAAGAACCTTGGTCGGTTTCTTTCCTTTCTTTCCCACTCCGTTTGTGGTCTGTGCTGCCGGGGTGCATGTTGCTTTAGGGGCAGACATAATATCGGCAAATGATAGTGTTGTTGCCGTAGGCCTTGATCCTGAAAGAAAATAACACGCCGGATAATATAGCCACTGATAGCATAAAGACATTATATAGTCTTGGTACTCTGATTTTTCAGTTCTCTCGAGTTACTTCAAGATTGGATAGTCTTTAAAAGTTCACGTATGATAATCTTTTCCCAGGCTAAATTGTTGTTCGTTTTTTCATCTTTGCTTCTCTGCAGCTTTTTATCCCCAACCCACCACACCATACTCCGCACATGACCCTTCTATACAAAATGGGGTTGAGCGCTTACAAACTATTGTAATTAGCATTTAGTATGTTGCACGGATTCTTCGATGAGGAGATGTATCCGTATCGGATTCGTATTCATATCGGATTCTTTGGGATTCATTGAGAACATATGTCAAACTCTTTTTGGCAGGTTCTAAAATTTTATATTGTATACTAGATGTATCGCACATGTATTAATGACTAAAGCATAAACAATCTACGCAACAACGCTAACAAATTGATTGTGTTCTTAGTTTAGGTTGCTAAAATGACGATTTTATGTATTTATACTAAAACAATCTGTGTATCCCAACGAATTGTATCGTAGGCTTTTGAGAAATTGCATATCTGCAAATTCGACTCGTATCGTAGCCCATTTCTGTATCCGAATCCATGCTACTTAGGCATTTACATTCCCTCAGTTTCAAGTTACTTTTCAATCCTATCTTGACCTTTTCTTTTACCTCTATATCTATTGAACAACCCATAACCTTATCCAAAAGGTAAGAGCACTCATCTCAAATCTCTTCTGCTTGCCATGAACTAATGTGGAAAAAAAAAATAACATCAACATGTTTACAAAGTAGAGACAGAACAGTAGAAAGAGAGAATAATTTAGGAATATCAAGAGAGAAGGGGAGATTGCAAGGCCAAAGGTTGGAGTTTCAACAAAGGACTAAGATGAGACAACTCAATTTTTAGATAGGAAAGGGGGAAAATGGGAATTAAAATTTAATTGCGGAGAAGGACAAAATAAACGCACAAGAAGAAGAACGTTATCCAAGTGAACAATAGATGTCAACCATTAGGAAACATATTGGATAAACCAAGAATATACCTTGAGTATTCAAACTATTGCCCGTCTTTTCTGGGTTTCTTGATGGATCAGCCGAACTCTCAGCTTTCAAGGACGGAGAATCGTGAGCAGCAGCAACTCCAAGACGTGTTACATCAGAGAACCTTTTCTTTTGGCTATTGATCGGGGGACTTGTTGAAGGTGCTACTCCGCGTACTAATGCTGAAAGGATAAAAAAACAATAACCCCTTTATCGTACCTCAAAATAAATAAATATTAATTAATTAACCCAAATAAGTGATCCTACCATGGAAAAAACTCCACGTCATTGCTTACATAAACAAGATTGCCCCATGGTTTAAATTCAAAATTAAAAAATCACGAACAAAAATTCAGATGCTTTATAAATCCTATTGTATGCACATATGAAATATTTTTGACGGCATTAAAAGATATCACAAAATGTCCTACCTTCAAAGTCGTCAGATGAAAACATTGCATCTTTAACTGGGGGTGAATAATTATGATAAGAAATTATAGGCATCACATCTAAAGCTGCAGCTTCTGCCCTGGCTTTCTCATTTCGCTCCTAATATAAAGATGTAGAAAGAAAATAACCTCAGAATAACAAGTAAGGGTAAGTAAAACACTAACAGACTTGTAGTCCGACAAGTACCATATGAAATACAGATGGAACTAAAATATGCCAAAAGTTTGAGTTTGCTGCATCATTAGTATAATTCACAACTTAGTTTTGAAAGGGGAAGAGGAAGTGATTAGTTATGGCTCAAAACAGCTCCCAGTTAGCATATTCAGTATCAACAAAATCAGCGGCTTAGAATCTTCAAAGATTGCTGTGATAATTGGTCCCATGCAATGACATTAACAAGCTATTGAACAATATTTTTGGTTGTCCGGAATAAGAAATAACACCTCTCCTGTCTCTCTGAACTGACGAAGGCTCTTTAAGTTTATGTAATAATATAAATAAATATCTGTAATATTCAAATCTAAAGAATATTCAGGAAGATACTAAATAGGAAGTTTACAGCTTTATGGTCATATCAGTTAAATGCATTATTTCAGCAAAATCCAGAAAATTGGGTGTTCAGCATCATTTCCTCAATTTCACAATAACATTAAGCAACCAGCAATAGATTTATCAATTATTAAATGCAAACAATTCAATTGGACGGTAATGATTATATACAAAAAAAAATACAGGCAAAGAAAACCTGCTGCATCTTTATACTAAATGTTGTCTCTCACATGTCAGGTGTGTCTACGAATCTGGGAAAACACATATATAAATATTAAAATTAAAATTTTAAGTCTTTCGGGGGTGGGGGTGCAGGGAAGATAAACATTGATGATGCGCGCGCGCGCACAAACGCACAAAAATACTTGAAAACTTTGAGGAGCGGTATGGCAATTTCTGTTATATCTTCCTATTGCTCATCATGTACTGGGGGAAAAAGTTCCCAAATTATAAATTGACACAAACTGGACATTGCAGACAGTATAAAATATTACCTAACAGGCTGGATCACATAAAGCCCACGATACTTCTTATTGATGGTTTTTTTTAAATAAAAGAAAACTATGTAGAAAAGCAACAGATCGAATATTTTCCTAGCAAAAACTTTAAGAAGTGGGGTGGCTGAATTTTGAAAGAGAAATTTCATTAACAACAACAATAACAATAATAATATAACTACCTTTCTAGCAACTTGTTTTCTTTGTTTTTCACGCTTTTTAATTTCATCCTTGAATGGAGCTAAGGAACCAGAGGGCAGGAGTTCCCCTATATCAATTTCACATAGCTGCATTAAATAACAAACAATTAGGACAAATAATGTAAACACCAAACAGAAATTAAAGAAATCAGTAATAAGTGTATTACTTGGATCGATGTTGTTAAAGAGAAGTGGCTCAAGAAACAATAGCGCTCTCTTATGGCTTCTGATTGAGTCAGCAATTCCATTTCCAAAATTTGTCCGCTAATTCTGAAATTAATTCAATGCGAGGATGGTAACAGTAAGAACAGGAGACAAGAATGTGTTTCTATTTAATATGAGTTGGTACCAAACAAAAGACAAACAGATGCCTCGTGAAGACAGGAACCATTCAATGCGAGGAACTAGTTTATATAAGCACAACTCAAAAGGCTAAAGAAATAGTGTACATTATACCTTTGTGGAAGCATTTCATAGCTTCCATAATGGTGAAGAAGGCACTTCATGTTCAATGGATGCAGAATTATGTGCTGACCGTCAATTGCCTGCACAAATTAACCGACAATAGAAATTCATAAATTAGCTAGAGGGTTAGAAAAGAAATAAAAACCGATATAATTCTGGGCTCTGGCAACTGAATGCCTGCTCTGACGAGCATGTGTTAAAATGATATAGCACATAATACTAAGTGAAATACATGAATGACAATGCAGCAAATTCGCATGCTTCAGAACTATAAATCTCAACCGCGTGCTTACATTTTAAGTTATTAACATTCAATTTGAGAGTTCGAACAAAATAAAGGGTCAAAATATAGCAAGTGTAATTAGCCGAAACTTTAATTACCTGGTAGAAAGTATATGAATCCCTTTCTCCTGCCTCGCTACTACTATGAGAGGTCTTGTCCTCATCAAACAATATGCCTTTTTCTAGGCTTCCTGTAATTAAGGTAACTCTCATTAAATTTCTCATGTTTAAGGTCACTATAAAATGTTTCTACCACCTGCTTCCAATGCAATTGATTTGCCATGATCAGATGTTGATGTTGAAATCAGCACGTTGGAGTCCCTCTTAATAGGCGTGTTTATAATCTTGTAATTGGGGGGCCCACTAGAACTATTTCTCAGAGGAGGACTTGTACTAAGAGTCGGCTGATCCATCCAAAGTTTTATCCTTTCCTCTAACTGTTCCAAAGCTGCACAAACATATGGAAGCATTTCCAAGTCATCAACAAGACCTGATTCTGCTCTTATTAGCCAATCCTTGAGATCCAATTTTGCTTTTAGCACAGAAAAATTTACATCTGATGTCAAGGTGAACTTCGAGAACTAGTCATGCATCTCATTGTTACTAAATTCCATCGGACCGTCCTCATGCTGATTTTTCAGCAATGGCACCAGCGAATCTTTTTGCCGAGTTAGTAGCGTAAAATCAATGTGATCACCCACCTGAAGCTGTTTAACATTTTCAATATGAATAGTGCATAAATCCTTAGAAGATATCATCATAAAGCACTGGGGGCATTTTTTCCAGCAATCCCCCTTGTGATCTTCCTTCCCCATCAACAAATACCTCAGTATGCAGGGAAAACAATAAACATGCCCACATGATGTAATTTGTGGACAAAGTGGAGTTTCCAAGCAAATTGGGCATTGCACTGGAAATGTAGTGGAGTATTTTACGCAGATAACATCTTCCCACTGTAACATTTGATCTGGATCCATTGTTTCAACCTGACAATTGCCTGTGTCCAGCACAACAAATTTGTAATTTGCTTGAAGAAATAAGTCTTTGTTGTAAGGTTTTATCTTTCTTTGCCTTCGAGGGGGAGGAGCTCGAGGTGGTGGACGAGAGATCGGGTCATAATAAAAGTTCAGTAAATGATTAGCGTTTCCAACTTGATTTCTTCTTGAAGCCGTGGATGGAGGATCAGATTGGAAAGTTTTGCCAGATCCAGAAGGCTGCATACTGATCTGAGGGCCTGGCCGGTCTGATCCAAATTCCGAAGATATCCCTCCTCTAACAATTGACGGGCCCTCAGAAAAGGTACCGTTGCTTTGAACATATGATCCTTTTCTGCCATCTGAACAGCTATATTCAGTTCCCTGCAGCAACAACTTAATCAGGCAAAAAACCAAAAGCTAAACACGTTAACAAGATACAGAATACCAAAATTAATGTCTGAAAGATCAATCAAAGATAGGAAAATAATTCAAAAACAGACTTGCCATTACTATCATATTTTATTGGTTTATACCAAAAGATGAGTATAAAGTAGTACCAAGCACCAGAACAAGTTATCTTAGTGCTAAGAAGAAGGATCAAAAGTGAAAGACAAAATATGATATCTGTGGGTAACATGGAAAGATTGTTTATCATCGCTGATAATGGGAGAACTTGGCAGAAATCAACAGAATAAAAGTAAATGTAAGTAACAGCCTCAAATAGTAGTACAATGACAACTTACATTCTTGGACGAGTCACAAGCACCTCCAGAAATTTCTACAGCCGATCCTGCAAAGCAAAATTACCAGAATAAATGTCATTGTATATAGAATGATGCCGATGAATACAAAAAGACACTTGGCACAAGAAATTGCAACACTTAAAAGTGCCATTAGAAACAGATATAATTATATTCTTTTATACACTGGTGGTTCATGCAAGACTAAGATATCAATATCTTAAGCTGGAAAATACCCATCTCTATCTACAAATAAATATTTGTGATCCAATGGTCAACATTCAAATGCTTCTAGCACTATCAATGATGTACTACTACATGCTTAACTAAAATACAAAACAAATTCAAGATAGCATATGAACAGCCATTTCATTCAATCCACGAGTACATGTTCATCCCTGTATATTAAGGTTCATAAGCGACGGATGGTTTCGTGTGAGAAATATAGCATGATTAATTGCATGTTGAACCTAAACAACTTCTGTTTCCCAGTATGTTGTATTAAATAAAATCCAAGCCCTCACTACAAAAAGATGCGAGATCAGCACTTTATGATAGTCTTGTTTAATGTTATTGAAATATAAACAGAGTAATTTCCAACCTGTGTTGCATGGGTTCGCCGTCAAGGACACGAATCCATATCGAATTCGTATACATGTCGGACACTATCGAATTCGCCAAGGATACCTTTGAAACTCTTTTTGGCACATCCTATTTATAATATATTCGAGATGTATTTTAAAAAGGATCAACGACTAAGACACCACGATTTATACATTAACATTATAAAATTATTTGTGTCTTACTCTAGATTTCGTAGAATGATAATTTTTGTTGATCTCTCTCTCTCTCTACACACACATGTATAGACATATACACCAGTATGTGCATGTATATACATATATAAACATATGTGCACGTATATACATATATGTGGAACTGATCCTATCAAGCCAAGCCTCATTTTTTAAAATGAGGCCAAAGCCCCAACGCACACATTCTGTTGTGTTTTCAACAATATGTATTGATCATCCTAATTTACATGTTTAAAAACACCATATATAGAATATCACGAGATTTGAAGACCTTGAACACATCCATTAAGTGATCACATTTTTTCATTCACTGAAAACCATTCATTTTTTAGTCCACTTAACATATATGAAAGATGTCCCCAAATCTCGCGACATTTTATACAAAGGTTTTTTAAAGATATGTAGATCACGATAACCAGTGCGGATAGGTGAAAACATGAGGATTTGGCCTCGTATTAAAAAATGAGACCCGATCTCATAGGATCGGCTCCCCATACATGTGTGCGTGGGCACGTGATTACATGTGTATATATCCATGTGTGTATTTATACATATACATACATAATGGGCTGTGCTCCATTGCAAACCGGTCCTTATTTTTTAAAAACGGGAACTCTCGATCTACGACATATTTTCACAATCCGGTCCGTTCAAGTTGATCACCCTACCCTCGAATATGTGTATGAAAAATCAAAGGATTTGAAAGCCTCTAACCTATGCATCGGATGAAGTTTATGTTGCATTATCGAAAGACGGGTGCAAAAATGAACGTCTTTCGATAATGCATCATAAACTTCATCCGATGCATAGGTTAGAGGTCTTCAAATCCTTTGATTTTTCGTACACATATATTCAAAGGTAGGGTGATCAATTTGAACGGATCGGATCGTTCAAATATGTCGTAGATCGAGAGTTCCCATTATTAAAAAACACGGACCGGTTTGCAATAGATCACTCTCCCATACATAATTACATATATGTGTATATATACATATACATTCATATATTACACACACATATAAGCATTACCAACTACTCCCTCCGTTTCACGAACCAAGTCTTTTTTGCTTTTTTTTCATCAAAATATAAGTCCTTTTGCACTACCAATAAAAACTTTTGATTACCAATACACTTTTAGTGCCACAATTACTAAACTAACCCTCAATTAGTCTCTCATGTTGATTACCTATGCTGCATAGAGAATTGAAGCTTTACCATTCCAATAAATTTGTTGACTTCAATCTTTATTTTTCCTACATAATCCCATTTACTTCACGTATTCCCAACTGTTTTTTCAATCAACAAAAAAAACTCATCTCTAATCTCCCAGTGGAGTACTTCTATATAAGTATCCAACCAAGAAATTTAAAGCAATCTTACCGTTACTATTACCCAGTTTAATAAAGAAAAATATTGGCTAGTAATGTTGATGAAGTAAAATTGGCGGCGGCGGAGAGCGTGCAACGGCGACGCAAGCAATCAAGTATATCAAAGTAATGTATTTGATTTGAATTCGTTACCATCTTCAGAACTGATCAAAGACGAAAAAATCAACTGTGTTGTTCGATTTAAATCTTCCGGCTCCGGAAGAGCTTGAGAATTTTGTTTCAACAGATTTCGGCCCCACTTTGATTCTCATCAGTGGAAAAAGAAGTGGAAATACCACAAAGATTTGTAGGGCCCGCACTTGTTTAAATATCAATCATGAGTTCTTTTCATACTTGTTTAAATATTAATAATGACAGGGTTAAAATGAGAACTTTACTTTTAGATAATCAAAGTTTTAGAAAATTCAATATTATCTTAATATGTGTGCAAAAGCAAAAAAAGACGTGCATTGTCAAACGGATGGAGTAATTTATAAATTTAGTTTACACTTGGTAAATTGATTAAAAAATTGTTGTTCTTGTTGTGGTGACGCTAGTTGTTGTCGTGTGTAAACAACAAAAGCTTAGCATATCCCCAAGTCCCGAAGAATCACATCTTTAAATTTGGAACAAATTGGCAAATCCGACTCGTATTGTGTTTTGAACAAGCTTGTAAAAAGCGCTAGACGGAGCTGGGCAGTTGGGGTATAGCCTACCGCCTAGCCGCTTGGCGGTTTTTTTAATTCTAGTTAAAATTATATTTAATATATATACATATTGAAATTTCAGTAGTATATTGATATTTTAACATATTGAAATTTCAGCAGTAGAAACAGGAATATATCGATAACATATTAATGTTTCAATAGTAAAAGTCAGCAAAAATAAATTTTGAGCTATTTAATTAAACAAGTATTCAGAAAGGAGGACAAAATTGACCAACTTTTATATCATTAAGTATGTGTTTAGCGTTATGGTGAAACGAGAGCAAGTCCAACCATGATCTTCAAAAATGACTAAAATTTATTTCATTAAGTGGGTTAGGTCCGCTTAGACGTCCGCTTAAACGAACTAGGCGGCTTAAGCACTAATTAAGCGTTCAAATCGCTTAATTAATCTGCCTAGAGCTGAATCAGAGCTGCTTAACACCGTTTCCGTCTAGGCAGCCGCTTAGGCCGTTTTTTAGAACACTGATTTCAAATTTGTATCTAAATCTGTCTTCCTTAGTTTCCAACAGCCAAGCTCCTAATCTTGTTATGATAACCATTAAACACATCATGCCGAGTCCAGTCTTTTCATATCAAAAAATGGGTTACATCTTTTGCTTGAGCAAGAGCCTGTCACTTCACTCCTTCATGCATTTTTTTAATAAAGTACTAATTTTGTGTTTCCGTGTCTTTTTACATACTAAGCATAGACATTTTATAAATTAAAGAAAAACTACACATTCTCCCTCTTATTATTTACACTAGCAAGAAACCATGCCTATATACTATATAGAAAAAATGAAAGTGAGCTTCTAACCCAATCATTGTTCTTCCTCATTCTTCTATTATCTTTATTGTTACTTTTATTAGTATTCAACTAGTCAGACATCAATTCGAAAAAAAGAAAAGTGAACAAAGGCATCCAAAGGACAAAATTAGGTTAACCAATAGAAAGATAATGTGTTACGCAAATGTGTATACGTTGGGGGTCTTAGGCCTGATTCATGACCCTTTTTTCCTTTTTTTATAAACAAAGAGATATGTTAAAACAACATGAGATATTTGTTATTGTTTCTGTTGTTTCATAATTTCGAGTATTTGATCACATTACTTAAATATCATATCCTTAGATGGAATTTCCACAAAATCAGTCTTTGTAGCACTCCCCTCACAAATCCATAGAGTTTAATCCACTATCGTACTAATTACCCCCTCCAAGAACACACCAGCAATCTCTCTGGCATAAGATGAACGCTGTTGCCTGCCTATACTGATCCAATCCAGCAAATAAACAAATTTCTTCTAAAGATCAAAACTTTTTCAGGAATATATCACATAATTACGAATTTACAACAATAAAGTCCTAGGGTTTCGTCCACAAGCACTCCAATTAACATCAAAGATTTCCAAATCAAACCAAGAACTCACCGGAAATCTCCCGCGCCTCGTCCCCTCCGTGCGCCTCAGCATCCACGTGTCCGGATCCATCTCCCCAGCCACAGGCATCCTGCAGCGAGAGCCTCTCGATCTGCTGAGGATCGCGAGGGCTCCGAGGTTCTCGATCGAGGGATCCATGATTAGGGCTAGGGCTAGGGTTTTTGAGCGGAGAGAAAAGCTGCTAACTTTGGGCGTCGTTGGGGGAGATGGACATGAAAGGGCAAGGGAGATGTGGGGTCGGGGGGGGGGAGCGGGGTGGTCCGAGCGTGAACAGCCGAAGCTGAGATCGAGGGCAAATTTATTTGGGGGTTTTATTTATTGATTGATTATGCTGGCGTGAAAAAATTGGAAGGGGACAAGCGGCGTCTAAAACTCCAACGGAATATTCGGATGCGGTGTCCAGAGAAACTAAAAACAAACTAAATAGAAGTTGAAATAGGGTAAATTACACTAAAATACCCTGAACTATCATTTTCCAATAAAATACCTTAAACTTTATTTATTACAGTAAAATACATTCAGTGATACTTCTCAGGGTATTTTAGTGAAAATAATTCCCTTAAAAACCATAATTTAAGATATTTTACTGTAATAAAAAACGTTAATGTATTTTAGTGAGAGACCATGATGGTTGAGGGTATTTTAGTGTAGTTTATCCGAAAGAATAAAAGAGAAGGTAGGATATGTGCTAGAAAAAATGTGAGAAAATTCATTTTAATTTTCATATTTATAACAAAAAACAAGTCGAATTGATGCAATTATTTTGTACTAGAATTTAACCGGGAAAAAATTGGAGAAATAGCATAGCATAAAGAAAGGAGCAAGCTGAATAGATAAGAAAGAGAAAAAAAGAAAGTTTGATATAGACATGGAATTTTCGTCAGTATTTTTATTGATAAAAAAGAAAGAAAATTCTAAGGCATTAAATCGGTTTGGATTTGAAGCCCCTCCATGTTTCTACTACTATAACCGGAAGAGAAGAGAGGCATATGACAATCTCACAATCAATTGAAATAAAATATTTTTAAAAACACATGAAAAATCTTAAACCTAAGATCATCCTAAACTTTGCAGGGTGCAGCATTGCCACAAACTTTAGAAATATCAAAACACTTCCTAACATCATCAATGAATAATGTACAATCTTACTTACTTTTTGACCAAATGTCGTGTAGAAAAAAAGCCTTATTTCTTCTGCTCTTCTCCATCTATCTTTTGTCTAGAAGAAACAAGTGAATAGCTGGTTACAAAAATATAAGTTTGTCATATAGTTTAGAGGTATGATCCTCAAAACATTCTTTAAAACATGAACATTATCTGTAGAATATAACAGAACAAGAGCAGCATATATGGAACATCGTAAAAGACACTAAATAGAATAACAAGGGCTAATTTAAAAGTTTTATGGTACAGAGTAAAATTTTGAAATATACCGACCAAATATACTTAAATCTAGTTTTTGAACACCCTCAAGAATGGAACTTATTTTATTACCAGGTTGAACGTGATTCGAGAACAAACAAACTTGCAATTTACATCCATTTCAAGGTACATGGACTTAAAGCAAAATATAATCAAAATTGATAATAAAAGTGCGAATTTCCATGGGGCCGAGCTCGACTACCAATTTTGAAGGATCAACAGGGCCACCCCTCACGATGTTTTCTTTGTTTTGAGAGCCTTCGACTTTCCATTTTAGTCTCTTCTTTTCCATTTGGGCTCTCTCTTGGTTCGCAGACAAGTTTGTTTCCATTATCTTGCTGATCTGAAAAGGTTAAAAAGTTTACACAACATGATTAGAAGAGCTCTTTATATAAGTTTAGCAATCATTTGATTTTGATCGTACCTTTTTTCCGGGGAACATCTTTTTGAGTTCTACACTCGCCACCGCTGAGAGATCCTTGTCCTCCCCAACCTTTCAGGGCAAGAATCAAATTAGCATGATTCGTTTTTATTTATCATAATCCACCACCTTAATCTTTTGGGTAAAGTGGTTCATAACATGGCATTGCAGCATAAGTTTTCTAAAGGTTAATTAAAAGGCTAAATTACACTAACCTCCCCTCAACTATCGTTGCTTTCACTAAAATCCCTTGAGGTTTCCTATTACAGTTAGCCTCCCTCAAAATTTGACTTTATGCAAGTCTTTTTACCAAAAGAGGGAACTCCCTGTAATGAAATTTTTTAAGATAATTGACTAAAAAAGTTTAGTGTAACTTAGCATTCTTACAACTTATTATTGACAACGTGTGGCCCAAAGGCCCACATGAAGAGGTGTTAAGAATTAAATTACTTGATGTAAGCTATTTAGATAAAGTGGTTTTCGGCAGTTCAAATTAGAACATGCGCATGTAGGAAGCAACAGAGACAACAATACGTTGTAAGGCGGCAAACGAATTTTGATTGCAATTATGAAAGCTACAGATCCCAACTAAGTGAAGAGGAAAGATACCTCATAAAGGTGAGCTAGCCGAAGAAGAGCACTGTCGTCTTCAAGAGCCTAAAAAAGAAATACACAGATCATTACAAGGAGAATGGTGAGAAATAGCAATATAGGTACCGCAAAAATGCAGCAATTGTAAAATTTTTTTGTTGAGCAATTCTGGGACTCATCCCAGACGAATTTTATTAAGAATGAATTTGGGCTCGGCTCATTACAACTGAACCCAAAACTGGGGTATATAAGCAAACATCCCTAGGGTTAGGGTTACAAAACGCAGCACAGCTTCTCAATAATTCTTCTCTCTTTCTCCCTCCCTTTTTTTTGAGCTTCAAAAATCACTTCTTTCCCAAATAAAATTGCATCTTCTATCATCACTTGTTCATACATCGCCCAGGTAAGCTTCAGGTAGACACAAAAACTCTTCTTCTTCTTTTTCCTTTTGCTATTGTTATTGTATTTCAACAGAAATTATTAGATCTAATCTTGTTGTTTTAAAGCTCTTCGCCTGCATCAGCTTCCCGGCTACTATAAAATTCATCAAAGGTGGCAACTTTATCTTCAAACTCAAATGTTCACTTTTTCTCCAAGACAATCAGGTAACGGTACATTTTGTAGAATTTCCATCATGCATAGTAATAGATCTAATCTTTCCTTCATTAAACTTTTATCTGCGTGAACTCTGATCTGAATTTTATATTATAAAGTTATTATATTAGAATAAAATTCCTGCTTCTGGAATTAAAAGAACGGATCGGGGATTTTTTGCTTCATCCTTCTGATTCTGGACAGGTGAGAAAGATCTAATATAGCAATTCTTTTAACCTCTGCTGGAATGAAATTAATATGATATCTGCTGTTACATCTTTCCATCTGTGCTGCTGCTGCTAAAAAATTTGCTACCTCATTGTTCTCCCTGTAAGTATGACTGAAAGTAGCTTCAATTTCCTTTGCAATATACTGTATAGCTTGAGTATTGTAGAATAGAGACCACTTAGGCTTGTTTTTGTTGTTAATATAATCTATAATGATTTTTGAATCAGATTCAACTGCAATTCTTCTGATTTTCTTTAGTTTGCATTGTAATAACCCATCCAATACTGCTCTACATTCAGCTTCCTGTACATCACCAGCCCCATAGTAAAACTTTGTTGCAAAGACTATATCTCCTTTATCATTTCTTAATACAGCACCACCAGAGATGACCTTGCTTCTAACATTCACAGCTCCATCAGTGTTTAACTTGTTGCCAATGCTCACCAGGCTTTTTCCAGGAGGTAAAAAGTATTTTATATATCCCTTGAGCCATATTTGTCTGGTCCTGCATACCCAATTGAGAGAGGATTCCTGGAATGGAATTTAAGTTGATGCTAGTCTTAAAAGTTGTCACCATACTATTCAAATCTGCTAAAATATGATACCATACTGAAGTGTTAGTAGCTTCAATAGAATCTGCATTGTAAGAAGTGCCGTGACTTTCCTGCTGGTACTTGTATTTACATCTAATTTTCCATATATTCTAAATAATTATGTGGGATCCATTTAGATACCTCTAAATTTTGCACATTATTGTACCAGAACTCATATATATCATCAATATGATCCATATCTTCCACTTTGCAGTTAGTTTTGAAGAAATCGTTAATATTATTCCACTGGAATCTAGCAATATCACTTTTGAGAAACAAATGCTTCTTATCTTCTTGTTGTGAATCTTTGCAGCAGCGCACACTTACTTGGCATCTGAAAACCAATTTTCCTTATCATAGCATTAGTGACAGAGCATTATTAAAAAGCTTCCAGCTGAATAGCATACCATTTTTATAAATGTATTTGTCTGTAAAATTTTGCATACTGTTTCTGCAAGGAAGGTTTTCTGATAAAATTCCAAGCTGAATATAAAGTGAAGTCCCCAGCATTTGTTAGCTTCTAAATTCTTCTGTCAGGAGAATCAATAATGCAATAATTGCAACTTTTTATTTCAGAAATTAGCTCATCTAAGATACTCCCTTGAATACTTGAAAAATCCCAACCTTCCTTTGTTAAAATTTTATTTATAGGGAAATCGGTAACCTCTGTAGCAGCAAAGTTAATAAGAGGGCTATCTCCATGCCAGATACCTTTCTAGAAATTAACATTCCCTTGGCCAATAATCCATTTGGATAAAAAATTAACCTTGGGGAAAGCATTTTAAATTTTCTTCCAACTAGCAGAAACTGCATCATTTAATACAAATTCTGAATTCCTCGTATACTTTGCATGCATATAAGTTGCCCAGAGACTATTCCCTCTAAAAAAGTTCCATGCTTTCTTCAGGTTGTAAGCTTCAGCTATATCTTTCAGCATTCTAATATCTAAGCCACCCTCATTTTTAGGCTTACAGATATTATCCCATGACACCCAATGATGCTTGGCATTCAACTCATTACTCCAGAAAAGTTTGGAAATACTTGATGTTATTCTTTTAATGATGGCAGTTGGAGGATTGCTGGAAACAAGGATGTGTATTAGCATTGACATAAGAACATGATTGATTAATATAAGTCTTCCAGCTTATGATAAATTCTTAGCTTGCCAACCTTGTAACTTTTTATTATTTTTTTCAACAAGAGCCTCAAAATAAGAAATCCTGCATCTGCCTTGAAAAATTGGACCTCACAGGTAAATAATAGGCCAGACACCTTTGCTTATCTCAGTTGTTTTTTGAATAGAAGTAATAGTTGAAAGAGGACAGTCTTTTCCTACATAAAAGGCACTCTTTAATCTGTTAATCTTCTGTCCAGAGCAACTATCATAATCATGCAGGAAAGAGAAAAGGTTTTTTAAACTATTTCTGCTACCATTAGTAAATATCAAAGTATTGTCGGCATAAAGTAGATGTGAGATGCATACAGTAGTTGCTTTATGTCTGTATGGTATAGTTTTGCTTGTATTTGTTAAGTTTGACAACCCTCTGCTGAGAAATTCCGACGCAATAATGAAGAGTGCAGGAGAAATAGGATCTCCTTGCCTAATGCCTCTTGTACCCTGAAAATAACCCTCAGCTGCCCATTGACATTAATAGAGAAATGTTGTGTACATAGGCATCCTCTTATGAGTTGAATAAAACCTTCAGAGAATCCAAAAGACTTCATACTAAGAAATAGAAAGGACCACTCCAGCCTGTCAAATTCCTTTTCCATGTCTAGTTTTAGTATAATGTCGTGGCCTCTTGATTTTTTGCATAAGTCTTGAGTAATCGCCTGTGCCTGAGCAATGTTATCAATTATATTCCTTCCTTGTACAAAAGGCCCTTACTCTTTTGAAATAATCCTGGGTAAAATACCAGCAAGTCTGTTGGATATAATTTTTGTGAAGATTTTATATACGAAGTTGCATAGACTAATTGGTCTATAATATGAGATTTTGGTGCAGTGTTGCTTTTTAGGAATAAGACATATCATTGTGGAGTTAACAGATTTTGGAACAAAGCCATGCTTGAAGAAAAACAGCACTGCCTCTAACAGATCTTTCTGAATAATATTCCAGGTTGCTTATAAAATTGTCCATTATAACCATCAGGGCCTGGTTCACTGTCCTGATCCATCTCCATAACTACTGCTCTGATCTCTTGAATATCATGGAGGGAAGTAAGATAAGCAACTTTGGAATCAAACTGATATTTTCTGTGACAGGGCAATTATTCTGAGTAGCAAATGCTTGCTGGAAATGTTGAATAGCTAAATCAGTCCATCTTCATCTTCAATCCACTTGTCTTCATGATTAAGCAGCCTGGTAATTTTATTATTCTTGTTTTTGATATTAACACATACATCGAAATTTTTTGTGTTTCTATCATCCTCTTTTAACCATTTTACCCTGGATTTTTGTTTCCAAAATATCTCTTTTTGATGCAGTACATCTTCAAACTTCATCTTTTCTTTACAAAGCTCTGAATAATGCTCCTCTGATTGGCTTTCATCAAAAAGTTTCTGTTTTTCTTCGACTAAATTTTCAGCATCTTGCAAATTGCTGCAAATTGCTCTGCAGGTTTCCAAAAGTGTGTTCATTCCAAATTTTTAAATTTTGCTTAAGCCTTTTAAGCTTGAAAGCAAATTTGTGAATGAGGTCCATATAAGGATAGATATCAGCTTCCCAACTCATTTTCACTGTACTAAGAAAATTTTCATGTAAAAGCCACATATTTTGGAACGTGAAGGATTTGGGAAAAGCTTTCATCTCTGCACTGGGGTATAACAGAGGAATATGATCAGAACAGCTTCTAGTAAGGCGTTTAATTTGACCACTTGGGAATTTATTCATCCAAGTCTGGTTGAATAAAACCCTATCAATTCTAGACCACACTCTTCTATAACCCTCTTGAGCATTGTGATAAGTAAAAGGAGTTCCTGTATATCCACCATCATCAAGCCACATGTATTTATCATATCATTGAACTCAGTTATACTATGCATGCTTGCCTTCCCTCTTCCTTTTTTCTCAGTAACAAAAGCTATGGCATTGAAATCATCACCAATTATCCAAGGAGAAGTAATACCAGAGCTGAATATTGTAAGATCTTCCCATAAAGCTCTTCTTTCTGTATAGTTGTTCTTACCATAGACCGCGGTAATTATACAAGGATCAGCGGAATTAATCCTGAGAGTAAGACGTTGCTCAGAATTGAATTAACATGTCAGCTTGCACATTATCCTCAGCAAATAACCAGATTTTATTTGAGATATTTTTCCAAACTTGATCAAAGCCAGTAGACTTAGCAGTAGACCTAGCTTTAAAGAAGTCTACCATAGGTTCCATTAAACAGAAAACCCGAACTTTAGAAGACTTTTTAATCATAGAGATTCTTTGTTGGGTTTGAGGATTTGCTATGCCTCACATTCCAAAAACATATATTCATTACTCAACAAGCTTCAAAAAAAAATTTGGAGGTCTGAAGGCCCTTAAACCTGCTGTTTTAGTAATAGAAATATTCTTCTTTTTAGACTTTGCAGGCTTATGTGCAGTTTCTACTTCCTTGCATATTTTATTCTACAAAAAAAATTCTGCCTGCTGTATGAATTCTCTACCATCCTTGATGAATTGAGCTTTCTCAGATAACATGTGCTCAAATGTATAATAAAAAAAGGGTAATTAGCAACACTCTCTGTCTCTTCTATCTGAGGTAAAACATCTTCATTATGATTTTTCATCAAGTTTTCACATGATTTTGAATGCCCCAATAAAAGTTCATCAGTAACCTTGTCATGACTAGCAGCTTTAAAATTGAGGCTCTTTTCTTTACTCTGAGCAGGAACTTTTCACTTGAAGCAGGTTTCAATTCATTTATACATATATCATCTGCTTGACACTACTACAATGAGAGGTTGCCCCTACGGATAAAGGAATTCATAGGGGCAACTTTTTATTGCCCCTACGGTTTACTCCGTAGGGGCATAGTTTGCCCCTACCGTGCCCACAGTAGAGGCATAAATAAATTAAAAAATATTAAAATGCAATCTCTTTATTTGACCCTACGGTGCTGCAAAAGAAATCCCTACGGATTAATCCGTAGGGCCAAAAAAGGATTATTTAAAAAAAATAAAGCTAAGCAATTTCCCACCGTCTCCCAAAATATCCCACCAACCTGCGCCATCCCAAAATTCCTCGCCCCTCGTCGCCACCCCACTCTCGTTGCCGACTTCCTCCTCCATCGTCGTCGATCGAGCTCGTCGTGGAGTTTCTCGTCGCCGCCAATCGCCCTCGTCGCCGTCTCCACCTCGTCGAGCTCCATCTTTGCGGCCTCTTCCACCTCGTTGAGCTCTTGCTCTCCACCTCCTCGAGAAACATTACTCGTCGGCTGGTCTTTGGCAGAGATGAGTTAATTTGGAATTTAATTTATAATTTTGTTGTTTTTGGTGTTATTGTTGTTGATTTTAGGGTTAGGGTTATAGGGTCGGGTTAATTGGGGGTTAATTTGGGTTAGGGTTAGGCTTTGGGTGATGATTAAGGTTAGGGTTAATTAGGTAAAATAGGATTAGGGTTATAGGGCCGGGTTAATTTGGGTTAGGGTTATGTTGGGTTATGCAAACACCCCGGCCATCAAACCGTGGCCATTGCGGAACAAAATTTTTTAAAAAACGGCGCTAGAACAACCCGATAACCCGGATCGACCCATAAGCCCTAGATAACAAAACATGCATATGAGCTAAACTAAGGGGTTAGAGTGATTATACCGAATTGATCCGTGTCCTTCGGTCTTCAACCACCTTCCCAAGCTCCTAAAGGTCTCCTTGATCAAGTTTGATCGTCGGTCTCCCTTCATCGAAGATGATCCACCCGAGAGTCTATAAATCGAGCTCCAACCTCATATCCGAGGTAAGTAGGGTACCTAGATCGCTACACTAGATACCGTAGAAGAAGTAGAGAGTGATGAAGGATTAATTTATCTCAAGACACTCTAGATTTCTCAACACATGAGACTTGTAGGGTGGAGGTAGAAAAAGATGCCATGAGGATGAGAGTTTGAGAGCAACTCAAGTGAGGAAAGAATATAGCTAAGTTTTTTGTTGTGTCGTGAGAGTTATAAAAATAATGGAGCCATCCCAAATAAATATCTCAAGTCTCCAAAATATCTTAAGTCAACAAAAATATCTTAAATCAACCAAAAATATCTTAAGTCAATATAAATTTCACAACAAACAAAAGATTAAGCATGCTAGAATAGTAACCATTGGTTACTACTAAGCCATGCCACAAAATATGCAATAAACACCTCATCCTCCACCTCAATAACCTTTTAATCCAAAAAGATTTAAACCATAATAAGGTGTAATCTTCTAAAAATAATCTTGTAAGAAATTACAAGAATACCCCTCATCCATATATACATACTCGCATCCGTATTCCGAAGAATACGAATACAATGAGACGAAAATAATTCAACAATATAATACTAGGATCCGGCTTAAACCAAAGCTCACTAATATTATCCGTCCGAATCATGATACGCACACACGTGCACGTATGTGATCGAACCCTGCCGTAAAATCATACGGCCTCTATATCGTTTCGTCCGAAGTAGGGAAACCCTCTGTGTGGAACTCTGAAGACTCGTCAATACGCTGACAGTGGGTTTAACCACAAACACGTCAGCGGCACTAGCTGTACGTAATGGCTACCCAGG
Source organism: Agapanthus africanus (assembly GCA_030015575.1). Classification (NCBI taxonomy): domain Eukaryota; kingdom Viridiplantae; phylum Streptophyta; class Magnoliopsida; order Asparagales; family Amaryllidaceae; genus Agapanthus; species Agapanthus africanus. Next base: position 309,857,436 of record CM057339.1, read on the forward strand.
TATTAAGCGAAAGGAAGGCCGACGAGCAAACTCATCCTGAAACCCTTACTGAGCCTGATAGTGACAATATTCGTACAGTCCGGTCCGTTCGTTTTATGAGTATCGCATATCGAGTCTAGGGGGTGGATAAAGGCAGACCCTTAATAACACGATATTTAGCGTCGGCATGAAACCAATCACCACCTGAGAAACTACCGATCCTAGACCAATAATTCTCGACTACCTTAGTCAAGGATTTCCGGTGATGGCCACCCGTGCACAACACGGCATCAACCCCCAATACCGGGAGAGACGAATCCCCTGACGATCCGCTCACTGCCTCCATGTGGCTCGGGACTGTACCCAACTAAAACCTGTTTGCACGACTCTTTTGAGCCATGGTTGGATAGTAATCAAAGCAATGGGAACTCACACGAGACAGATGACGATCTCAGATCGATAGACTAACCTGTACACATGTCGCGTGGGAACTGCTATCTGACAATAGGTATAATACCAACTAGTATGTTCCCGGCGAGTCCGTCCGGTGTACTCATAACCCAATGAGCACCTATATACATTTTAGGTGAACAAACTGACACCAATGGCTTGTGAGACCGGCGACCGCCCCTCGTCAGGGTCTCGATCAGTATACACTTGTCTACTCTGGAATATCGAAGCCCAGTCTCGAAACTCCCACGACTATGGACATTTAAGGATGTACTTATAGACTACCCAGCTCCCACGTATATGACCGCCATCATACTGCTGGTAGTCAAGCAAGAATCTTATTGGCTCTATCAAGATGTAATAGTGATTTGTAATGCCACCTAAAGCAAGTACATTATGATAAAGGAAAACCAGATAACATACTATCATCTCGAGTAAGACTGTTCTATCCGTATAGGTCCTTCCTCAATCATCGCAATTGCGTGTCTGCGATCCAATAATTGACTTGAGGGCACTATAGCCAACAGATTAGGCTTTGGGTGATGATTAGGGTTAGGGTTAATTAGGTAAAATAGGGTTAGGGTCAGGGTCTGGGTGATGATTAGGGTTAGGGTTAATTAGATTAATTAGGGTTAATTTTGGTTAGGGTTTGGGTGATGATTAAGGTTAGGTTTAATTTGGGTTAATTAGGTGAAATAGGATTAATTTGGGTTTGGGTGATGATTAGGGTTAATTAGGTAAAATATGGTTAATTTGGGTTAGGGTGTTGATTAGGGATAATTTGGTTTAATTAGCTTAATTTTGGTTAATTACGGATAATTTGAGTTAGGGTAGTGATTAGGGTTAATTTGGGTTAGTTAGGTTAATTTGAATTAATTAGGGTTAGGGTTTAAGGTACACTAGTTCTTTCAGTAGAATACTCGATGATAACGTAAACGTAAAACTTTACCGTAAACGTAAGAAAACCTTATCCTAAACTAAAAACTTCAAACCCTTAAAAACGAAACGTAAACGTAAAATCTATTCAAGTTAAATGTTCAAGTTAAAACCAATATATGATACTCGATGATAAAATGAAACTTTTATATTCTCATCGATATTCATATGTGAAAATCAAAGCGCGACTTGGTCCCCGTTTATCGGTTAACATACGTTCGATGTTCGTCGTGACATAGAACTATACGAAGGTTGTTAAATATCGGACGGTATAGTTCGGTGCCAACAACCGTCGTGTAGTCTATATGTGATGAGAAGATTCAATCGTATGATAACCGATAGATTTGTCCAGTGTGGACAAGTTAGGAATGTATAAAGCAAACACCTGCATTAACTTGTGTTTTCATTTGTTTCGAATTATTTCGTCGATACTTTTCCGTTGGTTCTCCGTATACAATGATAGATTAGATATCATTTCAACGTTGTTTCACAGCATTGAAATTATTATCTATTCTATTACAGTGTACTCGGAGAACAGCGGGGAGATGCTGTCGAAATTTACTCGAAACGGATGAAAGTACAAGCGAATGGATGTCTGCTCTATACATTCTTAATGGGATAGAAGCCTTACCCCCGACAGCCGAAACGCACACATACAACATGAATACGCAACAAACGCACACACAAAGCACATACACACTAACCCTACACTTAAGCGAAATCATAAATTGATACACACATACACAGAATACAACTCATACTTGGGTATCTTCAAATCTAACTTTATTAATCGATAATTTATTCTTTTCAATGACAAACTTATCACATCGGATTTTCTTCTTTGTCAGTAACCATCTCGTTCTTAGATTTTTCACTATAGTCACCATAACCTACAATTTATATGTTATACAGTCTAACATGGTCCATGAGTACATCAGAGTTAAGGACTGGAAGTACGTGGATTGGCAACGAATGCAATCTAAGTTTGTCACAGGAGTTGCTACTTTCATTAAATTTGCACGCGCACATAATAAGATCGTGTTAGAGAAGATTCTCTGTCCGTGCGATAGATATGGGAATAAGTTCTGGCAGAAGATAGAAATCGTAGAGCTTCACATCGTTGAACATGGTTTTACTAGACTTTATACAACTTGGTTATATTACGGGGAATGACAAGAAGAAGACGGTAATGCGGCAGATGAAAACGATAACTTCTTTTCAGGAGAAGAAATGGAGGATATGGTAGAGACTGCCCTGGGTGATAGTATTCCTACCGAAAATGACATTCCTTCCGGTCAAGGACCGCGTGCGGATAAGTATGAAAAGTTAATGAATAATGCCAGAAAACCAATTTATGAGAATACAAAGTATTCCACCCTATCATAGTTCGTCCAACTTTTCCAGATTAAGTGCCTAAATGGATAGAGCAACAAGTCATTCACGATACTTCTGAAGTTCCTGAAAGATTCTATGCCCCCGGAAAATAACGTGCCCGATAGCTGGTACGAAACCCAGAAGATGATGTCTGATTTGGGTCTGAAGTGTGAGAAAATTCATTCATGTCCCAAAGATTGCGTGTTGTACCGGAAAAAAAATTCAGATTTCAAAGAATGTCCAACATACGGAGAGGTCAGGTATAACCCGAAAGAATCTGATAAGAAGCCCGATATACCTGTCAAGATAGCACGATACTTTCCGATAACAAAGAGGCTGCAGATGCTATTAAGATACAAAAAAACAGCCGAGACAATAATTTGGCATCACCGTGCTGCTTGAGCGTAGATGGAAAAATGAGTCATCCAAGAGATTCACCGGCATAGAAGGATTTCGATAGGAGGCACGAAATACTCACTAGCAATGTTTGGCTCGAACTCGCTATTGATGGATTTTGCCCATTCAACTATACATCTGGAAGCCACAACACATGGTCCGTTGTAATGATAGTTTATAATTTGTCGCCTTGGTTGACTATGGATCAATCCTTCCTTATGATTCCTCTTCTTATTCTTACTGACGGACCAAACTCACCAGGAAACAATATCGACGTCTATCTCCGACCTCTTATCGATGAGTTAAAATCTTTATTCATTAATGGTGTGGAGACTTACGATGCAAACACAGATACAACCTTCATAATGCATGTAGCTTTAATGTGGACAATTAATGACTTTCCTGCGTATAAAATGCTATCAAGTTGGTCCGTACATGGTCACAAAGCATGCCCTTATTGCCATCAATATACAATATCGAAATGGTTGAATTTTAGCAGAAAGATTTGTTATTGCGGTCATCGACGTTTCCTGCCACTAGACCATCCCTACAGGTTAGAACCTGCTCATTTTAATGGTCATCAGGAGCTTCTTGGGCCTCCAGCCTCATTGTCCGGAAAGGACGTAATTGCTCAGTGGGATGGTTATAATAATGTGACATTCGGGAGATCCGGCAAAACAGGTCATACAACCTTACTAGAACAAATTAAGTATTTTCTACGAGCTTCCGTACTGGTCAACAAATTTAGTGCGTCATTGTCTGGACGTCATGCACATAGAGAAGGGAGTATCCGAGCACATACTCAACTTGCTTCTTTGTAAAGACGGAAAATCGAAGGAAACCCTCCGTGCTCAGATGGATCTTCAGGACTGGAAAATTAGAAGTGAATTGCATGCTAAACCGATAGCGGATAAACTAGGAAAGTTTGTACTTCCCAATACCGCGTATCATATATCACAACCGGTAAAGAAAAGATTCCTGCAGATGTTGCATGATTTAAAAGTTCCCACATGTTTCTCAGGATCATTTAGCAAGAAGAGAAAAATTGTGAAAGGCAAGATCGATAGGCTAAAAAGTCATGATCACCATATTATTATGGAGCACCTACTCTCATTAGCCCTCAGGACTTCCCTTTCCGAATCGGTTAGTCTAATAATCAATAACCTTTGTTGCTTTTTTAGAGAATTGTGCGCTAAAACCTTGGATGTTGTGACGCTGGAGAATATAGAAAATTCTATTTCATTGATACTTTGCAAGCTTGAGCGTATTTTCCCACCGTCATTCTTCGATATCATAATACACCTGACGTGTAACTGAGGCTAAGTTTGCCGGACCGGTACAATATCGATGGATGTATCCCGTCGAAAGGTACGTGGAATTTTTCGTTTCACGCAATTTGTAAAATTATTGTTGTCCTATATGCCCGTATTTATTTATTTAACATATTTTTCTTTAGGTGCCTCTACATCCTAAAAAAGTATATACGTAATAGAAATCTACCAGAGGGTCCTATCATGCAAGATTATCTTCTAGATGAAATAACCACATTTTGTTCCCGCTATCTGGACGAGAACATTGAGACGAAGCTTAACCGGCCTCGGAGAATTCAGGACGAGCCATATGGTAAAACTAATTATAAGAGAGTAAACACTATGTTTATCAACAAGATATATCGGTTTATCCTCCTCAATAACGTATGTCTTGAAGAAATTAGAGAGTGTTTTTGGATTAATTGTTATATTTGTGTTTGTGTGTGTATGAAATGATATAATATTAATGTCATAATTTATTGTTGATAACAGAATTCATATTAATAAGGTAAGTGGGGGGCATCCTGATTGGAATGATGAACGATTGGAAAAATATCATCAGGATAATTTTTGCGATTGGATTGCAGATCATGTAAATTGTTCGAATAACATGCTATTGCTACCGGTCTTGATCTAAACTTATATCGTTATGTATTTGCCGTAAAATTTGTTTTGTCAGATCCACGATCCGAACTTGTTTGCATCATTAGATAGAGATTCAAGATATTTAGCTCAGTTTCCTAGTATGGAGGTTGCATATTATAAAGGATTCGATGTTCTTGGATATAAATTTAAAGTTAAACATAGAAACATCTCGAGCCACTCAGAATAGTGGGATTGCGACAGTAGGATCGGATGGTGTGATTTATTATGGATACTTAAATTGCATACTTGGCATCCAATATCCCGGACGATCGAACCGTTTTATATATTTCAGTGTATTTGGTACGATATACGAACCGATACGGATAAGTGGAGAAACAATCTCGGGGCTTGAAAAGATGAATATGGATTGACCAGTGTGAACACGCTTCGATTTTATGGTCAGGACGATCCATTTATCTTTCCGAACCAAGCGTTCCAAACATACTACTCACAGTGCTTGAAGCATCCGGGATGGAGTGTCGTATGCCATTGGAAACCAAGGGATATTTACGATGTCCCGGAATTCGAGGAACGTATGAAGGATGGCGATGAGGATGAAGAAGAGAGAACACTTAGAGTGCTCTGACTGTCTGTTTCAAAAGACGGGTTGTTTTCGGTTGATCGTGAAATTACGTGAGTTAGAAATGATATCGATGATGAAATCCAAGTAGATATGTCTAATGCGTCTACGAAACAAAAAGGTTATCAGTAATGTTATATTATTACTTCACATTTCTACGATCTATACATATTGCATGCATATGTAATGTTGTACTCTTATCTAGGTTTGATGACAACGCCCGGAGCAACGAGGGTCAGCAGGAGCACCAGCCGCGACAGAGCGGTTCTGCCGCCCGGGGAGCTCCAGAGGGCTGATCTTGCACCCCGATCGGTATCCCCTTCGGATGACTCCTTCCGTGTGGACTTTGCCACTCCTCCAGGTATATTGCACGCATATTCATTTTGAATGTAATATTATAGATATCCACGCATATTTATTTCAAAATTACTTATATAGTCAATGTTTAATTGTCTAGCTGTTGGTGGTGCGTCCACATTAGAAGCAGATGCCACTACCGCACCTGCAGGTATATTTATATATCGTATAGTGCATGCAATATTGATTTAGAGTGTTATTTCATAAATATATACACATTCTTTTTGCTTACTTAAATAATCATTTTTTGATTGTCTAGCTGTAGGTAGCGCCTCCACATCTCAGGTAGAAGCCACCACCGCACATGCAGGTATGTTTATATATCTAATATTGCATGCATATTAATTTAGAATGGTATATTATAGATATACACATTCTTTTTGCAATTACTTATATAATCTATTTTTAATTGTCTAATTATTGGTGGTGCATCCACATCTGACGCAGAGGCCACACCCGTCACTTCCATACCCTCCGTTCAGTTTACAGATTAGTATGAATAGATATAAAATATTTAGTCATTTTACATATCCTCTAAGAATAAACATGAACTTCATGTAATTTTATCATCAATGTTTATTTTCTAGTTGGAGGGGATGTGTCAACGTCCGGGTCACCGGGCTGTTTCTCACCGGAGGAACTATCGTCCCGCTCGTGCTGCTGTCGCCGAAGGTATATAACGCAGCTCAATTTTCGTTAATCCTTGATTTCTTAATATCGTTTTGTCTTAATATTGCTTGTCTTGATATTTCTTGTAGATGCAGGGCAGCCCCATCCCGAGAGGGGGACTCGAGAGTCGAATCAGTCCGACAGGCTGAGGTCCGATAAAGCTGGGGGGCACCATTCCCCCTCTTCTTTACCCCTGATTATCGCTATACCGGCGACTATGCCGAGCGGTTTGGCCGGTAATTGGGGGATGAGAGCCGCATCTAAAAGAAGTATCCACTTCACGTTGAGTGGGACGATCAGCATCAGCGCTCATTTACCCTCTTCTGGGATCAGGCTCAGATATTAAAATATATTTTCATTTGACTTATCCAATAAATTTATTATTATTTAACACTTGTAATTTAAATACATTATTTTTTGTATTTGCGGTTGGATTACGATTTTCAGCCTGTACCCGATTCTGATCACCCTGACAGAGTGCTCGATCTTCACGCTATGTACCTGGGCCTCACGAAGAACATGCAATCTAAGATCCGATACAATAGGAACGAGCTGAAAATCGATTGTTATTTAGTATGGCTGGTGACCCCCGAGACAGAGAAAGCGGCTCTCCGGCCTTTGCCAGAGTCGACATAGATACATGGCCTTTCTTGTGCCAATATTACGACTTAACGCAAACATGTTTGTAATTTAAATGTAATTCATTGTTTAGTATATAATTTATTTTTTTGTGTTTCTTAATTAGAAAACTAAATCTGATTGTGTTGTACAGAAACATGCCAATCAAAATAAAGAGAATAGTAAATCAGCGAAGAGGGGTCGCTCCACTTATACAGGTGGCTCGAGGAACATTACTCGTGCTATGGAGGCATCGATAAATTACAATAGATCTATTTTGATATATTGCAATATTAAGAGTTATTTAATAATATAAGTCATTTTTGGCGAATTACAGAGAGCTCAGACCCTGGCGCATGGTGGTACACCGAGCGTGTTGACTGTGTATCTTGCCGTCCATGGCACCTCGCCAGATCCCGCCACGGGCAAGCTTCGATTTCCCGACGCCGCTACCCAGGAGTATTGCGTAAGTATTAATATTTATTCTAATTCGAATGAAATTTTTGTTTTGATAAGTTAAAATTTAAATGATATGCTTATATTTTAATAGTTAATGTAGGTGTAGGAACGGATGGTGGAGCAGGCGGAGGTATCGGGGATCGATTTTAGTGGACAGACTGATCCGATGCTACTAACCCCAGTCTTAGACGTCGCACGGAGGGCACCACGGAGGTTTGGAGAAGCCGGGGAATGGGTCCTAGCATGGCCCATATGAGGTTGGTCTCCACTCCGGCGGTTACTTTCTCTACTCCCGTGAGCGACGTCTGGAGCATGATGTTACCGCCTTGAAGACCACCGTCGAGGAGTTAAAGGAGATGGTACGTATATTACTTAATAGTAAAATATTATATCATATTATAGATAGTAACATATGCAATATTAGTAGCCTGAGTTTATTTGGTTGTAGACTTAGTTTTGATTAATCATACTTACATAAAACTATCTAATTAAAATAAACTACGGTTTTCCAAACTAAAAACCCAAACTAGGCCTAAGTTCCTAAGTATTCTTAGATTGTGGTTTCGCAATAACCTAATAATGATATAAATTCGACTAAAATCTATTACACCGTTCTTACTCGTTTATTACACAGAAAATTTTACAGATTCGGCAGGCTACTTCGGCTGCGGTTCCACATGCGTCTCCTTTGGTTGCGGCTCCGCAAGGCACTATCTCGACTGCGGTTGCGTAGACCACTCCTACAACTTCACAGCCCGTTCAGACTACGGCACAGTCCGCTCCTTCATTAGTCGAGTTTTTGACGACTCAGGGTTACACTGAGGAGCAGATGAACCAGATTGCGGCGATTATCAGAGGTGGAGGAGCTGGACCGAGCTAGGGTAGATTTATTTATATTTTTGAGGATGTATGTACTTATCTGATACATATTGTATATATTTTGGACGATATTAGTGATTGTTTGCTTGTTCACGATGATTTAGATTGATAGCGTATTCTGTTTGTTTATTTCTTTTATATATTATGCGTGAGATGTTGATTATGAATATTTCTGTATTTTGTTATATGATGTATATATTATTGTGCACAGGACGGGAAAAAAACGTAAGCCCCTTTTTAAAAAAAACCCTGATATTTTGTCCCTACGGATTAATCCGTAGGGGCAACTGTTGTATCTACGGATCAATCCGTAGGTGCAAAGTTTGCCCCTACACATTTCGCCGTAGAGGTTTTTTGTCCCTACGACGAAATGTGTAGGGGCAAAACTTGCCCCTACGAATTAATCCGTAGGGGCATTTATCAGGACCTATAGATATATCCGTAGGGGCATTTATCAGGCCCTACGGATACATCCGTAAGTATAAGTATTTTATTTTATAAACCAATAAATTAAATAAAGATTATGTCCCTACGAAGTAATCCGTAGGGATAAATGTCCTTACGGAGTAAGGCGTAAGGGAAATTATTACTCCGTAGAGGCATGTTCAGGACGAAGACTTGCACCTGCGGCCTTTGGACCTACGGAGGAATTTTATGGCCCTACGGATATATCTGTAGGGGCAAGTGATTACTGTAGTAGTGTGAACTTCTGAACTCTGACCACTCTTCTTTGGTGAAACAACAAGAGCTTCCACTTTAGTTTCAATAATTTGCAATTTGGAAACACTGCACCTCCCATCAATAGCATTTTCAGAATCATACACAGTGCATTTTGTACCTGGAGGTAAAATTGAGGAGCTTGCAACATCTACAACACTTAAACTCAAAATATTCATCATGCTCTGAGCTGAATCAGGAAGAACAGATAAGTTTTCCATCTATCATTAGTGTACAATTACTGATTAATGAAAAGGACATCAATTTGAATTTCCTCCTCTTTTTTATAATTTTGTATACTACCATGTCACAAGTGGGCAGTGGGTACTGCATAAAGAAGAGTTTTCACATTGATCCTGTAGAATTTTTGGCAATATATTTACATCAATTACTAGTGTGAAATTATCAAATAATGAAAAAGGACATCAATTGAAATTTCCTCCAATTTATTTCCTGGTTTTATCTGCTACTACGTCACAAAAAGTGGGAAATGCATATAGAAGAGTTTTTATATAGATACTGCAGAGTTTTAGCGGCAATTACTGGTGAGAAAAGTGCGGGTTAACGAAAAGTGTATCAATTCGACTACCGTCCATTTCTTATGATTTTATATACCAGTATGTCAAAAAAAGTGGGTACTGCATATAGAAGAATTCTATATAGATACTGCAGAATTTTAGAAGTGGTTTTTCCATCAAAACTAGTGTGGAAGTTCTGATTAATGAAAAGGGCATCAATTAGAAAATTCCTCCCTTATTTATATAGTACTATGTCACAAAATACGGGGTCATATAGAAGCTTTTATACCTGGAGCGCGATCAATGCAACATTTTCCGGCAAGCTATAGGAGGGATCCATTGCTGAGAATTTTCCGACATGAGAATTTACCCAGTTGCCTCCATCCTGCAAATTGAGATGAATATGATAGCAATAGATAAAAGTTTAGTAATAGATAAAAGCTTAAATTACTATATACTACCCTTAACTATGAGAGATTTTCAATAAATTACCGTAAGTTTTATTTTTGGTTACAATGAACTCTCTTAAACTTTTGTTTTAATAGAGTTTTTTTTCACTAAAATAGACTTGAATGTAGCACTTCAGAGGAGCTTACCATAATTATTTTTTTTAAAAGGTAGTGAACAAAAAGAACACTTATAGTCAAGGGTCGTTTAGTGTAATTTAGCCTAGATCACAAAGTTTAATTACAAATTTAAGAGTTTACCTGTTCAGAGAATGCTACGAGAAGAGGAGAATATATCTCCTGGCCAAATGATCGACGCCACTTAGCTCCTTCTCCTTTCGGATCTATTCTAAGATAAAACTTTCCTTGAACCTGTTAAAAATATCAAATGCATCAGACTAGTTCTGTGATACCCTTGATTTCTGCCTGATGGAACTACTACTACTAAATATTCCAGTTATATATTTTGGCCAAAAGTTCTATTGAGCCTTCTCCAGCAAGAATTTTTCCACCCTAGCTAAGCTAATAATGTTCTGATGGAAAAGGATTAAAAATGATCGACTAATGAATGATGACTAAATTGTGACCAGACACTCCATCAAATTTACCCCATCAACTCCTATTTTCATATCTGAAACCCTCCTCCTGAATTATAACAGTACAAATATGGAAATTACAGTAATTTTTAAGAAAATGATTCTAGTATTTCTTTCCAAAGTGTTGGAGTACTGTAGATACCGCATAAGATCACCAGCCATGTGACTGAGAAACAGGAGAAATCGTCTAATCATCATAACATATATTCCAAGCATTAAGAATAGTGTCACGTTGTGCATAAATTAACCAACCAATGGGAATGATTAGTCTAGAACATACAATAATTGCTAAAAAAACAAAATAAATGGACCAGAAGTTTATATATATGTTTCGACAATAGACCCAAAATAAATAAATTGGGGAGGGGAGGGGGCATGGTGTGCCTACCCAATTAAACATGTTCACAGAGAATGGGGAGAGGACCTATTATGGGTTTAATCTCGAGTTTGCAAAAGAATAAAAAAGCTACTTCAGTACCCAAAAAAGAAGAAGCTACTTCTTAATTAAAAGCATGAATGATTAGGTTTTAGAAGAGAATATTGCAGGATGGAGAAAAATACAATGGCTTCTCGCTTCTGTTTTGCTTGACCTGCTATTTACACTGTATGCATAAGGTAGGTCGTCCTACTCATCAGTGGGATCGGGATCCAACTATTATCGCGTGATAACCCATATGGAAGCCACTCTAGTCACCACACTCCAAAAAAGAAGAAGCTACTTCTTAATTAAAAGCATGAATGATTAGGTTTTAGAAGCGAATATTGCAGGATGGAGAAAAATACAATGGCTTCTGGCTTCTGTTTTGCTTGACCTGCTATTTACACTGTATGCATAAGGTAGGTGAAAAATCCATGTGCAAGCTTGCAAATTAGAATTTTCGATGAAACTATGAAAAGGGAAGCTTACTGTTAATCCTGAACATTCACCATTTTCACAAACTTTTTCATTAAGTGCCTCATCAACGCCTCTACCATCATCATAAAGCAACCTCCTAAACAATTGATTGTGAGAATTATATGATTTTAGAACCATATTAAAATGGTTAAATTTTAGGCTTAATTTCACTAAACTGCCAGAATTATATCCGTTTTTTTTATTTAAACAAAATATGCTTTATAAATTATCAGCAACTACCAAAAAATTTCATAATAACACCATCCGTTTTTTCTCACTAAACTACCATATCAGTGTTAAACATATTTAGTTGATGCCATTTTGTTAGGTGGATAAAATATGGGTATAATTCACTAAAAAAAATGGTACAATTCAGTAGAAATGGGTATTGTTAGTGTGAAGCTTTTAGGTAGTTTCTTGAAATTTAGAGAGAGAGAAAACGTGGTTTAGTGAAAGACGGGAATACATTTAGATAATTTAGTGAAATTAAGCCTAAATTTTATGGAAATGAATCAAGTACTTGAAGAAGAAAATACCTGTGGAGCATCAATTCTACCTGTCCATCCACAATACTGGAACCACCCACAGCACGGTCAACCAAAATCGAGAGCTCGGTGCTGTCATCTTCAATGTAAATTCCAAGATTAATCTGAAATCATGTGATTTATTCGCACTTATACTGTAAGTTTACTGGGTTAGGCCAAGAATTTGGAACAAAGTAAGATCAAACATCACAGTTTTATCCAGACAATTTTAAAATAAATCAAATTTCAAAGAGAACTTACAGGGTAGTAGTTCCCAGCAACTGGTTGGTGCACTTCCAAGTCCCAGTCAGATCTATAATCTCGAATCTGTAAATGATTAAACAACTTGAATTAAAATCAAAATTATAGGTAATGAAGCAATTTCTTCTTATGCTATAATATGCAGTTGAATTGATAGATCACTAGTTGTTTGCATTTTCCGGGGGCCTAATCACTAAAGTGATTAGCAGATATTTTTTGGATGGCTTGATGTTTATTCTCATTAGAGAGATACACCGACAGCGCCTCTAGTTGGCACTGGTTTTCAATATTCCATTTATAAAAGGAGTATTTCCGGATGGCGCTTCAATAGGGTAAACATCACTTAATAATCAGGATGATTACTGCCCACAGAATAGGTTGTTCATTGAATCATTGTGACTTCAAAACAAGAAGAAGACAATAAAAAAATCAGATGAATTTGCAAGCCATCGATACTAGCAATTATAAAATAATCAGAACATAAAATAAATACATATGGATACAGTTATTTAGCTTCATATAAAATTGATGAGTAGTTTCAATTTCATTTAGGCTTGATTTTTCTTTAGAAATAGAGGGAAAGGATAAAGAAACATGTTCCACCTAATTATGTTCCTTCAACCAAAAGAAACTAAAGTGCAAAAATAAGAGAGAAAAGTTCAAATATCAGGGTGCCCCTAAACCAAAAAACCCCCACAAAAAAAAAATCGTGCGTGTGTGTGTGTGTGTGAGAGAGAGAGAGAGGATTATGATACCAAAAATAGCAAAGCATTTCTACAATAGTTCTTGATAGAAGAAAAACATAAACTCATGGAGCATACCCGTTTAAGAAAATCTCGTCCACTGGAATCCGTGTAGAATGTTTTCTTTGTAGCCATGGATGTTGTAATTTGAGTGCCTACTTCTTTTCCAACACCATCACTAACAGGAATAGGTCCAACCTAAATTTTAAGAATACTACATGATCAGTTGTATAGTATGTCGGCAAATAATCATTCGAGTTAAATAAAAGGGAAAAGAAGAAACATAAGGCTAGTTATGCCCAACTTCATACAGGCAACTAGCAGCATTTACAACTAAATTCTAGTATACTTACTACAAATTCAATTTCTGCATGTTCCTTCGCTTTGTATGCTCTAGTAATCTGCACCAACAAACATTACCATTAACATTATAGTCATTGGCACAGCATAGACTTAAGTATTGGATAATTATTAAAGGTACACACGTGCGCGCGTATGTATTTATGTTTGTGTGCGTATGTATGTGTGTGTATTATGTATATGTATATGCATGCATGTGCGCGTGTCTGTGTGTATGTGTGTGCGCGCGCGCGCATGCATGCATGTATGTGTGTGCGCGTGTACAGTGTGTGTGTGTCCAATGTCATATTCATTTAAGATTTAATTGTTCTAGTATAAATGGCTGTTTGATTTTCGTAATTTTCTTCAAATTAAAGCAGTTCACCTGATATATCCATGGGCTAATCTGCTGATGCACTTCATCTAAAAGTGGTCCGCGCATAATTGTGGAAGAAACCTTAAAAAAGAAAGGAATTTGCAGTCAGATTAGCAAACATGTTGACAAGGTCAAGTCTACTGCTCCAAGCGGTAAAGAGTACCTGTCCTTTGGGCTTGATGGGAAATTTACCATTTGGACGAAATATATAGGCTCCAGATCTCTATAACAAGCAAAAGAAGTTATATAAGTAACTTAGGGAAATTAATACATCATAAATATGATGATTCTACAATAGGTTCCTCCAGTGAAGTCTAACAAAATCCATCACATAGAGAAGAGTACCTGAGGATCACTACCACTTCCATCATGGCCAGCATAATAAATGTATGACTGTTCTACAGAAGCTTTGACCTAAAAAATAAACAAAATCACATGAGATACTCGTAAAGGCAAAGATTCAAATGCTACATCAGATAAGTAACAGTCCATAAAGCTCCAAGGGAGTTGGAGGGAAATAAGGAGTTGCTAGAAAAAAAAAGCATGTCATTTTGTAATGTGATAAGATAAACATATAGACTAGGAAAGATATGAAGAGAGGGTGATAGGAAGAAAATGGTTTACATTGTTTAGTGCAATTTCAAGATAAAAACTGACATTTGCAAAACATACCGAGCTTCTAGTATTAGAATAATAAGATAGCTTCCCTTCCTTTGCATTATAGGAAAGCTTCAACTCCCCTGGTCCAACTTCAACAGTTCTGTCTTTACTTCCCCGTGAAGAGTATACAGTTGACATTGCAGCAGCCGAACCTAAATTTTTAATCCAGACATATTGATAAGGCTAGGCATGCTCATGTCCTCAGAAGATGCAAAACTAGTGTGTAATTCTAAGGTTGCCAAAAAACAAATGAATGAACTAACCTCTCTGTTTTGCAGGAGAGATGAAGTATGTAGTGAAACCAAGAGGTGGTATAGAGACCAGGAAAGTAAGGGAATATTTAGGTGTGACTTTAGGAGATGAGCCTAAATATGCCTTGGCATAGCGATTTCGTAGACCCATTGAAGCTTTAGTCAGAGGTACAAGCTGAGATTCAATTTCTTTTCCTTCAGAATCATGGACAACAACAGATCTGCTGACAACCTGCAGCAATTTTATTTGCAAAGTTGTACACAAAGTCAGTTAAACTTCAATATCTTGAGGGAAGGTTTTACAAGAATAGAAATATGACCAAAAAGGAAATTCTGAGGTTAGTCAAGTATCTAACAAAATTTATATAATATAATAAACATATCTATTTTAACTATACTTTCCTAATTCCATCTTAAATAGCTCTGTTCATTCAGAGAAAAATAAGTTCTTTCTCCTACCTCTCAGGTTCACCAATGGAGAGAATAGAGCTTGAACATTAATCTGTTCTAACAAAATTATCAAAGAAGACAAACTCAACAAATCTAGAACATCAGTAAAATGCTCAAGGATGATGATGTTCTGACCAAAGTTCTTCAACCCATAGATAACATGAAACAGTTGTAAACAAGATTTTAAAATTTCAACAGGAAAACAGGTGTTGCTTCCCTCAGGACTCATGATTGGAATAGGAATATTGAAGAAACAAGTACGCTAATTATGTAGAAAGATGATTGCTTGTATCCAAAGAATGACTCGGGACATTACACATGTAACGATGCTTATATTGAAGGAAATTATATGTGTATAGCAGCGGAAACGATGCAAATGATCTCCAAGAATTCATCAATATGAATGATAAAAGACATACCTTTGCAGATCTAAATATCTGCAAAAAAATAATCTTTTCAAACTACCACAATTGCAGAAGCCTTCAATCAAGTCCACCTTGCGTAGGAGGCAAACCAAAACTAGGCCGATAGGAATCCTTTTATTTTAAGAGAAGAAGTTTTAAATAATTCTTAATTTTTTTCTTTTTTTTATGGTCTACTATAGCAATCCTTTTATAGGATTGTGGTACAATACTTTTTCTCTATTTTTCCAATGTGGGACTAAAACTCCCTAACACAACGTATTGTGTTTTATTACTTTTCTCTTCTTTATTTTTGTTTACTCTTCTACCTTAAGGCTTTACAGTGGGGCCAATTAGGTCTCACATCGAGAACCAATTATCAATCTGAATTAATTCGCAATTAATCAATTGAGAATTTTAATTTAACAATCAAGCTCTTATCAAGGTAATTGTTCATAAAAGTTCTTCCTAATATGAGATAATAATTAACATTAATTTACACAATCCTTCCAACATCAAGTTTTTTTCTCTAGGTCTTTTAATTGAGTAGGATAAAATCACCTAATCGTTCAAACCCAAATCTTCAATTATCCATGAACACAATAAATTCAATTCGAAAATAAATATAATAATATAATTTTTAAAAAACAATTTCCAAAATACATGTACAAGATTTGACGCTTTCATGAGATTGAACAGTAAATTTATTCTCATCAATATGAGAATGTCGGATCATATCTAGACATCCATAGTTTTCCAAAATGTATTCAAGCAGTCCAATATTTTAGCTTTGTTGTTCTTGTCTAATGGACAAGACTTACCATCATATCAAATCTTACTTGTCAACAAATCAAAAACCACGATATCATCAAGTTAAAGGGACTATGTAACAATTTGAATTCTCCATCTCGTAGGTGACGTATCCTAGAGAATTCAAATACGGTCTTGTACTACACGTATCATTATATGCGCTCATGTCATACACCTGGAGAATCTCCATTCTCGGTGATTGAGACACGCTACCATATCTCATATGTCAGTGTTATGCATGATAATATGTCATAACTCTAGATATGCTATACTAGTTATAGGTTAAGTACTCAATTTAAAAAATTACTAAATTAGATCATATCTCCATGCAAGTGACATATCACTGTGCATGATCTAACAATATAATTTCTAAGGATATTATAACAATTATAAATAAATAAAAATAGCCACATTATAAATCATTTAAGTGCAATTATAAAACTTTATTAATATTCAGCTAATATTGCATGAATTGCAATAGATGTTCAAGGATACATATAACTACTCTAGCAATCTCCTACTTGTCCTCACATCTATTCAGCTATAATTTTAACTCTCATCTTGTTCAACTGTTTGCCAAAAATCTTTTGAGACGACAGATTAGTGGATGGGTCAGCTATAATGTCATGTGTTCACTTTTTGAATTTCCACATGTTTCTTTTTATTAATCACTCTAACAATATGGTATTTCCTTTCTATGCGCTTAGACTTGTGATGTGCTCTTGGTTGCTTCAATTGAGCAACAACTCCACTATTGTCACAAAATAGTGGAATAGGAAATACATATGGAGGAACACCAAACTCATGGACAAACTTATTTATCCACTCCCTTCTTAGCAGCTTCTCTTGTATCTACATATTCAGTTCTATAGTGGAATCTACAGTGACATCTTTCTTTACACTTCTCCAGCTAAATGCGTCCTTGGAAATGACAAACATATCCTGATATAGACTTTCTATCGGGATCAAATTGAAAATCGGAATCTGTATATTTCTTGATACTCAAGTTATTTGCATCATAAACTAAACAGTAATCTTTAGTTCGACGCAAATACTTCAATATGGCTTTTACAGCGATCCAATGTTCCTCATCAGGATTGGACTAAAACCTACTTACAAGGCCTATAGCATAAGCTATATCGGGTCTGGTACACAATATAGCATATATCAAACTACCAACTGTCGAAGCATATGGTATACTTTTGAAGCGTTCAATCTCATTCTCAGTTTTAGGACATATTCCCTTAGAGAGTGAGATTCCATATCTTGCAGGAAGCATTCCATTCTTGAAATCTTGCATATTGAACCTTTTTAAGGATCTTATCCACATAAGAAGATTTTGACAATCATATACGTCTCCACTCTATCTTTATAAAATTTGAGCCCAATATATAGGAAGCTCGACCAAGATCTTTCATAAAAAACTTATCTTAAAGCGATAATTTAACAGATGCCATCAAGCCTACATCATTCCAAATGAGTAGTATGTCATCTACATCGAGTACTAAGAACACAATGGAATTATTTTATTGTTTTTTATACACACAAGGCTCTTCAGGATTTTGGACGAAATCATATTTCTTAATCGTTTCATCAAAACGAATATTCCAACCTTAGAAGCTTGTTTAAGTCCATATTGACCTGTTCAGTTTACAGACCATACTTTCTTGAATCTTGTATACAAAACCTTTTAGTTGTTGCATGTAAAATCTTGCTCAAGATATCCATTCAAGAAAGCCATCCTCACATCCATTTGCCATATCTCATAATTATAATATGATGCTATGGCTAATAGGATCCTAATAAACTTCAACATTACAACAGGAGAAAAAGTTTCCTTATAATCAATTCATTCTTTTGAAGTATAACCTTTTGCCACTACGCGAACTTTAAATGTCTCTACATTTCCATCAGCCCCACGTTTTCTTTTATATATTCATTTGCATCCAATGGGTTTTATCCTATTAGGTGGATCTATCGAGGTCCAAACCTTGTTATAATATATGGAGTCGATTTCCGCTTTTATGTCATCAACCGACTTATTAGAATCCACGTCTGATATGGATTCACTGTAAGTCCTTGGATCCTCATCCTCCTCGACACTTTCTATCAAACATGTTTCATTGTCAAGTTTGTACTTTACAGGAGGACGAATGATCCTAGTTGATCTCCTTATTGCAACAGGTACATTAACAACGATAGTTTCTAGTGGTGGATCCTCATCTCCACTAACACTTGTACCTCCCACTAAATTTATAGAATCTTCTAATAAATTAGGATTTTCTCCCACTGAAAAAGAGTACTCTTCTAATAGAAAAGACGACTCTTCGTCTAGAGCTATACCTCCTTGACCGACAATTTGATTTTTCATAAAGAACACGTTTCTACTAATGGTGATGATATGATCATTAGGATTATAAACATAATACTCAGTGTTATCCTTGGAATAGCCTACAAATAAGCATCTATCTGTCCTAAATTCCAATTTGTCCATCATTTGTTTTATAACATGAGTTGGACAACCCAAAATTTTCAAATATCGTACACTTGGTTTTCTTCCTTTTCATATCTCATACGGAGTTAAAACTACAGATTTGGTAGGAATTCTCTTTAACAAATAATTCACTCTCTACTGCAAAACCCCATATAAATAGAGAAACCTCTGAATGAGTAAGCATTGATCTAATCATATCTAATAAGATTCGGTTCCTTCTTTCAGAAACACCATTATGCTGTGAGGTGACGGGTGGTGTCAAGTTATAACAATTCCATTTTCTTTTAAAAACCTTTTTAATTCATCTGATAAATATTCTCCACCCCGATCTGATCGAATGGTCTTGATACTTCTGCCAAGCTCCTTTTCAACTTCGGATTTATATTCTTTGAACTTTTCAAAGCATTCAGATTTGTGCCGCATTAAGTAAATATAATCATATCTAGAAGCGTCATCTATAAATGTCACAAAATAAGAATATCCACCTCTTGCTTCAACACTTAAAGGTCCACGTACATATGTTGTATGATATCAAGAGTACCTAATACTTTAGCACGCTTTCCTATAAAGGGTAATTTGGTCATCTTGCCTTTAAGGCAATGCTCACAAGTTGGAAGATTTTCTACTTTTAGAAAATCTAAAGGACCATGCTTTACCAGCATGTTGATCCTATCAATATTAACATGACTCAATCTCATGTGCTAAAGATAAGTTGGATCACTTTGATCTATCTTACGTTTCGAAGATTTATCAGACTCAATCACATTTACATAAGAATAATGGGCAACATCAATACAATATATTCCATTATCAATCATACAATGAGCAATAACAGAATTACCAAACTTAATAGAAGTTTTAATGCTAAATAAAATAGAGTAACTGTAGGGTTCCTAGACACTCTAGTGAGGTCTCACAAGGCATCAACCATGCCAATTTCAAAAAATCTAGATGCCGAGAAACCCGACTACGGATCGTTTGCTAGAAAACTAGGCGAATAAAGAACTAGTTAACACTTAACTAAGAGTTTAACGGAAATACAACCTTTGTAGATCCGGTGCTCCACCTCCATAGATCTGCAACGAAGTCCCCTCGCTGTCCTAGTGAATTCCCGGGCTCTAGCGTCGGCTTCATCGGAGAATAGGCGAGCTAGGTCGTCGATGTCCATGCCGAAAATGATCTACGTCGAGGCATCGCTAAATCAAGCTCCACCTTCACCAAGTCATGAAAACTTGTGAAGGAAACACACTCTACTACTTGGTAAGAGGTAGAGGATGAAGAAATAGGAAGTGGGTAGACTTTAGAATTGGATTTCTCACTTGTTTCATCATTCCACCATTGATGAAGTGAAGCTTTCATCAAGGAAGAAGATAAAGAAGAAGAAGAAGTTATTATGATAAGTTATTAGAAAATAGAAAAACATAGAATACTTATCATAATTCTAACTATGGTAATGTGTAGAGAATTAACCAAGGTTAGTTAAATGGTTAGGGTTAAGAATGAGATAAGAATGGTGGACTTTGGTCAAAAGCTTCATGAAGCTTCAACTAAACTACAAATAAAGCCACCATTCTTTCTCTTTATGCTTATTTATTTCAAAATGAATAAATGAAATAAATAAATAGATATGAAAATGAAAACCCTAACCATTACATAACCATGGTTTAAACTTTACACAAAACATAAGTTAGCATGCATCATTAAACATGATACATACAAGTGCACAAAAGTATATCACATATACAACTTGTGAACATCAAGTGAGAAAATCCATTTAAAGTGAACCAATACTAGTTAATGCAAAGTAATATATCAAATATATAATTATACATTAAATCAACACTTGATTTAATGATCCGGTTATGTCGCACACAACCGACTAGTATACAATGCATCGGCTTATCGAATCAACGCTTGAATCGATAACTAGGTTATATCGCATACAATCATTCGATACATTTTTCGCGAGAATAGAATACGGTATCACATATACGCATTATTCTCGGTCCCACACATATCTCATATGAGCTCCTATTTCGTTTCGCTTGAGCCAGGAAACCTCTGTGTAGGACTCTAAAGACTCGTCAATACGCCGGCAGCAGATGGTGATCATATCAAACACCCACAAGCCGCAAGCGGTCTGCTAAACGTAACGGCCACCCGGGTATTGAGCGATCAGAAGATCGACGAGCAAGCCCGCTCACACTCCAGTGAATCCAACCAGTAACACTACCGTACAGTCCGGTCTGTTCGTCTGATATGTCGCATATCTTGCCTAGGGGTGGTAAACGTCAGACCCCAATAGCTCGATAAGTCGTGTCGATATGAGGCTCATAACGGGTCGAGAAACTACTGGTAACACTTACCAGCAATTCTCTGATCAGCCCTGGCCAGGGACTTCCTGTTATAGCCAATCGAACACAGTGCAACATCAACTCCCTATACCGGGAGAGACGAATCCCCTCCTATCGCTCATTGCCTCCATGTGACTCGGGACTGTACCCAAAAACCACCGTTTTGCACGCCCTCTTGGACGTGGTAAGATGGAAATCAAAGCACAGTGGGAACCACACAAGACTCTATGACGATCTCGGGTCAACAGACTACTCTGTACCAGTGTCACCAGAGAACTGCCATCTGACGTGAGGTATATTACCATCTGGGAGTTCTCGGCGAGTCCGTCCAGTGTACCCAGTCTCTACTGAGCACACGTATATGATCTCCGATGTCAAACACCAATGGATATGGGATCATCCATCGCCCATCTGTATGGGTCGAGAAGGTATACGCTAGTCTACTCTGGTATATCGATGCCCCATCTCGATACACCCACGACTAGGGACTTTCAAGGATGTACTTATGGACTACCATGTCCCCACTAGTATGATCCACATCATAGTCCAGGTAGCCAAGTACACATCCTAAGGGCTTTACCAACATGTAATAGAGAGACAATCTGTGTACACGTTAAGGTAAAGAGCAACCAAATAGCATACTATCATGTCGAGCAAGAAAGTCTTCCCTATATATGTCCCAGCATCCACTACAATATACATCCAATGTACAGTAATGGCCTCTAGGGCATACATATAACTAACAGTAACCACTATTACGATGTTTCGAAACAGAAATCAAATTTCTCCTAACTTGAGAAACATAAAGACAATCTTTAAGTTCCATTACATGCCTTTTATTTAAACGCAAATAATAAGTTCCTAAAGACATTGTTGAAACTACGGCTTAATTTCTCATTGTCAAAGTTATCTCCAAATCTCTAAACTTTTGTTTTTTCTTGTACCCTGTAAGGAATTACAAACATGGGAAGAACATAAATCAATATACCAAGTATAAGAGAAATAACCCACACCATTAGTCTCTACTAAGAAGTGAGATAACATGTCTTCCGAAGGTTTCTCCTTCTTCAGGGAGGTAATGCAACTTTTACAATTCCTCTTCCAATAATCTTTCTTATGACAGTAACGGTATTCATCACTAGATTGATCCCGTTTTGCATTCTTGGAAACATGTTTTCCTTTAGCAATTTTCTTAAAAGAAAACTTTTCTTTGCCAGACGAACCGGCTGAGTCGGTACCATCATTATGGTCTTATCCCACTTCATAATATTATCAATTCTTTGCAACATATTGCTCAATTCAGGCAAGCTAACATCTGGCTCTTACGTACTAAAGTTCACTTTGAACTGACTAAAATAAGAGGATAATGAAACGAGAATGACATTAATTTTGTTTCATGGTCAATCTTTAGCTCCCAAGCTTTCCAGTGCATCATCTTATGAACATGGGTATGAACTGAAGTACCTTCAGCATTTTAGTGTTCATCAAATTGCTCAAAGCATTATGATGAGCTGTACGATTTCTCTCTTCGTACAAGACTTCCAGGCAATCCAAGATTTGTTTACTAGTTTCTTTTCCTTAGACCTACCTTTGAACGGTAGGATCCAAGGATCATACTATATAGTATTTAGCAAGCTCATCCCTATCAAACCAATTTTGATAATTGTTGATCTCATCAGCAGTTGCTTCAGGAGCAGGCTTTTGCTGTGCATCTTTTATAACAATTTAAGCCAATTTTTCGGCAGTAAGGACAATCATCAAATTCATTTTCCAATCGATATAATTCGGTCCAACTAGTTTATAGTCATCAAGTAATTTTCCAAACGGACTATACTGAACCATCTATACATAAAAGAGGACAACATTATAAGTAACTCGATTCATATATTTATAGTTGCACAATCATTACTATGGTTTATTTTAAATAATGTTTTCACCATCAGTGCTTCTCATGCATCTATTAGTGAACAAGAAAGCCCAATTTATTCATACTTTTCCAGATTGTCAAGACAAAGTAAGAACAAATAAGGTAGGATACAACATATCCAATTATCTATATAATTTCTTTTTATATTCGGCTTATTGATGTATAGCATTACTCCACTATTGTAGCGAAATTACTACATCATTAATCAAGTATGGACCCACCGTTTCGACTCTGTATGTAAAATAGGTTATATTGGAGCCAAGTGGTCCTATTAAACATAACGAATCTAGCATCTTTATGCAAGACATATGTAAGGCAAATATTTTAACAAATCCTATCATGTCCGACTTCGAATAAGTTAAAATATACGTTCTAAATACATCCTTACGATGGAAAACCTTTAGATTTAAATTCCGTACATTATAAATCTATCTACACTTGTATACAACTATTGTAAAATTAATTGAGAGAACATTTAATTTATAATTTAAAAACAATTTTAAATATTTCTTTTATGTCATCATTTTAATTCGTAATTAAACGAATGACAATCTAAATAGATAATCCATAACAATTTATGAAGTTTTGAACTTATTCCATAAACACATTATTTATCTAATATAAATTTTATGAAACCGGTGCAATATCATATAAAGCACCATAACAAACTAATTACAAAATTAGTTCAAGAAATTATCATTAAAGAACCACATATAAATATAATTTATATCATGTAAAATGACTAACATGTAAGTTCAAAAAATTAAAGGTACCGGCAGATAATTATTCAAATCTATATTCGCACAATAAAGGTCTTCAATCAAATTAATAATTATCCAAGGGTTTCTAACTATTTAATCCTATTAAACAAAGATTCTAAAACAAATTATATATTTTCCAAGGACCTGGAAATAATTTTCCAAACCAGGATGCCGCAGTCATGGGTTCTAGTTCTAATTGTTTATGTGTTATTGGGTCGGGTCGGGTTTGACGTGTTATTGGGTCGGGTCGGGTTTATTCAAACCCGACCCACTATGGTGTTTTTAAAGAGGCAACAACAATTGCTGCTCTCCCTCGGCGTAGCCACCACTTAGGGCGGCAGCACTGGGCCCCACCGCTGGCTCTAAGGTCAGCAGTTCATCAGCGACCACCATGGCCGCCGGTGAACAGTAACTTATTTCTTTAATAAAAAATTAATTTTGATTTCAAGAATCAAAACGTTGATATCAAAAACTTTAATTAAATATCTATCATATATATCATGCAAATTATAATAACAATAGATCTAAGAAAAAACATATTTTTATCTATGTAATTTATTCAATCTTATTAAATAATTTAGATCTAATAATTTATAATTATTATGAAATCTAGGGTTTTAAAACCCTAACCCTACAAGAGTAACTGTGTGCTCTGATACCAATTGAAGAAAATCATGTGTATAGCAGCAGAAATGATACATATGATCTCCAAGAATTCATCAATATGAATGATAAAAGATATACCTTTGCAGATCTAAATATCTGTCCGCAAAATAATAATCTTTTGAAGCTATCGCAATTGCAGAAGGCTCCAATCAAGTCGACCATTTTGTGTAAGAGGCAAACCAAAGCTAGGCCGATAGGAACCATTTTATTTTAAGAGAAGTTTTAAATAATTCTTAATTATTTTTTTCTTTCTTTTTTTTGGTCTACTCTAACCATCCTTTATAGGGTTGTGGTACAATACATTTTTCCTATTTTTTCCAATATGAGGCTAAACTCCCTAATACAACATATTGTGTTAAATTACTTTTCTCTTCTTTGTTTTTGTTTGCTCTTCTACCTTAAGACTTTGCGGTGGGACCAATTGGGTCTCACATCTGGGACCAATTTGTCAATCACAATTCATTCATAATTAATCAATTGACAATTTTAATTTAACAATCAAACTCCTATCATGCCAATTATTTATAAAAGTTCTTCCTAATGTGAGATAATAATTAACATTAATTTACATGCAATCCCTTCCAACATAAAGTTTCTTTTCTTTAGGTTTTTTAACTGAGTAGGATAAAATCACCTAATCGCTCGAACCCAAATCTTCAATTACCTATGAACACAATAAATTGAATTCAAAAATAAATATAATAATATAATTTTGAAAAAACAATTTCCAAAATACCTGTACAGGATTTGATGCTTTCATGGGATTGAACAGTAAACTTATTCTCATCAATATGAGAATGTCAAATCCTATCTAAATACCCATAGTTTTCCTAAATGTATTCAAGCAACCCAATATTTCAGGTTTGTTGTTCTTGTCTAATCGACAAGACTTACCATCATATCAAAGCTCACTTGTCAACAAATCAAAAACTACAATATCATCAAATCAAAGAGACTATATAACAGTTTGAATTCTTCATTTCGTAGGTGACATATCGTAGAAAATTCAAATATGATCATGTACTACACATCATTATATGCGCTCATGACATACATCTCGAAAATCTCCATTCTCGGTGGTTGAGACACACCGCCACATCTTACATGTCAGTATCATGCATGATAACATGTCACAACTCTAGTTATCCTATACTAGTTGTAGGCTAAGTACTCAATTTAAGAAATTACTAAATTAGATCATGTCTCCGTACAAATGACATATCACAGTGCATGATCTGACAATATAATTTCTAAGGATATTATAACAATTATAAATAAATAAGAATACCCACATTATAAATCATTAAGGGCAATTATAAAACTTTATTAATATTCAATTAATATTACATGAATTGCAATGGAGGTTCAAGGATACATATAACTACGCTAGCATATATATATATGAGAATAATGGAGGAAAGATGCCATAGGAGGGAATTTCCTCCTATAGCATCGAAAAAATACACCCCCTCTCATTTTTTCCGCCGATCGGCACCCACTATCTTCATCGTTATCATCTAAGATGTGGGTACAACCAAATTTCATGTGATTCTACAATCTTTTCACCATTGATTTCGCAATGTAAAAAGTTCTATTGTCGGTAAACCGTTAATTTTGAACCACTAAATCAACGGTGAAAAAGTTGTAGAATCACATGAAATTTGGTGTACCCACATCTTAGATGATAACGATGAAGATGGTGGGTGCCGATCGTCGGAAAAAATGAGGGAGGGTGTATTTTTTCTTCGCCATAAGAGGAAATTCCCTTTTATGGCCTCTTCCCTCCATTAACCTCTCTCTCTCTCTCTCTCTCTCTCTCTCTCTCTATATATATATATATATATATATATATATATATTGACCAACTCATATAAACTTAATTTGGTCTTCTTTGCATTCATCATTGCTCTTTGTAGATCATAAGAAGATTGGTAGAGTTCATCGATCAACTATAATCACTAGCTCATACCCTCCCGCAACAACATTCGAAATTTAGAATTATAGAACTCTACATTATGTGATGGAAAAACGTGAAGAAAGGAAGGCATTGTTCATTAGATTAAACCTTTTAATTTAATATGCTGATCTGCCTGACTAGTGTGTAGTAGAGTGAATGCATACCCTAACATCAACCCAAAAATAATAATTTCTACATTGGTCTGTAGAATTTACATGCAGTAGTAGCACTAAAAGTCGTCCATATAAAAAAAACAGGGGAATATCTATATCAAATGAAATTTTTTGATCATCTCAAATATATGCAGCATGGAAACATAACACTTTAGCAGACCAGTAGATATTAGGTAATTAATCAAAGCAATCACACCAACAATAGTAATAATGTTATTGCTTACAGGTATGCGGATCACATCCTCCCTTTTCCACCCAAGAGGATTATAGACAAGAACAACCTGGTAAGAGACCATTCAGAGAAAAGAATTCATAAACTTCACATGGAAAACTCTTTGCAGAAAAGAAACAAAAAATGGTTAGGCTGATTTTGGATGTTACCAAGCTTTTCCCACCGGACAATTTTACTTCTGACGGAGGACAGTAACTTATATTCAGAAGAGAGCACTGTAATAGTGAAATCATAAATTAGAATCAAGTAAACAACAAAGGTACAAATTTTCCTCATGTATGCTATCTCTATAGCAAAAACTCCAGTGCAAAGTGTGATTAAAGAAGAAAACACCCTCCATAAGCATGTGATTAGAATCCATAAGGGTAATTATGTCATTAGCCAGACACAGTATTTGTCTAAAACACATTTCTAAGAAATTGACAATTTGACCAATTGTTTTCTATTACTACAATAAGAAAGAAATATGAAGTTCCATACCGGATAACAGAATCCCTTATTTTATTGGACGAAACAGGTAGTTCATCAAAATTATCATACTTT
The DNA here is from genome assembly GCA_030015575.1 of Agapanthus africanus. Taxonomy (NCBI): domain Eukaryota; kingdom Viridiplantae; phylum Streptophyta; class Magnoliopsida; order Asparagales; family Amaryllidaceae; genus Agapanthus; species Agapanthus africanus. Next base: position 309,885,182 of record CM057339.1, read on the forward strand.
ACCTGTTCAAAGTTTGTTTTTAGATTGCTGCAGCCTGATTTTGAGACTGTTTCTGTTAAGAAAGAAAGTGAAACTTTGACTACTTTCTCGGCCTGCAGAACATGAAAAGTGATGACTAGATTTAAGAAGGAAAGCATTTAAGCAAGATAAGTATTACGTATCAAACATAATCTTTCACCTCGGCATAACCTATTGCTAGTCTTTTGGCATAATCATCAGCTACATGTTGTTTCTCAGTTCCACTGACTGCATCATGGTGTTGCGCAATGGCCAAAGCATCAGCCAAACTGTCTGTTGTAGGACCTTTATTATTTCTTCCTTTGAAAAATTCCAATTGCCTAGCTGCCTGGTCAAAATTCGACAGTCTTGTAATTCACAATAACATAAACAGTTGTTTAGATATGCAACACTTGATATCCTTAAAAGAAAGAATACTTGCCAGATAATAACCACTCATAATTCTGACATAGCCTTTCAATGCCGGTCTACTTGTGAAGTAGCCTGTCCAGTAAGCATTTGGATTATCTGCGTACCTAAAAATTAAAGCGATGGCGCATTTTTAGAATTCTCTGAGGAAAATTTTAATGCTTACATAACTTTTGTACTCACGGAAAGAAGTCATCAGTCTTGAGAGGCCACGGCTCCTTTGCCGCATGCTTTGCGTCTGTATAAATCGAAGGGGTGGAATACAGTGCATTAACTCGCCCATCCTGTATCAAGAGAAACAGTGAGTGTAAAGAATTGTGTATTAAGGTAAGCAAAAGGGGATCAAACAAGGGAAAATAATCATGAAGAAGAAGCACAAATCAACTCGGTTTCCTACCTAGAGTACCTCATGCAATCTTTAGCTAAAGACTGGAAAGTTCTTTTTATAATTGAAAAAAATGAAGCAGAAAGTGGTAACATGTTATAAACTACAGGTGCATGCATTTTACATTTCAAGTTTTCAATCCTGTTAATGAGATAGTGCAGCATTTATGGTTCATCTTACGCACCTAAGTGAATTTCGTAAATTAAGAAAGTTTTTATTCTTTCTATAAACTACTCACTAAATTTTATAAACAACTCACTAAATTTTAGATGTGATGGATTGATAAAGCCTGGGGAAAGGATAAATGGCGTTTTATGGAACCGTGTATATACTGATATATATATTGGAAACATATCCACATTTTTTTGCCTAAGAAACCACATTTGCCACTCATTGTTAGCTCATGCTTGAAAATAACCTCAGAAAATGCATAATCGACCTAGATATGATCATCAACAGATGAGACAAAGATTAGCTATGATTCATGAAATATTAACCATGATAAGGACCCGAAAAGGAGAGGGTTTTTGCTTTCCAACCAGCTAAGCGCTCTCTAATAAGACTTCATTGTAGCATCTTATAGGGATGTGCTTACTACCAATGAAGATAGCCAGATCTTTCATGGGTAATTTCCCTTCGCCAATGCCCAATTCGTGTTTGTAATGGACTGGTAAGCATTACTCCATGTATCAATGAGTAATGGACTGGTAAGCATTACTCCATGTATCAATCAAACTAGATGTCAACGTGGCTATAACTAAAGTGTTCTTTAGAAAAAGATCAAAAGAAAATTTACCTGGTTGACATAATGAATAAATTTATCCATCTGCCTGAACCATGATTCTGCGTATTGATATTTGAAATCTGTTCCCATGGTGAACATGATGTGATTTGTTCTAGTAATGTTTGCCTGTAATGAAAAGCAGCATAATAAAATGTCGAGGCTGTGTCCTCTAATTGACTAGAAAATATATGCATCAAGTTATTAACCTTAAGAGTAATAATTTGTATATCATAAATTTCATCACATCAAAACTTTTCCCACCTATAAACGAGTTCATCTTCTCAGGAAGTGGCCTTGGAGCTCATGAAGTTAAGCTCATGCGGCAAGCAATTATCTCCTTGATATAGAAAGAGTTTGGAAGTAGAAGTGTGGTTCGATATACAGTATCGTAAGTAATCCACTACTAATCTCTAGCCATTTTATAAGCCAAAGAGAGAAATTGGAAATCATTTCCGTTATCTTTATTATTCGCAAGGAATTTAAACCTAGAGTCCTCAATATTCAAAAGGTATGTAATGAAAAGGAAAATCCTCTTATTTCAACATTGCAACGGAAAAATATCCGTGACATAGTTAGCAGCTACACGATTTTGAAATTTTTTAGAACTAGGGGTTTCATAGATCATGTAGAAACCATCAAGCCAAGTCGTGTGTGTAAGTCGATGTCGCGCACCCCGCGGGTCCGCGGGGAGGCGGAATGTACAAAAAAACGATTTTTCAAAGCTCGCAACACCGACTTGAACTCCAGAATCGATGCTAAACTTAACTAGCTAAACTTGCTAAGAGGTTAACTACTCGGAAAGAAGTTTATACCTCACGTTACAGGTCCTTCGGGTTTTCATCGCTGTCCTCCTCCTCGTCACAAGCTCCGAGGATCGAAAATGGATCGGGCAACCTCGACGGCCTCTTCGAGTCAAAAACGATCCACCCGAGAATTTATAGTCCGAGCTCCTACCTCAAATCCGAGGTAACTGCGGCATCTAATCCGCTAAACTAGATGTCCTAGATGATGTAGAGTGTGGAGATAGATTAATTTGTCTCTTGGAACCTAAGGATTCTCAACGCATGAGAGCTTTTTGGGTTAAGAAGAAGAAGAAGATGACTTGAGGAAAGGCTGGTGAAGAATAGAAAGCATGTGAAGTGGGAATGGCTCAAGTCTTTATTTGTGATGAATAATGCCTCTCCATAAAATATCTAGCACCCTTGACAAAAACACCTAGCATGCTTGATAAAAATATCTAGCAAACATAATCATCACAAAATGAGTCATGTCATGAGTCACACCAAAGATCCATGCTAGCCCCCACCTCATTTCCTCCACCTAAGAATGTTTTAATCAAAAGATTAAAACCCTAATTAGGTGTCTCCTTCTAGAAACAATCCTGAATAAATTACGAGAATGCCCCTCATCCGTATATCCATACCCACATTCGTATTCCGAAAAATACGAATACAGTGAGACGAAAATAATCCATCAATATAATACTAGGATCCGGCTTAAACCGAAGCCCACTAGTATTATCCGTCCGATCATCATACGTGCATAAGTACACGTAAGTGATCGAAGCCCTGTCGTAAAACCATACGACCTTTACACGTTTTGCCCGGTGCAGGGAAACTCTCTATGTGGGACTCTAAAGATTCGACACTACGCTGGCAGTGGGTTTAACCACAAGCCGCAAGCGGTACTAGCTGCACGTAACGGCTACCCAGGTATGTGTCGATAAGAAGGCCGATGAGCTAACTCATCCGAACTCCTACTGAACCTGTGTGTGACAATCTTCATACAGTCTGGTCTGTTCGTCTAAAAGTATCGCATATCGAGTCTAGGGGCGGTAATCGTCAGACCCCTGATAGCGCAATAAGTCGTGTCGGAGTATAGCCCAAAACACCCTGAGAAACTACTGGAGTACCTACCAGTAAATCTCGCTTATCTTGGCCAAGGACTTCGTGTAATGGCCTTCCGAACACAGCGCGATAGCAAACCCCAATACCGGGAGAGACGAATCCTATCTAACCGTCATGCCTCCAAGTGCTTCGGGACCGCACCCAACTACTACATGTTTGCACGACTCCTTTGAGCCGTGGTAGGGTAGTAATCAAAGTACAGTAGGAACACACTCGAGGCGAAATAGCAGTGTCAAGTCGACGGACTAAGCTGTACTCATGTCACGTGGGAACTACTATCCGAGGTATAATACCCACCAGCAGTTCCCGACGAGTCATATCCAGTGTACTCATAACCTAATGAGCACATGCATACTATCTCCAGTACGACGTACTAATGGCTGTGGGACAGACCATCTCCCCTGCTGGGATGAGAAGCGTATACACTAGTCTACTCTGGAGTATCGATGCCCCGTCTCAATAATCCTACGACTAGGGACTTGTATAGGATATGCTTATAGATTACCCAGCCTCCAATAGTGTGACCGTCATCACAACGCTAGTAATCAAGCAAAGATCCTAAGGGCTCCACCAATATGTATGAGCGATATGCTAAGAAACGCATGCATATATTGCGGTAGAAACAAACCAGGTAGCATGCTACCATTTCGAGCAAGACTGTTACTATATTCGTGTATATCCCAAGCTTCCATTAAGTAATATACAAACCAATATGATACAATAATGGCCTCTAGGGCATATATCACTAACAATCTCCCACTTGCACTAAGGCCATGTATTGGCATATCACAGACCTAAAATCTCGAATAGCCTCTCGAACTGTGTCTGAGGGATGGCCTCTGTGAGTGGATCTGCGGTGTCGTTCTCCGTATCTACTCTCCCCATCTTGATCTCCCTGATCAGGTGGTACCGCCTCAAGATATGTCTGGATCTCTGATGGGACCTGGGTTCCTTCCCTAAAGCTATAACATTGTTTGTTGTCATAATACTAAAGTATTGGGCCAATAATGGAAGGAACCACCTGAAGTTCAGTTAAGAACTTCCTCATCCAGACTGTCTCTTTTGCGGCGTCTCATTGCAGCGAACTACTCCGTTTCCATCGTCGAGTCTGCAACGGTGTCCTGCTTGGAGCTCTTCCAACAGATCGCCCCTCTATTAAGGGTAAAGACATAACCTGACATGGACTTGGAGTCATTCTAATCACTCTGGAAGCTGAAGTCGGTAAAGGCCTCGATCTGGAGGTCTTTCTCCGCCATACACCAAGAACATCTCCTTAGTCCTTCTCAGGTACTTGAGAATGTTCTTTACTGCTTCCCAGTGCTTCTCCCCTGGGTTTGACTGATACCGGCTTACCACGCTCAATACGTAAGCTACATCTGGCCTGGTACACAACATCGCATACATTATAGAGCCTACCGCAGAAACGTAGGATATAATCGACATGCGAGCCCTTTCCAAATTAGTCTTGGAAGACATCTTTTTGGAGAGGGTAATTCCGTGACAAGCCGGTAGACCACCGCTCTTTGAATCTTCCATACTAAATATTTTAGTGTGGGGTTGATGTATCTTGACTGTGAAAGTCCCACTATCCTTTTTGATCTATCACGATAGATCTGGATCCCCAAAATATAGTTGGCATCACCCCGGTCTTTCATGGAGAACGTTAGTGACAAGAATCCTTTGACTGATTGTAGTATAGGAATATCATTTCCTATCAAGAGAATGTCATCCACGTACTAGACGAGGAATCCTACAGTTCTCGCTACAATCTTACTATAAATGCATGTTTCATCTGGATTTTTGATAAAGTCGAATTCTTTGACCATCTTATCAAAACAGATGTTCCAACTCCGGGATGTCTGCTTTAGTCCATAAATGGACTTAAGCAACTTGCACTCTCTCTCGTTGCTCCTACTCTGATTGAAACCCTCTGGCTGATTCAGGTAGATGCACTCTTCCAAATAACCATTTAGAAAAGCCGTCTTTACGTCCATCTGCCGAAGCTCAAAATCTTGGAAGGCAGCAATGGCAAGGATCTGAATGGATTTAAGCATAGCCACTGGAGAAAAGGTTTCATCATAGTCCAAACCAGGTCTTTGACGAAAACCTTTTGTAACAAGTCTAGCCTTATAGGTTTCAACCTGTCCATCTACACCAATCTTCTTTCTGAAGATCTATTTACAGCATACGGGTTTTACCCTTTCTGGATCAATGTTCAAAGTGCATACTTTGTTGGTGTATATGTACTCCATCTCGGTCCGTATTGCATCCAGCCATTTTACCGAGTCGCCGCTCTTAATAGCTTGCTGGAAGCTAGTTGGCTCATCATTGTCAATGATGCAATACTCTCTATCACCGTCTATGAGAAAACCGTAGTATCTCTCGGGCGGATGAGACCGCCTACTAGTCCTGCGGATTGGCGCAGGGATGTCCTGTTCTTTTGAAATCTCTAGTTCTACCATACTTTCAATAATAGTTTGAGGTTCTGGAATTTCTTCCAGTTCTATTGCGCTCACTAGTCCTTTTTCAAAAATGATTTTTTAAAAGGCGGGCATGACGAGAAACAAAAACATTTTGTTCCTCTGCGTAATAGAAAAGATACCCCTGAAGTTCTTTGGGTATCCCACAAACCTACACAGTACTGAGCGTGTCTCGAACTTGTCCGCATACTGCTTTTTGACAAAAGTTGGACATCCCTATATCTTCAGATACTAAAGATAGGGTTTCTTCCCACTTCACATCTGATATGGTGTGGTAGGCAGTCTTGGTAGGAACCTTATTCAAAAGATATGCAGCTGATTCTAGTGCATAACCTCAGAAAGATTGCGGTAAGTCAGTGTTACTCATCATGAAACATACCATATCCAATAGGGTTCTATTCCGTATTTCCGATACACCGTTGTGTTGTGCTGTGTATGGAGGAGTAAGCTGAGAAAGAATCCATTCTCTTTTAAGTAATCCAGGAACTCGGCAATCAAGTATTCACCACATCGATCAGATTTCAGTGTCTTGATACTTTTGCATGTTTATTTTTCCACTTCATTCTTTTATTCCTGGAATTTCTCAAAAGGCCTCGGATTTATGCTTCATGAAGAAGACATGTCCTTACCAAGAGAAATTATCCGTAAAAAGTAATGAAATAGGAAAAACCACTTCGTGCATCTGTAGATATTAGACTATACACGTCGCTGTGTATGAGTCCTAAGAGCTCGCTCGCTCTTACTCCGTGTCCAGTGAACGGAGTCTTTGCCATCTTTCCTATGAGACAAGATTAACAAGTTGCATAAGACTGATATTCGAACGGATCCAAATATCCCTCTCTATGTAACTTCGACAACCGTATTTCATTGATGTGACCCAGTCTACAATGCTTTAAGAAAGCCTTATTTAATTTTGGAGACTTTCTTTTAAGTGTGTTCTGGACGTTGAAAACCTGAGCTTGATTTAATACGTATATACTGTCTTCCAGTATACCTGACCCAATCAAACTTTAATTTTGGTGGATGTGGACCACATCGCTTACAAACTAGATTAGGTACACATAAACAGTTACATAAAATCAATATCTGCCCACTTGTCAATCCTAGGTGATATTCCCCTACGGATACAGCGTTCACGCTCATTCCGTTAGCAATCCTGAGAGTCATCACCTGCCCTGATAACTCTACGGTTTTTCAAAGCCTGTAATAAATTACAGATATGAGATCCTGATCCGGTATCTAGTACCCAGGAAGTAGAGTTAATGGACAGACTGTTTTCAATCACAAACACACCCGAAGTCGAAACCACAACATGTTTCGGATCCTGGATTCTGGCTTTCCAAGCCCTGCATCTCTTCTGCCAATGTCATTTCCCGTAACAATAGGAACAGTCCTCCTTCCCTACTGTTAGCCCCGAAACTTTTTGCCATGCCCTTTCCTTCTACCTTAGTGACACCGCCTATTGGCTTTGTGGAGGTCTTTTTCTTCTCACCCTTGGCTTTCGCCTTAGATCCAAAAGAGAAAGATTCCCCAATAAGCAGAGCGGGTGTCTTCCTGGTTTCCTTCAGGGTGCCTTCAACTGGAAGTATAACTTTCTTCCACTGGACGTAATTAGAAGGTAGGGACTGTAGAATCAAGTCAGCACATGACTTGTTCTCCAACGTGGTCTCCAGGTCCTGTGAGTTGTTTAATACAGCTGATCATTGTAGGGACGTGTTCCCCTACAGATGACCCGACAGCCAACCTCGTTTGAAGCAATTCTTTCGAGGTCTCATATATTACGATACGAGATTGCTCTCCATATAAAACTTTGTTATGGAGAAAGATGGAAAACAAGTACATCTTATGCTGCCTCTCGTATACACCATCAACTGAGACCAACACGAGGCACTTGGCATCCGCATAGTCCTTTTTCCCTGGTCTTACGGATATCCATATCCGCGACGGTGCAAACTGGACCTGGGACGGCAGGGGCTTGAGTAATAATGAGGTGGTCCATCTTGCTATAGGTAATGGACATCTGGACAAACCTTTGCCAGTCAATATAGTATAACTCGGTCATTTTATTATCTAATTGTAACCTAATCTGGTCACTTTGGTCGCTGCAATTAGGAGAAAGAGAGAAAAACACTCAGCATGATGCTCTTGCAAGTTTAGATTGGTTTTTAATTTATCTAAACAGGATGGCTCCCACTGTTTCTCGAATCCTTCCTCAAAGCATAAAAGAAGAATTAGTCAGAATTAATCTCACCGTACAATACTTGCTCAACCTTTCAGCCAGGCTAGTGTCAGTACTTCGAGAGAGGTTTTACGACGCTTTCGCGAAGTTTCTTAATTAAATAATCTCTTTTTCCTGAAGGCGTAACCCTGCCAACACCGTTCTAAACACCTACTTAGTTTATAGCATTGATCGTTAAGTGGAAAATCTCTCGAGGAGTGGCATATACTCGCGGTAGGACCGGGATCCAAATATCATTGTGTGATAATCTTGAAGGAATCCTACCAACATTATCACACTCCAAATGGTATGCAGCACTAGCAAGTTTCAGTTTCTTTATAAACTCTCGATGTGGATTTTTGCCCCATGCTCTTATGATCTTGACGAAGGCCAACATATCATAAGTCACATGTCAAGTTCTACCCGTCATTGTCCAGGTTAAATTTGAACTCACTCATACATACCCTTGACGAAGCCCAAAATAGTAATACGACTGTCTCAAACCAACGCATCTATTTATGCTACAGATGAATATCCAGCCGCTGCCAATCACTATATCTTGGTGAAGGTCAAAATACATAGCTTGAATACTACTGAATATTCAACAGAAATGACAGAGGGCTATGAATGGTTTTGCCGAAACCGTGAACGTGGTGAACTTCATATAATCGAAGGAACCTTATAGCTTTTAAAAGGAGTGGCTTAAGCTCCGCATTTAAAAGTCTCATATTTTAAAATAACCGAGTGGTTTTAAAATTTGTTCCAACGATTCAACTTTGGTTTGTTTACTTTGCATTAATTATGCAGTCCCATCATTTACACCTATCATCACAGAAATAAACGAAAATATGACGTACGCTTACGCCATCCGCCACTGGGACCCGTCTTATACCGTTAGGTCACTTAACTAACGCCAAAGCTGGGGGCTGGACTAGCGCGGATGCAAAACATAAGCAATGTCTATTTATAGCGTTTCGTTTAAGCCTGTAACGAAAGACGGATTTCATGGCCGTGATGAATAACCAAACCCCACCCCAGACCCCTACGGGTGCGGCAAACTACCGGCCAAATATCCGAAGCGAAGCACCCTCCCTCAGTAAAATGAGTAGGTCACCCAGAACTTCAAAGTACCCGATAGTTTGTGCACCCCACCTTGGGTCTATCCTAGGAGCAGAAACCAGTAAAAGAAATAATACAACAGTGGCTACAACCTCAACCCGGATGTGCCCCGCAAAAGAATATTACATCACTTTACAATTTACATTGAATGAAAGATAAAACACTCATCTCACATCCCGGCTATTCATCCGCAACGATCCAACAAGTTCATATACACAAACCAATATCACAGATCACAGATATGTGCAACCCCCACTAATCGACATATAGCGATTAGCAGATGTTCAGCACATATATCAAACACAGAAGATCCGATTAGCTAAAGTATTTAGAATTTCGATCGAAAACTATTTTCCGTGTCTACCCCAAGTGCAAACCAGCACATAGAAAAATACTGGGTAGAAACCAAATATACTAGAGAACAAAACACCAAAAAATAAGAATTCCAGAAGAAAAATGAGCCGACTCGGCCTTGACTTGGCCGCGGAACGGCGGCTAATAGCACCGATTCGCCGTGGTTCCGCGGCGGTCTTAGTGAGTCGGTGACTCATTTTTCTTCCTTGTTCTTAAAATACCCTGCACTGAATTTTAAAGCCTCTGAAATATTTTTTATGACGGTTTTAAAAATCGACAGCAAGGGTCCGGGTGTTGTTTTCATGATTTTCCGACGATCGAAGTTCTAATAACTTGCTAACAAGCTAGTAAAGGTTTAGTTAGGCTCTGATACCACTGTAAATCGATGTCGCGCACCATGCGGGTCCGCGGGAAGGCGGAATATACAAAAAACAATTTTTCAAAGCTCGCAACACCAACTTGAACTCCAGGATCGATGCTAAATCTTAACTAGCTAAACTTGCTAAGCGGTTAACTATTCGGAAAGAAGTTTATACATCACGTTACAGGTCCTTCGGGTCTTCATCGCTGTCCTCCTCCTCGTCACAAGCTCCGGGGATCGAAAACAGATCGGGCAACCTCGACGGCCTCCTCGAGTCAAAGACGATCCACCCGAGAGTCTATAGTCCGAGCTCCTACCTCAAATCCGAGGTAACTGCGACATCTAATCCGCTAAACTAGATGTCCTAGATGATGTAGAGTGTGGGGATAGATTAATTTGTCTCTTGGAACTCAAGAATTCTCAACACATGAGAGCTTTTTGGGTTAAGAGGATGAAGAAGATGACTTGAGGAAAGGCTAGTGAAGAAGAGAGCATATGAAGTGGGAATGGCTCAAGTCTTTATTTGTGATGAATAATGCCTCTCCATAAAATATCTAGCACCTTTGACAAAAATATCTAGCATGCTTGATAAAAATATCTAGCAAACATAATCATCACAAAATGAGTCATGTCATGAGTCACACCAAAGAGCCATGCTAGCCTCCACCTCATTTCCTCCACCTAAGAATGTTTTAATCAAAAGATTAAAACCCTAATTAGGTGTCTCCTTCTAAAAACAATCCTGAGTAATTACGAGAATGCCTCTCATCCGTATATATACACCCGCATTCGTATTCCGAAGAATACGAATACAATGAGACGAAAATAATCCATCAATATAATACAAGGATCCGGCTTAAATCAAAGCCCACTAGTATTATCCGCCCGATCATCATACGTGCACAAGTGCACGTAAGTGATCGAAGCCCTGCCGTAAAATCATACGGCATCTACACGTTTTGCCCGGTGCAGGGAAACTCTCTATGTGGGAATCTAAAGACTCGACGCTACGCCGGCAGTGGGTTTAACCATAAACCGCAAGCAGTACTAGCTGCACGTAACGGCTACCCAGGTATGTGTCGATAAGAAGGCCGATGAGCTAACTCATCCGAACTTCAACTGAGCATGTGTGTGACAATCTCCGTACAGTCCGGTCTGTTCGTCTAAGAGTATCGCATATCGAGCCTAAGGGACGGTAATCGTCAGACCCCTAATAGCGCAATAAGTCGTGTCGGAGTATAGTCCAAATCACCCTGAGAAACTACTGGAGTATCTACCAGTAAATCTCGCTTGCCTTGGCTAAGGACTTTGTGTAATGGTCTTCCGAACACAGCGTGGTAGCAACCCCCAATACCGGGAGAGACGAATCATATCTAACCATCACAGCCTCCAAGTGCTTCGGGATTGCACCCAACTACTACATGTTTGCACGACTCCTTTAAGCCGTGGTAGGGTAGTAATCAAAGTACAGTGTGAACACACTCGAGACGAAGTAGCAGTGTCAAGTCGACAGACTAAGCTGTACTCATGTCACTTGGGAACTGCTACCCGAGTCACTTGGGAACTGCTACCCGACGATAAGTATAATACTCACCAGCAGTTCCCGACGAGTCATGTCCAGTGTACTCATAACCTAATGAGCACATGCATACTATCTCCTGTACGACGTACTAATGGCTGTGGGACAGACCATCTCCCCTGCTGGGATGAGAAGCGTATACACTAGTCTACTCTGGAGTATCGATGCCCCGTCTCCATAATCCTACGACTAGGGACCTGTATAGGATGTGCTTATAGATTACCCAGCCCCCAATAGTGTGACCGTCATCACAACGCGGGTAATCAAGCAAAGATCATAAGGGCTCCACCAATATGTATAAGCGATATGCTAAGAAACACATGCATATATTGAGGTAGAAACAAATCAGGTAGCATACTACCATTTCGAGCAAAACTGTTACTGTATCCATGTATATCTCAGGCTTCCATTAAGTAATATACAAACCAGTATAATACAATAATGGCCTCTGGGGCATATATCACTAAGAGTGTGATCAATAAATTGGTCTGCGTACCTGCGCTACAGCTGCAGCAACAAAGTCATTCACCCGCTCTTCAACATTGTAATCAAACAAAAGCAGGTCATCCTATAATGAGAAAGGTACACAATTAGCCTCCAATATTCTGATTTCCAATGTATAGGAGTAACCATATTATGAACCAGACTCACCTGTAGAATCGGTGAGGCATCATTAATCTCAAAGTAAAAACCACCGGGTGGAGGTTCATAATTCTTGGGAAAGATGCCTGTAAAAATCTGAGAGTAAAATAGGAAAATTAGAATGCACGTCACAAAATTTGAAGACATAAAACAAACACCATAAAAATGACTGGGTGTTGATCCACGATGCAAAATATACAGCTTTAGAACTCACATCCGCAGAAGACCCAAGGGTTTTCGAACCACGCCATACAACCTCAAGACTCTTCAATCCTTTCCGCTTTTCTCGGTCTTGGTAATCAATTCGTGAGAAGTAGAGTGCGTCAAATCCAACCTGCAAGTTGTTGAAATGTATTTCACTATAACCCATTCCTCAATGAAAAATAGATGAAAATATTTGGAAATTAGAGACTGGTACCATTTCTGATGGACACAACCGATGCATAAATACGTGCACGCGCGCGCAAACAAACACACATGTATATGTGTATGTGAATGTATGCAATATGCGCGCGCACATACAGAGAGAGGGGGGGGGAGATGTGTGTGTGCACGCACATGCGTACGTGCATGTAGATTTATTTACATTTCATCAAGGCGCTAGATAAAGTTGTCATGCGCTTCATTTAAAATACAATAAAAACCTTAACACAAACCAATTACTTAAAATAGCATAAATCAAAAGAAAAAAGATAGAGAATATACAAGCCAGAAATGAAACGCTGCCATATTTTTGCTAATGGTTTAATGCATGATGATAATTTTGAAATTGAGTAATGATTCCTAAATAGGCTATACTTTCGCACACTCAAATGCAAATCTATACAAATTTTTAGCACATTCAATGCAAATCTATACATATTTTAGAAATATGTATAGATATGCATTTGAGTGTGCAAAAGTAAAGCCTTTAAGAATGACTACTCAACTCCAACAATATCATCATGAATTAAAGCATGTGTAAATACAGGTATAAAAAAATGGAATACCTCCGCTCCAAGTAAATAAGATTGTACAGCAGCATGTCCAAAGGGGTCGATCTGCCAACCAATTCTCGGAGTCTGACCAAACTGCTGCTTGATGAATCGATGCCCAAGAGTTGTCTGATCTATCATGTCGATGTAATGTACTGCTGCTTCGTCATGCATGCACATTCCCCCGTTTCTTCAATACATGAAAAAAGTTAATATTTATGACAAATTCTACTCTTTATTCACAGAAGAATTACATAGCAGTTCAGTCAACAAATCTACAAATTCACTGAACTTGAAAGCATTAGATCTAGATTCCGATTCTACTAACTCCACATGAATTTACTATTTATGTGATGCCCCGAACAAATTAAAAAGAATTTTAGTCTCACTCAAGAAACATTATATCCAGTTATCTATAAATTGATCATAGTAATTGCACTATTAAAAAAATCGATATTAATAAAGATGGGATTTTTTTTACATGAATTCCAATTGATTAGAGCTCACAAGCTCCTTCACCGTCTTCTTCATCGCATCGCTCTGTTGCCTCCACCATCGCTGAAAAAACGCCTACATCCCCAAAAAATAAATAAATAAAATCCCCAGATCAATAACCAAAAACCCTAAACCCTAATTCCCCAAACCTGCTCCACATAGATAAACTTCCGATTCTTATCCTTCAGCAGCGCCGGAATCAACGAATCCAGCACATTCTGCACACAAGCAATCTGCAAAAACCACCCAAGAAAGAAAAAAAAATTACATAAATCGCCAGATGGAAACGCGAGTGGGACTAACCTACAAATGATGAAATGTCGAGGGACCTGGATCGAATTGTTAGATCCGACGTAGTACTGGTCAACAGTCTTGAGCCAGCCGACGTCGTCGTGGGAGTGGGGGACCACGTGGACGTTGAGCTTGCCGTCGACGATCCCCGCCGACGTGTCGTAGGCGATGTAGGTTGAGCCCGCGAGGCACCAGAACGCGTAGAAGGAGAGGAATAGGATGAGATGAGGCGAAGCGATCGCCATGGCTTTGAGCTTCGCACTCTACTCGATGACTTTGATCTTAAATGATGAAGCTTCTGCGGCTTCTTCTTCTTTTTCTATTTTTCTAAAAAAAAATTCTATCTGGGCTGAATTGGAAAATTGCTAAAGTTTAGTATAATTTGGCATATGAGTACACACAAGCAACTTTAACGGCGGAAGTGTAGAGATATTTATGTCATTTGCCGTATGATGGCGAGCATCTTCAGCCGCAAAGGTCGACAGACACTTTTAACCTCTGATCCCACTGTCATCTAGATTGTGCTTGGCAGGTAGAACATAAAATTGCCGGAATCCTTGTATTTCCAAAAATGGAATGAACCTGACATCTGATTCAAAAAAATCTCGTATTAACGTGATTGGTATACTTTAATCATTCTCGGTAATATATGTGTGTTTGGCTGTCGACCGACAGTGAGGCCGGAGAAAGGCCAGTAGATAGTGGCGAGACTAGAGGCGGACGTCTGATCTACGGCGGGACGTCGGCGGACGTCTGATCGGCGGTGGGCCGACGAGCGGCCAGCAATAGGCGACGAAGCCGATGGTGGATGACCGGCGACGAACTGCAGCCGGGCGGCGGCGAATGTTCGATCGGCGGCGGGCCGATCGGTGAAGGATTGGCGATGACTGGCAGCGGGCCGACCGGTGAAGGATTGGCGATGACTGGCAGCGGGCCGACCGGTGAAGGATTAGCGATGACCGGCGGCGAACCCACGATGGACGGTGCAGCCGGCTAGCCGGTGGGCGACGAGGAAGGCTGACGGTGGATAGTCATGGCTTATTTCATTTTAGGAAGGAATATTTCATGCCAATCTAGGATAGACGCATGTTTTGTAGGAAAAAGATTACCATGAAATTGGGTCAAATGATTATAATGGTAATCCTATATTCTTGGGAATATCTTTTGTACCTAAACAAGCGTGATAATATTTCATGGCAATATAGGATTACTATCTAAATTATCTCCTGCCAAGCACATTTAAGGCCCTGACGGGCAATGGAGTCGAGTTAAAAAATCTGCAGAGTTTAATAAATTTACCTAGACTTGACTCCTAAATCGAAAAGGTCTGTTTGGGCATGGAGCTAAGTTTTGTTAATAAAGATAGCAAAGGTTAACTTCAAAATGCCAGCTTTGGTTTGTTTGGGAACTATTTTGGCGTTGGGATTACTGCAATTTTTCAGTCCTGACTGCAGTTATCTCAACTCCAATCTGATCAATATTTGTTATGCTTCATTTTTGGAGTCTGAGTCTTGCAAACCATAGTTTATATGTCTCCTACCACCCCTTTAAAATAAACCATGGCTATCCTAACTTTGTATCTAAACAGGACCTAACCATACCATGTTTGGCTCTCGTTTTCGAGTTTAGAAAACTCTGGTTTTCTAAACCCCAAAGTTAAGATAACCTGAGTTAACCAAACCCCAATCCAACTAGAGTTTTTTAAACTCAAAAAAATCGAGAAGAAAACACACGTTTCTAAGTATAGAAAATTCAGAAGAAAAAAAAAGTTTGGAGTTTTGATAACTCGGTTTGCCAAACATCTCATTAAAATTAAAATTTAAAGTGAAGCTAAGGCTTTACAAACCATAGTTTATATTTCCTTTACCTCCACTTAAGTAAACTCCGATTATCCTAACTTTATACCTTAAGTTGTCCGAAAATAGATATTTTAACACTATCAGAGCCATACGGTAAAATATAAACTTTAGATATTTATGAATTGGATTTTAAACTTCAGATATTTTTCGGCTAATTTCACGAAACATTGGGTATTTAGTTACCCTTCAGCCTTTTATTCCTGCGTGCATTTTGGGATAAGCAGCCGTCCAACAAGGGGTAAGTTTTCAATTTTGACCCGTTGGAGACGAATTTGCAAATCGTAACCGTTTCAAGAAAATGCGGGGTATTTATAACGATTTATGTAAGGTTTTGCAAATTAGGAATTTGTATGGAGTTGATCTGCTAAACAATTTGGACGTCTTCGGCAAGGAAAACGTGAAGGGTGGGCCACGTTGGGGATTGGGATGAAAATAGCTGACGTAGATGATGGGTTCGGTTGAGTATTTTATGGGTTGGCTTATTTTCAAATTTATTAATAATATACATATGCGTGTATTATTCCTTTGGATAAGGTTCGGTAGCAATTTATTTTATGGGTAGGATAGAATTTACATGTGATCTAAAACTATATTTATTGGTTACAAGATTGGATGGACAGTGCAATTTACTGTGTAATGGATATCATACTAACTTTTTATCCAATAAAAATCCTATGCAGTCTACATGTATTGTACCATCTTGATTGAAAATGTATTTTTGTAATCTCGAAAGAGTAATACTTTACCAACTGGTATTGAAATTTTACCACAATTCACACAAGAGACAAAATTGTACCACGGCACTTAGATACTAGCGTCAAACAAGTGGACTCATGATTATTATCTCTTGGGTTTTGTAGTAGATTTCAAGCCCGACAGGCTAAGCATTTTTCATTTTGAAATGAGTAATAGTTTTCCCACTGTAGCGGTGGAATCCACACAAGCTATCAAGATATTCATTGGATACAAGGTATGACATGTTATCCACTACTTAGATACTTGTATCTTATATCTCGCCTTATATCCAACGAGAGACTTGTAGCTTATGTGGATTCCTCCGCACCATCAGGAAAATTATTATCCTTTGCAATATCGATATTTATCAGTTACCGGTATGACGGTCGATATGACAAGCGTAACAGTATAATATGTAGTCGGGGCCCTGCCGACATTAAATTTTTATTTTTGCAAAAGGCACAATATCAAGTGCACCATAGCAAAATTCATATTTTAACCATAAATTTGCAATACAATAATATGGAATATATTATTATATAATCATGGATGGAGCCGGATAGAGCCCAATAAGGACACGTGCCCCTACTGAGATTTTCAGAAAAGAAAAGTCCTTATTTCAATCTATTAATACAAAGACATATAAACGAGGGTATATTATATATATCGTGTTTATAATCCTTGTATAAATCATTCTTTTAATTGCTTAAGATGAAATTGTGGGTTCGATTCCCACGATTGATAATTTTTTTAATAATTATTTAATTATTAATCCTATCATGTACTCTTTTCATATTTCGATTAAAAAGGTTTCATATTTTGATTAAAAAGACAACAGAATATTTTAAAATCTTGTTCGTAAACCATCACTACCAGCACAACCAAAACCTAACAAATATCTTCTCTTTTTTCCAAAATAAAATTGAAAAGAAATTGAGAAAAAATATACAGTTCGGGCGCCTCTCTCTCTCTCACAAAAAATATATCGTTTTCCGGTTAGAATTATTATGTTTCTGTAGATAATTTTATAAACATATTTTTCAAATATCACGTTATATTCCCTATCACAAAATTAACCAACACTAAACAAATTATGTTTTAAACTATCTACATACAACACATTATTTAAAACAGCAGTATTTGAATCATTAATAAAAGAAATGATAGCTTTACTAATTATATTTGTTTTTCTATTGTCTCCAAACGCAACGGTACCATCTTCTTCTCTTGATGGCGTTCGGAAGCAATTGATATTGCTAGTCATGCGCCTCGAGCAACGACTATATTAGATCCACTTCTCACTGCGTTGTTGGGGATTCTACAAAACAAGATAAAATCAGTATGACCTTAGGAATCCATTCATTCTCGATTCACTGGGGTTAGCAATGAAGTGATATTTATAAATTGGGTTTAATTTAATGCTACAACATTTAGAAATATGTCCTAAAGTAAAACAATAATTACATGTAATATTAGCGTATTTATTACCATATCTATATGTGTTTGAACTTTTAACAAATTTGTTAGGTTTTCCATATTTTGTATCGTCGTGAAAACCTACACCTTGACGTTTATAATGATTTATACATGTTCCGAGCATGATTTCAAAATTGTCCTTAATTTTAGTAAATTTAAAAAGTATATTATCTTTAATTTCAAGTTTTCTTTTTAGATTAAAAAATTTCAATTTTTAAAGTTCCTATTGAATTAAGAGTATTGAAATGTGATTCTTCTTTATAAGATTGATTTTTTCCTTTAAATCGTTAATTTCTAAACTAATTTTTCACATTCAACTTTATTCAACTTTAATAGGATTATCAATTTTGTTATTAATATCTTTCGGTTGTTTATATTTAGAGTGAATTTTATTGTGATTAGATTTTAAGAAAAAATATAAATTAGCTATTTTTTTTAGATAAATTCTTAACATCAAGTATATCATTACCAACTTCATCGTCTATAGCCATGAAGCAAATGTTCGCGACTTCTTTCTTTTCTGATCGCATGAGTCGGATTCAATCTAAATGGTTTGAAATGCGCGTCTTTCCGAACCCTTTTTCCATTTGTATTTATCCTTTTTGTCTTTTAGATTTGAACAATCTGCCTTTACGTGACCTTCTTTGTCACATTCAAAACATAGCAAGCCTTTTTTTGAACTAAACCATTTCTTTAGAGAATTGCCTTTATTTTTAAGAAAGCTCTTAAAGTGCCTTGCAATGTTTGCCACTTATTCATTGTCACTCTCGTTGTCGCTTGATTGATGAGATTCTTTGATCTCACTTATTGATGTCTTTAGAACGATATTCTAGCGTTGATTGTCTTCTTTCAACTTAATATCTCTAACTCATAGGTTTTTATCTTACCGATGAGAGTATCAACTCTTATTGTACTCATGTCGTTTTCTTCTTCTATCGCTTTAATCTTTGGCTGTCAAGATATGGTTAGTGATCACAGAATTTTATAATTCTTTCCTTTTTCAACAAATTTCTTTTCTAAGTTAGATAATTGAGTTACTGTGTTATTAAACCTAGAGTACATGGAATCAATCGTCTAATTTTTTCCATAGAAAATATTTCATATTCATGCAAGAGACGATTTATTGTACTTTTTTTTACTTGATTAGTTCCTTCATATGCAGTCTCAAGGGCCGTTTGGCACTTAGAAATTCTATTGAGTTCTTCTAGAACAAGTGAGAAATGAAGAGCGTTCATGGCTTTTACGTTTAACGCCATGGAATGTTTATAAGTGTCAAAATAGGGTCGTGTAGTAAGAATTGCATATGGTGTGTCTAATATATCTAGTATTTCTAAGTCCATGCATTGTAAAAGTATTTTCATTTTAGTTTTCCAAAATTGAAAGTTTATGCCGTTAAAAAGTGGAGGTCGTGTGGTGGATTGTCTCTTTAATTGATTTGCCATTACAGGATAAAAAACTAAATATGTTAATCATTAAAATACGAGTAACCCGCTCTCATACCGGTTAATAATGTCTTAGAGAGGGGTGAATAAGGTTCCTAAGTGTTATATGGCAAATTTAAAATAGAATTACTTAACTGTGTTTTGATTAATAAGTTTCTACGGAATAATCTAAATAAATTAAATAATGAAACTTATTGCAATAATCAAAACAACATAGAAAAGAAAATTAGAGTAAAGAGCAATGCAAACACAAGAGAATTGTTGACCAGACTTCACCATTTCCAGTAGCTAGCCCTCGCTTGAGACCACTTCTCAGGATTTCCACTATTTTCCAATGTGAAGAACACAATCCTTCTTCACTAGGATCGCCTTGGGAAAAAGTTCTTTTCCCACTTGAATATATGATTCCTTAGGAAAACTCTCTTTGCACTCGAATCCGCGATTCCCTAAGAAAGACTCTTTTTTCCACTCGAATCCGCGATTTCCTGAGAAAGACTCTTTTTCCACTCGAATCCACAATTCAAGCAATGAGAGACGTCTTCTCTCGTAGGGAAGAATATCGAATATTTTTCAATGATTTACAATCGTTTATAATGATCACAACTTGATCCTCACTCTTAGTCATACGATCTCAAAAAATTAATACCAGTTACACACGAGAATTGATTTGAGAGATCACTGAAAGTTTGAGATTCTTGAGAAAATAAAAAGAGTGTGAAAGTTTAAGGCACAAGAAGAATACGAATTTTTCTCAAAGACTGATCAATAAATGTCTTAAAAAAGTGTTTGATATCATAGGTATTTATAGGAATGGTAGAGGTTGCCATTGGGACAGAATCATAACTGCCAAAAACAGTTTTTGACAGTAAGAAACGATTTGGAAACAAAATGGCATAAACACCGGTTCATTTGAAAATTCAAACAGAAAAATAACTACCAGAAATGGTCACGGCAGACGTCTGTATCAGACATCCGCACGTCAAAATTCCTTAAGGAGACGTTTGTACCAACATCTCTTTTGAGAGATAATGTCACGACCCGAAATAGCACGTGACTGGCCCTCGAATCATATGAAGCCTATAGGACCCCATCTAATTCAAGTAAGCCAAAAGCCCAGAAATATAAAACCATTTTAAGGAGTAAATAAAGAAAACTAATCTTTTAGAAGTAAGAAAACATGTTTAAAAGCAAGGTTTTTAAATAACATAAGCCGAATATGCATTTTAAAAATCTCATGTCTTTTCTGAAAATTTCGGCAGAGTTTCCTTTGTAAATACTGGCCCCGGACGGGGTACAACATGAATAATATATATATAATGATAAAGGGTATCCCCAAGCGGGAGCTAGCTCTTCGTCAATCGATGGTCACAACCACGCAAACAATATAATGTACAACGCCGAAGGGCGAAAATCAAAACTCAAAGGAAAACTCAAAATCAGCATGAAAACCATAATACTACAACGCGCGACTCTAAGGTCGAAATAATACATAACTGGTTTTCTAAGTCTGAAACAATATACAAGTTTGGTTGATGGAATTACTAGATACAACTGAATACAAAAATGCAAGGGTGGTCACGATGCGAGTGAACCCACCCACCGAAGCAATCACCCCGAAAGGAAGCGGTGTGCCAGAAAAGCCGCAATGAAACCTGTACGGCAAAACCTGTAAGAACTGTGGCACAACGGGGATGAGTTGCCAACTCGTGAATAGAAAACATCACAGAGCAGAAATCGTATGTATGACACAATCCTAGGTCAATACGATCAGACATATATAAATCTCAAATGAATAAGTCTGAAGCATGATAAGGTGGCAATGTAACATCTATACATGAGTGTAGTGCCAAGTGCTCGTGCCAGTGCCTCAGGTAATAACATATCATAAATATGAGGTATGATCAATGTCGACTATATCATGAAGTCTATAAGTATGTGGATATCATCCGACTATGTAATCAATGTCATCAATGTCAACTATATGTATATGGATATCGTCCACGTGTCACCCAATGACAATAAACATCATGCATGTAAATATCATAAAGCATATGCATGGAAGTATGAGGATATAATCAACATGTGTCCCTCGCGACACATCAAAATCATGGAACCGGAGTGTCCAGCATCGACACTCAAAAACATCATGAAAGTTGTGCCCAGTATCGGCACGTAAATCCTCATATGTCGGGCTCCGTCAGTCCGGATCGGCCCGTATCATCTCTCGACTCCGGTCGGTATCCTCCGGATATCCGCTGAGCCCAAAATATTATCACTGGTAGGTAGTAGTCCCTCTGCCAGGCTCACCATCTACTACACAGAGATCCGTTCTCGCCCCGGGGTACCATACCGGGTCCACCATGTACCCGCAATCGGCCTCATCTGCCTCCTCGAATCGGGTTTCACATGCCACTCTCAGAACTGAGAAAACACATGGTGGACGTACTGAAATATCATATCAAGGGTAACCGGGTTTTTAAAACAATACATAATCTCTTTTGAAATACCCAAGGTTCCCAAATCCAGAAATATCATGGAAACAACATATCTCAATGCGTATAATCATAAAGCATGATGTATGCGACATGTAAAAGAAATGTAAGCATATCGGTATATCATGCAACATGGAATAGTAATATGCACATATTGAGGGAAACTACTCTTTTAAATGAATCAGTTTTAAAGAGTATCTTGCGGTTCCCAAATCTCCAAATCAAGCCAGAATCATCTATGTATGTGCAATTACATATGTATACAAGTATGAGTGTACAACAGGTATGTGCACAAGTATGTAAGTACATAAGTATGAGTGTACAATAGGTATGTGCACAAGTATGAGTGTACAATATATAAGTACACAAGTATGCCATGCAAGGGGTCATATCCTGAATGCAACAGTCCTATAGTGTAGTGACATGGCAATTATCGATGATGAAGTGTGTGAGCCGGCAAGCAGGTGTACGTAGAACATATGCATCATCAATAATGGTGCCGGTGTCCTAACAGCATGGTTTTGATACAACAATAAACATATTTAACATGCAATGCGATGCAAACAGTAAGAATATGCGGCAAATGAATAATAAACACAACAGCGTAGAATCTACATCAATGTATCTATGTCATACTGTTTTGCCATTTAAAAGAAGAAAAATCGGGGTTTTTAGGAAAATAAGGGCTACGGTGTTTTTAAGAAAAGATGCGTCTTTTGGAAATATCCGTAGAATCCCTTTGCCTGTCTTTAAACTACTCCCGATTCGTTAGTTTTTGAAATAGGTATGACATCGGCCTAGCCTAACATCTACTAGCAAAACTACAGCTCTAACTAACAAGTCAATCAGGAGGGGTATGGAAACTACCTAAATCTGAGTCAATATATATATATATATATATATATATATATATATATATATATATATATATATATAAATAATAGTCGGTGATCCCGCCTCAAAGGTACCGCGTACGATACAATATCATATGACATTCTCGAGTCATGAGTGCAGATCTATCATCAATATAAAGCTCGTACGGTAAGTCATCGTACGACATCCCAAAACCTGGGTATGGGTCAATATCACATTCATCTTATCAATTATCTGGTATCCTTATCATCATATCTCATGATCTGGGGTACTGATCTAAGTCTAGTACAAATCGATACCATCTATATAAATAAAAATGCGTGTGTGAAACACACGTCCAAAGACCCGCTAAAATCTCATGTCGTATCCTAAATACGAATCACATCATATCACCGATCTCATGGTACTATGCCCAATCTCATCGACTCAACTCCAAATATCATCCACTATTCTCATCATCCAGGTATAAGTATAACAGATAAGAATGTGTGTGCGTGTGGGTGTAAACCTATTCTAGGGTTCGCAACTAGGAAACTATACTAGTTTACTTCAAAACCATAATCTATCCATAGTACACCTAATCACATCTAGAATATCCAAGTCACACATGACGCTATCATACACATATATATAGTATACTAAGTATCGAACTGCGGGGGTGCTATACGCCATTCACCCGACTTCCCCCGTAGATATTATCTACTCACCTTGCATACTGCGTGTCGGTGTCGATGTCGCCTTCATCTTCTTCAACATATGGAATCCACATGAAGGTACCTACATAGATAACACAATCAGGAATGCGTATTAAAATCACATCGGGAAAAACCGAAACGACACGCTAAGGCCTATAGGTTAGAACCTATAGATTGCGCTTTCAAAACCATCAAACAATCCTCGATATCATCGTACAAACGTCAAGTGATCGAGGTAAAACACAATACTAGAAATCCAGAATTCAAAATACGCAAAACGGAACTCCGAATCAAAACAACAACTTAGGAAAAAGGTCCCAGATTTTACCCTAGGTCAAATTGGTCAATTTTGCATATGCCAAGGGTCTATTTTACTGATGAGGGGACCACAGAACCAACACGAACCAATTCTACCCTGATCTGGCCGCAAATGCGGCCAGAAAGATTAAATTTGCGGCCTGTAAAAGGAGTCAGGGGCTGGGGTTTTGGTGGTAGCTTCCTAGGTGCCTGCACATCTCTCTATATTTGCAAAATAATTTTCAGAGTCTCCGAGTGATGGCAGATTTCAAATAGCCCTCACAGATTCCACAATTTCCCGATATCGGCTTTTCTAAATCCGTATTCCGGGGTTCTAGTATCTGGTTTAGGTCTTAATTCTAACACTAGGGGGTTTGTATGGCTTCTACTGAGCTTAATTACACATCACAACCCAAAGTTTCCATAAACCCTAACTAGAGTTTTCCTAAGTCCTCAAAACCACTTAATATCGACATCAAATATGTATGGATACATAAGGAATTAAAACACTACACTAATGGTGCAGAGGTTACCTCCTTTGGCAACTCAAGAATTTTCTTGAGTTGCCCAAAGTCCTCAAAATCTCTTCTTTCTTGGTCCAACGTGCTTCCCTTGAGCTTGTGCACCTTTTTAATGAAATGAGACTTGGGTTTTGAGGTGTTTATCATGGAGTTTTAGGGAGATGAAGATGGAGAAGGAGGGGGGACAGCAGCAGCAGCAACATGAGGAGGGGAGAGGAAAATGATGAAGAGAGATGAGAGGAAAAGAGAATGGTCAAGGTCAAATACCCCCTCACCTTTCTCTCTCTCACCCATACCTAATTCTTTATTCTTTTTCCCTTTTCTTTTCTATTTTTCTTCTCTCCTCAATAGTAACCCCAAAACAAAAGTCATGTACCCAAAACATGTAGAAAAATGCAACAAGTGTTAAAAGACATGGTGCATGTTTTGCACAAAACAAGCTTAAAATCCGATTAGCGATTTTTTAATCGCGATTAACACTAAATTAGCATATAATTAATCATAAAAACGTAAAATTGCATAATTCCATAAAACACCATCTTTTTAGTAATTTCCATAATTTTCAAAATTTCCCCCAATTTTATCGGTATTTAATTATACCGCCTTATTAAAATATTCAATATTTTATTATTAAATTATAAAAATTCCCAAAAATAATTTTTTTTTTTTAAATGTTACAATCTTCCCCCCTTAAAGAAATTCGGTCCCCGAATTTAAATTTAAACCACTCAAATACTAAAACATTTCAGTAAAAGTCCAAGTCGTCGGGGCTCCGAAATCATCAATAGATAAGACGCATCATAGCGCAATGCATGCGTATGAACAATGAGCAGATAACTCAAAATCAAAACTCCGTCAAGTATCCCGCAATCATCAGAGTCATGGTAAAGACACAAAGGTCAAATCCAATACAAAACCGATATGATATACATCATAATTATACATGTAGACATCAAATTTATACATGTAAATAACTGAAAGAAATGCATGCCAAACCTTTTCAAGTCGCTGTGCGATGCACATATCACTGCACAGTGGCGGACGTCTATTATAAGAAAATAATCATATATGTATACTTATCCTTGTTTAATATGTGCGTCCCGCCGTTTTGAAAACAATTTAGAAGGGTTCCCTTGTTTTAAACGCGTCGTGTCATATCAGACACGTAGGTAAATACTGAGACTATAGCTCGCTTTTTGGAAATCCCTTCGATAACTATCAATGCATGTAAAATATATCCAGGTACTGTCCTCTGACTAGTCCTGTTCAGTACGAAAACATATAGCAAATATCATAAAAACGTACTGCTCCATAAGGAATCAATCCCAAAATGTGCATATGAATGCCACGTGCGTCCGGTGCGCACGGAAATCAAAATCCATATATGTGTCATACATGTGCACAGAAACAACATCTAGGTGCAACGGGTGTGCACGAAACATCTGTCATAGGCAACGTGTGTGCCTGACAGCAGAATCAGGTGCATCTGACATGCACGAATAAAATCTAAATCATGCGCATTCTGCATGCATGAAATCACGAAATCCAATATCAAGCGTCGAACATGCGCAAAATCCAAATCAAATGCACGGAGTGCAAGAAATAAACATCAATAGTGGAATCAAAATCGACGGTATACAATACGGCTCAATCAAAAACAGGTATACCGCGGTATATAAGCTCACAACCATGTGCATCAGCGTGCACAAATCAAATCAAAACACTAAAAGTGTATGAAAACTATGCCGAAAGCATAAGTCAAATCACATGCATAACATAGGCATGAAATCAAAATCAACATATCGAATGACATCCAGTCGAAGTCAGGTGCAACCGTGGTGCACAAAATATAAATCCGGTGCAACAAAGGCACGAAATATAAATCTGGTGCGATAAACGCACGAAACATAAAACTGGTGCGAGAAACGCACGAAGTATAAAACTGGTGCATCCTGGGCAAGAAATACAAATACGGTGCATCCTGTGCACAAATACCAAACAATAACTCAAATGCGTAAGCAGCAACACCGAGTGTACCCAGGTGTAAAGAAAATCATAAACATGTGCAACTGCGTGCACAAAACACATATCAATACACTACAAGCACATATAAACTATACCTAGTGCAAAAAGCCAAATCGTGTGCATACCATGTGCACAAAATCAACCCAACGGTAAGAAATCCATAAAGTCATAAGCATGTGCAACCAAGGCACAAAAACGATATCAGGTGCAATAACTGTGCACAAATATGAATATCCAGTAGGTGCAACCATGATGCACGAAAACAAATATCATGGAACTCAGCCAACAAGACTAAACCATACGAATAGATCGCCCAAAATATCGAAATCCAAGGTGATGGATACGTGATAATCGAATCACCAAATCACAAATCATAAATACCGTCGTCGATACATCCTCCTTCAAAGTCGAGAAGGTGTCGGTGCATCCAATGCTAGCAGAACAAGATATCTACTTGCCTCTTGTTCATGGTCTGGCGTCCTCTGTCTCTGGCCCTTATCTTCTCTGTGGATTACCAATCTCGCGATCTATCGGCTCATCGGCCCTGTCAGGTGTGCTAACGGGGGTGATTCCGTCCTGGCACTTCTTTGGTCATCTCTCGGTCAATCCTCACGGCCACTCGTAAAGCAGCACGTCCTGGCGCCGACCTCTGGTCCTCTGAATACACATCGCATATCTGATCCTGGTGCAAATCTTATCGCAGCAGTGTCCTGGAAGGAATCCTGCTCAAGGTCTCTTTCGATCTCGCCTATGCCGAACTGTACGGAGGCTGGTACTCTTGCATAATCTTTTCTCGTTCTCTGGACATCCGCGTCCTCAGCACAGCATTTCTTCGGAAACTGGTCGCATCCCAACGCCTCTGTAGACATATCCGACCTTTAATCTTAACGGGGAGTAACAACAGCTCGTCAGCATCTCGCGTGAACCTCTTGTCCCACTTGTTTGTATCGTCGTCCACTTCGACGTCACGTCTCTATCTGCGCACTGCAAATGTTCTCGGCTACGGTCAATCCGAAGTCTCTCGCACGGACTCGAAATCACGAACTCGGTATCTTCATCACTCTGTGGAAGATATCTAGTCGAACACGCCCTCAGGAACTCGTCCCAACCTGCGGAGGTATACTCCATACGCGTCCATTCTTGCTCAATTCACAACGCATCTGGGTGAGGTTCTTTATCCGAACCTGGTCAACTATCTCGTCGACGATGCCGAACTCTGGCCTGCTGGGTGTGCGTAATATGACCACTCCTGGGTCCAAGTCTTCTCGTATAGCATTCTAGAAAGGTCATGTCGAGGTTTCTCTCAATCTCATTTCTGCCGAATTGCCCGGAAGTTACCACCCTTACTATATCTGTTTCTTGTTCCGGAACGGCTGCATACTCATCGCGACTCTTTCTGGAAGGTATATTAATAATCAATGCTTCTGCATGCGTATCGCATCTCTGATGTCAGCGGAGTGGAACGTCATCTCGTCGAAATTTCGTGCGAACTCTTTACTCCACTCTGCTCCAATGTCGACTGATTCGGACTCGTCTTCTCGTGGCTGCATGGACTGCGCTCCAACGGCTATACTCGCATCTGGAGTCTCCCAAGCAATGTATCCCATCACATGATATCCGAATGATGTCGAACCATCCGATCGACTCGTCAGAACCTCATAATCCCCCAAGAGATCAACATCTTGAGTACAGTTTAATAGTATTCCAGTACATACCACAGCACCTGTGGACCAACCGTAGAAGGGCAAACCCAAGCCTCACAAATGACACCGCTAAACTGCCGCAAAACCCAAGGTTCGAAGGCGTTCCATGGTCATTACATCGAGTTAGGGTTTCATTCTTCTAGAGGGTCCATAGCATTACTTGCATTGTCTTCCGAATACTTTAAACTTGGAAATGGGTTCCTGACATTCGATCGTCTCTATCGACTCTCAACGAATCTGCGTGAAATCGTCTCTAGCTGGAATCAATCTATCTAATGACCTCGCATCGGGGTAAGCGAACGAACCACATGTCCTAGTCGTTCCTCCTCGGGTGACTAGCGACCTTCCATCATATCTCTAAGTATATACTCATGCTGCAGTAGCTCCAATATCCGGGTAATATCTCGTCATTTCCAGCAGCAACTGGCTCATTCGTCTGTACACTGAACAACGCCTCAATCATCATGAATAAGCGATATATCAATGGTCATCACATCCTGGCTGGCCTCTAGCAGTAGCCTGATCCTCTGGTGCTGATCTGCATGTCCGAGAAATCTCGTAAAAGCGATCTGTCAAACGCTCATGGTGCGAAAACACAATAAAACGAAGCCTCTATGCAATCGTACGTCTCTGGAACCACGCCTTGGTCATTCCTCATCCGTGACGAGCTCAAGCTGACGTAACTCTAACCGTAGCTCTCTCTGCCCGTGTAATCATGGCAGCAAAATCATAACCAGTATCGATGATGATAGATCATAGGAATGAATATAATACTGTGCAAGGAAATGTACATCCTAAGGTTTCTTAAGCGGAGTAGTGTATCGTAAGTATACCGCAGAACATACGTACGGTACGTCACTCTACTCAAGCTACCTACTCCATCAACCAAGGGTCATCCTACGCGACGAAAGTTCGGGTATAATACCCCCTCGACTAAGTCTAAGTTCCGTAAGGTCAAGCCTAAGTTCCGTATATATATAAACGCTCTAGGCTCCGCATAGTCAAACTTAGACTCGAACCAAGGTTAACCTAGCGCTCTGATACTAAATTTGTCACGACCCGAAATAGCACGTGACTGGCCCTCGAATCATATGAAGCCTATAGGACCCCATCTAATTCAAGTAAGCCAAAAGCCCAGAAATCTAAAACCATTTTAAGGAGTAAATAAAGAAAACTAATTTTTTAGAAGTAAGAAAACATGTTTAAAAGTAAGGTTTTTAAATAACATAAGCCGAATATGCATTTTAAAAATCTCATGTCTTTTCTAAAAATTTCGGCAGAGTTTCCTTTGTAAATACTAGCCCCGAACGGGGTACAACATGAATAATATATATACAATGATAAAAGGGCATCCCCAAGCGGGAGCAAGCTCTTCGTCAATCGACGATCACAACCACGCAAACAATATAATATACAACGCCGAAGGGCGAGAATCAAAACTCAAAGGAAAACTCAAAATCAGCATGAAAACCATAATACTACAACGCGCGACTCTAAGGCCGAAATAATACATAACTGGTTTTCTAAGTCTGAAACAATATACAAGTTTGGTTGATGGAATTACTAGATACAACTGAATACAAAAATGCAAGGGAGGTCACGATGCGAGTGAGCCCACCTACCGAAGCAATCACCCGAAAGGAAGCAGTGTGCCAAAAAAGCCGCAATGAAACCTGTACGGCAAAACCTGCAAGAACTGTGGCTCAATGGGGGTGAGTTGCCAACTCATGAATAGAAATCATCACAGAGCAGAAGAAGTATGTATGACACAATCCTAGGTCAATACGATCAGACATATATAAATCTCAAATGAATAAGTCTGAAGCATGATAAGGTGGCAATGTAACATCTATACATGAGTGTAGTGCCAAATGCTCGTGCCAGTGCCTCAGGTAATAACATATCATAAATATGAGGTATGATCAATGCCGACTATATCGTGAAGTCTATAAGTATGTGGATATCATCCGACTATGTAATCAATGTCATCAATGTTAACTATATGTATGTGGATATCGTTCACCTGTCACCCAATGACAATAAACATCATGCATGTAAATATCATAAAGCATATGCATGAAAGTATGATGATATAATCAACATGTGTCCCTCGCGACACATCAAAATCATGGAACCGGAGTGTCCAGCATCGACACTCGAAAACATCATGAAAGTTGTGCCCAGCATCGGCACATAAATCCTCATATATCGGGCTCCGTCAGTCCGGATCGGCCCACGGGCTCCGTCAGTCCGGATCGGCCCGTATCATCTCTCGACTCCGGTCGGTATCCTCCGGATATCCGCCGAGCCCAAAATACTATCACCGGTAGGTAGTAGTCCTTCTGCCAGGCTCACCGTCTACTACACAACGATCCGTTCTCGCCCGGGGTACCATAACGGGTCCACCATGTACCCGCAATCGGCCTCATCTGCCTCCTCGAATCGGGTTTCACATGCCACTCTCAGAACCGAGAAAACACATGGTGGACGTACTGAAATATCATATCAAGGGTAACCGGGTTTTTAAAACAATACATAATCTCTTTTGAAATACCCAAGGTTCCCAAATCCAGAAATATCATGGAAACAACATATCTCAATGCGTATAATCATAAAGCATGATGTATGCGACATGTAAAAGAAATGTAAGCATATCAGTATACCATGCAACATGGAATAGTAATATGCACATATTGAGGGAAACCGCTCTTTTAAATGAATCAGTTTTAAAGAGTATCTTGCGGTTCCCAAATCTCCAAATCAAGCCAGAATCATCTATGTATGTGCAATTACATATGTATACAAGTATGAGTGTACAACAGGTATGCGCACAAGTATGAGTGTACAGTATGTAAGTACACAAGTATGAGTGTACAATAGGTATGTGTACAAGTATGGGTGTACAGTATGTAAGTACACAAGTATGAGTGTACAATAGGTATGTGCATAAGTATAAGTGTACAGTATGTAAGTACACAAGTATGCCATGCAAGGGGTCATATCCTGAATGTAACAGTCCTACAGTGTAGTGACATGGCAATTATCGATGATGAAGTGTGTGAGCCGGCAAGCAGGTGTACGTGGAACATATGCATCATCGATAATGGTTCCGGTGTCCTAACAACATGGTTTTGATATAACAATAAACATATTTAACATGCAATGCGATGCAAACAGTAAGAATATGCGGCAAATGAATAATAAACACAACAGTGTAGAATCTACATCAATGTATCTATGTCATACCGTTTTTCCATTTAAAAGATGACAAATCGGGGTTTTTAGGAAAATAAGGGCTACAGTGTTTTTAAGAAAAGATGCGTCTTTTGGAAATATCCGTAGAATCCCTTTGCGTGTCTTTAAACTACTCTCGATTCATTAGTTTTTGAAATAGGTATGACATCGGCCTAGCCTAACATCTACTAGCAAAACTACAGCTCTAACTAACAAGTCAATCAGGAGGGGTATGGAAACCACCTAAATCCGAGTCGATATATATATATATATATATATATATATAAATAATAGTCGGTGATCCCGCCTCAAAGGTACCGCATACGATACAATATCATATGACATTCTCGAGTCATGAGTGCGGATCTATCATCAATATAAAGCTCGTACGGTAAGTCATCGTACGACATCCCAAAACCTGGGTATGGGTCAATATCACATTCATCTCATCAATTATCTGGTATCCTTATCATCATATCTCATGATCTGGGGTACTGATCTAAGTCTAGTACAAATCGATACCATCTATATAAATAAAAATGCGTGTGTGAAACACACGTCCAAAGACCCGCTAAAATCTCATGTCGTATCCCAAATACGAATCACATCATATCACCGATCTCATGGTACTATGCCCAATCTCATCGACTCAACTCCAAATATCATCCACTATCCTCATCATCCAGGTATAAGTATAACAGATAAGCATGTGTGTGCGTGTGGGTGTAAACCTATTCTAGGATTCGCAACTAGGAAACTATACTAGTTTACTTCAAAACCCTAATCTATCCATATACACCTAATCACATCTAGAATATCCAAGTCACACATGACGCTATCATACACATATATACAGTATATATATAGTATACTAAGTATCGAACTGCGGGGGTGCTATACGCCATTCACCCGACTTCCCCCGTAGATATTATCTACTCACCTTGCATCCTGCGTGTCGGTGTCGATGTCGCCTTCATCTTCTTCATCATATGGAATCCACATGAAGGTACCTACATAGATAACACAATCGGGAATGCGTATTAAAATCACATCGGGAAAAACCGAAACGACACGCTAAGGCCTATAGGTTAGAACCTATGGACTACGCTTTCAAAACCATCAAACAATCCTCGATATCGTCGTACAAACGTCAAGTGATCGAGGTAAAACACAATACTAGAAATCCAGAATTCAAAATACTCAAAACGAAACTCCGAATCAAAACAGCAACTTAGGAAAAAGGTCCCAGATTTTACCCTAGGTCAAATTGGTTAATTTTGCATATGCCAAGGGTCTATTTTACTGATGAGGGGACCACAGAACCAACATGAACCAATTCTACCCTGATCTGGCCGCAATTTGCGGCCAGAAAGATTAAATTTGCGGCCTGGAAAAGGAGTCAGGGGCTGGGGTTTTGGTGGTAGCTTCCTAGGTGCTTGCACATCTCTCTATGTTTGCAAAATAATTTTCAGAGTCTCCGAGTGATAGCAGATTTCAAATAGCCCTCACAGATTCCACAATTTCCCAATATCGGCTTTTCTAAATCCATATTCCAGGGTTTTAGTCTCTGGTTTATGTCCGAATTCTAGCACTAGGGGGTTTGTGTGGCTTCTACTGAGCTTAATTACACATCATAACCCAAAGTTTCCATAAACCCTAACTAGAGTTTTCCTAAGTCCTCAGAACCACTCAATATCGACATCAAACATGTATGGATGCATAAGGAATTAAAACACTACACTAATGGTGCAGAGGTTACCTCCTTTGGCAACTCAAGAATTTTCTTGAGTTGCCCAAAGTCCTCAAAATCTCTTCTTTCTTGGTCCAATGTGCTTCCCTTGAGCCTGTGCACCTTTTTAATGAAATGGGACTTGGGTTTTGAGGTGTTTATCATGGAGTTTTGGGGAGATGAAGATGGAGAAGGAAGGGGGACAGCGACAGCAGCAGCAGCAGCAACATGAGGAGGGGAGAGGAAAATGATGAAGAGAGATGAGAGGAAAAGAGAATGGTTAAGGTCAAATACCCCCTCACCTTTTTCTCTCTCACCCATACCTAATTCTTTATTCTTTTTCCCTTTTCTTTTCTATTTTTCTTCTCTCCTCAATAGTAACCCCAAAACAAAAGTCATGCACCCAAAACATGTAGAAAAATGCAACAAGTGTTAAAAGACATGGTGCATGTTTTGCTCAAAACAAGCTTAAAATCCGATTAGCGATTTTTTAATCGCGATTAACACTAAATTAGCATATAATTAATCATAAAAATGTAAAAATTACATAATTCCATAAAACACCATCTTTTTATTAATTTCCATAATTTTCAAAAAATTTCCCAATTTTATCGGTATTTAATTATACCGCCTTATTAAAATATTCAATATTTTATTATTAAATTATTAAAATTCCCAAAAATAATAATTTTTTTTTTGAAATGTTACAGATAAAAACTGATATATTGAAAATTTCCTTTAGCGGACGTCTGTACCAAACGTCTGTAGTTCAAAATGTATTCATGAGACATCTGTTGAGTCGTCTCTGAAATAGAAACAGAGTATTGAAAAAATGGAAATTCGTTTCTACAGATGTCTGTGCCGGACGTCTGGAGATTCAATTTTTTTTAAGCAGACGTCTGGTACAGACGTCTGCAGTCTGACTAGTTTTGAATATCATTTTTGAAAATTGAACAGTTTGAATTCCAACGGATATGTTAGACGTCACTTGATGAAAGATGGGACGTCTGAAAAATAGAAATATGTTGAAAAATGGTTTCTAATCTTATGAGATCAATACCAGACTCAATAAAGATCTTAAGGCTATATTCTTTGACTTAGTTCTTTTTCAATCTTCATTTCCTTGAATTATTACTTGAGAATTCTTTGTTTCTTGATAAAGCTTGCATCGTATCCTTTACTTGCGTCTAGTTTTCATGCCATATCAACGTTTTGAGCACGAATCTTATTGAAGGCAATATGTAACGACTGCATTCTTGAATCTTATCCCGTTGAATCTCTTCTTGTTTTTCGACGATCACGACTCGATACAACGGAAACGGATGTGTAAAATTTTTATCGTCATCTCGAACTTTCTTGTAACTACCTTGTTTCCTTGAATCTGTTACAACATTGTCCTTATTTAAATTTTGAGGATGAAGGAGGGTAGAATGTCACGATCCTAAATTTCATATCGTCTCTTTTATTTTAATTGATAAAAGAGCATGTATTTCTGTTCTGGTTTTGAATTATAAGTTTGTTGGATATGTATGTCCTAGAGGCCATTATTGTATATATATAGTGGATGCTTAGACATATGTATGTACATGACAATCTTACTCGATATGATAGTTGCTATTTGGTTTATTTTTATCTTAACATGTGTATTTATTTTACTTGTTATTATGTATCGCTAATACATGTTGATAAAGCCCATAGGATTATTGTTTGACTACCAGCGTTATGATGACGATCATACTTATGGGGCTGGGTAGTTCTGTTCAGTTGAAAATATTGCACTTTGGTATAAGTATTTTCCTTACATTTCTTAAATAATAAAAGGTGTTTATTATAAATATTAAACATATTTGGATTTATCTGCAATATACTATTTTCCATATGTTTATATATTATAATTAATATTATGAAGGAAAATATAGGAATTTTATATTTATATAATATTTTGGTAATTGAAAATATGCATATCATATCAAATATTTTAATCACAATTCTTAAAAGATATAATATCATACAAATGGTTAGAATAATATTTCAAAATATATGCATTATATTTTAGTAATTAAAAGATGCATAGCATATCAAATATTCTTAATCATGTTTCTTAAAGATTTATTACCATATAAAGTGCATAGCATATTAAATATTCTTAATCAAGTTTCTTAAAAATTTATTACCATATCTAGTGATTAAGACACTCTCTCTAATTTAATAAATAAACTAACATTATTCATAGAGATATTGTGCAAGATTTGGCTCAGGTCAAGAGATCAAGATGTTCAAGATGTCAGGATAAAAAATCTGCCAAAATCATAAAATCAATACCGACAGGGACTCAGAATCCAGGTATGGAAAGTCACCATTTTAGGAAGTCACCATATATGGTAACTAGTTTTTCTTCTTTGAAGGCTATATAAAGGACCAAGGGCTAAAGTTAGAAGGCATCAAGCCGAAGAAATCACGAAGTCCAAGACGGCTCACGCATTCAGGCTGATCATCAACTGTTCATCTACCTCCTTCGGAAGAGTTCGAGAAGCAAACCAAGTTTTTGTAATCATTTTCTAAGGAATAAAGTGTAGATTGTTCAAGTTGATTAATAAAGGTAGTTGTTTTATTTAATTCTTTTGCATTTTACATTATGTTTTCCCTATCTGTCTTTTCATCTTCTTTTCCCAACATGCGCGAGTAATTCTCCGCTTGTTAGGGTTCGTAGGATTATGGTAGGCTAATGGATGATGAACATCCCTAAACCCTTTTTAAGTCCTATAAAGTTTATGAACTTTATCAAAAGAATCATTAACATCCTAATCGGGCGCGCTAACAATTCTTTGTTAGTTCCGACCGCGATTAGAGATTAGATTAATGATTGTTTTGGTAAAGGCTAGATATGAACGGAGTTCCGTGTCGAGATAAGGGTTAAGAGTGGGATTCCTTTTCCCTCCAGAAACCCTAATCTACATGCATCACCGTTGTTCTAGTTTTAAATCTATTAAAGGATAAAAAGGGTAACTTTTAATTAATCATCCATAACTACTAAATCCTAACGAACCCTATAAGCCCTCTTATTATATTAACTACATCCCTAAAATAATCTAGATCTATATATTTTGCATTCTTGCTTAACGTAGATCTAGAAACCATTCACAAAATTCTTTATTCCTCCTCTCTTTTTCAACACATCTAAAGTAAGAGTAAAAGATTCAACGTTTCCCTGAGGACGACTCGTACTCATCTCGGTCTAGCTACACGCGACACCGTTATTGATTGCGGTTAACTACAAACACTTTTTCACATCAATCAAATGGCGCCGTTGTCGGGGATACGTGCGTAAATTTTTATTCTTACTATTTGTGTTGAATTCTTAGACGATTCATATCATTATTAAAATAAAACTGCAAATTGCATATTTAACGATTTGTGCGTGAATTTTTGCAAGGAGATCTGGAGTCACAAACTTGAGGAAACAGGAGATCTAGGGTTCCAAACTTCTCTGGTATCTTTCCCAACTCTTTCTCTCTCCTCTAAAATCCAATAAAATCTATTTTCTGCAGGATTCTTTGCAAAATAGCGCCGCTCAAAAATCTTTTTGCAAAAGTTTTGTGATTGGTTTTATTTTGCATATTTTAATACGGACTTTAAAGGGGCAAAAACCAAATCAAGATTAGGTGGGGATTTCATCACCCTTCCTAAGCCCCACAAATCACAAACTGAGCATCTGTATCAACCCTTCATTAATTTAAAAAATATCTAGACCAGACTCTAAGGACTGTCGCGCTCAATAAGGACATAGGAAGGTCGTGGGTAATCTATCGCTTATCCGCATTACTTTTGTAGTGTCTAGGCAAGTGGGACTAAGGCTAGTGGTTTTTAATTAGGCCCACCACTGTGGTTCCTTCCCACTTACCTGGCACTTATCTGGCTACAAGGGTAGTACAGAGGCGGTAGAGGATTGATCCTGCGGCTTGTCTTTTGGAAGTCTAGGAGCGGTCTAGAGACTGGACCTAGGTGACCTTAGTTCTAGGGTTGCTTGTGCATTTTAGAGTGATTTGTCTTGAGTCCCATTTTTTTCAAAACAAACCAATTTTAAAACCACACGCACGCTGCCACTTGCACTAAACCCGCTTAGTGCATGCTCGGCTGGACACGGGATCTTAGTGCCCGTCTTGTCCGCGTTCCTGCTATCGACGCCGAAGTCGGTACTTCTTCATCTTCTTTTCCCCCACCACACACCATGACCGAGATGGACGGCACTCCATCAAAATATAACACCACGCTGCCATCGCCCGCAGGTGCGCAGAATCCACCGCGCATCTCTCTCCAAGAGAGATGCTATCCTATCCGTGGTCCTATTCCCACTTGTCTATCTCTTCCACCAGCTAACGGGGATAATTTCGAAATTAAACCCCACTACATCAATCTGCTGCCCAAATTTCACGGGCTTGAGTCGGAAGACGCATACGTTTTCATTACCAAATTCGAAAACGTATGCGCAATGATGGGTACTTCACAGTTGACTGTCGATGCTATGCGTTTGCGTCTTCTCCCATTCACACTGTGCGACTTGGCAGAAAAATGGCTTTACAATACTGCCGCACACTCTATCACTAATTGGGATGAATTCGTCATAGCATTTCTTAAGAAGTTTTACCCAAACCATAAGACTGCCCATATTAGGAGCGAGATCAACCAGTTCACCCAGCTTCCCAATGAACCATTTTGGAAGTGCTTTGAACGTTTCAAGGATCTGCTTGTCCAATGTCCTCATCATGGAATACAAAGATGGGATTTATGTCGGATTATATATGAGGGCATTAATCCAGCGACAAAGCAGATGCTTGAAACAATGTGTCAATACAATTTCATGTCTAAAGATGACGGTGAAGCTTGGAAGTATCTGGAAGACCTCGCTGAAAACACTTTGCAGTGGGAAAGCGTAAGACCACCTTCATTTAGGGGAGGTATTCACCAGATCGATGTTTCCATCGCAGTGAAAGCCGAAATGGCAGCGATGCAGAAGAAACTCGATGCTATTGAGAACAAACTTTCATCAGTCTCCCTAAATCAGGTCACGCTTCCTAAGACTGTCTGTGGTTGCTGTTCGGATCCTTCACACTTAACGGAAGAATGTCCTATGAATGCATCGTTTCAAGCTAATGCTGCTTTTCAGCAGCGACCTAGAAACGACCCTTATTCTTCCACGTACAATCAAGGATGGAGGAATCATCCTAACTTTTCTTGGAATCAAAACCAACAAAGCAATTATCAAAGACCTCCTCCACAGCAACCACAACCATAGAATCAACCCTCCTTTCAGTCACAGAATTTCCAAAATCCGGCCAACATTTCTACACCACAAGTGGCCGGTACTGACAACTCTCTTACACAAACCTTGGATTTGTTCATGAAACAATCCATGCAATTGTCGGCTGAGATGAAGTCTTCTATTGATACCATAACGAAAAACTCCGCCTCCCATGGTGAGAGTATTAAATCAATAGAAAACCAAATCGCACAGTTAAACGCCGCAGTGAGTGCGAGAGAAAAAGGGAAACTCCCATCTCAACCCATACCTAATCCTGGCCACTCACAAAGTTATAATGTGAGTGTTGTTACCACGTTGAGATCGGGAAAAGTGCTGAATAACCGAGTGGGTGAGCAATGTGATGATAGTGACACCAATGATACCTCAGCTTCTTCTTCTTCCCTTAATTCGTCTAGTCTCCCACCTTCACCCGAGCCTATTCTCCGTTTTCCCCAAGGCTCGAACCCTTCGCCCATTTCCTCAAATCTACCTAAAACGATCCCCACTCCAATTCTGGGATCCACTCCATCCCTACAATCCTCTCTAATGTTGGACCAAACCCTTATTGATAAAGCACCTTATCCAAACAGGTTAAGAGGCAACAGAACAAGTCCACAAATGGAGAAGATTGTGGAAATTTTTAAGCAAGTTAACATAAACATTCCTCTCCTAGATGCTATTCAACAAGTTCCGTCATATGCGAAAATCCTAAAGGACTTGTGCACTAGGAAGAGAAAAGTTCAAGTACCTAAAAAAGTTTTCCTTGCGAGTAATGTGAGCACAGCTTTTACACAACAACTACCCAAGAAACGAAAGGACCCCGGAAGTCCTACAATTTCTATTTCCATTGGGGGTAAAAATATCAATCGTGCTCTACTCGATCTAGGTGCTAGTGTTAACTTGCTTCCGTATTCTGTTTATGAGCAATTAGGGATCGGAGAGTTAAAACCTGCGCATTGCACTCTTCAGATGGCTGATCGATCTATCATCCAACCAAGGGGTGAGCTAGAGGATGTGTTATTCAAAGTCGGGGAATTCATATTCCCTGTGGACTTTGTCGTTATAGATACACAACCTGTGGCAAACCCACGCAATCAAATCCCGGTGATACTCGGTCGACCCTTTTTGGCCACTTCCAACGCAGTAATCAATTGTAGAAACGGCTCTATGACCCTATCCTTTGGAAAAAAAGTCAATTGAGCTTAATATTTACAAGTTGGGAAGTGAACCCTCCGAACCCTATGCTCATGTGTGTTCTGTCGAATTAATGGATGTCGACAGCAGCGAATTTGATCAACCTCATGATACTGACTCTTTTCATATGTTGTTGTTTGACCCAACCATGTACTCTTCCACCGAGTTGTCCGGGTCAACATCTAACGCTGATGAGGAACTTTTTATAGAGTCTGACGATCACCCCATTTTTTCTGATGACATTATTCTTCGGGGTATCGATGAAAGCTTTGAGGAAATTTTCGCTGATGAACTCGCATTTTTAAAAGATACGGGTGTTGAGATAAATCAACTCCAAGATGAAGAAATTGGACCTCCACCCCTTCTTTTGGACAATCATGATAATGCGAGAAATCCATCATTACTATCACTGTGTCGTCTCTCCAAATTGAGACGCAATCCTTTTCCATTACACCTCTTATCACCTCCCCACTTCTTCTTGTCGAAAGGTGACATGTTCTTCCACCAACCTTGGTGCTTCATCGATAAATTTTTTGAATGGTTGGTGTTGACCTTTGGTCTTTGCAAAGCTTGGCATTGACCAATAATCTTGACCCCCTCGTGTGATTTTAAAAAGATTAAAATTGTTAGTGTTTAACACTATGAGAAGTCGACCTTAGCTTAAACATAGCCAAGTCTCCCGAGGCCAAAACCCCTGTTCAACTGAGTCTGCCTATGCTCAGGTCTCCCCAAATCGGTCTTAGTTCCAAATGATCTTCTAACAGATGGTATCTAAAATGGTGTTCATTCCACCATGATCTCTCCCTTCAATCTGGAGTTCGGTTCAAGGGTACATCTCTCCACACCTCTGATATATGTCGTTGTAATTCTTCAACGATATCAGAGAGGTGGAGGGTCCTGACGACCAACAGCTCTTGGATGCACTCTCAAACCCATGAGCATACCCGAATGGACCGTAATGTCCTTAAACTAGCTGTGGACCGTAAACTAGATGTGGACCACAACATCATTAAACTAAAATGATAGTGCCTAAATGCTCTTTCGTTGAATCAAAATTGATCTCGAACCTCCGTTAAGTAGATCTTAGTCCAATATCGGATTAACGTATCCTTAGGAAATATTTAAGTCGATCTTAATCTCAAACAAGGTCAACGATCCTTAAATCAAACCAAACCTAAATCTAAGAAAATACAGATTTAGACTAATCCACGCCCTACGGGTGACAACATAAATTAGTCTCTATATACAATCCACGGGCAACCAAAAAATAAAACAAACACACACGACACGAAGTGACCTTCTTGAGCAGGAAAAAGTGATTATCACTACGCGGTAACGTAATTAACTGCAGGGGCTTGCGCCTGCAGAGAAGAGCGTCCCCACAATCAAAAAATCCCTCACAATGAGGGGGAATCTGACGAAGTCTGCTACAACGGCTGCATCTGTCCAAACCTCTGATACACAGTTCCATAAATCAACTTGGCATTTTCGGAGAGGTAGACAGATAAAACCAAATAGCATTTGCCCCTAAATTCAGGCAAGACGACCTACGCGGTTTCATCTCTATTTTTGGCGGTAAACAGATTCTGGCACGCCCGGTGGGACCTTTTCCTCTTTCCACTCTACATTTCGTGTGTCGTGTTCACGAACGAATCGCGGTTTAATATGGTTGCCCCTGGATTCGAGATACTAAGATTTGGTGTCTTGCTCCATGCAGAAGAGAAGATGACACTGATGGCTTCCAACTGCACTAATTGCAACAGTAACTCCCACTCCGTCTCTGCTGGAGGAGTGACTTATGGGCTCCAAGAGGCCTCCATCTTAGCAATGCCAGTGGAACAGGTGACTCAGGCCATCACTGGACTGTTCTTCGGGACCATGCTCCTGCCAATGAGCTTCAATGCTTCAATATCATCACAGGAATCCCCAAAGAAGTTGGTCTTTAATCGACTCGCAACCACCATGTCCCCTCACAACGGGTCATCCAAGTCTGCCGCCTCAGTCTTCGATAGGCTGAGCCAAAACTCCACTGGGCCCGTAAAGAGACCCGCAATACCTGAAGGGGTTATCCCGAAGCGGATAGCCATTCCAGCTCTGGTAAATGAAGTCATCAAAGGGGCTTCTCCTGCTAAGGGATCGGTCTTCGCAAGACTGGCCGTTCCAACTCCTGCTACGGGTGAAGTCGTTACAAGTACTTCCCCTATTCGAAAGTCAGCCTTTACAAGATTGACCGTTCCCTCTCAGCGGACGTCGGTCTTCAACAGGTTGACACCGACAACACCCCCATCAGAGTAGGGGACGTGACGAAGCCACTCCCGTAACTGAACCATTCCCATCTGCGCGACATGCTCGACGTCGCCACTGGCGCCGAGTGAGGAAAGCTGGGGGCAGTTTCCCCTCTGGACTTACCCCACCAGCTCCAATGGTGGAAATTGATACTGCTATTCCAACTGGGAACAGCTTCAAGCTGCTCAGGATGGTGCGCAAGAACTCTCCAACCGCCATACTGAAGAAGTCTCCTCCGCCTGTTGAAAACACAACACAGGTGAAGCCAGAACAACCTCCTTAGCGGTTGTCCTCCAAGATCCACAGAGTTTGGCGGAAAGTACAAAACTCTGTAATTGACAAAGATTACTCTCACCGGCTAAAGAAGACGAAGGCTCGGCAAGAGGAGGACCATCCCTCCACCATACCACAGAAGGTATCATCTACATGGGTGCCTGCTGCAACAGCCCCCTCAACCTCAACCTCCCACAAAAAGAGAAGGCCTGAGAATCTCCCATCACTGGCGGCAAATATCAAAGGCAGTAGACCCAAATGCCCCAAGTCTAGGGGCATGGTTGTGCATACCGTCTACATGGCATCCGGAAAAGAGGATGTCGTGCTTCCGTGAGTCATCGACCACTCACACGGTCTATGACGAAAGCTCAGGAGCATCAACAAAAGCTCCAGGAGATGTTGACAAGGATGGCCGCACTTACTGGGCAGAAAGAAAGCCCGAAAGTATCGTCGGAACAACGCCAGAAACAGGAGACCGACATCAAATTCCTACGGAGGGTGCTTGAAAAGAAAGATAAAGAGGCCGCGGAACAAGCGGCTAATATAAAACAAATAGCGCTTCTCTTCCAAAACATGGTGGGGATGATGATCCAACCGGACCCCTCGGCCGAAGACCCTCTAATAATCATTGAAGACGACAGAGGGGAGACATCAAACCCTCCTCCGGCTTTATCAGCAGCCAGGGAGGAGACGATCTCCAAAGCTACCCTTGATGACTATATAGCTCAACAAATACGAGCTCATCAAGTGAACGAAGCGACATGCCAGGTCGTTAGAACTGGGCGACCTTATCCAGGCTGGTAAGACCAAATTAAGTACCCTCCAGGATATACGATCCCCAAATTCCATGTGTATAAGGGGACGGGCAATCCGCACCAACACGTTGCTCAATTCAGAGCTTTGTGCGGTAATACCGGGGGCGATGACAAACTATTGCTTCACCAATTTGTCGACAGCTTGGCGGAGACAGCATTTGAATGGTATTCGGAGCTCCCGAATGATTCCATCAAGACATTTACAGAAATGGAGCTACTGTTTACACAAAGGTTCGTAAGCGCTAGAGAGCGCACCCCAATCACGGCATTTATCAACGCCAGAGTAAAGCCGGGAGAGACCTGGGTTTAATACGCAATTCGGTGGCGGAACCTATGGTCGAAGTGTGAACAACGCATAGAAGAAGCTCCTGCCGTGGGTATGTTCGTCGGGACCCCCGACCCTCAGGCAACTATATCCCAATTTATGATGTTCTTCAAGCCGACCACCTTTCATACCTTGATTGACAAGCTGGCCCAAATGGACCAGATGGGCCATAGGCCGTCCTCTTCAAAAACGAATCTTCGGAATAAAAAAGGGAAAGGGAAAGAGACCTTCGTCGCCAATGCTCAACAACAATCGAATGACCAGAAGCCGGTAGCTCGCCAAAATAACAGACCGCGAGCCCTCGAAAAGAAGTTGAGACGTCCTTACTCGTTCCCCCGGGATAAAACGAGGAGATTATTCGAACTGGCGGTGCGCAACCGGCTCATCACTCTGCCGGATCCGAGACACCCACTGCAATCAGGCGACGTCAACAATCCCAATTACTGCCCCTACCACCGAATAGTGGGCCGCCCAATCGAAGATTGCTACGTCCTTAAAAACTGGGTCGAAGACCAGTACCAGCAGGGCAAGTTCACGCTGTCCGAAAACTGGAAGGTGAACCCGCCACAGCAGCACGCTTCTAAGAAGGTGGACACGCCGGGGGCATCCTGCTCATTTATAGAAGAAAACCCGTGGGAAGTGGTCCTTTCAGCTAAAACTAAAAGAATACCGAAGGATCTTCAAGCATATCCGGCGATTAGGTGGAAAAACCCGCTGGAGCCTGAAATTATTGACGGAATGCTGAAACCGTGCCCAACGCCAAAAGTTGATAACGACGGACAAAACCTCCAGGCCAAGCTTCCGAAGTCTTCAAAGAAAAAGAAGAAGGCCAAGAAGCACGTGCAGCTTAATGGCAATCGTACGGGTCTGCAGAAATACATCGATGCATTGGAGGAATACAACCAAGAGGCACGGCCCCAGTCACGCTGGAAGAGTTCTTCAAACATGTTCTTGAGGACGGAAACAATGACATTGATGAAGAAGACGATTCT
This sequence comes from Agapanthus africanus, assembly GCA_030015575.1. NCBI lineage: Eukaryota > Viridiplantae > Streptophyta > Magnoliopsida > Asparagales > Amaryllidaceae > Agapanthus > Agapanthus africanus. The sequence continues at coordinate 309,929,462 of CM057339.1, forward strand.
TCGGAAGAACCCGAGGATTATGTAGCGAGTTGCCACATGATCTCTCACTCATCGATAAACGATAAAGGGGCTCCTGACGTAGAGAAACTGGGGGCAGATCCAGAACCAAAACCCATGGAACCGTCGGATGACCTCATCGATAAGCTGCTGAACGAAGCTCTTCAAAAGAGTAAAGCTGATCGAGAACGTGAAACAGCCATTTACGAAAAGGATAAGTGTTGGTGTCAGGCCGAAAAAGCTCCGGTGATGAGAAGCCATAAAGTACCTCAACCAGATCGAAGCGCCCCTGCCACCAGCAATAGTAGAATCAGGATAAGGAAGCAGTTCGCCAAAGCTATGTCAATGGGAATGAAGCTGCCACCTTTCGAAGGAAATACTCCCGAGAGTATGTGCCTCGACGAAGCGGACATACATCCGAACTACTGCTTATACCATCGAAGGGTCACACACCCTACCGAAGAGTACAATGCCTTCAAGAAATGGTGGTAGAGATACGTTGCCCACCGACAACACTTTAAGCGGATGAAGTGCGATGCTCGTCGGAAACAGAGAAGCATGACAGATGAGCGTGAAGGAGCTGCTAGCGATTGTCATATGGTTGATGCCATTTTGACAAAAGGGAAATCTCAAGTTCTTACCTTCGGGAGCGATTCTGACGAAGAAATGGCCCTCGGCCCTCTCTTTAAGGAATCCACCTCTAAAAAAGAAGAAGAGATAAGGAACTGTGAGAACATTTAGCTGTGTAACCGTACGTTGCCTGAAAAGAATCTCGGACCCTCAAAAAAAGGTTCGGGCAAAAGAGACAAAGGGAAGGAGAAAGTCCCTGAGGAGATTGCTCTCGATGGTAGAGTCATCGAAGAGCTCACAACCAAGGACCCGCTAAAGAAGAACAAGGTGGATTACAATGTCCTGGCACATCTGAGGAAGATACCCTCACAATTGAGTATCATGGATACCCTTCTCCTGTCTAAAGAGGAACGAGATTCCCTGATCAAGGCGTTACAAGAGCCCGACCAGTTTAAAGCCTTCCTGGTGGAAGAAAAGATGAAAGATGAGCTGGAAGAAGTCCACATGGCTGACATCACCTTTAGCGATGAAGACCTCCTTCTCGAAACGTGTGAGCACAACCGTCCACTGTATGTAACTGGGTATTGTCACGATATCAAGATAGGGAAGATCCTGGTTGACAACGGGTCCTCCGTCAACCTTCTTAATGTGAGAGTGTTGAAGGAGATTTGCATGAACGTTCAACACCTGGCGCGGGACAAAATTACTATCTCCGGTTTCGACTCGCAATCATCACAAACGCTCGGGTCTGTAATACTGACATTACGCTTCGGGCTGCTCATCACTGACATCAAGTTCCATGTTATTGACGCCAAGAATTGCTACAACGCTTTGCTCGGCGGGCCTTAGTTACATGAGTACAACATCATCTCTTTTACACAACATCAGTGTATGAAGTATTTCAAGGATGGCTTCGAGTACACAGTTACATGGGAGCTGAACCCATTCTCCATAAATGAAGTACGCAAATATGAAGATGCCAAGTACTTCTTACCAGACTTCGAAGACATGGAAAGATGTCGCAAACCGGAGAACAAACAAAAAACCATTGCCACTATCCCGATATTTAGAAGCAATACCGAAGAGGATGAAGAGATGGTCTACTCGGGACAACCCCAAGGCAATAGGCTAGGACCATCTACTCCTATGCTGGTCTTTGGCAGTGACTTTGAGGATGAGGCCAACGCAGTGTTATCCGTCTGCCCGCCAATGCAGACCTTTGCTGGAGCTGACCAGAGTTTACAGATTACCCTGGTCCCTCAGCGGCATTATAAAGAACTTGATACACTTGATACGTACAGCGTGTAAGAGCTGCAGACCTTCTACGTCCCTCCTAAGCAAAGAGGTGAGAAGGCGATCCTTTTCTACCAATCCACGGTGTCACGACCCGAAAGTACGGAACATGACCGGCACTTAAACTACGAACGTCTCAAGGCGTACGTATTCTAAGTAAGCCGAAAACCCAGAAATCCAAACCAAGAAGAGTAGTAGAGAGTAGGAAAACCAATTTAAATCCAGAAGTTTTAATAGCATAAGCCGGATTATGCGGTTTTTAAAAACATCAAGTATTTTTTGAAAATTTCGGCAGAGTCTCCTTTGTAAATACTGGCTCCCAAACGGGATACAACATGAATAGTATACGAAATCAATAAAAGGCATCCCCAAGAGGGAGCTAGCTCTTCGTCAATCGACGGTCACAACCACACAAGCAATATAATATACAACGCCAACGGCGAGGATCAAAAACTCAAAGGAAACTCAAAACCACAAGAAATCTGCAGAAATAGACGCGCGACTCTAAGGTCGAAAGAATAACATCACTGGTCTCTATCTCAAAAATAAATACATGTTTGGTTGATGGAATTTACTAGATACAACTGAATAATATAATACAAGGTAATATGATGGGTACGATACCAATAAACCCACCTACTAGCAAATCACCCGAAGGAAACTATGCCCGCAAGCCGTAATGAAACCTGTTCGGCAAACCTGCAAGAAACTGGGGCACAACGGGGGTGAGTTGCCAACTCGTGAATAGAAAAACATCTACGAACAGAAATCGCATATATGACGCAATCCTAGGTCATACGATCATAATATATCCTCAAAATATATAACCAGCAGCTTATAACAAGGCTAGGGTAAATATCTAACCCGAGTGTAATCTCATGTGCCCGTGTCAGTGCCTCAGGTAGCAATATATCATATGAATGAGGTATGAATACATGAAAACAGAATACATGTAAATGAAGAACTGTTTTCATAATTTAATGAGATTTCCTTTGCATTTTTAAAATGAGGTATCATAATGAAATCAGCATAAAACAGTGCCCAGCATCGACACAAAACAAGTGTCCAAATATCTCGATATCTTAAAATCAATATCTAGGGTGCCGTCAATCCAGATCGGCCCCTACCATCCATCTCAAGACCACGACGGTATCCTCCGGATATCCGACGCGTCGGGTAATATCACCGGTCGGTAGTGCTCCCCTGCCGGGCTCAACGTCAACAACACATTCCTCTTGCCCCGGGGTACCGCACCGGGCCCACCATGTACTCGAAACGGTTCCTCCACTCCTCGAATCGGGTCTCGAAATCCATCAGCAAACTCATGGTGGACGACTCATACATCATGGGAAAACCGCACTTTTTATTTTAAAAGAGAGAAAAGGTTTATTTATGTTTTTGCGGTTTTCCTCCAAATCCAGAAAATCTCATGGAATCCGAATCCAAAACCTCAATAACACATAAAATAGTGAATATATGCATGAGAATCCATGAATACGGCATAACAATGAATAACAGTATGCATGAAGTAGCAGGTAATAACTACAATGTCTAAACTATTAGCTAACATGCTATGTCAAGCAATAATATTTCTAAGGTGTACGTGACATGGCAATTACCGATGAAGATGTATGTGAGCCGGCAAGTAAGTGTACGTGGTACATACGCATCATCGGTAATGGTGCTGGTGTCCTAACAGCATGATATCAATAATGGAGTATGAAACATAATATAAGCATGCGATGCGAAGCGAACCACAATAATGAGCGGGAGCTGAATACTAGACGCAACTATAACTAATCTGCATTAATATAATATAAGTCCTACAAATGGTGCCTTTTGAAATAACACGAATCATGGGGTTTTGAAAATAGAGGCTACTGTGTTTTTATGAAAAGATACGTCTTTTGAAATATCCGTAGGATCCCTTGGGCTGTCTTTTAAAATACCCACGATTCGTTAGTTTTTGAAATAGGTAAGAATCGAATCTAATCTAACAACTAAACAAAACTAAAGGTCTAAGCTAACCAGCTGGACTACAGGTAAGGAAACTGCCTAACATCTGAGTCAATTCATATACATACCTGTATATATATTAGTCGGTGATCCCGCCTCAATAATATCATATCTGATACCATATCTATAATCAGACATCCCAAGTCAAGAGTGCGGATCAATCATCAAAATATAGCTCGTACGTAAATCCGTCGTACGGCATCCCCAAATCTGGTTACGGGTTAACATCACATTCAATCACACTATTCATCTGGTATCTTCTTTATCAAATATCATGATCCGGGACAATGTCCTACGTCTAGTACAATACTGATACCGCCTAAGTATGCATACAGGTGTAAGAATTGCTACGTCAAAAGACCCGCTAAAACATCATGTCGTATCTCAATACGAACCAAACCACATCACCGATCTTCTGGCCTCAAGCCCAATATCATTGACTCATCTCAAATTCCAAATACTATCCTCAAATCCAGTATATGAACACATAGTCCCATACCCATGTGAACACATAAATATATACTCCTATATACGCACATATAAAAGAAAGAATGTATGCAAGTATGTGTGTGCGTGCGTGTGTGAGTGCGACCACTACTCTAGGGTTTCGCAACTACACTAAACCAATCCAAAAATACTAAATATCCATCTTATCATCAATAATCTCAACAACATATAATCAATATCTATGTGTATACGTATTCGTATACATCACCACGAACTGCGGGGGTGCCATACGCCATCCACCCGACTTCTCCCCGTAGATATAAATCTACTCACCTGGTCCTCGTTCGCCGGTGCCGACGTCGCCACGCGCTTACTTGTCGTCTCGAAGTCCACATGGGGCACCTACATATCATAACGCACCGTATCGTATTAAAATCTGACTCATGACCAAAACGACGCACGAATCCCACATAGGTCAAAACCTAAGGTTGCTTTCACAAATCAACCCAAAAACCCTCGACGTCGGCGTACAAATGCCAAATCATCGAGAAAAACCCAAATACACTCATTTGCACATTCACGAACACTAATTTTAATATAAAATAGGTTAAAATTCACAAAAACACCAATTTCACTTATAAAGTCATTTTTCTGAAAATCTAGCAAGCACAATTCGTCGTTTTTGTACAAAACATGATGTTTAAACAAATCTAGTGGCCATAATACTTATTAAATATCTTAAATAAGTCATAAAAACAATTTCCATAATTTAATCTCATTAAATTCCATTAACCCCAAAATTCTAGTTTACAAAATACCCAATTTTTTAACAATTTATAGCAAAAATGCACAAACAACAATTTAGCTAGGATTTTCATGAACTAAAAGCATTAAACCACTCAATATATTATCTATAATGACATGAAACTATAATTATAATTTAATCTAAAGCATTTAATAATTTTCCAAAACTCTAGTTAGCAAAATAACTTAATTAGGGCATTTTATAAGTAATGGTTTGGAATTAACAACTAAATTAGCTTTCTATAAAACTTAAGATGTTAATCCACAACACAAAACCATGCACAATTTATCATAACCCATTTCCACAACAAAACCCTAACTTGAAATCTTTAATCATGCAATTAAACTCATCAAAACCTAATTAAGCACTTAGTTAACTTAGATTAAAGCAACTAGATAACAAATTTTAACAAAAGCATGAGATTTTACCTCCCATGATGAGATCAAGCTCAAGATCTAGCCTCCTAAAATGCCATTTTGATCCCTAGATCCATGCTAGAATGGTTAATGAGAAATGGGTAGGAGTTGGATTTTGATTTTGAAATTTTGTGGATTTTAAAGCATTTTTTTGGATTTTTTTGAAGAGAAAGTGAGATGAAGAAGTGAGGGCTGTTCTAAATGGGAGGGGGCTCGGCTAAATGCAGGTGGGGAGAGGAGAGAGAGGGTGTGGGGAGTTGGGGAAAGTTTCACAAAGTCAAAAGACCACACAAACAACAACAACACATACTCCAATTACTATATTTTAATCCTTATCATATTGAACTTTTAAAATGAGATGAAAACAAAAATGAGGGGGGGAGTGGGCTGTTCCAGCAGTGGTGGGGCCGGCCATGATGGAGAGGAATGAGTGAGAGAGATTTTACAAAGAAATTCTATGCAAAAAGACCCCCCACAAGCTCAAAATTGCAAGTTTTAGCTTAAATTAATTATTTTTTTGTTCTCCATAATAAAAACCCATTAAAACTTGAAATAAAATACTAAAAATTTATATTACAACTAGATTTTAATTAACATGATTTTAAAGATTAAAATTAGCTTATTTAAATTTGTATTTATCGCTAATTTAATGTATTTTCTTACCGGCTTAAAATAATATTAAAATAATATTTTTTTCAGAAAATTTGAAATTTCACCAGTGGCTCAATAAACACAAAATACCAGTAATTACATAGCTAGAATATATATATTTAATTTTATAATAAAGATATTTGCATTTTGACTTTTTACAGAAAACCCCCTTATTTTACCGTTTTTTTTCGAAATTTCACCGAAACGATTTTCAAAACGTTACACACGGAGACTAAAGTGGAGAAAGAAGTATGACACGGTGCCGAACCTACGCTCGACAGGCTTCAACCAATCCGTCTGCCCAGATACTATGCAGAGGGACTGAAAAGGCTATTGAGACGCCAAGGCATACCCTTCAAACAGACTGCTCGATAAGCCCAGTTCTATAACAAGATTTGGGACGTTCCCGGGACTTGGCAGAAGATGCCCAACGGATGAATGGAGGCGACTGGCCTTGGATACGTTCGGTCCAAGAACGCTCTATGGCTGCCATGTCATAAATAACGCCGGTGGAGAAGCGAATGCATTTCCGGATAGCGTTGATGTCGAACCAGAGCGAGATCCCGCTGTGAGAATACCAAGCCCGTCATTCGAAGAACAGATTGACAAGCTGATAAGAGAAGCGGGTCAAAAGGTTCGGGATGACCATAGCCGCGAAATGGCCATTTAGGAGAAAGCCAGGGCGCAACGTCTCATTCAGCAGGCTACGGAAGATGACGATGCCTCTCATACCCAGCCCGCTATGCGCTCTCATGGCAAGAAAAAAGCCCGACATAGAAGTAAAAGCAAGGTGAAGAACAGGGACGACGTTCAAAAACAGCGAAGCGGATCCAAGAAGCCGCGCGAGAAAGAAAAAGTCAGCTGGAACCCGTCTTTTATGAAGAAGATGGGTCGGGAGTACTCTTTCCCTCAGGACAAGACAAGAAAAATATTCAACCTTGTCATGAAGCATCAAATTATGATGCTCCCGGAGTCTCGATACCCCGAGCAAATGAATGAGGTCCATGACCCGGATTATTTCTCCTACCACAGAATAATGGGACATCCTCTTGAAGGCTGCTTCATCTTCAAAGACTGGGTTGAAGATCAGTATCAGCAAGGCATGTTTGCTCTATCTGACAGTTAGAGGGTATTCCCGCCATGAAAGCATGAGCCGAAAGTGACCTACACTGCGAGGGAAAGTCTAGATCGGCATCGAACTTGGAAACGAGCTCGTACCTGCCACATGATAACATTCTCAAAGGCGGGAGAGCATAAGAATGTGGACAATCTCTCCCAGTGCTTTGCAAATGAAGATAAGGACGAGATGATCTCAGAATTTCCACCGGCTTCAAAAGAGCTGGAAGATGGAATACACAGCACAGCAGACAACCTGAGAAAAATCGACTTGGGGACGACAAATGAGCCAAGGCCAACATTTGTCAGTGAGCTGCTGTCTGAGAAATAGGTGGCCATGTTAAAGGATGTGCTTATGCAGTATAAAGACTATTTCGCATAGAACTATTCCGAGATTCCAGGATTAGATCCAGAGATAGCTGTCCATAAACTGGCGATATCGCCGGACGTCAAGCCAGTCAAACAAGTGCCAAGAAGAATGCGGCTCGAGCTTGAGATGAGTATCAATACCGAAGTCAAGAAGCTAATCGACTCCGGATTTATCCAAGAAGTACAATACCCTAACTGGATCGCCAAAATCGCTCCGGTAATGAAGAAAAATGGGATATTACGCATCTGTGTAGATTTTCGGGATCACAACAAAGCTTGTCCGAAAGATGACTTCCCAGTGCTTGTTACCGAGCTGATGATCGATTACATATCCACCCATGAAGTCTTCTTCGTCATGGACGGATTCTCAGGGTATAACCAAATCAAGATGCATCCTGAAGACCAAAGCACACTGCTTTCAGGATCCCACTAGGCATATTCTGCTACAAAGTGATGCCATTCGGTCTGAAGAATGCTGGCACCACCTACCAGAGGGCCATGACAAAGATCTTCAATGACCTTGCACATAAGATTGTTGAATGTTATATCGACGACCTCGTGGTGAAAAGAAAATCGTATGAGGAACACTGGGAGCATTTGAAAATAGTGTTCCAACGTCTTCGGAAATATAATCTGAAGATGAACCCTCTGAAATGCGCGTTTGGAGTTTCCTCGGGAAATTCCTAGGATTCATCGTACGACACCGGGGCATCGAAATAGACCCGTCAAAGATCAAGGCGATTATTGAAATGCCTTCGCCAAGAACTCTCAAGCAATTGCGGTCTCTCCAAGGAAAGCTCGCGTATATCCGACGGTTCATAGCTAACCTCTCCGGTAAATACTTCCCCTACAGTCATTTAATGAAGAAAAGGACCTCATTCGTTTGGGATCGCAAAAGCCAAAGTGCACTGGACGAAATCAAGCAATATCTGCAGAACCCACCGGTACTGACCGCTCCAGTGAAGGGAAAGCCCCTCATCCTGTACACAACAGCCCTCGAAGGTTCTTTAGGCGCGTTATGGGCATAGGAGAACGACCAGGGGAAGGAGAGAGCTCTCTATTATTTGAGTCGAGTTCTCTTGGGGGGCAGAAAATAACTACTCCCCCATCAAAAAGCATTGCCTGGCACCGATCTTTACAGTAACGAAGCTTCGACATTATGCATTGGCATATGAGGTCCATCTCATATCAAAGGTGGATCCTCACAAGTTTTTGATGTCAAGAGCCATACTAACAGGAAGGCTTTCCAAATGGGCCCTCCTCTTGATGGTGTTCTCGATAGTATATCGACCCCTCAAGGCAATAAAAGGCCAGGCCATCGCCGACTTTCTCGTTGAGCATCCAATACCTGCTGACTCTCTCTTGAACTGCGAGTTACCGGACGAACACACGTTTGACGCAATTGACCGGGAGAAAGAAGGGAATGATACTCGATGGGAACTCTACTTCGATGGAGCGTCCTCCTTAAAGAAGCGAAAGCAAAACACCTCCATGATTAAAGCCGGGGTAGGCCTTATCTTCATAACTCCACAAGAAGGGATAATGCGTTTCGCCCTTTCATTAACAGAGCCGAGAACAAACAATGAGGCTGAGTATGAAGCTTTGATAGCAGGTCTTGAGATTGCTGTCGACATGGGGATCGAAAACCTCCTCATATATGGAGACTCCCGGCTGGTCGTCAGCCAAGTAAAGGACGACTATCAGACGTGTAAACCCGAGTTGGTAAAATATGGCGAGAGAGTGTAGCAATTGCTGACACAAATCCCCCCTACACCCTGAAAAGCATATCGCTTGCGGAAAATAGCAAGGCAGATGCGTTAGTCAAGATCGCTAAAGAACTGGCCGACGAAATCCTCGATGATGTAAGGATTATTGTGCAAAGCCGCTGGATTCTCGCACCAGCAGAGATATCTCCGAAGACATCTAGAGAAGAGGAAGTGATTACCCCAATCAGAGCAAAGCTCTGTTCAAATTCCAAGGCGGGAGATGAAGCAACGCTTCCGATTCCCCCCAATCAGAGCAAAGCTCTACTTTGAAAATTTAAACTTTAATAAATGAAGCCACGCTTCAGATCCTCTGTGCTTGCGCGCAGGGCGCCACATGTCAAAATCAGGCACGCCAGCGCAGGGAGCGCAGCGCCCAAGGCAGCGCGCCCAATCAGAGCAAGGCTCTATTTAAAACAAAATTAAAGGAAGCAACGCTTCAGTTGCGCAAGCACTGCACTGCGCGACACGTGTCAGCGCAGTGGCGCTGCGCTGTGCGCTGCGCGACACGTGTCAACGCAGTTGCGCTGTGCTGTGCGCTGCGCGACACTTGTCAGCGAAGTTGCGCTAGCGCAGTTGCGCTGCGCTCTGCGACACGTGGCAGCGCAGTTGCGCTTGCGCAGATGCGCTGCGCTCTGCGCTGCATGACACGTGTCAAGCGCTGGGACGTTTGCGCCAAACAGAATTAAAATTCTAGTAAGATCCTTCTGTTCTTGTTAAAACAAGAAGATTGTCTTCTGTAAAACAGAAGCCCTTGGATCAAAGATCCAACGGTTGGGAAAATTCCCCAAATCACTCAGAGAATGATCTCTTTAACAAACTTAACAAATTTATGGGCACTATATAAAGACCCCTAGACCCCAATTCAAAAAATGATGAACATTGAGAACATCAAGAACTTCAAAAACAAAACAGAGAGAACTTTGAAGGATTGTGAGAAGAACTCAAGAACAAAAAATGTAAAAGCTTTTATAAAAGAAGAACTTCTTCTGAATAGATCATTGATCTAAGAACAAGATCAATAATCTTCAATAATAAATAATAACAGTGCCTTGCACTTTTTTTATGAACCATTGGTTCTGGAATCTTAAAGATTCTTTTCTTGAATCCAAAATTGGATCAAGATAATTAAAACAGTGCCTTGCACTTGAAAATCTGCACTGTTGCGCTCATGGGTTGGCGCAAGCCACCAGAGAGCGCCACGTGTCAGCACCAGAACCACTTGCGCTATGCGCTGTTAATATAGAGCATTGCTCTCTGGAATTGGCGCAACTCACCAGAGCGCGCCACGTGTCAGCAGCGCAACAGCGCAGCGCACTGGCGCAGCGCACTGCGCTTGCGTGACACGTGTCACCACCACAAGCGCTTGCGCTCAATAATTGGCGCAAAGCGCCTGACAAGCCATTGTCAAATAATTAATGCACTGCATTATTTACAGAAGGGCCAAGCCCAATTAAAAAAAAAGGCCTAACAGGCCAAATTAAATGCAGTGCATTATTTTAAAGAAGGGCAGAGCCCAAACAGATGCTCTACATCATTTATAAAGGGACAGAGCCCAAATCAAAAAGGCCTAGCAGGCCAGAATGAAATGCAATGCATTATTAAACAGGGGCAAAGCCCTAGCACAGGCCTAATAGGCCAAAGATAAAAACGTTGAATATTCTCAACTGGACTTAGCCCAATCATGGCCGTAAGTCCTCAAATTAAATTGACTGAGCAAGAATGCTCTCTTAAATCAATTTACATCCGGTTCAAGGGTACATCTCTGAACTCTTCTGACTCCTATCGTTGTAATCTTTCAACGACGTCAGAGAGGTGACGGGTCCCAACAACCACACATCGATACGGACTGCGGGGTCCCTAAACTTGTGGACCGAAACATCCTTAAACTAATATTCGTCCCTAGATGGGAATGTTGGACCGAAACGTCTTTAAACTAATATTCGTCCCAAAATGGGAATGTTGGACCGAAGTGTCCTTAAACTAATGCTCGTCCCCAAATGGGAATGGTGGACCACCATGTCCCTAAACTGGAAATCGACCGCAACGTCATTAAACTAAATAATAGAGCCAATTGCTCTCTTGTCGGATCCAAACGGTCCCGTTAAGTTGATCTTAGTCTGGAGATTAGGCTAACGTATCCTTAACAAAAGTTTAAGTTGATCTTAGCCTCAATATGGCTAACGTACCCTTAAATTAAAACACCAAACCCAAATCTAAGTGTAACCCTTCGAAAATCGTTCAGGCAGTTTTTCGGTAATCGGCAAATTTTTCGGCTTTTTCCGTAAAAAGTCAAAATTGATATTTTTCATTGTAGACCAAATTATACAAAATTTAGATAAGATATTACTATAATTTTGTCACTAAAATGTTACTTATAATTATCTAGTTAAATAAATTTTTTTTCGTAATTAATTATTTTTTTATTATTTTAAGCCTTTTTAAATACATTTAATTAGGGATAAATACAGATTTAATTAGGTAAATTTCTTAATTAGGAGTCTTTATAAACTAAAATAGAGTGTTAATAAATTGTATCAAGACTTTATAAGATTTTAGTTTTATGGTTGGAAATTTATGAAAAAAATAAAGTAAAAAGGGGTTTTTTTGTAAAAATTGTTGTGTTAAGCATTAAATACATGTGAGAGTGACTTTTTCTTAGAACTTTCTACATTTTTCCCACACTCTCCCTCACCTTCTTGCTCTGGCCGAGCTTCATACCTGCAGCCCCCATATTTTCCCTCACTTTCCTTCTTCAAATTTCATGCAAAAATCCACAAAAATGCACTTTTTCTTCTCTAATTCAAACCATAATCCTATTCCACCTCTTCTCAAACCCTAAATTGTTTAAAACAAGGATAAAGAAGACCTTTTTGGAGGCTAAGTGCAAGAGATCACCACTTGGGAGGTATAAATCCTAATCTAGTTGTTAATTGTTGTTTAAGTTGCTAGATTTAGTAGTTTTAGTGTGCAATTTGCTTATGAATTCTTGTTTAGGAAATTCAAGAAAGGGATTTGATGTTGTAATTAGGGTTTGTAGCATGGTTGATGGATTTAGGTTAGGGCTTTGGTTATCTAATTGGTTAGAGTGGTTAATTGAGCGATGTTGCGCTCGCTAGATCGATAAAATTGCGATATTTACATCGAATCGGTATGCTATTTGCTTACTAGATTTTTATAAAAATTAGGATGTGATCTAATTTCATTATATTAGCGATATAATTAGATTCATATACGACTATTAGTGTGCGCGAATGCAGGGTTTTGTCTAGTCGGGTTTTAGTTTTGTCGATTGCCCCGAAATGACGATTTTAGCTAAAGGTTAGCGATTTTCTTGCGTTTTTCCGCGCACCGAGCACATGCTATGATTAATTTGTGAGCGTCGATATTTGTATAATGTGACTTGCATCGTTTAGGGTTATGTAATCTTATGCTTGGTATTGTGCAAATATAGGATCGGTCGGAGAAACATCGGACACGGCGCGCAAAGGCAAAGCGGTGGCCGGATCAGATTAGCGGGGATTTCTGGTGAGTAGATATATTTATCTATGGGGGAATCGTCTGGATGGCGTGAGGCCCCCCTCCCTAGTTAGGATTACTCTACTTTATGCAATAATTATATTGTTAGCTAGCTTATCCATTTATGTACATTGCATACCCGTACAGCTAACCCTATACTAGATTGCATGGACATTCATATGACATTCATATATACATATGCGATATCATTTCGTAGGACACGAACACCTTACCATTGGCATCTATTGCACGCGCACTATTCATGTGACACACACGCCTTTGGTATTTGCCATGCCACGTGCACTATAAAAACCTGTTTAGCCTAGTAACGCCATTGCATTCATGCATGATATTTGAGATTGTATCGCACGCATATACCTCGCATTACTATCATATTTACATAGATTTCTAGCCAAACTCTCACATCATATACGTTGATATCATAGACACTTATCATATATAACATGTGGACATTATGATTTCTTGAGGATTTCAGTTTGCTGCGATTTCTGGATTTTTTAGGGGAAAACCGCAAGAATTTAACAAAGCTTATATTTATCATTTTTTTTAAAACGAAGTTGCGGTTTTCTCGTGACGTATGTGTCGTCCACCATGAGTTTTCATGTTTTCTGTTGGATTTCGAGACCCGATTCGAGGAGTGGATGAACCGTCTCGGGTACATGGTGGGCCCGGTATGGTACCCCGGGGCAAGAAGATCGAGTTGTAGACGATGAGCCTGGCAGGGGAAGACTACCTACCGGTGATGTCTGGCGCGGCGGATATCCGGAGGATACCGACCGTTGTCGTGAGATTTATGATATGGGCCGATCCGGACTGACGGAGCCCGACATTGAGACAGATATGATTCCTATTTATTGTCGATGCTTGACACGGGTTTTCTGAGGATTTCTTGATGATATTTAGCTATTATGCAGACATTCGTTTTCTAAAAGTTAAGAATGCAGTAACTTTAACATTTAAAACACTTAAAGAGTTAGAAAAGATATTGCATACATGTGCATGCATACTAGAGTTATTATATCACATATGGACATACATGTTGTTCCGCATTGCGTGCATTCTTGCGATTGCCTTATTAGATGTTATATTTACTCACGAGCTGGCAACTCACCCCCGTTGTGCCACAGCGTATTGCAGGTCGGACCCGTCAGTCTTGTAGCGGCGGGCTATCTTGTCATCAGTTCCTTTTGCTCAGACTCGCGACATCGCCCGTAGGTGGGTTGCGAGTATACTTTATTTCTTTTTGCTTTATCATTGTATCTAGTATTCTCCATCTACCACTTGTATTGTATATGCGACCTAGTGATGAGACTGAGAGATTTGTATATTTGTGGTTTCTTTTGGGTCGAGCTCACTTGAGCCGACGTGTGTTTTCTGGTATTTGCATCTCTTTTATGCTCTTTTTCTTGATATTACTATTATATTGCATGTGGTTGTGATCCGCCTTGGGCGAAGAGCTAGCTCCCGCTTGGGGATGTCATTTTTATAATTACAGGTTTATTATCTTGTTGTACCCATTTTGGGGGATAGAAAATACAGGGGAGACTCTGCCGAAATTTTCGGAAATTTTTGATGTTTTTTTTTGGATTCTATGCAACTTATTTGATTTAAAAACCGTTTTCATTTAAGGTTTTTCCTTCACTCTCTTTTGATTTTGGGTTAGATTTCTGGGTTTTGGCTGACTTAGGTTACGGTACGCCTTTAGACGTCTCGTAATCTAAGTGCCAGTCACGTTCCGTACTTTCGGGTCGTGACAAAGTTGGTATCAGAGCGTAGGTTTTACCTTTCTGAGTGTAGGACGACCTTGGTAGATGGAGTAGGTGACTTAAGCAGAGTGGCGTAGCGTGGGTATGATCCGCGGCATACTTACGATACGGTACTCCGCCTAAGTAACCTTAGGACATAATTGCTTGTATTTCTTTTCTTGATTCCTTGCATTCCTTGATTCAATTGCAATGTCCTTATCGGTCCTGTTTCTTATTCCAGCTTCGATGCCGCCAAAGACTACGAGAGCTCAGCGGGCTGCCGCTAGGGATGAGATTCGAGCGGGCTCGTCTGAGGCGAGGATCGAGCGGGAGGATACACCTACCCCTCAGGGTCCTACTGATCCGCCTTATCCTGACCGTATTGCCAGACTAGAGGCCGGCATGCAAGAGTTGCGGCAGATGATGGGATCTTTAGTTGAGTCCAGCCGGGCACAGAGATCCGAGAACGTTCCTTCCACCCCACAGACCACGATCGTACCTGCTGCACAGATGGTCACTCCTGCTGCTACTACGGAGACTATTCCTGTTTCACTACAGGAGTTCATGAGATTGAGACCTCCAGCTTTTACCGGTACAGATGCGACAGAGGACCCACAGACATTTCTCGATAGGATGGCATGGATTGGCCGTTCGTTGAGGTGTTCTGAGGATAGATTGGTAGAGTTTGCGAGTTTTCGTCTGGAGGGTCTTGCCCAGACATGGTACGACTCAGTAGAGAGAGGCCGAGCTGCAGGTCTGCCTTCTATGACCTGGGATGAGTTTACATCTGCATTTCTTGCCCGTTTTCTTCCGGAGAGTGTCCGAGATGCTTGAGCCCGTAGTTTTGAGTCTTTGCGCAAGACTCCTGGGATGACAGTGTCGGAGTATGATATACAGTTTACCCAGTTGTCTCGATATGCTCCGTACCTAGTCGACACAGAAGAGAAGAGAATAAAGAGGTTTGTACGAGGGCTTGATACACAGCTATTCCTTGCCATCGGCACCCAGCACTTTGATACATACGCTGCCGCGATGGATGCAGCCTTACTTTTGGAGGAGCGTATTTCTGAGACTCCGGTCGTTTCTGGGCCGAAGAGGATCCGTACTGATACGCCAGCTCAGCGGCAGATGGGCAGACGTCGTGATAGATTATTTCCGGGAGATGGCGGAGGCAGAGGATTGAGACGAGGTCAGTTATTTGGTTCATATCCACAGACCCAGCAGTCGTCTCCAGGATGTTTTCGGTGCGGGAGTCAGTACCACCGTATCAGAGACTGTACCATGGGGCGTCCGGGCGCGGCGACAGTCCCGCATGTGACTTTACCACCTTCACCACCATCGCAGAGAGCTTTACTTCCTACTCCTGATGATGCTTCACGCCAGCCAGATGCTTCTAGAGGCCGTGGGCGTGGCGGTCCGGTTCAGAGAGGACGAGGTGACAGAGGCAGAGGCAGAGGCCGAGGTAGAGGCAGAGCACAGCCAGCTATTAGCGGTGGACAGGCCCGAGTGTTCGCATTGACTCCTCAGGATGCACAGGCATCCAATGCCGTCGTGACAGGTACTCTCCCAGTGTGTTCCTTTGATGCACGGGTATTATTTGATCCAGGCTCCACACATTCCTATGTTTCCACGTATTTTGCACCGAGGTTGGGCCGGGAGTCTTCTCCGTTAGATCAGCCGCTTGTCATTATTACCCCGGTAGGCGAGTCTTTTGTTGCCCGTTTCGTATACCGATCATGTTCCGTTCGTATCGGGGAGAGAGATTCTTCAGTTGATTTGATTCTCCTCGATATGCTAGACTTTGACGTTCTTCTTGATATGGACTGGCTAGCCACCTGTTATGCATCCGTGGACTGCCGTGAAAAGGCAGTCAGATTCAGTTTTCCTGGCGAGCCGGTTCTTATTATTCAGGGAGATCGTAGTGCTACCCTTCCCAGCTTGATTTCTTCTCTTCGCGCTGGTCAGCTCTTAAGGAAAGGGTGTCAGGGATTCTTAGCTTATGTTTGTGATACTAGCTCCACAGAGGTTCCGTTGGACCAGGTCCCTATTGTGAGAGAGTTCCCTGATGTATTCCCTGACGAGCTGCCTGGTCTGCCACCAGAGCGCGAGATTGAGTTCTGTATTGACTTGATCCCTGGCACGGGGCCTATTTCTATACCTCCTTATCGGATGGCCCCGGCGGAGCTGAGAGAGCTAAAGGATCAGTTACAGGACTTGCTGGACAAAGGGCTTATCCGACCGAGTGTGTCACCTTGGGGTGCTCCCGTCTTGTTTGTTAAGAAGAAGGACGGAAGTATGCGTTTATGCATTGATTATCGTCAGCTGAACCGGGTTACTGTGCGGAACAGGTATCCCCTACCCCGCATTGATGACTTATTTGATCAGCTCCAGGGTGCAGGGTTCTTCTCGAAGGTTGATTTACGATCAGGTTATCACCAGTTGCGGGTTCGGAAGGAGGATATTCCGAAGACCGTCTTCTGTACTCGTTATGGTCATTATGAGTTCTTGGTGATGTCGTTCGGGCTCACCAATGCCCCGGCAGCTTTTATGGATTTGATGAACCGCGTATTCAGGCCGTATCTCGATCAGTTCATCATTGTGTTCATTGACGACATTTTGGTTTATTCTCGGAGCCGGGAGGAGCATGAGCAGCACTTACGTATCACATTGCAGACTTTGAGGGAGCATCAGCTGTTCGCCAAATTTTCCAAGTGCGCATTCTGGCTAGACAGTGTCGACTTCTTGGGTCATGTGGTGACGAGAGATGGTATTTGCGTGGACCCGAAGAAGATCGAGGCAGTTCAGCGTTGGCCTAGACCAGTATCAGTTACAGAGGTTCGCAGCTTTCTAGGTCTGGCCGGCTATTATCGACGTTTCGTCCAGGATTTCTCCCGCATTGCTGCACCGTTGACCGGGTTGACCCGGAAGGGGGTTCCTTTTGATTGGACCCAGGCATGTGAGGATAGCTTCCAGCAGTTGAAGACTCGTCTGACTACTGCACCAGTGTTAGCATTGCCTTCAGGATCAGGCGGGTTCGTGGTATATTGTGATGCTTCTAGAGTGGGGCTGGGCTGTGTATTGATGCAGCACGACAGAGTTATCGCGTATGCTTCTCGGCAGCTGAGGAAACACGAGCAGAACTACCCCACCCATGATTTAGAGATGGCTGCAGTGGTATTTGCACTTAAGATCTGGAGACATTACCTATACGGTGAGTCGTGCCAGATATTCACTGACCACAAAAGTTTGAAATATATCTTCCAGCAGCGAGATTTGAACCTGAGGCAGCGCCGTTGGATGGAGTTGGTGAAGGATTATGACTGCGAGATTTTATACCATCCGGGCAAGGCGAATGTGGTGGCTGATGCTTTGAGTAGGAGGCCCGGAGGTAGCTTATCTTGTTTGAGCGCAGTACAGATGCAGTCGACGGCGGATTGGCAGGCGTTATGTGATAGCAGAGTGCAGTTCGAGTTCATTCCTACAGGGGGACAGCTAGCCCATTTCAGAGCACGCCCACAGTTACTTGACCGTATTCGCGAGGCACAGTCCGGCGATGCCCGTATCTTAGAGATTATTGAGCAGATTCGGCAGGGCAGAGTTTCTGAGTTCGTGATTGATGATCAGGGGATACTTCGATTTGGGACTCGACTGTGCGTGCCAGATTCAGAGGGATTGAGACGTGATATTCTCGAGGAGGCACACAGATCAGTATACAGTGTTCACCCAGGTTCCACCAAGATGTATCATAATTTGAGAGAGGTTTACTGGTGGGACGGGATGAAGAAGGATGTTACAGACTTTGTGTCCAGATGCCTGACTTGTCAGCAAGTCAAGGCCGAGCACCAGAGGCCAGCCGGCGAGTTACAGCCTTTGCCCATCCCTGAGTGGAAGTGGGAGCAGGTCTCCATGGACTTCGTTGTGGGTCTACCCAGGACCAGTCGAGGGTACGACTCTATCTGGGTGATTGTTGATCGACTGACGAAAGCGGCTCACTTTTTGCCAGTGAAGACCACTTTTGGATTTTCTCAGTACGCCCAGGTTTATATTGATGAGATAGTGCGACTGCATGGTGTTCCGACTTGCATCGTGTCCGACCGTGGCACCCAGTTTACCAGCCGATTGTGGCAGAAACTACAGGAAGCTTTGGGCACTCGATTGAGCTTTAGCACAGCCTTCCATCCTCAGACTGACGGTCAGTCGGAGCGTACGATTCAGACTCTTGAGGACATGCTCAGAGCTTGTGTTTTAGATTTCGGTGGTAGCTGGGATCGTCATTTGCCTTTGATCGAGTTTTCCTACAATAATAGCTTCCAGGAGACGATTCAGATGGCACCTTTCGAGGCTTTATATGGGAGGAGATGTCGATCGCCTGTATGCTGGACAGAGCTTAGGGAGAGCAGTATTTTGGGGCCGCAGATTGTACAGGAGACGACCGAGAAGATACAGCTGATTCGGGACAGGATGAGAGCGGCACAGAGCAGGCAGAAATCATATGCTGACAGGCGTCGTCGTCGACTCGAGTTCGCTGTTGGCGATCATGTTTTCCTGAAGGTCTCTCCGATGAAGGGTGTGATGAGATTTGGGCGGAAAGGGAAACTGAGTCCTAGATATGTTGGTCCTTTCGAGATCCTAGAGCGTGTTGGTCCAGTCGCTTATCGGTTAGCTCTTCCGCCCAGCTTCCCCGATGTTCACCCCGTATTCCATGTCTCGATGCTCCGCAAGTACCTTCATGATCCTTCCCAGACGATTCAGCACCAGACGATCCAGTTAGAGCGTGATCTTTCTTACACCGAGCAGCCGGTTGCCATCTTGGATCGGCAGGTGAAGAAATTGAGGTCGAAGGTCATACCGTCTGTCAAAGTCCTTTGGCGTGGCCCGAACAGCGAGGAGGTCACCTGGGAGACCGAGGTCGAGATGAGGAAGAGATATCCCCATCTTTTTGAAGGTACGCGTAGTTAAATTTTAAATTCGGGGACCGAATTTCTTTTAGGGGGGAAGATTGTAACCCTTCGAAAATCGTTCAGGCAGTTTTTCGGTAATCGGCAAATTTTTCGGCTTTTTCCGTAAAAAGTCAAAATTGATATTTTTCATTGTAGACCAAATTATACAAAATTTAGATAAGATATTACTATAATTTTGTCACTAAAATGTTACTTATAATTATCTAGTTAAATAAATTTTTTTTCGTAATTAATTATTTTTTTATTATTTTAAGCCTTTTTAAATACATTTAATTAGGGATAAATACAAATTTAATTAGGTAAATTTCTTAATTAGGAGTCTTTATAAACTAAAATAGAGTGTTAATAAATTGTATCAAGACTTTATAAGATTTTAGTTTTATGGTTGGAAATTTATGAAAAAAATGAAGTAAAAAGGGTTTTTTTTGTAAAAATTGTTGTGTTAAGCATTAAATACATGTGAGAGTGACTTTTTCTTAGAACTTTCTACATTTTTCCCACACTCTCCCTCACCTTCTTGCTCTGGCCGAGCTTCATACCTGCAGCCCCCATATTTTCCCTCACTTTCCTTCTTCAAATTTCATGCAAAAATCCACAAAAATGCACTTTTTCTTCTCTAATTCAAACCATAATCCTATTCCACCTCTTCTCAAACCCTAAATTGTTTAAAACAAGGATAAAGAAGACCTTTTTGGAGGCTAAGTGCAAGAGATCACCACTTGGGAGGTATAAATCCTAATCTAGTTGTTAATTGTTGTTTAAGTTGCTAGATTTAGTAGTTTTAGTGTGCAATTTGCTTATGAATTCTTGTTTAGGAAATTCAAGAAAGGGATTTGATGTTGTAATTAGGGTTTGTAGCATGGTTGATGGATTTAGGTTAGGGCTTTGGTTATCTAATTGGTTAGAGTGGTTAATTGAGCGATGTTGCGCTCGCTAGATCGATAAAATTGCGATATTTACATCGAATCGGTATGCTATTTGCTTACTAGATTTTTATAAAAATTAGGATGTGATCTAATTGCATTATATTAGCGATATAATTAGATTCATATACGACTATTAGTGTGCGCGAATGCAGGGTTTTGTCTAGTCGGGTTTTAGTTTTGTCGATTGCCCCGAAATGACGATTTTAGCTAAAGGTTAGCGATTTTCTTGCGTTTTTCCGCGCACCGAGCACATGCTATGATTAATTTGTGAGCGTCGATATTTGTATAATGTGACTTGCATCGTTTAGGGTTATGTAATCTTATGCTTGGTATTGTGCAAATATAGGATCGGTCGGAGAAACATCGGACACGGCGCGCAAAGGCAAAGCGGTGGCCGGATCAGATTAGCGGGGATTTCTGGTGAGTAGATATATTTATCTATGGGGGAATCGTTTGGATGGCGTGAGGCCCCCCTCCCTAGTTAGGATTACTCTACTTTATGCAATAATTATATTGTTAGCTAGCTTATCCATTTATGTACATTGCATACCCGTACAGCTAATCCTATACTAGATTGCATGGACATTCATATGACATTCATATATACATATGCGATATCATTTCGTAGGACACGAACACCTTACCATTGGCATCTATTGCACGCGCACTATTCATGTGACACACACGCCTTTGGTATTTGCCATGCCACGTGCACTATAAAAACCTGTTTAGCCTAGTAACGCCATTGCATTCATGCATGATATTTGAGATTGTATCGCACGCATATACCTCGCATTACTATCATATTTACATAGATTTCTAGCCAAACTCTCACATCATATACGTTGATATCATAGACACTTATCATATATAACATGTGGACATTATGATTTCTTGAGGATTTCAGTTTGCTGCGATTTCTGGATTTTTTGGGGGAAAACCGCAAGAATTTAACAAAGCTTATATTTATCATTTTTTTTAAAACGAAGTTGCGGTTTTCTCGTGACGTATGTGTCGTCCACCATGAGTTTTCATATTTTCTGTTGGATTTCGAGACCCGATTCGAGGAGTGGATGAACCGTCTCGGGTACATGGTGGGCCCGGTATGGTACCCCGGGGCAAGAAGATCGAGTTGTAGACGATGAGCCTGGCAGGGGAAGACTAGCTACCGGTGATGTCTGGCGCGGCGGATATCCGGAGGATACCGACCGTTGTCGTGAGATTTATGATATGGGCCGATCCGGACTGACGGAGCCCGACATTGAGACAGATATGATTCCTATTTGGTGTCGATGCTTGACACGGGTTTTCTGAGGATTTCTTGATGATATTTAGCTATTATGCAGACATTCGTTTTCTAAAAGTTAAGAATGCAGTAACTTTAACATTTAAAACACTTAAAGAGTTAGAAAAGATATTGCATACATGTGCATGCATACTAGAGTTATTATATCACATATGGACATACATGTTGTTCCGCATTGCGTGCATTCTTGCGATTGCCTTATTAGATGTTATATTTACTCACGAGCTGGCAACTCACCCCCGTTGTGCCACAGCGTATTGCAGGTCGGACCCGTCAGTCTTGTAGCGGCGGGCTATCTTGTCATCAGTTCCTTTTGCTCAGACTCGCGACATCGCCCGTAGGTGGGTTGCGAGTATACTTTATTTCTTTTTGCTTTATCATTGTATCTAGTATTCTCCATCTACCACTTGTATTGTATATGCGACCTAGTGATGAGACTGAGAGATTTGTATATTTGTGGTTTCTTTTGGGTCGAGCTCACTTGAGCCGACGTGTGTTTTCTGGTATTTGCATCTCTTTTATGCTCTTTTTCTTGATATTACTATTATATTGCATGTGGTTGTGATCCGCCTTGGGCGAAGAGCTAGCTCCCGCTTGGGGATGCCATTTTTATAATTACAGGTTTATTATCTTGTTGTACCCATTTTGGGGGATAGAAAATACAGGGGAGACTCTGCCGAAATTTTCGGAAATTTTTGATGTTTTTTTTGGATTCTATGCAACTTATTTGATTTAAAAACCGTTTTCATTTAAGGTTTTTCCTTCACTCTCTTTTGATTTTGGGTTAGATTTCTGGGTTTTGGCTGACTTAGGTTACGGTACGCCTTTAGACGTCTCGTAATCTAAGTGCCAGTCACGTTCCGTACTTTCGGGTCGTGACACTAAGTAAACACGGATTTGGACTAATCCACGTCCTACGGGCGACTACATAAATTAGTCTCCGTATACAATCCACGGGCAACCACAAACAAAACAAACACACACGACACGAAGTGACCATCTGGAGAAGGAGAAAGTGGTTACCGCGATGCGGTAGCGTAATTGTTGGAGATAGTGCCCTCAGAGTCAATTATTGGATCACAGGCACGTGATTGCAATGATTGAGGGAGGACCTATCCCGGTAGGACAGTCTTACTCAAGATGATAGTATGCTATCTGGTTTACTTTTATCATCGTGTACTGCTTTAGGTGACCTGACAGGTCACTATTGCACGTTGATAGAGCCCCTAGGATTCTTGCTTGACTGCCAGCAGTATGAGGGCGATCATATACGTGGGAGCTGGTAGTCTATAAGCACGTCCTTAAAAGGTCCCTAGTCGTGGGAGTTTCGAGACAGGGCATCGATTCTCCAGAGTAGACTAGTGTATATAGTCGAGACCCCGACGAGGGGCGGTGGCCGGTCTCACAAGCCACTGGTGTCAGATGGTTCACCTAAGATGTATACATGTGCTCATTGGGTTATGAGTACACCGGACATGACTCGCCGGGAACATGCTAGTTGGTCTTATACCTGACGTCAGATAGCAGTTCCCTGGTGACATGTGTACAGGTTAGTTCATCGACCTGAGGATCGTCATTTGTCTCGTGTGAGTTCCCACTGTACTTTGATTACTACCCTACCACGCTCAAAGGAGACGTGCAAACAGGTTTTAGTTGGGTACAGTCCCGAGCCACATGGAGGCAGTGAGCGGATCTTTAGGGGTTCGTCTCTCCCGGTATTGGGGGTGAGGTCGCGCTGTGTCTAGGAGAGCCATTACACGAAGCCCTCGGCCGAGGCAGGAGATTTACTGGTAGGTATTCCAGTAGTATCTCAGGGTATTCTGGGCTACACTCCGACACGACTTGTACCGCTTTTGGGGGTATGATTTTTACCAACCCCCTAGGCCCGCCATGCGATACTCATAGACGAACGGACCGGACTGTACGGATATTATCACTGACAGGCTCAGTAGGGTGTCAGGATGAGTTCGCTCATCGACGTCCCTTTTGGTCAATAGCTGGTGGTCCGTCACGTATGGCTAATACCTCTGACGTGCTAGTGGTTAAATCCACAGCCATAGTATTGACGAGTCTTTAGAGTCTCCCACATTCAGTTACTCAAGCTTTCGGGCGAAACGCTGTAGAGGCCGTATGGAGATATGGCACGGTTCGATCAGATACGTGCGGTATTGCACGGATCAGGATCGGACGGTATGTACTAGAGGCCGTATGGATATATGGCAGGGTTCGATTAGATACGTGCGGTATTGCATGGATCAAGATCGAACGGATAATACTAGCCGGCTTTGGTTTAAGCCGGATCCTAGTATAGTACAGTGTAGATGTTGTCTCATTGCATTTGTATTCGGTTGGAATACAGATGCGGGTGTGTATACACAGTATCGGGGTTTTCCTGTAATTTATTACGGGACCAGTTTTCTGGAGTTGCCAGTTTGCTTTCCGTTTCGGCCATATTTCTTTGTATCCTTCATTGGCCGAAGATTGGTGGAGGAAGGCTTATTTGCATTTGTGCAAATAAGCATTTGTGGAGGGTGTTCTTTGCATTATTCTTGTATCATGATAATTCCTCCACCATTTGACTTCTTCTTCTTCTCATCATGGCTTGACTTTTGAGCCATCATGGTTGTTGATGATTAGCTTGTTGGAGTGTTGGTTTTGGTGCAATCATGGTTGTTGATGATTGGTTGATGGAGTGTGAGTTTTAGTGGGTGATCATTTCCTTTTTCATGATAACCCTTTTCTCTCTCTTGCATAATGAGAGTGGCTCCATGATTCATTCACCTCACTCTCATTCTCACTCTCCCCTCACTTGGCATGGCCGGCCACTTCCTCAAGTGGGCTGTCCCAATTTTTTGTGGAGGGATTTTCATCTCTTTTGGCTTGTAAAAAATCCCATAGCTCCACAAAAATTCCACAACTCATCCCTCCACCAAATGGCAACCTCCATAAACCCCAAATGAGACATATAGATCTTCACTATATTCTACAGCAAATCTTGGGCACGTCGACTCGCCAGCTTCGTGCCCGAGTTGCCTCGGTATAGAGGTGGGAGCCCGTAAAAGAAGCAGGCGACGTGGTGCCCTTCCCGCGACTTGGTGGAGACCGGAGATTCCGCGGGAGATCGGGACGACGACGAGAAGACCGGAGGACTCGGATCACTCAGTATATCTCTCTTCCCCATCTTGTAGTTAGCTAGGAGTAGTTAATGGCCCGATCTGGGTTTTAGTGCGCGGTGGTGCCGGTTCAGAAAATTAAAGTTAACCATCGCTTCCGCATTTGGCCTTGGGATGGAGGCCGGGACGCCGCCGTGCACTTACAGTAATTAACTGCAGGGGCTTGCGCTTGCAATGAAGAGCGTCCCCACAATCAAAAACCCCTTACCCTGAGGGGGAATCTGATGAAGTCTGCTACATCGGCCACATTCATCTAAACCTCCGATACACGGTGCCATAAATCAACATGGCATCTTCGGAGAGGTGGACGGATAAAACCAAATAGCATCTGCCCCGAATCATAGGCAAGACGTCCATGTCTTGGCCGCCGTTCGGAGGGGAATAGATTCTGGCACGCCCGGTGGGACCTTTTCCTCTTTCCACTCCACACTTCGTGTGTTGTCTTCGCGAACGAATCGCGGTTTGTTAATGGTTGCCTTTGGGTTGCAAGTTACTAAGATTTAGTCTTTTGCCTGGCGCAGAAAACAAGCATCAATGGCCTCCAACTGCTCAAGCTGTTCAAAGTGCCAATGCAACCGACGCTCCACCTCACCTGGAGGTGTAGCTTATGGGCCTCAAGCGGCCTCCATCCTTGCTATGCCGGTAGAACAGGTGACCCAGGCCACCACTGGCCTGTTTTTCGGAACCATGATCCCGCCTGCAAGCTTCACCATGCCAGTGCCCGCACCAGAAGCGAACAAGAAGTCGGTTTTCGACCGGCTCACTGCTACAACGGCCCCTTTCAACGGGTCGTCCAATATCAAACCAGCAGCCTCTGTCTTTGCCAGGCTGGATCAGAGCTCTGATGGGCCCGCCAAGAAGCCTATGAACCCTAAAGTGGCTATCCCAAGGAAGGCAGCAACGGTTGCTCCTGAAGTCGCCAAGACGGCTTCTCCTGTCAAAGAGTCAGTCTTTTCAAGGTTGACTATTCCGGCTCCTGCCCCTGCTCGAGGATCTGTCTTTGACAGATTGAATATCGCTACTCAAAGGACAACATCAGTCTTTAAGAGACTGACACCAGCGGCACCTCATTCAGACATGGGGCAAGAAGAAGCTGTCTCTATCGCCGAGCCAGCCCCGACGGCTCGTCATGCTCGACGTCGCCACTGGCACCGAGTAAGGAAGGCCGGGGGAAACTCCCCCTCAGGGCTAACTCCACCTGCTCCAGTGGTGGAAGTTAATGCTGTTGTTCCAACTGGGAACAGCTTTGAACCACTTAGGAGGGTATGTAAGAACTCTCCAACTGCTATGCTAAAAAGATCTCCTCCACCCGCGGAGAGGGTCCCAGAAACGAAGCTGGAGCAGCCCCCTCAGCGGCTATCCTCCAAAATTTATAAAGTCTGGCGGAGGGTTCAAGACTCCATAATTGACCAAGGTCACTCTCGTCAGCAGAAAAGGGCGAAAGTGCAAGAAGAAAAGAACCGTCCGGACAAACAGCAAAGGACGACCACCACCAGGGTGCCTGCTGCAACGGCCCCTCAACTTCAACGGCCTATAAGAGAAAGAGGCCTGAGAAAATTCCCACGCCCGCGGCAAATGTCAAAGGCGGCGAGCCCAAACACCCTAAGTCCGGGGGCATTGTAGTCCATACTGTATACATGGCGTCGGGGAAGGAGGACAGCCGTGCATCTACAGGTCATAGACCGCTTACACGGTCAGTGACCAAAGCTCAGGAGCAACAGCAAAAGCTCCAGGAGATGATGAACGCGATGGCTGCACTAACTGGGCCAAAAGAAAGCCCTGAAGCGTCCTCGGATGAACGCCAGGAGCAAGAAATTGACGCTGAATTCCTTCGTCGGATACTCGAGAAGAAGGATAAAGAGGCTGCTGAACAAGCAGCCAACATAAAGAGAATGGCCCTCCTGTTCCAGGACATGGTGGGAATGATGATCCAACAAGATCCTCCAGCTGAAGATCCCCCGATCGTCCTTGAAGTCGATAGGGGAGAAACGTCAAATCCTCCACCAGCTCTGTCAACAGCCAAGGAGGAGACAATCTCCAAAGCTGACTTGGACGAATATATAGCCCAACAGATACGGGTTCATCATGCGACTGAGGCAGCCGGTCAGGTCGTAAAAATAGGACGACCATATTCGAGCTGGTACGATCAGATAAAGTACCCGCCAGGCTATACAATACCCAAATTCCATGTCTATAAGGGGACGGGTAATCCCCACCAGCATGTTGCCCAGTTCAGGGTGCTTTGCGGCAACACCGGTGGTGATGATAAATTGTTGCTTCGCCAGTTCGTCGGCAGCTTGTCAGATACAGCGTTCGAGTGGTACTCTGATCTCCCAAATGACTCTATCAAGACATTTGCGGAGATGGAACTGCTGTTTACCCAGCGTTTCGCAAGCGCCAGCGAACGCACCCCGATGACGGCATTGATTAATGCCAGGGTGAAGCCGGGCGAGACATGGGTCAGATATGCTATACGGTGGAGGAACTTATGGTCAAAATGCGAGCAACGCATAGAAGAGGCTCCGGCAGTGGGTATGTTTGTGGGAACCCTCGATCCGCAAGCGACCATCTCGCAATTTATGATGTTCTTTAAGCCAACTACCTTCCAGGCCCTGATCGACAAGCTAGCTCAGATGGATCAGATGGGCCATAGACCTCCCCCTCGAAAGCCGGACTCTCGAAATAAGAAGGGGAAGGGAAAAGCAATTGTTGTCGCTAATGCTCAACAACAGCCGAGCAACTTGAAACCGGCCGTCCGTTAAAATAATATGCGTCCGCACGTACTCCTTGAGGAGAGGCTAGGACGTCCTTACTCGTTTCCCCGAGATAAAACGAGAATGTTATTCGAGCTGGCCTTGCGCAACCAACTCATAAATCTGCCGGATCCAAGACGTCCGTTGCAGCCAAATGATGTCCATGATCCCAACCACTGTCCCTATCATCGAGTACTGGGTCATCCGATCGAAGATTGCTACGTCTTCAAAAATTGGATTGAAGACCAGTACCAACATGGCAAGTTCGCGTTGTCCGACAGATGGAAGGTGAATCCGCTGCAACCTCACACCTCTAAAAGGATGAATACGCCGGGGCAACGTGCTCTCTCGTTGAAGAAGCTCCATGGGAGGTCGTGCTATCAGCCAAAACAAAGAAGATGCTGAACGATCTTCAAACATGCCCAGTAATCAGGTGGAAGAACCCGTTGGAACCTCAGATCATTGAAGGGATGTTGAAGCCGCGCCCACCTCCAAAGATTGGTGGTGGTGGCCCAAGCACTCACAGCCAGCCGTCAAAATCTTCAAAGAAGAAGAAAAAGAAGTCCAAGAAGCCGGTGAAGCTTGGCGACAAGCGCACGGACTTACATAAACAAATTGACGCGTTGGAGGAATACAACTAGAAAGTGCAGACTCCCATTATACTCCAAGAGTTCCTCAACCACGTTTTTCAAGAGGAAGATGAGGGAGACAGTTCGTCGGATGAATCTGAGGAATACATGGCGAGCTGTCATATGATCTCCCATTCGTTTACAGACGATGAGGAAACTCCTTGCACTGAAAAGCTGGGGGCAGATCCTGAACCGGAAGTTCTGGGACCATCGTATGAAACAATTGACGCATTCCTCAATGAAGCTCTATTAAAAAGTAAAGCTGATCGGGAATGCGAGACGACTATATTTGAAAGGGCCGAGCGCCAGCGACTTGACGAAAGAGCTGAGACACTCCCGCTGGAGAAAAATACATCCACTGCGGATAAAAGCAAATTCAAGACGAGGAAAATGTTTGCTAAGGCCATATCAATGGGTATCAAGCTACCATCCTCTGAAGGAAACATTACTGGTGAAGCGGAAATGTACCCCTCCTACTGCTTGTATCATCGGAAGATTTCGCACCCCACCGAAGAGTGCAAAGCTTTCAATAGATGGTGGCAAGGATATGTTGCTCACCGACAACATTTTAAGCGGGAGAAGCGCAAAACTCGTCGGGAGCGGAAAAGTACGACCGATGGGCTTAACAGAACTACCGGCAATTGTCGCATGGTTAACGCCGGGGGATCGCAAGTGTTCACATTCGGGAGCGATTCTGATGAGGAGCTGGCTCTTAGCCCCCTCTTTAAAGAGTCCACCTCGGGAAAAGAAGAAGAGCCGAAGGTCTGCGAAAATATCCGGCTGCGTAATCGGACGCTACCCGAAAAGAATCTCGGACCCTCAAACAAGAAAGATAAAGGGAAAGAAAAGGTCTCTGAGGATATCGCCCTCGACGACCAAGTCATGGAAGAGCTAGCCGCCAAGGACCCGCCGAAGAAAAATAAGGTGGATTATAACGTTCTAGCGCATCTGAGGAAGCTACCCTCGCAGCTCAACATTCTTGACGCCCTTTTACTATCAAAAGTGGCGAGAGATTCGTTAATGAAGGCACTACAGGAGCCGGAACAATTCCAAGCTTTCCTGGCCGAAGAAAAGATGAAGGATGAATTGGAGGAAGTGCACACGGCCGATATCAGTTTTGGCGATGAAGACCTTCTCCTTGGGACGTGCGAACACAATCGCCCCCTCTATGTCTCAGGATACTGCCACGATATAAAGATATGCAAAATCCTGGTCGACAATGGATCCTCTGTTAATCTCCTCAATGTGCGGGTGTTAAAAGAAATCTGCATGAGCGTCCAGCACCTTGCTCGGGACAAGATCACCATCTCCGGGTTCGACTCCCAATCATCAAGAACTCTTGGGTCTGTGATACTGACGCTACGCTTTGGACTACTCGTCACGAACATTAAGTTCCACGTCATAGACGCCAAGACATGCTACAATGCTCTGCTTGGCCGACCATGGTTACACGAGTATAATATCATCCCTTCTACACAACATCAGTGTATGAAATATTTTAAGGATGGTCTCGAGTATACCGTGACGGGAGAACTGAACCCGTTCTCCGTGAACGAGGTCCACAAATATGAAGATGCCAAATACTTTTTACCGGATTTCGAAGACACGGAGTGGTGTCACAAGCCGGAGAACAAGGCTAACGCCACCATCCCTGTCTTCGGCAGTGATACCGAGGAGGAAGAGGAGATAGTTTATTCGGGTCCGCCCCAATACAACAAGCCAGGACCATATTCTCCTACGTTGATCTTTGGTAGTGACTCGGAAGATGAGGTCCATGCTGTATTCTCTGCTCGACCTTCAATACAAACATCCGCTGACGAAGAGCAAAGTCTACAAGTCGCCATGGTTCCACTTAAACATCATAAAGAACTGGATGCGCTCAATATCTACAGCGTGGAGGAGCTGCAGACGTTCTATGTCCCTCCCAGGAGAGAAGGCGAAAAGGCAATTCTATTCTACCGCTCTGAAGAAACCAAAGTGGAGAAAGAAATCCGGCACGACGCGGATCCTACGCTTGACAGGCTTCAGCCCATCCGTCTCTCCAGATATTATACAGAAGGCTTGAAGAGGCTGCTAAAGCGCAAAGGGATATCCTTTAAACAGACCGCTCGAAAAGCTAAATTCTATGACAGGGTCTGGAACGTTCCCGGGACTCGGCACAGGTTGCTTAATGGGAGAATGGAAACAATCGGGCTTGGTTACATTCGGTCCAAGAAATGAGAGCTACTCCACGGTTGCTACGTCGTGCATGACTTCGATGAAGAAGCGGATGCTCAATAGGAGGATGCTAATCCTGAACCAGTAAAAGTTCCTGATGTAAAAGTGCCCAGTCCGTCGTTCGAAGAACAGATGGACAAGCTTATAAGGGAAGCTGGCCAAAAAGTCAGAGACGATCACAACCGTGAGATGGCCATCTACGAGAAAGCCAAAACGCAACGCCTCCTCCAACAGGCTGTGAAGGATGAAAATGCCGCTCCCTGTCAACCTGTTATAAAAAAGGCTCGACGCAGAGGCAGAAATAAGTTGAGAGGCAAAAAAGGCGCTCAACAGCAACAAAGCGGGACTAAGAAGCCACGCAAGCGAGAATCGAGCGGTCCAGACCTGTCCCTTGTGAAGAAGATGAGTCGAGCATACTCTTTTCCTCGGGACAAGACGAAGAAGATACTTGACCGAGCTATAAAACATCAGATGCTTATACTGCCGGAGTCCAAGCACCCGGAACAAGAAGGCGAAGTTTCTCACCCAAACTATTGCTCTTATCACCGAGTAATAGGGCATCCTCTCGAAGACTGCTTCACCTTCAAGAATTGGGTCGAAGATCAGTATCATCTTGGTAAGTTCGCTCTGTCTGACAACTGGAGGGTAACGCCGCCACAGAAGTACGAACTCAAAGCCTCGAGAGCAGAGCCAGCTCCATATTGGTCTTAGATTTGAATTCGTACTTGTCATATGATAACAATGTCAAAAGAAGAGCCCGAGAATATGGATGACCTTCCCTGGTGCTTCGAAAACAGCGATGATGAGGTGATCTCAGAATTTCCACCAGCACCGAAAGAGCTGGAGGACGGAATACATACCATTGCAAATAACCTCAAGAAAATTGAGTTGGGGACGGCGAATGACCCGCGACCGACATTCATTAGTGAGCTGCTGTCTGAAGAGAGGGTGGCTTCATTAAAAGACCTGCTTATGCAACATAAAGATTTCTTCGCATTGAACTATTCTGAAATGCCAGGACTAGATCCAGAAATTGCTGTGCATAAATTGGAGATATCCCCGAACGTTAAACCAATCAAACAAGCACCGAGAAGAATGCGGCTCGAGCTTGAGATGAGCATCAACGCCGAGGTCAAGAAGCTGATCGACTCCGGCTTTATCCAGGAGGTTCAATATCCTGAATGGATCGCCAACTTCGTCCCGGTAATGAAGAAAAATAGGACAGTGCGCATATGCGTGGACTTTCGGGATCTCAATAAAGCCTGTCCGAAGGACGATTTCCCAGTGCCAGTTACCCAGCTGATGATAGATAATACGTCCACCCACGAGGTTTTCTCCTTCATGGACGGCTCATCAGGGTATAATCAGATAAAGATGCATCCCGAAGACCAGAAGCACACCGCCTTCAGGACTCCGCTAGGTATATTCTGCTACAAGGTGATGCCTTTCGGTCTAAAGAACGCCGGTGCCACCTATCAGAGGGCCATGACGAAGATCTTCGATGACCTCATACATGAAATCGTCGAGTGCTATATCGACGACCTCGTGGTGAAAAGCAGATCATACGAGGAACATCTTGAGCATCTGAAGACCGTATTTCAACACCTTCGACAATACAACTTGAAGATGAACCCTCTCAAGTGCGCATTCGGAGTTTCCTCAGGCAAATTCCTAGGATTCATCGTCCAACACCGAGGTATCGAAATAGATTCGTCAAAGATTAAGGCGATCATGGAAATGCCTCCGCCAAGGACTCTCAAACATCTGCGGTCTCTCCAAGGGAAGCTCGCATATATACGGCGATTTGTAGCCAACCTTTCAGGCAAGTGCCGTCCTTACAACCACCTGATGAAGAAGGGAACCCCGTTCGTCTGGGACCAAAAATGCCAAAGCGCGCTAGACGAGATCAAGCAATACCTGCAGAACCCACCAGTGTTGGCTGCTCCGGTCAAGGGAAAGCCCCTCATTCTTTATACAACCGCCCTCGAAGGTTCCTTAGGCGCATTATGGGTGCAAGAAAACGATCAAGGGAAAGAAAGAGCACTCTACTATTTGAGTCGAGTTCTACTGGGGGTAGAAAGCAACTATTCCTCCATTGAAAAACACTGCCTCGCGTTGATCTTCGCGATAACAAAGCTCAGGCACTATGCGTTGGCGCATGAAGTCCGTCTCATATCGAAAGTGGACCCCCTTAAATATTTGATGTTGAAGGCCATATTGACGGGGCGACTCGCTAAATGGGCCCTACTCTTGATGGAGTTCTCGATAACCTATCAGCCTCTCAAGGCAGTGAAAGGCCAGGCCATTGCCGACTTCCTCGCTGAATATCCGATACCTGTCGATTCTCCTCTGAATTGCGATCTGCCAGACAAACATGCGTTTGACGCGATCGACGGTGGTGATACCCGATGGGAGCTTTATTTCGATGGAGCGTCTTCCATGAAGAAGCACAAACAAAACACACCTATAATCAAGTCGGGGGTAGGTCTCATCTTCATAACTCCACAAGGGGGGATAATGCGCTTTGCTTTCTCCTTAACAGAGCCGAGGACAAACAATGAAGCCAAATACGAAGCTTTGATAGCAGGCATCGAGATCGCCATCGACATGGGAATTGAAAACCTCCTCATATACGGAGATTCCCAACTGGTCGTTAGTCAAGTAAACGGCGACTACCAGACATGCAAACCAGAATTGGTGAAGTACGGCGACAAGGTGCAACAATTGTTGACCCAAATCCCTTCCTACACTTTGGAGAACATACCGCGCGCGGAAAACAGCAAAGCGGACGCGTTGGCCAAGCTCGCTAAAGAATTGGCTGACGAGAACCTCGATGACGTCAGAATTGTGGTACAAAGCCGTCGGGTGCTTGCCCCAGCGGAAATATCTTCGGAATCACCCGAAGAGAAGGAAGCGACTGAGCAAATGGCTATGCAAATAAAAGACCGGGAAAAGGCCGAGGATTGGAGGGAAGTCTTTATAGACTACTTCAAATACCGTCGAACGCCCGAAGATGCGTCCTCAAGACATCAGCTTATGAAACGAGCTCTGTCTTTCGCCTTCGTCAATGATACTCTGTACAAGAGGTCGTTTGATTCTCTGTGGTTGAGATGTCTGGGACCTGAAGAGGCAAAAAGAGTCGTTCAGGAAGTTCACAATGGACTCTGCGGTTCTCACCAAGCAGGCCCAAATATGAAGTTGAAGATCAAACGGATGGGCTACTACTGGCCCACGATGATTCAGGACTGCCTCGAATATGCGAAGCAATGCCACTCATGCCAAATCCATGAGGAATTCATCCACCAACATCCAAATCCACTCCATCCAACGGTGGCTAGCTGGCCATTCGAAATGTGGGGAACTGACATAGTTGGACCCATCGAACCAGCATCGTCCAGGGGAAATCGTTTCATCTTGGCGACGAATGACTACTTCTCCAAATGGGCAGAAGCAGTACCGTTGAGAGAAGTGAAGACGGAGAATATCCTCCATTTCTTCAAGACGCACATCATATATCGGTTTGGAACTCCACGACGGATCATCTCCGATAACGGGCCAGCTTACAGAAGCCACAAGATCAGTCGCTTCGCGCAACAACACAATATAGACTGGAGATATTCCTCGGTTTATAATCCGCGAGCTAACAGTCTAGCTGAGGTCTTCAACAAGACCTTGACAAAGATCATGAAGAAAACGGTGTCCCGAAAGAAAAAGGACTGGCATGAGAGGATGCAAGAGGCTCTTTGGGCGTATCGAACTACGTTCAAGACGTCCACGAACGCAACGCCATATGCATTAGTATTCGGTACAGAAGCAGTACTCCCCCTAGAGATAGAGTTACCCTCTCTATGAGTGGCAGTCCATTATGAGCTAACGGACGAAGAGAATGCTCACCTTCGCCTCGAGGAGCTCGATGCCCTTGATGAAACCCGGCTCCTAGCGCAACAAAATCTAGAAGCTTATAAAGCAAAGATGAAGCGCTCATATGAAAGAATGACCAGGCCGAGGACATTCCGCCAAGACGAACTTGTGCTAGTGGTCAAAAAGACCTATGATCCCCAAGCGTGCCAAGCGGGGAAAATTCGAGCCGAATTATGAAGGCCCGTACATTATAGACAAGGTCTACCAGGGTGGAGCCTATCTACTCATGGATATGCACGGTGAAAGGCCTTTCAGGCCAATAAACGGCCGCTTCCTAAAGAAATACTATGTTTAATGAGCCATGGCCTAGGTCAATGATAGATGACGACGACTATGTCCGCTCGCTATCTTCCTAAGCTCAAACTTTATAAGCAGTAGCTGGCTTTCTCCTGAGCGGACCGAAACGTCCTTAAACTAATGATGGACCGAAACGTCCTTAAACTAACGACGGACCACTACGTCCTAAAACTAGCTGAGGACCGAAACGTCTTTAAACTACTACCGCAGCATCCTTAGGCCGATGAGATGAATAAAAAAAATAATAAAAAAATATAAAAATAAAAAAAATAAAAAAATAAACGGTATGTCCATAAGCAAAATGGGCACGGATGAAAACCCGAAAGGGCTCCGTGAGTAAAAACAGCAGGGCTACCGGCGAGTGTTCGTGAAAACCCGAAAGGGCGCGACCTCGTAAAAAAAAAGAGAATAAAAAGAATAAAATAAACGGTATGTCCATAAGCAAAATGGGCACGGATGAAAACCCGAAAGGGCTCCGTGAGTAAAACCAGCAGGGCTACCGGCGAGTGTTTGTGAAAACCCGAAAGGGCGCAACCTCGTTAAAGGACACTTACAGGGTCCTCTCGACCTTGTAAGGAGGAACCACCCGCGTGAGATCCTTACGACTCACAAGAGAGCAACACACTTAGGGATCCCCACGATTCCTAAGGAGAAAATACACTTGCGAGATCCTCACGACTCGTAAGGGGAACTCTCTTATGGAACCCTCACGGCTCATAAGATTTGAAAGTCTTAAGTTACAGAGACCTAAACCTGTGCTTAAGCAACCTCCACAACCTTCGATTTTGCCTTACAAGTGGTTCAATACTGACCATTGTATACAATCCACGGGCGCGAATATACATTTCCCTAACCAAGTCCCATCCGTGACTGGGGATATGTTCGCATGACCCTTGTAAGTTCTCTCGATCTACAAGGAGAAAAACCTCTTGTAGGAACCTTACGACTTACAGAGGAACATACACTTAGGAATCCTTACGATTCCTAAGGAGAAAATACACCTACAAGATCCTCACGACTTGTAGGGAGGAATACCTTTGTGAGACCCTTACGGTTCATGAAGTCAAAAGCCTTAGCCGACAGGACCTTAACCCTATTTGCTAATCCACCTTTGTTCGACATCAACAGAGGCAAATGATGATTCGCTCCTGGTAATATCCCAGTTGTAGCGGTGCTGATGCTGAAACCGGTGTTTAATTCCAGGCTTACGGCGAAAAGCCAGCAAGCCGCACATGCATACAAGATAGCCGAAATGATGGGGCAGCTTGCAATAAAAAGCAGCAAGTAAAAACGTATGCATATAAAACAGCCGAAATGATTGGGCAACTCGCAATAAAAAGCAGCGAGTAAAAATAAAATAAATAGCCGAAATGATTGGGCTCCGCGAAAAATATCCGGAATGATTGGGCAGTCGCGACTTTCGCGATCAAAAGCTGAAATGATAGAGCATCGCGGAAATAAAACAATAAAAATGAATGAAACTTTTGCCCTACAGTTGAGATCACATCGATCCATGTATACAATCCAAGGGCACAAACAAAGACGGAGCCATACCTTCCCAACAGGCTCCGCCAGAAAGCAAAGCCAAATCTCGACGGTTCACTAATAGCCTAGAGACAACCGCGACATTCGTCTTGATGCAACAGACGCAGTGCCAGTGAACGAAGCGAAGATCAAATTCCTAGCTTCACGATTTTGACGGTAACTTACATAAAACCTAAAAGACCGCCACAGATCGGTTCAACCCCGAAGAAACCAGTGTCTTCGGCCAAATCATTCGACTCAGGGAAACCAGTGTCCTTGACGAGAACATCCTGATTCGCGTCGACCTGCAGAGAAACTAGCGTCTTTGCAGGAATACATCGATTCGTTTCAACCCCAGGGAAACCAGTGTCCCTGGCAAATACCTCAATTCAGGGAAAATAGCGCCCTTGATGAGAGCTTCCTGATTCGCGTCAGCCCGCAGAGAAACCGGTGTCTCCGCAGGAATAATCCGATTCGTTTCAACCCCGAAGAAACCAGAGTCTTCGGCCAAATCCTTCGACTCAGGGAAACCAGTGTCCTTGACGAGAACATCCTGATTCGCGTTGACCCGCAGAGAAACTAGCGTCTTTGCAGGAATACATGGATTCGTTTCAACCCCAGGGAAACCAGTGTCCCTGGAAAATACCTCAATTCAGGGAAACTAGCGTCCTTGATGAGAGCTTCCTGATTCGCGTCGGCCCGCAGAGAAACCAGTGTCTCCGCAGGAATACTCCGATTCGTTTCAACCCCGAAGAAACCAGTGTCTTCGGCCAAATCCTTCGACTCAGGGAAACCGGTGTCCTTGACGAGAACATCCTGATTCGCGTCGACTCGCAGAGAAACTAGCGTCTTTGCAGGAATACATCGATTCATTTCAACCCCAAGGAAACCAGTGTCCCTGACAAATACCTCAATTCAGGGAAACTAGCGTCCTTGATGAGAGCCTCCTGATTCGCGTCGGCCCTCATAGAAAGCAGTGTCTCCGCAGGAATACTCCGATTCGTTTCAACTTCGAGGAAACTAGCGTCCTCGGCAAAATACTTCGACTTAGGGAAACCAGTGTCCTTGACGAGAACACCTCGATTCGCGTCGACCCGCAGAGAAACTAGCGTCTTTGCAGGAACACCTCGACTCGTTTCAACCCCAGGGAAACTAGTGTCCTTGGCAAACTCCTCAACTCAGGGAAACTAGCGTCCTTGATGAGAGCCTCCTGATTCGTGTCGGCTCGCAGAGAAACCAGTGTCTCCGCGAGAACTTCCCGATTCG
Source organism: Agapanthus africanus (assembly GCA_030015575.1). NCBI lineage: Eukaryota > Viridiplantae > Streptophyta > Magnoliopsida > Asparagales > Amaryllidaceae > Agapanthus > Agapanthus africanus. Next base: position 309,967,163 of record CM057339.1, read on the forward strand.
TCTCAACTTGCAAGATAAAGCCTTAGGCAGCAGGGATTAAAGAACTTGTTTCCTGAGCACTGGGACCCTGCAAGTCGGTCTAAAACGGTCTCTTGCATACTATTCACGGGTTTTACTCTCCAAAGTCGAATCTCGATAAGGAGGGAAACAACCGCTTACGGGTCCTCTCGACTCGTAAGAGGGAAAATTCTCTTATAGGATCCTTACGACTTATAAGAGAAAACGCACTTAGGAATCCTCACGATTCCTAAGGGGAAAATCCACCTACGAGATCCTCTCGATCCGTAGGGGGAAAAATCTATATGAGACCCTCACGGCTCGTAGAGTTGAAAAGTCTTAGGCAGCAGATCTGAACCTGCGGGCAAAGACATCGCTATTTCTTGGAGAAACTAAGATGCTTACTCTATTATCTGTCGACCCTGTTTATTAAGACAGCATGCTGACAATAAAAGAAAGAAGAAAGTGACAGAAAGAACATCCGATTTACATTTGATCAAGCGTTCGAGACACACTCATTCATGCATAGGCAAAAGACTCAGAACGAGAAATAAGACAGGCTAGAATAAAAATTTTCCATTCATATTGCCAAAAATTCTTACAATCATGAAATCAATAAACGAGAAACATTATTCAAATTATTACAATGGTATAACCTCAGATCCAGGGCACGGATTGAGGAATTCAAAAGTAAGGCCATCCAGAGTTCTTCTGGCCTTTCTGATTATTCTCGTGCGCAGCCTCTCGCGCTCCTGTATGTCAAGATCTTCGGCGAGGCCCCCCAGCCTTCGATAAGCAACGATTATCGTCGTCTGCTGGAAAATTTGATGCAGGATGTCGATGAGGCTATCCTGCCATTTCTTCGAGATCATCCCCGACAGGTATACTGAATGCACCTTGTCTTCGGCATCATCCAGTGCATTGAGCGGTAGGGCCTCGTAAAACCCCGGAAGTGCTCTTCATATTGCTCCCAGCACGACTTTCAAGAGAGCTGAACGACGAGGAAGCAGCCAACCAACGCTTGCATTAAGGCGACCCATGACCTCCGCACATTGGGCGTCTGTAAACTTTTGGTTTTGTTGACGGCCTTGTACACGGATATCCTTGTAGGTGATGAATTCGTGCAGACTGTATAGACGCACCGCCATAATGCCTGAAGGAAACATCATTGGAAGATTAGCAATGAGGAAAAAGCATAGAGAGTTAAACCCCTCGAGAGCAGAGCTCTATTAATGGAACCCTAATAGGATTCTCCTTAGTTCTCTTTGGACCCCTCTAGAGCAAAGCTCTGCTAAGTGAAATCCTAGATGGGTTTTCTTTAGATCAGAGATCTATTGAGAGCAAGGCTCTATCAATGAAAATTAATTTAATTTAATTTAATTTAAATTAAAGTTTTTACCTAAAAAGTTTAAGAGTTTAACTCTTGGAGTTCTTAAAAGTAAAGAGCAGGGCTCTGAGATTCTGAAAGTAAAAATATTGAAGATGATAATCATCTGTTGAGGACCAAAGGTCCTATTTATAGGCATCAAATGCCCTTTCAACATCCAAAAGTTGCCGCAACGGTTGGAATTCTGCCACCGTTGCGCTCGCGTTTGGAGCCACGTAAGCGCAACGGTGGGGGGGGGCATTTGTTTACCCCAATCAGAGCAAAGCTCTGTTCAAATTCCAAGACGGGAGATGAAGCAACGCTTCCGATTCCCCCCAATCAGAGCAAAGCTCTAGTTTGAAAATTTAAATTTTAATAAATGAAGCCACGCTTCAGATCCTTTGCGCTGCGCGTAGGGCGCCACTTGTCAAAATCAGGCACGCCAGCGCAGGGAGCGCAGCGCCCAAGGCAGCGTGCCCAATCAGAGCAAGACTCTATTTAAAACAAAATTAAAGGAAGCAACGTTTCAGTTGCGCAAGCACTGCGCTGCGCGGCACGTGTCAGCGCAGTGGCGCATGCGCAGTTGCGCTGCGCTGTGCGCTGCGCGACACGTGTCAGCGCAGTTGCGCTGCGCTCTGCGCTGTGCGACACGTGGCAGCGCAGTTGCGCTTGCACAGTTGCGCTGCGCTCTGCGCTGCGTGACACGTGTCAAGCGCTGGGGCGTTTGCGTCAAACAGAATTAAAATTCTAGTAAGATCCTTCTATTCTTGTTAAAACAAGAAGATTGTCTTCTGTAAAACAGAAGCCCTTGGATCAAAAATCCAACGGTGGGGAAAATTCCCTAAATCACTCAGAGAATGATCTCTTTAACAAACATAACAAATTTATGGGCACTATATAAAGACCCCTAGACCCCAATTCAAAAAATGATGAACATTGAGAACATCAAGAACTTCAAAAACAAAACAGAGAGAACTTTGAAGGATTGTGAGAAGAACTCAAGAACAAAAAAGGTAAAAGCTTTTATAAAAGAAGAACTTCTTCTGAATAGATCATTGATCTAAGAACAAGATCAATGATCTTCAATAATAAATAATAACAGTGCCTTGCACTTTTTTTATGAACCATTGGTTCTGGAATCTTAAAGATTCTTTTCTTGAATCCAAAATTGGATCAAGATAATTAAAACAGTGCCTTGCACTTGAAAATCTGCACTGTTGCGCTCATGGGTTGGCGCAAGCCACCAGAGAGCGCCACGTGTCAGCACCAGAACCACTTGCGCTATGCGCTGTTAATATAGAGCATTGCTCTCTGGAATTGGCGCAACTCACCAGAGCGCGCCACGTGTCAGCAGCGCAACAGCGCAGCGCACTGGCGCAGCGCACTGCGCTTGCGTGACACGTGTCACCACCACAAGCGCTTGCGCTCAATAATTGGCGCAAAGCGCCTGACAAGCCACTGTCAAATAATTAATGCACTGCATTATTTACAGAAGGGCCAAGCCCAATTAAAAAAAAAGGCCTAACAGGCCAAATTAAATGCAGTGCATTATTTTAAAGAAGGGCAGAGCCCAAACAGATGCTCTACATCATTTATAAAGGGATAGAGCCCAAATCAAAAAGGCCTAGCAGGCCAGAATGAAATGCAATGCATTATTAAACAGGGGCAAAGCCCTAGCACAGGCCTAATGAGCCAAAGATAAAAACGTTGAATATTCTCAACTGGACTTAGCCCAATCATGGCCGTAAGTCCTCAAATTAAATTGACTGAGCAAGACTGCTCTCTTAAATCAATTTACATCCGGTTCAAGGGTACATCTCTGAACTCCTCTGACTCCTATCGTTGTAATCTTTCAACGACGTCAGAGAAGTGATGGGTCCCAACAACCACACATCGATACGGACTGCGGGGTCCCTAAACTCGTGGACCGAAACGTCCTTAAACTAATATTCGTCCCTAGATGGGAATGTTGGACCGAAACGTCCTTAAACTAATATTCGTCCCAAAATTGGAATGTTGGACTGAAGTGTCCTTAAACTAATGCTCGTCCCCAAATGGGAATGATGGACCACCATGTCCCTAAACTGGAAATCGACCGCAACGTCATTAAACTAAACAATAGAGCCAATTGCTCTCTTGTCGGATCCAAACGGTCCCGTTAAGTTGATCTTAGTCTGGAGATTAGGCTAACGTATCCTTAACAAAAGTTTAAGTTGATCTTAGCCTCAATATGGCTAACGTATCCTTAAATTAAAATACCAAACCCAAATCTAAGTAAGCACGGATTTGGACTAATCCACGTCCTATGGGCGACGACATAAATTAGTCTCCGTATACAATCCACGGGCAACCACAAACAAAACAAACACACACGACACGAAGTGACCATCTGGAGAAGTAGAAAGTGGTTACTGCGATGCGGTAGCGTAATTAACTGCAGGGGCTTGCGCCTGCAGGGAAGAGCGTCTCCACAATCAAAAACCCCTTACCCTGAGGGGGAATCTGATGAAGTTTGCTACATCGGCCGCATCCGTCTAAACCTCCGATACACGGTGCCATAAATCAACTTGGCATCTTCGGAGAGGTGGACGGATAAAACCAAACAACATCTGCCCCGAATCATAGGCAAGACGTCCATGTCTTGGCCGCCGTTCGGAGGGGAACAGGAAGCAACCGAACAAGCGGCCTTCCAATTAGAGGATGAAGAAAAGGCAAAGGATTGGAGAGAAGTCTTTATAGACTACTTCAAATCCCATTGAACACCTGAAGACGCGTCGTCAAGGCATCATCTCATGAAGCGAGCCTTGTCTTTCGCCTTCGTCGATGATACTCTTTATAAGAGATCATTCGACTGTCTATGGTTGAGATGCCTAGGACCGGAAGAAGCAAAGAGGGTCGTCCAAGAAACTCATGGCGGAATCTGCGGTTCCCATCAAGCTGGGCCAAAGATGAAGCTGAAGATCAAAAGAATGGGCTATTATTGGCCCACGATGATTCAGGACTGTCTTGAATATGCGAAGCAGTGTCACTCATGCCAAATTCATGGGGATTTCATCCACCAGCATTCAAATCCGCTGCACCCGACATTCGAAATGTGAGGAACCGATATAATCGGGCCCATCGAACCAGCATCATCCAAGGGACATCGGTTCATACTAGCAACAGCCGATTACTTCTTTAAGTGGGCAGAAGCAATACCGTTAAGAGAGGTGAAGACGGAGAACATCCTCCAATTTTTCAAGACACATGTCATCTACCGGTTTGGCACTCTGCGACGGATCATCTCGGATAATGGGCCAACCTACAGAAGCCATAAGATCAGCCGCTTCGCACAACAGCATAAAATAGATTAGAGATACTCTTCGGTCTATAATCCCCCAGCTAATGGTCTAGCTGAGGCTTTCAACCATACCTTGACAAAGATTGATTGATATGATCTATGTGTAGTAGTTAACCGCAATCAGAACGGCGTCGCACGTAGCTAGACCGAGGAGAGTACGGGTCGTCTTCAGGGAAACGTTGAATATTTTATTCTTACCTTAGGTGTGTTGAGAAAGAAATGAGGAAGAATAAAGAATGGTTGTAGGTTCTAGATCTACGTTAAACACGGATGCAAAATATAGATCTAGATTAACTATGGATGTAAGTTTAATATTAAAAGGGGGCTTGTAGGGTTCATGTTAGTTATATGTATGCCCTAGAGGCCATTACTGTACATACGATGTATATTGTAGTGGATGCTAGGACATATATAGGGAGGACTTTCTTGCTCGACATGATAGTATGCTATCTGGTTGTACTTTATCTTAACATGTACTCAAATTGTCTCTATGTTACATGTTGATAAAGCCCTTAGGATATGTACTCGGCTACTGGGACTATGATGAGATCATACTAGTGGGGCCACGGTAGTCGACGAGTACATCCTATAACTGTTCCTAGTCGAGGGTGTATCGAGACAGGGCATCGATGCACCAGAGTAGACTAGCGTATACGCATCTTGACCCATATGATGGGCGATGGATGATCCCATATCCATCGGTGTTTGACATCAAGGATGGTGTACGGGTGCTCAGTGGAGACTGGGTACACTGGACGGACTCGCCGAGAACTCCCAGATGGTATTATACCTTACATCAGATGGCAGTTCTCTGGTGACACTGGTACAGAGTAGTCTGTTGACCCGAGATCGTCATAGAGTCTTGTGTGATTCCCACTGTGCTTTGATTTCCATCATACCACGTCCAAGAGGGGTGCAAAAATGTGGCTTTTGGGTACAGTCCCGAATCACATGGAGGCAATGAGCGATAGGAGGGGATTCGTCTCTCCCGGTATAGGGAGTTGATGTTGCGCTGTGTTCGATTGGCTATAACCGGAAATCCCTGGCCAGAGTTGCTGAGATTTACTGGTAAGTGTTATCAGTAGTTTCTCGAACAGTTATAGACCTCATATCGACACGACTTATCGAGCTACTGGGGTCTGACGTTTACCACCCCTAGGCGAGATATGCGACATATCAGACGACGAGACCGGACTGTACGGGAGTGTTACTGTTTGGATTCACAGGAGAATGTACATGCTTGCTTGTTGATCTTCTGAGCGCTCAATACCTGGGTGGCTGTTACATTTAGCTGACCGCTTGCAGCTTGTGGGTGTTTGATATGATCATCACCTACTGCCGGCGTATTGACGATTCTTTAGAGTCCTACACAAAGGTTTCTTGACTCAGGAAAAACGGAGTAGGAGCACATATGTGATATGTGCAGGACCGAGGATAATGCGGTATATGATACCGTATTGGATTCTCGCGATATGAGATATCGGCCAGGTATATGTGATATAGCCGGGTCATCGTATTAGTCGGTTATATGCGATATAGCCGGATTGTCGGATCAAGTGTTGATTCGATAATTTAATGTATAATAATATATATGATATATTATATTACATTATCTAATATTAGCTCACTAAAAGATTCATTTTCTCACGGGATAATACATTGATATATATGCGATATATGTTAATTGTATTATTTTCTATTGTTACAAAATATATTGTATATGTGATATATAATATTGTAACATGTTAGGGTTACAAATTTAACAATGGTTTAGGGTTTAAACTTGGTTAGGGTTTGGATTAGGGTTAGCTTTTGCATGAAGCTTCCATGAAGCTTCATGAAGCTTTGACTTTGTGGTTGCTTGATATTTTTGTGAGATATTATGTTAACCCAATCCAAACTATTAACTCTAGTTAACTCTCTACAAGGGTTAACTCTTTCATGCTTAACCCTTGGTTAGATTTGTAACCACTACAATAATTCATTGTTCATCACAAAAGGATTAAGTTATCATCTTCATTCATTTTCTTCTTCCTTGAGTTCCTTTTTGAAAAAGCTTTCTTTTGTGATGAAAGTGAGTGAGAAAAAGATTATAAATGAGAGCAAAAATCCTACTTCATTATCCTCATCTATCCTTGCCATTTAGATGAGGGTGTTCACTTCATATTATGAGTGTTAGCTTGTGTTAACGAAACTTCAAGGTAGATCATCATTGTATCGAAGATCGGAAGCAAGACTGCATCTTTCTCTTCGTGGAACCTCTTGAGAGTCCAGAACACGATGATCGCAGCGAAGGGACCTCAACACGGAGCTTAAGAAGTGAAGGACCGGATCTACAAAGGTTGTAATCCCTCTCACTTAGTGTTAAAGTGTTTAACATGTTTGTTTTCGCCTAAATCCTAGTTTAAAGATCCGGCTTCGGGTTGTTCGGCACGGCTAAAATTTTAATCGGGCATAGTTGATGCCTTGTAGACCCTTGTGCGCGTGCCTAGCAACCCTACAGTTCATTAGGATTTAATAGTTATGGATGATTAATTAAAGATTACTCTTTTTTTCCTTTAATAGATTTAAAACTAGAATGACAGTGATGCATGTAGATTAGGGTTTCTGGAGGGAAAAAGGGTTCCCACTCTTAACCCCTATCTCGACATGGAACTCCGTTCATGTCTAGCCTTTACCAAAACAATCATTAATCTAATCTCTAATCGCGGTCGACACTAACAATAAATTGGTAGCGCGCCCGATTAGGATGTTAATGATTCTTTTGGTAAAGTTTATAAACTTTATAGGACGTAAAAAGAGTTTAAGGATCTTCATCATCCATTAATCTACCCTAATCCTACGAACCCTAACAAGCGGAGAATTACTCGCGCATGATGGGAGAAGAAGAGATGGAGAGGGAAATCATATTAAAACTACAAAGAAATAGAATAAGAAAAAGAACTACCTTTATTAATCAACAAAATTCATTTACACTTTGTTCCCTTAGAAAATGATTACAAAATGCTAGTTTGCTTCTCGATCTCTTCTAAGGAGGTAGATGAACCGTTGATGACTAGCTTGATGTGTAAGCCGTCTTGGACTTCATGATCTCTTCAGCTTGATGATTTTTCCAAGAGGCTCTCGGTCCTTATTTATAGTCCCAGAGCCAGTAGTTAAGATCCAAACAGCAAAATCCCAACAACAAAATCCCAACTTGGAAACCAGTAGTTAATAAAGGTACAAACTAGAATTCCATACTCGCAACTTGGAAATCTCCTAATTTGGAAACCAGTAGTTAAGATCCAAACAGCAAAATCCCAACTCCCAAATAGTCCAATACGCGGCGGATCCGTGGCCAATAGGTGGGTTTGGCCGCGGATCCGCGGTCTTATAGGGAGATCGCTTGATTTGGTCTTCTGGAGCTTTATCTTTATGACACATGGTGATCTTTTTAATCTCTGGAAACTGAAAATCTTTTCTACGTCACTGCCAGATTTGATTTCTTTAGTTTACTTTCTTAATTAGGTAGGTTTGTTCCAACAACTTTGATTTCCTTGATTTCAGCCCTGAAAATTCTGCACAACAACTCAAAAAATAATATTAGTAGAGTTTGTTTTATTGAGATATTAACTTAACCATTAAGAATTGGTCAAAGGTATTTAATAAGGTAAGCATATTTAAATGGGCCAAATGTTACATGGATATTATATGCTTACTTTTTCCTACCAAATGTTAATTATAATATATAAACACATGAAAATAGTATTTTTACAGATAAACCCTCACATGTATCATATATTATAATAAACACCTTTTATTATAAAGAAATAGTAGGAAAAATGTCATATTAAATATGCAGTTTTATCAACTGAACAAAGATCATAAAGAAAACAGTGTCCAGAAATAAAAAGGACTGGCACGAGAGATTGCATGAAGCTCTTTGGGCATATCAGAACACATTCAATATGGCCACGAATACAACGCCATTCGCATTGGTATTCGGCACAGAAGTAGTACTTTCCTTGGAGATAGAGCTACCCTCTCTACGAGTAGCGGTTCGATGCGAGCTGACGGATGAAGAAAATGCCTATCTTCGACTTGAGGAGCTCGATGCCCTCGATGAAACTCGTCTCATGGCGCAGCAAAACCTAGAAGTTTACAAAGCAAGGATGACACGTTCATACGAAAGACTGACTAGGCCGAGAACATTCCGCCAAGGCGAACTCGTGCTAGTCGTAAAAAGACCTATGATCCCCAACAGTGCCAAACGGGGGAAATTCGAGCCGAATTATGAGGGCCCGTACATCATAGACAAGGTCTACCAAGGTGGGGCCTACTTGCTCATGGATATGCATGGCGAAAGACCCTTCCGGCCGATAAACGGCCGGTTCCTTAAGAAATACTACGCTTGATAAGTCATGGCTCGGATTAATGATGGATGACGACGCTCGTGTCCGCTCGCTGTCTTCCTGAGCCCAAACTCTATAAGTAGTATCCAGCGAAACCTCGCCTCAAAACCCCCATGGACCGAGATGTCCATAAACTAAAGATGGACCGAGATATCCTTAAACTAACGATGGACCGTGATGTCCCTAAACTAAATACGCCCCCTCAAAACTTAGCGACAGTGGAATCCCGGTCCATAAGTCCTAGAAGCGAGGATTGCAACTTAAGTCCCTCTGGCTTCGCAGCTACCCCTATTGGCGAAGTCCCATCGTAAAAAAAACGGTACGTCCACAAGCGAAATGGGCACGGATGAAAACCCGAAAGGGCTCCGTGATTAAAAACAGCAGTACTGCCGGCGAGTTCGTGAAAACCCGAAAGGGCGCAGACTCATAAAAAAAATTCATGCACACTTGCAAGGTCCTCTCGATCTTGTAAGGAGAAAATACCTACGTGAGATCCTTATGACTCACAAGGGAGCAACACACTTAGGGATCCCCACGATTCCTAAGGAGAAATTACACTTACGGGATCCTCACGACTCGTAAGGAGAATTCCCCCCTATGAGACTCTCACGGCTCATAGGATTCAAAAGCCTTAAACTACAGGGATCTGAACCTGTTCTTAAGCCATCACATCCCCCAGTTTGCCCTACAAGCAGTTCAATATTGACCCTTGTTTACAATCCACGAGCATGAATAAACGTTTCCCCCACCAAGTTCCACCAATGGCGTGAAATTTCCTCATGTAGTGAACGACACTTGTAAGTCCTCTCGACTTATAAGGAGAAAACACTCTTGTAAGATCCTTACGACTTATAAGAGAACACACACTTATGAATTATCACGATTCCTAAGGAGAAAACGCACCTACAAGATCCTCACAACTCATAGGGAGAAACACCTTTATGAGACCCTTACTGCTCATGAAGTCAAAAGCCTTAGTCGACAGGATCCTAACCCTGTTTGCTAAGCCACCTTTGTTTGAATCAACAAAGGCAAATGATGATTCGCTCCTGGCAATATCCCAGTTGTAGCGATGCTGATGCCTAAATCGGTATCAAATTCCAAGTCCTTTCACGACAAACGACGATTCGCTCCTGGCAATATTCCATTCGCAGCGATGCTGATGCTAAGATTGGTATCAGACCTCAAGTTCCACACTCGCAACAAAAAAAATCAGCGAGCCAAAAATGCATATGAAATACCCGAAATGATAGGGAAACTCGCAATAAAAAGCAGCGAGTAAAGAAAAAGAAAACAACCGAAATGATTGGGAACCGCGAAAAATAGCCGAAATGATTGGGCGATCGCCACTCTCGTGATATAAAAAGCTGAAATGATAGAGCATAGTGGAAAGAAACGAAATGAAATGAAACTTTTTCCCTGCAGGTGAGATCACATCGACCCCTGTATACAATCATGGGCACAAACGTAAAGGAAACCACATTGTCCCACCAGGTTTCATCAAAGGGAAGCTAGATCTCGATGGCTACATCTACAACCTAGAAATCAATAACGACGTTCCTTCTCATCCTAACCAGAAGCAGATACGACGTCAGCAAAAAGGAGCTACGACAAAGTCCCCTAGTTCCAAATCTCGACGGTTCACAGACAGCCTAGAAACTACCTCGGAGCCACGACAAAGTCCTCTAGTTCCAAATCTCTACGGTTCATGGACAACCTAGAGACTACTTCGGAGCCATGGAATAGTCCCTAGTTCTAAGTCTCGACGGCTACTGTAAGGTTCTTAAGCACTAGAATAAGGTTCTACAAGGCATCAAACATGCCGTATTAAAATTTTTCAAGTGCCAAACAACCTAAGCAAGGATCTTTACTAGAGAATTAGGGTTAAAAACGGCAAGTAAACATCTTTTCTTCTAAGTGAACTAGGAATACAACCTTTGTAGACCGGTCCTTCACTTCAATAGCTCCGTGTAGTGGTCCCTTCGCTCCAAGTAGTGATCTTCTGGACTCTAGCATGGCTTCACAAGAAGAAAGGAACGAACTTGCTTGAAGTCTTCGAGGCCGAAGATGATCTACGTCGAGAAGACACTAACCCAAGTTACTACTTCACTAATGAGAGATTAGTGAAGCTAACACCCTATACTAAAGTGCTACTCTAGTAAAGGATGATGAAGTAGGATTTTTGCTCACTTTAGAATTGATTTTCTCACTAATATTTCTCACTTGCTCAAAAGCTAGAGAGCTATTGAGCTTGAGGAAGAAGATGAAGAGAGATAATGTTGTGAGAGTGAATGGAAACCATGGGTGAGAAAATATCTAATATTACTCATGTAGAGATTTAACCATGGGTTTAGATAATGGTTGGGTTAACAAATATCTAGTGTAAGATAAAACTAGTGGACTAAGTCAATGGATCTCAAAGCTTCATGAAGCTTCATGCCATGTGACAAATTTCCAACTAATAATTGAATTACAATAAATAAATAAACCCTACATTATCTTTATCATGGTGTAAGTCTCATACACCTATGTTGCATGTATCATCAACCACGACACATAATAAAACACTATTAATATATATCACATATATATTAAGTGTGCACATGTGAGAAAAATAAATGCTTAAGTGAGCTAATATTAGTTAATGTAAACTAGTATATCAAATATACAATTATACACTAAATTATCAAATCAACACTTGATTTAATAATCTGGTTATATCACATATAACCGGCTAATATTATATGTACCAATTTATCGAATCGACACTTGATTCGATAACCCGGCTATATCACATATAACCGATCGGTATAAATATCGTGAGAATAGAATACGGTATCACATACTCGTATTAATCTCGGTCCCGCACATATCATATATGTGCTCCTACTTCGTTTTGTCTGAGCCAGTAAAAGCTATGTGTAGGACTCTAAAGACTCGTCAATACGCCGACAGTAGGTGATGATTATATCAAGCACCCACAAGCCGTCAGCGGTACTAGCTGGACGTAATGGCTACCCGGGTATTGAGCGATCAGAAGATCAACAAGCAATCTCGCTCTAGCTCCTGTAAAGCCTATCAGTAACACTACCGTACAGTCCGATTTCTTCGTCTAAAATGTCGCATATCAAGTCTAGGGGTGGTAAATGTCAGACCCCAATAACTCGATAAGTCATGCCGATACGAGGCTCATAACGGGTCGAGAAACTACTGATAACACTTACCAGTAAATTTCTAAATCAGCCCTGGCCAGAGACTTCCAGTTATAGCCAATCGAGCACAGCACAACATCTACCCCCAATACCGGGAGAGAAGAAATCCCCTCCTATCGCTCATTGCCTCCATGTGACTCGGGACGGTACCCAAAAACCACCCTTTTGCACGTCCTCTTGAACGTGGTAAGGTGGAAATCAAAGCACACTGGGAATCACACAAGACTTTTATGACGATCTTGGGTCTACAGACTAACCTGTACCAGTGTCACCAGAGAGCTGCTATCTGACGTCAGGTATAATACCATCTAGGATTTCTCGGCGAGTCCGTCCAGTGTACGCTGTCTCCACTGAGCACCCATATACCATCTCTGGTGTCAAACACCAATGGATATGAGATCATCCATCGCCTATCTTATGGGTCGAGAAGCGTATACGCTAGTCGACTCTGGTATATCGATGCCCCGTCTCGATACACCCACGACTAGGAACATTAAAGGATGAACTTATAGACTACCATGGCCCCACTAGTATGATCTGCATCATAATCCTGGTAGTCAAGTACACATCCTAAGGGCTTTACCAACATGTAACCATGAAACAGTATCAAGAGACAAGTATACATGTTAAGATAAAGAGCAACCAGATAGCATACTATCATGTCGAGCAAAAAAGTCCTCTCTCTATATGTCCAAGCATCCACTATAATATACATCATATGTACAATAATGGCTTTTAGGGCATACATACAACTAACAATCTCCCACTTGCACTAGGGCCAGCTGTTGTAGTATCGCATACCCAACATCCCGAAGAGTCTCTCAAACTGTATCTGAGGAATGGCCTTCATGAGTGGATCTGCTGTGTTGTTCTTCGTGTCAAATCTCCTGACCTCGATCTCCCGGCGATCAACTATCTCCCGGATCAGGTGATACCGCCTCAGAATATACCTGGATCGCTGATGGGACCTGGGTTCCTTGGCTAAAACCACAGCTCCATTGTTATCACAATACAAAGGTATTGAATACTCGATGGATGGAACCACTCCAAGTTCAGTTATGAACTTTTTCATTTAGACAGCTTCTTTGGCAGCATCGTTGGCAGCGATGTATTCAGCCTCCATCGTCGAGTCTGCCACGGTTTCCTGTTTGGAACTCTTCCAGCATACCGCCCCTCCATTGAGGGTAAAGACAAATCCTGAGTGCGACTTAGAGTCGTCCTTATCACTCTGGAAGCTCGAATAGGTAAAAGACTCCACTTGGAGTTCTCCGTTACCATACATCAACGACATCTCTTTAGTCCTTCTCAAGTACTTAAGAATGTGTAACGTGTTGAAGGGTTACTAGGCACACTATAGAGGTCTCACAAGGCATCAACCATGCCAATTTAAAATTTTAAGGGTGCCGAGAAACCCTAATACGGATCGTTGGCTAGAAGTTTAGGCGAAATACGAATCTAGTTAACATCTTAACTAAAGGAGAGAGGCTACAACCTTTGTAGATCCGTTTGTCCACTTCCTAAGCTCCACGTAGGCGTCCTCTCGCTGTCCATCTCGAATCCCGAACTCAAACGTCGGCTTCATCGGAGAATTGGGTGGACTAGGTCGTCGGCTTCGTGCCGAAGATGATCTACGTCGAGGCATCACAAGTTCAAGCTCCGACTTCACAAATTTGTGAAACTTGTGAAGAAAACACCCAAAACAACTTGGCAAGAGGTAGAGGGTGAAGAAATAGGAGGTGGGTTCACTTTAGAATTGGATTTCTCACTTTAGAACTCAAGTTGCCATTGATGGCATCAAGCTTTTCTTGAAGAAGAAGATGATCAAGAAGAAGAAAAGAATATGATAAGTCTTTTATAAAATGAAAAATAAATCAATACTTATCATAAGCTAAATAAGGTTAAGTGTAGAGAATAGACCATGGTAAATGGGAATGGTTAGGGTTAAGCATGAAGACAAATGGTCTCTTTAGTCAAAGCTTCATGAAGCTTCAACAAGCTTCATGACAAAAAGAAACCATTTTCTTTTCTTTTATCCATTTAATTAAATAAAGAATGGATAAATAAATAGATGAATAACTCAAAACCCTAACCATTATCATAACCATGGTTTAATTCTTTGCACAAACCTAAGTAAATATGTATCATCAAACATGATACAATCAAGTGCACATAAAAGCATATCACATATACAATGTGCACTCTAAGTGAGAAAATCCTTTTAAAATGAACCAATACTAGTTAATGCAAATTAATATATCAAATATATAATTATACATTAAATCATTAAATCAACACTTGATTCAATGATCCGGTCATGTCGCACATAACCGACTAGTATACAATGTATCGATTTATCGAATCAATGATTCGACAACTAGGTTATATCGCATACAACCAATCGAAACATTCATCGCGAGAATGAAATACGGTATCACATACACGCATTATTCTCGGTCCCGCACATATCTCATATGCGCTCCTATTTCGTTTCGCTTGAGCCAGGAAACCTCTGTGTAGGACTCTAAAGACTCGTCAATACGCCGGTAGCAGATGATGATCATATCAAGCACCCACAAGCCGCAAGCGGTCTGCTAAATGTAACGGCCACCCGGGTATTGAGCGATCAGAAGATCGACGAGCTAGCCCGCTCACACTCCTGTGAATCCAACCAGTAACACTTACCGTACAGTCCGGTCTGTTCGTCTGATATGTCGCATATCAAGTCTAGGGGTGGTAAACGTCAGACCCCAATAACCGATAAGTCGTGCCGATGTGAGGCTCATAACGGGTCGAGAAACTACTGGTAACACTTACCAGCAAATCTCTGATCAGCCCTGGCCAGGGACTTCCCTGTTACGGCCAATCGAGCACAGCGCAACATCAACCCCCAATACCGGGAGAGACGAAACCCCTCCTATCGCTCATTGCCTCCATGTGACTCGGGACTGTACCCAAAGACCACCGTTTTGCACGCCCTCATGGATGTGGTAAGGTGGAGATCAAAGCACAGTGGGAATCACACAAGACTCTATGACGATCTCGGGTCTACAGACTAACCTGCACAAGTGTCACCTGAGAACTGCCATCTGACGTGAGGTATAATACCATCTGGGAGTTCTCGGCGAGTCCGTCCAGTGTACCCAGTCTCCACTGAGCACCCGTATACCATCTCTGATATTAAACACCAATGGATATGGGATCATCCATCGCCCATCTCATGGGTCGAGAAGCGTATACGCTAGTCTATACTGGTATATCGATGCCCCGTCTCGATACACCCACGACTAGGGACCTTGAAGGATGTACTTATGGACTACCATGTCCCCACTAGTATGATCCGCATCATAGTCCAGGTAGTCAAGTACACATCCTAAGGGCTTTACCAACATGTAACTATAAGACAGTTTAAAGAGACAAGTGTACATGTTAAGATAAAGAGTAACCAGATAGCATATTATCATATCGAGCAAGAAAGTCATCTCTATATATGTCTAAGCATCCAATATAATATACATCATCTGTACAATACTGGCCTCTAGGGCATACACACAACTAACAATCTCCCACTTGCACTAGGGCCAGCTGCTGTAGTATCGCATACCGAGCATCCCGAAGAGTCTCTCAAACTGTATCTGCGGAATGGCTTTCGTGAGTGGATCCGCCGTGTTGTTCTTCGTGTCAACTCTCCTGACCTCGATCTCCCGGCGATCAACTATCTCCCAGATCAGGTGATACCGCCTCAGAATATGCCTGGATCGTTGATGGGACCTGGGTTCCTTGGCCAAAGCCACCGCTTCATTGTTATCGCAATACAAAGGTATTGGATGCTCAATGGATGGAACCACTCCAAGTTCAATAATGAACTTCTTGATCCAGACAGCCTCTTTGGCAGCATCGTTGGCAGCGATGTATTCAGCCTCCATCGTCGAGTCTGCCACGGTTTCCTGCTTGGAACTCTTCCAGCTAACCGCCCCTCCGTAAAGGGTAAAGACAAAGCCCGACTGCGACTTAGAGTCGTCCTTATCACTATGGAAGCTCGAATCGGTAAAGGACTCCACTTGGAGTTCTCCGTTACCATACACCAAGAGCATCTCTTTAGTCTTTCGCAAGTACTTGAGAATGCTCTTCACAGCTGTCCAGTGATTCTCTCCAGGATCAGCTTGATACCTGCTCACTACACTTAGTGAGTATGCTACATCAGGTCTGGTACATAGCATCGCATACATGATAGAGCCTACAGCCGAAGTATAGGGTATCCCTTGCATGCGAGCTCTCTCCAAATCAGTCTTGGGAGACATCTCTTTGGAGAGAGCGACTCCAGAGATCGTGGGCAAATTCCCACGCTTGGATTCTTCCATACTAAACCTTTTTAGTATGGTGTCAATGTACCTGGATTGGGACAATCCCAAAGTCCGTTTGGATCTATCTCTATAGATCCTAATTCCCAATATGCAGGAGGCATCACCAAGATCTTTCATTGAGAATCTTTGTGATAAGAAGAGCTTGACCGATTGCAGCATAGGAATATCATTTCCTATCAAGAGTATGTCGTCGACGTACAATACGAGGAAGACAACCTTACTCTCTGCCACCTTCTTGTAAATACAAGGTTCATCTGGGTTTTTGACGAAATCAAACTCTTTGATAACGACGTCAAAGCAGATGTTCCAACTCCGCGATGCTTGCTTTAATCCATAAATGGATTTAAGCAGCTTGCACACCTTCCCGCTGCTCCCACTGTCTACGAAGCCCTCTGGCTGAGTCATGTACACGCACTCTTCTAAATCACCATTTAGAAAGGCGGTCTTAACATCCATTTGCCAGATTTCGTAATCATGATATGCAGCGATGGCAAGCATGATCCGGATGGATTTAAGCATAGCCACTGGAGAAAAGGTTTCGTCATAGTCCACACCTGGTCTTTGGCGAAAACCTTTTGCAACAAGTCTAGCTTTGAAAGTCTCCACTTTCCCATCTACACCAAGTTTCTTTTTGAAGATCCATTTGCTCCCAATGGGTTTTACCCCTTCAGGAGCAACTTCCAAAGTCCATACTTTGTTGGTGTACATGGATTCCATCTCGGACCGCATAGCATCCAGCCATTTCACTGAGTCCCCACTCGTGATGGCCTGCTCGAAGCTAGTTGGGTCATCATCCTCCATGATGCAATCCTCACTGCCACCATCAATGAGAAAACCATAGTATCTCTCAGGTAGACGAGAAACCCTACTAGATTGGCGGAGACGCTGGGGTACGTCGGGCACCACTGAATCCTCTGGTTCTACTAAATCGTTAGTTGCAGTTTGTGGTGCTGGAACCTCTTCCAGCTCTACCTCTTTGCCATTAATTTCTTTTGCAAGAAATTCGCTTTCCAAAAAGGTGGCATGTTGAGCAACAAACACTCTTTGTTCCTCAGCTTGGTAGAAAAAATATCCTTGAGAATTCTTAGGATATCCCACAAACTTGCAAAGGACTGATCGTGCCTCGAGTTTGTCCGGATTTTGCTTTTTGACATAGGCCGGACAACCCCATATCTTAATTCGTTTAAAATATGGTCTCTTCCCACTCCATATCTCATATGGTGTGGTAGGTACAGATTTAGACGGAACCAGATTCAATAGGTATATGGCTGTCTCAAGCGCATACCCCCAAAAGGAAATAGGTAACTCAGCATTGCTCATCATTGAACACACCATATCTAATAGGGTGCGATTCCTTCGTTCCGATACACCGTTGTGCTGTGGTGTATAAGGAGGAGTAAGCTGAGAGAGGATCCCATTCTCTTTTAGATAATCCAGGAATTCACTGCTTAAGTATTCACCTCCTCGATCAGATCGAAGAATCTTAATACTTTTGCCCGTTTGGTTCTCTACCTCGTGCTTATATTCTTTGAATTTCTCAAAAGCTTCAGACTTGTGTTTCAACAGGAACACATGCCCGTATCTAGAGAGATCGTCAGTGAATGTAATGAAGTAGGAAGAACCATTTCTGGCGTGTGTAGACATAGGACCGCATACATCACTATGCACCAGTCCCAAGGGTTCTGTAACTCTTTCTCCGTGTCCCGTAAACGGAGTTTTGGTCATTTTTCCTTTGAGACATGAATGGCAAGTGTCATAAGATGATAATTCGAATGAATTCAAATATCCATTCTTATGCAACTTAGCTAGTCGTGTCTCATTGATATGGCCAAGTCTACAGTGCCACAAGAAGGATTCGTTCATTTCTGAGCTTTTCCTCTTGTGTGTGTTTTGTATATTGAAGACTGTATTTTGATTGAGAATGAATATGCCATTATGTAGCGAGCCTGATGCAATCAACTTTTGATCCAGGAATATGTTCATAACATTATCCTTTACTAAAAAATTATATCCTTCTTTACTTAATAAAGAAACTGATTTAATGTTGCACATCATGTTCGGTATATAATAGCACTCATTCAGGACTAGTGTATCACCATTTGGTAATACCAGGTGATATATGCCAACTGCTTTGGCTGCAACAATTGCCCCATTCCCTACTTGAACGGAATGATCACCTTTTCCCAGTTCTCTACCTTTCCGTAGCCTATGTAACTGCTTACATATGTGGGATCCTGATCCGGTATCTAATACCCAGGACGTAGGGTGAACTGAGAAACAGTTCTCAATAACAAACACACCCGAAGAAGGTGCATCAACATGCATGTTCTCCGTTTGGGCGGCGTGAGAATCTAGATATTCTCCTGTTTCCTGTTCAGTCTTATAACATTTATAAGATAGAACGGGTCCAACGTTCCCCTGCACAGTATAACATGCGGGTTCGGTCAATACATCCATATTATTATCTTGAATAAGGCATGAAATGGTCGCTACCTGGAGAGAGAGAGAAGAAAACACTTTAGCGTATGCTCGTGCAAGATCAGATTGGTTATTATCTTATCTAATCAGGATGGCTCCCACTTCTTTTTATCAAATCTTCCTTCAAACCCTAAAAGGAAAAACTAGCCGGGATTAATTACACACTACAAGTTCGCTAATCTTTCAGCCAGGCCAGTGTCGGTACTTTGAGGGAGGTCCCCCGTGCTTTCGCACGAACCTAATTAATGTAAACCTCGTTTTCCCAGAGGCGTAACCTCGTTAACACCTTTCTAGACACCTACTTGATCGGCTAATTGTAATGTGTAAAACTCTCCCAGGAGTAACTCTTACTCACAGTGGGTATCGGGATCCAACTATCTCATAGAAGGTATGCAATCTCATTGCAAATTTCAACACTTGAAATTCCCGATAATGCTTTTTCCCCTAGCGATCTATGACCTTGACTAAGTCAACAAACCATAAATCGCAAGTCAAGTTCAACCCGTACATTTTCCGATTGAATTAAACCCACCCGTTCGACCCTTGACTGAGTCAACAAGGCCGTGCGAATGCTCTAATCCAATCACATCTTATGTTGTTACAGATAAACATAATTTAGCTACCATACACTATGCCTTGACTAAGTCAACAAACATAGCACGAATACTAAATAATATCTATCTGAAATGACGGAGGGCTACGCGGGTTCTTTCAGAAAAAACCATGAGCGTAATGAACTTGATATCGTTGTAGAATCGAATAAAGTTTTGAAATGGAGTGATTTCGAGGCTTTTCTAGTTTTGCTAAAGGGGTCACTCCCGGTGAAGGGATCGTCGGCCCTTTCCTCGTCGAATGAGGTGCGGGATATATCATATATATCACTGTGCAAAGCAGAAACTATAGAAGCAATCAAAAGTCAAACCGAGTGTGTAGCATCTGCCAGTTATTGCTAAAGGAGTCACTCCCGGTGAAGGTATCTCGGTCCTTTCCTCATCGAATAAGATGCAGGGTATATCATATATACCACTATGCAAAGCAAGAACTGTAGCTACCATTTTGTTTAAAATTTGATTCTACAACATCTTAGGTTTCTTTCCATTCATTAATCACATTAATGAAGTCCCATCATTTATATACCTAAACATCACAGATAAATACGACGTACACTTATGCCATCCGCATTCGCCTGGATGTCCCCTCGTGCACCGTTAGGTTAGGTAACTAACGACAGAGCAGGGCAGGGCTAGTGCGGGTGCAAAACATAAGTAACGTCTATATAATATATCATATATACTATATACTGTATCTATCACAGAACATCACATGATCACATCACAGATATCGCAGCAGAAGAAACATATGAAACATTGGATATACTAGGACGTCCGTGTTTTCAATACGAGCCAGTATAAAACACGGATTCCACGGTCGTGATGAATAGCCAATCCCACACCCCTAGACCCCTACGAGAGCGGCAAGCAACCCTGCCAATTCTTGGGTTAGGAGACCCGGACTCGACTCCTCGAGTTGGTCTCCCATTGGATCCCAGAACCCGGTTACTTGTGCTCCCTTCCTTGGGTCTATCCTAATGCGGAAAAAGAAATAATATACAAAAGGTGACAACTTCCGCTACCTGGAAGTGCCCCAAATAAAAGAATATTACATACAAGTTTTTACATGAATGAAAATGAAAAACACTCATCTCACATAAAAACCCCCGGCTATTCAAACACGACGATCCAATATAACATATCCAGCAACACATAACATCACATGTCATCAACGTAAGTAAACATGCGTATCCCAATTGTCGTTGACATATAGCAACGAAACCGACGATATCACATATTACACTTACGGTCACAGAAAAGAAAGTGTAAAATTACAACAGTTGGAATCCGCAACCCTTTTAGACATCACATGCCTAACACTTATAAACCCCGCATTTTAGTCCCATTATCGAAAACTCTTTTCAATATAAAGTGAGACTAAACCGCTAGATTTATAACATTCATTCGGTTATCTCATAACTGTTTGTGAATACCAATTATTGTATCCCATTCCGGATAAATAGAAAATATTAAACTTTCCGATCGAACATTCGAGCACCCAAGTTTTCCCGAAATCGTTCAACACATGAATTAAGTTCAAAGACGTTCACTTCATGCCTCAGTACCAACGGTCCAGCCGTAGAAGGGTCAAGCCAACGCCTCACATGTGGCATGCCGTACTACCCCAAACCCGAAGGTTCAAAGGGCAGTTCAAGACGGTCACATAATCGAGTTAAGGTTTGTTGTCTTCTAGAGGGACCATCGCGTTACTTGCACTACTCAGAACGTCCTTAAACCACACAAAAATCCAACACTTGGATATTTTCCGGCAGGGGAAAAGTTGGGTATTTATATCCGGTCGAACTTTTTAACATATTCAACAATTATCCGGAAAAAACACAGACAAAATTTGATAATCCGATCGAATCTTTGATTCCCAATACAACCCCAGAATACTCTTCTGTAGAGTCACAATAAAAATACCCCAGAAAATATAGCATTAAATTATATGAGTTACTGTGCAGAAATCATCAGACAAGGGAACAGTACAGCCGCGGAACCGCCGCACATTCCTAGCTTGTGCCGCGGTTCCGCGGTGGAAAAGTCGACTTAGGCCCTCGTATTTCACAGTAATTCAAATAGCACTCTGCTTAATTTTCTGCATATTTTTAATTGACAAAAATCCACGATTTAAGAAAAAGTACAGAGAGCATTTTAGGGTTTTGGGTTTCGGTTCGATCGGGTTTCAAACGTCGTCTAGACTTCGCCTAAGGCTCTAGCTAGGCTCTGATACCACTGAAGGTCAGGCAGCCACCCCATCCAATGGGGTCGCCGTGGCACCAACGGGTCCCTCAGCCGCTACTTTTTATGCATGCCCCCTCGCGAGGACTACAACCCGCCGGAACACCTTTCGGTCTCGGGACACCCTGGGGGTAAGAGCCTATGCTTCGCCACACTGTCACACAGTGAGAACCCCCCATAGGTCGACATCCAATGCCTAGTAGCTCTGATACCACTGAAGGGTTACTAGGCACACTATAGAGGTCTCACAAGGCATCAACCATGCCAATTTAAAATTTTAAGGGTGCCGAGAAACCCTAATACGGATCGTCGGCTAGAAGTTTAGGCGAAATACGAATCTAGTTAACATCTTAACTAAAGGAGAGAAGCTACAACCTTTGTAGATCCGTTGTCCACTTCCTAAGCTCCACGTAGGTGTCCTCTCGCTGTCCATCTCGAATCCCGAACTCAAACGTCGGCTTCATCGGAGAATTGGGCGGACTAGGTCGTCGGCTTCGTGCCGAAGATGATCTACGTCGAGGCATCACAAGTTCAAGCTCCGACTTCACAAATTTGTGAAACTTGTGAAGAAAACACCCAAAACAACTTGGCAAGAGGTAGAGGGTGAAGAAATAGGAGGTGGGTTCACTTTAGAATTGGATTTCTCACTTTAGAACTCAAGTTGCCATTGATGGCATCAAGCTTTTCTTGAAGAAGAAGATGATCAAGAAGAAGAAAAGAATATGATAAGTCTTTTATAAAATGAAAAATAAATCAATACTTATCATAAGCTAACTAAGGTTAAGTGTAGAGAATAGACCATGGTAAATGGGAATGGTTAGGGTTAAGCATGAAGACAAATGGTCTCTTTAGTCAAAGCTTCATGAAGCTTCAACAAGCTTCATGACAAAAAGAAACCATTTTCTTTTCTTTTATCCATTTAAATAAATAAAGAATGGATAAATAAATAGATGAATAACTCAAAACCCTAACCATTATCATAACCATGGTTTAATTCTTTGCACAAACCCAAGTAAATATGTATCATCAAACATGATACAATCAAGTGCACACAAAAGCATATCACATATACAATGTGCACTCTAAGTGAGAAAATCCTTTTAAAATGAACCAATACTAGTTAATGCAAATTAATATATCAAATATATAATTATACATTAAATCATTAAATCAACACTTGATTCAATGATCCGGTCATGTCGCACATAACCGACTAGTATACAATGTATCGATTTATCGAATCAATGATTCGACAACTAGGTTATATCGCATACAACCAATCGAAACATTCATCGCGAGAATGAAATACGGTATCACATACACGCATTATTCTCGGTCCCACACATATCTCATATGCGCTCCTATTTCATTTCGCTTGAGCCAGGAAACCTCTGTGTAGGACTCTAAAGACTCGTCAATACGCCGGTAGCAGATGATGATCATATCAAGCACCCACAAGCCGCAAGCGGTCTGCTAAACGTAACGGCCACCCGAGTATTGAGCGATCAGAAGATCGACGAGCTAGCCCGCTCACACTCCTGTGAATCCAACCAGTAACACTTACCGTACAGTCCGGTCTGTTCGTCTGATATGTCGCATATCAAGTCTAGGGGTGGTAAACGTCAGACCCCAATAACCGATAAGTCGTGCCGATGTGAGGCTCAAAACGGGTCGAGAAACTACTGGTAACACTTACCAGCAAATCTCTGATCAGCCCTGGCCAGGGACTTCCCTGTTACGGCCAATCGAGCACAGCGCAACATCAACCCCCAATACCGGGAGAGACGAAACCCCTCCTATCGCTCATTGCCTCCATGTGACTCGGGACTGTACCCAAAGACCACCGTTTTGCACGCCCTCATGGACGTGGTAAGGTGGAGATCAAAGCACAGTGGGAATCACATAAGACTCTATGACGATCTCGGGTCTACAGACTAACCTGCACAAGTGTCACCTGAGAACTGCCATCTGACGTGAGGTATAATACCATCTGGGAGTTCTCGGCGAGTCCGTCCAGTGTACCCAGTCTCCACTGAGCACCCGTATACCATCTCTGATGTCAAACACCAATGGATATGGGATCATCCATCGCCCATCTCATGGGTCGAGAAGCGTATACGCTAGTCTATACTGGTATATCGATGCCCCGTCTCGATACACCCACGACTAGGGACCTTGAAGGATGTACTTATGGACTACCATGTCCCCACTAGTATGATCCGCATCATAGTCCAGGTAGTCAAGTACACATCCTAAGGGCTTTACCAACATGTAACTATAAGACAGTTTAAAGAGACAAGTGTACATGTTAAGATAAAGAGCAACCAGATAGCATATTATCATATCGAGCAAGAAAGTCATCTCTATATATGTCCAAGCATCCAATATAATATACATCATCTGTACAATACTGGCCTCTAGGGCATACATACAACTAACACGTGTTAGAAATCGTTTTGCGAATTTTTCTGTTTTAGGGCAAAATAGTCGGTATTTTCCGTTTTAACCCGATTTCGATCAAACGTCCGTAGAAACTTGCCGGCACCTATTTTAGCTAAAATAAAGCTAGTGCGCGAACTTTGGGGGTATATGAGAGGTTTGGTTCAGATATAATTTTTCCCAAATAAAATATTATTTTAGCCGGTAAAATATGCACGTAAATCGGGAAATTTCTTCTAAATAAGAATCATTAGAAATTATCACTACAATTATTTTAGAACTTTTTTTTTAAATATCTAGATTTTTTTGGTCAATGGAATTAAATTTTAAAAAGAAAAGAAAAGAAAATGAAAGGTGGCATTTCTTTTAATGAAGCATTTATTGCTTTAAGCTAGAAGTTTCTTCATTTTTATTACACAAAGCCTTCCCCACTTCATGGCTGAGCCTCCCACTTCTGCCCCATTTTGTTCTTGCCTCATTTTCAACTATTCCAAGCTCTAAAATTCTTCAAAAATCCTTAAATTAATCCACAAACTCAAATATAAATCATAACCCATCTTTCTTCATCACTAATCATGCTTTTGATCTTCAATCAAGTGTTCTTTTTAGAGGCTATCTTGGAGTTCCCTTGCAAGTTTTAGAATCAATTTTGAGGTATAAAACCCTAACCCTAATCTCTAATTGTTACTTAATACTTTATGCTAGCTTAATTAGATGTTCATTTAAGCTTTAAATTTCATGTTTCAAAATTCTAGAAATAGTTTTTGGATATTCAAGTTAGGATTTTTATTAGTGAAAAGATTAATTAAGATGTTAAGCTTGATGAAAACTTAATCAAGTGGCTAATTTGTTAAATGATATTTTCCTAATTACCTAATTAGCTTAATTACAAACTAGACTTTTGCTAATCCTAATTAGATAAGATTAAAACTTATAGTATTGATTTGAATGGTTTAATCTTGCTAATTAGTGATGTTTGTAAATACTAGTTTGGTAAAAAGTTGTTGTTTTGTGATAAAATGCTACTTTACTTACTAGGTTTTTGCTAAAACTTAATCAGCAAGTGTTAAAAATTTGGAAATGGTTTGGATAGCTTAGTTAAGTTAAGCTATTATAAGGTGTTTGTAATCGCTAGATATGCGTTAGCTTGAAACTAGTGCGAAATATTGCGGTAAGTTGTTTACTAGATTTCGGGGTTTTTCCGACGTAGTTTCAATTGGTCGCTGCGAGATTATATCTATTATATTCCTCGCATTTAGTTGTGTTGTGCTGCGCGATCGGTACGATCGGAGTCTAGACTTGGTGTTTCGTAGTTTACCGACCCTAGTTAGGGTTTTTGACCGATGTTGTGCGCGTTAGATGCGCTAAGTGCGCAGTGTAATTTTCTGGCCATTTTCATTGCGTTTCGTTGTCTTTTCGTCGATATAGGCTTTTTCGCTTATGTGATGTGTTTGTGAAATTTTAGGTTCGCAGGCGGGGACTTCGGACGCTATAACAAAGGGAAAACAGATGGTAGGCTTCACTTAGCCAGGAGCGTTGGTGAGTAGATTTAACATCTACAGGGGAATCACCCGCATGACGTTATGCGTCTGGGCTAGAAATGACTTGACTTGTCACATATTCTATTTCATATTTAGAATTGCGCATACACCCTACTGCTTAGTTAATTGTTGTGCTTGGACTAGTATCCTTAGGACACTGCACTATTATTGACGGCTTATGTTGCACGAGCACTGATTGTATGCCACACACACCGTCAATAATTGTCATGACACGCACAACCCACTTATAGATATGATATAGTTTGGTTAGGGACATTGAGACATTAATTCATATTTCTTTATGCATGTGACTTATATCATACCTGTATACCTATATGCTTACATATATGCCTTCACATACTTACATGCTAGTTACCTGTATACTTATAGGGTATTGTACCATTAGTGATAGGTACATACACACATAATGATATAGCTACATGTATACTTTGCATACATACTTCACTTATACCCGGGGGTATATTACATCATTTCTTATAGGTAGATATCTATATCTTGCTATACCTTTATGTTTACACATATATATGGTTATAGCTACATGTTTACCTTTACTTGATGTTATTTAGAATTGGAGAAAAATAGGAACCACATGGCATTTTATATTAACTTATTTCAGTTAATTAGCGGCTTTTCCCTTATATGCTTACATTTCAGTTTTATGTTGCATATATTATATTCATGGATTTTCGCATTTGAGTTATGGATTTTTCATGACGTTTTCTGGATTTGGGGACCGTGGGAGTTCATGAAATTATGCATTATTTGAAAAACCCGGTTTCCCTTGATATGATATTTCAGCATCCACCATGAGATTTATCGGTTCTGATATATATACTCCATACGAGGAGTCGGGGGCTGTATGAGGGTACATGGTGGGGCCCGGAGGTACCCCCGGGCAAGACGATTGATGGACCTTGCCGATTGAGCCTGGCAGGGGAACCATACACTCCGGTGACATTACCAATGACTCGGCGGTTATCATGGGGATACCAACGGAAGTCATGTGCGCATGGATACGTCTAGAGGCGAGGGTCAGAGCTAGGCACACGAGCTTTCGGTATAGCGTATGATACGTACCTATCAGGGTGCCAGTCTTGGTGACAGCACCTGATAGATCACTATTTTGTGTCGATGCTTGACACTTGGTTTTCATGATATTTTACTCCTAAGTATATATAACAGTGGAATGGGATGCTGTTATATATGCATATACATATATATTAGTGGAATGGAACGCTAATATATATGTATACATATAAATTCATATACTTCATCATATTTATTCATGCAAATATACCGAGAATATAAGAGATTCACTTGATATTGGATTTAGGACATTTGAAATTACTTGATATTGTACATAAAGGATATATGAGATTCACTTGACTTTGTACATTCAGGATATATGAGATTTATTCGATATTGTACATTAAGGATTTGTGAGACTTATATGATATGAGAGCCAATTTGGGGGCTGATTTGAGGAATTGGGATTTGGATTGTCTTGATGGACTGTGATCCTACCACGATGTCAGGATTCCGTGGAAATGACATGTTTCATTCCATACTCCACATTTATTGTTTATGCACTGCTTCATGTATTAGTTGTACCTGATAGAGTACCTTTCATGACTGTTGCATTTACATACCTTTATTTATATGCATTACTTCATGTGTTAGTTGTACCTGCTAGCGTACCTTTCGTGACCGTTGCATATATACACGTTCATATCATTATTGCATGATTATTGCATACCGATTTTCATATTATTGCTTCATGTATTAATTGTACCTGCTAGTGTACCTTCATGATTATTGCATTCATATGACCTTTTATTGCTATTAATTACATATGTTAGATTCGCGCTGTACGTGCATACTTGCGATTACCTGCATATGTTATTTACTATTCACGAGTTGGCAACTCACCCCCGTTGTGCCACAGTTGTTTTGCAGGGTGTTCCCCAGAGTAGTCGAGGCAGGCTATTCATCTATCTTATCATCTTTTGTTGCGGATACCGCATCAGCTCACAGTGTGCAGTTTGCTTAGGTGGGTTTTGTGGTTATTCGTTGTTTTATTGTATATTCGTTGTATCCATATACTCTCCATCTACCATTATCTTGTATGACTTAGAGACTTGATGTGAGGACGATATTGTATATTTTGGGGACTTGGATGTCTTTTATGCAGTTTTACTTATATCGTCTTTTATTTCTTCGCTACGACGTCGTATATCTGTTGTGGTGGTTGTTTTCCGCGG
The DNA here is from genome assembly GCA_030015575.1 of Agapanthus africanus. Taxonomy (NCBI): domain Eukaryota; kingdom Viridiplantae; phylum Streptophyta; class Magnoliopsida; order Asparagales; family Amaryllidaceae; genus Agapanthus; species Agapanthus africanus. The sequence goes on from CM057339.1 coordinate 309,995,422, forward strand.
GCGTGGATTTTCTCCCATTGGGGATGCTTTACTTTATATTTATATTGTACCCTTTTTGGGGTTGGTTTTTACAAAGGATGTGCTGCCAAAATTTTCAAGAAAGTAAACTGGACTTAAAGAATTTATACTTGTGATTTTCAAAAGTTTAAATAATGTTTCTTATCTTTTCTTTTCTTTTAAAGGTTTAGATTTCTGGGTTTTGGCTTTCTTTTACTGCGTTACGCCTGTAGACGTTGCGTAGTATTAGGGCCGTCACGTGCCAATTTCGGGTCGTGACAGAATGCTCTTCATAGCTGTCCAGTGACTCTCTCCTGGATCTTCTTGATACCTACTTACTACACTTAGTGAGTATGCTACATCGGATCTGGTACATAGTATCGCGTACATGATAGAGCCTACTGCCGAAGCATAGGGTATCCCTTGCATGCGAGCTCTCTCCAAATCAGTCTTGGGAGACATCTTTTTGGAGAGAGTGAGTCCTGAGATCGTAGGTAAGAACCCATGCTTGGATTCTTCCATACTAAACCTCTTTAGTATGGTGTCAATGTACCTGGATTGGGATAATCCCAGTATCCGTTTAGATCTATCTCTATAGATCTTAATCCTCAAGATGTAGGAGGCATCACCTAGATCTTTCATTGAGAATCTTTGTGATAAGAAGAGCTTGACCGATTGCAGCATAGGAATATCATTTCCTATCAAGAGTATGTCATCCACGTATAATACGAGGAAGACAATCTTACTCTCTGCCACCTTTTTGTATATACAAGGTTCATCTATGTTTTTGACGAAGTCAAACTCTTTGACAACGACATCAAAATAGATGTTCCAACTCCGCGATGCTTGCTTTAACCCGTAGATGGATTTAAGCAGCTTGCACACCTTCCCACTGCTCCCACTGTCTACGAAGCCCTCTGGCTGAGTCATGTACACGCACTCTTCCAAATCACCATTTAGAAAGGCGGTCTTAACATCCATTTGCCAGATTTCGTAGTCATGGTATGCAGCAATAACAAGTAGGATCCGGATGGACTTAAGCATAGCCACTGGAGAAAATGTTTCATCATAATCTACACCTGGTCGTTGACGAAACCTTTTTCAACAAGTCGCTTTGAAAGTCTCAACTTTTCCATCTACACTAAGTTTCTTCTTAAAGATCCATTTGCTCCCAATGGGTTTTACCCCTTCAGGAGCAACTTCCAAAGTCCATACTTTGTTGGTGTACATGGATTCCATCTCAGATCGCATTGCATCTAGCCACTTCACCGAGTCCCCACTCGTGATGGCCTGCTCGAAACTAGTTGGGTCATCATCCTCCATGATGCAATCCTCGCTTCCACCATCAATGAGAAAATCATAGTATCTCTCTGGTGGATGAGGAACCCTACTAGATCGGCAGAGAGGCTGAGGTTCGTTGGGAACTATCGCATTCTCTGGTTCCACCAAATCTTCTGTCGTAGTTTGTATAGCTGGAACCTCTTCCAGTTCTAACTCCTTGCCACTAATTTCCTTTGCAAGAAATCCCTTTTCTAAAAAGGTGGCATGTCGAGAAACAAACATCTTTTGTTCCTCGGTGTGGTAGAAGATATACCCTTGTGAGTTTTTGGGATATCCTACAAACTTGCACAGAACAGACCTTGCCTCGAGTTTGTCCGGATTATGTTTTTTAACATAGGCCGGACAACCCCATATCTTAACATAATTAAGACATGGTCTCTTCCCCTTCCATATCTCATATGGAGTGGTAGGTACTGATTTGGTAGGGACCATATTCAATAGGTGTATGGCTGTCTTAAGTGCATACCCCCAAAAGGAAATAGGCAACTCAGCAGTGCTCATCATAGAGCGTACCATATCTAATAGGGTGCGATTCCTCCGTTCTGATACACCGTTGTGCTGTGGTGTATACGGAGGAGTAAGCTGAGAGAGAATCCCGTTCTCTTTTAGAAAGTCCAGTAACTTCGTGCTCAAGTATTCACCTCCTAGATCAGATCGTAGGATTTTAATACTTTTACCTGTTTGTAAATATACTTTAGATTTATATTCCTTGAATTTCTCAAAAGTTTCATACTTGTGTTTCATCAGGAACACATGTTCGTATCTTGAGAGATCGTCAATGAATGTAATGAAGTATGAGGAACGATCCCTGGCATGTGTAGACATGGGACCACATACATCACTATGTATCAGTCCCAAGAGTTCCGTAACTCTTTCTCCGTGTCTAGTAAATGGAGTTTTGGTCATTTTGCCTTTGAGACATGACTAACAAGTGTCATAAGATGAAAATTCGAACGAATTCAAATATCCATCCTTATGTAACTTAGCTAGTCGTGTCGCATTGATATGACCTAGTCTACAATACCACAAGAAGAATTCGTTCATTTCTGAACACTTCCTCTTGTGTGTGTTTTGTATGTTAAGAACTATGGTTTGATTTAGAACGTATATGCCATTAATTAACGAGCCTGATCCAATCAACTTTTGATTCAGGAAGATGTTCATAACATTATCCTGTACTATAAAATTATATCCTTCTTTACATAATAAAGAAATTGATATAAGATTGCATATCAGGGTCGGAATGTAATAGCATTCTTTCAGAATCAATGTATTGCCATTTGGTAATACAAGGTGATATTCGCCAACAGTTTTGGCTGCAACATTTGCACCATTCCCTACTCTTACGGAATGATCATCCATTCCCAGTTCTCTGCCTTTCCTTAGCCCATGTAACATATTACATATGTAGGATCCCGATCCGGTATCTAATACCCAGGACTTAGAGTGAACTGAGAAATAGTTCTCAATAACTAACACACCCGAAGAAGATGCATCAGCATGCTTATTCTTCGTTTGGACGGCGTAGGAATTCAGATATTCCCCTATTTCTTGTTCAGTTTTATAACAATTATAAGAAAGAACGGAACCAATGTTCCCCTGCTCAGTATAACAAGCGGGTTTGGTCAATACATCCATATTATTATCTTGATTAAGGCTTGACATTGTCGCTACCTGGAGAGAGAGAAGAAAACACTTTAGCGTATGCTCTTACAAGATCAGATTGGTTATTATTTTATCTAATCAGGATGGCTCCCACTGTTTTTTTATCAAATCTTCCTTCAAACCCTAAAAGGAAAGACTAGCCGGGATTAATTACAGTCTACAACTTCGCTAATCTTTCAGCCAGGCCAGTGCCAGTACTTTGAGGGAGGTTCCCCGTGCTTTCGCACGGACCTAATTAAAGTAAACCTCATTTTCCCAAAGGCATAACCCCGTTGACACCTTTCTAGACACCTACTTGATCGGCTAATTGTAAAGTGTAAGACTCTCCCAGGAGTAACTCTTACTCGCAGTGGGTATCGAGATCCAACTATCTCATAGAAGGTATGCAATCTCATTGCAAATTTCAACACTTGAAATTCCCGATAATGCTTTTGCCCCTAACGTGCTATGACCTTGACGAAAGCCAACAAACCATAGTCTGCTAGTCAAGTTCAACCCGTATATTTCATGATTGAATTAAACCCATCCACCCATCCGCACGACCCTTGACGAAAGCCAACAAAGCCGTACGACTACCCTAATCCAACTGCATCATATGCAGCAGATAAGCAGTAAGTAGCTACCGCACACTACGCCTTGACGAAAGCCAACAAACGTAGCACGAATACTAAGTAGTACATAGCTCAAATGACGGAGGGCTACGCAGGTTTTTAAGAAAACCATGAGCATAATGAACTTGATATCGTTGTAGAATCGAGTGATTTTTGAGAAATGAGTGTTTTTGAGGTTTTTACTAGTTTTGCTAAAGAGGTCACTCCCGGTGAAAGGATCTCGGCTCTTTCCTTATCGAATATGGTGCAGGATATTTCATAAATACCACTATTCAAAGCAAGAACTATAGAAGCAATCAAAAACAAAACCGAGTTTTGTAGCATCTGCTAGCTTTTTCTAAAGAGGTCACTCCCGGTGAAGGGATCTCGGCTCTTTCCTTATCGAATAAGGTGCTGGATATTCTACAAGGAATACCGCTATGCAAAGCAAAAACTAGAGCTATCCTTTTTGAAAATTTGATTCTACAACATCTTTTAGTTTCTTTTCTTTCATTAATCTCATTAATGAAGTCCCATCATTTATGCTCCCTAAGTATCACAGAAAATGAAACGAAAATACAACGTACGCTTATGCCATCCGCATTCGTCACATTGTCCCGTTTTGCACCGTTAGGTTACTTAACTAACAGCATAGCGGGACGGAACTAGCGTGGGTGCAAAACATAAGCAACGTCTATTATATATCTCATATATAATATATAGCCATTCGTATCAGAATCCACAGTGATCACATCACAAAATATCAGCAGCAGAAGATAACATATGAAATGTTGGATATACTAGGAGGTCTGTGTTTTATTTTGAGCCTGCATAAAACACGGATTCCATGGTCGCGATGAATAGCCAAACCCACATCCCTAGACCCCTACGAGAGCGACAAGCAACCCTACCAATTCTAGAGTTAGGAGACCCGGACTCGACTCCTCGAGTTGGTCTCCCACTGGACTCTAGAACTCGGTTACTTGTGCTCCCCTCCTTGGGTCTATCCTAATGCGGAAAATTAAATAATATACAACAATGGTGACATCATCCTCAACCCGGAAGTGCCCCAATAAAAGAATATTATATATATTGAATTTTACATGAATGAAAATAAAAACTCTCATCTCACATAAAACCCCCCGGCTATTCAAATACGACGATCCAATATAATATATCACAACAACATATAACATCACATGTCATCAACGTAAGTAAATATACGTATCCCAATTGTCGTTGACATATAGCAACGAAACCGGTGATACCCTACATATTACACTTACGGTTGCAGAAAAGAAAGTGAAAAACTACAACAATTGGAATCTGCAACCACCTTAGACATCATAAACCCAATGTATCACATATTTTGGATTTCATGCCTAACCAATTGAATTCCTTAGACATCACATGCCTAACAATTATAAATCCCGCATTTTAGTCTCGATATAAAAAACACTTTTCAATATCCTGTCGGGTAATTCAACAAGATTCCCGATAACCTGATCGAATGCTCGTCGGAAACTTTAGTAGACGGCCGCACCCCCGATGCCGACGACGAAGTGCACTTAGGTGGAACAGTACGGCCGCAAGCACCCGGGCAGATGTTTTTGGCAACGGGGTTCTCCTACAGTCACTTGGTCGGGGCTATGGGGCGTGGCTATCTAATAAGGTTATCCGACGAGTATCCGCATGCATTACATAATTGCGACGGACTTTTGATCCACATCAAAATTCCGTGGCAATCGATGAATTGAGACTAAATTGCTAGATTTATAAAATTCAAACTAGTTATCATATAACTAATTATTGTGGATTCCAAATATTGTATCACAATCATAGATAGCTAGACGATGTTAAACGTTTCGATCGAATCAACGAATTCCTAAAATTTCCCAGAAAGCTCAATACTTGAGCAGTGTCAGAAGTACCCAGAACCATACCACAGTGCCCATGGACCAGCAGCTGAAGGCCCATCCCAAGCCTCTCAAGTGGAGCCGCGGAACCGCCGCCAAAACCATGTTTTGGCCGTGGTTCCGCGGTCACTTAGACGAGTTAGGGAATTGTTCTTCAGTTGGGTCCATAGAATCACCTGCATGATTTTTAGAGTATTTTAACAGGAAAGATTCCAACTTTCGAAATTTTTTCCAGAAAGTGGGAAAATTTGGTTATTCGGAGTTCGTTCGGACTTTTAATTTCGCCTACGCAACGCGTAATGCTCTAGCTAGGCTCTGATACCACTGTAAGGTTCTTAGGCACTAGAACAAGGTTCTACAAGGCATCAAACATACCGTATTAAATTTTTTCAAGTGCCAAACAACCTAAGCAAGGATCTTTACTAGAGAATTAGGGTTAAAAACGACAAGTAAACATCTTTTCTTCTAAGTGAATTAGGAATACAACCTTTGTAGACTAGTCCTTCACTTCAATATCTCTGTGTAGTGGTCCCTTCGCTCCAAGTAGTGATCTTCCGGACTCTAGCATGGCTTCACAAGAAGAAAGGAACGAACTTGCTTGAAGTCTTCGAGGCCGAAGATGATCTACGTCGAGGAGACACTAACCCAAGCTACTACTTCACTAATGAGAGATTAGTGAAGTTAACACCCTATACTAAAGTGCTAATCTAGTAGAGGATGATGAAGTAGGATTTTTGCTCACTTTAGAATTGATTTTCTCATTAATATTTCTCACTTGCTCAAAAACTAGAGAGCTCTTGAGTTTGAGGAAGAAGATGAAGAGAGATAATATTGTGAGAGTGAATGGCAACCATGGGTGAGAAAATATCTAATATTACTCATGTAGAGACTTAACCATGAGTTTAGATAATGGTTGGGTTAACAAATATCTAGTGTAAGACAAAACTAGTGGACTAAGTCAATGGATCTCAAAGCTTCATGAAGCTTCATGCCATGTGACAAATTTCCAACTAATAATCGAATTACAATAAATAAATAAACCCTACATTATCTTTATCATGGTGTAAGTCTCATACACCCATGTTGCATGTATCATCAACCACGACACATAATAAAACACAATTAATATATATCACATATATATTAAGCGTGCACATGTAAGAAAAATAAATGCTTAAGTGAGCTAATATTAGTTAATGTAAACTAGTATATCAAATATACAATTATACACTAAATTATCAAATCAACACTTGATTTAATAATCTGGTTATATCACATATAACCGGCTAATATTATATGTACCAATTTATCGAATCAACACTTGATTCGATAACCCGTCTATATCACATATAACCGACCGGTACAAATATCGCGAGAATAGAATACAGTATCACATACTCGTATTAATTTCGGTCCCGCACATATCACATATGCTATTTCGTTTTTCCTGAGCCAGTAAAACCTCTGTGTAGAACTCTAAAGACTCGTCAATACGCCGGAAGTAGGTGATGATCATATCAAACACCCACAAGCCGTCAGCGGTACTAGCTGGACGTAATGGCTACCCAGGTATTAAGCGATCAGAAGATCAACAAGCAAGCTCGCTCTAGCTCCTGTAAAGCCTATCAGTAACACTACCGTACAGTCCGGTCTCTTCATCTGAGATGTCACATATCAAGTCTAAGGGTGGTAAACGTCAGACCCCAATAACTCGATAAGTCATGTCGATACGAGGCTCATAACGGGTTGAGAAACTACTGATAACACTTACCAGTAAATCTCTAAATCAGCCCTGGCCAGGGACTTCCAGTTATAATCAATCGAGCACAGCACGACATCTACCCCCAATACCGGGAGAGATGAAATCCCCTCCTATCGCTCATTGCCTCCATGTGACTCGGGACTGTACCCAAAAACCACCGTTTTGCATGTCCTCTTGAACGTGGTAAGGTGGAAATCAAAGCACAGTGGGAATCACACAAGACTCTATGACGATCTCGGGTCTACAGACTAACCTGTACCAGTGTCACCGGAGAACTGCTATCTGACGTCAGGTATAATACCATCTAGGATTTCTCGGTGAGTCCGTCCAGTGTATCCAGTCTCCACTGAGCACCCGTATACCCTTTCTGATGTCAAACACCAATGGATATAGGATCATCCATCGCCCATCTCATGGGTCGAGAAGCGTATACGCTAGTCTACTCTGGTATATCGATGCCCCGTCTCGATACACCCACGACCAGGAACATTAAATGATGAACTTATAGACTACCATGACCCACTTGTATGATCTACATCATAATCCTGGTAGTCAAGTACACATCCTAAAGGCTTTACCAACATGTAACCATGAAACAGTATCAAGAGACAAGTATACATGTTAAGATAAAGAGCAACCAGATAGCATACTATCATGTCGAGCAAGAAAGTCCTCTCTCTATATGTCCAAGCATCTACTATAATATACATCATATGTACAATAATGGCCTCTAGGGCATACATACAACTAACAGCTACATCTACAACCTAGAGATCAACAACAGCGTTCTTCCTCCCTCCAGCAGGATGCAGATGCGGCATCAACAAACAGAGCCATGGCAGAGTCCCCTAGTTCCAAATCTCGACGGTTCACAGACAACCTAGAGACAACCTCGAAATTTGTTGCAATATTGCAGACACAATGTCAACAAACGAAGCCAAGGAAAATCCCTCGCTTCAGGGTCTTAACGGTAACTCAAATGAGACCTGAAAAGACTATCGAAGATCATCCCACACTAGAGCGGAGTGGTCATGACTCATCGGGGCTCCCAAACTGAGCCTAACCTCAAGTAAAAAGTGACATGGAATATTCCTAATGCTTGCTCTTTCGACGGTAATATTACCTGGAAGATTACTTGAAGACGTCTTGTCCAGCCCCGAAGGGATCAGAGACACGACAGTCGCGGGGCTACTTGAACAACAAGATTGCATATTGAGGAATACACCGGCCAACACGACGGTGCGACGGGTAAAAAACTCTAGTACCACAGACCCTAACGGACTTCTATTAGCAGGAGTTAACTATGATATTAGGACACCCTTGCGAGAACTTCTCGATTCGTCTCGACTCATAAGGAAATTAGTGTCCTTGCGAGAACTTCTCGATTCGTCTCGACTCGTAGGGAAATGCCTTAGGCAATGGGGATAAGGACCTGTTTCCTAAGCACTGGGGCCCTGCAAGTCGGTCCAAGATGGACTATTGCATACTATTCACGGGCCACACTCTCCAAAGTCGAATATCGACAAGGAGGGAAACAACTACTTACGAGTCCTCTCGACTTGTAAGCGAGAAAATTCTCCTGTGAGATCCTTACGACTCTTAAGAGAAAACGCACTAAGGAGTCCTCACGACTCCTAAGGAGAAAATACACCTACGGGATCCTCTCGACTCATAGGGAGAAAAGTCTTTATGAGACCCTCATGGCTCGTAAAGTTGAAAAGTCTTAGGCGGCAGATTCGAACCTGTTTCCTAAGCCATCGCTGCCCTGCAAGGAGATCAAGATGGACTATTTACAAGACACATTTGCTAAAGAGACCCGACAGTACGACTGCGTATGCGCTTAAATGGAAATGGTGTTCAAAACGTGCTGATTTATGTACGACACTACAATAGCGCTCGCACTTAAAAGAAAATTCCTAAGGGTAAAGTATAAAGCTCATGTACAGAGGTGTGATACACATACGAATATATGATGAACAGAAAACATCCAACAGAAAATATTCAACAGTCAATAATATAAGAAATACATCGATGTAAATATACCACTCTACAGGGAAAAGATCACTAAATATGGGATCAGAGATACATGGGTTAACAAAACAAAATACAAAGTTCTCCAATTCCCTCTCTGCCCTCTCCACCATGTTGAAGCGACGGTCTTCACGAGGAGTTGCTCACCATTGATTAGCACCATGCTCATCAACGAAAGCGGACATGATGGCCCGCCGGGCTCTTATCTGACTCAGTAAATGAACCGAACGATCCTTCAGAGCCTGGGTAATTAAGTGTGTCTCGTGGAAACATTCAATTTTGTCCTCCGCCGTATCAAGAATTACCGGAGTCATCTCCACTGGATGAGGGGGAATATCAGCAAGCATGGACAAAAAAAATCATCCTGAGCCAAATGGAACCCATAGGAAGAGGAGAGCCCCTACGATCCAGGAGTTCGTACAGTGCCGCATCACATTGGTCATCAGTGAAAAGAGGATCTGCTAACCGCACAGCAAAACGAGGAATAATCTCCTCGACAGGCACCTCCCAGGGTTGCCGACGAGCGTGGGGACGGTTGCAAGCCATAACCTTTGGTTTGTTTCTCAAAATCATCACCCTAAGGTCTAAATGGTTTTCTCTCTGTGAAGAAAGAGGAAGATGTAGCTTCGGGTTATAAAGAGATGCATTCAAAGCTATGCACATAAAATGTCGTGAATGGTGGAGCTATTCTCAAGGCCAAAAAAGGGGGGGATGGGAAAAGAAAGGAGTGACTCATTGGAATTAGAGTAGAGAGGCGAAACGACCTCATCAGTGGAGCTTCACGTGTGTGTCACGTGAACACCCATGTTGATCCTTTTGAAAACTAAAACGGCACCGCACGTGCATAACACGTAAGCGCCGACACTAGTTCAGGATTAAACTCCCCAGCAGCGCCTCATGCGCAAAACATGTGAATGCCAACAACAGTATAACAACACTTCATGCAGAATACACGTGAGCATAAAAAAAGAGGGAAAGAGGAAGTTTTGTCATTCATGCTCCAAGAACTTATACATGGTATAAAAACAAAAGAAAATGTTTACAATGGTAAAACACTTGATCCTGGACATGGATTGAGGAATTCAGAAGTAAGGCCGATTAAAATGCTTCTGGCTTCTTTGACCATTTTCGTGTGCATCTTCTCATGAATGCAAGCGTCAGGATTCTCGCTGATGTCATCCGTCCTCTGATAGGTAGAGATTATCGTCGTCTGCTGGAAAACTTGATGCAAGATATCAACAAGACCATTTCATCGCCTCTTCGAGATCAAGCCCATTAGATATACTCAGTGCACCTTGTCTTCGGCATCATCAAGTGCCTCAAGAGGCATGGCTTCGTTAAATTCAGGAAGTGCTTCCCAAATCTCCCCCATGATGATCTTCAATAGAGCGGAACGGCGAGAGAGTAGTCGACCGTTGTATTCATCGAAGCGACGCATAACCTCAGCGCCTTGGGCATTCGTAAACTCCTGGTTTTGACAGCGGCCTTGGACGTAGTTTAACTCTGGAATTGCAATGGGCAGAGAAATAAGCTCTGAAGAAAAGAATTAAATTCTCAAAGAAGGCAAAGAAAGAAGAAGATGAAGGAACGGTGGCTTCCCAAAGGTCAAACCCTTGCATTTATAAGACGTGATAAGGGCGGTTCACCCCCCAATCCCCTAGGCAATCCAACGGCTATAAAGGTGACAACGTTGCACTCACGTGCAAGCCACGTGAGAACAACGCTGTGGGGGGCATTTGTTCCCTTATAAAAAAATATAATGAACAAAAAGCGATGGGAAAAATTCCCCAAATGGAGCATCACGTGCCTACACACGATGCGCTTTGGAGCAAAGATTATAGGCATTGCGCTTAACAAATAATGCTGAAATTGAGTCTCACGTGCAGGTACGTGAGCATCTATATACAAAGTATATAGGCGCCTTCCTAAAACAAATAACAGGCTAGAGAATCTCACGTGTCAGCACGTGATACTCTTTGTTGGACCTAACTTCGTGGGGGTCACGTGCCACACGTGACATACCTGAACATCAGCTCACGTGCCAACACGTGATGCTTTTCTCTGGGACTGCTGCATATAAGCAAACCGGTCTAATGCTATGGGTCACGTGTTACACGTGAGGGTTCCTAATGCCTTCTGAGTCGATAGAATTAAATTCTAAATAAGAGAGATTGAAACCCTATTTTGGAAAATATTTTCTTAAATCTTTCTAAACAAGAAAGATTGTGCTTTGTAAATCAGAGCACCGTTGGATTAAATATCCAACGGTGATTAAAAACCACCAAGCTACAGAATAAACTCTGTATGGGAAAATATTTCCCCAATCTTTCTAAACAAGAAAGATTGTGCTCTGTAAAACAGAGCACCGTTGGATTAAATATCCAATGGTGATTAAAAATCACCAAGCTACAGAATAAGCTCTGTATGGGAAAATATTTCCCCGATCTTTCTAAACAAGAAAGATTATGCTTTATAAAATAGAGCACCGTTGGATTAAAGATCCAATGGTGATTAAAAATCACCAAGCTACAGAATAAACTCTATATGGGAAAATATTTTCCCAATCTTGTTAAAAACAAGAAAAACGTTTTCTGTAAAACAGAAGTCCCTGGATCAAAAATCCAACGGCGGATAAAGTCCCCGAATCAATTAAAAATCTCTTAATGCGAGATTTACTTAACTAATCAACAAACTTGCCTCTACTATATAAAGGACTCGTGACTAAAGAGAGAAAGAGAGACGACCCCCCATAAGATTTGAGAAAACAAAGGAGAAGAGGAGTTCTCTTTGAAGAAAAAGAAACCCTAGGTGAGGGAAAAGACCCAGAGATCATTTTATCTCCTTTTACAAGAGTTTAACTCTTCCAAAAAAGAACTTAGTTCTTCCTCTGGTTAAGGTCTGCAGAAGTAGATCTTCCCACAAGTTGAGAATTTAATTCCCATCGGGGAGATTCTGTTATGCAGTCCCAAAACTTAGAGGAAAGAATTAGGTTTGAAGGATTTAATTCTTCCAAAGACATAGGAATTTAATTCCTCTAATAAAACTAGGGTTAAACCCTGCATAAGAATTTAATTCTTATAAAACAATAGACTTGAAATTCTCAAGACTAAGATCAAGAGCCCCATGCATATTAGCGTTCAACGCTGTAACGACAGATCACGTGTTCCCACGTAAGCACCTCTAAGGACTAAAAAGGAATGACTGAGTTCGAGTCACATGATCCCACGTGACCCCCAATAATGCTTAGCACCGAGAACATAATAGGAAGATAAATTCAAAGGAGGCAGTGCCCAACTCTGGAGCACCTCACGTGCCCACACGTGATGGCCACAAGGACCAAGTGTTTAACACTTATATACGGATGAGGATTTGGACCCAAGTATACAGCGCCAATTCTCAAGCGTCTCACGTGTCACACGTGATCGCCCCAGAGTTTCAGTGTTTAACGCTTCTTTAGAGCATCACGTGGGAGCACGTGAGCGCCAAGCAAATGTTAGTGTTTAACACTATGAGAAGTCGACCTTAGCCTAAACATAGCCAAGTCTCCCGAGGCCAAAACCCTTGTTCAACTGAGTCTGCCTATGCTCAGGTCTCCCCATAGCGGTCTTAGTTCCAAATGATGTTCTAACAGATGGTATCTAAAATGGTGTTCATTCCACCATGATCTCTCCCTTCAATCTAGAGTTTGGTTCAAGGGTACATCTCTCCACACCTCTGATATATGTCGTTGTAATTCTTCAACGATATCAGAGAGGTGGAAGGTCCCGACGACCAACAGCTCTTGGATGCACTATCAAACCCATGAGCATACCCCAATGGACCGTAATGACCTTAAACTAGCTGTGGACCGTAATGTTCTTAAACTAGCTGTCGACCGCAACGTCATTAAACTAAAACGATAGTGCCTAAATGCTCTTTCGTTCAATCAAAAATGATCCCGAACCCCCGTTAAGTAGATCTTAGTCCAATATCGGATTAACGTATCCTTAACAAATATTTAAGTCAATCTTAATCTCAAACAAGGTTAACGATCCTTAAATCAAACCAAACCTAAATCTAAGAAAATACGGATTTGGACTAATCCACGCCCTACGGGAGACAACACAAATTAGTCTCCGTATACAATCCACGAGCAACCAAAACAAACACACACGACACGAAGTGACCTTCTGGAGCAGGAGAAAGTAGTTATCGCTACGCGATAACGTAATTAACTGCAGAGGCTTGCGCCTGCAGGGAAGAGCGTCCCCACAATCAAAAAACCCCTCACAATGAGGGGGAATCTAACGAAGTCTGCTACAACGGCCGCATCTATCCAAACCTCCGATACACGATGCCATAAATCAACTTGGTATTTTCGGAGGGTAGAAAGATAAAATCAAATAGTATCTGCCCTCAAATTCAGGCAAGACGACCGACGCGGTTTCGTCTCTGTTTTCAGCGGTAAACAGGGACGGTGGTTGGTCCCACAACCATTGGCATGATGCACCTAAGATTGTATTGGAGGTGAGTACACCAGATGGACTCACTAGGAACTTATAGATGGTATTATACCTATCGTCAGATAGCAGTTCTCAGGTGACATGAGTACCAGTTAGTTCTTAGACCTGGGATTGTCATTTGTTTCTTGTAAGTTCCTACTGTACTTAGATTACTATCCTACCACGACTCTATTGAGTCGTGCAAATATGTTTTAGTTGGATACAATCCTAAGACACATGAAGGCAGTGAGCGATTGTTAGGGATTCGTCTCTCCTGGTATAATGAGCCGATATCGCACTGTGTTCGGTTGGCTAGCACCATAAGATCTTAGCCAAGGCAGATGAGATTTACTGATAGTTAGATTAGTAGTTTCTCGGATTAGTCCTGAGCCACACCGGCATGAATTATCGGGTTATTAGAGGTTTACCGTTTTCCACCCCTAGACCCGGTATGCGATACTTTTAGACGAAGAGACCAGACTGTACGGAGGATATAGTGCCCTCAAAGTTAATTATTGGATCGCAGGTACGCGATTGCAATGATTGAGGAAGGACCTATACAGATAGGACAATCTTGCTCGAGATGATAGTATGCTATCTGGTTTGTCTTTTTTATCGTGTACATGTTTTAGTTCACTATTGCATGTTGATAGAGCCCATAAGATTCTTGCTTGACTGCCAGCAGTATGATGGCGATCATATAAGTGGGAGTTGGGGTCTATAAGCACATCCTAAGTGTCCCTAGTCGTGGGAGTTTCGAGACAGGGCATCGATACTCCAGAGTAGACTAGTGTATACAGTCGAGGCCCCGACGAGGGGCCGTGGCCGGTCTCACAAGCCATTGGTGTCAGTTGGTTCACCTAAGATATATACAGGTGCTCATTGGGTTATGAGTACATCGGACAAGACTCGCCGGGAACATGCTAGTCGGTATTATACATATCGTCAGATAGCAGTTCCCAGATGATATGTGTATAGGTTAGTCTGTCGACCTGAGATCGTCATTTGTCTCGTGTGAGTTCCCACTGTGCTTTGATTACTACCCTACCATGGCTCAAAGGAGTCGTGCAAACAGGTTTTAGTTGGGTAAAGTCCCGTGACACATAGAGGCAGTGAGCGGATCGTCGGGGAATCGTCTCTCCCGGTATTGGGGGTGAGACGCGCTGTGTTTAGAAGAGCCATTACACGAAATCCCTGGCTAGGGTAATCAAGATTTACTGGTAGGTATTCCAGTAGTATCTCAGGGTGTTCTGGGCTACTCTCCGACATGACTTATACCGCTATTGGAGGTCTGACGTTTACCAGCCCCCTAGGCCCTATATGCGATACTCATAGATGAACAGACCGGACTATACAGATATTGTCACTGTCAGGCTCAGTAGGGTTTTAGGATGAGTTCGCTCATCAGCTTCCCCTTCTTTCAATACATAGGCAAACGTTACGTACAACTAGTATCTCTGACGTGCTAGTGGTTATAACCAGTGCCAGTGTATTGATGAGTCATTAGAGTCCCCCATAGAAAGTTTCCCAAGTTCGGGCGAAACGTTGTAGAGGACGTATGGTTTTATGGCAGGGTTCGAACATGCACGTGCACTTGTGCACGTGTCATGGTTCGGACAGATAATACTAGCGGGCTTTGGTTTAAGCCGGATCCTAGTATTATAACGTGTCGGAATATTTTTGTCTCATTGCATTCTTATTCTGTCGGAATACAAATGCGGGTATGTATTTACAGTTGAGGGGTAATCTCGTAATTCGTTACGGGGTTATTTTCGGAGTTGCCAGTTTCCAGTTTCTTTTGCCGGCTTAAACATCTTGATCCATGTTTATTTATTGTGAGCATTGACCTTGACTTTGTCAATTCTTTGACCATATTCCTTGCACTGATCATTTATTAGGCATGGACATCATTTGATTGGGATGGGCTATTCATGTTTTGGTGAGTGAGGGGCAGCATGGGTTTTGGTGTGCAGTGGATATTTTTAAGGTGAGGGGTTTTCTGTGGTGGGTGGCAGAGAGTGGTGGAGTGCTATGTTTTTAATATGAGGTGAATTGTTTAGTTGGATTGATTATTCGTTCATATTTTTTTTACACACTCTCTTCACTTCAAAAATGAAATCCCCAGAGAGAACATTGAGATTGACCGGCCCCCTTTTGTTCACAGCTTACAACATTTCTCCACAAACACAATTTTTGCTTTGCTCACACCTCTATCTTGGCAACTCCAATTTTCCTCCACCCAATCGTTTGGGTGCCTCGAGACAAAAGATCCTACACTCTCTCTACTTCAATCTTGGACATGTCGGCTAGCAAACTTCATGTCCGAGTTGCTTTGGTTTGAAGCGGGAGCCCGTATAAAGATTCAATGACGTGGTGCCACATCGACGAGCGAGATCGGGGAGCGGATTTCGTCGGCGCAGCAGCGGGGAGCTTGGTGCGGAGATTAATGACTGATGGATAAGGATCGATCGGTATAATCTTTTCAAACTCTTTTACAGTTATCTAGTTTACGGTTAATGGAACGATCCGGGTATTTGGGTTGCGGTAGCGCCGGTTTCGTAAAAAGTTTTTGTTCCGCATTAGGCCTCATATAGACGGCCGGGGCGCTGCCGTACCCCAACATGGTATCAGAGCCTAACTATTAACCGTATTATAGTTCTTTAGACAATGTTAAAATATCGAAACCGAAACAAAACCCAAACACTGCCACTGCATTTTCATTCTCTGTCGATTTCATAGTGTCTTCAAAAATTATTTAAACACGTTCAGAAGACTACTGACATGACCATAAGAACACACCCCAAACACGACCCCATGGCGCCGGATTTTGGCCGAGCCCAGTCAAGGAATTTTCGATCTCGCTGGCCATTTAGTGGCTTCTGGGGTTCGGTTTTTGGGTATGTTCCGGTCTCTGTAATTTTGGTGCAGTGGTATTGTTTGTTAAGCCCAGTTTGGATATGGTTTTATCAGTTTATTGGGCTATTCGGGGGTTATTTCGAAGTCGATATTTTTAACATTGTTTAAAGTTTTGCAGTGCATTACATTACTATCTATGACCGTGAATGTCATTCGAGCGGTAAATCTTGTCTAATTTCTATAGCTCTTTTAGACGGGATTTGCGAACGTGAAATTCACGTTGTTGTTCTGTGTTGTGCTGTGATGTTGCGGATTTGTCGTGGTGGATAGCTTGTGTGCAATGGTAGTGCAGTTTGGATTTACTTGTACATTTGATATTGCGAGGTGAGCATCCGACATGTGGACTGCCTTCACTGCCTGTTTGTATATTATTCTTTTGGGGCACGACCGGGTTGAGGTCGATGTACCCGTTGTATATATTTTATTTTCTGTACTAGGATTACCCCACGGTGGGGTGCACGGATAGCCGGGTTCTAGAGGGCAATGTGCCCGCATCTCATAGCTTTGAGACGGAGGGGGCTTCACTTTAGAATTGTTGCGCTATTCGCCGCACTCGTAGGGGGTATAGGTTGACCCAAGGAGGGATGCTCAAGTTACCGGATTCTGTGAAGTGCTGGGTGGTCCATTCACTTTGCTGAAGGGGGCTGCCTCGCTTCAGGTTTTGGCGGGTAGCTTGCCGCACTTGTAGGGGTCTAGATTTTTGTTGCACAGGCTATCCACACGACCAGGGGAACGTCGGGTTTCATTTGCGGCTCAATGAAACCCGGGGATTCCAGATTATCTGTATTATTCTGTGATGCTTATTACTTTTCTGTGATGTTGCATTTATCATGCCTGGAGCGATTATTATATATTGATATATATACTAGTAGATGTTGTATATGTTTTACACCCGCGCTAGTCCAGTCCCCGCTCTGTCGTTAGTTAAGTAATCTAACAAGTGATGACGGGACCCAGTGGCGAATGCGGATGGTATATACGTACATTATATTTTCGTTCTTTTCTGGTGTGATCAATTGATGGGACTGCGTTGATTCTTATCAATGCAAGAAAAACAAACCTATATTTGATGTTGTTGGAACCAATATTTCAAAAAGCTGTTATTATAATGGCGTTCTCTTTTGTTTTGTACAGTGGTATTCGGTTATGAATATCCAGCACATTCGACGAGGCAAGGGCCGAGATCCCTTCACCGGGAGTGACCCCTTGGACAGAGGCTTGCGTTAGGGTAATAACTTCACTATAGTCGATTACTTTTTGCTTTGCATCGTGGTATTCAGTTTGGAATATCTTGCACCTCATTCGACGAGGAAAGAGCCGAGATCCCTTCATCGGGAGTGACCTCTTTAGCAAATGATTTTGCAACCATATTTTTATAAATGCTATCTGGTTCCTTCAACGATATAAAGTTCATTACGTTAATGGTTTTTCGCCAAAAACCAGCCGTAGCCCTCCGTCATTTCAGATTAGTATTGCTTAGTATTCGTGCTACGTATGTTGACTGTGTTAAGGCGTAGTGTGCGGTAGCTCTGTAATGCTTTTCTGTCGCATTGATATGTGGATTGGTTAGGACAGTTGTACGGTCATGTTGACCGTGTCAAAGATTCGTACGGGTGAGTTTAATGCAATCAAGATAATGACGGGTTGAACTTGACTAGGATCCTTTGATATGTTGACTATGTCAAGGTCACTTGGGTCCTAGGGGTAAAAACGCACATCGGGAGTTTCAAACATACAGGAAACTTACCAGGCATGCGCATACCTTCTGGAGTGTGGTAACTTGAGTGGCTTCCATCAAGTTATCATGTGATGATAGTTGGATCCCGATTCTCACTGATGAGTTAGTTTACTCCTCGGGTGATTCCGACTAATTCTTCTTTCAGGTTTGGAGGAGAATTTGAAGATACAGTGGGAAACATTCAGGTTAGAGTGCACGCAGAGTGTTTCCATTCTCTCTCTCTTTGACTGCGACCATGACCCGACCCTAGACTATAACTCAGTAACCAAGTTAACCGAACCTTCTTAAAACACTGGCTTTTGGATTGTCTGAGTTGCATACATCATTGTCACTCCTTCTTTTACCCTTTGAGTTTCTCCAGAACACCCCGTATTACTACGAACATCCAATTCCATTGGATAAATCCATCGTATGGTTATATACGAACTCGGAGGAACTTCTTCGAAGATGGATTCTGGTTCTGGAGAGATTGAATAGGATTATTCAGTTGTCTTTTCCTTTTACCTTCTCTCAGGTTGTGAGGGCTCCTAGGATTAGGAGAGGGTACACCTATTACGCTTATTGGATAGTCTTCTTCCAAACCATAGGCAGGTGCCGAAAGGTAAGGAATGAAGAAAACCAATTAGCCTAAGTTGGGTGTACAGAAAGTAATAAGTAAAGACAAATAAATGGATTAGAAAGAGGGCAAAGTAAATTTCCACTGCTCACATTCACGACCAAACCACGTATTTCATCGCCACTCCTAATTCACCTTTGTATTTCTCCAGAACACCCCGTATCACTACGAACATCCAATTCCATTGGATAAATCCATCGTATGGTTATATATGAACTCGAAGGAACTTTTTCGAGGATGGATTCTGGTTCAGGAGAAATATGAATAAGGTTTATTCAGTTGTCTTTTATCTTTACCTTCTCTCAGGTTGCGAGTGCTCCTATGATTAGGAGAGTACACCTATTATGCTTATTGGATAGTCTTCTTCCAAACCATAGGCTGTTGCCGAGCGGTAGGGAAGGAAGAAAACCACTTAGCCTAACGATGGTTTACAGAAGCTAATGAGTAAAGACAAATAAAGGGAATTGGAGAGATGGCAAGGAAATATACGGTTACAGTCATGAATCTGATAATGGAAGAGACATTATTAGGAATACAAAGATACCCTTTCGAAACATATTCATGTTTCAGTTTCACTGTGTATTGTTAATAGAAAACTGATTTCCCAATTAGACCCTTGCTCCAGGGTATGTATTTACTAGGTATGATTCTCACATCTGTATGGTTTTACAGATGATGAGTGGGAGTAAGTTATTGGGAATTAGGTGATCATCCTCATTATATCGGAATTCGTTGTAATTGGTGATATTTGAGGAAATCTCCTGGGTACAGTTTTCAACCTACGACGCACAGAGTTTGAGTTATTCAACTCAGTGGACTTATACAAAGTATTGTATATTGTCCAGTTTCCATTAGGACAAAGGGGTTGGTCATCGCACTGTATTCTGTTTACTTGTGACTTCTCATGTTTTAGAAAAGTGTTTCGTAGAAATACAAGGTCCAAGTTTGAGAAGTTATAGGTACAAGAATAAAGTAGAGAACAATGTGTTGCAAATATCAGGATTCTTCAAGGTGATCGAAGATGTAGATACTTGTGTATGGTATTCAGTTGATAGTAATGGTTTTGAGAAACTTGTTTCTCTTTCAGGTTACTCATAATTGGACGCACTCCTAAGTTGAGTAATGCTGATCGTCCTCTCTCCATTTAGTTGACATGCACTGGAGACAGCTGCATGATTTGAATCTGGTTCCAATTAAATCAGTGCCTATATTTTTATATTGCATATAGAATGGTTCGTATCTTAACGTTTTTAAGGTACGGGGAGTTGTCCGGCTTATGCTTAAAACCAGACTCTGGATAACTCAAGGCACGTTTTCTGTAATGGCTGTTTGTGGGTTAACCCGGGCTATGACGAGGGTTAACTTTCTACTATCTGGAAGATCAATAGTGATATTGTTCTTGACTTGCCACAATTTTAGTAAAATGGATTTTTTCAGAAAACAGTAGTGGGAGTATGGTAGAACTGGAAGAGATTCCAGAACCGCAAACGGTTACGGAAAATTTAATAGGACCTAAACATTCAATCTGGATTGACTTTCCATTAGCCACTCCGCAGATATGGTGGGTAACCTCAGGCACCCGAGAGGTACTCTGGTAGCCTCAAGGACGGTGACAGGGAGGTTCTTGTTTACCCAGACTTTCCATTACTGTTGTTCCAGACTATAAGACCCGGCAGGAGGATGAGTATAGCGTCGTTCTAGTTTTAGAAGTGTACGTGTATATGACTCTGCCAGAGGGTTATCTTAGTCAGTGGGAGCAGCCGAAGCATAGTGGATAAGTAGCTTATGTCTATTTATGGACTAAAGCAGATATAGCGGAGATATACTTCTGATGTGACAGTCATGGGCTTTGACTTCATCAGAATAGGGGATGGATCTGTTAAGAAGGTAGTAGGGTGTCATGTCCTCGTATTTGGATGACATACACAGAGTAGGAAGTAAAATTCCCATACTATGATCGGTTATACTATGGTTGTCACACAGTGGTTTCTCCACATAGGATATGGATATTATATCAGGCATTCTGGTTACTAGATCTATGGTTTTAGATCTAGATTTAGGTAGTTTCCCAATCTGGGTACTTTGACAACATTCTAAAGGTGTTTTAGAATGAACGACTCCTGGCATGGTGTTGTACCTGCAGGTGATGGAGTCACCCTCTCCAAAGGTGTCTTACAGACTAAAGGGGAGAGGGATGTGCATGACTGACATATCACTTGCTTAGGCCATTGAGTCAATCATGAGATGTCAAGTACCATACCAGATATTGTTTTTGCACAAGATGTAATAAGTTGATATTAATCCAATCCTGGAGAAACGTTCGGAAGCAGTTTTAGAACATAAGTGGTTGTTCTAGGAATTCGATAATGACAGCCTCCTTTGGGAGACAGTTATCATTCCAGGCTTCCAAGGTGACCCGGTGACAGAGTGACTGTCAGAGTTATAGTTTTCCCTCTGACGAGGGGCAGTAGTTTGGACAGGTGGTCCAAGCGGATACTGAGGGAGGCATGGTGCAGGATACTGATTAAATTTAGTTGACGATACAGTCTAAGAAGTTTGTTGGATTTGGAGTTCATTTATGAACTGGGTCCCATCAGATATCCAGACATATTCTAAGAGAGGTGTTACTCATTTTGGGAGATGGCTTTCTCAGGGAACTTGAGACAAAGAGAGACATAGAAAGAAACATCAGGGCGAATCCACTCACTGAGGCTATTTCTTGAAAGCAATAGTTTTACAAACGAGCTTTGTGAGACTGATTAATAGAGAAGTTGGGTGTTCGGTATCACACGGGCTGTGAGTACGCGACATCGCAATAATTAGCCTTAAGTGCAAGTGGCAGATTGTTGGATATAGTGCCCTTAAAGTCAATTATTGGATCGCAGGTACGTGATTGCAATGATCGAGGAAGGACATATACCGATAGGACAGTGTTGGTCGAGATGATAGTATGCTATCTGGTTTGTCTTTATCATCATGTACATGCTTTAGTTCACTATTGCATGTTGATAGAGCCCATAGGATTCTTGCTTGACTGCCAGCAGTATGACGGTGATCATATACGTGGGAGCCAGGGTCTATAAGCACATCCTTAAAGTGTCCCTAGTCGTGGGAGTTTCGAGACAGGGCATCGATACTCCAGAGCAGACTAGTGTATACAGTCGAGACCCCGACGGAGGGCGGTGGCCGGTCTCACAAGCCATTGGTGTCAGTTGGTTCACCTAAGATGTATACAGGTGCTCATTGGGTTATGAGTACACCGGACATGACTCGCCGGGAACATGCTAGTTGGTATTATACATATCGTCAGATAACAGTTCCCAGGTGACATGTGTACAGGTTAGTCTGTCGACCTGAGATCATCGTTTGTCTCATGTGAGTTCCCACTGTGCTTTGATTACTACCCTACCATGGCTCAAAGGAGTCGTGCAAACAGGTTTTAGTTGGGTACAGTCCCGAGCCACATGGAGGCAGTGAGCGGATCGTCGGGGATTCGTCTTTCCCGGTATTGGGGGTGAGATCGCGCTGTGTTTAGGAGAGCCATTACATGAAATCCCTGGACAGGGTAATCGAGATTTACTGGTAGGTATTCCAGTAGTATCTCAGGGTGTTCTGGGCTACTCTCCGACACGACTTATACTGCTATTGGGGGTCTGACGTTTACTGGCCCCCTAGGCCCTATATGCGATACTCATAGACGAACAGACCGGACTGTACGAATATTGTCACTGTCAGGCTCAGTAGGGTTTCAGGATGAGTTCGCTCATCAGCTTCCCCTTCTTTCAATACATAGGAAAACGTTACGTACGGCTAGTACCTCTGACGTGCTAGTGGTTATAACCAGTGCCAGTGTATTGATGAGTCATTAGAGTCCCCCACAGAAAGTTTCCCAAGTTCGGGCGAAACGTTGTAGAGGCCGTATGGTTTTATGGGAGGGTTCGAACACGCACGTGCACTTGTGCACGTGTCATGGTTCGGACAGATAATACTAGCGGGCTTTGGTTTAAGCCGGATCCTAGTATTATAATGTGTCGGAATATTTTTGTCTCATTGCATTCGTATTCTGTCGGATTCGTATTCTGTCGGAATACAAATGCGGGTATGTATTTACAGTTGAGGGGTAATCTCGTAATTCGTTACGGGATTATTTTCGGAGTTGCCAGTTTCTAGTTTCTTTTGCCGACTTAAACATCTTGATCCATGTTTATTTATTGTGAGCATTGACTTTGACTTTGTCAATTCTTTGACCATATTCCTTGCACTGATCATTTATTAGGCACGGGCATCATTTGATTGGGATGGGCTGTTCATGTTTTGGGGAGTGAAGGGGCAGCATGGGTTTTGGTGTGCAGTGGATATTTTTAAGGTGAGGGGTTTTCTGTGGTGGGTGGCAGAGAGTGGTGGAGTGCCATGTTTTTAATATGAGGTGAATTGTTTAGTTGGATTGATTATTCATTCATATTTTTTTTACACTCTCTTCACTTCAAAAATGAAATCCCCAGAGAGAATATTGAGATTGGCCGGCCCCCTTTTGTTCACAGCTTACAACATTTCTCCACAAGCACAATTTTTGCTTTGCTCACATCTCTATCGTGGCAACTCCAATTATCCTCCACCCAATCGTTTGGGTGCCTTGAGGCAAAAGATCCTACACTCTCTCTACTTCAATCTCGGACATGTCGGCTAGCAAACTTCATGTCCGAGTTTCTTCGGTTTGAAGCGGGAGCCCGTATAAAGATTCAATGACGTGGTGCCACATTGACGAGCGAGATCGGGGAGCGGATTTCATCGGCGCAGCAGCGGGGAGCTTGGTGCGGAGATTAAAGACCGAAGGACACGGATCGATCGGTATAATCTTTTCAAACTCTTTTACAGTTAGCTAGTTTACGGTTAATAGAACGATCCAGGTATTTGGGTTGCGGTAGCGCCGGTTTCGTAAAAAGATTTTGTTCCGCATTTGGCCTCGTTTAGACGGCCTGGGCGCTGCCGTACCCAAACAACAGATAGGCTCAGTAGGTGTTCGGATGAGCTTGCTCGTCGGCTTTCTTCTCGACAGGTATTTGGGTAGCCGTTACATACAGCTAGTGCCGCTGACGCGCTTGTAGTTATGGATTTATCCAGTAACTCACTGCCAGCGTACTGTTGAGTCTTTAGAGTCCTATACAGAGAGTTTCCTTGGTCCAGGCAAAATGATGTAGAGGCCGTATTTTTATACGTGCATGGTTTCGATTAAATACGTGTACTAACTACACTGATTTAATTCGAACGGGTAATACCAGCGGGCTTAGGATTAAGCCGGATTATTAAATCAAGTATTGATTTAATAATAATCTAGTATTATATTTGTAGCATTGTTTTATCTCTTGGTTATTCGTATTATTATACGAATATGGGTATGTATATACATTGATGTATTTTTGTAGCCATACAAAAATACTTTTAGAAGAAGACACCTCGTTTATTTGTTTTTTCCATTTATGGAAATAAAAGAATGGAGTGGAGAGATGAGGTGGGAAAAGGATGGTGAGAAGAATGACTATCTTATTTCTTTATTCATTTGGGTTTACGATATAGGCATGGTTGCAATTTTATATTGCAAAAATCAAATGAACAAAAGAAAAATGATAGCTACATTTTTATGATGAGTTTTTCATTCTCACCCTCACATCCTCTATCCTGTTCTTCTTCTTCCCTAACCCTCTCATAAGTTGATAATCCTATGGATTAAGAGATAGATTAATCAATCAAACACTTCCTACATCACTACGCATCCTAAATTAGCAAACTAGGGTACTTAGTTACTTCATTAGTTGAAGTTGAAGCTTGGACTATATCTCTATTTCCCCCAATCAGAGCAAAGCTCTGTTTGAAATTCAAATTTCAAAAAAAATTGAAGCAACGATTCAGATGCAGCGCCAAGTGTGCTGCGCCCTAGGCAGCGCACCATGTGTGCGCTAGCGCTAGGCGCACTGCGCGCCATGTGTCAAACATGGGTGCGCTAGCGCAGGGCGCGCTGCGCTCTGAGCAGCGCACCACGTGGCAAACATAGGTGCGCTAGCGCAAAGTGCACTGCGCTCTGAGCAGCGCACCACGTGCAAAGCACGGGTGTGCTAGCGCTGGAATTAAAAGCTCCCCACCGTTAGATCAAAGGATCTAATAGTAATGACAAATCATTAATCAGAATTAAATTCTGTTATGGAAAGATTTTTCAATCTTGTTAAAAACAAGAAGATTGCCTTCTATAAAACAGGAACCCTAGGATCAAAGATCCAATGGTGGGGAAACATCCCCAAATCAATCAGAGAAAGATCTCTTTAACTAATTCAACAAATCAGCTTGCCCTATAAAAAGGCCCCAAGACTTCAAGTCTGATATAGAGAAACCCCCCCATAAACTTTGAAAAAACTCAAAGATAAAGAGCAAGCTCTTGCAAGAAGATACTTCTTCAAGATAAAGATGATGGATGATGAACACAGAGATGAAATCATCTCATAAAAAGAAGAATTCTTTTCTTTAAAAAAAGATCATAGATCTACAAGAAAAAAAGTCTTTCATAAAATAGATCAAAAGATCTTATCATAAAATAAAAGAAGAACATATTTCTTCTCACAGATCATGGATCTATAAAGGCAAATCCTTTCATCAAAATAAGAGATTGAAAATCTCTCCTGCAAAATAAGAACCGTTGTTCTTAAATCTTGAGACAAAGTCTCTTTTAAAAGAACATAAATTTGTTCCCAGATCATAAAATTAATAAAATGCTCTTTGCGCTCTTGAAATGCGCCTTGCGCTCTTGAACTGCGCTTCTGCGCTCCCTGGATCGGCGCTCAGCGCCAAATGCGCCACGTGTCAACCACGTATGCGCCAATTAAACAACTTGCGCTTTGCGCTTCTGTAATAGCGCACTGCGCTCATAGGCTAGCGCTCAGCGCCAAGCGCACCACGTGTCACTCACGTGTGCGCCACTAAATTGAAAGCGCAATGCGCTCATGACTAGCGCTCAACGCTCATAAACTGGCATCATGCGCTCATCATCTTGCGCTTAGCGCTGAGTGCGACACGTGTCCCTTGCATGTGCGTCACGTGGCTAAAGCGCACTGCGCTCTTTAATTGGCGCAAAGCGCCTAGCGCACCACGTGTTGCGCCGACAGAACATAAATTGTTCTTTAATAAGCCCAGTGCTTTGGTGAATGCTTAGCATTCAATAAAAGACAAAAAGATTGACAGAAGGCTAAGCCCAAATAAAGGCTCAATAGCCAGAATAAAAAAATGTTAAACATTTATTGGACTTAGCCCAATATTGGCCATAAGTCCTCAACTTATATTAATTGAGCTCACCTGCTCATAAATATTTCAACAGATCTTAGTCCTAAGTTGGACTACAGATCTTCCAACCAATTCACACCGGTTCGAGGGTACATCTTTTTACTCCTCTAATATTTATCGTTGTAATCCTTCAACGTCTTCAGAGAGGTGACGGGTCCCGACAACCACACATTTCATGGACTGTGGGGTCCTTAAGCCCACAGACTATGATGTCCTTAACCTTGACTGTGAGGTCTTTAAACTCACGGACTACGATGTCCTTAACCTTGACTATGAGGTCTTTAAACTCACGGACTATGATGTCCTTAACCTTGGACCGAGATGTCCTTAAACTAACGCTGGACCGTAATGTCCTTAAACTATTTATCGACCGCAATGTCCCTAAACTAAACAATAGAGTCCAAATGCTCTCTTGTTGGATCTAAACGATCCCGTTAAGTTGATCTTAGTCTAAAATTAGACTAACATATCCTTAACATACGTTTAAGTTGATCTTAGTTTCAAATGAGGCTAACACATCCTTAAGCCTAACCCTCAAACCTAAATCTAAGAAGATACGGATTTGGACTAATCCACGCCCTACGGACGATAACATAAATTAGTCTCCATATACAATCCACGGGCAACTAAAAACAAAACAAACACACACGGCATGAAGTGACCATCTGGAGAAGGAGAAAGTGGTTACCGCGATGCGGTAGCGTAATTAACTGCAGGGGCTTGCGCCTGCAGGGAAGAGCGTCCCCACAATCAAAAACCCTTCAAATAAGGGGGAATCTGATGAAGTCTGCTACATCGGCCGCATCCGTTTAAACCTTCGATACATGGTGCCATAAATCAACTTAGCATCTTCGGAGAGGTGGACGGATAGCATCAATTAGCATCTGCCCCGAAATTCAGGCAAGACGTTTATCGCGTCTTCCCGCGTGTTTCGGCGGGGAACAGATTCTGGCACGCCCGGTGGGATCTTTTCCTCTTTCCACTCCACACTTCGTGTGTCGTGTTCGCAAACGAATCGCGGTTTGATATGGTTGCCCTTGGGTTCGAGGTACTAAGATTTGGTGTCTTTCTCCGTGCAGAAAATGAAAGATCAATGGTGTCTACTTGCACGAAATGTTCCAGTTGCAATTGCAACTTCCGTTCCACCTCATCCGGAGGTATAGCTTACGGGCCCCAGGCGGCCTCCCTGTTCACAATGCCGGTAGAGCAGGTAACGCAGGCTACCACCGGGTTGTTCTTCGGGACCATGCTCCCACCAGTAAGCATTAACATTCCGCTACCACAAGAAGCACAGAAGAAGTCGGTCTTTGATCGGCTCACCACCACCACGACCCCTTTCAACGGGTCATCCAATGCCAAGCCAGCAGCATCAGTCTTCGATAGGCTGAGCCTGAACTCCAATGGGCCCATCAAGAAGCCCACGATACCTGAAGCGGCCATCCTGAAACGGATAGCCATTCCTGCTCTCGAGGTCACTAAAGAAGATTCTCCCGTCAAAGGATCAGTCTTTACGAGGCTGGCCACTCCGGCTTCCGTTCCCGCTTAAAGGTATGTTTTTGACAGATTGGATACTGCTGCTCAACGGACGTCGATCTTCAAGAGGCTGGTACCAGCAACGTCTCACCAGAACAGAGGGCATGACGAAGTCACCCCTAAAGCTGAAACAATCCCAATGGCTCGACACGCTCGACGTTGCTACTGGCGCCGAGTAAGGAAGGCTGGGGGCAACTCCCCCTCTGGGCTAACTCCGCCAGCTCCCATGGTGGAAATCAATGCTGCTGTTCCAACTGGGAACAACTTTGAACCGCTTAGGAGGGTTCGCAAGAACTCTCCAACTGCCGTGCTAAAGAGGTCTCCTCCATCTATGAAGATTACTACAGAAAAGAAGACGGAGCAGCCCCCTCAGCGGCTGTCCTCTAAAATTTATAAAGTCTGGCGGAAGGTTCAGGACTCAGTAATTGATCAAGATTACTCTCACCGACAGAAAAAGATAAAAGTTCGGCAAGAAAAGAACCGTCCTGTCAAGCCACAAAAGACGACAGCTACCTGGGTGCTCGCTGCAACGGCCCCCTCGACATCAACTGCTCAAAAGAGAAGGAGGCCTGAGAAAGCCCCTGTGAACGTGGCAAACCATAAAAGCGCTGAATCTAAACGCCCTAAGTCTGGGGGCATGATGGTACATACCGTTTATATGGTTTCCGGAAAAGAGGAAAGCCGTGCTTTTACGGGACATCGACCGCTTACCCGGTCAATAACGAAGGCTCAGGAACAACAACAACAGAAGCTTCAGGAGATGCTGACTGCAATGGCCGCACTCACTGGGCCAAAAGAAAATCCAGAAACCTCGGAGCAGCGCCGGGAACAAGAAACTGACACCGAGTTCCTCCGAAGAATGCTCGAGAGGAAAGAAAAAGAGGCTGCGGAACAGGCAGCCAATATAAAACGAATGGATCTCTTATTCCAAAACATGGATGGGATGAAGTTACAGCTGGAACCTCCGGCTGAAGACCCCCCGATCATCATTGAAGACGACAGAGGGGAGATATCGAACCCTCCTCCGGCTTTTTCAACAGCCAAAGAGGAAACTATTTCCAAGGCCGCTCTGGATGACTACATTGCTCAGCAAATACGAGCTTACCAGGCGAATGAAGCGGCCGACCAAGTTGTTAAAACTGGGCGACCATATCCAGGCTGGTATGACCAAATAAAGTACCCGCCGGGATATACGATCCGTAAATTTCATGTATACAAAGGGACGAGCAATCCTCACCAGCATGTCGCCCAGTTCAGGGTTCTATGTGGCAACACCGGAGGTGATGATAAATTGCTACTTCGCCAATTCGTCGGCAGCTTGTCAGAAACAGCGTTCGAATGGTACTCTGAACTCCCGAACGATTCTGTCAAGACATTTGCGGAGATGGAACTGCTTTTTACGCAGAGATTCGCAAGTGCTAGCGAGCGTACCCCGATTACCGCATTGATCAATGCCAGAGTGAAGCCAGGTGAAACGTGAGTGCAATACGCAATACGATGGACGAATCTGTGGTCAAAATGCGAACAACGCATTGAAGAAGCGCCGGCGGTGGGTATGTTCGTGGGCACTCTTGATCCGCAGGCGACCATCTCCCAGTTCATGATGTTTTTCAAGCCGACTACTTTCCAGGCCTTGATTGACAAGCTGGCCCAAATGGACCAGATGGGTCATAGACCGTCTCCTCCAAAGCCGGAGCCGCGGAACGAGAAGGGAAAGGGGAAAGCGACCGTCGTCGCCAATGCTCAACAGCAGCCCAGTGGTCTAAGACCAGTTGATCGCCAAAACGATAGAACTCGATCTCTTGGAGATAAAATGAGACGCCCTTACTCGTTCCCTCGAGACAAGACGAAGAGGTTATTCGAGCTAGCACTGCGCAACAGGCTCATCACTCTGCCGGAGCCAAGACACCCAGCGCAACCAGACGACATTAGCAATCCTAACTACTGCCCTTATCACCGAATGTTGGGCCATCCGATCGAAGATTGTTACATCTTCAAAAGCTGGATAGAAGATCAGTACCAACAGGGCAAATTCGTATTATCCGAGAATTGGAAGGTGAACCCGCCTCAGCCGCACGCTCTCAAGAAGACGGATACACCGGGGGCGTCGTATTCTTTCGTAGAAGAAGCTCCACTGGAGGTTGCTCTTTCAGCCAAAACTAAAAGAATGCTGAAGGATCTCCATACATGTCCGGCAATCAGGTAGAAGAATCCACTGGAACATGAGATCATCGAGGGGATGCTGAAGCCACGCCCAACTCCAAAAATTGGTGGTGATAGCCAAAGCATTCACACCCAGCCGTCAAAGTCTTTGAAGAAGAAGAAGAAGACCAAAAAGCACATGAAGCCTGGTGATAAGCACACGGACCTGCAAAAATAGATTGACGCGTTGGAAGAATATAATCAAAAAGCGCGGACTCCAGTCACACTCCAAGAATTTCTCAGCCACGTCCTGTTGGGCAAATCTTGAACCGGAACTTTTAGGGCCATCAGACGAAACGATTGATGCATTCCTGAACGAAGCTCTTCTTAAAAGCAAAGCTGCTCGAGAGCGTGAAATGGCCATATTTGAAAAAGCCAAATGCCGGCGAGTAGACGAAAGAGTTGAAACACCCCCGCCAGATCAAAGTACATCCGCTGCAAATAAAAACATGTTCAAGACGAGGAAAAGGTTCGCTAAAGCCATATCGATGGGAATGAAGCTGCCACCCTTCGAAGGAAACATTCTTGGTGAAGCGGAAACACATCCTATCTACTGCTTATATCATCGAAAGATTGCGCAACCCACCGAAGAGTGCAACGCTTTTAAAAGATGGTGGCAGGGATATATTGCTCACCGGCAACATTTTAAGCGGATGAAACACAAGACTCGTCGGGAGCAAAGAAGTACGACCGATGAGCGTAAAAGAACTACTGGCAAATATCGCATGGTCAACGCCGAGGGATCGCAAGTTCTCACCTTCGGGAGCGACTCTGACGAAGAAATGACTCTTGGCCCTCTCTTTAAAGAGTCCACCTTGGGAAAAGAGGAAGAACCGAAGACCTGTGAAAATATTCAGCCGCGCAATCGTACGCTGCCCGAAAAGAATCTTGGGCCCTCGAACAGTGGGTCAAATAAAAAAGACAAGGGGAAAGAAAAGGTCCCTGAGGATATCATCCTTGATGACCAAGCCGTCAAAGAGCTGACAGCCAAAGACCTGCTAAAGAAAAGTAAAATGGACTACAACGTTCTGGCGCACTCGAGAAAGATACCTTTGCAGTTAAGCATTCTCGATGCCCTTCTGTTATCCAAAGAGGCAAGAGATTCATTGATCAAGGCACTACAAGAGCCCGAGTAATTCCATGCTTTCCCCGCCGAAGAAAAGATGAAGGACGAGCTGGAAGAAGTACACACAGCCGATATCACCTCCGGCGATGAAGATCTCCTCCTTGGAACATGCGAGCACAACCGTCCCTTATATGTCTCCGGATACTGTCATGACATCAAGATAGGTAAAATCCTGGTCGACAATTGGTCCTCCGTCAATCTCCTTAACGTAAGGGTGTTAAAGGAAATCTGCATGAGCGTTCAACACCTCGCTCGCGATAAAATCACCATCTCTGGATTTGACTCCCAGTCATCACGGATGCTTGGGTCTGTAATATTGACACTACGCTTTAGGCTGCTTATCACGGACATTAAGTTTCACGTCATTGACGCCAAGACATGCTATAACGCTTTGCTCGGCCGGCCCTGGTTACACGAGTACAACATCATCCCTTCTACACAACATCAGTGTATGAAGTATTTCAAAAATGGTCTCAAGTACACCGTGACAGGGGAACTAAACCTGTTCTCTGTGAACGAAGTCCGAAAGTACGAAGATGCAAAATACTTCCTGCCAGATTTCGAGGACACGGAAAGATGTCACAAACCGAAGAACAAAACTATCACCACTATTCTGGTCTTCGGGAGTGACACCGAGGAGGAAGAAGAAATAGTTTATTCAGGCCCGCCCCAGTTGTAAGTCCATGTCACGCACCCCACGAACTTGCGGGGAGGCGGAATATATGAAAAACGATTATCAAAGCTTCGTAACACAGACTTGAGCACAAGAATCATTATCTAAACCATTTCTAACAAACACAAGAGGTTTAACTACTCGGATACGAAGTTATACATCACGTTACTTTTCCTTCGGGTCTTCATCACGGTTCTCCACTCCTCGTAGGCTCCTTGGAACATCGGTACCTCAACGGCCTCTTCGAATCAAAGACGATCCACCTGAAAGCTCCTACGCCAAGCTTAATCTCAAACTTGAGATAACTAGGTTTCTTAAAGTGCTAATCTAAGCTACCTAGGGGATATAGAGTGAGGTTATGGATGTATTAGTCTAGCTAACCCTTGATCTCAACTCATGAGAGGTTAGGGTTAGGGTTTGAAGAGAGAGTAAGCTTGAGGAGAGAGAAGGTGAGAATGATAATGAAAAGAATAATGAACTCATATGAATATATCAACCATAACAATAAATCAAATAAATAATATAAATGATTTATCATCATGGTTAGATTCATTCATCTAGTGTGATTCATCATATGACTCACTAACTTATTAATGAATCATTTAATACAAAGCATGAATCACACAAATGAGTCATTAAGCAATTAATGCTAATGCCACCTTAACCCCTTAGTCACCACTCTTCTAGAACCTTCCCGACAAATTACGAGAACACCCCTCCAATCCGTGAAAATACGGAACAACTTTAGACTGTATAAATCCAATAACCCGATACTAGAGTCTGGCTTAAACCAAAGTCTGCTAGTAAAAACTGTCCGAAAAGTCGTACGTGTGTAAACACACGTACGCATCCGAACCCTTGTCGTAAAACCATACGACCTCTATATCGTTTCGCCTGGAGCAGGGAAACTCTCTGTGTGGGACTCTAAAGACTCGACACTACCCTGACAGTGGGTTTAACCACAGACCGCAAGCGGCACTAGCTGTACGTAACGGTCCCCAGGTAGATGTCGATAAGAAGGCCGATGAGGAAAACCATCCGAACCCCTACTGAGCCTGATGTGACAATCTCCGTACAGTCCGGTCTGTTCGTCTAAGACTATCGCATATCAAGCCTAGGGGGTGGCAAGCGTCAGTCCCCTAATAGCTGTATAAGTCGTGTCGGAGCGAAGCCCATTACACCCTGAGAAGCTACTGGAACCTACCAGTATATCTCGCTTGCCCTGGCCAGGGACTTTGTGTAATGGCTCTCTGACACAGCGCGATATCAACTCCCTATACCGGGAGAGACGAATCCTATCTAACCACCACTACCTCCAAGTGCTCGGGACTGCACCGAACTGCTACCTGTTTGCCCGACTCCTTTGAGCCGTGGTAGGGTAGTAATCTAACAACAGTGGGACACACTCGCGGCGAAGTAGCAGTGTCAAGTCTGCAGACTATGCTGTACTCATATCACCTGGGAACTGTTAACTGACGATGGGTATAATACCAACCAATCAGTTCCCCGGCGAGTCCTGTCTGGTGTATCCGTAACCTAACGAGCACCTGTATACTATCTCCAGTACGACGTACTGATGGCTGTGGGATAGACCATCTCCCCAACTGGGATGAGAAGCGTATACACTTAGTCTACTCCGGAATATCGATGCCCTCTCTCGATAATCCAACAACCAGGGACCTGTATAGGATGTTGCTTACAGACTACCCAACCCCCACTAGTGTGACTGCCATCACAACACTGGTAATCAAGCAAAAGATCCTATGGGCTCTACTAATATGTATAAGTGATACGTTACAAGAAACATATGCACATATTAAAGTAGACACAAACCAAATAGCATACTACCATTTTTAGCAAGACTGTTATATACAACTGTGAATATCCCAAGCTTCCATTAAGTAATATACAACCTAGTATGATACAGTAATGGCCCCTAGGGCATATACACTAACAATCTCCCACTTGCACTAGGGCCATGAACTGGCATATCATAGACCTATTATCTCGAATAGCCTATCGAACTGCGTCTGAGGAAGGGCCTTTGTGAATGGATCAGCAATGTTATTCTCCATCTTTACTCTCTTCACCTCGATCTCCCGGCGATCTACGATCTCCCTGATCAGGTGATACCGCCTTAAGATGTGTCTGGACTTCTGATGGGACCTGGGTTCCTTCGCTAAAGCTATAGCGCCGTTGTTGTCACAATACAGAGGTATTGGACCAACACTGGTAGGAACCACCTGAAGTTCTGTGAGGAACTTCTTCATCCAGACTGCTTCTTTTGCGGCATCGCAAGCAGCTATGTACTCTGCTTCTATCGTTGAGTCAGCAACGGTCTCCTGTTTGGAACTCTTCCAACAGACCGCCCCTCCATTGAGGGTAAAGACATAACCCGACATGGATTTGGAGTCATCTTTGTCACTCTGGAAGCGGGGAGCTTGGTGCGGAGATTAAAGACCGAAGGACACGGATCGATCGGTATAATCTTTTCAAACTCTTTTACAGTTAGCTAGTTTACGGTTAATAGAACGATCCAGGTATTTGGGTTGCGGTAGCGCCGGTTTCGTAAAAAGATTTTGTTCCGCATTTGGCCTCGTTTAGACGGCCTGGGCGCTGCCGTACCCAAACAACAGATAGGCTCAGTAGGTGTTCGGATGAGCTTGCTCGTCGGCTTTCTTCTCGACAGGTATTTGGGTAGCCGTTACATACAGCTAGTGCCGCTGACGCGCTTGTAGTTATGGATTTATCCAGTAACTCACTGCCAGCGTACTGTTGAGTCTTTAGAGTCCTATACAGAGAGTTTCCTTGGTCCAGGCAAAATGATGTAGAGGCCGTATTTTTATACGTGCATGGTTTCGATTAAATACGTGTACTAACTACACTGATTTAATTCGAACGGGTAATACCAGCGGGCTTAGGATTAAGCCGGATTATTAAATCAAGTATTGATTTAATAATAATCTAGTATTATATTTGTAGCATTGTTTTATCTCTTGGTTATTCGTATTATTATACGAATATGGGTATGTATATACATTGATGTATTTTTGTAGCCATACAAAAATACTTTTAGAAGAAGACACCTCGTTTATTTGTTTTTTCCATTTATGGAAATAAAAGAATGGAGTGGAGAGATGAGGTGGGAAAAGGATGGTGAGAAGAATGACTATCTTATTTCTTTATTCATTTGGGTTTACGATATAGGCATGGTTGCAATTTTATATTGCAAAAATCAAATGAACAAAAGAAAAATGATAGCTACATTTTTATGATGAGTTTTTCATTCTCACCCTCACATCCTCTATCCTGTTCTTCTTCTTCCCTAACCCTCTCATAAGTTGATAATCCTATGGATTAAGAGATAGATTAATCAATCAAACACTTCCTACATCACTACGCATCCTAAATTAGCAAACTAGGGTACTTAGTTACTTCATTAGTTGAAGTTGAAGCTTGGACTATATCTCTATTTCCCCCAATCAGAGCAAAGCTCTGTTTGAAATTCAAATTTCAAAAAAAATTGAAGCAACGATTCAGATGCAGCGCCAAGTGTGCTGCGCCCTAGGCAGCGCACCATGTGTGCGCTAGCGCTAGGCGCACTGCGCGCCATGTGTCAAACATGGGTGCGCTAGCGCAGGGCGCGCTGCGCTCTGAGCAGCGCACCACGTGGCAAACATAGGTGCGCTAGCGCAAAGTGCACTGCGCTCTGAGCAGCGCACCACGTGCAAAGCACGGGTGTGCTAGCGCTGGAATTAAAAGCTCCCCACCGTTAGATCAAAGGATCTAATAGTAATGACAAATCATTAATCAGAATTAAATTCTGTTATGGAAAGATTTTTCAATCTTGTTAAAAACAAGAAGATTGCCTTCTATAAAACAGGAACCCTAGGATCAAAGATCCAATGGTGGGGAAACATCCCCAAATCAATCAGAGAAAGATCTCTTTAACTAATTCAACAAATCAGCTTGCCCTATAAAAAGGCCCCAAGACTTCAAGTCTGATATAGAGAAACCCCCCCATAAACTTTGAAAAAACTCAAAGATAAAGAGCAAGCTCTTGCAAGAAGATACTTCTTCAAGATAAAGATGATGGATGATGAACACAGAGATGAAATCATCTCATAAAAAGAAGAATTCTTTTCTTTAAAAAAAGATCATAGATCTACAAGAAAAAAAGTCTTTCATAAAAGAGATCAAAAGATCTTATCATAAAATAAAAGAAGAACATATTTCTTCTCACAGATCATGGATCTATAAAGGCAAATCCTTTCATCAAAATAAGAGATTGAAAATCTCTCCTGCAAAATAAGAACCGTTGTTCTTAAATCTTGAGACAAAGTCTCTTTTAAAAGAACATAAATTTGTTCCCAGATCATAAAATTAATAAAATGCTCTTTGCGCTCTTGAAATGCGCCTTGCGCTCTTGAACTGCGCTTCTGCGCTCCCTGGATCGGCGCTCAGCGCCAAATGCGCCACGTGTCAACCACGTATGCGCCAATTAAACAACTTGCGCTTTGCGCTTCTGTAATAGCGCACTGCGCTCATAGGCTAGCGCTCAGCGCCAAGCGCACCACGTGTCACTCACGTGTGCGCCACTAAATTGAAAGCGCAATGCGCTCATGACTAGCGCTCAACGCTCATAAACTGGCATCATGCGCTCATCATCTTGCGCTTAGCGCTGAGTGCGACACGTGTCCTTTGCATGTGCGTCACGTGGCTAAAGCGCACTGCGCTCTTTAATTGGCGCAAAGCGCCTAGCGCACCACGTGTTGCGCCGACAGAACATAAATTGTTCTTTAATAAGCCCAGTGCTTTGGTGAATGCTTAGCATTCAATAAAAGACAAAAAGATTGACAGAAGGCTAAGCCCAAATAAAGGCTCAATAGCCAGAATAAAAAAATGTTAAACATTTATTGGACTTAGCCCAATATTGGCCATAAGTCCTCAACTTATATTAATTGAGCTCACCTGCTCATAAATATTTCAACAGATCTTAGTCCTAAGTTGGACTACAGATCTTCCAACCAATTCACACCGGTTCGAGGGTACATCTTTTTACTCCTCTAATATTTATCGTTGTAATCCTTCAACGTCTTCAGAGAGGTGACGGGTCCCGACAACCACACATTTCATGGACTGTGGGGTCCTTAAGCCCACAGACTATGATGTCCTTAACCTTGACTGTGAGGTCTTTAAACTCACGGACTACGATGTCCTTAACCTTGACTATGAGGTCTTTAAACTCACGGACTATGATGTCCTTAACCTTGGACCGAGATGTCCTTAAACTAACGCTGGACCGTAATGTCCTTAAACTATTTATCGACCGCAATGTCCCTAAACTAAACAATAGAGTCCAAATGCTCTCTTGTTGGATCTAAACGATCCCGTTAAGTTGATCTTAGTCTAAAATTAGACTAACATATCCTTAACATACGTTTAAGTTGATCTTAGTTTCAAATGAGGCTAACACATCCTTAAGCCTAACCCTCAAACCTAAATCTAAGAAGATACGGATTTGGACTAATCCACGCCCTACGGACGATAACATAAATTAGTCTCCATATACAATCCACGGGCAACTAAAAACAAAACAAACACACACGGCATGAAGTGACCATCTGGAGAAGGAGAAAGTGGTTACCGCGATGCGGTAGCGTAATTAACTGCAGGGGCTTGCGCCTGCAGGGAAGAGCGTCCCCACAATCAAAAACCCTTCAAATAAGGGGGAATCTGATGAAGTCTGCTACATCGGCCGCATCCGTTTAAACCTTCGATACATGGTGCCATAAATCAACTTAGCATCTTCGGAGAGGTGGACGGATAGCATCAATTAGCATCTGCCCCGAAATTCAGGCAAGACGTTTATCGCGTCTTCCCGCGTGTTTCGGCGGGGAACAGATTCTGGCACGCCCGGTGGGATCTTTTCCTCTTTCCACTCCACACTTCGTGTGTCGTGTTCGCAAACGAATCGCGGTTTGATATGGTTGCCCTTGGGTTCGAGGTACTAAGATTTGGTGTCTTTCTCCGTGCAGAAAATGAAAGATCAATGGTGTCTACTTGCACGAAATGTTCCAGTTGCAATTGCAACTTCCGTTCCACCTCATCCGGAGGTATAGCTTACGGGCCCCAGGCGGCCTCCCTGTTCACAATGCCGGTAGAGCAGGTAACGCAGGCTACCACCGGGTTGTTCTTCGGGACCATGCTCCCACCAGTAAGCATTAACATTCCGCTACCACAAGAAGCACAGAAGAAGTCGGTCTTTGATCGGCTCACCACCACCACGACCCCTTTCAACGGGTCATCCAATGCCAAGCCAGCAGCATCAGTCTTCGATAGGCTGAGCCTGAACTCCAATGGGCCCATCAAGAAGCCCACGATACCTGAAGCGGCCATCCTGAAACGGATAGCCATTCCTGCTCTCGAGGTCACTAAAGAAGATTCTCCCGTCAAAGGATCAGTCTTTACGAGGCTGGCCACTCCGGCTTCCGTTCCCGCTTAAAGGTATGTTTTTGACAGATTGGATACTGCTGCTCAACGGACGTCGATCTTCAAGAGGCTGGTACCAGCAACGTCTCACCAGAACAGAGGGCATGACGAAGTCACCCCTAAAGCTGAAACAATCCCAATGGCTCGACACGCTCGACGTTGCTACTGGCGCCGAGTAAGGAAGGCTGGGGGCAACTCCCCCTCTGGGCTAACTCCGCCAGCTCCCATGGTGGAAATCAATGCTGCTGTTCCAACTGGGAACAACTTTGAACCGCTTAGGAGGGTTCGCAAGAACTCTCCAACTGCCGTGCTAAAGAGGTCTCCTCCATCTATGAAGATTACTACAGAAAAGAAGACGGAGCAGCCCCCTCAGCGGCTGTCCTCTAAAATTTATAAAGTCTGGCGGAAGGTTCAGGACTCAGTAATTGATCAAGATTACTCTCACCGACAGAAAAAGATAAAAGTTCGGCAAGAAAAGAACCGTCCTGTCAAGCCACAAAAGACGACAGCTACCTGGGTGCTCGCTGCAACGGCCCCCTCGACATCAACTGCTCAAAAGAGAAGGAGGCCTGAGAAAGCCCCTGTGAACGTGGCAAACCATAAAAGCGCTGAATCTAAACGCCCTAAGTCTGGGGGCATGATGGTACATACCGTTTATATGGTTTCCGGAAAAGAGGAAAGCCGTGCTTTTACGGGACATCGACCGCTTACCCGGTCAATAACGAAGGCTCAGGAACAACAACAACAGAAGCTTCAGGAGATGCTGACTGCAATGGCCGCACTCACTGGGCCAAAAGAAAATCCAGAAACCTCGGAGCAGCGCCGGGAACAAGAAACTGACACCGAGTTCCTCCGAAGAATGCTCGAGAGGAAAGAAAAAGAGGCTGCGGAACAGGCAGCCAATATAAAACGAATGGATCTCTTATTCCAAAACATGGATGGGATGAAGTTACAGCTGGAACCTCCGGCTGAAGACCCCCCGATCATCATTGAAGACGACAGAGGGGAGATATCGAACCCTCCTCCGGCTTTTTCAACAGCCAAAGAGGAAACTATTTCCAAGGCCGCTCTGGATGACTACATTGCTCAGCAAATACGAGCTTACCAGGCGAATGAAGCGGCCGACCAAGTTGTTAAAACTGGGCGACCATATCCAGGCTGGTATGACCAAATAAAGTACCCGCCGGGATATACGATCCGTAAATTTCATGTATACAAAGGGACGAGCAATCCTCACCAGCATGTCGCCCAGTTCAGGGTTCTATGTGGCAACACCGGAGGTGATGATAAATTGCTACTTCGCCAATTCGTCGGCAGCTTGTCAGAAACAGCGTTCGAATGGTACTCTGAACTCCCGAACGATTCTGTCAAGACATTTGCGGAGATGGAACTGCTTTTTACGCAGAGATTCGCAAGTGCTAGCGAGCGTACCCCGATTACCGCATTGATCAATGCCAGAGTGAAGCCAGGTGAAACGTGAGTGCAATACGCAATACGATGGACGAATCTGTGGTCAAAATGCGAACAACGCATTGAAGAAGCGCCGGCGGTGGGTATGTTCGTGGGCACTCTTGATCCGCAGGCGACCATCTCCCAGTTCATGATGTTTTTCAAGCCGACTACTTTCCAGGCCTTGATTGACAAGCTGGCCCAAATGGACCAGATGGGTCATAGACCGTCTCCTCCAAAGCCGGAGCCGCGGAACGAGAAGGGAAAGGGGAAAGCGACCGTCGTCGCCAATGCTCAACAGCAGCCCAGTGGTCTAAGACCAGTTGATCGCCAAAACGATAGAACTCGATCTCTTGGAGATAAAATGAGACGCCCTTACTCGTTCCCTCGAGACAAGACGAAGAGGTTATTCGAGCTAGCACTGCGCAACAGGCTCATCACTCTGCCGGAGCCAAGACACCCAGCGCAACCAGACGACATTAGCAATCCTAACTACTGCCCTTATCACCGAATGTTGGGCCATCCGATCGAAGATTGTTACATCTTCAAAAGCTGGATAGAAGATCAGTACCAACAGGGCAAATTCGTATTATCCGAGAATTGGAAGGTGAACCCGCCTCAGCCGCACGCTCTCAAGAAGACGGATACACCGGGGGCGTCGTATTCTTTCGTAGAAGAAGCTCCACTGGAGGTTGCTCTTTCAGCCAAAACTAAAAGAATGCTGAAGGATCTCCATACATGTCCGGCAATCAGGTAGAAGAATCCACTGGAACATGAGATCATCGAGGGGATGCTGAAGCCACGCCCAACTCCAAAAATTGGTGGTGATAGCCAAAGCATTCACACCCAGCCGTCAAAGTCTTTGAAGAAGAAGAAGAAGACCAAAAAGCACATGAAGCCTGGTGATAAGCACACGGACCTGCAAAAATAGATTGACGCGTTGGAAGAATATAATCAAAAAGCGCGGACTCCAGTCACACTCCAAGAATTTCTCAGCCACGTCCTGTTGGGCAAATCTTGAACCGGAACTTTTAGGGCCATCAGACGAAACGATTGATGCATTCCTGAACGAAGCTCTTCTTAAAAGCAAAGCTGCTCGAGAGCGTGAAATGGCCATATTTGAAAAAGCCAAATGCCGGCGAGTAGACGAAAGAGTTGAAACACCCCCGCCAGATCAAAGTACATCCGCTGCAAATAAAAACATGTTCAAGACGAGGAAAAGGTTCGCTAAAGCCATATCGATGGGAATGAAGCTGCCACCCTTCGAAGGAAACATTCTTGGTGAAGCGGAAACACATCCTATCTACTGCTTATATCATCGAAAGATTGCGCAACCCACCGAAGAGTGCAACGCTTTTAAAAGATGGTGGCAGGGATATATTGCTCACCGGCAACATTTTAAGCGGATGAAACACAAGACTCGTCGGGAGCAAAGAAGTACGACCGATGAGCGTAAAAGAACTACTGGCAAATATCGCATGGTCAACGCCGAGGGATCGCAAGTTCTCACCTTCGGGAGCGACTCTGACGAAGAAATGACTCTTGGCCCTCTCTTTAAAGAGTCCACCTTGGGAAAAGAGGAAGAACCGAAGACCTGTGAAAATATTCAGCCGCGCAATCGTACGCTGCCCGAAAAGAATCTTGGGCCCTCGAACAGTGGGTCAAATAAAAAAGACAAGGGGAAAGAAAAGGTCCCTGAGGATATCATCCTTGATGACCAAGCCGTCAAAGAGCTGACAGCCAAAGACCTGCTAAAGAAAAGTAAAATGGACTACAACGTTCTGGCGCACTCGAGAAAGATACCTTTGCAGTTAAGCATTCTCGATGCCCTTCTGTTATCCAAAGAGGCAAGAGATTCATTGATCAAGGCACTACAAGAGCCCGAGTAATTCCATGCTTTCCCCGCCGAAGAAAAGATGAAGGACGAGCTGGAAGAAGTACACACAGCCGATATCACCTCCGGCGATGAAGATCTCCTCCTTGGAACATGCGAGCACAACCGTCCCTTATATGTCTCCGGATACTGTCATGACATCAAGATAGGTAAAATCCTGGTCGACAATTGGTCCTCCGTCAATCTCCTTAACGTAAGGGTGTTAAAGGAAATCTGCATGAGCGTTCAACACCTCGCTCGCGATAAAATCACCATCTCTGGATTTGACTCCCAGTCATCACGGATGCTTGGGTCTGTAATATTGACACTACGCTTTAGGCTGCTTATCACGGACATTAAGTTTCACGTCATTGACGCCAAGACATGCTATAACGCTTTGCTCGGCCGGCCCTGGTTACACGAGTACAACATCATCCCTTCTACACAACATCAGTGTATGAAGTATTTCAAAAATGGTCTCAAGTACACCGTGACAGGGGAACTAAACCTGTTCTCTGTGAACGAAGTCCGAAAGTACGAAGATGCAAAATACTTCCTGCCAGATTTCGAGGACACGGAAAGATGTCACAAACCGAAGAACAAAACTATCACCACTATTCTGGTCTTCGGGAGTGACACCGAGGAGGAAGAAGAAATAGTTTATTCAGGCCCGCCCCAGTTGTAAGTCCATGTCACGCACCCCACGAACTTGCGGGGAGGCGGAATATATGAAAAACGATTATCAAAGCTTCGTAACACAGACTTGAGCACAAGAATCATTATCTAAACCATTTCTAACAAACACAAGAGGTTTAACTACTCGGATACGAAGTTATACATCACGTTACTTTTCCTTCGGGTCTTCATCACGGTTCTCCACTCCTCGTAGGCTCCTTGGAACATCGGTACCTCAACGGCCTCTTCGAATCAAAGACGATCCACCTGAAAGCTCCTACGCCAAGCTTAATCTCAAACTTGAGATAACTAGGTTTCTTAAAGTGCTAATCTAAGCTACCTAGGGGATATAGAGTGAGGTTATGGATGTATTAGTCTAGCTAACCCTTGATCTCAACTCATGAGAGGTTAGGGTTAGGGTTTGAAGAGAGAGTAAGCTTGAGGAGAGAGAAGGTGAGAATGATAATGAAAAGAATAATGAACTCATATGAATATATCAACCATAACAATAAATCAAATAAATAATATAAATGATTTATCATCATGGTTAGATTCATTCATCTAGTGTGATTCATCATATGACTCACTAACTTATTAATGAATCATTTAATACAAAGCATGAATCACACAAATGAGTCATTAAGCAATTAATGCTAATGCCACCTTAACCCCTTAGTCACCACTCTTCTAGAACCTTCCCGACAAATTACGAGAACACCCCTCCAATCCGTGAAAATACGGAACAACTTTAGACTGTATAAATCCAATAACCCGATACTAGAGTCTGGCTTAAACCAAAGTCTGCTAGTAAAAACTGTCCGAAAAGTCGTACGTGTGTAAACACACGTACGCATCCGAACCCTTGTCGTAAAACCATACGACCTCTATATCGTTTCGCCTGGAGCAGGGAAACTCTCTGTGTGGGACTCTAAAGACTCGACACTACCCTGACAGTGGGTTTAACCACAGACCGCAAGCGGCACTAGCTGTACGTAACGGTCCCCAGGTAGATGTCGATAAGAAGGCCGATGAGGAAAACCATCCGAACCCCTACTGAGCCTGATGTGACAATCTCCGTACAGTCCGGTCTGTTCGTCTAAGACTATCGCATATCAAGCCTAGGGGGTGGCAAGCGTCAGTCCCCTAATAGCTGTATAAGTCGTGTCGGAGCGAAGCCCATTACACCCTGAGAAGCTACTGGAACCTACCAGTATATCTCGCTTGCCCTGGCCAGGGACTTTGTGTAATGGCTCTCTGACACAGCGCGATATCAACTCCCTATACCGGGAGAGACGAATCCTATCTAACCACCACTACCTCCAAGTGCTCGGGACTGCACCGAACTGCTACCTGTTTGCCCGACTCCTTTGAGCCGTGGTAGGGTAGCAATCTAACAACAGTGGGACACACTCGCGGCGAAGTAGCAGTGTCAAGTCTGCAGACTATGCTGTACTCATATCACCTGGGAACTGTTAACTGACGATGGGTATAATACCAACCAATCAGTTCCCCGGCGAGTCCTGTCTGGTGTATCCGTAACCTAACGAGCACCTGTATACTATCTCCAGTACGACGTACTGATGGCTGTGGGATAGACCATCTCCCCAACTGGGATGAGAAGCGTATACACTTAGTCTACTCCGGAATATCGATGCCCTCTCTCGATAATCCAACAACCAGGGACCTGTATAGGATGTTGCTTACAGACTACCCAACCCCCACTAGTGTGACTGCCATCACAACACTGGTAATCAAGCAAAAGATCCTATGGGCTCTACTAATATGTATAAGTGATACGTTACAAGAAACATATGCACATATTAAAGTAGACACAAACCAAATAGCATAC
The DNA here is from genome assembly GCA_030015575.1 of Agapanthus africanus. Classification (NCBI taxonomy): domain Eukaryota; kingdom Viridiplantae; phylum Streptophyta; class Magnoliopsida; order Asparagales; family Amaryllidaceae; genus Agapanthus; species Agapanthus africanus. The sequence goes on from CM057339.1 coordinate 310,039,673, forward strand.
TACCATTTTTAGCAAGACTGTTATATACAACTGTGAATATCCCAAGCTTCCATTAAGTAATATACAACCTAGTATGATACAGTAATGGCCCCTAGGGCATATACACTAACAATCTCCCACTTGCACTAGGGCCATGAACTGGCATATCATAGACCTATTATCTCGAATAGCCTATCGAACTGCGTCTGAGGAAGGGCCTTTGTGAATGGATCAGCAATGTTATTCTCCATCTTTACTCTCTTCACCTCGATCTCCCGGCGATCTACGATCTCCCTGATCAGGTGATACCGCCTTAAGATGTGTCTGGACTTCTGATGGGACCTGGGTTCCTTCGCTAAAGCTATAGCGCCGTTGTTGTCACAATACAGAGGTATTGGACCAACACTGGTAGGAACCACCTGAAGTTCTGTGAGGAACTTCTTCATCCAGACTGCTTCTTTTGCGGCATCGCAAGCAGCTATGTACTCTGCTTCTATCGTTGAGTCAGCAACGGTCTCCTGTTTGGAACTCTTCCAACAGACCGCCCCTCCATTGAGGGTAAAGACATAACCCGACATGGATTTGGAGTCATCTTTGTCACTCTGGAAGCCGGAGTCGGCAAAGGCCTCCATCTGGAGGTCTTTTCCGTCATATACTAGGAACATCTCCTTAGTCCTTCTCAGGTACTTGAGAATGTTCTTTACGGCTATCCAGTGCTTCTCCCCTGGGTTTGCTTGATATCGGCTTACTACGCTCAATGCGTATGCTACATCTGGTCTGGTACATAACATCGCATACATTATAGAGCCTACCGCAGAAGCGTAGGGTATAATCGACATGCGATCCCTTTCCAAATCAGTCTTGGGAGACATCTCTTTGGAAAGGGTGATTCCGTGACAAGCCGGTAGGTTACCGCGCTTAGAATCATCCATACTGAATCTTTTCACTATGGTGTCTATGTACCTGAACTGTGAAAGTCCCAACATCTTCTTTGATCTATCACGATAGATCCGGATCCCCAGAATGTAGGTGGCATCACCCAGGTCATTCATGGAGAATTTATGTGACAAGAATCTTTTGACTGATTGTAACATAGGAATATCATTTCCTATTAGAAGAATGTCATCCACGTACAAGACGAGGAATACTACAGTTCTCCCTACAATCTTACTGTATATGCATGGTGTAAGTCAACGCTAGCGCCCCGGCAGTCTACAGACGCCAAATGCGGAACAAAAACTTTTAAACTGGCGCTATTGTATACTTTAACCCGGATCTGCCATTATTGCTAAACTAACAAACTGTAAAGAGTGTAGAAAGGTTATACCGAACGATTCGAGTCCTTCGTTCTTTAACCATCATCCCACGCTCCGTTGCGGCTGCTCCGATCTCGTCGATCTCCGATATCCTCGTCGAGGTGGCACCACGTCGACGATTCTTTAAACGGGCTCCCGCCTCTGACTTGAGGCAACTCGATCGTCAAGTTTGCTAAAAGAGACGACCAAGAATGATGTAGAGAATGAGTAGATGACTTTGTCTCACTTCGTCCAAATCCGTGGACGATCGGTTAATGAAGTTGCCGAGGGAATCGGGTGATGGAATGAAAAAGGCAATGAAATTTCCATGCACCCCAAATACTATCATAATCTTTTCTACAAATCAAAAACCAAGTGAATAAGAGAGAGGAGGGGGCCGACCACTTTATATGCAAGAGGGAGGTGATGGTAGGAGCAAGTGGTGACCTTAAGAAGCTTCTCACTCAAAATATCAAGAACAAATATCCTTAAGTAAACAAAATGCTTTAATGTTAAAGCATGAGTCATAAACCTAGTCATCATGCATTAATGAACCATTAAATGCATCCAATGAAAACTCAACACCAATTAATCCTAGTCACCTCATCTAGAACCTTCTAGAAGCTTCTAGAAGCATGACTCACTCTCATCCAAGAAAAGATAAATCCGTCTTTAACCGAATGTTAAAAGACGGCTGATAGAAAACTGGAAACTGGCAACTTCCAAAAGTGATCCTGAAACGACTTTCAGGATAACCCCGAAACTGTATAAATATACCCGCATTTGTATTACGACCGAATACAAATGCAACTGAGACAAAGATATTATACCTACTCAATATAATACTCGGATCCGGCTTAAACCAAAGCCGACCAGTATTATCTGCCCGAAAAATAACACGTGCGTAAACGCACGTGCATTTTCCGAACCCTGCCATAAAACCATACGGCCTCTACAACGTTTCGCCCGAACTTGGGAAACTGTCTGTGGGGGACTCTAATGACTCGTCAGTACCCTGGCAGTGGGTTTAACCACAAACCGTCAGCGGCACTAGCAATGCGTAACGGCTGCCCATGGACTGACCTCAAGGGATGCCGATGAGCGAACTCATCCGGAAAACCCTACTGAGCCTAACAGTGACAATGTATATATAGTCCGGTCCGTTCGTCTATGAGTATCGCATATCTGCCTAGGGTGCTAGTAACGTCAGACCCCCAATAGCAGTATAAGTCGTGTCGGAGTGTAGCCCAATAACACCCTGAGATACTACTGGAGTACCTACCAGTAAATCTCCTGCCATGGCCATGGACTTTGTGTAATGGCTCTCCTAGACACAGCACGACCTCGCCCCCAATACCGGGAGAGACGAATCCCCTGCCGATCCGCTCACGTGCCTCCATATGGCTCGGGACTGTACCCAAAAGCTACCTGTTTGCACGACTCCTTTGAGCCGTGGTAGGGTAGAAATCAAAGCACAGTGGGAACTCACACGAGACAAATGACGACCTCAGGTCGATGAACTAACCTGTACACATGTCACCAGGGAACTGCTATCTGACGATAGATATAGTACTAACTAGCAGATTCCCGGCGAGTCCTGTCCGGTGTACTCATAACCCAATGAGCACCTGTATACATCTTAGGTGATCCAACTGACACCAGTGGCTTGTGAGACCGGCCACCGCCCCTCGTCGGGGTCTCGACTGTACACACTAGTCTACTCCGAAGTATCGATGCCCTGTCTCGAAACTCCCACGACTAGGGACCACAATTAATGATATGCATATAAACCACCCAACTCTCACGTATATGATCGCCATCATACTGTTGGTGGTAAAGCAAGATCCTAAGGGCTCGATCAAAGTGTAGCAGTGATCAGTCACCTGAACCTGTACACTACTGATAAAGGCAAACCAGATAGCATACTATCATCTTGAGTAAGACTGTCCTACCGGTATAGGTCCTCCGCAATCATTGCAATCACGTACCTGTGATCCAATAATTGACTATGAGGGCACTATCTCCAACAATCTCCCATTTGCACTCAAGGCTAATTATTGCGATGTCGACTACTCACAGCCCGTGTGAAACCGAACATCCAACTCCTCTACTAATCAGTATCACAAAGCCCGTTTGTAAAACTATTGTGTTCGAGAAATAGCCTTAGTGAGTGGATCCGCCTAGAAGTTTCTTTCTATATCTCTCTTAATCTCAAGTTCGCGGAGAAAGCCATCTCCCGAATCGAGTAATATGAGTCTTAGAATATGTCTGGATATCTGATGGGACCTAGTCCATAAATGAACTCCAAATCCAAACTTCTTAGACTGTATCGATCACTGAACCTAATCAGTATCCGGCACCATGCCACCCACAGTATCCTCTTGGACCACCTGTCCATAATACTGTTCCTCATCAGAGGGAAAACTATAACTCTGACAATCACTCTGTCAACCATGTCACCTTTGAAGCCTGGAATGATAATCGTCTCCCGAAGGAGGCTGCCGTCATCAAATCCGTAGAACATTTACCTATGTTCTAAAACTGCTTCCTTATGTTTCTCCAGGATTGGATTAATACAAACTTATTGCATCTAGTGCAAAAACAACATCTGGTGTGGTACTTGACATCTCATGATTGACTCAATTGCCTAAGCAAGTGATCTGTCAATCATGCACATCCCTCTCCCCTTTAGTCTATACGACACCTTTAGAGAGGGTGACTCCATCACCTGCAGGTACACCACCATGCTAGGAGTCATCTATTCTAAAAACCATTAGAATATCTGTCAAAGTACCCACATTGGGAAACTACCCAAATCTAGATCTAAAACCATAGATCTAGAAACCAGAATGTCAAATATTATATCTATATCCTGTCTGGAGAAACAACTGTGTGACGACCACAGTTCAACCGATCGTAGTATAGGAATTTTACTTCCTACTCTGTGTATGTCATCCAGATACCATGACATCACACCCTACTACCTTCTTAACAGATCCATCCCCTATCCTGATTGAAGTCAAACCCATGACTGTCACATCAAAATTAGATGATCTATCTCCGCTATAACTGCTCAAGTCTATAAATAGATATAAGCATCTTGCCCACTATGCTTCCGCTGCTCCCACTGACTACGACAACCCTCCCACCGGGTCTCATAGCCTGGAACAACAGTAGTGTCAAGTCTGGGTAGATAAGAACCTCCCTGTCACCGTCCTTGAGGCTACCGGAGTACCTCTCGGGTGTCTGAGGTTACCCACCAAATCTGCGGAGTGGCTATTAGAATGTCAAACCTGATTGAATGTATAGGTCCTATTAAGTTTTCCGTAATCGTTCGCGGTTCTGGAATCACTTCCAGTTCTACCATACTCCCACTACTGTTTTCTGAAAAAGATCCATTTTTACTAAAACTGTGGCAAGTCAAGAACAATATCACTATTGATCTTCCATATGGTAGAATATCAACCCTCGTCATAGCCAGGGTCAACCCACAAATAGCCATTACAGAAACGTGCCCTGAGTTATCCAGAGTCTGGTTTTAAGCATAAGCTGGACAACTCTCCGCACCTTAACATCTTTTAAGGTACGAACTATTCTATATCCAATATAGAAACTTTGGCACTTATTTAATTGGAACCAGATTCAAATCATGCAGCTGTCTCCAGTGCATATCAACTTAATGGAAAGAGGCTAATCAGCATTACTCAACTTAGGAATCCATCCAATTATGAGCAACCTGAAAGAGAAACACGTTTCTCAAAATCATCACTATCATCTGAATACCAATCACAAGAATCTACATCTTCGATCTCTTTGAAGAATCCCGATACTTATGATACCTGGTTCTCTACTTTATTCTTATACTCACAACTTCTCAAAACTTAGACCTTGTATTTTTACGAAACACTTGTCTAAATACTAGAGAAGTTATAAGTAAACAGAACACAGTACGAGGACCTACCCCTTTGTCCTGATGGACACCGGACAACATACAATACTCTGTATAAGTCCGCTGAGTTAAACAACTCAAAACTTGTGCGTCGTAGGTTGAAAACTGTATACTGGCAATTTCCTCAAATATCACCAATTACAACGAATTCCGATATAATGAGGATGATCACCTAACTCCCAATATCTTACTCTCACTGATCATCTGTAAAACCATACAGATATGAGAATGAAACCTGGTAAATACATACCCTTGGAGTAAGTGTCTAATCGGGAAAACAGTTTTTCTTTAACAATGCACCGAAACATGAAAATGTTTTGTAGGGGTATCCTGGTATTCATAGCAATGCCTCTTCCATAATCCAATTCATGACTTCAACCGTATATTTTACTGCCATCTCTCCAAATCCCTTTATTTGTCTTTATTCGTTACCTTCTGTACACCATCGTTAGGCTAAATGGTTTTCTTCCTTCCCTACCGTTCGGCACCAGCCTATGGTTTGGAAGAAGACTATCCAGTAAGCATAATAGGTGTACCCTCCTAAACCAAGGAGTACTCGCATCTCGAGAGAAGGTGATGATAAAAGACAACTGAATAATACCTTATTCTTTTAAAGGTGAAATAGGAGTGGCGATGAAGTACGCGGTTTTGGTCGTGAATGATAACAGTCGCAATTTACTTTGCCCTCTTTCTAATCCCTTTATTTTGTCTTTACATATTACCTTTTGCACACCCTACTTAGGCTAATTGGTTTTCTTCATTCCCTACCTTTCGGCACCTGCCTATGGTTTGGAATAAGACTATCCAATAAGCGTAATAGGTGTACTCTCCTAAACCAAGGAGCCCTCGCAACCTGAGAGAAGGTGATAATAAAAGACAACTGAATAAACCAATTCTATTTCTCCTGAACCTGGATCCATCCTCGAAGAAGTCCCTTCGAGTTCGTATATAACCATACGATGGATCTATCCAATGGAAGTGGATATCCGTAGTAATACGGGTGTTCTGAGAAATTCAAAGGGTAAAAGAAGGAGTGGCAATGACTTATGCAACATAGATAATCCAAAAGCCAGTATTTTAAGAAGGTTCGGTCAACCTGGTCACTGAGTCATAGTCTAGGGTCGGTCAAAAGTCGCTGCCAAAGAGAGAGAGAGAAAAGAAACACTCTGCGTGCACTCTAACCTAGATCAGAATGGTTATCACTTTATCTAATCTGGAAACCTCCCACTGTCCTGTCAAATTCTCCTCCAAACCTAAAGAAGAATCAATCGGGATCACCCGAAGAGTAAACCAACTCATCAGTGGGAATCGGGATCCAACTCTCATCGCATGATAACGTGATGGAATGCATCCACGTTACTCATACTCCAGAAGGTATGCGCATACTTGGCAAGTTTCAGTTTCTTTAGAAACTCCCGATATAGTTTTTTCCCCATGCTCTTATAACCTTGGCGTTAGGTCAAAATGTCATAAGTTACATGCCAAGTTCTACCCATCACTATCTTGTTAATTTGAACCCACCCGCACATGCCCTTGGCGTTAGGTCAAAATGGCAGAACGGCTGTCCCAAACCAACTCATCTATCTATGCAACAATTGAATACCCAGCAGCTACCAAACACTATGCCTTGGCGTTAGGTCAAAATACATAGCTTGAATACTACTGAATACCCAAAAGAAGTGACGGAGGGCTACGGCTGGTTTTTGGCGAAAAACCTTTAACGTAGTGAACTTGATATCGCTGAAGGAACCTGATAGCTTTTTAAAATATAGTGGCGAAAACCTTTTGCTAAAGAGGTCACTCCCGGTAAAGGGATCTCGGCTCTTTCCTCGTGGAATGAGGTGCAGGATATTCCACTGAATACCACTATGCAAAGCAACTTGTAATCGACTATAGTGAAGTTATTACTCTGACGCAAACTTCTGCCCAAGGGGTCAGTCCCGGTGAAGGGATATCGGCCCTTGCCCCGTCGAATGAGGTGCAGGATATTCCACTGAATACCGCTATGCATAACAAAAGGAAACGTCTTTGCAATAACACTTTTTAAATTTGTTCCAACAACTGCAAACAGGTTTGCTTTACTTTGCATTGATCAGAATCAACGCAGTCCCATCATTAATCACACCAGAAAAGAACGAAAATAAAATGTATGTATATGCCATCCGCATTCGTCACTGGGTCCCGTCATCACCCGTTAGGTTACTTAACTAACGACAGAGCGGGGACTGGACTAGCGCGGGTGTAAAACATATACAACATCTAATAGTATATAAACCAATATACAATAATCGCTCCAGGCGTGATAATATGCAACATTACAGAAAAGTAATAAGCATCACAGAACAATACAGATAATCTGGGATCCCCGGGTTTCACAGAGCCGCTGCTGAAACCCGACGTTCCCCTGTCGTGTGGATAGCCTGTGCAATGAAACCTAGACCCCTACGGGTGCGGCAAGTTACCTGCCAAAACCTGAAACGAGGCAGCCCCCTACAGCATAGTGAATGGACCACCAAGCACTTCACGGAATTCGGTAATCTTAGGCACCCCTCCTTGGGTCAACCTGTACCCCCTACGAGTGCGGAGAATAGTCTGCCAATTCTAGAGTGGGGCCCCTCTGCCTCTCAAAGCCATGAGATGCGGACCCGTTGCTTCTCAGAACCCGGCTATCCGTGCACTCCGTCTCGGGGCAAAACCTAGTACAGTAATGAAAAATAGTACAATAGGTACATCGACCGCAACTTGGTCGTGCCCCAAAAGAATATTATACAACAGGCAGTGACGGCAGTCCACAAGTTGGACGCTCGCCCCGCAATATCAAATGTACAAATAAACTCAAACTGTACTACCATTGCACACTGCTATCCACCACGACAAATCCGCAACATCACAGCACAACACAGAACATCAACGCGAATGTCACGTTCGCAAACCCGTCTAAAAGAACTATAGCAATCAGACGCGGTTTACCGATCAAATGACATTCCCGGTCGGAGATATAATGTAAGCACTGTAAACTAACATGTTTAAATTTCGATCGACCAAATATCAAGAAGTGGGCCCCACGACTTACTGGTGAACAGTAACAAAACCTGGGCCCAAAAGATATATACCAAAAACCCCAAAATCCAACAGAGAACTCACTGTACAAATTTGGGAGCATGAGCTCACCAAGTGGCCGTGAATGCGCGGCCAAACCATGGGTTTGGCCGCGTTTCCGCGGCAGTTTGGTGGAGTCACGTGCCCAAATTTGGTCGTGGTTCTTAGAAAAGCCTGCACAGATTTTTAAGACATGTAGAATAATTTTAGGAGACCATTTAAAATCGACAGAAACTGTGAGCTTGGAATTTTGCAATTTTCGATTTCCGGTTCGATCGATGTTTTAAACGCGTTAGCACAAGTTAGTATAGCAAAATGGTGAGGCTCTGATACCACTGTAAGTCTACGCTAGCGCCCCGGCAGTCTACAGACGCCAAATGCGGAACAAAAACTTTTAAACTGGCGCTATCGTATACTTTAACCCGGATCTGCCATTATTGCTAAACTAACAAACTGTAAAGAGTGTAGAAAGGTTATACCGAATGATCCGAGTCCTTCGTTCTTTAACCATCATCCCACACTCCGTTGCGGCTGCTCCGATCTCGTCGATCTCCAATATCCTCGTCGAGGTGGCACCACGTCGACGATTCTTTAAACGGGCTCCCGCCTCTGACTTGAGGCAACTCATTCGTCAAGTTTGCTAAAAGAGACGACCAAGAATGATGTAGAGAATGAGTAGATGACTTTGTCTCACTTCGTCCAAATCCGTGGACGATCGGTTAATGAAGTTGCCGAGGGAATCGGGTGATGGAATGAAAAAGGCAATGAAATTTCCATGCACCCCAAATACTATCATAATCTTTTCTACAAATCAAAAACCAAGTGAATAAGAGAGAGGAGGGGGCCGGCCACTTTATATGCAAGAGGGAGGTGATGGTAGGAGCAAGTGGTGACCTTAAGAAGCTTCTCACTCAAAATATCAAGAACAAATATCCTTAAGTAAACAAAATGCTTTAATGTTAAAGCATGAGTCATAAACCTAGTCATCATGCATTAATGAACCATTAAATGCATCCAATGAAAACTCAACACCAATTAATCCTAGTCACCTCATCTAGAACCTTCTAGAAGCTTCTAGAAGCATGACTCACTCTCATCCAAGAAAAGATAAATCCGTCTTTAACCGAATGTTAAAAGACGGCTGATAGAAAACTGGAAACTGGCAACTTCCAAAAGTGATCCTGAAACGACTTTCAGGATAACCCCGAAACTGTATAAATATACCCGCATTTGTATTACGACCGAATACAAATGCAACTGAGACAAAGATATTATACCTACTCAATATAATACTCGGATCCGGCTTAAACCAAAGCCGACCAGTATTATCTGCCCGAAAAATAACACGTGCGTAAACGCACGTGCATTTTCCGAACCCTGCCATAAAACCATACGGCCTCTACAATGTTTCGCCCGAACTTGGGAAACTGTCTGTGGGGGACTCTAATGACTCGTCAGTACCCTGGCAGTGGGTTTAACCACAAACCGTCAGCGGCACTAGCAATGCGTAACGGCTGCCCATGGACTGACCTCAAGGGATGCCGATGAGCGAACTCATCCGGAAAACCCTACTGAGCCTAACAGTGACAATGTATATATAGTCCGGTCCGTTCGTCTATGAGTATCGCATATCTGCCTAGGGTGCTAGTAACGTCAGACCCCCAATAGCAGTATAAGTCGTGTCGGAGTGTAGCCCAATAACACCCTGAGATACTACTGGAGTACCTACCAGTAAATCTCCTGCCATGGCCATGGACTTTGTGTAATGGCTCTCCTAGACACAGCACGACCTCGCCCCCAATACCGGGAGAGACGAATCCCCTGCCGATCCGCTCACGTGCCTCCATATGGCTCGGGACTGTACCCAAAAGCTACCTGTTTGCACGACTCCTTTGAGCCGTGGTAGGGTAGAAATCAAAGCACAGTGGGAACTCACACGAGACAAATGACGACCTCAGGTCGATGAACTAACCTGTACACATGTCACCAGGGAACTGCTATCTGACGATAGATATAGTACTAACTAGCAGATTCCCGGCGAGTCCTGTCCGGTGTACTCATAACCCAATGAGCACCTGTATACATCTTAGGTGATCCAACTGACACCAGTGGCTTGTGAGACCGGCCACCGCCCCTCGTCGGGGTCTCGACTGTACACACTAGTCTACTCCGGAGTATCGATGCCCTGTCTCGAAACTCCCACGACTAGGGACCACAATTAAGGATATGCATATAAACCACCCAACTCTCACGTATATGATCGCCATCATACTGTTGGTGGTAAAGCAAGATCCTAAGGGCTCTATCAAAGTGTAGCAGTGATCAGTCACCTGAACCTGTACACTACTGATAAAGGCAAACTAGATAGCATACTATCATCTTGAGTAAGACTGTCCTACCGGTATAGGTCCTCCGCAATCATTGCAATCACGTACCTGTGATCCAATAATTGACTATGAGGGCACTATCTCCAACACATGGTTCATCTGGATTTTTGATAAAGTCAAATTCTTTGACAGCATCATCAAAACAGATGTTCCAACTCCGCGATGCCTGCTTTAGTCCATAAATGGACTTAAGCAGCTTGCATACTTTACCGCTGCTCCCACTCTGAATGAATCCCTCTGGCTAATCCATATAGACGCTCTCTTCCAAATTACAATTTAGAAAGGCCGTCTTTATATCCATCTGCCAGATTTCATAATCGTGGAAGGCAGCAATAGCAAGAAGGACCCAAATAGATTTAAGCATAGCCACTGGAGAAAAGGTTTCGTCATAGTCCAAACCCGGTCTTTGACGGAAACCCTTTGCAACAAGTCTAGCCTTATAGGTTTCAACCTGTCTATCTACACCAATCTTCTTTTTGAAGATCCATTTGCATCCTACGGGTTTTACCCCATCTGGAGCAACGTCCAAAGTCCATACTTTGTTAGTGTACATGGACTCCATTTCGGTCCGCATTGCATCCAGCCATTTTACTGAGTCACCGCTCTGAATGGCTTGCTGGAAGCTAGTAGGCTCATCATAGTCAATAGTGCAATCCTCTCTATCCCCGTCTATGAGAAAACCGTAGTATCTCTCGGGCGGATGAGACTGCCTACTACTTCTGCGGAGTGGTGTGGGAATGTCCAATTCTTCTTGAATTATTGGTTCTACCATACTTTCAGTTGTAGTTTGTGGTTCAGGAATTTCTTCCAGTTCTATTTCGCTCCCACTTGTTTCCTTTTCTACAAACTGTTGTTCTAGAAAATGGGCATTACGAGAAACAAAAACCTTTTGTTCCTCTGCGTAATAGAAATAATATCCTTTGGAATTCTTCGGATATCCCACAAACTTACACTGTACTGATCGTGCCTCGAGCTTGTCCACATGCTGCTTTTTAACAAAAGTTGGACATCCCCATATCTTCAGATGCTGAAGATGGGGTTTCTTTCCACTCCATATTTGATATGGCGTGGTAGGCACGGTCTTGGTAGGAGCCCTGTTTAGAAGATATGATGCTGATTCTAGCGCATAACCCCAGAATGATTGCGGTAACTCAGCCTTAATCATCATGGAACGAACCATATCCAATAGCGTTCGATTCCTCCTTTCTGATACACCATTGTGTTGTGGTGTGTATGGAGGAGTAAGCTGAGAGAGAATTCCATTCTCTTTTAAGTAACCTAGGAACTCGGCACTTAAGTATTCACCACCTCGATCAGATCTCAGTGTTTTTATACTCTTGCCTGTTTATTTTTCCACTTCATTTTTGTATTCTTAGAATTTCTCAAAGGCCTCGGATTTATGCTTCATCAAGAAGATATATCCATACTTAGAGAAATCATCCGTAAAAGTAATGAAGTAGGAATAACCACCTCGCGCATGTGTAGACATTGGACCGCACACGTCACTGTGTACGAGTCCCAAGAGCTCGCTTGCTCTTACTCCGTGTCCAGTAAACGGAGTCTTTGTCATCTTTCCCATGAGACAAGATTCACAAGTAGCATAAGATTGATATTCGAACGGATTCAAATATCCTTCTCTATGTAACTTAGTCAACCTTCTCTCATTGATGTGACCAAGTCTACAATGCCATAAGAAAGCCTGATTTAATTCCGGAGACTTTCTTTTAAGTGTATTCTGGACATTGAAAACCTGAGCTTGACTTAATACGTATATACCGTTATCTAATGTACCTTACCCAATCAGAACTTGATTTAGGTGGATGTATACTACATCGCTTTCGAATGTAAAATTATATCCCTCTCTTGAAAGTGAGGGGACTGATATGATATTACAAGTCATACTAGGTACATATAGACAGTTACGAAAAATCGATATCTGCCCACTTGTCAAACCTAGGCGATATTCTCCCACGGATTCAGCGTCCACGCTCATTCCGTTTGCAACTCTGAGAGACCAATAACCTACCTTTATAACTCTATGGTTTCTCAAAGCATGTAATGAATTACAGATATGAGATCCTGCTCCGGTATCTAGTACCCAGGAAGTAGAGTTAATTGACAAACAGTTCTCTATTACTAATACACTTGAGGATGAAGCCACAACACGCTTCGTATCCTGGCTACTGGCTTCTAAAGCCCTGCAATCTTTCTGCCTATGCCCAATCCTATAACAATAGGAACGTCCCTCTTTTACTATATCTAGTCCCGAAACTTTTTCCCTTCTCTTTCCTTCTACTTCCCTGGTTTCCTTCAGGGTAGAAGGTAAAGACTGTAGAATCAAGTCAGTATCTGACTCGTTTCCCAACGCGGTCTCCAGGTCCTGGAGCTTATCAATACAGCTAGTCACTGTAAGGACGTTGTCCCCTACAGATGACCCGTCAGCCAACCTCGCTTGAATTAATTCATTCGAGGTCTCATATCTTGCGATATGAGATTGCTCTCCATATAAATCTTTGTTATGGAGAAAGATGGAGACTAGGTCCATTTTCTCGTGCTGCTTCTGGTATACACCATCAACTGAAGCTAACACGAGGCATTTAGCTTTTGCTTTATCTTTTTCCCTTGTCTGATGGATATCCATATCCGGGACAGTGGAAACTGGACCTGGGACGGCGGGATCTTGAGTAGTAATAGGGTGGTCCAGCTTGTTATAGGCAATGGACATCTGGACAGACCTTTGCCATTCATATAAGTCAGAATCAGTCAATTTGTTATCTAGATGTAACCTATGTGTGGTCACAAGGTCGCTGCAATTTTAAGAGAGAGAAGAAAATACTATTAGTATGATGCTCTTGCAAGTTTAGAGTGGTTTTAATTTATCTAAACAGGATGGCTCCCACTGTTTCTCGAATCCCTCCTCAAACCATAAAATAAGAATTAGCCAGGACTTATTCTCACCGTACAATTCTTGCTTAACCGTTCAGCCAGGTCAGTGTCGATACTTCGAGGGAGGTTTTCCAACGCTTTCACGAAGTTCCTTAATTAAATAACCTCTTTTCTCTAGGGGCGTAACCCCGCTGACACCTTTCTAGGCACCTACTTGGTTTATAGCATTGATCGTTAAGTGACGAACCTCCTGATAAGTAATATATACTCACAGTAGGATCGAGATCCAAAATATCATCGTATGATAATGTTGAAGGAATCCTACCAACATTTATCAAACTCCAAAATGGTATGCTCTCTCTGCAAATTTCAGTTTCTTTAGAAATTCCCGATATAAATTTTTGCCCCATGCTCTTATGACCTTGGCTTTGGTAAAAATGTCATAAGTCACATGTCAAGTTCTACCCATCATTATCCAGGTTAATTTGAACCCACCCGTACATACCCCTGACTTTGGTCAAATGATAATACGACCGTTCCAAAATAACTCATCTAACTATGCAACAAATGAATACCCAGCAGCTACTAAACACTATGCCTTGACTTTGGCCAAAATACATAGCTTGAATACTACCGAATACCCAAATGAAATGACGGAGGGCTACGAATGGTTTTGGCAAAAACCGTGAATGTAGTGAATTTGATATAATCGAAGGAACCTGATAGCTTTTTTAAAAAAGGAGTGGTTAAAGCTCCGCAATTTAAAAAATCTGATCCTTTTTAAAATAACCGAGTGGTTTCTTTTAAATTTGTTCCAACGATTAAACTTTGGTTTATTTTCTTTGCATTATAATAATGCGTCCCATCATTTATCCTATCATTGCAGAAAACAACGAAAATACCACGTCCTCTTATGCCATCCGTATTCGCCACGGGGTCCCGTCATCACCCGTTAGGTTACTTAACTAACGACAGAGCGGGGGCTGGGCTAGCACGGGTGTAAAACATAAGTGACGTCTAATAGCTATCATATATAGATATTGTACATTCGTCAGACGCAATAATAAGCATTCCAGATCACAGATGAACTTTATTGGATTTATTAGCAATCCGCATTTGCTTTGAGCCTGCAATAAAAGACGGATTACACAGTTGTGATGAATAGCCATTACCCCACCCTAGACCCCTACGGGTACGGCAAACTACCAGCCAAGTACCCGAAGTGAAGCGGTCTCCCTCAACAATGTGAGTAGGCCGCTAAACACTTCGACGTACCCGGTAGTTTGTGTACCCCACCTTGGGTCTATCTTAGGTGCAAAAAACAGTAAAAAGAAATAATACAACGGTGGCTACAACTGCAACCTGGATGTGCCCCGCAAAAAGAATATTACATCATTTTACATTTACATCGAATGAATGAATATTAAACCCATCTCAAACCCCGGCTAACCATCACAACAGTCCAACACAGTTCATATACACAAACAGTAAACATTTTAGAAATGTGCAACCCCCTGCCAACCGACATACTAGCAGTTAGGGGAGGTTTACGAACACATTAAACATTACAGATAATAACCCGATTTGCAATTAATTTAGAACATCGATCGATTACCTTTATCCGTGTCTACCCCAAAAGCAAAGCAACACTGAAGTAACCTGGGCAGAAACAAAACATACAAGAAGACAGAAAACCAAAAAATATGAATTACAGAGGAAATCCGAGTCAACTCGGAGTTGACTCGGCGGCGGATCCGCGGCCAAAACCACCTTTGTGCCGCGGTTTCGCGGCCGAGTTGTGATTGGAAGAGATTCTGCGTGTTTAAGTTTAATTACCGCAATCAGGACGGTGTCGCTTTGCAGCTAGCCGGATGAGTACGGGTCGATCCACAGGGAGATGGGAGTCTTTTTCTTAATGTCTTGACGAGTTAAGTCCAAATATGTTGGGTTTGTTTGAGTTTAGCTAAGTGAAAAATGAATGATAAGAGAACTTGTAAAGGGTAGGATTTAGTTGGTTTGGGTCGGGAGGATCGCTCACTTGATTCTTTTGCCACTTCTTAATATTGATGTTACGGTAATCGGCAACAACGGGGATTAGGACGATTAAGAGAAAACTTGCGAGTATAAGCTAAGCTTTCCAACACTTCGTTTTCTCTTTTTGGTCCTTGTCCGTCCGTTCTTGGCTCTTAGTCGCTACCTCAGGTTGATTCAACCACAACCGGTCTCACTAGGGTATCACCGCTATTATGAAGAATAGAGTGCCGTAGGGAGCGGATTGTGGATCAATTAACTGGAGTTCAAATCAAGATAAATGTAAAAGAGAAAAGTGAGGGAGTTTTCCGTATTTCAAACCTTCCGTTTCCTACCTTAACAAGTGAAAAATCACACACCCATTAGAAAAGTTAAATGAAATAAAACAAAGAAAGAGGGTAATAAGAATTTAGGTAGAAAATCACAACTAGCTATTCGGGACCTCCCTTAGGCAAGGATCACTCTAAGCATCATGGTTGTAAGGATAACCGAAAAATGGAAGAAAATTAAAACGACAACTTTAAGAAATAACAACAACTACGTTTAACAATAAAAATTACAAGCAATATAAGAAATGGAATTACAAATTACACATATAGAATAAGAACACTTCTTGCATGCTTCACACTCAACAAAACCTCTCACAAGCTTTAATGGAGGAAGATGGAGGAAAATGAACTTTTATTAAAAACTAAATAATTCTAATACAAAATTACAAATGAAAAACTAACTCCACCTCTTGGTTCTGCTCGGGGCTATTTATAGGCCTGGTTCTGGGAAATTTGCAATAAAACCCAACCCTATGTAAAATTACAGAAACCACCCCAAAAACCTACACCATGATGACACGTGGCAGCCGCGCATGCGCGGCCAAAGCAAGGGTTTGGCCGCGCATGCGCGGCAGGTTGGTGGCCAAACCTTTTCTTCTTTTTTCCTCTGTCTTGTGCTCATTTTTCCTGATCTTTGAAATCCTCATACTGCAGTATCAATTTCCAAAGGATCTCCAGATTTCTTTTCCAAAATGTCTTCATATCTTCAATTTTGACTTTTCACCATTTTGACTTCAAATTTCCCTTAAGTCCCAAATGACGACTCTTTTCGTCCCCTCTTCCGAACTGGTACGGGACGGATGCTGGAACCCGGCTTTTGTCTGTTTGTGACAGATGTTCTGGATTTTGCCGTAAATGTGGTGATTTTGTCGGATTTGCTCTTTCTTGGACCGGAAACCTGTAATCTGTAACATGCAGCAAATACGGATAAAAAGCACCTACCTGTATGCAATGTGATTAAGAATGGGCGATACAAATATACAAAAATATGTGATGAACAAGTTGCCGAGTTAGGGGCTCGTATTTTCTCAGTTTTCATTATATTCCCTGCTGTGAATTTTAAGGTATGTCAAATTATTTTTCAGACACTTTTAAAATTAACAGCAACATAGGGTTTTCGGTTTTTTTGTTTTCGTGTTTTCCGTCGATCGAACTTCTAATCAGTTGCTAACAAGCTAGTAATGGTTTAGTTGTCTCTGATACCACTGTAAGTCCATGTCACGCATCCCACGAACTTGCGGGGAGGCAGAATATATGAAAAACGATTATCAAAGCTTCGTAACACGGACTTGAGCGCAAGAATCCTTATCTAAACCATTGCTAACAAACACAAGAGGTTTAACTACTCGGATACGAAGTTATACCTCACGTTACTTGTCCTTCGGGTCTTCATCGCGGTCCTCCACTCCTCGTAGTCTCCTTGGAACATCGGTACCTCAACGGCCTCCTCGAATCAAAGACGATCCACCTGAAAGCTCCTACGCCAAGCTTAATCTCAAACTTGAGATAACTAGGTTGCTTAAAGTGCTAATCTAAGCTACCTAGGGGATATAGAGTGAGGTTATGGATGTATTAGTCTAGCTAACCCTTGATCTCAACTCATGAGAGGTTAGGGTTAGGGTTTGAAGAGAGAGTGAGCTTGAGGAGAGAGAAGGTGAGAATGATAATGAAAAGAATAATGAACTCATATGAATATATCAACCATAACAATAAATCAAATAAATAATATAAATGATTTATCATCATGGTTAGATTCATTCATCTAGTGTGATTCATCATATGACTCACTAACTTATTAATGAATCATTTAATACAAAGCATGAATCACACAAATGAGTCATTAAGCAATTAATGCTCATGCCACCTTAAACCCCTTAGTCACCACTCTTCTAGAACCTTCCCGACAAATTACGAGAACGCCCCTCCAATCCGTGAAAATACGGAAAAACTTTAGACTGTATAAATCCAATAACCCGATACTAGAGTCTGGCTTAAACCAAAGCCTGCTAGTAAAAACTGTCCGAAAAGTCGTACGTACGTAAACACACGTACGCATCCGAACCCTTGTCGTAAAACCATACGACCTCTATATCGTTTCGCCTGGAGCAGGGAAACTCTCTGTGTGGGACTCTAAAGACTCAACACTATGCTGGCAGTGGGTTAATCACAGACCGCAAGCGGCACTAGCTGTACGTAACGGTCCCCAGGTAGATGTCGATAAGAAGGCCGATGAAAAAAACCATCCGAACCCCTACTGAGCCTGATGTGACAATCTCCGTACAGTCCGGTCTGTTCGTCTAAGACTATCGCATATCAAGCCTAGGGGGCGGCAAGCGTCAGTCCCCTAATAGCTGTATAAGTCGTGTCGGAGCGAAGCCCATTACACCCTGAGAAGCTACTGGAACCTACCAGTATATCTCGCTTGCCCTGGACAAGGACTTTGCGTAATGGCTCTCTGACACAACGCGATATCAACTCCCTATACCGGGAGAGACGAATCCTATCTAACCGCCACTACCTCCAAGTGCTCGGGACTGCACCCAACTGCTACCTGTTTGCACGACTCCTTTGAGCCGTGGTAGGGTAGCAATCTAACAACAGTGGGACACACTCGAGGCGAAGTAGCAGTGTCAAGTCTGCGGACTATGCTGTACTCATGTCACCTGGGAACTGTTAACTGACGATGGGTATAATACCAACCAATCAGTTCCCCGGCGAGTCCTGTCCGGTGTACCCGTAACCTAACGAGCACCTGTATACTATCTCCAGTACGACGTACTGATGGCTGTGAGACAGACCATCTCCCCAAATGGGATGAGAAGCGTACACACTTAATCTACTCCGGAATATCGATGCCCTCTCTCGATAATCCAACGACCAGGGACCTGTATAGGATGTTGCTGACAGACTACCCAGCCCCCACTAGTGTGACTGCCATCACAACGCTGGTAATCAAGCAAAAGATCCTATAGGCTCTACTAATATGTATAAGTGATACGCTACAAGAAACATATGCACATATTAAAGTAGACACAAACCAAGTAGCATACTACCATTTTTAGCAAGACTGTTATATACAACTGTGAATATCCCAAGCTTCTATTAAGTAATATACAACCTAGTATGATACAATAATGGCCCCTAGGACATATACACTAACACCAGTGCAACAAGCCGGGACCGTCTACTCCTATGTTGATCTTCGGCAGCGATTCGGAAGATGAAGTCAATCCCGTATTCTCTGCTTGGCCATCAATACAAACCTTTGCTGATGAAGATCAAAGTTTGCAAGTTGCCATGGTTCTGCCCAAGCATCATAAAGAACTGGACGCGCTTGACACCTACAGTGTGGAAGAACTGCAGACATTCTACGTCCCTCCCACGCGAAAAGGTGAAAAGGCGATCCTATTCTATAGATCCCGGGAAACCAAAGTGGAGAAAGAAATCTGGCATGGCGCGGATTCTACACTTGACAGGCTCCAGCCCATCCGTTTGCCCAGATATTACACGGACGGACTAAAGAGACTCTTAAGACGCCAAGGTGTACCCCTTAAGCAAACTGCGTGACAAGCACGGTTCTATAACAGGTTATGAAACGTTCCCGGAACTCAACGAAAGTTGCCCAACGGAAGAATGGAAACGATCGGGCTTGGATATGTTCAATCCAAGAAATGGGAGCTACTTCATGACTGCTACGTTATACATGACTTTGATGAAGAAGGAGATGCTCTGTGGGAAGATGTTAACCCCGAACCAGAAAGAGCTCCCGCCGTGAAAATGCCCAGTCCGTCGTTCGAAGAACAAATGGACAAGCTTATAAGGGAAGCAGGTCAAAAGGTTCGAGACGACCATAATCGCGAAATGACCATCTACGAGAAAGCCAAGCCACAACGCCTCCTTCAACAGGCTGTGAAAAATGAAAATGCTCCTCCTTGTCAACCCGTTGTACAAAAGGCCCGACACAGAGGCAGAAACAAACCAAAGAACGGGAAAGGCGTTCGACAGCGAAAAAGCGGGTCCAAGAAGCCACGCGATCAGGAATCGAGCAGTCCGGATTCGTCTCTTATAAAAAAGATGGGTCGAGTATATTCTTTTCCCCAAGACAAGACAAGGAAGATATTCGATCTTGTCATAAAACATTAGATGATGACACTCCCGGAGTCCACCCACTCCGAGTAAGCAGGCGAAGTCTCTCACCCGGACTATTGCTCTTATCACAGGGCAATAAGACATCCTCTCGAAGACTGTTTCACATTTAAAGACTGGGTAGAAGACCGGTATCAGAAAGGTAGGTTCGCTCTATCCAGCAGCTGGAGGGTAACCCCGCCACAGAAGCATGAACCCAAAGTCGCGAGAGTAGAACCAGATCAACATCGGTCTCGGAAGCGATCTCGTACTTGTCATATGATAATGTTGTCAGAAGAAGAGCCTGAGAATATGGATGAACTCCCATGGTTCTTCGAAAATGAAGATGACGAGGTAATCTCAGAATTTCCACCGGCACCAAAAGAGCTGGAAGATGGAATAATCGGCCCCATCGAACCAGTGCCACGCGTGCCATATTCACAATGATCCAAGACTGCCTCGAATACGCGAAGCAGTGCCACGCGTGCCAGATTCACGGAGACTTCATCCATCAGCATCCAAATCCACTACATCCAACAGTGGCTAGCTGGCCATTCGAAATGTGGGGGACTGACATAATCGGCCCCATCGAACCAGCATCGTCCAGAGGACATCGATTCATTTTGGCGACAACTGATTATTCTCCAAATGGGCAGAAGCAGTACCGCTGAGGGAAGTGAAGACGGAGAATATCCTCCATTTCTTCAAGACGCACGTCATTTATCAGTTTGGAACTCCACGACGGATTATCTCCGATAACGAGCCAGCCTATAGAAGCCACAAGGTCAGCCGCTTCGCACAACAGCATAACATAGACTAGAGATACTCTTCAGTCTATAATCCCCGAGCTAACGGTCTAGCTGAGGCTTTTAACAAGACCTTGACAAAGATCGTGAAGAAGGTGTCTCGAAATAAGGACTGGCATGAGAGACTGCATGAAGCTCTCTGGGCGTACCGAACTACGTTCAAAACGGCCACGAACACAACGCCATACGCATTGCTATTCGGTACAGAGGCGGTACTCCTCCTCGAGGTAGAGTTACCCTCTCTACGAGTGGCAGTTCATTACGAACTAACATACGAAGAGAATGCTCACCTTCGGCTTGAGGAGATCGATGCCCTTGATGAAACTCGCCTCATAGCGCAACAAAATCTGGAGGCTTATCAAGCAAAGATGACACGTTCATATGAGAGATTGACTAGGCCGAGAACATTCCGCCAAGGCGAACTCGTGCTAGTGGTCAAAAGACCTATGATCCTCAATTGTGCCAAACGGGGGAAATTCGAGCCGAACTATGAAGGCCCGTATATCATAGACAAGGTCTACTAGGGTGGGGCCTATCTACTCATGGACATGTATGGCGAAAGGCCTTTTAGGCCAATAAATGGTCGCTTCCTGAAAAAGTACTACGCCTGACGAGTCACGGCCTAGGTCAATGATAGATGACGACGACTATGTCCGCTCGCTATCTTCTTAAGCCCAAACTCTATAAGTAGTAGTCGGCTAACGGACCGAAACGTACTTAAACTAACAACGGACTAAAATGTCCTAAAACTAACAACGGACCGAAATGTCCTAAAACTAACAACGGACCGAAACGTGCTTAAACTAATGACGGACCGAAACGTCCTTAAACTAACGATGGACCACTATGTCCTAAAACTAGCTGTTGACCGAGACATCGATAAATTACTGTAGACTGCAGCATCCCAAGGCTGACACAAAAAAAAAGAAAAGAATAAAAAAAAGAAGAAAGAAAAAGAAAAAACGGTATGTCCATAAGCAAAATGGGCACGGATGAAAACCCGAAAGGGCTCCGTGAGTAAAAACAGCAGGGCTACCGGCGAGTTTTGTGAAAACCCGAAAGTGCGCAATCTCGTTAAAAGACACTTGCAAGGTCCTCTCGACCTTGTGAGGAGAAACGACCTGCGTGAGATCCTTACGACTCACAAGGGAGCAACACACTTAGGGATCCCCATGATTCCTAAGTAGAAATTACACTTGCGAGATCCTCACGATTCGTAAGGAGAACCCTTTTATGGGACCCTCACGGCTCATAAGGTTCAAAAGTCTTAAGCCACAGGGATCTGAACCTTTTCTTAAGTGGCCACCACAACCTCCAATTTTGCCCCACAAGCTGCTCAATGCCGACCCTTGTATACAATCCACGGGTGCGAATAAACATTTCCCTAACAAATTCCTATCCGTGACTAGTGATATGTTTACACAGTGAACAACCCTTGTAAGTCCTCTCGACTTAAAAGGAGAAAATACTCTTGTAAGATACTTACGACTTACGAGAAGCCATACACTTTGGAATTCTCATGATTCCTAAGGAGAAAACGCACCTACGAGATCCTCACGACTCGCAGGGAGAAATACCTTTATGAGACCCTTATGGCTCATGAAGTCAAAAGCCTTAGTCGACAGGATCCTAACCCTGTTCGCTAAGCCACCTTTGTTCGACATCGACGGATGCAAATGATGATTCGCTCCTGGCAATATCCCAGTTGCAGCTGTGCTGATGCCGAAATCGGTGTCTAATTCCAAGCTTGCTGCGAAAAGCCAGCGAGCCACAAATGCATATGAAATAGCCGAAATGATGGGGCAACTTGCAATAAAATCAGCAAGTAAAAATGTATGCATACAAAATAGCCGAAATGATTGAGCAACTCGCAATAAAAAGCAGCGAGTAAAAATAAAATAAATAGCCGAAATGATTGGGAGCCGCGAAAAATAGCCGAAATGATTGGGCAATCGCGACCTTCGCGATATAAAAGCTGAAATGATAGAGCATCGCGGAAAGAAATAAAGAAAAATGAAATTTATGCCCTACAGATGATATCACATCAATCCCTGTATACAATCCAGGGGCGCAAACAAAGAAGGAATCACACCTTCCCTCCCCAGGCTCCATCAGAAGAAGAAACCAAATCTCAATGGTTCACAGACAACCTAGAGACCACTTCGAAATTCGTCTCATAACAACAGACACAACGTCATCCAAATGACCCCGTCGTTGAAATACGTCATCCACATGACCCCGTCGCGGAAATACGTCATCCACAGACCCCGTCGTGGAAATACGTTATCCACATGACCCCTTCTCGGAAATACGTCATCCATATGACTCCCATCGCGGAAATACGTGACCCCGCCTCGGAAATACGTCATTCAACGACCCCGCGGAACACGGCCAAAGTTAACCTTGACCCCGTGGAAAACACCCGGAGCAACTTCTGACGCCGTAAAATGCGGATAACGTCAATCTCATTAAACACTTACGGGTCATCTCGACCGGTAAGGAAGAAAACTCTCTTATAAGATCCTTATGACTTATAAGGGAAAATGTACTTAGGAATCCTCATGATTCCTAAGGAGAAAATACACCTACGAGATCCTCTCGACTCGCAGGGAGAAAAGTCTTTATGAGACCCTCACGGCTCATGAAGTTGAAAAGTCTTAGGTAGCAGATCTGAACCTGCTTCCTAAGCCATCACTACCTCTCGAAGAATTCAAAACAGAATGCTCTCTATCATCTACAGGCTACGCTTACTAAGGTAACAAGCCGGCAACAAAGAAAAGAGAAGAAAGCAGTAATTGAACAAAAATATATGTATCTTTTATTCATGAATTCAGTGTAGTACAAGTTGAATCGTATGAAAGAATAAAAAATGGATACATATTATTCAAAGATTACAAGAAAAACAGCTACTGAGAAGGAAGCGTTTTCAACAAGTCCGCAAGCTGCTCTCGCACTCCTTTCAGCGCCTTCTCGTGATCAGCCGCCGCGGCCAGTTCCGCTTTAATTCGAGCCTTTTGCTGCAAGCATGATGAAATCTTCTCATTGATTTCCCATTGGACAGCTTCGCGACTCTGCATAACCCGCTCAATAGAGTCAAGCTTCAGCCTCAATACAAGCCCGTCCGAAATACATTGCTGCAGGGTGTCAAAAGCAGCTCTCAGTTGCGTGGCGTTCGCTTTAACTTGGGCGTGCAGCCGGGCAGATTCACCCGAAGCCTCCTCGCGTTCCTTCCGCCTCAAGGTCGCTTCTTGTTCGAAATGGCGGAGGAAGGACACACTCTGCTCGACCCATGCAGCCCGCTGGGAGTTCAAAGCCTGAATCTCAGGAGCAGGACGCATAAGCTCAAGCTCATGCAGGCAGGCCTCAATCTTCCTGCAGTGGTTAACCCAAGACTCAACGATGCCTTCGTTATGGAAGTTCACAAGCGTCGCCAGCATTGGATTAACTTCGGCAGCAAAATCTACAGCAAACGTAGGGGCCTCCGGGTCAAGCTCTTCGATGTAATCGCTCAACATACGCAGACTGGTTACAGCACCTTTTGAGGATGAACGTCTGAAAAAGGGCCCTGCCGGCATTATAACGCAAGACTCGAACGGGGCTGGAGTCGATGTGACCGCTACAAAACAAATCACAATCAGATGTCGGCTTAAGAAATAAAAAAATACATGAACAAAAGAGTCTATTATACCGGCTGCAACAGGGGGTAGAGCTGGGAGTTCCGGTGGCGCGGCGATACCCTTGACCCCCCTTTCAATTTGTAAGGCTACGAGTAATGAAAAAAAGAATTAACAATAACGTGACTGCCCGTTAAAGAAAAGAAAGGACTTCGGTTAGAAAGGATACTCACCGACACCAGCGGGCGGACTAATCTCCGACGGGAAAGAGAAGTGCGGGTTCGGCACCTGATATAAATGATCAAAAAGAACTCCTGCGAGATCACGATGATACATGTTCAGTAAACGAAAGATGCTGTCCCCGATTTAAATTTATCACAAACCCATACCTTCCAGCATTTGAGAAGATATAAGAGAAGACGGAGGGGCAACCACCGTCAAAGCAACAACTGGCGATGCTTCCTTGGGTAGCACAAGCTCAACGCTCGCCACACCTGCATTAGAAGCGAGAGAAATACTGTCAGGAGAAATTGAAAGGAATTGCAGAATAAAAAGAAAAGCAATGACCCAAAATCTACCTGGTGAGTCGTCGGTCGGAACCGCGACAAGGGCATCACTTGATGCAGTGACTGCTTCACCCTCCTCCGTCGGAATGGTTTCGCCGCCCGTGGCTTCATCCCCCGACTCCACGAGAATCGTCGTGATACTCGTAGCACCCGGCAACGGCAAGGAACCACAAGGGGAAAGAGCGACGATTGGGGTAGTACCCGACTCTTGAGAAAGAGTGGCTACCTCGGGCTCGACGACTGTAGCCATCTCACCCACCGCTACCTCGGGCTCGACAATGGTAGCCATCTCACCCACCGCTACCTCGAGCTCGGCAATGGTAGCCATCTCACCTACCGCTATCTCGGGCTCGGCGATCGTGTCTATCTCACCTGCCTCTACCTCAGGCTCGGTGGTTGCCGCCACGACACCCACCACCTCCTCGGCAAGATTCGGCCCTGCAAGATAGGATATATGAGAACCTGGAAGTTAAAACTTTGACAGAACAACCCAATGTCACGTTACCTTGAGTCGATTTTCTGATTGCTTCCCGAGCGGCACGTGCTTCCTGTCTGTTGTCGGTGGACAAGGCAGCCGGAGCATCCTCTGAAGGAGTAGGGGCAGGGGTAGCGGTGCTCGAACCTGCACCCACGGCCAAGGCGGCACTACGCTCCCTTGCCGCGCGCATTCTACACTTCCTTTCCGCTCGGGCCGTGAGAGCGGATCTTCTAGAAGCCTCCATCAATAGGACGTCATCGTCCGCGTCAAGGGTTACCTCTAGAGCCGTTATGGCATCCGTCATCGGTCGTTTGAGTAGGGCCTCTTTCGGCAGTGATGAGGAGGCCGGGACTTCGATGGCTGGCCCTGAAAGCATCTCCGCATCACCTTGCGGGATTGGCATTGTGGTCCCTGTGATAAGATAAGAAGGGGGTCAGATTGTCCATAAGAAAAGAGAATGAAGACGCGTTGAGCCGAAATATACCGATGCCCAGCGAAGCGCAAGTCCTCTCCTCCTCCTTAAAGGTCCTAAGGGAAGCCGCTAGAGCCTCTTCAGTGGAAAAGCCTATTACAGAAGGAAAAATGTCAGTTAAAACATGATAATAAAAATATAATGCAATAACAGAAGGTGCAACTGATGTTTACTTGATTGCGCGAGGATGGCCAGTCCCTATTTGTGGCTTGCTGATAGCACAGAAGCTGCAATAGCAGCCTCCTGATCAGTATCGTCCAGCGCTATGAATAGACTCTCATTGGTCCCATATTTGCCCAAGCCCTCACTATAAGGAGCATGAGGCTCCTGACCAAATACAACGTCGGCAGAGAGGATCGACTTCTTCTTCCTCTTCTGTGAGCGAGCTCCGGTGGCCCCAAGCACAAGTTTACGTTTAGCAGGCACCTTGGGGCGACGAGTCCCGATATCTGAACCCACGCCAGACTCAGGGGAAGCTACATTCACCGTCTCCACGGGAGCATGGGGCACTGGTAGTATATTCACCGTCTCCACGGGAGCACGGGGTACCGGTAGCTCAGGCCTATCGTGCGGGACTTCAATCACGACAGCTTCTCTCAGCGGAGGGAGGACAATGGTCCATCGCTTCAAAGGGACGTTTCGATCACTAGCAGGGGGTGCACCCTTACGGTCGAGCAGCAGTCGCTTCTCCTCCCTGATAACGGCGCCCATTGAATGTTGGTACCAGGCCACGTCTACATTAAGGGCCTTCGGGACGCAATTCGGTTCGCTGATAAAGAAGTGAGACCCTGTGTTCAAGCGCATGAAATGATACAGCGTGCCCCGCATTCCCTCTTCGGTAGCAACAGGTTCTGCCAGGAAAGCCTCAAGCGGGACGCCCTGATTGTAACTCAGCTGCTGGGCAAAACGATGTGGGTTGTATCTCATGAATATCACCGCATCATTTTTCCTGAATACAAGAAAGCCCGGCCTGATGGAGTACAAATGAAGAATCTCCCGGGCTTTCAACACAGAGGCCCCGTCTTTAAATATGTCTCGCAATCGCAGCAACGCTTTTGAAGTTTCCTGGCCGATGGTCAATACTTTGTCTGTGAAAGACATACCATCTCCAATCGTGCGCGGACGAAGGAGCAAGCCCCTAGCTTCCCGCGGTGACGGACTCACGATGGAGGCGTCAACCAGCCGCATTATCCGAGAGAACTTGCATCTGTCGTAAAAAGAAGGTCTTTTGTGGATGCCAAAGACCCCAAGCACGTGAGCTCCATCCATGAAGTGAAGTAATGCATTAGGAAGTTGGCAGGATGCACCCCTGGTTCAGTGGTATCCGCTGCAAAGCTGAGACCGTGATATAGGTGGGCTAACCCGGCAATCCCGATGGCCACTTGTATTCCGGCAACCATGAGATGCGCGGGGTAGAAGACAGAAGGCCTCATGTAACGAGGATGCATAGGAAGCGCGAACCAGCTTAACCATAAATTGAGGAACCCGATAAAGAACGCTTCCTCATCAATGCCCGGAGCGGCGATTTCTGACAGGGGGACGATCGCGACTTCAGGAAGAAAGAAACCCTTTTGATCAGCTTCCAGTATTGGCCGACGGTCCAAACCAAAGCCGAAAGGATCATCAAGTTTAGCAAACTTCTCGCCTTGTCGTGACAAAATTTCTGGGCGAAGAAAACGGGCGATGAAGTCCGCAAAGATGACCCCCGGCCTCCGGATTCAAGGAAGAGGCTCTCATACATGTTCAACACCTTTATCAGACTTGAGAACTGGTGCTGAATGGCGTTCTCTGGGGTAAGGCCCATCACCACTGGCTTGGTGGCAAAAACATATTCATCCGGAGGAAGCAGCTCCTCGTAGTGCTCCCCCCTAACTGGTAAACCAGAAACCTCGGCAAATTCTTCCAAGGAAATGGAGACCTTTCTATCCAATAGGAGGAAGGTATGGGTCGGGATGTTCCACTGCTCCAAAAATGCCTTGATCCACCATGTGGGAGGTGCAGAATACTGGAACAAGGAAGCGTAGACCGCAGGGTATAAGCCAAGCTTTAGCAGCTGCGATTTCTTTGCCGATAAGATATACCGGGCCCACTGCAAGTACCCGGCCGGATGACGGGGGGTTAGCCCGATGTTGTAGGGCTGTCCCCAAGGGCGTGACTCGCCCTGACATATGCGCCGCCCTAGGGTGTCCAAAGCCGCCGACGGCTGCACGGGTACTGCGGCAATCGAAGGCTGAAGGAGACCCTCCGAAGTCCAATTAACCACCTCCATGGCATAGTTCACCGGGGGTGCATCTGCATACGGAATCGCCGAGATAGGCTCCGAAGGCGTCGCACAAGAAAATTCCCGGCGGCCTCTGATAATCTGATCATACCATCTACCCCATATGTGAAGATTCTTGTATTCCGGGTCGTGGTCTTTGATCAGCGCTAGAACCTCTCGGTCTAAAGGCGCCTCAGGAAATCCTCCCTCTGAACGGACAAATGGAAAAGAAGTGTCGAAAGACATGTCGCCTACGCGAAAAGGGACAAAAGTCAACTGTCAGTGCTATAATTTAATTTAAATTCTGACATTTGGTACTTTAGAATTTGTACCACACTGCAATGCAGTGGAAAAGGGACCAAAGGGGGCCCCACAAAATCTAGATGACAATGCATCAATTAATAAAACAGTCTCATCATTTGATAAAACTGTTATTTAAATGAGGAGATCCTCAAGAAAATTCTCATTAAATGAGAGATCCTTCGGGAAAAGGAGTAAATCTCCCTTTGAGAGCAATGCTCTGTGACAGAGTGACACTTGTCAAACTCTGATCATGAGGGAATAAAAATTCCTTAAGAGCCTGGCTCTGTAAAGATGAGAAAAAAAAACCCATCAGAAAAAAAATTAAAATCAATTTTTTAAGAATTAAAAATTCTGAGATCTTCAAGATCTATGAACAAACTCTAAGAGTTCTTTATGAGCAAAGCTTTCCTCAAGAGCCTGGCTCTGTAAAGATGAGAAAAAAACCCATCAGAAAAAAAATTAAAATCAATTTTTTAAGAATTAAAAATTCTGAGATCTTCAAGATCTATGAACAAACTCTAAGAGTTCTTTATGAGCAAAGCTCTGTTCATGGGTTAAGAAACCCTGAAACAAGATCTCCTTAGATCTATGTGTTCGACAGAGCAAAGCTCTATTAATGAAACCCTAAAAGGGTTTTCTTTAGATCAAAGATCTATGAAGAGCGAGGCTCTGTTAATGGGTAAAACCCTAGATTATTAAAAGATTTAATCTTTACCTAAGTTTTGGCATAGTTTTGACTCTTAAAATCTCTTAAGATGAAGAGCTATGCTCTGAATGAAAATTCTCAAAGAAAGAAGATGAACAGAATCATCTAAAGGACCAAAGGTCCTATATATAGGCATTGAAATGCCTCTTCAACTTCTGAGTTGATCCAAGGGCGCAGATGCTTCCACCGCTGCACTCACATGTGAGCCACGTAAGCGCAACGGTGGGGGGGGGGCATTTGTTTCCCCCAATCAGAGCAAAGCTCTGTTTGAAATTCAAATTTCAAAAAAAATTGAAGCAACGCTTCTGATGCAGCGCCAAGTGCGCTGCGCCCTCGGCAGCGCTCCATGTGTGCGTTAGCGCTAGGCGCGCTGCGCGCCACGTGTCAAACATGGGTGCGTTAGCGCAGGACGCGCTGCGCTCTGAGCAGCGCACCACGTGTCAAACACAGGTGCACTAGCGCAAAGTGCGCTGCGCTCTGAGCAGCACACCACGTGCAAAGCACGGATGCGCTAGCGCTGGAATTAAAAAACTCCCCACCGTTAGATCAAAGGATCTAGTAGTAATGATAAATCATTAATCAGAATTAAATTCTGTTATGGAAAGATTTTTCAATCTTGTTAAAAACAAGAAGATTGCCTACTGTAAAACAGGAGCCCTAGGATCAAAGATCCAATGGTGGGGAAACATCCCCAAATCAATCAGAGAAAGATCTCTTTAACTGATTCAACAAATCAGCTTGCCCTATAAAAAGGCCCCAAGACTTCAAGTCTGATATAGAGAAACCCCCTCATAAACTTTGAAAAAACTCAAAGATAAAGAGCAAGCTCTTGCAAGAAGATACTTCTTCAAGGTAAAGATGATGGATGATGAACATAGAGATGAAATCATCTCATAAAAAGAAGAATTCTTTTCTTTAAAAAAAGATCATAGATCTACAAGACAAAAAGTCTTTCATAAAAGAGATCAAAAGATCTCATCATAAAATAAAAGAAGAACATATTTCTTCTCACAGATCATAGATCTATAAAGGCAAAGCCTTTCATCAAAATAAGAGATTGAAAATCTCTCCTGCAAAATAAGAACTGTTGTTCTTAAATCTTGAGACAAAGTCTCTTTTAAAAGAACATAAATTTGTTCCCAGATCATAAAATTGATCAAATGCGTTTTGCGCTCTTAAAATGCGCCTTGCGCTCTTGAACTGCGCTTCCTGGATCAGCGCTTAGCGCCAAATACGCCACGTGTCAACCACGTATGCGCCAATTAAAAAACTTGCGCTTTGCGCTTCTGAAATAGCGCACTGCGCTCATGGGCTGGCGCTCAGCGCCAAGCGTACCACGTGTCAATCATGTGTGCGCCACTAAATTGAAAGCGCAATGCGCTCATGGACTAGCGCTCAGCGCTTATAAACTGGCATCATGCGCTCATCATTTAGCGCTTAGTGCTGAGTGCGACACGTGTCCCTTGCATGTGCGCCACGTGGTTGAAGCGTACTGCGCTCTTTAATTGGCGCAAAGCGCCTAGCGTACCACGTGTTGCGCCGACATAACATAAATTGTTCTTTAATAAGCCCAGAGCTCTGGTGAATGCTCAGCATTCAATAAATGACAAAAAGATTGACAGAAGGGCTAAGCCCAAATAAAGGCTCAATAGCCAGAATAAAAAAATGTTAAACATTTATTGGACTTAGCCCAATATTGGCCATAAGTCCTCAACTTATATTAATTGAGCTCACCTGCTCATAAATATTTCAACAGATCTTAGTCCCAAGTTGGACTACAGATCTTCCAACCAACTCACACTGGTTCGAGGGTACATCTCTTTACTCCTCTGATATTTGTCGTTGTAATCCTTCAACGTCTTCAGAGAGGTGACGGGTCCCGACAACCACACATTTCATGGACTGTGGGGTCCTTAAGCCCATGGACTATGATGAACTTAACCTTGACTGTGAGGTCTTTAAACTCACGGACTACGATGTCCTTAACCTTGACTGTGAGGTCTTTAAACTCACGGACTATGATGTCCTTAACCTTGACCGTGATGTCTTTAAACTCACGGACTATGATGTCCTTAACCTTGGACCGAGATGTCCTTAAACTAACGCTGGACCGTAATGTCCTTAAACTAATTACTACCGCAATGTCCCTAAACTAAACAATAGAGTCCAAATTCTCTATTGTTGGATCTAAACGATCCCGTTAAGTTGATCTTAGTCTAAAATTAGACTAACGTATCCTTAACATACGTTTAAGTTGATCTTAGTCTCAAATGAGGCTAACGCATCCTTAAGCCTAACCTACAAACCCAAATCTAAGAAGATACGGATTTGGACTAATCCACGCCCTACGGGCGACAACATAAATTAGTCTCCGTATACAATCCACGGGCAACCAAAAACAAATCAAACATATACGACATGAAGTGACCATCTGGAGAAGGAGAAAGTGGTTACCGCGATGTGGTAGCGTAATTAACTGCAGGGGCTTGCGCCTGCAGGGAAGAGCGTCCCCACAATCAAAACCCCCTCAAATGAGGGGGAATCTGACGAAGTCTACTACATCGGCCGCATCCGTTTAAACCTTCGATACATGGTGCCATAAATCAACTTGGTATCTTCGGAGAGATGGGCGGATAGCACCAATTAGCATCTGCCCCGAAATACATGCAAGACGTTTATCGCGTCTTCCCGCGTGTTTCGGCGGGGAACAATCTCTTGGATGGATCATCTAGGACTAATGAGGCTTTCTTTCAAGTTTGATCAAATACCTCAAGGAGCTAAGGAAGAGGACCATTGAAGACCCAAAGGACACGTCTTTAAAGGTTGTACCCACTATCATAGTAGTATAACAACTTTTATGTAGTTAGTTTTGGCTTATGGACGTATTTTGGGATTTTAGTTAGTTGTGTTTGCCTAAAAATGATTTTTTTAACATTACGTCTCGTTACAACTATAGTAGTATGAGCACAACTCACTTTTATGGTATCAGAGATATTTACCGCCGAAAATAGAGACGACCTGGGATAGAACGTCTTGCATGAATTTGGTGGCAGAAACTATATGGAACATATCCGTCCACCTATCCGAAAATACCAAGTTGATTTATAGCACTGTATATCAGATGTTTAGATGGATGCGATCATTGTAGAAGACTTATCAGATTCAATGATGAGAGGTTTTTGATTATAAGGACACTTTTTCTTACAGGCGCAAGCCTCTGCAGTTAATTACGTTATCACAAAGCGATAACAACTTTCTCTACTCCAGAAATTTTCTTGTGTCGTATTATAGTTTGTTTATTTGGGGTTGCTTTTGGATTGTATACGGAGACTAATTTATGTTGTGGCCCACAGGGCGTGGATTAGTCCACATCCATACGTATTAGATTTGGGGTTGAACTTAGGACGCATATCTCATATAAATGAGGTCCATCAGTTCAAAGGATAATCTAAGGATCGTTAGTCGTATATGGGACTAATATCAACTTAGGAGTTTGGCCAAGGATCGTTAGTCATATATGAGACTAAGGTCAACTTAAATATTTTAATTAAGGATCATTAGTCTTGTTGTAGACTAAGATCAACTTAACTAGGAAGCATAAGCTTCTATACTTAATGTATATTAGCTAAATATTCAAGCCATGGTTTGCTAGTTAGGTGTGCATGTGCATCATAGAGTGTGCATTGAAAGTCTACCCTAGCACCACCAAGGGGTCCTAGTGGCTTCAAGCATGCCGAATTTTAAAATTTTAGGTGCTAAGTTAGACTAAACCAATATCGTAACTAGAATTTTGGGGTTAATCTATGATGATATGTAAACTAGAGGGAAGTGAAGATGGCTTTACCCTCGTAGATCGAGTCCTTCACTTCACATGCTTCGTGTAGTAGTCCATGCGACTCCACTAGGCTCCACTTGAGAGTTTAGACGAGGTTCCTCCGATGACCTTCGTGCCGAAGATGATCCACGCGAAGTCCTTCCAGCTCAAGCTACCTCTACACTAAACTCTTTTAGTGTAGGAAACACGCTACACTTGATTGCTAGTCAAGTGTAGGATGGTGAAGTAGGGGATTTGGTTTGCTCACTAGTTTGTGTTCAAGGTTCATAATTCACATCACATGTGAGGGTTGAAGCTTGAAACATCACATGTAAGGGTTGAAGCTTGAACCATCATGGAGAGGTAGAAGGAGAAGAGAGCATGAGAGTAACAATTTACAAAAATGGCTAAGTGTTGGAATGAGATGATCAAAATGGCAAACCCCTTGACCCTTACTCATTCAAGCATGGAGATTTTGCAATATAAAATTGCAACCATGCTTGAATAGTGAGTCAAGATGAATAAACAAAAGAAAAACCACTATGCTTCACCATGTTCCCATTTTCCACCTCAATTTTTATTTTCACAAAATAAAAATTCATACCATGCTTCATTATTATTATATATATATGCATATATCACATATATTAATATATATATTATGAAGAATAATTAGTGAGCTAATAATATTAGTTAAGATATAATTATATCAATATAATATATATCACATTATTAAATCAACACTTGATTTAATAATCCGGTTATATCACATATAACCGATTAATATCATTTATCTGTATATCGCATTATCAAATCAACACTTGATTCGATGATCTGGTTATATCACATATAACCTAACTTGATAACAGATAACTGCCAGATTACAATACGGTATCACATACACGTATTTAATCAGGCCCACACATATCACATATGTGTCCTACTCCGTTTCACTTGAACCAGGAAACTTCTGTGTGGGACTCTAAAGACTCGTCAATACGCCAGCAGTAGGTGATGATCACATCAGTCACCCACAAGCCATCAGCGGTACTAGCTGGACGTAATGGCTACCTGGGTATTGAGCGATATGAAGATCAATAAGCAAGCTTGTCCATATTCTCCATGAAGCTTATCAGTAACATTACCGTATAGTCCGGTCTCTTCGTCTGATATGTCGCATATCATGTCTAGGGGTGGTAAACGTCAGACCCCAGTAACGTGATAAGTCATGCCGATGTCTGGTCTATAGCGGTTTGAGAAACTACCGATAACTCTTATCAGTAAATCTCAGCTGCACCCCTGGCCAGGGACTTCCAGTTATAACCAATCGGGCATAGCGCAACATCAACCCCCAATACCGGGAGAGACTAAACCCCTCTTATCGCCCATTGCCTCCATGTGACTCGGGACTGTACCCAAAATCCACCTGTTTTGCACAACTCCTCTTGAGCATGGTAAGGAGGAAATCAAAGCACAGTGGGAGCCACACAAGACTCTATGACAATCTCGGGTCTACAGACTAACCTGTACCAGTGTCACCAGAGGACTGCTATCTAACGATAGGTATAATACCAATTAGGAGTCCTCGGCGAGTCCATTCGGTATACCCATTCTCTAATGAGCACCTGTGTACAATCTTTGATGTCACACACTAATGGTTGTAGGATCAACCATTGCCCTCCAAGGGATAAGAAACGTACACACTAGTCTACTCTGGAATATCGATGCCCTGTCTTGATATCCCCTCGACTAGGAACTGTTAAAGGATGCATTTTTGGACCACCCTGGCCCCACTAGTATGATCTCATCATAATCCTGGTAGTCAAGTACATATCCTAAGGGCTTTATCAACATGCAAGAGTCAGACAGTAAAAATACCAGCCTACATGTTAAGATAAAGGTAACCAGATAGCATACTGTCATGTCGAGCAAGAAAGTCCTCTATATATATGTCCAAGTGATTGAGAGTTGCTTATGCGTGCGCTTTTAAAATCAAAGTTAAGAATACCGCAATCAATAACGGTGTCGCTTGGTAGCTAGCCGGTTGAGTACGGGTCGGTCCACAGGGAGATGGATTCCTTTTCTTAATATTCTAACGAGTTAATCCAATCAAGTCGGGTTTTGTTTTACGATCTAAGAATGAGATTAAATTGATTAAAAGTTTTGCTAGGGTTAGGATTAGGTTAGTTTGGAAAATGGATTCTACCCACTGCTTTCAATACCCTAATTAAGAATATAGGTGTTAGGGTAATAGTCAACAAAGGGGATTAGCACGACTATGAAGAAACTTAGTTTCTTCCTTTTGGTCCTTGTCCGTCCTTTCTTAACTCTTAGCCCTAACCTCTATTTAAATCAACCACAACCGGTCTAACTAGGGAATCACTGCTATCTTGAAGGATAGGGTGCCGTAGTGAGCGGTGTGTGGTTAATTTAAATAGAGTCCTATTATAAAAATTATATGGGCAAAGAAAGGAGAGAGAGAGAGAGATTTACTTCTCTCAAACCTTCTCAATCCTAACCCTAACAAGTGAGGAATTACTCACTCATTAGGGAAGTTATGATAAGATTCATATTTATAATTTTAAAAGACCATCTAAGTTGCAGATAATAAAAGACAGATAGAAATTCAGGAATTAAATTCAGATAAAAGAATGCACGATAAAAAAAATACCTTTATTGATGACCTCTTGACGATTACAAGGAAATTAAAATTTAATCTAGAAATTAAAAAGAGGCATCTCAAAAGAGGCACCCTAGAAGAGGCACCCTTTATTTAGCTTTGAGCCCTCCTATTTATAGATAGGAAAAACCTTAGGTTTACATTCTGATGCATACATGAAATTACAAAATAACCCCAAAGACCGAGTCAAAGTACCGACACCCCACCGACACGTGCGTTGCACGGCCGTGGAACCGCGGCAGAATAGCCTGTTTGGCCGCGGATCCGCGGTCATTTGGTGGGCTCATGGGCCCAATTCTTTAGGGTTTCTTCAAGTTGCTTTTATCTTCTGTTTTCTTCACTTGGTCTCTCAGAATCTCTTCAATTCTCTTCCAGATTTCCAACAGTGCAGAATTTGTGGACTTTTACCGTAAGCTTCGCATTGAAGTCTTGAATCTTGTGCTGCCCTTATGCTTTGTGCAATTGAACTGTTTGTTGATCTTCATTTGTTCCTTGAACTGTTAGGCGGTATCATATGGATTCATCTATTGTTGGTTGTAGTCTCACTTTTGTAACATCTTTTCATGAATTTCACTGAGTTGTTCTGAGAATCTGTAACTTGCAACTATTTAGCAGACATGGATCAAAAGCACCTATTTATTTGTAATATGATTAAGAATGGGGAATATAATAATGCAAAATTCTGATATGAACACCAAGCATCCATTATATCAACAATAATGGCCTCTAAGACATACATATTCCTCACCCTCATCTTCTCTCTCCAAGCTATCTCCTTCTTCTTCCTCTAACCTAAACACTCACATGTGTTGTAATCCATAGGTTAAGAGATAAAAATAATCCACTAGTTCATCTCTACATTATCTAAGTAGTCATTTCTAGCACACTTGACTTCTTAGTTAACTCTTGTGAAGAGTTTGAAGCTTGTTCCAAAGCTCTCGGGTAGATCATCTACGTCCTAAAGGTGACCGGAGATCGAGGTCGTTGCAACCATCCAAGGAGCCAAGGAGTCGCATCCGAAAGAAGACCCGAAGGACCGATTCTTGAGCTATAACCCCCTATCATAGTAGTTAACAACTCTAGATAGGGTTTCTAGTTATGGTTTAGTACAAGATCTAGGGTTTAGAGTGGGTGTTGCATGCAAGAAAATTTTCGTTTGCCACTTCCGCCTCCTCACAAGTGTTGTGAGGGTGTGCAACATCCACAAGTATATACCATGAAAGTCTACCCTAGCACCATCATGGGTTCTAGTGGCATCAAGCATGACGAATTTTAAATTTTCCGGTGCTAAGTTAGACTTAACCAAGATAATGACTAGAATATTTAGGGTTTAAACCTATGATGATATGAACTAGAGAGAAGTGAAGATGGCTTACCCTCATAGATCGAGTCCTTCACTTCACATGCTCCGTGTAGTAGTCCATGCGACTCTACTAGGCTCCACTTGAGAGTTTGGACGATCTTCCTCCGATGACTTTCGTGCCGAAGATGATCCACGCGACGTCCCTCCAGCTCAAGCTGCCTCTACACTAAACTCTTTTAGTGTAGGAAATACGCTACACTTGATCGCTAGTCAAGTGTAGGATGGTGAAGTAGGGGTTTAGAGGCTCACTAGATTATGTTCAAGTTTCATGGTTCACATCACATGTGAGGGTTGAAGCTTGAAGCATGATGATGAGGAAGAAAAAGAAGCTAGAGAGAAAAATGAGAGCAAGACTTGAAAATGGCTAAGTGTTGAATGGGGTGAAGAATGGCTCAAACTTGACCCTCACTCATTGAAGCATCCAAATATCCAGAAATAAAAATATGGTACCATGCTTCAATAGTAAGTCAATACAAATATAATATTAGATGTAGCCATGCTTCCCCATTCCTCTTCAATTTCCACCTCATTTATATTTTCACAAAATAAAATTTTATGCCATGCTTCATACATATATATATTAATACATATAAGAAAATATTTAGTGAGCTAATGATATTAGTTAAGATATAATTATATCAAATATAATATATATCACATTATTAAATCAACACTTAATTTAATAATCCGGTTATATCACATATAACCGACTAATATCATTTATCTGCGTATCATATTATCAAATCAATACTTGATTCGATAATTTGGTTATATCACATATAACCTAACGCGATAACAGATAACTGCCAGGTTACAATACGTTATCACATACACGTATTTAATCAGGCCCACACACATATCACATATGTGTCCTACTTCGTTTCGCTTGAACCAAGGAACTTCTGTGTGGGACTCTAAAGACTCGCTCAATACTCGGGTAGTGTGCACGTGCTTGGCATGGAGCATTCATGCTTTCTCTTTTGGGGGTATACATGAGTATAGGATGCGCATATATATATGGTGCATATATAGGTTAGATGTGCATCTGTATGGGATGCAGATCAGAATAGGATCCACACTTATATGGGGTGTGCATGAATATGGGATGCACATGTAGGGTTCCTAGGCACGCTAATTAGGTCTCACAAGGCATCAACCATGCCAATTTCAAATTTTACGGTACCGAGAAACCCTAGACTAGATCGTTAACTAGAATTTTAGGCGAAACAAGAAGCTAGTTAACAATTTAACTAAGTGAACGGAAATACAACCTTTGTAGATCCGGTTCTCCACCTCCACAGCTTCGTGATGAAGTCCCCTTGCTGTCCAAATCCAATCTCGGGCTCTAGCGTCGGCTTCATCGGAGAAATGGGCGGGCTAGGTCATCGACAACGATGCCGAAGATGATCTACGTCGAGGCATCACAAGATCAAGCTCCCACTTCACCAAGTCATGAAACTTGTGAAGAAAACACCCTATACTACTTGGCAAGAGGTAGAGGATGAAGAAATAGGAGGTGGGTTCACTTTAGAATTGGTTTTCTCACTCATTTTCACAAGTTGCCATTGTTGATAGCAAGCTTTTCTTCATGTGAAGAAGAAGAAGAAGAAGCAAGAATATGATAAGTGTTATTGAATAATTGAAAAAGAATTGATTCTTATCATATTCTAACCTTAGTTAAGTGTAGAGAAGAGACCATGGTTAGTTATGATGGTTAGGGTTAAGCAAGAGACAAGAATGGTGGACTAGGTCAAAGTTTCATGAAGCTTCAACTAAACTACAAATAAAGCCACCATTCTTTTCTTATCATTTCCAAAATGAATAAACAAATAAATAAATGAATAAGCAAAACCCTAATCATCAACTTAACCATGGTTTAATTCTTTACACTTAACCAAATAAACATGTATCATCAAACATGATACAATTAAGTGCACAAAAGTATATCACATATACAACTTGCACAAATCAAGTGAGAAAATCCATTTAAAGTGAACCAATACTAGTTAATGCAAAGTAATATATCAAATATATAATTATGCATTAAATCATCAAATCAATACTTGATTTAACGATCCGGTCATATCGTATATGACCGACTAATATCCAATGTATCGATTTATCGAATCAACCCTTGATTCGATAACTAGGTTATATCGCATACAACCAATCGATACATTCATCGCGAGAATGGAATACGGTATCACATACACGTATTATTCTCGGTCCCGCACATATCTCATATGCGCTCCTATTTCGTTTCGCTTGAGCCAGGAAACCTCTGTGTAGGACTCTAAAGACTCGTCAATACGCCGGCAACAGATGATGATCATATCAAACACCCACAAGCCGCAAGCGGTCTGCTAAACGTAACGGCCACCCGGGTATTGAGCGATCATAAGATCGACGAGCAAGCCCGCTCACACTTCTGTGAATCCAACCAGTAACACTTACCGTACAGTCCGGTCTCGTCGTCTGATATGTCGCATATCTTTCCTAGGGGTGGTAAACGTCAGACCCCAATAGCTCGATAAGTCGTGTCGATATGAGGTCTATAACAGTTCGAGAAACTACTGGTAACACTTACCAGTAAATCTCAGCAACCCTGGACATGGATTTCCGGTTATAGCCAATCGAACACAGCGCAACATCAACTCCCTATACCGGGAGAGACGAATCCCCTCCTATCGCTCATTGCCTCCATGTGATTCGGGACTGTACCCAAAAGCCACCGTTTTGCACGCCCTCTTGGACGTGGTAAGGTGGAAATCAAAGCACAGTGGGAATCACACAAGACTCTATGACGATCTCGGGTCTACAGACTAACCTGTACCAGTGTCACCAGAGAACTACCATCTGACGTGAGGTATAATACCATCTGGGAGTTCTCGGCGAGTCCGTCCAGTGTACCCAGTCTCCACTGAGCACCCGTATATCATCTCTGATGTCAAACACTAATGGATATGGGATCATCCATCGCCCATCTATATGGGTCGAGAAGGTATACGCTAGTCTATTCTGGTATATCGATGCCCCGTCTCGATACACCCACGACTAGGGACCTTGAAGGATGTACTTATAGACTACCATGTCCCCACTGGTATGATCCGCATCATAGTCCAGGTAGTCAAGTACACATCTTAAGGGCTTTACCAACATGTAATAGAGAGGCAATCAGTATACACGTTAAGGTAAAGAGTAACCAGATAACATACTATCATGTCGAGCAAGAAAGTCCTCCCTATATATGTCCAAGCATCCACTACAGTATACATCCTATGTATAGTAATGGCCTCTAGGGCATACATATAACTAACAATCTCCCACTTGCACTAGGGCCATCTGTAGCAGTGGTTGCAGTATCTCATACTCAACCATCCCATAAAAGTCTCTCTCTGGGAAAAGGCCTTTGTGAGTGGATCCGCCGTGTTGTCCTCTGAGTCTACTCTCCTAACCTCGATCCCTTAGAGATCAACCATCTCAATGATGAGGTGATACTTCCTTAGAATATGTCTGGATCACTGATGGGACCGGCGTTCCTTGGCATAAGCCACAACTCCCTTGTCTCACAATGGTTGGAACGTAGTTCATCTCATGAACCAATATACACCCAAACATCCTCTTTGGTAGCATCTTAAGTAGCGATGTATCCAGCCTTTATCGTCTATTATGCCACGGTATCTAGCTTGGAACTCTTCCAACATACCGTCCCTTTACTGAGGGTAAAGACAATGCCTGTGACTGACTTTCAGTCGTCCTTATCACCCTGGAACCCTTCCAGTGATTCTCCCCAGGACCAATTGATACCATCTCACTACAACTAGTGAGTGTCCTATTATCCAATTAGATCTATCTCATAGATCCAAAACCTAGGATTTAGTAGGTATTACTTTGATCCTTTATGGAGAATCATTGTGATAAGCGGAGATTGACCAAGCGTAGCATAGGAAACTCCTTTCTTATCAAGAGTATGTCATCCACGTACTCTACGAGGATCACCACCATACTCCCTACTACCTTTTTGTTTATACAAGGTTTATCTACCATTTTGATGAAGTCAAACTCTTTGACTACTACATCAAAACAGACGTTCCAACTCCGCGATGCCTGCTTTATCATATAAAACATCTTGCACACGTTTCCGCTGCTCCCACTTTCTACGAGGACCTCTGGCTGTGTACTTATAGACGCACTCTTCTAAAACATCATTTAGAAAAGCAGTCATGGCACCCAACCGCCAGATATCGTAGTCATGGTATGTAGCCGTGGCAAGTAGGATCTGGATGGACTTAAGCATAGCTACTTGAAAAAGGTTTCATCATAATCCACGCCTGGTAAATGATGCAAACTTTTAACAAGTCTAGCTTTGAAAGTCTCAACTTTTCCATCTACACCAAGTAATCTTCTCAAGATTTACTTGCTCCTGATGGAGATTTAACCCTTCAGATATAGCAACTAAAGTCCATACTTTGTTGGTGTATAAGGATTCTATCTCAGATCGCTAAGCATCCAGCCATTCTTACAGAGTCTCACTCCTGATGGCCAGCTCGAAACTAGTTGGGTCATCATCTCATGATGCATTCCTCGCTCCCACTGTCATAGAGAAACCAAAGTATCTCTCAGGTGGGTGAGGAACCCTACTAGATCGGCGGAGAGGCTGAGGTTCGTTGGTTACTATTGAATCCTTCGGTTCTACCAAATCATTTGCAGTAGTTTGTATAGCTGGAACGTTTCCAGTTCTACAGAACTGACCTTGCCTCGATCTTGTCCGGATTTTGCTTTTAGACATAGGCCGGACAACCCCAAATTTTAACTAACTTAAGAGATGGGCTCTTCCCTTTCCATATCTCATATGAAATGGTAGGCATCTGATTTGATCGGAACACTATTCGACAGGTATGCAACTTCTTAAGTGCATAACTCCCTAAAGGAAATAGGTAACTCAGTAGTACTCATCATAGAGCACACCTTATCATATAGGGTGTGATTGCTCCGCCCCGATATACCATCGTGCTATGGTGTATACGGAGGAGTAATGCTGAGAGAGAATCTCATTCTCCATTAGAATAGTCCAGGTATTCCATGCACAAGTATTCTCCTCCTCGATCACATCAAAGGACATAATACTTATACCCGTATTTTGGTTCTCTACTTCTATCTTATATTCTGTGAATATCTCAAAAGGTTCGGACTTGTGTTTCAACAGGAACATATGTCTGAATCTAAAGAGATCATCAGAGAATGTAATGAAGTACAAAGAACCGGTCTTGGCATGTGTAGACAGGGGACCTACATACATCAACATGTATCATCCCAAGAGTTCAGTAACTCTTTCTCTGCTTCCAATAAACAGAGCTGTGGTCATCTTATCTTTGTGACATGACTGGAAAGTTTCACAAGATGTAAATTCAAACTAATTTAAATATGCATCTAAATGCAACTTCAGCCAGTCTGGTCGCATTGATATGACCATGTCTACAATACCTCAAGAAGGAATCGTTCATTTCTGAACTCTTCCTCTTGTGTGTGTTCCGTATACTAAGAACTGTAGTTTGATTTAGAACATCAATGCTTTTAGATAACGTGCCTGAAGCGATCAACTTTTGATATAGGAAATGTACAAAACATTATCCAACAATACAAAATTATATCCTTCTTTAATAAATAAAGAGACTGATATGATTTTGTATATCAGGTTCGGTATCTAATAGCATTTGTTCAGAATCAATGTATAGATAATACAGGGTGACAGTGACCAACAGACTTGGCTGCAACTCTTGCCCCGTTTTCTGCCTCATGAAACTTATCACCCGTTCTCAGTTCTCTACCTATCTATAGCCCTATGTAACAGATTACATATCTGGGATCCTGATCCGGTATCATATACCCAGGACGTAAAGGACACAGAGAAACAGTTCTTTGTAATGAACACACCCGAAGATAATGCATCATATGCACTTTCTTCGTTTGGGCGGCACGGGAATTCTGGTAATCCCCAATTTCCTGCTCTGTCTTATAACAATTATAAGTTGGAGCGGGACCAACGTTCCCCAGCTCAGTATAACAAGCGGGTACGGTCAATTTTCCGTTTTATTATCTTGATTAAGGCGTGATATGGTCGCTACCTGGAGAGAGAGAGAAGAAAACACTCAGCGTGCGCTCTTGCAAGAATAGATTGGTTATTATTTTATCTAATCAGGATGGCTTCCCACTGTTTTTATCAAATCTTCCTTTAAACCCTAAAAGGAAAGACTAGCCGGGATTAATTACACACTACAAATTCGCCAATCTTTCAGCCAGGCCAGTGTCGGTACTTTGAGGGAGGTCCCCCGTGCTTTCGCACGAACCTAATTAATGTAAACCTCGTTTTCCCAGAGGCGTAACCTCGTTAACACCTTTCTAGACACCTACTTGATCGGCTAATTGTAATGTGTAAAACTCTCCCAGGAGTAACTCTTACTCGCAGTGGGTATCGGGATCCAACTATCTCATAGAAGGTATGCAATCTCATTGCAAATTTCAACACTTGAAATTCCCAATAATATTTTGCCCCTAGCAGCTATATGACCTTAACATAGTCAACAAATCATAAGTGCTAGTCAAGTTCAACCCGTCATTTCCCGATTGAATTAAACCCACCCGCACGACCCTTAACATAGTCAACAAAGTCGCACGACTACCCTAATCCAATCGCATCATATGCTTATACAGATAAGCACTAATTAGCTACCGCACACTACGCCTTAACATAGTCAACAAACGTAGCACGAATACTAACTAGTACTTATCTGAAATGACGGAGGGCTACGACAGGTTTTTCTGAAAACCTATTGCGTAATGAACTTGATATCGTTGTAGAATCAAATGATTTTAAAATGGAATGTTTTTGAGGCTTTTCTAGTT
The DNA here is from genome assembly GCA_030015575.1 of Agapanthus africanus. Lineage (NCBI taxonomy): Eukaryota > Viridiplantae > Streptophyta > Magnoliopsida > Asparagales > Amaryllidaceae > Agapanthus > Agapanthus africanus. Next base: position 310,083,718 of record CM057339.1, read on the forward strand.
TTGCAAAAGGGGTCACTCCCGGTGAAGGGATCGTCGGCCCTTTTCTCGTCGAATGAGGTGCAGGATATATCATATATATCACTGTGCAAAGCAAAAACTCTTAAAAGCAATCAAAAGACAAACCGAGTGTGTAGCATCTGCCAGTTATTTCTAAAGGAGTCACTCCCGGTGAAGGGATCTCGGTCCTTTCCTCATCGAATAAGGTGCGGGATATATCATATATATCACTGTGCAAAGCAAGAACTGTAGCTACCTCTTTTATTTTGAAATTCGATTCTACAACATCTTAGGTTTCTTTTCTTTCATTAATCACATTAATGAATTCCCATCATTTAAGTTTACCTAAACATCACAGATAAATACGACGTATACTTATGCCATCCGCATTCGTCTCGATGTCCCCTCGTGCACCGTTAGGTTAGGTGACTAACGGCAGAGCGGGGCAGGGCTAGCGCGGGTGTAAAACATAAGTAACGCCTATATAATATATCATATATACTATATACAGTATTTATCACAGAACATCAAATGATCACATCACAGATATCGCAGCAGACGAATCATATGAAATATTGGATATACTAGGACGTCCGTGTTTTTAATACGAGCCAGTATAAAACACGGATTCCACGGTCGCGATGAATAGCCAAACCCACACCCCTAGACCCCTACGAGAGCGGCAAGCAACCCTACCAATTCTAGAGTTAGGAGACCCGGACTCGACTCCTCGAGTTGGTTTCCCACTGGACTCCAGAACCCGGTTACTTGTGCCCTCCTCCTTGGGTCTGTCCTAGTGCGGAAAAGTAAATAATATACAAAGGGTGACATCTTCCGCAACCTGGAAGTGCCCCAATAAAAGAATATTACATACAAGTTTTTACATGAATGAAAATGAAAAACACTTATCTCACAAAAAAAAACCCTGGCTATTCAAACACGACGATCCAATATAACATATCCAGCAACACATAACATCACATGTCATCAACGTAAGTAAATATGCGCATCCCAATTGTCGTTGACATATAGCAACGAAACCGGCGATATCACATATTACACTTACGGTCACAGAAAAGAAAGTGTAAAACTACAACAGTTGGAATCTGCAAACTCTTTAGACATTGCATGCCCAATCAAATGAATTACTTAGATATCGCATGCCTAACAATTATAAACCCCGCATTTTAGTCTCATTATCGAAAACACTTTTCAATATCAAGTCGGGCAATTCAACAAGATTCCCGAAAATCTGATCGAATGCTCGTCGCAAACTTTAGTAGGCAGCCGCACCCCCGATACCGTCGACGAAGTGCACCAAGGCGGAACACCGCTGCCGCGAGTACCCGAACGGATGCTTTCGGTGACGGGGTTCTCCTACAGTCACTTGGTCGGGGCTATGGGGTGTAGCTGTCTATTAAGTTTATCCGGCGAGTATCCGCGTACGCTATGTGATTGCGACGGACTTTTGATCGCATCAAAATTCCGTGGCAACCGATCAAGTGAGACTAAACCGCTAGATTTATAACATTCATTAAGTTATCTCATAACTACTTGTGAATTCCAAATATTGTATCACATTCCGGATAAATAGAAAATGTTAAACTTTCCGATCGAACAATCGAACACCCAAGTTTTCCCGATACAGCTCAACACATGAAATAAGTCTAAAAACATTCAGTTCGTGCCTCAGTACCAACGGTCCAGCCGTAGAAGGGTCAAGCCAATGCCTCACATGTGGCACGCCGTACTGCCCCAAACCCGAAGGTTCAAAGGGCAGTTCAAGACGGTCACATAATCGAGTTAAGGTTTGTTGTCTTCTAGAGGGTCCATTGCGTTACTTGCACTACTTAGAATGTTATTAAACCACGGAAAAATCCAACACTTGGAAATTTCCCGACAGGGGAAAAAGTGGGTATTTATATCCGGTCGAACTTTTTAACATATTCAAAAATTATCCGGAAAACACAGAGACAAAATTAGACAATCCGATCGTAACACCGAGTCCCCAAAACAACCCAGAAAATTCAACTCTTAAATAAATATTAAAAATTCCCAGGAAAACCAGCACTGTTAAGTAGGAGTTACTGTGCAAATTTCAACGCATAAAACGACAAATAGGCCGCGGAACCGCCGCACGAGCCATGCTCGTGCCGCGGAACCGCGGCGCCTTGATGGAATTAGGGCATCGCAATTTACAGTAACTCTTAGATATTCCTGCTGATATTTCTGCATATTTTTAATTCTCAAAAATCCACAAATTCAGAAAATGTCCAGAGAGCATGGAAAAATTGGGGTTTCGGTTCGATCGAACTTCAAACTCCGTCTAGACTTCGTCTAAGGCTCTAGCTAGGCTCTGATACAACTGTAGGGTTCCTAGGCACGCTAATTAGGTCTCACAAGGCATTAACCATGCCAATTTCAAATTTTACGGTGCCGAGAAACCCTAGACTAGATCGTTAACTAGAATTTTAGGCGAAACAAGAAGCTAGTTAACAATTTAACTAAGTGAACGGAAATACAACCTTTGTAGATCCGGTTCTCCACCTCCACAGCTTCGTGATGAAGTCCCCTTGCTGTCCAAATCCAATCTCGGGCTCTAGCGTCGACTTCATCGGAGAAATGAGCGGGCTAGGTCATCGACAACGATGCCGAAGATGATCTACGTCGAGGATCACAAGATCAAGCTCCCACTTCACCAAGTCATGAAACTTATGAAGAAAACACCCTATACTACTTGGCAAGAGGTAGAGGATGAAGAAATAGGAGGTGGGTTCACTTAAGAATTGGTTTTCTCACTCATTTTCACAAGTTGCCATTGTTGATAACAAGCTTTTCTTCATGTGAAGAAGAAGAAGAAGAAGCAAGAATATGATAAGTGTTATTGAATAATTGAAAAAGAATTGATTCTTATCATATTCTAACCTTAGTTAAGTGTAGAGAAGAGACCATGGTTAGTTATGATGGTTAGGGTTAAGCAAGAGACAAGAATGGTGGACAAGGTCAAAGTTTCATTAAGCTTCAACTAAACTACAAATAAAGCCACCATTCTTATCTTATCATTTCCAAAATGAATAAACAAATAAATAAATGAATAAGCAAAACCCTAATCATCAACTTAACCATGGTTTAATTCTTTACACTTAACCAAATAAACATGTATCATCAAACATGATACAATCAAGTGCACAAAAGTATATCACATATACAACTTGCACAAATCAAGTGAGAAAATCCATTTAAAGTGAACAAATACTAGTTAATGCAAAGTAATATATCAAATATATAATTATGCATTAAATCATCAAATCAATACTTGATTTAACGATCCGGTCATATCGTATATGACCGACTAATATCCAATGTATCGATTTATCGAATCAACCCTTGATTCGATAACTATGTTATATCGCATACAACCAATCGATACATTCATCGCGAGAATGGAATACGATATCACATACACGTATTATTCTCGGTCCCGCACATATCTCATATGCGCTCCTATTTCGTTTCGCTTGAGCCAGGAAACCTCTGTGTAGGATTCTAAAGACTCGTCAATACGCCGGCAGCAGATGATGATCATATCAAACACCCACAAGCCGCAAGCGGTCTGCTAAACGTAACGGCCACCCGGGTATTGAGCGATCAGAAGATCGACGAGCAAGCCCGCTCACACTCCTGTGAATCCAACCAGTAACACTTACCGTACAGTCCGGTCTCGTCGTCTGATATGTCGCATATCTTGCCTAGGGGTGGTAAACGTCAGACCTCAATAGCTCGATAAGTCATGTCGATATGAGGTCTATAACAGTTCGAGAAACTACTGGTAACACTTACCAGTAAATCTCAGCAACCCTGGCCAGGGATTTCCGGTTATAGCCAATCGAACACAGCGCAACATCAACTCCCTATACCGGGAGAGACGAATCCCCTCCTATCGCTCATTGCCTCCATGTGATTCGGGACTGTACCCAAAAGCCACCGTTTTGCACGCCCTCTTGGACGTGGTAAGGTGGAAATCAAAGCACAGTGGGAATCACACAAGACTCTATGACGATCTCGGGTCTACAGACTAACCTGTACCAGTGTCACCAGAGAACTGCCATCTGACGTGAGGTATAATACCATCTGGGAGTTCTCGGCGAGTCCGTCCAGTGTACCCAGTCTCCACTGAGCACCCATATATCATCTCTGATGTCAAACACCAATGGATATGGGATCATCCATCGCCCATCTATATGGGTCGAGAAGGTATACGCTAGTCTATTCTGGTATATCGATGCCCCGTCTCGATACACCCACGACTAGGGACCTTGAAGGATGTACTTATAGACTACCATGTCCCCACTGGTATGATCCGCATCATAGTCCAGGTAGTCAAGTACACATCCTAAGGGTCTTACTAACATGTAATAGAGAGGCAATCAGTATACACGTTAAGGTAAAGAGTAACCAGATAGCATACTATCATGTCGAGCAAGAAAGTCCTCCCTATATATGTCCAAGCATCCACTACAGTATACATCCTATGTATAGTAATGGCCTCTAGGGCATACATATAACTAACAGCACATGCATATATCACGTGATGCGCACTTAATTAGGTTTAAGCAGTACGCATATGCATGATGCGCAAGTTAGTGTGGACAATATCCTCCACACGCGCTCACGTGTATAGCACGTGACGCGCAGATCAATAGTTTACACCCTAAGCCAGGGGGCACATTATGGTGAAGAAAGTTTTGGCTTTCAAAGAGATTGAGATCTCCGTTTTTTGATTTAAAGTGTATTCATACAGCACATTTAAATTCGATGAAAGTAAAATCCTTCAAGAGAAGCACTACCTTCGATTTATATTTTGTGGTCATCCTTTAACAAGGGTTTTATCTAAAATCTTGGATCTTAGAATAAATTTCTCATGAAAAGCAATGGACCTTTTTTATGAGAGAGACAAACTCTAAGATCGTTTGATCTTTTTTTAGAGAAGCAATAACTTCGTTATGGAAAACACTAGTTTTTATGAAAAGAGAGGATCCTCTTCTTTCATTTGATTACCTAGTTAGCCAGGATTTTCTTCTCAAGGAGCTTTGGTTCTTTTGCAAAGAATATGAAGAGAGCAAAAGCAAGAAGAACAGAGTTTGAATTTCCCCAAAAAAGTCCTCTTCTTCATTGTGAGGGAGTTCCTATTTATAGGAGAAGAATTGTTAGGATTTGTTCCTAACAATCAGACGAATTTTTATCTCAGTTTGATTTTAATTGATCTATATCAATTTGTGGATGCATGTGCATCATTAGATCATTGATCCAAAGATCAATTTTGCTTTATTTTTCACGTTTGTTATTAACAAACAGATTAAATTGATTTATATCAATTTAAGGTGCTTGCACACCATTGGATCATTGATCCAAAGATCAATTTTGTTTGATTTCGTTAATTTTGCTAACCGATAGAAGATTTTCTTCTAAAAATGGTTAAGACAAGTACATGCACACTGGTAAAGCATGTGCCCGTGCTTTGCCTATATTCGCATCGCATGCGGTGGTCTTTGCCATGCGCACGTGCTTTGCATGTCATTGCATCGCATGCGATAGGCTTAAGCCATGTGCACGTGCTTTGTACGTGTTGCATCGCATGCGATGGACTTAATCTATGCGCACATGCTTTGCACGTGTCGCATCTCATCTATTGGGTGAACTCTAAAATGGTTGCGAACAAATGCCCCCTACAGACTGTGCGCACGTGTCTTGAACGCATGTGCAGCGGTATCAACTTGCGAACCGTCAGATATGCTCTGAGATCTACAAGGAATTGAACCGACTTCAAAATCCTATAAATAGGGGCTTTATCCCTTCAACGAGGCCGTGCCTCCTTTCTTTTCTTTCTGCAAATTTTTAAGAACTATTGTTTTTCTTCAGAGTTAGTGCTCTTCAGCGAAGCTTTTGCTTCTCCATTTCCTTTGATTTGATAGGTAAAACTTGTGCCATCAAAATAAAATGCACACTCGAAGCTTTTTCTTCCTTTGAATAGTGCACATCCTTTTGGTTGCGCATCTATTAAAAATCAAAATATTTTCATAGGACGTGCACACCTTTTTGGGCCGCGCACTATTTACTGCCGAAGACTGGACTGAGACGTTGAGACGTCTAACCTGAATTTAGGGGCAGATGCTATTTAGATATATCCATCCACCTCTCCGAATATACCAAGTTAGTTTATGGCACCGTATATTGGAGGTTTGGATAGATGCGACCGATATAGTAGACTTCATCAAATTTCCTCTCATTTGTGAGGTTTTTTTTTATTGTGTGGACGCTCTTCCCTGCATGCGCAAGCCCCTGCAGTTAATTACATTATCACGTTGTGATAACACCTTTGTAACAACCCTAAACTTTCTGTACAATTTTTTCAAAAATACAGAAAGGGGTAATTTTGCCTGAGCACAAGTTATAAATTTGTTTTGCTTTTTAATAGCAAGATAGAGCTTGTAGCTTATTAGTAAGACCTTGCACCGCTGAACCAAAGCACCAGAGTTCAAATCCCATTACCCACATTATTTTTAATATTGATTTCTTTTTAAATTTTTAGAAGTCCAAGGGTCTAGACGTGCATAACTCGTAAAACTCAAAAGTCATATGTAAAAAACTGACCCAGGAGTATCACCATACGACATTTGACACGTGGCAGCGAGCCCCAGCTCGACTCGGTCCACTCGGGCCGGCGACTCGGCCGACTCGGCTGGAGGGGCCGGGTGAACTCGGCCAAAATCCGAGTTGGCCTTCATGACTCTTATGCCTCTTGGTCTTCTTAAAACCCCTGTATAATTTAATTCTCTGCACAATAACAGAGACATTAAAAAACCCCATTAACCTATTTCTTAATACAATTTTTAATAAATTTTCAATACAACTTTCATCTACCCTAAACCCTTGATTACCCTATAAATACCACCCCTAAACATACCCCCATCACTCATAAATTCTGTCCAAACTCTCAAGAAAACTCTATAGAAATTTTGTGTACAAGTGGAGTTAGCGAAGGGCGAAACTCCGGCGAACTTCCGACGACGACTCTAGGAGCTCCCGGCCACGAAACAATGCACCGGCAACTCCTACGTCCTCCTCTCCCTCTTCTCTTAACTCTAATCCCATAATTCCCTCCTCCCTTTTCTATTCTCTATTCTTAAAACTTGTATTTCTAAAACCCGACGAAAGCGGAGTTAATCCGACTTCCGATTCGGTTTTCTTTAAAAAGTACAATTTTCATTAAACAAAACCATTCCAAACTCTTATATCTTGACTATTAATCATTAATAAAACATGTTGAGCAAGTTTCATAGCAAAATATTTCATTTTATAACTTTTACCGCTCCTTTTCAGAAAAATACCATGTAGTTTAGTTTCGACTATAAAACATCATAATTCTTGCTATACCTTTAGATAGATCACGAGGTAATGACCTATCTCTTCACAACACTCATATGCAATATAGCACAATACCTTTCTGGAACATAGAATACGGAAATACGAATTTACAATTAAATACCTTTTACTATTAAAACCGTTTTGTACAAGATTACGTATTTTTACAAATCTTTGCAAAGCGCCGCTACAACCATTTTGGGGAACCCGATTGGGATGGTGCGGATTATCGCACATCTCTGGGCTTAGTAGTGTGAGATTCAGACCTCCGCAAGGAGTATTCGGTCTCGAAGGATTTTAAAATACAAATATCTTAAGAAAAATGTGATTTCTAGAAAAATAATAAATTAAAATTATTTTATATAAATATATATATATGTATCATCAAAATATCTATTTTTGATATAATATGAATATACCAACTTTTCATTTACATGATTTTCCAGTTACATCCATGATTCTTCAGTTACATCCATTTACTGATATCATGGTTTTGGTAAGTCATCCATCTATACAATTCAATTTACAATACAATACAATACCATTACCATCAGTACAATCATTACTATCAATACATACACCGGATATTGGGGTAGTTCATGCGTGAATCCAACAAAATCTCAAGAGTCCCCCCAGATTATGAATCCATGTCTACTAACACAAGCAAGCTATCATGAGAGCCCGTGTTTTCTTGCTCCTGGATTACAGCCTGTTGAGTTTGGAATACTTCAACACTAGGTTGAAGTCCCGTTACTAACAATTGATTCGGGCCCATGGTTCCCTACCCCTGAATTACAGCCTGTTGGGTTCGAGAACACTCTTGAGATTGGTTGACATTCACCCTTGAACTTACGCGTTAATACTAAATACAACATTATAACAATATCATACCACTTTAAAAGTTATACTCTCTCTCTCTCTCTGTGTGTCTATTCTACTTCTCTCCCATCTTTGGGACTTACCGAGCGATTGTTCGCTGACGACATTCCTTTTCCTTCTTCTTTGGAATGTTGTCAGGTGGATCGGACGCACTAGAGCACGATGCCATTCAAGAGCATTCAGAGCAGGCTCTTGAGCAGTACACCGAAGACCCAGAGCTGTAGCCACTTGTACCTATTTCATTTCAGTACTTTCCATTTTTGGTTATGCCACTGTTTAGGCATTGTTTTCATTCAGATGTATTTACTTTCCATGCATTGTACAAAAGAATGTTAATAAATAAAGTTGCTGTTCAATTATATCTATTGTCTTTATCTCTTGTGCATTTTACTTATATTGTTTAGTTACGCTTAGCGTATTTGCTTCTGAGTAAATACGTAGCGGCCTCGTCGCATCCTCTGACCGTATACTGGGAAGCGGGGCATGACAAACTTTCTTTTGCTCCGGTAGGTCGCTTTGTGTCGTGTCGTGTTTTGTTTATTTTGGTTGCCCGTGGATTGTATAAGGAGACTAGTTTATGTCATCGACCGTAGGGCACGGATTAGTCCAAATCCGTACATATATTTTCATGATCTGGGTCAAGTATTTGCTTGATTGGGTCCACGCTGGTAGTTGCCAACGGGAATGAACTCAGGACGCATTTATCACATTTGTAAGGTTCATCGTTTCATTTGAAACTTGGGCTTTATCTAAGGGTCGTTAGTCTTATTTGAAACTAAGATCAGATATTTTGGGTCAAGCATTTACTTGACAGGGTCCGCGTTGGTAGCATGGTTTGCTAACGGGAATGAACTTATGACACATTTCTTACATTTGTGAGTTCCATCCGTTCACGGAAAACTTGGGTTTGATCTAAGAATCGTTAGTGTAACAACCCTAAACTTTCTGTACGAATTTTTTTAAAAATACAGAAAGGGACACCTAAGCCTGAACCTGAGTTATAAGTTTGTTTTGCTTTAGAACAGCAAGAAGAAGCTTGTAGCTCATTGGTAATACCTTGTACTGCTGAACCATAGCACCAGAGTTAAAATCCCATCAGCCACACATTCTTTTTATTTAAAATTCTTTTAATCCTTTAGAAGCCCAAGAGTCTTCACGTGCACAACACGTAAACCAAGAATTACACTTAAAACAAACATATACAAATTAGTATTTAGACCGTCAGGGACACATGGCCCCAATCCAAGACCCCACCTCCAAGATCGGACCGGCAAGATTTGATATAAGGTTGGCACCGCCGGAGCCAAATTTTTTTGTAAACCTTAGACCCTTGGACTCCCCTCTTTAACCCCTATCTGTTTGTTTTCCCTGCATTTTCCAGAGAATTAAAAACCCTTTTAAATTCCATTTTAATGCAAATTTAAATGTATTTTTCATCACCCCCTAAACCTTAATTTTTCCTATAAATACCCACTCCATTTTATATCCCTTCACACTGAAAATTTCCTACAAAAACTATACAAAATTCTCAAGTCCTTAGTGTGCAAGTGGAGTTAGCGAAGGGCGAAGCTCCGACGAACTTCCGAGGAGTTTCCGGCGACGAAACGACGCACCGACGCTTCCTCCCTCTTCCTCTTACTCCCCTCTATCTTACAAGACAGTAAGTCCCAATTCCCTCTCTCATCTTTAACTTTAAAAAGTTCCATTTCTAAAACCCGACGGAAGCGGAGTTAGTCTGACTTCCGATTCGGTTTTCTTTAAAAACTATATCTTTCATAATCAAGATAACTTCATATTCTCACATATTTCTTAACAAACATTAACAAACTCAACAAAACAAGTTTCACATCAAAATAATTATTTTGTGACATTTATCGCATTTTTACATAAAAATACCACAAACTATTCATTTCGACTTTATAACCTTTATTCCTTGCTATACCTTTAAATAGTTCACGAGATAATGACCTACCTTATCACAACACACATTTCTACCATAGCACGATGAAGTTTGGAACAATAAAATACGGGAAAATACGACTTTACAAATAAATCCCTTTAACTTATAAAACCGTTTTCTTTAAAAGATGTATTAAAACATTTCCATGCAATTGCGCCTCTACAACCCATTTTGGGGACCCCGTTCGGGATGGTGCGGATTATCGCACATCCTCAGGCTTAGTAGAGTGAGATGCAGACCTCCGCAAGGAGCATTCGATCTCAATGGAATTTTTATGCATTTTTATTTAGAAAATGAGATTTCTACAAGAAAATAAATAAATTATTTTCTTTAAATATATATATATATATATATATATATCTAATATCAAAATATCTATTTTAATTATATAAATATTCCAAATTTTCTAGATCAAAAGAATCACTATTACATGAAATACCATCTAAATACAACACAAGTACAACGTTTCAAGAAAATACCATATACTATGAAAACTAGGTTCTAATTACTAGAAATTACACAATTGAAAAATATATATCTATGAAAATCCTAAAGATGATAATTAAATGCTTGAGGAGTATTTTGAAATTATGCCAAAACTATTTTTACATAAAACCTCCTCAAGTTATATTAAATTACAATAAGGACCCTAGTAAACATAGGTTTAAGCGGGACCAGTCTCTTGAGTCTCAGAGAGCCGGAGATATGGGTGCTTGCCTATCTAAGGTAAAAAACCTAACAAACGGTGTTATCAATACGGTAATTGTCTTGGAAAAAGACACAAATCCTGCCGTCCATGTGCAGCAGTTACCGATAACATCAAAACCTAATTTAGGACTTCAATTTCTTTTCTAATTATCTGACTTAGATCGAGTCTCAATATAAGCAATCTTACTTGAATGTGATTCAAGTTTAAAACCACAATTCAATATGAATCCATATACTCAATCTATTCAATCTATACAACTTGACTGAACCGAACCATGGATATACTCTATTTACATGCTTATCCATTATATCCGTTCTATTACTGATATCATGGTTTCGGCAAGTCATCCATCTATACAATTTATAATACAAGACAAGACAATACAATCCATACAATCAATACAATCAATGCATAAACACTACGGGGTTATAAAAGGGTAGACTGGTACGGAACATGTTAAAGGTGGCACGAGGTTGTCACTTAAGACGTAATTACATCCATACTGTTGTTCCGTGGTATTATCAACGGAGCCTTGTACTACGGGTTACCAAAGTCTTCGGTGTAAGTGGGACTCCTCTCGTATACACTGGCATTTTCTGTACCAAGCTACAAATAACCGCGCTAACATTATAATAAAACATTATAAAACTATACTCTCTCTGTCTATTCTACTTCTTTCTCATCTTTGGGACTTACCGAGCGATTGTTCGCTGACGACATTCCTATTTCTCTTCTTCTTTGGAATGTTGTCAGGAGGACCCGACGCTGAGGAGTACGGGACAAGTCAGGAGCATTTGGAGCAGGCCCCTGAGCATACACCGAAGACCCAGAGCTGTAGCTACTTGTACTTATTCCATTTTTATTTCTGTTATGCCATTGTTTAGGCATTGCTTTCATTCCATGTATTTACATTTTTAGTTGTACCTGTAAAAGAGTGTCTAATAAATAAAGTTGATGTTCATTTACATCTTGTCTCTTGTGTATTTTACTTTATATTGCTTAGATACGCTTAACGTGTTTACTTCTGAGTAAATATGTAGTGGCCTCGTCGCGTCCTCTGCCCGTACATTGGGAAGCGGGGCGTGACAGTTAGTCATATATGGGACTAAGATTGACTTAGGAACAGTGAGCATATAGGCTCAACTGCAGTGAAGTTTCAGAGACTTAGCCAATTTAGGCTCAGTCTTGGGCTTTTCCCTCATTCAGCAGTGCTAAGCACTTAGTCATTTTGGATATATATAGTGCTAAGCACTTTGTTCAGCGCTTACGTGCTACCACGTGAAGCGATATGTTTCTTGATGCTCATGTGTTATCACGTGAGGTGCTGAGCTTTTGAGCGCTCACGTGTGTTTCATGTGAGGCGTTGAGTTCTTGGGCGCTCACGTGTGTTTCACGTGAGGCGCTGAGTGTAAGTCCACGGTAGCGCCTCGGTCGTCTAACAGACGCCAAAAGCAGAACAAAAACTTTTACAACTGGCGCTATCGCGTACTATAACCCGGATCTGCCATTAAAGCTAAACTAACAAACTACAAAGTGGGTAGAAGAGTTATACCGAACGGTCCGAGTCCTTCGGTCTTCAACCATCATCCCACGCTTTGTTGCGGCTGCTCCTGTAAGTGCACGGCGGCGCCCCGGCCTCCATCCCGAGGCCAAATGCGGAAGCGATGGTTAACTTTAATTTTCTTGAACCGGCACCACCGCACACTAAAACCCGGATCTGGCCATTAACTAGTCCTAGCTAACTACTAGATGGGAAAGAGAGATATACCGAATGATCCGAGTCCTTCGGTCTTCTCGCCGTCGTCCCGATCTCCCGCGGAATGTCCGGTCTCCACCTCCTCGCCGGAAAGGGCACCACGTCGCCTGGTTCTTTTACGGGCTCCCGCCTCTATACCGAGGCAACTCGGGCACGAAGCTGGCGAATCGACGTGCCCAAGATTTGCTGTAGAATGAAGTGTAAACTTGTGTCTCATTTTGGGGTAGTGGAGGTTGCCATTTTGGTGGAGGAATCATATATGCTTTTTGAGATGGAGTTGTAGGGATTTTACAAAGCCAAAGATACAAAAATCCCCACATATAAAAAATGGACAGCCCCCAAGGGGCTTGGCCGGCCATGCATGATTGAGTGGAGAGAAAATGAGAGAGTGTCTCAAAAATGAGAGAGGCCATCCAATAATGCAAGAGGGAATCTAAAGAAATCATGAAAGAACATGATCACAAACACACCCACACTCAACCACAACCATCATCAAACATGATGACTCCAAAAGTCAAGCAATGATGAAGTGAACAAGTCAAGGTCAACAAGAGCTATCATGAAGCAACAAACTGCAAAGAACCCCCTCCACTAATGCTTATTTTCACAAATGCAAATAAGCCCTTCTCCACCAATCTTCGGCCATTGAAAGATACAAATGAAAATGGCCAAAACGGAAAGCAAACTGGCAACTCCAGAAAACTGGTCCCGTAATAAATCACAGGAAAACCCCGATACTGTGCATACACACCCACATCTGTATTCCGACCGAAATACAAATGCAAAAAGACAAAATCTACACTGTACTATACTAGGATCCGGCTTAAACCAAAGCCGGCTAGTAATATCCGTTCGATCCTGATCCATGCAATACCGCACGTATCTGATCGAACCCTGCCATATATCGATACGGCCTCTAGTACTAACCGTCTGATCCTGATCCGTGCAATACCGCACGTATCTGATCGAACCTTGCCATATCTCCATACGGCCTCTAGTACTAACCGTCTGATCCTGATCCGTGCAATACCGCACGTATCTGATCGAACCTTGCCATATCTCCATACGGCCTCTATAGCGTTTCACCCGAAAGCTTGAGTAATTGAATGTGGGGGACTCTAAAGACTCGTCAACACCTTGGTTGTGGATTTAACCACTAGCACATCAGAGGTATAAGCCAATACGTAACGGGCTACCAGGTATTGACCAAAAGGGACGTCGATGAGCGAACTCATCCTGACACCCTACTGAGCCTGTCAGTGACAATATCCGTACAGTCCGGTCCGTTCTTCTATGAGCATTGCATGGCGGGCCTAGGGGGTTGGTAAAAGTCAGACCCCCAAAAGCGGTACAAGTCGTGTCGGAGTGTAGCCCAGAACACCCTGAGATACTACTGGAATACCTACCAGTAAATCTCCTGCCTCGGCCGAGGGCTTCGTGTAATGGCTCTCCTAGACACAGCGCGACCTCACCCCCAATACCGGGAGAGACGAACCCCTGAAGATCCGCTCACTGCCTCCATGTGGCTCGGGACTGTACCCAACTAAAACCTGTTTGCACGTCTCCTTTGAGCGTGGTAGGGTAGTAATCAAAGTACAGTGGGAACTCACACGAGACAAATGACGATCCTCAGGTCGATGAACTAACCTGTACACATGTCACCAGGGAACTGCTATCTGACGTCAGGTATAAGACCAACTAGCATGTTCCCGGCGAGTCCAGTCCGGTGTACTCATAACCCAATGAGCATCTGTATACATCTTAGGTGAACCAACTGACACCAGTGGCTTGTGAGACCGGCCACCGCCCCTCGTCGGGGTCTCGACTGTATACACTAGTCTACTCTGGAGTATCGATGCCCTGTCTCGAAACTCCCACGACTAGGGACCTTTTAAGGATGTGCTTATAGACCCCAGCTCCCACTTATATGATCGCCCTAATACCGCTGGTGGTCAAGCAAGAATCCTAGGGGCTCTATCAACGTGTAATAGCGACCTATCAGGTCACCTAAAGCAGTACACGATGATAAAGATAAACCAGATAGCATACTATCATCTCGAGTAAGACTGTCCTACTGGGACAGGTCCTCCCTCAATCATTGCAATCACGTGCCTGTGATCCAATAATTGACTCTGAGGGCACTATCTCCAACAATATCCCACTTGCACTCAAGGCTAATTATTGCGATGTCGCATACTCACAGCCCGTGTGATACCGAACACCCAACTCCTCTACTAGTCAGTTTCACAAAGCCCGTTTGCGAAACTATTGCGTTCGAGGAATAGCCTCAGTGAGTGGATCCGCTTTGATGTTTCTTTCTATGTCTCTCTATATCTCAAGTTCGCGGAGAAAGCCATCTCCCGAAATGAGCAATACCTGTCTTAGAATGTGTCTGGATGTCTGATGGGACCTTGCTCATAAATGAACTCCAAATCCAAACTTCTTAGACTGTATCGTCAACTGAACTTAATCAGTATCATGCGCCATGCCTCCCTCAGTATTGCCTTGGACCACCTGTCCAATATACTGCCCCTCGTCAGAAAGAAAAACTATAACTCTGACAACCTCCTTGTCGTCCATGTCACCTTGGAAGCCTGGAATGATAACTGTCTCCCGAATGAGGCTGTCGTTATCATATCCCTAGAACATCCACTTATGTTCTAAAACTGCTTCCGACTGTTTTTCCAGGATTGGATCAATGTCAACTTATTGTATCTAGTGCAAGAACAACATCTGGTGTGGTACTTGACATCTCATGATTGACTTAATTGCTTAAGCAAGTGATCTGCCAATCATGCACATCCTTCTCCCCTTTAGTCTGTAAGACACCATTAGAGAGGGTGACTCCATCACCTGCAGGTACACTACCGTGCCAGGAGTCGTCCATTCTAAATACTCTTAGAATGCTGTCTTAGTACCCTTAATTGGGAAACCACCCAAATCTAGATCTAAAACTATAGATCTAGTAACCAGTATGTCTGATATAATATCCAAGTCCTGTGTGGAGAAACCACTCTGTGATGACCAAAGTATAACCGATCGTAGTATAGGAGTTTCTTTTCCTATTCTGTGTATGTCATCTAAATACCATGACATCACACCCTACTACCTTCTCAACAGATGCATCCCCTATTCTGATGAAGTCAAACCTATGACTGTCACATCATAAATTGATGATCTATCTCCGCTATATCTGCTTTAGTCTATAAATAGACATAAGCCACCTGTCCATAAATGCTTCCGCTGTTCCCACTGACTACGACAACCCTCTGGCAGAGTCATACAGACGTACACTTCTAAAGCAAGTTTAGAACGACGCTATACTCATCCTCCTGTCGGGTCTCACAGTCTGGAGCAACAGCAATGGCAAGTGTGGGTAAACAAGAACTTCCCTGTCACCGTTCTTGAGGCTACCGGAGTACCTCTCGGGTGCCTGAAGTTACCCACCTTATCTGCGGAGTGGCCAATGGAATATCAAGCCGGATTGAATCTTTAGGTTCCTATGAAATCTTCAGTAATCGTTTATGGTTCTGGAATCACTTCCAGTTCTACAATACTCCCACTACTGTTTTTCTGAAAAAATCCATTTTTATTAGAACTGTGGCGAGTCTAGAACAATATCACTATTGATCTTCCAGATGGTAGAAAGTCAACCCTCGTCATAGCCTGGGTCAACCCACAAACAGCCATTACAGAAACGTGCCTTGAGTTGTCCAGTGTCTGGTTTTAATCATAAGCCGGACAACTCCTCGTACCTTAACATCGTTAAGATATGAACTGTTCTATATCCAATATAGAACCAGAGGCACTGATTTAATTGAACCAGATTCAAATCATGCAGCTGTCTCCAGTGCATGTCAACTAAATGGAAAGAGGCCGATCAGCGTTACTCAACTTAGGAATGCTTCCAATTATGAGTAACCTGAAAGAGAAGCAAGTTCTCTTAACCATTACTATCAACTGAATACCATACACAAGTATCTACATCTTCGATCACTTTGAAGAATCCCGATACTTGCAATACCTAGTTCTCTACTTTATTCAAATACCTATAACTTCTCAAAATTCGGACCCTGTGTTTCCACGAAACACCTATCTAAAACTAGAGAAGTCATAAGTAAACCGAATATAGTACGAGGACCAACCCCTCTGTCCTCATGGACGCTGGACAACATACAATACTCTGTATAAGTCCCTTGAGTCTGATAACTCATTCACTGTGTGTCGTAGGTTGAAAACTGTACTTATGGTTAAGAAGAATTACACCGCTGTTTAATGCTCCTTACCTAACCATCCACTGATATAGGTAAATGTCACAGACATAATTTCAAAAAGATATGTCTCACTCTATAAAAATAGACGTACAGATATATCAATTTGAAATTGGTGCATAACAGCGGATATTCAAAACCAAATATTTGCCGACCGGCAAACAGTCCAGGTGACTTCCTCAAATATCACCGATTACAACGAATCCCGATATAATGAGGATGATCACCCAATTCCCAATAACTTACTCCCACTCATCATCTGTAAAACCATACAGATGTGAGAATCATTCCTGGTAAGTACATACCCTGGAGCAAGTGTCTAACTGGGAAATCAGTTTTCCTTTAACAGTACACAGTAAAACTGAAACATTGAAATGTTTCGATGGGGTATCCCGGTATTCCTAGTAATGTCTCTTCCATTATCCAGATTCACAACTGTAACCGTGTAATTCTTTGCCACCTCTCCAAATCCCTTTATATGTCTTTAGTCATTACCTTCTGTACACCCCTTTAGGCCAAATGGTTTTCTTCCTTCTCTACCGTTCGGCACCAGCCTATGGTTTGGAAGTAGACTATCCAATAAGCATATTGGGTGTACTGTCCTAATCCTAGGAACACTCGCAAAGCGAGAGAAGGTGAAGATAAAAGACAACCGAATAAACCTTATTCCTATTTCTCCTGAACCAGAATCCATCCCCGAACTGGAACAAGTTCCTTTCGAGTTCGTATATAACCATACGATGGAGTATCCAATAAACTGTGGATCTTCGTAGTGATACGGAGTGTCCTGGAGAAATACAAAGGTGAGGTGGGAGTGGTAATGAAATACCTGGTTTGGTCGTGAATATCAGTTGCAATTTACTTTGCCCTCTTACTAATCCCTTGCTTTGTCTTAACTTAATACCTTCTGTGGACCATCGTTAGGCTAATTAGTTTTCTTCATTCCCTACCGGTCGGCACCTGCCTATGGTTTGGAAGAAGACTATCCAATTTGCGTAATAGGTGTACTATCTCCTAAACCAAGGAGTACTCACAACCTGAGAGAAGGAAAAAGGAAAAGACAGCTGAATAGTCCTATTCGTTTTCTCCAGAACCGGAAACCATCCTCGAATAAATTCTTTCGAGTTCGTATTTAACCATACGATGGTTTTGTCCAATGGAAGTGGACGTTCGTAGTAATACGGGGTGTCCTGGAGAAAAGGGTAAAAGTAGGAGTGGCAATGAGGTTTGCAACTCTGACAATCCAAAAGCCAGTGTTTAAGAAGGTTCGGTTAATTTGGTCACTGAGTCATAGTCTTAGGGTC
Organism: Agapanthus africanus; assembly: GCA_030015575.1. Lineage (NCBI taxonomy): Eukaryota > Viridiplantae > Streptophyta > Magnoliopsida > Asparagales > Amaryllidaceae > Agapanthus > Agapanthus africanus. The sequence continues at coordinate 310,102,016 of CM057339.1, forward strand.
GGGTCAATGGTCGCTGCCAAAGAGAGAGAGAAAAGAAACACTCAGCGTGCACTCTAGCCTAGATCAGAATGGTTACCAATTTATCTAATCTGGAAACCTCCCACTGTACCGTCAAATTCTCCTCCAAACCTGAAAGAAGAATTAGTCGGGATCACCCGAGGAGTAAACCAACTCATCAGTGGGAATCGGGATCCAACTATCATCGCATGATAACATGATGGAATCTGCTCACGGTGTCATACTCCAGAAGGTATGCGCATATCTGGCAAGTTTCAGTTTCTTTAGAAACTCCCGATGTGATTTCTGCCCCATGCTCTTATGACCTTGACTTTGGCCAACAAATCATAAGTCACATGTCAAGTTCTACCCGTCATTCTCCAGGTTAATTTGAGCCCGCCCGCACAAGCCCTTGACTTTGGCCAACAAGGCTATACGACTGCCCCAAACCAATGCATCTATCTATGCTGCATATGAATACCCAACAGCTACCAAACACTGTGCCTTGACTTTGGCCAACAAACACAGCTTGAATACTATTGACCACCCATATGAAACGACGGAGGGCTACGAATGGTTTCTGGCGAAAACCTTTAACGTAAAGAACTTGATATCGTCGAAGGAACAGATAGCTTTTAAAAATATAGTGACGAAAACCTTTGCTAAAGAGGTCACTCCCGGTGAAGGGATCTCGGCTCTTTCCCCGTAGAATGAGGTGCAGGATATTCCAACTGAATACCACGGTGCAAAATAAAAGTAATCGGCTATAGTGAAGTTAATGCCCTGACGCAAACTTTTGTCCAAGGGGTCACTCCCGGTGAAGGGATCTCGGCCTTTGCCTCGTCGAATGAGGAGCAGGATATTCCAACTGAATACCACGATGAAAAACAAAAGAGAACGTCCTTGCAATAACAGCTTTTTGAAAAGTGTTCCAACAACATCAGATTAGGTTTGTTTTTAACTTGCATTGATCCGAATCAACGCAGTCCCATCAATTGATCACACCACAAAGAACGAAAATAATATGACGTACGTATATGCCATCCGCATTCGCCACTGGGTCCCGTCATTACCCGTTAGGTTAGCTAACTAACGACAGAGCGGGGACTGGACTAGTACGGATGTAAAACATATACAACATCTACTAATATATATACCAATATATTATATTTCGCTCAAGGCGTGATAAAAATGCAACATCACAGAAATGTACAGCATCACAGAACAATACAGATATCTGGGATCCCCGGGTTTCACAGAGCCACTACTGAAACCCGACGTTCCCCTGGTCGTGTGGATAGCCTGTGCAATGAAATTCTAGACCCCTACGGGCGCGGCAAGTTACCCGCCAAAACCTGAAGCGAGGCAGCCCCCTTCAGCAACGTGAATGGACCACCCAGCACTTCACGGAATCCGGTAACTTGGGCACCCTTCCTGGGTCAACCTGTACCCCCTACGAGTGCGACGAATAGCCCGCCAATCCTAGAGTGAAGCCCCCTCCGTCTCAATGCCATGAGATGCGGGCTTGTTGCCCTCTAGAACCCGGTTATCCGTGCACCCCTCCGCGGGGTAATCCTAGTACAGAAAGTAAAATATACATACAACGGGTACATCGACCGCAACCTGGTCGTGTCCCAAAATAATGATACAAACAGGCAGAGACGGCAGTCCACATGTCGGACGCTCGTCCCGCAATATCAAATGTACATAATACAACCACAAATGTACTAGCATTGCATCCAGGCTATCCCCCACGACCGATCCGCAACATCACAGCATAACACAGAACATCAACGTGAAAGTCACGTTGGCAAATCCGTCTAACCGGGCTATAGCAGTTAGACAGGATTTACCGATCAAGTGACATTCACGGTCACAGATATAATGTAAATACTGTGAACTAATGTGTTTAAAATATCCGATCGATCAAATTTTACCAAGTGGGCCCCCAAGTACTACTGTAGCACATCAAGAAATTCTGGGCCCAAAAATAACATTCCAGAAACCACATTTTCAAGTCTGGAGGCCTCTGTAAAAAATTGGTGTACTGATCTGTCAAAACAGCGGCGGAACCGCGGCCCAAGCATGGGTTTGGCCGCGGTTCCGCGGTCGAATAATGAGATCTCGTGACCAAATTTTTACAGCAGGCTTATACTTCCCTGCACAGTATTCTAAGACTACCTGAAAAATTTTTGGACTCCAAAAAATTTCGACAGAAACTGATGCTCTTGGAAAATGCGGTTTTGGAATTTTGTTTGATCGAAAATGTAAAACACATTAGACAAAGCTAGACTATGTTAATGGCGAGGCTCTGATACCACTGTAAGTGCACGGCGGCGCCCCGGCCTCCATCCCGAGGCCAAATGCTGAAGCGATGGTTAACTTTAATTTTCTTGAACCGGCACCACTGCACACTAAAACCCGGATTGGGCCATTAACTAGTCCTAGCTAACTACTAGATGGGAAATAGAGATATACAGAGTGATCCGAGTCCTCGGTCTTCTCGCCGTCGTCCCGATCTCCCGCGGAATGTCCGGTCTCCACCTCCTCGCCGGAAAGTGCACCACGTCGCCTGGTTCTTTTACGGGTTCCCGCCTCTATACCGAGGCAACTCGGGCACGAAGCTGGCGAGTCGACGTGCCTAAGATTTGCTGTAGAATGAAGTGTAAACTTGTGTCTCATTTTGGGGTAGTGGAGGTTGCCATTTTGGTGGAGGAATCATATATGCTTTTTGAGATGGAGTTGTAGGGATTTTACAAAGCCAAAGATACAAAAATCCCCACACATAAAAAATGGGCAGCCCCCAAGGAGCTTGGCCGGCCATGCATGATGGAGTGGAGAGAAAATGAGAGAGTGTCTCAAAAATGAGAGAGGCCATCCAATAATGCAAGAGGGAATCAAAAGAAATCATGAAAGAACATGATCACAAACACACCCACACTCAACCACAACCATCATCAAACATGATGACTCCAAAAGTCAAGCAATGATGAAGTGAACAAGTCAAGGTCAACAAGAGCTATCATGAAGCAACAAACTGCAAAGAACCCCCTCCACTAATGCTTATTTGGACAAATGCAAATAAGCCCTCCTCCACCAATTTTCGGCCATTGAAAGATACAAATGAAAATGGCTTGAAACGGAAAAAAAACTGGCAACTCCAGAAAACTGGTCCCGTAATAAATCACAGGAAAACCCCGATACTGTGCATACACACCCACATCTGTATTCCAACCGAAATACAAATGCAAAGAGACAAAATCTACACTGTAATATACTAGGATCCGGCTTAAACCAAAGCCGGCTAGTAATATTCGTTCGATCCTGATCCGTGCAATACCGCACGTATCTGATCGAACCCTACCATATATCGATACGGCCTCTAGTACTAACCGTCCGATCCTGATCCGTGCAATACCGCACGTATCTGATCGAACCTTGCCATATCTCCATACGGCCACTAGTACTAACCGTCCGATCCTGATCCGTGCAATACCGCACGTATCTGATCGAACCTTGCCATATCTCCATACGGCCTCTACAGCGTTTCGCCCGAAAGCTTGAGTAACTGAATGTGGGGGACTCTAAAGACTCGTCAACACTTTGGTTGTGGATTTAACCACTAGCATGTCAGAGGTATAAGCCAATACGTAACGGGCTATCAGGTATTGACCAAAAAGGACGCCGATGAGCGAACTCATCCTGACACCCTACTGAGCCTGTCAGTGACAATATCCGTATAGTCCGGTCCGTTCGTCTATGAGCATCGCATGGCGGGCCTAGGGGTTGGTAAAAGTCAGACCCCCAAAAGCGGTACAAGTCGTGTCGGAGTGTAGCCCAGAACACCCTGAGATACTACTGGAATACCTACCAGTAAATCTCCTGCCTCGGCCGAGGGCTTCGTGTAATGGCTCTCCTAGACACAGCGCGACCTCACCCCCAATACCGGGAGAGATGAACCCCTGAAGATCCGCTCACTGCCTCCATGTGGCTCGGGACTGTACCCAACTAAAACCTGTTTGCACGTCTCCTTTGAGCGTGGTAGGGTAGTAATCAAAGTACAGTGGGAACTCACACGAGACAAATGACGATCCCCAGGTCGATGAACTAACCTGTACACATGTCACTAGGGAACTGCTATCTGACGTCAGGTATAAGACCAACTAGCATGATCCCGGAGAGTCCAGTCCGGTGTACTCATAACCCAATGAGCACCTGTATACATCTTAGGTGAACCAATTGACACCACTGGCTTGTGAGATCGGCCACCGCCCCTCGTCGGGGTCTCGACTGTATACACTAGTCTACTCTGGAGTATCGATGCCCTGTCTCGAAACTCCCACGACTAGGGACCTTTTAAGGATGTGCTTATAGACCCCAGCTCCCACTTATATGATCGCCCTCATACTGCTGGTGGTCAAGCAAGAATCCTAGGGGCTCTATCAACGTGTAATAGCGACCTGTCAGGTCACCTAAAGCAGTACACGATGATAAAGATAAACCAGATAGCATACTATCATCTCGAGTAAGACTGTCCTACTGGGACAGGTCCTCCCTCAATCATTGCAATCACGTGCCTGTGATCCAATAATTGACTCTGAGGGCACTATCTCCAACAGCTCCGATCTCCTGAATCTCCAGTCTTCTCGTCCAGGTGGCACCACGTCGACGGATCTTTAAACGGGCTCCCGCCTCTGAACCGAGGCAACTCGATCGTCAAGTTTGCTAGAAGAGACGACCAAGATGATGTAGAGAAAGAGTAGAACACTTTGTCTCGTTACGTCCAAAGCCATGGACGAACGGTTAATGAAGTTGCCTTTTTGAATCGGGTGAAATGAGAATTGTAGCTATCTAATTTCATGAATCCCAAACTATCATAATCTCTTTTAATAAGTGAGAGAGTGTGTGTGAAGAGGAGAGGAGGGGCCGGCCATATATAGAGTGGGGGGAGGTGAGTGTATGAGAGGGGGGGTGACCACAACAATTAATGAAGAGAATGAATCACCTAAACACCTAGTATGAACTCATTTAAAGAAACAATGATTCATAACACATAGTTATCAACACATAAATGCTCCATTAATGCACTAAGCCACCTCACCATCCTAGTCACCATCTAGAAGCTTCCACACTCATCTCAAGAAAAGATAAATCCGCATTTAACCGAATGTTAAATACGGCTGATAGAAAACTGGAAACTGGAAACTTCCAAAAGTGATCCTGAAACGAATTTCAGGATAACCCCGTAACTGTATAAATATACCCGTATTTGTATTACGACCGAATACAAATGCAACTGAGACAAAGATATTATATCTACTAAGTATAATACATGGATCCGGCTTAAACCAAAGCCCACCAGTATTATCTGCCCGAAATATGACACGTGCGTAAACGCACGTGCATTTTCCGAACCCTGCCATAAAACCATACGGCCTCTACAACGTTTCGCCCAAACTTGGGAAACTATCTGTGGGGGAATCTAATGACTAGTCAGTACCCTGGCAGTGGGTTTAACCACAAGCCGTCAGCGGCACTAGCTGTGCGTAACGGTTGCCCATGTACTGACCTCAAGGGAGGCTGATGAGCGAACTCATCCGGAAACCCTACTGAGCCTAACAGTGACAATGTATATACAGTCCGGTCCGTTCGTCTATGAGTATCGCATATCCGGCCTAGGGGGCTAGTAACGTCAGACCCCCAATAGCGGTATAAGTCGTGTCGGAAACAAGCACTGAACACCCTGAGAAACTACCGGAGTACCTACCAGTAATTCTCACCTGCCTTGGCCAAGGACTTGGTGTAATGGATTTCCTAGACACAGTACGATCTCCACCCCCAATACCGAGAGAGACGAATCCCCTGCCGATCCGCTCACGTGCCTCCATGTGGCTTGGGACTGTACCTAAAAAATACCTGTTTGCACGACTCCTTTGAGCCATGGTAGGGTAGAAATCAAAGTACAGTGGGAACTCACACGAGACACATGACGACCTCAGGTCGATGAACTAACCTATTCACATGTCACCAGGGAACTGCTATCTGACGATATGTATAATACCAACTAGCAGGTTCCCGGCGAGTCCTGTCCGGTGTACTCATAACCCAATGAGCACCTGTATACATCTTAGGTGATCCAACTGACACCAGTGGCTTGTGAGACCGGCCACCGCCCCTCGTCGGGGTCTCGACTGTATACACTAGTCTACTCCGGAGTATCGATGCCTTGTCTCGATACTCCCACGACTAGGGACCACTATTAAGGATGTGCTTATGGACTACCCAACTCTCACGTATATGATCGCCCTCATACTGTTAGTAGTCAAGCAAGATCCTAAGGGCTCTATCAACGTGTAACATGTAATCAGTCACCTGAACATGTACATGACTGATAAAGGCAAACCAGATAGCATACTATCATCTCGAGTAAGACTGTCCTACCGGCATAGGTCCTCCTCAATCATTGCAATCACATGCCTGTGATCCAATAATTGACTTTGAGGGCACTATATCCAACAATCTCCCACTTGCACTTAAGGCTAATTATTGCGATGTCGCATACTCACAGCCCGTGTGATACCGAACACCCAACTCCTCTACTAATCAGTTTCACAAAGCCCGTTCGTAAAACTCTTGTGTTCGAGAAATAGCCTCAGTGAGTGGATCCGCCCTGATGTTTCTTTCTATGTCTCTCTTAATCTCAAGTTCGCGGAGAAAGCCATCTCCCGAATCGAGTAATACCTGTCTTAGAATATGTCTGGATATCTGATGGGACCTAGTTCATAAATGAACTCCAAATCCAAACTTCTTAGACTGTATCGATAACTGAACCTAATCAGTATCCAGCACCATGCCTCCCACAGTATCCTCTTAGACCACCTGTCCATAATACTGCCCCCTTCGTCAGAAGGAAAACTATAACTCTGACAATCTCTCTGTCATCCATGTCACCTTTGAAGCATGGAATGATAACCGTCTCCCGAAGGAGGCTGCCGTCATCAAATCCGTAGAAAATGCACTTATGTTCTAAAACTGCTTCCTTATGTTTCTCCAAGATTGGATTAATACAAACTTATTGCATCTAGTGCAAAAACAACATCTGGTGTGGTGCTTGACATCTCACGATTGACTCAATTGCCTAAGCAAGTGATCTGCCAATCATGCATATCCCTCTCCCCTTTAGTCTGTAAGACACCTTTAGAGAGGGTGACTCCATCACCTGCAGGTACACCACCATGCCAGGAGTCATCTATTCTAAAAACCATTAGAGTACTGTCAAAGTACCCACATTGGGAAACTACCCAAATCCAGATCTAAAACCATAGATCTAGAAACCAGAATGTCTGATATTATATCCATATCCTGTCTGGAGAAACAACTGTGTGATGACCACAGTACAACCGATCGTAGTATAGGAATTTTACTTCCTACTCTGTGTACGACATCCAAATACCAGGACATCACACCCTACTACCTTCTCAACAGATCCATCCCCTATTCTGATGAAGTCAAACCCATGACTGTCACATCAAAATTAGATGATCTATCTCCGCTATAACTGCTCAAGTCTATAAATAGACATAAGCTACTTGCCCACTATGCTTCCGCTGCTCCCACTGACCATAACAACCCTCTGGCAGAATAATATATATGTGCACTTCTAAAGCTAGTTTAGAACGACGCTATACTTAACCTCCTGCCGGGTCTCATAGTCTGGAACAACAGTAGTGTCAAGTCTGGGTAAGCAAGAACCTCCCTGTCACCGTCCTTGAGGCTACTGGAGTACCTCTCGGGTGTCTGAGGTTACCCACCATATCTGCGGAGTGGCTAATGGAATGTCAAATCTGATTGAATCTTTAGGTCCTATTAAATTTTCCGTAATCGTTTGCGGTTCTGGAATCACTTCCAGTTCTACCATACTCCCACTACTGTTTTCTGAAAAAATCCATTTTACTAAAACTGTGGCGAGTTAAGAACAATATCACTATTGATCTTCCAGATGGTAGAAAGTCAACCCTCGTCATAGCCTGGGCCAACCCACAAACAGTCATTACAGAAACGTGCCCTGAGTTATCCAGAGTCTGGTTTTAAGCATAAGCCGGAAAACTCCCCGTATCTTAACATCGTCAAGATATGATCCATTCTATATCCAATATAGAAACTTTGGCACTTATTTAATTGGAACCAGATTCTAATCATGCAGCTGTCTCCAGTGCATATCAACTTAATGGAGAGAAGCTAATCAGCATTACTCAACTTAGGAATCCATCCAATTATGAGTAACCTGAAAGAGAAACAAATTTCTCAAAACCATTACTATCAACTGAATACAAATCACAAGAATCTACATCTTCGATCTCTTCGAAGAATCCCGATACTTGCGACATCTGGTTCTCTACTTTATTCTTATACCCACAACTTCTCAAAACTTAGACCTTGTATTTCTGCGAAACACTTGTCTAAAAACTAGAGAAGTCATAAGTAAACAGAATATAGTACGAGGACCTACCCCTTTGTCCTGATGGACACTGGACAACATACAATACTCTGTATAAGTCCGCTGAGTTGAATAACTCAAAACCTGTGCGTCGTAGGTTGAAAACTGTACCCAGGCGACTTCCTCAAATATCACCAATTACAATGAATTCCGATATAATGAGGATGATCACCTAATTCCCAACAACTTCCTCCCACTCATCATCTGTAAAACCATACAGATGTGAGAATGAAACCTGGTAAATACATACCCTGGAGTAAGTATCTAATCGGGAAAACAGTTTTCCATTAACAATGCACTGAAACATGAAAATGTTTCGTAGGGGTATCCTGGTATTCATAGTAATGCCTCTTCCATAATCCAATTCATGACTTTAACCGTATATTTCTTTGCCATCTCTCCAAATCCCTTTATTTGTCTTTAGTCGTTACCTTCTGTACACCATCGTTAGGCTAAATGGTTTTCTTCCTTCCCTACCGTTCGGCACTAGCCTATTGTTTGGAAGAAGACTATCCAGTAAGCATAATAGGTGTACCCTTCTCAACCTAGGAGTACTCACATCTTGAGAGAAGGTGATGATAAAAGACAACTGAATAATACCTTATTCTTTTAAAGGTGAAATAGGAGTGGCGATGAAGTACGCGGTTTGGTCGTGAATGATAACAGTCGCAATTTACTTTGCCCTCTTTCTAATCCCTTTATTTTGTCTTTACATATTACCTTCTGTACACCCTACTTAGGCTAATTGGTTTTCTTCATTCCCTACCTTTCGGCATCTGCCTATGGTTTGGAAGAAGACTATCCAATAAGCGTAATAGGTGTACTCTCCTAAACCAAGGAGCCCTCGCAACCTGAGAGAAGGTGATAATAAAAGACAACTGAATAAACCAATTTTATTTCTCCTGAACCTGGATCCATCCTCGAAGAAGTCCCTTCGAGTTCGTATGTAACCATACGATGGATCTATCCAATGGAAGTGGATGTCCGTAGTAATACGGGGTGTTCTGAGAAATGCAAAGGGTAAAAGAAGGAGTGGCAATGACTTATGCAACTCAGACAATCCAAAAGCCAGTATTTTAAGAAAGTTCGGTCAACTTGGTCACTGAGTCATAGTCTAGGGTCGGTCAAAGGTCGCTACCAAAGAGAGAGAGAAAAGAAACACTCTGCGTGCACTCTAACCTAGATCAGAATGGTTATCACTTTATCTAATCAGGAAACCTCCCACTGTACTGTCAAATTCTTCTCCAAACCTGAAAGAAGAATCAATCGGGATCACCCGAAGAGTAAACCAACTCATCAGTGGGAATCGGGATCCAACTCTCATCGCATGATAACGTGAAGGAATCCACTCATGTTATCACACTCCAGAAGGTATGCGCATACTTGGCAAGTTTTAGTTTCTTTAGAAACTCCTGATATGATTTTTGCCCCATGCTCTTATGACCTTGACTTTAGCCAAAATGCCATAAGTCACATGCCAAGTTCTACTCGTCATTATCTTGTCAATTTGAACCCACCCGCACATGCCCCTGACTTTGGCCAATCGGCAGAACGACTGTCCCAAACCAACTCATCTATCTATGCAACAAATGAATACCCAGCAGCTACCAAACACTATGCCTTGACTTTGGCCAAAATGCATAGCTTGAATACTACTGAATACCCAAAAGAAATGACGGAGGGCTACGGCTGATTTTTGGCAAAAAACCTTTAACGTAATGAACTTGATATCGTTGAAGGAACCTGATAGCATTTTATAAAAATATAGTGGCGAAAACCTTTGCTAAAGAGGTCACTCCCGGTGAAGGGATCTCGGCTCTTTCCTCGTGGAATGAGGTGCAGGATATTCCAACTGAATACCGCGATGCAAAGCAACATGTAATCGACTATAGTGAAGTTATTACCCTGACACAAACTTCTTCCCAAGGGGTCACTCCCGGTGAAGGGATATCGGCCCTTGCCTCGTCGAATGAGGTGCAGGATATTCCAACTGAATATCACTATGCAAAACAAAAGAAAACGTCTTTGTAATAACACATTTTAAAACTGTCCCAACAACATCCAAACATGTTTGTTTTTCTTTGCATTGATCTGAATCAACGCAGTCCCATCAATTAATCACACCAGAAAAGAACGAAAATAAAATGTAAGTATATGCCACCGCATTCGTCACTGGGTCCCGTCATAATCCGTTAGGTTACTTAACTAACGACAGAGCGGGGACTGGACTAGCACGGGTGCAAAACATATACAACATCTAATAGTATATATACCAATATACAATAATCGCTCCAGGCGTGATAATATGCAACATTACAAAAAAGTAATAAGCACCATAGAACAATACAGATAATCTGGGATCCCCGGGTTTCACAGAGCCGCTACTGAAACCCGACGTTCCTCTGGTCGTGTGGATAGCCTGTGCAATGAAACCTAGACCCCTATGGGAGCGGCAAGTTACCCGCCAAAACCTGAAGCGATGCAGCCCCCTACAGCAAAGTGAATGGACCACTCTGCACTTCACGGAATCTGGTAACATGAGCACCCCTCCTTAGGTCAACCTGTACCCCCTACGAGTGCGGCGAATAGTCTGTCAATTCTAGAGTGAGGCCCTTTTGCCTCTCAAAGCCATGAGATGCGGACCCGTTGCCGTCCAGAACCCAGCTATCCGTGCACTCCGTCGCGGGGTAAAACCTAGTACAAAAATGAAAAATATGTACAACGGGTACATCGACCTCAGCCCGGTCGTGCCCCAAAAGAATATTATACAAACAGGCAGTGACGGCAGTCCACATGTTGGACGCTCGCCCCGCAATATCAAATGTACAAATAAACTCAAACTACACTACCATTGCACACTGCTATCCACCACGACAAATCCGCAACATCACAGCACAACACAAAACATCAACGCGAATGTCACGTTCGCAAACCCGTCTAAAAGAATTATAACAATCAGACGCGGTTTACCGCTCAAATGACATTCACGGTCGGAGATATAATGTAAGTACTGTAAACTAACAAGTTTAAAATTTCGATCGACAAAACTTCCCGAAGTGGGCCCCACGTACATCTGCTGTACAGTAACAAAATCTGGGCCCAAAAGAACAGTACCAAACACCACAATTACCAATTTAGAAACAACAGGAGAAAAATTGCCAACTGAGTCACCAAATGCGCCGCGGTTCCGCGGCCAAAGCCAGGCTTTGACCGCGTTTCCGCGGCCGTACGGTCGATGCAGTTGGTCGTTTTTCTCCAGTATTCTATAAAATCCCTGCTTGATTTTCTGGCATATATAAAATTATTTTTAGACATCATTTAAAATTAACAGAAACTCAGAACTTTGAATTTGCGGTTTTCGAAAATCCGTTCGATCGATGTTTTAAACGCGTTAGCACAAGTTAGTATAGCTTAATGGCGAGGCTCTGATACCACTGTAAGTCCACGGTAGCGCCCCGGCCGTCTAACAGACGCCAAAAGCGGAACAAAAACTTTTACAACTGGAGCTATCGCGTACTATAACCCGGATCTGCCATTAAAGCTAAACTAACAAACTACAAAGTGGGTAGAAGAGTTATACCGAACGATCCGAGTCCTTCGGTCTTCAACCATCATCCCACGCTTTGTTGCGGCTTCTCCGATCTCCTGAATCTCCAGTCTTCTCGTCCAGGTGGCACCACGTCGACAGATCTTTAAACGGGCTCCCGCCTCTGAACCGAGGCAAATCGATCGTCAAGTTTGCTAGAAGAGACGACCAAGATGATGTAGAGAAAGAGTAGAACACTTTGTCTCATTACGTCCAAAGCCATGGACGAACGGTTAATGAAGTTGCCTTTTTGAATCGGGTGAAATGAGAATTGTAGCTATCTAATTTCATGAATCCCAAACTATCATAATCTCTTTTATCAAGTGAGAGAGTGTGTGTGAAGAGGAGGGGAGGGGCCGGCCATATATAGAGTGGGGGGAGGTGAGTGTAGGAGAGGGGGGTGACCACAATAATTAATGAAGAGAATGAATCACCTAAACACCTAGTATGAACTCATTTAAAGAAACAATGATTCATAACACATAGTCATCAACACATAAATGCTCTATTAATGCACTAAGCCACCTCACCATCCTAGTCACCATCTAGAAGCTTCCACACTCATCTCAAGAAAAGATAAATACGCATTTAACCGAATGTTAAATACGGCTGATAGAAAACTGGAAACAGGCAACTTCCAAAAGTGATCCTGAAACGAATTTCAGGATAACCCCGTAACTATATAAATATACCCGCATTTGTATTACGACCGAATACAAATGCAACTGAGACAAAGATATTATATCTACTAAGTATAATACATAGATCTGGGTTAAACCAAAGCCCACCAGTATTATCTGCCCGAAATATGACACGTGCGTAAACGCACGTGCATTTTCCGAACCCTGCCATAAAATCATACGGCCTCTACAACGTTTCGCCTGAACTTGGGAAACTATCTGTGGGGGACTCTAATGACTCGTCAGTACCCTGGCAGTGGGTTTAACCACAAGCCGTCAGCGGCACTAGCTGTGTGTAACGGCTGCCCATGTACTGACCTTAAGAGAGGCCGATGAGCGAACTCATCTGGAAACCCTACTGAGCTTAACAGTGAGAATGTATATACAGTCCGGTCCGTTCGTCTATGAGTATCGCATATCCGACCTAGGGGGCTAGTAACGTCAGACCCCCAATAGCGGTATACGTCATGTCAGAGACAAGCCCTGAACACCCTGAGAAACTACCGGAGTACCTACCAGTAATTCTCACCTGCCTTGGCCAAGGACTTGGTGTAATGGCTTTCCTAGACACAGTGCGATCTTCACCCCCAATACCGGGAGAGACGAATCCCCTGCCGATCCACTCACGTGCCTCCATGTGGCTCGGGACTGTACCCAAAAAATACCTGTTTGCACGACTCCTTTGAGCCGTGGTAGGGTAGAAATCAAAGCACAGTGGGAACTCACACGAGACAAATGACGACCTCAGGTCGATGAACTAACCTGTACACATGTCACCAGGGAACTGCTATCTGACGATATGTATAATACCAACTAGCAGGTTTCCGGCGAGTCCTGTCCGGTGTACTCATAACCCAATGAGCACCTGTATACATCTTAGGTGATCCAACTGACACCAGTGACTTGTGAGACCGGCCACCGCCCCTCGTCGGGGTCTCGACTGTATACACTAGTCTACTCTGGAGTATCGATGCCCTGTCTCGATACTCCCACGACTAGGGATCACTATTAAGGATGTGCTTATGGACTACCCAACTCTCACGTATATGATCGCCCTCATACTGTTGGTAGTCAAGCAAGATCCTAAGGGCTCTATCAACGTGTAACATGTAATCAGTCACCTGAACATGTACATGACTGATAAAGGCAAACCAGATAGCATACTATCATCTCGAGTAAGACTGTCTTACCGGCATAGGTCCTCCTCAATCATTGCAATCACGTGCCTGCTATCCAATAATTGACTTTGAGGGCACTATATCCAACACTGAGTTCTTGGGTGCTCACGTGCTATCGCGTGAGGCGCTACAATAGTGCTAAGTACTAATCTGTTTTGTTTTCTGGTGCTCACGTGCTATCACGTGAGGTGCTGTATTCATGGGCCTTGTGCGCTCACGTGTTTTTCACGTGAGGCTCTTTCTTCATGGTTTCTTTTGAATGCTGAAGTGTTTTTCGCGTGAGCTGGTGTTTTGGGCGCTCACGTGCCTTTCATGTGAGATGCTTTTTCCCTAGAGATTTAATCTCTGCTTATCTTTTAAATTTCAGAGAAACTTAGCTTCTGTTAATGGTATTTTAACCATTAACGATCACCAAGATCTCTGTTTTGAGGATCTGGGATCAGGTTATTTAAGAACTAAGTTCTTGTTTTATGAGGGAACTAAGTTTCTGAAGTATAAACTCCATCTTTTTCATGTCCTTTCTTCCATTATTCTCTCTTGAATCTTTGATTCTCAAGAACAAGATCTTCCCGATGAGAATTTAATTATCAATTTGTGGGAGACTTGTCTTGTGGATCTCGATATTTGTCTTGTGGATCTAAGATCGAGAGAAAAAACTATGTTCTTTTAAAGGGTTAAACAATTAGATATGATATGATAAGTAAACGAGATATTTTGATCTCTTCTTTATTCTTTACCTACGATTTTGAGGAGGAAGACGATCTTTTTATTTTTGAGAATTAAATTCTCTGTTAATTTGTGGAAGCTTGTGGAGAACCTTCTATATATTTTTTTTTACAGAAGCTTATAGGGGGTTTCCTCTCCTTATATGTGTCTCCCAAGACTTGAAATCTCAAGTCCTTTATATAGAGATTGTAAACTGTTGATCCATTTTGAGAAAATCTCTCATATGAGAGATACCAATTGATTTAATTGGTCTCAAAGATTATTCAGGGAATTTTATCCACAGTTGATCCAATGATTTTCTGTTTAACAGAATATTTTTTTTTCTTTTTAACAAGATTAGGAAAATATTTCCTAACAAAGAAATTGATTTGATTTTCTGATTTGGTTGGTGATATTATAATTACCGTTGGATTTTGAATCCAAAGGTTCTCTTTTTAACAGAGAAAAATCTTTCTCATTTTGGAAAGATCGGCGGATATTTTCCCAAATAGAATTTAATTCTATCTAAAGCTAATGCTTCAAAACTTTGTGCTCACGTGTTAAACACGTGACCCCCATTATGGGTTTTAGCCTATCTATATTTAGCGCTCATATACCTTGCATATGAGCGCTCATGCGTTTAACACATGAGGCCTATTTGGCTTTTGGTTACTTATTCTCAGCACTCATATGCTTTGCATATGTGTGCTCACATGTTCAACATGTGGGGTCTTTTTGGCCATTTTAGTTACTTATATTCAGCGCTCATATACTTTGCATATGAGTACTCACATGTTTAACACGTAGGGTCTTTTTGGCCCCTTAGTTATTTATGTTTAGCACTCATATACTTTGGATATGAGCGCTCATGTGTTTAATAGGTGTGACCTAACCGTGGGTTTTAATTTTCCTTAAAACACTCACGTGCTTTTCACATGGAAGGAATTCGTTTCTTCTTTTCCCCTTTCCTCCCTTTTTTATAAGGGAACACGCACCCTTTACTTAAAGAAATCCTTTGGATTTCTGTAGGATGTGCGCAACTTGGTGGGTTGCGCATCCTATACTTAGAAAAATCTTTAGATTTTTTTATAAGATGCATGTTCTAAGTCTTGATTCTTTTTATGATAGTTTTTGTTTTGTGAACTAACGCCCTTTTTTCTATTTTTTAATTATGATCTTCTCCAGCTGACTTTAATTACGACCGCTTGGCATATTTGCAGCCAAATGAGCCTGTCGATAGGGAGGTTATTCAAATGATCATAACTCATGATCCTATGCGCCAACATCTTCAACTCTGGTCTGGTTGGTATAATCAAATCATATGGGGACGTATCGGTTTTCAGTGCGAGGCACCGTCTGATTCGCTCGGGACTTTCCGCTATACTAATGCCGTACGGACTTCCTTTATAGTGGAGATGAATGATTGGACGGCCTGCAATCGGCTACATCATCCTCGGATAGAGTTACAAAAAGATGGTCATGGATCTCCTTGGACGTTGTATAAGTCAAGAAGAGGTACGACCCTGGGGAGTATTTTACGGTGTAGGGTTGGTTCTACGCTATCTTCCTGATTATGTCACTTAGGCCAGATATATCATGTCTACCGAGAAGGATTTACTGTGATGAACCGAACTTTATCTAGCAGTATACGCGTCTTTATTTGAATACCCTAAGACTCAACCTTGATGGGTTAGGATCTTCGTGGAACAGTGGAACCCGATTACGGGCACATTCATGCTAATAGACCATGAGGCGTCCTTATCCTTACTGGAGTTTAGAAGATCTTCGGATTACCTATCATTGGGGAACACTACGAAGAGATAGTGCCCCGTGATGAATTCATTTTTATTGCAGCCCCGGCTAAGGGTGAGTTGACAGACGAAAACACCATCACTTTTAACCGTGTGTTCATATTAGAATTTTGCACTTTTATACCACCCATTCTTGATCGCATTGCATATAGGTAGGTACTTTTGATCTGTGTTTGTTACATAATTGCAGGTTACATGTTCTCCATCCAAAACAATAAAAATCATGAACAATCACGACAAATTCAGGACAACTGCCAACAATAGATACTTGTTCCGCTAACTATCCGCCTGATGCCGCCTACCAGTTCGAGAGATAAAAGTCAAGCAAGGGTCATTCAAGCATAAAGCACGAGTGAGGCATCACGAGAATCAAGTTGACAACGCGGAGCTTAAGAAAATCAAGACAAAAATTCCACACATTTTTATCTTTTGGGCTGCTAAAATATGGGAGCAAAATGGAATTATTCTGCAAATTCAAGTGCACTAAACTGAAGATAAAAGCAATACAAGGAAGCCCCAGAAAAACGACCTAGTAATCCCTCCAATCGACCACAGAACCGTGGCTAAGAGGCCCTTTGGGTGGCGGTTCCGCGGCGACATCATGTCGTCTGAAGATCATCTTTCGGGGATAGTTTGGTAATTGTATAGGGACTTAGAATATGGCCCTCGGGTTTCAGTTATCTTCCTATAAATACTCCAGATTAGAGCCATATGAAGCATGTATTTTTTCACTAGTTTTTGTTAGAATTTAGTGTTACTTCTTCTTCTTCATCTTTCTTCCATTAAAATTGTAGTGAAAGCTTTTAAGTGGATGATAAATGAAGATGAGTTCTTATTATATGCATGTCTTGTAATTTGTTAAGTAGTTTTTATATATGTTGTTTGTAATTTTCTTTGTTAAGTAGTTGTTTTTTTTGTTGTTCTTTTTCTTCTCTTTTTTTTTATCCTTGCAACCATGATGCTTAAGAGTGATCCTTGCCTAGGTGAGATCCCAAGTAGCTAGTTGTAATTTTCTACCTCATTTCTTTCTATATTCTTTACTTGTTTTATTTTATTTTCTTTTATAATGAGTGAGTAGTTTCTCACTTGTTAGGGCAGGATAAGAAAAGTTTGAGAGAAAGAAATCTCTCTCACTCTTTTCTTTGCCCAACAACTTGATTCAAACTCCCATCAAGACAAACATAATCCGCTCCCTACGACACCTTATCCTATATGATTGTGGTGATACGCTAGTGAGATCGGTTGTGGTTGAATTGACCGGAGGTTATGGCTAAGAGCCAAGAACGGACGGACAAGGACTAAAAGGAAGGAACCAGGCGTTGGAAAGCCTAGCATATACTTGCAAGTTTCCTTCCTAGTCGTGCTAATCCCCGTTGTTGCCGATTACCGTAATATCGATATTAAGAGTGGCAAATGAAAGAAGTGAGCGAACTCCTAACTCAAACTAATCCAATCCTAACCCTAACAAGCTCTATTAACATACATATCTAAGCATATAGTTAACTTTGAACAAACTCGGACAATTTGGACTTAACTCGTTAAAATACTAAGAAAAAGATTCCCATCTCTCCATAGATCGACTCATACTCAATCGGCTAGCTACCAAGTGAAACTGTCTTGATTGCGGTAATTAAAACCAACGTACTAAATCTTAACAATCAAATGGCGCCGTTGCCGGGAAGACGGTAGTTTATTTCTTTGTGTAGTTTCGGGTTAATTTGTGAATATATATATATATATATATATATATATATATATATATATATATAAATATATATATATAACAAACAAACAAAACTATAAAAATCATCTTATTAATTTTTATTCTTTTTGTGCGAGTGTGCAGAATAGAGAGAAGATCAAGTTCAGTGCCAAAGTCGTGGGAAGTTAGACCCATATCTCGCGGCTACACCCCGACTGATCAAAGACGAAACTGCGGCTAACCGTACAAATTCTGGAGCAAATATATTGACCAATTCAAGACTCAGAGGCTCCAAACCAGAAGAGAAGATCAAGCTTAAAACATAGAAGAAATTTGGAGCTTTAGATCAACCAAGGGACCGTGGAACCGCCGCGGTTTAGTGCCTTTGACCGCGGAACCGCGGTCAACCTATTTCTTCAGAGCGCCAAAACTTTTGTGAGTATCTCTTTCTTTTGTCTACCCCCTCTGAACTCTACTGAACTATTTTTTCTGCAGTATTCTTTGTGCAAACTCTCTCCCCCGCTCCAATAAACTGTTTTTGTGCAGGATTCTTTGCGCCGCCGCTAAATAATTTTTTTTGCAAGGTTTTAGATTTTTGTTTGTTATCGTTTTGCATAAATAATACGGACTTCAGATTGGGTGGGGATTTCATCACCCTTCCTAAGATCTTAAAAATCACTAAAAGCATACGCATTACCCTTGAGCTTAATTAAAAAATATCTAGACTCAACCAACTAAGGACTTGTCGTGCTCAATAGGACAGAGGAAGGTTGTGGGCATTCGGTTGTTTATCTAAACATGACTTTGTGGTGCCTAGGCTAGACAAGTGAGGAGGTAATTTAAAAGGCCCATCTCACGGTTATTCGTGAGCGAACCCTCCTTAACTCACTTGTGCTTACCTGGCCACAATTGGCTGTGAAGAGGCCATTTGAGGGTTATCTCACAACTTGTCACTTTGGAATAGTTAGGAGCGGTCTAGTGGACTTTGAAGACCATAGCTCTAGATGTGATTATGCATATTGTGACTGTGATTGTTTGAAGTTGTGTCCATAAATCCGTATATAATTTGCAAAACTCTATAAAAAAACCCAAAACTTTTATAAAATCTTGCTATTTGTCGCCAAATTTTCATTTCACCTACTTTTCACCGACTTTTCTCCATTCACGTTTTCTTACGCTCACATTCTACGCTTTGATTACGCTAAACTCGTTTAGTCTATGTCCGTTTGGACTCGTGACACTAGTGCCCGCTTAGTCCGCGTTACGTTAGTCACTACTAACAGCGCAATTGATTTCAACGTCGAAACTCCTTCCACGTCTCTTTCACCTTTACCTTTGCCGGCCAACTCCGACGTTGACCGCGATTCTGTTCATACATCTTCACCTTCACCTTCACCCAATTCTTCTTTCGAGGTGTCGGGATTTCCTCCCAATATCACTTTACCTCCCCCGGGAATAATTCCATCTCCACTTGGTGCGAATAACCCGCAACCACATCCAGCAGCGCCACAATGAATCGTGCTCCAAGATCATTTCTATCGTACCCGCGCTGCGCTCCCCACTAGTCTTTCTCTCCACCGGCCATTGGGGATAATTTCGAAATTAAGCCTCACTTCATCAACATGCTGCCCAAATTTCACGGGCTTGAATCCGAAGATGCCTACATCTTCATCAATAAATTCCAAAACGTGTGTGCGATGATGAAGACAACCCAACTGTCTAATGATACTATATGGCTACGAGTTATTCCTTTCACTCTGTATGACCTTATTGAAAAGTGGCTGTATAGCACCGCATCTCATTCGATAACCAGTTGGGACGAGTTTGTGAAAGCGTTTCTGAAGAAATTCTACCTGAATCATAAGACCGCACGGATCCGAAACGAGATAAACCAATTCACCCAACTTCCAACCGAACCATTTTGGAAATGCTTTGACCGGTACAAGGACCTCTTTGTTCAGTATCCTCATCACGGTATAGAGAAATGAGAACTTTACCAAACCCTGTACGAGGGCATGAATCCAACAACTAGACAGTTGATGGAGACCATTTGTCAGGGCCACTTCCTGTTCAAATCTGACGAGGAGACTTGGAAATTCTTTGATGATCTTGCAGAACAGACGCTACAATGGGAGAGCACCCAACCGAATGCTTCAACTTCTTCTTCTTCAGGTCTCTCTAGGATAGGAGTTCACCAACTCGATATCTCAATTACAATGAAGGCCGAGATGGATGCAATCATGCGGAAACTGGAAGCAATTGAGAGCAAATTCTCATCTTCTTCTCCTGCTCCTTTTCCTCCCCCTCGTACCATTTGCGCTTGTTATTCGGATCCATCTCATTTGACAAAAGAGTGTCCTTACAATCCACCATCTCAAAGACATGATCAAGTTAATGCTGCATTTCAGCAAAGACCAAGATATGATCTATACTCTTCCGCATACAATCCCGGTTAAAGGAACCACCCTAATTTCGCCTGGAATCAGAACCGGCATCAATTCCAAGGCCAGAACAACTTTCAGAGGCCTCCTCCTCCTCAACAACAAGCTCAACAATAAGCTCAATAACAATTTCAGCAACCTTTCCAACCCCAACCTTTTCAGAATCCGACGAACAATTTTGCACCTTACAACAATTCTTTTCCTCAAAAAAACTTTGTTCTGTCAAATAACGATAAGGTTTTCTCGATAGAATGGAGTCTAGAGGCTTTTGTAAAACAATCGACTCAATCCACCGCCAATATCCTGTCTTCTATTCAATCTCTGGTGCAACACACCGTTGCATCTAGGCAAAGCATCAAGACCATTAAAGCCCAGATTGCACAGCTGAACGCTATCTTGAGCGAGAGAGAGAAAGGAAAGCTTCCATCTCAACCACTCCCAAATCCTGGTCACCCACATAATGTACATGTTGCTCTTGAACAACAGATCCATAATGTGAGTGCCGTGACTATGTTGAGATCTGGAAGAATACTGAACAACAACATTGGCGCACGAATTGATGATGATGTCACCCCGGCCGTTTCTTCCTTTCCTTCTTCTTCTTCTTCTGAGCCTATTCTCCATTCTTCAAAAGGCTCTTCTTCTTCAACTGCTGTTTCAAATGGATCCATATCTCACTCCACTCAAACTCTAGTTTTGGGTTCCGTTCCATCTCCACAATCTCCTCCACAAGCATTTGACTCAACCAATTTAAAAAATGCTCCATTTCCAAATTGGTTGAGATCCAATAAACAAAATCCACAAATGGACAAGATTATGGAGTTATTCAAATAGGTTAACATCAACATTCCCCTCTTAGATTCAATTCAGCAAGTCCCGTCTTACGCAAAAATCTTGAAAGACTTGTGCACTAAGAAGAGAAAATCTCAGGTACCAATTTTTTTTTCTTGGTTGGTAACATAAGTGATGCTCTTACCCAAGATTTACCACAAAAATGGAAGGACCATGGCTGTCCTACGATTTCAATAACCATTGGGGATAAAAACATCAATCATGCTCTTTTGGATCTTGGTGCCATTGTTAACCTTCTTCCTTATTCAGTATATGAGCAATTCGGTGTAGGAGAACTGAAACTTACACATTGTACTCTTTAAATGGCTGACCGATCTATTATCCATCCTAGAGGTGAGCTGGAGGATGTGTTGATCAAGGTTGGGGACTTCATATTCCTCATAGATTTCATTGTTTTAGATACACAACCTGTAGCCAATCCACGGAATCAAATTCCGGTGGTTCTCGGTCGCCCATTCCTTGCAACCTCAAATGCGGTGATCAATTGTCGAAATGGTTCCATGAACCTATATTTTGGCAACATGACAATTGAACTCAACATTTCTGGGTTTGGGAATCAGCCATCTGAACCGAACGCTCATATACCGGATGTCTGTTCCATTCAGGAGATCTTCCCCAAGGACTGTGAATTTGAAGAATTCCTGTTTGATCACAGTGATCTTGCCACAACTAATACGTTCCTCTTTGAACCTGCTGCTTCCTCTTCCGACAATGAATACGAGTGCTTCATGTTTTTAAACGATCTTGGTTTGTCACCACCCGAGTTTGAATCTTTTGAATATTTGGATGTATTAGTTGAACCATCCGGCTCGGTTGCATACACTCGCTTTGATCCCCTATTGGAATCCTTTGAGTTCGAGACATTTTCTCCCATCTTGCCTTCAGTTGTTTCTCCTCCGATGCTCGAACTCAAGCCTCTACCATCTCACCTCAAGTATACTTACTTAGGTGAAAACGAGATCCTCCTAGTCATCATCTCAGCTTCTCTAGCTCTAGAGCAAGAGAAAGCCCTTCTCGCGGTCTTGCAATCAAATCGGTAAGCATTCGACTGGACGATGGCGGACATCAAGGGGATTAGTCCCATAATCATTGAACATCACATTCATATGATGAATGATGCTAAACCAGTTAGGGATCCATAGAGGCGATTGAATCCAGTCATGAAGAAGGCTATGAAAAAGGAGATCGTCAAATGTTTGGATAGTGGTATCATTACCTTATTTCAGATAGCCAATGGGTCAATCCTATACACGTTGTCCCTAAGAAGTCGGGCATTACGGTCATCAAAAACGAGGCAAATGAGTTGATCCCTACTCGCACCCAAACTGGGTGGCGAATATGCATTGATTATCGAAAACTCAACGCCGCATCGCGGAAGGATCACTTTCCGCTACCATTCATTGACCGAATGCTTGAAAGATTAGCTGGACAGAGTTCTACTATTTTCTAGACGGTTATTTAGGCTACAACCAGATTCCCATCACCGAGAAAGACAAGGACAAAAAAAATTTCATTTGTCCTTTCGGAACGTTCGCATATCGCCGCATGCCCTTTTGGCTATGCAATGCTTCCGCTACTTTTTTGCAATGTATGATGGGAATATTCTCTGACATGGTTGAGAAATTTCTGGAGATATTCATGGATGATTTCTCCATCTTTGGTGATTCTATTGACGAGTGTCTGCAACATCTTGATGATGTCCTTATCCGGTGTAAGGATAAAAATCTCACTTAAACTGGGAAAAATGCTACTTCATGGTGTGTGAAGGTATTGTCTTAGAACATATCATTTAGCGAAATAGCATCGAGGTTGACAAAGCAAAGATTGATGTCATTTCCAACCTCCCTCCTCCCAAATGCGTCAGTGATATCCAAGCTTTTCTTGGCCATGCCAGTTTCTACAGACGGTTTATCAAGGACTTTAGCAAGATTACTAGACCCTTGACTCTTCTTCTAGCCAAGGATACCGCGTTAAACTTCGACTCGAGCTGTTTGACTGCTTTTGAATCACCGAGAAGCTCACTCACCACTGCTCCCATTCTTTCTTCTCCCGACTGGACGCATCCTTTTGAGATTATGTGCGATGCATCCGACTTTGCTATTGGTGCGGTCCTAGGACAACACATCGATAAGATGCTGCACGTAATCTACTACGTGAGCTGGACCCTGAATGACGCACAAATGAACTATACGACAACCGAGAAAGTGTTCTTGGCGGTTGTATTCGCTTTAGAGAAATTCAGGCCATATCTCATTGGCTCTCCAGCCGTTGTCTACACTGATCATTCCACTCCGAGACATCTTTTTGTGAAAAAGGATGCAAAATCTCGGCTAATACATTGTATTCTCTTATTTCAAGAGTTTGACCTTGTCATTAAGGACAAAAAAGAATGTGAAAACGTAGTGGCCGATCATCTTTCACGGCTTCCTTCTTCGCTGACGCTTCCTCTCCCAATTAACGATGTTTTTCCTGATGAACAACTCTTGTCAGTATCTTGCGAACTGTGGTTCGCAGATATTGTGAACTATTTGGCGACATGACTCATACCAAACGAATGGTCGAGTCAGGACGAACTTAGATTTTTATCCCAAGTAAAACACTTTTACTGGGACGAACCCTACCTGTTCAAGTATTGTCCAAACCAGATCATTCACCGATGATAATGAGTTCAAGAGGGTGTTGTCGTTTTTCCACGATCAATCGTGTGGCGGGCATTTTAGCCCAAGAATGACAGCTGAGAAAGTCTTGCAGTATGGTTTTTACTGGCCACAACTTTTCAAAGATGCCTATAATTACTGCAAGATTTGCTCCCGGTGCTAACATTTAGGCCGGATTTTCAGGAAAAATGAGATGCTGCTCCAACCAATTCTGGTTGTTGAGATGTTCGATATTTGGGGGATAGATTTCATAGGCCCGTTTCCCAACTCTTTAGGGAACCTATACATTCTTTTAGCTGTCGATTATGTCTCCAAATGGGTTAAGGCAGTGTTAAGCCGGACGAACGACAACAAGGTTGTCGTTAGATTCCTGAAAGAAAACATCTTTTCCCGGTTCGGGCACCCTCGCGCTATCATTAGCGACAATGGGACACATTTCTGCAATAGGTCTTTGTTCTTCGTCGAAAGACGCGACCGGGACGTTGGTACGTCTGGCCTGAATTTTAGGGGCTGATGCTATTTGGATTTATCCGTCCACCTTTCCAAAGATGCCAAGTTAATTTATGGCACCGTATATCGGAGGTTTAGACAGATGCAGCCGTTGTAGCAGACTTCGTCAGATTCCCCCTCGTGTATGAGGGGTTTTTGATTGTGGGGACACTCTTTCCTGCAGGCGCAAGCCCCTGCAGTTAATTACGCTACTGCATCGCCGTAACCACTTTCTCCTGCTCCAAAAGGTCACTTCGTGTCGTGTGTGTTTATTTTATTTTTAGTTGCCCGTGGATTGTATACGGAGACTAATTTATGTTGTCGCCTGTAGGGCGTGGATTAGTCCAAATCCGTATTTTCTTAGATTTGTGTTCGGGTTGGTTTAAGGACCGTTAGTATTATTTTAGGCTAAGGTCAACTCAAACGTTTGTTGAGGATACGTTAGTCTAATTTTAGACTAAGATCTACTCAACAAGGTTTTGGGACCATTTAGATCCAACGAGAGAGTATTTGGACTCTATCGTTTTAGTTTAGGGACATTGCGGTCTATAAGTTTAAGGACATCATAGTCCATAGAGTTTAAAGACATCATAGTCTAGTTTAGGGACATCATAGTCTGCAAGGTTTAGTTTAGGGACGTTGTGGTCGATAAGTTTAAGGACATCATAGTCCATAAAGTTTAGAGACATCATAGTCTGTGTGGTTTTGGTTTAACCGTTTGCGGATGCACTAAAAGTTGTTGGTTATTGGGACCCTCCATCTCTCTGAAGACGCTGAAGAATTACAGCGACATGTATCAGAGGTATGAAGAGATGTACCCTTGAACCAAAGTTGGTTGAGCGATCTAATTTGGGACTAAGACCAATTAGGGAAATTGTGAGCACATGGGCTCGGTTGGTCTGAGCTGAGGATTCATGGCCAACTTGGGCTCAGTCCATTACGTTCTGAATAAAGTGTTTAACACTTGTTTGGACTTGGTCCACTCATTTTGAATTAAATGTTGAACATTTGTTTGGGCTCAGTCCCTTTTAATCAACAATGCTGAGCATTGATTTGGGTTCTGACACCCCTTTTTCTTTTTGTCCTTTACTGAGTGTTAGACACTCTTTATTATGACGCTTGGCACCAATCAAAGAGTGCAGAGCGCTCCTTATTAAGTAGCGCCCACATGAGGGGCACGTGGTGCGCTTGGCGCTGAGCGCCGACCAATGAATGCAGAGTGCTCTTTATAAAATAGCGCCATTTGAGGAGCACGTGGTGCGTGTTACGCCCCACCCCCAGTACAGATATGCCCCCTTTCGGAATGTATTCCGAAGAGTCCCCATTGTTCTACAGTGGGTCCCACGGACTCAAGAGGTGGCCCCCACGGATTCAAGAGGTGGCCCCCGCCCACTTAACACGACACTTGGCGTGTCACTTTGTTCCGTGTGGCACTTTGCTCTGTGAGCAAGAACCGGGTCCCGACATTCTCCCCACCTTTGAACAATGGTTCGTCCTCGAACCACAAACCTACTATTGAGGGACCAGCTCTGATACCATTCTGTCACGCCCCACCCCAGTACAGATTGCCCCCTTTCGGAATGTATTCCGAAGAGTCTCCATTGTTCTACAGTGGGTCCCACGGACTCAAGAGGTGGCCCCCACGGATTCAAGAGGTAGCCCCGCCCACTTAACACAACACTTGGCGTGGCACTTTGTTCCGTGTGGCACTTTGCTCCGTGAGCAAGAACCGGGTCCCGATAGTGCGCTTAGCGCTGAGCGTCATACATGGAGCACTGAAGCACTTCTTTTGAAATAGCGCACACGTGAGGAGCACGTGGTGCACTTGGCGCTGAGCGCCATACTTTGAACGCTGAAGCGCTTATTTTGAAATAGCGCGCACGAGCACGTGGCGCCAGACTTGGAGCGCTGAAGCGCTTCTTTTGAAATAGCGCACATGTGAGGAGTACGTGGTGCGCTTGGCGCTGAGCGCCAGACTTAGAGTGCTGAAGCGTTTCTTTTGAAATAGCGTACACGTAAGGAGCACGTGGTGCGCTTCGCGCCAGACTTGGAGCGCTGAAGCGCTTCTTTGGCAGTTCTGGTCAGTTCTGTGCTCTGAGAATTAAATTCTCGTTTATAAAAGACCTTGTCTCATGGATCTAAGAACTAAGTTCTTCTTTTTATGAAGAGATGCTATGATCTCTTTTGTTTTTCTTTATGAGAGACTTTGTCTCCTGGATTTAAGAACTAAGTTCTTCTTTTTATGAAGAGATGCTATGATCTCTTTTGTTTTTTTTTTGTGAAAGACTTTGTCTTGTATATCTGTGATCTAGAAAAAGAACTAAGTTCTTTTGATGTGAGGATTAAACTCTCAAGAATTGAAGAGATGTTATGATCTCGCTTCTTATTATTTACCTTGAAGAAAATTTCTTCGTAGGAGAGCTTGCTCTACTTGTTTTCTTTTTTTGAGAAACTTGAAGTTTATGGGGGGAGGGGGTTCTTCTGTGTAAGACTTGAAGTCTTGGGTCCTTTATATAGGGGAAGCTGATTTGTTGAATCGGTTAAGAAAATCTCTCGTTGAGAGATTTCTTAATTGATTTGTGGAATTTATCCACCGTTGGATCTTTGATCCAAGGGCTTCTGTTTTACAGAAGATAGTTTTCTTGTTATTAACAAGATTGGGAAAATATTTTCCCATACAGAACTTATTCTGTATCTTGATGATTTTTTAATCACCATTGGATCTTTGATCAAATGGCGCTCTGATTTATAGAGCACAATTTTTCTTGTTTGGAAAGATTTGAGGAGTATTTTCTCAATATAATTAAATTCTGTGATCTGTTGATTTATTCACCTTAGTTGGATCTTTGATCCAAGGGTGGAGAACATTTAGTTCTAGCGCTGGTGCTCTCGTTCTTTGCACGTGAGCGCTGCCTCAGAGTCTTTGACTCTTAGCGCTGGCGCTCTTGGCGCCAGCGCTCTCGTGCTTTGCACGTGAGCGCTGCCTCAGAGTTTTTGACTCTTAACGCTGGTGCTCTTGACGTTAGCGCTCTCGTGCTTTGCACGTGAGCGCTGCCTCAGAGTCTTTGACTCTTAGCGCTAGCGCTTTTGGCGCTAGCGCTTTTATAAAGCGCTGCTTTATTTGAAATTTCAAAATTTGAACAGAGCTTTGCTCTGATTGGGGGAAACAAATGCCCACGTGTGCGCAGCAGTGGCAACTTTTCCACCGTTGGATTGCCTTGGAAGTTAGATCGACTTCCAACGCCTATAAAAAGGGCCTTTGGCCCTTGAGATGACCTCTGTTCATCTTCTTGCTTTGTTCTTGTTTCCTGAGAATTGAATTCTCTTCCAGAGCCAAGCTCTCTGCCCTTAAGAAATTTCTCAGAGTCAAAACTTTGCCCAAATTCGGTAAGAATTGAACTTATTAACAGAGTTTTTCTCTTCTCAGATCATAGATCTTAAAAATATATTTTAGGGTTTTACCCATGAACAGAGCCTTGCTCTTCTCAATTCATATAGATTTTTTAGGGTTTCTCAACAGAGCTTTGCTCTTGTTAGATCATAGATCTAAAGAGATCTTTTTTAGGGTTTCTTAACCCGTTAATGAACAACTCTTAGAGTTCACTTTACAGATCTTAAAGATCCTGAAGTTTTTAACTTCTGTAAAAAGCTTTACTTTTAGGGTTTTTGATGGATTATTCCATCTTCTTCGCAGAGCATGGCTCTTTAGGATTCTTAGGGAATTTTTATTCCCCTCATGATTAGGGTTAACAGGTGTCACCCCTGTCTGCAGAGCGTTGCTCTCAAGGGAGATTAACTCTTTGGCCCGAGGGGTCCCTCATTAAATGAGAATCCCTTTAGGATTTTATATTTAATGAGTGTCTCATCAATGATGAGACTGTCTCATGATAAGACTGTCTCATGATGAGCCGTCATCTAGATTGTGTGGGTAGTGCGGTATGAATTTAAAGTACCAAGTGCCAGAACTTAAACTGTAGCATTGACGGCTAACTTTTGTTCTTTTTCGTGCAGGTACTATGTCTTTCGACATTTCTTTCCTTTTTGTTCGTTTAGAAAGAGGATTCCCTAAAGTGCATGTGGATAGGGAAGTCTTCGCGTTGATCAAAGATCATGACCCGGAGCAAAATAACCTTCATTTATGGGGTACGTGGTACAATCAAATCATCAGGGGTCATCATATCTTTTCTTGCGCAGCTTCTTCGGAACCCATTTTAGCGATCCACTATGCCGACCCACCCCTAGTGAACTATACCGTGGAGGAAGTCAACTGGACTTCGGAGGGTCTCCTTCAGCCTTCCATGGCCGCGATACCTGTACAGCCTCCAATGGATTTGGATACCTTGGGGAGACGTATATGTCAAGATGAGTCGCGCCCTTGGGGACAACCATACATGATAGGCTTGACTCCTCGCCATCCAGCTGGGTACCTGTAGTGGGCCCGATACAACTTATCGGCCAGGAAATCGAAACTGCTGAAGCTCGGGTTATATCCCGCGATTTATGCTTCTCTCTTCCAGTATTCCACGCCTCCTGTATGGTGGGTCAAAACTTTTATGGAGCAATGGAATATTCTGACCCATACCTTCCTTCTGTCGGATCGGGATGTTTCAATTTCTTTGGAGGAGTTTGCGGAGATCTCCGGCTTACTCGTCAGGGGAGAACACTACGAGGAGCTACTTCCTCCGGATGAATACATCTTTGCTACCAAATCAGTGGTAATGGGTCTTACCCCGGAGAACGCCATTCAACACCGATTCCCGAGCTTGATCAAGGTGTTGAATATCTACAAAAGTCTATTTCTAGAGTTCGGAGGGCACGGATTCAGCTACGCAGAGTTCATCGCTCGCTTTCTTCGTCCGAAAGTCTTATCGAAGAAAGCTACGCTGTTCACCAAGCTTGACGATCTGTTTGGTTTTGGTTTGGATAAACAACCGACGGTGGAGGCGGATTTAAAAAACTTCTTTATTCCGGATGCCCCTGTCGTTCCTTTCGCAAAGTTTGCTGCTTCGGACGTCGATGAAGAGATATTCTTGCTGGGAATTATTGGCCTATGGTTAAACTGGTTCGTGCTTCCGATGCATCCTCATTATATGAGGTCATCGGTCTTTTACCCAGCCCATCGTACGTTTACGGGAACCCGATTGGCCTTCGGGACCGCAGGGTTGGCTCACGTGTATCATGGTCTTAGTTTAGCGGCGGACACCACTCAGCCAGGCGTACAACCCGTCACTTTCTCGATGCACTATTTTACGTCATGGATCGAACTGCACGTGCTTTGCGCTTTTGGAGCCCACAAACGGCCTCGTTTCTACAACAGTTATAACTTACCTCGGATTATGCGGCTAGTTGACGCTTCCGTTTTAAATCCATCACAGCGGGAGGCTCGGCGTTTGGTCCTTCGTCCGCATATGGTTATAGATGGCATGACTTTTGTCGATAAGGTTTTAACTATCGACAAAGAGTCCACTAAGACGGTGCAGCCGCTACGGGACACCTTCAAAGACGGGGCTTCTACATTCAAGGCCCAGGAGATTTTGCACTTATACTCAATCAGCTCGGGGTTTTTGGTGTTTAGGAAGAATGATTCGGCGCTGTTTATGAGGTACAACCCGCACCGGTTCGCTCAACAATAGAGGTGCGATCAGGGTGTTCCGCTAGAGGCTTTCCTGGCTAAGCCGACTGCTACACAGGAGGGTATTTGTAGCACACTGCACCATTTTATGCGGCTTAACACCGGGTCCAGATTTTTTATCAGTGAGCCGAGCTGCGTTCCAAGGGTCTTGAACGTATATGTGGCATGGTACCAGCATTCGATGGGCGCCATTATTAAGGAAGGAAGACGGCTTTTGCTCGATCACAAAGGTGCGGTTCCCGCCGGCAATCCAACTGTTCCTTCAAAGCAACGGACCACTGTTGGTCCTACTTTAAGAGAAGCTGATGTGGCTGTTGTCCCGCTTGCTTTTCCTGATAAGCCTCTACCTCATGCGCATGTAGAAGCGGTGGCTGTAGCGTCCCCGGATTCTGGGGTAGGTTCGGAGATCGGGACACATTGCTCAAAATTTCCCGCTAAGCGCAAGTTCGTGTTATCGGCTGCCGGCTCTCGCTCAATGAAAAGAAGAAGTCAATGTTTTCTGTCGACGTCATACTCGTCCAGGAGCCCCATGCTCCCTATAGCGAGGGCTTGAGTGAGTACGAGACCAATAAGGGTCTATTTATCGAGCCTGCGGATGATACCGATCTTCAAGCTCCCTTGCGGCTTTAGAGCTACTGGCTCGCGATGAAGCCGCACGGATCACGATTGCACAGTCAAGTAGACTTCAGTCGTATCTTTCCGTGGTTATCTCCTTTTTTATATTTATGCTTTGACCGACTCTTTCTTCTTCAACAGGTATCTCTGCCTAAGAGGCTCTTGCGGCTTCCCTCAAAACGTTTGAAGAGGAAGAGAGGCTCCATGCTTCTTTGAGCCTTGGTATAATTCAGCTTATCATGCCTTCATTCCTTTTTTCTTCATTCGTGGCTTGACCCTTTCTTTTGTCTTATTGCAGGGACTACCTCAACTCAGGTTATCCCGAGTGCGGTTCCGATCCTACGTAGTGATGCGGCGACGCTTCCAGAGCTGACTGCTGAGGCCCAAGCTCCCCCAGTATTGTCTTAAGAGGCTTCGCTTAAGCAGCCGATGACGGACGCCGTAACGGCTCTAGATGCAGCTCCTTGTTCGGACGATGACGTTCCTTTGACGGAGGTCTTGAGGAGATCACTTCTCACTGCCAAGGCCGACAAGAAGCGTAAAAAGCGTATGGCGAGGGAACGTGATGTCAGCTTGGGTGTGGGTGCAGGTTCAAGCGCTACCTCATCTGTCGCTATTTCTTCAGAGGATACTCCAGCCACCCTGTCTACCACCCATAGACAGGTTGTGCGCACGGCTCGGGAAGAAACCGAAAAGCCTTCCTAAGGTAACGTAACGCTGAGTCTTTTATTAGAACGTGGTCTTCAAATTTTTATATACCAAACCCTGCAGGGCCAAGTCCTGGCGATGAAGTGGCAGGTGAGATGACGGTGACCACAGATCCTGAAGCGGCTACTCTCTCTCAGGAGTCTGGGACTGCCCAAACTGCCACTCTTTCCCATTGCGGCTCCCCAATATCGGGGCATTCTGAGCGTCACCACGGCTCTCGTAGAATCAGGGGATGAGGCCACGGGCGCCGAAACTATTCCACTGAAGGCGAGCGAAGAAGCCGCAACGCCTGATGATGCTTCCGTCGCGGTTTTGGTCGATGACTCATCAGGTAGGCCTTGGGTCGCTGTTTTGTTTCGGAATCCCTTTCAGTCTCCTCTGATGACATTTTGTTCGTTTCGAATGTAGGTGTGGTGAGCGCTGAGGTCGTGCCTCCCGAAGAAGCATCACCAGTTGCTGCTCTGACAGTGGCCATCCCTCCGCCTTCTCTCTTGTCCTCTGAAACGCTGGAAGGTATGGGTTTGCGATTTACCTGGTCAAATTGTAGATACCATCTTCCTTGTATTGATAGTACATTGTTACAACTTTGCAGGAGTTCTTTTTTATCATCTGTATCAGGTGCTGAACCCGTATTTCTCCTTCCAGTTGGAAGTCAGTCTGCTTGCTGGTGTCGGTGAGTATAGTTTTTTTTAACGGACATCCTTTCCTTCCTTTTATGGGCGATCATGTCGTTTTTAATTCTTCTTTGAATTGATTACAGCGTTACAAATTGAAGGAGGGGATGAAAGAATAGTCGCGCCACCGGTACTCCCACCTTTGCCACTTGTCGCAGCCGGTATAGTAGACTCCATTGCTCGTGCATCTTCTTTATCTCTTTGAGCCTACCTTTGACCATAGTTTGTCCTGCAGCAATCGCACCAGCTCCAGCTCCCTTCGAGTCTTGCATCCTGATGCCGGCAGGGCCTTTTGCTGAATGCCCATCTTCCAGGGGTGCTGCGAATAGCCTGCGAATGTTGAGCGAGTTCGTCGAGGATCTTGACGCCGAGGCTCCCGCATTCGCTACAGATTTTTCTGCCGAGGTTAATTCCATGCCGGCGATGCTCGTGCACTTCCATAACGAAAGCATCGTTGAATCTTGGGTTAATCACTGCAGGAAGATTGAGGCCTGCCTGTATGAGATTGAGCTTAGGCGTCCCGCTCCGGAAGTGTTAGCTTTGAACTCCCAGCGGGCCGCATGGGTTGAGCAGAGCGTTCCCTTCCTTCGCCGTTTCGAACAAGAGGAGACTTTGATGCGAAAGGAATGCGAGGAGGCTTTAGGGGAATCTGCCCGGTTGCGCTCCGAGGTCGAAGCGAATGCCGCGCATTTGAAAGCTGTCTTTGTCAATCTGCAGCAATGCATTCTGACGGGCTGGCATTGAGACGAAAGCTCGACTTCATTGAGCGGGTTACGCAGAGTCGCGAGGCTGCCTAGTGGGAAATCGATGAGAGGGTTTCATCCTGCTTGCAGCAACTGGCTCGAGTCGAAGCGGAGCTGGCCGCAGCGGCCGACCATGAAAAGGAGTTGAGAGGGGTGCGTGAGAAGCTGGCTGATTTATTGAAAACGCTTCCTTCTCAGTAGCTGCCTTGTATCGATTGAAAATTTGTAACTTATGAATAACATGTATTCATTTCATTTTTTTATTTCATTCATTTTTTTATATATGATGTATCTTGTATTCAATTGAATTTATGAATAAAGGACACATTTCTTTTCTATCTTGTACTATCGCCTTCTTTTCTTTGTTGTGTCGTTGGCATGTGATTTCAGCAAGTGTAACTTATAGACGATAGATAACAGTTCATCTTGAACTCTTTGTAGGGTAGTGATGGCTTAGGAGACAGGTTCAGATCTGTCGCCTAATGTAGGGTTACTAGGCACTCTCACAAGGATCTACAAGGCATCAACCATGCCCGATTTAAAATTTAGACGTGCCGAACAATCCTAAACCAAGATCATAAACTAGAGATTAGGCAAAACAAAGCATGTTAAACACTTTAACACTAAGAGTTTGGGATTACAACCTTTGTAGTCCGGTCCTTCACTTCTAAAGCTCCGTGTTGAGGTCCCTTCGCTGCGATCATCGAGTTTCCGGACTCTAGAGAGGCTCCACGAAGAGAAAGATGCAAGCTTGCTTCCGATCTTCGATAACTAAGATGATTTACCTTGAAGTTTCTTTAACACAAGTTCTCACTCACAAATGAAGTGAACACCCTAATCTAAATGGCAAGGATAGATTAGGATGATGAAGTAGGATTTATGCTCTCTTTTGTTTTCTTAATCTCACTCAAAATCATCACTAATGAAAAAGTTAGAAAGCTTTTCCATTGAAAAAGAGAAGGAAGAAGAAGAACAATTCTTTTGTGATGAATAATGAAAGTCAAGTGACAATTACAAATGCAACCATAGTTGATAATGAGAAGGCTAACCATTGTAGTGAGTTAATTAGGGTTAAGGGTTTGGGTTGGGTTAAAGAATGAGTCACTAAAATATCAACCATAATATCTTAGCTCAAAACAAAAGAAAACCCTCTAGAAGGTTCATGAAAGAACTAACCCAAATCAAACCCTAACCATGTTTAATCTCCACTAATCTTGTTGCATTAGTAATTATAACATGTTACAATATTATATATCACATATATAATATATTTTGTAACAAAAGAAAATAATACAATTAACATATATCGCATATATATCAATGTATTACCCGAGTGAGAAAAAGAATCTTTTAGTGAACTTATATTAGTTAATGTTTATACATTAAATTATCGAATCAACACTTGATCCGATAATCCGGCTATTTCACAAATAACCGACTAATATAATCTGTATCAGTTCATCGAATCAACACTTGATCCGATGACCCGGCTATATCTCATATACCCGGCCGATATCTCATATCGCGAGAATCTAATACGGTATCACATACACGTATTGTTCTCGGTCCCGCACATATCATATATGTGCTCCTACTCCGTTTTGTCTGAGTCAAGAAACCTCTGTGTAGGACTCTAAAGAATCGTCAATACGCCGGCAGTAGGTGATGATCATATCAAACACCCACAACCTGCAAGCGGCCGACTAAACGTAACAGCCACCCAAGTATTGATCGATCAGAAGATCAACAAGCAATCCTGTACATTCTACTGCAAATCCAATCAGTAACACTCCCGTACAGTCCGGTCTCTTCGTCTGATATGTCGCATATCTTGCCTAGGGTTGGTAAACGTCAGATCCCAGTAGCTTGATAAGTCATGTCGATATGAGGTCTATAACAGTTCAAGAAACTACTGATAACACTTACCAGTAAATCTCAGCAACCCTGGCCAGGGATTTCCAATTATAGCCAATCGAACACAGCGCAAGATCAACTCCCTATACCGGGAGAGACGAATCCCCTCCTATCGCTCATTGCCTCCATGTAATTCGGGACTGTACCCAAAAGACACCTTTTTGCACGCCCTCTTGGACGTGGTATGATGGAAATCAAAGCACAGTAGGAATCACACAAGACTCTATGACGATCTCGGGTCTACAGACTAACCTGTACCAGTGTCACCAGAGAACTGCCATCTGACGTGAGGTATAATACCATCTGGGAGTTCTCGGCGAGTCCGTCCAGTGTACCCAGTCTCCACTGAGCACCCGTATACCTTCTCTGATGTCAAACACCAATGGATATGGGATCATCCATCGCCCATCATATGGGTCAAGAAGCGCATACGCTAGTCTACTCTGGAGTATCGATGCCCTGTCTCGGTACTTCCACGACTAGGAACATTTGAAGGATGTACTTGGCGACTACACTGTCCCCACTAGTATGATCTGCATCATAGTCCTGGTAGTCAAGTACTCATCCTAAGGGCTTTATCAACATGTAACATAGAGACAATCAGAGTACATGTTAAAATAAAGAGTAACCAGATAGCATACTATCATGTCGAGCAAGAAAGTCCTCCCCATATATGTCTAAGCATCCACTACAATATACATCGTATGTACAGTAATGGACTCTAGGTCATACATATAACTAACAATCTCCCAAGTGCACTAGGGCCATCTGTTGTGGTATCACATACCCAATAATTAGCTGTGGTTGAAGTATCTCATACTCAACCATCCTATAAAAGTCTCTACTGGGAAATAGGCCTTTGTGAGTGGATCTGCGCTGTTGTCCTCCGTGTCTACTCTCCTAACCTCAATCTCCCTGGAGATCAACCATCTCCATGATCAGGTGATATTGCCTAAGAATTAAATCTGGATTTCTGATGGGACGGGGTTTCCTTGGCATAAGCCACAACTCCATTGTCACACAATGGTAGGAACGAAGTTCATCTCATGAACTTATATATATATATATATATCCAGACTACCTCTTTGGTAGCATCCTTGGTAACGATGTATCTTGCCTTTAATCGTCTAGTATGTCACGATATCTAGCTTGGAACTCTTCCAATATACCGTCCCTCCACTGAGGGTAAAGACAATGACCGCGACTGACATTCAGTCGTCCTTATCATCCTGGAACCTTTCCAGTGATTCTCCCCAGGATCGATTGATACCACCTCACTACAACTAGTGAGAATCCTAACATCCAATTAGATCTATCCCATAGATCCATAACCCAGGATTTAGGAGGTATCACCTTGATCCTATATGGAGAATCATTGTGATAAGAGGAGATTGACCGAGCGTAGCATAGGAAACTCCTTTCCTATCAAGAGTATGTCATCCACGTACTCTATGAGGATCACCACCATACTCTCTACTACCTTTTTGTATATACAAGGTTCATCTACCATTTTGATGAAGTCAAACTCTTTGACTACCACATCAAAACAGACGTTCCAACTCCGCGATGCCTGATTTATCCCATAAAACATCATGCTCACGTTTCCGCTGCTCCCACTGTCTACGAAGCCCTCTGGCTGTGTACTTATAGACGCTCTCTTCCAAATCAATATTTAGAAAAGCAGTCATGACACCCAATCGCCAGATATCGTAGTCATGGTATGTAGCCGTGGCAAGTAGGATTTGGATGGACTTAAGCATAGCTTTGAAAGTCGCAACTTTTCCATGTACACCAAGTAATCTTTTCAAGATATACTTGCTCCTGATGGGGATTTAACCCTTCAGATAAAGCAACCAAAGTCCATACTTTGTTGGTGTATAAGGATTCCATCTCAGATCGCTAAGCATCCAGCCATTCTTACAGAGTCCCACTCCTGATGGCCAGCTCGAAACTAGTTGGGTCATTATCTCATGATGCAATCCTCGCTCCCACTGTCATAGAGAAAACCAAAGTATCTCTCAGGTGGGTGAGGAACCCTACTAGATCGGCGGAGAGGCTGAGGTTCGTTGGAAACTATTGAATTCTTTGGTTCTACCAAATTATCAGCTGCAGTCTGTATAGCTGGAACTCTTTCCAGTTCTACCTCATGACCAATAATTTCTTCATAAGAAATTCCTTTTAACAAAGGTGGCATGCTGAGAAACAAAACATCTTTTGTTTCTCGGTTTGGTAGAAGATATTCCCTTGCGAATGCTTGGGATATCCAACAAACTTCCACAGAACTGACTTTGCCTCGAGCTTGTCCGGATTTTGCTTTTAGACATAGGCCGGACAACCCTAAATCTTTTAATTACTTAAGATATGGGCTCTTCCCATTCCATATCACATATGAAGTGGTAGGCAACTGATTTGATTGGAACCCTATTCAATAGGTATGCAGCTTCACAAGTGCATAACTCTCAAAAGAAAATAGGCAACTCAGTAGTACTCATCATAGAGCGCACCATATCAAATAGAGTGTAATTGCTCCGCCCCGATACACCGATGTGCTGTGGTGTATACAGAGGAGTAATGCTGAGAAAGAATCTCATTCTCCTTTAGAATAGTCCAGGAATCCCGTGCTCAAGTATTCTCCTCCTTGACCTCATCAAATGACATAATACTTATACCCGTTTTTGGTTCTCTACTTCTAACTTATATTCTGTGATTATCTCAAAAGTTTCGGACTTGTGTTTCAACAGGAACATATGTCTGAATCTTGAGAGATCATCAGTGAATGTAATGAAGTACAAAGAACCAGTCCTGACATGTGCAGACAGGGGACCTTACATACATCATCATGTATCAATCCCAAGAGTTCACCAACTCTTTCTCTGTTTCCAATAAACGGAGCTGTGGTCATCTTATCTTTGTGACATGACTGGAAAGTTTTACAAGATGTAAATCCAAACTAATTTAAATATGAATCTTTATGTAACTTCAGCTAGTCGGGTCGCATTGATATGACCTAGTCTACAATACCTCAAGAAGGATTCGTTCATTTCTGAACTCTTCCTCTTGTGTGTGTTCTGTACATTAAGAACTGTGGTTTGATTTAGAACGTCTATGCTTTTAGATAACGTGCCTGATCCGATCAACTCTTGATATAGGAAATGTTCAAAACATTATCCAACAATACAAAATTATATCCTTCTTTACTAATAAAGAGACTGATATGATGTTGTATATCAAGTTCGGTATCTAATAACATTCGTTCAGAATCGACGTATTCTGGTAATACAGGGTGATAACTACCAACAGACTTGGCTGCAACACTTGCACCGTTTCTATCTCATGAAATTTATCACCCATTATCAGTTCTCTTCCTTTCTGTAGCCCATGTAACATATTGCATTTGTGGGATCCTGATCCGGTATCTCATACCCAGGACGTAAAGAATACTGAGAAACAGTTCTCGGTAATGAACACACCCGATGAAGATGCATCAGCATGCACTTTCTTCGTTTGGACGGCACGGGAATTCTGGTAATCCCCTATTTCCTGCTCTGTTTTATAACAATTATAAGTTGGAGCGGGACCAACGTTCCTTAGCGCAGTATAACAAGCGGGTTCGGTCAACACATCCGTATTATTATCTTGATTAAGGCGTGGCATAGTCGCAACCAGGAGAGAGAGAGAGAAGAAAACACTCAGCGTGCTCTTTTTACAAGATTAGATTGGTTATCAATTTATCTAATCAGGATAGCTCCCACTGTTTTAGTCAAATCTTCCTTCAAACCCTAAAAGGAAAGACTAGCCAGAATTAATTACACTCTACAAGTTCGCCAATCTTTCAGCCAGGCCAGAGTTGGTACTTTGAGGGAGGTTCCCCGTGCTTTCGCACGGACCTAATTAAAGTAAACCTCGTTTTCCCAGGGGCGTAACCCCGTTAACACCTTTCTAGACACCTACTTGATTGGCTAATTATAATGTGTAAAACTCTCCCAGGAGTAATTCTTACTCGCAGCGAGTATCGGGATCCAACTATCTCATAGAAGGTATGCAATCTGATTGCAAATTTCAACACTTGAAATTCCCAATAATATTTTACCCCTAGTGACTTATGACCTTAACTATGGTCAACAAATCATAAGCACTAGTCAAGTTCTACCCATCATTTCTTGATTAAATAGACCCACCCACATGACCCTTAACTAAGGTCAACAAAGTCACATGACTGTCTTAACTAATCGCATCATATGCTATATAGGAAGACATCACTTAGCTACCATACACTGTGCCTTAACTAAGGTCAACAAACATAGCACGAATACTAAGTACCCTACTTCCTAAAATGACGGAGGGTTATGACAGGTTTTTAAGAAAACCTTTTGCGTAATGAACTTGATATCATTGTAGAATCGAGTGATTTTTAAAAGGAATGTTTTTGAGGCCTTTTCTAGTTTTGCTAAAGAGGTCACTCCGGGTGAAGGGATCGTCGGCTCTTTCCTCATCGAATAAGGTGCAGGATATTTCACAAATATCACTATGCAAAGCAAAAGCTATATAAGCAATCAAAAGACAAACCGTGTTTGTAGCATATGCCAGTTTCGCTAAAGAGGTCACTCCTGGTGAAGGGATCTCGGCTCTTTCCTTATCGAATAAGGTGCTGGATGTTCTACAAGGAACACCGCTATGCAAAGCAAGAACTAGAGCTACCAGTTTTTTTAAACAAGTTTCTACAACATCTTTAGGTTTCTTTTAGTTTCATTAATCTCATTAATGAAGTCCCATTTTATTATGCTTCACAAGCATCACTTTTGAAACGAAATCTGCAATATAACATATATCTCATATATATAATATAAACATTCATCTCAGGCAGTAATATGATCTCATCACAGAACATTGCAGCAGAAGAACATATATGAAATATTGGATATACTAGGACGTCCGTGTTTTAATACGAGCCTGTATAAAACACGGATTCCACGGTCGCGATGAATAGCCAAACCCACATTCCTAGACCCCTACGAGAGTGGCAAGCAACTCTGCCAATTCCAGGGTTAGGAGACCCGGTCTCGACTCCTCGAGATGGTCTCCCACTAGACCCTAGAACCCGGTTACTTGTGCTCCCCGCCTTGGGTCTACCTAATGCGGAAAAGTAAATAATATACAATGGTGACATCATCCTCAGCCCGGAAATGCCCCAATAAAAGAATATTACATATAAATAAATTTTACATGAATGAAAAAGAAAAAACTCTCATCTCACATAAAACCCCCGGCTATTCAACACACGACGATCCAATATAACATATCACAGCAACACATAATATCTCATATCATCAACGTAAGTAAGTATGCATACACCGATTGTCGTTGATGTATAGCAACGGCGATACAACTACATACTATATTTACGGTCACAGAAAAGAAAGTGTAAAACTACAACAGTTGGAATCCGCAACCTTCTTAGACATCGCATGCTTAAACAAATGAATTCCTTAGACATCGCATGCCTAACAATTATAAACCCCGCATTTTAGTCTCGATCTCGAAAACACTTTTCAATATCTAGTCGGGCAATTCAACAAGATTCCCGACATCCTGATCGAATGCTCGTCGCAAACTTTAGTAGACGGCTGCAACCCCGGATGCCGTCGACGAAGTGCACTAAGGTGGAACACCGCTGCCGCGAGCACCCGAACTGATGCTTTTTGCGACGGAGTTCTCCTACAGTCACTTGGTCGGGGCTATTGGGCGTGGCTGTCTATTAAGTTTACCCGGCGAGTATCCGCGTACGCTACGTGATTGCGATGGACTTTTGATCACATCAAAATCCCGTGGCAACCGATCATCTGAGACTAAACTGCTAGATTTATAACATTCAAATTAGTTATCTCATAACTTTTTGTGGATTCCAAATATTGTATCACATTCCAGATAAACAGACAATGTTAAACTTTCTGATCGAATAAACAAACACCTAAGATTTCCCAAATAGTTCTCAACACTTGAAATTAGTTTAAAAATATCCATCACATGCCACAGTACCAATGGTCCAGCCGTAGAAGGGTCAAGCCAACGCATCACATGTGGCAACGCCGTACTACCCCAAACCCTAAGGTTCAGAGGCGATTCAGAGGGTCACATAATCGAGTTAAGGTTTGTTGTCTTCTAGAGGGTCCATCGCGTTACTTGCACGATTTTCCGAAAGTTTCAAACTCGAGAAAAAATCCAACTTTTGAAAATTTTCCGACAGGGGAAAAAGTGAGTTATTGATATCCGTTCGAACTTTTTAACATGTTCTAAAATTACCCGGAAAAAATTAAACGAAGTTAAACTTTCCAATCGAATCAACGAGCTCCAAATACAACCCAGAAAACTTAACACTTGAGTAAATTAAAAATTTCCCAGAAGAATCAGGAATTACATACGGATATTACTGTGCAAAACGCAAGCCATGATTCTACTGTTTGGCCGCGGAACCGCCGCGCAAGCCATATACGGCCGCGGTTCCGCGGTGCTTTAATGGTATTGGTGGCACGTGTTTCACAGTAATTCTTGTATTTCCCTGCTGATTTTTCTGAGTATTTTTAATATGAAAAAATCAACATTTTAAAAAATTTCCAGAGAAGGAGTTCGTGTCGGGGTTTCGGGGTTCGATCGGACTTTAAACTTCGCCTAAAGCTCTAGCTTGGCTCTGATACCACTATAGGGTTACTAGGCACTCTCACAAGGGTCTACAAGGCATCAACCATGCCCGATTTAAAATTTAGACGTGCCGAACAACCCTAAACCAAGTTCTTAAACTAGAGATTAGGCGAAACAAAGCATGTTAAACACTTTAACACTAAGAGTTTGGGATTACAACCTTTGTAGTCCGGTCCTTCACTTCTAAAGCTCCGTGTTGAGGTCCCTTCACTGCGATTATCGAGTTTCCAGACTCTAGAGAGGCTCCACGAAGAGAAAGATGCAAGCTTGCTTCCGATCTTCGATAACTAAGATGATCTACCTTGAAGTTTCTTGAACACAAGCTCTCACTCACAAATGAAGTGAACACCCTAATCTAAATGGCTATGACAGATTAGGATGATGAAGTAGGATTTATGCTCTCTTTTATTTTCATAATCTCACTCAAAATCATCACTAATGAAAAAGCTAGAAAGCTTTTCCATTGAAAAAGAGAAGGAAGAAGAAGAACAATTCTCTTGTGATGAATAATGAAAGTCAAGTGATAATTAAAAATGCAACCATGGTTGATAATGAGAAGGCTAACCATTGTAGAGAGTTAACTAGGGTTAAGGGTTTAGGTTGGGTTAAAGAATGAGTCACAAAAATATCAACCATAATATCTTAGCTCAAAACAAAAGAAAACCTTCTAGAAGGTTCATGAAAGAACTAACCCAAATCAAACCCTAACCATGTTTAATCTCCACTAATCTTGTTGAATTAGTAATTATAACATGTTACAATATTATATATCACATATATAATATATTTTGTAACAAAAGAAAATAATCCAATTAACATATATCGCATATTTATCAATGTATTACCCGAGTGAGAAAAAGAATCTTTTAGTGAGCTTATATTAGTTAATGTAATTTAATATATTAAATATATAATTATACATTAAATTATCGAACCAACACTTGATCCGATAATCCGGCTATTTCATAAATAATCGACTAATATAATCTGTATCAGTTCATCGAATCAACACTTGATCCGATGACCCGGCTATATCTCATATACCCGGCCGATATCTTATATCGCGAGAATTTAATACGGTATCACATACACGTATTTTTTTCGGTCCCGCACATATCATATATGTGCTCATACTCTGTTTTGCCTGAGTCAAGAAACCTCTGTGTATGACTCTAAAGAATCGTCAATACGCCGGCAGTAGGTGATGATCATATCAAACACCCACAAGCTGCAAGCGGCCAGCTAAACATAACAGCCACCCAGGTATTGAGCGATCAGAAGATCAACAAGAAAGCCTGTACATTCTC
This sequence comes from Agapanthus africanus, assembly GCA_030015575.1. Taxonomy (NCBI): domain Eukaryota; kingdom Viridiplantae; phylum Streptophyta; class Magnoliopsida; order Asparagales; family Amaryllidaceae; genus Agapanthus; species Agapanthus africanus. The sequence continues at coordinate 310,144,900 of CM057339.1, forward strand.
CTGAGAATCCAATCAATAACACTCCCGTACAGTCCGGTCTCTTCGTCTGATATGTCGCATATCTCGCCTAGGGGTGGTAAACGTCAGACCCAGTAGCTTGATAAGTCGTGTTGATATTGTTAGTGTATATGCCCTAGAGGCCATTACTGTATCATACTAGTTTGTATATTACTTAATGGAAGCTTGGGATATTCACCTTGTATAAACAATCTTGCTCAATATAGTAGTATGCTACTTGGTTTGTTTCTACTTCAATGTGTACATGTGTTTTTTTTAGTATATCACCTATACACATTAGTGGAGCCCTTAGGATCTTTGCTTGATTACCAGCGTTGTGATGGCAGTCACACTATGGGGGCTGGGTAATCTATAAGCACATCCTTATACAGGTCCCTAGTCGCAGGACTATCGAGACAGGGCATCGATACTCCGGAGTAGACTAGCGTATGCGCTTCTCATCCCAGTGTGGGAGATGGTTTGTCCCACAGCCATTAGTACGTCGTACTGGAGATAGTATACGGGTGCTCGTTAGGTTACGAGTACACTGGACAAGACTCGTCGGGAACTGACCGGTTGGTATTATACCTATCGTCAGTTATCAGTTCCCAGGTGACATGAGTACAGCTTAGTCCGCTGACTTGACACTGTCACTTCGCCTCGAGTGTGTTCCCACTGTACTTTGATTACTACCCTACCACGGCTCAAAGGAGTCGTGCAAACAGGTAGTAGTTGGGTACAGTCCCGAAGCACTTGGAGGCAGTGACGGTTAGACAGGATTCGTCTCTCCCGGTATTGGGGGTTGACATCGCGCTGTGTCTAGGAGAGCCATTACACGAGTAGTCCCTGGCCAGGGCAATCGAGATATACTGGTAGGCTTCCAGTGTTATCTCAGGGTGTTTTGGGCTTCACTCCGACACGACTTGTACCGCTATTAGGGGACTGACGTTTACCGCCCCCCTACGCCCGCCATGCGATGTATCAGACGAACAGACCGGACTGTACGGAGATTGTCACATTCAGGCTCAGTAGGAGTTCAGATGGGTTTCACCTCGTCAGTCTTCTTGTCGGCATCTACCTGGGGACCGTTACGCATTGCTAGTGCCGCTTGCGGTCTGTGGTTAAACCCACTGCCAGCGTAGTGTCGAGTCTTTAGAGTCCCACACAGAAAGCTATTCGCCTTTAGGCAAAAGAGTAGAGGTCGCATGGTTTTGCGACAGGGTTCGGTCACATCCGTACACTTATGCACGTACAGTGTCCGAACAGTTAACACTAGCGGGCTTTGGTTTAAACCAGATCCTAGTGTACGTTTTGGGATTGGATTTATCCAGTATGTATTCGTGTTCCTCGGAACGCGGATGCGGGTGTGTATGCACAGTTGACGGAGAGACAGAAGCGGAGGATTCTCATTAGGGTTGTTGACTGTTGACTGTTGACTATTGACTTTTTTGCTCAACCCTAATGAGAATATGATATGTAATTAACAATAATATTAATTAAGTATTATGGTGACATGGTTGTTGACTTGTTGACTTTGTTGATTTTGTTGACCGGTTGACTAGGTTGGACTAGTTGACCATCATGATGACAATGGCTATCATTTCATGGCAAAGACTTTTTACTTGCTTGTTTCTCTTGCGAGAAATGAGTGCATGAAATGATATGGCTATTGTAGCTTAAACCATTTACACAATACTTGATTACTATTTTTGTGATGATGGCTTTGGATTATGAGAGCCAAGAGAGAAAAGTCTTTCTCATTCTATCATTTTGATTCTCTCTCTTGTTCTTGAGCTCTCATCTTCTTCCTCTTGCTCTCCCTCTCTTGAGTCTATGGTTCACTTGTCTCATGTGTTGAGAAACAAGAACCATAGAGTAAAATCCCAAACACACTCTTCTCTACTCACTCTAGTTCACTAGGTTTGGCAAACCAAGTGAACTAGTTTCTTCAAAGATCGAAGAAGAAGCCAAAGGTAGAAGCTTTCAGGTGGATCTATCTTCGGCGCAAGGAGACGACGGGGTGAAGCCGGTCCGGACAACCATCGAGAGTCAAAGAAGAAGGAGTTCAAGAAAGAAATATATAACCCCCTAACCGAGTAGTTAACAACTCCTAGTTAGGTTGTTAGTTAGATGTTTAACAAAGATCCGATTTTGAGTCCATGTTACCACCTCTAGAAAATTGTTTTTCACCAAATTCCGCATGCCCGAAAGTACCGGGAGAGGTAGCATGGACTTACAGTGGTATCAGAGCCTAGTTAAACTCTATCTAACATGTTAGCAAAGTAATTAGAAATTTGATCGGAGAAAAAGTCGCGAAATACACCCGGATTTTAAACTTGCTGTCGATTTTTAAAGTGCTGTAATAGTAATAAATCATGCTTCAAAAATCGACTCAGGGTTTTTATAGTCTACTGTAGAAAAACGGTCCAGAGATCTCACCAAACCACCACGGAAACGCAGCGATAGCTTGCTATTACCGCGGTTCCGCGGCCGATTGAGCTCCTCTCTGGATCTTCTTCACTGCAGTTTGTTCTATGGGGTATTTTGGGAATTTTGGAATATGTATTTTCTGCCCAGATTTTTCAGAACGAAAATTTTGTGTTTGGGGCCTAAAAATCCGTATTTTTGATCGAACTTCTAAAAACTTATGCTGACGGGTTTTATCTGTGATGTGATATTTGTATTGAACGTCTGCTAATCGCTGTATGTCGATTAGTGGGGGTTATACAAATCTGTGATCTGTAATGTCATTGGTTTGTGTATATGAATTCATTGGATTGTCGCGGGTGAATAGCCGGGGGTTGTGAGATGAGAGTTTTCTTTTCTTTCAATTCATGTAAATTTGTAAATTGATGTAATAATTATTTGTATGGCCGCACAACCGGGTCGGGGTTGTAGCCGTCATTGTATAATTTCTTTTTACTGTTTTTGCTCCTAGGATAGACCCATGGAGGGGGTGCACAAACTACCGGGTATGCCGAAGTGCCGAGTGGCCTACTTATGGGGTTGAGGGAGGTTGCTTCGCTTCGGGTACTTGGCGGGTAGTTTGCCGCACCCGTAAGGGTCTTGGGTGGGGTATTGGCTATTCACCGCGACCGTGTAATCTGCTTTTCGTTACAGGCTCGTACGAATTGCGGGTTCCTAGTATATCCAATGTGTTCATCTGTGATCTGAAATGTCTACCATTGCAATATATCTATATATGATATTATTTAGGCGTTGCTTATGTTTTACAGCCGCGCTAGCCCAGCCCCCGCTCTGTCGTTAGTTAAGTAACCTAACGGGTAATGACGGGGCCCCATGGCGAATGCGAATGGCATAAGCGTACGTCATATTTTGGTTGTTTTCTGCAATGGTAGGATTAAATGATGGGACGCATTAAAAGAACTAATGCAAGAATATCACGCATTAAAAGAACTAATGCAAGAAAATAAACCAAGTAAAAGTCGTTGGAACACTTTCGAAAAACCACTCGGTTCTTTTCAAAACAAACTTTTAAAATGCAGAGTTTGAGCCACTCCATTTAAAAGCTATCTCGTTCCATCGATTATATCAAGTTCTCTACGTTCACGGTTTCGCCAAAACCATTCGTAGCCCTCCGTCGTTTCACATGAATAGTCAATAGTATTCAAGCTATGTTTGTTGGCCAAAGTCAAGGCATAGTGATTGGTAGCTATTGGGTATTCATGTGCAGCATAGATAGATGCGTTGGTTTGGAACAGTCGTACTGCCTTGTTGGCCAAAGTCAAGGGTAGGTACGGGTGGATTCAAATTAACCTGGAGAACGACGGGTAGAACTTGACATGTGACTTATGATTTGTTGGCCAAAGTCAAGGTCATAAGAGCATGGGGCAAAAATCCACATCGGGAGTTTCAAAAGAACTGAAACTTGCTAGTGTTGCATACCATTTGGAGTGTGATGATTCTGGTAGGATTCCTTCAGTTTCGTCACGCGATGATATTTGGATCCCGATCCTACTGTGAGTATATGCTACTCCTCGGGAAATTTCTCACTTAACGATCAATGCTATAAACCTAGTAGGTGTCTAGAAAGGTGTTAGCGGGGCTACGCCCCCAGGAAAAAGAGGTTCTTAAATTAAGGAACTTCGCGAAAGCGTTGGAAAACCTCCCTCAAAGTACCGACACCAGCCTGGCCGAACGGTTAAGCAAGTATTGTACGGTGAGATTGATCCTGACTAATTCTTCCTTTTTGGTTTGAGGAGGGATTCGAGAAACAGTGGGAGCCATCCTGTTTAGACAAATTAAAAACCACTCTAAACTTGCAAGAGCATCATGCTGAGTGTTTCTTCTTCTCTCTCCTAATTGCAGCGACCAATCGACATGACTGGACTTAAGTTACTTCTAGATAAAAACATACTCACAGGGCCAAACTACAAAGATTGGCTCAGGAATGTCAAAATGGCAATCACTTACGACAAGCTGGGGTATCTTCTTACCACCAAAGCTCCCACTGTCCCAGGTCTCACCTCCAGCGTCGCGGATAAGGAAATCCGTAAGACTTGGGAGATTGATAGCGCGAAGGCCAAGTGCCTCGTACTTGCCTCTATGGACAACGAACATCAGAGGAGGCACGAGAATATGGACCTTGAATCCATATTTCTCCATACAAAAGAACTGTATAGAGAGCAATCTCGTATCGCAAGATACGAAGTGTCGAAGAAGTTATTTTCGGCAAGGTTGGCCATCGGATCATCGGTAGCGGAACACGTGCTTAAGATGATTGGCTTCATTGAGGAGCTCGCGGAACTTGGGACCACATTGGAGAATGAGCTCTATACTGACTTGATTCTCCAGTCCCTTCCTTCCACTTATGCCCAGTTTATACTGAACTTCAACTTACAAGAAAAGGAAGTTGAACTTTCAGAACTCCTCAACATGCTGAGGAGTGCAGAGGGCACCCTACAGAAAGGTAGGCAAACATCCACTTTGTTTGTAGGAGGATCTTCCTCTTCTAGGTCCAAGGAGAAAGCCAAGGGAAAGAAGAAGAAAGCCCCCGCCAAACCAAGGGGAGGTGTTGGTAAAGTGGATACGAAGGGAAAGGCAAAAGCAACAAAGAAAGCGGGGCAGCTTGTGGATAAGGAAGAATGCTTCTATTGTCATAAGAAAGGACATTGGAAGAATGATTGCAGGGCTTGGAAAGCCAGGACACAGGAATTGAAGCAGGTTGCGGCTTCAGCTTCAGGTGTGTATGTTATTGAAAACTGTCTTTCAATAAACTCTACTTCCTGGGTATTGGATACCGGATCAGGATCTCATATCTGTAATTCTTTGCAGGCGTTGAGAAACCGTAGGGTTTTGAAGGCAGGTGACATGACCCTCAAAGTTGCAAACGGAGCTAGCATGGATGCTAAGGCCGTGGGGGACTATCACCTGGGAATTTCAGATGGACATGTTTTGGTTTTACGTAATTGCTTTTTTGTACCCAACGCAACTTGTAATATCATTTCTGTATCTTTGGTTTCTAAAGAAGGTTATGAATTTGCGTTTGTAAGCAATGTTGTAAACATTCACCTTAATCAAGTTCTGATTGGGTCAGGTACATTGAGCAATGATATATACGTATTAAACCAACCACAGATATTCAATGTCCAGAATACACACAAAAGAAAGTCTCCGGAAATAAATCAGACTTTCTTATGGCATTGTAGACTGGGTCACATCAATGAGAGAAGGTTGACGAAGTTACATACAGAAGGATATTTGAATCTGTTCGAATATCAATCGTATGCCACTTGTCAATCCTGTCTCAAAGGAAAGATGACAAAGACTCCGTTCACTGGACACGGAGTAAGAGCGAACGAGCTCTTGGGACTCGTGCACAGCGACGTGTGCGGTCCAATGTCTACACATGCGCGAAGCGGTTATTCTTACTTCATTACTTTTACGGATGACTTTTCAAGGTACGGTTATGTCTTCTTGATGAAACATAAGTCCGAAGCCTTTAGAAAATTCCAGGAATATAAGACTGAAGTAGAAAAACAAACCGGCAAAAGTATCAAGATTCTAAGATCGGATCGAGGTGGTGAATACTTGAGTGCCGAGTTCCTGGACTATTTAAAAGAGAACGGAATTCCCTCTCAGCTTACTCCTCCATACACTCCGCAACATAACGGTGTATCGGAGAGACGGAACTGAACCCTATTGGATATGGTACGGTCCATGATGAGTAACGCTGAGTTACCGCGATCATTCTGGGGGTATGCGCTAGAATCAGCTGCATACCTTTTGAACCGAGTTCCAACTAAGACTGTGCCTACTATACCATATGAGATGTGGTTTGGGAAGAGACCCTATCTTAAGCACATTAAGACATGGGGATGTCCAGCTTTTGTTAAAAAGCAGCATGCGGAAAAGCTCGAGGCACGCTCAGTACAGTGTAAGTTCGTGGGAATCCAAAGAACTCCAAGGGATATTTCTTCTACTGCGAAGAGGAACAAAAGGTTTTTGTTTCTCGTCATGCCTACTTCTTGGAAACTGAGTTTTTGGAAACCCAGATAAGTGGGAGCATAGTAGAACTGGAAGAAATTCCAGAACCACGAGTTATTACTGAAAGCTTAGTGGAACCAGAGGGTTCAAAAGAACAGGACATTCCTACGCCGCTTGTTCACACCATAATATTGCATTATTATATTCCCCATTCTTATTCTTTTTACAAATAAACAGGTGCTTTTGACGCATGTCTGCTACATGTTACAGGTTACAGGTTCTTGGACAGAAAACAGTGAAAATGATGAAAAGACGATGCAAAAGTGGACTTTGACCAACAAACAGAAGACTCTTGATCAAGCCTATATCAAAGATAAAATTCACAAAGTACAAGGCAATGCAAGGTCCAAGATTACAAAGTGAACGGTCAAAAGCCCACCGCAATTATTCACTGGAGATTTGGAAGAAACATTGAAGCTATTTTAATAAAGAACCAAATAATAAGAAGCCCAAAGATCGAAGGCCCAATACTTTCTTTTAAAGAGACATAAAATTTTACCAAAGCTTGAAGTCTACTTTGACTAGGTCTTCCTAAGGATATTTTGGTAAATGTAGACATGCAAATCAATTGTAACCTAGGGTTTCCTATTCTCTATAAATAGGAACTCTACTCATTGTAATTTCTTATGCCTCCCTATGCCTCCCTTCATTAATAAATTTTAGAATTCTTTTGGAGAGCATCGGTGTTTCTTTTCAATTCATGAATTCAGATCTGACAACCCTGCGTTGATGATTGGAGAGATGCATCTGTAAGTAGATTTAATTCCTTGCTCTAGTTTAGATTTCAATTCTTGCCCTAGGTAATTTTTATTCTCTTCCCTAGATAAAAGTTTTTCAATTCCCTAATGAGTGAGTAGTTTTCTCGCTTGTTAGGGTTAGGAATAGGGAAGGATTTGAGAGATGAAGATCTCTCATCTCTTTTCTTTGCCAATCTTTTATGAAAATTAGAACTCCATGCATACCTTCTTATTCCGCTCCCTACGGCACTCTACCCTCGAGGTAACGGTGATTCCGTAGTCTAAAGGCCCGGATTTTAAGGTTTTCCATGGAGGTTAGGGTAAAGATTAAGAAAGGAAGGACAAGGATCTAGAGGAAGAATCAATCTTCACAATCATCCTAATCCCCTTTGTTAAGATTTACCATAACACTAATATGATATCTTTAATTAAAGGCAATGGAAAGAGATGTAGATCTTTGTTTACTAAATTTACCCTAAACCTAATCCTAGCAAGTTTCTAATCCTAGTATCATACAACTTCAATTTTTAGATTTAATAATCAATCCGAACACCCTTCGGAATTAACTCGTTAGCGCGATTAGGAAATTCACAACATCCCTGTGGACCGACCCGTACTCACCGGCGAGCTGCAAAGCGACGCCGTTCTTGATTGCGGTTACAAATATTTTTGATCTATCTTTTAGAAAGCGCAAGCTCGCTAAATCATTCCAATCAAATGGCGCCGTTGCCGGGGATGGCGTAGAAATTTCCTTTTTGCGATTTCGGGTTAATCATAAAATTTAAAAAATCATAAAAATCTGAAAAAATCATAAAAGTATTAAAAATATATATTTTGTTATTTTTGGAAGGGATACTTTGTTGTTTAAATTTTTGCAGGAACAAACTCGGATCTGGAAATTTACAGAAAGCCAAACAGAAATCAGAAGATCGGAACAGAAGAGATTTTAAACAACAGAACGGCTGAAAAAATTTGGAGTCTCGAACAGTCCAACTCACCGCCCTTCCGCGGCCAAAACCAACCTTAGGCCGCGGAACCGCGGCTAACTTGTAAGATCAGGCGTCAGAAAAAATCTTGGGACTCGAGCCAGCTAACCGACCGCGGAAACGCCGCGGGAGGTGGCCTCAGACCGCGGAAACGCAGCATCTTGGTGACTTTAGCTCTTGAAAATTGCATTGTAAGTCTCCTCTGTTTTTTCTCTGTACATTTTGAAATATCTTTTCTGAAAATTCCTGCAGGATTTTGTGCGCTATAAAAATATTTCCCGTTCCAAATAACAATCTTGTGCAGGATTTGTGCGCCTCATTTAAAATAGAAATTGATTGCAAGTAATCTTTTTTGTTGCATATCTTTTCTCAAATATCTTTTTGCAACAATTTTTTTCCAAATAAAGATTCTTGTGATATGCTTAAGATAATAACTGATTGCAGGTAATATATTTTCGGTTGCATATCTTTAATTAAAAATCTTTTTGCAACAATTTTCAAATAAAGAAATAGAAAAAGGAAAATTTTTGTTACAAGAACTTGCAAACTTTTGCCGCAAATAAATCCCTGCACCATCACCCAACTTTCTTTCTTTCATCCTTTCTTCTTCTAGCATGGGTACCCCACATAAAAAACCACTTGCCGAACTTTGGTATCCCGAACCTAATTTTGCGTCGTTCGGCAATTTGTTCTGTCAATTTAAAGACGATCCTTCCTTGCCTAAAATATCGTTGAAAGATCAAATAGAGGCGTCTAGGAGAAACAATTCGACTTTTCAACCCACTTTGTGTCAACCAAGTCAACCTTTACCACCTCCATATGTTGATACCACTTTTTCAAGTCCTTCTGTCACTCCTAAGCCGATGTCCATTGCTGAGCATATTGCTCAATCTCGCAGCCGGTCTTTCACCCCTCTCCACACATCTAGTTATAGGGATCCGCACGACTATTCACCTTTTTATCCACATGTTGACCCTACCCCTGTCCTACCACCCACTTCCTATCAGTCCTACCCGACTTTTCCACCTTCACTAGACACTGTTTCTTCACAGCCATTAGGGAGTTTCACATATCCAACCAATTTTGAATCTTTTACTGAAACCCCCTTACCACCAAAGTCTAGCTTGGAAGAGGCGTTGGAGGCGTATATCGCAGCAACAAATAAAATGGTTAGGAATGTGGAAGCGTCCGTGGCCACCCTTATGCGACCTAGTGAACCGGTAGCTAGTTTCCAACTAGCTCCAAATTTTCCAATGTATGAGGAGGTGGTTGGACTGAGTGAGAATGAGAGAGGATTTTCAAATCAAACCTACCCTTACCCAATTGAAGCCCACAACTCCAGTTTTCCATCGAATGTCCTAAATGATTCACAAGTTCAAAATAAAAGCGAGTTGTGTGATTTTGTAGTGTTTGATTTGCCAGATTGTGAAGAACCCCTTTCGAGTGAAACCGGATTTAATCCTTTCGATCTTTACACCTCCACTCTAGAACCTAAATCGATAAATATCCATGCTTTTGATGAGGTATCAGAAAAAATTGATTTTCACTTGATTGAGGATATAGACGCCGGGAATATTTCGGATGATGAACCCTTCGATTTAATTGAAATTTTATGTCCAATTCATCATCTAGAGTCATTAAATGTTTTTCCCGAACTTCATATGCGTCTTGATTTTGATGATATTGGCATGGATAAGAAAATTTTTAAGGAAAATATTGAGGAGAATTATGAGGATAGTACTGAGGATAATATTGAGGTTGAATCATTTTCGTTTGATGTGTCGAATTTTCCAATACACCCTCCTAAATCCTTAACTGATACCCTTCCTCACTCACTTCCTTCCGTCCTTCCTATCGTTTCGACTGTGCAAGAGACCGTTACGCTTTCATCTCCAATACCTAGTTCGACGTACCCATGTTTGCTCACGACTCTTGAGGGATTTAATCTCATTTTTTCGCGGGTTGATAGATTAGCACAATCGCTTTTTACACATCGGTCATTACAAATTGTGCTAATCTATACGCTCCATCCACACCCTCAAATTCGTATTCCCACCTTCTTTGGTTCTTCTAATCTTCCTTTAATGATATCGAGTGTTGATGAATCACAATCCGATATTTTGAGTTCGATAATTTTCAATTGGACCTTTGAGGAAAGTTTCGAAGATATTTTCGCCGACGAACTCGCATTCTTAAATGATATGGATTTTGTGACTAATCAACCTCCACTCGAAGAAGTAGAACCCCTACCATTTCTTCTTCCCCTCCGCCATTCTCCTCCACCGAGACCATATTATCCCTTTCTCTCCACACGGTCTCGTGTGCTTCTCATTTATTTTCTTTCCACTCCATTCTTTCACCAACTCTACCATTACCACGATAGAATTTTTGAATGGTTGGTGCTAACCTTTGGCTTGTGTAAGGCCAAGCTTAAGTTTGGGGGGAACCTTTGTATATATGTATATATATTTTTGTTTTCTTTTTCTATAAAAAAAATAAAAAATTTCAAAACATTAAAAATATAAAAAAATTTATAAATAAATAAACAGGGGAGTGCCGGTATTTTGACCCTCTTGGTTTAGCATGACAGTGAGGACACTGTCAAGTTCAAGTTTGGGGGTATGCTCGGTACGTCTTCTTCCTTCGCATTCATTTGTACATATTTTTGCATTTGCATGCTTATTTGAAAACCCATAAAAATTTGAAAAATTTCAAAAATTATAAAAATTACTGTATTCAATTTTGGCTTATTTGACTTGAGTTTGACAAATAGGTTAACTGGTTAGGAACAACTAGTTCTTAGACTTAGTAAATTAAAAACCCTAAAAATAACCTTTCTTAAAGTTTAACGGTAGAAAGTATATGCCTTGTAATTTATTTAGAAATAGGCAAATTTTGGGTTCACTTTTTGGGCTAAGTCTAAACAAGGGAAGAGTATTGATGTTCTTATTAGAGTATAAGTTTGAAAAATAGTTCCTAGCTTAAGTCCAGATTCTAAAAACGTATACCCTACAATTTGCACAATCACGCATCTTGAAACTTGGAATAGTAGAAGAGACCTTGAAATGCTCTTGTCTAAAGTCCTTAGTACAATGAAAATAAAAAAAAATTGTGTGAATGAAGAATAAAAAAATGAACACTGGTTTTTGTGATTACTTAAGGCTGCAAAAATAGAAAAATATTTAACGAGGGTGCTTCATCACCTAGTGCCTTAGACCAACTGGTTTGGGAGTCAGTGCTAAAGCCTTGGGTATTGCAAAGACTAGGAAGTACGCTTTAAAGTGCAAACGCATTTTGTAATCGGTCGTTGGTACCTCAAGAAGTATTAACGGTCGCATGAAGGATGTGTAAGCAAATTTCATTCACCAACTAAGAAGTGCTTTGGATAAAGGACGAGAGTACGATTGCTTGATTTGAATTTCCAAGTGTAGAGGTGATTTATACACACACGTGGGGATATGTGATTGGAATTTAGATGAGAAAAAGGAATGAAGAATAGAACTTGTATCTTTAATAGAGTTGATAAAAATTCCTAAGTGGAGATGTAACCCTAGAAGGAAAACTTAAGAAATGCCGAAAGCTAGGTAATTCTACAGGATATATATAATCTTAAGTTAAATAATGAGGAAGTGTGAAGAATATGGGTGGATAATTTGCAAGTCAAAAGATAATAGAATTCCTTGTTAGAAAACTTAATTGGAAAACAAAAGTCGAAAAAGCCAAATTGATAGGATTTTGTGGGTAGTATCCGCTGAAAACCCTCAGGAGACAACACTCCTCCTACTAGGGACACCTAGAGGTTTAACGGCTTGTTCCACGTGCTCAATGCAATCGCGTCTCCCTGCGAAAGTGCGGCTAGGTTAGATTTTTATCGAGAATAAAAAATAAGTTTGCTCGAGGACGAGCAAAAGATAAGTTTGGGGGTATTTGTTCACACCATAATATTGCATTATTATATTTCCCATTCTTATTTTTTTTTACAAATAAACAGGTGCTTTTGACGCATGTCTGCTACATGTTACAGGTTACAGGTTCTTGGACAGAAAACAGTGAAAATGATGAAAAGACGATGCAAAATTGGACTTTGACCAACAAACAGAAGACTCTTGATCAAGCCTATATCAAAGATAAAATTCACAAAGTACAAGGCAATGCAAGGTCCAAGATTACAAAGCGAACGGTCAAAAGCCCACCGCAATTATTCACTGGAGATCTGGAAGAAACATTGAAGCTATTTTAATAAAGAACCAAATAATAAGAAGCCCAAAGATCGAAGGCCCAATACTTTCTTTTAAAGAGACATAAAATTTTACCAAAGCTTGAAGTCTACATTGACTAGGTCTTCCTAAGGATATTTTGGTAAATGTAGACATGCAAATCAATTGTAACCTAGGATTTCCTATTCTCTATAAATAGGAACTCTACTCATTGTAATTTCTTATGCCTCCCTATGCCTCCCTTCATTAATAAATTTTAGAATTCTTTTGGAGAGCATCGGTGTTTCTTTTCAATTCATGAATTCAGATCTGACAACCCTGCGTTGATGATTGGAGAGATGCATCTGTAAGTAGATTTAATTCCTTGCTCTAGTTTAGATTTCAATTCTTGCCCTAGGTAATTTTTATTCTCTGCCCTAGATAAAAGTTTTTCAATTCCCTAATGAGTGAGTAGTTTTCTCGCTTGTTAGGGTTAGGAATAGGGAAGGATTTGAGAGATGAAGATCTCTCATCTCTTTTCTTTGCCAATCTTTTATGAAAATTAGAACTCCATGCATACCTTCTTATTCCGCTCCCTACGGCACTCTACCCTCGAGGTAACGGTGATTCCGTGGTCTAAAGGTCCGGATTTTAAGGTTTTCCATGGAGGTTAGGGTAAAGATTAAGAAAGGAAGGACAAGGATCTAGAGGAAGAATCAATCTTCACAATCATCCTAATCCCCTTTGTTAAGATTTACGAAAACACTAATATGATATCTTTAATTAAAGGCAATGGAAAGAGATGTAGATCTTTGTTTACTAAATTTTCCCTAAACCTAATCCTAGCAAGTTTCTAATCCTAGTATCATACAACTTCAATTTTTAGATTTAATAATCAATCCGAACACCCTTCGGAATTAACTCGTTAGCGCGATTAGGAAATTCACAACATCCCTGTGGACCGACCCGTACTCACCGGCTAGCTGCAAAGCGACGCCGTTCTTGATTGCGGTTACAAATATTTTTGATCTATCTTTTAGAAAGCGCAAGCACGCTAAATCATTCCAATCACCGCTCCGCAGAAGTAGTAGGCAGTCTCATCCGCCCGAGAGATACTACGGTTTTCTCATAGACGGGGATAGAGAGGATTGCATCATAGATTATGATGAGCCTACTAGCTTCTAGCAAGCCGTTCAGAGCGTCGACTCGGTAAAATGGCTGGATGCAATGCGGACCGAAATGGAGTCCATGTACACCAACAAAGTATGGACGTTGGACATTGCTCCAGACGGGGTAAAACCCGTAGGATGCTAGTGGATCTTCAAAAGGAAGATTGGTGTAGATGGACAGGTTGAGACCTATAAAGCTAGACTGGTTGCAAAGGGTTTTCGTCAAAAGACCTGGTTTGGACTATGACGAGACCTTTTCTCCAGTAGCTATGCTGAAATCCATTCGGATCCTTCTTGCCATTGCTGCCTTCCACGATTATGAGATTTGGCAGATGGACGTAAAGACTGCTTTTCTAAATGGAAATTTAGAAGAGTGTGTCTATATGGACCAGCCAGAGGGTTTCATTCAGAGTGGGAGCAGCGGAAAGGTGTGTAAGTTGCTTAAGTCCATTTACGGACTAAAGCAGGCATCGCGGAGTTGGAACATCTGTTTTGATGAGACGGTCAAGGAATTTGGTTTTATAAAAAATCCAGATGAACCATGCATCTATAGTAGATTTGTAGCGAGAACTGTAGTATTCCTCGTTTTATACGTGGATGACATTCTCTTAATAGGAAATGACATTCCTATGCTACAATCTGTCAAGGGTTTCTTGTCACACAGGTTCTCCATGAAAGACCTGGGTGATGCCTCATACATCGTGGGGATCCGGATCCATCGTGATAGATCCAAGAGGATATTAGGACTTTCGCAGTCCAGGTACATCGACAGCATACTGAAAAGATTCAGTATGGAAGATTCCAAGCGCGGTAACTTGCCGTCTTGTCACGGGATCACCCTCTCCAAAGAGATGTCTCCCAAGACTGATTTGGAAAGGGATCGCATGTCTATTATACCCTACGCTTCTGCGGTAGGCTCTATAATATATGCGATGTTGTGTACCAGACCGGATGTAGCTTATGCACTGAGTGTAGTAAGCCGGTATCAGTCAAACCCTGGGGAGAAACACTGGATAGCGGTAAAGAACATTCTCAAGTACCTGAGAAGGACTAAGGAGATGTTCTTGGTGTATGGCGGAAAAGACCTCCAGATCGAGGCCTTTGCTGACTCCAGCTTCCAGAGTGACAAGGATGATTCCAAGTCCATGTCGGGTTTTGTCTTTACCCTCAATGGAGGGGCGGTGTGTTGGAAGAGTTCCAAACAGGAAACCGTTGCAGACTTGACGATGGAAGCGGAATACATTGCTGCATCTGATGCCGCAAAAGTGGCTGTCTGGATAAGGAAGTTCTTGAAAGAACTTCAGGTGGTTCCGTCCATTGTTGATCCAATACCTCTGTATTGCGACAACAACGGGGCTATAGTTTTAGCGAAGGAACCCAGGTCCCATCAGAGATCCAGACACATCTTGAGGCGGTATCACCTGATCAGGGAGATCGTGGATCGCCAGGAGATCGAGGTTCGGAGGGTCGCTTCAGAAGATAACACTGCAGATCCATTCACCAAGGCCTTGCCCCAGACTCAGTTCGAGCGGTTGATCGAGATGATAGGTCTTCGATACGCCAGTACATGGCCTTAGTGCAAGTGGGAGATTGTTAGTGTATATGCCCTAGAGGCCATTACTGTATCATACTAGTTTGTATATTACTTAATGGAAGCTTGGGATATTCACCTTGTGTAAACAATCTTGCTCAATATAGTAGTATGCTACTTGGTTTGTTTCTACTTCAATATGTACATGTGTTTATTTTAGTATATCACCTATACACATTAGTGGAGCCCTTAGGATCTTTGCTTGATTACCAGCGTTGTAATGGCAGTCACACTAGTGGGGGCTGGGTAATCTATAAGCACATCCTTATACAGGTCCCTAGTCGCAGGGCTATCGAGACAGGGCATCGACTCCGGAGTAGACTAGCGTATGCGCTTCTCATCCCAGTATGGGAGATGGTCTGTCCCACAGCCATTAGTACGTCGTACTGGAGATAGTATAAGGGTGCTCGTTAGGTTACGAGTACACTGGACAGGACTCGTCGGGAACTGACCGGTTGGTATTATACCTATCGTCAGTTATCAGTTCCCAGGTGACATGAGTACAGCTTAGTCCGCTGACTTGACACTGTCACTTCGCCTCGAGTGTGTTCCCACTGTACTTTGATTACTACCCTACCATGGCTCAAAAGAGTCGTGCAAACAGGTAGTAGTTGGGTACAGTCCCGAAGCACTTGGAGGCAGTGACGGTTAGACAGGATTCGTCTCTCCCCGTATTGGGGGTTGACATCACGCTGTGTCTAGGAGAGCCATTACACGAGTAGTCCCTGGCCAGGGCAATCGAGATATACTGGTAGGCTTCCAGTGTTATCTCAGGGTGTTTTGGGCTTCACTCCGACACGACTTGTACCGCTATTAGGGGACTGACGTTTACCGCCCCCTAGGCCCGCCATGCGATGTATCAGACGAACAGACCGAACTGTACGGAGATTGTCACATTCAGGCTCAGTAGGAGTTCAGATGGGTTTCACCTCGTCAGTCTTCTTGTCGGCATCTACCAGGGGACCGTTACGCACAGCTAGTGCCGCTTGCGGTCTGTGGTTAAACCCACTGCCAGCGTAGTGTCGAGTCTTTAGAGTCCCACACAGAAAGCTATTCGCCTTTAGGCAAAAGGCTAGAGGTCGCATGGTTTTGCGACAGGTCGCATGGTTTTGCGACAGGGTTCGGTCACATCCGTGCACTTATGCACGTACAGTGTCCGGACAGTTAACACTAGCGGGCTTTGGTTTAAGCAAGATTCTAGTGTACGTTTTGGGATTGGATTTATCCAGTATGTATTCGTGTTCCTCGTTACGCGGATGCGGGTGTGTATGCACAGTTGACGGAGAGACAGAGGCGGAGGATTCTCATTAGGGTTGTTGACTGTTGACTGTTGACTATTGACTTTTTTGCTCAACCCTAATGAGAATATGATATGTAATTAACAATAATATTAATTAAATATTATGGTGACATGGTTGTTGAAGGGTTGACTTTGTTGACTTGTTGACTTTGTTGACCGGTTGACTAGGTTGGACTAGTTGACCATCATGATGACAATGGCTATCATTTCATGGCAAAGACTTTTTACTTGCTTGTTTCTCTTGTGAGAAATGAGTGCATGAAATGATATGGCTATTGTAGCTTAAACCATTTACACAATACTTGATTACTATTTTTGTGATGATGGCTTTGGATTATGAGAGCCAAGAGAGAAAAGTCTTTCTCATTCTATCATTTTGATTCTCTCTCTTGTTCTTGAGCTCTCATCTTCTTCCTCTTGCTCTCCCTCTCTTGAGTCTATGGTTCACTTGTCTCATGTGTTGAGAAACAAGAACCATAGAGTAAAATCCCAAACACACTCTTCTTTACTCACTCTAGTTCACTAGGTTTGGCAAACCAAGTGAACTAGTTTCTTCAAAGATCGAAGAAGAAGCCAAAGGTAGAAGCTTTCAGGTGGATTTATCTTCGGCGCAAGGAGACGACGGGGTGAAGCCGGTCCGGACAACCATCGAGAGTCAAAGAAGAAGGAGTTCAAGAAAGAAAGGTATAACCCCCTAACCGAGTAGTTAACAACTCCTAGTTAGGTTGTTAGTTAGATGTTTAACAAAGATCCGGTTTTGAGTCCATGTTACCACCTCTAGAAAATTGTTTTTCACCAAATTCCGCATGCCCGAAAGTACCGGGAGAGGTAGCATAGACTTACAGATATGAGGACCATAACAGTTCGAGAAACTACCGATAACACTTACCAGTAAATCTCAACAACCCTGGCCAGGGATTTCCAGTTATAGCCAATCGAACACAGTGCAAGATCAACTCCCTATACAGGGAGAGACGAATCCACTCCTATCGCTCGTTGCCTCCAAGTGATTCGGGACTGTACCCAAAAGCCACCTTTTTGCACGCCCTCTTGGACGTGGTATAATGGAAATCAAAGCACAGTGGGAATCACACAAGATTCTATGACGATCTCGGGTCTACAGACTAACCTGTACCAGTGTCACCAGAGAACTGCCATCTGATGTGAGGTATAATACCATCTGGGAGTTCTCGGCGAGTCCGTCCAGTGTACCCAGTCTCCACTGAGCACCCGTATACCTTCTCTGATGTCAAACACCAATGGATATGGGATCATCCATCGCCCATCATATGGTTCAAGAAGCGCATACGCTAGGCTACTCTGGAGTATCGATGCCCTGTCTCGGTACTCCCACGACTAGGAACATTTGAAGGATGTACTTGGCGACTACATTGTCCCCACTAGTATGATCCGCATCATAGTCCTGGTAGTTAAGTACTCATCCTAAAGGCTTTATCAACATGTAACATAGAGACAATCAGAGTACATGTTAAGATAAAGAGTAACCAGATAGCATACTATCATGTTGAGCAAGAAAGTCCTCTCTATATATGTCCAAGCATCCACTACAATTGTAACATTTCAAAAAAAATAAAATAATATTTTTGGGAATTTTTATAATTTAATATTATTTTAATGAATATTGTAATATTTCGGTATAATTAAATACCGATTAATGGGTAAAAGTTTGGAAAAATTATGGAAAATTCTAAAATAGGGTATTTTATGGAATTATGCCATTTTAAAAAGTTTTTATAATTAGTTTGACACTAATTTAGTGTTAACCGTGATTAAAAATCGCTAATCGGATTTTTGGCATTTTGTGCAAAACATGCACATATCATTTTTGCTTTACACTTGTGCATTTCTACCATATCACTTTGAGTTTACTATTTTAGTGAGAAGGATTTTAAGAAAAGAAAAGGAAAAAGGGAATAAGATATTAGGTATGGTGAGAGAGAGAAAGGGTAGGTGAGAGAGCTTGACTTAGCCATTTCTTCTCATTTCTTCACTCATTTCTCTCCCTCTCCTTCATGTTGCTGCTGCTGCTCCTGCTCCTGCTCCTCACTCCCTCCCCTCTTCAACTCCTCAAATCACTTCATAAAACAACTCAAAACCCCACTCCCATTTCACAAAAATTATGCACAAGCTCAAGACAAACACTTTGGACCAAGAAAGTAAGGATTTTGGCCACTTAGGGCAACTCAAGAATTTTCTTGAGTTGCCAAATGAGGTATTTATCGAACCATTAGTTTAGTTTTTGCATTACTTTTAACCCCATGTTAAGATTGAATCGATATCGGGTAGTTTGGTGGACTTAGGAAAAACCTAGTTAGGGTTTGAAGGAATTTTGAGTTGTGGTGAGCAATTGAGCTCAGTAGAGGCCACATGAACACCCTAGTGCTTGAATTAAGAGCTATACCAGAGATTTGAAACCCAGAATACGGATTTAGAAATCGATATCGGAAAAAACTTTAATTCTGTGAAGGGTAAATTGGAATCTGCTATCACCCCGAGACTCTTAAAATTATTTTGCTTTGACAGTGATACATGCAGGCACCTAGGAAGCTAGCCCCTACCTCCCCAACCAGGCCGCGGATTTAATCTGTTTGGCCGTAATTTGCGGCCTGGGTCCCACCATTTTGGCTCGTTTTGGTTCTTTGGTCTCCTTATCAGTAAATTAGACCCCTGGCATGTGCAAAATTGTCCAATTTGACCTAGGGTGAAATCTGGGACCCTTTTCTCTAGTTGCTGGTTTGGATTCGTGTTTCCGTATTGCGTATTTTAAATTCTGGAATTGTGTATCCGTGTTTTACCTCGATCACTTGACGTTTGCACGATGAGATCGAGGGTCGTTTGATGGTTTTGAAAGCGTCGTCCATAGGTTCTAACCTATAGGCCTTTTAGCGTATCGTGTTGGTTTTCGCATGTCGTTTTAGTTTTGATTTGGTTTTAATGCGATGCGATACGTGTGATATGTAGGTACCCCCACGGTGATCCGAAGCGATGTAGATGATGGTGGCAATATCGACACCGACACGCAAGATACAAGGTGAGTAGATTATATCTACGGGGGAAGTCGGGTGGATGGCGTATACCACCCCCGCAGTTCGATGTCTAGTATACTATATATACTATATATATGATAGCTTATTGCATGAAATGGAGATCATAGATGTGTTAGGTATACTATGGATAGATTAGGGTTAGAAGTGAACTAGTGTATTTCCTACTTGCGAACCCTAGAACAGGTTTACACCCACACGCACACACATGCTTATTGCTTTACTTGTACCGTGATGATGAGGATAGTGGATGATATGTGGAGACGAGTCGATGATATTGGGCATAGTGCCGGGACATCGGTGATATGATGTGATTCGTATTTGGGATACGATACGAGATTTTAGCGGCCCTTTGGACGTGTGTTTTACACACGCGCTTATATTTGTTTAGATGGTATCGATTGTACTAGACTTAGATCAGTACCCAGATCATGAGAAATGATGATAAGGATACCAGATAATTGATGAGCTGACTGTGATGTTGACCCGTACCCAGATTTGGGATGCCGTACGACGGATTTACGTACGAGCTTTATATTGATGATAGATCCGCACTCATGACTCGAGGATATTATATGATGTATATTGTGTCGTATGGGATACTATTGAGGCGGGATCATCGACTATTATATATATATATATGATGAGAATCACCAAACTCAAGAGATTCCCTCGCAAGAGGAAAACCTGAACTTTGATACTCGTTTACATATTTGCAACAGTCTTCAGCTAGCTTGGTTACTGAAGAGATTAGAAAATAGGATTTGTAAATCAAATTAGAAAACTGGCAGCATTATGCTTTATCAAAAGAAGAGAATGTCCTGGCCTATTTCCATCTGCTTGGAACCAACAGCTATAAAGCCTTCTACACCCCCGCACTATATCCCTTTGAAAATGCTGTTTATAATGAGTTCCAATTAAAGTCAGCTATTTTACCAATGTCATCTAGAAATCAATCTAAAACAGCTCTTCGGAAGTGATATATACCTTTCCCGCTCTAGTAGAACTATAAAGCATTTGAAGATTTTGGTGGCAATGAATTTCGGCCTCACCGGCAAGAGCAGAATCATGACCATGGCGTCCACTAAATTGCTTAAGAACTGCCTATGCATATGAATAGATTAGGGTAGCATGCAACATGCAAAGATCCAACATCCAAATTTAGATAAGTATAAATTACATCTATACAACAGTGTCAACAACAGAGAATGTCGGCACTTGACAGTTGTGCAATCATATCACAGTCATATGCCACTGAAGAGTGTTTTTCGTCACTCTATTGAGATAGGAATGCGCTCATTTGTCAGGTATATGCAGATTCCCCCTGTTTGGGGTAGACAGGGATTTATTGATCGTGGGGATCCAAATTTCCAGCAGCCACGGGCAAAACTACAGTTAATTACCCCTCACTTTGAGCCAAGAGAACCTCCGATTAATGGGTCATACAGATCATGCGAACTCAGTATGTAATATGCGTGTGTTGTGTTTTGACAATAATTTTAAGGGTGCTTCGGGAATATTGAGATCCTCGCAGAATTTACACTATGTATATGATAGCTTATTGCGTGACATGGAGATCATAGATGTGTTAGGTATACTATGGATAGATTAAGGTTAGAAGTGAACTAGTGTATTTCCTAATTGCGAACCCTAGAACAGGTTTACACCCACACGCACACACATGCTTATTGCTTTACTTGTACCGTGATGATGAGGATAGTGGATGATATATGGAGATGAGTCGATGATATTGGGCATAGTGCCAGGACATCGGTGATATGATGTGATTCGTATTTGGGATACGATACGAGATTTTAGCGGCCCTTTGGACGTGTGTACACACGCGCTTATATTTGTTTAGATGGTATCGATTGTACTAGACTTAGATCAGTACCCAGATCATGAGAAATGATGATAAGGATACTAGATAATTGATGAGCTGACTGTGATGTTGACCCGTACCCAGATTTGGGATGCCGTACGACGGATTTATGTACGAGCTTTATATTGATGATAGATCCGCACTCTTGACTCGAGGATATTATATGATGTATATTGTGTCGTATGGGATACTATTGAGGCGGGATCATCGACTAATATATATATATATATATATATATATATATATATATATATATATATATATATATATATCGACTCAGATGTAGGTGGTTTCCATACCCCTCCTGTTTATCTTGTTAGTTAGGTCTGTAGATTACTTAGTAGACATTAGATTAGACCCGAGTCATACCTATTTCAAAACTAACGAATCGGGGATATCTTAAAGATAGGCAAAGGGATTCTACGGATATTTTCAGACGACGCATCTTTCCTTAAAACACCGTAGCCCTTATTTTACCAAAAACCCGATTCGTCTTATTTCAAATGGCAAAGCTGCATGATATATTTATTGAGGTAGATTCTTCACTGTTGCGTTGATTATTCGATTCCGCATATTCATGCTATTTGTATTGCATTGCTTGTGTTTATTGCTATATTACAACCATGCTGTTAGGACACCAACACCATTATCGATGATGCGTATGTTCCACGTACACTGCTTGCCGGCTCACACACTTTATCATCGATAATTGCCATGCCACTACACTGTAGTACTGTTGCATTCAGGATATGACCCTTTCATGGCATACTTGTGTACCTATATACTGTGTATTCCTATTGTACACCCACACGTGCATGCATACGTATTTGCACATACATTGATGATTCTGACTTGATTAGAGATTTGGGAACCACAAGATACCTTTTAAAGCTGATTCATTTTAAAGAAGCGGTCTTCCCTAAATATGTGCATATTACTATTCCGTGTTGCATGACCTACTGATATGCTTACATTTCTTTTACATGTCGCATACATCGTGCTTTCTGATTATACGCATTGAGATATGTTGTTTCCATAATATTTCTGGATTTGGGAACCGTGGGTATTTCAAAAGAGAATATGTAATTGTTTTAAAAACCCGGTTACCCTTGATATGATATTTCAGTGCATCCACCATGTGTTTTCTCGGTGTTGAGAGCGACATGTGAAACCCGATTCGAGGAGGCGGATGAGGCCGATTGCGGGTACATGGTGGACCCGGTATGGTTCCCCGGGGCAAGAAATATTTTTCGTGGAGCAGACGATGAGCCTGGCAGGGTAGCGAGTACCTATCGGTGATTGGTTGGACCTGGCGGTTATCCGGAGGATACTGACCAGAGTCGATAGATGGATATGGGACGATCCGTACTGCTGGGGCCGGGGGCCGAGGGCCGGGGGCCGAGGGCCGAGGGCCGATTCCGCAGACGGAGCCCGATATATGAGGATTTACGTGCCGATGCTGGGCACATCTTTCATGATGTTTTCGAGTGTCGATGTCGGACACTCCGGTTCCATGATTTTGACATGTCGCGAGGGACATAGATGGTTTATATCCTCATATTTCCATGCATATGCTTTATGATATTTACATGCATGATGGTTATTGTCATTAGGTGACGAGTGGACGGGATCCACATTCATACAGATTTGATTACATTGATCATACCTCATATTTATGATATGTTATTACCTGAGGCACTGGCACGAGCACTTGTCACTACACTCATGTATAGAGGTTACGTTGCCACTTTAGTATGCTTCAGACTTATTCATATTGAGGTTTATATATATCTGATCGTATTGACCTAGGATGAGTCATACATACGATTTCTGCTTTGTGATGTTTTCTATTCACGAGTTGGCAACTCACCCCCGTTGTGCCACAGTTTTTGCAGGTTTTACCGTACAGGTTTTATTGCGGCTTTTCTGGCACATTGCTTCCCTTACGGGTGACTTGCTTTGGTAGGTGGGTTCTTTTGCATCAGAACCACCATTGTACATGTATTATTCAGTTGTATCTAGTAATTCCATCAACCAAAACATGTATATTGTTTCAGACTTAGAAATCAGTTATGTATTATTTTGACCTTAGAGTCGCGCGTTGTAGTATTACGGTTTTCATGCTGTTTTGAGTTCTTTCTGAGTTTTGATCCTCGCCCTTCGGCGTTGTATATTATTGCTTGCGTGGTTGTGACCGTCGATTGACAAAGAGCTAGCTCCCGCTTGGGGATGCTTTTTATCATTGTGTATATATATATTATTCTTGTTGTACCCCGTTCGGGGCCAGTATTTACAAAGGGAACTCTGCCGAAATTTTCAGAAAAGACTATACTTTTAAAAATGCACATTCGACTTACTTGTTTAAAAACCTTGCTTTCAAAACATGTTTTCTTCACTTCTTAAAACTATTTTTTCCTTCATTTATTATTTAAATGGTTTTAGATTTCTGGGCTTTGGCTTACTTGGATTAGATGGGGTCCTATAGACTTCATATGATTCAAGGGCCAGTCACGAGCTATTTCGGGTCGTGACAAAGTTGGTATCAGAGCGCTAGGTTGACCTTGGTTCGAGTCTAAGTTTGACTATGCGGAGCCTAGAGCGTTTATATATATACGGAACTTAGGCTTGACCTTACGGAACTTAGACTTAGTCGAGAGGGTATTATACCCGAACTTTCGTCGCGTAGGATGACCCTTGGTTGATGGAGTAGGTAGCTTGAGTAGAGTGACGTACCGTATGTATGTTCCGCGTCATATTTACGATACGCTACTCCGCTTAAGAAACCTTAGGATGTACATTTTCTTGCACAATATTATATTCATTCATATGATCTATCCTCATCGATGCTGGTTATGATTTGCCGCCACGATTGCATGGGTAGAGTGAGCTACGACTCGAGTTGCGTCAGCATGAGCTCGTCATGGACGGGGACTGACCAGGGCGTGATTCCAGAGACATACGATTGCATATAGAGGCGTCGTCTTATTGTGTTTTCGCGCCATGAGCATTTGACTGATCGCTCTTACGAGATTTCCCGGACGTGCCGATCAGTACCAGAGGATTGAGCCACTGATAGAGGCCGGCCAGGATGTGATGACCATTGATATATCTCTTATTCACGATGATTGAGGCGCTGTTCAGCGTAAGGAATGAGTCAGTTGTTGCTGCAAATGACGAGATATCACCCAGATGATTGGAGCTACTGCAGCTTGAGCATATACCTAGTGATATGATGGAAGGTCGCTAGTCACCCGAGGATGAATGACTAGGACGTGTAGTTCGTTCGCTTACCCCAATGCGAGGTCATCAGGTGGATTGATTCCAGCTAGAGACGATTTCACGCAGATTCGTTGATAGTCGATAGAGACGATCGAATGTCAGAAACCCATATTCCAAGTTTGAAGTATTCATAAAGGCATGCAAGCGATTCTATAGACACTCTAGAAGAATGAAACCCTAACTCGACATAATGACCGTGTGAAAGCCTTTGAAACTTAGGGTTTGCGGCAGTTCCGCGGCGCCATTAGTGAAGCTTGGGTTTGCCCTTCTACGGTTGGACCACCGATGCTGTGGTATGTACTCGATACTATTAAACTGTACCCAAGATGTTGAGCTCTTGGGGGATTATGAGGTTTTGACAAATCGATCGGATGGTTCGATATCTTTCGGATATCATGTGATGGGACGTATTGTTTGGGAGACTCCAGACACGAGTATAGCCGTTGGAGCGTAGTCCATGCAGCCATGAGTAGACAAGTCCGAATCAGTCGACATTAGAACAAAGTGGAGTAAAGAGTTCGCACGAGATTTCGACGAGATGGCGTTCCACTCCGCTGACATCAGAGATACGATGTGTCTACAGAGGCGTTGGGATGCGATCAGCTTTCGAGTAAATGCTGTATTGAGAATGCAGATGTCCAGAGAGCGAGAAAAGATTATGCCAGAGTACCAGCCTCCGTACAGTTCGGCTTAAGCGAGATTGGAAAAGACCTTGAGCAGGATTCCTTCTAGGACACTGTTGCAATAAATTGCACCCAGGATCGGTTGTGTGATGTGTATTCAGAAGACCAGAGGTCGGCGCCAGTGACGTGCTTGTTGGGGTAAAAATTTACACCCCGGTTGACCAAGTCAAAATCAAAGTCAACCCCAAGCCAAGTGGGCCCAAGCCCAGATCCAGTGGGCCTATGCCCGGGTCGAGCCAGAACATGAAGCGGCCGGCCTCCACCCATGCCAAGATAAAAATTTTGTAATAAATAATTTTTTTGTATTTCTGTTATTTTATTTTATGAATAAATGTAAGAAAAATAAGCATAAAGCCAAATTTTTGTAAAGCCCATGGCTTATGTGCAAAAAGAAATGGCACATGAGCCATGGGATAGGCAAAATGCCATTTTGTGAAGCCCAAGGGGCTATGTGTAAAGTGTATGGCCTATAAAAGCAAAGATAATGAAATATCTCAACAACTTTTTTCTTTCTCCAAAAAAAAAAGTCTCAGATCTGAGCTCTTTCTTCCTCCTTCAAGGTTCCAAAACCTTTTTATTTCTTTTGAATTAAATCAAGAGTTTTACTCTTCCTTTTTCAAAACTAAATAGTTTTTCACCACAAAACCCATAAAGGGGAACTCAGATCTTCCATTAGATCTCAAAAAGAAGAGATTTTTAAAAATCCCACAGCTCTTGATCTTCAAGATCCAGCTAACAGAGGAGGAAGAAGAAGAACATCTTTCACCAAACCCCAAAAAAAAAAAGAAAAACACACTCAGGAGTCCAACTCCTCTCTGATTTCTCTTCTGAGAAATTTTTTTCAGGCTAAAAGCCTCTTTTCCTCGTCGGCGCTCAAGCGCAGAGCGCCCGCGTGCTGACACGTGGCGCACTTGCGCTCCAGCGCAAGCGCTCGAGCGCAAGTCGCCCCCGTGCCGACACGTGGCGCTCTTACGCTCCAGCGCAAGCGCTCGAGCGCAAGTCGCCCCCGTGCCGACACGTGGCGCTCTTGCGCTCCAGCGCAAGCGCTCGAGCGCAAGCCGCCCCCGTGCCGACACGTGGCGCTCTTGCGCTCAAGCGCAAGCGCTCGAGCGCAAGTCGCCCACGTTCCGACACGTGGCGCGCTTGTGCCCAAGCGCTCAGCGTCTGAGCGCAAAGCGCCCACGTGCCGACACGTGGCACGTTGCGCTCCAGCACTCTGCGCTCGAGCGCAAAGCACCCACGTGCCGACACGTGGCGCGCTTGCGCTCAAGCGCCTAGGCGCTGGCCCCACGCATCCTTTGGATGTCTTTTTCCCCCTTTTTCATATATATACATATGTATACAAATGTGCACATGCACATACTCCACGACACTGTCCCTGTTAGAAAAAATTTCTAACGGGACGCTGCCCCGCACCCCGCAAGGGGGCTGCTAGCCCCCTTGACCCCCAGCCCACTATCCGGGTAGCGGGACCCCCGTAAAACTCTGCGTGGCTCCCTATATATTTAAACCCCCCCTCCAAAACACAACACACGTACACTGTACATTGAGTTCGCATGACCATTTTAACCCGTTAATCGGAGGTTCCCTCACCCCAAAGGCGAGGGGTAATTAATGGCAGCTTAGTCCGCGGCTGCCGGAGATTCGGATCCCCACAATCATTAAACCCCGGCCTACCCTAGGCAGGAGGAATCTGTAGTACGCCTGACAAGCGTGCGCGTATTCCCATCTTAATGGGGTGACGAAAAACACCCTACAGATTCTGGCACGCCCGGTGGGACCAATCTCTCCTCCCAAATTTCGGGTTAAACGTTCATGCGAACTCAATCAATATACATACCTGTATTTATACTAAAAATAATGCTTTTTCATGCAGATTTTCAAGCAATCAACCTTCGACGACAATGTCTCCCCAGGCGAATTCAGCTTCCAGCGTGACCCCAATTCCGTACGTGGTCAAGATCAACGCTCGTGTGGTTCTCCCCGCAAGCCTCAGTCGACAGTGGGAGGAACCGCC
Organism: Agapanthus africanus; assembly: GCA_030015575.1. Taxonomy (NCBI): domain Eukaryota; kingdom Viridiplantae; phylum Streptophyta; class Magnoliopsida; order Asparagales; family Amaryllidaceae; genus Agapanthus; species Agapanthus africanus. The sequence continues at coordinate 310,172,309 of CM057339.1, forward strand.
CCGCCAGTTCGGCTCCGTCATCATCTACCCTGCCGGAAGCGCTCATCTGGCGGAGATCCCGGCGGAACAGGTGGCCAAGCCGGTCTCAAGGGGAAAGAGGCCGAATGTCGTGATCGCCAAGGCACCACAACCGAAACTCAAGACGCTATCTGAACGATTCTCTGGTTCTCCAGCGGGGGGCAAGAACTTCGGTACAAAGGGCAACATCAAGTGTTGCGGACGAGCTCAGGCGATGACTCCAACAAATGCACAATCGGGCGTATCTCCAAGGCCCTCCATCGACCGGTCTGCGGCGTCTCCCCAAAGAGCCGAAGTCTGCCAGGTGCTTAGAACAGAAAAGTTAAGGCAGAAGCGGCTCAGGTATTGAGCCAACAAGAGGGCCAAGGCTTCGGCCAAATGGAATCGTGTGAAGTTCCAAGTGCAGGGTTGCCCGGCGACGACGGCTGAGTCGGACGTAAGAATCGGAAATTCCTTCGAGCCTCTGAAGTGGGTTCAGAAAAACGCCATGACCGCCAGAATCAAGAAGACATCGGTCCGAACAGTGCAACAAAGAGACGTGTCCCGGCCCCAACAGAAGAAGTATGACACTGTCTCTTCAAGAGTCTATCAAGCACTCTGTGCCGCACGAAAGCAGTGGGGCAAACCCAGAAAAGAAGCCCAGCACGCTTTGCATGCCGCCGCAGTCACATTTAAGGATGAAGACTTGCTACTGGGAACGGCTGAGCATAATCGGCCGCTTTACGTGACCGGGTACAGCGACGGAGATAGAATTAATCGCATATTGATTGATCCGGGGTCCTCAGTGAACATCATGAACTTGCGAACTCTGAAGAGTTTGTCAATGGACGTCCGACATCTGTCAAGGGAAAGGATTGTCATTCAAGGCTTCAATCAAAATTGCCAGCAAGTTCTGGGGTCCATAGCTTTGCCAATCAAATTCGGGGATCTGCAAACTGAAGCTAAGATATACGTGATCGACGCCGACACGTCTTATAAGATTCTCTTAGGGCGTCCGTGGCTCCACGATTACGGCATCATTCCGTCAACTCTCCATCAATGCATGAAGTATACTAAAAATGGCGAAGAAAAACACATTGACGGAGACATCCAGCCGTTCGGTGTGCATGAAGTCCGATATGAAGATTCTCGGTACTTTACGAACCACCAAAATGCTAAGCCACAACTGACTGAGGATAGAACGGCCCCAAGACTCAAAAGCAAATCTGCGCCGGCTATCACTTTCAAAAGCAAAAATACCCAAGCGCGTCCGCATTTCGGCAGCGACACTGATGAGTCCGACGCTGGAAGCCCGTCCTTCCGTAAAACTCACCCTCATTTCGGAAGCGATACGGACGAATCCGTTACTGAAGGCCCATCTAGCAGCAAAGTCCGCCCTCATCTTGGCAGTGACACTGAAGAATCAGAAGAAGAGGACCTGCCGTGCAACAGCTGTGCAGATTGGCCCCCCATGCAGCAAGCGAAACTACGAGAGACATTCGAAGTCACAGAAGGGTCCCTGGCCATCACAAGGGTGCCGGAATGGATGTGCAAAGAGCTCGACACATTGTCAGTCTCTACCGTGGACCAGCTGAAAACTTTCTACGTGCCCGGGAGGAAAAATGGACAGAAGGGCATCCTGTTTTACAGGTCAAACCCCGTTGTGCACCCGGACAATCTTTCTGTCGCGTGCCTTCCCTATGAGAGAGGCATAAGAACCGTCCTCAATCCCAGATACTATGCGCCCGAGATGCGGGAATACTTTAAGAAGTTCGGATGCCGGTTATATCAAATGGAGTCCGAAGCAAAGTTTTACGAAGGGCTATGGTATCCGCCCCAGGTCCGAGCACTCATCGATGGACGAATTCCAGATAGACGGGGCATAGGCTACATTCAACCTGATCCTAAAGCATGCCACATGATCCATGTTGGTGAGGCCAGCGAAAGATCAAATAATGACGACGAGATAGCCGAGCCAGAAGAAGCTCCTCAACAGCTCGAAGATGGCAGACAAGCAACCTTTGATGAGCTAACCGAGATTGACTTAGGAACGCCCGATAATCCAAGGCTGACCTACATCAGCTCGCTCTTGTCAGAGGAAATGAAAGCGCAGATAATTGCCCTGCTGCATGAGTTCGTCGACTGCTTCGCGTGGACATACAAAGAAATGCCTGGCCTTTCCCCTGAAGTGGCCGTACATAAGTTGGCTATATCTCCTGATGTTAAGCTAGTCAAACAAGCTCCTCGAAGAATGAGAAGGGAACTAGAAGAAAAGGTCATCGAGGAAACTAAGAAACTCATCGATGCCGGCTTCATCAGGGAAGAGAAATATGCAGACTGGATCGCATGCATAGTCCCAGTGAAGAAGAAAAATGGGCAGATCCGAGTCTGTGTCGATTTCAGGGACCTCAACAAGGCATGTCCTAAAGACGACTTCCCGCTACCGGTCATGGAAATGATGGTCGATGACACCTCAAATTATGAACTGTTCACCTTTATGGACGGCTCGTGTGGATATAATAAGATCAAGATGTCGCCTGAGGATGAGAAGCACACATCATTTCAAACCCCGATCGGAATATATTGCTACAAGGTAATGCCATTCGGACTGAAGAATGCAGGTGCTACATATCAAAGGGAAATGACTGATATCTTTGATGACCTAATCCATAAAGTCGTCGAATGCTATGTTGATGATCTGGTCGTCAAGACTAAAGCCAAGGCCGATCATATCCAAGATCTCAGGACCGTTCTCACCAGACTGAGGAAATACGATCTGAAGATGAATCCTATGAAGTGCGCTTTTGGCGTGTCATCGGGAAGATTCCTAGGCTTCATAGTCCGACATCGAGGGATCGAAGTTGACTCATCAAAGATAAAGGCCATCATGGAGATGCCCCCTCCGAAGAGTCTGACGCAGCTAAGATCTTTCCAAGGCAAGCTTGCTTATATACGGAGGTTTATCTCAAATTTATCGGGGAGATGTAGGCCCTTCTCAAAGCTCATGAAGAAAGGAGCTCCTTTTATCTGGGATGCCGAATGTCAAGCAGCGTTCGAAAGCATCAAACAATACTTGTTGCACCCTCCAGTGCTGGCCGCTCCCATTCCAAATAAACCGCTGATTCTCTATACTGCCGCGCTAGATGAGTCACTCGGTGCGCTCCTTGCCCAGAATAACGAGGAGGGAAAAGAAAATGCCCTCTACTACCTCAGTCGAACTCTAGCCGGGGCGGAACACAACTATTCCCCAATCGAAAAGCAATGCCTGGCTCTGATATTTGCTGTGAAGAAGCTGAGGCACTATCTGCTCGCTCATTGGGTTATGCTGATCTCCAAGGTCGACCCGCTTAAACACTTGATGACCAAAGCAAGCCTAGCCGGCAGAATGGCAAGATGGGCTGTCATGCTACTTGAGTTTGACATAGTTTATACCCCTCAGAAAGCAGTAAAAGGGCAAGCTCTTGCAGACTTTCTCGCTGCTCATCCCATACAAGAAGGGTCGCCGCAAAATTGTGAGTTACCCGACGAACAAGTGCTGCACCTTGAGGAAGATGAGCCATGTTGGGAGCTCTACTTCGATGGGGCCTCATCAATAAGGAGCTCCAGCAGATCAAGCGTCCCGGAGGTAAAAGGGGGGATAGGATTGGTGTTCATCACGCCATCAATGGGAACCCTCCGGCGTTCTTTTACTCTCACCGAGCCTCGGACAAACAATGAAGCTGAGTATGAAGCTCTGATAGCTGGTTTGGAACTCGCCATAGAAATGGAAATCCTTCGGCTACGGGTTTACGGTGAGTCCCAGCTCGTCGTCAACCAAGTAAGCGGCGATTATAAGATATACAAACCCGAATTAGCTCGGTACAGAGGCCGAGTAGTGGAACTCATGAAACGGTTCACTCATATTGAACTAACGAGAGTCCCTAGAGCGTTGAACGGAAAGGCCGACATACTCGCTCGCCTAGCCAAGGAGCTGGCTGATCCTGACATGGACGAAATTCTGATCACAGTTAGGAGCCGACAAATTCTACCCCCAGTCTCTCTATGAGAAGAGGAAAGCGCGGAACAGAAGAGCATTCCTGCCGAAGAAGCTTCGATCATCCAAGACGAGCCCGATTGGAGAGAACCCTTCATAGAGTACCTCCGATACGACAAGCTGCCCGAAGAAAAATCTGCGAGGATTCAGCTGAAGAAAAGAGCTCTCCGATACGTGTTTGTAAATGACACGCTATACCGCAGGTCATATGACCAACTCTGGCTCAGGTGTCTGTCATTGGCCGAAGCCCAAAAGGTCATGAAAGATGTTCACTCGGGCGTTTGCGGTGCTCACCAATCTGGCCCCAAGATGCGACTTCAAATCAAACGGCTTGGGTATTACTGGCCCACCATGATACGGGATTGCGGAGAGCACGCAAAGAAATGTCACATCTGCCAAATCCATGGTGATTTCATTCACAAGCATCCCAATCCGTTGCATCCTACGGTGGCGTCGTGGCCCTTCGAAGTCTGGGGCACCGACATTGTTGGCCCAATTGATCCTCCATCATCCAATGGCCACCGGTTCATATTGGCCGCGACAGACTACTTCTCCAGATGGGCTGAAGCTGTCCCGCTAAAAGAAGTCAAGACAAAAGATATTCTGGCATTCTTCCATCATAATATTCTATACCGCTTCGGTACACCAAGAAGAATCATTTCTGACAACGGGCCTTCTTTCAAGAGCTTCAATGTCTCAAGGTTCGCTACTCAGCACAAGATAGACTGGAGATATTCCTCCATCTATAATACAAGAGCCAATGGGCTAGCCGAAGCCTTCAATAAGACTCTATGCAAGCTCCTGAGAAAAAATGCTTCAGCCAACAAGAGAGACTGGAATCTTAAGCTTCACGAGGCATTGTGGGCATATCGTACCACGCACCGTACTCCAACTCAGTCCACTCCATACTCATTGCTCTTCGGAGTGGAGACGGTTCTCCCCCTCGAAGTCGAAGTTCCAAGCTTAAGAATGGCCGTCCAACATGAGTTGACGGTGGAGGAAAACGTGCTCCTTCGACTTGAAGAACTTGATGCCCTCGAAGAAAAGAGGCTCGCGGTGCAGCAAAATCTGGAGCTATACCGAGCCCAAATGTCACGGGCCTATGACAAGATAACCCGTCTCCGCGCTTTTAAGAAAGGTGAATTGGTGTTGGTCCTCAAAAGACCGATCATCCTCAATCGACATGCCAAGGGAAAATTCGAGCCAAACTGGGAAGGACCATACGTCATCGAGAAAGTGTTCGACGGAGGGTCCTACCAACTAATAAGTGCAGAGGGAGAAAGGCCCATGCCACCCATCAATGGACGATATCTCAAGAAATACTACACATGAATGCTCCAAGTCGCAGGCGAATTGAGCACATCAGCCCTACGGTCTGGATCATACATCCTGCAAAACCGTATACAATCCACGGGAATAAATGACCCCTATCTCTCCCAAATCCTGCCGGTGAGACTACTTTTAAAGTCCCACCAGCGGCAAAAAAAAATATAATAAAAGAAATAAAAAATAAACGGTATGTCCACAAGCAAAACGGGCACGGATGAAAACCCGAAAGGGCTCCGTGAGTAAAAACAGCAGGACTACCGGCGAGTCTGTGAAAACCCGAAAGGGCGCAAACTCGTGAAAAGAAATGAAATACACTCGCAAAGTCCTCTCGACCTTGTGAGGAGAAAACCCCTACGTGAGATCCTTACGACTCACATAGGAGCAACACACTTAGGAATCCTCACGATTCCTAAGGAGAAAATACACCTGCGGGATCCTTACGACTCGTAGGGAGAAAATGCTTTTATGGGACCCTCACGGCCCATAAAATTGAAAAGTCTTAGGTGACAGGGATCTAAACCTGTCTCCTAAGCCATCGCTCCCCAACCCCAAAATGGCGAATGATGAGTCGCTTCTGGTACCATATTCCAGTGTAGCGATGCAGACGCCAACCAAATTCCAAATTCCATACCCCAACGGCGAATGATGAGTCGCTCCTGGTACCACATTCCAGTGCAGCGATGCAGACGCCAACAAAGCCCTGAAATTTTTCCGGCCCTACGGTCTGGATCATACATCCTGCAAAACCGTATACAATCCACGGGCGTAAAACAATCCCGATCTCTCCAAAAAAAAGAGAAAAAGAAGAAAAAAAAATAACGGTATGTCCACAAGCAAAATGGGCACGGATGAAAACCCGAAAGGGCTCTGTGAGTAAAAACAGCGGGACTGCCGGCGAGTTTGTGAAAACCCGAAAGGGCACAAACTCGTAAAAAAAGAAAAAGAAATGAAATGCACTCGTAAAGTCTTCTCGACTTTGTGAGGAGAAAATTCCCGTGTGAGATCCCTACGACTCACCAAGGAGCAACACACTTAGGAGTCCCCACGACTCTTAAGGAGAAAACACACCTACGAGATCCTTTCGACTCATAGGGAGAAAATGCTTTTATGGGACCCTTACGGCCCATAAAATTGAAAATTCTTAGGTGAAAGGATCTAAACCTGCCTCCTAAGACATCAATTCCCAAATCCTCTCGGGGCAAATGATGAGTTGCTCCTGGCATTATTCCAGTGCAGCAATGCAGATGCCAAACAAAAACCAAAATCCCAAAATCCTCTCAATGACAGATGATGATTCGCTCCTGGTACCATATCCCAGTATAGCGATGCTGATGTCAACCCAAATCAAAATCAACAAGTCAACTTCCACTCCGACACCGCAGAAAGCGGAGCGAGTCAGAATCCAATCTCGACACCGCAAGAAGCGGAGCAAGTCAAGTCTACCCCTGACACTGCAAGAAGCAGAGCAAGTCAAATCAAGCACCGACCGTCCACGTCGCTAAAATGGCAGAACCGACCGTCCACGTCGCTAAAATGGCAGCATCGACCGTCCAAGTCGCTAAAATGGCAGCATCGGCCGTCCAAGTCGTAAAAAGGGCAGCACCGACCGTCCACGTCGCTAAAAGGGCAGCAACGACCGTCCAAGTCGCAAAAAAGGGCAGAACCGACCGTCCACGTCGCTAAAATGGCAGCACCGACCGTCCAAGTCGCAAAAATGGCAGAACCGACCGTCCAAGTCGCTAAAAGGGCAGCACCGACCGTCCAAGTCGCAAAAATGGCAGAACCGACCGTCCAAGTCGCAAAAAGGGCAGCATCGACCGTCCACGTCGCTAAAATGGCAGCACCGACCGTCCATGTCGCAAAAAGGGCAGAACCGACCGTCCAAGTCGCAAAAATGGCAGCACCGATCGTCCAAGTCGCAAAAAGGGCAGAACCGACCGTCCATGTCGCAAAAAGGGAAGAATCGACCGTCCACGTCGCTAAAATGGCAGCACCGACCGTCCACGTCGCAAAAAGGGCAGAACCGACAGTCCAAGTCGCAAAAAGGGCAGCACCGACCGTCCACGTCGCAAAAAGGGCAGCGCAGGATTCCTACAAAGCGGGAACCAGATCAATCCGGGCCAGGGGAAACGTCTATCACGGACACTCCATCTCGGAGTCATGTCAAGCAACGACCGTCCATGTTGTAAAAAGGGCAGTGCCAGCTTCCCAAAAAGCGGGAACCAAATCAGGTCGCCTCCAAGTAAAAGAAGATCCATCAATTTCATGCACACGACCCACATATGTGGTGTGTATTTATTGATGGGGGGCAATTTGTTGGGGTAAAAATTTACACCCCGGTTGACCAAGTCAAAATCAAAGTCAACCCCAAGTCAAGTGGGCCCAAGCCCAGATCCAGTGGGCCTATGCCCGGGTCGAGCCAGAATATGAAGCGGCCGGCCTCCACCCATGCCAAGATAAAAATTTTGTAATAAATAATTTTGTTGTATTTCTGTTATTTTATTTTATGGATAAATGTAAGAAAAATAGGCATAAAGCCAAATTTTTGTAAAGCCCATGGCTTATGTGCAAAAAGAAATGGCACATGAGCCATGGGATAGGCAAAATGCCATTTTGTGAAGCCCAATGGGCTATGTGTAAAGTGTATGGCCTATAAAGGCAAAGATAATGAAATATCTCAACAACTTTTTTCTTTCTCCAAAAAAAAAAGTCTCAGATCTGAGCTCTTTCTTCCTCCTTCAAGGTTCCAAAACCTTTTTATTTCTTTTGAATTAAATCAAGAGTTTTACTCTTCCTTTTTCAAAACTAAATAGTTTTTCACCACAAAACCCATAAAGGGGAACTCAGATTTTCCATTAGATCTCAAAAAGAAGAGATTTTTAAAAATCCCACAGCTCTTGATCTTCAAGATCCAGCTAACAGAGGAGGAAGAAGAAGAACATCTTTCACCAAACCCCCCCCCCCAAAAAAAAACACACACTCAGGAGTCCAACTCCTCTCTGATTTCTCTTCTGAGAAATTTTTTTCAGGCTAAAAGCCTCTTTTCCTCGCCGGCGCTCAAGCGCAGAGCGCCCGTGTGCCGACACGTGGCGCGCTTGCTCTCCAGCGCAAGCGCTCGAGTGCAAGTCGCCCCGGTGCCGACACGTGGCGCTCTTGCGCTCCAGTGCAAGCGCTCGAGCGCAAGTCACCCCCGTGCCGACACGTGGCGCTCTTGCGCTCAAGCGCTCGAGCGCATGTCGCCCACGTGCGGACACGTGGCGCGCTTGCGCCCAAGCGCTCAGCGTCTGAGCGCAAAGCGCCCACGTGCCGACACGTGGCGCGTTGCGCTCCAGCACTCTGCGCTCGAGCGCAAAGCACCCACGTGCCGACACGTGGCGCGCTTGCGCTCAAGCGCCTAGGTGCTGGCCCCACGCATCCTTTGGATGTCTTTTTCCCCTTTTTTCATATATATACATATGTATACAAATGTGCACATGCACATACTCCACGACACTGTCCCTGTTAGAAAAAATTTCTAACGGGGCGCTGCCCCGCACCCCGCAAGGGGGCTGCTAGCCCCCTTGACCCCCAGCCCGCTATCCGGGTAGCGGGACCCCCGTAAAAACTCTGCGTGGATCCCTATATATTTAAACCCCCTTCCAAAACACAACACACGTACACTGCACATTGAGTTCGCATGACCATTTTAACCCGTTAATCGGAGGTTCCCTCGCTCCAAAGGCGAGGGGTAATTAACGGCAGCTTAGTCCGCGGCTGCCGGAGATTCGGATCCCCACAATCATTAAACCCCGGCCTACCCTAGGCAGGGGGAATCTGTAGTACGCCTGACAAGCGTGCGTGTATTCCCATCTCAATGGGGTGACGAAAAACACCCTACAGTGCTGTTTTACGAGTGATCGTGAGGATTGACCGAGAGATGACCAGAAAAGTGCCAGGACGGAATCGTTTCCGTTAGCACACCTGACAGGGCCGATGAGCCGATGGATTGCGAGATTGGTAATCCAGAGAGAAGATAAGGACCCAGAGACAGAGGACGCCAGACCGTGAGCAAGATGCAAGTAGATATCTTGCTTTGCTAGCATTGGACGTACTGACACCTTCTCGACTTTGAAGAAGGATATACCGACGACGGTAATTATGATTTGTGATTTTATGATTTGACTATCACGTATCCGTCAATTTGGATTTCGGTATTTTGGGCGATCTATTCGCATGATTTAGTCTTCATGACTGAGTTTCATGGTATTTGTTTTCTTGCACCATGGTTGCACCTACTGGGTATGTATATCCTATGCATGGTTATTACATTTGAGATGTGCTTTTCACACCGTTGTGTTGATTTATGATTTGTGCACGGTTATTGCGCCTGATATCGTTTTCGTGCCTTGGTTGCACCTGCTTCTGACTTCATGGATTTCATACGGTTGATTTGATGTTGTGCATATGTTACGCACACGATTTAATTTTTGCACTCGGTATAGCTTATATGTGCTTGTAGTGCATTGATATGTGTTTTGTGCACGCAGTTGCACACGTTTATGATTTTCTTTACACCTGGGTACACTTGGTGTTGCTTCTTACGCATTTGAGTTATTGCTTGGTATTTGTGCATGAGATGCACCAGTTCTATACTTCGTGCGTTTGTCGCACCATTTTTATGGTTCTTGCGTTTATCGCATCAGATTTATATTTCGTGCCTTTGTTGTACCGGATTTATATTTTGTGCACTACGGTTGCACCTGACTTCGATTTGATGTCATTCGATATGTTGATTTTGATTCTGACATTGATGTTGATTTCTTACACTCCGTGCATTTGATTTGGACTTGCGCATGTTCGACGCTTGCTATTGGATTTCATGATTTCGTGTATGTTGAGTGCGCAGGATTTAGCTTTTATTCGTGCATGATGGATGCACCGATTTGGATTTTCGCACATGTTGGGCGCATGTTTTGAGATACGATTTTGGTGCACGCCAGATGCACTAAATCGGGATTCTTTATGCATGTCAGATGCACCTGAGTTTGCTGCCAGGAACACACGTTGCCTATGACAGATGTTTCGTGCACATCCGTTGCACCTAGATGTTGTTTTGTGCACCTGTATGGCACATATATGGAATTTTGATTTCCATGCGCACCAGACGCACGTAGTATTCATATGCACATTTTGGGATTGATTCTTATGGAGCAGTACGTTTTTATGATATTTGCTATGTGTTTTCGTGCTGAGCAGGACTAGTCAGAGGACAGTACCTGAATATATTTTGCATTCATTTACTTCAGCTATTTACATGTATAGATTTGATGTCTACATGTATAGTTCTGATTTATATATCATATTGGTTTTATTTTGGATTTAACATTTGTGTCTTTACCATGACTCCGATGATTACGGGATGCTTGACGGAGTTTCGATTTTGAGTTATCTGCTCATTACTCATGCGCATGCATTGCGCTACGATGCGTTTTATGTATTGATGATTTCGGAGCCCCGACGACTTGGACTTTTACTGAAATGTTTTAGAATTTGTGGGTTTAAATTTAAATTCGGGGACCGAATTTCTTTAAGGGAGAAGATTGTAACATTTCAAAAAAAAATAAAATATTATTTTTGGAAATTTTCATAATTTAATATTATTTTAATGAATATTTTAATATTTCGGTATAATTAAATACCGATTAATGGGTAAAATTTTGGAAAAATTTTGGAAAATTCTAAAATAGGGTATTTTATGGAATTATGCCAATTTTTAAGTTTTTATGATTAGTTTGACACTAATTTAGTGCTAATTGTGATTAAAAATTGCTAATCGGATTTTTGGCATTTTGTGCAAAACATGCACATATCATTTTTCCTTTACACTTGTGCATTTCTACCATATCACTTTGGGTTTACTATTTGAGTGAGAAGGATTTTAAGAAAAGAAAAGAAAAGGAAAAAGGGAAGAAGATATTAGGTATGGTGAGAGAGAGAGAAAGGGTAGGTGAGAGAGCTTGACTTAGCCATTTCTTCTCATTTCTTCACTCATTTCTCTCCCTCTCCTTCATGTTGCTGCTGCTGCTCCTGCTCCTCACTCCCTCCCATCTTCAACTCCTCAAATCACCTCATAAAACAACTCAAAACCCCACTCCTATTTCACAAAAATTGTGCACAAGCTCAAGACAAACACATTGGACCAAGAAAGCAAGGATTTTGGTCACTTGGGGCAACTCAAGAATTTTCTTGAGTTGCAAATGAGGTATTTACGGAACCATTAGTTTAGTTTTTGCATTACTTTTAACCCCATGTTAAGATTGAATCGATATCGGGTAGTTTGGTGGACTTAGGAAAAACCTAGTTAGGGTTTGAAGGAATTTTGAGTTGTGGTGAGCAATTGAGCTCAGTAGAGGCCACATGAACACCCTAGTGCTTGAATTAAGAGCTAAACCAGAGATTTGAAACCCGGAATACGGATTTAGAAATTGATATCGGAAAAAACTGTGATTCTGTGAAGGGTAAATTGGAATCTGTTATCACCCCGAGACTCCTAAAATTATTTTGCTTTGACAGTGATACATGCAGGCACCTAGGAAGCTAACCCCAAAACCCTAGCCCCTACCTCCCCAACCAGGCCACAGATTTAATCTGTTTGGCCGTAATTTGCAGCCTGGGTCCCACCATTTTGGCTCGTTTTGGTTCTGTGGTCTCCCTATCAGTAAATTAGACCCCTGGCATGTGCAAAATTGTCCAATTTGATCTAGGGTGAAATCTGGGACCCTTTTCTCTAGTTGCTGTTTTGGATTCTTGTTTCCGTATTGCGTATTTTGAATTCTGGAATTGTGTATCCGTGTTTTACCTCGATCACTTGACGTTTGCACGACGAGATCGAGGGTCGATTGATGGTTTTGAAAGCGTCGTCCATAGGTTCTAACCTATAGGCTTTTTAGAGTAACGTGTTGGTTTTCGCGTGTTGTTTTAGTTTCGATTTGGTTTTAATGCGATGTGGTACGTGTGATATGTAGGTACCCCCACGGTGATCCGAGGCGATGAAGATGATGGTGGCAATATCGACACCGACACACAAGATACAAGGTGAGTAGATTATATCTACGGGGGAAGTCGGGTAGATGGCGTATAGCATCCCCGCAGTTCGATGTCTAGTATACTATATACACTATATATATGATAGCTTATTGCGTGACATGGAGTTCATAGATGTGTTAGGTATACTATGGATAGATTAAGGTTAGAAGTGAACTAGTGTATTTCCTAATTGCGAAACCTAGAACAGGTTTACACCCACACGCACACACATGCTTATTGCTTTACTTGTACCGTGATGATGAGGATAGTGGATGATATGTGGAGACGAGTCGATGATATTGGGCATAGTGCTGGGACATCGGTGGTATGATGTGATCCGTATTTGGGATACGATACGAGATTTTAGCGGCCCTTTGGACGTGTGTTTTACACACGCGCTTATATTTGTTTAGATGGTATCGATTGTACTAGACTTAGATCAGTACGCAGATCATGAGAAATGATGATAAGGATACCAGATAATTGATGAGCTGACTGTGATGTTAACCCGTACCCAGATTTGGGATGCCGTACGACGGATTTATGTACGAGCTTTATATTGATGATAGATCTGCACTCATGACTCGAGGATATTATATGATGTATATTGTGTCGTATGGGATACTATTGAGGCGGGATCATCGACTACTATATATATATATATATATATATATATATCGACTCAGATGTAGGTGGTTTCCATACCCCTCATGTTTAGCTTGTTAGTTAGGTCTGTAGATTACTTAGTAGACATTAGACTAGACCCGAGTCATACCTATTTCAAACTAACGAATCTGGGATATTTTAAAGATAGGCAAAAGGGATTCTACGGATATTTTCAGACGACGCATCTTTCCTTAAAACACCGTAGCCCTTATTTTACCAAAAACCCCGATTCATCTTATTTCAAATGGCAAAGCTGCATGATATATTTATTGAGGTAGATTCTTCACTATTGCATTGATTATTCGATTCCGCATATTCGTGCTATTTGCATTGCATTGCTTGTGTTTATTGCTATATTACAACCATGCTGTTAGGACACCAGCACCATTATCGATGATGCGTATGTTCCACATACACTGCTTGCCGGCTCACACACTTCATCATCGATAATTGTCATGCCACTACACTGTAGTACTGTTGCATTCAGGATATGACCCTTGCATGGCATACTTGTGTACCTATATACTGTGTATTCCTATTGTACACCCACACGTGCATGCATACGTGTTTGCACATACATTGATGATTCTGGCTTGATTAGAGATTTGGGAACCGCATGATACCTTTAAAGCTGATTCATTTTAAAGAAGCGGTCTTCCCTAAATATGTGCATATTACTATTCCGTGTTGCATGACCTACTGATATGCTTACATTTCTTTTACATGTCGCATTCATCGTGCTTTCTGATTATACGGATTGAGATATGTTGTTTCCATGATATTTCTGGATTTGGAAACCGTGGGTATTTCAAAAGAGAATATGTAATTGTTTTAAAAACCCGGTTACCCTTGATATGATATTTCAGTGCGTCCACCATGTGTTTTCTCAGTGCTGAGAGCGACTTGTGAAACCCAATTCAAGGAGGTGGATGAGGCCAATTGCGGGTACATGGTGGACCCGGTATGGTTCCCCGGGGCAAAAAATGTTTTTCGTGGAGCAGACGATGAGCCTGGCAGGGTGGCGAGTACCTACCGGTGATTGGTTGGACCTGGCGGTTATCTGGAGGATACTGACTAGAGTCGATAGATGGATATGGGACGATCCGTATTGCTGGGGCCGAGGGCCGATTCTGCAGACGGAGCCCTATATATGAGGATTTACGTGCCGATGCTGGGCACAGCTTTCATGATATTTTCGAGTGTCGATGCTGGACACTCCGGTTCCATGATTTTGACGTGTCACGAGGGACATAGATGGTTTATATCCTCATATTTCCATGCATATGCTTTATGATATTTACATGCATGATGGTTATTGTCATTGGGTGACGAGTGGACGGGATCCACATTCGTACATATTTGATTACATTGATCATACCTCATATTTATGATATGTTATTACCTGAGGCACTGGCACGAGCACTTGGCACTACACTCATGTATAGAGGTTACATTGCCACTTTAGTATGCTTCAGACTTATTCATATTGAGGTTTATATATATCTGATCGTATTGACCTAGGATGAGTCATACATACGATTTCTGCTCTGTGATGTTTTCTATTCACGAGTTAGCAATTCACCCCTGTTGTGCCACAGTTTCTTGCAGGTTTTGCTGTACAGGTTTCATTGCGGCTTTTCTGGCACATTGCTTCCCTTACGGGTGACATGCTTTGGTAGGTGGGTTCTTTTGCATTAGAACCACCATTGTACATGTATTATTTAGTTGTATCTAGTAATTCCATCAACCAAAACTTGTATATTGTTTCAGACTTAGAAATCAGTTATGTATTATTTCGACCTTAGAGTCGCGCGTTGTAGTATTACGGTTTTCATGCTGTTTTGAGTTCTTTCTGAGTTTTGATCCTCGCCCTTCGGCGTTGTATATTATTGCTTGCGTGGTTGTAATCGTCGATTGACGAAGAGCTAGCTCCCGCTTGGGGATGCCTTTTATCATTGTGTATATATATATTATTCTTGTTGTACCCTGTTCGGGGCCAGTATTTACAAAGGGAACTCTGCCGAAATTTTCAGAAAAGACTATATTTTTAAAAATGCACATTCGGCTTACTTGTTTAAAAACCTTGCTTTCAAAACATGTTTTCTTCACTTCTTAAAACTATTTTTTCCTTAATTTATTATTTAAATGGTTTTAGATTTCTGGGCTTTGGCTTACTTGGATTAGATGGGGTCCTATAGACTTCATATGATTCAAGGGCCAGTCACGAGCTATTTCGGGTCGTGACAACAATATACATCGTATGTACAGTAATGGCCTCTACGGCATACATATAACTAACACCTAAGACTTTTCAACTTTATGAGCCGTGAGGGTCTCATAAAGATTTTTCTCCCTACGAGTCGAGAGGATCTCATAGGTGTATTTTCTCCTTAGGAATCTTGAGGATTCCTAAGTGTGTTTTCTCTTGAGAGTTGTAAGGATCTCGCAAGAGAACTTTCTCCCTTACAAGTCGAGAGGACTCGTAAGTGGTTGATGAGTTGACTTGTTCCCGAGTCAAGGCGTTTCTTCGACGGGGAGGTCGAAGGTTGACTTTCTCCGTTTTCTACGGTGTCGGGATCGACTTTCTCCGTTTTCTACGGTGTCGGGATCGACTTTCTCCGTTTTCTACGGTGTCGGGATCGACTTTCTCCATTTTCTACGGTGTCAGGGTTGACTTTCTCCGTTTTCTACAGTATCGGGATCGACTTTCTCCGTTTTCTACGGTGTCAGGGTTGATTTTCTCCGTTTTCTACGGTGTCGGGATCGACTTTCTCCGTTTTCTACGGTGTCAGGGTTGACTTTCTCAGTTTTGTACGGTGTCGGGATCGACTTTCTTCATTTTCTACGGTGTCGGGATCGACTTTCTCCGTTTTCTACGGTGTCAGGGTTGACTTTCTCCGTTTTCTACGGTATCGGGATCAACTTTCTCCGTTTTCTACGGTGTCAGGGTTGACTCTAGATTGTCTGTGAACCGCAGAGTCTTGGAACTGGGGGCTTTGTCGTGGCTCCGATTTGTAGTGTCGCGTCCGTGTCCTGCTGGCATGAGGAGGAACATCGTTGCTGGTTTTCTGGGATGCAGATATTGCCGCTGAGACCTGACTCTCCCTTTGATAGAGTTTGTTAGGACACGTAGTTCCCTTTTCGTTTATGCCCATGAATTGTATACAGGGGTCAGTATGGACTTACCTGCAGGGCAAAAGTTTTATTTTATATGTATTTTTTTGTTTTCTTTCCGCGATGCTCTATCATTTCAGTTTTTTGTATCGTGAAAGTCGCGATTGCCCAATCATTTCGGCTATTTTTCGCGGTGCCTAATCATTTCGGCCGTTTTTTCCTTTTTACTCGCTGTTTTTTATTGCGAGTTGCCCAATTATTTCGGCTATTTTTGTATCCACATATTTTACTCGCTGATTTTTATTGCGAGTTGCCCAAACATTTCGGCTATTTCATATTCATTTTTTTTCAAGTATGGAACTCAAGGTCTGATACCAATCTTGCATCGTATCGTTGCGACTGGAATGTTGCCAGGAGCGAATCATCATTTGCCATCAAAGGACTTGGAATTTGATACCGATTTAGCCATCAGCATCGCTACAATTGGGATATTGCCAGGAGCGAATCATCATCTGCCTTTATCGGTTCGAACAAAGGCGGCTTAGAAAACAGGGTTATGATCCTGTCGACTAAGGATTTTGACTTCATGAGCCGTAAGGGTCTCATAAAGGTGTTTCTCCCTATGAGTCGTGAGGATCTCGTAGGTGTCTTTTCTCCTTAGGAATTGTGAGGATTCCTAAGTGTATGTTCTCTTATAAGTCGTAAGGATCTTGCAAGAGTGTTTTCTCCTTGTAAATCGAGAGGACCTACAAGTGTTTGTTCATCAAATGAGGGCATTCCTCGTCGTTGGTGGGACTCGGCTAGGAAATGATTATTTGTGCCCGTGGATTGTATACAAGGATCAGTATTGAACCGCTTGTAGGGAAATCTGGGAAAGGTGATGGCTTAAGAACATGTTCAGATCCCTGTAACTTAAGGCTTTTGAATCTTCTGAGCCGTGAGGGTCTCATAAGAGGGTTCTCCTTACGAGTCGTGAGGATCTCGTAAGTGTAATTTCTCCTTAGGAATTGTGGGGATCCCTAAGTGTGTCGCTCCTTTGTGAGTCGTAAGGATCTCACGCAGGTAGTTTTCTCCTTACAAGGTCGAGAGGACATTGCAAGTGTCTTTTAATGAGATTGCGCCCTTTCGGGTTTTCATAAACTCGCCGGTAGCCCTGTTGTTTTTACTCACGGAGCCCTTTCGGGTTTTCATCCGTGCCCATTTTACTTGTGGAGATACCTTTTTTTTACGAGTCTGCGCCCTTTCGGGTTTTTACAAACATCGCCGGTAGCCTACCTATTTTTACTCACGGAGCCCTTTTGGGTTTTCATCCGTGCCCATTTTGCTTGTGGACGTACCGTTTTTTTTACACCACGTCAGCTTGGGGATGCCGGGGGTTTGTAGTAGTTTAAAGACGTTTCGGTCAGGCGTAGTATATTTTCAAGAACTGACCGTTTATTGGCCTGAAGGGTCTTTCGCCATGCATATTCATGAGCAAGTAAGCCCCACCTTGGTAGACCTTGTCTATGATGTACGGGCCCTCATAATTCGTCTCGAACTTCCCACGTTTGGCACGATTGGGGATCATAGGTCTCTTGACCACTAGCATGAGTTCGCCTTGGGGAAATGTCCTCAGCCTAGTCAATCTCTAGTATGAGCGCATCATCTTCGCTTTGTAAGTCTCCAAGTTTTGCTGCGCCATGAGCCGGGTTTCTTCAAGGGCGTCGAGCTCCTCAAGCCGAAGATGAACATTCTCTTCGTCTGTTAGCTCGTAATGAACCGCTACTCGTAGGGAGGGCAACTCTATCTCCAAGGGGAGTACTGCTTCAGTGCCGAATACCAATGCATACGGCGTTGTGTTTGTGGCCGTTTTGAACGTGGTCTGATACGCCCAGAGAGCTTCATGCAGTCTTTCATGCCAGTCCCTCTTATTTTTGGACACTGTCTTCTTCATGATCTTTGTCAATGTCTTGTTGAAAGCCTCAGCCAGACCGTTAGCTCGGGGATTGTAGACTGAAGAGTATCTCCAGTCTATATTATGCGGCTATGCGAAGCGGCTGATTTTGTGACTTCTGTAAGCTGGCCCGTTATCGGAGATAATCCATCGTGGAGTGCCGAACCGATAGATGACGTGCGTCTTGAAGAAATAGAGGATGTTCTCCGTCTTCACTTCTCCTAGCGGTACTGCCTCTTCCCACTTAGAGAAGTAATCGGTTGTTGCCAATATGAACCGATGTCCCTTGGACAATGCTGGCTCGATGGGCCCGATTATATCGGTTACCCACATTTCGAATGACCAGCTAGCCACTATTGGGTGTAGCGGGTTTGGATGCTGGTGGATGAAGTCCCCGTGAATCTGGCATGAGTGGCACTGCTTCGCGTATTCGAGACAGTCCTGAATCATCGTGGGCCAATAGTAGCCAATCCTTTTGATCTTCAGCTTCATCTTTGTCCCGGCTTGATGAGAACCACAAAGTCCGTCGTGAGTTTCTTGGACGACTCTCCTTGCTTCTTCCGGTCCAAGGCATCTCATCCATAGAGAGTCGAACGATCTCTTATACAACGTGTCATTGACGAAGGCGAAAGACAAAGCTCGTTTCATGAGCTAATGTCTTGAGGACGCAGCTTCAGGTGTTCGACGGGATTTGAAGTAGTCTATAAAGACTTCTCTCCAATCCTTAGCCTTTTCCTGGTCTTTTATTTATAGGGCCGTTTGCTTGGTCGCTCCTTCTTCTTCAGACGACTCCGGGGATATTTCTACTGGTGCAAGAACCCGACTGCTTTGCACAACGATCTTTACGTCATCGAGGTTTTCGTCAGCCAATTCTTTAGCGAGTTTGGCTAACGCATCCGCTTTGGTATTTTCCGTACGCGGTATGCTTTCTAGAACGTAGGAAGGAATTTGAGTCAGCAACTGTTGCACTTTCTCACCGTACTTCACCAACTCTAGTTTGCACGTTTGATAGTTGCCGTTTACTTGACTAACGACCAGCTGGGAGTTTCTGTATATGAGGAGATTTTCGATTACCATGTCGACAGGGATCTCAAGACCTTCTATCAAAGCCTCATATTCCGCTTCATTGTTTGTCCTCGGCTCTGTTAGGGAAAAGGTAAAGCGCATTATCCCTCCTTGTGGAGTCATGAAGATAAGGCCTACCCCAGATTTGATTATAGGGGATCTGTGCTTTCTCTTCTTCATGGAGGATGCCCCATCAAAATAGAGTTCCCATTGGGTATCACTCTCTCCTCTCTCCCTGTCGATCGCGTCAAACGCATGCTCGTTTGGCAATTCACAATTTAGGGGTGAATCGGCAGGTATCGGATGCTCAACGAGAAAGTCGGCGATGGCCTGGCCTTTCACTGCCTTGAGAGGTCGGTATGTTATCGAGAACTCCATCAAGAAGAGGGCCCATTTAGCGAGCCGTCCCGTTAGTATGGATCTTGACATCAAATATTTGAGAGGATCCACTTTTGATATGAGGTGAACCTCATGCGCCAACGTATAGTGTCTGAGCTTCGTTATCGCAAAGATTAACGCCAGGCAGTGTTTTTCGATGGGGGAGTAGTTGTTTTCTTCCCCTAGGAGAACTCGACTCAAATAGTAGAGGGCTCTCTCTTTCCCTTGGTCATTCTCTTGTGCCCATAACGCGCCCAAGGAACCTTCAAAGGCTGTTGTATACAGGATAAGGGGCTTACCCTTAACTGGAGAGGTTAGTACCGGCGGATTTTGTAGGTATTGCTTGATTTCGTCCAGTGCACTTTGGAATTTGCGATCCCAGATGAATGGGGTTCCCCTCTTCATTAAATGGCTGTAGGGGCGGCATTTGCCGGAGAGATTGGCTATGAACCGTCATATATATGCGAGCTTTCCTTGGAGAGATCGCAGCTGCTTGAGAGTTCTTATCAGAGGCATTTCCATAATCGCCTTGATCTTTGATGGGTCTATCTCAATGCTTCGGTGTCGTACGATGAATCCTAGGAATTTGCCCGAGGAAACTCCGAACGCGCATTTGAGAGGGTTCATCTTCAGATTGTATTTCCGCAGACGTTGGAACACTATCTTCAAATGCTCCCAGTGCTCATCATATGATTTGCTTTTCACCACGAGGTCGTCAATATAGCACTCAACGATTTCATGAATGGGGTCATCGAAGATCTTCGTCATGGCCCTTTGATAGGTAGCACTGGCGTTCTTTAGACCGAAAGGCATCACTTTGTAGCAGATAATGCCCAGAGGAGTCTGGAAAGCGGTATGCTTCTGGTCTTCGGGATGCATCTTTATTTAATTTTACCCCGATGAGCTGTCCATGAAGGAGAAGACTTCGTGAGTAGATATGTTGTCTATCATCAGTTCGGTGACCGGTACGGGAAAGTCATCCTTCGGACAGGCTTTGTTGAGGTCCCGGAAGTCTACGCAGATGCACACCGTCCCATTTTTCTTCATCACCGGGATGATGTTGGCGATCCACTCAGGGTACTGAACCTCTTGGATAAAGCCAGAATCGATTAGCTTCTTGAACTCGGCGTTGATGCTCATTTCAAGTTCGAGCCGCATTCTTCTCGGCGCTTGTTTGACTGGCTTGACGTCCGGAGATATTGCCAATTTGTGGACGGCTATTTCTGGATCTAGTCCTGGCATTTCGGAGTAGTTCCATACGAAGCAGTCTTTATACTGCATGGGCACGTCTTTTAGCGTAGCTACCTGTTCTTTAGAAAGCAGCTCACTGATGAATGTAGGCCGCGGATCGTTCATCGTCCCCAAGTCGATTTTTCTCAGGTTGTCCGCAGTAGTGTGTATTCCATCTTCCAATTCTTTTGGCGTAGATGGAAATTTTAAGATCATCTCTTCTTCATCCTCATTTTCGAAGCACTATGAGAGGTCATCCATATCCTCGCGTACTCCTTCTTCTGACCGCGTTATCGCGTGACAGGCGTGAGATCGTTTCCAAGACCGATGTTGATCTGGTTCTACTCTCGCTATGTACTTTGCTTTTGGAACATACTTCTATGGTGGGGTTACCCTCCAATTGCTGGATAGAGCGATCCTGCCTTGCTGATAGTGATCTTCTACCCAGTTTTTGAATATGAAGCAGTATTCGAGAGGATGTCCTATCACTCGGTGATAGGAGCAATAATCCGGGTGAGAGACCTCGTCTGCTTGTTCGGGGTGTTTGGACTCCGGGAGCGTAGTTATTTGATGTTTCATGACAAGATTGAATATCTTCCTTGTCTTGTCTTGGGGAAAAGAATTTACTCGACCCATCTTCTTTATAAGAGACGAACCCCGGCTGCTCAATTCTCGATCGCGTGGCTTCTTGGACACGCTTTGCCGCTGTCGAACGTTTTTTTCCGTTTTTTAGTTTGTTTTTGCCTCCGCGTCGGGTCTTCTGTATGACGGGCTGGCGATGAAGGGCATCATCATTCTCCGTAGCCTGCTGAAGGAGGCGCTGCGTCCTGGCTTTCTCGTAAATGTCCATTTCACAGTTGTGGTCATCCCGAGCCTTTTGACTCGCTCCCCTTATTAGCTTGTCCATCTGTTCTTCAAATGACAGACTTGGCATTTTTACGGCAGGATCTCATCTTGGTTCAATCCCAGTGTCTTCTAACAGAGTATCTCCTTCTTTATCGAAGTCATGTATAACGCATCAGCCATGGAATCGCTCCCGTTTGTTGGATCAAACATATCCAAGCCCGATCATTTCCATTCTCCTGTTGGGCAATTTTAGTTGAGTTCCGGGGACGTTCCAAATCCTGTTGTAGAACTGAGCTTGTCGAGCAGTCTGTTTGAAGGGTACACCTTGGCGCCTCAACAGCCTTTTTAATCGTTCTGTGTAGTATCTGGGTAGACGGATGGGCTGGAGCCTATCAAACATAGGATCAGCACCATGCCAGATTTCTTTCTTCACTTTGGTTTCCGCAGATCGATAAAAGAGGATCGCCTTTTCATCTTTCCGCCTGAGAGGGATGTAGAATGTCTGTAGTTCTTGCACACTATAGGTATCAAATGCGTCGAGCTCTTTGTAGTGCTGCCGTGGAACCATAGCGATTTGCAAATTTTGATCATCTCCAGCGAAGGCCTGTACTGATGGACGGACCGGGAATACTGCATTGATCTCGTCTTCAGAATTACTGCCAAAGACCAGAATAGGGGTAGACGGTCCCGGTTTGTTGCATTGGGGCGGTCCTGAATAGACCATCTCTTCCTCCTCTTCGGTATTGCTCCCAAATACCGGAATAGTGGCGATAGCTTTCTTCTTATTCTCTGGTTTATGGCATCTTTCCGTGTCTTCAAAGTCTGGCAGGAAATACTTTGCATCCTCGTATTTGCGAACTTAATTCACGGAGAACGGGTTTAGCTCCCCCGTTATGGTGTACTTGAGACCATCCTTGAAATACTTCATACACCGATGTTGTGTAGAAGGGATGATGTTGTACTCGTGTAACCAAGGCTTACCGAGCAAGGCGTTGTAGCAAGTCTTGGCGTCGATGACGTGGAACTTTATGTCAGTGACGAGCGACCCGAAGCGTAATGTCAGTATCACAGACCTGAGCGTTCGTGATGACTGGGAGTCGAACCCGGAGATGGTGATTTTATCTCGAGCTAGGTGTTGCACGCTCATGCAAATTTCCTTTAGCACCTTCACGTTGAGAAGGTTGACAGAGGACCCGTTGTCAATTAGGATCTTCCCTATCTTGATGTCATGGCAATACCCGGAGACATAGAGGGGACGGTTATACTCGCACATTCCGAGGAGGAGGTCTTCATCGCCGAAAGCGACATTAGCAGTGTGCACTTCTTCCAGCTCATCCTTCATCTTTTCTTTGGTAAGGAAAGCTTGGAACTGTTCGGGCTATTGTAGTGCCTTGATCAGAGAATCTCTCGCCTCCTTAGATAGTAGAAGGACATCGAGAATGCTTAGCTGCGAGGATATCTTCCTCAGGTGTGCTAGGACGTTGTAATCCACTTTGCTTTTCTTGGGCGGGTTCTTGGCTGCCAGCTCTTCGACGATTCGGTCATCGAGGGAGATATCCACCTGGAATTTTTCCTTCCTCTTATCTTTTCTATTCGATCCCCTGTTTGCAGGTCCGAGATTCTTTTCGGGAAACGTACGGTTGCACAGCTGAATATTCTCACAGTTCTTCACTTCTTCCTCTTTTCCTGAGGTGGATTCTTTGAAGAGAGGGCCGAGGGCCATTTCTTCATCAGAATCTCTCCCGAAGGTGAGAACTTGCGATCCCCCGAATCAACCATGTGACAATTGCCGGCAGTTCTTTTACACTCATCTGTCGTGCTTCCCTGTTCCCGACGAGCCTTGCGCTTCAATAGCCTGACGCGTTGTCGGTGGGTAACATATCCATGCCACCAATTTTTAAAGGCCATGCATTTCTCGGTAGGGTGTGTGATCCTCCGATGGTATAAGCAGTAGTTTGGATATGCATCTAGTTCGTCGGGGAATGTATTTTCTGAAGTGTCTTCTTTGAGAGGTGACAACTTCATTCCCATCGACAGGGCTTTAGTGAACTGCTTCCTTGTCTTAAGCCTACTTTTGTCTGCTATAGGCGTGCTTCGATCTGGTCGGGGTACTCTATGGTTTCTCAATACCGGAGCTTCTTCAACTTGACGTCGATGCTTGGCTCTCTCGTATATGGTCGTTTCCCCCTCTCTGTCAGCTTTGCTTTTCTGAAGAGATTCGCTCAGCAGCCTGTCAATCA
Organism: Agapanthus africanus; assembly: GCA_030015575.1. NCBI lineage: Eukaryota > Viridiplantae > Streptophyta > Magnoliopsida > Asparagales > Amaryllidaceae > Agapanthus > Agapanthus africanus. The sequence continues at coordinate 310,196,205 of CM057339.1, forward strand.
ATTCGTCTGATGGCTCCAGGGATTTTGGTTCCGGTTCTGGATCTTCCCCCAGTTTCTCTGTATCAGGATCCTCTTTACTATCTATTGGCGAGTAAGAGATCACGTGGAGCTTGCCACATAATCCTCGGGCTCTTCTGAAGAATTGTCTCCTTCATCAGCGTCATCATTTTCTTTTTCAAGAACATGCTTAAAGAATCCGTCCAATGTGATTGGGGTCCGTGCCTTCTGGTTATATTCTTCCAGTGCATCAATGTATTTCTGCAGACCTGTCCGACTATTGTTGGGTTGGACGGGCTTCTTGGCCTTCTTCTTTTTTTAAAGACTTTGGAGGCTTGGCCTGAATGTTTTGTCCACTTTCACCAACTTTCAGCGTTGGGCGTGGCTTCAGCATCCTTTCAATAATCTCGGGCTCCAGCGGGTTTCAACCTAATCGCTGGACATGCTTGGAGATCTTTCAGCATTATTTTAATTTTTGTCAAAAGAACAACTTCCCATGGAGCTTCCTCTATAAATGAGCATGATGCCCCCTGCGTGTCCATCTTTTTCGGAGCGTGTGGGTGTGGCGGGTTTACCCTCCAGTTTTCAGACAACGCAAATTTGCCTTGCTGGTACTGGTCGTCAATCCAGTTTTTGAAGACAAAGCAATCTTCGATTGGATGGCCCATTATTCGATGGTAGGGGCAATAGTTGGGACTGTTGACATCACCGGGCTGCAGTCGGCGTTTTGGATCCGGCAGGGTGATGAGCCTGTTGCACACTGCCAGTTCGAACAATCTCCTTGTTTTATCCTGGGGAAACGAGTAAGGGCGTTTTAGCTTCTCGTTGAAGAATCGCTGTTTATCGTTTTGGCGATCAGCTGGTTTTGGACCACTGGTCTGCTGCTGAGCATTGGCGACGAAGGTCGCTTTCCCTTTCCCCTTTTCGTTTCGAGACTCCATTTTCGAGGAAGACGGTCTATGGCCCATCTGGTCCATTTGGGCCAGCTTGTCAATCAAGGCCTGGAAGGTAGTCGGCTTGAAAAATATCATGAACTGGGATATGGTCGCCTGAGGATCGAGGGTTCCTACGAACATAACCACAGGCAGAGCTTCCTCTATGCGCTGTTCGCACTTTGACCATAGGTTCTGCCACCGAATTGGATACTGCACCCATGTTTCTCCCGGCTTCACCCTGGCATTGATCAACGCCGTGATTGGGGTGCGTTCGCTGGCGCTTGCGAAACGCTGGGTGAATAATAATTCCATTTCCGTAAAAGTTTTGACGGAGTCGTTGGGAAGCTTTGAATACCATTTGAACGCCGTCTCCGCCAAGCTGCCGACGAATTGGCGAAGCAGTAGTTTGTTGTCACCCCCCTGTATTACCGGACAGAGCCATGAACTGAGCGACATGTTGATGGGATTGCATGTCCCCTTGTATATGTGAAATTTAGGGATCGTATATCCTAGCGGGTACTTTATTTGATCGTACCAACCCGGATAGGGTCGTCCGGTCTTGACGATTTAGCCGGCTGCTTCATTCGCCTGATGAGCTCGTATCTGTTGAGTTATATAGTCGTCAAGGGCAGCTTTGGAGATGGTCTCTTCCTTGGCTTCTGATAGAGCCGGAAGAGGGTTTGATGTCTCCCCTCTGTCGTCTTCGAGGATTATTGGAGGGTCTTCAGCTGGAGGATCCGGCTATATCATCATCCCAACCATATCTTGAAACATGAGCGCCATTTGCTTTATGTTAGCCGCTTGTTCCGTGGCCTCTTTGTATTTCTTCTTGAGCATCCTTCGGAGGAACTCGGCGTCAGTTTCCGGTTCTTGGCGTTGTTCCGATGACGTCTCTGGGCTTTCTTTCGGCCCAGTGAGCGTGGCCATCTTTGGTAGCATCTCCTGGCGCTTCTGTTGTTGCTCCTGAGCTTTTGTCACAGACCGTGTAAGTGGTTATTGACCCGTGGAGATACGGCTATCCTCTTTTCCGGACGCCATGTAAATGGTGTGCACTATTATGCTCCCAGACTTGGGGCATTTGGATTCAGCACCCTTGAGATTTGTCGCAGACACAGGGATCTTCTCCGACCTTCTTCTTTTGTGGGCGGTCGAAGTTGAGGGGGCCATTGCAGTGGGCTCCTAAGTAGATGATACCTTCTGTGGTATGACAGGGTGGTCCTTCTCTTGCCGAACCATCATTTTCTTTGGTCGGCGGGAGTAGTCTTGGTTAACCACAGAGTCTTGGACCCTTTGCCAGATCCTGTGAATTTTGGAGGACAGCCGCTGAGGGGGCTGCTCTGGCTTTGTTTTAGTAACATTATCCACAGACGGAGGAGATCTTTTAAGCATGGCGGTCGGAGAGTTCTTGCGCACCCTCCTGAGTGGTTCAAAGCTGTTCCCAGTTGGAACAACAACGTCAATTTCTACCATCAGAGCTGGCGGGTCAATCCAGAAGGGGAACTGCCCCCAGCTTTCCTCACTCGGCGTCAGTGGCGAAGTCGAGCACGTCTTGCAGATGGGATCACCTCCGTTGTCGGGATAGCTGCATCGTGCTTCATGCTTTGATGAGAAACTGCTGTTGGTGTCAGCCTGTCAAAGACCGACGTCCATTGAGAGGGGATGGCCAACCTGTCAAAGGCAGACTTTCGAGCAGGGGTAGCAGCCTTGGTGACTTCGCCTGGAGCGAGAGTTGGAACGGCCAGTCTTGTGAAGACTGACCCCTTAGTAGGAGAAGTCTCTCTGATGACTTCATTTACTAGAGCAGGGATGGCTATCTGTTTCGGGATAGCCCCTTCAGGTAATGCGAGCTTCTTCATAGGCTCATTGGAGCTTTGGCTCAGTCTGTTAAAGACCGAGGCGTTGGATTTGGGTGACCCGTTGGGAGGGGCCACGGTAGTTGCAAGCCGATCAAAGACTGACTTCTTTGGAGCTTCTTGCGATGGCACTAGGGCGTTGAAGCTCATTGGTAGGATCATGGTCTTGAAGAACAGTCCAGTGGTGGCCTGAGTCACCTGTTCCACTGGCGTGGCGAAGATGGAGGCCGCTTGGGGCCCATAAGTCACTCATCCGGCGAGGACGGAGTGGGAGTTGTTGTTGCAGCTAGTGCAGTTGGAAGCCATTTTTTCTGCACGGGAGCAAGACACCAAATCTTAGCACCTCAAATCCAAGGGAAACCATATCAAACCGCGATTCGTTCGCAAACACGACCTACGAAGTGCGGAGTGAAAAGAGGAAAAGGTCCCACCGGGCATGCCAGAATCCATTCTCCGCCGAAAGAAGCGACCGGGACGTTGGGACGTCTGGCCTGAATTTTGGGGGCAGATGTTATTTGGATTTATCCATCCATCTTTCCGAAGATGCCAAGTTGATTTATGGCACCGTATATCGGAGGTTTAGACAGATACGGCCATTGTTGCAGAGTTCGTCAGGTTCCCCCTCGTGTACGAGGGGTTTTTGATTGTGGGGATGCTCTTCCCTGCAGGCTCAAGCCCCTACAGTTAATTACGCTACCACATCGCGGTAACCACTTTCTCCTTCTCCAAAAGGTCACTTCGTGTCGTGTGTGTTTGTTTTATTTTTGGTTGCCCGTGGATTGTATACGGAGACTAATTTATGTTATCGCCCGTAGGGCGTGGATTAGTCCAAATCCGTATTTTCTTAGATTTGGGTTTGGGTTGGTTTAAGGACCGTTAGTCTTATTTTAGACTAAGGTCAACTCAAATGTTTTTTGAGGATACGTTAGTCTAATTTTAGACTAAGATCTACTCAACAAGGTTTTGAGACCATTTAGATCCAACGAGAGAGTATTTGGACTCTATCGTTTTAGTTTAGGGACATTGCGGTCCATAAGTTTAAGGACATCATAGTCCATAGAGTTTAAAGACATCATAGTCTGCAAGGTTTAGTTTAGGGACGTTGCGGTCCATAAGTTTAAGGACATCATAGTCCATAAAGTTTAGAGACATCATAGTCCGTGTGGTTTTGGTTTAACCGTTTGGGGATGCACCAAAAGTTGGTTATTGGGACCCTCTATCTCTATGAAGACGCTGAAGAATTACAGCAATGTGTATCAGAGGTATGAAGAGATGTACCCTTGAACCAAAGTTGGTTGAGAGATCTAATTTGGGACTAAGACCAATTAGGGAAATTGTGAGCACATGGGCTCGGTTGGTTTGAGCTAAGGATTCATGGCCAACTTGGGCTCAGTCCATTCCGTTCTGAATAAAGTGTTTAACACTTGTTTGGACTTGGTCCACTCATTTTGAATTAAATTTTGAACATTTGTTTGGGCTCAACCCCTTTTAATCAACAATGGTGAGCATTGATTTGGGTTCTGACACCCCTTTTTCTTTTTGTCCTTTACTGAGTGTTAGACACTCTTTATTATGGCGCTTGGCGCCAACCAAAAAGTGCAGAGCGCTCCTTATTAATTAGCGCCCACGTGAGGGGCACGTGGTGCGCTTGGTGCTCAGCGCCGACCAATGAATGCAGCATTCTTTATAAAATAGCGCCCACGTGAGGAGCACGCAGTGCGCTTGGCGCCGAGCATCAGACTTGGAGCGCTGAAGCGCTTCTTTTGAAATAGCGCACAGGTGAGGAGCACATGGTGCGCTTGGCGCTGAGCGCCAAACTTGGAGCGCTGAAGCACTTCTTTTGAAACAGCGCACACGTGAGGAGTACATGGTGTGCTTGGCGCTGAGTGCCAGACTTGGAGCGCTGAAGCGCTTCTTTTGAAATAGCGCACACGTGAGGAGCATGTGGTGAGCTTGGCGCTGAGCGCTAGACTTGGAGCGCTGAAGCGTTTCTTTTGAAATAGCGCACACGTGAGGAGCACGTGGTGCGCTTAGCGCCAGACTTGGAGCGCTGAAGCGCTTCTTTGGCAGTTCTGTGCTCTGAGAATTAAATTCTCGTTTATAAGAGACTTTGTCTCATGGATCTAAGAACTAAGTTCTTCTTTTTATGAAGAGATACTATGATCTTTTTTCTTTTTCTTTATAAGAGACTTTGACTCCTGGATCTAAGAACTAAGTTCTTTTTTTTATGAAGAGATGCTATGATCTCTTTTGTTTTTTTATGAAATATTTTGTCTTGTAGATCTGTGATCTCGAAAAAGAACTAAGTTCTTTTGATGTGAGGATTAAACTCTCAAGAATTGAAGAGATGCTATGATCTCGCTTCTTATTATTTACCTTGAAGAAAATTTCTTCTTAGGAGTGCTTGCTCTTCTTGTTTTCTGTTTTTGAGAAACTTGAAGTTTATGGGGGGGGGGGTTTTCTGGTTAAGACGTGAAGTCTTGGGTCCTTTATATAGGGGAAGCTGATTTGTTGAATCAGTTAAGGAAATCTCTCGTTGAGAGATTTCTTAATTGATTTGTGGAATTTATCCACCGTTGGATCTTTGATCAAAGGGTTTCTGTTTTACAAAAAATAGTTTTCTTGTTATTAACAAGATTGGGAAAATATTTTCCCATATAGAACTTGTTCTGTATTTTGGTGATTTTTTAATCACCATTGGATCTTTGATCTAATGGCGCTCTGATTTATAGAGCACAATCTTTCTTGTTTGGAAAGATTTGAGGAGTATTTCCTCAACAGAATTAAATTCTGTGATCTGATGATTTATTCATCTTAGTTGGATCTTTGATCCAAGGGTGGAGAACATTTAGTTCTAGCCTCAGAGTCTTTGACTCTTAGCGCTGGCGCTCTTGACACTAGCGCTCTCGTGCTTTGCACGTGAGCGCCGCCTCAGAGTCTTTGACTCTTAGCGCCGACGCTCTTGGTGCTAGCGCTCTCATGCTTTGCACGTGAGCGCCGCCTCAGAGTCTTTGACTCTTAGCGCTGACGCTCTTAGCGCGAGCGCTCTCGTGCTTTACACGTGAGCGCTGCCTCAGAGTCTTTGACTCTTAGCGTTGGCGCTTTTGGCGCCAGCGCTTTTATGAAGCGCTGCTTTATTTCAAATTTCAAAATTTGAACAGAGGTTTGCTCTGACTGGGGGAAACAATCTTTTGAGGCCTTGATGCGGAAATACTTCATTAATCACAAGTTATCCACGCCCTACCACCCCAAACACGTGGGCAAGACGAGGTTTCAAATCGGCAAATCAAGCAAATATTGGAGAAAACGGTTTCTAGGAACCATAAAGATTGGTCTTTAAAAGTAACCGATGCCTTTTGGGCATTTCGAACTTCGTACAAGACTGATCTTGGTATGTCTCCCTATCGGATTGTGTACGGAAAGGCTTGCCCCCTCCCTGTGGAAATCGAGCATCACGCATTTTGGGCGATCAAAGAGCTGAACTTCAACCTTGAAGATGCGGGTAGCTATTGGAAGCTGCAACTTAAGGAATTGAACGAGCTTCGGGATGAGGCTTACAAAAACGCGGTTGTTATAAAGAACCGAACGAAGGTGTTTCATGATGAACACCTTATGCGCAAAACTTTCACGCCTGGACAACAGGTACTTCTTTACGACACTAGGCTCCATTTCCATCCTGGTAAGCTTCGATCTCGCTGGAAGGGACCTTTTCTTATGCGGTGTGTATACCCGTACAACGTGGTGGATTTGGAAAATCCAGAGGACGGTTCACTATTCAAAGTGAACGGACACAGAATAAAGCGTTCCTTACCGCAAAATCATCGAAGGAGCTTCTGATGTTGTAGGAGCCGGTTTACATTGCCTAATCTTCCCCCGTTTACCACCAAACTTCGGTTATCCAGCTATAAACAGTGGAAACACTATTTCAAATAAGTTTGGGGGTATGTACATACCATCTTGTATATATATATATATATATGGATATTCTTGTCCAGTGCATATCCATTTTGTTTTGTTCTTCTGACGAGCATTCCTGTCTTATAAATACTCAGTTTTGTGTGATGGGATATTTCTTGCTTGGTGAAATTCCCTTTTATAAAAAAAAAGAAATAAATAAAAATAAAAAAAAAATAAAAAAGGGGATCCTTTTGTAAATAGTCAAGAATATGTAAAAAGAGAAATATTTTTTTAAATGGGTTTTTGTGCAAAAAGAAGTCCCATTTTGACCAACGCTTTTAAAAACACCTTTTATGTTTCTTTTTCCCCAAACTCGAGCCTTCAACAGCCTTTTCTCCTAAATATCTAGCCGACACCGCAATCTCCACCAGTGATCCCACGACGCGACCGCGGAACCGCCGCCGACCGCCTTCCAGACTGCGAAACCGTCGTCGATTCGCCGCTTCACCCTCTGAATTTTCAGAGGAGGTTCGCCCATGACTTGTATGGTAGTTATTTTGGCGATGAGATCTGGAAACACGGATGGAATATCTTATTGTAAAACCATCCAACGCATTCGCGCTTCCGGATCCCGTCGATCGTTTTTTTGAGAGCATGGAGGAGGGATGTTTAGCTAATTAAGGGATTATACGCTTGGTTTGGGGGGATCAGGAAATTGTAATAGATAGAAAATTTATTCATGAAGTCACTTTGATACCCCGTATCCTCGCTCACGACCAACCCTTCCGATTTGAGGATTACAGGCCATTGATGGGCGATAGTTGCTCTAGGAAACCCAGGAAAAGAATTTTGGGACGTACGCTATATGCGAATGTATTAGCCATGTGTCGTTGAGTATAAAATAACATCTTTGGTAGTTCGCATAACACCACTTTTTTCACTTCATCCCTACACATTGTGCATACATTGATGATGAAAAACCCAAGTTATGACATGTGCACCGTACTATTACACTCGATTGGCGCCGGAAAAAGGACAGCCAATTATCCGTGCCCAATGTTAGTGACACAATCGTGTCGCTATTTCCTTCTTGTAGAGGAGTTTGATGCTTCTATGCATAGTGGGTTCCCATTCGACCCCTGCTTGAGGGTGTGTCCACATCATACACCAGACTTCACGGGTTATGGTCGCACACCGAGCCGGCCGAGGATGTGATGGCAGAGACCCCCATCTTGAGTTCCATAGTGAGCGATGAGGAGCTGACCTCCGCCGAGCAAGTATGCTTGCTCCAGCGTACTCATAGGGGGGTCGAGAGAGTGTTAGGGATGCTGACGATTTTTTATCAGCGTATTACGAGTCTTGAGCAGGGGATGTGTACCCTGTTGGCACGGGAAGAGAGAGCGAGATCAAGAGGTCGTGGTGCTGACACCAGTGGAGCTGGTACGAGCGGTACTGCGTCTGGTTCTAAGAGACACAGTAGGCGGCAGTGAGGGCACTACTGTGAGAAAATTTGGGGGTGGGGTTTGTTATAAATAGCTATCTATGCATTCTGCACCTGCACGTTTTTTTGTAAATATTTGTTCTTTTATTTGCATATTTAAATTCCGCATCGCATCATGTTTATATTTCTGCATTACATTGTTATCCCTAAAACCCATAAAAATTGGAAACTTAAAAAAAAAAACAAAAAAATGTGTCAAGATTGGCTATTTAGACTCGAGTTCGACATGAAGGTTGACTAGTTAGAAATAACTAAATCCTATGTTTAATAATTGAAAACCCTAAAAAAACCTTCCTTGAAGTATAACTGTAGTAAATATATGTATTTGCTGTTTGTTTAGAAGTAAGTAATATTGAGTTCAGTTCTTGAGTTAAGTTGAAATGATGGGAAAGTATTGAAAGTTTTATTGAAGGATAAGTCTGAATAATAGTTCCTATTCTTGAGTCCAAATTCAGAAAGTATATACCCTACAAATCGCACATACACGCATCTTGAAAATTGGGATAGTAGAGGATACCTAGAAATACTTTTGACTGATAGCCTAGTATGAAAGAAAAAACGGTATTTATAGCTAACCACCAAAAGAGCATCATTGAAAAATATATCCGGTCAGGAAAAGAAAAAGAAAAAGAAAAAAAGTATTAGACCTGGAAACTGCTATTTACGCTTTAAGTTCACACATTCAGTAATCAGCTGATTAGTGCCTCAGGAAGCAGTAATAGTCGTATGAAAGATGTGTGAGCAAATCTGTCCATCATTAATGAAAAGAAGTAGTATTAGGTATTAGGGCAAGGGTATTATAACTTGAATTGAATTCTTAAGTATATGGGTGAAAATTTATACACACTTAGGGGTATACGATCGATGTTTGGAGAAAAGATAGAGATAAAGAATAAGACTTATGTTTTCCATAAAGATAATAAAAATTCCGGATTGGAGACTGTGCTTTAGAAGGAAATCTCAAGAGAAACCGAGATCTTTATAAACTGATAAAACGTTTAGGATCTTAAGTTAAATGAATAGGAGGTGTGAAGAATAAGGGATGGATATTTCTAATTTAGGATGATAGAGTTTCTTGATAGAATGTTGAACTGTAGGATTAGAGTCGATCGCCATCTTGACAGGATTTTGTGGGTTGTATCCACTGAAAACCCTCAAGAGACAAAACTCCCCCTCTAGGGCAACCTAGGGGTTTAACGGCTTGTTGCACACGCTAAGTGCAACCTTGATGCCTAGGAAAGTGAGCTTTTTGGAAATAAAATGTCTTTGCTCGGGACGGGCAAAAGATAAGTTTAGGGGTATTTTTTCATATCAGAATTTTGCACTTTTATACCACCCATTCTTGATCGCATTGCATATAGGTAGGTACTTTTGATCTGTGTTTGCTACATAATTGCAAGTTACAGGTTCTCAGTCCAAAATAATAAAAATCATGAACAGTCACGATAAATTCAGGACAACTGCCAACAATGGAAAAAATACGGGTTCCGCTCACCATCCGTCTGATGCCGTCTACCAGTTTGAGAGACAAAAGTCAAGCAAGGCTCATTCAATCCCAAAGCACGAGTGAGGCAGCACGAGAATCAAGTTGACAATGCGGAGCTCGAGAAAATCAAGGCAAAAGGTCCACGCATTTTTATCTTTTGGGCTGCTGAAAATCTGGGAGCAAAATGGAATTATTCTGCAAATTCAAGCGCACTAAACTGAAGATAAAAGCAATACAAGGAAGCCCCAGAAAAATGACTCAGTAATCCCTCCAATCGACCGCGGAACCGCGGCCAAGAGGCCCTTTAGGAGGCGGTTCCGCGGCGACATGATGTCGTCTGAAGATCTTTTGGGGGTAGTTTGGTAATTGTATAGGGAATTAGAATATGGCCCTAGGATTTCAGTTATCTACCTATAAATACTCCAGATCAGATCCATATGAAGCATGTATTTTTTCACTAGTTTTTGTTAGAATTTAGTGTAACTTCTTCTTCTTCTTCATCTTTCCTCCATTAAAATTGTAGTGAGAGCTTTTAAGTGGATGATAAATAAAGAGGAGTTCTTGTTATATGCATGTCTTGTAATTTGTTAAGTAGTTTTTATATATGTTGCTTGTAATTTTCTTTGTTAAGTAGTTTTTTTTTGTTCTTTTTGTTCTTCTCTTTTCTTTTATCCTCGCAACCATGATGCTTAAGAGGGATCTTTGCCTAGGTGAGGTCCCAAGTAGCTAGTTGTAATTTTCTACCTCATTTATTTCTATCTTCTTTACTTGTTTTATTTTATTTTCTTTTATAATGAGTGAGTAGTTTCTCACTTGTTAGGGCAGGATAAGGAAAGTTTGAGAAAAGGAAATCTCTCTCACTATTTTCTTTTCCCAACAACTTGATTCGAACTCCCGTCAAGGCAACCACAATCCGCTCCCTACGGCACCCTATCCTATATGATAGCGGTGACACCCTAGTCAAACCGGATGTGGTTGAATTGACTGGAGGTTATGGCTAAGAGCCAAGAACGGACGGACAAAGACCAAAAAGAAGGAACTAAGCGTTAGAAAGCCTAGCTTATACTCGCAAGTTTCCTTCCTAGTTGTGCTAATCCCCGTTGTTGCCGATTACCGTAACATCGATATCAAGAGTGGCAAATGAAAGAAGTGAGCAAACTCCTAACTCAAACCAACCTAATCCTAACCCTAACAAGCTCTATTAATATACATATCTAAGCACATAGTTAATTTTGAACAAACTCGGACAATTTGGACTTAACTCGTTAAAACACTAAGAAAAAGATTCCCATCTCTCCGTAGATTGACCCGTACTCAACCGGCTAGCTACCAAGCGAAACCGGCTTGATTGCGATAATTAAAACTAGCATACTAAATCTTAACAATCACTGTGCAAGTCTTCGAAAAGTGCTGGGAATATTTGAGGACCTGGATATACTGTCTAAACGACAGGGTGTCACTTTTGACGCGTTCATAGCCCGATTTGTGCATCCAAGTATTTTGAGGGACGACAGTGGTGATTTTGTAGATCTTGAGAATCCTTTCGGTCTAAGGAAAGAAGGATTACGGGATGACGAGGCTTTGTTAGAAGAATTCTTCCTTCCCGGAAAGTCTACCTTCAGACTCGAGGACATCGCTGCACCGGGAATCGACAGAGATTCTTTCTTTCTTTCAAAGGCTTGTGGATGTGCTGGTTTATGATTCCTGTAGACCCTCGCCTAATGTGTGCCTCTGTCTTTTATCCGGCGAATCGTATCCTTTCCGGAGCTCAATTGGATATTGGGATTTCAGGATTGGCTTACTTATATCAAGGTTTAGGTGAATTGGCCAACTCGAATGATCCGGGCTCAGAACATGTATTCATGCCGCTTCATTATTTTGGTGCTTGGATTTTTTGCATGTGTGTGGTGCGTTTAGTGAACACACATGACTTTCTATCTTTAATTCCAACCACTTTCTGTACTCATTCAAGTTGTAGACATCATATCGAACAGAGATCACCGCGGAGTGTGCATTAAGCCGGACAATCTCAAGACAATGAAGGGTATCTTCTTTAATGACTACGTAGTATCTAACAGCATACATACTATTCACGCTGATCAACCCTTTTTGGACATAGTAAAGGATGGGGCCCTAGCTTTGCAAGCCAGGAAAAATAGCTTATCTTTACTCCATTAGGCTTGGATTTTTGGTTTATCGGCGGAGTAACATGGTCACCTATAAGCTTTACTGCCCTCACCGATTCTCTCAGCGGTTCGGGTATGAACAAGGTATTCCTTTTGAGGCTTTTCACTGCCGCCCTAATTTTTCGATAGAGTCGATAGAACATGAAATTCATCACTTCATGAGGATGGCCACCGACTCTTGTTTCAGGATTGCTGATCCCATCCGTGTTTCCCGACAATTGAATAACTATAGGCAGTGGTACGAAGACTCCATGAATGGAATTATCGATCATGAAGCTCATGTTTTCCTTGGGCATCATACTGAAATAAAGACGAAAGATCATGAATTTCCTTTGAAGCTATGATCTATTACTCTTCCATCTCTACCGCAAGAAGGAAATAATCTCGAAGCCCCTCCTAATGCCTTCGAACTTCGAACGACTCATGATATTAGGGGTGTTCATCCTGATCGCGTTTTAAGATCTAAAAAGAAGAAAACTACTGGTAGGAAGCACGCCTCATCATCTGTTGCTCCCCGGTCTTCTGGCGAACCAATGCCTTTTGGTGGTGCTTCGCCGACTGATGTTACGGCTTTTGAATCGCAGCCAGGTTCGGCTGCCAAGGCTGATGTGGCGGCTACCTCATCGCCCGAATCCGACATTGGAGATGTTGGACAGCGTCGGCCAAGAGCACTCGTAAGAAGGAAAAGGTCTTCGAAGGCCCCTTCTGGCTCTCATAAGAAGGAAAAACCCATGGCCTTAACCAACTCTGCATTTAATCAAGAGGCTTGTACTCCCTTGATCACGAGTATAGCTGAATATGGAAAAAACATGAGTTTTGATCCTTCAGAGGTGAGAATCGAGGAATCCGTCGATCTTGCGATGACTATGGTGGAATCAGTGGCAGAGGACGATGTTGCCAATTTTCAGAAAGCTAAATCTGCATCTGAACGAACAGCCCAAAAGGAAGCGGCGATAAAGGCTGTTGCGGAAATCGGTATATCCCACTTGCCTTCATTTACGTGCTTTGCAATATTCTCATATATATGTTAATAATCCATTTTTTTACAACAATTTCCGTCGAGGAGGCTACCCAAGTCTCATACGATACACTCTAGGAGGAGGAGGAAGTAAGGAGAAGGGCCATTAGATACCCTGGTAGGATTTACCTTTTCTCGTGTTCTGCATTTGTAATGTACAATTTATCTTATACATTTTTTAAATGCTTTCTTATTGCAGGGACTTCTATAACCAGGATTCTTATAGTAGATGTTTCCCTCGCTCCAACTGCGGCACGCTCTCTAAGGCCAACAGCCTCTGTTGATGCCCTAGCTAGATTATTTTGAGAGAGGGTGTTGAAACGTACGATGTCATTCGCTTCAAACCCCAAATCATCTGGCGATGAGATGTCCAACTTATTGACTACTCACAGGAGGTCTGTACGGACGACTCGAGAAGAGGAAGAGCGTTGTCTCCATGGGGAGGCTGAGCGTCGGGCTTCTTTAGGTATAAGAAACTTGTTTGTTTTCTTTTTTTATTTGACTCGAATGATTATACTATCGCTTTCTTGACGTATGTTTTTATCGCGGTCTTTATAGCTGGCGCTAGTTCCAGCAATCAAATTCTCCCGAACGTTCCCGAAGAAGGTGAGATTTCGCTAGTCGAGACCATGGAGGTAGTGGTTGAATCTGAGTATTCCGATTCTGAAACCCGTGATCCTTTTGTTGACCTCTTAGAAGACATCTTTATTACTCCAGATGCCATTGCTTTTATAAGTGGTCCCAGCTATCTGTCGGGGAAACTAGCGCGGCGATAGCGGTTGTTCACATCAGAATATTGCATTTAATACCGCCTATTCTTCTGCTCGTTTATTTATAGGTAGGTGCTTTTGATCCGTGTTTGCTACATGATTACGGGTTACAGGTTCCTAGTTCGAATAACACAAATCACGCAAAATCTCCACAGTTATGCCAAAATTCAGAATATCTGTCAAACATAGATAAAATCCGGGTTCCGGTCATGTACACCTGTCCAGTGCCGCTTACCAGTTCATAAGATAAGACAAGTAACAGTGGTCATTCGTGTCTTGGTCAAGCATAGAGCACAAGAAGGGCATCACAAAATTCAAGAGGTGCGCGGAGATCGAGGGAGATCAAAGTCAAAAGATTAAAAGTGTAGCCATTTTGGAACGTTGAAAATCTGAAGATATTTTGGAACCATTTTGCAATTTTGGACCTGTAAAATAGAAGAACTAAGCAACATCAGGAATACCTAAAAAAACGAGACACCAAGACCTAAAAACGACCGCGGAACCGCGGCCAATAGGCCTTTTGGGCGACAGTTCCGCGGCCAAGTCATGTCATCTATTATTGAAAATTTGATTCTTCAACATCATTTTGGTTTCTTTTCTTTCATTAATCTCATTAATGAAGTCCCATCAATTAATCTTCCTAAGCATTACAGAAGAAACGAAAATACTGTTAGTTATATGTATGCCCTAGAGGCCATTGCTGTACATGATATGTATATTGTAGTGGATGATGGGACATATATAGGTAGGACTTTCTTGCTCGACATGATAGTACGCTATCTGATTGCTCTTTATCTTAACATGTATACTATTGTCTCTCTGTTACATGTTGATAAAGCCCTTAGGATATGTGCTCGACTTCCAGGACTATGATGTAGATCATACTAGTGGGGCCTGGATAGTCAGTGAGTACATCCTTCAATGTTCCTAGTCGTGGGAATATCGAGACGGGGCATCGATATTCCAGAGTAGACTACGTATATCTTCTCGACCCATGTGATGGGCGATGGATGATCCCATATCCATTGGTGTTTGAAATCAGAGATGGTATGCGGGTGCTCTGTGGTGACTGGGTACACTGAATGGACTCGCCGAGAACTCCCAGATTGTATTATACCTTACGTCAGATGGCAGTTCTCTGGTGACACTAGTACAGCTTAGTCTGTTGACCCGAGATCGTCATAGAGTCTTGTGTGTCTCCCACTGTGCTTTGATTTCCACCCTACCACGACTCTACTTAGTCGTGCAAACATGTGGTTTTTGGGTACAGTCCCGATTCACATGGAGGCAATGAGCGATAGGAGGGGATTCGTCTCTCCCGGTATTGGGGGTTGATGTTGCGCTATCTCGACTGGCCATAACTGGAAATCCCTGGCCAGGGTTGCACTGATTTACTGGTAAGTGTTATCATTAGTTTCATGCTTGTTATGGACCTTACATCGGCATGACTTATCAAGCTACTGGGGTCTGACGTTTACCACCCCTAGGCGAGATATGCGACATATCAGACGAACAGACCGGACTGTGCGGTAAGTGTTACTGGTTGGATTCGCAGGAGTGTCAGCAGGCTTGCTCGTTGATCTTCTGATCGCTCAATACCCGGGTGGCCGTTACGTTTAGCAGACCGCTTGCGGCTTGTGGGTGATTGATATGATCACCACCTACTGCCGGCTTATTGACGAGTCTTTAAAGTCCTACACAGGGGTTTCCTGGCTCAAGCGAAACGAAATAGGAGCGCATATGAGATATGTGCGGGACCGAGAATAATACCAGTATGTGATACTGTATTCTATTCTCGCGATTTGTATCATCGGGCGGTTAAATGAGATATAACCGGGTTACCGAATCAAATGTTGATTCGATATATTGATACACTTGATACTAGTCGGTTATATGCAATATGACCGGATCGTTAAATCAAGTATTGATTTAATGATTTAATGTATAATAATATATTTGATATATTACTTTACATTAACTAGTATTGGTTCACTTAAGATTGTCTTTCTCACTTTTTGTGCACAAGTTGTATATATGATATATGTTTGTGCACTAGTTTGTATCATGATTGATGATACATGCAAACTTGGGTGTGTATGACTTACACCATATTTAGGTTAATGGTTTGTGTTTTTATTTATTTATTTTGGTAAAACTAAATGGTGGCTTTTCTTGTTTTGGCTTGAAGCTTCATGAAGCTTCTTAGCATCTTTGAAAAAGTCTAACCATTTTGTTTTGTTTTTTGACCTAACCATTAACCTAAACTCTAGTTTAGTCTCTACAATGGTTTACTCACCCATGATTGCAACATGATAGACTTCACTTGATTATTCATTTATTATTATTATTCATTATTCTTTTCTTCTTCTTCATCTTCTTCAAGTGAAGAAAACCTTGCTAGAAATTTTCAAGTGAAGATTTTGAGTGAGAAATCCAAATCCAAAGTGAACCCACTTCCTATTTCTTCATCCTCTACCACTTTCCATGTAGTATAAGGTGTTCTCTTCACAAAGTTCATGACCAAGTGAAGATAGAGCTTGAGTTTGAGTCTCCTCGACGTAGATCATCTTCGGCCTCGAAATCAACGACCTATCCCGCTCATTTCTTCGAAGAAACCATCGCTAGGGTCCGGGATCCCGATGATCGCAGCGAAGGGACTTCAACACGGAGCTTTAGAAGTGAAGGACCGGATCTACAAAGGTTGTTATCCCTTTCACTTGGTAGCAAAGTAGTTTGCTTGCTTATAGTTTCGCCTTACCTCTAGTAATCGATCTAGATTAGGGTTGTTAGGCACATAAAAATTTGATTTTGGCATGGTTGATGCCTTGTGGAACCTCATGAGTGTGCCTAGAAACCCTACAGTGGTATCGGAGCCTAGCTAGAGCTTTAGGCGAAGTGTAGACGAAGTTAGAAACCCGATCGAACCCCGAAACCCTAATCGATACCCTTCTTTGTACTTTTTCTGAAACTGTGGATTTTTCCAAATTAAAAATATCCAAAAAATTCAGCAGGGTTATCTAGGAGTTACTGTGCAGCACGTGCCCCCAAATTGACCAATGCGCCGCGGAACCGCGGCCCCACCCTGGCTTGCGCGGCGGTTCCGCGGCCATAATGGTGAATCATGGGACGTGGTTTGCACAGTAATTTCTTTCTGTAGTTCCTGTGTTTTCTGGGAATTTTTAATTTATACTCAAGAGTTGAGTTTTCTCGGTTGTATTGGGGACTCTATGATTCGATCGGATTATTTAACTTTGTTTATTGTGTTTTTCCGGGTAATTTAGAATGTGTTAAAATGTTCGTCCGGATATCAATATCTCACCTTTTCCCCTGCCGGAAAATTTCCAAATGTTGGATTTTTCTGTAGTTTAAGAACGTTCTAAGTAGTGCAAGTAACGCGATGGACCCTCTAGAAGACAACAAACCTTAACTCGATTATGAGACCGTATTGAACTGCCTTTTGAACCTTAGGGTTTGGGGCAGTACGGCGTGCCGCATGTGAGGCGTTGGCTTGACCCTTCTACGGCTGGACCGTTGGTACTGTGGCATGAAGTGGATGCTTTTAAAATTATTTCAAGTGTTGAGCTTTTCGGGAAAACTTGGGTGTTTGATTGTTCGATCGGAAAGTTTAACATTGTCTATTTATCTGGAATGTGATACAATATTTGGAATCCACAAATTGTTATGAGATAACTGATTTGAATGTTATAAATCTAACACTTCAGTCTCAATTGATCAGTTGCCATGGAATTTTGATGCGATCAAAAGTCCGTCGCAATCACGTAGTGTACGCGGATACTCGCCGGGTAAACTTAATAGATAGCTACGCCCCATAGCCCCGACCAAGTGACTTTAGGAGAACCCCGTAGCCAAAAGCATCCGTTCGGGTGCTCGCGGCAGCGGTGTTCCGCCTTAGTGCACTTCGTCGACGGCATCCGGGGGTGCGGCCGTCTACTAAAGTTTGCGACGAGCATTCGATCAGGATGTCGGGAATCTTGTTGAATTTCCCGACTTGATATTGAAAAGAGTTTTCAATTTTGAGACTAAAATGCGGTGTTTATAATTGTTAGGCATGCGATGTCTAAGGAAATTGCGGATTCCAACTGTTGTAGTTTTACACTTTCTTTTCTGCGACCATAAGTGTAATATGTGATATCGCCGGTTTCGTTGCTATATGTCAACGACAATTGGGATAGACATATTTACTTACGTTGATGACATGTGATGTTATGTGTTGCTGGATATGTTATATTGGATCGTCGTGTTTGAATAGCTGGTTTTTTTTATGTGAGACGAGTGTTTTTCATTTTCATTCATGTAAAAAACTTGTATGTAATATTCTTTTATTGGGGCACTTCCGGGTTGAGGATGATGTCACCATTGTATATTATTTACTTTTCCGCATTAGGATAGACCCAAGGCGGGGAGCACAAGTAACCGGGTTTTAGGGTCCAGTGGAAGACCATCTCGAGGAGTCGAGTTCGGGTCTACTAACTCTAGAATTGGTAGGGTTCCTTGCCGCTCTCGTAGGGGTCTAGGGGTGTGGGATTGGCTATTCATCACGACCGTGGAATCCGTGTTTTATACAGGCTCAAAATAAAACACGGACGTCCTAATATATCCAATATTTCATATGATATTTTTTGCTGCGTTATCTGTGATGTGATCATGTGATTTGTTCAGATAGATATTGTATATAGTATATATGATATATTATATAGACGTTGTTTATGTTTTACACCCGTGCTAGCCCTGCCCCGTTCTGCCGTTAGTTACCTAACCTAACGGTGCAGACGGGATATCGAGGCGAATGCGGATGGCATAAGCGTACGTTATATTTATCTGTGATGTTTAGGTGGACTTAAATGATGGGACATTCATTAATGTGAATAATGAAAGAAAATAAACCTAAAAGATGTTGTGGAATCGAATTTCAAAAACTAGGTAGCTCTAGTTGTTGCTTTGCATAGTGGTGTTCCTTGTAGAACATCCAGCACCTTATTCGATAGGGAAAGAGCCGACGATCCCTTCACTGGGAGTGACCTCTTTAGCAATAACTAGCAGATGCTACAACCTTCGGTTTGTCTTTTGATTGCTTTTCTAGTTCTTTCTTTGCATAGTGGTATTGTGAATATCCTGCACCTCATTCGACGAGGAAAGAGCCGAGATCCCTTCACCGGGAGTGACCTTTTTAGCGAAACTAGCGAAAGCCTAAAAAACACTCCATTTAAAACCATTTGATTCCACAACGAGATCAAGTTAAAAACGTTAAAGGTTTTCATAAAAACCATCCGCAACCCTCCGTCATTTTAGGAAGTAGAGTACTTAGTATTCGTGCTGTGTTTGTTGACCATAGTTAAGGCACAGTGTACGGTAGCTAAGTGATTTCTTCCTACACCGCATATGATGCGATTAGTTAGGACAGTCGCGTGACTTTGTTGACCTTAGTTAAGGGTCATGTGGGTGGGTCTAATTAATCACGAAATGACGGGTAGAACTTGACTAGTGCTTATGATTTGTTGACCATAGTTAAGGTCATAAGTGCTAGGGGTAAAAACCTTTATCGGGAGTTTCAAGTGTTGAAATTTGTAATGAGATTGCATACCTTCTATATGATAGTTGGATCCCGATACCCACTGCGAGTAATTGTTACTCCTGGGAGAGTTTTGCACTTTGCAATTAGCCGATCAAGTAGGTGTCTAGAAAGGTGTCAACGTGGTTACGCCCCTGGGAAAACGAGGTTTACTTTAATTAGGTCCGTGCGAGAGCACGGGGAACCTCCCTCAAAGTACCAACACTGGCCTGGCTGAAAGATTGGCGAATTTATAGAGTGTAATTAATCCCGGCTAGTCTTTCCTTTTAGGGTTTGAAGGAGGATTTGATAAAAACAGTGGGAGCCATCCTGATTAGATAAAATATATTACCAATCTAATCTTGCAAGAGCGCACGCAGAGTGTTTTCTTCTCTCTCTCTCCAGGTAGCGACCATGTCACGCCTTAATCAAGATAATAATATGGATGTATTGACCGAACCCGCTTGTTATACTGAGCTGGGGAACGTTGGTCCCGCTCCAACTTATAATTGTTATAAGACCGAGCAGGAATTAGGGGAATACCAGATTTCCCGTGCCACCCAAACGAAGAAAGTGCATGATGATGCACCTTCTTCGGGTGTGTTCATTACAAAGAACTGTTTCTCTGTATCCTCTACGTCATGGGTATTAGATACCGGATCAGGATCCCACAAATGTAATCTGTTACATGGGCTACAGAAAGGTAGAGAACTGAGAACGGGTGATAAGTTTCATGAGACAGAAAACGGTGCAAGTGTTGCAGCCATGTCTGTTGGTCACTATCACCCTGTATTTCCAAATACATTGATTCTGAACGAATGTTATTAGATACCGAACCTGATATACAACATCATATCAGTCTCTTTATTTACTAAAGAAGGATATAATTTTGTATTGTTGGATAATGTTTTGAACATTTCCTATATAAATAGTTGATCGGTTCAGGCACGTTATCTAAAAGCATATACATTCTAAATCAAACTACAGTTCCTTACGTACAGAACACACACGAGAGGAAGAGTTCAGAAATGAATGAATTCTTCTTGAGGCATTGTAGACTAGGTTATATCAATGCGACCCGACTAACTAAGTTACATTTAGATGCATATTTAAATCAGTTTGAATTTACATCTTATGAAACTTGCCAGTCATGTCACAAAGATAAGATGACCATAGCTCCGTTTACTCGAAACAGAGAAAGAGTTAGTGAACTCTTGGGACTGATACATAGTGATGTATAAAGGTCCCCAGTCTACATATGCCAGGACTGGTTCTTTGAACTTCCTTACATTCACTGATAATCTATCAAGATTCGGACACATGTTCCTGTTGAAACACATGTCTGAAGCTTTTGAGAAATTCAATGAATATAAGTTAGAAGTAGAGAACCAAAAACGGGTATAAGTATTATGTCCTATGATGAGATCAGGGAAGAGAATACTTGTGCATGGAATTTTTGGACTATTCTAAAGGAGAATGAGATTCTCTCTCAGCATTACTCCTCCGTATACACCACAGCACAACGGTGTATCGGGGCGGAGCAATCGCACCCTATATGATATGGTGTGCTCTATGATGAGTACTGCCGAGTTACCTATTTCCTTTTGGGGGTTATGCACTCGAGAAGCTGCATACCTATTGAATTGGGTTCGAATCAAATCAGTGCCTACCACTCCATATAAGATATGGTGTGGGAAGAACCCATCTCTTAAGAAAGTTAAGATTTGGGGTTGTCCGGCCTATGTCAAAAGCAAAATCCGGACAAGATCGAGGTAAGGTCAGTTCTGTAGAACTGGAAAGATTTCCAGCTATACAAACTACAACAGATGATTTGGTAGAACCAAAGGATTCAATAGATTCCGACGAACCTCAGCCTCTCCGCCGATCCAGCAGGGTTCCTCATCCGCCTGAGAGATACTTCGGTTTCTCGATGACAGTGGGAGCGACGATTGCATCATGAGATGATGACCCAACTAGTTTCGAGCAGGCCATCAAGAGTGGGGACTCTGTAAGAATGGCTGGATGCTTAGCGATCTGAGATGGAATCCATCTACACCAACAAAGTATGGACTTTGGATGCTGTATCTGAAGGGATAAATCCCCATTAGAAGCAAGTATATCTTGAGAAGATTACTTGGTGTAGATGGAAACGTTGAGACTTTCAAAGCTAGACTTCTTAGTGGTTTTCGTCATCGACC
Source organism: Agapanthus africanus (assembly GCA_030015575.1). Lineage (NCBI taxonomy): Eukaryota > Viridiplantae > Streptophyta > Magnoliopsida > Asparagales > Amaryllidaceae > Agapanthus > Agapanthus africanus. The sequence goes on from CM057339.1 coordinate 310,217,615, forward strand.
AGGCGTGGAAAATGATGAAACCTTTTCCAGTGGCTATGCTTAAGTCCATCCGGATCCTACTTGCCACGGCTACATACCATGACTACGATATCTGGCTGTTGGGTGTCATGAATGCTTTTCTAAATATTGATTTAGAAGAGAACGTCTATAAGCACACAGCCAGAGGGCTTCGTAGACAGTGGGAGCAGCGAAAACGTGTGCAAGTTGCTTTACATGATAAAGCAGGCATCGCGGAGTTGGAACGTCTGTTTTGATGCGACAGTCAAAGAGTTTGACTTCATCAAAATGGTAGATGAACCTTGTATATACAAAAAGGTAGTAGAGAGTAAGGTGGTCATCCTCATATTGTACGTGGACAACATACTCTTGATAGGAAAAGAGTTTCCTATGCTACGCAGCGTCAATCTCCTCTTATCACATGGATTCTCCATATAGGATCAAAGAGATACCTCCTAAATCCTGGGTTTTGGATCTATGAGATAGATCTAAATGGATATTAGGATTCTCACTAAGTGTAGTAAGATGGTATCAATCGATCCTAGGGAGAATCACTGGAAAAGTTCCAGGGTGATAAGGACGACTGAATATCAGTCGCAGGCATTGTCTTTACCCTCAGTCGAGGGATGGTATGTTGGAAGAGTTCCAAGCGAGATACCATGGCAAACTAGACGATAAAGGCTGGTGACATCGCTATCAATGATACTGCCAAAGAGGAAGTTTGGGTGTATATTAATTCATGAGATGAACTAGGTTCCTACCATTGTATAACAATGGTGTTGAGGCTTTGTCCTAGGAACCCCGGTCCCATCAGTAGGCAGTATCACCTGATCATGGAGATAGTTGATCTCCAGGGTGATCGAGGTTAGGAGAGTAGACTCAGAGGACAACACGGCGGATCCACTCACAAAGGCCTTTTCCCAGAGAGAGACTTTTTTGGGATGGTTGAGTATGAGATACTGCAACCACTGCTACAGATGGCCCTAGTGCAAGTAGGAGAATGTTAGTTAAATGTATGCCCTAGAGGCCATTGTTGTACATGAGATGTATATTATAGTGGATGCTGGGACATATATAGGTAGGACTTTTTTGCTCGACATGATAGTATGCTATCTGGTTGCTCTTTATCGTAACATGTATACTTATTGTCTCTCTGTTACATATTGATAAAGCCCTTAGGATATGTGCTCGACTTCCAGGACTGTGATGCAGATCATACTAGTGGGGCCTGGATAGTCAGTGAGTACATCCTTCAATGTTCCTAGTCGTGGGAATATCGAGACGGGGCATCGATATTCCAGAGTAGACTAGCGTATATCTTCTCGACCCATGTGATGGGCGATGGATGATCCCATATCCATTGGTGTTTGACATCAGAGATGGTATGCGGGTGCTCAGTGGTGACTGGGTACACTGAACGGACTCGCCGAGAACTCCCAGATGGTATTATACCTTACGTCAGATGGCAGTTCTCTGGTGACACTGGTACAGCTTAGTCTGTTAACCCGAGATCGTCATAGAGTCTTGTGTGTCTCCCACTGTGCTTTGATTTCCACCCTACCACGGCTCTACTGATTCGTGCAAACAAGTAGTTTTTGGGTACAGTCCCGATTCACATGGAGGCAATGAGCGATAGGAGGGGATTCGTCTTTCCCGGTATTGGGGGTTGATGTTGCGCTATGCTCGACTGTCCATAACTGAAAATCCCTGGCCAGGGTTGCACTGATTTTCTGGTAAGTGTTATCAGTAGTTTCATGCTTGTTATGGACCTTACATCGGCATGACTTATCAAGCTACTGGGGTCTGACGTTTACCACCCCTAGGCGAGATATGCGACATATCAGACGAACAGACCGGACTGTGCGGTAAGTGTTACTGGTTGGATTCGCAGGAGTGTGAGCAGGCTTGCTCGCTGATCTTCTGATCGCTCAATACCCGGATGGCTGTTACATTTAGCAGACCGCTTGCGGCTTGTGGGTGATTGATGTGATCACCACCTACTGCCGGCGTATTGACGAGTCTTTAGAGTCCCACACAGGGGTTTCCTGGCTCAAGCGAAACGAAATAGGAGCGCATAAGAGATATGTGCGGGACCGAGAATAATACCAGTATGTGATACTGTATTCTATTCTCGTGATTTGTATCATCGGGCGGTTATATGAGATATAACCGGGTTACCGAATCAAATGTTGATTCGATATATAGATACACTTGATACTAGTCGGTTATATGCAATATGACTGGATCGTTAAATCAAGTGTTGATTTAATGATTTAATATATAATAATATATTTGATATATTACTTTACATTAACTAGTATTGGTTCATTTAAGATTGTCTTTCTCACTTTTTGTGCACAAGTTGTATATATGATATATGTTTGTGCACTAGTTTGTATCATGATTGATGATACATGCAAACTTGGGTGTGTATGACTTACACTATATTTAGGTTAATGGTTTGTGTTTTTATTTATTTATTTTGGTAAAACTAAATGGTGGCTTTTCTTGTTTTGGCTTGAAGCTTCATGAAGCTTCTTAGCATATTTGAAAAAATCTAACCATTTTGTTTTGTTCTTTGACCTAACCATCAACCTAAACTCTAGTTTAGTCTCTACAATGGTTTACTCACCCATGGTTGCAACATGATAGACTTCACTTGATTATTCATTTATTATTATTATTCATTATTCTTTTCTTCTTCTTCATCTTCTTCATGTGAAGAAAACCTTGCTAGAAATTTTCAAGTGAAGATTTTGAGTGAGAAATCCAAATCCAAAGTGAACCCACTTTCTATTTCTTCATCCTCTACCACTTACCATGTAGTATAGGGTGTTCTCTTCACAAAGTTCATAACCAAGTGAAGATGGAGCTTGAGTTTGAGTCTCCTCGACGTAGATCATCTTCGGCCTCGAAGTCAACAACCTATCCCGCTCATTTCTTCGAAGAAACCATCGCTAGGGTCCAGGATCACGATGATCGCAGCGAAGGGACGTTAACACGGAGCTTTAGAAGTGAAGGACCGGATCTACAAAGGTTGTTATCCCTTTCACTTGGTAGCAAAGTAGTTTGCTTGCTTATAGTTTCGCCTTACCTCTAGTAATCGATCTAGATTAGGGTTGTTAGGCACATAAAAATTTGATTTTGGCATGGTTGATGCCTTGTGGAACCTCATGAGTGTGCCTAGGAACCCTATAAATACAACGTACGCTTATGCCATCTGTATTCGCCACAGTGTCCCGTTATGCACCGTTATTTTACTTAACTAACAGCATAGCGGGGCGGGACTAGCGCGGGTGCAAAACATAAGCAACGTTTATTATATATCACATATACAATAATAAAGCATTCGTCTCACGCATATAAAGTGATCACATCACAGAACATCAGCAGCAGAAGATAACATATGAAATATTAGATATAGTAGGAATTCCGTGTTTTAAGTTAAGCCAGTATAAAACACGGATTCCACGGTCGCGATGAATAGACAAACCCACATCCCTAGACCCCTACGAGAGCGGCAAGCAACCCTACCAATTCAAGAATTAGGAGACCCGAACTCAACTCCTCGAGATGGTCTCCCACTGGACTCTAGAACCCGGTTACTTGTGCTCCCCTCCTTAGGTCTATCCTAATACGGAAAAGTAAATAATATACAACAATGGTGACATTATCCTCAACCCGGAAGTGTCCCAATAAAAGAATATTACATACAATGAATTTTACATGAATGAAAATAAAAACTCTCATCTCACATAAAACCCCCGGCTATTTAAAACACAACGATCCAATATAACATATCCAAGTAACAAAGAAAATCACATGTCATCAAAATATTAGACGATGTTAAACACTCCGATCGAATCAATAAACACCCACAATTACCCAATAAGCTCAACACTTGAGCGTAGTTTGAAAGTATTCATCACATGCCACAATACTAATGAACCAGCCATAGAAGGGCCAACCAATGTCTCACATGTGGCACCGCTGAACCATCACGAACCCTAAGGTTCAATGGCTGTTCTGACGGTCACATAATCGAGTTAAGGTTTCGTTCTTCTGAAGGTTCATCAAATAACTTGCATGATGTTTGAATGTTTCAAACTACGAAAAAGATCCAACTCTTGAATAAATTTCCAGCGAGGGTCAAAGTGGGTATTTGCTATCCGTTCGAACTTTTTAACACCATCTAAAATAGCCCGAAAACAGTTAAAATTACGACTACGAAATACTCCGAGTTGGTTTCGCATTGAGTTAATCATCACATGAAAAAGTAGCAAAAATAAACAACACCTGAAACCCCAAATCCCAGAGACCGGAGCATGGAAAAAAATTGGAACAAAAAAAAACACTGGGGGCGGGCCTCCTCGGAAATTGTGGCCATGTGCTCGGCCAAAATCCGAGCACATAGTCCCAATTTTCTTCCATGTTCATATATATGCTCATAGATGATTCTGCACTTGTTTGAAAAAAATTTAGACAACTTTTAAAATTCGACAGAATGCAGGTTTTAGGGTTTCAAGTTTCGGAGTTCGTTTCGTTTTCGTAATCTAACATTATCTGTATAATTCTATAGCTAGGCTCTGATACTACTGAAGGGTTCCTTATGACGACAGCAAGGTTTCGGGGGGCATCGTGCATGCCGTTTTAAAAATTTTGTCGTTACAAAGAACCCTACGCTAGAATCGTTAACTAGAGATTTAGTCGGAACAAGATGCAAACAACTTTGACATCTAAGAGAATACGAATAAAACCTTTGTAGATGGTCCTTCTCTTCAATATTCTCCATGTAGTAGTCCCACGACCCCACAAGGCTTCTCTTGAGACTTTGAACAAGCTTCCTTCGTAGCCTTCGCGCCAAAGATGATCCACCTCGAAGCTCCTACTAGTTCAAGCTACCACTACACTAAACTCTTTAGTGTATGAAACACATCACACTAATTTGCTAAAATGGTGTGAGATGATGAAGTAGTGGATGTTAAGAGCTCACTAATTTGTGCTCAAGCTTCATGATTCACATCACATGTGAGGGTTGAAGCTTGAGGCAAAGCAAGAGGAGGAAAAAGAAGCATGAGAGCAAGCATGAGAGAAAAATGGCTAAGTCTTTTGGAATGAACAAGAATAATCAAAAGCCAAGACCCCTCCCTCATTCAAGCATGGAATTATGCAATATTAAATTGCAACCATGCTTGAATAGTGAGTCAAGAATGAATAAACAATATAAAACACCATGCTTGCAACCATGCTTCAACTTTACACCTCATTTTTATTTTCGTAAAATAGAAAAGAAAATGCCATGCTTCATTTTAATATATATATATATATTAATATATATTTAATGAAGATTAATTAGTGAGCTAATGATATTAGTTAATATGTAATTATATCATATATAATTTATATCATATTTTTAAATCAACATTTGATCTAATAATCCGGTTATATCATATACGACCGACTAATATTATTTATCTGTATATCACATTATCGAATCAACACTTGATTCGACAATTTGGTTATATCACATATAACCGCACCGATAATAGATGACTGCCAGATTACAATACGGTATCACATACTCGTATTTAATCAGGCCCACACACATATCACATATGTGTCCTACTTCGTTTCGCTTGAACCAGGGAACTTCTGTGTGGGACTCTAAAGACTCGTCAATACGCCGGCAGTAGGTGATGATCATATCAGTCACCTACAAGCCGTCAGCAGTACTAGCTGGACGTAACGGCTACCCGTGTATTGAGCGATATGAAGATCAACAAGCAAGCCTGTACACAATCTCCATGAAGCCTATCAGTAACACTACCATACAGTCCGGTCTCTTCGTCTGATATGTCGCATATCATGTCCACGGGTGGAAATCGTCAGACCCCAGTAACGTGATAAGTCATGCCGATGTGAGGCTCATAACAGGTCGAGAAACTACTGATAACACTTATCAGTAGATCTCCATATCAGCCCTGGCCGGGGACTTCCAGTTATTGCCAATCGAGCATAGCGCAACATTAACCCCCAATACCGGGAGAGATGAAACCCCTCCTATCGCTCATTGCCTCCATACGACTCGGGACTGTACCTAAAATCCACATGTTTGCACGACTCCTCTTGAGCGTGGTAGGGAGGAAATCAAAGCACAGTGGGAGCCGCACAAGACTCTATGACGATCTCGGGTCTACAGACTAACCTGTACCAGTGTCACCAGAGGACTGCTATCTGACGATAGGTATACTACCATATGGGAGTCCTCGGCGAGTCCTGTTCAGTGTACCTAGTCTCCACTGAGCACCCAAATACCATCTCTAATGTCAAACACCAATGGATGTAGAATCATCCATCGCCCATCATATGGGTCAAGAAGCGCATACGCTAGTCTACTCTGGAATATCGATGCCCTGTCTCGATATTCCCTCGACTAGGAACAATTAAAGGATGTACTTGTGAACTGCCCTGGCCCCACTAGTATGATCTACATCATAGTCCTGATAGTCAAGTACATATCCTAAGGGCTTTATCAACATATGAGAGCAAGACAGTATAAATACCAGTCTATATGTTAAGATAAAGATAACCAGATAGCATACTATCATGTTGAGCAAGAAAGTCCTCTCTATATATGTCCAAGCATCTATTATACTATACATCATATATACAATAATGGTTAAGGGCACACATATAACCAAGAATAAGCGCATGTAGCGGTTGGACAAGGGGTACTAGGAATGGATTTAGAGTTGGAAAGCTTGCTTAAACTCGCAAATCCCATTCCTATGTCCTCCTAATCCCCGCTACTTCCGATTATCTCAATATCATTTCAAGAATGGCAAAAGATATGCACAAGACTAATCCTAACTCTACTAATCAACCATAATCCTAATAAGTTTACTTGAACATAAAATACGAACACTTAGGATAGATTTGAACATACACATATACACTCTTTAATTAACTCGTCTAAAGAAAGAACGGACATACAACCATCTCCCTGCGGATGACTAGTGCTCAACCGGCTAGTTGCAAAGCGACACCATCTTGACTACGGTAATTAGAACAAATAGAATAAAGTAGAACGCATATCATAACATATCATAGAGTTCCGCTCGACCAATCTGCGGTCATCTTTTCGAAGGATGGGACTTCTCTTATTGATTCTGTCTCTTCCACAGAAATGGAGACAGACGTGAGCGGCTTTATCGAGATGGGTGTCCAAATTAGCAGCCCTATAGAGATTATTATGACTGCTGCTCTACCAACTCCCATGGGATCCACCGGTGTCTTACATTTCATCAAGAATTTTGCATTTTCTTTAATTTCCATTAAGCGTGCTTGCTAGCATCTTCTCTATTTCAGACGTAGCTATGACGACTATGTGATCGGCTGCAACGTCCATGGCAATTGTCCCTACAGGTGCTGCAACCTTCCACTCGGGGGTTCTACTTCAATTGGCATCATGACCTTGGCCATTCCTCCCGCGCCTTTCGAACTTCCTCGGATCCTTCCAGGCTTGATAACGGAGGGTAACTTTCTCCTCTTAATTTTACCATCTCTTATTTTCGGTATTGATCTATCTCTTATGTTGACCATCTGGAATTTCAGAGACGAGCCTGGTAATATCACGGCTTGCCAGGGATATTCTGGAAAGGATGGCTCATGGTCCTATGCTGGATCCGATATCTGAGTCCAGCGTTGGTAAGCACATCTCTTGCTCATTCTTTTCAGTTCCTCTAGAGAGAGTAATGTTCATGGGGGAAATGATTTCTGATTGTAGTACTGCAACTTTTAGATGATGAGGACTTAGAGGAGCCTTCCGCACTTCCTGACATGTCGCTTGTAGCAGCCTCGGTGGATGTGATTCCTTTCGAGTCTCGGATACTCATGCCAGCGGGGTCGTATGCTCGACATGTGTTTCCTCGATTAGCGATGGGTTCTGAACAATCTCTAATGTCTTTCATTGAGGATCTTCATGCCGGGGTTTCATATTCCACGAAAGAATTTGCCGAATTGGTTAACCTCATGCTGGCCACTTTCAGTATTTATCACGAGGAAATCTCGGTTCGTGCTTGGGTGGATTATTTCAGGAAGATTGAAGCCCTTCTCCATGAACTTGAATCACAATGCCCCATCCCAGAAGAATCATCACCGATGGCTCAGCTAGGTGAGTGGGTTGAGCGATACGTTGTCTTTATTCAATCTGAAGAAAAAAAGATGGTTCGAAAGAAGTCAGAGGGTCTCGCAGCTGCTAAAAAACTTAGCCGCTTGAGAGGGGAGCGATTAACCAATGCTAAGCGTGTCTGCGTACTCCAAAAAGCCCTTGCTCATGCTATGGCCCAAGGATTGGCTTTGGAGAAAGAGATCACAGCCATGGAGACAATGGTGGAGAGCCATATAGTTGAAAAGCGAGGAATTGACAACATGCCGGCCGAACGCCGCCGGCAGAAGGAAGAGGCCGAAGCTCTATTAGCTACACTAGGAGAGCGAGAGAAGGAATTCCAATAAAAGAATAACCGCATGGCTGATTTATTGAGGGCACCATCTTCTTAGTTGCTTTATTGTATCTCCCCTTTTTTGTTTTGGACAAATCATATCTTTCATCAATTTTTACTTATGAATGAAAGACACTCCCATTTTTAGTACAAGATGTATTATTATTTTTTATGATATAAATAAAAGAATGACGTTCTTTTAGGTCGCACTTTTTATCACCGTGCTGAAATGACCTGGCTTAGTTTATGTACTTGTCCTGGAGCGTTAGTTTGTTCTCCTTTGATAAATAAACTTGGTCTAACGTTAAACATACATAACCCTTGTTAATACAAGAGTCTGTAAGGTTTGTGGTACTGGGTGTAATCCATCGCACCATTGCGTTAGCTGGTTTCTTCTCGGCTCACGTCCACTTAGGTCGCTGTTTTGAGTAGCTACGCACTTGCCGTATCTTCCATCCAATTAGATGCGAGGATACAATGTCTCAGGTAATCTTCTTAAGCGAGTGGATAGATAGCCGTCGGATAATTCAGCGTTAGGCGTCACCTTGACGCTTTACCTTGAGATTAGGCTCTGTTTGGAGCCCCAGCCGAAGACCGGACTGAGACGTGGACGACGTCTAGCCTGAATTTAGGGGCAGATGCTATTTGGACATATCCATCTACCTCTCCAAAGATACCAAGTTGATTTATGGTACTGTATATCGGAGGTTTGGATAAATGCGACCGAGGTAGCAGGCTTTATCAGATTCCCCCTCATTTGTGAGGGGTTTTTGATTGTGGGAATGCTCTTCCCTGCAGGCGCAAGCCCCTGCAGTTAATTACGTTATTGCGTTGTAATAACAATTTTCTCCTGCTCCAGCATTTCATTTTGTTTCGTGTTATGTTTTATTTATTTCGTTGCCCGTGGATTGTATACGGAGACTATTTTTTGTTGTCGTCTGTAGAGCGCGGATTAGTCCAAATTCGTATATAATAGATTTGGGTTTGGGTCAAGGATTTTCTTGACGGGGTCCATGTTGGTAGCTTCGTTTGCCAATGAGAATAAACTTAAGACGCAGATCTCATGTAAATGAGGTCCATCAGTTCATGAAATATTTGGGTTTGATCTAAGGATCGTTAGTTATATTTGAGACTAAGATCAACTTAGAAACAAATGAGCATATGGGCTCAATTATATTAGTTTAAGGACATCACGGACCATCATTCCCGTATTTGGGGACGAAGTTTTAGTTTAAGGATATTTTGGTCCATTATTCATCTTGCGTCCATGTGTATTTGTTACGTGGCGAAGTGAACGATGGTGACATGGGATGCACCTAATTTGGGGTGCGATCCAATTTGAAGGCATTTATGTTTCCTTCAAAGATATACATACATGTATATGTATATAGTCGAGGCTCAATATGAGACTTGCATCTATATGCGATGCGTATCAATATGAGGTGTACACATTAATATGGAAGTGCATAAATGTGAAATGTATCATTCCCTATCTTGATCAAATTTCATATCTTTCATCAAGTTGGAATGAGGAGTTGCTGTTGGTTATCGGGACCCGCCACTTCTCTGAAGACGTTGAGGAATTACAACGACATATATCAGAGATGTGAAGAGATGTACCTATGATCCAAATCTCGTATTTGAGAGAAAAGATCATGGTGGACCTAAGAATCGTTAGTCTTATATAAGACTAAGATTCACTTAGAAGATATGAGATGAATATCATTTTAGATATCATCGATGAGAGATCACTAGTCATATATGGGACTAAGATCAGTTTGGAAATCATGAGCAAATGTGCTCGGTATTTAAGAGTAAGCTTAAGCTTTACAGACTTAGCCAATTTAGAATTAAGATTGGGTTTCTGTACTATCCAGCAGTGCTAAGTACTTCAGACATATAGCACTCACGTGCGTGAGGCGCTGAAATAGTGCTAAGCACTAGTCTTTTGTGGCGCTCGCGTGTATTTCATGTGAGGTGCTGAAATAATGCTAAGCACTAGTCTTTTGCTGCGCTTATGTGTGTTTCACGTGAGGCGCTGAGCTTTTGGCTTGTTTTGAGCTCTCACATGAGGCATTGAGTTTTGTCGCTCATGTGTGTTTCACGTGAGATGCTGCAGAGTGCTGGGCAATAAACTTTTTTGTTTTTTGTCACTCACGTGTATTTCATGTGAGGCGCTCCAATAGTGCTAAGCACTAATTTTTTCCGGCGCTCACGCGTGTTTCACGTGAGGCGCTATGTAACTTGGCCTTAGGCTCTCACGTGCTTTTCATGTGAGGCGCTGAGTTTTTTTGGGGATTTAATCTCTGTTGATATTTTAGAAAACTTAAACCTTTATTAATGGTATTTTGGCCATTAACGATCACCAAGATCACTATTTTGAGGATTTGGGATCGAGTTCTGTAAGAACTAAGTTTTTGATTTGAGGGAACTAAGTTCCTGGAGTATTATAGACTCCATATTCTCCTTGTTCTTTTATTTATATTTTCCTTTTCATGTTTTCAGAGAGGTTAAATCTCTGTTAATGGTATTTTGACCATTAACGATCAACAAGATCACTATTTTGATGATCTTGGATCGGGTTTTTAAAGAACTAAGTTTTTGATTTGAAGGAACTAAGTTCCTGAAGTATTATGGACTCCATCTTCTTTCTTTTCAATTTTGTTCTCCTATGAATCTTTAATTTTCAAGAACAAGATCTTCCCGATGAGAATTAAATTCTCAACTTATGGGAGACATGCCTTGTGGATCTCAGATCCAGAGAAAGAACTAAGTTCTTGAGAAGGGTTAAACCCTTAGATAGGTAAAGGAGATACTTTGATTTCTGTAGTTTTTTTACCTAGGATTTAGAGGAGGAACTCTTCTTCTTTTATTGAGAATAAAATTCTCTGTTTTTTGTGTAAACTTTTGGAAAGCCTTTTGTATTTTTTTACAGAAGCTTATGGGGGTTTCCTTTCTTTAATATTTATCTCTTTGCTCCTATTTATAGGAGAAGAGAAAAATCAATTTGTTGGAGGATATCTTTAATTAAAGATCATGATTGATTTCATAATCAATCGGAATGATCTTAAAGATCAACCGGCGAATTTTATTCGTCGTTTGATTTTAATCCAAGAGCTCTCTGTTTTATAGAGAAGGTCATTCTTGTTTATTTAATAAGATTAAGAAAATATTTTCCTAAGATAGAATTTAATTCTATCAGATGATCCGATGGTGATTTTATAATCACCGTTGGATCATTGATCCAAGGGTCCTCTATTCAATAGAGAAGATCTTTCTAGTTTGAAAAAGATCAGGGAAATATTTCCCACATAGAATTTAATTCTATCCGATGGTTTAATTCGTGATATTTTATCACCATTGGATTTTAAATTCAAAAATTCTCTGTTAGAGAAAGATCTTTCCATATTAGAAAGATCAAGGAAAATATTTCCTAAATAGAATTTAATTCTATCATATAGAATTTAATTCTATCAGTTGAGAGTATTCTAAATTGGGGTGCTCACGTGTTTTGCACGTGAGCGCTGCCAAAAGAATGCAGTAAGGAAACTCACGTGTTTAACATATGGGGGTTTATCATAGGATTTAATCTTATCTGAAGCCGGTACTTACATACTTTGCATGTGAGTGCTCACATGTTTAACACGTGGGCGCTGCTATAGTATTTAATCCTAACTGCAGCAGGTACTTGCGTGTTTTGCACGTGAGTGCTCACATGCTTTGTACGTGGGGCACTGTCCTATATTTTTATAAAAGGAACAACAAGTTTTGGCCAAAATTTTTGACGGGAACAAATGCCCCCACTACTTTGCCCACATAGGTATATACGTGGGTTAAGTAATGCAAAGTTATGCATCGCTATAGAATTGATGGCTCAAGAGACAGGTTTAAATCTCTGTCGCCTAAGGCTTTGCCTATCTTTATGAGCCTTAAGGGTCTTAAGAAGGTTTTTCTCCCTATGAGTCATGAGGATCTCATAGGTGTATATTCTTCCTAAAAATCGTGAGGATTCCTAAGTGTTCATCGCCTCTGTGAGTCGTAAGGATCTCACTCGAGTATTTTTTTCCTTACGAGTCGTGAGGACCCATAAGTGGCTTCTTCTCCTCATTGGATGCAATTTTGTCGAATGTGGCCCGTGGATAGTATACAAGAGTCAGTCTTGACCTTCTTGTAGGGCAGCGATGGCTTAGGAAATGAGTTTAGATTTGTTGCCTAAGGCTTTTCAATTTTATGAGCTATGAGAGTCTCATAAAGACGTTTCTCCCTACGAGTCGAGAGGATCTCGTAAGTGTATTTTCTCCTTAGAAGTCGTGAGGACTCCTAAGTGCATTTTCTCTTGAGAGTCATAAGGATCTCATAAGAGAATTTTCCCCTTACGAATCGAAAGGACCCGTAAGTGGCTTCTTCTCCTCATTAGATACAACTTTGGAGAATGTGGTCCATGGATAGTATACAAGAGTCGATATCGAACTGCTTGTAGGGCAACAGTGCTTAGGAAACAGGCTGATATCCCTGTCGCCTAAGCCTTTTCACCTTTATAATCTTCGAGGGTCTTATAAAGATGTTTTTTCCTATGATTCGAGTCGAGAGGATCTCGCAGGTGCATCCTAACGTAAAATGTAGATAACTCCCACTCTTTTATGACAGGAGCCCGTTAGGTTTGTGGTACTAGGTTTATGTAACGACTCTGAAATCCCTGTATGAAATTATTTATTAAATATATAGAAAAGGGTATTTCATCCAATGTAGGAGTTATAAGTTATTTTTGTTCAATAAAAGTAAGAAGCAACTTGTAGCTCACTGGTAAATCCTCTACACTGCTGTGATATAGCTTGTGTGTTCGATTTCCATCAGTCCCAATTATTTTTAAGATTTTTCTTTTTAATTTTTTCGGAAGCCCAAGAGTTGCACGTGTAATTCATGGAGAAACGAAAAGTTTTAGAAAAATCAAACATGATAAATGAGGAGTTAACACTGATTAAAGATGGTGGCACGAATCTCGAGACGATTGAGCCAAATCCAACCGCCGAAAGTCCTCATCCACCTGCCACCACCGGTACAAGATGCTCCAAATCGCTCCGTGCTTTGCACACATGTCCCTTCAGCTCCACTCAACTTCCCTGCACCGTTTGATTTTCCTACAATCAAACAGAGACTTTTCAAATCCCTAATTAACACCATTAAATCCATTTTAATTTATTTTTATTTCACACTCTCTTTCATTCTTACCCTATAAATACCACCCCATGCCCTAGCTCTTCTCTATTCTAAAAATTTCCTTAAAATTCTCTAAGTTCAAGAAGGGTTGAGGTTATTCATGTGAAGTTAAGTAAGCCAAAGGGAGTAGCGATCAAATTCCGACGACCAGAACATCTCCAATGAGACCAAGAACCCCTCTCTCCCCCTTAACCTCTTCCTAACACTACATAATGAGTAAGTCCCTCTTCTCTCTATTTCTTTCATCTCAAATCGTTTTCTAAAAACACATCGACAAAGTGGAGTTAACTCCGATATATGTTATTTTAACATTTGTACTCCACTTTATAAGCAAAATAGTTCAAAACTAATATCCTATCACCACTCTTAATATTATGTATATCATTTAGCTTATAGTTTAACAAAAAATTTCCATGTGAAATAATCATAAAACGAAGTTACATAAAAATACCATGAACTTTAATATAACTGTAATTTCAATAACCAGAGTATAAACCTTTAGATCATTCATGTGATAATGACCTACCCCACACGCACACTATGGTTTCATAGCACAAGGTTCTAAACATACGGTTTATGTAAAGAATAGGTTTTATATAAAAATACCACATTTTTTTCAAAACGGGTTTCTTTTAAATAGATATTTTAAATCCTTACCAAATAGGCCTCTACAACCCTCGTCATGGGACCCGCTAATGGATAGTGCAGATTATCGCATATTCTTGAGATAGTAGAGCGAGATGCAGAACTCCTCACTGAGTATTCGGTCTTGAATGGAAATAAAAATACGGTTTTTAAGAAATACGACTTTTCTAAACAAAACTAAACTTTAGAAAATTATATAAAACTATGAATCCGTATTTTCAATAAAAATAAATTATGAAACTATATTTTTAAGAAAGATTAGAATTTTTAATAAAATACTAACAAGTTTCCAAAAGTAGTAGTTTTCATAAAAATACCATAAACTTTCAAAAAGTTAGGTTTTATCACTAAAACACAACAATTAAAGCACATGTTCATGAAAACCCTAAATATTACAAATCACCCTCGAGATTTATTTTTAAACTATATTAAAGTATTTTTCATAAAACCCCCTTGAGATATGCAAACAATATTTAAGGACTCTAGATTAATATAGATTTAAGTGGTATCATTTCTCTTGAGCTTCAGGAAGCCGGAGAAAGTGAGTGCTTGCCTATTTAGGATAGACAACTTAACAGAGTTATCAATGGCAATTGTCTTGGAAAAAGACACAAATCCTTCCATCCATGTGCAGCAGTTGCCGATTTCACTCGAACATAAGATTTTTAATAGTTTAAATCAATTCATATGAAAAAGACCTGAACTCGAATCCTAACTCGAATCTAAACTTGAACATGAACTCGAATCCAATCTACTCGAACTAACTTGACTCGAACCATGATTGTAATTGACACGACTCGCATTTCACTCGACTTCATTCTAACCCTTTTGCAATCTATGGTTTCGATCAGGACATGTTATAACCAATCAATCAATTTATTTAAGTATACTATACAGTTATAAACTATTTATACTCAGGGTGCTTGGGATAGTTTCTTGTGTGAATCCAATGGAGCTTTAGGAGTCTCGTATTAATCTCTTTTTTATTTTACTCGAATACTAGTCAGGCTGACTCATCCACAGCCTAAAGCCCCGATACTAACACATGAAATTGGCCGTGTTTCCTTTCTCCTGGGGCCCCATTCTTGAGCTCGTGAATACTTCTACGGCTGCGTTGACATTCACATTTGGAACTTAACGTTAACATAATGACCATATAGAGACCTATAGTATATACTTACCTATGAACATATACTCGTACTCATCATATATATTCTATATGTAAGTCGATGTACAACACCCCACGGGTTGCGGGGAGGCGGAAATATGAAAAACAATCATTTTCTTTGGATAAACATCGACTAACCGAAGAATTTTTGCTAAACTATAACTAACATATACATAGGAGTTGTTAACTACTATGAGAAGTGATTATACCTAGTGAACCAAGTCCTTCGTCTTTTCGTAATCGACCTCCTCCTCGGCCTCCTCTACGTAATAGATGATCCACCCGAGAGCCTCTATTCCAAGCTTCACCTCTAATCTTTAGGTAACTAGGTTTCTTTAGTGGCTAATCAAAGGGACCTAAGTAATATAGAGTGAGGTTATGGATTAATTACTCTATCTAATCCTTGATCTCAACACATGAGTGGGGAGGATTAGGGTTTGAAGAGAGTGAGAGCTTGAGGAGAGAAAAGGTGAACATCATCATCCTCATGAAAATGTTTCTCACTTGAATATATATGAAGCATAATCATTTATCAAATAAATAAATAAAAGTGATTAATCATCATGCTTCATTAATTCTATATGTGTGATTCACTACATGAGTCATTAACCATTTAATGATGCATTAATGACATGGATGAATCACACAAATGAGTCACAATAGCATTTAATGAAAATGCCACCTAAACCCACAAGTCACCATACTTCTAGAAGCTTCCCGTCAAATTACGAGAACGCCCCTCCTATCCATGAAAACACGGAAAAACTTTAGACTGTATAAATCCAATAATCCGA
Source organism: Agapanthus africanus (assembly GCA_030015575.1). Classification (NCBI taxonomy): domain Eukaryota; kingdom Viridiplantae; phylum Streptophyta; class Magnoliopsida; order Asparagales; family Amaryllidaceae; genus Agapanthus; species Agapanthus africanus. The sequence goes on from CM057339.1 coordinate 310,233,937, forward strand.
TACTAGAATCTGGCTTAAACCAAAGCCGGCTGGTAAAAACTGTCCGAACGTCGTACGCGCGTAAACACACGCATGCGTCCGAACCCTTGTCGTAAAACCATACGACCTCTATATCGTTTCGCCTGGAGCAGGGAAACTCTCTGTATGGGACTCTAAAGACTCGACTACTACGCTGGTAGTGGGTTTAACCACAGACCGCAAGCGGCACTAGCTGTACGTAACGGTCCCCAGGTAGATGTCAATAAGAAGGCTGATGAGGAAACCCATCCGAACTTCTACTGAGCCTGTCCGTGACAATATCCGCGCAGTCCGGTCTGTTCATCTATGAGTATCGTATGTATGGTCTAGGGAGGTGGTGAACGTCAGACCCCTAATAACCGTACAAGTCATGCCGGTATGGCTCAAGACCATCCGAGAATCTATTGATCAGTCCACCAGTAATTCTCTATCAGCCATGGCCAGGGACTTATGGTAATGACCAACCGATCACAGTGCGATATCAACTCCCTATACCGGGAGAGACGAATCCCTAACAGTCGCTCATTGCCTCCACGTGGCTCGGGACTGTACCCAACTAAAACCTATTTGCACGACTCCTTTGAGCCATGGTAGGGTAGTAATCAAAGTACAGTGGGAACTCACACGAGACAAATGACGACCTTAAGTCAACAGACAATCTGCACACATGTCACCTGAGAACTGCAATCTGACGTTATGCATAATACCATCCAGTCAGTTTTCGGCGAGTCCTGTCCGGTGTACTCACACTCAGTGAGCATCTGTATACAATCTTAGGTGCATATCACCAATGGCTGCGGGACCAATCCATCGCCCATCGTCAGGGTCTAGATATGTATACACTAGTCTACTCTGGAGCATCGATGCCCAGTCTCGATACTCCTGTGACCAGGGACATTTAAGGATGTGCCTATTGACTATCCATCTCCCACAAGTATGACTGCCATCACAACGCCGGTAGTCAGGCAAACACCCTATGGGCTTTATCAACATGTTTATAAATACAAAGTAAAATATATCACACGTTAAGATAAAGACAAACCAAATAGCGTATTATCATATCAAGCAAGATTGTCATGTACATACATAGCCCTAGCATCCTATACAATGAAGGCCTCTAGGGCATATATATCCAACAATCTCCCACTTGCACTAAGGCCTATAATTGGAGCAATGAGTACCCACTGTCTTCATCAGATCCAGTTGCTGGCGTACCGCATGCCCAACATCTCAAACAACCTCTTGAACTGGATTTGAGGGATGGCCTTGGTGAATGGATCTGCCGTGTTGTCTTTTGTGTCCACTCTCTGCACCTCGATCTCCCGACGATCTACGATCTCCCTGATCAGGTGATACCGCCTCAAAATATGCATGGATTTCTGATGGAACCTTGGTTCCTTCGCTAATGCTACAACCCCATTGTTATCACAATACAATTGTATTGGATTGGCAATGGATGGAACCACCTGAAGTTTAGATATGAACTTCTTCATCCAGACAGCTTCTTCCGCGGCTTCGCTAGCAGCTATATACTCAGCCTCCATAGTTGAGTCTGCGACGGTATCCCGTTTGGAACTCCTCCAACATACCTCCCCTCCATTGAGGGTAAACACAAAACCCGAAATGGATTTAGAGGCATCTTTTTCACTTTGGAATCCGGAGTCGGTAAAAGCCTAAACCTGGAGGTCCCCATTACCGTAAATTAAGAACATCTCCTTAGTCCTTCTCAGGTACTTGAGAATGTTCTTTACCGCTATCCAATGCTTCTCACCTGGGTCAGACTGATACCTGCTTACCACACTAAGTGTGTAAGCTACATCTGGTCTGGTACATAACATTGCATACATTATGGATCCTACTACCAAAGCGTAGGGTATAATGCCCATGCGAGCCCTCTCTTCATCAGTCTTTGGAGACATCTCTTTGGAGAGGGTGATCCCGTGACAAGCGGGTAAATTACCGCGCTTGGAATCTTCCATATTAAATCTCTTTAGTATAGTGTCAATATACCTAAACTGTGAAAGTCCCAATATTCTATTGGATCTATCACGATAGATCTTAATGCCCAGAATGTAGGATGCATCTCCCAAGTCTTTCATGGAGAATTTCTGTGACAAGAAGAGCTTTACTGATTGTAGCATAGGGACATCATTCCCTATCACTAGTATGTCGTCGACGTACAAAACGAGGAAGACTACTGCTCCTTCTACAATCTTCCTATAAATGTATGGTTCATCTACATTTTTGATAAAGTCAAATTCTTTGACTGTCTCATCAAAGCAGAAGTTCCAACTCCGTGATGCTTGCTTTAATCCATAAATGGATTTAAGCAATTTGCACACTTTTCCGCTGCTCCCACTGTCTAAGAAACCTTCTGGTTGATCCATGTAAACACTCTCTTCTAAATGTCCATTTAGAAAAGCTATTTTTACGTCCATCTGCCAGATTTCATAGTCATGGAAGGCAGCAATGGCAAGCGGGATCTGAATGGATTTAAGCATAGCTACCGGTGAAAAGGTTTCATCATAGTCCAATCCTGGTCTTTGATGAAAATCTTTTGCAACGAGTCTAGCTTTGTAGGTTTCCATTTGTCCAAATGTACCAATCTTCCTTTTGAAGATCCATTTGCATCCAACTGGTTTCACCCCAGGAGGAGCAACTTCTAAAGTCCAAACTTTATTGGTGTACATGGATTCCATTTCGGATCTCATAGCATCCAGCCACTTCACCGAGTCTTTACTCGTGATAGCCTGCTGAAAATTAGTAGGCTCATCATCATTGATGATGCAATCCTCTCGATCCCCGTCTACAAGAAACCCATAGTATCTTTCAGGAGGATGAGAAAGCCTACTAGATCTGCGGAGTGGCATTGGTTCGTCGGGTTCTATTGAAACCTGAGGTTCTACTAAGTCCTCGACAACAGTTTGAGGTTCTGGAATTTCTTCCAGCTCTACCGCGCTCCCACTAATTTCTTTTACAAGAAATTCGCTCTCTAAGAAGACAATGTGGCGAGCAACAAACACCTTTTGTTCTTCAGTGTGGTAGACCAGATATCCCCTTGAATGCTTGGGGTATCCTACAAACTTGCACAAAACCGATCGTGCCTCGAGCTTGTCCGGATTATGCTTTTTAACATATGTCGGACACCCCCATATCTTGATATACTTAAGATATGGTCTCTTCCCGCTCCACATTTCATATGGAGTTGTAGGCACAGACTTAGTTGGAACTCTATTTAATAGGCATGCTGCTGATTCTAGCGCAAAACCCCAGAAGGAAAGTGGCAACTCAGCACTACTCATCATTGAACGCACCATGTCAAGTAGCGTGCGATTCCTCCTTTCTGATACACCATTATGCTGAGGTGTATAAGGCAGAGTAAGATGAGAGAGAATTCCATTCTTTTTTAAGCATTCAAGGAAACTGGTACTTAAGTATTCTCCACCTCGATCAGATCGAAGTGTCTTGATGCTTTTACCAGTCTGTTTCTCCACTTCATTTTTATACTCCTTAAACTTCTCAAAAGCCTCGGATTTATGCTTCATTAAGAACACATGTCCATACCTAGAGATGTCATCAGTAAAAGTGATGAAGTAGGAGTGACCGCTTCGTTCATGTGTAGACATTGGACCACACACATCACTGTGTACAAGTCCTAAGAGTTCTGTAGCTCTTTCTCCGTGTCCGGTAAACGGAGATTTGGTCATTTTTCCTTTGATACATGATTGACAAGTTGCATATGATGAATATTCAAATGGATCTAAATATCCATCTTTGTGTAACTTAGTCAACCTTGTTTCGTTTATATGACCAAGTCTACAATGCCATAGGAGGGCTTGGTTTGAATCTGGAGCCTTTCTTTTAAGCGTGTTTTGAATATTGAAAACTTGAGGTTGATTAAGTATGTATATGCCGTTTTCCAGTGTGCCAAACCCAATCAGTTCTTGATTTAGTAGAATGTTCATGACATTTCTTTCAAGCATAAAATTATATCTTTTATTAAATAACAAAGATACTGATATAATATTATACAGCATACTGGGAATACAAAACAGTTGTACAATACCAAAATGTTCCCACTAGTCAACCCTATGTGATATTCTCCTATTGCAATAGCATCTACGGGCATTCCATTGCCCATCCGGAGAGTCATATCACCTGTCTCCAGTACTCTACTATTTCTCAGATCCTGCAAAGAATTACAGATGTGAGAACCAGAACTGGTATCAAGTACCCATGATGTAGAGTTTACTGAAAGACAATTTTCGATTACAAACACACCTGAAGCAGCAGCAGCTTGCTCCATGTCCTTGGCTTTGAAGGCCACACAGTCCTTCTTCCAGTGCCCTTGCTTATCCGCCTTCACCCTTCCTGCCTTGTTCTTCCCTGCACCTTCTTGACCCCGCCTTTCGGTTTGGTGGCTTTCATCTTCTTCTTCCCTTTAGCTTTCTCTTTAGATTTAGAAGAGGATGATTGGCCAGCATACAGAACGGGGGCCTTCTCCTTTTTCAAGGAGGACTCTGCTACCCTCAACATGTTGAGGAGCTTTGGAAGATCAGCTTCCATTTCATGCATGTTGAAGCTCATCACGAACTGAGAGAAGGTGTGGGGAAGGGACTGCAAAATCAAGTCGATATACAAATCATTCTCTAGCACGCATCCCAGGTTTGCGAGTTCTTCAATGAGGCTGATCATTTTCAGGACGTGCTCTCCTTCAGGTGATCCTGGAGCTAACCTCATCTGGAAGAGTTTCCTTAAGGTCTCGTACCTCGCGATACGGGAGTGCTCCCCATACAATTCCTTGCAATGGAGAAAGATGGATATAATATCCATACTCTCATGCTGTTTCTGGAGTTCATTGTTCATGGACGCTAGCATGATACACTTAGCTCTCTCACAGTCCAGATCCCAGGTTTTGCGAACCTCCTTGTCCGCAACTGAGGAATCTGGTCCTGGGATAAGGGGAGGAACAGCGGTGGTAACATATGCTACTTTGTCATAAGTCAGTGCAATGTTGACGTTCCTTAGCCAATCTTTATAGTTTTTCCCGGTCAGTATATTTTTTTCAAGTAATAGTTTTAGTCCTGTCATGGTAGCTGTCAGAGAGAGAGAGAAAAGAAACACTCAGCATATTCTTTTGCAAGTTTAGATTGGTTTATTAATTTATCTAAACAGGATGGCTCCCACTGTTTCCTCAAATCCTTCTTCAAAACCTAAAAGAAGAATTAGTCAGGATTTAATCACACGTCACAATACTTGATTAACCTTTCAGCCAGGCCGGTGTTGGTACTTCGAGAGAGGTTTTCCAATGCTTTCGCGAAGTTCCTTAATTAAATAACCTCTTTTCCCTGGAGGCGTAGCCCCTTTAACACCTTTCTGGACACCTACTTGGTTTATAGCATTGATTGTTAAATGAGAAAATTTTCCGAGAGTAATCCTACTCATCAGTGGGATCGGGATCCAACTATCATTGTATGATGCCCTAGATGGAAGCCACTCTAGTCACCACACTCCAGAAGGTATGCTAAATCTGCAAGTTTCTTTTATGTTTGAAACTCCCGATGTGATTTTTATCCCAAGCTCTTATGACCTTGACGTAGGCCAACAAATCATAAGACGCAAGTCAAGTTCTACCCGTCGTTGTCCTGATTAATTTAGATCCATCCGTACTCGCCCTTGACGTAGGCCAACAAGGCTGTACGACTGTCCTAAACTAATGCATCTATCTATGCAACAAAAAAGAAGCACATTGCTACAATCCACTATGCCTTGACGTAGGCCAACAAACATAGCATGAATACGATGTGCTGTTTTATTTGAAACGACGGAGGGTTACGGCTGGTTTTTGGCAAAAACCGTTAACGTAGTGAACTTGATATGATCGAAGGAACCAAGATAGCTCCTTTTAAAAGGAGTGGTTTAAGCTCCGCATTTAAAATTTGCTTTTTGAAGAAAACCGAGTGGTTTTTGAAATTGTTCCAACGATTAAGTTTAGGTTTTATTTTCTTTGCATTAATGATAATGCGTCCCATCATTAACCTATCATTGCAGAAAACAACGAAAATATAATGTCCTCTTATGCCATCCGCATTCGCCACTGGGTCCCGTCATCACCCGTTAGGTTACTTAACTAACGGCAGAGCGGGGGCTGGGTTAGCGCGGGTGCAAAACATAAGTGACGTATAAATAGCTATCATATATAGATATTGTACATTCGTCAGACGCAATAATAGGCATTCCAGATCACTTATGAACATTATTGGATATGCAAGCAATTCGCGTTTCTTTTGAGCCTGCAATGAAAGACGGATTACACAGTTGTGATGAATAGCCATTACCCCACCCTAGACCCTACGGGTACGGCAAACTACCCGCCAAGTACCCGAAGTGAAGCGGTCTCCCTCAACAACGTGAGTAGGCCACTAAACACTTTAGAGTACCCGGTAGTTTGTGCACCCCACCTTGGGTCTATCCTAGGAGCAAAAACAGTAAAAAGAAATAATACAATGGTGGCTACAACCGCAATCTGGATGTGCCCCGCAAAATAATATTACAACATATTACAATTACATCAAATGAATGAATATAATAACCCATCTCAAACCCCGACTAATCATCACAACAATCCAATTAAGTTCATAATCACAAACAGTTAAAACATTACAGAAATGTGCAACCCCCAGCCAACCGACATACTAGCAGTTAGGGAAGGTTTACGAACACATTATACAGTTCACAGATATAATCTAATTAGCAAACATCATATAATTTCGATCGATCAAACACATTAGATTCTACTCCAAAACTTCTCTGTGCACCTATGACTTGAGCAGAAAATAAACATTCCAGAAAAGACAAAATATTCACAGAAGAGTTACTGGGGAGATTTGGAGTGAATCGGGCTTAACTCGGCCGCGGATCCGCGGCGGATCGGTGGGATCGGCCATGGTTCCGCGGCTGTTTGGCCGATTCATGCACCCAAATTTCTCCAGTGTTCTTAGGTTTCCCTGCTTGTATTTGTAGAGGTCCCTGAAAAATTTTTAGACCTCGATTTAAATTCGACAGAAACTATGTGAATACGATATTTTTTTCCGGTTCGTTTTGCGTTCGAAATTCTTACGACTTTGCTAATAAGTTAATTATTGTTTAGCGAGGCTCTGATACTACTGTCAGTCGATGTACAACACCCCACGGGTTGCGGGGAGGCGGAAATATGAAAAACAATCATGTTCATTGGATAAACATCGACTAACCGAAGAATCTTTGCTAAACTATAACTAACATATACATAGAAGTTGTTAACTACTATGAGAAGTGATTATACCTAGTGAACCAAGTCCTTCATCTTTTCGTAATCGACCTCCTTCTCGGCCTCCTCTACGTAATAGATGATCCACCCGAGAGCCTCTATTCCAAGCTTCACCTCTAATCTTGAGGTAACTAGGTTTCTTTAGTGGCTAATTAAAGGGACCTAGGTGATATAGAGTGAGGTTATGGATTAATTAGTCTATCTAATCCTTGATCCCAACACATGAGAGGGGAGGATTAAGGTTTGAAGAGAGTGAGAGCTTGAGGAGAGAGAAGGTGAACATCATCATCCTCATGAAAATGTTTCTCACTTGAATATATATGAAGCATAATCATTTATCAAATAAATAAATAAAAGTGATTAATCATCATGCTTTATTAATTCTATATGTTCGATTCACTACATGAGTCATTAACCATTTAATGATGCATTAATGACATGGATAAATCACACAAATGAGTCACAATAGCATTTAATGAAAATGCCACCTAAACCCTCAAGTCACCATACTTCTAGAAGCTTCCCGTCAAATTACGAGAACGCCCCTCCTATCCGTGAAAACACGGAAAAACTTTAGACCGTATAAATCTAATAATCCGATACTAGAATCTGGCTTAAACCAAAGCCGGCTAGTAAAAACTGTCCGAACGTCGTACGTACGTAAACACACGTATGCGTCCGAACCCTTGTCGTAAAACCATACGACCTCTATATCGTTTCTCCTGGAGCAGGGAAACTCTTTGTGTGGGAATCTAAAGACTCGACTAGTACGCTGGCAGTGGGTTTAACCACAGACCGCAAGCGGCACTAGCTGTACGTAATGGTCCCCAGGTAGATGTCGATAAGAAGGCCGATGAGGAAACCCATCCGAACTCCTACTGAGCCTGTCCGTGACAATATCCGCGCAGTCCGGTCTGTTCGTCTATGTGTATCGTATGTATGGTCTAGGGAGGTGGTGAACGTCAGACCCCTAATAACCGTACAAGTCGTGCCGGTATGGCTCAAGACCATCCGAGAATCTACTGATCAGTCCACCAGTAATTCTCTATCAGCCCTGGCCAGGGACTTATGGTAATGACCAACCGATCACAGTGCGATATCAACTCCCTATACCGGGAGAGACGAATCCCTAACAGTCGCTCACTGCCTCCACGTGGCTCGGGACTGTACCCAATTAAAACCTGTTTGCACGACTCTTTTGAGCCGTGGTAGGGTAGTAATCAAAGTACAGTGGGAACTCACACGATACAAATGACGACCTTAAGTCAACAGACTATCTTCACACATGTCACCTGAGAACTGCAATCTGACGTTAGGTATAATACCATCCAGTCAGTTCTCGGCGAGTCCTGTCCGGTGTACTCACACTCAGTGAGCATCTGTATACAATCTTAGGTGCACATCACCAATGGCTGCGGCACCAATCCATCGCCCCTCGTCAGGGTCTAGATATGTATACACTAGTCTACTCTGGAGCATCGATGCCGAGTCTCGATACTCCTGCGACCAGGGACATTTAAGGATGTGCCTATTGACTATCCAGCTCCCACAAGTATGACTGCCATCACAACGCCGGTAGTCAGGCAAACACCCTATGGGCTTTATCAACATGTTTATAAATACAAAGTAAAATATATCACACGTTAAGATAAATACAAACCAAATAGCGTACTATCATATCAAGCAAGATTGTCATGTATATACATATCCCTAGCATCCTATACAATGAAGGCCTCTAGGGCATATATATCCAACACTATAATTGTTATTTTCTTTACTCTTACTTATCCTTGGGACTTACCGAGTGCTAGTTCGCTGACGGGCATTCCACACACTTTTTTTCTCTTGGAATGTTCGTCAGATACGGTTAAGACGGAGGAAGTGGAGGAAACAGAGGAGGACTATAATCAGATCGCTGCTCAGGACTAGCTCAGCTTCACTTTTCTTCTGTTTATGTATGCCACATGATTTTGCATTTTTCTTTTATTGTATTTACTTTCCAGCTGAAAATCATGTACATGTAAATATTTGAAGTTGAATGTAAATAAAGATGTTTGTTGAAATTTTTTTTTACAGTCTTCATTTATTCTTGCATTGTGTATTATTGTCTCAATACGCTTAGTATATTTATTTAGGGAATGACCTTCTCTGGATAAATATGCTGCGGGCTTACCACGTCATCGTTTCTGTCTACTGGAAAGCGGAGCGTGACAGTTTAAGTCCATCGTACCGTCGCATTGGCTGATGTATTTCTCGATATGCAGTGCCTTAGCTTGTTGCTCGAGTAGCCCCGCGACTGTCGTGTCTCTGATCCCTTCTGAGGATGGACAAGATATCTTCAAGCAATCTTCTTAGGTTGGAATATCCATATTACCGTCGGAAGAACAAGCCTTAGGTATTTGCCGTGGCGCTTTTTACTTGAGTTTAGGTTTAATTTGAAGCCCCGATGAGTCATAACCACACCCTTTTAGGGTGGGATGATCTCCAATGATCTTTAGGCTTTGTATGTATTGCCGTCAAGACTCGAAGATAAGAATATGCCGTCACTTCGTTTTTTGTTTTGATGATGTTGCGCCGATTCTTCGCTGAATTCAGGTAGACATCCATATAATCTCTAGGCTGTATATATCGTCATCAAGGTCCGGAGCTAGGATTTTGCCGTCACTCCACTTTTATTTGATCGCTGCATCTGCACCATGGAATGAGAGGCACGTCAAGTTAGTCTCTAGGTTGTATATGTACCGTCAAGACTTGGAGCTAGGATTTTTCTATTGCTATACTTTTATTTGACCCTTGGGTTCTTATTAATGTCGCGTCTGCATTGAGAAGGAACGTCGAGCTGGAGCAAGGATTTTGCCATTGCTCCACTTTGATTTGGTTCCTTGGAGCCTTGTCGACACCACGTCTGTATTCCGCTAGAGTAAGAGGGACGTCGAATTGGTTTTTAGGCCGCATATATTGCCATCAAGACCTGGAGTTAGGAATATGCCGTCACTCCACTTTTGTTTGACCTTTGGGTCGTTGTTGACGTTGCGTATGCACCGAGAAGGAGCATCGAACCTGATATCTAGGTTGTAGATGTTTCCATCAAGATCTGGAGCTATAATTTTTCCATCACTCCATTTTTGTTTGACCCTTGGGTCTTTGCTGATGTTGCACCTACATCGAGAATGAACGTCGAGCTGGAGATAGGATTTTGCCATTACTTTATTTTGATTTGACCCTTTGGGCTTTGACGACGTCGTATCCATATCCTGCTGGAATAAGAAAAACATCGAGTTGATCTATAGGTTGTATATATTGCTATCGAGATCAGGGGCTAGGATTTTTCCATTGCTCCACTTTTATATATTTCACCCTTTGGTCTTTGTTGACGTTCCGTCTGCACTGAGAAGGAACGCCGAGCTGGAGCTAGGATTTTGCCATTATTCCTTTTTGATTTGGCTCCTTAAAGCTTTGTTGACACCATGTATGTACTCTACTGAGGTAAGAGAGATGTCGAATTGGTCTTTAGGCCGCATATATTGCCATCAAGACTTGGAGTTAGGAATATGTCGTCAATCCACTTTTGTTTGACCCTTGGGTCATTGTTGACGTCGTGTCTGCACCTTGCTGTAATGAGAACGGCGTCAAGTTGATCTCTAGGCTGTAAATGTTGCCGTCACGATCTGGAGCTAGGAATATGTCATTGCTTCACTTTTATTTGACCATTGGGTCATTGTTGACGTGGCGTCTGCACCTTGTCGGAATGAGAAGGACGTAGAGAAGATCTCTATGCTGTAGATGTTGCCATCGAGATCTGGAGCTAGGAATATGCCATTTCTCCACTTTTATTTGACCCTTGGGTCCTTGTTGACATTGCGTCTGCATCCTGCTGGAATGAGAAAAACGTCGAGTTGATCTCTACGTTGTAGATGTTGACCTCGAGGTCTGGAGCTAGGATTTTTCCGTCACTCCACTTTTATTCGACCCTTGGGTCCTTGTTGACGTCGCGTCTGCACCCTTTCGGAATGAGATGGACATAGTATGATCTTTAGGCTATCGATGTTGCCATCGAGATCTAGAGCTAGGAATATTCCATTGCTCTACTTTTATTTGACCCTTGAGTCCTTGTTGACTCCGCGTCTGCATCCTGCTGGAATAAAAAGAACGTCGAGTTAATCTGTAACAACCCTAAACTTCTGTACAATTTTGTTTGTAAAGTATAGAAAGGAATACCTTAGTCTGAGCACAAGTTATAAATTTAAATTGTTTTTGAACAACAAGAAGCCATTTGTAGCTCATTGGTAAAGCCTTGCACTGCTGTGACATAGCCCCTGTGTTCGAATCCTCTCAGCCACATATTATTTTTACTGATTTTTCTTTTAAACTTTTTGGAATCCCAAAAGTTTACACGTGCAATACACGTAAAACTGGAAAGTCAGAATAAACAAACACATTTAAAATATTGTACACACAGCCAAGGACACGTGTCTTCAATCCAGAGACCCAACCCACCCTATTGGCTGGCGAGATTTGGCTTGGGGCCGGCGCTGCCGATCCCACCTGTCCCAAATGCCTCCATCTCTTAACCCTAGCACCCCTTGGTCTACCCCACTACTATCATACTAGTTGATTTCTCTGCATTTATCCAAAGAGTGATAATTCACCTCTTTAATCCATTTTAATGCATATTTTAATTCCCTCTTCACTCACAAAACCCGAATTTCTCCTATAAATACCTCCCTATAGTTTAGCCCTCCTCATTTTGAAATCCATTGCCAAAACACTCTAAAATTCATAAGTCTAAAAGTTGTACAAGCGGAGTTAGCCAAGGTCAAAGTTCCGGCGACGATTCGAGACAAATCCGGCGATGACGGGACTCCACGACACCTTCGAAAGTTCCCTCTATCTCCCATCTCTTCTCCAAATTAGTAAGTCCCCTCTCCCCTCCTCTCATTCTAATTTAAAATACTCTCATTTCAAAACTTGTTGGAAGCGGAGTTATTCCGACTTCCGATTCTCTTTTCTTTTAAGACCCAAATTTTCTTTAAAAAAAACCAACGAATTCTTCATATATTGTTTAGCAATCATAACCAAACACTTTAGAACAAGTTTCATCTCAAAATAATATGTTATGCAACTTTTATCACATTTTTACGATTAAATACCACAAATTTTACATTCTACATATTTCATCATATTTCTTTGTATTACCTTTAGAAAACTCACGAGGTAATGACCTAACTCATCACAACACTCATTCTTGACATAACACGATTGCTTTTGGAACTTTAGATTGTGGGATAATTACAAGTTTACAATAAAATACGCTAAACTATTACAAAACCGTATTCTTTAAATTTTCTTATTTAAATTCCATACGATTAAGTCCTTACAACCCATTTTGTGGAATTTGATTTGGTTGGTGTGGGTTATTGCACATCCATTGGACTAGTAAGGCGAGAAGCAGACCTCCTCACAGAGCATACGATCTCGATAGAATTTGTATTACAATTTTAAGAAAAATACGATTTCTATTTAATACATAAATTCTATATATATATATAAATATTATCAAAATATCTACTTTAAATATATTATATATATTCCATGTTTTTTAAATCAAAAGAATCACAAAAGTTCATGAAAATACCATCAATAATCAATACAAGTCAAATTACAAGAAAAAACATTATACTATTCAAAGTTAGGTTTATATCTACTAGAATATTTCATTTTATAAAAATTACAACTATGAAAACCATAAAGACGATAAATAAATACTTGATGTTTATTTTGAAAATATATCAAAACTATTTTTCATAAAACCCTCTCAAGTTATATTAATTTACAATAAGGACCCTAGTAAATATAGGTTTAAGAGGGACCAGTTCTTTTGAGCCTCAGAGACCCAGAGAACATGGGTGGTTGCCTATTTAAGGTAGACAAACTAAAAACTGTGTTATCAACACGGTAATTGTCTTGGAAAAAGACACAAATCCTGCCGTCCATGTGCAACAATTACCGATAATATCAAAACTAATTCAGGACTTCAATTATGTTTAAGTGTATGACTCATGCAGAGTCTCAGTCTAATTTGAAATCAATCAATCCATCCTTGAATACAATTCAAGTACAACTCCAATTCAACATGAATCCATTTATACCAGAATTCAATCTATATCAACATGAACATGATTTGACTGAACTATGGATATACATTTGACTGGTCTACATGACTATTCGTCTATATCCTTTCCATTTACATGGACTACTGATATCATGATTTCGGCAAGTCGTACATCTATTAAACAAAACAATATACATCAATATAAAAGAAATTACGTGGGGGGGGGGCGATTTAAAGGGGTAGACTGGCACGGAATGTGTTAAAAGTGGCACGAGATGGTCATTAAAAGACGTAACTATACATCCATTGCCGTTGTTCCGTGGTTTTATCGACGGAGACTTGTACAACGGCTTACCATAGTCCACGGTATAAGTTGGACTCCTCTCGTATACACTGGCATTTTCTGTACCAAGTTACAAACAACTGCGTTAACATAACAATCAAACATTATACCAGTTACATCCTCTTATCTGTCTATTCAATCTTTATCTCTTTGGGACTTACCGAGCGATTGTTCGCTGACGACATTCATATTTCTCTTCTTTCTTTGGAATGTTGTCAGGAGGACCCGATGCTGAGGAGTTCGAGACCAGCCATGAGCAATTGGAGCAGACAGTTGAGGAGCACGACCACTAGGCTTCACTTATACTCACTTTTCTTTTAGTTCATGCCTTTGTTTAGGCATTGCTTTCCATTATTGTAGTTACATTTTCAGTTCTATTGTAAAGAAATGTTTAATAAATAAAAGTTGTTGTTCATTTATATCTATTGTAATTCTTGTGTATATTTACATTATATTGCTTATTTACGCTTAGCGTGTTTACTTCTGAGTAAATACGTAGCTTGACTCGCCACGTACCCTTGTCCGTACACCGGGAAGTAGGGCGTGACAGGTTTTGTTGGCGGCCCATGCAGGTCAGTGCTGCATGAAACCCTACCATGCAGGTCAGTTCTGCATGGACATGCAGGTCAATTCTACATGAAGTCCTAAGCAATATAACACAAGAATCAACAACTAAAAACATTCTTTACATTCATATTCCTTGAATCTTACAATTTCATTTTCTTTGAATCTATCCTAACCCTTTTTTTTCTTTCAAGGTCATGGATTCTCCAAACAATACCAGCACAAACTTCAACAACACACCACCACCTCTTCTACTTATGCTTACCGTTGCAGCTCCGATCAACGAGCAAACGGTATCGCTTGAGGCAATCCGAAGCCTCCTGGAAGGACAGCAGCAGCAGACTGCTATATTGTTGAACCGCCCAGAAGCGGAAGCACCCGGAGTGAAGCAATTCCGGGCATTGCACCCGAAGCAATTTTCTGGGAAAGAGGGCCTTTTGGAAGCTGAAGAATGGGCTCAGAGCATTGAGGACGATCTGGCTATAGCACAAGTTCCATACATTGCTTGGGTAAGAATTGCGAAGCTGCAACTTACCGATAACGCCAGAGTTTGGTGGAAGGCGGAAGAAAACCGTCTTGCCCAGCCTATCGAATGGAAAACTTTTCGCGACATGTTCGACGCGAAGTATTTTCCCGAGACTTCCCGATTCGACATGGAGTAGCAATTCATCCACTTACAACAAGGCTCTATGTGCAGCAAATCGGTGGATGAGTATGATGCTGAGTTTACTTTGTTGAGCAGGTTCGCGGCACACCTCATTCTTAATGCTGAGATCAAGTCCAGACGATTTTAGCAAGGGTTAGATCCGGAGATCCTGCAGGGTTTTCTAGCACGGCAGCAAGGTTTCGGGAGGCATCTTACATGCCAATTTCAAAATTTGCCGTTCTAGCTAACCCTAACCCTAGAATCGTCTACTGGAAATCCGACGGAATAATATACAAACACTTTGTAACTAAAAGCGAATAAGGAATACAACCTTTGTACACCGGTCCTTCACTTCATTAGCTCCATGTAGTCGTCCCTTCGCTACGATCATGAACTCCCGGACTCTAGAGAGTCTTCACAAGATGTACGAATCAAGCTTGCTAGAAGACTTCGAGGTCGAAGATGATCTACGCTGAGAAGATACTAACCCAAGCTATCTCTTCACTAATTATGGAATTAGGGAAGCAAACACCCCAAACTAAATGGCAAATAGTAGCGGATGATGAAGTAGAAAGTGGGCTCACTTTAGATTTGATTTTCTCACATTTTTTCTCACATTTCCATTGAAGCTAGAAAGCTTTGAGGAAGAAGAAGAACAAGTGATGAAATGAATTAATTGTGTGAGGTTAGAAATGCAACCCTGGGTTAAGCATGGCATGCTTAACCCTTGTAGAGAATAAATCATGGGCTATAGTTAGGGTTAGGTTAATAAAATATCTTAGAAATATCTACAAGGGTGGACTAAGTCAACAGGAGCATAATATCTTTGCATAATCCACTCATTTTAGATTTATCCAAAATAAAATATAAACCCTAAACTAAACTCTAGCATGGTATAATCTCAAAAAACCCTAGTTGCATTTGTAACCTAACATGTTACAATTATACATATCTCATATATTTAATTTTGCAACAAAAGAAAATAATACAATTAACATATATCACATATATATCAATGTATCTTCAAGTGACAAAAAGAATCATTTAAGTGAGCTTATATTAGTTAATGTAATATAATATATCACATATATAATTATACATTAAATTATTAAATCAACTTTTGATTTAATAATCCGGCTATATTACAAATAACCGGCTAATATAATATGTATCAATTCATCGAATCAACACTTGATCCGATGACCCGGCTATATCATATATACCCGGCCGATATCACATATCGCGAGAATATAATACAGAATCACATACTCGTATCAATCTCGGTCCCGCACATATCACATGTGTGCTCCTACTCCGTTTCGCTTGAGCCAGGAAACCTCTGTGTAGGACTCTAAAGACTCGTCAAAACGCCGGCAGTAGGTGATGATCATATACAACACCCATAAGCCGCAAGCGGTCTGCTAAACGCAACGACCACCTGGGTATTGAGCGATCAGAAGATCAACAAGCAATCCTGTTCACAGCCCTGCGCAACTAATCAGTAACACTACCTTACAGTCCGGTCTCTTCGTCTGATATATCGCATATCTTGTCTAGGGATGGTAAACGTCAGACCCCAGTAACTCGATAAGTCGTGCCGATATGAGGCTCATAATGGGTCGAGAAACTACTGATAACACTTACCAGTATATTTCTAAAGCATCCCTGGCCAGGGACTTCCTGTTATAGCCAATCAAACACAGCGCAACATCAACCCCCAATACCGGGAGAGACGAAACCCCTCCTATCGCTCATTGCCTCCTTGTGACTCGGGACTGTACCCAAAAGCCACCGTTTTTCACGTTCTCTTGAACGTGGTATGGTGGAAATCAAAGCACAGTGGGAATCACATAAGACTCTATGACGATCTCGGGTCTACAGACTAACCTGTACCAGTATCACCAGAGAACTTCCATCTGACGCGAGGTATAATACCATCTGGGAGTTCTCGTCGAGTCCGTTCAGTGTACCCAGTCTCCACTGAGCACCTGTATACCGTCTCTGATGTCAAACACCAATGGATATAGGATCATCCATCGCCCATCTACATGGGTCGAGAAGCTATACGCTAGTCTACTCTGGTATATCGATGCCCTGTCTCGATACACCCTCGACTAGGAGCATTTGAAGGATGTACTTGACGACTACTATGTCCCCACTAGTATGATCTGCATCATAATCCTGGTAGTCAAGTACTCATCCTAAAGGTTTTATCAACATGTAATATAGAGACAATCAGTGTATATGTTAAGATAAAGAGCAACCAGATAGCATACTATCATGTCGAGCAAGAAAGTCCTCCATATATATGTCCAAGCATCCACTACAATATACATCGTATGTACAGTAATGGCTTCTAGGGCATACATATAACTAACAGATCCAAGCTGCCTTAGCTACAGGGGATTAACCAACCCATGAACTGGCTCTGAAAGCTGCCCGTCGATATGAGGCAGTAGTAAAAATGAAGGGCAGACCCCAATTTGCCGGAGTGAAGCGCCCTTCCACCCAGATAGCAGGAAGAGCCTCTTCATTACCAACTTTTGAACACAGGAGACTGGAAGTAACAAATAACCAGCCAAGTCCAGATTTTTGCTTCTACTACTAGAGGGATGGACACCTGTAGAAGAACTGTAGGCGCGCAAAAGTCCTGTGCCTAGTTTGTGGCACATACACTTATGGAATTGGAACATGTCCTTATAGACGCAACCCAGTTCCAACTCACATCACTTATCCGCAGCGGCCAGCTATCCAGGCTCCTGCACATCGTCTTGCTCTCCCAGCTCCACCTCCATGTGGACCTCCTGCACTGCCTCCTCACCAATTCCATCAGGCAATGAGGAACATGCCTCGAGGACAGAGAAATATGCCCCAAGGACAGAGGAATGTGTCTCTAGCTAGGAGGAATGTACCCCGGCGTCAGGCTTTTACATTAGCGGCCATAGAAGCCGAGACTATCGACCAAGGTAACACTGGTAATTCCCTTCAATCTTTTTAAACCCTTGCTCCATCTCGTTACTTTTCATGCACCACCAGTATTTCTTTCACCACCACTATCATCAAACTTTTCATGAATCTGTTACAACTTCCTTCTATAAATTTTGAGGACGAAATTTTTATAAGGAGGGTAGAATGTAACAACCTTAAACTTCTGTATAATTTTTTTAAATACAGAAAGGAATACCTTAGCCTGAGCACAAGTTATAAATTTAAATTTCTTTTGAATAGCAAGAAGCCACTTGTAGCTCATTGGTAAAGCCTTGCACTGCTGTGACATAGCCCCTGTGTTCAAATCCCCTCAGCCACATTAATTTTACTGATTTTTCTTTTAAACTTTTTGGAAGCCCAAAAGTTTACACGTGCAATACACGTAAAAATGAAAAGCCAGAATAAACAAACACATGTAAAATATTGTACACACAGCCGAGGACACGTGCCTTCAATCCAGAGACCCAACCCACCCTATTGGCCGGTAAGATTTAGCTTGGGGCCGGCGCCGCCGGCCCCACCCATCCTAAATGCCTCCATCTATAAACCCTAGCACCCCTTGGTCTACCCCATTACCCTCATAGTGTTTGATTTCTCTGCATTTATCCAGAGAGTGGTAATTCACATCTTTAATCCATTTTAATGCATATTTTAATTCCCTCTTCACTCACAAAATCCTAATTTCTCCTATAAATACCACCCTACACTTTGGCCCTCCTCATTCTGAAATCTATTGCCAAAACTTTCTAAAATTCCTAAGTCGAAAAGCTGTACAAGTGGAGTTAGCCAAGGTCAAAGTTCCGGCGACGATTCGGGACAAATCTGGCGACTAAGCAACTCCACGACGCTTTCGAAAGTTCCCTCTACCTCCCCTCTCTTCTCCAAATCAGTAAGTCCCCTCTCCCTTCCTCTCATTCTAATTAAAATATATCAAAACTATTTTTCATAAAACCGCCTCAAGTTATATTAATTTACAATAAGGACCCTAGTAAATATAGGTTTAAGCAGGACCGGTTCTCTTGAGCCTCAGGAAGCCGGAGAACATGGGTGCTTGCCTATTTAAGGTAGACAAACTAAAAACGGTGTTATCAACACGGTAATTGTCTTGGAAAAAGACACAAATCCTGCCGTCTATGTGCAACAGTTACCGATAACATCATAACTAATTCAGGACTTTAATTCTGTTTAAGTGTATGACTCAGGCAGAGTCTCAGTCTAATTTGAAATCAATCCATCCATCCTTGAATACAATTCAAGTACAACTCCAATTCAACATGAATCCATTTATACCAAAATTCAATCTATATCAACATGAACATGATTTGACCGAACCATAGATATACATTTGAATGGTCTACTTGACTATCCATTTATATCCTTTCCATTTACATGAACTACTGATATCACGGTTTTGACAAGTTGTACATCTATTAACAAAACAATATACATCAATATAAAAGACATTACGGGGTTTTAAAGGGGTAGACTGGCACAAAATGTGTTAAAAGTAGCATGAGATGGTCATTAAAAGACGTATCTATACATCCATTGCCGTTGTTCCGTGGTTTTATCGACGGAGCTTTGTACTACAGGTTACTATAGTCCACGATGTAAGTTGGACTCCTCTCGTATACACTGGCATTTTCTGTACCAAGTTATAAACAACTGCGTTAACATAACAATCAAACATTATACCAGTTACATCCTCTTATCTGTCTATTCTATTTCTATCTCTTTGGAACTTACCGAGCGATTGTTCACTGATGACATTCCTATTTCTTTTCTTTCTTTAGAATGTTGTCAGGAGGACCCGATGCTGAGGAGTTCGAGACCAGCCAGGAGCAATTGGAGCAGACCACTGAGCAGCATGACTACTAGGCATCACTTGTACTCACTTTTCTTTCAGTTCATGCCATTGTTTAGGCATTGCTTTCCATTCTTGTATTTACATTTTCAGTTGTATTGTAAAGAAATGTTTAATAAATAAAAATTGTCATTCATTTACTTATGTTGTCTTTCTTGTGTACATTTACATTATATTGCTTATTTACGCTTAGTGTGTTTACTTCTGAGTAAATACGTCGCGTGACCCGCCACGTCTTCTTGTCCGTACACCGGAAAGCGGGGCGTGACATAATCTCTAGGTTGTAGATATTGCAATCGAGATCTGGAGCTAGGAATATGTTGTCGCTCCACTTTTATTTGACCCTTGGGTCTTTGTTGATATCGCGTCTGCATCCTATTGAAATGAGAAGAACGTTGAGTTGATCTCTAGGCTGTAGATGTTGCCCTCAAGATCTGGAACTTCTTTTGATGAAGCATAGTAGGAAAATATGGTTCCCTTTCTTTCATTTGTGCCCATGGATTGTATACAAAAGTCAGGGTTGGTTCTGCGCTATCTTCCTGATTACCTCACTTGGGCCAGATATATCTTGTCTACTGAGAAGGATTTACTGCGATGAACCAGACTTTATCTACTAGTATACGCGTCATTGTTTGAATACCCTAAGACTCAACCTTGATGGGTCAGGATCTTCGTGGAACAGTGTAACCCAATTACGAGCACATTCATGCTATCAGACCATGAGGCGTCCATATCCTTACCGAAGTTTCAGAAGATCTTCAAATTACCTATCATTGGGGAACACTACGAAGAGATAGTGCCCCGTGATGAATTCATTTTTGTTGCAGCCCTGGCTAAGGGCGAGTAAACAGACGAAAACACCATCACTTTTAACCGCGTGTTCATAACAGAATTTTGCACTTTTATACCACCCATTCTTGATCGCATTGCATATAGGTAAGTACTTTTGATCTGTGTTTGCTACATAATTGCAGGTTACAGGTTCTCAGTCCAAAACAATAAAAATCTTGAACAGTCTCGATAAATTCAGGACAGCTGCCAATAATGGATAAAAATACGGGTTCCGCTCACCATGTCTGATGCCGCCTACCTGTTCGAGAGACAAAAGTCAAGCAAGGCTCATTCAAGTACAAAGAACGAGTGAGGTAGCACGAGAATCAAGTTGACAACGTGGAGCTCGAGAAAACCAAGGCAAAAAGTCCACACATTTTTATCTTTTGGGCTGCTGAAAATCTGGGAGCAAAATGGAATTATTCTGCAAATTCAAGTGCACTAAACTGAAGATAAAAGCAATACAAGGAAGCTCCAGAAAAACGACTCAATAATCCCTCCAATCTACCGCGGAACCGCGGCCAAGAGGCATTTTGGACGGCGGTTCCGTGGCGACATCATGTTGTCTGAAGATCATCTTTCGGGGGTAGTTTGGTAATTGTATAGGGACTTAGAATATGGCCATAGAGTTTCAGTTATCTGCCTATAAATACTCCAGATCAGAGCCATATGAAGTATGTATTTTTTCACTAATTTTTGTTAGAATTTAGTGTAACTTCTTTTTCTTCATCATCTTTCCTCTATTAAAATTATGGTGAGAGATTTTGAGTGGATGATAAATGAAGAGGTGTTCTTGTTATATGCATATCTTGTAATTTGTTAAGTAGTTTTTATATAAGTTGTTTGTAATTTTCTTTGTTAAGTAGTTGTTGTTTTTTTCTATTGTTCTTTTTCTTCTTCTCTTTTCTTTTATCCTTCCAACCATGATGCTTAAGAGTGATCCTTGCCTAGGTGAGGTCCCAAGTAGTTAGTTGTAATTTTCTATCTCATTTCTTTCTATCTTCTTTACTTGTTTTATTTTATTTTCTTTTATAATGAGTGAGTAGTTTCTCACTTGTTAGGGTAGTATAAGGAAAGTTTAAGAGAAGGAAATCACTTTCACTCTTTTCTTCGCCCAACAACTTGATTCGAACTCCCGTCAAGGCAACCACAATCCGCTCCCTACAGCACCCTATCCTATATGTTAGCGGTGACACCCTAGTGAGACCGATTGTGGTTGAATTGAACAGAGGTTATGGCTAAGAGCCAAGAACGGACGGACAAGGACCAAAAGGAAGGAACTAAGCGTTGTAAAGCCTAGTTTATACTCACAAGTTTCCTTCCTAGTCATGCTAATCCCCGTTGTTGCCGATTACCATAACATCGATATCAAGAGTGGCAAACGAAAGAAGTGAGCGAACTCCTAACTCAAACTAACCTAATCCTAACCCTAACAAGCTCTATTAACATACATATCTAAGCACATAGTTAACTTTGAACAAACTCGGACAATTTGGACTTAACTCGTTAAAACACTAAGAAAAAGATTCCCATCTCTTCGTGGATCGGCCCGTACTCAATAGGCTAGCTACCAAGAGAAACCGTCTTGATTGCGGTAATTAAAACTAGCATACTAAATCTTAATAATCAAATGGCGTCATTACCGGGAAGACGGTAGTTTATTTCTTTTTGTAGTTTCGGGTTTATTTGTGAATATATATATATATATATATATAATAAACAAAACTATAAAAATCATCTTGTTATTTTTTATTCTTTTTGTGCGAGTGTGCAGAATAAAGAGAAGATCAAGTTCAGTGCCAAAGTCCTGGGGAGTTAGACCCACATCTCGCAGCTACACCGCGGCGGATCAAAGACGAAACCGTGGCTAACCGTACAAATTCTGGAGCAAATATATTGACCAATTCAAGACTCAGAGGCTCCAAACTAGAAGAGAAGATCAAGCTTAGCACAGAGAAGAAATTTGGAGCTTTAGATCAACCAAGGGACCGCGGAACCGCCGCGGTTTAGTGCCTTTGACCGTGGAACCGTGGTCAACCTATTTCTTCAGAGCGCCAAAACTTTTGTGAGTATCTCTTTCTTCTGTCTACCCCCTCTGAACTCTACTGAACTGTTTTTTCTGCAGTGTTATTTGCGCAAACTCTCTCCCCCTCACCAATAAACTGTTTTTGTGCAGGATTCTTTGCGCCGCCGCTAAATAATTTTTTTGCAAGGTTTTAGATTTTTGTTTGTTATCGTTTTGCATAAATAATACGGACTTTAAAAGGCTATAACACCTATTCAGATTGGGTAGGGATTTCATCACCCTTCCTAAGACCCCAAAAATCACTAAAAGCATACGCATTACCGTTGAGCTTAATTAAAAAATATCTAGACTCGGCCAACTAAGGACTTGTCGTGCTCAATAGGACAGAGGAAGGTTCTGGGCATTCGGTCGTTTATCTAAACTTGGTTTTGTGGTGCCTACGCTAGACAAGTGAGGAAGTAATTTTAAAAATCCCATCTCATGGTGATTCATGAGCGGAACCCTCCTTAGCTTACTTGTGCTTACCTGGCCACAATTGGCAGTGAAGAGGCGATTTGAGGGTTATCGCACAACTTGTCACTTTGGAACAGTTACGAGCAGTCTTGTGGACTTTGAAGACCATAGCTATAGGTGTGTTTGTGCATATTGTGGCTGTAATTGTTTGAAGTTGTGTTCATAAATCCGTATATATTTTGCAAAACTCTGTAAAAAAAACCCAAAACTTTTATAAAAACATGCCATCTGTCGCCCAATTTCCATTTCACCTACCTTTCACTGACTTTTCTCCATTAACATTTTCTTACCCTCACATTCTACGCTTTGACTACACTAAACTCATTTAGTGTATGTCTGTTTGGACTCGGGACACTAGTGCCCGCCTAGTCCGCATTACGTTAGTCGCTTCCAACTGCGCGATTGACTCCGTCGAAACTCATTCCACGCCTTTTTCACCTTTACCTTTGCCGGCCAACTCCGACGTTGACCGCGATTCTGTTCATACATCTTCACCTTCACCTTCACCCAATTCTTCTTTCGAGATGTCGGGATTTCCTCTTAACATCACTTTACCCGCGGGAATAATTCCACCTCGACTTGGTGCGAATAACCTGCAACCATATCCAGCAGCACCGTAACGAGTCGAGCTCCAAGATCGTTTCTATCCTACTCGCGCTGCGCTCTCCACTTGTCTTTCTCTTCCACTGGCCAATGGGGATAATTTCGAAATTAAGCCCCACTTTATCAACATGCTGCCCAAATTTCACAGGCTTGAATCCGAAGATGCCTACATCTTCATCAATAAATTCCATGCGATGATGAAGAAAACCTAACTATCTGATGATACTATACGGCTATGAGTTATTCCTTTCACTCAGTGCGACCTTGCTGAAAAGTGGATGTATAGCACCGCTTCTCATTCAATAACCAGTTGGTACGAGTTTGTGAAAGCGTTTCTGAAGAAATTCTACCCGAATCATAAGACCGCACGGATCCGAAACAAGATAAACCAATTCACCTAGCTTCCAATTGAACCTTTTTGGAAGTGCTTTGACCGGTACAAGGACCTCCTTGTTCAGTGTCCTCATCACGGTATAGAGAAATGACAACTTTTCCAAACTCTGTATGAGGGCCTAAATCCAGCAACTAGACAGTTGATGGAGACAATCTGTCAGGGCCACTTTCTGTCCAAATCTGATGAGAAGGCTTAGCAATTATTTGACGATCTTGCGGAATAGATGCTACAATGGGAAGCACCCGATCGAACGCTTCAATTCTTCTTCTTCTTCAGGTCTTTCTAGGATAGGAGTTCACCAACTCGATATCTCAATTGCAATGAAGGCCGGGATGGATGCAATCACACGAAAACTGGAAGCAATTGAGAGCAAATTCTTATCTTCTTCTCCTGGCCCTGTTTCTCCCCCTCGTACCATTTGCGCTTGTTATTCGGATCCATCTCATTTGACCGAAGAGTGTCCTTACAATCTACCATCTCAAAGACATGATCAGATTAATGTTGTATTTCAGCAAAGACCAAGAAACGATCCATACTCTTCCACATACAATTCTGGTTAGAGGAACCATCCTAATTTCGCCTGGAAATAGAACCAACATCAATTCCAAAGCCAGAACAACTTTCAGAGGACTTCTTCTCCTCAACAACAAGCTCAGCAACAATTTCAGCAACCTTTACAACCCTAACCTTTTCAGAATCCGACGAACAATTTTGCACCTTACAACAATTCTTTTCCTCAAAACAACTTTGTTCTTTCAAATAACGATAAGGTTTCCTCTCTAGAACGGAGTCTAGAGGCTTTTGTAAAGCAATCGATTCAATCCACCGCCAACATCCAATCTTTTATTCAATCTTTGGTGAAACACACCGCTGCATACGGGTAAAGTATCAAGATCATCGAAGCCCAGACTGCACAGCTGAACGCGGTCTTAAGCGAGCGAGAGAAAGGAAAGCTTCCATCTCAACCACTCCCAAATCCTGGTCACCCACATAATGTACATGTTGCTTTTGAACAACAGAACTATAATGTGAGTGCCGTGACTACGTTGAGATCAGGAAGAATGCTGAACAACAACATTGGTGCATGAATTGATGATGATGACACCTCGGCCGTTTCTTCCTTTCCTCCTCCTCCTCCTTCTTCTGAGCCTATTCTCCATTCTTCAAAAGGCTCTTCTTCTTCAGTTGCTGCTTCGAATGGATCCACGTCTCACTCCACTCAAACTCTAGTTTTGTGTTCCATTTCATCTCCACAATCTCCTCCATAAGCATTGGACTCAACCAGTTTAAAAAATGCTCCATTTCCAAACCGGTTGAGATCTAATAAACAAAATCCACAAATGGAGAAGATTATGGAGTTGTTCAAACAGGTTAATATCAATATTCCTCTTTTAGATGCAATTCAGCAAGTTCCGTCTTACGCAAAAATCTTGAAAGACTTGTGCACTAAGAAGAGGAAATCTCAGGTACCAAAGAAAGTTTTCTTGGCTAGTAACGTCAGTGATGCTCTTATCCAAGATTTACCACAAAAATGGAAGGATCCTGGCTGTCCTACGATTTCAATAACCATTGTGGATAAGAACATCAATCGCGCTCTTTTGGATCTTGGTGCCAGTGTTAACCTTCTTCCTTATTCAGTATATAAGCAACTTGGTGTAGGAGAACCGAAACCTACACATTTTACTCTTCAAATGGCTGACCGATCTATCACCCATCGTAGGGGTGATCTAGAGGATGTGTTGATCAAGGTTGGGGACTTCATATTCCCCATAGATTTTATTGTTTTAGATACACAACCTGTAACCAACCCCCAGAATCAAATTCCGGTGATTCTCGGTCGCCCATTCCTTGCAACCTCAAATGCAGTGATCAATTGTCGAAATGGTTCCATGAACCTATCTTTTGGCAACATGACAATTGAACTCAACATTTTTAGGTTAGGGAATCAGCCATCCGAACCAAACTCTCATATGCTGGATATCTGTTCCATTCAGGAGATCGCCCCCAAGGACTATGAATTTGAAGAATTCCTGTTTGATCACAGTGATCTTGACGCAACTAGTGCGTTCCTCTTTGAACCTGCTGCTTCCGCTTCCGACAACGAATACGAGTGCTTCACGTTTTTAAATGATCTTGGTTTGTCACCACCCGAGTTTGAATCTTTTAACTTTTCGGACGCGTCAGTTGAACCATCCGACTCGGTTTCATACACCTACTTTGAGCCCTTATTTGAATCCTTTGAGTTCGAGGCATTTTCTCCGATCTTGCCTTCAGTTTTTTCTCCTCTGACGCTTGAACTCAAGCCGCTGCCATCTCACTTCAGGTATGCTTACTTAGCTGAAAATGAGGCCCTCCCGGTCATCATCTCGGCTTCTTTAGCTCTAGAGCAAGAGAAAGCCCTTCTTGCGGTCTTGCAATCAAATCGGCAAGCATTCGGCTGGACGATGGCGGGCATCAAGGGGATTAGTCCCCTAATCATTGAACATCACATTCGTATGATGAATGATGCTAAACCCGCTAGGGATCCACATAGGCGATTGAATCCAGTTATGAAGGAGGCTGTGAAAAAGGAGATCGTCAAATGTCTGGATTTGTATCATTTACCGTATTTCAGAAAGCTAATGGGTCAATCCTGTACACGTTGTCCCTAAAAAGTCGGGCGTTAGGGTCATCACAAATGAGGCAAATGAGTTGATCCCTACTTGCACCTAAACTGTATGGCGAGTATGATTGATTATCGAAAAATCAATGCCGCAACGCGGAAGGATCACTTTCCGCTACCATTCATCGACCAAATGCTCGAGAGATTAGCTGGACACGAGTTCTACTAATTTTTGGATGGTTACTTTGGCTACAACCAGATTCCCATTGCCGAGAAAGACCAGGACAAAACCACTTTCACTTATCCTTTCGGCATGTTCGCATATCGCCGCATACCCTTTGGGCTATGCAATGCTCCCGCTACTTTTCAGCGGTGTATGATGGGAATATTCTCTGACATGGTTGAGAAATTTTTGGAGATATTCAAGGATGATTTCTCCATCTTTGGCGATTCCTTTGACGGGTGTTTGCATCATCTTAACGCTATCCTTACTCGATGTAAGGATAAAAATCTCACTTTAAACTGAGAAAAATCCCACTTCATGGTGCGTAAAGGTATTGTCTTAGGATATATCATTTCGTGCAATGGCATTAAGGTTGACAAAGTAAATATTGATGTCATTTCCAACCTCCCTCTTCCCAAATGCGTCAGAGATATCTGAGCTTTTCTTGGCTATGCTGATTTCTAGGACTTTAGCAAGATTGCTAGACCCTTGACTCTTCTTCTGTCCAAGGATACCACGTTCAATTTCGACTCGAGCTGTTTGACTGCTTTTGAATCACTGAGAAGCTCACTCACCACCGCTCACGTTCATTCTTCTCCCGACTGGGTGCATCCTTTAGAGATTATGTGCTATGAATCCGACTTTGCTATTGGTGCGGTCCTAGGACAGCACATCGATAAGATGCCACACATAATCTACTACGCGAGCCGGACCCTGAATGACGCACAAATGAACTATACGACAACCGAGAAAGAGTTCTTGGCGGTTGTATTCGCTTTAGAGAAATTCAGGCCATATCTCATTGGCTCCCAGTCATTGTCTACACTGATCATTCCGCTCTGAGACATATTTTTGCAAAAAAGGATGAAAAATCTCGGCTAATACGTTGGATCCTCTTACTTCAAGAGTTTGACCTTTTCATTAAGGACAAAAGAGAATGTGAAAACGAAGTTGCCGATCATCTTTCACGATTTCCTTCTTCGCCGACACATCCTCTCACAATTAACTATGTTTTTCCTGATGAACAATTCTTGACAGTATCTTGTGAACCGTGGTTCATAGATATTGTGAACTATTTGGCGATATGACTCATACCAAACGAATGGTCGAGTCAGGACAAACTTAGATTTTTATCCCACGTAAAACACTTTTACTGGGACGAACCCTACCTATTCAAGTATTGTCCAAACCAGATCATTTGCCGATGTGTCCCTGATAATGAGTTCAAGAGTGTGTTGTCGTTTTGTCATGATCAAGCATGTGGCGGGCATTTTGTCCCAAGAATGACAGCTGAGAAAGTCTTGCAGTGTGGCTTTTACTGGCCACAACTTTTCAAAGATGCCCATAATTACTGCAAGATTTGCTCCCGATGCCAACATTTGGGCCGGATTTTCAGGAAATTGAGATGCCGCTCCAACCAATTCTGGTTTTTGAGATGTTCGATATTTGGGGGATAGATTTCATGGATCCGTTTCCCAACTCTTTAAGGAACCTGTATATTCTTTTAGCTGTTGATTATGTCTCCAAATGGGTTGAGGCAGTGCTGAGTCGGACGAACGACAACAAGGTTGTCGTTAGATTTCTAAAAGAAAACATCTTTTCCCGGTTCGGGCACCCTCGCGCTATCATTAGCGACAATGGGACACATTTCTGTAATAGGTCTTTCGATTCCTTGATGCGAAAATACTGGATCAATCAAAAGCTATCCACGCCCTACTACCTCCAAACATGTGGGCAAGCCGAGGTTTCAAATCGTCAAATCAAGCAAATATCGGAGAAAATGGTTTCTAGGAACTTTAAAGATTGGTCTTTGAAAGTAACCGATGCCATTTGGGCATTTCGAACTGCGTACAAGACTGATCTTGGTATGTCTCCCTATCGGCTTGTGTACGGAAAGTCTTGCAGCCTCCCTGTGGAAATCGAGCATCGTGTATTTTGGGCAATCAAAGAGCTGAACTTTAACCTTGAAGATGCGGGCAGTTATCGGAAGCTGCAACTTAACGAATTGAACGAGTTTCGAGATGAGGCTTACAAAAACGCAGTTGTTATAAAGAACCAAACGAAGGTGTTTCATGATAAACACCTTACGCACAAAACTTTCACGCCTGGACAACAGGTACTTCTTTACGACACCAGACTCCATTTCCATCCTGGTATGCTTCGATCTCACTGGAAAGGACATCTTGTGCGGTGTGTATACCATCACGGCACGGTGGATTTGGAAAATCAAGAGGATGGTTCACTATTCAAATTGAACGGACACAGAGTAAAACTGTTCCTTACCATAGAACCATCGGAGGAGCTCCTGATGTTGCAGGAGCCGATTTACATTGCTTAATCTTCCTCCGTTTACCACCAAACTTCGGTTATCCAGCCATAAACAGTGGAAACACTGTTTCAAATAAGTTTGGGGGTATGCACATACCATCTTGTGTGTGTGTGTGTGTGTGTGTGGATATTCTTGTCCAGTGCATATCCATTTTGTTTTGTTCTTCTGACGAGCATTCCTGTCTTATAAATACTCAGTTTTGTGTGACGAGATATTTCTTGCCTGGTGAAATTCCCTTTTGTAAAAACAAAAAAATAAAAGAAAAAAGGGGGATCCTTTTGTAAATAGTCAAGAATATGTAAAAAGAGAAATATTTTTTTAAAAGGGGTTTTGTGTAAAAAGAAGTCCCATTTTGACCAACCCTTTTAAAAACACCTATTATGTTTCTTATTCCCCAAACTTGAGCCTTCAGCAGCCTTTTCTCCTAAATCCCTAGCCGACACCACAATCTCCACCAGTGATCCCATGACGCGACCGCGGAACCGCCGCCGACCGACGACTGCCTTCCAGACTGCGGAACTGCCGCCGATTCACCGCTTCACCCTCTGAAATTTTCAGAGGAGGTTCGATTTCTTGATCTCCTCTCTACAGAACTGTAAAATTTCTATTTTTTGTTCAATGGCTCATAGTTTTCAATTTGAGAGAGATTTCTCTAAAATGTTCGCCCACGACTTGTACGGTAGTTACTTTGGTGACGAGATACGGAAACACAGATGGAATTACTTATTGTACAACCATCCAAATGCATTCGCGCTTCTGGATCTCGTCAATCATTTTTTGAGAGCATGGTGGAGGGATGTTTAGCTAATTATGGGTTTATACGCTTAGTTTGAGGGGATCGGGAAATTGTAATACATAGAAACTTCATTCATGAAGTCAGTTTGATACCCCATATCCCCGCTCATGACCAACCCTTCCGATTTGAGGATTACATGCAGTTGATGGGCGATAGTTGCTCTAGGGAACACATGAAAGGAAATTTGGGACGTACGCTATATGCGAATGTATTAACTGTGTGCCGTTGAGCATAAAATAATATCTTTGGTAGTTCGCATAACACCACTTTTTTCATTCCATCTATACACATTGCGCACACATTGATGATGAAAAACCCAAGTTAAGATATGTGCACCGTACTATTACACTCGATTGGCGCCGAAAAAGGGGCGGCCGATTATCCGTGCCCAATGTTAGTGACACAACCGTGTTGCTATTTCCATCTTGTAGAGGAGTTTGATGCTTCTATGCACATAGGGGTTCACATTCGACCCCTGGACCTCGGGCTGCTAGGCAAGTGAGTGATTTCCCAGTAGGCAAGCATGAACGATTGAGGTTCTCATTCAGTAACAGCTTGCCGGTGTCCCTTCAGGTCAAGAACTCCTGCAATAGTCCCTTCATAGAACCACGTCATACACTAGACTTCACGGGTTATGGTCACGAACCCAGCCGGCCGAGGATGTGATGGCAGAGACTCCCAGCACGAGTTCCACAGCCAGAGATGAGGAGCTGACCCCCGCCGAGGAAGCACGCTTGCTCCAGCGTACTCATAGGGGGGTCGAGAGAGTGTTAAGGATACTGATGATTTTTTATCAGCGTATTACGAGTCTTGAGCAGGGCTTGTTGGCACGGGGAGAGAGAGCGAGATCGAGGGGTCGTGGTGCTGACACTAGTGGAGCAGGCATGAGTGGTGTTGGCACGAGCGGTACTGCGTATGGTTCTAGGAGACGCAGTAAGCCGTAATGAGGGCGCTGCTGTAAGAAAGTTTGGGGGTGGGTTTGTTGTAAATAGCTATCCATGCATTCTGCACCTGTTGGCTATAGCGCCCTCAAGGCAATTATCATAGTCGCAGGCAGGCGAATATGATGACTGAGGGAGGACTTATACCGGTAGAACAGTCTTACTCGAGATGATGGTATGCTATCTGGTTTGTCTTTATCATCATGTACATGCTTTATATGATATTACAGATCACTATTACATGTTGGCAGAGCCCATATGATTCTTTCTTGACTACCAGCATTATGATGGCGATCATATACGTGGGAGCTGGGTGGTTTATAAGCACATCCTTAAATGTCCCTGGTCGTGGGAGTTTCAAGACTGGGCATCGATACTCCAGAGTAGACTACTGTATACTGATCGACACCCCGATGAGGGGCGGTGGCCAGTTCTCACAAGACATTGGTGTTAGTTTGTTCACCTAAGATAGTATACAGATGCTCATTGGGTTATGAGTACATTGGACGGACTCGCCGAGAACTTGCTAGTTGGTACTATACCTATTGTCAGATAGCAGTTCCCAGGTGACATGTGTACAGGTTAGTCCATCGACCTGAGATCATCATTTTTCTCGTGTCAGTTCCCACTGTGCTTTGATTACTACCCTACTACGGCTCAAAGGAGTCGTGCAAACAGGTTTTAGTTGGGTACAATCCCGAGCCACATGGAGCCAGTAAGCGGATCGTCGGGGATTCGTCTCTCCCGGTATTGGGGGTTGATGTCGCGCTGTGCACGGGTGGCCATCACCAGAAATCCTTGGCCAAGGTAGTCGAGAATTACTGATTCGGATCAGTAGTTTCTCAGTGGGTGATGGGCTTCATGCCGACACTAAATGTCGCGTTATTAGGGGTATGACTTTATCCACCCCCCCAGACTCGATATGCGATACTTATAGACGAACGGACCAGACTGTACGGATATTGTCACTGTCCGGCTCAGTAGGGTTTCAGGATAAATTTGCTCATCGGCCTCCCTTTTGCTCAATATCTGGGTAGCCGTTACGTACAGCTAGTGCCGTTGACGCACTTGTGGTTAAACCTACTGCCGGTGTATTGATGAGTCTTTAGAGTCCTATACAGAGGGTTTCCATACTTTGGGCAAAACGATGTAGAGGCCGTATGGTTTTACGGCAGGGTTAAAGGTAGATCCAGGTAATGGGTTCCATTGGCGCCGATATTTGTAAATTTTTATTCTGCATTTGTTCACGGTTTGATGGACAGGGCGCTGCCGAACATGGTTGTTCCCCTCCGAAAGACGGCGCAGACGTGGAGACGTCTGCCCTGAGATTCGGGGCAGATGCTATTTGGTTTTATCCGTCCACCTCTCCGAAGATGCCAAGTCGATTTATGGCACCGTGTATCGGAGGTTTTGACGGATCCGGCCGATGTAGCAGACTTCGTCAGATCCCCCTTCGCTTGAGGGGTTTTTGATTGTGGGGACGCTCTTCCCTGTAGGCGCAAGCCCCTGCAGTTAATTACGCTACCGCGTCGTGGTAACAACTTTCTCCTTCTCCAGAATTTCACTTCGTGTCGTGGGTGTTTGTTTTGTTTGTGGTTGCCCGTGGATTGTATACGGAGACTAATTTATGACGTCTCCCATAGGACGTGGATTAGTCCAAATCCGTATTTTCTTAGATTTGGGTTTGGGGTTTTAGTTTAAGGATACGTTAGCCCTAAGGCTAAGATCAACTTAAACTTTTGTTAAGGATACGTTAGCCTAATCT
Source organism: Agapanthus africanus (assembly GCA_030015575.1). Taxonomy (NCBI): domain Eukaryota; kingdom Viridiplantae; phylum Streptophyta; class Magnoliopsida; order Asparagales; family Amaryllidaceae; genus Agapanthus; species Agapanthus africanus. Next base: position 310,266,804 of record CM057339.1, read on the forward strand.
CCAGACTAAGATCAACTTAACGGGATCATTTGGATCCGACAAGAGAGCAATTGGCTCTATTGTTTAGTTTAATGACGTTACGGTCGATTTCCAGTTTAGGGACATGGTGGTCCATCATTCCCATTTGGGGACGAACATTAGTTTAAGGACATTTCGGTCCAACATTCCCATTTTGGGACGAACGTTAGTTTAAGGACGTTTCGGTCCAAAATTCTCGTTTTAGGACGAATATTAGTTTAAGGACGTTTCGGTCCGCGAGTTTAAGGACCCAGCAGTCCGTATGGGTGTGTGGTTGTCGGGACCCGTCACCTCTCTGACGTCGTTGAAAGATTACAACGATAGGTGTCAGAGGAGTTCGGAGATGTACCCTTGAACCGGATGTAAATTGATTTAAGAGAGCAGTCTTGCTCATTCAATTTAATTTGAGGACTTACGGCCATGATTGGGCTAAGTCCAGTTGAGAATATTCAACGTTTTTATCTTTGGCATATTAGGCTTGTGCTAGGGCTTTGCCCCTGTTTAATAATGCACTGCATTTCATTCTGGCCTGCTAGGCCTTTTTGATTTAGACTCTGTCCCTTTATAAATGATGCAGAACATCAGTTTGGGCTCTGCCCTTCTTTAAAATAATGCATTGCATTTAATTTTGCCTGTTAGGCCTTTTTTAATTAGGCTTGGCCCTTCTGTAAATAATGTAGTGCATTAATTGTCTGACATTGGCTTGTCTGGCGCTTTGCCCCAATTATTGAGCGCAAGCGCATGTGGAGGTGACACGTGTCACGCTAGCGCAGTGCACTGTGCCAGTGCGCTGCGCTGTTGCGCTGTGACACGTGGCGCACTCTGGTGAGTTGCGCCAACTTTAAAGAGCAATGCTCTATTTTTAAAAGCGCATAGCGTAAGTGATTATGATGTTGACACGTGGCGCTCTCTGGTGGCTTGCGCCAACCCAGAAGCGCAACAGTGCAGTTTTTGCAAGTGCAAGGCACTGTTTCAATAACTTGATTCAATTTTGGATTCAAGAAAAGAATCTTTAAGATTCCAGAACCAATGGTTCATAAAAAAGTGCGAGGCACTGTTATTATTTTTCTTTTATTGAAGATCATTAATCTTGTTCTTCGATCAATGATCTATTCAGAAGAAATTCTTCTTCTTTTTTATAAAGGTTTTTACCTTTTTTCTCTTCTTGAGTTTTTTTCTCAAGATTCTTCAGAGTTCTCTCTATTCTTTGTGCTGTTGTTTTTGACCTTGATGTTGATGTTGATTGAATTGGGGTCTAGGGGCCTTTATATAGTGTCCATTAATTTGTTAAATTTGTTAAAGAGATCTTTCTCTGGATGATTTGGGGAATTTTCCCACCGTTGGATCTTTAATCCAAGGGCTTCTGTTTTACAGAAGACAATCTTCTTGTTTTAACAAGAACAGAAAGATCTTACTGGGATTTTAATTCTGTTTGGCGCAGATGCACCATCACTTGACACTTGTCGCGCAGCGCAGAGCGCTGCCACGTGTCGCGCAGCACAGCGCTTGCGTATCTGTACTTGCGCAACTGCGCTGACACGTGTCGCGCAGCGCAGTGCTTACGCAACTGAAGTGTTGCTTCCTTTAATTTTATTTTAAATAGAGCCTTGCTCTGATTGGGCGCGCTGCCTTGGGCACTGCGCCGACGTTTCAGCTTTTGACACGTGGCGCGTTGCGCAAGGGATTTGAAGCGTTGCTTCAATTTTGAATTTTTGAAATTCAAACAGAGCTTTGCTCTGATTGGGGGAAACAAATGCCCCCCACCGTTACGCTCACGTGGCGCACACGTGAGTGCAGCGGTGGCAAGATCTTGGCCGTTGGATTAACGGGTGAGTTGAAGGGGCGCAGACGCCTATAAATAGGACCCTTCGTCCTCAACAGATGATCACCATCTTCAACACATTTCATTTCTCAGAACTTCAGAGCTTTGCTCTTGCTTTCAAGAACTTAAGAGTTAAACTCTAGAAGAATTTTAGGTAAAATTAACTTAAATTAAATTAATTTTAAATAACAGAGCATTGCTCTCATAGATCTTTGATCTAAAGAAAATCCATTTAGGGCTTTATTAATAGAGCCTAGCTCTCTTTAGATCATGATCTTTTCCTGGGGCTCTTTAGCCCATGAATCAGAGCTCTGCTTTCTTGATACAAGTAGAATCTTAATCTTTTGTGAAGAACTCTTAAGAGTTTGATCATGAATAATGAAGATCAACAATGGAGTTTTATCTTTGATGGATTCTACCATCTTTTCATAGCAAGGCTCTCAGCGTTCTCGGGGAATTTCTTTAAATTCCTCCCATTACTGCATTTAATAGGTGTCACTCCTGTTTGCAGAGCATTGCTCTCGAGGAGTTTAACTCCCTGTGCCTGTTTTTAATAAGAATTCGCTTAATCAGTCTGTCCGCTAATTCTGTTGATTCTCTTTCACAGAAACAATGGACGCCCACATGTACGATCTTGACGAGATCATCTCTTACGGGGACATCCGCCGACTTGGCCGTTCTCAAAATCGGGAGTTCACAAACACGGAGTGTGCTGAAATCATGAGCCGCTTCGACGCATATAACGGTCAACTGCTTCCCCGGCGTTCCTCCCTCCTGAAGCTTATCGTGGGAGCCATCTGGGAAGCGCTTCCCCTATTCTGTTCCGGCGTGCCGCTAAGGGCGTTGGATGCCGCCGATGATAAGGTGCATTCGGTGTACCTGATGAACTTAATCTCTAAGAGACGGCGAGACAATCTTGTCGATCTCTTGCACCAGGCCTTTCAACAGTCCGCCATTCTCGCTGCTTATTGGAGGGAGGAGGACATCAGTGGGGATCCCGACGCTCGTGCTCGCGAAAGAAAGCACACCAGGATGGTTCGCCAGGCTTGGAAAGTTTTAGATAAGGTTACTTTCGAATTCCTCAACCCATGTCCTGGGTCCGAGGTTATACCGTTTTAAACATTTCAATAATGTTGTTGTTTATTGCCTTTATTGATGTAAAAACTTTCTAAGTATGAATGACAGATCTTTTGCTTCCTTCCTTTTATTTTCTTCGTTGTTATTGGCATATTCCTCAAGTAAGCGTAGCCTGTAGGTGATATAGAACATTCTGTCTTGAATACTCTGGGGAGCAGTGATGGCTTAGGAAGCAGGTTCAGATCTGCTACCTAAGGCTTTTCAACTTTATGAGCCGTAAAGGTCTCATAAAGACTTTTTTCCCTACGGATCGAGAGGGTCCCATAGGTGGATTTTCTCCTTAGGAATCGTGAGGATTCCTAAGTGCGTTTTCTCTTATAAGTCGTAAGGATCTTATAAGAGAATTTTTCCTTTTACGAGTCGAGATGACTCGTAAGCGGTTGTTTCCCTCCTTGTCGAGATTCGACTTTGGAGAGTGAGACCCGTGGATAGTATGCAAGAGACCGTTTTAGACCGACTTGAAGGATCCCAGTGCTTAGGAAACAAGTTTTTTAATCCCTGCTGCCCAAGGCTTTATCTCCAAGTCGAAACGAATCGGGAAGTCCTCGCGAAGACACTGGTTTCTCTGAGGGCCGACGCGAATCAGGAGGCTCTCATCAAGGACGCTAGTTTCCCTGAATTGAGGTAGTTGCCAAGGACACTGGTTTCTCTGGGGTTGAATTGAATCGATGTATTCCTGCAAAGACGCTAGTTTCTCTGCGGGTCGATGCGAATCAAGATGTTCTCGTCAAGGACACTGGTTTCCCAGAGTCGAAGGATTTTGCCGAAGACACTGGTTTCTTCGGGGTTGAAACGAATCGGGGTGTTCCTGCGGAGACACTGGTTTATCTGTGGGCCGACGCGAATCAGGAGGCTCTCATCAAGGACGCTAGTTTCCCTGAATTGAGGTATTTGCCAACGACACTGGTTTCCCTGGGGTTGAAACGAATCAATGTATTCCTGCAAAGACGCTAGTTTCTCTGCGGGTCGACGCGAATCAGGATGTTCTCGTCAAGGACACTGGTTTCCCTGAGTCGAAGTATTTTGCCGAAGACACTGGTTTCCTCGAGGTTGAAACGAATCGGAGTATTCCTGCAAAGACACTGGTTTCATTGCGGGCTGACGCGAATCAGGAAGCTCTCATCATGGACGCTAGTTTCCCTGAATTGAGGTATTTGCCAAGGACACTGGTTTCCCTGGGGCTGAAACGAGTCGAGGTGTTCCTATATAGACGCTAGTTTCTCTACGGGTCGACGCGAATCAAGATGTTCTCATCAAGGACACTGGTTTTCCTGAGTCGAAGTATTTTGCCGAGGACACTGGTTTCCTCGAGGTTGAAACAAATCGGAGTATTCCTGCGGAGACACTAGTTTCTCTGCGGGCCGACGTGAATCAGGAGTCTCTCATCAAGGACGCTAGTTTCCCTGAATTGAGTTATTTGCCAAGGACGCTAGTTTCCCTGGGGTTGAAATGAATCGATCTATTCCTGCAAAGACGCCGGTTTCTCTGCGGGCCGACGCGAATCAGGAGGCTCTCATCAAGGACGCTAGTTTCCCTAAATTGAGGTAGTTGCCAAGGACACTGGCTTCCCTAGGGTTGAAACGAATAGATGTATTCCTGCAAAGACGCTAGTTTCTCTGTGGGTCGACGCGAATCAAGATGTTCTCGTCAAGGACACTGGTTTCCCTGAGTCGAAGTATTTGCCGAGGACGCTGGTTTCCTCGAAGTTGAAACGAATCGGAGTATTCCTGCGGAGACACTGGTTTCTCTGCGGGCCGAAGCGAATCAGGAAGCTCTCATCAAGGACGCTAGTTTCCCTGAATTGAGGTATTTGCCAAGGACACTGGTTTCCCATGGGTTGAAACGAGTCGAGGTGTTCCTGCAAAGACGCTAGTTTCTCAGCGGGTCGACATGAATCAAGATGTTCTCGTTAAGGACACTGGTTTCTCTGAGTCGAAGTATTTGCCGAGGACGCTGGTTTCCTCGAAGTTGAAACGAATCGGAGTATTCCTGCGGAGACACTGGTTTCTCTGTGGGCCGACGCGAATCAGGAGGCTCTCATCAAGGACGCTAGTTTCCCTGAATTGAGGTAGTTTCCAAGGACACTGGTTTCCCTGGGGTTGAAAAGAATCGATGTATTCTTGCAAGACGCTAGTTTCTCTGCGGGTCAACGCGAATTAGGATGTTCTCGTCAAGGACACTAGTTTCCCTGAGTCGAAGTATTTTGCCGAAGACACTGGTTTCTTCGAAGTTGAAACGAAGAGTATTCCTGCGGAGACGCTAGTTTCTCTACGGGCCAACGCGAATCAAGAGGCTCTCATCAAGGACGCTAGTTTCCCTGAATTGAGGTATTTGCCAAGGACACTGGTTTCCCTGGGGTTGAAGCGAATCGATGTATTCCTGCAAAGACGCTAGTTTCTCCGTGGGTCGACGCGAATCAGGATGTTCTTGTCAAGGACACTGGTTTCCCTGAGTCGAAGTATTTTGCCGAAGACACTAGTTTCTTCGGGGTTGAAACGAATCGGGGAGTTCCTGCTGAGACACTGGTTTCTTTGCGGGCCGACGCGAATCAGAAGGCTCTCATTAAGGACGCTAGTTTCCCTGAATTGAGGTATTTACCAAGGAAACTGGTTTCCCTGGGGTTGAAACGAATCGATGTATTCCTGAGGAGACACTGGTTTCTCTGCGGGCCGACGCGAATCAGGATGTTCTCGTCAAGGACACTAGTTTCCCTGAGTCGAAGGATCTTGCCGAAGAAACTTGTTTCTTCTGGGTTGAAACGAATCGGAGTGTTCCTGCGGAGACACTGGTTTCTCTTCGGGCCGACACGAATCAGGAGGCTCTCATCAAGGACGCTAGTTTCCCTGAATTGAGGTAGTTGCCAAGGACACTGGTTTCCCTGGGGTTGAAACGAATCGATGTATTCCTGCAAAGACGCTAGTTTCTCTGCGGGTCGATGCGAATCAGGATGTTCTTGTCAAAGACACTAGTTTCCCTCAGTCGAAGGATTTTTCCGAAGATGCTGGTTTCTTCAGGGTTGAAACGAATCGGAGTGTTCCTGTGGAGACACTGGTTTCTCTGCGGGCCGACGCGAATCAGGAAGCTCTCATCAAGGACGCTAGTTTCCCTGAATTGAGGTGTTTGCCAAGGACACTGGTTTCCCTAGGGTTGAAACGAGTCGAGATGTTCCCGCAAAGACGCTAGTTTCTCTGCGGGTCGACGCGATTCAAGATGTTCTCGTCAAGGGCACTGGTTTCCATGAGTTGAAGTATTTGCCGAGGACGCTGGTTTCCTCGAAGTTGAAACGAATCGGAGTATTCCTGCGGAGACACTGGTTTCTCTGCGGGCCGACGTGAATCAGGAAGCTCTCATCAAGGACGCTAGTTTCCCTGAATTGAGGTATTTGCCAAGGACACTGGTTTCCCTGGGGTTGAAATGAGTCGAGGTGTTCCTGCAAAAACGCTAGTTTCTCTGCCGGTCGACGCGAATCAAGATGTTCTCGTCAAGGACACTGGTTTCCCTGAGTCGAAGTATTTGCCGAGGACGCTGGTTTCCTCGAAGTTGAAACGAATCGGAGTATTCCTGCGGAGACACTGGTTTCTCTGCGGGCCGACGCGAATCAGGATGTTCTCGTCAAGGACACTGGTTTCCCTGAGTCGAAGGATCTTGCCGAAGACACTGGTTTCTTCGGGGTTGAAACGAATCGGAGTATTCCTGCGGAGATACTGGTTTCTCTGCGGGCCGACGCGAATCAGGAGGCTCTCATCAAGGACGCTAGTTTCCCTGAATTGAGGTAGTTGCCAAGGACACTGGTTTCCCTGGGGTTGAAACGAATCGATGTATTCCTGCAAAGACGCTAGTTTCTCTGCGGGTCGACGCGAATCAGGATGTTCTCGTCAAGGACACTAGTTTCCCTGAGTTGAAGGATTTTTCCGAAGACACTGGTTTCTTCGGGGTTGAAACGAATCAGAGTGTTCCTGCGGAGACACTGGTTTCTTTGCGGGCCGACGCAAATCAGGAGGCTCTCATCAAGGACGCTAGTTTCCCTGAATTGAGGTAGTTGCCAAGGACACTGGTTTCCCTGGGGTTTGAAATGATCTCTGGTGGTCTTTCAAGTTCCATATGAGTTACCGTCAAAACCGTGAAGCTAGGAATTTGATCTTCGCTTCGTTTGCCGACACTGCGTCTGTTGTATCGAGACGAATGTTACAGTTGTCTCTACGCTGTTGGTGAACCGTCGAGATTTGGCTTTGCTTTCTGGCGGAGCCTGTTGGGAAGGTATGGTTCTCTCTTTGTTTGCGCCCTTGGATTGTATACAGGGATCGATGTGATCTCACCTGCAGGGCAAAAGTTTCATCATTTTTTTATTGCTTTATTTCCGCGATGCTCTATCATTTCAGCTTTTATATCGCGAAGGTCGCGATTACCCAATCATTTCGGCTATTTTTCGCGGTGCCCAATCATTTCGGCTGCTTATTTTATTTTTACTCGCTGCTTTTTATTGCGAGTTGCCCAATCATTTCGGCTATTTTGTGTGCATACGTTTTTACTTGCTACTTTTTCATTGCAAGTTGCCCCATCATTTCGGCTATTTCGTATGCATGTACGGCCTACTGGCTTTTCGCCGTAAACCTGAAATTAGACACCGATTTCGGCATCAGTACCGCTACAACTGGGATGTTGTCAGGAGCGAATCATCATTTGCCTCTGTCGATGTCGAACAAAGGTGGGTTAGCGAACAGGGTTAAGGTCCTGTCGACTAAGTCTTTTAACTTCATGAGCCGTAAGGGTCTCACAAAGGTATTTCTCCCTACAAGTCGTGAGGATCTTGTAGGTGTATTTTCTCGTTAGGAATCATGAGGATTCCTAAGTGTATGTTCCTCTATAAGTCGTAAGGATCCTACACGAGGGTTTTCTCTTTGTAAGTCGAGAGGACTTATAAGGGTTGTTCATCATGCGTACATATCCCCAGTCACGGATGGGACTTGGTTAGGGAGATATTTATTCGCGCCCGTGGATTGTATACAGGGGTCAGTATTGAACCACTTGTAGGGAAATATCGAAAGTTGTGGGGGTTGCTTAAGCACAGGTTTAGGTCTCTGTAACTTAAGACTTTCAAATCTTATGAGCTGTGAGGGTCCCATAAGAGAGTTCTCCTTACAAGTCGTGAGGATCTCGCAAGTGTATTTTCTCCTTAGGAATCGTGGGGATCCCTAAGTGTGTTGCTCCCTTGTGAGTCGTAAGGATCTCACGCAGGTGGTTTCTCCTTACAAGGTCGAGAGGACCCTGTAAGTGTCTTTTAACGAGGTTGCGCCTTCCGGGTTTTCACAAACACTCGCCGTTAGCTCTGCTGTTTTTACTCACGGTGCCCTTTCGGGTTTTCATCCGTGCCCATTTTGCTTATGGACATACCGTTTATTATTTTTTTTTATTCTCTTTTTTTTAACGAGGTCGCGCCCTTTCGGGTTTTCACGAACACTCGCCGGTAGCCCTGCTGTTTTTACTCACGGAGCCCTTTCGGGTTTTCATCCGTGCCCATTTTGCTTATGGACATACCGTTTATTATTATTTTTTATCTCTCTTTTTTTATATCGGCTTTGTGATGTTTCAATCCACCATAGTTTATCGACATCTCGGTCAACAACTAGTTTTAGGACGTAGTGGTCCGTCATTAGTTTAAGGACATTTCGGTCCGTCATTAGTTTAAAAACGTTTCGGTCCGTTGCTGAAGAAGGACGATTACTACTTATAGAGTTTGGGCTTAGGAAGATAGCGAGAGGACATAGTCGTCGTCATCTATCATTGACCTAGGCTGTGGCTCATTAAGCGTAGTATTTCTTCAGGAAGCGACCGTTTATTGGCCTGAAAGGCCTTTCACCGTGCATATCCATGAGTAGATAGGCTCCACCCTGGTAGACCTTGTCTATGATGTACGGGCCTTCATAGTTCGGCTCGAATTTTCCCCGCTTAGAACGACTGGGGATCATTGGTCTTTTGACCACTAGCACGAGTTCGCCTTGGCGGAATGTCCTCAGCCGGGTCAATCTTTCATATGAGCGCGTCATCTTTGCTTTATAAGCCTCCAGATTTTGTTGCGCTATGAGCCGGGTTTCATCAAGGGCATCAAGCTCCTCAAGCCGAAGGTGAGCATTTTCTTCGTCCATCAGCTCGTAGTGGACTGCCACTCGTAAAGAGGGTAACTCTATCTCGAGGGGGAGTACTGCTTTTGTACCGAATACTAACGCGTACGGCGTTGTGTTCGTGGCCGTCTTGAACGTAGTTCGATACGCCCAGAGAGCTTCTTGCAGTCTCTCGTGCCAGTCCTTCTTATTTCGGGACACTGTCTTCTTTATGATCTTCGTCAAGGTCTTGTTGAAAGCCTCAGCTAGATCGTTAGCTCGCGGATTATAAATTGAGGAATACCTCCAGTCTATATTATGTTGTTGCGCGAAGCGACTGATCTTGTGGCTTCTGTAGGCTGGCCCGTTATCGGAGATGATCCGTCGTGGAGTTCCAAACCGATAAATGACGTGCGTCTTGAAGAAATAGAGGATATTCTCCGTCTTCACTTCCCTCAGCGGTACTGCTTCTGCCCATTTGGAGAAGTAGTCAGTCGTCATCAGGATGAAACGATGTCCTCTAGACGATGCTGGTTCGATGGGGCCAACTATGTCAGTTTCCCACATTTCGAACGTCCAGCTAGCCACCATTAGATGTAGTGGATTTGGATGCTGGTGGATGAAGTCCCCATGGATTTGGCACGAATGGCATTGCTTCGCATATTCGAGGCAGTCCTGAATCATTGTGGGCCAGTAGTAACCCATCCGTTTAATCTTCAACTTCATCTTCGGGCCTGCTTGGTGAGAACCGCAGAGTCCGTCGTGAACTTCCTGAACGACTCTTTTTGCCTCTTCAGGTCCCAGACATCTCAACCACAGAGAATCAAACGACCTCTTGTACAGAGTATCATTGACGAAGGCGAAAGACAAAGCTCGTTTCATAAGCTGATGTCTTGAGGACGCATCTTCGGGCGTTCGACGGTATTTGAAGTAGTCTATAAAGACTTCTCTCGAATCCTCAGCCTTTTCCCGGTCTTTTATTTGCAGGGTCGTCTGCTCAGTCGCTCCCTTTTCTTCAGATGTTTCCGGAGATATTTCTGCTGGGGCAAGGACCCAACGGCTTTGTACCACGATTCTGACGTCATCGAGGTTCTCATCAGCCAGTTCCTTAGCGAGCTTGGCTAACGCGTCCGCCTTGCTATTCTCTGCATGTGGTATGTTTTCCAAAGTGTAGGAAGGAATTTGGGTCAACAGTTGTTGCACCTTTTCGCCGTACTTCACCTGTTCTGGCTTGCACGTCTGGTAATCGCCGTTTACTTGACTAACGACCAGTTGGGAATCTCCATATATGAGGAGGTTTTCAATTCCCATGTCGATGGCGATCTCGAGACCTGCTATTAAAGCTTCGTTTTCGGCTTCATTGTTTGTCCTCGGCTCTGTTAAGGAGAGAGCAAAGCGCATTATCCCTCCTTGTGGAGTTACGAAGATGAGACCCACCCCCGATTTGATTATAGGGATGCTTTGTTTGCGCTTCTTCATGGAGGATGCTCCATCGAAATAGTGTTCCCATCGGGTATCACTACCGTTGATCGCATCAAACGCATGTTCGTCTGGCAGCTCGCAATTCAAAGGAGAATCGGCAGGTATCAGGTGCTCAGCGAGGAAGTCGGCGATGGCCTAGACTTTTACTGCCTTGAGAGGTTGATAAGTTATCGAGAACTCCATCAAGAGCAGGGCCCATTTAGCGAGTCGACCAGTCAGTATGGTCTTCGACATTAAATACTTAAGGGGGTCCACCTTCGAAATGAGATGGACTTCATGCGCCAACGCATAGTGCCTGAGCTTTGTTATCGCAAAGATCAATGCCAGGCAGTGTTTTTCAATGGGGGAATAGTTACTTTCTGCCCCCAGTAGAAGTCGACTCAAATAGTAGAGTGCTCTTTCTTTCCCTTGGTCGTTCTCTTGTGCTCATAATGCGCTTAAGGAACCTTCAAGGGCGGTTGTATAAAGAATGAGAGGCTTTCCCTTGACCGGAGCAGCCAACACTGGCGGGTTCTGCAGGTATTACTTGATCTCGTCTAGCGCGTCTTGGCATTTATGATCCCAGACGAACGGGGTTCCCTTCTTCATCAGGTGGCTGTAAGGACGTTACTTGCCTGAAAGGTTGGCTATAAATCGCCGTATATACGCGAGCTTCCCTTGGAGAGCCCGCAGTTGTTTAAGAGTTCTTGGCGAAGGCATTTCCATGATCGATCTTTGACGGATCTATCTCGATACCTCAGTGTCGGACGATGAATCCTAGGAATTTGCCCGAGGAAACTCCGAATGCGCACTTGAGAGGGTTCATCTTCAAGTTGTATTGTCTAAGGCATTGAAATACGGTCTTCAGATGATCTAAATGCTCCTCGTATGATTTGCTTTTTACCACGAGGTCGTCGATATAGCATTCGACGATTTCATGTATAAGGTCATCGAAGATCTTTGTCATGGCCCTCTGATAGGTGGCACCGGCGTTCTTTAGGCTGAAGGGCATCACTTTGTAGCAGAATATACCTAGCGGAGTCCTGAAGGCAGTGTGCTTCTGGTCTTCGGGATGCATCTTTATCTGATTGTATCCTGATGAGCCGTCCATGAAGGAGAAAACCTCGTGAGTGGACGTGTTATCTATCATCAGCTCAGTGACTGGCACTGGGAAATCGTCCTTCGGGCAAGCTTTATTGAGATCCAGGAAGTCCACGCATATGCGCACCGTCCCATTTTTCTTCATCACCGGGACGATGTTGGCGATCCAATCGGGATACTGAACCTCCTGAATGAAGCCAGAGTCGATCAGGTTCTTGACTTCGGCGTTGATGCTCATCTCAAGCTCGAGCCGCATTCTTCTCGGCGCTTGTTTGATCGGCTTAACGTCCGGAGATATCGCCAACTTGTGCATAGCGATTTCTGGATCCAGTCCCGGCATTTCAGAATAGTTCCATGCGAAGCAATCTTTATGCTGTACAAGCACGTCTTTTAACGCAGCCACCCTTTCTTCAGATAGCAGCTCGCTGACGAATGTGGGCCGCGGGTCACTTGTCGTTCCCAAATCAATCTTCTTGAGGTTATCTGCGGTAGTATGTATTCCATCCTCCAGCTCTTTCGGTGCTGGTGGAAATTCTGAGATCACCTCATCGTTGCTGTTTTCGAAGCACCAGGGAAGGTCATCCATATTCTCAGGCTCTTCTTTTGATATTGTTATCATGTGACAAGTACGAATTCGCTTCCAAGACCAATGTGGAGCTGGTTCTGCTTTCGTGGCTTTGGGTTCGTGCTTCTGTGGCGGCGTTACCCTCCAGTTGTCAGACAGAGCGAACTTGCCGAGCTGATACTGATCTTCGACCCAATTCTTAAAGGTGAAGCAGTCTTCAAGAGGATGCCCTATTACTCGGTGATAAGAGCAATAGTTTGGGTGAGAAACTTCTCCTGCTTGTTCGGGGTGCTTGGACTCCGGCTGTGTGAGCATCTGATGTTTTATAACTCGGTCAAGTATCTTCTTCGTCTTGTCTTGAGGAAAAGAGTATGCTCGACCCATTTTTTTCATGAGGGATAGATCAGGACCACTCGATTCCCGCTTGCGTGGCTTATTAGTCCCATTTTGTTGCTGTCGAGCGCCTTTTTCGCTTTTTGCCTTATTTCTGCCTCTGCGTCGAGCCTTTTTTATAACAGGTTGACAGGGAGCGGCACTTTCATCTTTCACGGCATGTTGGAGGAGGCGTTGCATTTTGGCTTTCTCATAGATGGCCATTTCGCGATTGTGGTCGTCTCGGACTTTTTGGCCAGCTTCCCTTATAAGCTTGTCCATTTGTTCTTCGAACGACGGACTGGGCACTTTTGCATCAGGAACTTTTACTGGTTCACGATTAGCGTCCTCCCATTGAGCATCCGCTTCTTCATTGAAGTCATGCACGACGTAGCAATCATGGAGTGGTTCTCGTTTCTTAGACCGAATGTAACCAAGCCCGATTGTTTCCATTCTCCTATTAGGCAACTTGTGCTGAGTTCCGGGAACGTTCCAGAACCTGTCATAGAATTTGGCTTTTCGAGCGGTCTGTTTGAAGTATATCCCCTGGCGCTTCAGCAACCTCTTCAATCCTTCTGTATAATATATGGGCAGACGGATGGGCTGAAGCCTGTTAAGCGTAGGATCCACAATGTGCCAGATTTCTTTCTCCACTTTGGTTTCTTCAGAGCGGTAGAAAAGAATTGCCTTTTCGCCTTCTCGCCTGGGAGGGACATAGAACGTCCGCAGCTCCTCTACACTGTAGGTATCGAGCGCATCCAGTTCTTTATGATGTTTAAGTGGAACCATGGCGACTTGTAGACTTTGCTCTTCGTTAGCGGACGTTTGTATTGAAGGCCGAGCAGAGAATACAGCATGGACCTCATCTTCTGAGTCACTACGAAAGATCAACGTAGGAGCGGATGGTCCCGGCTGATTGTATTGGGGTGGACCCGAATAAACTATCTCCTCTTCCTCCTCGGTATCACTCCCGAAGACAGGGATGGTGGCGTTAGCTTTGTTCTCCGGCTTGTGACACCTCTCCGTGTCTTCGAAATCCGATAAGAAGTATTTGGCATCTTCATATTTGCGGACTTCGTTCATGGAGAACGGGTTCAGTTCTCCCGTCACAGTATACTCAAGACCATCCTTAAAATATTTCATACACTGATACTGTGTAGAAGGGATGATATTATACTCGTGTAACCATGGTCGACCGAGCAAAGCATTGTAGCATGGCTTGGCGTCTATGACGTGAAATTTAATATCTGTGACGAGCAGCCCAAAGCGTAGCGTTAGTATCACAGATCCAAGAGTTCGTGATGATTGAGAATCGAACCCGGAGATGGTGATCTTATCCCGAGCAAGGTGCTGGACGCTCATGCAGATTTCCTTTAACACCCGCACGTTAAGGAGATTAACGGAGGATCCATTGTCAACCAGGATTTTTTCTATCTTTATATCATGGCAGTATCCTGAGACATAGAGGGGGCGATTGTGTTCGCACGTCCCAAGGAGAAGGTCTTCATCGCCAAAAGTGACATCGGCCGTGTGCACTTCCTCCAATTCATCCTTAATCTTTTCCTCGGCAAGGAAAGCTTGGAATTGTTCCGGCTCCTGTAGTGCCTTGATTAATGAATCCCTTGCCTCTTTTGATAGTAAAAGGGCGTCAAGAATGCTGAGCTGCGAAGGTAGCTTCCTCAAGTGTGCTAGATCATTGTAGTCCACCTTATTTCTCTTTGGCGGGTCCTTGGCGATTAGCTCTTCCACAACTTGGTCATCCAGGGCAATATCCTTTGAGATCTTCTCTTTTCCCTTATCTTTTTTATTTGAGGGTCCAAGATTCTTTTCGGGCAGCGTACGATTACGCAGCCGGATATTTTCTCAGGCCTTCGGCTCTTTCTCTTTTCCCGAGGTGGACTCTTTAAAGAGAGGGATAAGCTCCATTTCCTCATCAGAGTCGCTCCTGAATGTGAGCACTTGTGATCCCCCGGCATTAACCATGCGACAATTGCCCGTAGTTCTATTAACCCCCTCGGTCGTATTTTTCCGCTCCCGACGAGTTTTGCGCTTCTCTCGCTTAAAATGTTGTCGGTGAGCAACATATCCCTGCCACCATCCATTGAAAGCTTTGCACTCTTCGGTGGGGTGCGAAATCTTCTGATGATACAAGCATTAGGAAGGGTGCATTTCCGCTTCACCAGTAATGCTTCCTTCAGAGGATGGTAGCTTCATACCCATGGATATGGCTTTAGAAAACCTTTTCCTCGTCTTGAATTTGCTTTTATCTGCGGTGGATGATTCTGCTCCAGCGGGAGTGTCTCAACTCTTTCGTCAAGTCGCTGTCGCTTGGCCCTTTCAAATATGGCCGTCTCGCGTTCCCGATCAGCTTTACTTTTCAATAGAGCTTCATTGAGGAATGCGTCGATTGTTTCATCCGATAGCCCCAGAATTTCCGGTTTAGGATCTGCCCCCAGCTTTTCAGTGGAAGGAGTTTCCTCATCGTTTGTAAATGAATGGGAAATCATATGACAGCTCGCCACGTATTCCTCAGATTCATCCGACGAACTCTCCCCCCTCATCTTCCTCTTGAAAGACGTGGTTGAGGAACTCTTGGAGTGTGATGGGAGTCCGTGCTTTCTGGTTATATTCCTCCAGCGCGTCAATTTGCTTTTGTAAGTCCGTGCGCTTGTCTCCAGGCTTCACGGGCCTTTTGGATTTCTTCTTCTTCTTCTTTGATGATTTTGACGGTTGGTTGTGAGTGCTCGGGCTATCACCACCGTTCTTTGGAGTTGGGCGTGGCTTCAGCACCCCTTCAATGATCTGAGGTTTCAACGGGTTTTTCCACCTGACCGCCGGGCACGTCTGGAGATCATTCAACATTCTCTTTGTTTTGGCTGATAGCACAACCTCCCACGGAGCTTCTTCAACAAGGGAGGGCGTTTCCCCCGGCGTATTCCCTTTTTTAGGGGTGTGAGGCTGCGGCGGATTCACCTTCTATCCGTCGGACAACGCGAACTTGCCCTGTTGGTACTGGTCCTCAATCCAATTTTTGAAGACGTAACAATCCTTGATCGGATGACCCAGTACTCGGTGATAAGGACAGTAATTGGGATCATTGACGTCGTTTGGCTGCGACGGACGTCTTGGATCCGGCAGATTTATGAGTCGGTTGCGCAAGGCCAGCTCGAACAATCTTCTCGTTTTATCTCGGGGAAACGAGTAAGGACGTCTTAGCCTCTCCTCAAGGGGTACGTGCGGACGCATATTATTTTGACGGACAAATGGCTTCGAGTTGCTCGGCTGTTGTTGAGCATTAGCGACAACGATCGCTTTTCCCTTCCCCTTCTCGTTTTGAGAGTCCGGCTTTGGAGGAGGCGGTCTATGGCCCATCTGGTCCATTTGAGCTAGCTTGTCGATCAGGGCCTGGTAGGTAGTCGGCTTGAAGAACATCATAAATTGCGATATGGTCGCCTGCGGATCGAGGGTTCCCACAAACATACCCACTGCTGGCGCTTCTTCAATGCGTTGCTCGCATTTTGACCATAGGTTCCTCCACCGTATCGCATATTGAACCCATGTTTCGCCTGGTTTCACCCTGGCATTAATCAATGCCGTTATCGGGGTACGCTCACTGGCACTCGCGATAAGTTGCGTAAACAGCAGCTCCACCTCCGCAAAGGTCTTGATAGAGTCATTTAGGAGCTCGGAGTACCACTCGAATGCTGTATCCGATAAGCTACCGACGAACTGGCGAAGCAACAATTTATCATCGCCGCCGGTGTTGCCGCAAAGAGCCCGGAACTGTGCAACATGTTGGTGGGGATTGCCTGTCCCCTTGTAGACATGGAATTTCGGTATTGTATAGCCCGGCGGGTACTTTATCTGATCGTACCAGCTCGGATATGTCCGTCTTGTTTTTACGACCTGACCGGCTGCCTCAGTCGCCTGATGAACCCGTATCTGTTGGGCTATATATTCGACCAAGTCAGCTTTGGAGATTGTCTCCTCCTTGGCTGTTGACAGAGCCGGTGGAGGATTTGACGTTTCTCCCCTGTCGTCTTCAAGGACGATCGGAGGATCTTCTTCAGTAGGAGGATCTTGTTGAATCATCATACCCACCATGTCTTGGAACAGGAGGGCCATTCGCTTTATGTTGGCCGCTTGTTCAGCAGCCTCTTTATCCTTCTTCTCCAATATCCGACGAAGGAATTCAGCGTCAGTTTCTTGCTCCTGGCGTTGATCCGAGGACGCTTCGCGGATTTCTTTGGGCCCAGTGAGCGCGGCCATCGCATTCATCATTTCCTGGAGCTTCTGCTGTTGCTCCTGAGCTTTGGTCACTGACCGTGTAAGCGGTCTATGACCTGTAGATGCACGGCTGTCCTCCTTTCCCGACGCCATGTATACAGTATGGACTACAATGCCCCCGAACTTAGGACGTTTGGGCTTGCCGCCTTTGACATTTGCTGCAGGCGTGGGAATTTTCTCCGGTCTTCTTCTCTTGTGGGCCATTGAAGTTGAAGGGGCCGTTGCAGCGGGCACCCTGGCGGTTGTCGTCATTTTCTGTTTGTCAGGACGGTTCTTTTCTTCCTGCACCTTCGCCCTTTTCTACCGGCGAGAGTGATCTTGGTCGATTACCGAGTCTTGAACCCTCCGCCAGACTTTATAAATTTTGGAGGACAGCCGTTGAGGGGGCTGCTCCAGCTTAGTTTCTGTAACTCTCTCCGCAGGTGGAGGAGATCTTTGTAGCATAGCAGTTGGAGAGTTCTTACCTACCCTCCTCAGCGGTTCAAAGCTGTTCCCAGTTGGAACGGCAACATTAACTTCCACCATTGGAGCCAGTGGAGTTAGTCCTGAGGGGGAGTTGCCCCCGGCCTTCCTTACTCGGCGCCAGTGGCGACGTCGAGCGTGACGAGCCGTTGGGACTGGCTCGGCGATAGGGACAGCTTCGTCTTGCCCCCTGTCCGAATTAGGCGCTGCTGGTGCCAGCCTCTTAAAGACTGTTGTTGTCTTTTAAGTGGCGATGTTCAGTCTGTCAAAGACAGACCCTCGAGTAGGAGCAGGAGCCGGAATGGTCAGCCTTGAAAAGACCGACTCTTTAAGAGGAGAAGCCACCTTGACGACTTCAGGAGCAGAGGTGGCTGTCTTCCTCGGGACGGCCATTTCAGGGTTCATGGGCTTCTTGGCGGGTCTATCAGAGTTCTGGTTCAGCCTGGTAAAGACAGAGGCTGCCGGTTTGATATTAGACGACCCGTTGAAAGGGGCCACTGTAGCAGTGAGTCGATCGAAGACCCACTTCTTGTGCGCTTCCGGTGCGGGCACTGGAATAGTGAAGCTTGATGGCGGGAGCATGGTCCCGAAAAATAGACGGGTGGTGGCCTGAGTCACTTGTTCCACCGTCATGGCAAGGATGGAGGCCGCTTGAGGCCCATAAGCTACACCTCCAGGTGAGGTGGAGCGTCGGTTGCACTTGCATTTCGAGCAGCTCGAGTAGTTGGAGGCCATTGATGTTTGATTTCTGTGCCAGGCAAAATACCAAATCTTAGTAACTTGCAACCCAAAGGAAACCATTAACAAATCGCGATTTGTTTGCGAAGACGACATACGAAGTGTGGAGTGGAAAGAGGAAAAGGTCCCACCGGGCATGCCAAAATCTGTTCCCCTCCGAAAGACGGCGCAAATGTGGAGATGTCTGGCCTGAGATTCGGGGCAGATGCTATTTGGTTTTATCCGTCCTCCTCTCCGAATATGCCAAGTTGATTTATGGCACCGTGTATCGGAGGTTTAGACGGATGCGGCCGATGTAGCAGACTTCGTCAGATCCTCCTTCGCTTGAGGGGTTTTTGATTGTGGGGACGCTCTTCCCTGCAGGCGCAAGCCCCTGCAGTTAATTACGCTACCGCGTCGCGGTAACAACTTTCTCCTTCTCCAGATTTTCACTTCGTGTCGTGGGTGTTTGTTTTGTTTTTGGTTGCCCGTGGATTGTATACGGAGACTAATTTATGTCGTCACCCGTAGGACGTGGATTAGTCCAAATCCGTATTTTCTTAGATTTGGGTTTGGGGTTTTAGTTTAAGGATACGTTAGCCCTAAGCCTAAGATCAGCTTAAACTTTTGTTAAGGATACGTTAGCCTAATCTCCAGACTAAGATCAACTTAACGGGATCGTTTGGATCCGACAAGAGAGCAATTGGCTCTATTGTTTAGTTTAATAACATTACGGTCGATTTCCAGTTTAGGGACATGGTGGTCCATCATTCCCATTTGGGGACGAACATTAGTTTAAGGACATTTCGGTCCAACATTCCCATTTTGGGACGAACGTTAGTTTAAGGACGTTTCGGTCCAACATTCCCGTTTTGGGACGAATATTAGTTTAAGGACGTTTCGGTCCGCGAGTTTAAGGACCCCGCAGTCCGTATGGGTGTGTGGTTGTAGGGACCCGTCACCTCTCTGACGTTATTGAAGGATTACAACGATAGGTGTCAGAGGAGTTCGGAGATGTACCCTTGAACCGGATGTAAATTGATTTAAGAGAGCAGTCTTGCTCAGTCAATTTAATTTGAGGACTTACGACCATGATTGGGCTAAGTCCAGTTGAGAATATTCAACGTTTTTATCTTTGGCCTATTAGGCTTGTGCTAAGGCTTTTCCCCTGTTTAATAATGCACTACATTTCATTCTGGCCTGCTAGGCCTTTTTGATTTAGGCTCTGTCCCTTTATAAATGATGCAGAGCATCTGTTTGGGCTCTGCCCTTCTTTAAAATAATGCATTTCGTTTAATTTGTCCTGTTAGGCCTTTTTTAATTGGGCTTGGCCCTTCTGTAAATAATGCAGTGCATTAATTGTCTGACATTGGCTTGTCAGGCGCTTTGCGCCAATTATTGAGCGCAAGCGCATGTGGAGGTGACACGTGTCATGCTAGCGCAAGCGCATGTGGAGGTGACACGTGTCACGCTAGCGCAGTGCGCTGTGCCAGCGCGCTGCGCTGTGACACGTGGCGCACTCTGGTGAGTTGCGCCAACTTTAAAGAGCAATGCTCTATTTTTAAAAGCGCATAGCGCAAGTGGTTATGATGCTGACACGTGGCGCTCTCTGGTGGCTTGCACCAACCCAGGAGCGCAACAGTGCAGTTTTTGCAAGTGCAAGGCACTGTTTCAATAACTTGATCCAATTTTGGATTCAAGAAAAGAATCTTTAAGATTCCAGAAACAATGGTTCATAAAAAAGTGCGAGGCACTGTTATTATTTTTCTTTTATTGAAGATCATTGATCTTGTTCTTAGATCAATGATCTATTCAGAAAAAATTCTTTTTTTTTATAAAGGTTTTTACCTTTTTTATCTTCTGGAGTTTTTATCTCAAGATTCTTCAGAGTTCTCTCTATTCTCTGTGCTGTTGTTTTTGACCTTGATGTTGATGTTGATTGAATTGGGGTTTAGGGGCCTTTATATAGTGCCCATTAATTTGTTAAATTTGTTAAAGAGATCATTCTCTGAGTGATTTGGGGAATTTTCCCACCGTTGGATCTTTTTGATCCAAGGGCTTCTGTTTTACAGAAGAAAATCTTCTTGTTTTAACAAGAACAGAAAGATCTTACTGGGATTTTAATTCTGTTTGGCGCAGATGCACCAGCGCTTGACACGTGTCGCGCAGCGCACCTGCGCAAGCGCAACTGCGCTGCCACGTGTCGCGCAGCGCACAGCGCAGCGCAACAGCGCTTGCGCAACTGCGCTGACACGTGTCGCGCAGCGCACAGCGCAGCGCAACTGTGCTGACACGTGTCGCGCGGCGCAGCGCTTGCGCATCTGCGCTGACACGTGTCGCGCGGCGCAGCGCTTGTGCAACTGAAGCGTTACTTCCTTTAATTTTGTTTTAAATAGAGTCTTGCTCTGATTGGGCGTGCTGCCTTGGGCGCTGCGCTGACGTTTCAGCTTTTGACACGCGGCGCGTTGCGCGCGGCGCAAGAGATTTGAAGCGTTGCTTCAATTTTGAAATTTTGAAATTCAAACAGAGCTTTGCTCTGATTGGGGGAAACAATGGTATCAGAGCCAACCCTTAAATCCCTTACTAACAGTTTTAGACAATGTTAAAGTGTCGAAACCGAAACAACTCCAAAAAAATACCAACATTTTTCCAGTCTCTGTCAATTTTTCAGAGTCTTCAATTTTTTTTTATACAACCGCAGAAGACTACTCCGGTGACCACTAGAACATAGCACAAAAACGAGCCCAAAACCCTAAATTTTGGCCGGCCAAATGTCCCAAATTCCTGAGATGGCCCGTTCTTTATAAGTGTGTTGGCTTGAATTTTGTGGTGTGCTCTGGTCTCTGGAATATTGGTCATGTGGTATTATTTGTTTTTCCCAGTTTGGATATTAAGTTATCTTTTGGTTTGAGGGCAATTCGGGGTGTTTCCAAGTCGATATTCTGGCACTGTTTAAATGTTTACAGTACATGCATTACTATCGGCGATCATGAATGTCATTCGAGCGGTACAACTCGTTTTATTGCTATATGTTCTTTTAGACAGGTTTGCGAACGTGACATTCACATTGATGTTTTGTGTTGTGCTGTGGTTGTGGTTGGATCGTCGTGGTGGATAGCCAGTCGTGCAATGGTAGTACAGTTTAGTTTCATTTGTACATTTGATATTGCGGGGCGAGCGTCCGGCATATGGACTACCGTCATTGCCAGTTTGTATATTATTTGTTTGAGGCACGACCGGGTTGAGGTCGATATCACCCTTGTACATATTTATTTTCTTTTTTGTACTAGGATTACCCTGAGGCGGGATGCACGAATAGCCGAGTTATAGAGGGAAACGGGTCCGCATTGTTTCGCCCAATCAGAGCAAGCTCTGTTTGAATTCAAAATTCAAATTTTGAAGCAACGCTTCAAGTCGCGGGCGCAACGCGCCGCGTGTCTGGCGCTAATACGTCAGCGCAGCGCCCAAGAAAGCACAACCAATCAGAGCAAAGCTCTGTTTAAAGGAAGCAACGCTTCAGCTGCGCTGCGCTCTGCGCTGCGCGACACGTGTCAGCGCAGATGCGCTAGCGCATTTGCGCTGCGCTCTGCGCTGCGCGACACGTGTCATGCGCTGAGGCATCTGCGCCAAACTAAATTAAGATTTTAAGAAATCTTTTCTGTTCTTTCCAAAACCAGAAGATTTTCTTCTGCCTTTGGATCAAAGATCCAGCGGTGGGAAAATTCCCAAAATCACTCAGAAAAGATCTTGTTAACAAATTCAACAAATTTGTGGGCACTATAAATAGGACCCCAGACCTCATTCAAAGGCATCAACATTTTTCTTGAAAACTCAAGAACTTTAAACAGAGAGAACTCTGAGAAGATTTCAAGAAAAAGGTAAAGAACCTTCATTAATTAGAAGAAATTCCTTCTAATAGATCATTGGTCTAAAAACAAGATCAATGATCTTTACATAATAAACAGTGCTTTGCACTTCTTGTGAACCTCCGGTTCTTTAAAAACAATAAAAATAAAAAATAATAGTGCTTTGCACTTTTATGAACCTCTGGTTCTTCAAACAAAGAAAAATTTATTTTTTTTTGATCTAATTTAGATCAAGAAATTAAACAGTGCTTTGCACTTCCCTTCTTGAATCTAAAAGATTCTTAGTGCTTTGCACTTCCAAACTGCGCCGTTGCGCTTTTAAGAGAGCGCCACGTGTCGGCTATAGAACCACTTGCGCTAAGCGCCCTTAAGATAGAGCTTTGCTCTCTGGAATTGGCGCAACTCGCTGAGAGCACGCCACGTGTCAGCAGCGCAACAGCGCAGCGTAACAGCGCAGCGCACTGCGCTAGTGCGCTTGCTCTCACCTGAGCATGACACGTGTCATCACCATATGAGCTTGCGCTCATTACTCGGCGCAAAGCGCCAGACAAATGCACTGCCTTGGTTACAAAAGGGGCCAAGCCCAATTAAAGAAGGCCTAACAGGTCTAATAAAATGCAATGCATTGTTTTGAAAAAAAGGGGCAGAGCCCAAACTAAAATAGATGCTCTGCATCATAAATAATGGGACAGAGCCCAAATCTAAAGCCTAGCAGGCCAGAATAGAATGCAGTGCATTATTAAATATGGGCAAAGCCCTAGCACAGGCCTAATAGGCCGAAGATCAAGAAAAATGTTGAATATTTTCAACTGGACTTAGCCCAATCGTGGCCATAAGTCCTTAAATTAAATTGACTGAGCAAAATGGCTCTCCTAAATCAATCTACGTCCGGTTCGAGGGTACATCTCCGAACTCCTTTGACATCCATCGTTGTAATTCCTCAACGACGTCAAAGAGGTGACGGGTCCCAACGACTACACACCCATATAGACTGCGGGGTCCTTAAACTCGTGGACCGAGACGTCCTTAAAACTAATATCGGACCGAAACGTCCCTAAACTAATATCGGACCGAAACGTCCCTAAACTAATATCGGACCGAGACGTCCTTAAAACTAATATCGGACCGAAACGTCCCTAAACTAATATCGGACCGAAACGTCCCTAAACTAATATCGGACCACCACGTCCCTAAACTGGCGATCGACCACCACCTCCCTAAACTGGCGATGGACCACCACGTCCCTAAACTGGAAAACGGACCACTACGTCCCTAAACTGAAACAATAGAGCTTCCAAACGCTCTTTTGCCGGATCTAAACGGTCCCGTTTAAGTTGATCTTAGCCCCAAATACGGCTAACGTATCCTTAAACATCCAAATGGATTATAAAACTCCCAATCAACTCTGGTTCGAAGGTACATCTCCGAGCTCCTCTGACATCTGTCGTTGTAATCCTTCAACGACGTCAGAGAGGTGACGAGTCCCGATGGCCATACATTAAATTAATCACTACGTTAAGTTGATCTTAGTCTAAAACAGGACTAACGTATCCTTAACGAACGTTTAAGTCGATCTTAGCCGCAACGCGACTAATGCATCCTTAAACTAAAAACATCAAACCCAAATCTAAGTAAGTGTGGATTTGGACTAATCCACGTCCTACGGGCGACGGCATTACTCAGTCTCCGTATACAATCCATGGGCAACCACAAACAAAACAAACACACACGACACGAAGTGAAATTCTGGAGAAGGAGAAAGTTGTTACCGCGATGCGGTAGCGTAATTAACTGCAGGTGCTTGCGCCTGCAGGGAAGAGCGTCCCCACAATCAAAAACCCCTCAAGCGAGGGGGAATCTGACAAAGTCTGCTACATCGGCCGCATCCGTCTAAACCTCCGATACAATGTGCCATAAATCAACTTGGCATTTTCGGAGAGGTAGACGGAGAAAAACCAAATAGCATCTGCCCCGAACCTCAGGCACAGACGCGAAGTCCAGGCCGCCGTTCAGAGGGGAACAGATTCTGGCACGTCCGGTGGGACCTTTTCCTCTTTCCACTCCACACTTCGTGTGTCGTCTTCGCGAACCAATCGCGGTTTGTTAAAGGGTTGCCTTTGGATTTCAAGTTGCTAAGATTTGGTCTTTTACCTGGCGCAGAATTCAAGATTCAATGGCCGCCAACTGCACCAACTGCTCGAAATGCCACTGCAACGGACGCTCCACCTCACCGAGAGGTGTAACATATGGGCCCCAAGCGGCTTCCTTCCTGACTCTGCCGGTAGACCAGGTGACCCAAGCCACCACCGGCTTGTTCTTCGGGACCATGGTCCCACCTACAAGCTTCTCTATGCCGACACCTGTACCGGAAATGAACAAGAAGTCGGTGTTTGACCGGCTCACTGCTACCACGACCCCTGTCAACGGGTCGCCTGCTACTGAACCAACAGCCTCCATTTTCACCAGGCTAGGTCAGAACTATAAAGTGGCCGTCCCAAAGAGGGCAACGGCCGCTGCTTTGGAAGTCGTTAAGGCGGCTTCTCCCATCAGAGAGTCGGTCTTCACAAGATTGACGGTTCCCACTCCTCCCCCAGCTGGTCAGAAGGCATCAGTCTTCGATAGGCTGACATCGGCAGTTACCCCACACTCAAACAGGGGGCAGCAAGAAACCATCTCGACTTCCGAGCCAGTCCCAACGGCCCGTCGTGCGCGACGTCGCCATTGGCAACGAGTAAGGAAAGCAGGGGGCAACTCCCCCTCAGGGCTAGCCCCACCTGCTCCAGTGGTGGAGGTCAATGCTGCTGTTCCAACTGGGAACAGCTTTGAATTGCTGAGGAAGGTGAGAAAGAACTCTCCAATTGCTACATTGAAAAGATCTCCTCCGCCTATGGAAAAAGCTCCGGAGACAAAGCAGGAACAGCCCCCTCAACGGCTGTCGTCAAAGATTTATAAAGTTTGGCGGAGGGTTCAAGACTCCGTGATTGACCCAGACCACTTTCGTCGCCAGAAAAGGGCAAAGGTGGAAAAGGATAAAAACCGCCCCATTAAACAGCAGGGGGCAACAAATGCTAGGATGCCCACTTCAACGGATCCTTCAACCTCAATGGTCCACAAAAGGAAAAGGCCAGGGAAAGCTCCCGTGACGCTGATAAAGTTTAAAAGCGGTGAACCTAAACGCCCCAAGTCAGGGGGCATAACGGTTCATACGGTCTATATGGCTTCTGGAAAGGAAGAAAGTCGTACTTCTACGGGTCACCGACCGCTCACCCGATCCGTGACGAAAGCCCAGGAGCAGCAACAAAAGCTCCAGGAGATGATGACTATAATGGCTGCACTCACGGAGCCAAAAGAGAACCCCGGGACGTCCTTAGATGAACGTCAAGAGGAAGAGACCGACGCCGAGTTCCTCCGCCGAGTACTGGAAAAGAGAGACAAAGAGGCTGCTGAACAAGCAGCCAATATACAGCGTATGGGCCTCCTCTTCCAGGACATGATAGGGATGATGATACAACCAGAGCCCCCGACTGAAGAACCCCCAATCGTCCTTGGAGATGATAGGGGAGAGACATCAAACCCTCAGCCCGTTCTATCAACAACTAAAGAGGATACAATCTCTAAAACTGATCTGGACGAATATATAGCCCAGCAAATTAAGGTTCATCACGCGGCCGAAGCAGCCGGCCACGTCGTAAAAACGGGACGACCGTATCCAGGCTGGTATGACCAAATCAAGTACCCGCCAGGTTATACAATCCCCAAATTTCATGTCTACAAAGGGACCGGCAATCCCCATCAACATGTTGCCCAGTTCAGGGCGCTTTGCGGTAACACCGGCGGCGACGACAAGCTTTTGCTTCGCCAGTTTGTTGGAAGCTTATCAGATACGGCCTTCGAATGGTATTCTGAGCTCCCCAATGACTCTATTAAAACCTTCACGGAGATGGAGCTGCTCTTCACCCAACGTTTTGCAAGTGCCAGTGAGCGTACTCCGATGACGGCGCTGATTAACGCCAGGGTAAAGCCCGGCGAGACGTGGGTTTAGTACGCTATACGGTGGCGTAATCTATGGTCTAAGTGTGAACAGCGCATAGAAGAAGCCCCTGCGGTGGGAATGTTTGTTGGAACCCTTGATCCACAAGCAACCATTTCACAGTTTATGATGTTCTTCAAGCCGACTTCCTTCCAGGCTTTGATCGACAAATTGGCGCAGATGGACCAGATGGGCCATAAACCCCCTCACCCGAAACCGGACTCCCGAAACGATAAGGGAAAGGGAAAAGCGATCATTGTCGCTAATGCCCAACAACAACCAAACGACTCGAAGCCGGTTGCTCGTCCAAACAATACGTGCCCATACGTACCCCTTGAGGACAGGATGGGACGTGCTTACTCCTTCCCCCGTGATAAAACGAGGAGGCTATTCGAGCTGGCATTGCGCAACAGGCTCATAAATCTGCCAGATCCAAAACGCCCGTCACAACCAAGTGACGTCAACGAGCCTAATTACTGCCCTTATCATCGAGTGCTAGGACATCCGATCGAAGACTGTTATGTTTTCAAAAATTGGCTTGAAAACCAGTACTGCCAAGGCAAATTTGCGCTATCCGACAAATGGAAGGTGAATCCCCCATAGCCCCATACCTCTAAAGGGACGAATACGCCGGGGGCAACATGCTCCGTCATTGAAGAAGCTCCTTGGGAGGTTGTATTATCAGCCAAAACGAGGAGAATGCTAAATGATCTTCAGATCTGTCCAGCGGTCAAGTGGAAGAACCCCTTAGAACCGCAGGTTATTGAGGGGATGTTGAAGCCACGTCCGACTCCGAGGACCGATGGTGGTAGTTCAAGCGCTCATAGTCAGCCGTCAAAATCTTCGAAAAAGAAGAAGAAGAAATCTAAGAAGCCCGTGAAGCCTGGCGACAAGCGCACGGACTTACAAAAGCAAATCGACGCACTGGATGAGTACAACCAAAAAGCGCGGACTCCCATTACGCTCCAAGATTTCCTTGATAACGTCTTCCAAAAAGAAGATGAGGGAGAAAGTTCATCGGATGAATCCGAGGAATATGTGGCGAGCTGTCATATGATCTCCCATTCGACCACGGACGATGAAGGGACTTCTGGTACTGAAACGCTGGGGGCAAATGCCGAATCAAGAGCCCCAGGGTTATCAGTTGAAATGATTGGTGCGTTTCTTAATGAAGCTCGATTGAAAAGCAAAGCTGATCGAGAACGCGAGACGGCTATATTCAAAAGGGCCAAGCGCCAGCGACTTGAGGAAAGAGCTGAGATGATCCCGCTGGAGCAAAATGCCTCCCCCGCTGACAAAAGCCAATCCAAGATAAAAAAGAAGTTTGCTAAGGCCATATCGATGGGCATGAAGCTACCACCCTCTGAAGAAAAAGTTACTGGCACGGTAGAAATACACCCCTCTTATTGCTTATATCATCAGAAGGTCTCGCACCCCACTCAAGAATGCAAGGCTTTCGATAGATGGTGGCAAGGATACGTCGCTAATCAACAACGCTTTAAACGGGAAAAGCGTAAGATTCGTCGGGAGCAAAGAAGCACAACCAAAGAGCTTGAAAGAACTGGCGGCAATTGTCACATGGTTAACACTACTGGGTCGCAAGTGCCTACATTTGGGAGCGACTCTGATGAGGAGTTAGAACTTGCCCCTCTCTTTAAAGAGTCAACTTCGGGAAAAGAAGAGGAGCCAATGGTCTGCGAAAATATCCGGCTGCGGAATCGAACACTGCCTGAAAAGAACCTCGGACCCTCGAATAGAAAAGATAAAGGGAAAGAAAAGGTCTCTGAAGACATCGTCTTAGATGACCAAGTTCTGGAAGAGCTAAACGCCAAAAACCCGCCGAAGAGAAGTAAGGTGGATTACAACGTTCTGGCACATCTGAGAAAACTGCCCTCTCAGCTCAGCGTCCTTGATGCCTTGCTACTATTAAAGGAAGCCAGAGACTCTTTGATTAAGGCGCTTCAAGATCCGGACCAGTTCCAAGCCTTCTTAGCCGAAGAAAAGATGAAAGACGAATTAGAAGAAGTGCACACAGCCGACGTTGCTTTTGGTGATGAAGACCTTCTCCTCGGGACGTGTGAACACAATCGCCCCCTTTATGTCTCAGGATATTGCCATGACATAAAGATAGGTAAAATCTTGGTCGATAACGGATCGTCTGTTAATTTACTCAATGTGCGGGTGCTAAAAGAGATTTGCATGAGCGTCCAACACCTCGCCCGGGACAAGATCACTATCTCCGGTTTCGACTCCCAATCCTCGAAAACTCTTGGATCTGTGATATTGACGCTACGCTTCGGGTTGCTCTTCACAGACATCAAATTCCATGTTATAGATGCCAAGACGTGCTACAATGCTCTGCTCGGCCGACCATGGCTACACGAGTACAATATCATCCCTTCTACACAGCATCAGTGCATGAAGTATTCTAGGGATGGCCTCGAGTACACAGTGGCGGGAGAGTTGAATCCGTTTTCCATAAACGAAGTTCGCAAGTATGAAGATGCCAAATACTTCTTACCGAGTTTCGAAGACACGGAAAGGTGTCACAAACCGGAGAACAAAGCTAACGCCACCATTCCTGTCTTCGGCAGTGACACCGAGGAAGAGAAGGATATCATTTATTCGGGTCCATCCCAATCCACCAGGCCGGGACCGTCCGTTCCTTCATTGATCTTCGGTAGTGATTCATAGGATGAAGTTCATGCTGTATTCCCTGCTCGGCCTTCAATACGGGTTTCCGCTGATGAAGAACGAAGCCTGCAGATAACCATGGTGCCGCTTGAACATTACAAAGAATTGGATGCACTCGACACCAACAGCGTAGAAGAATTGCAGACATTCTATATCCCTCCCGGACGAAAAGGCGAGAAGGCAATCCTATTCTACCGTTCTGAAGAA
The DNA here is from genome assembly GCA_030015575.1 of Agapanthus africanus. Classification (NCBI taxonomy): domain Eukaryota; kingdom Viridiplantae; phylum Streptophyta; class Magnoliopsida; order Asparagales; family Amaryllidaceae; genus Agapanthus; species Agapanthus africanus. The sequence continues at coordinate 310,295,641 of CM057339.1, forward strand.
AACAAGGTGGAAAAAGAAATTTGGCATGGCGCGGATCCTACGCTCGACAGGCTTCAGCCTATCCGCCTTCCCAGATATTATACCGAAGGTTTAAAGAAACTACTAAAATGCCAGGGGATGTCCTTCACACAGACCGTTAGAAAAGCCAAATTCTATGACAAGGTCTGGAACATTTCCGGGACTCAATGCAAACTGCCTAACGGGAGAATAGAAACAAAAGGGCTTGGGTACATCCGGTCAAAGAAATGGGAGTTAGTAAACAGCTGTTATGTCATGTATGACTTCGATGAAGAGACGGACGCTCAATGGGAGGATGTTAATCCTGAGCCCGCAGAAGTTCCTGACACAAAACCGCCCAGTCCATCGTGTGATGACCAGATGAGCAAACCTATAAGGGATGCGAGTCAAAAAGCCCGAGATGATCATGATCGTGAAATTGCAATCTATGAGAAAGCCAAGACACAGCGTCTCCTTCAACAGGCAGTAAAAAACGAAGATGCTGCCCCACGTCAGCCTGCTACAAAAAGGGTTCGACGCGAAAGCAAAAACAAGTCGAAGGGCCGAAAAGGTGCTCGACAACCACAAAGCAGAGCTAAGAAACCACGTATCCGAGAATCGAGCGTTATCGATTTAGCCCTCAGGAAGAAAATGGGTCGAGCATACTCATTTCCTCGGAACAAAACAAGGAAGATATTCGATCTCGCTCTAAAACATCAAATGCTTACGTTGCCAGAGTCCAAGCACCCCGAGCACGCAGGCGAGGTGTTCAACCCAAATTATTGCTTTTACCATCGAGTAGTAGGGCATCCTCTTGAAGATTGTTTCACCTTTAAGAATTGGGTTGAGGACCAATATCAGCTTGGCAAATTCGCGCTGTCTGACAGTTGGAGGGTAGCGCCACCGCAAAAGCACGAACCCGAAAACACAAGGATAGAACCAACTCCGCATTGGGATTGGCAGAAAATTTGCACTTGCCACGTGGTAACAATATTAAAAGAAGAGCCCGAGGACATGAACAACCTTCCTTGGTGCTTTGAAAACAGCAACGATGAGGTAATCTCAGAATTTCCCCCAGCACCAAAAGAGCTGGAAGATGGAATCTATACTACTGCAGATAATCTCAAGAAAATTGAGTTGGGAATGGTAAATGATCCGCGACCGACGTTCGTCAGTGAGCTGCTGTCTGAAGAGAGGGTGGCTGCGTTAAAAGATGTCCTTGTGCAGCATAAAGATTGCTTCGCATGGAACTATTCCGAAATGCCGGGACTAGATCCAGAAATTGCCGTGCACAAATTGGCGATATCCCCGGACGTCAAGCCAGTCAAACAGGCGCCAAGAAGAATGCGGCTCGAGCTTGAAATGAGCATCAACGCCGAAGTCAAAAAACTGATAGACTCCGGCTTTATCCATGAAGTTCAATACCCTGAATGGATCGCTAATATCGTCCCGGTGATGAAGAAAAATGGGACGGTGCGCATATGCGTGGATTTCCGGGATCTCAATAAAGCCTGCCCGAAGGACGACTTCCCAGTGCCAGTCACCGAACTGATGATAGACAATACGTCCACTCATGAGGTTTTCTCCTTCATGGACGGCTCATCGGGGTATAATCAGATAAAAATGCATCCAGAAGACCAGAAGCACACAGCTTTCCGGACTCCTTTGGGGATATTTTGTTATAAAGTGATGCCCTTCGGTTTGAAGAACGCCGGTGCTACTTATCAGAGGGCCATGACAAAGATCTTCGACGACCTTATACACGAAATCGTTGAATGCTATATCGACGATCTCGTGGTTAAAAGCAAATCATATGAGGAACATCTCGAACATCTGAAGACCGTATTTCAACGCCTTCGGCAGTACAACTTGAAGATGAATCCTCTTAAATGTGCGTTCGGGGTTTCCTCGGGCAAATTCCTGGGATTCGTTGTTCGACACCGAGGTATTGAAATAGATCCGTCAAAGATTAAAGCGATCATAGAAATGCCTCCGCCGAGGACTCTCAAACAGCTGCGGTCTCTCCAAGGGAAACTCGCATACATACGGCGATTTATAGCCAACCTTTCAGGAAAATGCCGTCCTTATAGTCACCTGATGAAGAAGGGGACCCCATTCGTTTGGGATCAAAAATGCCAAGGCGCACTGGATGAGATCAAGCAATACCTGCAGAACTCGCCAGTGTTGGCTGCTCCGGTTAAGGGGAAGCCTCTCATTCTTTATACAACCGCCCTCGAAGGTTCCTTAGGCGCATTATGGGCACAAGAGAACGATCAAGGGAAAGAAAGAGCACTCTACTACTTAAGTCGAGTTCTGCTGGGGGCAGAAAGCAACTACTCTCCCATTGAAAAACACTGCCTGGCGTTGATCTTCGCAATAACAAAGCTTAGGCACTATGCGTTTGCGCACGAGGTCCGTCTTATTTCAAAAGTGGACCCTCTCAAATACTTGATGTCAAAAGCCATATTGACGGGAAGACTCGCTAAATGGGCCCTGCTCTTGATGGAATTCTCGATAACGTATCAACCTCTCAAGGCAGTGAAAGGCCAGGCTATCGCCGACTTCCTCGCTGAGCATCCGATACCCGCCGATTCTCCTCTGAATTGCGAGCTTCCAGACGAACATGCGTTCGATGCGATCGACGGTGATAATATCCGATGGGAGCTTTATTTCGATGGAGCATCTTCCGTGAAGAAACACAAACAAAGTACCCCTATAATTAAATCAGGGGTAGGACTCATCTTTGTAACCCCACAAGGAGGGATAATGCGCTACGCGTTCTCCCTGACGGAGCCGAGAACAAACAATGAAGCCGAATACGAAGCTCTGATAGCAGGCCTCGAGATCGCCATTGACATGGGAATTGAAGACCTCCTCATATACGGTGATTCTCAACTGGTCGTTAGTCAAGTAAACGGCGACTACCAAACGTGCAAACCGGAATTGGTAAAATACGGTGAAAAAGTGCAGCAACTGCTAACCCAAATTCCCTCCTACACTTTGGAAAGTATACCGCGTGCGGAAAACAGCAAAGCGAACGCACTGGCCAAACTTGCTAAAGAATTGGCTGACGAGAACCTCGATGACGTTAGAATCGTGATACAAAGTCGTCGAGTGCTCTCCCCAGCAGAAATACCTCCAGAATCATATAAAGAAAAGGGAGCAACTGAGCAGGTGACCCTACAAATAAAATACCATGAGAAGACCGAAGACTGGAGAGAAGTCTTCATAGATTACTTCAAGTTCCACCGAATGCCTGAAGAAGCGTCCATAAGACATCAGCTCGTGAAACGAGCTCTGTCTTTCGCCTTCGTCAACGATACTCTATACAAGAGGTCATTTGATTCTCTGTGGCTGAGATGCCTGGGACCTGACGAAGCGAGAAGGGTCGTCTAAGAGGTTCACGACGGACTCTGCGGTTCCCACCAAGCAGGCCCTAAGATGAAGCTGAAGATAAAACGGATGGGCTACTACTGGCCCACAATGATGCAGGACTGCCTCGAATATGCGAGGTAATGTCATTCATGCCAAATTCATGGGGACTTCATCCATCAGCATCCCAATCCACTACATCCAACAGTGGCTAGCTGGCCATTCGAGATGTGGGGAACCGACATAGTTGGCCCCATCGAACCAGCGTCGTCAAAGGGTCATCGTTTCATATTGGCGACAACTGATTACTTCTCCAAATGGGCAGAGGCGGTACCGTTGAGGGAAGTGAAGACGGAGAACATCCTCCATTTCTTCAAAACGCATGTCATATACCGGTTCGGAACCCCAAGAAGGATCATCTCTAATAATGGGCCTGCCTACCGAAGTCATAAAATTAGCCGCTTCGCACAGCAGCACAATATAGACTGGAGATATTCTTCAGTTTATAATCCGCGAGCTAACGGTCTAGCTGAGGCCTTCAACAAGACCTTGACGAAGATCATGAAGAAAACAGTGTCACGAAATAAGAGAGATTGGCACGAAAGATTGCAAGAGGCTCTTTGGGCGTATTGGACTACGTTCAAGACGGCCACGAACACAACGCCGTATGCGTTGGTATTTGGGACGGAAGCAGTACTCCCTCTCGAGATAGAATTACCCTCTCTACGAGTGGCAGTCCACTACGAGCTGACTGACGAAGAAAATGCTCACCTTCGTTTTGAAGAGCTTGACGCCCTCGATGAAACTCGGCTCGTAGCGCAACAAAATCTGGAAGCCTATAAAGCAAAGATGACGCGCTCATACGAAAGATTGACCCGACCGAGGACATTCCGCCAGGGCGAACTCGTGCTAGTGGTCAAAAGGCCTATGATCCCCAATCGCGCTAAGCGGGGAAAATTCGAGCCAAACTATGAGGGCCTGTACATCATAGATAAAGTCTACCAGGGTGGGGCCTATCTACTCATCGACATGCACGGCGAAAGGCCGTTCAGACCGATAAACGGTCGCTTCTTAAAGAAATACTATGCTTAATGAGTCACAGCCTAGGTCAATGGTAGACGACGACGACTATGTCCGCTCGCTATCTTCCTAAGCTCAAGCTTTATAAGTATTAGCCAGCCGCTTAACAGCGGACCGAAATGTCCTTAAACTAATAGCAGACCGAAACGTCTTTAAACTACTACCACAGCATCTTCAGGCTGACGAGATGAATAAAAAAAAATATAAAAACGGTATGTCCATAAGCAAAAAGGGCACGGATGAAAACCCGAAAGGGCTCCGTGAGTAAGAACAGCAGGGCTACCGGCGAGTGTTCGTGAAAACCCAAAAGGGCGCGACCTCGTAAAAAAAAAGAAAATAAAAAGAATAAAAAAAACGGTATGTCCATAAGCAAAATGGGCACGGATGAAAACCCGAAAGGGCTCCGTGAGTAAAAACAGAAGGGCTACCGGCGAGTGTTTGTGAAAACCCGAAAGGGCGCAATCTCGTTAAAGACACTTATAAGGTCCCCTCGACCTTGTAAGGAGAAACCACCCGAGTGAGATCCTTACGACTCATAAGGGAGCGACACACTTAGGGATCCCCACGATTCTTAAGGAGAAAATACACTTGCGAGATCCTCACGACTCGTAGGGAGAACTCTCTCATGGGACCCTCACGGCTCATAAGATTTGAAAGTCTTAAGTTACAGAAACTTAAACCTGTGCTTAAGCAAACTCCACAACTTCCAATAATGCCCTACAAGTGGCTCAATACTGACCCTTGTATACAATCCACGGGCGCGAATAAACATTTCCCTAGCCAAATTTCATCCATGACTGGGAATACGTTCGCATGATAAGCAACCCTTGTAAATCCTCTCGATTTAGAAGGAGAAAACCCTCTTGTAGGATCCTTACGACTTACAGAGAAACAAACACTTAGGGATCCTAACGACCCCTAAGGAGAAAATACACCTACAAGATCCTCACGACTTGTAGGGAGAAACACCTTCATGAGACCCTTACGGCCCATGAAGTCAAAAGCCTTAGCCGACAGGACCCTAACCCTAGTCGCTAAGCCTCCTTTGTTCGACAACGACAGAGGCAAATGATGATTCGCTCCTGGTAATATCCCAGTGATAGCGGTGCTGATGCCGAAATCGGTGTCCAATTTCAGGTTTACGGCGAAAGCCAGTAGGCCGCTCATGCATGCGAAACAGCCGAAATGATAGGGCAACTTGCAATAAAAAGCAGCAAGTAAAATGTATGCATGCAAAATAGCCGAAATGATCGGGCAACTCGTAATAAAAAGCAACGAGTAAAGATAAAATAAAAAGCCAAAATGATTGGGCACCGCGAAAAATAGCCGAAATGTTTGGGCAATCGCGACCTTCGCGATATAAAAGCCGAAATGATAGAGCATCGCGGAAACGAAATAAAATAAAAAGAAGAAATGATAAAACTTCGGCCCTACAGTTAAGATCACATCGATCCCTGTATACAATCCAAGGGTGCAAACAAAGAAGGGACCATACTTCCCCAGCGGATTCCGTCAAACGACGAAGCCGAACCTCAACGGTTCATTTCAACCGAAGAAGCCAGTGACTGCAACAAAAATCCTCGACTCACGGATACAAACACTCCTTGATGAGAGCTTTCCGATCCGCGTCGACCCGCACAGCCACCAGTGTCTCCGTAGGAACCCTTGACTCGTTTCAAACCCCAAGGACACAAATAATCCTTGGCGCTTGGGAAACAAATAATCCCTCGCAAAATCCTCGACTCACGGATACAAACACTCCTTGACGAGAGCTTTCCGATCCGCGTCGACCCGCAGAGCCACCAGTGCCTCCGTAGGAACCCTCGACTCGTTTCAAACCCCAAGGACTCAAATAATCCTTGGCGCTTGGGAAACAAATAATCCCTCGCAAAATCCTCGACTCACGGATACAAACACTCCTTGACGAGAGCTTTCCGATCCGCGTCGACCCGCAGAGCCACCAGTGCCTCCGTAGGAACCCTCGACTCGTTTCAAACCCTAAGGACACAAATAATCCTTGGCGCTCGGGAAACAAATAATCCCAGCAAAATCCTCGACTCACGGATACAAACACTCCTTGACGAGAGCCTTCTGATCCGCGTCGACTCGCAGAGCCACCAGTGCCTCCGTGGGAACCCTCGACTCGTTTCAAACCCCAAGGACACAAATAATCCTTGGCGCTTGGGAGACAAATAATCCCTCGCAAAACTTCTCAACTCACGGATACAAACACTCCGTGACGAGAGCCTCTTTGACTCACATCTCGGGCAGTAAAGATTCAAAAACTTGCTTCCTGCAAGTCAATCCTAAATGGTCTCTTGCATACTATTCACAGGTCTCACTCTCTGAAGTCGATTCTCGACAAAGAGGGAAACAACCGCTTACGAGCCCCCTCGACTCGTAAGAGGGCAATGGGATCCTGCAAGTCAATCCTAAATGGTCTCTTGCATACTATTCACGGGTCTCACTCTCTGAAGTCGATTCTCGACAAAGAGGGAAACAACCGCTTACGAGCCCTCTCGACTCGTAAGAGGGAGAAATTCTCTTATAGGATCCTTTCGACTTATGAGAGAAAACCACACTTGGGAATCCTCACGATTCCTAAGGAGAAAATCCAGCTGCGAGATCCTCTCGATCCGTAGGGAGAAAAGCCTCTATAAGACCCTCACGGCTCATAGAGTTGAAAAGCCCTGGGCGGCAGATCTGAACCTGCAGTCTAGGCCATCGTTATCTCTGGCAGAAATGAATTTACCTGCTAATAAGGTGCATTAAAAATGTCATGCTGAAAAGAAAGAAAAAAGCGAAGAAGTGACACAAGACATTACAAAAAGGTGTATCTTTTATTCATAAACTTGATTGAATACAGGATACATTATGTCAAAGGATAAAAAAATACATATATATATATATATATACATTCTTTACAAAAATGGATAGCTACTGAGGAGGAAGTGTCTTTAGTAGGTTCACAAGCCGCTCTCGCACTTCCTTCAGCGCTTCCTCTCGAGTGACAGCTGCGGCCACCTCCGCCTCCACCTGAGCCCGCTGCTGCAAGAAAGATGAAAGTTGCTCCTCTACCGCCTTCTGGGCTGCTTCCTGGCTGGCTGCAGCTCGCTCGACAAAGTCAAGTCTTTGCCTCAATGATAACCCTTCGGAGAGGCATTGCAGGAGCCCTCAAAGATAACCTTCAGCCGTGCGGCATTGGCCTCCATCCGAGCATGCAGTTGAGCAGACTTGCTTGAAGCCTCACCACGCTCCTTACGCCTTGAAATGACTTCTTGTTCGAGATGGCGGAAGTAAGGAGCGCTTTGCTCAATCCACGCTGTCCTCTGATTATTGGCAGCCACGGTCTCGGGAGCGGGACGCAGCGACTCCAACTGATATAGGCGACCCTCGATCTCCTTACAATGGTTAACCCAGGATGCAATGATGCCCTCCTCATGAAAGTTCATGAGTATTGCTAGCATTGGGTTAACCACCATAGCGAAGTCTGCGGCAGATGTAGGAGTTTCAATGTCGAGTTCCTCAACATAGTCACTCAACATGCGCAGACTATTCGCGGCGCCTTTTAAAGACAGACTCCTCAGATAAGGACCCGCCGGCATTGTGACGCGAGGTTCGAAGGACGCCGAAGCCAGAACGACAGCTGAAAGAAACAGGATGCGATCAGATAACAGTACAGAAAATAGAGAGAGGAAAGTTACCAATATGATGGTCATTATACCAGTCGAGACAGGTGGCAAGGTCGGAAGGGCTGGTGGCGCAGCTGATCTTTCATCCCCTCCTTCAATCTGTAGCACTGCAGTTGAGATGAGAAAAAGAGGTTAGAGACAATTCCGTCAATAAGAAAAAAAGAGAGGAAGGATGTCAACGGAAATCATACTCACCAACGCCACCAGAAGAAGAAGCAAGCTCAGATGGGAAAGAAAAGTGTGGGAGCAACATCTGATATACGTGATCAAAAAGCACTCCTGAAAACACAACAGTGTGACTTTAGCACACGAATTATATGTCTGGAAAACAAGATTAATAAATCGTAAACACATACCTTCCAACATCTTCGAGGGTATGAGAGAAGGTTGAGTGGTGACCACCGCCAAAGCAGTCGTTGAAGGCGCTCCCTCGAGCAGTGGGGCATCGGCACTAGCTGCACCTACATTACGAAAAGGTGAACTTATCAGAAAAGGTTGTAAAGTAAAGAAAAGTAGCCACTTAGGGTTTACCTGAGGAGCTCCCGGCGGAAACAGAGGCAACTCCCTCCTCTACCGACATGAGACCACCGCCCGTGGCCTCGTCACCCGACTCGATGGGGACCGTCGTCGTGCTAGCCAGACCTGGGGACGGCGGAGGACCGTAGACGGGGAGGGCTATGACTGGAGTATTGCCAGATTCCAGAGAAGGAGCGGTTGGCTCGTCCTCGGGAATCCTGGCCGCCTCACCCACTACTCTCTCAGGTTCAGTAGCTGCGGTTGTATCATCTACCGTCGCTAGGGGACCGCCGACCTCGAGCGCCTCAGCCGCCACCACCCTGGACTCAGCTATAATGATCATATCATCTGCCCCCGCTTCAGGTTCGGCATCAATGACCTTCTCGGCGGTAGGCCCCTCGACCTCCACTCCAGGCTCCATGGCCTCAACGATATTACCCACTGTCGGCTCGAATTCGGCAGGCACCGCCTCCTCCGTTCCCCTGGGATCGACGGCTTCCGCCTCTCCCTCGATCGGACTTGGCCCTGCAAAGATAAGAGATATAAGGACCAATGACATTAAAATTCTTATAACAAAAACTCTGAGAGAAATTACCTGAAGAGGATTTACCGTTTGCGCTCCGAACTGCTCGCGCCACCTCTCTGCGGGCAGTGGATAGGGCGATAGGGGCCTCTTCGGAGGGAGTATTAGCTCGAGGGGCGGTGCTGGGGCCCGCTCCCATAGACAGGGCAGCCCTGCGCGCCTTCGCCTCACGCCTCAACCGCTTTCTCTCCTCCCGAGCGGTTATGAGGGACCTCTGTGACGCCTCCTTCAAGGCATCATCATCTTCATTCAGGGATGCCTCCAGAGCCTTTAAGGCATCTCTCATCGGCTTTTCAAGATGATCCTCCTGCGGTGGCCCAGAGGAAACAGGAACGTCGGCCGCTGGTAGAACATCTGCGCCGCTAGGAGGGAGCGGCATTGAGGTTCCTGTAATTAAAAGGGAAAGGTTAGATTGACCATAACGCAAGGAAAATGAAAAATTTGATGAGTCGAAACTTACTAAGGCCCATAGATGCTCTGAGACGTTCCTCCTCCTGAAAAGTCTTCAGAGAAGCAGCAATGGCTTCTTCATCAGTGATGCCTGTTGAAAGAAAAGAAAGAAAAGCGTTAGTCAAAAAATAATGAAGAAGATATGTTACAATAAAGAAGAGGCGACTAGTAGTTACCTGATTGCGCAAGCTTAGCTAGCCACGCGTCACGCTTCACCAACCATGCCGAAGCTCTGAGAGCAGCCTCCAAGTCTGTATCGTCCGGCGGTGGCATCACTAATCCTGCGTTAGTCCCATATTCGAGCAGACCCTCGGAGTAGGGAGCATGGGGTTCCTGGCCGAACACAATGTCCGCGGCGAGAAGCGACTTCTTCTTCTTTTGCCCTCTGACCCTGGGCCCACGAGGGATCGACTTCCGCTTAGCAGCCACTTTGGGACGACGAGTCCCGATGTCCGCACCCACGCCAGACTCCGGCGAGGGTGCAACCATTGTTTCCGCCTGAGCACGGGGTGCGGGAGGTGCATCCGCGATATCAGGGAGCGGCAATTCACGTGGAGGACTTTGCGCACGTGATGGTCTGCCCCCGGCATCTTTTAAAGGAGCGACTACTAGAGTCCTAGGCACCAGAGGAGCGTTGCGATCGCTACCTGGGGGTGCAACCTTACGATCGATCAGCAACCGCCTTTCTTCTTTTATCACCGCTCCTGTCGAATGACTATACCATTCGGTGTATACCCTAAGAAGTCGGGGAGCGCAAACCGGCTCACTGATAAAGATGTGAGAGCCCGTGTTTAGATGCATGAAGTGATGCAGCGCTCTCTCCATCCCTTCTTCAGTCGCGGCAGGTTCCGATAAAAAGGCCTCCAGCGGTACCCCTTGGTTATAGCTCAGCTGTGGGGCGAAACGATGCGGGTTATATCTCATGAAGATCGCTCCCCCGTCCTGCCTAAACACCAAAAATCCCGGTCTGATGGAATATAAGTGAAGGGTCTCCCGGGCCGTTAAAACCGAAGCGCCATCCTTGAAAGTGTCTTGCAATGGCCGTACTGCAGTGGTGGACGTTTTTCCCATGGTCAACACCTTGTCAATAAAAGACACACCGGTTCCAACGGTGTGGGAGCGAAGGAGTAAACTCCTGGCATCTCGCGGCGATGGATTTACAATTGATGCGCCGATCAACTGTAGAAGGCGAGGAAAAATGCACCTTTCGTAGAATGAGGGCCTTTTATGCATGCCGAAAACACCCGCTGTATGTAGTTCGAGCCACGACATGAAGTAGTGCATTGGGAAAACCACGTGCAACACCCCAGGCTCATTAGCATCCGCTGCTCGGCTAAGGCCGTGATATAAATGAGCCAAGCCGGCGATCCCAACAGCCACCTTTACCCCGATGACCATCCGGTGTGCTGGATAAAAGACAGAGGGCCGCATCCGATGAGAGTGCATTGGGATAGCGAACCAACTCAACCATAACCCGAGAAACCCCAAGAAAAAGGCCTCCTCATCCATCCCAGGGGCCACTACTTCTGCAAGAGACATGGTTGGAAAGTTAGGAAGAAAGAAATCCTTTTGACCTATTTCATTCGCCGGCAGGTTATCCAAACCTAAACCGAAAGGGTCCTCGAGGGTGGCAAACTTGGCGGTGGCCGCAGAGAGGGCGTTAGGGTGAAGGAACCGAGCAATAAAATCCTTAAAATTAACTCCACGGCTCCCATGCTCAACGAAAAGGGCCTCGTAGATGTTCAACACCTTGATCAGACTTGGAAACTGATGTTGAACAGCATTCTCCGGCGTGAGCTCCCTTATCATCGGCTTGGCACCAAAGATGTACTCATCCGGTGGGAGCAACTCTTCATAATGTTCCCCCATAGCCGGTAGGCCAGACACCTTCGTAAACTCTTCCAGCGAGATGGACACTTCCCGATCCATGGCAAGGAAAGTATGGGTAGGAATGTTCCACTGCTCCAGGAAGGCCTTGAACCACCAAGTGGGAAGCGTAGGATACTGGAAGAGGGAGACATAGACTGCGGTATACAATCCTAATCTTATCAACTGCGACTTCTTTGTCGACAAGATATACCGAGCCCACGGCAGATAGCCAACCGGATGGCGGGGGATCAGACCAATGTTATATGATTGCCCCCAAGGTCTCGCCTCGCCCTGACAGATACGGCGCCCTAGGATATCCAAAACCATAGGACGCTGGACCGGGATGGCATCTATGGCCGGATGAAGAAAACCCTTCGATGTCCAATCCGTCATCTCCGCGGCATACTGCATCGGGGGTGGGCTGGCGTAATGAATCGCCGTTATGGGTTCCGACGGCACCGCGCATGTAAAGCTCCATCGGCCCATAATGATCTGATTGTACCATGACCCCCAAAGGTGGAGACTCTTGTACTCAGGGTCGTATGCCTTGATAATGGCCAGGATCTCACGGTCCAAAGGCGCCTCTGGAAATCCCTCCTCCGAGCGGATGAACGGAAATGAAGTGTCTTCAGACATGATCGCTGCAAAAGGGCAATGTAGCCGTTAGTGTTGTAATCCCAACGTTTGGCATTAAAAGAAGAAAATGCATTAATTAAATTAAATCAAAATCAAAATTAATTAATTACACCGCACCACAGTGCAGTGAGTAGGAGACGAAAGAGGGACCCATGAAATCTAAATGACAATACATCAATTAAGGAGACAAACTCATCATTGGGTGAGATTGTCAGTTGGCCCCTTGGGGGGAACATTCCCATAATAAAGAAGGGGGGAAAATCACTAGAGACAAGGAGAAAATCTCCTCTTTCAGAGCAAAGCTCTGTCACAGAATGACACTTGTCAAGTTCTGGTCTCAAAAGAGTAAAATTCCTTAAAAAAGTGCTTAGCTCTATAATATTCCATCAAAAAGAAAATTTTGAAAATAATTTTAAAATTAAAATTTCTGGAATCTTGAAAAATCCATGAAAACTTACAAAAAGGGTTCTCTTTTTTTCAGATCTAAAAGATCTACATTTAATTCAAGAGCAAAGCTCTGTTCATGGGTTAGAACCCATGAACAAGATCTCTGTAGATCTATGGATTTGTGAGAGCAAAGCTCTGTGGATGAAACCCCAAAGGGAATTTCTTTAGATCAAAAGATCTATGAGAGAAAAGCTCTGTGGGTTAAAATTGACTTAAATTAATTTAACTTAGTTTTAAATTAAATATTACCTAAAGTTTTCTAAAAACTTTGGGAAATGAGAGCAAAGCTCTAGAGTTCTGAAAGCAAGAGCGAAGCTCTGAAATTCCTAAGGAAGAGCAGAGCTCTGAAAATCTAAATTTAGTAAAATGGTGGAGAGTTTCTAAGGGCCAGAGGCTCTATTTATAAGGCGCTTGCGCCCCTTGAGATTCCCCCTTGATCTAACGGTCAGGGGGGGTTGCCACCGTTGCACTCACGTGTGCGCCACGTGAGCGCAACGGTGGGGGGCATTTGTTTCGCCCAATCAGAGCAAAGCTCTGTTTGAATTCAAAATTCAAATTTTGAAGCAACGCTTCAAGTCGCGGGCGCAACGCGCCGCGTGTCTGGCGCTAATTCGTCAGCGCAGCGCCCAAGAAAGCGCATCCAATCAGAGCAAAGCTCTGTTTAAAGGAAGCAACGCTTCAGCTGCGCTGCGCTCTGCGCTGCGCGACACGTGTCAGCGCAGATGCGCTAGCGCAGTTGCGCTGCGCTCTGCGCTGCGCGACACGTGTCAGCGCAGATGCGCTAGCGCACTTGCGCTGCGCTCTGCGCTGCGCGACACGTGTCATGCGTTGAGGCATCTGCGCCAAACTAAATTAAGATTTTAAGAAATCTTTTCTGTTCTTTCCAAAACCAGAAGATTTTCTTCTGCCTTTGGATCAAAGATCCAGCGGTGGGAAAATTCCCAAAATCACTCAGAAAAGATCTTGTTAACAAATTCAACAAATTTGTGGGCACTATAAATAGGACCCCAGACCTCATTCAAAGGCATCAACATTTTTCTTGAAAACTCAAGAACTTTAAACAGAGAGAACTCTGAGAAGATTTCAAGAAAAAGGTAAAGAATCTTCATTAATTAGAAGAAATTTCTTCTAATAGATCATTGGTCTAAAAACAAGATCAATGATCTTTACATAATAAACAGTGCTTTGCACTTCTTGTGAACCTCCGGTTCTTTAAAAACAATAAAAATAAAAAATAATAGTGCTTTGCACTTTTATGAACCTCTGGTTCTTCAAACAAAGAAAAATTTATTTTTCTTTGATCTAATTTAGATCAAGAAATTAAACAGTGCTTTGCACTTCCCTTCTTGAATCTAAAAGATTCTTAGTGCTTTGCACTTCCAAACTGCGCCGTTGCGCTTTTAAGAGAGCGCCACGTGTCGGCTATAGAACCACTTGCGCTAAGCGCCCTTAAGATAGAGCTTTGCTCTCTGGAATTGGCGCAACTCGCTGAGAGCGCGCCACGTGTCAGCAGCGCAACAGCGCAGTGCAACAGCGCAGCGTACTGCGCTAGTGCGCTTGCGCTCACCAGAGCATGACACGTGTCATCACCATATGAGCTTGCGCTCATTACTCGGCGCAAAGCGCCAGACAAATGAACTGCCTTGGTTACAAAAGGGGCCAAGCCCAATTAAAGAAGGCCTAACAGGTCTAATAAAATGCAATGCATTATTTTGAAAAAAAGGGGCAGAGCCCAAACTAAAATAGATGCTCTGCATCATAAATAAAGGGACAGAGCCCAAATCAAAAGCCTAGCAGGCCAGAATAGAATGCAGTGCATTATTAAATATGGGCAAAGCCCTAGCATAGGCCTAATAGGCCGAAGATCAAGAAAAATGTTGAATATTTTCAACTGGACTTAGCCCAATCGTGGCCATAAGTCCTTAAATTAAATTGACTGAGCAAAATGGCTCTCCTAAATCAATCTACGTCCGGTTCGAGGGTACATCTCCAAACTCCTTTGACATCCATCGTTGTAATTCCTCAACGACGTCAAAGAGGTGACGGGTCCCAACGACTACACACCCATATGGACTGCGGGGTCCTTAAACTCGTGGACCGAGACGTCCTTAAAACTAATATTGGACCGAAACGTCCCTAAACTAATATCGGAACGAAACGTCCCTAAACTAATATCGGACCGAAACGTCCCTAAACTAATATCGGACCGAGACGTCCTTAAAACTAATATCGGACCGAAACGTCCCTAAACTAATATCGGACCGAAACGTCCCTAAACTAATATCGGACCACCACGTCCCTAAACTGGCGATCGACCACCACGTCTCTAAACTGGCGATGGACCACCACGTCCCTAAACTGGAAAACGGACCACTACGTCCCTAAACTGAAACAATAGAGCTTCCAAACGCTCTTTTGCCGGATCTAAACGGTCCCGTTTAAGTTGATCTTAGTCCCAAATACGGCTAACGTATCCTTAAACATCCAAATGGATTATAAAACTCCCAATCAACTCTGGTTCGAAGGTACATCTCCGAGCTCCTCTGACATCTGTCGTTGTAATCCTTCAACGACGTCAGAGAGGTGACGAGTCCCGATGGCCATACATTAAATTAATCACTACGTTAAGTTGATCTTAGTCTAAAACAGGACTAACGTATCCTTAACGAACGTTTAAGTCGATCTTAGCCGCAACGCGACTAATGCATCCTTAAACTAAAAACACCAAACCCAAATCTAAGTAAATGCGGATTTGGACTAATCCACGTCCTACGGGCGACGGCATTACTCAGTCTCCATATACAATCCACGGGCAACCACAAACAAAACAAACACACACGACACGAAGTGAAATTCTGGAGAAGGAGAAAGTTGTTACCGCGATGCGGTAGCGTAATTAACTGCAGGGGCTTGCGCCTGCAGGGAAGAGCTTCCCCACAATCAAAAACCCCTCAAGCGAGGGGGAATCTGACGAAGTCTGTTACATCGACCGCATCCGTCTAAACCTCCGATACAAGGTGCCATAAATCAACTTGGCATTTTCGGAGAGGTAGACGGATAAAACCAAATAGCATCTGCCCCGAACCTCAGGCACAGACGCGAAGTCCAGGCCGCCGTTCGGAGGGGAACACGCATCTCATGGAAGTGATACGGATGGGACCTTACTTTAGAATTGGCGGGCTATTCGTCGCACTCGTAAGGGGTATAGGATGACCCATGGAGGGGTGCCCAAGTTACCGGATTCCGTGAAGTGCTGGGTGGCTCATTTACGTTATTGATTAGGGTTTCCTCGCTTCTGGGATTGGCTGGTAACTTTCCGCACTCGTAGGGGTCTAGGTTTTCATTATACAGACTATCCACACGATAGGGAACGTCGGGTTTCATTTGCAGCTCAAGTGAAATCCGAGGTTCCAGGATTATCCACCATTCTGTGATGTTGGATGAGATTCTGTGATATTACTTTATATCATGCCTGGGACGATTGTTATATATATTTATATATATACTAGTAGATATTTTATATGTTTTGCAACCGCGCTAGTCTAGCCCCAGCTCTGTCGTTAGTTAAGTAACCTAGCGGGTGATGACGGGACCTAGTGGCGAATGCGGATGGTATATACGTACATTTTATTTTCATTCTTTTATATGGTGTGATATGTTTAATTGATGGGATTGCGTTGATTATGATCAATGCAAGGATAAAACAAACCTATTTGATGTTGTTGGAACCAATTTTGAAAACTGACATTACAGACGTTTTCTTTTTGCTTTGCACAGTGATATTCGGTTATGAATATCCTGCACCTCATTTGACGAGGTAAGAGCCGAGATCCCTTCACCGGGAGTGACCTCTTGAGTAAAAGTTTACGTCAGGGTAATAACTTCACTATAGTCATTTCTTTTGCTTTGCATCGTGGTATTCACTTAGGAATATCCTGCACCTCATTTGACGAGGAAATAGCCGAGATCCCTTCACCGGGAGTGACCTCTTTAGCAAAAGTTTTCGCCACTATATATTTGTAAAACCACTCGGTTCCTTAATCGATATCAAGTTCATTATGTTAAAGGTTTTTCGCCAAAAACCAGCCGTATCCCTCCGTCATTTCTTATAGGTAGTACCTAGTATTCGTGCTGCGTTTGTTGTCCTTTGTCAAGGTGTAGTATGCGGTAGCTAGATATTGCTTGTTTGTTGCATTGACATGCGATTATCTAGGAAAGTCGTATAACCTTGTTGGCCTTTGTTAAGGGTTTGTACGGGTGGGTCTAGGTTAATCCAGGATAATGACGGGCTGAACTTGACTTGTGGTTTATGATTTGTTGGCCTTTGTCAAGGTCATAAACCACTTGGGGCAAAAATCACATCGGGAGTTTCAAACATACAGGAAACTTGCAGATGCACATATCTTCTACGGTGTAGTGACTTGAGTGGCTTCCATCAAGTTACCATGCGATAGTTGGATCCCGATTCCCACTGATGTGTAGGAATACTCCTCGGGTGATTTTAGATGATCCCGACTAATTCTCCTTTTGGGTTTGGAGGAGAATTCGAGGAAACAGTGGGAGCCATCCTGATTAGATAAAGTGATTAATCATTCTGATCTAGGTTAGAGTGCACTCTGAGTGTTTCTTTTCTCTCTCTCTTTCTCTGACAGCGACCAAGGTCCGACCTGTTGGGGTCAAAAATTACACCCCGGTTGACCAAGTCAAAGTCAAAGTCAACCCCAAGCCAGGTGGGCCCATGCCCAAGTCGAGCCCCACGGCCAGCCTCCCCATGCCAAAATGAAAATTATGTAATAAATAATTTTGATGTAATTTTCATACATGAATGTAAGAAATGTGCATAAAGCCAAATTTTTGTAAAGCCTATTGCTCATGTGCAAAAGAAATGAGCACATGAGGCATGGGATTGGCAAAGTGCCATTTTGTAAAGCCCAGGGGCTATATGTAAATTTGTAAGCCTATATAAGGCAACATGATAATGAAATAAAGGATATAATTCATTCTCCCCAAAAATCAGGGTCTGTGCCTCCTTCTCCTTCATCAAGGTTCTAAAACCTTCTTCTCCTTTTTGAATTAAATCAACAGTTTAACTCTTTCTTTTTCAAAAATAAATAGTTTTTCACCATAAAACCCTTGAAGGGGAGCTCGGATCTGCCATCAAATCCCTAAAATGGGAGATTTTAAGTCCTACCTCCCCATTTTCAACTAAGATCCAGCCAACAGAGAGGAAGAAGAAGGATACCCATCTCTAAAATTCCTATTCCAGGAGGGTCCGAGGCTCAAAAGAAGATCCAAAGATTTCTAGAAGTTTAACTCCATTCAAGATCTGTTGGAGTTTAACTCCATAAATAAACCCCCTTTTTAGGAGTTTAACTCCAAATCTATACATAATCACTCTTAGGAGTTCAACTCCAAAGGCCCCCTTGGGAGTTCAACTCTTAACCCAGGGGCTAAGCCCCTTTTCGCGCTGGTGTTTGCAGCAGTCGCGTGCCGCGCACGTGACCCGCGGACACCCAGCGGCCCCGTGTAGGGCATGTGACCCACGGGAGCTAAGCGCCCACATGCGTCTCATGCGACCCGCGGGCGCTCAGCGCCCAATGGTCGCGTGCAGCTCACGTGACCCGTGCCCAGCGCCCACGTGCCATGCACGCATCTTTAAGACGCTCCTCACCCCTCATTTTCCGTGCACTCCACTCCAGAAACACGTCCCCTGTTAGGAAAATTTTTCTAACGGGGCACTGCCCCGCACCTCGCACCCCGCAAGGGGGCTGCTAGCCCCCTTGACCCTCAGCCCGGTATCCGGATAGCGGGACCCCTGTAAAACTCTGCGGGCCCCCCAATGTATCCAAACCCCTCTTCAACCCACGCACACTGCATATCGAGTTCGCATTACAAGTTTGACCCGTCAATCGGAGGTTTTCTCGCTCCAAAGGCAAGGGGTAATTAACGGCAGGTTAGTCCGCGGCTGCCGGAGATTCGGATCCCCCTAATCAATAAACCCCCACCTACCCTAGGCTGGGGGAATCTGTAGTACGTCTAACAAGCGCGCACATATTGCCATCAAGTTATCATGCGATGATAGTTGGATCCCGATTCCCACTGATAAGTAGGATTACTCCTTGGGTGATTTTAGATGATTCTCGACTAATTCTCCTTTTTGGTTTGGAAGAGAATTCGAGAAAACAGTGGGAGCCATCCTGATTAGATAAAGTGATTAACCATTCTGATCTAGGTTAGAGTGCATGCTGAGCGTTTCTTTTCTCTCTTTTTGGCAGCGACCATGGCCCGACCATTGACTAAAACTCATGAACAATGTTAACCGAACCTTCTTAAAACATTTTGGCTTTTGGAATGTCACGGTGTCGCATATATCATTGCCACTTATATATCACCTTTGCGTTTCTCCAGAACACCCCGTATCACTACGAACATCCACATCTATTGGATAATCCATCGTATAGTTACATACGAACTCGAAGGAACTTGTTCCAGATTCGAGGATGGATTCTGGTTCAGGAGAAATTGAATAGGATTATTCGGTTGTTTTTGCCTTTTACCTTCTCTCAGGTTGTGAGGGCTTCTAGGATTAGGAGAGGGTACACATATTGCGCTTATTAGATAAGCTTATTGCAAACCATAGGCAGGTGCCGAAAGGTGGGGAAGGAAGAAAACCAATTAGCCTAAGTGTTGTGTACAGAAGTTAATAAGTAAAGACATAACAAAGGGATTAGAATAAGGGCAAAAGGAAATTGCGACTGCTATCATTCACGACGAAACCGGGTATACCCCTATCACTCCTACATCCACTTTGGATTTCTCCAAAACACTTCGTATCACTACGAACGTCCATAATGCTTGGATACGCCATCATATAGTTACATACGAACTCGAAGGAACTCGTTCCAGTTTCGAGGATGGTTTTCGGTTCAGGAGAAATAGAATAGGATTATTCAGTTGTCTTTTACCTTTACTTTCTCTTAGGTTTCGAGGGCTCCTGGTATTAGGAGAGTACACCAATTACGCTTATTGGATAGTCTTCTTCAAAACCTTAGGCTGGTGTCGAAGGTTAGGGAAGGAAGAAAACCAATTAGCCTACAGATGGTATACAGAAGGTAATAAGTAAAGACATAATAAAAGGATTGGAGTGAGGATATGGAACTATACGGTTACAGTCATGAATCAGGATACAGGAAGCGTTACTAGGAATACCAGGTTACCCCTTCGAAACATTTTCATATTTCAGTTTTACTATGCAATGTTAATTAAAAATTGTTTCCCAATTTGATTCTGACTCCAGGGTATGTATTTACCAGATTTGATTCTCACATCTGTATGGTGTTACGATGGTGATTGGGAGTAAGATATTGAGAATTAGGTGATTAGATCCTCAATGCATATCAGAATTCTTTGTAATTAGTGATATTTGAGGAAATCACCTAGGCTTTTGCCGGATGACAAATATTTGGTTTTGAATATCCGTTGTTATGCACCAATTTCAAACTGATACATTTGTACATTTATTTTATAAAGTGAGATATAACCTTTTGAAATTATGTCTGTGAAATTTACCTATATCAGTTGGTGGTTAGGTAAGGTGCATTTAACAGCGGTGTAATTCTTCTTAACCATAGTACATTTTTCAACCTACGACGCACAGGGTTTGAGTTATTAAACTCAAGGGACTTATACAAAGTATTGTATGTTGTACAATGTCTATAAGAACAAAGGGGTTAGTACTCGTACTCTATTCTGTTTACTCATGACTTCTCCAGTTCTAGAAAAGTATTTCATTGAAATACAAGGCCCAGATATTGAGAAGATATAGGTATAAGAATAAAGTAGAGAACCATATGTAGCAAGACAAAGGGTTGGTACTCGTACTATATTCTCTTTTACTTTTGACTCCTCTAGTTTTAGACAAGTATTTCGTTGAAATACAGGGTCCAAGTTTTGAAAAGTTATAGGTATAAGAGTATAGCAGAGAACCATTTGTCGAAAGTATCAGGATTCTTCGAGATAGTCGAAGATGTAGATACTTGTGCTAGGTAATCCGTTGATAGTAAGGTTTTGAGAACTTGATTTTCTTTCAGGTTACTCATATGTGGATGCACTCCTAGTTGAGTAATGCTGATTGGCTTCCTTCCATTTGGTTGATATGTACTGGAGACAGCTGCATGATTTTGAATCTGGTTCCAATTAAATTAGTGCCTTTGTTTCTTTATGGTATATAGAATCAATTCGTATCTTAACGATGTTAAGGTATAAGGTGTTGTCCGGCTGATGCTTAAAACCAAAATCTGGACGAACTCAAGGCACATTTCGGTAATGGAAGTTTGTGGGTTATCTCGGGCTTTGACGAGGGTTAACTTTCTACCATCAGGAAGATCAATAGTTATATTGTTCTTGACTCGCCACCAGTTTTAGTAAAATGGATTCTTTTTAGAAAACATTAGTGGGGGTATGGTAGAACTGGAAGTGATTCTAGAACCACAAACGATTATTGAAAATTTAATACAATCTGAGGATTAAATTGGTTTCGACATTCCATTAACCACTCCGCAGATTTGGTGGGTAACTTCAGGCACCCAAGGGGTACTTCGGTCTTCTCAGAAACGGTGATAGGGAGGTTCTTGTTTACCCATACTTGTCATTGCTGCAGTTCTAGACTATAAGACCCGGCAGGAGGATGAGTATAACGCCGTTCTAAACTAGCTTTAGAAGTGCACGCGTATATGACTCTGCCAGAGAGTTGTTGTAGTTAGTGGGAGCAGCGGAAGCATAGTGGGCAAGTAGCTTATGTCTATTTATAGACTAAAGCAGGTATAGCGGAAATAGATCATCTATTTTTTGATATGACAGTCATAGGTTTTGACTTCATCAGAATAGGAGATGGATCTGGTAAGAGGGTAGTACAGAGTGATGTCCAGGTATTTGGATGACATGAACTTGAAAGGGAGAGACCTTCCTATACTACGATCGATTATACTGTGATTGTCATAAAGTTGTTTTTCCACATAGGATATGGATATAATATCAGGGATTCTGGTGACTAGATCTATGGTTTTAGATCTAGATTTGGGAAGTGTCCCAATTTGGGTACTTTGACATTATTCTAAAGGTGTTTTAGAATGGTTGACTTCTGGCATGGTGGTGTACCTGCAGGTGATGGAGTCACCCTCTCTAAAAGATGTCTTTCAGACTAAAGGGGAGAGGGATTTGCATGATTGGCATATCACTTGCTTAGGCAATTGAGTCAATCATGTGATATCAAGTACCACACCAGATATTGCTTTTGCACTGGCAGCAATAAGCAGATATATTAATCCAATCCTGGAAAAACGTTGGGAAGCAGTTATGAACATAAGTGGATGTTCTAGGGATATGGTAACGGCAGCCTCCTTCGGGAAACGATTATCATTTCAGGCTTCCAAGGTGACCTGGATGACAGAGTGGCTGTCTGAGTTATAGTTTTCCCTCTTTTGAGGGAAAGTATGTTAGACAGGTGGTCTAAGCGGATACTGTGGATGGCATGGCGCAGGATAATGATTAAATTCTGTGGATGATAAAGTCTAAGAAGTTTTTTGGATTTGGAGTTCATTCTTGATCTGGGTCCCATCAGATATCCAGACAAATTCTAAGACAGGTATTGCTCATTTCGGGAGATGAATTTTCTCCTCAAAGTTGAGATATAGAGAGATACAGAAAGAAATATTGGAGTGCATCCACTCACTGAGGCTATTTCTCGAACATAATAGTTTCGCAAACGAGCTTTGAGAGACTGATTAGTAGAGGAGTTGGGTGTTCGGTATCACACAGGCTGTGAGTATGCGCATCGCAATAATTAGCCTTAAGTGAAAGTGGGAGATTGTTGGCTATAGTGTCCTCAAGGAAATTATCATAGTCGCAGGCAGGTGATTATGATAATTGAGGGAGGATCTATACCGGTAGAACAGTCTTACTCGAGATGATAGCATGCTATCTGGTTTGTCTTTATCATCATGTATATGCTTTATGTGGTATTACATATCACTATTACATGTTGATAGAGCCTATAGGATTCTTGCTTGACTACAAACATTATGATGGTGATCATATACGTGGGAGCTGGGTGGTCTATAAGCACATCCTTAAATGTCCCTAGTCGTGGGAGTTTCGAGACTGGGCATCGATACTCCATAGTAGACTAGTGTATACTGATCGAGACCCCGACGAGGGGCGGTAGCCAGTTCTCACAAGCCATTGGTGTTAGTTTGTTCACCTAAGATAGTATACAGGTGCTCATTGGGTTATGAGTACACTGGACGGACTCACTGGGAACCTGCTAGTTGGTACTATACCTATTGTCAGATAGCAGTTCCCAGGTGATATGTGAACAGGTTAGTCTGTTGACCTGAGATCGTCATTTGTCTCGTGTGAGATCCTATTGTGCTTTGATTACTATCCTACCACGGCTCAAAGGAGTCGTGCAAACAGGTTTTAGTTGGGTATAGTCCCGAGCCATATGGAGGCAGTGAGCGGATCGTCGGGGATTCGTCTCTCCCGGTATTGGGGATTGATGTCGCATAGTGCATGGGTGGCCATCACCAGAAATCCTTGGCCAAGGTAGTCGAGAATTACCGATTCAGATCAGTAGTTTCTCAGTGGGTGACGTGCTTCATGTCGACACTAAATGTCGCGTTATTAGGGGCCTGACTTTATCCACCCCTTGACTCGATATGCGATACTCATAGATGAACGGACCGGACTGTACGGATATTGTAACTGTCAGGCTCAGTAAGGTTTCAGGATGAGTTTGTTCGTCGGCATCCCTTTTGCTCAATAGCTGGGTAGCCGTTACATACAGCTAGTGCCGCTGATGTGCTTGTAGTTAAACCTACTGCCAGCATATTGACGAGTCTTTAGAGTCTTATACAGAGGGTTTCCATGCTTCGGCCAAAACGATGTAGATACCGTATGGTTTTACAGCTGGGTTCAATCACATATGTGTACTTATGCACGGATGATGTTCGGACGGATAATACTAATGGGCTTTGGTTTAAGACGGATCCTAATATTATAATGTTGGATTATTTTCGTCTCATTGTATTCATATTCTTCGGAATACAGATGCGGGTATGTATATACGGATGATGGGTATTCTTGTAATTTCTTACAAGATTACTTTTAGAAGATTACACCTCATTATGGTTTAGACCTTTTTGGATTAAAGGTTTATTGAGGTGTACGATAAGGTGTTTATTGCATTTTTTGTGGCATGGCTTATTAGAGACCCATGGTTACTATTTAAGAATGCTTAAGGTTTTTGTTTGTAGTGAGATTTTGTTGACTTGAGATATTTTTGTTGACTTAAGATATTTTGGAGACATGAGATATTTATTTGTGATGGCTCCATTGTTTCTAAACACTCACACAACAAACAAAGGTAAGCAATTCTTTTTCTTGAGTTGCTTCACTCTCATCCTCATGGCTTCTTCTTCTTCCTCTACCCAAACCCTCTCATGTGTTGAGAAACCTTGGGTGTCTTGAAACAAATTAATCCATCACCAAACTCTACATCCTCTACGCTATCTAGTTTAGTGATCTAGGTACCCTAGTTACTTCGGTTATGAAGTAGGAGCTCGTTGCACAAACCTTCTGGTGGATCATCTTCGATGGAGGGAGACCGGAGATCAAGCTTGATCATGGAAGCCTCTAGGAGCTTGTAAAGGTGGTTGAAGACCGAAGGACACGGATCAACTTGGTATAACTATTCTAAATCCTAGTTTTCTAGTATAGGGTTAAGGGTAGATCCGGGTAATGGGTTCCGTTAGCGCCGGGTTTTGTAAATTTTTGTTCCGCATTTGGTCATGGATTGATGGCCGGGACGCTGCCAAAACCCAACAGCACCTGCACGTTATTTTTGTAAATATTTGTTCTTTTATTTGCATGTTTAAATTTCACATCGCATCATGTTTATATTTCTGCATTGCATTGTTATCGCTAAAACCCATAAAAATTAGAAACTTTAATAAAAAACAAAAAAAATGTGTCAAGGTTGGCTATTTAGACGCGAGTTCGACATGAAGGTTGACTAGTTTGAAATAACTAAATCCTATGTTTAGTAATTGAAAACCCTAAAAATAACCTTTCTTGAAGTATAACTGTAGTAAATATACGTTCTTGCGGTTTGTTTAGAAGTAAGTAATCTTGAGTTCAGTTCTTGAGTTAAGTTGAAATGAAGGGAAAGTATCGAAAGATTTATTGAAGAATAAGTCTGAAAAATAGTTTATATTCTTGAGTCTAAATTCAGAAAGTATATACCCTACAAATCGCAGATACACGCACCTTTAAACTTGGGATAGTAAAGAATACCTAGAAATACTCTTGCCTGAAAGCCTAATATGAAAGAAAAAATGGTATTTAAATCTAATCACTAAAAGAGCATCATGGAAAAATATATCCGGTCTTGAAAGGAAAAGATAAATAAAAAGAAAAAAAGCACAAGACCTGGAAACCGCTATTTACGCTTTAAGTTCACACATTCAGTAATCGGTTGATTAGTGCCTCAGGAAGCAGTAATAGTCGCATGAAAGATGTGTGAGCAAATCCGTACATCATTAATGAAAAGAAGTAGTATTAGGTATTAGGGCAAGGGTACTATAGCTTGAATTGAATTCTTAAGTGTATGGGTGAAAATTTACACACACGTGGGGGTATACGATCGATGTTTGGAGGAAAGATAGGGATAAAGAATAAGACTTATGTTTTCAATAAAGATAATAAAAATTCTGGATTGGAGACTGCGTTTTAGAAGGAAAACTCAAGAGTAACCGAGATCTTTATAAACTGAAAAAACCTATAGGATCTTAAGTTAAATGAATAGGAGGTGTGAAGAATAAGGGATGGATATTTCTAACTTAGGATGATAGAGTTTCTAGCTAGAATACTGAACTGTAGGATTATAGTCGACGACCAACTTGACAGGATTTTGTGGGTAGTATCCGCTGAAAACCCTCAGGAGACAAAACTCATCCTCTAGGGCAACATAGGGGTTTAACGGCTTGTTACACACGCTAAGTGCAACCGTGATAAATACGAAAGTGAGCTTTTTGGAGATAAAATAACTTTGCTTGGGACGAGCAAAAGATATGTTTGGGTGTATTTGTTCATATCAGAATTTTGCACTTTTATACCACCCATTCTTGATCGCATTGCATATAGGTAGGTACTTTTGATCTGTGTTTGCTACATAATTGCAGGTTACAGGTTTTCAGTCCAAAACAATAAAAATAATGAACAGTCACGACAAATTCAGGACACCTGCAAACAATGGATAAAAATACGGGTTCCGCTCACTATCCGTCTGATGCCGTTGACCTGTTCGAGAGACAAAAGTTAAGTAAGGGTCATTCAAGCACAAAGCACGAGTGAGGCAGCACGAGAATCAAGTTGACAACGCGGAGCACGAGAAAATCAAGGCAAAAGGTCCACACATTTTTTATCTTTTGGGATGCTGAAAATCTGGGTGCAAAATGGAATTATTCTGCAAATTCAAGTGCACTAAACTGAAGATAAAAGCAATACAAGGAAGCCCCAGAAAAACGACTCAGTAATCCCTCCAATCGACCGTGGAACTGTGGCCAAGAGGCCCTTTGGGCGGTGGTTTCGCGGCGACATCATGTCGTCTGAAGATCATCTTTTGGGGGTAGTTTGGTAGTTGTATAGGGACTTAGTGTTAGGAATATGTATGCCCTAGAGGCCATTATTGTATGATATAGTGGATGCTTGAACATATATAGAGGACTTTCTTGCTCGACATGATAGTATGCTATCTGGTTACTCTTTATCTTAACATGTACACTTTGTATTAATATACCGTCTCTCTGATACATATTGATAAATCCCTTAGGATATGGACTTGACTTCCAGGACTATGATGCAGATCATACTAGTGGGGCCTGGATAGTCCACAAGCACATCATTTAATTGTTCCTAGTCGAGGGGATATCGAGACATAGCATCAATATTCAAGAGTAGACTAGTGTGTACGTTTCTTAACCCTGTATGGGCGATGGTTGATCCCATAACCATTAGTGTTTAACATCAAAGATTGTGCACAGGTGCTCATTAGAGAATGGGTACCCCGAACAGGACTTGCCGAGAACTCCTAGATGGTACCATACTTATCGTCAGATAGCAGTTCTCTGGTGACATTGGTAAAGGTTAGTCAGTAAACTCGAGATCATCATAGTGTCTAGTGTGGTTCCCACTGTGCTTTGATTTCCTCCCTACCATGGCTCAAAGGAATCATGCAAAAGGGTGGATTTTGGGTACAGTCCCGAGTCACATAGAGGCAGTGAGTGATAAGAGGGGTTTCGTCTCTCCCGATTTTGGAATTTGATGTTGCGCTATGCTCGATTGGCTATAACAATAAGTCCCTGGCCAGGGCTGATGAGATTTACTGGTAAGTATTATCAGTAGTTTCTCGAACCGTTATGAGCCATACATCGGCATGACTTATCAAGTTACTGGGGTCTGACGATTCCACCCCTAGACTCGATATGTGACATATCAGATAAAGAGACCGGACTGTATGGTAAGTATTACTTATAGGCTTTATAGGAGTTTGGAAAAGCTTGCTTGTTGATCTTCTATTCGCTCAATACCTGGGTAGCCGTTATGTCCAGCTAGTACCGCTGATAGCTTGTGGGTAACTGATGTGATCATTATCTACTGCTGACCTATTGACAAGTCTTTAGAGTCCCACACAGAGGTTTTCTAGCTCAAGCGAAACAAAGTAGGGCACATATGTTGATATGTGCGGGGACCTGATTAAATACGAGTATGTGATACCGTATTCTAATTTGGCGGTAATTTGATATCGGTTAGGTTATATGTGATATAACTGGATTATTGAATCAAGTGTTGATTTGATAATGTGATATACAGATAAACGATATTAGTTTGTTATATGTGATATAACCGGATTATTGAATCAAGTGTTGATTTAATAATATGATATATATTTATATTTGATATAATTATATATTAACTAATATTATTGCTCACTAATTATTTTCTACTTTATATATATATATATATATATATATATATATATATATATATATATGAAGCATGGAATTTCTATTTTGGGAAAATAGAAATGAGACGGAAAAATAGGGAGATATTTGTGGAATGGTGAGGCATGGCTTGGTCATTTTTTTATTGGTTTTTCTTGCACTATTGAAGCATGGTTCTATTTTATTATTGATAGATATTCCATGCTTCAATGAGTGAGGGTTTTATTTGAGCCATTTTTCATTATTCACTCATATGAGCTCATTGCCTTAGTTCATTCTTTAGCTCTCTCCATCTTCTTCTTTCTCCCTCTCCAAGCCTTAACCCTCACATGTGATGTAAACCATAGGGCTTTGGACAATCCTAAGTGAGCTTAGAACCCCTACTTCATCATCCT
Organism: Agapanthus africanus; assembly: GCA_030015575.1. Classification (NCBI taxonomy): domain Eukaryota; kingdom Viridiplantae; phylum Streptophyta; class Magnoliopsida; order Asparagales; family Amaryllidaceae; genus Agapanthus; species Agapanthus africanus. The sequence continues at coordinate 310,323,737 of CM057339.1, forward strand.
AATTTAGATTAGCAATTTAAACTAACGTGTTTCCTTCACTAGAGATAGATTAGTGAAGAGGTAGCTTGGATTATAGAAGCTTCAAGGTGTTTCATCTTCGACACGAAGATCGCGTAGGAAGCTCTGTCCTTCTTTAAGTGGAGCCTAGTGGAGTTGTAGGGACTGCAACCCGGAGCTTTAGAAGTGAAGGACACGATCTACAAAGGTTGTAATATCTTTCACTTAGTATAGTTATTTTGATATCATCATATAAACCCTAATAATCTAGTTAGATCTTTGGATAGTATAGCTTAGCACCATGAAAATTTGAAAATTGCATGCTTGATACTGGTTTTAACTTTATGGTGGTGCTAGGATACACTTTCATGGTATCCGAGCCAAGCTAGAACATTAGGGTAAGTCTTTACGATATTAAAGTGTTCGATCGAAGTTTCGAAACCCGTATTTCCATAGTTTTTGTCCATATTTTCAAAAGTTGGAATTTTTTAGATTAAAAATAGTCAGAAAATTGTGCAGGGTATTTAATGGAGCCCCAAGAAATTCGAATCCATAATCCCTTCAAAGCACCGTGGAACCGTGGCCTAACCCCCATTTTGGCCGCGGTTCCGCCGCATGTTTGTGGGATTATGGGATCGTTCTTCTTGTACTGCTCCATTGTCTTATTTGACACTTTCTGGGTATTTTTAGTGAGGCTCAAGTTGTTAAGATTTCTGTGATTTGTGGGTGTTTGATAATTCGATCGAAATGTTTAACGTCGTCTAGATTATGATGATATGCGATACAATTTTTAGAATTCACAATAATTAGTTTTGTGAAAACTAGTTAGTGTTTTATAAATCTAGCGTTTTAGTCTCGGTTCATCGATTGGCACGGAGTTTCGATTCGGATCAAAACTCCGTCGCAATCGCGTATAGTACGCGAACGACAGTCAAGAATCTTGTTGAATTATTCGACTGCTTATTGAAAAGGGTTTTCAGTTTGAGACTAAAATGCAAGGTTTATAGGGTTAGGCATGAAATTCGGAATATGAGATATTCCGGGTTTATGATGTCTAAGGAATTTGCGGATTCTAAATATTGTAGTTTTTCATTTCTTTTCTTCGACCGTAAGTGTAATATATGGTGTATTTCCGATCTCGTTGCTATATGTCAATGACATTCGGGATACGCATATTTACTTCGTTGATGACATGTGATGTTATGTGTTGCTGTGATATGTTATATTGGATCGTCGTGATTGAATAGCCAGAGGGTTTTTGCATGAGATGAGAGTTTTTTAATTTTCATTCATGTAAAAATGTATGTAATCTTCTTTTATTGAGGCAATTCTGAGTTGAGGATGATGTCACCATTGATGTATATTATTTACTTTTCCGCATTAGGATAGACCCAAGGTGGGGAGCACAAGTAACCGGGTTCTAGAGTCCAGTAGGAGACCATCTCGAGGAGTCGAGACTGGGTCTCCTAACTCTAGAATTGGCAGGATTGCTTTCCGCTCTTATAGGGGTCTAGGGATATGGGTTTGGCTATTCATCACGACCGTGGAATCTGTGTTTTTCATTACTAGCTAAATTTAAAACACGGACCTCCTAGTATATCCAATATTTCATATGTTGACTTCTGCTGCTTGAGTTTCGTGATGTGATAATATAACTGCGTGAGACGAATGATGTATATATATATATATATATATATATATAATAAATGTTGCTTATGTTTTGCATCCGCTTTAGTCCAGCCCCCACTCTGCCATTAGTTAAGTAACCTAACGGTGCATGATGGGGCCCCGTGGCGAATGCGGATGGCATAAACGTACATTCTATTTTTGTTTCTTTTCTGTGATGTTTAGGAAAACATAAATGATGGGACATCATTAATGAGATTAATGGAAAGAAAAGAAACCTAAAGATGTTGTGGAATCAAAATTTTAAAAAGGTAGCTCTAGTTCTTGCTTTGCATAGTGGTATTCCTTGATGAATATCCAGCACCTCATTCGATGAGGAAAGAGCCAAGATCCC